>OX336388.2:1807563743-1817086259 GCA_946902985.2 Meconema thalassinum | reverse complement strand
AGTATTTCGAACTAATTAGAATTTTCGATATTACCATCTTAATTTCGTCATTATTCTAGATAGATCCATATAGATTAATCATTGGCATGAATCTTAAATTTTATGAAAAGTAGTCTCTTAAGTTCGTTACGGAACTTCTTGTTATATATTAGTATGATAAGGATCTATCAGGTTGAATGGGAACGAAGTTAAACCCTATCCGATCCTTTGGATTCGCCCCAACTTCGAACAGCTCGACCACTGGACAATTTTTTTACACAAATTGCTGAAATTTATGGGCACTTATCATCTTCTCCAAATAAATCAAATATTTGAACTGTTCGATTTATTTTAATAATCGATTATTTGAAATACTCGAGTACTTTGAATGTTCGAATGAATCAAACAACCGATGTATTCAGATATACACATTGTTCCCACATTCGAATTCTTCAAACAATCGATTACTTTGAACATTCAAATGATTTATTCGAGTTTTGAATTGGGGAATATTTGAAGAAGTCGAATTAATCGAATATATCGAATTATATGTACAGCCCTAATTGGAATCTAGAGAAGCAGGTATTCTGAAAGGTGTAAGGCAAGGCTGCCACTTATCATCCATACTTTTCAAAAAAATATTTAAAGTGGGAGTGAAGATTCAAGGAGAAATAATTTCAACTATGAGATTTGCTGATGACACCATCATCTTGGCCGACACGCCTGAGGATTTGAATGATATGGACTCCGTCTTGGGGAAAGAATTCATGATTAAAATTAATAAATTTAAACAAAAATATTGGAATGCAACCTAAATAAATCAGAATCCTCTATGGACATCAAATTGGCAGGTGGAAATCTAAAGGAAGTAGGAGATTTCTGTTACTTAGAAATCAAAATAACCAGAGATGGACGAAGTAAAGAGGATATAGAAAGTAGGTTGGCTCAAGAATGGAAAGCATTTCTACAGAAAATGAATCTGTTTACATCGAATATAGATTTAGGTATTAGGAAGTCATTTTTGAAAGCCTTTGTCTGGAGCGTGGAAGGGAACCTTGGACTATTGGTGCAGCAGAAAAGAGGAGAATTGAAGCGTTTGAAATGTGGTGCTACAGGAGAATGATGAAGATCAGATGGGTAGATAGGGTTACAAATGAGGTATTAAGACGAGTGGAAAAGGAGAGATGTTTCTGGACATGCTAATGAAGAGAAGAGATAGGTGGGTAGGACACATACTAAGACACCCAGGAATAGCAAGCTTAGCTATAGAAGGAAGGGTCGAGGACAAGAACAGTAAGGGTAGATCAAGGTTAGAATATGTTAAAGAGATTGGCTCGGATGTAGGGTGTGGTAGCTATGTAGAGATGAATCGATTAGCTTAGGACAAAGAGGGATCGAGGGCTGCGTCAAACCAGTCAAACGACTGAAGACTCAAACAACAAACAGAAAGAAATCAGTGTTAACACATCCTTTGTCGAGAGAAACTCAGTGGAGTCGGGGTAACAGGAATACACATAGAATAGCTGTGAAGAGAATCGATCATCTGTTCTCCTGGCAGGAGACAGAGTTTAGGTAGCGTGTGTATGGACACATTTCACGCCTGCTTGATTGGAACACATGCATGTTATAACGATGCACTTCTCCTCTCATCTCATGGAATGCTGAGAGATATCTAGCCTAACCAATGCGCGTTCCACAAATTCATGTCTGAGCCTACGACTTCATGGCATGTGATGGATATGAGTGGCACAATGGAATCGGTTATTTTTGAAATCCTGTACCTTAAAGCACGAAATGTAAATTTGTGAGAAAATAGAAACACCTGGTTGCTGAATAAACCAGCAACTATTTGTAAAATGTTTTTACTTTGGGCATAAATACTTATAGGAAGGCATCACGGAAGTACAATAGGAACTTTTATTACTTAAACTGCCTACAAAGAAATTTAAATCTCTGTGACTTACGGAACATTAAAATAAAATAAATAACATTTTATTGTTTTCTTGAAGAAGGAACAAAATAAATACTCACTCTGTCTCTCCAACATCTTACTAAGTGTCTCTAAACACTCCGTGTTACTAGAATCCAGACATGCACGGACCATAACACCCTGAATAGTCTTAAGAACTGAATTCTCCGTACGTAAACTTATGTCTCCAGACAACATGTTAGCCAGTATATTGTCTTTCCCTTTCATATGGAACACCTCAAAATCATACTCCTGTAGAGCCAGAATCCACCTACTGACTCTATTGGAACTCAACTTGCATGTTCTAATAAATTCAAGAACAAACACTTACATACGGAACTTACTCAACTATATACAATTCGAAGGAGCTCCAATTCCTTGATTATATACCTTTTCTCAGCTGCTGAAAGTCCACGTGATGCTAAAGACACAATTCTCAGATTGTCATCATCATGTGTATAGGTTGTCTACTTCATTCGAGTATAAAAGTAATAGAGATTTACAATACCAATAAACTGCAGAGAAAGATTAGAAGTGAAAGAATTAAGAGGTTCTGGGAAGAAAAGAAGACAAAATTGACCAGAAAACCTTAGGTTCCATGCGGTCCACAGTTGGCCAAAGTCGGAAGCAAAACAAAAAACTGCACCCCACTTTCACAAGAAAAGTATTATAATACATGAAATATGCTTATTAAATCAAAAAGAAAATTTCCAATTCACTCCTTGGTAGTGTTGCTCCAGTTATACACAGTATTCAAAAGACATTTAATTTCCTTCTCAATTGGCAAATCACTGACTTGCGGAGTTTCAAAACCAATATATTCTCAAACCAAAAGTATTGTAGGTGAGGAAGGGGAATGAGGATTTAGGCAGCTGTTTCCATACTTTTCCGTCTGTGTCTTTTATCGAAAAGCATATTTGCCATTTTTGTGCTCCAATAGGAGCATTTTTCCACTGGTCTTCCATGGCCAACACATCTACCTCCTCGCGAAACACAAACCTTTGGACACCCTTGCATTATATCCAGTTGTTAGGGGCGTACGTGTAAATGGACACGTTAAATCAAAGTGCACTACATTGTGCTATTACACAAGTGTCAATTAGCCCCAAGTTATTACAAATGTTGCTTGGTTCCCATCGACTCCTTAGTCCTTGCCTTATAAGATCGTTATAAGCTAACAAGGCTGGGGTCAAAGCGCCGATTGTATTCAGAGGTCACTCCGATGACGCATGCTGCATTGCTATGCCAATATATCAATATCATCGCCAGCGGAAGAAGTTCCAGGCTTCGGTCCTTTTGAAATTATGCAACATATTATTACCTGTTTAAACATATACAGGCTTTCATGAAATTCCATACCTCAACACCCAATCCAAAACGTATGTAATAAATCTTTTCTTTTCTTGTCTCTATATTTTGATCAGATTGATGAAACGGTCGCCCATAAATTTTACACAGAAATGTCATACGTACGTACATAATTATGTCATAGTTAAATTTGTAACAAGGAAATTGATTGAGACCGGTAACGTTATTGCCCAGCCATTAATGTCAATAACTTAGAATTTTGATTAATGTTGATTGTATCAACGTTCTCTAGACATTTACATCTTTGCCTTCTGATGTTCTGTTGAAAATATTGAACCAAAGGTATTTTCTATTATTGTGAGTATTATGTTAGTTAGATAGTTATTGATATTTTAAGGGGCGGAACTACTAGGTCATCTGCCTTTCTTAACACCGATTAAAGTATAAAAATTTGGAATGAAATTAAGAATTTTGAGGTGGACACTTATGTATGAAAAGATCGAAAATTAATAAAACAACAATTTAAATAAAACTAATAAGAGTATTAGGCTATGTCACAGCGCTATAAATCCAATAAGACTGCACAAGAGGTTTCGAGAAGAAATATGATCAATTTTAAGTAAGAAGACGGACAATAAAATTCAATGGTGTTCACAATAATTTCGTTAAAAGAAAGCAAATTTTGCGTGCTGTTCGAATTGAACTGATAGTGTTAATAAAACAATATAGCCTAAAATGTACAGAGTTTTCACTATTAATGCCTTGCCTTAATAAACGCTTATTTATTTATTTATTATTATTTTTATTTATTTATTTATTTATTTATTTATGATAAGCATGAAAACCATGGTTAACGGAGATACAGTATGCTATTAAAAGCAACAAGTTAAGTCTTGACGAGGCACACCAATTGGAAACATGTAGCTCTCAATCCACAGATACCAGACCATCGTAGATTTAAATACAAAAGGTCGTTCCTTATTATTAATGTAATTTTTTTGGAACATGATGAAGATCATGCAATTTAATTAGACACCAATTCACTTGGCACATTATGCCAACTATGCCTCACATATTGTAATAATTTATCATTAATCATATCTACACTGTAAATATAAATCTGATGTCAAATTAATGGTATTATAGGAGGTTGAAATAGAGCACAGGGTAAACAGTGGTTGGATGAACTGGATGAAATTGAGTGGAGTACTGTGTGATGAGAAGGTCAGCTGCTGGCTAAAAGGAAATATCTACAAATCTGTGATGAGGCCTGCGATGCTCTATAGTGCAGAAACCTGGCCGATTACAAAAGCAAGAGGTTGAAGTGGCAGAAATGAGAAACTTAAGGTGGATGAGTAGAATGACAATAAAGGATAGAATATGGATTGATTACATTAAACGAGCAGTGAAATTGGGACACATAGGAAAAAAAGGTTCAAGAGAGTAGGCTCCGATAGCATGGACATGGACATGTCCTGAGAAGAGAGGAAGAGGACTATGTTGGGAAAAGAGTTGGAAGTCTGGAAATCGAGGGATCAAGGAGGAGAGGAAGACAAAAAACAAGGTGACAGGACAAGGTTGCAGGGGACCATAGAAAATAAGGATGGAAGAGGGAGATAGACATTTATGGAAGAGAAGAATCCAGCAAAGTAACGCTGACCCTACGTGACGTGGGAAAAGGCTGATATAAAGAAGAAGTAGAAGGAGAAGAAGAAGAAGAAGAAGAAGAAGAAGAAGAAGAAGAAGAAGAAGAAGAAAGCTTTCTCAAATAAAACTAGGCAACACTGAAAATTGGCTTTTAATACTTCAATATTCACCGCCAGTCAAGCAAATTGTGAAGCCAAAAGATTCAAACAACTGAGGAAAAACATAATGAACTTAGAAAAGAATATATGGAACAAACAAGTGTCGAGAATTGAATTTAACCCTGAAATATGTAATTGCTTGGACCGGCTGAAAAGCTTTCTATAATAGAACTAAGCAACACTGGAAAATGTATTTTAGTACTTCAATAAATTAATGATATGAAGACAGTATTGCTTTTGTTCTTTTATGCTTTTTTCTGCTTAGTTTAGACCTTCAAATTTTACATTACTATTTATGTAGCTAAACATAAGTTATATTAATATGATTAACTTAAAACTACCGGTACTCAATTTTTCTTGGATTTATTACCACAGCAACGTAATTATACAGCTTTTCATTTTCCGTATACATATGATTACAACATAAACAAGAAGTTCCGTTAAGAACTATACAGCCTACTTTTCATGCCAATGATTATTCTACAGAATATGAACCTATCTAGAATAATGACGAAATTAAGTTGCTAATATCTAAATTTCCAATTAGTTCGAAATACTGTATACCTGGCATAATGTATCCTAATAGAGCACTACAGTTGGCAGCCCTGATGACTGAATATATTCTTAGTTCCATCTCTTAAGGTACAAAATACAAAATTTGGTTGAAGTCCAATGAATCGCATGGACGTTACATGCAGTTAAACATTGGATCTAACAGCGCGCGTAAAATCATGTTGGCAACAATGTCATGCATGTATTGGTCAGAAATAATCTGAAATAATATGATCTATTGTTGTGCCAAATTTGAATGAAATCCAATAGTTAGTATAGAAGTTACATGCATTTTAAAATTGGACCTATCAGCAGGCTTAGAATCATGTTGGCAGCACTGACGTATATTAGTTACTCCAAATTCGTCTAGAATGCCAGGTACTATACGTGTGCAAATTTTAGAGCTATTGGCTTGCATACTTTCTGATATATTGATATTAGGGTAACAAAAATAGGGACAGCACATATTAACAGTTGGCAGCCCTGGTTGCTCCTTAGAATACGCATAGTCATATCTGTTATGGTACACATAGCACATACGAAATTTGGTTGAAATCCAAATGATAGTATGGAAGTTGCATGTATTTAAATTTGGACCTGTCAGCAGGCTTAGAATCATGTTGGTAGCACTGACGTATATAAGTTACTCCAAATTAATATAGAATGTCAGGGACTATACGTGTGCATAGTTTAAAGCTTTCGGCTTGCATACTTTCTGATATATTGGTATTTGGATGAAATAAATTAGGAGCATTTATTAACAGTTGGCAGCCCTGGTAGGTCTGAAGAATACGCTTAGTCATATCTGGTTATGTACACATACAACATACGAAATTTGGTTGAATTCCAATTGATAGTGTAGAAGTTATATGCATTTAAAAATTGGACCTATCAGGAGGCTTATAATCATTTTGGCAACACTGGCATGTTTGGCCTCCTGGAAATTAAACTGAAATATTATGATCTGTACGTGTGCCAATTTTGAAATAGCTCCCATTCATACTTTCCAAGATATCCAACATGGAGCTCAAATTTCAATTGCGATTTTTTAGCAGTTGGTAGCACTGACATCATTTTCAAATATGGCCATGAGATATTCAGGTGTAGATCTTTACTCCTACCAAATTTTGTTTCGATTGCTGCAGCCGTTTGGGAGTTGATAGGGGGGGACACACACACAGCCAGACAGACAGACAGAAGGACAGACAGACAGACAGACAGACAGACAGACGGACCGACAGACAGACAGACAGACAGACAGACACACATTTGCCCGATCTCATAAGTCTACTTTTTCCTCATTTTTGCAAAATGTGAAAAGTAGGCTAATAAATCATCCCAACCTCAGAATCTCAATGCATCATGTCCACATCATTGATATTTTCCACCTCGAGCTATTTTTTCAAGAGATATATACATTAATCAAACATTGTATCATCTCTATTTTTAGTCTTTTAGTGTATTTTTTTACATGTTAGATCAGGGGTTCCCTATCTGGAAGGCGCGTCCCTCAAGGGGGGCGTAGGGCTTTATCAGGGGGGGGGGGGGGGAGTGATTTCCATCTTTCTTAAAACTCGAATATTACAATTTTGTATAAAAAACATTTTTCGAATCTCTCCAAGTGATTGTCGCGCCAAGTCAGTCGTTCTAAAGCACTGGTAATTGCCAACTGTCGACCCAAACCTGTGGGGAGCCGCGAGGTTGGAGGTGAAATAAGGAATTTGCTGTGTTGTAAGGAGCAAAATCAATCCTGAGAGCAGATGCACGAACTAGACCACACAACGCACGTTTAATTGCACACTTTGTGGACCAACTTGCGTGAAAGTAAACTATGAATATACGCGACATGTTTCAACTCATCAACGATGTAGTAGTTGCTTTCATTTTCCAGTATTATTGTTACATACAAAAACAAGTAGTTCCGTGAAGAACTATACAGCCTATTTTCATATATCCTGCTCATGTTAATTGCCCCTATCAACATACAAAATTTCAGATTAATTGCTGTAACAGATTCGTAGATATTGGGAACCGTCTAAATATTTCAGATTGTCGCCAGGTTGGTTTTTTATTTTTGTACTATTACATTAAGATTATTGTGTACGTGTGGTATTCAAACTTCAATCGCATGATTAGAACACAAGAAGTAAAAACGAGATTTTAAAATTACGCACAGCAGCCGTCTTGTGATTATGCAAACAATTGAAATAAATTAGATGCCAGTGGATCAACATTTGTATAAGCATTTAACGTGCAACGTTTCACTGCACTCGGATAGTTAATTCGCGAGAAACGTCCATTTAAATATTTATACTTCGCGTCGCCGCCATGTTGGATTTGTGCACACCAGGTTACTGAAAGTCCTCTAGGTGAACATAATATGTTCATAGTCTCTATGAACATAAAAAAATCAGTTTGGTTGCAGTAAAATATTCATAGATATTGAGAACCGTCTAAATATTTCGGAAGCTAGCCATTTAGGATTGTTATATGTATAGGCCATAGAGTTACGTACCATTCAAGGAAAATTATTGCCTAGGTTCATTATTCAAACTTTCACTTCGATCGCATGATTACGACACAAGAAATAAAAACTTAATTTTAAAATTTCGCACAGCCGCCATCTTGAGGTTATGTAAACAATTGAATTAAATTAGATGGCAGTGCATTACAATCTGCAAAATCATTTATTGTACCACATTTCACTGCGCTCAGAGAGTTAAATCACGAGAAAAGTCTATTAAAATATTTCAGATTCGCTTGGTCGCCATGTTCGTTTTGTACTTTACAGGTTTATGAAATATACATACGTAAACTTGTATCAGTACCCTTTATCACCGTACAAAATTGCAGGGTCATATCTGTAATAGTTTCGGTGATATAGAATGTCAGTGAAATATTTCGCACAGCCGCCATTTTGAGGTTATGTAAACAATTGAACTAAATTAGACTCCAGTGCATTACAATGTGTATAAATATTTGCTGTACCAAGTTTCATTACTTTTGGATAGTTAAATCGCGAGAAAAGTCTATTTCAATGTCTCAACTTGGCTTGACCGCCATGTTGGTTTTGTAGTCACCAGGTTTTTGAAAGTCTCATAGATGAACTTCTAGTAGTGCCCTCTATCACCGTACACAATTTCAGGGCGATATCGGTAATAGTTTCGGAGATATTGAATGCTAGTGAAATATTTCTCATAGCCGCCATGTTGGATTGGTGAGACGTAACAAAATTTGAAGGGCACGGTCGAGGTCGCCGGGAATAGTGCTATGAACTTACCGAGTTTCATTGAAATCGCTCCAGCCGTTTAGATTTTATTAGGGGGACACACACACACACCTCACACACACACACACGCACACACACGCACACACACACGGACAAAAGGTGATCTCATAAGCCTATTTCTTTCAAAATTGAAAATAGGCTAAAAATATGTACAATAAAAAGAACCTGTCTATCAATGCAAAATTACGACATTTTAATACAGTTGTTAGACCAGTCATCTTGTACGGCATGGAAACTACAAATATAACCGGAATGGAGAATTTGCTCAAGATAGAAAGAAGAATTTCAAGAAGGATATATGGTCCTAGGAAAACACAGGAAGGTTATAGACTGAGATCCAATGCAGAAATGTATAGTAAAATCGACAACCTTGAAGTGAGGATCAGAAAACGGCGACTTCAGTTCTACGGACATGTGGTCCGCATGGATTGCTCAAGGTTAAACAAACACATTTTTGATAAAATCTGGAACTATAAAGAGCAAGGAGGCTATGTAAAACAAATGAAAGAAGAACTTCAAAAATTCAAAATTACTGAAGAAGATTGTCTAAATCGAATAGAGTACAGAAAAAAAATGGCCTCAAAATTATTGTCGGGGAGAAGAAGAATCTCAACAGAGGAGAATGGACTGCTGAAAGAAGAGCTGCGCAGTCGACCAGGATGAAAGACTTCTGGAAGAGAAAGAAGGAAACTAGACCTATAAAGAAGTTATATTTGCGTGGTCCTTGTTGGCCTGTCCGCGGTGTATATACAGGTGTTACAAAAAGGTACGGCCAAACTTTCAGGAAACATTCCTCACACACAAAGAAATAAAATATGTTATGTGGACATGTGTCCGGAAACGCCTAATTTCCATGTTAGAGCTCATTTTAGTTTCGTTAGTATGTACTGTACTTCCTCGATTCACCGCCAGTTGGCCCATTTGAAGGAAGGTAATGTTGACGTAGACTAATGTTAGAGCTCATTTTAGTTTCGTTAGTATGTACTGTACTTCCTCGATTCACCGCCAGTTGGCCCATTTGAAGGAAGGTAATGTTGACGTAATGTTAGAGCTCATTTTAGTTTCGTTAGTATGTACTGTACTTCCTCGATTCACCGCCAGTTGGCCCATTTGAAGGAAGGTAATGTTGACGTCAGTGCTTGTGTTGACATGCGACTCATTGCTCTACAGTACGAGCATCAAGCACAAAAGTTCGTAGCATCAACTGGTTAGTGTTCATCACGAACGTGGTTTTGCAGTCAGTGCAATGTTTACAAATGCGGAGTTGGCAGATGCCCATTTGATGTATGGATTAGCACGAGGCAATAGCCGTGGCGCGGTACGTTTGTATCGAGACAGATTTCCAGAACGAAGGTGTCCCGACAGGAAGACGTTCGAAGCAATTGATCGGCGTCTTAGGGAGCACGGAACATTCCAGCCTATGACTCGCGACTGGGGAAGACCTAGAACGACGAGGACACCTGCAATGGACGAGGCAATTCTTCGTGCAGTTGACGATAACCCTCATGTCAGCGTCAGAGAAGTTGCTGCTGTACAAGGTAACGTTGACCACGTCACTGTATGGAGAGTGCTATGGGAGAACCTGTTGTTCCCGTACCATGTACAGCGTGTGCAGGCACTATCAGCAGCTGATTGGCCTCCACGGGTACACTTCTGCGAATGGTTCATCCAACAATGTGTCAATCCTCATTTCAGTGCAAATGTTCTCTTTACGGATAAGGCGTCATTCCAACGTGATCAAATTGTAAATTTTCACAATCAACATGTGTGGGCTGACGAGAATCCGCACGCAATTGTGCAATCACGTCATCAACACAAAATTTATTTGAACGTTTGTGCAGGAATTGTTGGTGATGTCTTGATTGGGCCCCATGTTCTTCCACCTACGCTCAATGGAGCACGTTATCATGATTTCATACGGGATACTCTACCTGTGCTGCTAGAACATGTGCCTTTACAAGTACGACACAACATCTGGTTCATGCACGATGGAGCTCCTGCACATTTCAGTCGAAGTGTTCGTACGCTTCTCAACAACAGATTCGGTGACCGATGGATTGGTAGAGGCGGACCAATTCCATGGCCTCCACGCTCTCCTGACCTCAACCCTCTTGACTTTCATTTATGGGAGCATTTGAAAGCTCTTGTCTACGCAACCCCGGTATCAAATGTAGAGACTCTTCGTGCTCGTATTGTGGACGGCTGTGATACAATACGCCATTCTCCAGGGCTGCATCAGCGCATCAGGGATTCTATGCGACGGAGGGTGGATGCATTTATCCTCGCTAACGGAGGACATTTTGAACATTTCCTGTAACAAAGTGTTTGAAGTCACGCTGGTACGTTCTCTTGCTGTGTGTTTCCATTCCATGATTAATGTGATTTGAAGAGAAGTAATAAAATGAGCTCTAACATGGAAATTAAGCGCTTCCGGACACATGTCCACATATCATATTTTCTTTCTTTGTGTGTGAGTAATGTTTCCTGAAAGTTAGGCCGTACCTTTTTGTAACACCCTGTATACAGGGTTATTCACCTAAGATGTTACTCGCCAATATCTTCTAAACCGTTAAAGATATCAACATTCTATTTTCACTTTTGGAAATGGTGCAAAGGGGCTCATACATTAACTTATGTTGTTTTTTCCTTTCTTTGTGAATAGCTGAGATATTGGTACCAACTTTGTTTTTCTTAATGGAACTATACTAAGTTTTGCATACAGGGTAGATGATTTCACTGAGACATATTCAAAGGTGTTATTATTTCACAAATCAGACTAGTACTTTTTGAGAAATCGATGATATAAAAATTGGGCTAGGCCACGCCTTCATTCGGTGACGCGTTGTGTGAGAGCGAATGGCTAGTACATAGCTTGTTGGTGCACTTAAATAGCGTCACAGGCGTAGTCTGCTTCAAAACAAAATGAATGTCCTGTAATCAGAATCGTAGTCGTTATTATAGAAGTTTGGTATATTGGGAAATGTAAATCAGTGATGAAAAGAAATAGAAAAATGAAGTTTCATTTGTTGCCTAATAAATTCTTCCGTCACTTAATGTTTGGAATAATGGGACGATTTAACAGATGGTTGCGTACATTTCTATTCATTTCCTATAACATGTAGAACAAATAGGGTAATTCACCTAAGATGTTACACGGACAGGGGGGCGCGATCACCACCCGTATCTGAAAAGGTGGGCGGCAGTTGGTAAAGGTTTGGAACCACTGTTTTAGATTGTTAGTGCTTTCAGAACTAGTTATGAAATCAGCCTTTTTATAAAATTTTAGTGTAAAATTTGTAACTTCATTTGTATTAACTACGTTTTTCTGAAGAAGGTCGCAATGTAACCGAAACCGGTACACTGTAGTGTACTTAAGAATAATATTTTATTGACTTATGGTGTTAGTTTCCTAATATATTTAGCATACAGTATATACAGGGTGTCATTTATGTACTTGAGTACCCTTAAGGGGCGTGTAGGGGATGGGTATAGGATCAATTTGAGATAGGGAACCTGGGGTCGGAATGGCGTCCTAACCCCAGAAAACAGGTTTGTTTCATGCCCTCCGCCTCTGTAAAGTAGGGAAGCACGCCATGTGTTACTATGAGGTCAGACAATCTTTCGCTGTCAACGGTCTTAGCGCGACTACCGCTCAACCCTGCGTTAGCCGTGAGGATAGCGGCGAGGCGCGGTTCCCCGATGGTCCCGGGTTCCTTTCTCCTGGCGTGCCATGGCTTAATTTTTTTTTTCTTTTTAGAAAGGACGGAGGGGGCGTAGTCACAGTGCGTGTTTATTCTGTGCTGATTTTTTAAAACTATCGTAGATTCTGTAAATTAATTGCCTTTTGATTATTAGTATCAACGAGTTACGTGTGTTTCTGTAGTAGTTAAAGACGACGGAACTATCAATTGGCAAGAGGAATGCAGCTCTCAGCTAACGCAGGGTTGAGCGGTGGTCGCGCCAAGACCGTTGACAGCGAAAGAGTGCCTCATCTCAGAGTAACAAATGGTGCGCTCCCCTACTTTACAGGGGCGGAGGGCCTGAGACAACCCTGTTTTCTGGGGTTAGGACGCCATTCCGACCCCAGGTTCCCTATCTCAAATTGATCCTATACCCATCCCCTACACGCCCCTTAAGGGTACTCAAGTACATAAATGACACCCTGTAAATTTATATATATTTAGTCGGTAGCATGCTGAACTGCTGTACCCAAGATAGTGGGTTAAAACTCAGCCGAAGTCGTCGGATTTTTTAAGAGCGTTAAAAATCCTTCAGTATGCCTTCCTTCGGAGGGGAAGTAAAGCCGGCGGTCCCATGTCATAGATTTATGGCATGTGAATGATCCTTCCACAGACTAAACTAGTGTGCAGCTAAATTGTTAGGTTAGATTTCGTCGGAACGCTCTATCAAAGTTACAACGTACACCACTAGGTATCATTGATATCTGGTAGCGAAAGTTGGAAGTACTTGAAATTGAACGGAACTTGTAGTTCACCTTAAAAGGGTGTCCGTGGAAGCAGCTACAGCCTCAGGCGAGCCGAACATGTCCTCGGACACTCCCAGCACTAAAAACCATACGATAAATAATAATAATAATAATAATAATTAATGTAGTGTTAATCTGAGTGAAGTTTCTCTATCTTTCTGAGCATTAATACAGTATAGAAGCTAAAAAAGGAAAGCTCTTTAGCCTCGCTGGCATTATCAAAAGAAAACTAAATTCCAATTCAAACGATACCGAAGATCTGACATTTGGGAGATGAAGAGTATTCAACACTCTGCCTCAAGTATGATTAAGGAAAGCTACTGTATCGGCTGGACCACTGAGAGGGGGAAGAGGTTTCACTTCGCATGCAAATGTCTGCTCATTCCGATGAACCTCTTTGCAATGTAAAACCCTTGGCAAGTCGTTACTTTTATAGCACACACAGTGTACGCTATTCAAATGTGTTCGAATTTGTTGAGTAAGCGACCACACAATTGATGTGGCGGAAGAAGGCAAGGTGATATTGACAAAGGCAGGCCCATTAGGGGATTAGATACGTTTATTATTCAAAGCTCAGCTTTCACATCCAAGCATCTCTTTAAGGTTTCTCATAACAAAAGGGATGCGGACGCTGTGAAGACGGTATGCAACCCAGTTTTTGCAGACCAAGCCTCAACATGAAAGTGATCCCATCGCGGAAATGTTAATGAAGGCAAAAGGCTCACCACACACACAGACAGTGAAATAAAAGATTGAGCCGATTATTATATTCTTTGTACTTGAGAGGGAGTTTCACTTAATAAACCCCTCAAGCTTCTCTTCACTGTCCCAGTATAATACAAAATCACACAGCGTTATTTGGCTGCCGAGAGCCCTTCGCTCTCAGTAGAATATTCTCTCCACCTTACATGTAATATCAGTTTCAACGTACCGTATGTCATACAGCTAAAATTCGCGACTCCCGAATATTTAAAAAAAGGAATCCTCAAAAGTTCTTGCCAAACAACTCAATGTTGAAAACATCCTTTATTTTTTTATTTTTTAGCAAAATTTGATAAAATGGCCCTCTTCTTCTTCTTCTTCTTCAAGTGCCTCGTCCTCCAAGAACATTGGCGATCAGTAGCATGATCTGCTGTTTGTCCATAGCTGTTCTAAACAGTGACACTGTATTAAGTCCAAACCACTAGCTTAAGTTCTTAATCCACGATATTCGTCTGCGTCCTGGACCCCTAATGCCATCAATCTTCCCTTGGATAATTAATTGCAAGAGGTGGTATTTGTTATTGCGCAGGAAATGACCAAAGTATTCTAGTTTTCTCCTTTTGATGATACTGAGAATTTCCGAGTCTTTGTTCATACGCCGCAGTACTTCCACATTTGTGACTTTAGCTGTCCATGATATCCTTAAAATCCTGCGATACGTCCTCATTTCAAATGCTATCAGTTTCTTACTTAAAACCTCGGTAAGTGTCCATGATTCAACTCCATAGATCAGGACACTAAACACGTAGCATCGAAGGAGTCGGGCGCGTAATGACCGACATAAATCACGGCTGGTCAAAACTTTTCTCATTTTCATGAAAGAACTTCTGGTCTGTTCAATTCTACAGCGAATTTCTTGGCGTAAGTTCCAGTTATCATTGATTTGACATCCTAAATATTTATATAATGAAAATCTTTCAATTCTTTCATTACCAAGTGTAAGAATGCCTTGAATTTCATCTTTGTTTCTACTAACAACCATCCACTTTGTATTTTTGACATTTAAATGTAATCCCATGGCATTACTCTCTTCAGAAATGGACCAGCTAACTGAAACATATTTGCCAGCGTTTCGCCTCGTTTCGGCTCGTCAGTTGGTATGGTACACCTCACCAAGACGCATGGATAGCACGTACTGAGAAGGCTCAAAATGACGTCACGAGCAGTGCCAATGTAGGCTATTACGAGAGGCAAGCTCCTTTCCACAAAATAATATAACCTTACCTTGGCAATCCATATTGGAAGTGACTGTTCCCGAAGGAAACAGGATGTTTATTATCCGTTTGAGCTAATATACTGTATTTTAACAAAATTTGATAAAATGGCCCTGCTAACTCAAACATATTTGTCAGCTATTCGCCCCAGTGTACAATTTGGCTCGTCAGTTGGAATGGTACACCTCACCAACATCATTTAATGTCATAGACTACAGTAATCCTTCCATGAACACCATTCCTTTAGGAGATAGGGGATATGAACTTGGGAATGAACGTACCATCATCGTCTAGTGGTTCTGAACCCGTAGAAGTCTGCGGACCACTCAGCCTGAAATTGAATCATGTACGGACCCTCCAATACACCTTATCAGCAGTGACTCCTCCTCAATAACACTTATTTTAAAGATATTTCAATTTAAAACCTGATAGTCATCGCCGTGAATACATTCGGACAATTCTCGTTCAATGCACATCATTTTCGAAATCCCCATTTATTGGCCACCCTTTCTACCACTCCCAAGGTCACTCGCGGACCACCTATGGTCCGCGGATCACCGGTTAAGAACCAGTGCTCTAGACATAATTATGAGCTAGGAATTTCAGGTAAATAAAATATAATAAAGTATGGAAATACTTTCTGTATTTATTCCTAAAAATTACAATCCATTTCTTAACCATCGAATGTGTATTTAGGCATTTTGATCTTTAGTTCCGTTGAATCATCACGAGTATTGGACACTTCTTCTTCTTCGTCCTCCTCGGGAGTTGAGTCGATGATATTATTTATTGACGATCAATGTGGGTTAGTTCTGTTCTTTCTGCTTCCTTTTTAGTTGTTTTCTCCATTTTCCAAAGGTAATGGACACACTAAACGTTTCTTACGAGGTGCCGGCATCTTGACACGCGGTAGACTGATGATTGTTCAATCATATCCAGTCGGTTAGATTACCAGTTTGCCTTTTTCTATAACTAGAAAGAAGCTGTGATACTGAGGCAAAACTGAGAACAGGTTCGATTCCCACCTCAGCCATCCTGGAAGGTGTTTTCCGCATTTTTCCACTTCTACTCTAGACGAATGCCTGGATGGTTCCTAACGTAAGGCAACGGTCGTATATTTCCCAATCCTCACCTGAATTGCAAATACACACACTAATACAGCCGTCACAATTACATAGGCTATCAGACAAAACTGCATACTCACCCAAGTACACGGGGCTAAATGACCACGATGTTCAAGCTCCCCACCCTAATAACATCTATTGCATCCACAAGTTTTACTGAATTTCCGGGATTACCTTTGATTTTATCGTTCACTGGAGGATGTTGGTGGTAGTGATTGTTGGTGCAAAGAAGCAGAAAATTTACTTTATCTACCCCTCGACGGAAAGTTCTCAAGAATTTAAGGGCAATGATCCATTTTCCTGTCGGGTTACGAAGCATAAATTACCGTAGACTTAAACTCTCCGTTATTTCACTCCAGAAGTTTACACTTAGGGCAGATTTTATGCCTGTATCCAACGCAAAATGCGATATGTTTTAGTTTCAACATGGCGTGTATTTAAAAACACATAGAACAAACCTACCTTGTATATTATTTTGTCGTGCTTTATCTACGAATGTTACTCTGATGTGACAAAATGCTTGCACAGTTCGCATTTAATGCAAAGGTATAAATTACATTTTCTGCGAAAATGAACGCAGCCGGCCTATACGTGGATGATGTTGTTAAATAATTATAGGAGCTTACAATATCGTGGTCATGTAGCCTTGTGTACTTAGGTGTGTGTGTGGAAGTTGTCTGATAACCTATGTTATTGTGATGGATGTATAAGTCTGTGTATTTGTAATTCAGATGAGGAATAGGAAGGGGACGGCCATGGCATTAATTTAGAAATAATCCCGGCATTCGCCTGTAGTAGTAGTAGTGGAAAACGACGGAAAACACTTCCAAAATGGTTGAGGGGAGAATCGAATCCTCCTCTTCTCAGTTTTTCCTCACGAGGCTGAGTGCAGGCAAATGCCGGGATGGTTCCTGATTTAAGGCCACCGCTGTCTTCTTCCCAATCATCACCTGAATTGCAAATACACGCACTCCTACAGACAGCACAGTAACATAGGTTATCAGACAAATTCTACACACACGTGAGTACACGAGGCTGAATGAGCACGATGCCCAATCTCCTCAAATGGAACAACAACTGGACTTATGAAAGGTGTCAATTTGGCTGGAAGTATGGCACCCTTGCTGAAGTGCTCTCGGAGACGATAATGGTAGATATTATTTGACCCTTCTGAAGGCTTCAAACTCCATCAACACAGCTCAAGAGATTCAAAGAAAGCATGAGTTGCTTAATGTCGCTGTTCATGGGACGGAAGAAACAGCACTTCCACAAGGGGAATTGTCGATTTTCTATCTGAAAGTGTTTTTAAATGAAAAATACATCATTCTATGTGAAGAGTCCTCATGATTAATGTTGGAGGGCAATGACAAAAGCAGGCCTATGAATCCTACATCAATAACGGTATCTCTCTCTCCCCCAACGCAGCTGAGTGAGTGATATATGAAACTTGGAGGGGTGGAGTGGTGCTCTACAGGGTGCTTCGTTAAATGTGACAGTTCATCCTAGGAGTTAAGGACATCGTGTTCATCAGCCTCGTGTACTTGGGTTGTAAAACGTCCCTGACAATCAGTGCTATTTAGGTGTCTGTACTGAGGTTTATGGGAGAAAATTATCATTATCAGAAGTTATACAGGGGCATCGATAAAGGTTGCAGTTTGAGATATTAAAACTAGTATTAGCCTACTTTCAATTTTTGCACAAAAAAAAATGAAAGTAGACTTATGAGATCACAGGGCCAAAAATTGTGTGTCTGTCTGTGTGTGTGTGTGTGTGTGTGTGTGTGTGTGTGTGTGTGAGAGAGAGAGAGAGAGTGTGTGTACTCTGAATGTCTGCCCCCTCCCCCTAACAATTCGAGCACGGTGAAACCAAATTGAAAGAAATTTCTTACAGATAGAACTAGCAAAGGGCTCCTCAGTGTCATGTTTTATATCCCCGCCATCTTAACGATAACGTAATGGTGGGCATCCAAATGTTAAAAGCTTGATTCAAATTACGACCAACCTAATCATCTGTTCTCTACCAAATTTATACCTTTAAGCATAAAGAATATGTTGACCAAACTACAAAGTCGTCAGCCCAATAATTTGCGGATGGCGGCCATGTGTGTGTGCAAATCGATTCCCCCTATCTTTTCAAACACGGTGAAACCGAATTGAACGGATTATGGTTCAGAGGTAGCATTAGCAAAGGGCACCTCAGTGTCATGTTTTATATCACCGACAACTTGACGGAAACGTAATGGTGGCCAGCTAAAGGTAAAAAGCTAAAATAAAATTACGACCAACTTAATCATCTGATCTCTACCAAATTTTGCAACAACATACGTTTATGTGAGAAGCGATCTGTGACCAATCTATAAGGTCATCAGTCCAATAGTTTGCATATGGCGGCCATGTATGTGTGCAAATCGATTCCTCCTATCAATTCAAACACGGTAAAACCGAATTGAACGAAATTTGGTATGGGTTTTGCACTGGCAAAAGGCACCTCAATGTGATGTTTTATATCGCCGCCATCTTGACGGAAACGGAATAGTGGCCACCCAAATGTTAAAAGCTTAAATCATTTTACGAACAACCTGATCATTTGATCTCTACCAAATTTTTCAAATACATACCTTTTTGTGGGAAGCATCTTTTGACTGAACTACAAGGTCATAAGCCCAATAGTTTGCAGATAGTGGCCATGTATTGAACCCATGGGCCATAGGGTCCATGGAAGGTCGAACCCATGTCCTTAAGGAAGAAATGAAAGAAACGTATAGTTTCCTAAAGGAACGGAGAGAGATTTTAAGCCAGGATTATAGCTTAACATTGTGCAAGCGACTAGGGACAGATGTTCCTTAGATGAGATCACCCCACTCGACATTCAAGAGAGGGCTGGTCACGAGTATTAATAACTGAATGGAAATTTCCACCGTGATAGACAAGGAAGCCTGAATCGGAATTCGAGCTGACGTTGCTGGAAATTGACAACGCCGCTTATGCGCCAGAAGAGGAATAATTAAAATTAACACGTTTACGAGCATAATAATGAGTAAACAAGTATAGTACAGTGAATCATTTTGAATGAGAGATTTTTCAGTAAAGAGAAACCATTTAATAATTGCGCAGAAAAAAACTGCCGACGTAAGACGACGTCATTGGGGAATTACCTAAGCCTCTGTGGAGGGGGTAGAGCAAAAGAAATACAACACCCACACAATTGAGGACGAGAAATTAATTAATATCTCCGAATTGCACGATCGATTCTTAGGTGCAATGAGATTATGTGACATTGAGAAGAAGAGCCTTCGGAAGGTATAATTTTTATATTTGTGGCACCATTATTTTAGAAGTTGACCACAGAAAAGGCTAGAGTCTTATTTTTTTGTAGTAAAATAGTATAAAGCTTCGGGGTTTACCAAGCCAACCATGCAGTCTTGAACAGCCCGAGGGGTGTTGCCACGCATCACGCAGTACGGATCCGTCCAGGAGGACGTGAAGTTATATCAGCACTTGCAGTCATACGAGCACTCCGTGAGGGGAAGTGCTGCACCACGACGTAGAAGTAGTCATTCCGACAGTCCGTGAGGGAACGTAATTCTGCGTTACATTGAAAAACAGCTACCAGTACTCCTTGAGGGGAGAAACGTTGTGTTACACCGCAGAAGTAAGATCCGATAGCCACAGGCGTCGCAGTATTAACGACTTGCTTGCCTCCCTAAGGAGTGGTCAAGACGAAATTTTAAAGTATCGCCGTAGTGAAATATTAGGAAAATCCTAATTATAGGATTTAGGCCCGACTGTATACAAGTTAAAGTGAAAATTCGTAAGATATAGTCAGAGCAGGCCGCGAACATCGGACTTAAAGGCGATAGGTCGTTAAATGTACGAACGAATAGATCATAACGTACGGAAGTATCGTACCAGACAGATAAACTGTTATTTAAATTAAAGAAACCTAAAAGGGAAGAACAGAATAAGGTTCGAAACATAGAAGTGTTAAAACAGTTCAAATAAAGAAGATAGGAGACTATAAACATTTATCTCCAAAAAAAAGCAGGCGAACTATTCTAAAAATACTAGAATTGAGAAGTGCTAGCTGCTATAAACTAAATCTATAGGTCTTAGAGGAGACCTCGATCCGTATAGACTTTCGTTAGGATCGATAGACAGATCTACAAAGAAGCCGTTCAAGCTAGATAAATAGCCGGTTATCCAGGATAGGAGTAGCAGAATTGGACTCCAGGGAACAGTAGATGTTTCGGGACTTTCGCATTCTGCAGGATAGGAAGCCGACATCGAATAAATTTCACCCTTGGAAATGGGAATTTAAGAAGATCACGTGTGATAGGCTCAGAAATACGGCCTAGTGATCGAGAATTGTGAAGTGTAAAATAATCAAGATTGTGTGTTAAATTAATATTTTTAGTGTTTATTATGTGTTCAAAAGGGACACATCAGTATATAAAAATGTCGTCAATGTTAAGTGTTTTAAATATATGTCAAAAAGTGTTTTTACGTAAGATGAATACCTTTAATATGGAGTAAAAAGTTCAAAGTGGGCCCAAAAATGAAGCACCGCACCAGATTAAAGATCATGGGATGATCTGGAAACATGTGAGTACTAAATTCATTCTATTTTGGTGTCAGAAATTGATTGTGTACAAACCCACCGGAGTTTATGAGTAAAAGGGATGTGTTTTAATAAATAAATACTGAATAATCAAGAACACGGTCTGAACGATAATAAATACAATTGAGAAATTATAAATAATTATGTAAAGAATAAATCCCGTAGAGGAAATATGTGAATAAAGGGTTAATGTATTTAACAAATGTCATAAGAGCAAGCGAAATATCATTAATTATCATGAAAGACATTGAAATAAAGTAAAGTTGAGATATGAAAGAAATAGCTTTTGAGCTTGTATAAAGAATAAAGATAATAATAATAATTAAATATGGAAATGTTAAATAAAAATCAAATAAATTGATATGAACATAAGAACGTTAAGCCTTAACGTATGTGTAAGATATGATGTTCAATGGAATATTTTAAAACAGGGAGCGATTTATCGACAACGGAAGGATTAATATGTGAATTAAAATAATATGAATTGTTACTAAAGAGATTTATCAGTTCTTGGGAAGACATTTTCGGCTTAAAATAATGCATAGCGCATAATGAGCGCAAATATAATATTAAAGTGTCACGCTAGGAACGCGTAGTGGTTAAAATACTTGTTACATTACTTATGGAGGGTAGTTGGTTGCAGTGAATTGATAATTGTATAAGTCCTCTATTTGTGACATAGTATCACGAGGCATTGTGTATGTATTTAAAAAGGGAGCTAATATATGGTATTATTGAGCGTATGTCATATGGGCCACGGCCGACTCTAAATCGCATTTTGTGTAAGTCCTCTGTAAGGGATTGGTTCCCGAGGCACGTGAACAGATTCGAATGCAGAATCTTCTTATGATAAAAGCCCCTTAAATTCACCGTCGTCGTATGTGTATTAATCTTCCCAATCAATGAGGACCCTCTCATAATTAATAAATGCCAAGGATACGAAAATGGTCTGTGAACCAAAGAATAGCTGTTTGAATGAATACGGTACAGTAAAGCCCGGTCTCCCCAGAACTGGATATAATGGGAAGGTTTGTTTTTGAAAGCCTTGGAAATAAGCTACTAACGTTGGGTCAGACAGGGAGTCGCCGTCACCCTACGTGGTCATAAATCGCACCCCAAGTAGTAGAGTCTAGCTCTCTTAAAGCGAGAGGGAACAGAGACCGTCTCGTAAGCTGTTGTAAAGAGAATGAATACACCAGGAGTGTTTAAAGTTGTTAACGACCCGGGCGTTGAACCGAGGTCTTTATAGATGGATATTTCGTTTGCCGGTTCAGATCGTAGTTTCTTATATGATAATGGTCTACTAAGACATAAGAGATAAATAACAATCCCTATTGTAATAATGTATGGACGTGGGATTCCACGAGTTGATTGAAGGCAACTGAGTTCGGGAGTAACTATAGTTTTTTTTGACTGTGTCAAGTACCTTCATGCTCTGGAGTACACAATTGATTTTCTGACTACCTTAATATATTTGTGAAATAAAGAGAGATGATAACAACTGAATGTGTGGACATGCCCAAAATATTGAGTTAAATAATTAACCTATATTTTAAATATAATTATATATTTGTTTTTGAGAAATAAGAAAATATAAAGGATAGTGTTTGAGGTGTACAAGAATGACACCATAATAATGTAAATGCATGGAGCCAAAGAGCTCGGAGTTATGGAAACTTAATGTTAGTGCTTTATGGAAGTGAGATTAAGTAAGAATTGTTGGTTTATGTGAACCCACATTTTTAAAATAACATTTGTGTTATCTTATGGACTCCGTGTTTATTTGGAACCGGAGTAGTTTTAATTTGCATAGTGGCTTCAACGTGGGGCTTCTAGCAAATCTACTACTTTTTGGCGCCCAGTACGTAGGGCCGAGTTTTCCTAGGGAAAACCCGAGTTTTTCTCGAAAAATCAAAATTTTCATTTTTGAAAAAAATGGTTTTTCGAAATTTTGAATTTTAAACACTTCCATAAAGGTTTATGAAATTGAATAAAAGTATCAAAAGGGTACGTTGTAAGTGAATACCCGTACCAAAGTAAAGTTTTAAATAAATTGGGACACACTAATTCAGAGTATCATCTCTCAAACATGTACTAGTGTGGTGGCATTAGAGGCCCACTGTATTTAATATGATGTTGTTAAGTGAAGAGAGGCGGAGGCTCTCTGAGAATGTAAGGGCCGAGAGCCCAGATAAAAGTAAAACTACAGGTGAGAAAGAGTACCCAACTAAAGAAATTATAAATGTTTCTGTAGAAAGCATGCGTGCACCTGGAGACATAGTTACACGAAGAGAAGGTAACATGTCTGCAGACAAAAGGGTAAATGTTGAGCCTTTAGAGCTCGGAAAGGAAAAGGAAATTTGTACACCGATTCCAAGGGAAAATATAATTAATACCGAGGATGATAAGAGTAAAGATAATACAAAGTCTCACGTAGTAACGCCGGTTCAGGTAGGCTCAGAAAACGAAGGGGAAAAGAACGATAGTACTGACGTTCAGGATCAGGAAAAGGTAGAAATGGCGAAATGGGATGAAGTAAAAGAATTCTTGGATATAATTGTAGCAATACGAGACGAGCATTATAGGGTGAAGAATGAACTTTGGAACTTAAAGGGTCGTGAATTAAGAATAAAGGAAGGAATAGAGGAACAAAGAGATAGGATCTCTGAAAGAATGGAGGAGATAGACAAACTTCGTAAGAGGGCAAATAAAAATTGGTTTAGGATACCCAAAAAGGAATTAGAGGAATTGTGCAAAGAAATTCCTAATGTTAAATGGTCGTTAAGAGAAACGAAGAGGGAATTTGCGAAACGTATGGAGAATGAAGGAAAGATAAAATTAGCTCCGTGGGAACAGATAGTTACATTTGTTGATGAAGTAAGTGAAATAGGGAATAAATTATGGAAAATGAGAGACGCATGGGATGAGATTTGGTGGAAGATCCCTTACGAAGAGCGCGACAAAAAAAAGTATGCTGAGGAACAGAAAGATTGGATAAGGAAGGAGAAGAATAAGCTGTACCGTTTCAGTATGAGCATGTATGATGAACAAGATATAATCAGCGTTCAGGAGTTAGCTGAAGTAAGACAGGTCAAAATTCCAGAATATCAAGAAATATTAGAGGATGCTCAGAAGAGATATGAGGAATACATGTTGGAGCAAAATCGTCAGGCAAATGAAATAGTTGCCCAAGCTGAAAAACAAGCTGAAATTAAAGAAGAAAAAGAAATCACGGTGCCAGAACAGCCAAAAATTGAGATTAGAGAAGTCGAACAAGAAATAGAAATCGTAATGATTCCAGTGGAAACTGAGGAAACATTGGATATCCTTCCAGAGAAACCAATGGAAACTCAAGAGGAAATAGTAATTCCAGACCAGGAGGACAGCCAAAATGAAAACGAGCTGCAAATTGAAGAGACTCATTTTTATGAAAAGGTCGAGCTGGAAGAACAAGAAGTAATCTCGGAACAGGAGATACTAAAGGAATTGATAGTTGAAGAAACGGAAATGATAATTCCAGAAGAAATAGAGAAATTAGATGAAACAAATATAGAAAATATCAACGAAGCACCGAGGGAAACAGAGGTTCAAGATTTCACAGAAAGGGAAAAGGAAAACTTCGAAGAAATGCAGGACCAGGAAAATAAAAGGGCATTAGAGGAAGAAGAGGAAAAATTGAAAGCCCAGATCCTCGAATTAATGATTAAATGTCAGGAATGCCAACGACAGAAAAGAGGACTGGAAAGAGATGCAAATAAGAGCCAAGAGACCCTAAAAGAAAAAGATGAGATTGTTGGGAGCAATGAAAAAATGAGAGGAGACGTCTCTGAAGAAAATCAATACAGAAAAAAACCGCCATTGATAATTGGTGTACCAGGAAATGGATACCCCATGGAAACAAGGAAAGGAGGTGAAATAACAATCGATGCCTTGGAGAAAGAGGATGCCCAGGCATATTTCAGCTGGAAACTCCGTAGGAAGAAAAGGAATGAAAGAAAGGAAAAATGGAAGAAGGGAGATAAAAGAAGAGCACGTTTATGGACAAGGATGAAGGGAAGACGGAGATGGTTTATAAAGCAAAAGAGATACAGAGTGTGGAAAAGAAGGAATAAAACTTATATAGAAATAAGGAAACGAGAGAGTATGGAATGTAAGGAAAGAAGAGTAAGGGATGAAGAGAGTCAGGAAGATGCTGAGGTCATAAAGAAAATAGAGCATTATATTAGAGCTATAGAAAGATGTGAAGGGAATGAAGAAAGAACGATGCATTGTTTAAAACAATTGTATAACTTACCAATAAACGTTCAACATCTGGAGAAGACTGGAATTGGCAAGGTTGTAAATGGTATGAGAAAAAGAAACGGTTTGGTAGGAGATGTATCCCGAGCCTTGATAAAACTTTGGAAGGAAATGGTAATGGAAGACCAAAGTGATGAAGAAGAATGCGAAAGTGAAGAAACGGAAAGAGATACTATGGAAATAGAAGAGAATGAAATTGAAGAAGAATTCAAAGGTGAAGAGAAAGAAGTCGATGAAATAGAAATAGATGAGAATGAGAATGAAGAAGAAGAAGAAGAAGAAGAGATGATAGGATACGAAAGTATGGAATTGACAAACTCCATCATTTATTATCAGAAAGCCATTGAAAGGTGTATGGGAAATGAGAATGTATTGTTGCATTGTTTAAGCATATTAAAACATTTACCCATAACTGTTCGCCAGTTAATAGAAACGAATGTGGTAGAGACGGTTGAAAGTATTCACGAACAAGGAGGGGATGTGAATATACGAGCGCAAGAATTGCTGATAAAATGGGAAAATGAAATGATAGAAGATTTAAGAGCAGGAGGGGAAGAAGTTATGGAAATGGAAGATATGCTCGAGGAAGACCCTGAAGAAGAAGAAGAAGAAGAGGATGAGGAAGAAGAACAAGGAGAAATGATAATAACGGGAGACGTAAGATGGAGACATAAAGGATAAGAAGAGAATTATCCCATAGGAACAAACGGGTAAAGATATTTGCAACCGTCAAAGAATACGAGAAATAAGTATAATATTTGCTGAAATACCATCTCAAAGAGAGATAAGGAAGGGGGAAGAGAACCAGAAAGAGTCAGGTGAGGTCAGACTGAGCTCTTAAAATTTCGAATGAAGTGTAACAGACTTGAAGTCTGAGAACTGTAATGAATTAAGTTACGGGTAAAGCTAATTGCACCCGCAAGATAATTAACATAAAGTCATTAAGTTGAAGAAATATAATGAATAAAGAACAGACCGACTTGAAGTCTGTCTTGAGAAAAGAAGAAAGGAAACCAACTGTTGACTCGAGTTTGGAGAAGAGCGCGCCAGACGAGGGCAGAGAGTTGTAAACATCGAACGTGACAAGAGATTTATGGCCTGAGTGGAGACGTCCACTAGGGAATAAATGAATGAATGGGAACTCTTGAAGACCCAACCTAAACACAGACCAGAAAGGAGAGGAACTTTAAAGAAGTAATTGATTTTATTGAAAAGGAAAATTTTAATGTAATAAAGGAGAAAGAAAGGGTAAAGATAGAGCATACCCAACCTACACAATTAGTGGAAGGAACTTTAAGGAAATAAAACAACAGTAAATACGGATGACGTTATGATGGATTCGACGAATAAAGTAATACAAATTAAATTGAAATAAATTTCCTCAAAATTTTTCGAAAATTTATTTACCTAAGGAGGGGAGAGATGAACCCATGGGCCATAGGGTCCATGGAAGGTCGAACCCATGTCCTTAAGGAAGAAATGAAAGAAACGTATAGTTTCCTAAAGGAACGGAGAGAGATTTTAAGCCAGGATTATAGCTTAACATTGTGCAAGCGACTAGGGACAGATGTTCCTTAGATGAGATCACCCCACTCGACATTCAAGAGAGGGCTGGTCACGAGTATTAATAACTGAATGGAAATTTCCACCGTGATAGACAAGGAAGCCTGAATCGGAATTCGAGCTGACGTTGCTGGAAATTGACAACGCCGCTTATGCGCCAGAAGAGGAATAATTAAAATTAACACGTTTACGAGCATAATAATGAGTAAACAAGTATAGTACAGTGAATCATTTTGAATGAGAAATTTTTCAGTAAAGAGAAACCATTTAATAATTGCGCAGAAAAAACTGCCGACGTAAGACGACGTCATTGGGGAATTACCTAAGCCTCTGTGGAGGGGGTAGAGCAAAAGAAATACAACACCCACACAATTGAGGACGAGAAATTAATTAATATCTCCGAATTGCACGATCGATTCTTAGGTGCTATGAGATTATGTGACATTGAGAAGAAGAGCTTTCGGAAGGTATAATTTTTATATTTGTGGCACCATTATTTTAGAAGTTGACCACAGAAAAGGCTAGAGTCTTTTTTTTTTGTAGTAAAATAGTATAAAGCTTCGGGGTTTACCAAGCCAACCATGCAGTCTTGAACAGCCCGAGGGGTGTTGCCACGCATCACGCAGTACGGATCCGTCCAGGAGGACGTGAAGTTATATCAGCACTTGCAGTCATACGAGCACTCCGTGAGGGGAAGTGCTGCACCACGACGTAGAAGTAGTCATTCCGACAGTCCGTGAGGGAACGTAATTCTGCGTTACATTGAAAAACAGCTACCAGTACTCCTTGAGGGGAGAAACGTTGTGTTACACCGCAGAAGTAAGATCCGATAGCCACAGGCGTCGCAGTATTAACGACTTGCTTGCCTCCCTAAGGAGTGGTCAAGACGAAATTTTAAAGTATCGCCGTAGTGAAATATTAGGAAAATCCTAATTATAGGATTTAGGCCCGACTGTATACAAGTTAAAGTGAAAATTCGTAAGATATAGTCAGAGCAGGCCGCGAACATCGGACTTAAAGGCGATAGGTCGTTAAATGTACGAACGAATAGATCATAACGTACGGAAGTATCGTACCAGACAGATAAACTGTTATTTAAATTAAAGAAACCTAAAAGGGAAGAACAGAATAAGGTTCGAAACATAGAAGTGTTAAAACAGTTCAAATAAAGAAGATAGGAGACTATAAACATTTATCTCCAAAAAAAAGCAGGCGAACTATTCTAAAAATACTAGAATTGAGAAGTGCTAGCTGCTATAAACTAAATCTATAGGTCTTAGAGGAGACCTCGATCCGTATAGACTTTCGTTAGGATCGATAGACAGATCTACAAAGAAGCCGTTCAAGCTAGATAAATAGCCGGTTATCCAGGATAGGAGTAGCAGAATTGGACTCCAGGGAACAGTAGATGTTTCGGGACTTTCGCATTCTGCAGGATAGGAAGCCGACATCGAATAAATTTCACCCTTGGAAATGGGAATTTAAGAAGATCACGTGTGATAGGCTCAGAAATACGGCCTAGTGATCGAGAATTGTGAAGTGTAAAATAATCAAGATTGTGTGTTAAATTAATATTTTTAGTGTTTATTATGTGTTCAAAAGGGACACATCAGTATATAAAAATGTCGTCAATGTTAAGTGTTTTAAATATATGTCAAAAAGTGTTTTTACGTAAGATGAATACCTTTAATATGGAGTAAAAAGTTCAAAGTGGGCCCAAAAATGAAGCACCGCACCAGATTAAAGATCATGGGATGATCTGGAAACATGTGAGTAACTACGAAATTCGACATGCAAGCTACCCTCTGGGTGTCAAATAGCAAAGCTTGCACCAGGCACCCGAGGCCATACGATATTATTATGTGAGTACTAAATTCATTCTATTTTGGTGTCAGAAATTGATTGTGTACAAACCCACCGGAGTTTATGAGTAAAAGGGATGTGTTTTAATAAATAAATACTGAATAATCAAGAACACGGTCTGAACGATAATAAATAAAATTGAGAAATTATAAATAATTATGTAAAGAATAAATCCCGTAGAGGAAATATGTGAATAAAGGGTTAATGTATTTAACAAATGTCATAAGAGCAAGCGAAATATCATTAATTATCATGAAAGACATTGAAATAAAGTAAAGTTGAGATATGAAAGAAATAGCTTTTGAGCTTGTATAAAGAATAAAGATAATAATAATAATAATTAAATATGGAAATGTTAAATAAAAATCAAATAAATTGATATGAACATAAGAACGTTAAGCCTTAACGTATGTGTAAGATATGATGTTCAATGGAATATTTTAAAACAGGGAGCGATTTATCGACAACGGAAGGATTAATATGTGAATTAAAATAATATGAATTGTTACTAAAGAGATTTATCAGTTCTTGGGAAGACATTTTCGGCTTAAAATAATGCATAGCGCATAATGAGCGCAAATATAATATTAAAGTGTCACGCTAGGAACGCGTAGTGGTTAAAATACTTGTTACATTACTTATGGAGGGTAGTTGGTTGCAGTGAATTGATAATTGTATAAGTCCTCTATTTGTGACATAGTATCACGAGGCATTGTGTATGTATTTAAAAAGGGAGCTAATATATGGTATTATTGAGCGTATGTCTTATGGGCCACGGCCGACTCTAAATCGCATTTTGTGTAAGTCCTCTGTAAGGGATTGGTTCCCGAGGCACGTGAACAGATTCGAATGCAGAATCTTCTTATGATAAAAGCCCCTTAAATTCACCGTCGTCGTATGTGTATTAATCTTCCCAATCAATGAGGACCCTCTCATAATTAATAAATGCCAAGGATACGAAAATGGTCTGTGAACCAAAGAATAGTTGTTTGAATGAATACGGTACAGTAAAGCCCGGTCTCCCCAGAACTGGATATAATGGGAAGGTTTGTTTTTGAAAGCCTTGGAAATAAGCTACTAACGTTGGGTCAGACAGGGAGTCGCCGTCACCCTACGTGGTCATAAATCGCACCCCAAGTAGTAGAGTCTAGCTCTCTTAAAGCGAGAGGGAACAGAGACCGTCTCGTAAGCTGTTGTAAAGAGAATGAATACACCAGGAGTGTTTAAAGTTGTTAACGACCCGGGCGTTGAACCGAGGTCTTTATAGATGGATATTTCGTTTGCCGGTTCAGATCGTAGTTTCTTATATGATAATGGTCTACTAAGACATAAGAGATAAATAACAATCCCTATTGTAATAATGTATGGACGTGGGATTCCACGAGTTGATTGAAGGCAACTGAGTTCGGGAGTAACTATAGTTTTTTTTGACTGTGTCAAGTACCTTCATGCTCTGGAGTACACAATTGATTTTCTGACTACCTTAATATATTTGTGAAATAAAGAGAGATGATAACAACTGAATGTGTGGACATGCCCAAAATATTGAGTTAAATAATTAACCTATATTTTAAATATAATTATATATTTGTTTTTGAGAAATAAGAAAATATAAAGGATAGTGTTTGAGGTGTACAAGAATGACACCATAATAATGTAAATGCATGGAGCCAAAGAGCTCGGAGTTATGGAAACTTAATGTTAGTGCTTTATGGAAGTGAGATTAAGTAAGAATTGTTGGTTTATGTGGAAACCACAGGTTTTGAATACAATATTTTTTTTATATTTGTGATTCCTTGTTCATTTGGAACAAGCAGTTGATTATTGGGTCAGTAATTAAATTGTTAAAGTGTTTGTAGCGCCATTAATTTTATTAATTAAATGTGTTTAAATAGGAGTTGATTTTGTTGTTATTTTTGCAAGTGTATCCTCTAATTAATCCAAAATATGTGAGTCACAGAGTGGGGGAACTTACCGCTGCCCCGAAATTCCGAATTGAGCTACGCTGGTATACTGTGATTGGCATATTTCTTGCTAAATGGGCACAGTATGTGTGCAAATCAATTCCCCATATCAATTCAAACACGGTGAAACCGAATTGAATGTTTTTTTTTTTTTTTACTGAGGTAGCACTAGCAAAGGGCACCTTATATTCATGTTTAATATCCGTATAGCACGTTGTATTTCAACAAGATACTACAATCAACGTTTAATTAAACTCCTTGAAAGGGACAAAGAGTTATAACAATACCCATGCATTTAGGAGAAAGTAGGCTATATGTTCTTTACCGAACATCTTGTTTTTGTGTTAAATTCACCAATTCAAAGTTGTTGTTGTTGTTGTTTTTTTTCATACCTGATAATGTTTCTATGTGCGCTATTATGGTTGCTTTGCAAACATCCAGTCGATAGTCGATTTTGACCCATGTGCGCTGGATCATCTCAGGCGTTATTGTAGCAACAGCAGAGGTGATGGGTTGTCTTAAATATTGCAGATCTCTGACCGGTTCACTGAATACCGTGTTTTTTAAGAAGCCTATCCCCATAAAAATGTCTAGGGGTGTCAAGTCGGGGCTTATAGGAAGCCATTGAATAGGACCGGCATGGCAGATTCCTGTCGCGCACTCATTCTTCGCATCGGCTGAAGGTCACGGGAGGAGTACAGTCTCATCTAAAACTAAAACTCGATGAGTTCCTGATTAGTTTTCAGGTCGAATTATTAACTGGAAATATGATTTCTTTTTAATTTGTTGCAATCTTTTTCAATGATCCTGTACTTTAAATATGAACCCTGTTTTACACCATTATGCCCATGGTGGAAAGCGATAGAACTTATTTTGCTAATGGTGTTCTTTCCTTCTCCAAATTCTCTTCATCTGGGCACTAAAAATCTTCCGCCGTTCTTCCGTCCATGATTTCTTGGTCCTGGTACTAATTTTCTCAGTGATTTATGTTGTGAACTGGAGTTGATTTTGTAAAATATTCTTCTGTAATCCGAATTTCTAGAAGGTCTTTTTCTATTTCACTAAGTCAGTTGTTCTTGAGAGAGCAAGGATTAGAAACCATTTGATGAGCCTGTTATTGTTCATTCTGAAAATGTGGCCGTGGAACTTCAATCGCCTTTTCTTGAAGATGTCAGTGATAATTTCAGTATGCTAATAAAGCTCCTAAGATTTCCGTTTCATCCAGATTCCTTCTGAGTAGGCTGGACCAAGGATTTTCATCAATATTTTCCTCTCTTGTTTCTCTGCGTCTTTCCTGAGAGATTATCTCCAATAAACCCTTTACTAGTATTATTATTATTATTATTATTATTATTATTATTCAGATTCATAAATTCCTCATTTTACAATGGTACAATGAACTAATGTCAAGCACTTTCAGCACTCAACCTCTGTATGGGTACCAGCCAGCATGCCCACGACTGTCTTCAAGGAAAAGTGTCCTCAGAACAAAGGAGGCTCTTACAGGGACAGCACACCATGCCCGAATTTGTAAATAGCGAGGAAGGTTCAAACATTCTGAGGAATGGTTGACACCAATTGAAGAACTTAATCCTGGTCTGACATGGAAATCACTCAATAGACTGCGCTCAGGTGTCACAAGATGTAAATCTAATATGTTGAAGTGGGGTGTTCACGTAGAATCGACTTTATGTGAATGTGGGTTGCCACAGACAACGCCTCATCTTCTTCAATGCAGACTGTGCCAAACAACATGCACTATGGAAGACCTCATGCAAGCAATACCTGAGTCTCTGAAAGTGGCTAACTACTGGTCAGCAACCATATACGTTTATTCCTCTACCATAGTTATCGCTCGTGTTTGAGTCCTTCCATCATGGTACGTCATTTCTGAAGGCAAACTTCACATTGAGGAGCCAGCATACCAACGCAGCATCTTCTCCAAGAACCGTGCTTGACAGGAAGTCACCGACATAGACAATTTTCACCACCTGGGACATTCTTTTTAATTTTATTTACCAATGTTTTTTTACTTTTTGTCAATATGTATAATTTAGTTGCAAACAAGTAGTTCCGTGAAGAACTAAACAGCCTATTTTCATATATCCTACTTATGTTAATTGCCACTATCAACATACACAATTTCTGTTTGATTGCTGTAATAGATTCGTAGATATTAAGAACCGACTAAATATTTCGGATGGTCGCCATGTTGGATTTTATATATGTAGGTCCTAGAGTTATGTACTGTTACATGCAGATTATTGTGAACGTGTAGTATTCAAACTTCAATCGCATAATTAGGACACAAGAAAAAACAAGGAGATTTTAAAAATTTTCACAGCTGCCATCTTGAGGTTATGGAAACAATTGAAATAATTTAGATGCCAGTGGATTAACATTCGTATAAGGATTTACTGTACCAAGTTTCACTGCATTCGGATGGTTAAATTACGAGAAACGTCCAAGTGAATATTTATAATTCGCGTCACCGCCATGTTGGATTTGTTATCACCAGGTTATTTAAAGTCCTATAGGTGAACTTAAGTTCATAGCCCCTATGAACATTAAAAAATGCAGTTTGATTGCTAAAATAGATTCGTAGATATTCAGTATCGTCTAAATATTTCGGATGGTTGCCATGTTGGATTGTTAAATGTATAGGCCATAGAGTCATGTACCATTAAAGGAAAATTATTGCGTAGGTTCATTATTCAAACTTTCACTTCGATCGCATGACTACATCACAAGAAATAAAAACTAAATTTTAAAATTCGCACTGCCGCCATCTTGAGGTTATGTAAACAATTGAACTAACTTAGATACCAGTGGATTACAATGTGTATAAATATTTCCTGTACCAGGTTTCAGTGCGCTTGGAACATTAAATCGCGAGAAAGGTCTATTTAAAATTTTCAAATTCGCTTGGCCGCCATGTTCGTTTTGTAGTTAACCGGTTTTTGAAAGTCTTATAGATGGACTTCCAGTAGTACCCATTATCTCCGTACAAAAGTTTAGGGAGATACCGCTAATAGTTTCAGAGATATAGAATGCCGGTGAAATATTTCGCACATCCGCCATCTTGTGACTATGTAAACAATTGAATGAAGTTAGATGTCGGAGCATTACAATGTATATAAACATATACTGTACCAAGTTTCATTGCGTTTGGTTGGTCAAATCACGAGAAACGTCTATTTAAAAGTCGCAAATTCGCTTGGCCTCCATGTTGGTTTTGTAGTTACCAGGTTTTCAAAAGTCACATAAGTGAATTTATAGTAGTTCCCTTTATCACCGCAATAAATTCCAGGGTGATATCGGGAATAGTTTCGGAGATATTGAATGGTGGTGAAATATTTCGCACAGCCGCCATGTTGGATTGGTGAGTCGTAACAAAATTTGAAGGGCACGGTCGAGGTCGCCGTGAACAGTGCTATGAACTTTCCGAGTTTCATTGAAATCGCTCCTGCCGTTTAGATTTTATTAGGGGGGGACACACACACGAATCACACACACACACACACACACGCACACACACACGGACAAAAGGTGATCTCATAAGCCTATTTTTTCAAAATTGAAAATAGGCTAAAAATGTATTTTACATGTATGGATAAGTGCTCCTGATACGACAGATAATAGAGTTCATTCTTCATTTAGGAATCGTCGCACTGTTTGACAAGTGTCCAAGATCGCCGACTTTTGGATCTGTCCCAGCTTGTGAGCCATTCCGAGAGCCTGTAGTTGGTCCAGCAGTCTTGAAGGTGCAATCAGTTGCAGACAGAATGAAAGGCCAGATGTTCACCTGCTTCAGCTTCCACATTTGTTGTACTTCAATGGCCAGTTCAGTGTATTTTTTGACCTTTTGGGTATAGGCTCTTAGATGGTTGAGGTTGGGTGCTACGTATATATCGATTATCACAGCTTCTTTCTTCTGACGATCAAGGCGGAGAATATCATGTCGGTTGGCTTTGATGGTTTTATCAGTGCGGATTTCTCTGTCCGAGTATAATATATGGGCACCATTATCCGAAACATCTTTTGCTTGGTACTTATAATACGGAAGCGAGGAGTCATCTAGTTCAGTAGTATTAGCCATCTCCATGTGCACGATCTTAGCAACATTATTGTGACGCTCAGTGCAGTCCATATTTGCCAAGGTAGGACATCCACCGATAATGTGATCCAAGGTTTCACCCTGCTTGCCATATTTACGACACATCCTCAACCTCTGTCTGTTTTAAGATGGCATCCTGGAGCCCCTTTAATGGCTTAGTATTCAGGCGGACTGTGATTCAAAAATGTCACACACATTATGGAATTGTAGCGCGCGGGCAGGTACTAATAAGGTAGGCAAAAGAGAAACATCTCTAACTCTCTCTATATATAACAAGAAGTTCCGTGACGAACTAAACAGCCTACTTTTCTTAAAATTTAAGATTCATGCCAATCTATATAGACCTATTTAGAAAAATAGCGAAATTAGGTTGATAATATCGAAATTTCTAATTATTTCGAAATATACCTGTAGCCTAATAGAGCACTACAGTTGGCAGCCCTGGTGACTGAATATATTGTTAGTTCCATCTCTTAAGGTACAGAATACAAAATTTGGTTGAAGTCCAATGGATGGCATGGGCGTTACATGTAGTTAGACATTGGATCTATCAGCGCGCCTAAAATCATGTTGGGAACAATGTCATGCATGCGTTGGTCAGAAATAATCCGAAATATTATGATCTCGTATTGTGCCAATTTTGGATGAAATACATTTGTTAGTATAGAAGTTACATGTATTTTAAAATTGGACCTATCAGCAGGCTTAGAGTCATGTTGGCAGCACGGACGTATATTAGTTTCTCATAATTAATCTAGAATGTTAGGTACTATACGAGTGCAGATTTTCAAGCAGTTGGCTTACATATTTTCTGATATATTAATATTTGGGTAAAAAAATAGAGACAGCCATTATTAACAATTGGCTGCCCTGGTTGCTCTTAGGAATAAGCATAGTCATATCTGTTATGGTACACATAGTACATACGAAATTTGGTTGAAATCCAATTGATAGTATAGAAGTTACATGTATTTAAATTTGGTCCTATCAGCAGGCTTAGAATCATATTGGTAGCACTGACGAACATAATTTCCTCCAAATTAATGTAGAATGGCAGGTACTATACGTGTGCATAGTTTAAAGCTGTCGCCTTGCAAACTTTCAGATATATTGGTATTTGGATAAAATATTAAAGAGAACATTTATTGACAGTTGGCAGCTCTGGTGGCTCTTAAGAATACGCTCAGTCATATCTGTTTATGTACGCATATTACATACAAAATTTGGTTGAAATACAATTGATAGTTTAGAAGTTATATGCATTTAAAAATGGGACCTATCAGTAGGCTTAGAATCATTTTGGCAACACTGCCATGTATGGCCTCCTGAAAATTAAACTGAAGTATTATTATCTATATGTGTGCCAATTTTGGAATCGATCCCATGGATACATTCCATGATATCCAACATGGACCTCAAATTTCAATTCCGATTTTTCAGCAGTTGGTAGCACTGACATAATTTTCAAGTGTGACATTGAGATGTCCCGGTATAGATCTTTATTCATACCAAATTTGGTTTCGATTGCAGCAGCCATTTAGGAGTTGATAGGGGGAAACACACACACAGACAGAGAGACAGACATTTTCCCGGATCAATCTCATAAGTCTACTTTTTCCTCATTTTTAGCCTACTTTTCACATTTCTCCGGGCAAATGTGTGTCTGTCTGTCTGTCCTTCTGTCTGTCTGTCTGTCGGTCTGTCTGTCTGTCCTTCTGTCTGTCTGTCTGGCTGTGTGTGTGTCCCCCCCTATCAACTCCTAAACGGCTGCAGCAATCGAAACAAAATTTGGTAGGAATAAAGATCTATACCTGAATATCTCACGGCCATATTTGAAAATGATGTCAGTGCTACCAACTGCTGAAAAATCGCAATTGAAATTTGAGCTCCATGTTGGATATCTAGGAAGGTATGAATGGGGGCTATTTCAAAATTGGCACACGTATAGATAATAATATTGCAGTTTAATTTCCAGGAGGTCATACATGGCAGTGTTGCCAAAATGATTATAAGCCTGCTGATAGGTCCAAATTTTAAATGCATATAACTTCTACACTATCAATTGGATTTCAACCAAATTTCGTATGTGCTATGTGTACATAAACAGATATGACTGAGCGTATTCTTAAGAGACACTAGGGCTGCCAACTGATAATAAATGCTCTCAATTATTTTTATCCAAATACCCATATATCAGAAAGTATGCAAGCCGATAGGTTTAAACTATTCACACGTATAGTACCTGACATTCTATATTAATTTGGAGTAACTTATATACGCCAGTGCTACCAACATGATTCTAAGCCTGCTGAGAGGTCCAACTTAAAAATACATGTAACTTCTATACTATCATTTGGATTTCAACCAAAATTCGTGTGTGGTATGTGTACCATAACAGATACGACTATGCCGATTCTTAAGAGTAACCAGAGCTGCCAACTGTCAATAAATACTGTCTCAATTTTTGTTATACTAATATCAATATATCAGAAAGCATGCAAGCCAATAGCTCTAAACTTTGCACCCGTATAATACCTGGCATTCTAGATTAATTTGGAATAACTAATATAGGCCTAGGCCAGTGCTGCCAACATGATTCTAAGCCTGCTGATAGGTCCAATTTTAAAATGCATGTAACTTCTATACTAACTAATGGATTTCATTCAAAATTGACACAACAATAGATCATATTATTTCAGATTATTTCTGACCAATATATGTATGACATTGTTGCCAACATGATTTTACGCGCGCTGTTAGATCCAATGTTTAACTGCATGTAACATCCATGCTATCCATTGGACTTCAACCAAATTTTGTATTCTGTACCTTAAGAGATGGAACTAAGAATATATTCAGTCACCAGGGCTGCCAACTGTAGTTCTCTATTAGGCTACATTATGCCAGGTATACAGTATTTCGAACTACTGTAATTAGAAATTTCGATATTACAAACTTAATTTCGTCATTATTCTAGATAGATCCATATAGATTAATCATTGGCATGAATCTTAAATTTTAAGAAAAGTAGGCTCTTTAGTTCGTCGTGGAACTTCTTGTTTATTTATTGTATGACTTTTAGAGCCGGGAGTGTCCGAGGACATGTTCGGCTCGCCTGAGTCTGTAGCTGCTTCCAGCGGACACCCTTAGGGTGAGCTACAAGTTCCGTTCAATTTCAAATAGTTCCAACTTCCACTACCAGATATCAATGATACCTAGTGTTGAACGTTGGAACTTTGATAGAGCGTTCCGACAAAATCTAACCTAACAATTTAGCTTCACACAAGTTTAGTCTGTGGAAGGATCTCTTACATGCCATAAATCTATGACATGGGACCGCCGGCTTTACTTCCCCTCCGAAGGAAGGCATACTGAAGGATTTTTAACGATTCCCGGTCAATGCATGTGAGATTTTTGAAGTGAAATGCCATGTCCTGTGTTTCAGATTCCACGTAAAAGAGATGTCTCGTGGTTCATGATCGCATGATTAACAGTCACGTAAAAATAAAATCTTCCTTTCTGTGTTACTGTTTAATCTATACTAATATAATAAAGCTGAAGAGTGTGTGTGTTTGAGTGTTTATGTGTTTAAACGCGCTAATCTCTGGAGCTACCAGTCCGATTCGAAAAATTCTTTTTTTTATATGATAGCCAGATTCAAGAGGAATAGTTTAGGCTATGTAGTACTAGGCTATACCTCTCAGATAACCTAAAATATTGATTTTTGTTCAGTAAGTCGGCAGAACAAGAGCTCCCGAACTGCTCTATCCGCATGCGCTGGCGTTATGGTTAGTGATATGTACACCGTTTCACCGATCTGAACCATCATTTGTATACTTACCCTTTGGAACCCTGCGAGTAACACTGTCTACGTGAAATTTATGATAGACCAGTCCATTCCCTGCATTTAGGCCCTTTGGCACAAATCAACACCTTTTCACCGATCTGAACCAAAATGTGTATGCTCACCCTTTAGAACCCTGCGAGTAACACTGTTTACATGAAATTTCGGACAGACCCCTCCATTCCCTGCATTTAGGCCCTTTGGCACAAATCTACACCGTTTCACCGATCTGAACCAGAATTTGTATACATACCCTTTGGAAACCTGCGAGTAACACAGCCCGCATGAAATTTCGGACAGACCACTCCATTCCCTGCATTTAGGCCCTTTGGCACAAATCTACACCATTTCACCGATCTGAACCAAAATTTGTATACTTATACTTTGGGACCGTGCGAGTAACACTGTCTGCATGACATTTTGGACAGACCACTCCATTCCCTGTATTTAGGCCCTTTGGCACAAATATATACCGTTTCACCGATCTGAACCACATTTTGTATTCTTACCCTTGCAACCCTGCGGGTAACACTGTCCACTTTAAATTTAGGACAGGCCACTCCATTCCCTGCATTTAGGCCCTTTATTACAAATCTAGACCGTTTCTCCTAATTGAACCAAATTTTACATACACTTTGAAACCCTGCTGGTAACTTGAGATTTGGACAACGCTCCCCATTCCCTACATTTAGAATAACAGACAAAATAAACTTGAAAACCACGTATTAAGGCCCTAGAACCATTCATGTCCGTAGTAGTGTAACTGTAAGAGTATTTTAATAAGTCTATTTTTGACGGGCAGTTCGGGCTGCATCACGTCTCCACTACCAGCTTTCTGGGGCAGAATTGCGAAAATAGTTGCATCTTGCGCTGTTTATAAATTGCAGTCACGGGGATCGATTAGTGCAAAAAGATCTCTTAGGCACCTTAAAACAGTTATCATCATGAAAATATTATGCCTCTGTATAAGTGCAATGGTGTTGGTGCAGTACATTGAGGTTATCAGCTGCAATAAGCGTTGGTGCTTTCAAATTTACCTTCATTTATTCCGAACTTTATCGTTGAGCGCTATGTGGCGATAAATGATACTATTGCTACCTCAGGAGCTCGGGACAGCCGAAGTTTTCCAAAGTGTTCTGATTATTTTCCTACGACGCTATGCGACAAAAGACGATACTATAGGTCTCTTCATTTCTAACAGCCAATGAGATATTGGCCCTAGGCAGTGTCTTTTATTTCACTTATTCCTCTTTCTAATCATTTTTTTAAAATTTGTTTGTAAATAACATGTGTCAGTAATGTAATTAGAAAATAGCCGTTTCCCTATTCATTATTAGACTATCATTATTATCATTACGGGAAAATGACCTGAATGTTACGTCCATTACACTGTACTACTTATCACCCCCACTGCAACCACCACTACCACCACCACCACCACCACAAAATGTTATATTTTTAAAATTATGTTTTTCTGTTAGTTTAAGTATCATGTGCCAGTTCTGTAGTAGTATTCATTAACATCCATAAAACAAATTAATACACCGGGTGAAGCCGGGCACTACTGCTAGTATCTTAATACAACGAGGACCTTCTCTATAGAACGGATCCTCGCCGGAGCCGTGTGATGGGTGGAGAGCGATTAGTCACCGCCAGTTGACTAGCATATACCGTTACTCAACAGCGGGTCGGGAAGTACCGTATTTTGTCATAACTTTGATTACATTCCCAGCTGTCAAGATACCTCAGTTGAAAGATTTACGACATGTGGTGAAGTACTGTAGCCAATCTCGTAGCCCGTGAACATGGTTAGGTATGGAACAAAACATCGAAATTTCCTAGTGGAAACGTATCTTCTCAAGAAGATGTCTTCCAGTAAATGTATTCGTACGCTTCAGCGCCGTGCGATTTTTACTTGTGGGGGAAACTCAAACAATAGGTATACAGACACAATCCACGTACCCTGGAGGCTCTCGAGAGGGAAATAAATGCACCGATACAAAATATCAGTAAGTATGAATCACAGCGATTGTACCAAAACTTCCTACGTCAGTGCAATGTGAGTTTAGAAAATGCTATACTAATGATATTGGTTTTACGTTCCTTTTAACAACTGCGGCTTTCTGAGACGCTGGGGGGCAGGAATTGTGCCCCGTGGGGAACTTGAACGTGCCAGTAAATCTACTGACACGGCTCCCTCGCATTTGCGCGCCCTCAAATGCCAACTGGCTGCACCAGGACTCGATCCTGCGACCGTGGGCACACCAGGCGAGAATGTTACCACTGAGCCACGCAGCGAGCCGTTTGGAAAATGAAGGACAGCATAACCAGCAACTACTCTGAAATTCAAGTGAGTAATGATGATTATTATACTCTGTGTGCTGCCAGAATGGTATTGACATTTGGCCGGAAATTCCACGTCAGTCATCACCCCTCTGCCTCTTGACCAATCCATGTTCACATAGTTGATGTCATAATACTCTGCGTTGCATTATCACAGCCCACGTGCTTCAGTGCCTGGTCAGCTGTACCTCTGGCTTGTACAGTTTGGCAACCACGTTTTCAGACCACATGACGAGGAGAGAACTGTCAATCCCATTCTGGCAGCTCACAGAGTATAAATACGTTGAAAAGTGTAAATGTGTTGAACTAGTTGGGCGTTACGCCGCTGCCAGCGCCAGTGCCTTGCTCGACAGGCGGCTAGCCACTGTGACCCAGCCGTCACATGGTGCCTTCAAGGTCCCGTTCTTTAAAGAAGGCCCTCGATGTCTAATCACTAATAAACCACAAGTTGAAGAAGAAAACACAGCTTCGGACTGCAGATCTTGTACTTTATTTGACATATTGGCTACCATGTAGTTCTAGTTGCCAACAACTTTCCATCTAGATTTGAAATAGTAAGGGTGATTTTGTTGACTTTTTCTGTCTAGAAAAGAAGGCCTGAATAAGTTATATAAGCAATGCAGCATGGCGAATATGTGTCAAGATAGTTTGCGGAGTGATGACTCACACTTCACTCGACAGCCCCTACTTGATCCCTCGTCTTTGCCCTTCAATCGAAATATTCTTTCTTTATCCATGTTATTTCCGATCGCCCCTTTTTTCCCTGCTGTTTCTTTCATCTGGTTATCAATTTGTCAACCGACATAAAGAGATAAATGATTCACAGGAAGTCCATAAAAGAGGCGAACTTACGACCTATTGTTGAGTGCACAGTGGCTGAGGGTCAGTCGGGTCACAAGATAGCATCCATCATCCCCTTGTATCCTTATCTAGTTCTCTGGCTAGTCATCACCAAAATCCTCTTTATTATTGAACTTATGTTATCGAGGAATCCTCTATCATTTAGCCTGTTATTATTATTACTATCAATATTATTGTTATCTTATTATTATTTTTTTTGTAATCGTTATGCAAAACTAACGAGCGCGTTAAAACTTATTTATCACAATGTTTTCTCTTTTCTTCCGAATATCTCATTATCGGTTCACTGAGCTCTCTGCTGTGTTTGTGTCTGATAATTAGGGTTCTAAAATTTGGTTTATTGTGAATGATTTTATCTTTGATACCAATTTCTTGTAGATCATGTATTATTTCTGCTCCCCAATTGCTGTGGATACATTATTATTATTATTATTATTAGTAGTAGTAGTAGTAGTAGTAGTAGTAGTAGTAGTAGTAGTAGTAGTAGTATATCAGAAATTGATCATTAAACACAGTTCTTATGGTTTCCGCAAACGTTCGGTGTGCATACACAAGGATCATTGCTGGTATTCAATCAGTATTCAAGAATGTCCTTACTATCTATGATAGCTGTCCAGTATTGCCACCTTCTGCATTTTCTGATGGATGTTGAGAGATAAATTCAGTTGGTGTCGAGCTGTTTCGAGCTGTTTCGGTATTACTCCTGTGGCTGAGATTACAACTGGGATGACAGCGACTGTTTGTTGTTTCCAAAGGAGATTTATTTTATGTTGCCAAGTCCATATACAGGGTCTTTCAAATAAAGTAAGAACGGCGAGCGGCGGTTTTGTCATTGGCTGCTGAAGCCAGCTTGGCCGAGCTTGTGACGCACCACGGCCCCCTGCTGTACTATTGAAAGCGCGCGCATAGTTCAAACTTGACCTTGCAATAAGCGTGCAGGTGTTGTCAGTCGCCAGGCTGAACCACAGCTGCTAACATGTTGAGACAGTTATCATTGCAACATCGTATTTTTGTATGTAAAATTTATTTTAATTACGATTCGGCTCGGCGGGTACGTGATGCATTTGTTCAGCAATTTCCTGATGAAGTGCCACCTTCACTAGCACATATTCACGTAATTGTAAATAACTTTGACACTACTGGTTCAGTGCTCAATAAAAAACAGAAAATAAAAAATCAGAAAAAATACAGTGGCATGACTCACTCGCGTCAGCCAAAATGTGGTTACCAGATACAATGCCTGTATAACCCAGGAAGGACGACACTTCCAGCAACTTTTATAAGGTAATATTTCATCGAGGATTTTACACACGCTTAGAGCAGGGGGCCACGGCTCGCCACAATCTCGGTCAAGGCCACCACACTAACGGATAACAAACCCGCCGCTTGGCGTTCTTACTTTATATGAAAGACCCTGCATACTATATTTGCTGTATTTTTCATGGATCTGAGTTCTGATGATGTGCTAGTTTGTTCTTATGCATTTTGTCTTTGTGGCAATGAGGTCCATTTTATTGGAAGCTATTGTCTTGTTGGTGATGTCAGAGGAATTCCAATTGGGATCTACATTTCCCAATTGCAGTCGTGGAGTGTGACTTATCGTGCTGGGTCACTCATACTTGACTTTTTTATCTTTCATTTTATAATATTTCACCTGCCAGGATATTAAATGGACTTCGTTACCGAGCATTCAGTTGGCTGAATTGGTTGTACAATCACATAAAAGGCATCGTATCGCAAGTGTCTTGGAGCTTGTTTCAAATGCCTCAAGTAAACCCATTCAATGTGACTGACGGTCAAATCTATAAAAAGGATTAATGGGTTCATATATCAACCATTCAAGTTATTACTCCTAAAGCCAAAGTCAGCTACTGAATTTTAAAAGAGTAGTATAGACGCATGCCTTTAACTGTTGTACGTAACCTATCCGTGTAAAAATGAATTAATTAATTAATGAATGAATGACTTGAACACTCAACTGTTGGCAACATGGAGCATGGTCCTCAGTGAAACTTCTCATTAATTATCTCATTTAAAACGGGAAAAAAGCAAAAGAATATTGTATAGTATTCCCGGCCGTAAGAGCTTAACCAAGAAGAAGAAGGAGAAGAGAAAGGGGAGGAATAAAAAGCAGAGAGGAGGTAGAATAAGAGGAGGAGAGAGAATGAGAAGGAAGAAGAAGGAGATGAGGTGAATGACGAAAATGTATGATGATGATGATGATGATGATGATGATGAAGGAGAAAGAGCGGAGGAGAATAACAAGAGTTGGAGGAAGGAGGTGAAGAAGAGGAGGAATAGAAAGATGAAAAGGAGGACGAGGGAGATGGGGGAACGGAGAATGAACATGTGGACGTAGAAGAGTACGAAGAAGGAAATGAGAGGAAGAAAAAGAGGAAGAGTGGGATGAAGGAGATGAGGGGGTAGAAGTAAAATAGGACGAAGAAGGGTAGGAAGAAGGAGATGGGGGGAAGAAGAATGAAGGAGGGGGAGTGTGATGGAGGAAGAAGAAGAGTAGGAAGAAGGAGATGAGGGGGAGAAAGGAAAATAAGACGAAGAAGAATAGGAAATAGGAGAAGGCGGAAGCTGATAAAATGAGGGGGAAGTACAAAAAGAGGAAGAAGCAGCAGAAGGAGAAGAGAATGAAGAGGAAGAAGAGGAGGATGAAGAAGGAGAAGAATTTTATTTTTGTGCATGGTCTTAGAAATAATACTAATGTTCAACATTTGTCTAGTGTAAGTGCTGTGCGGGGATTGGCAAACCACACTTAAGATAATTCAAAGTAACCGTTGCCTAAGATGAAACCACTCAAACTCATATTTCCAGTCCTCTCATGGAACGTAACTAAGACCACTGGGGAGAAAGACGAGAGTGAGGATGGTAGAGTGGATATATCTGATGCGAATTAGAGCACAAATGTGTGTGTGGGTGGACTTCTTCCTTTTCTAGCTCCCTTTCATTGTGTCTCGGACACTGATGGTGTAGGCTTAGTATGCATATTAATTAAATTACACTAACTTAAATGAATTTTCTCGTTCTAGGTCAATGAACAAAGGCTGATGTTCCCTCCGTCGCTACCACCGTGGGCTCCTCTCAGCGACCACCGGAGTTCCACCTTGACTGTGGTGAGTTCTTCTGCCATGCAGAATAATCGAATCCCACACTTAATTTGCCATCTTCTCCTTTCAAGTAGACTGGCCGCAAGACATGGGGCAGTCAGTGAGCCATGCAGGGGCGTGGACCGGCTTCACTCGCAACAGACACTAGGTTTGGACAGACAGACGGACAGACAGGTAATTTCAGGAGGGGGCGGGAGGGGGGTGACATGTCTGGAGCGCGTATAAACAGTATGAACAAGAAAAACAAAGGAGTGGCTCAAAAGCACCGGCTTGTGAGGTGAATCATTAGCAAACTACCTTGTCCTGTCTTGCTCCCGGCAGCGGGGTTTGAACTGACTGAGGGACCAGCCAAACGGTCACATTGAATGAATAAGCGTAATCTATCGACACGTTGGCTTCACTACGTACGTTGTCTGTATTAGCTCACCGATATTTGTTCTAGATACAAAACTGGTACACCACATGTAATTGGTCAGCCTGTGGCACCCAAATGCCAATCCTGCGCACTCTCTTGACCTGTAATGATTGTATGTATGTCTACCCCTTATTATTCCCGTTTTCCAACGGGGTTGCGGATGAGATGCGATGGAAGTCTTTGTGGCGATGGTTTTTACGGCCGGATGTCCTTCCTGACGCCAACCTCAGGAGAGGAGTTAATGAGAGATGAAATGAATGATGGTGAATGAAACTGGACAAGGATGTGGAAGGAAGCGGCCGTGGCCTGTCAGAAGGTACTGTCCCAGCATTTTCCTGGTGTTGAAAATGGGAAACCACGGAAAACCATTTCAAGGACGGCCGACGGTGGGGCTCGAACCCACGCGTCTACCGAGTCAGCAGAGAGCTTGGCCCCATGACCTAATGCTGTGCTTTAGCCAGCGTAGCCACTACTGTCGGTTGACCTGTAGTAATAATAATAATAATAATAGAGAGACTTGAAGTTAAGGAAAGAAAGACCATTAGGAAAATTCTTGGTCCTAAGTTCAAATATGGATGATACAAGCTCTGGAGTAATTCATAAATATACTCCCACACTGAAAAGTTCTCAAGTGTAATCCGGAAACGGAGAATAACATTCTATGCCCACCTCCTCAGAATGCCAGTCAGTAAATTCTCCAACCGTCTATTATCATACTTTCGAGGTTTAAAGGTGATGCCTCTTTGGCTGGTGGAAGTGGATAAGGACTTGTTAAAGTTGGAAATTTCTAAATCAGATATCTTGCTCAGAACCCTATTGGAACAAAAACTTCCTCAGGTTTATCAAGAGGAAGTAAAAACCAGCAAGAGATATGTTCACTCGGATGAATGGAAGAAATCCCATTCCGAAAAGGTGAAGGCGTAGTGGGCTAACAAAAAGAAAAACAGTTGAAATCTCGCGGTCCTTAGTGGTCACAACGATAAAAGTAAAGTAAGAAACAATGGTCTAATAATAATAATAATAATAATAATAGCAATAACGATGCAAACACAATGTCTTTCAATAGGCTTACTATTTCTGGCGTACAAGGAACCGATCCTAGTGACTCTTGCGGATATCGATTATACTGTGCAGCAGGCGTTCTCGACCGTTTTGATACTGTGAGCACCACCCTCATGCCATACCAAGTGCCCGAGCATCATTAAATCTAATATAATAAAAATAATAATAATAATTAATAAAATAAAATGTATGATAGTAATGTGCCTCTCTTTCCGTTTCCCACCTATCTTTCCCTTCCGAAGTGCTAAAATAGCTAGGGATTCACAACTCACCAGGCATGCTGCAACTGCCTCTATGACTCATGTATATAAGATACATTTTCGTGTGGACAGTCGAGTCGAATCAGCATCTTTCCTGTTGCTCATAAAACAGGGATGTCCAATTATTTTTACTGAAGATTAAAATATACTATTTCAAACATGATGTTCAGTAAAGAACATATAGCCAACTTACTATTACATGTATGAGTATAGTTATAACTCTTTGTTTTCATCAAAGAGTATAATAGAATCATTTCTTGGTGGAAGACCTTAGAAACTATTTACCTCTACCAAACACCACAACCTCGAAAAAACTGCTACCATCATTGAAGAAAGAAAGAAAGAAAGAAAGAAAGAAAGAAAGAAAGATAAGAAGTATCTCAAGAATGTTATGGATCTGGAGACATAATCGACCGGACTGGCTGCGTGGCTCAGCGGTAAAGTTCTCGCTTGCTGGGCCCTAGGTTACAGGTTCATATCCTGGCGCAGTCAGCTGGCATTTAAGGGTGTGCAAATGCAAGGGAGCCGTGTCAGTAGATTTACTGGCACGTTAAAGAATCCCTTCGGGGCAAAATTCCGGAACCCCGGCATATCTAAAAGCCACCGTAGTTAAAAGGGACTTAAAACCAATAACTTTATTATTATTATTATTATTAATAATATTATTATCATTATTACATAATCGACCGGACGTGGGCAACATCCAACTTTGAGTTGAGGCATGTGTTTACACGTCTGGCTGTGCATAGCTATCACCACCCTAATTGTATTAACAAATCTTTCAAAGACCCTGCAGTGACTTGTGTATACCAACTACTGTATGTGGATATTTTCGATTGCTATTTGGCTGCAATAAAAGTATTAATTAATATCTTGAACTAGTACCAACTGCTAGAGTTCAGGTACTATGTGCAATCGTTTTGTTCTTTAGTTCAAATAACATTTTCAAATAACGCAAGATAGGCTGTTACAAACCTTTTAAAATAAAAAGTAAAAATGTATCGTATTATCAACTTGTCATTCTTCAAATTCGATACGCATAGAATGCCAATGGTATGCTAATCAATGGAGTCCCACGTAGACCAGTCGTGACATCTAGTGGAGAAGTATCGAACAAGATAATCCTCACATGGCGAATGCATTCTAGCGACCATAAGAATAAACTTTTCAATACAATCTGTAAGTTGATCTGCACGCCGGCGTGCAGTTCGCAGCCAGTTGGCCATGATAATTCACTTTTTTGCTGCTAGATGTATCGTGCAAAGGCTAACGCTTTACGACGCAGCCAATCAAGTCAACAAAAATTTGCCGATATCAGTTGAATTACATACAACGTCTTAGCAAATAATGATTTAGACTAACCTATTTCTTCAGTGGAGTATACTTTTTATATATTGAACCCTTCAGAAAAGCAGTGTTTAATGTAAGAAATCTTAATCAAGGGGTCGCGCTCAGTTCCTATGTGATGTTTACATTCGCCAAACAACATGCTCTACTGAGGTAAGGGTCATAGGATGTAAACTATAATTAAGAAAGAAAGGTGACAAGATGTAAAATTTCCCATGACAGGAATCTCTATCAATTCTGAGGAGTCAGACGGATCTCCCCTTTATTAAAATGTGGATCCTGGTTCCACTAACTTGCAATTTGGGTTTTATGTGCGCGTAATGACTAACTACGAGGAATGAGTACTTTGGATGACTGTTCGTTTAGAGCGGGTTAACAGCCACGATGCTTACGAACAATCATCTCGTAAATCAACGTTTACGGATATGGAACATGACATTAATAAAAACCCTTAAAAATGTAATGCTGACACACACACTAAAACCTACTATTTACAGGAATCTCTCTCGAGACCCTCATTTAGCGCGATGACGCACTTGACTATGAGCTGCCAACACTGGCCAATTGCTCAATACACAAGCAAGGAAATACAGCATAGCACGTGACTCACGGGTCACTGAATGGAATATAAACATGGAATAAACCAACAACAACAAAAGCCTGACTGGCTGATATTACTTTATATGAACAAAACTGCATGTTAAGCTGACGCTTCGGAGATTATCGTGATTCGTAGGCAACTCCCATTTATTTAAACAATTTTTATCATTGATCAGTTCTTAATTCTGTATTTCAAGTTATTACGGAGCCACACAGGCACTCTCCCCTAATGACCTCGCTAGCAACCTTCAGTCCGTCTTGTGAAACATCTCCCCTCTTCCTCAATTACCTGTCATTGTCCCAAGTCCAGTGTGTAAAAATAACTGACCAGCTGTGCCGTTATCTCAAGGAATCAACAGCAACAAATCTCAACTACCTCAACATATGGTCAGACATTAATCAAAATATCCACAATTGCCCTCGCAAGGTCACAATATGGATTTGGCACCAAGCTGCCAGAAATCAGTCTACGCTGAAATTCCCGCTTGTAATGACCACAAATACACACACTCACACACACACTTCTGGGAATGACATTACGTTTTTCACACAGATCGGCTGAATGGATGCTCACAAACAATTTAAAACAAATATTAAAACCTACGATAGAGCTGACTGCTCTTCGTCACAAATCACATGGCTCCAAAGGCAATAATCTCACTGAATCTGATCAATAATAAACCAAAAGAAATTAATTACCCTCCAATCTACTGTATAATTATATTACTTCAGTCCTACTTCTGAAACACAACATATCTCCGAGAGACGTTTTTAACCGCATCGCGTAACATATGCAAACACGGTCGTCCACATAGCTACGTTAGTTAAAACAACAAACAAGAAAAGAATCTTCTACTAATTACATATGCGAGCTGTTTCCATGCAAAAGGTGTGTCAGACCAAAACTAAATATACTACGTTAATCACACAAGCAAACTATTTACAAAACAAAATATGTCCCATTTACCATAAGTTAATTTATCAAATAATAAGAATTATTTTGTACTCCTCCTCGGTCAGCCACCCGTCAAAGAACATCCGCAGCCATCTCCCAACTGGATGCTTCTTATCTCATCTCAACCATCTTGACGGAGTCTTGATAGTTCCAGGCTTCCTCCATGGTCAACGATGTCATCTCTCGTGCTGATTCAAAATTAAATTATTATACACTTGATATCTGACTACTAAATTCGCCGTTCGGGTACTACTTTCCCCAAAACTGTCTGTTGGCGAATTATCAATGCTACTGCCCCTACAAATATAGTACGGTGACTATCTAACACTGAATTTAACACATTTATAACTAATTTCTGTGTCCTTCATGACACGCAAAGGTATAAGTGTCTACGTCCTTAGACGCGCAAAGTATAATAGCCTGTGTCCACTGACACACTAAATATAAATAGGCTGTGTCCTCGACACACACAATGTAATAAGCTGTGTCCTCAGACAAACCAAAGTAATAAGCAATGTCTTGGCTCTTCACGCCACTTATAAATGAACCGGCCCTAGGTATAGATAGAGGGGGAAATTATATAAAAATTTCACAAAATAATAGTGGTACAGGAATGAAATAAATATCATTGAACTCGAAAAATAGCGCAGGTCAAGAATATGCCCATTAATCCTAGAATCGATCGTAGAGATGTTGTCTAGGCGATCTCCCGCGTTAATGCTAGCCGTAGCGTGCCCAAGCTAGACTTGCCGCGCTGGTAAGCATTCTTCTCCCATTGGCTCCACATTTTCTGTAACTTGGCGGTTTTTATCAGACCTTGGCCTAGTAGGAGTGTCTAGCATATTCATCAGCCACTCACGTTACTGCATCACATTTTTTCTCGGCGCGAATATTACAATGCACATACCAGAAGCGTGTCTCACTGCGCGTCGCTTCTATTTTGAGGTGGCCACCACCTGTCCTTCTGAATCATTGCTATGGTCATTCTTTTCACAATCCTAAGTATTTAGCCTTTTGTCAAACAGCTTCAGGTATGTCCCCAATGTCTCCAGCAAATGCTTGAAATTTCCTCATCTCCGACTGGCTATTTTCATGATGCTGGTGGAAATATTTATTAATTGAAGAAATAAAACATCGAATCATTTATCCATCAGAGGGAAAAGGATTCACAACTCCTCCACTCACAAAATTTCGAACTTCGGAGAAAGTCGATAATTTAAAAAAAACTTCGGTAGGCCAATTTGTTTTATTTCGGAATCACCCCTTCATTATTACTTGGTCTAGCCGCTCCTGTCTTGAATGGTATTTACTCGTTCCACCTCCTGCTCGTAATGACCCTCTCAACTGCTTGTATGACGGGCTGGTGCCTCGGGCAACACTCTGCTCGCCTCGTTAATGTTTGTCAACACCAATTTCACCTCCTTCTTCACGTGCCGTACTCAACTGCTCCCCGTTCACTTTGTTGATATTAGGACGTCCATATATTCAAACTGCATCATTATTTCGGCGCTCCCATGGTTCACTTCTACGATACTTTTTTAAGTTGGCTGCATTGTAAACCGACATTGTTCCTGTGCTTAACTCTTTCACTCTGTATGCATTATTTCCAAGGTTTCTGACAATAGAATGGGGTCCTATGAACTTTTCGCATAATTTGCTGAAAATCTTCTTCTCTGGATCCGATGTAGCGGGTCGTTTCACCAAAACTAGCTGGTTGATTTCAAGATCACTGTGAAACCTCTGATTTCTTACTCGCCGTAATCTGCGATCTGCTTGTTTTCTCATGTAGGCTCTTGTTCTCTCAATTCGCAGGTCAGGTGCTATCATGGGATCTTGTGGGCAGTTAATGATGCTTTTCCACGTTCTCACTGGATACTCGTTTTTGTGTAGGACCATAGGGATCTGTCCTGTTGACTCGTGCCTGGTAGAATTCATGCATGTCTCTACATCCTTAATTTTATCCACCCATTTGTGATGTTCATTTGGAATGAAGATTCTCAAGTATGATGTTACACATTTTATTGCTCTTTCACTTGGATTAGCTTGGGCATGTCGGATACTGCTTAAAACGTGTTTTATACCCATGTCCTCCATACCTTTCTTGAATTCGGCGCTAGTAAAATAACTGCCATGATCTGACAATATAAATTCTGGTTTTCCAAGGATTGGAATAACTCTATTTCGAATACGACTGAGTACCTGTTTCGAAGTAGTTTTCTGAATGGGGCATAATACGACAAACTTAGAAAATACATCAATGCACACTAGCAAGTGTCGGCAACCTCGCCTTCCCTTCGGAATTGGACCGAAACAGTCGAGTGCCAGTAGCTCGCAGGGTTTCTGAGGTAGCAATGGTCTAGGATACTGCCTCATTAAATAATTATTGGGCTTTGTCCTCTGACAAGGATCACAAGCCGTAATGACGTCACATATAGTTGTTCTCATACGTGACCATGTAAATGTCTCTCCTATTGTCGCTTCGCACTTATCTAATCCGACGTGTCCGTAACTTTCGTGAGTATGCCATGTCAGTCCTCGCTGTAATGATGCAGGTACTAATATGCGTACTTTGGTGTGGTCATTATCTACCCATTTGTGCAGAAAATTGTTGACATAAACATATCTTCCTTCTTTGGCTTTCGCTTCTCGAAATGCAGCTGTTCCTGTAGGTAGTTGCTTTCTGAAGTATTGAATTAATAGCATCATCCATGGTTCCGCTTCCTGTTCTCGCTGTATCTCACGTAACTCCTCCAAGAATTCCCGGTCCTTCGGTGTTAACTCCAAGTGTTGTACCATCGCTGTTTCTTCATTATCAGGCTCTGGGTTCCTGCTGAGTGCATCCGGAATCACGTTCATCTTCCCTGGGCAATGTTCAATCTCAATGCTAAACTGCTGAATATATATAGACCAACGTGTCACACGTTCGCTTGCCATCGACGTCTTAAACAAGAATGTTAGTGCCTTGTGATCAGTCCTGACAACAATGGGGTAGCCATAAATTATTCGTTTCCATTGTTGTAGCGCATGAAGTATGGCCAACAGCTCTAGTTCCGTTACAGTATAATTGCGCTCGTGCTTACGCAATTTTCGGCTGACAAATGCCAAATATGTTTTATGTTGCAGGTTAGCTGGATCTTCTTGGTAGAGCGTAGCACCTATACCAACTAGTGAAGCATCCGCTTGGATTATAAATTTGTGCTTGAAATCTAGATATCCTAATTTAATGCAGTTTTCCAATAGCTGTTTTGTTGCTTGGAATGCCTTCTCACACTCCGCATTCCTTAACCATTTATTCTTCTTCTTTAGCATTTCCTGCATAGGAGCTACAGTCTCCGTATAACCTGGACAGTTTTCCTTAAAGAATCCCGTTACGCCTAAGAAAGCCCGAATGTGCTTGACTCTCGTTGGTGTAGGGAAATTCTTTATCGCTTCGATCTTAGCTGGATTTGGCTTCACTCCCTCCTTGTCAATGATGTGACCCAAATATAAGATCTCGCTCTTGAAGAAATGCGATTTCTTCAGGTTTACTTTGAAATTTGATGCATTCAGGTTGCCTAATACTTTATCTAAATTTTCCGTGTGAGTTTCAATGTTGTCGGATGCCAGCAGAATGTCATCAATGTAGCGTACCGTCATCTCCTTAACTTCCTCGGTTAGATTCCGGTCCAGGGCTCGGATTAAAGCACAGCCCGCTGTTTTGACTCCAAAGGGCATTCGGACGAAGCAAAACGTTTGGTTATCGAATAAGAAGCCAGTTAGAAGCTGTGACTTCTCATCCAATTCAATATGGTGGAACGAGCTCGTCAGGTCAACTGATGAATAAATGCTTTTGTTTTTAAAGCCTTTTAATACGTCTCTGATAATTGGCGCTCTGTCATACTCAGGAAAAATGAGTCTCGTGTTGAGATTTCTGGCATCTAAACAAAGTCTAATAGATCCATTTGGTTTTGTGACTGCCAAAATCGCATTTAGATAAGGTGTAGGTGTCTTCCTTACCACTCCAGCTTGTAACATCTCATCTATAATGACCTTAACGTGACCACGATATTTTTCAGGAATTGGATACAATCTACTTTTGAAAGGTGACCAATCCTCGACTTGCATTGAATATTTGAAATTTAATATTTTCCCAGGTACTGTATCAAATACTGTTTTGTGCTTCCTTAAAATCTCTTCCAATTGCTTTCTGTGTTCACCCCCAAGTTGAATGTCATTGAGCCGCTCCTGTAGTAACTCTTCAAATTGTGCATCACTGTTATCTCCTTCTGTTAATAGAGACCATATCTCCTGGGATTCACTCTCCTCGTCTAGTTCCACAACAGCTCCTTCTATGATGTTATCTTCTGCCTTTCGTATCTCCTCTTCCGTCTCTTCCGATATTGCTTCCAATGCCCAAGAATTTACATCTCTTCCGGTGGTGATTTCATCCATATGCAATCCCACGTTCTTCAGGTGATCATACTCTCTAAAACTGACTGTATTCTTGTGCAAATCTATCACTGCTTGATAGTCACAAATAAAATTTGCACCAAGAATTATATTGAAATTCATCTTTGCCATGATAATGAATGTTTGCCCAAAAGTGTGTTCCAATATGTTCAGCTCTAAGTATGCCTGACGTTTACAAGTGACGGTGCGTTCAGGAATAACACCCCTCACTTTGAGTTGTGGTACGGGAATTACAGGAATATTTTGACTCCGTCCCAACTCTGGAACCAAGGCCTCCGATACCAGACTGATCTGCGACCCCGTATCCAATAAACATCTTATATTAATTCCACCAATCCTCGCGTAAATAATGGGTAACTGCCTAATTTCATCGTTCCGTAGTTTCACCGTCTCCTCCAGGCAGTCTTCTGGCAAAGCAATCCATTCTTGTATGTTCGCTACTATCCATCCATCTTCAACTTCCGACTGTTGCGTTTGTAGACTGTCTTCTTTATCCAAATTTAGATTTTTTTTTTAGCTCCGGTGCGACTCCCATCATCCGTTTGTCGCCGATGCCCTTGATATTCCTCTTGTCTCAGTAGACTTCCAGCTTCCTCAGTATGTGTATCTGGATTCTTCATGTTCCCAATGGCTTTTTCCCATCTTCCTAGCTCTCCACCTTGACTAGCGTGTAGTTCCTCTAGGTAATTTTGTGATTGAGCGTGCCTATCATCCCAGTCATTTCGATAATTTCGTGGCTCTCCTTGATGTTGATCTCTCCTTCCTTTCCATCTTTGATTAGCCTTGTAATCACCGTATCTTCCATAAGGCCTGTCATTTCTTCGACTTTCACGCCATTGTTGATATCCTCTCTGTTGATATCTATTGTTGCCTTGATATGACCTATTGTTATAGTTATTCTCGTTACGCTGGTATGGTCTGTTTTCTCCTTCTTCCTGGTTTCGCCTAGGTGTGGAAGTGCTTGTATTAGTACCCTGCGTTTTGGTGTTTGCCTGTTTAGGTTTTATGACCTCTGTCGTATTGACTAACTCCAGCTGTCTTCCTCCTCTATAATGATTATGAGATGTAGTCTCATCTATCTGGCGTAATATCTGCTCTGCATGTATGGCCGTACTAACGTTCGCTGCGACTAGTACTTGCTGCACGTTGACTGGTAATTGCCGCGCTATTGTCATCACCAGATCCGCTTCATTTAAAGGGTAATCAAGGTCGCGAAATTTTAACATTTGCATGTTACAGAAATCTGAGTATTTCGTTTGCTGGGTGGTTTGGTATTTTCTAGAGTAAAGCTCCATCCTTAGACTCTGTTGTATTGCTGGCGACCAATATTTGCGCAGAAACGCTAATTTGAAATCTGACATGGTTCCAAATGTATATTTGAAGCTTAAAAACCATGTAAGGACATTTCCCGATAGAAATCTCTCCATCATCCTCAATCTACGTGCTTCAGGTACCCCAGTGTCATTGTAATGATCTTCAATTTCTTTAATAAAAGCTTTAGGTGTCACCCCTGAATTCTCCGTGTATTTCTGTGGTTTATAATCGTTTGAGCGAATTACTTGGATAAGTTGTGTGGGCTGATGACCGTCTTGTGGCGTGGAACTCCTTTCAATATTCTTGCGAAACCCTTCTGTGTTTGCTGTTAATGGGCTCTCTGTCTGAGCTTGACTCCCTGCGGCGCTTTCCTCCCCTGTGCTATTTGAGTCGTCCTGCTTATCTCTCATTGTTCCTGTTTTAAATATCGAGGATTTTTCTAATGACCTCAGTTCAGCTTTAATGATCCTGTCTGTTTGCTCTTTAAGTTTATTCTTAATTTCTTGCTCTAATGCCTGAATACGAGTATGATTTTCGCCTACTGTTTTTAAGATGGTTGATCTTTCCTCTTTAGAATCGATATTCATTTTTCGCCAATCTTTCCTTATCTGCTCCTTAATCGTGCTTACTTTCTCTTCAATCTGGCTTTTAGTGTCATCCTGATTGCTTTCTATCTGGCTCAACCTATCTTCCAATCTCGCGCTATTTTCGTCGATGGTACTCTTTAATTGACTCTGATCCGCTTCTAGGCTTTTCCATTGCTCTGCTGATTTTATTTCGAGACGATCCATATCTTTAATTATGCCGGATATCCACAAATCGTCCTTCTAACTTCTCCTGAGCTATCTTGACCTCGCTTGTATTCATAGTGCACGCTATTTCAATTTGCTCTAATTTAGCTAACACCGTTTCATCCAGAATGCTAAGTTTTTGATCAAAAATACTTTCCATTTTCTTAATCTGGTCTAATTGTTTTTCATTATTTTTACTAACATCTAGGGCCAGTAATACCATCTGTTGATTAGTGTGATCTTTCATCTCTGCGGTTAACGAAGCTAATTGGTTCGTGTTTTTAACATTCTGCGCTTCTAACTGCGAATTTATAGTGTCATTAATTTCACTTTTTAATAATCTAGCTTGTTCCGCCTGATATTCATTTTGTTCAATCCTACTGTTATTTAATTGTGTCCGCAATGATTCACTTTGTTCGGATAATTTGTTTATCGACTCACTTTGTTCTAACAAACTATTTTTTATTTGTTCAGATAATTTCGCGTTTAATGCTTCACTTTGTTCTAACATATTATTGTTTAGTGATTCACTTTGTTCGGATAACTTCGCGTTTAATACTTCACTCTGTTCTGATAGTTTAGTGTTTATTTGTTCAGATAATTTTGTGTTTAGTGATTCACTTTGTTCTGATAGTTTAGCGTTTAATGCTTCACTTTGTTCTAACATACTAGTGTTTAATGATTGACTCTGTTCTGATAATTTAGCGTTTAATGATTCGCTCTGTTTCGCCAATTTAGTGTCCAACAATTCCTGTGTTCTCCTAGCCGCGCTCTCAATGATTTCTTGAATCTGTTCCACTGTTGCCATGTTATACACTTTATATGAGACATTAGGGAAATGGCATAAAGTAATGCCCTTTGACACACACATAAAATCCAATGCACATTTAATTTATTTACCCTACTCAGTTCATTTATTTTTACATTTAATCCCACTAGTCGATTGCATCTCTGAGTAGTTCTAATTTTACTCAATTTAATTTAAACCCAAACACATATTCAGTCATTAAATTGTTATCCTGATCTGATATTAACACTGACTAATTAACAAAGTATTAATTGTCATTTAAGGCTACCAGCCTTCTAACATTTTCATGAGTTTGACTTTCTAAACAAATCTAGTTTTTAACTTTAATCATTGGGCGCCCGGTATCACGTATATTACCTTTTACTTTAATTCAATAGACAAAAACGTGAACCGTATTTTACATTGCAAACTCCTGATTTTACTTTATATTTCACACATTTGGCGGTATCCCCTTCGCCTCACTTACTTTTAATAAAATATCACTTTCCGGTGATTAAAATACTGTCATATCTGCCTGCACTTGCGGCATGTCAGTTTTACTCAAATACGCCACTAAAATGTGTTCCAGTAGCGAACCAGCAACCAAATTACACCTTCATTGTTGCGTCAGTTTGAAAACCCAACTACGCTTACATTGACATGTGCAAAATCTTTGCCGTTACACCACAGTGAACCGCCCCACGCTTGGATGCGCCAGTTTACGTCCTATGAACCCTTCAGAAAAGCAGTGTTTAATGTAAGAAATCTTAATCAAGGGGTCGCGCTCAGTTCCTATGTGATGTTTACGTTCGCCAAACAACATGCTCTACTGAGGTAAGGGTCATAGGATGTAAACTATAATTAAGAAAGAAAGGTGACAAGATGTAAAATAATAACATGATTTAATGACTAAAAGTGCATAAAAAGGAAAATAAACATCAATAATAAAAACAAGATGTTCAGTAAAGAACATATAGCCTACTTTCTCCTAAATGCATGGGTATTGTTATAGCTCTTTGTCCTTTTCAAGGAGTATGATTGAATGTTGGTTGTAGTAGCTTGTTGAAATACAACGTGCTATAGGGATATTAAACATGAATATGAAGTGCCCTTTGCTAGTGCTACCTCTGTACCAAATTTCGTTCAATTCGGTTTCACCGTGTTTGAATTAATAGGGGGAATCGATTCTGACACAAAGATGGCCGCCATCCGCAAACTATTAGGCGAATGACCTATTAGATTGGTCAAAGGATGCTCCCTCCATAAAGGTATGTAGTTGCAAAATTTGGTAGAGATCGGATGATTAGGTTAATCGTAATTTGATTTTAAGCTTTGAACATTCGTGTGGCCACCATTACGTTTCAGTCAAGATGGCGGCGATATAAAACATGACACTGAGGTGCCCATTGCTGGTGCTACCTCTGTACCAAATTTCGTTCCATTCGGTTCCACCGTGTTCGAATTAATAGGGGGAATCAATTTTGACATAAAGATGGCCGCCATACGCAAACTATTAGGCTAATAACCCATTAGATTGGTCAAAGGATGCTCCCTTCATAAAGGTATGTAGTTGCAAAATTTGGTAGAGATCGGATGATTAGGTTAATCGTAATTTGATTTAAGCTTTCAACATTCGTGTGGCCGCCATTACGTTTCAGTCAAGATGGCGGCGATATAAAACATGACACTGAGGTGCCCTTCGCTAGTGCTACCGCTGTACCAAATTTCGTTCCATTCGGTTGCACCGTGTTCGAATTAATAGGGGGAATCAATTTTCACACAAGGATGGCCTTCATCCGCAAACTATTACGCTGATGACCTATTAGTTTGGTCAAAGGATGCTCTCCCCATAAAGGTATGTTGTTGCAAAATTTGGTAGAGATCGGATGATTAGGTTAGTCGTAATTTGATTTAAGCTTTGAACATTTGTGTGGCTGCCATTACGTTTCCGTCGAGATGGCGGCGATATAAAACATGACACTGAGGTGCCTTTTGTTAGTACTACCTCTGTACCAAATTTCGTTCCATTCGGTTGCACCGTGTTCGAATTAATAGGGGGAATCGATTTTCACCCAATGATGGCCGCCATCTGCAAACTATTACGCTGATGACCTATTAGATTGGTCAAAGGATGCTCCCTCCATAAAGGTATGTAGTTGCAAAATTTGGTAGAGATCGGATGATTAGGTTAATCGTAATTTTATTTAAGCTTTGAACATTCGTGTGGCCGCCATTACGTTTCAGTCAAGATGGCGGCGATATAAAACATGATACTGAGGTGCCCTTGGCTAGTGCTACCTCTGTACCAAATTTCGTTCCATTCGGTTCCACCGTGTTCGAATTAATAGGGTGAATCAATTTTGACATAAAGATGGCCGCCATCCGCAAACTATTTGGCTATTAACCTATTAGATTGGTCAAAGGATGCTCCCTCCATAAGGGTATGTTGTTGCAAAGTTTGGTAGAGATCGGATGGTTATGTTAGTCGTAATTTAACTTAAGCTTTGAACTATTGTGTGGCCGCCATTACGTTTTCGTAAATATGGCGGCGACATAAAACATGACACTGAGATGCCCTTTGCTAGTGCTACCTCTGTACCAAATTTCGTTCCATTCGGTTTCACCGTGTTTGAATTAATAGGGGGAATTGATTTTGACATTAAGATGGCCGCCATCCGCAAACTATTAGGCTGATAACCTATTAGATTGGTCAAAGGATGCTCCCTCCAGAAAGGTATGTTGTTGCAAAGTTTGGTAGAGATTGGAGGGTTATGTTAGTCGTAATTTAACTTAAGCTTTGAACATTTGTGTGGCCGCCATTACGTTTCTGTCAATATGGCGGCGATATAAAACATGACACTGAGATGCCCTTTGCTAGTGCTACCTCTGTACCAAATTATTTTCCATTCGGTTTCACCGTGTTTGAATTAATAGGGGGAATTGATTTTCACACAAAGATGGCCGCCATCCGCAAAGTATTAGGCTAATGACGTATTCATTTGTTTGAAGGATGCTTCCTCTATAGGGGTATGTTGTTGCAAAATTTGGTAGAGATCGGATGATTAGGTTAATCGTAATTTGATTTAAGCTTTGAACATTTGTGTGGCCGCCATTACGTTTCCGTCAAGATGGCGGCGATATAAAACATGACACTGAGGTGCCTTTTGTTAGTGCTACCTGTGTACCAAATTTCGTTCCATTCGGTTGCACCGTGTTCGAATTAAAACGGGGAATCGATTTTCACACAAAGATGGCCGCCATCCACAAACTATTACGCTGAAGACCTATTGGTTTGGTCAAAGGATGCTCCCCCCATAAAGGTATGTTGTTGCAAAACTTGGTAGAGATCGGATGATTTGGTTAGTCGTTATTTGATTTTACGTTATGAACGTTTGAGTGGCCGCCATTCAGTTTTAGTAAAGATGGCGGCGATATAAAACATGACACTGAGGTGTCCTTTGCTAGTGCTACCTTTGTACCAAATTTCGTTCAATTCGCATTCACCGTGTTCGAATTGATAGGGGGGACAGACATTCAGAGTACACACACTCACACACAGACACAAACACACACAGACTCACACACACACATACACACACACACAGACTTACACACACACATACACACACACAGACAGACACACTTTTTTCGCCCTGTGTTGATCTCGTAAGTCTACATTCATTTTTTGCAAAAATCGAAAGTAGGCTAATAAATCCTCCCTGAATTTCCCATGACAGGAATCTCTATCAATTCTGAGGAGTCAGACGGATCTCCCCTTTATTAAAATGTGGATCCTGGTTCCACTAACTTGCAATTTGGGTTTTATGTGCGCATAATGACTAACTACGAGGAATGAGTACTTTGGATGACTGTTCGTTTACAGCGGGTTAACAGCCACGATGCTTACGAACAATCATCTCGTAAATCAACGTTTACGGATATGGAACATGACATTAATAAAGACCCTTAAAAATGTGATGCTGACACACACACTAAAACCTACTATTTACAGGAATCTCTCTCGAGACCCTCATTTAGCGCGATGACGCACTTGACTATGAGCTGCCAACACTGGCCAATTGCTCAATACACAAGCAAGGAAATACAGCATAGCACGTGACTCACGGGTCACTGAATGGAATATAAACATGGAATAAACCAACAACAACAAAAGCCTGACTGGCTGATATTACTTTATATGAACAAAACTGCATGTTAAGCTAACGCTTCGGAGATTATCGTGATTCGTAGGCAACTTCCATTTATTTAAACAATTTTTATCATTGATCAGTTCTTAATTCTGTATTTCAAGTTATTACGGAGCCACACAGGCACTCTCCCCTAATGACCTCGCTAGCAACCTTCAGTCCGTCTTGTGAAACATCTCCCCTCTTCCTCAATTACCTGTCATTGTCCCAAGTCCAGTGTGTAAAAATAACTGACCAGCTGTGCCGTTATCTCAAGGAATCAACAGCAACAAATCTCAACTACCTCAACATATGGTCAGACATTAATCAAAATATCCACAATTGCCCTCGCAAGGTCACAATATGGATTTGGCACCAAGCTGCCAGAAATCAGTCTACGCTGAAATTCCCGCTTGTAATGACCACAAATACACACACTCACACACACACTTCTGGGAATGACATTACGTTTTTCACACAGATCGGCTGAATGGATGCTCACAAACAATTTAAAACAAATATTAAAACCTACGATAGAGCTGACTGCTCTTCGTCACAAATCACATGGCTCCAAAGGCAATAATCTCACTGAATCTGATCAATAATAAACCAAAAGAAATTAATTACCCTCCAATCTACTGTATAATTATATTACTTCAGTCCTACTTCTGAAACACAACATATCTCCGAGAGACGTTTTTAACCGCATCGCGTAACATATGCAAACACGGTCGTCCACATAGCTACGTTAGTTAAAAAAACAAACAAGAAAAGAACCTTCTACTAATTACATATGCGAGCTGTTTCCATGCAAAAGGTGTGTCAGACCAAAACTAAATATACTACGTTAATCACACAAGCAAATTATTTACAAAACAAAATATGTCCCATATACCATAAGTTAATTTATCAAATAATAAGAATTATTTTGTACTCCTCCTCGGTCAGCCACCCGTCAAAGAACATCCGCAGCCATCTCCCAACTGGATGCTTCTTATCTCATCTCAACCATCTTGACGGAGTCTTGATAGTTCCAGGCTTCCTCCATTGTCAACGATGTCATCTCTCGTGCTGATTCAAAATTAAATTATTATACACTTGATATCTGACTACTAAATTCGCCGTTCGGGTACTACTTTCCCCAAAACTGTCTGTTGGCGAATTATCAATGCTACTGCCCCTACAAATATAGTACGGTGACGATCTAACACTGAATTTAACACATTTATAACTAATTTCTGTGTCCTTCATGACACGCAAAAGTATAAGTGTCTACGTCCTTAGACGCGCAAAGTATAATAGCCTGTGTCCACTGACACACAAAATATAAAAAGGCTGTGTCCTCGACACACACAATGTAATAAGCTGTGTCCTCAGACAAACCAAAGTAATAAGCAATGTCTTGGCTCTTCACGCCACTTATAAATGAACCGGCCCTAGGTATAGATAGAGGGGAAAATTATATAAAAATTTCACAAAATAATAGTGGTACAGGAATGAAATAAATATCATTGAACTCGAAAAATAGCGCAGGTCAAGAATATGCCCATTAATCCTAGAATCGATCGTAGAGATGTTGTCTAGGCGATCTCCCGCGTTAATGCTAGCCGTAGCGTGCCTAAGCTAGACTTGCCGCGCTGGTAAGCATTCTTCTCCCATTGGCTCCACATTTTCTGTAACTTGGCGGTTTTTATCAGACCTTGGCCTAGTAGGAGTGTCTAGCATATTCATCAGCCACTCACGTTACTGCATCACATTTTTTCTCGGCGCGAATATTACAATGCACATACCAGAAGCGTGTCTCACTGCGCGTCGCTTCTATTTTGAGGTGGCCACCACCTGTCCTTCTGAATCATTGCTATGGTCATTCTTTTCACAATCCTAAGTATTTAGCCTTTTGTCAAACAGCTTCAGGTATGTCCCCAATGTCTCCAGCAAATGCTTGAAATTTCCTCATCTCCGTCTGGCTATTTTCATGACGCTGGTGGAAATATTTATTAATTGAAGAAATAAAACATCGAATCATTTATCCATCAGAGGGAAAAGGGTTCAATATAAAGCATTTCATACAAATGTTATGTTATTCCTATCAGTATGCTATATTGCATGCAATACTCAAACTAGTGAAATATAAGTCTGGCACATGATATTAGCTGCCATCTTGTCTTCTAACTGAGACGGCTCAGCTTTTTAAAGTCACTTCTGCACTATAATATTACAATATAAACTTTAAATTTCGAATGTGCACGCTCTTTAGAATAGTTAAAACGATTCTCGGTTCGATAATCGGAACTGGCAGGTCCCATGATATGGATTAAAAATTTGCATAATTCACACGACCGCCATCCTGAAATGGTACAGCGGATGACCGTGTAGTTTGGTCACAAGACGCGTTGTATATGAAGGTATGTTGTTACCAAATTTGGTAGAGATCAGATGATTTGTTTAGTCGTTATTTGATTTTACGTTTTGAACGTTTGATTGGCCGCCATTCAGTTTTGGTAAAGATGGAGGTGATATAAAACTTGACAATGAGGTTTCCCCGTTGCTAGTGCTACATCTGTACCAAATTTCGTTCAATTCGATTTCACCGTGTTTGAATTTTTAGGGGGGGGGGGGGGGAGAGACAGACATTCAGAGTACACACACACAGACAGTCACACAATTTTTGGCCCTGTGTAGATCTCATAAGTCTACTTTTATTTTTTGCAAAAATGGAAAGAAGGCTAAAATTGATAAAATTGCTGACTGTTAAAATATACAGTATAATGAAAACACTAACTTATTATTCCGGTTCGTACAGCAAAATTCGAATTCAAGAATGGATCCCAGGAGAGTTGGTGCTCGCGAGCACTTTTTGACTCGTATTACATGAGCACCATTTTCTTTTTTTAAGAGTATCACCTGCTGTACAGTATACTGTATGGTATGTTTTTTTGTGCAAATTATTCCTCAATTGCCTAATTTATTTATGTATCTATTTATTTATTTATTTATTTATTTATTTATTTATTCTTCTGTCGATTTAGACTACTGTGGACGGCGTTAAACAATCGGCCGACTTGCCAATCTCTTCTTCTCCTCCCAGAATTTCTCCGTGCGTTCGCTGAGTCTCCTTCTTTCTTCAGACTAAATGACCTTGGTTTTTGAACTAGGTTTTTTCATGAAACCCTTTAAATTTATCCACCTTCCTTCAAAACAGTGATTTGTTGAGAATATCTTCTTGAGTGATGCCAACTTCTTTGAGAACTGCTCGTGTTTCTCCAACCCATTTTGTGGAGGACTTAAATTTGCTAATGTAAGTGAATATCCTTTTGGTTACACACACCCAAAGTACTCGGGGCTACATGACCGCGTTGTCGCAGCCCCTAAACTAAGGAACCAACCAACCACACTATTGTTGCTCATTGATGTGAGGTGGCCATAAAATGTAATCATTCTCTTACGCATCGTGTCCGTAAGTTTCTCCGCCTGGTTGTACAAGTCACTATTCCTCCGTCTCCTCCATAAGCCATCTGCTCTCTGTACTGGCCCCAATATTTTCCTTAGAAATATTCGTTCTTTCTTTTCTAACTCCTTATTTCTTTCTTTGTTAATTAATTAATTAATTAATTAATTAAATTATTTATTTATTTATCAATTTATTTATTTATTTATTTATTTATTTATTTATTTATTTATTTATTTATTGTAAAATACTATTGTTCTCGTACGGAGACAGCTTCAGTTCGATTCTGTTCTGCTGAATTGTGAATCTGAAGATATGCTCATTTGTGGCTGCCCATAGCTGAGTAAATCTAAATGGTGTGAGGCACCCATGGAGGCCAGGTACAGGTCTTTTGTAATGAATCCCTTGGTCAACCTGCGCGTCGTGATGAGAATGAAATGATGTTGAAGACGTTACAAACAGTTATGAGAGGCTGTCCCCAAACGAACAATAAATAAAAATAATTTTAGAGGTTGTCTTGTTTTGTCTGCCACGCTTTTAGTTCCTTCCTTCCTTCCTTCCTTCTTTCGATCTTCTTATTTTATCGACGTTAAGAACTGGGTAGTTGCATGATTGCACATCCAAGATTCCAATCCCAGATTGGATCTCCCAAGCATATATTTCTCCGCGTATTTAGTTAGTTATTGAGGGTTTTAAGGGGCGGAACTACGAGGTCATCTGCCCCAAATCCACGTCTTTACACACTCACTTCTGGAAATGCTGGGATGATTCCGGGTCTCCTATGCTGATCCAGATTATTACAGAGATTCACTTTACTGCAAACGTAATTATCAAACAAATTCTACACGTACGGAAGTACGTGAGACTGGTGGTTAAAGATGTTCATATCCCCATGAAATGAAATATAGCAGCTTCTGTTGTGTTTCTTTCGGCACACAGATCCTCCCATGGCTTTTTCTATTAATAGCCAATGACAAGTAAATGCTGTCGCTTTACAAACATCGTTTGTCTTCCGCTCTTTTATGCAAATAATTTATAGTCATGCGAAGTAAAAATACTCACGAATTAATTAGGCCTAGCCTTCACAAAGCCTCTGACATGATATCCCTGTAATTTGATTTTGTCAAACAAAGGAAGTTTTTATCCAGCGCCGGAAGAATAAGGAAATGTAAATAAACTATTGAGACAAAGCAGATGTAGCAGTGACATGCAAGGTGTGGGGCCTCCATTAGTAATGCTTCTTGGAAACAGGGGGAGTGGAAGAGGAAAACAATAAAGGTTGCCCCCATTCCATCAGTTAGTTTATTCAATCAATCCAAAGATATTGGAAAAGAAGCGACACAGATATCAACAGCTCGATATACCGTGGCAGAACCATTGTGTAACAAAGCAATGTTTTGTGCTACGAAGATTATTGAACGTCCTACGCTGTCCATGTTAATTTTGAACTTTATAGTTACCATTTGGTTTTCAGAAACTATTAACAGGAACTAATTGCAAATTTTCGGGGATGTTTCTTGATTTTCTCGTCTTACTTTGACACAAGTTTTTTGATTTTTTAAAATTAATTTTTCGTGCATTATAAAAATGGCGCACTTTTATTTTAACTTCATTTCAATGAACTTTTCTGTCTGGCATAAGGAAACTACCGCTACAGTATATTTTGAAAAATGGCTGTGTCAAATTATAAATATAAACATAAACATAAATATAATAATATAAATATAAATATAAATACAAATATAAATATAAATCTTTATATATATAATTCTTCGACACGTGTGTATGTGACTGAACTCCTCCTAAACGCCTGGGCCGATTTTGATGAAATGTTGTATGAATGTTAGGGTGGGCCCATGTATGGTTTAGATTCACAATTTGGTCAGATAGGTGGAATTTTAGAATTTTAGAACCACAATTTACACACAAATTTAGAACCACAATATACAGTCATAAACAGTCGTCATGGAAACCGCTAGCCTTAGTGAAAAGTGATCCTTTTGGACTGTGTGTCTCTGCACCTAGAGCCACCTGGTCGCAACCTGTGCAACTACCGCCAAAACATACACTCCGCCCATGGCGGAAAGTTGTGTTTTACACCAAAGGTGGCAGTGATGTCGAATTCTGTTTGTCTCTGCACGTTAGAGCGTTTCAAAGTTCCGTATGCGTTCATATACCATTCATCCGATTGCGATGAAACTTGGGTGAGATGTTGAGTGCACTCCAGGGAAGGTGTTTGGCTTAGTAAATCCATTTTACAATAGATAGCGAACGGCTAGATTCAACAAATGAGCGACGACGCGCGAAATGTTTCAACAAAATCCCGTATATGTTTATATACCATTCATCGATTGCGATGAAACTTTGATGAGTTGTTGTGTACACTTACGTGAAGGTTTCTAACTTAGTAAATCCATTTCACAGGAGGTTGCGCACGAGTAGATTCAACAAATGAGCGGCGCCGTGCGAAGCGTTTCAACAAGGTCCCGTATGCGTTCAAATACCATTCGTCCGATAGCGATGAAACTTGGGTGAGATGTTGTGTACCCTCCAGGGGAGGCTTCTGGATTATTAAATCCATTTTACAATAGGTAGAGCACGAGTAGATTCTACAAATGAGCGACGATGTGCGAACGTTTAAAGTAAGTCCCGTACCGGTATGCGTTCAAATACCATTCGTCCGATTACGATGAAACTTGGGTGAAATGTTGTGTACACCCTACGGAAGGTTTCTGGCTTAATAAATCCATTTTACAATTGGTAGCGCACGAGTAGATTCAACAAATGAGTGACGGCACGCGAATCATTTCAATAAAATACCATATTCGTCCATATACCATTTATCCGATTGCGATGAAACTTTGGTGAATTGTTGTGTACACTTCAGTTAAGGTTTCTGGCTCAGTAAATTCATTTTACAATAGGTAGCACACGAGTAGATTCAACAAATGTGCGATGGCGCACGAATCGTTTCAACATAGTCCTGTATGCGTTCATATACCATTTATCCGATTACGATGAAACTTTGGTGAACTGTTGTGTACACTCCATGAAAGGTTTCTGGATGAGTAAATCCAGTTTTTAATAAGTAGCGCACGAGTAGATTCAACAAATGAGCGACGGCGCGTGAATCGTTTGCACAATGTCGCGTATGCGGTCATATATCATTCATCCGATTGCGATGAAACCTTGGTGAATGATTGATTACACTCCGGAGAAGGTTTCAGGCTTAGTAAATCTATTTTACAATAGGTAGCGCATGAGTAGATTCAACAAATGAGTGACGGCACGCGAATCGTTTAAAAAATCCCGTATACGTTCATATGTCATTCATCCGATTCCGATGAAACTTTGATGAGTTGTTGTGTATACTTACGTGAAGCTTTCTAACTTAGCAAATCAATGTCACAGTTGGTAGAGCACGAGTAGATTCAACAAATGAGTGACAGCGCACGAATCATTTAAACAAAATCCCGTATGCGTTATATGCCATTTATCCGATTGCGATGAAACTTTGGAGAGTTGTTGTGCACGCTCCCACGAATGTTTCTAGAGTAGTTAATTCATTTCACGATAGTTTAGAGGCAGTTAGCAGAAATTGAAAAAAATATTGTGTATCCAAAAGCACTTCAAGAAACAAAGTTACAACACTTTCTTTGATTGGCAGGACAACGTCTGCCGGGTCAGCTAGTATAAATATAAATATAAATATGCACAACAGTAAGCCTACTAAGGCTTATACAGGGCACCAGGAAATGTTCTCCGCAGTGACTACGGGCTTCTGCCAGAGGTAGCATCTGCAGTTTAGTTGGCAGCATGGTGTCCTTGACAGGGTGAATCCCACACGTGCGGGCTGTAGCCTGTCGAAATCGTCAGTGTATATTGCAATAAGCGAGCGTGTGTGTCATCAGTACTTCCAGCATCAGTTATGAATGGCTGTGGTGAGTGCAAGTTTACTGTATGTTTGTTTGTTTTGATACAAGCGACAAGCGTGCTGCCAACGTAACTACTGATGATAGCTCTCGCAGTAGCCCGTAGTCACTGCAGAAAACATTTCCTGGCACCCTGTAGTTGTATATGGCTCAGAATGCTGGGTGATGACCACCGGAGAAGAACATTGGCTGATACGATGTGAAAGGAAGGTAGGCTATTGAGAAAGATATTTGGATCAGTAAGAGATCAGGGTGAATGGAGAATAAGGACAAAAGGGGATTGTTTGCTCAGCCAGATAGTGAAAATGAAGCAAAGGAGAATCAGGTGGGCTGGGCATGTACAGAGAATGCCAGAAACTTTCACAGTCAAAAAGGTATTTATAGGAAAATCTGATTGGAGAAGGAAAAGATGAAGACCCAGGAATAGATGACTCGACGATGTTGAAGACGATCTGAGAAAGCTGGGCGTTAAATACTGGAGGAGGAAAGCTGTGGACCGAGATGAATGGAGACAGGTGATCAAGGAGGCCAAGGACATACATGGTCTGTAGTGCTGACCAGTAAGTATGTAAGTAAAATATAACACATAAAAGGAACAATTCGTTCTAAAAGTTGCGGAAAAACGGAACTTTTTACGTTTAGAAATCTATTTTAGCAATAAACTGGAGTCAAAGCATTTTCCGCTAGCTGAGGAAACGGTGCCAGGTTTGGCTTTAGGACGAGGTATGCTCCGACAACGCTTAACCCGTTTAGCTTCTTAAAAATGTTTTTATATCTATTGTCTGGCAGAGAGAAAACTAAGAAACTAGAGAGAAAAATAAAATTAGCGCTGTGTGTTTACCAATAGGATGCATGGTTGTGGGAAAGTATAAGAAAAGTAGTCTTAAAAATGAGGCATAAAGAAAATATATCGCTCGTTGTTGAAAGGCTTTAAGCCCATATTTTTGACAAATCCTCTTTACCGCGATTTTGCATCCTAGGAAGCAAGATGCATGTTTTAGTGTTGAATGGAATCATGTCCTTGAAGCGCTTGTGCTATTACCACAGCTGTCAAGTTAGTTATTTCGTGTTGAAAGGAACATAATCCAGCAGTTAGTGTGTTTCAACACGAAGAAAATAACAGTTATTTCATTCATGTTACCTTCTTTTCAGGCTTCCGGATGCATATGTTCATTTAGAAATAAAGGAAAAAATAAGAATGTGAATGATTTTCCTCGCTCAAAGGTTCTGCTCGTTCCATGTTGAAGTGGACTAAGTCTAGTTGCGTATTTTGCCACTAAAATTGTTCGTAACATACGGAACAATGCTATTTTTTTATATCGGCGCTTGTGTGCACTTTCCACATACAAAAAAAAAACTGCGTCTCATATTTCAGTACAAGAGCGGGAAAAACTGTTTCTTGTGTTCATCCTAAAACTTAAAGAATTGGACTTAGTGCCTTTCAACAACTCCGCAGAAATTGAAATATACTTTTTCTACAGAGAAGAGTTTGTCTCTCAAGTTATGTGGAGTCAACTATTTAAGTTCTCTTTACTATGGATTTCGAAAGGACAAATTCTACCACCTAGCCGTAAAATCGTGAAAACATTCGTTGTATTTTGTTTGTGAAGTATTTATAAAATCACTTGTATTTCAGTGAAATATTTATGCGGTAGTGGTAGTAATGAAGCATATTAATAGCCTTATAATATTGTAGATTCAGACCAAGATATCACGAATTAAGCACCAGTACCACTAGTATAAAATAGACTTAAAAAGTTACTAAATTTAATTTATTAAACAAAAGTTCGATGCTTTTCAGTCGGTCAACACGATTGTACCCAAATGAGGTGGATTACTCCCTAATCCTGAAGGCAATTACATGAGATTAATGAATAACCCACCTCATTTGGGTACAATAGTGTTGACCGACTGAAAGGCATCTACATTTTGTTTAATAAGGCAACACAGAAAAATGGCTTCAAACACCATAATGTTTAATTTATTAACAAATGATTTAGAGATGCCAGTCGAAATTTTTAAAACCGAATTTAAGTCATAAATATATACAGTATGTCTATCCAATATTATTTCCGTTTTCAACGGGGCGGTGATTAGATACATCGAAAGTCTATGTGGCGGATGGATTTTACGGCCGGATGCCCTTCATGACGCCAAACTCGTGATAGGAGTTAATGAAAGATGAAATGAATGAAACTGGCCAAGGATAAGCTTGGAAGTGGCCGTAGCCTGTCAGAAGGTACCGTCCCAGCATCTGCCTGGAGTTGAAAATGGGGCAACCACGGAAAACCATTTCACGGATGGCCGACGGTGGGGCTCGAACCCATGTCTACTGAGTCCACAGATAGCTTGGCCCCATGGCCTAGCGCTGCTCGTTAGCGAGCGTAGCTATCAAAGTCGTTATTTGCGTCATAAATATGAAGAATTCTAAATTCTATGTTGATTTTATGAAACCCTTTCCCGTAATTAATCCCTTTATTGCGAATTTAGCCGAGTCTCCCCTATTGTTAGAAACCGAAGGGTCCGTAGATTATTATGACGTAAGAAATTAAATTTTAAAAGTTTGACGTTTTTTAACATTCCGGAACCCCTTAAAACGTGGCATGGATTGGAAAGTAACAAATTGCCCGTAACGGAATGAACAATAACATTACTGTTATTCTGACAGTATTTCCCACTTGCAATCATACCTCCCAAATTGTATGTAATGTGACAGTTAGTCAAATATTTCAATGTTTGATTATTTTTGTCGATTTATATGAGGGGCGCAGACCATGTGATCATTCACCCCTGTACACTTCAGTGTGTGTGTGGTTTTTTTTAGTTTTTTTTTCTGATAACCTATGTTGTTTTGATGGCTGTAGTAGCGTGTGTATAGTTCTCTCACTTGCCTCTTTAACGATTGGCCCACCTTTGAAACCTTGCTGGGTGGATATGTTTATATTTCTTGTATGCGGGGAGCTAAGGCTTTCCCAACTTGAGGCACAGTGTTGTCAACTGTCCACTGTAGTCACTGTGTGCAAGTAGCGAGACTAGACAGAAATACGTGCAACTGTGCACTCAGGAAATATTGCCTAATTCATTTCATAAACAAGCTTCTGTTCTGATAAGTGAAGTATCATCTCACACCTGCAGGTTAGAGTCAAGTGCTCTCTACCAGTTAAGCCCAGGTAACATGAATAAATCATTTCCTATAGGCCGAGGTGGCGCCCACCAAACAGTACAATTGATAGTCCAACTGGTCATTTTCATAACAGACCAGTCTGACGTCTATGAATCGGGAAGTGATGCTCAGTTGTTCCAAATGCAACACCAGAGTTCGGTAGTAGTTTGACTTATGATCTACTAGTTGCAACAACATCTTTAGTCACATAGTAGCTTGCTGAAATCTACCCTTTAAGCACAGGAAAGCTTTCACGATTTATTTCAGGTAGGAAATTAGCTCAAACTGTGGATATAATTAATCATGAGATCTAGTCAGACTATGTTAGTGGATCACCCGACCTCGAGTTCTTGTATAATGTTTATTTACTGCGGCGCGATGGAAAATTTATATCAAGATACTAGTACTCAATACCAAACGGATTCTGTGATGGCACGTACAACTCCCTTTGCCACTAGCCTCAAAATCAGTGATTTCAACCCGTGGCATCTGTCCCAAATTGTGGGATATTTAGACAAATATTTTTATAAATGAGATGAAGGGATTTTTTTATAAAGGGAGATGAATTTGGGATATTTAGCTGATGTCATATACCACCAGCTGAGCTGCCATTAATTCATAGGAGCTTCGTTTGCACAAGTACCCACAATAGGTACGATTCATACATGATTATGATAATTGTTGTTTTAAGCGGCCTAACATCTAGGTTATCGGTCCCTAATGGTGTGGGTGATCGTGAAGATGATGATGAAATGTAAACTAACTACTAACTTATATACTAGAAGAAGACATGGAAATTAAAAATAGGAGAATAAGGCAAATAAAGGACAGGAGGAAAAGAAATGCCCTCAACCCTGGAAGAATGAGGATTGAGGGACTTGGAAGGAAGGAGAGCCATGAAAGGCAGATAGGAAAGTGGAAGAGGAGAGGGTCCACCCCAGAGGTAATGGATAAAAGGGGGAATACCGGACCCATCTCAGGAATCCCTCGGGGTCGCCAATCCTGAACTCACCAGCCGTGAGCCCCTGATGGTGTAGCAATATCCAGGGTGCACCAGAAGTGGTGGGGCTACAGACACCCTGCCTCCTTGAGGGCCTTGAGCAGAGGGCAAGAGATAACATGAAATGAAAAGGAAGGCTGATCCCTCGCAGAAGGAGGGTATCAGAAAATATGAGACAAGGGCCAATTAAGGCGGGAAAGGAAGAGACTCCCTAGGCCTCGGATACCCTAATACCGTCGGGGTCGGAAGAGAACAAGAGTTGACCAAGTGAGCTCGACAGGAAAGAAGACGGAGAGGAGCCCGGCACAAGTAAGTGGAAGCAATGCCGGACTCAGCTGGGGCCCCGTGGTCACCAACACACGTCCCACTAGATGTGAGCCCCTGGGGAGCGATTCATACATGCCGATAGAATAAAAATAAACCTTTCACAGAAGTATAGTATTACATTACAATCGCCAACTGCTGCTTGTGCGATAACAGACAGTTTTGTGTGTTTAGAAGATTAATACTTATGTTTTGTGTTTTTGTGAAATCTTCATTAAAAAAAAGATACGAGCCTTACGGTAGTCGTATATGATGTGTAACATCTGACATGTTATCCTGCTCGTATACTACACAGCTTGGATATTCTTAAAATGTTAATTTACACTCCATTTTCATACTGGTACTATGATGAACGTATAGATTCAATTGGAGATATGCTACTGTCACACTTGTGGCGCAGCGGTCAAGCTGTTAGTCTCTCACCAAGGTAGACCGGGTTTGATTCCCGGTCAATACATGTGAGATTTTCGAATTGAAATGCCATGTCCTGTGGTTCGCATTCCACGTAAAAGGGAGGTACCGTGGATCATGATCGTGAGATTAGCGGACACGCAAAACTACAAGCATCTTTCCTTCCTTCCTTTTACATTAATAATTCATAATAACAAAGTGACACACAACGTCGACAGTACTCTCAAATACTGTGAGCATATTCCTCAGTAACTATAACATTCATTATTCTCAAGGCTCTCATACAGTTCGTCGTAAACAATCAAAACATGGCTTCCTACAATCATGAAATGACCTAGTCTCACATATGACGAAAATACAGCTTTTATTCCACTCATATAACAATATTCTGTTATGCATTTAATATTTGACTACTCACCCACAGCTTGACAATAATGCCGCTTACTTAAATGTCATTTGTCGTCTTTGTCCTACCCCATGTGATATTCAACCTTGAACGTGATGCTTCATAAACTGCTCAATGACAAATGAAAGTCGGTGAAACAACTGCCACTGTGCTCGTCAAACCAGTGCCTGCTAAATGTACTGCCTACTGTATTGCCATAACATTCTCGCGCTAGAGAGCACACACTGCCTTGTTTCCAATACACACATTTTCAATTGTACATCCAGCTGGCAGTGCGTCTTCACTTCCGTCCGATCCACTTCCGTTCGATCCACTTCCGCCCGATTCACTTCCGTCCCACTATTCTGGCAGTGCGTCTTCACTTCCGTCCGATCCACTTCCGTTCGATCCACTTCCGCCCGATTCACTTCCGTCCCCAATTTTCAAAATCACTCCCACAAAACTATCCAGCAACCGAGCGGAAAGATGTTACACATCAAAAATAAATCAAAGACTTGTAGCCTGCAGGGAAAGAGGGAAAGATAAACATCTCAATCTTTCAATGAATAAAAACGTGTATTAAGTGAATGTTTAAGTGTATGATAATGATAGTTTACAATACAGCTTTGTGTTTCGTTAAATTCAATTTTAGCGCAACTAGAAACACATTATCGGGACTCTGGAGCACATTTTTGGTGTGTAACATTTTTCCGCTCGGTAGCTGGACATTTTTGTGGGAGTGATTTTGGAAAAGGGACGGAAATGGATGGGACGGAAGTGCATGGGACGGTAACAAAGAGCGCGCGTGATGGCGGAGATCGGTACAACGACGTACTGTAGGCCATGTGGCTATGGCGAATGTAAATCGCATACAGTTTAGTTCAAGGTTTGGAGACCCCATTTAAGATATTCCTACTATAAATCATCTTCAAGTTGTCGTTCTTTGGTGTGAAAATATTCATTTTATCATATTTGCTGAAAACAATTACGATTTATTAAATCTTCATACTTTTGCTTTATTCTTATGTAATGTAATCACTCGATGTACCGTCGGCCATGTGGCTATGTGGAATCTATATCGCATCAACAAACACTCCAAACAACGTAGGAATTCAGTATATTAACGCCGACTACTAACAATAATTGAAACTTCGTTGGTCTAAATATATCACTGGGAGGAACACATTTAATATACCTTCCGCACACCTAATTTTTAATCGCGACCATACTTGGCAGCGCACTGATCGGCAAAACGAGACCATTTTCAATAACGTCGCTGGCATGGGTTCACTACCTGGCCAGTATAGAGCGCAGCTCGCATCATGTAGGCAGTGGATTGCTTCCGCCACGGCAAATAACAATTATGATTCATTACGGTCAGGATTTGGCAGTGGAGTTTTACAAGTAGTTATTTCAATGACCAACAGAGTTCACTGTCAACAAGGGATTTTCGCTCCCGGGACACACATAGCAGGATAACATGTCACATGTTACACAATATAACATTGGCTCTGGAAAAGGGTGTGAGTAGTTAGCACCCCAACTGGGAAAAGGGGGATTGGGATTCGGGCACACAGTGAAATTTAAATAGAGCGATGAGGAAGAGACCAAAATTGATAACCAAGGTTTGATACATTTATTTGATTTGTGAAGTAATAACAAACATTTTCATTTAGAAGAATAATTGAAAGAAGCTAATAAAAAAAGCAAGGTTTCTCCAGGAAACTTAGAATAAAGAAGAATTATAATAAAAATGCATAAAAAGGCCATATAAAGGCGATTAAAAAAGTATGTTTAAAAAAAATATCTAAAAACAAGCAAGAAGCAAGAAAAAAGGCTTAGCCTTGAAAAAATGTATAAACCAAGTGAAGATAGTTCATGTTACCAATAATTCGATACTTTTGTACTTAGTATTTGGCCCGCAGGAAGCGGGTTGTGATCCAAACGAAGGGTTCCTCTAAGCTGCCTCGGCATGCCTTGCGAGAAAGAGGGATGGTGGCTCCATTGGCGAATTGCACCCCGCCGGAACAGACCTCTTGGTAATGATCTGTCTAGCGGTTTACAATCAATTGTAGTTTCTCGTCGCCGAGTTGTAGTGAGCTAGCGGGCTGACTTAGTTGCTGAGGTGAAGGTCGTTGACTCATGCCTCGCCCAGCATGACAGAGTCCGAGTGATGAAGCATGCCGCCTGGCAAGGTTCCAGCCACTCAATGTTTACAAACAGGGCCTTCCCAAGAAGGGCCTTGCTGTGGAACGGCAGGCAGCCGAGGTCAGACTGGTTCAAGCAGGTGGATGTAGACAAGCCGCAGAACGGCGAAGCGGAGAATTTATAGTGGAAATGACGACAGCGCGTCGAACAATCCAGAATGAAGGCGGGGCGTCAAACAGCCAATCAGCGCACAGCCCAAGCACATTGCGACGGTTGCCGCTGAGATGAGCACAGTACCTCATGAAAAAGTGTGACAGTATGGTGCGTCTAGAAAGACACTTCAGAAAAAGGTGAGTTGACAAGAATAATAAAGAACAACAATTCAAATGAAACGTAAGTTAAGTAAATAATCAGAACACCGTGTTCATACTGCAATTATAACGGAAAAAAATAATGGGGCAAAATTAAACGAGTGTTTCAAACCGTGCGGGAAACATAGCCACAAAAAAAACATTCGCGAAAGCGAACATGCTGGGAGGGGCGAGAAAAAAATTGCAGTAAGAAGGCGCAGAAGTTAGGTCTCGCGTGGCAAAGGAGCAATCATAGTGATTGGCCTGAGAAACTGGCCAGCAGAAGTCTGCAGTTTTACCACGCGAATCCTACCATCTCTGCCAGGAAAGCACTCAATAATCCTACCCAAATTCCAGACAAGAGGGGGACTAGGGTCTTTTAAAAGGACCAAGTCCCCAATCTGAAGGTTAGAGCAGGAAACACGCCATTTGCCACGCTGCTGAAGCAAACCGAGGTATTCCAACCTCCAGCGGCGCCAAAAATTGTTGCGCAAACTTTCAATTTTGCGCCAAGAAATGGCTAAAGAAGATGGAGAATTAGAATATAATAAAGATGGGGAGGCAGTCAATGGACCACCGATAAGAAAATGGCCCGGCGTTAATGGTAGAAGATCTGAAGGGTCATTAGATAAGGGTGATAAAGGACGAGAATTAATTATGCCCTCAATAAAAATAATTAAGGAGTTAAACTCTTCATGAGATAGGGGGGTGTGGCCACAAACACGTCTAAGGTGTTTCTTGGTGAGTTTCACACAAGACTCCCACCGTCCACCTTGATGGGGCGCATAAGGGGGGATGAAGTGCCACTTGAAATTTCTCTGGTGAGCATAATCAGTAATCCTTTCCAGCGCTGCATTTTGAGTAAGAGCTCTCTTAATTTGCTCAGAAGCTCCGATAAAATTTTTAGCATTGTCGGAAAATACTTCTGAAGGAAGCCCTCGGCGAGCAGAAAATCTGGCAAAAGCTGCCAAAAAATAAGCAGTAGAGGCGTAGGTAACTAGTTCTAAGTGTACTGCTCCGGTGACCATACATACAAACAGCGAAATATAGAGTTTTCCACAAATACATCTTTTGGCCTCAGGAGAATTTTTTCTGTAAACAAAAGGCCCGGAATAATCCACCCCCGTAAAGGCAAAAGGTCTAGCAGGCGCAGATCTAAAGTTGGGAAGATCACCCATGAGCTGAGTGGTAATTTTAGGGTTGGATTTAAAACATGGAATGCACTTCCGGATAACAGAGGTAACTTCATGGACTCCGTTTATAGGCCAATACCTTTCCCGAATGATGGAAAGTAATGTGCGGGTTCCAGCATGAAGATGCTGGTAATGATACTGACGAATGATTAAAGAAGTGACATGATGCTTTGAAGGAAGAATAATTGGGTGTTTTTTATCCTCAGAAAGATCAGCCAAAGATAAACGTCCTCCCACTCTTAATAAACCATCAGCATCCAAAAAGGGGGCGAGTGAGGATAGCCTACTCGATTTCTTGAGGGATTGACCTTGAGACAACACCTGACATTCTTCAGAGAATATTTCTTGTTGAGTAAGCCATAAGATTTTTGTAGTGGCTAAACCTAATTCAGAAAGGGTTAAATATGGCTGAGGAAAAAGAGGTTGTTCTACCACAAAATATTTCCAACGAAGGAGATAAGCCATAACCCTCACCAATTTATGAAAAGAGGAATATCGCTGCAAAAGAAGGGGAGAGTCAGAAACGAAATGAGAAGATCCAGTAATCTTACCAACATCTGGCAAGTCTGATAATTCCGGAAGAGGAAAATTTGGCCAAGCGGAAGGTTCTTGTAGAAGCCAAGAAGGACCGTGCCAGTATAATGTCAGGTTAGCCAACATAAGAGGGGAACATCCCCGAGAGATGACATCTGCAGGATTCTCCTTGCCAGATACATGATGCCATTGTTCAAAGTTAGACAATTGTTGTATTTTGGACACTCTATTAGCTACAAACACCTGCCAATGCGAGGAGGGTTTGGCAATCCATGCCAACGTGATGGCTGAGTCACTCCAAAAGTAAGTTTTGCTAAATCGGATTTTCAAAGATTGGCGGATTTTGACCGATAATTCAACCGCCAGAAGAGCAGCACAAAGTTCCAGTCGTGGCAAGGATAAGGATTTAAGAGGAGCCACCTTTGACTTAGCGCAAATTAAATTGGAAAAGAAATATGACTGGTCAAAATTGCGGCAAACAATATACGCACAACACCCATAAGCTTTCAATGAGCTATCGGCAAAGATGTGAAGTTCATATCCTCCACAGGAGGGAAAGGGAATAATCACTCGCGGGATAATGACATTGGAGAGATCTTCCAAGCTATTTCTATAAGAAATCCAATTTTTTTGCAACTCGGAAGGAACTGGTTCATCCCAACCAGTTTTCAAGGACCAAAGGTCTTGCATGAAAAGTTTTGCTATGACGATAATTGGCGCCAAAAATTGGAGAGGATCAAATATTTTTGCAATCTCAGACAAAATTTGCCGCTTAGTTTGCGGTTTGATATCACTGAGATTAATTTTGAAAAAGAAAAAATCCTTTTGAGGACTCCAATAGATGCCTAGAGTTTTGATAGAATTATTTTCTTGAAGAAGCTCTACTGAGTCGTTATAGACTGAAGTTAATGGAAATTTGGAAAGAAATTCTTCCGAATTAGAGTTCCACTTGCACAAGGAAAATCCGCCTCCCAAAAGCAAAGCTGTCAAATCTTTAGAGACCTGTAGTGCTTCAGATACTGACTCAAATGAATGAAGAAAATCGTCAACGTAAAATGATGATTTTAACACTTCAGAAGCCTTAGGAGAATACAACGGGCCATCCTGTTCAGCAAGTAATTTCAACGTACGTATGGCTAGAAAAGCAGAGGGCTTTAGTCCATAGGTTAAGGTTTTTAGCCGAAAAATCTTGACAGGTTTAGTAGGCTCGTCGCGCCAAAGAATTCTCTGAAGGTCGCACTGTTGTTGATCGACCAAAATCTGCCTATACATTTGCTTGATATCAGATATCACTGCGATAGGGAACAAGCGAAAATTCATCAAGACAGAAGAAATGTCAGATTGAATAGGAGGGCCTGATAATAATGTGTCATTCAGAGAAGTTCCATTGGCATCCAAAGCAGAGCCATTAAAGACCACCCTTATGTTTTCCTTTAAAATCTCATTCTTCCAAACTGGATGATGATTGAGGTAAATGACTTCAGATGGGGCATAAGAAGCCTCATCTTTCTTGGTAACAACCTCCATGTGATCAAGTGACTCATATTCCTCCATAAACGTGGAGTATTGAGCTTTAACAACAGGGTCACGTTTAAATTTGTTTTCCACAGCATAGAGTGCTCTAAGAGCCCTAGGGTGTGTTTCAAATAAAAGAGGTGGATTATCCACTCGGGGCATTGTTACAACAAATCTACCCTCCGAATTGCGTTTGGTTGTTTCACGAAACAGTTTTTCACACATTTCATTTTCAACCGAGGAAGGTGAAACTGAATCTATAGTTTCGATTTTCCAAAATCTTTCTAAGTTGTAATCGAGACTTGTATTGACAAAATGACATTGAGAGAAATTTTGAAACGACTTACGAGGGACCTGACCCGTTACTAACCAACCTAGCTTGGTATGATGAACAAACACTCCAGGTGATATTTTAACCTTAGAGCTAAGGAGACATTGCCAAAATACTTGGGCACTGAGAAGTATGTCTACCGGGGCGCTCGTATTAAATGTTGGGTCCGCCAACTGAATGTTATGAGGCAATTGCCACTTTCTAATTTCAAAAGAAGTACTAGGGGTATTACTGCCAATAGTATCAATGGCAAGGCAATTCAACTGAAATGTTGTGTTAGAATTAACCGCATCTTTGATGTGAACACGAACAAAATGCAAAGATTTAACATTGCTATTGTTAATACCGGTAACCTGAATTAATGTAGGTTGCTTGGGAAGACCAAGTTTCTTAATGAGACGCTCACTTATGAAGTCATGGGTGGCGGCATTATCCAATAGGGCACGTGCTTCAAGCCATCTACCAGAAGAGTCTTGAACTTTTATTAACACGGTTGATAGTAGCACCTGGGAACTACGAATTGAGCTAGAGCTCTGAGTATAAGATTGCGCATTAGCTCCTGGGGATGCATCTTTAGAACATCCAGGGGAAGGAGCCTGACGTGGCTTTTCAAACCTATGAAGCAAGGTATGATGTTGAGCCTTGCAATGGGAGCAAGTATTTTTAGATAAGCAATCAGGCACCATATGCCTAGTTGACAAACAGTTATAGCAATATCTTTTTTGAGCTATTAATTTGCGTCTTTCATCGGTAGAAAGGGCTTTAAAGGCAACGCAGGAATATAACCTGTGAGGTGCTTTACAGAGAATACAATCCGTTGAGTTATGCTGAACAGTAAAGACAGCAGATTTGTTTATTTTGGCACCGACTGGTTTCACAACATTAGATTTGTTATCTGCACTTCCTGACATATGACAGGCTACAGCTGACAAAACCTGACATCTATTATTCATAAACGTAAGCAATGAATCATAGGTATATGACGTGTCATTTGTTAGTTCCCTCTCCCATGCCTTTAAGGTTGATGAATCAAATTTAGAAGTAACCAAGTGAATCAAGAATAGATCCCAATGCTCAACTGGTTGATTCAACCGTGCCAATGCTCTGACGTGTAGTTGGACCGTGTCACTTAAGGCTCGCAGTGTTGACAAGCTATCAGCTCGCAATGCGGGCAGGTCAAACAAGGCTTGAATATGCCTCTGTAAACATAATTTTTCATTGCCATAACGGCCTTTAAGAAGCTCGATAGCAATGTTATAGTTTTCTCCTGTTAAGGGAAGTTCTCTTATAAGTTGAAGGGGTGGCCCCTGCAAAATGGATTTTAAGTAATGAAATTTCTGAATTTCCGGAAGTGTGGCATTATTATGTACTAATGAACTGAACAATTCAAAGAATGATTGCCACATCTCTTCCTTTCCTGAAAAATGCGGAATTTCAATTTTAGGTAGCAATGGTTTGATACCATTCCCATGGTCGCTAATTCTTCCTTGAGTTTCCTCTACCTTCAACGCCAGGGTCAAAGTTCTTACTAATGCCACAGCCTGAGCGTGTGTATCAAAGTAATTACTCTCTACTTCTTCCCTATCTGATTGATGTTCTGGACTTTTGATTTCAATTTCAAGTTGCACGAGATCATATTTCTCGTACGCCTGTTCAAAAGCTTTTAAACGCTGAGATATAATATCAAGATTTTGTTCCTCTTTCGGTAGAGTGGCTAGATATTTTTGAAAACGGGTAAGTTGACCTTTGTAGGCCGCCCGAGAGTTTAACAGTTTATCGTCTATTATTACTGGCATGGCTGGGAAGTTGGAATAACTCACCTACCAAAGCTGCTTGCGGCACCAGACGGACCTGCTTTCCAGAAAGAAACCAGTTATGGAGTAAGCTGGGATTGTCTCCGCTTTCCCGCAGATCTCCTGCGCTAGCCACGATATACTGAAATGTATAAGGCAAATATTAGATTACACAAGTTCTGTTTTTTTTGGAATAGAATTTGTGGTCTCAGAATAAAGGTTCTGGGTTTGATCCCGGGTTTGAGGTACCATGGAAAAGGGTGTGAGTAGTTAGCACCCCAACTGGGAAAAGGGGGATTGGGATTCGGGCACACAGTGAAATTTAAATAGAGCGATGAGGAAGAGACCAAAATTGATAACCAAGGTTTGATACATTTATTTGATTTGTGAAGTAATAACAAACATTTTCATTTAGAAGAATAATTGAAAGAAGCTAATAAAAAATGCAAGGTTTCTCCAGGAAACTTAGAATAAAGAAGAATTATAATAAAAATGCATAAAAAGGCCATATAAAGGCGATTAAAAAAGTATGTTTAAGAAAAATATCTAAAAACAAGCAAGAAGCAAGAAAAAAGGCTTAGCCTTGAAAAAATGTATAAACCAAGTGAAGATAGTTCATGTTACCAATAATTCGATACTTTTGTACTTAGTATTTGGCCCGCAGGAAGCGGGTTGTGATCCAAACGAAGGGTTCCTCTAAGCTGCCTCGGCATGCCTTGCGAGAAAGAGGGATGGTGGCTCCATTGGCGAATTGCACCCCGCCGGAACAGACCTCTTGGTAATGATCTGTCTAGCGGTTTACAATCAATTGTAGTTTCTCGTCGCCGAGTTGTAGTGAGCTAGCGGGCTGACTTAGTTGCTGAGGTGAAGGTCGTTGACTCATGCCTCGCCCAGCATGACAGAGTCCGAGTGATGAAGCATGCCGCCTGGCAAGGTTCCAGCCACTCAATGTTTACAAACAGGGCCTTCCCAAGAAGGGCCTTGCTGTGGAACGGCAGGCAGCCGAGGTCAGACTGGTTCAAGCAGGTGGATGTAGACAAGCCGCAGAACGGCGAAGCGGAGAATTTATAGTGGAAATGACGACAGCGCGTCGAACAATCCAGAATGAAGGCGGGGCGTCAAACAGCCAATCAGCGCACAGCCCAAGCACATTGCGACGGTTGCCGCTGAGATGAGCACAGTACCTCATGAAAAAGTGTGACAGTATGGTGCGTCTAGAAAGACACTTCAGAAAAAGGTGAGTTGACAAGAATAATAAAGAACAACAATTCAAATGAAACGTAAGTTAAGTAAATAATCAGAACACCGTGTTCATACTGCAATTATAACGGAAAAAAATAATGGGGCAAAATTAAACGAGTGTTTCAAACCGTGCGGGAAACATAGCCACAAAAAAAACATTCGCGAAAGCGAACAGGCTCGGAAATACTTGTAGAGGAAGATTCTTGCAAATATTTGGGCGTTCACGTAAGAAATGATATGAAATGGAGTAGTCCTATAGAATGTGTAGTTTCTAAAGCTTACAAATCCCTGCACTTTGTAATGAGGGTATTAAAAGGAAGTAGTACCTCTGCTAAAGAATTAGGATATTTGTCCCTTGTAAGACCTATTCTGGAATACGCCTCGGCGGTTTGGGATCCATATCAAGTAGGGCTCATAAATGAGTTGGAAATGGTACTAAGAAAGGCCGCTAGATTTGTGCTCAGTGACTTTAATCCCAGGAGCAGTGTGAGCCGTATGTTAAAGAAACTTGGGTGGGAATCACTTGAGGCTAGGAGGATGAAATCTAGACTCTGCGCTATGTACAACACGTACACAAATCAACCAGCATGGGGTGAGCTTAGCAAACGTATGGAAAAGCCTACTTACATGGGTAGGGGCGATCATCCTTTCAAAGTTAAGGACCGACCACAGCGAACAAATTATGGTAAATATTATTTCGTAAACCGTGCCATTGATAATTGGAACTCTCTACCTGCCGCAGTCTTAGAGCCTTTTCCCAAACATATAGGCGTGTTTAAGAAAAGACTGACTATTTGTGTAAATACTCCAGTTTAATTGTTAGTGAATTGTTATGTACGATTATTTATTTGTTATGTATATCTAATTTGCCACCGGGGGACACACCCCCAATTGCAAATAAACGAATGAATGAATGAATATGCGACTACTGTAAGGCTCGTATACTCTTTTTTTAATTCATTATACATTTGTTTTGAACAAAATGAATTTTTACGTGGGATATTCTCTAGTGAAAAGGGACATTCTGAGTGGGAAGTTGGGATTTTGAGGTTTGAGAGGTTGGCAACTCTGCTCAAAATAGTGGCAGCAGGAAAAATGTATACATGCTGGGTCATTTTCCTAACTGGTCAGGAGAGGAGCCATTTTATTAGCACCGGAACTGGCATTATCGCATCCACTGAGTGTGCGGGGAAGGTAAATATTTCTTCTTCAGCGAACCCTGCGGCTCATTAGGCCTACTGTTCCAGAGAGATCTTACGATGTATGGAAATAAAGTTTGAGTGAATAGGGCATAACTTTAGTTAAGATGTCTGAATGAGAGAATACACACTGCCAGAAAATTGAAAATATGAAATAAGTTATCTTATTTTTAACGCAATATGTGTATAGGATCTGCAAAAGTAGTTTGTTTGAACTGCCAGAGGAAATCGTGCTGCGGGACATTGTCCACACTCAACATTGTGAGCTAGTTATTGTTGTGAATTCATTTTATGGGCTTCGGTGGCGTAGTCGGTAGCATGCTGAACTACTGTGCCCAAGTCACGAAGTCGTCGGATTTTTAGCCTATTTTCAAATTTGAAAAAATAGGCTTATGAGATCACCTTTTGTCCGTGTGTGTGTGTGTGTGTGTGTGTGTCCCTAATAAAATCTAAACGGCTGCAGCGATTTCAATGAAACTCGGTAAGTTCATAGCGCTATTCCCGGCGACCTCGACCGTGCCCTTCAAATTTTGTTACGCCTCACCAATCCAACATGGCGGCTGTGCGAAATATTTCACTAGCATTCAATATCTCCGAAACTATTACAGATATCGGCCTGAAATTGTGTACGGTGATAAAGGGCACTACTTGAAGTTCACCAATGAGAATTTCAAAAACCTGGTGACTACAAAACCAACATGGTGGCCAAGCGAATTTGAGACTTTTAAATAGACTTTTCTCGCGAATTAACTATCCAAACGTAATGAAACTTGGTACTGCAATTGTTTATACACATTGTAATGCACTGGAGTCTAATTTAGTTCAATTGTTTACATAACCTCAAAATGGCGGCTGTGCGAAATATTTCACTGACATTCTATATCTCCGAAACTATTACAGATATCACCCTGCAATTTTGTACGGTGATGAAGGGTACTGATACAAGTTTACCTATGTATATTTCATAAACCTGTAAAGTACAAAACGAACATGGCGACCAAGCGAATTTGAAATAATTTAATAGACTTTTCTCGTGATTTAACTCTCTGAGCGCAGTGAAATGTGGTACAGTAAATGATTTTGCAGATTGTAATGCACTGCCATCTAATTTAATTCAATTGTTTATATAACCTCAAGATGGCGGCTGTGCGAAATTTAAAATTAAGTTTTTATTTCTTGAGTCGTAATCATGCGATCGAAGTGAAAGTTTGAATAATGAACCTAGGCAATAATTGTCCTTGAATGGTACATACCTCTATGGCCTATACATATAACAATCCTAAATGGCGAGCTTCCGAAATATTTAGACGGTTCTCAATATCTATGAATCTTTTACAGCAACCAAACTGAATTTTTTTATGTTCATAGAGACTATGAACATATGTTCACCTATAGGACTTTCAGTAACCTGGTGAGCACAAATCCAACATGGCGGCGACGCGAAGTATAAATATTTAAATGGACGTTTCTCGCGAATTAACTATCCGAGTGCCGTGAAACGTTGCACGTTAAATGCTTATACAAATGTTGATCCACTGGCATCTAATTTATTTCAATTGTTTGCATAATCGCAAGATGGCTGCTGTGCGTAATTTTAAAATCTCGTTTTTACTTCTTGTGTTCTAATCATGCGATTGAAGTTTGAATACCACACGTACACAATAATCTTAATGTAATAGTACAACAATAAAAATCCATCCTGGCGACAATCTGAAATATTTAGACGGTTCTCAATATCTACGAATCTGTTATAGCAATTAAACTGAAATTTTGTATGTTGATAGAGGCAATTAACATGAGCAGGATATATGAAAATAGGCTGTATTGTTCTTCACGGAACTACTTGTTTAAGAGTGTTAGAATCCTTCAGTATGCCTTCCTTCGGAGGGGAAGTAAAACTGTTGGTCCCATGTCATAGATTTTTGGCACTTAAAAGATCCTTCCACTAACTAAACTTGTGTGAAGCTAAATTTCTAGGTTAGATTTTGCTGAAACCTCTATCAAAGTTCCAACGTTCACCACTCAAGTAGGTGACAGTTACATCTGGTAGTGAAAGTTGGAACTACTTGAAATTGAATGGAACGTGTAGCTCACCCCATGGGTGTCCGCTTGAAGCTGCTACAGCCTCTAGCGAGCCGAACATGTCATAGGACACTCCTGGCACTAAACGTCATACGGTAAATAAATAAAGGGGCTTGGGACATGTTAGTCATCAGCCCAGTGAAGTTTGGTGTGATTTGAACTAGTCTGATAATCTGTATTTATGTGATCACAGTAGTAGTGTGTGTAGCTGTAACAGGGACAGGGAGAGGGTAGATAGAGATACCTAGGGACTTCAAATAAGATATCACTATCCCATTATTTGCCTGGAGGGAGTGTGCAAGAAAACGAGGAAAACGCACAATTAGAATAGCCGCTGTCAGTGGCGGGATTCAAACCTAACGATCTCCGGACTTGCTTGAGCTGTCTGCGCAGTCGTGATGCACGGCTACGCTGCGGGACGATGATGAGCCAAGCAGTGCTGAATATTGCCTTGACACATTAGAATATAGCCTAAGTTGTCCGAACTAGCTGCTCAACTTACGGCGTGCAAGACGAGTCAAAAGCGGAAGAGACACAACGCTTCCTGTAACAAATCAGAAAAATTATTATTCTGTCAGACGCTGAACAACAAAGCAAGTCAAAGAGAAAACGCGTATCCGAATGTGCAACACGTTCAGGACTTTAGGAGTGAACAGCAGTAGTCGACTGCAGTAACTTGCAATCCTGACGTTAATTGGGTCTTTGAAGCAAAATACGTACTGGTAGGCTATATTGGCTTTCACGGCCAGTGAATTAAAAGTCAGCAATTAATCTAGGTTTGTGCCTGTGGGGTCCGAGCGGGGACGCCAAGAGCCCGCTGATGAGCCAGCTTGGTGTCCTAGGCGAAACCCCACACAATACACGGCACAAACCTAGAAAAAAGCTGAGTTTTAATACGTACTCTAGGCCTATATCAACAATATAGCGAAAGCTTAGGATGTAAGCAAGATTATAAAGAAGTTGTCCAACTGGTGAACATCTGCCGCAGACAACATTCAAAATCACTGATATCATATGTGGTTCCCTAATTCTAACCACCCATTAATTATGTGTTGATATGAAATTAGTCAAATTTGAAACGAATTGGTCCTTATTGACAAATCTCTACATAATATAAAACTAAGTCCCCGATTCTGGAATATAACGGCTAATCTCGAGATATTCGATGGATTTTGATGCGGGTTTCACCATTCTGTACAGGATTTCTTGAGGATGATTTCTGTAGAAAAACAGTTATTTATGACCAAAGGAAACCTAGCAGTAACGATTTCAATAAATCGAGTCGAAGAAGAACATGCCGTCCGTGTGCCTTTTAAGCTTACGCTGGGTAAACCGTTAAAAATATCTTTATACTATGAGTGTAAGAATTGTTCAGAATGAAAACTTCTACAAAAGAAGTCCCTGACAGCATATCTCTATCTTTAATACCTCGCTCACTATAAGTGTTTTTACGTTTTCATTTCTTCCAACTACAGTATCTCCATACAGTGGAAATTTTAATTACTAGCTTCGGAGCGAGTTTACGAGCTAGCGAGTGAGCCTACACCGCAGCTGCGGCCAGCATCAAAATGTCGAGACGTGTCGAGTTAGGACTTCAGAGAAGAGTATATGTGTTTGGATTTTCGCTGTTCACCTCGGCTTTTCTGAATTGCGTCTGGGACGTGCCGTCCATGCGCCTTTTAATCTTACGTTTAAGATACCGGGCGAAGCCGGGGAGGGTGGCTAGTTTATTAATAAATACACAATAGTATTAGGAGCTATCCACCAAAAGTCATCATTAAAGAACTTCTAGTACTGAATTTATTGACTTTCGGTGGATAGCTCCTAATAGGCCTACTATTGTATATTTACGGTATTAACCAATTAATTAATTAATTAATTAAATAAATAATTTAATTAATTTATTAATCTCATGTAAAGTTTTTTCACCTACAATCGTGTTGACCGACTGAAAAACATTAAAAATTCGATTACAAAGGCAACTCTGAAAAATGGCTTCCAACACGTTAATGGAGATCTTTAACGTGCGAGTAAATCTACTATTATGGATATCTTGCATTTAAGCATCTCAAATGCCAACTGTCTGTGGTGGGTTTCGATACCGCAACTTTAGGAGCAGGATGCGAGAATCTTACCGCTGAGCGTCATAGCCAAACATGTTTAATTTTAAATAAATAGACAAACTTCTAATTTAGTTTATTGTCATTATTTAATCGTTTATGTTCGACGATGTCGAACTGTAAATATTATATGACAGAAAATTGTACCATAATGACAGTCATTAAAGTACTATTAGCCTACTTTCGATTTTTGCAAAAAATGAAAGTAGACTTATGAGATCAACACTGGGCGAAAAAAGTGTGTCTGTCTGTGTGTGTATGTGTGTGTGTGAGTCTGTGTGTGTGTGTGTCTGTGTGTCTGTGTGTGTGTGAGTGTGTGTACTCTGAATGTCTGTCCCCCCCTATCAATTCGAACACGGTGAATGCGAATTGAACGAAATTTGGTACAAAGGTAGCACTAGCAAAGGACACCTCAGTGTCATGTATTATATCGCCGCCATCTTGACGGAAACGTAATGGCGGCCACACAAATGTTCAAAGCTTAAATCAAATTACGACTAACCTAATCATCCGATCTCTACCAAATTTTGCAACAACATACCTTTATGGGGGGAGCATCCCTTGACCAAACCAATAGGTCATCAGCGTAATAGTTTGCGGATGGTGGCCATCTTTGTGTGAAAATCGATTCCCCCTATTAATTCGGACACGGTGCAACCGAATGGAACGAAATTTGGTACAGAGGTAGTACTAACAAAAGGAACCTCAGTGTCATGTTTTATATCGCCGCCATCTTGACGGAAACGTAATGGCGGCCACACAAATGTTCAAAGCTTAAATCAAATTACGATTAACCTAATCATCCGATCTCTACCAAATTTTGCAACATCATACCTTTATGGGGGGAGCATCCTTTGACCAAACCAATAGGTCATCAGCGTAATAGTTTGCGGATGGCGGCCATCTTTGTGTGAAAATCGATTCCCCCTATTAATTCGGACACGGTGCAACCGAATGGAACGAAATTTGGTACAGAGGTAGTACTAACAAAAGGCACCTCAGTGTCATGTTTTATATCGCCGCCATATTGACGGAAACGTAATGGCGGCCACGCAAATGTTCAAAGCTTAAATCAAATTACGATTAACCTAATCATCCGATCTCTACCAAATTTTGCAACTACATACCTTTATGGAGGGAGCATCCTTTGACCAATCTAATAGGTCATTCACCTGATAGTTTGCGGATGGCGGCCATCTTTATGTCAAAATTGATTCCCCCTATTAATTCGAACACGGTGGAACCGAATGGAACGAAATTTGGTACAGAGGTAGCACTAGCAAAGGGCACCTCAGTGTCATGTTTTATATCGCCGCCATCTTGACTGAAACGTATTGGCGGCCACACGAATGTTCAAAGCTTAAATCAAATTACGATTAACCTAATCATCCGATCTCTACCAAATTTTGCAACTACATACCTTTATGGAGGGAGCATCCTTTGACCAATCTAATAGGTCATTCACCTAATAGTTTGCGGATGGAGGCCATCTTTATGTCAAAATTGATTCCCCCTATTAATTCGAACACGGTGGAACCGAATGGAACGAAATTTGGTACAGAGGTAGTACTAGCAAAGGGCACCTCAGTGTCATGTTTTATATCGCCGCCATCTTGACTGAAACGTAATGGCGGCCACACGAATGTTCAAAGCTTAAATCAAATTACGATTAACCTAATCATCCGATCTCTACCAAATTTTGCAACTACATACCTTTATGGAGGGAGCATCCTTTGACCAATCTAATAGGTCATTCGCCTAATAGTTTGCGGATGGCGGCCATCTTTGTGTGAAAATCGATTCCCCCTATTATTTCAAACACGCTGAAACCAAATGGAACGAAATTTGGTATAGAGGTAGCACTAGCAAAGGGCACCTCAGTGTCATGTTTTATATCACCGCTATCTTGATGGAAACGTAATAGCGGCCACCCAAATGTTAATAGCTAAAATGTAATTACGACCAACATAATAATCTAGTCTCTACCTAATTTTGTAACACCATATCTTTATGTGGGAAACATATTCTGACCAAACTGCAAGAACATCAGCCCAATAGTTTGCAGATGGTGGCCAAGTATGTCTGCAAATCGATCCCCCCTATCAATTCAAACACGGTGAAACCGAATTGAACGAAATTTGGTACAGAGGTAGCACTAGCAAAGGGCACCTCATATTCATGTTTAATATCCCTATAGCACGTTGTATTTCAACAAGCTACTACAACCAACATTCAATCATACTCCTTGAAAAGGACAAAGAGTTATAACAATACTCATGCATTTAGGAGAAAGTAGGCTATATGTTCTTTACTGAACATCTTGTTTTTCATTATGATACAGTTTCTCCAACCATTCAATGCTCATTATTTTAATTCATTGACCAATTAGGTAAGGATAGCTTCGCACATGCACTTAAAATCCAACATGTCGGACATGAATTACATGATTTGAAAGTTCAAATTTGATATCGGATCAACCATTGTAGTTACAATCCCAAACACAAAGACAAAATCAGCACGAACCTTTACGGTAACAAGAAAATACTAACGTATGACATGTGAAAGAAATTTATGAATCAATGTCCACAAGATTGCAGCACAGCATCCTTCTATATAAATTACCGACATGGAAAGTGCAACGTCCCATATGTTCGCGAAAATAAACTGGCGAATATGAGAAAAGGAATAGCACTGTACCTTAATATCCTCAACTCCACTTTCTACAACGGGCATTGCTTTCGTAGGAATTCGGTGACAGTTTCAGTGAATGCTGGTGCAGATCGGCGTGCTATAAGCATATGACATGGCCAAGCAGACAGAGCGCATGCGGGGGTCAAAGAACTTATAAAGCACAGACAGCAAACCCAGCGCTTGCACTCCGATCACTAAATTCAAGTGACTGAATCTCGACAGATATTTATGTTCGAACATACAATAAAATAAAATAAAATATAGTTATAATTATCGTCGAACATAAACAGTCGTATGCAAGTTGCCTATAACGGTATTTAAGACACTCGGATGGAAATTTTAACTCATGTCTTAATTATTGCCATTATAGGCTTGTTGCATAATGTACTATTTTGTGAGGCTGTACTGGCGATTGTTACGGAAGATCAAATCATTATGCTGCGTTACAAAATGGTCCGTTGACATAAATGAGTCTCCCTTTTCACATTAGTATGTTCTCAAACATCACTAACCCGATCCCATATTAGACCTCATTGTTGTAATGGAACAAAACAGCTGACTATTTGCCATGGCACTCATCCAGTGTCCCTGCGGACGTAGTTGATTTCATTTCACGACTATACACGTCTTTCTCCTATGGATGAGTATGTACAAGCCCAGAGGGTCAACTCCTTATTAAATTATTCTCTATATCTGCGGTCGCTCGATACGAAAACTCAGCTCAACCCTTGCTTCCTTCATCCTCCTTCTTGCCCGATCCTCTGTTTGTCAGCAGAAACTGTGGGGGTGGGGGTTGGAGGTAAGGGTGAGTGAGTAGGTGGATGGTGGAGGAAGAGGAGGAATTAAGCCGAGCGCAGACAGACCGTGTTTTGTTTCGTCGTATTGTTGTTAGTTTGGAGAGAGACCGCCTGGGGCAATACTGGCGCTCGTATCGGCTCGTGCAGGAAACCAAGACTTTTCATCGCTTGGTTGGATTCTGTTTCATCAAACAAAACCAGCAACCACAGATAAAACAGACATATAGAACACTATAGCTACAGTGAAGCGAAGAGTACAATAGCTGCTGTATGCAAGAAAAATGAGGTTAATGCCATGCTACCAAATTAGAGATTTTAATGGTGATCTGACAAAGTAAAGGTACTTGCCCACAAGCGCTGGGGAAACACAAAACGAACCGCAGAACGCTTTTCAAAAATACTGCTTGTGAAAACGTTTCCATTAAACAATCAGTGTTCCGCAGAATTTCTCTTTGCTGCATTAATGAATAGAGAAATACTGTTTTATAAATTAATAAATACGCAATATCTTTCCCACAATGCGGTTCATCTTAATTAATTTCATGGTTAGCTATGTATTCAATACAATGCCGGAGACTCAATTCATTTTCAGACATTATTAGAAAATAAAATTCAGAGTAGAGAATATAGGTTTAACAAAGAACATGAAAACCTCCACCAGTGCAGATATGGAACGTTTTCATTACGCTCACACGTCAGCTAGTCACGGTATCGTTAGACTTCAGGCATGATATTCAAGTGGAAGATTTGTGTTGAAGAACTAAAACAATATGCGTCACTTGCTCTAGTGGAGTAAATAGAATTTGCTTCGGGAGGGCGATGTGGGGAATCAAAATTACATTGAGCAAAATGAGTCAATCATTGAAAGCAAATATCTACCAGTTTTCGTGTTTGATCTCGATAGAATTTAATACGTTTTATTTGCACGAAAATGAACAGTTTTACTTAAGGCCCGTATCACACGACACACGTTAACATGCCAGTACGGTCATACACGTTGGTATAGACGCGTCTACCACCATGTGATTAGTACCTTCTATGGTAGGTTCTGCCTTCATGATAGCTTCCATAAACTCATGAAATTGAACAGGTGCCACTTTTCCCGGCAGTTTGCATGGAAGATTGAGTACAATAACCTATACACATACAGTGAACCCTGAAAGAGTCATATTATTACTATTATTATTATTCTTGAGTAAATACCGAGTTATTAAAATTCTAATAGCTATCACGAATAGTGTAGTAGGGAAAATACAAATTTCAATGAGAGAACAAAATAATTTTCCCTACAAATGTTCATCATTTAAATCGTCCTCGTAGACCATGTGAATAAAACTAGGCCTACGTAAGTTGAAAAATTGCAGTAGGCCCAATGAGGTAGAGGGAATATAATAAAATAATTTAAAAGAAGTAAAATTTTTCGCCGTAGCATTGAACTTGGGATCTTTCAAACAGTGAGCAGGCGCGATACCACTCGCACACTTTTTAATGGTCTTTAGAGCTCATTGTTGCACAACTTATTAACGCGTATGGTTAAATATCTCATTATTACATCCAAATCTTAAATATTGATTAAAATTCATTCAGTACCTGGCATGCTTTCAAAATTTACTTAAAGCAAGTTTCGCGACCACTTGGCCTGAATAATGCGAATCAACTGAAAATATTACTCTCAAACGACAACCATCCGCCATATTTTATTTCTTACAACTTGGCGCATAAAATGCTATCGTGTGAGCTACTTCGGTCATAAAAGCAGGTGTACTGACGAGGATCAACAGAATTATAAAGGATTTTGTACCAGCCATCACAATGCCACCAAATGTCGTGTGATGCGGGCCTAAACAAGTGTTCAGTTTTGGTAACACTAAATATTTTTCACGAGTGAAGAGAAATCTTCTCAAATTATGAAGTTCAAACTTACATAATCCACTTCTTTTTCATCAATGTGAAAATTTGTTTTGTTTTTATGGTCTGGCTCTGTGGGGGTTGTTCCCCTAATCACCCCATCCCCGTAGCTACGCGACTGACTCCCAAACTTTCAGGTGGACGAGTTGCAGCTAGGCCGGACAAAGCATCACTCGGCATTTCAAGTTTGATTGTGTTTGGATTCATATAATAATAACTAGGGCACCCGTGCTGCTCAGCAGCATTATTTTTCAGTATTGGAATTAAAATATAACGACATTATGTCATAGTTTAATACATTTATTTCACAATACTTCCTACCAGACAATGTTCGCTGTGCGTCGACCCTTAGGTTTAATTTCTACTTTTACATCTTTAAATGTTCTTCCTCGAGATAAGGCAACATACAATTGTCCGTGACTAAAAACAGGATCAGGCAAGTAGATTCCAACTCGATGAAGCGTTTGACTCCGCGCTTTGTTGATCGTAATACAAAACGCTAGTGTAATAGGAAATTGCCTTCGTTTAAAAGAGAACGGGCATTGTAGTGTACGCGAGGTAGCAGTGTTCGCTCCCCAATGTTCACACTAGTTAGAACTTCTAAATCTATGATATTGTCGTTAATTTTTAGCCTATTTTCATTTATGAATAAAATAGGTTTATGAGATCACCTTTTGTCCGTGTGTCTGTATGTGTGTGTGTGCGTGTGTGATGGTGTGTGTCCCCCCTATTAACGTCTAAACGGCAGGAGCGATTTCAATGAAACTCGGTAAGTTCATAGCATTATTCCGGACCACCCCGACCATGCCCTTCAAATTTTGTTACATCTCACCAATCCAACATGGCGGCTGTGCGAAATATTTCACCAGCATTCAATATCTCCGAAACTATTACCGATATCACCCTGGATTATTTTACGGTGATAAAGGGAACTACTAGAAGTTCACCTATGTGACCTTTGAAACCCTGGTAACTACAAAACCAACATGGCGGCTCATCGAATTTGCGACTTTTAAATAGACGTTTCTCGCGATTTAACCAACCAAACGCAATGACACTTGGTACGGTATATGTTTATACACATTGTAATGCACCGACATCTAATTTCGTTCAATTGTTTACATAACCACAAGATGGCGGATGTGCGAAATATTTCACCGGCATTCTATATCTCTGAAACTATTAGTGGTGTCACCCTGAAATTTTGTACGGAGATAACGGGCAATACTGGAATTTCATCTATAAGACTTTCAAAAACCGGTTAACTACAAAACGAACATGGCGGCCAAGCGAATTTGAAAATTTCAAATAGACCTTTCTCGTGATTTAATGATCCAAACGCAATGAAACTTGGTACAGCAAATGTCTATACACATTTTAATGTACTGGTATCTAATTTAGTTCAATTGTTTACATAACCTCAAGATGGCAGCTGTGCGAGTTTTAAAATTAAGTATTTATTTCTTGTGTCGTAATCATGCGATCGAAGTGAAAGTTTGAATAATGAACCTACGCAATAATTTTCCTTTAATGGTACACGACTCTATGGCCTATACATATAACAATACAACATGGCGACCATCCGAATTATTTAGATGGATCTCAATATCTACGAATCTATACAGCAATCAAACTGAATGTTTAATGCTCATAGGGGCTATGAACATAAGTTCACCTATAGGACTTTCAATATCCTGGTGATCACAAATCAAACATGGTGGCGACGCGAAGTATAAATATTCTCATGGTCGTTTCTCGCAATTCTAACCATCCGAGTGCAGTGACACTTGGTACAGTAAATCCTTATACAAATGTTAATCCACTGGCATCTAATTTCTTTCATTTGTTTCCATAACCACAATATGGCAGCTGTGCGAAATTTTAAAATCTCGTTTTTACTTCTTGTGTCCTAATCATGCCATTGAAGTTTGAATACTACACGTACACAACACTCTTCATGTAACAGTACATAACTCTAAGACCTACAGATTTAAAAAATCCAAAATGGCGACCATCCGCAATATTTAGTTAGTTCTCAACATCTACGAATCTATTACAGCAATCAAACTGAAATTTTGTATGTTGATAGAAGCATTTAACATAAGTAGGATGTATGAAAATAGGCTGTATAGTTCTTCACAGAACTACTTGTTCTAACTATTAGCCTCGTCCCGTTCAGTAATCCCTTAGTTGTATTGAAATTCCTCATAAGTATTACAATATCACCTTCTTTCAAAGTCAGCACATAGGGAGGTAGACCACTCATCTCAAGGCTGTTCAAAAATTCAGAGGGAAACTGCAAAACTTCACTTTCTTCTTTAGTTACCAATGTATTCACACTCGTGTAAGATCTAGAAGTCCCTGGAAGTAGATCTGAAACAACTTATTAATTTAATGGCAATGTTCACTTTTCGGTGCAAAAATTGCAGTCGTGGAGAAATTGAAGCTGTCATGAGAGGATAAAAAAACATTTTTGCCATGAATTTCATTGACGATGTCTGTATTTGTAATTATCGAAGAAGGCAAGTCAAAAAAGTTCTCATCATTCGCAGGGTATTCACCATTACCGATTTTCTAGAGGAAGTCTGCAAATTCACATTCAACTGCCTTAGCTCGCATATTTTTGTGAAGTTTTAAAATTTTGAAGTGGCCACAGAGGTGGAAAACTTAATAGAATTGAGTACTATAGCAGCTCTTGAAGCATGAGGAACAACAGGTAATACTTGTATGAAATCTCCACCTAATATGATAGTTTCTCCACCGAAAGGTACATCATTACCCATTATGTCGTTCAGTAACCGGTTGATACACATTAATGAATGTTTGTTTGCCATAGGTGCTTCATCCCAAAATATAAGCTTAGCAGAACCAATAATATTAGCCTCTTTGCTGTTAACACTCAAACCTGATACCGAATGTTCATGTAAATTTAGAGGTAATTTAAATCGGATGTGAACTGTACGACCATGAGGAAGCAACATAGCAGCAATTCCATTCCACGCTACAGAAATGACTTGTATTCCTAAATTAATGCAACTTTGAATTAAACACCGATACACAAAAGTCTTTCCAGTACCATCCATAAAGTATGCCTTGCAGTTACTTGTAGATGTCATTATTGAGGAGGAAGTGAAGAATTTCGTCAATAACAACCCGTTGTTCTTCATTAGCTGTAGCCCTCATCTGTGTTAGTTCCCCAACTTGGATTTCCTACCGAGTTTCCTCTTAATTTTTAGGGGAATCGTTAATGGTAGGAAAATTGATAGACGAAAGAGAAAAACCATGTAATTTGAGTGTCCTGTGAGAGAAAAGTTGGAAAAAGTTGAAAAAATGAAAATAATTTTGAGGAAGGAGGAAGTCAAGTGATATGTAATACTTGATAACAAATCTGTGCATGAATACACTTCATTTAAGGAAGGAAAGAAAGAAAGAAAGAAAGAAAGAAAGAAAGAAAGAAAGAAAGAACGAAATCGACCGGATAGAATGGTTAAGTTTTCATAAAAAATAAAAAATAAAATATTTTATTGGTTTTACGTCCCATTTAACTAGTGCGGCTGTTACAGACGCCAGGGTGCCGGAATTTAGCCCCAAAGAGGATCTTTAACGTGCCAGTAAATCGACTGACACGGCTCCCTCGCATTTGTGCACCTTCAAATGTCAACTGACTGCGCCAGGATTCGATCCTGCAACCTTGGGACCAGCAAGCGATAACGTTACCGCTGAGCCACGCAGCCAGCTGTTTGGATTCATGAAGGTCAGTTCCGTCAAATGCGCGAGATTACTTTGATAGTACTGGTATTGGTGACCCCGATAGACCCATTGAAACCGCTGAGGATATAAAAGTATAGTTGAACCTTAAATATTACCAAATGGAGCGGCAAATATGACGCTGTTGTTGATTAATTTAGGGGCTTGAGATATCGTGGTATTTGCCTCCAGTGCACTGGGGTGTGTGCGGAATCTGTCTGATAACCTTTGCTACTGCCGTACTTCGACTTATATTAGGAACGTAAAGATAGGAACTTCATCATATCGGGAAGTTCCCTTATTGATGATTAAATTAAAGTAAATACCTAGGTAGTATTGAATTAATGTATTCCATATTTTGGTCGAAAGTGGTACTGATTAATTAATTTTATATTAATTAAAATTATTCAATAAGGTGGAATTTACTTATTTATTTATTTATTTATTTATTTATTTATTTATTTAGCGTATGACTCTTAGTACCGGGAGTGTCCGAAGACATGTTCGGCTCGCTAGAGGCTGTAGCTGCTTCAATGCGGACACCCATGGGGTGAGCTACAAGCTCCGTTCAATGTCAAGTAGTTCTAACTTTCGCTGCCAGATGTCACTGACACCTAGTGGTGAACGTAGGAACGTTGATAGAGCGTTTCAACGAAATCTAACTTGCAAATTTAGTTTCATACAAGTTTAATTAGTGGAAGGTTCTTTTACATGCCATAAATCTATGACATGGGACTACCGAAAGAAGGGGTACTGAAGGATTTTAACGCTCTTAAAAATTAACTCAATGCCATTTGGTATTCACTTTAATTGAATGGGGAAATCCCGGTAAGCCGCTTCTAGAATGGTAGGAATCTAACCCTTCTTTACCTCACGAGCCTGAGTGTACCCTGTTCCAACCATCGGACCAAAATTAAATTTCTTGGCAGAGCCAGAAATCAAACCCGGATCATATGGAAAACTGCCAACAATGTAAGCCACTACACCATGAGGTGGTCACAAATATGGCGCACATTGCACTGTAGAGAAACATACAATGGAAAGAGAATATCCCAATGAACACTTTTGACACTAGCTTGAAAAGAAACATTTTGCTTTATGCTTTTGTGTTTTCGTACATATTGATACTCCAATGTTCTCTAATTAATAACCCTCCCCCGAGGGGCTCGCGATAGGTGGGACATGGATGGGCGACCACGGGAACCCAGCTGAGTCCAGCATTGCTTCCACTTACTTGTAGATCTACTATCAATACTAGGGAAAATGTGTATTAAAAGAAAAAGATCACTATAAAAACGGAATGCTAACAAAACAAAGACGAAATAAACTCATTCAAAGAAACTGGATTTACAGTCTGATTGACGTGGTAAAGGATTTATTTTCCTCGCAATAATTTGTTTTGTCCCAAAAAAGTAGGTTACCTGGATCTGGAGATTAAATCCTCAGTATCCAGAGTAATTAGAGAATGTATATCTCTGAAAGGATTTCCAGTAAGTTAACATTCTTCTTGGCATAAGTAGTTTAACATCATTCATATTTATTGAAATGCCGTTGCTGTATGAAAATAACTCTGATCTCAATATATTCCACAACAGAATCCCGACAAGGACTTTTTTCTCGAGCTCCATTATGGAGCAAATCAAGGAAGGAAAATATTTTGTCTGTGTGTGAGCAAATGAACGTATATTTGGTCCATATAGAACAATATGTGATAGAACATATAAAACAATACCTGGGATTTCTGGAGAAACGAGAAAACAGTATTTCCATTTACATAACAGTGAGATTAACAAACAAGCCATATAACACATAATATATACTTCTGGGATGCTTTGATTTCATAACTAACCAACATATTTTCCCACTAAACAAAGAGAACATGATACTTCACAGTGAAGCCTTACTGCTAACATTTTAGGCTTCAGTTTCATCACACACGCATGTACGGTAACTTAATTCGCGGTATAGAGAGCAGTTATATTGTGGCTTTACTCGGGGATAATGGGTACTAATACAAGCTACGAAAAAAGAAAAATCATAATATCAGTTTTGTCTTAAAAATATTCCCATTTATATGTTCTGGCTTTCCTGGAACACCACTCTACCGCAGTGGCTCTTATACTCTGTCCGTTAAATAGGAGATATGTATCCTATCACATTTCAGGGTAACTTCCTCTTTGTATTACTGTACACAGCCTTATTGCTACAAGCAGCAAAACATACTAATAATGGAGTCACATAAAGCAAAGCTTGCAGGAAAAACATACAGTCAGTCTGAAAGACTGGATTTTGTATCATTTTAAATACTACAAATCCTAGAATGGCTGGAGGCTTCGAGCGAGCGCGCGGTACCATGACGTCACACACCTCAGTGCATTCTCGGTACATTTCGTGACGTTGTCGTTACGTAACGACGAAGTAGACTATATCATTTAAAATTGATAATATGTTGGTTGGTTATTCAGTTTAGGGGCTGCGACAACGCGGTCATGTAGCCCCGTGTACTTTAGGTGTGTGTAGAATCTGTCTGATAACCGGTGTTAATTGTGATGGCTCTGTTAGTGTGTGTTATCTGTTTTTAATTCAAGTAAGGACTCTAGACATTCGATTTCAAGTAGTTCCAACTTTTGCTACCAAACGCCACTGTCAACATCCAATTAGTTCTGAACTTTGTTACTAGATGCCACCACAGTCGGCTCCTGGTGACGAACGTTGGATTCTAAGAGTGTTAGTCAAATATAACCTATAATTCAGCTTCACACAAGCTTAAATAGTGGAAGGTGCTTTATCGTGCCATAAATCTATGACATGGGACCGTCGGCTTTTCTTCCCCTCCTTAGGAATTTAATTCTGAGGGATTTTTAACGCTCTTAGAAAACCCGACGACTTCGGCCGGGTTTGAACCCACGATCTTGGGCATACTGTAGAAGCTCAGCATGCTACCAACTACGCCAGCAAAGCGACCAGAAAAGATGTTATTTTTTTAACTTTTTATTATTTAGAGGCTTGGACATCGTGGAAATTTTAGCCCCGTATACTTGGTTGTGTGTAGAACTTGACAGATATCCTGCGTTAGTGTGTGGTCTGCAGTGGTTTGTGTATTTGTAACACAGGCAAGAGCTTGTAAGAAGGCGGCCGTAACCTTAAATAAGAAGCAATCTCAGCATTTGCTTGGTGTAGAAATGGGGAAACTACTTCTCTGATGACTAAGTAGGGAATAGAACCCGTCTCTAAACAGTTATTCGGTCAAGAAACCCCAAATGCCGATGAGACCTGTCGCGCTGACTACGTGTCACACCACAATATTAAGCCAAATGGCTGGGCAGCAGTCGATTGGTAGGACAAGGTCCCTCATGACCTGCGGTGGCACAGGTTGGGTTTCTACTCAGTTATACTTCACGAGTTTCAGTGAACCCTGTTGCACCAAAGTACAGTACAAAAGCGTGGAAAGCACCAACAAACTAATTTCGGCATAAATGCAATATTCATTCATTCATTCATTCACTCACTCACGCTTCCATCCAATCAATAATTTCCTTCATTATTGATTCAGTCGATTGCTCACGCAAGAAATAGTACAAATAACTGTAGTGACACCATCGGTACTTCCAACTAGACGTTACAGTGCTACGCTAGAGGTCTCTAGCGGACAGAAGTGAAATCACTCTAACCAGCCAATCACAGGCAACCATTCAATCGATATATCACGATTTTTTTTTTTTTTCGTCAGCGATGTTTCCTGCTAAATCACGCCTTTGCGAACGAAACTCCATTTGCCATGATATATCGATTTGAATGTCTGTCTGTGATTGGTTGGTTACAGTGATTACACTTCTAAAAGCTAGATAGATCCAGCATAGCACTGAAACGTCAAGTCGGAAGTTATGGTGGCTTCCCTATAGGTAAAGCATTTAAAAGTTGGTTCATAAGTTAGGAGTCACTGATATGATTGTATCAATATGGTTAAGCATATTATACCATAAATAATATACCATATCATTCATACGAACAAATAACAGACATGAAATCATTCAATTATTCTTCCATAAATCACTCAATCAATCACTCAATCAATCGAATATAGGTTTAGGTATTAGGAAGTCATTTTTGAAAGACACAAGAGAAATTAACACATATAAATTAAGTTACGCATTAACGTCTGATACTTCCCATTCATAGAACAGGCGATGGTGAACAAATATGACTACTTGGAGATACAGTGGCTGGCATTCCTGGCTGCCGCTCCTGAGGTCCAAATTTGATTCGCGACTCTGCCAAGAAATTTAATTCTAGGCTGAGGGCTGAAACGGGATTAACTCAGCCTCAGTAGGCAACATTGAGCTCGAATGGATTCAACACGCGTTGCATGTTGCGTGTATTGGAACAGCAATGTCGATCAAATGCGTGTGTTTTTGGATTTTGTCCACAATAAAGATGTCTGATCTATTAGCTGGAATGGTTCTATCTGTGATGACAGATCTGTCCCAATATATTTTGTGGGTGTCACTTCCAAGAACTGTGTGTGATGAATACTTATAGTATTGTGCCATTGAATCCATTAATTTATTATTATTATTATTATTATTATTATTATTATTATCATCATCACAAATTGTTCGAATGGCATGGACTCCGTCTTGAGAAAAGAATTCATGATGAAAATTAATAAATGTAAAACAAAAATATTGGAATGCAGCCAAAATAAATCAGAAACCTCTATGAACATCAAATTGGCAGGTGAAAAACTAAAAGAAGTAGGAGACTTCTGTTACTTAGGAAGCAAAATAACCAGTGATGGACGAAGCAAAGAGGATATAAATAGTAGGTTGGCTCAGGCAAAGAAAGCATTTCTACAGAAGAGGAATCTGTTGACATCGAATATAGGTTTAGGTATGCGGAAGTCATTTTTGAAAGTCTTTGTCTGGAGCGTGGCACTCTATCAAAGTGAAACTTGGACTGTTGGTGCAGCAGAAAAGAGGAGAATTGAAGCGTTTGAAACTTGGTGTTACACGAGAATGATGAAGATCAGATGGGTAGATAGAGTTACAAATAAAGAGGTATTAGGACGAGTGGGAGAGGAGAGGTGTTTGTGGCGACTGCTAATGTTGAGAAGAGATAGGTTGGTAGGACACACTCTAAGACACCCAGGAATAGCAAACGTAGTTATGGAAGGAAGTGCCGAGGATATGAACTGTATGGGTAGACCAAGGTTAGAATATGTTAAACAGATTGTCTCGGATGTGGGATGTGTTAGCTATGTAGAGATGAAACGATTAGCTCAGAACAGGGAGACATGGAGTGCTGCATCAAACCAGTCAAAAGACTGAAGACTCAAACAACACAAATTGTTCATTAAACACAGTTCTTCTAGTCTTCGTCAAAACTTTGATGGGCTTACACAAGAAGCTTTGCTGGTATTCAATCTCTATTCAAGTATTTCCTGGCTACTATATATGACAGCTGTCAAGTATTGCTGCCTTCTGTATTTTCTGATGGATGTTGAACGGTAGATTCAGTTGGTGTAGAGCTGTTTTGAGCTGTTTAGATATTACTCCCGTGGCTGAAATTATAATGTTTTTTGTTTTGTTTTGTTTCCACAAGTGTTCTATTTCTGGTGCCAAGTCGATATATGTGCTGTATTTTTCGTGGATCTTAGTTCTGATGTTGTGGGAGTTTGGTATTGATTCATGTTTTTCTTGTGCACTTTTTCTGTGACAATGAGGTCCGCTTTATTGGCAGCTATTGATTTGTTGGTGACGACAGAGGAATTTCAGTGTATTTTAAATGTGTAATTTTCTACTGTGGGTTGTGGTTGAATTCTAAAGTATGGCCCTGGATCTATTCGTAGTTGACACTGCTTGCATAGTCCTTGATTGATGATGTTAGCTGCATTGTCATGTTGCCGTATGTAGTCCCATTTTATTATTATTATTATTATTATTATAATTTTTATAATTATTATTATATTATTATATTGCATTATTATTTTTTTTTTCTGCATTGACAGATAATAATGACACCACGGTATGTCAATGCCCTGCAAACAGAGGGGAAGACTCAATTTCTAAAGTGCAATATGTGCTTTCGAAAGACTCCTACATGGAAGTATAATTCATAAAACACAATCACGTTACTTGGAACGAAAGAAAACTGGAGGGCTCTTTAAGCTAAATTTGTAAAATCCATTCTCTTTTTTCCACGGCTATCCACCAACATGTTAAAGTATAATATTTCATATTCTTATGTTTGTTCCTGTCAAAGTCTATACGTTCCTTTCAAGAGACAGTTTTGTTGATGTCATAAGCATTGTTGTTTACTTTCAGAACAAGATGTAAGCGGACTGCCGTGCCGGTGGTCCAGGCCTAATTCAATATCGGCCAGGGTTTTGTCTCTCGGGACCAGGCCGCCCGCTTTCGGGTGCACAACACCGTGCATGCAGACAATGCCACGCCAGTGACAGCAGGGCTCTACTTTCGATTTTACCTTAGTTAAAGGTCACGTTATTATTATAATGCAATGGTGCTTGAAAGAGCAGAGGATTCTCAGATCACTTCCTAGCAACACAGCTATAGGTTCGTATCCTAGGGAGTATCTCAGATCACTTCCTAGCAAGACAGCTACAGATTGGTATCCTAGGGATATTCTCAGATCACTTCCTAGCAAGACAGCTACAGATTGGTATCCTAGGGAGGTTCCCGGATCACTTCTTAGCAAGACGGTTACTGGTTCGTATCCTGGGGAGATTATCAGATCACTTCATAGCAAAACAGCTACAGGTTCCTATCCAAGAGAGAATTATTTATTTATCGTATGGCTTTTAGTGCCGGGAGTGTCCAAGGACATGTTCGGCTCGCCAGAGTCTGTAGCTGCTACCAGCGGACACCCAGAGGGTGAGCTACACGTTCCGTTCAATTTCAAGTAGTTCCAACTCTCGCTACCAGATGTCAATGAAACCTAGTGGTGAACGTTGGAACTTTGATAGAGCGTTCCAACGAAATCTATCCTAGAAATTTAGCTCCACACGAGTTTAGTCTGTGGAAGGGTCTTTAACATGCCATTATTACATGGGACCGCCTGCTTTACTTCCCCTCCGAAGGAAGGTATACTGAAGGATTTTAACGCTCTTAAAAAATCCGACGACTTCGGCTGGGTTTGAAGCCACTATCATGGGCACAGCGGTTCAGCATGCTACCAACTACGCCACCGAAGCCGAAGAATAGAATTCAAAATATGCATGGCGATTTCAATTGATAACTCATCGAGAAAGCTTCCTCTTGTATACGGGGATAGTATAGGATTCTGTATCAATTAAAATAAGATAGGAAAATATTAAGGTAGTTCATAATTAATAGCCATTGTTAATGTTTTCGATTGTTTATAACATTTAATACCATTTAAATTATGCGTAAGCTCTGTGAAAAATGAAAATCCACAGCCTGCTTCCAGTCTCCGACCGGGCCAGGAATGGAATGAATGAAGCCCCCATCTAGCGGCGAGGATATGAACTGTGCCGGCTGCCGAGGCCTGACGGTACTCCTCTGGGCCGATGACAGATGAAATGAAATGATAGTGGAGAGTGTTGCTGGAATGAAATGTTGACAGGGAAAACCGGAGTACCCGGAGAAAATCCTGTCTGCCTTCGTTTGGTCCAGCACAGATCTCACATGGAGTGAGCGGGATTCGAACCACGGACCCAGCCGTGAGAGGCCGGCGGTGCTGCCGCCTAAGCCACGGAGGCCACCGTAAGCTCTGTGACATTTTTAGCCTACTTTCGATTTTTGCAAAAAATGAAAGTAGACTTATGAGATCAACACAGGGCGAAAAAAGTGTGTCTGTCTGTGTGTGTGTGTGTGTGTGTGTGTGTGTGTATGTGTGTGTGAGTCTGTGTGTGTGTGTGTGTGTGTGAGTGTGTGTACTCTGAATGTCTGTTCCCCCTATCAATTCGAACACGGTGAATGCGAATTGAACGAAATTTGGTACAAAGGTAGCACTAGCAAAGGACACCTCAGTGTCATGTTTTATATCGCCGCCATCTTGACGGAAACGTAATGGCGGCCACACAAATGTTCAAAGCTTAAATTAAATTACGACTAACCGAATCATCCGATCTCTACTAAATTTTGCAACAACATACCTTTATGGGGGGAGCATCCTTCGACCAAACTAATAGGTCATCAGCGTAATAGTTTGCGGATGGCGGCCATATTTGTGTGAAAATCGATTCCGCCTATTAATTCGAACACGGTCCAACCGAATGGAACGAAATTTGGTACAGAGGTAGCACTAGCAAAGGGCATCTCAGTGTCATGCTTTATATCGCTGCCATATTGACATAAACGTAATGGCGGCCACACAAATGTTCAAAGCTTAAATCAAATTACGACTAACCTAATCATCCGATCTCTACCAAATTTTCAAACAACATACCTTTATAGAGGAAGCATCCTTTGACCAAATGAATAGGTCATTTGCCTAATAGTTTGCGGATGGCGGCCATCTTTGTGTGAAAATCAATTCCACCTATTAATTCAAACACGGTGAAACCGAATGGAACGAAATTTGGTACAGAGGTAGCACTAGCAAAGGGCATCTCAGTGTCATGCTTTATATCGCTGCCATATTGACATAAACGTAATGGCGGCCACACAAATGTTCAAAGCTTAAGTTAAATGACGACTAACATAACCATCCGATCTCTACCAACCTTTGTAACAACATACCTTTATGGAGGGAGCATCCTTTGACCAATCTAATAGGTTATTAGCCTCATAGTTTGCGGATGGCGGCCATCTTTATGTCAAAATTGATTCCCCCTATTAATTCGAACACGGTGGATCCGAATGGAACGAAATTTGGTACAGAGGTAGCACTAGCAAAGGGCACCTCAGTGTCATATTTTATATTGCTGCCATCTTGACGGAAACGTAATGGCGGCCACACAAATATTCAAAGCTTAAATCAAATTACGATTAACCTAATCATCCGATCTCTACCAAATTTTGCAACTACATACCTTTATGGAGGGAGCATCCTTTGACCAATCTAATATGTCATTCGCCTAATAGTTTGCGGATGGCGGCCATCTTTGTGTCAAAATCGATTCCCCCTATGAATTCAAACACGGTGAAACCGAATGGAACGAAATTTGGTACAGAGATAGCACTAGCAAAGGGCATCTCAGTGTCATGATTTATATCGCCGCCATGTTGACAGAAACGTAATGGCGTCCACACAAATGTTTAAAGCTTAAATCAAATTACGACTAACATAACCATCCGATCTCTACCAAACTTTGCAACAACATACTGAACCCTTGCTAAGAAGCATATGAGACTCAGTTTCGGGGGGTGTAACGGTTCATATTCGTAAGTTGCTGTCAGGGCGCTTCATTAACTTGCAGGGTAACATATAACAAAATAACATGCAGGAAAGAGTGAAGCCAGGGTTAAAAACAACTGAATTTAATAACAAATCACCATATTTACACATAAATAATTAACAACAAAAACTCCCAACTTACTCCCATTTAATAAAATGCCAACACTAGGCGATATCTCTGGAGAGATTAATTACCTGGACCAAGTGTCCTTAAAATAAAAATACAAAAGTGACCATATAAGTGCGTGTATGCCGTTCTACATGCATCACGATGTGTACTTTGAATGCGTGATTCGTTATCATCCAGAATAATCCTTCAGACAACGAATCCACATTTCTTAGAGCTAGACCGACACGGGGGAACACAACAACAATACTTAAAACTAAACCGACACTTCCTAAATCTACTATAAACAAACACAAAATTTCCGTGTGAAATTGGAATCAAATTGCCGTAGCAACATTTATTGCCTAAAAAAACTTAGAACTTCTCACACAAATCAACACAAGTACATTAACACGTGACCAATAGAAAAATACACAAATGACCGCTGTCAAAATTTACAGATACTCTACCACTACACCACACGGGTGTGACACACAAAATTACATGAATCGAGTCATCAACAAAGCAATAGGCACACAGCCAACATTTACGTTAATTATACAATATTTTACCCATACAACGTACGACAAGCCGTTACACACATGGCGAACTCCCCAATTACTTATGGCTTACAAATTAACCATCACAATTAACAGGTTTGCCACATGAAAGCTTACAGGGGTCAGTCGGACAAACAGGACTGCCTATCAAAATAAGTCACAGGCAAAAACGGGCGGTTTGTGGAACTCTCCATGTCTGTCAACCCACGTGTCAATAACCTCGACCTCCCAGAACATGGGGTCGAATCTCGAAGAAGTGTGCCCCTAAGCACAATAATACCTGTGTGTGTCAGAAAAACATATGGACAAGAATCAGCAGTCTCCCAAGAGCACCCTGTCTTTCCATCTAAAATACAACAGCAGCAAAAATATATGAGAGCGGTAGGACAACTACCCCCTCCTCACGTAGAATCAACACACACTAGACACATCAACACACACAGAATCACACGTATGGGTTTTGACAGACCCTGAAATAAAAAGACACAAATAATATCCACATGCTGGCGCCACCGTTCTATGCCGTGACTAGTCACCTGAAAAGGACTCAAGAAAAATCTATCAAAATTAGAACGAAGGTGTTCTACAAATTACTTTTAAGTTGGTGCGCTTGGCAACCCTAATATGAATAATAACCTGTTCAGCAAATATCTTACAATAATTTCCTCCCATTCCTATTTCAGATATTAACGTTAATAAAGCACCATTTATCGAATGTAACGGGTTCCGCATTTTGCAAGGATAAAAATCACACACGCACGCCGCGCACATTACGTATGACTCAAGGAAAAACAAAATATCAAACAAACACTTTGGCCACGCGCCAACGGACATTTACAACATATAGTGTCGGTGCAAGAAAAACTCTAAACAACAAGAAAAGAAAACATGACTATTTACAAAGTTCCCCGGCCAAATCTAACTACATAATTGAAATAATCCAATTTTAGTACATCACCGCTTCTGCTTGTAGAACTAAGGACATCCTCCTCAACCCATCGCCCTATGGACAAGTTAGCACTCCATAGTAGTCGTCTGCGTTGATTTGTTGAAGCTCATCCCAACTTCAAACCACGTGCTGATCATCTTGGTATCGACTCCTTGGCAGAAAAGTTCAATGTTAATTATTTTACCTATCTATAATCGCTTGCAGGCTACTCAATTCACCCACAATTGTCCTAATGCGATTAATAGCGAAGACTGGCCCTAAATAACTCGCACACACGCACCATAAAAACACATATAAAATACACTGCAATTTATACATAAAATATACATCTCGAGTCCGCGCCACTGGCTCGTTAACAAGTTCAAGGTCCTGGCTGCACTAGCAGTCGCTATCTCGTTCGGTATTTCTGTCCTGTACTCTGGACTTCGGCTCCGGTGAGCGCTAATTAGGGTGATACAATACTTCCCCCTTAGAGCTGAACTCGTCGTCTTTAACTGAATGTTACAAGTTATCACGCACTGGCGTGAAATATTTAGCTCACACAATAAAGCTGATTTTACAACAAAATGTATTATAGCTTTTAAAAATTCGATACTGCAATCGCTGTGACTTTAGCTCCTCAGAGCTCCCAAAATAAATTAACTTCACTGATTTTAGAGCGTAAAAATCACGATACAAACTGGCGTGGAGTAGGCCTCTGAAGGCTCCACAAAGAATGACTTAGATAAATTCGAGCGTCAAAAATTACAATATAAACTGGCGTGGAGTAGGCCTCTGAAGGCTCCACAAAGAAAGACTTCGAGTGGCATCAGGCCAAACTATTTATTAGAAACTGACAAGGGCGGAGGAGTGGGGCGGAGTCGGATAAAAACTTCCAGAGTTTTTGTCTCACAAAGATGGGACTAGTGTCATTCTTCTCCAAATAAATCAAACGTCTCAAATCACTCGAGCGGAGATTAATCCGTTCGGCGGTTCTTTAGATACACACTTCCGCGGGCTTTTTACTACTGACGCCGTCCACCTCGTGGTCATGGCTTGGTCTCTTGCGATTGGCTGATTCAATCGTATGTTCGTTGCGAGTACCTCGTGATTCTTCCTTTATGTCTCCAATTTTGGTACAGTAGTTGCACAATTTGGCCTTGAACTCGACTAATTCTGGCCGTCCCCCAAGAATAGCTACCAGCTCACCTCCTGTTGCAATCATTACGAAATGCTGGCCTCCCTAATATCCAAGTCGACTTCCTTAAGTGCTGCCTGGGCAGTAGTAATAATAATAATAAATATGAATACTTATTTATCGAAGATCAATAAGGGTTCAATACCTTTATGGAGGGAGCATTCTTTGACCAATCTAATAGGTCATTAGCCTAATAGTTTGCGGATGGCGGCCATCTTTATGTCAAAATTGATTCCCCCTATTAATTCGAACACGGTGGAACCGAATGAACGAAATTTGGTATAGAGGTAGCACTAGCAAAGGGCACCTCAGTCTCATGTTTTATATCGCCGCCATCTTGACGGAAACGTAATGGCGGCCACACAAATGTTCAAAGCTTAAATCAAATTACGATTAGCCTAATCATCCTGTGATGGTCCCAATTAGTGACCAGAATGAAATAATTTTATATTATTATTATTATTATTATTATTATTATTATTATTAATATTTTTTAAGTTTACATTTTACCTTTTATTAGTTATTATGTTAACTAATATATTTATATATATTATTATGCGGTAATGTAGTATATTATGGCAATTGAAAGGACTTGGAGCGATACACATTATATTTGAAATAAGTTAAGACGCTTGACTGAATATTATTTCTGAAGAAAATTCGATCAAGAGAAGAAGAGGGCTGTTCACAGAAGGGCGGTTTAGCCACGGCTTCTTGGAAATGACATAAATAGACACTTATGTCTGTCACATCAAATATTCTACCAGTATACAAATCATACTAAGAAGAGATTCTATGAAGACTTGCCAATAACAATGCTGGGCCGATGAATGAGTCCTTTGCAACTTGATACAAAAGGTGGGCTAGACCTCCCGAGAATTGCTACAGAGAAGTATTGTCATTGTTGATATGTGAAAGGCGGGCTTATATCGCCTAGCGACTTCTGAAGAGGGGACAGACTCGTGCCATACCTGGGAACGTTATATATATGACGGCCGCCCAAATGGATTATTATTATTGAATTGCTGAGAGGAGAGGGATGGATGCTGAGTGGAACAGAGGAACTTGTAGCGAGATGGAGTCTATAACGCAGTTCTAAACTAGACAGTTGACTATTAAGTATGTGAATTTGATAAGACATTCTGTCTCATCAAAATGTGACGTGGTTGTGTACGAGGCTCTTGTCACAGGGATGATTTTTGGAATTTATTCCGTCATCCACATATAAATTAATTACTTCGAGGAACATCAGGAACTCTCTACGCAACAATCCAACTACAAAGATCTTCAATGCGGTGAGCGATGTAAACAGTTATACTCCAGTCAAATCAGAAGGCTCTCATCCATATAAAATTCAATCTATATTTTATTCAATTAACTCAGTATACTCCAATTTCCAATCAAGACCCAAAATACAAGTAAATTCAGTAGATTCTTTCATTTAAATTTATTATTATTATTATCTTAAGTATTTAATTCTTTTTGCACTTGTTGTTTTTATATATTAAATTCATTTTAAATTCATATGTTTGACTGGTTTCCTTTAGTAGCTAGAAATTACTATAAGGCAACACCATACTCCTAAACTAATTATCGTAAGGTTAGATTACGTAAGTTTCACTACGGCTGGAGATAGGAATTTCGATGCTCTAACTATGATTAACCGAGGATTAATATATTATTTTGATCATTATATACAAATGGTCTGGCGCCCTGGCAACACATAATATTACACATTATGTACATTTTTTAGTGAAGCTGACAACAATACAGATACACTATTAGATTAATACACAATTAAATGTTTCATTTTGATCACCCAAAAGTGGGCGACTATTTGAATAATCAGTTTCTTATTAAAAAAAATTCTTAAAAATTCCAGTAAACCATTACAAATAACGCCCAACTAGTGAGGCAAGTTTAAGTCCCCTAAACCATTACAAATGACGCCCAACTAGCGGAGCGCTTTTCTTATTATTATTAACAGTAACACTCTCTAAATACTCTTTAAACCATTACAATCCGATCTCTAGCAAATTTAGCAACAACATACCTTTATGGAGGGAGCATCCTTTGACCAAACTAATAGGTCATTAGCCTAATATTTTGCGGATGGCGGCCATCTTTGTGTGAAAATCGATTTCCCTTATCAATTCGAACACGGTGAAACCGAATGGTACGAAATTTGGTACAGAGGTAGCACTAGCAAAGGGCACCTCAGTGTCATGTTTTATATCACCGCTATCTTGACGGAAACGTAATCGCGGCCACCCAAATGTTAAAAGCTAAAATGTAATTACGACCAACCTAATAATCTAGTCTCTACCAAATTTTGCAACACCATATCTTTATGTGGGAAACATATTCTGACCAAACTGCAAGAATATCAGCCCAATAGTTTGTAGATGGTGGCCAAGTATGTGTGCAAATCGATTCCCCCTATCAATTGAAACACGGTGAAACCGAATTGAACGAAATTTGGTACAGAGGTAGCACTAGCAAAGGGCACCTCATATTCATGTTTAATATCCCTATAGCACGTTGTATTTCAACAAGCTACTACAACCAACATTCAATCATACTCCTTGAAAAGGACAAAGAGTTATAACAATACCCATGCATTTAGGAGAAAGTAGGCTATATGTTCTTTCCTGAACATCTTGTTAAAATTAATGTAGGGATTTGTGTTAATCTTACCAGGAAGAATATTTGTTTTACACGTAATGGGGAATCACTGTAACTAGTAATCACATGTATCACGAGATGGTTGCAATAAACAATACTCTCTCCCCAATCCCGGAACTGAGGGTATTGTAAATATCATAAATTCTGATACGAAAATCGAGAGATATTGTAGAAAATCTGCCCTACTTCCGCCAATTTGTAGACGTGTGTGTCTACGACCAAGACTTGATATTCGGGACGCAGTAATGGGGACCAATATTAAACGGTCCAAGACGCGGAGGAGCCCTTGTGAGTAACAAACCGATTATATTTCTAGCATGAAGGACTTAAAACATAAAATTATTGTTTTATTGTTTGTTTCTCGAGAAGGAATCATTCGCGAAAATCAGTACTTATCAATTACGCTAACAGTTTATCTACTTCCTACACTACATGCTACCACCAAGCTCTCACAAATAGTGACACCTGCACTACTTATGGTGGCACTAACTTAGGTTGTGGTGATATTTCGGGTTCTTAATATAAGGTGCGTTCAAACAGTAACGAGCCGGAGGCTGTAATGCGCAAACCGGTGACGACATCGGCTAATCGCGGCGTGTGTAACGAGGTGTGGTCCGACCTGAGCGGGGAAGGTCACAGCCCGTCGCTAGAGGGCACGCGTGCACGTCACGTGACGATACAAAGCGAGCAGCAGCATGCATCAATCGTCCAACGCTGCCATTGGCATTGCAAACAGTGACATGGAGGCGTCAAACGAAGAGTAAAGAGGTGTTGTCCGGTTTCTGACAGCGGAAGGAGTAGGGGGAACGGACATTCATCGCCGAATGTCACAAGAGTACGGCGAACACTGCATGTCCCTTGCAAGGGTCAAGGCGTGGCACAAGCACTCCAGGGAAGGACGGGTGTCGTTAGCCGAGGATACCCGGTCTGGGGCACCCCCCTGCATTACCGATGACAACGTCCAGCTGGTTGATGCACTCCAGGACCGCAGAGTGACAGTGAACGCCATAGTCGCCGTGGTCAGATTGAGCGTCGGAAGTGTGCACACCATCATGAAAGAACGACTGCACTTGCGGAAAGTGTCTGCCCAATGGGTGCCCCACAGTCTTCAACCACACCAGGAAGCATGTCGAATGGCCTACTGTCTTGGTCTTGGTTGGACGATTGATGCATGCTGCTGCTCGCTTTGTATCGTCACGTGACGTGCACGCGTGCCATCTAGCGACGGACTGTGACCTTCCACGCTCTGGTCGCAACCACACCTCGTTACACACGCCACGATTTGCCGATGTCTTCACCGGTTTGCGCATTCCAGCCTCCGGCTCGTTACTTTTTGAAAGCACCTTATATATTGGAATTATCACAGGAAGTTAGTTTGGAACAAAGCTAATAATATATTTCTGAAATATGGGCGTTTGAAGTTTGTCAATTTAGGCAAACATCTACCAATTACTTTTGCAGGCATTTTTTTCAGTCATTTCCCACTACGTACATTTGTATCCAAATAAGGTACATTATCTCAGAGAGTACTGCACCGATCTACCTGAAAATTCATTGTATTTTATATGCAAAACAAAAGTTTGGTGCTTTTCAGTCGGTCAACACGATTGTACCCAAATGAGATGGGTTATTCCCTAATCCTGAAAAAATTACATGAGATAAAAATTAATAAATAGACCTAAATGAGCAAATTCCGGAGGTCAATCACCACTTCCAGAACCTCAACAAAACATCACATAGACCACAACTAACACATACTGACGAGTTCCCTAATCTCAACTGATCATCATCATCTTCCTAGCATTAATCCCGCTTTATTGCAGGGTCTGCTTTTCTGCACTTTTTCTTCCATACTGCTCGATCTTGAGCGTCTCTAGTTGTGGCATTCACTAGTTGCATGTCCTCCCGCATAGTATCCAGCCAGCGCTTTCTCGGTCGCCCTCGTGGTCGTCGGCCTTCTGGACTGATGTCAAGTGCACTTCTCGCGACTGAAGAGTGATTGCTACGCAGTACATGGCCATACCAACGCAGATGGCTCTCCCGCATTTTTTCATGGATTGGAGCCACACCAAATGTAGCTCGAACATTGTCATTCCTGATGTGGTCCAGTCTAGTAAGTCCCTGTGTCCAGCGAATCATCTTCATCTCCATGACATGTAGTTGTTGTTCATGTCTCTTCGTTACTGGCCAGCATTCAGTACAGTACAGTGCTACTGGTCGAACGATGGTTCTGTAAATTTTCGACTTCAAGACTTATCTCAACTGATACTGCAACTAAATAAGTGTAGCCCAGGCTATATATTGTAAATATTTTCAGACATAGATTTTTTAGCCTAAGTGTAATGGATCTGATGAATATCGCTTGACGATCGAAACTGGTCATCTGGGTGTATTTATTAATCTCATATATTTTTTTCTGGATTAGGGAATAACCCATCTCATTTGGGTACAATCGTGTTGATCGACTGAAAAGCTAAAACTTTGTTTACTAAGGAAACACTGATAAATGGCTCCAAACACCATAATTTGTATATGCGTATGAATATTAATCTGACCTAAAATAACAGCTCCAGTATATATATAACTTGAGAGAAAATGTTTAGCTTAAAAAACATGGTTTATTTTTAAACTCTTCAAAGAAATGTTTTCATATAATGAGTTTAAGAACTAGAACCGTGATTATAGGTTGGATTGCAAGCCATGAACTCTCTTCTGAGTCTAATTAGTTTCAAATCTTCAACTTTAATATTGTTTTAAAAAAGAATTATTTTACCTTCTAAAGGGAGTTTTACTCAATACGTTGAAAAACTTTCATAACAAATGATTCATAATTTTGGATGGGGTGAGGAATTTAAAAAATTGAAGTGTTTTGTTCAAATATCAAACTGGCTTGTAACAGATTTATCTCTTTCATATATATTGATGACTCCCTTGGTTAACTCTTGTTCTCTTCCATCCCCAGCGTTTTCGGGATATTCAAGGCCTTGGGTACCTTTTATTTTCATACCGTATTTGGCCCGTGCCTTCTTCTTCCTGATACCCCAAATTTTTAGGAGTCAGACCTCTTTTATTTTGCATGACTTCCCCAGCCTCTTATACAAGGCACTAAAAGGGAAGTATGTATGTGGCCTACCACGCATAGTACACCACGCCCACAAGAGCTTATGGCTAATGAACTCGGGATTTTGGCAACTCAAGTAACTCTTGAGCGTCCACCCTGTGGCATAGTGTTGTTGTTGATTATTAAGGGGCTTTGTGACTTCGTGGTGATGTTCGTACTTGGAAGTGGGTGGAATTAGTCTAATAACCTAAGTCACTGTGACGTCTGTACTATTGTGTGCATTTGTAATTGATGTAGAATTTGGGCAGGAAGCGACCGTGGCCTTACGTTAGGTACCCAGGAGTGTAAATCCACTAAAAACCACTTCCAGAATGGTTGAGGCAGGAATCGAACCCGTCTCTTTTCAGTTTTGCCTCACAAGGCTGAGTGTACCACATTCACCAGCATTACATTTTTGGCAAAGCCGGCAATCAAGCCCGGGGCTCCATGGTAACAGCCAAGAATGCTAACAACTTCGCAACGAGGCAGTCTGTAGCGTAGTGGATAGCATACTTGGCTGTCACCGCGTAGTTCCAAATTCGATTCCACAGGAAATTTAATTCTGGTCTGAAAGCTATAAGTGTGTTTACATTCAGCCTCGTGAAGAAAAACTGAGAAGAGCTGAGTTTGGTGTCCACGTCAGCTATTTCAGAAGTGGTTTTCCGTGGTTTCCCACTTATACTCCAGGCAAACGACGGTATAGTTCCTTAACTAAGGCCACTACAGACTCCTACCTAAACCTTAGCCCAAATACAGCACGCACGAGCACAGTCATCACAAGGGCACATGTTATCAGACGGTGTGTGAAAACACACCAAATACACGGGGATACACGACTGCGATGTCACAATCCCCTAAATGAATCAATAACAACAACATATTGATGAGCTGGGTTCGTTCGTTTTTCTCCTATTTCCATTGACTCAACGACGGACTCTCATCTCTTTACAACCTCCTGTCGGCCTGGAGGTCCGGATTTGATTCCCGACTCTGCCAAGAAATTTAATTCTGGTCTGAGGTCTGAAGCGAGGCACAATCAACATCGTGAGGCAACACGTAGAGAGGTGGGTTCAATTCCCACCTCATGCATCCTAGAAGTGGTTTTCCGTCAGTCCCAATTTCTCCTCCTGGCAAATGCCGGGATTGTTCCTAACTTAATGGCCACGACCGCCTCCATCCCCATCCTTGCTTCAATCACAAAAACAAAACACTCATCAATATAGACACCACAATAATGCAGGTTATCAGATATATTCTACATGCACCCAAGTACACGGGACTGAAATGATCACGATGCCCAAGTCCCTAAATGAAACAACAACAACCTCTGATATCTACCTTTCAAATCGCTCTAAGTTCGCCTCGTTGCATAATGGCTAGCATTCCTGGCTGCCGTTCCGGAGGTCCGAGCTCGATTCCTGGTTCTGACAAGAAATTTAACTGTGGTCTGAAGTATGAAACGGGGTACACTCAGCCTCGTGAGGCGAAACTGAGAAGAGGCGGCTTCGATTCCTACCTCTGCAATCTTGGAAGTAGTTTCCGTGTTTTCCCACTTCTAAACCATGCAAATGCCGGGATGGTATCTAACTTAATGCCACAGTCGCTTCCTACCCAACTCGTACCTGAATTGCAAGTACACTAGTACAGACATCACAGTGACACAGATTATCAGAGAAATTCTACACACATCCAAGTACATGGCGCTACATGACCAGGATGTCACAAATCCCCCGAAAGAATCAACAACAACAATTTAAAACAACATCACCACACTGTATCAGATTCAATGCCTCTCTTTTCCAGCCGCTTGTCGGTGTTCTCCGCTATTGGAGAGAAGACGGCAAAGACACAAAGAATGAGCTCTGCAAAATATTTCATATTCTGTTTGGGTGACGAGCGCGCTCAACGGCTGGAAAATTCCCTTAGAAGCGGTCGCACTGATCTTGTCAAACGCTAGCCAAATATAATATGTTTGCCATGTAGGCTATGTAACCTGCTGGAATGTCTGAGAAAAGATGCAATATTGTGTTATTTGAGATATCAATTTATATAAGCTGCCAGAAACACAAAGAGGAGCGAAATCACAGTTGGCAGAACTTCAATCAATAGTGAAATATAAGTAAACTAACCTTAAGGGGGGACGTATGCAAAATTGCAGTCCAGTGAAAGAAGTATTGTAAGTCCCAAAGTTTTAAAGATAACACTAGGCTATATAATTTTACACAGATGATCATCAGTGTGTTAGACATGTTTGTATTGATTTTTATGGTGATAATTAAAATGGTTCTTCAGCTAGGAATATTTGAATTTTCTGATACATGTACCCTTAATATGTACCTTTTCTACAAAACCATCACATTGTAAGTTACAAAATTTGACATGTAATATCTAAAGACCAGGTTAAAGATATCTGTGGAACAAATTTTTGAAATCTTATTTACTTTATTTTTAACAGCACTTCAGAATCTGATAGACTTAATTTGATTTAAAAAAAAAACAAGTAGTTCCGTGAAGAACTATACAGCCTATTTTCATAATTATATCCTATTTATGTTAACTGCCACTATCACCATACTGTACAAATGTTCAGTTTGATTGCTGTAATGGATTCGTAGATATTGAGAGCCGTCTAAATATTTCGGATTTTTATATTTTTTTATATTTTTATTTATGTAGGTCTTAGAGTTATGTCCTATTACATGAAGATTATTGTGTAGGTGTAGTGTTCAAACTTCAATCGCATAATCAGGACACAAGAAATAACGACGAGATTTTAAAATTTCGCACAGCTGCCAACTTGTGGTTATGAAAACAATTGAAATAAATTAGATGTATGTGGATTTACATTTGTATAAGCATTTAACGTGCAAAGTTTCACTGCACTCGGATGGTTAAATCGTAAGAAACGTCCATTTAAATATGTATACTTCGCGTCGCTGCCATGTTGGATTTGTGCTCACCAGGTTATTGAAAGTCCTATAGATGAACTTATGTTCATAGCCTCTATGAACATTTTAAAAAAAATCAGACTGATTGCTGTAAAAGATTCGTAGATATTGAGAACCGTCAAAATATTCGGATGCCCGCAATTTTGGCTTGTTATATGTACAGGCCATAGAGTTATGTACCATTCAAGGAAAATTATTGCGTAGCTTTATTATTCAAACTTTCACTTCGATCGCATGATTACGACACAAGAAATAAAAACTTAATTTAAAAATTCCGCACAGTCGCCATCTTGAGGTTATGTAAACAATTGAACAAAGTTAGACACCAGTGCATTACAATATGCAGAAACATTTGCTGTACCAAGTTGCAATGCATTTGGATCATTAAATCGCGAGAAAAGTCAATTTAGAACTATCAAATTCGCTTGGCCTCTATGTTCGTTTCGTAGTTAACCGGTTTTTTAAATACTCATAGCTGAACTTCGAGTAGTGCCCTTTATCTCAGTACAAAATTTCAGGTTGATACCGGTAATAGTTTCAGAGATATAGAACTCCGGTGAAATATTCTGCACAGCCGCCATCTTGAGGCTATGTAAACAATTGAACAAAGTGTGATATCGGTGCATTACAATGTGTATAAACATATGCTGAGCCAAGTTTCATTGCGTTTGGTTGGTTAAATCTTGAGAAACGTCTATTTAAAAGTCACAAATTCGCTTGGCCGCCATGTTGGCTTTGTAGTTACCAGGTTTTCAAAAGTCACATAGGTGAACTTATAGTTGTTCCCTTTATCACCGTACAAAATTCCAGGGTGATATCGGTAATAGTTTTGGAGATATTGAATTCTGGTCAAATATTTCGCACAGCCGCCATGTTGGATTGGTGAGACGTAACAAAATTTGAAGGGCACGGTCGGGGTCGCCCGAAATAGTGCTATGAACTTACTGAGTTTCATTGAAATCGCTCCTGCCGTTTAGAAGTTATTAGGGGGGGGCACACCAAAATCCCTCTGACACACACACACGCACATGCACACACAGACAGACACACGGACAAAAGGTGATCTCATAAGCCTATTTTTTTTTTCATAAATGAAAATAGGCTAATAATGGCATGTTACCCCTTAAGATCCGAAATATGTTCAAAGCTCTCTGTACATTCTAATACAGTCAGCGTAACAGCACAGGCTACCAGGTGAACACGCACACGAGACTACTCGGCCACGATGTCATGAATCAATAACTACAACAACAACTACAATCTGTCACAAACCTCGAGTGATTCTGATGTCTCTGGTATGATCTGTAATCATACTAATATATAAAAATGAGATGGTGTGTGTCTGTCTTTCTGTCTGTCTGTCTGTCTGTCTGTTACCTAATAACGCAAGAACCACTGGTCCGATTTAAATGAAATTTTGCATGGATGTAGCTGAAATACCAGGTTTACATATAGGATACTTTTAATTTCGATATTTTGCACTATTAAGAAATGGCGACCATTTTAGTGACGTCACTACACCCTTTGGTTTCAAAATGTCATATTTCCATATCAAATAAAAAGAGAACGGTAGGAAATAGCAAACTTTTGATGGCACATACGAGCTTCAAAATTTAATTTTCTATCCGAAAGGTCCTTATCACTTTTCGTGTATCTCCAACGGTTAGCGAGTAAAACCCACATATGTGACGTCACTACACTCTTTGGTTTCAAAATTTCATATTTCCATTTCAAATAAAAAGAGAACGCTAAGAAATAGCAAACATTTGATGGTATACAAGAGCTTTAGCATTTAATTTTCTATCCAAAAGGTTCTTATCACTTTTCGTGTACCTCCGACGGTTAGCGAGTAAAACCTAAATTTGTGCAATAAAACACGGTCACATCGAGCGGTGCAGTATATCTCTACGTATATAAAAAAAGGAAATTTGTCTTTTTTCTGAATTTCTACGGAAATTTGAGTTATTTACACGTTTCAGACTGTTTTAAGATAGATGCGCGCGAAAATAATGTTTTGGTCTGTCTGTCTGTTTACTTGATTGTCTGTGGACAACTTTGTTCCCTTATAACTCGAGAACGGCTGGGTGTATCAACGTAAAATTTGGTACAGATATCCATCAGAGGCACGACACTAATCATTGATGTAACTCTTCTCTATACCTCTCATAAAAGGGGGCATACCCCCTTAAAATACATGCTGAAATAGGAGTAGAAGGACGAGACAAAGCTCATTTTCAGCCCCTCAATGTGAGAGACAAAACTCGAGGGCCCTAAAAGCACATTTTAAGGTCCTACGTCCAACCGTTTTTGACATATTCCCAGAAAACTAATTTAATTTAATAAACTATGAACGAATGCAAGCCGATAACCATGGCAACAGATTCTCAGAGATCCATCTATTGCTGTAAGACGCAATACAATTCCATTAATTACATTAGTGTGAATGTTTGCAAACGGTTAGATGGTTATTATGGAACCAAATTAAGCTGTAAATTTCATCAATACGTAAAATGCGCTTAAGGGGGTCAAGGGGTAGTCTAGATTTTTTTCACGTGATGTACATCTGCGGGTATGGTATGGCAGGTCTATTATATTCCTATCCCTATGTTATATTATTATTAGTAGTATTATGTTATGGCGTACAACGACGAGACAAAGCCCCTCGGTGCCAGAAATAAAACTCGAGGGTCCTCGAAAACTACATTATAAGGCTCTAAAACCAACAGTTTCTGAAACATTCCCAGAAAACTAATTAAATTTAATTTAACAAACTAATGAAGGAATGCAAATCGGTAACCATGACAACATTATCTCAAGGGGTGGCATCCAACTTTCCATCTATTTCAGTAAGAAGCAATTTATTACATTTATTACATTTCTGTGAAAGTTTGCAAATATAAGGTTATCACGGAACCAACGTAGACTGTATAATTCATCAATGCAATTAAGGGGGTCAAGGGGTAACCTAGGATTTTTTCATGCAATTTTCACGTGCGACATATAGTGCAGAAGGTATATTATATCTCCAAACAACAACATTATTTTCAAAAATTCCTGAATTGAATCAGCATTCTTTGCGGCTTTTAGGAATTTGGGCCATTTGAGACTAAAGAACCTGAATTTTCATGCAACACAAGCTTTTATAATTTATGAAAGAGGTCTTCCTGTGTATGGGGACCCAACACAACGTAGAGGGTCAGTTTTTATGTGACGTGTATTGCGTTTCATCTACAAGGCTTTCAATTCTATTTCATGTCAGGAAGTACACGTCAGGTGAATTTAGTTTGAGAGCACATTTCAACTAATCTTTTTTTTTTTTTTTTTTTGTCGACATACGGGTTCATCATAAGGATGATTTTCTTTGATACTGTGTGGTAGATATACCCATATTTGGATTTCTGGGTGATATGTTGTAGACAATAGTATTGTCTGTCTGTCTGTCTTTCTGTGTATCCTTATGTACGCCTATAACTCTTGTTCGGATGCTTGGTGCATCGTAATATTAGGTATGGTGAACATGAGTCAATACACCAATCATTTGTAAAACTCTTCACCGTTCATTTCATACAGTAGAAGGGTGGATATAGGGAAAAACTTCTCAAAATACATGCTAAAATAGGCGAAATATAAAAATTATCCCAGAAGGACGACCGAAGCATCTGTTGCACTTCTCAATGTGAGACACAAAATTCGCGAGTCTATAAAGGGTCTCAGAAAACCACATTATAAGGCCCATAAATTAACAGTGTGTGTGATATTCCCAGAAAACTAACTTCGTTTTGATAAACTTATGAAGGAATGACAAGCCGCTAACCATTGCAACAGTAGCTCAATTGATAATGTCTGGTGCGTCTCTAAAAGCAACAGTACTTAAAAGGGACGTAACATCAATAACATTATTATTATTATTATTATAATGTCTGGTGTTAACACCGAACACCGTTCGAAGAACGGGTACTTCTGCTATTACTAATATATAACAAGTAGTTCCGTGAAGAACTATACAGCCTATTTTCATATATCCTACTTATGTTAACTGCCACTATCAACATACACAATTTCAGTTTGATTGCTGTAATAGATTCGTAGATATTGAGAACCGACTAAATATTTCGGATGGTCGCCATGTTGGATTTTATATATGTAGGTCCTAGAGTTATGTAATGTTACATGCAGATTATTGTGAACGTGTAGTATTCAAACTTCAATCGCATAATTAGGACACAAGAAAAAAAAGGAGATTTACAAAATTTTCACAGCTGCCATCTTGAGGTTATGGAAACAATTGAAATAAATTAGATGCCAGTGGATTAACATTCGGATAAAGATTTACTGTACCATGTTTCACTGCACGCGGATGGTTAAATTGCGAGAAACATCCATGTGAATATTTATAATTCGCGTCACCGCCATGTTGGATTTGTGATCACCAGGTTATTTAAAGTCCTATAGGTGAACTTAAGTTCATAGCCCCTATGAACATTAAAAAATATAGTTTGATTGCTAAAATAGATTCGTAGATATTCAGTATCGTCTAAATATTTCGGATGGTCGTCATGTTGGATTGTTAAATGTATAGGCCATAGAGTCATGTACCATTAAAGGAAAATTATTGCGTAGGTTCATTATTCAAACTTTCACTTCGATCGCATGATTACATCACAAAAAATAAAAACTTAATTTTAAAATTCGCACTGCCGCCATCTTGAGGTTATGTAAACAATTGAACTAAATTAGATACCAGTGGATTACAATGTGTATAAATATTTCCTGTACCAGGTTTCAGTGCGCTTGGAACATTAGATCGCGAGAAAGGTCTATTTAAAATTTTCAAATTCGCTTGGCCGCCATGTTCGTTTTGTAGTTAACCGGTGTTTGAAAATCCTATAGATGGACTTCCAGTAGTGCCCCTTATCTCCGTACAAACTTTTAGGGAGATACCGCTAATAGTTTCAGAGATATAGAATGCCGGTGAAATATTTCGCACATCCGCCATCTTGTGATTATGTAACCAATTGAACGAAGTTAGATGTCGGTGCATTACAATGTATCCTAAACATATACTGTACCAAGTTTCATTGCGTTTGGTTGGTCAAATCGCGAGAAACGTCTATTTAAAAGTCGCAAATTCGCTTGGCCGCCATGTTGGTTTTGTAGTTACCAGGTTTTCAAAAGTCACATCAGTGAACTTATAGTAGTTCCCTCTATTACCATAGGAAATGTCAGGGTAATATCGGTAATAGTTTCGGAGATATTGAATGCTGGTGAAATATTTCGCACAGCCGCCATGTTGGATTGGTGAGTCGTAACAAAATTTGAAGGGCACGGTCGAGGTCACCGGGAACAGTGCTATGAACTTTCCGAGTTTCATTGAAATCGTTCCTGCCGTTTAGATTTTATTAGGGGGGGACACACACACGAATCACACACACACGCACACGCACACACACACACACACACACACGCACACACACACGGACAAAAGGTGATCTCATAAGCCTATTTTTCCAAAATTGAAAATAGGCTAAAAATGAGATGGTGGGTGTCTGTCTTTCTGTCTGTCTGTCTGTCTGTCTCTTACCTAATAACGAAGAACCACTGGTCCGATTTAAATGAAATGTTGCATGGATGTAGCTGAAATACCAGGTTTACATATAGGATACTTTTAATTTCGATATTTTGCACTATTAAGAAATGGCGACCATTTTAGTGACGTCACTACACCCTTTGGTTTCAAAATGTCATATTTCCATATCAAATAAAAAGAGAACGGTAGGAAATAGCAAACTTTTGATGGCACATACGAGCTTCAAAATTTAATTTTCTATCCGAAAGGTCCTTATCACTTTTCGTGTATCTCCAACGGTTAGCGAGTAAAACCCACATATGTGACGTCACTACACTCTTTGGTTTCAAAATTTCATATTTCCATTTCAAATAAAAAGAGAACGCTAAGAAATAGCAAACTTTTGATGGTATACAAGAGCTTTAGCATTTAATTTTCTATCCAAAAGGTTCTTATCACTTTTCGAGTATCTCCGACGGTTAGCGAGTAAAACCTAAATGTGTGCAATAAAACACGGTCACATCGAGCGGTGCAGTTTATCTCTACATATATAAAAAAGAAAATTTGTCTGTTTTTTTCTGAATTTCTACGGAAATTTGAGTTATTTACACGTTTCAGACTGTTTTATGATAGATGCGCGCGAAAATAATGTTTTGGTCTGTCTGTCTGTTTGCTTGATTGTCTGTGGACAACTTTGTTCCCTTATAACTCGAGAACGGCTGGGTGTATCAACGTAAAATTTGGTACAGATATCCATCAGAGGCACGACACTAATCATTGATGTAACTCTTCTCTATACCACTCATAAAAGGAGGCATACCCCCTTAAAATACATGCTGAAATAGGAGTAGAAGGACGAGACAAAGCTCATTTTCAGCCCCCTCAATGTGAGAGACAAAACTCGGGGGCCCTAAAAGCACATTTTAAGGTCCTACGTCCAACCGTTTTTGACATATTCCCAGAAAACTAATTTAATTTAATAAACTATGAACGAATGCAAGCCGATAACCATGGCAACAGATTCTCAGAGATCCATCTATTGCTGTAAGACGCAATACAATTCCATTAATTACATTAGTGTGAAAGTTTGCAAACGGTTAGATGGTTATTATGGAACCAAATTAAGCTGTAAATTTCATCAATACGTAAAATGTGCTTAAGGGGGTCAAGGGGTAGTCTAGATTTTTATCACGCGATTTACATCTGCGGGTGTGGTATGGCAGGTCTATTATATTCCTATCCCTATGTTATATTATTATTAGTATTATATTATGGCGTACAACGACGAGACAAAGCCCCTCGGTGCCAGAAATAAACCTCGAGGGTCCTCGAAAACTACATTATAAGGCTCTAAAACCAACAGTTTCTGAAACATTCCCAGAAAACTAATTAAGTTTAATTTAACAAACTAAAGAAGGAATGCAAATCGGTAACCATGACAACATTATCTCAAGGGGTGGAATCCAACTTTCCATCTATTTCAGTAAGAAGCAATTTATTACATTTATTATATTTCTGTGAAAGTTTGCAAATATAAGGTTATCACGAAACCACCGTAGACTGTATAATTCATCAATGCAATTAAGGGGGTCAAGGGGTAACCTAGGATTTTTTCATGCAATTTTCACGTGCGACATATAGTGCAGAAGGTCTATTATATCTCCAAACAACAACATTATTTTCAAAAATTCCTGAATTGAATCAGCATTTTTTGCGGCTTTTAGGAATTTGGGCCATTTGAGACTAAAAAACCTGAATTTTCATGCACCACAAGCTTTTATAATTTATGAAAGAGGTCTTCCTGTGTATGGGGACCCAACACAACGTAGAGGGTCAGTTTTTATGTGACGTGTATTGCGTTTCATCTACAAGGCTTTCAATTCTATTTCATGTCAGGAAGTACACGTCAGGTGAATTTAGTTTGAGAGCACATTTCAACTAATCTTTTTTTTTTTTTTTTGTCGACATACGGGTTCATCGTAAGGATGATTTTCTTTGATACTGTGTGGTAGATATACCCATATTTGGATTTCTGGGTGATATGTTGTAGACAATAGTATTGTCTGTCTGTCTCTCTTTCTGTGTATCCTTATGTACGCCTATAACTCATGTTCGGATGCTTGGTGCATCGTAAAATTAGGTATGGTAAACATGAGTAAATACACCAATCATTTATAAAACTCTTCACCGTTCATTTCATACAGTAGAAGGGTGGATATAGGGAAAAACCTCTCAAAATACATGCTAAAATAGGCGAAATATAAAAATTATCCTAGAAGGACGACCAAAGCATATGTTGCACTTCTCAATGTGAGACACAAAATTCGCGAGTCTATAAAAGGTCTCCGAAAACCACATTATAAGGCCCTTAAATTAACAGTGTGTGTGATATTCCCAGAAAACTAACTTCGTTTTGATAAACTTATGAAGGAATGACAAGCCGCTAACCATTGCAACAGTAGCTCAATTGATAATGTCTGGTGAGTCTCTAAAAGCAACAGTGCTTAAAAGGGACGTAACACCAATAACATTAATATTATTATTATTATTATTATTATTATAATGTCTGGTGTTAACACCGAACACCGTTCGAAGAACGGGTACTTCTGCTAGTAAATTATAAATTGGATTGACTGGTCTTTCTTCTCCTCAGCAGCCACAGTTGTTCCTTCCAAACCCGCTGCATAGCAAAGCGCTTTAAATTGAGCAACATGACCGTGATGGAGAGCTGCAGAAAGTCCAGAGATCACAGGTTCGATTCCCGGCGCTGATAGTGAATGTGATTTTCCCCTGAATGTTCCACACTCCGTCCAGGAAAATATCAAGTCCCGGGGTACCAACCTCATCCCTCACTCGAGCAATTACTGCCATACACACACTACCGCAACCAGCACAGACATAGATGAATATGTTCGAAGCTCCTAATAAGAGTTAACAACAAAGAACGGTTATTTAAAGTCGAAGTTGGCAATATTGATACCATAACACATATAAATCTGAATCAATCCCGTCCGTGAACTGATGAGTCAGACACACTCACAGTCAAACCACTGAAAGGTGATGGTGGTTGCAGGGTTGTCAATTGTGTCACCTTGTCGCTAGATCTAACGTACATGCATACATTCTCATTTGAGACTGGTTTGCCGTACAATGTCCAGTCTATTCTGCAAGCCTCTTCTGCGAACAAGCTGCCTCCAGGATCCCCTATTAGCAGTTTGCTCTTTTGCCTCCTGTCCTAAATCTACCTCTGCTTCTCTTACCCTCTACAGCCAAACTCATTAACCTTTTGAGAAATCTCTCCTCGCCCATTCTCTTTTGCTGGTTGCGTGGCTCAGAGGTAATTTCGCCTGCTAATCCCAAGATTGCGGGTCTGAATTCCGGCTCAGTCAACTGGCATTTGAGGGTGAACAAATGTGAGGGAACCGTGTCAGTAGTTTCATTGACCGTTAAAAAGTACTCTTCTGGGCAAAATTCCGTCACCCAAGCGTCTCTAATGACCATAGTAGTTAAAAGGGACGTAAAACACATACAATTATTATTATTACCCATTCTCTTCACATGACCCCACCATCTGAGTCGGGTCATACGAACAGCTATAGCCTATGTTGATTTCTGACTTAACCTTGTCCTCTTCATTACGAGTACGATGCTGCCACTGCTCCCATCTATTTGTACCAGCAATTACCCTCATATCAGTTACCTCTAGCTTATGTATCAGATATCCTGAATCTACCCAACTTTCACTTCCATACAGCGAGGTCGGTCTAAATACTGAGCAATGTAGGGAGAGTTTCGTCGCTACATTACTTATTTCTTGCAGAATACTGACAGCTTCCCTGTGACAGATTGGGTTCATCAAGGCTCAGCTCTGTCTCCCCTGCTCTTTGTTATCGTCATGAATTCCATAACGCGAGACCTGCAGATGTGTGTCCCATGGACATTGCTATACGCTGATGATGTGATGCTTGCGCAGACTCCAGGAAGGATCTTGAAACCCAAGTGCAGACATGGCATGATCGTCTGCAAGGATTTGGTCTTCGTTTGAACATCCACAGGACTGAATACCTTGAAACAATTCCATCCCCTGGAACAAAAGGTATTAATGGAGCTCCTCTTACCAAGGTAAATACATTCCGATACCTTGGTTCACGATTGCATAGCGACAGCTCTGTTAATGAAGATGTGCGAGCACGAATCAATGCGACTTGGATGCGATTCAGAGATGTCATCGGTGTTCTTTCTGATAAGAAGATGCCTATCCGCCTAAAATCAAAGATATACTGCACAATGGTGAGATCAGTTGCATTGTATGGTACCGAGTGTTGGCCAGCACCTAGAAGTGCTGAGCACTCACTTCATGTCATGGAAATGCGGATGCTGCGAAGATCATTAGACATTTCTCTGCTCGACCATATCCCCAACACAACAATTCGACATATAGCTGGCGTGTCTCCAATCAATGAGAAAGTGCAGGAATAAAGACTCCGTTGGTATGGACACGTTGTCCGTGCACCACAAAGTTCAATCATCGGCTCGGCCTACCATCTAACGGTCGTCGGGTAGAGACAGCGTGGGAGACCAAAATTGCGGTGGCTGGACACTATTAACTCAGATTTACGATCAAGAAACTTGAAATCGCGGGAAGCATTAGATCGCAATAAATGGCGTGCATTGATCCAAAAAGCGGACCCCGTTCCTACGGGATGACGGTAAGAAGGAGAAGAAGGAGACTGTAGATCGCACCTGAGAACCCACTGCGTTAGCTTTTCTACAACTCGACTCTATTTCTTCCTCCCCAAAAATATTGGCGTCAAAATATTTTTAATTCTATATTGTTTAGTTATAGATTTAGCCGGCCCCGTGGTAATGGGGTAGCGCGCCTGCCTCTCACCTTGAGGCCCCGGGTTCAATTCCCAGCTCCATCAGGGATTTTAGAAACTGACGTGAGGGCTGGAACGGTGTACACTCAACCTCGTGAGGACAATTGAGTAGCTGTCGACAGTGAGGCAGTGATCCTGTAATGGAGACCATGATTAACGGCCGAGGAGACCCAACGCGCTGACCACGCGCCACCCCATAATCTGCAGGCCAAATGGCTGGGCAGCGTTCGCTTGGTAGGCCTAGGCCCTTCACGGGCTGTAGTGCCAGGGATTATTATTATTATTATTAGTTAAAGATTTAAAGACCACTGAAGCTCCCAATAGTGGCAAAGAAAACTCCTCTACACAGAAAGGTTTACAATCACTGATACTGTACGTTTACGACTTTCTGCCTTCTGAGCTTCTTTGAATCCTCCTTGAAAAGCTTTGTACTTTTCGGCATCGAAGGTTGTAGAGAAGAATAGCGTGTCGAGGATGCATTTTTGAAACTCGATATTTTTCTTCTTCGCACGTTTCCATTCAAAATAATTTTTACACTTTTCAGCGTTCAACATTACACAATGCAAATAATCCGTAACGAAACAAACAGTATGTAGCTGACGCTACTGACCACGGTGGCCGAGAGCGCTCGCGCGTTTTCTTCTACCTCGCGGACATCGGGAGAGCGTGGGTTTGAATCCCACCTCTGCCATTCTGAAAACTGTTTTCGTGGTTCCCATTTTCGCCACCAGGCAAATGCCGGAACGGTTCCATTCAACAGGTCCACGGTCACTTTCCTTCCAAAATTCCCTCCCTTACCCTTCCTTAATACTAAGACTCAAGTTACCGGTCGGCCGGGCAATCGGCCTGTCACCATCCCCAGTTGTATCTGCAGCCAAAGTGTGAACAACTCCCAGACACCATCTTTGCGATGTAAGAGGAATGATCCCTCGCATAGTTCGTGGGTGAAACCGAGCTGGGTAGATAAGCGATTTTTAAAAATAGGTGACTACTGATCAAGTATGCATAGATGAACAAACAATACGTCGTAACTAAGAGTTTTTGTTCTTATAGCAACGTATAGGTGACGCTACAGACTTAGTAGACTACGCTTAGGTGAACAAACAACACGTAACTAAGAGCTGGTGTAGGTGACGGTACTGACCTTGTATGCATAGATGTACAAACAATACGTAACTAAAGGTTTGTGTTCTTATAGCAACATTTAGGTCATGGCTACTGACCTACTGCGCATAGATAAACTAACAATACGTAACTAAGAGCTTGCGTTCTTACAGTAACGTTTAGATAACACTACTGATGACCAACACTGAATGCCATGGTTACCTTGTCGCTAATAGCAGATAGACCCCCAGCCCAAAAACATATCCATGTTCATAGCCTACCTCTATTGATAGCATAGGAATCCAGCGACATTTGACTGTCACCTGGAGATATTTTGAGAACCTGAGTTGGCAACACTGGTTGGGCTTGTCATCATGAAATGGAACTCAATGAATGACCACAATGCATTTGACCGCAAGCGCTATAAAAAGAATAAAATGGAAACAAGCATCATTAAATGGACTCGGGACGTTATAAAAACCTGTAGTCACTGATGAACAGTGTTCAGCGTTTATAGCGATTAATTTTAGCACGTCATGATGGGCCATACATCAATTAAGGGGCTACTGTTATGGCGTGTAGCTGTAATACTCCCTTGGGGTTCCCGGTTTCGATTACGGCATTGGCAAGAATTAAAGTTCTTTTGTGGGAATGTAATGGGATATATTCAGTCTCGTGAACGTAAAGTAGACCAAATAGGTAGGCTCTGCAAACTAACGAATAGTTTCAAAAAGAATTCTAAATATCTACCTTTCTATCTTTCTTACTTTCTTTCTTTCTTTCTTTCTTTCTTTCTTTCTTTCTTTCTCTCTCTCTCTCTCTCTCTCTCGTTACATAAGACTTGCATGACTTCAATATACCTTATCTCTGGACAGTTGTCCTATTGCACACCGAGGTATTGATGATTATGTTTTAATAGTACGCACACCCACCATATTAAAAATATGAAGCCCGTCAAATTGTAAGAATCTCTCATAAAAATCGACAGTAGCTTATTAATATGACTCCATTTTTGCATCCTGAATTAGTGACTTCAATTTTCTATAGATCCTGATATTACGAATTATGAACGTTAGCTCATTTAAGACTCCTTCTTTCTACCGAGTCTCGCGCCGAACTGACCAATGACAACTTTAATTATTAATTTAATGTATTAGTACGAAATTTATCCGTAATATGTATTCCTACTGCTCTCTTTGAATCCCCCCAATCCTCGTTATTTGAAGGGTGAGACCATGACTGAAACTACTACTACGACTGGCTTGCATGAAGCTTACTAGAAGAAAAAATGGACAAAATTTATAAGATAAATAAAAGTCAGTGAAAAGAAATGCCCTCACCCTTCAAAAAAATAGGAAATTATGAATATGGACATTCCCTAGTCAGATCGCAGTAAGCGTATGAAAGTAGAACTTCTACGAGGCTGAAATGCTGATGTCCAAGTTCCTAACTCAAACAACACTTCACTGTAGTAATTACAGGATTTGGTACCCAAATGAGTCCTAATTTAGCTCGTGTGCATAAATTTGTTAATTTTAATGATTTAAATAGAATGTAATGTAACACCAAGCATAAAAATGAAACAGAAAAATTGGCAGACCAAAATAAATCTGCTGAGATGAAATTCAAACCACCTATATTTCATAACATCATCAAACGTCAAGCATGCTAATCCCTAGGCCACCATTACACAGTAGCATAAGCCATATTATTATCATATTGAGCATTATATGCTGCCACCATCTTGGATGTATAAAATAATGAAATCAGTGACTCACGATGCAACAATCGAGCGATAATAATGAAACTTGGTAAGAAGGTAGATTCGTATGAGAGGCTTACAATATCATGGGCTATATATTTTAATATGGTGAGTGTGCGTACTATTAAAACTAAAAATGAATAAATCTGTGTGTAATAGAACAGCATTGTCCCGAAATATAGTAAAATGAAGTCGTATAGATCTTATCTAAAGAAGCAAAGAAACAAAGGAACAGGTAGTTCCGTGAATAACTATGTAGTCTAATTTCAGATATCCTACATATGTTAATTGGCTCTATCAATGTACAAAATGTCAGTTTGATTGCTGAAATAGATTCGTAGGTATTGAGAACCGTCTATATGTTTCGCATGGTCGCCATGTTGGATTTTTATATATAAGCCTTAGAGTTATGTACTATTACATGAAGATTATTGTGTAGGTGTTTTATTCAAACTTCAATCGCATGATTAGAACACAATAAATAAAAACGAGATTTTAAAATTTCGCTCAGCCGCCATCTTATGGTTATGAAAATAGTTTAAATGAATTAGATGCCAGTGGATTAAAATTTATATACGCATATACCGTACCAAGTTTCACTGCACTTGGATGGTGAAATCCCGAGAAATGTCAATTTAAATATTTAAATTTCGCGTCGCCGCCATGTTGGACTTGTGCTCACCAGATTATTGAACGTCCCACAGGTGAACTTATGTTTATAGCCTCTATACACATAAAAAAAAATCAGTTTGATTGCTGTCATAGATTAATAGATATTGAGAACCGTGTAAATATCTCTGATGGTCGCCATGTTGGATTTTAATATATAGAGACCATAGAGTTATGTACTATTAGATGACGATTATTGCGTAGATTCATTATTCAAACGTTCAATTCGATCGCATGATTAATACACAAGAAATAAAAACTTTATTTTAAAATTGCGCACAGCCGCCATCTTGAAGTTATGTGAACAATTTAACTAAATTATATGTCAGTGCATTACAATGTGTATAAACATTTACTGCACCATATTTCACTGCGCTGAGATTGTTAAATCGCAAGAAATGTCTATTAAAATGTTTCACATTTGATTGGCCGCCTTGTTCGTCGTGTATCTTACAGGTTTTGGAAGTCTGATATTTGAACTTCTAGTAGTACCTTTTATAACCGTACAAAATTTCAGGGTGATATCAGTAATAGTTTCGGAGAGATGGAATGCCCGTGAAATATTTCGCACAGCCGCCATGTTGGATTGGTAAGACGTAATAAAATTTGCAGGGCACAGTCGGGGTCAGCCAAAATAGTACTATGACTTTACCGAGGTTCATTGAAATCGCTCCAACCTTTTGGAAGTTATTAGGCGGGACACACACACGTACGCACACACACACACGCGGACAGGAAGTTTATATCATAAGCTTATATTCTTCATAAATTAAAATAGGCTAAATAAGGTGGACTAGATGAAACCCGTCAAAACATGACGGACAATGGAAAACAAAATTACTGAAGAAGCTTCTTATATAAGTTACATTCTTTGTACGATTACTTTTTAGCACTATTGCAACTTTAAGGGCGTCAAAAGATAGCACTCTCAGCATTGCAATATATTGCTGGTCATGACTGAAAACGTGATTAGGTCATCATCATCTTGCACAGTTTCCAGCCACTGGCCGGGTCTGTTTGGAACACAAGTCTCTCCAACGTCTTCTGTCTTCCCACCATCTCTCAGCCTCCACCCTTGTCCAGTCTTCTCCTCTCTTCTTCACGATTTCTTCCTCCCCCTTCAGCCACCTGTCTCTCGGTCTCCCTCTTGGTCTCTTTCCTTCCCACTTCGTCTCGTGTATCCTGCTGGGTATCCTCTTCTCCTCCATTCGTTTTACATGTCCATACCATCTAAGTCTAGATTTCTCTATACCAGTCTGTAATGGTTCATCCTTCATTAATTCTCCGGTCCTCTCATTTCTTATTCTGTCCATCTTTGTAGCTCCAATACTGCTTCTCAAGAACCTCATCTCACTGGCCTGTATTTTGCTCTTCTCCCTTCCTTTCATAACCCAGGTCTCCGAGGCATACGTCAGGATAGGGACATTGTACGTCCGATATATGATCTGTTTGCTGTTCTGAGGGACATTCTTGCTCCATAACATGCTTCTCACACTCCTCCGAAATGCTTCTGCCTGTCTCCCCCGCTCATTTATTTCTCTATCGTTTCTTCCATTCTCTTGTATCAGGCTTCCCAGATACTTGAAACTCTCCAATTCCTTCGGCTGTTCCCCACCAATTGTTATTTCCGTTGTGGTTCTTTCCTTCTTCCTTGTGTGAACACCATCTCACTCTTATTTATGCTAAATTTCATCCCATAACCTTGTATTATTCCTTCCCACACGTCCAACTGTTCCTGTACCTCCTCCTCCTTGTTTCCCCAAATCATCAAATCATCTGCAAGCACCATTGCTTTCATCTTTCCTTCCCCAATTACTTGTGCCACTCGGGTCATTATGTCATCCATCACCACAATGAAAAGTAACGGTGACAGTGCACTTCCTTGTTTCAGGCCGTTTCTCTGTTCCAACCAGTCCGATCTCTCTCCTCCCACTTTCACACAGCTCACGCTTCCCTTGTACATCTCCTTTATCTTCCTTATAGTCCATTTTTATATTCCTCTATCCTCCAGGGACTTCCATACTTTGTTTCTGCATACACTGTCATATGCTTTCTCAATGTCCAGAAAGGTCATCAGTAGATCTGTTCCATACTCATAGTGCTGTTCTTGTAACTGCCTTACAGCAAAAATCAAATCCACTGTGGACCTTCCTGATCTGAAGCCATGTTGTTCTTCCCTCATCCCTCCTTCTATCCTTGTCCTAATTCTCCTTTCCAAAACTTTCTCAAACAACTTTGCACAATGACTCATCAGTGTTATTCCCCGATAGTTTCTGCATTCTGTTCTACTACCTTTCTTGAAGATCGGGACAATTATTCCCTTTTTCCAGTCCTCTGGGGTCTTCCTTTCTTTCCATGCTGTCTTCATCACTCGGTACAACCATTGTATCCCCACCTCTCCTGCTGCTCTCACCATCTCCACACTCAACTCATCCACACCCGGTGCCTTCCCTCTTTTCATCTTCCTCACTGCATCTTCCACTTCTTTCCATGTTAAGTCCTTTTCTATTTGCAGTTCATCTACTGTACCTCTTCCCCGATTTCTTCCTCCTCGCCGTGGTTTCCATTTGGGTTCAGGAGTTCTTCAAAATATTATTTCCACATTTTCTTCAGTTCTTCCCTATTTTCTATCTCTTGTCCCCTTTTGTTCACAATTCTAACATAATCCGTAGGATCCTTCCGCCTCTTATCTTTACCATCCCAAACAGGACCTTTTTTGCACCTTCACTATCCTGCTGGTCATGACTGAAAACGTGATGAGGTAAATAGCCCAATACGTTCAAGAGTTTCTCCTTGAGCTTGATTGATTTTGATAAAGTAGGCCGAGCGAATAGGAAATTGTTGCCTATTAAAAGAAAATGTACTGTAGGCTACCTGTAAGTGTTTTATCGTAAGGTGTTAAATCAAGTCGTAGGATTTGAGCTCTCTGCCTATTATTACTGCACCTATTATATCCGAATCCAAGCGATTTCTTACAATTAATATATTACCATATATGAGTCCATGGGAAACGTTCAGATTTCTAAGAAGCATATCTACGGCTTAAACGTTCGAAGTATGTGGAGGCGAATCTCTTAATTCCAAGGAATTGAAAAATTCAATAATAGGGAAATGAAGTAGCTGGCTTTCATCTTCAGTATCCAATCTGTTAACGCTGATGTATGTGTTTGAACTGCTGGATATAAGTTCAATGACTTTTAAATTAATATCATTACATTGTTGCAGCTTGGCAAATATTTTATATTCCAGTAGATCAATTTTACCCTCACAACAGTAAAGACCAAAGTAACCACGCATAGATTTTACGCAAGAGAAATACAATGTAGAAAAATGTTTACATTTGATCGTCAAGGACCTTACAGTACACTGTATTGCATAATATCTGGAATTGTTTCTGAAATGGCCTATTTATATTGGATTTTAAATGTGGCTTCGTATTATTCGATAACACTATAGTGTCCTGCAATAACGGAGCCGCTAAATATTAAATGGCAAATAATACTTCCATTGCCGAAATCAACTACGTAGTTAGACTCCGTACTCTAAACAAATAATCATTAAACAATTGTCTTATACAATGAAGTTCAACATGACCGTCCAGAGACTTTCTAACTCAAGTTGGTTGGTGAGGAGAATGCGATGAGACTGATCGCTTAAAATAAATTCCTTATAATTGTTCCTGCCAGCGAAATTTTTTGCGATAGCTTGAAAACGCAGCTCAGAATGACGTTCTTCATTTTGTTATAAACAGTACGAAACTGCTCTAAATAAGCAATTTCCATCACCTGTTATAGGTTATGGCAGTATATTTTGCAGAGGAACATAGAATCACTTCACCAACTACTGGAATGACCATAGGCCTATACTCAATACTCACTTCGATAGTCACCCTAATGGAGGAAGTTTTTGAATTCTATGTCCCTGCATGTCAAAAATCGTATTAACACATGGAGGCCCACCTATTCTTGTCTATCGCCCCGGAGACCCGGGTTACATTTCCTGCTCTGCCAAGAAATTTAATTCTGGTCTCAGGGCAAAATCGGGGTACATTCAGTCTCTTGAGGTATAACTAAGAAGAGGAAGGTTTAATTCCCACCTCGACAATCTTGGATGTGGTTTTCCGTGGTTTCCCACTTCCACTTAAGGCAAATACCGGGATGGTTCCTAACTTAAGGCCTTGGCCGTTTCCTTGCCATTTACCACCTTAATTACAAATACACACAGTAATGCAGCCATCACAATAACACAGGTTATCAGAAGAAAGTTTCACACATACACACCCAAGTACACGGGGCTGAGTGACCAAGATGTCGGAGTCCTTCAAACGAATTATATTTGCCAAGTGTCTCTCATGGCGAAAGCAATTGTGGAGACGCGCGTGTGCCTGGAAAACTACTTTTTTCTTTAATATCGACGATGCATAATTATAACTTTTAGTCTAGGACGCTAATAACTTGACCACCGAAGCATTGGGAAGAAATTGCAATATTAAGGTACATAAACAACCTAGCCTACACATTCAACTGTCAGTTAATGTTCCTCAACATTTCCCTTCTTAAATATTCCCCTCCTTTATAATTTTCCATCACGTGAAAACATGCCATGTCTTGTGTTTTAAATATATCGATGCAATGGTGTTGCCATCTGCTGTCAGTTAATGGAACTATATGGGCGAATTACTGCCATCTGTTGTCAGTTATAGGAACTGATTGCAGATATTTAAACGGCGTACTGCGGACAACAGTTTGCTCTTTTGATTACATGCTGCAATGCAATGGTAAAACGAAAATAAAACGTATTTAGAGGGAATGTAGAAATAAGTATCTTTAACAGACATAAAACCTTACTGTTACTCCTTGATTAAACAATATTTCAGTGGTAAAAAAAAAAAAACTGGCGAGGGCTAGGATCGAACCGGCGCTTCATGGAACCACAGTCAGTCGCCTTAACCACATGGCTACTCACGCACTCATGTATAGTAGCAGACGCAGCCATTCATTATATTCAAAAGCCGCTGTTTGAAGGAAATAATCAATTTCATTATCCAAATAAATCAATGTTGCACATTCGTATACGTTCATACTGTTATTATACTTTATTGTCAGAACTTGGTTAATGTATGTTTTCAATTACATGGAAGCTTATTAAATAACTTACATTTTAATGGGATTCTCACCGCCATTTTGTCATGACCTCAGGCGGATTGTGCGCATGCGTGAGGGCCAAGAATTCTGCTATTTTCTATATTAATTCAAAAATATACCGAGAGGGAATGTAGAAATATGTATCTTTAACAGACATAAAACCTTACTAATACTCCTTGATTAAACAATATTTCAGTGGTAAAAAAAATATATATACCGGCGAGGGCTGGGATCGAACCGGTGAACCTTGGAACCACAGTCTGTCGCCTTAACCACATAGCTACACGCGCACTCTTGGTCACCTGCAGACGCAGCCGTTCTTTATCATTAAAAGCCGCTGTCTGAAGAAAATAATCCATTTCATTATCCAAATAAATCAATGTTGCACATTCGTATACGTTCATACTGTTATTATATTTTACTGTCAGAACTTGGTTAATGTATGTTTTCAATTACATGCAAGCTTATTAAATAACTTACATTTTAATGGACTTCTCACCGCCATTTTGTCATGACCCCCAGGCGGATTGTGCGCATGCGTGAGGGCCTAGAATTCTGCTATTTTCTATATTAATTTAAAAATATACCGTAATATATTTGTTTATTTTAGAGACACTCTGCAAATCTGCATGCCAAGAGCTTTCGTTAGAATGTCTTACGAAGCCAATCGGTTAAGTCGTTTTCACAATCTCGTGTGTACAAAAAACAGCTTAGTGTTTTAAATATATAGATAGTAGGCTTCTCTTATAAAACTATGGTCTACTTTACGCTCTCAAATTCAAATCAACACAAACAAAATTTACATCTAGCCGGGGATTACATTCGTCTGGTAATGGTTATTACGTCGTCGCGAAAAGTGCAATATCGCCTAGCAGCAAGGATGTCAGTTTAGCGTGGAATGCGTGTAGCTGGTATTGTATGTGAAGAGCCCGAGGCTGGCTACTATCGCACCATACAACATTCCAGTCCGGCCAGATGAGTTAAGGCCCCAGCCGACCAATAATTGCAGGGTTGCTAGCGCAGAGATCACGACATACAGTCTTCGTTAGTTCTCAGCGAACGAGAACGAGTGTCAGTAAAAAGCATATAGAGCAGGGGTCACACACAAGCTAATGGCCCGCAGCCCGATGCGGCCCGTAACCTGAGGTGATCAAACATAGCTACATAGCTGTTGTTGAGAGGCTAGGACATCGTGGTCATTTAGCGCCGTATACTTGGGTGTGTGTGGAATTTGTATGATAAACTGTGTTATTTTTGGCCCTGTTGTAGTGTGTATATTTGCAATTCGGGTGAGGATTGGGAAGGAGGGGACCGAAGCCTCAAGTTAGGAACTACCACGATTTATTTATTTATTTATTTATTTATCGTATAGCTTTTAGTGCCGAGAGTGTAGAATTTGTAGGATAAACTGTGTTATTGTTGGGCCTGTTGTAGTGTGTATATTTACAATTCAGGTGAGGATTGGGAAGGAGGGGGCCGAGGCCTTAAGTTAGGAACTACTCCGATTTATGTATTTATCGTAAGGCTTTTAGTGCCGGGAGTGTCCGAGGACATCTTCAGCTTGCCTGAGTCTGTAGCTGCTTCCAACGGACACCCTTAGGGTCAGCTACAAGTTCCGTTCAATTTCAAGTATTTCCAACTTTCGCTACCAGATATCAATGATGCCTAGTGGTGAACGTTGGAACTTTGATAGAGCGTTCCTACGAAAGCTAACCTAACAATTTAGCTTCACACAAGTTTAGTCTGTGGAAGGATCTTTTACCTGCCATAAATGACATGAGACCGCCGGCTTTACTTCCCCTCCGAAGGAAGGCATACTGAAGGATTTTTAACGTTGTTAAAAAATCCAACGACTTCGGCCGGGGTTGAACCCGCTATCTTGGGCACAGCAGTTCAGCATACTACCAACTACGCCACCGAAGCCATTACTACCCTGATGTTTGCCAGGAGTAGAAGTGGGAAACCACGGAAATCCACGTCTAGGATGTCTGAGGCGGGAATCTAACCCACCTCTTATCAGTTTTGCTTCACGAGGCTGAGTGTATCCAGTTCCAGCCCTCAGACCTGTGTTATTGTATGTGTATTTGTAATTCTGGTGAGGATTGGGAAGGATGTAGCCGTGGCTTTAAGTTAAGGACCATCCCGGTATTTGCATGGAGTAGAAGTTGGGAAGCCATGGAAAACCAATTCCAGGATGGCTGAGGTGGGAATTGAATCCACCTATTTTCAGTTTTACCTCACGAGGCGGTACATGGATTACATTAATTATTTCAGACACTAGGAAATTAATTGTAGTTCCCCACCCTATCTATTTTGGTCACACTCGTGTTGACCGACTGAAAAGTCTCTAAAAATAGATTACTTAGGCAACATTGAAAAATGTCTTCTAATGTTCATATCAATGGTCTTCTTGGAGCAATTATATTAACACTATTTCTATCCCTACAAATGGTCTGAACCGGATGGAATTGTGGCGCTATGGACCTCTGTTTGCCGTTAAAATACTGTATAAATATAATTTTGAAGCCAGTTTCCGGTGTTGCCTTATTGACAATTGATATTGCAACATTCAGTCGGTCAACACAAACCAATTCCAATTACTGAAATATGTGAAATAAATTAAATTAGATGACGTGTTCACCGATTGAGAAGTTACAATATCCATCGTCAATAAGGCAACACCGGAAAATGGCTTCAAAATTATCTTTAAACAGTATTTTAATGGCAAACAGGGGTCCATAGCGGCACAATTCCTTCCGGTTCAGACCATTTGTAGGGGTAGAAATAGTATTAATATAATTTCTCCAAAAAGACCATTGATATCAAAGCAATTGAAGCGTATGTGGGAATAAACGTCTATGTTACATTTCTTACTTATTGAGAAAAACAGCAATAAAGGTGAGTGTTGTCCGTGGTACAGGGCTACGCGGTAAGGCGTAACATAGACTTTTGTTCAGTAAACCAAAACAAAACGCGAATGACCTCGTTTCTTTGCCGTGGTCAAGGTATTTTTCCTAAGTTTCAAAATACAACTATGGTGCTTTTCCTATTGGTTTTAAAACAATAATTTGCACTAATAATACTAGTAATACGCAGCTGATAACACCAGAATAGCCTCTTGACGAGAAAGTGTTCATTATATCCATTCACATCATAACATTATTGCCACGTTCGAACGGGATGCGATGTAACATAGACTTTTGTCCCGTTATTTTTCAAGTGCATTTCGCTTCACTATTTCGGGAATAATGAAGCTATATTTTGAGATATGCTCGAACTACTTGCAAATACGTATTCAGAAAACATGTTAGAAGTTTGTTCCGTGAATATCTCAAATTACACAAAATGTAATACAGACGTTTGTTCCGGCATACGCTTCAATTCGAGGATTTAGTTCGGCTGTACTTTACCCTGTATGTGCCATATTTTAATAAAATATGCATTAGGCCTTTTTTATGAAACTTAATGATAACACCCGTTAATATACTGCTCAAAAAAATTAAAGCACCACTTTTTTCAAATGCCACCAAATTTTGAAAAGTTGACCTACAAGCTCGAAATCTCAGTATGACGTTTGTCCTGACGCCTACCAAGCATATGCTTCAGCACAACTCCCCAACTTGAGTAGTTTCGGGGTAGCACCCCGAAAACCAGCCGATTTTCGAAAACCGCAAATTGAAGTTTGCGAAAAACGCTGCAGGACTTGTCGCAGGTTGCCAAAGCAGTCGAAAATGAATGAGTCTTGCTCTTAAAGGTTCCACAAACACGTAGAAATCGTTACATTTGACGTTTGGGCATTTTCAACCCCCTTCATCATCCCCTAAACATGGACTACCATTGGGGGCGTCTGAGAAGGTACCGGGTGTGTTTAACCATCTGAAAACCTGCACACCGTCCTCAGTTGCTGATTTCAGTAAATTCTTAAGGCCTCCGCAATGTCCACACCCCCTAACACCCTCAACTGGCATGGGACCAAATCACCCCCTCTCGATTCACCCCTAAGGAAGGTTTTAATCGAGATGTTTATCAGTGCTGTGAATGCGGGGGTCTTCCCCTACCGTTTCAAAAAAGGAGCTGTGCCTTTTTCACCACCCCTTCCCCTGCAACCCCCGTTTGTATGATTTTTCGAATCAGGCCCTTTTTAAGGGCTGGAACGAGGTCTTAATCGCTGAAAGGGCTGTAAAGGTCCTTAGAAGTAGTGGTGACACGAAATCAACCCCTTCCGATCGATGATTGACATTCCGTCCCCGAAATTCGAAATTTTTGCACCCCCAACCCTCCCTGTCTGGACGCGTAACGCGTCATGGCAGAGTTTTCAGAGTTGGATGGAAATGAAGCTTATGGCCTGCAATGGAGCCCAAAACAGCAGGTTGGATGGAAATTCATCGGTAGGGTGGGAAACGGGACCAAAATGTTTTCAAAAAAGTTAACAGCCTCTAGTAAGTACACCAATGCATAGGCAACCCACATCACGTCATTTTTCTCTCATTGCCAAACTTTGTAACCTATTGCCGATCATAGGCAACCCACACGCACGGACGTGATGTGGGTTGCCTATGCATGGGCGTACTTACTGTAGGCTGTATACTTTTTTGAAAAATTTTGGTCCCGTTTCCCAACCTACCGATGAATTTATATCCAACCTGCTGTTTTGGGCTCCATTGCAGGCCATAAGCTTCATTTCCATCCAACTCTGAAAACTCTGCCATGACGCGTTACGCGTCCAGACAGGGAGGGTTGGGGGTGCAAAAATTTCGAATTTGGGGGACGGAATGTCAATCATCGATCGGAAGGGGTTGATTTCGTGTCACCACTACTTCTAAGGACCTTTACAGCCCTTTCAGCGATTAAGACCTCGTTTCAGCCCTTAAAAAGTGCCTGATTCGAAAAATCATACAAACGGGGGTTGCAGGGGAAGGGGTGGTGACAAAGGCACAGCTCCTTTTTTGAAACGGTAGGGGAAGACCCCCGCATTCACAGCACTGATAAACATCTCGATTAAAACCTTCCTTAGGGGTGAATCGAGAGGGGGTGATTTGGTCCCATGCCAGTTGAGGGTGTTAGGGGGTGTGGACATTGCCGGAGGCCTTAAGAACTTACTGAAATCAGCAACTGAGGACGGTGTGCAGGTTTTCAGATGGTTAAACACACCCGGTACCTTCTCAGACGCCCCCAATGGTAGTCCATGTTTAGGGGATGATGAAGGGGGTTGAAAATGCCCAAACGTCAAATGTAACGATTTCTACGTGCTTGTGGAACCTTTAAGAGCAAGACTCATTCATTTTCGACTGCTTTGGCAACCTGTCACAAGTCCTGCAGCGTTTTTCGCAAACTTCAATTTGCGGTTTTCGAAAATGGGCTGGTTTTCGGGGTGCTACCCCGAAACTACTCAAGTTGGAGAGTTGTGCTGAAGCATATGCTTGGTAGGCGTCAGGACAAACGTCATACTGAGATTTCGAGCTTGTAGGTCAACTTTTCAAAATTTGGTGGCATTTGAAAAAAGTGGTGCTTTAATTTTTTTGAGCAGTATATATAATATTTACAGGTAAGGGTGGATTACGATTAGAATATTTAGTATTTTGTAGCTTTTACTGTATAAATTTGCAATTTAGCATTTTATAGCATTATGAAAAATGGTACGGACATGTAAAACGAATGGAGGAGAAGAGGATACCCAGGAGAGTACACGAGACGAAGTGGGAAGGAAAGAGACCGAGAGGAAGACCAAGAGACAGGTGGCTGAAGGGGGTGGAAGAAAGCGTGAAGAAGAGAGGAGAAGACTGGACAAGGGTGGAGGCTGAGAGATGGAGGGAAGACAGAAGACGTTGGAGAGGCTTGTGTTCCAAACAGACCCGGCCAGTGGCTGGAAACTGTGCAAGATGATGATTATGATAGCATTATGAAAATAAAACATATAATTTGGGTAAATCTAAGTAATGAGCAAGGTCTTTTGAAATTATATTAATGTGAATTTAAAATCACATTTGTAAAAGTTTAATAATGAGATAAAAATGCATGAAGTAAATAGTGTATTGTAAATTATTTAGGTTAAAGTAACACATTAACACTGTTACAGTCTAAAGCATTACACGAAATAAATTGAAATGTATACTAATGCAAAACCAGAATAATAAAGAGGAAATCCACAAAATCAACTCAAGCCTTGCTTCCATATCCACCACAATGGGTAAGTGCATGCAAGTTCATGGACCTTTAATATTGTTGAATGAAATCTCAGAGCCTTATTATACCTAGGTTGGCATTTTCGGTCTCACCATCTTAGCACTTTTGCAACTTGGCCTACGCGAAGGGAATGAAGGCGATGGACGGCAACGAGGAAAAGGAGAGATTATTTTCCCCATTCCAGATTGGTGGTCAAGCCGTCATAAATATTTCAATTGTGTACAAACTACCAACTTTAAATTTCTATATAAAAAGAGAAGATAAAACGTTATATTTGAAGAAATAGTGGTTTCACATATACAGTACGTAGCATTCTGGTATATTTTTCGATTTTGACTATATTTCGCATTTTGTCGCTTTCTCAAAACTCATTAAAAAGTGGTTTACAGGTCATGAAAAATGAAAATATAGCAGTACAAGCCATTATCAGCATTCGCGCTTTATCCCATTTGCAAAAGACCCCACCCTTAATAACAGTATTAACAGGTGTAATCATTAAGATTCATCAATTGAGTTAATACGTATACTAGCACATTATACAACATGGTAGGTGTTTTTGCTTCATATTCAGCCCACTTACCCTCATGAATTAATAGTGACTTTTAATTAAGACATGAGGTATAAATTACTATGTGAAAATTACAATATAATGTCACAATTGCCTCAAAAGTCCACTTCAAAGGTTTTTAAAAAATCCGGAATTAACTCTAGTTCTAAGGCTAGGGCCTCGAAGAACAGTGGATATTTCCCTGGTTACTAAAACATTGCCTCTCATGTAATCTGTACTGTTCAACTAAGCTCAGAGTCCGGCTCTATGGCTACTTGGTAAGCTTGCTAGGCTTTGGCCCTAAGGGTCCCGGGTTTGATTTCCGGCCGGGCCATCGGGGATTTTAATATCCTGGGGTTAATTCCCGTGGCTCGGGGACTGGGTGTATGTGACATCTTCACCATCACTTCTTGGTCATTACGGTGCGCAGGTCCTCCACGGGCGTCAACTGAAAAGATCTGCACTTGGCCTCTCAAAAGGCCACACGAAATAATAATAAAAAAACTAAGCTCAGAAAGATGTATGGCTAATCTTCCGTTTAGTTGAGCAACAACAGAAGTAAGGTGAGCTATGATCTTACGCTGAGAAAATTTAACCCATGTCTTTATCCTCCATATACCGACAGTAGTGGCTACGCGGGCTAAAGCTCCGCGTTAGGTCAAGGGGCCAAGCTCTCTGCTGACTCGGTAGACGCGTGGGTTCGAGCCCCACCGTCGGCTGTCCTTGATATGGTTTTCCGTGGTTTCCCATTTTCAACACCAGGCAAATGCTGGGACAGTACCTTCTGACAGGCCACGGCCGCTTCCTTCCACATCCTTGCCCAGTTTCATTCATCTTCATCCTTTCCATCTCTCATCCCGACGCGCAGGTCGCCCACGGGCGTCGACTAGAAAGACCTGCACTCGGCCTCTCAGGAGGCTACACGAAAAAAAAAAAAAAAAAAAAAAAAAAATCCTCCATATCAAAACACCGCCCTAGCATTACGAGGCAAAAGAGCTAGTTTACTTACATAATGAAAGCTCAGAAGGCAATGGACATTTTCCATATCAGACAATTTAAGGAACACAGTCGTTAATTGCAAAGCAAAAATGGCGTTCACTTTCCATAATTTATGACACCTGATTTTTTATAAATTAAATATCACGGTTGTATCTAATAGTTAATAAATAAATAAATAAATATATACCAACTAAAGACTACGAAGATAAACTGAGTAGCCTCCAATGGGCTAACCTGGGGGCACAAGTCCCCTTTCCTTGGGCGATCACAGCGATTTATAAGAAGAAAACTCTATGGGCTCCGCCACTACGGGGCTCAACCCGAGGGCTTAGGCCCCCAGAGTCGCGCTGTTAGAATTTTCATTGGGGTTTCTGTCATCAGTTGGTAGCACTGTCTGAAAATTATAGAATTATCATCTGTTTCCTTGACAGCGCCCTCACGCGTTACTTTTCAATATTGAGCTTCCGTAGGACTTCTTCACTTCTACTAGAATCCCACTCATCACCAAAGCACCAGCACTGGAAGATATGTGCTCGAGTCGCATGACGAGGCACTCTTATATGAATTTTAATGCAGCCAATGGCCATGTACTTTTCTTTTCAGGACGTGTCAGGGAAGGGATATTGAAAGGAAATCGGCCGTGGACCTATTGAAAGTACCCATCCTGGAATTTGCCTGGTGGTGAAAATGGGGAAACCACGAAAACCATTTTTAGAACGGCTGAGGTGAGGTTCGAACCCATGCTCTCCCGATGCCAGCGAGGCACCAAAGAATTGTGTACCAGATGATTTATTTCATCGTACCGGTTTACTTAATCATTTTCACAGTGACCAGTGTTCAATAGAAATGAGTAAGAACACCCCCTCCCCCTCTTGTGCAATCAGAATAATTCACGTGAAATTTTAATTTTCCGCCAAATGAAATTGGGCACAAATACGTGTTGACCGACTGAAATGCTATGATATAACTTAATGATAATGTTATTTGTTTTACGTGCCTTTTAACTACTGTGGAGGGGCAGATCACCTCGTAGTTCCTCCCCTTAAAACAATAATAACTAACTTCTGCGGCTTGTGGAGATGCCGGAGAGCCAGAGTTTTGCCCCGAAGGGGATCTTTAACGTGCCAGTAAATCTACTGCCTCAACTCGCTCGCATTAGCGCACTCTGACTGCGCCAGGATTCGATCCTACAACCTTGGCCACTGCAAGCGAGAACGTTACCGCTGAGACACGCAGAAAGACGAAATGCTATGACTGGGCATGAGGAAGAAATATTTGTTTTTAGAAATTCACGTATGTATCATACATAATTTACAATAACTACACTAGAATATTGGGGCGGATGACCTGTCCTCTCGATGCCCTAGCATTTGCTTGGAATGCGGAGAATCTCGGGGAAAGAACACTATCTGTTTGGCCACTGTCAGGCCCGGGATAAAACCCACCGATCTCTGACTTTCTGTAGCTCTCCATCCTAATCGTGGAACGCGATTTAACGCGCATGGCTATGCAGGAAAGTGGGCGGGGGTCATTTGTTTAGTGGCATGAGCATGTTTTGTGGTAACTGTGGAATATGGTAACGTGAATTTTCTCGTATATTAGCCTGCCTCCAAATGAACTAAGTCCCACTGAATAGCCGTGCTCGTTCAATCGTGCACTACGGTCACGGGGGTAGCTGCAATAAGTCTAGAGATCGCAGGTTAGAAACACGGCGCTGACAGCGGCTATCCTGATTGAACACCGAACTTTTCTACACTCCCTACAGGAAAATGCCGGGATAGTAGCCCACCTTACTTCAAGACCCGGTTCACCTGTCTCATCCCTGTCCCTAATACAGTTAAATACACTATTAGAGTCATACTGTAAGTAGGCCTACAGGTTATCAGACAAATTCAACCGACAGCGGTAGCTGCGCTTGCTAACGCGCAGAGCTAGGCAATGGGGCCAAGCTCTCTGCAGACCTGGTAGACGTGCGTTCGAGCCCCACCGTTGGCCGTCCTCGAAATGGTTTTCCGTGGTTTCCCATTTTGAACTGTCTGTTAGGTAGTCATCCCGAAGGCTGGTTGGATCCTCAAAAAGCACCGCCGTTAGGTTATGTGGGTATATACCCACAAAAACCCAAGGCAGCGCTATAGTGAGGCGTACTAGGCAAGATGAGGAGTGAGGTAGTTTGCCATTCCTTTCCTCACTTAGTCAGAACCGCAGTACTAACCCTATGAGTAGAACCTTTCACAGCATCCACAGGCATTGACTGTGCCCTGGATGTCATTACTAAGCACCACCCATACCTCAGTAGCTTCCATATAATCACAGCCATGAGTGAGACTGAGACCTCGGTGCAAAGCCACATTTTACTCTAGCCAGTGCCAACAGACAAATGCAAAGGTACTGCATTCATCAAGAGATGGCAAACAGGTTTTGAACTACAGGTAATTAATAGGAAGGTACCTTCTGATAGGGCACTGCCGCTTCCTTCCACATCCTTGTCCACTTTTATTCATCTCCATTCATTTCTTATCCTCTCATGAGTTTGGCGTCAGGAAGGGCATCCAGCCGTAAAAACTACCCGCCACTAGACTTTCATCGCATCTCATCCCCGAAGCGGTTGAAAACTGGAATAATAAGGAGTAGACGTACATACAGACAAATTCAACTCGCACCCAGCCATACGAGGCTGATGATCAACATGTCCCAAGCCCCTAATAATGAATTAATAACAACAAAATAATTAGGGACAGCAGTTGTATGACTGCGCTGTCGCAAGGTTCATGGTTATTGTCCTCCCAAGGCCACACGAACTTGCGACCCCTGATGCAGCGCGAGCCAGCAGGCGGGCCGGGCCGGGCTGGCTGATACACATCAGGTGGGTGGAACGTAGGGTTGACCTCAACTCCATTACTTTCTTACTAAATCAGTTTAGTAATTACGTTTACATTCGTTATACAAGCTTGTGTGTATGCACATAATTATCAGACTCTTTCTTATTTGTGTTACACACAATTAACCCAACCATGAACTCATTAAGAATTACCTTGAGCTGTTGGCGAAACAAGACAAGTGCACTTTCTAAACGGTTTCGTCTTTCTACGATTAGCAATTTTATTGTTGCACAAATTTATTTACTGGGTTACTCTACTAGCTAAAAAAAATGGATTGATGACTTTCAGTCGGCCAACACTAATTTATGGTCAATGACAATAGGTGGGAAATATAAGATATTCCCTGAAGAATCTACTCTACTCGTTCGTCAGGCGGACATCGTCAGATCTAGATCAAATAAATCAAACATATATACAAAACATGTTGATGTTGATTCATTTGAGGGGCTTGTAAATCGTGATCATTTAGCCCCGTATGGTTGGGTGTGTGTGTATGTGTAATTTTTTTGTGATAACCTGTGTTATCGTGGTGGCCGTGGTCTTAAATTAGGACCCATTCTGGCATTCAACGCGAGTAGAAATGGGGAAATCACGGAAAACCACTTCCAGGATGTATGAGACAGGAATCGCACCCATCTCTTCTCAGTTTTGCCTCGCGAGGCTGAGTGTACCCCGTTCCAGCCTTCAGACCAGAATTAAATATCGGCGGCTCGGTGGCGTAGTTGGTAGCATGCTGAGCTTCTATGCCCAAGATTACGGGTTCAAATCCGGCCAAAGTCGTCGGATTTTTAAGAGCGTTAAAAATCCCTCAGTATGTCTTACTTCGGAGGGGAAGTAACGCCGGCGGTCCCATGTCAAAGATTTATGGCATGTTAAAGAACCTTCCACTAATACACCTGTGTGAAGCTAAATTGTATACGTTAAGAATGTAAACAACGCTCTTAGGTTCCTACGTTCGTTGCCAAGAGCCGACTGCGGTGGCGTCTGGTAGCTAAGTTCTGAACTAGTAATCGTTGACGATGGCGTTTAGCGGCGAAAGTAGTAACTATTTGAACATGCAAAAGTCTGCAGTCCATACTTGAATTAAAAAAGAGATAACACACACACTAATACTGTCATCACAATTAACACCGGTAATCAGACAGATTCTACACACACCCAAAGTACACGGGGCTACATGACCGCGTTGTCGCAGCCCCTAAACTTAAGAAACAACCAACCTGAATTAAATATCTTGGTCGATCCGTGAATACAGTAGAACCAAGACGTCAGGGGGGACAGCCAAGAATGCTAGCCACTACACCACAACATGGCCATAGGCCTATAAAAGACAACAAAATTGCTCTACGAAATACTATTGCTGTTGTTTCATTTGAGGGGCTTGGACATCGTGGTCAATTAACCCCGTGCACTTGTATGTGAAATTGTGTCTTGTATGTGTTATTGTGATGGCTCTATTAGTGAGTGTGTTTGTAATTCAGGCGAGAATCGGTGAAGGATGTGGCCGTGGCCTTAAGTTAGGAACCATCCCGGCAATCGCCTGGAGTAGAAGTGGGGAAACTACGGAAAACCACTTCCGGAATGGCTGAGGTAGGAATCGAACTCACTTCCTCTCAGCTTTAAAACACGAGGCTGAGTGTACTACGTATTTGAGCCATCAGACCAGAATTAAATATCTTGACAGAGCCTGGAATCGAACCACGACCTCAGGGGGGCATCCTATAGACTTAAGACCACAGCCACCTCCTTCCCATATGTGAACTACAAGTACCACATTCCCGACTTAAAAATTATAACTACACACACTACTAGTTATCACAGACACACAGGTTATCAGACAAATTTTACACACACCCTAGTTCACGGGGTTTATAACAAATCAGTTTTAAACCACAAATATTAATTAACAATACTGTGTAATCTGAATGTGTCTCATTATTTTGTACCTCGTGAGGAAAAACTGAGAATAGATTGCTCGATTCTCTCATCAATTATACTGGAAGTGGTTTTCAATAGTTTCCCACTTCTACCCCAGGAAAATGCCGGGATGGTTCTTAACTTTAGGCCACGTCTGCCTCCATCCAAATCCTAACCTGAATTACCAATACTGTACACACAGTAATACAGCCATCGCAATAACACGGGTTTTCAGACAGAAATTCCACACACATTCAAGTACATGGGGCTGAATGATCACAGTGTCCTTGGCCCTCAAATAAAACAACAGCAACAACAACAACTGTCTCATTTGTATATTTACTTCAGTTATTCGAATATATTATTTTAATATTAACCCCGCAAATTAATTGGGCAACCGACTACGTGACCGAGACCAAATGTATACGGTAATAAAATCCAAAAACAAATCTCTCAGGTAAACAATAGAACTACAAATGTACTATATATTATTTTCTGGGCAAATTATGAGCATAAATCGTTACAACTAGCGATATACTACATAAGTTGTTTACACTGGTTTTAACGAAATTTTTCTCTATAGTGCTTCGCTCTCCATGAATCCTATACTTAATCTGAGCCACTGAACCAATATGTTACGTGTAGTACGGTAAAATTCCATCCCGAGTCATCGTCCCTCCCTAAGAAGATAACAAGCCCTCCGGACAGCAGCTGCCGCCTTCAGGTGAAGCCAGGAAACCGTTTAGACGTGATTAATATAGCCGTGATCAGCATTGTCGCTCCAACCCACTATTACCCGTATCGCCCCGCTCATCTCGCGAGGACCAACACAAAATCACTCAGGTAAACGCTTAATGCGAGCGGAACACTGGCAGACCGCAAATTACCATCTTACGTGCTTTACAGAAAATGATCAAATGCATCGCTTTCAGAACTGACCACGATAAAATCAAATTGATGAATGAAAAATTTAATTTCATAATATTGGTTTAAGTTCTTCAGTGTTATTATTGTCTTCTTGGTTAAAATACCACCAAAAATTTTAAAATATTATAACTCTCCATCCTGGTGGCATTGTTATGCATTTTGTTGTTTTTGTTACATTTAGGGGCCTGGAACATCTGTATGTGTGTGTGAAATCCGGTGAACTGTCTGGTTAACGACCTAGCCTTAAAGCTGGAATGAAGGTTTTTGTTTGAAAAGAAGAAAAAAAGGCGCATGCGCTGTTGTTTGAGCTAGTTATTAAGGTTTTAAGTGGCAGAACTACGAGGTCGTCTGCCACGCTGTTGTTTCCCGGCAGGATTAATGATTTTGTGTGTTTGTGTCACAGTATCTTATTTCAGTTTTAAACTGGGGATCACAATTTCGAAGATGCACCTTGTCGGATCGCTGTGATAAAGGTACAAAGTTCAATGTGTCTCGGCGGGAAACGAGGGATGGGGAAAAACAGACTGTTTGTTCGGTAGAATAAAGCAATTACGACTAAGCAAGATGGCTTTCTGATTTTCCGTTTAACGTAGTAAATATTAAATATATTTATAGAATAGTATTCGGGTTATTTTACTTTAATTTTTTAAGAGAACTTCAAAATGTTGTCTCCCCCCCCCCTGCCCTCACCATGTTTTATGGACCTGCGGTCCCTACTATAAACTAATAATTTTTAACTACTCTAGAGTCGTGGGGCGATGTACTCGCTACATAAATCGCACAACTAAAAAGAAGAAGAAAAGAACAAAATATAGGCTAATGTTAATTTATTAATTGCTTGTACGAGTGTGCTTGCAGAGAATATGATATGGTATATTGAACCAAAGGCAGTATTTGGGTAAGAAAACAAGCGAGCAGTAGTGGACTGCTCAGAATTGTTACTAGGTTATTGGAGTAAATACATGCAGGCTCCGCTGCGCTCCTTCTTGAGGACTGCAGAATTCTCATTAGTGTCTCTTTTAAGCTCTATTGTGAGGTTCTATAACCCATTATTCTTTGAAGGAAGGTAGAAGTTTCAGCAAGAGCTACTGAATTCATAATCACAACCCATTCGCATTACACTTACGGACAGCTGTAAGTGATGGTACCAGAATCAGAGCAAAACCTCACTTGCAATAAGATATCTTGCAGGAATCCAGAAGCTGCTCAACACCAAATATACATTAATTTTTCATCATCGCTCTTCTTGCTGCTCCAGTATATTCTTTGTCCATCTTGTTTTCTTAGACCCTCTTCGTTGGCTTTACGTCATAAAGATACATTCATTCATTCTTGAATGACTGGTGCTGCCACTAGATGGTAATGTCTGGCCCTCGCACAGAGCTGCCAATTTTCAATACCATTTCCCCACATGCACACAGCCACTATGGCATACAGATTAAAATGAAGATGTGAAGTAAAAAATAGAATACAAAAATAATAATAATAATGATGATAATAATAATAATAATAATAATAATCAAGTACAAGCAAACATGAACTGTGCAAGCAATCACAGCCTTATGTGATCCTGTATGGGTCGAAACATACTAAATAAATAAATAAATAAATAAATAAATAAATAAATAAATAAATAAATAAATAAAGGCCGAACCAGGCTGTAACATAAAATGTAGCCGGTGTTTGCTGTGATAATGTTGTCAAATAATAATAAATAATCATAATAATAATAATAATAATAATAATTGTGGTGTTTGAAGCCATATTTTCAGTGTTGCCTTAGTAAACAAGAGTTTAGTGCTTTTCAGTCGGTCAACACGAATGTACCCAAAGGAGATGGGTTATGCCCTAATCCTGAAATAAATTACATGAGATTAATAAAACACTAGGATGACCAGTTTCGATCGTCAAGCGATCATCATCAGATCCATTACACTTAGGCTACAAAATCTATGTTTGAAATACAGGTGAAAATATTTACAATATGTAAACTGTATGATAGCAGTTTCGTACATATCGCTGTTGCCAACAATAAAGGAAGAATAATTATTCCACTTGTCTGTAACATGTTTTACAATTCGCTTTCTAACCTGTGTAAATAAACTCTGATTGTTGTACTCACAATATGCCAATGACCTGAACAGACAATTACCGTCACCTTTAATCTTTATAACCTTTGTAATTCATCATAATATGATTCATTGTATTGATTGAGCACACAACCTATAAGGACGAATGATGAAACGAAAAGAAGACAGTTTGTAGCTGGTGAGACCAAAGACTATATAACAGAAAGATCGGATACACAATACAAAATGGTGGTTCGAACATTCGACTGTAGTGGCATCTTCGTGAAATTAGTTGTCTTTCGTATACAGTATTTGTTGTCATTCAAACAGATGTTGACATGACAGTGTCATTAGCAAAATGACTGCTGATTGTGCATGAGCATTTCAGTCTCAAAGTAATCCATTCTTTGAGAAGTTTTAATAAAATTATGTGCACAGAATCCCCTTCTACTTATTGAATGGATACATGCGACATTAGTGCTCGAGTGGAACAGGTAGAAGTTAACGATATCTTGTGTGGATACATGCGACATTAGCGCCCGAGTGGAGCAGGTAGAAGTTAACGATATTGTGACGTAATTAGGGAACTCTCTGTTAATATCAAGTTAGATTTATTATTGGGTCAGCGTTGAATATCATGATACAGTGTTAGTCGTTGTCGCCTAGCGACAATATGTCCGTCAAGTCATTCGATTCTATTTTCGCGAGACCTTGAAGGAAGTAATATTCGCAATTATTTTAATACTCGAATGATATAATCAAGTAAGGTGGGTATCAATCGACGGTGCTTGACGGGCATTACATTTTAAGACAACAAACGTCGTCGTAGCGCAAATACTTCCCGAGATATTTCAGTTTTAGTAAAGGGTTAATTTTTTGAAAACTATTTTAATATATAAATTAGTGACACTGCGTCTACTGCAGACGGACCAATATGTCGATATCCTAAATCAAACTGTCATGGGGGAGTCATAAAATATTGGTTACAGTGCACTAGTAATAGTTGTTGTTTCATATGTGTGACGTGGACGTGGTAATTTGGCCCGTGAACTTGGGCGTAGATAACCCGTGTTATTGTGGTGTCTGTAGGAATGCGTGTATTTTTTATAATTCAGATAAGGATTGGGAATGAGGTAACCGTGGCCTTAAGTTAGGAACCATCCTGAGGTGAAAGTGTGAAACCACGGAAAACCTCTTCCTGGATGGCTGTGATGAGAATCGAACATACCTCTTCTCAGGTTGCCTCACATGACTGGGTGAACTCCGTTCCAGCCCTCAGACCAGAATTAAATTTCTTGGCTGGACCAGCAGTCGACCAAGACCTCGGAACGATAGCCAAGAATGCTAGCTGCTACACCAGGAGATGGTCTCTTCTTACGTGGACTACGTGATACGTAAGAATACTGTCGATTACTTCAATACTGTAGTCTACTACCCAGGTAGTACAAGAAATATATTTAGGAAAAGAAGAACATAAGAGACTATGGAAATGCACTGAACTTGCTGAGTAAATCGTGGAAAGTAAATTGTTGCGAGACATCTACTGAATTCGGGAAAGAAGTGGGTATCTTCTCCACCTTGAGTTATCGGGCCTCAATATTTGGGTAAGAAAAAGATTGTTTGATTACCGGTGTTGTTGTGTTGCATTTGGTTGTGTAGTTACTGTGCAAGTCAGAGATGATTTTAGATCTCTTGACATTGAGGCTTAAGTTCTCTACTTGGAGTGTGACTTAAACACTCAACAAAATGGCGTAATTTAAATTTTGATGATTTTAGTAACTTATAATATCGCAACATAGAGCCAGATTTCGGTATTTATTCCTCTCATTGAAAAGTTAAATGACGTATAAACAGCATATGCATTTTTGTTGTATATTATAGGTATAAGGGAAGTAAAACTGGTAATTCTAGTTATTTACTAAAACATGTATAGTAATAATAAGAAGAAGAATTGCAAGATCCCAGCCCATGTAGCACTTACAGCAACATACTGGCCTTTTGGATAGCCACAGCAGGTTGTAAGCTGAATTGACATTTATTAATTCATTTATGTTCGACCCTGGAAAAATGTAAATATTATATTCAGAAAACTGTACTATAATGAAGCTCATTATAGTACAAGTTTTCATTATGATATAGTTTCTCCCACCAATCAGAGCTCAAGAAACAGTTGTGTGACCAATTAGGTGAGTATAGCATCGCACCTGCGCTCACTTCCATGGCCCCCTATTTTAAATTTCACTGCGTGGCGAGTGTCATAGTGAGGTATTCCAGGAGGCCATAGTCAAATACAAGGTATTCTCTGCGTCCCATGCGCTCTGTTCAGTACAAAAAATATGGTGAAATCTCGACAGATATTTATGTTCGAACATAAAATAGTTATAATTATCGTCGAGCATAAACAGTCGTATGCAACTCGCCTATAATGGTAATTAAGACACTCGTATGCAAATTATAAAACTCGCTACGCTCGTTTTATAAACATACTCGTGTCTTAATTATTGCATTATAGGCTCGTTGCATAATGTACTATTATTTATCTATTTATTAACTAATGAATGAATTAATTAATGTATTTATTTATGAATGAAAATCCACAGCCTGTTTCCAGTCTCCGACCGGGTCAGGAATGGAATGAATGAAGCCCCCATCTAGCGGCGAGGATATGGGCTGTGCCGGCTGCCGAGGCCTGACGCACTCCTCTGGGGCAATGATTAAATGAATGACAGATGAAATGAAATGATAGTGGAGAGTGTTGCTGGAATGAAATTTTGACAGGGAAAACCGGAGTACCCGGAGAAAAACCTGTCTGCCTCCGTTTTGTCCAGCACAGATCTCACATGGAGTGACCGGGATTTGAACCACGGATCCAGCGGTGAGAGGCCGGCGAGCTGCCGCCTAAGCCACGGAGGCTTTGTATTTATTTATGTATTTATTTATGTATTTTATTATTTATTACTTATTTATGTATGTAATTATTTATTTATTTATTTATTTATTTATTTATTTATTTATTTATTTATTTATTTATTTATTTATTTATTTATTTATTTCCATGCGTATTGACCACTTAGGATCACGCAACAATTGTATTCCTTTTTTCTTTTCCTTTGCTTGGAGTTTCCTCTGTCTGCAATATTTATTTATTTATTAACTAATTTATTTATTTATTTATTTATTTATTTATTTACGTATTTATTTATTTATTCATTCATTTATTTATTTATATACTTATTTCGGTATTTATCTATTTATTTATTTATTTATTTATAGATGGCGTGGAACTAAAACTATGTCACAATCATCTATTCCTTCATATCTTCTCAGATCTTCTTCGTATGTTGGCTGATAGCTTTCCTCTGTTCATTAATATTATTATTATTATTATTATTATTACTAGTAGTAGTAGTAATAGTAATAGTAGTAGCATGAAGTGGGGAGGACGCGGTGGAAATCGAGGAAACCTCAAACTGGCGATGTCCTGGCCAACAAGGCTAATACGGTACTGTATTTTTCCTAAGTTCTCGGTAGTTTCCTTGGTTTCTTCTGTCATGTTACCGAGCATTATATCCAATTTTCCCACGAAAACTTACAAATATTCCATGGCTAATAAGTCTGGCTGCGCCTATGTCCGATGCGGTCACGACCGTTAGAGGAATGTGGTAAAAACACAAACTTCTGAATGAGAAGTTGCGTGGTTTAAAGTAAATTACAAGTTTATAAATCTTCCATCGAGTCCCTCCCTCGGCGGGTGCTCCAAACGAATTAGTGAAGCAAAAACTCAATATTAAATTCCCAAGACTACAGTCCAGCTCAGATCTAAACAAGGAATTGCAACGATGTCCATCAGACACGCACTCCCGAACACACTTCCGCTACGTAGGTAAGACGAAGTAAGAATTTTATGTTCTAAATAAGCAATTATCTTTGAATGAGACAACTTAATCCACTGCACAAGAGCGCCACCTATAATGCATTCTACCAGTATTTTGAAAACTAAGAGTGATAATTAAATTCTGATATCACAGGGGCGTAACTAATGATCGTTTCGTTTGAGTCTTCAGTCTTTTGACTGGTTTGATGCAGCTCTCCATTCCTCCCTGTCCTGAGCTAATCGTTTCATCTCTACATAGCTACCACACCCTACATCCGAGGCAATCTGTTTAACATATTCTAACCTTGGTCTACCCCTACAGTTCTTATCCTCGACCCTTCCTTCCATAACTAAGCTTGCTATTCCTGGGTGTCTTAGTATGTGTCCTACCAACCTATCTCTTCTCTTCATTAGCAGTCGCCAGAAACATCTCTCCTCTCCCACTCGTCTTAATACCTCTTTGTTTGTAACCCTATCTACCCATCTGATCTTCATCATTCTCCTGTAACACCACATTTCAAATGCTTCAATTCTCCTCTTTTCTGCTGCACCAATAGTCCAAGTTTCACTTCCATAGAGCGCCACGCTCCAGACAAAGGCTTTCAAAAATGACTTCCTAATACCTAAATCTATATTCGATGTCAGCAGATTCCTTTTTTGTAGAAATGCTTTCTTTGCCTGAGCCAACCTACTCTTTATATCCTCTTTGCTTCGTCCATCACTGGTTATTCTGCTTCCTAAGTAACAGAAGTCTCCTACTTCCTTCAGCTTTTCACCTGTCAATTTGATCTCCATAGGGTTTTCTGATTTATTTCGGCTGCATTCCAGTATTTTTGTTTTACATTTATTAATTTTCATCATGAATTCTTTCCGTAAGACGGAGTCCATACCATTCAAAATCATATATCTAGCTTAAAGCGAGTCGAGAATAACATTTGAAAACAGTGTTTCAAATTATTTCACTTCTAGGAGGAAGAAAACATTTGCTGCGAACAGTTGCCTTCATACGGGCAAGGGGGAGCACGAAGATTAGGCCTACTACTGTACGTAGTTTTATTTTATTGTTTATCCTTTCAGCTCGGCTTCACCCACGGACTCTGTGGAGGATCATTCCTCTACCGCCACAAGGGCAGTGTCTTGGAACTGGACACACTTTGCCAGCAGATACAACTGGGGATTGTGACAGGTCATTCGGCCCGGCGACCGCTAACTTGGGTCTAATGAAGGAAAGATCAGGGACGGGAGTGGGGAGGTCATCGGCCGTGGACTTGTTGAACGGAAACGTCTTGGCATTTGCCATTTTCAAAACGGCCGAGGTGGGATTCGAACCTACGCTCTCTTGATACCAGTTAGGCATGAGGAAGCACATCAGTACTCTCGTCCACCGCAGCCGGTTACTACTGTAGTACCATAACTATTACCATCACCTCAAACTACCCTTGAAATAAAGAGGTGGCATCTACTGTATTGTTTTGACATTATCGGATATTCATAAATCTTGAAATTGGAATTCATGCATAAGATGTACGGTAATTATCCTTAATAGTACCTTCGGGATTGGTCATTTTGAAAAATGGACAGTGATATAAATTAATTTGTTGGGCACTATGGCAGGTAATAGAACCATGAAATTGTGTGCTGGCATGTAATGTAGGCCATAGATGAATATTGCCGCTCAAAATTACAAAATAACGTCTAGCAATTTCCTCTACCGTCAGTAGCCGAGCGCGGGCATTATACCAAGCATTATACTGTTTATTTTTATTTATTTTTGTACTAAAGGAATGTAGAGTAGCCTTATTTTTGTCATTCTGGAACACCTATTATGCGGTTAAATTCTTTTAGGTTAAATGCCAACAATTCAATCCAATTATGTTCGTGTTTATGTACAATTTGAAAGAAGTCTTTCTAAACATTATTCGACTTATCTAGCAAATTAAATCAGTTTGCAGTTGAAAACAAGTATTTCTGTGAAGAACTAAATAGCCTATTTTTCATATATGCTACTGGCTTTTAAATTAAAATCTCTCTCGGCTATTAAAAGGATTTTCCATGTGATTTACTAAATAGCTTTTGGTCCACGGCCTACGTTACTAACAACATCATTACATAGATAATACATAACTTTCAGTATCGGTGATTAAGGCTCCTCCCGCGAGATGACATATTTCTGTAACGGGTCAGGGGTGTTTAATTTTAAGGAAAGTCAAATGCACGGTTTCTATGATTTACGAAAAGTATGTTACAGAGTTTATTGACAATAGATTATGATTATTATAATAACCTAACATACGAATCCTCTCTTCAATCGCTTGAATAGGATACGGGAAAAAATAAAATTAGGTTTCAAAATTTCGAATTGAATTTTTAATAACGATTGAACATGAAATGTCTCTATACTAATGCTCTGAATAAAGATTATATGTTCTTATTTGCATTGCTTTCAGGTGTTTATATCGCCAGAAACGTAATTTAAAATATTTGAATATCACTTGGCCGCCATGTTGTTTCAATGTTTTCCTGGATTTTGAAAGCCACATAGCCTACTGTATATATACTTACTAAATAGTCCTCTATCACAATAAATAAAATTCAGCTTGATTGCTTAAATAATTTCAAGATATCGTGAACCAGTGAAATATAATTATTGTATGTGCGGCACATTGGAAATTTATATAATAGGCTATAGAATTAAATGCTAGCAGATGAGTATTCTATCGATAGTTCATTATGCCAACCTACATTTCTATTGCTTGATTAGGACACGAGATATAAAAATGCGATTTTTAAAATTTTGTACAGTCGTTCTTTTTCAGAAAATTGAATTAAAGTAGACGTCAATATAGTAAGCGCTCGGATATTTAAGTCGCGAGAAAAAATCATTCAAATATCGTCACCATGTTAATTTTGTGCTCATCATATTATTGAAAGTCATATACTGTAGCTGAACTTACTTTAATGTCATCTATAAACATACAACATTTCAGTTTGGTTCCTAGAATAGAACTGATGAATTACATCAGTTGATCGCCATGTTAGATTGTTCTGTATGTAGACCATAGCGTTATGTACGAGTAGATGATTATTATTGCGTTGGTTCATTATTAAAACGTTCACTTTAATCGCATGATGACACAAAAAATAATAACTTACTTTAAAATCTTGCACAGCCACCCTCTTGAGGGTATGACAACAAATCAATTATTTAGAGGCTAGCTAGCATATTGAATCTTGTATAAACATTTACCATAACTCGTTTCACTTCGCTCGGATGATAAAATTGCGAGAAAAATCTATTTGAATATTTTAAATTCGCTTGGTCGCCACGTTGGTTTTGTACTTAACAGATTTTTGAAAGTCATATAGGTGAACCTATAGTAGTATTTCGTTTCACCGTACGAAACGTCAGTGAGATATCAGTAACCGTTTCGGAGATACTAAATGCCAGTTAAATATTTCGCGCCACCTCCATGTTGGATTGGTGAAACTTATTAAAATTCGAACGGCAAAATCGACGTTGAACAAGATAGTAGTACGTCCTTACCCAGTTTCATTGAAATCGCCACAGCTGTTCAGATCTTATTAGGGACACACACACAAAGATCACACTGCCATTGAAGGACTTGTGTGGATTTGTAATCTCGAGAGGATTGATTCTGTTATATTTTCTGTGCATTGCTATGGCCATTGGCTGCATTAAATGTTTATAATTCTATTTTTTCATAAGATGAAATTATTTGTTTTTCCTAATTGCTCCATTAGTACCAAGCAAGAAACAAATTACTGTTCTGTTATTTTCAGAACGGCTTTTCGGCTGTTAAGCCATTGTAAACGCTTCTTACATTTGACATTGTGCAATCCTACAACAATGTCCTATTATTTGTTTTGTAGTTGGGTTCACAGTCTTGGAAGCAAGGCTCATACTACCTTATTTATCTATGTACCTCTTAGAATTACTTGGACTGTAGGGTTATTTAAGGTTGTAATTAATTTAAGAACTATAATTGATTACATGGAAGTACTTTTTAACAAAATTATCAATAACCATTCAGTTTATTTTTACTACTAAAGAAACACTGATTAAGGTATCTAAAGTTCAGCAATAACGTTGAGTTATACGTAGCCTTGCACAACAACAAAATCATATTTGACATAGCTCTTTTCACCGTACTGTCATCAAACAAAAATGTAGCATAATGCACCTTCATTGTACAGTTAAAAATTACAACGCATCATTAATTGCCATAATTACGAGAGTGTGTTTTAATATGCAAGTTTGCTTTCAAAAATGCATCATTACCGGTACATTGGTGAAGTTAATGAAACAAACATCATTTAAAACATGCAACTTTAAAAAAAAATGAGTTAATGGCTATAGAAATGCCCCCATAAAATATACTGTACATGCAAACAAACTGTGATCAAATATTTAATGAATTAAAACACCAATTAGTACAATTATCACAGACTGAAAACACAGAAGTGTAGTTAAATCAAAGCTGATACTAAGAGTTGCTGCAAGTGATGGCTTTGAAATTGTCATTTTGGGACATATTGACATCCCTGGACATAGCGTGTCAACATCAATGGCTGATTATCCTTTTTATTATTATAAATTGCTTTCAGAAATATATTATTTCACCATTTACGGAAAATTATTACGAACAAAATGTACTGTACATGAATTCACAATGGTATAAAGAACAAATCTCTGGCAGTAATCAAAATTGTCCTGTAATAAACAGCCTAGCCTAATGATCTAAAAATTAAATTTTGTTTATTTTCTTTACTTAGTATGTCCAGTTTTCTTCCACTACGGGGGATTTCTAATGTCCTAATAACACTCTTCACACGTTCTGAAATAATGATCAGTTTGTGTAGTCTACTTTTATTGGTATGTCGATGCCGACATTAATCACTGTACGTCGAAGTGTATAGGCGTCCCTTTCTTCACTTCTTCGTTTCCCTCATTTCTTCCCCTTATCAATCTATTATAAGACACGTAGTACCATGAAGATGGCGCAGTCAGCTGGCATTTGAGGGTAAGCAAATGCGAGGGAGCACTGTCAGTAGATTTACTGGCACGTTACAGATCCCCTTCGGGGAAATATTCCGGCACCCCCGTAAAGCCGCAGTAATTAAAAGGGACGTAAAACCAATAACATTATTATTACTACCATGAAGAATTAATATAGCCTATTATCATATATTAGACTATACTGGTCCTCTCCGTCTCCAAACTCTCTTCAATTAAATAGTCTTTCCATGTGGAGGACTAAATAGCTTTTTAATTATAGCCTACTTTGTGATAATATATAGTGTGCCCGTTTGGACCGAGATCCAACGACCACATTTTGTAAAATACCGAAATCAGATCAGCACGAGAAAATATATCTCAGGGTCTATCTAGGTGAGTACTTGGGTCTAATCTGGCATCCCTGATCTCGGTAATTCACAAGTAAGGTAAGGTGAGAAATTATTTTTGAACTAGCACATTCCTTAAATTTCTCAATTTATTTATAAATAAAAAAATATGATTCAACTGGCAAAAACCCTCAGCAAAGATAAAAACACATCACACATAATAAATCAACGGTCCCTATAATATTATTAGAATTGTCGTAGATGTGATAATCAGAAAAAATTAATTAGTCCATTCTGATATCCATAAAACATTTCAAAAAGAATATTTACACTCGGTAATCACTGTTCAATAAAGCGTTCTGAGTGAGCCCTACTATTTACACGTTTGTAGTTCACGTTACAAAGATTGCAATTTGATTTTATTAAATATTCGTAGCAAAAAAATATCTCAAAATAAATAGTCACTTGATTCATTCGGTGTTATTTCAAAATTAAACTTATTTGGAAAATTATCATATCACTGATTCGTTGTTTCATAACAATATCAATACTCGACTGACATAAAGTGGAATGTTAATAATTGTTCATAAAGATTTTCTAATTCAAAAAAACAAAATATTTTCGAAAACTTTCATAATATTTTGAATATTCAACTTTCTTCTTTTATCACTTTCATTTGTTTAAATGTCATAAACGATTTTAAATTATTCTCATATGTTATTAACATTACACAAAAATTGTTGTAAACAATGTTGTATTTCCATCCACCATCAGCGGATTAAATCATCTAACTCTTCACCAAATTTTTATGTTAACAAAATTTTCCATCACCAAACTTTTCGTATAATCTCACAAAAATATTTAATCCAAAAAAAATATTATTATTAATTAATTAATTTCAAACTTTCCCTTCGCTTTATTTATAACAAGTTTTCTCAGCCTCTCACATGATGAATATTTTATTTGCTCATTTCCAATGTTATTATTATTGCTATTCAAAAATAAAAATCATTAATTATTTATTTTAATTGATTTGCACTTTTCATCTTATTTTTTTCTCCTCGGTCAGGTTCAACAAATCTAAATTCAAATTCTTCAATTATTTATTTAGGCATTCCATTTGAATTTTGAGTTGATCCAGATAAAAAAATGGATTAACAGAATAGTGAAATCTGACAAGAATATGGGGCGGTCCACATCGCCTAACCCTTCTTTTACAAATATAGCACACAGGCTCCTTCAAACATCCGCACATCCTTCTGTGTCCACAACTACGGGAATAAAACCCACTTTTGGATGACCCCCTAGGCCTCCACAACTTTAAGTGTCGCCAAACGCACACTAAAATCATCACCAGAATATTCTGCACACAGCATCATATTATTACTATTATAATATTTTTTTTTCTTTTTTTTTTACATATTATATTTTTTCTTGTAATATTCTGTCGATTACTAGACTGTGGTTCTTCAGTATTATTTTACCAATTAAATAAATTCTGGTCATTATCTCCTTGCCTCCCATTTACATAAATTTTCCCTATTTGATACATTAAATGCCTGCCGTTCCCTTTTTTATCTGAATATTTTCTTTTCTTTCTTTTTTTAAGTGCTTTTGAAAAAAATAATTCTGAGCTCAAAAATCTAATACTTCATTCTCTTCATCTATAAACTCATTTAAATTTATTTAAACTTCCAAACAAAGTTATTTAATTTAATTCCTTCCACCTAATTAAATTCATCCACAAATTAGTGTTATTATCACCACAAAAATATATATAAGCATCATCAATGTCAAATGATTATTATCGCCCTATTCTTTTAAATAAATAAATAAATAAATACTTAAGTCTCATCTGTGAATTATTATTATCAACGTCTGCTATTCATTTTTATTTAATGCATTAATTATTTAATCACAATAAACAATTAACAAAATGTAATTTAATTCCTCATGTTCGGTATTATCACTCCCTAATTATTTATAACTTTAAATAGCGTCGTTTTTATTTATAAATATTATTAACTTATTCACTTCACACTTGATTATTATTATTATATTATTATTAACTTATTCACTTCACACTTGATTATTATTATATTATAATTATTATTAAATAAATCAAATTATTTAAATAATCCAAGCCTCAATTACTTCTGTTCTCATAATCAGAATTAACGAAAAATATTTATATCCCTTGGAATAATCGAAATATTTCATGTCGAAACATGAACTAATGCCTGTCTTAACAAAAATCTTAGATCGAAAAATAAATTGTCAGACAGCAGTTCCATTTGTCATCCAGACAAATACAATCGAAGATCTAGCTAATATCTAGCTATGGTGAAAAATGTGTGTTGATTTCTGATCGTGACTGTTCTATAATATGGAATTCTCTAATACTACTGGTTAGTGGATAGTACATGAAATGGTTGTCTTACTTCATTCTTGATGTAGATGACGGGCGTGTCCTGCGGTGTACACTATTCCCACAGTGTCTTCCCATGGCCATCTGCCGTATCCAAATACCTCGTTCGTCTCCATGTCCTTCCAGTCCTACGAGTAGTTTTAGCGGCACATGATGATGTTCGCAGTCATCCTTTCGAAATAACTCCCGTTATCACTAGTACCGTGTAACATGGCAAAAAGTTGCTCAGTCATAGACTGGTACAGTACTCCTGTAGATTCGAGAATAAATCTCATGTTCCAATAATGCGGTTTCATTTGCACGCTAAGATAGGAACACCTATTAGCTGCATGAACCAACAAAATGAAATAAACTTCTCCTGATGAATTCGAAGTGCCTGATGTATAGTCACCACAAGAAATACATCGTTCTGTAGGCTAACTTCTGTGAATGGTTTCGACACTACCATCACCTGACTATAGAATAAGTGACCTGAATGTCAGTGAATATTCTAAGTCCATTCGCTGCCAAAAGTTAAGTTCGTTCACTTGAACAAAAACTAAGACGTGCTGACCAGTGGTACGGCGACTAAGTCCTCCGACCGTCAGAATCTCGGCGTGTATACTGTCACTTTCACGTAGCGTAGATCCGAACATAAGCAAATGCTCTGAAGATATGATGACTGCTCAGCAACGTGGCCTTTTATAGTTCAGCGAGACATTGTTCGAGAACATTCCATCTCGTATCTCGGCTTCTACTGGACCGATTTTAATGCTTGATAGCTCAAAATCCTCCTCTTGCTATAGCCAGAAAAGTGTGCTAATTTCCTAGCGTCCATCTCTTCTCCTTAAGGTAATTCTAAAAAATTATTTCTCGTGACGTATTCAGGCTCCACGTCATAATCTCGCGTCACTCGCCCCTGCGATGTATGCTTCCCTCAGCACTCTTCTCCTCCGCGCGTTATTCAAATCATCCATTCCTTCATCCTCTTCAACTAACGACTCCTCTTTCCAAAATAAGAATGTCAACAATGTCACGGACGTGTGAACGATCCGGGTATAATAGGACAATAATTACAACCTCAAAACTCAATATCCAAACCATTTCGACAATAAGCAAAACAAGAAAGTCTTAACAGGCATGTATTTGAGATGATAGCCGGCTCCGTGGTGTTGGGGTCTCGGGTTCGATTCCCGGCTCCGTCAGGGATCTTAGATACTGACGTGAGCGCTTGAACGGGGTGCACTCAGCCTCGTGAAGACAATTGAGTACTGTAGATGTCTGACAGTGAGGCAGTTAGGAAAGCCAAGATTAATGGCCGAGGGGACCCGATGCGCTGACCTCGTGTCACCCTAATATTTGCAGGCCAAATGGCTGGGCAGCGGTCACTTGGTAGGCCTAGGCCCATCATGGGCTGTAGAGCTAGGGGTTATTTATTTATTTATTTATTTATTTATTTATTTATTTATTTATTTATTTATTTATTTATTTATTTATTTATTTATTTATTTATTTATTTATTTATTTACAAGATGCACCCGGCATGTGTTGCAATGCCAATCAAAAAAAAAGTATTGGCATTGTAATTTTGTTTCTTGAAGTGCTTTTGGATACACAATATTTTCTTCAATTTCCGTTAACTGCCTCCAAGATATCGTAAAATTGATTTACTAATTTATAAGCATTTGTGGAAGCGTGCACAACAACTCACCAATGTTTCATCGCAATCGGATGAATGGTGTATGAACGCAGATGGAACTTTGTACAAACGCTTCGCGCGCCGTCACTCATTTGTTGAATCAACTCGTGCGCTACCTATTATACAATGGAATTACTAAATTAGAAACGTTCCCTGCAGTGAACACAATAACTCACTCAAATTTCATCGAAATCGGATGAATGGTATATGAACGCATACGGGATTTTATTTATACGATTCGCGCCCCGTCAATCATTATCTACCCGTACGCTACATACTGTACAATGGATTTACTCAGTCAAAAACCTTCCCTGCAGTGTGCACAAAAACTCACCCAAGTTTCATAGCTACTGGACGAATTGTATATGAACGCGTACTTTGTTGAAATGATTCGCGTGCCGTCGCTCACTTGTTGAATCTACTCGAGCGCTGCCTATTGTAAAATAGATTTACTAAGCCAGATACCTTCTTTGGAGAGTACTCAACATCTCACTCAATTTTCATCGCTATCGGACGAATGGTATATGAACGCTTACGGGACTTTGTTAAAACGCTTCGCGCGTCATCGCTCATTTATTGAATCTACTCGTGCGCTACCTATTGAAAAGTGGATTTACTAAGCCAGAATCCTTCCTTAGAGTGTATTTAATATCTCACCCACGTGTCGTCGCTATCGGACGAATGGTATATGAACATATACGGGACTTTGTTGAAACGCTTCGCGCGTCGTCGCTCATTTGTTGAATCTACTCGTGCGCTACCTACTCTAAAGTGGATTTACTAAGCCAGAAACTTTCCTTAGAGTGTACTCAATATCTCACCCAAGTTTCATCGCTTTTGGACGAACGGTATATGAACGCATACGGGACTTCGTTGAAACGCTTCGCGCGTCATCACTAATTTGTTGAATCTACTCGTGCGCTACCTATTGTAAAATGGATTTACTAAGCCAGAAACCTTCAATGGAGTATACACAACATCTCACCCAAGTTTCATCGCTATCCGACTAATGGTAACGTATATGAACGCGTACGGGACTTTTTTGAAACGCTTCGCGCGTCGTCACTCATTTGTTGAAACTACTCGTGTGCTGCCTATTGTAAAATGATTTACTAAGCCAGAAACTTTCCCCGGTGTGTACACAACATCTCACCCAATTTGCATTGCTATCGGACGAATGGTATATGAACGCATAGGGGACTTTGTTGAAACGCTTCACGCGTCGTTGCTCATTTGTTGAATCTACTCGTGCGCTACCTAAGTAAAATTGATTTACTAAGACAGAAAGCTTCCCTGGATTGTCCCAACATCTCAACCAAGTTTTATCGCAATCGGATGAATGGTGTATGAACGCATACGGGTCCATTTTGAAGCGATTCGTGCATCTTCGCTCATTTGTTGAATCTACTCGTGCGCTACCTACTGTAAAATGGTTTTACTAAGACAGGAACCTTTCCTGGAGTGTACGCAACATCTCACCCAAGTTTCATCGCAATCGGATGAATGGTATATGAACACATAACGGACTTTGTTGAAACGCTTTGCACGTCGTCGCTCATTTATTGAATCTACTCGTGCGCTACCTATTGTAAAATGGATTTACTAAACCAGAAACCTTCCTTCAAGTGTGCTGAACATCTCACCCAAGTTTCATCGCAGTCGGATGAGTGGTATATGAATGCATAGGAGACATACACACCCACACACCCACACACTACCTCGTAACATTGATTTTTATACATATACAAGCTGTACCCGGCATGCGTTGCAATGCCAATCAAAGAAACTGTTGGCGTTGAAATTCTGTTTCTTGAACTGCTTTTGGATACACAACATGTTAATTGCCTGTAAGCTATCGTAAAATGGATTTTCTAATTTAGAACCATTCGTGGGGGCGTGCACAACAACTTTCAAAAGTTTCATCGCTGTCACTCATTTGTTGAATCTACTCGTACGCTACCTATTGTGAAATGGATTTACTAAGTCGAAACCCTTCCCTGGCGTGTACACAATAACTCATCAATGATTCATCGCAATCGGATGAATGGTATATGCACGTATACGGGGTTTTGTTTAAACGATTTGTGCGCTGTCACTCATTTGTTGAATCTACTCGTGCGCTACCTATTGAGAAATGTATTACTAAGTCGATGCCCTTCCCTGGCGTGTACACAATAACTCATCAAGGTTTCATCGCAATCGAAGAATGTTATATGAAAGCAATAGGGGATTTTGTTGAAACGCTTCGCGCGTCGTCACCCACTTGTTGCATCTACTCGTGCGCTACTTATTGTGAAATGGATTTACTAAGTCCCCTTCCCTGGCGGGTACACAATAACTGATCAATGTTCCATCGCAATCGGATGAATAGTATATGAATGCATACCTGATTTTGTTTAAACGATTCGCGCTCCGTCACTCATTTGTCGAATCTACTCGTGTGCTACCTACTGTGAAATGTATTTACTAAGCCAGAAACCTTCCTTGGAGTGTCCACCATATTTCACCCAAGTTTCACCGCTAACGGCAGAATGGTATATGACCTTATACGGGACTTTGTTGAAACGCTTCGCGCGTCGTCCCTCATTTGTTGAATCAACTTGTGCGCTGCATATTGTATAGTGGATTTACTAAGTCAGAAATTTTCCATGACGTGTACACAACATCTCACCCAAGTTTCATAGCTACGGACGAATGGTACATGAATGCATACGGGACTTGGTTGAAACGCTTCGCGTGTCGTCGCTCATTTGTTGATTCTACTCTTGCGCTACATATTGTAATATGGATGTACTCAGCCAGAAACCTTTCCTGGAGTGTACACATCTCACCCAAGTTTCATCGCAATCGGATGAATGGTATGCGAACGTATACGGGATGTTGTCGAAACGCTTCGCGCGTAGTCACTCATTTTTTGAACATAAACGTGCGCTTCGTATTGTAAAATGGATTTACTTAGCCAGAAACCTTTCCTGGAGTGTACACAACAATTCACCAAACATTTATCGCTATTAGACGAAAGGTATATGACTTTATACGGGACTTTATTGAAACGCTTCGCGTGTCATCGCTCATTTGTTGAATCTACTGGTGCGCTACCTATTGTAAAATGTATGTACTAAGCCAGAAACCTTCCCTGGAGTGTACACAACATCTCACCCAAGTTTCATCGCTATCGGATGAATGGTATATGAAATTATATGGGACTTTGTTGAAACGCTTCGCGCGTCGTCGCTCATTTGTTGATTCTACTCGTGCTCTACCTATTTTTAAAGGGATTTACTAAGCTGGAAACCTTCCCTGGAGTGCACACAAAATCTCAGCCTAGTTTCATCGCTATCGGACGAATGGTATATGAACGCAAACGTGACTTTGTTGAAATGCTTCGCGCGTCGTAGCTCATTTGTTGAATCTACTCGTGCGCTGCCTATTGTAAAGTGGATGTACTAAGCCAGAAAATTTCCCTGCAGTGTACACAACATTTTACGCAAGTTTCATAGCTATCGGACGAATGGTATATGAATGCATACGGGACTTTGTTGAAACGCTGTGCGTGTCGTCGCTCATTTGTTGATTCTACTCGTGCGCTATCTACTGTGAAATGTATTCACTAATTTTGAAACCTTCATGTAAGTGTACACAACATCTCACCCAAGTTTCATCGCTATCGGACGAATGATATATGAACACATACGGGACTTTGTTGAAATGCTTCGCGCATCGTCGCTCATTTGTTGAATCTACGCGTGCGCTACCTATTGTAAAATGGATTTACTAAGTCAGAAACCTTCCTTGGAGTGTACTCAACATCTCACCCAAGTTTCATCGCAATCGGACGAATGGTATATGAACGCATAGGAGACATACCCACAGACAGACAAACTATCACGTAACATTGATTTTTATATATATAGACAGACTGTTCCAAAAGTCCCATTACCCCCCCCCCCCCCCATCTAACTGTGTACTTATTGCATTTTCTTGTTGTAGTTGATATCGATTGCTGAAAGGAATGGCTGATGAATCCAATTACACCCTGGAACAACGAATCGTCATGAGTACCTGGGTTCATGAGCGACCTCACACTGGGAAAACACTGAGAGAGATTCGACATGATTTCACCGTTAGATTTAATATGACTGCACCACCGAAACAAACAATATCACGTTGGGTGAAGAAGCTGTTGAAACGGGTTCCGTAAAAGACAGATCACGCTCTGGAAGACCAAGAAGAAGAGCAGACACAAGTGCGAAAGTTGCAGCATCAGTGGAACGTTCGCCGAAAAAGTCGCTACGCAAGCGATCACGGGAACTGAACATCCCATTAACGACTTTACGGCGACATATGCGAACAGACTTGAGTCTAAAACCGTTCAGACCCTCGTTTGGGAATGAACTGAGTGACCAAGACTTGGAGAATCGACGTGACGCCTGTGCGCGGTTACTGGAGGTGTTCGACACAATTCCCAAACGTGGAAAAGTTATGTTCTCAGACAAATGTGCCGTATACCGTAGTGCCAAAGCTAGACATATTTGTTTCTGGAGTAAGGAGAACCCGCACTTCTTTGAGGAATTGGAAATGAACACGCCCAACGTCCCGATATGGGCTGCAATGTGTGCCACGCATCTGATTGGTCCCTATTTCTTTGAAAATCCTGAAACTCATGCTGCCATACCAGTAAATCAAGGAACATATCTCTCCATGCTACGTGACTGGTTTGTACCGGAATTGGAACGTTTGGGACTTCTTGGTCGTATCTGGTTCCAACAAGATGGAGCGCCAGCGCATTTTGCAATACGTGTAAGGGAATACCTGAACGATGTGTTCAGAGACAGATGGATTGGAAGAGGATCGCCTGCATTACCGGCTCCTCTGAAATGCCCCCCCCCCCCCCCCCCCCCCCTCCGAAGTCCCCATCTGACATCGTGTGATAATGCATTATGGGGATACATCAAACAGAAAGTCGCCCAGAATCGTTATCAGACAATTGAGGAACTCAAAGACGCTGTTTGGAACGCATTTTCCTCTATCACGCCAGCAATGCTGCGGCGAATCTCACATCGCACCTGGAGGCGAATAATTTTGTGGCAGGAAAATGACGGTGTTCACACAGATAACCTGGAGTAAACGGTGGTTATCTGTTGGTACACCCTCCTCTCATCTGCTCCCTGCTGTTGAAATAACATTTTGCATGGATGTAAGCAATGTAGAGGGGGGGGGGGGGGGGGGAGGGGACTTTTGGAACACCCTATAAATTTATTTATTTATTCGAGATGGTAACACGAGTGCCATCTGTTATTGAGAGAACTACTCTAGAAAATTATATGCCAGATTGATTCACTCATAGAGGGGCGTGGTGGCACAGTGGTCAAGCTGTTTGCCTCTCACCAAGGCGGACCGGGTTCGATTCCCAGTCAATGCATGTGAGATTTTCGAAGTGAATTGCCATGTCCTGTGGTTCGGATTCCACGTAAAAAGAAGGGCCCATGGCTCCTGATCACGAGATTAATGGTCACGTTAAACTACAAGCTTCCTTTGTTTCTCGTTTCACTCATAGCATTGGGTTACCATACCACACCACGTTTCACTATGATGACGTCATTCCCTCACAAAATGAAGCAATTCATATCTGAGGAATCGATATGCACGCCATCTACTACTGAATCAGTCATTTTTAATACCACATGACTCGCAGAAAAATGTTTCTTTTAATAGAAACAAGTCTCAGTAGTTTAAGTTGTTTGTTGTTGTTGTTGTTTGAGTCTTCAGTCCTTTGACTGGTATGATGCAGCCCTCCATGCATCCCTGTCCTAAGCTAATCGTTTCATCTCTACATAGCTACCACACCCTACATCCGAAGCAACAATATGTTTAACATATTCTTGGTCTACCCCTACAGTTCTTATCCTCGATCCTCCCTTCCATAACTTACTTTGCTATTCCTGAGTGTCTTAGTTCCTACTAATTTTAAGTTAGCTCTGTGAAATTTTCACAGGGTGTTCATAAATTAGTGTGTTTTATTATGAAATCAAAGAATGTTGGCTATCGTATATTTTATTTGAAGTTTCTAAAAATTAAACCCAAAACAACGACACCAGAATCCTAATACAATATTATGAAGTGTATTATTATACAGCTCTCAGTCAATTTATATGATGTATGAAATGCATCATTTCACCGTTTTCCATCAATTTATATGGTTATTTTAGTGTAGAAAACATTTTCTAAATTACACTAAGAGCAGTCCAGTTTAGCACAAACGTAAAGTTAAGCTATTTTGAAAATTGAATCGGTTGGAGATGAAAAGCATTAAGTCAGTTTTCAGTACTTTTCAGGAGACAGACAAACATAAAAACCACCCAAACCCTGTACTGATGTAATTTACAATGGCACTGTAACACGCGGGAATATTGCAGTGCTGCCAACATGGCCTGGTTGCCGTCCCTTGATGAATGCAGTACATTTGTATTTGTCTGTTGGCACAGGCTAGTGTAAAAGGTGGCTTTTCACCGATGTCTCAGTCTCACTCATGGCTGTGATTATATTTGACATTTACAAAATATACAACATGTTCATTCATTCATTCATTCATTCATTCATTCATTCATTCATTTATTTGCAATGGGGGGTGTGTCCCCCGGTGGCAAATTGGATATACATAACAAATAAATAATTATACATAACAATTCAATAACAATTATACAACAATTAAACTGGAGTATTTACACAAATAGTCAGTCTTTTCTTAAACACACCTATATGTTTGGGAAAAGGCTCTAAGACTGCGGCAGGTAGAGAGTTCCAGTTATCAATGGCACGGTTTACAAAAGAATATTTACCATAATTTGTTCGCTGTGGTCGGCCCTTAACTTTGAAAGGATGATCGCTCCTACCCATGTAAGTGGGCTTTCCCAATCGTTTGCTAAGCTCACCCCATGCTGGTTGATTTGTATACGTGTTGTACATAGCGCAGAGTCTAGATTTCATCCTCCTAGCCTCCAGTGATTCCCACCCACGTTTCATTAACATACGGCTCACACTGCTCCTGGGATTAAAGTCACTGAGCACAAATCTAGCGGCCTTTCTTTGTACCATTTCCAACTCATTGATGAGCCCTACTTGATATGGATCCCAAACCGCCGAGGCATATTCCAGAATAGGTCTTACAAGTGACAAATAGCCTAATTCTTTAGCAGAGGTACTACTTCCTTTTAATACACTTATTACAAAGTGCAGGGATTTGTAAGCTTTTGAAACTACAAATCCTACATGACTACTCCATTTCATATCATTCCTTACGTGAACGCCCAAATATTTGCAAGAATCTTCTTCTACAAGTATTTCCGAGCCAATGTTATATTGAAAATCCTGCCTTCGCACTTTCCCGATTTTTAAGAGACTACATTTTCTTGTGTTTATTTTCATTTTATTTACAATCGCCCACTTATAGACCAGGTTCAGGTCCTCTTGAAGCACTGCATTGTCTTGTGAGTCATGTATCTTTCGATATATTACACAATCATCCGCAAACAATCGACAGTCACTGCGAATCCCATTTGGTAAGTCATTTATAAACGCCAAAAATAACAAAGTTCCGACTACGCTGCCCTGAGGGATACCCGACGTTACGGTGATTTCATCCGAGAATATGCCTTCGACTTTCACTTTCTGGGAACGACCCGTCAAAAATTCTTGGATCCATAAAATTACTCTTCTATCAATCTTCGTCGAAGCTACTGAAGTATGGGTGGTGCTTAGTAATGACATTCAGGGCACAGTCAGTGCCTGTGGATGTTGTGAAAGGTTCTACTCATAGGGTTAGTACTACTGTTCTGACTCAGTGAGGAAAGCAATGGCAAACTACCTCACTCCTCTTTTTGCCTAGTACGCCTCAATATAGCGCTGCCTTGGGTTTTTGTGGCAATCTACTCTCATAACCTAACGGCGGTACTGTTTGAGGATCCAACCAGCCTTCGGGCTGACTACCTAACAGACAACATTAAGTACGGAATACGGCGCTGAAAGGCAGGAAGTCGTTGACTTAATGCTTTTCTCCTCTGATCGCACTACATTTAGCAGTGGTTTCTGGCTTAAACCCACAAAACAAATTGCGTTGTGATGGATTTTGCCTTGCCAGTGAGCTTCCGTGCTTATTCTGCTGATGGCAATGTTTTGTGTGTAACTTAAATAGAAGACTGACTTAATTCTTTCGTATGCCTGCCGTTCCAAGGCCCGGGTCAATACTTCTGAATACTTATTGTTTAAAAAATGACAATTTTTGACTTAATCCTTTTCAGCTCCGACCGATTCAATTGTGCCAACAGTTGAAAATGTTTTCAACATTAAAGCACTACAGGGTGGCTGGAACAGATAAGATGGAAACTACAAAGACTGCTGATCACAGATGACGTCATACTTAGCAGGGAGGAATTCCGGCGACATATTAATTCTACGGATGTTTCAAGTTTTTAAGTACAACGTCGACCTAAGAGGGTGATATCGGAGGAACAAAGACAGACAAATCAGCCAACGTATGAAGAGGTTCTGGGAAGAAAAGAAAAAGAAAACTATTTTAACATAGTCTTAGAATCTAAACGGTCTATAGGCTAATTGGCAAAATTCTTTAAGACAATTAATTATTATTATTACGGTATTATTCGATTATTATTATTATTATTATTATTATTATTATTATTATTATTATTATTATTATTATTATTATTATTATTAACATGGTGAGGTTAATTATTACATTACCATGTCCCTCTCTGGCCATGGTTATTATGATGCATACCTCCATCGAATGGGAATTTCGCCAAGTTCACGGTGCCGTTATTGTGATGAACAATGGGATGACGTTCAGCACACGTTCTTTGCATGCTTGAGGTGGAGAAATCTTCGAAGGCTTCTGGAGACAAAAGTTGGAGTCATTACACCAGACAATGTGGTGGATAAAATGCTCAGCAGTAGAGAAAGTTGGACAAAGATTGCTGTCTACATCTCTGAGCTGCTGAAAACAAAAAAAGAGGAGGAACCGAGAAGATTGGTTGCTGAGGACAGTGAAGATGAGGATGAGTAATTTCATTATCATCATGTTAAATGAAATTCACTGAGACCTCTGGTCGTAACAGTGGCTCCACCCTGAAGTATGGCTGAACAGGCAGTTCCGGGGTGGCCTTAAGCCAAGTATACGGTTTGTGGGTTTTTAGTAGGTAAGAATCCTGCACAGTTATTAGTCCGGAAGCTTGCAATCTGTCTTTTGAAGATTTCCCCCCGGTTTCCCTCTAAAAATAAAAAACAAAAATAAAAATAATATTACTTCAAGTGCTACTGTCGTTTCACGTCCTTGTATACAGAATGTATGAATACCATGTGGTAATATAAACATTTTGAGCACTTCAATGTCATGTTGATTGGATAGAATATCAACTGCGTGTTCCCGACAACTTAAAACTGCTTCAAACAGTTCGTGTAAAATCACATTATCAAGATAGCTTGTCGATAGTCAGGGAGATCGATTAAAATTATGTAGAAGTAAGTTGATAGGAGTTTGAACACTCTCTATAAATTTCAATGTAACAGATTAACATCTGGGTTCTTCAGTAACTTGTAGAAGATGAATGCTGGGTTCAGGGTCAAAAGACAGAACTCTTACTCCTTTTGTGCACTGCGCGATAAAATTACACTAATATCTGGGGATACTTTCATTTACATAAATTACTACCAACGACCTATTCACGCGATTTAGACACAAATTTAAGCCGTGTATAATGTTATATGCATGGATAAATGGAAATCAAGGAAGCATTTCTATATAATCCCAAGCGACAGTTGTAACACAGGTAGCCGCAATTATCAAGATCTGATCTCTCGAGGTCAACATATTCTCACCACAAGGGGCCATCATCTCGCCTGGGTTCGTGTCAGCTCCACGTCCTGTGGACTCCAAGCCTGCGATTCTCAAGTAAGTAGATACGAGGTAATTTAATGGAATAATCATAATGTAGCCACCGTAAGAGTTTAAAATGATAATCACCTAGCTCAGATTTTGAATTTGTATAGTAATTATAGTAATTTGTCATTTAGAAATTGTTCAAGCTTCTGCAAAAACGAGTAACCGTTTGATCGAAAGTTATCAATACAAACATTACTGGAGTTATTGAAATCAGCAGATAAGATTTGAAATAACATTCACGAAAAGACACTCGTTAGGTGAATATATTGAAAATTGCCAAATAAATAATTCCTAGATATTTTAACTGAGACTTTCAGCGTTGAGACTGTTACATCTAAACAAACCGATTTTGATAGTTCTCTTAAGCACTGTGAGGTTTGAAGCCATTTTTCAGTGTTGCCTAAAGTAAACAAAAGGTTGGTGCTTTTCAGTCGGTCAACACGAATGTACCCAAAAAAGAGCTTAAACTTATTAAATAGCGGCTTCGGTAGCGTAGTTAGTAGCATGCTGTGCTTCTATTCCCAAGATCGTGGGTTCAAACCCGGCCGACGTCGTCAGATTTTTAAGTGCGTTAAAATCCCCCAGTATGCCTTCCTTCGGAGGGGAAGTAAAGCTGGCGGGCCCATGTCGTAGATGTATGACATGTAAAAGAACCTTCCACTAACTACAGAAGCTTTAAAAACCCTCTCTCTAAATTCCAACGTTTGCCGCTAGGTGCTGAATGCGATGGCATCTAGTAGTAGCCAAGTTCACACCTAGGTGTCGTGGACGGTAGCGTTTGGAAGCAAAAGAGAAACTTCTTGAAATTCATCGTCAGCAGTCCTTACCTGAATTACAGATAACACAATTAACACCGGTTATCAGACAGCCTCTACGCACAGCCAAAGTACACGGTGCTACATGACCGCGTTGTTGCATCCCCTAAACTGAGGAACCAACCCCCAACCAAAGTAATTAAATGAGGACCTTTCTCAATCTCATTACTAATTTCTTTGATGAATGAAGTACGATCATAATTGGTCCATTTGTACTGAAACAGGATGTTGATTTATTAGTTTTGTATGTTTATATTCCAGGACATGTTAAATACATAGGGAAAATATAATGAAAGCTATATGAGAAGCTTATTTCCAAAAGGTACCAAATCCAAAAAGTATTATTTTACAGGAGAGAGGAAAAACGCTCAGAGTGTAAAATTTCATTGAAAATCCATTTGAACACATTTATTATGTTCAGATAGAATAAATGCATTGTTATACCAAGTATTTCTGTTTAGGCTTTTACAATTTAGGAAATATTTAAAGAAAATGATGGATTTGGTACTTTTTGGCACTGAAACTCTAAATACTTTGAACGGAAAGACATAAATTTCACTGCAGTTATCAGAATCTTCGAGAAAACTGATTGTATTTAGTTATGCAATAATTAGATTTAAGGTATTTACAGTGAAGGCATATATTATTTAAATAATATTAAATAAAATTGAACAAAACAATGAAAATTATGCACAGTAACTTACCAGTGCTGAACTTTTGGAATTATGATTGTAGTTTGTGTCTAAAGAACCTGAATATGGTAAATAACTTGTGAACTGGACAATGGATAATATTATCCAGTACTAAAAGAAATGGCCTCTCATTGGCTGCATCGATACGGTACGTATTGGAACATTCAGGCCACAGGATTTGGTACTTATTGGCATCAAACGAGAGTTTTATGGCCCGTTTGTTATGGATTTAGTTCGTTTTGGCAATTTTATTTCTTTCATATGATGGAGCTTCCTACCAATGGACGTTTTCCATCATAATCTCAATGTCGATTTTTTTGGATTTGGTATCTTTTGGAAATAAGCTTCTCATATAGGCTATCATCGCTGCAACTGAATATCCGCGTACCAGATCAGATCTTGTACTTCTGGACCATTGTCCTCTTCATAACTATTTACCAGCCCACAGCAATTTGTGGATATTAAATGCTGGAAAGCAGGTTATTTCATGTGCATTTTCCTCTGTTACGCTGAATATGAGAATACCTCAAAAGAACGGAGTGAATAATATTCTCAGATCGGTGGATTTTACAGTCGTTATAATGACATTTATGTTGCATTGCTGAAAATCAATACTAAGGGTTTCTGGACATATTTTCATTGTTATTTTCCAACTCTATTTACTTCGACAAATACTCATTTCAATTGTAATGAAACGATATTAACATTACAGAATAATTAATTATAAGGGTCTTAATTATATGGTATGAAGTGTCGAAAATGGGGCAGTATAGTCATAATAGTTCAGTAGCATTGATAGGCTATAGAGAATTTTTACATTTATTCGTATAATTTCTAAAATCTAATAAGCGTATTTAACATTGAAGATATCCGCCTAACAATCTCCACGTTTATACTAGGGCTGTACCGTAGGCCTATTTCAAGTTGTGGAGCACATCTCTCAATCGTGGTTAATAATAATAATAATAATAATAATAATAATAATAATAATAATAATAATAATAATAATAATTACATTCACTTATATAAAATGTCAAAATATCAAACACAGAACGTTTAAAATATTTGTCAAAGCGTTGTTATTGCAGAGCTTTCTAAACCTTTTCTCATGGCGACACACCAATAGCAAATAAAATTCTACATGCCACCCATGTAATTATTTTAATTATAAACGTACGTTATTTTAAAAAAGAAGATACATTTTAAAGAATTTTTTATTTTTATAGTATCTATATATTTAAAACAGTAAGGTGATTTTTGTTATCACGAGATAGAGAGAACGACAGAACCAATTTACTTCGTAGAGCACTCTAACGAAAGCTCTTGGCCTGTAGATTTGCAGAGTGTCTCTAAAATAAACAAATATAATACGGTATATTTTTAAATAAATATAGAAAATAGCAGAATTCTCGCCCCTCGCGCATGCGCACAATCCGCCTGGGCTCATGACAAAATGGCGGTGAGAAGTCCATTAAAATGTAAGTTATTTAATAAGCTTCCATGTAATTGAAAACATACATTAACCAAGTTCTGACAATACAATATAATAACAGTATGAACATATACGAATATATATTGATTTTATTGATAATGAATTGGATTATTTTCTTCAGATAGCGACTTTTGAAGATAGTGAATGGTTGCGTCTGCATCGAAATGTGAGTGCGCGAGTAGCTATTTGGTTAAGGCGATTGACTGTGCATCCAAGGATCGCAGGTTCGATCCCAACTCTCGCCAGTATTTTTTTTTTTTTTGCCACTGAAATATTGTTTTATCAAGGAGTATTAGTAAGGTTTTATGTCAGTTAAAGATACATATTTCTACACATTTTCTCAACACGTTTTATTTCCGTTTTACCATTGCATTACAGCATGTCCTCAATACGTCGTTTGAATATCGGCAATCAGTTCCAGTAACTGACAACAGATGGCAGTACCTCGCCAATATAGTTCCAGTAACTGAGAGCAGATTGCGTCGATATATTTAAAACACAAGGCATGGCCTTGATGGCAAGTTTTCGCGTGATAGTTAAATATTGTATTATCAAGGATTATTAGTAACGTTTTATGTCAGTTAAAGATTCCTACATTCCCTCTCAATAAGTTTTATTTCCGTTTTACCATTGCATTACAGCATGTGGTCAAAAGAGCTAATATCTGCCATCAATTGCAGTAACTGACAACAGATGGCAGTACCTCGCCCATATAGTTTCAGTAACTAACAACAGACGGCAGCACCATTGCATCGATATATTTAAAACACAAAACATGGCGCGTTTTCAAGTGATGGAGAGTTATAGAGGGGAATTTTTAAGAAGGGAAACGTTGAAGAACATTAACTGACAGTTGAGTGTGTAGGCTATGTTGTTTATGTACTTTAATATTGCAATTTCTTCCCAATGCTTCGGTGGTCAAGTTGGTAGCATCCTAGACTAAAAGTTATAAATTATGCATCGTCGATATACTCTTAAATTATTAGTGAAAAGGTAGTTTTCCAGGCCCTGGCGCGTGTCCACAATTGCTTTCGCCATGAGAGACACTTGGCAAACATAATTCGTTTGAAGGGCTCCGACATCGTTGTCACTCAGCCCCATGTACTTTGGTGTGTAAGTGTAAAATTTTCTCTGATAACCCGTATTATTGTGATAGCTGCGTTACTTTGTGTATTTGTAATTAAGGTGGGAAATGGCAAGGTGACGGCCGAGGCCTTAAGTTAGGAACCATCCCGGTATTTGCCTTGAGTGGAAGTGGGAAACCACGGAAAACCACATCTAAGATTGTCGAGGTGGGAATCAAACCTTCCTCTTCTTAGTTATACCTCTAGAGACTGAATGTGCCCCGTTTTTGCCCTCAGACCAGAATTAAATTTCTTGGCAGAGCAGGAAATGTAACCCGGGTCTCCGAGGCGATAGCCAAGAATGGGTGGGCTTCCATGTGTTAATACGATTTTTGACATGCACGGGACATAGAATTCTAAAACAGCCTCCATTAGGGTGACTGCCGAAGTGAGTATTGAGTATATGCCTAAGCTCATTCCAGTAGTTGGCGAAGTTATTCTATGTTCCCCTGCAAAATGTACTGCCATAAACTATAACAGGTGATGGAAATAGCTTATTTAGAGCAGTTTTGTACTGTTTATATCAAAATGAAGAACGTCATTCTGCGCTGCGTTTTCAAGCTATTGCCAAACATTTCGCTGGCAGGAACAATTATAAGGAATTTATTGTAAGCGATCAGTCTCATCGCATTCTCCTCACCAACCAACTTGAGTATGAGAGTCTCTGGACGGTCATGTTGAACTTAATTGTATAAGACAGTTGTTTAATGATTATTTGTTTAGAGTACTGAATCTAACTACGCAGTTGATTTCGGCAATGGAAGTATTTTTTGCCATTTAATATTTAGCGGCTCCGATATTGCAGGTCACTATAGTGTTATCGAATAATACGAAGCCACATTTAAAATCCAATATAAATAGGCCATTTCAGAAACAATTCCAGATGTTATGCAGTACAGTGAAAGGTCTTTGACGATCAAATGTAAACATTGTTGTACATTGTATTTCTCTTGCGTAAAATCTACGCGCGGTTACTTTGGCCTTTACTGTTGTGATGGTAAAATTGATCTGCTGAAATATAAAATATTTGCCAAGCTGCAACAATGCAATGATATTAATTTTAAAGTCTGTCTGTCTGTCTGTTAGGTAGTCAGCCCGAAGGCTGGTTGGTTCCTCAAAAAGTACCGCCGTTACGTTATGTGAGTAGATACCCACAAAAACCCAAGGCAGCGCTATTTTGAGGCGTTCTAGGCAAGAAGAGGAGTGAGGTAGTTTGCCATTGCTTTCCTCACTGAGTCAGAACAGTAGTCCTAACCCTATGAGTTGAACCTTTCACAGCATTCACAGGCACTGACTGTGCCCCGAATGCCATTACTAAGCACCACCCATACCTCAGTAGCTTCCATATAATCACAGCCATGAGTGAGACTGAGACATCGGTGAAAAGCCACCTTTTACTCTAGCCTGTGCCAACTGACAAATGCAAAAGTACTGTATTCATCAAGAGATGGGGAACATTGAGCTTATATCCAGTAGTTCAAACACATACATCAGCGTTAACATATTGGCGAACATATTTCATTTGATGGACTCAGACATCGTCGTCACTCAGCCCCGTCTATTTTGGTGTGCGAGTGTAAACCTTTCTCTGATAACCTGTGTTAATGTGATGGCTGTGTTGATGTGTGCATTTGTAATTAATGTGGGGAATGGGGAGTTAACGACCGAGGCTTTAAGTTAGGAACTATCCCGGTATTTGCCTGGAGTGGAAGTGGGAAACCACGGAAAACCAAATCCAAGATTGTTGAGATCGGAATCAAACTTTGCTCTTCTTAGTTTTGCCTCACGAGTGCGCCCCGTTCCAGTCCTCAGACCAGAATTAAATTTCTTGGCAGAGCGGGGATCGAACCTGGAATCCGGGGCAATAGCTCAGAATGTAGCCTTAAGAATGGGCTTCCCTGTGTTAATACGATCTTTGACAAGCACTGAACATATAATTCTAAAACTCCCTCCATTACTGTGGCTGGCGAAGTGAGTCTATGCTCATTCCAGTAGTGGCGAAGTGATTCTATGCTCCCTTTCATAATTTACTGTCATGGAAATACAAAGTATTGTACCTTCAACAGGTGATGGAAATTCATTATTTACAGCAATTTCATTCTGTTTATTTCAAAATGAAGATCGTCATCCTGAGTTGCGTTTGCAAGCAAATTGCAAAAATTGCAAGGATTTTATTATTGGCGATCAATCTCATCGCATTCTCATCAGCAACCAACTTGAGAATGGAAGTATTCATTGTATATGTGAATATTATTGTTTATTGATTATTTGTTTAGAGTGCATAACAATGGGTCTAACCACGCAGTTGATTTTGGCAATGGAAGTAAGTTATTATTTGCCATTTAATATTTGGCGGCTACGTTGATGCAGGCCACTATAGTGTTATATAAAATGACGTTAATTTGGGCAGAAATGCTGCTATAAATAAACCCATTTGACGAAATAGAACATTAGCCGCAAAAAAGTGGGAAATCGGAGAAAAATACGAAGCCACTTTTAAAATCCAATATAAATATGGCATTTCAGAAACAATTCCAGATACTAGGCCGTTACAGTTTAGGGTCCTTGACGAACAAATGTAAACATTGTTCTGCACTGTATTTCTCTTGCGAGAAATCTACACTTGGTTACTTTGACCTTTGCTGTTGTAATGGTAAAATTAATCTGAATAAATATAAAATATTTGACAGGCTTTAACAATTATTTTTCACTGGAGATGATATCTCAAGGAATTCCAGAGGGACTAATCGGCAGTACAATGCTATGTCCTTCGTTTCACGGCGCAGCGGTCAAGCTGTATGCCTCTCACCAAGGCGGATCGGATTCGATTCCCGGTCAATGCATGTGAGATTTTTGATGTTAAAGGCCATGTCCTGTGGTTCGGATTCCACGTTAAACGGAGGTCCCGTGGCTTATGATCGCGAGATTAACGGTCACGTTAAACTGCAAGCTTCCTTCCTTCCTTCGTTTCATTTGGAGCCAATGTTCCTGTGCCACACGCACACGGTCCACATTGTTTTAAAATGTATGGAATTGCACATCATCGCATTTCTTCGTTATATTCCAAAAATATAAGCGATGGTTTGCGGCCAGTTGTATTAGACTCATCAGAGTTCTTGAATCCCTTGGAACTAAACGACTGGCCGCCACATACTCCAAACGCTTGGCCCGTTATGCTGCTTAGAAATCTGAACGGTTCCCAAGGACTCCTAAATGCAACCATATTGCTTGGATTTGGAAATAATAGGTGCAGTTAAAATTAGGCAGAGATGTCTAATCCTTCGACTTGATTTAACACCATCCGATAAAACACTATCATTTTCTTTTAAGAGGCAATATTTTCCAATTCATTTGGCATACTTTATCACAATCAATAAAGCTCAAGGGGAAACTCTGGAACGTATAGGCCTCAATTTGCCCCAACAATTTTTCAGTCATGGCCAGCAGTATTTTGCAATGTTGAGAGTGCAATCTTTTGACGCCCTCATAGTTTCAATAGAGTCAAAAAATAATCGTAGAAAGAATGTACAGTAGGCCAATATAAGAAAATTCTTCAGTAAATATTTTTCTATTGACCGTCATGTTTTGACGGGTTTCAACTAGTATATGTTTTGTTTTTGTTGTTTATTGTCGTGTAGCCTCCTGAGAGGCCGAGTGCAGGTCTTTCTAGTCGACGCCCGTGGGTGACCTGCGCGTCGGGATGAGAGATGAGATGAATGGATGAAAGTGGGCAAGGATGTGGAAGGAAGCGACCGTGGCCTGTCAGAAGGTACTGTCCCAGCATTTGCCTGGTGTTGAAAATGGGAAACCACGGAAAACCATTTCAAGGACAGCCGACGGTGGGGCTTGAACCCACGCGTCTACCGAGTCAGCAGAGAGCTTGGCCCCATGACCTAACGCCGCGCTTTAGCTAGCGTAGCCACTCCTGTCGGTAGTATATATGTGATTTCCCAAGTATAATGGGCTATATTAAACACCTTTCTCATAGATAAAATACTTCCACCTTGATGTTCCAATTCAATGACTGCTGTGGGCTTGGGAATCATTACAAATCTGCTTCATATCCGGTCGGATGCAGGACAAATTCACACGCATTTCCTCATCCAACATTCTCAGACTTCCACATTTAACTGATATTGTATTAGCCATAACAGAAAACGCACTTTCACACGAATGTGTCGTAGAAAACTGCAACAAAATGAAGTGGGCTCATTTACTCAGGTGATGAAAATCGTGTTGAACTGAAACCCAGAAGCTGTTTAATTCCGACTCTTGGAACTTAAGTTTTAAAGTCTCGTTGATTTTAAGTTCCGTCACTTCCTCCTCTTCACAAGAACTGGAGGGTGCAAAAGGATTTCTTATCCAATCATATTGGTTAATATTTAGTGTTGGAAAATATCCATCAACTTCGATTTGAGTTTCATTAAAACGATTGTGAACCAGTGGTTGTATGTTGTCACAAATTGGACATTTAGATGTCAATGGAAACATCTCAAAATTGCTTTCATTTGTTTTTCTCAACCATACACTGACTTTGTCCCTTAAAGCGGATTTTAGCAGGGACCCGGAACAGAACGTAACGCGGAACGGAACTCTTGTCTATGTGGAACGGAGAAATTCCGTTATCTCCCAGGTTATTTCCAAGTTGTAACGTTACCGCTGTCTGTTCCATGCGTAACGTTACCGTCCTGGAACGGAACTGATTCTGAAACCGTACCCGGTATCTGGAACAGTGGAATGTTAGCCGAGCCTGTACCGGTACAGCGTATTGGAGACGGGTGGAACGTTACGTTGTCCCGTACCGAAATGAACAGAGGAATATCCGATACGTTACAGTTCGGAACATTCTACTTATAATAACGGAACAAACAGACGGAACGGAACGTTACAAATTTAACGGGATTGTATTGTTACAAGGCTGCATTATGACGTCTCAAGGTCAAGCAGAAGGCGTGCGATGTAGCTGTTATTTTTATTGGGACGACGTGCATGCATTTACTCACTCAATCCCATTTTCCCGCTCACCTCACAGCACGCCAGCCTTCTGTTTCAGCTAATGTAGAGATCCTGTACCCCAAAAGAAGCTGCGCGACTGCGTCCCCTCGTTGTGATCGGTTGATCAAAATTCCTTTGGGATACCGTACACGATTTGTGAGGTAGGGCAATGGGCAAAGCACAGTGCTATCAAGCGGTTCCGTGGCACATTTTCCGTATATAACTAAGTAGATCTAAGTTGCGGGAACACCGTAGTGTTTGTTTGTACTTCAACGTTGATTATCACCGAGACATGAGGTTTGAGACCACATATAAAATTTATACATTTCAAGCTGCCTGGAGTTGGAGAGGGGAGTACAGACGATTCTCTAGTTTAATCAAATTTTGGTTGGCTTACATATCATTGACAATCATTTCATGTCTCTGCTTTCAGAATAAGGCTATATTATGACTACCCACATCGTCACTCCAAGAGGACAGCGAAATACTTATTATTAGACTATTGTTATTATTATTATTATTATCATCATTAGACAGTTATGTTATTATTATTTTCATAATTATTAGTCAATAATGATTATTATTAGTATACTATTATTATTATATTTTTCATTATTCTAGACAATTGAGTTTGTACAAAAATTCGCTATCCAGCAACAGAGAAACTACCTTATACTATCGGGGCGCAGTTAGCCTATTATTAGGAACCGGATTCTTAGGTTCTTATCTATTTTTCCCATACTTCTAAATACTTTTACGAATCACACTGAAATTCCGTACTACCTAATAAACTAAATAATACGCGAGTACCTAAAAATAACTAATTGCAGTTTTGTACCATTTATTGTAGTATATTTCAAATTTTGTCCATAATCCTTGAAATTAAATGTGAAGATAGTGTTTATTCCTAGCTCCAGTCGATTGAAAGCAATCCTACCTAATGGAAAAATGAAATATTTTCAGCACTTTCCAGCTTATATATTATTGTTTGGTTATTTACCGAGAGGAAAGAGCGAATAAATCTCTTATTATTCCCAAGAATCCAATATAGTAAAGAATCAACATTATTTGAACGAGATAGAGTGTGAAAATCATCTCTGACATCCTTGGCTTTATTGCAATCCCTAAAAGTGTAAAGTTATCGGTGATAATTTGATTACGCATCATTATGTAAAATATTTACTCTCTCGTTGCAATCAGATTGTCTACTAACAATGAGGTATTAATTTTAAGCCTTATGTAATGTATGTCAACTTTCGCTACCCTTTAAACATAAGAGCCTATTGTAAAACCCCATTCTACCTTATAAAAAACTAAAAAGAACAATTTTATGTTTTTGAAAACCTAAAATGACAATTTTAAAAACCACCAAAATCCGGCCCCTATTTATTATATTCTGATGGTTGGGTGGTAGAGCAGCGGACTCTGTACTGGGATAAACGCCAGGAAAGAAGAATATGGTTGGGTGGTTTCGTAAGTAAGACAAGAAGTTCCGTGAAGAACTATACAGCCTAATTTTCATGCCAATGATTATTCTACAGTATATGAACCTATCTAGAATAATGACGAAATTAAGTTGGTAATATCGAAATATCTTTCAAAACATACCTGGTGTAATGTAGCCTAATAACGCACTACAGTTGGCAGCCCTGGTGACTGAATATATTCTTATTTCCATCTCTTAAGGTACAGAATACAACATTTGGTTGAAGTCCAATGGACGTTACATGCAGTTAGACACTGGATCTATCAGCAGCGTAAAAGCATGTTGCCAACAATACCATGCGTGTGCTGGTCAGAAATAATCTGAAATTTTATGATATCTTGTTGTGCCAACTTTGGATGAAATCCATTTGTTAGTATAGAAGTTACATATATTTTAAAATTGGACCTATCAGCAGGCATAGTATCATGTTGGCAGCACTGACTTATATTAATTACTCCAAATTAATCTAGAAAGTCAGGTGCTATACGTGTGCAAAGTATAGAGCTGTTGGCTTGCATACTTTCTGATATATTGATATTAGGGTAAAAAAATATAGACAGCATTTATTAACAGTTGTCAGCCCTGATTGCTCTTAACAATACTTATAGTCATATCTGTTATGTTACACATAGCACATACGAAATTTGGTTGAAATCCAACTGATAGTATAGAAGTTACATGTATTTAAAAATTGGTACTATCAGCAGGCTTATAATCATGTTGGTAGAACTGATGTATATAAGTTACTCCAAATTAATCTAAAATGTCAAAATATACGTGTGCATAGTTTAAAGCTGTCGGCTTGCATACTTTCTGATATATTGGTATTTGGATAAAAAAAATAGAGAGAGCAATTATTAACAGTTGGCAGCCTTGGTGGCTCTTAAGAATACGCTCAGTCATATCTGTTTACGTACACATTTTACATACAAAATTTGGTTGAAATCCCATTGATAGTGTAGAAGTTATATGCATTTAAACATTGGACCTATCAGAAGGCTTAAAATTATGTTGGCAACATTGTCATGTATGGCCTCCTGGATATAAAACTGAAATAGTATTATCTACATGTGTGCCAATTTTGGAATAGCTCCCATGCATATCTTGCAAGATATCCAATATGGAGCTCAAATTTCTAGTGCGTTTTTCAGCAGTTGGTAGCACTGACATCATTTTCAAATATGGACGTGAGATATTCCGGTGCACGTCTTTACTCATACTAAATTTGGTTTTGATTGCTGCAGCCGTTTAGGAGTTGATAGGGGGGGGGGACACACACAAGGCCAGACAGACAGACAGACACACATTTTCCCGGATCGATCTCATAAGTCTACTTTTTCCTCATTTTTGCAAAATGCGAAAAGTAGGCTAGGGCCCACAGCCACTCCTATTTCAGTACACGAGCTATCGAGTCTAATACCAACAGGCCGAGTGGTTCGAGGCTGGCTGGCGTACCTCTGGTCGTATTGGGTACTGACGCACATTAGTAGTATATGCCAAAAGCATAAGATGGCGTCGATAATTTAGAGGTGGAACACCCGATTCGACGAGTTGGCTGGGTATCGGACTGGTCCGGAAGGCACCAGTAGCCAGCCTAACGCCACTATGGTGGATACTGTCCAGCATTTTCAAGGTTGCCGGTCTTTCTGAACCATAAGCCGCAGAACCATAGTCTAGCCGGGACACGACGAGGGCTTGGTAGAACCGTAGCAGCACCGCTCCGTCAGCCCCCCACGTAGTACTACTAAGAAACTTGAGCATGTTCAGTTTCCTGAGACACATCGTTCTTAGTTGCCGTATATGGGGCTGCCACGTTAATTTGCTGTCAAAATGGAGCCCCAAGAAGCGATAAGTGTCAACCAACGGCAACGCAGCATACCTGAGATGTAGTTCAGGGTGTAAGTGTAGCCTTCGGAGCCGACAAAAATGGACGACGGAGGATTTCGCTGATGAAAACCGGTCGTGAGCCCACCTGTCGACCCGGTTAATAGCTATCTGCAATTGCCGTTCCACGATTGACATACATCCAGAGCTGTAAAGCAGATCTAAATCGGCTACATACAGCGATGGAACTATCGTGGGCCCGGTGGCGGTAACAATGCTGTTTATGGCAACCTCTTTTACTTTTACGCTCATCGGCGTATCGCAGATTCTTTCTTCTTTTATATTTAAGGAAAATATATCAATTCAAAACAACCATTTATTGACACTTCTGGATGCCATGACAGTTAATTTTACAACAGTGGAAAAAAGATAATAAAGAAAAAAATGACAATCTTAATGTAGCATCTTTGGCCAAAAGATATGACACACTCCCACCTTGAGTTGGTGGAAGAACAACTCAACCATACATAAATAACTATAATTACCTCAAAATACAGTAATCATAAATCTAATCTCTTTGGTGTATTTACAGCTCTACCACTTTTAGTGGTCACTCTTGACATCCCTTCTCATCCCTAAACACATTTAGGCTAATGAGACTTTTGTCATTTTTTGAAGAGAAAGGCTCTTCCTGTACCTATCTTGCGACTATTTTTCTGCTGACATTATCTCCTCACATGATAATTCTCCACGAGCTCTTGTAAGGTTTGCTCTTCGCGTAATTTGGATAAACCTCTTTATCCAAGCAACCAACCGAATTATTTTTCCATAGCTTGAAAAATATAAGTAATACCAATTAAAATCGTGGTACCTGCACTGATCATTATTTACATGTTTTTGGGATGCTACATGAAGTATCTACAAAGTAACTCATTATTTGAGTTGATTTTCTATTTTCTTGCAAAATCAGCTCTGCCTCTGCAGGTGGAAATTCACCAGGCCACTCTGGCCGGTCCTTTCGTAAAATCTCTGGCCCCTCCCACCATTGAAGTGCTAACAATTTTTCTGCCAGACAACTCTTGAAGGAAGATCTGCAGGATTCAAATGGCCAGGAACATATCTCCACATTTCTGGTAAAGTCAACGGATGGGTTTCTTTATCACGGTTGTTGACAAACACAGTCCATGTTTCTTCCTATAGAATCCATGCTAAAACCGTTGTCGAATCAGTCTAGAAATTCAACTTGACATCTTGGTAGTTTATTCCTTCTAGCACTGAATTACCTAATCTAGCTCCCACTGTTGCAGCAATTAGTTCCAGTCGGGGAATGATGACTGTGTTTAATGGGGCTACTCTTGCACTGGCTGCAAGAATGTGTACCTTACTCTCACCGTCAATTTGTAGTCGTATGAAGACTACTGCAGCGTAGGCCTGTGCACTAGCATCACACAAAATATGTAGACTGACATCCCTGTGGTTCTTGGAATAATGAAACCAGCGTGGAATTCTCATCTCTTTCAGGAGAAAAAGGCTTAAATACCAGGTTACAAATTGGTCCTTAATATCAGTAGTAACCTCTTCATCTCAAGATATACCACTTAGCCATATCTTTTGTAATAACAATTTAGGAACTAGAAGTACTGGACTAACTATGCCAATCGGATCAAATATCTTTTGTGCAACTGACAGAATGGATCTTTTCGTGATCACTCCCAATTCATGGTTCTGTAACCATTCCAAGTTTAACAATAAATTTTCAGATTCCAAATCCCATCGTAAACCTAGCACCGCTGTCCGTCCTACAAGAATGAAAGCATCATTGTTGGCCTGCCAACCTCTGAGGTCGAACTTTCCTTCCTGCATTATATCACGTGCTTCATTAATTAATTCTTTCAGTTCTGATTCAGTATCAACACTGGTTACAACATTGTCCACATAAAGGCTCTGTTTAAGTCTTGATATCTGTCCTTTACTATATTGACAATCTTCCATTGCCTTGTCCAAATGGTAATCAAGAACTGCTCCTAAAAGGAAAGTGCTACATTTTAATCCAAATACCACCCTCCGATGCCGAAATATCTTTATATTCTTCCAGTCATTTGGATCACACCAGAAGAACCTAAGAAAATCTCTGTCTTCTTGACGAACACTTATTTGTAGAAAAGCCATTTCTACATCAGCTGTCACCCCAAATATCCCTTCCCGAAATTTTAGTAACAGCGAAGGAATCAGTTCAATCAGATTGGGTCCACACTCTAAACAATGATTGAGAGAAGGAGCATTTCTACCTCTTGCTGACACGTCAAATACAGGACGAACTCTGGTGGCTATTCTCCTTAATAACAGTTCGATATGGTAGGTAGTGTCCATAATTCCCTACTTCTTTGACTGGTACTTCTTCAATAATTCCCAGTTCTTCCCACTCAGCTAGAAGATTTTGAGACTGAATCTTTCTAGTGGTAGATTCTAACCTTTTGAGTGCCAGCTCCCTGTTACTAGGAAGAGCCAAGCTATCTTCTTTCCATAGCAATGAAACTTCGTAAAGTCTCTCATCATTTACAGTAATACCTCTTAGAAAATCATCTCTAATTTGAAGCTGTCTTTCATTTTTGGACATTTTAACAGCTGAGTCTGAGATTCCAATGGTATCTAGGCTCCAGCGATCGTTGATCTCATTAACAAACAGAGCTGTAACTTCATCTGCCAAGTTAACAGAAGATTGTTGTGGAACTTTCCCCATCAAAGTCCAGCCTAAATTTGTTTCCACAGCAACCAAACCAGAAGATAGAACTTTAATATTTCCTGTCTGAAGTTTGTCCGCTACATCCGCTCCAATCAGCAAGTCCACAGGCCTAGACTCATCCCCAATATCTGTTAGGCTGATATTCCCTTCCTCAAGTTCATTCAACCAAGGTCCTTTCTTGACCGAAGGGATGCCATTACATATTAAAACCTGATCCAATACTTCAAAATTACATTGATATTTTCCATCCAGGCTTTCAATTTCAACTTTGTAACATGAATGTTCATTAACACTCGTTTTCACTCCCCCAAAAAGGTCATGTTTAATTGTTTCAGTTCTGACTGGAGTGTAACCTAATCTTTTAACAATGTCTTTCTTAACATAGGATCTTTGGGATCCTGAGTCAATTAAGGCTCTAACAGAGAAGGAAGAGCCAATACCTTTCATCTTTATAACCAAAGTTTGCAAAATAACTTTAGGATATTTAGAAATATTACTCAGCGAATTTGTCTTTTGTTCATTATTCCCCCCGGATTGCCTGTGTTCGACATTATTATGGGATATATTTTGTTTATTCTGAGGTAAATCAGGGCACATCAGAACTTGGTGGCTCTTACTAAAAATAATGCACCGTACTACGGCTTTACATTTATTGACACAGTGTCCCTTCTTAAAGCACTTAAAACACCCACCCTTGTCCTTTAGGACCTTCTGTTTCTCAGATAGACCTAATTAGTGTGCTTTAAAGCAATTAAGGGCATCATGTTGACCTCCACAAAAACTACAGTACCCTCTCCTCTCCTCAACTGGGTTAGTGTTTAACAAGTCAGCTGCAGTAGCAATGTGCTCTGACAATTTGGGTTGGTCTCTACTCCTGTTATTATCTTTGATTCCAAAACCGGAAATTGCTAAACTGATCCGTTCCTCGGCTTCCACTTCCCTTTTCATGAATAGCATGAGATTGTCTAACCTATCTTTCGAATCACGTGTGTGTGCAAAATTGGAACTTCTTTGCCAGGCCCTAAGAAACTCCTCAGGCAAACATGACTCTACTAAAGGATACAACATAGATGCACACTTATCTGTTGTAACACCTAAGGTTTCAAGTGACCGTATGTGCGACTCCAAGTTGTCATAAAGGCTACACATTGAATTGCCATCACCGGGTGTGGAAGATTTCTTAAGAACTAAAGAAAACAACTCTCTTACGTAAACTTCAACCAACAGATCATCTCTACCGAACCTGCTCTTTAAACATTCTACTGCCTTCGTATAATTTTCCCCAATAGGTGGAAAACTTTCAGTAATTTCTCGAGCACGAGACCCTTTCACTGTAGCTTGCATTAAGTATTGAAACTTATCTTCCGGTGCAATATCCGGATCCTTGTCTATCTTTTCAAACTGGCCCCTGAACTGTATCCACTGTTTTACATCGCCATCAAATTTCCTTAGTTCTAATTTAGGTAGTTGGAATTTTCTCTTACTCACAAGATCTACACTGCTACAATCACTGTTGTCTTTAGCGATGCCTCCTGAAGGTAGAATATATTCAACACTCACCTCTATATCAAGAAATTGACGTTGATAGTCATCGGCAAGTCTACATTCGTCGTCCAAGTCCTCTTGGCCGACGTCAAGTTTTAGACTTACGACCTTACCATCCAGCTGCAGGAGCTCATCATTTTTCTTCCGAAGTAAAGAAAGGGAAACCTGAACTTTCCTTCGCTTTTCATGAGCTGTCATCTGGACGTCATCAATTTCATTATTCAACTGCCTCGTAAACGCCGCCCGTGTTACCTTACGTATCTTTATCGCTCTATCCAGTTCACGTTGGGTTGTCTCCATAATTAAAATATATTGATATATTTATCCTATCACTGGTCACCACTTATTTTACTTTTACGCTCACCGGCGTATCGCAGATTCTTTCTTCTTTTATATTTAAGGAAAATATATCAATTCAAAACAACCATTTTTTGACACTTCTGGATGCCATGACAGTTAATTTTACAACAGTGGAAAAAAGATAATAGAGAAAAAAATAACAAACTTAATGTAGCATCTTTGGCCTAAAGATATGACAACTTCGAACAAGGTGACAGAACAGAACCCTGAGGAACTTCGTTTTCTTGGGTATAATATTGCGATATGTTCTACCGACCCTTACACGGAAGAGTCGGACTACATGAAATTCGTAATGAAAGTCGGTAGATTACCACGGAGTCCCCACTCATGAAGGGTGGAAAGGATCTCGTAGCGCCATATGGTTTCGTAGGTAATTCGGAGAAATGCCTCCTGTATGGCGCTCACAAGTCGCACCAGATAGACGGTGTTGGACATATGGGAGCGAAATCTAGACTGGTACCCTGACAGTAAGCCTCTCTCTTCCAGGAACCACACCAGTCGATGGTTCACCATCTTCTCTCGCAGCTTACATAGGGCATTTGAGAGGCCTGTAGCTGCTGACAAGTTTGGGATCCTTTCCAGCCTTGGGAACCGGTATCATGATCCACTCTCGCCATTGAGATGGAAACTGCCCATCAATCCATATACGATTGAAGAGGACCAACAATTGCTTTATACTGAATTCGCACAGATGTTTTAACATTTGATTCTGTATGTTATCCGGTCCGGGAGACGTATCCCTACACAGTGAAAGCGCACTGCGCAGTTCCCTTTCAGAGAATGGTACATTGTAGGACTCCAAAGCAGCAGTGGCAAAGGACAAGGGGTGAGCCTCCGCCTCCCGCTTCAGAGTCAGAAACGTAGGATCGTAACTCCCAGAACAGGATACATCATTGAAGTGCGATCCAATACGGTTGGCAATGGCGAGTTGGTCCGTGATGATGTCTCCGATGATGGAGACTCCGTGTGCCATCAATGATATCGGGAGTCCGGAGATCCGACGAAGCTTAGTCCACACTTGAGATGAAGGAGTATGTGTCGTCATAAACAACACATACTTTTCCCACGTCGTTTTATTACTCTCCCGAATCAGATATCGGGCTCTAGCACGCATCCTTTTGAAGGTGATAAGGTTGGCCATAGTGTTTTGCCTCCGATAGCATTTGAAAGCACGTCGACGATCTTTAAAGGCTGCTGCAATCTCGGCTGTCCACCAAGGGGCAAGTTTCCGGTGGGAGTTGCCGGATGAGGAAGGTATTGTTTCCTCAGCAGCAGCCGAAATACCATGCGTTATATGAATGGTATGATCATAGACACTCTCAAAGGTATCTTCGGCAAAATCAGCACGTGCTGTGAAAGTTGTCCAATCAGCCCGACGGAGAAGCCATCGACTTGGTAATTCGATGGCTCTCTGGTTCGGAAGAGTAACGATAATCGGTAAATGGTCACTAATACAACGGTCGTCGTGTACACCCCACTGTAGCAGGGGAACCAGCGCACGACAGCACAAGGTGATATCGACATTTGAATAAGTGCCGTGTGCAATAGAGAAGTGCGTAGGTTCCCCTGTGTTTAACAAATACAGCTCCAGCCACCTGATCAGTCTCTCAAAATCTCTCCCTCCATCACTAGTGGTAGCGGAGCCCTAGATGGTGTTGTGGGCATTAACATATCCCAGAAGGAGAAAAGGAGGGAGGGGGGGAGCTGAGAGACTAGATCCACCAGCTGGTTTCAATCCAGTTGAGAATCAGGTGGAATGTACACGTTACATACTGTTGCCATTACTGGCGACGAAGTACGAACTGCAACTGCCTCTAGCTGAGTACGCAACGGCACCTCTTCACTAAAGAGGCTAGAGTGGACGAGAATGCAGACGCCACCGACGGCCACAGCTCCATCCACCGGGTCTTCAGAGAAGAGGTTGAAGTAACGCATTATTGTCTCACGTCCAGGACGAAACCTGGATTCCTGAAGACAGACAATGGTTGCCGAAAACGAAGATATTAATTGACGTAACTCATTGAGATGACCAGAATAGCTATTACAGTTCCCTTGTAAGTAGAAGTGGGTCTTCTACTTACGCTTGACCGTTTGCCACCATTCCTCATCTCTAGTTGGATATGATGGGGCAGGAGAGCGCACCTCAATCTCCACATCTCGGTCCGAAGACGAAGAAAATGGAGCGGGCAGTCCCCTGGATGGCGCGCGGTCCTCGTCGGACTTCACGAGTCTCGCTCTTGGGGAAGAGCGAGAGCGGTGTCGAGGGACTTTCTCCCGGTCCGAAGACTGGGTGTCTGTCCCCGACATGTCCCGAAGAGATTTCTTTCTTGATCGGCGCTGACGTCTATTTGGGGAAGTAGATGGTCGCTTCCCCACAGACGCCAGTTCCTTACAAAACATGACCGCTCCTGCTGACACCGCTCCACTGGTGGTGGTGGGAGTGGAATGGCCAGCAGATACCTGAGCAGCCCTGTCCCTAGGAGAGGAAGAGAAACGGCGCTGAACCGTTCCTCTCTCCTCCGCTGATGTATTTTCCTATTTGAAGGGGAGTTCCTCCATACGGACGAGTTTGGCTTCAGCCGGCTTCCCTCCCTTGATGGTCGTGGGAGCGGGAAGGCCAGCACAGACAGTAGCCACTCCGTCAGGAGGAGGGCGAGAGAGATGGCGACGAACCTTCTCTCTCATCTCAACTACTACTTTTGTCATATCGGGTGGACTGGAAGAAGGACCAGCCCTGGTCGGCAAACTCTTCTTTCCCCTGTTAACTGAGGAAGACATGTTAGCCGACCGGTTCGAAGAAGAAGAGGACTTCTCCGATTTCGCCGGTTTAGATGATATAACTGTCGCCGTCTTTTCCTTGCCCGAAGAAGGTTGTGGGACCTCCTTCGGGCAGACAATTTTCGCTGGTACAGCGAGGGGTGATTTCAAATCTGCTGAATTACCGGACGTCGAGGGTACTACACTGGGAACTGTGACAGCAGGGGTGAATGAGGGCGTCGCTGCGGCCACAAACGTCAACCAAAATTCGGGGGCATTAATATCACGGTACCTCTTGCGAACATCGTGATATGAAAGCCGATGCAATGTTCTGATTTCTTGGATTGTGGCTTCTTTACAGAACTCAGGGCACTGCTTCGATCGTGGAGAGTGGCTTCGTTGGCAGTTATACCAGGCCCAAAATAACTGTGAACATGAGGGAGGAGCCAGATTCACGCGCTCACCCGCGCCAGCCAATTGCATAGCGCGGCGTTGCCTAGTTAACTACGCAATCTGGGCTCGCTGTGCCGTACGAAATCCCTATTTCTCTCCGCGCACGAAAATCATTAATTATCCAATTATTTAGACGAACCTATGTTACAGAGCTAAACATTCTGAAGCTGACTGTGCAAACCCCATGACGACACGACCAGCCGTTCGGGAGATATCATCTGCTCTTGAACAGAAGGGATAATTAGAGCGAAGAATGGTTAGGTGTTGAAATATTTAGTTTCGCTGGGGAAGATAACAGTGACAGCATGGCTGTATCAATTCAGTAGTGGAGCTTATAGAAATTAGTGCTGTGAGCTGAAGTTTTGAACTCATAACAATGTTCCGTAGCAAGCCGAGTGGCAGTCGAACAGCGAGGCAAGAACAATATTTTTCAGGGTATACGGCCTTTTAAAGAATCTTTCGAATACAGAAGTACGTGAAAACACAAAATCTGATAACCTGTGTTGTTGTGTTGTCGGCAAATATGTTTTCTTTTTTAAAATTGAGTCGAATAAAACTCACCTCTTCACAGTCTTACCTCACGAGGCATAGAGTACCCGGTTCTAACCCTAAGACCAGAACTAAATGTCTTGATTGAGCCGTGAATCGAATCTGGACATCATGGGTGACAGCAAGAGTTGTTGTTGTTGTTGTTGATTATTATTGTTGTAGGGGCTTTGTGACATCGTGGTCATGTAGCCCCGTGTATTTGGGTGTGTGTGGAATTTATCTGATAACCTGTGACACTGTGATGTCTCTACTAGTGTGTATATTTGTAATTGAGGAAGGATTTGCGTAGGAAGCGGCCGTGGCCTTACGTTAGGTACCATCCCGGCATTTGCCTGGAGTAGAAGCGCGAATCCACAGAAGAACCACTTCCAGGATGGCTAAGGTAGGAATCCAACCCACATATTCCTAGGTTTGCATCACGAGGCTGAGTGTACCGTGTTCCAGCCCTCAGACCAGAATTACATTTGTTGGTAATCGTACCCGGGACTCCGCGGTGACAGCCAAGAATGGACAGCAATGTGCTAGCCAGTACATCACAAGGTGGTCTCCAATAAACAAAAACTGATCCCAAAAATTGTATTCTCTGTTTCTATTACCTTATAAAGGGCTACCGAGCAATGTTACTCAGAATGGCTTGGGGTGTAGATTACGTCATGTGATATAATAACGTTGTAATTGTTGTTTCATTTGAGGGGCTTGGACATATTGGTACTTTAACCCCGTGTACTTGTCTGAAAATCTGGGTTACTGTGGTGTCTGTATTAGAGTGTGTGTATTATTATTATTATTATTCTGGTGAGGATTGGGAAGGAGGCGGCCGTGTCCTTAAGTTAGGAACCATCCCGGCATTTGCCCGGAGTATAAATGAGAAACCACTTTCAGGATGACTGAGGTAGGAATTTTACCTACATCTTCCCAGCTTTGCCTCACGAGATTGAGCGAACCCTGTTCTAGCCCTCAGACTAAAATTAAATAGCTTGGCAGAGCCGGCAATCGAACCTGAACCTCCTGCGCGACAGCCAAGAATGCTGGTCGCTGGTGGTCACTTTCACGAATAACGTTTGTGTGGCATCTTATATCTGCCTCATATCACATTGTGTGCAATCCGTTGTGAGGATAGATATTCGTAGGATCAGGTCCCCCAGCTCGTACATGCGCTTGCATTCGGAGCGCCTTGTGTTCTGGGGGAAGGTCGTGTGTATACTGCGAGCGTAGAGCTGTGTCATCTCTGCCAGTCTCACTGTGGCAACAGCGCTCCGCTGGACGCACGCTAATGGGCGAGCCCATGTTAACAGATGTTTTGGGTCTGGTATAGGACAAATCGGGGGAGGCGTACACCTCTCACCCTCATGTGTCCCCTTGTCACACTCTCTACACACGGCCTTGGCAGTGCACCTGGCAGAAACATGCCCGAATTTCTGGCATTGATAACATCACATAGGTGGAGGGATGTACGGTCGAACATCGCAGTGGTTCGATGTGACCTACATCTGCTTAGGTAAAACATCACCCTCAAAATGGAGAATAAAAGCGCCGGTATCGACGCTGTTCTCTCCAATCTTTCGGGTGATGCGCCCAATCTTGGTGACGCCTATCTTCCCCAGATTCCGCAACAATTCCGCATCGCTGTTCAAAATGAATTTACGATGGAAAATAACTCCACGGACCTCATTCAGCGTTTCGTGTTATGAGACCTTGACGGGAATTTCGCTGAAATGCGTGCATTCCAGCAACGTTTCGGTTTGCTGTCGGCTAATTTTATGCAGTAGGAGCTGTCCGTTCCGGAGCTTGGAAATCCCGTTTAGATCTCCAAATTTCCCCTCGAATTCCTCGGAAAAGATCATTGATTCCACCACTTTGAAATAATCCCCGTCTGTCCTGATAGCTACCAGGTAGCGATGCGACTTGTCAACAGGGAAACGTGCATTGAAAGTTTTATCCCTGATCCGACACTCAAGAGACGGCTATTTAAGGGGGACACCCTCTGATGATTTATTGGGCCGCTTTCGCGTCATCCCGAAATCACCCTCCCCGAATGCAACCTACTCCGAACGAGGGTCATCACTGTGGGCGCCACCCAGCCAAGGCAATACCTACCCGGCATAGCAGGTATTGCCCGGGGTCCCAGTGCCTTGATAGGCACTTCCCCCTCGGCATGCACAGTGATATGTTTGGCGAAATTATTCGGCCGTGCAGGGACCTCCGTTGTGAGGCGGATACCACTGCAAGGGTACATGGCGCACCCACCTGACGGGATGGGGAATACCGTCCAGGCTTTCTGGCCAGATGGCCAAGTTGGTGGCCCTTCCGCAGGCAGCATGACGTTTATTTCTAAGGGTCAAACCAAAAATGGGACCGGAAGTCGGAAAAGACCTTTTACAGGCAGGGGATACCGTAGATGAATTTTCTCTTCCCATCAACAGGGAGTCTTCAAAATCAAAGTCAGTCATGTCAGTCTGTCTTGTCGGCCCTATTAGTGTCCTCCTACGACAAGCAGAGCATACCGTGTGTGTATTCTAACCCACAACCCACACGGGGGTGTACCTAAAAGGATGTCTGTCGCACCCAATGGGGATTACCCACACTCCAGTAATGCATATTATGACGATAAACGGTTCCATTGTTGTGGAATCGTGCTTCGTCCGTAAATAAGATGGTCGCTAGAAAAGCCGGATCAGTTTCCACAGAACGCCACCCGTGCTTCGAAATCATGACCATGTATCTCCAGGTGTAAGTGCAGATGGTACGGGTGAGACCAGTGGGTGTGCATTATCCGCATAACAGACACTCGGCTGATGTTCGTCTCCAGTGCAATGGCCCATGTGGTAGTATGAGGGTGACGCCGGATATCGTCAAACACAACCTCTTCATTCTGAGCAGACGTCACGCGATGGTCTCAAACAGGCCGTGTTTTTCCCAGGGATCCAGTATCTCCCAGGCGTCTTTCCACACTCCGAAATACCATGCCTGTCGGTCGTTGTCTATCCGGATAGAGTTCTTGGTACAGGCGATGCGCCTGGTATGCATTCTGTCGAGCTCCTCCATTAATATAACATATTCAGGCGCGGATTCAAGGGGGGGGGGGGAGTCACGGGGTTCATGACCCCCCCCCCCCCCAAACGGAGAACAAATTTTTTACAAACTCAAAAAACCAATACACAATGACCAAACAAATGAAACTTAACGAATTTTAACTGAAAAACAGTTTTTTTTTCATTTTATTCAATACTGAAAATTTCTTTATTGCAATTATTATGTTCTGTTACAACTGTACTTATTTACTACTTCATACCTGTTATATAAAAACGAGTATTTATATAACAAAATCAACTCGTCTATTTTGTTTAGCAAACCTTGTGATTACTGAATCGATGTTTATAGTGATGTCACGATGAATGTGCAGCAATGCACGAATAGGAATTTGGGGCTTTTTTCGCACCAAAAAAATTTTCCGACGTCCAAACTGCAAGCTTGGTTGGTAATTTAAGCTGTGACTTTCTCCCTTTGTCGGTACCAACCCGACTTGCCGAAACTGCAACCTACTTTGGTATTTTTCTCGAAGCTCGATGTAAAACTCGCAAAACACGCCGTTGCAATTTGTACGAATATTTTAGGTGCGCTAAACGCATCAAATTTCTATCCATGTAGCTTGCAAAAAATTGGTCTGGTTTTGTACGTTTGGTTATTTTGTGATTGCGTTTTTAGTGATACCATTTTGCTTAACTATTTCGATTCTCTGACCCCCCCCAAAGCCAAACTCTAGATCCGCGCCTGAACATATTCATATGCTCTTCGCTGGAATACATCTCGAGGCAGTGAATACGCTTCGTGTTGTGAATTACGTCGAAGGAGCGAGTTCGCGCAGCTACATACTGACTTGCCATCGCATGTTGTTTTCGTTCCAATGGGGCACACTTTGCCCTAACTGTGGTCTACGAAGTTTGGAACATGTACGACGTAGCTAACTGGTTGCCTGTGCCCTAGCCAGAGACAATCACCTCCTCATCCTTGTCCAATCCAGCACCTTAGCTTATGCAACGATACACACGGTCTTCTTTTCTTTTTCTTTTTATTTGATCGCTTACCCTCCAAGCTCGGCTTTACCCTCGGACTTTGCGAGGGATCAGTCCTCTACCGTCGAATTCCAGGACAGTGCCTCGGAGCTGAACACACCTTGACAGCAGATACAACTGGGGATGGTGACAAGCCAATCGCCTAAGTGACCACGAACTTGGGTCTAATGAAGGAAAGGGCAGCGAAGGGAGTGGGAAGAAAGATGCCGTGGTCCTGTCGAAAGGAACCATCCCAGCAATCGCCTGGAGGAGACGTGGGAAACCACGGAAAACCACTTCTAGGATGGCTGAGGCAGGAAGCGAACCTGCCTCTACTAAGTCTGTGTGCCCCACGAGGTTGGGTGAACCCCGTTCCAGGCCTCAGACCAGGAACAAAATTTCGTGGCAGAGCCGAGATTTGAACCCGGGCCTCCGCAGTGACATGGTCTTTTACAGAGCCAAATAAACAAATCGTGTCGCCTCCGTGGTGTAGTGGTCAGCGTGAATAAATGCCACCCCGTAGGTCTGAGGTTCGATACCCGCCTCTAACAAGAAATTTGACAAGTGGTATGAGGGCTGAAACGGGGTCTACTCAGCCTCGGGGAGAAGAGTAGAGTGGGTTCGATTCCCACCTCAGCCATCTTCGAGTGGTTTTCCGTGGTTTCCCACTTCGTCTTCGGGCAAATGCTGGAAAGGTACAGTACCTAACCAAAGGCCACGACCGCCTCCTTCCCTCTTCCTTGCCTATCCCTCTCACTCTTCCCATCCCCTCATCAGGCCCCTGTTCACTTCGCAGGTGAGGCCGCCTGGGCGAATTGCTAGTCACACTCCCCAGTTGTATCCCCTGATTCAGAGCCTCAAGTTGCAAGACACCGTCCTTCGCTTAGTCGTGGGAAAAGCCAACCCAGGAGGGTAAAAAGATAACGAAAAAAAAACCTAATCAGTCTGTGAAAACGATTAAGTATATAACCTTGCCACTTGCCAGGCAACTCCAATCGCGCGCTTGCCATGTGAGCTACTGCGACATTTGACCTGCAGCGCGCACCTCCCGGTCTATACAATACCTGCTCTTGGTGTGTGCGTGCACCTCTTGTTTTCAAGTGTGTGTTCTGCGTATCTCGGCTCGTTTAACGGGTTCATTCGAGGTACCCATACTGAATTAATAGTGGCGCTCACGATTCCTGCTGTCTTCCAGCCCGTAAACACACATCTCGTTATATTACCCCGGTTTAGGGAGAGGGACCTATGTCTTTCAGAATTGTAGTACATGTGACAGAATGCATAAAACTGGATCGCAAGGGGCCAGTGGACCGTTCGGTATGTAGGCCATAGAGTTTTGTAGACTACTATTACCTGAAGATACCGGTTGAGTTAGCCGTGCTCGTTACGGCGTGACTGCAGGCAGTCGCTCACATCCGGTAGGCAAGGAAGCTCGAAACCCTCCACCGGCAACCTTGAAGATGGTTTTCTGTAGTTTCCTATCTTCCTTCCAGGCAAATGCCGGGGTTAGTCCCCAACTATAGGCCGCAGCCTCTACCTTCCAATTCCTCATCCTTACATTCACACTTTCCTCGCCAGACAACCACCTCACGGGACGGTACTTGTAGCTCACCCCATGGGTGTCCGCATAGAAATAGCTGAAAACTTGAGCGAGCCGAACATGTACTCGGACACTAAAAGCCATACGCTTAAAAAATATAATATAAGAACATGAAGATTATTGCGGAAATATATTATTCAAACTTCAATCGCATAATTAGGACACAAGAAATAACAAGTATTTCCGTGAAGAAATGTGTAGCCCAGTTTCATTTATCCTGCTTATGTTAATTGCCTCTATCAACATACAAAATTCAGTTTGATTGCTGTAATAGATTCGTAGATATTGAGAACCGTCTAAATATATCGGATAGTCGACATGTTGGATTGTTATATATGTAGGCCTTAGAGTTATGTACTATTACATGAAGATTATTGTGTAAGAGTATTATTCAAACTTCATTTGCATGATTAGGACACAAGAAATGGTAAAAACGAGATTTTAAAATTTTACACAGCCTCCATCTTCTGGTTCTGAAAAAAAAATTGAAATAAATTAGATGCCAGTGGATTAAAATTTGTATAAGCTTATACCATACCAAGTTTCACTGTGCTCATCCTTTTCAATATTCGCATTTCGTGTCGCCGGCAGGTTGGATTTGTGATCACCAGGTTATGAAAGTTCCATAGGTGAACTTATGTTTATAGCCTCTATCAACACACAAAATGTCAGTTTGACTGCTGTCAGATTATCAGATTTTGTGATCCGTCTAAATATTTTGGATGCTCGCCATGTTGGATTGTAACATATGTAGGCCATAGAGTTATGTACTATTAGATGACTATTATTGCGTAGGTTCATTTTCAAACGTTGATTTCGATCGCATGATTGCGACACAAAAAATTAAAACTTAATTTTAAACATTTGCACAGCTGCCATCTTGAGGTTATGTAAACAATTTGACAAAAATATATGTCAGTGCATTGCAAAGTGTATAAAGAATTGCTGTACCAAGTTTCACTGCGTTCGGATTTTTAACCCGCCAGAAAAGTCTATTTAAATGTTTCAAATTCGCATGGTCGCCATGTTCGTTTTGTAGTTAACAGATTTCTGAAAGTCCCTTGAACGATTTTGCAGTAGTGCCTTTAATCACCGTACAAAATTTCAGGTTGATATGAGTAATAGATTCGGAGATATAGAATGACAGTGAAATATTTCGCACAGCCGCCACGTTGGATTGTTGAAACGTAATAAAATTTGTAGGGCACGGTCGGGGTCGGCCAGAATAGTACTATGACCTTACCGAATTTAATTGAAATCTATCCAGCCACTTAGATTTTATTAGTGGGGCGTGGGGGCTCACACACGGACGCACACACACGGACAAAAGGTGTACCATGACCCTATTTTTTTCATAAATAGACATAGGCTAAAAGCGAGATTTTAAAATTTGGCACTGGCGCCATCTCGTGGTTAAAAAAACAATTAAGTTTGATTGCTGTCACAGATTAGTTGACATTGAGAATCGTCTAAATATTTCGGATGGTCACCATATTGGATTTTTGTATACTTTGTAGGCCATAGAGCTATGTACTATTAGATGATGATAATTACGTAGGTTCATTGTTCAAACGTTGGTTTCGATCGCATGATTAGGACACAAGAAATTAAACCTTAATTTTAAAATTTCGCACAGCCGCCATCTTGAAGTTATGTAAACAATTGAGCTGAATAGGATGTCAGTGCATTACAAGGTGCATACCATTTGATGTACCATGTGTGACGGCACTCGGATGGTTTAAATTCGATAAAAGTCTATTTAAATACAACAACTTCGCTTGACCGCCATGTTCGTTTTGTAAAGAGGTTTTTGAGAGTCCCATCGTTACACTTCTATTAGTGCTTTTTTTCCACCATACAAAACGTCAGGGTGATATCTGTAATAGTTTCGGAGATTTGGAATGCCGGTGAAGTATTTCGCGCAATTGCCAAGTTGGATTGGTGAGATGTAATAAAATTTGAAGAGCACAGTCGGGGTTGGACAAAATAGTACTATGACCTAACCGAGTTTTGTTGATATCGCTCCAGCAGTTTAGATTGTATTAGGGGGAGGAGCGAGGCGACGGTCACATGCAAACACACGCATACGAACACACACACGGACTATATGTGATGTCATAGGCCTATCTTTCATAAATGTAAATAGTAAAGGAAGCTTTCCAGTCGGTCAACACGACTGAATAGCTTTCATTATTAGAATTAAGCATCACTGAAAAATGGCTTCTATCACTACTAAATGACAATAGGCCAACAAGTAAACGAAAAGCAAGAACGGGAGGTTTAATTTAGAAAAGAAATACTATTATTGGTCACAAGGGAGCTAAAGTTCCGATAACTCGTACCTTGATGCTCGGTACATTTGGGAGTCGAGTTCCGACTGTAACGTTCCAGGGCTGTAACGTTCCACATGCTCGTACCGAGTTCCAAGTTACAGTTCCGGAACGATACCGCAAGCCAGCTCGGGGCAGCGGTATGGCGTACGTTACGTAACGTTGAACACAAGCGGTACGTAACGCATTTCAGTTCTGTTCCGTGTACCTGATGATTAGTTTAGTCGTTTATTTATGTTAAGTTTTGTCCAATTGAGTAGCTACAATTGAGATTTGGTAAAGATGGCGGCAAAATAAACATGACACTGAGGTGCCCTTTTCTAGTGCTACTTCTGTACAAAATGTCGTGTTTCAATTGATAGGGGGGAGCCGACATATACACACACAGATACACAATGTTTCTTGAAAAAATGTCCCGTAATACTAGCCACGTTCTTCTACTGGCAGTGATCTGTAAGAAAATCAGGCATTTTAGCCTACTTTCGATTTTTGCAAAAAATGAAAGTAGACTTATGAGATCAACACAGGGCGAAAAAAGTGTGTCTGTCTGTGTGTGTGTATGTGTGTGTGTGAGTCTGTGTGTGTGTGTGTATGTGTGTGTGTGAGTCTGTGTGTGTGTGTGTGTCTGTGTGTGTGTGAGTGTGTGTACTCTGAATGTCTGTCCCCCCTATCAATTCGAACACGGTGAAACCGAATTGAACGAAATTTGGTACAGAGGTAGCACTAGTAAAGGACACCTCAGTGTCATACTTTATATCGCCGCCATCTTTACCAAAACAGAATGGCGGCCACTCAAATGTTCAAAACGTAAAATCAAATTACGGCTAAACTAATCATCCGATCTCTACCAAATTTGGTGACAACATACCTTTATATAGGACGCGTCTTTCACCTAAAATTCAAGGTCATCGGCCATGCCATTTCAGGATGGCGGCCGTGTGAATTATGCAACCATTTTAATAAATAGCTTAAGACCCACCAATTCCGATTATCGAGCCTAGGGGGGTTTAAGCTATCCTGAAGATCGTGATCCGTTATTTATTATAATTTAATATTATAATATTATACAGTACGAGTGGCTTAAAAGAGCTGAGCTGTTTGTGTCACACGACAAGATGGCAGCTGTCCTCATGTGCCTGTCTTATATTTCAGTAGTTTTAGTACGTTGTATGTGATATACCGTACTGATACAATAATATAAACTTTGTATGAAATGATCTTTAATGAAGATGTACTGCAGTGAAGAAATCGTTTATTTAAAGTCATTATTTGCCAACAGTTTGTATCTAATATGTCAGTTAAGAACAACTGACGTCATGGATACGGTTAGCTCTGGGCTAGCATGTTAGTCTGACACGCAGTTGACTGGGGATCGAGTACTGCTACAGTTAGGTTTTTTTTTTCTTGAATTCTTTTACAAATGATGTGCACGAGCTTTTCCCACAGATACTGAATAAAATGTCATTTAGCTCAAAGGAGAGGATAAAGTATACACTCGTATATTAATAAAATCACAGTCCCAGCATCGCACATAAACAGAAGACATTAGAAAAAGGAGAATAGAAGAACTAGATACACGTTGTCATTAACCACAGCCTTCTTAATGCCTCTGTACGGTGCTGTCCTCTTGTGGGTTATGTGGGTAATATTGTTCCAAACATAACGCTGTGTAAATGCCTGAGCTGGCCTCCTGAAGTATGGCAATTTTGTAATACTGGTAGTTCAACTATTAACCACGATCGCGCTCCGAATACCTTTAAACACTGCCAGCTGGATCGCCTCCCTCTTGGCTACTTTAAACTGCCTACTCATTCAACATCCATAGAACACTGCCATCGTAGTACATTACGATGGCAGTGCATAGGCGTACAAGATAAAGATTAATTCACTGATAGGTCGCAGCACCACCTACTGTGATTGGGGCGGAAGATTCTTAATTTTGCAGGCTGGCTTAATATAGAGATTAACGGACGTGAATGCATTACAATAAGTTAGTAGTTTTGTTATTCAATCATCATAAAGTATATAATATTGATCTTGACACTTACTGGCTTATTATCAATATAAAAGAAAACAAACAATACATTGTGGTTGGGGTGATTGTTTTAGGGATGAGGACAAAGAGTCATAAAGATACCCATACATTTAGGAGAAAGTAGGCTATATGTTCTTTGCTGAACATCTTGTTTAGTCTACTTTTGACATTTTGCAAAAATGAGGAAAAAGTAGACTTATGAGATCGATCCGGGAAAATGTGTTTCTGTCTGGCTACCTGTCTGTCTGTCTGTCTGGCTCTGTGTGTGTCTCCCCCCCCCCCTATCAACTCATCAACGGCTTCAGCAATCGAAACCATTTTTTAGTATGAGTAAAGATGAATACCGGAATATCTCAAGCCCATATTTGAAAATGATGTCAGTTCTACCAACTGCTGAAAAAAACGCACTAGAAATTTGAGCTCCATGTTGGATATCTTGCAAGGTATGCATGGGAGCTATTCCAAAATTGGCACACAAGTAGATAATGCTATTTCTGTTTAATTTCCAGGAGGCCATGCGTGACAATGTTGCCAAAATAATTTTAAGCTTTCTGATAGGTCAATTTTTTAAATGCATATAACTTCTGCACTATCAATTGGATTTCAACCAAATTTTGTATGTAATATTTGGACATAAACACATATGGCTGAGCGTATTCTTAAGAACCACCAGGGCTGCCAACTGTTAATAATTGCTCTCTCTATTTTTTATCCAAATACCAAAATATCAGAAAGTATGCAAGCCGACAGCTTTAAACTATGCACACGTTTAGTACCTTAAATTTTAGATTAATTTGGAGTAACTTATATAGTCAGTTCTACCAACATGATTCTAAGCCTGCTGATAGCACCAAATTTTAAATACATGTAACTCCTATACTATCAGTTGGATTTCAACCAAATTTCGCATGTGCTATGTGTACCATAACAGATATGACTATGCTTATTCTTAAGAGGAATCAGGGCTGCCAACTGTTAATAAATGCTGTCTATATATTTTTTCCCTAATATCAATAAATCAGAAAATATGCATGCCAACAGCTCCATAATTTGCACACATATAGCACCTGGCATTCTAGATAAATTTGGAGTAATCAATATAAGACAGTGCTACCAACATGATTCTATGCCTGCAGATAGGTTCAATTTTAAAAAACATGTAACTTGTATACTAAAAATGGATCTCATCCATAATTGGCACAACAAGATATCATAATATTTCAGATCATTTCTGACCAGCACACGCATGACATTGTTGCCAAACATGCTTTTACGCGTGCTGATAAATCCAGAGTCTAACTGCATGTAAAGTTCATTGGAATTCAACCAAATTGTGTATTCTGTACCTTAAGAGATGGAACGAAGATGTATATATTAAGTCGCCAGGGCTGCCAACAGTCTTGCTCTATTAGGCTACATTATACCAGGTATATTTCGAACTAATTAGACATTTCGATATTACCAACTTAATTTCGTCATTATTCTAGATAGGTTAATATACTGTAGATTAATCATTGGCATGAATCTTAATTTTAAGAAAAGTAGGCTCTTTAGTTCGTCTCGAAACTTCTTGTTAGAGTTTTAATATGTGTTTGAAATTTGTTGCAGATGATTATTTTATCATATTTTCATACATCATGTTGCGGTATGTTGATTTAGGCGTTCAATTTTCAATCCTTCTTTATGGTGGACCATGTAAGGTTTAATACCAAGGGACTTTTTAGTGTTACGCTATGCATTTACCTTGTGTCTTTGATATTTATCAATTCATTCATATCGGCTGATGTTGTTGTTTGAGTCTTCAGTCTTTTGACTGGTTTTATCCCGCTCTCCATGCCACCCTGTCCTGAGCTAAGCGTTTCATCTCCACACAGCTGCCACACCCCACATTCGAGGCAAACTGTTTAACATATTCTAATCTCGGTCTACCCCTACAGGTCTTGTCCTCGACCTTCCTTCCATAACTAAGTTTGCTATTTCTGGGTGTCTTAGTATGTGTCCTACCAAACTATCTCTTCTCTTCATTAGCAGTCGCCAGAAACATCTCTCCTCTCCCACTCGCCTTAATAGCTCTTCGTTTGTAACCTTCTCTTCCCATCTGATCTTCATCATTCTCCTGTAACACCACATTTCAAACGCTTCAAATCTCCTCTTTTCTGCTGCATCAATAGTCCAATTTTCACTTCCATAGAGTGCCACGCTCCATGTCAACAGATTCCTTTTCTGTAGAAATGCCTTCCTTGCCTGAGCCAACCTAATTCTTATATCCTCTTTCCTCCATCAATCACTTGTTATTTTGCTTCCTAAGTAACAGAAGTCTTCTGAGATTCGGAGATATAGAATGCCAGTGAAATATATCGCACAACCGCCATGTTGGATTATTAGAACGTAATAAAATTTGTAGGGCACGGTCGGGGTCGGCCTGAATAGTACTATGACCTTACCGAATTTAATTGAAATCCATTCAGCCACTTAGATTTTATTAGTGGGGCGTGGGGGCACACACACGGACAAAAGGTGATCTCATAAGCCTATTTTTCATAAATAGAAATAGGCTAAAAACGAGTTTTTAAAATTTGACACAGGCTCCATCTCGTGGTTAAGAAAACAATTAAGTTTGATTGATGTCACAGATTAGTTGACATTGAGAATTGTCTAAATATTTCGGATGGTCACCATATTGGATTTTTATATACATGGTAGGCCATAGAGCTATGCTTTATTGGATGATGATACTTGCGTAGGTTCGTTGTTCAAACGTTGGTTTCGATCGCATGATTAGGACACAAGAAATTAAACCTTAATTTTAAAATTCCGCACAGCCGCCATCTTGAAGTTATGTAAACAATTGAGCTGAATAGGATGTCAGTGTATTACAAGGTGTATACCATTTGCTGTACCATGTGTGACGGCGCTCGGTTGGTTTAAATGCGAGAAAAGTCTATTTAAATACAACTTCGCTTGGCCGCCATGTTCGTTTTGTAAAGAGGTTTTTGAGAGTCTCTTAGTTACAATTATATTAGTGCTTTTTTTCCACCATACAAAACGTCAGGGTGATATCTGTAATAGTTTCGGAGATTTGGAATGCCGGTGAAATATTTCGCGCAATTGCCAAGTTGGATTGGTGAGATGTAATAAAATTTGAAGAGCACAGTCCGGGTTGGACAAAATAGTACTATGACCTTATCGAGTTTCGTTGAAATCGCTCCAGCAGTTTAGATTTTATTAGCGAGGCGACGGTCACATGCAAACACACACACGGACTCTATGTGATGTCATAGGCCTATCTTTCATAAATGTAAATAAAAAGGAAGCTTTCCAGTCGGTCAACACGACTGAATAGCATTCATTATTAGAATTAAGCATCACTGAAAAATGGCTTCTATCAATACTAAATGAAAATAGGCCAACAAGTAAAAGAAAAGCAACAACGGGAGGTTTAAGTTAGAAAAGAAATAATATTATTGGTCACTAAGGAGCTAAAGTTCCGCTAACACGTACCTTGATGCTCGGTACAGTTGGGAGGCGAGTTCCGACTGTACCGTTCCATACGTAACGTTCCGCTAACACGTTCCTTGACGCTCGGTACCGTTGGGAGTCGAGTTCCGACTGTACCGTTCCAGGGCTGAATCTTTCCACTTGCTCGTACCGAGTTCCAAGTTACAGTTACGGAACGATACCGCAAGCCAGCTTGGGGCCGCGTTATGGCATACGTTACGTAACGTGATACACAGCGGTACGTAACGCATTTTCGTTCTGTTCCGTGTCCCTGATGATTAGTTTAGTCGTTTATTAATGTTAAGTTTTGACCAATTGAGTAGCCACAAGTGAGATTTGGTCAAGATGGCGGCAAAATAAATATAACACACAGGTGCCCTTTTCTAGTGCTACCTCTGTACAAAATTTCGTGTTTCAATTGATAGAGGGGAGCAGACATATACACACACAGACACACAATGTTTCTTGAAAAAAGTCCCTTAATACTAGCCACGTTCTTCCACTGGCAGTGATCTGTGCGAAAATCAGGAATTATTAGTCTACTTTTCACTTTTGCAAAAATGAGGAAAAAGTAGACTTTTGAGATCGATCCGGGAAAATGTGTGTGTGTCTGTGTGTCTGTCTATCTGTCATCTGTGTGTCTGTCTGGCTGTGTGTGTCCTCCCCCCCCCCTATCAACTCATAAACGGCTGCAGCAATCGAAAACAATTTTTAGTATGAGTAAAGATGTATACCGGAATATCTCAAGCCCATATTTGAAAATAATGTCACTGCTACCAACTGCTGAAAAAACGCACTAGAAATTTGAGCTCCATGTTGGATATCTTGAAAGGTATGCTTGGGAGCTATTCCAAAATCGGCACACATAAAGATAATGCTATTTCTGTTTAATTTCCATGAGGCCATACATGACAGTGTTGCCGAAATAATTTTAAGCTTTCTGATAAGTCAAGTTTTTAAATGCATATAACTTCTGCACTATCAATTGGATTTCAACCAAATGTTGTATGTATTATGTGGACATAAACAGATAATACTGAGCGTATTCTTAAGAACCACCAGGGCTGCCAACTGTTAATAATTCTCTCTCTATTTTTTATCCAAATACCTGTATATCAGAAAGTATGCAAGCCGACAGCTTTAAACTATGAACACGTATAGTACCTTTCAGTTTAGATTAATTTGGAGTAACATATATAGTCAGTTCTACCAACATGATTCTAAGCCTGCTGATAGCACCAATTTTTAAATACAAGTAACTCCTATACTATCAGTTGGATTTCAACCAAATTTCGTATGTGCTATGTGTACCTTAACAGATATGACTATGCTCATTCTTAAGAGCAATCAGGGCTGCCAACTGTTAATAAATGCTGTCTATATTTTTTCCCCAAGATCAATATATCAGAAAATATGCAAGCCAACAGCTCCATACTTTCCACACGTATAGCACCTGGCATTCTAGATAAATTTGGAGTAATCAATGTAAGTAAGTGCTGCCAACATGATTCTATGCCTACAGATAGGTCCAATTTAAGAAAACATGTAACTTCTATACTTACAAATGGATTTCATTCAAAATTGGCACAACAAGATATCATAATATTTCAGATCATTTCTGGCCAGCACACGCATGACATTGTTGCCAAACATGCTTTTACGAGTGCTGATAAATCCAGAGTATAACTGCATGTAAAATTAATTGGACTTCTACCAAATTGTGTATTCTGTACCTTAAGAGATGGAACTAAGTCGTATATATTAAGTCGCCAGGGCTGCCAACTGTAGTGCTCTATTAGGCTACATTATACCAGGTATATTTCGAACTAATTAGACATTTCGATATTACCAACTTAATTTCGTCATTATTCTAGATAGGTTCATAAACTGTAGATTAATCATTGGCATGAATCTTAATTTTAGGGAAGGTAGGCTCTTTAGTTCGTCACGGAACTTCTTGTTAGAGTTTTAATATGTGTTTGAAATTTGTTGCAAATGATTATTTTATCATATTTTCATACATCATGTGACGGTATGTTGATTTAGGCGTTCAATTTTCCATCCATCTTTATGGTGCACCATATAAGGTTTAATACCAAGGGACTTTTTAGTGTTACGCTATACATTTATCTTGTGTCTTTTGATATTTATCAATTCATTCATATCGGCTGATGTTGTTGTTTGAGTCTTCAGTCTTTTGACTGGTTTGATGCAGCTTTCCATGCCACCCTGTCCTGAGCTAAGCGTTTCATCTCAACATAGCTACCACACCCTACATTCGAGGCAAACTGTTTAACATATTCTAATCTCGGTCTATCCTTACAGTTCTTGTCCTCGACCCTTCCTTCCATAACTAAGTTTGCTATTCCTGGGTGTCTTAGTATGTGTCCTACCAACTTATCTCTTCGCTTCATTAGCAGTCGCCAGAAACATCTCTCCTCTCCCACTCGTCTTAATACCTCTTCGTTTGTAACCCTCTCTTCCCATCTGATCTTCACCATTCTCCTGTAACACCACATTTCTAACGCTTCAAATCTCCTCTTTTCTGCTGCACCAATAGTCCAATTTTCTCTTCCATAGAGTGCCACACACGATGTCAACTGATTCCTTTTCTGTAGAAATGCTTTCCTTGCCTGAGCCAACCTACTTTTTATATCCTCTTTCCTCCAACCATCACTGGTTATTTTGCTTCCTATGTAACTTAACAGAAGTCTTCTGAGATTCGGAGATATAGAATGCCAGTGAAATATTTCGCACAGCCGCCATGTTGGATTGTTGAAAAATAATAAAATTTGTAGGGCACGGTCGGGGTTGGCCAGAATAGTATTATGACCTTACCGAATTTAATTGAAATCTATCCAGCCAATTAGATTTTATTAGTGGGAGTTGGGGGCAAACACACGGACACACACGGACAAAAGGTGATCTCATAAGCTTATTTTTCATAAATAGAATTAGGCTAAAAACGAGATTTTAAAATTGACACTGGCGCCATTTCGTGGTTAAAAAAACAATTAAGTTTGATTGCTGACACAGATTAGTTGACATTGAGCATCGTCTAAATATTTCCGAAGGTCACCATATTGGATTTTTATATGCATTGTAGGCCATAGAGCTATGTACTATTAGATGATGATTATTGCGTAGGTGCATTGTTCAAACGTTGGTTTCGATCGCATGATTAGGACACAAAAAATTAAACCTTAATTTTAAAATTTCGCACAGCCGCCATCTTGAAGTTATGTAAACAATTGAGCTGAATAGGATGTCAGTGCATTACAAGGTGTGTACCAATTGCTGTACCATGTGTGACAGCGCTCGGATGGTTTAAATGCGAGAAAAGTCTATTTAAATTCAACAACTACGCTTTGCCGCCATGTTCGTTTTGTAAAGAGATTTTTGAGAGTCCCATAGTTACACTTCTATTGGTGCTTTTTTCCACCATACAAAACGTCAAGGTGATATCTGTAATAGTTTCGGAGATATGAAATGCCGGTGAAATATTTCGCACAGTTGCCATGTTGGATTGGTGAGATGTAATAAAATTTGAAGAGCACAGTCGGGTCGGACAAAATAGTACAATGACCTTACCGAGTTTCGTTGAAATCGATCTAGCAGTTTAGATTTTATTAGGGAGGGGAGCGAGGCGACGGACACATGCAAACACACACATACGTACACACACATGGACTATATGTGATGTCATAGGCCTATCTTTCATAAATGTACATAGTAAAGGAAGCTTTTCAGTCGGTCAACACGACTGAATAGCTTTCATTATTAGAATTAAGCATCACTGAAAAATGGCTTCTATCACTACTAAATGAATATAGGCTAACAAGTAAACGAAAAGCAAGAACGGGAGGTTTAATTTAGAAGAGAAATACTATTATTGGACACAAAGGAGCTAAAGTTCCACTAACACGTACCTTGATGCTCGGTACAGTTAGGAGGCGAGTTCCGACTGTACCGTTCCATACGTAACGTTCCGTTAACACGCAACTTGATGTTCGGTACAGTTGGGAGTCGAGTTCCGACTGTACCGTTCCAGGGCTGTAACGTTCCACTTGTTCGTACCGAGTTCCGAGTTACAGTTACGGAACGATACCGCAAGCCAGCTCGGGGCCGCGGTATGGCATACACAGCGGTACGTAACGCATTTCAGTTCTGTTCCGGGTCCCTGATGATTAGTTTAGTCGTTTATTAATGTTAAGTTTTGACCAATTGAGTAGCCACAATTGAGATTTGGTAAAGATGGCGGCAAAATAAACATGACACTGAGGTGCCCTTTTCTAGTGCTACCTCTGGACAAAATTTCGTGTTTCAATTGAAAGGGGGGAGCACACATATACACACACAGACACACAATGTTTCTTGAAAAAAGTCCCTTAATACTAGCCACGTTCTTCCACTGGCAATGGTCTGTAGGAAAATCAGGCATTTTTAGAGTTTTAATATGTGTTTGAAATTTGTTGGAAATGATTATTTTATCATATTTTCATACATCATGTTACGGTATGTCAATTTAGACGTTCAATTTTCCATCCTTCTTTATGGTGCACCATATAAGGTTTAATACCAAGGGACTTTTTAGTGTTACGCTATACATTTATCTTGTGTCTTTGATATTTATCAATTCATTCATATCGGCTGATGTTGTTGTTTGAGTCTTCAGTCTTTTGACTGGTTTTATCCCGCTCTCCATGCCTCCCTGTCCTGAGCTAGGCGTTTCATCTCTACATAGCTACCACACCCTACATTCGAGGCAAACTGTTTAACATATTCTAATCTCGGTCTATCCTTACAGTTCTTGTCCTCGACCCTTCCTTCCATAACTAAGTTTGCTATTCCTGGGTGTCTTAGTATGTGTCCTACCAACTTATCTCTTCGCTTCATTAGCAGTCGCCAGAAACATCTCTCCTCTCCCACTCGTCTTAATACCTCTTCGTTTGTAACCCTCTCTTCCCATCTGATCTTCACCATTCTCCTGTAACACCACATTTCTAACGCTTCAAATCTCCTCTTTTCTGCTGCACCAATAGTCCAATTTTCTCTTCCATAGAGTGCCACACACGATGTCAACTGATTCCTTTTCTGTAGAAATGCTTTCCTTGCCTGAGCCAACCTACTTTTTATATCCTCTTTCCTCCAACCATCACTGGTTATTTTGCTTCCTATGTAACTTAACAGAAGTCTTCTGAGATTCGGAGATATAGAATGCCAGTGAAATATTTCGCACAGCCGCCATGTTGGATTGTTGAAAAATAATAAAATTTGTAGGGCACGGTCGGGGTTGGCCAGAATAGTATTATGACCTTACCGAATTTAATTGAAATCTATCCAGCCAATTAGATTTTATTAGTGGGAGTTGGGGGCAAACACACGGACACACACGGACAAAAGGTGATCTCATAAGCTTATTTTTCATAAATAGAATTAGGCTAAAAACGAGATTTTAAAATTGACACTGGCGCCATTTCGTGGTTAAAAAAACAATTAAGTTTGATTGCTGACACAGATTAGTTGACATTGAGCATCGTCTAAATATTTCCGAAGGTCACCATATTGGATTTTTATATGCATTGTAGGCCATAGAGCTATGTACTATTAGATGATGATTATTGCGTAGGTGCATTGTTCAAACGTTGGTTTCGATCGCATGATTAGGACACAAAAAATTAAACCTTAATTTTAAAATTTCGCACAGCCGCCATCTTGAAGTTATGTAAACAATTGAGCTGAATAGGATGTCAGTGCATTACAAGGTGTGTACCAATTGCTGTACCATGTGTGACAGCGCTCGGATGGTTTAAATGCGAGAAAAGTCTATTTAAATTCAACAACTACGCTTTGCCGCCATGTTCGTTTTGTAAAGAGATTTTTGAGAGTCCCATAGTTACACTTCTATTGGTGCTTTTTTCCACCATACAAAACGTCAAGGTGATATCTGTAATAGTTTCGGAGATATGAAATGCCGGTGAAATATTTCGCACAGTTGCCATGTTGGATTGGTGAGATGTAATAAAATTTGAAGAGCACAGTCGGGTCGGACAAAATAGTACAATGACCTTACCGAGTTTCGTTGAAATCGATCTAGCAGTTTAGATTTTATTAGGGAGGGGAGCGGGGCGACGGACACATGCAAACACACACATACGTACACACACATGGACTATATGTGATGTCATAGGCCTATCTTTCATAAATGTACATAGTAAAGGAAGCTTTTCAGTCGGTCAACACGACTGAATAGCTTTCATTATTAGAATTAAGCATCACTGAAAAATGGCTTCTATCACTACTAAATGAATATAGGCTAACAAGTAAACGAAAAGCAAGAACGGGAGGTTTAATTTAGAAGAGAAATACTATTATTGGACACAAAGGAGCTAAAGTTCCACTAACACGTACCTTGATGCTCGGTACAGTTAGGAGGCGAGTTCCGACTGTACCGTTCCATACGTAACGTTCCGTTAACACGCAACTTGATGTTCGGTACAGTTGGGAGTCGAGTTCCGACTGTACCGTTCCAGGGCTGTAACGTTCCACTTGTTCGTACCGAGTTCCGAGTTACAGTTACGGAACGATACCGCAAGCCAGCTCGGGGCCGCGGTATGGCATACACAGCGGTACGTAACGCATTTCAGTTCTGTTCCGGGTCCCTGATGATTAGTTTAGTCGTTTATTAATGTTAAGTTTTGACCAATTGAGTAGCCACAATTGAGATTTGGTAAAGATGGCGGCAAAATAAACATGACACTGAGGTGCCCTTTTCTAGTGCTACCTCTGGACAAAATTTCGTGTTTCAATTGAAAGGGGGGAGCACACATATACACACACAGACACACAATGTTTCTTGAAAAAATTCCCTTAATACTAGCCACGTTCTTCCACTGGAAATGGTCTGTAGGAAAATCAGGCATTTTTAGAGTTTTAATATGTGTTTGAAATTTGTTGGAAATGATTATTTTATCATATTTTCATACATCATGTTACGGTATGTCAATTTAGACGTTCAATTTTCCATCCTTCTTTATGGTGCACCATATAAGGTTTAATACCAAGGGACTTTTTAGTGTTACGCTATACATTTATCTTGTGTCTTTGATATTTATCAATTCATTCATATCGGCTGATGTTGTTGTTTGAGTCTTCAGTCTTTTGACTGGTTTTATCCCGCTCTCCATGCCTCCCTGTCCTGAGCTAGGCGTTTCATCTCTACATAGCTACCACACCCTACATTCGAGGCAAACTAACATATTCTAATCTCAGTCTACCCCTACAGTTCTTGTCCTCGACCCTTCCTTCCATAACTAAGTTTGCTATTCCTGGGTGTCTTAGTAAGTGTCCTACCAACCTATATCTTCTCTTCATTAGCAGTCGCCAGAAACATCTCTCCTCTCCCACTCGTCTTAATACCTCTTCGTTTGTAACCCTATCTACCCATCTGATCTTCATCATTCTCCTGTAACACCACATTTCAAACGCTTCAAATCTCCTCTTTTCTGCTGCACCAATAGTCCAATTTTCACTTCCATAGAGCCCACGCTCGATGCCAACAGATTTCTTTTCTGTAGAAACGCTTTTCTTGCCTGATCCAACCTACTTTTTATATCCTCTTTCCTCCGTCCATTACTGGTTATTTTGCTTCCTAAGTAACAGAAGTCTTCTGAGATTCGGAGATATAGAATGTCAGTGAAATATTTCGCACAGCCGCCATGTTGGATTTTTGAAACGTAATAAAATTTGTAGGGCACGGTTGGGGTCGGCCAGAATAGTACTATGACCTTACCGAATTTAATTGAAATCTATCCAGCCACTTATATTTTATTAGTGGGGGGGGGCACACACACGGACACACACGGACAAAAGGTGATCCCATAAGCCTATTTTTTCATAAATAGAAATAGGCTAAAAGCGAGATTTTAAAATTTGACGCTGGCGCCATTTCGTGGTTAAAAAAACAATTAAGTTTGATTGCTGTCACAGATTAGTTGACATTGAGAATCGTCTAAATATTTCCGATGGCCACCATATTGGATTTTTATATACTTTGTAGGCCATAGAGCTATGTACTCTTAGATGATTATTGCGTAGGTTCATTGTTCAAACGTTGGTTTCGATCGCATGATTAGGACACAAGAAATTAAACCTTAATTTTAAAATTTCGCACAGCCGCCATCTTGACGTTATGTAAACAATTGAGCTGAATAGGATGTCAGTGCATTACAAGGTGTATACCATTTGCTGTACCATGTGTGACGGCGCTCGTTTGGTTTAAATGCGAGAAAAGGCTATTTAAATACAACAACTTCGCTTGGCCGCCATTGTGGAGAAAGTGAACTAAAGCTCTTTCGAGCAATCTATTTCCTGTAGAAAATAGACAGTGTTTTGATTTAGAAAATAGACAGTGTTTTGATTTACATAGTTTTGATTTTGTTATCTTTGAGTGTAGTGTCTTTGGAATGTCTTTGGATGCGATGTTGAGTTGTGTTAATAAAATATTGATTACTGTATATTAAAATGATTTGGTATGGCATATAACTGGCGACCGTGACAGGACTACTGGCAATCTCAACATCAAATAAAACAGAACAACGATGACCGAACGTCGAGTATTACGCTGCGTATTTACACGTGAGGTAAACAAGCTTGAAGAACTGTTGGCGCTTGCTGATGGTGACCACGTGGAGATTCGTAGCAGATATGCTTCACTTGTGGAACGCTACGAGAAGTTAAAACGTCTGGATGATGAAGTTTACAATGAGCTGCTGCTAAAGGAAGACCTTGAAGACATCGTGCTTGAAACAGAGATCAACATTTGCAGTCAGTACGACTTGAAATATTTTAAGGTTAGGGAAAAGGTGCAGGCCTTAGAAGTTGTAGATCAAGCCGTTTCTGAAGCTAAAATGAGTAACTGTTCACGTACTTCTAATCAGAGACTACTAAGACTACCAAAACTAGAACTGAAAAAAATTGACGGAAACATGAAGTGCTGGATTGGGTTTTGGGCGCAATTTACTAAAATACATGAAGATAGCAGGCTTAAAGATGAAGATAAATTTGTTTATTTGATTCGGTGTATGGAACCTGGTTCGTGTGCTCAGTAGTTGGTAGAAAACTTTCCTCCTTCCAAGGAAAACTACAAAAAGGCTATAGAATTGTTGAAGTCTAGGTATGGGAAGGATGAGTTGCTCATTGAGTACTATGTTAGGGAACTTTTATCCTTGGTGTTAAAGAAGGATAGTTTAAGATTCATAGCCCAACTGTATGACAGTCTGGAAGGACAGTTGAGAGCACTTGATTCCTTGGGCGTAACAAAGGTGAAATATGCTGCAATGTTATTTCCACCAGTAGAGAGTGCCTTGCCAGAGGTTATGTTTAGAACTTGGGACAGGTATCGTGTATCAAAAGAAACGTCTTCCAAGGAACCTGACTGTTGCTTGAGTGAATTGTTAGCCTTCCTAAAGACTGACGTAGAAGGTGAAGAACGGCTTAAGCTAAGACATAGTTCTTTTGAAGTTAACGAGAGGACGGATCGAGTTAAGCAAGATGATAGGACCAAGACTAAGAATAGGGACATACCTTCAGTGGCTTCTTTAATTTCAATAGAGGATGTTTCAGTTAGTAAGGGAAACAGAAATAACAAAGATACGGCTTGTATATTCTGTGGCAGAACCTCACATCTTTCTCAAGACTGTGCTGTAGCTATTGATTATTCTCAAGAAGAACGCCAAGTAACGTTAAAGAAAAAGGGAGCTTGTTTTAGGTGTCTACGAGCAGGACATGTCAGTGTTAAGTGTAAGATGTTTGTGAATTGCCCATTTTGCAAGGGGAAACATTACGCTTTGATGTGTGCGAAAACAGACTCAGATGAACCAAAAGGTAATTCGGTTCCAAAAACTGTTAGCATGATGGCAGGTAGTAATAAAGGACATGTGACCTATCTGCAGACTTTAGTTCCTACAGTAGTTGTTGGTGGATCCACGCACAGAGTAAGAGTTCTGTGTGACAGTGGATCGCAGAGAAGCTACATAAAGAAGTCTTGTGCTAAGAAATTAGAGTTGGAACAAACTGGAAAGGTAACACTAAGTCAAGAATTATTTGGAGGTAGGAAAACAGCACCTGTTTGTTTCGAGTCCTATCAAATAACTTTGTTGGGTATGTACGAGGAAAACAGATGTGAGGTTGCAGTGTTAGGCTCTGATAGTATCTGTGGAGGTGCTCCCCTAGTTGATGCTGACTTGTTTAATTTACTGAGGAACAAGGGAGTTGAACTTAGTGATGTTGGCCAAGATAATGGTGGCAACAGTACTGACATTCAGGTATTGTTAGGAGCTGACGTGTGGGCTCAGATAATCACGCCAGACTTTCTACATGTAAACAAGAGTCTAGTAGCTGTGAGAACTTGTTTAGGGTGGACACTTAAGGCTCTTCTGAGATCACTTCAACTACTGCCTCGTCTTACACTCTACTTACTTTAACTCAATCAAAAAGAGTGGCGGATTTGTGGGAAATTGAGACTTTGGGTATAAAAGATCCTGGCGAACAGATAAAAAAGGAAGAAAGGGAACAAGAAGTTCAGATGTTCTTCGATAGGACTGTGAAGAGAGAAGAGGAATCTGGGCGCTACATTGTCAAACTACCCTGGATTGATGGTTGTACTTCTCTGGAAACGAATCGTGAAATTTCTCAGAAACGATTATTGAACACTTCAAGAAAGTTACGAGTGATGCAGAAATTTCAGGATTATGATGAGGTGTTACAGGAATGGGTAAACAAAGGTATTATCGAAGGTGTTGAAAACGAGGTTTTGGATGAACCTACACATTATTTGCCTCATAGAGCTGTGCTGAAAGATGGTGGCACTACAAAGATAAGGCCGGTGTTCGATGCTTCCAACAAAGACAGAAATGGTCATTCCTTGAATGATTGCCTCGAGCCCGGACCCAACCTCATCGACCTTGTTCCATCAGTGCTGACCAATTTTCGAACCTATCCTATAGGTCTAATAGCTGATATAGAGAAGGCATTCCTGCAGATTATAATTGATCCTGAAGACAGGGATATGCTCCGTTTTCTCTGGTGGGATAATGATAAGATTACCACTTTTCGACATTGCCGGGTGGTTTTTGGTGTTTGTTCCAGTCCCTTCCTATTGGTTTCTGAACTGAACAACCTTCTGGAAGAGGCCCCAACTCATTTGAAGGAAGTAGCTACAAAAATGAAACCTGCATTTTATGTGGACAACTGTCTTACTGGAGTCGCTTCAAAGGAAGAAATTGGACCCTTTATTTTAAAGGCACAAGAATTGATGTTATCCGCAGGTTTCAATTTGAGGGGATGGGTGAATTCCTTTGATTGTGGTGTTGGTAAAACTGAGAATGTCTTAGGACTTCGTTGGTATTGCGACGTAGATGAACGTGGATCTAACTTCAGCCCGACTACCGGTTTAGTAACCCGAAGAGTGGTACTATCCAGCGTGCAAAAAATATTTGATCCGATTGGATTTTCAGCCCCAGTAACTCTGATTCCCAAGCTCATTCTGCAGAAGACATGGCAGAAAAGTATAGGATGGGATGAGGTTTCACCAGGAGACATTTGTGAGGAATTCTGTCGATGGACTCAGCAGTTGCAATACCTACATGACTGTCGGATACCTAGAAGGATTTTCCTGAATGACAACAGCACTTTGCATGTATTTGTGGACGCTAGCAAAAGAGCGTTTGGTTGTTGCATATTTCTGAAAACGGAAGAAGAAGGTAAGATCAAACTGAGTCTTCTGATGGCTAAATCTAGAGTGGCGCCTCTCAAAGAACTGACACTACCCCGCCTTGAACTGATGGGAGCGCTCCTTGGAGTTAGAATGTCTCGGTTGAGCCTTCGATGCCTACACCGGAATGACATACACACAGTGTTTTGGTCCTATTCAACAGTAGTCTTGGCTTGGATTGATAATAAAGGGCTTTGGTCGGTGTTCGTAGAGAATCGGGTAAAGGAAATTCATGAGTACAGTAAGGCTAGTTCATGGAGACACATACCGGGCAGCCTCAATCCAGCAGATCTCCTGTCTAGAGGGTGTTCACCAACACAACTTTGGAGATCCAGATGGTGGGAGGGTCCGTCTTGGCTTAAATGTAAAGAAGAAGAATGCGTATTTAATCGTCCTGAACCATTGTTGGAAGAAGTCAACAGGGAAAGGAAGAAAACAGTTGTAGCTGCTAAGAACACTGTTGTGGAAACTATTTTACTGCAATTAAGTTCACGATTCTCTGGATACATCAAAATCGTTAGGACCATTGCTTGGATTTTGAGATTGAAACAAAGGAATCGTAGAGACCACGTATCAACGGAAATTGATAGCGAAGAGTTTCTCAATGCAGAGAAGAAACTGTACTTCCTTATCCAGAAGGAAACGCTTTATGAAGAAGAGAGAAAAGAACAATTGAAGAATCTGGAGGTGTTCACAGACGATGAAGGAATTCTACACATGAAGTCAAGAGTCGTTGATTCTGACGACACTCCTGAGTATACCTATCCAGTTGTACTTCCATCAAAACATGTGATGGTTGAAAGAATGATTGAACAATTTCATCGATTCCATAACCATGCTGGGACGCACACACTGCTTGTTTTGTTGTGCCAAATGGTTTGGATAATTAGAGGAAGAAGGACGGTGGCAGCAGTTATTCGGAAATGCGCGATCTGTCGTCGTAACTCTGCTAAGGGTTTTGAGGTACCTTTTCCTCCGTTGCCACAGGATCGAATCAAGGCATCGAGTGTTTTCCAGATCACGGGCACAGACTTGGCCGGCCCTGTGTTTCTACGAGGAGGAGAAAAGGGATGGATTGTGATATTCACTTGTGCAGTTTATCGGGCTGTACATCTGGAATTGATCACTTCACTTAGTACAGTAGCGTATATCCAAGCACTACGCCGATTTGCGGCAAAAAGAGGAAGAGTGAATACCACGTATTCGGACAATGGGACTAATTTCACCGGACTTCGCAGAACCATGGAGCAATTGGATTGGACTGAAATAGAGAGGACGTGCAGCCTTCTGAAGATTAAATGGAAGCTGAACCCTCCCACTGCAGCCTGGTGGGGAGGATTCTAGGAAAGGTTGATTAAGATTCTAAAGGATTTGCTTCGCCGTAATTTGGGTAAAGCTTGCCTAAATTATGAGGAAATGTGTACTCTTCTGTGCGATTGTGAGAACCTGATGAACAATCGACCTTTGACTTATCTTTCTGAAGAAGATGAACTCAGCCACTCAGACCCTCCATGTTCCTACAGAGCCTAGAGGGTAATGATGTAACCGACCTAGACCAAATTCAAACCAGCAGTTTAAACGACAGATGGCGTTATCTACAAGCTGTTCGGGAGAGCCTGAGAAATCGCTTCAAAAAAGAATACCTGGGATTTCTCCGATCACGGAGCAAAAAGCAACAGGGATCCATACAAGTAGGAGACATAGTACTGGTGGAGAGCGACAACAAGAAACGTATCAACTGGCCCTTAGGGAGAGTGGTGGAGCTGTTACCAGGAAGAGACAATGTAACTCGTCTGGTTAAAATTAAGACAGCAACTGGCATTCTACTTCGTCCAGTACAGCGACTTTATTCGTTAGAGATAAACTGTCTTAACAAACGTGATTCTATCAACACTTCACAACACCGACTAAGTGAGCCGGTCCTTAATGAAGATATTCCCTGCAGTAACTCAGGAACTGAAAAGGAGAGTGAATTCAAGACTCGTTGTGGTAGAACTGTTAGGCAACTCAAGAAACTAGACTTATAGTGGTTCACATTCCTGAGCTCAATGTTCAACTATAATTTTAGAATGTTTACTTCAGTTTATGAGTGTGTGTTGCAAAACTACCTTTTGCAAGGTGGGAGAATGTGGAGAAAGTGAACTAAAGCTCTTTCGAGCAATCTATTTCCTGTAGAAAATAGACAGTGTTTTGATTTAGAAAATAGACAGTGTTTTGATTTACATAGTTTTGATTTTGTTATCCTTGAGTGTAGTGTCTTTGGAATGTCCTTGGATGCGATGTTGAGTTGTGTTAATAAAATATTGATTACTGTATATTAAAATGATTTGGTATGGTATAGCCATGTTCGTTTTGTAAAGAGGTTTTTGAGAGTCCCATCGTTACACTTCTATTAGTGCTTTTTTCCTTCATACAACACGTCAGGATGATATCTGTAATAGTTTCGGAGATATGGAATGCCGGTGAAATATTTCGCACAGTTGCCATGTTGGATTGGTGAGATGTAATAAAATTTGAAGAGCACAGTCGGAGTTGGACAAAATAGTACTATGACCATACCGAGTTTCGTTGAAATCGCTCCAGCAGTTTAGATTTTATTAGGGAGGGGAGCGAGGCGACGGACACATGCAAACACACACATACGTACACACACACGGACTATATGTGATGTCATAGGTCTATCTTTCATAAATGTAAATAATAAAGGAAGCTTTTTAGTCGGTCAACACGACTGAATAGCCTTCATTATTAGAATTAAGCATCACGGAAAAATGGCTTCTATCACTACTAAATGAAAATAGGCTAACAAGTAAACGAAAAGCAAGAACGGGAGGTTTAATTTAGAAAAGAAAGACTATTATTGGTCACAAAGGAGCTAAAGTTTGCTGTGTAGGTTACACTCTGCCTTATATGGCAACACTGCGAGAAGGTGAGTTGGATTCCCATCTAAGCCATCTTAGATTGGTTTTCCGTGGTTTCCCACTTCTACTCCAGGAAAATGCGTGGATAGTTCCTAAGTCAAGGCCACGGCCTACTCCTTCCCAAGCCATGCCATCATTACAAATACACACGTTACTACAGACATCACAATTACAAAGTTTAGACCTATCAGACAATTTCCATAAAAACCTCAACTACATGGACCGATGAACAATAACCTATGTTCCAAACCTCTATATGGAGCAACAATAAATATTTCGAATCAATGGGATCCATCGTATTGTGTTCAGGAAACATATTTCTAACGTAGGCTACAGTATGACCGCGATCGAAACGAGCAACGTGCCTTGCCCTGTCTGATGCGGCACGCACTCAGACTGAAATCAGTATTTTTATTTTTATTTTTATTGATATTTCAAGAAGTAATTATCCTATGTTTGAATAAATAATTTGCCTGGAATTGCATATGGCATCGTTCAAACTGGGATAGTTGTTGACGCAGAAAAAAGGATCTTTTCATCAGGGTTCTAGGTAGGACAGTAGATACTGAAAAATTTTCTTAGGCTAGATAGAGTATTTCGATATCATGAAAGAAATGCCCCTAGATTAGATAACAGGTATGTAATTGATGTAGTTGTTGTGTAATTAGGCTATTATGTGACAGTTTGTAACAACCAGCGTAACAGTGTAATAAACGCAGTGTTACAATTGCCGTGGTAACTAAATAGACTGTGTAATAGCCGTAATAGTCTACGTAAAAATTCGGTGTAATAGCCATAATGGTTTTAATAGCTAATGGACAGTAGTTCCGGTAACAGTCCTGTAATAGTCTGTGGGCCTACATACATTTTGGGAAATGCTGCTGTACTGTTACAGGCTCTGTACCGTTCCACTTTCCGTTGGAACACGAGAACCTGGAACGTTACGCATAGATACCGGGTGGCTGGTTGGTATAACCTGGAACGGTACACAGTGTAACCGGGTACTGGTGGAAACGTTACTCTATTTCGATAACCAAGAACGGTACGCAGAGTAACTTTCCAACTGGTAACGCTGAGGAATCGTTCCAGTCATGTACCGTTCCATACGTAACGTTCCGCTAACACGTACCTTGATGCTCGGTACAGTTGGGAGTCAAGTTCCGACTGTACCGTTCCAGCGCTGTAACGTTCCACATGCTCGTACTGAGTTCCAAGTTACAGTTCCGGAACGATACCGCAAGCCAGCTCGGGGCCGCGGTATGGCATACGTAACGTAACGTGGAACACAGCGTTACGTAACGCATTTCAGTTCTGTTCCGGGTCCCTGGATTTTAGTAGCAAGTTTGTGCTTATCCCCATATCGATCACGCGGCTAATACGCCGAACTACGGGAAGCAAGTTTACTAATTTCTCACAGGATCTTTATTCGTTTTCTATCCTGAATTTGAAGGGTCCACAGGAAGAAGGGGGAATGTCACTAAAAATGTGAAATCGAGATATCAGCGTGATCTGGTAGGCCTATTTGCAACGTATTGAAGGCACAATTGTGTCTGGCTAAGAACAATGAGGATCGTGAGAAAATAACGTTTCAAGTTGACACCCCGGGGTGTCGCGACACCCTGTTTGATCTATTGTAATGCACTCTCAATAATAATAGTAGACAAATAATAATTATCTAAATTACAAAAAGCCTATAGAATCACCAAGAACATATAGGCCTACAACAAAATATCAATATCTTGGAACGTAAAATTGAAACACCATAGCACGATCATTCAACCTGGAGCATTGTGCGCATCAGAAACCCTGATCATTGGATGCAGAACACTGTGTAGAATCACAATAAATTAAAATCCTTAGAAAAATCTTTGGCCCAGTGTGCATAGTGGGGGTGTGGATGAAAAAGAAGTCTTACGAGTTATACCAACATTCCGAGAAAATATCAGACACTAATAAAGACGATTAAAATTTAATGGTCATATTCAAGAAGAGGACAATAAAAGACTTACTAAAATGATATTTAATCATGCCTCTTCATTAAAAGTTAAGAATCACTGAATAATGGAAATTGAAAATGACCTACAGAAATCAGCGTAACAGACGAGATCTTATGGAACAGGCCGAGATTCAGATCGTTAGTGAACAAATATCGATTTGCTGAAAACCCCCGGATGAGAGCCGCCACAGAAAAAAAGAAGAGAAATCATAGTGAGAAAATGTAGAGATTTTGGGAAGAGAAGAAAGCAAATTCAAATGTGTCTGTTAATTCACGCTCTTTACTTGGGCACAACACAGTAAAAAACAAAAACAATACTTAGGTAAGTGTGCTAAAATACTATGAATATAATTCTATGGCCACGATGGTGCAGTGGTCAAGCTGCTTGCGTCTCACCAAGATGGACTGAGCTCGATTCCTGGTTAATGCATGTGAGATTTACGAAGAGAAATGTCACGTCCTGTGGTTCGGACTCCACGTAGAAAGGAGGTGCTGTGCCTTAAGATCGCGAAATCGACGGTCACATCAACCTACGAGCTTCTTTTCTTTCTTCCTTAAATGTAATTCTGTAACTTTCAGTTGTTATAACATGACGCTGCCATGCTGTAACATCATATAGGACGATGTATTTTCATAGTCATGATCACAAGATTTAAATATTTTACTTAACTCAAAATTTCATATCTTGTCGAGGTCTGGAATTATTAATTTAATATTCTTTGCTTTTGGGTAAAGCTAGGTTCTCCATGAAAGTAGGATATTCTCTTCTTTTACAACAATTCACACGACATAAATTCGAACGATTTATGTTGTTTTATTCTCCTTCGTGAATTCACGAGTCATATAATTTAGCGGGCATCTAATTAGATGAAAAATGGTTCCAATGCCACTCTATAGTTATGATCATGTCTTAAATGACAGATAGTCTACGGATATTCTACTCGGGACTGAAGAATTTTATGCAATTATTTTTATAACAACTGTAAATTAGTATAATCACAAAATAACCTTGAGGAATGTCGAAGTCCAATACGAGGTGAGGAATCGCTGGCCAACCGCACTGCGTGACTGGAAGCATGAGACAAGGTATACAAGAAATACAACCTACAATATCTTTAAAACTATTTTACGACAACCACTACTTTTTCTGGCTCAACTTTTGTTGATTATTAAACACAGTTATTTGAAGCATTTCGTCTGACATTGAGTCACACGAGTTAGTCACTGGTCTTCAACAGGTAAGAGTCGAAACTTTTTGGTCCTCCATTTCGCAGATAGCTGGGTAGAGTGTGAATACGTCATAACAAGGTGAGGTATACATAGCCGACCGCACTACGCGATTGAAACGTAATCATTAATAAGATGAGGTAGCACTATAGGCCTGCAAAGAAGAAAATGTCCACCACGAGGTGTAGTGACTTGCATTATTAGCTGTCACCGCGAAGGTCCTGGTTCGATTCCCAGCTCTGCCAACACATTTATTTATGGACAAAGGGAGAATTGAGAAGTGGTGGCTTCGATTCCCACGTCGGCCATCCTGGAAGAGTTTTCCGTGCTTTCTCCCTTCTATTCTACGCAACTGCCGGGATGGAACCTAACTTAAGGTTACGGTCGCCTCCTACCAATCCTAGAACTAATTACAAATACACACACAGGCCATCATAATTACACAGTGATTACTAAGCAAGGAAGTTATGGTGCTTGAAGCCCTTTTTCAGTGTGGCCTTAGTAAACAACAGTTTGGTGCTTTTCGGTCGGTCAACACTATTGTACCCAAATGAGATGGGTTATTCCCTAATCCTGAAAAAAATTACATGAGATTAATAAATACACTTGGATCACCAGTATCGATCGTCAAGCGATCATCATCAGATCCATTACACTTAGGCTATAAAATCTATGTCTGAAAGTATGGATGAAGATATTTAAAATATGTAAGTGTAATGCATCTGATGATGATCGCTAGATGATCGAAACTGGTCATCCAAGTGTATTTATTGATCTCATGTTTTTTTTTTTCAGGATTAGGAAACTTGAAGGCCAATCACCACTTTCAGTACCTTAACAAAAAGATCACATATAACTAAGAAATATTGTCTATTTTTGCTAGTTAAACTACTAAATAAGTGTATAGCCTATAATGTTAATACCATCGCCCAGACATAGTTTAATAGCCTAAGTGTAAAGGATCTGATGATGATCTCTTGACGATCGAAACTCTTTATCCAAGTGTAGGCTATTTATTAATTTCATGACTTTACTTTCAGGATTGGGAAACACAATTGGGTACGATTCGTGTTGACTGACTAAAGAACATTAAATTTCGACAGGTTATCAGATAGATTCAGTACACTCAAGAACACGGGGATACATGACTACGATGCCGAAAAGCCCCAAAATGAATCAACAACTAGAAATAGGAAATAGGCTACAAGCCATTGTTGTAAAGTTGTATTTTCTCATATTGTACTTCTGATGTTTTGTTGTTGTTTCATTTGAGAAACATGAATAAGGTGGCCATATAGCCCCGTGTACTTCGGTGTGTGGATAATTTGTCTGATAACCTGTATAATTGCGGGTCTGTCGTATTGTGTGTATTTGTAATTAAGGTGAGGATTAGGAGCAAGGCGACCGTGGCCTTAGGAACCAGCCCGGCGTAGAAGTAGGGAAACCACGGAAAACCACTTCCAAGATGACTGGATGGGAATCGAACCTCCTCTTCTCAGTTTTACCTGGCAAGGCTGAGTGTACCCCGTTCCATCCCACACACCAGAATTAGAACTTCTTGGCATGGCCGTGAATCGAACCCGGACCTCCGGGGTGACAGTCAAGGTTGCTAGCCACTACACCACAATGTGGTCAGATAAATATGAAGGTGTCTCTGTGTTCACAGCTCGACGGGAAGCAATGTCTTCTATCTGTGTATTATCCGTTAGCCTAACCTGCACTGGTCAATAAAAATCGCAAGTACAGTAAACCCGATTCTGCATTTAGTAAATCCTCAATCAATAATACAGTAGTTTTATTAACATTTTAGAATCATTTTAGGTATCAGAGATGGACACACTATGGCCAAATAAATACTTCCTGATGCATTCAGTCACTTTTAATTTCTCTCGTAAAATTTGGTTCTTCTTCTTATTTATTTATATATTGTCCGAGGACATGTTTGGCTCACCAGAGGCTGTAGCTGCTTCAAGCGGACACCCATAGGGAGAGCTACAAGTTCCGGTCAATTTCAAGTAGTTCCAACTTTCGCTACGGGATGTCACTGCTACCTAGTGGTGAACGTTGGAACATTGATAGAACGTTCCAACGAAATCTAACCTAGAAATTTAGCTTCACACAAGTTTAGTCTGTGGAAGGATCTTTTACATACCATAAAGCTATGGCATGGGACCGCCGGCTTTACTTTCCCTCCGAAGGAAGGCATACTGAAGGATTTTAACGCTCTTAAAAAATCTGACGACTTTGGCCGGGTTTGAACCCGCTATCTTGGGCACAGCAGTTCAGCATGCTACCAACTACACCTATTTGATCACCCTCCATTGAACGCTGCTGTCACTGGGATTTGAACGCAGGTACACCCTACTTGATAAAGACTGTGTAACCAACCCTCTAGGGTAGTGCTCGGTGTCCATCTGTCCAGACAAGCAGCAGGCCAGTTGGCCGCCCTGCCTGCTAGATGCAAATATCCTCACTTTCTTGGGAGATGCGTTCCACTGATATGGCGAGGGCTTCCACCAGATGGGAGCCATATAATACCAGCCAGGGGTCACCTACCTATAAAAATGGGAAACATCTTCTGCTCGAGTTTCTACACAAGACGCCAATAAGTCATATAATTTCTCGCCGGGGGCCAATCACGTAACAGGAGTCATTGGAAGGGGGATTTGTTTAAAAGTCATAAGAACACGAAAATTTCGTGTGGAATACAATCTAGCATGGCCCACGATGGTCACTTACTTCGGACTATGCAGCTGGAATTTACAATTTTTGAACTGCTGAAGACCACAGTAAAAAAGTTCCTGTTTGTTTTGTCGAAACGTATTTTATATAGTATATTTTTTAAAATCGATTATCCTCCCTGCTCGGTTTCACCAACGGACTCTGTGAGGGAACATTCCTCTTCCGTCGCAAGGACGGTGTCTGGGAGTTGAACAAACTTTGTCAGCAGATACAACTGGGGATGGTGACAGGCCGATCGTTCAGGCGATCGCTAACTTGGGTCTAATAAGGCAAGGGACAGGGAAAGGATTTTGGAAGGAAGTCGGCATTTACCTGGTGGTAAAAATGGTAAACCAAGAAAATCATTTTCAGGATGGCCGAGGTTGGATTCGAACCCGCGTTCACCCGATCCCAGTGAGGTATGAGGCAGTGCGTCAGCACTCTCCACCACCGTGGCCGGTGCGTATTTTATATTCGTTTTAAATCTTGAGCAACCATATTCGTAGACATAGAAGAGACAGTCAGTCTGAAAGACTGGACTTTATATAATTTTAATTGCTACAAATGCTACAAAATGCTGAAAAATGCTAGAAATGCTTCGCTCGAAGCCAAAGACTCTTGACATGTTAGATGATCAAGAAACAATCAGAACGCTAGAAAGTTACAAGTCATCGCGGTGAAAGGAGGGAGCTGGGTGGATGACGTCACGCCGTGTCGTTGCCGTCTCGTAACGCCAGAGCTCACCAGCGAACTCAGTACACATGCACCAAGCGGTACTATGACGTCACAAACTTCAGTGCATTCTCGGTACACTTCGTGACGTTGCCGTAACGTAACGCCAGAGCTCACCAGTGAACTCAGTACACATGCACCAAGCGGTACTATGACGTCACACACCTCAGTGCATTCTCGGTACATTTCGTGACGTTGCCGTAACGTAACGCCAAAGCTCACCATTGAACTCAGTACACATGCACCAAGTGGTACTATGACGTCACACACCTCAGTGCATTCTCGGTACATTTCGTGACGTTGCCGTAACGTAACGCCAGAGCTCACCAGTGAACTCAGTACACATGCACCAAGCGGTACTATGACGTCACACACCTCAGTGCATTCTCGGTACATTTCGTGACGTTGCCGTAACGTAACGCCAGAGCTCACCATTGAACTCAGTACACATGCACCAAGTGGTACTATGACGTCACACACCTCAGTGCATTCTCGGTACATTTCGTGACGTTGCCGTAACGTAACGCCAGAGCTCACCAGTGAACTCAGTACACATGCACCAAGCGGTACTATGACGTCACACACCTCAGTGCATTCTCGGTACATTTCGTGACGTTGCCATAACGTAACGACGAAGTCGACTAAATCATTTAAAATGATAAAACTATTTCCCAGTGTTGTAGGCAACCTGTAATCTGTATCTATATATTTAAAACACTAAGGTGATTTTTGTTACCGCGAGAATGAGAAAACGTCTTAACTGATTGACTTCGTAATGCATTCTAACGAGAGCTCTTGGCATGTAGATTTGCAGAGTGTCTTTAAAAGGAAAATATTATGTTAGAGTATATTTTTAAATTGTTAAAGAAAATGTAATATTTGTCGTCCTCACGCTTGCTCACAATGGCTCTACTGTATTCCGCCAGAGAAATGGTGGATCCCGCCACGTCTTAATGAGATCTTTGTTTATGAGAATTAAAAAGGGGGGAAATATTGTTGCGGCTCTATGGCTCAAACCTTTAGAGTAAGTAGCCTATATGTTGAGGCAAATTACTTAATGGGCAGAGAGCTATAATCCTTCGACTTGATTTAACATCATCCAATAAAACACTTCAATTTTCCAATTCCCAATTAGCTTGCCGTAATTTATCACAATCAATAAAGCTCAAGGGTAAACTCTCGAACAAGGGTTCAGTCATGGCCAATTATACATTGCGAAGACGATCTTTTGACGCCCTTAAAGTTGCAACAGTGTCAAAAAGTAATCGCTCAAAAAATACACATAAGGGAATCCTTCAGTAAATATTTTCCCAATGACCGTCATGTTTCGACGGATATCAACTAGTAAATAATAATCACTTGTAGATTTTTCAGGTGGGATTACATATTTCCCGCCCAATAGGTTATAATTGGGCATACATTTAAGTTGACCGACTGAAAGCTACCATTCTACCATAATCATGAATTCAAATTTGAAATCGACTATTATGTCATTCGTTATCGGTTTCGTTTTATGTATATAGCCCTACAGGATGGGTGGGGTATAAGTAAGTAGGCGTGGTTCCACGGTGACAATTTTTTTTCGTCAGAGTATTTAAACATGTCTGGCAGGTTAATCGTTCTTTTTATAGACTTTGTGTTTGTACTATGTTGTGTAGCATAAAAATACGAAGAAATTTGGCCCGTGGATCTGCATACGTTGAATGGTTCCCCTCACATTCTATGACTGCAATCACTTAAGATACGTTCAATGGTCTCCCTAAAAATGATTGCAGTAATATGGATTTATTTTTTTGAGAAGCACTCATCGTACGCAGATCAAGCCTGAGCCAAATTTCTTCGTTTTGTTTTGCTGCACAACCTCGTGCAAACACAAAGTCCATAGAACGAACGATAAGCCTGCAAGACACGTTTAAATACTGTGATGAAAACATTTCACTCCCTTCAAAATCAAGCACATTCTTGCAAACGTTTATGACAACTTTCGACAAGTCCATATCTGGGGAATCGTTGGTTTCTGGCTACTTAGTTATACCTCACGCACCTGTATGACACATCGAAGAGATTTAACATATATTTCAGAGTTCTTTTATAAGAGCAACTTATATTTTTAATGTCAGCGTTTGCATTTTACTCTAGTTGCGTCTACACTGCAAATGTGATGTGGTCAAGTACTGTACATATCACCTTCATAACTATATTCGATAATAATACTGTCAATCATGAAGCAAGGAATGGCGCAAGATTTTAATTTAGATACGCTTCTTTTTGTAGTGATATATTTCGTATGGCATGAAGATGCAATATACAATTATTTTACATACACAGTATTTACAAGTAAATATATACAGATTGAGACCTTGATATGCAAGTACTGTAGCTTCAGTGTTGCTAGAGCTGGATATATAATTTATCTAACTATTCTACAGCTTCATCACTAGTTTGTTGAACCTCCTTCATTGTACCATTGAACCTTCGGAGTGGGCAATCCACAGCAATGTGACTGATTTTGTAGTGATGATATCATACAAAACAAGTAGTTCCGTGAAGAACTATACAGCCTATTTTCATATATCCTACTTAAGTTAATTGCCACTATCAACATACAAAATTTCAGTTTAATTGCTGAAATAGATTCGTAGATATTGAGAACCGACTAAATATTTCGGATGGTCGCCAGGTTCGATTTTATATATGTAGGTCCTAGAGTTATGTACTGTTACATGAAGATTATTGTGTACGTGCAGCATTCAAACTTCAATCGCATGATTAGGACACAAGAAGTAACATGGATTTTTTAAAATTTTTCACAGCTGCCATCTTGTGGTTAAGAGAACAATTGAAATAAATTAGATGCCAGTGGATTAACATTCGTATAAGGATTTAATGTACCAAGTTTCACTGCACTCGGATGGTTAAATTGCGAGAAACGTCCATGTGAATATATATACTTCGCATCGCCGCCATGTTGGACTTGTGATCACCAGGTTATTTAAAGTCCTATAGGTGAACTTAAATTCATAGCCCCTATGAACATCAAAAAATTCAGTTTGATTGCTATAATAGATTCGCAGATATTCAGAGCCGTCTAAATATTTCGGATGGTCGCCATGTTGGATTGTTAAATATTTAGACCATAGAGTCATGTACCATTAAAGGAAAATTATTGCGTAGTTTCATTATTCAAACTTACACTGTGATCGCATGAATACGACACAAGAAATAAAAACTTAATTTTAAAATTCGCACAGCCGCCATTTTGAGGTTATGTAAACAATTGAACTAAATTAGATACCAGTGCATTACAATGTGTACAAACATTTCCTGTACCAGATTTCGTTGCGTTTGGAACATTAAATCGCGAGATAGGTCTATTTAAAATATTCTAATTCGCTTGGCCGCCATGTTCGTTTTCTAGTTAACCGGTTTTGAAAGTCTTATAGATGAACTTCCAGTAGTGCCCTTTATCTCCGTACAAAATTTCAGGGTGATACCGCTAATAGTTTCAAAGATATAGAATGCCGGTGAAATACCTTGCACAGTCGCCATCTTGTGGTTATGTAAACAATTGAACGAGTTTAGATGTCAGTGCATTACAATGTGTATAAACATATACTTTACCAAGTTTTATTGCGTTTGGTTGGTTAAATCGCGAGAAACGTCTATTTACATTTCGCAAATTCGCGTGGCCGCCATGTTGGTTTTGTAGTTACCAGTTTTTCAAAAGTCACATAGGTGAACTTCTAGTAGTTCTCTTTATCTCTGTAATAAATTCCAGGGTGATATCGGGAATAGTTTCGGAGATATTGAATCCTGGTGAAATATTTCGCACAGCCGCCATGTTGGATTGGTGAGACGTAACAAAATTTGAAGGGCACGGTCGGGGTCGTCCGGAATAGTGCTATGAATTTACTGAGTTTCATTGAAATCGCTCCTGCCGTTTAGAATTTATTAGGGGGGACACACACACACACACACCTCACACACACACACGGACAAAAGGTGATCTCATAAGCCTATTTTTTCAAAATTGAAAATAGGCTAAAAAGATACGATCCTTACAGCAGTCACATATGATGTGTAACATCTGACATGTTATCCTACTCGTATACTACACAGCCTGGACATTCTTAAAATGTTAATTTACACTCCATTTTCATACTGGTACTATGACGAATGTATAGATTGAATTGGAGATATGCTACTGTCACATTTGTGGCGCAGCGGTCAAGCTGCTAGTCTCTCACCAAGGTAGACCGGGTTTAATTCCCGGTCAATACATGTGAGATTTTCGAATTGAAATGCCATGTCCTGTGGTTCGCATTCCACGTAAAAGGGAGGTACCGTGGATCATGATCGTGAGATTAACGGACACGCAAAACTACAAGCTTTCTTCCTTCCTTTTACATTAATAATTCATAATAACAAAGTGACACACAACGTCGACAGTACTCTCAAATACTGTGAGCACATTCCTCAGTAACTATAACAGTCATTATTCTCAAGGCTCTCATACAATTCGTCGTAAACAATCAAAACATGGCTTCCTACAATCATGAAATGACCTAGTCTCACATATGATGAAAATACAGCTTTTATTCCACTCATATAACAACATTCTGTTATGCATTTAATATTTGATGACTCACCCACTGCTTGACAATAATTGCCGCTTACTTAAATGTCATTTGTCGTCTTTATCCTACCCCATGTGATATTCAACCTTGAACGTGAAGCTTCATAAACTGCTCAATGACAAATGAAAGTCGGTGAAACATTTGCCACTGTGCTCGTCAAACCAGTGCCTGCTAAATGCACTGCCTACTGTATTGCCATAACATTCTCGCGCTACAGAACACACACTGCCTTGTTTCCAATACACACATTTTCAATTGTACATCCACCTGGCAGTGCGTCTTCACTTCCGTCCTATCCACTTCCGTTCGATCCACTTCCGCCCGATTCACTTCCGTCCCATTTTTCTGGCAGTGCGTCTTCACTTCCGTCCGATCCACTTCCGTTCGATCCACTTCCGCCCGATTCACTTCCGTCCCCAATTTTCAAAATCACTCCCACAAAACTATCCAGCAACCGAGCGGAAAGATGTTACACATCAATAAGCCATTCACAATTTTAGCAATGTACCTCCGAACTTGCAACCACAAATTAATCTAATGGGAAACTTTTACTCTGGTTTAGGTAGGAAAATTCTACTGTGAATAAGTTCCAAGGTAATTATTCTAGTTGGAAACTTTCAGTAACTGGCCAAAATCATTCTTCGATTTCTTTTATTTATCTGCTTTTGGCTTGGTTCGCTCATTATACACAACTACCGTTAAAGGAAATTTATTAAATCGCTGCTATGTTTCTTAATATATTAGTAGTGTTCATGGAGAGACTCGGCTTATTTCGGTGAGTGATTATTAAGGTGCCTAAAAGTTTTGTTTATTTTATTTATTTATTTATTTTATATATTAAAATTGTTTTCAAAAAATTTCACCCTTTAATAAACTGAAATATCTCGGGAAGTATTTGCGCTACGACGACGTTTGTTGTCTTAAAATGTAATACCCGTCAAGCACCGTCGATTGATACCCACCTTACTTGATTATATAATTCGTGTATTAAAATAATTGCGAATATTACTTCCTTCAAGGTCTCACAAAACTAGAATCGAATGACTTGACGGACATATTGTCGCTAGGCGACAACGACAAACACTGATCATGATATTCAACGCCGCCCCAATAATAAATCTAACTTGATATTAACAGAGAGTTCCCTAATTACGTCATGATATCGTTAACTTCTACCTGCTCCACTCGGGCGCTAATGTCGCATGTATCCATACATGATATCGTTAACTTCTACCTGTTCCACTCGGGTGCTAATGTCGCATGTATCCATACAATAAGCAATAGGGGATTCTGTGCACATAATGTAATTTAAACTTCTCAAAGAATGGATTACTTTGAGACTGAAATGCTCATGCACATTCAGCAGACATTTTGCTAATGACACTGTCATGTCAACATCTCTTTGAATGACAACAAATACTGAATACGAAAGACAACTAATTTCACGAAGATGCCGCTACAGTCGAATGTTGGAACCACCATTTTGTATTGTGTATCCGATCTTTCTGTTATATAGTCTTTGGTCTCACCAGCTATAAACTGTCTTCTTTTCGTTTCATCATTCGTCCTTATAGGTAGTATGCTCAATCAATACAATGAATCATATTATGATGAATGTGAGGCGACACTCAATTACAAAGGTTATAAAGATTAAAGGTGACGGTAATTGTCTGTTCAGGTCATTGGCATATTGTGAGTACAACAATCAGAGTTTATTTACACAGGTTAGAAAGCGAATTGTAAAACATGTTACAGACAAGTGGAATAATTATTCTTCCTTTATTGTTGGAAACAGCGATATGTACGAAACTGCTATCAATACGAGCGATGATTACAAAATGTATATGTCTATGAATGGTGTTCATGGAGGTCATGTTGAGTTAGTTGTCGTTGCTCAAGTTTGCAAAATGGATAATTATTCGTGGATTACTACTGTCGTATGGAAGGTGACAGTTAAAATATATACGTCATCAACAAACGAAGTTACGAGTTGATACATATGCCGGTTTAGCAGACGCCTTGCATGTACGAGCAGAAAATGAAAATCTCAGAGTCGGTCGTATTGTAGTTTTGTCATCTTCTTTTACAGGTAACCCAAGGCAAATATTGCAAAATTATCAGGTTGCGATGGCGATAGTGAGGAAGTATGGAAATCCAGATTTATTCATTACGTTCACCTATAATGCGGGCTGGCCTGAAATACTTAACAGCATTCATCTCTGGGAAACGGCTAATAATAGGCCTGATATTGAAGTGAGAGTTTTGCATTGCAAAGTAAAGGAATTGCTACGATTGATTAATGTTAAGGAAATTTTCGGTAAAAGCATAGACCTATCTATATACAGTGGAATTTCAAAAACGAGGTCTCCCGCACATCCATTTACTCTTAACATTAACGGAAGATTGTAAGTTTCGGGAAATTTCTGACATTGACAGTGTGGTGTCAGCCGAAATACCAGATCTCGAGGATGAAGCGCTATACGAGTTGGTAAGGCGTCATATGGTACATGGTCCTCGCGGATCTTTGAATCCTTCTTCAGTCTGTATGAAGGATGGCGTATGTAAGAAAATTTTCCCTAAACGTTTCAGCAAGAGACCAAAGATAATGCCAATGGTTATCCTTCGTATAGGAGAAGAAATAATGGACGGATTATTATAAAAACAATTCGAGGCATTGACAATGAAATCGATAGTTGATTCATTGTTCCCTACAATCCATTTCTTTTACTTTACTTGCAAGCTCATATTAATGTTGAAATATGCTCAAGTGTTCGGAGTGTTAAATACATCCACAAGTATCGTATATATTAAAATCCACAAGTATGTGTATATAGGTCATGACTGCTGCATTGTATGTCCTGAAGGCGAAACGGTGAACTACGATGAAATTACTTCTCTCCAAAATGCTAGATATGTTGGTCCAACAGAAGCCGCATTCAGGATATTTTCATATCACATGCATGAACAGTCACATTCTATCGTGCGATTACCAGTTCACTTGCCAAACTTGCAAAATATCTATTTTAAAAATGATAACGCTCCTCATATATTTTACTTCAAGCACAGTTGCGCAACACGGAATTACAAGCGTGGTTCAAGTTAAATAAAGATTCGCAAGCCAGAAGTCCGTATATATATATCCTAAAACACCAGTACATTACGTCTGGAATAAGAGCAACTGCCAGTGGCAAAAAAGAAAAATGTTTTAAAAACCATAGGCAGAATGTATAATGTTTCGCCTACAGAAACAGAAAGGTGTTATTTACGCCTGTTATTGCATCACGTCACAGGTGCTACCAGCTACCATGATCTACGAACATACAAAGCAGTTGTCTATTCTACTTTTAAAGAAACAGCTAAGGAGCGAGGTTTGCTGATTGACGATTATGAATGGCAGCGTTGTTTGGCAGAAGCGTCACAATTTCAGATGCCTTCTCAGTTACGACAACTGTTTTCTTACATATGTCTCTTTCAGACACAATCAAATGTAAGATAGTTATGGGACATTTTCAAGAATTCATTATCAGAAGATTATCTGCAGTTTCACGAACCTAACATTGCATATCAGTTCACTCTTATACATATTTCTAATACACTAAAGCATCATGGTCTTCCCATTACTTCTCTCGAATTTCCAGCTATTATTGATAATTTCTCTCAGACAAATTTACCAATGAATTATCCTAAACTTAATGAGGCTCAATTAAGTCGGATGATTAACCAAGCAAATGGAAACCAAACGGCTATAATTACAGAAATTTTGGGGTTAGTACAAAACAGCAATGAAAGGATGAGTAATGCATATTTCATTGACGGTCCAGGGGGCACCGGGAAAACATTTCTTTACCAATGCTTGATTCACAGTTGCACAAATTTGGGGTTAAATATAGTTTTTGTTGCATGGACTGGTATTGCAGCAATGTTACTACCTCAGGGGCGCACTGTACACAGCCAGTTCAAGTTACCTCTACATTTACATGAAAGTTCTGTATCAGGAATAAAAGTTAACAGCAAGGAAACTTTTTATATTCGTTCAGCAAAACTTATCATCATGGCTAATAAGCACGCGTTGATGTGTGTAAATCGGTTGCTCAAGGACATCATGAATAACGACGTGCCTTTCGGAGTAAACATTATCATCTTAGGTGGAGATTTTAGGCAGGTATTGCCTGTTGTGCCTCACGCATCTAAAGCAGCATCAGTCCAAATGTCAGTAAGGTTCTCTCCTTTGTGGCCATTATTCAAAATTTTTAAACTCAACAAAAATATGTGAGCGGATACAGATCATCGTGACTTTGCAAACTTCTTGATACAAATTGGTAACGGTGAATACCCTCACGTCGATGGAGAAAATTCAGAATTAGTCCCACGCTGAAAAATATTTCACGCTTTTCAAAAATAGCGATTTTAGCACCTATAAATGAACATTGTAAAGAAATCAATGACAAAGTTTTTGACCTAATCCCAGGATCATCGAGAACTTGCATCAGTGTGAATAATTTGATTACTGAAGATGAGAGTGAACTTCTACAATTCCCAATACAATTTTTAGATAGCATAGGCACAAGTGGATTGCCACCTCATATCCTTCGACTAATAGAAGGCTCAATTGTAATTTTGTTGAGAAATATTAATGTTACCCAAGGTCTGTTGAACGGTACTAGACTGTTAGTTTGGAAGATCCATGACAATTGCTTACACCTGGAAAGTATTATTGGCATAAATGTTGGAAACAATGTCCTACACCCTCGCCTTGACCTTACGCCATCAGATACTTCTATGCCATTTTCCTTCAAAAGGAGGCAGTTTCCAGTACGTTTGGCTTTTTGTATAACTATCAATATAGCTCAAGGTCAAACACGAGATCAAGTAGGCATTTATTTACCTCAACCGGTGTTTAGCCACGGACAACTTTCCTGTAAGCCACACTATCGCGAGCAAAATCCTTTCATGACGTCAAAGTGCAAATAGAACCAAAAGGCAAGCGAACAGCAAATGTCGAATGGAAGGAAGTACTATTAGAATTTTGAAACGAATGTTGCGGAGGAGCACAGACCTCAGCAAACGGGGTACAGATTAAATAACAATTATACAAGGACGTCCGCATCCCTAATATGATAACTGGCCTGTGGTAATGGTAAAAAAAACATTACTATTGTCCTACATCGGTGATTACTATCCTATATCCTGTTATTTCATTCCCTCTGTTCTATAACAAAGATATACTCAATCAAATTTACAGCTTAATAAATATTAATTCCTTCTGTGTGAGTTATCTTTTAATTTCTCATCAATCGCCTTTACTTACTATTCTATCTGTAGGGGTGGAGGCGATAGCTGTCTTTACATAGATGTGCAAATTATTAGATTCGATGTCAGTTTTCCAAAATTGCATTTTTACTTTTTACGGTTTAATGCACTAAGTATGTTTACAAGGCGATGGAATTACTTCAAATGTTTAACCAAGACTCCTAATTATATTTTCATCTAAGAAACTCAAATAAAAATGATTTTTTAGAATTTCCACTAACAGAGGAACTTTGCAAATGCAACACACGTTTCGTTTTTATTATTTCACTCTACTTTACATGTGAATTTAGAGCGGAGGGATTTGGGGTATTTTAACTGATGAACGCTATTGAACTATTCAAAGATTCATGAACTATGCATTGAAATCACTGACTTGAATTCTAAAGTCAATGAAAAATTGAAAATGGACCCAGCTCAGATATCATTCGGAATCCAATAATCTGAAAGTTTCCAGACGCAATTCCTTATGGGAAAAGGTGTAATTCCACGGGAGAGGAAACACTACTAAGTAGGACAACAAAAGAAGTTGGTCAATAAAATGATTTTGAATAAAAGTAATTATGGCTAATTAAAATTATTTATTTAATTCTATTAATTTGCACACCTCTATATGTTAACCAAGAGTTACATCTCTAAATTCAAATATAAGAGACCCAACGTTTATTTTAAATCTATACCATTGTTCATAAGTAGACAAAACACCAAATTGTACCGCTGTAGCCTTAAATTGTGTGGATATCTCTATCTACTTAGTATAAAACAAAGTTCCCAATTCTTGGATGTAACGGGTAATCTCGAGAGCAACTTGATGGATTTTGATGCGGTTTTCACCATTCTGTAAAGGATTTCTCGATGAAGGATTAGGTAGAAAAACATTTATTTATGACCAAAAGAAGCCGAGCATTTACGATTTCAGTGAATTGAGTTGAAGAAAAACCTAACGTCCATGTGTCTTTTAAGCTTACACTGGGGAAACCGTTCAAAATATCGATATTATCTGAGAATTGTTCAGCATGAAAAGTTCTGCAAGAAAGTCCGCGACAGCTCCCACATCGACCACTGTAAGTGTTTTTATGTTTTCATTTCTTCCAGCAATCTCCATTCAGTGGAAATTTAAATTACTAGTTTCAGAGTGAGTTTACGTCTTGCGAGCGACCTATCACCCTGGCTTCAGCCAACATCAAACTGCCGAGTCGTGTCGAGTTAATTCTTCAGAGAAGAGTATAGCTTATGTGTTTGGAGTTAGCTGTTCACCTTGGCTTTTCAGAATTGCGTCTGGAACCTGACGTCCGTGCGCCTTTTAAGCTTACGCAGGGTAAATAGTGGGACACACACACAGAGGACAGGCAGACACCCACACAATTGATTTCATAAGTCTGCTTCATCATTTACCCAAAAGCGACGGTACCGTAAATGTATGTTCAGGTCACTAGCATGAAGACATGCAAATGTCATATGGACAGAAGTGGTGTAGGATTGTTGAAGTGAATGCTGCGGAGCAGCACGGGTCTTCTAGTTTATTTTTATTTTTGCTTTTGTAGAATTTCTTATTGTGGCTAAATTGTAAATAATAGTGAATTTGTGATTGTTCTTTGTTATCAATCCTTTCATTCATGATGTTCTCAGTCATTTGTGATGTCGACATAATCTTCATTTTGATTCGTAAATTAAGATATCATTTAACCTGTAAAAGGATCTCTGTTTTCTTAGATTTTGCGAATCGTGATCCTTGACAAATAGAAGTAAGATTACGAATTGGCATATTCAGTATTAGGTGTCTGTGAGATAGGTTAATAAAATACAGAGGTGTGAACATTATTATAATGATTTCAATTAACACAATGTTTTTGCTTTATCTCCTAATTAGGTGTACTATTTCACTTTTATTATGAGTTTAAATGTTAGAACATTTCAGTTTAATGTTCTAAGAATGATTTTAAGTATTTATTACCTAATTCAAGAGTAATTTCAGAACAATTGGAACATTTCTTGGACATTGTGTCATGTTACCTAAAGTGTATGTTTGAACAATTGATTTCAGAAGTGAAGTTTTATCATTGTTGAATAGCCCTAGTGTTAAGTCTATTGTTACATGTTACCATAGTTTCCTAAGCGATTTCTCTGCCCAATTTATTATGATATAGTGGATTGTATTAGTCTCCAGCTATTTTGTTGTTAATTGTGTGTGTGTGGGCGTGATATTGACAATGAGCAAGAGAAGTGAACTTTCTCCTAGGAAAGTGGCTCTGGACAAATGTTATCTGAATGTAAAACGTTACACGCAAGTAGAAATAGCAGAGAGTTTACAAATTTCACAAGCATCGGTGTGTAGATTGAAGAAGTGCTTTAATTCTGGTTCCGAGTATGCAAACTCTCGGATAGAAAAATGTGGGAGGAAAAATAAATTCAGCCCTAGGACTGAAAGTAAATTAGTTAAAATGGCAAAGAGAAATAGAAGAGCTGCTAGCGGGGATTTAAAGAGAGGTTTGGAGAACTACGGAGTAAATGTCTGTGATTCGAAGGTCCGTCGAAAACTTATATCTGCTGGTTTCCCTGCACGCCGACCACGAAAGAAGGCTAAAATCATGCCTGCTTGTGAAAATTGTAACCTAACTGCTATTTCTACTTGCGTGTAACATTTTTCATTCATAAGACAGTTGCCAAGAGCCACTTTCCTAGGGGAAATGGCACTTTTCTTGCCCATTGTCAATATCACACCCACACACACACACACACAATTAACAACAAAATAGCTGGAGACTAAATAAAATCCACTAAATCTTAATAAATTAGGCAGAGAAATCACTTAGGAAACTATGGTAACATGTAACAATACACTTAACAACACTAGGGCTATACGACAATGATAAAGCCTCACTTCTGAAATCAATCAAGTAGGGCTCATAAATGAGTTGGAAATGGTACAAAGAAAGGCCGCTAGATTTGTGCTCAGTGACTTTAATCCCAGGAGCAGTGTGAGCCGTAAGTTAAAGAAACTTGGGTGGGAATCACTTGAGGCAAGGAGGATGAAATCTAGACTCTGCGCTATGTACAACACGTATACAAATCAACCAGCATGGGGTGAGCATAGCAAACGTATGGAAAAGCCTACTTACATGGGTAGGAGCGATCACCCTTTCAAAGTTAAGGGCCGACCACAGCGAACAAATTATGGTAAATATTCTTTCGTAAACCGTGCCATTGATAATTGGAACTCTCTACCTGCCGCAGTCTTAGAGCCTTTTCCCAAACATATAGGTGTGTTTAAGAAAAGACTGACTATTTGTGTAAATACTCCAGTTTAATTGTTAGTGAATTGTTATGTATAATTATGTATTTGTTATGTATATCTAATTTGCCACCGGGGGACACACCCCCAAATGCAAATAAACGAATGAATGAACAATTCATCAAACATAGACTTCAGGTACCATGATACAACGTCCAAGAAATGTGCCAATTGTTCTGAAATTATTCTTGAATTAGGTAATAAATACTTAAAATCATTCTTAGAACATGAAAATGAAATGCACCAACATTTAAACTCATAATGTAAGTGAAATAGTACACCTAATTAGGAGATAAAACAAGAAAATTGTGTTAATTGAAATTATTCTAATAATATTCACACCTCTGTAATAGGACAAAGGGAAATATTTAGGAAATCAGAGGGTAGAGAAATGCGGCTCACATACGATGACAACAGCACAAACATATAGTGATTATAATGATCTAGCCAGCTACTGTATTACATTCAACAAGTAGTTCCGTGAAGAATTGTACAGCCTATTTTCATATATCCTACTCATGTTAATTGCCTCTATCAACATACAAAATATCGATTTGATTGTTGTGATAGATTCGAAGATATTGAGAACCGTCTAAATATATCAGATGGTTGCCAGGTTGGATTTTTATTTATGTACTATTACATGAAGATTATTGTGTACATGTGGTATTCAAACTTCAATCGCATGATTAGGACACAAGAAGTAAAAACGAGATTTTAAAATTTGGCACAGCTGCCATCTTGTGGTTATGAAAACAATTGAAATAAATTAGATGTCAGTGGATTAACATTTGTACGTATAAGCATTTAGCGTGTAAAGTTTCACTGCACTCGGATGGTTAAATCACGAGAAACGTCCATTTAAATATTTATATTTCGCGTCGCCGCCATGTTGGATTTGTGATCATCAGGTTACTGAAAGATCTATAGGAGAACTTATGTTCATAGCCTCTATGGACATTAAAGAATCAGTTTGATTGCTGTAAAAGATTCGTAGATATTGAGAACCGTCAAAATATTTTGGATGCTCACCATTTTGGATTGTTATATGTATAGGCCATAGAGTAATGTACCATTAAAGGAAAATTATTGCGTAGCTTCATTATTCAAACTTTCACTTCGATCGCATGATTACGACACAAAAAAATAAAATTTAATTTTAAAATTTCGCACAGCCGCCATCTTTAGGTTATGTAAACAATTGAACTAAATAAGATGCCATTGCATTACAATATGCATAATCATTTACAGTACCACATTTCACTGCGCTCAGAAAGTTAAGTCAAGAGAAAAGTATATTAAAATGTTTCAACTACGCTTGGCCGCCATGTTCGTTTTGTACTTAACAGGTTTTTGAAAGTTACATAAATAAACTTGTAGTAGTAATCTTTATCGCAGTACAAAATTTCAGGGTGATATCTGTAATAGTTTCGGAGATATAGAATACCAGTGAAATATTTAGCACAGCCGCCATTTTGAGGTTATGTAAACAATTGAACTAAATTAGACGCATTACAATGTGTATAAACATATGCTGTACCTAGTTTTATTACGTTTGGATGGTTAAATCGCGAGAAAAGTCTATTTAAAAGTCTCAACTTCGCTTGGCCGCCATGTTGGTTTTGTATTTATCAGGTTGTTGAACGTCTCATGGGACATAGGTAAACTTCTAGTAGTGTTCTTTACCACCGTAAAAATTTCAGGGTGATATCGGTAATAGTTTCGGAAGTACTGAATGCTGGTGAAATATTTCACACAGCCGCCATGTTGGATTGGTGCGACAGAATAAAATTTGAAGGGCACAGTCGGGATCGGCCAGAATGGTGCTATGATCTTACCGAGTTTCATTAAAATCGCTCCAGCCATTTAGATTTTATTAGGGGTGACACACACAAATCACACACACACGCACACACAGACAGACACACGGACAAAAGGTGATGTCATAAGCCTATTTTTTTTTCATAAAATGAAAATAGGCTAAAAATACGAGGACATATTTGTAAATATCAACAATAACGGCTCGAATACACTACCGTATAAGAAAATATTTTGAACAAGTTCTACATCCAATGAACAACGTAAATTTAATTTCTTATAGTGTGTTCAAGTTTTATTATTGATATTGGCAAGTATGCCTGAACTTCATAAATTCCCACCTCAATATATATTATATTGGCACTTAACCACAGTGTCTACAATCCTTCCCCTTAACCATAGTAGAAGATTCCCACTAAATTCCTTTGCGGTTGTTAAGATGAATAACATTTGCTAGTTTTGGTTCGCAGGTACAGTGCTAAAATTATGAATGGCTCTTAGGAAGATATCATCTCTTCAAAAAGAATCGTATCTAAATTAAAATCTTGCGCGATACCTTTCTTTATGAATGACAGTATTATTATCTAAAATAGTTATAAAGGTGGTAGGTACAGTACTTTCCCACTGTTCTTCATAGCAGTTGTTGACCAACTTTTTATCTATGTATCGCTCTTGAACATCTCTTATTCATTAAAACAAGTTTTTGTTTAACAAAATCAACCATAGACAAACCTGTGATGTAAATAACAGGTTGGGTTTGCCTTCGTGTCCAAGTTCATGCAACAAGGGAGTCCTAATCTCTTGTACAGAGTAATTTGACGGGACAAATTATCTTAGTAGCTGGTCTGAAGGTTTCACCTCCCCCACATGCACGGTGTGATTACATCTGCTGACTAATAAATCATTTGCAGGAGATGTGTCGTGTCGTGCTGGAATGTTGCCGCTGATAATTGGTGAGAGAAAGAGGTTGACCCTTCAGCTGACCTGGACAAAATACAGTCCACCAGCTATCCAAAGAGAGCCTCCTGCTGGCTTCGGTAGTCCCGGTAGTCCCTTGCTGTAAATATAGCCTCTAAAAACGAAACATACTGTTAGCCCCCAACCCACTTTCAAAACGTAGCTAACGTACATCATGTGGTAATAATAATATTTCTACTGATCCTGTGTACACTAGTAGCACTTCTATTGCTTGTCACAGTGGGCGAGTGCTTATCGTGTTGCAGGTTCGCTCCTGGCCATGGTACGTGATTTTTAAAAGGTGACAAATGCATGTCATACGTTGTTGGCATGTTAAAGAACCTATTTGAATTCAGTAGGCCGTGTTCATAATGGCAAGATTAATCTCGGGATTTTTCGCCAACACAAGAGTTCCTTCTTTCTCTACTAGTAAGCACTATAGTGTCAAGGAACTTAGATATCTAACCTCCTTGAATTTCAAAGCGTTCCAAGGAACGACTAAATTCGACATACAAGCTGCCCTCTGGGCGCAAATAACAAAGCTTGTACCCGGCACCCGAGTCCGTTCTATATTATTATATTATTATAGCACTTGTACTATTACTACTAACGTTCTCGCTTGCTGAGCCCAAGGTTGCAGGTTCGAAACCTGGCGCAGTCAGCTGGCATTTGAGGGTGCGCAAATGCGAGGGAGCCGTGTCAGTACATTTACTGGCACGTTAAAGATCCCCTTCGGGGCAAAATTCCGGCACCCCGGCGTCTCTAAAAGCCAGGGTAGTTAAAAGGGACGTAAAACCAATAACATTATTATTATTTAACTATTACTACTACTATTGTATGTTGTTGTTGATTCATTTAGGGGCTTTGCAACATCCTAGTCTTGCATCCCCGTGTACTTGGGTGTGTGTGGAAATTATAGGATATTCTATGTTATTGTGATGGCTTGATATATTATACCATCCCGGCATTTGCTTGAAGTGTGTATGGAAATATTTGGGAGAAAACTACATAATTTGCAGGGAGAACACTGTCAGCACCGGAATCGAAACAAAAACTACTTCAATTGAGTACTACGTTTTGAAAGGCTTGGACATCGTGGCCATTTAGCCCCTTGTATGCTAATCTGTGTTATTATGGTGTCCTTAGTAGTGTGTGAATTTGTAATTCAGGTGAGGATTAGGAAGGAGACGGCAAGGGCCTTAATTAAGTCACCATCCCAGTATTTTCCTGGAGGAAAAGGGGGAAACCTCGGAAAACCACATCTAGTATGACTGAATCAAACTAATCTCATCTCAGTTTTGCCTCACAAGGCTGGGTGTACCCCGTTTAAGCCCTCAAGCAAGAATTACATTTTCTGATAGAGCTAGGAATCAAACCCGGACCTCAGGGGGTCAAAGCCAAGAGTGCTACTCATTGCGCCATGAGGGGTTCCATTATTACTTAAATATCTGCTAATGATTTTAAAAGCTAGGCATTAAACTGGCCGATTAAGGAGTCATAAAACATTGTCGTTCAATTTCTCAAAACTGTATTCTTAGAGTCCGTTTCGGCGGCGTAGCCTAGTTGGTAGCATTCTGAGCTTCTATGCGTTAAAAATCCCTTAGTATGCCTTCCTTGGGAGGGAAGTAAAGCCGGCGAGCCCATGTCATAGATTTATGGCATGTAAAGAACCTTCTACTAACTAAACTTGTGTGAAGCAAAATTTGTAGGTTAGGTTTGATTAATGCTCTTAAGTTCCAACGTAAGTCATCAGGTGCTGGTTTCGATGGCATCTAGTAGTAGCCATGTTCACAGCTAGATGTCGTGGACGGTGGCATTTGGTAGCAAAATTAGGAACTACTTGAAATTATCGTCTGCAGCCCTTACTTGAATTGAAAACGGATAACACACACTAATACAGTCATCACACTTAACACTGGTTATCAGACTGATTCTACACACACCCAAAGTACACGGGGCCACATGACCGCGTTGTCGCAGCCCCTAAACGAAGGAACCAACTAACCAAAATCCGTTTCCCTTGTTACATATAAACTGTAAGATATATTACAATGAATTTCGTTTCACGTGTTCTTAGTGATAGGGTCTACAAATCTGACCGAAATCGTGAGCCTTGGTCGAAGAGTTGTTTGAAAATATAAATATTTCCATGAAAATTTTAGGTCAATGCAAATTTGTCTCAGGCCAATGTTATTTTATCACATGATTAAAAAATGCTAAATTTAATAATAGAGTTCTGAAAGAGTTCAGTATTGTAGCTGTTACCTTACAAAGCAACCTCCGACTAACAGAGCAAAAAGAGATTAATAAATGTTTCACTTATCATGGAAACGGTGAAATCTGACAACTTACGCCACCGTGTTGAATTCTATTTTTTTATATTTAACTGTGATGAAGGCCATTTTAAGTATTGCACATGTATTCTACATATGAGGTAGTTCACATGTAAGCAGTTGCATTTGATTATATAAGGTTGAATCAGAGATAAACAAGAACTTCCGTGACGAACTAAAGAGCCTACTTTTCTTAAAATGTAAGACTCATGCCAATGATTAATCTATATGGACCTATCTAGAATAATGACGAAATTAGGTTGGTAATATCAAAATTTCTAATTAGTTCGAAATATACCTGGTATAATGTAGCCTAATAGAGCACTGCAGTTGGCAGCCCCTAGTGACTGAATATATTCTTACGTTAGTTCCATCTCTTAAGGTACAGAATACAAAATTTGGTTGAAGTCCAATGGATAGCATGGACGTTACATGCAGTTAGACATTGGATCTAACAGCGCACGTAAAATCATGTTGGCAACAATGTCATGCATGTGTTGGTCAGAAATAATCTGAAATATTATGGTCTCTTTTTGTGCCAATTTTGGATGAAATCCATTTGTTAGTATAGAAGTTACATGTATCTTATAATTGGACCTATTAGCAGGCCTAGAATCATGTTGGCAGCACTGAAGTGTGTAGTTACTCCAAATTAATCTAGAATGTCAGGTACTAGACGTGTGCAAAGTTTAGAGCTGTTGACTTGCATACTTTCTGATATATTGATATTAGGGTAAAAACAATAGAGACTGCATTTATTAACAGTTGACAGCCCTGGTTGATCTTAAGAATACGCATAGTCATATATGTTATGGTACACATAGCACATATGAAACTCGGTTGAAATCCAATTGATAGGATATACGTTACATGTATATAAAAATTGGTCTTATCAGCAGGCTTAGAATCATGGTGGTAGCACTGATGTATATTAGTTACTCCAAATTAATCTAGAATGTCAGGTACTATACGTGTGCATAGTTCAAAGCTGTCGGCTTGCAAACTTTCTGATATATTGATTTTTGGATTTTTTTAAAATAGAGAGAGCATTTATTAACAGTTGGCAGCCCTGGTGGCTCTTAAGAATACGCTCGGTCATATACATTTCTCGTTAGCGCTCGCGCTGCGGCAACCGGACCGCTTAAGAAGACTTGATTTTTTTCTGTATTTAACGTTTCATTATCGTCTAGATTGGGTAATTTGATCTTTTAATTGGCTCAGTCAATCTGTGGACAACATCGAAAGGTTTGTTTGAAGAGATGTATGACCCCACAGCCTGTTTCCCTCAGTATATCTCCAGATTATACGTGTAAAACGCTCGGGTACCGTATCACACATTGCTTACAACTTTATGCCGTATTTAGCTGGTTTCTTCGGCATATATTGTGTGAAACTACAACGTCCACGGAATGCAACTTGCATCTCATCAATCGTTACGAACTCGCTAACTGCGTAGGTCCGTTGTCAATTGGAAACAAATTTAGTATGAAATTCTCAAATAGCAGCCAATTTATCATTCTGTTAGAGTTCAGCTCTAGTGCTGACATCGTCAAATCGGAGGGACCTCATCAAGAAACGGAATCGGTTTTTACTGAAATTAGCCCGAAGTATAGTCATACCTGTCCCATCAGAGCTCCAGTATTCTAGGCTATTAGCACGGTTCGCTTTCTTGACATCAATCAAAGAGGAGCACCAAAAAGTCCCAGCACTTCGGTGGGAGATGTCAGTCTGTAATCTCTTTCCCGATTTGGACGTATCTCAGGTAGTTTTTCCGTTATAAAAATATTGGCGTACTTTACTATGTCACCAATTAAGTCAGGTATCATAATTTGCATAAAGCAATCAATAGGCGTACGAGCTTGTCGAGAGAGTCCCTTTGGGACCGGAAATGTCTTCACTATGTTTATTGATTGCGTTCTGGCACTGTATCAGTATCAACTTCACTACACCACAGTGTATCCTTATCCTTGCCTATATAGACCCTCATGTTACTATCATCCTTGTCTTTACTTGCCTCTTCATGGCTTTCCTCAGAAAGATCAGAACAACTTCTGTGGATGTCTTCTTAGACTGCTTCTGGTTCATAATCAATGTCATGAGGATCGTCCAATATTTCCTCTTCCCTCTCTTCTGACAAATCATTGAGTATTCGCAAAATTTCATCAGGATGTGATAATCTTTCCCTATAAAAAATGAAGAAACGCTATTCATTTGAAACATAAATTAAGGCTACCTACATATAGAATGTTTTCAATCTAACATACTTATCCTAAACTCCCCACAGCCCTCCCTGCCCTCACCCTTAATGTGATTACCATCTTAACAGTAAAGTCAGCAGAAAAGTCCTGAGGAAAAAGGAATTAGTAAGCAAGAGATATGTACCGGTACTTACATTGTCGCTCGCACTGCTGTTTGCAAAACTATTGTACTCGCGCAGCGGCTTCCGGACAGCACCTTACGTCCACTCGTGAGTTCACTAACATTCACACTGATTGCCGTGAATATAGAGATTCGCTGCTAGTGCCATTTGCCGGCCCACATCGTAGTTGAGGATTAGCAGTGGGTCTCGTTGGTCTCCCTCTCGCCGTGAAGCAGCAGTATCGAAAATTATAAATGTGCGGTCCAAATGCCGCTTGCGCGAGCGCCTGGTGGTTAAGAGAACGTATGGAGAAGTGCATAAAACTAGCCTTCAGAAGGCTGACATAATCCGTACTGGAGCGCACATACATTGTCCCCCAAACAATGTGATATCGCCCTACTTATCCTGTGCTAATGTTTGGTAATGTAAACATTTAACAGATTTCATTTCTACACCCACACCACCTTATGTTATCAACCATCTGCATACTGGTAAGATGGGTTTTCTAATTATTTTGATCTGAGGAACTCGACCGAAAACTAAGCCCGTGCTAAATCACCTGTTGTTAGTCCGTTATTTGGCGGTAACAAGGTTATTATAGGTTAGGCGTTGCTACTTGCCTGAGGACTGACCCAGTGGCAAGGTAGTCGGGATGTTATGAGCCCGTCAGTTTAGCAAACACAGTAACCCAGTCATTAGGCCTACCACCATTCTCTGTTGTGTAGCAAAATCTCTTCGGTATCTGTAAAGTTCCTGATCTCAAATTGCAATACAGAACTTTTAAAATGATGCCTGCTAAACTACTGTATATGTCTTATCTGATGGCAGCTTACAGGCCTCACACCACTCGACATGATCACATATACAGTTCACCGTAATTCATGTTTCCCTGGCTGTAGCAATCCCAACTTGAACGCCATCTTATCTGATGGCAGTTTACAAGTATCAAAGCACTCATCATAAACACTTACATAGTGCTCCGAAATTCACGTCCCTCTATCTATAGCAATCCCAACTTGAACGCCATCTTATCTGATGGCAGTTTAAAGTCTCAATGCGCTCAACAAACACATGCACAGAGCCATGTAATTCACGTTTCTCTGGCTATAGTTATCACAACTTTAACTCCTTCTTATCTGATCACAGCTCACAAGTATCAAAGTTCTCAATATACACATAGGCTACACAGTGCCGTGTAATTCAAGTCTCCCTATCTATGGTTATACCAACTTGAACGCCATCTTATCTGATGGCTGTTTACAAATCTCAAAGCACTCAACACAAACACATAAAGTGCGTGCAATTCAAGTCTTTCTATCTTTAGTAATCTCAACATGGCGGCTGTGAGAAATATTTCACTGGCATTCTATACAGACATCACCTTGAAATTTTGTACGGTGATAAAGGGCATTATTCACGTATATGACTTTAAAAACCCTGTCAAGTACAAAACGATCATGGTGGTCAGCGAAGTTGAAACATTTAAATCTATATATATGAAAGTCGTGTTACTTACACTATTTATAACTCAAGAACGGCTGAACCGATTTGGCTGAAAATTGGTGTGGAAGTAGCTTAGAACCAGGAGACGGACATAGAATACTTTTTATCCCGTGACGTGACATAAAACATCAAAGAGAATGCAAGTCACTATAAAACGTAACGCAAATGACAGCTACAATAAACTCATGAAGGAGTGGCAAGGCAAGTCGTTTCCAGGCAACGGTAGCTCTTGACGAGACATGGCCGACTGGATGCGAGTAGCGCTCTCCACTACCCGTATAGGAATCATTAAAATACTTATTTTTATTTGTATTTTTATAGGCATAGTTAATCCAATTTACAATACAGAGCACGCGAGTAGTTTAAACAAATGAGTGTTGGCGAGGCGTTCATATAGCCTACAATTCATCCGATTGCGACCAAATTTTGGTGGGTTGTTTAGCACAATTCTGTGAAAGTTATAGGCATAGTAAATCCAATTTACAGTAGATAGCGCGCGAGTAGCTTCAATAAAATGGCGTGCGATTCGTTTCAAAAAAGGCCCACATGCGTTCATATACCATTCATCCCATTGCGATGAAACTTGGGTGAGATGTTATATACACTTCAGGGAAAGTTTTTGGCGTAGTAAATCCACTTAACAATAGGTAGCGCAAGAGTAGATTCAACAAATGAGCGACTACGCACGAAGCGTTTCAACCGAGTCCCGTATGCGTTCATATACTATTCGTCCGATAGCGATGAAACTTGGGTGAGATGTTGTGTACATTTCAGGTAAGTTTCTGGCGTAGTAAATCCACTTTTCAATAGGTATCACACAAGTGCAGTAGATTAAACAAATGAGCGACGACGCGCGAAGTGTTCAAGAAAGTCCCATATGCGTTCATATACCATTCGTCCGATAGCGATGAAACTTGGGTGAGTTATTGTGTACACTCCAGGGAAGGTTTCAGGCTTAGTAAATCCATTTTACAATGGGTAGCGCACGAGTAGATTCAATAAATGAGCAAAGACGCGCGACGCCTTTCAACAAAGTCCCGTATGCGTTCATATACTATTCGTCCGATAGCGATGAAACTTGGGTGAGATGTTGTGTACACTTCAGGTAAGGTTTCTGGCTTAGTAAATCCACTTTTCTATAGGTATCGCACAAGTAGATTAAACAAATGAGCGAGGACGTGCGAAGTGTTTCAACAAAGTCCCATGTGCGTTCATATCCCATTCGTCCGACAGCGATGAAACTTGGGTGAGTTATTGTGTACACTCCAGGGAAGGTTTCAGGCTTAGTAAATCCATTTTACAATAGGTAACGCAAGAGTAGATTCAACAAATGAGCGAAGACGCGCGAAGCGTTTCAACAAAGTCCTGTATACGTTCAAATACCATTCGTCCGATAGCGATGAAACTTGGGTGAGATGTTGTGTACACGCCTGGGAAGGTGTTCAACTTAGTAAATCCATTTTACAATTGGTAGCGTAGGAGTATATTCAACAAATGGGTGATGGCGCTCGAATCGTTTCAACAAAGACCCGTAAGCGGTTATATACCATTCATTGCATTGCGATGAAACTTTGGTGAGTTGTTGAGCACGCTCCCATGAATGTTTCTGAGAGAGTAAATCAATTTTATAATAGTTTAGAGGTGATTAACGTGAGAAGAAAAAATAATGGGAATCCAAAAGCAGTTCAACAAACAAAGTCACATCGCCAACACTTTCTTTGAATGGCATTGTAACGCATGCCGGGTAGAGCTAGTAGCCTATAAGTTTCTCGCGATTGAACCATCCGATCGCAGTGAAACATGGTACAGCAAATAGACATAGACATTCTAGTGCACTGACATCTAATTTAGTTCAATTGTTTATATAACTTCAAGATGGCGGCTGTGAGAAATTTTTAATATTTTTTTTATTTCTTGTGTCCTAATCATGCTATCGTAGTAAACGTTTGAATAATGATTAAACGCAATAATCGATTCGTCATCTAACAGTACATAACTCGATGAGCTGCATTTATAAATATGCAATATGGTGACCATCCGAAATAATATTAAGACGGTTCTCAATATCTACGAGTCTATCACAGCAATCAAACTGAAATATTGTATGTTGATGGAGGCAATTAATGTAAATATGATAAATGATAATAGGCTATTTAGTTCTTCACGGAACTTCTTGTTGTAAAATAAATTTGGTAAGCAGATTTGAAGTTTACTGAACATTTTAACATTTGTTTTGACCCCTTCTTTTCCTGTGCCCTTCTTTAATGTTCACATTATTATTACTCGTACTATTATTATTCATATGTTCACCATGTCATTGGGTACAATTCACCATTTCATCGGCATTTGTTGCAAGATGAGTGGAGCTCTCTGTATTAGTAGATTGAGGAACGAACGAACGAACTATGGAGCAGGTCTCAAAAATAACTACTTCCTGCATAATGGTATTCAGATTATGGTGGAAGCCCAGTTTATCAAAGTTGCCCTTCAGGGATTTCGGTATGATCCCTGTGGAAGAGATTATGATAGGCAATACAGTGACAAATTCCTGTCGCCACATCTGTCGGATCTCTTCAGCCAGTGGCATGTATTTCGTCATTTTCTCAGCATAAATGTGTTGGATATTATGCGAGTTAGGGACTGCGATGCCTATTAAAAGAGTTCTCGTCTGCACTTTAACAATAAGAATAATGTCTGGCATGTTTGCTGATATAGGTCTATCTGTGATCAGACTGATCACTGACCTGTCCCAGAGTAGCATGTGTGTATCGTTATCCAGAACAGCATCAGGAATGTATTGATAATAATAAGGTGGAGCATTATTACTTAATGAGAGCGTCTTTATTATTATTAATAATACTATTATTTTTTATTTTATTATTGTACTTTATAATTGAGCCACTATTGACTACGAGTTAACAATCAATAGGCCTATAATTTTCTGTACCTTGCTCTTGTTCGTCAGCCAGCTTTGATGGCCTGCCATTATCCCTTGAGCACATCAGTGTCGTCTTTCGATCCTCTGAGAGAGGTTCCCACTATTTTTTGGGGAGTTTTTGATAATTTCTGTAAATTCATTCCTGTTCAGAATTTTGTCCTCCAAAATACCGATTTCTGTAAGTTCTTTATAGGCCTACATTCTTGGAACCATCCCATGTTTTTTTACTTTTTTATTTTCTTTGCCTTTGGTTTAACGAAATTCCAAACTTTATTTACCAATTGATCATCAGACATTCTGAAGATGTGCCCATGGTATAACAACCTTTTCCTTTTCATTGTTGACAAGACTGGCTTCATCTTCCTGCAACCCTCTTCATTTGATTACGAACGTATGTGCCATCAACCCATATTTTGCCTGAACTATTTCTCAATATCCTAAGTTCTCTTTTTACTAACTGGTCAACTAGTCACCGTCTGTTCATAGACAAAGTCTCTGAAACATAATCCTTCAGGTTTGACGAACGTTATTATTATTGTTATTTAACTATAAATTTACGTTCGAGTACCTCGCCCTTGTAATCTGTGCAAAATTAATCCCATGCAGTTTTTAGGTAGAGTCTTATTTTCCTCTTGATATTGCCTATTTAGTCATTTTACATGTTGGCTGGCTGAAAAGCTATCAGCGCATTGTTAATTACGTAGCACTAGATCTACTGAGGCTTCAAACTATCAATTTCTAAATCTCAACTAAATTTCATATTCAGTCTATAAACGCGAGTGAACTTAAATATTGTAACTTTCAGTCGGTCAACTCTAAATAATTCCAATTTTTGGAATATGTGAAAAATAACCTGAAATAAATGTTATGTCATTAAGACATAACTTATACTGTATATAGTATTACGAACTATTGAAGAAGCAGGAGAAGAAGAAGAAGAAGAAGAAGAAGAAAACAAAGAGAAGACATGTTTCGCTCGTAAAGCGAACATCATCAGTTCATTAATATCGCTTGACGAGCGAAACATGTCCTCCCATAATTTTTCTTCTTCTTCTTCTTCTTCTTCTTCTTCTTCAACAGTCCGTAACAATATACAGTATATAGGCCTATAGACTAGAAACAGTTCTGTTCAAATTACTGTATTAGACTCAATCGCATGTTTTAACTAAATATTTTCTTCATCCAGTAACTGCAACATTACATGAAGAAATGTCTTTGTCTCTCCCCATTCTCCAAAAAGAATCCAATTTTACTGTGAACGGTGCTAAATGATGGAAGGAAACAACGGTTTAATTATATTGCATAATACCATTTAGAAATTAACGGTGAGAAATAGCTAAACTTCCCTAGTAACTCCCTATAGCACTATTTTGCACCAACTATGATCATAACCTCAAATTTTCATTGTTGTCTTAAACTGTTACTTTCAGTCACAGAGCAGCGAGTGACTCGCCCTTCAAAACAAAACAGCTAAAGGTCAAAGTAGAGTTGCCAATACCTTGGATGAATTCAAAAATCCAGTGGGAAATGTTATTGCACATTTTACTAACAATCTGACAAGAACATTAAAAAAAGATGGTATTGGCTTTCACGGCACGTGAATTTAATTCAGCAATTTTTCTAGGTTTATACCGTGTCTTGTGTGGGGTTTCGTCTAGGAACACCAAGCTGACTCATCAGCGAGTTCTTGGTGTCCGCGCCCGGACCCCCACTGGAGTAGCGAACTGTGCACTACCTCTCTTCTTATCAAGCGCACGTGCACCTCTTAACAGCGAGAGCTAAAAGCTCAAGCAACCTTTCACCTCCCTATAAAGGCTTCCAAAAAGATGTTATATTGGCTTTCACGGCACGTGAATTTAACTCAGCAATTTTTCTAGGTTTATGCCGTATCTTGTGCGGTGCTTCGCATAAGAACACCAAGATGGCTCATCAGCAGGCTCTTGATGACCGCGCCTGGACCCTCACAGGGTAGCGCACTGTGCACTACCTCCTTTCCAATAAACCATCTTTTTGGAAGCCTTTATAGAAAGGTGAAAAGCTGCTTGAAGTTTTAGCTCTCACAGTTAAGAGTTGCGCGTGTGCTTCATAAGAAGGGAGGTAGGGGACAGTTCACTACTCCTGTGGGGGTCCGGGCGTGGACACCAAGAGCCTGCTGATGAACCAGCTTGGTGTTCCTAGGCGAAACCCCACACAAGACACGGCATAAACCTAGGAAAATTGCTGAGTTTTGAAAACATTCACTTTCATAAACAGCTATATTAGTGATGATGATTGAGTCTTCAGTCTTTTGACTGGTTTGATGCAGCTCTCCATGCCTCCCTGTCCTGAGCTAATCGCTTCATCTCTACATAGCTACTACACCCTACATCCGATGAAATATGTTTAACATATTCTAACCTTGGTCTACCCCTACAGTTCTTGCCCTCGACCCTTCCATAACTAAGCTTGCTATTCCTGGGTGTCTTAGTATGTGTCCTACTAACCTATCTCTTCTCTTCATTAGCAGTCGCCAGAAACATCACTCCTCTCCCACTCGTCTTAATACCTTTTCGTTTGTAACCCTATCTACCCATCTGATCTTCATCATTCTCCTGTAACACCACATTTCAAAAGCTTCAATTCTCCTCTTTTCTGCTGCACCAATAGTCCAAGTTTCACTTCCATATAGTGCCACGCTCCAGATAAAGGCTTTCAAAAATGACTTCCTAATACCTAAATCTATATTCGATGTCAACAGATTCCTTTTTTGTAAGAATGCTTTCCTTGCCTGAGCCAACCTACTTTTTATATCCTCTTTGCTTCGTCCATCACTGGTTATTCTGCTTCCTAAGTAACAGAAGTCTCCTACTTCCTTCTGCTTTTCACCTGCCAATTTGATCTCCATAGAGGTTTCTGATTTATTTCGGCTGCATTCCAGTATTTTTGTTTTACATTTATTAATTTTCATCATGAATTCTTTCCGTAAGACGGAGTCCATACCAGTCAAAAACTCATTCAAATCCTCAGGCTTGTCGGCCAAGATGACGATGTCATCAGCAAATCTCAGAGTTGAAATTATTTCTCCTTGAATCTTCACTCCCATTTTAAATTTTTCTCCAATTTCCTTCATTGCTTGTTCAATGTAAAGATTGAAAAGTATGGGTGATAAGTTGCAGCCTTGCCTTACACCTTTCTGAATACCAGCTTCTCTCTCATGTCCTTCAGCTCGAATGACTGCCGTCTGGTTTCTGTATAGATTGTATACCACCCTCCTATCCCTGTACTTTATTCCTATAGATTTCAAAATGTCAAACAATTTAGTCCAATCAACGTTATCAAAAGCCTTTTCTAAGTCTACAAATGCCATGAACGTTCTCTTATCTTTCCTTATTCTACCTTCCAAAATCAGCCTAAGACTTAGTACAGCTTCCCTTGTTCCTACATTTCTCCTGAAACCAAACTGGTCTTCACCCAACTCCGATTCTATCTGGCTTTCATTCCTCTTGTAAATTATTCTAGACAGGATCTTTGAAGCATGAGTAACCAAGCTGATTGTACGGTAATCTTCACATCTGTCAGCTCCCACTTTCTTTGGTATAGGGATGATAACATTAGTAAATAGTGAAAATTTGTCTATTGAGTCAAATAATTTGAACATATTATCTGTAGACCTATAGGCTATATTTTAATCACATGAAATGTATTTCAGGTTATTTTTCATATATTCCCGACTGAAAGCTATCATATTAATTGTTAATAAGGCAACGCTATAAAATGGCTTTAAAGGTATCTTTACAAATAAACGTCTCAGAGCAAGATGCTGCCATCTTGAGATAGTTTAGAAATATCAACAGTGTGGAGCGCCCCAAGGTTGAGCGAGTAACGACTCAGGAGATTAGAATACGGTGCGCGGTGCCATGCTGGACATGAACAGGTAATTAGTCTCAGAGCGGATGATTAATACGTGTTGACTTCGGTCGCTTTGAACTGTCCCGAATCATTAGCGACTGCTTATTCAACGGCCCCGAGTTCAGCGACCGCATTAAAACGCCATCTTGAGTCAGTCGCATTGTGACAACCAAAGCTATGGTTTTAATGGCTGCAGCAACACGCGGTAGTCGGAGAGTGTGAAATAATATCACATGTGTCACTGAAGAAGCTCAAAGATATATAGTAGCCTACTTGTCTGCATGAGCATGACAAAGGAATTTGCCTCGCTTGCTTTGAAACGAAGAATTTTTATAGCCTACACAGGGTAGTTGTTGATTCGTTTAGGGGCTTTGCGACATTGTGGTCTTGAACCCCCATGTGTAGAATTTGTCTGATAGCCTGTGTTATTGTGATGGCTGAATTAGTGTGCGTGGTTGTAATTCAGATGAAAATGAAAATCCACAGCCAGCTTCTAGTCCACCGACCGGGTCAGAGAATGGAATGAATGAAGCCCCCATCAAGCAGCGAGGATATGTATGTACTGTGCCGGCTGCCGAAGCCTGTCGCACTCCCCTTGGGCAATGATTAAATGAATGAAGATGAAATGAAATGATAGTGGAGAGTGTTGGTGGAATGAAATTTGTGACAGGAAAAGCCGTAGTACCCGGAGAAAACCCTGTCTGCCTCCGCTTTGTCCAGCACAAATCTCACAAGGAGTGACCGAGATTTGAACCATGGACCCAGCGGTGAGAGGCCGGCGTGCTGCCGCCTACGCCTCGGAGGCTCTGCAGTTGTAATTCAGATGTGGATTGGGAAGGAGACGACCGTGACCTTAATTTAGGAACCATCCCGGCATTCGCCTGGAGTATAAATGGGAAACCACGTAAAATCACACCTGGGATGGCTGAGATAGGAATCGAACCCGCCAGCCAAGAGTGCTAGCCACTACGTTACGAGACAGACAATTAAGACGTAGAGAATGATAGTCTAGGTATCTTCTGCACGGAACTTTGTAAGTTTATGAGATAAAACTAACAAAAATGGGATCGATTCTTCCCTTATACGTCCGGTTCGTCGCGTAGTGGATAGCATTCTTGGTTGACACAGGAGAGGCCCAGGTTCGATTCCTAGCTCCGCCAAGAAATTTAATTCTTTTATGAGGGCTGGAACGAGGTCCACTCAGCCTCGTGAGGTAAAACTGACAAGTGGTGGATTTAATTCCCAACTCAGACATCCTGGAAGTGGTTTTCCATGGTTTCCCACTAACTTAAGACCACGACCACCTCCTTCCCAATCTTCATCTGTATTACAAATACACACACTTCTACTACAGACATCACAATAACACAGGTTATCAGACACATTTTATTCTATACACGCCTAAGTACACGGGGATAAATGACCACGAAGTCGCAAAGTCCCTAAATTGTTCCTCCTTATGAGACCGCATTGATGCTATGTATTTCTCCCGTAATGGGTTATTTGCTGCTAGCTTACGCTTGGTATTACCAAGATGACGTCGTCGAGGCGACCGCTGATGTTGAGAACAAGTCTCAGGTAGACCCCAAGGCACCGGACTCCTCAAAGTCCCTAAATGAATCAACAACAATATTGCCTTAGCCATCCTAGAATTGATTTTTCGTGGTTTCTCACTTCTACTCTAGGCAAAGGGCCGAATTCTTCTTATCTTTAGAACACGGCAGGTTCCTGCCCAATTCTAGCTTCACAAATAAATGTATTTCTACATATGCTGTAATAACACAGGTTATTAGACAAATTCTGCACACACCGAAGTATATGGGTTTGAAATGACCACGACGCGAAGCTCCTAGTTGGAAACAACAACAACAATGAAGATGTTGATGTACTGTATTAGAAGCCATTTTTCAGTGTTGCCAATTTCTACCAAACAAAGCTTTACAGTCGGTCAACACAAATTGTGCCCAACTACATTAGGCATGAAAATAAGTAGGAAGCACCCTAACCGGAGAGAAACATTACACGATGAGGTATTTATTGAAGTGATAGAAGCCATTTTTAGCCTATTTTCAATTTTGAAAAAATAGGCTTATGAGATCACCTTTTGTCCGTGTGTGTGTGTGTGTGTGAGGTGTCTGTGCCCCCCCCCCTAATAAAATCTAAACGGCTGGAGCGATTTTAATGAAACTCAGTAAGTTCATAGCACTATTCCCGACGACCTCGACCGTGCCCTTCAAATTTTGTTACGTCTCACCAATCCAACATGGCGGCTGTGCGAAATATTTCACTAGCATTCTATATCTCCGAAACTACTACCTATATCACCCTGAAATTGTGTGCGGTGATAAAGGGCACTACTAGAAGTTCACCTATGAGACTTTCAAAAATCTGGTGACTACAGAACCAACATGGCGGTCAAGCGAAGTTGAGACTTTTAAATACACTTTTCTCGCGATTTAACTATCCAAACGTAATGAAACTTGGTACAGCAAATGTTTATACACATTGTAATGCACTGGATTCTAATTTAGTTCAATTGTTTACATTACCTCAAAATGGCGGCTGTGAGAAATATTTCACTGACATTCTATATCTCCGAAACTATTACAGATATCACCCTGCAATTTTGTACGGTGATAAAGGGTACTGATACAAGTTTACCTATGTATATTTCATAAACCTGTAAAGTACAAAACGAACATGGCGACTAAGCGAATTTGAAATATTTTATTAGACTTATCTCGTGATTTAACTCTCTGAGCGCAGTGAAATGTGGTACAGTAAATGATTTTGCAGATTTTAATGCACTGCCATCTAATTTAATTCAATTGTTTACATAACCTCAAATGGCGGCTGTGCGAAATTTTAAAATTAAGTTTTTATTTCTTGTGTCGTAATCATGCGATCGAAAGGAAAGTTTGAATAATGAAACTAGACAATAATTGTCCCTGAATGGTACATAACTCTATGGCCTACACATATAACAATCCTAAATGGCGAGCTTCCGAAATATTTAGACGGTTCTCAATTTCTATGAATCTTTTACAGCAACCAAACTGAATTTTTGTATGTTCATAGAGACTATGAACATATGTTCACCTATAGGACTTTCAGTAACCTGGTGAGCATAAATCCAACATGGCGGCGACGCGAAGTATAAATATTTAAATGGACGTTACTCGCGAATTAACTATCCGAGTGCCGTGAAACGTTGCACGTTAAATGCTTATACAAATGTTGATCCACTGGCATTTAATTTATTTCAATTGTTTGCATAATCACAAATTGGCTGCTGTGCGTAATTTTAAAATCTCGTTTTTACTTCTTGTGTTCTAATCATGCGATTGAAGTTTGAATACCACACGTACACAATAATCTTAATGTAATAGTTCAAAAATAAAAATCCAACCTGGCGACCATCTGAAATATTTAGACGGTTCTCAATATCTACGAATCTGTTACAGCAATTAAACTGAAATTTTGTATGTTGATAGAGGCAATTAACATGAGCAGGATATATGAAAATAGGCTGTATAGTTCTTCACGGAACTACTTGTTTAGTATTGCCTAATCCTATTAAAGAATATTATATTCTAAATCAACCGTTTATATTTAAACTGATGACCTATTATATGTGGTTATAATACACAAAAGATACACTGCACTAAAACGGAATAAGGTTATTTAAACTTTGCTGTTATTCAAAACCGATGTCCTATGGTGTCCGCTCTTGTTCACTGTTCACCTCAGACTGAAATCTGTGAGATCTGTCAGCTTCCACCTCACTATAGTGCTGCTCTCAACTTGTAGTTCTGTGGACTGTGTTACTAAGCGCTACGCCTAAGTGTTGTCCGCACCATCTGATGTTGCTCCTTCAAACCTTGCTTGGTTGTCATGAGCCGGCAATGACCTAACCTGTGATAATGTATGCCAATTGTCAAGGACAATCTCAACTATTAACTACAAATCTATTCCCCGCCTCGCATAAACTAATGAGTCATATTCAAGCGCTCCATGTCTAATTGGGGCTTCTTGAACTCGTTAAATACTGACTAACGTAGGCCTTGGTTTATTGAAAATATGTTACAATGCACATCCTTCCAGCTTAGCAATTTTCCCATGTTTTCTCCCATTCGTATTTATTTATTTAGGTATTTAATAACACGCTTTTATGTACAAAAAATTGAAACATGTCATGCAAGTAAGTACCCTCTTCCCCCGTTGTGGGTCATTACCATCCACGGGCGGGGCCCGCCCCGGTATTGGTCGGCGCTGACGACCCCGGGAGGCAAGATTGCGATTTCTAGTTCACTTTTAGCATTGGAGCACGATACGGTTTCGTGATGGCTGTTCCGACGTAACACGACAGCAAGGGCTGTGCTTGGTCAGCAAGTAGGCCTACTGGGAATCATGGAGGAATCAATCAGCGATATCGTTCCATGCTTAAATAAATATGTAGAACTCTCGCTTTTTTTAAGTCCGTACTTTCTTGCTACCCGTATAAATAATAAAGCGCATAGCAATAGTTACATGACCATTGAGTATAAGCCCTATGTGTTTCCGTATCTTCTTAAGTCAAGAAGCGCGATGAATAGCAAGCTCATGGTCGCATCCATGTCTTATCAACAGTGAGACCATGGGAGTTGAAATACTTTAATCCACCTCCCATGTAAATACATTTGTCATTTAATTCTTGAACGGAGGTGGATGATAGGCTCATTCCTCGTTCATACAGGAGAAATGAGCCAATAGATTGTATAATCCAAGGTGCTCGTATTCGATGAAAAACATTCTGGTGATTATTCTTCTTGACTTTAAGAAGATACGGAAACACATAGGGCCTAGACACAATGATCATGCAACTATTGCTATGCGCTTTAAAATTTATTCGGGTAGCAAGAAAATACGGAGTTGAAAAGGCGGCAGTTCTTTATTTAAGCCTGGAACGACATCGCTGGTAGGTTCCACCTTATAACTACGCTGATTAATCAGAGCCCTTGCTGCAGTCATGTTTCGTCGGAACAACAATCATGAAGCCGTGCCTTTCTCCAATGTTAGTTGGTTTGTTCCTCAGTTTAGGGGCTGAGACAACGCGGCCTTTTAGCCTCGTGTACTTTGGGTGTGTGAAGAACCTGTCTGATAACCGGTGTTAATTGTGATGGCTGTATTAGTGTGAGTTATATGTAATTCTGGTAAGGACAGCAGACGATCAATGTCAAGTAGTTCCTACTTTTGCTACCAAATACTACCGTCAACGATATCTAGCTGTGAACTTGGCTACTAGATGCCACCGCAACCGGCACTTGGTGGCAAACGTTGGAACATAATTTTCGGTTTACGTCAATCGGGACAATGTGTAAGAATTAAGGGGGAAAATTCACCTGTTTTGGTGCAGCTCAATCACACTCTTGTTGCTCCATGTTGAGGGTCTATGGACACCTTGGTTATCAGCTCCTTTGTTCAATAAATCGAGATGACTGCTTTGCCGCTACTATCAATGCTGATTTCAGACAACTGATACGAACATTATTGTCATTTTTCTGCATGTTAAGCCTGAAAAATATAAATAAACCTCATTTTATATTGGGAATAGTTCATAGGAAGAAACCAGGTGTAAAATTGCTTCATAAAAATCTGTACGACTATGACAAAAAGGGAGTGACACATTATGAATCAAAATGACCGGCGCCAGTCATGTTATTTTTTTTTTCACAACAGTTCTCAAGGGTTAATAGAACGTTAATCAAATCTAACCGACAAATTTAGCTTTACACAATTGTAGTTAGTGGAAAATTATTTTACATGTCATAAATCTATGACATGAACCAGCTTTACTTCCCCTCCTAAGGAAGGCATACTGAGGGATTTATAACGCTCTTTAAAGATCCAATGACTTCGGCCGGGTTTGAACCCGCGATCTTGGGCATAGAAGCTCAGCATGCTACCAATTACGCCACCGAAGCCGCTCCTTCTCCAATGTAAAAGGCGAATGAGAAATTGCAAAATCCCCCCCCCCCCCCCCTGGGGCGCGCCATTTAGCTGACTACTCGTGGCGCGCAGACACTACTGTTTAGCTCCTCTGTCCCCATTGGAGTGTACTGCTAGGTTGCAAGCTCTGTGAACTTGCGGGATGAAGGACAGAGGCAGGTTTTTTTTTTTTTTTTTTTTTCGTGTAGCCTCTTGAGAGGCCGAGTGCAGGTCTTTCAAGTCGACGCCCGTGGGCGACCTGCGCGTCGGGATGAGAGATGGAATGGATGAAGATGAATGAAACTGGGCAAGGATGTGGAAGGAAGCGGCCGTGGCCTGTCAGAAGGTACCGTCCCAGCATTTGCCTGGTGTTGAAAATGGGGAAACCACGGAAAACCATTTCAAGGACGGCCGACGGTGGGGCTCGAACCCACGCGTCTACCGAGTCAGCAGAGAGCTTGGCCCCATGACCTAATGCCGCGCTTTAACGAGCATAGCCACTGCTGTCGGTAGAGGCAGGGTAGGAGCAGGCGAGAATTGAGAAGCCTGTTGACAGCCCGCCGTGTTACCTGACATTCTCGTCTATTCCAATACTGCTAACATGGGTCTTTTCTGAGACCAGTGTGGCGTTGGGAATGAGTGACAGAGTCACCGACTAATGTATTTGCTTCTGTTACTACGCAAGGACCGAGAAACCTCATCACTCGTCACCACCACGCTGCGATGCACATTCCTCTCAGGTCCACGCAGCTTAGACTCGAGCAGTACAGTACTCTACGCTTTAGAAGTCCGGCTGGGAGCTTAGCCAGTGCTCCAGCTGTTCAATGCTTCATTATGGACGACTTATAATTATTTGAGCTCGTTCCGTTATCAATCACGAGGACTTGTCGCTAGGAGTCGGCAGCACAAAGCGACCATGTCAGCAGTGATTACAGATTGATGATGGCGCGCTCTGGGTGGCCAATACTTGGCCTTGGTGCGACTAATGAGAGACACTACACAACGGGCGCGAGATTAATGAATTTAAAATGAAAATGAGATGAGATGCTCGTATTCGCGACCTGCTGCTATTCTGTCGCGGCCACTATTCAGTTCCTTAGTGCGCAGTGTAATGTACAGTCTTGGTCAGCATTAAGTAGCAGCTCCTGCAGCACGATCACCTGTCAGGAAGTGAGAACAAGGATGAGAAATTACTATCACAACAAAAATATTCCAATATGTTGTCACGATCAACAGTCATGAATAGGGCTAGGATTTTTAGGTAAACAAATACTTGTTTTATGTTAATACATATTTAAGCATTTTTTATATAAGTACATAAATTCCTGCTTTTCACTTATTAGCACATAAAAAGGCATCATATTTACAATTTTTTAAATCAGTATGCTAGGTATTTCAGTTTATTGGATTTTTGTTCTGTGTTACTTCATGCAGAGCGTGTGTCAGCTTGCAGCTGTGCTATTGTAAACTTGTCGCCCCGTGCCACTCACTATGGAAGCCGGGGATTCCCTTGTCTATAGCCATATTTCTCCACGTGCTAGACCTATCCCTTCCAGCTACCTGGAACCAGTGTCACTCTCATGCAGTTCATTTCTGGCACTGTGAAGTGTAAGCAGTTCTACGACGCCTAAAGTAAAAACTACAAGTTATCGTCTGTTGCTGAATTTAAAGATAATGATACTTCTAATAGGGGCGTTCTGTTCTGCCAACAATGTGGGAAAGCAATCAAGGCTGAACAGCGGTCTCAATTTACAACAAGGGCAAGAAACATATTGCAGCAGTTTCGCGCGTTCAGATTAAGTCTTTCACGATAATCGTTGATCTTTTGTTATTGACAACCTGAAGATGTATCTCCTTCTGTATTGTTATGCTTCAGCAGTTGGTGAGACATAGCATAAATTGTATTCGTGAGTATTGCATATTGTTTATATTCACATTAATAAACTGAATTACAATTACAAATTTTTACTTTTTGTCACATATTTCAGGCATTTTTAATACATAAAAAAAATCCCGATTTTAGCACCTAAAAATCCGAGCCCTAGTCATGAAATCAGAGAGCAAAATAACTATTTTCAAAAGAGGGTAAATAAATAATATGCTGAAAAAGATCCTTTCTGAAAAGGAGCTATATACCACAATAAATTACCAAACTACTTGAAATCTTTGACCAGAGCTAAGTTAGGAACGTCACTCAAGGTATACCTAGCCCAGAAATTGTTACATTCCTAGAGTGAATTTTAATGAAGCATCTATATGTTTAATGTTGTAAATATGAATGAAAATCCACTGCCTGTTTCCAGTTGATCAACTGGGTCAGGAATGGAATGAATGAAGCTCTCATGTAACGGCGAGGATAAGAACTGTGCCGGCTGCCGAAGCCTGTCACACTCCTCTGGGGCAATTATTGAATGAATGACAGATGAAATGAAATGATAGTGGAGAGTGTTGCTGGAATGACATTTTTTACAGGGGAAACCGGAGTACCCGGAGAGAAACCTGTCTGCCTCCGCTTTGTCCAGCACAAATATCACATGGAGTGACCGGGATTTGAACCATGGACCCAGCGGTGAGGGACAGTCGTGCTGTCGCCTAAGCCATGGAGGCTTAATGTTGTAAATATGTTGATTAAAATGCGAATATGTTGTGTAAGATAATGACGTAGCCTATCCAATTATGTAAGATCTGCAGGTTTTGGAAATTGTATTGTATTGGACGCCCTCAGGACTGAAGCGAAAATTCCTCCGGCTTCTGTATAGAAGTGAATGACCAGTTGCGGATGTTTGTTATGGTTAGAAAAACCATAATCTAAACTCCGTGGCACTACAGCCCTTGAAGGGCCTAGGTCAAACAAACGACCGCTACCCAACCATTTGGCCTGCAGATAATGGGGTGACGCGTGGTCAGCTCGTCGGGTCCTCTTGACCGTTAATCTTGATCTCATGACTGGGGTGCTGTCTCATTGTCAGACTGCTACTCAATTCGTATCGTTCCAGCCCTTATAGGCTCCCTGATGGAGCCGGGAATCGAACACTGGGCCTCCGGGTGCAAGGCAGGCGCGGTACCCCAGCACTATAAGGCCGGCTTGATATGGTTAGCAACCATCTTATTCAACCAATAGTTTAGGTTCTTGAAAAACTTAGTAAACCTACTAGCTACTTTAAAAGAGATTGGCCTACTCTTTCGTAAACAGATAAGCCTACTATAGTGTGCCCAATTAGACACGGCAGACTGGCATCGAACTCGGGTCTTATCAAAGAAGACCAGGCCCATGATTCTGCCCAGAATCGAATCATTGATCTCTGAGGGGGAACAGCTACAGTGAACCCGAGGAGCAATGAGTTATATCTGCATATAATCATAATAGCAGGATTTCACGGCTAGAACGGGAATATCATAGCTTTTAAGGTGGATCATTGCAAGAAAATACAAGCCCATGTACGTTTTAGAAGCCTGAATGCAAGAAAGCAAACCAGCTTGACAGTTGACAAATCGTGGTTAGCGAAGGGGCGTTTTTAGGTGACGCCAAGGAACTAATTTTCGTCTGGACTGCAGGAGCAGCCCAAGATTAATGGCTCTGGGATTCACAGTCTTACAAGGCATAGAAGTGGAGTGGGGGCAGTCGCCCACAATAATTAATTGATTACAGCCAATTGGAGCAATGAATTGAAATGAAACTTACACCCAGATGAATATATTCTAGGAAATATAATTTAGGAGTGTTCTCACGCCTAAATTAATGCCTGCATCTGTAAACAAACCTCTGCACAGTCCTCTTCCGCTTCGGAGGAAGGTTTTGTATATGAGCCGAGGGGATTTACCAGAATAGCGTCATGACGCCATGGAAGAAGGCAATTAATTATAATTAATTGGCCGAAGCGATCGCTTGCACGCGAGTGATTTTGGGACCTCCACACTTAGACAAACGGGGATTATACGTCACTTTATCTGGAAATGTATTATATCAAGAAGGGAGTCGGTCCTGGACGTCCAGTGGACTATGTTTCACAAGGAAGCCTTATATAGGGGAAGCTTCGCAGGGAAGTTCAGTTCGTCTTCAGTTCGTCTTGACTCAACACGTGAACTAACACGCTGCCAGATCACGCAAGAAAGTGCGCGAATTTATAAAGTATCGACGCTCAAATGTATTAGTGGAGATCAAAGGAAAGCGCATCACGCAGCTTCACAACAGTAATTATGCATCGTATAAGATTTGGTCTACAGCAGACGTTTAACCAATAACATACGCGAGTATAAATTCAGTACAGCGTAGGGATAATTTAGGATGTTTATAGACAATGAACATACCAGGAGGTGTTGTCATAGGTAAAATGACACATTATTGTCATGATCACTACAGTTACGGGAGCCTGGAAGGCGTCACAAATAGTCGTGGCATAGGATTGAACAGATTTGCAGAAGAGGAGATATAAACTGTAGGTGACGGGAGTCGAACACACACACGCAAGATAGACTTTCATGGAGACCAGCGGTTGTCAGGAGTTAGCTGCATCGCATCTCTGAGGTCAGGCGAGAGTGGGAGTCCAATCAAGGATCCATGTGTGAAATAGTGCGAGAAGTGTGTATAAAGTTATATTACAGTGATTTTTAAAAGTGTTTATGTGTATATGGTAAAATAATATGTATTGTGCCAAAGTGAAAAAAGCCAGTGATGAAAAATATGATTACCATGTGTAAAGTGTATACAATGTGTCGTGTGAAAGATATCGTGATGGCTTAAGACAAGCATCATGGTAGGTTCGTGGCTGGCGTGCTGGACTAACCCAGCAAAAATGAAAGTGAGTACAAATTTAATATGTTGATATGATTAAATAGCTCACCATACAACGAAGCATCACTCTAAGACTAAGAATTAACAGTCATTTATGTACGAGTTCACACCCCTCGTATTTTGGTAAAATATGGCTTGGAGGGTGATTTGTTTACGGCCATTTAGGCCTAAGACATTGATGAAAGTAACGGTAACGTTAAATAATAATAATAATAATAATCTGGGGACGGTAACAATAATGAATAAGTAAATGGGCATGTCAGGCCTATAGTACGTGCAAAGTGTATCATGTCTAGCGTAAGAATACTGTGTTATTGTAAACAGTAAGAAAGAAACGTAAAATATCGAGATAATGAGAGTTTTTCAGTGTCATTGAATTGTTGAATGAATGTTTATTATGGTATATTCTACAGGGTTGTATTTGAGAGCCATTAAGGTAGTTAATGTAAGCCAGTAAATTTATACTTGTTTTGGGAGCTACATAGAACTTTGGCTTATGAGGAATTGCAGAGAGGAGGTGAGTGCTTTAATAATTGAGTCATCTATAAGAAGTATTGTTTGAGCCCCGTTCAGCGAGCATGTAACGTAGAATCAAGAGATTTACGTCAATAAGTTGCGGGGATCATCCAAAAATAGCTTGCGCGTTAGGCGAATCTAGTGGGCTAATCTTCGAAATCTACGAGATAATATCGCCTTGGAGCATACTTGTATTATTCGCAACGAAGTTGGGACAGAGTCTGTCTGTATCCACTGTTTGCAGAATTGTTGAAACCAGGGATAACTATTAGAGACCCTTTGTGAGCCCATATATTAATTGATCTGCCCTTAGAGGTAAGACCAATGGTTCTTCGTATAGGAAACGTCGATTTCTTCTTGTTATAGACAGCTGCACCAGTGAGAGAACTTTGATACTCACTTGAGATGCGCGCCAGAGCTACTAATGTCGCCCACAGAACGGCAAAGCTATTTCGTGATCGATCCCCTGCCATGAATATTAATTATGAGCCGAGATGAGCCCATTATACTCTAAATGTAGGTGTTAAATAATTAGATTGACTCAATTACTAGGGACACAACCCACTCAGGGTACCTCCAGTGTAACTGCACCAGTAAATGAACTTGACCTTGCGAGAAGCCAGATGGGGTGGCAGGGAGGCCACTAGACCGGCGGCCATCTTTCTGAGGCAGCCGAGACTAATTTATTGTCCGCTTGGAAAGGAAGCCTATTGACCTGAACCTTTTATTTTAAAAGTATAGTGGTACACTGAAGAATCTCGATATTTCGAAAAGTAATTAAGATATGATTGATGTGATGATGTCAAATGAATTAAATGCATTATTTCCACACACATACCATGTTGGAACGTTGTGATCGGATAATATTTGGCCCAGTTATTCTCTGAGGAGGAATACTGCACCAAATAAATATAGGCATCTTTGTAAAGTGTATTTGCCTAGTTCGCACTAATTTATTCATACGGGTTGCGCAATTTGAATGACATGACACGTTAGTAACGATAATGTTTTGACCAGACCCAGAAAATCGTTGTATGGTGAAGCTATAAAACATCTCTATCCATGTGAATTTTGGAAGGGAAAGTGTACCACTTCAGCGTTTCAAATTGATGGGAAAAAGAATACGATTCGCACGACACAACACTTATTAATCAAGGCATAAGATAATGAATTAATGTTACTGAAAGTAAATGCCCCGTGTAAATCGGATAAATGTTTAATAATTGCAGATTTAATGTCATTTAAATATAATTTGTGTTTATTGTGTTGTGATATTCCAGTTTGTATTAAATTGTGCCACGTGAAGAATACTATGGTCACTTGCAAATGTCAGAGAGTATCAACAATAGGATGTTTTGAATAGACTTGAGTGCGGTGAAGCACTAATTTTAAGGAGAGACTCACAGATAACTTTGATTTTTGTTGAGGGAAGTAAATGTAAAGTATCTTTTTTTTTTTGTGTTTTGTGTTGTATTGCCATGATTTTCTATCATTAAATGTTATACTTAGGAATATGTTGTTTCTTTCAAGTAGAGTAGTCACCTGACAGACTCAAATCCTGAGCATATGATTGTATGGTGGGAATGAACGTCCCATACTGAACCCTTCAGAATAGCAGTGTTTTATGCAAGAATCTTGATCAAGGGGTCGCGCTCAGTTCATAGTGTGATGTTTACGTCCGCCAAACAACATGCTTTACTGAGGCAAGGGTCATAGGATAAAAACTGTAATTAAGAAAGTAAGGAGACAAGACGTAAGATAATAACAAGATTTAATAACTAATTGTGCATAAAAGAAAATAAACAAACAATAATAAAAATATATCCTCCCTGAATTTTTCCCTGACAGGAATATCTAACACTTTGAGGAGTTAGATGGATCTCCCCCTTTATAATAAAATTGTGGATCCTAGTTCCACTACCTTGCATTTGAGTTTTATGTGCGCGTGATGACTAACTACGAGAAAATGAGTACTTGGATGACCGTTCGTTCACAACGGGTTAACAGCCACGGTGCTCACGAACAATCATCACGTAAATCAACGTTTATGGATATGGGCATGACATTAATAAAAACCCTTAAAAACTCTAATGACTGACACACACACTACAAATCTATTATTTACAGGAATCTCTCTGAGATCCTCATTAGCGCGAAGACGCACTTAACAACATGAGCTACCAACTGGCCAATTGCTCAATACACACAAGGAAAGACAGCATTGCACGTGACTCACGGGTCACAGAAATGAAAATAAACCTGGAATAAACCAACAACAACAAAAGCCTGACCAGCTAAGATTACTTTATATGAACGAAACTGCATGTTAAGGTAACGCTTCGGAGATTATCGTGATTCGTAGGCAACTCCCATTTATTTCAACAATTCTTTTACCATTGATCAGTTCTTATCTGTAATTTAAGTAATTAGGGAGCCAACGAGCACTCCTCACTAATGACCATGCTTTGCACGTTCAGACAGCCTTGTGAAACATCTCCCCCCTTTCCTCAAATACTTGTCGTGTCCCAGTCCAGTGTATATAAATAGCCGACCAGCTGTTCCGTTACCTCACGGAATCAACAGCAACAAAAATCTCATCCAACTCAACATATGGTCAGACATAATCACATATCCACAATTGCCCTCGCAAGGATACAATATGGACCGGGTACCAAGCTGGCAGAAATCAGTCTGAGCTGAAATTCCCGCTTGTAATACCACAAAAATACACACATACACACATCTGGGACTGACATGACGCCTTTTCACACAGGTCTGCTGAATAGGTGCTCACAAACATTAAACACAATATTTAAACCTACGATAGAGCTGATTACTCTTCGTCACAAATTACATTGCTCCAATCGGCAATAGTCACACTGAATCTGATCAATAATAAATCTTAAACAATTTTAATTACCCTCCAATCTACTGTATAATTACATTAATTCAGTCCTACTTCTGAAACACAACAGATCTCCGAGAGACGTTTTTAACCGCATTGCGTAACATATGCAAACACGGCCGTTCACATAGCTACGTTAGTTAACACAATACAAAAACAAGAACCTTCCACTAACTACATTCGTGCGAGCTGCTTCCATACAAAAGTGTGTCAGACCAAAACTAAGTATACTACCTTAATCACACAAGCAATGTATTTACAAAAATATGTCCCATAAACCGTAAGTTAATTTATCAAATAATAAAGAATATTATTTCGTACTCATCTCTCTTGTAGTCACCCGTCAAAGAACGTCTGCTGCCATTTCCCAACTGAATGGTTCTATCTCATCTCAGCCATCTGGACGGAGTGTTGGGAATTCCAAACTTCCTCTGTAGTCGTCGGTGTCATCTCTGGCGCTGCTTCAAAAATTAGATTATTATACACTTGATATCTGACTACTAAATTCGCTGTTCAGGTACTACTTTCCCTGTCACAGTTCGTTGGCGAATTATCGACGATACTGCCCCTACAATATAGTACTGTGACTATCTATCACTGAATTTAACACTTTACAATAACAACCTGTGTCCACGACACACAAAATCGAAATCGTTCTGTCCGCAGACGAACAGTAATAAAACGACTACGCCCGTAGACGCACAGAATAATAGTCTACGTCCTCAGACGAACAGAATAGAAGTCTACGTCCTCAGACGAACAGAATAGAAGTCCATGTCTTGGCTCTTCATGCCACTTATAAAAGAACTGGCCCTAGGTCTCGATGGGGGGGGGGGGAAATTTATGCAAAAATTTCTCGAAATAATTGTGGTACAGGCATGAAATAGATATCACTGAACTCGTAACATTGCACAGGTCAAGAATATGCTCATTAATCCTAGAATCGATCGTAGAGATTTTGTCTAGGCGATTTCCCGCGTGAATGCTAGCCGAGCGTACCCACGCTAGACCTGCCGCGTTAACTAGGCATTCTTCTCTCATTGGTTCTAACATTTTCTGTAATTTGGCGGTTCATAGCAGATCTTGGCGTCGTAGGAGTGTCCAGCCTGCTCATCAGCCACTCACATTACTGCATCATATTTCTTCTAGGCGCGAATATCACAATGAACATACTAGCAGCATGTCTCACTGCGTGTCGCTTCTATTTGAGGCGGCCCACCTGTCCTTCTGACACATCGCTATGCTATTTCCTTTCACAGCTAAAATATTTAGCCTATTGTCAACCTGCTTCAGGTATGTCCCCGCTGTCTCCAACCAATGCTTAATATTTCCTCATCTCCGTCTGGCTACTTTCATGATGCTGGTTGAAATATTTATTAATTTGAAGAAATAAAACATAGAATCATTTATCCAACAGAGGATAAAAGGGTTTACAACTCTCCCACTCACAAAATTTCGAACTTAGGAATAAAGTCGACAATTTTTAAAAGACTTCCGTAGGCCAAATTGTTTTATTTCGGAATCACCCCTTTTCTATTACTGGTCTAGTCGCTCCTGTCTTGAATGGCATTTACTCGTTTTCATTTCCTGCTCGTATCTCCCCTCTCAGTCTGCTTGCATGACGCTCTGGTGCCTGAGGCAACACTCTGCTCGTCTCGTTAATGTTTGTCAACAACAACACTACTTCCTCGTTTACGTGCCGTACTCAACTGCTCCTCGTGCACTTTGTTGATATTATGACGTCCATATATTCAAACTGCATCATTAATTTTGGCGCTCCCATGGCTCACTTCGACGATACTTTTTTAGGTTGGCAGCGTTGTAGACTGACATTGTTCCTGTACTCAATTCTTTCACTCTGTAAGCATTGTTTCCAAGGTTTCTTACGATAGAATAGGGTCCTATGAACTTTTCGCAGAATTTACTGAAGATTTTCTTTTCTGGGTCCGATGTAGCAGGTCGCTTCACCAAAACGAGCTGGTTGATTTCAAGATCCCTGTGAAACCTCTTATTTCTCACTCGCCGTAATCTGCGGTCTGCTTGTTTTCTCATGTAGGCTCTCGTCCTCTCAATTCGCAAGTCAGGTGCTATTATTGGATCTTGTGGACAGTTAATGATGCTTTTCCACGTTCTTACTGGATACTCGTTCTTGTGTAGGACCATAGGGTTTTGTCCTGTTGACTCGTGCCTGGTAGAATTCATGCATGTCTCTACATCCTTAATTTTATCGACCCATTTGTGGTGTTCGTTCGGAATGAAGATCCTCAAATATGAAGTTACACACTTAATTGCTCTTTCACTTGGATTTGCTTGGGCATGTCGGAAACTGCTTAAAACGTGTTTTATACCCATATCTTTCATACCTTTCTTGAATTCGGCGCTTGTGAAATAACTGCCATGGTCTGATAATATAAACTCAGGTTTTTTTTTTTTTTTTTTTTAGCGTATGGCTTTTAGTGCCGGGAGTGTCCGAGGACATGTTCGGCTCGCCAGTTTTGTAGCTGCTTCGAGACGGACACCCAATGGGTGAGCTACAAGTACCGTTGGGGAGGGAAGGAGGGAAGTTGGAATGTAAGGACGAGGAGTTGGAAGGTAGCGGCTGTGGCCTATAGTTAGGGACCAACCCCGGCATTTGCCTGGAAGGAAGATGGGAAACCACAGAAGACCATTTTCAAGGTTGCCGGCGGGGGGATTCGAACCTCCTCGCCTCCCGGATGTGAGCGACTGCCATCAGTCATGCCGTAACCACCACGGCTAACTCACCCGGTATAAACTCAGGTTTTCCAAGGATTGGAATAACTCTATTTCGAATGCAACTGAGTACCTGCTTCGATGTCGTTTTCTGAATAGGGCATAGTACTACGAATTTAGAAAATACATCAATGCACACTAGCAAATGACGGCAACCTCGCCTTCCCTTCGCGATTGGACCGAAACAGTCGAGTGCCAGTAGCTCACATGGTTTCTGAGGTAGCAATGGTCTGGGATACTGCCTCATTAAGTAATTATTGGGCTTTGTCCTCTGACACGGATCACAAGTTGTAATGACGTCACATATAGTTGTTCTCATACGTGGCCATGTAAATGTCTCTCCTATCGTCGCTTTGCACTTATCTACGCCCACGTGACCGTAACTTTCGTGCGTATGCCATGTCAATCCTCGTTGTAACGATGCAGGTACTAATATGCGTAACTTGGTGTGGTCATTATCTACCCATTTGTGCAGCAAATTGTTGACATAAACATATCTTCCTTCCTTGGCTTTCGCTTCTCGAAATGCAGGTGTTCCTGTAGGTAGTTGCTTTCTGAAGTATTGAATTAAAAGCATCATCCATGGTTCCGCTTCCTGTTCTCGCTGTATCTCACGTAACTCCTCCAAGAATTCCCGGTCCTTCGATGTTAACTCCAAGTGTTGTACCATCGCTGTTTCTTCATTATCAGGCTCTGGGTTCCTGCTGAGTGCATCCGGTAGTAACTCTTCAAATTGTGCATCACTGTTATCTCCTTCTGTTAATAAAGACCATATCTCCTGGGATTCACTCTCCTCATCTAGTTCCACAACAGCTCCTTCTATGATGTTATCTTCTGCCTTTCGTACCTCCTCTTCCGTCTCTTCCGATATTGCTTCCAATGCCCAAGAATTTACATCTCTTCCGGTAGTGATTTCATCCATATGCAATCCCACATTTTTCAGTTGATTATACTCTCTAAAACTGACAGTATTTTTGTGCAAATCTATCACTGCTTGATAGTCACAAATAAAATTTGCACCAAGAATTATATTGAAATTCATCTTTGCCATGATAATGAATGTTTGCCCAAAAGTGTGTTCCAATATGTTCAGCTCTACGTATGCCTGACGTTTACAAGTGACGGTGCGTTCAGGAATAACACCCCTCACTTTGAGCTGTGGTACCGGAATTACAGGAATATTCTGACTCCGTCCCAACTCTCGAACCAAGGCCTCCGATACCAGACTGATCTGTGACCCCGTATCCAATAAACATCTTATATTAATTCCACCAATCCTCGCTTAAATAATGGGTAACTGCCTAATTTCATCGTTCCGTGGTTTCACCGTCTCCTCCAGGCAGTCTTCTGGCAAAGCAATCCATTCTTGTATGTTCGCTACTATCCATCCATCTTCAACTTCCGACTGTTGTGTTTGTAGCCTGTCTCCTTTATCCAAATTTAACATTTTTTTAGCTCCATTGCGACTCCCATCATCCTTCTGTCGCTCATGTCCTTGATATCCCTGTTGTCTCAGTAGACTTCCAGCTTCCTCAGTGTGTGTATCAGGATTCTTCATGTTCCCAATGGCCTTTTCCCATCTTCCTATCTCTCCACCTTGACTAGCGTGTAACTCCTCTAAGTAATTTTGCGATTGAGCGTGCCTATCATCCCAGTCATCTCGATAGTTACGTGGCTCTCCTTGATTTTGGTCTCTTCTTCCTTTCCATCGTTGATTGGCATTGTAATCACCGTATCTTCCATAAGGCCTGTCATTCCTTCGATTTTCACGCCATTGCTGATATCCTCTCTGTTGGTATCTATTGTTACCTTGGTATGACCTATTGTTGTAATGATTTTCGTTACGCTGATATGGTCTGTTTTCTCCTTCTTCCTGGTTTCGCCTAGGTGTGGAAGTGCTTGTGTTAGTGCCCTGCGTTTTGGTGTTTGCCTGTTTTGGTTTGATGACCTCTGTAGTATTTACTAACTCCAGCTGTCTTCCTCCTCTATAATGACTATGAGATGTAGTCTCATCTATTTGCCGTAGTATCTGCTCTGTATGTAGGGCCGTACTAACGTTCGCTGCGACTAGTACTTGTTGTACGTTTACTGGCATTTGTCTCGCTATAGTCATCACCAGATCTGCTTCATTTAATGGGTAATCAAGGTCACGAAATTTTAACATTTGCATGTTAAAGAAATCTGAGTATTTTGTTTGCTGGGTGGTTTGGTACTTCCTAGAGTAAAGCTCCATCCTTAGACTCTGTTGTGTTGCGGGCGACCAGTATTTGCGCAGAAACGCTAAGTTGAAATCTGACATGTTTCCAAATGTATATTTGAAGCTTAAAAACCATGTGAGGACATTTTCCGATAAAAATCTCTCCATCATCCTTAATCTTCGTGCTTCAGGTACCCCAGTGTCATTGAAATGGTCTTCCATCTCTTTGATAAAGGCTTTAGGTGTCACCCCTGAATTTTCCGTGTATTTCTGCGGTTTGTAGTCATTTGAGCGAATTACTTGAATAAGTTGTGTGGGCTGATGACCGTCTTGTGGTGTCGAGCTCCTATCTACATTCTTACGAAATCCTTCCGTGTTTGTTGTTAATGGGCTGTCTGCCTGAGTCTGACTTCCTGCTGTGCTAGACTCTGGACTATTTGAGTTATCCGGCTTGTCTTTTACTGTTCCCGTTCTAAATATAGATGATCGTTCTAATGAGCGGAGTTCGGCTTTAATAATCCTGTCCGTCTGCTCTTTAAGTTTATTTTTCACCTCTTGCTCCAAAGCTTGAATACGCGTGTGATTTTCGCCTACTGTTTTTAGAATGGTGGATCTTTCCTCTTTAGAATCAATATTCATTTTCTTCCAATCTTTCCTTATTTGTTCTTTAATCGTGCTTACTTGCCCTTCGATCTGGCTTTTTGTGTCATCCTGATTACTTTCTATCTGGCTCAGCCTTTCGTCTAATGTACTCTTAAATTGCTCTTGCTCCGTTTTTAGGCTTTCCCATTGTTCCGCTGATTTTATCTCGAGACGGTCCATATCTTTAATTATGCCGGATATGTTTTCATCTACTGCTGATAATTGTTGTTGAATGACCCTGCCGCTTTTTTCCATCTCCTTAAATCGTCCTTCCAACTTATCCTGAGCTATTTTGACCTCGCTTGTATTCATTGTGCATGCTATTTCAATTTGTTCTAATTTAGCCAACACCGTTTCATCCTGAATGCTAAGTTTTTGATGAAAAATATCTTCCATTTTTTTAATCTGCTCTAATTGTTTCTCATTATTCTTGCTAACATCTAGGGCCAGTAATACCATCTGTTGATTTGTGTGATCTTTCATTTCTGCGGTTAACGAAGCTAATTGGTTCGTGTTTTTAATATTTTGCACCTCTAACTGCGAATTGATAGTGTCATTAATTTCGTTCTTTAATAACCTAGCTTGTTCCGCCTGATATTCATTTTGTTCAATTCTACTGTTATTTAATTGTGTCCGCAATTGTTCACTTTGTTCAGATAATTTGTTTATAGACTCACTTTGTTCTAGCCTACTATTGTTTAATTGTGTCCGCAATGATTCACTTTGCTCTAACAGTTTAGTATTTAGCGATTCACTTTGTTCTAGCCTACTATTGTTTAATTGTGTCCGCAATGATTCACTTTGCTCTAACAGTTTAGTATTTAGCGATTCACTTTGTTCTGATAGTTTCGTTTTTAGCGATTCACTCTGCTCAGATAATTTGTTTATAGACTCACTTTGTTCTAATATACTAGTGTTTATAGATTGACTCTGTTCTGATAGTTTAGTGTTTATTTGTTCAGATAACTTCGTGTTTAGCGATACGCTTTGTTCCGCCAATTTAGTATCCAACAATTCCTGTGTTCTCCTCGCCGCACTCTCAATGATCTCCTGGATCTGCTCCACCGTTGCCATAATACACAATTTATATGAGACATAAGGGAAATGGCATAAAGCAATGCCCTTCGACACACACATAAAATCCAATGCACATTTACTTTCTTTATCCAACTCAGTTCATTTATTTTTTACATTTACTCCCACTAGTCTATTGCATCTCTGAGTGGTTCTAGTTTTACTCAATTTAATTTTAAACCCAAGCACATATTTAGTCATTAAATTGTCATCCTGATCTGATATTAACACTGACTAATTAACAAAGTATTAATTGTCATTTTAGGCTACAGCCTCCTAATATTTCCATGAGTTTGACTTTCTAAGCAAATCTAGTTTTAATTTTAACATTGGGCGCCCGGTATCACATATTAATTTTACTTTAATTTAAAAGACAAAAACGTGAACCGTATTTTACTTTGCAAACTCCTGATTTTAATTTATCTTTCACACATTTGGCGGTATCCACTTCGCCTCAATTACTTTTAATAAAATATCACTTCCCGGTGATTAAATACTGTCATATTTGCCTGCACTTGCGGCATGTCAGTTTTACTCAAATACGCCACTATTGACATGTGTAATCTCCGCCGTTACACCACTGTAAATGGCCCCACGCTTGGCCGCGCCAGTTTTATCCCTATGAACCCTTCAGAATAGCTGTATTTTATGCAAGAATCTTGATCAATGGGTCGCGCTCAGTTCATAGTGTGATGTTTACGTCCGCCAAACAACATGCTTTACTGAGGCAAGGGTCATAGGATAAAAACTGTAATTAAGAAAGTAAGGAGACAAGACGTAAGATAATAACAAGATTTAATAACTAATTGTGCATAAAAGAAAATAAACAAACAATAATAAAAATATATCCTCCCTGAATTTTTCCCTGACAGGAATATCTAACACTTTGAGGAGTCAGATGGATCTCCCCCTTTATAATAAAATTGTGGATCCTAGTTCCACTACCTTGCATTTGAGTTTTATGTGCGCGTGATGACTAACTACGAGAAAATGAGTACTTGGATGACCGTTCGTTCACAACGGGTTAACAGCCACGGTGCTCACGAACAATCATCACGTAAATCAACGTTTATGGATATGGGCATGACATTAATAAAAACCCTTAAAAACTCTAATGACTGACACACACACTACAAATCTATTATTTACAGGAATCTCTCTGAGATCCTCATTAGCGCGAAGACGCACTTAACAACATGAGCTACCAACTGGCCAATTGCTCAATACACACAAGGAAAGACAGCATTGCACGTGACTCACGGGTCACAGAAATGAAAATAAACCTGGAATAAACCAACAACAACAAAAGCCTGACCGGCTAAGATTACTTTATATGAACGAAACTGCATGTTAAGGTAACGCTTCGGAGATTATCGTGATTCGTAGGCAACTCCCATTTATTTCAACAATTATTTTACCATTGATCAGTTCTTATCTGTAATTTAAGTAATTAGGGAGCCAACGAGCACTCCTCACTAATGACCATGCTTTGCACGTTCAGACAGCCTTGTGAAACATCTCCCCCCTTTCCTCAAATACTTGTCGTGTCCCAGTCCAGTGTATATAAATAGCCGACCAGCTGTTCCGTTACCTCACGGAATCAACAGCAACAAAAATCTCATCCAACTCAACATATGGTCAGACATAATCACATATCCACAATTGCCCTCGCAAGGATACAATATGGACCGGGTACCAAGCTGACAGAAATCAGTCTGAGCTGAAATTCCCGCTTGTAATACCACAAAAATACACACATACACACATCTGGGACTGACATGACGCCTTTTCACACAGGCCTGCTGAATAGGTGCTCACAAACATTAAACACAATATTTAAACCTACGATAGAGCTGATTACTCTTCGTCACAAATTACATTGCTCCAATCGGCAATAGTCACACTGAATCTGATCAATAATAAATCTTAAACAATTTTAATTACCCTCCAATCTGCTGTATAATTACATTAATTCAGTCCTACTTCTGAAACACAACAGATCTCCGAGAGACGTTTTTAACCGCATTGCGTAACATATGCAAACACGGCCGTTCACATAGCTACGTTAGTTAACACAATACAAAAACAAGAACCTTCCACTAACTACATTCGTGCGAGCTGCTTCCATACAAAAGTGTGTCAGACCAAAACTAAGTATACTACGTTAATCACACAAGCAATGTATTTACAAAAATATGTCCCATAAACCATAAGTTAATTTATCAAATAATAAAGAATATTATTTTGTACTCATCTCTCTTGTAGTCACCCGTCAAAGAACGTCTGCTGCCATTTCCCAACTGAATGGTTCTATCTCATCTCAGCCATCTGGACGGAGTGTTGAGAATTCCAAACTTCCTCTGTAGTCGTCGGTGTCATCTCTGGCGCTGCTTCAAAAATTAGATTATTATACACTTGATATCTGACTACTAAATTCGCTGTTCAGGTACTACTTTCCCTGTCACAGTTCGTTGGCGAATTATCGACGATACTGCCCCTACAATATAGTACTGTGACTATCTATCACTGAATTTAACACTTTACAATAACAACCTGTGTCCACGACACACAAAATCGAAATCGTTCTGTCCGCAGACGAACAGTAATAAAACGACTACGCCCGTAGACGCACAGAATAATAGTCTACGTCCTCAGACGAACAGAATAGAAGTCTACGTCCTCAGACGAACAGAATAGAAGTCCATGTCTTGGCTCTTCATGCCACTTATAAAAGAACTGGCCCTAGGTCTCGATGGGGGGGGGAAATTTATGCACAAATTTCTCGAAATAATTGTGGTACAGGCATGAAATAGATATCACTGAACTCGTAACATTGCACAGGTCAAGATTATGCTCATTAATCCTAGAATCGATCGTAGAGATTTTGTCTAGGCGATTTCCCGCGTGAATGCTAGCCGAGCGTACCCACGCTAGACCTGCCGCGTTAACTAGGCATTCTTCTCTCATTGGTTCTAACATTTTCTGTAATTTGGCGGTTCATAGCAGATCTTGGCGTCGTAGGAGTGTCCAGCCTGCTCATCAGCCACTCACATTACTGCATCATATTTATTCTAGGCGTGAATATCACAATGAACATACTAGCAGCATGTCTCACTGCGCGTCGCTTCTATTTGAGGCGGCCCACCTGTCCTTCTGACACATCGCTATGCTATTTCCTTTCACAGCTAAAATATTTAGCCTATTGTCAACCTGCTTCAGGTATGTCCCCGCTGTCTCCAACCAATGCTTGAAATTTCCTCATCTCCGTCTGGCTACTTTCATGATGCTGGTTGAAATATTTATTAATTTGAAGAAATAAAACATAGAATCATTTATCCAACAGAGGATAAAAGGGTTCAATACCTCGAAAGACCGTGAGTTAGCTGGGATACGAACACATGTTCCATATGATGACGATTGGGTACAATAGAGGCCACTTAACCTGTGGAACTGGAGTATTGGTTTATTTTAGATACATTAACATGGAGCAACAGCAATTTTCAGGGTGCCCTTATTGCCTTGTAATGTCCTGTGGATTGTGGCCACGTAGGTCACCACAACTTGATATTTTGAACCACCTGAAAGAGCATATCTGTAGATGTTGATGGATATTTCCACTGCAAGTGTTTGGCTGTATTTTATATGATTGTTCGATTTTTTTAACTTCTTCTTATTATTATTATTATTTGCGTCATCCCGTAGGAATGGGGTCCACCTTTTGGATCAATGCACGCCATTTCTTGCGATTTAATGCTTAGCGCGATTTCAAGTTTCTTGATCGTAAATCTGGGCTAATAGTGTCCAGCCACCGCAATTTTGGTCTCCCACGCTGTCTCTGGCCGTCGACCGTTAGATGGTAGGCCGAGCCGATGACTGAACTTTGTGGTGCACGGACAACGTGCCCATACCAACGGAGTCTCCATTCCTGCATTTTCTCATTGATTGGAGCCACGCCAGCTGTATGTCGAATCGTTGTGTTGGGGATATGGTCGAGCAGAGAAATGTCTAAAGATCTTCGCAGCATCCGCATTTCCATGACGTGAAGTGAGTGCTCAGCACTTCTATGTGCTGGCCAACACTCGGTACCATATAATGCATCTGGTCTCACCATTGTGCGGTATATCTTTGATTTTAGGCGGATAGGCATCTTCTTATCAGAAAGAACACCGGTGACATCTCTGAGTCGCAACCAAGTCGCATTGATTCGTGCTCGCACATCTCAATTCACAGAGCTGTCGCCATTCAATCGTGAGCCTAGGTATCGGAATGTATTTACCTTGGTAAGAGGAGCTCCATTAATACCTATATTTCCAGGGGATGGAATCGTTTCGAGGTATTCAGTCTTGTGGATGTTCAAACGAAGACCAAATCCTTGCAGACGATCATGCCATGTCTGCACTTCGATTTCACGATCCTTCCTGGAGTCTGCCGCAAGCATCACATCATCAGCGTATAGCAATGTCCATGGGACACACATCTGCAGGTCTCGCGTTATGGAATTCATGAAGATAACAAAGAGCAGGGGAGCCAGATCTGAGCCTTGATGAACTATTTTACATAATTTATTATAGCTTAAAGGTTGCATGGTTTCTGGATAACCCAGTATTTTTCTGGCTTTAAGTAATGATTCCCATCTGACGTATAAACCATGACATCAAAGAAAATTATTACGACTACATCACAGAAATATTTAGTACCATTGATTTAACAAAACACGATCAAAATCATTTATTTATTTATCTAAGGTACACAACAGGGCTCAGTGTGCGCCCCAATAACAGTGTACCTACACTGTAAAATACTTTTACAGGTATTTCTACATTATTAAGTATTAATATCTAAATGCAATTCTTAACGCTAGGAAGTTCACACATTGCCTATGTCTAAATGCATAGTAGTAAAAAGCTTAATCTATAGACTATAAAATATAAAAGATAAATCTAAATTTTATTTAATGTCAAATATAAACATATGTTTAGAAATTAATTATTGCATAGAAAACTAACACTTTAATAACTACAGAACACGCCTATCCAGATACTATATATACAGTACATTGTTGGTTCAGTATTTCGTGATAGATAATTTTATTTCAATTATCAATTTCCAAAATTTCCAAAAACGTTCTAATTCAGAGATAGAAATCTAGTTCCCAGTTTACACGAACTGCATCGTTGTAAATACTGCAAATCCTCCATACAGGTGAATTATTATGTGATGTAGTTTTGTTATATAATGTTTGAATGTCATGGTGTTGATCTTGTAGCTAAGCGAGGGATATTGAAATTTAGGAGTGAAAGGAAGAATGAGTTATCAATTTGACCATTAACAACTTGATAAAGGAATTTCATATCATTTACTTGCCTTCGAGAGGGAGCGTGATGCTCGTCTTTCACCCAGACGGCCGTGGTTCGAATCCCGGTAACAGCAGGGTGGAATTTTCACTTGAGAAATCACGTGGCGTCAGGAAGGGCATCCAGCCTTAAATCACTGGCCAAAACCAAAATGAGCCTGGTTGGCTCCAGTGACCCCAATTAATTGTGAAAAGCCGAAAAAGTTAGTTAGTTTACTTGCCTTCGAGACTCCAAACTAGTCATGCCGAAAATCAAATTCCCCTGCCAGAACCATATCGCGTCAACCCCGCATAACAGTACACAGCCAGCCCCTGCCGTAACTGTGTCACGTCGAGTCTTACTGTTGTTGCTAATTCACAACGACAATGGCGTGGAATTGCGAGATATCTCGCACGGGTTTCCTAGTTATAATAATTCTCTAATTCTAGCAACACCGACACTCATACTAAACATGGTGAACTCACAAATTTAAAAGCCAAATAATGATTGTAAACTCAAAAGGCGATTAAGCTAAGATTTGAGAGGTGTTTTGAGTAGCAGTAAATCAAGTGGCTAGACGTGGCAACACTGTGGCCTACCTGGGCGCTTCCCGGGGAGCCAGGCTTTGAATATAGAGGAGACACTCTGCAGGGGGTGGGCTACATTACAAATACACACGCCACGGCCGGAATGTTCAGCCGGCTTTGTTTCACCGCCAGCGAGCGCCCCGACAGTGACTGTCCTCTGCTCTTCAATCTGTATCACCGAGTAATGAGCTCTCAAGGCAGCCAATCACCTTGAGGTGGGTGGCTCGGTAAATACCGGGGAGTTTATATAACACACTTACTTACTTTCTTACTTACTTACTTAGGCTACTAATTTACTCACTTACTTACTTGCTGAGGTCCTACTTACTTACTTACTTACTTATGTGGCTTCTTATGACTAAGTAAAGAGCACAGGGACCCACACATTCATGATGGTGGCTGGGTGTATTCTTAAAACTTGAGTGTCATTAGCTCATGGTTTGAAAGCACAATTAACGGTAAATTTGGTGAGGGAGGAGTATTATTTATAAAAGTTCTCGCTAACATTATTCATAAGAATACCACACTGAAAATAGCGTACAGCGGCCATCTTCAAACTACAGGGCGCCCGAGAATGTTCTCCGCAGTGGTTGCCTCATCGGTTTAGTTGGTAGCACGATGTCTTTGACAGGGTGAATCCCACACGTGTGGGCTGTAGCCTGTCGAAATCGTCAGTGTCTATTGAAATTATCGAGCGTATGTGTCATCAGCACTTCCAGCATCTGTTATGAATGGCTGTGGTGAGTACAAAGTATACTGTTTGCGTGTTATTAGGGAACACATCAACGACAGAATGCATTCTGCACATAAGTCAAGTAGCATTGCGCGTCATAGGAGCTCATGTCATCACGGACAGTTAAACGATGACAGAGGCTACTTGAGCTGAGTCATATCCTACTCGCGCAACTGTACCTGTCAACAAAGCAGGCTGACATGTGACACAAGTAAACAAAGAATAGCTCCCATCTCGACCGCCGGCAATCATTTCGTGAAAGGCTAATATGATCGCGGCAGCCGTGCTGCCAACGTAACTTCTATAGCTAGCTCTCGCAGACGCATGTAGGGGCTGCGGAGAACATTTCCGGACTCACTGTATTAGACGTTAATATTGATAACGCACTACTCACTACAATGATGAAACGCAGCAAGTATGCAGTCTCAGATAAAAGGATTTCTTTGAATACGGCACGAGATCAACTACAGTATTGCATACATTCAAAATGGTGCTTGGACGTACTTTTCTAACGTTAGAATCAATTATTCCCCTTGATTCAAGAGTGGAATCACATCGAAACTTAGGCTAGTAAACGAGGCCGGACATTGCAGGGTATAACTCGCAACGTACATTTCAAGAATATTCAATTATAAAATGCGTAGGCCTATATGTTTACCATTTTGGTTTGGTAAAGAATGATCCGCCTTGACAATTGTGAAATACCGGTATGTATGTTATATAATCTGTCTTGTCAATAGATGTGTAGTTTATTCACATCTTAACGAACATGTTTCAATATACAATGATAACTTATCTTCTTCAGCGTTCAAATTAATAGCGTTAAACATTAATAAATAAAATAACAAGATGTTCGGGAAAGAACATATAGCCTACTTTCTCCTAAATGTATGGGTATAGTTATAACTCTCTGTCCTTATCATCTCCTAATTTCTTCCTATTTGAAGTGCAAATTGGCACACAGGATTTGAACAGTGGCGTTCAAACCATAGTTTATAATTTACCCCAGCATTTTGCAATTTCATCAGCAAACACTCCAAACACCGACTACTTACAACAATTGAAACTTCGTTGCTCTAATAAGGCCCATCTACAATGCGCAGTCGGCAGTCCGTAGTTGGTAGTCCTCGGTCGGCAGTCGCGATCGACTCCGTGTATACTATAGGCACCATACAAAACATGAAGTTGCAGTTGGTAGCTGGCAGTTGGCAGTCGCGAATTTTATCCTTCACTGCCAACTACCCGACTGCAACAATGTAACAGCCAATCAGAGCAGATCAGAAACTGACGTCACGTTGTTGTTCTGTGTCGTATACGAATGATATAGGACTAAGTGAAGTAACTTCGCAACCCGTTAATTTATAGGCTAATCTTAAATACACGGTATAACAAAATAATCCATCTCCAAATCATCCATATTGCAAGTTTTGAGGTTATCAACAACGCCTCTGTGCACAAGGAATAAACGAATGTTACTGTGTTATTACTCCTAGCAGTCGTTAAGACTGGGTTCACTAACTGGCCGGTATAGAGCGCTGCTCGAATCTATAGTTTCTGCATAGTACAACTGAAGGCTGGTAGATGTCACTCCGGTGGAGAATGTAGTTTTTTTTAATATATAATTCCCATTGCAAAACGCACCATATAACGCTTTATTTTATAACGTCTCAGTACTCAAGAAACAATAAATATAAAAATAATCAAGCAAAAAATTTCTACTCTGATAGGATTTGAACCCCGGCCAGCCACATGAGAGACGGGAGCTCTAACCACTCAGCCAATCGTACACTCATAACTCACGCGTTATCGATTAAATATATATAACGTACTGTATTAGCAAATAATCACTTGGACTGAGGATTTCTTCACTGGAGTATATTTCAAACCGAGTTCATTTCATATTGTTCATATAATTTTTATCAGTAGGTTATATTGCATGCAACATACTGAAATTAGTAAAATATAGGTCAGAACGAGAGATCAGCTGCCATCTTGTCAAATAGCCGAGACGATTCAGACTTTTAAAGTCACTTCTAGATTATAATATTACAATATAAACTTTTAATTTCGAACGAACCACGTCGCTTAGAACAGATTAAACGATTCTTGGTTCGATAATCGGAACTGGTGGGTCCCATGTTATGGATTATAAATTTTGCATAATTCACACGGCCGCCATCCTGAAATGGTACGTTTGATGACCTTGTAGTTTTGGCACAAGACGCGTCCCATATGAAGGTAGGTTGTTACCAAATTTGGTAAAGATCCGATGATTAGTTTGGTCGTAATGCATTATTAAGTTTTGACCATTCGATTGGCCGCCATTACCTTTTGGTAAAGATGGCGGCAATATAAAACATGACACTGAGGTGCCCTTTGCCAGTGCTACCTCTGTACCAAATTTCGTTCAATTCGGTTTAACCGTGTTCGAATTGATAGGGGGGGGGGGACAGACATTCAGAGTACACACACTCACACACACACACACACACACAGACTCACACACATACACACACACAGACAGACACACTTTTTTTTCGCCCTGTAGTGATCTCATAAGTCTACTTTCATTTTTTGCAAAAATCGAAAGTAGGCTAAAAATGGATTTCCTTACAAATAATTTGAATTAAAATTAAATTTCCAAATAACTTTTTTTTTCAAACATTACAAAGTGTTGCTGCTTAACTCGATTCCCTTTATCAGTAATTAGGCTACAAGATCACCATCGCAACTCCAGTTTAGAACCAACACTTTCTAATGTTATAAAAAATATTTTTGTTTGACCATGGTGAAATTTAAATATTATATGCCAGTAAACTGTACTATAATGAGGCTCATTATATTACAAGTTTCCATTATGATACAGTTTCTCCCACCAAATGGAGCTCAAGAAACAGTTGTGTGACCAATTAGGTAAGGATGGCATCGCACCTGCGCAGACATGCACGGCCCCCTATTTTGAATTTCACTGAGTAGCTAGTGTCATAGTGGGTTATTCGAGGAGGCCATGGTCGAATACAAGGTATTCTCTGCGTCCCATGCGCTCTGTTCAGTACATAAAACTGGTGAAATCTTGACAGATATTTATGAATATTTATGTTCGAACATAAAATAGTTATAATTATCGTCGAACATACACAGTCGTATGCAACTCGCCTATAATGGTAATTAAGACACTCGTGTGGAAATTATAAAACTCGCTTCACTCGTTTTATGAACATACTCGTGTCATAAGTATTGCCATTATAGGCTCGTTGCATGTACTATTGTTTTATTTGGAACTTTAATTCAAATGCAAATTATTTGTAAGGATATCCATTTTTAGCCTACTTTTCACATTTTGCAAAAATGAGGAAAAAGTAGACCTATGAGATCGATCCGGGAAAATGTGTGTCTGTCTGTCTGTCTGTCTATCTGTCCTTCTGTCTGTCTGTCTGTCTGTCTGTCTGTCTGTCTGGCTGTGTGTGTGTCCCCCCCTAACCACTCCTAAACGGCTGCAGCAATCAAAACCAAATTTAGTATGAGTAAAGATGTGCACCGGAATATCTCACGTCCATATTTGAAAATGATGTCAGTGCTACCAACTGCTGAAAAAACGCACTAGAAATTTGAGCTCCATGTCGGATATCTCGCAAGGTATGCATGGGAGCTATTCCAAAATTGGTACACATGCAGATAATACTATTTCAGTTTAATTTCCAGGAGGCCAACAATGACAGTGTTGCCAAAATAATTTTAAGCCTTCTGATAGGTCCAATGTTTAAATGCATATAACTTCTACACTATCAATTGGATTTCAACCAAATTTTGTATGTAACATCTGTATATAAACAGATATGATTGAGCGTATTATTAAGAGCTACCAGGGCTGCTAACTGTTAATAATTGCTCTCTCTATTTTTTATCCAAATACCAATATATCAGAAAGTATGCAAGCCAACAGCTTTAAACTATGCACACGTATATTCTGACATTTTAGATTAATTTTGAGTAACTTATATACGTCAGTTCTACCGACATGATTATAAGCCTGCTGATAGTACCAATTTTTAAATACATGTAACTTCTATACTATTAGTTGGATTACAACCAAATTTCGTATGTGCTATGTGTACCATAACAGAATGACTGTAAGTATTGTTAAGAGCAATCAGGGCTGCCAACTGTTAATAAATGCTGTCTATATTTTTACCCTAATATCAATATATCAGAAATTATGCAAGCAAACAGCTCTATACTTTGCACACGTATAGCACCTGACATTCTATATTAATTTTGAGTAATTAATACAAGGCAGTGCTGCCATCATGATTCTATGCCTGCTGATATGTCCAATTTTAAAATACATGTAACTTCTATACTAACAAATGGATTTCATCCAAAATTGGCACAACAAGATATCATAATATTTCAGATTATTTCTGACCAGCACACGCATGGTATTGTTGGCAACATGCTTTTGCGCGTGCTGATAGATCCAGTGTCTAACTGCATATAACGTCCATTGGACTTCAACCTAATTTTGTATTCTGTACCTTAAGAGATGGAACTTAGAATATATTCAGTCACCAGGGCTGCCAACTGTAGTGCTCTATTAGGCTACATTATACCAGTTATATTTTGAACTAATTTGATATTTCGATATTACCAACTTAATTTTGTCATTATTCTAGATAGATTCATATACTGTAGAATAATCATTGGCGTGAAAAGTAGGCTGTATAGTTCTTCACGGAACTTCTTGTTATTTTATTTTATTAATGTTAAATCTGGCCGGCCCCGTGGTGTTGGGATACTGCACCTGCCTCTCACCCGGAGGCCCCGGGATCGATTCCCAGCTCCGTCAGGGATTGTAGAAATAGACGTGAGGGCTGGAACGGGGTGCACTCAGTCTCGTGAGGACAATTGAGGAGCTGTCTGACAGTGAGGCAGCTCCCCGATCACGAAAACCAAGATTAATGACCGAAGGGACCCGATACGCTGATCACGCATCACCCCAATATCTGCAGGCCAAATGGCTGGGCAGCGGTCGCTTGGTAGGCCTGTTGTGCCAAGGGTTATTATAGGCTTGTTGCATAATGTACTATTATGTATTTGGAACTTTAATTCTAATTAAAAATAATTCGTAAGGATATCAATTTTTATTTTATTAATGTTAAATGCTATTAATTTTAACGCTGAAGAAGGTATCATTGTATATTGAAACATGTACGTTAAAATATGAATAAACTACATGCTTTAATATTGACAAGGCGGATTATAAAACACCAATATTATCATTTCAAATGATCTTGTCGACTTCATCGTTATGCTTAGGTCTACCGTTATGCGTCACGGTTGCGGCGTGTATGACGTCATTATGTTGTTCAGTGCATATGCACCGAGTCTGAGTTTACTGCTGGGGTCTGGCGTTATGCGAACGGAGACGGCGAGTGCGTGACGTCATGCAGCCCCCACGCGGGAAGCCTAAGTTAAAGGGTAATGGAGTCTCTTGAGTCTGAGTTTGTTATTTAGTTAGTTATTGTTGTTTTAAGGGGCGGAACTACGAGGTCATCTGCCCCTAAGAGTCTGAGTCTACTCCTGGGGTCTGGCGTTATACGAACGGAGACGGCGAGTGCGTGACGTCATGCAGCCCCCGCGCGGGAAGCCTAAGTTAAAGGATAATGGAGTTTGTTGAGTCTGAGTTTACTCCTGGGGTCTGGCGTTATGCGATACGAAGACGGCGAGTGCGTGACGTCATGCAGCAGAGTGCACGGGAAGCCTAAGTTAATGGGTAATGGAGTCTGTTGAAAGAGTCCTGGGCCTTTCTAACATGTGTAGCATTTGTAGCATGCGTCATTTGAAATAATATAAAGTCTAGTCTCTCAGACTGACTGTATCTTTTTAATATTCAATTATACTTCTTAAGGACAAAAAGATAGCTAAACCCATACATTTAAGAGGAACTAGTTGACATTTTCTTTACTGAAAATCTTTTTTCCATTTTAGCTTCTAAAGATTGTTTAGAAATCCTGTCTGACTACCAAACCTGTCGGACTGCCAAATGTCGGGCTATCGCAAGTCTACTATATTCGATGAATTCACTCCTTGGAAACACAAGTTTCAAACTGTTTCTTACCAACCTTGCACACAGTGTGCTTATTGTACCAATGATCGATTGTGCTATAACTGACACCGAGAAGAAACAGGAAGTAACGGTTGAGTGGTGGGGTGTGAGTTGGAGACACCCAGAGTAACACCCTTCAAGGCGTCGAGAATACTGTCAGTCAAACACTTCCGCTGAGCACATGACAATACGTCACTGAGTAAAATTACTAGTCACTCTAAAACCGTTCGGTGTTCGGCTACTGTACTGTATATTCAACTTGTAAGACTAGGGCCACTAACTGGTACCAGAAACGTCTTGTAACGGGAACTATTGAAATTCCACGTGAACTCATCCTAATCATCGCTGCCCACCAGCTCCTTGCCATACCTAATATAGATACTGTCCCGCTGTACAAGTGAACACAATATTTTATTTATTGAAAGGATCATGATCCTATGTTCTTTGGAATCGAATCACTGCGCTGACAGCGGCTAACCTGAGTGTGGTTTTCCCCTGGGATTTTCCACATTCCCTCCTGGGAAATGCCGGGCTAGTTCCTTACTTCACGTCCCGGAGCACCTAACCCATCCATGTCCCTAATACAGTAACACACACTACTACAGTCACCACAGAAATACAGGTTATCAGACAAATTCAACGCTACACGGAGTTGATGACCAAGATGTCCCAAGCCCCTAAATTTATTATTATCATGTTTGAAGCCATCTTCAGTGTTGCCTTAGTAAACAATGTTTGATGTTTTTCAGTCGGTCAACACGATTATACCCAATTGTGATTGGGTTATTCCTAAACATGAAAAAATTACATGAGATTAATAAGTACACTTGGATGACCGTCTCCTTTTCCCCTGTGGATTCCAGAAAAAAGCCTGTCTCTCCACAGCATCCTGACTTTTGTGTAGGGTATAGGCAATCCACCTCCATAACTAGGCCTATATTAAATTAGTTGATTGACCGAAAATTAAAGCGAACATCGCAAAAAACTTGGGAAACAGGAAATATTATTTTTATTTTGTTTGTTTATTTGTTACTTTCCTTGCACGATTTTATTGATTCCTTTTTGATTATTTAATTTACAGTATTATTATAATAATAATAATTATTATTATTGTTATTATTTATTTACCATAAATCAAATAGAAGTATGGAAGGCCTAGTGACAAAGGTCAAGTCCCACATACATATTACATGTTTCACTGGCTCAATTTACATCTATATTTGGTTTTGCAATATTTACATGTTTTACAAAGATATTTGCATTATTTACATATTTAGAATATTAACATAGCTCACCCACTCTCTCACTCACAAACTTTCATCGCCTCAATCACTCCATAGAATCATTCATTCGGCGAGACAATCAATCACTCATCTGGAAGTTTATACAATGTACCTTTTTATGAACGGCCTGAATATTCTTTCACGAAGGGTCACAAACACTCAGTCTCTGAGCCAGGGGATTTAACTGACTACACCGTGGTGTAGTGGCTAACATTCTTGGCTGTCGGCCTGGAGGTCCAGGTTCTCTTCCTGGCGCTGTCAAAACATTTTAATTCGAATTTGATGGCTGGAATGGGGTTTACTCAGTCTCGTGAGGCAAAACTGAGAAGAGGAGGGTTTGATTCCAACCTCAGCCATCCTGGAAGTTTTTTTCTGTGGCTTCCCACTTATACTCCAGGCAAAACAATGCCGGGATGGTTTCTAACTTAAGGCCATGGCAGCCTCCTTTTCAACCATATCCCGCAATGTACAAATGCACACACTAGTACAGCCATCACAATAGCACAGGTTATCACACGATGTCGCTGGCCCTAAAATAAGAAACAACAGGGAATTTAATTATAGAAGATTAAATTTCCCCACTGTCCGGTCGAAAATTGAATTCGGGACCATTCGGTATCGGCCTGGACCCTTCTGAAGCGGGAATTAGGCTATAAGGGGTTGACATATAAAGTACCACCATTATTAGTAACAAAGTAAGTATGAAATGTGTGTAGTTACAATGTCCGGTTGAAGGTGATAGTTGCCCTCACATTAGATGCTCATATCGGTCGCTGCCATGTGGGCAATAGTGATTGATTGTTCGCCACAGCAATATCCCACGCTAAGTGGCTGGGTGTGCACAGAGATTAAAAGAAGAAGCCCCTGCGACTATCTCCAATATCTCGCCAATGATCACCGGGGTAATAATACAGTTGAGTTTAATAATTCAGACGTGACATACTCCAGAGAGATGTCAGTAAGAACAAGGGCGTAGGAAGGTCTGCCAGATGAAATATTGCGGCTCTCTCTGTGGGAGTCACCACATACAACCATGCCCTGTGTTTCAACAAATGGTCATATTAACAGGACTTTTCAGGAGTAAAGGCGTTGTGATGTGTACACAGAATTAGCATTTGCCATTAAAATAATGAAATGCTGGCGCAATGGAAGACAAATAATATTACTGGCTGTGTGCAATTGGGTCGTTTAGTTTGGACGGCGGTTAAGATTACCACCGACCAATCAGTTGTTGCTGTTGTTTCTTTTAGGGACTTGTACATCATGGACATTAGCTCCGTGTGCATGGTTAAGTGTATAATTTGTCTGCTAACCTGTGTTATTGTGATATATTAGTAGCCTGGTGTCAGTATTTGTAACTGAGGATAGGAAAAGGGGTGGTCTTGGCATTACGTCATTTGCCAGTTGTTGTTATTGTTGTTGTTGTTGTTGTTTTTTGTTGTTGTTCCGTGTGATGGTTTTGTAACATTGTGGTCCTGCAGCCTTACGTATCTGTGAATGTGTTCGATCTGTCTGATACCCTGTGTCATTGTGATGGCTACACTAGTGTGTGTGTATTTGTAAATGGGGCAAAGATTTGAGAAAAAGGTGGCCGTGCCCTTCATTCAGGTAAAATCCCTGCATTTGCCTAGAATATTATTAATCGTATGGCATACAGTAATATTAGATACCACAAAAGAACAACATATTTACAACATATTTAAAAATTAATGTCCAAGTTCGTCAAATAATCAACTGAATCTGGAGTCACACGCACAAGATGCCCGAGGGCACCTGGATATGCCCCCATCAGAAAGCAATTATGTACAATATGGGAGATAGTCTGTCTCTCATCACCACAATCACATGCGGGAGATGGTAATTTGTTCCATTTGAACATCGCATCAGCACAAACACCATGGCCAGTCCGTATTCTGTTCAGTCTAGTCCATGTCCTTCTGGGTAGATTGAATCCAGGGTCCTTCACAGTTACGGATGGCATATCACGGAGTTCTGCAGTACAAGTTGAGTTCCAGTCCGTAGTCCATTGATTCATGACATCAATGTTTGCATCCACTAGTTTCAGTTCCCCAGGGGCTCACATCTAGTGGGACGTGGGTTGGCGACCACGGGACCCCAGCTGAGTCCGGCATTGCTTCCACTTACTTGTGCCGGGCTTCTATCCGTCTTCTTTCCTGTCGACCTCCCTTGGTCAACTCTTGTTCTCTTCCGACCCCGACGGTATTACCGTATCCGAGGTCTAGTGAGTCTCTTCATTTCCCGCCTTAATTGGCCCTTCTCTCATCTTTTCTGATTCCCTCCTTCTGCGAGGGGTCAGTCTTCTTTTTCTTTTCATGTAATCTCCTGCCTTCTGCTCAAGGCCCTCGAGGAGGCCGGGTGAATGTAGCCCCACCACTTTTGGTGCACCCTAGATAATGCTACACCCTCAGGGGCTCACGGCTGGTGAGTTCGGGAGTTGGCGACCCCGAGGGATTCCTGAGCTGGGTCCGTTTTCCCCTTTTGTCCCTTACGTTTGGGACGGACCCTCTCCTTTTTCACTTCCCTATCTGCCTTTCATGGCTCTCCTTCCTTCCAAGTCCCTCAATCCGCAATCTTCGAGGGTTGAGGGCATTTCTTTTCCTCCTGTCCTTTATTGCCGTATTCTCCTTTCGTTTTCCATTTCTTCTTCTAGTATGTAGGTTCGTAGTTAGTTTTAGTTCTAAGTTTGCATTTCTTTTTCACCTTCACGATCACCCAAACCTAGATGTTAGGCCCCTTAAAACAACAATTATCATCATCATCATCAACTAGTTTCAGAGCTGTATGTAATGGTGGGCTCCTCTATTTGAGCCTCCTAACCTGTTGATCAGCAATATCAGAATGAATAGGCAACCGTTGATTAATTGGTAGCCTATGATATTCATTTGCCTAGAGTAAAAGTGGAAAACCACGGAAAAAGTACTTCGGCTAGAGATGGGCATCAAGCCCACCTCTTCTCAATTCTGCAACTTTGATCTTGTTTGTCTGTCCGTTAGGTAGTCAGCCCAGAGGCTGATTGGATCCTCAAAAAGTATCGCCATAGGTTAGGTTGGTAGTTACCCACAAAACCTCAAAGCAGCATTATAAAGAGGCGTAGGCAATATGCAGAGTGAGGTAGCTTGCCATTAGTTTCCTCACTAAGGCCAAAACAATATAACTGAACCTATGAGTAGCCTATTAGCTTTCTCATTACACACGGGCACTAGTTGTGCCCTGAAGGCTATTACTCAGAACCACCCATACCTCAATATTATACCTCATATTATCACAGCCATGAATGAAACTGAGATATCGGTGGATATCTTCCCCTTAATGCTGTTGACGTCGCCGACTACTGGGCAAAGAACATTTAGACTTTACCTCTTAGTTAGTCTATATACATAGCCTATTTCTGAAAGTTTCTGTTATCTTAAGAAGATGGATATAGGCCTATTGGCTTTCACGGCCAAGGAATTAAAACTCAGCAATTTTTCTTGGTTAATGCCGAGTCTTGTGAGGGGTTTCACCTAGGAACACCAAGATAGGCTCATCAGTGGGCTCATGGTGTCCTTGCTTAACACTAGCCTATATCTAACAAGTCGTTCCGTGAAGAAATAACAGCCTATTTTCACATATCCTACTTATGTTAATTGTCTCTATCAACATACAAAGTTTCAGTTTGATGGCTGTAATAGATTCGTAGATATTGAGAACCGTCTAAATATTTTGGATGGTCTCCATACTGGATTTTTATGTAGTAGGCCATACAGTTATGGACTATTACATGAAGATTATTGCGTAAGTGTATTATTCAAACTTCAATCACATGATAGGGCGCAACAAATAAAAACGAGATTTTAAAATTTTGTACAGCCACCATCATGTGGTTATGAAAACAATTGAAATAAATTAGTTTTCAGTAGATTACTGTTGGTATAAGCATTGACCGTACAAAGTTTCACTGCGCTCGGTTGGTTAAATCGCGAGAATCATCCATTTAAAAATTTGAATTTCGCGTCGCATTATGGTGGATTTGTGCTCACCAGGTTATTGAATGTCCCATAGGTGAACTTATGTTCATTGCCTTTATCAACATACACAATTTCAGTTTGATTGCTGTCATAGATTAGCAGCCATTGAGAACCATGTAAATATTTTGGATGGTCGCCATATTGGATTTTTATATAATTATGTAAGCCATAGAGTTATGTACTGTACCATTAGATGACGATTATTTCATAGGTTTATTTATCAAACGTTGATTTCTATCGCATGATTAGGACACAAGAAATATAATCTTATTTTACAATTTCGCACAGCCGCCATCTTGAGGTTACGTAAACAATTGAACTAAATTAGATGTTATTGAATTACAATGTTTATAAAAATTTGCTGTACCAAGTTTCACTGCCCTTGGATGGTTAAATCGCGATAAAATTATATTTAAATATTTCAACTTCGCTTGGCAGCCATATTCGTTTTGTACTTCACATGTTTTTTAGAGTCACATAGGCGAACTTCTAGTAGTGACCTTTATCATCGTACAAAAGTTCAGGGTGTTCTCAGTAATAATTTCGGAGGTATAGAATGCCGCTGAAATATTTCGCACAGCCGCCATGTTGGATTGGTGAGATGTAATAAAATGTAAAGAGCACTGTCGGGGTTGGACAAAATAGTACTATGACCATACCAAGTTTCATTGAAATCCTCAAGCCGTTTAGATTTAATTAGGGGGAGGACACACACACAGACACACACATACGCACACACACACGGACGAAAGGTGATCTCATGAACCAATTTTTTCGTAAATGAAAATAGGCTAAAAATATAGGTATTTGTGATACGACTAAAGAAAGTTCTCTCTTACGAGGCTCTATGTAAATTACCCCATTTCAGCTTTCAGACCAGATTTCTTTCCTTTTTGCTGAGCCGTTAATCGAACCTGAACCTCATGGGTGACAGTGAAAAAATCTAGTCACTACGCCATGAGGCTGTTATTTTGGAAACATCTTGACATTTGCCTGAAGATGAAGTGAGAAACCACGGAAAACCACTTGGAGAATATCTGAAACGAAATCGATCCCATCTTCTCTCAGTTTTGCCCTTAAGACTAAGTGTAGCCCCATTCCAACCCTCAGAACAAACTTAAATATCTTGGTATGGCCGGCAATCGTAGCCAGGACCTTTGGAACCTAATCGCAATACTTACCTTGAGACCACACTCTCTCTCTTCACCAGTCGCCCATCGCCAAAAGTGATGAGGTCACCTGGGTTGTAGACTAATATAATTACGAAAGAAGAACGCTGACAGCTGTCATCAACTCATAAGAAAGCCTTTGTCTGGAGCGTAGTGCTCTATGGAAGTGAAACTTGAACTGTTGGTGCATCAGAAAAGAGGAGAATAAAAGCATTTGAAATATGGTGTTACAAGCGAATGATGAAGACCAAATGGGTAGATAGAGTAACAAGTGAAGAGGTATTAAGATGATTGGGAGTGGAGAGATTTTCTGGCGACTGCTAATGAAGAAAAGAGATAGGTTGGCAGTCCACTTACTAAGATACCCAGAAATAACAATTCCGCCTCGCTGCATAGTGGCTAGCACTCTTGGCTGTCACCGCGGAGGGTCGGGTTTGATTCCCAGCTCTGCCAAGAAAAGTTATTCTGGTCTGAGTGCTGGAACGGGGTAGGCCTACACTCTGCCTTGAGAGGCATAACTGAGAAGAGGTGGGTTCGATTCCCACCTGAGCCTTCCAGGTTGTGGTATTCCGTGGTTTCCCACTTGTACGCCAGACAAATGCTGAGATAATTCCTAAATTAAGACCGCGGCCACCTCCTTCCCAATCCTCTTCTGAATTACAACTACGAGTACATACACTAATACGGCCTTCACAATAACACTGGTTATCAGTCGCATTCCTCTCACACACACCCAAATATATGGGGCTACAAGATGACGATGTCGCAAAGCCCCAAATGAATCAACAGAAATTACTAACATAATTATGGGAAGAAGGGTTGAGGACAAGAACTGTAGGTGTAGACCAAGGTTAGATTATACTGTAGTAAACAGATTGCCTCGGATGTAGGCCAGAGGTGTGCTAGCTATGTAGAGATGAAAATAATAGCTCAGGACAGGGAAGCATGGAGAGATGCATCAAACCAATCAAAAGACTGAAGACTCAAACAACAACAACAACAACAATAACAATGAACTAGATAGCGGCTACGGTGGCGTAGTTGGTAGCATGCTGAGATTCTGTGCCCAAGATCGCGGGTTCAAACTCGGCTGAAAACGTCGGATTTTTAAGGGCGTTAAAATCCTCAGTATGCCTTCCTTCAGAGGGGAAGTAAAGCCGGTGGTCCCATGTCATAGAGTTATGGCATGAAAAAGAACCTTCCACTAACTACACTTTTGGAAGCTAAAATTTCTAGGTTACTTTGATAACGCTATATTAGTTCCAACGTCGCCGTCAGGAGCTGATTGCGATGTCATTTAGTAGCCACGTCTGCAGCTAGGTGTCGTGGATGGTAGCATTTGGTAGCAAAATTAGGAACTACTTGAAAAAATTAATCATCTGCAGTCTTTCTACCTGAATCACAGATAACACACACTAATACAGCCATCTCAATTAACACTGGCTAACAGACAAATTCTACACACACCCAAAGTACACGGGGCTACATGACTGCGTTGTTGCAGCTCCTAAACTAAGGAACCAACCAATTAACTAGAAAGTAAAGGTCTGGATGATGAAACATGTTGCCATGGTAACCACCGGATATCGTGTGGGCTTTTCTCCACGCAAATCACAAATATTCAGGCAATATCGTGACTATCCTCGTTTCTACAAAGATGGGTCAAGTTCCTGCGCACCTTTTGGCAATGAGTGTGAATTCATCATTTCTATTGTTGTCGGTCTTCTTATTCCGGGCAGCAGTGCTGGCTGCAGTGCGAGTGGCTCCATTTGTCAGGCCGGTGTCGCCCCGTCACTTCCACACACCCCTTTGGGCTCGGTGCCGCGGAGCGAAACTAACGCTAAACTGTTACATCCATTAAGTGACAGGAACATTACGACACTGTTAACGTTTTTACACAGCAGTACAGTCATTGTGAAGAACAATGGACTCTATTTACGAACGTGTACATTTGCCTGGATTAACGCCGAGAAGATTTTAGAGAACTTACAATGTTGGAAGAAACGGGAGTTAAATCGTCTTGTATTGATTAAGGGCGAAAACTTTGTACCAATTTAGATTCGAACTCTTCCCACGATATTGTTTACAGTTTAATTACTATCTTAGTTTATGTTGTGCATTTAACGTGCATGTTTATATTAATTGATTCTGTAGCTTGATCGCTTAACTAGCTTCCACTATCCATCGCTGGCTACCTTAAATACAGTTTACTCCTTTGACATCAAAATTTCTGCGATTGGCGTTAATAGGTGAACCGTGGCTAAGTTGTGAGATTCTGTTTTGTCCGGCTGCGTGGCTAATTGGTTAGCGTGCTAGGCTTTGGCCCGAAGGGTACCGGTTTCGAGTCGCGGCCGGGCCGATTTTAATTTCCTGAGATTAATTCCCAGGGAATCAGGGACTGGGTGTTCGTGACGTCTTAATGAAACGATTAGCTCAGGACAGGGGAGCTCGGAGAGCTACATCAAACCAATCAAAAGACTCATCTTAAAGATATAAATACCTGGAAGTAAAAGTAAAAATAAAAACGGAAAATGTACAGTAAAACAAAAGTAAAAAATAAATAAGATGTATTTTTAAAGTGAACCATTGTTCGGCTATCACCCTTGGGAATTCTCAGTTCCTACCCTCCATCTTTGTTGAATTTCTATGTCTTGTACAATGATTGTAATGTACTGTATGTGTATAAGCTAAATAAACAAATAAATAAGTAAATAAATAGATATCGTTTTCTTAGGAAAATAGTGCTGCACAAATATAAATTATTATTATTAATTAAACACAATGTGTACAAAGAAAGAATATATGAATATATGAATAAGATAATACTGATTCGTATCAGTGTTTAGCAAATGTGCTGATCGGTTGTGATCTTTCAGCACAGTCTCTAAGATGATACAGAGAGCCTAGCTCCCCGCATAGGCGACATACGCATTTTTCTGTTGGTTTGTGAAATTTTGGATTTGTACATATTTTACTATGAAAACCATGTGCAGCGTAACGCGTGAAGACGTGGCGTAACTTGAAATTTGGTCCTCTCCATTCGTGATTTTTCATTGCTTCAGTATCAAAAAATTCCCTAGGAATTTGACGTGCTTTAGTTTTCCTTTCTTCCAAGACCGCGTCCAAGGCAGCCGTGTTGGGTAGCTTGAAGAGCGATTTGATATCTTCCAGAAAGAATGTTTCATTTCCAAGAATATATGTGATTCGATTTTCCGAAAACTTGGATCTGTAGAATGCGTTTTAAGTACCTGGCTTTTATATTTTCAACTTTGTTGCCGAAAGATTATTCCATATAAGATGAATACCATATGTTGCTACTGGGGCCACTTTAATTTTAAATAGTGCCATTGCTGTAGCTAGTGATAGATTGTGAATAGAAATATACAATCGTTCAAATCACTAATTATAAAGTGTTTAGATCCTTTATCATTGCTATCTCTCTCTTGTAATTTTTGTTTTCTTTCTTCCTTTCATGATCGCACACGCAATCTGGATCTAAAATTGCAATTCCTCCACATCATTCATCTGCCTTCAGTAAATCTTTCCACATATCGGGAACAAGAATTTGGAATAATTGTCCTCGTGACGTTAGAAATTGTACATCCCTAACAACATTCAAACGTGCATATAAAGATTTCCTCTTAAATTCGTAGGCCTACTAGAACAATGTGTGTATGAATGTGTGAGTAAATGACCATAGCAAAACTTCTTGAGACTCCATGTATTGTTATTTCTGTATGAAATTTGTATAGCTTAGCTAATATCACACAGTTGCCACTGTAATTCTGTTGTTGTTGTTTGAGTCTTCAGTCTTTTGACTGGTTTGCTGCAGCTATCCATGCCTCCCTGTCTTAAGCTAATCGTTTCATCTCTACATAGCTACCACACCCTACATCCGAAGCAATCTGTTTAACATATTCTAACCTTGGTCTACCCCTACAGTTCTTGCCCTCAACCCTTCCTTCCGTAACTAAGCTTGCTATTGCTGGGTGTCTTAGTATGCGTCCTACTAACCTATCTCTTCTCTTCATTAGCAGTCGTCAGAAACATCTCTCCTCTCCCACTCGTCTTAATACCTCTTCGTTTGTCACCTTATCTACCCATCTGATCTTCATCATTCTCCTGTAACTCCACATTTCAAATGCTTCAATTCTCCTCTTTTCTGCTGCACCAATAGTCCAAGTTTCACTTCCATAGAGTATTTAAGTTTTCATAGTATTTAAGTTTGCTAGGTTAAGAAATGCATTCAATAAAATGAGGAGAGTGTTCTGTAGCAGAGACCTTAATTTATATCTAAAAATTAGACTTCTGAGATGTTACATCTTCTCCACCTTGTTCTATGGAGTTGAGACCTGGACCATAAAGAAAATAGAAATGGACATATTGGAGGCATTTGAGCTATGGACGTACAGAAGGATACTGAGGCTGAGTTGGAAAGATACGGTCACCAACGATGAGGTGATGAGGCGGATGGGACAGAGAAAGGAAATATTAAATACTGTCAAAATTAGAAAACTGCAGTATCTAGGTCATGTGATGAGAGGAGAGATGTATCATCTGCTGCAGATGGTCATTCAAGGGAAGCTACAAGGCAAAAGAAGACCAGGAAGAAGACGCATTTCTTGGACCGATAATCTGAAAACTTGGTTCAATTGTTCCAATATTGAGCTGTTTCGTGCTGCATCATCTAAAGCAAGAGTCTCTATGATGGTTGCCAACCTCCTGAGAGGAGATGGCACATAAAGAAGAAGAAGAAGAAGAAGAAGATTAACAATAACATAATTATATGAATATTCATGTAAGTTGCATTGTGTGCGGTTAAGTATAAGAGAGGGTCTAGAGTCCTAACTTCGCCACAATAAAGACACTAACAAAATAAATAAATAAATAAATAAATAAATAATTATTTCTTCGAGCTTGGGATCTGAGGTGTGGTGAGTTTCTATGTGACAATATTTTTATGGCGAAATGCCCTTCCTGACACCCACACTGGAGAAAAGGAACCAGCTACTACACCATGCCCCCTCCCCACCTTTTCCCTTATACACACAAATTCTTAAGTAACTAGGTATCTATAGGGGCATGGTCGCGCAGCGGTCCAGCTGTTGGCCTCTCACCACGGCGGACTGGGTTCAATTCCCGGTCAATGCATGTGAGATTATCAAAGTAAAATGCCATGTCCTGTGGTTCGGATTCCACGTAAAACGGAGGTCCCGTGGCTCATGATCTCCAGATTAACGGGCACGTAAAACTGCAAATATCCTTCCTTCCTTAGGTATCTATCCTGTGTGTCGTGGGTGTCTGACTTACCCTGATAAGCTGTCATAAAATATTACTTTTCGTACTATCTCATGTTCGTGTGTTAGGTTGTCAGGCTAGAGGCTGGTTGGATCCTCAAAAAGTACTGCCACATGTTAGGTTGGTAGATACCCATAAAACCTCAAAGCAGCACTATAATGAGGCATACTAGGCAAGATGACGAGTGAGGTAGTTGTCAGAACTTACCTAGCTGAGTAAAAAGAATTGCATTGACTCTCTGAGTATGATCTTTCATAGTTCAAACAGGCATTAGTTGTGCCCTGAGGCCATTATTCAGCACCACCATACCCCAATAGCTTCCATACAATCACAGCCATGAATTAGGATGAGACATCGGTGAAAAGCAACATTTTACTCTAGCCTGAGCCAGTAGACAAATGCAAGTGTACTGCATTCATCAAGATATGGTAAATACGCCAATCTCATAACAATGAACAAATCTGACATTGCAAGGTTAATATATGCAAAGAAGTAATGATTGAAACATGTGCGACAGTTGAGCAATATATTTTATGCTTGCCACCAAGGCTATGGTAGACAACACTTCTTTCATTTGTCAGATAACCTGTGTCTCTATGATACTGTCACCAGAGTCGGGAATAGAGTATGTACCCTGGGACTTGAAATTAAGTACTGCATTGGCATTTGCCTGGAGGGAGTGTGGAAAAGCCCCGAGAAAAATCACACACAGGATAGTCAGCACCGGGATTCAAACCTCAGGATATGCTGCACCTGCCCATCGTGGTGATGGTCAGCGATTTAACGTGGGGTTATGTTTCATGAATCAACATTATTATTATTATTATTATTATTATTATTATTATTATTATTATTATTATTATTATTATTATTATTGGCCAACAGATGCTGGTGACATCCCGGCCAAGACCAAAAGATTAAAGTTTGTTAGATAGACAGCAATCTGGTTAACATTTTAAACAATGCATTTACTTTATTTTTTACAGTAGTTATTTTCTATAGTTCTTTTGAAAAATTGTATCTTATGATTTAAAACAACGCCTTAAAACATGAACTATATTTTACATGCAGTTGGTACAGTAATTATATTATTATTATTATCTTTATTATTTTTATTATTATTGAAAACGTGGCCAAATTATTCACACTAAAATTAAATTTCCCAAATCACTAACTATTTGAAATCCTAGTTAGTTAGTTAGTTATTTACATACTTCGTTAGTTTGTTAGATGGTTAGTTACCTTTTCGTTATTTAGTTAGTAAGTTAGTAGGTTGGTAGGTTACTTACTTAGTTAGTTAGTTAGTTAAATAGTTACTTACTTAGTTATTTAGTTAGTTGGTTAGTTAGTTATTTAGTTAGTTGGCTGGTAAGTTACTTACTAACTTAGTTAGATACTTACTAATTCAGTTGGTTAGTTAGTCAGTTATTTACTAACTTAGATGGTTAGTTAGTTATTTACTTAGGCTATTCAGTTAGTTATTAAGTTAGTTACTTACTAACTTAGTTGGTTAGTTGGTTGGTTAGTTAGTTAGTTACTAACTTAGTTAGTCGGTTAGTTAGTTATTTACTTAGGCTACTCCGTTAGTTGGTTAGTTAGTTAGTTACTTAGTTGGTTAGTTAAATGGATAGTTAGATTGTTTGTTAGTTGGTTAGTTAGTTAGTTAGTTATTCTTTTAAAGGGGTCGAACAACGTGGTCATTAGCCTCCTAAACCCTAATTAACCTACGTTTTCATAATTTAGAATTAATCCTCTGATGAGTGTAAATCCTTTATAGTTTGAGCTATCTAATAGTCTATGTTAAGCAATTATTTTTGGCCAAAGGGGTTTATTTCCATCCCATTATTTGGTAAAATAATCACTCTTCTTCCTCCAAAATATAAAAAAAAATATTTATACAGAAATCCTTCAGAAAGAAGCAAGATAATTAAGCAATTGTGTGCAATAATATCAATAAAATAATGTGAACGATTATGTAGCAGGACCACCTCACTTCCATAATTATTTAGCTGTATTTCAAACGCTAGTGGTGTGAATTTAATCTACCTCAATTCAAGGAATGCATTTGTTTTAAGTTATACTGTTATGAAAATGAATCGTCAACAGACTGCTTGAGGAATAATTTACCTATCTGGGAACCATACAGTATATGACAAATTATGCTGTACGTTGTTCTCGTAAAGTAATTTTTGACGGAACTACAGTATATAATCAAGGTTATTCAGTGAAAAGCACTACGTAAATCAGAGGTTTTGAAACCAAGTCCAAATGAACTCGTCCGTTGATATTTGGAAGAGCTGAAGCTGCGAATCCAAGAGGCTTTTACCATGATAAGATCTTTGATGCAGGACAAGCAAGCCATATTGAGAAAGAGGAGAGATTTACATAGGAACTGCTTGTGTATGTGCGGCGTGTTCCATTAAGGGAGAGCACAAGGACAATAAACAAATTTAAAGAGGGAGAGCGCGCTGAAAGAAACTGCTTCCAATCCATTACCTTCCTCGGCGCTCCATTAGCCCCTGGTGCCCGCGCGGCAACTTAACGGGCACGGCCGCCCCGCGGGCAACATGCCATCCAGGCGCTACCCATTGCTGCTGCTTAATTGAATATTTAAAGAAGATACTCAAGAACGTCTCTGTTTCCGAAAATGATCTTACAAAACACGAAATGTGTGTTTTTTACCATGTTTGTCACTGCTAACGCTTTCTCTTCACCCGACGTAGAATGTTGAAATATATATTTGCAAAAGGCCTATGCGTTCAAAAATAGTACAAGTATCATTTAATACTGTATTTAATTTAAAAAAAAGAACTTGCAAACAGCAGGTAATATATTATGACAAAATTCTGACTAACTTGACTTCGTATGATTGAATATTGTTGATAAAAAATGTAATATTGACTTCTTAACCATGTAAACGAAAATGTCTATTATTTACTGTAAATTGAGGTGAAAGCAATGCACGTAATGAAAAATAAGTTGTAACAAAGGCACCTATATTATTCATGTCCTTTCAGTAACCTGACTATCAAACTCATTGATTCACCAAGTTCTATTTATTACGAGTATCTATCGATGGTGATAGGGGAATATGACCACTATCCGGCCAGTATACTAACAAACACCACCAGTACACCGCTATGTAGTTCCAAAGACTAGACCTAGCCTATTTGTCAATGTTCACACACGTATGTCCTTTGAATTAACCTACAATATTATATCAAAATCTCATCCTATGTATCCTCCTCTTTAGACTTGGGACGTTAAAACACGTTTCACGGTTAGAATACACGACTGCACTGTTTCGTATGGGTTCAAATCATGGTACTTTGAAGGCCATCGTCAGTCTAAATGTTTCACAATAGTTTCAGTTAAATGAAGAGATAGTGCTTTATTTCACAATATGGTTTATCTATTCCAATCCTAGCTCCAAGGAACATAGTTGTACGCATTACTACATTAATATAACACAGGGTTTTTCACTTATTTTGCACGCATTATTGCACGATGCTATTAAAATGATATCTTAAACTCCAAAATGAACATCTTCTTCCTCTTCTTCTTCTTCTTCTTCTTCTTCTTCTGCTTTTACGGCCTCATTGGACCACTTCAGTCAATCATTTCTTGGTCCTCTTCTTCAGTAAGTTTCCTTTCCGAGTCGCCCAGTAGCTCTTCATTCGCTCTGATCTTCCCAGGCGTTCCTCATCTGTAAATACCCTTTTCACTGTAAAATGAACATCATTGTATTACATTTATATTTTCATTAATGACTATTTATCACAACTCGCTTAGGACTTTAAAATAATAATTATGGTGTTTGAAGCGATTTTTTGCTTTTCAGTCGGTCAACACGATTGTACCCAAATGAGATGGGTTATTCCCTAATCCCGAAAAAAATATTTATTAATCACATGTAATTCTTTTCAGGATTAGGGAATAACCCATCTCATTTGGGTACAATCGTGTTGACCGACTGAAAACCACCAAACTTTTGTTTTTACTTGAAAATAAAAGACAAATTTTCTAGGAAGGAGTGTAGATGGAAACATTTGCCCATTTTACTTACTGTAGCCTAATAAATGATCTTGAGGTTTTCCTAATTCGAAGGACTTATTGTATACTTTCCTCACTAATAAGATCGAGTATGTTGAGGCTTAGGAGATCCTTGATTGTCATCCCCAGTGACCTGGTGTGTAGCCTATATTTGTTGTTAATTTGTGAAATTATTGTGCCTGTAATGGCGAGTAATCAAACATTGCACAATGGAGGATCCGTTGTCAAATATTTGGTTCACGGTAGGGAGGTTTCAGAAAATAGGTCTTTGTGATAAATTTGATACTTCTCGACAACCTCAACACAACTTGTAGACGCTGCCATACCTGTTTTACGACTGGATCGGATTGGAAGGGAAAAGGAGGAATGTAAGGTGAAAATCATGGGAAAGGAGCTGGAACAAGCCGATAGGTTTAAATATCTAGGGATAACAACCAATCAAGATGTAAAGATTGATGAGGAGCTGAACACAAGACTACTCAATACAACTAAACTCTACAATCCTATAAATAGAGGATTCCTGAGAAAGAAGGAAATAAGTAAAAAGACAAAAATGGCCGTATATAAATCTACATATGTCCCAACACTGATATATGGAAGTGAATCCTGGATAATTACCACCAAGCAGAGTCAGAAGCTACAAACAGCAGAAATGAAGTTCCTAAGAAATATAGCAGGAAATACTACACGGGATAAAGTCAGGAACCAAACAATTAGGAAGACCTTAGAAATTCAACCTATACAAAATCAGGTTGAACAAAGCCAGTTAAGATGGTTCGGACATCTGAACCGAATGGACAGCAATAGAGGGCCAAAACAGGTATGGGAAGCACGTTTGGGAAGTATAGGAAGATGACCCTGAGGAAGACCTCCAAAGACATGGGACGACTCCGTGAGATAGATACTCCACAAGAGAAACATCACTTGGGAGGAAGCCAAGCTGTCAGCCTTGAACAGGAAGAAATGGCGAGCTCTCTGCCAAACCTCAACACTGGAAGGTACAAGAGGACAGGATTAATTAAGTACTGTAAGTATTTCATAGCTCGCGCCTCTTCACAGCTTTCTAATTTGTTCCGTAAAAATATGTCGTTTTATTGTCGTAATTACTTACCACCATATGCGTGGATTTACGACAAAAGGATCAAGATGAGATTGTTCAGATACAATTTGCCTAACTACTTGTTCAATCATGCATAAAGTGTCGTGAGCGGTATGTCACTACAAACATGTGACATACACCATTCTTCTCTACTTAACAGTGGGGTAATTTTAATGTTATAAGAAATACCAGATAACAAAGATTGTTGATCTTATTTTCTTTGTACATCCACTTTTTGATGGTATCGGTGTTTACATAAGTAACACGGGCGGTACAAATATTACTGCTATTCTTAGCCTAAATCACTCCTAAAAAGCCGCTTAAAAATTGAGTAAGATTTGTAAGAATACTGGATATTTATGCTTTTAAATGGACTTAGTGCTTTCTGTTGAACGCAAAAGGAAGGGTAAACCTTACGGTCACTCTTAATCAAATATTGTGGGAATCAAATCCACTTAGGACTATAAATTTCGTATTTTTCAACCTTCGAGGTGGATTTAGTGCTATCATCTTTGTGGCTCTCGATTGTAATATGGTGACAAGGACATTGTTACGATTAATAAATTAATGTTTCCTTATATTAATTCTTCATGCGTGTGGAAAGTACTGTGGTCTAATACGTTCTTAACGGAACATCTTTCCCCTTAATTACCTCGACCATACGAATAGCCGTGATTAATGAGCCCACTCTGTGAAGGTCCTTAACCTCAGTCAAGCACCGTTGTATATGAGTTATTCATTGCTAATAACCTCTCTGCACATCCATCCCTTGAGGTCCCCGGGCATTGCATATCATTTACATGAAGCTTACTTGTACTGCAGTAGCTTTACGCACTGATACACAAGCATTTCGCAGAATTTCTTGCTTGTGGTCTGCCATCTACTCCTTCCTTTAACAAGCATCTTGCGAATGCTCTTATACATTTTAATCGAATGTAGGGCAATGGGTATAAAGGCTATAGTAGGCTGTACTGTACTGCAGTCGCCTATAAACCGAGTGGTCCCCATACCCCTCATATTTTTTGAGATACCCATAGATCTTGTGTACCACAACCAACCTAAATCATTGATACCTGATTGTATATTGCTTTAGAAGAATTCGACTGTAGCATTCATGCTCGACAAATTAAACCATTAGTGCCATTGAGCCTATTATTTCAATTATGTAAACTATAATAACTGCTTAAAACTATCACAGCAGCGAATAACACTATTTCACGTCTGGACAGGAAGTGTCTACTAGGGCTACGAACAGATTCCATACACGCTAGTTATAGTCCACGGTTCTTCATAGATAACTTATGATGACAAAATCACGCTTCAATGCTGTTGCATAGCTGAACTTTCAGGAAACAGTCGATGGCATAGGGCCACATACTGTACCTGCTTGTTCCAATGAGTGATATTTATTTATTTATTTATTTATTTATTTATTTATTTATTTATTTATTTATTTATTTATTTATTTATTTATTTATTTATTTATTTATTTATTTATTTATTTATTTATTTCTTCGTTTTGTCCACTTAGGGAGCGCGCTTGAACTTGTTGACTCGGGTTGATGGAGCTTTCCTCTCCTTCTCCTCCCAAAATATCCTCATGAACTCACTATGCCCCTTCTTATGTTCCACCGTCCATTTTTTTCCAGTGGTCATTTTAGCTTTTTCGGTGAAAGAGTGATTTGTAACTAGAGTTATTTATTTATTTATTTATTTATTTATTTATTTATTTATTTATTTATTTATTTATTTATTATACAGTGTGATTCTAAATTCCCTTTACAGACGTTAAGGGCTTGTAGGGGGGACCAAGACGGTTTAGTTTACAACTGAAACTCTCCGGAAACGTACCGTCTTCCCGCTATCCGCAAAAAAAACACCACAGCACACGTTCACAGCTGCCACATATTCGGCGGTCTGCCCGACTCCTCCTGCTTTTCGTCTGGGTCCAATTACAGGTGGGGATTGATCTGACGACCACCGACGTCAACTCAGACACGGTACCTCCGTACCATGTTCTGGTACACGAGATCGTCAATCCCTGGTCCTCCAACATCCGCCGCAGCCGTAACCCGCGCCAGTAGGTCTTTCTCGGAATGCACAGGGGTATCGTAAATCAAGATTTCCATGCGGCCCCACAGGTAGTAGTCTAGCGGTGTCAAGTCGGGTGAACGTGCAGGCCAAGCAATCGGGCCACCACGACCTATCCACTGTTGCCCAAAGCTGTGGTGCAGATGATCTCGAACCACAATTGAAAAATGAGGTGGTGCGTCATCGTGCTGAAACCACATGTTTTGACGCACATGCAGTGGCACATCGTCTAAGAACTCATGCAATAGACCTCTGTCTTCAAGGAATACCAAGTACGCGGCAACCGTGCGATTTCGTGGAAGACATTCAGGAACCCTGCCCAATGTTCACACCGTATCGTTGCTGAAACTCATAGGGGCGCGCAGCATGCGGGTTTTCATCAGCCCACAAATGACTGTTGCGGGTATTGAAAACTCAAACTCATCTGATTGGTATGGAATGTCAACTAACTTCTAGGGGATATGGGACATCAGGTGATCGTTCAACGACGTACGTACTCTAGTCAGTGGCACCGAAAATGCGGGAGATTGGAAAGTGTGCTGTGGTAGATTTTTTTGCGGGTAGCGGAAAGACGGTAGGTTTCCGGACACAAGTTCCTATGCTAAACGTAACCGTCTTGGTCCCCACTACAAGCCCTCAAAGTTTGTAATGGGAATTTTGAAACAATCTGTATATTCGATATTACGCAACCAGATTGGTATTAAAAATGATGGTCTGCAAGTACAAAGCAGAGTACCCTGCATAATCACCGTAGCAAGTGCTCTAAATGTTGACCACCTTGGTTTACACAGATTTCACAACGTTAAAGACATTCTTGTTCGTTGTGACATGAGAAGCGTAAGAGCTTGGCATGTCTCAGTGATTAGTTAGGATGGATGATCTGGTAAACCAGGAAACGGGCCCTCGACTTCCAATCTATTTATTAGGAAGTGGTTCCGGACGTCTACTGAACCACGAGTGGGGCCCCATTCTGTTGAAACCATATTCGTAACCGGTCTTGCAGTGGCACGTTCTACAGAAAAATTGGAAAGGTAGTGGGATTGTTCCGTTAGATGGCCGTCAAAGACATGTGGTACGATTAGGCATTTGCCCAAGGTTGTACGCCAGACATTCACTCCCCACCGCACATGAAATGTGTCTTTTCTTACCAATCGGGGATTCACCACGTTCTGATAGTGCATATTGTGCAGATTCACAGTGTTATTATCAGGCTGCAGGGTCTTAGTACGTGTGCAATGACGTTAGAACGCACCATACTATAGGACACGTGGAAGCTCCTCCTGTGACCTTCGGGTGTACCGATGAACACGTGTGACGTACAGTGGATAAATGGACTGATCGCATGGTTCGTCGTTTGTTCTGGACGGGTTGACATTTCAAAGGGTGTGCGTCATCTCAACTCCGTTCGATACTAATCTGATAGCACTGTTTACGTACTAAGACCCCACAGCCTGGTTATTATTGTGGTCCCGTGGCTCATAATCACAAGATTCACTGTCACGTAAAACTACAATCTTCTTTTATTATTGTGGTATCGTGGGGTGTAAGGGGTAAGAATATTCCTACTCACATGTCAACCTCACCTGCTCGTGGTGCACCCTGCCATAGACTGACGACCGAGTGACTCCCGGGATGAGGAGCTCCCCTCCATTATGTCAACGGCGTCCTTGGTAGGTGGAGGTTAGGGCACTCTCATAACCTTGGGGTGGGAAACTACCTCTAAAGGCGGTTGAACCAAAATGGTCAACGGCATAGAATAACTCCCCAACGGCGGACCAGGCGTACGGGCGACTAGTACAGCCCCAACGGCCGGGAAGGCGGATGAAGGCTGCAGCAGGTTCGGAACCTCTAGTCGTCGTAGTTACTATGCCACTAGATAAAAGCTCTGTATCTGTCAAGGATCGTGTGATTGTTGATGTGCAGCAGCATTCCCATGTAAAAAGATGTCACGCACAAGCGTCTTCTGAAGGAAATAACATCTCTTCGTGCACGACTGCAAGCACTGCGGCGATCGGGGAGTTGTGACGGGAGCAGGATTGTGTTATCTGGGAGCTTCTAGTGACAAACCGGGAAACGTAGGCGGCGGATGTGTGATCTTCGCTTTGCTCGAGGATGGGCTGTAGAGCAATTCGTATGCTGCATTCGTGACTAAGCAGGCCTATTTAGGATCCGCTCTGCTTACCCCGAATGGAGAGTGAGCTATAAAAGCTGCTCTAAATAATGTCAGCCTAAATACTACCTGACTGGATAGCCGCGTCCAGAGGGTACACCATATGTGGTCGAAACAAAATAAATATAAATGTTGCCACCTGGAACATCCGCACTCTAATGGACACCAACACAGAAAACCGACCACAAAGACGAACAGCAATTGTTGCTCGTGAACTGAGGAGGTTTAGCATTGATATTGCTGCACTCAGTGAAACGAGACTCGCAAATGAAGGACAATTGAAGGAACATGGGGGAGGCTACACCATATTTTGGAAGGGGAAAGAGGCTAATGAACCACGTATTCATGGGGTTGGTTTTTCCATTAAGAATGAACTCATTGATCATCTTGATAATCTCCCATTTGGTGTAAAGGGAAGGCTTATGACCCTACGCCTCAATCTCAGTAATAATCAAAGAGCAACTATAATAAGTGCATATGCTCCAACCCTCACCTCTGAAGAGGACCAAAAGGAAGAATTCTACTACCAACTCGATGAGCTTCTGAAAAATATATCACAGTCTGATAAAATCATTCTCCTCGGGGATTTCAATGTCCGTGTTGGTAGGGACTCAACACTGTGGACAGGTGTAATTGGGAAAGAAGGTGTTGGTAACAGCAATCAAAATGGGACTCTTCGATGATGATTTTGTTTTAAGGGGCCAAACATCTAGGTTATCGGCCCAATGGGACTCTTCTCCTAACAAAATGTTATAAATATAATCTTGTCATTACAAATACACTCTTTCGACAGAAGGACAATTTTAAGACATCATGGCAACTTCCAAGATTAAAACTCTGGCACCTAATTGATTATGTGATAGTGCGTGCCCGAGATCAGCGTGATGTACTCATCACAAGAGCTCTGACAAGTCCTGATGACTGTTGGACTGATTACCGACTAATCCGATCTGTTATGGCTCTGCGAATTCCCCAGAAATGTAGAAAGCAGGGAAAGCTCGTAAGACGTTAGGTCAACGCCGAACTTCTTAAGGATGATAATGTTAAATCAAAGTTACATAAACGTCTAGGTGAAAAGCTGCCCGATGATTATCCAGAAAATATAGAAGAACACTGGCAAATGTTCAAGTCAGCAGTACTCTCAGCCTGCGAAGAGTCAGCTGGCTTTGCTAAGAAAAAGCATCAAGACTGGTTTGATGAGAATGACCAAGAAATTCAATTTCTTATAGATGAAAAGAGGAAAGCACTCAATGCATGAAAAAATAACCCTAAATCTGCCTCCACAAAGCAACTTTATCAAGATGCCAAGGCTGAAGTTCAAAAGAGAACTCGAGCCATGAAAAACCTATGGTGGGTATCTAAATCACATGAAATGGAGTATCTATCTGAAACCAACAATACACATGCTTTCTTCAGTGCAACAAAAGCAGTCTATGGACCATCCCGTCACGCCGTAAATCCTCTAAAATAAAAAGATGGTACTGAACTTCCCCGGGACACTAGTTCAATCAACTCCCTCTGGAGGGAACATTTTGACGAACTACTCAACAGGGATACCCACGTCAATAATAACATTTTAAGCAAAATTCCGCAGAGACCAGTACAAAATCAGCTTGATGAAGGTCCCTCCCTACTAGAAGTTGAAATCGCTATTAATCAACTCAAGAATAATAAGGCAGCAGGCATAGATGGGATTCCAGCTGAGCTACTGTACTACACTGGTCAAAACAATTAGGGGATCAGGTGAAATATCATACACAAGATATATATGGTAACGTATTTTATTCAGAGTTCGATTACAATTGTAACTTGTGTGTGCTACAGTACGATATTGTGCTGTCTCAACCCTTTACTGGAGGTTTACATGGCATTTACTTAGAGCGAGGCACCATGGGGCTACCATAATAGTGAAAATGTCATTCTCGTTGCTCTCTAATACGCTGTGTGATCACCTCGGACGGCCAGGACAGTTAAACACCTGCGTGGAATTGACAGTATGAGGTTATCAATCAGCTCTTGAGGGATCTTTGGCCATTCTTCCATGAGTGCAATATCCAGCTCGGCAACCATTGTGGGAGATGCTGGTGTGGCTGCAATGCGTCTGTCAAGTCCAACCGAAACATGCTCAATCGGAGCTAAGTTCGGTGAACAAGCTGGCCACTCCATTCGTTCAATGCCCTCGTCGTCAAGCATGCTGTCCACCAGTGCAACTCTGTGGGGACGTGCGTTATCGTCCACCAGAATGAACCCATCGCCTATGGCACCAGCGTAGGGCACAACAAACGGTCGAAGGATCTCGTCTCGATACCTCTGAGTAGTCAAAGCGCCATTCTGAACGACATAGAGGACCGTACGTCCACCAATACTGACTCCTTCCCACGCCATTCGTCCACCACCATGATATGGTGCGGTTTCCTGCACATAATCGGGATTGTTCCGAGTCCCACGTTCTCTCCAGATGAGGGAACGACGATTGTCCGGCTGAACACAAAATCCTGACTCATCTGAGAACAGAACCCGGCGCCATTCGTTACGACGCCAATCCTGATGTTCCACCATCCAGTTTCTGCGAGCAAAACGGCGGTGTGGTTTTAATGGGACACACACCTCCGTGCGTAGAGGCCACTTTCCCGACAGCGATTTGGACTGTTTGTGTTGATATTGCGCGTCCTGTTGCCGCCTGAAGGGTGCGTTGCAGCTGAGTTGCATTCAGCCTCCTGTCTCGACGGGCTGTTAACCGGAGATAACGGTCATCTCTTGCTGATGTTACCCGTGAACGACCTTGGTCTGGCCTTCTTTTAGCGGTTCCTGTTGTCTGAAACCGCGTCCAGGTCCTGGAAATTACACTTTGGGACACTCCAATCGCCGCAGGCACCTCCCTCTGTGTCTGTCCCGCTTCCAACCTTCCTATGGCACTCCATGCCGTACCTTTGGGTAAGTCACGTAGTTGTTGCATTGCACTACCTGTTCACTACACAATCAGAACCCAACTGCTTGTGTCATTCGTGTGGTAAAGTAAACACACGTGCACACCAACCCCCTCTGCAGCAACTTTCTGTTATTACCACTATCTCGGTTGCCGTAATATTGTTGTCTCCACTCCGTAGAACCGACAGAAAGACGTCGATCCATTTTAGGTCATTCTGCCGATGACAAGACGTCAGAACCTAGATATCTCAACTGATGCCCTAATTCTTTTGACCAGTGTAGTTCACCACACTCACACGCTCATTGACAAGATATGGAAAACAGAAACGATCCCAGATGATCTCAGGCATGCCTTGATAGTAGTAATCTTTAAAAAGGGTGACTATCGTGGAATATCCCTGCTTTCTGTAGCTGGAAAAATTCTTGCCAGAATCCTGTCCAATCGTCTTAAACCTTTGGCTGAAGAATCACTGCCTGAAACTCAATGTGGATTTAGTCCCAATCGAGGAACAACTGATATGATCTTCTGTGCTAGACAGCTGCAAGAAAAATATAGAGAACAAGATCACCCTCTATATTGTGCCCTTCCAGCATGGAATATGCAAATCACAGTATGCCAGCAATGCTCAAATCGGGATTTTCGGGGTTATAGTAAGTTCTCCCACTCTGTGACTTACACATTTTGGATTAAATAGAGGATAAACTTCCAAAATAAATAAACAAAACCAACTCCTACTATAAAACATTTAATTAACCAAATATACGGCGCTACATCAAAATAAACAAATAAATACTGACCCATACTTCTAACTTGTTCAGAGTGAACAAGGAATACAAAAAAATCAAACTAATGTTAAATCAAAATAAATGGTTTCCTACAAACCAACAAACTTATAATTCTTTTCACTTCCGTAAAGTATCCCCTTTATAATTCAATATAACCACGAGCTCCCGACGGCTCGATACCTTTACATACTCTGTGTTATTCTTATACAACACCTCACTTCCTATTATATGAGTATCGTATAATCAAAACAATATATAATTCTTATTAAAGTACTGTTACTCCTTCACTTAAATTTTTGGGCTTCTCACCGTGTTCTCATGTTACCACCTCTCTCAGTCAACAATTCACTACAGTGATTGGGAAAACACTTGTGTACTCCCGAGTTATAGAAGACTACTTGAACATGTCAAAAATTATGATCACTCCCGAAATCTAATTGTCTTCACTGAACTCGTGAAATCCTACATCAATATAACATTACATTAGGGATTTATTATTATTTGTCTTTATCTCATAAGAAAGCAACGATCTGAACTTGCAAGCGGTATCTTTCATCTACAAGAACCTCGTTTCGAATCCCGGGTCATTAACAAACTCTAAACACTCATGGTGTATTATTACTTCAAACAGACGGTCACCCGACCTACCGCACTTCCGTTAATAGTAAGGGTCGGACCGCACCACTCAGCGTGATTTATTGTCCGGGAGCAGGACCCCAAGTCTCGCCCACAGAGACGGGCTACTCTCTGCTTATACAGCTATTTCTTATACGCAGTTCTTTGAACAGACCTGGCTTTTCATTCATTTATTTTAACAACATTATTTAGGTTCATAGACCACTCTCGTAAGCTTGGCATTTATTAATTATGAAGTGTCCTCATTGATGGGTAAGAATAATTCAATACAACAACAATATTTAGGGGCTTCACACAGACGAACCTGGGTTCGATTCTTTCACTGCCTCGGGAACCACATCCCATACTGGAGGACTTATACAACATTCGCGACTTAGGGCGACCTTTGTCTAACCTGCGCTCATAATACAATAAATAGCACCCTTTTATAAAATACACACAACGGCCTCGTGATCACGTCACTATATGGAGGACTTATCATAGCTCAATTACCGCAATCAACTGCCCCTCATAATTAATTTACCAAGTATATTTAGGTTCAACGCCTTCCTAGCGTGACAAATTACTTCAATGCGCGACATGCGCTATACATTACTTTACGGCCAATTGTCTTCCAAAGAACTGATAAATTCAAAATCAACATTTGATCTACATCTCAATTTTTATATTAATCCTCTCCCGTGGCAATAATCGCTATACTTTAAGACCATGTATTCACAACAAGTATTTATTCTTTTACAGGAGCTCAAAAGCTACTACTTTCATATAATTCAACTTAATCTTCATTTATATAATTGTATTTATTATTATTATTATTACGCTTGCTTTCATATAATTCAATCATTTATCAAATACACTGATATTTTAATTCATACATTTCCTCTAAGGGATTTATTCATTTCACATAATCATTTTATACGTTCTCAATTTTTATCGTTCAGATCGCGCTATTATTCTCTTATTTGTTATTCAAAAACATCCCTATTTCTCATTCTCAGGTGGATTGTACACAAATATTCCCCAACACATAACATAATGAAATGGCTACTTATATGATCTGACGGTCCCCGACCGTATTTTCCAACGATGTTTCATTTCGCCCACTTTTTGTGTTTTAAGCCATCTTGATTAATCCCTTTTCATACACTGACATTTCTTGACACACATATAACTTATATACCTTAAACACTGGTAACATTTTTGAATACAATTCTGTATTCTTCTATTATACACAAATCAAGTCACTAAAAAATTACTATACTAACACAAATTTTCTATATTTACATTACACTGCTTCTAATCACTGAGGCTTTGATTAGGCCTTGCACACGTGATTTCTTGCTTCCCGTTTTCAAGGGTGAAACTCTTAGATGTCGGCTCCCTATCTGGTAAGAAGTTGAAAGTCTCGATCAATCTACCCCTCCCTGGAACGGTAATTCTTCAGATCCGGTTTCCGGACTATTCGGCTTTATTTTTTTACTAGCTCGAAGTCGTTTCTCTCTAGACACTATTTAGTTTGTCTAGATACAGTTTGTCCTATTTACGGCCTCTCGAATATTTTATCGGTGACCTATGATTCTCTAGCATTTACTGCTCTTCCTTACTGCTTTTAATCACTGTTCGTTTGTCTCCAGTGAGACAATGTCTTGGATTAAATTTTCCCTTATTATTTTCTTCGCTCTAGACCCTATCTTATTCAGAATACTAGGCGGCACTTATTTCGTCTGACCCTGATCGGGTTCTTTAACTTTGCTAGAAATGTTCGTTTCTCTATCGATGGTACTTCAAGCGTTACGATACTTTCTATCGTGTTACGAAATTGTTATTTGAAGACCTATCGCCTGTTCTTTTAAGTTCGCAGCCTACTGTGACTGTAATACGGAACTTTCACTATAAGACTGATACTGGCGGAACTAAATCCTGTATTAGGATTTTCCTAAGTCTTCACACGGCGATACTATGATGATACTTCTCGGCCACTCCTTATGGGTGCACGTTGGTTGTCGATGCAGCGACGCCCTCGGGCTGTATGAAACTGCATGATGTGATGCAGCATCTCCCCTCAAGGAGTCCTTGTAAACTGCATGTACTTTGAAACAGTACCACGCTCTCCAGCGTCTTTGGTAAACTGAATGTATTGGTGATGTAGCACAGTGACGCCCCCTCGGGCTGTTTGAAACTGCATGTATTGGCTGGCTCTGCCATGACTTTTATACTCTTTGGCTAAAAAAAAAAGGTAAAATCCTCGTCTTTTTCATGACCAACTTTTGAAGTAATGGTCGCACACTTTTAAAAATTATATCTCTGGAAAGCTTGTTTTCTGAACGTAAACTGATTTCTTTGTACGTGAAAATCGATCGTACAATTCTGAGATATTAAATGAAATTTACTCTTGAGGTACGTGGGTGTTGAGGTTGATTTTTAATCCCCTCCATCTCGGGTCTCGGGGAACTTTTTATGACGTATGGCCACGTTTCCACTTCTTTTCTAAGCAATTATTAAAACCTTTTTCTCCACACAAAAATCTCTATTCCGAAATGATTCACAATGATGTATTTCTTTAGTTAATTATATGCTCGCAAGTGCTTTAAATCTAATTATTCTTATTCTTGCACAACTGCGACGATGCCAATTTACTGCAACGTAAGATCAATTTCCGAAACATGCTCGCAGTCACTCCGAACGGAAAGTTCCACTCGTTCTAATTATAGCCATGATCGGCTCCTATCGGTGCGTCATGCGTGATATCATTTCTTGGCCACCTGGACCCTTACTTCTTGCACAACGTTATGCTCGCCCTCTCGTATAAAATCTTTCTATGTTCCTCTGAAGACTGTATATTTCCTTCCTTCTTTTTACCATAATACATGGATTCGACCCCTTGAACCAATGGTACATGGGTTCAATATATGGTCTTCATTGATATCGTCAAGGCTTTCGATTCGGTCAATAGAGAAGCTCTTTGGAAAGCCTAGCTCGAATTGGTTGTCCTCCAAAATTCATTCAGTTCATTAGAATACTCCATTAGAATATGAAGGGCTCAGTTCTTAACAGCAATGGGCCTGGAGACCCCTTTAAGATCAAAACAGATGTCAAGCAAGGATGTATGATCGCCCCAACATTATTCTCAATTTTTGTTGGTTCTATGCTTCACCTGATCAAAGAAAAAGTTCCGCATGGTGAAGATATTGAATACAGGACTGACGGAGGATTATTCAATCTTAGCCGACTGCGAGCAAAGATAAAGGTATCGACAGGTTCCGTTCTCGAACTCCAATATGCTGACGACAATGTTGTATTGGAAAACTCGCTAGACGACCTTGAGGCTGCTCTGAATGCTTTTAATGACGCGTATAGGTCTGTAAATAAACACCTGTAAAACGCAGATTATCCATCAACCTGCTACGTCCAACTGTAATGCTGCTGGTCTTCCCATCATGATCAATGGGAACAACTTAAAATACATTGAACACTTCCCTTACCTGGGCAGTCATCTCTCAGCAAATGCTAACATTGATGCTGAAATCCAATATTGCCTTAAATGTGCCAGTGCAGCGTTTGGGCATCTACGAAAAAGGGTGTTTGACAACCATGACATCAGTACTCCAACCAAATTGCATGTGTACCAAGCTGTTTTGTAATACCTTCTCTGCTCTATGGTTGCGAAACCTGGACTACCTACAGAAGGCACTTAAGGTGTTTGGAAAGGTACCATCAGCGTTGCATCAGGAGAATTCTCGGAGTTAAGTTGCAGGACCGACGCACCAACACCAGTGTCCTGGAGGAAGCGAATACTACCAGCATTGAGGCTATGACATTAAAGCATCAGCTTCGATGGGCAGGACATGTTGTTCGCATGCCTGAACGACGTCTTCCAAAAAAATCATGTACTGCCAGTTGAGAATTGGACAGAGAAAGCAAGGAGGGCAACGGAAACGTCCTAAAATACAATTTAACCAAATGTCAAATCGACACGGATAAATGGGAGACTACAGCATCAAATCGTCAGGTATGGCGTCGCATCGTCCACCTAGGTCCATCGTCCATCAACCCACAAGAGCCAGTGGCTGCTCCGAACAACGTGTGTCGCTACTGTGGGAGAGTTTGTGTTTCCAGGATTGGGCTATATAGTCATCTAAGAACTCACCTTTGGAAGATAATCTTACTCGAGAACGAGTGATAGCCTATTATTATCGTGATTCATCTGCACCATTGGTCACACTACGTATCGCCCTTTGACAAAATGCTTTTCAAACATCAATACATCAAGACGTCTGTGTAACTGCAGATGGTGAGAATTAAATCTTTTTTTTTTTTTGCAATATTCGCATAGCATAATAATAATAGTAATGCTATTTGTTTTACGCCCCTTCTAACTACTGTGGCTTTTGGAGACGCCAGGGTGCCAGAATTTTGTCCGAAGGGGAACTTTAACTCGCCAGTAAATCTACTGACACGGCTTCCTCGCATTTCCGCACCCTCAAATGCCAGCTGACTGTGCCAGGATTCGATCCTGCAACCTTGGACACAGCAAGCGAGAACGTTACCGCTGAGCCACGCAGCCAGTCAATACTCGCATAACAGGTGACCGGCTGACGTTGGTCTGTTGTACAAATGTCCGTGTAGCCTACTACTACTAATATTTGGATTATTATAGGCATCGTCCAAACAGTCTATTCATTTGGAACATAAGTTATAGGAGCGTCTCTAGCAGTACAGTAAGCACCATTTCAAGGGTCCCAGACGACCGCAATCCCCAATCATCGGTCAAGGTTCAATGTTTCTATCAAAAAGCACTCGTGATACAGGCATTGCGACTGGAATGCGTTCTGCCTTGCTTCTCCATAAATTAGCAACATAACAATAAACTCGTGAGTGAATGAATAGCGTTGTGATGTGACCTAATAGATGTGGATAACCATTATGTCCCCGTTACAATGGGGCACGATCTGTAGTTCGAAACAAATAGCATAAGGTTTGATTCGAACCACTACACTACCGATTCTTAGATACCAAAAACGAGCGGCACTTTACCGCCTCAGCCACAAATGCAACATACAAAAAACTTACTAGAAGTGTAGTCGTCGCTTAAGGTTTCGGAACTTATTATTGATCAGTAATCTTCTTTTTGACTTTTAAAGTCGGACATTTTTCCGTATTGACAGAATGTAATAATAAACAAAGTTTTTATGGTTCCGTAGTAGTAGTCAATGTCACTAGACACCGAAACATGTCCCAACAAACGTTAAGACAAGTGATTATGTCACGATAAAATCTCTAATAAAACAATGTATTGACTAGGCGGAACCATAAAAACTTTGTTTATTATTACAGTAATCTTCTGTCAACAAATAAAAACAAAAATACTGGAATGCAGCCGAAATAAATCAGAAACATCTATGGAGATCAAATTGGCAGGTGAAAAGCTGAAGGAAGTAGGAGACTTCTGTTACTTAGGAAGCTGAATAACCAGTGATGGACGAAGCAAAGAGGATATAAAAAGTAGGATGGCTCAGGCAAGGAAAGCATTTCTAAAAAAAAAAAAAAAGGAATCTGTTGACATCGAATATAGATTTAGGTAATAGGAAGTCATTTTTGAAAGCCTTTGTCTGGAGCGTGGCGCTCTATGGAAGTGAAACTTGGACTATTGGTGCAGCAGAAAAGAGGAGAATTTAAGCATTTGAAATGTGGTGTTACAGGAGATTGATGGAGATCAGATGGGTAGATAGGGTTACAAACGAAGAGGTATTAAGACGAGTGGGAGAGGAGAGATGTTTCTGGCGACTGCTAATGAAGAGAAGAGTTAGGTCAGTAGGACACATACTAAGACACCCAGGAATAGCAAGCTTAGTTATGGAAGGAAGGGTCGAGGACAAGAACTGTAGGGGTAGACCAAGGTTAAAATATGTTAACCAGATTGCCTGAGATGTAGGGTGTGGTAGTTATGTAGAGATGAAACGATTAGTTCAGGACAGGGAGGCATGGAGGTCTGCATCAAACCAGTCAAAAGCCTGAAGACTCAAACAACAACAACAATCCTCTGTCAGGCAAACGACCGTGATATAAGCCCTTCTCCTTACCAATAGTTCCAATCGGGATTTACGGCGTATGCTTATTTTCAATGCTGAATTTGCTTTGTAGACACACAGGCCGGATGCACAGCAATATCGACCTTGAGGAGAAATGTAGCCTAATGTAGGTTGGGTTTCATGAAATTAAATAATATGGGAAGGTAGGCCTGGACAACATAAAGAAATATTCTTGTCTGTAGGCTACATTTTTAATTCTTACTAATTGTTCATCTTGAACGGTGTAGCCTACTGTATGTGATGATTAATTAATATGCTCTTAGCTTAATCTTTGTATGTCTATGTCTTTGGATTTTTGTTTCTTATGTGCTGGCTTTCAAAGTTCTGGTGTGAATGGTACAAAACGTACTATATAATAATAAAAATATCGTATGGCCTCGGGTGCCTGGTGCAAGCTTTGTTAATTGACACCCAGAGGGTAGCTTGCATGTCGAACAAAACGTACTGTTTAAATAGAAGGCGTAGACTATCCAGAAAGAAAAAGCTGCAGATTATTTATGTAATTTATGTAATCTTCTGTCAGGAAACTGCTCGTGGTACAGGCCCTTCTCCAGCCAATGTTTCCTATCATGATTTACGGTGTGATTGTCACAACCGAGCTCTTTAGAACACACCTACTTTCGATTTTTGCAAAAAATGAAGGTAGACTTATGAGATCAACACAGGGCGAAAAAAGTGTGTCTGTGTGTGTGTGTGTGTGTGTGTGTGTGTGTGTGTGTGAGTCTGTGTGTGTGTGTGTATGTGTGTGTGTGAGTCTGTGTGTGTGTAGGCCAAACCACTCATTCCACAAAGTCCAACTTCTATGTAAGTGCTATAGAGCAACCAAGTAGCAACATCTCTAATAGGTCTCACACGTTATAAAGTTATAAACAAATGTTCAATTTATTGATGTACTAAAGTGTAATACATATACTATCCGCCAAACCTAACTAAGCATAGGTGGTGGAAGGACTTGATAATGATTGTATGACGATCGAAATATGACATCTAATTAAATATGTAAGGGGCGTGGTGGCTCAGCGGTCTAGCTGTATGCCTCTCACCAAGGCGGTCTGGGTTCGATTCCCGGTCAATACATGTGAGATTTTCGAAGTGAAATGCCATGTCCTGTGGTTCGGATTCCACGTAAAACGGAGGTCCCGAGGCTCATGATCTCAAGATTAACGGTCACGTTAAACTACAAGCTTTTAATTAAATATGTGTTAATTAAGTGATAAAAATTTCATGTAGCCTAATAATTCTTTCATGTTAGGGTGTTTAAAGATTTGTACTCCCTGCCTAATATAATTTGGCACAAACTTGTTGACCGACTGAAAAGCATTCTATGTCATTTATGAACAGTAATACAAGAAAGTGAGGGGGAGGGGGGTTAAGTGGAGACCTTATTTAAATCGTGTTTCGTTCGTCTGTGTGAAAGACAATATTGCGAAAGCTTTTCCCCACACATGACACGCACGTAATGATTCATACTTTTGCTACTCTCACGCCATTATGTAGTGATAATGACATCCCTATGGCGTAGATAGACTGTCACAACCGAGCTCTTAACATAACAATAGTCCATTCTACTAGGTCCAGCAGCCTACCTATGCGCGTTAATTCGCACACCACGTCTCTCCGGAGGCCAAACGGAAAAATATAATTGCTAGGATTGAGAAAACATAGTTATGTCCTTAAATTAATAACCATCGCGGCATTTGCATTAAGTAGGTGTGGGGAAACCACTTCTAGGTTGTAGTTTCAAATACATAGGTAAGCCTACTTTTTTTTAGTAGACTACATATAGGCCTACTGTACCCGTATTTAACGGAGAATGCTTGGTCATTACCTGGCTATACTCTTCGGCTTCGAGGTGCGCACCGTTCAACCCACAAATGACCTCACATTCGGTCATGGAAACACAATAAGGTTATCAAGACTACACGAAAAACTCACACATTACAGTTACCATGAATTTATTCAAAAATAAACATTTACTTGGAATTGTCCCATCAAGTAAGAATCACTCAAAAGTCAATATAAAATCACTTCACAACCACTAAAAATTTTGTCTTGCTTAGCTTATTCAGTACTTATTATTTCTAATTAGTTCATTAAAGTTTACACTTACTTTGGCATAGAGCATGCCTATCATTCTAGTCAAAATTTTACCTCTCAGGCTTATGGACATTTAAACTATTTTTACTTCCCTTTTTGGGCTTTCTTTATTCACACATTTATTTATTAAATCTTCATTCAGTCTCTTGACTGAGCAACTATCTTCCAAAAAGCCTTAGGTTTTTAAAAGCACAATACACTTATTCAACAAACATGACATGTCATAGATCGAAACCTCACTCCTTCACTTGTCTACTCATGCTTCAAGGTGATTTTCTTCAGTATTGTACCATGCACTGTCTTCATTTATTATTTATGGGATTCTTTCAATCATCTCAAACATCATTATTTCATAACCCGTTAGTTTCGTTATTGCTTAAGGCAGGAATCGATTAAGTTTAACAATGATAATATTTGACCAGATCCGTTAAATATTACTTAATTACTTCAAACTTAGGCTTGGGAGAATTGTATAAATCCCAGCATTTCAAATATATAATTTATATTACGCTAGCACCTTATAATCAAAACTTTTATATAGCGGTCGCTAATCGCTAGCCTCCATTTAAACCTACTTAACAGAAACATCCCTTATGTGGTCTCTCTCCATCCCCTCACAAGAAGTAAGGTCAGGGCTGGCTTGTCACCTCCCTCCTCCTTCGGCAATTAACTCAAGATTTAAGACGTCTCGCGGACCGTCTTCCTTCGGCTCTGAAATGTTTTACTTGCTTTCATATGTATGGTTATCCAAGTGTTACATATCATTATTCCTGCAGCTACCTGCTTCCTTATTCACATTCATTATTAATATTTCGTGATTCTAGGATGTTATGCACTAGATTCGGAGAGAAATACGACGGTTACTTACAACAATTTCATTTACTGTCGGATGGCAAAGCTGGGCACACTTTCTGGGTTCATTTTACTGAGGCTCGGACGCACCTTGCATCCCCAGTTGTAAAATATCTCGTAGAGACCTGTACTACCTTCCAGTCTTATATGCAAATAACAATGCCAGGTTGGAGATTCTTAATCCTTCCCAACGGGTCTCACCTGTGAATACCATAACATACCCTAACATATCATAACATACCATAAACACAGCTATTCCAGTGGGAATTACCCATCCACTTTGGTAGCAAACCTTAATATACTGACCTGGTCAGGACCCTGCCAACCAGCGGGTCTCGCCCTCAACCGATGAATCCGACTTACTTTTACTTTCCATCTCTCGAAACAAGGCATACTCTGGATCACGTAATTCTTACTAGCTTGAAGCTAAACTTATTATTCGATTACTTAGCCCATTTGGCAATACAACTTAGCTTGGATATCCATAATTCCTTTACTTTTCTCATATAATAACTTTATCACATCGCGGTAAGACTTCCTGGTCTTCCTATCACTTTATTCCCATAACTTTGGCATGACAGCCTACAATACAACATTACTTTTCATCCTTAGGTGTTCCGTTTCCACCATTTACTTTAAGGGTCGTCAAAATAATTATCATATCAACAATACGTCAAAGCGTTACTATTCATTTAATTAATTAATCCCTTTTAATTCGAGCTCATTATTATTATTCCTTTTGATTTTCAAATAATTTATCAACAACTTTATTATGGAGTATAACAACTCCTTAAACATTTATTTCAGAGTACAAAACTCGATAATTATTATTATTATTTCTTTCAACTTTCCAATAACATTATTACGGTGCTTATGTATATTTACTTTACAATTCATTCACTTGGCGAAAAATACATGCCAATGATATTATAATTTTCGATTCCTCCTTTTTAAATCATTAATTGCTTATCTTTTCATAATTACGGGTTTCAATTATTTTTCATTTACTTAATGCAATTATATCTTGAACCGTTTTTCTTTTCCTCCTGTAGTCTTCCCTTTTTCCTCTTTTCTTCGGAGTGTCAATTATCGGAATTGTTCTCTTTTCTTCTTGGTTATTACTGGCCAGAATAGCCGAGAAGATCAGTGGACATTTCTATAATTGCTGATCAAGGTTCGTTATAGTGATTTCTTGCTATGCCGAATCATGATTAGTGGCACCTCTTACCTTTTTATCTTCTTTTTCCGTCTCCTGTGACAACCGTCTGTTACTCTCAGGGCAGTCTTCTGTTTTTTTCTATCCTGGTAGGACCTTTTTCTTTATGCACCCGCTCTCATTTTCAAGATGCCTTGATTTTCTATCCGTTTTTTCCCGTTCGTTTGTGTTTTTTATAAAGGTGCGCGTAGAGGTGCGAATCTAGTTCATTTAATGTAATTCCGTGATGCCGGATTAATGCTGATACCATCAAGGTAGGTTACGTATTTTTGTCTTTGCTCATTGTATGGAATACTAGGGCGTTTCGCCTATTCTAGTATGTCCATGGCGTATCTGTTTCGTTCCCGTTATCTTTGTCCCCTTTTCGTCGTATCTTTTGTGTAGGTATTTGGTCCGGTTTACTGAGTAACGTGTGTTCAACAGTAAGACCTATGCCATATCTCTTATCTTTTTGTTTGCCTCTTATCTTAGGATTGCGTTTTCATATGCAAGTCCATGAGTTTGGCTTAATCCCTTTCTGACGTAACTTATTTTGATGGATATCTTTTATTTTGTGTTGCGATACCTTTCTCGTATTTATTTTTAATATCGGTTACTTGCCCCTTTTTGTGTTTATTCATTTACGTCATATCTACGCGCGCTTTTATTAATACTCCGACCCCCCCCCCCCCTCGCACTCCCTCGTCTCCTTCAGGGCTATTTGAGCTACCGTTCGCTCCTTTGACGGTAGACTCACTTTTCCCGACTCTTTGTCTAGCCCTTTTAATATTTATTTTTCACAATGTAATTTTACTCTTTACGAGTATACTTTTCCAAATGTGTTCCCCCCTTTACCGTTATCTCCTATCGATCATGACATTTACGTTTCGGTCCTTTCACCCGTTATTTTACCTAACATCACATGTTTGACGTCCACTTAACCTCATTCATAGCATGTAATGCTTCCTCGTCATTCCTTGATGTTATCTCTTTGGTCAATACCTTACCTCTTCTTTGCCTACGTGTTGAGTATGTGTACCTTATTTAGTCTTTATTTCTTTAGGCTAAGCTAAGCTAGGCCCATAATGAAAAGCGCATTCGAATAGAACTTGCATTCACATGGCAGTGAATGTACGTTCAATCCATCGCCCCTGATACCTTCATAACCTTAGTCCGGTTTAATGGGCCCAGCGCTAGACTAATTGGTACACACTTCCACTGCGAACTACATCTTGCGAATGGCCAGACGGCACAATCTTTACACTCAACGAGATTATCCTCATGATTAACACTTACTATTATCCCAATCATATTTCACAATTAATTAGTGCATTTCAAATACATAGTGAATCAAGGCTAAACGCCCCAGTCAACGCTTAATTTCACTAGTTCAGTGCATAGTACAACAACAATCATCATAATGAAAATTTCATGACTCACCTCGTGCGCAGGTGCTGATATTATCTCTGAATGGGGTCACCCATCTCATTACATTTTAGTACTTCTTCATAGTAATTCTTTTCCCACACTTCACCTTATATTCACACAAATTACATTGGTATACAATAAAACACATATTTCACCTCTCAAAATCACTTTACATGTGACACTGAAAAATACCCTCTTTCTTTTTACAACACTTAACATTTCACTTATTCACACGTTCATATTGTACCCGATACCTAGTTTAGGCTATCGGCTACGCCAGCAGACATTAAGCCGTAGTTGAGGTTTTGGGAAGAGTTAGGAAAAGATAGCGCACCGATCGAGTCAAGAAGAATGTCAAGATGACGTAGGAGGTCTAGAATCAAGGAGGCACTGACATCTGTAAGAAGATGGAATTATGGATAGAGATGTGAAGCTTTATTAAGATATGTATGGAATATGGTAATTAAACATCTTAGAAGAGGATATATAACATGCATTATATGTGGAAATAATTGTAAGGAAGTCAGATAACACTTAAGTTATTATATAACGGAACAGCCGAGATGATGTGGGTTCGAGACTATGATCGTGACGCGAGAGCACTGTGGTGGGGATGAACACCACGTGTCTGCGCCAGGCAGATAAGAGTGAAGACAGTGCCAGCACATTCAGTGGAGCTCTGTCAGTCGAGCAAGTAGGGTCGAGCTCTGTAGCGCAAGCGAGACGCACGGTGAAGGTCGCGTAGCGTACCGAAACTGTCACGGCAGAGTGTAGGCGACAGTTTCAGCATCGCCGAGCAGCGAACGCCAAGCAGGTCATTGATCCAGGCGGACTTGCCGAGGAAGCAATCACAGACGGCCGGGATATGTTAGAACAGCACTGCAAGTAGTTGGAGACTTTATTACAAGCTACATTTCAACGCAGTTTGCACACAGCTTTTATGAATAGCTTTATGACTATGCTTTTCCATAACGCATTCAAAGTTACTTTAACAATTTCAAGCAAGCGGAATGTTGTTAGCATAGGCACTGATGAACATTAGATCGTGCATTAATGAAATTTATTTCTTATGCAGTTTCATGAATTACCAAATACAGACAACTACAGGGTGTTTAATAAACTTGGACACTCTCATGTAAAATTTTATTTTACGAAAGTGAGACTCAGCAGTTGTCGGAGATTGATCTTTCAATACTCAAACTGAACATTTAATGGGACAGTGGCGTAACTTAGAAGAGGAATAGGGGGTCCGCTGTTTCCATGAACATTTTCGAGAGGAGTTGGACAATATCCGCTATGGGTAATCCGAAGTTCAACATGTCAGAGTAGACGCAGATAGAGACAAGATGGCACCGCAGAGCGATGGATTCGATTCCTGACGAGAGGAGGTCCACCAGCTGATTCACTTGGGATTCCGAATGCAATCGTCATTTCATGGATGCAATGATATTCACGCCGATCTTTCGAGAAATTCATTATGTAGGGAAAATCGACGATCTTGGAAATTTAATAACAGCTGATTATGAAAAAGGTACTGTAAGTGTTATATCTACCTGATACGATTATTTTCATGAATACTGGGCACACATGTATATTTTTCTAATAGGAGTGATACGATTATTAAGACATGGTTTGACTTTATATACTTCGAATTTGCTAGAATATGGAGTGACCATATGATATGGCAGGCATCATTATACGAAATTCTCACCATTGATTGGCTTTATTAAGCAGATGTTTGGTCTTTTAGACATTTTTCCAGCTAGGATATTTTTCATGAATAGTTTTTTTTTTGTGTAACGAGTATTTCGAACTCGTGATCTGCAATTGATTATCTAAAATTACTTCGTCAGTTCATTGCATACTAGCGAGTGTGTATTATTCATCAGTAGGGATTGTTTCCATTGGATTGTTTGGAGATATTAAGAAGTTATTCACTTTAGTGAATGAACATCGCTTTTATATGACAACTAGAAACTTGTTGATTCCTATCTGGTACATTCACTCATATAGTCTACGAGATGGGGTCTTTCGTATTTATACGATTGTATGGTGGTACTCATCTTACCCATCGTTCAGGGCAATATCATCCAAGTCGACGGGGCGAGGTCTTTCGTATTTATACGACTGTACGGTGGTTACACATCTTACTCGCCATTGAGGGACTCATTTTTATCATCCGAGTGTACACGAGATTGTAAGTGAATCAAAAAAGGAACTACTAGTCACATATCAGTCGAAATTTTGTTAAATAAAGTAACGATAAATGTCAGCAGGATTGCGTTTAGTAATTCTTGTTTGCCAATCCAATATTTTGTTGCTATACTCTTTTGAGAGTAATTTCAGTTTAACAGCTGTTACAGCTGATGCTTTTGATGAGTTTTATAATTGTGTTTGATACCTTTGAGAAGGATTTAAAGTAATTGAATCTTGTAAGATTAATCATTAATGGTCAAAATTATTTTAAGGCAGATCAGTATTGCAGATTTTGATATGAGATTATAGCACATTGGTGTTTTTTCTGTGATGTGAGTTATGAAAATTGTAAGAGAATTTATGCTATTTGAAAGCAGATCTTAAATTACTGAGGTAATATTTTTCCAATTGTTTAAGAAGTTGTCTAGATGTGATCAGATTAATTACAGTTATTGGAGATTGTGTGCGTTGATAATTTGAAGCCAGTTATATATTTTTGGTAGATCATGCAACATGGTTAAGTGGAGTTTATGATAGGCATTTTGTGGAAGTTGCCATGTGATAGTTGCAACGTTGATAATGTATTTTGAGGCAGACATGAGGTCGTCGTACCCAGTCTAGCGTAATTGTTGAGATTCATGCTGTATGTGCTGAATATTTATGGAGTTTTGTGGAGTAATTGTTGTATTCAAATGTGATATTTGAAGTATTGAGGAAATGTAATGTCGTTGTGGATAGTTAGATCCAACGTGATGTCGTGGAGGCAAAAATATTTTTTGGCATGAAAATTAAATACGAGATATAACTTGGAAGTGGTAAAACTGTAAGACAACGTTCTATAAACCATATTAAACAATTTGTTAGGAAATTGAACAAATAAATGAAGTTGATAATACAAGATTTTCTGAAAATAATAATTAATGAAATAATAATCTGAGATTTAAGCATATTAACGATCTGACCTAATGAAATAAAAATCAGAATGACTAGATGAAATAATAAAATCTAAATAACCAGATGATTGAAATTTAAATAATTTGATAAATTAAATTTTGGAATAAATCAATGAATTAAATAGATGGATGAATTAAAGATTGGATAAATTAAACTGATTGAGATAAATTAATATACGATTGTAATGATGATGAATAACTGAATTAGAAGGTGATAATTAACTAAAGAAGCTGATGATTAATGAATTTATATGGAATTAAATAAATTTAATTGAGATATAATTTGAAGGAATTGCAACTTGAGTTGAGAATTTAAATGATGTAATGGTGATGAATTAATGATTCTGACAGGAATATGTAGAATTTTGAAGTGAGAATTAATGTGAGAAATGTTTAATTTTGAAGATGACGATAACGATGACCAATGAGCCATGAATTTTCTGTAATTCACAGATAAGAGATTATGAATGACGATGTAAATAGTGTAAATTAATTATTCAATGTTTAGGAGCAGTTGACTAACATGTTCAACAGTTAAATTATGCCATGCAAACCATAAATTACTTGATGTTTAATATATGTGATTATAATATGTGTATGTTTAGACAAATTAATAACTTTTTTAAATCCACATTGATGATGTTAAATTAAAGAGAAATTAGGTCTCAGGTTTCACAAATGTCAGTGACGAAAGACATAGTGCTACAGTGATCCTGAGAACCCAAGAGAACTTTAAAGATTTTTCTTGTTATGTGGATAAAATAATTTTGGATTAGAAAAGAGATGGTTCGATTTTTGGACAATGACAATTTAACTTTGGCATTCGACCATACTCTCAGGTAGGAGTTATATTTAAAATGTCTGTCTGACTATCAAAGTAAAATAAATTTGTTTTTATCTTAGTTGTGATCTGATGATGGTGTGATTTTCCTTTTTCTTTCCTTGTCTTGAGTAAGGCTTATCCGGAAAGGAAGTGGTTTGCTAGGAATTCAGTTGATGGCGCCCATTTATATTTGCATTATTTCTATTAAACTTAAGCCCGTAACGACCCTAGAGATACTTTGTCTCGTGATACCCACTGCTTTTTCGATAACTCAGCTGAATTTCCGACACATTCCTTATTTGACTAGAGGTTCATTTAACTCCGCTCTGTCCCGGAACTCCAGGAATGCGATGTTATAGCAGATGGGTCATCGCATCCCCAGGACGAACGGGTACAATATCTCAGCGATTCCTGACGATCCCTATCGGCTGCTACGATTTGATGCAAGTTCAACAACTCGGCGTTGAACGTGTGATAGCTCGTACGGAGTTCCTTTCTCCTACACTGGAACTACTGCTTTTAGTCTCTCGAATACTGCTTAAAATAGTCTGTTATTCGGCTTCACCTTATCAGTTATAACTAAGCGATAAATGTTTTTTACTTTGCCTTCACTTCTAATTATATATGGCGGTCTATCGCACCTTCTATCCCTATCTTTTGACCTCCCTGTTCCGAGGACCGTATACTTTCTATCGTTAAATTTGACGATTTTTTCACTGTCTTGTTCGGGCTTCGAACCGGTGCTTTCTAAGTTCCTGTAGTTAGAACTTCTATTTCTGCGAGCGTGTTTTTCTTTTATTTGTTTCTCAATGTCTTTAGCGACGTCTCTACTGGACGTACCGTAGCTAGAATTTGTTTGAATCCTTTGACTTCGCTACACTGTCGAACTCACGTCCCTCTGAACTCGGAGTTCCTTACTGTTTTCTGTAATACTCGAACGATATTTATTTAAATACTGTAGCTTTACTTGTTCAGTGTTACTCTAATAACTCTTCGGAGTTTCGAACTAATCATTGTTTAGCGTGGCGCACTTCTAATGTACTGGCCTGCACTTAGTGCTGTAATACTGGCGTAACTCGGCGCGACGTAATTTGCTCTCATCGAGGCTCTAGTAGAACTGTCTGAATTGTTGCGTGGAAACAGAGTTTCCTCGGAGGAACAACAAGACTGAAAGATACTGATCCAGCGCGTCCCGCCACTGCGGTCGATGGTAGACTGAACTGCTGTGAAAATGTACGACGCCCTTCACTCGGGTCCGTAAGACTGAATTTACTGCGAAACAGTACGATACCCTCCACTAGGGCTCGTAAGACTGAATGAATTCCCTTGCATTTGCTGCCTATTTATTTGATTCACGACAAATAAACTAGTTTTGCTTCTACTCCAAAATTAAATTCTGAACTAACCATGGTATCTTTATGAAAAATAACCATCTTGCAGCACGCGACCTAAATGTTTCAAACATGCCAAAATTTTCAAAATCCGATCGGGAGACCTTATTAATAAATATTAAAATATCTCCTGCGTTAATGTAGGCGTACGTTTGTTTTTCCCCTTCCCCAGGCATCTGGTCCGGTGAAGTCCCTACTCTATAATGCTGACTTGGCTTTTCTAGACTGCACAAATATTAGTAACTTTTACCACTCTCAAAATTCTGATTTCTAAAATAATTAACATTGGCGGAGAGATTTTTCAATAATTTTGCGAATTTCTGGCTAATTTCAATTATTTTATCGATTTCCTGGCCACACCTCTCATACAGTGTTGGCATTTTCTCTCTGACTTCACTTTTATTAGTTTGATCTTCTGTCTTCGTCTTGAATGGAAGATTCCGTTGGTCTATTTTAATCTAATGCGTAACCCTCTTTCTGCAGGGTCGGCGGTGACCTCACGCCCAGCTGCACTCGTTGCTTCAGCATTACCTCACTAATCCATGCGTCATGCAGTAGTTATTTCAGCTTAACCCTTCTGCTACCCTTAAAACTGTACCAAAAATCCTGTATTATTTCTTCGTTTCCTGACTAAAAATATTAAGGGTTCGATACCTGTGCCATTGTCCACATGGGCACACTACTACAGACTCGTCCAATGAGCGAAATATTTGTTGTCGTTTTTTTTATCTCATTCCACATCTATGAGTAAGAATTTGCCTACAGTATTAGAAATCATGTTAAAACAATCTTTTTTGGTATTTTATAATTCACATCTCTGACCAAATTTTCCACACGTGACACATAGTCTATGCCTTCAAGTAAATATCATTGATATCGGTTTATCATTATTATCATTATTATTATTATTATTATTATTATTATTATTATTATTATTATCATAGGTGGATCTGTGATAGTTTAGAGAACTCATGATGTCACGATCACGATCTCGATTCAAAAAACCGAGGAAGTGGGAATTTTGAAAGGCAGAAAATATCCACGACACTCGGAATCCTGGTGGTTAAAAGGTAAACTAAAATAAATCTTAGGCACAGATCACCCAATAGATTTCCGGTTTCTCTACCAGTTGACACTGCTAAGCAGGGCGTCAAAATGCAAGAGTAGATAACTTAAATTGCTCCAACTCAAGAGATCTAGGCCTACACCAGGTAGAGGCCCAAACTAAATACATAGGCTATGATTATTATTATTAACTTATTATAACACTGGTCTACAAAAAAATATTTTTTAATGTAACATGAATAACTTTTATTTATTCCTATGTACTTTTACCTGCTGAAACCGAAAATGACACTGAAAAACATCTACCACGTCTGTTTTTTTTTCAGAGACACTGGGAAAAGTGTGGTAAAAATGGAAAAAATAACGCCACAAACTTACTATAAACAAAAATTTATAATGTAACTGTACACATTTTTTTTCTCTTTTAAACAATTTAAACGCATTATTCTACCTACGAGCATCTTTGAAATATATACTGAACCCGAGGAGGTTATGCTGACTGGAATCGAACGTGGTTCTCAGAGACTGTGATCTCAGTATAAAGGTTCCACCAGGGAACGAACCCGAAGTCTGTGGAGGGAGTTTCATTGTAAAAACCCCTAGAGAGAAGTGTATATTAAATCACTGGTGTGATTTCAGTTGCAGTGACATTATTTATTAAAATAATGAAGGGAAATTGAGCAGAATACAGTATTATTAGACTTCTTGGTGTAGGCTATATGGGGCTTGGAGCACTGCAAGTGCAGAGTGGACATATTACAAATTAGCCCAGAATTGTGGGAGGTGTTCAGTGGAGCCAAGTCAATCATTCTGACCTCATTCTGTCGTCTGGAAGAGGGTGAGGGCCTGAATAATGACCCAGTTCTTCCCCGACGGAGAATGGATTTGAGAATGGTGGGGAGAGATCACAAGGAAAATCATTGATTACTCGTGATTGGAGTAACGAAATGACATGAGACTTGCCCACAGGTGAATCTTTAGACTGGAGGCTAATTTTAGAGCCTTTAATCTGCGAAATTGACGCATATTTAAGGAAGTGCGGAAGGACCGTAGGACTATCATTGTTCGCGGCGGGATTTGAGGAGGTCGCCAGGGAATCCCCGGGAGATAGCGTCCCACGCTATAGAGAAAGGAATTAATATTAATTAATTGGCCGAGCGATTCTTCAGCACGCAGTCAGTTCTGGGATCAGAGAAGAAAAAGGAACCCAATGAACATGGTTTCGAGACCAGAATCATGCTGGGAGAGGAGCCGAGATCCCGCGGGAAGATTGCGCTCTACTTTCTGTGTGAATCCGATATAAGGGAGTCGACCCTTGGCAGAGCACTTCAGTCTTACTTCAGTCTTAAGTCAGTCTTACCCTAGTTGGAGCCAGTCTCACCCCAGTTTGTCACAGTTTGTCAAGAGAGGCGCAGACAGTCGTCATGGCGGAACATATGTTGGTCCGGTGCATGAAAGGACGCCCGCACTAAGAGTTCTACATTTGAGTGAAGCATTTAATAAGCTGTTATTAATAATAAAAGCGCTGCAGGTGTACTCAGCAGTACGAACAATGGCGTGTTCACGTAGGAAGCACCGTGTAAGATGAGTGGCAGAACTATTGTAAATAATAATAATAATTTGTGTAAAGTTATGGACAGTGTTAAGCGCAATGTATAAAATATCGACTGATCATTCATGTCTAATTACGCTGGAATGCGCTGGGAGAAACTTTACGAAGCATTTGGTAATGTTTTAAGGATACCAAATAATAACGCTCAGGACGGAAGTTAGCATATCTATGCGACGCGGGAAGCTTACCGTAGGAGTATGGATAAAAACTGTTGGTGAATTCCGAGGGCAGGTAAACCAGACTTTCAATCAGGAGTTGGTAGGAGCACGGGAGATGCCGTCGACACCTGCAATTTTGATATCTTTGCTAGGGAATTTCAAGCAATGAAAAGTGTACACAGTGACGTGTGTTATGTATAAAGCATATGTAAAATATCTTTTAAAGTAGTGGTTTTATAAGTGTTATAAAGTGTCACATGTTTGGGAGCAATAGCTTCCTTATAGAAATGCAAAGTTTCGCGTGGTTAACGGAAGTTGTGTGTCATAAAATGTGTGTATTCAAGATGAAAATGTCGCGTTAAACCTGCATATGGCAGACGACTTGGAAGGATATGATTGGTTGGAGCCACCATGAGAAGCCTTGAGATATGTGAGTACCCCACAAATTATGGTTAATTAGAGAATATAGACCACTGCATGTGATGTGATTTCAGTAAAGATGCCAGTAAGAATCAGATTAGGAGGTAGACCCTCCAGGTTTAATCATTATTGTATTGATTTTATTGAGTTGAGATGTTAATGTGCATCAATAAGTGGATTACTCATTACCACTATTAATTAAAGATGGCAATCAGTTATGTAAATGTTACGAGCACAGTTGTTCGAGTTTTGAGATGATTGGTTGTGTCGGATTTTGGTCAATTATGTCAGAAAGATAATAATGATAATAAGGAATGATTTTGGTAAAATATGTCAGAAATATAATAATAATAATAAGGAATGATTTTGGTAAATTATGTCAGTGAGAATAATAATAATTATGAATATCAAAGGTATTAATGAACGCATCAGGTAATTATTGTAAACAAGAAATAATTACGCTAATTGCAAGACTTATCGATCCAAGCAGTAAGATTATACAGTAAGATTATATTACGGGATTAAAGAAAGAGTTTGATATCAGAATATATTGTATTAATGGGAATATAATTATGCCAAAAATGGAAGAGCTTTTAGTGAATTGAATGTACAGCTTATGTGAGAAGCTTATAGAGTAATTGATAGATTTCTCTTAACATTATAGGACGAAGTCGTAACATTAGGTAAGGACCCAGGTGGTCTATTCTACGTATGAAATCTCCTATGCCGGGGGCATAGCGGAGATATACTTTGTGCCAGAGTATTTAGTGTTGGACCCTAACTCTGATGAAGGATGGAATGTTCCGGGTTGGAATCCCGTGATTAGGTGCGAGGAAAACGAGGACACCTCGACACTCTAATGATTCCCCGAGAACTTATTATTGTGAGTGATTCGGCTTGTTGAAGCGAACCTCATACCGGCAGCATTGGGCTGACCGCATATTATTTAAGACACCGGTTGCCTATGAGACCAATGTTTTACGAACCTCATACCTTCATGTTGAATGAACCTGTTTGGTGCCAGTAATTATTTTATCCTAGGGGTAGGAATAAATATAAAGCTCATTCACTACCTGTGTGCATAATATTCAGTTAAAATCCATTGAGATATGTGTGTCATTGGGAGCACAGTTTGTCTTGTAAAATCTTACAATGCTTTGGAAATAAGCCTTCAGACATAAAAGCGGGGGTCGAGTTAGGGTGGAAACCCAACCCACTGCTATTGTATACCGACCGCTCGAGGAGAGGGTCTGGGGACGGTCAAGGTGGACCGTAAAAGCAAGATGACAGGAACAGATTTTAGACCCTGTTAATGACATGAAATTATATGTTGTTATGTTGAGTAATGAAGCCATGTGGTTTAAGAACACATTGATAATTATATATTATCCTGATGGTTCATGATTTTAGCTATCTAACGAATGGTTAGACGTTGCATTTATACTGTCACTGACAACTTTTTCAGAAGTTGGTTACCAGATTCCACAGGCTACGCGCGCAAGGTAGTTTGATTATACCATCCGACACAACAATAACATAACGTTTTTATATGAAATCACAAAACGGCATGCAGTGGAACTATATAAATAGTGGAGTAGGGGTAGCTTACATAATTATGGAGTTGCACGTTGACTGCTGTGCAACACCAGAATAGGCTAATGCATGTGAAGCATTTGGTGGGAAAAGAAAGATCAAAACACACACGGTACACATAATTGTCAAATTAAGAAGGTTTTTATGAATCAGTAATGTTGTGATATTAAAGAAGTCACATTATATGACAGTAGTGTCAATGTACAGTTTGTTTCTGAAGTTGTACGTGCATCAGCGCACTAGAATATCTTTGTGATGTTCACATAAGGGTAAAGGTTTGTGGTATGATATGATTTAGTATGATTATATTATGTTCATATTGGTGGATTGTGGAAAGTAATTTTTGTTTGCTTTTGTTTTATGGTTATGGGGATTGTTTTATTTTGTTTAAAGCCATGATTTTATTTACTGAATTAAAGTTTTAGAATAGAGTTGTGCCTTATCATTGTAGAGTTGATACCTCTTAGCCTCAAATCCAAAGTATGCAACTGCTCAGTGGGAGGACGGTACACCCTCGAGTCCTGAAGCTAGCTGGAGGCAGAAGCATATTTTCCATCGAGATTATACGCATGGGTACATGGAAAATGATGTCCTGTACAGTGATTTGAGCTATAGGTACAACTAAAGTCGGTCTATATCTAATGCACACAACTCTATTAATGTAACAATTAACATGAAATAGGGGAGGACCGCACCTAATATAGCTAAGCTCTGATACGCACAATATAAATTTTGATATTGCAATACGTCTAGTATGCATATATTTATCATGGCCCAAGCAACGTGGGGCGGTATTAATTCATTATGGAACCGCCTGCGTCAGTGCAATATGAGCGATCTTGGCATTGCACAAACCGGGCAAACGATGAATCCTTCTATTAATTATCATGTCGCCCGTCTGTGGGATAAGCATGGCATACTTTACATGAATGACATTATATTTATCATGGCGAGACCCAAGTGGGGCATTCGACATTACAACCGAGACCTTGGAGGGTTTCTGTTGTGTCTTAACGTGGACCACCTCCCATGACTCTTATCATTATCATGGCGCCCAGATTGCGTGGAGCTTATGGGATTTAGGGAAAACCCATAGATTTTTTATGGTATTTCATGGGGAAAACCATAGTAATTGTTTTTTTGCCTCAAACTGTGTTTGAGTGATTTAAGTTCAGTAGGCTTTTGATGTAACGCAGAATCTCTCTATTGAGAAGAGGATTACCCAAGGGTATGAGCGCTACATACCAGATCCACAATTTATTATAATATTATCAGGTTTCGTACGACGTTACAATATGTGTACAGTGTTTGATGTTTCTTTTCAAAACATATCCACACATTTTTCCAGGAAGCCTGCCTGCATATTTAAGTGTATTATTGTGAAAATGTCAGGCACGGAGGAGATTTTGCAGGTTATTGCAGGGTTGAAACAGCATTTTGATGCTGTTAACGAGCAAAATAAGATGTAAGCTAAGGCTTTCCAGGAGGATATAAACACTCGTTTAGATGCCAATCAGGAGGCAATTAATCACAATCAGGTTGAATTGAGCAATCGGTTAGATGCCAATCAGCTGGCAATAAAGGCAAATCAGGTTGCAATGAATGACAACCAGGTTGAATTGAATAATAAGTTAGGTCAAATGCAAGAGGTTATTAAGACCGAAGTAACAGAAACTGTTGTAAGCATTGTATCGGAAATGCAGGTTAAAACAGATAAACGGTTTGAGGCTATAGAAGCCAAACTTGAAAGTAACTTACAAGCGTGTAAGCATGCTCAGGATGAAACCAACAGTAGGTTAGACGCGTTGTCTAACGACATTAAGGATATTCAAATCCAAAATGAGGCGAATCTCGAACGCCAAGCGAAACAATTTTCAGAGTTTACGAGAACGGTAGACCAGAGATTGGAGGAGAACGACTCTAAATGGGACCAGAAATTGAAAAGCTATGCTAGAGCAATTAACGGTGATCTCAAGAAACAGGACCAGAATATATTAGGTCAATGTCAAGAAATAGGTGAAATCAAGGCTGTCGTTAACGAGAGTAAAGAGCTAATAGGAAACATGAAGGGCCAGATAAGCAAAGTTCATCAAGAACTGGACCAAGTTCAGAATGACATTGTTGTAGTCAACAAAAGGCAAGAGGAGAATAGAGGTGAAATTATTAAGATCCAGAAGGAAATGTCAAAGGTCAATGGACACATTCGAGAAGAAATCAAAGGATTGAAGGAAGAACTCGAAGTGAGAGAAGGCCAGAAAACAGAGGCAAGCGACAAGACCCTTGCTCAAATTAAGGAAGATGTAGAGGATGAAATCTCCCATATCAAACAAAGTCTGAAAGAAGACAAGAAGAAAATATTTCAAGTAGCCGAGGAAAATCGAGATAGGCTTACAAGAATAGAGAAAGAAGTCATTACTCGTCTGGAAAGAGCAGAGATGCGCCACAATCAAATGGAGACTAGGATAATCGCACAGGAGGAAACACTTCTGAAAGATCCTAAGTCAAGTGAAGGCAGCATGGAAGATATGAGGAAAACAAGGTGGGCATACTTAGAAACCCAACCTATAATAAGGAGTGCTACAGGCCCAGGCGAAAGTCCTTATATGACGCCAGGTATACCAGTTGCGGCATCGACGCCACATGAAAATGCTATGCACACCCAGGTGATAAACGTCATCAGGGCAAGCGAAGAAAAACCAAGGAAATTCTCAGGTAGCCACTGTAATATGACACCAAAATATTGGTTGAAGGAAGTGACTGAATATCTGAATGATGCACGAATACCACAGGAGCGCAGGCTACGAGCTATAGAGAAATTAACAGAGGGGGAGTGTGCATTATGGTTTCGCAGCTTCCGCTACACTTTCGATACTGTTGAGGAGTTTCGGGAGGCATTTTTGAAGAGATACTGGGACGCAGCGACCCAACAGAATTTACGGTTGGATTTATATGCAAAGAAATACAGTACCAACAACCCAACGAAGTACGCAGAATTTTTTATATCGCAGATGTGTCGCTTCAAAGAACTGGATCAAAAACCGAGCGAGCTGGAATTACGTATTGCCATCGCCAAGCAGCTTCCATACGAGATCCAAAGACTACTAATCTCGGCTAATGCGAAAACTGCTATAGAAATGGAGACAGTTCTTAGACAACTGGACCTCACAACAGCAAATACGATGCATCAGAGTCGAACCGTGGAACAGGTACACGTGACCAACACGCAGACCGACCAACAGCAAGCTCCAAGGAACAACAAAGCTACGAGCACTGAAACATTAGATTCCTATGGACGGCAATGGGAACAGGAACCCAGAAGATGGCAGTCAAAGTACAAAGGGAATGCTAATAGAGGAGGAAGAGGTCGAAACTCGTGGAATAAGCAGAATACCAGGGGTAAACCGTACCAAAACAATGGAGGTAACAATGGCCAAGAAGGCAACAATATAAATTGGAGACCCAAAGAAAGAAGAAGTAACTTCGATGACGAGGTAGAAGAACGATATCACGCTTCTTTGCGATACCTCGAGGAGAGGGGAGATGAGCCCCAGAAACAACAAGTCCGCTGGCAAGACGTTATGCAGAACAGGACATCGCCAGACAGATATGGAGATGGAGCTAAGAGTTTGGAGCTACAACGCAGCGAACAGGAGAGAAGAAACTCCAAGGGGACGGGCGCTGAATAACAAAAAACGCCAAAATTAGAAGAGTTCGAGACTGAGGGATGGAAGTCTGTTAACATCATCAATTGGATAGCCAAACTGGAAGAGCTAATCGAGGATACAGGAGGATCACAGGTCATGGTCAAGCGAGAATTGCCTATTATAATAGTAAGAGTGGCAGGATTAAAAGTAAGAAGTCTGTTAGACACGGGGTCAACAGTGAGCCTTATGGCACAAGCTTTATATGATGAAATAGCCCGGAGAGAGAATATTTTGAAAATACCGATCTCTAGTGTCAAAATAAAAGGGGTAATTCCAGACAGAACGATGATATGTAAATATCAGGTATTCCTAGATTTACAGATAGGAGGCTCTATTTTCTCACAGAGTTTTCTGTTAGTAAACAAACTGCCTTATAACCTACTTATTGGGGCAGAATTTATAAGGGAATACAGAGTGATAATCGACCTAGCACAAGACAGGGTTATGTTCCATGTGAATGAAGAAGCTGAAGGCTTGGAGGTCGCACTCAATGAGATTGAACCAGGGTCAAGTGAACAAGTATGGCATACATACAGAGAGGTGGCTGAGGAAGAAGTGTTAGTTATTGAGCAGTTAGAAGAAGAGCTGAAAACACTAGCCACAGACCTGGAGAAAGATTTGGAACCCAAACTGGAAGAATATATTTCGGAAAAGCTAGAAGAAGCGAAAATTGGGCTAAAAGAGAAGGAAAACTTAAAGCAGTTATTACTGGAACAGAAGGAAGTCTTTGATTCGAGACCTGGTCGTATAAAGAACTTCACGTATGCTTTTCAAGTCAGTGATTGGACACCATTTAGGCAGAAACCCTATCCTATAGCAGAAAAGCAGTATGCTAAAGTGAAAGAGGCAATTCAGGAAATGTTGGAGGCCGGTGTTATTGAGAAGACACCTACGCCTTATGTAAGTCCGTTGGTAATTGTACCAAAAACAGACGGAACTGTCAGAGTCTGCCTGGACCTGAGACATTTAAATTTGAAGGTTATTCCAGAATTTGACCAAGTGCCACCTATTAAAGAGATCCTCAGGAAGTTCAAAGGGAAAACCGTATTCACAAATCTGGACATCACATCCAGTTTCCATCATCTTGAATTAGAGAAGAAAACTAGTCTGTTGACAGGATTTATGTTTGATCAACATACATACACATTTTTAAGGCTACCTTTTGGGTTGAAAACAGCTGGTTCAGCACTGATAAGAGCGTTAGATCGCAATCTATCAGATGAAGTGAAAGAGAGTACCATCAGATATGTAGACGACATTCTACTCACATCAGAATCTCTGGAGGAGCACATGAGAGACCTGAAGAAGTTGCTAGATGACCTTCGAGAAGCTAACTTTAAGGTTAATATCAAGAAATCGCACTTCTGTCAGGGGGAAGTCAAATTCCTAGGGCATGTTATTGATGCAAATGGAGTGAAGCCTAATCCAGATAAATTGGAGGTAATTCGAAATTTCCCTCGACCCACGAAAGTTAAGCACGTCCGACAGTATTTGGGAGTAATTGGATTCTTTTCGAACCACTGCCCAAACTATACTGCGACAGTAGCACCCCTGCAGGACCTATTGAAGAAAGGCGGCAGATGGAATTGGACGGAGCAATGTCAGGAAGCATTCGTGAGGTCAAAACAAATGCTTTTGGAATATGTGAAGCTGGGATACCCGGATTATACCCAGAAGTTCATCATACAGACGGATGCATCACTTATTGGGATCGGAGCGATGCTATTCCAGGAAAATGTTGACCAGCCTGAGAAGAAAGCTTTTATTGCCTTTATAAGTAGGAGGCTGAAAGCCCATGAGAAAAATTACACGATTACAGAGATAGAGTTGCTCGCAATTTTGTACGCGTTGCAATCATGGCATAAACTCGTGTATGGCTTTCAAATAGTCCTCAGAACAGACCATAAAGCTTTAACATTTTTGTTAAAAACAGACTTGTCTAGCCAGAGATTGACAAGATGGTCCCTGTATATTCAGCAATTTAATGTGGAAATAGAATACTGTCCAGGGAAAGAGAATGTAATACCGGACATATTAAGCCGTTACCCTAGAGAAGAGGAAGCGCTAGCTGTCCAGATTGAGAATCGAGATCAGAAGACGTTGGATGACTTAAGGAACCTTACCAACCTACAACGCGAAGACCCGTGGTTGAAGATGATGATCGATTACTTCGAGGGACGCTTAGCAAGGGGAACTGCAATATACGGAGAGGCAGAGGCATTGGCAACAGATTATATATGGTATAATCAAATATTACACAAGTGGGATGATGTAGATCATACACGTCAAAGGATTGTGATTCCTGCATCTTTGCAGAGGAGATTGGTGTGGCTAGCACACAGAGCATTTGGACATCCAGGGATAGACAAAATTTGTGCCCTGTTGAAGGAAGCATTTACTTGGCCTAAGTTGAGAGAAACGGTGAGAAATGCTATTAGGACATGTGATCTATGCCAAAGGGTAAAGCCAAATCCCTTTTTAATGAGGCAACGACCTATTCCGTTGTTACCGGAGAAGCCAAGGCAGTTATTGAGTATAGACAACTTTGGACCATTGCCTAGAGCACGTAGAGGCAATAGACACATTTTTGTAGCCATGGATGTATTTTCGAAAATGGTGGTATTATGCCCCATACAAAAGACAAGTTCAAAGCAGGTCTTGAAACGCCTGAAAGAGAGAGTTATTCCGATTCTTGGGAAGCCGGATAACATTCTCTCGGACCACGGAAGTTGCTTTACGAGTGCAGAATTTCGTCGAGAACTGGAAACTCTAGGAATTAGGCAGATTTTATCTACCATTCGCCATCCTGAGGCAAGTCCAGTTGAAAGAGTAATGAGAGAGATCCAGAAATACATGAAGATCTACTGCTCTGAAGCGAATTGGCGTTGGATTGAATTCCTAGAAGTAATTCAATACTGTATAAATAATACGGTACATGAGGCGACAGGTCAGGTTCCCGTGACTTTACATCTGGATCAGAGACCGGAGAGACCGTGGACTGGTGTTATTCCATTACCGGTAGACGCACAGCCAGGTCGAGAATTGAGGATCCAACGAACCTTCGAATATCTCAAAGCACAGGCGGAGAGACGTCAGAGAAGAAATCGTGCGAAGAGGTATCATAGACCGCTTCTCGTCGGAGAGAAAGTTTTAATTAGGAAACCAGCCAGTTCAGGTCCAGAGGCACGGAAGTATAAGAAGTTCATTTTTGCTTACCACGGCCCGTTCGAGGTGATAAGAGACCTACAGAACAATGCATACAGGTTAAAGCATTTAGAAACTGGAAACGAGGTCGTTATGAATGTAGCCAATTTAAAGGTTTATTATCCGCCAGAAGAATTCGACGAACAAGAAGAAGTATTAACAGCGCACACCCAACTCAACGTGGAGAGCGAAGTCAGCCAGGCAGTCAGAACTGAAAGTTCGAGCGGCAAGACGGAACGAGAAGCAGACAGTTTGCCCAGTGGAAGGGACGAACAACAAAGATGCCAGTGTCTGCGAGAATTCTATGAAGAAATGGTTGCAGCGGCGAGAGAGGTTGAGGCCATAAATACGACCCTCCGCCTGGAGAATTAACAGCTTAGAAAGAGCGCAGAGTGGAATGGGGAGCTGTACTAACCTACTCGCAGCCAGACGAGGTGAAGGACCCCAGATGTAAACACAGACAGTGATAGACAGTCAGCTGGTTACTTATAGAGAGCTACTTGCAATTGACTTCTATAAGTTTCGCAAGGGGAATATGAACCCGAGGAGGTTATGCTGACTGGAATCGAACGTGGTTCTCAGAGACTGTGATCTCAGTATAAAGGTTCCACCAGGGAACGAACCCGAAGTCTGTTGAGGGAGTTTCATTGTAAAAACCCCTAGAGAGAAGTGTATATTAAATCACTGGTGTGATTTCAGTTGCAGTGACATTATTTATTAAAATAATGAAGGGAAATTGAGCAGAATACAGTATTATTAGACTACTTGGTGTAGGCTATATGGGGCTTGGAGCACTGCAAGTGCAGAGTGGACATTTTACGAATTAGCCCAGAATTGTGGGAGGTGTTCAGTGGAGCCAAGTCAATCATTCTGACCTCATTCTGTCGTCTGGAAGAGGATGAGGGCCTGAATAATGACCCAGTTCTTCCCCGACGGAGAATGGATTTGAGAATGGTGGGGAGAGATCACAAGGAAAATCATTGATTACTCGTGATTGGAGTAACGAAATGACATGAGACTTGCCCACAGGTGAATCTTTAGACTGGAGGCTAATTTTAAAGCCTTTAATCTGCGAAATTGACGCAAATTTAAGGAAGTGCGGAAGGACCGTAGGACTATCATTGTTCGCGGCGGGATTTGAGGAGGTCGCCAGGGAATCCCCGGGAGATAGCGTCCCACGCTATAGAGAAAGGAATTAATATTAATTAATTGGCCGAGCGATTCTTCAGCACGCAGTCAGTTCTGGGATCAGAGAAGAAAAAGGAACCCAATGAACATGGTTTCGAGACCAGAATCATGCTGGGAGAGGAGCCGAGATCCCGCGGGAAGATTTCGCTCTACTTTCTGTGTGAATCCGATATAAGGGAGTCGACCCTTGGCAGAGCACTTCAGTCTTACTTCAGTCTTAAGTCAGTCTTACCCTAGTTGGAGCCAGTCTCACCCCAGTTTGTCACAGTTTGTCAAGAGAGGCGCAGACAGTCGTCATGGCGGAACATATGTTGGTCCGGTGCATGAAAGGACGCCCGCACAAAGAGTTCTACATTTGAGTGAAGCATTTAATAAGCTGTTATTAATAATAATCGCGCTGCAGGTATACTCAGCAGTACGAACAATGGCGTGTTTACGTTGGAAGCACCGTGTAAGATGAGTGGCAGAACTATTGTAAATAATAATAATAATTTGTGTAAAGTTATGGACAGTGTTAAGCACAATGTATAAAATATCGACTGATCATTCATGTCTAATTACGCTGGAATGCGCTGGGAGAAACTTTACGAAGCATTTGGTAATGTTTTAAGGATACCAAATAATAACGCTCAGGACGGAAGTTAGCATATCTATGCGACGCAGGAAGCTTACCGTAGGAGTATGGATAAAAACTGTTGGTGAATTCCGAGGGCAGGTAAACCAGACTTTCAATCAGGAGTTGGTAGGAGCACGGTAGATGCCGTCGACACCTGCAATTTTGATATCTTTGCTAGGTAATTTCAAGCAATGAAAAGTGTACACAGTGACGTGTGTTATGTATAAAGCATATGTAAAATATCTTTTAAAGTAGTGGTTTTATAAGTGTTATAAAGTGTCACATGTTTGGGAGCAATAGCTTCCTTATAGAAATGCAAAGTGCCGCGTGGTTAACGGAAGTTGTGTGTCATAAAATGTGTGTATTCAAGATGAAAATGTCGCGTTAAACCTGCATATGGCAGGCGACTTGGAAGGATATGATTGGTTGGAGCCACCATGAGAAGCCTTGAGATATGTGAGTACCCCACAAATTATGGTTAATTAGAGAATATAGACCACTGCATGTGATGTGATTTCAGTAAAGATGCCAGTAAGAATCAGATTAGGAGGTAGACCCTCCAGGTTTAATCATTATTGTATTGATTTTATTGAGTTGAGATGTTAATGTGCATCAATAAGTGGATTAATCATTACCACTATTAATTAAAGATGGCAATCAGTTATGTAAATGTTACGAGCACAGTTGTTCGAGTTTTGAGATGATTGGTTGTGTCGGATTTTGGTCAATTATGTCAGAAAGATAATAATGATAATAAGGAATGATTTTGGTAAAATATGTCAGAAATATAATAATAATAATAAGGAATGATTTTGGTAAATTATGTCAGTGAGAATAATAATAATTATGAATATCAAAGGTATTAATGAACGCATCAGGTAATTATTGTAAACAAGAAATAATTACGCTAATTGCAAGACTTATCGATCCAAGCAGTAAGATTATACAGTAAGATTATATTACGGGATTAAAGAAAGAGTTTGATATCAGAATATATTGTATTAATGGGAATATAATTATGCCAGGAATGGAAGAGCTTTTAGTGAATTGAATTTACAGCTTATGTGAGAAGCTTATAGAGTAATTGATAGATTTCTCTAAATATTATAGGACGAAGTCGTAACATTAGGTAAGGACCCAGGTGGTCTATTCTACGTATGAAATCTCCTATGCCGGGGGCATAGCGGAGATATACTTTGTGCCAGAGTATTTAGTGTTGGACCCTAACTCTGATGAAGGATGGAATGTTCCGGGTTGGAATCCCGTGATTAGGTGCGAGGAAAACGGGGACACCTCGACACTCTAATGATTCCCCGAGAACTTATTATTGTGAGTGATTCGGATTGTTGAAGCGAACCTCATACCGGCAGCATTGGGCTGACCGCATATTATTTAAGACACCGGTTGCCTATGAGACCAATGTTTTACGAACCTCGTACCTTCATGTTGAATGGACCTGTTTGGTGCCAGTAATTATTTTATCCTAGGGGTAGGAATAAATATAAAGCTCATTCACTAGGCCTACCTGTGTGCATAATATTCAGTTAAAATCCATTGAGATATGTGTGTCATTGGGAGCACAGTTTGTCTTGTAAAATCTTACAATGCTTTGGAAATAAGCCTTCAGACATAAAAGCGGGGGTCGAGTTAGGGTGGAAACCCAACCCACTGCTATTGTATACCGACCGCTCGAGGAGAGGGTCTGGGGACGGTCAAGGCGGACCGTAAAATAAGTTGACAGGAACAGATTTTAGACCCTGTTAATGACATGAAATAAAATGTTGTTTATTAGACTTTTTTTAATTATAAGTTTATTTTTAGTACCTACACTTTTAATGAAGCCATGTGGTTTAAGAACACATTGATAATTATATATTATCCTGAAGGTTCATGATTTTAGCTATCTAACGAATGGTTAGACGTTGCATTTATACTGTCACTGACAACTTTTTCAGAAGTTGGTTACCAGATTCCACAGGCTACGCGCGCAAGGTAGTTTGATTATACCATCCGACACAACAATAACATAACGTTTTTATATGAAATCACAAAACGGCATGCAGTGGAACTATATAAATAGTGGAGTAGGGGTAGCTTACATAATTATGGAGTTGCACGTTGACTGCTGTGCAACACCAGAATAGGCTAATGCATGTGAAGCATTTGGTGGGAAAAGAAAGATCAAAACACACACGGTACACATAATTGTCAAATTAAGAAGGTTTTTATGAATCAGTAATGTTGTGATATTAAAGAAGTCACATTGTATGACAGTAGTGTCAATGTACAGTTTGTTTCTGACGTTGTACGTGCATCAGCGCACTAGAATATCTTTGTGATGTTCACATAAGGGTAAAGGTTTGTGGTATGATATGATTTAGTATGATTATATTATGTTCATATTGGTGGATTGTGGAAAGTAATTTTTGTTTGCTTTTGTTTTATGGTTATGGGGATTGTTTTATTTTGTTTAAAGCCATGATTTTATTTACTGAATTAAAGTTTTAGAATAGAGTTGTGCCTTATCATTGTAGAGTTGATACCTCTTAGCCTCAAATCCAAAGTATGCAACTGCTCAGTGGGAGGACGGTACACCCTCGAGTCCTGAAGCTAGCTGGAGGCAGAAGCATATTTTCCATCGAGATTATACGCATGGGTACAATACATATATACAGTTTGTTCATGTTTCTTTTTCATTTCTTTCTTTTATGTGGAGTGGCATCTTCCTTTTTCAAAAACCAACAGTAATCTCCGAGCATTGCAGGATCCCAGCAGCCTTGGTATCTCGTTTCAATGGTTGCTATATCCTGGTGAAATCTCTCACCTTGTTCATCACTTATAGCTCCAAGATTCTCCGGGAAAAAGTTGATATGCCAGTGAAGGAAGTGAATTTTAAGGGACATTCGGCAACCCATAGCTCTGTACGTTTTCAAATGGTTAAGAACTAAACTCTTGTAGTTATCTTCTCTGTTGTTGCCAAGAAATGCTTATACCACCTTCACAAATGCTTTCCAAGCTGCCAATTCTTGTTTAGCCTTTTTTCAAATTCAGCATAACGTATAACCTTCCTGGTGCCAGGTCCAGTGAAAACACCTTCTTTTATCTTCGCTTCACTAAGCTTTGGAAAAAGTTCCGACAAGTACTTGAAAACTGGTCCCTCTCTGTCCATGCCTTTTACAAAGTTCTTCATAAGACCCAACTTAATGTGCAGAGGAATAAGTCGCACGTTTTTGGGGTCAACCAAAGGATCGTTCAACACATTTTTTCCCCTGGAGTATAAGATTTTCTTGACGGCCATGATTGTTTAACAAAGTGCTTTTTTTTGGTCCCTGCTGTAACAAAAGCACAAAAAGCAACAATACTTTGTGAAGTCGCCCTGAAGTCCCATTAATATAGTTATAACTTTCAAGTCACCACATATTTGCCACTTAAAATCTTTTACTTGATTGCCCTTAGAACTGCACCCAAGTTGTCATAAGTCTCCTTCATTGAAACAGAGTAAGGAACTGGAATTGATGGCTTTTTATTTCCATTGTGGAGTAAAACAGCCTTGAGGCTAGACTTAGAGGAGTCAATAAAAAGTCGCCACTCTGTAGAAATATGAGTTAGTCCAAGTTCATTCATTAACCCCACAATGTCGAAACGTACACACATAGGCCCCTCAACTTTGATAAATACAGAGAAGTTAGCATTTCTCTTTCTAAAGGACGTTAAGGTTGTGCCTTTTGCTAAAAGATTCCACTCTTGTAATATTGAACCTAGTAGTTCAGACTGCTGCTTTGATAAACCTAAGTCATGGGCCAAATCATTTAGTTCATTTTGCTTAATAAGATGGGGTTCACTAGACGAATGAGCATATGTAGGATCAATAGTATTTTCCAACAACTCTACAGTTTCCGAATGTAAATCTTCATTGTCATTTAGTTCTGGAATGACCAAATCTTCCCAGTTCAAAGGTGGAGTTGGAATGGGTAAGCCTTCGCCGTGAGAAACAGGATTAATGGCTGAAGGTAAAGTCGGATAGTCAATGTTCATCTTCTTCTTCTTCTATGAATAACCTTCAGTATTAGAAAGGCAAAAGTAGCAGTCATTAAAGTGGTTACTTGGTTCACGCCAAACCATAGGTACAGGAAATGGCATACTGCTTTGGTTACCCTTCATCCACTGAATAAGTGTTACATGACAGCTCACACAACTACTACGTGGCGTCCAGTGTTTACCTTGGTCTCCTATTTTGCATCCAAAATACAAAAAATATGCCTTTTTTACATCTTCATTCATAGGCCTACCTTGAGATTTTAATACACAACGTCCGCAAATATAACAAAACTTATCTGGTGAATTTTTACGAAGTCTTCGCTGAATTGATGCCATTTTCGAACAAAACTTTCAATGAAATCACACACAACCTCACTTCACAAATGCAGCACTTCACTTACAGTGACAGAAAACAAAGAACATCAAACTGCCCCCCCCCCCCCTCCCTCTTCTGCAGTGTTGCCAACTGTCGAGTTTCAAATAGAGACATAATGTGATATTATGGTAACATATGATGGTACCATATGTTGGTAACATAAAAATGGGACGTGATGGCTATATTTTGATATTTATTTCGTTATCGGGAAGGTAAACGCATAATAAAAATGCTATTTGGATCTGTGTTACATACACCTTGTCGACCAGTGTTATAATTATACATATTACTAGCAACCCGACACGGCTTCGCCCGGGAACAGTTATGAATGCATTGCGTGATAAGCGCTTTTTTTTTTTTTTTTTTCAATGTCAATGAACAACGACCAATATCCGTTTTACGTCTCGGCATGTTGGGTTAAAATCACTGACTGAACTATTAATTATATTATCATGGAGATGCATGCACAACAAATTCTTGTCAGACGTAGCCTAATTTAAGAATGGCGAGGTGCATGAAACACAAATCCCTCTTCCGACCAATCTTAATTTGACTGTGAATTTTGCGGAACGAAAAGTTCACAAGCGAAATGAAGAAAAGCCGAGTTGCACTTCCAGGGAAACTCCAAACACAACCACTCTTCTCTAAAGTTTTTAACTCAACACGACTCGACAGTTTGCTGCTGGCTGTATCTGGGGCAATAAGCACGTCCGCTAGCTAAGCTGTAACTGGGGTGATAGACTCGCCCCTAGCGAGCTCGTAAACTGTCGCCTCAGTAACTGAATGGAGATTGTTGGAAGAAATTTAACCGTAAAAACACTAATAGTAGGCGATGTATTGAAGATAGAGATATGCTCTCCCGGGCTTTTTTGTAGAACTTTTCATGTTGAACAATTCTTACACTCAAAGTATATAGATAGTTTAAACGGATTACCCAGCGTAAGCTAAAAAAAAGCGCACGGACGCCAGTTTTTTTTCGACCTTTTCACTGAAATCGTTAGTGCTTGACTTCCTTTGGTCATAAATAAATTATTTTCTACAGAAACCTCCCTCGAGATATCTTTTACAGAATGGTGAAAACCGCATCAAAATCCATTCAGTGGTTCTCGAGATTACCCGTGACATCCAAGAATCAGGGACTTTGTTTTATACTAAGTAGAGATTATACGCCAATCAGTATAATATAATATAATCCCCCTTCCGTCCAATTTTAAATTGACTGTGAATTTTGCGGAACGAAAAGTTCACAGGTAAAATGAGAGTTGCACTTCCAGGGAATGGCGAGGTGAATGAAACTCAAATCCCCCTTCCATCCAATCTTAACTTGACTGTGTTTCACAGGCGAAATGAAGAAAACTCGAGTTGCACTTACAGGGAATCTCCAAACACAACCACCCTTCTCAGAAGTCACAACTCAACACGACTCAACGGTTTGCTGCTGGCTGTATCTGGAGCAATAGGTTCGTCCGCTAGCTAGGCTCTTAGCTAGCTCGTAAACTGTCGCCTCAGTAGTTGAATGGACATGGTTGGAAGAAATTAAAACGTAAAAACACTTATAGTGGGCGATGTATTGAAGATAGACATATGATCTCGCGGACTTTTTTGTAGAACTTTTCATGCTGAACAATTCTTACACTCATAGTATTTAGATATTGTCAACGATTTTCCCAGCGTAAGCTTACAAAACGCTCGGACGCCAGGTTTTCTTTTCGACTTTTCCACAGAAATCGTTACTTCTTGGCTTCCTTCGACAATAATTAAATTATTTTCTACATGAATCATCCTTGAGATATCCTTTACAGAATGGTGAAAACCGCATCAAAATCCATCCAGTGGCTGTCGAGTTTACCCGTATCATCCAAGAATCGGGGACTTAGTTTTATACTAAGTAGAGATTAGTCTATTATAAGCCGCCTATTATTATTAGGTCTATTATAAATATTATTAATCTATTATAAGCCGCCTATTATTATTATTGTTATTAGTCTATTTTAAGCGGCCTATTACACGTATTATTATTATTAGTATTATTATTATTATTATTATTATTATTATTATTAATATTGTTGTTGTTGTTGTTGTTGTTGTTGTTGTTGTTGTTGTTGTTGTTGTTGTTGTTGTTTAAATATGAATTTGGCTAACTGTGGACCCCATAAAATGTAAGGTTTTCTGGCTAATCTCTTTTTCTTCTCCCAGAACCTCTTCATTCATTCACTTTTGATCTTTCTCTGTTTATCGGATTTAAACTCAGGCCTATTACTTTGGACCTACATTTTGGTGGTTTCTCTTCAAATGTCTTCATTTTGTCAATTGGTTCCTGAACACCTGTCGGTTGTGAATGACATTTGCTGTAACGCCAATTTTTCTTCTTCTACTCCTCTTTTCGGATTGGCCTACTGGTGACCATGCTTGTTCAGCTGTTGCGTTTCAAATTTTGCCCAGTACTGACTCATCTTTTCCCGGTGTGTGGCTTTTCTTTCCTCCTACTAGGGGGTGCCTTTCTTTAGAGGTTTGTCCTGAAAACTACGGACTTCTTTAAGAATCTGTCTCACAGTTTGTAGGTCTGTTAGTCCCAGTTCTTGGATGTCTTTTTCAGCTTCAGTCAGCCAAGAGGTAGGCTACCTTGTTTCTCCAGAAGGAGAACAGGCGGTTGGTCAGTCTGTTCGGAGGCAATGTTGCCACTTGACCATAGAAATCCAACCTTCTTTTCCTGGCACAATCAGAGCTCTGAGTTATGTTGTTTTCGGTATTCCCCATCTTCTGAGAATTCTTCTCTCTCTGACCTCCAATTCATCCATCAAGCCTCTATGTATTCATTGACAGACACTCTTCTGAGACAGTTGACCTGGATTGCTGCTATTTCCAGAGATTCAGCAATTATTATTAGTCTAGACTATTATTATTATTATTATTATTAAGTTATTATTATTATTATTATTATTTTCAGCTTGAGGGACTTGACTGTTGGGTTATCAGACGTCGATATTTTCGTTATTAGACTGCGAAGTATAAACAATAGCCTATGGATACCGTGACATACAGAAATATATCCTGGGTACAACATGGATTGTGATTATTCATGAAGAGAAGTTTCATGAGATGAGAACATCTAGCATAACAAAAGGCTGCTAAACCATTAAAACCTCACTGACAATAGCAAGTAACCCTTCGAGAGGCTCGAGGCCAAATATGGGCCTACCCTCCTTGATGGTGAGGGCGCTGATGTAATGAAGTCCAGAGCTCTCTCCATCAGTCCTCCAAGGAGAATCTCACGCAACCGTTTAAACTCAACTCACTACAGTTTTCTCCCTGTCCTGTTTTAACGTCATACGACCACTACCATAGAAATCATCACAAATACTACTGTAGCCTGTATGGAACGTTTTATGAACTGTACAGTCATAAATTATTATTATTATTATTATTATTAATTTTCTCTCAGAATATCATCTGGCAAATATATGGCAACTAGACGATACAGATTATAAGAAATCAGAGCACAATCGCCATCTTTTTACAGAATGCAAGCCTCCATTTGCGAACAAGTCGCCTATATAATCCCATATTATAGTCTGCATAATGGAAGAACCTGCCGCGGTGGCCGAGAACGCTAACGCGCTACCTCGGGCCTCACTGGTATCGGGAGAGCGTGGGTTCGAATCCCACCCCGTCCGTCCTGAAAACGGTTTTCGTGGTTTCCCATTTTCACCACCAGGCAAATGCCGGGACGGTTCCTTTCAATAGGTCCACGGCCGATTTACTACCAATATCCCTTCCCTGACCCGTCCTGAAAAGAAAGTAGGCTACATGGCCATTGGCTGCATTAATAAATAAAAATTTAAAAAATAATGAAAGAAGAACGCTGATAGCCTAGCTGTCAAAACCAGCACGTGAGGAAATGCCTCCCTGCCACCCTTGATAGATTATCTCAACGTCTGTTAATGTATGCGTGTATGTGTGTACGTGTAGGCTAAGAATTGTTATGCAGTTTTTGCTTTTACCTAGTCTATAGGATCTTCTATCCTGCGAGATAATAACCTAATTCACTTCAATTGGTACACAGAATAATACTGACAATGTGTGATAACGCTCGCCACACTGTGTCAGGCCATACACTCACATTGCAACACACCTCGTTGTGGGGGTAACAGTTCACCTTACGAGCGGATGATAGCTGTCAGCGTTTTTCTATCAAAATACAGACTATGGCAGTATCTCTCACTTCAAAATTCGAAGTTCAAATCCATTTAACACTGAATCTAACTATCGTCTCCTGGGTCTACCTCTGCTACTCTTACCATCCACTGCCAAATTCATTAACCTCTTAGATAATCACCTCTTCTCCTCCATTCTCATCACATGAGCCCACTGCAGTAATTTCGTCTTTCACTTGTTCCTTCCCTGTCCAAGTGTTGAGTTGTTCCCATGGAACATCCTCAGTTGGGCCCACGGTCAAAACAGTCCTCTACAGATTGCCGTCGACCCTAGGTTCGGTTCGGTTAGGTTATAGACTGCCCAATTAGCATAAGATGTTAAGTAGCCTAATCAATGAATGAGGTTGTAATAGTTTCAATAATTTATTAAATTTTAATATTTAAATAATTAAAATGTAGACTAATGTTTATAGACCTACTTGTTACGAAGGACATTCAAATACGAAGAAGCGGCCGAACATTAGCAAATAAAGAAACCTACCCTACTGTCCAGGGGCCCAACTAGACCCCGATCGACTAGGGGTCCGACTAGACCCCGACCCTTCGGGGATCGATGGTAATCCACAGAGGAATGATTAGACCGTGGGACCAACTCAAACGTGTCCAGCGAGGGTGACAAACCCCTGGGAAAAATCAATCCCATCCGTTGTTTCAAGAACATTTTAACAGTGTGCGGTCCAACATGAGGATGCAATATTGCGACTAGGATGTCTCTTAAGTTTGCTTGTTGGTTTCTGCGTGCAGCACTGTAATGTGTATTCCCCAGGGGCTCATGACTAGTGAGACGTCTACTTGTCTACCACGGGATCCGAGCTGAGTCTGGTATTGTTCCCACTTGAGGCGGGCTCCTCTCTGTCTTCGTTCCTGTCAACCTCCCATGGTCAACAATTGTTCTCTTCGGACCCCCACGGTATAAGGAATCCCATGCCTATGGAGTCCTTCACTTTTCCGCCTGTCTCATCTTTCTTGATCCCTCAGACCTCTTTTTTTTTTTTCACAGTATCTCCTGTCTTCTTCACTCAAGGAGACAGTGTGTGTGCAGTCCCACCACTTCTTGTGAACCCAGGATAGTGCCCATAGAGATTGTACAGTAGAACCCCTCTCGTCCGCCCTCGGTTGGTCCGCCACTCCGGTTGATCCGACCTTGCTTGAGCCGAACTTGTCCCGACTCGTAGCGGCGACTTACTACCCGTCGCGCCATTGTTGTTTGCAGGTACTTGTTGTTATCCCTCGTCCGTCTTAGTATTCCGTCATCTCTCGTATCGTTTCTGTCGTTGTACGTGTTTTGTAGAGTAGGCTACCTACTGCACTGTGAAAATTTTAGTGCTTAATGTTCACTGGTTTCACGACATTGTTCTTCTGCGTTACAGTAGGCCTACTGCAAAGTAATTTATTTACTGAACATTGTGTGAACTGTACTGTTGTGTGTGGTTTTTCAACATGTCAGGAGTGAAACGTAAACACATTACGTTTTCATTAAATGAAAAATTAGCAGTGCTACGAAGACTGGACAAAGGGGAATCACTACAAAAATTGCCAAGGAACTCAATGTAGGCATTACGTTAATAAAATATTGGAGAAGAAATCGGAAAGACATTTTTGTACAGTGACGATAGTTGGTGAAAACGCTCGTAAGAATCACAAAATATTGAAAATGCCTAAACTTGAACTGCTTGACAACGCATTGTGGACGTGGCTCTACCAAGAAAGAAGGAAAGGAACCCCGATATCTTGAGTTCAGAGATTGTATATTTTATTGTAAATCCGTATTTTTCTCTACTTTCTGATAATCCGACCTTTCTTACGTTCCGACCATACCCTCGGTCCCAAAGGTGACGGATTACAGGGGTTGTACTGTAGTTGGCGGCCCCTAGGAATTACTGTGCTGGATCCGTTTTTCCCTTTTTCTATTACCTTTTGGGGTGGACCATCTCCTCTTTCTCTTTCCTGTCTGCCTTTCATGGCTCTTCTTCTTTTCAAGCCCCTCAGTTCTCATTCCTCGAGGATTGAAGGCATTTCTTTTCCCTGTCTTTTATTTTTCCTTATTTTTCTTTTGTGTTCCATTTCATCTTTTAGTGTGCAAGTGGTAAGTTAGTTTTAGTTGTAGCCTAAGTTTGTAGTTAGATTTAGGCCTACTTAGCCTATGATATATGAATCGCAGCTAATGGCCATGAGCTGGGCATTTTAGATTGAACACCCGAGAGCTCCCAATAAATAACCCCTGGCACTACAGCCCATGAAGGGCCTAGGCCTACCAAGCGACCGCTGTCCAGCCATTTGACCTGCAGATATTGGGGTGATACGTGATCAGCGCATCGGGTCCCCTCGGCCGTTAATCTTGGTTTTCGTGATCGGTGTGCTGCCTCACTGTCAGACAGCTACTCAATTGTCCTCACGAGGCTGAGTGCTCCCCGTTCCAGCCCTCACGTCAGTTTATAAAATCCCTGATGGAGTCGGGAATCGAACCCCGGGCCTCCGGGTGGGAGGCAGGTGCGCTACCTCAACATCACGGTGCCGGCCCCGAGGGCTCCCAACAAGTTCAATTTCAAGTAGTTCCAACTTTGGCTACCAGATGCTACATCACTAACACTAGCGGCGAACGTTGGAACTTGATAGAGCGTTTCCTAACCAGCCAAATATAACCTACACATTTTGCTACACACCACCAATTGCAGTGATAGGTTCTTCTACATGCCATAAATCTATGACATGGGCCCTCTGGCTTTACTTTCCCTAAGAAGGAAGGCGTAAGTTATGCCTACTGAAGGATGTTAACGCTCTTAAAAAAAACGACGACTTCGGCTGGGTTTGAACCCATCATCTTGGGCATAGCAGTTCAGCATGCTACCGAATACGCCACTTATAACTTAGGTTCATTTTCACGATCACCTAAACCATAAGGGGCCGATAACCTAGATGTTGGGCCCCATACAGAACAATTATCATCATCTCTAAAGAATAACTTTGTCATACCGGTTCAAAGAATCACTGATTTTTGGCAAGTGGGTGTTTTGCGAACAATGTACCAATATCGTTATGGAGGACAGACAAGGAGAGAAGACAGTAGCGGTCACGTGGCCTTGGGTCGGTTAATTGTCGCTGGAAGGAACGCCAGGAGGAGAGGTGGCAGTGTCCCTCCCTCCAGGTGAGGTCGTTCGAGAGCCAATCCACCTGCGAGGGAGGGGCTTACCATATAAGTTCTGCCTCTTCATTGGTCGCCAAAGCATAGCTTTTTTTATTTCCAATTGACATCATGCACGGCAGACACGCACGCCATGTGAAATCTGCACTCTCACCATTCAAGACTGCTTTAATTTCCATCACTCTGACAATAAAACCTCCCAATGTCTCGACCCGAGGACCATCAGTTATTTACTCCCACGACACGAACAGCACACAAAAAACGCAAGGATAGCCTACCTTTTTTTAGAACACTGAAGATAAACGGTGAGAAGAAAGAAATAGGAAGATTCACAAGTCAACTTCGTGACTGTTAAGAACTTGCAGTCTAAAAAGAATCACCTCGTGTTAAAATCTTTATGGTACCAGTTTTATGGCTAGATGACAGACCATAAGAGCACATGAATAAGGTACATCACTTTAAAAAGGAAGTAGAGATGGGCTAGCTTCACCTGAACGAACATTCTGCCCTTCAATCTCCAATAAAAACAAATAAAAAGGGGATATGGGTGGTTAAAATTGTCAACATCATCATTTTCTATTATTTTTTATTTTATGTATCTCTGAAGTCTGCCCTTAGAATGAATTATAATTATAGTTAGACCATTTGAAATTTTCATAATTTTAATTTAAATTTTCGCTAACAATGAGTGAATCGTCAGAACAGTAATGTCTGCGAAAACGAGTTGAATCACATTGCCATAACCCCGCGATTATCAAGGCTAGGATGCAGGGTCCATTTGCAATCAAGATAACTTCTTCACCTTTTAATTATGTGGTGGCCAGACTGTACTTTTTTGTTTGTCTAGTCTGTATTCGTTCTGTATTCCACGATACGAATTTCCATAGTTGTAATTTAGAGTTCATTTTTCGTGTAGACTAATTTCAGCTAATTAGGCTATTTATCACAGAGCTCTGTAATTTTCACCATGAATTTATCCCTGGTTGACATTTTAATGGAGGAGTTTCCTTATTTTAACTAAAACTGTTTGGGATTTAGCTGGGTATTTTTAAGTGAAAGTAATTATATTTTTCGCAGTAAAAAATATTTCTGGCTCCCTTGAAGTCCAATAAAATGTCCCATTAATATGTCAAGTAAGGTTTGAATGAAGAGTGACGTAAATTCCATTATCATAACTTATTTTTTATTTTGTGTTGACCGACTGGAAGTTACAATATTAATTAATAATATTAATTTACAATATTAATTTTATCAGAACCTGGGGGAAAGGATCATGAACTAAACAAATTTAACATTGGTAAGATTGGCGGGTCCGTATCCTCTTGAAAATCATTCAACTTTGGACGCACTGTCTTTCTCCTTTGAAGTTGTTGGAACTTAATAGAGCGTTTCTAACCAAATATAACCTACAAATTTGGCTGCACACTACCAATTGTAGTAGTCTAGTAGGTTATTTTATATGCCATAAATCTATGACATGGGCCTACCGGCTTTACTTCACCTCCAAAGGAACCCGCGTTCTTGGGCATAGCAGTTCAGCATGCTACCGACTACGCCACCAAAGCAAGTGTCTCATATTACTACCCAAATTAAAAATCCTCTCATAGTGAGTTTTCTAACAAAATTTGAACTGTGGAAGTACTAATAGCTTGATAAATTTCATGTATAAAATTCAAAGTTATAGTCTGCCGAAGTGTGAAAATTGTCCGACACCGGTCCCGGTCTAAACTATGCCCGCCGCTCTCTCCGCAGTAACAATAGTAGCCTTGACTACGCAGCGTCGCATTTGCTGCGCTATAACTTTGGAACGGTAAGTCGGAGGAAACAAACGTTTAAATAAATGTTGCAGACAATTTTTAGAGGAACAAATTTCTGATTCACTCTTTTGTAAAGAAAAACATTTTTTCTAGGACGAAAAGTGAAAAAACACTTTTTTTGACACTTTGGCGCCACCTAGCTTCTGCATTTCAAAACGTATGACATGACCTCAATGAGACAAATTGTAGGTGACAATGTCCTCTACATTTTTCGTTTTAAAACTTTTCTTTAAAATACGTCGATTCAGAGAAAATTTGTTTTTTTTTTTAGTTTTCCGACAACATGATACTACAAATTATTCCGAAATTTAGAGTTAAGCTTTTTTTGTGCCTTTCTAACGATTTACAAAAAGCCAACCATAGCACGGTTTTCGGAACAAAACCATTCCCAGCTGTACTGTACTATACATGACCGCGTTGTCGCAGCCCCTAAACTAAGGTTACAAACCAACCAACCTTCTACTGTTGCAAGGGGGGTGTCTGGGAGCTGAGCACCCTTTGACATCAGATACAAGTGCGATTGGTGACAGTCTGATCGCCCAGGCAACCGCTAACTTGGGTCTACTTAAGGAAGGGTCAGGGAAGGTGATTTGGAAAGGTAGTCGGCCGTGAACCCGTTGAAAGGAACCGACCTGGCATTTGCCTGGTGGTGAAAATGGGAAACCACAGAAAACCTTTTTTAGAATGACCTAGGTGGAATTCAAACCCACGTTCTCCCAATTTCAGTGAAGCACGAGTTACCAGCTAGGCCTACCATGGCCGGTGTCCTGACTAATATGCAAGCAAAATTTCACCGAAATTCGGACCTTGACGCTCACGATGTTCCCTTATAAGACACGCTCCATGTATTGACTGGGAAGCGGGCGATCTGAGGTCCGAGTAGCGAATTCTTCCACGCTCACCTCAGCCCTGCCTCAGCCAAATGCCGGTTTATGCTGGTTAATGACGGTGAGTTGCATCCGGTGGTTTGGATTCCGCGTATGAAGGAGTGCCCTTGGCTAATGTTTAATAACTTATTGACATAAGCTACCAAAGCTTGAATGTTGGAAGCGTGAGAGTCTGCGTTTGCAGCATTCAAGATAATTACGAAGCCCGTACTGTATAACAGGTAGGCTATATCACCTTTAATCCAACTTGGAAAGCAGGAGAGAGATGTAGATTCAAAATGAATCATCCGACTGTAAAACAAGGTTCATGACGAAGATCTACAACACAATCATAAGACAGTGTAATCAATGTACGTATAAGTGTAAAATCAAGTTTTAAAAAAAGTTACAGTCAGTCTGAAAGACTAGACTTTATATCATTTCAAATGACGCATGCTACAAATGCTACAAATGCTACACATGTTAGAAAGGCAGGAGGGCTTCTCGCTTCGCTCGAAGCCCCAGGACTCTTTCAACAGACTCAATTACCCATTAACTTAGGCTTCCCGCGCGGGGAACGGAGAGTGGGAGGTGCACTCTGCTGCATGACATCACGCGCTCTCCGTCTCCGTATCGCATAACGCCATAGCCCAGGATTAAACTCAGACTCGGTGCATACTGTATGCACTGAACAACATGATGACATCATATGCTCAAGTGCAACCTTAGTACATTTCCTCTCCATAACCGTAACGCATAACGGTAGACCAAACCATAACGATGAAGTTGACAAGATCATTTGAAATGATAAAGTGTAGCTATCATATTTCACATACAGTAGAAATTATTTCAAATATATTGTAATTGGGGCTTTATTTAAAATATGAGTTACAGGCAATAAAGTATAGTATAAACTTAGTGTTTGTTTGTTCGTCTGTCTGTTTAATTGTCTGTTTGTCTGCCCGTTTGATTGTTTGTTTGTTCGTCTGTTTGTTTGTTGGATTGTTTGTTTGCTTGTTTGTCAGTCTGTTTGTACATTAGTCTATTTTTTCTTTCGTTCCAACCTTTCGTTTTTTCTTTTTTTCATTCTTTCTTTCCTTTTTTACGTTCCGTCTTCCATTAGTGAGTTGTATATTTAGGGATTCCAACATCGTGGTCATCAGTCCCATGGCCTTGGGTGTCTCGATAATCTGTCTGATAACCCGTGCTATTATGGTGTCTGTAGTACGGTAGTGTCTTTGTAACTGAGGCAAGGAAAGGAAAGGAGGCTGCCGCGATATGAAGTTAGGTTGTTGCTGTTGCTGTTAATTTGTTTAGGGGTTTTGTGACATCGTGGTCATTTAGCTCCGTGTGTGTAGAATTTGTCTGATAACCTGTATTATTGTGGTGTCTATAGTAATGTTTGTATTTATAATTCTGGTAATGATAGTGAAGGAGATGACCGTGGCCTTAAGGTAGGAATCATCCCGTCATTTGCCTGGAGTAGAAGTAGAAAACCACGGAAAACCACTTCCAAGATGGCTGAGGTGAGAATCGAACCCACCTCTTCTCAGTTTTACTTCACGAGGCTGAGAGTAAGTTTACACTGTTCCAGCTCTCAGACCAGAATTAAATTTCTTGCCAGGGCCAGCAATCGAACCTCGACCTCCGGGTCGACAGGCCAAGAGACCGAGTGGGAATCTACGCAAAACAACTTCTAGCATGGCTTGCAAGGGGAAACGAACCTCACTACTGTCGACCAAAGTATTATGTGTACTCGAGTTTGAAGGTTGTTTGTGAAGTAACCAATAGATCTACATAAAATCCAATAACATCATCATTTTCGTCGTTCTATTTTACGTTAGCTCATGTAAGTTTGGAATTTTTAGTTTATATTTTAGTATTTTTTGTCGCAGTCGGAACACAAAAAGTGCACGTTTTTAAGCGTGTTTCAACCATGCGTCACATTTAAGAATTATTAGCCTATCTCAAAAACCCGTCATCAGATCGAATACAAATTTTAACACATTATACTCTGGAATGTTGTATAACTGGTTTAATAATTTCAAAATTTTGCGTGTCCAAGAAAAAATGTTGTTATCATTTTTGTAAGGTAACTTTTTCTTGGCACAGGGTGGATGGAAAATGTAGTTCTTGCTCGCGATGTAATCCTTATACATCAAAAAGTTAAGCTGTATGACTGTGAAATACGTAAATTAACTCACTTATTTTATATCGGTTTGTATTTGTAGGCGGAAATAACACATCGTTCACCAGCTACCCGCTCCCGGGAGAGCTGTACAGCGTTGCTGTGATGGAGCCCATCACTTCCGAGCGAGGCACGCCATGATGCGTGTTGGGCTCCATTTCGGCAACGCTGTACAGCTTTTCTGGGAGCGGGTAGCTGGTGAACGATGTGTTATTTCCGCCTACAAATACAAACCGATATAAAATAAGTGAGTTAATTTACGTATTTCACAGTCATACAGCTTAACTTTTTGATGTATAAGGATTACATCGCAACCAAGAACTACATTTTCCAACCACCCCGAGCCGAGAAAACGTTACCTTACAAAAATGATAACAACTTTTTTTCTTGGACACGCAAAATTTTGAAATTAATAATCCAGTTATACAACATTCCAATGTATATTGTGTTAAAATTTGGATTCGATATGATGACGGGTTTTTGAGATAATAATTCTTAAATGTGACGCATGGTTGAAACACGCTTAAAAACGTGCACTTTTTGTGCTCCAACTGCGATAAAAATATTAAAATATAAATTATAAATTCCATACCTACATGAAATAACGTAAAATATAACGACAAAAATGATGATGTTATTGGATTTTATGTAGGTTAATTGGTTACTTCACAAACAACCTTCAAACTCGAGTGCACATAATACTTTGGTCGACAGTAGGCTGAATGTAGCCTAGGCCTACTCTGTTCCTAACCTCAGATCAGAATAAATTATAACCAATTCATGAAAGCCTAGTCCTTCTACAGTAATGTGACCTTAAAAATGCGAAATGAACCTTTATGTTCGACGATGTCGAAATGTAAATATTATATGTCAGAAAACTGTACTATAATGAGGCTCATTATAGTACAAGTTTTCATTATGAGACAGTTTCTCCCACCAATCAGAGCTCAAGAAACAGTTGTTTGACCAATTAGGTAAGGATAGCATCACACCTGCACTAAGTTCCAAGGCCTTCTAATTTAAATTTCAATGCGTGGCCTAGGGTCATAGTGGGGTACTCGAGGAGGCCATGGTCAAATACAAGGTATTCTCTGCGTCCCATGCGCTCTGTTCAGTACATAAAACTGGCGAAATCTCGACAGATATTTATGAATATTTATGTTCGAACATAAAATAGTTATAATAATTATCGTCGAACATAAACAGTCGTAGGCCCTATGCAACTCGCCTATAATGGCAATTGAGACGCTCGTATGGAAATTATAAAACTCGCATACGCTCGTTTTATAAACATACTCGTGTTTTAATTATTGCCATTATAGGCTCGTTGCATAATGTAGGCTACTATTATGGTACGACTAGGTCGCACCTGCGCTGAGTTCCAAGGTCTTCTAATTTAAATTTCACTGTGTGGTCTAGTGTTATATTGGGGTAATCGAGGAGGCCATGGTCAAATACAAGGTATTCTCTGCGTCCCATGCGCTCTGTTCAGTTCATAAAACAGGCGAAATCTTGACAGATATTTATGAATATTTATGTTCGAACATAAAATAGTTATAATAATTATCGTCGAACATAAACAGTCGTAACTTACGCAACTCGCCTATAATGGTAATTAAGACACTCGTATGGAAATTATAAAACTCGCATACGCTCGTTTTATAAACATACTTGTGTCTTAATTATTGCCATTATAGGCTCGTTGCATAATGTACTATTTCGGTACGACTATGTGCAGTAGGATAGCATAGCAGGTGTAGCCTACAGTACGTACAGTGAGCCCAGGTGGGAACTTCACACCAAGGAAGGAATTACTACATCACAGATAATAGTTCCGGATAGTGGGCGGTGTAGAGCATAATAAATATGACGAAAATCAGTGGCGTACATGTAGCCTAATAACATATGGACCTTTGCGGCAATTTGTTACACTGTAATTGCAGTCGTCAGGTATCAATTAAAAGTTAATGCACGCCTCTCCCTGGCACCGTCTCAACGTGTAGTGAGCTTGTGGAGTCTAGCAGACAGATGGTGGCACTGGTAATTTTATTGTTGTCTTAACCCTTTATAGTCTACGGCAAAACTATTTTTTACTTTATGTGTTTCAACATTTTAATTTATTTTAATTATTATAATTATAAATAATGTTATTTTTTGTTTCTCTAATTTTAATGTTTAAGTTTTTTTTAAATTTTCAATGTAGTATGTTCTTATAGATTTAATGTTGATATTTATATTGAATTAATTAATTTGGGGAGCGTGATGGCACAGTGGCTTGGCTGCTCGTCTTTCACCCGGACGACCGGGGTTCGAATCCCGGTCATAGCGGGGTGGAATTTTCACCTGAAAATTCACGTGGCGTCAGGAAGGGCATCCGGCCTTAAATTCCCGGCCAAAACCAAAATGAGCCGGGTTGGCTCCGGCGACCCCAATTACTTGGGAAAAGCCGAAGGAAAACAAAACAAACATATTGAATTAATTAATTAACTAATTTCGATTTGATTTTTACAATGATTTTCATAAATTTTATAGTTATGCTTATTATTTTAATTATACTTTTAAGATTTTTATTTCTATATTTATATTTTATTCTTACACCTTAGGCTAATTGTTAATGTTTTTAGTTTCATGTTTTGTTTTAGTTTATCCGACACATTAGTCTACGTCAAGTAGATACGTAGGCTACCTAGGCTATATAATATTTGATTTTTAGAAATACGAGCACTTCGGCATGAAAATTCTCCGAAATTTGGCTGAAAGATTCAACTATCAGCGTCTTTGAAAGCATAAACTGTCCTTATGACATGTGGTTAATATAGAGACCACTATCCCATAATGTAATAATAAAGTTATTGGTTTTACGTCCCTTTTAACTACCCTGGCTTTTAGAGACTCTGTGGTGCCAGAATGTTTCCCCGAAGGGGATCTTTAAAGTGCCAGTAAATCTACTGACACGGCTCCTTCGCATTTGTGCACCCTCAAATGCCAGCTGACTGCGCCAGGATACGAACCTGCAACCTTGGGCCCAGCAAGCGAGAACATTGCCGCTGAGCCACGCAGCCATCCTATCCCATAAAGGGTTAAAGGACATGACATCTAGTTCATCTGCTTAAATGATAAGGATGTAGACTATACAGTATAATAAGTTCTCTCACTTTCCTCGTTAACGAGTGGCTCGCCTTTGAAACTTAGCTGAGTGGATAGGCCTATGTTTGCATTCCATGTCTGTGGGAATCTCAGGAGTTCTCAGCTCGAGGCACAGCGTTGTCAACTCTCCATCGTAGCCACTGAGAGCAAGCAGTGAGACTGGACAGAACTACGTGCAACTGTGCAACACTGGAGAGCTGACATGCGACCAGACTCTGGAGTCCACGTGGATGAAAGCGGGAGCATGCTATTGTCAAGAACCATCAGCTATTGGTCAGCAGCGAACAATGGTTATTGTCTAACGTTTAAGTCACCGCTCGTTAACGAGGAAACTGAGAGAACTATACACCATCAGCTAACGGAGTGACAGCGGCTTGTAAATTGAGAGGCAGGCGATTGATCTTTCATCCAGATACGAGAGTTTCTCGATCGACAGGGGGATGATTTCATGAGGGTAGTTGGCTTAAAAAGAAATTGTATCAAAAGTTTCCAGACTCTAAGACAAATCTAATATTATGTATTATTCGCGAATCGGCCAACTAGGGACCACGACAAGTTCTACTATAGATTCTAACGTTTATTCAATTTACGATTGATCCAGTAGGTTCTTCATTAGCTTGCTGTGTCGAGCATGGCGTTCATCCGACCACTTTGCACTGGTTGTCCATTTCTCATCTCGGGAAGTCCCAAAAGTCACGATGCTTGTTCGGAAAAGGTCTCGTTTGTGCGCGTCACCAGGTCTTAGGCCCATTTCTTGGAGGTCTTTCTTGACTTTAACTTACCAGGGAACTGTTGTTTTTGGCTTTGAGTCGAAATTGTTAAATATACGTTTTGTCCATCTAGAGTCGTCCATCCATCGCAAGTGACGTTAGAAGCGAGCCCTGCGTTTGGCATTATGTATGTGATCTTCTCTGTCTTAGAATAGATTTCTTGCCTGGATTTTCTTACGTAGATCCAGTTTTCGTAGTTTGGACCAAGTATGTTGTGGAGAATCTTTCTCTCCTTTTGCTCTAACTTAGCAAGCTAATATTATGTTACTTTTATTATTAATAATAGACTATTATTACTATTATTGTTTTTATTAGTAAGAATAGACGTCAGTCATTTTGCGGTTATTCAAAGGTCTATGTCGAATTAGTTTGCAGGCAATTCGTAAAGAAAAATATCGGTTGTGTTGTGCTTCATGATTAGTCTTTTATATTTTGTCTTAAGGAAAAATACGCTAACCTTTTCTGTATAGTCGATGCAGAATGTGATAACTAGACTATGCTAATGTCAGTGTCCACAGTCCCTTTAAACCAGGGGAGAACGGTCAAAATATCTGGTGTCAAAAAAAAAAGGATTCCAACACGAAATCCTCTTAATTACTGTACTTGCGTGGGATTGAGTGGCAAGAACTTGGGGATGGAAGGTTTCCAATGAACCCTTAACCCTATGTTGGTTAAATGATTCTACTATTTTATTTCTTCAATTAATAAATATTTCAACCAGCATCATGAAAGTAGCCAGACAGTGATGAGGAAATTTCAAGCATTTGTTGGAGACAGTAGGGACATACCTGCATCAGTTTAACAAAAGGCTAAGTACTTGAGCTATGAAAAGAAATAGCTTAGCTATGTATCACAGGGACAGGTGTGGCTACCTCAATTTTAGAAGCGACGCGCGGTGAGACATGGTTCTGGTATGTTCATTGTGATATTCGCGCCTAGAAGAAATATGATGCAGTAACGTGAATGGCTGATGAAGAAAATAGACACTCCCAAGACGCCAAGATCTACTAGAAACCGCCAAATTACAGAGAAATGGAGAACCAATGAGAAGAGAATGCCTACTTGCGCGCCAACTCCGGCTGGGGTACGCGGCGGCTAGTATTCACGCGGGAAATCGCCTAGACAAAATCTCTACGATCGATTCTAGGATTAATGGGCATATTCTTGACCTGTGCAATATTACGAGTTCAGTGATATGTATTTCATTCCTGTATCACAATTATTTCGAGAAATTTTTACATAAAATCCCCCTCCATCTAGACCCAAGGGCCAGTTCATTTATAAGTGTGTCGAAGAGCCAAGACATTGACTTTTATTCCGTGTGTTGAGGACACACTATTATTATTCTGTGCGTCTACAGACATGACTTTTATTCCGTGTGTTGAGGACACACTATTATTATTCTGTGCGTCTACAGACATTGACTTTCATTCCGTGTGTCTAGGAGACATTACTTTTATTCCGTGTGTTGAGGACACACTATTATTATTCTGTGCGTCTACAGACATGACTTTTATTCCGTGTGTTGAGGACACACTATTATTATTCTGTGCGTCTACAGACATTGACTTTCATTCCGTGTGTCTAGGAGACATTACTTTTATTCCGTGTGTTGAGGACACACTATTATTATTCTTTGCGTCTACAGACATTGACTTTTATTCCGTGTGTCGAGAACACAGGACTTTGATTATGTTCGTCTGAAGAGATAGACTTGTATTTGTGTCGAGGACACAAGTTATTCATTGAAAAGTGGTAAATTCAGTGATAGATAGTCATAGTACTATAGTTATAGGGACAGTAGCGTCGATAATTCGCCAACGAACAGTGACAGGGAATTTAGTACCTGAACAAGCGAATTTAGTAGTCAGGCATAAAGTGTATAATAACCTAATTTTTGTATCAGCGCAAGGATGACATCGATGAATGCAGAAGAAGTGTGGAAGTCTCAACAGTCCGTCCAGATGGCTGCTATGAGATAAAGAAGCATCCAGTTGGGGAATGGCGTCTGATGTTCTTTGACGGGTGACTACAACACGAGATGAGTACAAATAATATTTTATTATTTATTAAATTAACTTATGGTTTATGGGACATATTTTTGTAAATACTTTGCTTGTGTGATTTACTGTAGTATATTTAGTTTTGATCTGGCACACTTTTGTTTGGAAGCAGCTCGCACAATGGTAGTTAATGGAAGGTTCTTTTCTTTGTGTTGTGTTAACTAACGTATCTATGTGAACGGCCGTGTTCGCCTAGGTTACGAAGTGCGGTTAAAAACGTCTCTCGGAGATATGTCGTGTTTCAGAAGTAGGACTGAATTAATATAATTATATAGTAGATTGGAGGGTAATTAAGTTTGTTGAGAATTATTATTGATCAGATTCAGTGTGATTATTGCCTTTGGAGCAATGTAATTTGTGACGAAGAGTACTCAGCTCTATCGTAGGTTTTAAATATTGTGTTAAATGTTTGCGAGCTTTAATTCAGCAGACCCGTGTGAAAGGAGTTATGTCAGTCCCAGATGTGTGTATTGTGAGTATATTGTTGTGGTATTACAAGCGGGAACTTCAGCAGAGACTGATTTCTGTCAGCTTGGTACCAGATTCATATTGTTTCCTTGCGAGGACAATTATGGATATGTGATTATTGTCTGACCATATGTTGAGTGGGAGGAGATGTTAGCGGCTGTTGATTCCTTGAGATAACAGTTCAGCGGGTCGGCTATTTATATACACTGGATGGGGGACATGACTGGTAATGTGGAATGGGTGAGTTGTTGTCACAAGGGCTGGCTGAGTTTCGCAAGCAGAGCTCATTAGGGGAGTGCACGTCTGGCTCCCAATTACTTGAAAATAAATATAAATGTGAGAAACTGATCAATGGTAAAATTGTTTAAATAAATGGGAGTTGCCTACGAAACACGATTACCTTCGAAGCGTTTCCTTAACATGCAGTTTTGTTAATATAAAGTAATCTTAACCACTCAGGTTGTTTGTTGTTGTTGGTTTATTCTATGTTTATTTGTACATGTTAGTGACTCGTGAGTCACGTGCGGCGCTGTGTTTCCTTGTTGTTGAGTATCTGGCCATTGTGGCAGCTCATTTGGATAAGTGTGTCACCACACTAATAAGGGTCTCAGAGAGATGCCTGTAAATAGTAGAGTTGTAATATGTGTGTCAGAGTTAGATTTAAGGATTTTTATTAATGTTATGCCCATAGCCATAAAAGTTGATTTACGAGATGATTGTTCGTGAGCACCGTGGCTGTTAACCCGTTGTGAACGAATGATCATCCAAGTACTCATTTCCCGTAGATAGTCACCACGCGAACATAAATTCATATGCAAGATAGTGGAACTGGGATCCACATTTTATTAGAAAAGGGGAGATCCATCTGACTCCTCAAAGTGATAAATATTCCTGTCAGGGGAAAATTCAGGGAGGATTTTGTTTATTATTGTTTATTTTATTCTTTTATGCACAAATTAGTTATTAAATCTTGTTATTATCTTACGTTTTGTCTCCTTTCTTTCTTAGTTATAGTTTTCATCCTATAACCCTTGCCTCAGAAAAGCACGTTGTTTGGCGGACGTAAACACCACACTATGAACTGAACGCGACCCCTTGATCAAAGATTCTTACATAAAACACTGCTATTCTGAAGGGTTCATAGGTGAAAACTGGCGGCCAACGGTGGGGCTATTCACTGTGGTGTAACGGGGAGATTACACATGTCAATAGTGGCGCATTTGAGTAAAACTGGCATGCCGCAAGTGCAGGCAGATATGACAGTATTTAATCACCGGGAAGTGATATTTTATTAAAAGTAGTTGAGGCGAAGTGGATACCGCCAAATGTGTGAAAGATAAATTAAAATCAGGAGTTTGCAAAGTAAAATACGGTGCACGTTGTTGTCTTTTAAATTAAAGTAAAATTAAGATGTGATACCGGGCGCCCAATGATAAAGTTAAAACTAGATTTGTGTAGAAAGTCAAACTCATGGAAATATTAGGAGGCTGTAGCCTAAAATGACAATTAATACTTTGTTAATTAGTCAAGTGTTAATATCAGATCAGGATAACTGTTTAATGACTAAATATGTGCTTGGGGTTAAAATTAAATTGAGTAAAACTAGAACTACTCAGAGATGCAATCAACTAATGGAATTAAAGGTAAAAATAAATGAACTGAGTAGAATAAAGAAATTAAATGTGCATTGGATTTATGTGCGTGTCAAAGGGCATTGGCGTATGCCATTTCCCATATGTCTCATATAAATTGTAAAACATGGCAACGGTGGCGCAGATCCAGGAGATCATTGAGAGTGCAGCGAGGAGAACTCAGGAATTGTTGGATACTAAACTAGCAGAACAGAGTCAATCTATAAACACTAGTATGTTGGAGCAAAGTGAAGCGTTGAATACAAAATTATCTGAACAAATAAATACTAAACTGTTAGAGCAAAGTGAATCACTAAATACGAAAATGTCAGAACAAAGTGAATCGCTAAATACTAAACTGTTAGAACAAAGTGAATCATTGCGGACACAGTTAAACAACAGTAGAATTGAGCAAAATGAATATCAGGCGGAACAAGCTAGGTTATTAAAGAGTGAAATTAATGACACTATAAATTCACAGTTAGAGGCGCAAAATAATAAAAACACGAACCAATTAGCTTCGTTAACCGCAGAGATGAAAGAGCACACAAACCAACAGATGATATTACTGGCCCTTGATGTAAGCAAAAATAATGAGAAACAATTAGAGCAGATTAAACAAATGGAGAGTATTTTCGATAAAAAAAAACTTAGCATTCTCGATGAAACGGTGTTAGCTAAATTAGAGCAGATTGAAATAGCATGCACAATGAATACAAGCGAGGTCAAAATAGCCCAGGATAAGTTGGAAGGTCGATTTAAGGAGATGGAGAAAAGTGGCAGGGTCATTCAACAACAAATATCAGCAGTAGATGAGAACATATCAGGCATAATTAAAGATATGGACCGTCTAGAGATAAAATCAGCGGAACAGTGGAAAAGCCTAGAAACGGAACAAGAACAATTTAAGAGTACATTAGACGAAAGGCTGAGCCAGATAGAAAATAATCAGGATGAAAATAAGAGCCAAATTGAAGAAAAAATAAGCACGATTAAAGAACAGATCAGGAAAGATTGGAAGAAAATGAATATTGATTCTAGAGAGGAAAGATCCACCATTATCAAAACAGTAGGCGAAAACCACACGCGTATTCAAGCTTTGGAGCAAGAGGTAAAAATAGACTTAAAGAGCAGACAGACAGGATCATTAAAGCCGAACTTCGCTCATTAGAACAATCGTCTATATTTAAAACGGGAGCATTGAAAGACAAGCAGGATGACTCACATAGTCCCCAACCCAGCATAGCAGGAAGTCAGAATCAAGCAGAGAGCCCATTAACAACAAACACGGAAGGATTTCGTAAGAACGTAGATAGAAGCTCAACACCACAGGACGGTCATCAGCCCACACAACTTATTCAAGTAATTCGCTCAAATGACTACAAACCGCAGAAATACACCGAAAATTCAGGGGTAACGCCTAAGGCCTTTATCAAAGAGATTGAAGACCATTTCAATGACACTGGGGTACCTGAAGCACGTAGATTGAGAATGATGGAGAGATTTTTATCAGGGAATGTTCTCACCTGGTTTTTAAGTTTCAAATACACATTTGGAACCATGTCAGATTTTAACTTAGCGTTTCTGCGCAAATACTGGTCTCCCGCCATACAACAGAGTTTAAGAATGGAGCTTTACTCTAGAAAATACCAAACTACCCAGCAGACAAAATACTCAGATTTCTTTAACATGCAAATGCTAAAATTTCGCGATCTGGATTACCCATTAAACGAATCAGATTTGGTGATGACAATAGCAAGGCAAATGCCAGTTAATGTACAGCAAGTGCTAGTCGCAGCAAACGTCAGTACGGCCCTACATGCAGAGCAGATATTACGGCAAATAGATGAGACCACATCTCATAGTCATTTTAGAGGAGGAAGACAGCTGGAATTAGTCAACACTACAGAGGTCGTAAAAGCAAAACAAGGAAATACTAAAACGCAGGGTACTAATACGAGCACCTCCACACCTAGGCGAAACCAGGAAGAAGGGGAAAACAGACCATATCAGCGTAACGAAAATTACTACAACAATAGATACCAGAGCAACAATAGATACCAACAGAGAGGATATCAACAATGGCGTGATAATCGAAGGAATGACAGGCCTTATGGAAGATACGGTGATTATAATGCCAATCAACGATGGAAAGGAAGGAGAGATCAAAATCAAGGAGATCAACGTAACTATCGAGATGACTGGGATGATAGGCTCGCTCAATCACAAAATTACTTAGAGGAGTTACACGCTAATCAAGGTGGAGAGCTAGGAAGATGGGAAAAGGCCATTGGGAACAGAAAGAACCCAGATACACATACTGAGGAAGCTGGAAGTCTACTGAGACAAGAGGAATATCAAGGACATGAGCGACAGAAGGATGATGGGAGTCGAAATGGAGCTAAAAAAAATGTTAATTTTGGATCAAGGAGACAGTCTCCAAACACATCAGTCGGAAGTTGAAGATGGATGGATAGTAGCGAACATACAAGAATGGATTGCTTTACCAGAAGATTGCCTGGAGGAGACGGTGAAACCACGGAACGATGAAATTAGGCAATTACCCATTATTTACGCAAGGATTGGTGGAATTAATATAAGATGTTTATTGGATACAGGGTCACAGATCAGTCTAGTATCGGAGGCCTTGGTTCGAGAGTTGGGACGGACTCAGAATATTCCTGTAATTCCGGTACCACAGCTCAAAGTGAGGGGTGTTATTCCTGAACGCACTGTTACTTGTAAACGTCAGGCATACTTAGAGCTGAACATATTGGAACATACTTTTGGGCAAACATTCATTATCATGGCAAAGATGAATTTCAATATAATTCTTGGTGCAAATTTCATTTGTGACTATCAAGCAGTGATAGATTTACACAAGAATACAGTCAGTTTTAGAGAATATGACCAGCTGAAAAACGTGGGATTGCATATGGATGAAATCACTACCGGAAGAGATGTCAATTCTTGGGCATTGGAAGCAATATCAGAAGAGACGGAAGAGGAGGTACGAAAGGCGGAAGATAACATCATAGAAGGGGCTGTTGTGGAACTAGATGAGGAGATAGAATCCCAGGAGATATGGTCTTTATTAACAGAAGGAGATGACAGCGATGCACAATTTGAAGAGTTACTACAGGAGCGGCTCAATGACATTCAACTTGGGGGTGAACACAGAAAACAGTTGGAAGAGATTTTAAGGAAGCACAAATCAGTATTTGATACAGTACCTGGGAAAATTTTAAATTTCAAGTACTCTATGCAAGTCGAGGACTGGTCACCTTTCAAAAGCAGATTGTACCCAATTCCTGAAAAATATCGTGGTCAAGTTAAAATTATTATAGATGAGATGTTAGAAGCTGGAGTGATAAGGAAGACACCTACACCTTATCTAAATGCGATTTTGGCAGTCACAAAACCAAATGGATCTATTAGACTTTGTTTAGATGCCAGAAATCTCAACATGAAACTCATTTTTAGCCTACTTTCGATTTTTGCAAAAAATGAAAGTAGACTTATGAGATCAACACAGGGCGAAAAAAGTGTGTCTGTCTGTGTGTGTGTATGTGTGTGTGTGAGTCTGTGTGTGTGTGTGTGTGAGTCTGTGTGTGTGTGTGTGTGTGTCTGTGTGTGTGTGAGTGTGTGTACTCTGAATGTCTGTCCCCCCCTATCAATTCGAACACGGTGAATGCGAATTGAACGAAATTTGGTACAAAGGTAGCACTAGCAAAGGACACCTCAGTGTCATGTTTTATATCGCCGCCATCTTGACGGAAACGTAATGGCGGCCACACAAATGTTCAAAGCTTAAATCAAATTACGACTAACCTAATCATCCGATCTCTACCAAATTTTGCAACAACATACCTTTATGGCGGGAGCATCCTTTGACCAAACTAATAGGTCATCAGCGTAATAGTTTGCGGATGGCGGCCATCTTTGTGTGAAAATCGATTCCCCCTATTAATTCGAACACGGTGCAACCGAATGGAACGAATTTGGTACAGAGGTAGTACTAACAAAAGGCACCTCAGTGTCATGTTTTATATCGCCGCCATCTTGACGGAAACGTAATGGCGGCCACACAAATGTTCAAAGCTTAAATCAAATTACGATTACCCTAATCTTCCGATCTCTACCAAATTTTGCAACACCATACCTTTATAGAGGAAGCATCCTTTGACCAAATGGTTAGGTCATTAGCCTAATAGTTTGCGGATGGCGGCCATCTTTGTGTGAAAATCAATTACCCCTATTAATTCAAACACGGAGAAACCGAATGGAACGGAATTTGGTACAGAGATAGCACTAGCAAAGGGCATCTCAGAGTCATGTTTTATATCGCCGCCATATTGACAGAAACGTAATGGCGGCCACACAAATGTTCAAAGCTTAAGTTAAATTACGACTAACATAACCATCCGATCTCTACCAAACGTTGCAACAACATTCCCTTATGGAGGGAGCATCCGTTGACCAATCTAATAGGTTATTAGCCTAATAGTTTGCGGATGGCGGCCATCTTTATGTCAAAACTGATTCCCCCTATTAATTCGAACACGGTGGAACCGAATTAACGAAATTTGGTACAGAGGTAGCACTGGCAAAGGACACCTCAGTGTCATGTTTTATATCGCCGCCATCTTCACAGAAACGTAATGGCGGCCACACAAATGTTCAAAGCTTAAGTTAAATTGGGACTAACATAACCATCCGATCTCTACCAAAATTTGTAACAACATTCCTTTATGGAGGGAGCATCCTTTGACCAATCTAATAGGTTATTAGCCTAATAGTTTGCGGGTGGCGGCCATCTTTATGTCAAAATTGATTCCCCCTATTAATTCGAACACGGTGGAACCGAATGGAACGAAATTTGGTACAGAGGTAGCACTAGTAAAGGGAACCTCAGTGTCATGTTTTATATCACCGCCATATTGACAGAAACGTAATGGCGGCCACACAAATGATTAAAGCTTAAATCAAATTACGACTAATATAACCATCCGATCTCTACCAAACTTTGCAACAACATACCTTTATTGAGGGAGCATCCTTTGACCAAACTAATAGGTCATCAGCCTAATATTTTGCGGATGGCGGCCATCTTTGTGTGAAAATCAATTCCCCTTATCAATTCGAACACGGTGAAACCGAATGGAACGGAATTTGGTACAGAGGTAGCACTAGCAAAGGGCACCTCAGTGTCATGTTTTATATCACCGCTATGTTGACGGAAACGTAATCGCGGCCACCAAAATGTTAAAAGCTAAAATGTAATTACGACCAACCTAATAATCTAGTCTCTACCAAATTTTGCAACACCATATCTTTATGAGGGAAACATATTCAGACCAAACTGCAAGAACATCAGCCCAATAGTTTGCAGATGGTGGCCAAGTATGTGTGCAAATCGATTCCCCCTATCAATTCAAACACGGTGAAACCGAATTGAACGATATTTGGTACAGAGGTAGCACTAGCAAAGGGCACCTCATATTCATGTTTAATATCCATATAGCACGTTGTATTTCAACAAGCTACTACAACCAACATTCAATCATACTCGTTGAAAAGGACAAAGAGTTATAACAATACCCATGCATTTAGGAGAAAGTAGGCTATATGTTCTTTACTGAACATCTTGTTCCTGAGTATGATAGAGCGCCAATTATCAGAGACGTATTAAAAGGCTTTAAAAAACAAGAGCATTTATTCATCAGTCGATCTGACGAGCTCGTTCCATCATCTTGAATTGGATGAGAAGTCACAGCTTCTAACTGGCTTCTTATTCGATAACCAGACATATTGTTTCGTCAGAATGCCTTTTGGGGTCAAAACAGCGGGCTGTGCTTTAATCCGAGCACTGGACCGGAACCTAACCGAGGAAGTAAAGGAGATGACGGTGCGATACATTGACGACATTCTGTTGGCATCCGACAACATTGAAACTCACATGGAAAATTTAGATAAAGTATTGGGCAACTTGAATGCTTCGAATTTCAAAGTAAACCTGAAGAAACCGCATTTCTTCAAGAGCGAGATCTTATATTTGGGTCACGTCATTGACAAGGAGGGGGTGAAGCCAAATCCAGCCAAGATTGAAGCGATAAAGAATTTCCCTACACCAACGAGAGTCAAGCACATTCGGGCTTCCTTAGGCGTAACGGGATTCTTTAAAGAAAACTGTCCAGGTTATACAGAGACAGTAGCTCCTATGCAAGAAATGTTAAAGAAAAATAACAAATGGTCATGGAACGCGGAATGTGAGAAGGCATTCCAAGCAACAAAACAGCTATTAGAAAACTGCATTAAATTAGGCTATCCAGATTTCAAGCTCAAATTTATAATCCAAGCGGATGCTTCACTAATTGGGATAGGTGCTATGCTCTACCAAGAGGATCCAGCGAACCTGCAGCACAAAACATATTTGGCATTTGTCAGCCGAAAATTGCGTAAGCACGAGCGCAATTATACTGTAACCGAGCTAGAATTGTTGGCCATCCTTCATGCGCTCCAACAATGGAAACGAATAATCTATGGTTACCCTATTGTTGTCAGGACTGACCACAAGGCACTAACATTCTTGTTTAAGACGTCAATGGCAAGCGAACGTGTGACACGTTGGTCTATATACATTCAGCAGTTCAGCATTGAAATTGAACATTGTCCAGGGAAGATGAACGTGATACCGGATGCACTCAGCAGGAACCCAGAGCCTGATAATGAAGAAACAGCGATGGTACAACACTTGGAGTTAACACCGAAGGACCGGGAATTCTTGGAGGAGTTACGTGAGATACAGCGAGAAAAGGAAGCGGAACCATGGATGATGCTACTAATTAATTACTTCAAAAAGCAACTACCTACAGGAACACCTGCATTTCGAGAAGCGAAAGCCAAAGAAGGAAGATATGTTTATGTCAACAATTTGCTGCACAAATGGGTAGATAATGACCACACCAAGTTACGCATATTAGTACCTGCATCGTTACAACGAGGATTGACATGGCATACGCACGAAAGTTACGGTCACGTGGGCTTAGACAAGTGCGAAGCGACAATAGGAGAGACATTTACATGGCCACGTATGAGAACAACAATATGTGACGTCATTACAACTTGTGACCCGTGTCAGAGAACAAAGCCAAATAATTATTTACTGAGGCAATATCATAGACCGTTGCTACCTCAGAAACCATGTGAGCTACTGGCGATGGACTGTCTTGGCCCAATTCCGAAGGGAAGGAGAGGTTGCCGTCATTTGCTAGTGTGCATTGATGTATTTTCTAAGTTTGTAGTACTATGACCTATTCAGAAAACAACATCGAAGCAGGCACTCAGTCGCATTCGTAATAGAGTTATTCCAACCCTTGGAAAACCAGATTTTATATTATCAGATCACGGCAGTTATTTCACAAGCGCCGAATTCAAGAAAGGAATGGAAGACATGGGTATAAAACATGTTTTAAGCAGTATCCGACATGCCCAAGCAAATCCAAGCGAGAGAGTAATTAAATCTGTAACTGCATATTTGAGAATCTTCATTCCGAACGAACACCACAAATGGGTCGATAAAATTAAGGACGTAGAGACATGCATGAATTCTACCAGGCACGAGTCAACAGGACAAATACCTATGGTCCTACACAAGAACGAGTATCCAGTAAGAACGTGGAAAAGCATCATTAACTGTCCACAAGATCCCATGATAGCACCAGACCTGCAAATTGAACGAACGAGAGAATACATGAGGAAACAAGCAGACCGCAGATTACGGCGAGTAAGAAATAAGAGGTTCCACGGTGATCTTGAAGTCAACCAGCTCGTTTTGGTAAAACGACCTGCTACATCGGACCCAGAAAAGAAAATCTTTAGTAAGTTCTGCGAAAAATTCATAGGACCCTATTCTATCGTAAGAAACCTTGGAAATAATGCTTACAGAGTGAAAGAATTGAGCACAGGAACAATGTCAGTTTACAACGCTGCCAACCTAAAAAAATATCGTCGAAGTGAACCATGGTAGCGCCGAAATAATGACGCTGTTTGAATATACGGACGTCCTACTATCAACAAAGTCAACGGGGAGCAGTTGAATACGGCACGTGATGAAGGAGGAAGTAGACTTGTTGTTGACAAACATTAACGAGGCGAGTTAGGTGTTGCCGCAGGCATCGAGCGTCACGCAAGATTGGAAGGGGGAGAGACAAGCAGGATATGAAAACGAGTAAATGCCATTGAAGACAGGAGCGCCTAGACCAAGTAAGAAAAAGGGGTGATTCTGGAAATAAAACAAATTGGCCTACGGAAGTATTGTAAAATTGTCGACTTTATTCCTAAGTTCGAAATTTTGTGAGTGGGAGAGTTGTGAACCCTTTACCCTATGTTGGTTAAATGATTCTACTATTTTATTTCTTCAATTAATAAATATTTCAACCAGCATCATGAAAGTAGCCAGACAGTGATGAGGAAATTTCAAGCATTTGTTGGAGACAGTAGGGACATACCTGCATCAGTTTAACAAAAGGCTAAGTACTTGAGCTATGAAAAGAAATAGCTTAGCTATGTATCACAGGGACAGGTGTGGCTACCTCAATTTTAGAAGCGACGCGCGGTGAGACATGGTTCTGGTATGTTCATTGTGATATTCGCGCCTAGAAGAAATATGATGCAGTAACGTGAATGGCTGATGAAGAAAATAGACACTCCCAAGACGCCAAGATCTACTAGAAACCGCCAAATTACAGAGAAATGGAGAACCAATGAGAAGAGAATGCCTACTTGCGCGCCAACTCTGGCTGGGGTACGCCGCGGCTAGTATTCACGCGGGAAATCGCCTAGACAAAATCTCTACGATCGATTCTAGGATTAATGGGCATATTCTTGACCTGTGCAATATTACGAGTTCAGTGATATGTATTTCATTCCTGTATCACAATTATTTCGAGACATTTTTACATAAAATCCCCCTCCATCTAGACCCAAGGGCCAGTTCATTTATAAGTGTGTCGAAGAGCCAAGACATTGACTTTTATTCCGTGTGTTGAGGACACACTATTATTATTCTGTGCGTCTACAGACATGATTTTATTCCGTGTGTTGAGGACACACTATTATTATTCTGTGCGTCTACAGACATTGACTTTCATTCCGTGTGTCTAGGAGACATTACTTTTATTCCGTGTGTTGAGGACACACTATTATTATTCTGTGCGTCTACAGACATGACTTTTATTCCGTGTGTTGAGGACACACTATTATTATTCTGTGCGTCTACAGACATTGACTTTCATTCCGTGTGTCTAGGAGACATTACTTTTATTCCGTGTGTTGAGGACACACTATTATTATTCTGTGCGTCTACAGACATTGACTTTTATTCCGTGTGTCGAGAACACAGGACTTTGATTATGTTCGTCTGAAGAGATAGACTTGTATTTGTGTCGAGGACACAAGATATTCATTGAAAAGTGGTAAATTCAGTGATAGATAGTCATAGTACTATAGTTATAGGGACAGTAGCGTCGATAATTCGCCAACGAACAGTGACAGGGAATTTAGTACCTGAACAAGCGAATTTAGTAGTCAGGCATAAAGTGTATAATAACCTAATTTTTGTATCAGCGCAAGAATGACATCGATGAATGCAGAAGAAGTGTGGAAGTCTCAACAGTCCGTCCAGATGGCTGCTATGAGATAAAGAAGCATCCAGTTGGGGAATGGCGTCTGATGTTCTTTGACGGGTGACTACAACACGAGATGAGTACAAATAATATTTTATTATTTATTAAATTAACTTATGGTTTATGGGACATATTTTTGTAAATACTTTGCTTGTGTGATTTACTGTAGTATATTTAGTTTTGATCTGGCACACTTTTGTTTGGAAGCAGCTCGCACAATGGTAGTTAATGGAAGGTTCTTTTCTTTGTGTTGTGTTAACTAACGTATCTATGTGAACGGCCGTGTTCGCCTAGGTTACGAAGTGCGGTTAAAAACGTCTCTCGGAGATATGTCGTGTTTCAGAAGTAGGACTGAATTAATATAATTATATAGTAGATTGGAGGGTAATTAAGTTTGTTGAGAATTATTATTGATCAGATTCAGTGTGATTATTGCCTTTGGAGCAATGTAATTTGTGACGAAGAGTACTCAGCTCTATCGTAGGTTTTAAATATTGTGTTAAATGTTTGCGAGCTTTAATTCAGCAGACCCGTGTGAAAGGAGTTATGTCAGTCCCAGATGTGTGTATTGTGAGTATATTGTTGTGGTATTACAAGCGGGAACTTCAGCAGAGACTGATTTCTGTCAGCTTGGTACCAGATTCATATTGTTTCCTTGCGAGGACAATTATGGATATGTGATTATTGTCTGACCATATGTTGAGTGGGAGGAGATGTTAGCGGCTGTTGATTCCTTGAGATAACAGTTCAGCGGGTCGGCTATTTATATACACTGGATGGGGGACATGACTGGTAATGTGGAATGGGTGAGTTGTTGTCACAAGGGCTGGCTGAGTTTCGCAAGCAGAGCTCATTAGGGGAGTGCACGTCTGGCTCCCAATTACTTGAAAATAAATATAAATGTGAGAAACTGATCAATGGTAAAATTGTTTAAATAAATGGGAGTTGCCTACGAAACACGATTACCTTCGAAGCGTTTCCTTAACATGCAGTTTTGTTAATATAAAGTAATCTTAACCACTCAGGTTGTTTGTTGTTGTTGGTTTATTCTATGTTTATTTGTACATGTTAGTGACTCGTGAGTCACGTGCGGCGCTGTGTTTCCTTGTTGTTGAGTATCTGGCCATTGTGGCAGCTCATTTGGATAAGTGTGTCACCACACTAATAAGGGTCTCAGAGAGATGCCTGTAAATAGTAGAGTTGTAATATGTGTGTCAGAGTTAGATTTAAGGATTTTTATTAATGTTATGCCCATAGCCATAAAAGTTGATTTACGAGATGATTGTTCGTGAGCACCGTGGCTGTTAACCCGTTGTGAACGAATGATCATCCAAGTACTCATTTCCCGTAGATAGTCACCACGCGAACATAAATTCATATGCAAGATAGTGGAACTGGGATCCACATTTTATTAGAAAAGGGGAGATCCATCTGACTCCTCAAAGTGATAAATATTCCTGTCAGGGGAAAATTCAGGGAGGATTTTGTTTATTATTGTTTATTTTATTCTTTTATGCACAAATTAGTTATTAAATCTTGTTATTATCTTACGTTTTGTCTCCTTTCTTTCTTAGTTATAGTTTTCATCCTATAACCCTTGCCTCAGAAAAGCACGTTGTTTGGCGGACGTAAACACCACACTATGAACTGAACGCGACCCCTTGATCAAAGATTCTTACATAAAACACTGCTATTCTGAAGGGTTCACCAACTGGAAATTCGTTGGCGTCGCGACTATAGTCTACCAGACTACGTCTTCGGCGTTTGTCCCGCCCGGCTGCAGGGATACTCTGCCTCCATACATTTCTGTCTCATGCCGTGTCTGGGTGAAGATTAACGCCTCTGAGGTATTTGTCTAGCTTATCGGCCCATCGTTGCATCGGTCGTCCCTTTGGTCTTTTGCCGATATCTTGTATACTGTAACCAGTAATTGCAATTGTGTCAGTTCCTGCCCGCAGTCCATGCCCGAACCATCGTGATTTTATCTCGGATAGGTGCGACACCAAACCGCTTCCTGATGTTGTCATTTGAAACATGGTTTAAATTAGTGACACCCGCTATCCACCTTAACATCTCTGTTTCCATTACGCCTAAACGACGCTCTGCCTAAGACGTAGTTGGCCAACAATCGCATCCATATACTGTAATGCGACTGGGCGGATGACAGTGCGATTTTGTACTTCAAGTTATATTTCATCCTACGGTCGCAGTGCCACCTGTTGTTGTTCGCCACTTCATCCAGGCAGCATTGATTTGTGAATTGACTTCTTCGTCAATGCCTCCTTCGTCTGTCATAGTGGATCCAAAACATTTGAATTTTGTCACTCGTGGCAGATCTCCCCCATATACTTGGATAGTTCCTGTTTCTTGTGTATCTGACGTCATATATTCTGTTTTAGTTTAGTTGAGACTATACTAAACTGTTGTTTGTTGTTGATTCATTGAAGGGCTTTGCGCCATCGCGGTCATGTAGCCACGTGTACTTCTGTGTGAAAATTGATAACTTGTGTAATTGTTATGGCTGTATTTGTGTATTTGTAATTCAGATGAGGATTGATAAGGAGGCGGCCATGGCCTTAATTTAGGAAACATCCCGTCATTCACCTGGAGTAGAAGTGGGAAACCACGGAAACCCACTTACAGAATGGCTGAGGTGAGAATCGAACACACCTCTTGTCAGTTTTCTCTCACGAAGTTGAGTTTACTCTACCCACCTCCAGCCCTCAAACCAGAATTAAATTTCTTGGCAGAGCCGGGAATCAAACCCGGACCTCCTGGAAGTTGTTTTTCCGTATTTTCCCATTTCTACTCCAAACAAATGCCGGGATGGTTCCTAAATTACGGCAACGACTGCCTCCTTCCCAATCCTTATCTGAATATTACAAATACACTCATTAATACACTATTACACTCACGATAATACAAGTTATCAGACAAAATGTCACATTCCTCCAAAGTGCACGATGGCTGATAACCAGAACGTCCAAACCCCTCAAATGAATCAACAACAACAACAACAACAACAACAACAACAACAACAACAACAACAACTGTCTATGCATTCCGACTAGGGAACATTTGACTTTCTGCATGAAGAGTTTAAGTAATGACTGGGACGTCCAACACAATTTGCTACAGTAATTATTTCGTGAGAACGAAGATAATTTATTTTACCTTGAACTTTATTCAAGAGCATGACAATGCCAAGAACAAACGGAAGCTTCTGTCTTTCGAACCTGAGGGAAAACATTGACAGACTTGACGGATACCCATAGCCTAAAAACATCCGCCTACGTAAACCTCGTATTAAGACAATACTGCATATATCTTACCTTTTAATCCGGTCATGAATTGGGTGGATTCTCTTTATACTCTCATTTCCAGCGTACTACTCATAAATAAGCCTAATAATGCACAGGGTAAGGTCATCTAATTCCGTAATATTAACCCTTTTAATGCAAATCTGTTATGAGTGGAAAAGTTAAAAATGCCAAGCCAAGTGGAATTAAACTTTTTTGATAAAAATTAAGATAGAATATTGACAGTCTATTTTTTCTACAGTTGGTAAATATATTTTAAATGTCTTCTTCTCCAGTGGTCAATCCCAGGATTGGTTTGCAGCAAATCTCCACTTTTCGCGGCTTTCCACTTTCTTCTTCATTTCTCCGCAGGTCTTGCATCCCACATCATATCCTTAATGTTGTCCATATAATCTACCTCAGGTGTGGTCTTCCTCTAGGTCTATTTCCATCAACACACCTCTCTATGATTATCTTTAGGATTCCTTCATGTCTCAATAGATGGCCTGTAGCCTAAGTTGTATTCTCCATTTAACAATTGATTTCCACAAATTTCTATTCTCACCCACTCTTTTCAAGGCCTCTTCATTTGTAACCTTTCCAATCCATTTTATTTGGAGCATTCGATTATAGCACCATATCTCAACAACAAAACATACGAGCCTTACAATAGTCGCATATGATGTGTAACATCTGACATGTTATCCTACTATGAAATTGAGATGAAATGTATGTGAAGTCCTCTGACATGTTATCCTACTCGTATACTACACAGCTTGGACATTCTTAAAATGCTAATTTAGGCTCCGTTTTCATACTGGTACTATGATGAATGTATAGATTGAATTGGAGATATGCTACTGTCACACTTGTTTGAACAAACATCACATATTATATTGTAAATTAAGAGGAGGAATAAAACCTTAGTCTCTATCCTATCTATAGACTACTAGAAATAATGTTCAATACAATCAAATTTCCCAACTCCTGCTTGGTGCAAACTATTGTAATAAAATTAGATAAATCGTAATTTCATGTAGATTCTGCTAAAATGACGCATAATGATATGATAGATATCGTTTAAATCGATAATCCGGTACCAAAAATAATTGCCGGGACTGGTGTACGAACCTGAGACCTCATGATTCGCAGACCAAGATGCCATCCACGCAGCCATTACAACCACAGACATTAAAAGTACAAGACCGGTAGGGCCTACTCATTTTCACGTGCCGGTAATAATATGGAAGTATTTTTTATGCTCCATTAATATTTTGCTTTTTTCGATAATGTTCCTGTGTGGAATTGAGATTTAAATGAGTTATGAATACGCCTACTTGGCAGTAAAGGGAATTCCTATAGTGGTCTATGAAAGGCTAGCCCAATTCCCGTATAAAAGCATAGATATATTGAACCATTTATCCACAGGCTGTATAAAGGATTCTAATAATTATTCATCATCTTTTGATACATTTCTACAGACAGCAGATATGAGAGCCAGACGGTGTTGGGAAATATTGAGAAATCAGTGGCCGAGAGGACACAATGGTTTAAGCTCCTGTGGTATTTTAGGAAGCAGCATAAATATTCTTGAGACATAGGACAGGTGCAACTCTTAGCGCGGAGACGGCTTGGGCACGCACATTATGGCCTGTTGCTATGAAGGTTGGCGCCAAGAAGAAAATCGAATGCTACGAGGCAATTGGTCAATCGTCATGTTAACCACTCCCTACTGCAGAAATACATGTAAAAGCGCGCAAAGACATACAAGAGTCTGGACCAATAATATCAAGACGCCTTGTTTTAGCAGCAACTCGGCTTGATAACGCACCCTGGTAGATTAACGCGGGAGTTATCTACAGATTAATTCCACGATCGATTCGAGCCAGCTACAGCATAATCGTAACCTCCACACTGCTACGAACTCAATGATATCGATCGCATGCTAGTCTGATAATTATTATGGAATATTTTCTCATAAATCCCCTTCCACACCTACCCTAGTCAGTTTCATTTATAAGGATCCATAATGCTTCGAGAGAACACTTATTTTCGTGCGTCTGAGGACTTAACGTTCACTCACTTATTTTCGTGCGTCTGAGGACGTAACGTTCACTCACTTATTTTCGTGCGTCTGAGGACGTAACGTTCAATCACTTATTTTTGTGCGTCTGAGGACGTAAGGTTCACACTCTTTAATTCATGCGTCTGATAACGTGACGTTGATTTTTATTTGAACATGGAACAGTTTCGTCAAGTTATAAGTGTAACTTCAGTGATTTATTTGTAGTCCCAGCACTATCAGTAGGACCAGTTCATCGAAATAATTCACCAAATAGACTGTCAAGGAATTTAGTACTTGATAGGTGAATGTAGTAGGAAATATATCGTGTGTGTATCTGACAAAACTTTATTTAATTCAGCACGAGATGACGTCTAAGAACGAGACCGGATCTTGGAACCAGCAGGACATTTGCCAGAAGATGTCGATGACGAGATAAACATCTTGAAGTAGATGGCTGCAGACGTTTCCTTGATGCTGTTTTAAAAGGATTGAGTACAAATGAATGAATTTATTTATTAAATCAGCTACGGTATTATGGGATATATTTTGTAGATATTTGTTTGCTTGTTTGGTAATGTAGATTCTTAGTTTTTGTTTTACTGACACGTTAAGTTATGGGACTAGCCGAGCGTTGTGTAATTTGTAAATATTGTGATTGTGTTTTGTTCAACTTTACGGGGCAACGCGCAGCTCGTGCTCGCTTTCGCTCGCGTAAATCGCGGTCAAGCATTATTATTCGGAGGTATGCCTTATAACAGAAATGGAACTGAATTAATTTTGAGATTAAAAATAGAATATGGAGGGTAAAGATTATTTGCGAGTAGAATTTTATGACGGATCAGGATTATTTTGATAGTTGCTTTTTCAGCAGAGCTGAACGGGATGGCACTTTGCACCCGAGTTTTTGTTGTGTATTTTTTTTTAAATGTGTCATTGGACGCAATATTGTTGATCTGTTTTGAGCCAACCCAGTGATATGAGTATGAGAGTCAGTCCAAGCTTTTGGTGCGTTGTGTGATTTTTATGATGTGCTAGCGAGAATATATCATGGTGATTATTCTGACTTGCTCCACATTAGCCCAGTTCATGACCTCGCGAGGCTGGACTTGTGGTATATATTTGTGTTTTCTTGCCATCCAAGGGGAAGAGTGACATAGTTGGCGTTTCCAGAGGGAAACTGCACCTGGCTTGAGCGACTGAGAGAGATAATTGAGGCAGTGTTGACTCATACAAGAGGGTCGCGCTCAAATCAGATAACACGACTTTTCATTAGTAACAGGCCTGGATTCTGTACTTCAATTTAAGACGTTGTTTAAAATTCACAAAACCTGATCGGTTACAATGAGTATTGATTGATTAAATGGGTGCTGTCCATAGTTGTAAGGTAGCTTCCGAGACTCCTGTTTGTCTGGCTTTTTATAAAAATGTAAACATAGCTTTTCAGCCGTTAGGCTTGTATTTTGTTGTTGTTGGTTCAATTTTTGTGTGTTTATTTTACGCGTTCAATGACCCGTGTCAGCTTAGGGTGCGCGAGGCTATGTTCCCAAGTAGTGATGAGAGCGTTTTGGCCTATTTCTGGCATGCTCTTTTTGTTCATTTATGTGCTCTGGCACCAGTAGAATCTCGGGGAGATTCTTCATATTTTTGCATTATTAGATCTTGCATGTGTCAGTAGTAATTATAGGGTATTAATTAAGGGTGGGTCCCATAGCCGTAGTGTGATTTAAAAGATGCAACTCCGTGAGTAACATGATTGTTTTCAGTTGTAAACGGACTCGCATCAGTACTCAGTTTCTTATTAACGAGCAGTACACCACACATTATATAACTTCTTGACCAGGATAAATGGACTTGTATCCTTATGTTGTGACGAGTGAGTTCTTACAGCTCAAGTTTGTGTTATGATTTATCATTTTGAGTGAAACTGTATTCACATTGTTTTGTTGTGACGAGCGAGTCTTACCGCTCAGTGTTATATTTATTCATTTAGGGGGTGAAAGTCAGGGAGGATTTCTTTTATTTATTATTATTATTATTATGCACATAATTTTCAGTCATTAAATATATTTTATTTTACTTGTTATTCATTTTATTTCTAGTATAGCCTCTGTCATGGACCTTTCTATTCATTAGAGCATGTTGTTTTAAGCGAACTTTGCTGTATAACGCAGTCAGGACTGAACACGACCCCGTAGATGAATCTTGAGAAAACCATGCTTTATTGAAGGGTGCAATATATTACATTGATCACTGCATTACCGCAATGTGGGTTAATATCTGAATAGCCATTGTGCAGAAACATAATACCGGCTTTGCCCACTAGTTACAATGTTTCATAATAAGCATATCATCATTTAAATACGGATACGTAGACTTTTTACATGTGGTTTGTGTTTCAAACTGTTGACACCAGAGTTCGCATGAGCGTTTACCGTTCAGTATGAAAGTGTTGAGCAAAGTTAATCGGGGAGTGGATGTCCATCACTTTCATCCAGAGATTGAAAAACAGACTCTCAATAAATCATAATTGTTTTCAGCAAATATGATATAATGAATAGTTTTACACCAAAGAACGACAACTTGAAGATGATTTATTGTAGAAATATCTGTAATGGTGCCTCCAAACCTTGAAGTAAACCGTATGTTATATACATTCCACATGGTACCACTGCCAGCTGCTTTAGCAGCCTGGAGGGATGCGATCCAGCTGGCAGTGCGTCTTACACACTTCCGTCCGATCCACTTCCGTCCCATTTTTCAAAATCACTCCCACAAAAATATCCAGCAACCGAGTGGAAAGATGTTACACATCAAAAATGTAGCTTCTTCTCTTCCACAGTCCCCAGAGTCCAGACTTCACAACCGTAGCATGCCACACTTCAGACATATGCTTTCTGAAACCTTCTTCTGATTTCAAGGCTGACGTTCTTAAAAGTAAGATATTTTTCTTTTTCTTAAATACAGCTTTTGCTTGAGCAATCTACTTCGTACTTCTGTTTTGATACGTCCATCCCTACTGAACCTACTGCCCAGATAGATAAAAGAGTCAAATTGTTCAAGTAGAGCATTACTTACCTTAATTCCAACCTTGACTTGCTCTTGTATTTTAAGCGTATTAGATGTTTCATTTGTTACAGTAGAAACATTTTTTTTAAACTTGATTTATGAATTTTGATTTTTTTTTCACATGCAACACAATCTAAATACGGTAGTATTATTTTTAAAAACCTTATTTTACGGAATTTAAACTCATTGATATATCCATACAGAGAATGAATCCCATGTTGTTTTCATTACAACACTGATAGCACTACGTGGCTGAAAATAATAATAATCTTTTATTTTTAGCAAAGGCTCCTTCGACCAATATATCGGTCCTCCGGCACTATAAGGGTAAAGCATTCTAGTTGAATTTCAGTATTAAGTAGGTCTAATATAAGAAGAAGAATTGTTATCTACTATTTGAGTATAATCATTCAGTCCTCGAATATCAACAAACCATAGTGAAAATGAAAATCAACAGCCTGCTTCCAGTCGACCGACCGGGTCAGGGAATGGAATGAATGAATCTCCTATCTAGCGGCGAGGATATGAACTATGCCGGCTGCCGAAGCCTGTCGCGCTACCCTGGGGCAATGATTAAATGGATGACAGATGAAATGAAATGATAGTGGAGAGTGTTGCTGGAATGAAATTGTGACAGGGAAAGCCGGAGTACCCGGAGAAAAACCTGTCTGCCTCTGCTTTCTCCACACAAATCTCACATGGAGTGACCGGGATTTGAACCACGGACCCAGCGGTGAGAGGCTGGCGTGCTGCCAACTAAGCCACGGAGGCTAGCCATCAACATGCCATAGTAATATTTTTAAAACAACTGAACAACCTTTCTAATATTAAGAGAAGTGTACATCTATAGTCTACGTTCAGAGGTACTAAATGGGATGTTAGCAAACGCAAAACGTACGAAGCAATAATAAAACTGACTTAATTAATTATAAGTTTCCTATTTCCATTTTCACCCACGAGGAGAGCAACTGCAACTCAACATGGTCCCAAAACAAGCTTCATCCAACAGTATAGCTACTTCGCACAAACAATAACCACAGGTTTCATTATTACGTCCAACATTGCTCATACACAGATTCTGTAAAACATGCCCTTGTCTCAATGTACTGTACGAATTTAAACGTAGCTTATTTTGCTTTGTGTTCAATTTTAGCCTATTTACATCGTATGAAATACTGTAGTCTATACGCTTATGCGGTCGACTTTCTTTTTTTGTCCGAGTGTGAGTGTGTCTGTGTCCCCTAAATAACTATTAATTGACTAGCCCAATGTTAATGAAATTTGGTAATAAACTAATTCGATCTCCGGACACCTCAACAGTGCCTTTCAAATTTCCATTAATGTCATCAACTCAACATGACGGCCGCTCGAAGTATATAATCTGTACTCGATATCTGCAAACCTATTGCAGGAATCAAACAGAAATTTTGTGAGGTGATAAGTAAGTTCTTAGATTAAAATTTCAAACACCTAATGAGCACTAAAACAAAATGGCGTCCACGTAAACTTCAAATATTCAAATTGCCTTTTCTGGTGATATAGGCTAGCCATCCGATCACAACAAAACTTGGCAACGTGGTTCTTTGTTTAGAGCTAAATTTATCGTCGTTTAAACTTGTTCGACTGTTTTCAAAAATTCAAGATAGTGGCTGTGTAAAAATTTGGAATAAATTTTTAGAATTTTTCTCATCCTATTCAAGTAGCCTAATTGAAGTGAGAATTTGCGTAATGAACAATTACTATAATCTTTATCCACTGGTGCAAACATCTATAGCTTACATTAATAATAATTTATAGATGACACGCATAGCATAGGCTATCAATTTTCAAGGATTAATTCTTCTAATGTTACAGGATGATCCGTTATATGCGACATCTGGCCATGTACAGCAGACCATTGCTACAGTCTAATTCTACATGCGACAGTGAGGTCGATATCTTGAAGTCAGAGGCAAAGAGGCTGTGGCAAGAAAAGGCGACTTAAGGCTAGCAGTTAGAGTCAACTAATTTGGTTAAATACTGGGGAGTTTCGTTTTGCGTATATGGTCACCTTAACTATTATTAAGTGTATTAGCATGACAATATCTTAAGAGTGAGGATTGACTGAAGCCGCTCTCAAGATTCAAAACAGAATTTCCTCCACTCTGGGGTGGTGCAGTTTAATATGCACCACAACGGTTGACGCCCAAGGAAAGCTCATTTTCAACTCTTAAGGTGAAGCGGGCACAGCAGAATAATCATACGTCATTTACTTTATAAACTATCAGGATAATTTTACGATTATGAACTATGTTTGTTGATAACTTTATGGAGGAAAGCTCTCATGTTTCTCAGATGATAAAAGTTGACTGTCTTTCATTTAAAAGTTATATGGCTCAAATAACCAGAATAAATGTTACCTACAGCTGTACTGAGGTTAAATCATCTGCTTTATTATGCGTAGAGGCAGGTGCGCTATGTAAAACTGCTCCTGGATCTTCTCCGTGATTGTACCGGCTATATGGCAGACGTCAGGCTTGAAAGGTAGGGCAATGACCTAACAACTTCGTAAACTGGAATTCATTAGGTTTCATTATTTCACTGCTTGCGACGGTGGGTGAGTGGTTATCGTGTCGGTCTAGCAACCCCAAGTTTGCAGGTTCACTCCTGGCCATGGTAAGTGATTTTTGAAAGGTGACAAAAATCATGACACACATGTCATACATTGTTGGCATGTTAAAGAACCTATTTGAATTCAGTAGGCCGTGTTTATAATGGCAAAATTAATCTTTGGATTTTCCGCCAACACAAAAGTTCCTCCTTTCTCTACAAGAAAGCGCTATAGTGTCAAGGAGCTTAGATATATAACCTCCTTGACTTTCATATCGCTCCAAGGAACAACAAAATTTGACATGCCAGCTACCCTCTGGGCGTCAAATAACAACGCTCGCACCTGACACCAAGGCCATACCATATATTTTTTATTATTTCACTAAAATTTCAAATTTTGCGCAGTAAGATTGAACCATTGAACCATTTTGTGAAGAAACAAACCATCACTAGGCGGTGAGATATTGTTGTTACGTCAAACTATCCATATGAGACAGATCTATCTAGAGATCAGCTCAGTGGCGTAACTACTCGGGGGAGGGGGTGTGATTAGGGGAATAATCCCCCCCCCCAGGGCCAAATCATTAAAAAAAACGTAATTTAATGAGAATTTTATTTTGAAAAATCCATTTTACGGATTGTTGACAAACGACTGGATTATGTACGTTTATAATTTGAGAACATTTCTCTTTACTTGTGTAAAATATTTTGTGTTAGTCCAACCGAAGCTGTTCTTTTCCGAGCTTTTGCATATCAAAATGAGAATTTTATTTTGAAAAATCCATTTTACGGATTGTTGACAAACGACTGGATTATGTACGTTTATAATTTGAGAACATTTCTCTTTACTTGTGTAAAATATTTAGTGTTAGTCCGACCGAAGCTGTTCTTTTCCGAGCTTTTGCATATCAAAATGTTATAGAGATCAAACATGAAAACGTAGGTCTATAGGTTTGCTTTCACTGATTGGCTTATTTTGCACCCCACACAAAGCAAATAGCCTATCAAAAACAAAAGAAAAAGCAGAAAACAAACACAAAAACAAAACCACAAAAACACAAAGCTAAAAGAAAAATTCAAAAACTAAAGCAAAGGCAGAAAAAACACAAGTCAAATTGCAATATTCAAGAATAAAAGGTGAGGCAAAAAACAGACACAAAACCATAATCCGATATCACTCAAACAAAAAGCAAAATTCAAAAACTAAAGCAAAAGCAGAAAATCACAACGGAAAATTCAAAAGCAAAAGCAGAAAGACACAAAACAAAATACACAAAGCAGCATTGGATGCAAAGCAAACAGAAACAGATGATAAAATTTTCATGTGTGAATCTTGTGGCGAGGAAGGATGCTGATGATGACTAAGTATTAGAGTGAGTTTTGGGCCTACTATAGCAACAAGACTCTTTTAATCATAAAACAGGAAAAACACCTTCAGAGTGTTAGCTCGTTTGGTAACAATAATGGCTTTGTTTCTGTGTTTTACAATAGATAATAAATTATCACGAATTTAAGGTGATGCTATCACAGAATTAGGGGAAGTCCAATTATTTAAAAAAAATGTGCTCAAATTCGATATTACTGTGGTTTGTTGGTATGCGAGGGACTCGTTGAGCATAGGCCTACAATGAATAGTGGGCAACAGTTTAAAATAATTATAGTAGGCCATTTACTACCGAAATGAACTAGAATGCTTAAATATCGTAGAATTAGATGAGTTTCTCTACTGAACGCTATGCGTTATTGAAACAAACGTGCACCAAAAAGACTATTATCGAGAAAATGGGAAGAACACGAGACTAGTCCCGTAACTTACAAAAGGAACAATGGCAAAAAGGAGCAAAATCTGATTTAATGGTAAATTCAGTTTCATTTTGACTGGAGGCGTGGTTTCTCAAAAATGGTTAAATATGCGCCATTCAATAGTCTACATGATGTTTATAGCTTAGGCTATTTTTAGAGGTTCAACGCTCTCTTTATTTTCTTAGGCTAGGCTACAGTATTAACTTAATTGTCTATGTTACACTGCCTCAAAGACCTTCTATGGTTCAAAGTTCCATCCTTCAGTGCATGAATTGCACACTCATTCCATTAAGTACATAGGCCTAGTTAAGTATTATTTGACGTACAGTATATTAAACAATTTTTAAGAAACGTTGTCCATCAATACGGATATCACCAATATTTTGCTAATGTGGCAAATGTATTTGCATTCTATATGGGAGCATGGTGGTGCGCTGGTCAAGTTGCTTGCCTCTCACCAAGGAGGACGGGGTTTGATTCCCGGTCAATGCATGTGAGATTTTCGAAGTGAAGAATCACGTCCTGTGGTTTGGATTCAACGTAAAAATTGATGTCCCGTGGCTCATGATCGCGAGATTAACGGTCACGTAAAACTAGAAGCTTCCTTCCTTATTCCTTTCGACTGCTTTAGCTTACTTTTAGAGGTTCACGTCCTTCAGTGTTCTTTTTATTTACTTACAGCATTATTCTATGTTGCACAGCCTCAAAGACCTTTCACGCCTTCTATATTCCCATGTTCCATCCTGTCGTGTACGATTTGTACACTCGTTCCAAGCTCGCCTCACCTCCTCAGTTCTATTATATGATGAGGACACGGTACGCAATTGAGATAAATTTAAACAGGATGACTGTCCGTGACGTCAAGTGCCAATACCAGTCGGTAGCTTGTCGGGGATGAATATTCTAATTATTAGAAATTTAACTCATGTCATAGTATCCTTTCCTCGCAGTTGCATTTTAACATTTCCATACCGTCGTTGAATTGATATTTGATAATGTTGTTTCATTACAATCTTCTCTTGATGTGTAGATGCCTACAGAATGTAGATGCGTGGTTCAGCGGTAACGTTTTCGTTTGCTGTTCCCAAGGTTGAAGGATCGAATCCTGGCGCAGCCAGTTGGCATTTGAGGGAGCCGTGTCAGTAGATTTAATGGCACGTCAAAGATCCCCTTCTGGGCAAAATTCTGGCACCCAGGTGTCTCTAAAGGCCGCAGTAGTTAAAAGGGACGTAAAACAAATAACATTATTATTATCATCAAAAAGATGGTATATTGGCTTTCACGGCCAGTGAATTAAAACTCCGCAATTTTTCTAGTTTTGTGCCATGTCTTGTGTGGGGTTTTGTCTAGGACACCAATCTGCCTCATCAGCGGGCTCTTGGTGTCTCCGGCCGGACCCCCACAGGAGTAGCGAACTGTGCGCTACCTCCCTTTTTATGAAGCGCACCTGCGCCTCTTTAATGCTCAAGCAGCCATGACCTCCCTATGAAGGCTTCCAAAAAGATGGTAGGCCTATATTGGCGGGGATACCACCAGCCAGCTGATGAGCCAGTTTGGTGTCCTAAGCAAAACTCCACACAAGACACGGCACAACCCTAGAAAAATTGCTGACGTTTAATTCACTGGCCGTGAAAGCCAATATACCATCTTTTTGGAAGCCTTCATAGGGAGGTTATGGCAGCTGGAGCTTTTAGTTATCGCAGCAAAGAGGCGCAGGTGCGCATCATAAAAAGAGAGGTAGTGCGCAGTTCGCTACTACTGTAGGGGTCCGAGCGGGGACGCCAAGATTCCGCTGATGAGCCAGCTTGGTGTCCTAGGCGAAACCCCACACAAGACATGGCACAAACCTAGAAATATTGCTGAATTTTAATTATTATTATTATCATTATAGCATGGTTCCTCTACGAAAATTAATTGGGAAAAAAAATAACCAAACGTAAATTATTCCATAGAGCTGGGATACGTGAACAGTCATAAGGTAGAAAATGAAAGAGAAACCATTGCCATATAGCCTATGTGATATTTCAATCTCATTAACGATATGTAGGCCTACAAGGTAGAGTTTGTTGAAATATTAGAAGTCAAATTTTAGTGCTGCCCAAGTAATATATTAATAACTTATAGCCGCTTGTCCGTCGGTCAATATGAGTGTACCCAATTACATTGGGCCGGGAGTATCAATTAATTTCCCAATGCCTGAAATAAATACATAAATATAGGCCTACACTTAATAAAACACTTGATTAGTTTCGTTCGTGAAACAAGCATCATCAGATCCTACTCTCTTCGGTTTAGGTGTGTGTGTGTGTGTGTGTGGAATTTTTCTGATAACCTGTGTTATTGTGATGGCTGTATTAGTGTATGTAGTCTGTTTGTAATTCAGGTGAGGATTGGGAAGGTGATGGCCGTAGCCATAAGTTAGGATCCATCCCGGTATTTGTCTACAGTAGAAGTTTGAAACCACGGGAAGAAACTACTTCCAGGTTGACTGAGGTGGGAATGGAACCCAGTTTTGCCTCACGATGCTGAGTGGACCCCGTTCCATCGCTATGAGCCAGCACCTATGAGTTCGTAGGCCACTAACTCGCGACCGATAGGAATTGGCTGCTAACTTTCAATGATACTGTAGTAACCAAGATGTTCTTATAGCAGCATATAGCCTAGATCAGGGGTGGCCAACCTACTTTGAAGCTTGGGCCACATTTTTTTTTTTTAATTGGTGGGCCATCAAACTAAATTTATACTATGCCTAATAACTATTTTGAATGTAAACTACAGTATTATATGAATATTAGTAAAGTATTCAGGTAAGTGTAAGGCTAAAGGCAGATTTACAGGGTGTATCCGTGATGATGTTACAAACTTTCAGGAATGATGGAGAAAGGCAAATGGATCAATGTGAGATAAGGACCCAAAGTACGGAAACGATTGAGTCAAAAGTTATCAGCAAAATGCCACTCATATTTTAATACCGTTTACCTGCACACGTGGGTGGCGTTTATGGGTGTTTACACGTGCCAACCCCATGTCGTTGGCTTCCGGCATGTTAAGGAACGCCTGCGGGACAAAATTCCGCCACCCCGGCGTCTGTTAAGAACTAGAATTGAGGGTTAGCAACCGTTAACTCGATCGTTTCCGGACTATGGATCCTTATCTCTAATGGATCTATTTGCCTTCCTCCATTATCATCCCTGAAAGTTTTTTGGTTGGTTGGTTCTTAAGTTTAGAGGCTGCGACAAGGCGGTCTTGTAGCCCCGTGTACTTTGGGTGTGTGTAGAATCTGTCTGATAACCAGTGTTAATTGTGATGACTGTAATAGTGTGTGTTATCTGTTTTTTAATTTAAGTACTGCAACTTAGAAGTTTTCAAATAGTTCCTACTTTTGCCGCCAAGCACCACCGTCAACGACTGCTAGGCCAAGTTCAGAACTTAGCTACTAGACGCCACCGCAGTCGGCTCTTGGCAACGAACGTAGAAACCTAAGAGCGTTGTTTACATTCTTAACCTATCCAATTTAACTTCACACAGGTGCAATTAGTGGAAGGTTCTTTAACATGCCATAAATCTATGACATGGGACCGCCGGCTTTACTTCCCCTCCGAAGGAAGGCATACTGAGGGATTTTTAACGCTCTTAAAAAATCCGACGGCTTCGGCCGGGTTTGAACCCGCTATATTGGGCATAGAAGCTCAGCTTGCTACCGACTACGCCACCGAAGCTGCTCTGAAAGTTTGTAACATCATCACGGATACACCCTGTATAAAGCATAAAAAGAAATTCGGTTATTCATATAATGTATTGCTTGCCACAGTGGGTGAGTGGTTATCTCGTCGTACTACCAACCCCAAGCTAGCAGGTTCGCTCCTGGCCGTGGTAAGTGATTTTTGAAAGGCGACAAACATCACGACATGCATGTCATACGTTGTTGACATGTTAAAGAACCAATTTGAATTCAGTAGGCCGTGTTCATAATTGCACAATTAATCTAGGGATTTTCCGCCAACACAAACGTTCCTCCTTTCCCTACCAGCAAGCGCTATAGGCTAGTGTCAAGGAGCTTAGGCTAGATATCTAACCTCCTTGACTTTCATAGCGCTCCAAGGAACTACAAAATTTGACATGCAAGCTTCCCTCTGGGCATCAAATAACCCCCGAGGCCATACGATATTATTCTTACTGGAACATTTATTTTATACATATTTTTTTAGGTTATCATAAAATAAAAGACATTGAATTATTATAGAAATAGACTACTGGTTAAACTAGTCCTACAATTTTGAAGACCTGTAATGTTAATTTAATGTGACTTCTGTACTTGAGTTTCATGTAACAATCTCTCAATAGCAGGTGTAACTTTTGATATGTACAGAGCAAGTATAATGGCAAGATGTGCATATATAATAGTTGAACATAGTTGATTCTTAATAACATTCATGGCAAAAAATGTTTGCTTTGACAAACCATGCTTGCTTAAAGTCATGTTTACATATTTACTACACTAACTGCCTGCATATCGCAACACAAGCTGCAATGGAGTATACCAACCTCACAAAGAAAAAATAATGTATCGACAATTATTTAGAATCGAGTAGACAAGACTGCGCCGTCTGTTGCTGAAATTAACTGTACTTGAAAATCGACTCCTATGATAGTCACAAATAGGTTTGCATCGGATCATAAGCTGTCGGCGAGCCAATCAAAATGCCTTGACAGTCCATTACTTGGCCCACGGGCCTAGGGTTGGCCATCCCTGGCCTAGATGTATCTACTAAACAAGAATGCATAGACCTACTGTAGATGAGGTACACTTGTTGTCATAGTAACCACTAGATATGAATATCGATTTTTGTCCACGCTGTCGGCCCTGGAGTTCCAGGTTCGATTCCTGGCTCTGCCAAGAATTTTAATTCTGGTCTGAGGGCTGGATATAGCGGCTTCGGTGGCGTATTTGGTAGCATGCTGAACTTCTATGCCCAAGGTCGTTGGTTCAAACCCGGCCGAAGTCGTCGGTTTTTTAAGAGCGTTAAAATACCTCAGTATGCCTTCCTTCGGAGGAGAAGTAAAGCCGACGGTCCCATGTCATAGATGTATGGCATGTTAAGGAACCTTCCACTAATTACACCTGTGTGAAGCTAAATTATATATAGGTTAAACATTTGACAAACGCTCTTAGGTACCGACGTTCGTCGCCAGGAGCCGACTGCGGTGGCATCTGGTAATTATGTTCTGAACTAGTAGTCGTTGACGGTGGCGTTTGGCGGCAAAAGTAGGAACTACTTGAAAAAATTCAATGTATGCAGTCCTCACTTGAATTGAAAACAGATAGGCTGCCACACACTAATACAGTCATCACAATTAACACCGGTTATCAGACAGATCCTACACACACCCAAAGTACACGGGGCTACATGACCGCGTTGTCGCAGCCCCTAAACTGTGGAACCACCCAACCGAGGACTGGATGGACCCTGTTCATGTTAATGATATAGAGTAGAAACACAGAAATACACATGCAATTCAATACGCTAAGAATTAAGTGTGACGTAAGAGGAAGACAGGACGACATTATTTCAAACCGAAATAGATGTTGTGGTTTGTATCGAGCATGAAGCAGCTACAGCGGCCGTAAATCACGTCATTACCATGAGTGAGATGCCACAGGCGTGTATGCTCCATGTAATCGGCGACATCCACAACAAGCAACACTCCAGCTGCAGAGACGATCATCGCTAGACATGCACGTGTTCAGTCTTTAACAGGCGTGTATGTAGGCCTAAGCTTTAATGGGCCCCTCCGTACTTCAGACAGTGTGATGTCAGTCTTTCACCACTGAGTCCCGAGTTCAACTCTCATTTGGTGCTTCCTACCTCGTGGTGTAGCGGCTAGCATTCTCGGCTGTCGCCCCTGAAGGCCAGTGTTCGATTCGCGGCTCTGCCAAGAAATTTAATTCCGGTCTTGTTTTATATCGTCGCCATCTTAAGGAAAACGGAATGGTGGCCAACCAAATGTTCAAAGCTTGAATCAAATTACGACTAAACTAATCATCCTATCTCTACCAGATTTTGGAAGAATGTACCCTAATGTAAGAAGCGTCTTTTGCACAAACTACAAAGTCATCAGGCAAATAGTTTCTATACAGAGTGTAACAAAAAGGTTTGGTACAAAATGCAGGGCGCATTCCTCACACGTAGACGAAGAAATTTTGTTATATGAACAAGGGTCCGGAAACGCTTCGTTTCCATGTTATACCTCATTGTCTCCAACGCGTAAATCATGAAAAACGCACAAGAACAGAACATACCTGCAGACCACATGCAGCTCTTTGTCACAGGAGATGTTCAATGTGCCCTACGTGCACATTGATGCATGCATCAACCCGCCGTCGTAGTGAATCTCGGATGCGTTGATGTATCCGTGGAGTATTGCGTATGGTTTCGCACCCTTCCATAATACGGACACGCAGACTCTGAACATCTGGTACAGGGGTTCTATACACAAGAGCTTTCAAATTTCCCCACAAATAAAAGTCCAGTGGGTTTAGGTCCGGAGAGCGTGGAGGCCAGGCAATTGGTCCACCTCTACCTATCCATCTGTCACCAAATCTGTTATTTAGAAGCCGACGGACATTAACACTAAAATGAGGAGGTGCTCCATCGTGCATGAAGTACATGTTTTGTCGCACAGCTAAAGGTACATCTGCTAAGTCGCATGGCAACAGGGCCATGTAAGACAAAAACTGGCGGTGCACCTACGTTAATGGCAACGTAACCAGACCTAACCAAGAGTGCATGTTCCCCACGATTCTAACGTTCTGTTCTTGTGTGTTTCCCATGCTTAATGAGTTGGAGACAATGAGGTGTAACATGGAAACAAAGCGTTTTCTGACCCATGTTCATATAACATAATTTCTTCGTCTACGTGTGAGGAATGCGTCCTGCATTTTGTTCCGTGCCTTTTTGTTACACCCTGTATAGCGGCCATGTGAACACACAAGCATATTGACTAATCCGTAAATTATATTCCAACAAGGTCCAGTGTCACCAGTTCCGCTTACCGAACAGAGGATGGTTTATACTGTCCTCAAGGGCGTGACCCGTTGGATATTAGAATACTGTAGTCTACTGTGTCAGTGACTTAGGAGGGTTCAGGCCATGCCGTGCCATGACATGCACCGAGCATTTAAAGTTCACACGGCAAATAGTGGCCCATATTTAATTATCGTGAAATTATTTTATGGAATGCAATTAACGAAAAATTATAAATTTAGTATGAAATGGTTTATAATAAAGGCATAATACGCTGAAAAAATCGTCCATTTCAAGACATCATATGCTAGGCAGTTGTAGTAAACCTATTTTGAACATATTTAGCGAAGCGGTCAGCGTGCTAGTCTGTTACCCTGTGGGCTGTGGTTGAAATCCAAGCGAGGTAGGTTTTTTTACTTTATTTTCTTTATATTTATTGTTTATAATTACTCAGACGTTATCAGATTAAGCGTTATATTGTGCATTTTGCAATGTAAATTTAAGTATATTTATTTGAGAGCCCGCATCACACGACACTCACTGGCAAAGAAGCTGTTGTGATAGCTGGTACAAAATTCTGTGTGATTCTGTCATTCCTCGTCAGTACACGTAGGCCTACTGTTACGACTGAAGTAAGCCTATATTGAACCCATGTGGACTGGTTCAAGTGTCAAATCCATACTTTATATGCAGGAGAAAGAAGAAATAATGCAGACTTTAGAATGGACTTTTAAAAGGGTTTTAAAGGGTTAATAAGAAGTTGGACTGTTATAAGATGACGCAAGCGCGAGATACCACGAGTCACGGGAGTATGAGATCACGGCTGACGCTGCAATAAGAGGCTGGCACTTGATTATAAATAGAGCTGGTACTTTTTCCGTCTTGAAAGACAGAGAAGAAGTTTCGGAAAAAGATCTTACTCAACAATAAATTGCCAACGTCGCAATGACGCAAGAAGAGAAATAATTAAAATTAAGCCATTTGCAAGCATTTAATTATTGAAATGAATACGTTATTGTTGATAATCCTGGGAAAGAGATTTTTGTGTGTGGAAAAAGTGTGTAATAATTGCACAGGAAAGAAATGCACACGCAGCATGACGTAGATAGTTATTCCCCGAGCCTGAAGCTAGCAGAGAGGGAAAACAAACCTACAATACCCACGCATCTCAGGAGCCCGTTTATTTAATATCTTGGAATTGTGTGATCGGTTTTCGTGATTAAAGGAACCCTTTTTACATTTAAAACGAGAGCTTCTTGGAGACATATTTTTCAAAATTATACGACGATTATTTTAGAAGTTAGTATTGGAGAAGAAACAAATCTGATCTTTTTGTGGCAGTTTTGAATATAAACCCTGGACGTGCTAGGAAGTGTATGCAGTATTCACCAGACCGTGATAGGTCGTGTTACTCTGTATCGCAGACGAGCACCCCTTATGGGAGTCGCCGTCTAGTATCGTCAATAGTACCGCCGTGCAAAGGAGCATCAGAATCCTTGTTATAGGAAACATATCATCAAGCTTCGGACTTAATAAATTTTACAAGTACAGTCAAAGTTTTAGACTGTGGACTTAAGCAGTTACCGGCGGTAGGGACTAGTTTCAGATAAAGTGTCAGCATCAGAGGAGTTCGAAGTACCTAAGAACAGTGAACTATACAATTCTATCTCTGCGTTAAATAACCAGATCAGGGTAAAACGTGATAGTAACGCCTAGTGTTCCTGAACTGATGAGACTAGAGCGGGGTGCGATAGAATTAGGGAATCGAGATGCCAGGCATTGTCTAGGTTTAGACAAACGATCAGTCAGACATTGGAATTAGTCCAATAGTTAAAGAACCGCAGCATCACAAAGTAAAATCCAGGTGTGGATTACCAGAAAAAGAAATCACTAGGTCGCCGTTATACTAGTTCAAGCGATCCTAGAAGTAAAACGTCAGTGACAGACTTATGTTAAACGAACAATTTAGCTACGAGCAAGAAATGATATCGTGCATAAAAATCATTAAGCCGATAGTCAAAACCTGGAATAAGAGGATCAACCGTTCCAGTGAGGGTAGTTCGATCGAGACTTTCAATCATCCGATAGGATCAGGAAGCCGACGTAAACAAAGTGTAACCCTTGGAGACGGGAAAGGAGAAGATAATCGCGTGTGTCAAGGCAAAGAGAATAAAGGCCAGAAGTGATAAATTTATTTGCAATTTTATTTTATTGAAAAATTTTGAGTGTAAAATATATATTTTTAGTGAATTTGTGTTTAAGTGAAAATGAACCCCAGAAGGGTACTCTGTAGATTAAATATGATCAGTGTATATGTTTTATGTGATTTTAAAGCAGTGTTATGAAGTGTAATTATGATCATAAGTATGGCGTAAGGATCAGAGTGTGGTGAAATGTTTCATCGGTGGAAACCCCGGTCTCTGACCGAGGGAATCATGTGAGTACTAATTTCAGTATTATGTGTTTTGGGAAGATTTGCGTAAAATCCTCAGAAGTTGAAGTAGGGATGTTCGAAAACATGTGAAATATAGGTTGCGCGATCTGAACGATTAATGTGATTGAAATATAAGTAATTTGAAGTATTATTTAATCCCTTGTGGAAAATATTCAGTGGAATATCAGTATAATGGCAAACTATGTAATTTATGTCATGCAAGTGTAATAATAATAATAATAATTAAATAAATGTATTATGAGATGAATTTTATATTGAATAAGTAGTAGCTGCCATAAGTCCAACCCCTCGTCCACGTCGTGGGAGACGGGCAACGGCACAAAGTAGGGGATTGCCTGTAGGGGCGAAGTACAGTGGGGACTTTGTGTGCCCCGGGACCGTTACGGTAGCTGTGAAGGTCCTACAGGAACCCTGAAAAGTGACGGCTAACGGGGCTCTGGTGAAGCTACGATAGGCCCAGCAAGCCAGTAGTGGATTAAACCAAATGCTTTCAAAAATGGAACGAGCCTCGGACAGGATGGATTTAATAGACGACGACACGGCTGTACACACGGACTAAGATTTGGAACTTTAAACCTAAGAACGCTGACGGGGAAGGTGGAGGAGATAGTGGATATGATGGAAAGAAGGAAGTTGGATTTATTGGGATTGGCAGAAACAAAGTGGAAAGGGGAAGGAAGGAGAGTACTGAGAAAAGGCTATAGACTGTACTGGGGTGGGAACGAAGAGGGAAAGAGGAATGGAGTGGGAGTAGTAGTACGAGATGGTTTGAAAGAAGAAGTGAGGAGAATAAGTGATAGGATGATGAAAGTGAAAGTAGCACTGAGTGGAGAGACCGTAGAAATAGTGCAAGTATATGCTCCACAAGTAGGCTGCGCTTCTGAAGAGAAGGAGGAGTTTGAAGAGGAATTGCAGAAGCAGCTGGTAGGAAGAAATATGATTGTTATGGGGGACCTCAATGCCCATGTAGGAAGAGAAAGGCAAGGTTATGAGAGTGTTCTAGGACCAGAGGGTTGGGGTGGAAGAAATGAGGAAGGAAAGAGACTGTTGGACTTCTGCCAGAGGAACAGCCTGCTAGTTGGGAACTCCTGGTTTAAGAAAAGAGAGAGCCACACAATCACATGGTACAGTGATGACTTGACCAGGAAGTCGGTGGTCGACTATATACTGTATGAGAAAGAACTAAATAAGAACATCACGGACATCAAGGTTATACCATCGGAGAACCTGGATAGCGACCATCGATTACTGGTAATGAACCTGAGAGGGAGTAAGGAGAAGAAAGGGACTGAGAACCAGGAAAGACGTATAAGGATATGGAAACTGAAAGAAGGGGATAGAAGGGTCGAGTACCTCAAAATGGTAAAGGAAGGAATTCCAACAGATGAAGAAAGAGGGGTGGAAGAGGAATGGGCTAGATTTAAGAAGACACTAGTGGGTGCAGCAGAAGCAGTATGTGGGAGGACAAGTAGTAAGAAGAGGTGGAAGGAAACACCATGGTGGAATGAGAAGACAAAAGATATAGTAAGGGAAAAGAATAGAGCCTTTAGGAGGTGGTATCAAAATAGGACGGTAGAGACAAGGGAAGAGTACCAGGAAAGAAAGAAGGAGGCGAAGAGAGTGGTGGCTGAGGAGAGAAGAAAGTGGATGGAAGAGTGGACAAAGATGATGGAGGAGGATAGTGAAGGTACAAAAAAGGTCCTGTATGGGATGGTGAAAGATAAGAGGCGGAAGGATCCTACGGATTATGTTAGAATGGTGAACAAAAGGGGACAAGAGATAGAAAATAGGGAAGAACTGAAGAAAATGTGGAAAGAATATTTTGAAGAACTTCTGAACCCAAATGGAAAAGATGGTGAGGAGGAAGAAATCGGGGAAGAGGAAGATGAACTGCAAACAGAAAAGGACTTAACATGGAAAGAAGTGGAAGATGCAGTGAACAAGATGAAAGGAGGGAAGGCACCGGGTGTGGATGAGTTGAGTGTGGAGATGGTGAGAGCAGCAGGAGAGGTGGGGATACAGTGGCTGTACCGAGTGATGAGGACAGCATGGAAGGAAAGGAAGACCCCAGAGGACTGGAAAAAAGGAATCATTGTCCCGATCTTCAAGAAAGGTAGTAGAACAGATTGCAGAAACTATCGGGGAATAACACTGATGAGTCATTGTGCAAAGATCTTCGAGAAAGTTTTGGAAAAGAGAATTAGGACAAGGATAGAAGGAGGGATGAGGGAAGAACAACATGGCTTCAGAGCAGGAAGGTCCACAGTGGATTTGATTTTTGCTGTAAGGCAGTTACAAGAACAGCACTATGAATATGGAACAGATCTACTGATGGCCTTCCTGGACATTGAGAAAGCATATGACAGTGTATGCAGAAACAAAGTATGGAAGTCCCTGGAGGATAGAGGAGTAGAGAAATGGACTATAAAGAGGATAAAGGAGATGTACAAGGGAAGCGTGAGCTGTGTGAAAGTGGGAGGAGAGAGATCTGACTGGTTGGAACAAAGAAACGGCCTGAAACAAGGAAGTGCACTGTCACCGTTACTTTTCATTGTGGTGATGGATGACATAATGACCCGAGTGGCACAAGTAATTGGGGACGGAAAGATGAAAGCAATGGTGTTTGCAGATGATTTGATGATTTGGGGAAACAAGGAGGAGGAGGTACAGGAACAGTTGGACGTGTGGGAAGGAGTAATACAAGGATATGGGATGAAATTTAGCATAAATAAGAGTGAGATGGTGATCACAACAAGGAAGAAGGAAAGAACCACAACGGGAATAACAATTGGTGGGGAACAGCTGAAGAAAGTGGAGAGTTTTAAGTATCTGGGAAGCCTGATACAAGATAATGGAAGAAACGATAGAGAAATAAATGAGCGGGGGAGGCAGGCAGAAGCATTTCGGAGGAGTGTGAGAAGCATGTTATGGAGCAAGGATGTCCCTCAGAACAGCAAAAAGATCATATATCGGACGTACTATGTCCCTATCCTGACGTATGCCTCGGAGACCTGGATTATGAAAGGAAGGGAGAGGAGCAAAATACAGGCCAGTGAGATGAGGTTCTTGAGAAGCAGTATTGGAGCTACAAAGATGGACAGAATAAGAAATGAGAGGACCAGAGAATTAATGAAGGAGGAACCATTACAGGATGGTATAGAGAAATCTAGACTTAGATGGTATGGACATGTAAAACGAATGGAGGAGAAGAGGATACCCAGGAGAGTACATGAGACGAAGTGGGAAGGAAAGAGACCGAGGGGAAGACCGAGAGACAGGTGGCTGAAGGGGGTGGAAGAAAGCGTGAAGAAGAGAGGAGAAGACTGGACAAGGGTGGAGGCTGAGAGATGGTGGGAAGACAGAAGACGTTGGAGAGGCTTGTGTTCCAAACAGACCCGGCCAGTGGCTGGAAACTGTGCAAGATGATGATGATGATGATGATGAGTAGCTGCGAGAGCTCCTTAAATGAATTGTTAATATGTTGAGGAACCAATAATGTTCTTAATGTTAAATAAAGTTATTGTTGAAGGAGGCTAAGGCTGATTATATTGTTTCTGAGACGAAGATCAAATTTTGATTTCAATTTCTTTCTTTCTTTCTTTCTTTCTTTCTTTCTTTCTTTCTTTCTTTCTTTCTTTGAAAGGAAACTTGGCTAGTTGATGTAATGAGCGCCATGTCGCGCATTTGCCGTAAATTGGTCACGCTAGGAACGCGTTTAAATGCTCGGTAATATAATTGTGAGGGACAGTTAGTCGCGGTAATGAGTTATGTTGAATTGAGAGCGCCGGTTGAGTACAAATACCTTCCCTAAGTCGCGAATATGATGTGGTAGGATGCAATACAGGAAAAGGGTGCAAATTATGTTGAATTGTGAGTGCCGGTTGAGTACAAATACCTTCCCTAAGTCGCTAATGTTGTATGTCCTCAAAGTTGGGATATGGTTCCCGAGGCAGTTTAAAAGGAATGAACTCAGATTCTTCCACGTCGAAGCCCCTTATATATTTGTTGTTTCATTGATTCTCTTGCCCACTAATGATGACACTTCATAATTATACTTTACCGAAGCTAAAAGAATAGGTCTGTTGAACCTAATATTGTATTGTTGTTGATTTGTATTATAAGCCTTGGCTTTCAAAAGAAACGCATTAAAGCAGCTGGTAGCAAGCGCTGTGTAGCCTGTCTCTCGAGGGTGAGACCGTGGTCTCCCTCTTTCCAAAGCCATAAATTAGCCGAGTGCTGTAACACACTCTTGGAAACTCTCTTATAGAGAAAGGTCAATAACAAGCTGTCTGATTCACGTTACACGGATGTGTTCAAGATTGTTTTAACGACCCAGTATTTGAACTGAGGTCCTTTTACGTTCATTATTATCGCTTGCAGAGTTCAGATCGTTGCTTCCTTAAGATATAATTGTCTTGGAAGACACTATAATAAAATCCCTAACTTTATTATTAAATGATTCAGTTGATTCACGAGTTATGATGAAAATGTTGAGATATTTGGGAGTTATCTTAAGTAGAATTTGTCAGTAGTTTTCTATAACTCGGGGATGCGCAAGCTTTTCCGAGCATGTTAGTGAGTTGGTAGCTTGAGAAGAGAGATGGTAACAAAATGAACATTGTGGGAGCCCAAAAATAATTAATAAGTAGCCATACTATAATATTGTAATTGAAGCTAGATATACTCATGTAAAAACTAAATGGTGTGTGTTTAATTGTTAACACGATGCATGTAAGCTTTACCGAGCCATTTGGAGCTCGTTTTTAAGGAGTTAGGATTTGTGCTATATGGGAGTGAAACTCAGATGAAGTTTTTGTTTGGTTTTTGGATAACCATTAATTATATTTTGTGAATCATTATTTTGAATTCCTTGTTCGTCTTCGGAACAAGTGTGAAGTGTAGTGTCAGTGTTCTTATGTTTATTTTGTAGCGCCATATTTTGAATAATTAAATGTTTTCATAGTAGGATTTTGATTTTGTTTACTTTTGGAAGTGTATCCTATGCTTAATCCAGAGTGTGTAAGTCACAGAGTGGGAGAACATACCATGAACCCCGATACTCCCGATTGACATTGCTAGCGAACTGTGATTTGCATATTTCATTCTTGAATTGGGCATTTTTTTAGGCTACGCACTAGCATAGTCTATTATTCGCAAAGTTGTAGGAAATCAAATATGGAGGAGGGTTGTCGTTTGAGGATAATATTCGCAGTTGATTCGTATTATTAACGCAAAGCGGTCGGGAAACTTGCTTCAAATAAAGTTGAAAACACGCCAGAATCCGAATAAATACATTCCAATCGGTATTTAAGACATACAACTTAAATCATAGGATATTTAGCCATACGGGTTATGTTGCGCAACAATGAGCCTTCGAACATACAGTAGCCTATTGGTAAGGTGTAGTTACAGTTACATGCACCTGTCTACTGCTCGGAAGGATCAAAGTTCAAGACAATCCGTCGTTTTAATTATTTTATAATATCCTCCCTACCTCGTTCAGCAAGTCTTCAACTTAGTTTTATTCACATGGCATATGAATACGATTTAAATTATAAAATTTCATAGGGAAAATTGTTATCTTCACTCATTTAAATTTGTATTTCCCCTACTTCCAGTTCAAAATCATACATGGCTACTATTCGTGATAATTATTAGAATTTTCATAGCACAGTAGTTACCCCAGAATAATAATCATAATAATAATTATAATAATAATAATAACTATTCCCACGTGCCCATTCTTACCGGATAACAGCACGCACTTCCATTAGCGATCACAGTGTGAGTACACGTCTGCCTGCCATCGTGAGTTGTACTCGAATGATATCGGGCACGCCAGTCTGCTGCTCCTCTCTCTTCGTTGGCGCTATGCGCATGAGTCATTCCCCCTGCACTGACGCTCCTTTCGTCGTTGAACCAGCGACGAGTGTGGATCCTTAAGGCTCCCACACATCGGAGCGATCGTGGTGGCGTTGGCGGTGGCGGGCGTGATGGTGGGGGCGATCATGCTGGCGATCTGACCTTCTCATTCCCAGACACACGGTGGTAGCGATCAGTTTGGAAAATCGTGTACGTCAAGGATGCATCGGTTACCTCAACTGGAGGAAGAAGCGTTACTGTTGGGAGCGGTAGTTGATGATGAGGAGCAGCAGTGAGCAAGGTAATTATTCCTTTCAATGTGTACAATTAGAGAAATGTGAGAATATTTACAGATAATACAAACCACAAATAATAGACTAAGTTATATATTAATTAAATAATACAGAAAATAATAATAATAATAAAATCGTATGGCCTCGGTGCCGGGTGCAAGCTTTGTTTTTGACACCCATAGGGTAGCTTGCATGTCGAATTTCGTTGTTCCTTGAAGCACTATGAAAGTCAAGGAGGTTAGATTTCTAAGCTCCTTGACTATATAGCGCTTTCTATTAGAGAAATGAGGAACTTTGTGTTGGCGGAAATTCCCGAGATTAATTTTTCCATTATGAACACGGCCTACTGAATTCCAATGGGTTCTTTAACATGCCAACATCGAATGACATGCGTGTCGTAATTTTTTCCGCCTTTCAAAAATCACTTACCACGGCCAGGAGCGAACCTGCAAGCTTGGGGTTAGTAATCCGACACGTTAACCATTCACCCACCGTGGCAAGCAATACAGAAAAGAAAACGTACAAGAACGTGGATTCACGATCTGAATCTGCTTCGTGAGCAGCAAGGAGAAATTCACACTTTATATCGGCAACTGCGACAACATCAAGAACGATTCTACATTTACTTTCGGATGCCAATGGAATTCTTTGATGATCTAGTGGATTATATGTTTATATTCAGGATGCGACATGTTATGCAATTTCACTTCTTCAATGAGTTGCTTTGTTGTCGCACTCATTGTCATGTCAACACACAGTGACGCGCGCAGCGGTCAAACTCGACAAGCTGTATCTGATCGCCACCGCGTAGTAGAACGCTGCACTGTCCTGAACGCTGACCGCATGATCGCTGCCTGTCTGAAAGCTTCTATTTACATCTGCAGGAAGTATTTGACCGCCACTGCGACCGCTCCGGTGTGTGGGAGCCTTTATGGCGATAGTTTGTACCATCTGATCGTTAAATAAAATGACGAAACTACTTTCAGAACTTCCCTCGTAATAACTTATTATTAATAGTCTACATTGTAATACTTATAATTAGGCTTGCCATACGTCCCGGTATTTTGCTCCTGTACAGGTGTCGCGACCGGTTTTATCAATGTCCCGGAAAACGGCTGTAAGATGTAAAAAATCTCTGCTCCGAACCTTGGACGTGTTTTAGAGTACGGTACATATTTTGTTTACCAGGTAGGCCTACATCAGCACTTGTGGAAAGGGTGTTTTCTCTAATGAACAATGCCTGGGGGGATGACAGTGCATTAATGAGAGAGTCCACTGCAAGAGCATTGATTGTATGTAAAATCAGATTTGGCCTTTCTTGCAATGATTTTTATGAAAAGGTCAAGCTCAAGAAAGACATTTTGAAAAAAGTACATTGAAGTCAAAAATATGAGTGGTTTGAAAGCAAAGATTAACATTGTTAACTCATTAATTAGTTGTTTTTTTAGTTTGACAAAAAAGTTTTTGATACGGTAATTGTTTTTGTAGTTAGACAAATAGTTATAGTTTTTCAAAAACTAATAAGACTTAGTAATTGTTCAATATTTTTAAGAAGTATTTTAAATTGTATTTTATTAACACTTGTTTATAGATGGTAGACCAGAAAAAAATATCATTAGAAACGGAAAAAAATACATTTTATGTAGCAAAAAATCCTTTTTATTTTTAAAAGGTGTGTAGAACTAACAATTCAGGGTGACAGATGCCTCCTCCCGTCACTTGCGAGGCTTAAAAGAAGCTTAAAACCCCCCAGCCCCCGGTAAGGCCATCCCATATCAATGTGTCCCGCTTTCACTCACCAAAAATATGGCAAGCCTACTTATAATAAATATTACTAATTTATAATTTTGTTGCACAATATTGGCCCCTCTCCCTCCCTCAATATTTGAATGAATTTGCCTCTATCAATTTCAATGGCAATCGAGGAACTAATGGCCGTGGTCAGCCCTGGCAGTCTGCGTGACACTAGAGCGTGGAGGTTGATTTAATTTTAGGGTGAAATCTTCTCTTATGTTCTTGTCCCGTGGGAGTCGTTAATTAGATCTCTTATCGGTAGATGGCATCACTTGTGCTTTGCTGGCCGAAAACAAAATAAATCACATGCAAAACAAGAAAAAGGGAGCCGCCTTGTTCTGTATATACACCGCGCACGCTAGTGTCTTTGTTCCTCCCCCTCTCCATCTCTCCTTCCATCACGTGATTAGAGTAATTAACTCTTCAACTGTGTAATTCTCAAGTCTGACATGTCGCTAAAATAAAAGAAATACAAAAAACTTCTCACTGCACCAATCAGGATAGACCATGAGATGTATGACGCAATTTGTTCGGCACGAATCCATTAGCCAGGTACGTTGTATAGTCAGGTTGAAATGAAAGTGAAACTGAGATGCTATGAATAAAGTGTGGAATGAGTATGAGTAAACTAATCAGTGGTGCCAACTTAGACGGTTTGCGTGCCAATCTGACCTATTTAAATTCGTGTTAACCGAAAAAGAAATAAATATTGGTCAGTCAATCAGTCGAAAAGAGGTTGATTGGAGTTAGACAAAGCTCTGAGGAGAAATGAAGCACTCAAAATATAGAACTATTTTTCTTTGCATTATCATACAGCGTAGCCATGTGCTTTAAATCACGAACTATGATTGCGATGTGCAGCTGCAGCAAGTCTGGAGCTTAGTGTTTTGAACTCCAGCGCAAACAGCGTCCATAATGAGTGTGTAGGCTATTGTTTTCTTTTTTCTTTTTGCTTTATTTTTAATACAATCACTCTAGATAGTTCCACACACTAGACCTAGCCTACTACAATCACCAATAATAATAATAATAATAACCTAAAACAAAATACCTCTGCAGTGTTTGGCCTTTGCAGATGATCTAGTTATATTATTTCTGACAACAGGAAAGAGGCAGCTCAAACCCTTTATAGACTTCACGAAATTGCAGCAAAAACCGGGCTCCAAATAAATTATCATATGAAAAAATTATAGGCTACATAATGAAAATGAAAATCCACAGCCTGTTTCCAGTCTCCGACCGGGTCAGGAACGGAATGAATGAAGCCCCCCTCTAGCGGCGAGGATATGAACTATGCCGGCTGCCGAGCCCTGACGCACTCCTCTGGGGCAGTGATTAAATGAATGACAGATGAAATGAAATGATAGTGGAGAGTGTTGCTGGAATGAAATTGTGACAGGGAAAACCGGAGTACCCGGAGAAAAACCTGTCTGCCTCCGTTTTGTCCAGCACAGATCTCACATGGAGTGACCGGGATTTGAACCACGGACCCACCGGTGAGAGGCCGGCGTGCTGCCGCCTAAGCCACGGAGGCTTCAAAATAATACTATCATAAAGTTGTATTTTTTTTATTTTTACAAAAAGCCTCGCGCTACACCTCTTCAAGGTCAGACAGCGCCCTCACCCTCCCATGCCACACAACGACGAGTCGGTGTGCCAGTCACGTGCTCAAATCCACTGGTATTGCAAGGGTGACTCCACAGTCAGTCAGAACTTTGTAGCAGTCTGGTTATGCAAAACTTAGAATCTGTCCAATAATTGTTTTACTTTTTAATTTATTTTTAACGAATCATTTTTATAATTTTCTTATTTCAACTAGGGCCGACAATAATGGGAAAAATCTCATCATTCCCTATCTGTATATACATTCACGTCTTCAATAGTTTAAAATATTAATCCTCGTGCCGTATAAACTGACTCTGAGGGCCGCGGGTTGTGCACCCCTGAATTAGAACATAAGTTATATAACAAAACAAGGAATGTCGAAGAATGCAAAGTTAAGATATTACACCACAGTAATCAACCTGAAGCACTATACTCCTCGGAATCCTTCATCATTGGAGACAGATCTCTTAAAGACCACGTCTAAATGGGTATATAAGGTGAAAAGGGATGCGGCAGATGTTGGAATCACACTACAGATAGTCCTCAACAGAAGAGAGTTTAGAGGAGAGTAGACGGTATAAAAGCATTTTAGGAGAAACCAACAATGAGGAGGCCCAAACGGATCATTTCCGATGAGGAGAGAAAGAAAAGAAGCGAACGCATGAAGAGGTTCTGGGAGGAGAAAAGAAGAAAAGCCAAAAAGTATGTTCTTTGCAGTCCATAGTCGGTCAAATTCGAAAAGAAAAAAAATCGTAGAGAAACAAGGAAGGAAAATATTGAAGACAATTCTTGGTCCTGTCTCCTCACAAGGAATATGGATGAAACGGAAGTCTAAGAGGCTTCATCAATATACTGAAAAGATCACTGACACCTTTAGGAAAAGGCAATTGAAGTTCTACGGCCACATTCTCAGAGTGAACAATGACAGGCTCATAGAAAAAAAAAACTTGCTCTCTCAATGAATGTCAAGAACAACTGGCTTTGTGAAATAGAAAAGGATCTTCAAGAAATTGGCATTACCGACAACATTTTTCAAGATTGGCTCGTGTTCAGAACATTAAACAACAACCATCATTTCTCTGAGTAAATGACTACAAGGACCAATAAATCACGGAGGAAGAATTTCGGTGACCAGATGAACAGATTTTGGGAGAAGAAAGGAACATCATTATTCACTCGCTAAATAAGTTCTATCGCGCTTCACATACAGGGTCATTATCTTTGTGCGCCCCGATAAACACGGCAAGCTAAGCCGGCTGTGACTGGTGCTGATCGTGGGCACGCGTACCCGGTTCAGCCGGTAGTGGCGCGCACTTTCACACTTTTACCAAACATGTTCAATAATGAATGCTGAAAATGTCCTCCCTCTCTTGTAACACACACCTGACATCTTCTGATGAAAGAATGTCTGTAAACTCTTTTATTATTTACGGAGCCTGTTTCCTTGAATCGTTTAGCGAGCCTCCTAATTGTACTGGCATTAGGCACAGTTCTGCATTTCATATACGAATTATGGATATACACACGACCGCGCAATGTGAATTGGTGTCTAGGCATGACCAACAATCACAGTAAACACAATACTCACTAAACATGCAACACTAACGTCTAAGCTTTGCAGATACACGTCCATATGAGTCAGTGGAGCGCGCCTACCACCAGCTGAACCCTGTACGATAATGACCCTGTAGATGGGCATAACGATGTAAAAAAGTAACCCAAAGATTAATTAAAGTAAACTCAAAGAAGTTCAAAATAAACTGGCAAGAAAAAAATCTAGTGGACCTCCAAGAAATAAATGCCATAGACGACATCATAGAAAATCGTGGAGCCTTTAGTACAAGTGAGATTCTTTTGCTGGAGTGGGACCGGCGGCTGACTGCCGGGCGCGCCTTCCGCCAGCCAACCGAGCTCGGGCCGCAGGGTTGCGCGAGGCGGAGGTGAGCTAACCAGGTTCACTAAAGTCAATAAGTCACTAAACGTTCATCAACGAGGGTGTAGTGTCAGCACACAAATAAGAAGGTAACATAAACAACAGCTGCAAGATTTAATTAAAGAAGCACAGATGCTTTTTTTTTAATTATTTCTTGGGAATCTGGATGACCTCACGTCACCAGTTAAAGGTTAGAACTTATCTTTTCACAGAAGATACTAAAAATGTTCACCTTCAGTTGACAGACAGTAACTTTAAAAGTTGAATCTTGACATTATGTAGCTACTCCTGCACCCGCCTGCGTGTTTACTGTAATTAATTGAAGCACGGATCTAAGCCCGATTGATGTTCAATTGTGAGTTAATTTAAAATACAAAGTGTCAGATCGATTACCAGTACTCTAGTGGAGCTGGAGAACAATATATGGTAGCTGATACCCCTCATAACAGAAGGGAATGACAAAGTGTAAACGCTAATTTATTTACACGGTACAACGCCTGTATGTCAGCTGAAGGAGAACACTCTCAGCAACTCCTGAGGATAGGTAGCCCTAAGTTCTTAATCGTGATTTGCTGGTGAATTTATCATTAATTAATGCACTTTGTTACGGTTTCCACCTGCGCTCAATCCGCGGTGCGAGCTCGGTTGGCTGGCGTAAGGCACGCGCGCCCGGCAGCCGGCCAACAGCCCCGCTCCAGTAAAATAATCACCCTGTACAATAGTAGCCAAGTGGCAAATAAGTTACTAGTCTAGTTCGTGGAGAACCCTAAAACAAAACTGGTAGGAAGTGGTCCACAGAACGCTAGGTGCAACACAGTGCATTCATCTAGAGATATGCGGAGGATAAGAAGGCGAAATTCATCAGGTCAGTTCAAACGCGCTCTTTGAATGGGCGTAACGAATACTACTAACTTACTACACTACTACTACTACTAATAATAATAATAATCGTATGGTTCCAGTTTCCATGGCGTAGATCTTTTGAATTTTCATTGAGACGATCTTCTCTCCATTTGCGACGTTCTATTTAACAGTGTTATCTGGCAGTGAAAAGCAGAACTCTACTGGGCGACCTATTTTTACTGATAATCTCTTTTACAGCGCAGTCACCACTGAACAACAGGTAATCAAAAAATACCAAAAATCACCCAAATACATAGGGATGATGTCCAAAGACTTTAAAATTAATGAATAGACTAATAACAAGCTTGGAAATCCAGCTGTATAGGGAAGAGATAATGTTGAGGGAAGTCCTCGTTCCCCCAGCAAAGAAGTGCGTGCGATGCGCCTCATATAGCCTGTCGGACGTAGTGCATGGTCAACTACCCCAGCGGCGGTCCGGGCAGGGTGTACCTAGAGCCCACTGATGAGCCTGACTTGGTGCACCTAGGCGAAACCCTGCAACAGGCAAGTTAAAAACCTACATGATTTGCTGGACTTTAACAACAAAATTCTTTACATTATTATTATTATTATTATTAGAATTAATAGTTTTTTAAAATATCATTACAATATAGGCTAAACAGTTTTCAAAATTCAGAAAGACTGTACACATTTCATGAATTTCCTTTTCAATTCCTACTTATTAGTTTAAATTGTAAATTGACAATAATTATTGAATTATATTACTTTACTACAATATGACGAAGACAGAAGGATATAGCATATGAAATTCGTTGCAGCGTAGGTAGAGCTATCACATAGGCCTACTGTATGCCACGAAAAGATACAATCTCGTGTGTGTTGCATACAGTAGGCTACATAGGCCTATAATTGATTGCGATTTTTTTAAATAGTGTTGTAGACCCTATAATGTCGTAGTCGAATAACACGTTACATTTATAGTCTATGTTTTATGTAGGCCTACTAAAATAACGAATAAGAAAGAAAAGACCGGCTGTGTGGTTCTGCTGTTTGAAGAACTCGCCTTCTGCGCCTTACAGTAAATGTAGTTTGTAGTTTCAAAGCCCGACTGTATTGGTAGAAGGATAATAAAGTGTTTACCAACCTGCTCATTTTTTGTTTTGTTTTGTATTCTGCCCGAAGGCAGGTCCGTGCCTCCGAAGAGGCTATCCTGAGCCGGAGTTTACGTGCGGTAGGGTGGCCAGATCCTTTCCGCTCCTCCTTACCCTCTCCCCGCCAACAGCGCGTGGTTCACCCAGAACCGGCATTCCATCCAAGTTCTGACCACGCCCAATGCTACTTAACTGCGGAGTTCGGATGGGATCCGGTGTTTCAACATGGCCAGGACGTTGGTCAACCTGCTCTATAGAGTTGAATTATGGACACTTACCGAGGTACCTATTAAGTAAGAAACTTATGGCATTTGAAATGTGGACGTATCAGAGAATATTAAGAATAGTCTACCATAGATAAGGGTGGAGTAACTTATAATTAAAAGTTTAAAGGTATCGCCTTCTAGGGTCTCGGGTTATTTGTCGAGAATACGGACCCACCGACATGAGGTTGTTGCATTTAAACACTCTTAAAAGCCATCAGATTTACTTGAATATGAACCCACTACTGTCGGATTAGTTTTATAAGTCAGCATTTAACCAATTGAGCCACTCAGCAAGAAGAAAATAAAACATCATAAAAGCATTTGCTAGGAGGTGGTTATAGAAATCCCTGGGCAGAAACTATAGGCTAATCAGGGTGGCTACTGTCAGAGCCGGGATTCGAACTTCAGATCTCTAGACGTGCAGCCATTCAGCACTCAGATGGAGTGTGACTTACCGCACTCAGCTACGAAAGTGGTTTAAGTACCTAGTTGTTGTGGAAGAATTTTTCTAAAATATTACCTAGACTATTGGAAAATTATCAAATCGTATCTGCGCCTACAAAAACCGCTGTGTCAAAATGGTATTCATTACCAGGGCCCTGATTCTGATGACATGTCATCTTTTAAATGGTTCACCACAGACATCGCTAACTTATATACAAATCCCGTCCATGACCCGCACATTACAGAAATGCATAGCCTATTTATTAAGTCATTTTATCATCATGTTTCTAAGTGTTTTATTTGTAGGTTATTTTCTCCCTTTACATGTCATTTTATGGAATTTATTAGAATATTTTATATGTTTTGAGACATTTTCTCTCTCTTTTTTAATGGTTTATGGTGCATTTTATGCGTATGGTACTGGATATTAACGGAACTGAAAGTGAGGATTAAATACTAAGATATGAGAATCTTCACAACTTGGTTCAACCCGTATTTCTTCGAATATCCACATTCCAGGAGACACACCAGTAGGCCTATTTGTGTGAAAATAACTCGTATTCAAATAGTCCTACCTATTAAAATCATTTCAACATACAATGATGTAGCCTAGTCTGTTTGCGGTTTTTTTTGTGTGATGAAATTATGTCAGTTTCATTCAACGTTTTAGTTCATTTTTTAAAGTTTTCGTGTCATTTTATGGGATTTTTGCAGTCATTTCATGGGTGATGTTTTAAACATTTTTAGGTCACCAATATCCGGGCCCTGTTCATTACCATTCAATTCAGTAAGGCAGCATTCTTGTTGTCACGGCGGAGATATGGGTTCGATTTCCGGTTTTGCCAAGAAATTAAATGCTGGTCTGAGAGCTGGAATGGGGTAAGCCTACACTCAGCCTCATGAAGCAACACTCAGAAGATGTGAGTTCGATTCTCAACTCAGCCATCCTGGAAGTGGTCGTCTCGTAGATTTCCACTTCTCATCCTGGCAAATGCCGGAATGATTCCTGAGTTAAGGCGACAGCCGGCTCCTTCCCAACCCTCACCTGAATTACAAATAGGCACAGTCGTCACAATAACATAGGGTATCAGACAAAATTACTTAGGCCTACACACACACAAGTAGGCTACACGGGGTTAGTTGACGACGTTGTGCAAGCCCCTCGAATGAAACAACAACAACAACAACAACAGTAAGTCGATCGTTGATGATGATGATGATGATGATGATGATGATGATGATTATTATTATTATTATTGTTTTAAGGGGTGGAACTACGAGGTCAACTGCCCTTTAGGTCGATCGTTTCCCACCGGCCTCCTTGGAATGCAGTCCATCACAATAATTCTCGTAAGGTCATTTTCCTCTGCCTCTGAACAAATGAAAAGGACCTTACGTGTGGTGTCGTGGGAGCGTGGTGGCGCAGTTGTCAAGCTGTTTGCCTCTCACCAAAGCAACCGGGTTCGATTCCCTGTTAATGCATGTGAGATTTTCGCAGTGAAACATCACGCCCTGTAGTTCTGATTCCACTAAAAGCGGAGTCCCGTGACTCATGATCGCGAGATTAACTTCACGTGAAACTACAAGCTTCCTACCTTCCTTTTTGAACCTTACGTTGGTATGCGTGACTGTATACGGTAACAACATAGACCTACCGTATGGCTGGAGATGTGGATGAACTTTAGGAAATGATTGACAGAAAATAACAGTGTTACATAGCGAATTTTGCAGACGCAGCGACTAGACACAAATTGATCTTCTTCCTCGTTACCTTTCTCCACCGGGCTTCGAGAGGAACCGCAGTGTTTGGTTAATGATGGCTTCCAAGACATCAATATCAAGTAGGCTAAGAGAATTACACGACCTAGCAGCGAGGAATGTTATTACCTAAGGTTTATATTGTCTTAAAGGAGAACGGAAGACAAGTCATGCGCCCTACTGGTGAGCTCTTTAAGGTAATCCTCTAAGAATTTAGTATAATGCACATAGGTCTGTCAGTAACAAGTAACTTAAAGCAATAAATCACAGACTAGAAGCCCTTCAGGTCATCTGACTCAACACCACATACTATCCTACTATAATAATTATCATTATCGTGGTGTAGTGACTGTCACCGTGTAAGACTAGGTTCGATTCCCAGCTTTGCCAAAAAATGTAATTGTGAGCTTAGGGCTGGAACGAGATGTACCCTATTGATGTATTTATTTATTTATTGGCATTGTTCGGCCTGGTGGCCTTCTCTTATACAGAACCAAGATAGTCTATAAGCTACACAAGACATGTTTAGGCCTATACCGGTACTCAAAACTTTAATAATAGGCCCTACACTTAACTCTAGAATTAATTTGGTAATTGACTAGTTTTATTAATTAGTTCCTAATAATAAGATGGCAGAACCCATAGGTCAAGTCTACAATTTATGATGAAACCAGAACTATTAATTAATCAATCATATTAACAATAGACTATTATAGACTACGCGTATTGTTAGTATACTTCTATTCTATATAGTAGGCCTACTTGTTCTAGATGCTGAGATATAGAACTTGCAAAATTCAATTTCAAAGCCATGTAGCCTATGTAGGTCTATTAAAGACAGCTCTTCAGAATAATCTCAAGTCAAGCAATACATGGTCTAACGATTATGATGATGCTTGATAATGATGAAGTTGATGATAGAAAATATAGCAAGAAGGAGGAGGAGGAGGAGAAGAAGAAGAAGAAGAAGAAGAAGAAGACACATAGTGATTACTTCGTCTTACAATGGTGAAATGGTAGAGGTACATTGGATAATGAGTAGAAGACAAGAGAGACAGCCTCCACCTCTTCATTGTGTTCTGACCAACATGTGTACAAAGTTTCAGTGAGATCGAGGAGTAAACGTTCTTGGCAAAGCCGGGAATCGAACCTTTGAATCAGGAATCTCTCTATAGGCCCACGTACGACTAGACTAAGGAAGGTAGCAATTCTGTTGTAAAGTATGGAGTCAGTGTGAATTTCATTTTCATTTCCTCCATGATTACGACAGGTAATGTAGTTGAGTATATTCGTGCGGTCTGCTCGTTAGTCGGGTGTCACTGACAGTGGCGTGCAGGGGCAACCTTTGCGCTATCTCTGGACGAGGTCACTATGTTGAACTTAGCCTGGCTGTCGCGCTGATGACTTAGTGCAGCTCTCCACAATTGCAGAATAAATTACGCCACACAGGAAGTGCTCGATATCAAAGGATAAAACAGTCCCTTGTGGGGCTCATCATCGACATGATTGTCCGAATTGGGCTACTTCAAATAAATAGTCCCTAAAGCAGCATGTTTTAAAGCAATACTTTTACGGCCATTTTTAGACCATTTTAACCTGCTTTTATAAAACTTTGTATGTTTGTTACCCCTGCCCCAAAGTTGCTAAACGTTTGAACCAAATTGAATAATATAGACTAAACTAGTACTTACTACAGAGGTATACCTCCTTCCGTTCACCTTAACTATGCTCTTTACATTGCCACCATTTTTGTGAAAACAAAATGGCGGCCACTCGAATGTTCATTGACTTAGTCTGTTATCGGCTGAATCTATAATCAAATCCTCACAAAATTGAGCCCAACGTACCAATATATAAGGAAAGTTGATCACCAAAGCCATATCTTTCTCGGCTAAGTCATTTGAATGTGGTGGCTGTGCGTAATTTTCAAATTTAACTTGCTCTAACCGACAACATAGGCTACATTTCAATTGTGCAATGCTCACAAGAATTGGCATTCAGGAAGCTTCATAAGACAGGGACTAAGTTGTCTGAGTTTCAACGTAATTAGGGCCTATAGACTATTGGATATTGCACATATCCACCATCTTGAATATATATACGCCTATCGCATTAAAACGTAAGAGACTAGGCCTATAACTTAAGAATAAAACATATATTAGGCTATTAACTTAGGCCTACTAGGCATATATAGTAGCCTAGCCTACAGGAGATTTGTCATCTGAAGCACAAGTTCATGGGTCTTATAGACTAGGCCTACCGGTAGACTAGTCTACTACTGCTCGAGTCTAAGCTGCGTGGACCTGAGAGGAATGTGCATCGCAGACTATTAGTAGTGGTGATGACGAGTGATGCGGTTTCTCGGTCCTTGCGTAGTAACAGAAGCAAATACATTAGTCGGTGACTCAGTCACTCATTACCAACGCCACACTGGTTTCAGAAAAGACCCATGTTAGCAGTATTGGAATAGACAAAAATGTCAGGTAACACGGCGGGCTGTCGAGAGGCTTCTCAATTCTCGCCTGCTCCTACCCTGCCTCTGCCCTTCATCCCGCAAGTTCACAGAGCTCGGAACCGAGCACTACATGACTTATTCAAGAAGTTTACCATCCTTACAATAAAAGCTCATAGGCCTATTTGTGTGGTAGCCAAAAGGAGAAAAGTGAAATTGTAAGTGAAATATCAGGGCATGTTATACAGCAGTCTAGGTTTTGTTCAAATTGTCACTTAGGCTGGCTGCATGGCGCAGCGGTAGCCTAACGTTCTCGCCTGTTGTGCCCAAGGTTGCAAAATCAAATCTTTGTGCAGTCAATTGGCAAATGAGGAAGCGCAAATGCGAGGGATCCATGTCAGTAGATTTACTGTCACGTTAAAGATTCCCTTCGGGGAAAAAATCCGGTACCCCAGCGTCTCTAAAAGCCGCAGTTTTTAAAAGGGACGTAAAACCAATAACATTATAGGCTACGTTACATCTTAGGCCTATCCTTGACCCAACAGAGTTGGAACTAGTAAACCTATTGGGTAGGCGGTGGAAAGGGGTGATGGTTAGCACCCCAACTGGGAAAAGGGGGATTAGGATTCGGGCACACAGTGAAATTTAAATAGAGCGATGAGGAAGAGACCAAATATTGATAACCAAGGTTCGATACATTTATTTGATTTGTGAAGCAATAACAAACATTTTCATTTAGAAGAATAATTAAAAGAAGATAATAAAAAATGCAATGTTTCTCCAGGAAACTCAGAATAAATAGGAATTACAATAAAAATGCATAAAAAGGCCATATAAAAGGCGATTAAAAAGTATTTTCAAGAAAAATATCTAAAAATAAGCAAGAAGCAAGAAAAAAGGCTTAGCCTTGAAGAATGTATAAACCAAGTGAAGGAAGTTCACGTTACCAATGATTCGATACTTTTATACTTAGTATTTGGTCCGCAGGAAGCGGGTTGTGATCCAAACAAAGGCTTCCTCTAAGATGCCTCGGCATGCCTTCCGAGAAAGATGGATGGTGGCTCCATTGGCGAATTGTACCCCGCAGGAACAGACCTCTTGGTAATGATCTGTCTGGCGGATTACAAGTAGTTATAGTTTCTCATCGCCGAGTTGTAGTGAGCTAGCGGGCTGACTTAGTTGCTGAGGTGAAGGTCGTTGACTCATGCCTCGCCTAGCATGACAGAGTCCGAGCGATGAAGCATGCCGCCTGGCAAGGTTCCAGCCACACAATGTTTACTAACAGGGCCTTCCCAAGAAGGGCCTTGTTGTGGAACGGCAGGCAGCCGTGGTCAGACTGGTTCAAGCAGGTAGATGTAGACAGGGCCGCAGGACGGCGAAGCGGAGAATTTATAGTGGAAATGACGACAGCGCGCCGAACAATCCAGAATGAAGGAGGGGCGTCAAACAGCCAATCAGCGCACAGCCCCAAGCACATTGCGAAGGTTGCCGCTGAGATGAGCACAGTACCTCATGAAAAAGTGTGACAGTATGGTGCGTCTAGAAAGACACTTCAGAAAAAGGTGAGTTGACAAGAATAATAAAGAACAACAATTCAAATGAAACGTAAGTTAAGTAAATAATCAGAACACCGCGTTCATACTGCAATTATAACGGAAAAAATAATGGGGCAGAAATTGAACGAGTGTTTCAAACCGTGCGGGAAACATAGCCTACAAAAAAAAAACATTCGCAAAAGCGAACATGCTGGGAGGGGCGAGAAAAAATTGCAGTAAGAAAGCGCAGAAGTTAGGCCTCGCGTGGCAAAGGAGCAATCATAGTGATTGGCCTGAGAAAATGGCCAGCAGAAGTCTGCAGTTTTACCACGCGAATCCTACCATCTCTGCCAGGAAAGCACTCAACAACCCTACCCAAATTCCAGACAAGAGGGGGACTAAGGTCTTTCAAAAGGACCAAGTCCCCAATCTGAAGGTTAGAGCAGGAAACACGCCATTTACCACGCTGCTGAAGCAAACCGAGGTATTCCAACCTCCAGCGACGCCAAAAATTGTTGCGCAAACTTTCAATTTTGCGCCAAGAAATGGCTAAAGAAGATTGAGAATTAGAATATAATAAAGGTGGGGAGGCAGTCAATGGACCACCGATAAGAAAATGGCCCGGCGTTAATGGTAGAAGATCTGAAGGGTCATTAGATAAGGGTGATAAAAGACGAGAATTAATTATGCCCTCAATAAAAATAATTAAAGAATTAAACTCTTCATGAGAAAGGGGGGTATGGCCACAAACACGTCTAAGGTGCTTCTTGGTGAGTTTAACACAAGACTCCCACCGTCCACCTTGATGGGGTGCATAAGGGGGGATGAAGTGCCACTTGAAATTTCTCTGGTGAGCATAATCAGTAATCCTTTCCAGGGCTGCATTTTGAGTAAGAGCTCTCTTAATTTGCTCAGAAGCTCCGATAAAATTTTTAGCATTGTCGGAGAATACTTCTGAAGGAAGCCCTCGGCGAGCAGAAAATCTGGCAAAAGCTGCCAAAAAATAAGCAGTAGAGGCGTTGGTAACTAGTTCTAAGTGAACTGCTCCGGTGACCATACATACAAACAGCGAAATATAGAGTTTTCCAAAAATACATTTTTTGGCCTCAGGAGAATTTTTTCTGTAAACAAAAGGCCCGGAATAATCCACCCCCGTAAAGGCAAAAGGTCTAGCAGGCGCAGATCTAAAGTGGGGAAGATCACCCATGAGCTGAGTGGTAATTTTAGGGTTGGATTTAAAACATGGAATGCACTTTCGGATAACAGAGGTAACTTCATGGACTCCGTTTATGGGCCAATACCTTTCACGAATGATAGAAAGTAATGTACGAGTTCCAGCATGAAGATGCTGGTAATGATACTGACGAATGATTAGAGAAGTGACATGACGCTTTGAAGGAAGAATAATTGGGTGTTTTTTATCCTCAGAAAGATCAGCCAAAGATAAACGTCCTCCCACTCTTAATAAACCATCAGCATCCAAAAAGGGGGCGAGTGAGGAAAGCCTACTTGATTTCTTAAGGGATTGACCTTGAGACAACACCTGACATTCTTCAGAGAATATTTCTTGTTGAGTAAGCCATAAGATTTTTGTAGTGGCTAAACCTAATTCAGAAAGGGTTAAATATGGCTTAGGAAAAAGAGGTTGTTCTACCACAAAATATTTCCATCGAAGGAGATAAGCCATAACCCTCACCAATTTATGGAAAGAGGAATATCGCTGCAAGAGAAGGGGAGAGTCAGATACGAGAAGAGAAGATCCAGTAATCTTACCAACATCCGGCAAGTCTGATAACTCCGGAAGAGGAAAATTTGGCCAAGCGGAAGGTTCTTGCAGAAGCCAAGGGGGACCGTGCCAGTATAATGTCAGGTTAGCCAACATAAGAGGGGAACATCCCCGAGAAATGACATCTGCAGGATTCTCCTTGCCAGATACATGATGCCATTGTTCAAAGTTAGACAATTGTTGAATTTTGGACACTCTATTAGCTACAAACACCTGCCAATGCGAGGAGGGTTTGGCAATCCATGCCAACGTGATGGCTGAGTCACTCCAAAAGTAAGTTTTGCTAAATCGGATTTTCAAAGATTGGCGGATTTTGACCGATAATTCAACCGCCAGAAGAGCAGCACAAAGTTCCAGTCGTGGCAAGGATAAGGATTTAAGAGGAGCCACCTTTGACTTAGCGCAAATTAAATTGGAAAAGAAATATGACTGGTCAAAATTGCGGCAAACAATATACGCACAACATCCATAAGCTTTCAATGAGCTATCGGCAAAGATGTGAAGTTCATATCCTCCACAGGAGGGAAAGGGAATAATCACTCGCGGGATAATGACATTGGAGAGATCTTCCAAGCTATTTCTATAAGAAATCCATTTTTTTTTTGCAACTCTGAAGGAACTGGTTCATCCCAACCAGTTTTCAAGGACCAAAGGTCTTGCATGAAAAGCTTTGCTGTGACGATAATTGGCGCCAAAAATTGGAGAGGATCAAATATCTTTGCAATTTCAGACAAAATTTGCCGCTTAGTTTGCGGTTTGATGTCACTGAGATTAATTTTGAAAAAGAAAAAATCCTTTTGAGGACTCCAATAGATGCCTAGAGTTTTGATAGAATTATTTTCATGAAGAAGCTCTACTGAGTCATTATAGACTGAAGTTAATGGAAATTTAGAAAGAAATTCTTCCGAATTAGAGTTCCACTTGCACAAGGAAAATCCGCCTCCCAAAAGCAAAGCTGTCAAATCCTTAGAGACTTGCAGTGCTTCAGACACTGACTCAAATGAATGAAGAAAATCGTCAACGTAGAATGATGATTTTAACACTTCAGAAGCCTTAGGAGAATACAACGGGCCATCCTGTTCAGCAAGTAATTTCAACGTACGTATGGCTAAAAAAGCAGAAGGCTTTAGTCCATAGGTTAAGGTTTTTAGCCGAAAAATCTTGACAGGTTTAGTAGGCTCGTCGCGCCAAAGAATTCTCTGAAGGTCGCGCTGTTGTTGATCGACCAAAATCTGTCTATACATCTGCTTGATATCAGATATCACTGCGATAGGGAACAAGCGAAAATTCATCAAGACAGAAGAAATGTCAGATTGAATAGGAGGGCCTGATAATAATGTGTCATTCAGAGAAGAACCATTGGCATCCAATGCAGAGCCATTAAAGACCACTCTTATGTTTTCCTTTAAAATCTCATTCTTCCAAACTGGGTGATGATTGAGGTAAATGACTTCAGATGGGGTATAAGAAGCATCATCTTTCTTGGTAACAACCTCCATGTGATCAAGTGCCTCATATTCCTCCATAAACGTGGAGTATTGAGTTTTAACAACAGGGTCACGTTTAAATTTGCTTTCCACAGCATAGAGTGCTCTAAGAGCCCTAGGGTGTGTTTCAAATAAAAGAGGTGGATTATCCACACGGGGCATTGTTACGACAAATCTACCCTCTGAATTGCGTTTGGTTGTTTCGCGAAACAGTTTTTCACACATTTCATTTTCAACCGAGGAAGGTGAAACTGAATCTATAGTTTCGATTTTCCAAAATCTTTCTAAGTTATAATCGAGACTTGTATTGACAAAATGACATTGAGAGAAATTTTGAAATGACTCACGAGGGATCTGACCCGTTACTAACCAACCTAGCTTGGTATGATGAACAAACACTCCTGGTGATATTTTAACCTTAGAGCTAAGGAGACATTGCCAAAATACTTGGGCACTGAGAAGTATGTCTACCGGAGCGCTCGTATTAAATGTTGGATCCGCCAACTGAATGTTATGAGGAAATTGCCACTTTCTAATTTCAAAAGAAGTACTAGGGGTATTACTGCCAATAGTATCAATGGCAAGGCAATTCAACTGAAATGTTGTGTTAGAATTAACAGCATCTTTGATGTGAACACGAACAAAATGCAAAGATTTAACATTGCTATTGTTAATACCGGTAACCTGAATTAATGTAGGTTGCTTGGGAAGACCAAGTTTCTTAATGAGACGCTCACTTATGAAGTCATGGGTGGCGGCATTATCCAATAGGGCACGTGCTTCAAGCCATCTACCAGAAGAGTCTTGAATTTTTAATAACACGGTGGATAGTAGCACCTGGGAACTACGAATTGAGCTAGAGCTCTGAGTATAAGATTGCGCATTAGCTCCTGGGGATGCATCTTTAGAACATCCAGGGGAAGGAGCCTGACGTGGCTTTTCAAACCTATGAAGCAAGGTATGATGTTGAGCCTTGCAATGGGAGCAAGTATTTTTAGATAAGCAATCAGGCACCATATGCCTAGTTGACAAACAGTTATAGCAATATCTTTTTTGAGCTATTAATTTGCGTCTTTCATCGGTAGAAAGGGCTTTAAAGGCAACGCAGGAATATAACCTGTGAGGTGCTTTACAGAGAATACAATCCGTTGAGTTATGCTGAACAGTAAAGACAGCAGATTTGTTTATTTTTGCACCGACTGGTTTCACAACATTAGATTTGTTATCTGCACTTCCTGACATATGACAGGCTACAGCTGACAAAACCTGACATCTATTATTCATAAAAGTAAGCAATGAGCCATAAGTATATGAAGTGTCATTTGTTAGTTCCCTCTCCCATGCCTTTAAGGTTGATGAATCAAATTTAGAAGTAACCAAGTGAACTAAGAATAGATCCCAATGCTCGACCGGTTGATTCAACCGTGCCAATGCTCTGACGTGTAGTTGGACCGTGTCACTTAAGGCTCGCAGTGTTGACAAGCTGTCAGCTCGCAATGCGGGCAGGTTAAATAAGGCTTGAATATGCCTTTGTAAACATAATTTTTCATTGCCATAACGGCCTTTAAGAAGCTCGATAGCAATGTTATAGTTTTCTCCTGTTAAGGGAAGTTCTCTTATAAGTTGAAGGGGTGGCCCCTGCAAAATGGATTTTAAGTAATGAAATTTCTGAATTTCTGGAAGCGTGGCATTATTATGTACTAATGAACTGAACAATTCAAAGAATGATTGCCACATCTCTTCCTTTCCTGAAAAATGCGGAATTTCAATTTTAGGTAGCAATGGTTTGATACCATTCCCATGGTCGCTAATTCTTCCTTGAGTTTCCTCTACCTTCAACGCCAGGGTCAAAGTTCTAACTAATGCCACAGCCTGAGCGTGTGTACCAAAGTAATTACTCTCTACTTCTTCCCTATCTGATTGATGTTCTGGACTTTTGATTTCAATTTCAAGTTGCACGAGATCATATTTCTCGTACGCCTGTTCAAAAGCTTTTAAACGCTGAGATATAATATCAAGGTTTTGTTCCTCTTTCGGTAGAGTAGCTAAGTATTTTTGAAACCGGGTGAGTTGACCTTTGTAGGCCGCCCGAGAGTTTAACAGTTTGTCATCTATTATTACTGGCATGGCTGGGAAGCTGGAATAACTCACCTACCAAAGCTGCTTGCGGCACCAGACAGACCTGCTTTCCAAAAAGAAACCAGTTGTGTAATAAGCTGGGATTGTTTCCGCTTTCCCGCAGATCTCCTGCGCTAGCCACGATATACTGAAATGTATAAGACAAATATTAGATACACAAGTTTTTTTTTTTGGAATAGAATTTGTGGTCTCAGAATAAAGGTTCTGGGTTCGATCCCGGGTTTCGGCACCATGGAAAGGGGTGATGGTTAGCACCCCAACTGGGAAAAGGGGGATTAGGATTCGGGCACACAGTGAAATTTAAATAGAGCGATGAGGAAGAGACCAAATATTGATAACCAAGGTTCGATACATTTATTTGATTTGTGAAGCAATAACAAACATTTTCATTTAGAAGAATAATTAAAAGAAGATAATAAAAAATGCAATGTTTCTCCAGGAAACTCAGAATAAATAGGAATTACAATAAAAATGCATAAAAAGGCCATATAAAAGGCGATTAAAAAAGTATTTTCAAGAAAAATATCTAAAAATAAGCAAGAAGCAAGAAAAAAGGCTTAGCCTTGAAGAATGTATAAACCAAGTGAAGGAAGTTCACGTTACCAATGATTCGATACTTTTATACTTAGTATTTGGTCCGCAGGAAGCGGGTTGTGATCCAAACAAAGGCTTCCTCTAAGATGCCTCGGCATGCCTTCCGAGAAAGATGGATGGTGGCTCCATTGGCGAATTGTACCCCGCAGGAACAGACCTCTTGGTAATGATCTGTCTGGCGGATTACAAGTAGTTATAGTTTCTCATCGCCGATTTGTAGTGAGCTAGCGGGCTGACTTAGTTGCTGAGGTGAAGGTCGTTGACTCATGCCTCGCCTAGCTTGACAGAATCCGAGCGATGAAGCATGCCGCCTGGCAAGGTTCCAGCCACACAATGTTTACTAACAGGGCCTTCCCAAGAAGGGCCTTGTTGTGGAACGGCAGGCAGCCGTGGTCAGACTGGTTCAAGCAGGTAGATGTAGACAGGGCCGCAGGACGGCGAAGCGGAGAATTTATAGTGGAAATGACGACAGCGCGCCGAACAATCCAGAATGAAGGAGGGGCGTCAAACAGCCAATCAGCGCACAGCCCCAAGCACATTGCGAAGGTTGCCGCTGAGATGAGCACAGTACCTCATGAAAAAGTGTGACAGTATGGTGCGTCTAGAAAGACACTTCAGAAAAAGGTGAGTTGACAAGAATAATAAAGAACAACAATTCAAATGAAACGTAAGTTAAGTAAATAATCAGAACACCGCGTTCATACTGCAATTATAACGGAAAAAATAATGGGGCAGAAATTGAACGAGTGTTTCAAACCGTGCGGGAAACATAGCCTACAAAAAAAAAACATTCGCAAAAGCGAACAGGCGGCTTCGGTGGCGTAGTTGGTAGCATGCTGAGCTTCTATGCCCAAGATCGCGGGTTCAAACCCGGCCGAAGTCGTCGGATTTTTTAAGAACGATACAAATCCCTCAGTATGCCTTCCTTTGGAGGGGAAGTAAAGTCGGCGGTCCCATGTCATAGATTTATGGCATGTTAAAGAACCTTCCACTAATTAGTCTACACCTGTGTGAAGCTAAATTAGCCTATATATAGGCCTAGGTTAGATATTCGACAAACGCTCTTAGGTTCCGACGTTCGTCGCCAGGAGCCGACTGCGGTGGCATCTGGTAATCAAGTTCTGAACTAGTAGTCGTTGACGGTGACGTTTGGCGGCAAAAGTAGGAACTACTTGAAAAAAATTCAATGTCTGCAGTCCTCAATTTAATTGAAAACAGATAACACACACTAATGCAGTCATCACAATTAACACCGGTTATCAGACAGATTCTACACACACTCAATGTAGCCCACACGGGGCTACATGACCGCGTTGTCGCAGCCCCTAAACTGAGGAACCAACCAACCAACCAAACCTATGGGGTAGAAATAGGCTACATAAATAATAATATTTATTTAGCGCATGGCTTTTAGTGTGGGAGTGTCCGATTACATGTTTGGCTCGCCAGGGGCTGTAGCTGCTTAAAAAGTGGACACCCATAGGGTGAGCTACAAGTTCCGTTCAATTTCAAGTAGTTCCAACTTTCGTTACCAGATATCACTAACACCTAGTGGTGAACGCTGACACTTTAACAGAGCGTTACAACGAAATCAAACTTTGAAATTTAGCTTCACACAAGTTTAGTTAGTGGAAGCATCTTTTACATGCCATAAATATATATGACACGGGACCGCCGGCTTTACAACCCCTCCGAAGGAAGCATACTCAAGGATTTGAACGCTCTTAGAAGATCCGACGACTTCGACTGTGTTTTAACCCGCGATCCTGGAAACAGTAGCCTAGTTCAGCATGCTACCAACTAGGCTACACCACCGAAGCCGGTATAAATAATAATAATAATAATAGGTAATAATAGTAATAATACCAATATTAGGCTAATATTTAATACACAGGTGTGTTTGCCCTCAACCACTCATCTGAGTTTAGCAGGTCTCACTGAAAATTCCGGATATCTTGAGCCTACATTAGTAGTCCACCGGTAATTAAAATAATAAGACAGGTATCAAGCTAATCCGACACACACTCAAGTACACGGAGCTATATGACCGCGATGTCGTAAAGCCCCTAAATAAATCAACAACAACATTTAATTAAATTGTCGAATTTGACCACACATTTCGTACAGCGCTAACTTTAGATCGAGACTTAATTTAACCTCTTCCCGTATTTTCGATTTCCGCTTTGCACAAGTGTAGAGTAATTAGCTGGAAAGGTTGGTAATTACAGATCGCTGTCTGATAATGTCTCCCACTCACGATTAAAGTCGTTCGGTTCGGTCTGGTCCGGTCTCGTCCGGTGAAGCATATCGACCGAGAGCCGTCTGCCATAGCCCCCACCCTCTTTCTACATCACACTTCTTCTCCAGGTTCGAGACCAAGTCGTGAACAACCAATCATAACATTGGGACAGGTGGGAGGTATGTGGACAATACAGTAGGCTATTACTTAGGGAACTAAACAAGATTTGCTTTACCAGACACAAGTACTTTAGCGATGATTCACCTAAAATGGCAGTAAAGTGGTCTTCAACCTCAAGCAAGGAAAATATTCGAGGTCTGCATGGACGCTTTGGAGAATTAGGGTATTTTTAGCCTACTTTTCACATTTTGCAAAAATGAGGAAAAAGTAGACTTATGAGATCGGGCAAATGTGTGTCTGTCTGTCTGTCTGTCTGTCTGTCTGTCCTTCTGTCTGGCTGGCTGTGTGTGCGTGTAGTTCCCCCCCCACGCCTATCAACTCCTAAACGGCTGCAGCAATCGAAACAAAATTTGGTAGGAGTAAAGATATATACCCGAATATCTCACGGCCATATTTGAAAATGATGTCAGTGCTACCAACTGCTGAAAAATCGCAATTTAAATTTGAGCTGCATGTTGGATATCTTGGAAGGTATGAATGGGACCTATTTTAAAATTGGCACACGTAGACTATAGACAATAATATTACAGTTTAATTTCCAGGAGGCCATACGTGGCAGTGTTGCCAAAATGAGTGTAAGCCTGCTGATAAGTCCAAATTTTAAATGCATATAACTTCTACACTATCAATTGGATTTCAACCAAATTTCGTATGTGCTATGTGTACATAAACAGATATGACGGAGCGTATTCTTAAGAGTCGCCAGGACTGCCAACTGTTAATAAATGGTCTCAATTTTTAAAAATTTAAATACCCATATATCAGAAAGTATGCAAGCCGACAGCTTTAAACCATGCACACGTATAGTACCTGACATTCTATATTAATTTGGAATAACTTATATACGCCAGTGCTACCAACATGATTCTAAGCCTGCTGATAGGTCCAAATTTAAATACATGTAACTTCTATAGTATCATTTGGATTTCAACCAAATGTCGTGTGTGCTATGTTTCATAACAGATATGACTATGCTGATTCTTAAGAGTAACCAGGGCTGCCAAATGTTAATAAATGCTGTCTCTATTTTTGTTACCCTAATATCAATATATCAGAAAGTATGCAAGCCAATAGCTCTAAACTTTGCACACGTAGCCTATAGTACCTGGCATTCTAGATTAATTTGAAGTTACTAATATAGGCCTATGCCAGTGCTGCCAAAATTATTCTAAGCGTGCTGATAGGTCCAATTTTAAAATGCATGTAACTTCTATACTAACTAATGGATTTCATTCAAAATTGACACACCAATAGATCATATTATTTCAGATTATTTCTGACCAATACATGTATGTCATTGTTGCCAACATGATTTAGATCCAATGTTTAACTGCATGTAACGTCCATGCTATCCATTGGACTTCAACCAAATGTTGTAGGGTATTCTGTACCTTAAGAGATGGAACTAAGAATATATTCAGTCACCAGGGCTGCCAACTGTAGTTCTCTATTAGGCTACACTATGCCAGGTAACTTATACAGTATTTCGAACTAATTAGAAATTTCGATATTACCAACTTAATTTCGCCATTATTCTAGATAGATCCATTTAGATTAATCATTGGCATGGATCTTACATTTTAAGAAAAGTAGGCTCTTTAGTTCGTCACGGAACTTCTTGTTACAACAAATGCGTGGCGGTTGCATTTCAGGGTAGGCCTAAGGTGCTGTAGTTTCGAAAACTAATTAGTCTAATACAAAATGCAACATTAACAGACACTGATAGGCCCTACGTATGAATGATCAAAACGTAATTGAATCGGCCGGAGCTGAAAAGTATTAGGTGAGCTTTCACTACTTTTCAGCAGACAGATAAAACGTCATTGACAGCACAGAACTTAACAAACACACTATGTTTGTCATTATGTTGTGAAGCAACTATTCAGGTTATATTTGTGTTAGCGGAATATCAATTTTAATTTAATAAACATATTTTTCAAATGCATTTTGGAACCGTGACTTAATGCCTTTCAGCTCCGTGGTCACTTTAAAGCGACATAAAGCCATCCAAAATGAATATTGCACATGAAATATTATTTTAAAATGGATTTGGAACAAAAAAAACACCTTAACTCCGTAAAAATGCAATTACAATAGCACTGTAACACGCGGGAATCTTGCAGTGCCGCCAACATTAAGTACGGAATACGGCGCTGAAAGGCAGCAAGTCATTGACTTAATGCTTTTCTCCTCTGATCGCACTATATGTACAAGTGGTTATTTACAGTAGCCTAGTCTATTTTTCTGTACAGTACAGCCGTCGAGTGTCCGGCTCTGACATTTCTCATGAGGGAGGGAGACAGCGTTGCCGGTTCTGTACCGCGAAATGTAAAACAACGTGGACGACATAAAATATTTCACATGTTTTTAAATGAATTCTGATGAACCACTGACCATCTTACTATATAAAGTAATATACTTACACACAGTTAACCGGTAAATGTGCACACACACAACATAATAAAACAACAAATCTGCACTAATACACAGAGCAACAGGACTACAGAATAGAGCGTTGGCAACATCGAGCTAAATTTAAAGACCAGCTTACCAGGAAAACCGCTGGTTGGTACAGGTGACAACATTCTTCATGGTAGTAACATGGAGGAAAGAAAGGAAGGAGATGCCTTCGCTGCGCTATCTAACGTAAGCTGTTGAAGCCAAACGGCTCGCCCACTTTGGTAGCAAGAAAATGGCTGTCCCTATGCTTAAAGCCGTAAACCACTCCAACTAGTAATGGATTTTAGTGACATAAAACTGCAATGGCAAGTCAAGATTTTTTCTTGGATAGGCAGAATACACTCTGTACTTCACGGTACTTGGCTCAAATAAGCTGCGTTATCGTTTTAAAAGCCAATTTAAAATATAAATATTAGAGCACCTTTGCGAGGCTAGTTTTGTAAGGAAGACGCGGCAAAACGTAATAATACGCTGAAACACTGATTAAATCGAATACAGGTGTCTGAAGATGCGAGTTATACCAAAGAAGGAACATCTTGGGAATTAATGATGCCGAACTAATTACGGTATTTACACCAAATTGAGTTTTATGTTCTTATTGGTGTCGAGGCATTCATCAGATTTTAGGCCTTATTTCGAGCACAGCCACTTTCACTCATTGGTCGTACACATTTTGATATTCAAGAATACGAACCTCAAAATTAATAAACAGAACAATTAAAAAGGACGCATATTTGCACAAAAATACGGTATAGCCTAGGCCTATACGTTTCGGTACCGTACCGTATTTTCTTTGTGGGGGTAGAAACTTGACGATTAGCCTCGAATTGATTAATTACGTAGGCCTACCGTAATTATTGACCGACAGCCGTTTGATAAATTGGGATTTGCAGAGGAATGATTTTTATTTTATTTTTTGGTATATAGGGTAGGCCTACACATGCTGAGATTAGAATTGAAGAGTTTTTTTAATAACTTAACTTATCACTACTGTTATTACGTTTCCAAAGTTGCATAACCGGAGCGTGATAAAAACCAGGGCCAAAATAAGGTTCAGCCATGCACAATGCCTCATGCAAGTCACAGAACACCGAATACGAGTTAAGGTTACGCCCACTTTGGTTGCAGCGCTTGGCTTCACTCAAACGAGCTCAGGGCATCTCCTCTTATTCTTTCCTCCATGGGTAGTAGCCTAAGCGACTTCGCCAACATAGGCGGAATTCCACTGCGATCGAAGAATTTAGGTTTTGTAATCGTAAACACTGTCGGAATTACAAAATAATGCCTAAAATTGCAAATGGGGTATGGGACTTCCACCTTACATACAGTAGTGAAGATGCTAGAGAAGAATTAAAATGATGACAAGTTTCAAAGTTCTATTAACAGCTTCTCACTGCCGTAAGTTGGCTATATTGTTCTCTTTACCCGTCTTCTCCCACCATCGCCAAACGTCAGAGCCGGACATTCAGCGGCTGGACTGTAAACACTAGTTCCCGTTCAATAAGTTGAGGATGATTGCACACCTGCAGCTGCCGGCAAACTACCGAAATATGACGTTCTCACCAAGAAATGCTCAAAATATGACCTATTTGTAAAAAAAATGTTCAAATATGCATTTATATGACAAATAAAAATTACGAGCCTTACAGTAGTCGCATATGATGTGTAACATCTGACATAGAAGAAACCTCACGTGAAATTGTTGATACACCGGTATTTTATAGTATTATTAGCACAATATTAATCTAGTGTAAAAGGGAGAGTTTTACAGATATTGTAGTTAATAATACGGAACTCATTTTACTAGTTGATTTGTAGCTTCCACCAGCACTAGCCTAAATAAAGAATACGATATGGATCAACTAGATTGATAGACGCGACACCGCTCATAACCTAAAATTCCTTATAAACAGGTCGTCTTGATTCACAGACCAACACGTAATTTCATATGGATTCTGTTAAAATGAGTCATATTGATATGATAAATATCGTTTAAAATGATAATCTGGTAGCAAAAACATCTACCCCGCCCAGGATTCTTACCCAAGATCTCTAGATTCACAGTCATAGACTACGCAATAACCCCACGGCTATTTCGACTGCGCAAATATTGTGCACAAGATGGTGACTTATTTCCACGTTCCAATAATACTGCATTACGGAATTAAGTTTCATTTATATTTTGCTTGTATCGATAATGTTCCGGAGTGACATTGAGTTAAAAATGCCTTAGGCCTATGCCAATGCAATGCCGACTACTTACAATGTTTGATATTAAGGCATTTTACCATTTAAATACTGATACGAAGACTTCGAACATGTAGCCTACCATGTCATTTGTTTAAATCACTTGACACCAGAGTTAGCATGAACGTTTTCCGTTCAGTATGTCATATACATTCCACATGGCCGAGAGTGCGTCATGGTATAAATTTTCGACACTGCGCGCTGATTGTTTCTCTTACCAGTGCCAGCTGGATCGATCGATCGAGTTGGCAGTGCGTCTTTTACTTCCGTTCGATCCACCACTGCCAGCTAGGGCACACTTCCATTCGATCGATCGAGCGGGCAGTGCATACTTCCGTTGTCCACCACTGCCAGCTAGTACACTTCCGTTTGATCGATCGAGCGGGCAGTGCATACTTTCGTTGTCCACCACTGCCAGCTAGTAGGCTACACTTCCGTTTGATCGATCGAGCAGGCAGTGCATACTTCCGTTTGATCCACCACTGCCAGCTCGTTCCACTTCCGTCCCCAATTTTCAAAATCACTCCCACAAAACTATCCAGCAACCGAGCGGAAAGATGTTACACATCAATAGAAACCACTGTATTGTGACGATAATCACTTGATTTGCATCAGAAACCAATCGGGCATGAAAACAGAGGCAAAGAAAAAAATATGATTTTTCCTAAACATCCGAGCCCTAGTGATTAGCATTGAAGATTTCCTAGGAAAATGCACGGGGTTTACAGACAAGATCACTACCGTTAGGCCTGCTACTGAATGTAGTGCAGACATGAGTAGGCCTAAGTCGCCTAAGTCTACTAACTTTGAGAGAATTCCATTTCAAAGGACATTTCAAAAATTTGTTCTTTTGAAGCTTTCGAAATGAAATGAAACACTGTAGGCCTACAATGCAAATAGGCCTAGGCCTAGGCTATGGTTAGCGGTGGCTTCGGTGGCATAGTTGGTAGCATGCTGAGCTTCTTCTTACCTAAGATCGCGGGTTCAAACCCGACCGAAGTAGACGGTTTTTTAAGAGCGTTAAAAATCCCTTAGTATGCCTTCCTTCGGAGGGGAAGTAAAGCCGGTGGGCCCATGTAATAGATTTATGACATGTAAAAAGAACCTTCCACTAACCACAATTGTGTGAAGTTAAGTTTGTAACTTAGGTTAAATCTGATTAACACACTCTATTACGTTCCAACGTTCGTCACCAGGTGTTAGTAGTGGTGGCATCTAGTAACCAAGTTCACAGCTAGGTGTCGTGGACGGTAGCATTTGGTAGCAAAAGTAGCGAAAATGAAAATCCACAGCCTGCTTCCAGTCTCCGACCGGGTCAGGAATGGCATGAATGAAGCCCCCATCTAGCGGCGAGGATATGAAGTGTGCCGGCTGCCGAAGCCTGTCGCACTCCTCTGGGGCAATGATTAAATGAATCACAGATGAAATGGAATGATAGTGGAGAGTGTTCCTGGAATGAAATTGTGACAGGGAAAACCGGAGTACCCGGAGAAAAACCTGTCTGCCTCCGTTTTGTCCAGCACAGATCACACATGGAGTGACCGGGATTTGAACCACGGACCCAGCGGTGAGAGGCCGGCGTGCTGCCGCCTAAGCCACGGAGGCTCTGTTAGCAAAAGTAGTAACTACTGGATATTGACCGTCTGCAGTCCTTACCGAAATTACAGATAACACACACTAATACAGCCGCCGTCATAATTAATTAACACAGTTTATCAGACAGATTCTACACACACCCAAAATAGCCTACACGGGGTTATATGACCGCGTTGTCGCAGCCCCGAATCTGAGGAACCAACCAATGGTAAGCCTAATTAGACTATTAGAGTTTGGGAGGAAATTCATTCTCGGGCCGTAGTCAAGAATAATCGAATTCACATTTTCCCGTCTCTAGGGATGGCGAGATTGGTTAGTCAGCAAGCGAACATCTTCAGATCCAAATAAATTATTAAGTAGCCTATTAATTATTATTAGTTTAAAATTAATTTGACCTATACAGTAACTGCGCATTAAAAATCCTCTATGTGAGAAATTGTTCTCCGTAAGACACTTAGGCCTATACCCCGCAGCTCGGCTTGAAAACACAAACCCTGCAATCCACGAAGGTTATTTTCCTCTGTATGGGAACATAATATGAAACATAAGCTACACCTTACGGACTTGTTATGCGAGGCTATGTTTCCTTAGCCTATATGGCAAGGGGCGTGGCCGACCCGAAGGAAAAGACTGGCAGAGGACAACAGTGCACATAGTGGATTTTGCAGGTGCAGGGATGACATAGCCTACAGTTTTGTTATTCGTATCTCTACATACCGGTAGTATTAAACAAAGTCCCCGATTCTTGGATGTAACGGGTAAACTCGAGAACCACTGGATGAATTTTGATGCGGTTTTCACCATTCTGTAAAGGAATGCTCAAGGAAGGTTTCTGTAGAAAAACATTCATTCATGACCAAAGGAAGCCAAGCAGTAACGATTTACGTGCATCGAGTCAAAGAAAATGCTACCGTCCGTGCGCCTTTTAAGCTTAGACTACGCTAGGTAAACCGTTATACAGTAAGTTATAGGCCATACTGTGTAGGAATTGTTCAGAATAAAAAAATCTACAAAAAAGTGCGAGACAGCATAGTCTATCTATAGGCTGTCTTTAATAAATCGCCCGCTATAAGTGTTTTTACGTTTTCATTTCTTCCAACAATCTCCATTCAGTGGAAATTTAAACTACTAGCTTCGTTTACGAGCTAGCGAGTAAGCCTATCACCCCAGCTTCAGCCAGTATCAAACTGACGAGTCGTGTCGAGTTAAGACTTCAGAGAAGAGTAGTCTATAGGCCTATGTGTTTGGGGTTGGGCTGTTCTCCTCGGCTTTACTGAATTGCGTCTGGAACCTACCGTCAGTGCGTCTATTAAGCTTACGCGGTAATCCGTTAAGGATACCGGGCGATGCGGGTTGCTAGTTCAAGAATAAATCAAATATTAGTCTATCATTAGGCCTACCTGCTGATGTTAAGCAGGCTACTTGGTTGTGAAAGTCGATATTGCAAGTTAGTTTCTGCGTTGTTGTTTTGGTGAATTAAAAAGGATTGGTTGGTTGGTTCTTAAGTTTAGGGGCTGCGACAACGCGGTCATGTAGCCCCGTGTACTTTGGGTGTGTGTAGAATCTGTCTGATAACCGGTGTTAATTGTGATGACTATATTAGTGCGTGTTATCTGTTTTTTAATTTAAGTACTGCAACTTAGAATTTTTCAAATAGTTCCTACTTTTGCCGCGAAACGCCACCGTCAACGACTACTAGGCCAAGTTCAGAACTTAGCAACCAGACGCCACCGCAGTCGGCTCTTGTCAACGAACTTAGAAACCTAAGAGCGTTGTTTACATTCTTAACCTATCCAATTTAGCTTCACACAGGTGCAATTAGTGGAAGGTTCTTTAACGTGCCATAAAACTATGACATGGGACCGCCGGCTTTACTTCCCCTCCGACGGAAGGCATACTGAAGGATTTTAACGCTCTTAAAAAATCCGATGGCTTCGGCCGGGTTTGAACCCGCTATATTGGGCATAGAAGCTCACCATGCTACCGACTACGCCACCGAAGCCGCCAAACCTATTTTTTGAGCTTGATAATTCGAGGTTTTGTTCTATACCTAACCATGTTCACGGGATACGAGATAGCCTACAGTACTTCATCACAAGTCGTAACTATCTCAAATAAGGTATCTTGCAGGTTTCGTATGTAACTAGCCTACTCTTGTGTTATCGGCAAATACTAGTCATCTAGTGCTGACTAAATCACTCTCTGCCCGTCACACGGGGCGCCTCAGCTCCAATCTATAGGCTAAGGAAGGCTTCCCCTTCCCCCCCTCCCCCCCCCCCCTTCCCCCTGCCTGTTCAAGGTATTTTTTTGGAACATGCTAGATCAGGGTTTGGCGCCCCTCTCTTAAAAACTTATTCGCCTTTTAATTAATGGGATGTAATAATTTTACTGTTTATGACAAATTAAAATAGGCTAAATAATTGTGATTTGTATTTATATTAAATGAAAAATTGACTAATAGAATAAAAAATCATAAAAGACTTCTTATGAACAAAAATATAGGCTACTTATCTTGCTTTAAGGCAAAGTCTTTCAAAATTGGACCAGTTTACCTTCATCCTACTTCATGGCAATTATGATAAGTTGATTATATTTTCATTTTTCATTTTTTATTGTCGGTTAAGCAGTAGACTATCTTGGCACCTTACCTTAATAGGCTACTTCTTGGCAATTGAAACTTATAAACGAAAGTGACATTCAGTATGAAAGACTAGACTTTGAATCATTTTAAATGCTACACATGCTGAAAAATGCTAGAAAGGCTGGAGGCTTCTCGCTTCGTTCGAAGCCAAAGACTCTTGACATGTTAGAAAATTATCTGCATAATACATATCTTGCTTTATAATACTTTACCTTGTTTCAAATTACTCGCGAACGGCAAGTGGAAACCAAGGGCAAAGCAAGGTCAAGCGCGCGGAGGGAGATGGCTGGATGACGTGCCCCTTCCATCCAGTCTAAAAACACTTACAGTGGCCGATGTATTGAAGATAGAGATATGCTCTCGCGGACTTTTTTGTAGAACTTTTCATGCTGACCAATTCTTACGCTCATAGTATATTGATATGTTTAACGGTTTGCCCAGCGTAAGCTTAAGAAGCGCACGGACGCCGAGTTTGTTTTCGACTTTTTCACTGAAATCGTTACTGCTTGGCTTCCTTTGATCATACATAAATTATTTTCTACAGAATCTTTCCTCGAGATATCCTTTACAGAATGGTGAAAACCGCATCAAAATCCATCCAGTGGTTCTTCGATTGCCCTTGACATCCAAGAATCGGGGATTTTTGTCTTATAGCCTACTAACGAAGTAGAGATTGTCGGGGAACACATGCACCAAGCGGTACTGTGACGTCACACACCTCAGTGCATCTAGGTAGCCTACATTTCGTCCCGTCACCGTAACGTAACGCCAGACCCTAGCGTAACGACGAAGTCGACAAGATCATTTAAAATTATAAAAAGAAACTTTAGCCTAATGGAGAGAGATAGTATTTTCATTAGATTAATTTTCTATTAGTCTACCGACTAAACATTATTAGAAATAACTTATAATGTTCATATTTGAATTGGAAAATCAAAATACCATATAAAATGTTACTAAAAGCATTATAAATAGCCTAATCCAAATAATATTGAGATTTTATTTATTTATTTATTTATTGTATGGCTTTTAGTGCCGGGAGTGTCCGAGGACATGACGGCTCGCCTGAGTCTGTAGCTGCTTCAAGCGGACACCCTAAAATAAAGGGTGAGCTACAAGTTCCGTTCAATTTCAAGTAGTTCCAACTTTCGCCACCAGATATCAATGATACCTAGTGGTGAACGTTGGAACTTTTAGTTAGAGCGTTCTGACGAAATCTAACCTAAAAATTTAGTTTTACACAAGTTTAGACTGTGAAAGGATTTTTTACATGCCATAAATCTATGACATGGGACCGCCGGCTTTACTTCCCCTCCGAAGGAAGGCATACTGAAGGATTTTTAACGCTCTTAAAAAATCCGACGACTTCGGCCGGGTTTGAACCCGCTATCTTGGGCACAGCAGTTCAGCATGCTACCAACTACGCCACCGAAGATGTCGAAATTTAATGCTTAATATTCTTACATATTCAGGGGTGCCAAAGTTTAGACTATATTTCAGTTTTTAGCGCCGCAAAATCGAAATATGATTTAAAACGAAAAATGAAAAAAAAAACGCCGGCCTCACCAGCGCCAGCACCAATGCGGCCGCATGTGTCGCGTGGGCGTCGCGCCGGCCCTGGCTCCAACTGTTATTAATCATAATATAGCCTATGTAGACTATTTCTTTCGTGTAATTTTTTCGCATGTCCTAGTACATTAATTGTGATTACATTGTGTTGAACGACTGGAAAGTTGCAATATCAATTCTTGGTGCGGCCAGTTTCATAATATTAGCTCAAATTTGTGGTGACGTGTGTCGAGGGAAGATGATGTCACAGTGGCTGGAGGTGGGAGGTAGGACTGCATTGCGGATACGCTCACATCGCATCGCATCGTCGCTGGGAGGGCTAAAGGGGGTGGAGTCAGACAAGCTTGACGACATTGTCACCTGTGTCGTCGCCCCGCCCACTGTCCTCAGATGTCACTGTCATGCGCACTCGCGTCGCGTCCTGCCGGTTGGCTGTGGACCTAAAGGGTGGAGCCAGTGACATTCAGGCCAGTGTCACCAATGAGGACAGCTCCACTTCCGTCCTCCTACGCTCGAGCTTGCCTCTGACTGAACTTATATTTATAAGACAGGTTGACATCACATAAATGCAGGTTATCAACACACACTCAACTACACGGGGCTGATGATCAAGATGCCACAAACCCCCAAATGAATTAACAACAAGAATCTATGTTAGGTGCACCGCGACAAGTCTACTATCCTGTCATTTACCAGGAGGGAATGTGGAAATACCCAGAAGAAACACACTCAGGATAGCTGCTGTCAGCGCCGGGATTTTTACAATGAAATGTTAAGTTTTAATGGGCACATGATCCATTTTGCAGTTACCGGGATTCGATCAACGGCCCTTTGATTGATCAGTTACTCATTATACAGCATAAATTCTAGTAGGCTAATCTTATTCTGTATCATGGTAATTATTTTGAACGAAAGAAAATGTACGCCTAGGCTACGCTTAAGCTACTAGTGGAGTAAAGATTTTTCTAATGGAGGCTTCCCTCTAACATTTTATCCGCTTTAATGGTAGCTGAGCTAAAGAGATGTGAAACGTTGTAGGAGACTCGAGGACCATGCCACAAGTTTCATTCTCGATTCTTTCTCTGGAATTCACGAATCGTGATCATATCGTACCTTAATGTAAAATACGTAGTATCTAGCAATGATCTTCTTTTCCAATAGTTTCCTTATGATATGGTCACGCCTCCCAGCCTAAGTGTAACGTAATAGATTTGATGATGCTCGCTTGACGATCGAAACTGGTCATCCAAGTTTAGTTTATTTATTAATTCCATGCATTTTTTTCTTTCAGGATTAGGGAATTACCCTTCTCATTTGGGTACAATTGTGTTGACCGACTGAAATGCATCAAACTTTTGTTTGCTAATGAAACGCTGAAAAATGGCTTCAAACACCATAGGCCCTAATATTCTTCCGATATCTCAGTCTAGTTAAGCCCTGTTAGGCGTTAAACGTTAAGTCCTGGTAGGCTATAAGTTAACTTGGGCTACATTGGATTAATCGGTTGGAATGGTTCACCTCGCCAAGGCGGTGTCTAGGCCTACTACTAAATGATAAGCCACCCAAGGTATTTATAAACCACGCGCAGAGCCAATGTAGCCTACTGTGAGAGATGAATCTCCACTATCGAACATTGCGTGTTTAGCAGCTCAAGATGAAATTCTTTCTTGTTGTGTCATTTAAGAGGCTTGGACATCGTAGCTCCATGTAGCCTATTTGGGCGACTACCTATGGACATTTTGTCTGATAACCTGAGTTATTGTGATGGCTGTAGGCCTATTAGTGTGTGTATTTGTAATTTAGGTGAAGATTGGAAAGGAGGCGACCATGGCCTTAAGCTAGGAACCATCCCGACATTTGCCTTAAGTAGAAGTGGGAAACCACGGTAGGCAAAACCACTTCAAGTATGGTTGTGGTTGGAATTGAACTAGCCACTTCTCAGTTCTACCGCAGTTGAGTGTAGACTACCCTGTTCCACCCCTCATACCAGAATTGCATTTCTTGGCAAAACTGAGAATCGAAACCGGACCTCCGGGGCGACAGCCAAATATGCTAGCCGCTACATCACGAGGTGGTCCAAAATACACCATCGTATGCTTTGTGGGCAGCATTATAGGCCTAATGAGACGTAGACCTACAATGAGCGAAAGGGCGAGTAGACCTGTAGGCCCTACCTACTTCGTTGTTAATTTTTAAGGGCTTTGCGACATCGTAGTCATGTACCACCATGTAGGCTACTTGGGTGTGTGCGGTATCTGTCTGATAACCTACTGTATGCCATTGTGATACCTGTAGTTTACTAATGTGTGAGGCTAGAATTTGAGGAGACGGCCGTTGCCTTAATTTAGGTACCATCCCGGCATTCACCTGGAGTAAGAGTAGTGAAACCACGGAAAATCACTTTCAGGATGGTTGGAGTCGGAATCGAACCCACCTCTTCTTAGTTTTACCTCACGAGGCTGAGTGTAGTACCCCGTTCCAGCCCTCAGACCAGAATTGGATTTCTTGGCAAACTCGAAAATCGAACCAACACCTCCGCGGTGACAGCTAATAATAATTATTATAGGCCTATATGAATTGCAGCCAAATGGCCATAGCAGGGTATTTAAATTGAACGCCCGTGGGCTACCAGCAAGTTCAATTTCAAGTAGTTCCAACTTTGGCTACCAGATAGTCCTAACTTACTACTGTCACTAACACCTAGCGGCGAACGTTGGAACTTGATAGATCGTTTCTAACAAAGCCAAATATAACCTACAAATTTTGCTACCAATTGTATAGTAGGTTCTAATACGTGCCATAAATCTATGGCATGAGCCCGCCGGCTTTACTTCCCCTCTGACAGAAGGCATAGGCAGTTACTGTAGGCTACTGAAGGATTTTAACGCTCTAAAGAATCCGCGACTTCGGCCGGATTTGAACCCACGATCTTGGACATAGCATAGGCTAATACGCCACCGAAGCAATGACAGCTAATGATGCTACCCACAACGCCAGGAGGCGGATGGCTTATAGCGTACCCAGAATTCACAGTAGGTTATATACTGTATCCAACTACCCTACAAATGAGGTCCAGGCAACAATAAACTCAAATACAAACAGCGTGCTTGTCAGAGTAATAATTGTTACTCACAAGAAATAGCGCCTAACTTATGAAGTAGCTCAAATGGACGATTGCTTTAGAAACTGCAGCGCTATAGCCTATTTGTAAACACACACTACGAAGGAAGCATTGAATTTAAGCTGACGTATAATTTGCTGATGGTTTATGGTATTTACCCATGCTCTCTTCCTAACGCGCTACATTATAGTGCAGATGCCGGTGAGATAGCTGCATGAAGGGTTTCACGCCTTGGCTCGAGGCACGCCTTCCAACACAACAGCTTGCTGGCCAACATATCCTCAAGTTGTGTTCAGTTCCTTTAAGTAATTATTACGGTACACTTCCTTGTACCATTATTTCAAATGAGTTTATTGGTGGAACAGCGGCCATCTAACAGAAATCGACCCAAACTACCGACAAGTTACATTCTTGCTACATGCGTCCTATTAGTGGGCAATTTAATGGGGATCTTATAAAACATTCTAACTCCTCGTATCAGTGAAACATAATCAGCTGAAAATGACATCAAAGATATTCTATAGGCTAGGCCTATATATTATGTTTTTAAAATATCGAATATGTTAGGCCTATTCAAATGAAAAGTAGGCCTACTAATCGTTCTTCGTAATGGCTAGTGAACATTGAACGTGCTAATGAATCAATTGAATTTCACATCCTTCCTGTATTAATATTATTATTATTATTATCATTAATTCGATTCAGCCATCTATGGACTACAAATAGCCTACACAACACTTATTCAGGTCTTCGTCTTCAAGGTGTTCTTTCCTTGCCGTTTAGCTTCCTGCCAGAGATTTTTCAATCTTTGACTCCTTCTCAATCTTTCTTCCACTGAAAATGTGAGTCTTCTTTGTAGGCTATTATTATTATTACCAAATTAGGTTTTTCAGCTATTATGTCGTGTTTGTACAAAATGTACACGCCATTAAGATGTTAAACAGAGAATTAAAACTCTGCTGCGACCAGGAATCCAACCTGGGACGCTGGGACATTCTGATTTCTGGCCCGATACTCTTGCCACGCCCGACAAATTTCATTATTATTATTATTATTATTATTATTATTATTATTATTATTATTATATCTGCTCATAGACCTAACACATCGCTGATGCATCACAGCATAACTATAGCCCACGGGTTTTAAGGAACCTAAGTAGCCAACTGTAGGCCTATAGCTTCTGAAACAGCCAGTTCTAAGCTGGAAAACCGAAATCGCTAAACTTACCCATGAACTCCCATCGATTCAGGTTGTTGAGTTATATACTGCCTTCTGCATTAGTAGTCTAGGCCTATGTACCGTTGAGTAGGCCATCCAGTTGTATAAGGCCGTGGAGCAAAGCACTTGGGATAACGTCCGTACTCGAGACAATGATAAGTTACTGTAGGTAGACCTATGGTCTTTGCCCGTTTTACATGGTATTGCCTCTTGATAGGGTCCACAAACTTGCTATGTTTACTGATCTTTCCAATAGGCTATGCTTTCATTGGCGATTCTTGTTGTTGGAGATCGCAACATCAATCAAGGTAGGCCTATCTGGTAAAATATAGCATAGGCTAATTCGACAGATTACATTCAAATGATAGTTACCACCTTAATTTAAATCACTTTTAATTAATTTCCTGACTATCATAGCTATAGGCCTAACCAATATCATTGTATTCTGAATTCATTCATGTAGCCTAAATGAATGTCCAACTAAGTTCTTCTATGCCTTGCAGGAGATGTTTGGGAAACACACCAGTAGGCTACTTTTGATGACCATTGGTATTTTTCATACTTTCTTAAACTGGCATTGCCTTTTGATAAGTTCTACCAGCTACGAATATTTAAACACTTTTTCTGCATGTTTAGCCTAGTGGCTACACTATTAGTATTATTATTACTAGCCTATGATTATTATTCAACAAAAGCAATGATATGTATCATCAACAGAAAGGCCCTACGGAAACATAGGAGCAATATGGAAAATGAGAAAACGCTTGCTGTAGGAGAGGGCAAGTCGAAGGTAGTGGTAGCTGTCTTGCAGGTGACTGTAGCTCCAGCGATCGATACCGCCGTGACATTCCAAGTGAGGCCATCCAGCTCCAGGAAACTGGACCAGCTACGCCCTCCCGTATTTTGGAATTATTTGTACTTGTGTCTTATTTCAAAAACACTCCGGTTAATTCTGGAAATACTATTTATTCAAGTACCTATGGTACCTCATGGGCGCAAATTAACTATCGAGAATCACAGTTACATTTAATGTTTGAAAATCATGCATAACTTACAAAAGCTAAAGGTCTAGTCTAGAAGTAACAACTCAGTATTCAAACTAGCAAGACAATTGAGTGATTGGAATTTTTACGTCCAAAGTCCTAACTGAGATATTCGCAATAAGCAACGACTCTCATTATCTTACATGCGCCAGAATGTATAAAAGTTGGTGACTAAGAAATAAATGTCAAAATAAATGCATTAGGCCTATGACACCCTGCTAAGGATGTACGATGATAGGCATATTCCAGTTAGGTTATAACTTACAGTAACCACTACCACCAGGGGCAGATGACCTCGTAGTTCCGCCTCTTAAAACAACAATAACTAACCTCTACCACCGAACATTTCATCTTATTGGCCAACTAATATAGGTCTAAGTTATTATTAGGAATTATTTATTCCAATAAAAAATAGCATTGATTATGCACAGTAGCCTACGCCTACAACGGGTATTACAGAATCCAGCTCACCTGCAAGGAGTCTAGTTCTCTTGTGAACATTGAATTATTTGACATCGTGAGTCTTTAGTAAATTTATGGCCATGAATTACTCGATTATTTGATGTTTAAATTATTACTTGATATTAGGTCACGTTAATGCCCGTTAGCTGAAGAAATAAATGATAGTACCTAAGTCAACTGTTTCAATACAAAAGTTACAGAATAGTCTCGTCGAAGAACGACTTCACACTACAAGTAAATTTGCGTAATACTATTTACGAACTTAAATTCCAATTAATGCTCACTTTCACACATAAGCCAGGGCGATTACTAAATATTTAATCACACTCATGGCTCACTCGTCGATTCTCACTTGTCGAAGCAGCGCTGTCACATGTTGTTTGCCCTCCCGGAAGGTGTCAGATTGAATTTAAATACCTTTATTAATAGGTTAGGAAGGATTCTCGGTTCCATAACACTTGTTGTAACGTATCAGAAATGTTTGTACAATGAAGGTAACTGGGAGAATCCCAAACAAGGAAGTAGTCCTACTTCCAGAGCTGAGATATGCCTTGTAGAATTTCTGGGTTAGTTGTTTACAGAGACAGGGCCAGTTGATTAAATATATAAAACACTATCTGTCCAGTTGAATTAAAGACAAGAAAGACTTACAGTATTCTCACAGTATTATATGAGTACTATTCGCAGTGTATCCGGTCTACTTTTAACAAATGGCCTAGGCCTAACGGGTATCCCTGAAGATCATAGAGATGGATTATTATGTACCAATGCGAAGAGATATCTTGTTGCCGAGAAAATAGACCACAAGTTGTCAGGTCTATTCCCTTAGAGCATGAAGGTAGAATATCAAGAGTTTGTAAATCATGAAAGTATATTGGGAGGATCATATTGTGGCAGCATAATATGATGTGACTGCATGACGAATGTCTGGGAGGAATCAGTTAGACGTTACGAACTGTAGCCTAAATAAATACGTGAAACTAAGGCGTGTGTGATGCTGCTTGGCTGAGCTGTTCTCTCTGTGAATTAAACCCTACAATAGGCTATATGTTGTGGTAAAAACAAGCATCTACCTCATACGCCTGTTTCGCTTCAGCCAGTGTATGCATCCCCTCCCTCTGCCTACTTCGCTTCCACTATCGGTAACTATGGTAATTCATGTCACACAGCGTCATAATGACCATCTGTTTAGACGTTTCATAAAACTTGTACAACCATGCATTTCTTCGAAAAACAGAACTTCGAAGACATGCTACTTGCACAGTTAGTCTACAGTCTACAGTAGGCCTACTATTCCTTCACAGATAGCCATACTAACTTAATATTCGTTTTCAGGAAGACCCTCTATAATTTGATATCATGCATATCATTAGACAGAGCCTCCATGGCTTAGGCGGCAGCATGCCGGCCTCTCACCGCTGGGTCCGTGGTTCAAATCCCGGTCACTCCATGTGAGGTTTGTGCTGGACAAAGCGGAGGCAGACATGTTTTTCTCCGGGTACTCCAGTTTTCCCTATCACAATTTCATTCCAGCAATACTCTCCACTATCATTTCATTTAATCTGTCATTCATTTAATCATTGCCCCAGTGGAGTGCGACAGGCTTCGGCAGCCGGCACAGTTCATATCCTCGCCGCTAGATAGGGGCTTCATTCATTCCATTCCCTGACCCAGTCGGTCGACTGGAAGCAGGCTGTGGATTTTCATTTTCATATGATTAGACATATAGTGGTCTATATACAGTACTGAAAATGAATATTCTGTCACAGAGACAGATGAGGTCATCAGATCCAGAGATACGTTCTCTCCATGATCGCGAGTTCGAACCCAAGTGAGATATTCGCAATAAACAACGGCTCTCAATTTCTTGCATGCACCAGAATGTATCAAATTTGGGGACTAAAATGTTGAAATAAATGCATAGACTATAGGCCTAGGCCTACCACCTTGCTTGTGATATTCCACTTTTAACTTAGTCTTTAGTTACATACAGGTTAACTTAACGCCGAAATTTTCATCTTAACAGAAAAATACTTTTTAAATCGCCTATTGCTCTTACCTTGAGGGCTCTGGTAGTGTTAGTAGCCCAATATCTTGTCCTCCATGCGTCAGGGTTAAGATAGGCTACATTTTTCTAATGCACACACGGAACCCTGTTACTAGTGGCATGAAGTGTGGGGGTGAGCATGAAACCTACGCAGCTATTAAAATGTAGAACACTAGCCCTCCTCCGATACCAGGTGGTGAAGTCACTTGCTTGCCCTGAGGACGGGATGCAATACGAAACGTTCATACAGCCACAGGTGCGCCAGAAACACACAAAGGAAACTTTTGAATTCCCTGTGTGTTCAAGATGATGAAGAGTTCGTCAGAGGCAGTCCGTCACCTGTAGCGTGCAGTGCAATTGTTTACACACACACACACACACACACACACACACTGGTTTGTTGTGCAGGGAAGAACAGTTTCCTATTGTAGGCCTACACTTAAGTTGGTTGGTTCCTCAGTTTAGGGGCTGCGACAACGCGGTCATGTAGCCCCGTGTATTTTGGTTGTGTGTGGAATCTGTTTGATAACCGGTGTTAATTGTGATGGCTGTATTAGAGCGTGTTATCTGTTTCTCATTCAAGTAAGGACTGCAGACATTCAATTTTCCAGTAGTTCCCACTTTTGCTACCAAACGTTAACGTCATCGACAACTAGTTCTCAACTTGGTTACTAGATGCCACCGCAGTCGGCTCCTGGCGATGAACGTTGGAACCTAAGACCGTTAGTCAATTCTAACCTATAATTTAGCTTCACACAAGCGTAATAGTGGAAGGTTCTTTTACATGCCATAAATCTATGACATTGCCTGCTTTACTTCCCCTCCGAAGGAAGGCATACTGAGGGATTATTAACGCTCTTTAAAAATCCGACGTCTTCGGCTGGATTTGAACCCGCGACCTTGGGTATAGAAGATCAGCATGCTACCAACAACACCACCGAAGCGGCTGTACACTTAAGTGTGTGAAGAATATGATAGCTTGTGTTATTATGATGCCTGTAAAAGTGTGTAGCCTGTTTGTAATTGGTGGTAGAATTTGAAAGGAAGCGTGGTCTGAAGTTGGAAACCATCACGGCATTTGCCTGGAGTAGAAGTACGAAATCCACGAAAGACCATTTCTAGGATGGCTGAGGTAGGAATCGAACCCAACTCCTCTCAAGTTTGCTTTATTAGACTGGGTGTATCCGGTTCCAGACCACAGATCAGAATAATATTTCAAACAGAATCGTGAATTGAATCCAGGACCTACGTGGTGGTAAATAACGTTGCTACCTACTTCACCGTGAGATGTACCCAGAAAATATTTTCTCTATTAGGGCTATCACTAATCATAATAATAATATTTATTATTTATTCAGCGTATCGCTAGAGATCGGCCTACAATAGTTAACATGGATAGAATCTATACTACTGTATATAGCCTATGTAGGCCTATGTCCAGATTTGTTGATGTAACTTATTCTAGAACTTCAGGAGTCGCAAGAGCAAAGTCACTAACACCGCCGTTATACTTTACACACTTCTTACAATAATCGACATTTATGAAATTAGAATGCAGAAGAAAAACCTGTAAAGGAAGTAACGTTTAATAGATTTAAGGTTTTAGACGACTACTCATAATTGCAGAATGTTAGAGCATCAGTATTTGCAAATCGCACACTTCTTACAAAAATCAATATTTATGAAATTAGAATGCAATTCGTCACTGATAATGGCATTTGTGTGCTGAGTTCATTGATTGACAGCTTAGCTGTAATACTCACCGGTCATTCGATATTTATGAAATTATACGATTTGAGTAGTCGACTCATTCCTTTGATTTACTGTTTCTGAAATCCATGCAAAATGATAAAGGAAAGACCTCAGAATGTTAAAATGACATGAAACAGGCGTCACAGCGGTCAAAATGAAAAGTGGACAGCAATTATGGAGCGTATTTTCCTACAGCAACAGTATCTGCAAATCGCACACTTCGTACAATTTTTCTAATGCCATTTTTTAAGAAATTATAGATATTTATGAAATTAGAGGGCAATTCGTCACTGCTAATGTCTATTCTCTTTCATTTGAATGCTCATTTGTCACGATCGGTTGCTTGTGAGCTCCGCGGGAGGGATCTATGCTACTGAAATAATATATAGGCTAGGATAATAATTCAACAAAATGGATAATATCAAAAGCCATCAATGCCAGAATCTGGAGAATAGACCGGGCGTTCCATCGGACAAAAACCACCTAACTTAGACTATAATAAGAAGGCGTAGAGTATAGGTAGTCAGCTAAAACACGGTACTTAAACCTGAAGGGCTGTATGCTTCGGAGACTTTGTTTTTGTGTAGACAAGGACAAGTTGTTAAATTTTTATTAACCCTTTATAGGGCAGAACTATTAATGATATATTTCATTTGTATTTATTTCATTATTTTATACTAATTTTAATTTATTAATTTTATTTTGTATTATCTTTTTAATTTTTATGTTTATCCTATTTTTATAATTTTAGTTTTTATAATTCTTATGATCTTATTATTTATATTTCTAATTCTTAAGCTCATTTATTTTTAATTATAAATGCTTAATTAATTTTAATTGTAATTTTATAAGATTATTATTTTTCAATATTTACAAGCATATTTATTTTCAATTTTAATTTTTTCATCATATTTTATTTTTTATGTTTTAATTTTAATTGTTTTTGTTAAAATAATTAAATGCCATCAAGCATCTTAGGTCAAGAAGATTGAAGCATATTATTTAGTTTTTTGAAATATTAACACTTCCAAAAGAAAATTCGTTGACATATGTCTCAAAGATTCAACCATCAGCATCTTTGACAATACAGGGTCATCGAAAAAGGTCGCAGCAATTCAAAAAATCATATCTCCCGTTGTAAGTGAGATAAGTTAATAATTCGACCTGAAAACTAATCAGAAACTCATCGAGTTTTAGTTTTAGATGAGACTGTACTCCGCCCGTGACCTTCAACCGATGCACAGAATGAGTGCGCCACAGGAAGCTGCCACACCACTGTTTCAGTAGTGAGTGTGATTGCAATGGTGACAATTCAGCAGAAACACAGTGTGTGTTGTGGTTAGCGGAGTTTAAATCTGTTATAAGAACTGTTCAGCGCACTTTCCGACGTGGTTATGGTAGGAATCTCCCTCATGCTAATGTTCAAAACGCTCTGAAGGCAAGATTTTCTGATCGTTGGATTGGTAGGACCGGTCCTATTCATTGGCCTCCTAGTAGCCCCGACTTGACACCCTAGACTATTTCTATGGGGATACGTAAAATCATCGTATTCAGTGAACCGGTCAGAGATGTGCAATATTTAAGACAACCCATCACCGCTACTGTCACTAAATTCACGCACTTGGGCCGAAATCGACTATCGACTGGATGTTTGCAGAGCCACCAAGGGAGAGCACATAGAAACATTATTTTAAGGTATAAAAAGAACTTTTTGAGTTGGTAAATTTAGCACAAAAAATATATATTTATTTTTAATCGATTTTACCCTCTAGGTTGGTGATTCCCACGGACTCAGTGAGGGAACTCACCACTACCGCTTGTACGGACAGTGTCCTAGAGCTGGGAATATCTGGTCGGAGTGGATATAACTGAGGAGGTGTGATCAGCACCTCGCCCAGGGACCTCACCTGCAAAGCGAACAGGGGGCCTATGAGGGAAGGGATTGGAAGGGTAGGATGGATAGGCAAGTGGGAAGGAGGTGGCCGCCGCCTTACAGTAGGTCCCATCCCGGCATTTTGGTATTAAGACGAAGTGGGAAACCACGGAAAACCACTTCGAGGATGGCTGAGGTGGTAATCGAACCCCCTCTACTCATTTGGGCCACCCGAGGCTGAGTAGACCCCGTTCCAGTCCTTAATGCATCTGTGATTGCATAAATTCTACATATTTATTTCAACAAGATTTTATTCATGTTTCAAAGCTGATGTAAGAAAAGACGTTGCCTGTAGACCAGAGGACAACAAAGGAAGACCCGTACGTGCTTTTTCTACAACTTTCACCGAGCGCGGACAATGGAGAGAGCAGGAGAAGGCCAACATCTGGTAACCACATGGGCTTAGACAACGCGAAACGGTCATTCAACCAAGCGGGTAAATACTGTTACGGCTGTGAGTTTGTGTCATCGCTCGCCGCATGAGTCACAACTGCCCCAGGGCTGGGCTGTGCCCTGCCTCAGTGTATTGCGTGCGCCTTATGCAACAGGACTACTAGGACAAAGGGATGGTCCAGAATATTCGTGACTCAGCCAGCGAAGGAAACCTCGAGAAGCCGTGAACCCTGGATGGGTCTAGAAGCATTTATTGAGTCACCGGCCTGCTATATAAGAGCGACCTGTCAAGCAGCGTGTGTTGTTGTGTTTTACGAGCTAGTGCAAGCGTTTATCCTGAGCGACAGAAGTGTGGTGACTTGCCAAACTCCTAGTGAAGCCGATTCTCTTGACAGCGAAGGGAGCGAGAAGCATACAGGGGACTGCCTGTGTTTTGAGCGGGTGTGCTTACCTAGTGCGACAAAGGTCATTGTGGTGAGTTGCAAAACAGTGAGTGACAGACTTAGTGCAGCTATTTCCAGCCAGCGTACGGGACCAGACTCATTAGCGAGAGGATTAACTGCAATGCCGAGTAAAAGGGGCCTAGAGCTCTCCATAAAGAAGAGACATGAGGAAACTCGAGTAAGGTAATAATTGCTTGTATTTGCTGATGAGTGGTGTATGTTCTTGCCGCAATAAAGTTAATTATTTCATTTTAAAGGAACAATCTGTGTTGTGCTTCAACCCACCGTAATCCAGTTAACGAAAGTGCCACTAGGGAGGTGGCACGTATCAACTGGTGTCAGAAGCCGGATTACGAACTCAAGCACAAGCACAACACCTGGCGGTCCTGGTTTCAAAACCCGAGCAGGTCATTTTCTCTAATTTTCCTGTGAGTGCATGCCCTTTACAAGACAAACAAATAAAATGGAGGCGCAATTGGCAGCATTGCTAGAAAAGTTAAGGGGCATGGAAACCAAAATGGAAGACGGCCAGAAGAAGATGGAAGACGGCCAGAAGAAATTAGCCAAGGACCTGGAGGATGACCTGAAGAAGATGGAAGCCGGCCAGAAGATGATGGAGGACGGCCAGAAGAAGATGGAGGATGGCCAGAAGAAGTTAGCCGAGGACCTGAAGGACGGCCAGAATAAGTTAGCAGAGTACCTAACCGCCAAATTTCTGGATGGCCAGAAAAATCTGGAAGAGTGTCAGCTGACGAAATTAGAGGAGAGCCAAAGGAAATTAGAACAGGGCCTACGTGAGGAAGTCGCAGCAGTGGAAAATAAGTTCGACGCCTTACAAGTGGAAGTTGCCGAGCTGCGCCAACGCCCGCTGACGGGGGTGGAAGAGAAATTCAACGCTCTACGAGAGGAAGTTGCCGAGCTGCGCCAACGCCCGCCCACCGTTACACCGGGAATATCAGGAACGGGACATAGCAGAGTGACACCCCCAACCTTCGACGGAAAGGTCCCGTGGAGCACCTACTTACGTCAGTTCGAGGCGGCCTGTTCCATAAATAACTGGAACAACACAGAAAAGGCTACAGCTCTCATTGTAGCGCTGAGAGGTGATGCCCTTAACGTCCTTCAGGCCATCCCGACTGGATCCCAGAACTACGCTTCACTGATCGCCCATATGGAGTCCCGATATGGAGATAGCCATCTTCAGCAGGCCTACCAGATGCAGCTCCGGACCCGGGTAGAGAAGAACGCGGAAGCCCTGCAGGAGTTCGAGATGGACATCGCACGCCTCGTAGGCTCGCCTATCCAACAGCGCCAGCCGACTTCCTGGAACAGATTGCGACGCAGACCTTCACCGACGGGCTATGGGACTCGGACACTCAACAGGCGCTGCGAGTCGCGCGCAATAAGACCCTGGCAGATGCGCTGAGCCACGCACTTGAGTTCGAGACGGCAAAACAGCCATCTAGAATGCACGCGCGGGTGCGTCAAGTGGACGTCGACGAACCAGCCAAAGCCGACAAGACCAAGCCCCTGGCCGATGAACTGATGGAGGCGCTAGGCCGATTCTTCAAGAGTTGCAGTACCACCAACAAAAACGTAGCCGAAGGACATCCGGAGAGACGGCCCGGAAGAGGACTACTGACCTGCTGGACCTGCCGTAAGAGAGGCCACCAGAGCAAGGACTGCGGTGATCGCCGCCGCCAAGGATTTCCGTCGGGACAGTCAGTCGTAGGGAAACCGCGCGGCCCAGGAAAGCAAGTATCAGCCAGCCTTGGGTGGCAAAGGTTGGCTTGTGACAGTCGTCAAGCCCCGGAAGTCCAAGTTCGTGTGACGCAGTTACGGAGGGATAATAGCAGCCTGATGGTCGACGGAGTCGTCAACGGAGAGAGCTGGCCCATGCTAATCGACACGGGAGAATCGAGGACAATCGTCAGTCCCACCGTGATCCCGAAGTGGAGAGTGCAACCCACACAAAGGAACCTCCAGCTAATAACCGCGACCGGAGAGACCGCACCGGTAAATGGCGAAGCATCACTGGAGTTCGTCATTGGTCGACGGGCGATAAAGCATCCAGTGATTGTGGCTGACGTATCAAATGAAGTGATCATCGGACTGGACTTCCTGGACCAGAACGACATCATCTTGGATCTGAGTACCAACACTCTGCACTTTGGAAGTCAGGAACTTGCTTTGCAACCAGCACACGAGGCCGTCGCCGCACGACGAGTAAGGCTGAGAGAGGACGTCATCGTTCCCGCCAGGACGGAAGTCAGCGCTGCCGTAATTGTCGACGGAACAGCTGAGGGAGTGGCGGCTGTCATCGAGCCAAAATATGAGGACATCCAGACAAAAGTATTGCTAGTTGCCTGACTCTCATCAACACGACGTCTCGGCCGTACGTCCGCCTGTCCAACCTGAACGACTACGATATTACGGTTCACCGGGACACCAACCTAGGAGTCTGCGAGCCCGTTACCTGGATTGCCCGCATCACAGACACGACGGACGGACACCTGCAGACGGACAACCGAAGAAGACGCGCCCTGCCAGAAGAACTACAGAAGCTGTACCAAGGATCCCAGGACCATTTAGACGAGGAACAATCACGCCAACTTCGGGACCTGCTACACGAATTCCAGGATGTCTTCTCCGTGGGGAGCAAAGACTTCGGCAGGACAAGCTTGGTCCAGCACAGAATCGACGTTGGGGACAACGCACCGATTAGGGCCCCATTCTGACGTGTCCCGCTCGCCAAGCAAGCTGAAGTCGACCGGATGGTAGAAGAGACGAAGGAGCAAGGAGTGATCGAGCCATCACATAGTCCTTGGAGTTCTCCGGTCGTGCTAGTGACGAAGAAGGACGGTTCCACCAGGTTCTGCGTGGATTACAGGCGGGTGAATGACGTCACGAAAAAGGACAGCTACCCTCTACCCCGGATCGACGACACCCTGGACACCATATCAGGGTCAAGATGGTTCTCCACCTTGGATTTGAAGTGTGGCTACTGGCAGGTGGAGGTCCACCCTAAAGACCGCGGGAAAACGGCGTTCTCTGTGGGCAGCGGGCTCTGGCAGTTTATCGTCATGCCATTCGGTCTATGCAACGCCCCTGCGACCTTCGAAAGGCTAATGGAGTCCATTCTGAGGGAAGTACACTGGATGACCTGCTTGGTCTACCTAGACGACGTCATCGTTCTGGGAAGAAGCTTCGAGGAGCACTACAGCAACCTGAAGGAGATCTTGATGAAGCTACGGGCTGCCCAGCTGAAGTTGAGCCCCAAGAAGTGTCAGCTCTTCCAGAAGCAGGTCCAGTACCTTGGGCATATCGTCTCCGAGGAAGTGGTGCGCACCGACCCAGAGAAGACCGCAGCTGTGAGGGAGTGGCCAGTTCCGAAGGACAAGTCCCAACTACGAAGCTTCCTGGGACTCTGCACTTATTACCGTCGCTTCGTGAGAGGATTCGCCGACATCGCCGAACCACTGCATCGACTGACTGAGAAGGACCAACTCTTCACGTGGACAGCAGAATCCCACAGTGCCTTCGAACAACTCAAGCAGGCTCTGTGCACCGCGCCCATTCCGGCCTACCCCAGACCTGGAACAAGGTTCATCGTCGATACCGATGCCAGCGACTTTGGCATTGGGGGAATCCTGTCGCAAGTAGTGGACGACGAGGAGAGAGTAGTGGCCTACTTCAGCAAGGTCTGGTCAAAACCGGAAAGGAACTACTGCGTCACCAGGAAGGAGCTGCTCGCCGTCGTGAAGACCATTGAACACTTCCACAAGTACCTGTACGGGCAAGAATTTCTCATCAGGACCGACCATGCATCCCTGCGGTGGCTGCTGAACTTCATGCAGCCGGGAAGTGACTCGCGCGGTGGTTAGAGAGGCTTCAACAGTACAACTTTGAGATTCAGCACAGGAAAGGCCAACTGCATTATAACGCCGACGCCCTGTCACGAAGACCGAAGACTGCATCTTCTGTGCCCGAAGGGAGGAGAACACCGGGATACAGTGCCGAAGGACTACCATGGAACTTCAAGGGAACTGGAGCCGCGAATCTTTCACGTGGGCACAAGCAGAAGATGATGACCTGGGACTGATAGCCGAATGGAAAAGAGCCTGTGTCCCCAGACCCGGGTGGAACATTGTGAGTGACTGCAGCCCAAAGTTTAAGTCCTACTGGGCGCAGTGGGACTCACTGATTGTAAAGGATGGCCTCAGCTGCCGCGCCTGGGAGAGCACCGACGGGAAGACATCTCGGGAACAAGTCGTCGTTCCAAAGGCTATGACGGAGGAAGTCCTGAAGGAAGTCCATGGAGGATCATCTGGTGGACACCTAGGGATAAAGAAGACCCTGGAGAAGCTGAGAGAGTTGTTCTACTGGATCGGATGCCGAACTGACGTGGAGAACCACTGCACGAGGTGCCACGATTGCGCAGCCAGCAAGGACCCAGGACGAAGACGACGGGGTCCACTGAAGACCTACAACGTGGGCGGCCCCATGGAGAGAGTGGCCATCGATATTGCTGGGCCATTCCCGTTAAGCGAGGCAGGGAACCGCTACATATTGGTCGTCAGCGACTAATTTACCAATTGGCCGGAGGCGCATGCGCTCCCTAACCAAGAAGCCGCGACGATTGCGGAGACACTGGTGAAGGAATTCGTCAGCCGGTACGGAGTACCCCTGGAGCTGCACCCCGACCAAGGGAGGAACTTCGAGTCGCAGGTGTTCCAGAACCTATCCCAGCTGCTGGGAATCCGGAAGACATGGACAACGCCGCTACACCCTCAGTCCGACGGGATGGCAGAGCGATTCAATCGCACCATCGAGAACCACCTCCGAATAGTCGTCAGCGAGCACCAGAGGGATTGGGACAGACATCTTCCTCTATTTCTCCTGGCCTAACGCGCCGCCGTGCATGAAGCCACCGGGTGCACACCAGCCCGGGCCATGTTTGGGAGGGAACTCCGTCTACCAGTCGATCTTGCCATCGGCCGACCTGGGAATGGTCCGGTCCCGGTAAGCCAGTATTGTCAAGAACTGGTTGACCAACTGGAGGACGTGCACGCGTTCGCGAGGAGGAAACTGCGGATCGAGACCGATTAAGGAAGAAAGGCCTGTCACCCAAACTGCAGAAGTCCTGGGAGGGCACGTACCGAGTCGTGAAACGGATCAACGATGTCGTCAGCAGGATCCAGCGGAGCCCAAGGGCGAAGATGAAGATCGTGCATCGAGATCGCCCGGCCTACGGAGGGACACAGACGGACCAATGATTGATCAGAACGATCAGCCTTTTAGGAAGGGGGTGGTGTTACGGCTGTGAGTTTGTGTCATCGCTCGCCGCATGAGTCACAACTGCCCCAGGGCTGGACTGTGCCCTGCCTCAGGGTATTGCGTGCGCCTTATGCAACAGGACTACTAGGACAAAGGGATGGTCCAGAATATTCGTGACTCAGCCAGCGAAGGAAACCTCGAGAAGCCGTGAACCCTGGATGGGTCTAGAAGCATTTATTGAGTCACCGGCCTGCTATATAAGAGCGACCTGTCAAGCAGTGTGTGTTGTTGTGTTTTACGAGCTAGTGCGAGCGTTTATCCTGAGTGACAGAAGTGTGGTGACTTGCCAAACCCCTAGTGAAGCCGATTCTCTTGACAGCGAAGGGAGCAAGAAGCATACAGGGGACTGCCTGTGTTTTGAGCGGGTGTGCTTACCTAGTGCGACAGAGGTCATTGTGGTGAGTTGCAAAACAGTGAGTGACAGACTTAGTGCAGCTATTTCCAGCCAGCGTACGGGACCGGACTCATTAGCGAGAGGATTAACTGCAAGGCCGAGTAAAAGGCGCCAAGAGCTCTCCATAAGGAAGAGACTTGAGGAAACTGGATTAAGGAAATAATTGCTTGTATTTGCTGATGAGTGGTGTATGTTCTTGCCGCAATAAAGTTAATTATTTCATTTTATAGGAACAATCTGTGTTGTGCTTCAACCCACCATAATCCAGTTAACGAAAGTGCCACTAGGGGGGTGGCACGTAACAATACGAAAAATTTCAACGATCACTTACTAGATAAACCCCACCCATTTGAGAGAAATTGGAGCAGTAATTAAAATTCAGAAACAGGAATTACACCATCGTATAGGGGACAATCCCAGCCTCTCAGAAGTATCTTCAAATTTAAATTTAGTCATTCTGTGATTTTTGCCAGAATTAAAACGAAATTAGGGGGTGGATTTGAAACTACCAATAGCAGCGAGGGACGAGGGACGCGAGACGCGACCAAATCCCCCCGAAATTAAGGAACAATGAAGGGAATTACGGAGCTCATTATCTAAGGATCCAGCGATCGGATTTTGGATTAAAAGAAGCCATGAGACATTGAAAATGAGGGCGTTTGAAGGAGCTAATTTGCATCTTCATGCGAGTGTTATTATAGAAATAAATTCTAAAAGCTCCCCACTCCGAGTACTTCTACGACAAATCATATACATAATAGCTGGAGACGCAGCGAGGACACTTTTCTACTTGGGGTGCTGCAGAGGCGCAAGCCCACGATTGTCGCGGTCTGAAATATTAAAAATTTTACAAGTTTCTATCTGGGGCGCTGCTGAGGCGCAAGCCCACGACCGTTGCGTTAGAACATTAACAGAAATTTTACAAGTTCTACTTTGAGCATCGCAGAGACGCGAGCCTATGATCGCCGCGTTCTGAAATTAAGAAAATTTTATAAGGATAAGCAGTTCTATCTTTGGACATTTGAATATCGCTAAGTATTCGCGAGTGCGAATCGGAACAGTATCGCGTGTGTGCATAACGTGATAGTACGAAACAGTATATGATAGAGATAGCCACACGTGCTATTAGCAGCAAAGTCAGTGAGATAGGAAGCTATGAACTATCAGCTGAATTGAGTAGGTTGATGATAGCTGTAGGAAGTAGGAGCTACACACGCGAGAACCGTGCATTGTAATAATAATAATAATAATTCACAGTGGACCTTTGCTTTGGTGAATTATTTTTGGAAACCGTGTGTAAAATTCTCCTCCTTGCAAGATGAACCAATTGATGCAGAAGACTGATATCAAGGACCAGATCATCACCATCATGATGTATACGAGATAAGTAGATATTGCATGGGGCATGTTTGCCATAGCGTATCCCATCTTGGGAATCGGATAAGTTTATCTCGATCATAAGCAATTATGATAAAATATATATTTTGGGCACAGCAAGCATGTTTTGTGTAAATTTGTGTATATTTGTCATTTATGATTTTTGTGTGTTTTATAATGTAAGATTCGTATATGAGCATCAAATCTTGTTTAAATGTGTTTTGTTTGAGGGTGTCAGTAACTTTGCTGAATGCACATTTAAGGGAATAATTGGGTTGATAGTGCTTATGCACGACCATAACGTAAAAGCTAGTATGGGGGAGATAGCTTGACATTGTGACAAAGACCAGTAGTGACACTGAAATTAGGTGAACAGTAAGTAAGGTATTGAAGACCACACCAAGATAAAGAAAGGTAAGATGGAATGGCTGGATGATAATATAATATTCAGAAAAGGTTGAGAGTTGATCCTTGGTTGAGCTGAAATTAAAAACGGAAGTGGTATTCCCGTGTTCTACGATGATATAAAATGGTAAGTGAATTTAATGGCGGAGGCGAAATTCCCGCGAATCTACGATGATATAAATGGTAAGTGAATTAATAGCGGAGGCGAAATTCCCACAAGTCTACGATGATATAATTGGTAAGTGAAATGATTGAATTCATTGTCTGATGAGAGTGCACTATAGCTCCGTCGGAAAGGTAACTGTACAGCTCGAGCCCAATGCAGTCATAGGAAGCAGGTATAAAGATTGTGGCCAGCCGTCTGAATTCTGAAAGGAGCAGCGAAGGTCGTTGCGTGCCCAGTTGGTTTATTATGGTGTGAGGGTGTCTGTCACAAGGTCGGGAAACCACGTTGGATGGTATTGTTTTCTTTTGAGAGGGAAGGTAGTCTAGCTTCCCAGGGTTTGTTTCTTTTTTTGTACCGCTTCAGGAAGCGAAGTCGTGTATTGTGATATCATTATGAGTGCATTCATTATAGTTGTTTGTTTATTAAAAGTAACGGGGCATCGGCCACCGATGTGTGTTTTTTTTTTGATGCTTCATGTATTTGACTTGTTTTGGATTACCGTAATTAGCAGAGTCATAGCTCTGAATGAATTAGTTGTTTATAAGCTAGAACATGCACAAATGCCTGTGGCCTAGAATAAGTATATTGCCTTCATCATTTGACTCTTGTGAGGAAGAATGATGATTGTACGAGAAAGCATGTCCGAACCCCAAAAACCAATTTTGCAATTATAAACATGAGTGCGCATTTATTTTTGATAGAATGGCTGGGTTATTCAGACCATAGTTTTGATGAATTAAGTCTGTTGACGTTTTATTTTTTAACTTGAAGCAGTGGACTGCAGTGAATTAGATTATTTTCTTTTCCTGGTTCTAGCCAGTGTGATTAATTTACCTTTTACAATTTGATTTTGTTGATTAGAGTAGTTTAAGGGAGTATATTTTGTTGTTTTATTGTCTGTGGATGGGAGCAAGTGGGAGATGATGTTTCGTGAATAAATTATTTTATATTAGGAGTTCTCTGACTTACTGATTTTAAGTTAAGCCTCCTGTGATCCTTGACGATATCCCTAGGGTGTTTAAATTAAGTTAGAGCCACACCGGACAGACCATTACCCCGAGCTAGAGTCGGCATCCTAGGAACCATTGAAGGGTACAATACCACTTTTCAAATTTCGTGGCAGAGCTGGGAATCGAACCCAGGACCTCCGGGGCGGCAGCTAACCATTCTGACCGCTACGCTACGGAGGCGATTTAACAAAATAATACTCGTTTTAATATCTCAAATAGTTCCTGAGCTATGATTTTTTGAAATTGCTGCAAACTTTTTCGATGATTAGCCTATCAGGTAGTTAATATACAGACCACTAACCTATAAAGGGATAAACGAGAACGAAGGATATTACGGGAGATTTTAGACAACAGATGGTACGATTGAGATCTAGGGAGGAACTACAGGGTCTTTCATATAAAGTAAGAACGGCAAGCAGCAGTTTTGTTATTCGCTGCTGCGGTGGCCTTGGCCGAGCTAGTGGCGCACCACGGCCCCCTACTTTAAACGTGTGTACAATCCTGTATGAAATATTACCTTATAAAAGATGCTGGAAGTGCTGGATTATACAGGCATTGTATCTGGTAACCGCATTCTGGCTGACGTGAGTGAGTTCTGCCACTGTCATATTTCTGATTGTTAATTTTATACTTTTTTTTATTGAGCACTGAGTCAGTAGTGTCAAAATTATTTACAATGACGTGAGTCTGTGCTAGTGAAGGTGGGACTTCATCAGAAAATTGCTGAACAAATACATCACGTACCCGCCCAGCCGACTCGTACTTAGAATAAGTTTTACATACAAAAATACGACGTTGTAATGATAACTGTCTCATGTTAACATCTGAGGTTCAGACTGGCGACTGAAAACCTGCACGTTTATTGCAAGGTCGAGTACAGTATATAGACCTACTGTGCGCGCGCTTTCAATACTACATCAGGGGGCCGTGGCACGTCACAAGCTCGGCCAAGGTCACTGCAGCAGCAAATAACAAAGCCGCCACTCTTCATTCTTACTTTATATGAAAGACCCTGTTCACACTAAGATAGAACGAATAACGCCGTCCATCAGAAAGAAAGGATTGTTGTTCTACGGGCACATCTTCCGTATGACTGATGACTGACTGACAAAGAAAATCTGGAATTTCACAAAGCCGAAGGTCACCAAATGGACTTGGCACCAAGACTGTGAGAAGTATTGGTAATCCAGAAAAGAAAAACCGACTGCGAAGTGGTTTAGCGGCTAGCGTTCTTGACTGTCACCCCAGAGGTCCAGGATTGATTCCCGGCTCTGCCAAGAAAATTTAATTCTGGTGTGAGAATTGGAACGGACTACACTCAGCCTCGTGAGGCAAAACTTTGAAAAGGAAGGTTCGATTCCGATCTCAACCATCCTGGAAGTGTTTTTCCTTGGTTTCCCTACTTCTACTCCAGGCAAATGTCTGGATGGTATCTACACACATCAAAAAAAGTTTTGCATCACCTCGGTTCCAAGAGTTCCGGAACCGTTAAATACAAAGGGAATAGAGATCAACACAAACAACATTTCAGCTCGTTTTATTGCTCATGAGACCCACACATTGCATGTTGTACCATCATACAGCTAGACTTTCAGCATTTGTGGTCCAGATTGCAGTACACATCACTACCTCTAATACCCAGTAGCACGTCCTCTTGCATTGATGCATGCCTGTATTCGCCGTGGCATACTATCCACAAGTTCATCAAGACACTGTTGGTCCAAATTGTCCCACTCCTCAACGACAATTCGGCGTAAATCTCTCAGAGTGGTTGGTGGGTCAAGACGTCCATAAACAGCCCTTTTCAACATATCCCAGGCATGTTCGATAGGGTTCATGTCTGGCGAACATGCTGGCCACTGTAGTCGAGCGATGTCGTTATCTTGAAGGAACGCATTCACAAGATGTGCACGATGAGGTCGAGAATTGTCGTCCATGAAGACAAATGCCTCTCCAATATTCTGCCGATATGGTTGCACTATGGGTCGGAGGATGTCATTCAGGTATCGTAAAGCCGTTTCGGAGCCTTCCATGACCACCAGTGGCGTACGTCGGCCCCACATAATGCCACCCCAAAACATCAGGGAACCACCACCTTGCTGCACTCGCTGGACAGTGTGTCTAAGACGTTCAGCCTGACCAGGGTGCCTCCAAACACGTCTCCGACGATTGTCTGGTTGAAGGCATATGCGACACTCATCGGTGAAGAGAACGTGATGCCAATTCCGTGGGGTCCATTCAGCATGTTGTTGGGCCCATCTGTACCGCGCTGCATGGTGTCGGGGTTGCAAAGCTGGACCTCGCCATGGACGTCGGGAGTGAAGTTGCGCATCATGCAGCCTATTGCGCACAGTTTGAGTTGAAACACGACGTCCTGTGGCTGAACGAAACGCATTATTCAACATGGTGGCATTGCTGTCAGGGTTCCTCCGAGCGGCAATCCGTAAGTAGCGGTCATCCACTACAGTAGTAGCCCTTGGGCGGCCTGAGCGAGGCCTGTCATCGACAGTTCCTGTATCTCTGTACCTCCTCCATGTCCGAACAACATCGCTTTGGTTCACTCTGAGACGCCTGGAAACTTCCCTTGTTGAGAGCCCTTCTTGACACAAAGTAACAATGCGGACGCGATCGAACTGCGGTATTGACCTTCTAGGCATGGTAGAACTACAGACAACATGAGCAGCGTACCTTCGTCCTGGTGGAATGACTGGAACTGATCGGCTGTCGTACCCCCTCCGTCTAATAGGCCCTGCTCATGCATGGTTGTTTACATCTTTGAGCAGTTTTAGTGACATCTATGAACAGTCAAAGGGACTGTATCTTGGATACAATATACACAGTCAACGTCTATATGCCGGAGATCTGGGAACCGAGGTGAAGCAAAACTTTTTTTGATGTGTGTAATTTAAGGCCACGGCCGCTTCCTACCCAAATCCTACCTCAATTACACATAGCCTACACACACTGGTACAGACATGACAATGACACAAGTTATCAGACAAATTCTACACATACCCAGGTACACGTGGATACATGACCACGATGTAGCAAAGCCTTAAATATCCAATAACAACTACAATAAAACCCGTGCCCTCCGTGCGGGAGGCAAGCTCATAACCCTACCCTACCGGGCTCAAACAAAATACATTACAAGAACAGAAATAGCCGGTATGACACGTAATCATCTAGAATCATTACCTATAATTCGTCTGATCGTTACAAACACACTCAGTATCTAACCCACGAGAAAGTACTTTAATGCACCAACGCAGGAGGCGATAGGTAATTATGGGTATTTACTGTCTTTATTTGATGCGATCAACGACTTAACAGGAAGTAGATACGCTACCATAAATCAACACACGATCTATTTCATAAAAGGCCAGAACGTATGAAGACGTATAATCATAACGTGAAATAATGTGGGTGGAAGAAGTTTCGGGAAAGCTCTGACATACGGAGTACAATATTACATATCAATACAGATCATCATCAAGTTCTCTCACCGAGAGGCAGCACAATAATTCCCTGCAGATGTGTTGCCGAGAGAGCTTTTGTTAGTAAATAAAAAATATAATAAAATCGGTTGTTGTTAAATAGCCTAGATCAAAATAAAACTAACAACCACCTCCTCCCACGTGCAAGAAGTTGGGCTTGCACCAGTCATTATGAAGATTAATATCGTGTTGGAAGCCATTTTTAGGCTATTTTCAATTTTGAAAAAAATAGGCTTATGAGATCACCTTTTGTCCGTGTGTGTGTGCGCGTGTGTATGTGTGTGAGGTGTGTGTGTGTGTCCCTAATAAATTCTAAACGGCTGGAGCGATTTCAATGAAACTCGGTAAGTTCATAGCACTATTCCGGACGACCCCGACCGTGCCCTTCAAACTTTGATACGTCTCACCAATCCAACATGGCGGATGTGCGAAATAATTCACCAGCATTCAATATCTCCAAAACTATTCCCGAGATCACCCTGGAATTCTTTATGGTGATAAAGGGAACTACTAGAAAATCACCTATGTGACTTTTGAAAACCTGGTAACTGCAAAACCAACATGACGGCCACGCGAATTTGCGAAATTTAAATAGACGTTTCTCGCGATTTAAGCAACCAAACGCAATAAAACTTGGTACAGTATATGTTCATACACATTGTAATGCACCGACATCTAACTTAGTTCAGTTGTTTATATAACCACAAGATGGCGGATGTGCGAAATATTTCACCGGCATTCTATATCTCTGAAACTATTAGCGGTATCACCCTGAAATTTTGTACGGAGATAAAGGGCACTACTGGAAGTTCATCTATAAGACTTTCAAAAACCGGTTAACTACAAAACGAACATGGCGGCCAAGCGAATTTGAAAATTTTAAATAGACCTTTCTCGCGATTTAATGTTCCAAACGCAATGAAATCTGGTATAGGAAACGTTTATACACATTTTAATGCACTGGTATCTAATTTAGTTCAATTGTTTACATAACCTCAAGATGGCGGCTGTGCGAATTTTAAAATTCACTTTTTATTTCTTGTTTCGTAATCATGCGATCGAAGTAAAAGTTTGAATAATGAACCTACGCAATAATTTTCCTTTAATGGTACATGACTCTATGGCCTATACATTTAACAATCCGAAATGGCGACCATCCGAAATATTTAGAATCCTCTGAATATCTACGAATCTATTATAGCAATCAAACTGAATTTCTTTATGTTCATAGCGGCTATGAACTTAAGTTCAACTATAGGACTTTCAATAACCTTGCGATCACAAATCCAACATGGCGGTGACGCGAAGTATAAATATTCAAATGGACGTTTCTCGCAATTTAACCATCCGAGTGCAGTGAAACGTGGTACAGTAAATCCTGATACGAATGTTAATCCACTGGCATCTAATTTATTTCAATTGTTTCCATAACCACAAGATGGCAGCTGTGCGAAATTTTTAAAATCTCCTTGTTACTTCTTGTGTCCTAATCATGCGATTGAAGTTTGAATGCTACTCGTACACAATAATCTTCATGTAACAGTTCATAACTCTAGGACCTACATATATAAATTCCAACATGGTGACCATCCAAAATAGACGGTTCTCAATATCTACGAATCTATTACAGCAATCAAATTGAAATTTTGTATGTTGATAGTGGCAATTAACATAAGTAGGATATATGAAAATAGGCTGTATAGTTCTTCACGGAACTACTTGTTCAGTAATCGAAGATTTTTTTTCAGACGGTCAACACGATTGTACTCAATTTGTAATGGGTGGTCCCCTAATCCTGAAAATAATTTACATTAGATTAATGAATACACTTGGTTGACCATTTTCGATCTTCAAGCGATCATCAACAGATCCTTTACACTTAGGCCATTAAATCTATGACCACAAGTATGGGTTATGATATTTACAATATATACACTTATTTAGTTGCAGTAGTAATCAAACTAGCACAACTAGTGAAGATATGTATTTTTCTTGAGCTACTGATTGTGGTGATTGACCTGCAAGTTTGCCTGCTGACCATTTAATAACAATCACATAGTCTAATCACTAAGATTCGGATGTTAAGGAAAAGTCATATTTTTTTCCTGAGTTCATTTTGACCTAAATCTGAAAAATAAGTTTGAATGACGGGTCCCTGACCACGTTTAAAGCAATTTGATGTTGCCTATAAATGCATATTTCGGTCATTTTTATTGTTTTGGTCATATTTGGTCATATTTTAGTGATAAAAGGTCATATTTGGTTATAATTTCAGCATTTATGTTTAAATTGAGGCGTCGTTAACAAGGTGCGTGTTATCAGTGTCGAGTTTCAAACACAGGATTTCCGAATTGTGTAGTAGATGTACTTTTCTTTCTTTTCCCGGAAGAGGCAGATAGCAGGCTTAGAAGACCTGATTCCAGGAAGGCGCAATAAACATCCTGTTAGGCAGTGCCTTCTAACTTACACCGACATATATCATAAAGCATAATAATACTTCGTTTTTTTTAGCCTACTTTCGATTTTTGCAAAAAATGAAAGTAGACTTATGAGATCAACACAGGGCGAAAAAAGTGTGTCTGTCTGTGTGTGTGTATGTGTGTGTGTGAGAGTCTGTGTGTGTGTGTGTCTGTGTGTGTGTGTGTGTGTGTGTGTGAGTGTGTGTACTCTGAATGTCTGTCCCCCCTATCAATTCGAACACGGTGAATGCGAATTGAACGAAATTTGGTACAAAGGTAGCACTAGCAAAGGACACCTCAGTGTCATGTTTTATATCGCCGCCTTCTTGACGGAAACGTAATGGCGGCCACACAAATGTTCGAAGCTTAAATCAAATTACGACTAACCTAATCATCCGATCTCTACCAAATTTTGCAACAACATACCTTTATGGGGGGAGCATCCTTTGACCACACTAATAAGTCATCAGCGTAATAGTTTGCGGATGGCGGCCATCTTTGTGTGAAAATCGATTCCCCCTATTAATTCGAACACGGTGCAACTGAATGGAACGAAATTAGGTACAGAGGTAGAACTAACAAAAGGCACCTCAGTGTCATGTTTTATATCGCCGCCATCTTGACGGAAACGTAATGGCGGCCACACAAATGTTCAAAGCTTAAATCAAATTACGATTAACCTAATCATCCGATCTCTACCAAATTTTGCAACAACATACCTTTATAGAGGAAGCATCCTTTGACCAAATAACTAGGTCATTAGCCTAATAGTTTGCGGATGGCGGCCATCTTTGTGTGAAAATCAATTCCCCCTATTAATTCAAACACGGTGAAACCAAATGGAACGAAATTTGGTACAGAGGTAGCACTAGCAAAGGGCACCTCAGTGTCATGTTTTATATCGCCGCCATCTTGACAGAAACGTAATGGCGGCCACACGAATGTTCAAAGCTTAAATCAAATTACGATTAACCTAATCATCCGATCTCTACCAAATTTTGCAACTACATACCTTTATGGAGGGAGCATCCTTTGACCAATCTAATAGGTTATTAGCCTAATAGTTTGCGGGTGGCGGCCATCGTTATGTCAAAATTGATTCCCCTATTAATTCGAACACGGTGGAACCGAATGGAACGAAATTTGGTACAGAGGTAGCACTAGCAAAGGGCACCTCAGTGTCATGTTTTATATCGCCACCATCTTGACTGAAACGTAATGGCGGCCACACAAATGTTCAAAGCTTAAATCAAATTACGATTAACCTAATCATCCGATCTCTACCAAATTTTGCAACTACATACCTTTATAGAGGAAGCATCCTTTGACCAAATAACTAGGTCATTAGCCTAATAGGTTGCGGATGGCGGCCATCTTTGTGTGAAAATCAATTCCCCCTATTAATTCGAACACGGTGGAACCGAATGGAACGAAATTTGGTACAGAGGTAGCACTAGCAAAGGGCACCTCAGTGTCATGTTTTATATCGCCGCCATCTTGACAGAAACGTAATGGCGACCACACGAATGTTCAAAGCTTAAATCAAATTACGATTAACCTAATCATCCGATCTCTACCAAATTTTGCAACTACATACCTTTATGGAGGGAGCATCCTTTGACCAATCTAATAGGTTATTAGCCTAATAGTTTGCGGGTGGCGGCCATCTTTATGTCAAAATTGATTCCCCTATTAATTCGAACACGGTGGAACCGAATGGAACGAAATTTGGTACAGAGGTAGCACTAGCAAAGGGCACCTCAGTGTCATGTTTTATATCGCCATCTTGACTGAAACGTAATGGCTGCCACACGAATGTTCAAAGCTTAAATCAAATTACGATTAACCTAATCATCCGATCTCTACCAAATTTTGCAACTACATACCTTTATGGAGGGAGCATCCTTTGACCAATCTAATAGGTCATTCACCTAATAGTTTGCGGATGGCGGCCATCTTTGTGTCAAAATCGATTCTCCCTATTAATTCAAACACGGTGAAACCGAATGGAACGAAATTTGGTACAGAGATAGCACTAGCAAAGGGCATCTCAGTGTCATGATTTATATCGCCGCCATATTGACAGAAACGTAATGGCGGCCACACAAATGTTCAAAGCTTAAATCAAATTACGATTAGCCTAATCATCCGATCTCTAGCAAATTTAGCAACAACATACCTTTATGGAGGGAGCATCCTTTGACCAAACTAATAGGTCATCAGCCTAATATTTTGCGGATGGCGGCCATCTTTGTGTGAAAATTGATTCCCCTTATCAATTCGAACACGGTGAAACCGAATGGAACGAAATTTGGTACAGAGGTAGTACTAGCAAAGGGCACCTCATATTCATGTTTAATATCCCTATAGCACGTTGTATTTCAACAAGCTACTACAACCAACATTCAATCATACTCCTTGAAAAGGACAAAGAGTTATAACAATACCCATGCATTTAGGAGAAAGTAGGCTATATGTTCTTTACTGAACATCTTGTTTTTTTTTTGTTTTCTTTTAGGAAAACTGAGAAAGAACTGCATCTCAAGGCTATGATACTGAATGAATGTTGAACATTTTAATGTACTGTAGCTCTCTGTCAGTTTGTATGATTAAATGTGTCTGGTGTATTATCGCAGATCACGTTTTGGCACTTAAGACGTTTACTGTATGTTAGTGATACTCTACCTATCCAAAAAAATTATGTCATATTTCGTAGTTTTTAGGTCATATTTTATAGTTTTTAGGTCATATTTAGCTAGTTTTTAGGGCATATTTGCTTGCATATGTTTTACTTCTTTAGGTCTTCAACGTCCAAACCCTACTAATCACACTTCAAGTATTAATTAATATATTGTTGTCTGCGCCGAATTGTGGGTATACGATGGTCAGATATAATCCCAAACGAAGAGCTGTGGCAAAGGGATAACCAACAACCTATAGAAGTCCAAATTAAACAGTAGAAACTGGGCTGGATTTAGCATACTCTGCGGAAAGAGAATGATGCGGTAGAAAGGAGAGCTCTAGACTGTCATCCTCAAGGGGCTCGGAGAAGAGGAAGACTAAGGAAGACCTCAAAACGTACCATTGAAGAGGAGGCCAGGAAAACTGGAAAGACTTGGAGGGATGTGAAGAACTTGGCAGCAAACAGAGTCAGATGGAAATCATTCCTGGGTGCCTTATGCTCCACACGGAGCGAAATGAAATATGTGAGTGAGTGAGTTTATAATCCTAATTAGCCTAACTACATTAATTTTCGCCAATCCAAACAGACCTCGATTCCAACTAGGTCGGACTACGGGTGTTCTACTGCAGAGGTCCTTAAAGTGGGTGGCGCACCCCCTGAGAGGGGTGCAGAGAGTGATAAAGGAGGGCGCCGGAGTGGCTTCGGTGGCGTAGTTGGTAGTATGCTGAGCTTCTATGCCCAAGATCGCGGGTTCAAACCCGGCCGAAGTCGTCGGATTTTTTAAGAGCGTTAAAATCTCTCAGTATGCCTTCCTTTGGAAGGGAAGTAAATCCGGCGGTCCCATGTCATAGATTTATGGCATGGTAAAGAACCTTCGACTAATTACACCTGTGTGAAGCTAACGACGTGCAGGTCGCCCACGGGCGTCAACTAGAAAGACCTGCACTTGGCCTCTCCGGCGGCCACACGATCATTATTATTTACCTGTGTGAAGCTAAATTATATAGGCTAGGTTAAGAATGTAAACAACGCTCTTAGGTTCCTACGTTCGTTGCCAGGAGCCGACTGCGGAGGCGTCTAGTAGCTAAGTTCTGAACTAGTAGTCGTTGACGGTGGCGTTTGGCGGCAAAAGTAGGAACTATTTGAAAAATTCAAAGTCTGCAGTCCTTACTTGAATTTAAAAAAAACAGATAACACACACTAATACAGTCATCACAATTAATACCGGTTATCAGACAGATTCTACACACACGCAAAGTACAAGGGGCTACATGACCGCGTTGTCGCAGCCACTAATCTGAGGAACCAACCAACCAGGAGGGTACCGGCTCTAATTGAAATATTTATATTTCATATTCTGGAACTAATACAGTATTGCTATCCTCACATCCATGAACCTATCATAGGGAGGAAGCTCCCACGACCATTCAAGACTAATAAACTCGTACCTTTTGCTGTCTTATTTCACAAGAACTGCCCAGTAGATAGTGCCATCAGGAATTCTGAGGAAAGGGGTACCGTAACATTTCCCACACAGCGCCCTTTCCCGCGCACCCCCAAACAACCACTAATGACAATAAGCCGCTTGAAAATGAGACCGCCACTTCTTTTTAAAATAGATTCTTCTATTTCTGTCATTGTTGACTCGAATTCAGCCAGGCCTTTGCAGTCAGTTCAAAGACTGTGAGTGGACAAGTGAATTCTTGTGCGTGTTCAGTGGACGTGGTTATCCCGTTTTACAATAAACTGATACAAGTAACGGCATTACGCTTGGATAAGTGGCTTATTAGCAGTAGAAAAAGTGTCTCCATGAAAGTGATATTGCTTGCCCTTCTTCGGAAAGAGTAATACGTGGAGGAGGGGGTGAGGGGGGGGGGGCGCTAGATATTTCATGTTTCAGAAGGAGAGCACGACAGAAAAAGTTTGAGAACCCCTGTTCTGCTGTATAACTCATTAGACAGTTTTGTTCTCACTGTTTTGAAAAGAGTGTTATGCAATGAAAGGTACCGGTTACACACCAGTCTGTATCTCGGAGGCTAACAAGTGAAAGTAAATCTCTCAAAAGGTGTACTTAATGATCCCGAGCGCTGAACATGCGTGAGCTACCAGGCATACCTGCGTGACACTGCATACATCAGAGCTTGGGGAGTCTTCCTGGAGAGAAAAATAAAAATAAAAAAATAAAAAAAATTAGCTCTGTTAAAAGGAAAACCCCCGATGGGTCTCCACTTGAAATCTGCATAATTCAATGCCCAAATGCTCATCCAACAAGTTTTTATGTGGTCACTGCTAACGCACGCGAGGTTCCAAGCTCAGGCTTCAAAACAAAGACAGGACCAACAAACGGGAGTTGGAGCTTTTTATAAAACACCGTAGCTGTAGGCGCTGCCTTCTTATACAGTTTCTGAAACGAAATGCACCCTTTTCGCCTCAAATTGCCTGCCACACGCCGAACAGTGGGATTATTGCGGTATTCTAGACATCGTTATTTTTTAGAAAAATAAATTATTTTTGGCTACCCTTCAAGGCGTTGAGTTAGTTTCCCTTTCATTCATAACTTATGCATGCTTCAGCCTGTGTGACGACCAAGTTAACATGTAATCAACGATCAGATCAAATTTCCATGTGAGATCTGAGAACGATTTCCTATTGAAATCTATGTTATTGGTGAGTAAATGTTAAACATATATAATAAACCACCATTAGCATGTCTCACAGCCGCATAATGAACACTGCTCTCTTATACTGTAGTTTACTAAATCACGGGACGAAATGAATAAGCGATAGATCATAGCCGATACATATTCAGAGGTTGTGGCTCGTATACGAGGGGAAATGTAAGAGAACCCTCAGGATATTTTATTCGCAAGATACCATCCAGTTTCTTTATTTTGCGAATTAAGTACCAGTCATATTGAAGAAGACTGGATAATTTGTTACGAACGATTAATGCAATTTCTGCGGGTTGATCGTTGCTCACGTCCGTAGGTGTTACCTTAAAATACCCCCACACGTGACCCCTGGGTGGTGTCCAGTATAAGAAATAGGCTAACGGTTCTTCTAGAGTCGATGAACACATAGTCCATATTATGCAGCTTATCATTGAAGGCATAAGTTCTGCCAATTGTGAGTATCTACAGAACAACTGTAGCCTATAGCCTTAACATTGATGTTATCAACATTCAAGAAACGCACACGAAAGATGAGCAGGATGTCCAGCGAAGAGGACGCATATCGAGATATACACTGGTAAGCTATCCATCACCCTCCAGTTTAAACGGAGTACAAGTAATTTATTCCACAGAGGATGACTGCATCTATACAATAGTACTCCAGATAAATGATTTAAAATAGTCAATCTGTACAAGCCTCCATGTGTAAATTGGGCTCCTAAGGTACTGCCGGTTTTTGACCACCCTTGTGTATACACTGGAGACTTCAACAGCCATCTCACGAAATGGCGATATGACACCGTAGATGTGAATAGGGAGTCACTGGTTCAATGGGCAAAAACTTCCAACATGCATTTGGTCTTTGATGTAAAGGACAAGGGCACTTTCCTTTCTGCACGCTGGGGTACGGATTACAACCCAGACTTGACATCCGTGTCTAAAGACCTTCTGGATCACTCACTTCACACCACTCTTACTGCTTTGTCTAACTTCCCAAACAGTCAACACCGACCTGTTATGGTGGAAATTGGTTTGAAAATTCCCTTTGTGAACTCAATGCTCTTGCCCAGATGGAACTTTCGACGTGCTAATTGGGATGCATTCTCAAAAAGCCTAGACTCGAGCTTAGGTGCGAAGAATTTACAATTGACAGCAAGCAACTATGACGAATTTGTTAGACTTGTAATCAAAGTTGCTAAGTCAAATATTCCTAGGGGCTACATGAAGGAATATGTGCTTGGCTGGAACTAGGATAGTGAGACTTTATATCAAGAATACCAAAGTTCTGGAAATCAAACAGTGGGCTCACAGCCACTTCATTCTCTCAACAAGAACAGACAAGAAAAATGGGAAGCAACAGTCACAGAGATGAACTTTGCAAAGTCAAGTAGGAACGCTTGGAGAGTCCTGAATGGACTGACTGGGAGGCAACACCCGCTAAAATCGTATCCTAAGTTGAGTCCTGATATTATTGCCAACAGAATTGTAGACCTCACAAGGGCAAAGAGAGACAAGAATCATACCAGATTTGTAAAACGTAACCTCACCAACCTTAAGTGCAATGCCCCGAGAAGCGATCCGCTGTCTAGGCCCATTTCCACTCAGGAAGTATAGAGAGAAATTAATCAACTGAAAATCAGCAGGGTAGCTGATCCTGATAACATCTAAAATGAATTTATAAAGAACATGGGTCCGTAGGCCTACTGTATAAGCTGACCCACATCTCTCTTCACTTACATTCTCAAAGAGAACAGACTGCCCAGACAATTCAAACTATCAAATGTTATAACTATTCTCAAACCTGGTAAAGCTGAAGACAACCCTAAAAGCTATCGCCCAAAAGCGCTGCTCAGCTGCATTTTTAAACTCCGGTAACGAGTCCTCCTAACCAGAATAGCACCGTGCATCGAGACTGTTACTCCTTGCGAACAAGTGCGTTTCAGACACGGATGCAGCTGCTCTGATCAAGTTCTTGCCCTAACTACACACATTGAAGCAGGTTTTCAAGGCCACCTGAAATCAACAATAGTATTCATCGACCTTACAGCTGCGTATGGTAGCCTACTGTTTGGAGACAGGGGCTGATCTTCAAACTACTTCAAGTTGTACCGAGCCGAGACATTGTGAATCTGATAACCAACATGCTAAGTGAGATGCAATTTGAAGTGTTTCTAAATGAAATCAAAAGCCAGGCAAGAAACCCAAATAATGGCCTACCACAGGGATCTGTTTTGGCTCCACTTCAACTCGTACGTCCATGATCTGCCAACCACAAAATCAACTAAGTTCATCTATGCTGATGATATCGCGCTGGTTGCACAGACCAATAACTTTCAAGATGTTGAACGCATTTTGTCGGAGGATCTGGTGAAAATATCAACTTTTTTCAAGACATGGAGATTAATCCCAAGTACAACACAAACTGAAGTCTCTTGTTTCCATCAAGAAAATCGTGCTGCGTACTACAAACCAAGAGTTCTGTCCAACGGACAAGAATTGAGGCACAATCCTTACCCAAAATATCTCGGTGTCACTTTAGAGATTTACAAAGAGCACCTCACCAAGCTCTCTCGTAAAGTCGCAGCAAGAAACAACATACTGAATAAGATCAGTGGTAACTCCTGGGAAGCCTCTGCGGACTGCCTATGTCTAACTGGCATTAGTCTTGTCTACTCAGCTGCTGAGTACTGTGCTCCTGTCTGATTAGAAAGTACACATGAACAGAAAGTAGACTCAAAATTAAATGACACAATGCGTTGCATCACTGGGACCGTGAAATCAAATCCATGTCATTGGTTACTTATGCTGAGCCCCATTCCTCCGCCACACCTAAGGCGGAAACAAGCTATACTGAGGTAGGCTTCCTTGCCTCTGCATCAGGAATTCTGCCATCCGCCACAATATCGATTGCGATCAAGAAGATCAGCAAGTGCCACCACAGGGAAACTCATTGCGGATGGTTTTGATTTAAACGTAAGTTGGAAGATTTAGGAACAAATTCCCACCGTCTGGATCCCACTAAAAAGGTAAGAGGTTTTGACCTACCGAGGAACCTTTAGTGCCGTCTCAACAGGCTAAGGACTGAACATGGCTGTTATAACTTCTTTAGGTACAAGTGGGGTGGATCAGCTCACCAATGTGCGAGTGTAATCTAGAAGAACAGACGGTTGAACATCTAGTGCAACGCTGTCCTCTTCATTCATACTCTGGACATCCTGACGACTTGTTTAGTCTCACTCCAAATATAATTAGTTGGCTGAAGAGAATGGACTTTAAAGTGTAATTATGTCTTTTGTACGATATATTGTAAGTAATCACCCTAGACCTGCGATTAAATAAATAAATAAATAAATAAATAAATAAATGCAATTTATAAAACGTGATGCAAATGAAGTTAATCAATGGACTAATAGCAGTGAGGTGACAACTATCATTATGACATTGGATTTATAGAAATAAGGCTGAAATTCATTTTAAAAAAGAAATAAATAAACAATCATTAAAAGTAAGAAGCACTTCGGCTTCAATTGATATATAATTAAAGCTTGCATTTGTCGCTTGTCATTGGTACTCTAGAAATCGGTAACTTATCTTACATGAAGCATCAGAAAAGAAGTTAAATAAAATATATCATGCTTGGTCATGACGATGCTCAAAGGCAAAATCCACAGGATTTAAATTTCAATTATTATATTAAAATGTATATCTGACAACAAAAGTTGATACCACGCTATAACAAGTGTCTCAATTCGTTCGGTGCTTATGTAGAAAATAGCTGACACATAGCTGTATCTGTTGTCAATAAAGTTTTGCATATAACAATGTTCTCTCTTTTTTTTTAAAAGAAAATAGGGAGACTTACCTTCTGAATGCGCCTCATACATATATTTTCATTTGAGACTGTTTTTCCTTGCAACGTCCAGTCTATAGTCTAATAAAAATAAATAATAATAATAATAATAATAATAATAATAATAATAATAAATAATAATAATAATAAATATCATTATTATGGAGATTACCTTTGGAGATATTCAAGATCGCAATCCCCTCAGGAAGAAACTAAACGACCACCAAAGGTTTTCAAGAAAAACCAAAGTTGAAGACGGGGAAGATGTGGACGGAAGGAAGAAAAGAGCAACACCGGCAACGTATGAAGGAGCACTGGGCAAAGATCAAAGCCCAGAGAAGACTGTTAAAATGACGTGGTCCTTAGTAGGCCGATACGATTAACCCGTTGAGTGCTTCGCCCGTCTATAAAAAGTCGTCGGATTTTTTAAGAGCGTTAAGAATCCCTCAGTATGCCTTCCTTCGGAGGGGAAGTAAAGCTGGCGGTCTCATGTCATACATTAATGGCATGAAGAAGAACCTTCCACTAACTACACTTGTGTGACGTCAACATTTGTAGGTCAGAATTGATAACGCTATATTAGTTCTAATGTTCGCCGCCAGGTGCTGACTGCGATGGCATCTAGTAGCCAAGTCTGCAAGCTAGGTGTCGTGGACGATATCATTTGGTAACAAAAGTAGGAACTACTGAAATGATCTTATGCAGTACTTACTTGAATTTAAAACAAAAAATCACACACTAATACAGCCATCACAATTAACACCGTTTATCAGACAGATTCTACACACACCAAAGTACACGGGGATACATGACCACGTTGTTGCAGCCCCTAAACTGAGGAACCAACCAACCCATCTATAAACGTTGCAAAATAACCCTTTTTTTTTTCATATTCCCCATTCGCTTTCGAGTCGATCTCTGGCATGTTTTGCCATCTATTGGGCATTATGTAGTACTGCTTGAGATTGGATTTTTGCTTCTGGAAGTTACCGTGCATTTTGTACGTGTCTGTCCTCTACGTATAGAGTTCATCTGAGATGTAAACAGGCATGGTTGAATGAAAAGCAAATCCTTCTCCCCACGTTGTGATTTCGGATTTTTTTAAAATATCAATTTTTGTACTAGTGAGGAGCAATAAATATTAGCCTACTGATTTTAGGAAATAATTTTATATTGGACCGTTTACCTGGTATGGTGATTGGCGCAATAATTTTAATTTTGATTCCTCTCAAAATGAAATTATATAAACGTAGAATTTTGAATTTACATTTAGATAAGTAAACTCCCAAAACCTATAGACATTTTAAGCCCCCACCCCACTCCTGATAAGTTAAAAAGCATTACTTATACAATATTGTTTAAAAAAAAGCAAATGAAAAAAATCAGCACTTACAAGGTTAAAGGAAAAATAAATATTACTTTAAATATAATATTTTAAATTTAATTCCGACGGATTTTGCTACTGGCATCGTCATAACCAAATAAAGTTGTTGTTGTTAATTCCTTGAGGGGATTTGCGACTTCGTGGTCATGTAGCACCGTTAGTGTAAGTTATGTAGGCCTATTTCGAATCGGGGTAGGATTTGGATAGGAAGCGGCCGTGGCCATACGTGCGTACTTTCCCGACATTTGCTTGGAATAGAAGTGGGGAAACTACGAAGAACTACTTTCTTGGATTGCTGAGGTAAAAATCAAACCAGCTTCTTCTCAGATTTGCCTCACGAGGTTGAGTGTACCCCGTTTCAGCCCTCAGACCAGAATTACATTTCTTGGGAGAGCGGAGAATCAACCCCGGACCTCCTCGGTGACAGTCAAAAATGCTAACCACTACGCAACAAAGCGGACTGGCCAAATAAAAGAACAAACCGTATTTATTGATATATATGAGAATATTCGATTGCAAATTACATATTTTCTCAACTGCATGACCCCTCGTCACTGCGACTATAATGGATTTTCCTTTACTCTTGTGCACACCAATGTGAACATTATACATTGTAGAACTATGATATGGCCTACAGTCCTATAGTAAATGTATTTATGATTTACTTATCTTCAAGAACTGTAAGAAAATGGAAGGGAAGGAGGAACGTTGCCATAGACGCGTTATAGCAGTCTCGCCGACAATGTAATTTAGCAGGTAAACTAGCATTGTTATATTAACTGAATACAAGGTAATGATGTAACAAGCCAAGCTGTTGTGTAAGGTAAAGGCACTTAAGATTGCGCACTTCGTGTATTTATGTCCATAGATAAACTACTTTTGTGACCAATTTAACACAAAATTTATTAACAAGACTTCAATTAATTGCGAACACAATGCGTATACAAAGAACACTTAAAATAATGTATATTAAATGTAAAAAAATGTTTTTTAATTAATTGCAAATGCGCAGTCTTAAAGGCACTGTCCTTTAAGAATGCGCATGGCGTCCTGTAAGAATACGCATTAGCACAATTCGCATTTGAAGAGTCCTATGCCTTCATAGTTCGAACACCCTTCATGCCACCACTGTTTGCACCTACTACATTGCACCCAGTCTTCAATAATTGGTTCCTCATACTCTTCGTCACAGCAAGGACACACGATTTTCTCTTCTTCGGCAGTTGTGACAGCTGACGAAGTTGACGCTACTGAACTTACACCGAAGTGAAGAGTTTTCCTGCCCTGTTTTTTTGCTTGTTCATTCTTCGTTGCAAGAAGGCCATTCTTATAAGGAGAGGAAGATAGAACTTCAGACCTTTTGCAAGTTCTCTTGCGTTTGGTTGCTTGAGCTGCCTTTGGTAGGGGAGATATCTTAGCAGGTGACACCTGTGGCTCGTAAACTTTTGCATTTTGAATTTGCTCCTCTACAGCAGGTTCATTTTCCTGCACAGATGGGCGGAATGTTACCTCCGAGGGAGCAAAGTCGTCATCCAAAAATACATTCCGGTTAAACGGATGAATTCCAGTTTTGATGAAAGCTTGAACGGCTGTCTCCATCTTTGCTGCTCTCTCGTAGGCTGATTTGAAGATCCTGGCCACGTTGGCCTGTGTAATTGCAGTGCCAGGATGATTCACCAACCACGTATCAGCTTCTTGAGAATAGGCTTTCTTCAGAGGCCCAAAAAAGCCAACATCCAAAGGCTGAAGCCTGTGGCTTGCATGGGGTGGTAGTGAAAGCAAGGTGATGCTGTGTTCCCTGCAGTAAAGAACAGCATCAATGCTGCAGTATAAGGAGAACTGGATCCTCTTTTGATGGCTTTACAAAGTTTTTGAAATGTTTGAGCCACTCTACAAAGAGCTCAGTGTTCATATAGCCAGAGTCGGATATCATTGGCAATGTCCCTTCAGGAGCATCCATGTACAGATCTGGCTTCATTCTCTTCCTCGCAAAGATCATCGCTGGAGGAACAAATATGCCTGTAGGCCCCATACAACACACTACGGTAACTGCCTGCCCTCTCTCTCCCGATGTGACCTTACAGACTATTTTCTTCCCTTTAGGAGATATAATTTTAGGAACAGTATTAGGCACGGTTGATATACCGGACTCGTCCATATTAAATTTCCTATGAGCTGGGAACATTTCATCAACACACACACTTGCCAAATTATCATAGAATCGGTCACATTGGACTCGATTGAATCCAATTGCTCTTCCTATGCTGCACTTATCTGGCGTGCGTAATGACAGCTTTTGCCTCTTACAAAAGGCCAAAATCCAGTTCTTTCCTGCTAATCTAGTTTTCTTATTGAACCTATGTTCAATCTTATTCCTCTCAGCAAATTCGTACGCTAAACTCATCAGCTGTTTTCTGGTTATTCCATAAAACCTTTTGTCCAGTTCCCTCAAATGGTCGGCCAATTTTTGTTCCTGTTCTGGCGTGAACACAGGTTTGTGACGTCCCAAGGAAATTGGTACAGTCCCCTGTAAATTAACGAAGAAATATATTACATAACGTAGGCTACTCGAGGAATAAATATTAAACATTGGAGTTGAAAATATTTATGTACTGTAGTAGGCCTATAATATTTGTTAAATATTTTTAATTGAACTTAATTTTTAAATATAATTTACTTAATTTAGTTAATTATGAATTGCCATAAACAATTATTAACCAACTACCGTAATTATTTTTTTCCTTACCAATTTTAATCTATTTCTCAAAGTGGATTCCTTAGTACCCAATGAAGTAGCCACTTTTCTTTGACTTTCACCATTTTCAATTCTCTTTCTGGCTTCCTCTAAGATTTCTGTCGTAAATATAAGTTTCCTCTCTGATTTTCTTGAGTATGTTGAGCTCATACTGCCGTTAAATAGACGTCTGAAAGAAAGAATATCGTAGATATGAACGATTTCTACAGAACAAGAATGTGCCTGCAAGATGGCGCACAGTTCCTCCAAGACTGCGCAGAGCGCGCGGTCTTGCAGGTTTCTGCGTAGTTCAACACTTTCGCTAACAGATGGCAGAAGCAGTTACGTATACGCACATCGAGCCGCTCACAGTCTTTGTTAGGAGTTCCCATTGCGAGAGGATTATTTGTTTCAACTAAATCATAATTTAAAGGATCTCTAAGGCTTATTTCCTGAAGAATACAAATTACATCAAATAGGATGATTAATTATTCTTACCTCTTAATACTTTATACAAGTAGAATCAGCAAAATCGTTCACACTTTCGAAGAGCACTTTGCAATACACGTTTCTCCACAGAATGGCTTGGGTCACCAGTGCTGCCAACTGTAAGAAAATGCCACTGCGCAATCTTAAAGTCTGCGCAATCTTACCTGCCTTTACCTTATTGGACCCACTAAAGCGACTGATAACTTGCCAATATTTCCTGGTTTACTCTTCAGCTTCCTAGAGAAATTTGCCTGGCGTTTTACTGTGTCTGTACTGCATGCACTGTACCTCCATTGATTTATCAAACCCGCAGGCTACCTTCAACTCCAGGCGACTGAGAATACCCTAGACAATTTCAGAGTAACTCCAATTTGGTGTCTGGCTCCCCGCGGTGTCGTATTTTAACTGATACGAGAATAGCTTTAAAATGAGGAGGAAGGGATTTAGGTTTCCGTCGTTTAGACCTCCATGGATATACTGTATATGGTAGCTGCAATAGGCTTTAGGAAAGAGAGAACTGTAAATAATTATTTTGTCCATGTAGTAAGGCAGCGAAACGTCGTTTCAACAGTGATAGCTTTAGCTAATATTTGGACATACTCACCCACCAGTTTGGTTCTTACTTCACGAGCTTAGACATGCACGTTAAAACTTTCACTATGACCGCGAAGGGTAGCTGCATCAAGTCCGGAGATCGGAGGTTTGAATCTCGGTGCTGACAGCGGTTATCCTGAGTGAGTTATTCACTGTTTCTTTTTCTAGATTCTTAATAATTGATTTTCTCCAGGTTATTCATTCTAACCTGTCCTCCCAATCCTCAAAGACGTTGCACTGCCTGACTGCGAGTGTTTATTCCTCTTACTGACAGTCAAATAGATTCAATCATGAATTGAGAAGAGTCGTCGGATTTCAAGAGCGTTAAAGATCCCTCAGTTTGCGTTCCTTCGGAGGGGAACTAAAGCCAGCGGGCCCATGTCATAGATGTATGGTATGTAAAAGACCCTCACTAACTTCAATTGTGAGAAGAAAAATGTGTAGGTTAGATTTGATTAATGCTCTTAAGATCCAACCTTCGTCACCAGGTGCTGGTTGCAAAAGCATATGGTAGCCAAGTTCACAGCTAGGTGTCGTGGACGGTAGCATTTGGTAGCAAAAGTAGGAACTATTTGAAATTATCGTCTGCAATCCTTACTTGAATTAAAAGCAGATACCACACATTAACATAGTCATCACAATTAACACCGGTTATAAGACAGATTCTACACACACCCAAAGTACACGGGGCTACATGACCGCGTTGTCACAGCCCCTAAACTAAGGAACCAACCAACCTGAATTGTGAAGGAAGCGGTCCTGGCTTACGAGAAAAGCGAATGGGGAAATGCAAACTCTGAGGTAACTGATTCAATTCGAATACAGGCAGCACGTTTCCTCACGAACCGCAAGCTTCGAAAATATTCGCATAAATCGCACAGTATGCCGTCACATTGATTTACTTTTATAATGTCTTCGTCATTCAGGACATAAACTTGTTCTATACTAGGTGTAGAATATTTCGTAAAAACATATCCGCAAGTGTAAATAGTTGTACCATAATGGAGTTGTAACGATTCGATCCCATAGCGGTTAAATTTATAGGGTTATTCATTTATAATTATCATATTTATTATTATTATTAACTAGTACATCCATGAGATGATTTTTATATCAGATAATTGTAAGCGGTTTTTGATTATTATATTCAATTAGATTTTTATTAACAATTACTTGTAAAGAGACGAAGTATTATATATTGCAACAAGACTGGCGATATGGACTAACCCTGTGCGTCACAAACTGAACGACGTAGTAAGAATTTCACCACGGCAAACTGCGTCATTTTCCTGAGATGCTTAGAAACCCACTATGGTGTAACCAACACGCCATTTTCTACGGTATATACGCGTCAATATATATTGCAAGTTATGAGTCAAGAATGGAGAAGGCTAATAAGAGAGGGAAGCTGTGACACCACGTGACAAGGAAGTCATTAGTATTTGTACCTGCAACATCGGACAAGAATGGCATTGATCTATAGCTATCAATGAAGGAAGGAAGTTGTAACCTTGCTTTCTGGGTCCTAATGGACTGAGCACCGAGAGTCGACACTGAACGATGTCTTGCCGACATCTATATCAATACATAATGGGTTATATCCCTGATCAAGAGTCTTTCTACAGATGGCAACGTACTTAATGAGGATATTTCATAGTAAATGAGATATCACATCATTTTTTTAAACATAAGCGACGTAACATCGAGATCATCGATCATTTCTTAAATATGACGAATCTTCGACTGGGTGAGCCAACAATTCAATAAAACTATCGTCTCTATTATAATTTAACTTCATTTAACTTTCAATTCATTTTAATATTCATTTTCTTTTAAATAATTAATTGCCGCATTGAGTAATTTTAAATTCAATTGTGTGACTATCACTATTCTGTTTTATTAATATTTTGTTTTTGCATTTAATAAATTCATTCTCTTCAACGTAATGCCTATTTCTTTCATTGTAGTTGGTACTTTAAGGCAATCATACTCCTTGATTAAATACTGGATTGGTTAGATGACTTTGTCTCACTACGGCCCGGGTAAGTGGTTCTCGACTCTACTGCTGATAGCCGAGGTTAAATCAATAAATTTCGATTCACTATCTTAAATAGGAATCTGGCGCTCAACAACTTATTATATTACACTATCACAGGTAAGGTCACACCACAGTGTATATTATTTATTCATATCATGTTTGTTTTATTGAACCACAATAGTCATCACCACGTTCAACGACTCATTAAAAATGTTACATTTGGCGCCACAAAGTAGGACACGAAAACCATTCGGTATTTAGTCAGAGGAGTGTATAATTTCAGTGCAAATTGTCAGTGCTTTTGGGGGACAGTGAAGTGAAGTGAAATTTTGGACGGGCAATTGTTATACGGTGTACTTCAAGATGTCGGAGGAGGAACAGAGGCAGTTGAGAAGTAGGGATGCAGTCAAGAAAGTTAATTATAAGGAGGTTGATAGCGGTAGCGATGTTGAGAGCGTAGAGAATAATACCAAGATGTCGGAGGTAAATCTTGAGAATAATCCTGAGAGTAATCCTGAAAATAATCCTGAGGTTAACCCTGACATGAATTCAGAGGAAAATCTCGAGACGAATACAGAGGTACATCCTGAGACTAGTGGTAGTCAGGAGAAACAGAAGTCCTTAGAGGTCCATGAAATTTCATTAGCTGATATCTTGAGGGAGATGAATAAAAATAGTCAGGAGATGAATAAAAATAGTAGGGAGATGAAAGAAAATATTGGTAGGCTAAATCAAAATATGGAAGAGAATAAGAAAGATAATTTAGAAAGTAGGAAGGAATTCAATGATAAATTTGAGAAATTAGATAAAGATATGAATAAAAATAGTGAAGAGAATAAAAGAAATTATTTGGAATTCAATGGTAAATTTGAGAAATTAGATAAAGATATGAATAAAAATATGGAAGAGAGTAAGAAAGATAATTTAGAAAGTAGGAAGGAATTCAATGATAAATTTGAGAAATTAGATAAAGATATGAATAAAAATATGGAAGAGAGTAAGAAAGATAATTTGGAAAGTAGGAAGGAATTGAGTAGAGATTTAGGTGAGAAATTAGATAAGAGTAATCAAAAGATGAGAGAGGATATGAGTAAAATAAATCAGAAATTGGAAGAGAATAATGTAAAACTAGATATTGTGGAAACGATGAATAGAGAATTAAGTATGAAGTATGATATGCTACAGGAGAGTATTCAGGGGGTGAAACAGGAAATCAGAGGTGAAATTAAGGAGGAGGTAGAGATGAAGGCTAAAGATATTATTAAGACAGTAGATAAGAAATTAGAAGCAGCAGAAAGTAGGATTCAGGAAAGAATAGTAACTGTGATTGAAGAGAAAATAGCAACTCAAGGTGAAAGTTTTAGCAAATTGGTAGAAGTGGAAACTAGGCAGGTGGTAGAGACTTTAGGGGAAACTGCAGTAGAATCAGTAAAGACAGCCTGTAAGGAGACTATAATTGAAAGTAGAATGGAGTCAGACGAGATTTTAGGTGAAAGCAAATTGGAATTAGCGGAGATTTTAGGTGAAATCAGATTAGAGTCAGACGAGATTTTAGGTGAAAGCAAATTGGAATTAGTGGAGACTGTAATTGAAAGTAGATTAGAGTCATTGGAGATTGTAGGTGAAAGCAGATTGGAATCGGAGGAGATCTTAGGTGAGGAACGGCAAATAGCCGAGATTTTAGGTGAAATCAGATTAGAGTCAGACGAGATTTTAGGTGAAAATAGATTAGCGTCAGAGGAGATAGTAGGAGAAAGCATAGTAGAGTTGAAGGAGATTTTAGATGAACGCAGGATAGCTGTAGAAGAGACTATAGAATGTAGCGAAAAAGAAGTGAAGAAGATGAGAGAAAAGATAGGGATAGAAGTAGGTAAGATAAAGAAAGTACTAAGCACCCAAGAGATTAAGATGCAGACAATCATAGATAAATTAGATAGGCAAACTAGGGAAGAATTTAGTCCTGTGATAGAGGAAGTTAATATGAAATTATTAGTGGCAGAGAAGCGTGCGTTAAGTCATAGTCAGAAGAACATAATTAGTAAACAGGTTAAGAGGAGGAGAGAGATAGATAAGAGCAGAAGCAGTAGTCCACGGCTAAAGAGAGCATTAAGTGATAGTAACGGAGAAATGAAAATGAAACCTAAAGGTAGATATTTTAGAAGTAAAATGAAAGAAAAGAGAATTAAGTTGCTAGAGGAGAAAGAAATCAGGATGAGAGAGAGAAAGAAAGCATATGACGTGCAGTGGCGTACTGAATTAGCCAGACTTGGGGATATGAGAGGGGGAAAGCCGAAGTACTGTGTTACTATGGATGAATGTAGTACAGAGGAAGTAGAAACTAATGTAACACGGAAGGAATTATGTGGAATTCTAGTTAAAGATAGAATTGAAGATGAATGTAGTAAGAACGGTGAAATGCCAGTGAACGTATTTATGTAAATTTATATTACCGATAGTTACTGTTCCGTATGACTTAAATATTAAGTAATGAAGTTTTATATGATTTAACAGAGGTAGATAAGGAACCTGCTGTATGTAATTTTAATTCAGTCGTGAAGTTAGGATGGTAAGGGGCGCGTAGTGCCTACGCTTATTGATTTAGATTGACTAAAATTATTTAATTTTGAAGACAGAGGTTGTCGTGCTATTGAGCAATGCAGGTAAGTTGAATGTAGGTCCTTAAACTGCAGGTAAGTTGGATGAAGTAAGAATTAAATTTTAAAAGTAGGAAGGTTATTACATAGGTAAGTAATCGAAAGAAAGTAATAATTATTATGGCAACCATAATTAAGAATATAATGGTAATAAAGATTTAATTCAAAAGTGAGTGAAGATCAGATGATACAGTGGTAATAAAACTAGTGAGTTGAAGAATTAAGTATTGATTTAATAAAGAAGTTTCAGTTGAGGACAGCGAGGTTATCAGCGGATATATGTTGAGAAATTTATAAGTGGTTTAGAATTGTTAATGGTAATGCGTTGTATGAATTAACCAACATCGGGTTGAAATGAGGAAGTAGTAACTAATTAGGACATCTGGTAACTTACTTGGTGACAGATATGTGTGTGTGTATGTGTGTATTTTCACGTAAATGGACGTGAGTTTGAAGAAGTAGGCCAACGAAGGTAATGCCGTTGAGCAAAGTGGTTTTAAGTTTTTGGTAAGATGCCAAATGAAGTAGGTTGGAGGAAGTTTTTGGTAAGATGAAGTAGGTCAGCGAGGTATATTCCGTTGAGCAATAATTATTTTTTATGGTGTCTACGGGACTACGTGAAGTTAATAAGGGAGTTTTTTTTAAAGTATATATGGATGTATGCACACAAGGTAATAAGAGATTACAAAGGTAATATGGTCCAAGTTTGAGTTACAGTTACGCAGGTTTTAAAGATATTACAAGGCTTGTTATTGAGCTAAACCACTTTGTAGTAAAAAGTTACTGATGATTAATAACGAATTAATGATGTGGTAGATTGTTGTCCTACACAGGTAAAAGTAAAGATAATAATTATAATTAAAAGGTTGACATAATATTTACTAATATTGAAAGGAATTTGTTATAATTCGACGTTTGAGGATTTAAAGATAAATCTTTTTTTTAGTAGACAGGAAATTAAAGTTTTATTTATGTCATACGGAGTTAGTAAAGATAAGTTAATATTTTGAAGGAAGAATAAGTTGGTAAGATAAGTGTATACCTAAGGGGTAATAATGAAGTTACAATTAAAGGCAGGTGTAAGTTACGCATTTAATTTGATAGAGAAGAAAGTATCTGAACTGTGTTAGAACTCAGAACTTGCTTTATGAAGTGATTATGGGAGAATATTTGCTAATTATGAGTGTCAGTGTTATTGACTGTCAACTGGAACACTGTCATTATTTGAGGAAGACAATAATTAGGAAAGCTAAGTGTGATGTTATTATTCCAAGGAATTAGTCGAAGCATGTAAGATTTTTTAGCTGAAATTTAGTGTGTTATTGGTCAGTAAGAGGTGACCTGTAACAGTAAGAAGAAGTGGGATTATACCACGAATAGGGGAGGTTTTTGTATGTGACGTGTGATGTCACGATGAGTTTTGAGAGATTCTGGTATAGCAAGAGTGAGCTATAGTCCAGGCGGTCAGAACAAGTAGGAAGTGGTGTTTGGAGGACACGGTACTTAATTAAGAGTTTTGAGAGAAAACTAAGGGGGGTTTTTAGGCATTCAGCAAAAAGTCAAATCATGAATAGACTAAGTTCAAAGTATAAGAGCATTAATATTTTGTGGAACGAAATATTTATTCCGAGGAGTTTGTCATGTGTTTTTGTGAAATAGTTTAGTGATATACGTAATTCAGGTATTGAGTAGTATTTTGTCCAAGTCTTAATCATTTTGTTATGGTAAGTAAGGAATGACGTTACGGTAAAGTTATATCTTGACGCTAAGTTAAATTTTATAAAGTGAACGAGAAGTCAGATTTTATGTTTATTGGTGATTTTGAAAATTCAAGTTATTGTTTTCGAGAAGTAGTAAAGAGGAATTATGGTTTTATGAGAAGTTAAGAAGTCGTGGAGACTTAGGAAGTATTAATTTGGAAGGAGGCGGCCGTGGCCTAAGAAAGAATTAAGCCACGAAGGCAGGTGAGTAGTAACTTGGATATTTAAATGAACTGTTTAATAACTGCTTTGAGGTATTTCGATGTCATTATGTATTTGGGGAAATATTTACATGTATGACATATGCACTGAAATAGGAATTGCCTTAGGCGTCTTGCTAAGTTATTTTTTTCTTCAATTATTGAAATTTTACTGCATTTGAGTAATCCCTTTATAAAGACGAAAGGAATATTGTATTGTTTGCATCCTATTATCGTGTGCTGTAATAGTTATTATGGGTTAATCAGCTGGTATTACAACAATGTACTTCTACGCCAGACTGATATACATAAACTACGTTCAAAAGAGATGAAGCCAAAATTGTATGTCATGCATACGATCACCGAAATATAAACGAGTGCAGCGTTGACATATATGTCAAAAATAAAAGTGAAGGGCATTTTATATGTATTTTTTTTACAGCATATAAAAAAAATGAACATTATGAACATTTGGAAGAATGAGATGAATGAAAGTTAAAATATGATTTTTTTGTGAAGAATACATTTATGTATATTTTTTTACAACATATATAAAGAAGAATGAACATTATGAACATTTGGAAGAATGAGAAATGATAGTACAAATATGTAAAGTGAAAAGAGTATGTTCTTGTATATCTTTATGTATTGTTGAAGGGTATTATTTGTATGTTGTCGTTATGGGGGTATTAATATTTAAATTTGTATTCATTTGTGTAGGATGTGTAGTGATATAAATAATGTTACATTTTATTTTAAATTATTTATATCAGGGGCGATTGTAACGATTCGATCCCATAGCGGTTATATTTATAGGGTTATTCATTTATAATTATCATATTTATTATTATTATTAACTAGTACATCCATGAGATGATTTTTATATCAGATAATTGTAAGCGGTTTTTGATTATTATATTCAATTAGATTTTTATTAACAATTACTTGTAAAGAGACGAAGTATTATATATTGCAACAAGACTGGCGATATGGACTAACCCTGTGCGTCACAAACTGAACGACGTAGTAAGAATTTCACCACGGCAAACTGCGTCATTTTCCTGAGATGCTTAGAAACCCACTATGGTGTAACCAACACGCCATTTTCTACGGTATATACGCGTCAATATATATTGCAAGTTATGAGTCAAGAATGGAGAAGGCTAATAAGAGAGGGAAGCTGTGACACCACGTGACAAGGAAGTCATTAGTATTTGTACCTGCAACATCGGACAAGAATGGCATTGATCTATAGCTATCAATGAAGGAAGGAAGTTGTAACCTTGCTTTCTGGGTCCTAATGGACTGAGCACCGAGAGTCGACACTGAACGATGTCTTGCCGACATCTATATCAATACATAATGGGTTATATCCCTGATCAAGAGTCTTTCTACAGATGGCAACGTACTTAATGAGGATATTTCATAGTAAATGAGATATCACATCATTTTTTTAAACATAAGCGACGTAACATCGAGATCATCGATCATTTCTTAAATATGACGAATCTTCGACTGGGTGAGCCAACAATTCAATAAAACTATCGTCTCTATTATAATTTAACTTCATTTAACTTTCAATTCATTTTAATATTCATTTTCTTTTAAATAATTAATTGCCGCATTGAGTAATTTTAAATTCAATTGTGTGACTATCACTATTCTGTTTTATTAATATTTTGTTTTTGCATTTAATAAATTCATTCTCTTCAACGTAATGCCTATTTCTTTCATTGTAGTTGGTACTTTAAGGCAATCATACTCCTTGATTAAATACTGGATTGGTTAGATGACTTTGTCTCACTACGGCCCGGGTAAGTGGTTCTCGACTCTACTGCTGATAGCCGAGGTTAAATCAATAAATTTCGATTCACTATCTTAAATAGGAATCTGGCGCTCAACAACTTATTATATTACACTATCACAGGTAAGGTCACACCACAGTGTATATTATTTATTCATATCATGTTTGTTTTATTGAACCACAATAGTCATCACCACGTTCAACGACTCATTAAAAATGTTACAGAGTGAAGTTAGAATATTCTTATTACTGTATAAATATCAGTCTTTCTTCCTCTCAATGAAATAACTCTCAGGAGAGTTATCTGCATTTTCATAATCAATTATATCAAGCCTTGATTTTACAAATTCCAGCATGTCAATTATATTAATGTCATGACTGTATTTGTTATTGTATTTCTCCGAGTGCACTACTATCTCCCCTTTCCATTGATCTTAAATTTATATCCCTTCATAATCATCCTAATCCATAAATAGTCAAATATGTCCATAATAAAAATGGAGTGATCAAAATTTCAAATAACTATCCCCGACTATTACTCAAAAAATATTCAGAACGAACGGTATAAGTTCAAAACGATAATACATGTATGTTCTATTTGCATCTATGAAGTCGACGAAAAATCTATTAAAGTGACGGATCAACTTCTCATGGCTCACAAAGACAATCTACTTATTCATGAGGTAAGCCTACCTTACAGTTGTTGGTGTTACGGCACTCCATCCGGCGGTTCCAGTCTCCAAATTCAACGATTCGTTCGAATGCACAAACTGGCAAACCTTTAGGCGGCTCGTTCCTGAATGCACATCCTGGCATTCGCATAGTTCATCCTTTAGGTGGCTCGTTCAAGAATGTACAAACCAGCATTTGCATGGCTACTCCTTCAGGCGGCTCGTTCCAGAATTCACATCCTGGCATTCGCATGGCCCCTCCTTCAGGTGATCCGTTCCAGAATTCCAGACGATCGTCTATTCCTGTCTTTCAGTTTTTATTTGCACACGTTGTTGGTGATAGAATGCATCATTGAGAAATATATTTTCACAGTCCTAATATATTCCACACTGCACCACATAACTTTAAGCGGTTTAATTTTATATAAAGTTAGCCTACAGTATTTCCTACCGCGAGTATTTGTACAACAGTCCTAACGTAATATGTTGTAGTGTTATTCACTCGTAATACTGCCATGACATAGCCTTGCGATATGCTACTTTATAGCTTCCTATATGTGTACACGACTAGGACGGCTCCGTGGACAGCTGACCAGTACTTCAAATCTGATGTGTCTGGCCACTCACAATACGTACCGTAGGCTAATTGCCTTGCAAACGTCCTCAAGAAGTTGCATGGTTTCCTCTCAACTTAGGGTACGAGAATATTTTATGTTCAGTACTCATTTAAACAAAACTAGGGTGATATTTATACAGTAATAAGAATATTCTAACTTCACTCCATCCTGCATAGTGATATACAGACTGTTCCAAAAGTCCCATTATCCCCCATCTAACTGTGTACTTATTGCCTTTTCTTGTTGTAGGTGATATTGATTGCTGAAAAGAATGGCTGATGAAACCAATTACACCCTGGAACAACGAATCGTCATGAGTACCTGGGTTCATGAGCGACCTCACACTGGGAAAACACTGATAGAGATTCGACATAATTTCACCATTATATTTAATATGACTGCACCACCGAAACAAACAATATCACGTTGGGAGAAGAAGCTGTTGAAACGGGTTCCGTAAAAGCCAGATCACGCTCTGGAAGACCAAGAAGAAGAGCAGACACATGTGCGAAAGTTGCAGCATCAGTGGAACGTTCGCCGAAAAAGTCGCTACGCAAGCGATCACGGGAACTGAACATCCCATTAACGACTTTACGGCGACATATGCGAACAGACTTAAGTCTAAAACCGTTCAGACCCTCGTTTGGGAATGAACTGAGTGACCAAGACTTGGAGAATCGACGTGACGCCTGTGCGCGGTTACTGGAGGTGTTCGACACAATTCCCAAACGTTGAAAAGGTATGCTCTCAGACGAATGTGCCGTATATCGTAGTGCCAAAGATAGACATGTTTATTTCTGGAGTAAGGAGAACCCGCACTTCTTTGAGGAATTTGAAATGAACCCGCCCCACGTCATGATATGGGCTGCAATGTGTACCACGCATCTGATTGGTCCCTATTTCTTTGAAAATCCCGAAACTCATGCTGCCATACCAGTAAATCAAGGAACGTATCTCTCCATGCTACGTGACTGGTTTGTACCGGAATTGGAACGTTTGGGACTTCTTGGACGTATCTGGTTCCAACAAGATGGAGTGCCAGCGCATTTTGCAATACGTGTAAGGGAATACCTTAACGATGTGTTCAAAGACAGATGGACTGGAAGAGGATCACCTGCATAACCGGCACCTCTGAAATGGCCCCCTCGAAGTCCCAATCTGACATCGTGTAATAATGCATTATGGGGATACATCAAACAGAAAGTCGCCCAGAATCGTTATCAGACAATTGAAGAACTCAAAGACGCTGTTCTGAATGCATTTTCCTCTATCACGCCAGCAATGCTGCGACGAATCTCACATCGCACCTGGAGGCGAATAATTTTGTGTCAGGAAAATGACGGTGTTCACACAGATAACCTGGAGTAAACGGTGGTTATCTGTTGGTACACCCTCCTCTCATCAGCTCCCTGCTGTTGAAATAACATTTTGCACGGATGTAAGCAATGTAGAGGGGGGTAATGGGACTTTTGGAAAACACAATGTTTCACATGGCCTCCTGTAGCATTGGTTCTTAACCTTATGACGGCTTCTACTTGTGGATACAATTAATATCCCTTAAGCCCTTATAACGCTACGAACCACTGCTACAGAAGATCTTGTGCAACATTATTCACTCAGATCCTTCCATTCTATATACAGAAGTAGAAATCACGGCATCTACTGTACTTGTGGAGACAAGTAAGATCCCTCAGGTCCTTCTAAAGTTAGGAACCACTGCTGCAGAAGATCGTGTGAAACAGTGTTCAAACAAATACTTATCATTCTGTATAGTGCTTGCCACGGTGAATAAGAGGTTATCGTGTCGGACTACCAAATCCAAGCTTGCAGGTTCGCTCCTGGCCGTGGTAAGTGATTTTTGAAAGGCGACAAAAATCACGATACGCATGTCATATGTTGTTGGCATGTTAAAGAACCCATTTGAATTCAGTAAGCCGTGTTCATAATGGCAAAATTAATCTCGGGATTTTCCACCAACACAAAAAGTTCCTCCTTTCTCTACTAGAAAGCGCTATAGTGTCAAGGAGCTTAGATATCTAACCTCCTTGACTTTCATAGCGCTCCAAGGAGCGATAATATTCGACATTCAAGCTGCCCTCTAGGTGTCAATTAACAAAGCTTTCACCCGGCACCCGATATAATTTATACTCTGTTTAGTGACAAGACGTGACTTCTACCAGAGTAGACATGGCAGTCATAAGGTTAAGGACCAGTGCTACAAAAGATTATGCGAAAAATTGTGAATTGAATTCGTTATCACCCTATGCACAGTGAAGTACACGGCCCAACTCCTACCAGTGGAGACTAGGCAGTTGGTTGGCTCCTCAGTTTAGGTGCTGTGACAACGCGATCATGTAGCTCCGTGTACTTTGGGTGTGTGTAGAATCAGTCTGATAACCGGTGTTAATTGTGATGGTTGTATTAGTGTGTGTTAGCAGTTTATAATTCAAGTAAGGACTGGAGACACTGGATTTTCAAGTAGTTCAACGTCCAACTAGTTCTGAACTTGGTTACTAGATGTCACCGCAGTCGGCTCTTGGCGATGATCGTTGGAACCTAAGAGCGTCAGTCAAATCTAACCTATAATTTAGCTTCACACACGTGTAATTAGTGGAAGGTTCTGTAACATGCCTTAAATCTATGACATGGGACCACCGCCTTTACTTCCCCTCCGAAGGAAGGCATACTGAGGGATTTTTAACGCTCTTAAAATCCGACGACTTCGGCCGGGTTTGAACCCGGACCTTGGGCATAGAAGCTCAGCATGCTACCAACTACGCCACCGAAGCCGCCAGACTAGGCAGTCACAAAGTTAAGAACCACTGCTACAGGAGGCCATGTGATTCATTGTGCATTATAGTACATTATGCAACGAGCCTATAATGGCAATAATTAAGACACGAGTATTTTTATAAAATGAGCGTAAGCGAGTTTTATAATTTCCATACGAGTGTCTTAATTACCATTATAGGCGAGTTGCATACGATTGTTTATATTCGACGACAATTATAACTTTATTATATGTTTTAACATAAATATTCATAAATATCTGTGGGATTCAGTCAGTGAACAGGGCGCGCTGGCTTTGCTGATTGAACAGAGCGCATGCGTGGGCCAAGGCACTCCGAAAGCAGGGACCACTCACTTTGCTTGCCAACACAGAACACCTATTGTTTACAGTGGATTTTGAGCGCATGCGCGAAGGTATCCTTATCTAATTGGTCACACAACTGTTTCTTGATCTTTGATTGGTGGGAAACTGTTTCGAAAAATAGTGTTATAATGAGCCTCATTATGATACAGTTTTCTGACACATAATGTTCACATTTCGACATCGCCGAACATAAAAACCTTTATCACCTGTGCACCGAAGAAGACGTGACTACAAGTAACGATTCCTGAGTCATAAGGTTAAGATGTGTAGGCTATGTATGTACAATGTATGTCTACCCTTATTATTCTCGTTTCCAACGGGGTCGGGGATGAAATGCGATGCAATTCTATGTGGCGGATGGTTTTTACGGCTGGATGTCCTGCCTGACACCAACCTCGTGAGAGGACTTAATGAGAGATGAAATGAATGAAGACGAATGAAACTGGGCAAGGAGTTGTAAGGAAACAGCCGTGGCCTGTCAGAAGGTACCGTCCCAGCATTTGTCTGGAGTTGAAAATGGGGAAACCACAGAAAACTATTTCAAGGACTGGCGAGTCATAAGGTTAAGATGAAGGTATTCATTTAGCGGCTTTGCGATATCATAGTTAATTTCCCCGTGTACTTGGGTGTGTGTATGCTGTATATGTATTGAATTTATCTGATAACCTATGTTATTGTGGTATATATAGTAGTGTGTGTATTTGTAATGTAGGAGAGGATTGAGAAGGAGGTGGCCGTGGCTTTAAGTTAGGAACCATCCCGGCATTTGCCTGGTGTAGAAGTGGGAACCCACGGTTAACCACTTCCAGGATGGCTGAGGATAGACTCGAACCCATCTCTTCTCAGTTTTGCCTCACAAGGGTGAATGTACGCTATTCCAGCCCTCAGACCAGAATTGAATTTCTTGGCAGAGCCGGAATCCAACTTGGACCTCCGGGATGACAGCAAAGATTGCTAGCCGCTACACCAGGAAGTGAACCATCAGGTGGGCTGTACTATAAGTTTAAGAACCATTGCTACATGTGAAACATTGTGTATTGAAACCTGAGCAGTGAAGTAGACGTCACAACTCCTACCGACGGAGACAAGTAAAGATCCCTGTGGCACTCGACGACCTGGCGCGGTCGATACGAACAGCGGAATGCACGTGCCGGAGAAGATACACGACACTGAGGTGATGCTTTAAAGAAAGTAACTAGACGCCACAGGTTCACACGCCTGTATGAGCGACTGATTGGTATAACCTATTGATTGGTTAGCATTATTAGGCTGAATGTAAAAGAGAAGTGTATGAATGAATTGATGGGGTAAGTGATGAAGTGAAACTACGCATGTGAGGAAAGGAAAGATTATAAAATATATAATTTCTACCCCAAAATGTTCCTGTTTCTACGGAAATGGGGAGACATACATCTCTAGGTGGTAATTCTTCTTACAGACAGATGCCCTGCCTCCCACCAACCTCATAAGAGAATGATTGCAATACGGAAAACTGTCTGAAGACCTATGAGAAGATACCGTCGCTGTATTTGCCTGGAGTAGAAGTTAAGAAACAATGTAAAACCATTTCAAGAAAGTCTGACAGAGGTGTCCAAACCCACTCGTCTTCTGAGTCCAGAGACATCTTGGCCTCATAGGCACACATAACCAACCGGGATGGTTATTTATTTTAAAATACGGTATGTAAAAACTGTAAATGTCAACAATGTATAAAAATATGAGAGTTAAAATATTCAGGAAATTGAAACCTTAAGTCAATAAGCAGTTGTAATTTAATCACAGTACCGGTTTCGGCAACATTGTGATCTTCTTCAGCGTTATGTTATAAAATACGTAAAAGAAGCAAGAAGATACAAAAATGTCCTGATCAAAAGTTGTTATCAAAATAATTACTTGAATACTAATAGTCTAAAGGCTAAAAAAACATTTGAAACATTTTAAAAATCAGATCTGTTACAATGTGAAAGATATAAATCTTGATTTAAAAGAAACAGGATTGACGTTCAAACAGTGATGTGGTTATATGTGCAGAATAATAAATTTACGTAAATTTCACTAGATCTTCCGTACTTCCGTGAAGATCGATGGTAAATAATAATAATGTATTTTAAAGTAGAATCTGAGCCCAGGAGACGGGGATGGCCACTACCAGAAGAAGGAAAGACGGCACTGATCGATGAACTCAAGAAATACTGGGAGGATGTCAAGGTCGGTAGAAGAACAAGGCCTAAACACAAATGAAATTGATTGTTAACCTGCAGTCCACAGAGGCTCAATTCAAATGTAAAATGATAATACAAATATTAATAATAATAATAATAATAATAATAATAATAAAGCAATATGCAACACAGTGCATTAATGAAGTGATTTTGGGATGATAAGATAGTGAAACCCATCAGGCCACCTAACAAGTTCAAACGCGCTCTTTGAATGGGCATAACGAATGATAATAATAACGGGATAGACTCAACAAATTCAAAATATTAGAGAGTCTACTTGCTCAAGACTACCATCATACACCTGGCAAACATAAAGGGGAGGAAATACTCTTGCAGAGTCTCCTTAGTTACTTTTCTTTCGTGGAATTTGGAACACCGGGCATGATATTTCACTTGAACAATCACACATGAATTAACCGGTCGGAGTAAGAAACAGTATAATTTCTGATCAGATAGGCTACATTTAAATGCACTCCTTGCGGGTGACAGTACGATACACGTACTGATAAACTAATCACCTTATGTCGTGTGACAATCGATTATCATCCATCTCGACAGCTCATGATATGGATCTCTGTCATTGGTTGACCAGGCTGTCTTGTCAGATGTGCTTATTACATTAATTAACATAAGGACGCTGCTGCGGTGCGTGGGACTTCACACCTGGCTTGGTAACAAGCAGGCAGTGCTCCTCACCTCAAACATTGACCTGGCAGGTAAAGGCTGCTTTCACCAATAACTTTTTATTCAATCGTTCATTCATTTCTATTTTAGACCATTTTGCTTTCTGTGGCCAGTCCAGTTCGAAATCCTTTGTTCGCGAACAAGTCGCGTATTAGCAGTTGTAACATGGGCTTCCTTTGCTTCTACGCCTCTCTTTTTGAAATCATTCCACTCTGAATCTTATCATCGCCTCCTAGATATAGGCTACCTCCGCTTCTCTTACCCTCTATTGCCGATCTCATACGAACAGCTTCATATATTGTGCTCATTTCTAACTTAGCCTTTATATCTTCTTCACGAGCTCGCTCTTACCACTGCTCACAGCTATTTGTCCCAGCAATCAGTCGTGCTACCTTGATATCAGTTACCTCCAGCTCATGTAAAATAGAGCCCATATCCTGATTCTACACAGCTCTCACTTCCATACAGCAAGGTCAGTCTAAATACTGAGCGATGTAGAGAGAGTTTTATCACTACACTCTTTCTCGCAGAATAAAGTAACTTATATCGCAACTGAAAATTCAATGCATTGGCTTTTCTACTCCTCGAGTTCATCTGTTTCACTTCCACATCCTGGTGTAGCGGCTAGCGTTCTTGGCTGTTGCCATGGAAGTCTGGGTTCGATTCCCGGCTCTCCCAATAAATTAAATTCAGGTCTGAGGGCTGGACCGGGGTCCACTCAGTCTCGTAAGGCAAAGCTGAGAAGAGGTGGGTTTGATTAACACCTCAGCCTCTTGGTAGTGATTTTCCGTGGGTTTCCAATTCTACTCCAGGCAAAAGCCGGGATTGTTCCTAACTTAAGACAACAGACGCCTCTCTCACCTTAATTACAAATTGCACACTAATACAGCCATCACAATAACACAGGTTATCAGACATAATTCCACACAGTCACCCAAGTACACGGAGCTAAATAACATCGGTGTACAAGCCCCTCAACTGAAACAATAACAGCAACAACAACATAGATCTCTTTCTCTGTACTACCATTCATAGAGAATTAGAGGATGCCCAGCCAAAGTTCTTAAAACGGTATACCTCCTCCAAATTAGTTCCTACTGCTTAGCATTCTTTTTATCTTGCAATAAATAAAATACATAAATAATTTAAATAAGTAAAATAGATAAATAAGAAAATAAATAAAATGAAATAAATAAATACATTATAAGTTATTTAATAACTTAACCTTGACCGTCTTCGCTTATTTTCCTGTTTTCTTGGGAAATGTATTAAATAGACTAGTCCGATCCCAACATACAGCCTACAAAATCAATCATATTGTCAAATGTTGTACATTATAAATACCATGTGTAGGGCGGTACATCTCTGTTAGCGGGTAGTCTATCATTGCATCACTTTAACAGTTCATTATGGGAGAAAAATAATCAAACCTGATTTGTTTATACTTTCATTTCGAACAAGATTTGTATGTCCATCCATTTATTTCCATTTATTTTCATGAAGTCAATTATGTTTGTGAAGGGGCAGATGCCTCACTGTTCCACACCTTAAAAAACATTAATTAACTAACAATTATTGTGAAGATGAAGTCATGATTCCAAACTAAGTGCCGTTTAGCTTATACATTTTTTGTCACTTGAATTGAAAAATAATATTATTCCCATTTTCTTTCAAAGTAATTATTACATTTTATGAAACTTATGATTACGTTCGCCCGTGATACCGAGCGTAGCCTACATCCCGAAATATAGTCAAATTATAATAATGTCTGTTTATGTTCGACGATGTCGAAATGTAAACATTATATGTCAGAAAACTGTATCATAATGAGGCTCATTATAACACGATTTTTCATTATGAAACAGTTTCTCCCACCAATCAGAGCTCAAGAAACAGTTGTGTGACCAATTAGGTAAGGATACCTTCGCGCATGCGCTCAAAATCCAACATGTCTATATAAATTACCGACATGGAATGTGGTCTATATGTTCGCGTAAATAAACTGGCGAATATGAGACAAGAAATAGCACTGTACCTTAATATCTCCAAATCCAATTTCTACACAGCGCATTACTTTCAAACGACTTCGGTGACAATATTAGTGAATGCTAGAGCTGGACGGCAGGCTGTAAACAATAGGTGTTCTGTGTTGGCAAGCAAAGTGAATGGTCTCTGCTTCTGGAGTGCCTTGACCCTCGCATACGCTCTGTTCAATCAGCAAAGCCAGTGCGCCCTGTTCACTAACTGAATTAACTGAATCCCACAGTTATTTATGAATATTTATGTTAAAACATATAATAAAGTTATAATTATCGTCGAACATAAACAGTCGTATGCATCTCGCCCATAATGGTAATTAAGACACTAGTAGTAAGTGTTTGCTAGACTCCAAATATTGCATCATCATGACCAGAAATTGCGTAATCCTGATGACGTCATGGGATGACGTCATGGGTCCTTAGAGCGAGCACGTGGTCCAGGAGCGAGCATGTGCAGTGCACGTGTTAGCGTGGGAAGAGGTTGACCTTTTGGCTTGTTTGTGCGATGGTGATAAAAAGTTAATGGGTGTTGACGTCATGGAGGATGTTTATTAGGATGCTAACTGTCATCTGACACCCATGCGAGTGTGAGCACCAAAACAAAAGGTCATTCGCGGGTAGTGGGGTAGTGTATGTTCTCTTGCAAGTCGCGTGTGTGCTTGAATACGTATGGCTATGTTGGGAAAATGTTTGGTGGTGGGCGAGGACTAGGGTTGAGTGAGGGTTCGTTTAAATGCTATTTTTCCCGCTCTATTTGATGGTGAGGTAATTTTTTAAAATGGGTGGAATTTGGAAACGCAATTTGAGGTAAACGTGCTTTTTTGACATTTTGGCGAATTTAATGAGCTTGTAAGGCTAGAACGATGTGTTATTTAGGAATGGTGTGACGTCCTCTTTGCTATGAATGTGTGTCGGTATATATATAATATTTTCAAATTGTTGTTTTTTGAAATTGGTGCTATTTTGGAAACGGTGAAGATGAGAGAAAAGTTTGTTTGACGTCAATGAAAGGTCCCTATGCCCTCTAGGCTGACAGCAAGTTTGAAGTGTGTAGGACAAAACAAAATGATAGCCTACTTTCTGGCGAACATTGGCGATGATTCGCGAACGCATGGTCGGATTTGAGCATATAGGGTGTCGTAGGACTTGTGGTGAACCACCCCTTGCTATGGACGAGAGTATATCCACCCCAAAATAAATCTACCCTTACCCAGAGGTTAAGTAATGGTTATTTTTGTATGCATGCGCACTTGAGGACTTTTGTAAGAGAGCGGAATTTTTAAATGATTCTTTATAGATGAGGCTTTTTAAAAAAAATATTAAAAAAACAAAAAACTAATAGGTCATTCACTTTTTAGTATCTCGCTAACCAATAATGCGATTTAAACATATGGGGTGTCATAGGACTCGTAGTGAATTCTCCTTTTGTATGAATGAGGTATGTCAACCCCCAAAATAAAAACTACCCTTACCTGGGGTGAAAGAGCATTTTTTGTATGTATGCACACCGGTGGCTTTTGTCAAAAGGGCCTAACTACACATTTGCTAATATTTTCTGAACCCCTGATGGGATTTTGCCATAGGCAGTAACCTAGCACTTGGGGTGACGCCTCGTTTGAGAAAGTATGATTCATTTTTTTTTGTCAAAAGGGCCTAACTACACTTTTGTTAATATCTCGTGAACCAATCATGCTAGGGACTTGTATGAGGGGTCCTAGCACTTGGGGCGACGTCCCCCTTTGTGGGGTGAAACTACCCCCCAAAATTGAAAACTCAATATCTTGGAAACTATGAACCCTAAAATTAGGCGTGATAGCTTTAAAAATAGGTGATGACATAGGCTTTTACCTGGTTTGGTCATTTCACCCCTAAAACAGTAAATAGTCATGTTATGGGGAAAAAACGTGTTAAACACCTAAAAATGATAAATGAAACTAAGATCTTTTGTTTTTTGATGAAAAATAGCAGGGGGGTGAAAACTACCCCCAAATTGAAAAATCGATACCTTGGAAACTAAGAACCGTAAAATTATGTGTAATAGCTTAAAAAATTCGTTGTGACATAGGCTTTTACCTGGATAGATGATGTCACCCCTAAAACAGTAAATAGTGATTTTACAGTGGGGAAAAAGGTTTTAAACGGGTAAAAATGATAATTGAACCTAAGATCTTTTGTTTTTGATGAAAAATAGCAGGGGGGTGAAAACTACCCCCAAATTGAAAAATCGATACCTTGGAAACTAAGAACCGTAAAATTATGTGTAATAGCTTAAAAAATTCGTTGTGACATAGGCTTTTACCTGGATAGATGATGTCACCCCTAAAACAGTAAATAGTGATTTTACAGTGGGGAAAACGGTCTTAAACGGGTAAAAATGATAATTGAACCTAAGATCTTTTGTTTTTGATGAAAAATAGCAGGGGGGTGAAAACTACCCCCAAATTGAAAAAATCAATACCTCGGAAACTAAGAACCGTAAAATTATTTGTAATAGCTTAAAAAATTGGTTGTGACATAGGCTTTTACCTGGATAGATGATGTCACTCCTAAAACAGTAAATAGTGATTTTAAAGTGGGGAATAAAGTCTTAAACGGGTAAAAATGATAATTGAACCTAAGATCTTTTGAGTTCATGAAAAATAGTAGAGGGGTGAAAACTACCCTCAAATTGAAAAAATCGATATCTTGCAAACTAAGAACCCTAAAATTAGGTTTGATAGTTGAAAAATAGGTGATGACATACGCTTTTACCTCGATAGATTATTTCACTCATAAAACAGGGAATAGTAATGTTACATGAGAAAAAGGTATTAAACACTTAAAAGCATAAGAGTTTTTTGAAACCATGCTTTAATGAATGAGTGTTTGGAGGATGACAGCTTGCTAATTATTATTATTATTATTATTATTATTATTTTTATTATTATTAGGTAATTATGGATTAATGTGTTTATAGCTAATGATTAAGGCTACAGAGTTGTATCAGGTGTTGTACAAATCAGGATGGCCAAACCGTTGCCATTCCCCATGAATATACCCAAAAGAGCCAAAACGTTAAGGTTATCGACCTGAGATTTTATAAAACTAATTATCGGAGAGGGTGAAGTAAGGTGTTGTTTTGGACTGACAGTGGCTAACCCTTTCCCATGATTTATGAATTGACCCAAAATGTTTTACCTGACAAGACTGAGTGTACCTGTTGCAGCCTTTAGAAAATCGAACCCGGACCTGTGTGGTGACAGTCAAGTTATATTAATGATGCTTTTTAACAAACACACTCTTGCATACTATCGCTGGGTTGAATCTGCACAGAGACACTGGCTTTGTTTGTGTAATGAGTCTTGGTGATAAGAACACGGCGCTCTTGCCAGCAAGTTTCATATTACTCGTCTGTTTGATAGTGGACGTGATTCGCACCGTGTTAACGTACATGACTTGATAATTGTTAGGTAAGGGTTGACAAGGCTCAATGAACCTTATTGCAACCTTAAGATGAAAATGAATTTCTTGGTATAGTCGGGGTTGCAAGCCAAGGCCTTAGGGTAGACAACCAACTATGTTAATCACTACACTGTGAGATGGTCAAATGATAATGTAACAGAACATATAGAAAAGTTTTATGTAGTTTAACGAATTGACTAAGAGCCATACCATGAGAGGTATAGGTAATTGAAATTGAATCCTTAACTGTTGACCCTACTACATGTAAGCTATAGAAATGCCCGCCTATAAGCTATCATGTTAGAAAAAGAAATTTATGAGTTGTTTTAAACGGAGAATGATTGTGTTTACTGTGAAACACCCATCTGAATTTAAAAATAGTTTATGTCCTACATGATGTTTGAACTCTCTTTTTATTTATACTTTAGACGAACGCTAACATAGTTGTAATTCAGAAGCCATGGGCTGCCTCCTTTCCAATCCTACACCGTACACTGAAGTTAAAGTTAATAATGATCACGTTACAGGCAGCCAGTTTCAAAGCCATGAGAAATAAGTGAACAAAGTATAAAATACTTGACCCAGTCGGGAAATCAACATGGTGTTGTTTCAAACAAAAGACAAGCGTTCTATAAACTTGACCACCAAGCTGTCCTATCGACCCCTAATTGTTTGGCTGATGGTGAAAATAAAATTAAATGTAAACTATAACTAAAACTAACTACACACTTATAACTAGAAAAATGAAATGTAAGACAAAAGGATAACAGGACAAATAAAGGACAGAAGGAATAAATAATGCCCCTCAACCCTCAAGAATGTGGATTGATGAACTTGAAAGGAAGGAGAGCCATAAAAGGTAGATATGAAAGTAAAAGAGGAGAGGGTCCCGCTCCAGAGGTAATCGATAAAAAGGAGGAAAACTGGGCCCAGCTCAGGAATCCCTTGTGGTCGCAAACTTCCAAACTCATCAGCCGTAAGCCCCTGAGGGTGTAGGCATATCCAGGGTGCACCACAAGTGGTGGGGCTACATACACCCTACCTTTAGTGTGGCTTGTGCAATAGGCAGGAAATAACATAAAAATAAAAAGAAGGCTGCCTCCTCACACAAGGAGGGTATCAGAAAAAATAAACAAGGGTCAATTAAGTCGGAAAATAAAGAGACTCCCTAAGCCTTGGATAGCCTAATAATGTCGGAGTCGGTAGAGAACAAGAGTTGACCAAGTGTGGTCGACAGGAAAGAAGACAGACAGGAGCCTAGCACAAGTCAGTGGGAACAATGATGGATTCAGCTGGGGCTCCATGGTCGTCAACCTACATTCCACTAGATGAAAGCCCTTGTTTGGGGGTGGTGGAAAATAAACACCTCTTTTGTTTTAAATCACTGGCTTTAAGGACGGTAACAAATGGCATGCCATTATAATGCGATACTGGTCCTAGGGATATGCAAAATTGTATTAGATACTCAGCTAATAATAGTGTACATGACCCCTTATTATTTTCCCTAATTACAGTACATGGGAATGATGACCATGATTTCCAAGCCCCTAAGTAAGACAAAAACATATTATTTCCATTCCCAAACAGTTGGGGTGAGGTGAGGTGAGTTTTCTAAACGTCAAACACATGTGGTTTTCCACTTTTACTCCAGGTAAATGCCATGTTTGCCCACAGACAAGTGCAAAGAAAATCGAAACATGTTATGTTTGGATCAATTCCTTACCTACATGACAACATGTACTTGAAATAACAAGTAATGAGCATTCTATGTTAACAATAGTGAGATGCTTGCAAACTGCCAATGCTTAGAGCTCATTAGCGGCTTCTAAGGGAGGCAAGGAGTACACTTACTTGAAAAACTAACAAGAGGAGTGTTCGATTTTCCCACAACACCCAATCTGAAAGTAAATATAAATGACTATGCACTTAAGTCCATAACCACCTCCTTACCATTCCTACCCTTCATAGTCAAAGGCACACATTAATACAGCCATCACAGTGACAGAGGTTATTTGTAAAATATCTAAATATCTGAGATTTATCTTGAAATTGACCAGAATTTTGTAAAATCCACAAAATTTACCGCAAATTTAGCAAATTCCACCAAATTTCAGCAAAATCCAACAAATCACTACCAGATTTATTGAAATGCCATTGAATTATTAAAGAATGGTTTGAACTAGCTCAAATTTATATAAAATTACCCGAATATTGATGAAAATTCACCAAATTCTACCAAATTTAGCCAAGAGGTCTACAAACCATGAAATTTAACCATTTTTTTTAAATTCACAACATATACTCGAAAATTCCATAATATTCCCTTTGCGTGTATATTTTTTTAGTTGTTGTTTCGTTTCCCACACTCCCTGCAGACAAATACCTGAACATTACTTTCTCCTAGACTAGGAGTTCCACATTCGACATGATAGCGGAGTTTCATCTCCCATAAACTCGTCTCTGAGGTGGGTGTCAGAAAAGGCATCCAGCTGTAAAAACCACACCCTCACATAGACTTTCATAACTTCTTACGTTGAGGTTCATAACACTACGTTGATTGATTTATCGGTTTCCTTTTCACAATTCCTGTCTATACATTCCTCTTGAAGGTTGCAAGATGCTTGCAAGGTTCCTAAAATGCAATTAAATTTAATAAATACCTTAAGATGGTTTGATTTGTTTAATGATATGGTGTTAATACTATTTTTAGGTTTTGACTGGCTTTGCATTAAGAATTGACTAACCAAACATGAGTTACCTATCAGGGAAACATTTTGGCCACTATGTTGGCTATTGACCAGTGAGTTTAGCTGTTTATCATTTTTTTAAATCATAAACAACAGAGGCTTAAACGTATAGATAAACCGTGTGACCATGTTTGTTAAACAAGACATTATACCAGAGACAATTAGAATACTTATGTAGAGTTTACCAAAAATAATGTTGTGTAACAGTAAATGCTAGTCAACAGTTATACACTTCTAAAAAAAATCATCATACAATACCTGAGAGCTCTTCTAAAATTATTGATGTGTAACATGTTTCCACTAACTTGCTATGTATTTTTTGGCTTGGGGGTGATTTTCAAGAAATGCAAATGGAACTGAAATGCAATACAAACAATGAGCGCGCCTGGTGGCTGAGATTGATACCACGACGTACTGTCGGTTATGTAGCTATGTGGAATGTATATCAAATATGGTTTACTTCAAGGTCTGGAGATCCCTACAATTCCTACAATAAATGATCTTGAAATGGTCATCCTATGGTGTGAAAATATTTATTAGGTATATATATATTTACTGAAAACAATTATGATTTATTAAATGTTTATATGTTTACAGTATTGTTATTTAATGTAAGCACTTGAGGCACTACCGACCAAAATACAGCACTATCTGCAATATGTATTGCATACTTGAAGGTTTGGTGGTCCCATTAAAGGTATTCCTACAATAAATGATTTTCAAGTTGTCATTCTATGACGTGAAAATATTTAATATATGATATTTGCTAACAGAATATGCCACTGGAATTATTTTACAAGTAGTTATTTTAATGACAACAGAGTTCACTGTTAATAACGGAGAGCCCTATGTGGAATGTAGGATAACATGTAACATAATATACGTGATATGTCACAACTGTAAGGCTTGTGATTTTTTAAAGATGCCTTTATACCTATATTAATCACCCAGTTTACAAGACTGATAACTGTAATGCTACGGAAAAATCATAACAAATCAAAAATGTGCATTGGAAAACCAAAAAGTGGTTGAGCAAATATACAGTCAACATGCAAAAAAAAAACAAGAAATATATACAAATTGTGTTAATTAATTTAATTCAAAAATATATATATATATATATTAGGTATACACACATACACACACACACATATACAGAATACAGCTCTTTTTTTGTTCATGTTTGCCTGCTACAGTTTTTGAATATAACACTTGCTGAACATTATTTTAGGGGTGGGGGTGTTGCTACGTTGACCAATTACACAATAATACCAGCTTTACGAAGTTCATCTTCTATTTTTAACAGCTCTTCCTCATAACCAATATGACCAGCCTGTTTACAGGCATGCAAGAGCTGTAGACGTTCGACTAATATATTAGGATCGTTCCATTTGCTATTTTTTATGAATGGTTTCAAATACTCGGGAAGCAATCCATCATTTTCACCATCAACATCATTATCATCCTCATCATAATAATCATCTTCATAATGATCATCATCATCCTCGTCATCTTTACCATCATAATTTCCACCTGTGTCCACAGTCTGTTCAATGGTTTGAGTTCCCTTTGATAGTGTTGAAAGCTTCTTTTTAGATGTACTAGAGTGCTTTAACATTATGTTATTATTATCACCATCATCATCCTTTTCATCTTCCCCAACCAACTTCTTGATGGGGTGTGTTGTCTCTGATAGAGTTGAGGGCTTTTGAGATGTGTGTGTGTGTCTGATAATGGGTTTTACTGGAGGTCTTAAAGGTTTCTCATTAAACAACTCGCTAACAGCATGAGTGCGTTGTAGTGTATTAACCCCGAGGTTAATATTATCTTGAGCAGCACTATTTTTTTCTTGGACTTGGTTTTTTGCTTCGGTTTGCGTTTTCCTTACATTTACACTAGCTTGATTATTAAGTTTACAATCATGACTGTTTGAAGAAAGTATGTCCAATTCTCTTGTCTTAAGCATTCCTCGACACTGTTTCGATCGTTGCTTTGAACAGCGCCAAATAACAGTTCCATTTTTATTGCTTCGTTTCACAATATATGAATATCCTTTATAGTATGCATAAGGCTTACCATACCTAGTCACTGATACTTCCATATCAACTGTCAAGCATAAACTAATTTCTAGTAAAGGCAACTTGGAAATAACAACAATAGATTAATGTGGGAGCATATATAGATGCAAAAAGAGGGAGCAAAAGTGGGGGTAAAAAGTGTCAGTGAAAGTGGGAGCAAATGAGGGAGCAAAAACTGTGAGCAAAAATTGGGAAGCAAAAAGTGGGAGCATATATGGGATGAAATGTGGGAGCAAAGCAAATATAAAAAGTGGGAGCAAATATGCTAACAAATATGTCAACAAATATGCCGGCAAAAGTATATACACAATTCAAGATAGTTGAAAGTAAAGTATATACACAATTCAAGTTAGCATATTTGCCCCCACTTTTTATATTTGCTTTGCTCCCACATTTCATCCCATATATGCTCCCACTTTTTGCTTCCCAATTTTTGCTCACAGTTTTTGCTCCCTCATTTGCTCCCACTTTCACTGACACTTTTTACCCCCACTTTTGCTCCCTCTTTTTGCATCTATATATGCTCCCACATTAATCTATTGTTGTTATTTCCAAGTTGTCTTTACTAGAAATTAGTTTATGCTTGACAGTTGATATGGAAGTATCAGTGACTAGGTATGGTAAGCCTTATGCATACTATAAAGGATATTCATATATTGTGAAACGAAGCAATAAAAATGGAACTGTTATTTGGCGCTGTTCAAAGCAACGATCGAAACAGTGTCGAGGAATGCTTAAGACAAGAGAATTGGACATACTTTCTTCAAACAGTCATGATTGTAAACTTAATAATCAAGCTAGTGTAAATGTAAGGAAAACGCAAACCGAAGCAAAAAACCAAGTCCAAGAAAAAATAGTGCTGCTCAAGATAATATTAACCTCGGGGTTAATACACTACAACGCACTCATGCTGTTAGCGAGTTGTTTAATGAGAAACCTTTAAGACCTCCAGTAAAACCCATTATCAGACACACACACACATCTCAAAAGCCCTCAACTCTATCAGAGACAACATACCCCATCAAGAAGTTGGTTGGGGAAGATGAAAAGGATGATGATGGTGATAATAATAACATAATGTTAAAGCACTCTAGTACATCTAAAAAGAAGCTTTCAACACTATCAAAGGGAACTCAAACCATTGAACAGACTGTGGACACAGGTGGAAATTATGATGGTAAAGATGACGAGGATGATGATGATCATTATGAAGATGATTATTATGATGAGGATGATAATGATGTTGATGGTGAAAATGATGGATTGCTTCCCGAGTATTTGAAACCATTCATAAAAAATAGCAAATGGAACGATCCTAATATATTAGTCGAACGTCTACAGCTCTTGCATGCCTGTAAACAGGCTGGTCATATTGGTTATGAGGAAGAGCTGTTAAAAATAGAAGATGAACTTCGTAAAGCTGGTATTATTGTGTAATTGGTCAACGTAGCAACACCCCCACCCCTAAAATAATGTTCAGCAAGTGTTATATTCAAAAACTGTAGCAGGCAAACATGAACAAAAAAAGAGCTGTATTCTGTATATGTGTGTGTGTGTATGTGTGTATACCTAATATATATATATATATTTTTGAATTAAATTAATTAACACAATTTGTATATATTTCTTGTTTTTTTTTGCATGTTGACTGTATATTTGCTCAACCACTTTTTGGTTTTCCAATGCACATTTTTGATTTGTTATGATTTTTCCGTAGCATTACAGTTATCAGTCTTGTAAACTGGGTGATTAATATAGGTATAAAGGCATCTTTAAAAAATCACAAGCCTTACAGTTGTGACATATCACGTATATTATGTTACATGTTATCCTACATTCCACATAGGGCTCTCCGTTATTAACAGTGAACTCTGTTGTCATTAAAATAACTACTTGTAAAATAATTCCAGTGGCATATTCTGTTAGCAAATATCATATATTAAATATTTTCACGTCATAGAATGACAACTTGAAAATCATTTATTGTAGGAATACCTTTAATGGGACCACCAAACCTTCAAGTATGCAATACATATTGCAGATAGTGCTGTATTTTGGTCGGTAGTGCCTCAAGTGCTTACATTAAATAACAATACTGTAAACATATAAACATTTAATAAATCATAATTGTTTTCAGTAAATATATATATACCTAATAAATATTTTCACACCATAGGATGACCATTTCAAGATCATTTATTGTAGGAATTGTAGGGATCTCCAGACCTTGAAGTAAACCATATTTGATATACATTCCACATAGCTACATAACCGACAGTACGTCGTGGTATCAATCTCAGCCACCAGGCGCGCTCATTGTTTGTATTGCATTTCAGTTCCATTTGCATTTCTTGAAAATCACCCCCAAGCCAAAAAATACATAGCAAGTTAGTGGAAACATGTTACACATCAATAATTTTAGAAGAGCTCTCAGGTATTGTATGATGATTTTTTTTAGAAGTGTATAACTGTTGACTAGCATTTACTGTTACACAACATTATTTTTGGTAAACTCTACATAAGTATTCTAATTGTCTCTGGTATAATGTCTTGTTTAACAAACATGGTCACACGGTTTATCTATACGTTTAAGCCTCTGTTGTTTATGATTTAAAAAAATGATAAACAGCTAAACTCACTGGTCAATAGCCAACATAGTGGCCAAAATGTTTCCCTGATAGGTAACTCATGTTTGGTTAGTCAATTCTTAATGCAAAGCCAGTCAAAACCTAAAAATAGTATTAACACCATATCATTAAACAAATCAAACCATCTTAAGGTATTTATTAAATTTAATTGCATTTTAGGAACCTTGCAAGCATCTTGCAACCTTCAAGAGGAATGTATAGACAGGAATTGTGAAAAGGAAACCGATAAATCAATCAACGTAGTGTTATGAACCTCAACGTAAGAAGTTATGAAAGTCTATGTGAGGGTGTGGTTTTTACAGCTGGATGCCTTTTCTGGCACCCACCTCAGAGACGAGTTTATGGGAGATGAAACTCCGCTATCATGTCGAATGTGGAACTCCTAGTCTAGGAGAAAGTAATGTTCAGGTATTTGTCTGCAGGGAGTGTGGGAAACGAAACAACAACTAAAAAAATATACACGCAAAGGGAATATTATGGAATTTTCGAGTATATGTTGTGAATTTAAAAAAAATGGTTAAATTTCATAGTTTGTAGATCTCTTGGCTAAATTTGGTAGAATTTGGTGAATTTTTCATCAATATTCGGGTAATTTTATATAAATTTGAGCTAGTTCAAACCATTCTTTAATAATTCAATGGCATTTCAATAAATCTGGTAGTGTTTTGTTGGATTTTGCTGAAATTTGGTGGAATTTGCTAAATTTGCGGTAAATTTTGTGGATTTTACAAAATTCTGGTCAATTTCAAGATAAATCTCAGATATTTAGATATTTTACAAATAACCTCTGTCACTGTGATGGCTGTATTAATGTGTGCCTTTGACTATGAAGGGTAGGAATGGTAAGGAGGTGGTTATGGACTTAAGTGCATAGTCATTTATATTTACTTTCAGATTGGGTGTTGTGGGAAAATCGAACACTCCTCTTGTTAGTTTTTCAAGTAAGTGTACTCCTTGCCTCCCTTAGAAGCCGCTAATGAGCTCTAAGCATTGGCAGTTTGCAAGCATCTCACTATTGTTAACATAGAATGCTCATTACTTGTTATTTCAAGTACATGTTGTCATGTAGGTAAGGAATTGATCCAAACATAACATGTTTCGATTTTCTTTGCACTTGTCTGTGGGCAAACATGGCATTTACCTGGAGTAAAAGTGGAAAACCACATGTGTTTGACGTTTAGAAAACTCACCTCACCTCACCCCAACTGTTTGGGAATGGAAATAATATGTTTTTGTCTTACTTAGGGGCTTGGAAATCATGGTCATCATTCCCATGTACTGTAATTAGGGAAAATAATAAGGGGTCATGTACACTATAATTAGCTGAGTATCTAATACAATTTTGCATATCCCTAGGACCAGTATCGCATTATAATGGCATGCCATTTGTTACCGTCCTTAAAGCCAGTGATTTAAAACAAAAGAGGTGTTTATTTTCCACCACCCCCAAACAAGGACTTTCATCTAGTGGAATGTAGGTTGACGACCATGGAGCCCCAGCTGAATCCATCATTGTTCCCACTGACTTGTGCTAGGCTCCTGTCTGTCTTCTTTCCTGTCGACCACACTTGGTCAACTCTTGTTCTCTACCGACTCCGACATTATTAGGCTATCCAAGGCTTAGGGAGTCTCTTTATTTTCCGACTTAATTGACCCTTGTTTATTTTTTTCTGATACCCTCCTTGTGTGAGGAGGCAGCCTTCTTTTTATTTTTATGTTATTTCCTGCCTATTGCACAAGCCACACTAAAGGTAGGGTGTATGTAGCCCCACCACTTGTGGTGCACCCTGGATATGCCTACACCCTCAGGGGCTTACGGCTGATGAGTTTGGAAGTTTGCGACCACAAGGGATTCCTGAGCTGGGCCCAGTTTTCCTCCTTTTTATCGATTACCTCTGGAGCGGGACCCTCTCCTCTTTTACTTTCATATCTACCTTTTATGGCTCTCCTTCCTTTCAAGTTCATCAATCCACATTCTTGAGGGTTGAGGGGCATTATTTATTCCTTCTGTCCTTTATTTGTCCTGTTATCCTTTTGTCTTACATTTCATTTTTCTAGTTATAAGTGTGTAGTTAGTTTTAGTTATAGTTTACATTTAATTTTATTTTCACCATCAGCCAAACAATTAGGGGTCGATAGGACAGCTTGGTGGTCAAGTTTATAGAACGCTTGTCTTTTGTTTGAAACAACACCATGTTGATTTCCCGACTGGGTCAAGTATTTTATACTTTGTTCACTTATTTCTCATGGCTTTGAAACTGGCTGCCTGTAACGTGATCATTATTAACTTTAACTTCAGTGTACGGTGTAGGATTGGAAAGGAGGCAGCCCATGGCTTCTGAATTACAACTATGTTAGCGTTCGTCTAAAGTATAAATAAAAAGAGAGTTCAAACATCATGTAGGACATAAACTATTTTTAAATTCAGATGGGTGTTTCACAGTAAACACAATCATTCTCCGTTTAAAACAACTCATAAATTTCTTTTTCTAACATGATAGCTTATAGGCGGGCATTGCTATAGCTTACATGTAGTAGGGTCAACAGTTAAGGATTCAATTTCAATTACCTATACCTCTCATGGTATGGCTCTTAGTCAATTCGTTAAACTACATAAAACTTTTCTATATGTTCTGTTACATTATCATTTGACCATCTCACAGTGTAGTGATTAACATAGTTGGTTGTCTACCCTAAGGCCTTGGCTTGCAACCCCGACTATACCAAGAAATTCATTTTCATCTTAAGCTTGCAATAAGGTTCATTGAGCCTTGTCAACCCTTACCTAACAATTATCAAGTCATGTACGTTAACACGGTGCGAATCACGTCCACTATCAAGCAGACGAGTAATATGAAACTTGCTGGCAAGAGCGCCGTGTTCTTATCACCAAGACTCATTACACAAACAAAGCCAGTGTCTCTGTGCAGATTCAACCCAGCGATAGTATGCAAGAGTGTGTTTGTTAAAAAGCATCATTAATATAACTTGACTGTCACCACACAGGTCCGGGTTCGATTTTCTAAAGGCTGCAACAGGTACACTCAGTCTTGTCAGGTAAAACATTTTGGGTCAATTCATAAATCATGGGAAAGGGTTAGCCACTGTCAGTCCAAAACAACACCTTACTTCACCCTCTCCGATAATTAGTTTTATAAAATCTCAGGTCGATAACCTTAACGTTTTGGCTCTTTTGGGTATATTCATGGGGAATGGCAACGGTTTGGCCATCCTGATTTGTACAACACCTGATACAACTCTGTAGCCTTAATCATTAGCTATAAACACATTAATCCATAATTACCTAATAATAATAAAAATAATAATAATAATAATAATAATAATAATTAGCAAGCTGTCATCCTCCAAACACTCATTCATTAAAGCATGGTTTCAAAAAACTCTTATGCTTTTAAGTGTTTAATACCTTTTTCTCATGTAACATTACTATTCCCTGTTTTATGAGTGAAATAATCTATCGAGGTAAAAGCGTATGTCATCACCTATTTTTCAACTATCAAACCTAATTTTAGGGTTCTTAGTTTGCAAGATATCGATTTTTTCAATTTGAGGGTAGTTTTCACCCCTCTACTATTTTTCATGAACTCAAAAGATCTTAGGTTCAATTATCATTTTTACCCGTTTAAGACTTTATTCCCCACTTTAAAATCACTATTTACTGTTTTAGGAGTGACATCATCTATCCAGGTAAAAGCCTATGTCACAACCAATTTTTTAAGCTATTACAAATAATTTTACGGTTCTTAGTTTCCAAGGTATTGATTTTTTCAATTTGGGGGTAGTTTTCACCCCCCTGCTATTTTTCATCAAAAACAAAAGATCTTAGGTTCAATTATCATTTTTACCCGTTTAAGACCTTTTTCCCCACTGTAAAATCACTATTTACTGTTTTAGGGGTGACATCATCTATCCAGGTAAAAGCCTATGTCACAACGAATTTTTTAAGCTATTACACATAATTTTACGGTTCTTAGTTTCCAAGGTATCGATTTTTCAATTTGGGGGTAGTTTTCACCCCCCTGCTATTTTTCATCAAAAACAAAAGATCTTAGGTTCAATTATCATTTTTACCCGTTTAAAACCTTTTTCCCCACTGTAAAATCACTATTTACTGTTTTAGGGGTGACATCATCTATCCAGGTAAAAGCCTATGTCACAACGAATTTTTTAAGCTATTACACATAATTTTACGGTTCTTAGTTTCCAAGGTATCGATTTTTCAATTTGGGGGTAGTTTTCACCCCCCTGCTATTTTTCATAAAAAAACAAAAGATCTTAGTTTCATTTATCATTTTTAGGTGTTTAACACGTTTTTTCCCCATAACATGACTATTTACTGTTTTAGGGGTGAAATGACCAAACCAGGTAAAAGCCTATGTCATCACCTATTTTTAAAGCTATCACGCCTAATTTTAGGGTTCATAGTTTCCAAGATATTGAGTTTTCAATTTTGGGGGGTAGTTTCACCCCACAAAGGGGGACGTCGCCCCAAGTGCTAGGACCCCTCATACAAGTCCCTAGCATGATTGGTTCACGAGATATTAACAAAAGTGTAGTTAGGCCCTTTTGACAAAAAAAAATGAATCATACTTTCTCAAACGAGGCGTCACCCCAAGTGCTAGGTTACTGCCTATGGCAAAATCCCATCAGGGGTTCAGAAAATATTAGCAAATGTGTAGTTAGGCCCTTTTGACAAAAGCCACCGGTGTGCATACATACAAAAAATGCTCTTTCACCCCAGGTAAGGGTAGTTTTTATTTTGGGGGTTGACATACCTCATTCATACAAAAGGAGAATTCACTACGAGTCCTATGACACCCCATATGTTTAAATCGCATTATTGGTTAGCGAGATACTAAAAAGTGAATGACCTATTAGTTTTTTGTTTTTTTAATATTTTTTTTAAAAAGCCTCATCTATAAAGAATCATTTAAAAATTCCGCTCTCTTACAAAAGTCCTCAAGTGCGCATGCATACAAAAATAACCATTACTTAACCTCTGGGTAAGGGTAGATTTATTTTGGGGTGGATATACTCTCGTCCATAGCAAGGGGTGGTTCACCACAAGTCCTACGACACCCTATATGCTCAAATCCGACCATGCGTTCGCGAATCATCGCCAATGTTCGCCAGAAAGTAGGCTATCATTTTGTTTTGTCCTACACACTTCAAACTTGCTGTCAGCCTAGAGGGCATAGGGACCTTTCATTGACGTCAAACAAACTTTTCTCTCATCTTCACCGTTTCCAAAATAGCACCAATTTCAAAAAACAACAATTTGAAAATATTATATATATACCGACACACATTCATAGCAAAGAGGACGTCACACCATTCCTAAATAACACATCGTTCTAGCCTTACAAGCTCATTAAATTCGCCAAAATGTCAAAAAAGCACGTTTACCTCAAATTGCGTTTCCAAATTCCACCCATTTTAAAAAATTACCTCACCATCAAATAGAGCGGGAAAAATAGCATTTAAACGAACCCTCACTCAACCCTAGTCCTCGCCCACCACCAAACATTTTCCCAACATAGCCATACGTATTCAAGCACACACGCGACTTGCAAGAGAACATACACTACCCCACTACCCGCGAATGACCTTTTGTTTTGGTGCTCACACTCGCATGGGTGTCAGATGACAGTTAGCATCCTAATAAACATCCTCCATGACGTCAACACCCATTAACTTTTTATCACCATCGCACAAACAAGCCAAAAGGTCAACCTCTTCCCACGCTAACACGTGCACTGCACATGCTCGCTCCTGGACCACGTGCTCGCTCTAAGGACCCATGACGTCATCCCATGACGTCATCAGGATTACGCAATTTCTGGTCATGATGATGCAATATTTGGAGTCTAGCAAACACTTACTACTGACACTCGTATGGAAATTATAAGACTCGCTTATGCTCGTTTTATAAACATACTCGTGTCTTAATTATTGCCATTATAGGCTCGTTGCATAATGTAGTCTACTATTATATTACACTTTCTTTTTACAAGAAACGCCAAGAAATATTATAATTCCTTGCTTCTCAAAGCTTTACAGGCAAATCATTATTCTTATTTATTAATTGGACAAACAATGTGCTGATGGTACAATGAGAGATGTTATGCACATTTACAGTCAAAGCTCGATATCTCGAATTGTTAGATGATGTCAAAATAAATTCGACTTACCGAAAACTCGAGTTATAGAGATACGTAGCAAAAATGTTATATTTGTGATAAAGCAATATACTGTATTTACACTCACAACATCTAGTTATCAAAATTTATGTAATAACAATGGATGTTGGTAATGATGACGGCTTTATTATATTATCTTCGCAAGCTAAATTTAACAATACAAAATGCAGCTGAGCCTTTATCTATTTTTTCATGACTTGAAGAAATCTGTCATCTATTCTGTACATGAGCTTCCACCACAAAAGTTCTCAACCACATTCAGTGATTTATGAATCAAGTTGCACTGTAAACATAGGCTACGTGAATGTTTGAGATAAAGGACACGTAGGCTATATCCCTTGAACGGTTGTGATAATTGCAACGTTCGCTTCACATTGGCGACGACTACGATTCTAGAAACGGATAAATACCATGAACCCGTTATCCACAGGCTATATAAAGGATTGTAATAATTATTCATCATCTTTTGATACATTTATACAGACAACAGATATGAGAGCCAGACGGTGTTGGGAAAATATTGAGAAATCAGTGGCCGAGAGGACACAATGGTTTAAGCTCCTGTGGTATTTTAGGAGGATGCGTTTATATTCTTGAGACACAGGGCAGGTGCAACTTTTAGCGCGAATGTTGGCGTGGGCACGCACAATACGCCTTGTTACTAGGAAGGTTGGCGCCAAGATGAAAATCGAATGCTACAAGGTAATTGGTCTATCATCGTGTGAACCACTCCCTACGGCAGAAATGTATGTAAAAACGCGCAAAGACATACAACAGTCTGGGCCAATAATATCAAGACGCCTTGTCTTAGCGGGAACTCGGCTTGGGAACGCGCACTGGTAAATTAACGCGGGAGTTATCTACAGATTAATTCCACGATCGATTCGAACCGGCTACAGCATAATCGTAACCTCCACACTGCTACGAACTCAATGATACCGATCGCATGCTAGTCTGATAATTATTATGGAATATTTTTTTAATAAATCCCCTTCCACACCTACCCTAGTCAGTGTCATTTATAAGGATCCAAGATGCTTCGAGGATCATTACTTATTTCTGTGCGTCTGAGGACGTAACTCAGATCATTCATTTTGTACGTCTGTGGACGTAAGGTTCATACTCTGCATATTTTCATGTTTGTGAACATGGAACAGTGTCGTCAAATTATAAGTAAAACTTCAGTGATTTATTTATAGTCCCAGCACTATCAGTAGGACCAGTTCATCGAAGAAATTCACCAAATAGACTGTCAAGGAATATAGTACTTGATAGTTGAATATAGTAGGAATTATATCGTGTGTGTATCTGACAAAACTTTATTTAATTCAGCACGTGATGACGTCTAAGAACGAGAATGGATCTGGGAACCAGCAGGACTTTTGCCTGAAGATGTCAATGACCAGATAAACATCTTAAAGAAGATGGCTGCAGACGTATTCCTGGCGCTGTTTTAAAGGATTGAGTACCAAATAAATTTATTTATTTATTAAATCAGCTACGGTATTATGGGATATTTTTGTAAATATTTGTTTGCTTGCTTGGTATTGTAGATTATTAGTTTTTGTTTTACTGACACATTAAATATGGGACTAGCCGAGCGTTGCGTAAATTATATATATTGTGATTGTATTTGGTTTAACTTTACGCGGGGACGCGCAGCCGATGCTCGCTTTCGCTTGCGTAAATCGTGGTCAAGCATTATTATTCGGAGATATGCCTTACAACAAAAATGGAACTGAATTAATTTTGAGATTAAAAATAGAATTTGGATGGTAAAAGATTATTTGTGAGTAGAATTTTATGACGGATCAGGATTATTTTGATACTTGCTTTCCAGCAGATTTGAACGGGATGGCACTTTGTATCCGAGTTTTTGTTGTGTATTTTTGTTAATGTGTCAATGGACGCAGTATTGTTGATCTGTTTTGAGCCGACCCAGTGTGTGTGTTTGAGAGTCAGTCCAAGCTATGGGTGCGTAATGTGATTTTTATGATGTGCTAGCGAGAATATATCATGGCGATTATTCTGACTTGCTCCACGTCAACCCAGTTCATGTCCTCGCGAGGCTGGAGTTGTGGTATATATTTGTGTTTCTCGTCATCCAAGGGGATGGGCGAGATCTGTTGACGTTTCCAGTGGGAAACATGCACCTAGCTTGCCAGACTGAGAGAGGTATTTGAAGGGCAGCATGACTCATACAAGTAGGGGAGCGCTCAATCAGATAACGTGTCTTGTCATTAAGAACAGGCTTGCTTCCTGTACTGCAATTTAAGATGTTGTTTAAATTCACAAAACCTGATCGGTTATAATGAGTATTGTTGATTAAATGGGTGCTGTCCATAGTTGTAAGGGAGCTTCCGAGATTCGTGTTTGTCTGGCGTTTTATATAAATGTAAACATCGTTTTTTAGCCGTTAGGCTTGTATTTTGTTGTTGTTGGTTCATTTTTTGTGTGTTTATTTTTGACGCGTTCTTGACCCGTGTCAAGTTAGGGTGCGCGAAGCTATGTTCCCAAGTTACGATGAGAGCTTTTTGGGCCTATTTCTGGCATGTTTTTTTAATTCCGTGTGCTCTGGCACCAGCTAGGATCTCAGGGAGATTCTTCATTCTGTTAATATTATTAGATCTTGCATGTGTCAGTGTTAATTGTGGTGTATTAATTAAGGGTGGGTCCCATAGCCGTAGTGTGATTTAAAAGATGCAACTCCGTAAGCAACATGTCTGTTTCAGTTGTAAACGGACTCGCATCAGTACTCAATTTCTTATTAACGAACAGTACACCACACATTATATAACTTCTTGACCAGAAAAAATGGACTTGCATCCATATGTTGTGACGAGTGAGTTCTTACCGCTCAAACGCTTATGTTATGATTTTTATTTATGTGAAGCTTCATTCACATTGTCTTGTTGTGACGAGCGAGTTCCTACCGCTCAGTGTTATTATTATTATTTATTAAGGGGGTGAAAGTCAGGGAGGATTTGTTTTTATTTATTATTATTATTATGCACATACCTTTCAGTCATTAAATTTCTTTTATTCTACTTGTTATTCATTTTATTTCTAGTATAGCCTCTGTCATGAACCTTTCTATTCATTAGAGCATGTTGTTTTAAGCGAACTTTGCTGTGTTACGCAGTCAGGACTGAACACGACACGGTAGATGACTCTCGACAAAACCATGCTTTATTGAAGGGTGCATAGACAAGCTGGCGCGCCAAGTGGGGCTAGTTCGATGCTAGTTTACTGCTAGAACACGGGGGATAGACAGCATTGATAAGCTGGTGTCATACCGTGCAGCGTTTCGTTGTTTTGGGCTTTTCTAGCGGATCATAAACAAGCTGTTACCCTACATGTGGTGTTTCGCTGTTTTTGACTGTTTGAGATCACCGGAAGTGATATTTTGTTAACGTAAATACGGCGAAGAGAAGTACCGCCAAGAAAATGGAATATACAGTAGAATCACGAGTTTGCAAGTTAAAATACGATTCACGTTTTGTTTATTGATGTAATTAGTAAAGTAATGTACATGAAATCGGGCGCCCATTGATTAAATATAAAATTAGATTTGTTTAGAATGTCGAACTCATGAATATGTTAGGAGGCTGGTAGCCTTAAATGACAATTAATACTTTGTTAATTAGTCAGTGTTAACATCAGATCTGGATAGTAATTTATGACTGAATATGTGCGGGGTTAAAAATTATTAAGTAAAGTTAGAACCATTCAGTGATGATTGATTTGCGGGAGTAATGGGAATAAGTGTAAATGAACTGAATGTGGTCAAATTAAGTAAATGTATGTCAAGAATTATATATGTGTGTGTCAGGGAGACGTTTGCATGCCATACTCCTGTTTTCTCAGTGATATATATATTTTTGTGTGTGAAAATGGCGACAGTCGCAGAGATCCAGGCGATAATTGAAAGTGCTACGGCACGAACCCAGAAGCTATTAAGAGAACAAAGTGAAAGATTAGACAGTAAATTATCTGAACAGAATGCACAATTAGCGGAACAGAATGAGTTATTCCAGACTCAAATGAATGACACTATAAGAATACAATTATCTGAACAGAATGAGTCATTCCAGACTCAAATGAATGACACTATAAAATACAATTATCTAAACAGAATGAGTCATTCCAGACTCAAATGAATGACACTATAAAATCACAATTATCTGAACAGAAGGCACAATTAATTGAACAGAGTGAGTCATTAGAAATTAAATTAATTGAACAGGGTAACTCATTACAAGCGCAAGTAAATGAAAATATAAATCAACAGTTAGAGGCGCAAGAAAATAGAAATATGAGTCAGTTAGCCACATTATCTGCGGAGATTAAAGAATACACTACACAGCAGATGGTTCAATTCGCGCTTGATGTAAGTAAGAATAATGACAAACAGCTAGGTCAGATACAAAAATTAGAGGACACATTCAACCGTAAATTAAATGATTTGGACGAAACTGTATTAGCAAAACTAGCTCAGATAGAATTAGCATACACGGTAAATAACAGTGAGGTTAAAACGGCACAGGATGGTCTTGAAAAGCGGTTTGATAAAATGGAGGAGAATTCTACGTTTATCCAGGGACAATTGTCGGCAGTAAACGAAAGCATTACGGGTCTAATAAAGGACATGGATAAATTAGAAATACAATCAGCAGAGCGATGGCAAAACCTAGAATCGGACCAGGATAATATAAAGAGTACGATAGATGAGAATAATCTACGTCTAGAAGACAGGCTTGAGAAGATAGAAGCGAATCAGGAGGACACGAAACAGCAGATGGAAGAAAAATTGGGAGCGATTGAAGATAGCATCAAAAAGGATTGGCGCAAGATGAGCTGCGACTCTAAAGAAGAACGGTTAACTATTATAAAGACCGTAGGTGAAAATCATACGCGCATTAAAGTACTTGAGGAAGAAATCAAGAATAAAATGAAAGAACAGTCGGACAGAATCTTAAAAGCAGAGTTGCGCTCATTAGGACAGAACACGTTATTTCAGACAGAGCACGCTGATAAGGGAGTTGTCTCAACGAGCCAGAGGGCAATTAGCGCGGAAAGTGGGCAGGGAATGACAGGTAGCCCATTAACGACTAGCACAGAGGGATTTCACAACAACGTTGGAGGGACCACTACTCCTCAACATGGATATCAGCACCCTCAATTCGTACAAGTAATTCGATCAAATGAATTTAAAACTAATAAATTCACAGAAATTTCTGGTGTCACACCGAAGGCGTATCTTAAAGAGATGGATCACTATTTTAATGATAATAATATACCGCCCGCGCGTCGTTTAAGACTGATGGAACGATTTCTTTCGGGAAATGTACTTACGTGGTTCTTGAGCTTCAAGTACACTTTCGGAGGGATGGATGATTTCAAGATTGCGTTCCTTAAAAAGTACTGGTCGGCTTCTCTACAACAAAGTCTCAGAATGGAACTTTATTCGAGAAAATATCAGTCGACTCAACAGACGAAATATTCAGATTTCTTTTCGCTACAATTGTTAAAATTTCGGGATCTGGATCACCCTTTAGAAGAATCGGATCTGGTTATGACGATTGCACGGCAGTTGCCAGTAAATGTTCAGCAGCAAACGTGGACACAGCGGTTCGAGCCGAACAAATCTTACGTCAGATTGACGAGACAACATCTCACTTGCAGCAAAGAGGGGGACGACAGCTGGACCTTGTAAACACAACGGAGGTGGTTAAACCCGCTCAAATACACACCAGGTCGCAGGCCACAAATACAAGTGTGTCAACAACACCAAGACGAGGTCAGGAGGGTGACGAAAATAGGTCACACCAGCGTCATGAAAATAACAATGATAGACAGACACAGGGCAACAATAGGTATCAGCAGCGAGGATACCAACAATGGAGAAATATTAGGAGAAATTAGGGACCCTACAGACGTTATGAAAATAACAATAATGATAATCGACAGTGGCGTGAAAGAAGATATCAGAACCAGGGGGACTATCAGAATTATAGAAATGATTGGAATGACAGGCACGCTGAATCGCAGCGCTACCTGGAAGAGTTACACGCTAATGGAGGGGACGAACAAAAACAATGGGAAAATGCAATAAATAGGAGGTCAAATCCAGATACTCACATTGAGGGGGCCGAGAGTTTATTGAAGCAGGAAGAACGCCAGGGAAATACGTGACAGAAGGATGATGGTAGTCGCGGGGGTTTTAAAAAAGATCCCAATAATTGAAAAAGGACTCACCCTGAGAGAGCAACAGCCGGATCGTGAAGAAGAATGGGTCGTGGCACACATACAAGAATGGATAGCTTTGCCGGAAGATTGCCTGGAGGAGATTGTAAAACCACGGAACGATGATATCAAACAATTACCTATTATTTATGCCAAGATTGGTGGAATTAACGTGAGATGCTTAGTTGACACGGGGTCACAAATCAGTCTTGTATCGGAGGCTTTGGTTCGAGAGTTGGGACGGAGTCAGAATATTCCTGTGATTCCAGTACCGCAACTCAAGGTGAGGGGCGTTATTCCCGAACGCACCGTCACTTGCAAACGTCAGGCATTTATAGAATTGGATATATTAGACCACATATTTGGACAGACTTTCATCATAATGGCTAAAATGAATTTTAACATTATTCTGGGTGCAAATTTCATTTGTGACTACCAGGCAGTCATAGATTTGCATAATAATACAGTCAGTTTTAAGGAGTTTGATAAACTGAAGGATGTGGGTTTACACATGGATGAAATCACTACAGGGAAAGACGTGAGTTCATGGGCATTGGAGGCAATAGCAGAGGAGACAGAAGAGGAGACACGAAAGGCGGAAGATGACCTTATAGATGTGGCTGTTGTGGAATTAAATGAAGAGAATGACTCTCAGGAGATATGGGCCTTACTAGCAGAGGGAGAAGACAACGATACTCAGTTTGAAGAACTATTACAGGAGTGGCTCAGTGACATACAACTAGGGGTTGAACATAGGAAGAAACTTGAGGAGATCTTAAGAAGACAGAAGGCAGTGTTTGACACAGTTCGAGGGAAGATAATAAACTTTCAGTATTCTATGCAGGTTGAGGATTGGTCCCCATTTCGAAGCACATTGTACCCTATACCAGAAAAACATCGGGAGCCGGTAAAAAGGATTATTGATGATATGTTGCAAGCTGGAGTGATTAAGAAGACTCCTACACCTTATTTAAATGCGATTTTGGCAGTAACAAAACCAAATGGATCCATTAGACTTTGTCTAGACGCCAGAAATCTAAACATGCGCCTTATTTTTCCCGAGTATGACAGAGCGCCAATCATCAGAGACGTCTTAAAAGGATTTAAGAACAAGAGCATCTATTCATCAGTAGACCTGACGAGTTCGTTTCATCATCTCGAACTGGATGAGAAGTCACAGCTTCTTACTGGCTTCTTGTTCGATAATCAGACATATTGCTTCGTCCGCATGCCCTTCGGCGTTAAAACTGCTGGATGCGCATTAATTCGAGCCTTGGATCGGAACCTGACTGAAGAAGTGAAGGAAATGACGGTACGATATATTGACGATATACTCTTGGCGTCAGATAACATTGAGACACATATGGAAAATTTGGATAAGCTTTTGGACAACCTTAGAACTGCAAATTTTAAAGTCAACTTGAAGAAATCCCATTTCTTCAAGAAGAAGATTTTATACTTGGGGCACATCATTGACCAGGAGGGAGTGCGACCAAACCCTGCCAAGATAGAGGCGATAAAGAATTTCCCTACACCAACGAGAGTGAAACATATCAGAGCTTTCCTTGGCGTGACGGGTTTCTTTAAGGAAAACTGCCCAGGATATACTGAAACCGTAGCACCTATGCAGGAAATGCTGAAGAAGAACAACAAATGGCTTTGGAACGCTGAGTGTGAGAAATCATTTCAAGAGACAAAATTATTACTGGAAAATTGTATCAAACTAGGTTATCCAGACTTTCAACGGAAATTTATTATCCAAGCGGATGCTTCCATGGTTGGTATAGGAGCAATGTTATACCAAGAAGATCCAGCTAACCTACAACGTCGTGATTATTTAGCATTTGTGAGCCGCAGATTGCGTAAACACGAGCGCAACTATACGGTCACGGAACTCGAATTGTTGGCAATACTTCATGCGTTACAACAATGGAAACGAATTGTGTATGGTTACCCCATTGTCATTAGAACAGACCACAAAGCACTAACGTTCTTGTTCAAGACATCGATGGCTAGCGAGCGTGTGACACGTTGGTCCATCTACATACAACATTTTAACATCGAAATTGAACATTGCCCAGGATAAATGAATGTAATTCCGGATGTATTAAGCAGGAACCCCGAGCCTGATACCGAAGATACAGCGATAGTACAGCATATTTATTTAACAGCAAAGGACCATGCATTCTTGGAGGAATTACGGGAGATAAGACGAGAGCAGGAAGCAGAACCGTGGATGTACCAAATGATCCAGTACTTTAAGAAGGAGTTACCAGCAAGAACCCCGGCCTACAGAGAAGCAAAAGCCAGAGAAGGAAGATATGTCAACCTTGACAATTTACTGCATAAATGGATAGATGAAGAACACACAAAATTACGTATCATGGTACCTGCATCATTACAAAGAGGACTTACTTGGCACATACATGAAAGCTTCGGTCACGTGGGATTAGACAAGGCACAGGCGACCATTGGAGAAACGTTTACGTGGCCGCGAATGAGGACTACCATTTGTGACGTAATAAAGACTTGCGATCCTTGTCAGAGGACGAAGCTGAATAATTACCTAATGAGGCAGTATCCTAGACCATTGCTACCTCAGAAACCCTGCGAGCTTGTGGCCCTGGACTGTTTCGGTCCAATCCCGAAAGGTAGGCGAGGTTGCCGTCACTTACTAGTGTGTATTGATGTATTTTCTAAGTTTGTCGTATTGTGCCCCATTCAGAAAACTACATCGAAACAAATACTCAGTCGTGTTCGAAATAGAGTTATTCCAATCCTTGGAAAACCAGAATTTATATTGCCAGACCACGGAAGCTATTTTACGAGTGCCGAATTCAAGAAAGGTATGGAGGACTTGGATGTAAAACACATGTTTAGTAGCATTCGCCACCCTCAAGCTAATCCAAGCGAACGCGCTATAAAATGTGTTACTAAATACTTAAGGATCTTCATTCCCAATGAACATCACAAGTGGGTAGACAGGATCAAAGATGTAGAGACCTGTATGAACACAACTAGACATGAATCGACAGGCCAGATTCCCATGGTCTTGCACATGAACGAATATCCAGTAAGATCGTGGAGCAACATCATCAATTGCCCACAAGATCCCATGGTTGGTCATGAGTTGAGAATTGAGAGAACGAGAGTCCATATAAGAAACCAGGTGGATCGCAGATTACGTCGTGTCAGAAATATGAGGTATCACAGAGAACTATTAGTCAACGAGCTTGTATTAGTACGGAAGCCAGCGACATCTGATCCAGAGAAGAAGGTATTTAACAAGTTCAGTCCAAAATTTATTGGCCCCCTTCTGTATTGTACGTAATCTCGGTAACAACGCATACAGAGTGAAAGAATTGAGTACAGGTACAATGTCTGTCTATAACGCGGCGAATTTAAAATTGTATTTTACTAGTGAACCTTGGGAACGCAGAAATAATGCTGCAAATTGAATATATGGACGTCCTTTTTGCACATACAACTATACGTGGGTCAGTGAGTACGTCAGTGGAACAAGAAAGTAGAGAACAGTCTGCTGTGGTCAGACACTAATGAGCTCTGACGATGACGACACAGCGAGCGAGAGAGATAAGGACACTGGAAAGGGGAGATACGAGCCTTGGGCGATCAGACAAGCAGGCAGGCTTGGGGAATGTCTGAATGAATGAGGAAGCTGAAGTAAACACGAGCGCGTGTTGAAACTCCAACGACAGTGGCGGCTAGACGAAACTGATGAGAGGGAGATTTCTCTAGGATTGGCAGAAATGGATCACAGATGTTATGTATTTGTAAAAATATCGACTATTTGTTATGTTCGATTTTTTCCATGCAGGGGGATTGTGAACCCTTTATCCACAGGCTATATAAAGGATTCTAATAATTATTCATCATCTTTTGATACATTTATACAGACAACAGATATGAGAGCCAGACGGTGTTGGGAAAATATTGAGAAATCAGTGGCCGAGAGGACACAATGGTTTAAGCTCCTGTGGTATTTTAGGAGGATGCGTTTATATTCTTGAGACACAGGGCAGGTGCAACTTTTAGCGCGAATGTTGGCGTGGGCACGCACAATATGCCTTGTTACTAGGAAGGTTGGCGCCAAGATGAAAATCGAATGCTACAAGGTAATTGGTCTATCATCGTGTGAACCACTCCCTACGGCAGAAATGTATGTAAAAACGCGCAAAGACATACAACAGTCTGGGCCAATAATATCAAGACGCCTTGTCTTAGCGGTAACTCGGCTTGGGAACGCGCACTGGTAAATTAACGCGGGAGTTATCTACAGATTAATTCCACGATCGATTCGAGCCGGCTACAGCATAATCGTAACCTCCACACTGCTACGAACTCAATGATACCGATCGCATGCTAGTCTGATAATTATTATGGAATATTTTTTTAATAAATCCCCTTCCACACCTACCCTAGTCAGTGTCATTTATAAGGATCCAAGATGCTTCGAGGATCATTACTTATTTCTGTGCGTCTGAGGACGTAACTCAGATCATTCATTTTGTACGTCTGTGGACGTAAGTTTCATACTCTGCATATTTTCATGTTTGTGAACATGGAACAGTGTCGTCAAATTATAAGTGTAACTTCAGTGATTTATTTACAGTCCCAGCACTATCAGTAGGACCAGTTCATCGAAGAAATTCACCAAATAGACTGTCAAGGAATATAGTACTTGATAGGTGAATATAGTAGGAATTATATCGTGTGTGTATCTGACAAAACTTTATTTAATTCAGCACGTGATGACGTCTAAGAACGAGAATGGATCTGGGAACCAGCAGGACTTTAGCCTGAAGATGTCAATGACCAGATAAACATCTTAAAGGAGATGGCTGCAGACGTATTCCTGGCGCTGTTTTAAAGGATTGAGTACCAAATAAATTTATTTATTTATTAAATCAGCTACGGTATTATGGGATATTTTTGTAAATATTTGTTTGCTTGCTTGGTATTGTAGATTATTAGTTTTTGATTTACTGACACATTAAATATGGGACTAGCCGAGCGTTGCGTAAATTATATATATTGTGATTGTATTTGGTTTAACTTTACGCGGGGACGCGCAGTCGATGCTCGCTTTCGCTTGCGTAAATCGCGGTCAAGCATTATTATTCGGAGTTATGCCTTACAACAAAAATGGAACTGAATTAATTTTGAGATTAAAAATAGAATTTGGAGGGTAAAAGATTATTTGTGAGTAGAATTTTATGACGGATCAGGATTATTTTGATACTTGCTTTCCAGCAGATTTGTACGGGATGGCACTTTGTACCCGAGTTTTTGTTGTGTATTTTTGTTAATGTGTCAATGGACGCAGTATTGTTGATCTGTTTTGAGCCGACCCAGTGTGTGTGTTTGAGAGTCAGTCCAAGCTATGGGTGCGTAATGTGATTTTTATGATGTGCTAGCGAGAATATATCATGGCGATTATTCTGACTTGCTCCACGTCAACCCAGTTCATGTCCTCGCGAGGCTGGACTTGTGGTATATATTTGTGTTTCTCGTCATCCAATGGGATGGGCGAGATCTGTTGACGTTTCCAGTGGGAAACATGCACCTAACTTGCCAGACTGGGAGAGGTATTTGAAGGGCAGCATGACTCATACAAGTAGGGGAGCGCTCAATCAGATAAAGTGTCTTGTCATTAAGAACAGGCTTGCTTCCTGTACTGCAATTTAAGATGTTGTTTAAATTCACAAAACCTGATCGGTTATAATGAGTATTGTTGATTAAATGGGTGCTGTCCATAGTTGTAAGGGAGCTTCCGAGATTCGTGTTTGTCTGGCGTTTTATATAAATGTAAACATCGTTTTTCAGCCATTAGGCTTGTATTTTGTTGTTGTTGGTTCAATTTTTTTGTGTGTGTTTATTTTTGACGCGTTCTTGACCCGTGTCAAGTTAGGGTGCGCGAAGCTATGTTCCCAAGTTATGATGAGAGCTTTTTAGGCCTATTTCTGGCATGTTTTCTTTATTCCGTGTGCTCTGGCACCAGCTAGGATCTCAGGGAGATTCTTCATTCTGTTAATATTATTAGATCGTGCATGTGTCAGTGTTAATTATGGTGTATTAATTAAGGGTGGGTCCCATAGCCGTAGTGTGATTTAAAAGATGCAACTCCGTAAGCAACATGTCTGTTTCAGTTGTAAACGGACTCGCATCAGTACTCAATTTCTTATTAACGAACAGTACACCACACATTATATAACTTCTTGACCAGAAAAAATGGACTTGTATCCATATGTTGTGACGAGTGAGTTCTTACCGCTCAAACGCTTATGTTATGATTTTTATTTATGTGAAGCTTCATTCACATTGTCTTGTTGTGACGAGCGAGTTCCTACCGCTCAGTGTTATTATTATTATTTATTAAGGGGGTGAAAGTCAGGGAGGATTTGTTTTTATTTATTATTATTATTATGCACATACCTTTCAGTCATTAAATTTCTTTTATTCTACTTGTTATTCATTTTATTTCTAGTATAGCCTCTGTCATGAACCTTTCTATTCATTAGAGCATGTTGTTTTAAGCGAACTTTGCTGTGTTACGCAGTCAGGACTGAACACGACCACGTAGACGACTCTCGACAAAACCATGCTTTATTGAAGGGTGCAACCACTTATGTCAACTGTTATTTCATTTTCTAGGCTAGCAGAATGGAGACTGTATTTGAATAATGTCTTTTTTATTTCGACTATTTTTTAAATAATTTATTCTTTTGGAATTTTTGAGATGGTTTTTACTATTCTTGACTAATTGTGTTTGTCTTCTTTTTGGATTATACTAATTTTGAATTTTTGTGGTCTTTCTTTTACTTTTTGAGATTCTTTGACTAATTCTGTTTGTTTCTTTCTTGTATGTTGACTAATTTTGATATTTTGTGTTTTTTAGATGTTCGTTTTTATTTTTACTTTTTGAGATTTTTTTTGACAAATTGTGATTTTTTTGGTGTTAAATGAATTTTGACTAATTTTGTGTTGTTTTTATGTGCGGGGGGGGGGGGGAGGGGGCGGTCTAATTTGCTTTGTAGGGATTGAACAAAAGGAAGAAGTGGGGGAAGCAGAAGTGTAGGCCATCCCGTTTTCGTCGCGGACACGAACGCTACCATTCTAGGGTTAAGTGCCAGGGATATAAGTTAATTCAAGCCTTGATATATCGAAAACTTCACGTCAGAGAAATTCGACTTAAAGATTTAAATAATCATTGAATTATAGGAAGTACGTTCGGGAAATAATAATTACTACGAGTTATCGAAGATTCGAGGAATAGAGGTTCAAGATATCCAGGTTCAACTGTATTATGGTTATACCTCTAAAGTGTAGCCTAGATGTTATTTACAAAAAATAGTTAATTGTGAACCCAATAATCAATGACATTTTTCTCAACGGTGAAGTGGTATGTCTGGCAATCTTGAGTTACTGTGAAGCATATAAACTTAGGTACCGGTAGTCGTGAGAATTTTATCTCTCTCTCTCTGGGAAAAATTAACTGAGAAGACTTTGTTGACTGTGACGAACTAAGTTTCACACTAATTTTGTGCCGTGACATCGAGTCATAACGAAACAAACAAAAAACGATGTTTCATTCCTATAATTGAAAGATGTCTAGAGTCTAGACTGGAGAAAAAAATATTACATTATGAAGAACTTTGGCCTACTTGTCTACCAGTTAAAGCAAAGTTGCCCCAGTCTAATAAGTTGGCTCTTACTACATTTATGCCTAAGATTGAAAATACGGTATTGTTAAATAAATAAATAAATACATATTGAAGTCCAAAATGTGGTCCTGAAAAGTGCCAGGAAACCTAAACTGTAATAATAATATAATATCGTATATATCGGGTGCCGGGTGTATGCTTTGTTATTTGCGCCCAGAGGGCAGCTTGCATGTCGAATTTTATTGTTCCTTGGAGCGCTATGAAAGTCAAGGAGGTTAGATATCTAAGCTCCTTGACACTATAGCGCTTTCTAGTAGAGAAGGGAGGAACCCTTTTTGTGCTGGCGAAGAATCCCGAGATTAATTTTGCCATTATGAACACAAACCCCCTGGCACTATACAGCCCATGAAGAGCCTAGGCCGACCAAGCGACCGCTGTCCAGCCTTATGTCCTGCAGATATTGAGGTGACGCGTGATCAACGCATTGGGTCCCCTCGGCAGTTAATCTTGGTTTTCGTGATCAGGGTGCTGCCTCACTGTCAGACAGCTACTCAATTGTCCTCAAGAGGCTGAGTGCACCCCGTTCCAACCCTCACGTCAGTTTTAAAATCCCTGACGGAGCCGGAAATCGAAACCGGGGCCTCCGGGTGGAAGGCAGGCGCGCCATTATGAACAGGGCCTACTGAATTCAAATGGGTTCTTTAACATGCCAACAACGTATGATATGCGTGTCGTGATTTTTGTAACCTATACTGTGATTACACGGGACTCGCACTTTTAACCACCCGCAAATGCAACATAGGTTACGAATAGTAGGTGAGAAACTTACTGACTACACTACGCAGCCGGCCTCCTATTGTCAGGAAGCACGAACATTGAGAAAGTGCAATATTTTTCTTATTTCGTTTTTCTTAAGGATTTCTTTTCCCACCAAATAGCTACTGCAATTATTGATCCATGCATGACTTTGTCACAGACACTCTCTGAAAATGTTCATCGTTAGGTGCACGTGGCCCATCTAGCTTATTGATACAATTTTGGTACAGCCTGTTGTCTATGTAACCTCAGGCCAGCTGAGTGCCTCTGGTCATTGAGGCAGTCACTTCCTAGGTTTCGAGGATTGAATTCCGACGAAAACAGTTGGCATATGCAAGATACCCTTGGTAGTAGATTTTCTGACAACGTTAAAAACAATTCCTGCGCTCCGGCGTTACTTTACCCACATTAGCCTATATCATTGTTAAACGGCTTCGGTGGCGTAGTCGGTAGCATGCTGAACTGCTGTGCCCAAGGTCGCGGGTCCAAACTGGGACGAAGTCGTCGGATTATTAAGAGCGTTAAAATTCTTCAGTATGCCGTTCTTCGGAGAGAAAGTAAATCCGACGGGCCCATGTCATCATGTAAAAAAAAAACTTCCACTGCAAATGGTAGTGTGTAGAAAGATTTGTAGATTATATTTGGCTGGTTAGGAAACGCTTTATCTAGTTCCAACGTTCGCCGCTAGGTTTTAGTGACAGTGGCGCCTGGTAGCCATAGTTGGAACTACTTGAAATTGAACTTTCATTCATCTTCGTTCATTTCATCTCTGGTTAACTCCTTTAGTGTGGTTGGCGTCAGGAACGGCATCCGGTCGTAGAAACTATCAGCCACGTGGGATTTCATCGCAACTCATCCCCGACCCTGTTGGGAAACGGAATAATTAAGGGGTAGACATAGAAGTCTATATCATTGTTATTAATTTATTATTATTCAATCTCTGAGGCAAAGAGAGACAATGGGAGAAACTGATGGCAGACTGTGACATGAGTAGAAGCAGTCAAGGAGCTTGGAGATTATTAATACGTCTAAATAATGATCGTTCTCAAACAAGTACACATGCAAATGTCAAAGCTGATGAAATTGCACACCAGCTCATTGAAAATGGAAAATCTACTAGTTCCATCAAGACTAGTAAGAAGACATTAGAGAGGAAACCTGATCAAGAAACCAGTATTCTACATCAACCTTTTACTCAGGCTGAGCTTGATCATGCACTGAGCAAAACCAAGAATGGTAAAGCAGCTGGCCTTGATGACTTAAGAGTTGAGCAAATTAAGAATTTCGGTCCAGTCACAAAGCACTGGTTAACAGAGCTAATGAACAAATGCATCCAATCATGCAAGATCCCGAAATTATGGAGGAAAGCCAAAGTTATAGCCATTCGTAAGCCAGGTAAGGATCCAAATGACCCAAAGAGCTATCGACCTATTTCGCTCCTTTGTCATCTGTACAAGATCCTTGAAAGACTCATACTCCACAGACTAATGGAGAAATTAGAGGCTATCTATATACCACAGCAAGCTGGCTTCAGAATTGGGAAGAGCTGTACCTCTCAAGTGTTGAAGTTAACGCAGCATATCGAAGATTGTTTTGAAAGGAAACAGATCACTGGAGCAGTGTTTATCGACCTTACAGCTGCATATGATACTGTCAACCATAGACGTCTCCTCACGAAACTATACAATGATACGAATGCTTCATAAGAAATCTCCTTGAAAATAGAAGATTTTTCGTCGAATTTCAGGGGAAAAGAAGCAGGTGGAGATCACAGAGGAACGGATTACCTCAGGAAAGTGTGCTCTCTCCGTCATTGTTCAACATCTACACCAATGACCAGCCGCTACCTGTAGGAACACAAAGCTTTATCTATGCAGATGACTGTGCCATCACCACTCAAGACTCCTGCTTTGACGCTATTGAGCAGAAACTATCTAATGCACTTACAGAGCTCTCTGCTTACTACAAGGAGAATCAGCTGAGTCCAAACCCCAATAAAACACAGACTTGTGCCTTCCACCTTAAAAATAAAATGGCAAACAAAACCCTTAAAATCACTTGGGAAGGAACTACATTAGAGCACTGCATCTCACCAAAATATCTTGGAGTTACCCTCGACCGTGCTCTCACTTACCAGAAACACTGCTCGAACACCAAGCAAAAAGTGGCAGCCAGAAATAATATTATAAGGAAGATAACGGGTACTACATGGGGGGCACATCCCAATACTGTGAGAACCTCTTCCATTGCTCTATGTTACTCTGCTGCGGAATATGCATCCCCAGTATGGTACAAGTCAACCCACGCCAGGAATGTAGATACAGCTCTAAACGATACCTGTCGCATTATTACCGGATGTCTAAAGCCTACTCCTTTGGATAAATTGTACAGTCTTGCTGGCATTGCCCCTCCTAATATTCGTCGTGAGATTGCAGCAAGAATTGAGAAGAAGAAGGCGGTAACATCTAAAGCTCACCCTCTGTATGGATACAAGCCAGTTACTTCGAGACTCAAATCAAGGAAAAGTTTCCTCAGAATTACCGAGGCTCTTAAGGGGACACATCAACAATCCCGAATCCATCTATGGCGTGCAAGCTGCAATCGCTCCGAAGAATGGCTGACACCTAGTGAAGAACTACCACCTGGTCATATGGAGAAATGGAGTACCTGGAGATCTCTGAACAGATTACGGGCAGGCGTGACAAGATGTAAAAGTAACCTGCAGAAGTGGGGTTTCGACATCGAGTCCTCATTGTGTGAATGTGGTGTAATCCAGACTACGTCTCATTTGTTGCAGTGCAGCAGGTGCCCTCAAACATGCACAGTACAAGATTTGCTTCAGGCGAGAGAAAATGCACTGGATGCCGCTAACTTCTGGGCAAAAGTAGTATAGACTCTTGTTTGTTTAGTGTGACTTTGCATTGTATTTAATCCAGTAAGAGTTTTAATGTATACATATATAGTATTAATGCTTCTGATACGAATAAATAAATAAATTTATTAATTAATTTATGTATTTATTTATTTATTAATCGCTAATCGGCCAACTAGGGACAACAATAAGTTTCATTACACTGTATATTCTGGCAATTATTCACTCTTCGTTGCATCTTGATGGTTTTCAATAGTTCGCTGTGTTGTTCATTTGACCAATTCGGACCAGTTGTCCGTTTCTCATCTCGAAGAGTCCCAAATGCTTGTCTTAAAAAGAGTTCGGTTGAGCTCGTCTTCTGGATGTAGACCCATTTCTTCGATGTCTTCCTTGACGATAACGTAAAGATAGCTTTGAAGCCATTTTTCAGTGTTGCCGTATTAACAGTTGATATTGTAGCTTTCGGTCGGTCAACACAACATAATTCCAATTACTGGAATATGTGAAACAAAACTGGGATTAAGATTTATATATTTCGTTATGGACTATTTGGATCTGATGATGCTCGCTTGACGTGTGAAACTTATCATGCCTTAGTTTTATTCTTCTTCAACAGTCCGTAACAATAGGCCTGTATCTTAATGACGTGTAATTTATGTCAGATTCTTTTCACATATTCCAGTAATTGAAGTTAACGTACCAGGCAATTGTTATTTTTTGCTTCAAAATTGTTAAATATATTATGTTTGGTCCGCTTTTATTTGATACGCATTGTGTGACATTCTCTATCTTCGAATAGATTTATTGTCTGGATTTCTTGAGGTTGATCCCATTTTTGAAGTCTGGGTCTAGTCTACTCCAAGTGAAGATTCTCTAGGACGCTATTCGAGTCGCCTGCAACTATTGTAGATAGGCCAATTTTTTTGTTGTGGGATAAAATAACCAGAGAAAATTCGTATTCGAGGTAACCTCCAAAAATCACCATGGCACAAGATCAAATCAATTAAGCGTGACTTCTCAATTATTTCGTGGAATGTATTTTTAATGGCTCAGCAACGGGAAAAGATGTCCCTATCTACGTTGCTTCTTTGGAAACTTATATCTACATACCGGTAAGTCAGGTGTGTCGAACTCAATTTTTACGAAGGGCCAACGCAACTTGATAAATTAAGTCCAAGGGCCGCAAGCCAAAATAAAATAAAAATGCAAATTAGATTTCGTTCTCATAAAATTAGAGCATATATTTATTATTAGGATTAAATTATATAAACCTACATGATTTGAGGATATAATCACGTGAGAGAATTTGGGAGAGGGTAGTTACTAGGAACCAGACATTCATGGACTAAAATTGAACAAAATATGCATGCAATTATACACTAGAATTCGCGTTAAGAAATAAGCCAACATTATTCACTCCATTCCCTTCTTGAAATGGTTGGTTGAAGCACTATTATTATTAGCGTATAGCAAGGAAATTATATACATAATATATACAATATATACACAATAACAAAAACATTGATTCACTTCAGGCATTAGTGTTATCCGTTATAGCTGAATGTCCAACTTTTGAACCCACTGCAGTGCCTCCGCTGTTGGTGATAGAAAGTCTTCCAATCAACCTGCATAAGCCCGTAGTTGACACTCGCTTAAAATGTGGGGAATGGTCAGGCGAGGGGTTCCACAATCACATTCTGGGGAAGGTACAAAGTTCCACTTATAGCGAGAATCCCTGCACCTTCCATGACCTGTCCTGACCCTGTTCAGTCTGGAACAAGTTGCACGTGGTAGTTGGAATCCGTTGCAATTTTTTTTCCCTCTGAAGATGTTATGTAGGGGCAAGTCAGTGGAGTTATTCGAGTGGTCTTTCCATTCCTCCAAAGCATCGAAGTTGGTGGATATCTTCAGAGCAGCATCACAAAGAGGTGGATGTCGTGATTTCAATCTTTGGAGACTAAGAGCTGGTATGTCGCCTAGAACATGTAGCAGAGGATTCTTGTTATCCAGTTATCTGTTTCTCAGAAAGTTGCTTTACAAGAGATACTACCCAGATGGTGAAAGAAATGTCCCACCCCATCCATTTCTAGGAATGTCAGGCTTAAAATACTGTTATCTTGTTATCTGTTGCTCAGAAAATTGCTTATAGGCCTAAGGGATGTCCAACACGCAGGCGAAACCAATTTTGTTAAAGATGTTTTAAATTATACTTACTGTATATGCTAAAATATGCTGTTTTGTTCAGTAGCCTATATGTAATAAATCCAATAATCCCACAAAATATGTATTTGCAGATGCGCAGCTGTATTTTCAAAAAATCTGGTCCCTATTAATGACTAATTAAACCAAACCCTTAATGCTAGAGAAGTAAATGTTGGTAGATCTATATATTGACGAGAGATTGTGACAACCCTTTGAGAGAATTTGTTACAGTGTATGAATGTCAAAATAGAATGTAATCCCCTCTGAAAACATAGCAAACCATTAAACCAGAAATATGTTCTATTATTTTCAAATTAATGTACACTGAACTTTCTTGTCTCCTTTTTTAGCGTATGGCTTTTAGTGCTGGGAGTGTTCGAGGACATGTTCGGCTTGCCAGAGTATTTGTAGCTACTTCTATGCGGACACCCATGGGGGTGAGCTACAATTACCGTCGCGTGTGAAGGAATGTGTGAATGTAAGGACGAGGAATTGGAAGATAGCGGTGGTGGCCTATAATTAGGGACTAGTCCCGGCATTTGCCTGGAAGGAAGATGGGAAACCACAGAAAACCATCTTCAAGGTTACAGGCGGAGGGATTCGAACCTCCTCGCCACCCGGATGTGAGCGACTGCCTGCAGCCACGCCGTAATGACCACGAATAACTCACCCAGTTACACTGAACTATTTGCTCGACACTAGTTTTCTAGGGTGATTAAGTTGATGCCGGCCCCGTGGTGTTGGGGTAGCGCACCTGCCTCTCACCCGGAGGCCCCGGGTTCGATCCCCGGCTCCGTCAGGGATTTTAAACCTGACGTGAGGGTTGGAACGGGGTACACTCAGCCTCATGAGGACAATTGAGTAGCTGTCTGACAGTGAGACAGCACCCCGATCACGAATACCAAGATTAACGGCCGAGGGGACCCGACGCGCTGATCACGCGTCACCCCAATATCTGCAGGCCAAATGGCTGGGCAGCGGTCGCTTGGTCGGCCTTAGCCCGTCATGGGCTGTATAGTGCCAGGGGTTGACTTTTTATTGTTTGTTTGATTAAATTGATTTTTCTAGCAACTGTTATCTTTATATATATAATTCTTCGACACGTGTGTATGTGACTGAACTCCTCCTAAACGACTGAACCGATTTTGATGGAATTTGGTATGTATATTAGGGTGGGTCCATGTATGGTTTAGATTCACAATCTGACCCGGTAAGTGGAATGAACACAATTTTAGAACCACAATTTACACACAATTTTAGAACCACAATATACAGTCAAAAACAGTCGTCATGGAAACCACTAGCCTTGGCCTTCGTGAAAGCTGATGTCTCTGGACGGTTTGTCTCTGCACGTTAGAGCCACCTGGTCGCAACCTGTGCAACTACCGCCATTACATACACTCCGCCCGTGGCGAAAAGTTGTGCTTTATACCAAAGGTGGCAGTGATGTCAAATTCTACTGTTTGTCTCTGCACGTTAGAGCGTTTCAAAGTCCCGTATGCGTTCATATACCATTCATCCGATTGCCATGAAACTTGGGTGATATGTAGAGTGAGTTCCAGGGAAGGTGTTTGGCTTAGCAAGTCCATTTTACAATAGATACCGCACGAATAGATTCAACAAATGAGCGACGATGCGCGAAGCGTTTCAAAAAGGTCCCGTATGCGTTCAAATACCATTCGTCCGATAGCGATGAAACTTGGGTGAGATGTTGTGTACACACCGGGGAAGGCTTCTGGCTTAGTAAATCAAATTCACATTAAGTAGCGCACGACTAGATTCAACAAGTGAGTGACGACGCGCGAAGCGTTTCAACAAAATCCCGTATATGTTTATATTCCATGCATAGATTGAGATGAAACATTGATGAGTTGTTGTGTACACTTAAGTGAAGGCTTCTAACTTAGTAATCCATTTCACAGGAGGTTGCGCACGAGTAGATTCAACAAATGAGCGGCGACGTGCGGAGCGTTTCAACAAAGTCCCGAATGCGTTCAAATACCATTCTTCCGATAGCGATGAAACTTGGGTGAGATGTTGTGTATACTTACGTGAGGGTTTCTAACTAAGTAAATCCATTTTACAATAGGTATCTCACGAGTAGATTCAACAAATGAGCAACGACGCGCGAACTTTTAATCAAAGTCCCGTATGCATTCATAATATTATTCATCCGATTGCAATGAAACTTGGTTGAGATGTTGTGTACACTTACGTGAGGGTTTCTAATTTAGTAAATACATTTCACATGAGGTTTCGCACGAGTAGATTCAACAAATGAGCGACGACGCACGAAGCGTTTGAATAAGGTCCCGTATGCGTTCAAATACCATTCTTCCGATTACGATGAAACTTGGGAGAGGTGTTGTGTACAAACTACGGAAGGTTTCTGGCTTAATAAATCCATTTTACAATAGGTAGCGCACGAGTAGATTCAACAAATTTGTGTCGGCACGCGAATCATTTCAACAAAGTACCGTATGCGGCCATATACCATTTATCAGATTGCGATGAAACTTTGGTGAATTGTTGTGTACACTCCAGGAAATGTTTCCGTCTTGGTAAATCCAGTTTTTAATAAGTAGCGCACGAGGAGATTCAACAAATGAGCGACGGCGCGCGAATCGTTTCCACAATGTCCCGAATGCAGTCATATATCATTCATCCGATTGCGATCATACTTTGGTGAATCATTGAGTACACGCCAGAGAAGGTTTCAGGCTTAGTAAATCTATTTTACAATAGGTAGCGCATGAGTAGATTCAACAAATGAGTGACGGCACGCGAATCGTTTAAAGAAAATCACTTATGCGTTCATATGTCATTCATCCGATTCCGATGAAACTTTGATGAGTCGTTGTGTACACGCCAGGGAAGGTGTTCAACTTGGTAAATCCATTTTACAATATTGGTAGCGCACGAGTAGATGTAACAAATGAGTGACGACGCGCGAAGCGTTCCAACAAAATCCTGTATGCGTTCATATACTATTCATCGATTGCCATGAAACTTTGATGAGTTGTTGTGTACACTTACGTGAAGCTTTCTAACTTAGTAAATCCATTTCACAGTTGGTAGAGCACGAGTAGATTCAACTAATGAGTGACAGCGCACGAATCATTTAAACCAAATCCCGTATGCGTTAAATGCCATTTATCCGTTTGCGATGAAACTTTGGAGAGTTGTTGTGCACGCTCCAACGAATGTTTCTAAATTAGTTAATTCAATTCACGATAGTTTAGAGGCAGTTAACAGAAATTGAAAAAAATATTGTGTATCCAAAAGCACTTCAAAAAACAAAGTTACAACACTTTCTTTGAATGGCAGGACAACGTCTGCCGGGTCAGCTTGTTTTAGATAAAATATGTTTGTAGTTCATATCGTCGCCATTATGCCTGCAAAATCCACTATGTAACACGATGTTTTTCTGCCAATATGTTCCTTAATATCAGCTACGTCCCCAGAAATACTGTATGTGGATATATAGCCTTGCATAACAAATTCGTAAGGCTCGTTTTCCCATTATTGCAGATGGAGGAGAATAACCCTACTTGAACTGTTTTGATCCAAGTAGGTGTGTGGAGCTTGTCAGTCTTACAGAATAGGATAGTAGAGAGCAACATTCCCACATAGTGAATTTTAACAGCGCAGCGACGATGTTTTATACTTAACCGGGCCATACGCTGTTACTGTGGCGCCACATGTGGCCCGCGGGCCACTTGTTTCACATACCTGATGAAAGTTATCATCTTGGTAGATTCGGTGGCGTAGCTGGTAGCATGCCGAGCTTCCATGCTCAACATCGCGGGGTCAAACCTGGTCGAAGTCGTCGGATATTTTAAGAGCGTTAAGAATCCCTCAGTATGCCTTCCTTCAGAGGGTAAGTAAAGCCGGCGGGCCCATATCATAGATTTATGGCATGTAAAAGAACCTTCCACTAACTACACTAGTGTGAAGCTAAAACTGGAAATTTAGATTTGATAACGCTCTATTAGTTCCAACGTTCGCCGCCAGGTGCTGGTTGCGATGACATCTAGTAGCCAAGTCCGCAGATAGGTGTCTTGGATGGTAGAATTTTGTAGCAAAAGTAGGAACTACTTGAAAATTGATCGTCTGCAGTCCTTACCTAAATCGCAGATAACACACACCAATACAGACATCACAATTAACACAGGTTTTCAGACAAATTCCACACGCATCCAAATTACACGGGGCTACATGACCGCGTTGCCGCAGCCCCTAAACTAAGGAACCAACCAACCAACCAACCAAAGTTATCATCTTGAATTCCTCGAGATTTACGGGTTGAATCAAAATATTTATTCAGAAAACTGCGTGCTACTCATTCATAAATCTGCGAAATAGATCTGCTTGCCCACAACTTCTTTTGAGCGATGATGGTGTTGTTAACTCCTCTGTTGTCCTCTCCTGTGATTCATCTGCTGCTTTCTTTGTGCTCCTCCATTCATGTGGAGTTGCGTGAAGACATGGCGTGCCGCGCTATCTGCCCACGGCGCGGACAATATGGAGCAGATGGAGTTCACAAGACTGATTTTAATTTAAAATCACTTGGCGATGAGTACAATAAAAAGCTATGGCGAGACAGTCGTCACGATATGAGGCGCTCCGGGATATCGGTCAGTCTGGCGCGAGGCTTCAAGCTTCTGCTTAATAGGCCCGCATACATAACGTTAACGAAGTCCCCACTAAATGCAGAAATTATTCATTACTAGCATGTCAAAATCAATTCTTTAGCTGGACCGTTACGAGGCGATACACAGTACCTAGAGTAATTTAATGTTGCTTTAGCGCACTGGGCTGAAATATGCATTGGTATAGACGTGACAGTCAACTGAGTCCCAGGCGGTTTTCAAATAAGCCGGCATGCGATTGAAGGTTGGTTGGTTCCTCAGTTTAGGGGCTGCAACAACGCGGTCATGTAGCCCTGTGTACTTCCGGTGAGTGTAGAATCTGTCTGATAACCGGTGTTAATTGTGATGGCTGTATTAGTGTGTGTTATCTGTTTTTAGTGCATGCAAGGACTGCAGAGACATTCAATTTTCAAGTAGTTCCTACTTATGCTACCAAACGCCACCGTCAACGAGCAACTAGTTCTGAACTTGGTTACTAGATGCCACCGCAGTCTGCTCCTGACGACGAACGTTGGGACCTAAGAGCGTTAGTCAAATCTAACCTATAATTTAGCTTCGCACAAGTGCAATTAGTGGCCATAAATCTATGACCTGGGACCGCCGCGGCGCGCCGGCTTTACTTCCACTCTGAACGAAGGCATACTGAGGGATTTTTAACGCTCTTAAAAAATCCGGCCGGGCTTGAACCCGCGACCTTGGGCATAGAAGCTCAGCATGCTACCAACTACGCCGCCGAAGCTGCCGCATCCTAAGACTTGTACAAGTGTTTCTCGACCAACAGGAGGACGGTTTTATGAGGGTTTGGTTTTAAGCAGAAGTTGTCTCGTAAAAGGCCGACCACAAATTACGTAATCACAAAGATGGAGGGGGGATCCAAAGCAGTGGTGTAACTACGGGAGGGGTGCCCCCTCCCAGAGCAAAATAATAAAAATATAACATTTGTTAATGTTTTTAATTTTGAATAAAACTAATCTCGGATTGAGGCCAAATGATTGGATGTGAGTTAATACTTACTAATTTGAAATCATTTACTTTCACTCGTGTATAATATTTAGCATCACCCTAACTGAACACTTAGGCTACTGAATTAGCAAATTGGTCAGATGTTCAGTTACCCTAGAGGGTTGGCAAACAATACACCACTTGTCAGTTGCCATTCTGTTATTATCCGAATGAGAGTGTCATTTTAGGAAGTGAATAATAGTATTGGTTTAAGTTATAATGCTGTTTTATGTTAATCTTTAGTTGGGGACAATAATTTATTAATATCATACAATAACCGAGAATAGAAAGGGTCAGATGATTTTGCGTAGAAAAAACGGACTGTATAATTTAATATGAACAAAATTGTTATGTTTCGAGTTTTTTCACATTGATAAGTGCAAATACAATGTATTACAAGATTTACTGAACACAATGTGTACATATGAATAGTATAATGGTATGGTCAACTTCAAATTTGATCGTCTTTCGTATAGCCTGCCAATGTTTTAGTCCTTGATTTGCATGTGAGTAACTTATGTGATATTGCCCACAAAGATTGCAAGTACACAATTCCGACGCCAAGTGATATCCTCGTTGTCCACAGATTTTATAATGGAATCCATGAGCTGCTGTTCTCATGAATACATGTCTTAACTCGAAGTTAAGACTTCTTCCATTCTTCAGTATTCATGGCTGGGGTTCGGTAGAAGCTCGGGTCCATGTTTGTAGCTTTATCTTCTTGGCTCTTGATGTGGTCTTCATAAGCCAATGTAACAGGAAGACCGTATCCCTGTTTTATCTCCTTCACAAAATAATATGTATCCGCTAGCAAATAGATTCTCCTCGATCCAGTTGATTACTTGGAGAGCTCTCTTGATGAAGGATGCTTTCACTGCCTCAAGTCTCCTCAGATTCGCAGTAGTTGAGAACCCACATTGTGCCAATGGCGTAACACACAATTGGGTCTACTTTGATATCGAAATGGTATTGGAATCAAGCACGGAGGAACACACAAAATGACTTCGGGATCGTATATTTGCTTTCTTTGATTATGTACGAACCCTCAACCCCCAGTGAATATTTGACTCAGTGCATCCCCCTCCAGAAGTAAAGCCTGGTTACGCCACTGGTCCGAAGCTTGATTACTGTGATGACAGGCGGGAAGGGGGAAGGGGTAATAAAATGATTACGTAATCAGTTTAACACTTAGCAAAATAACAACAAGAAGTTCCGTGAAGAACTATACAGCCTACTTTTCATGCCAATGATTATTCTACAGAATATGAAGCTATCTAGAATAATGACGAAATTAAGTTGCTAATATCGAAATTTCCAATTAGTTCGAAATACTGTATACCTGGCATAATGTATCCTAATAGAGCACTACAGTTGGCAGCCCTGAAATATATTCTTAGTTCCATCTCTTAAGGTACAAAATACAAAATTTGGTTGAAGTCCAATGAATAGCATGGACGTTACATGCAGTTAAACATTGGATCTAACAGCGCGCGTAAAATCATGTTGGCAACAATGTCATGCATGTATTGGTCAGAAATAATCTGAAATAATATGATCTATTGTTGTGCCAATTTTGAATGAAATCCATTAGTTAGTATAGAAGTTACATGCATTTTAAAATTGGACCTGTCAGCAGGCTTAGAATCATGTTGGCAGCACTGACGTATATTAGTTACTCCAAATTCGTCTAGAATGCCAGATACTATACGTGTGCAAAGTTTAGAGCTATTGGCTTGCATACTTTCTGATATATTGATATTAGGGTAACAAAAATAGGGACAGCACATATTAACAGTTGGCAGCCCTGGTTGATTCTTAGAATACGCATAGTCATATCTGTTATGGTACACATAGCACATACGAAATTTGGTTGAAATCCAAATGATAGTGCAGAAGTTATATGCATTTAAAAATTGGACCTATCAGGAGGCTTATAATCATTTTGGCAACACTGCCATATTTGGCCTCCTGGAAATTAAACTGAAATATTATGTACGTGTGCCAATTTTGAAATAGCTCCCATTCATACTTTCCAAGATATCCAACATGGAGCTCAAATTTCAATTGCGATTTTTTAGCAGTTGGTAGCACTGACATCATTTTCAAATATTGCCGTGAGATATTCAGGTATAGATCTTTACTCCTACCAAATTTTGTTTCGATTGCTGCAGCCGTTTAAGAGTTGATAGGGGGGGGGGGGGGGGCACACACACAGCCAGACAGACAGACAGAAGGACAGACAGACAGACAGACACACATTTGCCCGATCTCATAAGTCTACTTTTTCCTCATTTTTGCAAAATGTGAAAAGTAGGCTAAAAATCAACTAATTTTACGCCCTCCAACCGCGCTGACGGAAGGCGCAAGCAAAGCCAAAGAATACTTCTATTCTGATCATAGGCTAAAGAAAAATAAAGTAGAACTTTCACCAATTTTGTTCGTACATTTCTTATGTTTTTTTTTTTTTTTTGCCAGCGAAGTACCTCAGGAAATTGAGTCATTCATTGTGATTACGTAATACAGGGGGCGGGGGTCAAAATCAACCAAAAACTGATTACGTAATGCAGGGAGGTCAAAATCAACCTAAAACTGATTACGTAATACAGGGAGGTCAAAATCGACCAAAAAGTGATTACGTAATACAGGGAGGGTCAAATCTACTAAAAAGTGATTACGTAATACAGAGAAGACAAATCGACCAAAAAACGATTACGTAATACAGGGAGGTCAAATCGACCAAAAAGTGATTACGTAATACAGTGAGGTCAAATCGACCAAAAAGTGATTACGTAATACAGGGAGGTCAAATCGACCAAAAAGTGATAACGTAATACAGGGAGGTCAAAATCGACCAAAAAGTGATTACGTAATACAGGGAGGTCAAATCGACCAAAAAATGATTACGTAATACAGGGAGGTCAAATCGACCAAAAAGTGATTACGTAATACAGGGAGGTCAAAATCGACCAAAAAGTGATTACGTAATACAGGGAGGTCAAATCGACCAAAAAGTGATTACGTAATACAGGGAGGTCAAATCGACTAAAAAGTGATTACGTAATACAGGGAGGTCAAATCGACCAAAAAGTGATTACGTAATACAGGGAGGTCAAATCGACCGAAAACTGATTACGTAATACAGGAAGGTCAAATCTACTAAAAAGTGATTACGTAATACAGAGAAGTCAAATCGACCAAAAAACGATTACGTAATACAGGGAGGTCAAATCGACCAAAAAGTGATTACGTAATACAGGGAGGTCAAATCGACCAAAAAGTGATTACGTAATACAGGGAGGTCAAATCAACTAAAAAGTGATTACGTAATACAGGGAGCTCAAATCGACCAAAATGTAATTACGTAATACAGGGAGGTCAAATCAACTAAAAAGTGATTACGTAATACAGGGAGGTCAAATCGACCAAAAAGTGATTACGTAATACAGGGAGGTCAAATCGACCGAAAACTGATTACGTAATACAGGAAGGTCAAATCTACTAAAAAGTGATTACGTAATACAGAGAAGTCAAATCGACCAAAAAACGATTACGTAATACAGGGAGGTCAAATCGACCAAAAAAATGATTACGTAATACAGGGAGGTCAAATCGACCAAAAAGTGATTACGTAATACAGGGAGGTCAAATCGACTAAAAAGTGATTACGTAATACAGGGAGGTAAAATCGACCAAAAACTGATTACGTAATACAGGGAGGTCAAAATCGACCAAAAAATGATTACGTAATACAGGGAGGTCAAATCGACCAAAAAAAGATTACGTAATGCAGGGAGGTCAAATCGACCAAAAAATGATTACGTAATACAGGGAGGTCATATCGACCAAAAAGTGATCACGTAATACAGGGAGGTCAAATCGACCAAAAACTGATTACGTAATACAGGGAGGTCAAATCGACAAAAAACTGATTACGTAATACAGGGAGGTCATATCGACCAAAAACTGATTACGTAATACAGGGAGTTCAAATCGACGAAAAACTGATTACGTAATACAGGGAGGTCAAATCGACCAAAAAGTGATTACGTAATACAGGGAGGTCAAATCGACCAAAAAGTGTTTACGTAATACAGGGAGGTCAAATCGACGAAAAACTGATTACGTAATAAAGGGAGGTCAAATCGACCAAAAAGTGATTACGTAATACAGGGAGGTCATATCGACCAAAAACTGATTACGTAATACAGGGAGGTCAAATCGACGAAAAACTGATTACGTAATACAGGGAGGTCATATCGACCAAAAAGTGATTACGTAATACAGGAAGGTCAAATCGACCAAAAAGTGATCACGTAATACAGGGAGGTCAAATCGACCAAAAAGTGATTACGTAATACAGAGAAGTCAAATCGACCAAAAAGTGATCACGTAATACAGGGAGGTCAAATCGACCAAAAAGTGATCACGTAATACAGGGAGGTCAAATCGACCAAAAACTGATTACGTAATACAGGGAGGTCAAATCGACCAAAAAGTGATTACGTAATACAGGGAGGTCAAATCGACCAAAAAGTGATCACGTAATACAGGGAGGTCATATCGACCAAAAACTGATTACGTAATACAGGGAGGTCAAATCGACCAAAAACTGATTACGTAATACAGGGAGGTCAAATCGACCAAAAAGTGATCACGTAATACAGGGAGGTCAAATCGACCAAAAAGTGATTACGTAATACAGGGAGGTCAAATCGACCAAAAAGTGATTACGTAATACAGGGAGGTCAAATCAACTAAAAAGTGATCACGTAATACAGGGAGGTCAAATCAACTAAAAAGTGATCTCCTAATACAGGGAGGTCAAATCGACCAAAAAGTGATTACGTAATACAGGGAGGTCAAATCGACCAAAAACTGATTACGTAATACAGGGAGGTCAAATCGACCAAAAAGTGATCACGTAATACAGGGAGGTCAAATCGACCAAAAAGTGATTACGTAATACAGGGAGGTCAAATCGACCAAAAAGTGATTACGTAATACAGGGAGGTCAAATCAACTAAAAAGTGATCACGTAATACAGGGAGGTCAAATCGACCAAAAACTGATTACGTAATACAGGGAGGTCAAATCGACCAAAAACTGATTACGTTATACAGGGAGGTCAAATCGACCAAAAAGTGATCACGTAATACAGGGGGGTCAAATCAACTAAAAAGTGATCACGTAATACAGGGAGGTCAAATCGACCAAAAACTGATTACGTAATACAGGGAGGTCAAATCGACCAAAAAGTGATCACGTAATACAGGGAGGTCAAAACAACTAAAAAGTGATTACGTAATACAGGGAGGTCAAATCGACCAAAAAGTGATTACGTAATACAGGGAGGTCAAATCAACTAAAAAGTGATCACGTAATACAGGGAGGTCAAATCGACCAAAAACTGATTACGTAATACAGGGAGGTCAAATCAACTAAAAAGTGATCTCCTAATACAGGGAGGTCAAATCGACCAAAAAGTGATTACGTAATACAGGGAGGTCAAATCGACCAAAAAGTGATTACGTAATACAGGGAGGTCAAATCGACCAAAAAGTGATCACGTAATACAGGGAGGTCAAATCGACCAAAAACTGATTACGTAATACAGGGAGGTCAAATCGACCAAAAAGTGATTTCGTAATACAGGGAGGTCAAATCGACCAAAAAGTGATCACGTAATACAGGGAGGTCATATCGACCAAAAACTGATTACGTAATACAGGGAGGTCAAATCGACCAAAAACTGATTACGTAATACAGGGAGGTCAAATCGACCAAAAATTGATTACGTAATACAGGGAGGTCAAATCGACCAAAAAGTGATTACGTAATACAGGGAGGTCAAATCAACTAAAAAGTGATCACGTAATACAGGGAGGTCAAATCGACCAAAAACTGATTACGTAATACAGGGAGGTCAAATCGACCAAAAACTGATTACGTAATACAGGGAGGTCAAATCGACCAAAAAGTGATTACGTTATACAGGGAGGTCAAATCGACCAAAAAGTGATCACGTAATACAGGGAGGTCAAATCAACTAAAAAGTTATCACGTAATACAGGGAGGTCAAATCAACTAAAAAGTGATCACGTAATACAGGGAGGTCAAATCGACCAAAAAGTAATTACGTAATACAGGGAGGTCAAATCGACCAAAAAGTGATTACGTAATACAGGGAGGTCAAATCGACCAAAAAGTGATTACGTAATACAGGGAGGTCAAATCAACTAAAAAGTGATCACGTAATACAGGGAGGTCAAATCGACCAAAAACTGATTACGTAATACAGGGAGGTCAAATCGACCAAAAACTGATTACGTAAAACAGGGAGGTCAAATCGACCAAAAAGTGATCACGTAATACAGGGAGGTCAAATCAACTAAAAAGTGATCACGTAATACAGGGAGGTCAAATCGACCAAAAAGTGATTACGTAATACAGGGAGGTCAAATCGACCAAAAAGTGATTTCGTAATACAGGGAGGTCAAATCGACCAAAAAGTGATTACGTAATACAGGGAGGTCAAATCGACCAAAAAGTGATCACGTAATACAGGGAGGTCAAATCGACCAAAAAGTGATTACGTAATACAGGGAGGTCAAATCGACCAAAAAGTGATTTCGTAATACAGGGAGGTCAAATCGACCAAAAAGTGATAACGTAATACAGGGAGGTCATATCGACCAAAAACTGATTACGTAATACAGGGAGGTCAAATCGACCAAAAACTGATTACGTAATACAGGGAGGTCAAATCGACCAAAAAGTGATCACGTAATACAGGGAGGTCAAATCGACCAAAAAGTGATTACGTAATACAGGGAGGTCAAATCGACCAAAAAGTGATTACGTAATACAGGGAGGTCAAATCAACTAAAAAGTGATCACGTAATACAGGGATGTCAAATCGACCAAAAACTGATTACGTAATACAGGGAGGTCAAATCGACCAAAAACTGATTACGTAATACAGGGAGGTCAAATCGACCAAAAACTGATTACGTTATACAGGGAGGTCAAATCGACCAAAAAGTGATCACGTAATACAGGGGGGTCAAATCAACTAAAAAGTGATCACGTAATACAGGGAGGTCAAATCGACCAAAAACTGATTACGTAATACAGGGAGGTCAAATCGACCAAAAAGTGATCACGCAATACAGGGAGGTCAAATCAACTAAAAAGTGATTACGTAATACAGGGAGGTCAAATCGACCAAAAAGTGATTACGTAATACAGGGAGGTCAAATCAACTAAAAAGTGATCACGTAATACAGGGAGGTCAAATCGACCAAAAACTGATTACGTAATACAGGGAGGTCAAATCAACTAAAAAGTGATCACGTAATACAGGGAGGTCAAATCGACCAAAAAGTGATTACGTAATACAGGGAGGTCAAATCGACCAAAAAGTGATTACGTAATACAGGGAGGTCAAATCGACCAAAAAGTGATCACGTAATACAGGGAGGTCAAATCGACCAAAAACTGATTACGCAATACAGGGAGGTCAAATCGACCAAAAAATGATTTCGTAATACAGGGAGGTCAAATCGACCAAAAAGTGATCACGTAATACAGGGAGGTCATATCGACCAAAAACTGATTACGTAATACAGGGAGGTCAAATCGACCAAAAACTGATTACGTAATACAGGGAGGTCAAATCGACCAAAAACTGATTACGTAATACAGGGAGGTCAAATCGACCAAAAAGTGATTACGTAATCAGGGAGGTCAAATCAACTAAAAAGTGATCACGTAATACAGGGAGGTCAAATCGACCAAAAACTGATTACGTAATACAGGGAGGTCAAATCAACCAAAAACTGATTACGCAATACAGGGAGGTCAAATCGACCAAAAAGTTATCACGTAATACAGGGAGGTCAAATCAACTAAAAAGTGATCACGTAATACAGGAAGGTCAAATCGACCAAAAACTGATTACGTAATACAGGGAGGTCAAATCGACCAAAAAGTGATCACGTAATACAGGGAGGTCAAATCAACTAAAAAGTGATTACGTGATACAGGGAGGTCAAATCGACCAAAAAGTGATAACGTAATACAGGGAGGTCAAATCAACTAAAAAGTGATCACGTAATACAGGGAGGTCAAATCGACCAAAAACTGATTACGTAATACAGGGAGGTCAAATCGACCAAAAAGTGATTACGTTATACAGGGAGGTCAAATCGACCAAAAAGTGATCACGTAATACAGGGAGGTCAAATCAACTAAAAAGGGATCACGTAATACAGGGAGGTCAAATCGACCAAAAACTGATTACGTAATACAGGGAGGTCAAATCGACCAAAAAGTGATTCCGTAATACAGGGAGGTCAAATCGACCAAAAACTGATTACGTAATACAGGGAGGTCAAATCGACCAAAAAGTGATCAGGTAATACAGGGAGGTCAAATCAACTAAAAAGTGATTACGTAATACAGGGAGGTCAAATCGACCAAAAAGTGATTACGTAATACAGGGAGGTCAAATCAACTAAAAAGTGATCACGTAATACAGGGAGGTCAAATCGACCAAAAACTGATTACGTAATACAGGGAGGTCAAATGAACTAAAAAGTGATCACGTAATACAGGGAGGTCAAATCGACCAAAAAGTGATTACGTAATACAGGGAGGTCAAATCAACTAAAAAGTGATCACGTAATACAGGGAGGTCAAATCGACCAAAAAGTGATTACGTAATACAGGGAGGTCAAATCGACCAAAAAGTGATTACGTAATACAGGGAGGTCAAATCGACCAAAAAGTGATCACGCAATACAGGGAGGTCAAATCGACCAAAAAGTGATTACGTAATACAGGGAGGTCAAATCGACCAAAAAGTGATTTCGTAATACAGGGAGGTCAAATCGACCAAAAAGTGATCACGTAATACAGGGAGGTCATATCGACCAAAAACTGATTACGTAATACAGGGAGGTCAAATCGACCAAAAACTGATTACGTAATACAGGGAGGTCAAATCGACCAAAAACTGATTACGTAATGCAGGGAGGTCAAATCGACCAAAAAGTGATTACGTAATACAGGGAGGTCAAATCAACTAAAAAGTGATCACGTAATACAGGGAGGTCAAATCGACCAAAAACTGATTACGTAATACAGGGAGGTCAAATCGACCAAAAACTGATTACGCAATACAGGGAGGTCAAATCGACCAAAAAGTTATCACTTAATACAGGGAGGTCAAATCAACTAAAAAGTGATCACGTAATACAGGAAGGTCAAATCGACCAAAAACTGATTACGTAATACAGGGAGGTCAAATCGACCAAAAAGTGATCACGTAATACAGGGAGGTCAAATCAACTAAAAAGTGATTACGTGATACAGGGAGGTCAAATCGACCAAAAAGTGATAACGTAATACAGGGAGGTCAAATCAACTAAAAAGTGATCACGTAATACAGGGAGGTCAAATCGACCAAAAACTGATTACGTAATACAGGGAGGTCAAATCGACCAAAAAGTGATTACGTTATACAGGTAGGTCAAATCGACCAAAAAGTGATCACGTAATACAGGGAGGTCAAATCAACTAAAAAGTGATCACGTAATACAGGGAGGTCAAATCGACCAAAAACTGATTACGTAATACAGGGAGGTCAAATCGACCAAAAAGTGATTCCGTAATACAGGGAGGTCAAATCGACCAAAAACTGATTACGTAATACAGGGAGGACAAATCGACCAAAAAGTGATCAGGTAATACAGGGAGGTCAAATCAACTAAAAAGTGATTACGTAATACAGGGAGGTCAAATCGACCAAAAAGTGATTACGTAATACAGGGAGGTCAAATCAACTAAAAAGTGATCACGTAATACAGGAAGGTCAAATCGACCAAAAACTGATTACGTAATACAGGGAGGTCAAATCGACCAAAAAGTGATCACGTAATACAGGGAGGTCAAATCAACTAAAAAGTGATTACGTGATACAGGGAGGTCAAATCGACCAAAAAGTGATAACGTAATACAGGGAGGTCAAATCAACTAAAAAGTGATCACGTAATACAGGGAGGTCAAATCGACCAAAAACTGATTACGTAATACAGGGAGGTCAAATCGACCAAAAAGTGATTACGTTATACAGGGAGGTCAAATCGACCAAAAAGTGATCACGTAATACAGGGAGGTCAAATCAACTAAAAAGTGATCACGTAATACAGGGAGGTCAAATCGACCAAAAACTGATTACGTAATACAGGGAGGTGAAATCGACCAAAAACTGATTACGTAATACAGGGAGGTCAAATCGACCAAAAAGTGATTACGTAATACAGGGAGGTCAAATCGACCACAAAGTGATCACGTAATACAGGGAGGTCATATCGACCAAAAACTGATTACGTAATACAGGGAGGTCAAATCGACCAAAAACTGATTACGTAATACAGGGAGGTCAAATCAACTAAAAAGTGATTTCGTAATACAGGGAGGTCAAATCGACCAAAAACTGATTACGTAATACAGGGAGGTCAAATCGACCAAAAACTGATTACGTAATACAGGGAGGTCAATTCGACCAAAAAGTGATTACGTAATACAGGGAGGTCAAATCAACTAAAAAGTGATTACGTAATACAGGGAGGTCAAATCGACCAAAAAGTGATTACGTAATACAGGGAGGTCAAATCAACTAAAAAGTGATCACGTAATACAGGGAGGTCAAATCGACCAAAAACTGATTACGTAATACAGGGAGGTCAAATCAACTAAAAAGTGATCACGTAATACAGGGAGGTCAAATCAACCAAAAAGTGATTACGTAATACAGGGAGGTCAAATCGACCAAAAAGTGATTACGTAATACAGGGAGGTCAAATCGACCAAAAAGTGATCACGTAATACAGGGAGGTCAAATCGACCAAAAACTGATTACGTAATACAGCGAGGTCAAATCGACCAAAAAGTGATTACGTAATACAGGGAGGTCAATCGACCAAAAAGTGATTACGTAATACAGGGAGGTCAAATCGACCAAAAAGTGATTACGTAATACAGGGAGGTCAAATCAACTAAAAAGTGATCACGTAATACAGGGAGGTCAAATCGACCAAAAACTGATTACGTTATACAGGGAGGTCAAATCGACCAAAAACTAATTACGTAATACAGGGAGGTCAATTCGACCAAAAAGTGATCACGTAATACAGGGAGGTCAAATCAATTAAAAAGTGATCACGTAATACTGGGAGGTCAAATCGACCAAAAACTGATTACGTAATACAGGGAGGTCAAATCGACCAAAAAGTGATCACGTAATACAGGGAGGTCAAATCAACTAAAAAGTGATTACGTAATACAGGGAGGTCAAATCGACCAAAAAGTGATTACGTAATACAGGGAGGTCAAATCAACTAAAAAGTGATCACGTAATACAGGGAGGTCAAATCGACCAAAAACTGATTACGTAATACAGGGAGGTCAAATCAACTAAAAAGTGATCACGTAATACAGGGAGGTCAAATCGACCAAAAAGTGATTACGTAATACAGGGAGGTCAAATCGACCAAAAAGTGATTACGTTATACAGGGAGGTCAAATCGACCAAAAAGTGATCACGTAATACAGGGAGGTCAAATCAACTAAAAAGTGATCACGTAATACAGGGAGGTCAAATCGACCAAAAACTGATTACGTAATACAGGGAGGTCAAATCGTCCAAAAAGTGATTACGTAATACAGGGAGGTAAAATCGACCAAAAACTGATTACGTAATACAGGGAGGTCAAATCGACCAAAAAGTGATTACGTAATACAGGGAGGTCAAATCGACCAAAAAGTGATCACGTAATACAGGGAGGTCAAATCAACTAAAAAGTGATTACGTAATACAGGGAGGTCAAATCGACCAAAAAGTGATCACGTAATACAGGGAGGTCAAATCGACCAAAAAGTGATTACGTAATACAGGGAGGTCAAATCGACCAAAAAGTGATCACGTAATACAGGTAGGTCAAATCGACCAAAAAGTGATTACGTAATACAGGGAGGTCAAATCAACTAAAAAGTGATTACATAATACAGGGAGGTCATATCGACCAAAAAGGGATTACGTAATACAGGGAGGTAAAATCGACCAAAAAGTGATTACGTAATCCAGGGAGGTCAAATCGACCAAAAAGTGATCACGTAATACAGGGAGGTCAAATCAACTAAAAAGTGATTACGTAATACAGGGAGGTCAAATCGACCAAAAACTGATTACGTAATACAGGGAGGTCAAATCGACCAAAAAGTGATTACGTATTACAGGGAGGTCAAATCGACCAAAAAGTGATCACGTAATACAGGGAGGTCATATCGACCAAAAACTGATTACGTAATACAGGGAGGTCAAATCGACCAAAAACTGATTACGTAATACAGGGAGGTCAAATCGACCAAAAAGTGATCACGTAATACAGGGAGGTCAAATCGACCAAAAAGTGATTACGTAATACAGGGAGGTCAAATCGACCAAAAAGTGATTACGTAATACAGGGAGGTCAAATCAACTAAAAAGTGATCACGTAATACAGGGAGGTCAAATCGACCAAAAACTGATTACGTAATACAGGGAGGTCAAATCGACCAAAAACTGATTACGTTATACAGGGAGGTCAAATCGACCAAAAAGTGATCACGTAATACAGGGGGGTCAAATCAACTAAAAAGTGATCACGTAATACAGGGAGGTCAAATCGACCAAAAACTGATTACGTAATACAGGGAGGTCAAATCGACCAAAAAGTGATCACGTAATACAGGGAGGTCAAATCAACTAAAAAGTGATTACGTAATACAGGGAGGTCAAATCGACCAAAAAGTGATTACGTAATACAGGGAGGTCAATCAACTAAAAAGTGATCACGTAATACAGGGAGGTCAAATCGACCAAAAACTGATTACGTAATACAGGGAGGTCAAATCAACTAAAAAGTGATCTCCTAATACAGGGAGGTCAAATCGACCAAAAAGTGATTACGTAATACAGGGAGGTCAAATCGACCAAAAAGTGATTACGTAATACAGGGAGGTCAAATCGACCAAAAAGTGATCACGTAATACAGGGAGGTCAAATCGACCAAAAAGTGATCACGTAATACAGGGAGGTCATATCGACCAAAAACTGATTACGTAATACAGGGAGGTCAAATCGACCAAAAACTGATTACGTAATACAGGGAGGTCAAATCGACCAAAAAGTGATCACGTAATACAGGGAGGTCAAATCGACCAAAAAGTGATTACGTAATACAGGGAGGTCAAATCGACCAAAAAGTGATTACGTAATACAGGGAGGTCAAATCAACTAAAAAGTGATCACGTAATACAGGGAGGTCAAATCGACCAAAAACTGATTACGTAATACAGGGAGGTCAAATCGACCAAAAAGTGATTACGTAATACAGGGAGGTCAAATCGACCAAAAAGTGATTACGTAATACAGGGAGGTCAAATCAACTAATAAGTGATCACGTAATACAGGGAGGTCAAATCGACCAAAAACTGATTACGTAATACAGGGAGGTCAAATCGACCAAAAACTGAATACGTAATACAGGGAGGTCAAATCGACCAAAAAGTGATTACGTTATACAGGGAGGTCAAATCGACCAAAAAGTGATCACGTAATACAGGGAGGTCAAATCAACTAAAAAGTTATCACGTAATACAGGGAGGTCAAATCAACTAAAAAGTGATCACGTAATACAGGGAGGTCAAATCGACCAAAAAGTAATTACGTAATACAGGGAGGTCAAATCGACCAAAAAGTGATTACGTAATACAGGGAGGTCAAATCGACCAAAAAGTGATTACGTAATACAGGGAGGTCAAATCAACTAAAAAGTGATCACGTAATACAGGGAGGTCAAATCGACCAAAAACTGATTACGTAATACAGGGAGGTCAAATCGACCAAAAACTGATTACCTAAAACAGGGAGGTCAAATCGACCAAAAAGTGATCACGTAATACAGGGAGGTCAAATCAACTAAAAAGTGATCACGTAATACAGGGAGGTCAAATCGACCAAAAAGTGATTACGTAATACAGGGAGGTCAAATCGACCAAAAAGTGATTTCGTAATACAGGGAGGTCAAATCGACCAAAAAGTGATTACGTAATACAGGGAGGTCAAATCGACCAAAAAGTGATCACGTAATACAGGGAGGTCAAATCGACCAAAAAGTGATTACGTAATACAGGGAGGTCAAATCGACCAAAAAGTGATTTCGTAATACAGGGAGGTCAAATCGACCAAAAAGTGATCACGTAATACAGGGAGGTCATATCGACCAAAAACTGATTACGTAATACAGGGAGGTCAAATCGACCAAAAACTGATTACGTAATACAGGGAGGTCAAATCGACCAAAAAGTGATCACGTAATACAGGGAGGTCAAATCGACCAAAAAGTGATTACGTAATACAGGGAGGTCAAATCGACCAAAAAGTGATTACGTAATACAGGGAGGTCAAATCAACTAAAAAGTGATCACGTAATACAGGGATGTCAAATCGACCAAAAACTGATTACGTAATACAGGGAGGTCAAATCGACCAAAAACTGATTACGTAATACAGGGAGGTCAAATCGACCAAAAACTGATTACGTTATACAGGGAGGTCAAATCGTCCAAAAAGTGATCACGTAATACAGGGGGGTCAAATCAACTAAAAAGTGATCACGTAATACAGGGAGGTCAAATCGACCAAAAACTGATTACGTAATACAGGGAGGTCAAATCGACCAAAAAGTGATCACGCAATACAGGGAGGTCAAATCAACTAAAAAGTGATTACGTAATACAGGGAGGTCAAATCGACCAAAAAGTGATTACGTAATACAGGGAGGTCAAATCAACTAAAAAGTGATCACGTAATACAGGGAGGTCAAATCGACCAAAAACTGATTACGTAATACAGGGAGGTCAAATCAACTAAAAAGTGATCACGTAATACAGGGAGGTCAAATCGACCAAAAAGTGATTACGTAATACAGGGAGGTCAAATCGACCAAAAAGTGATTACGTAATACAGGGAGGTCAAATCGACCAAAAAGTGATCACGTAATACAGGGAGGTCAAATCGACCAAAAACTGATTACGCAATACAGGGAGGTCAAATCGACCAAAAAATGATTTCGTAATACAGGGAGGTCAAATCGACCAAAAAGTGATCACGTAATACAGGGAGGTCATATCGACCAAAAACTGATTACGTAATACAGGGAGGTCAAATCGACCAAAAACTGATTACGTAATACAGGGAGGTCAAATCGACCAAAAACTGATTACGTAATACAGGGAGGTCAAATCAACTAAAAAGTGATCACGTAATACAGGGAGGTCAAATCGACCAAAAACTGATTACGTAATACAGGGAGGTCAAATCGACCAAAAACTGATTACGCAATACAGGGAGGTCAAATCGACCAAAAAGTTATCACGTAATACAGGGAGGTCAAATCAACTAAAAAGTGATCACGTAATACAGGAAGGTCAAATCGACCAAAAACTGATTACGTAATACAGGGAGGTCAAATCGACCAAAAAGTGATCACGTAATACAGGGAGGTCAAATCAACTAAAAAGTGATTACGTGATACAGGGAGGTCAAATCGACCAAAAAGTGATAACGTAATACAGGGAGGTCAAATCAACTAAAAAGTGATCACGTAATACAGGGAGGTCAAATCGACCAAAAACTGATTACGTAATACAGGGAGGTCAAATCGACCAAAAAGTGATTACGTTATACAGGGAGGTCAAATCGACCAAAAAGTGATCACGTAATACAGGGAGGTCAAATCGACCAAAAAGTGATTACGTAATACAGGGAGGTCAAATCGACCAAAAAGTGATTTCGTAATACAGGGAGGTCAAATCGACCAAAAAGTGATAACGTAATACAGGGAGGTCATATCGACCAAAAACTGATTACGTAATACAGGGAGGTCAAATCGACCAAAAACTGATTACGTAATACAGGGAGGTCAAATCGACCAAAAAGTGATCACGTAATACAGGGAGGTCAAATCGACCAAAAAGTGATTACGTAATACAGGGAGGTCAAATCGACCAAAAAGTGATTACGTAATACAGGGAGGTCAAATCAACTAAAAAGTGATCACGTAATACAGGGATGTCAAATCGACCAAAAACTGATTACGTAATACAGGGAGGTCAAATCGACCAAAAACTGATTACGTAATACAGGGAGGTCAAATCGACCAAAAACTGATTACGTTATACAGGGAGGTCAAATCGACCAAAAAGTGATCACGTAATACAGGGGGGTCAAATCAACTAAAAAGTGATCACGTAATACAGGGAGGTCAAATCGACCAAAAACTGATTACGTAATACAGGGAGGTCAAATCGACCAAAAAGTGATCACGCAATACAGGGAGGTCAAATCAACTAAAAAGTGATTACGTAATACAGGGAGGTCAAATCGACCAAAAAGTGATTACGTAATACAGGGAGGTCAAATCAACTAAAAAGTGATCACGTAATACAGGGAGGTCAAATCGACCAAAAACTGATTACGTAATACAGGGAGGTCAAATCAACTAAAAAGTGATCACGTAATACAGGGAGGTCAAATCGACCAAAAAGTGATTACGTAATACAGGGAGGTCAAATCGACCAAAAAGTGATTACGTAATACAGGGAGGTCAAATCGACCAAAAAGTGATCACGTAATACAGGGAGGTCAAATCGACCAAAAACTGATTACGCAATACAGGGAGGTCAAATCGACCAAAAAATGATTTCGTAATACAGGGAGGTCAAATCGACCAAAAAGTGATCACGTAATACAGGGAGGTCATATCGACCAAAAACTGATTACGTAATACAGGGAGGTCAAATCGACCAAAAACTGATTACGTAATACAGGGAGGTCAAATCGACCAAAAACTGATTACGTAATACAGGGAGGTCAAATCGACCAAAAAGTGATTACGTAATCAGGGAGGTCAAATCAACTAAAAAGTGATCACGTAATACAGGGAGGTCAAATCGACCAAAAACTGATTACGTAATACAGGGAGGTCAAATCAACCAAAAACTGATTACGCAATACAGGGAGGTCAAATCGACCAAAAAGTTATCACGTAATACAGGGAGGTCAAATCAACTAAAAAGTGATCACGTAATACAGGAAGGTCAAATCGACCAAAAACTGATTACGTAATACAGGGAGGTCAAATCGACCAAAAAGTGATCACGTAATACAGGGAGGTCAAATCAACTAAAAAGTGATTACGTGATACAGGGAGGTCAAATCGACCAAAAAGTGATAACGTAATACAGGGAGGTCAAATCAACTAAAAAGTGATCACGTAATACAGGGAGGTCAAATCGACCAAAAACTGATTACGTAATACAGGGAGGTCAAATCGACCAAAAAGTGATTACGTTATACAGGGAGGTCAAATCGACCAAAAAGTGATCACGTAATACAGGGAGGTCAAATCAACTAAAAAGGGATCACGTAATACAGGGAGGTCAAATCGACCAAAAACTGATTACGTAATACAGGGAGGTCAAATCGACCAAAAAGTGATTCCGTAATACAGGGAGGTCAAATCGACCAAAAACTGATTACGTAATACAGGGAGGTCAAATCGACCAAAAAGTGATCAGGTAATACAGGGAGGTCAAATCAACTAAAAAGTGATTACGTAATACAGGGAGGTCAAATCGACCAAAAAGTGATTACGTAATACAGGGAGGTCAAATCAACTAAAAAGTGATCACGTAATACAGGGAGGTCAAATCGACCAAAAACTGATTACGTAATACAGGGAGGTCAAATGAACTAAAAAGTGATCACGTAATACAGGGAGGTCAAATCGACCAAAAAGTGATTACGTAATACAGGGAGGTCAAATCAACTAAAAAGTGATCACGTAATACAGGGAGGTCAAATCGACCAAAAAGTGATTACGTAATACAGGGAGGTCAAATCGACCAAAAAGTGATTACGTAATACAGGGAGGTCAAATCGACCAAAAAGTGATCACGCAATACAGGGAGGTCAAATCGACCAAAAAGTGATTACGTAATACAGGGAGGTCAAATCGACCAAAAAGTGATTTCGTAATACAGGGAGGTCAAATCGACCAAAAAGTGATCACGTAATACAGGGAGGTCATATCGACCAAAAACTGATTACGTAATACAGGGAGGTCAAATCGACCAAAAACTGATTACGTAATACAGGGAGGTCAAATCGACCAAAAACTGATTACGTAATGCAGGGAGGTCAAATCGACCAAAAAGTGATTACGTAATACAGGGAGGTCAAATCAACTAAAAAGTGATCACGTAATACAGGGAGGTCAAATCGACCAAAAACTGATTACGTAATACAGGGAGGTCAAATCGACCAAAAACTGATTACGCAATACAGGGAGGTCAAATCGACCAAAAAGTTATCACTTAATACAGGGAGGTCAAATCAACTAAAAAGTGATCACGTAATACAGGAAGGTCAAATCGACCAAAAACTGATTACGTAATACAGGGAGGTCAAATCGACCAAAAAGTGATCACGTAATACAGGGAGGTCAAATCAACTAAAAAGTGATTACGTGATACAGGGAGGTCAAATCGACCAAAAAGTGATAACGTAATACAGGGAGGTCAAATCAACTAAAAAGTGATCACGTAATACAGGGAGGTCAAATCAACTAAAAAGTGATCACGTAATACAGGGAGGTCAAATCGACCAAAAACTGATTACGTAATACAGGGAGGTCAAATCGACCAAAAAGTGATTACGTTATACAGGTAGGTCAAATCGACCAAAAAGTGATCACGTAATACAGGGAGGTCAAATCAACTAAAAAGTGATCACGTAATACAGGGAGGTCAAATCGACCAAAAACTGATTACGTAATACAGGGAGGTCAAATCGACCAAAAAGTGATTCCGTAATACAGGGAGGTCAAATCGACCAAAAACTGATTACGTAATACAGGGAGGACAAATCGACCAAAAAGTGATCAGGTAATACAGGGAGGTCAAATCAACTAAAAAGTGATTACGTAATACAGGGAGGTCAAATCGACCAAAAAGTGATTACGTAATACAGGGAGGTCAAATCAACTAAAAAGTGATCACGTAATACAGGAAGGTCAAATCGACCAAAAACTGATTACGTAATACAGGGAGGTCAAATCGACCAAAAAGTGATCACGTAATACAGGGAGGTCAAATCAACTAAAAAGTGATTACGTGATACAGGGAGGTCAAATCGACCAAAAAGTGATAACGTAATACAGGGAGGTCAAATCAACTAAAAAGTGATCACGTAATACAGGGAGGTCAAATCGACCAAAAACTGATTACGTAATACAGGGAGGTCAAATCGACCAAAAAGTGATTACGTTATACAGGGAGGTCAAATCGACCAAAAAGTGATCACGTAATACAGGGAGGTCAAATCAACTAAAAAGTGATCACGTAATACAGGGAGGTCAAATCGACCAAAAACTGATTACGTAATACAGGGAGGTGAAATCGACCAAAAACTGATTACGTAATACAGGGAGGTCAAATCGACCAAAAAGTGATTACGTAATACAGGGAGGTCAAATCGACCACAAAGTGATCACGTAATACAGGGAGGTCATATCGACCAAAAACTGATTACGTAATACAGGGAGGTCAAATCGACCAAAAACTGATTACGTAATACAGGGAGGTCAAATCAACTAAAAAGTGATTTCGTAATACAGGGAGGTCAAATCGACCAAAAACTGATTACGTAATACAGGGAGGTCAAATCGACCAAAAACTGATTACGTAATACAGGGAGGTCAATTCGACCAAAAAGTGATTACGTAATACAGGGAGGTCAAATCAACTAAAAAGTGATTACGTAATACAGGGAGGTCAAATCGACCAAAAAGTGATTACGTAATACAGGGAGGTCAAATCAACTAAAAAGTGATCACGTAATACAGGGAGGTCAAATCGACCAAAAACTGATTACGTAATACAGGGAGGTCAAATCAACTAAAAAGTGATCACGTAATACAGGGAGGTCAAATCAACCAAAAAGTGATTACGTAATACAGGGAGGTCAAATCGACCAAAAAGTGATTACGTAATACAGGGAGGTCAAATCGACCAAAAAGTGATCACGTAATACAGGGAGGTCAAATCGACCAAAAACTGATTACGTAATACAGCGAGGTCAAATCGACCAAAAAGTGATTACGTAATACAGGGAGGTCAATCGACCAAAAAGTGATTACGTAATACAGGGAGGTCAAATCGACCAAAAAGTGATTACGTAATACAGGGAGGTCAAATCAACTAAAAAGTGATCACGTAATACAGGGAGGTCAAATCGACCAAAAACTGATTACGTTATACAGGGAGGTCAAATCGACCAAAAACTAATTACGTAATACAGGGAGGTCAATTCGACCAAAAAGTGATCACGTAATACAGGGAGGTCAAATCAATTAAAAAGTGATCACGTAATACTGGGAGGTCAAATCGACCAAAAACTGATTACGTAATACAGGGAGGTCAAATCGACCAAAAAGTGATCACGTAATACAGGGAGGTCAAATCAACTAAAAAGTGATTACGTAATACAGGGAGGTCAAATCGACCAAAAAGTGATTACGTAATACAGGGAGGTCAAATCAACTAAAAAGTGATCACGTAATACAGGGAGGTCAAATCGACCAAAAACTGATTACGTAATACAGGGAGGTCAAATCAACTAAAAAGTGATCACGTAATACAGGGAGGTCAAATCGACCAAAAAGTGATTACGTAATACAGGGAGGTCAAATCGACCAAAAAGTGATTACGTTATACAGGGAGGTCAAATCGACCAAAAAGTGATCACGTAATACAGGGAGGTCAAATCAACTAAAAAGTGATCACGTAATACAGGGAGGTCAAATCGACCAAAAACTGATTACGTAATACAGGGAGGTCAAATCGACCAAAAAGTGATTACGTAATACAGGGAGGTAAAATCGACCAAAAACTGATTACGTAATACAGGGAGGTCAAATCGACCAAAAAGTGATTACGTAATACAGGGAGGTCAAATCGACCAAAAAGTGATCACGTAATACAGGGAGGTCAAATCAACTAAAAAGTGATTACGTAATACAGGGAGGTCAAATCGACCAAAAAGTGATCACGTAATACAGGGAGGTCAAATCGACCAAAAAGTGATTACGTAATACAGGGAGGTCAAATCGACCAAAAAGTGATCACGTAATACAGGTAGGTCAAATCGACCAAAAAGTGATTACGTAATACAGGGAGGTCAAATCAACTAAAAAGTGATTACATAATACAGGGAGGTCATATCGACCAAAAAGGGATTACGTAATACAGGGAGGTAAAATCGACCAAAAAGTGATTACGTAATCCAGGGAGGTCAAATCGACCAAAAAGTGATCACGTAATACAGGGAGGTCAAATCAACTAAAAAGTGATTACGTAATACAGGGAGGTCAAATCGACCAAAAACTCATTACGTAATACAGGGAGGTCAAATCAACTAAAAAGTGATTACGTAATACAGGGAGGTCAAATCGACCAAAAACTGATTACGTAATACAGGGTGGTCAAATCGACCAAAAACTGATTACGTAATACAGGGAGGTCAAATCGACCAAAAAGTGATTACGTAATACAGGGAGGTCAAATCGACCAAAAAGTGATCACGTAATACAGGAAGGTCAAATCTACTAAAAAGTGATCACGTAATACAGGGAGGTCAAATCGACCAAAAAGTGATTACGTAATACAGGGAGGTCAAATCGACCAAAAAGTGATTACGTTATACAGGGAGGTCAAATCGACCAAAAAGTGATCACGTAATACAGGGAGGTCAAATCAACTAAAAAGTGATCACGTAATACAGGGAGGTCAAATCGACCAAAAACTGATTACGTAATACAGGGAGGTCAAATCGACCAAAAAGTGATTACGTAATACAGGGAGGTAAAATCGACCAAAAACTGATTACGTAATACAGGGAGGTCAAATCGACCAAAAAGTGATTACGTAATACAGGGAGGTCAAATCGACCAAAAAGTGATCACGTAATACAGGGAGGTCAAATCAACTAAAAAGTGATTACGTAATACAGGGAGGTCAAATCGACCAAAAAGTGATCACGTAATACAGGGAGGTCAAATCGACCAAAAAGTGATTACGTAATACAGGGAGGTCAAATCGACCAAAAAGTGATCACGTAATACAGGTAGGTCAAATCGACCAAAAAGTGATTACGTAATACAGGGAGGTCAAATCAACTAAAAAGTGATTACATAATACAGGGAGGTCATATCGACCAAAAAGGGATTACGTAATACAGGGAGGTAAAATCGACCAAAAAGTGATTACGTAATCCAGGGAGGTCAAATCGACCAAAAAGTGATCACGTAATACAGGGAGGTCAAATCAACTAAAAAGTGATTACGTAATACAGGGAGGTCAAATCGACCAAAAACTGATTACGTAATACAGGGAGGTCAAATCGACCAAAAAGTGATTACGTATTACAGGGAGGTCAAATCGACCAAAAAGTGATCACGTAATACAGGGAGGTCATATCGACCAAAAACTGATTACGTAATACAGGGAGGTCAAATCGACCAAAAACTGATTACGTAATACAGGGAGGTCAAATCGACCAAAAAGTGATCACGTAATACAGGGAGGTCAAATCGACCAAAAAGTGATTACGTAATACAGGGAGGTCAAATCGACCAAAAAGTGATTACGTAATACAGGGAGGTCAAATCAACTAAAAAGTGATCACGTAATACAGGGAGGTCAAATCGACCAAAAACTGATTACGTAATACAGGGAGGTCAAATCGACCAAAAACTGATTACGTTATACAGGGAGGTCAAATCGACCAAAAAGTGATCACGTAATACAGGGGGGTCAAATCAACTAAAAAGTGATCACGTAATACAGGGAGGTCAAATCGACCAAAAACTGATTACGTAATACAGGGAGGTCAAATCGACCAAAAAGTGATCACGTAATACAGGGAGGTCAAATCAACTAAAAAGTGATTACGTAATACAGGGAGGTCAAATCGACCAAAAAGTGATTACGTAATACAGGGAGGTCAAATCAACTAAAAAGTGATCACGTAATACAGGGAGGTCAAATCGACCAAAAACTGATTACGTAATACAGGGAGGTCAAATCAACTAAAAAGTGATCTCCTAATACAGGGAGGTCAAATCGACCAAAAAGTGATTACGTAATACAGGGAGGTCAAATCGACCAAAAAGTGATTACGTAATACAGGGAGGTCAAATCGACCAAAAAGTGATCACGTAATACAGGGAGGTCAAATCGACCAAAAAGTGATCACGTAATACAGGGAGGTCATATCGACCAAAAACTGATTACGTAATACAGGGAGGTCAAATCGACCAAAAACTGATTACGTAATACAGGGAGGTCAAATCGACCAAAAAGTGATCACGTAATACAGGGAGGTCAAATCGACCAAAAAGTGATTACGTAATACAGGGAGGTCAAATCGACCAAAAAGTGATTACGTAATACAGGGAGGTCAAATCAACTAAAAAGTGATCACGTAATACAGGGAGGTCAAATCGACCAAAAACTGATTACGTAATACAGGGAGGTCAAATCGACCAAAAAGTGATTACGTAATACAGGGAGGTCAAATCGACCAAAAAGTGATTACGTAATACAGGGAGGTCAAATCAACTAATAAGTGATCACGTAATACAGGGAGGTCAAATCGACCAAAAACTGATTACGTAATACAGGGAGGTCAAATCGACCAAAAACTGAATACGTAATACAGGGAGGTCAAATCGACCAAAAAGTGATTACGTTATACAGGGAGGTCAAATCGACCAAAAAGTGATCACGTAATACAGGGAGGTCAAATCAACTAAAAAGTTATCACGTAATACAGGGAGGTCAAATCAACTAAAAAGTGATCACGTAATACAGGGAGGTCAAATCGACCAAAAAGTAATTACGTAATACAGGGAGGTCAAATCGACCAAAAAGTGATTACGTAATACAGGGAGGTCAAATCGACCAAAAAGTGATTACGTAATACAGGGAGGTCAAATCAACTAAAAAGTGATCACGTAATACAGGGAGGTCAAATCGACCAAAAACTGATTACGTAATACAGGGAGGTCAAATCGACCAAAAACTGATTACCTAAAACAGGGAGGTCAAATCGACCAAAAAGTGATCACGTAATACAGGGAGGTCAAATCAACTAAAAAGTGATCACGTAATACAGGGAGGTCAAATCGACCAAAAAGTGATTACGTAATACAGGGAGGTCAAATCGACCAAAAAGTGATTTCGTAATACAGGGAGGTCAAATCGACCAAAAAGTGATTACGTAATACAGGGAGGTCAAATCGACCAAAAAGTGATCACGTAATACAGGGAGGTCAAATCGACCAAAAAGTGATTACGTAATACAGGGAGGTCAAATCGACCAAAAAGTGATTTCGTAATACAGGGAGGTCAAATCGACCAAAAAGTGATCACGTAATACAGGGAGGTCATATCGACCAAAAACTGATTACGTAATACAGGGAGGTCAAATCGACCAAAAACTGATTACGTAATACAGGGAGGTCAAATCGACCAAAAAGTGATCACGTAATACAGGGAGGTCAAATCGACCAAAAAGTGATTACGTAATACAGGGAGGTCAAATCGACCAAAAAGTGATTACGTAATACAGGGAGGTCAAATCAACTAAAAAGTGATCACGTAATACAGGGATGTCAAATCGACCAAAAACTGATTACGTAATACAGGGAGGTCAAATCGACCAAAAACTGATTACGTAATACAGGGAGGTCAAATCGACCAAAAACTGATTACGTTATACAGGGAGGTCAAATCGTCCAAAAAGTGATCACGTAATACAGGGGGGTCAAATCAACTAAAAAGTGATCACGTAATACAGGGAGGTCAAATCGACCAAAAACTGATTACGTAATACAGGGAGGTCAAATCGACCAAAAAGTGATCACGCAATACAGGGAGGTCAAATCAACTAAAAAGTGATTACGTAATACAGGGAGGTCAAATCGACCAAAAAGTGATTACGTAATACAGGGAGGTCAAATCAACTAAAAAGTGATCACGTAATACAGGGAGGTCAAATCGACCAAAAACTGATTACGTAATACAGGGAGGTCAAATCAACTAAAAAGTGATCACGTAATACAGGGAGGTCAAATCGACCAAAAAGTGATTACGTAATACAGGGAGGTCAAATCGACCAAAAAGTGATTACGTAATACAGGGAGGTCAAATCGACCAAAAAGTGATCACGTAATACAGGGAGGTCAAATCGACCAAAAACTGATTACGCAATACAGGGAGGTCAAATCGACCAAAAAATGATTTCGTAATACAGGGAGGTCAAATCGACCAAAAAGTGATCACGTAATACAGGGAGGTCATATCGACCAAAAACTGATTACGTAATACAGGGAGGTCAAATCGACCAAAAACTGATTACGTAATACAGGGAGGTCAAATCGACCAAAAACTGATTACGTAATACAGGGAGGTCAAATCAACTAAAAAGTGATCACGTAATACAGGGAGGTCAAATCGACCAAAAACTGATTACGTAATACAGGGAGGTCAAATCGACCAAAAACTGATTACGCAATACAGGGAGGTCAAATCGACCAAAAAGTTATCACGTAATACAGGGAGGTCAAATCAACTAAAAAGTGATCACGTAATACAGGAAGGTCAAATCGACCAAAAACTGATTACGTAATACAGGGAGGTCAAATCGACCAAAAAGTGATCACGTAATACAGGGAGGTCAAATCAACTAAAAAGTGATTACGTGATACAGGGAGGTCAAATCGACCAAAAAGTGATAACGTAATACAGGGAGGTCAAATCAACTAAAAAGTGATCACGTAATACAGGGAGGTCAAATCGACCAAAAACTGATTACGTAATACAGGGAGGTCAAATCGACCAAAAAGTGATTACGTTATACAGGGAGGTCAAATCGACCAAAAAGTGATCACGTAATACAGGGAGGTCAAATCAACTAAAAAGTGATCACGTAATACAGGGAGGTCAAATCGACCAAAAACTGATTACGTAATACAGGGAGGTCAAATCGACCAAAAAGTGATTCCGTAATACAGGGAGCTCAAATCGACCAAAAACTGATTACGTAATACAGGGAGGTCAAATCGACCAAAAAGTGATCAGGTAATACAGGGAGGTCAAATCAACTAAAAAGTGATTACGTAATACAGGGAGGTCAAATCGACCAAAAAGTGATTACGTAATACAGGGAGGTCAAATCAACTAAAAAGTGATCACGTAATACAGGGAGGTCAAATCGACCAAAAACTGATTACGTAATACAGGGAGGTCAAATGAACTAAAAAGTGATCACGTAATACAGGGAGGTCAAATCGACCAAAAAGTGATTACGTAATACAGGGAGGTCAAATCAACTAAAAAGTGATCACGTAATACAGGGAGGTCAAATCGACCAAAAAGTGATTACGTAATACAGGGAGGTCAAATCGACCAAAAAGTGATTACGTAATACAGGGAGGTCAAATCGACCAAAAAGTGATCACGTAATACAGGGAGGTCAAATCGACCAAAAACTGATTACGTAATACAGGGAGGTCAAATCGACCAAAAAGTGATTTCGTAATACAGGGAGGTCAAATCGACCAAAAAGTGATCACGTAATACAGGGAGGTCATATCGACCAAAAACTGATTCCGTAATACAGGGAGGTCAAATCGACCAAAAACTGATTACGTAATGCAGGGAGGTCAAATCGACCAAAAAGTGATTACGTAATACAGGGAGGTCAAATCAACTAAAAAGTGATCACGTAATACAGGGAGGTCAAATCGACCAAAAACTGATTACGTAATACAGGGAGGTCAAATCGACCAAAAACTGATTACGCAATACAGGGAGGTCAAATCGACCAAAAAGTTATCACTTAATACAGGGAGGTCAAATCAACTAAAAAGTGATCACGTAATACAGGAAGGTCAAATCGACCAAAAACTGATTACGTAATACAGGGAGGTCAAATCGACCAAAAAGTGATCACGTAATACAGGGAGGTCAAATCAACTAAAAAGTGATTACGTGATACAGGGAGGTCAAATCGACCAAAAAGTGATAACGTAATACAGGGAGGTCAAATCAACTAAAAAGTGATCACGTAATACAGGGAGGTCAAATCGACCAAAAACTGATTACGTAATACAGGGAGGTCAAATCGACCAAAAAGTGATCAGGTAATACAGGGAGGTCAAATCAACTAAAAAGTGATTACGTAATACAGGGAGGTCAAATCGACCAAAAAGTGATTACGTAATACAGGGAGGTCAAATCAACTAAAAAGTGATCACGTAATACAGGGAGGTCAAATCGACCAAAAACTGATTACGTAATACAGGGAGGTCAAATGAACTAAAAAGTGATCACGTAATACAGGGAGGTCAAATCGACCAAAAAGTGATTACGTAATACAGGGAGGTCAAATCAACTAAAAAGTGATCACGTAATACAGGGAGGTCAAATCGACCAAAAAGTGATTACGTAATACAGGGAGGTCAAATCGACCAAAAAGTGATTACGTAATACAGGGAGGTCAAATCGACCAAAAAGTGATCACGTAATACAGGGAGGTCAAATCGACCAAAAACTGATTACGTAATACAGGGAGGTCAAATCGACCAAAAAGTGATTTCGTAATACAGGGAGGTCAAATCGACCAAAAAGTGATCACGTAATACAGGGAGGTCATATCGACCAAAAACTGATTACGTAATACAGGGAGGTCAAATCGACCAAAAACTGATTACGTAATACAGGGAGGTCAAATCGACCAAAAACTGATTACGTAATGCAGGGAGGTCAAATCGACCAAAAAGTGATTACGTAATACAGGGAGGTCAAATCAACTAAAAAGTGATCACGTAATACAGGGAGGTCAAATCGACCAAAAACTGATTACGTAATACAGGGAGGTCAAATCGACCAAAAACTGATTACGCAATACAGGGAGGTCAAATCGACCAAAAAGTTATCACTTAATACAGGGAGGTCAAATCAACTAAAAAGTGATCACGTAATACAGGAAGGTCAAATCGACCAAAAACTGATTACGTAATACAGGGAGGTCAAATCGACCAAAAAGTGATCACGTAATACAGGGAGGTCAAATCAACTAAAAAGTGATTACGTGATACAGGGAGGTCAAATCAACCAAAAAGTGATAACGTAATACAGGGAGGTCAAATCAACTAAAAAGTGATCACGTAATACAGGGAGGTCAAATCGACCAAAAACTGATTACGTAATACAGGGAGGTCAAATCGACCAAAAAGTGATTACGTTATACAGGTAGGTCAAATCGACCAAAAAGTGATCACGTAATACAGGGAGGTCAAATCAACTAAAAAGTGATCACGTAATACAGGGAGGTCAAATCGACCAAAAACTGATTACGTAATACAGGGAGGTCAAATCGACCAAAAAGTGATTCCGTAATACAGGGAGGTCAAATCGACCAAAAACTGATTACGTAATACAGGGAGGACAAATCGACCAAAAAGTGATCAGGTAATACAGGGAGGTCAAATCAACTAAAAAGTGATTACGTAATACAGGGAGGTCAAATCGACCAAAAAGTGATTACGTAATACAGGGAGGTCAAATCAACTAAAAAGTGATCACGTAATACAGGAAGGTCAAATCGACCAAAAACTGATTACGTAATACAGGGAGGTCAAATCGACCAAAAAGTGATCACGTAATACAGGGAGGTCAAATCAACTAAAAAGTGATTACGTGATACAGGGAGGTCAAATCGACCAAAAAGTGATAACGTAATACAGGGAGGTCAAATCAACTAAAAAGTGATCACGTAATACAGGGAGGTCAAATCGACCAAAAACTGATTACGTAATACAGGGAGGTCAAATCGACCAAAAAGTGATTACGTTATCCAGGGAGGTCAAATCGACCAAAAAGTGATCACGTAATACAGGGAGGTCAAATCAACTAAAAAGTGATTCACGTAATACAGGGAGGTCAAATCGACCAAAAACTGATTACGTAATACAGGGAGGTCAAATCGACCAAAAACTGATTACGTAATACAGGGAGGTCAAATCGACCAAAAATTGATTACGTAATACAGGGAGGTCAAATCGACCACAAAGTGATCACGTAATACAGGGAGGTCATATCGACCAAAAACTGATTACGTAATACAGGGAGGTCAAATCGACCAAAAACTTATTACGTAATACAGGGAGGTCAAATCAACTAAAAAAGTGATTTCGTAATACAGGGAGGTCAAATCGAACCAAAACTGATTACGTAATACAGGGAGGTCAAATCGACCGAAAAACTGATTACGTAATACAGGGAGGTCAATTCGACCAAAAAGTGATTACGTAATACAGGGAGGTCAAATCGACCAAAAAGTGATCACGTAATACAGGGAGGTCAAATCGACCAAAAACTGATTACGTAATACAGGGAGGTCAAATCGACCAAAAAGTGATCACGTAATACAGGGAGGGTCAAATCGACCAAAAAGTGATCACGTAATACAGGGAGGTCATATCGACCAAAAACTGATTACGTAATACAGGGAGGGGTCAAATCGACCAAAAAAGTGATTACGTAATACAGGGAGGAGGTCAATCGACCAAAAAGTGATTACGTAATACAGGGAGGTCAAATCGACCAAAAAGTGATTACGTAATACAGGGGAGGTCAAATCAACTAAAAAGTGATCACGTAATACAGGGAGGTCAAATCGACCAAAAACTGATTTCGTTATACAGGGAGGTCAAATCGACCAAAAACTGATTACGTAATACAGGGAGGCTCAATTCGACCAAAAAGTGATCACGTAATACAGGGAGGTCAAATTCAATTAAAAAGTGATCACGTAATACTGGGAGGTCAAATCGACCAAAAACTGATTACGTAATACAAGGGAGGTCAAATCGACCAAAAAAGTGATCACGTAATACAGGGAGGTCAAATCAACTAAAAAGTGATTACGTAATACAGGGAGGTCAAATCGACCAAAAAGTGATTACGTAATACAGGGAGGTCAAATCAACTAAAAGGTGATCACGTAATACAGGGAGGTCAAATCGACCAACAAACTGATTACGTAATACAGGGAGGTCAAATCAACTAAAAAAGTGATCACGTAATACAGGGAGGTCAAATCGACCAAAAAGTGATTACGTAATACAGGGAGGTCAAATCGACCAAAAAGTGATTACGTTATACAGGGAGGTCAAATCGACCAAAAAGTGATCACGTAATACAGGGAGGTCAAATCAACTAAAAAGTGATCACGTAATACAGGGAGGTCAAATCGACCAAAAACTGATTACGTAATACAGGGAGGTCAAATCGACCAAAAAGTGATTACGTAATACAGGGAGGTAAAATCGACCAAAAACTGATTACGTAATACAGGGAGGTCAAATCGACCAAAAAGTGATTACGTAATACAGGGAGGTCAAATCGACCAAAAAGTGATCACGTAATACAGGGAGGTCAAATCAACTAAAAAGTGATTACGTAATACAGGGAGGTCAAATCGACCAAAAAGTGATCACGTAATACAGGGAGGTCAAATCGACCAAAAAGTGATTACGTAATACAGGGAGGTCAAATCGACCAAAAAGTGATCACGTAATACAGGTAGGTCAAATCGACCAAAAAGTGATTACGTAATACAGGGAGGTCAAATCAACTAAAAAGTGATTACATAATACAGGGAGGTCATATCGACCAAAAAGGGATTACGTAATACAGGGAGGTAAAATCGACCAAAAAGTGATTACGTAATCCAGGGAGGTCAAATCGACCAAAAAGTGATCACGTAATACAGGGAGGTCAAATCAACTAAAAAGTGATTACGTAATACAGGGAGGTCAAATCGACCAAAAACTCATTACGTAATACAGGGAGGTCAAATCAACTAAAAAGTGATTACGTAATACAGGGAGGTCAAATCGACCAAAAACTGATTACGTAATACAGGGTGGTCTAATCGACCAAAAACTGATTACGTAATACAGGGAGGTCAAATCGACCAAAAAGTGATTACGTAATAAAGGGAGGTCAAATCGACCAAAAAGTGATCACGTAATACAGGAAGGTCAAATCTACTAAAAAGTGATTACGTAATACAGGAAGGTCAAATCGACCAAAAAGTGATTACGTAATACAGAGAGGTCAAATCGACCAAAAAGTGATTACGTAATACAGGGAGGTCAAATCGACCAAAAAGTGATTACGTAATACAGGGAGGTCAAATCGACCAAAAAGTGATCACGTAATACAGGGAGGTCTTATCGACCAAAAAGTGATTACGTAATACAGGGAGGTCATATCGACCAAAAACTGATTACGTAATACAGAGAGGTCATATCGACGAAAAACTGATTACGTAATACAGGGAGGTCAAATCGACCAAAAACTGATTACGTAATACAGAGAGGTCAAATCGACCAAAAACTGATTACGTAATACAGAGAGGTCATATCGACCAAAAACTGATTACGTAATACAGAGAGGTCAAATCGACCAAAAAGTGATCACGTAATGCATGAGGGTGGCCAAAGAGTGGTTACGCATTACAGGGGGCGTCAAAATCGACCAAGAGTGATTACGTATTGCACGAGGGTGGCCAAAGAGTGATTACGCATTACAGGGGGGGGGGGGTCAAAATCGACCAGAAAGTTATTACGTAGTACAGGAAGGGGTCAAAATCGACCAAGAGTGATTGAGTAATACAGGGGTTCAAAATTGACCAAAAAGTGATTACGTAATACAGGGAGGGTCAGAATCGACCAAAAAGTGACTACGTAGCCTAATCTGTATGAGGACGGCCCCTACGTTTCTCCTTCCACCGACCACCTCGTTGTGTAGTAGCTAGTAGCCTATTCTTCGCTATCACCCCAGATATCCGGGTTCGATTCGCGGTCTGACTGTTAGGTAGTCAGCCCAGAGGCTGGTTGGATCATCAAAAAGTACCTCCACAGGTTAGGTCGGTAGATACCAACAAAATCTTAAGACAGCACTATAATGAGGCATACTAGGCAAGATCAGGAGTGAGGTAGTTTGTCATTGCTTTCCTCACAGAATCAGAACTATAGCACCGGCTCTATGAGCATAACCTTTCACAGTACACTCTGGCACTAGCTGGGCCCTGAAGGTCATTGCTCACTCATACCTAAAAGCTATAATCACAGCCATGAGTGGGACTGAGACATCGGTGGAAAGCTACATTTTACTCCAGTGATGGACGAAGCAAAGAGGATATTAATTGTAGATTAGCATTTCTACAGAAAAGGAATCTGTTGACATTGAATATTGATTTAGGTATTGGGAAGTATTTTTTGAAGGCCTTTGTCCGGAGCGTGGCACTCTATAGAAGTGAAACTTGGACTGTTGGAGCAGCAGAAAAGTGGAGAACAGAAGCGTTTGAAATGTGGTGTTACAGGAGAATGATAAGGATCAGATAGGTAGATAGGGTTACGAATGAAGAGGTATTAAGACGAGTGGGAGAGGAGAGATGTTCCTGGTGACTGCTAATGAAGAGAAGAGATACACACATCAAAAAAAGTTTTGCATCACCTCGGTTCCAAGAGTTCCGGAACCGTTAAATACAAAGGGAATAGAGATCAACACAAACAACATTTCAGCTCGTTTTATTGCTCATGAGACCCACACATTGCATGTTGTACCATCATACAGCTAGACTTTCAGCATTTGTGGTCCAGATTGCAGTACACACCACTACCTCTAATACCCAGTAGCACGTCCTCTTCGCATTGATGCATGCCTGTATTCGCCGTGGCATACTAATCCACAAGTTCATCAAGACACTGTTGGTCCAAATTGTCCCACTCCTCAACGACAATTCGGCGTAAATCTCTCAGAGTGGTTGGTGGGTCAAGACGTCCATAAACAGCCCTTTTCAACATATCCCAGGCATGTTCGATAGGGTTCATGTCTGGCGAACATGCTGGCCACTGTAGTCGAGCGATGTCGTTATCTTGAAGGAACGCATTCACAAGATGTGCACGATGAGGTCGAGAATTGTCGTCCATGAAGACAAATGCCTCTCCAATATTCTGCCGATATGGTTGCACTATGGGTCGGAGGATGTCATTCAGGTATCGTAAAGCCGTTTCGGAGCCTTCCATGACCACCAGTGGCGTACGTCGGCCCCACATAATGCCACCTCCAAAACATCAGGGAACCACCACCTTGCTGCACTCGCTGGACAGTGAGTCTAAGACGTTCAGGCCTGACCAGGGTGCCTCCAAACACGTCTCCGACGATTGTCTGGTTGAAGGCATATGCGACACTCATCGGTGAAGAGAACGTGATGCCAATTCCGTGGGGTCCATTCAGCATGTTGTTGGGCCATCTGTACCGCGCTGCATGGTGTCGGGGTTGCAAAGCTGGACCTCGCCATGGACGTCGGGAGTGAAGTTGCGCATCATGCAGCCTATTGCGCACTAGTTTGAGTTGAGAAACACGACGTCCTGTGGCTGAACGAAACGCATTATTCAACATGAGTGGCATTGCTGTCAGGGTTCCTCCGAGCGGCAATCCGTAAGTAGCGGTCATCCACTACAGCAGTAGCCCTTGGGCGGCCTGAGCGAGGCCTGTCATCGACAGTTCCTGTATCTCTGTACCTCCTCCATGTCCGAACAACATCGCTTTGGTTCACTCTGAGACGCCTGGAAACTTCCTTGTTGCGAGCCCTTCTTGACACAAAGTAACAATGCGGACGCGATCGAACTGCGGTATTGACCTTCTAGGCATGGTAGAACTACAGACAACATGAGCAGCGTACCTTCGTCCTGGTGGGATGACTGGAACTGATCGGCTGTCGTACCCCCTCCGTCTAATAGGCCCTGCTCATGCATGGTTGTTTACATCTTTGAGCCAGTTTTAGTGACATCTATGAACAGTCAAAGGGACTGTATCTTGGATACAATATACACAGGTCAACGTCTATATGCCGGAGATCTGGGAACCGAGGTGATGCAAAACTTTTTTTGATGTGTGTATGTTGGTAGAATACATAGACTACTAAGACACCCAGGAATAGCAAGCTTAGCTATAGAAGGAAAGGTCGAGGATAAGAACTGTAGGGGCAGACCAAGGTTAGAGTATGCTAAACAGATTGCCTTGGATGTAAGGTGTGGTAGCTATGTAGAGCTGAAATGATTAGCTCAGGATAGGGAAGCATGGAGGTCTGCATCAAACCAGTCGAAAGACTGAAGATTCAAACACACACACTCTAGCTTGTGCCAACAGACACATGCAAATGTATTGCATTCATCAAGAAATGGTGTACAGGCACTGCCAAGGAATTGTAATTTTAGTCTGAGAGCTGGAACGGGATGCACTCAGCCTCGTAAAGCAAAACCTTTAGAAGAGGAGGTGCTCAATTCCTACCTCAGTCATCGTAGAAGTGTTAACTTTCTGTGGCTTCACACTTCTACTCCAGACAAATGCCGCAGGTGGCTCCTAACTTAAGGCCACGGTCGCCACATTCCCAATACTCACCTGAATTGCAAACACCACAAAAAACTAATACAGCCATCATAATAATAACACAGGTTATCAGACACAATTGCACACATCCAAAAACACGGGGCTAATTGTCCACGATGTCCAAGCCCTCAAATGAAACAACAGCAACATAATTATTTCCTTTTGGTTAGAAATATATTGTAATGGCATCTGGAGGCAGATATTACGAACTGCAAGCGGAGATGAATTCTCTAGCGTCCTTCTGGCTCCACGACCTTTCCCTGACGTAGGACAGGTATCATCATTAAAGCAGTATCTGTGGGGCGTCGCACACGCTTGGCTCGTGCCCTTTGTTGTCGCCGGTGACATACTGTAGCTCCTTGGCCCCCTGCGGGCCTGCTCGTGCCTGACCTGGCCTCCTGCGACACTGGGACAAGCGATAACTCACCAGGACTACCCTATCGCCGGTGACATTGCTCCATGGCCCCCTGCGGACCCCGCTCGTGCCGACACCCGGGACTATAGCAACGGGCCAGTCGTAACTCTCCGTGGAACTACCCTAATGTGTCCACTAGATCTTGTAGACAGGGGTGAGCAACATCAGTGCCTAACAGACGCATCTCAACGTGTGTCCCTCACAAGGGAACATCGCCAGCTTCAGTCACCGGATATTGGATCGAATCCTGGCGCAGTCTGCTGGCATTTGTGGGTGCACAAATGCGAGGAACCCGTGTCAGTAGATTTACTGGCACGTTAAATATGTCCTTCGGGGCGAAATTGCGGCACCCCCGGCGTCTCTAAAAGCCACAGTAGCTAAAAGGGACGTAAAATCAATAACATTATCATTATTAATCACCGGAATTCGGTAAAATTTTGCATACATGTTGGCCAGGTAACACGGAAACCATCTGCGATAATAGTTGTTGTTCTTTTCACTTGAGGGGCTTCGGTATCATGGTCATTTAGCCTCGTGTGCTTGGGTGTATATATATAAACAATTTGTCTAATAACCTGTGCTGTTGTGGTGGCTGTAGTAGTGTGTATACTTGCAATTCAGGTGAGAATAGGGAAGGAGGTGGCTGTGTCCTTAAGTTATTTATGACATTTTCCTGGAGTAGAAGTGGGAAACCACGGAAACACATTTTCAGGATAACTGAGGTGGGAATCGAACCCAATTCTCAGTCTTATCTCACGAGGCTGAATGTTTCTCGTTCCGTCTCCTAATGTCCTAGTAGAACCGGGAATCGAACACGGATCTCTAGGGCAACTGCCAAGAATTCTCACCACTAAATCTCCAAATTTATTTGGGTCATACCCAGAGAGTTTGAATTTGTAGCCTACTCGTCTGAATACTCACGCGAAACTTTGAACGGCCCTGGTGGGTATGCACATTGAGTTTTCATGTAATTTCTTACCAATCGCATTACTTAACCACGTACCCAACTGTCTGTCTACGATGAGAGAGCCTGGTACGTGATGCAGACATTTCACTTCGAAAATCTCAAACGCATCCACCAGGAATCGAATCTAGTCCACTTTGATGACAGGCAACCAGCTTAACCACTGTGCCTTCACGAGACACCCACTGTACACTTATTTGTACAGTCTCCTAATCAAAAGTATTAGGGGGCCGTATTTTTTGGTAATGGCGATACACGCGAAATTTGTTCATATCTTCTTTCTTGCCTATATAGGCCTATGACCTTGCAGGTACTGAAAGTAGCGTATTTTAGCAAAATGAACTCGCGAAATACCACGAAATCTGATTTATTGCACGAATTGCACAAATAATCACAAAATATACTCCACTTGGTACGAAAATGCTAAATATTATCGAAAAAGCTCTCCATTAGACGTTTAAATGCTTCTGAGGAATTGACCATCGTGGTTTCCTTCTCGTTTGATTGATAGTGTCAATACCAACTGCTGCATATTCTCTACACAACTGCTTACAAAGCCGGAAGTATGTGTATTCAGTTCCGCGATCTCTAAGGCTATCGATGAAAATCGATATCTTCTATCGATTACATCAAATGGCGTTGTGGTCGTAGATACAGCAGTGCGAGTTCGCGACTGATAAAACTATCGGCAAACATCCAGCATTTACGTATAAAAATGCCGAAAATTAAAGTAACAACAGTTTTCTCGAGGGCCGAGGAATACAACAGTGAGGGGTTCTATGTATTTGACGCTGCAAGAAAGATTCTAATGTGTAAATACTCCAATGTTCGTGTTCAGTGGAAACGAAAAGAAACGTGCGATAAACACTGCAAGAATTCAGCAACGCATAAAAAGAGGAAGAAAGAAGAAAATGAACATAATTCTAAGCAGCAAATAACATTCGGCGAAACTCAACACATTGCAAAGGAGTTGAAAAACCCTCTTATCATATAATTTGTTAGATTATCCCATACTATAAGGAAGATTTCAGAAGACACATCGATCATTATGACAATTTATTTCGCGAAATACCCACCGAAATAGCGTCAGTTTTAAACCGAAATCAACGATTTTATTTCATTAAAAAACAAGTAGTTCCGTGAAGAACTATACAGCCTATTTTCATATATCCTACTTATATTAACTGCCACTAACAACATACACAATTTCAGTTTGATTGCTGTAATAGATTCGTAGATATTGAGAACCGACTAAATATTTCGGATGGTCGCCATGTTGGATTTTATATATGTAGGTCCTAGAGTTATGTACTGTTACATGCAGATTATTGTGAATGTGTAGTATTCAAACTTCAATCGCATAATTAGGACACAAGAAAAAACAAGGAGATTTTAAAATTTTGCACAGCTGCCATCTTGAGGTTATGGAAACAATTGAAATAAATTAGATGCCAGTGGATTAACATTCGGATAAAGATTTACTGTACCAAGTTTCACTGCACGCGGATGGTTAAATTGCGAGAAACGTCCATGTGAATATTTATAATTCGCGTCACCGCCATGTTGGATTTGTGATCACCAGGTTATTTAAAGTCCTATAGGTGAACTTAAGTTCATAGCCCCTATGAACATTAAAAAATGCAGTTTGATTGCTAAAATAGATTCGTAGATATTCAGTATCGTCTAAATATTTCGGATGGTCGCCATGTTGGATTGTTAAATGTATAGGCCATAGAGTCATGTACCATTAAAGGAAAATTATTGCGTAGGTTCATTATTCAAACTTTCACTTCGATCGCATGACTACATCACAAGAAATAAAAACTTAATTTTAAAATTCGCACTGCCGCCATCTTGAGGTTATGTAAACAATTGAACTAAATTAGATACCAGTGGATTACAATGTGTATAAATATTTCCTGTACCAGGTTTCAGTGCGCTTGGAACATTAAATCGCGAGAAAGGTCTATTTAAAATGTTCAAATTCGCTTGGCCGCCATGTTCGTTTTGTAGTTAACCGGTTTTTGAAAATCTTATAGATGGACTTCCAGTAGTGCCCTTTATCTCAGTACAAAATTTTAGGGAGATACCGCTAATAGTTTCAGAGATATAGAATGCCGGTGAAATATTTCGCACATCCGCCATCTTGTGATTATGTAAACAATTGAACGAAGTTATATGTCGGTGCATTACAATGTATATAAACATATACTGTACCAAGTTTCATTGCGTTTGGTTGGTCAAATCGCGAGAAACGTCTATTTAAAAGTCGCAAATTCCCTCTATCACCATAGAAAATGTCAGGGTAATATCGGTAATAGTTTCGGAGATATTGAATGCTGGTGAAATATTTCGCACAGCCGCCATGTTAGATTGGTGAGTCGTAACAAAATTTGAAGGGCACGGTCGAGGTCGCCGGGAATAGTGCTATGAACTTTCCGAGTTTCATTGAAATCGCTCCTGCCGTTTAGATTTTATTAGGGGGGGACGCACACACGAATCACACACACACACACACACACACGCACGCACACGGACAAAAGGTGATCTCATAAGCCTATTTTTTCAAAATTGAAAATAGGCTAATGAGGCCCTTAATAAGTATGTATTTATTTTGATTATCTGTGGGTTGCACTATCTAGCCTAGATTTAGAGCTTTTTCTTATTCTGCTCCTTCTTCTTCATTACTATTCCGTTTGTCAATCAGTCCCTACCGATGATGGATTAAAGAATAGTTAAGAGCTGTGGCTTTGGAGGCGCAGGAGTACTGGAATTATTAGGTACATTTCATTAGAAAGCTACCTATTGCAATAGGTGCCATATTTCGACTTCCAGAAAATGTTGACATATCTTCGCGTTTCACATTCCCCAGACCCCAAAACCACCGTCAGTTCAAAAGGTTAAACCGTATTGGCCCAAAAATAAGCCGCCTCCGCATATAGGCCGTGCCCTTAATGTTCGAAGAGGAAAAATATTCATGCCCGAAAACCAGCCGCATCCTGATTAAGGGAAGACCATTTATTTTCTTGTAGCCTACTTACCAACATGGGAACATTTTTTTCTGCCATCATATCTTCTTCCAGCCTCTTTGTTGGTTGTACTGTACATGTACTTTTGGCATAACGCACAACTGCAAGTTTGAAGGCTGAATCATAAGCATGCTGAATTGCTTGGCTTGATGAAGCTTTTCTCTCTGCCGGTAAATGATCCCTCATTTTTGCGTTAAACAGGCTTTCTTACAGATCTTACAGAGACTGAGCTACTGTAGTTTATTCAAGCTTACGAAACAATACCGTGTTACCGAATAACAATGTCACCGCCAAAACAAAAGTTTGCATTGTTGTCATTAAATGCCGCCAGTTTCTCTTACAGACTGTATCGTTGCTTTGTTGCTGTGTTCTTGCTAATGGTATTCCTTTCTAAACATTACATGGCATATAAAAGTGAAGGTAGCGAATATAAGCCGCACCCAGATTTTTTACCCACATAATTTTAATATAAGTGCGGCTTATTTTCGGACCAATAAGGTATATAATTTACTGTATATATAGATATTTGTATCACTTTTTTGTGGGCACGATAACTACCGTCATGTTGCACCAATCACTTTCAAATGTAGTCTATACATACAGTAAAAACAAGAAGTTCCGTGAAGAAATATACAGCCAACTTTTCATGCCAATGATTATTCTACAGTATATGAACCTATCTAGAATAATGACAAAATTAAGTTGGTAATATCGAAATATCAAATTAGTTCAAAATATACCTGGTATAATGTAGCCTAATAGAGCACTACAGTTGGCAGCCCTGGTGACAGAATATATTCTTAGTTCCATCTCTTAAGGTACAAAATACAAAATTAGGTTGAAGTCCAATGGACGTTACATGCAGTTAGACACTGGATCTATCAGCACGCGTAATAGCATGTTGCCAACAATACCATGCGTGTGTTGGTTAGAAATAATCTGAAATATTATGATGTCTTGTTGTGCCAATTTTGGATGAAATCCATTTGTTAGTATAGAAGTTACATGTATTTTAAAATTGGACATATCAGCAGGCATAGAATCATGTTGGCAGCACTGCCTTGTATTAATTACTCCAAATTAATCTAGAATGTCAGGTGCTATACGTGTGCAAAGTATAGAGCTGTTGGCTTGCATACTTTCTGATATATTGATATTAGGGTAAAAAATATAGACAGAATTTATTAACAGTTGGCAGCCCTGATTGCTCTTAACAATACTTACAGTCATATCTGTTATGGTACACATAGCACATACGAAATTTGGTTGAAATCCAACTGATAGTATCGAAGTTACAAGTATTTAAAAATTGGTACTATCAGCAGGCTTATAATCATGTTGGTACAACTGACGTATATACGTTACTCCAAATTAATCTAAAATGTCAGAATATACGTGTGCATAGTTTAAAGCTGTTGGCTTGCATACTTTCTGATATATTGGCATTTGGATTTTAAAAAAAGAGAGAGCAATTATTAACAGTTGGCAGCCTTGGTGGCTCCTAAGAATACGCTCAATCATATCTGTTTATGTACAGATATTACATTGTGAACCCTTTATCCTCTGATGGATAAATGATTCGATGTTTATTTCTACAATTAATTAATATTTCCACCAGCGTCATGAAATAGCCAGACGAAGATGAGGAAACTTCAAGCATTTGTTGGAGACAGTGGGGATATACCTGCAGTAGTTTGACAAAAGGATAAATACTTAGGGAATATGAAAGGAAATAGCCTATCGATGATTCAGAAGGACAGGTGTTGGCTACCTCAAAATAGAAGGGACGCGTGGTGGGACACGCTTGTGGCATGTTCATTGTACTATTCGCGCCTAAAAAAATATAATGCAGTAACGTGAGTGGCTGATGGTACTACTGGACACTCCTACTAGGCCGAGGTCTGATAAAAACCGCGAAAGTAACGTAATAGAGGAACCAATAGGAGATGAATGCTTATGAACGCGCCAAGTCTAGCTGGGGCACGCGATAGCTAGCATTAACGCGGGAGATCGGCCAGACAACATCTCTACGATCGATTCTAAAATTAATGGGCATATTCTTGACCTGCGCAATTTTACGAGTCCAGTGATATTTGTTTCATTCCTGTACCACTATTATTTTGAGAAATTTTTATATATTTTCCCCCTCTATCGATACCTAGGGCCAGTTCATTTATAAGTGGCATGAAGAGCCAAGACATTACATTACATTTTGTGCGTCTGAGGACGTAGGCTGACGTTATTTTGTGTGTCGGAGGACACAGGTTGACATTACATTTTGTGCGTCTGAGGACGTAGGCACTTGTACTTTGCGTGTCATGAGGACATAGATTTTTATTAAGACAAATGTGTTGTAAATTCAGTGTGATAGATAGTCACAGTACTAATTTTGTAGGGCCAGTATCATCGACAATTCGCCAACAGACTGTTTTGGGGAAATGAGTACCTAAACGGTGAATTTAGTAGACAGAAATCGAGTGTGTAATAACCTATAACTTTTTGCATCAGCACGAGAGATGACATCGCTTATCTTGGAAGAAGTTTGGAACTGTCAACACTCCGTTGAGATGTTCGAGACGAGCTAAGCAGCATTAAGTAGGGAGATGGCTGCAAATGTCCGCTGACGGGTGACTGGCCGAGGATGAGTACTGAATAATATTCTTATTATCTGACAAATCAACTTATGGCATATGGGATATATTTTTTTGTAAATATCTTGCTTGTGTTGATTAACGTAGTGTATTTAGTTATGGTCTGACACACATTTTGCATGGGAACAGCTCGCACAAGTGTTCGTAGTCGTAGGTTCTTGTTTGTTTGTTTGTTTTAATTAGCGTGGCTATGTGGATGACCGTGTTCGCATATGTTTACGCAATGTGGTTAAGGAACGTCTCTCGGAGATATGTTGTGTTTCAGAAGTAGGACTGAAATAATATAATCATAAAGTAGATTGGTGGGTAAATTGATCTTTGTAGTGTTTATCATTGATCAGATTCATTAAGTTTATTGCCTTTGGAGCAATGTGAGTTGTGGCGGAGAGCATTCAGCTCTCTCATAGGTTTTAATATTCCTAAATAATTTGTGAGCATCTGATTCAACCGACCTGTGTGAAAAGTGTTATGTCATTCCCAGCAATGAGTGTGTGTGTGTGTTTAATTGGTCATTACAAGCGGGAATTTCAGCGTAGACTGATTTCTGTCAGCTTGGTGCCGAGTCCATATTGTGACCTTGCGAGGGCGTATGTGACTATATCGATTAATGTCTTGCCATATGTGCATATGGTTGAGATTTGTTGCTGTTGAGTCTACGAGATAACGGGACAGTTGGTCAAGTTATTTTTACACACTGGAGCTGGATGATGACAAAAGTTGAGAGGAAGGGGGGAACCTGTTTTCACAAGGAGGGTTGAACAGACTGCATCGAGGTCATTAGTGGAGTACATGTTGGCTCCGTATTAATAGTTGAAATACAGAATAAGAACTGATCGATGATAAAAATTGTTTAAATAAATGGGAGTTGCCTACGAATCATTATAATCTCCGAAGCGTTATCTTATCGCAATTTTTTCTATTCTTGTAGAATAATGTCAGCCGTGAGGCATGTGTTTTTGTTTGTTGTTGGTTTATTTTTTTAGTCTTGTGTCAGTGACTCCGAGTGGTCACGTGCGGTGCTGTGTTTTCCTTGTTTGTTTGTTTGAGCATTTGGCCTTGCAGGCAAGCTCGTTGTCAGATGAGCTATCTCACTGGGAGAGGGTCCCGAGGGAGATTCCTGTAAATATTAGATATTAGATTGTGTGTCAGCATTAATTTAAAGGTTTTTATTAGTATTGTGTCCTATATCCGTAAACTTTGATTTACGAGATGATTGTTCGTAAGCACCGTGGCTGTTACCCGATGTAAACGAACAGTCATCCAAGTACTCATTCCTCGTAGTTAGTCATTACGCGTACATACAATCCTGATGCAAGTTGGTGGAACTTGGATCCACATTTTTATGAGGAGGAGATCCGTCTGATCCCTCAACGTTATATATATTTCTGTCATGGGAAGATTCAGGGAGGAATAATATTGTTGTTATTTATATTCATTTATGCATCATTAGTCATTAAATTATGTTATTATTTTACGTCTTGTCACTTCCTTTCTTTATTATAGTTTTAATCCTATAACCCTTCCCTCAGTAGAGCATGTTGTTTGGCGAACGTATACATCACACTATGAACTGAGCGCGACCCCTTGATAAAGATTCTTGAATATAAACACTGCGATACTGAAGGGTTCATAGGAGGTAAACTGGCGCCCAACGTGGGGCGGTTCTCTGTGGTGTAGCGTTAAAGAAATTGCACATGTCAATGTAAGCGTAGTTGGGATTACAAACTGACGCAACAATGAAGGTGTATTTTTGTTGCTGGTTCGCTGCTGGAACACATTTAGTTGGCATATTTGAGTAAAACTGGCATGCCACAAGTGGAGGCAGATGTGACAGTATTTTAATCACCGGAAAGTGATATTTTATTAAAAGTAATTGAGGCGAAGAGGATACCGCCAACTGTGTGAAATATAAATTAAAATCAGGAGTTTGCAATGTAAAATGCGGTTCACATTTTTGTCTATTGAATTAAAGTGAAAGTAATATACGTGATATCGGGCGCCCAATGATAAAAGTTAAAACTAGATTTGTGATAGAAAGTCAAACTCCATGAAGGTAATAGGAAGGCCTGTGGCGTTTAAACAGACAATTAATATTTGGTTAATGTGTCTGTTGTTAATATCAGATCAGGATAACAATTTAATGACTGAAGATGTGTTTGGGTTTAAATTAAATTGAGTAAAATTAGAACCACTCAGAGATGCGATTGACTAGTGGGATTAAATGTAAATTATAAATGAACTGAGTAGGGTAAAGGAATTAAATGTGCATTAGGATTGTATGTGTGTGTCAGGGGGCATTGCTTTATGCCATTTCCCTAATGACTCATATAAAGTGCATAACATGGCAACAGTGCAACAGATTCAAGAAATCATCGAAAATGCTGCTAGGAGGACACAGGAATTGTTGGACACTAAATTGGCGGAACAGAGTGAATCATTAAACACTAAACTATCTGAACAGAGTGAATCATTAAACGCTAAATTATCTGAACAAATAAACAATAGTATGTTAGAACAAAGTGAATCAATAAGCAATAGTATGTTAGAACAAAGTGAGTCTATAAACAAATTGTCTGAGCAGAGTGAATCACTAAAAACTAAACTATCCGTACAAAGTGAATCACTAAACACTAAACTATCTGAACAAAGTGAATCATTGCGGACACAATTAAACAACAGTAGAATTGAACAAAATGAATATCAGGCGGAACAAGCTAGATTATTAAAAAGTGAAATCAATGACAATATCATTTCGCAGTTAGAGGCGCAGAATGTTAAAAACACGAACCAATTAGCTTCGTTAACCGCAGAGATGAAGGATCACACTAATCAACAGATGGTATTGCTGGCCCTAGATGTTAGTAAAAACAATGAAAAACAATTAGATCAGATTAAGAAAATGGAAATTGTTTTTGATCAAAAACTTAGCATTCTGGATGAAACGGTTTTAGGTAAATTAGAGCAAATTGAACTAGCATGCACTATGAGTACGAGCGAGGTCAAGATAGCTCAGGATAAGATGGAAGGACGATTTAAGGAAATGGAAAAAGCGGCAAGGTCATTCAGCAACAATTATCAGCGGTAGATGAAAATATATCCGGCATAATTAAAGATATGGAACCTCTCGAAATAAAATCAGCGGAGCAATGGAAAAGCCTAGAAGCGGATCAGGATCAATTAAACAGTACCATCGACGAAAATAGCGCGAGATTGGAAGATAGGCTGAGCCAGATAGAAAGCAATCAGGATGACACTAAAAGCCAGATTGAGGAGAAAGTAAGCACAATTAAGGAGCAAATAAGAAAAGATTGGCGAAAAATGAATATCGATTCTAAAGAGGAAAGATTAACCATTATTAAGACAGTAGGCGAAAATCATACTCGTATTCAAGCATTAGAACTGGAAATTAGGAGTAAACTTAAAGAACAAACAGACAGGATCATTAAAGCTGAACTAAGATCGATGGGACAATCCTCGATATTTAAAACGGGAACAACTAAAGATAAGCAGGATGACTCAAGTAGCCCGGAGGCGACAAGCACAGCCGGAAGTCAAACTCAGACAGAGAGCCCATTAACGACAAACACGGAGGGATTTCACAAGAATGTTGAAAGGAGGATCGAACGATTATAAACCGCAGAAGTACACGGAGAACTCAGGGGTGACACCTAAAGCATTCATTAAAGAAATTGAAGATCATTACAATGACACTGGGGTACCTGAAGCACGTAGGTTAAGGATGATGGAGATATTTGTCAGGAAATGTCCTTACATGGTTTTTAAGCTTCAAATATACATTTGGAACTATGGCAGATTTCAAAATCGCGTTTCTGCGCAAATACTGGTCTCCGGCACTGCAACAGAGTTTAAGGATGGAGCTTTACTCTAGGAAGTACCAAACTACCCAGCAAACAAAATACTCCGATTTCTTTATCATGCAAATGCTAAAATTTCGCGATCTTGATTACCCTTTGAATGAAGCGTATCTGGTGATGACTATAGCGCGGCAGTTACCAGTCAACGTGCAACAAGTATTAGTCGCAGCGAACGTTAGTACGGCCTTACATGCTGAACAGATATTACGCCAGATAGATGAGACTACATCTCATAATCATTATAGAGGAGGAAGACAACTGGAGTTAGAAAAATACGACAGATAAAACCGAAACAGATGAACACTAAAACGCAGGGTACAAATACAAGTACATCCACACCTAGGCGAAACCAGGAAGAGGTAGAAAACAGACCGTACCAGCGAAACGAGAATAATTATAACAATAGGTCATATCAAGGCAACAATAGATATCAACAGAGAGGGTATCAACAATGGCGTGAAAATCAAAGAAATGAGGGGCCTTATGGAAGATACGGTGATTACAATGGGAATCAAAGATGGAAAGGAAGGAGAGATCAAAATCAAGGAGAGGCACGTAATTATCGAAATGACTGGGATGATAGGCACGCTCAATCACAAAATTACCTAGAGTAATTACACGCTAGTCAAGGTGGAGAGCAAGGACGATGGGAAAAAGCCATTGGGAACATGAAAAATCCAGATACACATACTGAGGAAGCTGGAAGTCTACTAAGACAAGAGGAATATCAGGGGCGTGGGCGACAAAAGGATGATGGAAGTCGCAGCGGAGCTAAAAAAAATCTAAATTTGAATAAAGGAGACAGTCTACAAACGCAACAGTCGGAAGTTGAAGATGGATGGATAGTAGCGAACATACAAGAATGGATTGCTTTGCCAGAAGATTGCCTGGAGGAGACGGTGAAACCACGGAACGATGAAATTAGGCAGTTACCCATTATTTACGCGAGGATTGGTGGAATTAATATAAGATGTTTATTGGATACGGGGTCGCAGATCAGTCTGGTATCGGAGGCCTTGGTTCGAGAGTTGGGACGGAGTCAGAATATTCCTGTGATTCCCGTACCACAACACAAAGTGAGGGGTGTTATTCCTGAACGCACCGTCACTTGTAAACGTCAGGCATATTTAGAGCTGAACATATTGGAACACACTTTTGGGAAAACGTTCATTATCATGGCAAAGATGAATTTTAATATAATTCTTGGTGCAAATTTCATTTGTGACTATCAAGCAGTGATAGATTTGCACAAGAATACAGTCAGTTTTAGAGAGTATGATCAACTGAAAAATGTGGGATTGCATATGGATGAAATCACTACCGGAAGAGATGTAAATTCTTGGGCATTGGAAGCAATATCGGAAGAGACGGAAGAGGAGATACGAAAGGCAGAAGATAACATCATAGAACGAGCTGTTGTGGAACTAGATGAGGAGAGTGAATCCCAGGAGATATGGTCTTTATTAACAGAAGGAGATGACAGTGATGCACAATTTGAAGAGTTACTACAGGAGCGGCTCAATGACATTCAACTTGGGGGTGAACATAGAAAACGATTGGAAGAGATTTTAAGGAAGCACAAAGCAGTATTCGATACAGTAACTGGGAAAATATTAAATTTCAAATATTCAATGCAAGTCGAGGATTGGCCACCTTTCAAAAGTAGATTGTACCCAATTCCGGAAAAATATCGTGGTCAAGTCAAGGTCATTATAAATGAGATGTTACAAGCTGGAGTGATAAGGAAGGCACCTACACCTTATCTAAATGCGATTTCGGCAGTCACAAAACCAAATGGATCTATTAGACTTTGTTTAGATGCCAGAAATCTCAACATGAGACTCATTTTTCCTGAGTATGATAGAGCGCCAATTATCAGAGACGTACTAAAAAGGCTTTAAGAACAAGAGCATTTATTCATCAGTAGACTTGACGTCCAGTTTCCACCATATTGAATTGGATGAGAAGTCACAGCTTCTAACTGGCTTCTTATTCGATAACCAAACGTTCTGCTTCGTCCGAATGCCCTTCGGAGTCAAGACAGCGGCCTGTGCTTTAATCCGAGCCCTGGATTGGAATCTAACCGAGGAGGTTAAGGAGATGATGGTGCGCTACATTGATGACATTCTGCTGGCATCCGACAACATTGAAATTCACATGGAAAATTTAGATAAAGTATTAGGCAACCTTAATGCATCAAATTTCAAAGTAAACCTGAAGAAATCGCATTTCTTCAAGAGCGAGATCTTATATTTGGGTCACATCATTGACAAGGAGGGAGTGAAGCCAAACCCAGCTAAGATCGAAGCGATAAAGAATTTCCCTACACCAACGAGAGTCAAGCACATTCGGGCTTTCTTAGGCGTAACGGGATTCTTTAAGGAAAACTTTCCAGGTTACACGGAGACTGTAGCTCCAATGCAGGAAATGCTAAAAAAGAATAATAAATGGTTGTGGAATGCGGAGTGTGAGAAGGCGTTCCAAGCAACAAAACAGCTACTGGAAAACTGCATTAAGTTAGGATATCCAGACTTCAAGCACAAATTTATAATCCAAGCGGAAGCTTCACTAATTGGTATAGGTGCCATGCTCTACCAAGAAGATCCAGCTAACCTGCAACATAAAACATATTTGGCATTTGTCAGCCGAAAATTGTGTAAGCACGAGCGCAATTATACTGTAACGGAACTAGAGCTGTTGGCCATCCTTCATGCGCTGCAACAATGGAAAAAAATAATTTATGAATACCCCATTGTTGCCAGGACCGATCACAAGGCACTAACATTCTTGTTTAAGACGTCGATGGCAAGCGAACGTGTCACACGTTGGTCTATATATATTCAGCAGTTTAGCATTGAGATTGAACATTGCCCAGGGAAGATGAACGTGATCCCGGATGCACTCAGCAGGAACCCAGAGCCTGATGTTGAAGAAACAGCGATGGTACAACAGTTGGAGTTAACACCGAAGGACCAGGAATTCTTGGAGGAGTTACGTGAGATACAGCGAGAACAGGAAGCGGAACCATGGATGAAGCTATTAATTCAATACTTTAGAAAGCAGCTACCTACAGGAACACCTGCATTTCGAGAAGCGAAAGCAAAAGAAGGAAGATATGTTTATGTCAACAATTTGCTGCACAAATGGGTAGATAATGACCACACCAAGTTACGCATACTAGTACCTGCATCTTTACAGCGAGGATTGACATGGCATACTCACGAAAGTTACGGACACGTCGGATTAGACAAATGCGAAGCGACAATAGGAGAGACATTTACATGGCCACGTATGAGAAGAACTAAATGTGACGTCATTACGACTTGTGATCCTTGTCAAAGGACAAAGCCCAATAACTATTTAATGAGGCAGTATCCTAAACCACTGTTACCTCAGAAGCCGTGCGAGATGCTGGCAATCGACAGTTTCGGTCCAATTCCGAAAGGGAGGCGAGGGTGCCGCCATTTATTAGTTTGTCTGGATGTATTCTCCAAATTCGTAGTATTGTGTCCCATCCAGAAAACAACATCTAAACAAGTACTAAGCCGCATACGCAATAGAGTAATTCCAACTATGGGAAAACCAGAGTTTATTTTATCAGACCATGGTAGCTATTTTACAAGCGTCGAATTCAAGAAAGGAATGGAGGACATGGGTATAAACACGTTTTAAGCAGTATCCGACATGCCCAAGCTAATCCAAGTGAGCGTGCAATAAAATCCGTGACATCGTACTAGAGAATCATCATTCCCAATGAGCATCATAAGTGGGTGGATAAAATTAAGGATATAGAGACATGCATGAATTCTACCAGGCACGAGTCAACAGGACAGATCCCTATGGTCTTACACAAAAACGAGTATCCAGTGAGAACGTGGAAAAGCATCATTAACTGCCCACAAGATCCCATGATAGCACCTGACCTGCGAATAGATAGAACGAGAGCCTACATGAGAAAACAAGCAGATCGCAGATTACGGCGAATGAGAAATAAGAGATTTCACCGTGGTCTAGAAATCAACCAGCTCGTTTTGGTGAAACGAGCCGCTACATCTGACCCAGAGAAGAAGATCTTCAGCAAATTCTGTGAAAAGTTCGTAGGACCCTATTCTATTGTAAGAAACCTAGGAAATAATGCGTACAGAGTGAAAGAGTTAAGCACAGGAACAATGCCGGTCTACAATGCAGCCAATTTAAAGACGTATCGAAGAAGTGAACCATGGGAGCGCCGAAATAATGATGCAGTTTAAATATATGGACGTCCTTTATCAACCAAATGGACGGGGGGCAGTTGAGTACGGCACGTGAAGGAGGAAGTGGAGGTGGTGCCTAAGGCATCAGCGGGTCACGCAAGCAGACTGAGAGGGTGAGGTCCAAGCAGGAAATAAAACGAGTAAATGCCATTCAAGACAGGCGCGGCTAGACCAAGTAATAGAAAAATGGTGATTCTGAAATAAAACAAATTGGCCTACGGAAATCTTTTTAAAAAATTCGACTTTATCCTGTTCGAATTTTTGTGAGTGAAGGAGTTGTGAACCCTTTATCCTCTGATGGATAAATGATTCGATGTTTATTTCTACAATTAATTAATATTTCCACCAGCGTCATGAAATAGCCAGACGAAGATGAGGAAACTTCAAGCATTTGTTGGAGACAGTGGGGATATACCTGCAGTAGTTTGACAAAAGGCTAAATACTTAGGGAATATGAAAGGAAATAGCCTATCGATGATTCAGAAGGACAGGTGCTGGCTACCTCAAAATAGAAGAGACGCGTGGTGAGACACGCTTGTGGTATGTTCATTGTACTATTCGCGACTAAAAAAATATATTGCAGTAACGTGAGTGGCTGATGGTACTACTGGACACTCCTACTAGGCCGAGGTCTGATAAAAACCGCGAAAGTAACGTAATAGTGGAACCAATAGGAGATGAATGCTTATGAACGCGCCAAGTCTAGCTGGGGCACGCGATAGCTAGCATTAACGCGGGAGATCGGCTAGACAACATCTCTACGATCGATTCTAAAATTAAAGGACATATTCTTGACCTGCGCAATTTTACGAGTCCAGTGATATTTGTTTCATTCCTGTACCGCTATTATTTTGAGAAATTTTTATACATTTTCCCCCTCTATCGATACCTAGGGCCAGTTCATGTATAAGTGGCGTGAAGAGCCAAGACATTACATTACATTTTGTGCGTCTGAGGACGTAGGCTGACGTTATTTTGTGTGTCGGAGGACACAGGTTGACATTACATTTTGTGCGTCTGAGGACGTAGGCACTTGTACTTTGCGTGTCATGAGGACACAGATTTTTACTAAGACAAATGTGTTGTAAATTCAGTGTGATAGATAGTCACAATACTAATTTTGTAGGGCCAGTATCATCGACAATTCGCCAACAGACTGTTTTGGGGAAATGAGTACCTAAACGGTGAATTTAGTAGACAGAAATCGAGTGTGTAATAACCTATAACTTTTTGCATCAGCACGAGAGATGACATCGCTTATCTTGGAAGAAGTTTGGAACTGTCAACACTCCGTTGAGATGTTCGAGACGAGCTAAGAAGCATTAAGTAGGGAGATGGCTGCAGATGTCCGCTGACGGGTGACTGGCCGAGGATGAGTACTGAATAATATTCTTATTATCTGACAAATCAACTTATGGTATATGGGAAATATATTTTTGTAAATATCTTGCTTGTGTTGATTAACGTAGTGAATATAGTTATGGTCTGACACACATTTTGCATGGAAACAGCTCGCACAAGTGTTCGTAGTCGTAGGTTCTTGTTTGTCTGTTTTAATTAACGTGGCTATGTGGACGACCGTGTTCGCATATGTTTACGCAATGCGGTTAAGAAACGTCTCTCGGAGATATGTTGTGTTTCAGAAGTAGGACTGAAATAATATAATCATAAAGTAGATTGGTGGGTAAATTGATCTTTGTAGTGTTTATCATTGATCAGATTCATTAAGTTTATTGCCTTTGGAGCAATGTGAGTTGTGGCGGAGAGCATTCAGCTCTCTCATAGGTTTTAATATTCCTAAATAATTTGTGAGCATCTGATTCAACCGACCTGTGTGAAAAGTGTTATGTCATCCGCAGCAATGAGTGTGTGTGTGTGTGTTTTATTGGTCATTACAAGCGGGAATTTCAGCGTAGACTGATTTCTGTCAGCTTGGTGCCGAGTCCATATTGTGACCTTGCGAGGGCGTATGTGACTATATCGATTAATGTCTTGCCATATGTGCATATGGTTGAGATTTGTTGCTGTTGAGTCTACGAGATAACGGGACAGTTGGTCAAGTTATTTTTACACACTGGAGCTGGATGATGACAAAAGTTGAGAGGAAGGGGGGAACCTGTTTTCACAAGGAGGGTTGAACAGACTGCATCGAGGTCATTCGTGGAGTACATGTTGGCTCCGTATTAATAGCTGAAATACAGAATAAGAACTGATCGATGATAAAAATTGTTTAAATAAATGGGAGTTGCCTACGAATCATTATAATATCCGAAGCGTTATCTTATCGCAATTTTTTCTATTCTTGTAAAATAATGTCAGCCGTGAGGCATGCGTTTTTGTTTGTTGTTGGTTTATTTTTTTTAGTCTTGTGTCAGTGACTCCGAGTGGTCACGTGCGTCGCTGTGTTTTCCTTGTTTGTTTGTTTGAGCATTTGGCCTTGCAGGCAAGCTCGTTGTCAGATGAGCTATCTCACTGGGAGAGGGTCCCGAGGGAGATTCCTGTAAATATTAGATATTAGATTGTGTGTCAGCATTAATTTAAAGGTTTTTATTAGTATTGTGTCCTATATCCATAAACGTTGATTTACGAGATGATTGTTCGTAAGCACCGTGGCTGTTACCCGATGTAAACGAATAGTCATCCAAGTACTCATTCCTCGTAGTTAGTCATTACGCGTACATAAAATCTTGATGCAAGTTGGTGGAACTTGGGTCCACATTTTTATGAGGAGGAGATCCGTCTGATCCCTCAACGTTATATATATTTCTGTCATGGGAAGATTCAGGGAGGAATAATATTGTTGTTATTTATATTCATTTATGCACCATTAGTCATTAAATTATGTTATTATTTTACGTCTTGTCACTTCCTTTCTTAATTATAGTTTTAATCCTATGACCCTTCCCTCAGTAGAGCATGTTGCTTGGCGAACGTATACATCACACTATGAACTGAGCGCGACCCCTTGATAAAGATTCTTGCATATAAACACTGCGATACTGAAGGGTTCAATAATTTACTCCAAATTAATCTAAAATGTCAGAATATACGTGTGCATAGTTTAAAGCTGTTGGCTTGCATACTTTCTGATATATTGGCATTTGGATTAAAAAAAAAATAGAGAGCAATTATTAACAGTTGGCAGCCCTGGTGGCTCCTAAGAATACGCTCAATCATATCTGTTTATGTACAGATATTACATACAAAATTTGGTTGAAATCCAATTGATAGTGTAGAAGTTATATGCATTTAAACATTGGACCTATCAGAAGGCTTAAAATTATTTTGGCAACCCTGTCATTGTTGGCCTCCTGGAAATTAAACTGAAATAGTATTATATGCATGTGTACCAATTTCGGAATAGCTCCCATGCATACTTTGCGAGATATCCAACATGGAGCTCAAATTTCTAGTGCGTTTTTTCAGCAGTTGGTAGCACTGACATCATTTTCAAATATGGACGTGAGATATTCCGGTGCACATCTTTACTCATACTAAATTTGGTTTTGATTGCTGCAGCCGTTTAGGAGTTGATAGGGGGGACACACACACACAGCCAGACAGACAGAAGGACAGACAGACAGACAGACAGAAGGACAGACAGACAGACAGACACACATTTTCCCGGATCGATCTCATAAGTCTACTTTTTCCTCATCTTTGCAAAATGTGAAAAGTAGGCTAATAACAATTTAAATGCTCGGCTAATTTCTTCAATCGGCAAAATTGGACTAAGGGGGTGGGAATGGGGGACTTTTTATTTTCGTAAAAGAGATTTATTTATTTATCGTATGGTATGGTACACACTTACAGTACATCATAATACATCTTAATGAAATATTGAAGAAAGAAGAAAAAAACAGAACAGATAGGCTCATATTAGCCTACTTTCGATTTTTGCAAAAAATGAAAGTAGACTTATGAGATCAACACAGGGCGAAAAAAGTGTGTCTGGCTGTGTGTGTGTATGTGTGTGTGTGAGTCTGTGTGTGTGTGTGTATGTGTGTGTGTGAGTCTGTGTGTGTGTGTGTGTGTGTGTGTCTGTGTGTGTGTGAGTGTGTGTACTCTGAATGTCTGTCCCCCCCTATCAATTCGAACACGGTGAATGCGAATTGAACGAAATTTGGTACAAAGGTAGCACTAGCAAAGGACACCTCAGTGTCATGTTTTATATCGCCGCCATCTTGACGGAAACGTAATGGCGGCCACACAAATGTTCAAAGCTTAAATCAAATTACGACTAACCTGATCATCCGATCTCTACCAAATTTTGCAACAACATACCTTTATGGGGGGAGCATCCTTTGAACAAATTAATAGGTCATCAGCGTAATAGTTTGCGGATGGCGGCCATCTTTGTGTGAAAATCGATTCCCCCTATTAATTCGAACACGGTGCAACCGAATGGAACGAAATTTGGTACAGAGGTAGTACTAATAAAAGGCACCTCAGTGTCATGTTTTATATCGCCGCCATCTTGACGGAAACGTAATGGCGGCCACACAAATGTTCAAAGCTTAAATCAAATTACGATTAACCTAATCATCCGATCTCTACCAAATTTTGCAACAACATACCCTTATAGAGGAAGCATCATTTGACCAAATGAATAGGTCATTAGCCTAATAGTTTGCGGATGGCGGCCATCTTTGTGTGAAAATCCATTCCCCCTATTAATTCAAACACGGTCGAACCGAATGGAACAAAATTTGGTACAGAGGTAGCACTAGCATAAGGCACCTCAGTGTCATGTTTTATATCGCCGCCATCTTGACTGAAACGTAATGGCGGCCACACGAATGTTCAATGCTTAAATCAAATTACGATTAACCTAATCATCCGATCTCTACCAAATTTTGCAACTATATACCTTTATGGAGGGAGCATCCTTTGACCAATCTAATAGGTCATCAGCGTAATAGTTTGCGGATGGCGGCCATCTTTGTGTGAAAATCAATTCCCCCTATTAATTCGAACACGGTGCAACCGAATGGAACGATATTTGGTACAGAGGTAGTACTAACAAAAGGCATCTCAGTGTCATGTTTTATATCGCCGCCATCTTGACGGAAACGTAATGGCAGCCACACAAATGTTCAAAGCTTAAATCAAATTACGATTAACCTAATCATCCGATCTCTACCAAATTTTGCAACAACATACCGTTATAGAGGAAGCATACTTTGACCAATTGAATAGGTCATTAGCCTAATAGTTTGCGGATGGCGGCCATCTTTGTGTGAAAATCAATTCCCCCTATTAATTCAAACACGGGGAAACCGAATGGAACGAAATTTGGTACAGAGGTAGCACCTGCAAAGGGCATCTCAGTGTCATGTTTTATATCGCCGCCATATTGACAGAAACGGAATGGCGGCCACACAAATGTCCAAAGCTTAAGTTAAATTACGACTAAGATAACCATCCGATCTCTACCAAACTTTGCAACAACATACCTTTAAGGAGGGAGCATCCTTTGACCAATCTAATAGGTTATTAGCCTAATAGTTTGCGGATGGCGGCCATCTTTATGTCAAAATTGATTCCCCCTATTAATTCGAACACGGTGGAACCGAATGGAACGAAATTTGGTACAGAGGTAGCACTAGCAAAGGGCACCTCAGTGTCATGTTTTATATCGCCGCCATCTTGACTGAAACGTAATGGCGGCCACACGATTGTTCAAAGCTTAAATCAAATTACGATTAACCTAATCATCCGATCTCTACCAAATTTTGCAACTACATACCTTTGTGGATGGAACATCCTTTGACCAGTCTAATCGGTCATTCGCCTAATAGTTTGCGGATGGCGGCCATCTTTGTGTCAGAATCGATTCCCCCTATTAATTCAAACACGGCGAAACCGAATGGAACGTAATTTGGTACAGAGATAGCACTAGCAAAGGGCATCTCAGTGTCATGATTAATATCGCCACCATATTGACAGAAACGTAATGGCGGCCACACAAATGTTTAAAGCTTAAATCAAATTACGACTAACATAACCATCCGATCTCTACCAAACTTTGCAACAACATACCTTTATGGAGGGAGCATCCTTTGACCAATCTAATAGGTCATTAGCCTAATAGTTTGCGGATGGCGGCCGTCTTTATGTCAAAATTGATTCCCCCTATTAATTCGAACACGGTGGAATCGAATGAACGAAATTTGGTACAGAGGTAGCACTAGCAAAGGGCACCTCAGTGTCATGTTTTATAATACCGCTATCTTGACGGAAACGTAATCGCGGCCACCCAAATGTTAAAAGCTAAAATGTAATTACGACCAACCTAATAATCTAGTCTCTACCAAATTTTGCAACACCATATCTTTATGTGGGAAACATATTCTGACCAAACTGCAAGAACATCAGCCCAATAGTTTGCAGATGGTGGCCAAGTATGTGTGCAAATCGATTCCCCCTATCAATTTAAACACGGTGAAACCGAATTGAACGAAATTTGGTACAGAGGTAGCACTAGCAAAGGGCACCTCATATTCATGTTTGATATCCCTATAGCACGTTGTATTTCAACAAGCTACTACAACCAACATTCAATCATACTCCTTGAAAAGGACAAAGAGTTATAACAATACCCATGCATTTAGGAGAAAGTAGGCTATATGTTCTTTACTGAACATCTTGTTTTTATATCTAAATTCATAATGTAGTCCACTGATGCAGGAGTCGCTTAGAGAAAATCCGCTATGTTACCACCATAGGCTCCTAGAGGACAGTCCTGAATGATGTGCTTCACCGTTTGTCTATCGGCTCCACAGTCACACTTTGGAGAGGGTAAACTGTTCCACTTGAACAAAGAGTCAACACAAACACCAGAATTGGTCCTGATACGGTTTAATTTCGACCATATCCGAGGAAGATCAAAGCCAGGTACTTTAGATGTGACAGATGGCATGTCTCGGCACTCCTGTGGAGCAAAAATCTTCCATTCATGAGACCACTGCTGGACTATGTCGAAGTTCTCATTGACAAGTCTCATAGCTGTATTCACAGGGGGCTGCCTCGAGCGAAGTCTGGGTAGACAAGCAGCAGGTATATCAGCATGGATAGGGAGATCCTGATTTTGAAGTATCTTTTGGTATGTTTTGACCAGGATATAGCTATAACTCTCTTGGAATGTGAAAAATTGAATTCATTCAAAGTCTAACTATTCTTCGGATAAGGGCCTAAAACCTATCCCCGTACTTCTTTTCAGAGCACTCAACCTTTGACCAAAGGGTGGAAAAATGGAAATTGAAGAGAAAAGAATCATACAATATCAAGACCATTTAATATGATCAATACTCCAGTAACAATCACCTAAAACTATTGTCTGAAATACATTTTGATGTGACCCACCCTTACGCCAAGGATGAACAAAATGTTTTCGGAATTATTATGCTAAACATGTGTAACTTTAGTAGGTGTACAACAATTGGGAATTTCATGTGTTTGAGTTTTCAGTCTTTCGACAGGCTTGATGAAGCTCTCCATGCTTCCCTGTCCTGAGGTAATCGTTTCAACTCTACATAGCTACCTCACCATACATCCGACGCAATCTGTTTAGCATACTCTAACCTTGGTCTGCCCCTACAGTTCTTATCCTCGACCCCTCCTTCTATAGCTAAGCTTGCTATTCCTGGGAGTCTTAGTATCGGAAAGCGAACCCTCGCCCTGTCGTACATTGCCCCGCCGAAATAGCGATAGTTCTATTAGGAAAACACCTCTCCTCTCCCAATCGTCATAATTCCTCTTCATTTGTAACCCTATCTACCCATCTGATCTTCATCATTATCCTGTAACACCACATTTCAAACCGGTGACATGCTCTTTGAAACACACGCCCAGCGGTACCGTCTCTCTATCTACAACCACTCATTATTTAAAATAAAATAAAAAACAAGTACCGTTAAAAAGTTTTTAAAAATTAATTTTTCAGCGTTAAGCACTTTGTGAATTGTGTCTTGGAAAAAAATAACTATCACATTTGAAGGAGGGTGTCACCCCGAGTCCTAGGACACCTCATTGGTTAAAATCCGACCATGTATACGACAAATATAACAACAAGTCTAAAATGACGGTTTTACCCCAAAATGGGTTTTCCCTCCTACTCCACATAGGCATCCTCGTCAAGAGGGCAACGCGAGGGGGGGGGGGATGACACCTTGTACAAGTCTCTAGCTTTATTGGTTCCCGAGATATCACCAAAATATCAAAAAACACAAGTTTACCCCAAAATATAGTTTCCAAATTCCACCCATTTAAAAAAATAACCTCGCCATCAGAGAGAGCTGCGCCAACAGTCCAAGTTTCACTTCCATAGAGTGCCACGCTCCAGACAAAGGTTTTCAAAAACGACTTCCTAATTTAGTGAATGCGAAACATTTTTATTTGCCCGGTGAAATCAACGTCCGCCTTCCGATTTGCCAAGAGGGATTTATTTGTTGTTCTGGATGAGACATTTAACATGCCAGTGTAATTTAACAATTCGAATAAACGTAATGAATCTTATTGGCGTAGCTTAATAATTGACACTAATTATTAAAATGAATGATAATCCTGGAGTTATTTATTTATTTATTTATTTATTTATTTATTTATCGTATGGCATTTAGTGCCGGGAATGTCCGAGGACATGTTAGGCTCGCCTGAGTCTGTAGCTACTTCCAGCGGACACCCTTAGGGTGAGCTATAAGTTCCGTTCAATTTCAAGTAGTTCCAACTTTCGCTAGCAGATATCAATGATACCTAGTGGTGTACGTTAGAACTTTAATAGAGCGTTACGACGAAATCTAACCTAACAATTTAGCTTCACACAAGTTTAGTCTGTGGAAGGATCTTTTACATGCCATAAATCTATGACATGGGATCGCTGGCTTTACTTCCCCTCCGAAGGAAGGCATACTGAAGGATTTTAACGCTCTTAAAAATCCGACGACTTTGGCCGGGTTTGAACCCGCTATGGTGGACACAGCAGTTCAGCATGCTACCAACTACGCCACCGAAGCCGCTATCCTGGAGTTATCATCGTACAGTATAACTTGTTTCAATATTTTGGCCTTAGTTTTTTAGATTCTAAATAATACTGTAGTCTACACGTTAGATCCTTGTTTAATTCCATAATTCAATAATATTAGAAACAGCAATAGGGCCTATATCAAACTGAAATTGAACGGAACTTGTAGCTCTCCCTAAGGGTGTCCGCTGGTAGTAGCTACAGACTCAAAGCCACCTTCCTCTCTTTAAACTTTCTGGTAGTGGAGTCAATATTTCTTTTAGTTCAAGGAAACTTAATTAATAAAACCTTACCTAAGCTTTACGGTTAATTAGTCAATATAATTTAATTACTGCTTTATTTTCCCCACAAACTGGAAACGAAACCCTCAAAGTGTAAGTGGAAAAGTTGTCGGCGCAGGCAGCGAAGTATCGACCTATCGACTGTGGCCAGCACTGTCGAGTACTTCACTGTTGGCTGAACGACAAAACGCGGGGCGCTCGAAGTGGCTATTCAATGTTCTCAAGTGAAAAACTTCTGAATATCGCGAAACAAAAAATCATGTCTGCTTTATCAATTGGTTTCCTTGGATAATTGTGTAATGGAAAAATCGAAGTTACATAAACCGACATCGGTGGAGTGGCATAAGTTCAAAAGTAGAGAATAATGACGCTAAAAATGGAATGCTGCTGTAATACGTTTTACATTCAACCTGCTACATTTTCAAATATCAATTCCGTGACGAAAACAACCCCTTCTCCTAAATTTTAAAGGAATTGTCTATTTTTTTACGAATCCCGTGGCGTAGCCTAACTCATATTATTGTGGAGCTGCATTGTGACCGGAGGTTCGAAACCCGATTCTGACAGCGGCTATCCTGTGGTGGGTTTTCCACACTCCTTCCAGTCAAATGACAAGATAGCAACTTTTTTCAATTTCCAGGGCACCTACCTCATTCCCAACCACAATAATTACAGTGCACGCCACTACAGTCCCACAGAGACACAGGTTATTAGACAAATTGAACACACATCGATGTACACGGAGATGGAGATGGCCCCTAAAATTAATTAACAACAACAACAACAAGAGCTTTTCTGACGAACTGTAAGAAAGTTAGTTAGTTAGTTATTGGAGTTTTAAGGAGGGAGGGGGACAGCGAGGACATCTGCCCCAAACTGTAAGAGAAACATAAGATTGTATTTCAAATCACAGAAAGTAATGCTCCACCTTCCAAATAGCCTAACGCGACGTAGCTGTGCGTGTTCAATCGTGCACCACGGCCACGAGAGCAGCTGAAGCAAGTCCGGAGACTGTTGGTTCGAATCTCTGCGCTGACAGCCGCTAACCTGAGTGTGCTTTTCCCTGGGGTTTTCCACACTCCCTCCAGACAAATGTCAGGATAGTACCTTACTTCAAGTTCCGGGGCACCTACCCCATCCTTGTCCCTAATACAGCTACACACACTATTACAGTCAACACATAAATACAGGTTATCATACAAATTCAACACACGCCTAAATACATGGGGCTGATGACCAAGATGTCCCAAGCCTCTCAAATGAATTAACAATAAAAACCTACCAAATAACAAGGAAGAGTTACGTAATTTCGCAAATAAAATATGAACTTCAGAAAAAGGTCTGTAGTCATGGAAAATCTCACACATGGCCCACTTCTTACCTACATTTTAGAAGTAGTGGAACGATGGAACTAATGAATACAGAGACATGGTTTCTATGCTAGTAACTTAAATTAGGTGTGTATGGTCTGTGCCTCCCAATACAGGGACGATAACTTGGTTCATTAGAGTTAATCATCGGAATGATTCTTTCCTATTTCATTGTAAGGGAAGGAAACTTGTAGTTTAATATAATCACGTTAGTCTTGTTATCTTAAGACATAGGACCCTCGGTTTTAGTGGAATCCGAACCACCAAACGTGGCATTACACACAGAAGTTCTCACATGAATTAATCTGGTATCGAACCCAGTCCACTTTGGGGCGAGTCAACCAGCTTCATCACTACGCCATCGTGTCCCTTTATTGTAAAGATTTAATATTAGCGAAGTGAATTACATAAGAAATAACGTTCATTTTACTTAGTTAGTTAGTTAGTTAATGTTTTAGGGGCGGAACAGCGAGGTCATCTTCCCCTAACGTTCATTTTCTTCGAAAGCACAAAATCATGGATATGTTTACGACTTACTGACTTCTGAGCTTCTTTGAATTCTTTTCTGCATTGGTAATGACGTGTCGAAGGTAAATCTTCAAACTCATTCTCTTCCATCTTCGCACGTTTTTCTTCGGGATAATTTTTACACTTTTCACCATTCAACATTATACGAAACATATACAGTAAATTCGTAACAAAACCCACAATACGTAACTAAGAGCTTGTGTTCTTATAGCAACGTATAGATGGCGCTACTGACCTAGTATGAATAGATGAACGAACAACACGTAACTAAGAGCTTGCGTTCTTATAGCAACGTATAGATGACGCTAATGACCCAGTACTGTAAACATAGATGACGAACACTGGTTGCCATGGTTATTATGGTGTCGAGAAACTGATGACGCTAATTTCCGATAGACACCTAGGTTAGTCCAAAAACCTATCTATGTTCATAAAGTGACGGAATGTTAACTCTAGATTAGATTTGTTAGAACAATGTAGAATACAGGTAAGTTGGTGTATGACAACATGGTGATCAAGTGCAAAGAGAACCGATAACCACTTTGATGCAACGAGAACTACGTCATATTACCATATTGTGATTATTTTGGGGCACATAGGCTACTTACAAAATACCCTGCTTAATGTTGAAAGGCCTACGATTCCCCCCGTACTCATCGTTCCTCGCGTGCTACATATGATGAACGTTTCAAAGTGATATGCAGCTTGCCCTTGTGCGGCGCGAACGAGGATGTCGAAGATGTCAAAAAGGCTCGTATAATGTGCACCATAACTCGGCTACGCAGCCCTAGGTGTTCATTGTTTAGCCAGAGATCTGGAACCACGATGGGTTGTGTTTAGGGCCTATTATAATCCCCACATTCCAGGAGAAACGCCTGTCAACTACCTGCCTCATAATGATATCAGTCGAGAAGGAATGTAAAACGATTCGATATACTGTAAGTTCGATCCAAAATGACCACAGTTTGTGGAAGCACTATAATCAGTTAGGTCCTGAATACATTACTGTGACATAATTTGATCGGTATGCAGCGTGTCTCTACCTCTCCACCACACTCGTCATTCACCTCCCTTTCCTTCTTCTAGGTAAATGTTTGGAAGATGGAACGGAAAAAAGAGAAAAATAGAGAATAATAACTCATAGGAAATAGTTAGATTTTTGTATGCAGGATAACACTGATCAGTGTTTGAGTTGTCGTACACCTAGACCTGGATTAGGGCCAGATGATCTCGCTCTTTCACCCCTTAAAACAATAATAACTAACTAACTAACTAACAACAACCCTGGATAAATCATCCACATTGGCCTAGCAATGTAATTGAAGATGTTATGGCACGATCCACGACTTCAATTGGAAAATCAAGTTGGGAAATCCGAGGTTCGAATTCTGGCGTTGACAGCAGCCTTTCTGAGTACAGTACTGTTTTCTACGGTAATTTTTACACTCCCTCCAGGAAGATTTAAATAAATTAATTTATTAAGTAAATAAAATAAATTAACTAGGTAATATAAATAAAATAAAATATAATAAATAAAATAAAAAAAATCATTAAAATAAAATAAAATAAGTTAATTAATTAATTAATTATGGTTACTGGCATTCTTCAGAGAACTTACGACTTTTAAATTTTAAGGTGGTGGCAACACTTGTTCATTCAAAATTCAATTATTTTAGATTTGGCAGGGAGCGGTGGTATGAACGCTTCCTGAGTTAGGGCTAAGAACTGGCCCTCCTTCCAAAACTCCTTTACAGCACCCTTCCCTTTTAGGCAAAGTATGCTCGACAGTTAGCGTTTCTGCTTGTGTTAGTAGCAGGCATAAATAATAATAATAATAATAATAATAATAATAATAATAATAATAATAAATAAATAAATAAATCAGAAACACTCTTTCAATTAAAGGCCCAGGACATCGTACTTATAGACCTACTGTATTAGTATGGATGTAGTCTGATAAGCTGTGCTATTGTGGGAACTATCATAGTGTGTGTAACTGTAATTATTTGGATCCAGGACTGAGTTAAGTGCCCCCGGACTTGTAAAATGTCTGGGTCACCACACGCAGGATGGCCGCAATGAGGATCTGAATCTAGCGTTGTATCTTCAAACGATAATATACCCAGCTAGTCGTGGAGCATGCCTCAGGCTTGCCTTGTAGGTGTAGAATCAACACTAAATAAATTACTTCGGGCTTTATCTGTTAAATGGAATGGCTCGGAAGCAGGAAAAAGTAGCCGTAAAATGCGTAACTTCTGACTTGAATGGAAATACTGAACAGCCTCCACATCAGCCCTAAGCATGTCTTTGCCTCGAGCAGCCGCTACCGGGGATGTGGTATATTCTGTCCATCATAAATGAAGGTGGCAGGTGGAACTATTATCTTTTGTTCAAGGCTACCTGTCTCAGGCCTGAATGTGTATACAATACAAAATAAGTTAAAAAAAAGAACAAGGAAACCCAGAAGTGTTCAAAGCGTGAGAGCGTGGTGAAATACTGTATTTCATTAATTTAATGGATTCGATGGGGACAATGAGAAGTTTAGAAGCCATATTTCAGTGTTGCCTGTAAAATGTATCAATTTATACTTTTCTGTCGGCCAATACACTACAGTATTTGCCCAATATGATTGGGTGGGGGGTACTATATGCAGTGAAAAGAAGGAAATTTACGAGCCTACAGTCCCTTTCTACAAAGAAAAGATATAGAAGTTATTCGGTTACTAGTGTGGGCCCGAGGAACAGTACCTTCTCTTTTTGCTACAACATGTAGACAATTCTGGATCTCCAATACCACCACGAACACCATAACAGTAACAGCTCTTCAAGGATCTATTTGTATTTTGAGAAATCACTTATATTCGTAATTTATGTGTATTTTATGGCCGAATAGCCACTTAAATTATTTATTTTTGATTGCGGTTTGCCCACTCTTATTTACATGTGTGAGATACATTTCATGGTTTAGTTAGTACCGTGTTGAACTTCTATTTTTTCTCTTTTCACCTTATTATTATGATCGTTAAGGTTTGTATATTAGCAGCCTTGTAAGTCAAGGAAGCATATGAAATACCATTTACACAGTTCAATTACGCATGGTAAACTACATAACATAACACATATAAATTGAAAAGTAAGAGATCATCTTCGGTGCAGGAAATTCGGCACAATGGACATTGGAGCATAGCCTATGCTGCATAGTTTGTTCTTCACCACAGTCACATGTGATGTTGCTGGCATCGATATAGCCCCATGTTGCTAGGTTGACTTTGGATCTGCCCACTCCTGTCCTCAATCTGTTAAACGACTTCCACACAGACAAGTCTTCATGACAGCCAGGTGGCAAACGTTCTGCAACTGTCCTGGGATGACGGTGACCTTGGCTTTCCAAAGCTGTACTCTCGCTAAAATAAACATTTTAAAAATTAAAATACACAAGTTCTGAAAAGTAATACGAGTATTGGCTTTCACGGCCAATATATCTTTTTGGAAGCCTTCATAGGGAGGTTAAGGCTGCTTGAGCTTTTAGTTCTCGCAGTCAAGTAGTGCAGTTGAACTCTATATAAAGGGTGGTAGCGCGCAGTTCGTTACTCCTGTGGGGGTCCCGACGGGGACATCAAGAGCCCGCTGATGAGCCAGCTTGGTGTCCTAGGCGAAACCCCACACAAGACACGGCACAAACCTAGAAGAATTGCTGAGTTTTAATACATGTATTGCTTATTATTCACATAAATCAGGGAAATTTAGGATTACGCATTTTGACCGTCAGGCGGTCATCATCAGATTCCAATCAAGTGCAGAATTTGTCCGATAACCTATATTATTGGGGTGTCTTGATGAGTGTTTGTAGTTATAATGGCCATACGTTAGGAACCTTCCCGGCATTTGCCTGGTGTAGAAGTGGGAAAACCAGCTATTTAATTTAAATGTGAGTAAAACTCATAGAGTTATTCTTCTGTAAGTTGATTTGTTTATTTTGAATACCCTTTTAATCTAAAACTGCAACACCTGGCTCATTTTTATACTAAATCTGAAATGCTGCAGTCGTGGCCAGCACAGCCACACACGCGTCCCCTTTGTTCGGATGCAAGGCAATAAAAAGGCCAGTGCGTTTTACGGGGCAGTATAAATATAGGGTAGCCCTCCCGTGTCCGTGTCCTCTCAATTCATTTGCTATGATTACCTCGTGCCCTCAGAACACCCATAAAACGGCCTAGTGCCCGCCCCATACCAGGTAGAAGGACCTTGTTGAGACACAGCTTTAGATACAATTCATTTTACATTTTGTACTGTTAGTATGGTATATTGGCCTGTTTCCCATCTCTTGATGAATACAGTACATTTGCATTTGTCTGTTGGCACAGGCTAGAGTAAAATGTGGCTGTTCACCGATGTCTCAGTGTCACTCATGACTATGATTATATGGAAGCTACTGAGGTGCTGAGTAATGCCATTCAGGGCACAGTCAGTGCCTGTGGATGCTGTGAAAGGTTCTACTCATAGGGTTAGTACTGTGACTCAGTGGGGGAAAGGAATGGCAAATTACCTCACTCCTATTCTTGCCTACATAACCTAACGGCGGTACTTTTTGAGGATCCAACCAGCCTTCGGGCTACCACCTAACAGATAGACAGTATGGTATAGGCCTACATAGACCACCTCGTGGTGTAGGGGCTAGCATTTTTGGCTCTCACCCCGGAGGCCCAGATTTGATTCCCAACTCTGGCAAGAAATGTAATTCTGGTCCGAGGGCTAGGAAGGGATGCACTCAGCCTCGTGAGGTAAAACTGAGAAGAGGAAGGTACGATACCCATCTCAGCCATCCTGGAAGTGGTTTTCCGTGATTTTCTACTTTTACTCCAGGTAAATCCTGAGTTGGTTCTTACAATTTACACCACGGTTTTTGGCCGGTTAGCCCCGGTTTCACAGTCGTACAGAGGACAGGTGGCGAACCTCAGACAAGTGCAATTGATATGAGAATTGCTTTCCACGCAACTGAAAACTCACGTATCAATTGCACATGCCTAAGGCTCATCAACACTGTCCTCTGTACGACTTTGAAACCGGGATTGACTGGACAAAAACCGCGGCGTAAACTGTATTACCCATTCAGGATTTCATTGCCGCTGAGCGTGGCTGCACCAGCATTTGTTGTTTATTGTAGCATAAGACCCGAGGGGTGAAGTGGATGACACAGTGATGACAGAGTGCAGTCCACACATAAGTCAAGCAGCATTGCGTCAGATAAGCGCCACAGGAGTTCATGCACCACGAACAGTCAAACGATGACTGGGGCGGGGCTACTGTAGCTGAGTCATATCCTACTCACGCAACTGTACCTGTCAACGAAGCAGGCTGACGTGTGACACAAGTAAATAAAGAATAGTTCCCATCTCGACCACTGGCAATCAATTTGGGAAAGGGTAATAAATAACTTGAGTCAATAGCCGCCACTCTCCCAATCCTTACCAAAAATTACAAATACACACACTGCATACTACAGTGATCACAATAACACAGGTTTTCAACAAATTCTACACACACCCATGTACACGGGGCTAAATGAACACGATGTTTAAGTCCCTCAAATGAAACAACAACAACTTTCGCTGGCCATTTCAACTTCAGAGAAATGCCGAAATGTTTCATAAGTTACTGCAGATACCAGAGGCACTTCCTTCTCAAATTATACCCAATTAAAGTGTACGGCTAATTGCCTGTTTCCTCTCCCCCACGCCGTTCCCAATGCTTACGCTTAAGGAGGCAAAACAGTAACGGTATTAATAGTATAACTGTGCCGGTCATAATTCTTGTACAATACCTATATAGATTTCCGAGGAAACAAACACATCTTGCTACTAGAAACAAAGTGCTAAGTTTTCAAATTTGAAATCGTAACAAACTTTATCCATTTTTCAAATTTTTGTCCTTGTTTTGTGTTGACCTTCACCGTTTTCCTCATATCTCCCATGTCTATAGGAATGTTTGAATTTCTCATTTTCAAAATGCGTGCTAAATTCAGCTGCAAAATGTGGCTCACTCAAACATTTGTGACTTTAATTAGTCTTTCTACAAAACGATAAAAGTATATTTTTGAGTTTGCTCAGAGTAGACATCTAATGAAATGCTTAATTAATTAGTTAGTTAGTTATTGTTGTTTTAAGGGGCGGAACTACGAGGTCATCTTCCCTCATAACACAGATTAAAGAATACAAATTAATAATTAATAATGTGGGAATGTGTGAGATTCATTTTTGTAGCTGAAGGTTTCACACCTACATTAAAGAATGAAAAGTCTACAGATTCCTACAAACATGGGAGACATGAGGGAAACGATGAAGATCAGCACAAAGTAAGGATCACATTTTGAAAAGTGGATAAAAATGGTTACGATTCGAATTTTGAAACATTTGAGCTTTGCTTATAATAGCAAGATGTGTGTGTTTCCATGTAATCGTATATAATATTGTTATGCAAGATCTATGACAAACAAAGTCTTATTTTAACAAGTAGTTCCGTGAAGAACTATACAGCCTATTTTCATATATCCTACTTATGTTAATTGCCTCTATCAACATACAAAATTTCAGTTTGATTGCTGTAATAGATTCATAGATATTGAGAATCGACTATTTCGGATGGTCGCCATGTTGGATTTTATATATGTAGTGAACCCGAGGGGCTTATGCTGACTGATATCGAACGCGGATCTCAGAGACTGTGATCTCAGTATAAAGGTTCCACCAGGGAACGAACCCGAGGTCTGTGGAGGGAGTTTCATTGTAAAACCCCCAAGAGAGAAGTGTATATTTAATCACTGGTGTGATTTCAGGTGATAATGACATTATTTATTAAAATAATGCAGGGAAATTGAGCAGAATACAGCATTATTAGACTACTTGGAGTAGGCTATACTGGACTTGGAGCACAGCAAGTGCAGAGTTTGACGTTTTACTAATAGGCTCAGAATTGTGGGAGGTGCTCCGTGGAGCCACGTCACTCTTTCTGACCTCGTTATGTCGTCTGGAGGAGGTTGGGGGCTTGAATAATGACCAGGTTATTCCCCGACTGAGAATGGAAATGAGAATGGGACGGGAAGATCCCAAGGAAAATCATTGATTACTCGTGATTGGAGTAACGAAATGACATGAGAGTTGCGCACAGGTGAATCTTTAGCCAGGAGGCTAATTTTAGAGCCTTTAATCTGCGAAATTGACGCATATTTAATGGAGTGCGGAAGGACAGAAGACTATGGTTGTTCGCGGCTGGATTTGAGGATGTTGCCAGGGATTCCCAGTGAGGTAGCGTCCCCACGCTATGGAGAAAGGAATTAATATTAATTAATTGGCCGAGCGATTCTTCAGCACGCAGATAGTTCTGGGATCAGAGAAGAAAAAGGAACCCGATGAACATGGTTTCGAGACCAGAATCATGCTGGGAGAGGAGTCGAGTTAACGCGGGAAAATTTCGCTCTACTTTTTGTGTGAATCCAATATAAGGGAGTCGACCCTTGGCAGAGCACCCCAGTTGGAGCCAGTCTTACGCAGTTTACACAGTTGGTCAAGAGAGTCGCAGACAGTCGTCAAGGCGGAACGTATGGCGATCCGGCTCATGGAGGACGCCCGAACAAAGACCTGTACATTTGAGTGAAGCATTTAATAAGCTTTTATTAATAATAGTCGTGCTGCAGGTATAGTCAGCAATACGAACAATGGTGTGTTCACTTAGGAAGCAACGTGTGAGATACGTTGCAGAACTATTGTAAATAATAATTTGTGTAAAGTTATGGACAGTGTAAAGCGCAATGTATAATATAGTGACTGTTCATACAGGTCTAATTACGCTGGAATGCGCTGGGAGAAACTTTACGAATCATTTGGTAATGTCTTAAGAATACCAGATAATAACGCTCAGGACGGAAGTTAGCATATTTATGCAAAGCAGGAAGCTTACCGTAGGAGTATGGATAAACTGTTGGTGAATTCCGAGGGCAGGTGAACCAGACTTTCAATCAGGAGTTGGTAGGAGCACGGGAGATGCCGTCGACACCTGCAATTTTGATATCTTTGCTAGGGAATGTCAACCAATGAAAAGTGTACAAAGTGACGTGTGTTATGTATAAAGCATATGTGAAATATCTTTTAAATTAATGGTTTAATAAGTGTTATAAAGTGTCATGTGTTTTGGAAGCAATAGCTTCTTTATAGAAATGCAAAGTGTCGTGTGGTTAGCGGAAGATATGTATCATAAAATGTGTGTATTCAAGATGCAAATGTCACGCTAAACCTGCATATGGCAGGCGACCCGGAAGAATATGAGTGGGTGGAGCCACCATGAAGAGCTTATATATGTGAGTACCCCACAAATTATGGTTTAGTAGAGGTATAGGCCACTGCATGTTATGTGATTTCAGAGTTATAAAGATGCCAGTAAGAATCAGATTAGGAGATAGACTCTCCAGGTTTAATCATTTTTGTGTTGATTTTCATAGAGTTGAGATGTTAATTTGCATCAGTAAGTGAATTAATCGTTACCACTATTAATTAAAAATGGCAATCAGTTATGTATATGAAACGAACACGGTTGTTCGGATTTTTGAGATGTTTAGTTGTGTCGGATTTTGGTAATTTATGTCAGTGAGAATAATAATAATAATAATAATAATGAATAAAATAAAGGTATGAATGAACGCATCAGGTAAAATGTTGTAAGCAAGAAATAGTTATGCTAATTGCAAGACTTATCGATCTAAGCAGTAAGATTATACAGTAAGATTACATTAAGGGATTAAGAAAAGAGTTTTATATCAGAATATATTGTATTAATGGGAATAGAATTATGCCAGGAATGGAAGAGCTTTTAGTGAATTGAATTTGCAGCTTATGTGAGAAGCTTATAGAGTAATTGATAGATTTCTCTTAATATTACAGGACGAAGGTCGTAACATTAGGTCAGGAACCAGGTGGTCTATTCGACGTATGAAATCTCGTATGCCGTGGGGCATAATTGGAGATATGCTTTGTACCAGAGTGTATTTAGTGATATGGACCCTAACTCTGATGATGGATATGGAATGTTCCGGGTTGGAATCCCGTGATAGGTGAGGGGCAAACGATGGACACCTCCACTCTATCTGATTCCCCGAGAACTTATGATTTAATTGATTCGGCTCGTTGAAGCGAATCGTATTACGGCAGCATGTTATGGGCTGACTGCAGCATTTATTGAAGACACCGGTTACCTACTAGACCAATGTTTTATGAACCTCGTACCTTCATGTTGAAATGGGCTATGTGGTGCCAATTATTATTATCCTCGGGGTAGGAGTAAATGTAAAGCTCATTCAATACCTGTGTGCATAATATTCAGTTAAGAATCCATTGGGATATGTGTGTCATTGGGACAACAGTATTTGTCTTGTAAAATCTTATACTGCTTGGTGAAGGTAGCTTTTAGACGGGAAGCGAGGGTCGAGCTAATGTTGGAACCCCATTCCACTTCTATTGTATACAGGCCGCTCGGGTAGAGGGTCTGGACGGTCATGCGAACCGTGAAAGCAAGTTTGAAAATAACAGATTTTAGACCCTGTTAATGACATGAAATGAAATATTGTTATATTGAGTAATGAAGCCATGTGGTTTAAGAACACATTGATAATTATAGATCACCCTGATGGTTCATGAGTTTAGCTATCTAACGAAGGGTTATACGTTGCATTTGTACTGTCACTGACAACTTTTTCTGAAGTTGGTTACTAGATTCCTCAGGCTACGCGCGCAAGGTAGTTTAATTGTACCATCCGACACAGCAATAACTTAACGTTTTTAAGATGAAATCACAAACGGCATGCAGTGGAACTATATAAATAGAGGAAGAGTAGGGGTAGCTTACATAATTATGGAGTTGCACGTTGACTGCTGTGCAACACCAGAATAGGCTAATACATGTAAAGCATTTGGTGGGAGGAGAAAGATCAAAACACACACGGTACACATAATTGTCAAATTAAGATGAAGGTTAAGGAATAAGTAATTTTGTGGAATTAAAGAAGTCACAATTGTATGACAGTAGTATCAATGTACAGTTTGTTTCTGAAGTCGTATGTGCATCAGCGCACTAGAGTATTTTGTGAAACTCATATAAGGGTAAAGGTTTGAGTTATCATATGATTTTATTGTGATTATATTATGTTCATATTAGTGGATTGTGGAAGTAAATTTTGTTTGCTTTTGTTTTTATGGTTATGGGGATTGTTTTGTTTGTTGAAGCCATGAATTTATTACTGAATTAAAGTTTTAGAATCGAGTTGTGCCTTGTCATTGTAGAGTTGATACCCTTTAGACTCAAATCCAAAATATGCAACTGCTCAATGGGGAGACGGTACACGCCCGAGTCCTGATGCTAGCTGGAGGCGGAAGCATATTTTCCATCGAGATTACTCACATGGGTACAGTAGGTCCTAGAGTTATGTACTGTTACATGAAGATTATTGTGTACGTGTAGCATTCAAACTTCAATCGCATGATTAGGACACAAGAAGTAACAAGGAGACTTTAAAATTTCGCACAGCTGCCATCTTGTGGTTATGGAAACAATTTAAATAAATTAGACGCCAGTGGATTAACATTCGTATAAGGATTTACTTTACCAAGTTTCACTGCACTCGGATGGTTAAATTGCGAGAAACGACCATGTGAATATTTATACTTCGCGTAGGCGCCATGTTGGATTTGTGATCACCGGGTTATTTAAAGTCCTATAGGTGAACTATAGACCCTATGAACATAAAAAATTCAGTTCGATTGCTATAATGGATTCGTAGATATTCAGAGCCGTCTAAATATTTCGAATGGTCGCCATGTTGGATTGTTAAACGTATAAGCCATACAGTCATGTACCATTAAAGGAAAATTATTGCGTAGGTTCATTATTCAAACTTTCACTTCGATCGCATGATTACGACACAAGAAATAAAACTTAATTTTAAAATTCGCACAGCCGCCATATTGAGGTTATGTAAACAATTGAACTAAATTAGATGCCAGAGCTTTACAATGTGTATAAACATTTCCTGTAACAGATTTCATTGCGTGTGGAATATTAAATCGCGAGAAAGGTCTATTTAAAATTTTTAAATTCGCGTGACCACCATGTTCGTTTTGTAGTTAACCGGTTTTTGAAAGTCTTACAGATGAACTTCCAGTAGTGCCCTTAATCTCGGTACAAAATTTCAGGGTGATACCGCTAATAGTTGCAGAGATATAAAATGCCGGTGAAATATTTCGCTCATCCGCCATCTTGTGGTTATGTAAACAATTGAACGAAGTTAGATTTGGTGCATTACAATGTGTATAAACATATACTGTTCCAAGTTTTATTGCGTTTGGTTGGTTAAATCGCGAGAAACGTATATTTAAATGTCGCAAATTCGCGTGGCCGCCATGTTGGTTTTGTAGTTACCAGTTTTTCAAAAGTCACATAGGTGAACTTCTAGTAGTCCCCTTTATCACGGTAAAAAATTCCAGGGTGATATCGGGAATATTTTCGGAGATATTGAATGCTGGTGAAATATTTCGCACAGACGCCATGTTGGATTGGTGAGACGTAACAAAATTTGAAGGGCACGGTCGGGGTTGTCTGAAATTGTGCTATGAACTTACCGAGTTTCATTGAAATCGCTCCAGCTGTTTAGAAGTTATTAGGGGACACACACACCTCACACACACAAACACACACACACACACGGACAAAATGTGATCTCATAAGCCTTTTTTTTTTTTTTTTTTCAAAATTGAAAATAGGCTAAAAATCTAATTGTTTTGGCTCCATATACTTTATGTGACCCATTAACGCGTTGCCAATCAACAAATGCCTGTCTTTGTCTCGGCCCTTGTCAATCTGCGGAGAATTCATCTTTTAACTGAGCACTTCTCAACTTATATTACGGACTCAGTTCGGCAGTAGTTCAAAAGCAAGAGTTGTGCTTGATCTTAACACGAGAATAAAAGTGATTCAGTACTGTATTCATTCGTAGCAGAAATACAGAAATATAACAGTGAATAAGGTATGAACCGTACACCATTTTTTTTCTCAGCATGTCAATGGCTTCATTTTTTTAGCCTGTTTTCATTTTATGAAAAAAATAGGCTTATGAGATCACCTTTTGTTCGTGTGTCTGTGTGTGTGATGGTGTTTGTCTGTCCCCCCTAATACATTTTAAACGACTGGAGCGATTTCAAGGAAACTCGGTAAGATCATAGCACAATTTTGGCCGACCCCGACCGTGCCCTTAAAGTTTTATTGTGTCTCACCAATCAAATATGGCGGCTGTGCGAAGTATTTCACCAGCATTCAGTATCTCCGAAACTATTACCGATATCACCCTGAAATTTTGTACGGTGATAAAGGGAACTACTAGAGGTTTGCCTATGAGACTCTCAGAAACCTGGTAACTACAAAACCAACATGACGGCCAAGCGAATTTGAGACTTTCAATAGACTTTTCTCGCGATTTAACCATCCAAACGTAATGAAACATGGTACAGCAAATGTTTATACATATTTTAATGTACTGGCGTATAATTTAGTTCAATTGTTTACATAACCTCAAAATGGCGGCTGTGCGAAATATTTCAATGGCATTCAATATCTCCGAAACTATTTATGATATCACCCTGAAATTTTGTACAGTGATAAAGGGCACTGCTACAAGTTCATCTATGTAACCTTCAGAAACCTGTCAAGTACAAAACGAACATGGCGGCCAAGCGAATTTGAAATATTTAAACAGACTTTTCTCGTGATTTAACCATCTGAGCGCAGTGAAATGTGGTACTGTAAATGATTTTACATATTGTAATGCACTGGAATCTAATTTAGTTCAATTGTTTTTTAACCTCAAGATGGCGGCTGTGCGAAATTTTAAAATTAAGTTTTTATTTCTTGTGTCCTAATCATGCGATCGAAGTGAAAGTTTGAATAATGAAGCTACGCAATAATTTTCCTTCAATGGTTCATAACTCTATGGCCTATACATATAACAATCCAAAATGGCGAGCATCCGAAATATTTTTACGGTTCTCAATATCTACGAATCTTTTACAGCAATCAAACTGAATTCTTTAATGTTCATAGAGACTTTGAACATAAGTTCACCTATATGACTTTCAGCAACCAGATGAGCACAAATCCAACATGGCGGCGACGTGAAGTATAAATATTTAAATGGACTTTTCTCGCGATTTAACCATCCGAGTGCAGTGAAACGTTGCACGTTAAATGCTTATCCAAATGTTAATCCACTGGCATGTAATTTATTTCAATTGTTTTCATAATGTTACGTGCCACCCCCCTAGTGGCACTTTTGTTAACTGGATTACACAGCCCAGCCCTGGGGCAGTTGTGACTCATGCGGCGAGCGATGACACAAACTCACAGCCGTAACAATAACCACAATATGTCAGCTGTGCGAAATTTTAAAATCTCGTGTTTACTTCTTGTGTCCTAATCATGCGATTGAAGTCTGAATACAACTCGTACACAATAATATTCATGTAATAGTACATACATAAAAATCCAACCTGGCGACCATCTGAAATATTTAGACGGTTCTCAATATCTACGAATCTATCACAACAATCAGACTGAAATTTTGTATGTTGATAGAGGCAATTAACACGAGTAGGATATATGAAAATAGGCTGTATAATTCTTCACGGAACTACTTGTTTATTATGGCCCAATCCCATTAACCGGAAACCTACCTTTAGCGGAAAAACTCGCAAGTACCGATCGATACCGTTAAAGACGGGGTTTACTGTACTGCATTTACAGTAAGTTCAGAAAGTATATTTTGTTGTTGTTGTTGTTGTTGTTCTTCTTCTAGTCACTATCCGTTCCGCATGTTGGTAGTCATCTTGTCTGTGCTCTTTCTGTTCTGAGCCGTTTGGAATAACTCTTCCGATGTCTTGAGAATCCAGTCTCCAGGAGATTCGTCTCCTGCCAACACTTCTCTTTCCGGGTAGTTTTCCTTGCAGAATTTATTGCAGTAGATGGTATCTGCTTCTGTTGAGCATAATGTGACCGAGGTATTGCATCTTTCTCGTTTAGGCAATACAGTGGCCAGTACTTCCTTATCCTTTCCCATTATTCGAAGGATCTCGGCATTTGTGATAGGCCTACAGTATGCTCTGTCCATGATATTCTAATCAGCCACCACATCTCAAAGGCTTCTCATTATTTATTGAGTGACATTGTTAAAGTCCATGTTTCTACTCCGTAATAAAGAACAGAAAACACATAGCAGTGAAGAAGTCTCATTGTTGTGGTTTAGTTTTAACTAACGACTTTTAGAAAGATGGTATATGCTATTGGCTTTCACGGCTCGTGAATTAAAACTCAGCAATTTTTCTAGGTTTATGCCGTGTCTTGTGTGGGGTTTCACCTAGGACACAAAGCAGGCTCATCAGCGGGCTCTTGGTGCGCCCCGTCCGGACCCCCACAGGAGTAGCTAACTGTGCACTACCTGTGCTGAGTTTTAATTCAAGGGCCGTGAAAGTCAATATACCATCTTTTTGGAAGCATTATAGGGTGGTGAAAGGCTGCTTGAGCTTTTAGCTATCGCAGTTAAGAGGCGCACGTGCGCTTCATATAAAGGGAGGTAGTGCACATAACAGACTAAGTAAAGGTACCACATTTTATTATCAAGTCAGAGAACTTTTATGGGATGACAAAGTACCCAAGAGAACGAAATTAACACTATATAAACAGTATTTCATAACAATTGTAACATATGGACTGGAAACACTGGTAACGAATAAAAGGCAAAATAGTAAGATACAAGCAGTAGAAATGATTTTTTAAGAACTTCAGCTAAAAAGACAAGAAGGGATAGAATTCAAAATATTAAAATCAGAGAAGAGTTAAATATGGAACCGTTAAATCAGAAGATACAGAAAGCAAGGTTACGTTGGTTCGGACATGTAAAAAGAATGGGTAAAGAAAGAGTAGCAAGGAGGGAATTAGAAAGAGAAGCCAAAGGAAAGAGACCAGTTGGAAGACCGAGAAGAAGGTGGTTGGACCAAATTTTGAAGGACATTGGAGAAGCTGGATTGGATGTGGCAGATGTGATGGAACAGGAAAAATGGAAGGACCGAAAGGAGTGGAGGAGCCTTGTAAACCACACCCATGTGACTGGAGTGGAACTTGGATGATGATGAGTGCACAGTACGCTACTCCTGTGGGGGTCCGGGCGGGGAGCACCTAGAGCCCGCTGATGAGCCAGCGTGGTGATCCTAGGTGAAATCCCACACAAGACACGGCATAAACTTACAAAAATTGCTGAGTTTTGACTTTTAAAAAGTTTTCCCATTTCGTTGAACACAGTCCTAGCCTTACCGATGCGAGACTTCGCTTCATCTAAATTATCCCATTGATCGTTAACGATGGTTCCGAGATATATGTATTTCCAGACTCTTTCAACAGAACTTTGATTGATTACAAGATGACATGCAGTGTTAACTTTCTTTCCTTATGACCATAAAATTGGTTTTCTTTATATTGATGTCAAGACCATATTCGTGGCTAGTTAATACAATTCTGTCCATGAGGTATTGTAAAAATTACAGTATCATCCGCATACCGAATGTTATATAACTATTGGCCATTTAAAGGCTCTCTCATTTCCATATATTCTAGTGCTTCTCTGAAGATATAGGCTATTCCGAATAGATGTTAAATAGCAATGGGGGACATTATACAACTCTGCCTTACACCCCGTTGGACATGCACATTTTCCGTATTCTTCCCTCTCAATCTTACAATCTTATGTTCATCGATAGCTTATTGTTGAATTCGAAAATTTCTGAAATATTTCATATATACTGCATGTTAAATTGCATATGAGACCCCACTTTCCCAAGAGTTGCATGCGCTGTTAAGTATCTGAAGCTCCTGAGCTCTCATATACAGACAGATTGAAGAACACCCACACACGTGGGGGACGGGTCATCAGGTACTGTCACCTCCCAGGATATTAATGTTGCATGCTGGGACATAGTATCAATCACAGTGGCGGATAATTGCCATGTTGAGGGAATTCATCACTCACTGTTTTGCATGGTTCCAGCTAATGATCGGGTGGGTCGTGATGGATGGAGCTCCACTAATACAGGCAAGCTCGAGTTTTCTTCCAGAACCGCACTCTACTGCAGGTAGGGAGAACTGTTCTTACAAGGAGACATCCATGTCAACGATTGTTTAGAAGAACCACATATTTGTAGTAGTTTGTTAGACCAGTGAATAACATTCGCATAATGTGGTGCTGCCAAAGATTCGGGGCATATGGCGTAAGATAATAATAATAATAATAATAATGATGACCAGAAAAGTTGGAGCTAATAGAAAGATTCTTAGGAAGATACTTGGACCTAAAAGGACAGAAGATGGGTCGTATAGAAAAAACAGGAACCAAGAATGATACCTCAGATTGGATAAAATCTCAGAAACCATCAGGAAAAGAAGGGCCATGTTCTTTGGACAAATATACAGATTGGACCCAGGTAGATTAACGAACCAGATAATGAAATTCTTTGCGACCAGGAAAACCACAGCTCGCTGGTATCAGGAGGTGAAGAAAGACCTAGAAGAATGACAACATCTGAAGTTGAAATCAGCAACAGGGAAGGATTCAAAGCCAAAATTAAGAATTTCACGGGAGGCAAGTGAACAATGGGGATTAACACTTAATGTCAGTAAGACACGCTTTATGGTAGTATCACGAACACAACATCAAGATAGCTTGATAATCAATGGGGAGACAGTACAGCAAGTGACAAAGTACAAGTATTTAGGGACAAATGTGAACTGCTACAATGACTGTACTGAGGAGATAAAGTCCAGTATCGGTCAAGTCAGAAATGCATTCAATAAAATGAGGAGAGTGTTCTGTAGCAGAGACCTTAATTTACATCTAAAAATTAGACTTCTGAGATGTTATGTCTTCTCTACCTTGTTCTATGGAGTTGAGACCTGGACTACAAAGAAAAGAGAAATGGACAGATTGGAGGCATTTGAGCTATGGACGTACAGAAGGATACTGAGGCTGAGTTGGAATGATACGGTCACCAACGATGAGGTGATGAGGCGGATGGGAAAGAGAAAGAAAATATTAATACTGTCAAAATTAGAAAACTGTAGTATCTGGGTGATGTGATGAGAGGAGAGAAATAGCATCTGCTGCAGCTGGTCATTCAAGGAAAGTTACAAGGCAAAAGAAGACCAGGAAGAAGACGCATTTCTTGGATCGATAATCTGAAAACTTGGTTCAATTGTTCCACTATTGAACTGTTTCATGCTGTATCATTTAAAGCAGAGTCTCTATGATGGTTACCAACCTCCTGAGAGGAGATGGCACATAAAGAAGAAGAAAAAGAAGTCATCCGACATCTCGGATCCAGGCACCATGGACTGAAGAAAGGAGGAGAATGCAGAGCGATAGAATGAAGGAATATTGGGCAAAAATAAAGATCCAGAAGCTGAAATCAAATTAACGTGGTCCACAGTCAGCCTAAACGACAGAAGAAGCAGAAGAAGAAGAAGAAGAATGACCAGAATTAAGTAGTTAAAAGAGCGTGAGAAAGGTATGAGAGATATAGGCACTGAAAATGATAAAATAAATGACAGGTACAGTTTCAGAAGGACTGCAAAAAACATTAGGTTTTTACAGTGGATACAGAACCCAGAAAACAGAGAGGACCTTTATCCGAAGAGAGAAAGACAGCGCTAATTAATGGGCTCAAAAATTACTGGCAGGGTGTCAAAGCTGGCAACAAACAAGACCTACTCGTTACTAAAATGAGATTGGTTGTTAACACGCAGAGCATAAATGCTCAAATCGGATGTAAAAAAAAGACCAGAAAAGTTTGGCCAATCGATCTGATATTGTCTATCTCAATAAATGAAACCAAAAGGCCCACTTGATATACGTTGCTGTTCCACTTAGCCAAATTCTGAAGACTATCCAGACTCAAAAGAAAAGTACGCACTGTTAGCTGAGGAATTCAGAAAACTGCGAGGATTTTACCAATGGTGATGTCATCTACAGGAGTTGGATGGAACTCCAAATGGAACACCTGATTGCCATAATACAATGATGCTGGAATTTTTGTAAAATATTATAAGACTACTTAATGGTGAAATCGTATCTTATAGACTGAGTTTTGCCATATTCATGAGAATTTGAAGATGATGATAATAATAATAATAATTATAATAATAATAATAATAATAATAATGCACGCCTACCCCTTATTATTCCAATTTTCAACGGGGTTGGGATGAGATGCGATGAATTACTTAGTGGCGGGTGGTTTTACGACTGTATGCCCTTCCCGACTCCAACCACATGAGAGGAGTTGATGAGAGAAGAAATGAGATTGAAACTAGGCTAAGAATTGGAAGGAAGTGGCCGTGGCCTATTGATAGGCACCGTCCAGACATTTGCCGGGAGTTGAAAATGGGAAACCACCGAAAACCTTTTCAAGAACGGCCGATGGTGGGGTTCAAATCCACGTCTACCGAGTCTGCAGGATAGTTTGAACCCATGGTCCAACACAGCACTTCAGCGAGAGGAGTTGCCGCTGTCTGTAATAATAATGGTAATACTCAGCAATGTTTCTAGGCTTGTGCCGTGACTTGTGTGGGGTTTAGGACACCAGGCTGTCTCATCAGTGGGCTCTTGGTGTCCGCGCCCGGCGCTACCTCCCTTTTTATGAAGCGCACCTGCGCCTCTTCACTGCGAGAGTTAAAGCTCAAGCAGTCCTCACCTCCCTATGAAAGATTCCAAAAAGATGGTCCGGGCGCGGATACCAAGAGCCCGCTGATGAGCCAGCCTGGTGTCCTAGGTGAAACCCCTCACAAGACACGGCACAAACCTAGAAAAATTGCTGAGTTTCAATTCACTGGCCATGAGAACCAATATGCAACTAATATAATAATTAAATTGTTTTGTCACCATCTGTACACGAATTGTCCTAACGAGAAATAAGTATTTTAGTGAGTGAGTGGTTATGATGGCGGTTGTTGTATACAGAGGCTGGAGTAAATAATAATATCGTATGGCCTCGGGTGCCTGGTGCAAGCTTTGCTATTTGACACCCAGAGGGTAGCTTGCGTGTCGAATTTCGTAGTTCCTTGACTATGAAAATCAAGGAGGTTAGATGTTAGATATCTAATCTCCTTGAACACAATAGCGCTTTCTAGTAGAGAAATGAGAAACTTTGTGCTGGCGGAAACTCCCGAGATTAATTTTGCCATTATGAACTTGGCCTACTGAATTCAAATGGGTTCTTTGACATGCCAACATCGTATGACATGCGTATCGTAATTTTGCCGCCTTTCAAAAATCACTTACCCCGGTCAGGGGCGAACCTGCAATCTTGGGGTTAGTAGACCGACACGCTATCCACTCACCCACCGTGGCAAGCAGAGGCGGGAGTGTATGAATGCCATACCCTCAGGTATTACGTCATGAGTGGAACGTCAAGGTGAAACTGAGAACCGGCAATAATGCTTTAATATTGCGTCCTTATGCTTTTAATTTTTCTTACTAAATGAACTGCGTGGATCCCCCGGCGCCAGATGGGGGTCTAGTCTCCAAGCCATCATTAATTTAAAGCGTTAAATGGCTCGATAAATAAAAATCAAACGGAGCGCGCAGGTAGAGAAAACACACAGGTCACTTGTATACATCATCCTGACAGACAGGACACTAGCACTGGGAGAGAAACAAGCTCGTGGTATATCAGCTAACGACCTCAGCGGCACGCTCAGTCCAACCTACCAGCAGTTCGCATCTCGCGCTCTAAGGTCATACACTGGTAGATGATCCTAGTTAGGAGGAGAAATTGACAGCATGCTGCTGGTATCATCATCATCATCATCATTCTTCTTTCTTTCTTTCTTTCTTTCTTTCTTTCTTTCTTTATATTTTCCCGTTTGGGTCTTCTAAGGAACACATGTCAATTTCATTGCGTCATCCTTTGTTGTTCATTCTTCTTCTTCTTCCTCTTTTTATTATCATTATTGTTATTATTAATATTATCGAGGAGAAATTGACAACATGCTGCTGGCATCATCATCATCAACATCATCATCATCATCATCATCATCATATTTCTTGTTTTTTTTCTTTTTTCTGTTTCGGTCTTCTAAGAACCACATGTCAATTTCATTGCGTCATCCTTTGTTGTTCATTCTTCTTCTTCTCCTTTTCGAATAATTCGTTATCTTCTTCTTCTTATTATTATTATTATTATTATTATTATTATTATTATTATTATTGTGTTGTGTTTGAGCATTCAGTCTTTTGACTGGTTTGATGCAGCTTTCCACGTCTCACTGTCCTGAGCTAATTCCTTATCTTATTATTATTATTATTATTATTATTATTATTATTATTGTGTTGTGTTTGAGCATTCAGTCTTTTGACTGGTTTGATGCAGCTTTCCACGTCTCACTGTCCTGAGCTAATCGTTTCATCTCTACACCACACCTTACATCCGAAGCAATCTTTTCTCTTCATTAGCAGTCACCAGAACGTCTCTCCTCGTCCACTCGTATTAATACTGGTCTTCATTTGTTACTCTATCTATTCATCTGATCTTCATCATTCTCCTGTAACACCACATTTCAAACGTTTCTATTATCCTCTTTCCTGCTGCGCCAACAGTACAAGTTTCACTTCCATAGAGCACCCCGCTCCAGAAAAATGCTTTCAAAAATGACTTCCTAATACCTAAATCTATCTTTGATTTCAACAGACTTCTATTATTATTATTATTATTATTATTATTATTATTATTGTTGTTAGACTATTATTATTGTTTATGCTCAACTAAGAAGTGCGTTAGAACTTATTTAGAAATAGCCTAATTCTTATTTTCTTCCCAACAGCTCTTCATCCGTTCATTGTGCTCTCTTTTGCGTTCTTCTGACCATCCTGTATTCTACCGTTTGTGTTATTTCTAGCTGCCAATTGTTGTGGTTTATAGAGATAGTGCTAGGTTTAAAATGATCTTTGTTAGCCTATTGTCATCCATTCTGTATATGTGACAGTGAAATTTCAATATTCCTTTTCTAATGGAATCTGTGATATTTTTGAATACTTTGATAAAAATTATTATTTTTATCATTATTTATTATTCTATGAATTTGTTACGGCTACCTATGGACTCGTTTAAAAGTTTTTATATTATTTTTTGTCTTTACTCTCTGCCAATATCTATTCATCGTCTCTCCCACTTCCTTCTTCTGTTCCTCCGTGTAAGGTCTTCCTTTCCTCACTGACAACTCCCCTGTCTCCTGGAAACCTGTATACTCCTTAACTAGTCGCCTGAATTGCTATCTGTCCATTAGGACTATGTCTTCTACTTTCACCCCGATACGATCAAAGTCCAATCTCACTTCTCGAAACCATTTCGGCTCCGTCTTCCTCTTCCTGAAGAATTCAAAAATCCTCTTCGTCAATCTGGCACTGTTCATCCTCACCAAGTGTCCATAAAACTGTATTCTCCTTTTTCTCATTAGGGCTATGACTCCTTCTGTCTTCAGGTTAGGTTTGAGTCCCCTCTCTCCATCCTTGATATTTGGGCCTAGGATTTTTCGGAGCATTTTCCTTCCTCCGTTCCGGATGTCTTCGAGGTCACCCTTCCCAATCATGTCTAGTGTTTCTTCTGCATACATACATACATACATTCAAGTCTGACAACAGTATCAAAGTGTCGGAATTATTTATTATTATTATTATTATTAGCTGGCAGACTGAGTGGACAAGAGTTCCTCCTCGAGAAATCGTAAAGTTGGGAACCCAACTACAAAACTCGCTGGTTTCAACTTGCCGAGACTTACCCTGAGTACACTCAATCGAATTAGGTGTAGTGTGGGAAGAAGTACTTCTGCACTACATACTTGGCGTTGGAAAAATTCGCCATACTGTGACTGTGATGACATTCTGCTGACATTGGAACACATATTGTTTGATTGTCCCTGCCGAGCGTTCCCGGGGAGTCTGGAGGATTTGAACTGTGCTACTCCAGAAGCAGTGAATTGGTTAAATAGACTGGATGTTGATTTATGATATTTTCAACTTTAATAGTTTATTTATTTCTTAATAGGTAGGCTACTGTTACAGTTAGGCAAAACCTGGTCGCAACAAGATATTTACATGCTGTATATCTCAATTTCTCTCCATAATGTATCTGTGCTCCCTGAATGCAACATTTAATTTCTTCTTGAAAACTTGTTAAACTGTTAGGAAAAGGTTCTAAGACTTCTTCATGTAACTCATTCCATGTTTGAATACCCCTGCTTATAAAATAATACTTAGATAAGTTTTTTTTTAATGATGGGCCCCATTTTGTGTTCGTGATCTCTCCTACCCATATAATCTGGCTCATGCATTCTGTTTCGCAACTCATTCCAGGCCGGCTCCCCTGTGTATGCTTTGTACATCTCCTGGAGTCTTCTTTTATGTCTTCTGCTGTGTAGGGATTCCCAACCCAATGATTTTAACATCTCAGAGACACTGTCAGTTTGGGAGAATTTGCCAAGTACGAATAGTTATATGTCTTGTTGTCCATATTGTTCGAATGTTTGCGACACTGTATTCATGTCTTTGTTTTCTTTATTGTTTTAGCATCATACCTTCGAGCATACAATAGGATAGAGAGGGCGCCAGCTATGCTTCTACCGGCCGACCGTGGGGCCAAAATAAGATCAGCTGATGTTGGGCAAAACAAACATGTCTCCCATAAGAATAGCATTATGAAGTGACTTAAAATCCCGATTCAAGCGTATTCCTTGTGATTAACAGACTTTTTCTGTTGAAGGTGGCTATAACTACAATTCCTTCTGAATATTGCTGTTCTTTTTTGTATGAAAAGTGTGAAGTATAATCGTTATATGCGATATTTTGGTGTGTTGACATATCAGTGTTGGAATGCATAGGTGACGTGTGTAGGGCCTACATGGTTAGGAAATGCTAAAATGGTGAATAAAATACGTTTACGTATAATTTTTATCCGTAATAATTGTCTGACGTGGTTATATTTGTAGTATTTTTACATATTTAAAATAATAAACTCTACAAAGCATAAGCAATTCAGGGTCTGAAGGGAAGCTGAAATAAGCGAATACATTTAATTATGCGTACAAAGTGATATCCAGCACTGCATCTTAAAAGAAAACCAATGATTTCCCCACTCCAAATATTTATCACCTCCAGCAATAAATCTTACAAACCTAATGTTATCCCCTTCACCTCCATATTTAGTAAATTCATTTTCGATGGCTAGGGACTTCCGGGTCATCAGCCCTATATACTTGAGTAGGCCTATGTGTTGAACTTGTCTGATACCATAACTTAAATTTCTGTGATGACTGCAGTAGTGTGTATAGCTGCATTGGTGGTTGTTAATTCATTTAAGGGGCTTATGACATCTTGGTCATCAGCAACGTGTAGTTGGGTGTGGGTTAAACTTGTCTGATAACCTGTACCAGTATTGATGTGATGATTGTATTAGTGTGTAACTTTATTAGGGACAGGGATGAGGTAGGTGCCTCGGGACTTGAACTAAGGTGTTATCCCGGCATTTGCCTGGAGGGAGTGTGGAAAATTCTGGGGGATAACCCACACTCTGGATTGCCGCAGTCAGCGCCGGGATTCGACCTGCGATATCCGAGCGTGCTGCATTATTTAACGAGAACGGCTACGCCGCTGGGTGCCAGCTGTATTGGGGAAATGTATATAATCAAGTCTGTGTATTTTAGGTCATATATTTTAATTCTTACCCGTGAAAAGATAGTCTGTTCCCTTTTTCAAACCTCTGACTGCAATTGTAAGCAGCGCAAGATATAACCATTTTCGCTATATAACTTCACATTCAGCCTCTTACGTAAAGGATAATGCGTATTTTACATATTTGTAATATATTATACAGCAAAAATGGGCTCGTATATCGATAATTATTAAGTAAAATCTTTACGCTCACGCTGACAACTGGGCATAGGCGCCATTTTATACCAACATCAGCTGATTTTATTCTGGCCCCATGTTCCGCTGGTCAAGGCCTCTCTATCCTATTGTATGCTCGAAGCATCATACGATAAAAACGTAAATTATTATTATTAATGTGGGAGCCGGATGAGGATCAAGAAGGCCGAGTATGGGATCTAGCGGGCGCAGGAGTAAGCTCAGCGCCATTGTCTGAGAATAAAAAGAAGAGAAGCAGTATTCAGAGTTCCGACGAGCCGCGAAACACATCCCCTTAATTCTCTACTGTATTTTAATCAGTTTCATTGTTTTAATAAATAATTCAGTTCTATATTCGATGCTTGTGAGTGTCATGATCTGGAAACCGTTCCCCACAAATGGGGGCTCGTCCGGGATGAACTGAAACAACGAGTTACGACGCAATCCACGACACGAAGTACGACGCAAAATACAACGCTATTTTCGACGAAGTGGACGGCTAATCATATTTGTTGCTGTTGCCTACGACGCTGACGACGAGACGACGTGCAATTTTGTGAGCCCACGACGTGCGAATCTACGACGAGGATTCATAGGCTAGCAAAATTTGTTCTTAAGTTTCAGTGACAATTAGTGGTGCCGTGACGACGACGACGAGGGTCGGAATCTAAACGACGACAGAGGATTGTGGATGTGGTAAGAGGATAGCGACTCGTCAGAGAGAAACGACGGGAAGCGGTATTCAACGATATCACCTACAAATATCACCGGTTTGGTGAATGAGGTTAAACAGGTTTGATTGCGAGGTTATGAGGAAGCGATATTGACGGAAAACTACTTGACAGACGTGAGTAAACAAATAAGATGACTACACTCGGTGCAATAGAGAAAATAAATAAGAACATAAGTGATGCTCCGGTCAAAGCAATCAAAGTTTTACATAACCTCATTTTCGAGCATATACCAGACGACAGGAAGAATCGAAAGCGACTGCGAGAGTTTCCTGGATTCGATTTTGACGAAAATTCCATTGAAGAGGAAGCTAAGAATAAATTTATCGAAGAAACATTTTCTAAGGCTGATCTGTTGCGTGTTTCTGAGATTCTTAATACCGACATCGGGACAAAGGAGGTAATGATTAAAACCATTTGTTATTACTTGAGAAATTTGGATGAACTCGCAACTAATATAGACGATGACGAAGATGAAGAAGACGAAGAAGACGAAGAGAGCGAAGAGGAAGACCAGCACAGAAGGTGTAGAGAACAACATAAGTTTTCATTGTCGTTCCGCGACGTAGAGGGCGCTATGAAAACATTTAACGGTAAGGATGGTTACCCAGTGAAGACATGGATCGCAGATTTTGAGGAGACGTCAATCTTGATGGGATGGAGTGAGCTGCAAAAGTTTATTTTCGCAAAGAAATCACTCGATGGTTTAGCTAAGCTTTATATTCAAGGTGAGAAAGGACTGACGTCCTGGACTGCACTGAAGAAGACCTTGAAAGAGGAGTATGACGTGGCGGCAAGCAGTGCAGAAATTCACAAGTTGTTAACCCAGCGACGAAAAAAGCGCGACGAATCTCTACAGGAGTACTTTCTTGTGATGAAGGAATTCGCCAGTAGAGGTGATGTTGAGCAAGTTTATCTGTGTCAGTACGTGATTGATGGGATCGAAGACGATTCAGGATCAAAACTTCTTCTCTATGGAGCAAAAAATTACAAGGATTTCAAGGAGAAAATGAGAAGTTATGAGATGGCGGTGAAGTCTTTGCCAAAGAAAAGCACAAAGTATAATAACAGTAATTTTCAAGGAAGTGCCAAGAGTGCCAACGAGAAGGACGGAAAGTGCTGGGGCAGTACAAAGAAGAAAGAGGCAAGTAGTGGAGATAGATGTTATAATTGCGGTGGATCTGGTCATAGTTCAAAGGAATGTGAGCACAAGGATAAAGGCAAGAGATGTGTCAACTGCAATGAGTTTGGCCACATTTCATCCCAGTGCAAAAAGGAGAGGAAGAACGATAAGAGGAATAATCAAGGTATCAATCTTATTGATGAAAAGAAAAGCTGCCTCAAGTTCAAAGAGGTTAGTTTGGGTCAGCAGAAACTTCAGGTACTTATCGACTGTGGCAGTCCTTATAACCTACTGCGACAAAACATCCATAAGACCATGGGTTCCCCAGGATTGAGGAGCACGGATCTTGTTTTGAAAGGATTCGGTAATGGTTTTGTTGCTCCTCAAGGTTGCTTCAAAACAGTTGTTGAGGTAGACGAGCTGGAGTTCCAAACCAACGTTTATGTTGTTTCTGATGATACTATGGAGTGGGACATGGTTATTGGTAACGATCTATTGGATCAGGGTGAGGTCATCCTGAGCAAGCAAGGAGTTACCATCAAGAAACTAGAGGTCCCAATGATGTTGATCAGGGTAGCCGACGAACAGGAATTGGATATCGAGAACTGCGTTGATGAGGAAGAAAGGGAACAGATCCAGGATTTGGTAGCGAGATATGTACCAAAGAAGACGAAATCTACTGATGTCAAGATGAAGATCACATTGAAAGAAGAAAAACCGATATTTAGCAGGCCCAGACGAATGGCACCGCTTGAGAACGAGTTTGTCGATGAGCAAGTCGAGGCGTGGCTGGAGGAAGATATCATAGAACCGAGTCAATCAGAATATACATGCCAAGTGGTGGTAGTCAAAAAGAAAAATGGAAAAAAAAGCGACTTTGTACTGATTTTCGTCCATTGAACTCAATCATGGTTAGGGATCTATTTCCCATGCCAGTTATAGAGGAACTTCTGGACAAGTTACAGGATGCTACGGTGTTCTGCACCTTGGATTTCAGGAACGCATTCTTTCACGTGGAAGTCGAAGAAGGAAGTCGACGATATTTGTCATTCGTAACTCGTTCTGGACAGTACCAGTACAAAAAAGTTCCATTTGGATTTACCAACTCACCTGCAGTCTTCCAACGCTTTATTAAAGCTGTGTTCTGGGAGTTAATCCGAGAGAACATAGTGTTTACCTATATGGATGACTTAATCATCCCAGCGAAGGATGACGACGAGGCACTCCTACGATTGAGGCGAGTGTTGGAATTAGCTGTAGAGTACGGGCTGGAAATCAACTTCGAGAAGTGCCAGTTTCTGAAGAGGAGGGTACAGTTCCTTGGATACACTATTCAACGTGGACAGATTCAACCCGCAACTGAGAAGGTCCTTTCTGTACTAAACTTCCCGGAGCCAAAGACGATCGCTGCGCTGCAGAGCTTTCTCGGATTGGCTGGCTATTTTAGAAAAATTATCCCAAATTTCTCGATTGTAGCCAAACCACTGAGTGATCTGTTGAGAGGTAAGCCGGAGTTCAAGTTTGGCGAGGAACAACGACGTGCATTTGTTGAGCTCAAACGTCTTCTCGCTTCAGAACCTGTGTTGAAGATATACAACCCGAAATACGAGACGGAGCTGCACACTGACGCCAGCAAGAGTGGGTATGGCGCTGTGTTGTTGCAAAAGTACCCAGAGGACAACAAACTACATCCAGTCTCATACATGAGTAAAAAGACGACGATACAGGAAGAAAAATACAGCAGTTACGAGCTCGAGATCTTAGCTGTGGTGAATGCATTAAAAAAGTATAGGGTGTACTTGCTTGGAATTCCGTTCAAGATCGTGACTGACTGTATGGCATTCTAAAAGACAATGCACAAAAGGGACCTGGTCCCACGAGTAGCTTGATGTGCTATGGCCTTGGAAGAGTTTGACTATACCATCGAACACCGAACTGCAACCAGGATGAAACATGTCGACGCCCTGAGCCGATGTCCAGCAGTGATGTTTGGATTCCCTGATGGCCTTGCAGCGAGGATCAAAATCGCCCAGAGAAAAGACGAAGGATTGACAGCGATAAAAGCGACACTGGAGAAAGGGCCTTACGAAAACCTCATCGTCAGAGATGGACTGCTATTTAAATTTGTTGACGGGCGAGAGACGTTGGTGGTCCCGCGGGCAATGCACCATGAAATCATCAGAGATGCACATGAGAAGGGACACTACGCTGTTAAAAGTACTGAAGAAGACGTGAAGCAGGAATATTATATTCCAGACTTGGCCAACAAGGTGAAACGAGTCATAGCCAACTGTGTGAAGTGTCTGGTGGTTAGCAGGAAGACAGGCAAGAAAGAAGGTTGGTTACATCCGATGTTCAAGGAGAGTGTGCCTTTGCACACCTACCACATGGATCACATTGGACCACTTAAGTCTACACACAAGGGATATGAACACATCTTCTGTGTGATAGACGCCTTCACGAAGTTCACCTGGCTGTATCCTGTGAAAACTACCAAATCGGCAGAGACGATTGAAAAGATGGAGTTTCAGAGGACGAACTTTGGAAACCCAGTTCAAGTGATCACCGACAGGGGGCCATCGTTCACCTCCCATGAGTTCCAGGACTACTGTAAATCGCAGAGTATCAAGCACGTCTTGATCACAGCTGGTCTGCCAAGAGCTAATGGTCAAATCGAGAGAGTCAACTCAACAGTGACCAAGATCATCGCTAAACTTAGCATTGACGATCCGACAAAATGTTACAAGGTTGTACCATCCGTCCAACGAGCTATCAACTCTACGTTCCAGAGGAGCATCGGAATGTCACCTTTTGAGCTGCTGAGAGGAGTCAGAATGCACAACCAAAATGATCTACGTATAGTGCAACTCATCGAAGAGGAGCTGATCGATTCATTCAACGAAAAACGTGATCAGATGAGAGAAGATGCAAAAAAGCAGATAGAAAAAGTACAATCTGAAAATCGTGCTGAATTCAACCGACGACGTAAGGATCCTAAGAAGTATCAGGTCGACGACCTGGTTGACATCAAACGCACTCAGATCGGTCCACATCGGAAACTAAAAACCAAAAGTCTAGGACCTTATCGAGTGACTCGAGTAAAACTCAATGACACATATGACGTCAGTAGAGAAGGAGACCATGCTGGACCAAGAATCACATCGTCCTGTGCGGAGTTCATGAGGCCCTGGCCGGGCGGATTTTCTTCATTCGGGTCGGATGAGGATCAGGACGGCCGAGTGTGGGAGCCGGATGAGGATCAAGAAGGCCGAGTATGGGATCTAGCGGGCGCAGGAGTAAGCTCAGCGCCATTGTCTGAGAATAAAAAGAAGAGAAGCAGTATTCCGAGTTCCGACGAGCCGCGAAACACATCCCTTAATTCTCTACTGTATTTTAATCAGTTTCATTGTTTTAATAAATAACTAGTTGAAACCCGTCAAAACATGACGGTCAAAGGGAAAATATTTACTGAAGAATCTCCTTATATAGGCCTAATGTACATTCTTTGTACGATTATTTTTTGGCTCTATTGAAACTATAAGGGCGTCAAAAGATTGCACTCTTAACATTGAAAAATACTGCTGGCAATGACTGAAAAATTGATGAGGCAAATTGAGACCTGTACGTTCCAGAGTTTCCCCTTGAGCTTTATTGATTTTGATAGAGTATGCCAAACGAATTGGAAAATATTGCCTCTTAAAAGAATTATTATAGTGTTATATCGGATGGTATTAAATCAAGTCGAAGGATTAGACCTCTTGGCCTAATTTTTACTGCACTTATTATTTCCAAATCCAAGCAATATGGTTGCATTTAGGAGCCCTTGGGAAACCTTCAGATTTCTAAGCAGCATAACTATGGGTCAAGCGTTTAGAGTATGTGGAGGCAAATCTTATAATTCCAAGGAATTCAAGAACTCTGAGGGGTCTAATACAACTGGCCGCAAACCGTCGCTTATAATTTTGGAATATAACGAAGAAATGCGATGATGTGCAAAACATAACGGTCATTGGGAAAATATTTACTGTAGGACTTTCTTATATGCATTCTCTGTATGATTACAGAGAAAGATCGACTTTGCAACATATAACTGGCCATCACTGAAAACTTGCGTTACGTTACGTTTGCGTTAACCTTTTTCTCCTCCAGGGTTGTCTTTTCCAACGGATTAAGCGAGGGGTCCCACCTCTACCGCCTCTAAAGGCAGTGTCCTGGAGCTTGTAACTCTGAGTCGGGGATACAACTCGGGTGTGTGACCAACACTACGCCCAGGCGGCCTCACTTGCAAAGCGATCAGGGACCTGATGAAGGGATGGTAAGAGCGGGAGGGTTAGGCAAGGAAGTGGGAAGGAGGCGGCCGTGGCCTTACGGTAGGTACCATCCCGGCATTTTCCCGAAGACGAAATGGGAAACCACGGAAAACTACTTCGAGGATGGCTGAGGTGGGAATTGAAACCCCTCTACTCATTTGGACCACCCGAGGCAGAGTATACCCCGTTCCAGTCCTCATACCACTTTTCAAAGTTCGTGGCAGAGCCGGAAATTGAACTCAGGACGGGGCGGCAGCTAACCATGCTGACCACTACGCTACAGAGGCGAGCTACGGAGGCAACGACTGAAAACTTCATGAGGTAAATAGTGACCTACACGTTCGAGAGTTCCCCCTTCAGCTTTATTGATTGTGATAAGGTATGGCAAGCGATTGCAAATTGGTGCTCTAAACGAAAATGGAAGTGTTTCATCGGATGGTGTTAAATAAAGTCGAAGGATTAGAACTCTCTGCCCAATATTATCTGCACTTATTATTTCCAAATCCAAGCAATTCTCATGCATAATTCTTACAATTAATCTGGCACCAATTAGGAGCTTTTGAGAAATGTCCAGATTCCTAAGGAGCATAACTGTGGCTCGAACATTAGGAGTATGAATATGTGGAAGCAAAATTCCGAGGAATTCAAGAATTCTGTAAGAAGTATCTGGCTTTCATATTCATTATTTAATCTGTAACAGTGGTGTATGCTTTTGTTACCTTAGGGTTTTAAATATATATACGGCAATGTCAATCGCGCCGAATTTCTTAGTTTACGGGAATGCTAATAGTAAAATATGTTTTGTCAATGGAATAGCAATACCAAGAAATAACAATTCGGAAAAAAAGGTGACGGAGGTGGGACTCGAACAGCTCCCATTGCGCGATGCATAAATTAAGAGTGTCTGACGCTACGATCTGAGCTACCGAAACACTGATGATACCACGCAATATTAAGTTAATTAAACAACATAGGCCCTACACACTTAACTGTCAGTATACATATTTCAACATTTTCCGTCGTGTATAATTGTATTCCAGTGTATATCGTGGGAACGTCATAAATAATGTTCACTTCTTTTATACTTCTAATAAATAACTGGTAATACTGGTAATACCACGCAATATTAAGTTAGTTAAACAACATAGGCCCTACACACTTAACTGTCAGTATACATATTTCAACATTTTCCGTCGTGTATAATTGTATTCCAGTATATATCGTGGGAACGTCATAAATAATGTTCACTTCTTTTATACTTCTAATAAATAACTATCATGGCCTGTTTGCCATCTCTTGATGAATACAGTACATTTGCATTTGTCAGTTGGCACAGGCTAGAGTAAAAGGTGGCTTTTCACCGATATCTCAGTCTCACTCATGGCTGTGATTATATGGAAGCTACTGAGGTATGGGTGGTGCTTAGTAATGGCCTTCAGGGCACAGTCAGTGCCTGTGGATGCTGTGAAAGGTTCTACTCATAGGGTTAGGACTACTGTTCTGACTCGGTGAGGAAAGCAATGGCAAGCTACCTCACTCCTCTTCTTGCCTAGAATTTCTCAGTATAGCGCTGCCTTGGGTTTTTGTGGGTATCTACTCACATAACGTAACGGCGGTGCTTTTTGAGGATCCAACCAGCCTTCGGGCTGACTACCTAACAGACATGACAGACAAATAACTATCAAACGCGATTGTACGCATGCTTGAGGGGAAGAATTCTATATTAATTTAAAAATATACGAATTCCTTAGTTTAGGGGAATGCCAAGAGTTAAATATTTTTTGACAATGGAATAGCAATACCAAGGAATAAAAATACGGAAATAAAAAAACATGTCAGAGGTGGGACTCGAACTGCTTCCATTGCGCGATGCATAAATTAAGATTTCTCGCTTCTACGACCTGAGCTACCGAACCACTTGCAATGATGCGCAATATCAAGACAGTTTGATGACATACGCCCTACACACTCGACTGTCAGTTTACGTGTTTCAACATTTTCCGTCGTGTATAAATGTATTCCAGTAGCCTATACATCGTGGGAACGTCACAAATAATGTTCACTTCTTCTATATTTCTTATAAATAACTATCAAATTGAAACGCGATGCACTTGTAACCGCCATGACTGTCATGAGGCAAGGTGATTGTACGCATGCGTGAGGGGCAAGAATTCTGCAATTTTCTATATTAATTTAAAATATATACGAATTCCTTAGTTTACGGGAATGCTAAGATTTAAATATGTTTTGACAATGGAATAGCAATACCAAGAAATAAAAATACAGAAATAAAAAAAACATGTCGGAGGTGGGACTCGAACAGCATCCATTGCGCGATGCATAAATTAAGATTTCTTGCCTTTACGACCTGAGCTACCGAACGACTTATAATGTTAAGCAATATTAAGACACTTTAACTACATAGGCCCTAAACACTCGACTACGTGTTTCGACATTTTCCGTTGTGTATAATTGTATTCCTGTATATATCGTGGGAACATCATAAATAATGTTCCCTTCCTTTATACTTCTTGCAAATAACTATCAAATTGAAACGCGATGCACTTGTAACAAAATAAAAAAAACATATCCGAGGTGGGAATCGAACCCTCTCGATCATGCATAATACATATTTCTAGGCAGTAAACTTATCCCCTTGGCCATCCAGACAACTATGGGTTACTTCATTATTAAGCTATCTAACCAGTATACACACTCAACCTGCAGTTTAAGTCCTTCAATTTGTGGTTTATTTAATATAATTCTATTTCAATGCATATTGTAAAAACATAATTAACATTATTGGAGACCCTTTTTAATTCTCATAAACAAAGATCTCAGTTAGACGCGACCGGAATCGCCATTTTCCTTGTTGAGAAAGGCCATTGTGCGCATGCGCGGGAGTGTCAAATATTACATATTTCTTTAATCATTTAAAAATATACCGTAACATATATTTTCCTTTTAAAGAAACTCTGCAAATCTGCATGCCAAGAGCTTTCGTTAGAATGTCTTACGAAGCCAATCGGTTAAGTCGTTTTCACAATCTCGTGTGTACAAAAAACAGCTTAGTGTTTTAAATATATAGATTCAGTTCTATATTCGATGCTTGTGAGTGTCATGATCTTGAAACCGTTTCCCGCATTAATATTATTATTATACATTCAAATTAAACCTCTTTGGACTGCACGTTAACAACCAATTTCATATCGGTATCTAGATCTTGTTGTTGTCAATTCGTATTAGGAGCTTGGGACATCTTTAGTCATCAGCCCCGTGTACTTGGCGGTAATGTGTGTTTTGTTGTGACTAGAGTAGTAATGTGGAGCTGTAATTATTAGAGTCAGAAATGGAGTAGGTTCCCAAGGACTTAAAATAAGAACTATCCCAGCACTTGTCTGGGAGGAAACACACTCAGGATGGCCGCTGTCAATGCCGAGATTTGAACCTTCGATCTAGCTGCAGTTCTCCTTCGCGGTCGTCGAAAGAACTTAAGCGAACACTGCTACGCCCCATGGTAAACACGACAGAAAGCACAGATCTATGAACTCCAGAAATATCCTACTGGGAATATATCAAAGGCAGACAAGATCTGCCGCAGTAGGAAACCATTTTACTGGTGACTGTGTTGTATATCGTTGCTGAAATTTTAATACCACATATCTGACAATGCTGGTCTTTTCCATTATTTCCCTTATGATTGGTCCCGCCTCCCAGCAGTATGTGAAAATGCCAGTATTTCTGGAGTTCATAGATCTGTGCTTCCTTTCGTGTTTACCATGGGGCGTAGCTTTGTTCGCTAAAGTTCATTCGGCGACCGCGATGGAGAACTGCAGTTAGATCGAAGGTTCAAGACTCGGCATTGTCAGCGGCTATCCCGAGTGTAGTTTCTCCCAGACAAATGCTGGGATAGTTTTTATTTCTAAGTCATGGAGCATCTACTCCATTTCCGACTCTAATAATTACAGCTCCACATTACTACTATAGTCACAACAAAACACACATTACAGCCAAGTACACGGGGCTGAAGACTTAAGATGTCCTAAGCTCGTAATACTAATTGACAAGAACAATATCTAGATTCCGATATGAAATTGGTTGTTAACGTGCAGTCCAAAGAGGTTTAATTTGAATGTATAATAATAATAATAATAATAATAATAATAATAATAATAATAATAATAATAATAATAATAATAACAATAATAATAATAATAATAATAAATAATTCCGAGACTACTGTTTTCAGACCTGAATGTCTATATGCAGCAGAAACACTGGACATGATTGGGAAGGGTGGCCTTGAAGACATCACAGGCATTCTATATCTCCGAAACTACTACCGATAGACCATATCACCCTGAAATTTTGTACGGTCATAAAAGACATTACTCGAAGGTCACCTTTGTGACTTTCTGAAACTTGTTAAGTACAAAACGAACATGGTTGCCAAGCGAAGTTGAAACATTTAAATAGACGTTTCTCGCGATTTAACCATCCGAGCGCGGTGAAACTTGGTACAGCAAGTGATTATACAAATTGTAATGCACTGACATCTAATTTAGTTCAATTTTTTTACATAACCACAAGATGGCAGCTGTGCACATTTTTTTTCTTGTGTCCTAATCATGCGATCGAAGTCAATGTTTGAATAATGAACCAACGAAATAATCGTCATCTAACAGTTTATAACTCTATGACCTATATAGTTAAAAATCCAACATGGCGACCATCCAAAATATTTAGACGGTTCTCAATATCTATGAATCTATTACAGCAATCAAACTTTAATTTTGTATGTTGATAGAGGCAATTAACATAAGTAGGATACAGTATATGAAAATAGGTTATTTAAGTCTTCACGGATCTACTTGTTATTTATGCCCCTACCCAGGAAAATGAACCTAACGTGAATTGCTCTGTTGGCCGGCACATCCCCATGTAACTGGGAAGAATGTCCAATTATAAGGAAAATAATGGAAATGAAGAGCTTTGTCATATGCGCGGTATTGCGACTTCAGCGATGATATGACACTCTCATACTGTTGTAGAGAGGTTATTACTGGCCTCAGGACGTGTTAAATAACCTGTGACCCAATAGAGATGTTTAAAACCAAGCCTGTCAACAAATCAAACATCGAATTTCACTTGTTGAGACTGAAAAAAATCCGTAGGTTCAATAACTTAGGCTATACAATAGTACCCTACATTCTTAAGCTGATTCCCTCTGCAATTGGCTGTTGCTTTACTGGTCACTGGACTGCATATGGTTCACCCGTTCTGTTGTAGAGTGTTTATTACGGGGTAAAATAAACTGTGACTTAAGCAGAAAAGCAGCACAAATGTATAGATGTTAAAAGTCGTAAAATAAAATAAAGACGCGAATTCTTCCTGTCCCAATTTATTATACATTGATGGTAACGAAGATGCGAATTTTTAAGCAAAAAATACGTTTAAGTTATGTCTACTACTGTATCTGCCAATGATCCATCATCACCATGGGATATTTGGAAATGATCTAATAGTTAAGCGAATTGAAATAATTTTTATGATGAGACAGTTATTCCTGCAGGTTTTGAAACAGAGTACTGTTTTAATAATATCGCTCATTGGGAACAATAACGTCATATCTCAAATATCAGGAGTAGAAGTGACGTTCTTACAGTTGAAAGTACATGCGAGAACACATTGAACCTTAGCCTACATATAAGATATGATGTTATTGTATTTTATGAACGATGGGCTATGTAATTCGTATTTTATCAGTTTCTTTGAAACCTGTTGTATAACACATGCACTTTATTTACCCACGATGAAAGAATCTGAGCTTTTCTAAAGAAAGTTGTTGTTGGATCATTCAGGGGCTTTGTGACATCGTGGTCATGTAGCCCCGTGTACTAGGGTGTGCGTGGAATATGTCTGATAACCTATATTACTGTGATGGTTGTTTTAGAGTGCGCATGTAATTCAGATGAAGATTCCGAAGGAGGAGTCTGTGCCCTTAAGTTAGGAACCATCCCGCTATTCACGTGGAGTAGAAGTGGAAAGCCATGGAATATCACTTCCCGGATGGCTGAGGTGGGAATTGAACCCGCTTCTTCTCACGAAACTGAATATACCTCGTTCCAGCCCTCAGACCAGAATTAATTTTCTTGGCAGAGCCGGGAATCGAACCCGGGCCTCCACCGTGACAGCCAAGCCAAGAGTGCTAGCCACTACGCAACGAGATGGATCCTTCTAAAAAAAAGAAAACTACCCTGTAGTATAGTTGGGAGAGAGAGAGACAGACAGAAAAAGGGGAGGGGGAGTTGTATAAAATTTTAAAAATATATTTTGTACTGGAAAGTATTCTGATATCGCAATAATAATAAAAATAATATCGTATGGCCTTGGATGCCGGATGCAAGCTTTGTTATTTGACACCCAGAGGGCAGCTTTCATGTCGTATTTTGTTGTTCCTTGAAGCACTATGAAAGTCAAGGAGGTTAGATATCTAAGCTCCTTGACACTATAGCGCTTTCTAGTGGAGAAAGGAGGAACTGTCTTGTGTTGGGAGAAAATCCCGAGATTAATTTTGCCATTATGAGCACGGCCTACTGAATTCCAGTGGGTTCTTTAACACGCCAACAACGTATGACATGCGTGTCGTGATTTCTGTCGCCTTTCAAAAATCACTTATCATGGCCAGGAGCGAACCTGCAAGCTTGGGGTTGGTAGACCGACACGACACCGTGGCAAGCTGATATCGCAATACTTTGGAACATCATTGGTTAGTGCAGAACGCGATCTTGAAGAACCACAGAACCATATTTTAGCTGGTGATTTTGTATCGGATAACCACACATAAAATATAAAAGCTTTCTGAGTCTACTCTTTCTTATAATTTTGGGCCTCAGTATAATGGAATCTCGCTGTGTAACGAAACCCTATAAACCACGCTCTGCATCTTACATACGGAGGCAGCGTATCGAACGAAATATTAACAGTCTTTCGCCCTTTCGATACGACTCACCATCAACATACTGGCATGCGAGAAATTTTGGTGTAATATATTGAAGAAGCTAGTGGCGTCACGTGTAATTATTAGCACTAGTGTCAGTTCTGGTCGGTTCTATAAATCGAGGTCATGCTTGGGTAATGGATAACCTTGTCAAGGTCTGGCTGGATCCGACAGATTTAGGAAGCGCAACAGAGTGGAGTGAGTGAGGCGAGATGGATGGCATCCTAAAGGGAGAAAGGGGGAGGGGGGGGGGGGGTTGAATCAATAACCAGCACAAAATACTAGCCACGAGCGACATTGCTCATGTGGAGTGAGTGAGGTTTTTATTAAAAAAGGCACTTTTTAGTCAAGTATTAAAATTAACTGTTTATGAATCGGGACTGCAGGCTAGGGGAAGAAAGGAGTACCACAAAAAGAGGTTTATAGCATTCATGACCTGCATCATTTAAGTGGGAGAACAAGCTGTTTTGATCTAACTGTACGAAGGGTGGTATAGTATCCAAGAACAACAGGACATACCGGTACTGATGCAAAATGATGTTGATTAAATGTAAAATCCACTTCAATATATTGGTAGTTCTATAAGAAGCATAGTGTTGCGACTATCGCTCTCTGTCTTGAAAGTCCTATTTTTGTTGACGGAAAAAGTATCTCATGTTTCATTTCATATACTTTCGTGGCCGCATACATACATATATACATAAATACATACATACAAAATATTCTACGAACAATCTGGTGGACCCTCCACCAGATTGTTAGTTTATGCACATTTTTAGGCTACTGTAAACCGCGGAAGAAGATAAAATTATTACTACTACAACCACAACTGTAGGTAATAACACTAATAATAATAATAATAATAATAATAATAATAATTCTATTATTTAAATTACTTTCCAGGATGGTTCCGTATTGACGTACTAAATAGTTTTTATCAACAATTATACATCCGTCGTTCCACAATTCCTCTTCCGACACAGTCTGCCTTAGTTAATACTTAAACGAAAAGAAATATAATTAGATTTGCTCCTGGTACATGTTTCAGGGATTAATTGGACTTGGCTACACCCATAAATTCTTGAAGCTTTAAAATATTTAGTCTAATAGCCATTCGTTGTTGTTTTTTTTTTAGTCCTACGCTATTTTATAATTTTCTTCAAGTATTAATATTGGCTGATAAAGGGGATAAAAGCAATTAATCCCTGAAACATGTACCAGGAGCAAATCTAATTATATTTATTTTCGTGTATGTATCGCCTACGGCGGACTGTGTCGGAAGAGGAATAGTGGAACGACAGAACAAAGTGGAGAGGAACCATATTTGCCCCCACCCAGTGTCAACTGGAAAAGGGGAAATGAAGATGATGATGATGATGATGATGATGATGATGATAAGGCGGATGTATAATTTTTGATAAAAACTAAATAATAATAATGTCCGTCCCTGTGGCGAATTGGTCACCGTGCTATAATTTGGCCCGAAGGGTCCCGGGTTTGATTCTCTGCCGATTCATCGGGACTTTTAATCACCTAAGGTTAATTCCCCTGGAAGGACCGAGTGTATGTGCCGTTTTTATCATCAATTCACCCTCCTTAGGACGCACAGTTCGCCCACGGGCGTCAACGAGAAAGATCTGAACTCCGGCCTCACAGGAGGCCACATGACAATATTTTTTTAAAATAATACCTAATAATATCACCATAGAAGAAATCCACTACCGCAGCATTTGTTGACAAACAAGTAGTTCCGTGAAGAACTAAAGCCTATTTACATATCCTACTTATGTTAATTGCCACTATCAACATACAAAATTTTAGTTTGATTGCTGTAATAGATATCGAGAACCGACTAAAAATTTCGGATGGTCGCCATATTGTATTTTTATATATGTTGATCTTAGAGTTATGTACTGTTACATGAAGATTATTGTGTACGTGTAGTATTCAAACTTCAATCGCATGATTTGGACACAAGAAGTAAAAACGAGATTTTAAAATTTTTGTGGTTATGGAAACAATTGAAATAAATTAGATGCCAGTGGATTAACATTTGTATAAGCATTTACTATACCAAGTTCCACTGCACTCGGATGGTTAAATTGCGAGAAACGTCCATTTAAATAATTATACTTCGTGTCGCCGCCATATTATACCATATTTGTGATCACCAGGTTATTGATAGTCCCATAGGTGAACTTATGTTCATAGCCCCTATGAATATAAAAAAAATCAGTTTGATTGCTGTAATAGTTTCGTAGATACTGAGAACCGTCTAAATATTTCGGATGGTCGCCATGCTGGATTGTTATATGTATAGGCCATAGAGTTATTGTACCATTAAAGGAAAATTATTGCGTAGGTTCATTATTCAAACTTTCACTTCGATCGCATGATTACGACACAAGAAATAAAAACTTAGTTTTAATATTCGCACAGCCGCCATCTTGAGGTCATCTAAACAATTGAAGAAAATTAGATACCAGTGCATTACAATGTGTATATTTGCTGTACCAGGTTTCATTGTTGCGTTTGGATAATTAAATCGCGAGAAAAGTCTATTTAAAACTTTCAAATTCGCTTGGCCGCCAGGTTCGGTTTGTAGTTAACCGGTTTTTGAAAGTCTAATAGATGATCTTCCAGTAGTGACCTTTATCTCCGTACAAAATTTCAGGGTGATACCGGTAATAGTTTCAGAGATATAGAATACCGGTGAAATATTTCGCACAGCCGGCATCTTGAGGTTATGTAAACAATTGAACGAAGTTAGATGTCGGTGCATTATGATGTGTATAAACATATACCATACCAAGTTTCATTACGTTTGGTTGGTTAAATCGAGAGAAACGTCCATTTAAAAGTCGCAACTTCGCTTGGCCGCCATGTTAGTTTTGTAGTAACCAGGTTTTCAGAAGTCATATTGGTGAACTTATAGTAGTTCCCTTTATCGCCGTACAAAATTTCAGGGAGATATCTGTAATAGTTTCGGAGATATTGAATGCTGGTGAACTATTTCGCACAGCCGCCATGTTGGATTGGTGAGATGTAACAAAATTTAAAGGGCACGGCCGGGGTCGTCCGGAATAGTGCTAAGAACTTACCGAGTTTCATTGATATCGCTCAAACCGTTTAGGGAATGGAAGGGGAGGGATGGGGGAGGGACACCCACACACATACACGAATCACACACGCACACACAGCCAGACACCCGGACAAACGGTGATCTCATAAGCCTAATTTTTTATAAATGAAAATAGGCTAAAAATAGGAAAAGAGTCACCTCCAAAAGCTAGATTTTTGTGTTTTTAGCACTCTCCTAGCGATATGTACGCAAATAATAGACTAATAATATTAAAATTAAATATATTCCCTTTATTTACAGTAGTTGATGACACGTCAGCAGATTTCGGGTATCGACTCAAGGAATTATATAATAATAATAATAATAATAATAATAATAATAATAATAAAGTAGTGTTCACGCGCAATTTGATCATAATCAGTTCCTATGAATAGTATTTATTGTGTGGCGATAAGTTAGTGAATTTCAATGTTTATTTCTTACATGCAAGTTACTTAATTTACAGTTAAATTCAAGCGAGAAGTGTATAAATGTTGCACTTAAAAATTATAGGCATGACATTATTGTCAAATACATGAAAGAGCCCAAACTTTGAAAGTAGTCTACGCCACTGATACCTATACAGTGTCTGTTAGGTAGTCAGCTCGAAGGCTGGTTGGATCCTCAAACAGTACCGCCGTTAGGTTATGTGAGTAGATACCCACAAAAACCCAAGGCAGCGCTATATTGAGGCGTACTAGGCAAAAAGAGGAGTGAGGTAGTTTGCCATTGCTTTCCTCACTGAGTCAGAACAGTAGTACTAACCCTTATGAGTAGAACCTTTCACAACATCCACAGGCACTAACTGTGCCCTGAATGTCATTACTAAGCACCACCCATACCTCAGTAGCTTCCATATAATCACAGCCATGAGTGAGACTGGGACATCGGTGAAAATTCACCTTTCACTCTAGCCTGTGCCAACAGACAAATGCAACTGTACTGCATTCATCAAGGGATGGCAAACAGGCCAACCTATACAGTAGATACCAAGAATTGCATTCAATATCGCAATGAAATGCACAAACAGTACATAACCGTGTAGACGAAAACCTTCATTATGTTATCACTGTGATCGTTTAAGTACGATTCTTGGATGTTAGTTATAGTTTTATAAATATTTATCTTGAATCTAACTCTGATGAAGGGAAAATAAGCTTCAGCATGTATGAATTAAATTTACCTTCACTTTAATGCAAAATATTAAGGGTTGAAAATGTATATTCTCCATTACCAAGGGCTCTTACGTTTGTATCTCATTTCATCCATAACTTATTTTTACTTAGCCTACACCGGGTGAGTTAGCCGTGGTCGTTACGGCATGACTGCTGGCAGTCGCTCACATCCGGGAGGCGAGGAGGTTTGAATCCCCCCGCCGGCAACCTTGAAGATGGTCTTCTGTGGTTTCCCATCTTCCTTCCAGGCAAATGCCGGGGTTGGTCCCGAACTATAGGCCACAGCCGCTACCTTCCAACTCCTCGACCTTCCCTTCCAACTTTCCTCCCCAACGGTACTCGTAGCTCACCCATTGGGTGTCCGTCTCGAAGCAGCTACAACACTGGCGAGCCAAACATGTCCTCGGGCACTCCCGGCACTAAAAGCCATACGCTAAAAAAAACTTAGCCTACATCTAAGCTCTGATCAGAAAATAAAGAATTTTATTATGTTTCACTCACCATTTATTTTATTTTCATAAATACTGTTTTGGGGTTGACATGTGTAAGTTATATCGCTTAAGAGCATTCAATGTTTTGATCATAACATTTGTACAGTATTTTGTTATTACCCATTTAAGATTTGATTGCCGCTGAGCATTGCTGCGCCAGTGTTTGTTGTTTATTGTTGCAGCTGCCCCGCGGTGCGAAACGGGGAACACAACGATGACAGACTGCATTCTGAACATAAGTCAAGCAGCATTGCGCGTCACAGGTGCTCATGTCTCCACAGACAGTTAAACGATGACTGAGGCTACTGGAGCTGAGTCATATCCTACTCGCGCAACTGTACCTGTCAACAAAGCAGGCTGATGTATGACACAAGTAAACAAAGAATAGTTCCCATCTCCACCGCCGGCAATCAATTCGTGAAAGGGTAATATAGGCCTACGTGATTATTATTTATTTAGCGTATGCCGGGAGTGTCCGAGGACATGTTCGGCTCGCCAGAGGCTGTAGCTGCTTCAAGCTGACACTCATGGGGTGAGCTACAAGTTCCGTTCAATTTCAAGTAGTTCCAACTTTCACTACCAGATATCACTGACACATAGCGGTGAACGTTGGAACATAGAGCGTTTAACGAAATCCAACCTGCAAATTTAGCTTTACACAAGTTCAGTAAGTGGAAGGATCTTTTACTTCCCATAAATCTATGAAATGGGGCTGCCGGCTTTACTTCCCCTCCGAAGGAAGACATATTGAAGGATTTTAACGCTCTTAAAAAATCCGACGACTTCGGCCGGGTTTGAACCAGCAATCTTGGGCAGAGCAGTTCATCACGCTACCAACTACGCCACCGAAGCCGCTTTATACAGCGACAGCACTGCTTCTTACAGAGCTTGATAATGTCTTGCCATGGTTATGGTTGACCATTCTTTCATCAGTTTTGAATTGTTTTTTTTTTTTTAGTCAATTTACCCTCTAGGATGGTGGTTGCCCACGGACTTATCGAGGGAACTCACCACTACCGCCTCTATGGGCAGTGTCCTGGAGCTTGGAACATCTGGTCGGGTTGGATACAACTGGAGAGGTGTGATCAGCACTTTGCCCAGGCGGCCTCACCTGCAAAGCGAACAGGGGCCTCATGAGTGATGGGAAGGGAGGGGAGGATTGGGACGAATAGGCTAGGAAGAGGGAAGGAGGCGGCCGTGGCCTTACAGTAGGTACTGTACCCGAAACACTTACCAATACCTGGTGAAATCCCTCGATGGTAACTGGATCGTAGAACCTGAAAAATGCCCGGCGAAAAAACCTCCCAGGTCCTACCACCAAGTAGAGGAATGAATGGGGTACCAGTCATCCTATCAGGCTGTTTTAAGAATGACCATGGCTACAACGAACGAACAAATAAGAAACTAGCTCAGGAACACGAAAAACAACTCTACAAAGAACTATCTCAAGGGTGGAAAACCCTGGAAAAAGAAAATCCAAGCGATGGCCATCTTAAAACGACCTCCAATCTCTTCGTTAAAATATCACACCATGATTTAAAATTGGGAAAACAATTTATTCCAAGAGAACAAAGTAACAGACAAAAAAAAACCTGTCGTCAAGAAAACAAAATCACATCTAAACACAACTGTAGTAAGAAAATCCTAAATGATTTCAAAAATGGATTACGATCATCACCTACACGCTGGAGTGATTCTAAATATAATATCTCACATTATGAAACAAGGATATTAGGCATCAATCTCCTAATGATATTAGGAGGACTGGATGAAATATTAGACGATGAATAAATAAGAATTATCAAAATTTTTACACGTGCATCGTCTTAAACGATATTCCAAAAGTGTAGCAATATCAAGATTATATACAAGTACTTATAAGAATATATACAGAAATGTCCTCAGACATTCACATGATTCAGCCTAAACAGCTGATCTTGGCCATAACATTCGCAACGTGATGTGTAATTAACATTCAATACATCGGGTTACCAATTTTTATCTAGCAATTAAGCTAAGTAGTGTATCTATCGACTATGTTCATGAATCAAATTTCAAGTAAACTTGTACAAAATTGTAGAGGTTTTAACGATTATATGTTGTGGAAATATCTTACGTAGCTCGAACAGATTATCCAAGCGTTGCATTTGATTAGGTGAAGAAAAGCATGTAGGATCGCTCTATAAGAATGACGACGCCAAAGTCTCCAACAGACATTAAATTACCAGAAAAACTCATCTATATTAATGTAACACCAAACACGGGTGTTGACTACTCGAAGTCACAAACAGATTGGCACTTACCGGCTGAAAAGCACTTACCGGCTCAATCTAAAATAGGCCTAATGCTTCAACAAGCATAAAATCTCACAAATATGCATCATCCCAGATGTGCATCCAAAACACAACACAACAAGGTTATACGAACCTTCAAAACACTGCTATTATTTAATCTCAATACTCACACAAGAGCTACAAACATGCTTAACTCACACACTAACCTTAAGCACGTTGCTCAAAGTCGAGAAACTGAAACATTCCACTAGCAAATTAACCTATCTTGCCTCCCGATGAAAATGAAAATCCACAGCCTGCTTCCAGTCTCCGACCGGGTCAGGAATGGAATTAATGAAGCCCCCATCTAGCGGCGAGGATATGAAATGTGCCAGCTGCCGAGGCCTGACGCACTCCTCTGGGGCAATGATTAAATGAATGACAGATGAAATGAAATGATAGTGGAGAGTGTTGCTGGAATGATATTTTGACAGGGAAAACCGGAGTACCCGGAGAAAAAACTGTCTGCCTCCGTTTTGTCCAGCACAGATCTCACATGGAGTGACCGGGATTTGAACCACGGATCCAGCGGTGAGAGGCCGGCGTGCTGCCGCCTAAGCCTGCCTCCCGATAATGTATATTAATAATACTTGTTCATTTTTTCTTGACTCCAAGTCAAGCTTTCCTGGAATAATTTAATCAACTTTGTGAATGGTGTTCAAAACTGCTATACTATATCTCACTCACACAATTGCATTAAATGCAATTATTTACGTTAATACTGTGGAAAATACATGTCTCAAAATGACATCCTAAATTAAGTTAATCTCAAATCAATACCTAATAGAAGGTAAAACTGATCTTTTCCTGAACCAGGATAGCCACCAACTTCGGTGGGCTTCGAAGTATCAGTGGATAAAACTTACACCATGAAAGCAAGTTAACTAATCAGGTTAATCCAATGACAATCATTAAGTAAATCCACTAATAAATCTGTACTCACAAAAGCGAAGTACTTTCCATTAAAAAACAGGTGGATTAGAACTATAAATGCAACGAACACCAAGATAAACTTTCCAAGATTCAAATCGCTGCGAGAAAACGAAGTTCCTAACAGAACAGTAGTACATGAAAAACATGTACTGGCCTCAAAGAAATCAGTGTTCCAAACACTGAGATACAAACGCGATTAAAACTATGCTTAGACAAAATATTGGAGGCCTCCCCTAAATTCTCTTCTCGGCAAACAAAAATACGCTCTACTAAGAAATTACTGATTCTACTAATTAAATAATCCAAACTGATAATACACAAGGGATGAATTCGTTAAGCGAATACAAAATCCCGGGAACACAGCAAGTCAGATTCGACAGAAACATCGAACCTAAACTTGTGAATACCCATTTAATCTACAACAAGTAGTTCCGTGAAGAACTATACAGCCTATTTTCATATATCCTGCTCATGTTAATTGCCTCAATCAACATACAAAATTTCAGTTTAATTGCTGTAACAGATTCGTAAATATTGAGAACCGTCTAAATATTTCATATGGTCGCCAGGTTGGATTTTTATTTTTGTACTATTACATTAAGATTAAGGTGTACGTGTGGTATTCAAACTTCAATCGCATGATTAGAACACAAGAAGTAAAAACGAGATTTTAAAATTACGCACAGCAGCCATCTTGTGATTATGCAAACAATTGAAATAAATTAGATGCCAGTGGATCAACATTTGTGTAAGCATTTAACGTGCAACGTTTCACGGCACTCGGATAGTTAATTCGCGAGAAACGTCCATTTATATATTTATACTTCGCGTCGCCGCCATGTTGGATTTGTGCTTACCAGGTTACTGAAAGTCCTTTAGGTGAACATATGTTCATAGTCTCTATGAACATTAAAAAATTCAGTTTGGTTGCTGTAAAAGATTCATAGATATTGAGAACCGTCTAAATATTTCGGAAGCTCGCCATTTAGGATTGTTATATGTATAGGCCATAGAGTTATGAACCATTCAAGGACAATTATTGCCTAGGTTCATCATGCAAACTTTCACTTCGATCGCATGATTACGACACAAGAAATAAAATCTTAATTTTAAAATATCTCACAGCCGCCATCTTGAGGTGGCAGTGCATTACAATCTGCAAAATCATTTACTGTACCTCATTTCACTGCGCTCAGAGAGTTAAATCACGAGAAAAGTCTATTAAAATATTTCAAATTCGCTTGGTCGCCATGTTCGTTTTCTACTTTACAGTTTTATGAAATATGCATAGGTAAACTTGTATCAGTACCCTTTATCACCGTACAAAATTGCAGGGTGATATCTGTAATCGTTTCGGAGATATAGAATGTCAGTGAAATATTTCGCACTGTCGCCATTTTGAGGTTATGTAAACAATTGAACTAAATTAGACTCCAGTGCATTACAATGTGTATAAACATTTGCTGTACCAAGTTTCATTACGTTTGGATAGTTAAATCGCGAGAAAAGTTTATTTAAAAGTCTCAACTTCGCTTGACCGCCATGTTGGTTTTGTAGTCACCAGGTTTTTGAAAGTCTCATAGGTGAACTTCTAGTAGTGCCCTTTATCACCGTACACAATTTCAGGGCGATATCGGTAATAGTTTCGGAGATATTGAATGCTAGTGAAATATTTCGCACAGCCGCCATGTTGGATTGGTGAGACGTAACAAAATTTGAAGGGCACGGTCGAGGTCGCCGGAAATAGTGCTATGAACTTACCGAGTTTCATTGAAATCGCTCCAGCCGTTTAGATTTTATTAGGGGACACACACACACACACACACCTCACACACACACACACTCACGGACAAAAGGTGATCTCATAATCCTTTTTTTTTTTTCTTTCAAAATTGAAAATAGGCTAAAAATGAAATGACAATTGCAATTGCTAACAAGTGCCTCTATTAAGCAACGTTAAAGAGTCAGCTGGTCCAGTACCTTTTGTTGCATCTTGAAGCGTCTTAAGCGGGATATATAAATATCTGATGAATATCCAGGGTATCACCAGATAATGCACTCTTCTTCTTCTCTGGATCTGGGAATCGAACCCGGGCCTGCAGCGCACACGCATACTGGTCAGACGACCATACGAGCCTACTCCCATCATGCCAGAAATACTATAATCCGCCTGATAAAAAGCACTGTCCTGCATGGCGCAGCTCATGAAAGCACTCGCAAACAACCACTGGAGTGCGGTGAAAATATACTCCTCTCCAACAAGGAGAATGCAGTTGTGGGTGGCAGTCATTTCGCTTAAGCATTTATCATGAAGCTACCCCATTTAATCTAGCCTGCCATTCTGGAAGTCATAACTATAATGTTGAACTTCCCCACTGACGTCTCAGACGATAATATGCGTTCTAGTGTCTGCATAATGTACAGCTTAACAAGTCCAGAAGTTATCATGTATCAGCACAATCATACACGTTACTATTGCTCGTGATGAAGACCTCACAAGGTTTTGAGATGGCTGCCTTGATAATGGACACTGCTGGGCAGAGACATACAGTCAGTCCGCGTTCCGCTTCGACACAATTCTTCTTGACCAAGATGGCAGTATACATGTACAATTGTTCTGAAAATATCTCAGATCCATTATAAAATGGTAGCTTTAAAAAGTACTTGAGCACGGTACACGTCCGCTTATCGAGACACGAAATACTCTGCACGTTTATAACGCACTTTGAAAAAGAACTGTTCGGCTTCGCTGGGTATAAACGCGAGCCGTCTCCACACGGAGTTATCACAGCCTGCCTTGCACCTGCGATCTCGCTTACTAGCCGAGTTGCGTAACCACACATATGACACTCCGAATACAAAAGTACACGTCCAAGGGAAGTCGCCTTGCTTGCAGCAAAACGCCACAGCAAGCAACCCCCTCTACTGCCTTCCTTCATCGATATCTCGATGTGTCAATAACTCGCTTATGGCTTGATCATTATAGATGTTATTCTTGCATGTCGCTTGTTATAGTATATTCCTCATATAAAATAGCTTTCTGCTATGGTAATCTGCGTTCTATGTCCTTTGAAAAGTCTTCTAATACTCTAATTCACTTCAAAACAATAAAGATAATCCTGTGGCCTGGATCGATATATGACATGACGTCACATATATGTTTATTGATCGGTCTGGCTGGGAGTCCACCCACTCGGGAATGCTCGTTACTTTCCGATCTAGAACCGAATGACACTTCTTATATTAACGGCGTGATAGATCATGACTTGACTCACGAGCTCAACAGCATCGCGTCTCTCGTCGTCTCCACTACAGTATCTGGGCATAACCTTATGAAAATATACGGTACAGTACCATCCCGGCATTTGCCCGAAGACGAAGTGGGAAACCACGGAAAACCACTTCCAGTATGGTTGAGGTGGGAATCGAACCCCCTCTACTCATTTGGACCACCCGAGGCTGAGTAGACCCCGTTCCAGTCCTCATACCACTTTTCAAATTTCGTGGCAGAGCCGGGAATCGAACCCAGGACCTCCGGGGTGGCAGCTAACCATGCTGACCGCTACGCTACGGAGGCGACTTTCAAATTGAAATGGAATAAATTGTATGACTGCTCATTAAAGTGAGCTTTGGGTAAGGCTTGTGGAACAGGAAACAAGCAATTAGTCGTGCACGTTAACGTGTAAACTGGAGAAAAAAGTACGAAGACCTATTTGCACATTCGTTGTTAGCTACAGAATCAACTGTGAAATCAGAAACGGTAGATTTTCACAGAGTGCCTGAGGATTGTCTTAAACACTGTATTCCGGAACTTGGAAATTTTCCGTTAAAACGCGTATAATGATTTATTTTGTACGCGTACCACAGCTTCCGTTTAATGAAGGGAATTTAACACGTTATTCGCTCCTAAGTTCACGGGACCGTCAAATATTTCCGTTTAAGACAAGTTTCTCTTTTATAAAGGGTCCGTTGAGGACAAGTTTCACTGTATTAGTGGCTTGGGACATCTTGGTCATCGGCCCCGGGTACTCGGGTGTGTGTTGAACTTGTCTGATAACCTGTATTAATTTATGTTATGACTGTGGTAGTCAACCATATACAACTTCTATACTTACTTAGATATGCAACTTACTTAGATAATGTAATAAAGCTGTCACCATCACATAAATTTACAATAATTTAGACAACTATTATGTTGTAAGCTCACATACAGTATATTGCGACCAATATATCACAAAAGTTAACAATCTTCCTACGTAGGGGAAGTTAGACAGGTATCGAACGGCGGGAGATATCGGACAGTGCCAGTTTCTGAGTCTTAAGTGAGTGCTGAAATACTTTCAATTAAGTGGTGATATATTGAACCCATGTACCATTGGTTCAAGGGGTCGAATCCATGTATTATGGTAAAGAGAAGGAAGGAAATATACAGTCTTCAGAGGAACATAGAAAGATTTTATACAGGAGGGAGAGCATAACGTTGTGCAAGAAGTAAGGGTCCAGGTGGCCAGGAAATGAGATCACGCATGACGCACCGATAGGAGCCGATCATGGCTATAATTAGAACGAGTGGAACTTTCCGTTCGGAGTGACTGCGAGCATGTTTCGGAAATTGATCTTACGTTGCAGTAAATTGGCATCGTCGCAGTTGTGCAAGAAGAAGAATAATTAGATTTAAAGCACTTGCGAGCATAAAAGTAACTAAAGAAATACATCATTGTGAATCATTTCGGAATAGAGATTTTTGTGTGGAGAAAAAGGTTTTAATAATTGCCTAGAAAAGAAGTGCAAACGTGGCCATACGTCATAAAAAGTTCCCCGAGACCCGAGATGGAGGGGATTAAAAATCAACCTCAACACCCACGTACCTCAAGAGTAAATTTCATTTAATATCTCGGAATTGTACGATTGATTTTCACGTACAAATAAATCAGTTTACGTTTAGAAAACTAGCTTTCCAGAGATATAATTTCCAAATGTGTGCGACCATTACTTCAAAAGTTGGTTCTGAAAAAGACAAGAAATTTATCTTTTTGTCGCCGATTTGTATAAAAGCCCTGGCCGTGCCAGGCAAATCATTCAGTTTACCAAAGACGCCGGAGAGCGTGGTACTGTTTCAAAGTACATGCAGTTTTAGTCCGTCCAGGGGACGTGATGCTACATCACATCATGCAGTCTACGAGCACTCTGCGAGCGGAGGTGCTGCATCAAAGATATTCAGTCTTCGTGAGCGTAAAGTCGCCGCAAGCTAGATCAACCAACAGTATTTAATGCAGTACTTACTAGACCTCGAGAGGTCGTGATACTCTGTATCACCAACGTGCACCCGTAAGGAGTGGCCGAGAAGTATCATCATAGTATCGCCGTGTGAAGACTTAGGAAAATCCTAATACAGGATTTAGTTCCGCCAGTATCAGTCTTATAGTGAAAGTTCCGTATTACAGCCCAAGTAGGCTGCGAACTTAAAAGAACAGGCGATAGGTCTTCAAATAACAGTTTAGTAAAACGACTGAAAGTATCGTAAAGTTTGAAGTACCAACGATAGAGATACGAACATTTCTAGCAAAGTTAAAGAACCTGATCAGGGTCGACGAAATAAGTGCCGCCTAGTATTCTGAATAAGATAGGGTCTAGATCGAAGAAAATAATGAGGTAAAATTTAATCCAAGACATTGTCTCACTGGAAACAAACGAACAGTGATTAAAAGCAGTAAGGAAGAGCAGTAAATGCTAGAGAATCATAGGTCACCGATAAATATTCGAGAGGCCGTAAATAGGACAAACTGTATCTAGACAAACTAAATAGTGTATAGAGAGAAATGACTTCGAGCTAGTTAAAAATAAAGCCGAATAGTCAGGAAACCGGGTCTAAAGAATTACCGTTCCAGGGAGGGGTAGATTGATCGAGACTTTCAACTTCTTACCAGATAGGGAGCCGACATCTAGAGTTTCACCCTTGGAAACGGGAAGCAAGAAATCACGTGTGTAAGGCCAAATCAAAGCCTCAGTGATTAGAAGCAGTGTAATGTAAATATAGAAAATTTGTGTTAGTATAGAAATTTTTAGTGAATTTATTTGTGTATAATAGAAGAATACAGAATTGTATTCAAAAATGTTACCAGTGTTTAAGGTATATAAGTTATATGTGTGTCAAGAAATGTCATTGTGTGAAATGGGATTAATCAAGATGGCTTAAAACACAATAAGTGGGCGAGATGAAACATCGTTGGAAAATACGGTCGGATGACCGTCATAATATGTAAGTAGCCATTTCATTATGTTTTGTGTTGGAAATATTTGTGTACAATCCACCTGAGAATGAGAAATAGGGATGTTTTTGAATAACAAATAACAGAATAAGAGCGCGATCTGAACAAATACAAATTGAGAAAGTATAAAAATGATTATGTGAAGTGAATAAATCCCTTAGAGGAAATGTATGAACTAAAATATCAGTGTATTTGATAAATGATTTAATTATATGAAAGCAAGCGTAATAATAATAATAATAATAATAATAATAATAATTAAATAAATGAAGATTAAGTTGAATTATATGAAAGTAGTAGCTTTTGAGCTCCTGTAAAAGAATATATACATGTTGTGAATACATGGTCTTAAAGTATAGCGATTATTGCCACGGGAGAGGATTAATATAAAAATTGAGATGTAGATCAAATGTTGATTTTGAATTTATCAGTTCTTTGGAAGACACTTGGCCTTAAAGTAATGTATAGCGCATGTCGCGCATTGAAGTAATTTGTCACGCTAGGAAGGCGTTGAACCTAAATATACTTGGTAAATTAATTATGAGGGGCAGTTGATTGCGGTAATTGAGCTATGATAAGTCCCCCATATAGTGATGTAATCACGAGGCCGTTGTGTGTATTTTGTAAAAGGGTGCTATTTATTGTATTATGAACGCAGGTTAGACAAAGGTCGCCCTAAGTCGTGAATATTGTATAAGTCCTCCAGTATGGGATGTGGTTCCCGAGGCAGTGAAAGAATCGAACCCAGGTTCGTCTGTGTGAAGCCCCTAAATATTGTTGTTGTATTGAATTATTCTTACCCATCAATGAGGACACTTCATAATTAATAAATGCCAAGGTTACGAGAGTGGTCTATGAACCTAAATAATGTTGTTAAAATAAATGAATGAAAAGCCAGGTCTGTTCAAAGAACTGCGATAAGAAATAGCAGTTTAAAGCAGAGTGTAGCCCGTCTCTGTGGCGAGACTTGGGGTTCCTGCTCCCGGCCAATAAATCACGCTGAGTGGTACGGTCTGACCCTTAATCTTAACGGAAGTGCGGTAGGTCGGGTGACCGTCTGTTTGAAGTAATAATACACCATGAGTGTTTAGAGTTTTTTTAATGACCCGGGATTCGAACCGAGGTTCTTGTAGATGAAATATACCGCTTGCAAGTTCAGATCGTTGCTTTCTTATGAGATAATGGTCTTTTAAGACAAATAAATATAAATCCCTAATGTAATGTTATATTGATGTATGGATTTCACGAGTTCAAGGAAGACAATTAAATTTTGGGAGTGATCTTAATTTTTTACATGTTCAAGTAGTCTTCTATAACTCGGGAGTGCACACGTGTTTTCCCGATCACTGTAGTGAATTTGTTAACTTGAGAGAGATGGTAACCTAAGAACATTGTGAAAAGCCCAAAAGTTTAAGTGAAGGAATAACAGTACTTTAATAAGAATTATATATTGTTTTGATTATAAGATACTCATATATTGGGAAGTGAGGTGTTGTATAAGAATAACACAGAGTATGTAACAGTATCGAGCCGTTGGGAGCTCTTGATTATTTGAATTTTAAAAGGGATACTTTATGGAAGTGAAAAGAATTATAAGTTTGTTGGTTTGTAGGAAACCATTTATTCTGATTTAACATTTGTTTTATTTTATGTATTCCTTGTTCACTCTGAACAAGTTAGAAGTATTGGTCAGTATTTTATTTGTTTATTTTGTTGTAGCGCCATATATTTGGTTAATTAAATGTTTTATAGTAGGAGTTGATTTTGTTTATTATTTTGGAAGTGTATCCTCTATTTAATCCAAAATATGTAAGTCATAGAGTGGGAGAACTAACCATAACCCCGAAAATCCCGATTTGAGCATTGCTGGCATACTGTGATTTGCATATTTCTTGCTGAAAAGGCACAATATTATTGTATGTTATCGTGTTGGCAGCCATTTTTCGGTGTTGCCTTAGTAATAGAAATGTAATGTTTTCCAGTCGGTCAACACGATTATATCCAAATGTAATTGGTGTTTCCCTAAACCTGTTAAAAAAATTACATGAAATTAATAAATGACTGAAAAACATATAATGTCGATGTTACAATATGAGATGCGGGGGGGACTTAGGGTGTCAATGATTTAAGACGAGGATAAGAGGCGTTTAGTTTAAATGTGAGGAATAACCCCTGTTTGCTTCATTTGTGTTAAGAACGTCAGTGCAGACTGGATTTGGCTCACTTTCTGACAGTGTTATGTTAGACTACAGAGAAATGTACTGTACCACCTTTCAAGAGGATACCATTTCTTATAAATTTTATGATAGCAGTTAGAAGTGATATTTTGTTCGATTGAACGGACACATGAAGTTCCAGTTACAAGACTGTCCGAAAACACCAACCAACTTCCATATTAAATTGCGACTTTTGTAAACTTAATAATGGCATTGGTTTTACGTCCCTTTTAACTACTGCGGCGTTTAGAGACACCGGGGTGCCGAAATTTTGCCCTGAAGAGGAGCTTTCTCGTGCCAGTAAATCTACTGGCACGGCTCCCTTGGATTTGCACACCGCCAGGATTCAATCCTGCAACCTTGGACACAGTAAGTGAGAACGTTACCACTGAGCTACGCAGCCAGCCTTTTGTAAATCTGATTATCACTTACATAGCCCCTGGCATTACAGCCCATGAAGGGCCTAGGCCTACCAAGCGACCGCTGCCAAGCCATTTGGCCTGCAGATATTGGAGTGACGCGTGGTCAGCGCATCGGGTGCCCTCGGCCGTAAATCTTGATTTTCGTGACCGAGGCGCTGCTTCACTGTCAGACAGCTACTCAATTGTCCTCACGAGGCTCAGTGCACCCCGTTCCAGCCCTCACGTCAGTTTCTAAAATCCCTGACGGAGCCGGGAATTGAACCCGGGGCCTCCACGTGAGAGGCAGGTGCGCTACCCCAACGCCACGGGGCCGGCGATTACCACTTATTATACATATTAGCCTAATTTTCTTCTTGCGTAAAGGTTGCAACAGCTTCCTGGACAAAAATGGGGATATCCATTAGGGTCAAGGAAATTGATGTTACTCTATCTTCAGCGACTTCGGTGGCGTAGTTGGTAGCTTGCTGTGCTTCTATGCCCAAGATAGCGGGTTCAAACCCAGCCAAAGTCGTTGGATTTTTAAGAGCGTTAAAATCCCTCAGTATGCCTTCCTTTGGAGGGGAAATAAAGCCGGCGGTCCCATGTCATAGATTTATGGCATGTTAAAGAACCTACCACTAATTACACCTGTGTGAAGCTAAATTAGGTTAAAAATTTAAACATCGCTCAGTTTCCTACGTTCGTCGCCAGGAGCCGACTGCGGTGGCGTCTAGTAGCCAAGTTCTGAACTAGTAGTTGTTGACGGTGGCGTTTGGTGGCAAAAGTAGGAACTACTTGAAAAATTCAAAGTATGCAGTCCTTACTTGAATTAAGAAACAGAAACACACACTAATACAGTCATCACAATTAACACCGGTTATCAGACAGATTCTAGACACATCTGAAGTACACGGGGCTACATGACCGCGTTGTCGCAGCCCCTAAACTGAGGAACCAGCCAATAACCCTACCCTCAAGTTTTTGCACCAAATAATGCGTAAGTGTCCAATACCACCCGTACTTCCCCTATCTCCATAACACGAATTTTTGATAAGTCGAATTTATTTCAACATCCTGTAAAGATTCGATATATTGAGGTTCGATATTAATTATGTCTTCCCATTTGTTTGCTCTTAATAGGCTATGCTACTGAGGGCCTATCTTTCCGTTAGATCGGGCGGTACATCAATAGATTTTAGGTATCGGCTCTGTTAATATTTACCACGCTTCTCTGGCGTGACGTAATGCTCCCTTAAAGCAAATCAACTTCACCTTTAATTCCATTATTTTTCGTTGTCGAGCTTAGCTTCGATTGGAAGGAAGGCGGGCTGGGCTACCTTGCCCCTGAGAGGCGCGCTGCCATTAAGCCAAGGGAAATATTGTTAGTGGTTAGAGTGAGGTCGGCGGTCAGAGGTCACTCGATCAATCTAAGTTAAGTGAGGAGGGCAGCGCCAGAAAGAAAGGAGCGGCTCTGGGAATTGAGCGGCAAGACATATGATGACGTCAGGAACGGTCTTCAAAGATTCATAAGACAATTCTGGTGGAGTACGAGCCTCTTTCCGAAAGTAAGTGAGTTTCCTTCCAACTACTGACAATTGACATAATCTTGATCAAGTTATATACTGTGGCTCACTGATTCACAAGCTGAGGGCTGCGATCGTCTAGGGGAAATACAGGTTCTTGGAAGAAAGGATGCAAAGGAGAATGATGATGATAAATTGTTGTTTTGAGAGGTTGAACTTCAGAAGCAAATAAACTGTGAATAATAAATACTAAGGAGGTTTGTTCGATTAGAAATTTTAACGCACAACTCGATTTGTGTAGACTCTAAATCTGAAGTCTGAGCTCGCACTGGGCCGACATAAACCAATCTATTCTCATCATCAAATTAGTCTATGTTTCAGAATTATTAGAATGTTATTATTATTATTATTATTATTATTATTATTATTATTATTATTATTATTATTATTATTATTATTATAGTTATATTATTCCTGCACTAACAAGTGCACCAGAACTCAGTGAATGTTATCGCCTGTCATACGATGTTGGCCGAGTTCATAATGGCAAAATTAATCTCGGGAGTTTCCACCAACACAAAGTTCCTCATTTCTCTACTAGAAAGCGCTATACAGTTCAAGGAGATTAGATATCTAACATCTAACTTCCTTGACTTTCATAGTCAAGGAACAAAGAAATTCGACATGCAAGCTACCCTCTGGGTGTCAAATAACAAAGCTTGCACCCGGCACTCGAGGCCATACGATATTCAAAAAGTGAATGTTATTATCTGCTCATAGCTTTATATTCCTTAAAATGCTTTTCTCATGTACTTTCCAATCCTTGTCAATGTTTTTGATGGTTTTAGTCTACTACTACTACTATTCATCATCATCATTTATTGCATGTGACAGGCCATTAAGACCCATAGCAGAAAAACAAGGGTATACCATTCTTGATTACAATATAAATAGCAAGCATGTAACGTTAATTAATGCCCCATGTTGGTAGCGACAAGTGTAACAGTTTGACCCTCACGTTGAGCGACAAGTGTAACGGTTTACCTTTGCCTAAGCTATGTTGTTTTAATGGGCGCCAAGACCTCAATGCAATGTTGAAATCTAAATTTGTATTTAACAACGTCTAGCTCTGGCAGAACACCTTCAAGACTCGATTCACTCAGATCGTGGTATGATTTGATCATTAACCCAACAAACAATTGTATCAGGAGAAGGAATTGGTCTATATCTAATGTTACCTACTGAAAGCAAAGATTGTATTGTAAAAGAAATGAATTTATTATATAAAACAATATAGCAATAGCAAAATTAATAATAATAATAAGTTTAAAATTTAAATTGGAGCGTTGCGATTTTAATATTGAAATGAAAATCCACAGCCTGCTTCCAGTCTCCGACCGGGTCAGGAATGGAATGAATGAAGCCCCTATCTAGCGGCGAGGATATGAACTGTGCCGGCTGCCGAGGCCTGACGCACTCCTCTGGGGCAATGATTAAATGAATGACAGATGAAATGAAATGATAGTGGAGAGTGTTGCTGGAATGAAATTTTGACAGGGAAAACCGGAGTACCCGGAGAAAAACCTGTCTGCCTCCGTTTTGTCCAGCACAGATCTCACATGGAGTGACCGGGATTTGAACCACGGACCCAGCGGTGAGAGGCCGGCGTGCTGCCGCCTAAGCCACGGATTTTAATATTACCGATAGAAAATTACGTGAAAACGGAGTCTGATAAATTATTGATTTTACTCTTATTCCCAAGCTATGAAGTTACTGAAATATGAAATATAAAACAAAGAGAAATGAGAGATTGCGTATTTCTGCGTCATTCGCGCTTACCACTGGAAATGGCCGAAGCCTTTCCCTCGTACTGGATGATGCTGTGAGCTTCCCACAGTCTCCTGCACGTCGACATCTTTGTCGATATTTGTTGAGATTCTGGTAGATTAGATAATTCTATGGTCCGTACATCGGACCCAAACACTCGTACAACCACACTGGTTAAGTTTTACAATAGTTAGTCCTCCACTCCACGGAACATCGGAGCGACTCCCGCGTACAACCGTACTCGTTAAGTTCTATACAGATAGTCCTCGTTCCACGGAACATCGGAGCGACTCCCGCGTGCAAACATACTCGGCAAGTTCTACACAGATAGTCCACGTTCCACGGCGCGCTGAACGATATAGGCACACCTCCGCATCCCCACTCTTCAGCCGACTTCCAGCTTACGTGGTCTCCACTGATTGGCTGCTCCCTACGCGCTAGATCCCCACTCTGGCTCACTACACTCGGCGGGAGGCTGAACTCGTTTTCCGTTCCATACATCCGCCTTTTCGTTAAGCTGCAACGCAGGATTGCGTCATGCTTCCCGACAAGATTAAGCCTGTACTTGAATTCCCAGTGACTCATGTCTCTCAATATACCCTAACTGACGAAACTCCGTAAAATTCCGTAATCATATAATTTTCTATGTTATTGTCGTTCGTAATAATTTGCTTGATAGTGTTTTCTAAGACATAGAAAACCTATCTGTATGCTTATAATTTTATAAAATGCTCCGAAAAATACCTTAATAATAATTATAATAAATTAATAATAATAATAAATTAACATGAAAATTTATCTTGGCTGAACAATTTGCCGTGTAAATAAATAGAGAATGGCTTCCTACTGACTTATGCCAGTGGCATGAAATCCCCTCGAAAAACACGTTACATATTCGCCTCGGATCATCGGATGATTTACCGTGACGACGGTCCATTATCCGATTATCCCAGACACGTTAGTAAACCCCATCCAAAATACATATTACATAAATGAGATCACCCTAATTTACAGATATATACACTCATAATTTTTCTTCACGCACTTTGCGTCAAAGTTTGTTGTCACTATGGATTGCACTTTGCAACCAGTCCAATGTTTTACATATAGAATAGTGTTCCACGGATATTTCCGCCTCTCAAATTTCTCTATGTTGGAGAAATAGACATAATTAATGTGTGAGCACTATGTATTTATGATGTTATATCACACGCATTGAAGGTGTTCTGATATATTTATATCACCATAGAACTTCCTAATGTCACTGGAGGTTCCTTCCTTATTGTGAAATTAATCCCATTTCTCACTGAGCACACGATCACACTATTGTGGCAGCGCCTCGTGACCATAATACTTGATCTCTCTTTATAGTAGATTAAATTAATATTGACTTCTGAAAAAAAAAAACAGTAAATGCGCATTACATATAACACCAAATATTTCTGTGCCGTAATCGCCCTGTCTTGTTAAGTTCCCGTAGACCATATTCTACTTAATACTAGTTCTCAACACAGAAATAATACCATTGTACAAATTACCTTAAATTACACACTTACAAATCTTACATGGCGAGGCCGTAAACAGAAATCACGTGTGCTGATATGTATGAGTTTCATGAAGGACTGTCTCGCATTCTGATGGCCCATCTTTTGCCTCGTGGACGCCTTAAGCAAAAATACCCTGTTCAAGCGCTCACCCATCTCTAGGAGGCAAATGGGAATTCACCAGCGCTACCAAATTCTGGCCTTGGTGTATCGAGACATTTTAGTGCTCAAGAGCATCCGACAATCCCGTCATATTTCCCTGTACCCTAAAAACTCTCATTTACTTACATACTACCCCCCTGTGTGACTTCTGATACGCCTGCCTAGAAGACCATCTCCTCCCACGCACCAAATACCACACTTACTCATTTGATAGGCTGGCTCGCCAGCTAAACATCCTCACTTTATGACACATACTTTCGGAGACTATGTATATTATACGTCCCGTATAATCTGTTTCCCTCACTATACTCCAGCACATATGCTGTTTTCCCAATACGTTTGGAAACTATAAATGTTACTGCGTCACCTGCTTCCAACCTTGCAAGTGGCTCCCTTAAATGAACGTCCTCACGTTGCTCCACTAGCATATTTCTCAGTGTCTGTAACGATGCCCTGTTGCTACTGTTCACAAATGCTAACCCTACTTTCCTCTGGTGTAACACCTCTACTCGACACTCTATGACCTAGAAATGTCACTTCTGACTGACAGAATGACGACTTAGACAGCTTCAAAGTGAACCCTGCCTGATCTAACTTCTGAAAAACTATATCTAAATGACCTAGATGCTCCTCAAAACTGCGTGAACTAATTACCATATCATCTATGTAAATGGTTACAAACTCTCCTGTGTCATCCCCTAATGCGATGTTTAAAGCCCTAATTAAAGCTGCTGAACTACTCTTTAACCCATAAGGTGTTCTACAAAATTGATTAAGGTTATATTTATGACTAAAAGCTGTAAATGGTCTATCTTCGTACATAAGTGGCACTTGCCAAAAACTGGAACTCAAATCTACACAAGTGAAATACTTCTTCCCCTCAAATGTTTGCATTAATTCTTCTATTGACATAGATTTCAGCTGATCTGAACTAATTCTACTGTCAACCAAACGAGCGTCTAAACAAATACGAACCGTGCCGTCGGTCTTGGGTACCGTGATCAAAGAATTAACATATGGACTGTTAGAGTGCTCAATAATCCCATCTTCAAGCATCTGATTAATTTGTGCCTCAACTGCACTTTGATAAGCGAAAGGTACAGGATATCTATGTCCTGTGAATACTGACCTATCAATAACGTTCAATGAATGTGTATAGCAATTGCCCATACCAATGCGATCCTCAAACACTCTCCTATTACACAATAACACATCATAGAGCCGAACACACTGTTCATCCTCTATATTTCCCTGAAATGCAGCATCACGTAACGAGTCCTTTAGACTACCGTTCGTAATCACACTGCCCACAAAACATGGAGAACCCCGCTCTACGGCTGGCGATATCTCATTTAAAGTACAAATCACACCTACAATACTACTCCTCTGAATATGGTCATTGAACGCTACTTCTACTTCAGAATCACCCCATTTAAATTTCAAACTCCCTACATCATAACATAAGTTACCAGACACTCTACTTAGCCACTCTGAACCCAAGATAACACTGAATACTAAATTTGGAATTACAAGGCAAATCTGCTTCTCTACATGATTATTAATTTTAATGTCTACTAAAACTTGCTTAGAAATTACTTTAGACCTCTTTCCAACAGCTGTGATAACAAAAGTGCTTTTAATTGGCATCTCCTCAAAATTTACTCCAGTTCCTTTCATTTTATCATAAAATGCACTACTTATGCAACTCTTCATACAACCACTATCAATTAAAACATCTGTGTACGCCTCGGACACGTTAAATTTAACTATGGGGCTCTTACTAACCACTTCCTGAATAATACCTTCATCATTTAGTTCATGTAATAATTCATTTCTTACATTTAGGTCATAGGGTTCCTGTATAATTGGATGGACAGGGCATGCTACAGACTGAGATTCTGACCTTACTTCGCAGCCTGGTTCGCGTTCAAAGAACCGCTACAGCTGGCCGTAGTACTACTAACTACTGAACTGGTCTGGTTGTTCTGGGCTGTGTTGTCATTGTTTGCCTGTATATTACTACCACTAGGCTGTCCTCTTCCTTGACCCTTATTCTGGTTGTAATTATTGTCATTATAATTTCTCCCTTGATTTCCCCTGAAATCATTGTTTCTCCCTTGATTTCCCCTGTAATCATTGTTCCTCCCGTGATTTCCCCTGAAATCATTGTGTCTCCCTTGATACTGATTACCATAGCCATTTCCTCTGTTCTGATTTAGCTGATTATTATTATTTCTATTTTGAGCGTTGGCCCCTTCGCCACCGTTCCATTGAACTTCTTGATGCCTGGCTTCATTAGGTATATTATTATTATTATTACCCTGGTTCCTATTGAAATTGTCCTCATAACCCCCTCTCCCTAGTGCATCAAATGTGCTTAACAAATTTTCTACTTGTGATATAGTCTTTACATTCTGGATACAAGCAGCCTCCTTGATCCTATAGGGAAAGTGCCTAAGTAGCAACCTCACCACATCACTTTCCTCCTTCAAGCCATCCAGATATTTACACGCTAATACCTGCCCTCAAAAGTATTCGGTCATGGTGGAGCTTCCTTTAGGGTTATATTTACCACACACTACTCCCTCACGATGCTGCGACTGAATAACCTCATTCCAGAACTTTTCACAGAATTTCATTTTAAAATCATTGATATCAGTAAACTTGTCCCTGTAGACAGCAAACCAATTCCTCGTTCCCCCCACACACTTGTTCTAAAATTTCAACTACCTGGCACCATTCAATACTACCATTTTCCAACCTCTCCCTGAATTTATTTTCTATAGTGTTCATGAACTCCATTGGGCACCCCTGTCGATTGCTGAACTTACCCAGTTCTACCTCCCTGTGTGTGCTATTCACAAAAACTGGCCTATTCTGACTATTTTCTTGCCTGATCCTAGCTTTTAATTTTAACTCTAATTCTGCGATTTTCTCCTCAGCCTTCCTCTCAATACTGTTTACTGTTAATTTAATGTTTCCTTCTGATTCTTCTACTTTATCATATAGCTTTGCTTGTTTCTCCTCAATCTTGCTAATGCTCTCTCTATTACTCTCTCTTAAATCATTTTCTTCTGCAACTATTTGCGAGTGGACTTTCTCAATTCTACCCCCCAGCTGTTCCTTAACCTCTTTAGATGATACTTGAATCTTGTCAATTTCTGCCCCAATTTCTTTTTAACCTGCAGTGTTTCTAATTTAACTAATTCCTTTAAATTTTCAGCCAGTGTGCTGATTCTACTTTCCAACTCCTCCTGTACTTTTCCTAATTTCTTGTCTACATCTGCAATGATCTCTTTAACCTTCTCTTCCATTACTCCTCTGATTTCTCCCCTAATCTGCTCCATTTTCACACTAATTTCCTTACTGTTTTTTTCTAACTTAGCATTTAAAGTTTCAGTACTCTCTCTATTTTCCCTACTGTTTTGTTCTAGTTTAGCGTTGTTTTGTTCTAGTTTTGCATTTAAAGCGTCTGTACTTTCTTTATTTTCCCTACTGTTTTGGTCTAGTTTAGCGTTGTTCTGTTCTAGTTTTGCATTTAAAGCGTCACTACTAACTTTGTTCTGATACATGAACTCGAGAAGTAAAGATTTTAATTCTGGTTGGCCGCCTACACTCCCTGTTTCAGTATCGGGATTTACCTCCGCTACCCCGGTACTACCATCACTCGACATACTGCTCGTATCATCACTCTCCAGTTGATGACCACTACGTAACCTCATCTGTCTTTCTTTCTCATCCCCCATAATGATATACACTGATGCAGACAAATAACCCCCAAAATACAGGCACAGAAATATATACCCATCTCCTTCCACAAATGCTATTAGGTTTTCAGCCCCAAGTTGTCGGCGACAATTGTAACGTTAATTAATGCCCCATGTTGGTAACGACAAGTGTAACAGTTTGACCCTCACGTTGAGCGACAGGTGTAACGGTTTACCTTTGCCTAAGCTATGTTGTTTTAATGGGCGCCAAGACCTCAATGCAATGTTGAAATCTAAATTTGTATTTAACAACGTCTAGCTCTGGCAGAACACCTTCAAGACTCTATTCACTCAGATCGTGGTATGATTTGATCATTAACCCAACAAACAATTGTATCAGGAGAAGGAATTGGTCTATATCTAATGCTACCTACTGAAAGTAAAGATTGTATTGTAAAAGAAATGAATTTATTATATAAAACAAGAATAGCAAAATTAATAATAATAATAAGTTTAAAAATTAAATTGGAGCGTTGCGATTTTAATATTACCGATAGAAAATTACGTGAAAACGGAGTCTGATAAATTATTGATTTTACTCTTATTCCCAAGCTATGAAGTTACTGAAATATGAAATATAAAACAAAGAGAAATGAGAGATTGCGTATTTCTGCGTCATTCGCGCTTACCACTGGAAATGGCCGAAGCCTTTCCCTCGTACTGGATGATGCTGTGAGCTTCCCACAGTCTCCTGGACGTCGACATCTTTGTCGATATTTGTTGAGATTCTGGTAGATTAGATAATTCTATGGTCCGTACATCGGACCTTAACACTCGTACAACCACACTGGTTAAGTTTTACAAAAGTTAGTCCTCCACTCCACGGAACATCGGAGCGACTCCCGCGTACAACCGTACTCGTTAAGTTCTATACAGATAGTCCTCGTTCCACGGAACATCGGAGCGACTCCCGCGTGCAAACATACTCGGCAAGTTCTACACAGATAGTCCACGTTCCACGGCGCGCTGAACGATATATGCACACCTCCGCATCCCCATTCTTCAGCCGACTTCCAGCTTACGTGGTCTCCACTGATTGGCTGCTCCCTACGCGCTAGATCCCCACTCTGGCTCACTACACTCGGCGGGAGGCTGAACTCGTTTTCCGTTCCATACATCCGCCTTTTCGTTAAGCTGCAACGCAGGATTGCGTCATGCTTCCCGACAAGATTAAGCCTGTACTTGAATTCCCAGTGACTCATGTCTCTCAATATACCCTAACTGACGAAACTCCGTAAAATTCCGTAATCATATAATTTTCTATGATATTGTCGTTCGTAATAATTTGCTTTATAGTGTTTTCTAAGACATAGAAAACCTATCTGTATGCTTATAATTTTATAAAATGCTCCGAAAAATACCTTAATAATAATTATAATAAATTAATAATAATAATAAATTAACATGAAAATTTATCTTGGCTGAACAATTTGCCACGTAAATAAATAGAGAATGGCTTCCTACTGACTTATGCCAGTGGCATGAAAACCCCTCGAAAAACACGTTTTACGCGTAACATAATATAGGCTATAACATTGTACTTCATAACAGGAAGAATGATTTCAGCTTCTCAAATAATGGTGGCGTATATTAGACCAACGATTTCTATCCCTGGCATCTTCCATACTTGCATCTGGATCTACCTGGTTCAGTGCCAACATAACTCGATCTTTCCATCTCGTTCTTGGTCGACCTCTTGGACGTTTTCCCGTTGGCTGAAAATTGAACACACGGTTCGGGAGAGTACCTTCTGCTCTGATAATGTGTCCTAACCATTGTAATCGTCTTCTCTCTATCTCTCTACTGATGTCTGCCTTTTTATAACGTCGATATAACTCCTCTTTACTCCGTCTTTCCCAACTGTCAGTTTCTGGGCAGTATTTTGGGCCATATATTTTCCGCAGCATTTTTCTTTCAAATGCACATATACGTTCTTCAAAAGTTGTTATTATTATTATATCTGTGCCTCATGATCGACAATAAATTGAATTTTGGAGAACAAATTAGACGGACTGCGGATAAGGCGGCAAGAGGAGTAACGTCTCTCAGTCGGCTAATGGCCAATGTTGGTGGGCCAAAATCTAGTAAGAGGAGATTACTGATGACAGCCATCCATTCAGTTCTGCTGTAAGGAGAGGAAATATGGGCGGATGCCCTGGATAAGGAAATTTATAGGAAGTCACTAGCACAAGTGCAGAGGCGGGGTGCTTTACGCGTGGCATCTGCTTATCGCACGGTCTCTGAAGAAGCAGTTCTTGTTATTGCAGGGATAATTCCATTTTTTTTCTAGCGAAAGAACGCAAGTGCATTTACTGGAGGAAATCGGAAGTAGGTTTACAAAATGCAAGACGAACAGCAAGAGCACAAACCTTTCACAATTGGCAGATCAAATGGGAGCAAGGACACCGAAGCCAGTGGACTAGGAGAATGATACCCCAGGTGCAGGTTTGGACAGAGAGGAAACATGGTGAGGTTGGTTATTGTCTCACTCAGTTCTTGACTGGCCATGGGTACTTCTGTTCTTATCTTAAGAAGATGGGGAGAGTGGATTCACCAGATTGTATCTACTGTGCTAATGAGGTAGATAGTGCCAACCACACCTTCTTCTCTTGTGGACGGTGGGTCCAAAGTAGGCAGTCTCTTCAAGATCAAATTGATGTAGAGATATCTCTCGACAATATTGTTGCGGTAATGCTACAAAATGAAGAACATTGGAAACTTGTAGCAAGTTTTGTTGAAGACATCCTCCAAACAAAGAAGACGGATCATTATTTGCACATAGCCTTAATTTTATAAATATGTTTTTCTCATATACTTTCAAATCCTTGCCAATGCTTTTGATTAATTAACAATATACAGAATATGTATTTATTATTATTTTTCTTCGAGGGAAACAGTGGGGAAATCTTCAAAAGACAGACTGCAAGCTTCCGGACTTACAACTGTGTAGGATTCTTACCTACTAAAAACCCACAAACCCTATACTTGGCTTAAGGCCACCCCGGAACTACCTGTTCAGCCTTACTTCAGGGTGGAGCCACTATTACGACCAGAGGTCTCAGTCAATTTCATTTAACGTGATGATATTGAAATTACTCATCATCATCTTCACTGTCTTCAGCAACCAATCTTCTCGGTTCCTCCTCTTTTTTTTGTCTTCAGCAGCTCAGAGATGTAGACAGCAATCTGTGCCCATCTTTCTCTGCTGCTGAGCATTTTATCCACCACATTGTCTGGTGTAAGGACTCCAACTTTTGTATCCAGAAGCCTTCGAAGATTTCTCCACCTCAAGCATGCAAACAACGTTTGCTGAACGTCATCCCATTGATCATCACAATAATGGCACCGTGAACTTGGCGAAATTCCCATTCTATGGAGGTATGCATCATAATAACCATGACCAGAGAGAAACATGGCAATGTAATTATTAACCTCACCATGTTCCCTTGACAACCATGGCTTCAGTTGCTTGATGAGCCTAGCGATCCACCTGCCACGATGTTCACGTTCCCATTCTTCCTGCCATTCCAGAAGAGATCTGTCTCTTTCCTCCCTCTTCACGCGTATCTTAGAATGCTCTTCTTTGCGCAAGTATATACGGCGCCTTTCCTTGGCTAGGATGTATATGGGTATCGCCCCAGCTATTACTAGCACTGCCGGTCCAGACATTGTACGACAGGCAGAAGTTATTCTGAGGGCAACTCTTCTGTGAACAGAGGTTATCCGCTTCCTATTGTACCCAATCGTCATCATATGGAACACGTGTTCGTATCCCAGCTAACTCACGGTCTTTCGAGGTATGGGACATTCATGCCCACCATACGATCACATGCTCAGGATTTGAGTCTGTCAGGTGACTACTCTACTTGAAAGAAACAGCATATTCCTAAATATAACATTTAATGATAGAAAACCATGGCAATACAACACAAAACACAAAAAAAGAATACTTTACATTTACTTCCCACAACGAAAATCAAAGTTATCTGTGAGTCTCTCCTTAAAATTAGTGCTTCACCGCACTCAAGTCTATTCCAAACATCCTATTATTGATACTCTCTGACATTTGCGAGTGTCCATAGTGTTCTTCACGTGGCACAATTTAACAAAAACTGGAATATCACAACACAATAAACACAAATTATCTTTAAATGACATTAAATCTGCAATTATTAAACATTTATCCGTTTTACAAGGGCATTTACTTTCAGTAACATTAATTCATTATCTTATGCCTTAATTAATAAGTGTTGTGTCGTGCGAATCGTATTCTTTTTCCCATCAATTTGAAACGCTGAAGTGGTACGTTTTCCCTTCCAAAATACACATGGATAGAAATGTTTTATAGCTTCACCATACAACGATTTTCTGGGTCAGGTCAAACATTATCGTTACATACGTGTCATGTCATTGAAATTACGCTACCCGTGTGAATAAATTAGTGTAAACTGGGCAAAATACACTTTACAAAGATGCCTATATTTATTTGGTGCAGTATTCCTCCTTAGAGAATAACTGGGCCAAATATTATCCGATCACAGCGATCCAAACTGGTATGTGTGTGGAAATAAAGCATTTAATTCAATTGGCATCATCACAACAATCATATCTTAATCACTTTTCGAAATATCGAGATTCTTCAGTGTCCCACTACGCTTTTAAAATAAAAGGATCAGGTCAACAGACCTCCTTTCCAAGCGGACAATAAATTAGTTTCGGCTGCCTGAGAAAGATGGCCGCCGTTCTAGTAGCCTTCCTGCCACCCCATCTGGCTCCTCGCAAGGTCAAGTTTGTTTACTGGTGCAGTTATACTGGAGGTACCCTGAGTGTTGTGTCCCTAGTAATTGAGTCATTCTAATCATTTAACACCTACATTTTGAGTATAATGGGCTCAACTCGGCTCCTAACTAATATTCATGGCAGGGGATGGATCACGTGTAGCTTTGCCGTTCTGTGGCGACATCAGTGGCTCTGGCGCGCATCTCAAGTGAGTATCAAAGTTCTCTCACTGGTGCATCTGCCTATAACAAGAGGAAATCGGCGTTTCCTATGCGACGAACCATTAGTCTTACCTCTAAGGGCAGATCAATTAATACATGGGCTCACACAGGGTATCTAATAGTTATCCCTAGTGGCACAATTCTGCAAACGGTGGATACAGACAGTCTCCGTCCCACTTCGCTGCGAATAATACAAGTATGCTCCAAGGCGATACTATCTCGTAGATATCGAAGATTTAGCCGACTAGATTCGCCTAACGCGCAAGCTATGTTTGGATGATCCCCGCAACTTATTGACGTAAATCTCTTGATTCTACGTTACTTGCTCGCTGTACGCGGCTCAAACAATACTCCTTATAGATGACTCAATTATTAAAGCACTCACGTCCTCTCAGCAATTTCTCTTAAGCCAAAGCTTTATGTAGCTCCCAAAACAAGTATAAATTTACTGGCTTACATTAACTACCTTAATGGTTCTCAAATACAACCCTGTAGAATTTACCATAATAAACATTCATTCAACAATTCAATGACACTGAAAAACTCTCATTATCTCGATATTTTACGTTTCTTTCTTACTGTTTACAATAATACAGTATCCTTACGTTAGACATGACACACTTTGCACGTACTCTTGGCCTGACATGCCCATTTATTTATTCCTTATTGTTACCGACCCCAGATTATTATAATTATTATTATTTAACGTTACCGTTACTTTCATCAATATCTTAGGCCTAAATGGCCGTAAACAAATCACCCTCCAAGCCATATTTTACCAAAATACGAGGGGTGTAATCTCGTACATAAATGACTGTTAATTCTTAGTCTTAGAGTGATGCTTCGTTGTATGGTGAACTATTTAATCATATCTGTCTGTTAGGTAATCAGCCCGAAGGCTGGTTGGATCCTCAAAAGTACCGCCGTTAGGTTATGTGAGTAGATCAACATATTAAATTTGTACTACTTTCATTTTTACTGGGTTGGTCCAGCACGCCAGCCACGAGCCAACCATGATGCTTAGCTTAAGCCATCATGATATCTATCACACGACACATGGTATACACTTCACACATGATAATCATATTTTCCATCACTGGCGTTTCTCACTTTGACACAATACATATTATTTTACCACATACATAAACACTTTAAAAATCACTGTAATATAACTTTATTTACAATTCCCGCACTATTTAACACATGGATCCTTGATTGGACTCCAACTATCGCCTGACCTCAGAGATGCGATGCAGCTAACTCCTGACAACCGCTGGTCTCCATGAAAGTCTATCTTGTGTGCGTGTGCGTTCGATTCCCGTCACCTACAGTTCATATCACCTCTACTGCAATTCTGTTCAATCCTCTGTCACGACTATTTGTGACGCCTTCCAGGCTCCCGTAACTGTAGTGATCCTGACAATAATGTGTCATTTTAGCCTATTTTCAATTTTGAAAAAAAAAAAAAAAAGGCTTATGAGATCACCTTTTGTCCGCGTGTGTGTGCGTGCGTGTGTGTGAGGTGTGTGTGTGTGTCCCCCCTAATAAAATCTAAACGGCTGGAGCGATTTCAATGAAACTCGGTAAGTTCATAGCACTATTCCCGGCGACGTCGACCGTGCCCTTCAAATTTTGTTATGTCTCACCAATCCAACATGGCGGCTGTGCGAAATATTTCACTAGCATTCAATATCTCCGAAACTATTACCGATATCGCCCTGAAATTGTGTACGGTGATAAAGGGCACTACTAGAAGTTCACCTATGAGACTTTCAAAAACCTGGTGACTACAAAACCAACATGGCGGCCAAGCGAAATTGAGACTTTTAAATAGACATTTCTCGCGATTTAACTATCCAAACGTAATGAAACTTGGTACAGCAAATGTTTATACACATTGTAATGCACTGGAGTCTAATTTAGTTCAATTGTTTACATAACCTCAAAATGGCGGCTGTGCGAAATATTTCACTGACATTCAATATCTCCGAAACTATTACAGATATCATCATGCAATTTTGTACGGTGATAAAGGGTACTGATACAAGTTTACCTATGTATATTTCATAAACCTGTAAAGTACAAAACGAACATGGCGATCAAGCGAATTTGAAATATTTTAATAGACTTTTCTCGTGATTTAACTCTCTGAGCGCAGTGAAATGTGGTAGAGTAAATGATTGTACAGACTGTAATGCGCTGCCATCTAATTTAATTCAATTGTTTACATAACCTCAAGATGGCGGCTGTGCGAAATTTTAAAATTAAGTTTTTATTCTTGTGTCGTAATCATGCGATCGAAGTGAAAGTTTGAATAATGAACCTAGGCAATAATTGTCCTTGAATGGTACATAACTCTATGGCCTATACATATAACAATCCTAAATGGCGAGCTTCCGAAATATTTAGACGGTTCTCAATATCTATGAATCTTTTACAGCAACCAGCCTGAATTTTTAATGTTCATAGAGACTATGAACATATGTTCACCTATAGGACTTTCAGTAACCTGGTGAGCACAAATCCAACATGGCGGCGACGCGAAGTATAAATATTTAAATGGGAGTTTCTCGCGAATTAACTATCCGAGTGCCGTGAAACGTTGCACATTAAATGCTTATACAAATGTTGATCCACTGGCATGTAATTTATTTCAATTGTTTGCATAATCACAAGATGGCTGCTGTGCGTAGTTTTAAAATCTCGTTTTTACTTCTTGTGTTCTAATCATGCGATTGAAGTTTGAATACCACACGTACACAATAATCTTAATGTAATAGTACAAAAATAAATATCCATCCTGGCGACCATATGAAATATTTAGACGGTTCTCAATATCTACGAATCTGTTACAGCAATTAAACTGTAATTTTGTTTGTTGATAGAGACAATTAACATGAGCAGGATATATGAAAATAGGCTGTATAGTTCTTCACGGAACTACTTGTTAACTATGACAACACCTCCTGGTATGTTCGTTGTCTATAAACATCCTAAATTATCCCTACGCTGTACTGAATTTATACTTGCGTATGTTATTGGTTAAACGTCTGCTGTAGACTAAATCTTACACGATGCATAATTACTGTTGTGAAGCTGCATGGTGCACTTCCATTGTTTTCCAAATACATTTGAGAGTCGATACTTTATAAATTCGCGCACTTTCTTGCGTGATCTGGCAGCGTGTTAGTTCACGTGTTGAGTCAAGACGAACTGAAGACGAACTAACTTCCCTGCGAAGCTCCCCCTATATAAGGCTTTCTTGTGAAACATAGTCCACTGGACACTCAGGACCGACTCCCGTCCCGAAATAATACATTTCCATACAAAGTGAAGTATAACTCTCGTTTGTCTAGGTGTGGAGATCCCAAAATCACACGCGTGCAAGCGATCGCTTCGGCCAATTAATTACAATTAATTGCCTCCTTCCATGGCGTCATGACGCTATCCTGGTAATTCCCCCTCTGCTGATCTCCAAAACCTTCCTCCCGAGCGGAAGCAGTCTGTTCAGAGGCTCGTTTATAGATGTAGGCTTTAATTTAGGCGTGAGAACACTCCTAAATTATCTTTCCTAGAATATATTCACCTGGGTGTAAGTTTTATTTCATTTCAATGCTCCCATTGGCTGTAATCAATTAATTTCTGTGGGGGACTGCCCCCTCTCTACTCGTATGCCTTGTGAACCGGTGGATCCCAGAGTAATTAATCTTGAGCTGTTCCTGCGGTCCAGACGAAAATTAGTTCCTTGGCGTCACCTAAATACGCCCCTTCGCTAACTCCGATTTGTCAACTGTCAAGCTGGTTTGCTTTCATGCATTCAGGCTTCTAAAACGTACATAGGCCTGCATTTTCTTGAAATTATCCACCTTAAAAAGCTATGATATTCCCGTTCTAGCCGTGCAATCCTGCTATTATGATTATATGCAGATATAACTCATTGCTCCTCGGGTTCCCTGTAGCTGTTCCCCCTCAGAGATCAATGATTCGATTCTGGGCATAATCATGGGCCTGGTCTTCTTTGATAAGACCCGACTTCGATGCCAGTCTGCCGTGTCTAATTGGGCACACTATACATCTCAGAGCCAAGAGCTACTGACCAAATTTCTGCACCATAAAGAATAACTACTGATTCCGCCACTCGCATCAGCAATTTCCTCTGCAAGGGCGAAGGGCCGCCAATATTAGCCATGAGCCGCGACAAGTTGTTAACAATCCTATCAGCAATCTTGCTGATATGATTCCAGAATGTTAACTTGCTGTCAATAATAACACCCAAGTAACGAACAGCAGGAGCTGTTTCTATCACTTGATTATCTACTAGCATTGGAACAACTCGTGGAACTCTTTTCTTAGTAGCAAGGACTAGTTCAGTTATATGATATGCTAGTTGGAGACCATGTTCATTCATCCAGGTGTAAACTCTCCGCATTACCTGATTAAGTTTAAGTTGCAGACCCTCCATGGAGCGCTCCATAATGAGCACAACAAGATCATCAGCATATCCCACCAAAGAAGTGTCCTCTGGTAACTCCATCAGTAAAATGCTGTCATAATTTACATTCCATAAATCAGGACCTAGCACCTAGCCTTGAGAGAATAATAATAATAATAATAATAATAATAATAATAATAATAATAAAAATATAATAATAACAATAATAATAATAATAATAATAATTTAGAATGGGTCAATTGCAGGATTAGACAGAGGATCATGTTATCTCGCTGTTACAGATGTCTGGAGTATGGACATGTCGCTAGCAAGTGCAAAGGCACTGATCGAAGTAAACTTTGCTACAATTGCGGAGGGACTGATCACAAAGCTAGAGGATGTACGGCCTCGAAGAAATATGTTCTTTGTGAAGAGCGAGATTTTGACAAAGAGTATTTAGCACACGCTGTGGGATCTGGCCAGTGTAAGGTCTTCAGGGAGGCTTTGGACAAAGGAAAGGCTCTGAGGTTCAAATGATTCGTGTACTGGAAGCCAATCTACATAGAAGTAAAACATCCGATGATCTGCTGTATCAGCTAGTTGCAGAGAAGCAAAGTGATCTCTTGTTAATCAGTGAACAGTATAAAGAAAAAGATAGTTGAGGACAAGTGTCCTAGCATAATATGGTCCTAGCCTGAAGTAATGTGTTAAACGGTTCCAGGCTAGGTTCCTGTATTATTATTATTATTATTATTATTATTATTATTATTATTATTATTATTATTATTATAGTCATATTATTTATCCACTGACAAGTGCATAAGAATTTAGTGAATGTTATTATTTGCATGCGTGTGTGTGTTTGAGTCTTCAGTCTTTTGACTGGTTTGGTGCAGCTTCCACGCCTCCCTGTCCTATGCATAGAGAGGTGCATATCCTCGGGACATTTGCATACTGCCTTATATTTCTTAGAATGCTTTACTCATCTACTTTCAAATCCTTGCCAATGCTTTTGATCAATAAACGCAATATTATAATAATAATAATTATTATTATATTACTAGCAGAAGTACCCATTCTTCGAACGATCATCGGTATTAATAACCAGACGTAATCAATTGAGCTACTGTTGCAATGGTTAGAGACTTGGAACCTGTTTCTCGACAAAGAAAAATGATTAGTTAAAATATGCTCTGAAACTAAATTTACCTAACGTGTACTTCCCGACGTGGAAAAAAAATGAAAACCTCGTAGACGAAACGCAATACACGTCAAATAAAACTGACCTTCACTGTTGTGTCAAGTCCCCATCCAGAGGAAGACCACTTTAATAAATTATAAAGGCTTTTGGTGCATGAAAATTCAGGTTTTTAGACTCCAATGGCCCAAAATCGAAAAATAAGAAAATAAAAAACTACCGTATTTCAATTCAGGAATTTTTGAAAATAATGTTTCTGTTTGGAAATATAATAGACCTTCTGTATGACATAACGCACATTTAAGTCGTGTGAAAAGAATCGAGGGTACCCCTTGACCCCCTTAAGCTCATTGATGAATTTTACAGTTTTAGTTGATTCCGTAATAAACTTATAGCCATTTGCAAACATTCACAGAAATTTAATAAATGGAGTGGCTTTACTTCTTGCAGAAATAGATTGAAAGTTGGATGTCACCTTTTCATATATTGTTGTCATGGTTGCTGGCTTGGATTCCTTCATTAGTTTATTAAATGAAATTAGTTTCCTGGGAATATCTCAGAAACTGATGGTTTCAGAGCCTTAAAATGTACTTTTCGGCGAACCTTTACTGCTATTTAGGGGCACCGAGTTTTGTTTCTGACACCAAGGGGCTGAAAATAAGCTTTGTCTCGTCGTTGTAGGCCGTAGTATAATAATAATAATAATAATAATAATAATAATAATAATAATATGGCAATATAGGGATAGGGATATAATAGACCTCCCGTACCACACCCGAACGTGTAAATCGCGTGAAAAAAATCTAGAGTACCCCTTGACCCCCATAAGCGCATTATATGACATTGATGAATTTTACAGCTTAATTTGGTTCCGTTATAACCTTAAGCCGTTTGCAAACTATCTCAGTAATGTAATAAATGGAATTGTATTGCATCTTACAGCAATAGATGGACCTGTGAGATTCCGTTGCCATGGTAACCGGCTTGCATTCTTTCGTTATTGCATTAAATGAAATTAGTTTTCTGGAAATATCTCAAAAACTGTTGGTTTTAGGGCCTTAAAATATGGTTTTCGGGGGCCCTAGGGCCTCCGAGTTACGTTTCTCACATTGAGGGGCTGAAAATGAGCTTTGTCTCGCCCTTCTACGCCTATTTCAGCAAGTATTTTAAGGGGGTAAGCCCCCTTTTATGAGAGGTACAGAGAAGAGTTACATCAATGATTAGTGTCGTGCCTCTGAAAGATATCTGTACCAAATTTTACGTTGATCCACCCAGCCGTTCTCGAGTTATAAGGGAACAACAACTTTGTCCACAGACAGACAGACAGACATACAGACAGACAAAAAAAAATATTTTCGCGCGCATCCGTCATAAAACAGTCTGAAACGCGTAAATAACGCAAATTTCCGTAGAAATTCAGAAAAAACAGACAAACTTTCATTCTTATATATATAGAGATCACATTCATTTCACCATATAAGTGGGACATATCAATATATCGTCGGCTTGTTTGCAAGACGGTATGGCTACTTCTTTTAAGGTGGCACATTGAGAAACGAGCGAACAATGGAACAGGTCTCCAAGATGATGGCCTTCTGTATGGTGATATGTAGACCAGGATGTATTCCCAATAAGTATTTCTAGATTGCGAGCCAAACATTTAGGGATGACGCCGCGCCGGTAGAAGAAATGACTAAGGGCAGAACCACATTTGCCTTATTTCCTCAGCCAAGGGCAGATATTTTCCACAGCAGGTTTGTTGCAGATTATGGGAATTGTAATTTATTATTATTATTATTATTATTATTATTATTATTATTATTTATTTTATTTATTTTACACGTTACAGGCCTATTAGACCACGCGAAGCAATCATGACTTTTTGTTCTTCCTGTCTTTCCAGTACTCTTTCATTCGTGCACTAAAGGCCCTCTTCCTTTCTTCGGTCCACTTTGGTCTTTGGGCTGTAGGTGCAGCTCTCTCTGACAACACTTTCCACTTGTATACTTTGTGTCTAAATACGCTTTTGTCTATGACGTCTTCTGGGTCGACTTGTGCTTTTACTAGATCAATTTTGACTTGCATCATCCAGGGTGTAGTAATCTTGAGCCGCTGTATGTATCTAAGAATTTTGTTGGTGAGTCTAGTTTGTGGGAGTCTGCTGATGTGGCCATAAAATTTTAGTCGCCTCTTTCTGATGTCTGCTGCGAGGTTGGACAATTTCTCTGTGGTGTCTCTGGAGTGAAGCCTGTATCCTTCATCTGTGTGCTTTGGCCCAATTATTTTCCTTATTATTTTTCTTTCCTCTGTGAGGATTTTTTCCAAGTCGCCCTTAGTGTGTAACGTCAACGTCTCACTAGCATAAAGCACCTCAGGTTTAATAACCGTGTTGTAATGACGAAGTTTAGTGAATGTGGACAGACATTTTTTGTTGTAGACACTCTGTGTCTTGTATAAGGCTCTCTTCATTTTCATTAACCTAGTGTTCTGCGCGATTTTCTCTTTTCCCGTCGGTTCAAGCACTTCACCTAGGTATTTAAAGTGGGCGACTCTATTGATCTTGCCATATTTCGTGTTTAAATTCTGTATGTCGAATTTCGTACAGAAAAACTCTGTCTTTTGGAACGAGATCTGTAGTCCTACTTTTTCGGCGCACTCTTGGAGTACTTCTATCTGTCTGATTGATGTGGTTTCGTTATCTGAGAGTAGAGCCAGATCATCCGCGAAGGCTAGACATCCAACCTCCAGTTCGTCCTTTGGTCGTCCTAGTCGCACTGGCCTCCAGTAACCTTGAAGTCTCAGCTCTTTCTCCCATTCCTTGATAACTTTGTTCAGCACTAGGTTGAAGAGAAGCGGAGATAGCGGAGATGGCGAACACCTGTATTGATCTGAAATGGTTCTGAGATTTCCCCCATGAATTTCACTTTTGATGTCGTGTCTGTCAGTGTCTGTTTGATCAATCGCAAGGTCTTGCTATCCAAACCTTGCTCGTGCAAGATGTTGAACAATGACTGACGGTCAATGGAGTCATATGCCTTCTTGAAGTCAACGAAGGTACATATAACTGGAGTATTCCTGAGGGCTTTGATTTTCAATATACTTTTTAGGTTGAAGATTTGTTCCGCGCAGGAGCGACCAGGACGAAATCCCTCCTGGTACTCGCCAATCTTGTGTTCCAGCTGGTCCCGAGCCCTTTGGAGTAGGCACGCTGAGAGGATCTTGTACGTAACTTGTAATAGTGAAATGCCCCTGTAATTGTTTACGTCAGAGCGGTCGCCTTTTTTGTGTAACGGGTGGATCAATGCACATTTCCACTCATCTGGTAGCTTTTCTGATGTCCCGATGTCAGTGATAATCTGTGTGAGTTCCCTGAGTGAGTGTGGCCCTAGGTTTTTCAGTAGTTCGGCCACTATGCCGTCTTCACCAGATGTCCTGTTGTTCTTAAGTTTGATGATGTGCCTGTGAACTTCCTCTTGCGTCGGAGGTAATGAGTCTGCGTTCTTGACTGTAGGTTCTTCCTCTGAGAATCTCTCTATTGGTTCTGGACAGTTGAGAAGATCAGAGAAGTATTGTGCCATCACCTTGCAATTCTCCTTATTCGATAGTGCTAATTTTCCATCACATTTTCTGAAGCAAAGGTTTGGTGGTGTGTACCCTCTGATGTGTCCTGCAAACGTTCTGTAGAAGTCCCTTACGTTGTAGTTACGGAAGTTGTCCTCAATGGAGTCCAACTGTTCCTTCAGGTATCTCCTCTTGGATTGTCTGATAATTTTTGCGGTTGCTTTTCGTGTTTCATGGAAAGTCTGTAAATTTTCTGGGGATTTTTTACTGTTGTATTTCTGATATGCCAATTTCCTGGTAATGAGTGCATTCTCACAATCAACATCCCACCAAGGATGTTTGGAATTCTTCTTCAAGGGAATGAGAGCTTGTGCTGTTTCTATGATTTTTCGGTGGAAATTTTGCCAGTCATTGGCATGTTCTTTTTCCCAGGCTTCCTTCACTCCAGAGTCTGCGATCTTTTTTGTGTCAAATTTTGGTAGGGGGGTTTTCTTACAGAAAGTTCTCTTTGGGGTGAACTTGACCTTGACGCGGGTTAGGTAATGGTCAGAGTCAATGTTGGCTCCTCTACGTACCTGTACATCATGAATCTCCTTCTGTACTGGATATGAGATTGCCACATGGTCGATTTGGAACTCACCTAACTGCTGGACTGGAGAACGCCAGGTTTTCTGTTTTCTAGGGTGTTTTCTAAGAGATGTTGACATGAGCTTGAGGTTATTCTGCTGGCAGAGTTCTATGAGTCGTGTGCCATTTTTATTTGTGAATTTATGTGCAGGATAGTTTCCGACTGTTTTCCTGTACATCTTTTCTCTACCGATCTGTGCATTGAAGTCGCCCATGAGGAGTTTGACGTCATTCCTGGGGACTTTGGACATCACTGTGTCAAGGGTCGACCAGAATTTTTCTACGGACTGTGGATCGCTCTTGTTACTTTGGTTAGTGGGGGCGTGTGCGTTGATCAGTGTGTATTTTTTGTTGGCGCACCGGAAGCGCATGCTCATCAATCTGTTGTTTACTGGAGTAACTTCTTCTAAGGATTCTACTATGGTCTTGTGGACCATGAAGGCCATCCCCAGAAGTGGAGCGCCTTTGGCAACGCGCCTGTCAGTCTTGCTCTTGAACAAGCGATAATTGCCGTAGTCCATGGTGTCTTCATCTGTGATACGTGTCTCCTGCAGCGCGAGGATTAGAAGCTTCTGTCTATCGAGTTCTGTCACTAGATTGTGCAACTTTCCAGGCTGTATGAGAGTGTTGATGTTTAGAGTGCCTACGTATGTTGGTGTCTTATGTGGAAGTTTGCCAGAGAACTCCGATTTTCTCTGTGGCCGTGGTTGCCCGGGTCCCCCAGAGTCCGAACGCCCGGGTGCCGTCAGTTGACGGGTGGATTGGTTACCACCTGGGGTAATACTGTTATTATTTGCACGCGCCATGGTTACTTGTAAGAAAAGGGGTCTAGTGGTTATCCACTAGGTTTCTTAGAACCAGGGATTGTTAGTTCCTGGAGCATGTTTACAGCCGCACCACATGGTGAACAGACGCTGACCATAAGCCGCCCAATCTGGGAACAAACGCTTTTGGATTTAGAGTTCTTTATTGGTGGGGAAACCACCTGGCTCTTCCGCTCCATCCATCGTTGGGAATCTTAGATTCCTCTTCCGCCATCAGGACCGTTGACCAATTTTCACCTAGTAACCCTAGGCAGGGGCCCTTACAGGGTGCTACCATCCGGAGCCAGATGGACCCAGGTTTTTTTAACGAGGTGTTACTCCTCCCCCTCCTCCTTCCTCATCACTTACGAGATGAGACCCCGGGCTTGGGATCGGCAGTGGCGGAGTTATTATTATTATTATTATTTATTATTATTTATTTTACACGTTACAGGCCTATTAGACCACGCGAAGCAATCATGACTTTTTGTTCTTCCTGTCTTTCCAGTACTCTTTCATTCGTGCACTAAAGGCCCTCTTCCTTTCTTCGGTCCACTTTGGTCTTTGGGCTGTAGGTGCAGCACTCTCTGACAACACTTCCCACTTGTATACTTTGTGTCTAAATACGCTTTTGTCTATGACGTCTTCTGGGTCGACCTGGGCTTTTACTAGATCAATTTTGACTTGCATCATCCAGGGTGTAGTAATCTTGAGCCGCTGTATGTATCTAAGAATTTTGTTGGTGAGTCTGGTTTGTGGGAGTCTGCTGATGTGGCCGTAAAATTTTAGTCGCCTCTTTCTGATGTCTGCTGCGAGGTTGGACAATTTCTCTGTGGTGTCTCTGGAGTGAAGCCTGTATCCTTCATCTGTGTGCTTTGGTCCAATTATTTTCCTTATTATTTTTCTTTCCTCTGAGAGGATTTTTTCCAAGTCGCCCTTAGTGTGTAAGATCAATGTCTCACTAGCATAAAGCACCTCAGGTTTAATAACCGTGTTGTAATGACGAAGTTTAGTGAATGTGGACAGACATTTTTTGTTGTAGACACTCTGTGTCTTGTATAAGGCTCTCTTCATTTTCATTAACCTAGTGTTCTGCGCGATTTTCTCTTTTCCCGTCGGTTCAAGCACTTCACCTAGATATTTAAAGTGGGCGACTCTATTGATCTTGCCATATTTCGTGTTTAAATTCTGTATGTCGAATTTCGTACAGAAAAACTCTGTCTTTTGGAACGAGATATGTAGTCCTACTTTTTCGGCGCACTCTTGGAGTACTTCTATCTGTCTGATTGATGTGGTTTCGTTATCTGAGAGTAGAGCCAGATCATCCGCGAAGGCTAGACATCCAACCTCCAGTTCGTCCTTTGGTCGTCCTAGTCGCACTGGCCTCCAGTAACCTTGAAGTCTCAGCTCTTTCTCCCATTCCTTGATAACTTTGTTCAGCACTAGGTTGAAGAGAAGCGGAGATAGCCCGTCACCTTGGCGAACACCTGTATTGATCTGAAATGGTTCTGAGATTTCCCCCATGAATTTCACTTTTGATGTCGTGTCTGTCAGTGTCTGTTTGATCAATCGCAAGGTCTTGCTATCCAAACCTTGCTCGTGCAAGATGTTGAACAATGACTGACGGTCAATGGAGTCATATGCCTTCTTGAAGTCAACGAAGGTACATATAACTGGAGTATTCCTGAGGGCTTTGATTTTCAATATACTTTTTAGGTTGAAGATTTGTTCCGCGCAGGAGCGACCAGGACGAAATCCCGCCTGGTACTCGCCAATCTTGTGTTCCAGCTGGTCCCGAGCCCTTTGGAGTAGGCACGCTGAGAGGATCTTGTACGTAACTTGTAATAGTGAAATGCCCCTGTAATTGTTTACGTCAGAGCGGTCGCCTTTTTTGTGTAACGGGTGGATCAATGCACATTTCCACTCATCTGGTAGCTTTTCTGATGTCCCGATGTCAGTGATAATCTGTGTGAGTTCCCTGAGTGAGTGTGGCCCTAGGTTTTTCAGTAGTTCGGCCACTATGCCGTCTTCACCAGATGTCCTGTTGTTCTTAAGTTTGATGATGTGCCTGTGAACTTCCTCTTGCGTCGGAGGTAATGAGTCTGCGTTCTTGACTGTAGGTTCTTCCTCTGAGAATCTCTCTATTGGTTCTGGACAGTTGAGAAGATCAGAGAAGTATTGTGCCATCACCTTGCAATTCTCCTTATTCGATAGTGCTAATTTTCCATCACATTTTCTGAAGCAAAGGTTTGGTGGTGTGTACCCTCTGATGTGTCCTGCAAACGTTCTGTAGAAGTCCCTTACGTTGTAGTTACGGAAGTTGTCCTCAATGGAGTCCAACTGTTCCTTCAGGTATCTCCTCTTGGATTGTCTGATAATTTTTGCGGTTGCTTTTCGTGTTTCATGGAAAGTCTGTAAATTTTCTGGGGATTTTTTACTGTTGTATTTCTGATATGCCAATTTCCTGGTAATGAGTGCATTCTCACAATCAACATCCCACCAAGGATGTTTGGAATTCTTCTTCAAGGGAATGAGAGCTTGTGCTGTTTCTATGATTTTTCGGTGGAAATTTTGCCAGTCATTGGCATGTTCTTTTTCCCAGGCTTCCTTCACTCCAGAGTCTGCGATCTTTTTTGTGTCAAATTTTGGTAGGGGGGTTTTCTTACAGAAATTTCTCTTTGGGGTGAACTTGACCTTGACGCGGGTTAGGTAATGGTCCGAGTCAATGTTGGCTCCTCTACGTACCTGTACATCATGAATTTCCTTCTGTACTGGATATGAGATTGCCACATGGTCGATTTGGTACTCACCTAACTGCTGGACTGGAGAACGCCAGGTTTTCTGTTTTCTAGGGTGTTTTCTAAGAGATGTTGACATGATCTTGAGGTTATTCTGCTGGCAGAGTTCTATGAGTCGTGTGCCATTTTTATTCGTGAATTTATGTGCAGGATAGTTTCCGACTGTTTTCCTGTACACCTTTTCTCTACCGATCTGTGCATTGAAGTCGCCTATGAGGAGTTTGACGTCATCCCTGGGGACTTTGGACATCACTGTGTCAAGGGTCGACCAGAATTTTTCTACGGACTGTGGATCGCTCTTGTTACTTTGGTTAGTGGGGGCGTGTGCGTTGATCAGTGTGTATTTTTTGTTGGCGCACCGGAAGCGCATGCTCATCAATCTGTTGTTTACTGGAGTAACTTCTTCTAAGGATTCTACTATGGTCTTGTGGACCATGAAGGCCATCCCCAGAAGTGGAGCGCCTTTGGCAACGCACCTGTCAGTCTTGTTCTTGAACAAGCGGTAATTGCCGTAGTCCATGGTGTCTTCATCTGTGATACGTGTCTCCTGCAGCGCGAGGATTAGAAGCTTCTGTCTATCGAGTTCTGTCACTAGATTGTGCAACTTTCCAGGCTGTATGAGAGTGTTGATGTTTAGAGTGCCTACGTATGTTGGTGTCTTATGTGGAAGTTTGCCAGAGAACTCCGATTTTCTCTGTGGCCGTGGTTGCCCGGGTCCCCCAGAGTCCGAACGCCCGGGTGCCGTCAGTTGACGGGTGGATTGGTTACCACCTGGGGTAATAATGTTATTATTTGCACGCGCCATGGTTACTTGTAAGAAATGGGGTCTAGTGGTTATCCACTAGGTTTCTTAGAACCAGGGATTGTTAGTTCCTGGAGCATGTTTGCAGCCGCACCACTTGGTGAACAGACGCTGACCATAAGCCGCCCAATCTGGGAACAAACGCTTTTGGATTTAGAGTTCTTTATTGGTGGGGAAACCACCTGGCTCTTCCGCTCCATCCATCGTTGGGAATCTTTAGATTCCTCTTCCGCTATCAGGACCGTTGACCAATTTTCACCTAGTAACCCTAGGCAGGGGCCCTTACAGGGTGCTACCATCCGGAGCCAGATGGACCCAGGTTTTTTAACGAGGTGTTACTCCTCCCCCTCCTCCTTCCTCATCACTTACGAGATGAGGCTCCGGGCTTGGGACCGGCAGTGGCGGAGTTATTATTATTATTATTATTATTATTAATATTATTAAAAGCCTCCGTGGCTTAGGCGGCAGCACGCCGGCCTCTAACCGCTGGGTCCGTGGTTCAAATTCCGGTCACTCCATGTGAGACCTGTGCTGGACAAAACGGAGGCAGACAGGGTTTTGTCCGGGTACTCCGGTTTTCCCTGTCAAAAATTTCATTCCAGCAACACTCTCCACTATCATTTCATTTCATCTGTCATTCATTTAATCATTGCCCCAGAGGAGTGCGTCAGGCCTCAGCAGCCGGCACAGTTCATATCCTCGCCACTAGATGGGGGCTTCATACATTCCATTCCTAGACCCGGTCGGAGACTGGAAGCTGGCCGTGGATTTTCATTATTATTATTATTATAGCCTATATTGTATACTATATTTACATAAGTAATCTAAAACCTCAGCGTCAGGCTCTTTTCTGAGTCATAGACAATGCTCATGGTCTTCTGAGCCGGTTACTATAGAGACAGCATCTTGCATACGATGTGTGATTTTCCAAGGATTGCAGCATCATGAATCATCCGCATGTGGTGTTTCTTCTTAGGCTAGTGCTTCCCCTTTCTTCCGTGACACGACCAATCACTGATACAACCACAGGAATGGCAGAAACTTCATGCAATCCATAGCTCAAAAGCAAATGGTTGGTACTTGCGCCATTTCTCAGCAACTGTATCATGCAGGTTTTCGTCAAGTGGAGTCAGTGGAATAATTTATTTCTAAATTTCTAGATTTTCGAAATTTGATGTTTTTCAGTCGACTAACACGGTTGTACCCAATCGTGATGGGTTATTAACTAACCCTGACAAAAAATTACATGAGGTTAATAAATGCATCTCATGTAATTCATTTTCAGTAAGAAACTGCTGCAACCCACTCTGCATTCGTTCAAATCAATCATTCATAGGGTTTATTGCCATGAGTATGAATGCGGCTACTGTATGTCTGGAGGGTATTACCCACACGTCCCAACCAGGCTCCCTGGAACGCACGGGCCAATGTTCAATTCCCAGCAAAGCCTGAAGGGGATTCCGCGTATTATACATTCAGTACAACTGCAGAGGAGAGTCAGCAATAGCGAGGGAATACCTTTCATTATTGAAATTATTACTACTTGGGAATGTATCATTCACACAATGTGAAACTTCATTCACTAGGTCATTTTTAGCCTATTGCCATTTATGGAAAAATAGGCTTATGAGATCCGTGTGTGTGTGTGTGAGAGTGTGTGCATCCATGTGTGTGTGTGTGTGTGTGTGTGTGTGCGTCCTAATCAAATCTAAATTGCTGGAGCTATTTCAATGAAACTCGGTAAGGTCAAAGTACTATTTTGGCCAACCCCGACCGTGACCTTCAAATTGTATTACGTCTCACCAATCCAACATGTCGGCTGTGCTAAATTGGGGCGAAGCCGGGTACTACTGATACTCCTTCTTATAAATGAAAATCCACAGCCTGCTTCCAGTCTCCGACCGGGTCAGGAATGGAATGAATGAAGCCCCCATCTAGCGGCGAGGATATGGACTGTGCCGGCTGCCGAGGCCTGACGCACTCCTCTGGGGCAATGATTAAATGAATGACAGATGAAATGAAATGATAGTGGAGTGTTGCTGGAATGAAATTTTGACAGGGAAAACCGGAGTACACGGAGAAAAACCTGTCTGCCACCGTTTTGTCCAGCACAGATCTCACATGGAGTGACCGGGATTTGAACCACGGACCCAGCGGTGAGAGGCTGGCGTGCTGCCGCCTAAGCCACGGAGGCTTCAGTCCTTCTTATATTGAAAGTCAATAGGTTATGGCACGTCTTGCGTGGAAAGTAGGCTATTGTACATAACAATCTTGTAAGCAGGTGTTCTTAAATACTCTTTTTAGCAAATACATAGGTATGTATTTTCTTATTTTCGTTAGTAAATACAAGTTGTTGGTTACCGTTATAATATTCCTGTTTGTATTCTTGTGATGTTAATTTGTGATGAACGAGTTTCTTGATTGAATGTGGCTACTACTATCTTGTGTACATATTATGCATTGTTAAGTAGGGACCGCGACGCCTATAAATCCTCTTTGTTTGGCCCACTTTGTTCTCCAAGTAGCACATGCCTGTTACGTAATGTCATGCATTTAGGCCTACATTGAAAAGCAATAAACTCATGCAGAGATGGCTATGAGCGGTGTATGAGCCCCCTTAATAGGAAACATGAAGAAAAGAACATCGTAGTCGGTAACACCGTCTGCAAACCTGCTACTGTACGTAAACCCGTGAACAAGAAGATGAGACGTGACAAACTGGTTTTGTGTTTAAACATCAATAAATCTGAGAGACGTAAACAAGATAATACGCAACAGACATGTAGACATCTAGTAACTAGGTGAAGATCTCTCTGGCAGACCATGAGAAGACTGACCTCGTGGGGTGAGAGAGAACCCGTCCAACCACAACGCCATCCGTTCCCCTTTCATGGACATGTGACACTTTTACTGTCGTTGCCAGACGAATTATTACAGAGAACTGCCTCTCACAGAGTGATTACAGTAATATGGATTTTCGGGGAGAATTACTCGCCGTACACTGATTCACACCGAACATAATTTCTGTATTTTGGTATGCACTATACCATAGTGCAAACACAACTATGACATGGGATTAGCCTCCTAGATATGTTTAAATAATATAACTAAACCAACATGGATGCCGCGAGAAATATTTCACAGGTGGTCTACTCAATATTTCCAAAACGTTTGCAGCACGGCCCTTAAATTATGTGAACACTTGATCAGCGTTTTGGCATCTTAAACTGCATTGTCTTAGCTATTGAGGCATAGATCGCTACTTCTCATATTAAGTAATAATTAACTTACTCATTTGCCCTCACAAGGATCAGTGCACATCGTTCCAATCGCTTGGCTGATGATAAATCTGAGCTGGAGTAAGAAATCGAACACAGGACCTCCAGACGAGAGCCAATCACGTTACACCACGTGGTTCACAACGTAATAACAATAATAGCAATAATAAAAACAACGTCCATGTGGCCCACGAACCTTACACAGTTCAGAAAGAAACAAATGAAAACCTCTATCATAGATAATTCATTAATCCACTAATAATTTGAAATGGTACGGAATAAAAATAACCCCATTACAGTTGAATTATTTCATTATAGCCACTCGATTTAATCTATTTAATGTATATGTTTACATTATGAGTGATCGGGCTAACTGAACTAATTTATATGTATCACGCACAAGAAAATACTACCGCACGCAGTTTAATACATGCGACGTATGCACACGTATCGTGGTGTAATACCATTCTCAGTTCACTATTTGACTGAATGACATAAAGAAAAGATGCTTCCCACAAAAAGGTATGTTGATGCAAAATTTAGTAGAGATTAAGATTGATTTAAGCTTTGAACATTTGGGTGGCCGCCATTACGTTTCCTTCAAGATGGCGGCGATATAAAACATGACACTGAGGTGCCCTTTGCTTGTTCTACCTCTGTACCAAATTTTGATCAATTCGGTTCCACCGTGTTCGAATTTATAGGGGGGGACAGACAGACATTCAGAGTACACAGACTCACACACACACAGACGGACACACATTTTTAGCCTACTTTCGATTTTTGCAAAAAATGAAAGTAGACTTATGAGATCAACACAGGGCGAAAAAGTGTGTCTGTCTGTGTGTGTGTATGTGTGTGTGTGAGTCTGTGTGTGTGTGTGTCTGTGTGTGTGTGTGTGTGTGTGTGAGAGAGTGTGTGTACTCTGAATGTCTGTCCCCCCCCTAACAATTCGAACACGGTGAATGCGAATTGAACGAAATTTGGTACAAAGGTAGCACTAGCAAAGGACACCTCAGTGTCATGTTTTATATCGCCGCCATCTTGACGGAAACGTAATGGCGGCCACACAAATGTTCAAAGCTTAAATCAAATTACGACTAACCTAATCATCCGATCTCTACCAAACTTTGCAACAACATACCTTTATGGGGGGAGCATCCTTTGACCAAACTAATAAGTCATCAGCGTAATAGTTTGCGGATGGCGGCCATCTTTGTGTGAAAATCGATTCCCCCTATTAATTCGAACACGGTGCAACCGAATGGAACGAAATTTGGTACAGAGGTAGTACTAACAAAAGGCACCTCAGTGTCATGTTTTATATCGCCTCCATCTTGACGGAAACGTAATGGCGGCCACACAAATGTTCAAAGCTTAAATCAAATTACGATTAACCTAATCATCCGATCTCTACCAAATTTTGCAACAACATACCTTTATAGAGGAAGCATCCTTTGACCAAATAACTAGGTCATTAGCCTAATAGTTTGCGAATGGCGGCCATCTTTGTGTGAAAATCAATTCCCCCTATTAATTCAAACACGGTGAAACCAAATGGAACGAAATTTGGTACAGAGGTAGCACTAGCAAAGGGCACCTCAGTGTCATGTTTTATATCGCCGCCATCTTGACAGAAACGAAATGGCGGCCACACGAATGTTCAAAGCTTAAATCAAATTACGATTAACCTAATCATCCGATCTCTACCAAATTTTGCAACTACATACCTTTATGGAGGGAGCATCCTTTGACCAATCTAATAGGTTATTAGCATAATAGTTTGCGGGTGGCGGCCATCTTTATGTCAAAATTGATTCCCCCTTTTAATTCGAACACGGTGGAACCGAATGGAACGAAATTTGGTACAGAGGTAGCACTAGCAAAGGGCACCTCAGTGTCATGTTTTATATCTCCACCATCTTGACTGAAACGTAATGGCGGCCACACGAATGTTCAAAGCTTAAATCAAATTACGATTAACCTAATCATCCGATCTCTACCAAATTTTGCAACTACATACCTTTATGGAGGGAGCATCCTTTGACCAAACTAATAGGTCATCAGCCTAATATTTTGCGGATGGCGGCCATCTTTGTGTGAAAATCGATTCCCCTGATCAATTCGAACACGGTGAAACCGAATGGAACGAAATTTGGTACAGAGGTAGCACTAGCAAAGGGTACCTCAGTGTCATGTTTTATATCACCGCTATCTTGACGGAAACGTAATCGCGGCCACCCAAATATTAAAAGCTAAAATGTAATTACGACCAACCTAATAATCTAGTCTCTACCAAATTTTGCAACACCATATCTTTATGTGGGAAACATATTCAGACCAAACTGCAAGAACATCAGCCCAATAGTTTGCAGATGGTGGCCAAGTATGTGTGCAAATCGATTCCCCCTATCAATTCAAACACGGTGAAACCGAATTGAACGAAATTTGGTACAGAGGTAGCACTAGCAAAGGGCACCTCATATTCATGTTTAATATCCCTATAGCACGTTGTATTTCAACAAGCTACTACAACCAACATCAATCACACTCCTTGAAAAGGACAAAGAGTTATAACAATACCCATGCATTTAGGAGAAAGTAGGCTATATGTTCTTTACTGAACATCTTGTTTGGTCCTGTAGTGATCTCATAAGTCTACTTTCATTTTTTTTTTCAAAAATCGAAAGTAGGCTAAAAATACATAATTTGAGATTCGCTTTCATCGGACTTTAATTTAATTACTTGGCATGTCGAGACTCGAACTCAAAACAAGTTTGCATACGAAGTAAGTCCAGAAAGTAAGTTCCGTTTGGTAATAACATTAAATTGTGTACAGATACAGAAAAATTATTTATTGCACAAAATTCTACAACCCTTAAACTACTTTTCCACATAACTGCCGAAATGTTGCAGGCATTTGTCGTAGCGTGGCACGAGTTTTTGTAAACCTTCTTCATAGAAGTGTGCCGCCTCTGTCTTCAACTAGTTGTACGTTCCGCTGCACCGCAGTTCCGCATATGCGCGGTAGACGCTCTGTATCAAAGAGTAGAAACGTGCGCCATTTGGAAAGCGCTGTCAGCCACGTACGCGTTGTTGTGCATGTTTACTCGTACAAATTGAAAATCCCGCCGCTTGTGAAATCAGATCTGTGATTCGTTTTCTGAATGCTAGGAAAGTGAAACCAATTGAAATTTATCGGCAAATTTGCGAAGCGTATGGACAAAATGCGATGAGTGATTCAATGGTGAGAAGATGGGTCCGACAGTTCAATGAAGGACGTAGTGAAGTGCACGATGAAGAACGAAGTGGGCGTCCATCTTTGGTTACAGAAGAACTGGTTCACGCGATTGATGACAAGATCCGGGAAAACCGCAGGTTTACAATTAGTGCTCTCGCTAAGGAATTTCCCCAAATCTCACGATCACTAATTCATTAAATTGTTACCGAAAAACTGAACTTTCGTAAACTTTGCCGACGTTGGGTACCAAAGATTCTTACGGAGCAACACAAAACAAAACGGAAGGGTAGTGCACTTCAGTTTTTGACCCGATACAATAAAGGCGGCGAAGAATTTCTGACACAGATAGTCACAGGAGATGAAACTTGGGTTTCTTACGACACCCCCTAGAGTAAGCGGCAATCAATGGAATGGAGGCACACTTCATCCCCAGCAAATGTTAAGCCGAAACAAATCTTGACACCTCGGAAAATGATGTGCACAGTGTTCTGGGACTGGAAAGGCATCTTACTCATTGATTTCTCACCGCGTGGTCAAACAATCAACGCAGATGCTTACTGCGAGACACTTAGGAAATTGCGCCGCGCAATACAGAATAAGCGCCGAGGGTTGCTGTCAAAAGGTGTTGTTTAACCTCGATGTTAGGCCCCTTAAAACAACAATTATCATCATCAAAAGGTGTTGTTTTTCTTCACGACAACGCACGACCACACTGCAAATGTGACGAAAATCCTCCTACAGGGATTTGGCTGGGACGTGTTTGACCACCCTCCGTACAGTCCTGACCTCGCTCCTAGCGATTTGCATCTGTTCCCACATCTCAAGTCTTTACTTGGCGGTCAACACTTCAACAATGACGACAAGCTGAACGAAGATGTTTCCAACTGCTTGAAGACACAGGCGGCAAACTTCTATGAAGAAGGTAGGCCTACCCAAAAACTTGTGCCACGCTATGACAAATGCCTGAAAAAGTTCAGCAGTTATGTGGAAAAGTAGTTTAAGAGGTGTAGAATGTTGTGCAATAAATAATTTTTCTTTATATGTACACAATTTAATTTTATTACCAAACGGAACTTACTTTCTGGACGTGCCTCGTATAAGAGCTACGCCACACTAAAATTGAATGTTGCATGTATTACATTTCTTCATCACCGTTTCCCACTACAGTTACTTCATATATCTCTGTGGATTAGTGGTATGTGTCCACCTAATGATCCAAAGATCGTAAATTCGATACCCGATCGAGGAAGATCTCTGCGCACTGAGTTATCATACCCTCTCCAATCAATCGCATTGCAGCGACTGTTTCTCCCAGCTTGTACCGTAGACCCTCATACCGTAGACAGCCTATTGTGGAAGTATTTTAAGTAGTGCAATTGGTGGGAGAGGATATGAGAACTGACCGCGCACACAAACCAGTCTCGCTTCGGTATTCAGACGTGTACAATATCGTTCTTTCTAGGGATGGGCAAAAGAATTTAGGGAAGAAATACAATCAGAAATATTTTCCATTTGACTTGACCATCATGTATCCGAAGTCTCAGCGAGATCGGTAGACTGAGGTTTGTGATGTTCCTTTCTAAGATTCGAGTCCCATGCAAGCCTATTGTATTCAAGTCATTGTCTTTTTAAACCAATGTTCTCCAAGGTGACCTTCTAATTCTCCTGCTTTTCATTGCCGTCACAGCTGACATCGTAAAAATAGTAGATTCAGAAAATGTCATTATCCTGATGTATGTTGATGACATGGTTTCGACGTCAACCTCACAGTCAGATTTACACACTACTTTTACCAAAGTGACTAAATGGACATGCGAGAATCTGCTGAGGTTAAATGAAGATAATACTGTCTCTATGGCTTTCATAAAGAGAGGAAAAACTGGAACATTCCTAATCGGTGATCAACTGAAGACAGTCACTAATTTTAGATACCTCTGAGTCACATTTCAAACACCGGGAAAGCGTTTCTCTCTACATGTAAAGGACCGATTAAATGTTGCCACAAAAGTAATTAGTGACATAAAATTTCTGAGCAAGCTGTTGCTCACAATTGCCACGAGCAAAGACTTGAATCCAGGAAGAATTTCCTAAGAATAGCAACGACACTTCAAACCACCGATGGAAAAGCAAGATGGACTTGTAGATAGCTAAATCCCCCCTGCTTACTGGCTGGGAAAGAAATACTTTATCACCTGGCTGTGATAAGGAGTGGCTAACATGGAAGGCTCTGGATAGGTTGAGATCAGGAGTAGGCAGATCCAGGGTTTTTCTAGTAAGATGGGGCTACATTAAAGAAGATAGCACCAAGTGTGACTGTTGAGAAGATCAGACCACAAAACACATGCTCCACTGTCCAATATCCTGTACGGAGGATTATCTACGTCAGACCTCGGAGAATGCACTGATATTGACCAACTTTTAGTTCAAAGTAAAATATTTTTTTGTAACTATGTATGTTTCTGACACAAGAATAATGGAACATCTGCCAACGAGTTATTTCATCTAAAGTTAGCACGGTAGTAACCTACGGCTTTGGAAAATGTAAAAAGGAAGCTCGTAGTTTTGCGTGATCGTTAATCTCGCGAACATGAGCCACGGGATGTCCTTTTTAAGTGGAATCCAACCAAATCACAGGAAATGACATTTTACATCGAAAATCTCACATGCACTGACCGAGAATCGAACCCGGTCGGTCTTTTGGAAAATGTAGGAATACACCTTGGAAAGAGGCAATTACATAGAATATAGAGAATTAACGCGTCCTATTTAAAGAAAGTACTTTTCATATCAAAATACACTCCATCACGTCTTGTATCCACATCGACGGAATTATCTTCGTGGAAGAGCTGCGTTTGAAGCTGCTGTTCCTAGCCACTCCAGCGTACAAGGAACTTCTACAATACCTCCAGCAAAAGAGGGAGGACTTCTACCTGTGCGATGCATTGGCCAACCACGAATGGACACAACGGAGCTAAGAATAGAGACACGTAATGACTAGACTTAAGCCTCCGTGGCTTAGGCGGCAGCACGCCGGCCTCTCACCGCTGGGTCCGTGGTTCAAATCCCGGTCACTCCATGTGAGATCTGTGCTGGACAAAACGGAAGTAGACAGGTTTTTCTCCGGGTACTCAGGTTTTCCCTGTCAAAATTTCATTCCAGCAACACTCTCCACTATCATTTCATTTCATCTGTCATTCATTTAATCATTGCCCCAGAGGAGTGCGTCAGGCCTCGGCAGCTGGCACAGTTCATATCCTCGCCGCTAGATGGGGGCTTCATTCATTCCATTCCTGACCCGGTCGGAGACTGGAAGCAGGCTGTGGATATTTATTCAATGACTAGACTTCTAGTGCATGGATCACACCACCGTTTGTATCAAAGGGTGAGCTTCCATGAACCATATGTGATCCAAATGTGGTGCAAGTCTCTGCTTGTCACCCATCGGTCTAAAGTGTTCATGCCGGTTAGTGAAAGGGAAATCGCTGCTTTCATTGTAAACTTGCTGTTATATGTGCGAAATAATTACTGTGTATCCCTTTCATCAGGCGGCATCGCCTCACCTCAGGCAACATGATGAGTCTCCGACACAAATGGTATCCTTGTCATCTCCATACAATGAAGTTCTTAGATTCGCCACTTTGCTACAGGGGAAATTTGAGATCTCAATCGCATTATATTAAGTGCACAAAGCACACGAGAGCTATAATTCTTCTGCACGGCAAACTTAAGGCTCTTTCATTACTTTCCCGACATATGTACTTAGCTACCTTATTAAAGAGTTAAATACCATTTACCAACCGAGCCTTGACCAGATCTTTGAATGTACCGCAATCAGTATTGGAGAGAAATTCCTGATACCTAAATCGAATTTCACAAAGAAACTTCCTTTCTACCACAGTACTTATTATCCTACACCACCATTTCACTCTGAACCGACTGTAATACCTACCTACGTTAGCGTAAAAAGCTATAGAGGATATCCTCAGACTCACGAGACAAATGGGTTCGAACCCAATTTTGCCATCCGTCCTTAAAATGATTTTCTATTGTTTCCCATTTTCAAATTCAGACAATAGTAGGCAATAGCCGCTTCCTTCCTACTACTTGCTCAATTTCATTCACTTTCCATAATCTGTCTCTCAATAACTAGCATCAATTGATGGGCGTGAGAAAGGGAATCCGGCCGTTAAAACCATTATCTTACAGAAACTTTTTATGTTAGGTAGTCAGCCCGAATTATGGTTGGATCCTCAAAAATACCGCCGGCGCCGTTACGTTATGTTGGTAGATACCCAGCGCTATATTGAGGCATACTAGGCAAGAAGAGGAGTGAGGTAGTTTGCCATTGCTTTCCTCACTGAGTCAGAACAGAAGTACTAACCCTATAAGTAGAACCTTTCACAGCATCCACAGGCACTGACTGTGCCCTGGATGGCATTACTAAGCACCACCTATACCTCAGTAGCTTCCATATAATCACAGCCATGGGTGCGACTGAGATATCGGTGAAACGCCACATTTTATTCTAGCCTGTGCCAACAGACAAATGCAGATGTACTGCATTCATCAAGAGATGAGAAACAGAAACTCGTATCTCCTTATATCCGACCTGCAGAACCTGAGAACATCAATTACCTCGCCAAGCTGAAAACTTGAACGTCGTGGTCCTTAGCTGGACTGTCCGAAAGCAGAAGAAAATGAAGAAATAAATAAATAAATAAATAAATAAATAAATAAATAAATAAATAAATAGATAAATAAATAAATTAAAATAAACAAATATATCAATCAATCATTGTCTAAAGGCAATGCCTTGTCGATTCAACCATTGTCTTCTGTCTTCAGCTTGTCTTTTCATCTCACAATAGGAACCACATCATACGTTTTGTATCAATGCTTGAAGGAATTGCTTCCTAGGTCGACCTCGTCCCTTCTTTCCTAAGACCTTTCCTTCTAGTAGATTGGTTAGAAAGGTATAATGACGAACGGTGTGTCCAATGAATTTAGCTGTTCTTCTATTTACTGTTACCATCAGCTGTTTCCTTCCCTGGATTTCTCGCAGTATGCTTTCGTTTGTTCTTTTTTCAGTCCAACTGACCTTTAGCATTCGCCTCCAGACCCACATCACAAACGCTTCAAGCCGTTTCCTATCCTGTTCTCGAATTGTCCAAGATTCACATCCATATAAGAGTACGCTCCACACAAATGACATCACAAAATTTTTCCTAATCTCAATATCTAGATGTATATTAGTCAGAAGAGTTCTTTTGTTGCTGAATGCTTGTTTGGCAAGCGCTATTCTTCTTCTTTTCTCTTTGCTGCAGCGGTTATCATTTGTGATTAAACTTCCGAGGTAAGGGAAACTGGTGACTTGTTCCACTACTTTGTTAGCAAGCCTGATGTTGGTGTGATTTCGCTCAGGATGTTTACTTACAACTAATATTTTTGTCTTCTTCACGTTAATGTTTAGGTATAAATCTACTAAATATGATGAATGAATGAATAAATAAATAAATAAATAAACAAATGAATAAATAAACAAATAAATAGATAAATAAATAAACAAACCAAAATAAATAGCTAAATAAATAAACCAACAAATAAATAAAAAGATGAATGAATGAATAAATAAATAAACAAACAAATGAATAAATAAATAAATAAATAGATAAATAAATACATAAATAAACAAATAAATAAATAAATAGACAAGTAAATAAATAAATAAACAAACAAAAAGAAATAGATAAATAAATAAATAAACAAAAATAAATAGATGAATAAATAAATAAATAAATAAATAAATAAATAAACAAATGAATAGATAAATACATAAATAGATAAATAAATAGATAAGTATACAAATAAATAAATAAAAAATATACTAGCATTACAGTGGTCGCATATGATGTGTAGGCTATGTGTGTCCCGGGAGCGCAAATCCCTTGTTAACAGTGAACTCTGTTGGTCATTGAAATAACTACTTGTAAAACTCCAGTGCCAAATCCTGACCGTAATAAATCATAATTGTTATTTGCTAAGACGTTGTATCTTAATCGATTGATACGTATTGTGCATTTTGCAATGGAAAATTTAAAGTGTATATTGTAATATTATAGTGCAGAAGTGGCTTTAAAAAGCTGAGCCGTCTCGGTTGCAGACAAGATGGCAGCTGATCTCTCGATCTGAACTATGTTTCACTAATTTGAGTATGTTGCATGCAATATATCCAGCTTACAGATAGAAAAATAATAGGAACTTTGTATGAAATGAACTTTGTTTGAAGTATATTCCAGTGAAGAAATCGTTTAGTCAAAATCATTATTGGCTTAGACGTTGTATCTTAATTGATTGACAACATTCATTTTGAGAGGACATAATTAGGTCTGTGGTTACAACGTTGGTCTCTCAACCGGCCGTCTGGGGTTCTAATCCTAACAGAGTTGTATTTTTTGATTGATTTTTTATATTTATTGTTTTTGAGTACCGAGGCGTTATGCAATTGAGCGTTATATTGTTCATTTTGCAATGGAAAATATATATTTAATTAAAACAAAGTTCTCCAATGGATCTGCAGTAGTGACATCTACCTTCAACTAGTTGAACTACGGTATGCGGGAGCACGGCCGACTGGATGCGAGCTGCACTCGATACCGGCCAGTTAGTGAACCCATGCCAGCGATGTTATTGAAAATGACCTCCTTTTGCCGATAGAGCGCACTGCCAAGTATAGGCGCGATTAAAAATTAGGTGTGCAGAAGGTATATTAAATGTGTTTCTCCCAGTGATACGTTTAGACCAACGAAGTTTCAATTACTGTAATCGTGTTGATAGACTGATGAGTGACAATATCAATAAACAGTAAACACAGAGAGCAGATGATCGCACTGTATTTTGCTACACCAAGTGAATGTTGACTGATTCTGAATGCCGGTAATGTTGATGGAGTGAATTAGTTCATTACTGCATTATAACTTACGAGTGAGACAGAACCAACACGCCGTGTCTGCAATTAGTACAGTGATTGTGCTACACACCCACATCTCATTAAAATCCCTATACTGAATTCCTAAGTTCGTTTGGAGTGTTTGTTGATGCGATATAGATTCCACATAGCCACATGGCCGACAGTACATCGAGTGCTTACATTAAATAAGAATACAGCAAAAGTATGAAGATTTAATAAATCGTCATTGTTTTCAGCAAATATGATATAATGAATATTTTCACACCAAATAACGACAACTTGAAGATGATTTATTGTAGGAATATCTTAAATGGAGTCTCCAAATCTTGAACTAAACTGTATGCGATATACATTCCCCATAGCCAAATGGCCTACAGTACGTCGTTGTACCGATCTCCGCCTCCACGCGCTCTCATTGATTCCGTCCCATGCACTTCCGTCCCATCCATTTCCGTCCCATCCACTTCCGTCCCTTTTCCAAAATCACTCCCACAAAAATGTCCAGCTACCGAGTGTCACAGAAATATCCAGATACCGAGTGGAAAGATGTTACACATCAAAAACATTTGCTTCCCCTCTCTCCTCTCAATTCCAGTCTATGTTATGAAGGATAATAAGGGACATGATTTGAAATCTGATTCTCGGCTATCTTGCAAGTGATTTTACGCACTTTTACAGTTTTGACGCAGAGAGTTGCGGGTTGGTCGTCTACTGTACCTTGAGACTACGACCTCGGCCATTTATTCCCCAATCCTAGCTCTAATAACATCCCCAAAATCCTGCCACGCACTCCCACACAATTATTTATTATTATTAGTAGTAGTATTATATATCAATTGCAGGCAAATGACCATTAGCAGGGTATTTTTGATTGAACGCTCGAGGCCCCCAACAAGTTCAATTTCAAGTAGATCCAACTTTAGCTACCAGATGCCAATGTCACTAATACATAGCAGCAAACGTTGGAACTTGATAGATCGTTTGTAGCCAAATATAACCTACAAATTTTGCTACGCACTACCAATTGTAGTGGTAGGTTCTTTTACGTGCCATAATTATATGACATGGGCCTACCGGCTTTACTTCCTCTCCGAAGGATGGCATACTAAAGAATTATAACGCTCTTTAAAAAATTCCGACGACTTCGGCCAGGTTTGAACCCGCGATCTTAGACATAGCAGTTCAGCATGCAACGACTACGCCACCGAACTAATTATTAGGGCACAGTGTTGGCTTCCTTCCTCTCGACACCAGATGTCCCTCGTGGTTTAAAGGTACTATGGCTAGTGCCAATAGCATAACGTAGTTGTCACTTCAAGCGTTGATTGTTTAAAATTAGTATTCATTTCATGACAAGACAACAAAACAAATCTGAAATCACAACATAAAATTTGTTGTTGATTAATTGATGAGCTTTGCAACAGGTGGTCATGTAGCCCCGCGTACTTGTGTGCGAGTGGAATTTGTATGATAATCTGTGTTATTGTGAGGGCTGTATTACTATGTGCATTTGTAATTCATTTGAGGATTGGGAAGGTGGCGTTCGTGACTCTCAGTTAGGAACAATCGCGGCATTTGCCTGGAGTAGAATTGGTAAACCAGTAAAATCCTCTTCCAGAATGGCTGAGGTGGGAATCGAACCTTCCTCTTCTCACATTATTTTCATGAGACTGAGTGGACCCCGTTCCAGCTCTCAGACCAGAATTAAATTTCTTGGCAGAGCCGCGAATCAAAGCCGGACTTTCGGAGGAGACAGCCGAGAATACCAGCCGCTACACCAGGAATTGGACTGAAATTAAAGCACATGCAGAGGTGTGTGTTTCTATCTAGTCTTTAAATACTATACAAATGAAAAAGGAGGCGTGTTGCTTTACGTGACCACTACTCGCGATCATAAGTCACAGAATCTCCTTTTTACTCAGAATCCGAACCACCGGACGTGACATTTCTCCTCAAAAATCGCACGTGCATTAAGTGTGAATTGAAATCACTCCACTCTAGTGGGATACCATACACATGATATAGCAGTGCATACATTTCTAAAAACAATAGGAAATGTTGATAATCTCTACTAATATATAAAAATTAAAATGAGATGCTGTGTGTCTGTGTATTACTCAATCGCGCAAGAACCACGGGTCCGATTTACATGAAATATTACAAGGAAGTAGCTGATTTACCTGGTTAACATATAGGCTGATTTTGATTTCGATACTTTGCACCATTTAACAAGAAGTTCCGTGAAGAACTATACAGCCTACTTTTCATGCCAATGATTATTCTACAGTATATGAACCTATCTAGAATAATGACGAAATTAAGTTGGTAATATCGAAATATCTAATTAGTTCAAAATATACGTGGTATAATGTAGCCTAATAGAGCACTACAGTTGGCAGCCCTGGTGACTAAATATATTCTTAGTTCCATCTCTTAAGGTACAGAATACAACATTTGGTTGAAGTCCAATGGACGTTACATGCAGTTAGACACTGGATCTATCAGCACGCGTAAAAGCATGTTGCCAACAATACCATGCGTGTGCTGGTCAGAAATAATTCGAAATATTATGATATCTTGTTGTGCCAATTTTGGATGAAATCCATTTGTTAGTATAGAAGTTACATGTATTTTAAAATTAGACATATCAGCAGGCATAGAATCATGTTGGCAGCACTGCCTTGTATTAATTACTCCAAATTAATCTAGAATGTCAGGTGCTATACGTGTGCAAAGTATAGAGCTGTTGGCTTGCATACTTTCTGATATATTGATATTAGGGTAAAAAGAATATAGACAGCATTTATTAACAGTTGGCAGCCCTGATTGCTCTTAACAATACTTATAGTCATTCTGTTATGGTACACATTGCACATACGAAATTTGGTTGAAATCCAACTGATAGTATAGAAGTTACATGTATTTATAAATTGGTACTATCAGCAGGCTTATAATCATGTTGGTAGAACTGACGTATATACGTTACTCCAAATTAATCTAAAATGTCGGAATATACGTGTGCATAGTTTAAAGCTGTTGGCTTGCATAATTTCTGATATATTGGTATTTGGATTTAAAAAAATAGAGAGAACAATTATTAACAGTTGGCAGCCCTGGTGGCTCTTAAGAATACGCTCAGTCATATCTGTTTATGTACAGATATTACATACAAAATTTGGTTGAAATCCAGTTGATAGTGTAGAAGTTATATGCATTTAAACATTGGACCTATCAGAAGGCTTAACATTATTTTGGCAACACTGTCATGGTGGGCCTCCTGGAAATTAAACTGAAATGGTATTATCTACTTGTGTGCCAATTTTGGAATAGCTCCCATGCATACCTTGCAAGATATCCAACATGGAGCTCAAATTTCTAGTGCGTTTTTTCAGCAGTTGGTAGCACTGACATCATTTTCAAATATGGACGTGAGCTATTCCGGTGCACATCTTTACTCATACTAAATTTGGTTTTGATTGCTGCAGCCGTTTAGGAGTTGATAGGGGGGGACACACACACAGCCAGACAGACAGACAGAAGGACAGACAGACAGACAGACAGACAGACAGACACACATTTTCCCGGATCGATCTCATAAGACTACTTTTTCCTCATTTTTGCAAAATGTGAAAAGTAGGCTAAAAATGGCGACCATTTTAGTGATGGCACTACACCCTTTGGTTTCAAACATTCATATTTCCATTTCAAATAAAAAGAGAACGCTAAGAAATAGCAAACGTTTGATGGCTTGTAGGAGGTTTAAAATTTAATTTTCTACCCGAAATGTCCTTATCACTTTTCGTGTATCTCCAACGGTTAGCTAGTAAAACCTAAATTTGTGCTATAAAACACGGTCAACGCCGAGCGGCGTAGATGGACAAAATGTTCCATCCTTACTCTCTCTCCGCGCAGCAACTCGCCTATCTCCTGTTTTAACTGTCACGTTCACATTTTAATTTATTTTTGACCCGTAGCGAAGCACGGGTACTTCAGCTAGTAAACACTAAATAGACGCTCTTAATTGTTTTTTTATTATTTTATTTTTTATTTTTTTATTTAGTCGATTTAACCTCTAGGTTGGTGTTTCCCACGGACTCAGTGAGGGAACTCACCACTACTGCCGCTACGGGCAGTGTCCTGGAGCTTGGAACATCTGGTCGGGTGGATACAACTGGGGAGGTGTGATCAACACTTTGCCCAGGTGGCCTCACCTGCAAAGCGAACAGGGGCCTCATTAGGGATGAGAAGGGAGGGGGAGATTGGGATTGATAGGCAAGGAAGAGGGAAGGAGGTGGCCCGAAGACGAAGTGGGAAACCACGGAAAGCCACTTTCGAGGATGGCTGAGGAGGGAATCGAACCCCCTCTATTCATTTTGACCACCCGAGGCTAAGTAGACCCCGTTCCAGTCCTCATACCACTTTTCAAATTACGTGGTAGAGCCGGGAATTGAACCCAGGACCTCCGGGGTGGCAGCTAACAATGCTGACCGCTACGCTACGGAGGCGACTTCTTAATTGTTTTACAGTACATAATATCAATCAATGAAATGGATAAGATGTATTCAATCATAACTCCGACACATGATAATTATATTTCATTACGCAACCTATCAAACAAACAGGGCCGGAGCATTGTGGGGCTAACAACCCTGCCCCGGAAAAATATACTTGTTACGGTACCAACGGACAAAGGAAACCAGATGGATGAAATAGATAAACGACCTTGGCAACGGAATTGGTACATGGATTGGTATGTTGGTAAAAGCGTGTGAATTCTGGTGAATCGGAAATAATTTGGAGTTAAGAGAGTTGTATGGTAAGCCAGATATAGTAGTGGAAATAGAGAGTAGCAGACTACGTTGGTTGGGACATGTAGGAAGAATAACAGAGAACGGGGCAGTAATGAAGGTCTTAAACCAGGAGGACGTCGTGTTAGCGGAAGACCTAGGACAAGATGGCTGGATAACGTGAAGGAGGATATGAGAAAGATGGGAGCCAGAAGTTGGAGAACTAAAGCAGTCAACAGGAAAGAATGGGTAGAGATTGACCAGGAGGTCATGGCCCTAAAGGGCTGTTGCACCAAGGAGTAAATATTGACCTTCTAGTTTACTTGTTTAGGTTTGATGATCTGTAATGGTTAGCAAATAGACAGGTTAGCCAAACGCTGAAACAAAGACAGGTTAGTGCTTGTAATTTGGAATTAAAATCATTTTCTTAATCTCATGTTATTTTTCGGTTTTAGAGAATAACACCCATCACAATTGAGTACAATCGTGTTGACCGACTCAAAAGCACTTACATTTCATTTACTAAGGCAACACTGGAAAATGGCTTCCAACACGACAGTAAAAACACATAAGTTATATTTTCTGCGCTACACCGAAGAGCATAGAATCATGCGTACTGTATGTTTACGACAGTCGGACTTTTGAGTTTCATTGAATCCTTTAACCATATTTTACTTTACTGCATCGATAGTAGAGGAGAACAGAATGTTGAAGATAAATGTTTTGAAACTCATTTTCTTTCCTCTCTACATATATCCGTCCATTATAATTTTTACTCTGTTCAGCGTACAACATTACGCAAAACATATTTATTAGTAACAAAACACACAATACGTATCTAAAACATTTAACTAAGATCTTGTGTTCTCATAGCACAGTATAGGTGACGCACTGACCTTAACAAACAACACGCAACAAAGGCACGTAACTATGAGCTAGCGTTCTTACAGCAACGTATAAATGGCGCTATAGGCATATCTGAACAAACAACATGTGACTGAGAGCTTGCGTTATTACACCAACGCTGCTGACCTGAACAAACACCACCCAACTAAGAGCTTGCCATCTTATAGCAACGTATAGATAACGCTACACACCTGAACAAACAACAAGCAACTAAAATACGTAACTAAGAGCTTGCGTTCTTATAGCTACGTATAGATGACGCTACTGACCTGAACAAACAACAAGCAACTAAAATACGTAACTAAGAGCTTGCGTTATTACACCAGCGTATAGATGACGCTGCTGACCTGAGCAAACACCACCCAACTAAGAGCTTGTGATCTTATAGCAACGTATAGATAACGCTACACACCTGAACAAACAACAAGCAACTAAAATACGTAACTAAGAGCTTGCGTTCTTATAGCTACGTATAGATGACGCTACTGACCTGAACAAACAACATGTAACTAAAATACGTAACTAAGTGATTGCGTTCTCATAGCTACGTATAAAGACGCTACTGGTCTAGGAGGCATTGATGGACAAACAACACGTAACTATAGCTTGCGTTATTGCATCAACGTATAGATGACGCTATTAACCTAGCATACATAGACGAACTTTGGTTGTCATAGTTACCGCGGTATCAGGAATTGGATGATGCTAATTTCTAACCTAAGTTAATTAGTTATTGTTGTTTTAAGGGGCGGAACTACGAGGTCATCTTCCCCTAATTTCTAATAGACCACCAGCCCAAAAATACATCCATAAAATACCAGCCATGGTTCAGTATCGCTCCAGGCAAAACAAAACAAAGCGGTGCAGGCATCTTTTCAGTCTTAGACGTGCGACGGGTTGCTTATCCCCCAGACGAACATTCACGCTACGCATGGCGTCCAAACCAAATTAAATTTGCAACCAAACATAAGGAAATTTGGTTGACTTCGGAGCAGTAGCAATGAACACAGAGTGTCTCCTTAATCATTCCTCGCCCTATTTCGAGAGCTCGCTCGGCACAGTTCCACAAATGAGACCTGTGAGAAGGTTCTCTACAACGTTATTTAATCAGGGAATTGGCGCCGAGAACTCGATACTCCGTGCGCCAGACGAACTTTTTATGATATTATATTTTGTCCTCTGGGATTTAAAAACTTATTTTGCATGTTAACTGACAAGTGTTATGCCGAGCAAGTAGAAACATGAGATTACGTCGTTTAACCTAGAGAAGATAATTTATTACAAAAAAGCAATTTCTGTGTAAATCCTCCCCCGCTCCTCCGGGACAACGTAACGAACAAGATTTTCTTGTTCGAGCTGTTAACTTGTATTTACATCTCATTTAAGTTGATCCACCCGAAACTCATTTCAACAGTGTCTAAACTCAAGTTCGCCAACACAACGGAAGACAAGTTAAATTATCTTTAAAAAACTCGATCGCCTTCCTCAAGAAGTCACGTAGTTTATTTAATATTATAATTCAGTAAGTAGCTGACATAATGCCCATGGACCCACCTCCTTTGCCTGACAGCCAAACACACCACTTTGCAACCACTGCTTATGCAGGTTATTTCACTTCAATTTTAATATTTTTTAAAAAATTAGTGCATCCAATGACCATGTACATTTTTCTTTTCAGGATGGGTAAGGGAAGGGATGATAGAAGGAAATCGGTCGTGAACCTATTAAAATGAACCATTCCGACATCTGCCTGTTGGTGAAAATGGGAAACCACGAAAATCATTTTCAGGACGGCCGAGGTGGGATTCGAACCCACACTCTCCCGATGCCAGCGAGGCATGAGTTAACGCGTTGGTGCTCTCAGCCACCGAGGCCGGCATTCCATTTTAGTTAGGCTATGGGCTATGGAGTTATTCTTACACCCGTAATGGAAAGCTAAAATATTTTGCTATTGGCCTACACCAAAGAGGTCCCATTATGGACCCATTCATTGTATATTACATTTGCAGGAATGAAATTACACACACACGCAAGGAACAGAACCAACGCTTATTAGGAATAATAACAATTATTATTATTATTATTATTATTATTATTATTATTATTATTATTATTTTAGTCGATTTTACCCTCCAGGTTGGGTTTTCCCACGGACTCCGCGAGGGATCCCACCATTTCCGCCTCTACGGGCAGTATCCTGGAGCTAGGAACATCTGGTCGGGAGGATACAACTAGAGAGGTGGGATCAGCACCTCGCCCAGGCGGCCTCATCTGCAAAGTGAACAGGGGCCTCATGAGGAATGGGAAGGGTGGGGAAGATTGGGAGGGAAGATATATCATCATTATTACTCAAACATTGTCAATAAGGGTCATTTTCAAGACATGGTCATTTACTTGTATTTTGATCTCAATTCATGATACTTTTATGGCAGGAATTGAAGTATCATTACTATCGTACCGCGACATCTGTAGACAATTTAGCACATTATTTGTGATTTGTTGAATTATCAAAACATATCTTCCTTAACCCTAGAACGGTAGTACTAACTGCAACGTTGTTATCGGTAGCGCTTCGCATCGGTGACGACTACGATTCTAGTTACTGATAATAAATACCACTTACGTCACTCTCTTGGCTAGCAGAATGGAGACTGTATTTGAAGTGCAGAGCTGACTGCCGGTAACTGTCCAGCACTAATTCGTAGCAGAACTATGTAAATACAACCTTGAATAAGTTAAGTTTTTTTAGTCGTTTAACCTCCAGGTTGGTGGAACCCACGGACTCAGCGAGGGAACTCACCACTACCGTCTCTACGGGCAGTGTCCTAGAGCTGGGAACATCGAATAGGAAGGGATACAACTGGTGAGGTGGGATTGGCACCTCGCCCAGGCGGCCTCACCTGCAAAGCGAACAGGGGCCTCATGAGGGAAGGTAAGGGATGGTGAGGATGGATAGGCAAGGAAGAGGGAAGGAGGCGGCCGTGGCCTTGAAGAAGGTACCATCCCGGCATTTGCCCGAAGACGAAGTGGGAAACCACGGAAAACCACTTCGAGGATGGCTGAGGGGGAATCGAACCCCCTCTACTCATTTGGGCCACCCGAGGCTGAGTAGACCCAGTTCCAGTCCTCATACCACTTTTCAAATTTCGTGGCAGAGCCGGGAATCGAACCCAGGACCTCCGGGGCGGCAGCTAAACATACTGACCGCTACGCTACGGAGGCGATTAAGTTATGTACACCTTTTAATTTTTCTCAGTATGTCCCTTATATGCATGTCCATGATTTAATTACTTTAATCTCCGTTACGGGAAAGCGGCTTCGGTGGCGTAGTTGGTAGAATGCTGAGCTTCTATGCCCATGATCGCGGGTTCAAATCCAGCCGAAGTCGTCGGATTTTTTAAGAGCGTTAAAAATCCCTCAGTATGCCTTCCTTCGGAGGGAGTAAAGCCGGCGATCTCATGTCATAGATTTATGGCATGTTAAAGAACCTTCCACTAATTACACTTGTGTGAAGCTAAATTATGGGTTAAATTTAAACAAAACTCTTAGGTTCCAACGTTCGTCGCCAGGAGCCGACAGCGGTGGCGTCTAGTAGCCAAGTTCTGAACTAGTAGTCGTTGGTGGTGGCGTTTGGCGGCAAAAGTAGGAACTACTTGAGCAATTCAATGTCTGCAGTCCTTCCTTGAATTAAAAACAGTTAATACACACTAATACAGCCATCACAATTAACACCGGTCATCAGACAGATTCTACACACAACTATGTTGTAAAATAACATTTTATTTCATAGAAATGCTCTGCATAAGCCATTAATAGAAGCGTAAAATAACAAGTTCTGAAACAGAAATTGTTCAAACTTATTGTGAAGCCTGTGTACTGAACCCTTGCAAAGAAGCATATGAGACTCAGATTCGGGGCGTAACAGGTCATATTCGTAAGTTGCTGTCAGGGCGCTTCATTAACTTGCAGGGTAACATATAACAAAATAACATGCAGGAAAGAGTGAAGCCAGGGTTAAAACAACTGAATTTAATAACAAATCACCATATTTACATAAACAAATAACAACAAAAACTCCCACTTGACTCCCGCTTAATAAAAATGCCAAAAACTTAGGCGATATCTCTGGAGAGATTAATTACCTGGACCAAGTGTCCTTAAATAAAAGATACAAAAGTGACCATATAAGTGCGTATGCCGTTCTACATGCACCACGATGTGTACTTTGAATGCGCGATTCGTTATCATCCAGAATGACCCTTCAGACAACGAATCCGCATTTCCTAGAGCTAGACCGACACAAGGGAACACAACTACAATACTTAAGTTAAATCGACACTTCCTAAATCTACTATAAACAAACACAAAATTTCCGTGTGAAATTGGACTTAAATTGCCGTAGCAACATTTACTGCCTAAAATCTTAGGACTTCTCACACAAATCAACACAAGTACATTAACACGTGACCAATAGAAAAAAATACTCAAATGACCGCTGTCAAAATTTACAAATACTCTACCACTACACCAAACGGGTGTGACAAACCAAAATTACATGAAATCGAGTCATCAACAAAGCAATAGGCAAACAGCCAACATTTACGTTAATCACAATATTCTTATCCATACAAGGTACAACAATCCGTTACACACATGGCGAACTCCCCAATTAATTATGGCTTAAAAATTAGCCATCACAATGAACAGGTTTGCTACATGAAAGCTTACAGGGTTCAGTCGGACAAAAGGACTGCCTATCAAAATAAGTCACAGGCAAAACGGGCGGTTTGTGGAACTCTGCATGTCTGTCAACCCACGTGTCAATAACCTCGACCTCCCAGAACATGGGGTCGAACCTCGAAGAAATGTGCCCCAAAGCACAATAATACGTGTGTGTCAGAAAAACATATGGACAAGAATCAGCAGTCTCCCAAGAGCACTCTGTCTTTCCATCTAAAAATACAACAGCAGCAAAAATATATAAGGGCGGTAGGACAACTACCCCCTCCTCACGTAGAATCAACACACACAAGACACATCAACACACACTGAATCACACGTATGGGTTGTGACAGACCCTGAAATAAAAGACACAAATAATATCCACATGCTGGCGCCATCGTTCTATGCCGTGACTAGTCACCTGAAAAGGACTCAAGAAAAATCTATCAAAATTAGAACGAAGGTGTTCTATAATTACTTTTAAGTTGGTGCACTCGGCTACCCTAACATGAATAATAACCTGTTCAGCAAAATGTTTTACAATCATTTCCTCCCATTCCTATTTCAAAATATTAACGTTAATAAAGCACCATTTATCGAATGTAACGGGTTCCGCAATTGCAAGGATAAAAATCACGCACGCACGCCGCGTACATTACATATGACTCAAAAAAAAAATCAAAATATCAACAAACACTTTGGCCACGCGCCAACGGACATTTAAACATATAGTGTCGGTACAAGAAAAACAGCTAAAAAAAAAGAAAGAAAAACATGACTATTTACAAAGTTCCCCGGCCAAATCTAACTACATAATTGAAATAATCCAATTTTAGTACATCACCGCTTCTGCATGTAGGACTAAGGACATCCTCCTCAACCCATTGCCCTATGGACAATTTAGCACTCCATAGTAGTCGTCTGCGTTGATTTCTTGAAGCTCATCCCAACTTCAAACCACGTGCTGATCATCTTGGTCTCGACTCCTTGGCAGAAAAGTTCAATGTTAAATATTTGCCTATCTATAATCGCTTGCAGGCTACTCAGTTCACCCACAATTGTCCTACTGCGATTAATAGCGAAGACTGGCCCTAATTATATCGCACATACGCACTATAAAAACACATACAATACACACAATTTATACATAAAATATACATCTCGAGTCCGCGCCACTGGCTCGTTAACAAGTTCAAAATCCTGGCTGCACTCGCAGTCGCTATCTCGTCCGGTATTTCCGTCCCGTCTTGGACTTCGGTTCTGGTAAGCGCTAATTAGGGTGATACGATACTTCCCCCTTAAAGTTGAACTCGTCGTCTTTTAAAGAATGTTACAATTTATCACGCGCTGGCGTGAAATATTTAGATCACACAATTTAGTTGATTTTAGAACAAAATGTATTATAGCTTTTAAAATTCGATACTGCAAACGCTGCGACTTTAGCTTCCCAGAGCTCAGAAAATGAAATTAGCTTCACTGATTTTAGAGCGTAAAAACCACATTTCGAACTGGCATGGAGTATACCTCTGAAGGCTCCACAAGAATAGTACTTCGATAAATTCGAGCGCCAAAATCACACTTCAAACTGGCGTGGAGTATGCCTCTGAAGGCTCCACAACTGAGTACTCAGATTGGCGTCAGGCCAAACTATTTATGAGAAACTGACAAGGGCGGCGGAGTGGGGCGGAGTCGGATAAAAACTTCCAGAGTTTTTGTCTCACAAAGATGGGGCTAGTGTCATTCTTCTCCAAATAAATCCAACGTCTCAAATTACTCGAGCGGAGATTAATCCGTTCGGCGGTTCCTTAGATACACACTTCCGCGCGCTTTTTACTACTGACGCCGTCCACCTCGTGGTCACGGCTTGGTCTCTTGCGATTGGCTGATTCAATCGTATGTTCGTTGAGAGGACCTCGTGATTCTCCCTTTATGTCTCCAATTTTGGTACAGTAGTTGCACAATTTGGCCTTGAACTCGACTAATTCTGGCCGTCCCCCAGGAATAGCTACCAACTCAGCTTCTGTTGCAACCATTACGAAATGCTGGCCTCCCTAATATCCAAGTCGACTTCCTTATGTGCTGCCTGGGCCGTAGTAATAATAATAATAAATATGAATACTTATTTATCGAAGATCAATAAGGGTTCATTTATCCTCAGCAAGGTTTTGAAATTCGAAACAATTTATTGGTTTGGATTTCAAAAACAAAATCCACTGTAGTAACAACACATCTCTTTAAATCTCACTCAGCTGCTCGAGTGTATGCCCCTCTGACTCACTTAGTGTGCTCCCTTCTCGCTGGTATGTCATTCATATTTTCATTAGGTCTCCCCCTTCTCCTCACGTAGTTGCCACTCCCGTCGTCTCAGCTGCTCGTTGTTTACAAACAAAGTGCGTACTCACGCGCTCCCCGTGGATTTGAGTGTTTGCTTTCAAAAAAAAAATCTGGCAATACAGATTCTGCATAATCATCTTTCCTAATCATCAAATGGTTCCCTTCTGTAGTACGGTTTCAAATTGGCGCTATTAAAAACAGATTTTGCACCAGTGCTCACTTCTTCTAATCTGTAGGCATTGTTACCCAGATTCTTAATTACCCGGAACGGGCCAATGAATTTCGGACAGAACTTGGCGAAGACTTTGTTCTTAGGGTCGGAGATCGGTGGTCTACGAACCAGCACTAATTCTTGTTCTTGTAACTCTCGGTGAAACTTCTTTCCTCGGTACCGTCTCAGCCTTCGGTCCGCTTGGTTCCTCATGTGCTCCCTCGTTCGCTGGATTCGCAAATCATGCGCTAATAATGGATCCCTTGGGCAAGGAATGATCTTGTCCCAAGTTCTTTCCGGCAATATGTTGTGGTGTACAATCAGTGGGACTTGACCCGTCGACTCGTGCTTAGTAGTGTTCATGCACATCTCAATTTCCCCTACTTTGTCTACCCATTTATTGTGTTCGTTAGGAATCATTACTCTGTAGTATTTAGCGACACAGCGAATTGTTCTTTCGCTCGGATTTCCACAAGGATGACGAATACTTGAAAATATGTGTTTGATTCCTAGGCTCTCCAAACCTTGCCTAAAAACATTGCTTGTGAAATAGGTACCGTGATCTGATAGAATGGATTCCGGCTTCCCAAGCATCGGAATGACTTTGTTCTTAATTCGACTAAGGACTTGTCTTGATGTCGTCTTCTGAATAGGACATAGCACGACCATCTTCGAAAATACATCGACACATACCAAGAGGTGTCGGCATCCACGCTTTCCTTTTACTAAAGGACCAAAGCAATCAATCGCGAGCATCTCGCATGGTTTCTGCGGTAATAGTGGTCTTGGAGGTTGTTTCAGAATAAAGTTGTTCGGCTTTGTGCGCTGACAAGCGTCACACGTTCTAATTACTTCAACAATGGTGAATCTCATCTTGGGCCAAGTAGAGGTCTCCCCTATCGTAGCTTCAGTCTTATCCGTGCCGATATGTGCTAGGCTCTCGTGAACATGCCAAGTTAATCCCCTCTGTAGTGATGCTGGAACTAAGATCCGCAGTTTAGTATGATGCTCATCCACGTACTTATGTAACAAGTTATTCAAGTAGTGAAATCTCGCTTGTTTAGCACTGGCTTCCCGGTACTCCGGTGAATTTGGTTGTAACTCCTTCCTATAGAATTTTATCATCATCATCATCCATGGGTCAGCTTCTTGCTCCTTCCGAATATCCTTCAATCTTGCCAAAAACTCACGAGCCTTAGGTGTCAAGGTAATATTGTGAACTTCCGCTGTTACTTCGTTTCCGTCCTCAGGGTTTCTACTCAAGGCATCTGGTATGACGTTCAATTTCCCAGGACAATGCTCTATTGTGATGTCAAACTGCTGTATGTAGATGGACCAGCGCGTAACTCTCTCACTTGCTATTGTTGTCTTAAATAAAAATGTCAGTGCATGGTGGTCGGTTCTAACAATGATGGAATAACCATAGATCATCTTGCGCCACTGTTGGAGAGAATATAGAATTGCTAGTAGCTCAAGTTCCGTAACTGTGTAGTTCCTCTCATGTTTCCGTAATTTACGACTCGTGAATGCCAAATAGGATTTCTTCTTGGGTTCTTCAGCGTCCTCTTGGTACAGCATAGCACCAATCCCAATTAACGAAGCATCTGCTTGAATGATAAATTGTTTCTCAAAATCCGGATATCCAAGTTTCACACAGTTTTCCAATAAATCCTTCGTTGCTTTAAAAGACCTGTCGCACTCCTCGTTCCACGACCATCGATTCGCTTTCTTCAACATCTCCTGCATGGGCGCTACTGTTTCTGTGTAACCAGGGCAATTTTCTTTGAAGAAACCTGTCACTCCCAAAAATGCTCTAACATGTTTGACTTTGGTAGGTGTGGGAAATTTCTTAATAGCATCAATCTTGGCTGGATTAGGCCGCACGCCCTCGACATCAATTATATGTCCCAAATATAAAATTTCGCTCTGGCAAAAATGTGACTTTTTTAAGTTGATCTTGAAGTTCATGGTTCTCAGGTTGTCCAGCAGTTTATTTAAATTTATCAAGTGTTCTTCCTTTGTCTCAGAAGCGATTAGTATGTCATCAACATATCTCGTGGTGAAGTTCTTGACCTCCTCAGTCAGATTTCTATCGAGTGCTCTAATGAGTGCACATCCCGCAGTTTTCACGCCAAAGGGCATTCGACACCAGATATAACTTTGATTATCGAATAAAAATCCCGTCAACAGTTGGGATTTTTCTTCAAGTTCAAGATGGTGGAAACTATTCGTCAAATCAACACTTGAGTATATCTTCTTCCCGCGGAAGCCTTTCAAAACATCTTTGATCCTCGGTGCTTGGTCGTGCTCAACTAGCAGTTTGCTATTTAAAACTCGCGCGTCTAGGCACAGCCTAATTGATCCGTTTGGCTTGGTCACAGCCAATATTGCGTTCAGATAAGGAGTTGCAGCTTTCCTTATCATGCCAGAATCTAATAAGTTAGTAATGATATCCCTCACCTGAGAAAAATGCTTCTCTGGGATCGGGTACAATTTACTTTTAAATGGGGTCCAATCTGTTACCTGCATCGCATATTGAAAATTTAAAACTTTCCCAGGTACGGTGTCAAACGCTCCTTTATTTAATCTTAAAATTTCTTCCAATCTTCTTCTATCAGATTCCCCTACGATGGCTTCCTTAAGTCGCTCCTGAAGTAGAATTTCGAATTTGGTTCCGCCCATTTCTTCTTCCGCCAAATGCACCCAAAGTTCCTGCGAAATATCTCGGCTATCCATCTCTAGCACTGCTGTCTGGTTGACTTGCTCTCCCCTCAAGATCTTATCTCCGGCCTCATTAGTGCATTCCTCAACAACCCAAGTATTTGCCTCTCTCTCCAGCGGATTCTCTTCCATATTTAAACCCACATGATCCAATCCTTCTACTTGTTTGAAGCTTACAGTGTTGTTATGTAAATCAATTACAGCATGAAAATCGCAGATGAAGTTGGCTCCTAAAATTATATTGTAGTTCATCTTTGGAATAACAATGAATGTTTGTGAAAAAGTATGGTCCAATATTTCCAGATCTAGAAATGCTTGCTGTTTACAATTCATAGTTTTGTCAGGAATGACACCTCTGACTTTCATTAGCGGTACCGGCATAATAGGAACAGTCTGTTTTCTTGCTATTTCTTTTATCAAAATTTCAGTGACTAAGCTCACCTGGCTACCTGTATCAATCAAACATCTCACCCTCATACCTCCAATATGCGCGTAAATAATTGGTAGCTGTCTGATAACATTTTCACGGTTCTTCACCACTTCCTCCAGGCAGTCGTCTGGGAATGCTACCCACTCTTCTATATTGGCCACTATCATCTCTTCTTGCTCCCTGGCGATCTCCGTTTTTAGCCTGTCTCCTTTCAGTTCATTTGGTTTTTTTTTTTTATCCCGGGCCCCATTAGATGTGTTTCGCCGGTTATCATTCTGTCGCTCCTGTTGCCTCAGTAAACTCTCTGCCCCCTCTCCTTGATGGTTATCTGGGCTCTGTCTGTTCGCCATGGCACGCCCCCACTTCTCCTTCTCCGCTTCTTCATTACTTAATTGATCCAAGTATTTACGGGATTCAATATGTCGTTCGTCCCAGTTATTCCTATAATCCCCTCTGTTTTCTTGGCGATAGTCCCTGCCGTTACTCCATCTACCATCTCCATTTCTTTGGTAAGGTCTACCTTGTCTCTGGTTTCCCCTCCAATTCGTGTATTCCCGCTGGTACGTCCACTGATTATTTTGATTTTGGTTATTCTGATGATATCTCCCGCGGTTATTCTGATAATTCTGATTGTTGTTATGGAACTGGTTTCGGCCGTCAAAATCTTGTCTTCTTGGCGTGAACTGTGTCCCTGTGGACTGTGTCTTACTTTGGTTCCCCTGGCCGTGGTTATTTTGGAGTCCCTGAACTACCTCTGCCGTGTTGACACATTCCAAATTCCTTCTACTTGTCTGTGGGCTTACCATACTCGTCTCATCTAAGTGTCTGAGTAATTCTTCGGCTTGGACTGCGGTCTGAATATTTCCTGCGACTAATAATTGTTGGATATGCATTGGGAGTTGTTTTCCGATGGTTAGAACCATATTCGGCTCGCTAGGCGGGTCATCAAAATCCCTGAATTTTACCAATTGCTGACTGAAGAATTCTGAAAAACGGGTTGGATGTGTACTGTGGTATTTGCGCGTGTACAGGTCCATTCTTAACCCCTGCTGTAACGAAGGACTCCAAAACGTCTTCAAAAACGCCTCGCGGAATTGAGCCATGTCTGTAAACGTGTACTTGAAACTTAAAAACCAGGTCAGGCTAGGTCCTTCTAAAAATTTCTCCACCAGTCTTAATTGTTTCTCCGGGCCGATGTGTTGGTCATTAAAGTAGTCAGTTAATTGCCGTAGAAATGCTTTGGGAGTAGTTCCTGAATGTTCTTTAAACTTATCGGGCTTAAAATCATTACCCCGAATGACTTGGATGACTTGGGCTGGTGCCAAGTTCGGTTGCGGAGTTGAAGTCTCCCCCCTGTACTGCTGGAATGCATTAGTCGTTAGTCTGGGACTTGGACCCCGACTCGTGTCCTCAGCCAATTTCGAACCTGCCGGACTTCCAATACTTGTTTGCTTTTCCGGAATATTTTCGTTTGAAAATAATGTCGCATTCTCTAACGATCTAATCTCGTTCTTTATGATTAATTCTGAGTGTTCCTGTAATTTCGACTTCATATTTTCCTCCAGTGCCTGCATTCGCTTTAAAACTGCCAGCCTGTCTTCCTTATTCGCATGAGCCTGCTGGTCCCAATCTCGCCGGATCCTACTTTTTAAGCTATTTATTTTCTCCTCGTTCCTCTCCTGATTTTTCTCTAGCTCTTCACGTATCCGTTCCTGCGTTTTCACTAGTTGTTCCCCCACCTCTTCTCTTATAGCCTCTTGCGTTTTTATTAGCTGACCTTCCAAATTATCCTGAGTTTTGACGAGCTGCTCCCCTACTTCTTGTCTTATGACCTCTTGTGTGTTTATTAGCTGGCCTTCCATCTCTTTTCTTATGATCTCTTGTGTTCTGCCTAATTGCTCCTCTAAATTTTCCCGCAAGTGTATCCGCTCGGTTTCAGCCTTAACTTCGACTTTATCTATTTCCTTTATTAATTCCAGCACGTTGTTATCTACCGAATTAATTTGCTGCTGTAGTTTCTCTTGGGTTTTCTTCACTCCCGCGGTGTTACTGACACATGCTGCCTCTATCTGCTTGAGTTTATCTGCCACCATCTCGTCAAATTGTACTAATTTGTTATCAAATTTCGCCTCCAATTTCTTCATTTCGCCTAACTGTTTGATGTTGTTTTCCGCAACCTCGCCTGCCAGTTTCTCTACTTTTTGAACGCTCTGATTAATATCATTTGTGATTTTTCCTAACTGTTCGGTTTGTGTTACCGCCTGTTGTGACAATTTGTGGTTTAGTTCATTGAATTGTTTGTCAGTGTCTAATTTCTGGACTTCTAACTGGACCGAAATGTTACCGCTCATATCAAGTAATTGTTTTTCACTATGCTCACGCTGAGCTTCTAATTGTTCTTTTAATTGTTCTTCCGTCTTTACGGACATCTGCACTAATTGTTCTTCCGTTTTCGCGGACATTTGTTCTAATTGTTTTTCACTATGCTCACGCTGAGCTTCTAATTGTTCTTTTAATTGTTCTTCCGTCTTTACGGACATCTGCACTAATTGTTCTTCCGTTTTCGCGGACATTTGTTCTAATTGTTTTTCACTTTTCGCGGACATTTGGATCGACATCTGTTCTAACAATGCCTTTATCTCATCAACACTCGCCATATCACACACACAAATATATTCAGAGAAAAACAGGGTTATGGGCTAAGGTTTCAGCCCTATACGCACATACATGTCACACATTTAAATATTACTGGCTCTAATTTAATGAAAATTTCAGTAACAAAATTTACTGAATACAATGACATTTATTCCCAAACAACAAAATAACCCCTAGTGATCTGCTTTTAAATTCCTAACCAACGGAATTTACGAAACACCAATTAACCGAAGTCAATTAAATGTCAGATATAAGGCAACATCTTCCTGCTTTGACTGAGTTCATCAATAATGCAAATTTCTAATTTTAATGTGGGCGCCAGAACAAGTTTATAACAAATACCAAATCAAATTCTAACCTTGTTCAATATTTCTAACTTTAGGAACTCAGTGATTTTACTGATGCACATGGCGGTACAACATCGCCTCCATTTACTGAATTTACATGTCCGCTTGACCTGGCATCATTTCACAACGAAATAAATATGAGATCAGCGAAGCAACAACAACAACAATCCCCACTTGGGCAGCCATTTTTGTTTTATGAACCCTTGCAAAGAAGCATATGAGACTCAGATTCGGGGCGTAACAGGTCATATTCGTAAGTTGCTGTCAGGGCGCTTCATTAACTTGCAGGGTAACATATAACAAAATAACATGCAGGAAAGAGTGAAGCCAGGGTTAAAACAACTGAATTTAATAACAAATCACCATATTTACATAAACAAATAACAACAAAAACTCCCACTTGACTCCCGCTTAATAAAAATGCCAAAAACTTAGGCGATATCTCTGGAGAGATTAATTACCTGGACCAAGTGTCCTTAAATAAAAGATACAAAAGTGACCATATAAGTGCGTATGCCGTTCTACATGCACCACGATGTGTACTTTGAATGCGCGATTCGTTATCATCCAGAATGACCCTTCAGACAACGAATCCGCATTTCCTAGAGCTAGACCGACACAAGGGAACACAACTACAATACTTAAGTTAAATCGACACTTCCTAAATCTACTATAAACAAACACAAAATTTCCGTGTGAAATTGGACTTAAATTGCCGTAGCAACATTTACTGCCTAAAATCTTAGGACTTCTCACACAAATCAACACAAGTACATTAACACGTGACCAATAGAAAAAAATACTCAAATGACCGCTGTCAAAATTTACAAATACTCTACCACTACACCAAACGGGTGTGACAAACCAAAATTACATGAAATCGAGTCATCAACAAAGCAATAGGCAAACAGCCAACATTTACGTTAATCACAATATTCTTATCCATACAAGGTACAACAATCCGTTACACACATGGCGAACTTCCCAATTAATTATGGCTTAAAAATTAGCCATCACAATGAACAGGTTTGCTACATGAAAGCTTACAGGGTTCAGTCGGACAAAAGGACTGCCTATCAAAATAAGTCACAGGCAAAACGGGCGGTTTGTGGAACTCTGCATGTCTGTCAACCCACGTGTCAATAACCTCGACCTCCCAGAACATGGGGTCGAACCTCGAAGAAATGTGCCCCAAAGCACAATAATACGTGTGTGTCAGAAAAACATATGGACAAGAATCAGCAGTCTCCCAAGAGCACTCTGTCTTTCCATCTAAAAATACAACAGCAGCAAAAATATATAAGGGCGGTAGGACAACTACCCCCTCCTCACGTAGAATCAACACACACAAGACACATCAACACACACTGAATCACACGTATGGGTTGTGACAGACCCTGAAATAAAAAACACAAATAATATCCACATGCTGGCGCCATCGTTCTATGCCGTGACTAGTCACCTGAAAAGGACTCAAGAAAAATCTATCAAAATTAGAACGAAGGTGTTCTATAATTACTTTTAAGTTGGTGCACTCGGCTACCCTAACATGAATAATAACCTGTTCAGCAAAATGTTTTACAATCATTTCCTCCCATTCCTATTTCAAAATATTAACGTTAATAAAGCACCATTTATCGAATGTAACGGGTTCCGCAATTGCAAGGATAAAAATCACGCACGCACGCCGCGTACATTACATATGACTCAAAAAAAAATCAAAATATCAACAAACACTTTGGCCACGCGACAACGGACATTTAAACATATAGTGTCGGTACAAGAAAAACAGCTAAAAAAAAGAAAGAAAAACATGACTATTTACAAAGTTCCCCGGCCAAATCTAACTACATAATTGAAATAATCCAATTTTAGTACATCACCGCTTCTGCATGTAGGACTAAGGACATCCTCCTCAACCCATTGCCCTATGGACAATTTAGCACTCCATAGTAGTCGTCTGCGTTGATTTCTTGAAGCTCATCCCAACTTCAAACCACGTGCTGATCATCTTGGTCTCGACTCCTTGGCAGAAAAGTTCAATGTTAAATATTTGCCTATCTATAATCGCTTGCAGGCTACTCAGTTCACCCACAATTGTCCTACTGCGATTAATAGCGAAGACTGGCCCTAATTATATCGCACATACGCACTATAAAAACACATACAATACACACAATTTATACATAAAATATACATCTCGAGTCCGCGCCACTGGCTCGTTAACAAGTTCAAAATCCTGGCTGCACTCGCAGTCGCTATCTCGTCCGGTATTTCCGTCCCGTCTTGGACTTCGGTTCTGGTAAGCGCTAATTAGGGTGATACGATACTTCCCCCTTAAAGTTGAACTCGTCGTCTTTTAAAGAATGTTACAATTTATCACGCGCTGGCGTGAAATATTTAGATCACACAATTTAGTTGATTTTAGAACAAAATGTATTATAGCTTTTAAAATTCGATACTGCAAACGCTGCGACTTTAGCTTCCCAGAGCTCAGAAAATGAAATTAGCTTCACTGATTTTAGAGCGTAAAAATCACATTTCGAACTGGCATGGAGTATACCTCTGAAGGCTCCACAAGAATAGTACTTCGATAAATTCGAGCGCCAAAATCACACTTCAAACTGGCGTGGAGTATGCCTCTGAAGGCTCCACAACTGAGTACTCAGATTGGCGTCAGGCCAAACTATTTATGAGAAACTGACAAGGGCGGCGGAGTGGGGCGGAGTCGGATAAAAACTTCCAGAGTTTTTGTCTCACAAAGATGGGGCTAGTGTCATTCTTCTCCAAATAAATCCAACGTCTCAAATTACTCGAGCGGAGATTAATCCGTTCGGCGGTTCCTTAGATACACACTTCCGCGCGCTTTTTACTACTGACGCCGTCCACCTCGTGGTCACGGCTTGGTCTCTTGCGATTGGCTGATTCAATCGTATGTTCGTTGAGAGGACCTCGTGATTCTCCCTTTATGTCTCCAATTTTGGTACAGTAGTTGCACAATTTGGCCTTGAACTCGACTAATTCTGGCCGTCCCCCAGGAATAGCTACCAACTCAGCTTCTGTTGCAACCATTACGAAATGCTGGCCTCCCTAATATCCAAGTCGACTTCCTTATGTGCTGCCTGGGCCGTAGTAATAATAATAATAAATATGAATACTTATTTATCGAAGATCAATAAGGGTTCAGTACATATATTTTGAAAGAGCAAAATACTTTGCAATGCTGCATAAGAAGGCGGCAATCAGTGAAACCAAACTCAACACCTTCGCTAGCGCGCTGCGAGCAGATTTCAAGCTGATTGCGGGTGGGTAGGCAACCCATTTTACAGTTCCCTGTTGAATCGGAACACGCTGTACACGGGGCTAAATGACCGCGTTGTCGCAGCCCCTCAAGTGAGGAGCCAACCAACCAACCGCTAACGGGAAATCTATCTTTAATGGCTGGTTTTACTGATGCACTGTTTCTGTTTCCTTGAGTTCAGAACTTGTGACAAAGTTTTGAGTCCTACTGTACAGTGCGAGGATATAGCAGTGTCGTGGAGCGCACGAGATTGGTTGAAGGATCTCACTCCAGAGACCTCGCTGGTTTGGTTTATACAGACGGTAGCTCCCAGGACGCACGAGGCAAAAATCTATAGCACGTTCGCTGGCCTACCGGAAACTTTAGACACACAGGGTCTGTAATTAAACCCGTATCTTTGGCAAGCGAAAATGAAACAACCCTCGCCCTCTCCTTAGAGGCGACCGGCGAGAGAGCACCAAAATAAAACTCATTCCCTGGATATCTCCACGGGAACCAAGAATTATATTTGATTGTAAAAATTCAGACCTGGATTTCATACATTCCCAACTGGCCGAAACGGGCAATAAGCAATGTTCCAGGAAAGAATACTGGAGCTAAAATAGGGAGTTTAGAATTATACATAGGCTAATCCGCGATAAAGCCGAGCGCTTCAATCGCTCAGCATGACCACGAGAGGGAGTTAGTTAGTTAGTTAGTTATTGTTGTTTTAAGGGGAGGAACAGCGAAGTCATCTGCCCCTCATAACACAGATTATACAAATTTGGGATACGTTTAAATTGAGAGGTTGATGCCTAACTATGAAAAGCCTAGAAATGAAAATCCACAGCCTGCTTCCAGTCTCCGACCGGGTCAGGAATGGAATGAATGAAGCCCCTATCTAGCGGCGAGGATATGAACTGTGCCGGCTGCCGAGGCCTGACGCACTCCTCTGGAAAAGCCTAGAAATAATAACACAAAAAAAAATATGTTCGACGATGTCGAAATGTAACCGTTATGTGTCAGAAAACTGTATCATAATGAGGCTCATTATAACACTACTTTTCATTATGAAACAGTTTCTCCCACCAATCAGAGCTCAAGAAACAGTTGTTTGACCAATTAGATAGATGCGCTGAGTTCCACGGCCTTCTAATTTAAATTTCACTGCCTGGCCTAGTGTCATAGTAGAGTAATCGAGGAGGCCATGGTCAAATACAAGGCATTCTCTGCGTCTCATGCGCTCTGTTCAGTACATAAAACTGGCGAAATCTCGACAGATATTTATGAATATTTATGTTCGAACATAAAATAGTTATAATAATTATCGTCGAACATAAACAGTCGTATGCAACTCGCCTATAATGGTAATTAATTATTGCCATTATAGGCTCGTTGCATAATGTTCTATAATAAAACTAATAATTAAGATAATAAACAACAAATATAAGGAAAAATAAAAATTCAGATTTTCAAAAAAGAACGAGTTTTTTGAGACAATACACACTTGTAAATTTAGATAGATGGCCCTAACCCATTCTTATTTATAAATTGGATCGACTAATATAAGATCGAGTGACAACTGCAAACCAAAGTTTCTTCGTAAATCAGTAAGATCCACACACTCGGTTAAAATGTGGGCTATGGTGAAAACGACTCCACAGGTACAATGTGGGGTAGGGGCTTTCACATTAGATACGAGTGGGTGGATCTTAGATGACCTATCCTTAGTTTACACAAAACGACGAACTCCCTCCGTGACCGGAAAGAGCTCCACCTCACGCGATTAGTACTTTTTATCGCTCTCAGTTCACAAGATATCGGGTCAGCTAGACACTGACTCTTTCAGAAAGTCAGAACTTGCCGGCGTAACTGACAGTGAATAACTCTAGCGGGAGCTGCAGCAAGTCTGGAAATCGGAGGTTTGAAACTCGGCGATGATAGTGGCTATCCTGAGCGGGATTTCCTCAGTTTTCTCCATACTCGCCCAAGAAAAATAATAGGATTTTACTTATTTCTGGTCTAGTGGCACCGACTCCATTCCCGCTCTCATTATTTCAGTTACACACACTACTACAGGTACAGTCATCACGGAAGTGCAGCGGTCATGCTGTTGGCCTCTCACCGAGGTGGAGGTTCAGGTGGTGCAGGTTCGATTCCCGGCCAATACATGTGAGATTTTCAAAGTGAAATGCCATGTCCTGTGGTTCGGATTCCACGTAAAAAAGGAGGTCCCGTGGCTCATGATCGCATGATTAACGGTCACGTAAAACAACAAGCTTCCTTAGCTCTTCACCACAGAAGTACACGGGGCTGATGGCTAAGATGTATCAAACCTCCAAACGAATTGTAAGAAACAGAATGATTATAAATTATCAGAATTTTGTGCGACAGTTTTTTGGTTTGTTTTAGGCGGTTGTTGTTCATTTATTTGAGGGGCTTGGTACATCTTGGCCATCAGCCCCGTATAGTTGGGCGTGTGTTGAACTTGTCTGTTAAACTGTAGTATATTTATGTGTTGACTGCATACGACTGTTTATGTTCGACGATAATTATTATAACTATTTTATGTTCGAACATAAATATTCATAAATATCTGTCGAGATTTCGCCAGTTTTATGTACTGAACAGAGCGCATGAGACGCAGAGAATGCCTTGTATTTGACTGAGTTGACTGCAGTAGTGTGTGTAACTGTGTTAGGGACAGGGATAAGGTAGGTGCCCCGAGACTTGAAGTAAGGTACTATCCCGTCATTTATCTACTGTAGAGAGAGAGTGTGAGATAACCCGGGGTAAAACCATACTCAGGATAGGCACTGGCAGCGCTTGAGATTCGAACCTATGATCTTCAGACTTGCTGCAACTGCCGTCATGGCCGTAGTGCACGATTTAACAAGCACGGTGACGCCACGGTGCTTTCTGAAGAGGAGTGGGGGACAGATAGAATTATAATAGCAAGTTTGTAGGAAAATACGGATTATTATTTTTCTTCTTCTCCATCTTAATATTATTATTATTGATGTTATTGTTATTAGTATTATTAAGGAATAATAATAATAATACTAATTAATAATGGCTAACATCAATGTCCTCCATCATCATCATCATCATCATCACTGGCACGACAGCCCTCTGTGGGCCTTGACTATCTGAAGAAGTTTTCCTCGTTCTTTCCTGTTAAGTGCTGAGCTCCTCCAATTATTTGTTCCAATTGTCTTTCCATCCTCTCTCACTCCATCTTCCCACCTTAGCTTTGGTCTTCCGACTCTCCTGGTTCCTTCTGGCATTGCATTCAACATCCTCTTTATCATTCTGCCATTAGCAAGCATCACATGTCCTGCCCACTCCAAACTTCTGATCTTTATACATTTTACAATATCTGGTTCATTATAGAAATCATACAGTTCATGGTTATATCTCCTTCTCCACTCACCGTTTTCCTCCACTGGCCCAAACATTTGCCACAAAATCTTTCTTTCAAATATACCAAGTTGTCTTTCATCAGATTTTGAGTGTGTCCAGGTCTCAGCACCATATGTTAATACAGGCTTTACTAAAACTTTATAAATTAGGACTTTAGTTTTCCTGAACAACAGCTTGGACTTCAGATGCTTTCTGAGACCATGATAATACTTGTTAGCTGACAGTATACGCTTCTGGATTTCAGAGCTAACATTGTTCTTGGAATTAACTTCTGATCCAAGATAGGTAAAGTTACGCACAGCATCAAACTTATATGAGTCAATTTCTATGTATGTGGAGCCACTAGGGTATTCTTTCCTGGTTACGGGCATGTACTTCGTTTTCTCTACATTTATCTGTAGATTCATCTTTCTTGCTGCTTTTTCAAAGCTAGTGAAAGCTTCTCTCATTGCTCTTGGTGTCCTTGCAATTAAATCGATGTAATCTGCGTATGCCAAAATTTGAACTGATTTATATAAGATGGTTCCTCTCGTGTTGATTCCTGAATCTCTAATAACCTTCTCCAAAGCTATATTGAACAAAAGGCATTGGTCGTTACAGCATTTGATATCATGTTCTCTGTATCTTGACTCTTAGTATTGCTCATGGTAGCTTTCACCTGAGTGATCAGTTTCTTAGGGATCTCTAGTTCCTCCATTGATACATTAAGATTATTTCTGTCAATACTGTCATAAGCTGACCTAAAATCAATGAAAAGATGGTGTGTATCAATTCCAAATTCTTTACATTTTTCATGTATCTGTCGGATTGTGAAAATCTGATCCGTAGTAGCTCTTCCTTGTCGAAATCCACATTGGTAGTCACTAACTGCATTTTCCACATATGATGCCAGCCTGCTAAAGAGGATGTTGGAGATTATTTTATAGGTAATGGATAATAGGCAAATACCTCTATAGTTAGAGCACAACATGATATCACCTTTCTTATGTATCGGGCAGATGATACCTACATTCCATTCATCAGGTATTAGTTCAAGTATCCATATCCTAACGACAAGTTTGTGAAAGTATTTAGAAAATTCACTTCCAGCATTTTTAACAAGCTCTGATTATATTAGGTCCGTTTCTGAGGCTTTATTATTCTTTAATTTCTTAATGGCAAGCTCAGCTTCCTCAATAGTAGGCTCAGCTTCCTCAATAGTAGGCTCAGCTTCCTCAACAGTAGGTACCGACACTTATTTTATCCGATTCTCTTGTATTTACAGGAGGTAAGGTTTCTTGGTCGTCAGCTGGACTTTCATTAAGCAGTTCATCAATATAGTGTGCCCATCTTTCTAGTATTGCTTCCTCATTGCCCAATATTATTCCCTCTTTATCTCTACACAAATTTGTTCTAGACTGGAAATCCGTACGACTCTTATTTAGCTTCTGATAGAAAGCTCTCACATCATTTATCCTCTTCAACTGTTCCATTTCTTCCAATTCCTTCCTCTCATACAGTCTCTTTTTCTTCTTGTGCAATCTCTTTTCTTGTCTTCAGGAAATTCTGTACTCTTCTACCGCTTTTCGGGTGTGATTCTTCTGTTGCATTCTCTTGTATGCTTCATTTTTAAGGTTGTTGCTCGTGCACTCTCAGCATCAAACCGATAGTTATACCTAACTTTCTCTTCCCTTCCTAAAACTTCATTTGCAGTTTTTAATAGTGTGTCTTTAAGATTCTTACAGATTTCATCAATACTCTCACTATTAGACAAATCTGTCAGAGCCTCATTAAGCAGGTTGAAATATCTCAGGCGGTTTCGGGCTCCTACAGCCGCCCACAGTTAAACTTTCTTGCATTGGATCTATGCCCTTTTCTCGCATTAGATATTCGACTTCTAATGATTGCTACCACAAGGTAGTGGTCAGAGTCAATGTTGTTCCCCCTATAACTTCTAATATTCATCAAGTTTGAGAAGTGTCTTGCGTCTATTGGGAGGTGGTCAATTTGGTTAAAAGTACTTCCATCTGGAGATTTCTATGTCATCTTATGTTTGTCCTTGTGATTAAAAGTTGTACTTACCACTACCATATTTCTTGAAGAGGCAAAATGTACAAGTCTAACTCCATTATCAATAGAAGTATCATGCAGACTGTGTTTTCCAATCCAAGGTCTGCATTCGTCTTCCTTTCCTATCTTCGCATTCATGTCCCCAAAAATTATTTTACAATCTGCTCTTGGGCATTCATTATAGATTTCATCTAATTCATCATAAAATGAATCTTTATCTTCATCACTCTTCTCTTCCGTTGGAGCGTGAACACAGATAAGGCTATAATTTAAAAACTTCCCTCTAATTCTGAGTCTGCACAGTCTATGCGATTTTGCCCGAAAATCCATGATAAGAGGTTTCACCTGCTTATTATCAATAAAACCAGTACCAAACATATGTTCCTTCTATTGGCATATGGTTCTTTTTCTCTATCACCCCTTCACCAATCCATCTCACTTCCTGAATAGCAGTAATATCTAATCGATAGTCATCGAGCTGGTCACACAACTTTCTTAGATTTCCAGCTTGGTAAAGAGTAAAGACATTCCATGAGCCAATTCTCAAGTCCTTTAAACTTTTGTGGGGTCGTCGTAAAGAGGTCAGTCCGGCTATTTCTTCTTCAGATTTCGTAACGAGTTTTTTACGGATTGGGTTGTCGGCAAAATGCCAACACCCCAGCAATCCTAGAGGGCCGATGTTTTCTTTCAGGGTTGTCTCCCTTAGCTGGTGGGTCCCCATTTTTCTCCCTTACATGACTTAGCCGCGCACACAAAGTGTACCCGTTGCCCAGAGGCCATGGCGTGGACATGCATGTATCAGACTTGGTAGGAATAAATGGCATTTCCTGTGTTTTATTAGTACACTTCCACCAGCATGAAGTGAACCCTCAGGGCCACATACTACCCCTTCGACCTCCATCAATGTCCTCCACTCTCCAAGATTTTCGAAACTCGAATAATAGTCTATTTGTTTCAGTTTAACTCTATCCCCTTTCTTTTATTCAATACGGGACGTGATGGTGTAGTGGACAAGCTGCTTGCCTCTCACCGAGGTGGACCGCGTTCGATTCCCTGTGAATGCATAGGGTATGGTATGTAATATTTGTGGTGGCTGCATGAATAAAGAAACGTTTTCCTGCGTAATTTTCCAAGTGAAATATAACGTCCTGTGGTTCGGATTCCACGTAAAAATAAAGGTCCCGTGGCTTAATATCAGGAGATTAACGGTCGCGTAATAGTACATTATGCAACGAGCCTATAATGGCAATAATTAAGACACGAGTATGTTTATAAAACGAGTGGAAGCGAGTTTTATAATTTCCATACGAGTGTCTTAATTACCATTATAGGCGAGTTGCATACGACTGTTTATGTTCAACGATAATTATAACTTTACTAGATGAAACCCGTCAAAACATGACGGACAATGGAAAACAAAATTACTGAAGAAGCTTCTTATATAAGTTACATTCTTTGTACGATTACTTTTTAGCACTATTGCAACTTTAAGGGCGTCAAAAGATAGCACTCTCAGCATTGCAATATATTGCTGGTCATGACTGAAAACGTGATTAGGTCATCATCATCTTGCACAGTTTCCAGCCACTGGCCGGGTCTGTTTGGAACACAAGTCTCTCCAACGTCTTCTGTCTTCCCACCATCTCTCAGCCTCCACCCTTGTCCAGTCTCTCCTCTCTTCTTCACGATTTCTTCCTCCCCCTTCAGTCACCTGTCTCTCGGTCTCCCTCTTGGTCTCTTTCCTTCCCACTTCGTCTCGTGTATCCTGCTGGGTATCCTCTTCTCCTCCATTCGTTTTACATGTCCATACCATCTAAGTCTAGATTTCTCTATACCAGTCTGTAATGGTTCATCCTTCATTAATTCTCCGGTCCTCTCATTTCTTATTCTGTCCATCTTTGTAGCTCCAATACTGCTTCTCAAGAACCTCATCTCACTGGCCTGTATTTTGCTCTTCTCCCTTCCTTTCATAACCCAGGTCTCCGAGGCATACGTCAGGATAGGGACATTGTACGTCCGATATATGATCTTTTTGCTGTTCTGAGGGACATTCTTGCTCCATAACATGCTTCTCACACTCCTCCGGAATGCTTCTGCCTGTCTCCCCCGCTCATTTATTTCTCTATCGTTTCTTCCATTCTCTTGTATCAGGCTTCCCAGATACTTGAAACTCTCCAATTCCTTCGGCTGTTCCCCACCAATTGTTATTTCCGTTGTGGTTCTTTCCTTCTTCCTTGTTGTGATCACCATCTCACTCTTATTTATGCTAAATTTCATCCCATAACCTTGTATTATTCCTTCCCACACGTCCAACTGTTCCTGTACCTCCTCCTCCTTGTTTCCCCAAATCATCAAATCATCTGCAAGCACCATTACTTTCATCTTTCCTTCCCCAATTACTTGTGCCACTCGGGTCATTATGTCATCCATCACCACAATGAAAAGTAACGGTGACAGTGCACTTCCTTGTTTCAGGCCGTTTCTCTGTTCCAACCAGTCCGATCTCTCTCCTCCCACTTTCACACAGCTCACGCTTCCCTTGTACATCTCCTTTATCTTCCTTATAGTCCATTTTTATATTCCTCTATCCTCCAGGGACTTCCATACTTTGTTTCTGCATACACTGTCATATGCTTTCTCAATGTCCAGGAAGGCCATCAGTAGATCTGTTCCATACTCATAGTGCTGTTCTTGTAACTGCCTTACAGCAAAAATCAAATCCACTGTGGACCTTCCTGATCTGAAGCCATGTTGTTCTTCCCTCATCCCTCCTTCTATCCTTGTCCTAATTCTCCTTTCCAAAACTTTCTCAAACAACTTTGCACAATGACTCATCAGTGTTATTCCCCGATAGTTTCTGCATTCTGTTCTACTACCTTTCTTGAAGATCGGGACAATTATTCCCTTTTTCCAGTCCTCTGGGGTCTTCCTTTCCTTCCATGCTGTCTTCATCACTCGGTACAACCATTGTATCCCCACCTCTCCTGCTGCTCTCACCATCTCCACACTCAACTCATCCACACCCGGTGCCTTCCCTCCTTTCATCTTCCTCACTGCATCTTCCACTTCTTTCCATGTTAAGTCCTTTTCTGTTTGCAGTTCATCTACTGTACCTCTTCCCCGATTTCTTCCTCCTCGCCGTGGTTTCCATTTGGGTTCAGGAGTTCTTCAAAATATTATTTCCACATTTTCTTCAGTTCTTCCCTATTTTCTATCTCTTGTCCCCTTTTGTTCACCATTCTAACATAATCCGTAGGATCCTTCCGCCTCTTATTCTTTACCATCCCAAACAGGACCTTTTTTGCACCTTCACTATCCTGCTGGTCATGACTGAAAACGTGATGAGGTAAATAGCCCAATACGTTCAAGAGTTTCTCCTTGAGCTTGATTGATTTTGATAAAGTAGGCCGAGCGAATAGGAAATTGTTGCCTATTAAAAGAAAATGTACTGTAGGCTACCTGTAAGTGTTTTATCGGAAGGTGTTAAATCAAGTCGTAGGATTTGAGCTCTCTGCCTATTATTACTGCACCTATTATATCCGAATCCAAGCGATTTCTTACAATTAATATATTACCATATATGAGTCCTTGGGAAACGTTCAGATTTCTAAGAAGAATATCTACGGCTTAAACGTTCGAAGTATGTGGAGGCGAATCTCTTAATTCCAAGGAATTGAAAAATTCAATAATAGGGACATGAAGTAGCTGGCTTTCATCTTCAGTATCCAATCTGTTAACGCTGATGTATGTGTTTGAACTGCTGGATATAAGTTCAATGACTTTTAAATTAATATCATTACATTGTTGCAGCTTGGCAAATATTTTATATTCCAGCAGATCAATTTTACCCTCACAACAGTAAAGACCAAAGTAACCACGCATAGATTTTACGCAAGAGAAATACAATGTAGAAAAATGTTTACATTTGATCGTCAAGGACCTTACAGTACACTGTATTGCATAATATCTGGAATTGTTTCTGAAATGGCCCATTTATATTGGATTTTAAATGTGGCTTCGTATTATTCGATAACACTATAGTGTCCTGCAATAACGGAGTCGCTAAATATTAAATGGCAAATAATACTTCCATTGCCGAAATCAACTACGTAGTTAGACTCCGTACTCTAAACAAATAATCATTAAACAATTGTCTTATACAATGAAGTTCAACATGACCGTCCAGAGACTTTCATACTCAAGTTGGTTGGTGAGGAGAATGCGATGAGACTGATCGCTTAAAATAAATTCCTTATAATTGTTCCTGCCAGCGAAATTTTTTGCGATAGCTTGAAAACGCAGCTCAGAATGACGTTCTTCATTTTGTTATAAACAGTACGAAACTGCTCTAAATAAGCAATTTCCATCACCTGTTATAGGTTATGGCAGTACATTTTGCAGGGGAACATAGAATCACTTCACCAACTACTGGAATGACCATAGGCCTATACTCAATACTCACTTCGATAGTCACCCTAATGGAGGCAGTTTTTGAATTCTATGTCCCGTGCATGTCAAAAATCGTATTAACACATGGAGGCCCACCTATTCTTGTCTATCGCCCCGGAGACCCGGGTTACATTTCCTGCTCTGTCAAGAAATTTAATTCTGGTCTCAGGGCAAAATCGGGGTACATTCAGTCTCTTGAGGTATAACTAAGAAGAGGAAGGTTTAATTCCCACCTCGACAATCTTGGATGTGGTTTTCCGTGGTTTCCCACTTCCACTTAAGGCAAATACCGGGATGGTTCCTAACTTAAGGCCTTGGCCGTCTCCTTGCCATTTACCACCTTAATTACAAATACACACAGTAATGCAGCCATCACAATAACACAGGTTATCAGAAGAAAATTTCACACATACACACCCAAGTACACGGGGCTGAGTGACCAAGATGTCGGAGTCCTTCAAACGAATTATATTTGCCAAGTGTCTCTCATGGCGAAAGCAATTGTGGAGACGCGCGTGTGCCTGGAAAACTACTTTTTTCTTTAATATCGACGATGCATAATTATAACTTTTAGTCTAGGACGCTAATAACTTGACCACCGAAGCATTGGGAAGAAATTGCAATATTAAGGTACATAAACAACCTAGCCTACACATTCAACTGTCGGTTAATGTTCCTCAACATTTCCCTTCTTAAATATTCCCTTCCTTTATAATTTTCCATCACGTGAAAACATGCCATGTCTTGTGTTTTAAATATATCGATGCAATGGTGTTGCCATCTGCTGTCAGTTAATGGAACTATATGGGCGAATTACTGCCATCTGTTGTCAGTTATAGGAACTGATTGCAGATATTTAAACGGCGTACTGCGGACAACAGTTTGCTCTTTTGATTACATGCTGCAATGCAATGGTAAAACGAAAATAAAACGTATTTAGAGGGAATGTAGAAATAAGTATCTTTAACAGACATAAAACCTTACTGTTACTCCTTGATTAAACAATATTTCAGTGGTAAAAAAAAAAATACTGGCGAGGGCTAGGATCGAACCGGCGCTTCTTGGAACCACAGTCAGTCGCCTTAACCACATGGCTACAGACGCACTCATGTATAGCAGCAGACGCAGCCATTCATTATATTCAAAAGCCGCTGTTTGAAGGAAATAATCAATTTCATTATCCAAATAAATCAATGGTGCACATTCGTATACGTTCATACTGTTATTATATTTTATTGTCAGAACTTGGTTAATGTATGTTTTCAATTACATGGAAGCTTATTAAATAACTTACATTTTAATGGACTTCTCACCGCCATTTTGTCATGACCCCAGGCGGATTGTGCGCATGCGTGAGGGCCTAGAATTCTGCTATTTTCTATATTAATTTAAAAATATACCGTAATATATTTGTTTATTTTAGAGACACTCTGCAAATCTGCATGCCAAGAGCTTTCGTTAGAATGTCTTACGAAGCCAATCGGTTAAGTCGTTTTCACAATCTCGTGTGTACAAAAAACAGCTTAGTGTTTTAAATATATAGATTATATGTTTTAACATAAATATTCGTAAATATCTGTTGAGATTCAGTCACTTGAATTTTGTGATCGGAGTGCAAGCGCTGGTTTGATATCTCTGTCTTCCAAGTTCTCTGACTGACCGACGCATGCGCTCTGTGTGCTTGGCAATGCCATTTTATATTTACAGCCTGCCGGTGCGCACCAGCATTCAGTCAAACTGTCACCGAAGTCGTTTGAAAGCAATGCGCTGTGTAGAAATTGTAGTTGGGGATATTAAGGTACAGTGCTATTTCTTGTCTCATATTCACCAGTTTATATACGCGAACATATGGACGGTACACTTTCCAGGTCGGTAATGTATATAGACATGTTGGATTTTGAGCGCATGCGCGAAGGTATCCTTACCGAATGAGCTCTGATTGGCTGGAGAAACTATATCATAATGGAAAACAGTACTATAATGACCATCTTTATGATACAGTTTTTGACGTATAATATTCACATTTCGACATCGTCGAACATAAAACTACAAACTTCCTTCCTTTTCCTTTCAAAATCCCTTCCCTGGCCCGTGCTGAAAATAAAATAAATGACCACTGGGTGCATTAATAAAATGCATAAGAAATTACATTATTGTATTGAAGTTTTCATCAGAAATCAGGCATTTGCCTGGTGGTGAAAATGGGAAACCATGAGAACCACCTTCAGGGCGGTTGAGGTGGGAGTTAAACCCACGTTCTGCCGATGCTAGAGAGGTACGAGTTAGCGCGTCAGCGTTCTCGGCCCCCGTGGCTGGTCTAAAACTGAAATATGCAACTATTTTTTACAGGTGATAACGGTTATAGCCATAGAGGTTTTATTATTGCGTGAAATATGCGTGTAATGCGAGGTACGTGGCCCCGACAATAGCCTCATATTGTTAAGGTAAAACAATATCAGCACTACAAGCTGTTTCTCTGAATGTAATACCATGGTATTGAACCCATGTACTGTCCCCGATAATCCCGATAGTAGGCTGTCAGAAATCCGCCCCCCTCAATCGGATTGCCAAAAATCAATCGCACCGGCACAGCTACATCAATGGAAATGGCACTGACAGATACTACCGAGATTAGAGCACAGTAGTTAACAAGAAATTATTGTGGAACACACCAAAATATACGGGGGTTCATACTTACCTTTTACTTACCTATTCAATTTAATCTCGGGTCTGGGTTTTCAACTGGATCACTTAATAGTATGCCCTCACAATAACCTCCACCACGATATTTAAAATGAACCAAGTCGGAAACAAGAAAATTTAAACTGCACAATAATTTATTTCACATAAAGAACAAATTTTAACAAAATTTAACAACAAAATATACGTGGCAATCAGAAGCCATTGTCAATGTAACCATGTCCTCCTGTAGGACTTGTAGACTTCACATACAAAAATTCAGCTTTCTCTAGCTCAAAAGAACGTAATAATAATAACAATGCACTTTGGAATGGATAAGGGAACTGGGACGAGACAAATAGCATTTGTTTCCTTGTTTATGAACTTCACATTTTATTTATAACCGCAAGGCTGCTATGTAGATGACCTTGGCCTCTAGCATTCAGTTATCTGGCCACCTGCGATACACCCTGCACCGTGTCGCATGCTTGCTTCGTCAAATGGAAGCACCTGTCCAACCAATGTTAGCATATGCTAGTTACCTCAGAGCCTAGCTCCTTTTCAAAACACTTTAAATGTTCACATCTCAACTCAAATATTATCACGCAAATCTTTTAAATGCTCCGTTCAAATATCAATGGATTACTCTAATAATCCCAAATCTTGTTTAATTGTATACTCCAATTGTTTAACTAGCGTTGTTTAGAGTATAATAACGAAAACACTTAATGTTTATAACAAAATGTTCATTAATTATTTATAACATTTTAAATTGTTTATAACATTGTCAAACGACAATTGAAAAATTTATACACGCCTCTATTAATCCCGTTCGTTTCAAATTATTATTAAAGATATTTATATAGTTATTTACATTATTTATATTATTAATATTAGAAATACATTAAACCACACGTTTATCCGGTTGATAATTACTTAAATCGTGGTGATATAATCGACCAATGAAGGTTAGTTATATTTAAATTTTAGATTCAGGTTTAATAAGATTTAATAATAATTATTATTTGTGACGGTAACCTCCATTCAAAATCTTTATCTCAAATTATTTAAACACTCTTGTTAATTTTAACAGTAACTTCACATGAATAATTTTCAATGGACCTGAACAATACACTCAGCGGAAAAATACCTCGCTCAAAACGCACAAAATTGCACCAAAATTGGCCCATAATTCATCATATATCTCATTATATATGGCATCAAAATCTTCCACAATACATACAAAAAACCTCCAATTATAAATTCATCATCATCATCAATATTACTGTGGGAACCTCCTTCACTTATTAAAGGGCATTATTCATCAGCGACTTTTACACGTCCACTGAACTAACGATTATACATCCATAGTTCCTCTTTAAAAATTCTTATATTCATCAATTGTATCAAAAACTGTTATTATATTTAACCTTCGTGGGTTTCATTCATGAATCGATATGAAGTAAAAATTTGCCAGTCACAAATAAATTTAATAGCAAATACGATAAGACACGCCTCCCTGGTCTATCAAAATTGAGATTAATATCATCAAAGTATCGCAGTATAAAAATACTATCTTCAATCAAAGTTCATCTAAACTGCATAAATAGTCGAATAGAATACAATTAGACTGTGGACTGCAAACATTATTGTTCCAATCTAGAATTGAGAAAAACTCCTATCAAATGTTCATTACTATAGTGTACTCAATAAATCGTACTCAAAGTTCATATTTCATAAAATTGTCTATAATGCAATGGTATTTTAGAATTGACGATAAATGTCTATGTTGCAATCATGTTCATAAAACGACTAGTATTTCTAAGATCGTCGATAAAGTAGTAGATTTTAACGCTCTAAAATCTTTTAATCATTCTTCTTTCTTGAGGATGACAGAAAATTGGTCAAAGTAATTTACTGAATAGAATTACTTTAATAAAATGACACGCTGTCTGAATTCAAATTTGCCATAGAAAATCGTTAACTTTACAGTCAAATCGTGACTACAAAAATATGCAAATTACTGAAAGAATATATATATCAGTTTCAACTGATCCAAAATTATTAAATATGCCAATGACATAATAATGTCACAATAAATCGTAGAAAAAGGCATAAATCAGCAAAGTGTACAGAGTAGGCCCTACAGAAATATCAAGCAAGAATATGGGGCAAAATATATGGGACAGAAAATATAGGAAAAATGGTTGCTCAGATATCGCTAAATGGCTCAAATAAATCAAGAAACATTCACGACTACCTTATCTGTTGATTGAAGTTCTAGAGGAAAATTTCCAAAGAAGACTGCTGATGGTTCCATTTCACCACCGTAAAGATGTGCTCCGACCTCGAACCTGGAACCTGCGCCCTCGGAGAATAGAACAGTTTCCTCCTCCGGAAATTGCACTGCTCCGTGTAGACGATAGACATCCTTCTGGCAAAACTCTTCTGTGTGAGCCGGGTCCACCCTGGCCTCTCTTGAAAGTTCCCTGAAGTTCTGGTAGAAATTCGCCATGAAGTTTATTGCAATTATTTCCGCAGAAATGTTCATAATTGTGGAGTATGAAGATATTTCCACTGCCGTTTGATGTAAATCAGCGATGGATTACGATGCATGAGTGTAGTTGGATATTCACTACATGCTCGCTTTTGTAGAATGACGATTAACGAAGCTCCATGCTGCTATTTCACCCCATTGATATATGTCCCAATTACATTAAAGTTTTAGTCTTCCATCTCCACTTCCGTTATAATAATAGTCGAAAGTACTGCCGGATTATATAGTTCCATTGTAGAATGTAGCGTTGTATCACCAAATGTAATCTTCAGTATCACGGTTGCAATACATGTGTCAGCCGTAGCGTAGAATGTGGTATTATAAAAGTGCTTCTCAGGTGTCGAGAAAATCACTTTTGTCTGCAGTCTTAAAATGCGAATATCTTCCAAAGTATAATAGTGAAAATGTTCAACTTTCGTACACGCCTCAATATTGTAATGCACAATTGAATTAGCATAAATGCAGTAGCTAACTCTTGATAGATAATCTTGTAGACTCGTTTATGTGTGCGCTCCAACTTCGCCTAGTTTCAGTAACCGTAAAATTGCACTGCTGCACGCTCAGTGCTTGTTCGATGCTGTGGGCTCTACCACACTTGCTAATGACGACTTGCTTCACTGAATAATATATACTTGTTCTATCGGAATTAAGAACTCGAAGTCTGACAATATGAGAATCAGAAAAATGAGCCATGAGAGCTTCCTCTCTGCTGTGCAAGGCCTTTTATCAACTTCTTAAGGGGCGTATCCATCCCTTCCATAGCTTGTTCCTCCGTCATTGCTAGAAGTTCTAACTTTGGCAATACTTGACGGATTTTCAAATTTCAAAAACTCATAATTAATTTCTTCAAAATTCCAAATCAATGCCATAACTGAAAATAGATTTCCACAATTCTGCATGCCAAAAGTAATTAAATATGGTAGTTTCAGTAATCTCCGTCTCCCTCCAAGCTATCATTCATTGGTTCGAGCCTCTCCTCCAATAGCGTAACTTCTTCCTCAGCACAATTCCTTGTTTCCCTGCGACTGCGTCGTAAATCTCAGATCCTTCTCGAACAAAATCATGACGTCACCAAGAATCTCAGCTCATCCAGCCTACTTGCATGAAGTCTGCGTCATCCGTGCCTACGTCATGAATATACACGTCACAACTATGACGGCCATAACTTTATTCACATATGCCAATACAGCCACCGTGGTCTCAGTATAATTCAATTTACGGGGGCATTCTCCCTTCACCACGTTTTAAAAACAGTTGCAAATTGTTTTTAAACTCTGTTATAAATATCTGAATTCACTTGAACACGAAATTGAATTATAATTGGCTTACTCTTGGATAATATTTCTTCAAGTTTCCAGCATTGAACTTGCCATATACGACATCATTCTCATCATCATAGAGTTCATAACAGTTGTTTCCATAAGCATTCGTAATTCTGAACGGACCCATAAACACTATTCCAAACTTGGGATAGATTTTCTTACTCACATCAGCCTTGACAGGTCTGCGTAGTAATACCAGATTTCCAATTTCTAAGGGAGCACCAAAACGTTTTCCAGCTACTCTTTTCAGTCGTTTTTGTGCTGCTCTCTGGAGTTGTTCTTTCGCTCTGTCAATTATCTGCTGCCTTCCTAGGTCGGGATCTCTAGGAACGTGGTTGAAAAGATAGTCCCACGGCCTTTCTGGGTTTCTTCCTAGATGAAGTTTCATTGGCACCTCTCCTGTGCTCTCCTGCACTGTAGAATTTAGACACTCCTCAATAAGGGGTACAAATCTCACCCAACTAGTATGATCTTTCGGACAGAAAATTCGACAAAATTTCGAAAATTCATCCATGTATCTTTCTGAAGAATTCGATTCCGGATAGCGCACGCTTGAAAATATGTGCTTAATACCGAGCCTTTCCATATCTGCAGTAAATTCTAAGGATGTAAACTGAGCTCCATGATCCGATAGTAGATACTCTGGTTTACCAGCTTTTGGAAATACAGCATGTTCCAGTCTGCTTACAACGTTCCTCGTGTTAGCTTTTTGCATGGGACTCATTGTTACAAATTTCGAGAAGACATCCACGGTAACCAACAGGTACTGATTACCCTGGTATCCCTTCGGACAGGGGCCAAATATGTCCGTCGCCATGAGTTCATTCGGTTTAGAGGGAATCATAGCCTTAGGTTTTCCTTTTAATAGAGCGGAAGCATACTTTGCTCTTTGACATTTATCACATGAACGAATGACATTAGCAATGCTGGAACGCATGTTAGTCCAAATAAACCTCTCTTTAAGAGTATCAAGAGTTTTATCCAGACCAGCATGTCCAGTTGCGTGATGAGCTACCCACACTAAATTGACTACAAGTTTAGGTGGCACGACTATTCGGAGCTTTGTATGCGCAGAGTCAGCATACTTACATACGACGTCTCCACTCAAGACAAAGTGTCGTGAATCTCTCTGTGTAGCTGCATAGTCAACATCAGTATTGTCCATGTAACCCTTAAGGAACCTGTACATTTTCCTGATTGGAGCGTGTCTCTTCTGTGACACACCGATTCGGGCTAACCTCCTAACGGTCTCTTGATCTTGCTGCTCCAATTGCACATGGTGTATCTGCACATTTTTGATAGGGTTACGTGATAAAGCATCAGCCAGTAAGTTGTCTTTCCCAGGCTGATGGACAATAGTGGCGTTAAACTGTTGGGTGAACAAAGCCCAACGTGTCAATCTATCACTAGACATGGAAAGAAATATACAGTTTTAAATGGAACATAGATAGATTTCATGCAAGGGATGCTAACATAACGTTGTGTAAGAAGTTAGACCCAGGTGGCCGAGAAATGAGATCATGCCTGACTCATTTATAAAGAGCCAGTCACGAGTATAAATAGACTGAGTGGAAAGTTCAAGGCGTAAGAGCGAGAAGCACGTTTCGGAATTCGCCCTTACTTTGCATTAAAACGGCAACAGCGCAACTGTGCCAGAAGAAGAATAATTAGATTTAACCCATTTGGAAGAATAAAAGTAAGTAATTAAATACAGCATTGTGAATGATTTCAGAAGAGAGATTTTTGGGTGGAGAAAAAGCTTTTAATAATTGTCCAGGAAAGAAGTGCAAACGTAGCCATACGTCATAGGGGAATTACCGAGGCCCGAGGAGTGGGGAATTTAAAAATCAACAGCAACACCCACACAGCTGAAGACTAAAAATTAATTAATATCTCAGAAATTCACGATTGATTTTCATGCGCAGTGAGATCATTTTACGTTTGGAAGACGAGCTTTCTGGAGATATAATTTTTATAATTGTGCGACAATTATTTCAAAAGTTGGTCACGAAAAGGACTAGGATTTTATCTTTTTTTGACTAAAGAGTATAAATGTCCAGGCCAAGCCAGCCCAATCATGCAGTTTTAGTCCGTCCAGGAGGCGTGACGCTACATCGCACATCGAAAGCAGTTACTAGTCAGCCCAGGGGGGCGTGACGTTGGAGCATCATCATGCAGTATTATTCCGTCCAGGGGACGTGAAGCTACATCACGCCGTATTCAAACGTATGAACTTCAGGGGAGGTCATACCGTACAACAAGTAGAAGCAGTAAATGCAGTATTCGATAGCCTAGGTGGGCGTGGTATCGAGAACCAACGTGCATCCATAAGGAGTAGCCAAGAAGTATTATTACAGTATCGCCGTGTGGAGAATTAGGAAAATCCTAGTTACAGGATTTAGTTCCGACAGTATAAAGTTTACAGTGAAAGGTTCAGTAATTACAGTCAAAGCAGGCTGCGAACTTAGAACCAAGGGCGATAGGTCTTAAATTAAACGACCAAAATGATCATAACGTATTGAAGTATCATAACAGCGAGATAAACATCCTATCAACTTTAAAGAACCTGAGCAGGAACGGACAGAATGAGGTTCGCAAAGTATTCTGGAAGGATAGGAATTCGAGAACCGAATAAGCGGAGAGGAGAAGGAAACTCTAAACATTGTTTCAAGGAAGCAGACGAACTATTAAAAGGCACTAAGTTACGAGGAGTACTAGTTGCTAGAAATCAATAGGTCACCGATAGATTATTTAGGGGACCGTGGACAGAACAGACTTTCGCTAGACCAACCAATAGGGTCTATAAAGGAGCCGTTCGAGTTAATAAGAATAGCAGATCATCAGGAAACGGGATTTGAAGGAGTGCTATTGCAGGGAGGAAATAGATGGTTCGAGACTTTCACATTCTGACAGGATAGGAAGCCGACATTTACTAAATTTCACCCTTGGAGACGGGAGGTCAAGAAGTCACGTGTGATAGGCTTAATAGCAGCCTTAGTGATTAGAATCTGTGAAGTGTAAATATATATAATTTGTGGTAAGAAGTAATATTTTTCAGTGTTTTTATCGTGTATTATAAACGAATACACCAGTGTATTTTAAAATGTTATCAGTGTTAAATGTTTTTGAATTTAATGTATGTCAAGATATGTCAGTACATGAAATGAATCTGTACAAAATGGAGTAATCACAAAATAGTGGGCAAAATGAAACATCGCAAGAGAAGGAAGGTCAGGGACCGACCTATAACATGTGAGTAAATATTTTCTTTATGTTTTGGTGTTGGGAAAGGGTTTGTGTACAATCCACTGGAGTTTGAGGTAGAGGGATGTTTCTAAATAACAAATAACAGAATAAGAGCGCGGTCTGAACAAATAAAATTTGAGAAATTATAATTAATTATGGAAAATAATATATCCTGTAGAGGAAATGTATGGAATAAAATGTCATTGTATTTGACGAATGTTACAAAGGCAAGCATAATAAATAATAATAATAATGAAAAGAAATATAGATAAAGATTAAATTGAATGATATGAAAGTAAGAGCGTTTGAGCCTTAATAAAAGTATAAAGACATGGTGTTAATGCATGTTCTTAAAAATATAGCGATTATTGTCAAGGGAATGATTAATATAAAAATTGAGATATGGATCAATTGTTGATGTTGAATCTATCAGTTCTTTGGAAGACGCTAGGCCTTAAAATAATGTATAGCGCATTGTAGAGCATTAAAGTAAATTGTCACGCTAGGAATGCGTAGAATATAAAGGTACTTGGTAAATTACTTATGAGGGACAATTGATTGCGGTAATTGAGCCATATTAAAGTCCTCCAATAGTGACGTAGATCACGAGGACATGTGTGTGTTATTATATTGTAATAGGGAGCAAATGTATGGTGTTATGAGCGCAGGTAATATAGGCCACGGCCCACCCTAAGTCGCATTTGTGTAAGTCCTCCAATATGGGAATGGTTCCCGAGGCATGTTAAGAGAGTCGAACCTAGACTCGTCTATTTGAAGCCCCTAAGTATTCGTCGTTGTATGTGAATTACTCTTACCAATCAATGATGACCCTTCATAATTAATAAATGCCAAGGTTACGAAAGTGGTTTATGAACCTAATAATGTTGTTGAAAGAATATGAAAGAAACGCCAGGTCTCCCCAGAGAACTGAAGAAAAGAAAGATCTGTTTTAAAAGCATTGAGTATAGCGGCCACGCGCGGGCAAGGCGGGAGGCTCCCCTCTCAGCCATAAATCTCGCTCAAGTGATTACGGTCCAACCCTTGTCATTGTAAGTTGTGCTAGGTCGGAAAGGAACGTATAAGAGAAGTAGTAACACACCGTGAGTGTTTAAAAGTTGTAAATGACCCGGGGTTTGAACCGAGGTCCAGGTAGATGAAATTCGCTTGCCAGTTCAGATCGTAGCTTTCTTATGTGATAATGGTCTTATAAGACAAATACATAAATAAAAATCCCTAATGTAATGTTGTATGGATGTAGGATTCCATGAGTTCAATGAAGATAACTAGATTCCGGGAGTAATCATAGTTTTTGACTTTGTCAAGTAATCTTTGTAACTCTGGAGTACACAAGTATTTTCCCGATCACTGTAGTGAATTTGTGAAACTTGAGAGAGATGGTAATGTTGAGAATATTGTTGAATGCCCAAACATTTAAGTAGAGAAGTAACATGTACTTTAAATATGATTATATATTTGTTTGATGATAAGAAACTCATAAAATAGTTATTGAGGTGTATGAAAGAATGACACCGTCATTATTGGAAAGCATCGAGCCATTAGAGCTCGTGATTATGATGAACTTTAAGATAGATACTTTATGGAAGTGAAAATCATTATGAGTTGTTGGTTTGAAGGAAACCATGTATTTTAATACAATATTTGTTTGATTTTTACATATTCCTTGTTCACTTTGAACAAGTAGAAGGATTGGGTCAATAGTTTATTTGTTTGTAGCGCCATAATTTTGGTTAATTAAATGTTTTGAAATAGGAGTTGATTATGTTTTTATTTTTGGAAGTGTATCCTCTATTTAATCCAAAATGTGTGAGTCACAGAGTGGGAGAACGTACCAAAACCCCGAAAATCCCGATTTGAGCATTGCTGGCATACTGTGATTTGCATATTTCTTGCTGGAAGGGCACAGGGGGGCATAGAAGTACTGTGCTTGGATTAATAACTAGAGGAACACTTAAGACGGTCATTTCATGTAAAGTAAAGTAATGATAGGAATAGCTACAACATATGTTAACTGACCGCATGGGTCCCTGGAAACTCACACTGAGCAGCCCTGAATCAAAATCCCCCCTAAAACTCATATTTGTGTAGTGGCTTAAACGCGGGGCTTCTATATATTCTATTTTGGCGCCCAACGTGGGGATTCTATATATCTATTTTGGTGCCCAGTACGCAGGACTGAGTTTTCCTAGGGAAACCCCGAGTTTTCTCGAAAAATCAAAATTTTCATTGTTTTGAAAAAAAATGGTTTTTCGAAAATTTGAATTTTTAAATACTTCCATAAAGGTTTCTGAGATTGAATAAAGATATCAAAAGGGTACGTTGTAGTAAACACCCGTACCAAAGTAAATTTATGAAGAAATTGGGACACAATGGTTCAGATTACCATCTCTCAAGCATGTACTAGCGATGTGGCATGAGTAGCCCACAGTATTCTAATAAGATGTCATTAAGTGATGAAAGGCAGAGGTCAGTGGAAATTGTGGAAGGAGAAAGTGAAAATAGATGGGAATCTATAGATGATAAAGAGTATCCCAGTAAAGAAAATGTAAAGGGTTCTTTAGAAAGCATGCGTGCACCTGGAGGCATAGTTACACGAAGAGAAGGTAACATGTCTGCAGACAACAGGGTAAAAGTTGAGCCTTTAGAGCTCCAAAAGGAAAAAGAAAAATGTGAACCGATTCCAAGGGAGAATGTAATTAGTACAGAAAATAATAATGGTAAAGGTAATTCAAAGTCTCACGTAGTAATGCTGGTTCAAGTAGGCTCGGAAAGCAAAGGAGAAAAGAACGATAGTCCTTGCGCTCAGGATCAGGAAAAAGTAGAAATGGCGACTTGGGATGAAATAAAAGAATTCTTGGATGTAATTGATAAAATGCGAAGAGAACATAAGGAAATGAGGAATGAACTTTGGGGATTTAGAGATGTAGACTCAAAGGAGAGAGAGGAAATTGAGGAACTAAGAGAAAGTATTTCCAAGGAAATTACTAAGGCACTCGAATTTCGTCAGAGGGCAGGTAAAAATAACTTTAAGATACCCAAACAGGAATTAGAAGAGTTGTATAAGGAAATCCCTCATGTTAAAAAGTCATTAATAGAAACGAAGAGGAAATTTGCGAAACGCATGGTGGAAGAAGGGAAATTAGAACTAGCCTCATGGGAACAGATAGACACATTCAGGAAGGAAGTACGTGAAATAAGGGAGCAATTATGGGATATGAAAAGAGAATGGGATAAGATCTGGTGGAAGATCTCTTACAAAGAGCAAGACAGAAAAAAATACATTAACGAGAAGACAGCGTATATAAAGACAAAATGGGGTCAGATGCATTGCTTCACAATGAGCATGCATGATGAAGATGAAATAATAAGCATTCAGGAGTTAGCTGAAGTAAGAAAAGTCAAGATTCAGGAATATCAAGAAATATTAGAGGCCGTCCAAAAGAAATATGAGGAATACATGTTGGAGCAGAACCGTCAGTCAGATGAAGCCGTTGCCCAAGCTGAAAAGCAAGTAGAAATCGAAGAATAAAAAGAAGTAACGGTGCCGAAAGAGCCCGAAATTGAAATTAAAGAAGAAGAAGTCGAAAAAGAAATAGAAATCGTAATGACTCCAGTGGAAACTGATAAAAGCTTTGAGATCCTTCCTGAAGAACAAATGGAGACTCAAGAGGAAATGAGAATTCCAGACCAGGAGGACAGCCGAAATGAAAATGAGCTGCAAAGTGAAGGAGAACATTTTGATGAAAAGGTGGAGCTGGAAGAGCAAGAAATAATCTCAGAACAGGAGATAACAAAAGAATTGAAGACTGGGGAAACGGAAATAATAATTCTTGAAGAAATGGAGAAAGTAAACGAAACAAGAATAGAAAGTATTGTCAAAGTACAGATGGAAGCAGAGGTTCAAGATTTCATAGAAATTGAAAAGGAGAACTTAGAAGAAATTCAGGAAAAGGAAGATAAAATGGCATTAGAAGAAGAAGAAGAAAAATTGAAAGCACAGATCCTTGAATTAATTATAAAATGCCAGGATTGCCAACGAAAGAAAAGAGAAATGGAAACAGATCCAAACGAGGGCCAAGAAAACCTAAAAGGAAAAGATGAGATTGTTGAAAATAATGAAGAAAGGAGAAAAAGGGTCTTTGAAGAAAATCAGGAAAGAGGAAGAAGACCGCAATTGGTAGACGGTTTACAAGAAAATAGACACCCCATGGAAACTAGGAGAGGAGGAGAGATAACGTACAATGCCTTGGAGAAAGAGGACGCACAGGCGTACTTCAGCTGGAAGCTCCGTAAAAAGAAAAGGAATGAACGAAAGGAAAATGGAAAAAGGGAGATAGAAGGAGAGCACGCTTATGGACAAGGATGAAAGGAAGACGGAGATGGTTCATAAAGCAAAAGAGATATAGAGTGTGGAAAAGAAGGAATAAAACTTATATAGAAATAAGAAGACGAGAGAATATGGAATGTAAGGAAATAAGAGAAGAGGGAGAAAGAGTAAGGGATGAAGAGAGCAAGAAAGATGCTGAGATCATAAAGAAAATAAAGCATTATATAAGAGCCATAGAAAGATGTGAAGGAAATGAAGAAAGAACGATGCATTGTTTAAAACAATTATATAACTTACAGATAAATGTTCAGCATCTGGAGAAAACAGGAATTGGCAAGGTTGTAAATGGAATGAGAAAAAGAGACGGTTTGGTAGGAGATGTATCCCGAGCCTTGATAAAACTTTGGAAGGAAATGGTAATGGAAGACCAAAGTAATGAAGAAGAGTGCGAAAGTGAAGAAACAGAAAGAGGTACCATGGAAATAGAAGATAATGAAAGTGACGAAGAAGAATTCGAAGGTGAAGAGAAAGAAAGTGATGAGATGGAAACAGAAGATAATGAAAATGAAGAAGTAGAAGAAAAGAGGAAGACGAAGAACAAGAGATGGTGGGATATGAAAGTATGGAATTGATAAATACCATCATTTATTATCAGAAAGCCATTGAAAGGTGTATGGGTAATGAAAATGTTTTGTTGTATTGCCTAAGCATATTAAAACATTTACCCATAACTGTTCAACAGTTACTAGAAACAAATGTTGTAGAGACAGTTGAAGGTATTCACGAACAAGGAGGGGATGTGAATATACGAGCTCAAGAGTTGCTTATAAAATGGGAAAATGAAATGATAGAAGATTTAAGAGCAGGAGGAGAAGAAGTTATGGAAATGGGAGATATGCTCGAGGAACATAATGAGGAAGACTCAGAAGAAGTAGAAGAAGAGAATGAGGAAGAAGAGCAAGGAGGAATAATAACAGTTGGAGATGTAAGGGGGAGGCACAAAGGATAGGGAAAGGATTATTCCAGCATAGCTAACGGGTTAAGCCGCATGCACCCGTTAAAGAATGAGAGAATAAAGGAAAATTTTGCTTGAAATACCATCTCAAGAAGAGATGAGGAAAACAGAAGAGAACCAAGAAGAGTCGGGTGAGGATAGACCGAGCTCTTAAAAAAACAAATGAAAACTTTACAGACTTGGAGTCTGAAAACAATAATGAAGAAGTAACGGGTAAAGCCATTTGCACCCGTAAGGTATTTAAAACAGTAGGTCACTAGGGTGACAGTATATAATGAGGAAAGAGAAATAGACCGGCAGGACGCCCGTCTTATGAAACGAGGAAAGAAATAAAGCTGTTTGACTCAAGTGTGGAGAGCATGCGCCAGACTAGGGGAGAATCGTAAACACCCGAACGAGACGAGTAATTTATAACCCTGAGTATAGACGTCAGCGAGGGTAAATGAATGAATGGGATCTTTGGAGACCCAAAGACAAGCCAGAGAGGAAGAGGATTTTAAAGGAATAAAGAAACAAAAGGTACGGAAAACGTTATGATGGCTTTGACAATTAAGAAAAAAATAAGATTTTTATGAATAATTGAAATAAATTTCCTCAAAATGTTTCGAAAATTTATTTACCTAAGGAGGGGAGAAATGAACCCATGTACCATTGGCTCAAAGGGGGTCGAATCCATGTATATTTGTAAAAGGATGGAAAGAAATATACAGTTATAAATGGAACATAGATAGATTTCATGCAAGGGATGCTAACATAACGTTGTGTAAGAAGTTAGACCCAGGTGGCCGAGAATGAGATCATGCCTGACTCATTGATAAAGAGCCAGTCACGAGTATAAATAGACTGAGTGGAAAGTTCCAGGCGTAAGAGCGAGAAGCACGTTTCGGAATTCGCCCTTACCTTGCATTAAAACGGCAAAAGCGCAACTGTGCCAAAAGAAGAATAATTAGATTTAACCCATTTGGAAGAATAAAAGTAAGTAATTAAATACAGCATTGTGAATGATTTCAGAAGAGAGATTTTTGTGTGGAGAAAAAGCTTTTAATAATTGTCCAGGAAAGAAGTGCAAACGTAGCCATACGTCATAGGGGAATTACCAAGGCCCGAGGAGTGGGGAATTTAAAAATAGCAGCAACACCCACACAGCTGAAGACTAAAAATTAATTAATATCTCAGAAATGCACGATCGATTTTCATGCGCAGTGAGATCATTTTACGTTTGGAAGACGAGCTTTCTGGAGATATAATTTTTATAATTGTGCGACAATTATTTCAAAAGTTGGTCACGAAAAGGACTAGGATTTTATCTTTTTTTGACTAAAGAGTATAAATGTCCAGGCCAAGCCAGCCCAATCATGCAGTTTTAGTCCGTCCAGGAGGCGTGACGCTACATCGCACATCGAAAGCAGTTACTAGTCAGCCCAGGGGGGCGTGACGTTAGAGCATCATCATGCAGTATTATTCCGTCCAGGGGACGTGAAGCTACATCACGCCGTATTCAAACGTATGAACTTCAGGGGAGGTCATACCGTACAACAAGTAGAAGCAGTAAATGCAGTATTCGATAGCCTAGGTGGGCGTGGTATCGAGAACCAACGTGCATCCATAAGGAGTAGCCAAGAAGTATTATTACAGTATCGCCGTGTGGAGAATTAGGAAAATCCTAGTTACAGGATTTAGTTCCGACAGTATAAAGTTTACAGTGAAAGGTTCAGTAATTACAGTCAAAGCAGGCTGCGAACTTAGAACCAAGGGCGATAGGTCTTAAATTAAACGACCAAAAGGATCATAACGTATTGAAGTATCATAACAGCGAGATAATCATTCTATCAACTTTAAAGAACCTGAGCAGGAACGGACAGAATAAGGTTCGCAAAGTATTCTGGAAGGATAGGAATTCGAGAACCGAATAAGCGGAGAGGAGAAGGAAACTCTAGACATTGTTTCAAGGAAGCAGACGAACTATTAAAAGGCACTAAGTTACGAGGAGTACTAGTTGCTAGAAATCAATAGGTCACCGATAGATTATTTAGGGGACCGTGGACAGAACAGACTTTCGCTAGACCAACCAATAGGGTCTAGAAAGGAGCCGTTCGAGTTAATAAGAATAGCAGATCATCAGGAAATGGGATTTGAAGGAGTGCTATTGCAGGGAGGAAATAGATGGTTCGAGACTTTCACATTCTGACAGGATAGGAAGCCGACATTTACTAAATTTCACCCTTGGAGACGGGAGGTCAAGAAGTCACGTGTGATAGGCTTAATAGCAGCCTTAGTGATTAGAATCTGTGAAGTGTAAATATATATAATTTGTGGTAAGAAGTAATATTTTTCAGTGTTTTTATCGTGTATTATAAACGAATACACCAGTGTATTTTAAAATGTTATCAGTGTTAAATGTTTTTGAATTAAATGTATGTCAAGATATGTCAGTACATGAAATGAATCTGTACAAAATGGAGTAGTCACAAAATAGTGGGCAAAATGAAACATCGCAAGAGAAGGAAGGTCAGGGACCGACCTATAACATGTGAGTAAATATTTTCATTATGTTTTGGTGTTGGGAAAGTGTTTGTGTACAATCCACCGGAGTTTGAGGTAGAGGGATGTTTCTAAATAACAAATAACAGAATAAGAGCGCGGTCTGAACAAATAAAATTTGAGAAATTATAAATAATTATGGAAAAGGATATATCCTGTAGAGGAAATGTATGGAATAAAATGTCAGTGTATTTGACGAATGTTACAAAGGCAAGCGTAATAAATAATAATAATAATAATAATAATGAAAAGAAATATAGATAAAGATTAAATTGAATGATATGAAAGTAAGAGCGTTTGAGCCTTAATAAAAGTATAAAGACATGGTGTTAATGCATGTTCTTAAAAATATAGCGATTATTGTCAAGGGAATGATTAATATAAAAATTGAGATATGGATCAATTGTTGATGTTGAATCTATCAGTTCTTTGGAAGACGCTCGGCCTTAAAATAATGTATAGCGCATTGTAGCGCATTAAAGTAAATTGTCACGCTAGGAATGCGTAGAATATAAAGGTACTTGGTAAATTACTTATGAGGGACAATTGATTGCGGTAATTGAGCCATATTAAAGTCCTCCAATAGTGACGTAGATCACGAGGACATGTGTGTGTTATTATATTGTAATAGGGAGCAAATGTATGGTATTATGAGCGCAGGTAATATAGGCCACGGCCGACCCTAAGTCGCATTTGTGTAAGTCCTCCAATATGGGAATGGTTCCCGAGGCATGTTAAGAGAGTCGAACCTAGACTCGTCTATTTGAAGCCCCTAAGTATTCGTCGTTGTATGTGAATTACTCTTACCAATCAATGATGACCCTTCATAATTAATAAATGCCAAGGTTACGAAAGTGGTTTGTGAACCTAATAATGTTGTTGAAAGAATATGAAAGAAACGCCAGGTCTCCCCAGAAAACTGAAGAAAAGAAAGATCTGTTTTAAAAGCATTGAGTATAGCGGCCACGCGCGGGCAAGGCGGGAGGCTCCCCTCTCAGCCATAAATCTCGCTCAAGTGATTACGGTCCAACCCTTGTCATTGTAAGTTGTGCTAGGTCGGAAAGGAACGTCTAAGAGAAGTAGTAACACACCGTGAGTGTTTAAAAGTTGTAAAGGACCCGGGGTTTGAACCGAGGTCCAGATAGATGAAATTCGCTTGCCAGTTCAGATCGTAGCTTTCTTATGTGATAATGGTCTTATAAGACAAATAAATAAATAAAAATCCCTAATGTAATGTTGTATGGATGTAGGATTCCATGAGTTCAATGAAGATAACTAGATTCCGGGAGTAATCATAGTTTTTGACTTTGTCAAGTAATCTTTGTAACTCTGGAGTACACAAGTATTTTCCCGATCACTGTAGTGAATTTGTGAAACTTGAGAGAGATGGTAATGTTGAGAATATTGTTGAATGCCCAAACATTTAAGTAGAGAAGTAACATGTACTTTAAATATGATTATATATTTGTTTGATGATAAGAAACTCATAAAATAGTTATTGAGGTGTATGAAAGAATGACACCGTCATTATTGGAAAGCATCGAGCCATTAGAGCTCGTGATTATGATGAACTTTAAGATAGATACTTTATGGAAGTGAAAAACATTATGAGTTGTTGGTTTGAAGGAAACCATGTATTTTAATACAATATTTGTTTGATTTTTACATATTCCTTGTTCACTTTGAACAAGTAGAAGGATTGGGTCAATAGTTTATTTGTTTGTAGCGCCATAATTTTGGTTAATTAAATGTTTTGAAATAGGAGTTGATTTTGTTTTTATTTTTGGAAGTGTATCCTCTATTTAATCCAAAATGTGTGAGTCACAGAGTGGGAGAACGTACCAAAACCCCGAAAATCCCGATTTGAGCATTGCTGGCATACTGTGATTTGCATATTTCTTGCTGGAAGGGCACAGTATCAACTTCAAGTTCAGTAAAATCTTATTTAAATTTATCGTCTCACAGTAGGGACAGTCGAATGTTAACTGACACTTCGCATAGAAAGGAAGACCCGCAGAAGTTCGTAAAACTGTTTACTCTAAATACGCACATGTGTAAGGACAACACAATCATTATTTGCCAGTGCATACTTGTATGTTTGATTAATGTATTGATTGGTTTATTGATTTATTGTTTGTTCGATTGTTGGATTGATTGATAGTTTGTATGATTGATTGATTGTTTGTTGTGTATTTGTTTGCTTTGTTACACTGGAAGAGAAGTATGTGATACGTGTGGGATCATAAAACACCAGTTATCGAGATACAGTACGTAAATGCGAGCTGAGTATGTTGTTAGTTTATTTGCCTGATGAAGGTGGACGAGAAATCATCCTCACATGTCTGTTGTGTAAACTGCAAGTACTGAGTGGAGGAGCCTATGATATTGTGAGTCACAGCCTACCACTAGTCCCACCGCGTCATTACGCGTGGTGTTATTCCGTGGATAAATAATCTTACCCGGGAAAACCTACGAATCGCTGAAGAAGAAATTCGTCTTCTGGTAGGAATAGTATGGTTCAGTAAGCATCATTATCCAAGTCAACATGCAGAACCTAGAAATTTGCGCGCCGTGGATTCCACTCCCATATTTATTTATATATGTATTTATTTATTTATCCATTCATTCATTCATTCGTTATTTATTTATGTATTTATTTATTTATTTATTTTGGCTTATTTATTTCTTCTTCTTTTCGTTTGGGCCTACTGAGGACCACGGGGCTCGTTTTGACTTCTTGTAAGGAATTTATGTTTCTTCTTAGCCCAGGCAACTTTCATCTTCTGGCTGTGTGTCTGCTTTCTTTCCTGTGTCCACTTCGGTCTGGTAGTCCCTGTACTCTTCCTGCTGGTGAGAGACACTGGAAAGACACCATTTTGAATCATCTGTCGGAATTGTGATCGATCCTGTATGTTTTTTTTATGAAATTCCAAGTTGCTCTAGGTCTGACTTCACTGTGGTGATCTATTTGTTTTGGGACGCTTTCCCTCTTCCTGTCGTGGTGAAGATCTGGCTGGTAATCTATCTGGACCCATGCGTGTCAGATGTCCGTAGAAAGCTGATCGTCTCTTCCTCATGGACGTGACGATATCTTCTTGATGATCATAGAGCTCATTGTTGTGCCTGATCCTGTAAGTACCACCCTCTTCCCTTATTGGTCCTAAAATCCTTCTAAGTATTTTCCGTTCCTTGAGCTCTAGTTTCCTCAGTGGGCCTTTCCGGTTCATCAGGAGACACTCAGAGGCATATAGAACGGAAGGTCTTACTACTGAGTTGTAATGTAGAAGTTTAAGGTTCTTAAAGAGGCACTTGGATGTGTAGATGCTCTTACAGGAGTGGTAGACCCTTTCCAGTTTCGTGCATCTAGTGTCTATTGCTAAGGTCTCACTCTCGTTCGCTGGAATCCACTCCCCTAGGTACTTCACTGCAGGAACCTTTTTGAATTGCGGTGTCTTTCACAAGAATAGTAGATGGGGCTCCCTTTATATTTGTCATGAACACTGTTTATTGTATATTGACCTTCAAGCCAGTTTTAGCTGCTATGTTATAGAGGCTCTGTAGTTGGTGAGCAGCTTCTTCTATGTTGTTCGCTAACAAGTTAAGGTCGTCGGCAAAGGCCAGGCAAGGTACATTGGGATTGTCTTTCTTGTACCCAATTTGCAGTCCTGTTCCTGATGGTAACGTGGTAGTCCATTCCCTGATTATCTTCTCAAGTACACAATTGAAGAGAATACCAGAAATGCCATCACCTTGTCTAACTCCTGTTTGGATAGAGAAGCTGTCTGAGAGCTCACCTCTGAACTTGACTTTGGAGGTCGTAGTCTTCAGTGTAGCCTGGATTAGTCTGGTGGTCATCGCATCCAGTCCTAATTCCCATAGAGTGGGAATCATACGCCTTCTGGAAATCCACTAGTATGACTACCCATCGATGTCCGCCGCAAATCTTGTACCTTAAGATTGTCTTGAGGTTCTGTATTTGCTCTATGCATGATCTATTTGCACGAAACCCGGCCTGATATTCACCTGGTTGGGAATCTAGTTGACTAGTAACTCTGGTTAGCAAGGCTTTAGATATTATCTTGTATTTGGCAGATATTAGAGAGATGCCTCTGTAGTTAGCAAGGTCAATCCTACTACCTTTCTTGTGTAGAGGATGGATCACAGCTGAGGTCCATCCCTCAGGTAAGGTCTCCGTTGCCCAAATGTCCCGTATGATTTGACGGAGGTTTTATATTGATTGTTCATCAGCATGTTTCCACATTTCTGCAACTATACCGCCTTCACCTGAGGCGTTGTTGTTCTTTAGGCTCTTGATAATCTCCCTTATTTCTTCTATGGTTGGTGGTAAGGAGTCTGGATTTCTGGAAGGAGGGTCTTGGAAGGGGAGTCTCTCTTCAGGTTCCTCTGCATTGAGGAGCTTCTTGAAATACCCTGCAAGGGTACTGGTGCAATTCTTGTTGTAGTACTGAAGTTTTCCATCAGGTCCAAGAAGATGAAGGGTAGGAGCTTTGTATTGTGTCGTCTGCTTTCTGAGTTCTCTGTAGAAATCCCTCGAGTTATGTCTTTTGAAGTCCTCTTCTGCCTGTTTTATTAGAGCCTTATTATGGTTCCTCTTGGTTTGTCGCACTATATTGGAAGTTATTTTTCTTTGTGTAAGAACCACCTGATAGTTAGCTTCATTCTTGCACTGGTTCCAAGTGGCCCAGGCTCTACGCCTTTCTTCTATAGCCTGGTCACATGTAGTCGTCCACCAGGGATGCTTGGCTTTGTTGGATGAGGCAGGCATGGTTTTTTGAGCGGCATCCAGTAGAGCCTTTTGTAGGTTGGACCAACCTTGCTTCTCTGTGTTTTCCTTCAGGGTGGCTTGGAAACCACAGTCTTCATCACTCAGTTTGAGGACGTTGAACTTTGGTATTTTACCAACTTTGGAGGTATTTGGTGGTCTTCTAATTGGCTGCAAGTTCGTTTTCACCAGAGATAAGTAATGGTCTGAGTCTAAGTTAGCTGCCCTTATCACTTTGACATTTTGTATCTCTTTGTGATACTTTCTGTCCATATCCACATGATCCAACTGGAACTCTCCTAGCATTGGATTTGGGCTCTTCCAAGTCTTGGCCTTCCGAGGCAGGCGTTTGTTGGCAGTTGATTTTTGGACCAGGTCATACTTATCGCAAAGATCTATGAGGCGTTCTCCATTCTTATTGGTCCGCTTATGGGCTGGATAGAGGCCCACTATCCGACGATATTTTTTCTCCTTGCCAATTTGTGCGTTAAAATCACCCGTGAGTATGGTGGTATGATGTTGTGGAATCTTGTCAAGGGTTTCTTCTAGAACACTCCAATATTGCTCAACTGACTCTAGGTCTTTTCTGTTTGTGTCGTTTGTGGGTGCATGGAAGTTCATTATGGTATATGCCCTATTGCGGAACCTTAAAGATATTGAAGAAGTCCTCCCATTAGGCGAAATAAACCCTATTATGTTAGCAACGATACTATGATGTACAGCAAAGCCAGTACCAAGGTGAGGGACGTTCTTCATCACTCTGATGCCTGGTTTCCCTTTGTAAATTCTGTATCCTTGAGATTCTATTGCATCTTCGTCCGTGAATCTAGTCTCTTGCAGTGCTGCTATCTTGATGTTATGCTTGTCCAGCACATCCAGGGTATGTTTCAGTTTACCTACCTTTAACATGGAGTTGATGTTAATTGTAGCTAGGTAGGTGATATTTCTCTTATTTCTTGGCTGTTGCGTATACGGCGGAGCACATGCAAGTGCAGGCACCCCAGAGTCCGATGGCCTGCATGCCCCATGTGTGGGGGTGGATTGGTTACCACCTGGGGTATTCTCTAAGTTAATGTTTCCCTTCATGTTGAGTTCAACGAGTAAGTAAGTAGGCCACCCTAATGGGTGACGGTTTATAATATCAGCCGCTCCTAACATGGAGAACAGACGCTGTTTTCAGCCGCTCGATTCGAGTCAGACACTGCTCCCTCCTCCTTTCTCAACCGGGCTTGGGACCGTCTATGGCGGAGTTGGCTTATTTATTTATTAATTGTATTTTATTTTTATTCTTATCCTATTTTCATTTTATTTTATTTTAAATTGTATTATTATTATTTTTATATTTATTTTATTTTTATTTTTATTTGTATTTGTAGTCTATATTTATTATTATTTTTTATTTCAACTCCATTTTTATTTCTATTTTTATTATTATTTCTTTTTCTAATTTTAATTTTTATTATATTTTTTTTAATTTTACTTTTTATTTTATTTTTATTTTTATTTTTATTTTTATTTTTATTTTTATTTTTATTTTTATTTTTATTTTTATTTTTATTTTTATTTTTATTTTTATTTTTATTTTTATTTTTATTTTTATTTTTATTTTTATCTGTATTTTTTTAAATTATTTTTTTATTTTATCATTTTAAATGATCTTGTCGACTTCGTCGTTACGCTGAGGTCTGGCGTTGTTACGGCGACGGGACGAAATGTACCGAGATGCACTGAGGTGTGTGACGTCATAGTACCGCTTGAGCTTCCTCCTTTCCCCCCGCGCTCCGGTGAGCGTGACGTCATCCAGCCAGCTACCTCCTTTGACCTTGGTTTGCAGGCATGAGGCTTTCACCCTGCATTTCAGTATTTGTAACATTTGTAGTATTTAAAATGATATAAAGTCTAGTCTTTCAGACTGACTAGCACTCTTTTTATTCATTTTCATTTTCATTTTCATATTCATTTTCAATTTTATTTTTATTTTCTTTTTTTTTCATTTTTTTTTATTTTTTCTAATTTTTTATATTTTAATTTTAATTTTAATTTTAATTTTAATTTTAATTTTAATTTTATATTTATATTTATATTTATATTTATATTTATATATTTTTTATTTTTTATTTTTTTTATTTTTTTAAATTATTTCTTATTTTATCTTTTTAAATGATCTTGTGGACTTCGTCGTTGCGCTGAGGTCTGGCGTTGTTACGGCGACGGGACGAAATGTACCGAGAATGCACTGAGGTGTGTGACGTCATAGTACCGCTTGAGCTTCCTCCTTTCCCCGCGAGCTCCGGTGAGCGTGACGTCATCCACCAGCTACCTCCTTTGACCTTGGTTTGTACGCATGAGGCTTTCACCCAGCATTTTTCAGTATTTGTAGCATTTGTAGCATTTTAAATGATTTAAAGTCTGGTCTTTCAGACTGACTAGCACTCTTTTTATTTTCATTTTTATTTTTTATTTTATTTTTTATTTTATTTTATTTTCAATTTTTATTTTAATTTTAATTTTAATTTTTATATTTATATTTATATTTTTTTATTTTTATTTTTATTTTTATTTTTATTTTTATTTTTATTTTTATTTTTATTTTTATTTTTATTTTTATTTTTATTTTTATTTTTATTTTTATTTTTTTTATTTTTATTTTTATTTTCATTTTTTTTTATTTTTTTTTATTTTTATTTTTATTTTAATGTTTATGTTTATGTTTATTTATATTTTTTTTTTATTTTTTTTTATTTTTTTTTTTATTCTTATTTTTATTTTTTTTTATTTTTTATTTTTTTTATTTTTTTTATTTTTTTTTATTTTTTTTTTATTTTTATTTTTTTTTTACTTTTATTTTTATTTTTATTTTTATTTTTATTTTTATTTAACTATTTATTTACTTTTCTTCTATGGACGTTTAGGCCACCTATGGACCAAGGTGCTTGTGCTTCAGCTGTTGTCTGCCACTTCTCGTGTTTTTGGTGGATTGTTTGCCGGCTGCTTTTGTGCCGAAATTTTAGCCATTTATTTATTTATTTATTTATTTATTTATTTATTTAATTGATTTCTACTGGGGACATCATGATTTTCAGTCGAATGGTTGTGAATATGTAGTGTGATTGCGTTGAGGGTCGTATAATAGTAGTTTATAAATTCATTGTTCTATGTTATAATATTATTAGGATAATATGAGTTGGGTACGAGTTTAATTAACAAATATTAGATTCTAGGGAGTGGGGGATGTTCTCATAAATGGTTGAGAAACATTGCACTAGACTACGCATGACTTGAGATATTGCCGGAAATATATATTTCCTGTCGGCTGAGGTTTTGTGGATATGTGATCACGTGATCGCTCTCATGAATGGTACTTGTTACAGAGCATGCACCTGGATTGTCCTCATAACCCCAGCCTGTGTATAGGAGAAGAAGCTAAATGAAGAAGACAAAGCCGATGACGTAGCAGTGGAGGTGTGGGAGTTGGGGAGCTGGCCTGTAGTTATTGAACTTCTCCCAGGGCGGGGGTGGGTGACGTAAGAGGGATGAGGGTCATCTCTCATCTCATGTCCAACTTTTACTTTTCTCCTCCTCCTCGCCCCTAGAGAGCAGATGGAAGACCTGGTTCTCTCTCTCTCAAGAAAGAAAGGGAGCGAATGGATATCTGTCTATTACTGGGCTGAGAAATACTCTTGCAGAGATTTCCTCACGCATCCACTCCGAGGGTTAGTAGGCCAGTTAGTATGCAGAGGGTCATTTAATAATTTATGCATAAAAGGTTACTGCTTATCAGAATGTTGGTCTCTCTGAAGGAGGTTGTTAATATTGTTGCTTCTTTTAGGGCAGTGGTTATTAACATATTTCTAGTCGAGAAACTGTGCCTAAAACCTCTCTCGTTGGATGCAATAAGCTCCAATGTGTCTATCAATTTATTGATGATTGACTGACTGATTTATTGTTAGATTGATTGATTGATTGATTGATTGAGTGATTGATTGATGGAACTAAAACTTAACCTATGTACTGTCAGTGCGATTACATACGTAGATTCTCAAAATATAGATCTATAGATCTGTGTACTCAATGTATCAACATTTAATACCATGTCCTCCTCGTTGCGTAGTAGCTAGCATCCTTAGTTGTCACCGCGGCGGTCCTGGTTTGATTCCCGGCTCTGACAAGAAATTAATGCTAGTCTGAGGGCTGGAACAGGGTACACTCAGCCTCGTGAGGCAAAACTAAGAAAAGAGGCGTGTTCGATTTCTACCTTAGCCCTCCTGGAAATGGTTTTCCGTGGTTTCCCACTTCTACTCCAGTCAACTGCCTGGTTGGTACCTAACTCAAGGCCACGGACGCCTCCCAGCCAAAAACTACGCTAATTACAAATGCACGCACTAGTATAGAGATCACATTTACACAGGTTATCAGACAAATTCTAAACTCACCCAAGTGCACGGGGCTACATTACCACGATGTCTCAGTATGTGTCTTACTAAGCTATCTCTTCTCTTCATTATCAGTCGCCAGAAACATCTCTCCTCTCCCACTCGTTTTAATATCTCTTCATTTGTTACTCTATCTGCCCATCTGCTCATCATCATTCTCCTGTAACACCGCTTTTCAAATGCTTCTATTCTCCTCTTTTCTGCTGCGCCAAAAGTCCAAGTTTCACTTCCTTATAGAGTCACGCTCCAGACTAAGGCTTTAAAAATGACTTCCTAATACCTATCGTGGTCAAGTGTAAGAGAGGGCCGTGAGCCCTAACTTCGCCAATGCTAAAGACATGAAAATGAAAATCCACAGCCTGCTTCCAGTCTCCGACCGGGTCAGGAATGGAATGAATGAAGCCCCTATCTAGCGGCGAGGATATGAACTGTGCCGGCTGCCGAGGCCTGACGCACTCCTCTGGGGCAATGATTAAATGAATGACAGATGAAATGAAATGATAGTGGAGAGTGTTGCTGGAATGAAATTTTGACAGGGAAAACCGGAGTACCCGGAGAAAAACCTGTCTGCCTCCGTTCTGTCCAGCACAGATCTCACATGGAGTGACCGGGATTCGAACCACGGACTCAGCGGTGAGAGGCCGGCGTGCTGCCGCCTAAGCCACGGGGGCTCCGCCAATGCTAAAGACATAAAATAAATAAAATAAAACTAGCGGACCCATGCGAGAAATCTCGCATGTTCATAAACCGCACTGTCCCCAATAGGTTTATAATGAGAAAGGTTTTTGTTTTAATTTCAACCAAATGATTATAGAACCTTATTTACATTTTAGTTAGAATTCCAAGTTCTACGTTCCCTAACTTAAGAAGGCAATCACTGAAAATTGGATCGTCATAACACTCACAGGTTATTCGATATTTATGAAATTATAGCCTACGATTTGAGTAGTAGGCCTATGCTCATTCCTTTGATTTACTGTTTCTGAAATCCATGCAAAATGATAAAGGGAAGACCTCAGAATGTTAAAATGACATGAAACAGGCGTCACAGCGGTCAAAATGTGAAGTAGACAGCAATTATGGAGCGTATTTTCCTACAGCAACAGTATCTGCAAATCGCACCCTTCGTATATTTTTTTTAAGTCATTTATGAAATTAGAGTGCTATTCGTCGCTGATAATGTCTATTCTCTTTCATTTGAATGCTCATTTGTAACGATAGGTTGCTTGTGAGCGCCACAGAAGGGATCTACTGTATACTACAGTACTGAGATAATATACTCACAAGGGGAGGATACATTGCATTGGTCACCGATTCGAACCATCTTTGGTACACGTGTAGGGCATGACCAGGCGTATACCACGTGCAAGTTGTAAGATGCCCTTCTCAGCCGTTTCCGAGAAATTAATTAATTGCAATTACAGTGCGGTGTCTATGTGCGTTGTACGCTAGCAGGAATCCAACGAGCGCGTGGTGCAGCGGTAAGAGCCCTGCTTTGTAAGCTGGATCGAATCCCACCGGTGTGCTTTTACAGTGTGTTGTGTTCCTTTTTTACTTTCTTTTGTAAACATTGGCAATTCGTACAACTATAAGTGTCACGAAAAATGTTTATTTTGCAGTCATTTTTTTAAAATTTTATTTAGTCAATTTACCCTCTAGGTTGGTGGTCCCCACGGACTCAGCGAGGGAACTCACCACTACCGCCTCTATGGGCAGTATCCTGGAGCTTGGAACATCTGGTCGGGATGGATACAACTGGGGAGGTGTGATCAGCACTTCACCCAGGCAAAGCGAACAGGGGCCTCATGAGGGATGGGAAGGGATGGAAGATTGGGATGGATAGGCTAGGAAGAGGGAAGGAGGCGGACGTGGCCTTGAAGAAGGTACCATCCCGACATTTCCCCGAAGACGAAGTGGGAAACCACGGAAAACCACTTCGAGGATGGCTGAGGTGGGAATCGAACCCCCTCTACTCATTTGGACCACCCGAGGCTGAGTAGACCCCGTTCCAGTCCTCATACCACTTTGCAAATTTCGCGGCAGAGTCGGGAATCGAACCCAGGACCTCCGGGGCGGCAGCTAACCATGCTGACCGCTACGCTATGGAGGCGACCTTATTTTGCAGTCAATTGTAGTAACTTGTTATGTGAGCGGGAAAAGAGATTCTGAAATCATCGTATGGGGGTCAACGTTTGTGACATTACATAATGTACAGTATCGGCATTGCAAATACATTGGTATTATTCTGTACACGGTCAGGTGTATTATATTATATGTAAACATTTATACATTGAAGGCACAGTCTGTTCCGTTCATTGCACGTCTGTGAACTATCAGACCACCCCGTACCCCGCAAGCAGTGACTCATGCTATGGGTATTGGTTGGAAATTGTCAATGGTTACAAAAGAAAAAAAATCACACACTGCAAAGGCTCACCGGTGGGATTCGATCCAGAGATCGCGCGCTTACGAAACAGGGTTCTTCCCACAGCACCACGCGCTCATTGAATTCTTGCTAGCGTACAACGCACATAGACACCGCACTGTAATTGCAATTAATTAATTTCTCGGAAACGGCTGAGAAGCACACATTACTACTTGCACCTGATATACGCCTGGTCATGCCCTACACGTGTACTAAAGATGGTTCGAATCGGTGACCCATGCATCGTATCCTCCCCTTGTCAGTGTGTTCATTATGGGGCATGTTCATGGTTTAATTTGTTTAGCCTGGGCCTGCCTCCGTTAACCGGAAACCTATGTTTAGCGGAAAAAATGCTTGTCCCTTTCGTTTCCGTTGAAGGCAGGTTTGGCCGTACCAATATAGGGTGGGTGGGGTCAGATCCGTTATCCGACAACTTATGCTTCCCCAGGTCAGGAAGCACCGAAAGACATGAAAAACCTACAGTAAAAGGGGCGTGGTAGAGGAGAAAACAGGAGCAAAAGTTGTCTCTCTTGGCAACACTGCCTTCTACTGTGTACAAGACCGGATCGAGGAAGTGCCACTGCAGTGACAGAACGGGCGGTATTCACTGGGGTAGGTCTCGCAAACAACTGATAAGTGAAGGTCAGTTCCACGGAGGGGAGGTAACTTGCCCTATCAGTTCCCACAGACTAGGAACAACAGAGTTCCGAATATGCTTCCCTTCCCCTGTAAGATAACGTGGCAGCTGATGTGATGTTGCTGGCCGGCCTGGACATGGCAAATAGCCTTCCCGAAAGTGGTTGTCGTAACATGAAATTGTTTGAGAAACACTCGCCGTATGCAGATCCACCCCAGGCGTTATGTCTTCGTTTTCTTTATGCCGCACAGCATGGTGCAATCACAAAGTCATAGGACCAACGATTCGCCTGCTAGACATGTTTAAAAATGTCACTAAACCATTTTTTCTTCGTTAAACCGTGCCCCTATCACTAGGCTATACGTTGGTCACGTCTTTCGGCGCGTCCTGACCTGGAGAATAATATGTTCCCGACCCTCCAGTTAAACTACCCACCCTGTATTGTTCAATGTGAAATAGTCAATCAAAATCTACAAATTGAAAGCTGCAACTTTGTGGACGCAATCGTTGTACTATAAGACGACAAAGTGCGGAAAATCAGCCGCCAGTTTGAACTGCAAGGCTCTGAGATCATGTGGTACATGTTGGAATGGACAGCCCTGATTGCCCAAGCACTCAAGGCCGGTGGGTAGCAGCCGCATGGTTCAGTCAGCATATACGCTCCGCCTCGCTATTACTCCGAGTTGCACAGGGATGTCGAGCTCCGCCAGCCGTCATGCCTGCGTACCAGGATGTGAGGTACGATTTCGGAGCCTTGCAGTTAAATCTGGCAGCTGCTTTTCCACACGTTGTCCTCTTATAGCACAACTATTGTGTCCACAAAGTTTCAAGATAGGTTTCGACCTGTCTTTCCTGATACTTCCCTGGTAAGCACGGGAGACTTTGACAACCCCACAGTACGGCTAATTCCACAGTACTTGAAATATGCTTTTTCTGCCGAGATATCCCAGCGCAAGAGACGAGTTCATCACACCATTTGCGTTGAGTCAACTATTTAATTTCCTTTGACTATGAACTATTAAACGACAAATGCTACCAACTGGTGGCAAAATCATGAAGACTTGTATGATTAGTTTGTGAAGTATTAATATAATCACATATATTTTGGTGATGCATTTATGTCGTAGTGGTAATTATTAGACTTATCATATTATTGCGGTTTTAGACAAGGTACTACGGATTTAGCCCTATTACCACCAGTGGAAACCAAAAATCCCTAACAATTTACTAAATACAAATTTCTTCGAAAGTGTTATTTTAAATATTCTATTATATGATTTTGACAACCCTTGCAGGATGAAATTTTAAGAACGGAATTTATGTCACATGTAGGCTATATAGTAATTTAATTTCTATGTTAATTTTCCCTTAATTTATCATGTTTACCATTAATCCCTTAATATTGCGGATTTAGCCGGATCTCCCCTACATATACAGCAGTGTCGTAAACCTACCAACAATACAACAGTGCGTAAAGAGATTTCTCCTTGATGAAGTGCTTAACCGGTGTGACTGAGTTTCATTGTCTTATTGTTCCGCCGTAGGAGGACGTGGTGCAACGCTTTCCCCATTTAGTTCCCTCAGCTGCTTGTCGTTTCTATTACTTTGCAACTGATATTTTGTTCCTTGATCCTTGATAGACGGTACCACTTGTACTGATTACGTGGTACTCTGTCTTGATTTCATTCCAGAATTGACAGTCAACTTTGAGAATGAGTAATCAGCAGCTCAGAACCTACGTAATAAAATTAAGTATTTCCGTATTGTGGCTGAGCTTGCAATACCGCGTGTCTGACACTGCTGTTCTTTTCAAATATTTTTCTTATGATTGGTCTCACCTCCCAGCCTTGTGCCGATGTGCTGTGTAACAGAACAATTCATGTTAGGTTCATTTTCCTGTGTAGAGCATCACAAACAAGTAGTCTCGTGAAGAACAAAATAGCCTATTTTCATATGGGCTATTCTACTGGTCTTTCTCATTAAGAACACTCCCGGCTATTAAAAGGATGTTTGGTTAATTTTTCTTTATGCTTATCCAAAGGAAAATGAAGCTAACGAGAATTGTTCTGTTGGACGTAGAGTTGGTATTAAGCGATGTTCGATTAATCGATTAACAACGATCAATAAACGATTAGTCGAGTATTTTGAAATTAATCAAATACGATTAATCGACTAACTATTCATTCGATTATTTGACTAATTGAATAATTGGTTAATTGGCTAACCGAAGAATCGATTAATTTATTACTAGACACGAGATACGAAAAGAAGTTTAAATGAGAGGTCTTCCCTTAAGTTGAGTGACTATTATTTTCGGAATGACGTAGCTATAGAAGTTTATAAAAGTTACTTTTTTCCTAAATGTACAAAGTGTCCACCCTTGCTTATGTTAGTAATAATCAAATAAGTGTCAGTGACAGTGGAAAGACAAACATCAATCACATTTAGAAGAGTTCTGAAGAAGAAAAAAAAGAAATCGCAGAATTTTCAGTAAAGATTTTGAATTCTTGTTCCATGTCAACAATTTAGGACGGTGTTTTACTTTGTTTTAGACTAGTTTTCACATAGAAGATACAATATTTTTTAAAAATCACGAGCCTTAGAGCAGTCGCTTATGATGTGTAACATAATTATGTGTGACATGTTATCCTACTATGTGTCTGCCGGGAGCGTAAATCCCTTGTTAACAGCGAACTCAGTTGGTAATTGAAATAACTACTGGTAAAACTCCTGTGCCGAATCCTTTCAGTAAATATGATATAATGAATATTTTCACAAAAGAACGACAAATAGAAGATGATTTATTGTAGGAATATCTTTAATGGGATCTCCAAACCTTGAAGTAAACCGTATGCGATATGCATTCTACATAGTGCTGCATTTTGTCCGACTGTACCTCGAGTGCTTACATTAAATAAGAATGCAGCAAAAGTATGAAGATTTAATAAATCTTAATTGTTTTCAGCAAATATGATATAATGAATATTACCACACCAAAGAACGACAATTGGAAGATCATTTATTGTAGGAATATCTTTAATGGGATCTCCAAACCTTGAAGTAAACCGTATGCGATATGCATTCCTCATAGCCATATGGCTGACAGTACGTCATGGTACCAGTCTCCGCCACCACGCGCGCACATTGTTTCCGTTGCATTTCCGTTTCATTTCTTCAAAATCACTACCACAAAATATATATATATATAGCAGTACCAATCTCCGCCACCGCGCACGCTCATTATTCCCCCCCCCCCCCCCCCCCAGGGGCTCACATCTAGTGGGCGTGGGTTGGCGACCACGAGACCCCTGCTGAGTCCGGCATTGCTTCCACTTACTTGTGCCGGGCTCCTCTCTGTCTTCTTTCCTGTCGACCTCACTTGGTCAACTCTTGTTCTCTTCCGACCCCGACGGTATTAGGGCATCCGAGGCCTAGGGAGTCACTTCTTTCACTTAATTGGCCCTTGTCTCATCTTTTCTGATTCCCTCCTCCTGCGAGGGGTCAGCCTTCTTTTTATTTTCATGTTATCTCCTGCCTTCTGCTTAAGGCCCTCAAGGAGGCCGGGTGTATGTAGCCCCACCACTTTTGGTGCACCCTAGATAATGCTACACCCTCAGGGGCTCACGGCTGGTGAGTTCGGGTGTTGGCGACCCCGAGGGATTCCTGAGCTGGGTCCGTTTTCCCCTTTTTGTCCCTTACCTTTGGGGCGGACCCTCTCCTCTTTCACTTTCCTATCTGCCTTTCATGGCTCTCCTTCCTTCCAAGTCCCTCAATCCGCCTTCTTCGAGGGTTGAGGGCATTTCTTTTCCTCCTGTCCTTTACTTGCCTTATTCTCCTTTAGTTTTCCATTTCTTCTTCTAGTATGTAGGTTAGTAGTTAGTTTTAGTTTTAAGATCGCTTTTCATTTTCATCTTCACGATCACCCAAACCATCAGGGGCCGATAATCTAGATGTTAGGCCCCTTAAAACAACAATTATCATCATCATCATCATTATTTCCGTTTCATTCCTGTCCCATTTCCGTTTCATTTCTTCAAAATCACCCCCACAAAAAATATACAGCAACCGAGTGGAAAGATGTTACACATCTATATTTGATACAATATTTTAATATTCATTAAATGCCTGTTTTGTATCTGTGAGAGCGTAGTGAAAGTGGCGAAGTACGTCGATTAATCGGCAAAACAATTACTCGATTAAACGTTATTTGTTATCTGAAAGAAATGGGGATACGAGCAGAAGATGCACAAGGCCGAAATCTTTATAGAACAGCCATCAAGAAGTTTGGGACTTTCCGGGACGAAAAACGGACAACTGGTGCGAAATGGACAGAAGAACGTCGTGCTAAACACAGTGAGTTCATAAAGACAATGTGGATCAAGCGAAATATGAACACACGCCGGAATGTTTAATGAGGCTTATCGTGGTCCCTAGTTGGCCGATTAGCGAAATTGAATGAATGAATAATAATATCGTATGGCCTCGGGTGCAGGGTGTAAGCTTTGTTAATTGACGCCCAGAGGGCAGCTTGCATTTTGGATTTTATCGCTCCTCGGAGCGCTATGAAAGTCAAGGAGGTTAGATATCTAAGCTCCTTGACACTATAGCGCTTTCTAGCAGAGAAAGGAGGAACTTTTTGTGTTGGCGGAAAATCCCGAGATCAATTTTGCCATTATGAACACGGCCTACTGAATTAAAATGTGTTCTTTAACATGCCAACAACGTATGACATGCGTACCGTGATTTTTGTCGCCTTTCAAAAACCACTTACCACGACCAGGAGCGATGCTTGGCAGTCCGACGCGATAACCACTCACCCACCGTGGCAAGCCCTAGGGACGACACATTCACAAACGGCTGGGAGGCGTGACCATTCATAAGGAAAATACTGGAAAAGAACAGCATTGTGGGATACGAGGTATTGCATGTTAAGGGACGTTAGGCTATGTGGGTCAAGCACACGCCCAAGTTTGGTTCAAGTGATTTTGGTTACTCCGAGTTACAATAATTAAATACAAGAAATTTTCATTACGTCGCTGTTATAAAAGGAAGGGGTACACGATTATTATAGTGATATTATTGAATAAACAAGATGTTCAGGAAAGAACATATAGCCTACTTTCTCCTAAATGCATGGGTATTGTTATAACTCTTTGTCCTTTTCAAGGAGTATGATTGAATGTTGGTTGTAGTAGCTTGTTGAAATACAACGTGCTATAGGGATATTAAACATGAATATGAGGTGCCCTTTGCTAGTGCTACCTCTGTACCAAATTTCGTTCAATTCGGTTTCACCGTGTTTGAATTGATAGGGGGAATCGATTTGCACACATACTTGGCCACCATCTGCAAACTATTGGGCTGATGTTCTTGCAGTTTGGTCAGAATATGTTTCCCACATAAAGATATGGTGTTGCAAAATTTGGTAGAGACTAGATTATTAGGTTGGTCGTAATTACATTTTAGCTTTTAAGATTTGGGTGGCCGCGATTACGTTTCCGTCAAGATAGCGGTGATATAAAACATGACACTGAGGTGCCCTTTGCTAGTGCTACCTCTGTACCAAATTTCGTACCATTCGGTTTCACCGTGTTCGAATTGATAAGGGGAATCGATTTTCACACAAAGATGGCCGCCATCCGCAAAATATTAGGCTAATGACCTATTAGTTTGGTCAAAGGATGCTCCCTCCATAAAGGTATGTGGTTGCTAAATTTGCTAGAGATCGGATGATTAGGCTAATCGTAATTTGATTTAAGCTTTGTACATTTGTGTGGCCGCCATTACGTTTCCGTCAAGATGGCGGCGATATAAAACATGACACTGAGGTGCCCTTTGCTAGTGCTACCTCTGTACCAAATTTCGTTCATTCGGTTCCACCGTGTTCGAATTAATACGGGGAATCAATTTTGACATAAATATGGCCGCCATCCGCAAACTATTAGGCTAATGACCTATTAGATTGGTCAAAGGATGCTCCCTCCATAAAGGTATGTTGTTGCAAAGTTTGGTAGAGATCGGATGGTTATGTTAGTCGTAATTTGATTTAAGCTTTAGACATTTGTGTGGCCGCCATTACGTTTCTGTCAATATGGCGGCGATATAAATCATGACACTGAGATGCCCTTTGCTAGTGCTATCTCTGTACCAAATTTCGTTCCATTCGGTTTCACCGTGTTTGAATTAACAGGGGAATCGATTTTGACACAAAGATGGCCGCCATCCGCAAACTATTAGGCGAATGACCTATTAGATTGGTCAAAGGATGCTGCCCCTATAAAGGTATGTTGTTGCAAAATTTGGTAGAGATCGGATGGTTATGTTAGTCGTAATTTAACTTAAGCTTTGAACATTTGTGTGGCCGCCATTACGTTTCTGTCAATATGGCGGCGATATAAAACATGACACTGAGATGCCCTTTGCTAGTGCAACCTCTGTACCAAATTTCGTTCCATTCGGCTTCACCGTGTTTGAATTAATAGGGGGAATCGATTTTGACACAAAGATGGCCGCCATCCGCAAACTATTGGGCGAATGACCTATTAGATTTGACAAAGGATGCTTCCTCCATAAAGGTATGTAGTTGCAAAATTTGGTAGAGATCGGATGATTAGGTTAATCGTAATTTGATTTAAGCTTTGAACATTTGTGTGGCCGCCATTACGTTTCGGTCAAGACGGCGGCGGTATAAAACATGACACTGAGGTGCCTTTTGTTGGTACTACCTCTGTGCCAAATTTCGTTCCATTCGGTTGCACCGTGTTAGAATTAATAGGGGGAATCCATTTTCACACAAAGATGGCCGCCATCCGAAAACTATTACGTTGATGACCTATTAGTTTGGTCAAAGGATGGTCCCCCCATAAAGGTATGTTGTTGCAAAATTTGGTAGAGATCGGATGATTAGGTTAGTCGTAATTTGATTTAAGCTTTGAACATTTGTGTGGCCGCCATTACGTTTCCGTCAAGATGGCGGCGATATAAAACATGACACTGAGGTGTCCTTTGCTAGTGCTACCTTTGTACCAAATTTCGTTCAATTCGCATTCACCGTGTTCGAATTGATAGTGGGGGGGGCGGCAAACATTCAGAGTACACACACTCACACACACACACACACACAGACTCACACACAGACTCACACACACATACACACACACAGACAGACACACTTTTTTCGCCCTGTGTTGATCTCATAAGTCTACTTTCATTTTTTGAAAAAATCGAAAGTAGGCTAATATCGACGTCTCTCTATGTTACCTTTAATGGACATTGGTACTGAGGTTTTGGCATCTATTGAAAATCATTAATCTGATTTTTTTCTTCCATAAAAGTATATCTTGAACCTTTACGAAGGAGGTACTATACGAAATTGTTGGATCTCCCATCCCTTTTTCCAATGATATGGGCAGCCGATTTTAAATAGCGGTAGTCCAAAGAGGTTTACAAGATGCTTTCTACCGACACTTTTCCAATACTGTAATTTCAATATGTTCCAGGCGCAACACATTTTCTCTGAAATGAATGAATTTTTCCATTCTTGTTCAGAAAAGGACCATACACAAATTTACAGAATAAAATTCATTTTCAATTGTTTTGAGACAAAGAAAGTAATATTATTGAAGAAAAAGTGTAAAATTCAAAAAATAGATTGATGTGTGTAGTTTTCAAAATGATCTCAGCAACATCTCCATCGTTACTAGAAATACCTTTCTATAAAGTTGTTAAAAATATTGCTGGCCATTTAATATAAAAATACTGAATTTTTAACAGCAATGCTAAAGTGTGCGGAAGGATTATATTTTTGCGTTTTTTTCGTAAATATTTTACGAAAAAAGAAAAAAAATCCTGAAATTAAACAATGCCAATGACATGTTTAGGTTCATGTTCATTTCTAAGCATAGTATTAGCTTTAACAATTTCAGAAATGTATGTTCCTAAATATGGACGTTTAAGAACTCAGTATCAATGCCACTTAAACTAGCCATTTCTAATAAGGTCCTTACTTGTAACGCATTATTCCTAAACTCTGGCGCAACACATGGGAGCAGTGTGGTGCTGAATGTTGTAGCAGAGGTAGTGTTTAGATTCCGTGATTATTTCCACAAACAAGGAGCTTGCATGCTACCTTCCTGGCCCCCAGCAAGATTCACCCTTGACTTGTTAAACAAGCGTGTGCAAAACTGCGTCTAAACAGAACCTGGGCATTCTACAGATGGCAATATTTGAAAATATAATAATTCAACCAATTTAATTTGTACGTCAACTAATTTAGCCCATATTTTATTTCTAGAATACCTATTTCCAGGGAACATACTAAATATTACCATTTAGAATGGATGCTCGCTTTATGTTCTTAACCTTTTAACTGATATGTACTGTATATTCTAATGAATAAACACCCATGTGCTGAGTTATTTTCACACACCTTAGCCCCATTTTACATCAAGGCCCTAAACCAATTTAACAAATTCTCCTTTCTCTTATTGGTTCCATAATTACATTTGGGTTACATTTTACACTCATGTACTCAAACAAGTTTCCTTCGTGGGCGTACTCACTTTTCTGTGGCTTCCAAGCCACATGGGAATTGCGGGAAATGAGTTAGCAGATCAAGCTGCATAGGAGGCGGTATCACTACCACCTCGACCATTGGAGGTACCCGCTAGAGATATTCACTCTCAGTTTCGCCGAGTCAGTGGCTAGCTGACCCAATGCCCAATAAAATGAGAGCGATCAAGGGAACTACTCGCGTGTGTCGGAGCTCTTTCCGGTCACAAAGGGAGTCCGCCATTTTGTGTAGGCTGAGGATAGGTCATGCAAGATCCACCCACTCGTACCTAACTTTGTACCTGTGGTGCCGTATTAACCGTGGGCCACAATTTAACTGAGTGTGTGGATCTTGCTGACTTATGAAGAAACCCTGACATGCTACACTCGATCTTATATTAGCCGATGACGTGGTGGTGGCTGATCTCGTCATCCGCTTTATAAGGGAAAGTGGGCTAGGTTCGGCAATCTAAATTTGCAATTGAATATTTGTTCAAAAAACTTGTTCTTTTTTGAAATTCTTTTTTTTTTCGTACATTTTGTTTATAATTTGTGGGTGTCGTTGTAGGTTTGGTAGTGTTTTGTAGAGCTATTTTGTATTGTATATATTTGGATCTGTTGATGCTCGCCTTTCGAGCGAAACATGTCATCCCTCAGTTTTCTCCCTATTCTGTAGTCCAAAACAAATATGGTTTATTGGTTCCTCAGTATAGGGGCTGCGACAACGCGTTCATGTAGCGCCGTGTAATTTGGGTGTGAGTGTAGAATCTGTCTGATAACCGGTGTTAATTGTGATGGCTGTATTAGTGTGTATTATCTGTTTTTAATTCTAGTGAAGACTGCAGACATTGAATTTTCGAGTAGTTCCTACTTTTTCTACCAAACGTCACCGTCGACGACAAGCTAGTTGCTGACTTGGTTACTAGATGCCACCGCAGTCGGCTCCTGATGACGAACGTTGGAACCTAAGAGCGTTAGTCAAATATAACCTATAATTTAGCTTCACACAAGTGTAATCAGTGGAAGGTTCTTTTACATGCCATACATCTATGACATGGGACCGCCGGCTTTACTTCCCCTCCAAAGGAAGGCATACTGAAGGGTTTTTAACGCTCTTAAAAAATCCGATGACTTCGGCCGGGTTTGAACCCGTGACCTTGGGCATAGAAGCTCAGCATGTTTCCAACTACGCCACCGAAGCCGACCAAAACAAATATACACACTGTATATATTTAAATCACCTGCATTTTTTTTTCTGTTTATTTTTCGCATGTCCCAGTAATTGGGATTACATTGTGATGACCGACTGACAAGATGTAATATAAATTATTATCAATAAGGCAACACTGAAAAATGGTTCAAAGCTATCTACCCTCTGGGGTTGGTCGTGACTTATTTATTTGCGCGGATGCCACTTTTTACCGTCTATGTACACAAATCGTTGAATTGCACTGGGCAAAGAAAAATACAGTAACATTGTTCCCTCATGAATTAAGACTCAGCATCCTCGTTTAAAAACCACATCTCTGTGAGTTTAACCACTCCGGTATTTATTAGACAATTATTTCATTCACTCTGAATCTTGACGACCAGGTATTTAGAAACAGATCCCCCTACACGTTTAAGTGGAGTAGTCATTAAAGTCGCTGTGTGTGTGCTATATTATAGCCAGTGAAGTTGATATTAATTAATTTAAAGGAAAAACTTCAGTTTTCATGGTCCGCGCAGAGTTTCAACAACTATTATTAAAGACAACACTAAATTATCATGTTATTATAAACGCATTAACAATGCATTATTTACGGCTGTGACCTTGTGCCCTCACCAGTTTCTTGTCAGAAGTTCCCGTGGAGACAGCGCACATCTCTATTGGATAATGGAGTACTCCAGGCTCACTGGTGTGTAACATCGCTCTTGCAGGCTGGAATAGACGTTTACAGATTTGGCAAAGTGAGGAGTGCATAGCTTCATGCTACTAATTTATGTTTAATTAATTTTATCTTTGATATTATATTGTAATCAAATAATAAGAATAATAATGATAATAATAATAATAATAATAATAATAATAATAATAATAATAGAGAATTTCAAGTATCTACAGTAGGTGAAGTCATCATGAACAAGTAGTTCCGTGAAGAACCATCAGCCTATTTTCACATATCCTATTTATGTTAATCGCCTCTATCAACATACAAAATTTCAATTTGATTGCTGTAATAGATTTGTAAATATTGAGAACCGTCTAAATATTTCGGATGGTCGCCATGTTGGATTTTTATATATGTAGGACTTAGAGATATGTACTCTTACATGAAGATTATTCTGTAGGTGTTGTACTCAAACTTCAGTCGCATGATTAGGACACAAGATATGAAAATCAGATTTTAAAGTTGTGGTTATGAAAGCAATTGAAATAAATTAGATGCCAGTGGATTAAAATTTGTATAAGCATGTATCGTACCAAGTTTCATTGCGCTAGGATGGTTAAATCGCGAGAAAAGTCCATTTCAATATGTATAATTCGCGTCGCCGCCATGTTGGACTTGTGCTCACCAGGTTATTGAAAGTCCCATAGGTGAACTTATGTTCATAGCCTTTATCAACATACAAAATTTCAGTTAGATTGCTATCATAGATTAGTAGTTATTGAGAACCGTCTAAATATTTAGGTTGGTCGCCATGTTGGATTTTTATATATGTGTAGGCCATAGAGTTATGTACCATTAGATGATGATTTTTGCGTAGGCTCATTATTCAAACGTTCACTTTGATTACATGATTAAAACACAAGAAATAAAAACTTAATTTTAAAATTGCGCACAGCCGCCATCTTGAGGTTATGTGAACAATTGAACTAAATTAGATGCCAGTGTATTACAATGTGTATATACATTTATTGTACCATATTTCACTGCGCTCAGATGGTTAAATCACGAGAAAGGTCTATTAAAATGTTTCACCTTCGCTTGGCCACCATGTTCTTTTTGTATTTTACAGGTTTTTAGAAGTCTCATAGGTGACCTTTTAGTAGTACCCTTTATCACCGTACAAAATTACAGGGTGATGTCAGTAATAGTTTCAGAGATATGGAATGCCGGTGAAATATTTCGTAAAGCAGCCATCCTGGTAATATGTAAACAATTGAACTATATTAGATGTCAATACATTGCAATGTGCATAAACATTTGCTGTACCAAGTTTCATTGCGTTTGGATGGTTAAATCGCGAGAAAAATCTATCTAATAATTTCAACTTCGCTTGACCGCCTTGTTCATTGTGTAGTCAACAGTTTTTTTAAGTCTCATAGGTGAACTTCTAGTGGTGACATTTATCACCGAAGAAAATTTCAGGGTGATATCAGTAATAGTTTCGGAGATATAGAATACCTGTGAAATATTTCACTCAGCCACCATGTTGAATTGGTGAGACGTCATAAAATTTGAAGAGCATGGTCGGAGTCGGCCAAAATAGTACTATAATGATGAGTTTCATTGAAATCGCTCCAGACATTTAGAAGTTATTAGGGACACATACATCCTCACATACAGACACACACACATACACACACACGGACAAAAGGTGATCTCATAAGCCTTTTTTTTTCTTCCATAAAATGAAAATTGGCTAAAAATGGAAGCTCTTCGGGAACGGATACGCAAACTTGCAACAGCATAGAAAACATCACGCACGATTTATAACAAAATGTGCCTTTGCCATAAAACGGATCTGAAGCCAGTAGTTATGTATGCAGCCTAATCTCTTTCCCTAAATGCCGATAAAGGTTTCCTCGTATAACTGGAGAAAAATAAGTAGTTCCGTGAAGAACTAAACAGCCTATTTTCATATATCCTGCTCATGTTAATTGTCTCTATCAACATACAAAATTTCAGTTTAATTGCTGTAACAGATTCGTAGATATTGAGAACCGTCTAAATATTTCATATGGTCGCTAGGATGGATTTTTATTTTTGTACTATTTCATTAAGATTATTGTGTACGTGTGGTATTCAAACTTCAATCGCATGATTAGAACACAAGAAGTAAAAACGAGATTTTAAAAGTACGCACGCCAGCCATCTTGTGATTATGCAAACAATTGAAGTAAATTACATGCCAGTGGATCAACATTTGTATAAGCATTTAACGTGCAATGTATCACGGCACTCAGATAGTTAATTCGCGAGAAACGTCCATTTAAATATTTATACTTCGCGTCGCCGCCATGTTGGATTTGTGCTCACCAGGTTACTGAAAGTCCTATAGGTGAACATATGTTCATAGTCTCTATGAACATAAAAAAATTCACTTTGGTTGCTGTAAAAGATTCATAGATATTGAGAACCGTCTAAATATTTCGGAAGCTCACCATTTAGGATTGTTATATGTATAGGCCATAGAGTTATGTACCATTCAAGGACAATTATTGCCTAGCTTCATTAAGTTATGTACTTGTCCACTATACAATACAAAATATCTTTTTATTTATACTTTTTGATACATGTTTCGGCCCTGTGAGCCTTCTTCAGTCAAAATCAAAAAATTATCCTAGATCATTCTAAGGGTTGGTCTCTCATAAAAAATGTTTGTAAATCAAATTTTACATCGTCATGGATGCTTAAAATACATGAATATAAAATGCTTAAAGACATTAAAAGATTTAAAAATGCACGAAATTTTGAAACGTGGGCTCCATTCTTGTTAATCTATTTCCAAAACAAGGGACCTGGAACAATAAAATTACCTAACAATCTATGGTTCCTACTTGGAAACATGAAGAAATGTTGACTTTAGTTATGTAGAAAACTTACCCCATTGTACAAGCATCTTTAAAAAGGAAAGTAGAGATAGGAATCGAACGTTGTTTATTTAGAGCTTGGTCAAAATGTTTTCAACACCTGTAAAACGAAAAACTAAATGAAAATGAAAAATTGAAAAATAGAAAACCCACGCATAAATGACCAATGTTTACATACCGCAGTTTGGAGACCATAAACTGTCACTTCACAACTTGAAAGAGCTACTACAAATGTGTCCGTCTTGTTGTTCACCTTGATCACATGTTGACTAGAATACTGCAAGTGTGGGGTCAATGGTCGCAGAAGGGGAGGTGTAGCATACGTCAGAACTTTACGTTATGGAGGAGGGAGGGCCGTTTCTTGTTTATGTCGGTCTCTTCGCCTTAATTTCGAGATCGTGTTAAATAATATGTTGTCGTTGAGAGTTAATTCGTTCAAATTGTTCACAGGGTCTGTTTTTTGGGCGATATAAATTTCTATGTTCTCTAATACATTAAGTTTTTTACTTTTATTAACGATATGCACAATTTCCAAATCCTTATCTATCGAACTGAAATTATGTTTTTTCTCGTCCATGTGGTTCGCCATGGCCGAGAACTTGTTATATTTCAGCGCACTGGTATGTTCCCCGTATCTTACGTTGAACGCTCTACCCGTCTGTCCAAAATAGGTGGAATCGCAATCCTTACATTTTAGTTTGTACACTCCCGATTTGCTGAATTTATTGGTCTTATTTACACTATTATGATTAAAGAAGATATTGCTGTTATTATTTTGTGTTTTGTATGCAATGTTAATATCAAATTTTCTAATTGAGTTTGTTATTGTATGTGCTTTTGGGTTTACATATGTGAAAGTAGCGAAATTTTGGTTCTTTTTGCGATCTTTTTCTAAAGTTGTTTCAAATTTGTTAATAATTTTATTTTTGATTCTGTTTACGTAATTTTGCGAAAAACCATTTTTCTTTGCGATGTTGGCTATGATTTTTAGTTCCTTGTTTAAACTTTCTTCACCGAGTGGAATATTTAGCGCTCTATTAATTAAGCTGTAAAAGGCGGCTTTCTTATGGCTCTCTGGGTGATTAGAATCTTTCTTGATTGTTATGTCTGTTTGGGTTGGCTTGCGATATATATCAAAATGCAACTTATTCTGTGTTTTCTTTATTTTTAGATCTAAGTAATTTAAGCAATTTTCTCTTTGGGATTCTAGCGTGAATTTTATATTATCTAACTTGTTTAACATATTCAATAATTCGTCTGCTTTTACCATTTTTTCGTCTATTATAGTGAACACATCGTCCACATATCTTCCCCAGAACACAATACCTGGTAGATGGTTAATGATTTTATTTTGTTCCAAGAAATCCAAATAAACGTCTGCTATAATACCGGATGCCGGAGATCCCATTGCCAAACCATTGGTTTGTTGATAGTGTAAATAAGACCAATAAATTCAGCAAACCATTGTTGTTCCTAACATGTACACTTCAAATAACCTATAAATTGTAGACATTTAAGTGTGTTTCTGTTAGTATTGATTTGGCGTATAATTAACTTAAGTGTTTCTTAGTGTTTTTCAACCTCAATTGAATTTTGTAAGGACTGGCAATCTAAATAGCTTTTTAGTAAGTCTTTCAATATAGAGGATGCGACTTTTGTGAGTATTTTGAATTTCAATTGCATTTTGTATTTTCAACCTAAACCGCTCTTTGCAAGTATTTTGAATCTAAAATGCACTTTGTAGAGTGCGCAGTTTGCAAGTACTTTGATTCGCAATTGTATTTTGTGGGTATTTTGAATCTAAATTACATTTTGTAAGTATTTTCAATCTAAATTGCATTTTGTAAGTATTGTCCATCCAATTGAGTAGTTTGAATATACAGTACCATACATCTTGTAAGCATTTTGAATTTCAATTGCATTTTGTAAGTATTTTGAACCTCAATTGCATTTTGTACGTATTTTCAATCTCATTTGCATTTTGTAAGTATTTTGAATTTCACTTGCATTTTGTAGGTATTTTGAACTTAGCCTACATTTTGTGCTTATTTTTCAATCTATTCCTTTTGTGAGTATTTTCGTTCTAAATTCCCTTTTGTAAGTATTACCGCTCTCCATTTTGTGAGTAGTTTCAATCTGAGTTCCTCTTTGTAAGTATTTTCCTTCTCACTTAATTTTCGTTCTGGTTTCCACTTCATTGACATTTTTGCTATCACCCAGACCATTAGGGACCGATAACCTAGATGCTAGGCCCCTTAAAACAACAATTATCATCATCGTCATCTCCTGCCATGCCAACAGTAGAAATGAACAAATGTGCTTCATAAAAATCCAAGTTGCAAGAGGAAAAATTGCAACTCAGTGCTTCAGAGCATTGCAGGAAGCTTGCGGGAGAGAAATCCTACCTTATCAAACTATTGCAAGATTGGTGGAAGCCTTTCGTCAAGGAAGAGAGGAATGTCAACACAGAGCACGTGCTGGTAGATTTTTATTAATAGATAGATAGATTTTTATTAATTCCATTTGATCAAATACATGCATTCAATACATTTTTGATATAGGACACGTCAGAATTTACATGCATAAAATAAAAGAACTAACAGGTATATATTACTAAGATTATAACTATTTATAACTTATTATAATAGCAAATCTTAATAGATACAATCTTATTGCACAACTATTTACACCTCACTCTATTATCATAATATGAAAACTTAATTCTATAAATACAACAACATACAGCTAGGTATTAAAATTAAATTAAAAAAGTAAAATATAGTTATAGATTCCATCACTCCTATACGCTAAAATATTCAACTACTGAGTAAAAACAATGGCACTGCAGATAAGCTTTCAACATTCTATCAAAGGTTTTTATTTTTGGGGCCAGTTTTATATACTGGGGTAGTTTATTGTATAATTTAACTCCAGTGTGAAAAGTTCCTTTTTGATATATGCTTGTGTGTGTGTGTGAAATATGAATGTTTTGATTTTGTCTTGTGTTATGCCTATGAACATCATTGTTTGTTTTAAGAAAAACATCTTTATTCATTAAATTCTTTTTAAAAAACATAATACTTTCAAAGATATATATGCAGGGCAGTGGGAGAATGTTTAAATCTTTAAACAGAGGTCTACATGATTCTCTCGAGTTTACATTTGCCATAATTCTAATCGCTCTCTTTTGTATCCTAAACGTGCTTAGTACATCTGGCGACATACCCCAAAATATGATCCCATATCTTAAGTATGAATGGAAATAAGCAAAATAAGTATTTCTTAATGTGTGCATGCTAGTGCAGGTTTTCAAAATACGTAACGCAAAGCACATCGAGTTCAGTTTAGTATTCAGATATTGTATATGTTTATTCCATTTCAAGTCTTGTTGTATCCATAGTCCTAAAAACTTTGTTTCTGATTTATTTTCTATTTGATGACCATTTAATGTTATATTGGGCATCGCAGGATTCCTATTCTGTACAGTGTGGAAATTTAGACATACTGTCTTTTTATAGTTTATTATGAGGCGATTATCTTGTGACCATTTGGTTAACTCTCCTGTAACGGAGTCAGCAGACTGCTGTATGACCTGTTTAGTTTCACCTTTTATTACGAGTGTTGTATCGTCCGCAAACAAAATTTCCTTATGTGAATGAACGTTCTGTGTTATATCATTGATATATAGAAGAAAGAGTAGTGGGCCCAAAACCGATCCCTGGGGTACTACAAATTCAATAATTCCCTCATTGGACAATGTTTCATTAAGTAATTTGGTTCCATCATCCTTGTGTCTCAAGCTTACTATTTGTTTACGCCTTGTTAAGTAAGACTCTATCCATTTATTAGCTAGACCTCTAACACCATATTGATTTAGTTTGGTAAGGAGGATTTTATGGTCAACTACATCAAATGCTTTCGATAAATCCAAGAATAGGCCAGTTACATGTTCCTTATTGTCAATTAATTTCAGTATACTATTACTACATTCGTAAATTGCTGTCTGTGTAGATTTTTCCGTTCTAAATCCATGTTGTGAGTTTGATAATATTTTATTTTTTTCTATGAAACTTATCAGTCTCTTATACATAATTTTTTCCACAATTTTTGCAATACCAGTTGGCAAGGTAATAGGACGATAGTTATCTAATTCATCTTTTGAACCGTTTTTGTGCACTGGAATTACTTTTGATAACTTCAAAATAATTGCAAATATCCGTTGTTGCAATTGACGATCTCCATGTTCAGGCTGTAAGGGCATTATTGGAAAAAGAAAGGCGCTGGACATGTGTGGAGATTTCCGAGGAACTTGGTATAGAAGCATCGCCTATCCATAACATTTTAAGAAAAAACTGAGGATGCGAAAAGTTTGTGCCAGCTGGGTCCGCACACTCTAGTCAAAATTGGAAAGTGGCAGCGAATGGAGACAGCAAGAAAATATTTGGAACGATATGAACATGAAGGTGAGGCCTTTCTTCGTCATGTTATCACAATGGATGAGACATGGGTACGTTCGTATACACCTGAGCTGAAACGACAGTCAAGCTAATGGCGGCTTATAGAATCACCATTCCCAGAAAGATGTCGGTCGATATGAATTAGGAAACCACGGAAAATCCGTATTAGGAAGGTTTTGGTGGGAATTGAACCCCTCTCTTCTCAGCCAAAATCAAAAGTTTGAGTATGCTCCGTTTAAGCACGCTTATCAGAATTTAATTCACCCCGCAGCGTGGCCGTGCGATTTAAATCCCTTACCACGACCGCTATGGGGAGCAGAAGCAAGTCCGGAGATCTAAGGTTCGAATCCAATGTTATAAAAATGCTTTTGGTTGAAACTTTTAGCCTAAATTCAACACATTTTCATGTGAAAGTGCTAATATTTATGAAAATCAAAACAAATTGTTTTGATTAAAATGAATAAAGTAAAAGAAAAAATTAAATTACAAAGTCAAATAATAACAAGTAGTTCCGTGAAGAAACTTTTTTATTTTATTTTTATTTTTTTAGCGTATGGCTTTTAGTGCCGGGAGTGTCCGAGGACATGTTAGGCACGCCAGAGTTTGTAGCTTCTTCTAAGCGGACTCCCATGGGGAGAGCTACAAGTACCTTCGTGTGTGGAGTGTTGTCTGTGGAGGAAAGTTTGAATGTAAGGACAAGGAGTTGGAATGTAGCGGCTGTGGCCTATAGTTTGGGACCAACCCCGGCATTTGCCTGGAAGGAAGATGAGAAACCACAGAAGACCATCTTCAAGGTTGCCGGCGGGGGGATTCGAACCTCCTCGCTTCCCGGATGTGAGCGACTGCCTGCAGTCACGCCGTAACCACCACGGCTTCTCACCCGGTCGTGAAGAGCTAAATAGCCTGTTTTCATATATCCTACTGGTCTTGCTTAGGACACGAGAAATGAAGACGAGATTTAAACAAAAAAAAGCACAGCCGCCATTTTTAAGTTCTCATAAAATTCAATTAAATTAGACGTCAGTATATTAAGGCTTTTATGAAGATATACTGTGCCAAGTTTCACAGTGCTCGGATGAAAAGTCGCTGATAATCAAGATGCACGAAATCCCTAATACGAATAATTAACAACAATAACAGAATTCAATTTATTAAGCTTACTAGGAATCGAATTCAAAACCTTTGGTTGTTATTGCTGTTTCATTTAATGGGCATAGACATCTTGGTCATTCAGTCCCGTGTACTTGGGTGCGTGTGGAATTTTGTATGATAGCGTGTGTTATTGAGAATGTTGTATTAATGTGTGTATTTGCAATTTAGGTGGGAATTGGGAATGAAACGGCCGTGGCCATAAGTTTGGAATCATCCCGGCATTTGCCTGGAGTAGAAGTTCAGAAACCACGGAAAACCACCTCCAAGATGGATCAGGTGAAAAATCGACCCCACTTCTTCTCATTTTGCTTCACGAGGCCCTCAATCCAGAATTAAATCTCTTGGCAGAGCCGGAAATCAAATTGGACCTCTGGGCGACAGCCAAGAATGCTAGTCGCTGCATCACTAGGTGATCAAAATCTCTGGGACAGGAGTTTATCGCATCCCCGGTGCAAGACTGCCACAAGTCAAAGAACATGAATTTTGAAGTATGTGGTACTTATAAATGCCTATGATCCAGTCCGTGTCTTGCAAAACTGTCGCAACTCGAATCCTATAAATAGCAATTTTACGGCACTGAATAGATAACTACCATAATTCAAAATTATTATTATTTTTATTAAAACACATAATTATAATCCATGAAAGAACTTTGTATGTTATTGTATAGTACTAGAGAATGTTAGTGGTTAGTAATACGGTACTTTCACTTGAATTATGTAAATATTCATATTTTCTCTAATAGCTCAAAATCTTTAAATGCTTCTGCTGAAAATGTGTCCTTTTTGACTTGTGGCAGTCTTGCATCGGGGGTGCGCATATGTATCCTTGACCACGAAGGTGACAAAAAGAAAACTTCAACAATAAGTTCCTTGAAAGGGAATAACTCTTGATATATTTTTAGAAAGACTTAAACATTGTACTTGAAGACTGGTATATAAGAGCAACATAACAAAGTATGTCAGTTCGCTGCAATGGACCACTGTTTTATGGGTGCCAGTCTTATGTAATTGCCATGTTATATTTCTCGCTCTGAGATAACAACACTATTTTCATTTGTGTTCACTTTTGAAGCAGAGGCCGAGAAAAAAGCGAATGCGTCTGAAAGTAAATTTATGCTAACCACAGCTCCATGCCAATAAGGGTGGCAGCTACCCTATGCTTAGTGGCTGTTAAAGAGCTGACCAGCCGTCCGAGGTCGCCCGAGATGCTCACAGTGCTAGCAAACTGGACCCCCGCCACTTGTTCTGCTATGCTCTGCTCTGCTCTGCTCTGCTTCATCTAGCACCAATAATTACACAGCTTCCGTTTGTTCTCAACAACCCTAACTAGCCTCTCCTCACCATTATTTACAAGAAGGCTTACTAATTGTTGAGCTGATCAATAATTCTTACTCTCCTCCTTCATTTAACTTATCTTCCTCTTCTTTCCAGCTCCGGGTTTATGAGTACAGATAAGGTCAATACCAAAGGAAAGCTATACCTTCATGAAATATCTATTGCAGCCGATGCACAAGGTGATTGTTGTTGTTGTTGTTGTTGTTGTATTTTTATGATGATTCAATTTGGGGCCTGGGCATCGTGGTCATTTCAGCCCCGTGTACTTGGGTGTGTGCATATATGTTTGTAATTTAACTGATAACCTGTAGTATTGTAGTGTCATTAGTAGAGTGTGCATTTTTATTTGAGTCGAGGATTGGAACGGAAGCGACCTTAGCCGGTCCCATCCCTGTATTTATGATATCAAATTGAAAAGTATATTTTTGAGAATAGCTGTTAATTAAAAATCAGCAATTGTTGTCGGTTTGTGCTGTGTCTTGTGTGGGGTTTCGCCTAGGACACCACGCTGGCTCATCAGTGGGCTCTTGGTGTCCCCGCCCAGACCCCCACTGGAGTAGCGAACTGCGCGCTACCTCTCTTTTCCACTGGCCGTGAAAGCCAATATACCATAGGTCTAACTGTTAATGCACAAGGTTCCTCAGTTTTTGGTAGATTTCATGAAAAGCTACCTATTGCAATGGGAACTATGTTGCGACTTCGTGTTTCGCATCCCACAGACCCAAAAACGTTTATATTTTAGCCTACTTTCGATTTTTGCAAAAAAGTATAGTAGACTTATGAAATCAACACAGGACGAAAAACTGTGTGTCTGTGTGTGTGTGTGTGTGTGTGTGTGTGTGTGAGTGTGTACCCTGAATGTCTGCCCCCCCCCCTTATCAATTTCAACACGGTGAACCCGAATTGAACGAAATTTGGTACAGAGGTGGCACTTGCAAAAGGCAACTTAGTGTCATGTTTTATATCGTCGCCATATTGACGGAAACGTAATGTCGGCCACCCAAATGTTAATAGCTTGAATCAAATTACGACCAACCTAATCCATTGATCTCTACTAAATTTTCAGCAACATGCCATTATGTGGGAAGCATCCTTTGACCAAATTACAACGTCATCAGCCCAATAGTTTGCGGATGGCGGCCATGCTTGTGTGCAAATCGATTCCCCCTATCAATTCAAACAGGGTAAAACCGAATTGAACGAAATTTGGTGCAGAGGTAGCACAAGTAAAGGGAACCTCAGTGTCATGTTTTGTATCGCCGCCATCTGACGAAAACGTAATAGCGTCCACCCAAATGTTAAAAGCTTAAATGAAATTACGACCAACCTAATCACCCGATCTCTACCAAATTTTTCAACAACATACCTTTATGTGGGAGGCATCTTTTGACCTAACGACAAGGTCATCAGCCCAATTGTTTGCAGATAGCGGCCATGTACGTGTGCAAATCGATTCACAATATCAATTCAAACACGATGAAACCTAATTGAATGAAATTTTGTACAGAGATAGCACTAGCAAAGGGCACACCATATTCATGTTTAATATCCGTATAACACGTTGTATTTCAACAAGCTACTACAACCAACATTCAATTATACTCCTTGAAAAGGACAAAGAGTTATAACAATACCCATGCATTTAGGAGAAAGTAGGCTATATGTTCTTTACTGAACATCTTGTTTTATATATACAGGCTACTGTATATCTATATCCCTTTCTTGTGGACACAATAACTACCGTTATTTTTCACCAATCACTTTCAAATGTATACATAAAATATAACCATTCAAGTTCTTTGTCAAGTTCATTAATGGAAAAAATCGGACCAGGGTGGTGGAAATGAGGTGGCCTCTTTCGAAACAAAGAAATATCGCTGTAATTTTCTTAGTATGCGAAACATTGGATTCAATCAAAGTTCGTACTATTGTTCGGATAAATATCAGTAAAGTTTTATGATAGCTCCAACCATTGACCAAACGGGTGGGAAAATGGAGATCTCTGCCGATGCAAGCGAGACACGAGCTAATCATGTTGTGAGTTAATGTGATGAGATCAACCAAAAAAAAGTCACCACAGCGAGTTAAGTAAATCTATGACTTTAGTCATATTTCTATCTTTTCCTGTATTGATTATGATCCACTACAATAAATATCCACTTTGCAATACAATGTTTATCGATCACTATCTTTTACAATAATTGATACATGTTTCGGCTCTTTGAGCATTCTTCAGTCAAATGGCACAATACATTCTCACAGTTCAATCTAAAACTAATAAGCGTGACATTCTCAATAAAATTTAAGATTTTCATAATCGTCAAATGCAATTTTAAAAAAGGAATTAAAAAACTGAAAGAATATTTAAAATCTGGGTGCAATTCCATTGTGATTATTATCTATGAAGTAAAACAGCCGCCGAGTTGAATTTCATCTATTCATCGCGGTTTATCCCATATATAATCGGCTTCGGTGGCGTAGTCGGTAGCATGCTGAACTGCTATGCCCAAGTTAGCGGGTTCAAACCCGGCCGAAGTCATCGGATTTTTAAGAGCGTTAAAAATCCTTCAGTATGCCTTCCTTCGGAGGGGTAGTAAAGCCGGCTGTCCCATGTCATAGATTTATGGCATGTAAAAGATCCTTTCACAGACTTAACTTGTGTAAAGCAAAATTGTTAGGTTAGATTTTGTCAGAACGCTCTATCAAAGTTCCAACGTTCACCACTAGGTATCATTGATATCTGGTGGCGAAAGTTGGAACTACTTGAAAATTGAACGGAACTTGTAGCTCACCCTTTAGGGTGTCCGCTGGAAGCAGCTACAGACTCAGGCGAGCCGAACATGTCCTCGGACGCTCCCGGCACTAAAAGCCATACGATAAAAAATAAATAAAAAATCCCATATATAGCGAGTTAAGGCAAACTGCAAAATACAAAGACAATAAATAAGTCAACGTCCGAAAAAATAAAATCACGAGGACAAACTGTTTAAACCTGCATGCATTATTAAAATCAAATCCGGGACAGACAATGGCGTACCAATTTGTAACCGGCGTCTTGCATTTTCCTGTGACCAACAGCATGTGTCTACGTGCAAGGTGCAATGCACAACAGTATTATGCTCGATAACTATGTAATTATTCATTTACGGACCCATGTTGTCATAGCCTTTTTTTCTTCTCGTTATATGAGGAATACATTCCTGAAGTTTTGCCCCCAAGTTTAAAAACACCCATACCTTTCTGGTCAGACTATTCGGTTTGATTCTCGACCCTGTCAATGGTTCAAATCCTGACATTCTGATAGTGTTGGAGTGAACTCAATCTCGTGAGGACAACAGAGAACATATCTTTTAGTTTATCTAGTGGGGATTACACAGAACACATGGTCAAGGCCTCTTCTTCACCAACCTTAGCTCCAATTAATTCGTTGATTCATTTGAGGGGTTTAGGCATCGTGGTCATTCTACAACGTGTACTTGGGTGTGTGGGTTTTGAAATTGTCTGTTAACCTGTGTTATGCTGGTGTATGTAGTAGAGAGTGTATTTGTATTCGGTTGAGGATTGGGAAAGAAGCGGTCGGGACTTTAAGTTAGGAACCATGCCGGCATTTGCCTGGAGTAGAAGTGGGAAACCACGGAGAACCACTTCCAAGATGGCTGAGGTGGGAATCGAACCCACCTCTCCTCAGTTTTCCCACACGAAGCTGAATGTTCCCTGTTCCAGCCTTCAGACTAGAATTACAATTCTTAACAGAGGTAGGAATCGAATCCAGACCTCCGGGACGACAGACAAGAATGCTAGCCACTGCACCAGGAAGTGGACTACAGTAGCTCCAATTAAAGGTCAGCACAATCACTTTTCAGTCGGTCAACACGAGTGTACCCAATTAGATTGGAAGGAGATTAACAATTGATTTACGAGTGCCTGAAATATATACATGACTTATTTATACACTTAATAAAACACTTCTCACACAAATTGGTAGTAAGATCTGAAGATGCTCACTGAACGAATGAAACTAGTCATCCAATTAAACTCCCCATTCGTGTACGAAGTGTTTTATTAAGTGAATAAATATATGTATTTCAGTCACTAAGAAATCAACTGTTAATTCCAGCCCAATCTAATTTAGTACACTCGTGATTACCAACTGAAAACAAATTTTACTGATAGATTCCTACTCAATACTGAATAATGGCTTCTAATATTTCAATCCAATTAAATGCACACAGACACTATGACATACACCACAATAACACAGGCTATGAAACAGATTTCGTACATGACGGCAAAAATATTCTCAGTAAAATTAAGCCCAAAATTCATCCCTTGGAAATGGTTCCGATATCCAGCTTGAAATAAGATTATATTTTTAACAGACCACCGTAGGAACTCGAACCCGAAACTCGGAATAGAGGGAAAGTACTCAAACAGATCACACCAGCATCTCTAAAGATTCACTTTGTTTACTATTCGTAGTTTTCAATGCTGAGCACCTAATCAATAAGCTTTCTTCGACACAGTAAAAAGTTTTAAATACAAACGAATTACAGCACACGAAGATATAATGACGGGCTAATTTATACCTGCTTTTTGTGGCTCACTTGTAATTAGTATTTGTGCATGTAATAGGGCTGTGCTATCTAACTGGAAGATTATCTCACGGGGGAAACCGCTCATAAAAAGTGAGACGCCCTCGTTAGAGAAACTGAATTAACTTAATGTTTTATAAATGGTGTTACCAATTGCCAACAGTTTGTTTGTTCCTCGTCGCTCTATAACGTGGCTATCAGTAGAGCGGATCTGCAACATTTTTGATGTGTAACATCTTTCTGCTGGTTGCTGGATATTTTTACTGTGTAACATCATTCCAATCGGTTGCTGTGATTTTGTAAAAAAGGGACGGATGTGGGACGGAAATGCAACGGAAACAATGAGCGCGCGCGGTGGCGGAGATTGGTACAACGACATAGTGTCGGCCATGTGGCTATGTGGAATGTAAATCACATACGGTTTACTTCAAGGTTTGGAGGCCCCATTACAGATATTCCTACAATAAATCATCTTCAAACTGTCGTTCTTTGGTGTGAAAATATTCATTATATCATATTTGCTGAAAACAATTAGGCTATGATTTATTAAATCTTACTACTTTTTCTGTGTTCTTATTTAATGTAAGCACTCGAGGTAGCCTACTGTCGGCCAAAATACAGCAATATGTATAATGTATAGCATACCGTTTAATTCAATTGGAGGCCCCATTAAAGAAATTTCTACAATAAATCATCTTCAAGTTGTCGTTCTTTGGTTTGAAAATATTCATTATATCATATTTGCTGAAAGGATTTGGCACCGAAGTTTTACAAGTAGTGCGCGGTGGCAGAGAATGGTACAACGACATACTGTCGGCCATGTGGCTATGTGGAATGTAAATCGCATACGGTTTACTTCAAGGTTTGGAGGCCCCATTACAGATATTCCTACAATAAATCATCTTCAAACTGTCGTTCTTTGGGGTGAAAATATTCATTATACTATATTTACTGAAAACAATTATGATTTATTAAATCTTACTACTTTTGCTGTATTCTTATTTAATGTGAGCACTCGAGGTACTGTTGGCCAAAATACAGTACTATTGTATCATATTTCCTGAAAGGATTTGTCACTGGAGTTTTACATGCAGTTATTGCAGAAATAATAGTAATGAAATGATTGCTGGCACAAGGTAGCACTGTGAGTTCATTCTTTAAAAAAGGCGAATAAGTAATATGGAATTATTAGAATAACTGTAAGGCTCGTCATTTTTTCGCCATGCGGATGTAGTTTGCATGGCTGTGTGGATAGCTGATAAGCTGCGGATAATTTTTACAATCCAATCCTAACTTGTTGAATATCATTACTAGGACCCGGATGTTTATGTCATAGCCGGTATATTTTATTCATGACAAATGTAAGATGATGATTTAAGCTAATCTCATTCAAATTATGACATCAAACATAAACACTCCGAACTGAAAAGGGTTGCAATTCGGGTTGTATGGAACTGCGCCCAAGCTTCACTAATGACCCTGGTCATTAGCATCAGCCTTTAAAAGTGGCCGTGGAACTGCGCCCATTGAGAGCGGTCAGGTAGGGTCCCTCCCTCCTCCCCTCTACCGAATTATGTTGTGTCGAGTGGTGTGAATTTGAAGTGACTCATTTCAAATCGGTTGTGTCTTGATTGCGAACAAGTCAAAAACCGTCCAGATTGCGAACATCCAAATATACCCTGTCCAGATTGCGGACAAGAGATTAGTGTTGGCCTGGAATACATTAAATAGGTACAGTTTTCAAAACAGACTAATATTTAATTTTTGATGTAGCAATATTAGCATTAACTGGTATATTGGGATGTTTTCGACAACCTAACCATATTTTAAAAATAGTTTTGTTATTGCAAATGTTTAATAATCTAGTTTGAGGTAATCTTACCATTTAGAAGATTATTATATTTTTTAGAGGGGTAGTTATTTATGGTGGATTAGAGAGAGTTATATTATTATTATTATTATTATTATTATTATTATTATTATTATTATTATTATTATCATTATTATTATTATTATTCGCCTCTGTGGTGTAGTGGTTAGTGTGATTAGCTGCCACCCCCGGAGGCCAGTAGTTAAGCTGCTTGTCGGGACGGGGGACTACCCCTTATCCTCAGCAGTGCAGAAGCTAGTGGTGGGAGACAGTCCGTCACTTCCCCTTAAACCGAACGTGGGCTAACGGCCGACTTGACTATGGGCGCAGTTCAATCGGCCTAATTAAAAGGATATGTATATACCACTGATTATGGGCGCAGTTCCATATCTCCCTGCAATACTTGCTGTATAAGATTCATTTTAAACATAGCCTAGCACATGGCATAGGCCTACATAGCCTAAGGGAGCGACTTTCCCCTCAAATGTCTAAATGTGTTGCTTAAATACTTTAGCCTATCTAGAAATATTATTGTTTATTTCTTTATTTATCGTATGGCTTTTAGTGCTGGGAGTGTCCGAGGACATGATCGGCTCGCCTGAGTCTGTAGCTACTTCCAGCGGACACCCTTAGGGTGAGCTACAAGTTCCGTTCAATTTCAAGTAGTTCCAACTTTCGCTACCAGATATCAATGATACCTAGTGGTGAACGTTGGAACTTTGATAGAGCGTTCCGACGAAATCCAACCTAACAATTTAGCTTTACACAAATTTAGTCTGTGGAAGGATCTTTTACATGCCATAAATCTATGACATGGGACCGCCGGCTTTACTTCCCCTCCGATCGAAGGCATACTGAAGGATTTTTAACGCTCTTAAAAAATTCGACGACTTTGCTGGGTTTGAACCCGCTATCTTGGGCACAGCAGTTCAGCATGCTACGCTACCGAAGCCAGTAGATTCGGATAACAGTCGTGCGGATGCGGGGCGGATGCGGATAAGAGTCGTGCGGATGCGGGGCGGATGCGGATAATAGACGTGACGATGCGGGGCGGATGCGGATAACAGTCGTGACGATGCGGGGTGGATGCGGATAACAGTCGTGCGGATGCGGGGTGGGTGCAGATAACAGTCGTGCGAATGCGGGGTGGACGCGGATAACAGTCGTGACGATGCGGGGCGGATGCGGATAACAGCCGTGCGGATGCGGGGCGGATGCGTATAACAGTCGTGCGGATGCGGGGCGGATGCGGATAACAGTTGTGCGGATGCGGGGTGGATGTGGATAACAGCCGTGCGGAAGCGGGGCGGATGCGTATAACAGCCGTGCGGATGCGGGGCGGATGCGTATAACAGCCGAGCGGATGTGGGGCGGATGCAGATAGCAGTTGTGCGGATGCGGGGTGGATGTGGATAACAGCCGTGCGGAAGCGGGGCGGATGCGTATAACAGCCGTGCGGATGCGGGGCGAATGTGGATAACAGCCGTGCGGATGCGTGGTGGATGCAGATAACAGTCGTGCGAATGCGGGGTGGACGCGGATAACAGTCGTGACGATGCGGGGTGGATGCGGATAACAGCCGTGCGGATGCGGGGCGGATGCGTATAACAGCCGAGCGGATGTGGGGCGGATGCAGATAGCAGTTGTGCGGATGCGGGGTGGATGTGGATAACAGCCGTGCGGAAGCGGGGCGGATGCGTATAACAGCCGTGCGGATGCGGGGCGGATGCGGATAATAGACGTGTGGATGCGGATAATAATCATGCGGATGCAGGGTGGATGCAGATAACAGTAATGCGGATGCATGGTGGATGCAGATAACAGTCGTGCGGATGCGGGGCGAATGTGGATAACAGCCGTGCGGATGCGTGGTGGATGCAGATAACAGTCGTGCGGATGCGGGGTGAATGTAGATAACAGACGTGCGGATGCATGGCGGTTGCAGATAACATCCGTGCGGATGCGGGACGAATGCGGATAATAGTCGTGCGGATGCGGGGTCGATGCGGATAATAGTCGTGCGGATGCGGGGTGGATGCAGATAACAGTCGTGCGGATGCGGGGTGAATGTAGATAACAGACGTGCGGATGCGTGGCGGTTGCAGATAACATCCGTGCGGATGCGGGATGAATGCGGATAATAGTCGTGCGGATGCGGGGTCGATGCGGATAATAGTCGTGCGGATGCGGAGTGGATGCAGATAACAGTCGTGCGGATGCGGGTGAATGTAGATAACAGACGTGCGGATGCGTGGCGGTTGCAGATAACATCCGTGCGGATGCGGGACGAATGCGGATAATAGTCGTGCGGATGCGGGGTGAATGCGGATAACGTTTTGTTTATCCGCGTAGGGCTCTAGCTAGTTACCAGCACTGTGCAGTTTATTGTGTGAGATTGTTGTCTCGATAGTCTTGGGTGTGTGTAGAATTTGGCTGATAACACTAGACAACAAATTTTAACTTTTTGTTTTTTACAAAGGTCAAAATAGTTGATTTATGGATATGCGTGTGCTGAAGTTGAAAATGACTGTTAAAATTCTCGATTTGCTCATGTTTGAAAGTTATTGAAACTTTTATGTTCTTCACATTATAATAGGACAAAAATTGTTAGGGTTATTAGCACATCTGCGGGGCATTATAACAGAAGTTTTGATTCCACACAGTATCTCACAAAGTCACGTAAAAGTCACAGTACAAAAAGGAGCAGTTTTGATTCCACACAGTAACTCACAAAGTCACGTAAAAGTCACAGTACAAAAAGGAGCAGTTTTGATTCCACACAGTAACTCACAAACTCACGTAAAAGTCACAGTACAAAAAGGAGCAGTTTTGATTCCACACAGTAACTCACAAAGTCACGTAAAAGTCACAGTACAAAAAGGAGCAGTTTTGATTCCACACAGTAACTCACAAAGTCACGTAAAAGTCACAGTACAAAAAGGAGCAGTTTTGATTCCACACAGTAACTCACAAACTCACGTAAAAGTCACAGTACAAAAAGGAGCAGTTTTGATTCCACACAGTAACTCACAAAGTCACGTAAAAGTCACAGTACAAAAAGGAGCAGTTTTGATTCCACACAGTAACTCACAAAGTCACGTAAAAGTCACAGTACAAAAAGGAGCAGTTTTGATTCCACACAGTAACTCACAAACTCACGTAAAAGTCACAGTACAAAAAGGAGCAGTTTTGATTCCACACAGTAACTCACAAACTCACGTAAAAGTCACAGTACAAAAAGGAGCAGTTTTGATTCCACACAGTAACTCACAAACTCACGTAAAAGTCACAGTACAAAAAGGAGCAGTTTTGATTCCACACAGTAACTCACAAAGTCACGTAAAAGTCACAGTACAAAAAGGAGCAGTTTTGATTCCACACAGTAACTCACAAAGTCACGTAAAAGTCACAGTACAAAAAGGAGCAGTTTTGATTCCACACAGTAACTCACAAAGTCACGTAAAAGTCACAGTACAAAAAGGAGCAGTTTTGATTCCACACAGTAACTCACAAACTCACGTAAAAGTCACAGTACAAAAAGGAGCAGTTTTGATTCCACACAGTAACTCACAAACTCACGTAAAAGTCACAGTACAAAAAGGAGCAGTTTTGATTCCACACAGTAACTCACAAACTCACGTAAAAGTCACAGTACAAAAAGGAGCAGTTTTGATTCCACACAGTAACTCACAAACTCACGTAAAAGTCACAGTACAAAAAGGAGCAGTTTTGATTCCACACAGTAACTCACAAACTCGTGTCACAATACACAATGGAGCACTACGGAAGACTGTGTAAGCTAGAAACAAAACACAGCATTCATTGGGCATTCCTGAAATAAGAAGAAACAAGAGCTAAAACGGAAATAAGGACGTAATAAACTTCATATAGCACGAAAACGGGAGAAAAAAAAATTTTTTTTTGTCATTTTCGAATTCAGCGTACCAAAATCTATAAATATTGGGTATTTTTGTCTATGTAAAAATTTCATTGTTGACCAGTGTAACCTGATACTGTAATAATGTGTGTGTTTTAATCGAGGTCGAATAGGGTAGGAGGCTGTCGTGCCCATCCCGAAGTGGAAGTGGAGAACTACGATAAATTACTTCTAGGTTGGCTATGGTGGGAATTGAACCTTCTCAGATTTGACTCACCCCAATCCAAGCCTCAGACCAGAATTACATTTCTCGTTGTTGTTGTTGTTGTTTTGTTTTCGTAGTTGTTTCGTTTGAGGGGCTTGAACACCATGGTCATTCAGGCCCATGTGTGGAATGTTATCTGATAACCTGTGTTACTGTGATATCTGTATTCGTGTGTGTATTTGTAATTCGAGAAAGGGTTGGGAAGGAGGTCGCCGTGGTCGTAAGTTAGGAACTATCCCAGCATTTGACTGGAGTAGAAGCAGAAAACCACGAAAATCCACTTCCAAGATGGCTCAGGTGATAATCAAACCCACCTCTTCTCTGTTTTGCCTCACGAGGCAGAGTGTACACGGTTCCAGCCCTCAAACCAGTATTAAATTTTTGGTAGGGCCGGGAATCGAACCAGGACCTCCTGGTGACAGCAAAAAATGCTAGCCGCTACACCAGGAAGTGAACTAATTAAAATTCTTAACAGAGCCGCTAATTGAACACCGGTCTTTGGAACCGCAGTCTTAATATTAACCCGTAGACTACAGAAGAAGGTTCACACTTGTATTGAAGCACGCTTCACAACTGCAATGGGTAACTACAAACTTCGGAGGTCTGATGTTCAAATCCCGGCGTTGACAGTCACGTCTGTGGACATCCTGAGGGTAGTTTTCCTCCGGGTGTTCCCATATGAATCAGTGTTTTTTGAAAGGGCGTAAGTGTACGAAAGGAGATTGTTGGGAAACTAAATAAAACTTCCCCAAAGGCCCAATTTTTATTTTAATGGATTTTGTGACTTACATGCTTTTATGGAACACGTTCCACTCTCTAAAATAATTTTATAAATTTTTGTCTGGAAGATATGCGTAAAAGAAAATCGTGCAACTACAACCTTTCTAAAACACGAATAATTAGACACAAAAATGTTCATTAAATTGTTCGAGAATGCAATCTATTTGCTACAGACAGATATTCACACAAATATATGGCAAATATGGACACAAAATATAATAGATCATTGTTAAATATCAGTTCAGGACTTATTTTCTTTTTCAGATGGAATGTATTTGCTATACACATGAATTGCAACAAATCTGAAGCGCAGGGAAACACAACATAAGAAAGTCATTGTTGGTTGGTTCCTTAGTTTAGCGGCTGCGACAACGCGGTCATGTAGTCCCGTGTGCTTTGCGTGTGACGCACGTCCGCCCTTTCAAAAAAAACTCAATATTTATGAACATGAGTTTTATACGGAAAGAACGCTTGCACAAGCGTCCTTTCAAAGGAAACAGATGGCTCTATCCAAAAGGAAAACAAAACGCTAAAAAAGTGAAAATGTCTAAAAGTGTCGATTACGCCCTTTCAAAAAACACCGATTCATATACGAAAATACCACGATGGTAACTTATTTTTCAATTTCGGTGGCACCTACCCCGATACTAGGTCCTAGCACGCACTATAAAATAGCACACACAAGTAGGGTGAGCTCTTGAAACCCGCAATTGAAACAAGACAACAACTAAATAAGTGAATGTTGTGTTATCTGTTGGCCCCTTTACATTACGCAGCTGTCAAGCTGATTGCCTCTCATCTCGGGATGATATGGCATGTCCGGTGGTCCATATAAAAGGGAACTCCCATGGCTCACAATCGCGAGATTAACGGTCACGTAAATCTACAAGCTTCCTTCCTACCTTCCTGCCTTTCTTCCTTCCTTCCTAGTTCAATTATAACATCAGGACAATACCCGACAACCTACCTATGTTAATAACTTTTCTTGTACAGTATATGGTGTTCGTTTTTCAGGCTGATACTGTGTCTGTATGCACTCTTTTGTATATAATGTTTCCATTATTATTATTATTATTATTATTATTATTATTATTATTATTATTATTGTATTATTACTTTTTCTTACAATCATTGTTAGACTATTATTATTTACTAGCAGTAGTGCCCGGCTTCGCCCGGTGGATTTATTTGTTTTATGGATGATAATGAATACTACTACAGAACTAGAGAGCTCAAGGATAAGGATCGGAAAGCATCAACGCTTATTGCAGCTGATAACCTCAGTATACTGCACTAACACCATCGCCTTTATACAGAGGCATACTATGGTCATGATGATAACTGTTTTAGGGGCCTAAGACATCTTTTTGGACTAATTACTCCCCGTGACTGCAATTTATAAGCAGCTCGAATTTCTGCACCAGAACACAGGTAGGGGCGACGTGATGCAGCCCGCATTGCCAGGCAACAATAGACTTACTGTCGACCAAATATTATGTGTACTCGAGTTTGAAGGTTGTTTGTGAAGTAACCAATAGACCTACATAAAATCCAATAACATCATCATTTTCGTCGTACTATTTTACGTTAGTTCATGGAGCCCTGCACTTCCGAGCGAGGCGCGCCATGACGCGTGATGGAGCCCATCTTGGCAACGCTGTACAGCATTTTCCGGAGCGGCTAGCTGGTGAAACATGTCTTAATTCCCCGTACAAATACAAACCGATATAAAATAAGTGAATTAATTTACGTATTTCACAGTCATACAGCATAACTTTTTGATGAATATGGATTACAACGCAACCAAGAACTACATTTTCCAACGACCCCGAGCCGAGAAAAAGTTACCTTACAAAAATGGTACCAATTTTCGTTCTTGAACACACAAAATTTTGAAATTAATAAACCAGTTAAACAACATTCCAGTGTATATTGTGTTAAAATTTGGATTCGATCTGATGACGGGTTAGTGAGATAATAATTCTTAAATGTGACGCATGGTTGAAACACGCTTAAAAACGGGCACTTTTTGTGTTTCAACTGCGATAAAAATATTAAAATATAAATTAAAAATTTCAAACCTACATGAACTAACGTAAAATAGAACGACGAAAATGATGATGTTATTGGATTTTATGTAGGTCTATTGGTTACGCCACAAACAACCTTCAAACTCGAGTGCACATAATATTTGGTCGACAGTAGGTATTATTGACGCTGTTCGGGAGCGCTTGTTCCTCCGACTTACTGAACAAAAATCAATCTTTAAGGTTACCTGAGAGGTGTAGCCTAATGCTACATAGCCTTAACTATTCCTCTTGAATCTGGCTATCATATACAAAAATAATTTTTCGAATCCGTCTGGTAGTTCCAGAGATTAGCGCGTTTAAACACACAAACACACAAACAAACTCCTCAGCTTCATTATATTAGTATAGATATTGTGAATGTTCGTGAAATGTTTTATTTTTCTAAGCCCCAATCCAATTGTATGTAGGGCGCTACTGTAAAGGAGCTCTTAAGCTCTAAGTGTAGCCGTGGAAATAAATCAAATAAATAAATCCCTCTCTTCCTTCTTTCCTCCTTATTTCTCCCCTTCCTTCCCTTTTCCTTCCATCTGATTCCGGAAATCGATTCGTCACTTTGTCGAATGTGACTGCTGATATCATGAATCCCCAAATACTTTCAGTGACTGACGTATGGATGGTTATGAGTTCATCGACTAACTTATACGGCATCACGGAGGCGACTCGTTCACAAAAGGAGGCTTGAAGACTAGGCCGAATGCTGAAAGGCAAAACAGACTCAAATGAAAATGAATGATAAGCCGAGAGCAGAACTCGGGCCCATCTGGTCAAAAAGTAGCCCTATACCGCAGTCCCGTACTGGTACACACATCACAATAACGTAGGCTAAAAAACTCATTGCATATTTACAGTACACGGAATTGATGACCAGTATATCCCTATATCGTAAATGAAGACACAGCAACAAAGCTTTAACATGATCTCTGTTAGGCGCGTAAGCGCTTGAGATCTAGGCTTTTGGCTTTGGATTTATTGGGCTGATGATCTTGCAGTAATTCTGTGTAAAGAACTATCATTATCAATCTGCAGCAAAGAAGTATGAGATTTAAAGACAAAATTTCCTTTCTGAGCGTCCCACTGTATACAATAAAAAACTAATCGATGAATATTCAGAAGCTCTGATCGGACCTTCTACACAAATCACCTGTTGTTCACATTTTTGAGAAGATGTAATTCTCTAAATTATAGCCACTCGTATCACTCGACAACGCAGCTGGCATTTTTCGGCCAGTCGACTTTCCTATAATCAGTAGACTCTAAAACATAATGGACTTTTAAGGGTTTCACATTTCCATCAGCTTATGCATCGAGTGTCTTTTAAATTGCAAATAAAACCTCAATAACAGTTCTAGTTGCTTTTATATAAAAGGGTATAATTTCTGAGCAGATTATATATAGCGTGTGTGCTGATGAAGGGGCGAAGAGCACGCAGTCCTCGACGAGTGTGCAGATGCAGGCTCAGATCACAGGTTGTGAGATGGTGTATTCTCCTCACGCTACCGTCCTAAGTCCCCTGTTATCTTCATTCAGACGCTTCATGCACCTTGTCTGTGGGAGCTTCACAACAGTGGCGCCTGACGCATACAATGTGTAATTATACATTTCTCACTCATAGCAACAGATATGGGTGGCTTCGGTGGCGTAGTTGGTAGCATGCTGAGCTTCTTTGCCCAAAATTGCGGGTTCAAACCCGGCCGAAGTCGTCAGATTTTTAAGAGCGTAAAAAAATCGCTCAGTATGACTTCCTTCGGAGGGGAAGTAAAGCCAGCGGGCCCATGTCATATTCGTAAATTTATGGCATGAAAAAGAACCTTCCACTAACTACAATTTTGAGAAGCTAAATTTCTAGGTTAAATTTGATTAACGCTCTATTAAGTTCCAAAATTCGTTTACAGGTGCCGGCTGAGGTGGCATCTAGCAGCCAAGTTCACAACTAGGTGTCGTTGACTGTTGTATTTGGTAGCAAAAGTGGGAACTACTTGAAATTAATTACAGATTCACAAAATTACAGATAACAAACACTAATACAGCCATTACAATTAGCACCGGTTATCAGACAGATTCTACACACACCCAAAGTACACGGTGCTACATGACCGCGTTGTCGCAGCCCTTAAACTGAGAAATCAACCAACCATACATTCTCACTCACAGTAACAGATTTTTTATTTCAAGAGTACAATGGGTAGATATGTGCTCGAATTCCCACATAGGTCCACATTAATCCATGTGACCATGTCTATAATAATTTACATTGCAGACTTTGCCTGTGTACCATCTCTTGACGGATGCAGTATTTTTGCGTTTGTCAGTTGACGCAGGCTAGAGTAAAATGTGCCTTTTAACCGCTGTATCAGTCTCATTCATGGCTGAAATTATTATGGATGGTGTTGAGTAATGGGCCTTCAGGGCACAGCCAGTGTAAGTTATGAAAGGTACTACTCATGTATAGTAATGCTGTACTGGCTTAGTGAGAAAAGCAATGACAAACTACCTCACTCCTCAACTTGTTTAGTACGCCTATTGTAGTGATCCCCTGGGTTTTTTCAGCCCATATGACCAATAGTGGCACTTTTTGAGGATCCGACCAGCCTCCGAGCTGACTACTCAACAGACAGAATTTCTGACTACCTCGTGGTGTAGCGGCTAGAATTCTTGGCTGTCATCCCGGAGGTCCGAGTTTGATTCCCAGCTCTGCCAAGAAATTTTAATTCTAGTTTGATGGCTGGAACGGGGTACACTCAGCCTCGTGAGACAAAACTGAGAAGAGGTGGGTTCGATTCCCAGCTCATTTATCTAGGAAGTGGTTTACTATGGTTTCCCACTTCTACTCCAGGCAAATGCGAGGATGGTCCATTACTTAAAGCCACCTCCTTCCCAATCCTCATTTGAATAACAACTAACTTACACACACTAATATAGTCATTATCGGCTGACTGCGTGGCTTAGCGGTAACGTTCTCGCCTACTGTTTCCAAGCTAGCAGGATCGATTCCTGGCGCAGTCAGCTTGCATTTGAGGGTGTTCAAATGCGAGGAAGCCGTGTAAGTAGATTTACTGGCACGTTAAAGATCCCCTTCGGAGTAAAATTCCGACAACCCGGCGTCTCTAAAACCCGCTGATGTTAAAAGGGACGTAAAACAAATAACATTATTATTTATTTATTTATTTATTTATTTATACAGTCATCACAACAACACAGGTTATCAGGCAAATTCCACACACAATTACACGGGGCTACACGAACACAATGTTGCATAACCCCTGAATAAATCAATCAATGTAATTTCAAGGAACGTTGGGCAAATTATGATTTTTAAAACAGTTACCGTTATTGTTACCATTATCATTAATTTTCAGTCGGTCAACACGATTGAACATAATTGTAATGGTTGTTATTAATCCTGAGAGTAGATTACATGTGATTAATAAATCCTGTAATACTATTATGTAATTGCTTTCAAGTGTAGGGTATGACACCCTTTACAATTGGGTAATAGCGTGTTGACCGACTGAAAATCAGCTTCATTTACTAGGGTAACACTGAAAAATGGCTTCTAACACGATAATTACCATTACTAACAGAAAGTTTATTCAGTTACAGTCGCTAATACAGCTACAAAATAACCAGATAACAGAGGTCAAACAGCTAGTTTTATATTAATTGTGGTATGGTACTCCTCCCAACAGTAAAACTTGTGTGTTTTATATGGAACAGTCGATACCAGACATGTGTGATATTGTATAAATTTGTAAATCATAATTGATAATTTATAATTCGTCTGTTTTTCGTATAACGGTGGAATGTAATAGACTATAATAAACTTTGTAGAATAGTGCATTTTTAAATGTTATCTTGGCATCGAATAAAATAAGTTCTGTTGTTGTTGTTAATTCATATTAGGGGCTTGTGACATCTTGGTCATCAGCCCCGTGTAGTTGGGTGTGTGTTGAACTTGTCTGTTAACCTATATTTAAGAGCGTTAAAAATCCCTCAGTATGTCTTCCTTCGGAGGGGAAGTAAAGCCATGTCATAGATTTATGGCATGAAAAAGAACCTTCAACTAACTACACTTTTGGAAGATAAAATGTGTAGGTTAGTTTGATAACGCTATATTAGTTCCAACGTTCGCTGCCAGGTGCTGACTGCGATGGCATTTAGTAGCCACGTCCACAGCTAGGTGTCGTGGACGGTAGCATTTGGTAGCAAAAGTGGGAACTAATTGAAAAAAAATATCGTCTGTAGTCCTACGAGAATCACAAATAACACACACTAATACAACCATCACAATTAACACCGGTTATCAGACCAATTTTACACATACACAAAGTACACGGGGCTGCATGACTGCGTTGTCACAGCCCCTAAACTAAGGAACCAACCATCCAACCTGTATTTATGTAGGCCTAATTGCTGTAATAGTGTCTGTAGCTGTATTAGGGAAAGGTTTGAGATAGGTGCCACGGAGCTTGAAGTAAGATACTATTCCGACATTTGCCTGGAGGGAGTGTGGAAACCCCGGGGGGATGAAACTACATTCAGGACAACCACAGTCAGCACATGAATTCCAGACATGCTGCAGTTGCATCACGACTGTGGCACACGATTTAACGAAAATGGCTGCGGCGCGGGGTAATGGAAAGAAGTTTTCTACGAGTAAGTGCCAATGGTCGGATTTATTTTCACTTCTGTCTGTACCATGCCTCATAAATACACACACATATAAATACTATAAAAGAAATATTGATTGATCTGACTTAGCCTATGATTTTTGTTTGCGCGCCAAGAGAAGTCAGTTCAACACCCTATTACCGGTAGCCGGGGTTTCGGCTGTACGCATGCGCAGCCTGTCCATTCCTGACCTAAATATATCGGAAGTCAGTTGCTGCTACCTCCAGCATGATGTGTGTTGCTTATTCGGCTTTAGGTATTTAGGCCTATTGTATATTTTGTACTGTGGACATTTTCACAAGGCCTCCCGTCCCGATCTTGAAAATCAGGATTAACGGCCGAGGGGACCCGATGAGTTGAACAAGCGTCACCTCACAATTTGCAGGCCAAATGGCTGGGCAGAGCTCGCTTGTTAGGCCATAATGTTATGGGATTTTGTCCCTTTTAACAGCAACGGCTTTTATAGACACCGGGCGCCAGACGTTTGTCTTGAAGGGGTCTTGAACGTGCCATTAAATCTACTGTCACGAATCTCTCGCATTCAAGCACACTCAAATACCAACTGACTGCGCCTGGATTTGAACCCATAACCTTCGGCACAGATGGCGAGTCCGTTACGCAGCTAGCATCGTATACAGTTGGTTGGTCCCTTAGTTTAGGGGCTGCGACAACGCGGTCATGTAGCCCCGTGTACTTTGGGTGTGTGTAGAATCTGTCTGATAACCGGTGTTAATTGTGATGACTGTATTAGTGTGTGTATCTGTTTTTTTAAATTCTAGTATGGACTGCAACTTTGAATTTTTCAAATAGTTCCTACTTTTGCCGCCAAACGCCACCGTCAACGACTACTAGGCCTAGTTCAGAACTTAGCTACTAGACGCCACGGCAGTCGGCTCTTGGCAACGAACGTAGCAACCTAAGAGCGTTGTTTACATTCTTAACCTATACAATTTAGTTTCACACAGGTGTCATTAGTGGAAAGTTCTTTAACATGCCATAAATCTATGACATGGGACCGCCGGCTTTACTTCCCCTCCGAAGGAAGGCATACTGAGGGATTTTTAACGCTCTTAAAAAATCCGACGGCTTCGGCTGGGTTTGAACCCGCTATCTTGGGCAAAGAAGCTCAGCATGCTACCGACTACGCCACCGAAGCAGCCTCATCGTGTACAGTGATGAAGTATTGAGCCGATGCAGAACACAGGTCATGTTACCGTCATTACCTTCTGTTCTCTTCATCAGGCGCAGATATATAAAGTACAGCAGGCCTACATCTGGTATACTGTATATACCAGGTGAATCAGCTGCCCCTAATAATATTGTTTTATGCAGCCCAACTAGCGTTGTTATCAGGAAGGTCGATATTTCTATGCTGCATCATGCATGGAACTAATGCACTGCAAGCATATCATGCAAACGATACTAAATACTATTATTACCCTAAATTTGATTTTTGCAAAAAATGAAAGTAGACTAATGAGGTCTACAAAGGGCCAAAAATTGTGTGTCTCTCTGTGTGTGAGTGTGTATGTCGGTCCCCCTATCAATTGAAACACTACGAAACTGAATTGAACGAAATTTGGTACAGAGGTGCAAAGGGCACCTCAGTGTCATGTTTTATATTGCCGCCATCTACTCCAAAACGTAATGGCGGCCACTCAAATGGTCAAAACTTCCATTTAAATTACGACCAAACTAATCATCGGATCTTTACCAAATTTGGTAAACACATACCTTCATATAGAACGCGGTCTGTGCCCAAACTACAATGTCATCAGCCATACCATTTGAATATGGCGTCCGTGTGAATTATGCAAGCATTAGTATTGCCCATTCAAGATTTGATTGCCGCTGAACCTGGCTGCGCCAACGTTTGTTGTTTAATTGTACCAGGAGCCCCGCGGGGTGAAGATGAGGACACAGCGATGACAGAGTACAGCCTACACATAAGTCAAGAAGCATTGCGTCAGTTAAGCGTCACGGGAGCTCATAACACCCCGGACAGTTAAACGATGACTGAAGCTACTGGAGCTGAGTCGTATCCTACTGTACCTGTCAACCAAGCAAGCTGACGGTGTGACACAAGTACACAAAGAATACATCCCATCTCGTCCGCCAGCAATCAATTTGTGAAAGGGTAATACCATAGGGGATGCAGGCAGAGAAACATCGACCTTCCTGACAACACGCGTTAATTGGGCTGCATAAAACAATATTATTAGGGGCAGCTGATTCACCTGGTAGATACAGTATATTGATTCATTCTTCGTAAGGATATCAATTTCTTTTAATAAATTATATCTGAGATTTAGTCATAGCAAATTATTGTTCTTTGTAATCAGTAATTAATAGATTTGACACAACGATATCTTAGTTAATATTCTTATTTGAACTTTTAGCTGAATAAGGCTTCATTGATAAACCGAAAAATGTACAACAATTGAACAATTGAATAATTGTTTCTTAATTTGTATTGATTGGCGTAGTATTATTAAGAATTTAAGCTTTTGTAAACAGCTTCCAGATGCGATTGTATCTGTTGTTTGTTGGAGCTCTCCGTGGTGACAAATGTGGGCAAGTGTCTCTGTCTCGCTGCAGTGTCTGCAGCGGGTACGCCTTGACTTCATCCATGAAGAGCTCTTACAGAAGCAACGTTGCAAGTATCCACGGTACCTTGGTTCAGCACTGTACCGGCTCGGACACAGGCTAGCCGGCTGCGGCCCCGGTCGAGCTCCCAGTCTAAACAACACTGACATTTAGCAGCATTGTCGACGATCGTAAAATAAGTTATAGGCGGCCATGAAAGCGAGGAGCGTCAGTCTCTACTCTTCTCCTCTCCTCTTTTTACTTTGTAAGCGAATACTTTGTATGTGGATACTCACATCAGATAAAAGGAAGCGTGGACACGAATAGCAATTTTAAAAGGCATTCCTAGAGCTGGAAATTTATATTCCTCTTTTGATAGCCTTGATCAAAATATTCAAATACGAGATATGTTAGGTTACAGCTTACGAAGTCAAATTTTTATTATTCCTCTCGAGAGAAAACTAAGGGTTGGCCTCTTGAAGTTCCAAGCTTGGTTACGACTGTAGAAGGGGTAACACCACCTGTACGCAAAACGACTCACATTATTGAAATTTACTTCGTCTCAATATCAATGCAGTCGCAAAGAGAATCGACCAAGGCGAGGCAATATCTCAACTTGTTGTTGCTTTATTTTCTGGGCTTCCTCGGTGGGTAGAGTGTCCTCCTCATGATCCCAAGATCACGGGTTCGATTCAAGGCAAAGGGAGTCGGAGTTTTGAAGGGCGCCAAAAATCTATGGCACTCCGGCTCGTAAAATATCATACGTATTTCATTTACTGATTAGGCTATATCAGACAAAATGAATTAAATGTCAGCCACAGGCCGCCCGGCACAGTTCTGTTCTTTTACCGCCAGATGGCAGTATTAAACAGAACACTTATATTAGAGAGAGTAGATCTCCGGAATGGCTCTAACTCAATAGATCTACGCCACGGTAGCTGACGCCATACAGTGTCTACAAGGTAAACATGCTTTGTCAGCAGATACAACTGGGGATAGTGACAGGTGACTTCTAATTAAAGAAAGGTCAGGGAAGAGGTTTTGGAAAGAATCGTCCCGGCATTTGCCTGGTGGTAAAATGGGAAGCATGTTAAACATCCGGCTACAAATGGACCTTACTCAGATCAGTAGAGATTTAATTAATCTTTCTGAAATGCTTTAATGAATTGAATTATGTTGCCCAGAATGGAAATGAAAGGATGTTTAATTAACTTATATGTAAATGACTGAAGTTTACCTCGTAGTTGGATTATGTTTTTATTATAGAAAACCTTCCAGTTGGTCAATGCAATATGTGCCCATTTACATTAGGCGGGAAAACAGGTATTTATATACCTAGTCTGTTAGGTAGTCAGCCCGAAGGCTGGTTGGATCCTCAAACAGTACCGATGTTAGGTTATGTGGGTAGATATCCACAAAAAAAAACAGGCAGCGCTATATTGAGGCGTACTAGGCAAGATGAGTAGTGAGGTAATTTGCCATTGCTTTCCTCACTGAGTCAGAACAGCAGTACTAACCCTATGAGTAGAACCTCTCACAGCATTCACAGGCACTGACTGTGCCCTGATTGTCATTACAAAGCGCCACCCATACCTCAGTATCTTCCATATAATCACATCCATGAGTGAGACTGAGACATCGGTGAAAAGCCACATTTTATTCTAGCATGTGCCGACAGACAAATGTAAATGTACTGCATTCATCAAGAGATGGCAAACAGGCCTGAAAGAATTATTACATGATAAATGTATCACAAAATAACACGCTATTGTGTACAAAATGAAATATATCATCTAATATTATTCCAGGTTTCCCGACTAATGTAATTGGGCACAATTTATATTGATCGACTGGAAAGCTTCCTATAACAGGTGGCGTAATCGGAATTGAACCCTCGATTCTTAGTTTTGCCTCACGACGCAATATAAAACATGAGTTGTCCCTTGCTAGTGCTACCTCTGTACCAAAGGTGCTTCGATTTGGTTTCATTGTGTTTGAATTGATAGGGGAAAATCGATTTTCACACATACACGGCCACCATCTGCAAACTATTGGGCTGATGACCTTGTAGTTTGGCCAAAAGACGCTTCTTACGTGAAGGTATGTTGTTGCAAAATTTGGTAGAGATCAGATTATTAGGTTAGTTGCGATTACATTTAAGCTTTGAACATTCGGGTGGCCGACATTACGTTTCCATCAAGATGGTGGTGATATAAATCATGACAATGAGGTACCCTTTGCTAGCACTACCACTGAACCAAATTTCGTTCAATTCGGTTTCACCGTGTTTGAATTGATAGAGGGGCACAGGCATGCAGAGTACACACACACACACACACACACAATTTATGGCCCTGTATAGATCTCATAAGTCTACTTTCATTTTTTTTGCAAAAATCGAAAGTAGGCTAAAAAAAAGGCTTATGAGATCACCTTTGGTCTGCTTTTGTCCGTGTGTGGGACTGTGTGTGTATGTGTGTGTCCCTCTAATAAAATCTGAACGGCTGGAGCGATTTCAATGACACTTGGTAAGGTCATAGTACTATTTTGGCCGACCAACGACCATGCCCTTCAAATTTGATTACGTTTCACCAATCCAACATGGCGGCTGTGCGAAATATTTTACCGGCATTCTATATCTCCGAAACTATTACTGATGTCTTGAAATTTGGTACCATGGTATTGGGCACTACTAGAAGTTCACCTATGTGACTTTCAAAAACCTGTTAAGTACAAAAAGAACATGGCGGCCAAGCGAACTTGAAACATTCAAATAAACTTTTCTCGCGATTTAACCATCCGAGCGCAGTGAAACATGGTACAGCAAATGTCTATACACATTATATTTCGCTGACACCCAATTTAGTTCCATTGATTACATAACCTCAATATGGCGGGTGTGCGAATTTTTAAAATTAAGTTGTTATTTCTTGTGTCTTATTCATGCGATTGAAGTCAACGTTTGGATAATGAACCTACGCATATTTTTCATCTAAACTTAATAGTACATAAATCTATGGCTTACATATATAAAAATCCAACATGGCGACCATCCGAAATATTTAGACGGTTCTCAATATCTACTAATCTATGACAGCAATCAAACTGAAATTCTTTATGTCGATAGAGGCTATGAACATAGATTCACCTATGGGACTTTCAATAACCTGTTGAGCACTAAGCCAACATGGCAACGATGCGAAATGTAAATATTTAAATGGACGTTACTCGCGATTTAATCATCCGAGCGCAGTGAAACCTGATACGGTAAATGCTTATACAAATTTTAAACCACTGGCATCTAATTTATTTCAATTGTTTTCATAACCACAATATGGCAGCTGTGCGAAAATTTAAAATCTCGTTTTTATTTCTTGTATCCTAATCATGCGATTGAAGTGTGAATACTACACTTACACAATAATCTTCATGTAATAATACATAACTCTAAGCCTTACAGATATAAAAATCCAACATGGCGACCATGGGAAATATTTAGACAGTTCTCAATATCTACGAATCTATTGCAGCAAACAAACTGAAATTTTGTATGTTGATGAGGCAATTAACATAAGTAGGATATATGAAAATAGGCTGTATAGTTCTTCAAGGAACTACTTGTTTAAGATGTATCTTCCCTCTTAATCTGGCAAAAATAAATTATGTAATTTCTTATTTTTGGTGGGAATATAAAATCTTAAGTTTTAAGGATTCTCTCCCGTGTACTAAGAAGCAATTTATGCAACTAAAGCAACAATTTTATTAAGCACTTCATAATAATTGGGGACATATTAAACTAACTGAACCTCATTGTCAGATGAACAAGCTGATGTTTGAAATGAGCGAATGTATTACACCTAAATCCTACTTACGGAAAGATTTCTGGACAAAACTTCAAAGGAAACTCGAGAAACATCATTATGAAATGAAATAGGCCATGAAGGGAAAGCCAAATGTTCTTCATTAGATGATGATGATGATGATGATAATTGTTGTTTTAAGGGGCCTGATATGTAGGTTATCGGCCCGTAATGGTGTGGGTGATCGTGAAGATGATAATGAAATGTAAACTATAAATAAACTAACTACTAACTTGTATACTAGAAGAAGAAATGGAAAACAAAAGGAGAAAAAGGCAAATAAAGGACAAGAGGGAAAAAATGCCCTCAACCCTCGAAGAATGCGGATTGAGGGACTTGGAAGGAAGGAGAGCCATAAAAGGCAGATAGGAAAGTGAAAGAGGAGAGGGTCTGCCCCACATGTAATGGATAAAAGGGGGGAAACTGGACCCAGCTCAGGAATCCCTCGGGGTCGCAACTCCCGAAACACCAGCCGTGAGCCCCTGAGGGTGTAGCAATATGTAGGGTGCACCAGAAGTGGTGGGACTACATACTGTACACCCTGCCTACTTGAGAGACTTGAGCAGAAGGCAGGAGATAACAGGAAAAGGAAAAGAAGACTGACCCCTCGCAGAAAGCGGGTATCAGAAAAGATGAGACAAGGGCCAATTAAGGCGGGAAAGGAAGAGACTCCCTAGGCTACGGATACCCTAATACCATCGGGGTTGGAAGAGAACAAGTGTTTACCAAGTGAGGTCGACAGGAAAGAAGACGGAGAGGAGCCCAGCACAAGTAAGTGGAAGCAAGGCCAGACTCAGCTGGGGACCCGTGGTCGCCAACCCACGTTCCACTAGATGTGAGCCCCTGGGGGGGGAGGGGGCGGGTGTTATTCATTACTTTGAGTATTTTTCTATCTCTCACCTCATTTAGTTTAACGTCTATCAAGTTAGGATATATTTCACTCAAATGTCATAATTAAGTCAAGAAGTGACTAATTTTATATTCAGTTTCTCTTAATGATAACGACCAACAATTAAGACATTTCTCGGAAAGTCTCAGGTTGTTCGGTCAGTAATTACGTTGGGATGATGGATAGTGAGGCATGCACGCCTGGTACTGATGGCACACTATCATTATTCAGGCAAGGCAGCGGCTAGCCGATATTTAAAAGAAACAAAGAACGTGAACGATGTGTACTTAGGAGAGACGTCGTAAATACGTTACTTACAATCACAGGTTCGTCTGACCGCAAAATAAACGACTTATTGCATTGTACTTTCAAAAAACATTCCTTTTCAGCATCCTTGTTGAACGCTCGGGTCAGCTCTCAAGGTCGTCCATATTCACATTACTGCATGTGTGTTCACACATAGCCTATAGAGTGCTCTGCATCGTTCCGTAGTGGCAAGTATCACGAAGGCCTTGCTCTGCTAAGAAATTTAATTTTGGTCTGAGGGCTGGAACGGCTATAACGGGGTACACTCAGCCTCGTGAGGCAAAATTGAAAAGAGGCAGGTTCGATTCCTACCTCAGTCATCCTGGAAGTGGTTTTCCGTGGTTTGTAGGGATAGAAGCCATTTTTTAGTGTTGCCTAATTCTATTAAAGAAAGCTTTTCAGTCGGTCAACACAAATTGTGCCCAATTATAAGGTGCGTTCAAAAAGTAACGAGCCGGAGGCTGTAATGCGCAAACCGGTGACGACATGGGATAATCGTGGTGTGTGTAACGAGGTGTGGTTCCGACCAGAGCGTGGAAGGTCACAGCCCGTCGCTAGAGGGCACGCGTGCACGTCACGTGACGATACAAAGCGAGCAGCAGCATGCATCAATCGTCCAACCAAGACCAAGACAGTAGGCCATTCGACATGCTTCCTGGTGTGGTTGAAGACTGTGGGGCGCCCATTGGGCACACACTTTCCGCAAGTGCAGTCGTTCCTTCATGATGGTGTGCAGACTTCCGACGCTCAATCCGACCACGGCGGCTATGTCGTTCACTGTCACTCGGCGGTCCTGGGTAATGAGTGCATCAACCAGCTGGACGTTGTCATCGGTAATGCAGGGGGGTGCCCCAGACCGGGCATCATCGGCTAACGACACCCATCCTTCCCTGAAGCGCTTGTGCCACGCCTTGACCCTTGCAAGGGACATGCAGTGTTCGCCGTACACTTGTTACATTCGGCGATGAATGTCCGTTCCCCCTAATCCTTTCGCTGTCAGAAACCGAACAACTCCTCTTTGCTCTTCGTTTGACGCCTCCATGTCACTGTTTGCAATGCGACTGGCAGCGTTGGACGATTGATGCATGCTGCTGCTCACTTTGTATCGTCACGTGATGTGCACGCGTGCCCTCTAGCGACGGGCTGTGACCTTCCACGCTCTGGTCGGAACCACACCTCGTTACACACGCCACGATTAGCCCATGTCGTCACCGGTTTGCGCATTACAGCCTCCGGCTCGTTACTTTTTGAACGCACCTTATACATTAGGTGAGAAACAAATATGTACATGCCCTACAAACTAACCCGTTTTTATATACAAATACCTACTTAATTGGATGACATGTTTCGAACGTTACTCGTTCATCCTCAAATCCTTTACACTTAGTCTTCCCATTTCCATCCCACGCAGATGCCGGGATGGTCACTAACTTAAGGCCACGGTCGTTTCTTACCCAAATCCTACCCCATTTACAAATACACTAGTACAGACAGACATCACAGTGCCACAGGTTAACAGACAAATTACCGGGTGAGTTAGCCGTGGTCGTTACGGCATGACTGCTGGCAGTCGCTCACATCCGGGAGGCGAGGAGGTTCAAATCCCCCCGCCGGCAACCTTGAAGATGGTCTTCTGTGGTTTCCCATCTTCCTTCCAGGCAAATGCCGGGGTTGGTCCCTAACTATAGGCCACAGCCGCTACCTTCCAACTCCACATCCGTACATTCAAACTTTCCTCCCCAGACAACACTCCACACGCGACGGTACATGTAGCTCACCCATTGGGTGTCCGCCTCGAAGCAGCTACAAAACTGGCGAGCCGAACATGTCCTCGGACACTCCCGGCATAAAAGCCATACGCTAAAAAAAACAGACAAATTTTACACAAACCCAAGTACATGGGGCTGAAAGACCACGATGTTGCAAAGCGATTTTCAACGTTTTCTGACAAACTCCCTTCAGGAAAATGCCGGGATAGTACTTTATTTCAAGTCCCGGGGCACGTACCCTATCCCCGACCCCAAACAACTAGCCTACTCCAGCCACCACAGAAACACAGGTATCAGACAAATTCCACACACACAAATACACGGCGCTGATGACCAAGATATCGCAATCTCTAAAATAAATGAAGATCAACTTTCCTGATCACTCTCCCCAGTCAGAGGCTCCCATGTATCTACAGTAGAACACAAATTCTCGAACATTGTTTATGTTGCTTATTTTAGGGCTTCGACATCGTGGTCATGTAACCCCATGTACTTGGGTGTGTGTGGAATTTGGTTGATAATCTGTGTTAATGTGTTGGCGGTACTAGTGTGTGTACTAGTAAATCGGCGATATTAATCGGGAAGAGGTGGCCGTGGCCTTCAGTTACGAACCATCCCGGAATTTGTCTAAAGTTAACGTGGGAAATCACAGGAAACAACTTCCAGGATGGCTGAGGTGGGAATTGAACCCTCCTCTTCTCAGTTTTGCCTCACGAGGCTGAGTGTACCCCGTTCCAGCCCTCAGACCAGAATTATGATTTATTTTCAAAGCCGGAAATCGAACTCGGACCTTGAGGGTGACCCCCAAGAACGCTAGCCGCTACACCACGAGGTGGTGACTATTTTCGAAGGTATAGGCAGCCAAATTGCAGGGTGTTAGTTATCGAAGGCTGATTAAAAATAGTCAGCCAATATGAGGGAGATCGTGATCCCAATTACACTAGCTACACACATACCACATGTCTCTCTCGCTTTGACATGGTAAATAAATATCAAAAAATTATAACAAACTTTTGAAGTTCCGGGAACAGCCGTAAGATTTCTCCCGCCGCTGTGTTTATTGCACCAAACAAAAGAAGACGAAGAAGCGTGTCTCCATTTTTAATGCACTTGTTTTACCGTCCCAGCAAAGCGGGGAGGTCATTAATTCCGTGTTGTCAGGAACAAGCCATGTACACACGTTGGATAATTGCTGCTTAAAAAGTGTGTGTGGCAGTCCGCGCATGCGTGAAATAGCCAAGCCATTGTCTTCAGTGAAATCCCTCCTACATTGTACATGTCTTACAAAATGTAGGAATGATAACAAAAAATAATATGAAGTAATGAGTGTTTAGAAATTTTTCTACACAAACACGTGCGAAATATAATAGTACTTGGAAGTGATTTCATAGAAGAGCCTATCATGTTTCTGATTATGTGTCATCCGTAATTATGGTTGCAGTAGCTGAATCGCAGAGAATAATGGCGTAGGATAGGATGTTTCCCCAACCAGAACGCTTTTCGGCATTTGCAAGCAGGCGTTGACCGTGTCAGAGTCTTTCTGTACCCACCCCCACCATAGGGGCTAAATCCGGCCTGGCCTGGCCCACTTCACCCTTCCCACCCACCTTTTAGACATCCATCATAAAATGAGTGGTTTTGAAGAATACATTTACGAGTTTTTTTTTAATATAATTATTTCTATTATAGGCCTATAGTTATTACAGTTGAGATTGATTTATATGTCGTAACTTTCATTGTTCACTTTTCAGTACAAAATATCACTAGGCAACTATCGGAACAAGTTTCGGCACATTGTGCCCTCTTCAGCCTTTCACCATAATAGCATACCATTATTGCAGCAATTTACGTCACACATTGCTGTAATAATGGTATGATATTGTGGTGAAAGGCCGAAGAAGGCACTATGTACCGAATCATGTGCCGATAGTGGCATAGTGATATTTTGTATTGAAAAGTGTACAAAGAAAGTTACGGTTGATATCAATACCGAAAAAATTAATACCATGGCGAATGGCAAGGACATACACATGATTTGTACGTAGGCCTAGTTCAAGAGGATCATATTTAACATCGTATAACGCAGACCTAATTTTAGAGAGGTTAGTTAAAATGAAACCAAATATGGCAACCATCCATAAAATTTATATTTGTGCTGCTACAGTGTATTTTAAGTTGAACTACTGTAGGATACATTTAAAAAGACATTATCTAACATTTTATGCAGGATGTTAATGTGTTACACAACTAAAATTACTTTTTCTTTTAAATTACCGTACTGTATTTCACTATAAACTGACATCCACATTATGCAATTTAAAGACTCATTCAATGGGCCACGTCCTGGTTTACCGACTAGCGTTATTGGCTGACGCACCAGAGGTCCGGATTCGATTTCGGGCTGTGACAAGAAATTTAATTCTGGTATACGGGGTCCACTCAGCCTCATGAGGCAAAACTGAGAAGAGGTGGGTTCGATTCCCATCTCAGCTATCCTGGACGTGGTTTTCTATGGTTTCCCACTTCCACAACATACGAATGCCGGGATGGTTCCTGACTTAAACCCACGGCCGCTTCCTTCCTAATCCTCAACTGAATTACAAATACACACCCTATTACAGGAATCACAATAACACAGGTTATCAGACAAAATTTCCACACTCACCCAAGTACACAGGACTAAATGACCACGATGCCAAAGTCTCTCAAACAAAACAACTAAATACGCATTGTTAATGCACATACAGCATTATTTGTTTTATTCAAACTACTGTATTTTGGTGTCATGATTTATGGTTGTTGAGAGGTCGGATGCAGAGATAAATTAGTCATGGAGCCCTGCAATGTGAAGGGAGAAACTAGTCTAGTAAGTGTTTCTTTGGAGACAGTTACCATGGGGATCAACAAGATGTATGGATACGACAATATTACTTCCATGATATATATGTTGCATTGGCAATCAAGTGGTGCAAATAAACCAATGACCGGTGTGCTTGATTTGATTTCAAATATATTACATTTCATTCATTTTCTTAATAACATTTAAGTGGTCCTCCGCAAATTACTTTTAATAAACGTGACGTTTATCTGCGACCACCAGAGGTAAGGTTCGGTCGTGAGCACGTACTCTATTCGCGATCAAACACTCATTTTTTAAACAATGACAATACTGAGATCATAGTCAGGAACTAAGTGAGCCCCAAGTACTGTACTAGTTGGCTTCAGAATCCGTAGGTTTTGTCTTGGTAGTTTGGAAGCAGCGTATAATAAGACGAGAGGAGGAAGTTTATGCAAACGATCAAAATTCGAAGCCAGCAGAGCAGTTACCTGGACTTCACTTCGTCTCGTTGGCGGCTTTCAATTCTCTGTTATAGCATTCTTGTGTGGTTGGTGCAAAAATAGTAAAAATAATGAAAGCCAGTAAGTACGATCAACTTAATCACACTTTCAAAAAAATTACCTACGAAGGAGAATTACGTGCAAGTTAGCGGCGCAGATATATTATATAGTAGCCTATGTGGTTAAATGGCGTGTTCGTCAGGACTTAGGTAAACCTACACTCAAACAAGAAATACGTTCAACCAGTATCAACTGTATTTAGCATATTTAACTTATTTGTTTCATTTTATGGGCTTGGTACACCTTGGTCATCAGCCCCGAGTAGTTGAGTGTGTGTTGAACTTGCCTGATAACCTGTATTGCTGTGTTGACTGTAGCAGTGTGTGTACCTGTATTAGGGACAGGGATGAGGTACTGTAGGTGACCCGGGACTTGAAGTAAGGTAACCTACTATCTCGTCATTTGCCTGGAGGGAGTCTGAAAAAAAAAACGGGAGAAAAATACTCAGGATAGGTACTGTTAGTACCGGGATTTGAACCTCTGATCTCCGGACATACTGCAGCTGCCCTCACGGCTAATTATATAACATCAATAACGTAGAATCGTTTCCATTGCAAATCTTTTGAATTTTTGCAATTTGCAAATGTACTGTACCAAGCCGTTGCATACGAGATAACACTTATGTAACAACCAAGTACATTAAGGGCTACATTAACTTACATTGGCTACTGTACATGCACGTATGAGCAAATTATTGTATTCTCAGACTAGTTAAGGAGTGTCCTGAAGCCGAGATCACAATTACCCTAACAGTTTGACCAGGTCTATAATCTCCCATAACTATTAAGTATTGACTGCCAAATATAAAGGTTGCGAATCCTATTCCCCCAAGTGGCATAACATTTCAACTCGCTACCTTACTTAGGACTCAAAATAACCAGTGATGTACTAAGAAAAGACGATATAAAAAGGTTAGCTCAGGCAAGGAAAGTATTTCTACAGAAAAGAAATCAGATGACATCAAATATATATGTATGTATTAGAAAGTCATTTTTGAAAGCCTTTGTCTGAAGTGTGACACTGTAAGAAAGTGAAGGATAATAAATGAAAGCGTTTGAAATGTGGTGTTACAGTAGAATACTGAGGATCTGGGTAGATAGAGTAACAAATAAAGACGTATTAAGATGAGTGGGCGAGGAGAGTTGTTTCTGGTGACTGGTAACGAAGAGAAGAGATGGGTTGGTAGGACATATAGCATATACTACGACATCCAGGAATAGCAAACTGAGCTATGAAAGGAAGGGTCGAGGATAAGAACTGTAAGAGTAGTCCAAGGTTAGATTATGTAAAACAGATTTCTTCGGATGCAGAATGTGGTAGCTATGTAGAGATGCTACAATTAGCTCAGGACAGGGAGGCATGGAGACGGCATCAAATCAGTCAAAGGATTGAAGACTGAACCAAAACCAAGAACGACAGTTTGTACACAACACGACCTAATATCGGAAATCCCATCTCTTAAACTTTGAGCTTTGTCTACTTAAATACTACTGTCGACCAAAGTATTATGTGTGCTCGAGTTTGAAGGTTGTTTGTGAAGTAACCAATAGACCTACATAAAATCCAATACCATCAACATTTTCGTCGTTCTGTTTTACGTTAGTTCATGTAGGTTTGGATTTTTAAATTTATATTTTAATATTTGTTATCGCAGTTGGAACACAAAAATTGCCCATTTTTAAGCGTGTTTCAACCATGCGTCACATTAAGGAATTATTATCTCAAAAGCCCGTCATCAGATCGAATCCAAATTTTAACACAATATACATTGGAATGTTGTATAACTGGCTTATTAATTTCACAATTTTGTATGTCCAAGAAACAAAGTTGTTATCATTGTTGTAAGGTAACTTTTTCTCGGCTCAGGGTGGTTGGAAAATGTTGTTCTTGGTTGCGTTGTATTCATTATACATCAAAAAGTTATGCTGTATGACTGTGAAATACGTAAATTAATTCATTTATTTTATATCGGTTTGTATTTGTACGAGGAAATAACACATGGTTCTCCAGCTAGCCGCTCCACTCCGCTGAGATGGAGCCCATCACTTCCGAGCGAGACGCGCCATGATGCTTGAGGGCACCATTTCGGCAACGCTGTACAGCTGTTCCCGGAGCGGCTAGCTGGTGAAACATGTGTTATTTCCCTGTAGAAATACAAACCTATATAAAATAAGTGAATTAATTTACGTATTTCACAGTCATACAGCATAACGTTTCGATGTATAAGGATTACAATGCAACCAAGAACTACATTTTCCAACCACCCCGAGCCGAGAAAATGTTACCTTAGAAAAATGATAACAACTTATTTTCTTGGACGCACACAATTTTAAAATTAATAAACCAGTTATACAACATTCCAATGTATATTGTGTTAAAATTTGGATTCGATCTGATGACGGGTTTTTGAGATAATAATTCTTAAATGTGACGCATGGTTGAAACACTCTTAAAAACGTGCACTTTTTGTGTTCCAACTGCGATAAAATATATATATTAAAAATTCCAAACCTACATGACCTAACGTAAAATAGAACGACGAAAATGATGATGTTATTGGATTTTATGTTAGTGGGGAGGTTAGGTAAAACCACCGTTCATTTTTTGATAGAAGCATGAGACTTGGCACATTTATAGTTTGGACCCTAAACTTTTGATCTGAGATGGTAGCCACTTCCGGAAGTCACGCCGAGTGCCTGTTTTGCATGGTTGCATACCCACCCAGAGTGAACTACGAAATCAACGCTTATGTTGATTACAAATGCCTGTTTTGCTTCGCGATGAATACTTTTTGCACACAGAATCACCTGGAAAACGTTGGTAACACGATTTGGAGTGGAAGGATTTAAATTTGTGGTGTGGTTGCCTACCTACTAGGCGCATCTTTCGTAAAGCTGCAAAAACAAGCCACCACATTCTCCAAGCTTTAATTTATTTAATAAAAATCACAAATCATTTTGATAACTTACATAAAAGCAAAAAAGGAAGAATAACAAGGCATAAGAAAACAAAGAATAAGAAGGCAGAAGTCCATATTTTGTAATGCGTGTGTCCCTATGCATCAGGCCCACCAAAACTAATTTTGGAGGCTCAACAAACTTCCTAAAAAGGGGGAGAAATGTATTAAAATAATCTCTTAGCTATTAAGTGGACAACCATCACCAGAAAATAAAGACGGAAGTAGAAAATCAGAAAATATTACTTAGCACTTTGCGTCACAAGAACACAGTTCCGTGCACTTCAAGTCTCTCCTCCTGCATACACATTGCTGAGGCCTAGTTGCACCAATTTTGCACCCACAACGGATTAGTTCTAAGCAAGCCTTAGTGTCAATGGGGACAGTCGTCCACCACGGTGTCCATCCTGATGGACTTTCTTCCCAGCCCCAATCTGACGGCGAGGGTAGTTCCTGGATGGGGCTCAGAGATTGTCCCCACACATACACTCCCTGGTACATGGCACGCCGGATGTGTTGCTCCAGTGCATTCTGCGTTGGAGGAATACTCTCCAGAGATCGGATTTTCTTGGTAAAAAGTTCCTTTTGGCAGCCATTTACGTTGACAAATGAACTCGACCTGCAATGCAATAAAACACAAGTGTTAACTACGAAGTTCAACAAAAACGCATCGGTAACGATTATGAATCAATTTTTCCTACCTGTCATACATAGTGATTACCAACTCTTCCTGAGCTGCCAAAAATCCTTTGGTGGCGTCAGGATAAGCCGTCCATGCTTCAAATGCACTCTTCTTACCTTTGTTGGAAAACGAGGAAACGGTATCACATCCAGAAAATGCGTGAAATAGGTGTAAACTTAAAGCCTTGTTACGACCTGCAACAAGTAAAGCCTATTTAGTCACCATTGCCTTTCCATGATAACATATGTTTTGTCACCGACATTGGTCCCTACCTAAATCTTGGGCAATTGGTTCGTTCCCGTGCCAATGTGGATCCATAGCTCTTCAATATCCGTCAATTTAGACACAATACTCACGGCCAATACAAGGACATCGGTGTCCACAGTTCGCACAAGAATTTTCCGGTATCCCTGACTAACACAATCCGCGATGCGAATCACGACCCTTGTGTCTGCCTCTTCGTGATTGCATGGAGACAACATATCCATATCTTCTCGATGAGGCGATGCTAAAACAGACGAATCCTGTGTACTCTCCATTTCTTTGCCCTCCTATGTGATCTTTTGTATTTGCGTATTTATGAATTGAAACAACTCGCATTTGTTTTCGGAGTTGCGCAGAAAGCTGGGCCATCCTTTCGGAATGCGTGTTCCAGCTGTGACTCTCGTGCGTATTACTTCGGCCCGTTCTGCCCTTGTGTGGTTTTTCAGACTATCCTGTATATACTTGTCCCAAATGACATCAACGCGATGAACAGTATTAAGTTCTTTCCTGAGGAATGGCATAAAAATGCTGTCGGCATATTCCTGAAACGTTCTTGACTGTCCGGGATGTAGCATATGGACTAGGGCAGGTCCATCGATAATTTTTGCTTGTACGGCGGGTACGTCACTGGTGTGGAAGCCATCTGGACTTGCAGCCATCAAACATTTCTGACACGCGCGGTGACCACCACCCGACGCACACAGTTGATGGCAAGACTGAGGAACCGAAAAGGTTCCCCGCATGCGCGGAATGGGGACCGGCCATGGATCTTAAACCTATGTTGTGTACCATTCGCATTTAGAACTAGATGGAGAACCAATTAGGAATGACCACATTCTTCGAGTAAAGGTTGAATTTTTAAAAAAATGTATCAAAGTACAAGACATAGCAAAAGGGGAAACGAGGGGTGCATGAAATGGTAAGATGAGGGATGATGGGCCTGAAATAAAGTAAGTACACATCATATCAAAACAAAGTAAATACAAGTATAAAAATAAATCAGGTAATAAAGATAAGAAAACCGAGAGATGCCTAACGTGTTGTAGATTGGAGGTCGTTTAAAGATAAACTCAAATTAATAAACGGGGAGATTTATAACAAATTAACAATAATGTAAATAGTACTTTTCTCCCACCACAGGCTGACTACATAACGTAGTCAGGAGAAATCTTCTAGGAAGCTTATGAAGTCAAGTTACCCAAGAATAGGAAAATTCCGCCCTTAAAAACGAAGTATGTCACTCCACGAACATAACCAAAGAACAATACGTAAACCCAACACACGCACATGACGAACAAACCAACGAGGCATAACTAATAACAAGCCTACATATATGACATACAAATCCCTTAAAACAAAAGCATACACTACAGACACACCCAAAGAAACATAAATTACAAAATGACTTCACATACTTCCTGAATAAATCTCCTTTTTGGAGAAAAAAAAAGCACGAGACTAGGTTATCTTACGAAAGACAAAATGGGAGTCGATTGCAGTCCCGGACACATACAATGAGCACACATTCCACCGTCTCGAAAGGCTAACCCATACATCTCATTTAATAAGCGTACTGAGTTCACGTGTTGTTTCTCGACTGAAGCAGCGCAAAACAAGAACAGGAATGACATGACCCTTGGCTTTCAGTCGAGCCCCACTTAAACGAATAACATTAACCCACCCTTAATATCACGTCTAGAACCGTAATTATAACATGAACAGTGTTTCGGACACAAACATAGGCGATGCAAGCCCAGTCCTCAAGGAAAGAAAAAAACAAAATAGGCATTCTTGAGGTGCACAAATGACTGGCATCTAAATAAAACAACCCTTAAAGAAGCCAACAAATAGATGTGTGTCCCAACAATACAGATAAAAAGACACAAGGTCTCCAATGCGATGGACACACACCCTTCTCCGTCAAGACACTTTAACTAAAACTAAAATAACTAATCCCCAGTAGCACTCCATAGCACCCACATACTCCCAAGGAATTGGAAATTAGTTAGAAACTCTTCTCATGATTAGAATTACGTTTCGTGACAAACACACGCAAAGGACACGCACAGAATGAGGAAAAACCAAAAGAACAGAAACAACAACAAATCCTTAGACATAAACCCAAAAACCACGGCTCCTCATTACGCATTTCTATATAAGAGGGAGGCACAAGTACCAACAGAACAACCAAACATAATATAAACGACCTCCCATCTAGAAAGGGGACAAGTTATCACTTGAAAGAAGGTGGACAATATTATATTAACCTAACTTCACGTTACACATATTCATGCATGTTGACACCTCAAAATACATAGGCCTAAGGACTTAGCTTTTCCAGAGACGGTCTGAAGATCTCGTCGACAGCTTCAAAATACATATGTATATATTTTCATGCTACAACCAGGTCTCCATTTGAATGAGTATGACGAATAGAATTGAGAGCGAGGACGTTGTACACGTATTTATATATAATTTCCGAACTTCATTTCAAAATATTTTGCTTCTTACAGATTTTTAACTAGACATCATGGTTCTCGATTTTCATCTCCTCGTCATAACAATTTAGGTCTGATAACAATCGCCGAAGTCGTGTTCCTTCGTTACAGACGGATTCTTCATCGCGGGCGTTTTCCATTTCAAGACGAGCCGAAATTATGATATTTTAGATGTTTTTAGAAATGACCGCTAGATGGACACGGCGTCAAAATATCGAAAATAGAAACGGTACAATTTCAAAAGATTTGATTTTTTTGCCCGGTCTTAGTTCGCCGTTTGTGGAGAGACACGGTGGTGTTGGTTGGTTTTCATGTGCGAAAAAAACTGTCTAGGTATCCCAATCGGCGCTCACTTGTAGCTATGTATAATTTACTGAAAAACTGCATTGGTTTTTGAAGCCGACGATTTTTCTTTTGTCTTGGTCGGCGATGTTTTTGAAGCTGACGCAAAAAGAGGGTATTTATTTTGCTTCACGATGTCTTAACAGTTTTTTCCCCCGCTGATATGGCGTTCCTCAACAAATTCTTTGTATTGTTTTTCACCCAGTGCTTCAATGGTCATTATTGTAGTAACAACTTCAGAGGATGCGTCCCGCTTGCTATCAATATTGTACAAATCCGAGCTTTGTTCAAAAAAAAAGGTTTCCTAGTTCAACAAAGACACTATCAAGATTTTTAACGTCCTTTATAAACCTCGCTTTTTCGGAGCTGTTGTCGCTGTGATGTAGGGTACTATCACATTCGCTTCTCAGATTCCACTGAAAAAGTGCAAACAACAAAATTAGAAAAAGTCATGTTATTACTTCAAAAGTGAAAAATTGCCGTAACTCACTTTCTTTTTCGAAAGATTCCAAGCCTCCACATCCTAAACAAACAACACGAAACACATAAAATGTAAATAAATGTAAACCTTACCGTTGTTAGAAGTACCTAAAAACAATTTTTAACTGTAAGTATACATAACCTATAACACAGGGATGTAACGAATAGTCGAAATAAACGAGGGTCAACAGTTTTAAAAGCAAAGAAAAAATTTACCGTGTATGTACTTATCAATATAATTGCATGCACAAGATGAATGACGCACATTTATCTCCAAGAAATTAGTTCCCCAAACACAGCAAAGCACCAGCACCAAGCTTCTGTTACTGACCGCAACAATACACGGCGGTAGCGTCGCGTCGGTTACCCGCGTCAAGCTGCATAGAGACTAGGAGCGTGTGACGTCACGCGCACTTCTGCATCTCGCTTCATCAGCCGCGTCGTCTGATTTTCGGTCCCCAACAGAGGCGAGGGCCCATAAGATATACATTGGCGAGTTTTTGAAAGTGAAAAACGGCATTTGTAATCGACTTAAGCGTAGATTTCATAGTTCACTCCGGGTGGGTAGGCAACCTTGAAAAACAGGCACTTGGCACGACTTCCTGAAGTGGCTACCATCTCAGATCGAAAGTTTAGGGTACAAACTATAAGTGTGCCAAGTCTCATGCTTCTATCAAAAAATGAACGGTAACCCATTTATTTACGTCTTAACCTCCCCACTATGTAGGTCTATTGGTTACTTCACAAACAACCTTCAAACTCGAGTGCACATAATACTTTGGTCGACAGTAGTACGTTATTTCATTTGAGGGGCTTGGACATAGTGATCATTTAGCGCTGTGTATGTCTGTCTGTGTGTGGAATTTTCGTCCAATGACCTGTGTTATTGTGATGGCCGTTTTAGGGTCTGTATTTGTAATTCAAGTGAAGATTGGGAAGAAGGCGGCCGTGGCCTTAAGATAGGAACTATCCGGCATTTGCCTGGAGTAGAAATAAGAAACCACTTCCAGGATGGCTGAGGTGGCAATCAATCCGACCTCTTCTGAGTTTGGCTCACGAGATTGAGTGTACCCCGTTCCAGCCCTACGACCAGAATTACATTTCTTGGTAGAGCTGGCTGGGAATTGAACCCGGTCCTCCGAGGCGAAAAACAAACATGCTAGCCCCTACACCACGAGATGGTCACACAAAAATAGGTGATATGATAGATAACTAAATGATAATCTAGTTTCGTCGAAAGCATGAATCCAAACCTTATCAAGAACGACTGATACTGGGATCCAAACCCACTTTATTCCAAATCTATTACAAAGTGAAATGTCATGATCGGAACGGTACTTCCTTTGCGATATTGATCTGTATACAATACCCTCACAATCACAAAGAGAAGTGCATTTCACAAGAGCTTCTGACAAGGATTGATGACAGGCCTCCATTATGTTTCAGTGTAGTGCGGAGATCTCTGCCATAAGATGATCACAACCCGTAACGCGAAACATCTCAGCACAGTGGACCGAAATATCAGATACTTTTCATGCAGTAGTTCCATAACAATACAATTCTTTCCTCTGCTTCTTAAAAAGTCCTCTCGGCACGCCGGAAGGCGGAGGTAGATTTCACCGGACAAACTTGGGGATAGGCGAAAATAGGCAGAATATGCAGGTTTTCGTAGAAGGATCAGACCTCATTTATTGAGAGAAAGTATTTTATTATTAGAGCTTAATTAACTTTGTTTTTCGTCGTTTTATGCATATTTTAAACATTTTATTGTCTTATGGGGACGGTAACCTTCTTGTTATTTGGGGTCCATTCTTAGCCTATTTTCAATTTTGAAAAAAATAGGGTTATGAGATCACATTTCGTCCGTGTGTGTGTGTGTGTGAGGTGTGCGTCCCCCCTAATAACTTCTAAATGGCTGGAGCGATTTCAATGAAACTCAGTAAGTTCATAGCACTATTTCGGACGACCCCGACCGTGCGCTTGAAATTTTGTTATGTCTCACCAATCCAACATGGAGGCAGCGCGAAATATTTCACCAGCATTAAATATCTCAGAAACTATACCAGATATCACCCTGGAATGGTAAAGAAAACTACTAGAAGTTCACCTATGTGACTTTTGAAAAACTGGTAACTACAAAACCAACATGGCGACCACGCGAATTTGCGACTATTTAATAGACGTTTATCGCGATTTAACCAAACAAATGCAATAAAACTTGGTACAGTATATGTTTATACACATTGGAATAAGCCAACATCTAACTTCGTTCAATTGTTCACATAACCTCAAGATGGCAGATGTGCGAAATATTTCACCGGTATTCTATATCTCTGAAACTATTAGCGGTATCACCCTGAAATTTTGTACGGAGATAAAGGGCACTACTGGAAGTTCATCCATGAGTCATTCAAAAACCAGTTAACTACAAAACGAACATGGCGGCCAAGCGAATTTCAAATATTTAAATAGACCTTTCTCGCGATTTAATGTTCCAAACGCAATGAAATCTGGTACAGCAAATATTTATACACATTGTAATGCACGGGTATCTAATTTAGATCAATTGTTTACATAACCTCAAGATGGCGGCTGCGCGAATTTTAAAATAAAATTTTTATTTCTTGTGTCGAGGTCATGCGATCGAAGTGAAAGTCTGAATAATGAACCTATGCAATAATTTTCCTTTAATGTTACATGACTCTATGGCCTATACATTTAACAATCCAACATGGCGACCATCCGAAAAATTTATTCGGTTCTCAATATCTACGAATCTATTATAGCAATCAAACTGATATTTTGTATGTTGATAGAGGCAATTAACATAAGTGGTATATATGAAAATAGGCCGTATAGTTCTTCACGGAGCTACTTGTTGTACTTGTGGTCACACTGTCCTTATGCAAGGTTTCGACACTGATGTGTAACTATGTGACGGTCTGCTACTTCTTCACGCAAAATTATATCTCCCGCAGAGATTTTGGTTGGTTCCTCAGTTTAGGGGCTGCGACAACGCGGTCATGTAACCCCGTGTACTTTGGGTGAGTGTAGAATCTGTCTGATAAACGGTGTGAATTGTGATGGCTGTATGAGTCTGTAATTCAGGTAAGGACTGCAGACGGTCAATTTCAAGTAGTAGTTCCTAATGTTGCTACCAGATACTACCGTCAACAACACCTAGCTGTGAACTTGGCTACTAGATGCCACTGCAACCAGCAACTCGCAACGAACGTTGTAACTTCCCCTCCAAAGGAAAGCATACTGAGGAATTTTTGGCGCTCTTAGAAAATCCGACGACTTCAGCCGGCTTTGAACCCGTGACCTTGGGCATAGAAGTTCAGCATGCTACCAGTTACGTCACCGAAGAAGCTTCACACTTAGTCAGACGGAAATCTGAATCTGATCTCGTGCAAGTGCGTTGTCATGGCAACGTCTGATGGCTCATCCTTCATCAATTTAGTAGTGTTGCCATGGCAACCTCTGATAGCTCTTGGCATTTTCTTATAATTCAGAAATCATTTTTCTCATCCCTTGGCGTAATGGTGGGTCATATCAAAAATTCTTTCAGACAAAAGATTTAGGTAATTATTAGGCAAATATTGCCCATTTTGTACGTTTTTGATATTGTGCATATGAAGAGAGATATGATTAATGTTTCCCGAAAAACCCACTTTTTTCACCCGTTTGGTCAATGGTTGGTGCTATAAAAAAAACTCTTCAAACGTAAATTTTTGGGCTTTATCCGACACATAGTATGAACTTAGAACGGATTCGATATTTCACATATTAAGAGAGTTATAGCAATATTTCACTTTTTCGAAAAAAAGGCCCCCATTTTCACCCCCTTCGACCGATTTAGCCCAGTAACGAACTCGACCAAGATTTTATAGGTATACATATTCGGTAAAAAAATTCAAAGTGATTGGTGCAAAATTACGCCAGTTATCGTGTCCACAAAAACTGATATAGCCTACATATATATACATACATAAATTATGTAAAAACCTTTGAACTGACGGTGGTTTAGGGGTCTGGGGGATGTGAAACGCGAAGATATGTCGAAATTTTCCGGAAGTCGAAGCATGGTACCCATTGCAATGGTTAGCTTTCTAATGAAAGCTACCTAAAATGCTTATAAATGCGAACTTGCAAGTTTCCATATAAATGAAATTGAAATGTGCAATTATTTTACCATAAAGTAAATATTAAACTTGTACTTCACAGTTTGATTAATGATACACGAATTATAGCAACAATTAAAGAATACTTTGGCAATTTATCTAAACAGCCATATTATCTGTTTCCGATTGTAAGGTTAAGAAGCACATAAATCTACAAGCAATGTATTTATTTATTTATTTAATTAATTATGTATTTATTTACTGTATTTATTTATCTACTAGCAGAAGTACCCGTTCTTCGAACGGTGTTAACACTAGACATTATCAATTGAGCTACTGTTGCAATGGTTAGCGGTTTGTCATTCCTTCATAAGTTTATCAGAACGAAGTTAATTTTCTGGGAATATCACACACACTGTTAATTTAAGGGCCTTAAAATGTGGTTTTCGGAGACCCTTTATAGACTCCCGAATTTTGTGTCTCACATTGAGAAGCGCAACATATGCTTTGGTCTTCCTTTTAGGATAATTTTTATATTTCGCCTATTTTAGCATGTATTTTGAGAAGTTTTCCCTATATCCACCCTTCTACTGTATGAAAAGTTCGGTGAAGAGTTTTATAAATGATTGGCGTATTGACTCTCATAGTTACAATACCTAATTTTACGATGCACCAAGCATCCGAACACGAGTTATAGGCGTACATAAAGATACACAGAAAGACAGACAGACAATTCTACAGACTACAACTTATCACCCAGATATCCAAATATAGGTAGCCTATATCTACCACACAGTATCAAACAAAATCATCCTTACGATGAACCCGTATGTCGACAAAAAAAGAGAAAAAAAAAGATTAGTCAAAATGTGTTCTCAAACTAAATTCACCTAACGTGTACTTCCCGACGTGAGATAGAATTGAAAGCCTTGTAGACGAAACGCATTACACGTCACATAAAAAATGACCCTCTACGTCGTGTTCGGTCCCCATACACAGGAAGACCTCTTTCATAAATTATAAAGGCTTGTGGTGCATGAAAATTCAGGTTTTTTAGCCTCAAATGGCCCAAATTCCTAAAAGCCGCGAAAAATGCTGATTCATTTCAGGAATTTTTGAAAATAATGTTGCTGTTTGGAGATATAATAGACTTTATGTACTATAAGTCGCTCGAGAAAATTCCATGAAAAAATTCTAGGTTTCCCCTTGACCCCCTTAATTACATTGATGAATTCTACAGTCAAATCGTGACTACAAAAATATGCAAATTACTGAAAGAATATATATTATCAGTCTCAACTGATCCAAAATTATTTAAATATGCCAATGACATAATAATGTCTCAATAAATCATAGAAAAAGGCATAAATCAGCAAAGTGTACTGAGTACAGAAATATCAAGCAAGAATATGGGGCAAAATATATGGGACAGAAAATATGGGGAAAATGGTTGCTCAGATATCGCTAAATGGCTCAAATAAATCAAGAAACGTTCACGACTACCTTATCTATTGATTGAAGTTCTAGAGGAAAATTTCCAAAGAAGACTGCTGTTGGTTCCATTTCACTACCGTAAAGATGTGCTCCGACCTCGAACCTGGAACCTGCGCCCTCGGAGAATAGAACAGTTTCCTCCTCCGGAAATTGCACTGCTCCGTGTAGACGATAGACATCCTTCTGGCAAAACTCTTCTTTGTGAGCCGGGTCCACCCTGGCCTCTCTTGAAAATTCCCTGAAGTTCTGGTAGAAATTCGCCATGAAGTTTATTGCAATTATTTCCGCAGAAATGTTCATAATTGTGGAGTATGAAGATATTTCCACTGCCATTTGATGTAATTCAGCGATGGATTACGATGCATGAGTGTAGTTGGATGTTCACTACATGCTCGCTTTTGTAGAATGACGATTAACGAAGCTCCATGCTGCTATTTCACTCCATTGATATATGTCCCAATTGCATTAAAGTTTTAGTCTTCCATCTCCACTTCCGTTATAATAATAGTCGAAAGTACTGCCAGATTATATAGTTCCATTGTAGAATGTAGCGTTGTATCACCAAATGTAATCTTCAGTATCACGGTTGCAATACACGTGTCAGCCGTAGCGTAGAATGTGGTATTATAAAAGTGCTTCTCAGGTGTCGAGAAAATCACTTTTGTCTGCAGTCTTAAAATGCGAATATCTTCCAAAGTATACTCGTGAAAATGTTCAACTTTCGTACACGCCTCAATATTGTAATGCACAATTGAATTAGCATAAATGCAGTAGCTAACTCTTGATAGATAATCTTGTAGACTCATTTATGTGTGCGCTCCAACTTCGCCTAGTTTCAGTAACCGTAAAATTGTACTGCTGCACGCTCAATGCTTGTTCGATGCTGTGGGCTCTACCACACGTGCTAATGACGACTTGCTTCACTGAATAACTCGAAGTCTGACAATATGAGAATCAGAAAAATGAGCCATGAGATCTGAGACATGAGACATGAGAACCTCCTCTCTGCTGTGCAAGGCCTTTTATCAACTTCTTAAGGGGCGTATCCATCCCTTCCATAGCTTGTTCCTCCGTCATTGCTAGAAGTTCTAACTTTGGCTATACTTGACGGATTTTCAAATTTCAAAAACTCATAATTAATTTCTTCAAAATTCCAAATCAATGCCATAACTGAAAATAGTTTTCCACAATTCTGCATTCCAAAAGTAATTAAATATGGTAGTTTCAGTAATCTCCGTCTCCCTCCAAGCTATCATTCATTGGTTCGAGCCTCTCCTCCAATAGCGTAACTTCTTCCTCAGCACAATTCCTTGTTTCCCTGCGACTGCGTCGTAAATCTCAGATCCTTCTCGAACAAAATCATGACGTCACCAAGAATCTCAGCTCATCCAGCCTACTTGCATAAAGTCTGCGTCATCCGTGCCTACGTCATAAATATACACGTCACAACTATGACGGCCATAACTTTATTCACATATGCCAATACAGCCACCGTGGTCTCAGTATAATTCAATTTACGGGGGCATTCTCCCTTCACCACGTTTTAAAAACAGTTGCAAATTGTTTTTAAACTCTGTTATAAATATCTGAATTCACTTGAACACGAAATTGAATTATTATTGGCTTACTCTTGGATGATATTTCCTCTATGTTCCTTAATCATAAGTCTCTTCTTCTCTGGGTTGTGTGTGGCTAATGCATTATCTCCTCTCTACTTTCTCTTCTGTCCTGTATTTCTGTTTTCCATATTTTGCTGGCTTGTAGAAGGATCAGGATCGATCACTACATCCTGTCTTTTCTTCTGGTTTTCAGCTTCCTTCTCTCGTAATTCCTTCAAATACTGCTGACTTCCTTTCTCTCTCTCTTGATACTTGTCCGGTGTCATAACCTGACCTTGAGAATTCTGATTCCGATTCTGGTACTGGTTATTTCTGTTGTAGTTCCTATTGTACCCATTGTTATTATAGTATCTACCTCTTCCGTTATTATAGTTCCCTCTATTGTTATTCCAGCCTCGTCTTTGCTGATATGGACGGTAACCTTGTGATCTGTTGTTGCGAAAATAATTGTTCCTGTGAGGACCTACATTTTCAGTTTTCTCTTCAGCAGGCGTATCAGTTTGCTGAACTTGATCCAAGTAGACTGTATCAATGTCTTTGAATTCGTGCCTCTGACCTTTTTGAACCAAATTTGGCATCGGACTCTTGTAGTCAAGCCTGTTCAATAGTTCGTCCATACTGGTCAAATCCCTGATATTTGACGATATAATAAGCCTTCTTACCTCCACAGGCAGCATACGAGAAATAGCATCTATCAACTGCTCTGTCGACAATGGGGGTTGTAAGAATCTCAAGCGCGATAACTGGCTCGTGAAGAAATCAGCGTACCGTGTTGGAAGAGTACCCGAATACTTCCTCGAGTATACCTCAGCTCTTAATGAATTTTGTGCTTCTATTGACCAGAATCGTTTTATCAGTGCCTCTGCAAATTCATCGAAATTACTAAAAGTGTACCGAAATGCTCTGAACCACTCAAGGGGTCCTCCAGCTAGAAATCTTTCTACGATTCTCATCTCTCTTTCTCTAGGAATATGGGCTTCAATAAAATAGTCTTTCAGGCTCCTGATATACTCTATCGGTGTTAGACTATCTGTATTACTAAATTTCTGAGGCTTGTCCTCAAAGTTTCGGATGACTGTCACATTTCTTGGATATGAATCCATGTAATTCTTCCCACTATCACGATATTTCCATTCAGGTTCAATATTCCTATCTTCTTCTTCTTCCCGGAATCTGAATATACGTTCCTCAGGACTAATATCTATCTCTTCAGTAGCGAGGTTACATCTTCTCACGTAATTCCTATTATCTTCACAAGTCAATCCTTCTGGATCCTTATCTGTGATTTCCGTGATGACTTTCCTAATCAACTCTTCTTTATACGTTTCCATCATGCTAGCTTCTCCTAGTTTCAAATTCTGAAGTTTGCTCGTAGTTTCATTGACATCAGAGACAACCTTATGAATTTGTTCCTCTAACGCGGTTTTTAATGCTTGCACGTCCTGACCTATTTGAGTTCTATCCTCTACCTGCTTTTCGGATAGCGAATCCATCCTTATACTCAAATCCTTTCTAATTTGAACTACCTCATTATTTATATCTACCTGTGTACTGGCAAGTTTTCGTTCAATTCGCTCCTGAATCTGATTGACATGTTCCCCACTTGACCTGTTCCATTCATCTTTCCAAGCTGTTACATTTGCAGTTAACATTTCAGCAATATCTACTTCAATGTCTTCCTTAAGTAAACGATTATGATCTAAGACTTGGGTCCTCATGACCTCTACATCATGTTTTAATCCAGCTAGAGAAGCTGTTGTCCTAACAGACTCGTCAACCAATCTAGTTGTTAAAGCACTAATGTTACGAGTACAAAGCGTTTTTGAAGTTTCAATTTCTTCTCTAACCTTATTAACATCAGTTTGAACTTTGGCAATGTCTACAAAAACTGTATTAACTTCTATTTGAATCTTATTGATATCGCTTTGCATATCATTAACATCAGAATGAATATTATTTATGTCTACTTGAACGTTTGACACATCGGTTCGAACATTTCTAATCTCTCTTTGAACTTCTTCTACCTTGTCTTGTACAGTAGCAACATCATTCCTAACAACGATTACTTCTGCTCTAGCACATGAAATATCACCCCGGACATTAGCAACATCAAGATTCAACATAGTAAGGTCTTTCTGGACTGAATCAACTTTACCCTGTACATTGGAAACATCAATCTTAACATCTGAGACATCTTTATGGACATTGGAGACATCTTTATGGACATTGGATAAATCTACTTTAACCTCTGAGACATCCTTGTGAATGTCAGTCACGGCATTCTGGATTCCCTGGGTACTGGTCTGTAAACGCGACAAATTATTTTCCAAGTTTGCAGAACTGGTCTGAAGAACTTTCAAACTTTCATCCAGCCTAATAGACAAATTACTAGAATTCTCCTCCATCATCTGCTTCATTCTGTTGGACATCTCCTCCAACATCTTTCTCATACTCTCATCTGCCATCTCAATAATATTTCAATAATAGACTGCGTTAGGGACATACATCAAACAGAGCAAGATAACAACATCTGAGCAACATCTTTCACCATATATATAAGTTTGAGCAATTTTCTGTCTTAAATCTAACTTATAATTACCTTATAATTAACTTTCGTAGACACCCTATGTTGAAATAAACTCAAGCACATGTTCAAATTTCTTTGGTTCATTTTAAAATATCCTAACACAAATAATTTACATTTACAATCCAAATAGTTTAATTTTATCTTTAATATGACTAAACATGTCATAAGCCGGTCAAATAAAAATAAGACTCCAGATCATAGGCGATTTTTCTAAGTTTCCTGCCTATTTAACCTCTCTCAGGTTGTATAAGATCTGATCTTTTCTGAGTGTAATTTTCCTAATACAACACAACATTTAATCCCTATATAATCACACTCTCAAATTATACAATTGGCCAAGACATCTAACAAAGAATCAACCTCTTTATTTGAGTCTTCACAATCCCATTGACATCGATAACTTGGTAATCCAATGTTATTCGAGCACTCCACATGTTGATTGCACCAATCCAACTGGCGTTCAACCTGGTAATCCAGTTTTGCAGAGCCCCACGTTGGGCGCCAATCCTACTGTCCCCGATAATCCGGATAGTAGGCTGTCAGATATCCGCCCCCTCAATCGGATTGCCAATAATCAGTCGCACCGGCACAGCTACATCAATGAAAATGGCACTGACAGATACTACCGAGATTAGAGCACAGTAGTTAACATGAAATTATTGTGGAACACACCAAAATATACGGGGGTTCATACTTACCTTTTACTTACCTATTCAATTTAATCTCGGGTCTGGGTTTTCAACTGGATCACTTAATTGTATGCCCTCACAATAACCTCCACCACGATATTTAAAATGAACCAAGTCGGAAACAAGTAAATTTAAACTGCACAATAATTTATTTCACATAAAGAACACATTTTAACAAAATTTAACAACAAAATATACGTGGCAATCAGAAGCCATTGTCAATGTAACCATGTCCTCCTGTAGGACTTGTAGACTTCACATACAAAAATTCAGCTTTCTCTAGCTCAAAAGAACGTAATAATAATAACAATGCACTTTGGAATGGATAAGGGAGCTGTGACGAGACATATAGCATTTGTTTCCTTTTTCATGAACTTCACAATTTATTTATAACCGCAAGGCTGCTATGTAGATGACCTTGGCCTCTAACATTCAGTTATCTGGCCACCTGCGATACACCCTGCACCGTGTCGCATGCTTGCTTCGTCAAATGGATGCACCTGTCCACCCAATGTTAGCATATGCTAGTTACCTCAGAGCCTAGCTCCTTTTCAAAACACTTTAAATATTCACATCTCAACTCAAAAATTATCACGCAAATCTTTTAAATGCTCCGTTCAAATATCAATGGATTACTCTAATAATCCCAAATCTTGTTTAATTGTATATTCCAATTGTTGAACTAGCGTTATTTAGAGTATAATAACGAAAACGCTTAATGTTTATAACAAAATGTTCATTAATTATTTATAACATTTTAAATTGTTTATAACATTGTCAAACGACAATTGAAAAATTTATACACGCCTCTATTAATCCCGTTCGTTTCAAATTATTATTAAAGATATTTATATAGTTATTTACATTATTTATATTATGTATATTAGAAATACATTAAACCACACGTTTATCCGGTTGATAATTACTTAAATCGTGGTGATATAATCGACCAATGAAGGTTAGTTATATTTAAATTTTAGATTCAGGTTTAATAAGATTTAATAATTATTATTTGTGACGGTAACCTCCATTCAAAATCGTTATCTCAAATTATTTAAACACTCTTGTTAATTTTAACAGTAACTTCACATGAATAATTTTCAATGGACCTGAACAATACACTCAGCGGAGAAATATCTCGCTCAAAACGCACAAAAATGCACCAAAATTGGCCCATAATTTATCATATATCTCATTATATATGGCATCAAAATCTTCCACAATACACACAAAAAACCTCCACTTATAAATTCATCATCTTCATCAATATTACTGTGGGAACCTCCTTCACTTATTACAGGGCATTATTCATCAGCGACTTTTACACGTCCACTGAACTAACGATTATACATCCATAGTTCCTCTTTAAAAATTCTTATATTCATCAATTGTATCGAAAACTGTTATTATATTTAACCTTCGTGGGTTTCATTCATGAAGCGATATGAAGTAAAAATTTGTCAATCACAAATAAATTTAATAGCAAATACGATTAGACACGCCTCCCTGGTCTATCAAAATTGAGATTAATATCATCAAAGTATCGCAGTATAAAAATACTATCTTCATTCAAAGTTCATCTAAACTGCATAAATAGTCGAATAGAATACAATTAGACTGTGGACTGCAAACATTATTGTTCCAATCTAGAATTGAGAAAAACTCCTATCAAATGTTCATTACTATAGTGTACTCAATAAATCGTACTCAAAGTTCATATTTCATAAAATTGTCTATAATGCAATGGTATTTCAGAATTGACGATAAATGTCTATGTTGCAATCATGTTCATAAAACGACTAGTATTTCTAAGATCGTCGATAAAGTAGTAGATTTTAACGCTCTAAAATCTTTTAATCATTCTTCTTTCTTGAGGATGACAGAAAATTGGTCAAAGTAATTTACTGAATAGAATTACTTTAATAAAATGACACGCTGTCTGAATTCAAATTTGCCATAGAAAATCGTTAACTTTACAGTCAAATCGTGACTACAAAAATATGCAAATTACTGAAAGAATATATATTATCAGTCTCAACTGATCCAAAATTATTTAAATATGCCAATGACATAATAATGTCTCAATAAATCGTAGAAAAAGGCATAAATCAGCAAAGTGTACTGAGTACAGAAATATCAAGCAAGAATATGGGGCAAAATATATGGGACAGAAAATATGGGAAAAATGGTTGCTCAGATATCGCTAAATGGCTCAAATAAATCAAGAAACGTTCGAGACTACCTTATCTGTTGATTGAAGTTCTAGAGGAAAATTTCCAAAGAAGACTGCTGTTGGTTCCATTTCACCACCGTAAAGATGTGCTCCGACCTCGAACCTGGAACCTGCGCCCTCGGAGAATAGAACAGTTTCCTCCTCCGGAAATTGCACTGCTCCGTGTAGACGATAGACATCCTTCTGGCAAAACTCTTCTTTGTGAGCCGGGTCCACCCTGGCCTCTCTTGAAAATTCCCTGAAGTTCTGGTAGAAATTCGCCATGAAGTTTATTGCAATTATTTCCGCAGAAATGTTCATAATTGTGGAGTATGAAGATATTTCCACTGCCATTTGATGTAATTCAGCGATGGATTACGATGAATGAGTGTAGTTGGATGTTCACTACATGCTCGCTTTTGTAGAATGACGATTAACGAAGCTCCATGCTGCTATTTCACTCCATTGATATATGTCCCAATTGCATTAAAGTTTTAGTCTTCCATCTCCACTTCCGTTATAATAATAGTCGAAAGTACTGCCAGATTATATAGTTCCATTGTATAATGTAGCGTTGTATCACCAAATGTAATCTTCAGTATCACGGTTGCAATACACGTGTCAGCCGTAGCGTAGAATGTGGTATTATAAAAGTGCTTCTCAGGTGTCGAGAAAATCACTTTTGTCTGCAGTCTTAAAATGCGAATATCTTCCAAAGTATACTCGTGAAAATGTTCAACTTTCGTACACGCCTCAATATTGTAATGCATAATTGAATTAGCATAAATGCAGTAGCTAACTCTTGATAGATAATCTTGTAGACTCGTTTATGTGTGCGCTCCAACTTCGCCTAGTTTCAGTAACCGTAAAATTGTACTGCTGCACGCTCAATGCTTGTTCGATGCTGTGGGCTCTACCACACGTGCTAATGACGACTTGCTTCACTGAATAACTCGAAGTCTGACAATATGAGAATCAGAAAAATGAGCCATGAGATCTGAGACATGAGACATGAGAACCTCCTCTCTGCTGTGCAAGGCCTTTTATCAACTTCTTAAGGGGCGTATCCATCCCTTCCATAGCTTGTTCCTCCGTCATTGCTAGAAGTTCTAACTTTGGCTATACTTGACGGATTTTCAAATTTCAAAAACTCATAATTAATTTCTTCAAAATTCCAAATCAATGCAATAACTGAAAATAGTTTTCCACAATTCTGCATTCCAAAAGTAATTAAATATGGTAGTTTCAGTAATCTCCGTCTCCCTCCAAGCTATCATTCATTGGTTCGAGCCTCTCCTCCAATAGCGTAACTTCTTCCTCAGCACAATTCCTTGTTTCCCTGCGACTGCGTCGTAAATCTCAGATCCTTCTCGAACAAAATCATGACGTCACCAAGAATCTCAGCTCATCCAGCCTACTTGCATAAAGTCTGCGTCATCCGTGCCTACGTCATAAATATACACGTCACAACTATGACGGCCATAACTTTATTCACATATGCCAATACAGCCACCGTGGTCTCAGTATAATTCAATTTACGGGGGCAGTACCACACCCGCAGGTGTAAATCGCGTGAAAAAAATCTAGAGTACCCCATGACCCCCTTAAGGGCATTATACGTATTGATGAATTTTACAGCTTAATTTGATTCCGTTTATAATATTCTAGCCGTTTGCAAACTTTCACACTAATATATAATTAATAGAATTGCTAAAAAGACCACTGGAAAAAAATGGACGGAGGAACGTAAGAAGGGGCATAGTGAGTTCATGAGGAGATTTTGGGAGGAGAAAAAGAGGAAAGCTCCATCAACCCGAGTCAACAAGTTCAAGCGCGCTCCCTAAGTGGGCAAAACGAAGAAAGAAGAATGGAATTGCATTGCGTCTTACAGCAATAGATGGACCTCTGAGAATCTGTTGCCATGGTTACCGGCTTGCATTCGTTCATCAGATTATTAAATGAAATAAGTTTTCTGGGAATATCTCAAAAACGGTTGGTTTTAGGCCCTAAAGGGTCCCCGAGTTTTAACTCTCACATTGAGGGGCTGAAAATGAGCTTTGTCTCTTCCTTCTACGCCTATTTCAGCATGTATTTTAAGGGGATAGGCCCCCTTTTATAAGAGGTACGGAGAAGAGTTACATCAATGATTAGTGTCGCGCCTCTGATGGATATCTGTACCAAATTTTACGTTGATACTCCCAGCCGTTCTCGAGTTATAAGGGAACAAATTTGTCCACAGACAAACAAACAAACAGATAGACAGACAGACAGACATAAAAAATATTTTCGCGCGCATCCATCATAAAACAGTCTGAATCGCGTAAATAACTCAAATTTCCGTAGAAATTCAGAAAAAAACAGACAAACGTTCATTTTAGCCAATTTTTAATTTTGAAAAAATAGGCTTATGAGATCACCTTTTGTCCGTGTGTGTGTGTCCCCATAATAACTTCTAAACGGATGGAGCGATTTCAATAAAACTCGGTACGTTCATAGCACTATTTCGGGCGAACCCGACCGAGCCCTTCAAATTTTCTTACGTCTTACCAATCCAACATGGCGGCTGTGCGAAATATTTCACCAGCATTCAATATCTCCGAAACTACTACCGATATCACCCTGGAAATTTTTACGGTGATAAAGGGAACTACTAGAGGCTCACCTGTGTGACTTTTGAAAAACTGGTAACTACAAAACCAACATGGCGGCCACGCGAATTTGCGACTTTTAAATAGACGTTTCTCGCGATTTAACCAACCAAACGCAATGAGATTTGGTACAGTATATGTTTATACACACTGTAATGCGCAGACATCTAACTTCGTTCAATTGTTTACATAACCTCAAAATGGCGGCTGTGCGAAATATTTCACCGGCATTCTATATCTCTGAAACTATTAGCGGTGTCACCCTGAAATTTTGTACGAAGATAAAGGGCACTACTAGAAGTTCATTTATAAGACTTTCAAAAACAGTTTAACTACAAAACGAACATGGCGGCCAAGCGAATTCGAAAACTTTAAATAGACCTTTCTCGCGATTTAATGATGCAAACGCAATGAAACTTGGTACAGGAAATGTTTATACACATTGTAATGCACTGACATCTAATTTAGTTCAATTGTTTACATAACCCCAAGATGGCGGATGTGCGAATTTTAAAATCAAGTTTTTATTTCTAGTGTCGTAATCATGCGATCGAAGTGAAAGTTTGAATAATGAACAAACGCAATAATTTTCCTTTAATGGTACATGACTCTATGGCCTATACGTTTAACCAATCCAACATGGTGACCATCCGAAATATTTAGATGGCTCTGAATATCTATGAATCTATTATAGCAATCAAACAGAATGTTGTTATGTTCATAGGAGCTATGACCATAAGTTCACCTAAAGTACTTTAAATAACCTGGTGATCACAAATCCAACATGGCGGCGACGCGAAATATAAATATTCACATGGACGTTTCTCGCAATTTAACCATCCGAGTGCAGTGAAACTTGGTACAGTAAATCCTTATACGAATGTTAATCCACTGGCATCTAATTTATTTCAATTGTTTCCATAATCACAAGCTGTGCGAATTTTTAAATCTCCTTGTTACTTCTTGTGTCCTAATCATGCGATTGAAGTTTGAATGCTACACGTACACAATAATCTTCATGTAACGGTACATAACTCTAGGACCTACATACTGTATATAAAATCCAACATGGTGACCATCCGAAATATTTAGTCGGTTCTCAATATCTACGAATCTATTACAGCAATCAAACTGAAATTTTGTACGTTGATAGTGGCAGTTAACATAAGTAGGATATATGAAAATAGGCTGTATAGTTATTCACGGAACTACTTGTTATATATAGAGAGATATACTGCACCGCTCGGTGTTGACCGTGTTTTATTGCACAAATTTAGGTTTTAATCGCTAACCGATGGAGATACACGAAAAGTGATAAGGACCTTTTGGATGGAAAATTAAATGCTAAAGCTCGTATATGCCATCAAAAGTTTGCTATTTATTAGCGTTCTCTTTCTATTTGAAATGGAAATATGAAATTTTGAAACCAAAGTTTGTAGTGACGTCTCAAATGTGAGCTTTACTCGCTAACCGTTGGAGATACTCAAAAAGTGATAAGGACCCTTCGGATAGGAATTTAAATTTTGAAGCTCGTACGTGCCATCAAAAGTTTTCTATTTCTTAGCGTTCTCTTTTTATTGAAATGGAAATATGAAATTTTGAAATAAAAAGGGTGTAGTGATGTCACTAAAATGGTCGCCATTTTTAATAGTGCAAAATATCGAAATCAAAAGTATCCTATATGTATACCTGGTAAATCAGCTATATCCATGCAAAATTTCATTTAAATCGGACCAGTGGTTCTTGCGTTATTGAGTAACACACAGACAGACAGACAGACAGACAAAGACAGACACGCACCATCTCATTTTTATATATTAGTATGATTTATTTATTTATTATTCTTTTATATTTATTCATGTATCTATTCATTTTATTTATTATTTATTTCTCTCTTTCTATTCTGCGCAGTTCATCACGTGAAGCAGAGGAGAGTTAGCAATCCCAATGGCTTAAGAATAATCCACAGTCTAAGAGAGAAAAGAGAAGGCGACCCTATATCGCGAACATTCAAACATATTAGATTAATACAGACGTTCTTAATATAAATGTATCTAGGTCTAATGCAAATCATTCACAACAACTTTATTGATTTTGTATCGCTTATCCCCCCAGCTCGGCTCCACCCACGGACTCTGGAAGGGTTCATTCCTCTAACGTCACAAGGACAGTGTCTAGGAGATGAATACACTTTGTCAGCAGATACAACGGTAACTACGTTCACAAAGACGCAGTGTTATTAGCCGTCGAGGCCTAGCTATCTCCGGACTGTAGCTGTCGTTGGATGAATGAGTTCGAACCCCACCATCGCTTATCCTTGAAATGGTTTACCGTGATTTCCCATTTTCAACTCCAAGGAAATGCTTCCTACCATTTGCTTGCCCAATTGGATTCATGTTCATTTACTTCATCTCTCATGATGTTAGGGTTATTAGTTAGTTAGTTAGTTATTATTGTTTTAAGGGGCGGACCTACGAGGTCATCTGCCCCTGTTAGTGTAAGAAAGGGCATACGGCCGTAAAAACTATTCACCGCATAGAAATGCATCTCATCCTCTGTCCCGCAGATGTGGGAATAATAGGAGATAGACAAATAGAAATGTGGACTGTTGGCACAGCAGAAAAGAGGAGAGCAGAAACCCTTGAAATGTGGTGTTACAGGAGAATGATGAAGATCAGATAGGTAGATAGAGTAACAAATGAAGAGGTATTAAGACGAGTGGGAGAGGATAGATGTTTCTGGCGACTGTTAATGAAGAGAAGAGATAGGCTGGTAGGGCACATACTAAGGCATCCAGGAATAGCAAACTTAGTTATGGAAGGGAGGGTGGTGGATAAGAACTGTAGGGGTAGACCAAGGTTAGAATATGTTTGACAGATTGCCTCAGTAGCTGTGTAGAGATGAAACGTTTAGCTCAGGAAAGGAAGGCGTGGAAAGCTGCATCAAAATGGTCAAAAGACTGAAGACTCAAACAACAACAATCTCAAATCAGTGAGCATTCAATGTATGAAAGGAAACCAAACTGAAAATATTCATCCACACACTGATTGGATATTTCTGCGCTTCCCCACTCAACAGGATATTCTACGTGGTATATTCTGTTTCTAGACCCCATCTCCAAAGAAAGAAAGTAAATAAATCTAGCTCATTTTGTACAGTTCCAGCAGGTCAGAGTTTGACAGGCGATGATCTAAAGCCTATGCCGGTATGAGAACATCCTTCACCCTTGACCTCGAAGGAGATTATTCTTAGCTTGTCGCACACCTGTTTTGGGTTCAGCGCAAGTTCATCCAGCTCCTTCACACTTGACATTATAACCTTCTGGATATTTCTAGTTACAAGATACTTATTCTTGCCTTCGATTAAAGATAATAGACAAGAAACCATTATGACTTAGTCAAACTCACCACATGGGACTTGTCTTTCTCGGTATTAGTCATCCTTGAAGAGGTTTGGATTCATACTATTAGAATTGACATTGTGACTTTCAGTCGGTCAACAAAACAGAATTATTCCAATTATTAGAATATGTATTTTTATAAAACGAGCGTATAATTTCCATACGAGTGTCTTAATTACCATTATAGGCGAGTTGCATACGACTGTTTATGTTCGACGATAATTATAACTTTATTATATGTTTTAACATAAATATTCATAAATATCTGTTGAGAGTCAGCCACTTGAATTTTGTGATCCCAGTGCGCTGGGTATATCTCTGTCTTTCAAGATCTCTGAACGACCGACGCATGCCCTCTGTGTGCTTGCAATGCCATATTATGCAGGCCATATGTTTACATCCGCCGTCCCTCAGTAATATTGTCACCGGAGTAGTTTGAAGGCAATGCGCTGTGTAGCAATTAGGGTTGGTGATATTAAGGTACAGTGCTATTTCTTGTCTCATATTCGCCAGTTTATTTACGCGAACATATGGACGGTGCGTATTCCATGTCGGTAATTTATTATAGTTCGATGTTGTGTTTATGTCCGACATGTTGGATTTTGAGCGCATGCGGGAAGGTATCGTTACCTAATTGGTCAATGAACGAGCTCTGATTGGCTGGAGAAACTGTATCATAATGAAAAACAGTGTTATAATGACCATCATTATGATACAGTTTTCTGACACATAATAGTGAGGTTCGAACATAAATATATTTATTTGTTTAAACGCACTTTTTAAACAAATTGTTGATATTTATGAAATCAGAGAGCAATTACATCACTGCTTGCCTTGTCTTGTTTATTTGTTTACAAGCACTTTATAAACAAATAAATATATTTCCATTGACTCTTCAAGAAATACAAGATTTTTTCTGTACTATTGAGACGATTTGGAAGATTTTGGTACAAACCTCACACTCTAACTCCCTCTGGTTTAGGAGCTAAGTTTTGTGGAACATACACCTTAGGGTATTATATATACAGGCTGTAAAAAAAGTACTGCACCAAACTTAAACTCCGCATGCGGGTGGGGGCAGGGAGTAATTTGAGACAGGGAACCCATGTGCGGAACTCAACCGTTACGCCCCTATGAGCGATTTTAATTATGAGTACATTTGGCAACGTCGCGTGCTACCCACGGCAGAGGACCGATTACGGCTCACAAGTCAATCTGGCTATAAACCCACATCGTGGCTCAGTGGCAAGGCGTTAAACTCTCACACGCGAGGTGACCGGGTTCGAATCCCCCTTCCGACATTGCTGAATTTTTTTCTTTGAGTCATTTGGATTTGCATCAATTAATTACTACATAGGGCTGGATTAGATCCTTTTTGTTTCTAATTTCGTTTTAAAAGGAGCTAAATTATACGCCGCAATTTTGCGTTTTAAAAGAAAAACAAATTGGTTCTGTTCGTTGCCGATTTATTTCTTCGCGGTAGGATTTTGTTTGGACACAAATATTGCTGTATGTTTGTTTCGCAATGATATCTTTAAGATCGCAATTTGAGGTAAAGGTCATAGGCGGTTACTTCTGTACAAGCAAAATATAGCGAGTTCAAAAATGTTACAGTGAAGATTCAGCGATCGTTGGAACTGAGGAACTTTAATGCTTATCAATTATTTTATTGAATTGTGCGTAAGATCACTTCTCTGTGTCGCTTTTCTTAGATTTCCTAATTATTGTATGTTAATGAAACTCCGAATTTTCTAACCGTTGTTTTGTTGCTCCCAAGCCTTATTGTTACACGTTATTTCAATCAAAGTGAGGTAGCCTTTGGTCTCCGTGCTGGCCTACGAATCGGGCGTTCCCGGTTCGAATCCGAGTAACTACAGGTATTGGAACTTCAGAAAATTTCGGGTGTTTCCGGTTTCTGTAAAGTCTAGAAAATTCTGTCAGGGTATAAAAGCCCTCAAGAACAGCGATGCGTTATCACTTCTTCCGCGAGAGTCTTCTAAACCGTAGCTTTCCTGTAAATTCGCAATGGACGGATATCCTAACGAACACCTCGCAGACATCCACTACGTCTACGAATTGGCCGACGGGAATAGTCGCCAGGCCCAGCGCATCTACCAAGAGAGGTTTCCCATGCGCCATATCCCACACTGCCAATTTTTTACGCGAATTCACAATCGTTTGCGAGCAACAGGATCGATTCAGGTAAGTACCATATCTGTCAATGTGTATCTCTTCCTATTCGTCTTTTGTTTCCCTGTAAATGTGATAAAATAAAAGCTACGTCTTAGTGTTTTAAACAATTTAAAAATGGAACGGTGTAGGTACTAGAAGCAGGGAAGAGAATGTCAACATTCTCCCATCGAACGTAACACTTTCGCATCTCGCTTTTGGCTCCTAAACCCCAAACCGTTCCAAATAGGTCAAAGATATCAGATATGAAAGTTACTTTAAAAAATAAAACGCACCTTATTCAACTCCAATATTGAATTTGTAGAAAAAACAGTGCCCAGTCTGAATGGCGGGTACCGATACCCAACGTTTGAAAGCGCCTGGACGGCAAACGGTGGGTTTCGATTGTGAAGCCTTAAAATTTCAAGGCGGATTCAGGGTTTTTGGATGCAAAAATAAACTTAACACTCCCTGAAAATAATTTAATTTTAGTGATTCATAGTGTTCATTTTGTTATGATTAAGGGTATCCGACGGTGATTTTTCTGAGTACCTTTCCTATTAGAGGTATCAGTTTTGAAAGAAGATTTTCTTTACGAACGGTGCTTTCTATTCTGCTTTGTTTTTAATCTGAATTTTAGGTTGGATTTTTAAAGTTATCGTTTAGTGGGAACAAAGAAGAACGGTTTAATTCACATTGTTTCATTAAGTTCTTTTTCATTACACAGGCTCACAACCCCCGACCGGGAAGACCGCGGGGGAGGAGAACTCCAGAAATGGAAGAAAGGGTTTTGGAGCGTGTACGCAACAATCCTTCCACAAGCACGCGTGCGATCGGACGTGCGGAAGGGTTAACGCATACCACTGCTCACAGCGTGATACAAGATGATGGCCTGTATCCGTATCATTTTCAAAAAGTTCAAAAAGTAAAGCCTGAGGATCTTCCAGTCCGGATGGATTTCGCCAATCAAATGATCGATCGCTTGGGGAAGGACCCTGATTTCTTGTCGAAAATTTTATTCACCGACGAAGCGACGTTCACCAGGGATGGTTGCTTCAACATCCACAACAATCACACGTGGAGTCACGAAAATCCTCACCAGACAGTCGGGCAGGGAAATCAAGAAAAATTAACTGTGAACGTTTGGGCGGGTATTATTGGGACCATCTAATCGGGCCTTACATTTTACCAGCCAGACTCAACGGACGCGTTTATCTGCGGTTTATTCAAGAAGTTCTCCCAGAACTTCTGGAGGATGTCCCGCTGGAGACAAGGGCTGAAATGGTCTTCCAGCATGACGGCGCCCCAGCTCACTTTTTTGGACGAAACGTTCCCCGAAAGATGGATCGGCAGAGGAGGTCCAGTTCAGTGGTTTCCTCGCTCTCCTGATTTGACGCCACTTGATTTTTTCTTTTGGGGATACATAAAGGACCTGATATACGATGGGATAGAAATCGACAGTCAAGAAGAGCTAGTCGGAAGAATAGCTGTAGCAGCCGGCGTCGTTCGGGAAAGAGCAAAAGAAATTTTTGGACGAGTCCGCAAATAACTTGTAAACCGTTTTCATTTTTGCCTTCGTGGCGATGTGCAAGGAGGCAATTTTGAGCAACTGCTTTAACGAAAAATCATTTGTAAAGCTCTCCCAAAGTAAAGATAATTTAGTTTGCTATTGTTCATTTCTTCCAAGTCTACTTTTCTGGAAAGATATCTTATGTATTGAAAATGAAAAACAATTTGAATTAAAACTGATAAATTGTCTGATTTTCAAAAGGAGAAATTTTTGTTTTTTAATTACAGACCTCCCTCCGCAACAACAATAAAAAGATAAATACGTAAATTAAATGAAAAAGAGAACTGCCATAGCATCTTAAGAAAAGACACAGTCGCAATATTGCTGAAGTTTGAACCGTTACCGAAAACGTGGCTATTAGGATAAGCGTAAACATTTAATTAAGATTCTTAAAACGTTCTTGAAACTTCTACCTGAAAACATCATGCTTACGGTAATTGAGTTGCTCCATCATCAATTTACTCGGAGGAAAAAAAACAACGATTTGGGTTGGAAGAAGGATTCGAACCCCATCGTGTAGTCACTTACGCCTGAGGGTCGAGCGCTTTACCACTTTTTTTTATTAGCTCTTTACAGAATTACAGATTTTTCAGATATGATAAATACCATACTATTACATCACAAGAAAGTCCAGATAGTGTCCATATTTATCGTACAATTGTCCACTTTCACTAAGCTTCCAACGCTCTTTCTGCAGGTGATACCTGAGATCCAGGAATGAGAAATGTTGATCATTGTCCATCACGAAGTGTACATATTGGCCCATTGTCCACACAATGGCAGTCTGTTTAATTTGGGGGAAGGCGGTCACCGACAAGCGAATCAACTTCCTGTCATCAAGGTCATCCGTGGGCACATTTAATAGTTGACATACGTTTCCCTTACACCACAGCCACGTGGAGGCAACTCGCGTGCATGATGTGAAGCGGTGTATCGCCGTATCAGTTTGACCACATATAGTACACCATGGGTAAGCTTCAAGACGGATGGTATATCGCCGTAGAGCGGTTGGGATGAGATCGTTGAGGAAGACAAAAACCCGGGAGTGCACAGCAGAAGAAATGGTCATAGCCCCAAAATTTTTCCAAACAGTGGGCCAATGGACGTAGAGGGTGGTGGCCTCGATTCGTGGTTTGGAGTGTACCACTTGCCGCAACATGTTATAAATACTTTTCGTCGTTGGAACAGTCCCTGAAGGCATTTGGCGAACAGTGTCCAGAAGTTGCTGTTGATGGTCCCTAAATATCTTCGGCAAAGCTCTCTCACAACCACGGGCTGTGTTTCGAATATCTTTGTATAGCGCTTTCGTAAAAGTGTCATGTTGGGAAAGAATGGTGATATCGTTCTTGCAGAGGAGTGCACGGCATTTCATGCCATGAGCGGTTAGCCCTAGCCCGCCTTGCCGGGATGGAAGATACAACTGTTCCCGTTGTACTCGGAACAAAAATCCTTGCCATAGAAACCAACCTATATATTTTGCCAATTGGCTCTCAAACATTTTGGGAAGTGGGAAAAGTTGTGCGACATACCATATTTTAGAGAGCGCAAATACGTTGAGGACTATGACCCGTTGCACTATATTGAGGTTTCTTTGACCAAATTGGATCAGCACTCCCCTAACTTTGGCAATGACCTTAGTCCAGTTTGCTTGCACCGTGTCCAGAATCGATTGCTTCCAGGTAATGCCAAGAATTTTCACCTCATTTACTATCCGGAACCAGGGCTGTTGGGTAATCACTGAGTTATTATTGAGCGGAAGCAAAGCAGTTTTCTGGGGGTTCGATTTTGCTCCAGAGGCGATATGGTAGAGCTGAAGGACGCTATCGATGTGGGAGATGTCTTCATTATTGCGGATCAATATGGATACGTCATCAGCATAGGCGCACATGCCAAACACATGTGTGGACAGTTTGTAACCCTGTAGCTTCACCTGGGTAGTCCGAAGGAACGGTTCAAGGCCAATGACAAAAAGTAGCATGGAGAGGGGACATCCTTGCCTAACTGATCGTTGTATTGGAATCAGAGGGGAAAGAAAACCGTTGACGAGCACTCGAGACGTAGCATTACAATTTATCATACGAATGTAGTCAATAAGCATTGCAGGAAATTCAAAGTGCTGCAAGACCATATACAAGTATTCATGACTGATGCGATCGAAAGCTTTATCAAGATCCAAGGTGAGAAAACTCATTGGCTCAGTGGGGAGCATTTCGGCTTTTAGGTGTAGGTCCCGTAGTATCGCTAAGTTTGTTAACAGAGTTCTTCCAGGAATACTGCAACATTGTTCATCACCAATGATATCATGTAGAACAGTCTTCAATCGGCATGCAAGTACTTTGGTAAGGACTTTATAATCACTGCAGAGCAGAGTAACTGGTCGGAAGTCACCAACTGCCATGGGAGAGAATGTTTTTGGTATGAGGACTATGGTACCCTCGTGATGTGATTGACAAAGAGCACGACGTTGGAGAATGGTACGCAGGACATGACAAAATTCTTTGCCAATGAGAGGCCAGAAGTGTTTATACATTTCATATGGCAGTCCATCAATGCCAGGTGAGCGGTTGTTTGGGAGGTGCTTAATCACAGAGTGAATCTCTTCGTCCGTAATATCCGCGTTGAGTCGAGTTTTGTTGTCCGGAGATAGATGGGTACTGCAAGATGAAAGCAATAGGGTCACCTGCTGTGGATCAATTGGAGCCTGAGCGTAGAACCGTTGATAAAATAGTGATATTTCACTACGTATAGCGTCAGGGGAGGTGACGACACTTCCAGTACTGGTGCGGAGGCGGTGGATATATTTACGTTGCCGCTCACGTTGTCCTTTGGCGATATGGTATACACTTGCACTTTCGTCTGGGAGCACTGTACGATCTTTTAAAGCCACGTTTATATGAGCGAGCGTTCGTTGCTGTAGAGACAGGAGCTTGGTTTTAACTTCCCGAATCTGGTCATATATACGCTCCCCAGCATCAGATCTTTGCTGGAGCTGGCGAAGAACTCGATAGTAAAATTCAACTGTATCCCGTCTTTCCCGACCTCGTTGGTAGGATATGTTCTTAAAGACGCGGCGGATCCCTGGTTTAACCAAAATATCCCACCAGTCTGCGCAGTCGCGAAATTTGCATTTTTGTTGGAACCATCGAGTCCAGTGTTGTCTGAAAATATCTTGGCATTCCTCCTCCAGTAACAGCGAGCAATTCAGTTTCCAATAACCTCTTCCTATGTGAAATATGGGATGGGGGTAAGAGATTGTACATACGACAGCATGATGGTTAGTGAAACTGGCTGGTATCACTTCATATCGTCTAGGCTGGATAAGTTCCTGTGAACAGTAGATGCGGTCAATTCGTGATGAGGAGTTGTGACTTATACAGGTGTAATGGGGCAGTGGCACCCTTAAACTATCCACAGCATCAATGAGGTGTAGGGAGGTAAGAAGGGTCCTGAGAGCCGGGTTGACACCTTTGTATGGACTAGTGGAATCCTCTGGGCGTTGAATACAATTGAAATCCCCTGCAAGAATAAGTTTTTCCTTAAAGTCATGCAGATGAGGCAGTATACTCTGTTCAAAGAACATTTTCCGTTCCACACGTTTATTGGACCCGGATGGGGCATATACATTTATCAGGGTGGTATTGTTTATGTGTTCAGATATTATGCGTCCTGATGGATGACATAGCACACCTTCGAGTGGGATATCATGTCTTATGAGGAATCCGGTTCCTCTATTCGTATTACCGGTATTGATGTATTGTTTGTAGAAGGCAGATATGGGTAAACACGATATAGCAACTTCTTGAAGGAAGGCAATGTCAATGTCTGCATCTCGAAGGAATCTCTCCAACAGTTGACATTTCAGAGGGCATTCTATTACATTGATATTCACAGTGGCCACAGTGAGAAATTGCGCCATTAAGAGAAGTATAAAAGCTGTGCTAGACATACTGGAAGGTGGACTCGAAAGAAGACACAGGTGAGAATTATCCTGGTGCACTATGTCAAATTAGGTTGAGATAGTTCCTTATGATTGCCATTCATAGGCCGGCTGTCAGCGTTTGAGAGCGTTCGTGGGTCCCTAGATGACGTAGAATGAAGATTTTGTTTCTTTTTCACAGCTGCGGGAACGTTTGTAGAGCCAGTTTGATTCTTCTGGGCTGGTACGGCAATCGAGGCATTTGTTTTAATCTTTTTAGATACGTTCTCGGATCCTCGATCAACCTGCTTAAGTGAGTCGGTAGGTACCAGAGAAGGTGGGGGCAGTGAAGACAAAATTTCTGTGGCAGCCTGTAGTGGCGGCATAATTGGTTCTAAGGCTGCGATACAGGTTGCCGATAGCTCAGGGGCACTCTGTGGCTCGCTGAGCTGGTCAGTGTAAGGTACCAGTTCTGCGTCGTGTGTATCAGAGGCCACTGCTGGTGTTGTCCCAGCTGACTGATCAATAAACATGTGTTCATGTGACGTTTTCTGTGTCACAACTTCCGAGTATTGTACACGTCGTTGTTGTGTAGGAGTTATACCGAGGGGAATCATTTTCTGTGGGCAGTTGATACGTAGATGTGTGTTAGCATTGCAAATTAAACAGGTCTGTTTCTGTCCATTATAAGATAGGTAGCCAGAATGGCCACCAAAAGTCTCAGTGGAGGGGATAGCTAGTTTGATTTCCATAGTGACTGCGCGTATTCCATTATACACCGGGAACTGATAAGCAGAAGACCATTGTTCTTTCCTGACTTCACTCACAGTGCCATATTTCGACAGGACGGATTTGAAAATTTCAGGTGGAACTTCAAGTGGGACATTAAATATACGCACTGTGGTAAAATTGGAATCCGCTGGGGAGAGCTTAACATTAGTCATTTCGCCTGAGTCATACTGAAATTTAATAGGATCTGCAAAATTATTTAACAATTTCTGATAAGTAGATATGCTGATTACCTTGATGTACATGGTTTTTTCTTGTGCATTTAACTGGATGGCTTCTACTTGGTCGACAGTCAACCGGAGAGTATCGCTAATCCAGCGGTGAATTTCTCCTGGTGTGGCGCGAGAACTCTGCTTGTCCCATTGGCAGCGTACGGTGTTTTTCCTCTGATATCCGGACATGATTTTCAACGGGGTTTTCTGGGTTTCCTGGTTTTGTTGTCCTATCTGGAACACTACTTGAAAAAGTATTGTCCGAATGACACACGGAAGGTCAGTTCACCCGTGGAACTATCGGAAGCACCGGTATTAGGAAATGTACACTCTTCCAATGCGGTCACACAGCGCGCTCACACGCACCTCACTCGGCCACGACTAGTGACCAACTCCGAGCTGAGCCAGGAAGTGGTACTGGAGTTAGGTAGACTTGTGAGTGATAATCGGTCCTCTGCCGTGGATAGCACGCGACGTTGCCAGATGTACTCATATTTCAAATCGCTCATAGGGGCGTTACGGTTGCGTTCCGGACATGGGTTCCCTATCTCAAATTACTCCCTGCCCCCACCCCCATGCGGAGTCTAAGTTTGGTGCAGGACTTTTTTTACACCCTGTATATATATTGTTATAGACTATTGAAGAAGGAGAAATCTAAGTGATGACATGAATCGCTAGTCAAGCGTGGATTATTAGATAAAAATATACAAGACAAAATAGCTCTACACTACCAAACCTAGAATTACGCCCTCCAAAAACATAATTATCATGAAAGAAAACCATCAGTTTGCTAACTGATAAATATTAAGTCATTCAGAAAATTAATACCTTAAGTCAAAAAAAAGTTGAACTATTATAGTACCAGTTTCGGCCACATTGTTACTGATCTTAGCACTACACTGAAACATAATGGTGGGCTGTGATCAATCCTTGTCAGAAGCACTCTAGAAATGCATTTCTGTCTCGTGATTGTGAGGGTATTGTATGCAGACCTATATCGCAAAGGAAGTTACCATACCGATCATGACAGTTCACATTGTAATAGATTTCGAACCCCAGTATTAGTCTTCCTTGAAGAGGTTTGGATTCATGCTTTATTGCATTTGCATTGCATTGCACTTACGGGATTGAAGGGCTGTATTTATTATTATTACTATTAATATTATTTGTATTATAACAGTAGTATAAACTCAGTGTGTCAGACTGCTTGCCTCACACCAAGACAGACCGGGTTCGATTTCCGTTCAATGCCTGTCCGATTTTCCAAGTGAAATATCACGTCGTGTGGTTGGGATTCCACGTGAAAAACGGACGTCCCGTGGCTCATGATCGCGAGATTGACGGTCACGTAAAACTACAAAGTTCCTTCCTTCCGTAAGTGATAATGAACGTGACTTTTCAGTCGGTCAACACGTTAATGTGCCCAATTAAATAATGTGGGGAATATCAATCTACTCACACATACTATCTTGGAAACAAATTACGTGGATTAATTATATACTTTTAAACAGATCTTGTTGCACATTTGATGAACGAAATGTGTCATCTTAATAACCTCTATACCCCCCCCCCCCCCACTTTTTTTTCGAGAAGTGTATAATTAATCCATGGTTTTTTTCTCTTTCTTTCATCAGGTTAATACGTTCAACTGTATCATTAAAAACTGGACAGTTAAATTTTAACTCACTTCGTATTATTGAGACAGCGCTCACTAGGTAAAAGGTTTGAACATCATCTGAGCCCCTGCTCCTTTATAGCTTTTGGTTTCTTCTTTAATCCCTCACCCTCCAAGCACGGATCTACCCACGAACACTGCGAGGGATCATTTCTCTGCCGCCACAAGGACAATGTCTTGGAGCTGAACCCAATTTGTCAGCAGATACAACTGGGAATGGTGACAAGCCGATTGCCCAGGTGACCGCTAACTTGGGCCTACGGGGCAGATGACCTCGTAGTTCTACCCCTTAAAACAACAATAACTAACTCACTAACTTGGGACTAACTAAGGAATGGTCGGTGAAGAGATTTGGAAGGAAGTCGGTCGTGGACCGGTTGAAAGGAACCATCCTGGCATTTGCCTGGAGGTGAAAATGGGAAACCACGGAATATCATTTTCTGGACGGCCGATGTGGGGTTCGAACCCACGCTCTTCCGATACCAACGAAGCACGAGGTAAGGCGTTAGCGCTCTCAGCCACCGTGGCCGGTCTCCTTTATAGTAATTCAATTATTTGCAGTCTATATCACAATGCCTTTTAATAACATTTGTATCAAGTTTCATGAAATTACTCTCAACCACTTACAACTGATGCGTGTCCAAACATGCAGCACATATTGAACCCTTTATCCTCTGATGGATAAATGATTCGACGTTTTATTTCTACAATTAATTAATATTTCCACCAGCGTCATGAAATAGCCAGACGAAGATGAGGAAACTTCAAGCATTTGTTGGAGACAGTGGGGACATACCTGCAGCCGTTTGACAAAAGGCTAAATACTTAAGGATTGTGAAAAGAAAGAGCCTAGCAATGTTTCAGAAGGACAGGTGGTGGCTACCTCAAAATAGAAGGGACGCGTGGTGAGACACGCTTATGGCATGTTCATTGTACTATTCGCGCCTAGAAAAAATATAATGCAGTAACGTGAGTGGCTGATGGTACTACTGGACACTCCTACGAGGCCGAGGTCTGATAAAAACCGCGAAGATAACGAAAAAGTGGAACCAATGAGAGATGAATGCTTACGAACGCGCCAAGTCTAGCTTGGGCACGCGATAGCTAGCATTAACGCGGGAGATCGGCTAGACAACATCTCTACGATCGATTCTAGAATTAATGGGCATATTCTTGACCTGCGCAATTTTACGAGTTCAGTGATATTTGTTTCATTCCTGTACCACTATTATTTTGAGAAATTTTTATATAATTTCCCCCCCTATCGATACCTAGGGCCAGTTCATTTATAAGTGGCGTGAAGAGCCAAGAAAATTACTACATTGTGTGTGTCGGGAGACACAGGTTATTACTACATTTTGTGTGTCGGAAGACACAGGTTATTATTACATTTTGCGCGTCTGAGGACGTAGGCACTTGTACTTTGCGTGTCATGAGGACACAGATTTTTATTAATATAAATGTGTGATAAATTCAGTGTGATAGATAGTCACAGTACTATTTTGTAGGGACAGTATCGTCGACAATTCGCCAACAGACTGTTCTGGGGAAATAAGTACCTAAAACGGTGAATTTAGTAGACAGATATCGAGTGTGTAATAATCTATAACTTTTTGCATCAACACGAGAGATGACATCGCTTATCCTGGAAGAAGTTTGGAACTGTCAACACTCCGTCGAGATGTTTGAGATGAGCTAAGCAGCATTAAGTAGGGAGATGGCTGCAGATGTTCGCTGACGGTGACTGGCCGAGGATGAGTACTGAAAAATATTCTTATTATCTGACAAGTTAACTTATGGTATATGGGACATATTTTGTTTGTAAATATCTTGCTTGCGTTGATTAATGTAGTGTATTTAGTTTTGGTCTGACACACCTTTTGCATGGAAACAGCTCGCAAAATTTTTCATAGTCGTAAGTTCTTGTTTGTTTGTTTGTTTGTTTTAACTAACGTGGCTATGTGGACGACCGTGTTCGCATATGTTTACGCAATGCGGTTAAGAAACGTCTCTCGGAGATATATTGTGTTTCAGAAGTAGGACTGAATTAATATAATCATACAGTAGATTGGAGGGTAAATTAATCGTTGTAATGTTTATTATTGATCAGATTCAGTGAGTTTATTGCCTTTGGAGCAATGTGAGTTGTGGCGAAGAGCAGTCAGCTCTCTCGTAGGTTTTAATATTCTTAAATAGATTGTGAGCATCTGATTCAACCGACCTGGGTGAAAAGTGTTATGTCATTCCCAGCAGTGTGTTCGCATATGTTTACGCAATGCGGTTAAGAAACGTCTCTCGGAGATATATTGTGTTTCAGAAGTAGGACTGAATTAATATAATCATACAGTAGATTGGAGGGAAAATTAATCGTTGTAATGTTTATTATTGATCAGATTCAGTGAGTTTATTGCCTTTGGAGCAATGTGAGTTGTGGCGAAGAGCAGTCAGCTCTCTCGTAGGTTTTAATATTCTTAAATAGATTGTGAGCATCTGATTCAACCGACCTGTGTGAAAAATGTTATGTCATTCCCAGCAGTGTGTGTGTGTGTATTTTATTGGTCATTACAAGCGGGAATTTCAGCGTAGACTGATTTCTGTCAGCTTGGTGCCAAGTCCATATCGTTACCTTGCGAGGACATATGTGGCTATATCGATTAATGTCTTACCATATGTTTATGTGGTTGAGATTTGTTGCTGTTGATTCTACGAGATAACGGGACAGTTGGTCAAGTTATTTTTACACACTGGAGCTGGACGATGACAAGAGTTGAGGAAGAAAAAAGGAAAGGAAGATTGTAGTTTTACGTGACCGTGAATCTTGTGATTATGAGCCACGGGACCTCCTTTTTACGTGGAATCCGAACCACAGGACATGGCATTTCACTTCGAAAATCTCACATGCATTGACCGGGGATCGAACCCAGACCGCCTTGGTGAGAGAGTTGAGGAAGAGGGGAAGCTGTTTTCACAAGGCGGGCTGAAAAGATTGCATCGAGGACATTAGTGGAGACTTGTTGGCTCCGTATTAATACTTGAAATACAGAATAAGAACTGATCAATGATAAAAATTGTTTAAATAAATGGGAGTTGCCTACGAATCACTATAATCTCCGAAGCGTTAGCTTAACGTGCATTTTTGTTCATATAAGGTAATCTCAGCCGGTGAGGCTTTTGTTGCTGTTGGTTTCATTCCATGTTTATGTTCCGTGTTAGTGACCCGTGCGGTCACGTGCGATGCAGTCTTTTCCTTGTTTGTGTATTGAGCAATTGACCGTGTTGGCAGCTCATTTGTCAGATGCGTCATCGCACTGAAGGAGGGTCTCGAGGGATATTCCTGTAAATATTAGATTTTAGATTGTGTGTCAGCATTAATTTTAAGGGTTTTTATTAGTGTTGTGTCCTATATCCGTAAACGTTGATTTACGAGATGATTGATCGTAAGCATCGTGGCTGTTACCCGCTCTAAACGAACAGTCATCCAAGTACTCATTCCTCGTAGTTAGTCATTACGCGTACATAAAATCCCAATGCAAGTTAGTGGAACTTGGATCCACATTTTTATGAGGGGGAGATCCGTCTGACTCATCAACGTTGATAGATATTTCTGTCATGGTAAGATTCAGGGAGGAATATTATTATTGTTGTTGTCTATATTATTTTTTTTGCACAAATAGTCATTAAATTATGTTATTATTTTACGTCTTGTCACTTCCTTTCTTTATTATAGTTTTAATCCTATGACCCTTCCCTCAGTAGAGCATGTTGTTTGGCGAACGTAAACATCACACTATGAACTGAGCGCGACCCCGTGATCAAGATTCTTGCATATAAACACTGCGATACTGAAGGGTTCATAGGAGGTAAACTGGCGCAGCCAAGCGTGGGGCGGTTCACTGTGGTGTAGCGGCAAAGAAATTGCACATGTCAATGTAAGCGTAGTTGGGTTTACAAACTGACGCAACAATGAAGGTGTATTTTTGTTGCTGGTTCGCTGCTGGAACACATTTAGTTGGCGTATTTGAATAAAACTGACATGCCACAAGTGGAGGCAGATATGACAGTATTTTAATCACCGGAAAGTGATATTTTATTAAAAGTAATTGAGGCGAAGAGGATACCGCCAACTGTGTGAAATATAAATTAAAATCAGGAGTTTGCAATGTAAAATACGGTTCACGTTATTGTCTATTGAATTAAAGTAAAAGTAATATACGTGATATCGGGCGCCCAATGATTAAAGTTAAAACTAGATTTGTTTAGAAAGTCAAACTCATGAAAATGTTAGGAGGCTGGTAGCCTTAAATGACAATTAATACTTTGTTAATTAGTCAGTGTTAATATCAGATCAGGATAACAATTTAATGACTGAATATGTGTTTGGGTTTAAATTAAATTGAGTAAAATTAGAACCACTCAGAGATGCAATCGACTAGTGGGATTAAATGTAAAATATAAATGAACTGAGTAGGGTAAAGAAATTAAATGTGCATGGGGATTGTATGTGTGTGTCAGGGGGCATTGCTTTATGCCATTTCCCTAATGTCTCATATAAGGTGTATAACATGGCAACAGTAGAACAGATTCAAGAAATCATTGAAAATGCGGCTATGAGGACACAGGAATTGTTGGACACTAAATTGGCGGAACAGAGTGAATCATTAGACACTAAACTATCTGAACAGAGTGAATCATTAAACGCTAAATTATCTGAACAAATAAACAATAGTATGTTAGAACAAAGTGAGTCTATAAACAAATTGTCTGAGCAGAGTGAATCACTAAAAACTAAACTATCCGAACAAAGTGAATCACTAAACAATACTATGTTAGAACAAAGTGAGTCTATAAACAAATTGTCTGAGCAGAGTGAATCACTAAAAACTAAACTATCTGAACAAAGTGAATCATTGTGGACACAATTAAACAACAGTAGGATTGAACAAAATGAATATCAGGCGGAACAAGCTAGATTATCAAAAAGTGAAATCAATGACACTATAAATTCGCAGTTAGAGGCGCAGAATGTTAAAAACACGAACCAATTAGCTTCGTTAACCGCAGAGATGAAGGATCACACTAATCAACAGATGGAATTGCTGGTCCTAGATGTTAGTAAAAACAATGAAAAACAATTAGATCAGATTAAGAAAATGGAAATTATTTTTGATCAAAAACTTAGCTTTCTGGATGAAACGGTTTTAGGTAAATTAGAGCAAATTGAACTAGCATGCACTATGAGTACGAGCGAGGTCAAGATAGCTCAGGATAAGATGGAAGGACGATTTAAGGAAATGGAAAAAAGCGGCAAGGTCATTCAACAACAATTATCAGCGGTAGATGAAAATATATCCGGCATAATTAAAGATATGGACCGTCTCGAAATAAAATCAGCGGAGCAATGGAAAAGCCTAGAAGCGGATCAGGATCAATTAAAGAATACCATCGACGAAAGGCTAAGCCAGATAGAAAGCAATCAGGATGACACTAAAAGCCAGATTGAGGAGAAAGTAAGCACAATTAAGGAGCAAATAAGAAAAGATTGGCGAAAAATGAATATCGATTCTAAAGAGGAAAGATTAACCATCATTAAGACAGTAGGCGAAAATCATACTCGCATTCAAGCATTAGAACAAGAAATTAAGAGTAAACTTAAAGAACAAACAGACAGGATCATTAAAGCTGAACTGAGGTCGATAGAACAATCCTCGATATTTAAAACGCGAACAATGAAAGATAAGCAGGATGACTCAAATAGCCCGGAGGGGACGAGCACAGCAGGAAGTCAAACTCAGACAGAGAGCTCATTAACGACAAACACGCAGGGGTTTCGCAAGAATATTGAAAGGAGTTCCACGCCACAGGACGGTCATCAGCCCACACAACTTATCCAAGTAATTCGCTCGAACGATTATAAACCGCAGAAGTACACGGAGAATTCAGGGGTGACACCTAAAGCCTTTATTAAAGAAATTGAAGATCATTACAATGACACTGGGGTACCTGAAGCACGTAGGTTAAGGATGATGGAGAGATTTTTATCAGGAAATGTCCTTACATGGTTTTTAAGCTTCAAATATACATTTGGAACTATGGCAGATTTTAAAATCGCGATTCTGCGCAAATACTGGTCTCCGGCATTGCAACAGAGTTTAAGGATGGAGCTTTACTCTAGGAAATACCAAACTACCCAGCAAACGAAATACTCAGATTTCTTTAACATGCAAATGCTAAAATTTCGCGACCCCTTGATCAAGATTCTTGCATATAAACACTGCGATACTGAAGGGTTCAATATACAAACACTGAACTGAGCAAACGGTCATTTTGGCATTGCAATAATAATAATGATTTATTTATTTATTTATTTATGTATCGTATGGCTTTTATGCCGGGAGTGTCCGAGGACATGTTCGGCTCGCCTGAGTCAGTAGCTGCTTCCAGCGGACGCCCTTAGGGTGAGCTACAAGCGCCGTTCAATTTTATGTAGTTCCAACTTTCGCTACCAGATATCAATGATACCTAGTGGTGAACATAGGAACTTTGATAGAGCGTTCCGACGAAATCTAACCTAACAAATTAGCTTCACACAAGTTTAGTCTGTGGAAGGATCTTTTACATGCCATAAATCTATGACATGGGACCGCCGGCCTTCCTTCCCTTCTGAAGGAAGGCGTACTGAAGGATTTTAACGCTCTTAAAACAGTCCGACGACTTCGGCCGGGTTTCAATCCGCTATCTTGGGCACAGCAATTCAGCATGCTACCAACTACGCCACCGAAGCAACTAATAAAAATGATAGTAATAACCCTTAACATTACGCCGTATTTTTTAACCTAATTTTATTTATGAGATCACCTTTTGTCCGCGTGTGTTTGTGTAGGCCTATGTGTGTCCCTAATAAAATCTAAACGGTTAGAGCGATTTTAAGGAAACTCGGTAAGGGCTTAGTACTATTTTTTTCCGACCCTGACCGGGCCTTTTAATTTTAATACGTCTTGTCAATCCAACATGGCGGCTGTGCGAAATATTTCACCGGCATTCTATATCTTCAACTCTATCACCGATATCACCCTGAAATGTTGTACGGTGATAGAGAAAACAAAGATAAGTTATTCTATGTGACGCTTAACAAGTAGTTCCGTGAAGAACTATACAGCCTATTTTCATATATCCTACATATGGTAATTGCCTCTATCAACATACAAAATTTCAGTTTGATTGCTGTAATAGATTCGTAGATATTGAGAACCAACTAAATTTTGCGGATGGTCGCCACGTTGGATTTTTATATATGTATGTCTTAGACTTATGTACTGTTTCATGAAGATTATTGTGTACGTGTAGTATTCAAACTTCAATCGCATGATTGGGACACAAGAAGTAAAAATGAGATTTTAAAATTTCGCACAGCTGCCATCTTGTAGTTAAGTAAAGATTTGAAAAAATTAGATGCTAGTGGATTAACATTTGTATAGGGATTTACTGTACCAAGTGTCACTGCACTCGGATGGTTAAATTGTGAGAAACGACCATGTGAATATTTATACTTCGCATCGCCGCCATGTTGGATTTGTGATCACCAGGTTATTGAAAGTCCTATAGGTGAACTTATGTTCATAGCCCCTATGAATATTTAAAAAAACAGTTTGATTGCTGTAATAGATTCGTAGATATTGGGATCCATCTAAATATTTCGGATGGTCGCCATGTTGGATTGTTATATGTATAGGCCATAGAGTTGTGTACCATTAAAGGAAAATTATTGCGTTTGTTCATTATTCAAACTTTCACTTCGATCGCATAATTACGACACAAGAAATAAAAACTTAATTTTAAAATTCGCACAGCTGCCATCTTGGGGTTACCGGTATGTAAACAATTGAACTAAATTACATAACAATGCATTACAATGTGTATAAACATTTGATGTACCAACTTTCATTACGTTTGGATTATGAAATCGCGAGAAAGGTCTATTTAAAACTTTCAACTTCGCTTGGCCGCCATGTTCGTTTTGTAGTTAACCTGTTTTTGAAAGTCTTATAGATGAACTTCCAGCAGTACCCTTTATCTTCGTAAAAATTTCAGGGTGATACCGGTAACACTCTCCGAATGCCAGGGAAATACTTCGCACAGCCGCCATCTTGAGGTTATGTAAACTATTGAACGAAGTTAGATGTTGGTGCATTACAATGTGTATAAACATATACTGTACCAAGTTTCATTGCGTTTGGTTGGTTATATCGCCAGATACGTCTATTTAAAAGTCGCAAATTCGGTTGGCCACCATGTTGGTTTTGTAGTTACCAGATTTTCAAAAGTCACATAGATAAACTTCTAGTAGTTCCCTTTATCACCGCACAAAATTCCAGGGTGATATCGGTAATAGCTTCGGTGATATTGATTGCTGGTGAAATATTTCGTACAGCCGCCATGTTGGACTGGTGAGACTTAACAAAATTTGAAGGGCACGGTCGGGGTTGCCTGGAACAGTGCTATGAACATACCGAGTTTCATTGAAGTCGCTCTATCTGTTTAGAACTTATTAGAGGGGGGGGGGGCACACACGAATCAATCAATCACACACACACAGACAGACACACGGACAAAAGGTGATCTCATAAGCCTATTTTTTTTTTCATAGATGAAAATAGGCTAAAAACAGGTTAATTACAAAACCATCATGGCGTCGAAGTAAAGTTAAAGTATTTAAATGGCTTTTTCTGGAGATTTAATCAACCCAGTGCAGTGAAACTTGGTATTATAAATGTTTATACATTATTTAATCTCCTGGCATCTGATTTTATTCACTTTCCCATAACAAAATGGCTGCTGTGCGAAATCTTAAAATAATTATTTTTATTGTTTCCTAATCATGCGTTAGAAATGAACGTTTGAATTGCAAACCTATGCAATATTCTTCATCTAATGGTGCATAGGCTAACTCTAAACAATCCAACATGGCGATCATCCGAAATATTTCAACTGTTCTCAATATCTCCGAATCTGAAATCTGAAATTTTGTATGTTGATAACATAAGTTATCCCATGGAATTTCCAATAACCTGATGAACACAAATCCTACCTGGCGTCGATGCGAAATTTAAATATTTGTAGAGATGTAGGCTATCTCGCGTTCTATTTATTCGAGGGCAGTGATACTTAGCAGGGTAAATCTTCATACAACGCTTAATATATTGCCGTCAATTTAAATTCAATTTATATTATAACTTCAAAATGGTGGCTGTGCAAATTTTTTAAATCACGTTTATATTTCTCGTGTGAGTTGTAGGTTGGTACAATGATCCATGATTATAATATTCATATACTGGCTTATAATTCTAAAGCATACATATCAAACAAACAAACATGGTGTCCATTCGATACATTTCACCGGTTCTCAATATTTCCGAAACTATTGAAGCATTCAAACTGAAATTTTACGTGTCGTAAGAGGACTGGTAAGTAAGGACAAATATATGACTTTCCCTAATCATGAAAAGCACAAAAGAGCTTGGTGGCGAGGTGACTTTCAAATATTGCAGATAACTTTCTTGGCGATCTAATCACTCAAGTGTAATGAAACTCGGCACAGTGAATCTTTATTCAGAACTTGCAAAGGAAGTATCAGGTAAGACACGTCGAAACCTATCTTGAAACTTTGTGGACGCAATCGTTGAACTATAAGAGGACAACGTGCGAAAAATCAGCCGCCAGATTGAACTGCAAGGCTCCGAAATCGTACCTGACATCCTGGTAAGCAGGCATGATGGCTGGAGGAGCTGGACATCCCTGTGGCACTCGGAATAGTAGCGAGGCCGGGCGTAGGCCTATTTGCTGACTGGAGAGTGCGGATGCTTTCTACCGGCCTTGAGTGCTTGAGCCGACAGGGCTGTCCCTTCCAACATGTGCGGTACTCGCTACTTCCCATTGATTTATATGAGAGATTTGCCACATGATGCTCAATTGTTTTCAAAAATTCAAGATGCATCAGTTCGAAATTTCAGAAACTTATTTTTAATTATCGTATCCTAGAAATTTTGTAGCTTGCTTTTCGTAAATCATAGAAGCCGTGCATTTGACTTTCCTAAAATTGTATTCCCGTGGTTTATTACAGATGGATGCCATCTCGCAGGAGGAGTCTCAATCACCGATGTTGAAAGCCACTATATTCTAGCACAACATCTTATTGTAATGGTGTTGGTGAAGACACGGGTCGTGAAACAAAAGCTATTTACATTTAGTGTATCACAGGGAAAATTCTTGCAATAGGTATGAGAATTTTAATGGAAAAGACCAATGAGATATATGAAAATAGGCTATTTAGTTCTTCATGGAACTACTTGTTTGTTTCAAGGGATGTATCAATAAGGTTCTCTCTTTATTAAAATGCATATTGGAGAAGAAAAGGACGAGTTCCAACCCCTCGAATTTTAAGGGTATCGGGAAAATACATTCAAGAGTTTTGGATGGTGGTAAAATGAAAACCTAATATAATTGTATTTGTTTTACGTCCCTTTTAACTACTACAGCTTTTAGAGACACTGGGATTCTAGAATATTGTCCCGAAGGGAATCTTCAACGTGCCAGTAAATCTACTGACATGGTTTCTTCGCATACCCGCACCCTCAAATACCAACTGACTGCGCTAGGATTCGTTCCTGCAACCTTGGGGCCGGCAGGCGAGAACGTTACCGCTACACTACTTAGCCAGACAAAAATAATTAAAATCATCTTAGGCCTTCATACGGGTACCGGGTGAGTTAGGCGTGGTCGTTACGGCATGACTGCTGGCAGTCGCTCACATCCGGGAGGATAGGAGGTTCGAATCCCCCCGCCGGCAACCTTGAATATGGTATTCTGTGGTTTCCCATCTTCCTGCCAGGCAAATGCCGGGGTTGGTCCCTAACTATAGGCCACAGCCGCTACCTTCCAACTCCTTGTCCTTACATTCAAACTTTCCAGCCTCCACAAAATTCCTTGAGGAACAACTCCTGAAAACAGAAGAAATAAACCCGGAGTTCTATCGAACCCCGGCCATGATCAACCAAGAATGGAAAGAAGCAAACTTCGAGCTACGCCACATCTACACGAGAAGCGCAATACATGGGCTTCATTATCGCATCTGTAACAGGAAGGGCTTTCATGAACCATCTGTGTAATCTGCGGTCTACACTGCCCACCGTATCACCTGATAGAGTGCACGCAAAGAACATTACCTCTGTCCCACTATGCAAAAGACTGAACGGTTGCTATATTGTGTAACATGATCCTACTTACTGTATGGCCATTGGCCGCAATAAATTATATTATTATTCAAACATTCCTCCCCAGACAACACTCCACACGCGACGGTACGTGTAGCTCACCCATTGGGTGTCCGCCTCGAAGCAGCTACAAAACTGGCGAGCCGAACATGTCCTCGGACACTCCCGGCACTAAAAGCCATACGCTAAAAAAAAGCATTCGGGTAGGAAGAGAACAAAAGTTGACCAAAGGAAGTTTACTGAAAATCTGAAAGAGGTGCCTGGCACATGTAGGCTAAGCGGAGATATTGTCCATTTTGCCTTGGTTTCCGTGGTCTGCAACCCTCGCCAAGTGTCTTGACCTCAAGAGTTTGCGGGCTCAAGTTGAAACTTACGGTTCACACTGTGTGGATAAGAGAACTGCTCGTCGTAAAAGTGCCAACTAGAAGCTCCGTCTGCACGTTACGATTGCTATCTTGTTGGTTGTGGGCTCCCAACTCGACACATGGGACTACGATATAGTGTTCATTCCTCCCACACATCTGGCAAATAAAATCCGATGTCACTAATACTCCAGCCATGTGCGTGAGAATAAACCCAGCCACGTTACGAGAAGCAGTGTCAGCATCAAACTTTCAGGGCCCAATTTCAAAATTGTTTCTCGGTGGTGTAGCAATCTCTCCTTTCCCTGCTGGTCTCCAAAGACGCGCCTCCCTCCCCCCTTTAACACCACTCACCATCCCACATAACACCATCCCCCTTCGGGTACTTGGATCCAATGAAACGTAGCATGATTGTTATTTGTCATTGTTATTGTTGTTGTTTTTCTTGTTGTTTGAGTCTTCAGTCTTTTAACTGGTTTGATGCAACTATCGATCCCTCCCTGCCCTGAGCTAATCGTTTCATCTCTTTATAGCTACCATGCCTTACATCCGTGGTCAGCTCTTTTGGACTACCCGCCAAGAAATGTAATACTGGTCTGGGGGCAGGAACGGGGTACACATAGCCTTGTGAGGCAGAACTGAGAAGATCTGGGTTAGATTCTCTCTTCAGCCATCCAGGAAGTGGTTTTCCGTGGTTTCCCACTTCTACTCCGGGCGAATGCCGTGATGTATCCTACCTGGAGTGGAAGTGGGAAACCATGTAAAATCACTTCCTGGATGGCTGCAGTGGGAATCGAATCCAGGTTTTCTCAGTTTTGCCCCACGAGGCTGAGTGGACCCCGTTCCAGACTTCAGACCAGGATTACATTTCTTGACAGAGCCAAGAATCGAACCCGAACCTTCCGGAGTGATAACTAAATCTTACTGCACAATAAAAACAGAAAATAGAAATGAAATACTAACCTGTTGACGTTGAGTGCTTCACCCGCCTATAAACGTTGCTCAAGAACTCAGAATATGCCTGTCCAGTCTGGTGCAGATCTAGTTATGCTGGTCAAGTGGATATAGCCTTTAATGAGACCTGCAGACTCATTACAGGTTGTTTGAGATCTACATGGATGGACAAAGTTTAATGTCTAGCAGGTATCTAACCCCCCGGAATCCGTCGTGAATGTGCATCCAGACTGGAGACATCTAAAGCATTGAATCTGAAGTGTCATGCTTTATATCAGTGGTTATTAACAGCTGATCCGCGGTCCATAGGAGGTCCGCGAGTGCTTCGGGAAAGGTCCGCGGGAGAAAAGGGACCACCAGCAAATTTAAAAAGTGGCCAATAAATGGGGATTTCGAAATCGATGTGCGTTGAACGAGAATTGTCCGAATGTGGTTGCGGTGATGACTATCAGGTTTTGAATTGAAATGAATTTAAAATAAGTGTTATTGAGAAAGGGTTACAACTAATAAGGTGTATTGGGGAGGGGGTGGTCCGTACATGATTCAGTTTCAGGCTGAGTGGTCCGCAGACTTCTACGGGTTCAGAACCACTGCTTTATATGGATATCACCTGCAATCCAAAGGCTCAAACCAAGAAAAGACTTCCTTCACTCGACAGTAAGTCTAAGTGGATCACCTTCAAACTTCTGAGTGAATTCATGGCGTTCCAGTTACAGTCATCTTGCAGGTTGGATGACGCCTTCCGAACGCCTTCCATCAGGTCACGAGGAAAGTTAGTCGATATGGAAACGTTCAACAGGCTGCGCTCTGAAGTTGGAAGAACTAAGACCAACATGAGAAAGTGAGGATTTAACAGCAACTCTACACTACGCGAATGTGGTGAAGAACAAACAATGAGCCATCTCCTTGTGTGTAACCTGTGTCCAACTACATGCTCTCCACAGGATGTGATCGATGTCACCAAAGAAGCTTGCGAATTAGCAGCATACTGGCCACGCCAAATTTAACTTAATTTGTATTTGTGCATGACGCTGTTACCTAGAAATGATAATGCGTGTAGTAGGCCTACCAGTCTTTGGAACATTTCGTTTTTGAATTTTGTGGTTATCTTTTTTTTTGTGTATTTTTCTGACACGATTAAATAAGCCTGGTATGGAAATGATGCCCGCCCAAAAATGTTAACTTTATTTTGAATTTTAGTTTCAATTTCAATTTCAATTTCAATTTCAATTTTAATTTCAATTTCAATTTCAATTTCAATTTCAATTTCAATTTCAAATTCAATTTCAATTTCAATTTTAATTTTAATTTTAATTTTAATTTTAATTTCAATTTTAATTTTAATTTCAATTTCAATTTCAATTTCAATTTCAATTTTAATTTTAATTTTAATTTCAATTTCAATTTCAATTTTAATTTTAATTTCAATTTCAATTTCAATTTCAATTTTAATTTTAATTTTAATTTTAATTTTAATTTCAATTTCAATTTCAATTTCAATTTTAATTTTAATTTTAATTTTAATTTTAATTTTAATTTTAATTTTAATTTTAATTTTAATTTTAATTTTAATTTTAAGTTTCAATTTCAATTTTAATTTTAATTTTAATTTTAATTTTAATTTTAATTTTAATTTTTTATTTTTTTTTTTATTTTTATTTTTTTTAAATTTTCATTACAAACGTAGGTTTTTATATTTACATTTAGATTATTAAATACCTATACACTTTAAGCCTATCTCCACACCCCACCACATGATAAGTTAATAATTATGACTTCTACAGCTCTTTTTTAAATGCGTACGGCACGTATAAACTCAGCTCTGGTAGCTAAGTGGATAACTCAGCACTTAAAAAGATTAAATCTTAAAGAAAGAAGGTTATGTGTTCCCTTTTAATATGTCACATAACTTGTTCGGAAGATGCAAAGGGCAAAAGACGGAAAGTGGAGCTCAGAGAGAAACATGTTTGGTGAACTGAGAATGGCATCAGAATTTGAGCGCACAGATGACTTGTTCCCAGCGCGCACGTCACCACCAAGCACAGCGACACTCCGTCAAAGCGGCCGCCAATTTGATTACGCCTCAATTTAGAGCGGGGAGATGCCGTCGCGGAGGATTAGCTGACTCCTGGAGGATGCTCGCCGCCCCTCGGGTTGCGACGTGCCGCGGCTGTGTAGCGCTTCAACCCTGGGTCAACATTTCCCCAGGGGGCGGCATGTTCTTTAAAACATCTCTGATGCTGGAATTAAATGGGAAGGCCGACAGCTTTAGGTAAACCTTAGGCTAGATTCTGCTGCACGAGTAAAAAGCAAAGAGGATATAAAAAGTAGGTTGGCTCAGGCAAGGAAAGCATTTCTACAAAAAAGCCTTTGTCTGGAGCGTGGCGCTCTATGGAAGTGAAACTTCGACTATTGGTTCAGCAGAAAAGAGGAACATTGAAGCGTTTGAAATGTGGTGTTACAGGAGAATGATGAAGATCAGATGGGTAGATAGGGTTACAAACGAAGGGGTATTAAGACGAGTGGAAGAGGTGAGATATTTCTGGCGACTGCTAATGAAGAGGAGAGATAGGTTGGTAGGACACACACTAAGATACCCAGGAATAGCAAGCTTAGTTATGGAAGGAAGAGTCGAGGACAAGAACTATAGGGGTGGACCAAGGTTAGAATATGTTAAACAGATTGCCTCGGATGTGGGGTGTGGTAGCTATGTAGAGATGAAACGATTAGCTCCGGACAGGGAGGCATGGAGAGCTCCAATTAACCAGTCAAAAGAATGAAGACTCAAATAACGACAACAATTACTTTCATCGATTTTCAAATGAGACTGTTTTGCCTTTCAGTGTCCAATCTAGTCTGCAAGCCTCTGCGAACAAGTAACCTCCATGATGCCCTATTAGCCGTTAGAACTGCAGCCTCCCCTGCTTCCACACTTCTCACATTGAAATCTTTCAACACTGAATCTTACCATCACCTCCTTGGTCAACCTCTACTTCTCTCCCCCCAGGGGCTCACATCTAGTGGGACGTGGGTTGGCGACCACGGGGCCCCAGCTGAGTCCGGCATTGCTTCCACTTACTTATGCCGGGCTCCTCTCCGTCTTCTTTCCTGTCGACCTCACTTGGTCAACTCTTGTTCTCTTCCGACCCCGACGGTATTAGGGTATCCGAGGCCTAGGGAGTCTCTTCCTTTCCCGCCTTAATTGGCCCTTGTCTCATCTTTTCTGATACCCTCCTTCTGCGAGGGGTCATCCTTCTTTTTCATTTCCTGTTATCTCCTGCCTTCTGCTCAAGGCCCTCAAGGAGGCAGGGTGTATGTAGCCCCACCATTTCTGGTGCACCCTAGATATTGCTACACCATCAGGGGCTCACGGCTGGTGAGTTCCTGAGCTGGGTCCGGTATTCCCCTTTTATTCATTACCTGAAGGGCGGACCCTCTCGTCTTTCACTTTCCTATCTGCCTTTTATGGCTCTCCTTCCTTCCAGGTCCCTCAATCCGAATTCTTCAAGGGTTGAGGCACGGCGTTCTTAAGTTAACAGGCGGGAGCGTTACCCCCACTCTGCCACCGGCGAGTGACGTCAGGGGTCTCAGCTGGACGGCCGACAGCGCGCTAGTCATAGGGCAGAGAGGTGCATTCATGTAATTAAATCGGTTTTGTTTACAGAAGAAATTGGGATGGACTTCCGAATTTCACCACAGTCCTACCTTAGTGATCGATGATTTGTTTGAGACGTTTTCCGCTGTCACTACGGGCGATTAAAGCAAATGACTGCGATACAAGTCAGCCCAGAGCGGTATGCAAAAGGAACATGCTGGAAACTGTTTGATTGCATTACAAGTAGGCGGTTTTTGTATCTTCTACAGAACACAATAATTAGTTGAATATATTTAAGTGAGCATATCATATCTGTTTATGTACTTTAACAAACAAGCAGATATTTTATTACTCATCGGTTTTGTCCAACCACTAATGAATGCCACTTGACAGCATGCAGGTAACAGTAGGGGAAAGGAATTTGCATCCCTTCCTGAAGCTTAGAAGCAGAACAATGACATCCTCAAACAGCTTGGCGTCACCGATAACAAAGTACAAGGAATCTGCTTACGTGTACTAAAAGATTCTCTTCACATACGATACTTCCTAACTATATTCTGGCAGGAAGAAACCCGGGAAACTGGAGCTGGAGATGATTATAGTGATGATGAGAGCGAATAATTAAAGACTAGCTGTTTTTATTTTCTTGCAATACAAAATGTTTGACATTTTAGTTATTAAAAATGCCTGCTTGAAGAAAACTCGACTCATCACTCTCCTTTTTAGTGTTCTTGATTACACTGGAGGAAACGTACTAATCGAAACAAAGTAAATTTCAGAATATGGCTCCACACACACACACACACACACGCCCGCGCGAAAATAATAATGTTTATCTAATAAATCTGCGTGAAGCCTCCGTGGCTTAGGCGGCAGCACGCCGGCCTCTCACCGCTGGGTCCGTGGTTCAAATCCCGGTCACTCCATGTGAGATCTGTGCTGGACAAAACGGAGGCAGACAGGTTTTTCTCCGGGTACTCCGGTTTTCCCTGTCAAAATTTCATTCCAGCAACACTCTCCACTATCATTTCATTCCGTCTGTCATTCATTTAATCATTGCCCCAGAGGAGTGCGACAGGCCTCGGCAGCCGGCACAGTTCATATCCTCGCCGCTAGATGGGGGCTTCATTCATTCCATTCCTGACCCGGTCGGAGACTGGAAGCAGGCTGTGGATTTTCATCTAATAAATCTGCACAGAATATTCATTTTATGTCTACTTTGTGTTTTAATCACTTTAAAGTGTTCAATTTCCTTTTTCTTTTCGGGGCCTTTTCTAAAGAAACTTTATCACATCTTGCTTTCTTGTAATTAGACAGGATAATGTTACAAAGTATACAAATAATACGATCAGTAATTTTCATAATCGGAGTACCACACACACATGTACGCTCCAACATTTGTCTCAGGTCCACGTCTTCGTTGACAACAAGTTTGATTAAAGAACGTAAAATTGAATAATGCATTTTACATCGCTTTAAAAACTTCGTTTCGTATTTGTTCGATACCATAACTTGCATCGAACGAAATGCATATTTTCCTATGCTGATTACTGTACTTGATGGTACAGTCAAACCACCCCTGTTTATCTCCTCAAAGTAAGCATCCTCCCTATTTTCACCAATTATGAGGTCTCTGCAGATTTTACATTCTATTTTGGCCGCTGTCTTAAAACTTGCGTAGCCACACACAAATAGCAGAGCAGAAGCGTCAATATCACTGTTTACCATACATTCCTGAATTATCGATGGTATGTCGTCACGAAGAATACAATCCAGTTCGTCTTCGGTTTTAATTTCTTCATCACACACTTTTAAATTGTCCACATTGAGAGCAATTTGGCCGTAACGAGCAGATCTGATTCCTAAAACACTTTTTGCTCTGATCTTTCTTTCCGAGTCCATTATTTCCCTGACACTAACGGAGTAGTTTCCACCGCTCATTTGACGGTATACACTGAAGCGTTTTTCAAGTCTATCGGTTTGAAGTTTCCCTGGTAGGACATATTCCACTGAGAGGTGCAGCAACGCGAATCTTATGATTGAGATTAGTGTCTTTGTTGTATGGATCAATGCTTTTCCTGTGTCATTGCTTAGACTGCCACCATGATATTGTTGTCCTATTTTCAGCCAGGTATTGACCCATAAAACAAATCTCTCTAAGAACACGAATCTTTGGTCATTTAGTGACGTAAAAGGCACCCCCAACATATTATTTCTACAAACGCCACTTATTTTACTCTTTGTATTCACGATTTCCCACCATTTCCAAATTATTGTAATGAAAGCTGCAGTCTCATTAAACCCTTTAGCAGCAAGTGCTGCGCGTGTACTTTCATGGAAAACGTTTACGACCAACATAACATTCTGCCTTTCCAAGTTGGTAGGATATAAAGTTCTGTAATTTAGTTTAAAGGCCTTCTTCAGAATGAAGTTTGATTCTTCTCTGTACACGGAGCGCAGGTCACTAAATGGTGCTCTCAGAGGTGATTTCTCTTCATTGCTATCCTGTACGTCAAATGGTGGAAATATGAAGGTGTTGGAGCTGTCTTTCTGATTAAGCCAGTTATTTCTAATATTTTTAAACAGATGTACGGTATCATACATATAGTACACGGGGTGATCAATATCTGGCAATGAAAGAAGAGAACTATCTTCTGAGTCCCTACTTAGAATTGAAAACATATTCTGGTTCAGTCTATTGTTGTCTGAAATTACACAGAGGACTTTGAAACCACACTCCTCTAGCAAAGCAATATACTCTTTTGTCATACCCGCGAGTTCCTGTCCAGAGAGATGTTTCACCGGATTCAAGGAAATTACATGTTCTAAAGACGAAAAAGCTCCAGTTATCATGAACACTTGCACAGTTTTTGCTTCACTTAACTGTTCTTGGTTTTCAGCAAATCCAGTTATGTTTCCCGACCTGTAGGAAATTTCTTCTTTAACATATATTTCATCAAGTTGCAAAATTACCCACTTATCATCACACTTTTCAGCGGCTTTTTTCAAGAAATGAACGTTTTCGTTAAAATTACCCGGAGCTACATTTAGGGAAGAAGTCAATCTTTGTAAATGTTTAGAATGAGGAAGGGATAGAAATTTGTTCTGCCTGATAGTATCATAACAATTCGCGGATTGCATGTACAATATGTAAGAGCAAAGTATCATGTTGGGAGAATACCTTTTTCTGTTCTTAAATATGAGAGAGAATTGCTCGGATAAAAAATTCACTTGCTGAGAAATTCCCTCTTCTCCACTATCCAATAAAGTTTCTTGAATGACATCCAGCAATTTTAAGACATTGGCCACGTAATTTTCCAAATTGGTTTGGAATCTCTTCTCAGTAAGATACTGTAACAAACTGAACAGTGTTCTCCAACTCTTCACAGCTGTTTCACTTCCCAACACTGAAGAAAGTTCTGTAGAAGACAATTGCAAATTGTTATAGAAAGCCGAAACAAGTAAATGATTATCTACATTAATATAAAAATCAAAAGTCATAGACTCAAAATTGATTCTATATATAACCACTCTATCGTCAAAAATATTGAAATTAATAGCTGAGTCCCCTTTCACTTTAGTACTATTATCTGCTAATCGTTTCTCCAGAGAATTGCATAAACTCTCGAAACTGATTATAACATCGTCCCATTCTGCCGCAGCAACAGCACTTTCTTGAGCATGTTTCTTCCTCACTTCGATTTCTCTTCTCCTCTCTTCTGGATGTTTCCTCTTAATTTCACTTTCCTTTGTCAAGTATTTCGGCAAACCTTCAAAAATAGTAGGACTAGAACCTTTAACTAGCTTAGGTTGATCGTATGTATACACTTGTTTCTGTCCATTAGAATCACAATATTCATTCTGTAAAATAATGCAGTCCGGTTGAAAATGTTTAATGCACACAACACTGTTTACCGAAGGTGTCCAGTCTTTCCTCGGGATGCTTCTCAGCCATTTATTTCTCAAGTTTACTTCCTTGGGAAAAGAGAAACAATTCACGTAGGCGGTTTCAACTCCACAAACCTGAAAATTACTCCTACATCCTGGTACACAGCACCTTCGTGGCATTGTATATGCATTAAAAATATATCATGCATGGCACGGGTATATTTATCGCTTGTTACTGGACAACAGGAAAAGCAATATATTGTGAATTGTCACCCTCGAAACATGAAACAATGACCACATCACAGCGCGCCCCAACAAGACTGAGCATCTGTTTGCTGTGGGGAGTAAGACCCATGACGTCACAGCCCCGCCGGCAGTGTTCCCGCCTGTAACTTAAGATCGCCGTGGTTGAGGGCATTTCTTTACCTCCTGTCCTTTATTTGCCTTATTCTCCTTTTGTTTTCCATTTCTTCTTTTAGTATATAAGTTCGTAGTTAGTTTTAGTTATAGTTTATTTTTCATTATTATCTTCACGATCCCCCAAACCTTTAGGGGCCGATAACCTAGATTGTAGGGCCCTTAAAACAACAATTATCATCATCATCATCTACTTCTCTAACCCTCTAAAGCCAAACTCATTAATCTCTTAGGTAATCTCTCCTCCCCCATTCTCTTCACATGACCCCACCATCTGAGTAGACTCATACGAACAGCTTCATCTAGCGTGTTCATTTATAACTTAGCCTTTATCTCTTTACTAGCTGAAGTACCCGTGCTTCGCTACGCGTCATAAATAAATTAAAATGTGAAAGTGACAGTTAAAACAGGGGATAGGCGAGGTGCTGCGCAGAGGGAGATTAAGGATGGAACATTTTGTCCAACTACACCGTTCGGCGTTGACCGTGTTTTATAGCACAAATTTAGGTTTTACTCGCTAACCGTTGGAGATACCTTTCGGATAGAAAATGTAATTTTAAACCTCGTATATGCCATCAAAAGTTTGCTATTTCTTAGCGTTCACTTTTTATTTGAAATGGAAATATGAAAGTTTGAAACCAAAGGCTGTAGTGACGTCACTAAAATGGTCGCCATAGTGCAAAGTATTGAAATCAAAAGTAGCCTATATGTTAACCAGTTAAATCAGCTACTTTCATGTAAAATTCATGTAAGTCGGACCAGTGGTTCTTGCGTGATTGAGTAATACACAGACACACACCATCTCATTTTTAGCCTCGCTTCGCTCGCGTCATAGTCGTGTCATATTGTTATTCAATGACATGCAGGTTTAACCCCGTTAACACCCCTTTAGAACCTGAATATCCAAAAATCCCTCCTTAGTAGACATTTTCGACACACAACAAACATATCCCCTTCTTCTAACTTCAATAGTTTTGATTGGTCGATGAGAGTGAACATCCAAAAATCCTTCCTTAGTGGACGTTTCTATTCCAGAATTTCACCCCTCCCCATATGCCCCTTAAATTGGATTTATGAAAAAAAAAACGGTCGAACATCTATTTATTTTAATTATTTATTCATTTATAAATTTTTAAGGTGATTGGAACTCGGAGAAAATCAAACTCCTCGTCTATGTCGTTTAAGAGATACACGCTCCGTTCGGAATCTTTCAACCCCCACTTTTCATCCCTTTCACCTCATAATATACACCACATCGAAAAACCATTAGACATGTGTCAGCTTATTTTAAATGATTAGTATATATGCCAAGTATCACATCCCCAAATGAAACCACTCATGAGATATTGTTATTCAATGAAATGCACGTTTACCCCCTTAACACCTCATTAGAACCTGAATATCCAAAACTCTTTCCTTAGTGGACGTTTTCGACATACCACGAACTTATCCCCAAAATTTCATGTTTCTAACTTCAATAATTTTTGCTGGGCGATGATGAGTGAGTGAGTCAGTCAGGATATTTTCTTTCATTAATATTTGAGAATTTCACCCCTCCCCAAGAACCCCTTAAATTGGATTTATGAAAAAAAAAACGGTCGAACGCCTATTTACTTATTTAAAGCTGTTTTCCCCCTGAGTTTGATAAGTGAGTAAGTAAGTCAATCAGTTAGGACACCTTCTTTCCTGTTCCCCCCCCCCCCCCCCGAATTTCACTCCTCCCCATGGGCCCCTTAAATTGGATTTATGAAGAAATGGTCGAACACCTATTTACTTATTTTTATACTGCTTTTTCCGCTGAATTTCAAACTTATCGCCTATGTTGAATAAGAGATACAGTACACGATCCGTTAAGAATCCTTCAACCCCCAATTTTCTCCCCTTTCACCTCATAATATACACCATATAGATAAACCCTTAGACATATGTCTGCTTATTTTAAATGATTAGTTTGTATGCCGAATATCACATCCCCAAATGAAACAACTCGTGAGATATTGTTATTCAATGAAATGCAAGTTTAACCCCCTTAACACCCCATCAGAACATAAATATCCAAAAATCCATCCTTAGTGGACTTTTTCGACAAACAACGAACATATCCCCAAAATTTCAAGTTTCTAACTGCAATAGGTTTGCTGGGGGATGATGAGTGAATATCCAAAAATCCTTCCTTAGTGGACTTCTTTCCCCAGAATTTCATCCCTCTCCATGAGCCCCTTAAATTGGATTATGAAAAAACGATCGAACACCTATCTACTACTTTTTCAATCTGATTTTTCTCCCTGAGATTCTTACTTTTTGCCTCTGTCTTTTAAGAGATACTTGCTCCGTTAAGAATCCTTCAACACTCACTTTTCACACATACACCTCATAATATACACCACATCGAAAAACCCTCAGACATGTGTCTTCTTATTTTTAATGATGAGTTTATATGCCCAGTATCCCATCCCAAAGGAAATCATTCGGGAGATATTGTTATTCAATTAAATGCAAGTCTACCCCCTTAACACCCCTTTAGAACCTGAATATCCAAAATTCCTTCCTTAGTGGACGTTTTCAACATACAACGAACATAGCCCCTTAATGTCATGTTTCTAACTTCAATAATTTTGGCTGGGGGATTGTGAGTAAGTCAGGACATTTTCTTTCAATTATTTTTCAGAATTTCACCCCTCTCATGAACCCCTTAAATTGGATTTATGAAAAAAAAAACGGTCGAACACCTATTTACTTATTTTTGAGCTGTTCTTCCTCCCTGATTTTGATGAGTGAGTGAGTTAGGACACTTTCTTTCCTGTTTTCCCCCCAGAATTTCACCTCTCTCCAAGGGCCCCTTAAATTGGATTTATGAAAAAACGGTGGAACACCTATTTACTTATATTTTAAGCTGTTTTTTCCCGACGAATTTCAAACTTCTCGCCTATGTCGTTTAAGAGATACACGCTCCGTTAAGAATCCCTCAACCCCCAATTTTCACCCCTTTCACCTCGTAATATACACCTCATCGATAAACCCTTAGACATATGTCTGATTCTTTTAATGATTAGCTTATATACCGAATATCACATCCCCAAAGAAACAACTCAAGAGATATCGTTATTCAATGAAATGCACGTTTACCCCCTTAACACCTCTTTAAAACTCGAATAACAAAAATCATTCATTAGTTGACGTTTTCGATATACAGCGAACATATTCCCAAAATTTCATGTTTCTAACTTTAATAGTTTTCGCTGGGCGTGACGAGTGAGTGAGTCAGACAGGACATTTTCTTTCAATTATTTTTACCAGAATATCACCCCTCCCCATGGGCCCCTTAAATTGGATTGATGAAAAAACGCTTGAACACCTATTAACTTATTTTTTAAGCTGTCTTTTTCCCCTGAGTTTGATGATTGAGTGAGTTAGTCAGTCAGTTAGGACACTTTCTCTCCTTTTTCCCCCCAGAATTTCACCCCACCCCATTGGCTCCTTAAATTAATTTATGAAAAAACGGTGGAACACCGACTTACTTATTTTTTAAGCTGATTTTTTTTCGCCGAGTTTCAAATTTCTCGCCTATGTCGTTTAGGAGATAGGCCTACACGCTTCGTTAGGAATCCTTCAACCCCCAATTTTCACTCCTTTCACCTCATAATAATACACCACATCGAAAAACCCTTAGACACATGTCTGCTTATTTTTAATGATTAGTTTATATGCCGAGTATCACATCCACAAATGAAACCACTCGTGAGATATTGTATTCAATAAAATGCAGGTTTAACCCCCTTAAGACCCCTTTAGAGCCTGAATATTCAAAAATCCTCCCTTAGTGTATGGGTTTGACATACAACGAACATATCCCGAAAATGACATGTTTCCAACTTCAATATTTTTGGCTGGGCGATGATGAGTGGGTGAGTGAGTCAGGACATTTTCTTTCAATTTTTTTTCTTCAGAATTTCACCCCTCCCGATGAACCCCTTAATTTGGTTTATCAAAAAAACTGTCGAACACATATAAGTTATAACTTATTTTTAAGCAGTTTTTCCCCCTGAGTTTGAAGAGCGAGTGAGTCAATCGGTTAGGACACTTTCTTTCCTGTTTTTCTTTTACACAGAATTTCACCCCCGGCCATAGGCCCCTTAAATTGGATTTATGAAAAAAAAAACGGTCAAACACCTATTTACTTATTTTTTATGCTGATTTTTTCCCGTTGAGTTTCAAACTCCTCGCCTACGTCGTTTATGAGATACATGCTCCGTTAGGAATCTTTCAACCCCCACTTTTCACCCCTTTCACCTCATAATATACACCACATCGAAAAACCCTCAGACACATGTCTTCTTATTTTTAATGATGAGTTTATATGCCGAGTATCACATCCCCCAGTGAAACCAATCGGGAGATATTGCTATTCGATGAAATGCAGGTCTACCCCCTTAACACCCCTTTAGAACCTGAATATCCAAAAATCCTTTCTTAGTGGGCGTTTGCGGCCCTTGAGTAAGCTGCATACCAAATTTCATTCCAATCCGTTGGGTGGGTTCTGAGATTTCGTGATGAATGTGTGAGTGAGTGAGTGAGTGAGTGGTATTTGACAAATATCTAGTAAATAGTGTCAAGTCTTTGTTATGCTATACTCGGTTGACAGTGCTGTGTGAGCAGTTGAGTAACTAACGTGATTTCAAGTAAAGATCCTCATTTTCTATACCGGTAGTGCAGAGCGCAAATGGCATCCAGACGGCCGTGTCTCGACTTGAGCTATGTTGCCATGGAAACTATCTGCCTTGCCATTCCTTCATGAGTATATTTTATGATTTGATTAGCCTGTTTTTGAGTGAAAAAGGGCCGAAATCAGAAGAATGAGAAAGACTATCGAATATTCATGTAGCCAGCGGTTCCTTCTGGGTCCTAAACTATGTGTATGCACAATTCGGTTGAGATTGGTGGAACGGTGTAGATTTGTATACGGAACCAACATATATACATACATACATACATACATACATACATACATACATACATACAGACTTTCACTTTTATATATTAGATTACGAGTACCTTCCTGCCATTGCTTCCATCTATTTGTCCCAGCAATCATTCGTGCTAGCCTCATATCAGTTATGGATCAGATATCCTGAATCTACCCAGCTCTCACTTCCATACAGCAAGGTCGGTCTAAATACTGAGTGATGTAGGGAGAGTTTTGTCGCTACTCTAAATTATTTCTTGCAGAACACTGTAGATTGCAACTGAGAACTCACTGAATTGGCTTTACTACACCTTGACTCTATTTCCTTCCCTGGGAGAATATACAGCCCAAGTACTTCAAATATTCCACCTGCTCCAATTTATTTCCTCTTATCTGGCATTCTACTTTCTTGCGTTTCTTCCCTACCAACATAGCCTTCGTCTTTGAAATGTTGATCTTATACCATACTCCCTACATTTCTGTTCAAGTTCGAACATGTTGGCTTGCAAGCGTTCGTCAGAGTCGGCCATTACAACCAGGTCATCAGCATTGGCCAGACTACTGACCTGGTTTTCACCTAATTGAATCCCACCCTGTCAGTTTGTGCCCTTCTGCTAATGGTCAATATATAAAATAAACAGTTATGGTGAGTGGCTGAATTAATTAATTACAGTATGACAATAATTGAAATTTTACAAGCCATGTTTAAGTGTTGCCTGTATAATCATTCAACAGAATTGCTTCGTTGTTCTTGAAGTTCTTGTTAATTCATTTTAAGGCCTTGGGACAACTTGGTCAGCAGACCTGTGCAGTTGAGTGGTTGAACTTGTCAGTTAACCCGTATTTATGTAATGACTGTAGTAGTGTGTGAAACTGTATTAGGGACAAGATTGATAATAAGTAATGTTATTGGTTTTACGTCCCTTTTAACTACTGCGGCTTTTAGAGATCCCGGAGTGCCAGGAAATTTCCCTGAAGGGGATCTTTAACGTGCCAGTAAATCTACTGACATGACTCCCTCGCATTTGCGCACCCTCAAATGCCAGCTGACTGCACCAGGGTTCGATCATGCAACCTTGGGCAAAACTGACAAGAATGTTACCGCTGAGCCACGCAGCCAGTCGGACAAGGATGAGGTATATAGATGCCCCGGGACTTGAAGTAAGGTACTATCCCGGCATTTTCCTGGAGGGAGTGTGGAAAAACCAGTGGAAAAGAACACAGGATAGCCGCTGTCAGCACTGGGATTCGAACCTGCGATATCCAAACTTGCTGTAGCTACCCTCGCGACCGTGGTGCACGATTTTATGAGCGCGGCTATGCCACGTAACTGGAAAATTGTTCTTCAGTCGGTCAACACAAGAGTGACTTCCTGCCCAATCTGTTTAAGCAAATCATATAACGTAGTTGTTGTGTAAAGTGCTAAAATAACATGACGTGTGCTGTAATTGAACCTGCAAGCTGTGACTTTTACCATCAACGCTCTACCGATTGAGCCAACACTCATGGGGGTTGCAGGTTCAATTCATGAACGCGTCGATTCCTGGCTCCATCAGAGATTTAAAATCTCACGTGAGGACTAGAACGGTGTGCACTCAGCCTAGTGAGGGCAATGAAATACTGTAACTGCTTCGTATGAGAAATAGCACCTCATGACGTAAAACCAAGGTAATGAGGCTAAGACTGTCATTATGCTAGACACCTGTCCTCCATAATACACAGACTATGAGTAGGGCCGCAGTTGTCCTTGGGTACAAGCGGTTCTCTGGGATCCAGTTGCGGGATTGAGGCACTTTACTCTCGTTCTACGTCTTCTAAATGCTGCCTTGTGCAAATGTACGCCAGTTAAGCGCACACTTGCCACTAAATTCATTCTTTCGAAAACATCCGGCGTAGACTCTAAAATCAGATGCCAAAAATGTAGCCTTCCATCTATTGAGAACCTATGTACCCAAATTGATTTGTTATACCCGCGAAAACTTGTTAATAATACAGACTCATCTGCTATTTTAGACAAAATTTCCCTTGGCTACCGATCAGCTCAGAAGGGCCGCGGAGTTATGCTGTACGCCCCACTACCCAGGACTGAGTTGTACAAACTGGGTTTTGTAAATAGATCGGTCTGTGCATGGAACAGCCTACCGTGTTTCCTGAAGGCCTGCAACAATAATGCCGTTCAGTTCAAGAGGAAGCTGCGGCATTATTTGTTCAACAAGTAGGTTGCTCTTCATAAATTATGCCCCGATTCTTTGTTGTGCTAGTGTTCCCGTTTATCTCTATTTGCAATATTTATTTGATCTCTTCTCTTGTTGTTCCTCCCTTATGCTATATAAATGTGTATTTATCATCCCCCTAATTTATACTGTAAATAATGTAATCATTGCTCGATTCTCACTAATTGCAATCTTGTGTACATATGTAAATATAGCCCTGTGTATATATATTGGGGGCTCTGACGCATCCCGAATGCGAAGTGGGGCTTTGCTCTTTTCAGAGACTCCCTTCAGTGTACTGTAAATACAGTGTAAGGCACTGATAAATAAATATGAAATGAAAATGAAATCAGCAGCCAAACAATGGTCATAACGTCAGCTTGCAGGTGAAGCACAGTAAGTCAGAGAATAAGTTCATTAGGATACTCAAGGCTCATCTTTTCAAGAACGTGTTTTCTGACATATAGTGTTTCACTTGTAAGCCGACGATTTTACATGTCATAGTATAGACCCTAGGGATGCAGAAACTCAAAAAATGCAGAGAAGATTAGTTTTAAACATTAAAATAGCCTCCGTTACATAATAAATGAATGAGACAAGATGTGCGTTTCTCTGAACCGGAATATGAAATATTTCTCAACAAACAACATACGCTATAAACTTGCATCTCCTATTTGATTCACCTTTTACATTAAAATTTCAGCTGAACCGTGACTAACGAGAACTTAATTCGTCTTGTCGTCTGTAATTCAACGAGGAAGCGAAGGGCGGCGTGGCGAGGTACGGCGCGGGTGGATCACTTTAGGGGGCTGGAGGGAGATTTAAAAGAAAAGGAATCAAGTAGTAAAGAGAATAATTGAGACGTGAATACTCCAGGGGACGGGCGAACCTCGGGTGGGGCTAAACAATGTAGCTTAATTGTTGCGAGTGTCATTTGTTCTTGAGTGGAGGTTTATTACCTCAGGGAGGACACGGAGAGTAAGGAAGAGAGAGAAGCGAGAATTATGAGAAGCGAGACAAAACGGCGCACGCCATATGAAGGATGAAATAGATAGTGGGAAACGAGAGGGAGGGTCTCCGTAAATCTAATGAGATGGAGATGAAAGATAGGGAAGATTAAGCGGAGGAGTTGAAAAGATGTAAGGGAACGAGGTTATGAGTGATGGCTTGTGAAAAATATATGAAATAAACACCGCCATAAGGGAACAATGGAGAAGGCGTCAGAGAGAAAAAGAACGCAATTGTCAATAAGATGTACGACGAGGATCAAGGAATCACAAATATCTAATATTTCATTCATATCAGCCCATGAATAACTTTCGGACGAAGATGGTTTTAATTAATTTATGTAGTTAGTTATTTATTTATTATGTATTTATTTGTATATTTATTTATTTATTTATTTATTTATTTAAATGAGGTATTATTTGGGTAGGAAGTGGCCGTGGCCTTAATTTAAGTATCATCGTGGCATTTTCCTGGAGTAGAAGTGGGAAACAACGGAAAACCACTTCCAGGTTGTAATCGAGGCTGAGGTGGGAATCAAGCCCGCCTCTTTTCAGTTTTGCCTCACGAGGCTGAGACACATTTGAAGATTCTGGGAAATGGTTCATAAGAGAACCACCAACCCAGCTCATAGAAAAACCCCACCTAAAACTCCCCACAACCGCAGAAATATCTGCAACTAGCTTATTCAAAAAACGTCACAACCAATTCCAAGTGGGTCTATAATTATTGTAAATTGTAATTATGCATGCAACGTCTAGAAAAAGGGTCGCGTGCGAGATTCCCGTGTTCTCCTTCTTCTGTCAATCTGCAGCCGGCATAATAAAGCTTACACAAAGAATATGTTACAGTCATGTGATTTATTAATGGTAAGGTTGAAGCAAAAAATAAGCTTGCACCAAGCACAACCAACAATGATATTTTTATTACATTCAGCTTCTTCACAATCGGTAAACTGTTTGGTCAAACAAAATTTCGCTGGTGTCTGAAATGTCGGCTGCTACTCTGATCAATACATTATCGCACACTATGAATATTTAGTTATACTACGGAAACAGGGAGAGGAAAACTCTTATTGAACAGAAGATCGGAGCTATGAAACAGATCTAATTGAGAAGACTCTTATTCTATGAGTACTGTATATATGTGACGTGCCGATACAAATATTTCCAATGTCTTAAAAAGAATGTATCCAAATGCTGTATTTTTCAGTGGCTCCTGGAATGATATGGACTAATTCCACTGGCTTATCTGCAGGGTGTCTTCTAAACAAGAAGTGTCTCTATACGCAGTCCAAGAATCTAACAGCAGTGCGCACTCATCTCCTGAAAATGAGAGAAAGGCTTTTTTGTAGCACCCTATTAATTATTTCTTCTCCATTTTTTTCTAGAGTTTGTCGCTTTCAGTATTGTGTTACCGACAGCAGTGGCTACGCTGGCTAAAGCACAGCGTTAGGTCATGGGGCCAAGCTCTCTGCTGACTTGGTAGACGCGTGGGTTCGAGCCCCACCGTCGGCCGTCCTTGAAATGGTTTTCCGTGGTTTCCCCATTTTCAACAACAGGCAAATGCTTGGCGGTACCTTCTGACAGGCCACGGCCGCATCCTTCCACATCCTTCTCCAATTGCATTCACATTCACCTATTCCATCTCTCATCCCGACGCGCAGGTCGCCCACGGGCGTCGAATAGAAAGACCTGCACTCGGTCTCTGAGGAGACCACACACCAAAAATAAAAGTATTGAGTTGTCTGACTGAAACTTTGTTTTAGACACTTTGGGCTCAACCCGCCGATTCCTGTAGAACTACGAAAATCTTCGACAATAGTGTTCCATCCCTACCAATTATAGGCATTATGATTCATGAATGGGTGACAATTTCAGTATGTTTCACCAACAAACGATAATGTAGGATTTGCTCGCAATTCTCTCTCAACCCCGCTCTGATCTGTGCTGTAGGCACTTGGGTTAGTGATATTACGACAATTTACTTTTGAATTTTTTTTATTCATCACATACGTTTTCAATTTCTTGATAAATGAATGTGACACAAACTTCACTATTTTCTAACTTCTGATCCTTTACCTCTTTCTGAAGTCCAGAATCCAACTTGGTATTCTTCACAATTTCTATTATCTTAAATCTTCGCCCCATACAGTCTGTTTGTTAGCACTCCTAGACTTCACAAAGTGTTAATATTATTTCTCGCACAACTGCTTTTTCATCTGCATCAGATTTGTCATCACTAGGGCTCGGATCGATATGCTCGATAAAAACTTCAGATATGCTCGAAAACCATGTGTTTGGTGCTCGATAGATATGCTCGAAAAACCCATTATATGCTCGATAGATATGCTCCAAAAAACCATTATACGCGGTTAAATATGCAGAATATGCTCGAAAAAATACAGTTAAAAACTATAGAAAGGAAAGTGAAACAAAAAAACAATAATATGCCTTTATATACGAGATTTATTTTCTAATTGTATGTATGATACACTGCAATATACTCGCATTCAAGTTCTTCAAGTATTTATAAGAGAAGTTTTCTTATAAAAGTTACAGTTTAAAAGTTCATTTACAAAATGTTCAGAATTAGGTGAGTCAATGAAGTAGATCTGCATTGGTCTGTACGACAAGAATTTTTTCTATGAACTCTTGCAAAGAAGCATATGAGACTCAGTTTCGAGGGGTGTAACAGTCCATTTCGTTAAGTTGTTGTTAAGCGCTTCTTATAACACGCAGGGTACCATATAACAAAATAACATGCAGGAAAGAGTGAATACCAGGGTTAAAACATATGAATTTAATAACAGATCAACTATTTACACTATTTACAAAAAACAAAACAAACAAGGTCTCCCAAATGACTCCCACTTGAATTAATAAAATGCCAAACTAGGCCTGATCTCAGGAGAGATCGTAAAATATCGGGACCAAATGTCCCAAATTAGTACAATAACAATGTGCGTGTGCGGCCGTTCTACATGCGTTACGATGTGTACAAATTAATGCGAGATTCGTTACCATCCAGTAAACCTTCAGGGGACGAATCTGCATTGTCTAGAGCTAGACAGACCCGGGGAACCAACTAAACACTAATTAAATTAATCCGACACTTCCTACACTAAATAAAAACAGAATAATTTCCGCATGAAATTGGAATCAAGGAACTACCGTAGCAAACAACATTAACGCCTAAAATTAGGACTTTTCAAAATCAACACAAGTAAATTAACACGTGACCAATCAAGAAAAAAATACACATATGGCCGCTTGCCATTTACAAGAAAATAAAATACAAAGTACACCCAGCGGTGTCACAACAGACGGATCTAACATGAAATGAGTCATAGAAATCACTAGGCTCAAAGCCAACATTTACATCGTAAAACAATATTTCATCTCATACGATATGCGGTAATCCGTAACGGACATGGCGAACTCCCCAATTAATTATGGTCCAAAGACCATCAAAAGAACAGGTTTGCTACAGATAGCTTACAGGGGTCAGTCGGTCAGCGGGACTGCCTAAAAGATGAATCACCAGACATAGACGGGCGCTAAGTGGAATCTGCACATCTGTCAACCCACGTATCAATAACCTCGACCTGCCGTGGCACTGGTTCGAGTCTCGAAGAAGCGTGCTCCCAAAAGCACATAATATACGTGTGTGTGTCAGAATACAATATCTCAGCATTTCCCAAGGAAATCCAAGAATCAGCACGGGACAAGGTACAGTAGCCTCTGAGAGTGCTCTGCCTTTCCATAAAATACAACAACAAAATTTGAGGGCGGTAGCACATCCTACCCCTCATCACGAAGAATCAATACACACACTGACACCAAAACACACACCAGAATCACACGTATGGGTTTGACAGAAACCTGAAATAAATGACATAAAATATTTTCCACCAACTTGCGCTCCCAATCTAGTCCGTGACTAAAGAACCTGAAAAGGACTAAAAAAACTCAAAAAATATAGAACTAAGGAGTTCTACAGTGACATCTTAATTTGTTGCGCTCGGCAACCCTAGTATGAATAAAAACCAGTTCGTAAAAACATCTTACAACATTTACCCCCTTTTCCTACAAAAAAATGAACTTGAATAAAGCACCACTTATCGACCGTGTACACTAAATATGACTCATAAGACAAAAATATACATCAAACAAACACTTCGGCCACGTGCCAACGTACATTTAAATATAACAGTGTCGGCACACAAAAATCTAAATACAAGAAAAACAATGAATAAAATATATACAACGTTCCCGCGTCTAATCTAACTACATATTGAGTAAATCAATGGTCTGTACATCACCGTTGCAGCTTGTAGACTTAACCTCCATTCCACAGCATTTCCCTACGGGAAATCTACTCGTCCATCGTTGACGTATTGGTAGAGGCGATGCACTTCATTCCATCACAGACCTTTCAGCAGACATCTTGGCGTAGCTTCTTGGAAAGATATGTTCAAAGTTATTAGTTTTCCTAGCTAGAATCGCTATGAGCTACTGACTTTCACTCACAAATAATGTCCTAGGCGATTACTCAAAGTAGAACTGGCCCTATCTCAGCATTTGCTTAACACACGCACATATACGTCACACAAAAATATAACACAAAAATTTACATAAATTACACTCTTCAATCTCAACGCAACTGGCTTCAAACAAGTCTCAAATATGTCTATCACGCAGCGCTTATCTCGACTAGAGATCTCCCTCCGCAAAACGTGAACTCTGCTCCCTTGAGCACAAAATGAAATGTTTGTCAAACAGACGTGAAGTATGCTCACTAGAGCTTGATAAATCGTGACGCAAACTGGCGTGAACGTTGCTCACCAGAGCTCAATAAAGTTGTGTCTCAAACAGCTCATCACCGATCAATTTATTAGAAACTGACAGAATGGGGTAGGGTGGGGGCAATTTGTGAAAATAATCTGTAGTTTTCACCTCACAGACTTGGGACTAGTATCAATCTTCTTCTTTTCATCCACACGTCTCAATGGACTTGTGCGGAATTATATCGTATCGGCGGTTCTTCAGATACGCGTTTTAGCTCCTTTTTCTAGGGTACGCAATCCACCGCGTGGCTTTGGCGTCCTCTCTCCTGATTTGCTGATTCAATCGTAGATCGGTTGGAACTTCACTTCTGACACTCCCATAATGACGCCGATTGAGGTGCGCGTTCGTACAGAATTTGTCCTTGAACTCGGCTTTGCCGGTCATCTTCAGGAATAACTACCAAGCTGCTTCTGTTGTAATCGTTGCGACACACTACCTGACTCCCCTTTGTCAATCTCCAACATGTTCTGCCTGGGCCTCAGTAATAATAATAATAAAAATCATGAAGACTTATTGATCAGCAAATCAATAAGGGTTCAGTTTTCAGTTGTGAATGAATTTCTTAAATTAGTCAATAAAAGTTTCAATGACGAGAACGACCTCACTAAAGGTTGAAAACTGCGGTTCTATTATCCGCACCAGATAGGCTTTTCAATAATTATTTCTGTTTTCGAACCTAGGATCGTCAGGGTTCAAATTCGGGGGCGGAATTCGAAGAAAAACAAACTATTTAGACGTAAACCACAAGAATATGCATTTATATGCTTCTATTCTGAAAACGGCGGTTTTATGCAGTTTATATGCTCGATAAATTTTAATTCTGTTCGTCCCAGATGGGTGAAAATACCAAGGAAAGGCTTCTTTCAATGTGTACTATTCAGGAAAAAAATATGCAAATATACTCGAATCCGAGCCCTTGTCATCACTTTCTCTAACAAGTGTAAAGCTTTATTATTGAAGACACGACATAGTTATTTTTGAGAACAGTGCTTAAGGAATACTTCTTCTTTTTCAGCCAAAAATCAACGGCCTTACTTTTGTATTCCAAATTAATTTCGTTCTTGCGTCTCTTCTGAGGACGTGGTACATAGCTCAAAGTTGATGATTTATAAGGTGATCACTTGCACTGTAATGAGCCTCTGTTTCCATAGGCAAAAATTATTTTCTGCGTCCGTCTATTCTTCGCGGGTTGTGGAAAGTGGAAGTGGTTCTCAACACATGTCACTGTCGTTTCCTTCATCAGTACTTCACTCTCCCTCATCATGAATGTCCAGTGGAGTTTAAGTTTACAAAGTTGTCCTAAAGAATGACTTTTGAAGGGGTCAATACTGATTCTGCCATTAACTTTCTGCTTCACTTACTGCATCTGAGGTTTAAATATTCTTACAAGGTAAACACTGGGATGTAAACTCAAGTATATATGTCCTCTATCAAATAATAATTATTTAATGCGTCATTATTATTATTATTATTATTATTATTATTATTATTATTATTATTATTATTGATTATTATTGTTGTTGTCGTACTGAGTGGTTGGCGCATCTTGGCTTTCGTGGTTTAAGTGAGTTTGACGGTATATTTCAGTGACTATATTAGTAGAAAGGGTTCGGTTTTGTGTGGCGGTGCCTCTTCCGCACGACGAAGTGATTTCTCTACCTGAGGGGTGGCTGGGTGAGTAATTCTTCCATCTGTTCAGGAATTGTGTCCCCGTCGCTTGTGGAAAGTAAGGTTATGTCCAACAGAAGAGAAGAGATTGGTGTCATGAAGAGATTGTGTGTGGAATCCACCGAGATTGTAAGCGGCGCAGATACCAGCGCTCAGGCCCAAGTGGGAGATTCCAATGGCGCGCGTTGTGTGGCGTCTACAAGAACTACTCCATTTAGGGAGCTGGACGTTTTATCTAATGTCATGGCGGGGCAGAGTACATTAATCTCGGGTGAGAATGGAGGTTCAGATGAATTGAGATTCACTGCGGACAAAGGTAGGCCTAAATGTCGAAATGAAATAGACATAAAAGAAGAGTCAGAGATTCTGAAAGGAATAGGATTACTGAAGATCATGATGGCAGCTACCAAAACTCAAAGAAATGTGAGTAATAATATCAAGAATAGCCTAGCGCAGTTAGTAGAGGTTTTTGATGTCCTCGATCACTGCCGCAAAACTAGATTGGCAACAGATGTCACTACTATCACTCGACCTAGAACTCCCATATGCGAGAAGGCTGCAAGTCAAGGAGAAACAATGATTACTGTTATTGAGAGCAGTGTCAATTCCGAAAACATATCTGCAAATGAAATTGTGGTCATTGAACCTCCCATGGAGAAGTTAGCAGAAGGTGCCTGGCAAACAGTTCGAACAAGAAAACACAGGAGTCATAGCGATAAAGTTTTTCTGGAGGACGAAAAGGGAGAACATAGAAGCAATCATTCTCTACATCAGAAGGGAAATAAAACGAAGGATAGGAGACGCAACGAGGCAATGGTTATCAAGCCTACTGAGGTGAAGACATATTCAGAAGTTCTTCGATCATTGCGTCAGCAAGCAACATCTGATTGCAGTGGCGTAAACCTTAAATCGATTCGCAGAACGTCGACTGGTGCGGTGCTCCTTGAAATGAAAGGGAAAAATGGAGATAAATCTAAGTTCAGGGAGATGATTTCCAAAGCCGTTGAGGGTTTGGGTGAAGTCAAAACGTTGGCTCCTACCATAACCTTGGAAATTAGGGATTTGGACTGTCTTACAACAGCAGAGGAAGTCCAGGCAACATTAGAGGACCGGCTTAAGGATAACATGGGTGAAATAAAAGTTACTATTACCAAGCCCAATTCCAGAGAACAGCGTATGGCCATAGTTGGGGTAAACCCCAATGCGGCAAATGAGTTGCGCCTTGATCAGCATATTAAGATAGGCATGGTTAGCTGCCGTATTCGGAAAAGGACCTATGTGATGAAATGCTTTCGATGTATGGGCTATGGTCACATGGCAAGACAATGTACGGGTCCTGACAGGTCGAAGTTGTGCTACAGATGCGGGGGAAAGGAGCATAAAGCTGCTCACTGCACGACTGCCCCAAAATGCTCGATCTGCGCGTGTGAAGGCAAGAATGACGACCATGTGATCGGGTCAGGTATGTGTGCTGTCTTTCGACGTGCATTGGAGAGTGCTCAACAGTCAAAATGCTAAGATTTCTACAAGGCAACATTCATCGTAGCAGGGTGGCTAACGATCTCCTAGTTCAGTTTGCCGCGGAAAAGAATATTGATGTTGTGCTTATTAGCGAACAATATAAGAACATGGATATTCCATCTTGGTACTCTGATGAAAGTGGGACGGCTGCTATATGGGTAGCGGATCCAAGCAGAGTTTTTATTGAAAAGTTTGGTGCTGGAAATGGATTTGTCTGGGTCAAGAGCAGAAATATTTCTTATGTAAGCTGTTACTTAACACCCAATGAATCAATTCGGGAGTTTGAGACCCGACTATCTGCCCTTGAGGATTTCCTAGGTACAGTAACTGGGGGGTATTCTGGTGGCCGGTGATATCAATGGTCGAGCAGTTGAGTGGGGCTTGGCTCATACAAACGGGAGAGGCCATAGAATTTTGGAGATGGCTGCTAGGTTGTACTTGGTGCTGCTAAATAGCGGTGATGTTCCAACATTTTGTCGGCCTGGGCAAAACGTAACCACACCAGACTTAACGTTTGTCTCTGCAGATCTTGCTGCTTGCATTGCAGACTGGTATGTAATGCTAGATTATAACAACAGTGATCATAGATACATCCTTTTTAATACTATGCCTCGAGGAGGCCGATACCGTTTAGATGGAACGTTGATCACATGGATGGTGAAATTCTTCTTGCAGTAATAGCACAAGGGAAACAAGTTCTGGAGGATTTGTTTCAACATAGCCCCGCGAGTTCTGCAGAAACCCTGGTTAGGTCGACCATTGATCTCATTGTTAAGGCTTGCGGAGCATCCATGCCCAAAAAGAAGATTTTTCCGAACAAACGGCCAGCCTATTGGTGGAATGTTGAAATAGCAGAGGATCGACGATTGTGTTTTCGATTAAGGAGAAGGGCACAAAGGCTCTGCAGAGATTCTCTAGATTATGCAAATGCGATAGAAGAGTGTAGAGTGGCGAGGAGGGCTCTCAAACGGGCCATTGCTCAAAGTAAGGCACATAAATGGAACGATCTCATTAACGATCTGGAACAGGACCCATGGGGTCTGGGCTACAAAATTGTCAGTAAGAAGTTCGGCGGCATTATGGTGTCTACTGCTGCTATGACGGCATCCCAGAAGGAAGCTATTATGGATGAGCTATTTCCTAATCATCCAGAGAGATTTCCCGATCACATTCCGGTGATGCTTGATGCTATTCTACTATTCACTAGAGAGGAATTACAAACTACAGCACGATCTTTTCAGAATAAGAAGGCACCAGGGCCGGGTGGAATTCCTGCTGAAGTGTTAAAGATGATATCCGAAGAGGAACCAGATGTTTTGCTGAACATGTATAATTGTTGTTTACTACAGGGAGTCTTTGCGACCCCGTAGAAAGTGGCCAGGCTTGTGCTCATGCCTAAAGGCAAAGGAGATCCCACTACTGCTTCAGGTCAGAGACCTCTATGCATGTTGGACATGGCTGGAAAACTGTTTGAGAAGATGATTAGAGGAAGGCTTCAGGCAACGATTTTTGCTGCAGGAGGTCTGTCCCCCAAACAATACGGTTTTGTGAAGGGTAAGTCCACCATCAGCGCAATTGAGGAAGTGGTGATGGCTGTCAGATCCATTGAGCATGGCAACCATTTCTCTAGGAAAATGTGCTTACTGGTTACTCTGGATGTGAAAAATGCCTTCAATTCTGCCCGGTGGATTGACATAATAGCTGCACTTGAAACAACATTTAACATTCCTCGCTACTTGGCGTCTGTTCTGAGGAATTATCTTTGTGATCGTTGGATACAGTATGACACAGATGAAGGAGTCAAGTGACGCAAAGTAACAGCGGGGGCAGCTCAAGGCTCGGTGTTAGGTCCTGATTTATGGAACGTAAATTATGACAGCATTTTACGGATGGAGATGCCAGTGGACACTTCTTTGGTTGGATATGCTGATGATCTTGCTGTGCTCATTATGGAGCGCTCCATGGAGGGTCTGCAACTTAAACTTAATCAGGTAATGCGGAGAGTTTCCACCTGGATGAATGAGCATGGTCTCCAACTAGCAGTTCATAAAACAGAACTAGTTCTTGCTACTAAGAAGAGAGTTCCACGAGTTGTACCAATGCTAATAGATAATCAAGTGATAGAAACAGCTCCTGCTGTTCGTTACTTGGGTGTTATGATTGACAGCAAGTTAACATTCTGGAATCATATCAGCATGATTGCTGATAGGGCTGCAAGGATTGTTAACAACTTGTCGCGGCCCATGGCTAATATTGGCGGCCCTTCACTATTGAAGAGGAAACTGCTGATGAGAGTGGCGGAATCAGTTATTGTTTATGGTGCAGAGGTTTGGTCAGTAGCTCTTGGCTCTGAGATGTATAGGAAGCGGATAACCTCTGTTCACAGAAGAGCTGCCCTCAGAATAACTTCTGCCTATCGTACAGTGTCTGGACCGGCAGTGCTAGCAATAGCTGGGGCGATACCCATTTGCATCCTGGCCAAGGAAAGGCGCCTTATATACTTGCGCAAAGACGAGCATTCTAAGTTACGCGTGAAGAGGGAGGAAAGAGACAGATCTCTTCTGGAATGGCAGGAAGAATGGGAACGTGAACATCGTGGCAGGTGGACCGCTAAGCTCATCAAGCAACTGAAGCCATGGTTGTCGAGGGAACATGGTGAGCTTAATTATTACATTACCATGTTTCTCTCTGGCCATGGTTATTATAAAGCATACTTCCATCGAATGGGAATTTCACAGAGTTCACGGTGTCGTTATTGTGATGATCAATGGGACGATGTTCAGCACACATTCTTTGCATGCTTGAGGTGGAGAAATCTTCGAAGGCTTCTGGAGACAAAAGTTGGTGTCATTACACCAGACAATGTTGTGGATAAAATGCTCAGCAGCAGAGAAAGTTGGGCACAGATTGCAGTCTACATTTCTGAGCCGCTGAAAACAAAAAAAGAAGAGGAACCGAGAAGATTGGTTGCTGAAGACAGTGAAGATGATGATGAGTAATTTCATTATCATCACGTTTAATGAAATTGACTGAAACCTCTGGTCGTAACAGTGGCTCCACCCTGAAGTAAGGCTGAACAGGCAGTTCCGGGGTGGCCTTAAGCCAAGTATAGGGTTTGTGGGTTTTTAGTATGTAAGAATCCTGCACAGTTGTAAGTCCGGAAGCTTGCAATCTGTATTTTGAAGATTTCTCCACGTTTCCCTCGAAAAACTAAAAAAAGAAAAATATTATTATTATTATTATTATTATTATTATGACAGGACTACTTAACCAAGTTTACATTGGAGGATCAAAAAGTGGTGTCAAGATCAATTCCCTTGCTTTTGCTGATGAACTCGCTTTATTGTCGAGGAATACTGACGCAGCTATAGAACAACTGAATGTCCTACAACGCTAAGCGGAGAAAGCCGGACTACAAATGTCTTTTGATAAAACAAGGTATATGACCAACATCAAAACAGCTCCTTGTCACAGCTTTAAGTACCTGGGTGATATCGTGCAGTTGAAAACTAGCGAAAGGGAGGCCAATAACACCAGACGAGAGCGAATGGCTGCGGCTTTCCACAGAACATACACTTTTTACAAGAAGAAAGCCATCTCGAAACGGGCTAAATTACGGCACAATAATACAGTGATAAAAACGGAATGCTAGTGAATGCCTCCACATGACAGGGAAGGCGGGTTTGAAGGACGCTGAGAAATTTGAAAGAAAGATCTTCGCAAGGTAATGGGTCCAAAGATTGTGGATGGTCAATATAGGTTGCGAGGAAGGGAGGAACTCTACCAGGGCAATGAAAGGTTGATGGAATCGATGAGAAAACGGAGTCTCAAATTCAATGGGCATTTATTTTGAATGGATGAGCGGAGACTTACGAAGAGGATTTTTAGAATACTCGACAGTAGACCTAAGATGTCTGACGTATGGTTCAGGGAGGTGCGGAAGGATCTTCATCAGCTTGGACTTAAGTCGGAAGACATTTCAAATCACGCTAAGTTTAGGTCAGTTGTCGACAAATTCCATGGATTCCACGACAAATCAAAAATGAACAGGGGCTGGACGGAAAAACGAAGACTGGTTGACTCTTCTACGGTATGGAAGCTTGGACACTCAAACAAGATACGATTAACAGACTATAGGCGTTTGGGATGTGGACATATCGAAGGATCTTACGAGTAAGCTGAATGGATAGAATCACAAATCTTGAGATATTGCGTAGGATAGGTTAAGATAAGGAGATAATTACCTATGTCAAAATTAGGAAGTTACAATAGATTACTTGGGGGCATATAATGAGAATAAACAGGGATCGTCTTCAACAAGAAATTATTCAAGGGAAGGTTGAGGGCAGAAGGAGTCGAGGCAGAAGAAGGATCCCTTGGTTGCACAACCTAAAAAAAATGGTTCAATTGTAGTTCCAGTGAACGTTTCAGTGCTGCTAGATTCAAATACCGGATTGCTGAGATGAGCGCCAGCCTTCTTAGAGGAGATGGCACACGAAGGAGAAAAAGAAGAAGAAGAAGAAGAAGGAGGAGGAGGCTGCCAGAGAAAGAATGCGAAGATTTTGGGGCGGCAAATAAGGCTTCCAATAATGTGTAATTGTTGCCTAACGTGGTCTTTAAAGGCCGTAAACGAAAATATATACATATTATTATTATTATTATTATTATTATCATTATCATTATTATTTTTACTATGCCTATTATTATTAACCTCTACTACCAATGCTAACTCTGCTGCAACATAAAATGCAATATAAAACTGACAGAATCACCCTCCACGCGCGCTGATATGAAATATTATTAAAACACGATGCAATAAAAATATTACCTAACAAACGCAATATAAACACATTATGCAACTGATATATTTTATGTAAATATGTGTCTTCCATTAATTAATAATTATTTAATACATATTTCACGTTCACCAGTAAATAAAAACCACAATAAATCAAACATGAAATCCTAAACGGATGGACATTTTTAATGGATTGGCTGCTGACATCACATTATTAATTATTATTTCAGTGAATCACACACACAAACTAATTACTCGTAACGCTATCATCATTGTGACCCCAGCAGGCCTGATTGAATTGGTTGTAGCGGCTCCCAATTTGACAAATGACCGCCGAGCCGTCCCTCACTGTTCAACATAATTGATAAAAATAGCATAGGCATTTTATATACTGTAATTCAAAAACCTCAATGCATCACTTTTATTTTATACTAGCTGGCGTTGCCCAAGTGATACTTTAATAAATGTTATAAAAAGATGTGTATCAAGTATCATATTACATATTGTTTGCACTTTGCTACTAACTGAGTTTAGAACATAATTCCCCTTGACTCAAATGCTGCTCAAGCGAAAGATCAACTCAATGTAAATCTAGTTCAAGGAATAGCACAAAAACATGGCGTAGATCACAATGGTTTAGTTGGTCACCATTGCCGTCCTCACACTGTTCATGGAATTTAGTTGCAGATTTTCGTATTTCTCCTGTATTTCACTCTGAATAGGACGGAAATAGATTACCTTCGTAGGAACAACATTTTAATTTTTTTTATTTTTTTTTATTTTATTTTATTTTACCTTATTATATTTTAATTTATTTTATTTTACTTTAGTTTGTTTTATTTTATTTTACTTTATTTTTTATTTTATTTTTTTATTTTATTTTTCATTTTATTTCATTTCATTTTATTTTACTTTATTATATCTTGTTTCGTTTTGTTTCGTTTCGTTTTGGTTCGGTTCGGATCGTTTCGTTTCGTTTCGTTTCGGTTCGGTTCGTTTCATTTCGCTTCGCTTCGTTTCGTTTTGTTTTGTTTTGTTTTGTTTTTATCCAAAACTAGGGGACGTAAAACCCATAAAATTATTTTATGTTCGACCCTGACTATTATATGTCTGAAAACTGTATCATAATGATGGTCATTATAACACTATTTTAGGTAGATTTCATTAGAAAGCTAACTATTGCAATGGGTAGGCCTAACATGTTCCGACTTCCGGAAAATTTCGACATATCTTCGCGTTTCACATCCCCCAGACCCCAAAACCACCGTCAGTTCAAAAGTTTATATATAATTTATGTATGTATGTATATATATGTATATCAGTTTCTTGTGGACACGATAACTGCCGTAATTTTGCACCAATCACTTTGAATTTTTTACCGAATATGTATACCTATAACATCTCGGTCGTGTTCGTTACTGGGCTAAATCGGTCTAAGGGGGTGAAAATGGGAGGCTTTTTTTTCTAAAAAGTGAAATATTGCTTTAACTCTCTTAATATGTGAAATATTGAATCCGTTCAAAGTTCATACTATGTGTCGGATAAAGCCCAAAAATTTATGTTTGAAGAGTTTTTTTATAGCACCAACCATTGACCAAAGGGGTGGGAAAAAGTGGGTTTTCCGGGAAACATTAATCATATCTCTCTTAATAGGCACAATGTCAAAACCGTACAAAATGGACAATATTCCTCTAATAATTACCTAAAACTTTTGTCTGAAAGAATTTTTGATATGACCCACCATTACGCCAAGGGATGAGAAAAATGATTTCGGAATTATAAGAAAATGCCATGGCAACACTACTAAATTGATGAAGGATGAGCCATCAGAAGTTGCCATGACAACGCACCTGCACGAGATCAGATTCAGTCTTACATCTGATTAAGTGTGAAGCGGCATCGGTGACGTAACTGGTAGCACGCTGAACTTCTATGCCCAAGGTCGCGGGTTCAAAGCCGGCCGAAGTCGTCGGATTTTCTAAGAGCGCTAAAAATCCCTCAGTATGCTTTACTTTAGAGGGGAAGTTCCAACGTTCGTTGCGAGTTTCTGGTTGCGGTGGCATCTAGTAGCCAAGTTCACAGCTAGGTTTCGTTGACGGTAGTATCTGGTAGCAACATTAGGAACTACTGCTTGAAATTGACCGTCTGCAGTCCTTACCTGAATTACAGACTAATACAGCCATCACAATTCACACCGTTTATCAGAGAGATTCTACACTCACCCAAAGTACACGGGGTTACATGACCGCGTTGTCGCAGCCCCTAAACTGAGGAACCAACCAAAATCTCTGTGGGAGATATAATTTTACGTGAAGAAGTAACAGACCGTTACATAGTTACACATCAGTGTCGAAACCTTGCATATGGACAGTGTGACCACAAGTATAACAAGTAGTTCCGTGAAGAACTATACAGCCTATTTTCATATATCCTACTCATGTTAATTGCCACTATCAACATACAAAATTTCAGCTTAATTGCTATGACAGATTCGTAGATATTGAGAACCGTCTAAATATTTCAGATTGTCGCCAGGTTGGATTTTTATTTTTGTACTATTACATTAATAGTATTGTGTACGTGTGGTATTCTAACTTCAATCGCATGATTAGAACACAAGAAGTAAAAACGAGATTTTAAAATTACGCACAGCAGCCATCTTGTGATTATGCAAACAATTGAAATAAATTAGATGCCAGTGGATCAACATTTGTATAAGCATTTAACGTGCAACGTTTCACGGCACTCGGATAGTTAATTCGCGAGAAACGTCCATTTAAATATTTATATTTCACGTCGCCGCCATGTTGGATTTGAGCTCACCAGGTTACTGAAGTCCTATAGGTGAACATATGTTCATAGTCTGTATGAACATAAAAAAAATTCAGTTTGATTGCTGTAAAAGATTCATAGATATTGAGAACCGTCTAAATATTTCGGAAGCTCGCCATTTAGGATTGTTATATGTATAGGCCATAGAGTTATGTACCATTCAAGGACAATTATTGCCTGGGTTCATTATTCAAACTTTCACTTCGATCGCATGATTACGACACAAGAAATAAAAAAAAAATTAAAATTTCGCACAGCCGCCATCTTGAGGTTATGTAAACAATTGAATTAAATTAGATGGCAGTGCATTACAATCTGCAAAATCATTTACTGTACCACATTTCACTACGCTCAGAGAGTTAAATCACGAGAAAAGTCTATTAAAATATTTCAAATTCGCTTGGTCGCCATGTTCGTTTTGTACTTTACAGGTTTATGAAATATACATAGGTAAACTTGTATCAGTACCCTTTATCACCGTACAAAATTGCAGGGTGATATCTGTAATAGTTTCGGAGATATGGAATGTCAGTGAAATTTTTCGCACAGCTGCCATTTTGAGGTTATGTAAACAATTGAACTAAGTTAGACTCCAGTGCATTACAATGTGTATAAACATTTGCTGTACCATGTTTCATTACGTTTGGATAGTTAAATCGCGAGAAATGTCTATTTAAAAGTCTCAACTTCGCGCTACCGCCATGTTGGTTTTGTAGTCGCCAGGTTTTTGAAAGTCTCATAGGTGAACTTTTAGTGGTGCCTTTTATCACCGTACACAATTTCAGGGCGTTATCGGTAATAGTTTCGGAGATATTGAATGCTATTGAAATATTTCGCACAGCCGCCATGTTGGATTGGTGAGACGTAACAAAATTTGAAGGGTACGGTCGAGGTCGCCGGGAATAGTGCTATGAACTTACCGAGTTTCATTGAAATCGTTCCAGCCGTTTAGATTTTATTAGGGACACACACACACACACCTCACACACACACACACACACGGACAAAAGGTGATCTCATAAGCCTATTTTTTTTTCAAAATTGAAAATAGGCTAAAAATGGACTCCAAATGACAAGAAGGTTACCGTCATCATAAGACAATAAAATTTTTAAAAAATGCATAAAATTACGAAAAACAAAGTTAATTAATCTCCAATTATAAAACACTTTCTCACAATAAATGAGGTATGATCCTTCTACGAAAACCTGCATATTCTGCCTATTTTCGCCTATCCCCAAGTTTGTCCGGTGAAATCTACCTCCGCCTTCCGGCGTGCCGAGAGGACTTTTTTTCATTATGAAACAGTTTCTCCCACCAATCACAGCTCAAGAAACAGTTGTTTGACCAATTAGATAAGGATACCTTCACACATGCGCTCAAAATCCATCATGTCTGTATAAATTACCGAAAGTGCACCGTCCATATGTTCGCGTAAATAAACTGGTGAATATGAGACAAGAAATAGCACTGTATCTTAATATCTCCAAATCCAATTTCTACACGGCGCATTGTTTTCAAACGCATTCGGAGACATTTTTACTGAATACTGGTGCTCAATCCACACATATGGCATTGAAGCACACAGAGCGCATGCTTCGGTCGGTCAGAGAGCTTGGAAATCAGAGATATCCTATACTCAGCGCAGCACCCGATCAAAAAATTCTAGTGACAATCTCAACAGATATTTATGAATATTTATGTTAAAACATATAATAAAGTTATAATTATCGTCGAACATAAACAGTCGTATGCAACTCGCCTATAATGGTAATTAAGACACTCGTAAGGAAATTATAAAACTCGCATACGCTCGTTTTCTAAAGATACTCGTGTCTTAATTATAGCCATTATGGACTCGTTGCATAATGTACTATTATGTTCGACCCTGACTATTATATGTCAGAAAACTGTATCATAATGATGGTCATTATAACACTATTTTTCATTATGAAACAGTTTCTCCCACCAATCAGAGCTCAAGAAACAGTTGTTTGACCAATAGCATATCACCTGCGCTGAGTTCCTCGGCCTTCTAATTTAAATTTCACTGCGTGGCCTAGTGTTATAATAAGGTAATCGAGGAGGCCATGGTCAAATATAAGGCATTCTCTGCGTCTCTTGCGCTCTGTTCAGTACATAAAACTGGTGAAATCTCGACAGATATTTATGGATAATTATGTTCGAACATAAAATAGTTATAATAATTATCGTCGAACGTAAACAGTCGTATACAACTCTCCGATAATGGTAATTAAGACACTCGTATGAAAATTATAAAACTCGCATACGCTCGTTTTATAAACATACTCGTGTCTTAATTATTGCCATTATAGGCTCGTTGCATAATGTACTATTAACGTACTGTGCATACACCACAGTAACATACGTTATACGACATATTCCACGAACACACAATTACACCTTATGAATGACTACTATATGCATTTAGGGTTGAAGCCAGACAACACCAGATAGGGTAGCATCTAAGCATTTCACTTGGAGACGTTCCAGCGACTGCATGATGTGAAATGTGAACTTCATATCCAATGTTTTGCTGATCTGGTCATAAGGGGTGAGGGTTCGGGAGTATTTATTGATTTATCACTAATAATCACCCATCCCCTTCACTCTAGCATTCATGTCTTTAGCATTGCCACATTTGACACAGTCGTTAAACATTTAACGGGAAATCTTCCGAAGGTTTCACCACGCCCGGCTCTAACGTGAACTAGATGATTTAGCATTAGAAACAAATTAGATATTTAGATTTACTTAGAAATTTATTATTCAGATTCTAAATTGTGAATAATTCGAACTTGTATGCGGTCCCCAGACATTCTTAGAGATGATTATTATTTTGCGTATGGCTTTTAGTGCCAGGAGTGTCCGAGGACATGTTCGGCTCGCCAGAGGCAGTAGCTGCTTCAATGCGGAAACCCATGGGGTGGGCTACTACAAATTCCGTTCAATTTCAAGTAGTTCCAACTTTCGATACCTGATATCACTGTCACCTAATGGCGAACGTTGGAAATTTGATAGAGCGTTTCAACGAAATCTAACCTGCAAATTTAGCTTCACACCAGTTTAATTAGTGGAAGGTTCTTTTACGTGCCATAAATCTATGACATGGTACCGCCTGTTTTACTTCCCCTACGAAGGAAGCCATACTAAAGGATTTTAACGCTCTTAAAATATCCGACAGCTTCGGCCGGGTTTGAACCCACTATCTTGGGCCTAGAAGCTCAGCATGCTACCGACTACCCCACCGAAGCCGCTAGAAATTATAATAAAACTTGCGTAATTCGAAGTCTTGATTCTTTCTTGTCGGTTGCTTCAGCTAGTCTACTAAAGGACTGCCTTCTGCTCTAGCGGCTTGCATTCATAGCTGTCGCTCCGGAGGTCCGGGTTCGATTCCCGGCTCTGCCATGGAATTTAATTCTGGTCTGAGGGCTAAGAAGAGATGGGTTCCGTTCCTACCTCGAGCATTCTGGAAATGGTTTTTCGTGGTTTCCCATTTCTATTCCAGGCAAATGCGGGGATGGTTCCTAAATTAATGCCACAACCTCCTTACGAATCATCACCCACCTCAGTAATAATTGCACACACTAACAGGCTACAGCCATCACAATATCACTGGTTATCAGCCAAAATTCAACACGCACCCAAAGACACGGGGCTAAATGACGCAAGTTAGCGGTCGCCTGTCACCATACCCAGCTGTATATGTTGAGAAAATGTGTCCAGCTCCTTGTGGCGGTAGAGGAATGATCCCTCACAGAGTCCGTGGGTGAAACTCAGCAGGGAGGATAAGCGATTTAAAAATAAACAAGTAGTTCCGTGAAGAACTAAACAGCCTATTTCCATATATCCTACTTATATTAATTGCTTCTATCAACTTACAAATTGTCAGTTTCATTGCTGTAATAGATTCGTATATATTGAGAACCGTCTAAATATTTCGGATGGTCACCATGTTGGATTCTTATATATAGGCCTTAGAGTTATGTACTATTACATGAAGATTATCGTGTAGGTGTTCTATTCCAACTTAAATCGCATGATTAGGACACAAGAAATTAAAACCACATTTTGAAATTACACTCAGCCGCCATCTTGTGGATATAAAAATAATTTAAATTATTTAGGTGCCATTGGATTAAAGTGTATATAAGAATATACCGTACCAAGTTCCACTGCGCTCGGATGGTTAAAACGCGAGAATGGTCAATTTGAATAATTGAATTTCGCGTCGCCGTCATGTTCGGTTTGTGCTCACCAGGTTATTGTAAATCCTATAGGTGAACTTATGTTCATAGCCTCTATGAACATTAGTTCATAGCCTCTATGAAAATTTAAAAAATCAGTTTGATTGCTGTAAAAGATTCGTTGATATTCAGAACCGTCTAAATATTTCGGATGGTCGTCATGTTGGATTATTATATGTATAGGCTATAGAGTTACTGTATTTACCATTAAAGGAAAATGATTGCGTAGGTTCAATATTCAAACTTTGACTTCGATCGCATGATTACGACACAAGAAATAGAAACCTAAGTTTAAAATTTCGTACAGCCGCCATCTTGAGGTTATGTAAACAATTGAACTAAATTAGATACCAGTGCATTACAATAGGCCTATGTATAGTCATATACTGTACCATATTACACTGCGCTCAGATGGTTAAATCACGAGAAAAGTCTATTAAAATGTTTCAAATTCGCTTGGCAGCCATGTTCGTTTTTTACTCTACAGGTTTTTGAAAGTTACATATATAAACTTGTAGTAGTGCCCTTTATCACTGTACAACATGTCAGGGTGATATCAGTAATAGTTTCGGAGATATAGAATGCCAGAGAAATACATCGCACAGCCGCCATCTTGAGGTTTTGTAAACAATTGAACTAAATCAGATGCCAGTGCATTACAATGTGTATAAACTTTTGCTGTACCAAGATTCATTGCGTTTGGATGGTTAAATCGCGAGAAAAGTTTATTTAAAAGTCTCAAATTTGCTTGGCCACCATGTTGGATTTGTAGTTACCAGGTTTTTGAAAGTCTCATAGGTGAACGTCTAGTGGTAGCCTTTATCACCGTACAAAATTTCCGGGTGATATCGGTAATAGTTTCGGAGATATTGAATGTTGGTGAAATATTTCGCATAGCCGCCATGTTGGATTGATTAGACGTAATAAAATTTGAAGGACATGGTCGGGGTCGGCAAATAGGGTGCTATGACCTTGCCGAGATTCATTGAAATCGCTCCAGCCGTTTAGAAGTTATTAGAGGGACACACACACACACACACCACCACCACCACCACCACCACCACACACACACACACATACGTGCACACATACAGTACATACACACGGACAAAAGGAGATCTCATAAGCCTATGTTCTTGTTTTTTTTCTCATAAAATGAAAATAGGCTAAAAATGTATTACAATTCCCGCAAACAATAGTAAATAGGGAAAGGTATTGTGGAGACAACTAGATGGGTTCACAATACTGGAATACAGCACGGAAGTATAATACGAGCGCTGTGAGCACAAGCTATCGTCATGTCGTGTGGGACTCGACATCGGAGCGGAAAGTACATTATGCAAGGAGACAATAATGGCAATAATTAAGACATGAGTATGTAATTTCCATACGAGAGTCTTAATTACCATTATAGGCGAGTTGCATACGACTGTTTGTGTTCGACGATAGGCCCTAATTATAACTATTTTATGTTCGAACATAGATATTCATAAATATATGTCGAGATTTCGCCAGTTTTATGTACTGAACAGAGCGCATGAGACGCAGAGAATACCTTCTATTTGACCATGGCCTCCTCGATTACTCCACTATGACACTAGTCACACAGTGAAATTTAAATTAGGAGGCCGTGGAACTCAGCGCAGGTGCGATTCTATCCTTACCTAATTGGCCACACAACAGTTTCTTGAGCTCTGATTGGTGGGAGACACTGTTTCATAATGAACAAGTAGTTCCGTGAAGAACTAAATAGCCTATTTTCATATATCCTACTAATATTAATTGCCTCTATCAACATACAAATTGTCAGTTTGATTGATGTAATAGATTCGTAGATATTGAAAACAATCTAAATATTTTGGATGGTCACCATGTTGGATTTTTATATTATAGGCCTTAGATTTATGTACTATTACATGAAGATTATTGTGTAGGTGTTTTATTCAAACTTCAATCGCATGATTAGGACACAAGAAATAAAAGCGGGATTTTAGAATTTCGCTCAGCCGCCATCTTGAGGATAGGAAAATAATTTAAATGGCTTGGATGCCAGTCGATTACAATTTGTATAAGCATATACCGTATCAAGTTTCACTGCGCTCGGATGGTTAAAACGCAAGACACGTCCTTATGAATATCTAAATTTCGCGTCGCCGCCATGTTGGATTAGTGCTCGCCAGGTTATTGAACGTCCCATAGGTGAACTTATGCTTATAGCCTCTATACACTTACAAAATGTCAGTTTGATTGCTGTAGTAGATTAATAGATATTGAGAACCGTCTAAATATTTTGGGTGGTCGCCATGTTGGATTTTAATATATGTAGGCCATAGAGTTATGTACTATTAGATGATGATTTTTGTGTATGTTCATTATGCAAATGTTGATTTCGAACGCATGATTAGAACACAAGAAATAAAAACTTAATTTTCGAAATAGCACAGCCGCCATCTTGAGGTTACGTAAACAATTGAACTAAATTAGATACCAGTGCATTACAATGTGTATAAACATTTGCTGTACGAAGTTTCATTGCGTGTGGATCATTAAATCGTGAGAAAAACTTTCAACTTCGCTTGGCCGCCATATTCGTTTTGTAGTTAATCAGTTTTTGAAAGTATCATAGATGAACTTCCAGTAGGGCCCTTTATCTCCGTACAAAATTTCATGGTGATACCGGTAATAGTTTCAGAGAAATAGAATGCCGGTGAAATATTTCGCACAGCCGCCATCCTAAGGTTATGTAAACAATTAAACGAAGTTAGATGTCGGTGCATTACAATGAGTATAACCATACTGTACCAAGTTTCGTTGCGTTTGGTTGGTTAAATCGTGACAAACATCCATTTAAAAGTCGCAACTTCGCTTGGCCGCCATGTTGGTTTTGTAGTTACCAGGTTTACAAAAGACACATAGGTGAACTTCTAGTAGTTTCCTTTATCACCGTACAAAATTCCAGGGTGATATCGGTAATAGTTTCAGAGATATTGAATGCTAGTGAAATATTTCGCACAGCCGCCATGTTGGATTGGTGAGACGTAACAAAATTTGAAGGGCACGGTCGGGGTTGCCTGGAATAGTGATACGAACTTACCGAGTTTCATTGAAATCGCTCCAGCCGTTTAGAAGTTATTAGGGGGGACACACAAAAATCCTCACATACACACACACAGTCAGACACACGGACAAAGGTGATCTCATAAGCCTATTTTTTCATAAATGAAAATAGGCTAAAAATAGTGTTATAATGACCCTCATTATGATACAGTTTTCTGACATATAGGCTAATATTGAGCCTACATTTCGACATCGTCGAACATAAATATTTTAATGTCGAACCCTAGTCGACATAGGAGTGCAAAAGGTTAAAATTACTTCGAGATATCGAAAATTTCAGATCTTGAAGTTCGACTGTATATGGTGTTACATTGGCCAGCTGGAGGCAAGCTCTTTGTCTGGGCTCAAACACCAGACCCCGTCACGCATGTCGTGGACTCGGGGAGTGTGTGCGATGTTCCATAAATCAACTGGGTAAATCGAGTTGAGTAAAGCCAAGCCAGGCCTAGCTGGGCTGATCGCTCCGATACATCCTGCCATTAATCTTGGTGCGGTGACATAACACTCATTATTTAGCCTTTAGCACACCAACAGTTTGCATTGACATGTTACAACAACAATTTGCGGCCAAAAATCACTTTTTCTGCTGCGCGATGTACAGTCGGGGGATGATCATACTGGACACGTCCTTGCCGCAGCACAGTAGCCAGTACTGAGTGCAACTCGTGAGGTTACTTGGTAGATCCTGCCCCAGGGCAAGCATGTGTGCATGTGGCATTTTAGATATAAAGTTTGTTGGTATGCTATCGCTGTTGAAACAAATGTGGGAGGAAAATCGATAAATGAAAACCGTAACTTCCCAGCAGCTATATCATGGTCAAACTCGAATAACCATCGATACCAACAAAGGTTGAGGTACTGTAGTCAAGTGAATCAATACGATGTCACGTCCATAGATAAATTAAGCCCAGTAACATTTCATTCAATAACATTTACACCACATATCGTAACTTAGACAAATTAGTCATAATTCCAAGCTAATTATGAAACAAGTTTCAAGTTTTATACATTTACCAGAAACCTGCCCCGGCTTCGCCCGGTATCTTTAGCGGTTTACCCAGCGTAAGCTTAAAAGGCGCACGTACGGCAGGACCCAGACGCAATTCAGAAAAGCCGAGGTGAACAGCGAAACTCCAAACACATATACTCTTCTCTGAAGTCTTAACTCGACACGACTCGACAGTTTGATGCTGGCAGAAGCTGGGGTCATAGGCTCGCTCGCTATCTCGCAAACTCGCTCCGAAGTCAGTAAGTTAAATTTCCACAGAATGGAGATTGTTGGAAGAAATGAAAATGTAAGAACACTTATAGACCTAGTGGGCGATGCATTAAAGATAGAGATATGCTGTCGCGGACATTTTTGTAGAACTTTTCATGCTTTTTTTTTACACTCATAGTAGGCCAATTAGATATCTTTAACGGTTTACCCAGCGTAAACTTAAAAGGCACACTGACGGCAGGTTTTTATCATTTTAAATGATTTTGTCGACTTTGCTGGGGTCTGGCGTTACGTTACGGAGACGGGACGAAATGTACCGAGAATGCACGGAAGTGTGTGACGACATAGTACTGCTTGAGCTTCCTCCTTTCCCCGCTCGCTCCGGTGAGCGTGACGTCATCCAGCCAGCTACCTCCCTTGACCTTGGTTTGCACTTGCTTTTTAAGTGTGTTTTTTTAATTTAGTTTATTTTATTTTTCATTTTTTTATTTCTAGCCTATTTTCGATTTTTGCAAAAAATGAACGTAGACTTATGAGATCTACACAGGGCAAAAATTGTGTGTCTGTGTGTCTGTGTATCTGTGTGTCTGTGTGTGTGTGTGTGTGTGTGTGTGTGTGTGTACTCTGAATGTCTGTCCCCCCTATCAATTCGAACACGGTGAAACCGAATTGAACGAAATTAGGTACAGAGGTAGAACTATCAAAGGGCACCTCAGTGCCATGTTTTATATCGCCGCCATCTTGACGGAAACGTAATGGCGGCCACCCTAATGTTCAAAGCTTAAATCAAATTACGACTAGCCTAATCATCCGATCTCTACCAAATTTTGCAACAACATATATTTATATGGCGAGCGTTTTTTTTGACTAAACTACAAGGTAATCAGCCCAATACTTTGCAGATGGCGGCCATGTATGTGTACAAATTGATTCCCCCTATCTATTCAAACACGGTGAAACCGAATTGAACAAAATTAGGTACGGAGGTAACACTAGCAAAGGGCACCTTAGTGTCATGTTTTATATTGCTGCCATCTTGACGGAAACGTAATGGTGGCACCCAAATGTAAAAAGCTTAAATCAAATTACGAGCAACCTAATCATCTGATCTCTACCAAATTTTGCAACAACATACCTTTATGTGAGAAGCGTTCTTTGACCTAGCTACAAGGCCATCAGTCCAATAGTTTGCATATGGCGGCCATGTATGTGTGCAAATCGATTCCCCCTATCAATTCAAACACGGTAAAACCGAATCGGAAGAAATTTGGTACAGAGGTAACACTAGCAAAGGGCACCTCATATTCATGTTTAATAACCGTATAGCACGTTGTATTTCAACAAGCTACTACAACCAACATTCAATTATACTCCTTGAAAAGGACAAAGAGTTATAACAATACCCATGCATTAAGGAGAAAGTAGACTATATGGTCTTTAGTGAACATTTTGTTTTGTTTTTTTTTTTTTTTTTTTTTTGCTAACGGACTTTGAGTTCACGCAGCATTTGTAGCATTTGTAGCATTTAAAATTATATAAAGTCTAGTCTTTCAGACTCACTATCAGCGTTTTTCTTCGACTCGATTCACTATAATCGTTACTGCTCGATTTAATTTGGCCATGAATGAATGCTCTTCTACAGAAATCTTCCCCGAGAAATACTTTACAGAATGGTGAAAATCGCATCAAAATCCATCCAGTGGTTCTTGAGATTACCCGTTACATCCAAGAATCGGGGCCTTTGTTTTATATTATGTAGAGATAGTGTGTCTTTAAGGATATTTCGATCTGAGCCAGCCGCGGCTCATCCAACTGCGGCCGGGGGTTCTGCGTCTCTATGGAACAACAAATAGCATACGGTACAGTAGATGTGAAATATAAGCCTATTGGTGGAGGTTTCATGGTGGTGTATTCTTGGAATACACGGTACGAGAGATGTAAAGTTTAATGTTCTTTGCATGTTCATTCCTTCCTCTTTGTCAAACACCAACAGTGATCTTCTATTTTCTCTTTGGTTATCATGTCGCTTATATCTTTTATGAGTCTGTTCTAGATATATATCTTCCATGACCCACCTAGCGTCATCTAGCAGCGAATCTCTGAAGCTCCTCAATTCTTCCCGGTGCAAGAGGACTTCCTTCTCAATCTGGCCACCAGATTTTGCTGCCATCGCCAGCTATTATCTCCATGAGCAAGAGAACTTCGTCTACTTTTTCACTCACCATGTTGTGCTAGCATCGCCTGCTATCAACTCTTTGAAGACCATCTCCTCAAGAGAATTTAAGTTTACAATGTTGGTTATGCTGATATGTATACCTTTTGTTTCCTACCCCCACTTTTTTCCCTTCCTTGGACCATCTGTGCTCCGCTGAGTGGATCTCACTTGTGCGCCGGCCGTCGACTCAGTTAAGGCTCAACTAGAGCTAGCCTCCTGACCTAACGAGGCATTTTTTAGATTCCACGCCATGTGGTAGCTCTAACCAGCAAGGAGAACTTCACTTTCGCCATGCAACAAAGATAAGTACCTGCTCAAAGTTTAACCTCATCTTCATGATTTTATCGACTACATGCTTTTAACGATCTTTCATAGGCAGTGTGAAATTATTTATTTTGGGGCAAAAATCATCCTTCGCGGGATTTTCCATGTTGGGCTTTTGTCTAATCAAGCCAATCTTGGTGAAAAGCAGCATTTCTTATGCTTGCTAAATGAGAAATCTTCTCACCACGTGGGATATTATCCAATACCCGCTGTCTATAAATTACAAAGCAAGTTCCTCCGCTGGATTAACTTTGGCCCCATTTTTCTATTAAGATCTTCTGGAACCTTCCAGATCTTGTACTCTATCTGCGAGTCTTGCCGTCAGGTATTTTTCACTCACTTGTGAAAATACTATTTAAAAATGAGGAATCTTCCTTATAAATTACTGCAATAGCGAACTTTCGTCCACCGTTGGAATGTTCTATGGCACATTCAATTGTAATTCCCAATTTTCTCAAGAAATGGACTCTCGCCTACCTAGTGCAACCAGTTATTTTCATCATTGCAATAACTTTCTTTCCCATAAACGTTCGTGTCTCTACAGTGAACTTTTCATCTATTTAAAAGACTATAGTGATAACTAGTGCTTGTCCCACTTTTCTACCGCGTCGCGATCGTCCGCTTACATTAAATAAGGCCATGAACATTGATCCTAAATCCCAATTATCTTTCCTCAACCTTCTACTAACAAACCTTATTAATAAAATTGTAACTTTTCTATAAGGTGTCACTCTACGAAGTGCCCTTCCATTTTGCTTGTTTATAATTAATTAATTAATTAATTACTGTATAATTACGTGTTTTATACACGGTTCAAACTTACATTGTTTCTTCCCCATAATCAGGGAAAACAATACTTTCAACTCTTGAGTGAGTTATTTCTAGGTTTCACGAAATGGAAACTGACCCATTTTGCTCGTGATTCCTACTTAAACATAGGAAGTCTAGAACCTTCCTTTTGACTTTCTCTTCAGGTTTAACCGTAAGTGACCTGCTCTCTTTTGTATAATTGTTATAAAGTATTTCTGCTTAAATATAGGAAGTTGTAGGAACTTCTATTTTATTCTTCATGTTTTTTCTTATTATTATTTTCGAAGTTGTAACTTTTTCTAAAACAGTTACCTGGAAATTTCTTAAAGTACACTCCTTGTACTCAATTGAATGTTTAAACTTTAATCACTTTATTTGTCTTCTTTAAATCTTACAAAGATTTTAGTACATATATAAGGTTTGAAACCTCATAAATTGTTATTTGCCTGGAGCAATCTCTAAATGTTAGGAGGTCTGCGACCCCATTGTTAAAAAATTTAAATGATCTATATTTGCCAAAAAGATATTACATACTTGTTAATTTCATTAAACTTCTTTGAAATGTTAAATAAATTAAATATATGGTTTTGGATTTATAATTTCGCAAATACAACGCTTAGGAAAAATCCTGTCTTCCTTGGCTCTCCCTACTAAATGCCATTAAATCCATCAATAGGGCTTTCACCACTTGTTGCATTTGAGCAAGAACTCTTAGTGGTAATCTCATTAAAGTTTCTTTTAGCTTTAATAGCTAATTCTAACTGGCCAGTAAGGCAAGTAAAGCTCGCTACGCCAGCTACCTGCTTGTGGAGATCCTCTCCGAAAACTTATGGTCAGTTTTCCAAAAGATAAGTGTTTCTCTTTGTCTAAACTTTTAGCCGGCTCCTCGCTGAGTAAAAGCTTAGCCATTTCCAAATGCAACCATTGGTTCATTTACCAAAATTACTCCCCAAGGTATAATCTTTTATTATATTCCTTCTTGGAAGCACTTGGTCGCTTCTTCAGGAACTCCATAACTTTGAAAATTGGAAATACCAAACCTGATTTAAATCATTGGCATTCTTCGAATTACTTTGCAAAAACGAATTGCTTTGAACAGGCATACAATAAATTTGTTACTCTCAGTCTTGCCAGACCATCACTCTTCCCTATAGTAGGCAGATACATGCTTGAGAGGGATTACACTAAAGCCACTCTCTTGCAAACCGCCCAAGTACTAGCTGTGTTTCCCGTCAGCTTGGACCAAGCTCTTACCCACTTTAGGTATCCGAGAGCGGATTTGCGGTGGCAACCGCCTCTAAGTGCATTTAAGGCTAAATTTATAATTTTGTGGGACTCTCCTCCTATTTTCCTATCCATTTTCTCCGGTCCAAAATCTACCTCCTTTTCTTAATCATCTTCCCTTGGTGGGTGGGTTATTCCTTAGCCAATAATCTACCCAAAAATTGGTGCCGAAGCCCGGGAGAGTCCATTTGTCATTTTCCTGTTTGACAATACTTTGCAAATTATTAATATCTGCTTTGAATCTTTCAGCTATAACCACATCGTGCAAAGCCTGTGAAGGGGAAAGAGGCCGCTCCTGTCTCCTTTGGGGTGTCCTTTTCTTTCAACTTATTCGCTGCTGCCTGCTTGACAGCATTTCCAAGGTTCCACAGTTTCGTGAGTTACATTTTCATCTATTTTCTTTAACATGGCTCCTACTGATAAGGATAAAGGTGAAAAACTTACTTCTAAACGAGCATCCTATAAAGGGCAAATTACCCGATTCAGAAAGTACATAAAAGAATTAGATCCCTCAGAAGCGCAATTAGACTTGTTGAAACATCGTGTAAGGGATTTTGAACGTTCTTATGAAAATTATTGCAACATTCAAACTGAAATTGAAACTTGTATGCTCAATCAAACCGAAGATCGAGTTGAAGTAGAAAACCAATATTACGAAGGCATAGGTTCTGCTTTCAAAATAATACGCCAACTCGAAGAGGAGCAGAAAAAGGACGCTTCTGTTCTTGGTTCCCTTTACCTAAAATTGATTTACCCCATTTTTCTGGAGATGAATCTACTTGGGATTCTTTCTATGAATTATTTTGCTCCCTTGTTCATGACAATGAAGACATTCAAGTCATTTACAAGTTTCATTACTTGAGATCTATCCTCCGAGGTCAAGCTTTGCAGTTAGTCGAAGCACTTCCTCTACGTGCCGAAAATTACCCCATTGCCTTTAACCTATTAAAAGAAAGATATGGAAATCTACGGTTACGTATTCAACGCCATATGAAGGCTCTATTCAACCTACCTGCGTCACAGCACAATGACGTCACCAGTTTGCGCACTCTAGTTGATACTACACAACTTCACGTTAAGGCTTTGTCCCAATTAGATCAACCTACTGAACATTGGGATACTTTCCTAATACATTTAGTGGTTTCTAAAGTTGATGCTGCTACCCTCAAAGCTTGGGAAATTGAACTTTCTAAAGAAGACGACTACTCTTACGAGCATTTAGTCACTTTCATAAATGCCAGATGCCAGCTCTTAACCGCTTTAGCTAATCAAAGCGAACCCTCATCTCCTAGTTCCAAATTTGAATTAATGTCTATCAAACCTAAAAGCGAACGCTTGGCGTCTAATACCCAAAAACCCGGGTCCAGCTCATCTAAATTTAAATCAAACACTACTGGTTACCCAACTAGGTCTAGTGAACGTCGTGTTGCTAGCTCTATGGTTTTAAACACTCAAAGCGAACCCCGTAAGAGTTTAAACGAACCTTTAAAGTGCATACTTTGTAAATATCCCCATGCCCTATACCTCTGTAAATCCTTTAAAGAAATGTCAGTCGACGACAGAAGAAAATTAGTTTCCCAGAACAAACATTGCTTCAATTGCCTAGCGCCTACTCATTCTGCTTCTAATTGCAAGTCCACAAGACTTTGCTACCATTGTGAAAAGGCTCATCATACTTTGCTACATCGTCATGATCAGGCAAGGTCATCGACAGCATCTGCTTCTCCGAAAAATGATAGTGCTAACACTTCTAATGCTTCATGGTATATTCAAAATGCCAAGTCCATTCGCAGTGCTCAAGTATTGTTATCTACTGTCCAAATCGAAGTTCAGGATAACTTTGGCAACTGGGTTCGTGCACGCGGTCTTCTAGATTCAGCGGCAACTCATGATTTTGTGTCTAATTCCTTGATTAGAAAATTAGGTCTACCTGTAAACCCCACTTCTATTAACGTGTCGGGCATCAACAGCTCAAAATCGCAAGCTTTACAATTCTCAAAGCTAACCATAAGAGATACTTGTCATAGAAACAACTTTCTTAAACTTAATTGTCTAATTCTCAATAGCATTGGAGAAGACACTCCAAGTCACTCTGCGGATATTTCAGGATTAAACATTCCCTCGCATTTAAGGCTAGCCGATCCTGTGTTCAACATGCAAAACCCTATTGACATACTCTTTAGTGCCAATGTTTTCTGGAATTGCCTTCGTAAACAGGTTCGCAGGTTATCCTCAAACGTGGTCGCCAGAGACACTAATTTTGGATGGATCGTCACAGGTCAACTTCCCCATTATTCTCCCCAACCTGCATCGCAATGTTACTTCTCCAATACTGACCTTGAACAGTTCTGGAGGCTTGAAAGCGTTGATCCTCCTAATGTAACCTCTTTAGAAAATGAATTCTGTGAGCAACTTTTTTTGAACACCACCACTCGTTCTTCTGATGGCCGGTTCGTTGTTCAAATGCCCAGATTACATAATCCTCCCAAACTTCTTAACTCTCAGCCCAAAGCTCGAAAAGCTCTCTTTGCTTCGAGAGCAAATTCAAGAAAGAACATCTTGTTAAACAGCAGTACACTGATTTCATGGATGAGTATGAAAGCTTAGATCATATGGAAGTTGTTAACAAATCTGATGATGAATTGCAGCCCCCAATTGAAACGGTTTATTTAAATCATCATCCCGTGTGGAAAAACCCTCTTGTAAAAGATAAAATCCGAGTTGTTTTCAATGGTTCATCACCCGACGTTAATGGCAACAGCCTTAACGATACTCTTTACTCTGGTCCTGCTATTCAGTCAGATCTATCTGCTATACTCTTAAATTCTCGATTATTTCCCATAGCTGTCATAGCTGATATAAAACAGATGTACCGTCAAGTGTTAATTCAACCGTAACAACGAGATCTCCAAAGAATCTTGTGGCGTGATGAAATCAGCAAGCCTATTAAGGTGTTTCGCTTAAAGACGGTTACTTATGGCTTGAAACCCTCTGCTTTCCTTGCTATCCGATCCCTACACTTGCTAGCCTCCCAAGATGGTCATTTATTTAATCCCAAAGCCTCTGAAGCACTAACTACGTCATTCTATGTTGACGATTATTTGCAGTCCTTCCCCACTTTGGAGGAAGCTTCTTTTGTGTCTTTAGAACTTCAGGCATTGCTAAGGAATGGAGGTTTCCCACTTCATAAGTGGAATTCCAACTCCCCTGAGTTTCTCGCTCAGTTTCCCATCAAAGACGTAGATCCTTCTTCTGTCGAAATTTGTGGAAACTCCGAAACTATAAAAACTCTAGGAGTTCATTGGTGCACTAGCACTGACACTCTCATCTACAAAGTTTCGCTCTCAGAAGAGCTTCCTAACACAAAAAGACAAATTCTCTCTGAAATTGCAAAAATTTTTGATCCACTTCAATTCCTTGCCCCAGTTATCGTTATAGCCAAACTCTTCATGCAAGAGCTGTGGTCGCTCAAATGTGAATGGGATGACACTGTCCCTCTTTCTTTTCTTAATCGTTGGCTCTCGTTTCGCAGCAATTTGCTGGATCTTTCCCTTATTGAAATTCCTAGGAATTTAATTAACGCTCATTCTAATGCATCTTTCTTCCTTCATGTGTTCGCTGACAGTTCCGACAAAGCTTACGGTTGCTGCGCATATTTAGTTTATCACGGTTCATTCTATGGATCTTCAGTTTCCAACCTTGATTGTGCCAAATCGAAGGTCGCTCCTCTTAAAACTATCACTTTGCCTAGGCTTGAATTGTGCGCTGCACTCATGGCTACAGAACTTGTTAAGAAATTACGGGAAGTATTAAAAGCCGAATTCTCGCAAATCTATCTCTGGAGCGATTCCATGATCACCCTTTCTTGGATCGCCAAAAACCCCTCTCACTGGCAAACTTTTGTTGCAAACAGAGTTTCCAAAATTCAAACTCTTTCTTCTGGATGTCAATGGAGGTATGAGCCCAGTGCTGATAATCCAGCCGATATTATCTCTCGTGGTTGTTTACCCTCTCAATTAGCAGCTTCCCAGTTGTACTGGCATGGGCCCTCGTGGTTAATCGAAGACTCTTCTTTATGGCCTTCTAATCCTCTAGCTACAAACTCCAACGTGCCTGACGCTAAAGTACCTCTATCTATTGCTTCGTGTCTTGTTTCCAACGCTTCTCATCCCTTGTTGTCCCGCTATTCTTCTTTTCATAAATTAATAAGAATTGTCGCCTATCTCCTCAGATGGAAATATCTTGTGATTGACCAACCTCTTCTCCCTAAACCACACCTTACCAATCATGAATTGAATCTCGCTACCATTAAGGTTTTACAACTGACACAGCAAGAAGCCTTTTCTTCTGAATTGTCTTTACTTTCTTCAAAAAGGGATCTTCCCAAATCCAGTCGTCTTCGTGCTTTGGCCCCGTTCCTTGATGACCATGGGTTACTCAGTGTAGGTGGAAGGCTCTCGCTATCTTTGCTCTCTGAGGACAAAAAGCATCCCGTTATTTTGCCTTCTAAACATCACGTAACTTCCTTAATTATACGTGACTTTCATTATCGTAATCTGCATGTTGGCACACGCACTCTTCTTTGCCTCTTAAGGGAAAAGTACTGGATCATAAATGGAATTCATGAAGTATCTTCTGTAATTCATAAGTGCATTCCTTGTTTCAAAGCGAAACCTAAAATCAATACTCAATTAATGAGCGATCTGCCCTCTTTTCGCTCTTCTCCTATACGCCCATTTGCTTTAACTGATGTGGACTATATGGGTCCGTTCCAATATCAACGAAATTCTCCTGAAGCTAAACGCAAATTGTTTGGTAAGCTTTATGTTTCTCTCTTTGTTTGCATGGTTACTGGCGCAATCCACTTGGAACTAGTAACGAATGCTTCTACTTCTTACTTTTTATCAGCTGTCTCTCGCTTCACTGCTAGGCGTGGTGTTCCCTCAGAGATGTTCTCTGATAACGTTTCTACTTTTCAGGGTGCAGCTTCCCTGTGGAAGAAAGCTCTCACTTTCTCTCCTGCCATGGAACAAATTTCCAATTTTTCCTATTCAAAGGGTTTCAAATGGCGCTTTATACCTCCCTACGCTCCTCATCACGGTGGTAGGTGGGAATCTTGTGTAAAGCTCACTAAACGTCATTTAAGAAAAGTCTTAGGTAATCGAATTTTGACTTATGAAGAATTCAATTCACTGTCTGTTCTGATTGAAGGTGTTGTTAATTCTCGCCCATTAACTCCGCTTTCCAATGACCCTGATGACCTGCTCCCACTTACACCTGGTCACTTCCTTATCGGCACTTCCCTTTCTGCCCCTCCTCCTCTTCCCAATTCTTACAGGGATTCTAATCTACCTATCGTTTGGCGTAAACTTGAAGCCCTCCGCAATTCTTTTTGGAAGAGGTGGAACTTGGAATATTTAACTTCCTTGCAACGGAGACAGAAGTGGTTTCTTTCCAGTCCCGACATTAAAGTGGGGGACTTGGTCTTGGTTAGGGATGTTTCTCCCCCCCCCCCCCCTAGTTTGGACCTCTGGTAGAGTGACCGAGTGTTATCCTGGAAGAGATGGGAGAGTCAGGGTGGCCAAAATCTTGACCACTAATGGTCCGATCACAAGACCATTGTCTTTGATCGCTCCATTACCTTTAAATGTTTAACTGCTTCTTTGTTCTCTGTTGGTGTTTACCCCTCCCAGTATGGTGTATTCTTGGAATACACGGTACGAGAGATATAAAGTTTAATGTTCTTTGCATGTTCATTCCTTCCTCTTTGTCAAACACCAACAGTGATCTTCTATTTTCTCTTTGGTTATTGTGCCGTTTCTTGGCACTAATCTCTGATCGAACGTACAATTTATACTTTGGCATTAACGTTTGAATCGAGCGGCGGAGTTAGTTGTGGCTGGCCTCGATAGGTAGCATATCTTGCCGGTGCTGCCTAGGACAGGGATTGTAGTTCCTCTCTCTGGCCGATAGGAAGAGCTATGTTCTAGCGATAAGTATTTGACCATCTCGACGTTGACTTTTATGGTTTTGAAAGGCTGGTATTTTTCGAGACATGTATGATTTTCGTACTGATGTTGTTAGGCCAGTCATCATGGATCTACGTGGTTTTATAAATACATAAGAAGTAAACTGAAGTTCTACGGTATGTGAAAATATTGAATGATATTATCCCTCTTCGTCAAGTTATTGGCTGGTTACTAATTGTAATCTTACTGGAGATAAACGTCAGGATATGATTCGTATATTATGGAATTAAGGTAGGCTATTTTGTCATCGTAAGTACTTGTGACTGTATCGACTGGCAAGTTAAATGTATTTATATTGTATTTTCCTACGTTGCATGATAAGGGCCTTCAAGGTTATACATTCAAACTTAATGTCATCCTCGTGTATTCACACTGGTAGGCTAACTGACACTCATATTTGTTTTGCGTAATTAATGTTTTGTTTTCTGTTTTCTGTTAATTTGTAAATGCATTTTAATTACAAGTAGTATGCCTTATGGTCTGTGGAAAATTTATTTATGTAGGACTTGTTTTGTTGTTCTATTGCGCTAGTACGGTGATCGTTTTTCTTCTGTTTTTCATGATGGCTACTGTCGTATTGTTTTAAACTATGTGTGATCATCTGTTGTTAATATTTGAGAGATTTTTGGTAGCCATTGAGGTGAAAAGACGTAAATTGAATTAGCTCCGTATATTTTGTGTTGGAAGACATTAATTCTTCAGTTTTAGGCAACGTATTATATTGGATATTGTAACATGCGTAGGCCTGGCTTTGTGACATGTATTGTCTCGGGAATTAATTAATTATTTATTTGTGTGGAAATGTATGAAATACGGTATGATGCATTATGCAGGGGCATAATGAAGCTATTGAATATTTAATTCGTCATCCTCTTGATATTTGGCTTGGATTCTCTAATGACAACAGATGATTGGTTGAAAGCACCGCTTATTTACTTCATTGTAACAACTTTGGCTGGATTACTAAAATATGTATTACAGTCAACTGGAAGGAACAAATATTTGATGTCAGAATCCACATCTTGTTTTGTAAGTGTTTTGTTTATATTGTATGCATGTTTTTTGTGAATATATTATGTTTTTACCCGATCACCTTAGTATTATTTCTGGGTTCCGGGGTTCGAAGATGGTCTCAGACAATTGCCCTCTGAGTATGAAATTACTATGGTCCAGTGCCTTCCCTCCCAAAGGCCATTACTTTAGTAGTGGGTCAAATTGTGTTATAGCAGTAGCGTGGTTAGATTTGTACCACATTCAGTAGTTGTTTGAGTCTAGTCTTTGGATCTTGGGGCTTGGAAGTATGCTTAGGCCTAATGTGTGATATTTTTATGTTTGTTGTTATTGTTTTATCTTTGTATAATTTTCTTGTTATTTATGTTTCATGTGATAATATACTGAATGGACGAGAGCATTTTAAAAGCTGCATCATATTTATCTAAAGAGGAACTGGCTTATGAAATTCAAATAAGGAATGGCAACCCTAATTTTCATCGTGAACTGGATATTATTCTTCTCAAATCGTTTAAGTAAGCTCCTGTTGTTAGTCTGACTGATCAACATTCTTATGGGACAAAAGGTAGGTCTGATGTTGTGATATCTGTTTCAAACCTATTAGTGTCCTGTGATGAGTTAAAGCAAGTTGCCAAACCTTCGGCATATCGTGTGAACAAATTAAAATTTCGTTCTATACACTGGATTAATCGTTTAGTGAGCTTAATTGAATATTGGTCCAAGAGTGATATTGTTTTTTCAACCAAGTTAGTTGGGCTTCGCGACAAGCTGATAGATAGTTTTAATCGGTTGTCCTCGAGTGATATTTCTGAGAATATTAGTGAACCTGTTGTATGTTCTGAAAGCGTTTGTTCATATGTTAGTGATTCTTGTGATGGCGTTGTGAATAATAGTAATTATATTGGTAATTTTGAATCAGTGTCGATGGAGAATAATGAAAATATGTTAGGCGCTTTGCAAACTAATAATTCTTCTGAGGTAAATAAACAAATAGGCTCTTCAAGAAATACACCTTAGGTCATGTCGGGCCCTAGTAATTTGAATGCTGTTGGTAATTCACGTTCTGATAAGAGATGTAACGATTTTTCCAGTTCAGTTTCTTGCCATGACGTTGGTAGTGCTGGGCATACGTTAGGATCTCATCGTACTTGTACTGATAAGGAAGTACAAACTGTTGATAGCTTATTTGGTGAAGGTGACGTGATAGAAAGAGTAAATAGGCTTAATCTTTCTGATAATCGTGCCTCGACTAACGTTGTTTCTCTAAATAAACTTATGACTGAGGGTCAGGTTAATTTTGCTTGCCTTCCTAACCCATTAGCTCTAATTTTGAAAGATTTTCATGTGTGCTATGGCACTGATATTAATTTATTTGTGAATTTTTTGAAGAAATTAGTGGAATTAGGGGATAGTTCTGGTATAAATTATTTTCAGCCACGTGGAGAGATGCAGCTTGTGGATAATTATAGTAGTCTTGTTCCTTATAAGAATTTACAGGGAAGGCGTGATTTCATGCCTACTAATGTTCAAGGCCATGTATTTCAGGGGCGTGCTGACCAGAGGTTTAATGGGAGTAGAGCCAGCTAAAGCAAGAGATGTGATTTTTGTGGCTCGTATGACCACATTAGTTGATGGTGTGATGCAGATTTTGATAATTTAAGTTGATATTCGTTGTGGTGTATGAATTGTCAAAATTGTGTAGACGAATTCTGGTCATTAGGACATGCATGTGTTTTTGATGTGTGTATTTGTCTACACGTGTGGTGCACATTCTGCTAGATTGTGCAAATCTATAAAGGTTCTTCTTGTTGTTATTGTCAAAATTGTGTAGACGAATTCGGGTCATTAGGACATGCATGTGTTTTTGATGTGTGTATTTGTCTACACGTGTGGTGCACATTCTGCTAGATTGTGCAAATCTATAAATGTTCTTCTTGTTTGTAATTGTCAAAATTGTGTAGATGAATTCTGGTCATTAGGACATGTATTAGTTGTGTGTTTTATTGATGCTTGTATTTGTCTACACGTGTGGTGCACATTCTGCTTGATTGTGCAAATCTATAAGGTTCTTCTTGTTTGTTATTGTCTAAATTGTGTTAGGTCTGAAGTGACAAACTTGTGTAAAGGTATTTGAGTGCATGAGTGTGGGTGATTGTTATTAGTTTTGTTTTGTAATCGGGTGGGTATCTTGGTTGTTTCTTAAGGTGAATTAAGGTTAGGGTTTGTTTTTGCTTAATTTATAATTGAATTTAATTAAATACGCCGTACGTATAAAATGATACTATGTTGGGATATCATAGGTAAGTAATTACAAACCTCTTCTGTTCTCCGAGTGATGACTTGGTCATTTATCTGCTTGTTGATTTATGAAGGTAACTACTTGCCGAAATGTGTTTTAGTGATGGAAAATCATGCTATGCCAGGGTAAAATGCGGCTAGTATGACATGTTGATTTCAGTGTGTTTTATTTAAGGGTTATTATTTATTTTGTGTATGTCGATGTCCTAACGGTGTGTCAATTTATATTCTGGAAAATTATGGGGATTTTGTGGGTAGTAAATGGTTTTATTAATTTTGGGAGTTTGTAAGGTCGTATGATTTCAAAGAATGCTTGGGTACGTTTGTAGCTTGCTGGTCTGCACGAGTGGTCAGTTGATCTTCTTTCATTCAGGGTCTTCTGTTGGTCATTTATTGAGGGATTTCTGTCGAGTCTGTTCTTGTTTTGGTCTTGTTCGCTATGTTGTTTACTTAGTTTGATATTCTAGGCTATGTCAAGAGTGAATTATTGTATTGTTTATGTTATTGTCTAAATTGTGCATTTCCAAAGTCGGATATTCAGAATGTATAAATGTGGTGTGATTTGTTTTGTTTTTGTAATTGGGTTGGTTTTCTTGTTGTTGTTTTGTGGGTGTCCAGATAAGTGTGGATGTATATTAATTTAAGGGGTAAAAGGTCATTGTATGTTACTTAGGATCGTGGATGTAAATTAGCATTTTGTTGACGCATCTGTCAACTTAAGTCTACCAGATGAATGTTATGGGGGTTCATTTGCTTAGATTTGAGTTGAATATGTTGGTAAGTATTTATAAACAATTCTCCTAAGTCTTCAGTTGATTGAGTGGGCTCAATTTTTTTTTTGCTGTCTGACTGAGAAATAAATACTTTAGGTTAAGTAATGTGATGTGATATGATGAATTGATTTGTGGTATTTGGTCAATATACGATACTGAGACTCATGGCCTGTTCGCCATCTCTTGATGAATACAGTACTTTTGCATTTGTCAGTTGGCACAGGCTAGAGTAAAAGGTGGCTTTTCACCGATGTCTCAGTCTCACTCATGGCTGTGATTATATGGAAGCTACTGAGGTATGGGTGGTGCTTAGTAATGGCATTCGGGGCACAGTCAGTGCCTGTGAATGCTGTGAAAGGTTCAACTCATAGGGTTAGGACTACTGTTCTGACTCAGTGAGGAAAGCAATGGCAAACTACCTCACTCCTCTTCTTGCCTAGAACGCCTCAAAATAGCGCTGCCTTGGGTTTTTGTGGGTATCTACTCACATAACGTAACGGCGGTACTTTTTGAGGATCCAACCAGCCTTCGGGCTGACTACCTAACAGACAGACAGATATAGGCCTCATGAAATGCGTGCTTCGTCTCGTTTTCCTAGTTTCTGTTTGGTCTGAGTCTGTATATGATAGGGTATTTATGTATTTGTGTTTTGTGTGGATGTGTTGACAAGTGCTAATTCATATTCTGGTTGTTGTTCTTAATTATTTGAGGGTTGTAATTGTAATATTTTTCTGGGGATTTTAAGTTATGTGTCATGATGTAAGGTTGTGGTGTGATTCTGCTTTGGTATGCACGTGTGTCCTGTTATTTGAATGATAATAGGGTCTTTCTATTATTCTTCTTGGAATTTTCTTGTGTTTTCCTGCTTTGGGTGTTTCTTTTGGCATTTTCTTTTACTGTATTTTGGACAAGTCGGTTGAACAGATATGCAATGTGGGACTTTTGCCTTCGTCTTTTGGAAAAAAAATGTTTTTTAATTGTGAATATGAGAGCTCACGTGCCATTCAGCATTATTATTGCAACTTAATTTTGGAATATACTGTTATTTTTGTAATATTTTCGGGATATTGTAATTTTCTAAAACATGCATGCAATTTTCTGTGTTAATTGAGGGTCATTGTTAAACATTTCACCTGTAAAGATGTGGATTCTTGATAGTACTGAGTTATTGTTGTAAAATCTGATGCCATCATGTAATATTTTATTGTAATTTGTTCTTTGTAAATGAGTGTCAACGTTAGATATTAAGCTTTCCTTTACACATTACTGTCGCAGTCGAAATTTGATTTCAGCTAATTTCTTCGAGGTCTTATTCTGCGTTTGGAGTGTTATGCAGTGCGAGAAGATGTCTCTGGCCAGGATATTGGACCAATCTATGTAACCTTCGGATGAAACTGTTCCTGCCATCGTTTATTCAAGATGCCATTTGTATTAATGTTGTGGAAATTGTACAAGGAAAACCTACTCGATGTATTCTACATTTAAGTATTTGTTTATGTTCTTGGCATGACATATTTTGGTGGTTATGGTGCTGATGAAAACTGAAATGAACTTTTAATTAAGTGTTTCACATTCGGAAGCTACTGTGTTTGTGATAATTGGCAAAAACTTTTTTATGCTTAAGGATTTGCTTGATTCTGCATGTTGATACACTTGTAAAATTTACGTCGTCTCTGTTCTGCGAACCATCGACAAGTTTGGGGCCCGAGAGTCTGTGCCGTTTCTTGGCACTAATCTCTGATCGAACGTACAATTTATACTTTGGCATTAACGTTTGAATCGAGCGGCGGAGTTAGTTGTGGCTGGCCTCGATAGGTAGCATATCTTGCCGGTGCTGCCTAGGACAGGGATTGTAGTTCCTCTCTCTGGCCGATAGGAAGAGCTATGTTCTAGCGATAAGTATTTGACCATCTCGACGTTGACTTTTATGGTTTTGAAAGGCTGGTATTTTTCGAGACATGTATGATTTTCGTACTGATGTTGTTAGGCCAGTCATCATGGATCTACGTGGTTTTATAAATACATAAGAAGTAAACTGAAGTTCTACGGTATGTGAAAATATTGAATGATATTATCCCTCTTCGTCAAGTTATTGGCTGGTTACTAATTGTAATCTTACTGGAGATAAACGTCAGGATATGATTCGTATATTATGGAATTAAGGTAGGCTATTTTGTCATCGTAAGTACTTGTGACTGTATCGACTGGCAAGTTAAATGTATTTATATTGTATTTTCCTACGTTGCATGATAAGGGCCTTCAAGGTTATACATTCAAACTTAATGTCATCCTCGTGTATTCACACTGGTAGGCTAACTGACACTCATATTTGTTTTGCGTAATTAATGTTTTGTTTTCTGTTTTCTGTTAATTTGTAAATGTATTTTAATTACAAGTAGTATGCCTTATGGTCTGTGGAAAATTTATTTATGTAGGACTTGTTTTGTTGTTCTATTGCGCTAGTACGGTGATCGTTTTTCTTCTGTTTTTCATGATGGCTACTGTCGTATTGTTTTTAACTATGTGTGATCATCTGTTGTTAATATTTGAGAGATTTTTGGTAGCCATTGAGGTGAAAAGACGTAAATTGAATTAGCTCCGTATATTTTGTGTTGGAAGACATTAATTCTTCAGTTTTAGGCAACGTATTATATTGGATATTGTAACATACGTAGGCCTGGCTTTGTGACATGTATTGTCTCGGGAATTAATTAATTATTTATTTGTGTGGAAATGTATGAAATACGGTATGATGCATTATGCAGGGGCATAATGAAGCTATTGAATATTTAATTCGTCATCCTCTTGATATTTGGCTTGGATTCTCTAATGACAACAGATGATTGGTTGAAAGCACCGCTTATTTACTTCATTGTAAAAACTTTGGCTGGATTACTAAAATATGTATTACAGTCAACTGGAAGGAACAAATATTTGATGTCAGAATCCACATCTTGTTTTGTAAGTGTTTTGTTTATATTGTATGCATGTTTTTTTGTGAATATATTATGTTTTTACCCGATCACCTTAGTATTATTTCTGGGTTCCAGGGTTCGAAGATGGTCTCAGACAATTGCCCTCTGAGTATGAACTTACTATGGTCCAGTGCCTTCCCTCCCAAAGGCCATTACTTTAGTAGTGGGTCAAATATCATGTCGCTCATATCTTTTATGAGTCTGTTCTAGATATATATCTTCCATGACCCACCTAGCGTCATCTAGCAGCGAATCTCTGAAGCTCCTCAATTCTTCCTGATGCAAGAGGACTTCCTTCTCAATCTGGCCACCAGATTTTGCTGCCATCGCCAGCTATTATCTCCATGAGCAAGAGAACTTCGTCTACTTTTTCACTCACCATGTTGTGCTAGCATCGCCTGCTATCAACTCTTTGAAGACCATCTCCTCAAGAGAATTTAAGTTTACAATGTTGGTTATGCTGATATGTATACCTTTTGTTTCCTACCCCCACTTTTTTCCCTTCCTTGGACCATCTGTGCTCCGCTGAGTGGATCTCACTTGTGCGCCGGCCGTCGACTCAGTTAAGGCTCAACTAGAGCTAGCCTCCTGACCTAACGAGGCATTTTTTAGATTCCACGCCATGTGGTAGCTCTAACCAGCAAGGAGAACTTCACTTTCGCCATGCAACAAAGATAAGTACCTGCTCAAAGTTTAACCTCATCTTCATGATTTTATCGACTACATGCCTTTAACGATCTTTCATAGGCAGTGTGAAATTATTTATTTTGGGGCAAAAATCATCCTTCGCGGGATTTTCCATGTTGGGCTTTTGTCTAATCAAGCCAATCTTGGTGAAAAGCAGCATTTCTTATGCTTGCTAAATGAGAAATCTTCTCACCACGTGGGATATTATCCAATACCCGCTGTCTATAAATTACAAAGCAAGTTCCTCCGCTGGATTAACTTTGGCCCCATTTTTCTATTAAGATCTTCTGGAACCTTCCAGATCTTGTACTCTATCTGCGAGTCTTGCCGTCAGGTATTTTTCACTCACTTGTGAAAATACTATTTAAAAATGAGGAATCTTCCTTATAAATTACTGCAATAGCGAACTTTCGTCCACCGTTGGAATGTTCTATGGCACATTCAATTGTAATTCCCAATTTTCTCAAGAAATGGACTCTCGCCTACCTAGTGCAACCAGTTATTTTCATCATTGCAATAACTTTCTTTCCCATAAACGTTCGTGTCTCTACAGTGAACTTTTCATCTATTTAAAAGACTATAGTGATAACTAGTGCTTGTCCCACTTTTCTACCGCGTCGCGATCGTCCGCTTACATTAAATAAGGCCATGAACATTGATCCTAAATCCCAATTATCTTTCCTCAACCTTCTACTAACAAACCTTATTAATAAAATTGTAACTTTTCTATAAGGTGTCACTCTACGAAGTGCCCTTCCATTTTGCTTGTTTATAATTAATTAATTAATTAATTACTGTATAATTACGTGTTTTATACACGGTTCAAACTTACATTGTTTCTTCCCCATAATCAGGGAAAACAATACTTTCAACTCTTGAGTGAGTTATTTCTAGGTTTCACGAAATGGAAACTGACCCATTTTGCTCGTGATTCCTACTTAAACATAGGAAGTCTAGAACCTTCCTTTTGACTTTCTCTTCAGGTTTCACCGTAAGTGACCTGCTCTCTTTTGTATAATTGTTATAAAGTATCTCTGCTTAAATATAGGAAGTTGTAGGAACTTCTATTTTATTCTTCATGTTTTTTCTTATTATTATTTTCGAAGTTGTAACTTTTTCTAAAACAGTTACCTGGAAATTTCTTAAAGTACACTCCTTGTACTCAATTGAATGTTTAAACTTTAATCACTTTATTTGTATTCTTTAAATCTTACAAAGATTTTAGTACATATATAAGGTTTGAAACCTCATAAATTGTTATTTGCCTGGAGCAATCTCTAAATGTTAGGAGGTCTGCGACCCCATTGTTAAAAAATTTAAATGATCTATATTTGCTAAAAAGATATTACATACTTGTTAATTTCATTAAACTTCTTTGAATTGTTAAATAAATTAAATATATGGTTTTGGATTTATAATTTCGCAAATACAACGCTTAGGAAAAATCCTGTCTTCCTTGGCTCTCCCTACTAAATGCCATTAAATCCATCAATAGGGCTTTCACCACTCGTTGCATTTGAGCAAGAACTCTTCGTGGTAATCTCATTAAAGTTTCTTTTAGCTTTAATAGCTAATTCTAACTGACCAGTAAGGCAAGTAAAGCTCGCTACGCCAGCTACCTGCTTGTGGAGATCCTCTCCGAAAACTTATGGTCAGTTTTCCAAAAGATAAGTGTTTCTCTTTGTCTAAACTTTTAGCCGGCTCCTCGCTGAGTAAAAGCTTAGCCATTTCCAAATGCAACCATTGGTTCATTTACCAAAATTACTCCCCAAGGTATAATCTTTTATTATATTCCTTCTTGGAAGCACTTGGTCGCTTCTTCAGGAACTCCATAACTTTGAAAATTGGAAATACCAAACCTGATTTAAATCATTGGCATTCTTCGAATTACTTTGCAAAAACGAATTGCTTTGAACAGGCATACAATAAATTTGTTACTCTCAGTCTTGCCAGACCATCACTCTTCCCTATAGTAGGCAGATACATGCTTGAGAGGGATTACACCAAAGCCACTCTCTTGCAAACCGCCCAAGTACTAGCTGTGTTTCCCGTCAGCTTGGACCAAGCTCTTACCCACTTTAGGTATCCGAGAGCGGATTTGCGGTGGCAACCGCCTCTAAGTGCATTTAAGGCTAAATTTATAACTTTTGTGGGACTCTCCTCCTATTTTCCTATCCTTTTTCTCCAGTCCAAAATCTACCTCCTTTTCTTAATCATCTTCCCTTGGTGGGTGGGTTATTCCTTAGCCAATAATCTACCCACATGGTGCTATGCTTGAGCTATGCAAGACTAATACGATATAACTTGTGTATGGAGTAGCACTGTACGCAGCTGTTTCGCAGCTGAGTGTACCCCGTTCCAACCCTCAAACCAGAATTAAATATCTTGGCAGAGCCGGGATTTGAACCCGGGCCTCCATGGTGACAGCCAAGATTGCTAGCTACTGCGCAACGAGACGGACGATTTAGCATGTTTTGCACTCCTAAGTTGCTTGCCTCGGTGGGTGAGTGGTTATTGTGTCAGATTACAACCCCCAAGCTTGCAGGTTCGCTCCTGGCCGCGGTAAGTGATTTTTTGAAAGGCGGAAAAAATCGCTACACGCATGTCATACGATGTTGGCATGTTAAAGAACCCATTTGAATTCAGTAGGCCGTGTTCATAATGGCAAAATTAATCTCGGGATTTTCCGCTTATACAAAGTTCCTCATTTCTCTACTACAAAGCACTATAGTGTCGAGGAGCTTAGATATCTAACCTCCTTGACCTTCATAGTGCTTCAAGAAACAACAAAATTCAACATGCAAGCTGCCCTCTGGGTGTCAAATAACAAAGCTTGCACCCGGCATCCGAGGACATACGATTACCCCTAAGTTCACGGGACCCTCAAGTATTTCCGTTTAAGAAAAGTTTCCGTCTTATACAGGGTCCGCTGAAGACAGGCTCTACTGCAGTAAGATATGATTACTATCCTTCACTGTGGCAAAAGTTCCGCCTAATCAATACCTTTATTTTGATAAATGATCACTTGGTGGTCATTGGGTACATGTTTCGAGGCCTAATTGTTTTGGCCCCTTCATCAGCCGATGGTTGGAAAGCTTAACACTAAAACATTCCCATCAGTAACCCTATTATGGTGCACCATAATGGAAAGGTAGAAGATACCGGTACTTACCCAAAAGATACATTAAAAATAAGTGACTGAATATAAAGAAAGTAAGAAAGAAAGAAAGAAAGAAATAGTTGAATTTTGAAAACCAAAACACAATATGAACAAACTCTAAAATGTCACACTTTCCTGCAGACCTCGAAACATGTACCCAATGACCACCAAGTGATCATTTATCAAAATAAAGGTATTGATTAAGCGGAACTTTTGCCACAATTATTACTAATTAGTTCATCAATACGGAACCAGCATGAACCTTTCCAATACTAAAATCCTTCACTAATGGATTAAGCTGAAACAACAGACAACAATCAAGCTCTCCAACCACCAACAATCCACCTAGTAGATTTTCCCATTGGGACTATTAGGTCGAGTGGAAATTTTAAATAACTAACAGCCCCAAAGGTATATAATGGATATAGACTAATTGGTCGAGGAAGTTTACCTAACAGTAGATTTTCTCAGTCTTAACACCTAATGCACTGAGAAAGGAACTAGCATGAAAATAGAAACACAGAAATATTAAATCGTTGCTGTAACGCTAACCTGTGAATGTTATTGAATCACAGTAATGGTGGCAAACCTGTAATTTTCTCCGCTCATTAACACCATTATATACACAGGTGTTTAATATTTCATACTGTCTTAGAAATGTGTGTGTTTAGAACTGATTTATCTCCCTCCTTCTTTTCCTTGTTCCAGTGCGATTGCATAAAGATATTATAGGACATCACGCGAGGAGTCTTAGAGTGTGTTACACTATATTCAGATCCTGTAATGTATGTGTTTACAGGTTATGTCGGAAGCGGAAGTCGAAACCCCCTTAAGACTCAGACAGGATGAGTTAGGGTTATAATGAATAGAAAAAGAACGGAAAAGCTTTGGTAAGGCAAACTCTCGTGAACGAAGCGAAACAATCCATAATTTACAAACTTCCTCGCTCGCAACTAGAGAGTTCTATATCCACGGTGAGCAACGCAATATCTCTTTCCCTCCGTTCAGCTCTTTGCTGAAGAGATCCGGCACAACGATAAAACACATAGACCTTGCTCCCTCTCTCGCTATATTCCAAACTTTCCGTCAATTCTCATCTCCCTGCCTTCCTACGCCTTTTAATTGTACACCATTTGGTCATCTATTACACTCAAACTCGGGGTCATACTTAGTCTTTGGTGATTCCGTAAATCGGTCTTCCTTAACTTTCTGTGTGTAAATATTTTTTAGGTCCTTGAAAACCCATGATCGGAAAGTCGGGTACACAAATATCCAATAATATAATTTGTCTCTTTTTTAGTATTTCTTATAGCGGCTTCGGAGGCGTAGTTGGTAGCATGCTGAGCTTCTATGTCCAAGATTGCGGGTTCAAACCCGGCCGAGGCCGTCGGATTTTTTAACAGCGTTAAAAATCCCTCAGTATGCCTTCCTTCGGAGGGGAAGTAAAGCCGGCGGTCCCATGTCCTAGATGTATAGGTTAAGAATGTAAACAACGCTCTTAGGTCCCTATGTTCGTTGCCAAGAGCCGACTGCGGTGGCGTCTAGTAGCTAAGTTCTGAACTAGGCCTAGTATTCGTTGGCGGTGGCGTTTGGTGGCAAAAGTAGGAACTATTTGATAAATTCAAAGTAGCAGTCCTTCCTTGAATTAAAAAACAGATAACACACACTAATACAGCCATCACAATTAACACCGGTTATCAGACACACACCCAAAGTACACGGGGCTACATGACCGCGTTGTCACAGCCCCTAAACTAAGGAACCAACCAACCAACCTTAGTATTTCTTACATTTATACAAATACAGTAAAACCTGCCTAAACCGGACACTGTATATACCGGAAACATGGACGAACGGAAAACAACATTCGGAATGGAGGTATTTCCTATGTAAAATGTCACTGTAAACCGAAAAACTGTCTATCGCGGTAACGGAAAGAAATTCCGGAACTGTAGGGGAAAATAACCTGACTAAAACGGACTATCTTATCCATAATACAAAGCTATGTAGCCTACTAAATTTTGAGCGCGACTGTACTTGCACCAATGTTATAGGAAACATTAACTCTAATATTTCCTCAAGGATGCAGCAGGTATGCTACATTTCACATGTGTAAGTGAATGGAATACAGTGAAACCTCTATTAAGAGACCAGTGACGGTTCCATGGAATACTGGTCTTTTATAGGGGTGGTCTCTTAATAGGGGTAGGCATTAAAAATAATTTTATACTGCATTAATAATAAAGTACAGTTGGAACACATAATTGATTACAATTTACCTGCATTGGTTCACATTTAGTACAAATTAATTACAATTAGTTATTTTCTGAGCTCTGTCATTTAAAAAAGTCACGAATTGATCTCCGTTTCAGATTAGCACTTTCTTTTTAAACTATTTCACTTTCTATAACATCTCCGAGTTGGTTCGAAAGTCCATTAATTTGTTCTGGGTTCGAACAATCTTATAGGAGAGACTTTGTTTTTTGTTTTGTATTTTTTATACGTTACATAACACTTTTTCTTATGGCATTGTATGCTGATGCAGTTCTGTGCCAACAAAACCATTGTTTACATCATCTCCAATGGGAAGACAGACGAGAAGTGGTCTTTTGAAAGAGGTCAGACTAAGAAAATGCCTGGACTTTGGTCGGGGAGAGGGGTGGTCCTTAAATAGAGGTAACAAATACATTGACCTATTGAGGTTTTAAATCGGTTCTAAGAAAAATCGATCTTTAATAGGGGTGGTCTTTTAGAGAGGTTTCACTGTATACCATTACTTCCTCCAACCCTCTTGTAATACACACAGTTTCCTTCTGAGAAATGAGAGTAGAAGAAAACAATGAACTTGAGTGATTTCTAAAGGTGTACTATTTTACTGTGTACTGCATTTATTTACGGACTGTAATTCAGTGACAATGACTTCTAAACATGAGACACTTACACTGGAGGAGAAAGTTAAAAGTTATTGAAGAACACGAGAAAAACAAACGTCCGGCTAAAGAATTAACTTGTGTTGTTTAAAGTGAGAAGAAAATCTAATTATTTCATAGTAATCCTATGCGGTAATACAGTATTTATTTGTAGTGTATTTTGTCTCATTAAAACTCAACCCTTTGTAAAACGGAAAAAAGATCCGGAAGGATTGCGTTCCGCTTTAGGCAGGTTCTACTGTATAAACCAATGTTGTATGTCTACCCCTTATTATTCCCGTTTTTCCAACGGGGTCGGGGATGAGATGCGATGAAAGTCTTTGTGGCGATGGTTTTTACGGCCGGATGCCCTTCCTGACGCCAACCTCATGAGAGGAGTTAATGAGAGATGAAATGAATGATAGTGAATGAAACTGGGCAAGGATGTGGAAGGAAGCGGCCGTGGCCTGTCAGAAGGTACCGTCCCAGCATTTGCCTGGTGTTGAAAATGGGGAAACCACGTAAAACCATTTCAAGGACGGTCGACGGTGGGGCTCGAACCCACGCGTCTACCGAGTCAGCAGAGAGCTTGGTCCCATGACCTAACTTACTGTATAAACCAATAACATGCTAAAATTAAGACACTACAAGCCAGTTGTTTTGCCGGAAGCTTTATACGTCTCAGACTCCATATCCCTTAGTGGTCACTCTAAAACTATAGACATTGAAAAGCAAGAACGGAAAATTATCCGGGAAATTTATGACTCCACGAGAGAAAGTGGAATGTGGATTAAGAGGAGAACAGCGGACTTCCATTCATTAACTGACAAGTTTACTGATGCCATACGCAAGAGACGTCTGAAATTCTATGACCATATCTATAGAAACGACAGCAACGGACTAACCAAAAGTTTATTTAAAATAGTCTAATCAACTCAAAGAGTGTCAAATTAAACTGAGTAGAAGAATCTAAGAAATAAATATTGCAGAAGTCGCCATAGAAAATCGTGGAGTGTTTAATGCAATAGTAGGCAAGCACAAATTCGTGGAGAAACCTAAAAGAAAATTGGTAGGAAGTAGTCCACAGAACTTAAGATGCAACACAGTGCATTCATGTAGAGATTTTGGAAGGATAAGAAAGTGAACCCATCAGGCCAACTATCAAGTTCAAACGTGCTCTTTGAATGGGCATAACGAAGAATACTAATAATTAAGGAACGAAAGTTCATGCAAAATCATATATTTGCATATTTATGCATATTTTGGTTATTTTGGCACAACGCATCATATTTTCCTCCTTTGCCTGTTTAAGTGCATATCTCTGCTTGATAAGGGCGTATATTCTTATTTCCTATTGTTTTGAAGCGCTCTTTATTACTTCATATTCCTAAAGTCGTATATTTCGATTCAGACTTCGAGAGTCCATCGCAGAATACGATCTAAACATCACAGTATAATACTAAAATTATGTTAATATCTAGTAAGTTTCAGTCCTTATTGCAAGTTAATATCAATTATGTTTATTGAGCATTCACTATGTAAATATTATAAAATTATTTTCAATTTTTTAATATTCAATGGCTATTAAAATTGTATATAAGTTTTACTTAAAAATTAACATAATAAGATCATCATCATCATCATCATCATCTTGTACAGTTTCCAGCCCCAGGCTGGGTCTGTTTGGAACATAAGCCTCGCCACTTAGTCCTTTCTTCCCACCACCTCTCCGCTGTCACTCTGGTCCAGTCCTCGCCTCTCTTGACACATTCCTCCACTCCTTTCAGCCATCTATCTCTTGGTCTTCCCCTTGGTCGTTTCTTCTGCATCTGCATCTCATGTATCCTCTTGGGAATCTTCTTCTCATCCATTCTCTTTAAGTGTCCATACCACCTCAGTCTTGATGTCTCAATCCTACCTTGCAAGGGCTCCTCTTTCACCATTTCCCTGACCTTTTCACTCCTCACTCTGTCTCTTCTTGTTACTCCGATCCTACTTCGCAGGAACTTCATTTCACCTGCCTGTATTCTGCTTATGTCTCTTTTCTTCATTGTCCACGTTTATGAAGCATAGGTCAGTATCGGGATATAGTAGCTTCTGTATAACACTTCCTTGCTTTTTTGTGGGACATCTTTATTCCACACTAAGCTCCTAATGCTTCTCAGAAATGCTTCTGCCTGTCTGCCACGTTCCGTAATCTCTTTGTCATTTCTCCCATTTTCCTCCACTATACTTCCCAAGTACTTGAGATTTTCCACCTTCTTCAGCTGTCCACCTCCGAGTGTTATCCCACTCATTGGTCTGTCCTTTTTCCTGGTTGTTAACAGGATCTCACATTTACTGATGTTGAACTTCCATCCGTACTCTCCCACTGTTTCTTCCCAAGCCTTCAGTTGCTCCTGAATTTCCTCCTCCTTGTTTCCCCAGACCATGAGATCATCTGCAAACACCATTGCTTTCATCTTATCTTCTCCTATCTTTCCTGCTACCCGTGTCATTACCTCGTCCATAACCGCAATAAAGAGAAGGGGTGACAGCGCACTACCCTGTTTCAGGCCACTCATTTGTCTGAACCAGTCTGTTCTTTCCCCTCCAACTTTCACACAACTCACACTTCCACAATACATCTCCTTCACTCTGCCTACAGTCCCTTTTTCCACTCCCATGTTTTCCATTGCTTTCCAAACCTTCTCCCTACACACACTATCATAGGCCTTTTCGATGTCCAGGAAGGCCATCAACAGATCCTCTCCAAATTCGTAGTGGTGTTCCTGGAGCTGTCTCACTGAAAATATGAGATTCACTGTTGATCTCCCAGGTCTGAATCCATACTGCTCCTCTCTCAATTTTCTCTCCACTTTGACTCGTATTCTACTTTCTAATATATTTTCATATATCATTTCAAATACCTTGGAGAAATAATTCTTCCTTCAGGATTGGACAGTTTGGCTAACACAGAAAGAGTCTCAAAACTTCATAGAGCATTCAGACTAACATGGGATCACTATAATAAAAGAGTAAGGTCACATAATGCAAAACTGAAACACTACAAAACAGTTGTATATGCTTCAGAAACCATAGCTTTAGGAGGTCATTCTAAAATTGCAAATATAGAAAAGCAAGAACGTAAAATTCTTAGGAAAATACTCGGCCCCATACAAGAAAACGGAATTTGGATTAAAAGACGAAATTCAGATCTATACCGTCACACAGATAGTTTCAGCAACACTGTACGAAGAAGACGTTTAACATTGTATGGACACCTCTTCAGGATGGACGATTATAGACTTTAAAAAATGTTATTCAATGTAATAAATTCTCAGAAGTCAAGGATAGCCTGGCTGGATGAATCAAGAGAGGACCTGCAAGAATTGAACATCGGAGAAAATATTCTGAGAAACCGCAAAGTCTTCAGGACCGCAGTAACAAAGCACAAGTTTAGGGTGAAAACTAGTGGCAGGACTGGAACCAAGTGGACTGAAGAACGGAAGAAGCAGCACAGTGACTTCATGAAGAGATTTTGGGAAGATAGGAAGGCGAATATCATCAAGACGAAAAACAAGTTCAAGCGCGCTCTATAATGGGCAAAACGCAAAAAGAAGAAGAAGAATTATTGAAGGCCAACACTGCTTGAAGTTCCATAAAGGAACATTTCCTACTATATAGAACAGTTTCTTAGCTGATACATTTTAAAAAAAAGTAGTTTAATGTCCGTCTACTCATATTTTCTTTATATTCAAAATACACACATCAAAAAAAGTTTTGCATCACCTCGGTTCCAAGAGTTCCGGAACCGTTAAATACAAAGGGAATAGAGATCAACACAAACAACATTTCAGCTCGTTTTATTGCTCATGAGACCCACACATTGCATGTTGTACCATCATACAGCTAGACTTTCAGCATTTGTGGTCCAGATTGCAGTACACACCACTACCTCTAATACCCAGTAGCACGTCCTCTTGCATTGATGCATGCCTGTATTCGCCGTGGCATACTATCCACAAGTTCATCAAGACACTGTTGGTCCAAATTGTCCCACTCCTCAACGACAATTCGGCGTAAATCTCTCAGAGTGGTTGGTGGGTCAAGACGTCCATAAACAGCCCTTTTCAACATATCCCAGGCATGTTCAATAGGGTTCATGTCTGGCGAACATGCTGGCCACTGTAGTCGAGCGATGTCGTTATCTTGAAGGAACGCATTCACAAGATGTGCACGATGAGGTCGAGAATTGTCGTCCATGAAGACAAATGCCTCTCCAATATTCTGCCGATATGGTTGCACTATGGGTCGGAGGATGTCATTCAGGTATCGTAAAGCCGTTTCGGAGCCTTCCATGACCACCAGTGGCGTACGTCGGCCCCACACAATGCCACCCCAAAACATCAGGGAACCACCACCTTGCTGCACTCGCTGGACAGTGTGTCTAAGACGTTCAGCCTGACCAGGGTGCCTCCAAACACGTCTCCGACGATTGTCTGGTTGAAGGCATATGCGACACTCATCGGTGAAGAGAACGTGATGCCAATTCCGTGGGGTCCATTCAGCATGTTGTTGGGCCCATCTGTACCGCGCTGCATGGTGTCGGGGTTGCAAAGCTGGACCTCGCCATGGACGTCGGGAGTGAAGTTGCGCATCATGCAGCCTATTGCGCACAGTTTGAGTTGAAACACGACGTCCTGTGGCTGAACGAAACGCATTATTCAACATGGTGGCATTGCTGTCAGGGTTCCTCCGAGCGGCAATCCGTAAGTAGCGGTCATCCATTACAGTAGTAGCCCTTGGGCGGCCTGAGCGAGGCCTGTCATCGACAGTTCCTGTATCTCTGTACCTCCTCCATGTCCGAACAACATCGCTTTGGTTCACTCTGAGACGCCTGGAAACTTCCCTTGTTGAGAGCCCTTCTTGACACAAAGTAACAATGCGGACGCGATCGAACTGCGGTATTGACCTTCTAGGCATGGTAGAACTACAGACAACATGAGCAGCGTACCTTCGTCCTGGTGGAATGACTGGAACTGATCGGCTGTCGTACCCCCTCCGTCTAATAGGCCCTGCTCATGCATGGTTGTTTACATTTTTGAGCAGTTTTAGTGACATCTATGAACAGTCAAAGGGACTGTATCTTGGATACAATATACACAGTCAACGTCTATATGCCGGAGATCTGGGAACCGAGGTGATGCAAAACTTTTTTTGATGTGTGTAGAAACGCTAAAGAATACGGAGTGATCGTAATTGCCGAAGTAATTTCATAGTGTATATTCTTTGAAACGTGTTGCATACTTGACCAATAATTAGTGCATTTCTGCATGCATATTCATTCATTTAATAGTGCATGAACTTCCAGGCCTTACTAATAATAAATGTTAATAAACCAAAGGATACAACAATTAAATTAGATATTTCCTGTATGAAACGCAAGAGGTGCACACGAAACCCAATTTCTCAATATGCTAACCGATCACACCACAACGGTCTATGCCCGAATGAAGCTCATTGTAAACTGTTACATGTACTGGCTGAATCTATGGAGCGCTATAGGCTTACGAACAGTGACCAATGTTTTATGACTCTGCTTGTTTCATTCACTTCTTCTTCTTCTTCTTTTCCATCGTCTTTTCCCACTCAAGTGGGGTCGACGTTCCTGGCAAGTCTTCTCCATTTTCCTCGGTCCCATACGTCCTCTTCCCTTAGATGTTTCTCTCTCAAGTCTTCGCATATGCAGTCCCTCCATCTTCTTCGTGGTCTTCCCCTTCCTCTGGCGCCTTCCACAACCATTACTGTCATTCTCCTGTCAACGTAAGTGTCGTCCCTTCTCATGACATGTCCATAACACTGTAGTCTTCTCTCTTGAACTTTCTTTGATATATCCGTCACTTTAACACTACCTCTTATTCTCTCGTTTCTGATTCTATACTTTCTGGTGACGCCACAAATCATTCTTAACATTTTCATTTCAGCCACATCCATTGCCTTACAATGTGCCTTAGTCGGTGCCCACGTCTCTGCTCCATAAATCATTGCAGATCTCACTACTGATTTATACACCATTCATTTAATCTTCAGATTTATTCTTCTATCACACAGTACACCTGATGCCCTTTTCCAGTTCATCCATCCTACCTGCACTCTACGGGCTATTGCCATGTCTCAATTGCCATCACTGGACACAACTGATCCTAAGTAGTTTAAGTTATCGACTTTCTTCAAGTCTTGGCCATCCAGCTGGATTGTTTCTTCTCCTTGTCCTCCTAGGCACATGTACTCCGTTTTCTTCCTATTGATTTTCATCCCTCTGTCTTCCAAAGCTTTTCTCCAATTCTCCAGTCTCATTTCCAGCTCATCCTTGTTGGTGCTACATAACACAATATCATCAGCGAACATCATACACCAGGGTGCTTGATCTCTAACCGCTTCTGATATTACATCGATGACTAGATTGAAGATATATGGGCTCAACGCAGACCCTTGATGTAATCCAACTTGTGCTGGTATCCAGTCTCTTAGTCCCACACTGCTTCTCACCTGCATTCTGGCACCATTATACAAGTCCTGAATAAGACGTACATATTTCTCTGGCGCTTCTCTCTCTCTCATACACCTCCAGATTTCTTGCCGTTGCACTCTGTCATAGGCCTTTTCTAGGTCTATAAAGACCATGTGAAATTCCTTCTTCTTCTTCTTCCTATGTTTCTCTATAAGTTGCCGGAGTGCATAAATAGCATCATTGTTCCTCTCCCCGGCATGAATCCGAACTGTTCATTCCCTATCACTGTTTCTTCTCGGAGCCGTCTTTCTATTATCTTCTCCCAGATTTTCATAGTATGCGCCATCAGTTTAATACCTCTATAGTTACTACAATCCTGAATGTCACCCTTCTCCTAGAATAAGGGGATTACTGTAGTGTCCCTCCATTCATCCAGAATCCTTTCTTCCTGGCATATATTTTGCATCAAGTCCCAGAGCATATCCAACCCTTCCTCACCGAGACATCTCCAAGCTTCAACAGAGATTTCATCAGGACCTGGCACTTTTCCGCTTTTCATTTTCTTCACAGCTGTTACCACTTCTTCTCTCGTTATACCCACTACCATATTCTGGGAGGGTGCACCATCATCAAAAATTGATCTTGGATTTTCCTCATAGAGCAGATGTTCAAAGTATTGCTCCCATCTTTCCTTAATACTGCTTTCCTCTTGGAGCACCATTCCCTCCTCATTCTTTATTTGTCTGACGTGAGTAAAATATTTTGTTGCCTTGTCTCGTGCTCTAGCTATTCTGAAAATCTCAGCACTCGTCTTAGTTGACTCCAAGTTCTCATAAACTTTATTCCACGCAGTTGCCTTTGCTTTTGCCACAGCCTATTTAGCAGTTGTATTTGCCTGTCTGTAACTCTCTCTATCATTTTCTGAGCCAGATGCCTCCCATTGCTTTTTGGCACACCTTTTTGCTTTGATTGCATCTTGTACCTCATTGCTCCACCACCATGTCTCTCTGTCTACTGGGGGTCCTTTTCCCGAAGTTTTGCCGAGCACCTCTTCTCCTACTTTTCGGATGACACCACCATTTGTGTCCCACCACTTCTGTACTCCTTGCACTGGTAACACCTCTTGTAGAACCTTCACTTTGAAATCACGTTTTAACTCTGGGTCCTTCAAACTCCTCCACTTGATTCTTGGTAATGTCTGTTTTATTCGTCTATTGTCTGTACCACTGTAAACCCAGTCTAGCACTAACACTCTATGTTGTGTTACATGTTCCCCTAATATAACTTTGCAGTTCTTTATTTCCTTCAACTGATGCAGTCTACACATTAGGAAATCTATCTGACTTTCTCTACCACCACTTTTATATGTTGCTATGAGTCGCTTACTTTTCTGGAAAAAGGTGTTGCATATTGCCAAGTCAAATGCCAGAGCAAAATTCACCACTCTCTTTCCTTCTTCATTTCTTTCACTATTGTTTCATTCACTCTGGGAGTTATTATCTGAACCTTCAGACGTTGACCGTTGTGGCGTAATATGTTAGCGTATCTGCCCGGAATACAGCGGATTTTGGTTTCTAGTCCCGAGAATGCCCTCAGGTTCAACTAATACTCTCATCTAACTATGCCGGGCTGCTCTCTAAAATAGTGTATTTATTTCCGGACTGGTTTCACTTTTCGACATTATCTAGAATCAATTACCCACCAACAGGCTAAAACATATCAAACTTATATACCACACCTAGGCAGTACAAGCTACTTAACAGGTTATGGTGTTTGAAGTCATTTTTCAGTGTTACCTTAGTAAACAAAAGTTTAATGCTTTTCAGTCGGTCAAGACGATTTTACCCACTTCCAGTCAGTATCTCAACAAAACATCAAATAGACCACAACTAACACATTTTGACGAGTTGCATTATCCGAACTAATACTGCAACTAAATAAGTTATCTAGTGTAAATATTTTCACCCATGCCAGCCTCCGTGGCTTAGGTGGCAGCACGCCGGCCTCTCACCGCTGGGTCCGTGGTTCAAATCCCGGTCACGCCATGTGAGATCTGTGCTGGACAAAACGGAGGCAGACAGGTTTTTCTCCGGGTACTCCGGTTTTCCCTGTCAAAATTTCAATCCAGCAACACTCTCCACTATCATTTCATTTCAACTGTCATTCATTTAAACATTGCCCCAGAGGAGTGCGTCAGGCCTCAGCAGCCGGCACAGTTCATATCCTCGCCGCTAGATGGGGGCTTCATTCATTCCATTCCTGACCCGGTCGGAGACTGGAAGCAGGCTGTGGATTTTTATTTCATTTTTCATTTTCACCCATACTTTCAGACATAGATTTTATAGGCTAAGTGTAATGGATCAGATGATGATCGCTTGACGATCGAAACTGGTCATCCAAGTGCATTTATTAATCTCATGTCATTTCTTTCAGGATTGGGGATTAACCCATCTCATTTGGGTACAATCGTGTTGACCGACTGAAAAACATTAAATTTGTGTCTACTTAACAGGTGTAGGCCTAAGTACCACCACCCCATTTTTTCGCATAAAGCATGTTATTTTGCGATAAATATATCGTGTAATATTTCTTTCAGGTTAGGATGTATAAACACTTGTTTTCCCACCTAATGTAATTGGGCACAATATATTTGTGTTGACCGACTGGAATGCTTTCTTTAATAAAAGGAATTTTATCAAATTTTATCGCAAGTTCAGCTCTCGTTCAGCGTTACTTAGTTTTCCCAACCTGAAGCAGGGTTATTCATGCCCTGGATTGACAATTCAACAGGATCCTCCTCCTCCCCCGCTTTATCCCTCTGTGCAGTATTTCGCTATCGTTTTACCCTCCAGGGTTGGCTTTTCCCACAGACTAAGTGAGGGATCCCACCTCTACCGCCACTGAGGGCAGTGTCCTGGAGCTTGAGACTCTGAGTCAGGGATACAACTGGGGTGTGTGACCAGCACTACTCCAGGCGGCCTCACCTGCAAAGCGAACAGGGGGCCTGATGAAAGGATGGGAAGAGTGGGATGGTTAGGCAAGGAAGTGGGAAGGAGGCGGCCGTGGCCTTAGAGTAGGAACCATCCCGGCATTTGCCCGAAGACGAAGTGGGAAATCACGGAAAACCACTTCGAGGATGGCTGAGGTGGGAATCAAACCCCCTCTACTCATTTGGGCCACCCGAGGCTGAGTAAACCCCGTTCCAGTCCTCATACCACTTTTCAAATTTCGTGGCAGAGCCGGGAATCGAACCCAGGACCTCCGGGACGGCAGCTAATTACGCTGACCGCTACGCTACGGAGGCTATTTGAGTGCTACTCAAGAAATTCCTGTGTTAGTAAATAAATGATGCTGTATGTCTATGAACTTTAAGGCGCCAGTATAAATGGAACGGATGTAGCTAGGGCCTTACATTCACACAAGCACTTACACATTAATATTCTCCGCTTGGTTTTTAATGCAGTGAAACTTCGAAAAAGAATGGAAACCACAGCAAACGGAAGCTTTAGAAAAACAAAAGTGTGTATGTTAGACAAGCGGTAGGTGTAAGCTTCATCCACATCAAATACTGTACTTAGGGAGTTATTCGTTTTACCGTCTTATGAGCAGTAATAATTAATGTGGACGAAGGAATAATGCAGGCAGGTGTTCCCATGTTAGCCGCTGGAACAATCGAGTTCAAAGTTTGCCTTCAGAAGCTAGCCCGTATTTTGAATTATCCAGACCATGCCGTTCTCCATCTTTACTCCCTACGCAAGTGTATCGCGCGCGGTCCGCTGAGATTCATAAGTTTATCTGTACTTTGATACATCAGCGAAATGATTTGGTAATGAAGCAAACAGAGTGCTTCAGAGCAAACTCGCACATCCAAGCAGAAACCTTAATCATTTAACTGCTGTACTTCTAGGACAGTCCTCAGCCGCGGTGTTCCACACAGAATGGAGTAGGTAGGCCTACTGTAAATCATTAATGTGCCAACCATTGCTCGTGTCGTATTATCCAAACTTTTGTATAGTTTATTCATCAGCTATCTGATTTACTCTTTATTATTTAATTAATCGAGAGACTGGAACGAGGTACACTCAGCCTCGTGAGGCAAAACTGAGAAGAGGTGGGTTCGATTCCAACCTCAGTCATCTTGGAAGTGGTTTTCCGTTGTTTCCCTCTTCTACTCCAGGCAAATGCCGGGATGGTACCGGACTTAAGGCCACGACCGCTTTCTACCCAAATCCAACCTCAATTACTAATGAAGGGCCACAGGAAGAAGGTGGAATGTCACTCAAAATGTAAAATCGAGATATCAGCGCGATCTGGTAGGTCTCTTTGGACGTATTGAAGGCACAATTGTGTCTGGCTAAGGACAATGAAGGTCGTGAGAAAATGACGTTTCAAGTTGATGCATACAAGTACATATAAGTAGCCTACATAATAAGTAATGAAACTTTAAAAGATACAGTCAGTCTGAGAGACTAGACTGTATATCACTTCAAATGACGCATGCTACAAATGCTACACATGTTAGAAAGGCTCGCTTCGCTAGAAGCCCCGGGACTCTTTCAACAGACTCCATTACGAACAGAGAACAACATATTTCAACAATTAGTTCCATCCAATAAGGAATTAAAGGTTTCAATCTGACATCTTGCCCACCTCTTTAAGGGTCACCCTGTATTTGAGTCTGACATCTTTTACAACTCTTTAAGGGTCACCCATTATTTGAATCTGATATCTTGCAAACCTCTTTAAGGGTCACCCTGTATTTGAATTGAATCTAACATTCTGTATACCTCGTTAAGTGTCACCCTGTATTTTGCTCTGTCATCCTGCACACCTCTTTAGGAGGCACCCTGTATTCTTGTTTGGCATCTTGTATATCTCTTTAGGAGTCATCCTGTATTCCTGTCTGACATCTTGTACACCTCTTCAGGAGTCACCCTGTACTCTTGTATGACATCTTGTGCACCTCTTTAGGAGTCACCCTGTATTCTTCTCTGCCATCTTGTACACCCCTTTGAGAGTCACCTTGTATTCTTATCTGGCATGTTGTATATCTCTTTAGGAGTCACCCTGTATTCTTATCTGGCATCTTGTACACCCCTTTGAGAGTGACCTTGTATTCTTATCTGGCATCTTGTATATCTCTTTAAGAGTCACCCTGTTTTCTTGTGTGACATCTTGTAAGCCTCTTTAAGAGTCACCCTGTATTCCTGTCTGGCATCGTGCACACCTCTTTAGGAGTCACCCTGTATTCTTATGTGACGTCTTGTATATCTCTTTAGGAGTCACCCTGTATTCTTCTCTGCCATCTTGTGCACCTCTTTAAGAGTCACCTTGTATTCTTATCTGGCATCTTGTATATCTCTTTAGGAGTCACCCTGTATTCTTATCTGGCATCTTGTACACCTCTTTAGGAGTCACCCTGTAGTCTTATCTGACGTTTTGTACATCTCTTTAGGAGTCACCCTGTATTCTTGTGTGATATCTTGTACACCTCTTTAGGAGTCACCCTGTATTCCTGTCTGACATCGTGTACACCTCTTTAGGAGTCACCTTGTATTCTTATCTGACGTCTTGTATATCTCTTTAGAAGTCACCCTGTATTCTTGTCTGACATCTTGTACACCTCGTTAAGGGTCACCCTGTATTCTTATCTGACATCGTGTACATCTCTTTAGGAGTCACACTGTATTCCTGTCTGGCATCTTGTATAGCTCTTTAGGAGTCACCCTGTATTCCTGTCTGACGTCACGCACTCGCCGTCTCCTTATCGCATAACGCCAGACCCCAGGAGCAAACTCAGACTCAGTGCATATGCACTGAACAACATGATGACGTCATACACGCCGTAACCGTAACGCATAACGGTAGACCAAAGCATAACGATGAAGTCGACAAGATCATTTGAAATGATTAAACTTGTTTCCTGAACCTTTTACATTATTTGACATTCCCCCTTCTTCCCCTGGACTCTTCAAATGCACACACTGGTAGAGACATCGCAGTGGCACAGGTTATCAGACAAGTGTTACGCACACACTCAAGTACACGGGGATACATGACCACGGTGTCGCAAAGCCTCTAAAATAATCAACAATAACAGCCATTGTTGACACATTCATTTTATAGGATAACAAAACATCGTTGATGATAAATGGAAGCATTTTGTTATTAGGTCGAATATTGCACAAAAGATACAAGCTTGTTGCTAATTCACTTAGTGGCTTGCGACATTGTGGCCGTTTTCGCCCTGTGCACTTGAATGTGTGATAGCCTGTGTTATTGTGATGTCTGTAGGGTCTAGGATAGGGAAGGAGATTTCCGTGGCCTTAAGTTAGCAACCACCCGGCATTTACCTGAGGTAGAAGTGTGAAACCGTGAGAAACCATTTCTAGGATGACGAGGTGGGAATCGAAACCACATCTTCTCGGTTTTGCCTCAGGGGTTGAGGGTACCCTTTTCCAATCCTCAAAACACAATTAAATTTTACCCTGATCTCAGGGATGACAGCCAAGAATGATAACCACTACACCGCGAGGAGGTATAAAGTAATGTATAAGCCCTTTTAAAGGAAAGTAGAGAATTAAATGTCTTGCCCATGTGGGACAAAAACCTGCGACCACCGACCTTGCACATCGTCGCTAATCTTTATTTTAATTCTCATGGTCCTGAAACTCCACTTAGGAAATTATGCTTTTCAGTCGGTCAACACGATTGTACCCAATTGTATTGGGTGTTATGCCCTAAACCTTTATTTTATTAGGGATACATACGGACAAAAACCGATCTCATAAGCCTATAATGATGAAATAGGCAAAATCAGACTGTGAGTATACTTCATCATTGTTCTTATCGTTTGGGATAAATATAGTGTTAGAAAAAATTCAAAATGTATATAATTTTACAGTTTACCATCTCTTGATGAATGCAGTACATTTGCATTTGTCTGTTGGCACAGGCTAAAGTAAAATTCCCACCGAAGTCTCGGTCTCGTTCATGGCTGTGGTTATATGGAAACTATTGATGATAATAATAATTATAATAATGTTATTGGTTTTACGTCCTTTTTAACTACTGCGGCTCTTAGAGACGCCGGGGTGCAGGAATTTTGCCCCGAAGAGGATCTTTAACGTGCCAGTAAATCTACTCCCTTGCCTTTGCGCACCCTCAAATGCTAGATGACTGCTCCAGGATTCGACCCTGCAACATTGGGCACATATAGCGAGAACATTACCGCTGATCAAGTTAGGAATGTACTGAGGTATGGGTGGTGTTGAGTAATGGCCTACAGGGCACAACTAGTGCCTGTGTGTACTGTGAAAGGTTCTACTCATAGGGTCGGTGTTATTGTTCTAAGTGAGGAAAGTAATGACAAACTACCTCACTCATCACCTTACCTATTACGTTTCATTATAGTGCTGCTTTTAGGTATTGTGGGTATCTACTGATCTAACCTATGGCCATGGCGGTACTTTTTGAGGATCCAACCAGCCTCTGGGCTGACAACCTAACAGAAAGAGATAGAAGACCTATATTCGGGGAGTTCAACACGCATGGAACATTTGAGGGGTTCGGGTGTAAACTATGGTAGCATATTAGCATTTTAAGATATGAGTGCCGGTGGCAGAGGTGGGAACTATTCTTTGTTTACAGCGCGACAAGTTCTCCTGAAGCCCCGGAAAATATGAGAATTACTAGGTTTCCCCTTACCCCTCTAGTCATCATGTTTCTGGATCTACAGCTATTTGCTGCCGCGAAAGGCGTGACTTGCACTTTACCAACTGGCGCTGGGTAGCGCGCAAGTGAGGATGATTTACCAATGGTGTCACTCTCCTCCACCCCCCACCTCCCCCCCACCCCCCCCCCCCCCCCCCCACCCCCGCCACCAGCCTTCCAACAGGCGCTTTCCCTCCCTCTGTCGCTCATGCCGACAGCGCCCTCATTCAGGGCTTTAGATGAACTTGCCGAGATATACTATACTCTGAATCGCCAATAATGGACGCTGACAGCTGTCAAAGCTAGCACGTGGGGAAATGCTGCTTTGCCACTGACGCAGATCATGACTCATAACGTTCCAAGAGGCTTGCAGGAAGACACAAATCCTGGGGAAGTTAACCCCCTGCGGGCGGTCGAATGACCGTGCGAATGACCGTGACGAGTCAAGACACACTGAGTTAAACCATGTGCTCACTGCTGTGTCGGCATACAATGCAACATTGCTTGCTGTTACTATGGAGACCGTTACCCCTCTCGTCTCCACTCCTCACCTCACCCTTCAAGCGGGTGATAGCCTTCACCGTTCATCTTTTGTAAATCAGAGTATAGTGGTTAACAGGTACAGTCGCATGTAGTCTCTGTTATCATTCTCCTCTCCAAGGTGACATGTGCTTCTGTTATGCTTAGCTGTGCTGTTGCGAAACAATCAGAAACGCACCATTCTTAACTCACACATTATTATCATAATTTTCCCGTTCACAATTCACAATATAACTTAGCGCGCAATGCTACTTGACTTACGCGCAGACGGCGTTTCGTCATCTCCAGCAAGTAAAGCTTGCCTTCATTCAACGGAAATATTTGACGGTCCCGTGATCTTTGGTGTGAAAAACATGTTAAATTCCCTTCATTAAACATAAAGGCTAATAAGAGACGTTTTTATTATTTTAAATGATCTTGTCGACTTCGTCGTTACGCTGAGGTCTGGCGTTACGTTACGGCGACGGGACGAAATGTACCAAGAATGCACTGAGGTGTGGGACGGCATAGTACCGCTTGAGCTTCCTCCTTTCCCCGCGCGCTCTGGTGAGCGTGACGTCATCCAGCCAGCTACCTCCTTTGACCTTGGTTTGCACTTGCTAATGGAGTTTGAGTTCACGCAGTTCGCTGCATGATCATGAGGCTTTCACCCAGCATTTTTCAGCATTTGTAGCATTTAAAATTATATAAAGTCTAGTCTTTCAGACTGACTACCTCTCTTTTTTTTTTCATTTGTATCTCTTCAGTCGGCCAACACGAATTTGTCCAATGAATGGGTAGGGTACAAAGTATAAAATATATAAATACACTCGTGGAAAAAATTACAAGTTAATTATCACTATTGTAATGGGACAATAATAGTGATAATTAACTAATACAAGTAATTTTTTCCAGGAGTGTTATTAACATATTTTATACATAGTAGACTAAGCCGCCCATTCATTGGGCAAATTCGTGTTGGCTGACTGAAGAGATACAAATGACAGTTTGTATAGACATGTATATACAAGATTCGCCGCCCACGGTTTTCACTGGAAGATCTGCACGACTGACAGCCACCACACACCGGATGACAACTGCAAATGCCAACTGTGTGGATTGAAATGTACGCAGTACCACCTGAAGAACTGCTCTAAAAGGACAATTACACTCGTCAATTACACCAAAGACCTATAAATTCGTGTAAACGCGTCTTAAGTGAATATTGTGCTTTGTAAATCTTATAAGTTATAACTTATATATAAAACGGAATGTCTGTCTGTTCGTCTTTTATGCGTTCATAAACCATCCATCCAATTGCGATCAAATTTTGGTGAGTTGTTGTACACACTTCCGGGAGGTTCATAGGCATAGTTAATCCATTTCAAAATAGATAGCGCGCGAGTAGTTTAAACAAATGCGTAATGGCGATGCGTTCATATACAATTCATACGATTGCGATCAAATTTTGGTGAGTTGTTGTGCACAGTCCCGGAAAAGTTATAGACGTAGTAAATCCAATTTACAATAGATGGCGCGCGAGTAGTTTCAACAAAATGGCGTGCGTTTGTTTCAAGAAAGTCCCACATGCGTTCATATACCATTCATCACATTGCGATGAAACTTGGGTGAGATGTTCTGTACATTTCAGGTAAGGCTTCTGGCTTAGTAAATCAACTTAACAATATGTAGCGCACGAGTAGATTCAACAAATGAGCGACGACGGGCGAAGCGTTTCAACAAAGTCCAGTATGCGTTCACATACCATTCGTCTGATGGCGATGAAACTTGGGTGGGAGGTTGTGTACACTACAGGCAAGGTTTCTGGCTTAGTAAATCCATGTTATAATAGGTAGCGTACGAGTAGATTCAACAAATGAGCGACGACTTGCGAAGCGTTCCAACAAAGTCCCTTATGGGTTCATATAGGCCTACTATTCGTCTGATAGCGATGAAACTTGGGTGAGATGTTGTGTACACTACAGGCAAGGTTTCTGGCTAAGTAAATCCACTTTACGATAGGTAGGTCACGAGTAGATTCAACAAATGAGCGACGACGCACGAAGCGTTTAAAAATGTCCCGTATGCGTTCATATACTATTCGTCTGATAGCGATGAAACTTGGGTGAGATGTTGTGTACACTTCAGGGAAGCTTTCTGGGTTAGTAAATCCACTTTACAATAGGTATCGCACAAGTAGATTAAACAAATGGGCGACGACGCGCGAAGTGTTTCAACATAGTCCCGTATGCGTTCATATACCATACGTCCGATAGCGACTAAACTTTGGTGAGTTGTTGTGTACACTTCAGGGAAGGTTTCAGGCTAAGCAAATCCACTTTACGATAGGTAGGGCACGAGTAGATTCAAAAAATGAGCGACGACGCGCGAAGCGTTTCAAAAATGTCCCGTATGCATTCATATACTATTCGTCTGATAGCGATGAAACTTGGGTGAGATGTTGTGTACACTTCAGGGAAGGTTTCTGGCTTAGTAAATGCACTTTACAATATGTATCGCACAAGTAGATTCAACAAATGAGCGACGACTTGCGAAGTGTTTCAACAAAGTCCCTTATGGGTTCATATACTATTTGTCTGATAGCGATGAAACTTGGGTGATATGTTGTGTACACTTCAGGGAAGGTTTCTGGCTTAGTAAATCCACTTCAATAGGTAGCGCACGAGTCGATTCAGCAAATGAGTGACGACGGGCGAAGCGTTTCAACAAAGTCCTGTATGCGTTCACATACTATTCGTCCGATAGCGATGAAACTTGGGTGAGTTGTTGTGTACACTACAGGCAAGGTTTCTGGCCAAGTAAATCCACTTTACGATAGGTAGGGCACGAGTAGATTCAACAAATGAGCGAAGACGCGCGAAGCGTTTCAACAAAGTCTCGTGTGCGTTCATATACCATTCGTCCGATAGCGATGAAACTTGGGTGAGATGTTGTGTACACTTCAGGGAAGGTTTCTGACTTAGTACATCCACGTTAAAATAGGTATCGCGCAAGTAGATTCAACAAATGATCGACGGAACGCGAATCGCTTAAACAAAGTCTCGTAGCTTTCAAATACCATTCATCCGATTGCTATGAATCTTTGGTTGAATTGTTGTGCACACTCCAGGAAAGGTTTCTGACTTACCAAATCCTTTTTACAATAGGTAGCGCACGAGTAGATTCAACAAATAAGCAACGGCGCGCGTATCATTAAAAAAAATTGTATGCGTTCATATACCATTCATGCGATTGCAATGAAATGTTAGAGAAATGTTGTTTCCACTCCCACAAAGATTTCTGATTTAGTAAATCAATTTTACAGTTGGTAGCGTACGAGTAGATTCAACTAATGATCGAGAGCGCGTGAATCGTTTCAACCAAGTCCCGTACGCGTTCATATACCGTTCATCCGATTGTGATAAAACGTTGGTGAGTTGAGTACAGTCCTTCGAAGGTGTATGAATTAGTAAATCCGTTTTTCAATGGGTGGCGCACAAGAAGATTCAACAATTCAGTGAAGGCGCGTGAATCGTTTAAAAAAATCCCCTATGCGTTCATATGCCATTCATCCGATGGCGATGAAACGTTCATGAGTTGTTGTGTACACGCCAGGGAAGGTTTACGACTTAGTAAATCCATTTTACAATAGGTAGCGTACGAGTATATTCAACAAATGGGTGACGGCGCTCGAATCGTTTCAACAAAGTCCCGTATGCGTTCATATACCATTCATTTTATTGAGATGAAACTTTGGTGAGTTGTTGAGCACGCTCCCATGATTTTTTTTTGAGATAGTAAATCAATTTTACAATAGTTTAGAGGTGATTAACGGAAAATAAATAAATATTGGGAATCCAAAACACTTCAACGAACAAAGTTACAACGCCAACACTATCTTTGATTGGCATTGCAACGCATGCCGGGTACAGCTTGTAATAAATAAATTTACAAAACTTAACAAGTGGCATTTTGAACAAACTCGAAATATTGGATGTATAGTATGGTAAGTGGTGTTCCGAACAATCTAGTGTAATCAGCACCAGAAACTGACACAGTGAATAATTAAGTGTACCTATGGTGAATACCGCTTTACGGTATGTGATACGTAGAGCTACAATTTTATGTAATATCAACATGCAAAATTTGTACATATTTATGTAATAATATTTGGTGAAATATGTATTATTTCATTAAAAAAATTAAATACAGTATGTAATATTAATTTAATTTTTATATAAATGACATGATATTACTTGAAGTTTCCTCAGTTTATTCACTTCATTTTTGCAAAATAAAGTGTGGCACAATTAAATAATTAATTAATTAATTAATTAACTAAGCATGTCCATAATATAGCACATTTAAATAAAGCCCATTATTATTTGTGAGATAATGCGTACGAACTCAAGAATATGGTGAGAGGCACTTTTTGTTTGCGGGGTGGGAAGAAATATAGCAGCCTTTCTGAATAACAGGTTGAAAATTAGTGTCACAGGCACTCACTGGACAACTGAAATAAACCCAAGTCCAGCCGCTGAGTCTCCGGCAGGGTGTGACGTGAATTCTCATCCTTTTATGTCCACTAATATCTTTCTTAGAATTCTTCCCTGCCTCTTTCACGGCAGCTTATGAATAACTTGGAAAATCCGTTTCATGTACCTGAGTTTCTAGCGAACAAATATTGCCATATAGACTGTTTTATATCACCAACTAGGCTATTTCTATATTTATTTATTTTTTTACAATATAGACAGAATATACAATTTTATATTAAAGAAAAGTAAATTATGTTAAAATATGTCATTATGATCAAATATGTAGAATATGTAACAATAAAATGTAATTAGATGATAGCTAAGGTTCTAATGCATGGACATTTATCATTATTCGTTATGTCTAAGCAAAGGGAAAGAATATGCATTCACATAAAAATCCCAGCCCTAGTGATAACAAAGGCGACGAAGCCAAAAATGAATGATTTGTTACCTACCATGGTTTACATCCGAACCCTTTTTTTTTTTGTAATAATCATGGAGGCAATAAAGTCCGTCATAAGTGTTTTAATTGACGATATGGAATCCTATTTAACAGCATGGCTCATTTTCCTTGGATCCAAGAACATGTTCTGACGTATGACGTATTCTGAACTTGATACACCTCTACCACACAAAAGATGAGCTGTATACTATAATTACGACAGGTAAAATGAAGCGGTGCCGAAAGAGACTCAATATTTCGCATTCGCCAGCTGGAGTCAGCCAATTACAGACACAGTCCCGATCAGCCATGATAAGATAATTACACTTCAGGGAGGAAGCAAATAAAGTCTAGAGTGCAACACGCAGTTATATTAATCAGGGAAGTCAGGGTCTGCTTTTTCACCCGGGAGATGATTTAATGCTTACGTTTTGGACATCGCGTCAGATGTGAAACTGAAGACCATTCGTTATTAACATGTTATCTGCGAGTACCGCACAAGGTACACATAATAATATTATCCACCAGCTTAGCCAAGCCCCCTTAAGCACAACCGATGAGTAGACTGGGTAGCTGCTCATTCCGAGATTCAAGGCTCGGATCTTGTCACTGTCAGCGGTCATCCTGAGAGTGGCCTTTTAAAAGGTCGTCCCATACTCACTTATAAGCAAATGTCAGGATGGTAAGCTTCCTTACAGTACCTACCAATAGTTCAAGACCATTAGCTTAAACAATTAGCTCAGAGCAGGGAGGCCTGGAGAGCTGCATCAAACCAGTCAAAAGACTGAAGACTCAAACAACAACAACAACAACAAACAAAGGGTTCCTGGCCTTAAAAGTTTGTTACAAATTTTACCAAATCTTATATATTAAAATAGTTTTGAAGAAATTTCACCCTTTACTAAAATGTAATGTCCGTCAGGCATTATCGATTGAACCCCACCTTACTTGATTATATCGTCCGTGTATTAAAATAATTGCGAAAATTAATTTATGTTCGACCCTCACTATTATGTGTCAGATAACTGTATCATAATGATGGTCATTATAACACTGTTTTCCATTATGATACAGTTTCTCCAGCCAATCAGAGCTCGTTCATTGACCAATTAGGTAACGATAACTTCGCGCATGCGCTCAAAATCCAACATGTCGGACATAAACACAACATCGAACTATAATAAATTACCGACATGGAATACCCACCGTCCATATGTTCGCGTAAATAAACTGGCGAATATGAGACAAGAAATAGCACTGTACCTTAAAATCACCAACACTAATTTCTACACAGCGCATTGTCTTCAAATGACTGCGGTGACAATATTACTGAGGGACGGCTGATGTAAACATATGGTTGCATATGGCATTGCAACCACACAGAGCACATGCGTCGGTTGTTCAAAGCTCTTGAAAGACAAAGATATAACACCCAACGCTCGCTCTGCGATCACAAAATTCCAGTAGCTGACTCTCAACAGATATTTATGAATATTTATGTTAAAACATATAATAAAGTTATAATTATCGTCGAACATAAACAGTCGTATGCAACTCGCCTATAATGGTAATTAAGACACTCGTATGGAAATTATAAAACTCGCATACGCTCGTTTTATAAAAAATTATCGTGTCTTAATTATAGCCATTATAGGCTCGTTGCATAATGTACTATTATTCAAGGTCACGCGAAAATAGAATCTAATAACTTGACGTACATATTGTTGCTAGGCGACAACGACTAACACTGTATCAAGGTAGACAACGCCGCACCATTGATGGACAGGTAGTCACTAGGCAACAACGATTTACTCTTTTTAGCCTACTTTCGATTTTTGCAAAAAATGAAAGTAGACTTATGAGATCACTACAGGGCGAAAAAAGTGTGTCTGTCAGTGTGTGTGTATGTGTGTGTGTGTGTGTGTCTCTCTGTGTGTGTGTGTGTGTGTGTGTGTGTGAGTGTGTGTACTCTGAATGTCTGTCCCCCCCTATCAATTCGAACACGGTGAAACCGAATTGAACGAAATTTGGTACAGAGGTAGCATTAGCAAAGGGCACCTCAGTGTCATACTTTATATCGCCGCCATCTTTACCAAAACAGAATGGCGGCCACTCAAACGTTCAAAACGTAAAAATCAAATTACGGCTAAACTAATCATCCGATCTCAACCAAATTTGGTGACAACATACCTTTATATAGGACGCGTCTTTCATCCAACATTCAAGGTCATCGGCCGTACCATTTCAGGATGGCGGCCGTGTGAATTATTCAACCATTTTAATCACTGGCTTAAGACCCACCAATTCCGATTATCGAGCCTAGGGTGGTTTAAGCTATCTTACCGGGTGAGTTAGTCGTGGTGGTTACGGCATGACTGATGGCAGTCGCTCACATCCGGGAGGCGAGGAGTTTCGAATCCCCCCGCCGGCAACCTTGAAGATGGTCTTCTGTGGTTTCCCATCTTCCTTCCAGGCAAATGCCGGGGTTGGTCCCTAACAATAGGCCACAGCCGCTACCTTCCAACTCCTCGTCCTTACATTCCAACTTCCCTCCTTCCCTCCCCAACGGTACTTGTAGCTCACCCATTGGGTGTCCGTCTCGAAGCAGCTACAAAACTGGCGAGCCGAACATGTCCTCGGACACTCCCGGCACTAAAAGCCATACGCTAAAAAAAAAGCTATCCTGAAGCTCGTGATCCGTTATTTATTATAATTTAATATTAAAATATTATACTGTATGAGTGGCTTAAAAGAGCTGAGCTGTCTGTGTCACACGACAAGATGGCAGTTTTAGTATGTTGTATGTGATATACCCTACTGATACAATAATATAAACTTTGTATGAAATTATCTTTAATGAAGATGTACTGCTGTGAAGAAATCGTTTATTTAAAGTCATTATTTGCCAACAGGTTGTATCTAATGTCAGTTAAGAACACCATGATGTTAAGGATAGGATTAGCTCTGGGTTAGCGTATTAGTCTGTCACGCAGTAGACTGGGGATCGAGTACTGCTGCAGTTAACTTTTTTTTTCTTGAATTCTTTTACAAATGATGTGCACGAGCTCTTTCCACAGATACTGAATAAGATGTCATTTAGCTCAAAGGAGAGGCTAATGTATACACTCGTTTATTAATAAAATCACAGCCCCTGCATCGCAAATAAACAGAAGACATTAGGAAAAGGAGAATAGAAGAACTAGATACACGTTGTCATTAACCACAGCCTTCTTAATGCCTCTGTACGGTGCTGTCCTCTTGTGGGTTATGTGGGTATATTGTTCCAAACTTACCGCTGTGTAAATACCTGGCCTCCTGAAGTATGGCAATTTTGTAATACTGGTAGTTCAACTATGAGCCACGATCGCGCTCCGATTACCTTTAAACACTGCCAGCTGGATCGCCTCCCTCTTGGCTACTTTAAACTGTCTACTCATTCAACACCCTTAGGCCACTGCCATCGTAGTACATTACGATGGCAGTGCATAGGCGTACAACATAAAGATTAATTCACTGATAGGTCGCAGCACCAACCTACTGTGATCGGCGTGGATTTTTAAAGGGGAAGATACCCAAAACGGAAGATTCTTAACTTAGCAGGCTGGCTTAATATAGAGATTAACGGACGTGAATGCATTACAATAAGTTAGTAGTTTTGTTATTCAATCATCATAAAGTATACAATATTGATTTTGACACTGTCTCTGTCTGTTAGGTAGTCAGCCCGAAGGCTGGTTGGATCCTCAAAAAGTACCGCCGTTACGTTATGTGAGTAGATACCCACAAAAACCCAAGGCAGCACTATTTTGAGGCGTTCTAGGCAAGAAGAGGAGTGAGGTAGTTTGCCATTACTTTCCTCACTGAGTCAGAACAGTAGTCCTAACCCTATGAGTTGAACCTTTCACAGCATTCACAGGCACTGACTGTGCCTCGAATGCCATTACTAAGCCCCACCCATACCTCAGTAGCTTCCATATAATCACAGCCATGAGTGAGACTGAGACATCGGTGAAAAGCCACCTTTTACTCTAGCCTGTGCCAACTGACAAATGCAAAAGTACTGTATTCATCAAGAGATGGCGAACAGGCCAGATTTTGACACTTACTGGCTAATTATCAATATAAAAGAAAACAAACAATACATTGTGGTAGAGGTGATTGTGTTAGGGATGAGGACAAAGAGTCATAAATATACCCATACATTTAGGAGAAAGTAGGCTATATGTTCTTTGCTGAACATCTTGTTTTTTTTATACATCGAGTTGAGCCTCTATGGACTGCGTGGTAACAACCAACTTCACTTTAGTGTCTAGGTCTTGCTCTTGTTCCGGCTTTGACTTCCTGCCAGTATCTTCTGACCGCAGTGACGAGTGCCTGTTTATGTTCCTCGGACAATGGTCCTCTCCGTCTTCCGGAAGTTGATGCCATTTTAAAACCTTGGTAGTTGTTCACCAATCTTCTAAATGTGTTCCTGTCACGAATTTCTCGGTCTAGAATACCAATTTGCCTGAGATCTTTTTCGCATTCCTCGAACCATCTCGGCCTTGTTGCCTTAGACTTGATGAAACTCCATATTCTTTTGGTTAATCGATCATCAGTCATCCTCAAAAGGTGACCGTAAAATAGTAGCCGTCTCTTCTTAATTGATGCTGTGATAGTGTCTATGTTGTTGTACAAGTCCTCATTTGCTCTCATTCGCCACTGTCCATCAACCAAGGATTTTTCTTAATATCCTACGCTCTCTTTTTCCCAGTTGGTCGGCTTGACATTTAGTGATCATGGTTAATGTTTCGGACGCATATAATCCCTCAGGTTTTACAACTGTGGTATAGTGTCGGAACTTGGCCCCTATACTCATAGACTTTTTGTTATAGATATCCTTTGTAATGTGGTATGCCTGGTCTAACTTCCTCATCCTGACATTAATTGCTTCCTCTTCTAATCCATTCTTCTGGATGACTTCACCGAGATAACGGAAATTTGTGACTCGACTGATTTTTCCAAGGTTAGTGATAATCCATTCAGGTCCATCGCAGATGTTTGTCATATATTTTGTCTTCTGAATAGAAATCTGGAGTCCTACCTTTTCAGAAATTTCTGACAGCCTATTGATCTTGTTGACTGCTGAATCTATGTCGTTAGCAAAAATGGCCAGGTCATCCGCAAAGGCCAGACAGTCAATGTATATCCCTTTGTGCTTAGGACCAAGTCTGAACTGATCTTCATTTCTTTCTTCTCGGTCTAACATCTTCCTCCATTCTCGAATGACTTTTTCCAAAACACAGTTGAAGAGGAGTGGAGATAGTCCGTCTCCCTGTCTGACGCCCGTTCTAATTGTAAACGGTTCTGATATCTCTCCCATAAATTTGAATTTCGACACTGTGTTGGTTAGAGTTTGTTTGATCAAATTTCTAGATGTATCATCCACTCCAAACTCTTCCAAAATATTCATTAATGACTCCCGGTCGATGGAGTCATACGCTTTCTGAATGTCAACAAACACGACCACGTAACTATAAATCCTCCTGTCTTCTTGTACCTGATGATGTTCTTCAGGTTAATGATCTGTTCCGGGCATGAACGACCCTTTCTGAAGCCAGCCTGGTATTCCCCGATCTGTTGATCAAGATGCGCTTCTATTCTGTTCTGAACTGCTTTGGAGAAAATCTTATACGGAACAGATACTAATGAGATGCCTCTATAGTTGTTGACATTCTTTTTACCACCTTTTTTGTGTAGAAGATGGATTAGTGCTGACAGCCATTCAATTGGTAACATCCCAGTTCTCCATATCTCTTCAAAAAGTTTGACTAGTACATCTAGAGTTTCATCATTCGCCAGCTTCAGTAGTTCCGCCACTATTGAATCTTCACCAGCTGCTTTATTATTCTTTAAACTGTTGATAATCTGTTTGATCTCCTCTTTACACGGTGGGGATGAGTTGAGTAGTTTGTGGATCGGATCGCACACAGTGAATCGTTCTTTCGGTTCATCACAATTAAGCAATTTTTCAAAGTAACGAGACATGATCCTACATTTTTCTTTGTTGGTCAGGCCCAGCTTCCCATTTTCATCTCTAAAACAGAGGCTGGGGGCTTGAAACCCTTTCAAATTGGACTTGAACGTTTGATAGAAGTCTCTGGTATTGTTTTTCCGGAAATCCTGATCGATCTCTTCTAACTGCTGCTTCTCATATAATCGTTTGGCCCTTCGGAAAGTTCTGGCTGCTTCTTTTCGAGCTTCACGGTACACATCGAAATCTTCAGGTCTTCGGGTCGAGTTTCACTTTTTCCAGGCATTTGTTCTTTGAGTCAGCACTTCATCACAATCCTCATTCCACCATCTATGCTGTCTCTTCTTAGCTGTCAGGATTGTAGTATTAGCTGCTTGTTGGATCTTGGAGGCAATGTCCGTCCATTTATGAGATTCAAAAGTCAGTTGCTGGTGGTATTGTTCTAATACATTTTGATCGATTTTCAACTTTTCAAGGTCATATTTACGAATCTTATTTCCTTGTTCCTGGGTCTTATTGAGAGGAATTAAATTTATTTTGATCTTAGAGAGGTAATGATCTGAATCAAACTGGGCACCTCTCTGCACTTTAACATTCATTATTTCCTTAATCGCTCTCCTAGAGATTGCGACATGATCGATCTCTCTCCACACACATTGCCCGGTGATCGCCAAGTCTTTTGTTTACTTGGTTTGTGTTTGTAGAACGTTGACATTATCTGAAGCTTGAAGGTGCGACACAGATTGTCTTATACCATTTCTGTTCGTCATCTTGTGAGCAGGATAGGCTCCGATTGTTGATCTGAATTGCGGTTCTGTTCCCAGCTGAGCGTTAAAGTCACCTTGATGTTCTTTGATGGTATTTTCTCCAACTGTTCTTCAAGGAGGTCCCAAAACTGTTCAACTTTCTCAGGATTACGTCTGTTGTCCTCATTGATCGGTGCATGAGCATTGATCATCGTGTATCCTTTGTTACCGCAGCTGAGAGTTAGAATAGAAAGTCTCTCAGAAGGGCTAAGGAATTCCACTATTGAACTGACAACCTTCTTACGAACAACAAAAGCCGTGCCAAGTAAAGGCATGTTCTTACCCATTTTCACAGCCCTTTCTCCTTTATAAATCCTATACCCCTCAATATCCATTATGTCCTCATCTAGGTAACTCGTTTCTTGGATGGCCAAGATGGTTATGTCATGTTTGTCCATCATCATTGTCAATTCTTTGTGTTTTCCAACTTTCAGTAGTGAATTGACGTTCAGCGTCCCAAAGTAGTATTTCTGTTTCGTCTTAAATTTTGTACTTGTAGTAATACCCTCAAAGCATCTAGTTTCAGGCTCCCCAGAATCCACAGGCCTGATTGCGCTCCTAAGAACGGTAGATTCCCCCAACGAGGTACTACCTGGGGTAGTGTCCTTTTTGTGACGACATTCCATGATGCTTGGTTGTTCAAACCAGTGTGGGCCAGAAAGCTCCTTCCCAGTAATAGAACCGAGGTTGTAAGCCCCGGAGCTCAATAACAGGCCGCTCCTCTGGAGACAGACGCCTTTCGCAGCCGCTTCACTGAAGAACAGACGCTGCTAAATGAAGATAGTTCTTCCGCTTTATCCACCGTTGAGACCCGAAGTCTTCTTCCGCTTTCAAAACCGTTGACCATCTTCACCGTAACCCTGGTAAGGGGCCCTTACGAGGTACTACCAGCCGGGCTAGCTGGACCAAGGTTTTTTACAGAGGTGTTACTCCTCTATCACTCACCACTTTGCCCTGGCTTGTGACAGGCATTGCCTGGCTTCCCATATGATGGGCCCAGGTTGGCGGGTTTAACGATTTACTCTGTATCATGATAGTCCGGTAAAATTTGCTAAAGGACACATGGGAAAACTGACCGATTGTGAATCAAGGATTGTATTGGACTGTAGTATTCTCTATGCTATCGTATGCATAGTTAATCACCATATTAGCAAAATGTAATGTAATGCTATCCTGTCAGAGAAACATAGTGGCAAACATTCCTACATTCTCATATCACCACTTTGCTGTTTTCATGTGTAGACAGTGTTATTACATTTGCGGGGCTTAGACATCGTGGTCATGTTGCCCCGTGTACATGGGTGTGTGTGTAGAATTCTTGTGATAAGCTGCGTTATTGTGATTGTTGCACTAGCATGTGTAAATTGGAGATAGGATATGGTATTTGAAGCCATTTTTCAGTGTTGCCTTAATAATCGATTTTTCTTCAGTCGGTCAACATGATTGTACCCAATTGTAATGGGAGGTTCCCTAATCCTGAAAAATGATTGCATGAGATTAATAAATACACTTGGATGATTGACGATTGAAACTGGTCATCCAAGTGTAGCCTAGGCCTATTTATTAATCTCATGTAATTTTTTTTAGGATTAGGGTACCTCCAATAACAATTGGGTAAAATCATGTTGACCGACTGAAAAACATTAATTTTCGAATAAGCATACAATAATAAAAAAGAGTGGATAGAAACCAATGAAAAGTTGGGGGGAGGGCGGGGCATTGGTGCTTTAGGCTACGCTATACGCGATAATTTTGTTTACCAAATTAACTTCTACATGTTCAGGTCAGTAGCAGATGCCGCTACAGTCGAATGTTGGAACCGCCATTCGTCTTCAATCAAAACAATGATTCATATGATGAGTGAGAGGCGATCCTCAATTACAAATGTTATAAAAATTAAAGGTGACGGCAATTGTCTGTTCAGGTCATTGGCATATTTTGTGTACAACAATCAGAGTTTATGAATTGTTAAACATGTTACAGACAACTGGAATAATTATTCTCCATTTATTATCGGCATCAGCGATATGTATGGAAATGCTATGCAAACTTCTTGATACAAATTGGTAACGTTGAATACCCTCACGTCGATGGAGAAAATTCAGAATTAGTCTACTTACCACCCTCCATCATTGCTAAAACTGATATCATCACTGAAATATATGGAAACGAAGTTTCCACGCTGAAAGATATTTCACGCCTTTCAAAAAAGCTATTTTAGCACCTAAAAATGAACACTGTAAAGAAATCAATGACAAAGTTTTAGAGCTAATCCCATGATCAGCGAGAACTTACATCAGTGTGAATAATTTGATTACTGAAGATGGGAGTGAACTTCTAAAATTCCCAAAAGAATGTTTTGACAGCATAGACATAAGTGGATTGCCACTCATAACCTTCGACTAAATGAAGGCTTAATTGGGATTTTGTTGAGAAATATTAATGTTACCCAAGGTCTGTTGAACGGTACTAGACTGTTGGTTCGGAATATGCATGACAATTGCTTACACCTGGAAATTATTACTGGAGTAAATGTTGGAAACAGTGTCCTACTTCCTCGCCTTGACCTTACGCCATCAGATACTTCTATGCCATTTTCCTTCAATAGGAGGCAGTTTCCAGTATCCTACGTTTGGTTTTTTGTATAACTATCAATAAAGCTCAAGGTCAAACTCTAGATCAAGTGGGCATTTATTTATCTCAACCGGTGTTTATCCACGGACAACTGTATGTCGCACTATCGCGAGCAAAATCCTTTCATGACGTTAAAGTTCAAATAGAACCAAAAGGCAAGCGAACAGCAAATGTCATATGGAAGGAAGTAGCCTACTATTAGAATGTTGAAACGAATGTTGGTTGCGGAGGAGCACAGCCTCAGAAAATGGGGCACAGATTAAATAACAATTATACAAGGACGTCCGCATCCCTAATACTTTAACTGTCCTATGGTAATGGTTAAAAATATGTGCTATTGTCCTACATCGGTGATTATTATCCTAAATCCTGTTCTTTCATTCCCTCAGTTCTATAACTAAGATATACTCAATCAAATTTACAGCTTATAAATATTAATTCCTTCAGTGTGAGTTATCTTTTCATTTCTCATCAATCGCCTTTACGTACAACTCTATCTGTAGTGGTGGGGGCGATATGCGATGCTATCCTTGCCTAATTGGTCAAACAGCTGCATCGTAATGAAAATCTTGAGCTATGATTGGTGAAGAACCTGTATCATAATGAAACTTGAACTACATAATAATGAGCCTCATTTCATAAGTCTACTTCATCATTTACCCAAAAGTGACGGTACCGTAAATGTCTGTTTAGGTCACTAGCATGAAGACATGCAAATGTCATATGGACAGAAGTGCTGCAGGATTGTTGAAGTGAATGCTGCGGAGCACTATTTTACAGTTTTCATGTGTAGACAATTGAAGGTCACACAGCTTGCGAGCTTCGGTCTGCATCAAACTGACGAGTTGTGTCGAGTTAATACTTCAGAGAAGTATTTGGAGTTTCGCTATTCACCTCGGATTTTCGGAATTGCTTCTGGGACCTGCCGTCCGTGTGCCTTTTAAGCTTACGTTGGGTAAACCGTTAAAGATAAGGTCGGACACACACACAGAAGACAGGCAGACGCCCACACATTTGATCTCATAATTCTACTTCATCATTCACCCAAAAGCAACGGTACCGTAAATGGCTGTTCAGATCAATAGCATGAAGACATTTGAACAGCAAATGACACATGGAAAGAAGTGCTGTAGGATTGTTGAAATGAATGCTGCGAAGCAGCACGGGTCGTCTAGTATATTATTAAAATATTTTTGTCACTTAGGCACCTAAACATTAATAATAATAATAATAATAATAATAATAATATACTAATAATAATAATGTTATTGGTTTTACGTCCCTTTTAACTACTGCGGCTTTTAGTGACGCCGGGGTGCCGGAATTTCGCCCCGGAGGGGATCTCTAATGTGCCATGGCTCCCTCGCCAAACTCAAATGCCAACTGGCTGCGCTAGGATTCGATCCTTCAACTTTGGGCTCAGCATGCAAGAACCTTACAGGTGCGCCATGCTGCCAGTCTACCAAAACATTATGATACGACTTTCAGTTTTTGAGTTTCAACTTTTTGTAATACAATTAGAGTAACTTATTCGAAAAAGCCATTCCTAACCATAGATTAATTCGTGGACACTAAACCAATGGGGCTATCTTATTAATGTTTTTTTTTCTAATTTTGTAGAATGTGTACAAATCTTTTGGAATGAATGATCGTGTGGCCTCCGGAGATGCCAAGTGCAGGTCTTTCTAGTTGACGCCCGTGGACGACCTGCGCATCGTAATGAAGATGAAGTGATGATGAAGACGTCACATACACCCAGTCGCCGAGCCACGGGAATTGACCCCAGAAGATTAAAATCCCTGATGGATTCGGCCTGGAATCGAACCCGGCACACTTCGGGCCAAAGCCTAGCGTGCTAACCATTTAGCCACGGAGCCGGACAATCTTTTGGTACATAGGCTACAAAATATTCCAAAACTTAATTTGCCATTTGGCAATGATTTTTGTAAATTGTAACAAATTGAAGCTAGGACTAATAAGTCTTCACTGGTTGATGGTTTCTGTGAGGGTGGAGCTAGCACAGACCGTGGGTTGGCAAAATGATGTGCTACAGACTGGTGAATGTTCGGTCTGCGCTAGTTCAACCCTCACACAGGATATTTTCAGTTAACGCTTATTAGCCTTAGCTTCAATTTGTTACAATTTTTAAAAAGTACTCAAGTCACTGCCAAATGGCAAGGAAATGTTTGCTTTTCTTTTTCATGTACGGTACCAAAAGGTTTGTAACCTACACCTCTACAAAACTCGAAAAATAAACATTAATGAGATAACTCCATTGATTTAGTGTCCACAAATTAATCTGTGTTTAGGAATGGGTTTCTATCCAAAACTCTAATTACTAATTGCATTACAAAATTGAAACTCAAAAACTGAAAGTCATATCACAATGTTTCCTAAGACTGTCAGCGTGGCGTAGCGTGAAGCCGTGTCAGTAGATGTATTATTATTATTATTATTAATGCTTAGGTAGGCTACAAGTGGAATGTCTAAGTAACCAAAATTATTTTGGTAAAGTTTATGACAAAATTATAAGACCAGGAAGCCTTTGTTGAAAATAAGAGAGTGGTCTTAAATTATTGGTAGGCACTGTGTTTAAATTCCTGGGCAACCTATCCTAATCACATACCCTAATAACTAAAGTTACACTTACTAATACATTCACCACAGAAACACAGTTTATCAAATCGAAAGCACATTCAAGTGCACGAGGCTGATGAGCACGGAATTCCGATTCCCTAAATAAGGTGTCATAACTCATGAAACTTAACGGGAGAGACAAGTTTAAGGTGATGTTGAGAAACTCAGCGGTGTCAGCGGCCATCGAGGGACACTTTCCTCAATAAGACAAAATCAAAGTAGGCTAATAACTGTTGTACGCAGGTCATGCAGAAGCGGAAGATAGACTCCCACTCTTTTCTTACATCAGCAGTTGCCAGGCCATCTTTACTCCCAGGGAGTCCACGTCCTGGTATAGCGGTTAGGATTCATGGTTCGATTCTCACCCGGTCAAGAAATTTATTCTGGTCTGAGGGCTGAAATGGGGTAGCCTACACTCAGCCTCATGAAGAAAAGCTGAGCAATGGTGAGTTCAATTCCCGATTCAGCCAATCTGGAAGTGGTTTTCCGCAGTTTCCCACTTCTACTCCGGGCAAATGCCGGAACGGTTCCACGGCCTCCTCCTTCCCATCCTTCCCTGAATTACAAGTACACACGTTTCTACAGACACCACAATAAAAGAAACATGATATCAGACAACTTCTACACACACCCAAGTACACGGGACTAAATGGCCACGATGTCACGAAACCCCTAAATGAAATAACAACAACAGCTCCCAGGAATTAGCCGGTACTCATTTCTTTTGTAGGTTGAGTGAACCCTAGGGCCAACAATAACTCTCTTCATTGTGGTCACGTAAGAACAACTCTTGGAATCTATAAATTAAATTAAATTAAATTAAACAAACTTAAATCAAATCAAAGTAAATTAAAATATTTTAGGCCTTACTCTTGAGTGCGGTTGAACTTCTTCTTGTAGTACTGTACCCCTGCAGGCCTCGTCAATGCTGTTACCGATGTGGTAGGCAATAACAGCTGGGGAAGCCCCGCGGCCCGATCTAACTTCACGGTGCACCTTGCTAGCTTCCGGCGGAAGTAAGCGTTCACCTCGACAAGCATCTACACATGTTTTTGTCCCCTGTCGTGTGCTATCATGTGACCATCTTGTTAACTCTGTCATTAACAAGAGTTGAACAGTTGGGAACCGAAAACAACTACCAAACTGATTTTTTATCTCCTTTCTGTCTGTTAGAATGCTAATCACGTTGAAGACTTGCTCTATTTCTCTATTAAGTAGTCCAAGGCGTATCTGTGGAAAATTAAATCAGTAATGATCATCGCTTCAATATTTTGATTGTCTTCATGCTTTTTACTGGGTAACATGGTGCCGGTATATTATAGACACTGTCAAAGTGGATGCATTAGTACAGTGGCTCTCAACCCGTGGAAGTCTGCGGACCACTCAGTCTGAAATTGAATCAATTAAAATTTTAGCTCCCAGTCGGTCAACACGAAATAAATCTAATCACTGGAATATGTAAAAATTAGCCTGAAATACATTACATTTGGTTAAGATTAACATAGACTGCTATTTTACGGACTATTGAAGGAGAGGAGGAAGACAACTAAGGGATGACATATTTCGCTCTTCAAGTGAGCGTCATCAGATCTAAATATGCAAGACAAATAGTTCTACAAAACAGTACCAAACCTAGAGTGACACCCACAGACAGTCTCTGCCCTCCAAAAACAAAATACAAGAAATCCCGTCAGAAAACATAGTAAGTATGGTTTATTTATTTATTTAATCGTAGGGCCTATGGTAATTTATACAATTATACATAACAAGGTAATATTCAAACTTTCAAGTCCATCCTTTTCAACCATTCGGTTTAACCGGGTGTGAGAGCGAACAAATCGTCAGGAATGCCAGGGTACGAATAAAGAGGACAGCGTTGGACCAGATGTTCGATCGTCTGTTCTTCCAGGTTACACTCACACATTGATGAGCTGATCCAGCCCCACTTGTACCTGAAATAATTGCAGCAACCATGTCCAGTCCTCAGCCTGTTGATGCGGCACCAGAGGTTCCTCGGTAAGTCAAAGCCGTTTGATTTATTTGTGGGATCAAGATGGTGGGCACTTGTTCCCAATTTTTTAGTTGACCACTCATGCTTCCAGCTTTCATTTAGGTCAAATCCAGCAACAATGAGTTGCCCCGAAGTGACACTTACTGGTCTTCTAGATTGCAGTCGTTGCTGTGATGGATGGCAGAATTCTTGATGCAATGGCAAAGAGGGTGATGCAAAGATTTTCTTAGCCTCCCTTAGTAGAGCTTGCTTCCTCCTTAAGTGAGGTGGAGGGATGTGACTCAGCATGGGTAACCAGTGACATGGAGTTGATTTGATGGAACCAGTAATGCAACGCATTGTATCATTCAATTTTGTGTAATTATTACTGATAAATATTAAGGCATTTAACACCGGAAAAAGAACTGTCTTATTATATAATACGCTAAGGTGTATGTTTCACAAAACTGAAGCTCCTAAACCAGAGGGAGTTAGAAGGTGTGGTTAGTACCAAAATCTTCCAAATCGTCTCAATAGTACAGGAAAAATTTTGCATTTCTTGAAAAGTCAACGGAAATATATTTATTTCTTTATAAAGTGCTTTTAAACAAATGAACAAGACGATAGCCCCTGGCAGAACTGTGTCACGTACAGCCCGCATATCACTAGCGCCGGGTGGGTAGTCTGTACATATGGGGCGCGCACAACCCACAAGTTGTTTAAAAAGTGCGTTTCAACAAATAAACATATTTATAGAGGCCCGCATAACAGTAAAGCCAGGCGGGTGGTTTATACACATGCGAGAGTTCTCGCACTGGTCTGCTAGTTTATTGTAATGTTGCAAAACTAAGAAATGATTATCCCATCAACAAAAAAAGATACGGTCAGTCTGAGAGACTAGACTACAAATGCTACAAATGTTACACACGTTAGAAAGGCACAGGAGGGATTCGAGCGTCAACAGACTCCATTACCCATTAACTTAGGCTTCCCACGCGGGGAACGGAGAGCGGGAGGTGCACTCTGCTGCATGACGTCACGCACTCGCCGTCTCCGTATCGAATAACGCCAGACCCCAGGAGTAAACTCAGACTCAACAGACGCCATTACCCTTTAACTTAGGCTTCCCGCGCATGGAACGGAGAGCGAGAGGTGCACTCTGCTGCATGACGTCACGCACTCGCCGTCTCCGCATCGCATAACGCCAGACCCCAGGAGTAAACTCAGACTCAACAGACGCCATTACCCTTTAACTTAGGCTTCCCGCGCGTGCAACGGAGAGCGGGAGGTGCACTCTGCTGCATGACGTCACGCACTCGTCGTTTCCGTATCGCATAACGCCAGACCCCAGGAGTAAACTCAGACTCGGTGCATATGCACTGAACAACATGATGACGTCATACACGCCATAACCGTAACGCATAACGTTGGACCCAAGCATAACGATGAAGTCGACAAGATCATTTGAAATGATAAAACAGTCTTTCTCCCCCAAACTAATCTATGAAGGTGCTGTGATACACTTGAGCAGTAAACCCTAAAACTACTGTAGAACTGTAAACTAATATACAGAAATGACCTACAAGTACTCTGTTGTGATGATAAAAAGCTGTAACTACAACATAAAATATTGTTGTCTACTACTAATGTGTTCAAAACTCTAATGTTGATACTTATCTGAAGTTGTGGAGAGCCTCCGTGGCTTAGGCGGCAGTACGCCGGCCTCTCATCACTGGGTCCGTGGTTCAAATCCCGGTCACTCCATGTGAGATCTGTGCTGGACAAAACGGAGGCAGACAGTTTTTTCTCCGGGTATTCCGGTTTTCCCTATCAATATTTCATTCCAGCAACACTCTCCACTATCATTTCATTTCATATGTCATTCATTTAATCATTGCCCCGGAGGAGTGCGTCAGGCTTCGGCAGCCGGCACAGTTCATATCCACGCCGCTAGTTGGGGGCTTCATTCATGCCATTCCTGACCCGGTCGGAGACTGGAAGCAGGCTGTGGATTTTCATTTTTTCATCTGAAGTTGTGGAATGTCTACAGGCTCCTCAGACAACCAGTTTTGGTGAAGGCTTTACTGTATGTCTACCCCTTATTATTCCCGTTTTCAACGGGGTCGGGGATGAGATGCGATGAAAGGCTATGTGGCGGGTGGTTTTTACGACCGGATGCCCTTCCTGACACCAATCTCATGAGAGATGGTTGGTTGGTTCCTCAGTTTAGGGGCAGCGACAACGAGATCATGTAACCCCGTGTACTTTGGGTGTTTGTAGAATCTGTCTGATAATCGGTGTTAATTGTGATGGCTGTATTAGTGTGTGTATCTGTTTCTTAATTTAAGTACAGACTGCAACTTCGAATTTTTCAAAAAGTTCCTACACTTGCCGCCAAACGCCACTGTCAACGACTACTAGGCATAGTTCAGAACTTAGCTACTAGATGCATCCGCAATCGGCTACTGGCAACGAACGTAGAACCCTATGAGCGTTGTTTGCATTCTTAACCTATCCAATTTAGCTTCACACAGGTGTAATTAGTGGAAGGTTCTTTAACATGCCATAAATCTATGACATGGGACCGCCAGCTTTACTTCCCTTCCGAAGGAAGGCATACTGAGAGATTTTTAACGCTCTTAAAAATCCGACGGCTTCGGCCGGGTTTGAACCCGCTATCCTGGGCATAGAAGCTCAGCATGCTACAAACTACGCTACCGAAGCCGCCATAATGAGAGATGAAATGAATGAAGATGAATGAAACTGGGCAAGGATATGAAAGGAAGCGGCCGTGGCCTATCAGAAGGTCCGTCCCAGTATTTGCCTGGAGTTGAAAATGGGAAACCACGAAAAAACATTTCAAGGACAGCTAAAGTTGGGGCTCGAACACACGTCTACCGTGTCCGCAGATAGCTTGGCCCCATGGCCTAGCGCTGCGCGTTAGCGAGCTGTCAGTTGGTGTAGGCTTGAGTAAAATGTTTAACTAATAATCTGACTTCTTTGAATTTGAGTAGCTTTCATAAAAGCATGTACAGTGAAACCTCTATTAAGAGACCAGTGACGGTTCTATGGAAAACTGGTCTTTTAGACGGGTGGTCTCTTAATAGGGGTAGGCATTAAAATAATTTTATACTGCATTATTAATAAAGTTCAGTTGGAACACATACTTGATTACAATTTATCTGCATTGGGTCACATTTAGTGCAAATTAATTACAATTAGTTATTTTCAGAGCTCTGACATTTAAAAAGTCACGAAGTGATCTCCGTTTCAGATTAGCGCATCTTTTTTAGCCTACTTTTCACATTTTGCAAAAATGAGGGAAAAGTAGTCTTATGAGATCGGGCAAATGTGTATCTGTCTGTCTGTCTGTCTGTCTGTCCTTCTGTCTGTCTGTCTGTCTGTCTGTCTGTACTTCTGTCTGTCTGGCTGTGTGTGTGTCTCCCCCTATCAACTCCTAAACGGCTGCAGCAATCAAAACCAAATTTAGTATGAGTAAAGATGTGCACCGGAATATATCACGTCCATATTTGAAAATGATGTCAGTGCTACCAACTGCTGAAAAAACGCACTAGAAATTTGAGCTCCATGTTGGATATCTTGCAAGGTATACATGGGAGCTATTCCCAAATTGGCACACATGTAGATAATACTATTTCAGTTTAATTTCCAGGAGGCCAACCATGACAGTGTTACCAAAATAATTTTAAGCCTCCTGATAGGTCCAATGTTTAAATGCATATAACTTCTACACTATCAATTGGATTTAAACCAAATTCTGTATGTAATATCTGTACATAAACGGATATGATTAGGCGTATTCTTACGAGCCACCAGAGCTGCCAACTGTTAATAATTGCTCTCTCTATTTTTTTATCCAAATACCAATATATCAGAAAGTATGCAAGCCAACAGCTTTAATCTATGCACACGTATATTCTGACATTTTAGATTAATTTTGAGTAACTTATATACGTCAGTCCTACCAACATGATTATAAGCCTGCTGATAGTATCAATTTTTAAATACATGTAACTTCTGTACTATCAGTTGGATTTCAACCAAATTTCGTATGTGCTATGTGTACCATAACAGATATGACTATAAGTATTGTTAAGAGCAATCAGGGCTGCCAACTGTTAATAAATGCTGTCTATATTTTTTCACCCTAATATCAATATATCAGAAAGTATGCAAGCCAACAGCTCTATACTTTGCACACGTATAGCACCTGACATTCTATATTAATTTGGAGTAATTAATACAAGGCAGTGCTGCCAACATGATTCTATGCCTGCTGATATATCCAATTTTAAAATACATGTAACTTCTATACTAACAAATGGATTTCATCCAAAATTGGCACAAAAATATATCATAATATTTCAGATTATTTCGGACCAGCACACGTATGGTATTGTTGGCAACATGCTTTTACGCGTGCTGATAGATCCAGTGTCTAACTGCATGTAACGTCCATTGGACTTCAACCAAATTTTGTATTCTGTACCTTAAGAGATGGAACAAAGAATATATTCAGTCACCAGGGCTGCCAACTGTAGTGCTCTATTAGGCTACATCATACCAGGTATATTTTGAACTAATTAGATATTTCGATATTACCAACTTAATTTCGTCATTATTCTAGATAGGTTCATATACTGTAGAATAATCATTGGCATGAAAAGTAGGCTGTATAGTTCTTCACGGAACTTCTTGTTTCTAACAATTTCACTTTCTGTAATATCTCTGAGTGAGTTCGAAAGTCCATTAATTTGTTCTGGGTTCGAACAATCTTCTAGGAAAGCCGTTTTTTGTATTTTTAGCCTATTTTCAATTTTGAAAAATAGGCTTATGAGATCACCCTTTGTCCGTGTGTGTGTGCGTGTGTGTGTGTGTGTGATTCATGTGTGTGTGTGTCCCCGTAACAAAATCTAAACGGCTGGAGCGATTTCAATGAAACTCGGTAAGTTCATAGCACTATTCCGGGCGACCCCGACCGTGTGCTTCAAATTTTGTTACATCTCACCAATCTAACATGGCGGCTGTGTGAAATATTTCACCAGCATTCAATATCTCCGAAACTATTACCGATATCACCCTGGAATTTTGTATGGTGACAAAGGAAACTACTAGAAATTCACTTATGTGATCTTTGAAAACCTGGTAACTTCAAAACCAACATGGCGGCCAAGCAAAGTTGCGACATTTAAATAGACGTTTCTCGCGATTTACCAAACAAACGCAATGAAACTTGGTACAGTATATGTTTATATACATGGTAATGCTCTGACATCTAACTTCATTCAATTGATAACATAACCTCAATATGGCGGCTGTGCGAAATATTTCACCGGCATTCTATATCTCTGAAACTATTACTGGTATCACCCTGAAATTTTGCACGGAGATAAAGGGCTCTATTGGAAGTTTATCTATAAGACATTGAAAAACCGGTGAACTACAAAACGAATATGGCGGCCAAGCGAATTTGAACGTTTTAAATAGACTTTTCTCGCGATTTAATGATCCAAACGCAATGAAACTTGGTACAGAAAATGTTTATACACATTGTAATGCACTGGTATGTAATTTAGTTCAATTGTTTACATAACCTCAAGATGGCGGCTGTGTGAATTTTTAAATTAAATTTTTGTTTCTTGTGTCGTAATCATGCGATCGAAGTGAAAGTTTGAATAATGAACCTACGCAATAATTTTCCTTTAAAGGTACATGATTCTATGGCCTATACATATAACAATCCAACATGGCGACCATCCGGAATAATTAGACGGTTCTCAATATCTACGAATCTACTACAGCAATCAAACTGAATGTTTTTATGTTCATAGGGATTATGAACATAAGTTCATCTATAGGACTTTCAATAACCTGGTGAGCACAAATCCAACATGGCGGCGACGCGAATTATAAATATTCACATGGTCGTTTCTCGCAATTTAACCATCCAAGTGCAGTGAAACTTGGTACGGAAAATCCTTATACAAATGTTAATCCACTGGCATCTAATTTATTTCAATTGTTTCCATAACCACAAGATGGCAGCTGTGCGAAATTTTAAAATCTCGTTTTTACTTCATGAGTCCTAATCGTGTGATTGTAGTTTGAGTACTACACGTGCACAATAATCTTCATGTAACAGTACATAACTCTAAGCCCTACATATATAAAAGTTCAACATGGCGACCATCGGAAATATTTATTCAGTTCTCAATATCTACGAATCTATTACAGCAATCCAACTGAAATTTAGTATGTTGATAGAGGCAATGACCATTAGTAGAATATATGAAAATGGGCTGTATAGTTCCTCACGGAACTACTTGTTTTATACGTTACATAACACTTTTTCTAATGACATTGTATGCTGATGCAGTTCTGTACCAACAGAACCATTGTGTACATCATCACCCTCATCACCATCTCCAATGGGAAGACAGACGAGAAGTGGTCTTTTGAAAGAGGTCAGACTGAGAAAATGCCTGGTCTTTGGTCAGGGAGAGGGGTGGTCCTTAAATAGAGGTAACAAATACATTGACCTTATGAGGTTTTAAATCGGTTCTAACGTAAGAATAAGAAAAATCGGTTTATACGAGGCAGGCGCGGATTCAAGGGGGGGGGGGTCACGGGGGTCATGACCCCCCCCCCCCAAAACGGAGACCAAATTTTTTTGCAAACTCAACAAACGAAAACACAATTACCAGACAAATAAAACTTAACGAATTTTAACTGAAAAACAGGGTTTTTTTTTCATTTTATTCAATACTGAATTATCTTTATTGGAATTATTATGTTCTGTTACAACTGTACATATTTACAACTTCAAACCTCTTGTATAAAAACTGTTAGTTATACAACAAAATCAACCCGTCTATTTTGTTTAGCAAACCTTGTGATTACCGAATCGATGTGTATAGTGATGTCACGATGACTGTGCAGCAATGCACGGATAGGAAACTGGGGGCTTTTTTCGCACCAAAAATTTTTGCCGACCTCCAAACCGCAAGCTTGGTTGGCAATATAAGCTGTGACTTTCTCCCTTTGTCGGTACCAACTCGACTTGCCGAAACTGTAACGTACCTTGATCCTTTTCTCGAAGCTCGATGTAAAAGTCGCAAAACACGCCGTTGCAATTTGTACGAATATTTTTGGTGCGCTAAACGGATCAAATTTCTATCCATGTAGCTTGCAAAAAAATTGGTCTGGTTTTGTACGTTTGGTTATTTTGTGATTGCGTTTTTAGTGATACCATTTTTCTTAACAATTTCGATTCTCTGACCCCCCCCCCCCCCCCCCCGCAAGGCCAAACTCTAGATCGAATCTCTGACGCCCCCTCGAAAACCAAACTCTAGATCCGCGCCTGATACGAGGGGTGGTCTTTTAATAGGGGTTTTAGAGAGGGTTCATTGTATCTCTTGAAAAGCTTTCAAACACAATCTGATGATGGTAGCTTGACGAGCGAAACATGTCATCCGCTAGCTTAGCCTACTTCTTCTTCAATAGTCTGAAACAATATACCTAGTATATAAATCTTAGCATGTAATTTATTTCAGATATTTTTCACATATTCCACTGATTTTATATTGACCGACTGAAAGCTACAATATTAATTGTTAACGAGCGGACCCGTGCGAGAAATCTCGTATCTTCATAAACCACACTTTCCCCAACAGGTTATGCAAATCGAACACTCTTACAAAAATTGATATTTAAGAAATTCGAATGCAATTTGTCACTGGTAATGCCATTTGAATGCTGAGTGTGCTGTAACACTCACCAGTTATTAGATATTTATGAAATTATACGATTTGAGTAGTCTACTCATTCCTTTGATTAACTGTTTCTGATATCCATGCAAAATGATAAAGGAAATACCTCATAATGTTAAAATGACATGAAACGGGCGTCACAGCTGTTAAAATAGGAAGTGGCCAGAAATTATGGAGCGTATCTGCAAATCGCACACTTCGTACATTTTAAGCCTACTTTTCACATTTTGCAAAAATGAGGAAAAAGTAGTCTTATGAGATCGGGCAAATGTGTGTCTGTCATTCTGTCTGTCTGTCTGGCTGGTGTGTGTCCCCCCTATCAACTCCTAAACGGATGCAGCAAACGAAACAAAATTTGGTAGGAGTAAAGACCTATACCTGAATATCTCACGGCCATATTTGAAAATGATGTCAGTGCTACCAACTGCTGAAAAATCGCATTTGAAATTTGAGCTCCATGTTGGATATCTTGGAAGGTATACATGGGAGCTATTTCAAAATTGGCACACGTATAGATAATAACATTGCAGTTTAATTTCCAGGAGGCCTTACATGGCAGTGTTGCCAAAATGATTATAAGCCTGCTGATAGGTCCAAATTTTAAATGCATATAACTTCTACACTATCAGTTGGATTTCAATCAAATTTCGTGTGTGCTATGTGTACATAAACAAATATGACTGAGCGTATTCTTAAGAGCCACCAGGGCTGCCACTTGTTAATAATTTCTCTCAATTTGTTTTAATCCAAATACCCATATATCAGAAAGTATGCAAACCGACAGTTTTAAACTATGCACACGTATAGTACCTGACATTGTATATTAATTTGGAGTAACTTATAAACGTCAGTGCTACCAACATGATTCTAAGCCTGCTGAGACGTCCAAATTTAAATTCATGTAACTTCTATACTAACTAATGGATTTCATTCAAAGTTGGCACAACAATAGATCATATTATTTCAGATTATTTCTGACCAATACATGCATGGCATTGTTGCCAACATGATTTTACGCGCGCTGTTAGCTCCAATGTTTAACTGCATGTAACGTCCATGCTATCCATTGGACTTCAACCAAATTTTGTATTCTGTTCCCTAAGAAATGGATCTAAGAATATATTCAGTCACCAGGGCTGCCAACTGTAGTGCTTTATTAGGCTACATTATGCCAGATATACAGTATTTCGAACTAATTAGAAATTTCGATATTACCAACTTAATTTCGTCATTAATCATTGGCATGATCTTAAATTTTAAGAAAAGTAGGCTCTTTAGTTCGTCACGGAACTTCTTGTTTAAAGTATTTTTTTAAGGAATTATAGATATTTATGAAATTAGAGTGCAATTCGTCACTGCTAATGTCTATTCTCTTTCGTTTGAATGCTCATTTTCACGATCGGTCGCTTGTGAGTGCCGCAGGAGGGATCTATACTACTGAAATTATACTAATATAGGCTAATAAAGCTGAAGAATTTGTGTGTATGGGTGTTTATGTGTTCAAACGCGCTAATCTCTGGACCTACTTGTCGGATTCGAAAAATTATTTTTGTATATGATAGCCATATTCAAGAGAAATAGTTTAGGCTATGTTAAATTTTGGACAGACCACTCCATTCCCTGCATTTAGGCCCTTTTGCACAAATCTACACCGTTTCACCGTTCTAATAACTTGACGGACATATTGTCACTAGGCGACAACGACTAACACTGTATCATGATAGTCAACGCCGCACAGGATTGTTGGTTGGTTGGTTGGTTGGTTGGTTCCTCAGTGTAGGGGCTGCGACAACGAGGTCATGTAGCCCCGTGTACTTTGTGTGTGTGTAGAATCTGTCTGATAACTATTTTTCAAATAGTTCCTACTTTCGCCGCCAATCGCCACCGCCAAAGACTACTAGGCCTAGTTCAGAACTTAGCTACTAGACGCCACCGCAGTTGGCTCTTGGCAGCGAACGTAGAAACCTAAGAGCGTTGTTTACATTCCTAACCTATACAATTTAGCTTCACACAGGTGTAATTAGTGGAAGGTTCTTTAACATGCCATAAATCTATGACATGAGACCGCCGGCTTTACTTCCCCTCCGACGGAAGGCATGGATTGTATTGGACTGTAGTATTCTCTATGCTATCTAATGCACAGTTAATGTTTCATTTGCGGAGCTTAGACATCGTGGTCATGTTGCCCCGTGTACATGGGAGTGTGTGTAGAATGTTTGTGATAACCTGCGTTATTGTGATTATTGCACTAGAATGTGTAAATACGGTCTAAAGCTCAATGTTGGTTTGTCTGTCTGTTATTTATACAAATCTACACCGTTTCACCGATATGAACCAACATTTGTATAGCCTACTTACCCTTTGGGAACCTGCGAGTAACACTGTATATTACATGAAATTTCGAACAGACCACTACATTCCCTGCATTTAGGCCCTTTGGCACAAATCTACACCGTTTCACCGATCTGAACCAAAATGTGTTTTCTTACCCTTTGGAAACCTGCGAGTAACACTGTCTACATGAAATTTCGAACAGACACTCCATTTCCTACATTTAGGCCCTTTGGCACAAATCTACACCGTTCCTCCGATCTGAACCAAATTTTACATACTTACCCTTTGGAACCCGACGAGTAACACTGTTTGCGTGAAATTTCGGACAGACCACTCCATTCCCTGCATTTACAAGTCTACATCGTTTCACCGATCTTAACCAAACTTAATGTAGCCTACTTACCCTTTGGAACCCTGCGGGTAACATTGTCCACTTGATATTTTGGACAACTCTCTCCATTCCCTACATTTAGAACAACAGACAAAATGAACTTGAAAACTACGTTTTAAGGTCCTAGAACCATTCATGTCCGTACAGTGTAACTGTAAGAATATTTTAATAAGCAATAATTGTTGGCTGGCAATGCGAGCTGCATCACGTCACCCCTCCCAGAATTGCAAAAATAGTTACAACTTGTGCTGTTTATAAATTGGGAGTCACTGAGAGTAATTATTGCAAGAAGTTTTCTTAGGCCCCTTAAAACAGTTATCATCATGAAAATATTATTCCGCTGTATAAGTGCGATGGTGTTGGTGCAGTTCATAGAGGTAATCAGCTGCAATAAGCGTTGGTGCTTTCAAATTTACTTTCATTTATTCAGATCCTTATCCTTGAACGGTATGTGGCGATAAATGCCACTATTGCTACTTCAGGAGCTCGGGACAGCCGAAGTTTTCCAAAATGCTCTGATTATTTTCCTATGGCACTATGTGACAAAAGACGACACTATTGATCTCTACTTTTCTCTCAGCCAATGAGATATAGGCCCTTGGCAGTGTCTTTTATTTCACATACTCCTCTTTCTAATCATATTTTTCAATCTGTTTGTAAATTACATGTGTCAGTACAGTAGTTAGTAAATAGCCGTTTCCCTATTCATTATTGTCATTATCATTACGTGAAAATTACCTGAATGTTACGTCCATTATACTGTACTACTTATCACCCCCAGCACCACCACCACCACCACCACCACCACCACAAAATGTTATATTTTTAATTATTTTTTTCTGTTAGTTTAAGTATTGTGCCAGTTCTGTAGTAGTATTCATTATCATCCATAAAACAAACAAATTCACCGGGCGAAGCCGGGCACTACTGCTAGTAATAGGCCTATATATGATGACGATAAGGCACCACTGAAAAATAGCTTCAAAGTTATCTTTAGTTCAAAACATTTCTCGAAGCTAGGTCACCAAAGTGGATAACACTGTAGCCGCCCAATCTCGTCGAACATTTGTGTAATACAAACACTGCTCACTTGTCAGACATAAGGTTTACTTTCACACTAAACTTCAGGTCTAAAACTGCAAATATCATATTTCAAATAGTCAGGTATTAATTTAGGATCATGAATAATGATTCATGAAAATAACTCCACAAATATATTCACTAATGTTCTATGTGAGGTTTCATGAATAAAGATTGTCGGGAAAAATATAGTGCCGCGTATCCACGAAAAAAGTCGGACACTAATGATTGTTGCATGGGCCCACGTTTTTAGAGGTAATTAGCATTTTACAGCCCGGCTCCATAATAAATCACTAGCTAGTACACGCATCCAGTAATGAGTAGGAATTAAGTCCCGTATTACCTTAATATAGGGATCGAAATGTGCAATTCTCTCAACCGTATACATGGGAGGATCCAGGGTCAATCTTGGCTGAATCGCTTACGATCAATGCTATAACGTATGGAAGATTCTCATCCCCTTCTTTATTTGATGCTTCTGACCACATTTACATCAGAAAGTGCACTAATTATGACAACAATGTCAGTTTTAAATAAGAATGGTTACATTAGTTTTCAACAAAAATATTCCAGTTATTTTAAGTTATTTAAGATTTATGACGTTAGTATCCCATAGAAAAACTGCTTCTGAAATTGTTCCTGTTTGAAAAACTATTCCAGGAAAGCTGAAGTGGGAATAAAACTCGCCTCTTCTTAGTTTCGCCACACGAGGCTGAGTGTGCCCCATTCCAACCCTCAGACCATCATTAAATTTCTTGGAGAGCCGGGAATCGAACCCGGACCGCCTGGGCGACAGCCAAGACTGCTAGCTACGCAACGAGGTGTAATCTGTTATTGAACTACAGTTGGTTCAATCATTATTCGAGACGCATCATATTATTGGAGTTACGGTAGGCCTACGTCCTAAAGGCCTAACTGAACAATTAGACAACTAGTCACAATAAGATTTGACAATAAGGTGTATTATCACAAGCTACATTACTGATCTACTTTGTTCTCGTCAATCAATTGTCAATCCACTGTCGCTTTGAAAATGAAACTCCACAGCCTGCTTCCAGTCTCCGACCGGGTCAGGAATGGAATGAATGAAGCCCCTATCTAGCGGCGAGGATATGAACTGTGCCGGCTGCCGAGGCCTGACGCACTCCTCTGGGGCAATGATTAAATGAATGACAGATGAAATGAAATGATAGTGGAGAGTGTTGCTGTAATGAAATTTTGACAGGGAAAACCGGAGTACCCGGAGAAAAACCTGTCTGCCTCCGTTCTGTCCAGCACAGATCTCACATGGAGTGACCGGGATTTGAACCACGGACTCAGCGGTGAGAGGCCGGCGTGCACTGTCGCTTTAAAATAAATAAATAAATAAATAAATAAATAAATAAATAAATAAATAAAAATATAGAAATTAGATAGATAGATAGATAATTTATATATAGGCATAAATAAATAAATTAATAAATAATTATATGAATAAGAAACAATTTAAATAAATGCATTTAAAAAAACTCGCACATCTGAATTGGATGCTTGATTTTCATTCCGGCTCTCAATATTTCTACAAAAAAGATGTAGGCCTACAGTATAAATGGCACTTTCAAAGTAAAGTAAAAGAGCGGAACACAAAGGCGTTAGTAGTATTGACAATGTAGCCCGTGTTATCATAGCAACAGGCCACTCAAACGACTGATTAGCGACACTGGCATTTTCTCGCAGACCATTTCTCTGGTTGGAAATACTGTGGCTTTGCGAGGCTCTTAACTTGTGATCATCCAAACCTCTGGACCTCTGAACGTGATTTTCATTTTGTAGCCTAATTGTCACGATCATTGATCAGTAGAAAAACCCTGGGTGCCTTAGTGATAAGCGAGCAGTTAAACCACTCTAAAATAAATATTTTCCAATCGAAACTGGCATTGTTGCCACCTTATGACAAATGCAGGGTTCCTATTCCAAAGGTTAGAGCAAAATGTGGCTTTGAACTAATATTTTAGGCACATTTATGACTTATGGAAGCTACTGAAATAGGTGTGGTGCTGAGTAATGGCGTTCTTGGCATAGCCAGTGCCTAAGGATGCATTGCAGGGTGCTACCCATAGGGTCAGTGCAGCTGCACTGGCTTAATATGGAAAGCAATGACAAACTACCTGACTCCCGTCTTTGACTTAGTACACCTCATAATAAGACTATTGGATTTTGTTTTAGATTTTTGTCCATGGTAATGCTTTATGATGACACGAACAGCCTCCGGGTTAACTACCTAACATTACAATCAAAAAAAAATTATAAGTAGGTGATGTCCTTATTAAATTATCAGCATATACAGTAGCTGTTGCTTCATACTTCACTGGCAGAGTTCCTTTTAGATTGATTTAGTTAATCCCTCTCGGAGAAAACACAACATAATACTGTAGAGCAGTGGTCTTAAACCTTATTTTAATGAAGGGCCAAGTTTTTGTTATGGAAGGGCTTGAGGGCCGCATTAATCTTATTATATATCTATATAGTCTAGATATTGTCTTTCAAATTGGAAGAAAAAACTTCATTTTTTAAAATAAGTTTTTATTAATTTTTAAAATTAGTGAAATCAATAATAAAATATGTTACAACACAAAGAACTAAATTAAAAATATCAAAATGGTATTTTTTTAGTTCCATGAGAAATCGAACACTGTTTCTCTTTCACTAATCTGTCAACATTGGCTTTTGTGTTGGATGAAGCAATTCGAAGAGAGTTCTCTAAATGAGTGTCAGAAACACAATTCCTCAATTTTGACTTCACATTCTTCATTTTGGAAAATAGCTGCTCATAGATGTAAGTGCTGCTAAAAAGGGATGCTGTCGACAGAGCATGAGATCTGATTGCTGGAAATTCATCTTTTTCAACATACAATGAGTAAAATTCCAAAAGTCCAAAATTTTTAAATTTCTCCTGTAAATCGCTATTACACTGAAACTCAATAAGTTCAATTATATGCTTCTGGGATAGTCTTCCACATTCACACCATCGGCAATTATCTGTTTGTTACTAACCTACTGATAGCCATTATTCACAACACATAAACAAGCTAGGAGATATCAGGTGATACTGATTAGTGCACCATGTAAAGCAGTCTCAGTTGACTGCCCTTGAGTCACAGGGTTGCCACACTTGCTTCGCCGCTTACAAAATTCCCTACTACGGCCTACGTAGTATGATAACATTTAAAAATCAACAAAATGATGAATCTTCTCAACTCTTTGTTTTTTTTTTTTTATCATCGGTACATCAACATAACACTGTTTTGGCTATCGAAATGCCATCAAATATGAATTATTGAAACTAAATCATTTTGCGGGCCGCTGAAACATACGCGGTGGGCCGCAAGCGGCCCGCGGGGCACGGGTTGAAGATCAATGCTGTAAGACAAGTAGTTCCGTGACGAATTAAAGAGCCTACTTTTCTTAAAATGTAAGATTTATACCAATGATTGACTTAGACTAAATACATCTATTTAGAATAATGACGAAATTAACGTGGTAAGACTGGCATTTATGATTTGTTCGAAATATCTCTGAAATAATGTAGCCTACTAGAGTACTACAGTTTGCTTGAAATAGTTTGTTTCAATGGATTCTGAGTCGACGACTCAAATGCTTAGAGAGAGAGAGTTATTATGTAGTTGGAAGGGCTGCTGCCTCTGAAATTGCTTACTATTATATCCAGTACGGCATCCTACACACAATATATAACATTTGTTAGTTATCCATTAATATTATGGAAGTTAGCCTACATGCAGTTAAACATTGAACCTATCAGCACGGGTAGAATTATGTTGACAACACTGTCACGTATGGGTTGCTCGAAATGAATCTGCAAACACATCGTTTATACACATGTGCCAAATGTTGAACTGTTTGCCTGCATACATTGTGATTAGGGTTAAAAATTATAGAGAGCATTTAATAACTGTTGGTAGACCTGATGGTTCCAAAGGTATGCCGAGTTATATCTCTTGAGACATACATTAGACCAACATATACGAAATTTTGTGGAAATGCATCTGTTAGTATGGATGTTAATGCAGTTATATGCATTTTTGCAAAATGAGAATAGTCGGCTAAAAATATTCTTCCCTAAAACATTTAACACAAAAGGGACAGCAATGAACAATAAGAAATAAAGGCTTTAAGCTATTAGCCTGTGTGATGTACAGATAGTGCAAGGTAGAAGATTAATATATCTGACCCATTCGGAAATGGAACTCGTGGCCTCCGGCTTTCTACACCGATGATTTGCTCATTAAGCTAATGGGGGTCACTTTAATGATACAACTATGACGCTGGCCTGTGTCAGCCTATCAGGCTGTGATTGTTGCTCGCTGTAGGCAATTGAAAATGATTCATCGTGTTTTAATCACAGTCCAGCTAGCCTCTCTCAATCAGTACCATTTGAACTATTTGCACGCAATTTTGGTTTTCAATATCACCATCTGAAGGTTTATGAGGAGAAGAGACCTAAGGTGTCTTTCATTTACTCACTTTAACTACCCTTTATATCTTTATTTCGGATAACCTCATTGTTCGAGGAGTAAGCCCTTGTCTTTCTCATAAGAAGCGTCTAGAAGAACAAGGTGTGTATAGCCCACCACTCATGATACATCCTGAGTAGCATTTAATGTTCGGAACCCTTAGGTGCTCACGAGTGGTGAGGTCGGAATTTGGCGACCTCAAGGGTTTCCAGAGCTGGGTCCGTTTTCCCTCCTGTGGGGAGGACCTTCTCTTCACTCTCCCTTTTATGGTCCTGATTTCTTCCATGGACCACCTCGTGGTGTAGCGGCTGGAAATTCTTGGCTGTCGCTCCGGAGGTCTGGGTTCGATTCCCATCTCTGCCAAAAGATGTAATTCTGCTCGGAGGGCTGGAACGGTCTACACACAGCCTCGTTAGGGAAAACTGAGAAGAGGAGGATTTGATTCCCACCACAGCCATCCTGGAAGTGGTTTTCCGTGATTTCCCATTTCTACTCCAGGCAAATGTCATGATGGTTCCCAACTTAAAGCCACGGCCGCCTTCTTCCCAATCATATCCCCAATTTACAAATTCACACACTAGTACAGCCATCACAATAACACAGGTTGTCACACAAATTCCACCCACACACACTCAAATACATGGGGCTACATAACCATCAGGTCAAAAAGCCCTTAAAATAAGCAACAACCTTTAAACAACAATCACCACAACCAGCATCACAATTCCAGGTTAGTTCGTTAGTTTGTTAGTTATCGTGGTAATTTAACATTTTAGCCTCGAGTTCTCTAACTCCGACATTGTGTTTGTTGTTTTAAACCCTTGACGCTCGACTTTTTTCGAGTTAATATTTCATGAATGGTTGGTGGCTACACAAGTTATGTGACCACTTCCATTAAAGACTATTATACGTGATAAAATACATTATACTCGATCCTTAGTGGTATGAGTGATGTTCATAGACGCTTAGTGGCCAAATATGAAGCCACTTTTCGTATCTGAGGAGCACGACCGTCTTATGCAAATTGCACCTATACGGTACAAACTCATCTAACATAGTATTTTGCAGAACAGAGGGAAGAATTAAGTTGTGCATTAAGAGAAAGAAATGGTGGCTACATATTTAGCCTCATAACTATAAGGGGTAGGTTTGTTGGTTCCTCCGTATTGGGACTGCGACAACGCGGTCATGTAGCCCCGTGTACTTTAGATGTGTGTAGAATCTGTCTGATAACGGTGTTAATTGTGATGGCTGTATTAGCGTGAGTTATCTGTAATTCAGGTAAGGACTGCAGACGATCAATTTCAAGTAGGTCCTACTTTTGCTACCAAATGCTACCGTCAACGACACCTAGCTGTAAACTTGATTACTAGATGCCACCGCAACCGACACCTGACGGCGAACGTTGGAACTTAAAGAGCGTTAATCAAATCTAACCTACAATTGTAGTTAGTGGAAGGTTCTTTTACAATAAATCTATGACATGGGCCCGCAGGTTTTCCTTCCCCTCCAAAAGGGAGGAGTATCGCAGATACACAGCATTTAGATTGAGTTGAAGAAAACATGAAGCGACGACAACATTTTCAGTTGTCTCATTCTTGGTTGACCTCGATCAATGTTTGGGACACGGAAGCAGAATGTAGATAAGTCCTGGTGGTCCTGTTTAAAATGCGTGGCCACAATGCACAGATCCGGCGCAACGCGGTGCGGCGGCCGACTTTCCTTCAGTAATAACACAGCGAGCTATCAAGATGAGCACGAGAGAGTGTCTACCCCATTGTGCCTGAGAAGTGCTGCGTGGACGAGGTCAAAGCCCCGACTATTTCGCGTGTATGACCACTCAAAGGCGCCATCTCGAAAAACTAATCACGCTGTTTACATAACATCCTGACCTCATTCCTGATACTACTCATTAAAGACTAGGCTGTTTAAAAATACGTTATTACAGTATTATTATTCTTCTTCTTCTTCTTTCGATTCGGCCATCTAAGGACCACGCCATTTCAACTGTTTCTTGTTGCATCGAGCTTTAACGTCCTCCCAGTACTTTCGCATTAGTTCTCGATGCTGTTGTTTTCTTTCTGCAGTCCACTTCTTGCCAGTTGGAAGCTTTGGCTTTTCTTGAAAACATCGGTGTGCTGTTAGTTTTTGTTTAAGTGTGGCACGTTCCCAAATATCGTTGCCTGTTATTCCCACTTCTTGCAAATCTTTGTCCACCTCAATGAACCAAGCTCCCTTGGTTTTCTTTTTGAGGAAGTAGGTGAAAATTCTATTTGTCAATCGTGCTGGGTTCATTCTTGTTATATGACAGTAAAAGGTAATTCTCCGTTTCCTCATGGCATCAGTTATTTTTTCCACGTGGGTGTAAAGTTCGTGGTTGTGTCTTCTCCTATATTCCCCATTTTCTTTTACCGGACCCAAGATTTTTCTTAGAATTTTTCTTTCTTTCACTTCCAGCTTCTCTGTTAGTCCCTTGCGATGCATTGCAAGGCACTCTGCAGCATACAAAGCCTCTGGACGGATGACTGTTTGGTAGTGTCTTAACTTGGCATTTGTTGATATGGATTTCTTGTTGTAAATGGCCTTTGTTAGATTGTATGCCATTTCCATTTTCCTGATTCGTGACTCGAAAGCTGCCTTCTCAGATAGATTGGGGTCTATCCACTCACCCAAATATTTGAACGCTTTCGTTTGCTTGATTTTCCCCTGTCCTACATCCAGCTCTTTTGGCGCTAGCTTGATATTAGTGATAAATTCTGTTTTTTCAAAGGAGATCTTAAGGCCCGCTTTTGCTGCTTGAATCTGGAGTTCATTAATTTGTGCTGCGGCTGCATCGAGGGAATCTGAAAAAATTGCGAGGTCATCTGCGAATGCTAGGCAGTCAACTATCAGGTTCTGTTTTTTGTAGCCCAATCTGACTCCATTTTCAGACTTGTTAATGTTCATTACTTTTCGCCACTGCCGGATGACTTTTTCGAGCACACAGTTGAAGAGCAAAGGAGATAGTCCATCTCCTTGTCTTACACCAGTCTTGATTTCGAAGGGCTCTGAAATTTCTCCCCTGAATTTCACTTTGGACGCAGTGTTGGTTAAGGTTTTCTGAATGATTGCTCTTGTTTTGTTGTCCAGTCCCAGTTCTTTCAGTATTTCAAATAGGGTGGGTCGATCGATAGAGTCATAAGCCTTTTTGAAGTCAATGAAGGTCACTACAAACTGTTTGTTTCTAAGCTTCAGATATGAAAGGATAGATTTAAGGTTCAAAATCTGTTCGGCACACGATCGTCCCTTCCGAAATCCCCCTTGATATTCCCCTAATTGTGGATCCAACTGTTCCTCTGCTCTAGTTTGAAGGGCTTTTGAAAGGATTTTGTATGTTATTGCAAGGAGGGAGATGCCACGGTAATTGTTCACATTCGTTCTATCACCTTTTTTGTGAAGAGGGTGAAGCAGAGCTGATGTCCAATCAATAGGGAGTTCCTCCTTTTCCCATATCTCACTAATTATTTCTGTTAGTTTATCGATAGCTACGTCGCCAGCATGCTTCCATAATTCGGCGATTATTGAATCCTCGCCTGGTGCCTTATTGTTTCTAAGTGACTGAATGATCTGCATAATTTCTTCTTTGGTTGGTGGTGTAGAGTCCGGGTTTGTATTTGGATTGTCTTCAAATAAGAATGAGGATCCTGGGCTTTCACAGTTAAGGAGAGACTCAAAATAATTTGCCAGGATAGTGCAGTTGTCCTTGTCATTATAGGCAGTTTTTCCCTCAGGATCTTTGAAATGTAGGCTAGGTGGAGTGTATTTAGTGAGATTCTGTCTGAAGGTTCTGTAGAAATCTCGAGTGTTGTTTTTCTTGAAGTCTTGTTGAATCTTTTCCAATTGACTTTTGTCGTATGCACGTTTTACCCCACGTATGGTTTTTGCAGCATGTTTCCTCACTAACAGAAAACTCTCCCAGTTATCTGAATTCTTCTTAGAGTTCCATCTCTGCCATGCTAGTTGTCTCTGCCTTATTGCTGCTTCACATTCACTGGTCCACCAGAGATGTTTCCTTCTTTTTGTTAGCGGGACTATCTCTTTAGCTGTTCTCACCATGCCATCTCGTAGTTGTTCCCAATTCTGTGGATCCAAAGTTTCAAGCTTCTCAGTAAACTCGTGATTCAAGTGTAGCTTCTCTGTGTCAAACCAGTTGATCTCTCTTCGGCAGACCCTCCTGGTATTTCTTGGAAGAAGTTTAACCTTGATTTTGGAAAGGTAGTGATCAGAATCAAGATTTACACTTCTCAGGACTTTTACATTCTGGATCTCTCGGTGTGCCTTCCGTGAAATAGCGACATGATCGATTTGGAATTCACCAAGTTTTGGATTTGGAGAAGTCCACGTTTTCTGCTTTCTTGGCAGGTGTTTGAAAGCAGTAGATTTCATAACAAGGTTGAACGCCTTACAGAGCTCCAGAAGTCTCTCTCCATTGCGGTTGGTTCTGTAATGAGCTGGGTAACTTCCTACAATGTTTCGGAATATTCTTTCACGGCCAAGTTGAGCATTGAAATCACCAAGCAAGATAATCATATGTTTGTCCGGAATTTTAGCCATTATATCCTCCAGTTCTTCCCAAAATTCATCTGTTCCTTCTCTGTCTTTTTTGTTTGCCTCATTAATTGGCGCATGCACATTAACCATAGTATACATTTTGTTCGTGCATCGGAAAGTGAGGATTGCTACTCGGCTGTTAGGAGAACTGAAATCTACGACCGAGTCCAAAATTCTTCTATTTACAATGAATCCCGTGCCAAGGTGAGGGATGTTCTTTGCAACACGTTTACCAACTTTGCCTTTAAATATTCTGTACCCCTGAGACTCAAAAGGATGTTCATCTGTAAATCTTGTTTCTTGTACTGCCGTAATAAGAATTTGATGTTGGGAGAGAGTATCATTGAGATGCTTAAGTTTACCAGTTTTCAAAAGGGAGTTCATATTAACGGTAGCAAAGAAGTTCCGATGTTTGTGTTTGATCTTTAGTGGAGTCTCCGACACCTCCAAGCATTTTGGTGCTGGCTCCCCAGAATCCGAAGGCCTGCATGCATCGCTGAAAGCGATGGTGGATTGGTTACCACCTGGGGTAGTAGCTTTTGCTGAATTTTCCTCCATGCTTTCTTGAGACAGTTGAAAAACTGTAATTGGGGTCGGTGATATTTCACACCGGCCAAAGTACTACCAAGGTTGTGAGCCTTGGAGCCACCAGCACTGATCGGCTCGCCGACCCAGCTTCCCGCTGGGAGTGGTTACCCAACCTTCCACTGGGTTGCTCGGCTTAACAGGGGACACCTCGGGTAGGTTACGTGCTGGAGTTGGAGTGAAAGAGGCTAAGTTGGATTCTCTTGCTGAATCCAATATGTTTGAGTTGCAGGTGACATGCAACGACGCATTTCACTCCCATTTGCCCAGAGCCACAAGGACTCCTCCCAGGTTGATTCCTGAGACCCACAGTATTATTATTATTATTATTATTATTATTATTATTATTATTATTATTACTGTTAACAGAAATAATCACGTGATCCCATTTACCTGGTGAATATATTATGAGGTAGAGTCATCTAGGTGATATTCTATTCACGAAATTCTACATTCCTTTTGTGCTGATATCTAGCAGTGAAACCGAAACGTTTTAGAGCGACCCGAGACTGGAAGTTAATTAATTTTATATTGCAGTCATGAAATGTATAACGAGACACGTTTTACCAGCTGACGTTGTACGACCCTGAATGTCGTGGACTTTTTACGTCTTGTAGGGAAGGATTTACGAACTCACCTGACCACATCAACAGATTTGACCCCTCCCCTAATACTAAAGGATTGACATTAAAATTATAAATATAGCCTAACTGAAAAATACTGCCATCATCACAAGACACAGCTTTATTTGGGTGTCTTTCATATCTAGCCTATATAAGGAGAAATATCGTGCCCGATTAGCAAATCCTTTCAAGAAAATACAAGCATTTGTCACACTTAGCCCTGAATCGTTGGAGAATATCACTCCGTATTAATCAAAATAACACGAAGTATTATAGTCATTTCACTCAAGCGTCACTCTTTCGATCTGGACCAGTAAAGTGCAAGGCTTCATTAAAATCAACCAATTATACTGCCATATTTCGATAACAAACCACCTGATTGTTGAAGGAAGGAAAGAATGAAGTTTGTAGTTTTACGTGGCCGTTAGTCACTCGTCCATGAGCCACGAGACCTCCTATTTACTTGGAATCCGTGCCACAGGGTGAGATATTTCACTTCGAAAATCTCACATAGTCGTACATTAACCGGAAATTGAACCCGGTCCGCCTTGGAGAGAGGCAAGCTGCGACCACTGCACGATCATGCACTCCATGCCTGCTATAGCTGAGCTATTAGGCCTATGACACCTTCCGTTTCACATACCGTCGTTATTTACTTCACAAAAGAACAAGAACAAAGGATTATTAATTTTTTTTCTCCGTTTTATTTATTTTTTCATAGGCTTACTGTACGTTGACAGCGCATTTCGTCGTTCTTTTATTGACAATCAACAGCAACATAGATCGTATAGGAATAGGCTACATTAAAAACACGCTAATGATTTTATCATTGAAATATAAGAAACCCACGAATCTTTAAAGGATTGCGTATACCCTTACATCCTCGTGGTGTAGCGGCTAGCATTCTTGGCTGTCGCCCTGGTCGTTCGGGTTCGATTCCCGGCTGTGCCAAGAAATTTAATTCATGTCTGAGGGCTGGAACGGGGTACACTCAGCCTCTTGAGGTAAAACTGAGGAGAGGTGGGATCGATTCCCACCCCATCCATCCTGAAAGTGCTTTTCCGTTGTTTCCCCACTATTAGGTCCAAGCAAATGCCGGGATGGCACCTAACTTAAGGCTACAGCCACCTCCTTCCCAATCTTCACCTGAATTGCAAATACACACACTAATACAGCCATCACAATAACACAGGTTGTACAACAAATTCTATGGGCCTACACACGAGGCGAAATGACCACAATGTCCAAGCCCCTCACATGTATCCCAGTTTATTCGTAAAATAGTCTCTATAGTCTAAATACAACTCATACTTCAAAGGTACTAGCTATGTTACCTAACTCATAATAATACCGGTATTTCAAATGAGAATGGAATTAAGTACTGTCACCAACAGATGCCTTCAGAAAAATAAATCAGCTAATTATTCTTAAAATATTTTTCTTAAATCGTTTATAGGCCTATTTCCAGTTCGGCTTCACCCGCCGTCACAAGGATGGTGTCTGGGAGCTGATACAACTGGGGATGGTGACAGGCCGATCACCCAGGCGAAGGAAGTCGGCCGTGGACCCGTTGAAAGGAACCATCCCGGCATTTGTCTGGAGGTGAAAATGGGAAACCACGAAATCCATTTTCAGGACGGCCGAGATGGGATTCGAAACCACTCTCTTCCAATGCCAGCGAGGCACGAACTAGTGCGTTGGAGCTCTTGGCCACTGTTGTCTTTTTTATATTATTATCTTTCAACGAATGCGATCCATATGGCAATTAGACTCTATAAATAGGGCCTATATCCACAAAGATTCGGCTATATTCCTCTATCATCTTACCGATCGCCATACATGGAAAAGTTCATAAAAGTGCATTGTCCAATTTTAAAGAGATTCGTGAAAATTCTAAAATACTTTTATTTTCAAAAAAAAACTGTGTCAAAGTAAGGAATTGAAGAATACTCCTGAAAAGAATCGATTAGTTCCTGATTAGTTTCTGAAAAAGAAAAAATAATTAAATTAGCATGTCTATAGGACATTCTGGAGCCTCTTGATATTATGACATTGATCTTGTATAACAATTATATACATTTCGAAATAAACACACACGTCTCTCTGTTAGAAACGAAGTTTTACATTTTTAAATTCATATCGTAACAATTTTTATCCAATTTTCAAAATTCGGTCCTTGCTTTGTGCTGATCTTAACCGTTTCCCTCATATCTCTCATTTTCATAGGAGACCTGGAAGATATCAGTAAAATCAGCACACAAGCTCAACGTTTTTCACCAACGATGCTTAAGGCGAATATTGAAAATCATTTATCGTGGCCACATAACAAATGAAGTAGGCTACTGAGAAGAACTGGTCTACGCAGTCTGCACACAATCGTTGCTCAAAGAAGAATGAAGTTCGCGGGACATGTTCTACGTATAAATGATAGAAGGATACCCAAATCAGCACTGTTGTGGAAACCAACGGAAGGACACCGAAGTAGAGGAAGACCTCGTAATACCTGGAAACGAACTTTTGCAAATGATCATGAATGCACGGATATGAACTGGGAGGAAGCTGAAAACCTGGCAGCTGATAGAGTTCGCTAGAGGAAACTTGTTGCCCGATATGCTACGTAGCATTGGAGAAACTAAGTACTCTTCGATATATGCATTAGTAAACTAGTTGTTGGAGGGGTTTAAGTTTGCTGTTTGATCTTTCTCAAAATATTAATTACGGGAAGACCACACCTACGATAGCCACTGTTAGCGCCGGGATTCGAACCTCCGACCTCCAGATTTGCTGCAGGTCCAAGATGGGAGTCGAACACATGCCTTCTCAGCTTTGCCTCTCGAGGCTGAATGAATCCCGCTTTAACCCCTAGACCAAAATTATGTTCCCCGAACAACAGGAGTGACAACCAAAGCAACAACAGAGATGCAATATTTATCGTAACCAAACAATGCATCACTTTCATATTATGGTACTTTAAAATAAAGGTCTTGAGTTCATCTGAATGTTCTTCACGTAGACTCTAGTCCTCACTGTGGACCGCCTTCTCCAATAGCTGGTGCTCAAAGACGTGGCGTTATTGAGTTGTGTCACACACACTTCTGTCATGGCTCCCTCAAAGCAGAATCAGACTCAAAGGTGGTGCATTTAGAATGACTCCAGGGATACGCGGCCTCATCGCCCACAATTTGCATCTCTTTGACATAGGTAACAAGAGCTATAGAGCGTGTTATGTACACGGTTTAGAGAATTGTGGGCTGACTTGAGTCGCGCCACTGTCATTTAGTAGAACACTCAACGACGGCTGGCTATTTTCCATCAGTTATCTTTCTACAACTCTCGCCAGCAAAGTCACTGAAGGCATGATAGCATATGTTTTAGAGCATATTAGCATAAATCGAATATGTAAGCTTAATGCATGTGAGAACAAACAGAGCCAAAAATAAATAATATGACTTCTCAGAATTCAAAGTAGTAGCAATGTCCCACAGATCCTAACACCTTCTTCAGGCACTTCGCCATTTAAGCGAATTTCTTCATTCATTTTCAACCTCCTATTCTCTCTCTCTCTCTCTCTTTGCGATTTGAAGCTCAAAGTTCCGAACTGCAGAGTCCCAAAGTTTGGTTTTATTTTTCGTTAGAGCCATCTATGGACCACAATGTTTGTGTTTTAGATGTATGTTTCTTGCTGTCATCGTCGTTGTTTGCCACGATTGGTGTTCTGACTGAGCGGTGGGTTTGGCAGCTGCTTTCTTGTAGGTGCCTTGAGCTTTTTTGATGGTCCAGTAGTCTTTCATTTTCTTGATAAATTCAATCTTGCGCTCCTTAGACCATTTCCTAGTCTCGTCCTTTGGTCTGTGGGTAGCTTTTGTGAGGGACGTTACAAAGGGTGTAGTTTTGGCAGTTATAAGATAGTTACTCCGGTCATTTATGTCATTTTGATTAATATGGAGTTCTTCAAGATGCTTCTCTACTTGCTTCATCCACAATAATCCTTGAAGATCCTTCTTTATTTATTTATTTATTTATTTATTTATTTATTTATTTATTTTCTGCAATTTACAGTGGCGAAGTTAGGTCACATAGCCCTCTGTTACACTTAACCACACAATATGGTACTAGCTTTGCTCGATAGAAGATTTCGAATGTGCTTAAAGATCGATAGCCTACAATTCCCGAAATCACCATTGTGATGGCATGTTTAGTTTGCACAAGGAAAAAATAATAACATAATACCTTTAGCCGATTTTACTTAACAAATTACCATCCATTATCAATTAAAATGCAATAAATGTTTCTCTACTTGCAAATGTATGTTCCCTTTACCCTATTAATTATCTGTTACAATGAAATTTAAAATGCCGCTTACAAGTATGGATGTAATGTTCTTTATATCTTGTAATTATAGTCATCCGTTTTGCCACAACAGTCGGGTCTTCCTTTTCTTATCACTCAAGCATTTTTAATAATTGTGTATGCGTATTTAAAACAAGATTATAGTTATTCATAAAGAGCTACAGCACGCATTTTGCGTTTTGTGTGTCTGTAATTAGAGTGAAGCTTATCTAAACATTCTTGACAGGTTAATGGGGGTGTGAGTGCCAAGGGAAGGAGGTAGGGGGTGGGGGTGGGGAGTTTTTACGGCAAGAAGCAAAAACCTAGCAATTAATTTCCCCGCCTGTGCCATGCCCCGCCCACACGTGGGTGGACGACACCTGGTCACACAGGTGGTGCTCTCTGATTGGCTGCAGCAGCGAGGGCTCCCACGGGGTTGCGTGACCGTCGCGCGCTCACCATGACGCCAGTCGCACGCTACCCTAAGCACAGGGCGGGCAGGACACGGACACCACGTCACACCTCAGTGCAAACGATTCTCAGTCTCTCCTCGCGACAAACTTTACAGGAACATTCTTTCGTATTTACTAATTAGTTCAGTTTTACGACCATTGTGACCTACTGTATGTGGAAACACATTCACCTGTTTTCCCGTAACTTCCCATGGCAATTAGAAATAAATGAGAAGAGTAGGGGGTTATGGTATTTGAAGCCACTTTTCAGTGTTGCCTTAGTAAACAAAAGTTTGGTGCTTTTCAGTCGGTCAACACGATTGTGCCCAAATGAGATGGGCTATTCCCTAATCCTCAAAAGAAAAATGCATGAGATTGATAAATACACTTGGATGACCAGTTTCGATCGTCAAGCGATCATCATCAGATCCATTACACTTAGGCTATAAAATCTATGGGTGAAAATATTTGGGATATGTCTCAACAAACCATCACAGACTACAACTAACAAATACTGACGGTGTATATATTGTAAATATTTTCACCCATATTTTCAGACATAGATTTTATAGCCTAAGTGTAATGGATCTAATGATGATCGCGTGACGATCCCAACTGGTCATCCAAGTGTATATATTAATCTCATGTAGATTCTTTTCAGGATTAGGGAATAACCCATCTCATTTGGGTACAATCGTGTTGACCGACTGAAAAGCACCAACGTTTTTTTCTTCTTCTTTTAAGAGTATGTGGATTAAAACAGTTTTGGATTTGCATCTGCTCTTCATCAACCCATTCTATACTACTATCACAAAGTTCCTCGATTCAACTCCCGTCTCTGCGAAGAAATGTTAATTCTTGTCTGAGAACTGGTAAGGGTATCTGATAAGAGATGGGTGTGTTACGATTCACATCTCAACTATCCTAGAAGAGATTAGGCCTATTCATGGTTTCTCACTTCTACTCCAGGTAGGCCTAATTGTAGGAATGATTCCTAACTTAAGGCTACGGCAGTCTCCTTATCAGCCAATTACAATCAAGTCCACACGCACTGACAAAGACACCGCAATAATACAAGTTATCTGACAGATCCGGCACATATCTAAATAGGCCAGTAATGGTGTGTGGTCTCTGTGGAGACCTCTCGAGTTGACGCCACTTAGCAATCTGCACGTCGCGTCGTGGGGAGAGTGAAAAGAAGATGTCACAGACATTCAATCCCCAAGACAGGGAAATAAACCATTGGAGATTAAAATACCCAAGACCCGGCCTGAAATCGAATCCAGACCCTACGAACCAACAATGTAGACTATTCTATTAAAATACGGCTTACATTACAACAAGTATATGCGTACTTACTTCTAAAAATGAAAAGCTTGATCTACATCCGTTGCCAAAGAGCTTTCTGTGAAATTATCTACATTCTTGAACCATTGGCGGCCTATGTAGCCTACATTTCGACAATTAGAATTAAGATGACTCCTTCATTAGTTGACTGGTTCGTTAGAGCAACGGTATACAAAGCCGAAGGTTACGGGATCGACTTTCGACAACCTTCCATATAAACGGTTGTTGTTGATTCTTGTTGAGGCTTTGCGACATCGTAGTCATGTAGCCCCGTGTACTTGGGTGTGTGTGTAGAAGTAATCTGAAAACCTGTGTCATAATAGACTGTACTAATGTGTGCAGGCCTACTTGTGATCGAGGTAAGATTTGAGTAGGATGCGGCCGTGACCTTAAGTTAGATATCATCCCTGAAATAGAAATGGGAAAACCACTTCCAGGATAGCTGAGGTACGAATCGAATCCGTCTTTTCTCAGTTTTGCCTTACGAGGCTGAGTGTACCCCGTTCCATCCCTCAGACAAGAATTACATATCTTGGCAGTAAAGGGAATCGAACCCGGGCCTCCGCGGTGACAGCCACCATATAGGCTACATGGTTTGTACTTTCTGTACAATATACGACCTAAGAACTAGAAGCTCCCAGTTCTCAAAATAGTCAAATTATGTTACGGGTTAGTGTCCCATTTAACTGTCATACTTTAAGAGACGCTAGGATGCTGCAGTTTTGCCCTGAAGAGGATATTTAACGTGATAGTCAGTCAACTAACAAAGGTTTGTAGTATTTACGCACCAACCACTTGTGCCGCGATTCAATCCCGCAACCTTACACACTGTAGCCTACGCGAGAGCCTTAGCAACTTCACCATACAGGCTGCCGAAGAAATAGGTTGGTCTACTTGCGAAACATTAGCTTAAGCAGGTCTAGGTTAAGTCTCTGACCTGAAGGGTACACTCAGCCTTGTGAGGCAGAACTGAGAAGAGGTGGTTTCGATTCCCACCTCAGCCATCCTAGAAGTGATTATACGCGGTTTTTCCACTTCAACTCCATGTAAATGCTGGGATTGTTACTAACTTAAGGCCACTGCCGCCTCTTTCCTAATCGTGGTCTCACTTAAAACTACTACTACTACAGACACCACAATAACAGGGGGTGACGCTGGTTCCTGCTCGTGATGCCCCGGCATTCGATTCCAGTACTAAACTAAGCATCAGCATTTGACAGCCAGAGGACTTAGGCCAACCGAGCGACCACTGCCCAGCCATTTGACCTGCAGATTTTGAGGTGACGCGTGGTCAGCGCTGCGGGTTCCCTCGGCCGTCAATCTTGGTCTCCGTGACCGGAGCGCTGCCTCACTGTCAGACAGCTACTCAATACACGAGGCTGAGTGCACCCCGTCCTAGCCCTCACGCCAGCTTCTAAAATCCCAGACGGTGCCTAGAATCGAACCTGGGGCATCCGAATGCGACGCAGGTGCTCTGCCCCAACACCACGGGACCACAGTTTAAGGAGTCAAAACAATAGCAATTTTGATATTATGACAAACGTTGGTTGGTTGGTTTCTCAGTTTAGGGGCTGCGACAACGCAGGCATGTAGCCCCGTGTTCTTAGGGTGTGTATAGAATCTGTCTGATAACCGGTGTTAATTGTGATAGCTGTATTAGCGTGGGTTATCTGTGATTCAGGTAAGGACTGCAGACGATCAATTTTTCAAGTAGTTCCTACTTTTGCTACCAAATGCTACCGTCCACGACACCTAGCTGCGGACTTGGCTACTAGATGCCATCGCATCCAGCACCTGGCGACGAACGTTGGAACTAATATACCGTTATCAGATAATTTTGGCTTCACACAAGTGTAGTTAGTGGAAAGTACTTTCTCATGCCATGTACAGTATATGACATGGGACCGCCGGCTTTACTTCTCCTCCGAAGGAAGGCATAGGCCTACTAAGGGATTTTTAACGTTCTTGAAAAAAATCCGACGACTTCGGCCGGGTTTGAACCCTTGATTTTGGGCATAGACGCAACTACGCCACCGAAGCCGCCTTATTATGACAGGAGAAATTAAAGAATGTAATTCTTCTTTCTGAAAGAAAAAAAAACCTACAAAATATTTATTTGAGTTTTCTCAGAATAAAAATTAAATGATAACGCTTAATTAGCAGATGTGTACATGAGCGAGATTCATTGTGTAGCCACAGGTTTAACACCCAAATTAAAAAAAGAAAAGTCCAAACTTTCCTATAAAAATGAGAGATATGGGGGAAACGGTAAAGATCAGCACAAAGCAAGGACCGAATTTTGAAAAATGGATAAAAATTGTTACGATATGAATTTTTAAAATGTAAAACTTAGTTTCTAACAGCAAGATGTGTGTGTTTTTCGAAATGTATATAATTGTTATATAAGATCAATGCCAGGCACGGTCATAATATCAAGAGGCTCCAGAATGCCCTAGTCTATAGGGCATGCTAATTTGACTTACTATTTTTTTTCTTTTTCAGAAACTAATCAGGAACTAATCGATTCTTTCAGGAATATTCTTCAATTCCTTACTTTGACACAGGTTTTTTGAAATAAAAGTATTTTAGAATTTTCATGAACCTCTTTAAAATTGGAGGAAACTTGGACAGCGGGTAGACTATTATGAGCAATATAGTGAACGGATTATTGTAGCTAAAATCAATTTAAAAAAAACTACGTGCACCACAGTGGTTCAAGTCTACTGTAGGCTATATGCCTACCAGTCAGGCTGATGAGGATGTTAAAAAGGACGACGAAGAAATAGATGAAATTGTAAGGTATGTCAAGGGTGATGAAAATGTTATAGTAATGGGAGATTGGAATGCTGAGGTAGTAAAAGGAAAAGAAGGGAAGATAGAAGGAGATTTCAGATTAGGTGAAAGGAATGATCGAGGAAGCAGGCTGATGGAATACTGCACCGAGCATGAGTTGGTCATAGCTAACACCTTATTCAATAACCACAATAGAAGAATATACACATGGAAGAGACCAGGAGATACAGGACGTTACCAAATCGAGTTCATTATGGTCAAGCAGAGATTACGAAACCAGATTTTGGATTACAAAACCTATCCCGGTGCTGACATAAACTCTGACCATAATCTTGTTGTTATGAAATGGGGATTAAAGTTAAAGAAACTGAAGAAAAGTCAAAAGCCAAAAAGGTGGGCAATAGAGAAGGATGTAAACGAAAGATTCAAGAAGAGTATAAAGGAAGGACTCATGAAAAACTCTAAACAAACTTCAATTGCAGACGAATTGGAACTTTTGAAGAATGAAATAACAAAATCCGCAGAAGAAAACATTGGTAGAAAAGAAAGAATAGATAGAAAATCGTGGATCACTCAGGATATAGGCCAACGGGTACTAGAATTAATGGATGAAAGGTGGAAATACAAGAATGTAAGAGATGAAAAGGGGACAGCAGAGTACTGACGTCTGAGAAATGAGGTTAACAAGAAGTGCAAGGAAGCGAAAGAAGAATGGTTGAAAGAGAAATATGCAGGGATAGAAAATTGTCTGAAATTAATTAAAGTAGACACAGCTTATCGAAGGATTAAGAATACTTTGGGGGAAAAGAAGACTAAGAGCTGTAATATAAGGACACAGGTGGAAAGCCTCTAACAGATAGGGGAGAAAAGGTTGAGAGATGGAAAGCTTACATAGAGTCAGCAATTCTTCTAGGTCTCTTACATAGAGTGTTTCTACAAGGGAAAGGAGATTGAGAATCATGCAATAGAAAGGGAAGAGGGAACTGATGAGGATGCGAAAGGACATTTAATATTGAGATCAGAATTTGACAGAGCAATGGAAGACTTAAGCAAGAACAAAGCACCAGGCATAGCTGATATACCGGATGAGTTACTTCGCTGCATAGGTGATGGGGGTCTGATCAGGTTATTTCACTTGGTGTGTAAGATTCATGAGACAGGTGAGGTACCCTCTGATTTCAAAAAGAATGTTATCATCCCTATACCGAAGAAAGTAGGAGCTGACAGATATGAAGATTACCGTACAATCAGCTTGATTACTCACGCTTCAAAGTCCTGTCTAGAATAATTTACAAGAGGATGGAAAGCCAGATAGAAACGGAGTTTGGTGAAGACCAGTTTGGTTTCAGGAGAAATGTAGGAACAAGGGAAGCTGTACTAAGTCTTAGACTGATATTGGAGGACGAAGCAAAGTGGATATAAAAAGTAGGTTGGCTCAGGCAAGGAAAGCATTTCTACAGAAAAGTAATCTGTTGACATCGGATATAGATTTAGGGATTAGAAATATATTTTTGAAAGCCTTTGTCTGGAGCGTGGCACTGCATGGAAGTGAAACTTGGACTATTGGTGCAGCAGAAAAGAGAACTGAAGCGTTAGAAATGTGGTGTTACAGGAGAATGATGAAAATCAGATGGGTAGATATAGTTAAAAATGAAGAGGTATTAAGACGAGTGGGAGAGGAGAGATGTCTCTGGCGACTGCTAATGAAGAGAAGAGAGGTTGGTAGGACATATAGGCCTACTAAGCCACCCAGGAATAGCAAGCTTAGTTATGGAAGGAAGGGTCGAGGACAAGAACTGTAGGGGTAGACCAAAGTTATAATATGTTAAAGAGATTGCCTCGGATGTAGGGTGTGTTAGCTATGTAGACATGAAACGATTAGCTCAGGACAGGGGGCCATGGAAGGCTGCAACAAACCAGTCAAAAGACTGAAGACGCAAAAGACAACAACAATGAACAATCTTAAAATTTCAGTTTTGTATGTTGAAACGTTCCGGCAAAAAATGGAAATTATAACCAGAAAAACATTTTAGTGATAAATTGGAATCAAGATATTTCTTGTTTTTAGCCTATTTTCATTTACGAAAAAACAAGTAGTTCCGTGAAGAACTATACAGCCTATTTTCATATATCCTACTTATGTTAATTGCCACTATCAACATACACAATTTCAGTTTGATTGCTGTAATAGATTCGTAGATATTGAGAACCGACTAAATATTTCGGATGGTCGCCATGTTGGATTTTATATATGTAGGTCCTAGAGTTATGTACTGTTACACGCAGATTATTGTGAACGTGTAGTATTCAAACTTCAATCGCATAATTAGGACACAAGAAAAAACAAGGAGATTTAAAAAAAATTCACAGCTGCCATCTTGAGGTTATGGAAACAATTGAAATAAATTAGATGCCAGTGGATTAACATTCGGATAAAGATTTACTGTACCAAGTTTCACTGCACGCGGATGGTTAAATTGCGAGAAACGTCCATGTGAATATTTATAATTCGCGTCAGCGCCATGTTGGATTTGTGATCACCAGGTTATTTAAAGTCCTATAGGTGAACTTAAGTTCATAGCCCCTATGAACATTAAAAAAAGCAGTTTGATTGCTAAAATAGATTCGTAGATATTCAGTATCGACTAAATATTTCGGATGGTCGCCATGTTGGATTGTTAAATGTATAGGCCATAGAGTCATGTACCATTAAAGGAAAATTATTGCGTAGGTTCATTATTCAAACTTTCACTTCGATCGCATGACTACATCACAAGAAATAAAAACTTAATTTTAAAATTCGCACTGCCGCCATCTTGAAGTTATGTAAACAATTGAACTAAATTAGATACCAGTGCATTACACTGTGTATAAATATTTCCTCTACCAGGTTTCAGTGCGCTTGGAACATTAAATCTCTAGAAAGGTCTATTTAAAGTGTTCAAATTCGCTTGGCCGCCATGTTCGTTTTGTAGTTAACCGGTTTTTGAAAATCATATAGATGGACTTCCAGTAGTGCCCTTTATCTCCGTACAAAATTTTAGGGAGATACCGCTAATAGTTTCAGAGATATAGAATGCCGGTGAAATATTTCGCACATCCGCCATCTTGTGATTATGTAAACAATTGAACGAAGTTAGATGTCGGTGCATTACAATGTATATAAACATATATTGTACCAAGTTTCATTGCGTTTGGTTGGTCAAATCGCGAGAAACGTCTATTTAAAAGTCGCAAATTCGTTTGGCCGCCATGTTGGTATTGTAGTTACCAGGTTTTCAAAAGTCACATAAGTGAACTTATAGTAGTTCCTTCTATCATCATAGAAAATGTCAGGGTAATATCGGTAATAGTTTCGGAGATATTGAATGCTGGTGAAATATTTCGCACAGCCGCCATGTTGGATTGGTGAGTCGTAACAAAATTTGAAGGGCACGGTCGAGGTCGCCGGGAATAGTGCTATGAACTTTCCGAGTTTCATTGAAATCGCTCCTGCCGTTTAGATTTTATTAGGGGGAGACACACACACGAATCACACACACACGCACACACACACGGACAAAAGGTGATCTCATAAGCCTATTTTTTCAAAATTGAAAATAGGCTAAAAAATAGACTTATGAGATCACATTTTGTCCGTGTGTGTGTGTGTGCGTCCGTGGGTGTGTCACCCCCTAATAAAATCTAAATAGCTGGAGCTACTTCAATTAAACTCGGTAAGGTCATAGTACTATTTTGGCCGAATCGGACCATGCCCTTCAAATTTGAAAACGTCTCCCCAACATGGCGGCTGTGCGAAATATTTCACCGGAATTCTATGTCTCCGAAACTGTTACTGGTATCACTCTAAACGTTTGTATGGTAATAAAGGGCACTACTAGAAGTTCACCTATGTGACTTTCAAAACCCGGTTGACTACAAAACGAACATGGCGGACAAGCAAAGTTGAAATATTTAAATAGACTTTTCACGAGATTTCACCATCCGAACGAAGTGAAACTTGGTGCAGTGAATGTTTGTACTCATTGTAATGTACTGACATCTAATTTTGTTCAATTGTTTACATAACCTCAGGATGGCGGCAGTGCAAAATTTTAAAATGAAGTTTTTATATATTGTGTTCTCATCATGCGATCGAAGTCAACGTTTGAATAATGAACATACGCAATAATCTTCATCTATCAGTACATAATTATATGGCCTACATATAAAAAATCCAACATGGTGACCATCCGAAATATTAAGACGGTTCTCAATATCTACTAATCAATGACAGCAATCAAACTGAAATTTTGTACGTTGATATAGGTACGTAACTTAAATTCACCTATGGGACTTTCAATAACCTGGTGAGCACAAATACAACATGGCGGCGACGCAAAACTTAAATATTTAAATGGATGTTTCTCGCGATTTAACCATCCGAGCGCAGTGAAACTTGGTACGGTAAATGCTTATACGAATGTTAATGCACTGATATCTAATTTATTTCAATTTTTGTCATAATCTCAAGATGGCGCCTGTGCAAAATTTTAAGAACTCGTTTCTTGATTTCTTGTGTCCTAATAATGTGATTGAAGTTTGAATAATAAACCTACGCAATAATCTTCATCTAATAATACTTAACTCTATGGCCTACATATATAAAAATCCAACATGGTGATCAACCGAAATATTTAGACGTTTCTCAATATCTACAAATCTATTACAGCAATCTAACTGAAATTGTGTATGTTGATAGAGGCAATTAACATAAGTAGGATATATGAAGTTAATCACGGATCTACTTGTTTTTGTATCGTCTAAGAGAAATAAAAATTTAAAAAGCACTTTGGAGGGAGTCGCCTCCGTAGCGTAGCGGTCAGCATGGTTAATTGCCGCCCCGGAGGTCCTGGGTTCGATTCCCGGCTCTGCCACGAAATTTGAAAAGTGGCATGAGGACTGGAACGGGGTCTACTCAGCCTCGGGTGGTCCCAATGAGTAGAGGCGGTTCGATTCCCACCTCAGCCATCCTCGAAGTGGTTTTCCGTGGTTTCCCACTTCGTTCTCGGGCAAATGCCGGGCTGGTGCCTACTGTAAGGCCACGGCCATTTCCCTCTTCCCTCCCATCCCTCATGAGGCTTTGCAGGCGAGGCCGCCTGGGCGAAGTGCTGATCGGATGGGGAAAAAAATGTACTGCTATAAGCCTAATACAGGGTCTTTCACTCAAGGTGCGGCCAGCCCTGCGCTCCAGGTAGAACGTGGGTCTATAAAGGTCAGACGAGCATATCGCAGCGCGCTGCTGTCACAGCATATGTCATAATTAAGATAAGGAAGAAGTGCTGTTGGATTGATGTTTCGGAGCAGCGCGGGACTTCGCAGTGCTGGAACAGTTGCAATGCAGGGTTTACCGAGTAAAGTTGACTTTGTTATTTCGTTTATAACCTATTTAATGTTATAAGTGTTATAAGTTTATAACGTGTGTACGTGTTAGTGGTTATTGATTAATTGTTATTGTGTCCCAAAATTTTATAACGTGTTATTGCTAAGTGTTAAAGCCTATTGGTTCAATAATGCCTCAACCTGCGTTCACATTAGAACAAAAGATTTTCATGTACGACACTTATGTATTGAGGAATTCCTGTAGAGAAGTTAGAAGGCGGTATATAGGAAAATTCCCAGGTGCGACCATTCCAAATAGAGAAACTGTTAGAAGACTTGTCAACAAATTTAGAAGTACAGTTTCGATTCTGGTTGGAAAACGAAGAGTAAAAAAGCGAGTGCTTACTGAGGAGAAATTAGGCGAGGTAGGGGAAATGTTACAACGTATTCCTACAAAATCGCTCAAAAAACTTTCGCAGCAAACACAAATTTCGATTACCTCAGCGTGGCGGGCTACAAAAAATGTTAAAATTGAAACCATACAGGATTACTGTTGTTCAAGAGTTGCTTCCACGTGATAATGAGAGCAGGGTAAATTTTTGTAACTGGGTTTTAAGGGGTGTTGATGATGGGGTACTTGATCCGAAATTAATAATATTCTCTGATGACGCATGGTTCCATTTAAGTAGACATGTTTCAAGTCAGAATAACAGGTACTGGTCTTCAGAAAAACCTGTTAATTTCATACATCAAACACCCCTACATGATGTGAAAATGGGAGTGAGGCTGGCAGTAACTGCAGACAGGATAATAGGGCCTATATTTTTTTTAAACCACAATCACTGGGCAGAGATATAGGGATGACATTCTCTTACCATTTTTTGAACAATTGACGGACACTGAATGCCAATCTGGATATTTCCAGCAAGACTCTGCAACTGCGCATACGGCTAACGAGTCACTAGATTTAATTGAGGAAATTTTCGACAACAGGGTAATTAGTAAACCATTGTGGCCCGCAACATCCCCAGATCTTACGGTTTGCGATTTTTATTTATGGGGAAAACTGAAAAATAAGGTTTATGCAACAAACCCTCACACTCTAGATGAACTCAACAGAATATAACCAAAGAAATTGAGGCTATCTCGGTAGACGAACTGAAGCGTGTAAATGAACATTTCCTTAGACGATGCCAGAAATGTGTAGATGCAAGTGGAGGACATTTTCAACATCTTCTGTGACAGGGTGGGTAATTATTTTACTTTGATTATGTGTTATTATGTGTACTCGTTATTTACATGTGATTTGTACGGGTGCTCTCTCGACCCTAAGCTCAGCGAGCTGCCTCTACGCGCCACCGGCAGCTCGCTGAGCTTAGGGTCGAGAGTCCGAAGCATCAATCCACAGCACTTCCTTCTTTATCTTAATTATGACATATGCTCTGACCGCAGCGCGCTACGATATGCTCGTCTGACCTCTATAGCTGCACGTTCTACCTAGAGCGCTGGGCTGGCCGCACCTTGAGTGAAAGACCCTGTAGTTCGTAAATTAATATGGTGACAAGACAAGATGTTGAAATATTTGAAGATTTCGGAGCCCCTTAAAATCGTTATTGTTTGGCTCCTTAACCTGTATGTACAGTAAGTAGTGATGGGTAAATACCCAGGAACTTTGCCATCGGGAATATTCCTCAAACATTCCCGACATTCAAAATTGTTAAAATTTAGTGGTAATTTCTAACTTAGTAGAAACTGAAAACTACATTAGTAACTATTTCTTGACATCTAAAATACATAGTGATATGAACTTAATCGTTTTAAAAGTTTCTTTATAGACGTTTAAACTAACAGAATTACCAATTAGGTGGCTTCGGTGGCGTAGTTGGTAGCATGCTGAGGTTCTATGCCCAAGGTTCAAACCCGGCCAAAGTCGTTGGATATTTTAAGAGCATTAAAATCCCTCAGTATGCCTTCCTTCGGAGGGGGAGTAAAGCCGGCGGTCCCATGTCATAGATTTATGGCATGAAAAAGAACCTTCCACTAACCACACTGTGTGAAGCCAAAATTTGTAGGTTAGAATTGATAACGCTCTATTAGTTAAAACGTTCGCCGCCAGGTGATGACTGCGATGCCATCTAATAGCCAAGTCCGAAAACTAGGTGTCGTGGACGGTAGCATTTGGTAGCAAAAGTAGGAACTATTTGAAATTATTGTCTGCAGTCCTTAGTTGAATGAATTAAAAACGGATAACAGTCATCACAATTAACACTGGTTATCAGACAGATTCTACACACACCCAAAGTACACGGGGCTACATGACTGCGTTGTCGCAGCCCCTAAACTGAGGAACCAAACAACCAACCAGAATTACCAATGAGTATTTAATAATTTAATTACACCTTATGTCAATAAAATTGTTAAAACTTAATGTTATTAATTTAATGTTAATGATTCAATGCTATTGACACAAGGTGAAATTAAATTATTTTAATACTCTTTGGTATTTCTGTTAATCTAAAATACAGAAAAACCAATTTTCTTATTTCTGTTTCTTACCTTTCATTAATATCGTGAACAAGTAAAATTTCGCAATAAGATTCGTTTAAAGTATAGCCTAACAATTACTAAAGTTAATGAATAATGCAATATATTTTTAACAATATCAGGAAAAATTATAATGATGATCATGGTAGACTAATAATTGTTTTTAAGGGGCTTAACATCTGGGTTATATGCCCCTAATGGCTTGGGTGATCGTGAAATTCAAACTATAACTAAAACTAACTACTAATCTTACAACTAACTTACATACTAGAAGAAGAAGAAGAAGAAGAAGAAGAAGAAGAAGAAGAAGAAGACAAGGAGGAAAAGGAAAATAAAAGATGGGAAAAGAAATGCCCTCAAGGGGCAGATAACCTCGCTGGTCTGTGCCTTGAAACCACAACAATCAATCATTCAATCAATCGAAATGCCTGAACCCTCGAAGAATGAGGCTTGAGGGGCTTGGAAAGAAGAAGAGCTATAAAAGACAGACAGGAAAGAGGCGAGGGTCTATCCCAAAAGGCATTGGAAAAAGGGAAAAACAGACCGAGGTCAGGACTCCCTCTGGTTCGCCAACTCCCGAACTCAGCAGCCGCGAGCCCTTCAGGGTGTACCTGTAGCACTATCCAGGGAGGGGCTACATTATTCCTGCCTCCGTTAGAGCCTTGAATAATAATAATAATGTTATAGGTTTCATGTCCCTTTTAACAACTGCGGCTTTTAGATACGCTTTGATGATGGAATTTTGCCAAGAAGGGGATATTTAACGTAAATCTACTGACACGGCATTTTCGCATCCTCAAATGCCAACTGGCTTTGCAAGGATTCACCACCAAGCAAATGCCAGGACGGTTCCTTTCAGCAGGTTCAAAGCCGACTTCCTTCCATATTTGTCCCAAACAAACTTCCAATGATATTTCAATAGGCCTATGCTGAGAACCCAAAAACATTAAAAAGAATGATTTTTAGCCTACTTTTCACATTTTGCCAAAATGAGGAAAAAGTAGTCTTATGAGATCGGGCAAATGTGTGTCTGTCTGTCTGTCTGTCTGTCTGTCCTTCTGTCTGTCTGGCTGGCTGTGTGTGTGTCCCCCCCTATCAACTCCTAAACGGCTGCAGCAATCAAAACCAAATTTAGTATGAGTAAAGATGTGCACCGGAATATCTCACGTCCATATTTGAAAATGATTTCAGTGCTACCAACTGCTGAAAAAACGCACTAGAAATTTGAGCTCCATGTTGGATATCTTGCAAGGTATACATGAGAGCTATTCCAAAATTGGCACACATGTAGATAATACTATTTCAGTTTAATTTCCAGGAGGCCAATCATGACAGTGTTACCAAAATAATTTTAAGCCTCCTGATAGGTCCAATGTTTAAATGCATATAACTTTTACACTATCAATTGGATTTCAACCAAATTTTGTATGTAATATCTGTACATAAACGGATATGATTAGGCGTATTCTTACGAGCCACCAGGGCTGCCAACTGTTAATAATTGCTCTCTCTATTTTTTTATTCAAATACCAATATATCAGAAAGTATGCAAGCCAACAGCTTTAAACTATGCACACGTATATTCTGACATTTTAGATTAATTTGGAGTAACTTATATACGTCAGTCCTACCAACATGATTATAAGCCTGCTGATAGTACCAATTTTTAAATACATGTAACTTCTATACTATCAGTTGGATTTCAACCAAATTTCGTATGTGCTATGTGTACCATAACAGATATGACTATAAGTATTGTTAAGAGCAATCAGGGCTGCCAACTGTTAATAAATGCTGTCTATATTTTTTTAACCCTAATATCAATACATCAGAAAGTATGCAAGCCAACAGCTCTATACTTTGCACACGTATAATACCTGACATTCTAGATTAATTTGGAGTAATTAATACAAGGCAGTGCTGCCAACATGATTCTATGCCTGCTGATATATCCAATTTTAAAATACATGTAACTTCTATACTAACAAATGGATTTCATCCAAAATTGGCACAACAAGATATCATAATATTTCAGATTATTTCTGACCAGCACACTAATGGTATTGTTGGCAACATGCTTTTACGCGTACTGATAGATCCAGTGTCTAACTGCATGTAACGTCCATTGGACTTCAACCAAATTTTGTATTCTGTACCTAAAGAGATGGAACAAAGAATATATTCAGTCACCAGGGCTGCCAACTGTAGTGCTCTATTAGGCTACATCATACCAGGTATATTTTGAACTAATTAGATATTTCGATATTACCAACTTAATTTCGTCATTATTCCAGATAGGTTCATATACTGTAGAATAATCATTGGCATGAAAAGTAGGCTGTATAGTTCTTCACGGAACTTCTTGTTATTTACCAAAACCTTAGCTAGCGCCACCATAATGGTCCTCATAAGACACTATGATTTGTAGAGATTTTAAGCCTTTCTTTCAGTGTTGCGTATAGACTACAATATTGTCATTTGTAGCTCTTCAGTCGGTCAACACGATTATGCCCAATGAATGGGCAGGGTACAAGATATAAATATACAAATACACTCCTGCAAAAAATTACATGTATTAGTTAACCCCTCACTATTAAATGGGGCAATGTAAGATTGCGCGTTTCGACCTTCTGAAGCGATTGGAGAGCCCAATCACCACCATAGGGAATATGAAGTAAATATGGAAAAAGGTTAGGAAGTGAAATGACAAGAATGTGTCAAAGGGAAGAACCCAAAAGAATATATATATATATATATACATACAAAAGTTTGGTGCTTTTCAGTCGGTCAACACGAATGTACCCGAAAAGAGCTGGGATATGCCCTAATCCTGAAATAAATTACATGCGATTACATGAGATTAATTAATTAAGCTGAAATATAAAATATTTGTAACTTCCCAAAGCAGCGTAGTGCGAGGGAAGGGGTGGCCCGTGACCCATTTAAAATAGACGTTATTTATAAATATGATTAAACTTGAAGCTTGTGAATAAATAGGATTGTTGTATTCAAAGAGAGAAATGAACATCTAAAGGAAGCATTTATAAGAGCACAACAAACGAGAAAAATAGTTAACAAAATTCACATGGTGCATTTCAATTTGCTGCCAAACGTGAAGATCAAGGGAAAAGTGATAATATTTATTACCTTCAACAATAATTGGTTGTATAGTTTTAACCTTAAGTGATTACAAATGTTACAAGATTCAAACAGGGCGGCCGTGAGTAAAAATTTAAAAACGATGCCACGCATATAAAAATAAAGCAATTAAATTGCTGTGAGGTTAATATACAAAACATAGTAGTTTGGGAATACAATAAGTAGGAACAATTTACTAGAGAAGGAGTCTTTAGACTCGTGCACAGCAGTGCGAGTATACAATGAGTATATATAGTTTAAGAAAGAAGAAGTCCTTAGACTGGTGCAAAGTAGTGCTAGCATAGCCTACAATGAGCAGATATAGTTTATGAAAGAGAGAGTCTTTAGACACAGACACAGCAGTGCTCCCATAAATAATTGGTCTCAGACCAACGATTGACTCGAATAATTAATTTGTTTAAAAATTTACACTTTTTCGCGTAGTCTGGATTAGATAAGCAAGAATATGACAAATTGATGTGCCCCATTCGACACGCAAAGGCTAAATTAGAGTTAAGATAAGACAATCTAAGTTAATCGTAAAAATTTAGGCACAGCAGTATTTATTTAAACACAAATTGTGCTAAATGTTCGGGCATAACTCAACAAAATGACAGTGTTTCGCCCCGGTGTGCAATTGGGCTCTTCAGTTGGTTAAAGCACACCTCACCAGGACACTGTCTAGTACACACTGGGAAGGCCATTGCAAGACGTATTTGATACATGTGTATCCACGCCACGAGCAAAGCCAGTGCATTATGGGAGTCGAAACTCCACTCCAAAGCAATTATAACCTTACCTTGGCATTGAATATATAATTTTCAAAAGAAAAATATGTATTGTCCGTTGAGCCATTATATATTTAAACACAAATTGTGCTAAATGTTCCGGCATAACTCAACAAAATGACAGTGTTTCGCCCCGGTGTGCAATTGGGCTCTTCAGTTGGTTAAAGCACACCTCACCAAGACACTGTCTTTTGTCCGTCCAGTGTTAAGAGTGTACTACGGGCTCTTATGGGCTTTTACATTTAGCGGACTTCCCCAGAATTGATGACTTCGAAGTCTTTAAAACTGGATTTTCGCTATGTTATTTAATAGGTTAATGATCATGGGTGGAGAGTACATGATCCGCAGCATTCATTTAATGATATGTAATTCTTACATTCTTGATATGCAACATGATTTTGTAATGTATGTGACAGCAGTGTCTGCGCGCTGGATGGAACAGCGCGCACGCTGTTGTACGTGCCTTAGCTCTCCACTGAACGCACGAGTCCAGAACTCTCCAAGATATTTGAAACAGTGTTGGAGTGTAAGGACCGTTTTGTGTAATATAAAAATAATTGTAATTTAGGTATAAGTGGCATTAAATATATGGGTGATGTTCCGTTTGCGAAACGTAAACCCGGGGAAATTTTAAGGCGCAGAGAACGACAGATAATTGTAACGTCTACAATTATATAAAGACCAAGAATCAGGAGAAAAGTGCTGCTGTACGTTTTTGAAAAACCCGTGATATTATATTATTGTTATTATTAACTACTCACCTGCAATAATGTGCTTAACAGAACTTTCATGCAGTTAAATTACGCGATTTGTGCCGAATGAGGAGCTTGTATGTAAAATAAACCGCTAAGGCCCATTATGAAATGGATAATGATTGTTTTGAGTAATATTTTAAAGAACAGATTGTCGCAAATTTCCCACATCAGTCTGTAGTATTTGCCATTCATTGTCCAATGTACGTTGTGCCACTGAATGTTTTGTTTACTTTGTTTCATCCATCGATACCGAGCTCGATAGCTGCAGTCGCCAGTATCCAGTATTCGGGAGATAGTGGGTTCGAACCTCACTGTCGGCAGCCGTGAAGATGGTTTAACGTGGTTTCCCATTTTTCACACCATGCAAATGCTGGGGCTGTACCTTAATTACGGTCACGTCGTCGACATAAGACCTAACTGTGTCGGTGCGAAGTAAAGCAACTTGTAAAGAAAATCTTTCATCTACGCGTGTAATAATATGTGAAGTATCATATGATAAGAACAAAATTACTTGTTATTTCCGGGTACTCCAGAGGAGTGCGTCAGGCCTCGGCAGCCGGCACAGTTCATATCCTCGCCGCTAGATGGAGGCTTCATTCATTCCATTCCTGACCCGGTCGGAGACTGGAAGCAGGCTGTGGATTTTTCATTTCCGGGTACTGTCTTCGCCTCTGCAGATGAAAGTGTCTCACTGGGATCCGTGTAGGTTTCGTTGCGACAGATGATTTGTATCCTGTCACTGACCTAGGCTGACCTTGGAGAATATATTGCCATATTACGTATTAAACTTGATCCGTATCTAACGGATGACTCAGGTTAGCTTTCATGTCATTTCAATTGTTTTGTCATAGCCATACCGTACGTAACTAAAATTCCAATGTAAATAAATAGTTAACTGCCGCAGTATTTATAATCCGTTCTAAGCATTGATATGTAAATCAATTACTATCCTCGGTTCCCCCACTCCTTGAGGGAATAACTCAGTCTTTATCTTTATTGAAAACTGATCGTCCAAATTCTGTTATTCTTACGGGAATTATAGTAAAAGGTTGCAGATTATAATGGCGCGAAGGATTGAAATTCCGTCGGGATGAGGAGCTTACTGATACTCAGTCCGGCAGCGGGCTGTACTACTCGTGTGGAGGGCTGTACTATAGCTGCCCTTATACACTCGCTAGGCGTGGCAACGCTTGTGCCATAAGAGCCCGTAGTACACTCTTAACTCTGGACGGACAATAGTACACACTGGGAAGGCCATTGCAAGACCTATTTGATACATGTGTATCCACGTCACGAGCAAAGCCAGTGCACTATGGGAGTCGAAACTCCACTCCAAAGCAATTATAACCTTACCTTGGCAGTTAATATATAATTTTCAAAAGAAAACTATGTATTGTCCGTTGAGCCATTATATATTTAAACACAAATTGTGCTAAATGTTCCGGCATAACTCAACAAAATGACAGTGATTCGCCCCGGTGTGCAATTGGGATCATCAGTTGGTTAATGCACACCTCACCAAGACACTGTCTAGTAAACACTGGGAAGGCCATTGCAAGACGTATTTGATACATGTGTATCCACGTCACGATCAAAGCCAGTGCACTATGGGAGTCGAAACTGTTGTTAACTAATCTTCAAGTTTCAGTGGAAATAACGAGAGTTTGTTAACGAAATAGTAGATCGTATATTTACACGTCCATCACGCTACAAGGCAGAAACAACACAAGGAATACTAAAATATAAAATCAATGCTGCCAACTTAAATTGTTAACTACCAACTCCAACACTTCCCCTGGTAGTTAACCTCTAACAATGACAATCCTTTAATTCAACAAAAATACCAAAAAATTCAGTTCCTGTTATAAACTAAACCAAATTGAGGATCTTTATGAAACTCTGGGTCTTTGGCCCATTCAATGACTTCGTAAACAAGTCTGCAACATTATTGTTACTTGGAACATATTCGAAAATAATGTTCCTCTTACTTACATGGTCCCTACAAAACTGATACTTAACATCAAAGTGCTTTGTCAATTCAGAATCACCACTGTTTCTGGTGAGCTTAATGGCACTTTGATTGTCACCTCTGATGACAATTGGTTTAGGCAAAACCGCTTCCTGACCCAACTCGTTTATTATTTGTCCTAGCCATAATGCCTCCTTAGCAGCATGGAACATAGAATCATACTCTGACTCGGTTGTAGATGTGGCAACCGTGTCACGTTTCTTTGGTAACCTCGTGTTCCAGCTAATTGGTGCATTTGCTAAGATTGCAACATATCCACTCACAGATTTCCTGTCTTTGGCATTAGCAAAATCTGCATCACAATACATTCGGACATGTACATCAGATTTTTCAAAAAACAATTTTACATTACATGTTTTCTTCAAGTACAACATAATGTGCTTTACATCTTGCCAATCTCTCTTTGTAGGTGAACAATTTTTCTTGCTCACTTTACACACTGCAAAAGTTATGTCTGGCCTAGTCGTTGTAGCCAGATATAGTAACATACCTACTGCTTTTCTGTACTCGTACTCCTCATGTTTCTCATCACCTGACAATTTTCCGTCATCTCTATTTATTTCTAAAGGAGCTGACCTGCCCTTCCCATCTTCAAGTTTGAATTCTTTCAATACCCTTTTAATGTAGTCAGTTTGATTAACAGACATTACTCCTTCCCTGTACTCCACATTCATAGAAAGAAAGTTGGTCATATTTCCTAACTTCTTAATCTCCAATCTAATGTCCAACTCTTTTTTGAACCATTCAACCCGTTCTCTTTTTCCCCAGCATGCCAAGTCATCAACATAAACACCAATGAACAGATCCTTATCTTTGTTAACAAACACACATGGATCCTTCACCAGAGGTTTCAAACCTAATTCTGACAAATTCATATACAAGGTCGAATGCCATTCCATAGCACTTTGTTTAAGCCCATACAAGCTTTTGAGCAATTTACACACTTTATTTTTATCCACCTCAAAATATTTAGGATGTTCCATGAAAACTTCCTCATTCAACTCACTGTGCAAATATGCTGTGAGCACATCAATATGTTCCTGAACCCACCCATTAATGACAGTTATGGCCATCATCAGTCGAATCGTTTTTCTTTTAATTACTGGAGCATAAGTTTCATTAAAGTCTACCCCTGGCACTTGGGAAAAACCTTGTGCTACCAATCTCGCCTTAAATCTATTAACAGTACCATCTGGATTTCTCTTAAGTTTCAAAACCCACTTACAACCCAACACATTTCTACCAGAAGGCCTGTCAACCAAAATAAATGTCCCTTTACGTTGGATACTGTCTAACTCACTTTTCATTGCATCTCTCCATTCATCACAGAACTCCCCATTCAATGCCTCACTCACACTCAATGGTTCTTCGATATAATCAGCAACATATACCGACAAATTACAGCAAGAACATTCTTTACGCTTCCTTAATCTTTCACTCCTTCTCAAAACGTTCTCATTATTTTCAGCCTCAATCACATTTTTATCATTCTCTTGGACATTGCTTTCAATCTCAATCTCTGACTCATCACTACAATAATTTCTTATCATAACATCAGTTTGAACATGCTTAATAGTAGGCCTAACCTGTTCTACCATGGGAAATATACTTTCATCAAATTTTACATGATATCCAATCACAAATGATTTAGTCTCAAGATTAAACAATTTATACCCCTTCACATTGTTTTCATAACCTATGAATACACATCTCACTGCTCGGGGCTGAAATTTACCTACTTTCTGAAATAACCAAGCTTTACAACCAAATGCACGTAACCTTGGATATTCTTTTTCAGCACTCTCTCCCTTCCACATTTCATATGGGATCTGATTCCCAATAGCCCTAGATGGACACAGATTCCTAGTAAGGCAAGCAGTGTTGGCTGCTTCAGCCCAAAACGAATCTGACAAACCTGACTGCACTAACAAACACCTTATCTTATCTTCTGCAATCCTATTAAACCTCTCAGCTATACCATTTTGTTCTGGAGTATAAGCTACCGTCTTTCTATGACCTATCCCATTCGCTTTCAAATAGGTCTCGAATTTATTACCACAATATTCGCCACCTCCATCTGTTTGAAAGCATTTAAGTTTCAAGTCATGCATTTTTTCTACTTCAGCTTGATACTCCAAAAACTTTGAGAAAGCCTCACCTTTACTTTTCAAGAATTTAACAACTGTAAATCTGGAATAATCATCCACAAAACTCATCATGTATTTATGACCACCATTTGATTTAACAGGAGATGTTAACAAATCACTATGTACCAATTCCAGTGGTTTACTGCATTGGCGTTCACTCTTCTGCGGGAAACTACATCTAGTCATCTTCCCCAGAACACACACATCACAACTCTTATTCTCACTCTTTAAACCTGACAAATATGGAATTTTCTGCATAGCAGCTTCATGTGGATGCCCTAACCTTACATGCCACAAATCTGAACTCACTGCTCGCAAGGCTACAGCTTCAATTTCATCACTCATCTCATCTTCACTGACATCAGCATTCGATATACAAGCTACACTGTGATTAGGTTCCAACAAATACAACCCATTTGATTCTAGACTTGTAAACACGCACTCATCATTATACATACCTTTAGCACCTTCTTTGTTAAAGTGAACAAATACATCATTCTTGGCTAAGCGCCAACTGAAATCAAATTGAATGCTAAATCGGGAACGTGCAAAACATTTCTCATCTCAAGCACATTACCACCACACTTATCAGATAATGCAAGTTTGACAATACCTTTTCCACTAACTGGGAGTTGCCCTTGTCCAATCTTAACATTGCCCTTACACTCTGAATAGGAGGAAAACAACTCTCTTTTAGACGTCATATGTTCTGACGCTGCCGAGTCAAGGCACCAAACATCAGAACTGTTCATTGACACCATTGCGAACACACTGATACAGGCTATAGTCTTCCCCGTTTTATTGGAATGTCCATTGTCGTCCCTTTTTCCATTATTTGATTTCATTTTGGTACAATCTGATGCCCAATGACCATACTCGTGACAGTTAAAACATTTAACTTCTGGACAAAACTTGCTAATATGCCCTAACCTCTGACATTTGTAACATTTAACACTATTACTATCACCACTTTTTCCACTCTGCACACTATTCTTCTTACTGTTTTTGTACACTAACTTGTCATTCTTGCCTTTCTTGGAGATGAGTGCACTTGATGCGGAAGTCTCCTGCGCGGCTTCTAACTGGGACGGCGTCGCTCCTCGTCTATAAGTCGTCTTTTAACCTTCCGTGTTGTAAGATCCGGCTCCCTCAGTAGATTTTGGACGAAGGTCTCGTACTCCTCCATCGGTAGACCGACTAGCAGGAAGTTGGCCATCATCTCGTCGTCGAATATTATGCCACCCCTGGCATTTTTTTTGTTCAATCTCTGGATACTGGCCGCATACTCTTGCATCGACATATTTGGGGTCTTCGAAATATTTGTCATTTCTTTCAAGGACTGAAGTGCATTAAACTTGGTAGAAGAGACGTGAATTTCTTCCAGAATTTCCCAAGCATGATTCGCTCTAATACAATCTTCCACATCTAACAAGAAATCATCCCCAACGGATTTGTATAATACCGACAAAGCTTTCCTATTCAAGCGTGCCTGATCCACATTCAACTCGTTCTCATCGAAGCCTGGTTCAATCGCCACCCAACAGTTCTTATCGATCATATGCGCCTTCACTCTCAGTTCCCAGGCGAAGTAGTTTCCATTTGCTAGCTTTGGAATGGAAACGAGGTCTTTGTCATCTCCGTCAGCCATCTTGGTACTGTCGCTGTAACGTTCGCCGGTTCAGTCACAAACACTCACAATCTGTTTTTAAAATTCAGATTTCATCTCAATCTCAACAATCCGTAATTCACGCACCGATCTACGTACTTCGCACTGCTCTGGGCTCATAACCTGTTGTTAACTAATCTTCAAGTTTCAGTGGAAATAACGAGAGTTTGTTAACGAAATAGTAGATCGTATATTTACACGTCCATCACGCTACAAGGCAGAAACAACACAAGGAATACTAAAATATAAAATCAATGCTGCCAACTTAAATTGTTAACTACCAGCTCCAACAGAAACTCCACTCCAAAGCAATTATAACCTTACCTTGGCATTGAATATATAATTTTCAAAAGAAAACTATGAATTGTCCGTTGAGTCATTATATATTTAAACACAAACTGTGCTAAATGTTCCGGCATAACTCAACAAAATGACAGTGTTTCACCCCGGTGTGCAATTGGGCTCTTCAGTTGGTTAAAGCACACCTCACCAAGACACTGTCTAGTACACAATGGGAAGGCCATTGCAAGCCGTATTTGATACATGTGTATCCACGTCACGAGCAAAGCCAGTGCACTATGGGAATCGAAACTCCACTCCAAAGCATTTATAACCTTACCTTGGCATTGAATATATAATTTTCAAAAGAAAAACTATGTAATGTCCGTTGAGCCATTATATATTTAAACACAAATTTTGCTAAATGTTCCGGCATAACTCAATAAAATGACAGTGTTTCGCCCCGGTGTGCAATTGGGCTCTTCAGTTGGTTAAAGCACACCTCACCAAGACACTGTCTAGTGCACACTGGGAAGGCCATTGCAAGACGTATTTGATACATGTGTATCCACGCCACGAGCAAAGCCAGTGCACTATGGGAGTCGAAACTCCACTCCAAAGCAATTATAACCTTACCTTGGCATTGAATATATAATTTTCAAAAGAAAAATATGTATTGTCCGTTGAGCCATTATATATTTAAACACAAATTGTGCTAAATGTTCCGGCATAACTCAACAAAATGACAGTGTTTCGCCCCGGTGTGCAATTGGGCTCTTCAGTTGGTTAAAGCACACCTCACCAAGACACTGTCTAGTACACACTGGGAAGGCCATTGCAAGACGTATTTGATACATGTGTATCCACGTCACGAGCAAAGCCAGTGCACTATGGGAGTCGAAACTCCACTCCAAAGCAATTATAACCTTACCTTGGCATTGAATATATAATTTTCAAAAGAAAAATATGTATTGTCCGTTGTGCCATTATATATTTAAACACAAATTGTGCTAAATGTTCCGGCATAACTCAACAAAATGACAGTGTTTCGCCCCGGTGTGCAATTGGGCTCTTCAGTTGGTTAAAGCACACCTCACCAAGACACTGTCTAGTACACACTGGGAAGGCCATTGCAAGACGTATTTGATACATGTGTATCCACGTCACGAGCAAAGCCAGTGCACTATGGGAGTCGAAACTCCACTCCAAAGCAATTATAACCTTACCTTGGCTTTGAATATATAATTTTCAAAAGAAAAAATATGTATTGTCCGTTGAGCCATTATATATTTAAACACAAATTGTGCTAAATGTTCCGGCATAACTCAACAAAATGACAGTGTTTCGCCCCGGTGTGCAATTGGCCTCTTCAGTTGGTTAAAGAACACCTCACCAAGACACCGTCTAGTACACACTGGGAAGGCCATTGCAAGACGTATTTGATACATGTGTATCCACGTCACGAGCAAAGCCAGTGCACTATGGGAGTCGAAACTCCACTCCAAAGCAATTATAACCTTACCTTGGCATTGAATATATAATTTTCAAAAGAAAAATATGTATTGTCCGTTGAGCCATTATATATTTAAACACAAATTGTGCTAAATGTTCCGGCATAACTCAACTAAATGATAGTGTTTCGCCCCGGTGTGCAATTGGGCTCTTCAGTTGGTTAAAGAACACCTCACCAAGACACTGTCTAGTACACACTGGGAAGGCCATTGCATGACGTATTTGATACATGTGTATCCACGTCACGAGCAAAGCCAGTGCACTATGGGAGACGAAACTCCACTCCAAAGCAATTATAACCTTACCTTGGCATTGAATATATAATTTTGAAAAGAAAACTATGTATTGTCCGTTGAGCCATTATATATTTAAACAATAAATTGTGCTAAATGTTCCCGCATAACTCAAAAAAATGACAGTATTTCGCCCAGGTGTGCAATTGGTCTCTTCAGTTGGTTAAAGCACACCTCACCAAGACACTGTCTAGTACACACTGGGAAGGCCGTTGCAAGACGTATTTGATACATGTGTATCCACGTCACGATCAAAGCCAGTGCACTATGGGAGTCGAAACTCCACTCCAAAGCAATTATAACCTTACCTTGGCATTGAATATATAATTTTCAAAAGAAAAATATGTATTGTCCGTTGAGCCTTTATATATTTAAACACAAATTGTGCTAAATGTTCCGGCATAACTCAACAAAATGACAGTGTTTCGCCCCGGTGTGCAATTGGGCTCTTCAGTTGGTTAAAGCACACCTCACCAAGACACTGTCTAGTACACACTGGGAAGGCCATTGCAAGACGTATTTAATACATATGTATCCACGTCTAGAGCAACGCCAGTGCACTATGGGAGTCGAAACTCCACTCCAAAGCAATTATAACCTTACCTTGGCATTGAATATATAATTTTCAAAAGAAAAATATGTATTGTCCGTTGAGCCATTATATATTTAAACACAAATTGTGCTAAATGTTCCGGCATAACTCAACAAAATGACAGTGTTTCGCCCCGGTGTGCAATTGGGCTCTTCAGTTGGTTAAAGCCCACCTCACCAAGACACTGTCTAGTACACACTGGGAAGGCCATTGCAAGACGTATTTGATACATGTGTATCCACGTCACGAGCAAAGCCAGTCCACTATGGGAGTCAAAACTCCTCTCCAAAGCAATTATACCTTACCTTGGCATTGAATATATAATTTTCAAAAGAAAAATATGTATTGTCCGTTGAGCCATTACATATTTAAACACAAATTGTGCTAAATGTTCCGGCATAACTCAACAAAATGACAGTGTTTCGCCCCGGTGTGCAATTGGGCTCTTCATTTGGTTAAAGCACACCTCACCAAGACACTATCTAGTACACACTGGGAAGGCCATTGCAAGACGTATTGGATACATGTGTATCCACGTCACGAGCAAAGCCAGTGCACTATGGGAGTCGAAACTCCACTCCAAAGCAATTATAACCTTACCTTGGCATTGAATATATAATTTTCAAAAGCAAAATATGTATTGTCCGTTGAGCCATTATATATTTAAACACAAATTGTGCTAAATGTTCCGGCATTACTAACAAAATGACAGTGTTTCGCCCCGGTGTGCAATTGGGCTCTTCAGATGGTTAAAGCACACCTCACCAAGACACTGTCTAGTACACACTGGAAAGGCCATTGCAAGACGTATTTGATACATGTGTATCCACGTCACGAGCAAAGCCAGTGCACTATGGGAGTCGAAACTCCACTCCAAAGCAATTATAACCTTACCTTAGCATTGAATATATAATTTTCAAAAGAAAAATATGTATTGTCCGTTGAGCCATTATATATATAAACACAAATTGTGCTAAATGTTCCGGCATAACTCAACAAAATGACAGTGTTTCGCCCCGGTGTGCACTTGGGCTCTTCAGTTGGTTAACGCACACCTCACCAAGACACTGTCTAGTACACACTGGGAAGGCCATTGCAAGACGTATTTGATACATGTGTATCCACGTCACGAGCAAGGCCAGTGCACTATGGGAGTCGAAACTCCACTCCAAAGCAATTATAACCTTACCTTAGCATTGAATATATAATTTTCAAGAGAAAAATATGTATTGTTCGTTGAGCCATTATATATTTAAACACAAATTGTGCTAAATGTTCCGGCATAACTCAACAAAATGACAGTGTTTCGCCCCGGTGTGCACTTGGGCTCTTCAGATGGTTAAAGCACACCTCACCAAGACACTGTCTAGTACACACTGGGAAGGCCATTGCAAGACATATTTGATACATGCGTATCCACGTCACGAGCAAAGCCAGTGCATTATGGGAGTCGAAACTCCACTCCAAAGCAATTATAACCTTACCTTGGCATTGAATATATAATTTTCAAAAAAAAATATGTATTGTCCGTTGAGCCATTATATATTTAAACTCAAATTGTGCTAATTGTTCCGGCATAACTCAACAAAATGACAGTGTTTCGCCCCGGTGTGCAATTGGGCTCTTCAGTTGGTTAAAGCACACCTCACCAAGACACTGTCTAGTACACACTGGAAAGGCCATTGCAAGACGTATTTGATACATGTGTATCCACGTCACGAGCAAAGCCAGTGCACTATGGGAGTCGAAACTCCACTCCAAAGCAATTATAACCTTACCTTAGCATTGAATATATAATTTTCAAAAGAAAAATATGTATTGTCCGTTCAGCCATTACATATTTAAACACAAATTGTGCTAAATGTTCCGGCATAACTCAACAAAATGACAGTGTTTCGCCCCGGTGTGCACTTGGGCTCTTCAGTTGGTTAAAGAACACCTCACCAAGACACTGTCTAGTACAGACTGGGAAGGCCATTGCAAGACGTATTTGATACATATGTATCCACGTCACGAGCAAAGGCAGTGCACTATGGGAGTCGAAATTCCACTCCAAAGCAATTATAACCTTACCTTGGCATTGAATATATAATTTTCAAAAGAAAAAATATGTATTGTCCGTTGAGCCATTATATATTTAAACACAAATTGTGCTAAATGTTCCGGCATAAATCAACAAAATGACAGTGTTTCGCCCCGGTGTGCAATTGGGCTCTTCAGTTGGTTAAAGCACACCTCACCAAGACACTGTCTAGTACACGCTGGGAAGGCCATTGCAAGACGTATTTGATACATGTGTATCCACGTCACGAGCAAAGCCAGTGCGCTATGGGAGTCGAAACTCCACTCCAAAGCAAATTGTGCTAAATTATCCGGCATAACTCAACAAAATGACAGTGTTTCGCCCCGGTGTGCAATTGGGCTCTTCAGTTGTTTAAAGCACACCTCACCAAGACACTGTCTAGTACACACTGGGAAGGCCTTTGCGGGACGTTTTTGATACATGTGTATCCACGTCACGATCAAAGCCAGTGCACTATGGGAGTCGAAACTCCACTCCAAAGCAATTATAACCTTACCTTGGCATTGAATATATAATTTTCAAAAGAAAAATATGTATTGTCCGTTGAGCCATTATATACACACATCAAAAAAAGTTTTGCATCACCTCGGTTCCCAGATCTCCGGCATATAGACGTTGACTGTGTATATTGTATCCAAGATACAGTCCCTTTGACTGTTCATAGATGTCACTAAAACTGCTCAAAGATGTAAACAACCATGCATGAGCAGGGCCTATTAGACGGAAGGGGTACGACAGCCGATCAGTTCCAGTCATTCCACCAGGACGAAGGTACGCTGCTCATGTTGTCTGTAGCTCTACCATGCCTAGAAGGTCAATACCGCAGTTCGATCGCGTCCGCATTGTTACTTTGTGTCAAGAAGGGCTCTCAACAAGGGAAGTTTCCAGGCGTCTCAGAGTGAACCAAAGCGATGTTGTTCGGACATGGAGGAGGTACAGAGATACAGGAACTGTCGATGACAGGCCTCGCTCAGGCCGCCCAAGGGCTACTACTGTAGTGGATGACCGCTACTTACGGATTGCCGCTCGGAGGAACCCTGACAGCAATGCCACCATGTTGAATAATGCGTTTCGTTCAGCCACAGGACGTCGTGTTTCAACTCAAACTGTGCGCAATAGGCTGCATGATGCGCAACTTCACTCCCGACGTCCATGGCGAGGTCCAGCTTTGCAACCCCGACACCATGCAGCGCGGTACAGATGGGCCCAACAACATGCTGAATGGACCCCACGGAATTGGCATCACGTTCTCTTCACCGATGAGTGTCGCATATGCCTTCAACCAGACAATCGTCGGAGACGTGTTTGGAGGCACCCTGGTCAGGCTGAACGTCTTAGACACACTGTCCAGCGAGTGCAGCAAGGTGGTGGTTCCCTGATGTTTTGGGGTGGCATTATTTGGGGCCGACGTACGCCACTGGTGGTCATGGAAGGCTCCGAAACGGCTTTACGATACCTGAATGACATCCTCCGACCCATAGTGCAACCATATCGGCAGAATATTGGAGAGGCATTTGTCTTCATGGACGACAATTCTCGACCTCATCGTGCACATCTTGTGAATGCGTTCCTTCAAGATAACGACATCGCTCGACTACAGTGGCCAGCATGTTCGCCAGACATGAACCCTATCGAACATGCCTGGGATATGTTGAAAAGGGCTGTTTATGGACGTCTTGACCCACCAACCACTCTGAGAGATTTACGCCGAATTGTCGTTGAGGAGTGGGACAATTTGGACCAACAGTGTCTTGATGAACTTGTGGATAGTATGCCACGACGAATACAGGCATGCATCAATGCAAGAGGACGTGCTACTGGGTATTAGAGGTAGCGGTGTGTACTGCAATCTGGACCACAAATGCTGAAAGTCTAGCTGTATGATGGTACAACATGCAATGTGTGGGTCTCATGAGCAATAAAACGAGCTGAAATGTTGTTTGTGTTGATCTCTATTCCCTTTGTATTTAAAGGTTCCGGAACTCTTGGAACCGAGGTGATGCAAAACTTTTTTTGATGTGTGTATTTAAACACAAATTGTGCTAAATGTTCCGGCATAACTCAACAAAATGACAGTGTTTCGCCCCGGTGTGCAATTGAGCTCTTCATTTGGTTAAAGCACACCTCACCAAGACACTGTCTAGTACACACTGGGAAGGCCATTGCAAGACGTACTTGATACATGTGTATCCACGTCACGAGCAAAGCCAGTGCACCATGGGAACATTTAGCACAATTTGTGTTTAAATATATAATGGCTCAACGGACAATACATATTTTTCTTTTGAAAATTATATATTCAATGCCAAGGTAAGGTTATAATTGCGTTGGAGTGGAGTTTCGACTCCCATGGTGCACTGGCTTTGCTCGTGACGTGGATACACATGTATCAAATACGTCTTGCAATGACCTTCCCAGTGTGTACTAGACAGTGTCTTGGTGAGGTGTGCTTTAACCAACTGAAGAGCCCTATTGAACACCGGGGCGAAACACTGTCATTTTGTTGAGTTATGCCGGAACATTTAGCACAATTTGTGTTTAAATATATAATGGCTCAACGGACAATACATATTTTTCTTTTGAAAATTATATACAGCAGTATTTGCTGTCGAATTTGAACTACCATTAAACAAGTAGTTCCGTGAAGAACTAAAGCCTATTTTCATATAGGCCCTACCCTACTTATGTCAATTGCCACTATCAAAATACGATAGGTCAGTTTGATTGCTGTAATAGATTCGTAGATATTAAGAACTGACTAAATATTTCGGATGATCGCCATGTTGGATTTTTATATATGTAGGTCTTAGAGTTATGTAATGTTACATGAAGATTATTGTGTACGTGTAGTATTCAAACTTCAATCGCATGGTTAGGACACAAAAAGTAAAAACGAGATTTTAAAATTTCACACAGCTGCCATCTTGTGGTTATGGAAACAATTGAAATAAATTATATGCCACTGGATTAACATTTGTATAAGGATTTTCTGTACCAAGTATCACTGCATTCGAATGGTTATATTGCGAGAAACGTCCAAGTAAATATTTATACTTCGCGTCACCGCCATGATGGATTTGTGATCACCAGGTTATTGAAAGTCCTATAGGTGAACTTAGGTTCATAGCCCTTATGAACATAAAATAATTCAGTTTGATTGCTGTAATAGATTTGTAGATATTGAGAACCGTCTAAATATTTCGGATGATCGCCCTGTTGGATTGTTATATGTATAGGCCATTGTGTCATGTATTATTGAAGGAAAATTAATGCGTAGGTTCATTATTCAAACTTTCACTTCGTTCGCATAATTACGACGCAAGAAATAAAAACTTTATTTTAAAATTCGCACAGCCGCCATCTTGAGGTTATGTAAACAATTGAACTAAATTAGATACCAGTGCATTACAATATGTATAAACATTTGCTGTACCAAGTTTCATTGCGTTTGGATCATTAAATCGCGAGAGATGTCTATTTAAAACTTTCAACTTCACTTTGTCGCTATGTTCGTTTTGTAGTTAACCGGTTTATGAAAGTCTCATAGATGAACTTCCAGTAGTGCCCTTTATCTCCGTACAAAATTTCATGGTGATACCGGTAATAGTTTCAGAGATATAGAATGCCGGTGAAATATTTCGCTCAACCGCCATCTTGAGGTTATGTAAGCAATTGAACGAAGTTAGATGTTGGTGCATTACAATGTGTATACACATATACTGTACCATATTTCATTGCGTTTGGTTGGTTAAATCGCGAGAAACGTCTATTTAAAAGTCGCAACTTCGCTTGGCCGCCATGTTGGTTTTGTACTTACCAGGTTTTCAAATGTCACATAGGTGAACTTCTAGTAGTTCCATTTATCACCGTAGAAACTTGCAGGGTAATAGTTTCGGAGATATTGAATGCTCGTGAAATATTTCGCACAGCCGCCATGTTGGATTGGTGAGACTAACAAAATTTGAAGGGCACGGTCAGGGTCGTCCGGAATAGTGCTATGAACTTACCGAGTTTCATTGAAATCGCTCTAGCCGTTTACATTTTATTAGGGGGGCGGGGCACACACACGAATCACACATACGCAAACACACAGATAGACACACGGTCAAAGGTGATCTCATAAGCCTATATTTTCATAAATGAAAATAGGCTAAAAATGGAAAACCCATAAAAAGTACCGTTAGGGCTAGAGAATAAAAAAGAGCTTCTGCCTAGACGGCGTAAGCAACGATAAGCTTAGGCCTATACAGTGTAAGAGAAGAATGACTAAGGGCCTCTATGCCCAGAGAAAGTGATTAGCTTGCAAGCTCTTAAAAATTACAATAATTTGAAAGCACTCTGACTACGAGTACGTTCCAATTAACGTAAGTTGAACAAAGAGAGGTTGTGGGCAATGCCACTGAACTTTTACAGAATTACGGTTGATTACAAATTCAAAATTGTGGAGGACAGCATTTAGCTAGAACCTCAGAATCACAAAAAGAAATAGATCAAAGATTATTTAAATTTACAAGTTGATTGTTAGTATGAGAAATGGGGAGAAAAGGAGATTACGGATTTTTCACTGTCTGTCCATGCATGTATGTTTTCGCAACACGGTGACCCGTTTTTGAGAACCAAGCTGTTTTCAGGCACGACGCACTTTCAAGTTTATGTAAATAGTTTCAGTTTGATAAATGTCACTGTTTATCGGGTTGATATATATCCGAGTTGAAGATTAGCATAGTTCAAGAGTAGTTTCAGGTTTCAACATTGAAGAAATTGCTTGAGACTGAAAATGTAGGGCATAAGCATAATAGACCCATGAAACTGTTTGGAATAAAACAGAGTGAATTTCACTGTATGTCAATTACAGACTTATGTTTGACGAATATACAAGAAGAACTTTCTAGACGAAGTTTCCTGTATTTTATGGAGATTGTAGTTAATCCCGCGGCGGCCCCATTTATTGGCATTTGACAAGTTCCCACGATGTCCAATTTGAATTTGACAAGTGAAGATGAAAATTCCCACGTTGCACCCAGACACAAGCCACAATTTTTCACTTAGAATGAACTCCCTCGGAGGAAATTGATAATATCAAAATAATGCTTTGCCATCACAAAAATAGTATCTTGCTGGCAAGTTAAAAGTTCAATAGCTGCGTGCTAATAGTGTCAAAATAGCTTCATAGTTGGATTGAAACAGCGTTTTACTTATATTTTCCATGATGAGTTGGCGGTGGGCGATTAATGTAGTGATCACTACATAACAATCACAAAATATCTGACGTGGCATAGACTCTCGCTCTTAAACTGAACTAGTCTGTTTCCAAGCAGAACGACAGAGCAGCGTACTCCCACCTATAAGAGCCGAGCGGAGAGGTATGGGTTAGGGGAGGAAGGATGACGTAACAAGTGCCAACTGGTACACAATAAAAACAGTTCAAATACTAACATTTCTTTCTTGATCTGGAGACTGAAGAATGTAAAGCGTGTAGGCTTCGATCCGTAGGAAGGGAGTCGAACCATTGAGTATTTCACGGTAGCTGTTTCTGCAACATACTGAGGAAAAACATAAGCAAATGCACAATAGGAGAGCAAGAAATCTCTGTTGGTGGTTTTCACGAAATAAAAGATAAGGAAGACGGAAAAATTAAAGAAAACCCAATATGGGTGAAAAGTTACAATTAACGTACAGTATTTTCACAGAATATACCACCCTAAAGTGGCCATGATTAGATCCTGATCACTGTGTTATAGTTTAAATTTTCACTAATGTAAATACACTACTATTGTACAGAAGTAAGTCGGTAGGTGATTATAATACGATTCACAATTTGAATCTCGTTAGGCTATACGTTAGATTTGTTTTGTCTTCAAGGTTTTGTGAATTACGTGAGTAAATGTGTATATGCAAGTGTATACAATTTAGAATAACACACTGTAATACTAATGAAAATGAAAATCCACAGCCTGCTGCCAGTCTCCGACCGGGTCAGGAATGGAATGAATGAAGCCCCTATCTAGCGGCGAGGATATGAACTGTGCCGGCTGCCGAGGCCTGACGCACTCCTCTGGGGCAATGATTAAATGAATGACAGATGAAATGAAATGATAGTGGAGAGTGTTGCTGGAATGAAATTTTGACAGGGAAAACCGGAGTACCCGGAGAAAAACCTGTCTGCCTCCGTTTTGTCCAGCACAGATCTCACATGGAGTGACCGGGATTGGAACCACGGACCCAGCGGTGAGAGGCCGGCGTGCTGCCGCCTAAGCCTGTAATACTAATAAATGATCTAAATTAACAAATTTAGCATGCACTAGAAAAATATAATTGTAATCTATATATTTAAAACACTAAGCTGTTTTTTGTACACACGAGATTGTGAAAACGACTTAACCGATTGGCTTCGTAAGACATTCTAACGAAAGCTCTTGGCATGCAGATTTGCAGAGTTTCTTTAAAAGGAAAATATATGTTACGGTATATTTTTAAATGATTAAGGAAATATGTAATATTTGTCACTCCCGCGCATGCGCACAATGGCCTTTCTCAACAAGGAAAATGGCGATTCCGGTCGCGTCTAACTGAGATCTTTGTTCATGAGAATTAAAAAGGATCTCCAATAATGTTAGTTATGTTATTACAATGTGCATTGAAATAGAATTATATTAAATAAACCACGAATTGAAAGACATAAACTGCAGGTTGAGTGTGTATACTGGTTAGATAGCTTAATACTGGAGTGAAACATAGTTGTCTGGATGGCTAAGGGGATAAGGTTACTGGCCTGAAATTTGTATTATGCATGATCGAGAGGGTTCGATTCCCACCTCGGATATGTTTTTTTATTTTCATTTTCTTCCTTCCTACGATTGGTATTGCATTGTAGAAAGCTCTTGGCATGCAGATTTGCAGAGTTTCTTTAAAAGGAAAATATTGACACTCTCGCGCATGCGCACAATGGCCTTTCTCAACAAGGAAAATGGCGATTCCGGTCGCGTCTAACTGAGATCTTTGTTTATGAGAATTAAAAAGGGTCTCCAATAATGTTAGTTATGTTTTTACAATATGCATTGAAATAGAATTATATTAAATAAACCACGAATTGAAGGACATAAAGTGCAGGTTGAGTGTGTATACTGGTTAGATAACTTAATACTGAAGTGTCACATAGTTGTCTGGTTGGCCAAGGGGATAAGGTTACTGGCCAGAAATTTGTATTATGCATGATCGAGAGGGTTCGATCCCACTTCGGATATGTTTTTTTATTTTCGTTTTCTTCCTTCCTACGATTGGTATTGCATTGTAGAAACATATTTCACTTTTATCATTCCCGTCAAGTAACGAATTCTCTGTTCCCATCGAGAGGGTTCGATTCCCACCTCGGTTATGTTTTTTTTATTTTCGTTTTCTTCCTTCCTACGATTGGTATTACATTGTAGAAACATATTTCACTTTTATCATTCCCGTAAAGTAACGAATTCTCTGTTGCCATCCTTTGCATGGTCGAGAGGGTTCGATTCCCACCTCGGATACGTTTATTTATTTTCATTTTCTTCCTTCCTACGATTGGTATTACATTGTAGAGATATATTTCACTTTTTCATTCCCGTAAAGTAACGAATTCTCTGTTGCCATCCTTTGCATGGTCGAGAGGGTTCGATTCCCACCTCGGATATGTTTTTTTTTTGTTTTCTTCCTTCCTACGATTGGTATTAGAGTGTAGAAACATATTTCACTTTTATCATTCCTGTAAAGTAACGAATTTTCTGTTGCCATCTATCTATATATTTAAAACACTAAGCTGTTTTTTGTACACACGAGATTGTGAAAACGACTTAACCGATTGGCTTCGTAAGACATTCTAACGAAAGCTCTTGGCATGCAGATTTGCAGAGTTTCTTTAAAAGGAAAATATATGTTACGGTATATTTTTAAATGATTAAGGAAATATGTAATATTTGTCACTCCCGCGCATGCGCACAATGGCCTTTCTCAACAAGGAAAATGGCGATTCCGGTCGCGTCTAACTGAGATCTTTGTTCATGAGAATTAAAAAGGATCTCCAATAATGTTAGTTATGTTATTACAATGTGCATTGAAATAGAATTATATTAAATAAACCACGAATTGAAAGACATAAACTGCAGGTTGAGTGTGTATACTGGTTAGATAGCTTAATACTGGAATGAAACATAGTTGTCTGGATGGCTAAGGGGATAAGGTTACTGGCCTGAAATTTGTATTATGCATGATCGAGAGGGTTCGATTCCCACCTCGGATATGTTTTTTTATTTTCATTTTCTTCCTTCCTACGATTGGTATTGCATTGTAGAAAGCTCTTGGCATGCAGATTTGCAGAGTTTCTTTAAAAGGAAAATATTGACACTCTCGCGCATGCGCACAATGGCCTTTCTCAACAAGGAAAATGGCGATTCCGGTCGCGTCTAACTGAGATCTTTGTTTATGAGAATTAAAAAGGGTCTCCAATAATGTTAGTTATGTTTTTACAATATGCATTGAAATAGAATTATATTAAATAAACCACGAATTGAAGGACATAAAGTGCAGGTTGAGTGTGTATACTGGTTAGATAACTTAATACTGAATTGTCACATAGTTGTCTGGTTGGCCAAGGGGATAAGGTTACTGGCCAGAAATTTGTATTATGCATGATCGAGAGGGTTCGATCCCACTTCGGATATGTTTTTTTATTTTCGTTTTCTTCCTTCCTACGATTGGTATTGCATTGTAGAAACATATTTCACTTTTATCATTCCCGTCAAGTAACGAATTCTCTGTTCCCATCGAGAGGGTTCGATTCCCACCTCGGTTATGTTTTTTTTAATTTCGTTTTCTTCCTTCCTACGATTGGTATTACATTGTAGAAACATATTTCACTTTTATCATTCCCGTAAAGTAACGAATTCTCTGTTGCCATCCTTTGCATGGTCGAGAGGGTTCGATTCCCACCTCGGATACGTTTATTTATTTTCATTTTCTTCCTTCCTACGATTGGTATTACATTGTAGAGATATATTTCACTTTTTCATTCCCGTAAAGTAACGAATTCTCTGTTGCCATCCTTTGCATGGTCGAGAGGGTTCGATTCCCACCTCGGATATGTTTTTTTTTTGTTTTCTTCCTTCCTACGATTGGTATTAGAGTGTAGAAACATATTTCACTTTTATCATTCCTGTAAAGTAACGAATTTTCTGTTGCCATCTATATATTTAAAACACTAAGCTGTTTTTTGTACACACGAGATTGTGAAAACGACTTAACCGATTGGCTTCGTAAGACATTCTAACGAAAGCTCTTGGCATGCAGATTTGCAGAGTTTCTTTAAAAGGAAAATATATGTTACGGTATATTTTTAAATGATTAAGGAAATATGTAATATTTGTCACTCCCGCGCATGCGCACAATGGCCTTTCTCAACAAGGAAAATGGCGATTCCGGTCGCGTCTAACTGAGATCTTTGTTCATGAGAATTAAAAAGGATCTCCAATAATGTTAGTTATGTTATTACAATGTGCATTGAAATAGAATTATATTAAATAAACCACGAATTGAAAGACATAAACTGCAGGTTGAGTGTGTATACTGGTTAGATAGCTTAATACTGGAGTGAAACATAGTTGTCTGGATGGCTAAGGGGATAAGGTTACTGGCCTGAAATTTGTATTATGCATGATCGAGAGGGTTCGATTCCCACCTCGGATATGTTTTTTTATTTTCATTTTCTTCCTTCCTACGATTGGTATTGCATTGTAGAAAGCTCTTGGCATGCAGATTTGCAGAGTTTCTTTAAAAGGAAAATATTGACACTCTCGCGCATGCGCACAATGGCCTTTCTCAACAAGGAAAATGGCGATTCCGGTCGCGTCTAACTGAGATCTTTGTTTATGAGAATTAAAAAGGGTCTCCAATAATGTTAGTTATGTTTTTACAATATGCATTGAAATAGAATTATATTAAATAAACCACGAATTGAAGGACATAAAGTGCAGGTTGAGTGTGTATACTGGTTAGATAACTTAATACTGAAGTGTCACATAGTTGTCTGGTTGGCCAAGGGGATAAGGTTACTGGCCAGAAATTTGTATTATGCATGATCGAGAGGGTTCGATCCCACTTCGGATATGTTTTTTTATTTTCGTTTTCTTCCTTCCTACGATTGGTATTGCATTGTAGAAACATATTTCACTTTTATCATTCCCGTCAAGTAACGAATTCTCTGTTCCCATCGAGAGGGTTCGATTCCCACCTCGGTTATGTTTTTTTTATTTTCGTTTTCTTCCTTCCTACGATTGGTATTACATTGTAGAAACATATTTCACTTTTATCATTCCCGTAAAGTAACGAATTCTCTGTTGCCATCCTTTGCATGGTCGAGAGGGTTCGATTCCCACCTCGGATACGTTTATTTATTTTCATTTTCTTCCTTCCTACGATTGGTATTACATTGTAGAGATATATTTCACTTTTTCATTCCGGTAAAGTAACGAATTCTCTGTTGCCATCCTTTGCATGGTCGAGAGGGTTCGATTCCCACCTCGGATATGTTTTTTTTTTGTTTTCTTCCTTCCTACGATTGGTATTAGAGTGTAGAAACATATTTCACTTTTATCATTCCTGTAAAGTAACGAATTTTCTGTTGCCATATATATTTAAAACACTAATGTATTTTTTGTACACACGAGATTTTGAAAACGACTTAACCGATTGGCTTCGTATGGCATTCTAACGAAAGCTCTTGGCATGCAGATTTGCAGTGTGTCTTTAAAAGGAAAATATATGTTACGGTATATTTTTATATGTTTAAAGAAAAAGGTAATATATGTGGCAATTGCGCGTTGCCACAATTGCGTTTCTTCATGAGAGAAATGGCGGATAAAAGATCCACCGTATCGTAGTGTGATCTTTGTTTATGAGAATTGAAAAGGGAAATATCGCTTATGTTGTATCCCGATATATAGTCTACTGGAATAGAATCATGAAATAAGGGAAATATTGATGAACTGTAACTGGCAGTTGAGTGCGTTTGTTGTTTACGTCACTTAATATTGCACTCTAATTTCGTTGTCTGGGTGGCTCAGCGGCTAACATTGTGGACAACGAAATTGATTATGCATCGTCGAAGGAGTTTGATTCCCACCTCAGACATGTAATTCTATTTCCCAATTATTCTATCTTGCAATTGGTATTACATTGTCTAAACTTATGTTACGTTTATTATTCCCGTAAGGTAAGAAATTCTCCATGATTTACGTTGCCAGATACTTTTAAATTGAAAATGAAAATCGGCACAATCGCTTCGCCTTGAGAGAAAATTGTCGAACATAATTCATTTGATGGACTCAGACATCGTGGTCACTCAGCCCTGTCTACTTTGGTGTGTGAGTGTAAACCTTTCTCTGATAACCTGTGTTAATGTGATGGCTGTATTGATGTGTGCATTTGTAATTAGTATGGGGAATAGGGAGTTGAGAATCATGAAATAAGGGAAATATTGATGAACTGTAACTGGCAGTTAAGTGCGTTTGTTGTTTACGTCTCTTAATATTGCACTCTAATTTCGTTGTCTGGGTGGCTCAGCGGCTAACATTGTGGACAACGAAATTGATTATGCATCGTCGAAGGAGTTTGATTCCCACCTCAGACATGTAATTCTATTTCCCAATTATTCTATCTTGCAATTGGTATTACATTGTCTAAACATATGTTAGGCTACGTTTATTATTCCCGTAAGGTAAGGAATTCTCCATGATTTACGTTCCCAGATACTTTTAAATTATTAAATAAATATCGGCACAATCGCTTCGCCTTGAGAGAAAATTGTCGAACATAATTCATTTGATGGACTCAGACATCGTGGTCACTCAGCCCCGTCTACTTTGGTGTGTGAGTGTAAACCTTTCTCTGATAACCTGTGTTAATGTGATGGCTGTATTGATGTGTGCATTTGTAATTAGTATGGGGAATGGAGAGTTGACGACTGAGGCTTTAAGTTAGGAACTATCCCGGTATTTGCCTGGAGTGGAAGTGGGAAACCACGGAAAACCACATCCAAGGTTGTTGAGATGGGAATCAAATTTTGCTCTTCTTAGGTTTGCCTCAAGAGTGCGCCCCGTTCCAGCCCTCAGACCAGAATTAAATTTCTTGGCAGAGCAGGGATCGAACCTGGAATCTGGGGCGATAGCTCAGAATGTAGCCTTAAGACTGGGCTTCCCTGTGTTAATACGATCTTTGAAAAACACTGAACATATAATTCTAAAACTCCCTCCATTACGGTGGCTGGCGAAGTGAGTCCATGCTCATTCCAGTAGTGGCGAAGTGATTCTATGCTCCCTTGCATAATTTACTGTCATGGAAATGCAAAGTATTGTACCTTCAACAGGTGATGGAAATTGATTATTTAGAGCAGTTTCATTCTGTTTATTTCAAAATGAAGTTCGTCATCCTGAGTTGCGTTTGCAAGCAAATTGCAAAAATTGCAAGGATTTTATTATTGGCGATCAGTCTCATCGCATTCTCATCAGCAACCAACTTGAGAATGGAAGTCTCTGAACTTAGTTGTATAAGTGAATATTGTTGTTTATTGATTATTTTTTTAGAGTACATAACAATGAGTCTAACCACGCAGTTGATTTTGGCAATGGAAGTAAGTTATTATTTGCTATTTAATATTTGGCAGCTGCGTTGATGCAGGCCACTATAGTGTTATTTAATAAGCTATGACGTTAATTTGGGGAGAAATGCTGCTATAAATAAACCCATTTTACGAAATAGAACATTAGCCGCAAACAAGTGGGAAATCGGAGAAAAATACGAAGCCAATTTTAAACTCCAATATGAATACGGCATTTCAGATACAATTCCAGATACTATACCGTTACAGTGTAGGGTCCTTGACGAACAAATTTAAACATTGTTCTGCACTGTATTTCTCTTGAGAGAAATCTTCACTTGGTTACTTTGAGCTTTGCTGTTGTAATGTAAAATTAATCTGACTAAATATAAAACATTTGACATGCTGCAACAATTATTTTTCACTGGAGATGATATCTCAAGGAATTTCAGAGAGACTAATCGGCAGTACAATGCTATGTCCTTCGTTTCATTTGGTGCCAATGTTACTGTGCCACACCCATACGGTCCACATTGTTTTAAGATGTATGGAGGTGCACATCATCGCATTTCTTCGTTATATTCCAAAATTATATGTGACGGTTTGCGGCCAGTTTTATTAGACTCCTCAGAGTTCTTGAATTCCTTGGAACTAAATGACTTGCCTCCACATATTCCAAACGCTTGAACCGTTATGCTGCTTAGAAATCTGAACGTTTCCCAAGGGCTCTTAAATGCAACCATATTGCTTGGATTTGGAAATAATAAATGCAGTTAAAATTAGGCAGAGAGGTTGAATCCTTCTACTTGATTTAACAGCATCCGATAAAACACTATCATTTTGTTTTAAGAGGCAATATTTTCCAATTTATTTGGCATACTCTGTCACAATCAATGAAGCTCAAGGGAAAACTCTGGAACGTATAGGTCTCAATTTGCCTCATCAATTTTTCAGTCATGGCCAGCAGTATTTTGCAATGTTGAGAGTGCAATCTTTTGACGCCCTTATAGTTTCAATAGAGCCAAAAAATCATCGTACAAAGAATATACAGTAGGCCTACATAAGAAAATTCTTCAGTAAATATTTTTCTATTGACCGTCATTTTTGACGGGTTTCAACTAGTGTTTACTTAACTTGGTGGAAGCCTCCGTGGCTCAGGCGGCAGCACGCCGGCCTCTCACCGCTGGGTCCGTGGTTCAAATCCCGGTCACTCCATGTGAGATCTGTCCTGGACAAAACGGAGGCAGACAGGTTTTTCTCCGGGTACTCCGGTTTTCCCTGTCAAAATTTCATTCCAGCAACACCCTCCACTATCATTTCATTTCATCTGTCATTCATTTAAACATTGAGGAGTGCGTCAGGCCTCGGCAGCCGGCACAGTTCATATCCTCGCCGCTAGATGGGGGCTTCATTCATTCCATTCCTGACCCGGTCGGAGACTGGAAGCAGGCTGTGGATTTTCATGTTTCACTTAACTTGGTGAAGTACTCCTCACAGCGATGTTGTCTTGTCGTCCTGCTCACCACTACTGGGGAGATGAGCTATAGGCTTAGCTTAGTTCGCAACACGTCCTGCGCGACATCTCTTACAGGGAGCTACTGTATAACTGAGGTTTTGAATGAATTATCGCTAGACCGTAACTGACCAAACTGACTGAGGTATGTATGTATGTTATGAACTCTTGGAATTGTTTTCATTACTATCGTAGGTAGGCCATTGAAGCCGTCTGACAACACGTAGACATAGGCTATGTCCATTTGGTTGCCACCCGATCTGTCAGACGGTATAGCACCCTACGAAATTATCTATATACATGTCTTGGTTTGTTGAAAACTAGGCACAATGTGCATCCTCATCACCTCATCCTATAACATATTGCCCAATTATCCCTTCCCGTTTGCATTCCTTGCCACATTGTTTACAAGTGTGGATTTATTTTATTTTAGCAACTCAAAAAGTGTAGCCCTTTCTAGAATGTGTGTTCATTCAGATTCGCTGGATTATCTTTCATCGCTAGATATATTTCTACGGATTCTTTTATTTCGAGAGCTTTTCCCTTTGCTTCATGGTGTAAAATTTTCAAGGCTGTTTCTATGCTAGTGAAACGATGATTTTGCCTGGTGTAGAAGTGGGAAACCACGAAAACCACTTCCAGATTGGCTGAGTAGGGAATCGAACCTACCTCTTCTCAGTTTTGCCTCACGAAGCTGAATGTACTGCGTTCCAGCCCTCAGATCTGAATTAACTTTTTTTTTTGCAGGGCCGGCAATCGAACCGGGACCTCCAGGACGACAGCCAAAATTGCTAGCCACTACACCACGAAGGGGTCCTGTAAGGTTAGGACCGGACAAAAATCAAACGTCACACGCTATTGTAACTTAAACTATACAGTCTTGGTTGAACATTTTCGAGTTTGGTGATTAAATGATTCTTTCTCTTTACAGTAAAAGCAAAGGAAGCTTTTTGTTTTACGTGACCGTTAATCATACGATCATGAGCCACAGGACCTCCTTTTTACGTGGAATCCGAACCACACGACATGGAATTTCACTTCGAAAATCTCACATGCATTGACCGGGAATCGAACCCAGCCCACCTTGGCGAGAGGCCAACAGCTTGACCGCTGCGCCACAGTGAGTACATTATTATTTGTAGGTTTCAAATAACCTAGCCTATGTCCTAAGTTATTTGAAAGAGCAGATACTTTATAAGCAGTATTGTTCAAAATGTAATGCTTGGCTTTCATCCATAATATAGCTTTGGGGCTATTAGGCCGAGTAGTATTTTAAAAGCCGACGTTTCGAGACAGCTGCTTGTCCCTTTATCAAGGTTTCTCAAGAAAGAAAGAAAGAAAGAAAGAAAGAAAGAAAGAAAGAAAGAGTAAACAATGGCATATAGCCTCCATAGACAAATAGTGTAAGATATGAAGCCATGTCGAAACAAATACGTAGTTACTTCGTGACCTCCTGAGACCAAGAAGATGTTGGTAATGTAACAATAGAGGGCAGCCATGATTTACTTAAGGGATAACCATCACCTCTATTTTCTTGTGCTATGTGCTAAATAATATCCTATTGTTTGAGTTTTCAGTCTTTCGATTGGTTTGATGCAGCGCTCCAATCCTCCCTGTCCTGAGCTAATTATTTCATCTCTACAAAGATACCACTCCCTACATACGGTTTAACATATTCTTGTCCATAACCCTTCCCTTCATAACTAAGTTTGCTGTTCCTGGGTGCCTTAGTAGGTGTCCTACCAACCTATCTCTTATCTTTATTAGCAGTCGCCATAAACATCTCAACTTGCCTACTCATCTTAATACTTATTGACTTGTTACTCTATCTACCCATCTGATCATCATTCTCCTGTAACACTACATTTCTATTCTTCTCTTTTCTGCTGCGCCAACAGTCCACGTTTCACTTCCATAAAGCGCCACGCTCCAGACAAAGGCTTTCAAAAATGACTTTCTACTACCTAAATCTACATTCGATGACAATAGATTTCTTTTCTGTGGAAATGCTTTCCCTGCCTGAGCCAACACCATCTGGTGTCGCCTGAGCGAACGTAATTTTTATATCCCCTATGCTTCGTCCATTACTCGTTATTTTGCTTCCTACGCAGCAGAATTCTCCTACTTCCTTTATCTTTTCACCTGCCAATTTGACGTCAATAGGGATTTCTGATTTATTTCGGCTGTAATCCATTATTTTTTGTTTTACATTTATTGATATTCATCATGAATTCTTTCCTCAAGACGGAGTCCATACCATTTAAAAGCTCATTCAAATCCTCTGGTGAATGAGCTAAGATGACAATGTCATCAGCAAATCTCAGAGTTGAGATTATTTCACCTGGAATCTTTACTCCTACTTGAAATTTATTTTCTAATTTCCTTTATCAGGCGCGGATCTAGAGTTTGGCTTTGGGGAGCGGGGGTCACAGAATCGAAATTGTTAAGAAAAATGGTATCACTAACAACGCAATCACAAAATAATCAAACGTACAAAACCTGACCAATTTTTTTGCAAGCTACATGGATAGAAATTTGATGCGTTTAGCTCACCAAAAATATTCGTACAAATTGCAACGGCGTGTTTTGCGACATATTTATCGAGCTTCGAGATAAGTATCAAGGTACGTTACAGTTTCGGCAAATCGAGTTGGTACCGACAAAGGGAGAAAGTCACAGCTTAAATTGCCAACCAAGCTTGCAGTTTGGACGTCGGCAAAAATTTTTGGTGCGAAAAAAGCCCCAAATTCCTATCCGTGCATTGCTGCACATTCATCGTGACATCACTATAAACATCGATTCGGTAATCACAAGGTTTGCTAAACAAAATAGACGAGTTGATTTTGTTATATAAATAATCGTTTTTATACAACAGGTATGTAGTTGTAAATATGTATAGTTGTAACAGAACATAATTGCAATAAAGATATTTTCAGTATTGAATAAAATGAAAAAAAAACTGTTTTTCAGTTAAAATTCGCTAAGTTTTATTTGTCTGGTTATTGTGTTTTCGTTTTTTGGGTTTGCAAAAAAAAAATGGTCTCCTTTGGGGGGGTTCACTGGGTTCATGACCCCCCCCCCCCCCTGAATCCGCGCCTGTTATAATATTATATTGGCAATTATATATGAACATAAATGTGACTCCTGGAACCAAGAAGAAACAATGTTCTAATCATTACAAGGCGGCGAATTAATTTAGTCACTCCCTGTAGCCTATATACGGTATATTCTGGGACCTTGTAATATTACTGACAGTACACCCATGGATACGGCAGGGCAATGGACAAAATGCCTTCCTTCTAAGGGGAAGTAAAGCCGGCGGGCCCATGTCTGAAACGCTCTAACAAGTTACAACGTTCGCCGCTAGATGTCAGTGACAGTGGCATCTCTGGTAGCCAAAGTTGGAACTACTTGAAATTGAACTTGATGGAGAGTCAAAGGGGGTTCAAATACAAATACCCCGCTATGTCCATTGACTGCCATTCAAATACAAATGGACAAATTCCTATCGACCAAAATATCTATATGATGGCTCGTACTTGTTGATCGTCTGAAGATACAGAAAGTGAGAAACGCTAGGTTGTAAGGACTAGGTTAACGGCCGATAACCTAGATGTTAGGCGCCTTAAAACATCAATTATCATCATCACAAACTGGGTTATCAGAACAGTAAGTCTGGGAACGAAAATACGTAAATGAGTGAGTGGGAAGAGAATGAAATATGAGATGTGCTTACCGCTCTTCATCATCAGTCACGAAGAGTGAGTCCATCCTTTTTTGTGTCCTCTGCATTAGGAAGGGAGAAGGTTAAAAGTCAAGAGAACACATTATTAAAAATAAACTTTTACAAAACCTTCTATCACATTTTTTGTAAATAAAAGGGGAGTGACAGCGGCTAGTGGGAGGTCACTGAAGGTAGCAACCACAATAAATGACCGCGCTTGGTTCAAAGCTGTCATTAAGCTTCATTTGTTACCGTGAAATTAAATGCTGTAATAATCCTTCCAACCCTGAAAATGACGACATGCACAGACTTAAAACTTTTTCAGGATGAAATTCCCTCGGAACTCTAAATGCTATATAGTAATTACAAGGAGACAGACGCGTAAGAGTTGAGGGATAGTTAGACCTCAATTATTGTTATTTATCTACGGAGCAACACCCCTCCATTTCGAGTTAACTACGGAGAAACAAGACGGTTGACTGAACAATGAGATCACAGGTCTAAGGGTATACAGATTTTACTTTCAAACAACACGCAATGTCATTAGAGTTCTAAAAAAAATTCGTTGAGGAATACGAAAACAATTTAGGAGAATCCTAGTCCGGGCTAATAATATGCTGGCAAGCTTCCACATGATCGCACAGTCCATGATAATGCTGGCTCACACCTGGTGCACGACTAGTCCAAACCTCACCTGCTACGATAGCTCAGTGGAGAAGAAATGAACATAGCATTAAATCTCATCACGCAATATGTACAGTAATATGTAGGAATATTAGAGAATGTAAAACTATAAAAACAGATTCATAACATTGAAAAATTATTCCACTCAAGCAGGCTATAAATCCCTAAATGATAACTTCTACGGTAAAGGCAGATCATCATCATCATCATCATCATTTCTACGGTGAGTAGCTTACAGTTTTAGTGGTAATAGCTAATTTAAAGGGTGGAATATCACCGAAGAAACTGAAAGAATGAGACAGACACACATCATTATTAACATATTATTATTATTTATATATACATCGCTACTTAGGTGTATGTTTCACAAAATTCAAGCTCAAGTAAGTTAGAAGGAACGGTTTGTACCGAAATCTTCCAAACCGTCTCAATAGTAGGCCAACTGGAAAATCTTTCATTTCCTGAAAAGTCAACGGAAATATATTTATTTACTTATAAAGTGCAATTGAACAAATAAACAAAATTATAGCCCCTGCCAGAACTGTGTCGCATAGAGCCCGCATAACAGTAAGTCCGGGTGGTTGATACAGTTTACGCCACGGTTTTTGGCCGGTAAGTCCCGGTTTCACAGTCGTAACGAGCACAGTCTGCAAGCCTCATGCAAGTACAATTGATGCATGAGTTTTCAGTTGCGTGGAAAGCAACTCGTGTATCATTTTCACATGCCTGAGGTTCACCACCTCCTCTGTACGACTGCGCAATCGGGGCTCACCGGCCAAAAACCGTGGCGTGAACTGTATATACATATGGGGTGCCACAAGCAATCTGGCAAAAACAAGCAGCAGGCAGGACAGACCTAGAAGTGGCTTTTGATAACATTCCTGATAGTGTAGTGAAAAGGGTATTGCGTGAGAGAGTTTACAATTGTGGAGAGAAACTTCCAATGGATCCATGACAACAAAAAAAACTTTCCAAGTGTTCAAGCGAGACTTGCCTCAAAAATTCTCCTAAACCATAATATGACGGTTATGATGACAGGACATGGAAAAGTAGGGACCAAGATCTGTATGGGTTTAAAATCCAATTGCATATGACGTGCCGGTGTGGCGAAGAATCGCAAAGTGTGGACCACATCCTATATGAGTGTGAATTACTAAAATACGAAAGGAAGAAAATGAAGACAAATGTAATCAAATCAGGAGGCCGCTGCGCTGGCATGCAAGGATGAATGAACTTGTTGATAAATATGTCCAATTCTTTTAACCTATCTGTGCAGAGCATCAATTTTGATAACCTGATAAAGGACTTAATTATGTCGCTATCATTCGCTTCGCTATCATTTTACCCTCCAGGATCGGCTTTTCCCACTGACTAAGCGAGGGATCCCACCTCTACCGCCACTGAGAGCAGTGTCTTGAGACTTGAGACTATGGATCGGGGATACAACTGGGGTGTGTGGCCAGCACGACGCCCAGGCGGCCGCACCTGCAAAACGAACAAGGGCCTGATTGAGGGATGGGAAGGAGGCGGCCGTGCCCTTACGGTAGGTACCATCCCGGCATTTGCCCGAAGTGGAAAACCACGGAAAACCACTTCGAAGATGGCTGAGGTGGGAATTGAACCCCCTCAACTCATTTGGGCCACCGGAGGCTGAGTAGACCCCGTTCCAGTCCTCGTACCACTTTCCAAATTTCGTTGCAGAGCCTGGAATCGAACCCCGGACCTCCCGGGTAGCAGCTAATCATGCTGACTGCTACGCTACGGAGGCGACCATAATTATGTCAAGAAAGAAAACTATCGCTTAAAGAACTGAAACATATTATACCTAGGCTAGACTCACTACAATCAACCATGTAGCCTATATATAGGTTACATAATGTAAAGAAAAGTTATATCATACTTACATATAAGATCACCAATGCAAGGAGTATTACTGTATTACTTCAATTGTAATAGAGCATGCAGTTAATAAATATGATGTTTAAACAAGATGTTCAGTAAAGAACATATAGCCTACTTTCTCCTAGTGCTACCTCTGTAAAAAATTTCATTCAATTCGGTTTCACCGTGTTTGAATTGATATGGGGAATCGATTTTCACACATACATGGACGCTATCTGCAAACTATTGGACTGATGACCTTGTAGTTCAGTCCAAAGATGCTTCCCACAAAAAGGTACCTTGTTGCAAAATTTGGTAGAGATCAAATGATTAGGTTGGTCGTAATTTGATTTAAGATTTTAACATTTGGGTGGCCGCCATTCCGTTTCCGTCAAGATGGTGGGGATATAAAACACGACACTGAGGTGCCCTTTGCTAGTGCTACCTCTATACCAAATTTCGTTCAATTTGGTTTTACCATGTTGGAATTGATAGGGGGAATCGATTTGCACACATACATGGCCGCCATCTGCGAACTATTGGGCTGATGGCCTTGTAGTTTGGTCAAAAGACGCTCACCATACGAATATATGTTGTTGCAAAATTTGGTAGAGATCGGATGATTAGGTTAGTCTTAATTTGATTTAAGCTTTGAACATTTGGGTGGCCGCCATTACGTCAAGATGGCGGCAATATAAAACATGACACTGATGTGCCCTTTGCTAGTGCTACCCCTGTACCAAATTTTGTTCAATTCGGTTTCACCGTGTTTGAAAAGATAGGGGGAATCGATTTGCACACATACATGGCTGCCATCCGGAAAGTATTGGGCTGATGACCTTGTAGTTTGGTCAAAAGATTCTTCATACATTACGTTAAAATGTTGCAAAATTTGGTAGAGATCAGCTGATTAAGTTGGTCGTAATTTGACTTCAGCTTCTAACATTTGGGTGGCCGCCATTAAGTTTTCGTCAAGATGGCGGCGATATAAAAAATGACACTTTGCTAGTGCTACCTCTGTACCAAATTTCCTTCAATACAGTTTCACCGTGTTTGAATTGATAGGGGGAATCGATTTGCACACATACATGGCCGCCATCTGCAAACTATTGGGCTGATGACCTTGTAGTTTAGTAAAAAGACGCCCGCCATATAAATATATGTTGTTGCAAAATTTGGTAGAGATCGGATGATTAGGTTAATCGTAATTTGATTTAAGCTTTGAACATTTTGGGTGGCCGCCATTACGTTTCCGTCAAGATGGCGGCGATATAAAACATGACACTGAGGTGACCATTGCTAGCTCTAACTCTATACCAAATTTCGTTCAATTCGTTTCACCGTGTTCGAATTGATAGGGGGGGGGGGACAGACATTCATAGTACACACACTCACACACACACACACACACACACTCACACACTCACACACAGACACACACAGACAGACACACAATTTTTGGCCCTGTGTAGATCTCATAAGTCTACTTTCATTTTTTGCAAAAATCGAAAGTAGGCTAAAAAATAAAATTTAAAAAAAGCAACCGATCGTGAAAAATGAGCATTCAAAAGAAAGAGAATTACCCGCAGTGGTGACGAATCGTACTGTACTCCGATTTCATGAATATCGACAATTAGTTTAAAAATTGCGTTTAATAGTACATTATGCAACGAGCCTATAATGGCTATAATTAAGACACGAGTATTTTTTATAAAACGAGCGTATGCGAGTTTTATAATTTCCATACGAGTGTCTTAATTACCATTATAGGCGAGTTGCATACGACTGTTTATGTTCGACGATAATTATAACTTTTATTATATGTTTTAACATAAATATTCATAAATATCTGTTGAGAGTCAGCTACTGGAATTTTGTGATCGCAGAGCGAGCGTTGGGTGTTATATCTTTGTCTTTCAAGAGCTTTGAACGACCGACGCATGCGCTCTGTGGGCTTTCAATGCCATATGCAGCCATACGTTTACATCAGCCGTCCCTCAGTAATATTGTCACCGCAGTCATTTGAAGACAATGCGCTGTGTAGAAATTAGTGTTGGTGATTTTAAGGTACAGTGCTATTTCTTGTCTCATATTCGCCAGTTTATTTACGGGAACATATGGACGGTGGGTATTCCATGTCGGTAATTTATTATAGTTCGATGTTGTGTTTATGTCCGACATGTTGGATTTTGAGCGCATGCGCGAAGTTATCGTTACCTAATTGGTCAATGAACGAGCTCTGATTGGCTGGAGAAACTGTATCATAATGGAAAACAGTGTTATAATGACCATCGTTATGATACAGTTATCTGACACATAATAGTGAGGGTCGAACATAAACAAATAAACAAGGTGATAACCCCTGCCAAACTGTGTCACGTCGAGCCCGCATACACATAAAGCTGGGCAGATGGTTTATACATATGCGAGAATTCTCGCATGGGTCCGCTAGTTATTATTATTATTATTATTATTATTATTATTATTATTATTATTATTAGTAGTAGTAGTAGTAGTAGTAGTAGTAGTAGTAGTAGTAGTAGTAGTAGTAGTAAGGGCACTGAAGGTAGCTCCTCAGAGATTGCTAAAACAACGCAATCGGGTCTCCTGAGCAATGATGATACAACGGCTAATTCTTGCACCACAGAAGCATCCTATGAAGGCATCTTCCAGCGGCCTCGGTGGCGTAGTTGGTAGCATGCTGAGCTTCTATGCCCAAGATTGTGGGTTCAGACCCGGCCGAAGTCGTCAGATTTTTTAAGAGCGTTAAAAATCCCCCAGTACGCCTTCCTTCGGATGGGAAGTAAAGCCGGCGGGCCCATGTTATAGATTTATGGCATGTAGAAGAACTTTCCCCTCAACTACAATTGTGTGAAGCTAAATTTGTTGGTTGGATTTGATTAACGCTCTATTAGTTCCAACGTTCGCCGCCCGTGATGGTTGCGGTGGCATCTAGTAACCAAGTTCACAGCTAGATGCGTTTATAGTAGCATTTGGTAGCAAAAGTAGGAATTACTCTTGAAATTGATCGTCTGCAGTCCTTAACTGAATTACAAGCGGCTTCGGTGGCGTAGTCGGTAGCATGCTGAGCTTCTGTGCCCAAGACCAGTGTACCCCTCTAATAACTTCTAAACGTCTGGAGCGATTTCAATAAATCTCAGTAAGGTCATAGTACCATTTTGGCCGACCCCGAGCGTGCCCTTCATATTTTATTACGTCTCACCAATCCAACATGGCGGCTGTGAGAAATATTTCACCGGCATTCTATATATCCGAAACTATTACCGATATCACTCTGAAATTTTGTACGGTGATAAAGGGTACTACTAGAAGCTCACCTATGAGATTTTCCAAAACCTGTTAACTACGAAACGAACATGGCGGCCAAGCGAATTCGAAACTTTTAATTAGACTTTTCTCTCGATGTAAGCATCCAAACGCAATGAAACTTGGTACATCAAATGTTTATACACATTGTAATGCACTGGCATCTAATTTACGTCAATTGTTTACATAACCTCAAGATGGCAGCTGTGCAAAATATTTCACTGACGTTCTATATCTCCGAAACTATTACTGATACCACCCGCAAATATTGTACGGCGATAAAGGGCACTACTACAAGTTAAGTTCATCTATGTAACATTCAAAAACCTGTACAGTACAAAACGTACATGGCGGCCAAGCGAATTTGAAATATTTTAATAGACATTTCTCACGATTTAACCATCTAAGCGCAGCGAAATGTGGTACAATAAATGTCTATACACATTGTAATGCACTGGCATCTAATTTAGTTCAATTGTTTACATAACCTCAAGATGGCGGCTGTGCGAAATTTTGAAATTAAGTTTTTATTTCTTGTGCTCTAATCATGGGATCGAAATCAACGCTTCAATAATAAGCGTACACAATAATCGTCATATAATAGTACTGTAATGTACCCGTCTGATATGCGGAAATACACGGTCATCATCCGTAACTAGCTCAGATCAGGGTGTGTACCGTTCATTCCCACTGTCTGACCAAGTCTTTAGAATGTGAACAACAAGGATGTACAAGCTATAAATGAAACTAGAACAAAGTCAGCTATACTATTACTTTAATTCATCAAAAGAACAAAAAAACAACAAAATTACCAAACAACATATAAACAATGGTAAACATGTACCACTACTTCAATACACAAATGACCCTAATGTTCGTCATTATATCTTGGTTTACGATTTTGAATTTATTTTATAATCCATTTCATGATATTATTACAGTACTTTATTGGCATTCACATCTTTAAAACCTTCTAATATGGGGTTCTTTTACTTATTCCTCGCTGAGTTACCACCCTGTCGGGCTTCGACATCAGACATTTACATTTCACAAATAATGCCTTCATTTAGCCATACAGGCTAGGCTTCAATATCACTCTACTTTACTTGAATTAATCTCTCTTTTCTCCACATATTCTCAAAACACAAGTGTTCCCTCACACATAACTATACATACACTTTACTACGAGTACCATCATTTGTAACTACTTTTTATTGTAATGTAACCATTGTGTACCTATGAATTTAGCTTCATGGAACCCGCATTCACTGGAGCTCAATTCTCATGATTTTTCTTAGCCCGTTTTATTCTTTAGGGTAAGGAACAAATTCTCACATTTTTAAGCATTTATTTTGTATCATTAAGTTATTAGGCGGGAAGATCTCCCCACGTTTAATAACCACATTAGCTGGCAAATACTTCTGCTTCTTACAGTTCATTTCAACAAGCTTCAAACCTAGCTCTTATCTTACTGCTTTTACTGACTCAGTGACGGATTTTTACGAGTCTACCGGCTTCTCGCCTGACCGTAATAAATCAGCTCTCTCTGCCTCAAGATGGCGTCTAGCGGTTAGTCCTACCACAACAATAACGACCTGCCCATTCATTCCGAAACCACATGTTTCGCTTTCTCTACGACGGCCACGTTTTAACATCGAATATCCAAGGATTTCATTACCTATTCTCGTTGTACTGACTGCGCACAGTCTAATTATTATTTAAGTTTACTAATGCAGTACTTGGAGGATCGTTCTATGCTGTTAGGGTATTTAACATGTACGTATTTTCAGCCCGTAGTGGCTACAATTATAACTCTGCTGCGATGGGAATACAAATATATAGCTAACCAACCCAGGAACGCCATGCCCTGTCTGGTGGCTGGGCTAGAATAGCACACGATCGGGAATCAATTCCACCGCAATCCGGCCATCTGCCTAACACACAATCATCCATCCAGTCTTACGACAACTTATTCCATCACGCGCATCCTGGCTACGTGAGAATCATACATTTCAGTAGTGAGAGGTTCCGTCGCTCTGATTCAACAATAATACTGGCGTATAAACCCGCCCCGGTTATCCGACGAGTTCCCCACAGTCTTTAACGTATCGTCCTTCTGCATGTAACTTTATTCATTATATAGCCCTACTTGGAGTCTACATTTATTACAGCCTTTATTTGGCGACAACACATATATTGTAAGGTTCCTGTTAGGGAGGCCTGTACAAATAATTAATCTAGGGGGTGAAATTAGTCTAGATAGGGGGCGAGCTTGGCAGATGCTGTAAGAGGTAGGGAGTATTTAGAGAACTGGGATCGACAGTGCGATCAGCAAGGAGAACTCCCCAATGTACTGCTTGACGGGGTAGTTCTAGGTGAGGAGGTAGTTTAGAAAGGAAATTAAGTTATTACCCTGTGCGTAACAGCTGCGTCACGCGGTCTACTGCGAGTCGTGGGCAGGCGAGCTAACGGGAAATCCGCTAGTGTCAGCGCTGAGCAATAGCGCTCAGCTGACGACACGAAGCAATTAAACAAATAAACAGTAAGGCTAATTCTAAGTCCTACCTAAAGGGGAATCTAATAGGGTAGGATCTTATTAGCTAAATAAATAAATAAATAAAAGAATAAGACCAGTGGCTTCTATTGTTTCTGAATTTAATATGTACCTCGATCTTGAGGTACACTGGCAAATAGCAGTTCAAATGATAATCAATAAAAATAATTACAGTCCAAGCACAGGGGGACGAGAGTGTAGTGTGGTGGTGAGTGTAGTGATCGCTTGAGACACTTACCCATTCAGCCAACAGCAGAGGTTCGACACGTCGGTAGCACTAAGACAGACTGAGTGATCGAATGATCCTGGGTGTTTGACCTCCGGGGTTCTTATAGGTTTCGTGTGCCAGGTCGGCGGAATCCTTACATTCCTACCGAGTCGTAAAACCATTCCAGGGTCGTTGCCTGGGCTACGAGGCTACCTGGGTTCATGTATGTGCTAATTATTAGTCTTGTAATTTTGTAGTTATAATTTATAGGTTTTTAGATTAAATGTTTAGAATTTTGATTTGTTGGAGATTTCATTTAGGGGATGGGGGTAGCGTACCCTAGGGGTACAACAACCCCCTTTGTAGGGTAAGTTATCGTCCTCGAGAACTGGACGAAGACGTGGGGGTGTTTTTTTTTTGCGAAATAGGGCATCTTCTTCTCTCTTGATATTCTTCTATCTTCTGTTTTCTCTTCTTTTAATTTAGCTCGTAAATGTATGGGTGGCGTCGTAGGGGGTGGGTTGGTAGCCTCGTGGAAGATAGGGGTGAGTCAGGGGGTAGATATGAATTTAGTAATATATTATTAATCGTCGAAGGTTGAAGGCTGTGTATAGGTGCTTTCTATTGATTGTGCGTCCGGGTGTGCTCAGCGATCATGTATAAGTGTTTATGGTGAGGGGAACAATATTTCTTTACATATATTCTAAAAAATTCAACAATGGTTCGTGAATCTTACTGGTTTTCATAGGACATCTTTTACTTGGCGGGATATGACATTTATCCATTTTGGTATTTGTAATATAATGACACAATAAATTGTTAAACAAAACAGTACATATAACATAAACATTTCAATATCATCAATTTAACTAAAGGGGTGCAGGAACACAACGAGAGGAAAAAAATATCCGAGGGTTAGGGGGAGGCTATATATACATATATAATTAACGTACCTCCGGTGTGGATGAAAAACTGCCCTCGCGTGCCCTGCACGTGTGTAAAAGGGATAGAGTGGAGAGAAAGAATGAAATAAATGTCACAGGGTGTAATTTAAGGGTTAAATTTAGAATTGTTTTATTGTGTGGAAGAAATACGACATTTTTACAATGGGGAGTTTAAAAGAATAGAAAGGAAAAAACAACGTGTAACATAAAACCATCCATATATCCTCATATCTTCGCAATTTTATCTAAATAATAGCATCAATTTTAAATATTTTCCAGAAAAATTTCCATGCCATCATACCATTTGTAAGTATTAAAAACAAAACAAAACTGTATTAATTATACACATATTCTATAAAAACAAAACTCTATTACTTAGACCAATATTCCATAAAAACAAAACTCTATTAATTGTACCAGTATTCTATAAAAACAACACCAAATTCTCTTAATTATACTAATATTCTATTACTACTGTCGTTGCGCAACTATATCACCATTAATATTGTATTCTATGTTCGTTAACACTACGGCGAGTGCACTCTAACTTAATATCTAAGCATAAACTATTAACTATGACCTGCAGGTTATATACTACCCGTCTATAACATTGCTATTGTATGATTCGCTCCCTGTGGGCGAGCGAAGTCATCTTGGCTGCACAACTCGTCCTTTACAGAAATAGGCGCGAGTTGTGTGGCCGTAGTGCACCTCTCATTATAGGTGTCAAATTATTTGTTGATCCGACCTCCAGTGGAGGATATCCCACAGGTATATCTCCACTGTGGTTCGGATGTACGCCTGGAAATATGTATTATGTGGGGGGGGGGCTGTGTATTGGCCGTGTGAGTGTGAAATGTGGGGGCGGGAAATTTGTGTATTACAAAAAATATATTGTTAGTGCATATAACTCGTAGCCATCTGTGGGGATCCATAAGACACATATAAAACATCATATTAGAGGGTATCTACTCTCGTCCGTTGTGGGGTGAACCTGTGGAGGCATATAGAGAAATAGTACCTTTATCAAATAAATCACATGTTATCACTGTCATTATTAATTTCGGCGAGCGCCCAAAATGGAGCTACTCCCGATGCATGTGCGCAAAGTGTGCACCACCATGTGCGCTGTGTCCGGTGTCGGCGCCTCAGGTTTTCATCCGTCGCTGAAAAATAAATACATAATTATAATCATAAAGCATAGAGTTATAATTATTACTGGCCAGTTGTTATTTACTTTTTTATACCTTTGTATACCTTTCTATTTGGTTTATACATTCGTCCTTATTTTCTATACCTTCGCATTTCGTTATCCTTATTCATCTTTCTCCTAAATCCTTGTACTACTTCAACCTTTATTCCTTATCGGCTATATCTTTGTATTTCTTTATTCCTTTTTACTCATTATTTCTTATAACTTCACCTTACTTTATTCCTATTCTTTCCTTCCTATATCATTGTGCTACTTCATCCTTTATTTCTTTATGGCTATATCTTTGAATCTCATTATTCCTTCTTACTCACTTTTTCCTATAACTTCACTTTACTTTACTCCTATTCATTTCTGTCCTATATCCTTGCTCTACCATTTCCTTTATCCAATATTGTCTATGCCTTATTAATTCATTGTGCTACTGGCCCTTCCATTGAAGGACACTCATGTGAACGGTATTGACCGTTCCTATATACCATCGTCCCTTCCTTGAAGGACAATCTCGTGAACGGTATGGACCGTTCCTATATATTATCGTCCCTTCCTTGAAGGACAATCTCGTGAACGGTATGGACCGTTCCTATCTATTATCGTCCCTTCTTTGAAGGACAATCTCGTGAACGGTATGGACCGTTCCTATCGGGCTTACTAATTTTCGTAAGACCGCATTCGGCGCTCATATATTGCCATTTAGGCAATATCAATATATTCCTCTCCCTGGGGCACAATAATATCTGTAACCTCGGCCAGGGAGAGAATCGTAGTTTCATTGTATATTCTCTTCTTTCTTGATGCTTTGGTCAACGGGGGTATGAGCAGAGAGGTCATCGGTGCTACATACCTCGGCCCGGGAAATTATATCCTCTTCTTTCTTGATGAATAAGTCTACGGGGGTATGAGCAAAGAGGTCATCGGTGCTACATACCTCGGCCCGGGAAATTATATCCTCTTCTTTCTTGATGAATAAGTCTACGGGGGTATGAGCAAAGAGGTCATCGGTGCTACATACCTCGGCCCGGGAAATTAAATCCTCTTCTTTCTTCACCTGTGTATAATAACCAGGTCTCTAGCCCCGCGCATAGAGCCGAAATTACTTAACCTTACATACTATCGTCAAGTCATGTGGGTCGTCTTGGGAAGGAGGAAGTATCCTGTCCGATGTGGGGGTAGTTTATTCCCTCATCGAACCATCAAGCCTCCATCCTCAGGTATAGTTTAGACGACGTTAGGGCATAAAAAATGGGTATAACGGGCCCTATGCCAGGGGAGACAGGTTACGTACTTCCTCTAACACAGGCGCTTGCCCGCCCTAACACGTCACCACTATGACCTCTCGTCGGTCGTCAACGTTAAAGTCCTATTATGTCAGGTCCTGCGCTATCCTTGCCGTCAGTCCTGGGTACAATTTACCAATTTACCAATATCTATTTTCCCTTGGAAAATAGGTTCACATCTATTAAAGAGCACCTCCATGCGCAAACCATGAAAAGCAACTGTCAAGCGGTATTGTGTTGTGTATGATGTCATAGTCATACGGGGGGGGGATAATTGTGGTGGCACAGTGCACTTTCAATTGCGCCTGGCTCGTCAGATATCCAGCTAATGTCAGCTGCGTGTTATTCCTTCTCACATGTTAGTAGGTAAGCGAAGGATGGGAATGGGATTCCCGTGTTACTGGGCAGTTGTAGGTATGTTAAAATTCGTAAGTAATGGTAAATGGATGGTAAGATAGGTCCAAGGAATCGTGGTCCTATTGGGGACGTATGGAAACGTTAAGTGATAGGAATTCTCGACCGGTGTGGGTGAGGATTTTATTGTTTAGGATCTGGGTGTTCAGCATGGTTGTTAGGTACCGTGCTGAAGGATTTAGGGTAGCATTTATGCTCTGAATTGACATGCAGGGTGAAAACATTGGTTATGAAAAATGTAACATTGCATGCACTGGTGTTAGCGGGTTAAGCCTGGAACGCTAAGCTGTTATCTCTATGGTTCCGAATGTTGATTAACATATAGCCACGAGCGATAAATCATGGTGTACACGCTGGTAATTGCATGATTACCAAGTGCCGTGCATTAATAGGGGAGAATTGTACAAGTGTTATCTGTAGAGTGTTAATATGTATCGTGGGAGGGAGATGTGCTTTGAGGCTTGGACACACCAGTCGCAATATATGGCATCTGGCGCCATAATAATAATATGAGAGTGCTGTCCATACTCGTAATATATGTACTAGACTTATATGCTATAAAGTCTAGTTTGAAAAACTGGTCATCTAGGGTTATTATATAATATAATCCCTTAACTAGAGGTACTGTCTAGAGATATTGTCTAGAGATACTGTCTAGAGATACTGTCTAGAGATACTATGTATAGATATTCTAAACCAGGTTATATTGCAGCGCACTATATGTGTGGCGTAAGTCCTTCCTATATGGAGGCTTATTGCTGCAAAAAAATATGCTATCCACCCTATAGAAATGTGGGGGATTCATAAGTGTGTATTGCCATTCTATTAGTTGGGAGGATGGTATATGTGAATGCCATCTATATGTTAAACAAGGCTATAAATTCCACTACATGTGGCGTTTTAATTGTGTAATGCAAGATGGGTAAAATGCACGGGGGGGGGATATTAACGTGCTATCGCTTGAAATAACTCTGCTCGTCTAAATCTGGAAGATAATATTTTGTATAATATCGCTGTACCGCAAATAAAATAAATTAAAACCTCCTAATTGGGAAGTGGATTTATATATATTTATATGGTTACGGAGACATGCTCGTGTTTTCCTATGTTGGATGGCGTGTCTATATAAGGGTGTATCCGAGGGCAAAAGTGTATTAAAGCCCGCTAAGAGATAAAATACGGTGTATTTTGTGTGACGCTGCGCTGTGTGAATATCACCGAGAATACTGGCTTTTGGCCGTAAAATATGCTATCCCGGTGTTAAGTATCGAGGGATGATGGGGGTGAACTAAAATAAAAAATATTTGGTTACCCTGCTTTGTGTAGTGTATTCCGACAATTATATGTCTCGCTCCTAGTGTCGTTTGAATCTAGAGAGCGAGATTAGGCCTGTATTCATTATGGCTGCTTGCTAGTTACCCGTCACGTGAGAGGCGTGTCTGGTGATAACGTGTGTAAAGGGGAGATATCAGTTATCGCTACTGTGAGGCGTGACCTGAAGCTTTGATTGGCTGGCGGGCTGTAGTAGCTCCTGTTTATCGCGGCGCTACTCTGATTGGACCTGAGCCTCAAGAGTGGGTGTTAAGCACGAGGCTTTGTTATTGTTCCGTAGATGAACTGTCATAAGGACGTGTTATGTGTCTAATGTAATGGTTACCATTGTTTTAAGCTATACAGCCTATGTATTGAACCCATGTGCCACAGGGTCCATGGAGGTCGAATCCATGTATTTGGGGAAGAAATGAAAGAAACGTACAGTTTCTAATGTAACTTAGAGAAAGATCAAGCTAGGATGCTAGCCTAATATGGTGCAAGAGGCGAGGACCAGGTGTTCGAGAGATGAGATCACCCCTCTTGACATTCAGAAGGGAGCTAGTCATGAGTATTAATAACCGAGTGGAAATTTCCCACTGTTAGACAAGGAAGCCTGATTCGGAAATCGAGCTGAGCTTGCTGGAAAACGACAACACCGCTTATGCGCCAGAAGAGGAATAATTAAATTTAACCCGTTTACGAGTATAAAAATAAGTAAACAAGTACAGTACGGTGAATCATTTCGAATTAGAGATTTTTGTGTAAAGAAAAACCCTTTAATAATTGCACAGGAGAAAACTGCAAACGCAAGTAGACGTCATCGGGGAATTACCAGGGCTGGTGTAGAGGGGAGAGTACAAAATAACAGCAACACCCACACAATTGAGGACGAGAAATTAATTAATATCTCCGAATTGCACGATCGATTCTTAGGCGCAATGAGATTATTTAACATTGAGAAGACGAGCTTTCGGAAGGTATAATTTTTATAATTGTGCAACCATTATTTTAGAAGTTGGCCACTGAAAGGGCCAGAGTCTTATTTTTTTGTAGTGAAATAGTATAAAGCTTCTGGCATCACCAAGCCAAACATGCAGTTCTGAACAGCCCGAGGGGGTGTTACTACGCATCAGTACAAGCAGGTCCAAATAGCCCAAGGGGGCGTTGCTACGCATCAGTATTCAGACAGCCGTGTGGGGCGTCACTCTGCGTCACATCGAAGACAGTTACCAGTACTCCTTGAGGGGAGAAACGCTGTATTACACCGCAGAATTAATATCCGATAGCCATAGGCGTCGCAGTATTAACAACTTGCTTGCCTCCATAAGGAGTTGTAAAGAAGAAAATTTAAAGTATCGCCGTGTTGAAAGATTAGGAAAATCCTAGTTACAGGATTTAGGTCCGACAGTACACAAGTTACAGTGAAAAGTTCGTAAAATATAGTCAGAGCAAGCTGCGAACGTTGGACTTAAGGCGATAGGTCTTTAAATAGACGAACGAATATATCATAACGTACGGAAGTACCGTAACAGAAAGATAAACAGTTATCTAAATTAAAGAACCCAAAAAGGGAAGAACAGAGTAAGGTTCGGAACGTATTTCAGAAACGTAGGAGTGCTAGAACCGATCAAATAAAGAAGAACGGAGACTATAAACATTATCTCCAAAGAGCAGACGAACTATTCTAAAGCACTAGACTCGAGAAGTACTAGCTGCTATAAAATAAATCCATAGATCACCGATAGGTTATCGAGGAGACCTCGATCCGAATAGACTTTCGCTAGGATCGATAAACCAGATCTACAAAAAGCCGTTCAAGCTAGAGAAATAGCCGGTCATCCAGAATAGGATTAGAAGAATTAGGATTCCAGGGAACAGTAGATGTTTCGAGACTTTCGTATTCTGCAGGATAGGAAGCCGACATTGAATAAATTTCACTCTTGGAAACGGGAAATTAAGAGGTCACGTGTGATAGGCTAAGAAATACGGCCTAGTGATCAAGAATTGTGAAGTGTAAATTTATCAAGATTGTGTGTTAAATTAATATTTTTAGTGTTTATTGTGTGTTCTAAAGGGACACACCAGTGTATAAAAATGTCGTCAATGTTAAGTGTATTAAATATGTGTCAAGAAGTGTTTGTACATAAGATGAATTTCTATAATATGGAGTAAAATTTCAAAGTGGGCCAAAATGAAACACCGCACAAGAATAAAGGTCATGGGACGACCTTAAAAATATGTGAGTACTGAATTTCATTATATTTTGGTGTCAGGGAATGATTGTGTACAAATCCACCGGAGTTTTTGGGTAAAAGGGATGTGTTTTTAATAAATAAATACTGAATAAACAAGAACGCGGTCTGAACAAAAATAGGAATTTGAGAAATTATAAATAATTATGTAAAGAATAAATCCAGTAGAGGAAATATATGAATAAAATGTTAATGTATTTGACGACTGTCACAAGAGCAAGCGAAATATTAGTAATTATCATGAAAGAGATTTAAATAAAGTAAATTTGAGATATGAAAGAAATAGCTTTTGAGCTTGTGTAAAGAATAAAGATATGAAATAATAATAATAATAACCAAGTAAGGAAATATTAAATGAAGATCAAATAAATTGATGTGAGCATAAGAGCGTTAGAGCCTTAATAAAAAGTATAGACATGATGTTAAAATACATGTTCTTGAAATAGAGAAAGTTATTGTCAAAAGGAAAGAATAATATAAAAATTGAAATGTGCATCAATTGTTAATATGATATTATCAGTTCTTTGGGTGACGCTAGGCTTAAAAATGTATAGCGCAAAAGGAGCGCAATTAAAGTAAAAAGTCACGCTAGGAACGCGTAAAAGTTAATGTACTTGGTAAATTATTTATGAGAGGTAGTTGATTGTAGTGAATTGAGATTTGGTATAAGTCCTCTATTTGTGACGTAGTATCACGAGGCATTGTGTATGTATTTGAAAGGGAGCAAATGTATGGTATTGAGCGTAGGTTTTATAGCTATTGGCTAACCCTAAATCGCATTTTGTATAGTCCTCTATAAGGGAAAGGTTCCCGAGGCATGTGAAGAGATTCGAACACAGAATCCTCTTATTTTGAAAGCCCCTTTATTATTCGTCGTTAATTGCTCTTCCACAATCAATGAGGACCTTTCATAATTAATAAACGCCAAGATTACGAATGTGGTTTATAAGCCCAATAATATTGTTGTACGTACACGAAGAATAAAAGGCCAGGTCTCCACAAAGAACTGAGAATGGAAAGTTTGTGTTTTGTAAAGCATTTAAAGAGAGCTCTAGCTCGGGCTAGACGGGAACGAGCCCGCATAGTCATAAATAACTATCATGTTTCACGGCCAGACCCTCGGAGTAGGAGGGGTGTCTGGAGGCCGTCGTGTAAGGAGTAATGAATACACCAGGAGTGTTTAAAGTTGTTAACGACCCGGGCGTTGAACCGAGGTCCTTGTAGATTGATATTTCCGCTTGCCTGTTCAGATCGTAGTTTTCTTATGTGATAATGGTCTTATAAGACGTAAGAGATAAATAACAATCCCTATTGTAAGGTTGTATGGAAGTAGGATTCCACGAGTTAATTGAAGGCAACTAGGTTTCGGGAGTAACTATAGTTTTTTGACAGTGTCAAGTATCTTCATACTCTGGAGTACACAAGTAATTTCCTGATTACCTTAATGTATTTGTGAAACTAGAGAGAGATGATAACAGCTGAAAATGTGTGAACATGCCCAAAATATTGAGTTAGATAATTAACATATAATTTTAAATGTAATTATACATGTGTTTTGAGGATTAAGAAAATATAAAAGGTAGTATTTGAGGTGTACAAAGAATGACACCGTTATTATGTAAAGCATGGAGCCAAAAGAGCTCGGAGTTATATAAACTTACAGTTGATGCTTTATGGAAGAAAAACTAATTAGGAATTGTTGGTTTATATGGAGACCATATGTTTTAATACAATATTTGTTTTATTATATTGTGATTCCTTGTTCATTTGGAACAAGTAGATGATTATGGGTCAGTAATTTAATTGTTAAAGTGTTTGTAGCGCCATAATTTTTATTAATTAAATATGTTAAAATAGGAGTTGATTTTGTTGTTATTTTTGCAAGTGTATCCTCTAATTAATCCAAAATATGTGAGTCACAGAGTGGGGGAACTTACCGCTGCCCCGAAAATTCCGAATTGAGCTACGCTGGTATACTGTGATTGGCATATTTCTTGCTAAAAGGGCACAGTATTATGTAATCTGGGTGGAGGGTATTAACTGTCCATCTGTTTATTGGGAAGCTACGCCTGTCCTTCTATTGAGGAATCCTAATGGGACTACGCTGTCATCATATCGTACCTAAATGTGGCAAATGATATGCATATAACTATTGTGTTGTTTTTTTGTATAGTATTTATGTAATATGCTGGAGTGTGTTATACATGTCCGGAAGCATATGGCGCATTCCTGTGGCTGTAAAAATTCTGGGTACTACTATGTAGAAAAGTGTTTCAGTGGTTTGCACCTGTCTACTCCGGGAAAATGAAAAATAATGCAGGGCGCATTAATACGCTGAGTGCCCATCCATAGACAAATGTTTCTGTGTTTTATTTCCCCTTCCTGTGGGAAAATGGAAAATGGCGTCTATAAAATAAATGTATTTATTCTGTATTTAGAGCCTCCGTGGCTTAGGCGGCAGCACGCCGGCCTCCCACCGCTGGGTCCGTGGTTCAAATCCCGGTCACTCCATGTGAGATCTGTGCTGGACAAAACGGAGGCAGACAGGTTTTTCTCCGGGTACTCCGGTTTTCCCTGTCAACATTTCATTCCAGCAACACTCTCCACTATCATTTCATTTCATCTGTCATTCATTTAATCATTGCCCCAGAGGAGTGCGTCAGGCCTCGGCAGCCGGCACAGTTCATATCCTCGCCGCTAGATGGGGGCTTCATTCATTCCATTCCTGACCCGGTCGAAGACTGGAAGCAGGCTGTGGATTTTCATTCTGTATTTAATTCACAAAGTGTACTAATTGTACTGGGAATGTGTGGACGAGTGTAGCGATTCCCTGTGAGTGTATCAATGTTGGGTGTCACCCTGTAGGAAAAATGTTTCCGTGGTTTACCCCTGTCTACTCTGGGAAAATGAAAAAATAAGGCGGGGTGCAGTAATATTTATAATATTCACAGTGAATATTACATTCCGCATGTTGGATTGTCCGTGGAGTAGCATAATGGGCTACCTTCATCGGGTATCCTGCTGTATGGCAGTGAGAATTATACAGTGTATTCTCCTAACCGGATGTGTTTTTGTGAAAATGATGTATTCCTATTTCGTATATGCTGTTTGTGAAATCAAGTGGATATTTAGTTGTTATATATTAAAGAAAATCATCGGGCCTTTATTAATCATTATCTATAAAATTCGGCATGATTACGTCTATGGTCGATACTCATTCCTTATCGTGATCCCAGGAGGGTAGGCTAACACCTGCTCTTGACTCGATTTACGCCTTAGGAAAACGTGGAATAGCTATTGACCATTTAACATATTTGTTGCCGAATATATTTACATCTATACGCTCACGGCTGATATCTATCCTATAGTGTTTTGAACCAGGAAAGTAGGACTTAACCTGCCTTAGACTTTCTCACGCCTTAGGTCTACTGTAGGACATTTATGGGCCATGGCATTATTGTGTTACTAATGGACATATATACAGGGTGATTCACCTAAAATTTGCACTGTAAATATTTCTGAAATGGAAGGTGATATTGATACGCGGTTTTAACCTAATGAAATTGTAACCAAGGGCTCGTATTTGTAGCTGATACACTGATATTTATAATTTTTAGAAAGTGGTTTTATTTACAACAATTACAATTTTTTAAATGGAACAATACCCATTTACATTAAAAAAATAAAAGTAGAACAAATTAGAATACCAATGGTGTTTTGTGCACGATTCTAGTGCAAGTAGTTTACGAGATATTGATTGTTATTCGAAAATTGTACGCACTAACAACCAAGTGGTTAGTGGCGAGGTTACGATGTTGTTATGTTTGTTGAGGTTGTGGTTTGTGTACACTGAGTGCACTGCGACTTTCCAGTCAGTTATTGTTGATACTTCAAGTAGTAGGACGTGCTTGCAGGATGAGATTTACCATTGCAGAAAAAGCCGACTTGCTCATGGTTTATGGCGAATGTTGGAAGAATGCCGTTCGTTCTTGTACCGTGTACGCGGGAACATATCCCATTAGACGTCAACCATCTCGGCAATTATTTGTGAACCTTTTCAATCAATTACGTGAAAGTGGTAGTATAACGCCTAGAATACGTTACAGAGACAAACAAGTGACTGGAGAAGAGGGAGAAATTAAGGTTCTGGCTGCTGTTGCAGTAGATCCACAAATTAGTTCCCGTGCAATTGCACATGGAAGCGGCATGAGTCAGGCAAGTGTACTACGCATTCTCCATCGTCATAAGTTCCATCCGTATCACATCTCTCTCCATCAAATGCTGCATGGTAATGATTTTGAGAATCGTGTTAACTTTTGTACATGGGCATTAAGACGTGATACTCCAGATTCGTAATGTATCTTGTTTACTGATGAAGCAACATTTTCTAATCATGGCCAAGTCAATCTTAGAAACTTGCACTATTGGTCTGTTGAAAATCCCCGTTGGCTGCGTCAAGTAGAACGACAGCGTCCATGGAGTGTAAACGTCTGGTGTGGAATAGTGAACCATCACATCATAGGTCCCTTTTTCGCAGAAGGAACACTGAATTCGTGCAAGTACCTCAACCTCCTAACAGACCATCTTCCACAGATGTTAGAAGACGTTCCGCTTCAGACTAGGAGGAACCTGTGGTATCAACATGATGGCTGTCCGGCCCATAGTGCACGAATTACTACAGATTATCTTCACGGATTGTTTCCAAGTCGTTGGATTGGACGAAGGGGACCTGTACTTTGGCCGGCCCGTTCACCAGATTTGACTCCTTTAGACTTTTTTCTGTGGGGGAAGCTAAAAGACACTGTCTACAAGGACATACCAACTACAACAGATGATATGAAACGGCGTATTACTGCTGCCTGCGCTGAAATTTCCTCTGAAATGCTAGAACGTGTGCAGCAATCTTTACATAGCAGACTGGAAGCTTGTATTGAGGCTGGTGGTCGTCATTTTGAACACAAGCTTTGAGGGTACACTGTACTTGTCAGAAACCACAGAATTACTTCATTCACATTTGTTTTTCTTTAGTTTGTCCTAGGCATTGTCCCATTGTGTACAAATAACAATATCTCGTTAACTACTTGCACTAGAATCGTGCAAGACACCATTGGAATTCTAATGTGTTCTACTTTTATTTTTTAAATGTCAATGAGTATTGTTCCATTAAAAAAATTGTAATTGTTGTAAATAAAACCACTTTCTAAAAATTATAAAAATCAGTGTATCAGCTACAAATACGAGCCCTTGGATACAATTTCATTAGGTTAAAACCGCATATCAATATCACCTTCCATTTCAGAAATATTTACAGTGCAAGTTTTAGGTGAATCACCCGGTATATGTATGTGCCATGTCGTATCACGTTGCCTCAAAACGAAAATATGTAAATTTATTGTGGCCAACTGATGATCTTAATGCTAATTGTTTATCTACTGTGTAGATGTAAATTAGAGGGGATCTATGCAAGGATTTGTGGTCCTCTTGGAGCCTTGTGGCACTTATGAAAATATGAAAGTATTTATAAAATATCATTTTGTCATATAGTAGACAATTATGAACAGCTTGTACTTAGCGTATGGATGATAAATGGGTTCCTGGCTCGACTGTTAGGGGAATAGCCCCAAGCACCTATAGTGTATAGGAGTCCAATCGGTCGTCGGCTATGATGGGATGATTATAATTATAATTGTAATTCAAATGATTTCCCTGCTCCGTCGCCTAGGATGGTATTTTGCTTCATATGAAAACTGTTATTTTGTCTGTCTTTATGACGGTACTTGGTGGTTAATTCCACTTTGATCTAGAAAATAAATATTTAAAAGATCCCCTGTGAGGATAAAAAGATGTGGAACGGAGTATGTGCTAACGTCATAAGTGCTGTGTACAACATGTGAGCCGTGGAGTACTGGCGTCTCGGGTGTCGATAATCTGTATATGCAAGCATCCGGCCTTGCCTGCAGAGCACGACTCATTGTCTGTGTGGAGTCCGCCTTGCTTATTAGCCTATGTGAAGTGAATTGATATGTATGATTAAAACATCTTATGGATTACAGTGTATGGGATATGTAATATGCGTAAGTATACGTCAACCTTATTCCCAGTGTTACCTAATTGTGTGTTCAGCTGACCTATATAAGCTGATGCTGTGACGGTATGATAACCTGTGTTATTGTGTCAACTCCTATTGGCTGTGGAGGTAATAATCCACCTGTGTGCTAGCGCAATTGTGTGGGGAAGTATACTAAGCGTCGCTATACCCTCTCATGAGTATTAATCTGCATTGGCCTATAGTGAAATCCGCTAACCTGTGTTTTTGTGTGTCTACTGCTATGTCTTTGCGAAAGGTCGTTAATCTGCATGAGTGTATAAGTACTGCGTTTCATTATAGAAATGCCGCTAACCTGTGCTCCTGTATGTGTTAGGCCATTGTGTGTATGCACTGCGGCTAACCCGTGTTATTGTGTTGTCTGTAATTCGGTATGTGCTTTCGCTATTACGGGAATAATGGCGTTCGTTATAGAGATCGTATGATATGTTCCGTAATGTAGTATATTTGGCTCTAGGTAATAATTTATTGGCCTATTCTGTGACAATGTAGTGTGTCGGCCTGTCATTCCGCCTTAATATGGGGTGACTGTTGGAATCCGTGCACTTTCAAAAGTTGTCCAAGTAAAATATTGTGTATTAATCTCTTATAAGTGGTCATTATCCATGGGAGTGTTAATTCCTCTAGTGTTATGGGAAGTAATCGCCTATCATGTATCACATCTATCGGGATTGGTTATCGGTCGCTGCCGAAGGTATATATATATAAACAATTAAGTTATATATTGGTGTACCTGAACTGTGTTCTGTCATTACATAAGTGGGGTAAGGGCACGTCACTGTATAGTCCCTTATGACAGGTGGGGTGATCTTCAATCGGTCGCCTAATGTTCGTGACCGTGTGTGAAAATCTAAATGCGATTAAGTAGGTACAAATGTGCGCTATTTATAAGTTTGTATTAATGTGAAGTGTGTAGACATCTTCCTATGGTAAAGGAATCCTTCTGTGGTTTGCCATGTGGCCTCCATGTGTGTTATTGACCCTTTGTATCGCACGGCCATGTATGAGCGTGGTGGTCTACGTGACTGGGCGGAAAAGACTGTCGCTAGGCAGGGATCGTGTATGGCTGACTGAGCATTCCGTCTCTTGTTACTTCCATATGTTAGGACAGAGAATTGACCTCGTTTGCCGTGCACTGTGTATGACATATGCGAGATCCTGTCTACAATATATTGTCTGCAAAAACATTTATGCACTTTACATATTATAAATATAGAACTATTATTAAGAATGTTACGTCGGTATCTCCTATGTGGAATTTTACAATTAAAGACTAATTATGTTGTGGGGCCAAATCTGGAATGGTGTTGACCACTATTTCAGGTTGTGGTTACTAGATGCCATATTGCCCTTGGCGCTATTGCCAAGGTTTATTTGGCGTACCTTGTCTATGGGGTCCTATGGGAAGTGTAAGGCATATGTACTACTAAATATATATATAGCCGTGTTCTATCTGAAGCTAGTGTGTGTGAACAAAATTCATTATTTTATAAAGACATAGTACACAAGAAATATAACCTGGTACACATTATTATAACATTTATAACTAAACATGCAACTTATAATTAATCCTCGTATCATGCAGTGTTGGCAGTTGCCGGTGACTGACACTTGTGAGCATGGCTACTAAATGCCATAGCGCGTAGGGCGCTTGTTTTAATTTATATGTTCCTGGGTTCGAACTATGTGGGGGGAAAATATATTCTTTTACTCTCTAATAATGGTGATTAAATGCTTTCGTTTCCTACGGCTCTGGGGGCTGGGGAAACGTGGATATAGCCTATGTGGGACTGCTGCGAGCCGAGCGTACCTCGACATTTCTTATCCTCTACTTGCACCTAAATATTGTGTGGGAAAGAAAAATTGGCTATGAAAGTGAGTTATATTATGCGTAATGCTATGGCGGGGTCTGGTATACTGGTATTATAATTGAGTGTACTTTTAATTATGTGGAAATAATGTGTTCTGAATTGGGAATTTCACTTTTTATCTATCTCAAATAATGGCATCGTCTCCCTCGGATTGCCAAAGCGGCTTTCGCACCTGGTATCCACTCAAGGGATGCATTATTCGTGCGAGGCGTTTGGAGAAGGGTGATGTTAGGTTTATGTAGCCTACCTTCTATTTTGGGGATTGTGCTTGGAATGGTGCGGTGAATTAGTATGGCTTTTCGGCGTACCTTAGGACTGTTGCTAGCCGAAATAGGCGCTAAGGTCCTAGGGCCTAATGGAAGCGTGGGGATGGAAATATTTCTACGCGGCATAGGGACTGTGTCTGCGCGTGTCTCGTTCCCCATACCGAGCTTTGGATGTGGCATGGCCACGGCAGCCTCCTTCATAATAGGAGTGGGCATTAGGGGAATGGATGTGTTAACTACATTTGGTGCATTGTCTGTATTGACCGCTTCCATTGGGGTAGGTGTATGTGTAAAGAGTTCAAATGTAATACAGTATGCCTGGCGTTGGCGGAAATGTTGCCATATTTCGGCGTATTGCCGGGTAATCACCCTGGCTTGTTCCGCCAGTCTCGTGTGTATCGTTTTTATCCTAAGGTGTCCTATTAGCGGTCATTTGCTGGATCGCCCTAGCGAGCGCCATTTGCCTTGCCAATATGTAAATTATTATTATTGTAATGGCGCCGTTCCACGCAACTGTAGTTGTAGTGGAGGCGTCCATATCGTACCAAGATACGGGCGCCTGTGGGACCTGTAGGGGACGGTCGTGGTGTTTAATCGGGGTGTCTGTAACAGTGAATGTGGGGATAATCATTGACCAATTGGCATTTAATATGGCCGTAATGTTATCATACAGTGTAGTCTGTTCATGAAAATGGCCAAAATTATGCACTTGTAGGGGTACTTGCTGTGTCCATGTAGCGGGCAGAGTATGTGTGATCGCAAACTCCCGCGTGATTTTTACATCGCATTGAAAAGTGCGTGGGATAAGAATATCCCCTTTTTCCATGAGCTGGCAGTCGCAGGGTAGCTGGACTTCTATAGCTCCTGGTGGCGCAATTGTGAGTGGGTGTAATAAGTTCATGTGCTTATTTTCGCACTGTATGTTCATTTGTGGGGAGGGATTGGTAATAATAAATGTGTCTATGTCAATCTGGGTTATGAGTGCTCGTTGGAGCCCTCTATCACATTTGTAAGCACACGATTCGAGAATTTGGCTGGTGGGTGCGTTCCGATATAAGTAAATGGCACAGGCTGGCTGAATAGTTGCCATTTCCTGGAACCGTGGGATGTAACATAACGCATTGATGGGGGCTATGCAATTCTGTAATGCATTTCCCGTGAGGACACGGATATCCCGAGCGTTAACGGCTATTAATGTGGGTTCGTGTGTTAGTGTGCAAGTACTATCTAGCCATTTGTATGGTATAGGGATGTACTGAAATAGCTCCCATTGGGCATGCCTATCAATAATAGGTATATTGATTTTTATATGTATACTATTGGCATAGTAGACACACGTGCACATGGGTTTTGTGTAATACCAACTAATGTGTTCCACAGGCGTGGCCAGTTGGTATTCGTGTTGGCGTAATTTGGCGGCCAGTGTTAACAAATCCCCTCGAAGAGTGTTTGTAGGTATGGTATTTGCCGGAATGCGCCGCTGTTTGCATAGGATTTTGTCATGCTGGCGCTGATTATACATCATTGTGTTATATATGGCGATGGCGTTGCCTATGGCCATGTGGGCCGTAGAGGCGAACAAAATCTTTTGTGCGTCTTCATTTCTCTGTGTAACATTGGCTAAGAGGGCAATTTGCTGTGTCATCGCACCGATAGCTGTGTGTAATGTATGTGTCCAATTATTAAGTTTAAGTGTCGTGGACGTTAAATCCCGGTCGTTAGCGTGAATCATGTCGCTAAGCCTGTTATGGTAAGCTGACATCTGCTGCTCCGTCATGTGTAAGGTCTTAGTATCCTCACTGGTAGCGACTCCGCAACAATACTGCAGGAAGTTACCAATGAATTTTAATTCTCTTTTCGTTCTCCGTGTTGGGGGTGGTGTATTATTAGAATTTTCGTCATCCTCGGCGTTATATTCGTCGGTGTGTAGGGATTGGTCAATGGCCTCCCATATGTGGTGCAATTGGGATTTAAGGTCATTTGCTTCCACAACGGGCGGGAGGGGGATGTGTTGTTGAGCTATGGGTACATTGTATGTGATAGGGATGCTACCCGGTATATAGTTCGGCCGTGGAGTTGCTTCCAATGAACCCCTGTTGTGATCTTAACCCGGGGTCCTTCTGGCGAGGGATCATCAGCCTGCATACTCATGCCGCTGCTAGTGATCAATAATATAATGTACAGAATCGTGAGAAGTTTGGGTATTCCCCTGGTGTGCCTAAGGGGGCTGGAATGGACAGTAAACATTATGTTATGCTAAAGCATCTCAAATTGTACTGGTTTGTTGAGTGAAATATTATTAGTACAAAGGTAACTGTGTGTACAGCGAAATAATGTGTTCCTTATTAATGATATAGTGTGGGCGTAGCAAATTTGGGGTTTCAAGTGGCTGATTATTTTATAAGGGTGGCGTTAATGAACGTATCTCTGTTAGGGCGGGTCTGGGTGGGTATAAAAATCTTACTGGACCCTTATCTCAAAAAAAGCCTAATTGTGGGTGGCGTTTGCTTGGCTAGTATGAGGTTTTAGGGATCTTTACCGCAGAGGTGCGTTGTCTGAACCCCCTTAGACGTTGTTTTATTACAACGTCGAGGTACCTAGCGCCTCCTCCATTTGTAAGGTTCCTGTTAGGGAGGCCTGTACAAATAATTAATCTAGGGTGTGAAATTAGTCTAGATAGGGGGCGAGCTTGGCAGATGCTGTAAGAGGTAGGGAGTATTTAGAGAACTGGGATCGACAGTGCGATCAGCAAGGAGAACTCCCCAATGTACTGCTTGACGGGGTAGTTCTAGGTGAAGGGGTAGTTTAGAAAGGCAATTAAGTTATTACTCTGTGTGTAACAGCTGCGTCACGCGGTCTACTGCGAGTCGTGGGCAGGCGAGCTAACGGGAAATCCGCTAGTGTCAGCGCTGAGCAATAGCGCTCAGCTGACGACAAGAAGCAATTAAACAAATAAACAGTAAGGCTAATTCTAAGTCCTACCTAAAGGGGAATCTAATAGGGTAGGATCTTATTAGCTAAATAAATAAAAGAATAAGACCAGCGGCTTCTATTGTTTCTGAATTTAATGTGTACCTCGATCTTGAGGTACACTGGCAAATAGCAGTTCAAATGATAATCAATAAAAATAATTACAGTCCAAGCACAGGGGGATGTGAGTGTAGTGTGGTGGTGAGTGTAGTGATCGCTTGAGACACTTACCCATTCAGCCAACAGCAGAGGTTCGACGCGTCGGTAGCACTAAGACAGACTGAGTGATCGAATGATCCTGGGTGTTTGACCTCCGGGGTTCTTATAGGTTTCGTGTGCTAGGTCGGCGGAATCCTTACATTCCTACCGAGTCGTAAACCTTTCCAGGGTCGTTGCCTGGGCTACGAGGCTACCTGGGTTCATGTATGTGCTAATTATTAGTCTTGTAATTTTGTAGTTATAATTTATAGGTTTTTAGATTAAATGTTTAGAATTTTGATTTGTTGGAGATTTCATTTAGGGGATGGGGGTAGCGTACCCTAGGGTTACAACAATATTTTCAACTTGGATCTTCAAATATTTCAATTACTGTGGTCCGTCCCTGTTTATTTTATATTTATTAGGCCTTAACGCCTCCACTTATTTATCTGCCATGGTCACAATGCCTTCATATTACTTTAAAGTATCTTAACCGATCTTGGTTTTTTAACAACTTTAACCATTTATTTCAACTTTCAACAATTAGTTATCTTTCAAGTGACTTCATTTATTAGCTTACTAGCTCACTGGCGTATCATTACGTTATACTCAACTTTATTCCCTTTTAATTTTACATTAACCGTCACTGATCTTTATTAATTATTCATTTGTTCTATTAACAACAATTTTATTTGGTTCCTTCCCTCATTTAACATTATAATGGTTTGCGTGTCTTCGGGTTTTTGTCTTTCTTTATAACAGCAAATATTTCATCTACGCGGCTCTTATCATTCTGGGCGAACTTTACAAATTGCAATTTCATCATTGACATTTTAAGTGTAATCACTTTGCACATAATATTTCACAATGGTACTTTCAAATTTGGTTACACAATGGTCACATATAGTAAAATTCATCTGTACTCACCCCATCTTTTAGTTATGGATCTGCTTCGTGAAAGATTTCGCCCATATTGCCGTAATTAAAACATCTTACGACCAATATGGCACAACACAGACAATTTTTCCATAACACTCGTGGCTTTCACTTTGCACATATTTTTTTTACAAAAATAGACATAATTTTCCTAATTCTTGGGGACACTTACACACAAAAATATATAACCCTTTTCATAAATCACTAAATAAACTTCACACGTAAATTAAACCTTTTGATTATTCACTACTTTACATTTCACACGTGTTTAAAAACCTTCTAGGGTTTAGTCCTATTTTTCCTATGTTAATTACAATGTATTACACCTAGTGTAATTGTCTCTGCCGTATCTCTGGACGCTAATGGTGGTTTTCCCCAAAACGTTCCTAGACGACGGTCTTGTTCCTTTCCTCGTGTTGGTTACACGTTCTATCCCTGCGACTACTCCTGGTTTTGACCCCTGGTCTCGACTCAAAAGTTCTATAGTCCTTTTCCAACGTTTAAACACTCTGGTTTAATAACTTAACGTGGCTTCTTTATTCGGCAACGACTGGTTGCGGAATTCGTTACTTTCGAACTTATTGCTATGACAAAGTTCGTATGGTTCGATTTCAATGTTCTGCACTTTCCTTTACTTTGAGCGCGTATACTTTATACTTTGAGCACGTATACTTTTTACTTTGAGCGTATATTCTTCTTACTTTGAGCGCGTATACTGTAACTTATACTTTGAGCGCGTATACTTTTTACTTTGAGCGCGTATACTTTTACTTTGAGCGCGTATTTTTCACTTTACTTTCGCCACTCGGTCCTATGTCTTCATGGCTTTCCTTCAAAGACCATGAGATCCTATAACTGTCCTAACACTCGCGATACTGTTTCGGCTAACGTGTTTCGACTGGGCCTAACTGTGAACTTCTGTTGCGTATTTGTTCTCTGATACTCACGACTTTCCGTTTGAATAGTTCTTATGTACTTGGCGCCTTCTTGTGGTATCGAATTAACGTTTCTGTTCTGCTTCGAATACTTATTTCTGGGTCGAACTCCGTGGCCCTCCCTTGAGTCTTCCACGCTCGATTTAGTGTTCTTATGGCGCGGCGTCAAGTCTCACTTGGACTGACTAGAATTGAAGAATTTATCTCGCTGACGACACAGCGAACTGGCGATATGATGCGGTATCTCCTCCATAGAGGGATCCGTATACTGAATACTCTGTGAAGCAGCGCAACGCCCTCCGGCTTGCTGAAGACTGATCCAGCGTGTCCCGTCACAACGGACACTGAAGAGAGAATACTTTCTGGCTCACGGCCTCGCTATTTATTCATAATTCATAAAAAAAAGATTACTTTGCCGTCCTTCTCAAAACTATCTTTTGAACCAGCTGTCCTACGTTCGTAGAAAAATTATCTATGGGTTCCTGAGGATCTAAAATATACAATTCCTCTTTATTTTTCAAAAATCGATCACAGCAAATTTCTATAAAAATTAAAAAGAGCTCCTGTAGTGTGTGGGAGAGATTTCTTTTTACCTCCTACTACCAGCGACCAGTTTGCTCCTCTCATTATTACGTAGCCTTAATCAGCACTTTCCTCCTGTGCATTTATTAAGGATTTTATATTCGCTAAATTCCTAACTCCCAGAGTTATTCAGATTAGCGTGCCAAAACTTATATAATTTTTCGTGGTTTCCAAGAAATTAGACTATTTCACAACATTGCGGTGTTGGGGTGCAATCCAATGTTGCCAATAAAGTGCTGAATCGGCTCCAACTTTTCCACTGCGTGTGTATGCTTATGACTCAGACGCGGCTTGCATCCTATAACTTAGATAAGGGACATTAACTGCTTTGAGTCATGCGTGAGATGCTTCACATTGCCTCACGGCTGGCCTGTATGTAACTTAAAGTCTTATGAATATTCCTTCCTTTTCGTGACTTGAATATCATAGGTTCGACTCCTGTCCCTATCAAATGGGTACAGTACATAACTCTATGGCCTACATATATTAGAATCCAATATGGCGACTGAAATTTTGTATGTGTATAGAGGCTATAAACGTAAGTTCACCTATAGGACGTTTAACCTGGTGAGCACAAATCCAACATGGCGGTGACGGCGAAATTTAAATATCCAAATGAACTTTTCTCGCGATTTATCCATCCGAGCGCAGTGAAACTTGGTACCGATACGGTAGTCTATAGGATTATATAAATTTTAATCCACTTACATCTAATTCATTTAAATTATTTCCATAACAACAAGATGGCAGCGGAGCGAAATTTTAAAATCTCGTTTTTATTTCTTGTGTCCTGATCGTGAGATTGAAGTTTGAATAAAACACCTACACAATAATCTTCATGTAATAACTTTTAGGCCTATATATATGAATCTAACATGGCGACCATCCAAAATATTCAGACAGTTCTCAATATCTACGACGGTTCTCAATATCTACGAATCTATTACAGCATTCAAACTTAAATTTATATATATTTATACAGGCAATTAACATAAGTAGGATAAGTTATATGAAAATAGGCTAGTTCTTCACGGAACTATTTGTTAAGAGCATTAAAATCCTTCAGTATGCCTTCCTTCCGGGGAAAGTCAAGCCGGCGGTCCCATGTCATAGATATATGGCTTGTAAAAGAACCTTCCACTAATTAAACTTGTGTGAAGCTAAATTTCTTGGTTAGATTTCGTTGAAATGCTCTATCAAAGTTCCAACGTTCAGCACTAGGTGTCAGTGACATCTGGTAGCGAAAGTTAGAACTACTTGAAATTGAACTCAACTTCTAGCTCACCCTATGGGTGTCGGCATTGAAGCAGCTACAGCCTCTAGCGAGCCACACATGTCTTCGGACACTCCCGGCACTAAAAGCTTTACACTAAATAATAATAATAACACACACTAATACAGCCATCACAATTAACACCGGTTATCATACAGATTCTACACACACCTACATGACTACATGATCACGTTGTCGCAGCCCCTAAACTGAGGAACCAACCAACCACTAAGGCATATTCTAACCATTGGCCCTTCTCAAGGCCAGCCAGCAATGACCTTGATACCAGTAAATATGGAAGAATTAATCACCGTTGTAAACCTTGCCAAACAAATGAGTTAAAAATAGCCTACTTGGAGATAACTCACAGAGATGCAGACCAACGGTGTAATAGGACACTTGTAATAGATTTTCATTAAGGTACAATCTATAGCCGACATTGAACATGCAATCAAGGAAATTAGAGGAACATTTAAAGTAGGAGAAAAGATTGAAGGAGAAAAAATTTCAACCCTGAGATTTGCTGATGACATTGTCGTCTTACGTTAGCTGATTTAGCAGAGGATTTGCATGCGTCTTTAAATGGTACGGACTCCCGCAACGTAACGAACATTGAACACACTATGATAACTGTTCGATACTTCCCAAATCAGATGTTTAGTCGACCAGGACTGAGAAGCATTGTGCATTGTTTATATTACCTAGTATTTTATCAACAATTAAATTGCCGAAAAAAATCTCAATTAATTCCATTTACATCTGGAAACTAATATATTGAGCATTGGGTGAATCATTTTAAATATTCTTTCAAAACTTCATCCCACCATACCACCAGAAACCCTAAATCTAAGTAATGCATGCAAATTCCCATCATTTCCATCTGAATAACCGTGAGTTCCTGTGTCTTCTTCGAGCATTGGACGCCCACAAATCATCACTGTTTAAGCTTTTGTATGTTCCCTATTCGCACTCTCAATCATATGTAGATGGCAGGTAGGTCGCGACAAAGTGGTGGACGCAAGCCAACCCCGACCGTGCCCTTCAGATTTTATTACGTCTCACCAATCCAACATGGTGGCTGTGCGAAATATTTCACCGGCATTGTATATCTCCGAAACAATTACCGATATCACTCTGAAATTTTGTACGGTGATAAAGGGCACTACTAGAAGTTCACCTATGAGATTTTCAAAACCCTGGTAACTACGAAACGAACATGGCGGCCAAGCAACTTTGAAACTTTTGCGTTTCTAACAGCCTATTGTGTGTTATTTGAAAATGTTATTTGAACTAAAAGAATTAATTAATAGCCTGAACTAGCACTAACAGCTAGAGTACAGGTACTATGTGGGATCGTTTCTTTCTTTAGTTCAAATAACATTTTCAAATAACACACAAGAGGCTGTTACAAACGCTTTAAAATAAAAAAATATCGTATTATCAACTTGTCTCTTCAAATTCGATGAGTATAGAATGACAACGGTAGGCAAACCAATGGAGTCCCACGAAGTTGTTGTCTGTTTGAGTCTTCAGTCTTTTGACTGGTTTGATGCAGCTCTCCATGCCTCCCTGTCCTGAGCTAATCGTTTCATCTCTACATAACTACCACACCCTACATCTGAGGCAATCTGTTTAACATATTCTAACCTTGGTCTACCCCTACAGTTCTTGTCCTCGACCCTTCCTTCCATAACTAAGCTTGCTATTCCTGGGTGTCTTAGTATGTGTCCTACCAACCTATCTCTTCTCTTCATTAGCAGTCGCCAGAAACATCTCTCCTCTCCCACTCGTCTTAATACCTCTATGTTTGTAACCCTATCTACCCATCTGATCTTCATCATTCTCCTGTAACACCACATTTCAAATGCTTCTATTCTCCTCTTTTCTGCTGCACCAATAGTCCAAGTTTCACTTCCATAGAGCGCCACGCTCCAGACAAAGGCTTTCAAAAATGACTTCCTAATACCTAAATCTATATTCGATGTCAGCAGATTCCTTTTTTGTAGAAAAGCTTTCTTTGCCTGAGCCAACCTACTTTTTATATCCTCTTTGCTTCGTCCATCACTGGTTATTCTACTTCCTAAGTAACAGAAGTCTTCTACTTCCTTCAGCTTTTCACCTGTCAATTTGATCTCCATAGAGGTTTCTGATTTATTTCGGCTGCATTCCAGTATTTTTGTTTTACATTTATTAATTTTCATCATGAATTCTTTCTGTAAGACGGAGTCCATACCATTCAAAAACTCATTCAAATCCTCAGGCTTGTCGGCCAAGATGACTATGTCATCAGCAAATCTCAGAGTTGAAATTATTTCTCCTTGAATCTTCACTCCCACTTTAAATTTTTCTCTAATTTCCTTCATTGCTTGTTCAATGTAAAGATTGAAAAGTATGGGTGATAAGTTGCAGCCTTGCCTTACACCTTTCTGAATACCAGCTTCTCTCTCATGTCCTTCAACTCGAATGACTGCTGTCTGGTTTCTGTATAGATTGTATATCACCCTCCTATCCCTGTACTTTATTCCAATCGATTTCAAAATGTCAAACAATTTAGTCCAATCAACGTTATCAAAAGCCTTTTCTAAGTCTACAAAAGCCATGAACATTCTCTTATCTTTCCTTATTCTACCTTCCAAAATCAGCCTAAGACTTAGTACAGCTTCCCTTGTTCCTACATTTCTCCTGAAACCAAACTGGTCTTCACCCAACTCCGTTTCTATCTGGCTTTCAATCCTCTTGTAAATTATCCTAGACAGGATCTTTGAAGCATGAGTAATCAAGCTGATTGTACGGTAATCTTCACATCTGTCAGCTCCCACTTTCTTTGGTATAGGGATAATTACATTCTTCTTGAAATCAGGGGGTACCTCACCTGTCTCATAAATCCTACACACCAAGTGAAATAACCTGATCAGACCTTCATCTCCTATGCAGCGTAGCAACTCAATCGGTATATCATCTATGCCTGGTGCTTTGTTCCGGCTTAAGTCTTCCAAAGCTCCATCAAATTCTGATCTCAATATTAAATCTCCCTTCGCATCCTCATCAATATCCTCCTCTCTTTCCATTACATGATTCTCAATCTCCTTTCCCTTATACAAACTCTCTATGTAAGCTTTCCATCTCTCAACCTTTTCTTCCCTATCTGTTAGAGGCTTTCCATTTGTGTCCTTAATATTACAGCACTTAGTCTTCTTTTCCCCAAAAGTATTCTTAATCCTTCGATAAGCTGTGTCTACTTTACCTAATTTCAGACAATTTTCTATACCTGCACATTTCTCTTTCAACCATTCTTCTTTCGCTTCCTTGCACTTCTTGTTAACCTCATTTCTCAGACGTCTGTATTCTGCTTTCCCCTTCTCATCTCTTACATTCTTGTGTTTCCGCCTTTCATCCATCAATTCTAGTATATCCTGAGTGATCCACGGTTTTCTACCTATTCTTTCTTTCCTACCAATGTTTTCTTCTGCGGATTTTGTTATTTCATTCTTCAAAAGTGCCCATTCGTCTGCAATTGAAGTTTGTTTAGGGTTTTTCATTAGTCCTTCCTTTATACTAGGCCTACGCTTGAATATTTCGTTTACATCCTTCTCTTTCAGTCTGTCTATTGCCCACCTTTTTGGCTTTTGGCATTTCTTCAGTTTCTTCAACTTTAATCTACATTTCATTACAACCAGATTGTGATCAGAGTTTATGTCAGCACCAGGATATGTTTTACAATCCAAAATCTGGTTTCGAAACCTCTGCTTGACCATAATGAAGTCGATTTGGTAACGCCCTGTATCTCCTGGTCTCATCCATGTGTATATTCTTCTATTGTGGATATTGAATAAGGTGTTAGCTATGACCAACTCATGCTCGGTGCAGAATTCTACCAGCCTGGTTCCTCGATCGTTCCTTTCACCTAATCCGAAATCTCCTACTATTTTCCCTTCTCTCCCTTTTCCTACCACAGCATTCCAATCTCCCATTACTATAACATTTTCATCACCCTTGATATACCTCAGAATTTCGTCTATTTCTTCGTAGACCTTTTCAACATCCTCATCATCAGCTTGACTGGTAGGCATATAGACTTGTACCACTGTGGTGCAGGTAGGTTTAGTATTGATTTTTGCTACAATAATCCGTTCACTATATTGTTCATAATATTCCACCCGCTGTCCAAGTTTCCTACTCAATATGAGGCCAACCCCTGCTTGGCCATTGTTTGATTTAGTGCTAATGACCCTATAGTCTCCTGACCAAAAGTCCTGTTCTTCCTGCCAGCGCATTTCACTAATCCCAACCAAATCCAACCTCAACCTATCCATTTCCCTTTCTAAGTTTTCTAACCTTCCACGTAGACCAGTCATGAAATCTGGCGAAAAAGGTTCGCATGAGATAATCCTAATAGGGCGAGTGCATTCTAGCGGCCATAGGTGGATACTTTTCAAATACAGCTGTTCCGACGTTCAGGCCGGTGCGCAGCTCGCATATTTTTTTTATTTCATCCCCAGTCTAGCCACAGTAGGTATTTCCGAACTTCTTATTGGCTCTTCTGTCGTGCCATTCTCCTGGTTCCTAATTGAAACGGTAGATGGTGGCAGGTCGCCTCCGTAGCGTAGCGGTCAGCATGGTTAGCTGCCGCCCCGGAGGTCCTGGGTTCGATTCCCGGCTCTGCCACGAAATTTGAAAAGTGGTACGAGGACTGGAACGGGGTCAACTCAGCCTCGAGTGGCCCAAATGAGTAGAGGGGCTTCGATTCCCCCTCAGCCATCCTCGAAGTGGTTTTCCGTGGTTTCCCCACTTCGTCTTCAGGCAAATGCCGGGATGGTACCTTCTTCACGGCCACGGCCGCCTCCTTCCCTCTTCCTTGCCTATCCATCCTCACCATCCCTTACCTTCCCTCATGAGGCCCCTGTTCGCTTTGCAGGTGAGGCCGCCTGGGCGAGGTGCCAATCCCTTCCGATTCGATGTTCCCAGCTCTAGGACACTGCCCGTAGAGGCGGTAATGGTGAGTTCCCTCGCTGAGTCCGTGGGCTCCACCAACCTGGAGGGTAAACGACTAAAAAAAAAAGATGGTGGCAGGATGGATGGAGGAGGTTATCGAGTGAGGTGAGGATAATTTTCGATGTTGAATTGCATTACTAACGTAAAACAGGCATAAAACTTGCTTTAGGTCAAGTTTAACACATCCCACACAGAAAATGAATGCATTTTAATCAACATTTAACGTCTAACTGAAATCATGAGACATTTGGCCACATGGATTAAGATATGATAGTAAGTCCAACCTGAGAGCACACACGTGCACGAATGGTAACGTGCTAGCATCGTAATTTTGTATCCCGGGTTCATTACTGTCCTAGGGCAGAAATTTTTATTCCTTTTGAATTATCTTATTATATCTTCCCTACCTCTTCCTGCATGTTTCCTGCCTTGTTTTATTGGAATTACCTGTGGGGGTGATTGGAATAATAAACATTGTTAGGCGAAATTGTTCCCTTTTCTCACTTGAATTTATATTTCTCTACTTAGCCTACTGTTCAACGCGGCTAGCGTTCTTGACTGTCTCCCCAGAGATCCAGGTTCGATTCCCATCTCTGCTGAGAAATTTCAATTGTGGTGTGAGGGTTGCAAAGGGGTACACTCAGCCTCGTGAGCCAAAAACTGAGTAGAGGTTGGTTCGATTCCCAACTCAGCCATCTTGAAAGTGGTTTTCCATAGTTTTCCACTTCTACTCCAGACAAATGCCGAAATTGTTCATAAAAAAGCCACGACCACCTCCTTGTGATTCCCCAATTACATAATAAATACTCACATTACTTCAGATACCACAATAACACAGGTTATCTGAGAAATTATTTATTTATTTATTTATTTATTTATATACCCAAGTAGGCGGGGCTCAATGACCACGATGTCCAAGTTACTCAAATGAGCAAGAGCAACATCAGCGTCAACTTCTGCAGTGGTCAAGCTGCTTGGCTCTCCCCAAGGTGGACCAGCCTTTAATGAGTCACAATGGCATATCGTTCCACATCTTTTGGTGAATAAGTGTGGAAGCACATTGAGGCGGTCGTGGCTTTGTTATGAACAATTTCATTGTGCTTCCAGCAGAGCTGGGAATCGAACCTAGACCTCTGGGGAGACAGCCAAGAACGCTGGCCGCGTTGAACAGTAAGAAGAGAAATATAAATTCAAGTGAGGAAAGGGAACAATTCCGCCAATAAAACAAGGCAGAAAACATGCAGTAAGAGGTAGGGAAGATATAATAAGATAATTCAAAAGGATTAAAATTTCTGCGCTAGGACAGTGTTGAACCCGGGACATAAAATTACGAAGCTAGCACGCGTGGGCTTGCAAGTTAGGCTTACTATCATATATCTTAATCCATGTGGTCAAATGTGGAATAATTTCAGTTAGACCTTAAATGTTGATAAGAATGCATTCATTTGCTGTGTGGGATGTTTTAAACTTGACCTAAAGCAAGTTTCAAGCCTGTTTTACGTTAGTAATGCAATTCAACATCGAAAATTATCCACACCTCACTCGATAACCTTCCTCCATCTACCCTGCCACCATCTACCGCCTCAATTAGGAACTAGGAGAATGGCACGACAAAAGAGCCAATAAGAAGTTCGGAAATACCTACTGTGGCTAGACTGGGGCTGAAATAAAAAATATGCGCGCAACTCACATCCAGTTGGCCGTGTTTGTCACCCTCATAGTCCATCTGGTTGCTGTTAGATGTCTCGTGCAGATCCGGTGGCGAATGTTGTTTTAATTAAATATATATTTTCCATTGTAATATGCACAACATAATGCTTAATTTTATAACGCAGCTCGGCTCCTCACTGAGAGATACAGTGAGAAGAACAGATCTATTCATATCGCCTTTTTATATCTCGAGAAGGGATTTGATCGGGTTCCACATGAACAGATTTGGTATGCACTCCGTTCACATTGTGTTCCAGAAGAATACGTCCGCTGGACACAACTTCTTTATCATAAGTACAGTAGTACTGTGCAATGTCCAGAGGGAATCACATCTCCTTTCCCCATTCAAGTTGTGTCCATCAAGGATCAGCCCTGTCACCACTTCTGTTTATTCTCTGCATGGATACAATAACATCAGATATCCAATCGCAACATCCATGGACGCTTCTGTATGCTGATGATGTCTTATTGGTTGCAGAAGAACGCACCTATCTTAAGGCCAAGATTTACAAGACCGTCGTGCTCCCAGTCGCCCTCTACGGTTCTGAATGCTGGCCGGCCTCCGTTAAACACGAGCAAGCCCTGCATGTTATGGAGATGCGGATGCTTCGTTCGGTGCTTAGTCTGACGCTACTTTACCATATCAAGAATTGCGATGTCCGAGGGAGGATGGGAGTTGCGCCCATACAGGATAACATGCGGGAGGCTCGTCTACGCTGGTACGGCCACGTCATACGTAGTCACGAACAATCAGTGGCCAAAACTGCCTTGTGCCTCAACCCGGATGGTCAATGACCTCGTGGGCGACCAAAGAAGAGGTGGCTTGATAGCCTTAGAGAAGACATGCGACAAGTTAATCTGTGTCGACCGACAGAAATGGAGATTGGCATGTAAAGTAGCGGATCCTGCTCCAAAGCGGGGCAAACGCTTGGAAGATGATGATGAGTAATTACAAAACAATAAATATAAAATAATTCAAGCAAAAGAAAAACAACTCTGATAGGTTTTGAACCCCGGCCAAACGGGTAAAAGACTAACGCTTTACCACAGAGCCAAACATGTCCAGCGAAATGCATAGTTATCAATTGACTTACATACAACATCTTAGCAAATACTGATTTGGACTAAACGATTTCTTTAGTGGTGTATATTTTTATTATAAAGCATTTCATACAAAAAGATGGTAGACTATAGCCTATTGGCTTTCACGGCCAGTGAATTAAAACTCATCATTTTTTCTAAGTTTGTGCCATGTCATGTGTGGGGTTTCGCCTAGGACACCAAGCTGGTCATCAGCGGGCTCTTAGTGTCCCCGGCCAGACCCCCACAGGAGTAGCGAACTGCACGCCACCTCCCTTTTTATGAAGCGCACCTGCACCTCTTCACTGCAAGAACTAAAATCTTAAGCAGCCATAACCTCCCTATGAAGGCTTCCAAAATGATGGTATAATGGCTTTCACGGCCAATGTCCGGGCGGAGACACCAAGAGCCCACTGATGAGCTAGCTTGGTGTCCTAGGCGAAACCCCGCACAAGACACGGCACAAACCTAGAAAAATTGCTGAGTTTTTATTTTATACAAAGTTTATATTATTTCTATCAGTAGGTTATATTTCATGCGATACTCAAACCGGTGAAATATAGGTCAGGCACAAGATATCAGATGCCATCTTGTCTTGTAACCGAGACGGCTCTGCCTTTTCAAGTCACTGCTACCGTGTAATATTATAATATGAACTAAAAAAAATCCCTCTCGGCACGATGGAAGGCGGAGGTAGATTTCACCGGGCAAACTAGGGGAAAGGCGAAAAATGGATGTTTTCGTAGAAGGATCAGACCTCATTTATACCTCTCATTATGAGAAAATAGTTTACAATTGGAGCTTAACAAACATTGTTTTTCGTCTTATTATGCATATTTTTAACATTTTATTGTCTTATGGGGACGGTAACCTTTTCGTAATTTTGGGGTCTATTTTTATACTGGTGGTCACACTGTCCTTATGCAAGGTTTCGATACTGATGTGTAACTATCTAACGGTCTGTTACTTCTTCACACAAAATTTTATCTCTCGCAGAGATGGTTGGTTCCTCAGTTTAGGTGCTGCGACAACGAGGTCATGTAGCCCCGTGTGTGTAGGAAGGATCTGTCTGATAACCAGTGTTAATTGTGATGGCTGTATTAGTCTGTAATTCAGGTAAGGACTGCAGACGGTCAATTTCAAGTAGTAGTTCCAACTTCTGCTACCAAATGTTACCGTTTACGACACCCAGCTGTGAACATGGCTACTAGATGCCACCGCAACTAGCACCTGGCCACGAACGTTGGAAGTTAGAGCATTAATCAAATCTAACCTACAAATTTTGCTTCACACAGTTGTAGTTAGTGGAAGGTTCTTTGACATGCCATAATTCTATGACACGGGCCCGCCACTTTACTTCCCCTCCGAAGGAAGGCATACTGATGGATTTGTAACGCTCTTAAAAATCCGATGACTTTGGCCGGGTCTGAACCTGCGACCTTGAGCACAGGAGGTCAGCATGCTACCAGTTACGCCACCGAAGCCCCTTGCCACAGAGACAGATGGGAACTGAATGTGATCTCGTGCAGTGGCGTTGTCATGGCAACCTCTGATGGCTCATCCTTCATCAATTTAGTGCCGTTGTCATGGCAACCTCTGATGGCTCTTGGCATTTTCTTATACCGTATTTCCGAAATCATTTTGCTCAATCCCTTGGCGTCACGGTGGGTCATATCAAAAATTCTTTCAGACAAATGTTTTAGGTAACTATTAGGGGAATTTTGTCCATTTTAAACGGTTTTGATATTGTGCCTATTAAGAAAGAGATGATTTTTGTTTCTCTACAATCCCACCCCTTTGGTGCTATCAAAAAACTTTTCAACATAAATTTTTGGGCCTTATCCGACACAGAGTATGAACTTTGAATGGATGCGATATTTTACATATTAAGAGAGTTATAGCGATATTTCACATTTTCGAAAAAGGTCCCTCATTTTCACCCCCTTGGTCCGATTTTGCTCATTAACGAACTCGACCGAGATTTTCAAGGAATATATATTATGTAAAAAAAAGTGATTGGTGAAAAAATGCGGTAGTTATCGTGTCCACAAGAAAGTGAAATACATACATATGATACATACTGTGCCCTTTAAAACACGCCGGAAGGCGGAGGTAGATTTCACCAGGCAAACTAGAGGCTAGGCTATAATATGCAAAATATGCAGGTTTTCGTAGAAGGGTCAGACCTCATTTATTGCGGGAACGTATTTTACAATTAGAGTTTAATTAACTTTTTTTCGTCTTTCTATGCATATTTTTAACATTTTATTGCCTTATTGGGACGGTAACCTTCTTGTCATTTGGGGTCCATTTTTATTCTTGGGAGTGGCGACCCCATATTAATAATAGCCTAAAATGAAAGCAAATATGGTTCAGCCTCGGAAAATGCTAGGGCATCCCCTGCAGGCGACGCGCAGTTCTTCAGATGCTGGGGGATCTGTGAGAAATGGGCGACCAGCATCAAAATATATCCGAATAGGGACAGTCAACATCTTAACCCTGACGGACAAGACTGAGGAGCTAGTGGACTTCATGATGGAGAAGGATATAGCCATCCTCGGTCTCAGTGAAATTAAATGGAAAGGAAAAGGGGAAAGAAAACTAAAGGAAGGATACAGGCTGTTTTACTGTGGAGGACAAGAGGCAAAAAATGGAGTAGGAATGATTACAAGAAAGGATGTCTTAGAGTATGTGGAAGAGGTGAAGAAGATAAGTGACAGGTTAATCATAGGAAGGATACAGTTCCAGACAGGGACAAATATCTGTTTCAAGTATATGCTCCACAAACGGGGAATAAAGAAGAGAACTTAGAAGAATTCCTAGAAGATGTGGAAAAATATTTAGAGGATAAGGAAATAATAGTAATGGGAGATTTGAATGTACGAGTGGGAAGAGACAGACAAGGAAGAGAGGAGATTTTGGGACCATATGGTTATGGCAGTAAAAATCCAGAAGGGGATTTCTTAATGGACTTCTGTCAGCGGAACCAACTAATTATAGGGAATATGTGGCCCAGAGAGAAAAATTGTCAGAAGATAATGAGGTTTGGATGGGGAGATAGAAGAACGAATACTCTGATAAACTATGTATTAGTCGAAAAAGGACATCGGAAAGAGCTAATGGATGTCACAGCCATGCCAGAGGAAGCCATTGGAGGAGATGATAGGGCAGTGGTAGCAAAATTAAAAGTAGGAAAGGTCATGAGATTACCAGAAAAAAGGGAAAGAAAGAATAAGGTCTGGAGACTAAAGGAAAAGGAGGTTGCAGAAGAGTTTAAGAGAGAATTGCAAGAACAGATACCAAGGACGGATATTACCCATGTGGAACAAGAATGGGAAAAGTTTAAGAGTGCATTTGTAAACGGTGCAGAGAAAACAAGTGGTAGAACATCAGGAAAGGTACGGGAAAAGGCGACAAAATGGTGGAATAATAGAGTGAAAGAAAAGGTAAGAGAGAAGAAGAAAGCTTGGAAGGAATGGAAAACAAAAAAGACTGAAGAAAGTAGAGTAAAATATATAGAAGCAAACAGACATTGCAAGAAAGTAATTGCAGAGGAAAAGAAAAAAAAGCTGGGAAGAATTCACTCAGGAAATAAGGGAGGATTTACATTGATGAAAGAAATTGCCGTTTGGAATCATAAAAAGCAGAAGGAATGAAAAGGTGAAATATTGACAAAAGCAGAAGAGATAACGGACAGATGGAAAGAATATTTCAGCGAGCTGTTGAAGGTGAGACGCCAGGCATGCGGAGAAGTTACGCAAACAGCCAAAACGGTGGAGGAAGAAATAGAAGAAGAACCAGACATTACTGTGGCAGAAGTGGAATGGGCAGTTAGGAAGATAAAGATGGGGAAAGCTGTGAGAATCGACGAAGTGGCAATAGAAATGATCAAGGCGGCAGGACCAGTGGGACTGCAGCGGACATACAGACTTCTCAGGAGTGTGTGGAGAGAGAAGAAAGTACCTGAAGCCTGGAAAAAGGGAATAATATTGCCAATATTCAAGAAAGGAGACAGGAAGGTGTTTGGTAACTACCAAGGAATCACCATCATCTCACATGTTGCCAAAGTAATGGAAAGAATCCTAGAAAAAAGAATTAGAGTAAAGGTAGAAAGCCAAATAGAGGAGGAGCAGTTTGGATTTAGATGGGGCAGGTCAACAGTGGAACCCATTTTCATTCTGAGACAGAACATTGAAAAGAGTTGGGAATATGGGAAAGATATGGTAATGACTTTTATTGATCTAGAAAAGGCCTATGATAGCATCCCTAGAACAAGAGTTTGGGAAAGCTTAACAAATAGGGGGATACGCAAGGAAATGAGAGACATGATAAAAGGAATGTGCATAGAGTGCTACAGTAGTGTGAAGACTAGAGTCGGGACATCGGAATGGTTTAAAATTGACACTGGACTAAAGCAAGGAAGTGTGTTGTCACCATTATTGTTCGTAATGGTGATGGATGACATCATGAAGGCAGCAATGAAAGACTATAGTAGGGCAAAGATGAAGGTAATGTTGTTTGCAGACGACGTTGTGATCTGGGGCGAAGATGAGATGGAGGTACAAGAACAGTTAGACGTAATAAATGAAAAGATTGAGCAATGGGGATTGAAGATAAATGTGGAGAAGAGTAAAACAGTGGTGATGAGTAGAGATAAGAAAGAAGGTAAAGGAGTAATCAAAGTAGGAGATAAGGAATTGGAAGTAGTGAAACGCTTAAAATACTTGGGAAGTGAACTGACTGAAGATGGAAGACTAGATTTGGAAATAAGCAGAAGAATACAACTCGGGAGTGCTTTCTACCAACAGGTACGGGGACTAGTATGGAACAAGGATATACCAATTAAGGCTAAAGAAGTTATGTACAAACCAGATGTTCAGTAAAGAACATATAGCCTACTTTCTCCTAAATGCATGGGTATTGTTATAACTCTTTGTCCTTTTCAAGGAGTATGATCGAATGTTGGTTGTAGTAGCTTGTTGAAATACAACGTGCTATAGGGATATTAAACATGAATATGAGGTGCCCCTTGCTAGTGCTACCTCTGTACCAAATTTCGTTCAATTCGGTTTCACCGTGTTTGAATTGATAGGGGGAATCGATTTGCACACATACTTGGCCACCATCTGCAAACTATTGGGCTGATGTTCTTGCAGTTTGGTCTGAATATGTTTCCCACATAAAGATATGGTGTTGCAAAATTTGGTAGAGACTAGATTATTAGGTTGGTCGTAATTACATTTTAGCTTTTAACATTTGGGTGGCCACGATTACGTTTCCTTCAAGATAGCGGTGATATAAAACATGACACTGAGGTGCCCTTTGCTAGTGCTACCTCTGTACCAAATGTCGTTCCATTCGGTTTCACCGTGTTCGAATTGATAAGGGGAATCGATTTTCACACAAAGATGGCCGCCATCCGCAAAATATCAGGCTGATGACCTATTAGTTTGGTCAAAGGATGCTCCCTCCATAAAGGTATGTTGTTGCTAAATTTGCTAGAGATCGGATGATTAGGCGAATCGTAATTTGATTTAAGCTTTGAACATTTGTGTGGCCGCCATTACGTTTCCGTCAAGATGGCGGCGATATAAAACATGACACTGAGGTGCCCTTTGCTAGTGCTACCTCTGTACCAAATTTCGTTCATTCGGTTCCACCGTGTTCGAATTAATAGGGGGAATCAATTTTGACATAAAGATGGCCGCCATCCGCAAACTATTAGGCTAATGGCCTATTAGATTGGTCACAGGATGCTCCCTCCATAAAGGTATATTGTTGCAAAGTTTGGTAGAGATCGGATGGTTATGTTAGTCGTAATTTGATTTAAGCTTTAAACATTTGTGTGGCCGCCATTACGTTTCTGTCAATATGGCGGCGATATAAATCATGACACTGAGATGCCCTTTGCTAGTGCTATCTCTGTACCAAATTTCGTTCCATTGTGTTTCACCGTGTTTGAATTAATAGGGGGAATCGATTTTTACACAAAGATGGCCGCCATCCGCAAACTATTAGGCGAATGACCTATTAGATTGGTCAAAGGATGCTCCCTCCATAAAGGTATGTAGTTGCAAAATTTGGTAGAGATCGGATGATTAGGTTAATCGTAATTTGATTTAAGCTTTGAACATTCGTGTGGCCGCCATTACGTTTCAGTCAAGATGGCGGCGATATAAAACATGACACTGAGGTGCCCTTTGCTAGTGCTACCTCTGTACCAAATTTCGTTCCATTCTGTTCCACCGTGTTCGAATTAATAGGGGGAATCAATTTTGACATAAAGATGGCCGCCTGCCGCAAACTATTAGGCTAATAACCTATTAGATTGGTCAAAGCATGCTCCCTCCATAAAGGAATGTTGTTGCAAAGTTTGGTAGAGATCGGATGGTTATGTTAGTCGTAATTTAACTTAAACTTTGAACATTTGTGTGGCCGCCATTACGTTTCTGTCAATATGGCGGTGATATGAAACATGACACTGGGATGCCCTTTGCTAGTGCTACCTCTGTACCAAATTGCGTTCCATTCAGTTTCACCGTGTTTGAATTAATAGGGGGAATTGATTTTCACACAAAGATGGCCGCCATCTGCAAACTATTAGGCTAATGACCTAGTCATTTGGTTAATGGATGCTTCCTCTAAAAAGGTATGTTGTTGCAAAATTTGGTAGAGATCGGATGATTAGGTTAATCGTAATTTGATTTAAGCTTTGAACATTTATGTGGCCGCCATTACGTTTCCGTCAAGATGGCGGCGATATAAAACATGACACTGAGGTGCCTTTTGTTAGTACTACCTCTGTACCCAATTTCGTTCCATTCGGTTGCACCGTGTTTGAATTAATAGGGGGAATCGATTTTCACACAAAGATGGCCGCCATCCGCAAACTATTACGCTGATGACCTATTAGTTTGGTCAAAGGACGCTCCCCCTATAAAGGTATGTTGTTGCAAAATTTGGTAGAGATCGGATGATTAGGTTAGTCGTAATTTGATTTAAGCTTTGAACATTTGTGTGGCCGCCATTACGTTTCCGTCAAGATGGCGGCGATATAAAATATGACACTGAGGTGTCCTTTGCTAGTGCTACCTTTGTACCAAATTTCGTTCAATTCGCATTCACCGTGTTCGAATTGATAGGGGGGAACAGACATTCGAGTACACACACTCACACACACAGACACACACACAGACTCACACACACACATACACACACACAGACAGACACACTTTTTTCGCCCTGTGTTGATCTCATAAGTCTACTTTCATTTTTTGCAAAAATCGAAAGTAGGCTAAAAATATTATGTTGCTATAATGACATATGCAGCAGAAACTTGGACAATGACTAAGAGGGATGAGAGCAGAGTACAAGCAGCTGAGATGAGATTCCTGAGAAGTATGGTCCAGAAAACGAGGAGGGACAGAGTGAGAAATGAAGATATACGGAAAGAACTGGGAGTACAAAAATTAAATGACAAACTGGAGCAAAACAGATTGAGATGGGTTGGACATGTCAAACGGATGAATGAAGTAAGGCTACCAAGACGAGCACTGGAACGACGGATGACAGGGAAGAGAGGACGAGGAAGACCAAGAATGCATTGGATGGACTCGGTGGAGAATAGTATTAGAAAACGGAACCTGGATTAGAACACTGTGTCGGAAGAGGAATGGTGGAACGACAGAACAAAGTGGAGAGGAACCATATTTGCCCCCACCCAGTGTCAACTGGAAAAGGGGAAATGAAGATGATGATGTCCTTATGCACGGTTTGGAACTGATGTGTAACTATCAAACGGTCTGTTACTTCTTCACGCAAAATTTTATCTCTCGCAGAGATGTTGGTTGGTTCCTCAGTTTAGGGGCTGCAACAACGCGGTCATGTAACCCCGTGTACTTTGTGTGTGTGTAGAATCTGTCGGATAAACGATGTTAATTGTGATGGCTGTATTAGTCTGTAATTCAGGTAAGGACTGCAGACGGTCAATTTCAAGTAGTAGTTCCTAATTTTTGTACCAAATACTACCGTCAACGACACCTAGCTGTGAACTTGGCAACTAGATGCCATCGCAACCAGCAACGAACGTTGGAACTTCCCCTCCGAAGGAAAGCATACCGAGAGATTTTTAGCGCTCTTAGAAAATCCCACGACTTCGGCCGGCTTTGAACCCGCGACCTACGGCATAGAAGTTCAGCATGCTACCAGTTACGTAACCGAAGCCGCTTCCCACAGAGTCAGATGGAAAACTGAATGGGATCTCATGCAATGGCGTTGTCATGGCAACCTCTGACAGCTCATCCCTCATCCATTTAGAAGCGTTGTCATGGTAACCTCTGATGGCTCTTGGCATTTTCTTATAATCCCGAAATCATTTTTCTCATCCCTTGGAGTAATGGTGGTTCATATCAAAAATTCTTTCAGACAAAAGTTTTAGGAAATTATTAGGGGGATATTGCCCATTTTGTACGGTTTTGATATTGTGCCTATTAAGAGAGATATGATTAATGTTTCCCGAAAAACCCACTTTTATCCACCCCTTTGGTCAATGGTCGGTGCTATCAAAAAACTTTTTAAACACGAATGTTTGGCACTTATCCGACACATAGTATGAACTTGGAATGAATTCGATATTTCACGTATTAAGAGAGTTATACCGATATTTCACTTTTTCGAAAGAAAAAAAAGCCCCCCATTTTCACCCCCTTCGACTGATTTTGCCCATTAACGAACTCGACCGAGATTTTAAAGGGATACATATTATATTTTCAGAAAAGTTAACTTCAAGGTCGTTAACATTTGACATTGTTCCGTATTGACGAGATTAAGTCAAAAGATAACTAATTATCCTTGTACTTCAGGTCTGCCTAGTCAATACTTTTATTAAAATGTAATCATAGATCACATAATTCTAAATTACAAGGACATGTTTCGAGATCCTACATAAAATGATCTCTTCATCAGCTTACAAAGTGACGGGCCCAACATTCATAAAACTACTCCATTGCACGAAAACATGTTGAAATGGGGAAGATGGCATGAAATGACAATGAAATTAATAAAGCGCGAAAACTTAGGGGCTTGATATAAAAACACCATATATCAGTACACTGTAAACTGTGATGTATGCATATTCAATTTTGTCAGGAGATCTATAAGATAGTCTGACAGCCTGTTGTTGTTGCTTACTTAGCACCACCCGGGGATCACGTGTAGGGCACTTTAAGGGTAGAACCTACGGACGTAAAGCAACGTTGATCCTGAGTCGAGCTCCTTCCTGGACCCTACAAGAACATCCACTCCAGGTTCCGATCTGCCTAGGAGGGCTTGGGCAACTCTCAATAGGATTCGGACAAACCACGGAGTATGCAATGGAACTTTGTTCAAATGGGGAAATTTTTTGTCTCCTCAGTGTGATTGTGGTGCTCCTAATCAAACCATCCAACGCATTACAACTGACTGTCCTCTGAGGGCATATGGAGGGGACTGGATCGACTTCCTGTTGGCTACACCTGACGTGGTCCAATGGATAGACTCATTAGACCTGAGACTGTAATAATAGTGTAAACAGTAAAAATAATGTACAGTAGATTTTAAAGTGCTTTTCTTTGTAACTTCCTCTGAAATGTTGTGTTGCCAAACGATAAATAAATAAGTACACTCAAAACAGAATTAAAAACATTAAAAACACTGAAAGCTAAGATAACTTGTCACAGTTCATTAAAAACTATATAAACAATGGCATTTAAAATTCACTGTCTCTTCTTGAAGCAGTTGCTTAATGTCATGATCATCAAAATGCTTCTTTTGTGTCCAAATTGTGGTCAATTAAAATTCTTGATGGTTATAAAATCTTGAAAATATGTGTTGTTGTATGAAATATCACAATTCACAAATACCTCGGCAGGCCTTATTCAGGTGTATCATTTTCCAAATATAAGTGGGAAGAATGGGCCAGTATAATACGCCAGAATCATAGTTATTGTTGTGAAACTGTGTAAAAGAGAAATAAAAACGGAAAAATTAGAAGAATATTAAAATTATTAAAATCCTAATAAGAGAAGGGCCTCAAAAAGTAATATTTCATAAAACTTACGTGATTTTCTTAAATTTGCAGAATGTATGTGCTGAACGTGCCATAGAGTGGAGGCAACTGATTAAAGAGAGTTATACTGGGTAGCAAGTACACACGGAGTGTGTCGTCAACTGTGACGCGTACAGTAACGTGAGCAGGAAGTAGCGAGCATTACGTAAGTGGCATTACGTAATATTTCAACGTCTTTTTCAATATTGGTGAAAGAGTGGCCTGTTTCTTTCATATGATTAGACATCGCTGAAAATTTACGGTGTTTTATGGCGTTATAATGTTCCCCGTATCTTATAATAAAACTACGGCCCGTTTGACCAATGTAGTTGACATTACAGTTGCTGCATGTTAATTGGTCAACACCTGATTTACTAAATTTATTTGACTCGTGAACCTCATTGGAGTTGAAGAATAATTTACTGTTACTGTTATTGGTTCTTAATGCTACTTTCATGTTTAACTTCTTGAACGCATTTGTGATACTATATGTTGAATGATCAAAGTGTAAACAGAAAAAGTAGTTTTTTCTTTTTCATTTGTTTCTTTGCATAGACGAGTTTTAGGTTTTTTCTTGATGCTTTTCAATATGTTAAGAACTGGAGAAGGATCTGCCCTAATCTTTCCCATAACGGGAGAACGCGAAGTAGGCTTAAGCCTGACCAAAATAGCTACAGTGAAACAGAAATAGACTGAAGCGGTGCGGACAGTGGGCATAAAGGTGCATCACCAGAAAACCAAAATTTAAATAACAGGGTATAAATATGTTTATTAAGCTAACAAGATTTAAATATTAACATAAAAAATGCACACAAAGGTAAGCAGAAATAGGTAATTGTAAACCTGAAAAATTGGATGGGTCTTTCAACAGGACCCGAGAAAGTGAACCCAAAGATGAGGCTTGCCTTAATTTCAGTCTAATAAGATTCAAGTATAAAATAGCATGATAAAAGAATTATAAATAATTTAGCTTCTTAATACAATTTGAACTTATCTTTTAAAGACCAAATGTTGATTAAGAAGTCCTTTTCCATTTCTTCAGCGGGAGGCATTCATGGCCTCGAGATGAGCGTTCCCTCTTCTTGTCTTGAAGGAGATGACACCAGTAATGTCTAGGCGATGACTCATTCCAATAATGGACTTGTTGACAGCCACGAAACTGCTGTGGCCGTGAATACCGTCTGAGGTGTGACTGCTGGAGTACTGCGGGTTGCCAACATTTCAGCAGTCTGGAGAGATGTGTTCAGCGTGGCACCTCGTGACATCGTAGCGAAGTGACGAGCGCCATGAGGTGTGGCAGCGTGCGAAGTGATCCGAAGCTAATGCAGCGTGGTTCAGAATGAGGATCTGATCCAAATGAGTGATCAGAATGCCAATCTGATCTGGATGAGTGAGAGAGGACACCTTTTTTTTTCGGGGGGGGGGGGGGGGCGAAAAGAGTACCCGCACCCCCCGCGTGGCACCCGACCTTACTACTGGTGCCTCCGACATGCAATTAGTCTACGATAGTAGAAGAGAAAGCATAGGGGATTGGATAAAAGGATTGTCTTTTAGGACTTAGTGCCTGTCCCATCGCGGTCGCGATCTACCAGGCATAATTAATAGATATTAACATAGGTATATATTATATATGAGTACATATAAATATGTACTCATATATAAGGGTTAAGATTGTAGGGCCAGGGAATACCGCATAGGCAGAAAGGAAAGATTGCCTACACGTAAAACCTGGCGGCTTGGTTATTGCCACATGCAAGGATAATGTGAGTATGGAAATGAGTAGGTATGTTAGTTGGGAGAAGGTATCATGCACCAGATCCATGTCCGTCTTCTCGCCAGTTCGTCTCCGGGGAATCCGATAGAACTCGGCACTGCTGGGATCAGCGCGGGCCTTGCCGGCTACCGAGCAATGGTACAAGTATCCGAAGAACCTGCGCCACTACCCGATCTCCATGGGGTCCCTGGTACCGAGCCTCCGTCACCGGAGAGTGGAGGGGGGGCCTCGCCTGCCGAAGCAGGGGCCTAGCTGGCGGTCCATGGGAACGAGCCACCTTCCTCTCTGCTCTTGCCATGGACCTGTAGACGGGGCAACTGCGATGGGATGACGGATGGTCACCCATGCAGTTGGCGCACACCGGCGCGTCCCGCGGCACCGTGCAGCCGGTGTGGTGGTGGCCACCTGAGCACCGGTTACAACGGACTGGAGAGCCGCAGGATCCCTGGGAGTGGCCCCATCTCAGACAGCGGAAACACTGTAAAAGCTGGCCTGAGCGGGGCTTCATACTACCTGACTGTAGCGGCTGTCCCTGGCTGCGGCTGGTGGCCTCGCGGCGTCCTGGCTCCCCCTCCTGGGGGCGCTGCGGGCGACGGTCCTCTGGGCTGCTGCGGTTCGCCTTCTTCCGCTGCTTTGGGGCCGTCCTGGTGGCCCCGGCCGTCTCGGATGTCCCCTTCCTGGCGGTGGTGGCGGGCGCAGGTTGCCCCGCTAAAGGCCCCACCTTGGGCTCTGGTCGCTGCTCCTGCTGGATGGCGGGCGCGGGTTGCCCAGCTAATGGCACCGCCTGAGGTGCTGGTTGTGGAGCCTGGGTCGCGACGTCCGTCTGGGTTGCCGCGTCCACGTAGCTGCCTGTCCTGTAGCGAAGGATCTGCGGAGGGTTCCCCGCCTGCATGCCTGGGATCACCACGACCTGCCAGGTCGTGCTCAAGGGCCCGATGCACCCCGGCAGGTATGGCCTGACCATGACCCCAGTAGGGAGGTAGGCCTCGATGTTCTCGCCTCGTCGTGCAGCTTTTCCCGTCAGACTGTAACGACAGTCGTCCAGGCACTGCTTGATGTCCTCGCGTTCATGTTCCTGGCTGCATTCAGGCCTGTAATAGATAAACAGAGCCAAGGAGCTGGGGTCGTAGCCACCTGTTAGCTCGAAGCCTGGGGAAGTGGCCCCAGGGTGCCCCTGCACGGTGTCCGAGCTAACATCGCTCGCCCAGCTGAACCTGGCTTCCGGGCTGCTGCTGATGTCCGGTCGCGTCTTTTATACGGGAGCGGTAGAAGGCTCTCGAACCAGTAGCCCACGTGACCACAGAGTCTTGCCATTGGCTGAGGGAAGGTCGAGCTGACGTCATTCCAACACTGACATGCCGGAAGCCCAAAGCACACTAGTAGACGCTGTGAGTTCCAAGAGTGTGGATGGCTGAGAATATGCGTGCAGGAACACTTCGGTAAGATCTTAGAAAACGAAGCTAACTATATATAAATTAATACATTAATAATACAATAAAGTGTTTATCATAATAATTTGTTTGGAAGTTTTCGGGAAGAGAAAAGGCGAACAGTCAAACAGGGCTGTCGCGAAGAACAAATACAAACATTATACTGTCACGAAAGTGACCAAGAACGTAGGATCTATTAATCCATTTTTTTAGCGATCTGAAATATGATTCACAATTCTTTATTGAAATCTTGTTTGGACAAAGGTAGATTCAACGCTCTATTAATAAGGCTTCTGAAAGTGGCTTTTTTATGTGCGCCTGGATGATTAGAATCATTTCTGATTATTGAGTGGGTTTGCGGAAGATTTGATAATTGAGTCTATTGTTTTTCTTTGAAACAGTTGTATCCAAATAATTAATTTTGCCGTTGACAGCAGATTCTGAAGTGAATTTTATACTGTCATCCAAATTATTAAGTGAAACTACTAATTGGTTTATGTTTTGGACCTTGTCGTCAACAATGACGAACACGTCGTCGACATATCTACCCCAAAAGAAAATTCCTTTTATTTTGTCTATTATTTTAGTTCATTCTAAATGGTCCAAATATATATTGGCTAATATACCGGATAGAGGGGACCCCAAGGCTAACCCATCTTTTAGGTAGATTTCATTAGAAAGCTAACTATTGCAATGGGTACCATGTTTCGACTTCCGGAAAATGTCGACATATCTTCGCGTTTCACATCCCCCAGACCCCCAAACCACCGTCAGTTCAAAAGTTTATATATAATTTATGTATGTATATTGTACCTGTTTGCTCTCAGGGAGAATTATATAGTGTTTTATTTCCACAGTTGGTAACAGATACATTTATTATGTTTAGGTTGGCAGCAGTGACCTAGAGACAGAGAGTGAAGTTGCCATCATGACTGAATGTGTTTGTGTTTCGGAGCAGCAGCTCCTTCGCATATCAAGTGTTGTGTCTTTTGTAACATGTACATTTTTGTAAATACAGTCCACTAGAGTTAATTCGACATTTTCATTTATCCCCTGATGTTTCATCTGGGGCACGTATGTCGCAGACAGACATATGTTTTGGTCCAACACGGGCAGGATTCCCGCTATATCAACTGACGCCATGTGGTCTCGACAACCGCTAAAACTGCTGTATTTAAGTGAACCAGTGCGAAATACGTATGTAGAGACAATACTAGTACATTATTGTGAACAATGCAGGCGCAATTGCAATTTATTTATCAATGTTTGTGAGTTTGATCTAACTTATTTTGAAAAGTGAGCATTGTGGCTGCGAAACAAAGCCACCAGTGTGCTTTGGCTTCGTGTCGCTTCGGCTAGCATCGGTAAGCTTCGATACACGTGCTGATGGCAGTGCCAGCAGGCAGCGCCAGCAGGCAGCGCTCGCCAGCCTGTTTGATTCATTTTTACAACGCGGCTGTTGTAATACAAGGTTAATATTTGAATAAGTTAATTCATGCAGCGGGACTTGCAAAATTAATCATGATGAATTGTATATTCGTAAAAGCATATCCAGTATTGTGAAAGTTTCGGTGTGCAGTTGAAAGCATCAATGGACGCAGTTCCATTCAGTAGTGCAGCCTTCGATTCCTGACGGACACAGTTCCATTCAGCAGTGCAGCCTTCGATTCCTGACGGACGCAGTTCCATTCAGCAGTGCAGCCTTCGATTACTGACGGACGCAGTTCCATTCAGCGGTGCAGCCTTCGATTCCTGACGGACGCAGTTCCATTCAGCAGTGCAGCCTTCGATTACTGACGGACGCAGTTCCATTCAGCGGTGCAGCCTTCGATTCCTGACGGACGCAGTTCCATTCAGCGGTGCAGCCTTCGATTACTGACGGACGCAGTTCCATTCAGCGGTGCAGCCTTCGATTCCTGACGGACGCAGTTCCATTCAGCGGTGCAGCCTTCGATTCCTGACAGACGCAGTTCCATTCAGACGTCCTGACTTCGATATCCAACCGTTTGGTGACGACGCAGACTGAAAGAACCTCTACACCAGATAAGTTAACAAAGGCATTTCATAGCAATTCCTTCCCATACCAAGCAATCCTTCCTGTGCATGAACCATTTTAAGCATGTCTACTGAACGTGAGATAAAGTCACTGACCAAACGCAGAGGTGTTCTCCGAGCATCCCTCACGAGACTCCATACCCAAATTAATGAATTTAACAATAAGACTCCTGCTGAAGTATTAAATGTGAAGAATGAACGTTTATTAGCTCTATTACCAGAATTTAATGAAATTCAAAGCAAATTGGAGGATTTGGATGACAAAAATCTTCATGAGCAGGTCCGGTGTGAATTCGAAGATGATTATGATGAACTTAGGGCTAAGCTACAACAGTTACTAAATACCCATTGCACACATGCCTCATCTGTCTCTAGCAACGGTAGAGAATCTACAAGTAGTAATACAGGTTCGTACAGTTTGCCCAAGATACGGTTACCAGAATTTTCAGGTGATGTTACACAATTCATGCATTTCCATGACCTGTTTGATTCATTAATACTGAAGAATCAGTCTTTGGGTAATGTTGAAAGGTTCCATTACTTAATGTCAGCACTGCGTGGCAATGCTCATCAACTCATTCAAAACATTCCTCTTACTGCAGATAACTTTGAGCTAGCTTGGGAAACGGTCTGCAAGCGATACCGCAATTCAAAGGTAATAGTAAATGCACATATCAAATTACTGTTATCGCCAGATATCGTCCAAAGGGAGTCATCTTCTAGTCTACGCACACTTTTGAATCAAGTTCAGTCCAATTTAAAGGCTGTTGAGTCTTTGAATTTGAATATTCCCCTACATGAAATCATAATAGGTCAAATCATACTTGACAAGTTACCTGAAGCCACACGTAAGCAATGGGAAATGAGCAACAAATCCAAGGAACTATCTACACTTACGGAGTTGTTAGAATATCTTGAAAGGCGGGCTCAAACCCTTGAATTAATTGATTTTTCACCTACTAAGGGTCACAGTGATAAGATCAGCAGATTGTCTCAAGATAAAACTTCTAAGCATGGTTTCAAGCATGAGAAACAACCATTTACAAGTAGTTCATACATTGCAATTAACAATAATTGTGAAGCCTGTAAGGGGCAACATCCAATCTTCAGATGTGATAAATTTTTAGGTTATGATGTTAATCGTAGATACAACCTAGTTAAGCAGCATAAGCTTTGCTACAACTGTTTGCATGAATCACACGCTATAAGTTCTTGTCCTTCGAAGTCAACATGCAAAACTTGCAACGGTCGTCACAACTCACTGTTGCATTTTGATTCTGGGAATCAGCAATTCAATGCCAACTCGTCTAAACAGTCTCAGCAAGGAGCTATCAGCAGATGCTCAAACCCCGAGTCCAACCAGGCTCACAATGCTCAAGTTCGTGGTAACTCCTCCAGTTATTGCACCATGAAACTCAAACCACAAACTCAAGTTCTACTTTCTACAGCAGTAGTAAAGGTAAAGGATAGTGCTGGTAGGCTACACTTAGCTCGTTGCTTATTGGACAGTGGCAGTCAAAGCAATTTTGTAACCGAGAGTTTGGTTCAAAATTTAGGCTTAAGAAAGGCCAAGAATCTCACACCCATCGAAGGTATTTCTCAGTCCATGTCTGAAGCCAAGTATAGTGTGAGCATTGAAGTGCAATCTTCCATAAGCAACACACGTCACAATGTTGAATGTCTGGTCCTATCCAAAATTACTAGCGACATGCCTAGTCAGCAGGTACCCTATGAAGAGTGGGAGCTCCCTGATGATATTCAGTTAGCAGATCCAATGTTTTATGCCCCAGCCAAGATAGACATGCTTCTCGGTGCTGATGTATTCTTTAGAATTCTACAGAGGGGACACAGGACGAGACCAGGGAAGTTTCCAGTCCTACAAAACACAGATTTTGGATGGATTGTGTCAGGTTCATATGAATCCACCTCGAGAAATAGAAACAGTGCAGCAGGAACGTTTTTCCTTCGTAATGATGTTCACCTTCATAACCAAGTACAACGATTTTGGGAGATCGAAGAACTTCACGAGCCAGTCAAGTCGCAAGAAGAGATTGAATGTGAACAGCATTTTTCTGATCATGTGACACGAGATGCATCTGGGAAATACATAGTCAGACTACCATTTAAGCAGGATCCAAGTATATTAGGCAATTCTTTACAAACAGCTACTAGCAGATTTCAATACCTTGAGCGTAGGCTTAACAATGATACGCAACTGAAGGTAGATTATGACCAGTTTCTCACTGAATACCAGGAACTAGGTCATATGGATATTGTTAATTCTAGTATGGCAACATCGGTAGCATACTACATGCCGCACCATCCGGTATTCAAGAAATCCAGCACTACTACAAAAACTAGAGTTGTCTTCGACGCTTCTTGTAAATCGAGGTCAGGAAAGTCACTTAATGATATTTTAATGACGGGTCCTTCTATTCAACAAGATTTATGTTCGATTGTCGCTAGATTTAGAACTCACGCCATAGGCTTTACAGCTGACATCGAGAAGATGTACAGACAAGTTAAGGTTGATTCCAGAGACAGCAGCCTTCAACGCATCCTTTGGAGAGCTTCTCCTAATGAGCCTATCAAGCAGTACCAACTTCAGACGGTCACATATGGCACATCATCAGCTCCATTTCTAGCAATAAGATGTTTAAGGCAATTGGCATATGATGAGGGACAACAGTATCCGCAGGCAGCATCTGTCCTTCTTCGTGATTTTTATGTAGACGACTGCATTTCAGGATCAAGTAAGGTTGACAATGCATTACTCCTACAACGTGAACTGATCCAATTGTTATCCAAGGGAGGCTTCAAGCTCCGCAAGTGGTGCTCTAACCATCCAGCATTGTTAGAGGCGGTTCCAAAGGACTGCAGAGAGACGCAACTTCCCCTTCAGATTGATTCTGGAGAAAATATAAAGACTTTAGGTCTACTTTGGCATCCAGCGACAGACAAACTACAGATATCCAGTGGTGTGCAGAAAGAACAAGGAAGTGGATCTCCAGTGACCAAACGCAAGGTGTTATCGATTGTGTCGTCAATTTATGACCCTATTGGGCTAATCAGTCCTATTGTCATCGCATTCAAGATGTTTCTGCAGCAACTATGGCAAGAGAAGATAGGATGGGATGATGAACTTCCAACGAATCTTCTTACAAGATGGCGTACTCTGCATTCTCAAATACCCTTGATTGACAATATATATATTAACAGATTTGTGCTTCAAGAAAATTGTACTCAGGTGCAGTTGCATGGCTTCGCTGATGCATCCTTGAAGGGCTACGGTGCATGTTTATTCCTACGCTCGTCAACAGATCAAGGTCACGTAATAACACATTTCCTGTGCTCCAAGTCCAGAGTGGCTCCACTGAAACAGATCACGCTACCCAGACTAGAGTTGTGTGCAGCTGTACTATTGTCACAAGTGGTTAAAAAGATGTGTCATGTTCTCAATATTGAATTCCATAGCATTCATCTGTGGACAGACTCAAAGATTGTTCTCGCATGGTTAGCAGGTGAACCGTCAAAATGGAAAACTTTTGTTGCGCACCGTGTGGCTGAAGTGCAAGGCAATACTTCAGTCAAGGATTGGAAGCACGTAGCATCAGCGGACAATCCTGCAGATCTAATTTCTCGAGGAACTGTTCCTACAAACCTTTTAAATAATCATCTTTGGTGGCATGGCCCTGAATGGCTACAGTGTTCGGAACGGAACTGGCCCACTTCCAGTGAACAACCTGAATCAGAGATTCCTGAGCAACGCAAGATAGTGCTTAGTTGTTCAGTCCACTCTAATCCTGCAGACGTGCTCACAAGATTTTCTTCCCATCTCAAGCTACAAAGAGTGTTAGCATACTGTTTAAGATTCGTGCACAACACTAAACACAAACCTTCAGAACGGAAACATGGTCCATTAACAATAGAAGAGTTGCAGCAAACTAACATGACATGTGTTAGACTAGTCCAGTCAATAGCATTCCGCGACGAAATAGCTGATCTTTTGAAACACAATGCAGTGTCAAGACGTAGCAAACTTCAAAGTTTAGTACCATTTTTAGACAAGGATCAAATCTTGAGAGTTGGAGGAAGACTAGAGAACTCCAATCAAGACTACGATTTCAAACATCAGATGATTTTGCCCGCTAAACATCAGTTTACTGATTTAATAATCAAGAGGGAACATGAAAGACTCCTACATTCAGGAAACCAGTTGACTTTAGCATCCATCAGACAGTGCTACTGGATCATCAATGGAAAGTCGGTGGTTCGAAGAGTTATTAACACTTGTACAAAATGCTTCAGGTTCAAAGCCAAAACTACACAGCAAGTAATGGGACAGTTGCCCTCAGTTCGTGTGTCTCAAGCAAGACCATTCCGCAACACCGGCACAGACTTCACGGGCCCTTTCTACTTGAAGATCGGCAATCCACGTAGCAAGACCATTGTCAAGGGTTACATATGCATTTTCATATGTATGTGCACCAAGGCCATTCATTTAGAAATAGTTTCCGACCTAACCACTCAAGCTTTCCTCGCAGCACTCAGGAGATTCATCGCAAGAAGAGGATTATGCAGCAACATGTACTCCGACAATGGTACAAATTTCCAAGGTGCTAGTAGAGAGCTAAAGGAGCTCAAGAAATTGTTCACTCAGGAACGGACTAGAGAGGAGATCAGTAACTTCGCCAGTAGTTGTGGAGTTAAGTGGCATTTCATACCTCCTCATGCCCCTAATTTTGGAGGGCTTTGGGAGGCCGGAGTAAAATCCCTCAAACATCATCTAAGAAGAGTTCTCGGAACACTTCATTTCACATATGAAGAATTGGCTACATTAACTGCGCAAATTGAGGCTTGCTTAAACTCACGTCCCCTTCTAACCCTGTCAAATGATCCTTCAGATGCATCTACCTTGACACCAGGTCACTTCCTTATAGGCGAACCCCTCACGACTCTTCCCGAACCCGATTTAACATTATGTAAACGGCCTTTGTTAACTAGATATAAGGTTCTGCAACAAAGACTCCAATCCTTTTGGAAGAGATGGTCATTAGATTACCTCACCCATCTGCAACAGCGCAGCAAATGAACGACCTCCTCCAGCAACGTATCACCAGGTACTGTGGTGCTGATACGGGAATACAATGTTCCCCCACTCCAGTGGTCCCTTGGTGTTATCACAGAAGTGCATGGTGGTAAAGACAATGTGGTAAGAGTGGTTTCAGTGAAGTGCAACAGTGGTATTTTTAAACGACCAGTTTCCAAGGTAGCTCCGCTACCAATTGAGCAGACACATAATTTTGACTGATAATATGTCAGTGTTTTAACTTAGTGAATATTTTAGTGTTTTATGTCCTTGTCATTGGAACATTTCAGTGTTTCTATTTCAGATTATTGAAATCCATGTATTTCAAGGTGGGGAGTATGTTTGCTCTCAGGGAGAATTATATAGTGTTTTATTTCCACAGTTGGTAACAGATACATTTATTATGTTTAGGTTGGCAGCAGTGACCTAGAGACAGAGAGTGAAGTTGCCATCATGACTGAATGTGTTTGTGTTTCGGAGCAGCAGCTCCTTCGCATATCAAGTGTTGTGTCTTTTGTAACATGTACATTTTTGTAAATACAGTCCACTAGAGTTAATTCGACATTTTCATTTATCCCCTGATGTTTCATCTGGGGCACGTATGTCGCAGACAGACAGTACCCGATACCTAGTTGAGGCTATCGGCTACGCCAGCAGACACTAAGCCGTAGTTGAGATTATGGGAAGAGTTATGAAAAGATAGCGCTCAAATCGAGTCAAGAGGAATGTCAAGATGACGTAGAAGGTCTAGGATTAAGAAGGCACTGACAGCAGTCAAGTAGATGGAATTATGGATGGAATATGAAGCTTTATTAAGATCTATATGGAACATGGTATTTAAACATCTCAGAAGAGAAGATATAACAAGCATTATATATGGTAATAATTTGAAGGAAGTCAGATAACCCTTAAGTTATTGTATAACTTAATAGCCGAGATGATCGGGGTTCGAGATTATATTTGTGAAGCAAGACCACAGAGGTGGGGAGAACGTCACGTGACTGCGCCAGGGAGGTGCAGGTCAATGCAGTCGAGAGACAGTCAGTTGAGCTCAGTGAGCAACGCAGTCGAGGTCTGTAAGCAGAGGAGTCGAGCTCAGTTAGCAAGAGAGTGGAGTTCAGTTAGCACGGCAGTCGAGTTCAGAGAGCGAGCTGAGTAGGACATATGCCGAGCGTATGGTAAAAGTCGCGCAGCGAACAGCATTTGTCACGCAAAGTGAAAGCGACAGTTTGACTTCACTAAGCAGAGAACGGAAAGTAGGTCAGTGAGCCAGGCAGACACCCGCAGTAGGCAGCGTGAAGACCGGTTACGATACCAGCTGTACGGGCCAAGCAAGCATGAGAAGGCCGGGGTTTAGAACAGCACTGTAATAGTAGTTGGAGAACTTTATTTCAAGCTGCATTTTGGTAACGCAGAACAGCATAGCAGAGCGGCATGGCGAGGCCAGCTTTAGGCGGAGATTATTCTAGAACATTGCAGTAGAGACGAGCGGGTTATTTCCAATTTTATACGCAAGCAATATGATAGAAGCTGAACTTCATTACAACATTAAGTTGGGACTCATATTCAGTAATCAAATTGTGCAGGCAGATAGTTACGAGATACTGCAACTGTGAACTTCAGATGAACATAGTTATTCAATGACATTACGACTATGCATTTCATAACGGAACATGCAGAGCGACCATGGAGTCCAAATAACATTAACGATTTTAGGCAAACGAAATGTTACAAGCATATGCACTTATGAACATTGGCGCGTGCATTAATGCAATTCTTTCTTATGAAGTGTTATACAATACCGAGTACGAACACAGCTACAGGGTGTTTCATAAACTTATACACTCTCATAAAGAAAATTTATTTTCTGCAAGTGAGACTTAACCGCTGTGGAGATTGAACTTTCAACACTCAAACCGAACATTGTATGGGACAGTGGCGTAACGTAGAAGAGGAATATGGGGTCCGCTGTTTCTATGAACTTTTTCGTGAGGATTTGGACAGTATCCGCTATGGATAACCAGCAGTTTATCATGTCGGAGTAAACGAAGACAGAGACGCGATGGCACCACAGAGCGATGGATTCGATTCCTGAAGAGGAGGAGGTCCACCAGCTGATTCACTTGGGATTTGAAGGCAATCGTCATTGAGTGGGTGGAATGATATTCACGCCGATCTTTCGAGAAATTCATTACATAAGGATAATCGACGATCTTTGAAATTTAATAACAGCTGATTATGAGAAGGTACTGTAAGAGTTATAACTTTCTGATACGATTATTTTCATGAATACTGGGCACACATGTATATTTTTCTAATAGGAGTGATACGATTATTTAGACATGGCTTTGACTTTATATGCTTCAGAATTTTTGCTAGAATACGGCGTGACCATATGATATGGCAGGCATCATTATACGATATGCTCACCATTGGTTGGCTTTGTTAAGCAGATGTTTGGTCTTTTAGACATTTTTTCAGCAAGGATGGTTTTCATGAATAGTTTTTTTTGTGTGAAGAGTATTTCGAACTCGTGATCTGCAATTGATTATCTAAATTACTTCGTCAGTTCATTGCATACTAGCGAGTGTGTATTATTCATCAGTAGGGATTTTTTCCATTGGATTGTTTGGAGATATTAAGATGTTATTCACTTTAGTGAATGAATATCGCTTTCATATGACAACTAGAGACTTGTTGATTCCGATCTGGTACATTCACTCATTTAGTGTTCGAGATGGGGTCTTTCGTATTTATACGATTGTATGGTGGTTACTCATCTTACCCATCGTTCAGGGCACTATCATGTTAGACGACGGGGCGAGGTCTTTCGTATTTATACGATTGTATGGTGGTTACTCATCTTACTTGCCATTGAGGGACTCATTTTTATCATCCGAGTGTACTTGAGATTGTAAGAGAATCAAACAAGGAACTACTAGTCACATATCAGTCGAATTTTTGTTAAATAAATTAAAGATAAATGTCAGCAGGGTTACATTTGTAATTCTTGTTTGCCAATCCAATATTTTGTTGCTATACTCTTTTGAGAGTACTTTCAGTTTAACAGCTGGTACAGCTGATGCTTTTGATGATTTTTATAATTGTGTTTGATACCTTTGAGAAGGATTTAAAGTAATTGAATCTTGTAAGATGAATCATTAATGGTCAGATTTATTTTAAGGCAGATCAGTATTGCAGATTTTGATATAAGAGATTATAGCACATTGGTGTTTTTCTGTGATGTGAATTATGAGAATTGTAAGAGAATTTATGCTATTTGAAAGCAGATCTTGAATTACTAAGGTAATATTTTTTCTAATTGTTTAAGGAGTTGTCTAGATGTGATCAGAATAATTACAGTTATTGGAGATTGTGTGCGTTGATAATTTGAAGCCAGTTATATATTTTTTTGTACATCATGCAACATGGTTAAGTGAAGTTTGTGATAGGCATTTTGTGGAAGTTGCCAAGTGATAGTTGCAATGTTGCTAATGTATTTTGAGGCAGACATGAGGTTGTCGAACCCAGTCTAGCGTAATTGTTGAGATTCATGCTGTATGCGCTGAATATTTATGGAGTTTTGTGGAATAATTGTGGTATTCAAATGTGATATTTGAAGAAGTGAGGATATATAATGTAGTTGTGGATAGTCAGATCCAACGCGATGTCGTGAAGGCAATACTATTTTTGGCATGATAATTAAATACGAGATATAAGTTGGAAGTGATAAAACTGTAAGACAACGTTCTCTAACCCATATTAAACAATTTGTTGGGAAATTAAACAAATAAATAAAGTTGATAATACAAGATTTTCTGATAATAATAATTAATGAAATAATAATCTGAAATTTAAGCATATTAATGATCTGACCTAATGAAATAAAAATCAGAATGACTAGATGAAATAATAAAAATCTAAATAACCAGAAGAATAAAATTTAAACAAATTAATAAATTAAATTTTGGAATAAATCAACGAATTAAATAAATGGATGGATTAAAGATTGAATAAATAAACTGATTTAAATAAATTAATAGGTGATTGGATAGATGATGAATAACTGAATTAGAAGGTGATAATTAATTAAAGAAGCTGATGGTTAATGAATTTATATGGATTAAAATAAATTTAATTGAAATATGATTTGAGGAATTGTAACTTGAGTTGAGGAATTAAACAATTTATATCGATGATTTAGGATGATTTAATCTGAAGGAGATGATAAAATAAGAGTGTGTGAATAATTAGAAAGTATAATGAAGTGATGATAATAATTTTCATTGAAATGATTTAATGGTGATGAGTTAATGATTCTGACAGGAATATATTGAATTTTGAGATGAGAATTAATGTGAGAAATATTTAACTTTGATGATAATGATGATGATTATGACCAATGAGCAGTGGATTTTCTGTAATTCACAAACAAGCAATTATTAATGACAATGTAAATAGTGTAAATTAATTATTCGATGTTTAGGAGCATTTTACTAACGCATTCAACATTTGAATTATGCCATGCAAGCCATAAATTACGTGATATTTAAAATATGTGATTATAATATGTGTGTTTAGACAGATTAATAATTTTTTTCAAATCCACATTTATGATGTTAATTTAAAGAGAAATTAGGTCTCAGGTATCACGAATGTCAGTGACGAAAGACATAGTGCTACAGTGATCCTGAGAACCCAAGAGAACTTAAGAGATTTTTCCTGTTTTATGTGGATTAAATACTTTTGATTAGAAAAGAGATGGTTCGATTTTTCTGGACAATGACAATTTAACGTTGGCATTCGACCATACTCTCAGGTAGGATGAATATTTAAAATGTCTGTCTGACTATCAAAGTGAAATAAATTTGTTTTTATCTTAGTTGTGATCTGATGATGGTGTGATTTTCCTTTGTCTTTCCTTGTCTTGATTAAGGCTTAACCGGAAAGGATGTGGTTTGCTAGGATTTCAGTTGATGGCGCCCATTTATATTTGCATTTTTTTAAAATTAAATTTAAGCCCGTAACGACCCTAGAGATACTTTGTCTCGTGTTACCCTCTGCTTTTTCGATATCTCAGCTGAATTTCTGACACATTCCTTATTTGACTAGAGGTTCATTTAACTCCGCTCTGTCCTGGAAATCCAGGAATGCGATGTAATAGCAGATGGGTCATCGCATCCCCAGGACGAACGGGTACAGAGAGAGAGGGAGAATTGGCGTTACCCATCTGTGGGGCTTCGATTTTGTTTATTCTACGGAATCACATCAGATTTAGATTACGGAAAGATTGATCTCAAAGTTCATTTAATTGTGTTACAAAATTTATTAAACTTAGTCAGACAATATACTTGTGTGCCCATTCCAGTGTTCATGTTAATCGTATTAGTATTATATCATGTTAGTTATAAGTCATTTTTCCTATACCCAAGTGAATGCAGGAATTGAGACATTGTGATGTGTTGTTGTCTAACGTCTCTGAATAAAACGTCTATTGAAAATATAATTATGTTGCCGGAAGATTTAGCTAAGGTGTTAGGAGAGTTACAGAGTGGCATGTCTGGTATTGCAGAAACTATTTCTAAAATGGAAACAGAAGTTAAAGAACAGATAAATAGTTCAGAAGCTATGTTAGAAGCTAGATGTAAAGAAACTGTGCAAGCATTACAGACTAGTAATGAAGAAAATTTAAAGTCATTAGAGACCAGATTACAGTCCAGTAGTAGGGATGAGTTGAAATCATTACAGATTAGTAACGAAGCTAATATAAAATTATTACAATCAAATAGTGACGAAAATTTAAAGTCATTGGAGACTAGATTACAGACTAGTAATGAAAGTCATTTGAAAGCTAGTGAAGCTAACTTGAAGGATAGTTTTAAATCATTAGAAGAGAAATTACAAGCTCGTAGTGAAGAAACTAACACAGAGTTGGAAAACAAGTTAACTAGGTTAGAGAATAGATTAACTTTAAAGAATAATGAGATGCTTAAGACTTTACAATTAGATATAATTGCAGTAAATATGAAAGGAGAGGAAAATGTTCAAATATTAAGAAAGAATATTATTGAATTAGAAAGTAGAGGAGAAGAAAACATTCTTACTTTAAGAACAGACGTTATGTCCATACAGAAAGACATTAAATCGGATGTATCGAAGTTGAGATTCGACATTGATGGTTTAGTGGCAGATGTAGGCAAAATTCAAGAGTGGTCTACCGAAGTATCTTTCGAAACTAAAATCAAAGGTCTAGAGATGAATCTAGGTAATGAGATCAAAGGTTTAAAGTCAGTAATTGGGACCATTAAAGAGGAAGTCTTAGGAGAGGTTAATTCTAATTTAAAATCATTAGAGAATCAATTGCTGAAAGATATTAGGAAAATGGATGATGATATAGAGCAAAAGGTTAATGAAAACTTAGCTTTATTAAAAAATAGAGTCGGTGCAATCGTGGAAGAACGGTATAGTGAGGTCGATGCCGAAGCAAAAGAAAAACGTGCAGGATTAGATGAGAAATTAATCGCAGGTATGGCGAACTTAGAAGCGAGATTTACGGAGAACACGGAAGCGATGAAGATAGATTCAACTCTATTTAGGACAGATGTTGATCTGTTAAAGGAACAAGTCGCGTCAGTAAAGAATACATGCGAAGACAAGATAGACAAGTTGAAAAACGATTTAGAAGAGAGTAACAAAACGCAGAATGTTACGTCGTTGGATGAGTTGAAGACTCAGGTCAAGACCGTAGAAAAGTTGGCAGAAGATAGGATAACTTAACTAGAATCTATGATTAATAGTTTCACAAGTCAAAATATTACATCAGGGGAAATATCGATAAGTCAGACACCGATAGACCGCAGTATGAGTAATCAAGAGGTTAGCATGGGAGAAGACCGTCAAACGCAACAGAATGTGACATTCGAAAGGGCAAGTTCAACCCCTCAGGATAATCCGAATTCGAATAGGAGTAGTTGGGTACAAGTGAACGATACTCAGGTCCAGTTACCATTATCAGAAATCTGGATGACAAGCCAAGGAAGTTTTCAGGAAACACAGGAGTCACACCAGTCGAATTTCTGCGAGATATTCGTGACTACATGGCGGAACATTGAGTAGCCAAGGAGAGAGAACTAAGGATAGTCGAACGCGCCTTAGACGGGCCTGCGTTAACTTGGTTTAGAGCATTCAGGAGCAATTTTGCGAATATGGAGCAATTTGCAATAGCATTCTTAAGGAGATTTTGGAGTGCAGAGGATCAGCTGAACGTAAGAGCAGAAATGTATTCGAAGCGTTATTCTACGTCACATCCGACGCATTATGCCAATTATTTTACTTCACAATTGGCTAAATTACAGTTTTTGATTCCTCCATTGCCAGAAGAAGAGCTTATGCAAGCTATAGCGAGACAGTTACCAATTGAGGTACAGCGATCACTCATAGCATCGGGAGCGAACACACTTGAGCACTATGACGACATTTTACGGCGATTAGACTATACAAGCGCTCAAGTTACAGCTAGAAATGCAAGAAACGTCAATCGAAACACGCAAGAGGTGAATGCGGTAGTCGTTGATAACACAGCTCAGACGGATAGAAGAGATTCATGGGAAAACAGAAGGAACGAAGGAAATCGAGGAAACATCCATAACGTTCGTGGAAATGATCGATATAGAGGACCATATGAGAGGCCATACGATCAGGACGCAAGAGACAGCCGATACAGGAACTATAATCAGAATTCCAGGTACCAAGATAGGAATAGATACAACAATAGATATCGTGGTAGAAACAACTGGAACCAAGGTCAACGGTATAATCAGAACGACAGGCAGGATGGCAGAAGAAATGATCCAAATAAAAGACGAGATAATCGTGAATATGAGAGATCGAGGCAAGAAAGTAGACAGCCTAGTGCACCACCCGAGGAGACAGTCAGAGATGTCAATCGAGAAAGCACGAGTGGTGAAGGAAGAAATAGACGTCAAAGTAATACAGAATCAAGATGCTAATCATTGGAAATCAATCATCATTGTTGAGAGTCAGAAAGTACCATCATGCTGAATAAGAGGATTGTAGAGCTATCGTGTACATGTCGTATATAGAATGCCTGAGAGTGTATTTTTTTTCTCAATCCTGATAAAAAAGGAGATGTACGGGAGAGATGTACCCGATACCTAGTTGAGGCTATCGGCTACGCCAGCAGACATTAAGCCATAGTTGAGATTATGGGAAGAGTTATGAAAAGATAGCGCTCAAATCGAGTCAAGAGGAATGTCAAGATGACGTAGAAGGTCTAGGATTAAGAAGGCACTGACAGCAGTCAAGCAGATGGAATTATGGATGGAAATATGAAGCTTTATTAAGATCTATATGGAACATGGTATTTAAACATCTCAGAAGAGAAGATATAACAAGCATTATATGTGGTAATAATTTGAAGGAAGTCAGATAACCCTTAAGTTATTGTATAACTTAATAGCCGAGATGATCGGGGTTCGAGATTATATTTGTGAAGCAAGACCATAGAGGTGGGGAGAACGTCACGTGACTGCGCCAGGGAGGTGCAGGTCAATGCAGTCGAGAGACAGTCAGTTGAGCTCAGTGAGCAACGCAGTCGAGGTCTGTAAGCAGAGGAGTCGAGCTCAGTTAGCAAGAGAGTGGAGTTCAGTTAGCACGGCAGTCGAGTTCAGAGAGCGAGTTGAGTAGGACATATGCCGAGCGTATGGTAAAAGTCGCGCAGCGAACAGCATTTGTCACGCAAAGTGAAAGCGACAGTTTGACTTCACTAAGCAGAGAACGGAAAGTAGGTCAGTGAGCCAGGCAGACACCCGCAGTAGGCAGCGTGAAGACCGGTTACGATACCAGCTGTACGGGCCAAGCAAGCATGAGAAGGCCGGGGTTTAGAACAGCACTGTAATAGTAGTTGGAGAACTTTATTTCAAGCTGCATTTTGGTAACGCAGAACAGCATAGCAGAGCGGCATGGCGAGGCCAGCTTTAGGCGGAGATTATTCTAGAACATTGCAGTAGAGACGAGCGGGTTATTTCCAATTTTATACGCAAGCAATATGATAGAAGCTGAACTTCATTACAACATTAAGTTGGGACTCATATTCAGTAATCAAATTGTGCAGGCAGATAGTTACGAGATACTGCAACTGTGAACTTCAGATGAACATAGTTATTCAATGACATTACGACTATGCATTTCATAACGGAACATGCAGAGCGACCATGGAGTCCAAATAACATTAACGATTTTAGGCAAACGAAATGTTACAAGCATATGCACTTATGAACATTGGCGCGTGCATTAATGCGATTCTTTCTTATGAAGTGTTATACAATACCGAGTACGAACACAGCTACAGGGTGTTTCCTAAACTTATACACTCTCATAAAGAAAATTTATTTTCTGCAAGTGAGACTTAACCGCTGTGGAGATTGAACTTTCAACACTCAAACCGAACATTGTATGGGACAGTGGCGTAACGTAGAAGAGGAATATGGGGTCCGCTGATTCTATGAACTTTTTCGTGAGGATTTGGACAGTATCCGCTATGGATAACCAGCAGTTTATCATGTCGGAGTAAACGAAGACAGAGACGCGATGGCACCACAGAGCGATGGATTCGATTCCTGAAGAGGAGGAGGTCCACCAGCTGATTCACTTGGGATTTGAAGGCAATCGTCATTGCGTGGGTGGAATGATATTCACGCCGATCTTTCGAGAAATTCATTACATAAGGATAATCGACGATCTTTGAAATTTAATAACAGCTGATTATGAGAAGGTACTGTAAGAGTTATAACTTTCTGATACGATTATTTTCATGAATACTGGGCACACATGTATATTTTTCTAATAGGAGTGATACGATTATTTAGACATGGCTTTGACTTTATATGCTTCAGAAGTTTTGCTAGAATATGGCGTGACCATATGATATGGCAGGCATCATTATACGATATTCTCACCATTGGTTGGCTTTATTAAGCAGATGTTTGGTCTTTTAGACATTTTTCCAGCAAGGATGGTTTTCATGAATTTTTTTTTTGTGTGACGAGTATTTCGGACTCGTGATCTGCAATTGATTATCTAAATTACTTCGTCAGTTCATTGCATACTAGCGAGTGTGTATTATTCATCAGTAGGGATTTTTTCCATTGGATTGTTTGGAGATATTAAGATGTTATTCACTTTAGTGAATGAATATCGCTTTTATATGACAACTAGAGACTTGTTGATTCCGATCTGGTACATTCACTCATTTAGTCTTCGAGATGGGGTCTTTCGTATTTATACGATTGTATGGTGGTTACTCATCTTACTTGCCATTGAGGGACTCATTTTTATCATCCGAGTGTACTTGAGATTGTAAGAGAATCAAACAAGGAACTACTAGTCACATATCAGTCGAATTTTTGTTAAATAAATTAAAGATAAATGTCAGCAGGGTTACATTTGTAATTCTTGTTTGCCAATCCAATATTTTGTTGCTATACTCTTTTGAGAGTACTTTCAGTTTAACAGCTGGTACAGCTGATGCTTTTGATGATTTTTATAATTGTGTTTGATACCTTTGAGAAGGATTTAAAGTAATTGAATCTTGTAAGATGAATCATTAATGGTCAGATTTATTTTAAGGCAGATCAGTATTGCAGATTTTGATATAAGAGATTATAGCACATTGGTGTTTTTCTGTGATGTGAATTATGAGAATTGTAAGAGAATTTATGCTATTTGAAAGCAGATCTTGAATTACTAAGGTAATATGTTTTCTAATTGTTTAAGGAGTTGTCTAGATGTGATCAGAATAATTACAGTTATTGGAGATTGTGTGCGTTGATAATTTGAAGCCAGTTATATATTTTTTTGTACATCATGCAACATGGTTAAGTGAAGTTTGTGATAGGCATTTTGTGGAAGTTGCCAAGTGATAGTTGCAATGTTGCTAATGTATTTTGAGGCAGACATGAGGTTGTCGAACCCAGTCTAGCGTAATTGTTGAGATTCATGCTGTATGCGCTGAATATTTATGGAGTTTTGTGGAATAATTGTGGTATTCAAATGTGATATTTGAAGAAGTGAGGATATATAATGTAGTTGTGGATAGTCAGATCCAACGCGATGTCGTGAAGGCAATAATATTTTTTGGCATGATAATTAAATCTGAGATATAACTTGGAAGTGATAAAACTGTAAGATAACGTTCTCTAACCCATATTAAACAATTTGTTGGGAAATTAAACAAATAAATAAAGTTGATAATACAAGATTTTCTGATAATAATGTTGTTGTTTGAGTCTTCAGTCTTTTGACTGGTTTGATGCAGCAATCCATGCCTCCCTGTCCTGAGCTAATCGTTTCATCTCTACATAGCTACCACACCCTACATCCGAGGCAATCTGTTTAACATATTCTAACCTTGGTCTACCCCTACAGTTCTTGTCCTCGACCCTTCCTTCCATAACTAAGCTTGCTATTCCTGGGTGTCTTAGTATGTGTCCTACCAACCTATCTCTTCTCTTCATTAGCAGTCGCCAGAAACATCTCTCCTCTCCCACTCGTCTTAATACCTCTTTGTTTGTAACCCTATCTACCCATCTGATCTTCATCATTCTCCTGTAGCACCACATTTCAAATGCTTCAATTCTCCTCTTTTCGGCTGCACCAATAGTCCAAGTTTCACTTCCATAGAGCGCCACGCTCCAGACAAAGGCTTTCAAAAATGACTTCCTAATACCTAAATCTATATTCGATGTCAGCAGATTCCTTTTTTGTAGGAATGCTTTTCTTGCCTGAGCCAACCTACTTTTTATATCCTCTTTGCTTCGTCCATCACTGGTTATTCTGCTTCCTAAGTAACAGAAATCTCCTACTTCCTTCAGCTTTTCACCTGCCAATTTGATCTCCATAGAGGTTTCTGATTTATTTCGGCTGCATTCCAGTATTTTTGTTTTACATTTATTAATTTTCATCATGAATTCTTTCCGTAAGACGGAGTCCATACCATTCAAAAACTCATTCAAATCCTCAGGCTTGTTGGCCAAGATGACGATGTCATCAGCAAATCTCAGAGTTGAAATTATTTCTCCTTGAATCTTCACTCCCACTTTAAATTTTTCTCTAATTTCCTTCATTGCTTGTTCAATGTAAAGATTGAAAAGTATGGGTGATAAGTTGCAGCCTTGCCTTACACCTTTCTGAATACCAGCTTCTCTCTCATGTCCTTCAACTCGAATGACTGCTGTCTGGTTTCTGTATAGATTGTATATCACCCTCCTATCCCTGTACTTTATTCCAATCGATTTCAAAATGTCAAACAATTTAGTCCAATCAACGTTATCAAAAGCCTTTTCTAAGTCTACAAAAGCCATGAACGTTCTCTTATCTTTCCTTATTCTACCTTCCAAAATCAGCCTAAGACTTAGTACAGGTTCCCTTGTTCCTACATTTCTCCTGAAACCAAACTGGTCTTCACCCAACTCTGTTTCTATCTGGCTCTCAATCCTCTTGTAAATTATTCTAGACAGGATCTTTGAAGCATGAGTAATCAAGCTGATTGTACGGTAATCTTCACATCTGTCAGCTCCCACTTTCTTTGGTATAGGGATGATTACATTCTTCTTGAAATCAGGGGGTACCTCACCTGTCTCATAAATCCTACACACCAAGTGAAATAATTAATAATAATAATTAATGAAATAATAATCTGAAATTTAAGCATATTAATGATCTGACCTAATGAAATAAAAATCAGAATGACTAGATGAAATAATAAAAATCTAAATAACCAGAAGAATAAAATTTAAACAAATTAATAAATTAAATTTTGGAATAAATCAACGAATTAAATAAATGGATGGATTAAAGATTGAATAAATAAACTGATTTAAATAAATTAATAGGTGATTGGATAGATGATGAATAACTGAATTAGAAGGTGATAATTAATTAAAGAAGCTGATGATTAATGAATTTATATGGATTAAAATAAATTTAATTGAAATATGATTTGAGGAATTGTAACTTGAGTTGAGGAATTAAACAATTTATATCGATGATTTAGGATGATTTAATCTGAAGGAGATTATAAAATAAGAGTGTGTGAATAATTAGAAAGTATAATGAAGTGATTATAATAATTTTCATTTAAATGATTTAATGGTGATGAGTTAATGATTCTGACAGGAATGTATTGAATTTTGAGATGAGAATTAATGTGAGAAATATTTAACTTTGATGATGATGATGATTATGACACATGAGCAGTGGATTTTCTGTAATTCACAAACAAGCAATTATTAATGACAATGTAAATAGTGTAAATTAATTATTCGATGTTTAGGAGCATTTTACTAACGCATTCAACATTTGAATTATGCCATGCAAGCCATAAATTACGTGATATTTAAAATGAAATGAAATTCCACAGCCTGCTTCCAGTCTCCGACCGGGTCAGGAATGGAATGAATGAAGCCCCTATCTAGCGGCGAGGATATGAACTGTGCCGGCTGCCGAGGCCTGACGCACTCCTCTGGGGCAATGTTTAAATGAATGACAGATGAAATGAAATGATAGTGGAGAGTGTTGCTGGAATGAAATTTTGACAGGGAAAACCGGAGTACCCGGAGAAAAACCTGTCTGCCTCCGTTCTGTCCAGCACAGATCTCACATGGAGTGACCGGGATTTGAACCACGGACTCAGCGGTGAGAGGCCGGCGTGCTGCCGCCTATGCCACGGAGGCTTACGATATTTAAAATATGTGATTATAATATGTGTGTTTAGACAGATTAATATTTTTTTTTTCAAATCCACATTTATGATGTTAATTTAAAGAGAAATTAGGTCTCAGGTATCACGAATGTCAGTGACGAAAGACATAGTGCTACAGTGATCCTGAGAACCCAAGAGAACTTTAGAGATTTTTCCTGTTTTATGTGGATTAAATACTTTTGATTAGAAAAGAGATGGTTCGATTTTTCTGGACAATGACAATTTAACGTTGGCATTCGACCATACTCTCAGGTAGGATGAATATTTAAAATGTCTGTCTGACTATCAAAGTGAAATACATTTGTTTTTATCTTAGTTGTGATCTGATGATGGTGTGATTTTCCTTTGTCTTTCCTTGTCTTGATTAAGGCTTAACCGGAAAGGATGTGGTTTGCTAGGATTTCAGTTGATGGCGCCCATTTATATTTGCATTTTTTAAATTAAATTTAAGCCCGTAACGACCCTAGAGATACTTTGTCTCGTGTTACCCTCTGCTTTTTCGATATCTCAGCTGAATTTCCGACACATTCCTTATTTGACTAGAGGTTCATTTAACTCCGCTCTGTCCTGGAAATCCAGGAATGCGATGTAATAGCAGATGGGTCATCGCATCCCCAGGACGAACGGGTACAATATATATGTATATCAGTTTCTTGTGGACACGATAACTGCCGTAATTTTGCATCAATCACTTTGATTTTTTTACCGAATATGTATACCTACAAAATCTCGGTCGAGTTCGTTACTGGGCAAAATCGGTCTAAGGGGGTGAAAATGGGGGTCTTTTTTCGAAAAAGTGAAATATTGCTATAACTCTCTTAATATGTGAAGTATCGAATCCGTTCAAAGTTCATACTATGTATCGGATAAAGCCCAAAAATGTATGTTTGAAGAGTTTTTTATAGCACCAACCATTGACCAAAGGGGTGGGAAAAAGTGGGTTTATCGGGAAACAATCATATCTCTCTTAATAGGCAAAATATCAAAACCGTACAAAATGGACAATATTCCCCTAATAATTACCTAAAACTTTTGTCTGAAAGTATTTTTGATATGACCCACCATTACGCCAAGGGATGAGAAAAATGATTTCGGAATTATAAGAAAATGCCAAGAGCTATCAGAGGTTGCCATGGCAACACTACTAAATTGGTGAGGGATGAGCCATCAGACATTGCCATGACAAAGCACTTGCACGAGTTCAGATTCAGATTTCCATCCGACTAAGTGTGAAGCGGCTTCGGTGACGTAACTGGTAGCATGCCGAACTTCTATGCCAAAGGTCGCGGGTTCAAAGCCGGCCGAAGTCGTCGGATTTTCTAAGAGCGCTCAAAATCCCTCAGTATGCTTTCCTTTGCAAGGGAAGTTCCAACGTTCGTTGCGAGTTGCTGTGGCATCTAGTATCCAAGTTCACAGCTAGGTGTCGTTGACGGTAGTATCTGGTAGCAACATTAGGAACTACTGCTTGAAATTGACCGTCTGCAGTCCTTACCTGAATTACAGACTAATACAGCCATCACAATTCACACCGTTTATCAGACAGATTCTACACTCACCCAAAGTACACGGGGTTACATGACCGCGTTGTCGCAGCCCCTAAACTGAGGAACCAACCAAAATCTCTGCAGGAGATATAATTTTGCGTGAAGAAGTAACAGACCGTTACATAGTTACACATCAGTGTCGAAACCTTGCATAAGGACAGTGTGACCACAAGTATAAAAATGGACCCCAAATGACAAGAAGGTTACCGTCCCCATAAGACAATAAAATGTTTAAAATATGCATAAAATGTCGAAAAACAAAGTTAATTAAGCTCCAATTATAAAATACTTTCTCGCAATAAATGAGGTCTGATCCTTCTACGAAAACCTGCATATTCTGCCTATTTTCGCCTATCCCCAAGTTTGTCAGGTGAAATCTACCTCCACCTTCCGGCGTGCCGAGAGGACGTTTTTGTTTGTAAATCTTATTGTTGAACGAGAAATGATTATTATTGAGGAGGAAATTGAGTATAGTGATGAATTCCTCGATTTCTACTTCTGATAGTTTACTATTTGCTGAATTTTAATATTCTTCTAATTTTTCCGTTTTTATTTCTCTTTTTCACAGTTTCACTACAATAACTATAATTCTGGCTTATTATGCTGGCCCATTCTTCCCACTTATATTTGGAAAATGATACACCTGAATAAGGGCTGCCGAAGTATTTGTGAATTGTGATATTTCATAGAACACATATTTTCAAGATTTTATAACCATCAAGAATTTTAATTGGTCACAGTTTGGACACAAAAGAAGCATTTTGGTGACCACGACATTAAGCAACTGCTTCAAGAAGAGACAGTGAATTTTAAATGCCATTGTTTATATAGTTTTTAATGAACTGTGACAAGTTATCTTAGCTTTCAGTGCTTTTAATTCTGTTTTGAGTGTACTGATATGGTGTTTTTATATCAACCCCCTATGCTGTCGCGCTTCATTCATTTCATTGTCATTTCATGCCATCTTCCCCATTTCAACATGTTTTCGTGCAATGGAGCAATTTTATGAATGTTGGGCCCGTCACTTTGTAAGCTGATGAAGAGATCATTTTATGTAGGATCTCGAAACATGTCCTTGTAATTTAGAATATATGTGATCTATGATTACATTTTAATAAAAGTATTGACTAGGCGGACCTGAAGTACAAGGGTAATTAGTTATCTTTTCACTTATACATATTATGTAACAAATTCAAAGTGATTGGTGCAAAATTACGGCAGTTATTGTAAGGCCCATCACTTACACACAAGGTCTCATTGACTTACCAACGTAGTGTGCCGTCACTCTCTCATCTTTAATAGTAAGTTAATGAGATAAACTAGGCGAGCACGTAAGAAAATATCGAGAAGAAACAATGTTCGCGTCGTTTCATCTACAATCGAAACTTCATATCAAATGGACTAGAAATGGATTCAGCGGCTTCTGATGTAATTGTATAAGGCGTACTGTTTGGGATCACACTTCGAACCTTCCTCAAATAGCCAATTCCTGTAGAGTATCACGAGACAATTAAAACCATCTATACCATTTTTTTCTTCCGCGACATTTGCCCCACTTCTACTAAAACTAACGAGATCTGGTCTCCAATAATTTAAAATAAACGGAGGAACTTTGTCAAACCGAAAGAAAAAAAAACGAGTATTCGAACTCCCAATTCGACATTCTTACCCGCTCACCCTGAGCCCAATTATTGCCTGGAGAGGTATCATGATAAGAACACTATTTGGACGCGAGAATTGTTAATTTCATATTTGCAGCACTTCAACTGAAGTGGACTTAATGAATTGAATTTCCGCCCACAGGTAATGCGCGAACTATTCTGGTAATACTAATTGTTGTTTTAAGGGGCCTAGGTTATTGGCCCCTAATGGTTTGGGTGATAGCGAAAATGACAATGAAATGGAAACATTAATGAAAATTAAGTGAGACTGAAAATACTTACAAATGGAACTCAGATTGAAACGAGTCACAAAAAGTAGAGGTGAAATACAAAAGGTACAGTAATTTAGAATGAAAATACTCACAAAAGGAATAGAATGCAAAATACGCACAAAATATAGTTTAGGTTCAAAATACGTACAAAATGCAATGCAGATTCGAAATACTTACAAAATGCAATTGTAATTCAAAATATGTAAAAATGCAATTGAAACTGCAAATACTCAATGCAATTTTGATTGAAAAAGGCCATTTCAGATTCATAATACACACGAAGTGCAAATGAAATTCAAAATACAAGATGCAACTGAAATTGCTTACAAAATGTATGGTAGATTCAACACTCATCTGGATAGACAATCGTTACAAAATGAAATTCACGTTGAAAATACTCGCAAAATGCAATTTAGATCGAAAATACTTACATAATGCAACTTAGATTGAAACTACCTACAAAATGTAGTGTTGTTGTTTGAGTCTTCAGTCCTTTGACTGGTTTGATGCAGCACTCCATGCCTCCCTGTCCTGAGCTAATCGTTTCATCTCTACATAGCTACCACACCCTACATCCGAGGCGATCTGTTCAACATATTCTAACCTTGGTCTACCCCTACAGTTCTTGTCCTCGGCCCTTCCTTCCATAACTAAGCATGCTATTCCTGGGTGTCTTAATATGTGTCCTATTAACCTATCTCTTCTCTTCATTAGCACTCGCCAGAAACATCTCTCCTCTCCCACTCGTCTTAATACCTCTTCGTTTGTAACCCTATCTACCCATCTGATCTTCAACCTTCTCCTGTAACACCACATTTCAAATGCTTCAATTCTCCTCTTTTCTGCTGCACTAATAGTCCAAGTTTCACTTCCATAGAGCGACAAGCTCCAGACAAAGGCTTTCAAAAATGACTTCCTAATACCTAAATCTATATTCGATGTCAACAGATTCCTTTTTTGTAGAAATGCTTTCCTTGCCTGAGCCAACCTACTTTTTATATCCTCTTTGCTTCGTCCATCACTGGTTATTTTGCTTCCTAAGTAACAGAAGTCTCCTACTTCCTTCGGCTTTTCACCTGCCAATTTGATGTCCATAGAGGTTTCTGATTTATTTCGGCTGCATTGCAGTATTTTTGTTTTACATTTATTAATTTTCATCATGAATTCTTTTCTCAAGACGGAGTCCATACCATTCAAATCCTCAGGCGTGTCGGCCAAGATGACTATGTCATCGGCAAATCTCAGAGTTGAAATTATTTCTCCTTGAATCTTCACTCCCACTTTAAATTTTTCTCCAATTTTCTTCATTGCTTGTTCAATGTAAATATTGAAAAGTATGGGTGTTAAGTTGCAGCCTTGCCTTACACCTTTCTGAATACCAGCTTCTCTCTCATGTCCTTCAGCTCGAATGACTGCTGTCTGGTTTCTGTATAGATTGTATATCCCTGTACTTTATTCCAATCGATTTCAAAATGTCAAACAATTTAGTCCAATCAATGTTATCAAAAGCCTTTTCTAACTCTACAAATGCCATGAACGTTCTCTTATCTTTCCTTATTCTACCTTCCAAAATCGGCCTAGGACTTAGTACAGCTTCCCTTGTTCCTACATTTCTCCTGAAACCAAACTGGTCTTCACCCAACTTGTGTTTCTATCTGGCTTTCCATCCTCTTGTAAATTATTCTAGACAGGATCTTTGAAGCTGATTGTATGGTTATCTTCACATCTGTCAGCTCCCACTTTCTTTGGTATAGGGATGATTACATTCTTCTTGAAATCAGGGGGTACCTCACCTGTCTCATAAATCCTACACACCAAGTGAAATAACCTGATCAGACCTTCATCTCCTAAGCAGTGTAGCAACTCAATCGGTATATCATCTATGCCTGGTGCTTTGTTCCTGCTTAAGTCCTCCAATGCTCGGTCAAATTCTGATCTCATTATTATATCTCCTTTTGCATCCTCATCAATTTCCTCCATTACATGATTTTCAATCTCCTTTCCCTTATACAAACACTCTATGTAAGCTTTCTCTCAACCTTTTCTTCCCTATCTGTTAGAGGCTTTCCATTTGTGTCCTTAATATTACAGTACTTGTCTTCTTTTCCCCAAAAGTATTCTTAATCCTTCAATAAGCTGCGTCTACTTTTCCTAATTTCAGACAATTTTCTCTACCTGCACATTTCTCTTTCAACCATTTTTCTTTTGCTTCTTGTTAACCTCATTTCTCAGACGTCTGTATTCTGCTTTGCCCTTTTCACCTCTTACATTCTTATGTTTCCGCCTTTCATCCATCAATTCTAGTATATCCTGAGTGATCCACGGTTTTCTACCTATTCTTTCTTTCCTACCAATGTTTTCTTCTGCGGATTTTGTAATTTCATTCTTCAAAAGTGCCCGTTCGTCTGCAATTGAAGTTTGTTTAGGGTTTTTCATTAGTCCTTCCTCTATACTCTTCTTGAATCTTTAGTTTACATCCTTCACTTTCAGTCTGTCTTGCCCACCTTTTTGGCTTTTAACTTTGCGTCAGTTTTTTCAGCTTTAATCTGCATTTCATAACAACCAGATTGTGGTCAGAGTTTGTCAGCACCAGGATATGTTTTACAATCCAAAATCTGGTTTCGAAACCTCTGCTTGACCATAATGAAGTCGATTTGGGAACGCCCTGTATCTCCTGGTCTCATCCATGTGTATATTCTTCTATTGTGGTTACTGAATAAGGTGTTAGCTATGACCAACTCATGCTCGGTGCAGAATTCCATCAGCCTGCTTCCTCGATCTTTCCTTTCACCTAATCCGAAATTTCCTACTATCTTGCCTTCTCCTACCACAGCATTCCAACCTCCCATTACTATAACATTTTCATCACCCTCGATATACCTCAGAATTTCATCTATTTCTTCGTAGACCTTTTTAACATCATCATCAGCTTGACTGGTAGGCATATACAGCAGACTTGTACCACTGTGGTGCACGTAGGTTTAGTATTGATTTTTGCTACAATAATCCATTCACTACATTGTTCATAATATTCCACCCGCTGTCCAAGTTTCCTACTCAATATGAGACCAACCCCTGCTTGACCATTGTTTGATTTAGTGCTAATGACCCTATAGTCTCCTGACCAAAATTCCTGTTCTTCCTGCCAGCGCATTTCACTAATCCCAACCAAATCCAACCTATCCATTTCCCTTTCTAACCTTCCACTTCCTAGCAGACTTCTAACATTCCACGCTCCGATCCGAAGAAAGTCAGATCTCCTCTTTGTCACTTCTGTGATGTTAACCCCCTCTCGAGCAGTCCCCACCCGGAGATCCGAACTGGGGACTAGTTCACCTCCGGATTGGAATTTTACAAGGGAGGAGGCCATCATCACATGTAATTATGCATAGAGAGATGCATATCCTCTGGAATAGCATTACGGCTGTAGTTTCCCGTTGCTTTCAGCCGTGCAGCAGAACGCAGTGTAGCCATTAGTTGGCTTATATTATCAATATCTAAATAGTCTATAAGACAAGTAAAGAATTGATTTATTCTGAAAGGCTGCTACTCCCTTTCAGAATAAGCAATAGAGCAATTCTACTAACAAAAATACTAACCTTCTCCTAACAACTGAAACCGAAATTCTACTATCAAAAATACTAAAGTTCCACCAACAACAAAATACTACCACTAAAACAGTCCATCACCAGGTACACTCGCACACATCAGTCTAATGAAACAATGAACTATATCTAATAAACAATGCAACTGCCACCAGACACACAGTCTAATAGAACAATGACATATATCTAATAAACAAACTAACTGCATACTTACAACTAAAACTAACTACATACTAACTGTACATTCTAGAACAGGAAATGGAAAATAAAAATAAGAGTAAGGGAAACAAAAGACAGGGGGAAAGGAAATTCCCTCAACCCTCAAAAAATTAGAATTAATGGACTTGGAAGAAAGGAGAATCAGGAAAGGCAGATACGAAAGGTTAAGAGGAGAGGGGCCGCCCCAAATGCAATGGAAGAAGGATATATGATTAAATGACATGAAATTAGGTTTCCTTTTTCCCCTGTAATTTGAGGCTCCTTTAAACGCTGTTCTTCTGCATGCCTAAAAACCATAATCTCTAATGTAGTGTGGATTCACAAAATTCGCCAAAGGTAATTTAGATACTTGGGGAGCCAACTCACAAAAAGTGTGGTAATCTTAGAAAGGAAATAGAATGAAAAGAAAACAAGAAGTCTGACCCCTTGAAGAATGAGGGATCAGGAAAGATGAGACAAGGGCCAATTGAGAAGCTTATTTCCAAAAGATACTAAATCCAAAAAAAATCGAAATTGAGATTATGATGGAAAACATACGTTGGTGAAGCTCCATCATGACAGAAAAAGAAATTGCTAAGATGACCTAAAACCTTAACAAACAGGGCATTAAAAATCTCGTTTGATGCCAATAAGTACCAAATCCTGTGGCCTGAATGTGCCAATACGTACCGTATCCATGCAGCCAATGAGAGGCCATTTCTTTTAGTACTGGATAATATTATCCATTGTCGAGTTCACAAGTTATTTACCATATTCATGTCCTTAGACACAAACTACAATCATAATTCCAAAAGTTCAGCACTGGTAAGTTACTTTGCATAATTTTCATTGCTTTGTTCAATTTTATTTAATTAATCTATACCTTCACTGTAAATACCTTAAATATAATATTATTGCATAACTAAATAAAATCAGTTTTCTCGAAGATTCTGATGACTGCAGTGAAATTTGTCTTTCCGTTGGAAGTATTTAAAGTTTCAGTGCCTAAAAGTACCAAATCCATAATTTTCTTTGAATATTTCATAAACTGCAAAAGCCTGAACAGAAATACTTGGTATAACAATGCATTTATTTTATCTGAACATAATAAATGTGCTCAAATTGATTTTCAGATGTATTTTTACACAGAGCGTTTTTCCTCTCTCCTGTAAAATATTACTTGTTGGATTTGGTACCTTTTGGAAATGAGCTTCTCAATTAAGGTGGGAAAGTGAAAGACCCCCTAGGCATCGGATACCCTAATACTGTCGGGGTTGGAAAAGAACGAGGTGACCAAGGGAGGTCGACAGGAAAGAAGACTGAGAGGAGCCCGGCACAATTGGAAGCAAAGATGGACTCAGCTGGGATCCCACGAACGCCAACCTACGACCCACTAGATGTGAGCCTCTGGGGGGCGAACTATACCGTTCAACCTGAAATTCATTTTCATATTCCTATTCTAGTGGACGATTGTGCTCATTTCATGCTGTTCTTTGTGTCTCACGTCCTCACTTTCAGGCGCCGGATTTTCTCAAGCTTAGTTATAAAATAACAATGAATATACAATTGGACCAATGTAGTTTTCAGATCAGCAGAGTACAGTATTTAAACTACCCCTATCCCGAGTATTAACACGACCTAAGTTTAGTACCTAATGTAGGTTACTTCCCATTAAGTGGCCGCCATAGTTTTTGCGAAGATGATAGCAATATGCTGTGCTGTTATTGTGGGTGGGAGGATGGCTACCATTGTAGCAAGTTTTCTACAATTCAGTTGTTTAGCCCTCCAGTACTAACATGACAAATCTTTCCACGAGTGCTAACATCGGTCTGTGAGTCCGAAGTTATAAACATGCATATTTCTTCGGTTTTAAAGCAGGTAAATTATTTATTAAAGAGAAAACAAACTACAGAAAACGATTACTAAGCCTCGCATTGTTACTGTTAACAATAAAGAGGAAAAAGAAATACATTCACCATGGTCTGGAGACACAAACACAGAAACAAACACTCCTAAGGATTACCTAGAAAATTTGGATAGTGACAATTCTTACAAAGATGCAATAAACAATTCACAGCCACAGTCGATCATTTTGAAGAGGAATATGCATTTCCCATTTCGTGACACCGTCTTTTCCAATGAAGTGAGGAACAATAGGCCTACGTTGTCGTTTTTGTTGTGTAGGGGGCTGCGTGGCGCAGTCGGTAGAGGCGCTGAGCTTCTAACTGAAAGGGAGTGGGTTCGATCCCCACCCAGGTAGTGGATTTTAGAAACAAAACTACCACTTTCGGAAACGCAAATAGCCATGGAGTTCACTCAGCCTACACCAGAAATGAGTACCAGGGTAATGCCTGGGAGCAAAGACGGCCGGGCATGGAGCTGACAACTCCATCCCATCTAGTGCCGATGTCACAAAAAGTGGAAGCCTCTACCTTCCACTACTACCAGGGCCTTCATGGCCTGTACGGAGTTGGCTTTTGGTTGTGTAGGCGTCCCATCTTGCTCATCCTGTATCTCCTCCACGTCCTGTTCTGGCTTCACGACATTCAAGGTGATCTTCTTCCACAAAATCTTCAAAATCTTCTGCAGCCACGTCATTCTCCTCAGATTCCAGTAGTAATTTCAGCACGCACTCTTGTTCACATTCGTAATTCATTCCATTCGACTTTTAGCAAAATGTAGCACGAGTACTAACTTCGGTCTGATAGACCAAAATAAAGGAATTCTTGCTAAGAACTTGAGCCAGGCAGTTAATATTCACGCAACAATAAGTGAAAATCCACAGCCTGCTTCCAGTCTCAGACCGGGTCAGGAATGGAATGAATGCAGCCCCCATCTAGCGGCGAGGATATGAACTGTGCCGGCTGCCGAGGCCTGACGCACTCCACTGGGGCAATGATTAAATGAATGACAGATGAAATGAAATGATAGTGGAGAGTGTTGCTGGAATGAAATTTTGACAGGGAAAACCGGAGTACCCGGAGAAAAACCTGTCTGCCTCCGTTTTGTCCAGCACAGATCTCACATGGAGTGACCGGGATTTGAACCACGGACCCAGCGGTGAGAGGCCGGCGTGCTGCCGCCTAAGCCACGGAGGCTTCTCACGCAACAATAAGTAAACTGACCAATTTGAAGGTACCAATGAGCAAAGCTTAAGCGAAGCATGCACACTAAAGTTACAGCAGAATAATTTGGCGATCAGTCTCAGAGACCGGATGTTAGTACTGGAGGGTTAGGGATCGATAGGGAGGGGTGGATGGGTAGCTGTGGAAGGAAGAAAAATAAAATAAAAGGCTTCCATACACATGAGTAAGCAACTGTATATCACCTGTGTCGACACAGCAAAATACGGTCGGAATAAGAGGATACATACTGTACATAACTGGTATGATAAACGTGAAGACTTCAGTAACAAAATTTCAGGGCCAATAACAATTTTATTAATTTACTAGTTTATAAATGTAATAATTCAAGGTACCGTACTTAAAACATATGTACACTATTTTACACAATGCTGCATTATATCTATTTTACGTAACATTATTTTATGTATCTAATTATCCAAAGAAGTTCAAGCCAATCACCATGAAATGTTATCATTGTCTAATGAAGTCAAATCACACTTATATGTTTCACAACAGGAAGAGTAAATATAATGTAAGAGTGAGAACAAATAAATAAACCTTTTGATATTGAGCTCTACAAACTTGTGAAGAAATTAATGTTCCCTTGATGGGGGGGGTAATGGTGCAGCAGTCAAGCTGCTTACCTCTAAGACAGATTGGGTTTTGATGCTTGGTTAATGCATGAAAGAGTTGGGGTGAAATGTCACATCCTGGCAATTTGGATTCCACATGATACAGGACAGATGGGTGGGGGAAGGAAATACCCCACAATTATCCCCTCCCTGGTTCATGCCTGAGACATACAACATTTATGTATGCAATAAGCTATTTCAACATGATTGGATATTAATCATATCCATGCTGTCAATGAAGACCCACAGCACAATGTTTTGAAATTCCAATCTCAGCAGTGTAAAGAAATGTTTGCCAGCGACATAGGCCTATGTTCTAGTGCTGTTATGCCTTATTCCAGGAATCTTCCCATTGTTCCACCTATGCATTTGATCAGAAATGCAGTCTAAATATACACTGCTGGACAAAAATTTATATTTTAAATGGCATCCCTATTAACTTTACAGCTATGGACTTCCACTATTATTAGAAATTGTTGTTGATGGATACAGGGACTTCGCAATATCATGGTCATGGGCAATGTGTTCTTTTGTGGCAATGTTGGGCACTCATTTAATGACTTGTTATTCAGTAGTTCCTACAGCATCAAGAAGTTTCGTTTAAGGCCTGAAGATTTCGCAAGAGTTATCGTTTTAGTTGACGATGGATGCAGGTATTGTTATATAGCAAGGGTGTTACAAACAAACCCCACAAGTGCATTATGAGCTGTACCATGGTTTCGAGAACACCATACTTGCAGCAATGGGAACAAGCTCGCAATGTAAACATTAGTGTGCAGGCCTGCAGAAGATGAGAGAAGCAAACCTCGTCAAGAAAACCTGTTACAGGGCCAGATTTATCTCCACAGCACCGAAGGGCCCACCTGCAATTCACCTAAGAGCTGAGGAGCAGTGGAATTACGTTGTCTTTACAGGTGAAAGCTACAATATTGACTTGACAGACGAGTTGAAATTGAACTGCAGGTATTCAGACTGGAGGTAAAGAGTTTGAACAAGACCAGAGTACAGTATTGTTTTGCCTGTACCCTTTCACTAAGGACACCATTTGGAGGATGCTCTATCATGGTGTAAGGTGGTCTCAGCTTTAACACACGAACTGAGCTGTTAATCCTTGAAAATGACATTTGACTGCTATATTGAGCAATTTCTCCTTCCACATGCAGAGATTTTTGAAAATCAAAACAATGCTCCAGAGCTCACTTTCAAACCTCGTAGAAACTCTTTGCCTCCAATTCGGACCAAGGAAATAAGCTATAGAAAAGTTGGCTTGGAATCGCAAGTAGAAAATTGTGCGAGTTCTAGCAACACGTATTGCAGCTTGCATAAAGTTGGTTTCAATCTGGCACCCTCAGTCGAACCAAGAATGTTGGGTAGTGTGAGTTGTCAAGAGTTGCAATTTCATAGTTTGTAGAAAGTCAGTTTCCAATCTCGCAAAAATCCTGAAACTTTGGCTGAAACTAGTCAGCTGAACTTGGCTTGAAATTAATAGTCGCCGTTTCAACCGTACTAGGTCCTCCTAATCACTGAGAAAGACATTTCCTGACTGCACACAGCTACATTGAACAAGTTCTCCTTTCATACGTAATTCCTTACGCTCCTCACATCAGCGAGAACTTTGACAACACTCAACCTCATGTTGCTTATGTTTGTCAAGACTCCCTGGAGAAAGTAAGAATCATCTGTTCCAAAACAGCTTCGGTGGCATAGTTGGTAGCATGCTGAGCTTCTATGCCCAAGATCGCGGGTTCGAACCCTTCGGAGGGGAGATAAAGCCGGCGGTCCCATGTCGTAGATTTATGGCATGAAAAAGAACCTTCCACTAACTACACTTGTGGAAGCTAAAATTTGTAGGTTAGTTTGATAACGCTATATTAGTTCCAACGTTCAAAGCCAGGTTCTGACTGCAATGGCATTTAGTAGCTACATCCGCAGCTATGTGTCATGGACAGTAACATTTGGTAGCAAAAGTAGGAACTACTTCAAAAAATTAATCTTCTGCAGTCCTTCTACCTGAATCACAGATAACACACACTAATACAACCATCATAATTAACACTGGTTATCAGAAAATAAAACAGGCAAAATTTATTTGTGTGTTCATTAAATTCATATATAAACTGTATACTGTATGTTTTCTTTTTCTTTTCAGGGTTGGGGAACCACCCATTACAATTGGATACAATAGTGTTGACCGACTGACAAACAATAAATTTCAAAATATCCTATTATTACATTACCGGTACCGGTATGTTGGTTTTTTTTTGTTCGGCTGGCATTGCTTCCATTCTTGCAAAATAAGAACATAATTTGTATAACATACTTAAATGTGAACATTTCATAACCATGGAGCAAAATGTAATAGCATATAAATAAGTGAGCAATTTTCTGTTAATAATTAATCACCATAATAATAATAATAAATGATAGTCAAGGAGGAGAAATTAAGGTTGTATAAATTTACTAAATTGATGATGACTACAACAATCTCTAAATATTACAATTTACAACAGAAAATAAACATTCAAAAAATGGTAAAAAATTATTCAAAAGACACACATAATCAGTACACTTTCAACACGCACCCGTTGAAGAGAAAACATACAACAATCTGCAGGTATAAATTAACAATGTTATGTAAATACAAAGCATGATCAACAAGCATCAAAATTACAACCAACAACTTCAGTCTGAAAAGATGGTGTATTGGCTTTCACGGCCGGTGAATTAAAACTCAGCAATTCTTCTAGGTTTGTGCCGTGTCTTGTGTGGGGTTTCGCCTAGGACACCAAGCTAGGCTCATCGGCGGGCTCTTGGTGTCCCTGCCCGGACCCCCACAGGAGTATCGAACTGCGCGATACCTCCCTTTATATAGAGTGCAACTGCACTCCTTGACTGCGAGAACCAAAAGCTCAAGCAGCCATAACCTCCCTATGAAGGCTTCCAAAAAGATGGTGTATTGGCTTTCACGGCCGGTGAATTAAAACTCAGCAATTCTTCTAGGTTTGTGCCGTGTCTTGTGTGGGGTTTCGCCTAGGACACCAAGCTAGGCTCATCGGCGGGCTCTTGGTGTCCCTGCCCGGACCCCCACAGGAGTATCGCGCAGTTCGATACTCCTGTGGGGGTCCGGGCAGGGACACCAAGAGCCCGCCGATGAGCCTAGCTTGGTGTCCTAGGCGAAACCCCACACAAGACACGGCACAAACCTAGAAGAATTGCTGAGTTTTAATTCACCGGCCGTGAAAGCCAATACACCATCTTTTTGGAAGCCTTCATAGGGAGGTTATGGCTGCTTGAGCTTTTGGTTCTCGCAGTCAAGGAGTGCAGTTGCACTCTATATAAAGGGAGGTATCGCGCAGTTCGATACTCCTGTGGGGGTCCGGGCAGGGACACCAAGAGCCCGCCGATGAGCCTAGCTTGGTGTCCTAGGCGAAACCCCACACAAGACACGGCACAAACCTAGAAGAATTGCTGAGTTTTAACTTCAGTCTGGAGAGAGATTTGCTCAGTACGTTCCAACAACACACAAAATACAAGCTAGGGAAGATGAATCTAAATTTATTTTTAAAGGAAAGGAAATTGAAGACATACCAAAAATACAAAATGCAGATTTGAAACATGCATGATTACAGCCTTGAAGTGTTTCATAATAAAAACTTTCAACTACAAAAAAAAAACCTCTCACACTCACTCTCTCCATCATTCATCACTGGACTTCTCTTTTAAATTCACAACTTGAAAACTAACTACATATTCATAATATAGCTTTGTGGCTAATTAAGTCGAGTGAAACTTAAAAAACCGACGTTTCGAGACAACTACTTGTTCCTTTATCAAGGATAGTCCACTCACCCTCACCACCATCCTTGTCAGAAACAGGCTGCCCTTAACACTCTTGTTAACAGAGCAAGGACGGTGTATGAAAAGGATAAGTTAGATGGTGAATTTGTGTTCCTGACCGATACTTTCCAGAAGAATGGCTATTCGATGAGACAGATTAATGAAGTGTTACATCCTAAACCGAAAGACAGATTATTACAGAATCCTCCTCCATCGAAATTGGCCTATCTGCCATACGTGCAATCTGTCATGGACAGGATTAGCAAAATTCTAAGAAGACACAATATCAAAAATCATATTCAAGGCTAATGTCACCGTAGGCAAATCCTTGCGATCAGTCAAGGATTCAGTTGGTCTTAATTGTGCTGGAGTATATAAGATTCCATGTTCCTGTGGTTACATAAATATTGGACTGACATGTAGGAGAATCACAAGGATCAATGAACATCGTAGGCATTTACGTCTTTGCCAACCAAAGAAGTCTGCGGTTGCTGAACATGCCATGTCATCTGTATGGAGAAACATTTCACAACTCGTATGATTCGGGAGCCGATTAAAATAAGTAAACAACCACACAACTTTAATAGAGGTTATGGTTATCCCTTGAGTAAATCATGGCTGCCCTCTATAGTTTCATTTTCAACATCTTCTTGGTCTCAGGAGGTCATGGAGTAACTATTTGTTTCGACATGGCTTCATATCTTATACCATTTATCTATGGAGGCTATATGCCATTGTTTACTCATTCCTTCTTTCTTTTTTTTTCTTGACAAACCTTGATAAAGGGACAAGCAGTTATCTCGAAACGTCGGTTTTTAAAGTTTCACTCGACCTAATAGCCCCAAAACTATATTATGTATGCAATTGGTCGAGAAAGTTTACACAACAGTATAACTACATACTATTTCTTAACTAGTAATGATTACTTGTAATTAGAAGTTCATAAGAATACACTAAACAACAGCTTGGCCATGTTGAAACACCATCCTGTTGGCGGGGGAAGGGAAGGAGTGAAAAGGAACTGGCCACCCTACCGCAAGTAAGCTCCGGCTCGGGATCGCCTCTTCGGAGGTGCAAGGCAACCTTCTAAGAATAAACTGATGTATGGTACTACACATCTGATAAACTAGTATTAACTCTATGTCAATATCTGTGACATAACCATGCTGGTAGCCTACCTCTCTATGAGTAATGCATAGTTGCCAGATTTGGGCAATTAGAAACCTGGACATGAGGATATATATATATATATATATTTACAAATGATTAAAAAATCTAGGTTCATCTTACAATTTTCTCATAAACCATACTAGTTTTTGTATAAAAAATATATCAATAAATTGATTCCATTGCATGAAACACTAGAATCTGAATCACAAAATGTTTGCTAATATGTCTCTAAGTATGTCTTTCTGATAAAGTTATGGGTTCTTCATCCTTTCTAACTACTGTGGCTTTTAGAGATGCTTGGGTGATGGAATTTTTCTCTAAAGGGAATCTTTAAGTGGCTAGTAAATATACTTTGCTCCCTTGCATTTAAGCCCCCTCAAATGACTACGACTGCCTAGGGATTCAATCCCACAATCGCAAAACAGGCAATAACATTAATACTCTACCATGAAGTCAGCCAGTCAAACTTTACTGTCATCATAATGGTATAACCTTTGTAGCAGAACAGGGTAGAGAACTGACACAAATTCAACTGAACATGAATTACTCCAAGACTGCTGCACCAATATTTCTACAATGGAAGGAATATGGCAAGTGCGAGTGGGTACACACAACTTATCTAGGAACCTATTTGTATTATATAGGGTCTGTTTCTCAATCTCTGAATAAAAGTGATGGGAAACCACTGTTCGAGTAACTTTGCTTATCACTTTTATTCCTTCAGCATTCAAAACGTGTTTTCGAATGCAAAGTTACTCGGCGAGCTACTGCTCGATGGAAGTATCAACAAACGGCTACAGTACGGGTTATGTGATTGGTCAAAATTGAATTCTGAATGGTAAACACTCATGCGAACCCTGGTGTCAACTGATTGAAACACAAACCACATGGCCTCAGTCTTCGTATCAGTATTTAAATGATATGCATTAATATGAAACATTGTAACTAGTCGGCAGTACCAGTATTATGTTTCTGCACAATGGCTATTCAGACATTACCCACATTGCGGTAATGCAGTAAGAACATAATATACTGTATATCGATGTGGTTATACGGGAACTGTGCTAGCCCTTCGTGGACTACTGTACGAATTCCCTTTACTGCCAAGTAGGTCTATTCATAAGGAATTAAAAACTCAATTCCACGCAGGAACATTATCGGAAAGAGCAAAGTATTAATGAAGCTTAAAATATTACTTCCATAATATTATCGGTACGTGACAGTAAGTTGCTGTATTGTGCTCAATATTTGTGTGGCTGTAATAGCCATAGTGATAGCGTCTTGGTCTGAGAATCAAATGGTCTTGGGTTCGAACCCCAGGTGGGATAATTACTTTTGTTACCAGATTATCGATTTAAACGATATATCATGAGTCATTTTAACAGAATCTACATGAAATTATGATTTATCTCATTTTATTACAATATGTTGCAACAAGCAGAATTTGAGAAATTTGATTGTATTCAACATCATTTCTAGTAGTCTATAGATAGGCTAGAGATTATGGCTTCATCCCTCCTTTTAATTTACAGTATAAAATAATATGTGATGTTTAGTTAGTTATTGTTGTTTTAAGGGGCGTAACTACGAGGTCATCTGCCCCTTATGTGATGTTTGTTGAAACTAGTGTGACAGTAGCATATCTCCAATTCATTCTATATATTCATCATACGGCATTTAATAACATGAAAACTAATCGTAAATTCACATTCGTCAGAAATTTAAGAATGTCCAAGCTGTGTAGTATAGCATACGAGTTTGAAATTTTGGATAATCTATTGCCATATAATGTATACAAATATCATCACCTATTTGCGTACTGAAGCTGATAATTCTAGCGCAGCCATCACAGCACTTTTCGATAAACGAAAACAAGCCAAGAAATAAAGATTCAATACAAATACAGTATAATACAAATCATAAAATATTGACAGCTGGTAGGAGAACAACAAGCAACTACGAGTGTCACTACTCCCAAGGTATAATGCTTATCCAGCACAAATAGCACCAAGTAAATCTGATCAGCTTGCCCACCACATCTATTCCCTTGGCAGCGCTGCCTAGCGATTGAAAAATACAATATGGCGTTTAATGCTGGGAGTACGCTACTCCAAACTTTGCCCAAAGATTGAAAAACAGGCCCTAATTCGGGCTTGAATTGGGTAGGATGGCCCAGGACTTTAAATAAGGTATCGCCTGGCATTTGTCAGAGGTGTGTGTAAAAAAGAAAATACACACTGCACAGCAGTATTTACTAATTCAGAGAGCAAAGTTTAACACTCAATACCCACTTTTGTCAGCTTTTGATGACCCAACTGTCAAGAATACAAATTTAAAACAAAGAAAAAGGACAGACTCGACTTCAGAACGTTTGAAGAACAAATAATAGATGGTTTAAAGATACCTCAGGGTAATCACTCCTCAGAGTGAGCCTCGAGAGATGAACATACAAAAGTTGCTGTAGTCCAAGGCTGAACCGTTCAACTTCGGTTTCCTGTTCTTCTCATAGTGTGTAGCTAGTCTATATGCTGTGTTGTCCAATTAAAAGCAGTTTGTTACTTTCCCCAGGAGAGGCAGGCTAGAGGATTTTCTTCTTACAGCATGCACCATATAGAGAGAACAAACTAAATATATGAGGTGCCTAGAATCAAAACCCGCCAAATCCATTCCTTCACTTTTTCGGCAAAGTGGCAAAAACTGTCACAAACGAACCAATACCCAAAAAGAAATACTTTTTTCACTAAAAAATGAATTAATTATTTTTAAAAACAGTGACGAAGTACGAAGCTGATCCCCGATATAGTTAAAAATGTTCGTAGAAAAATATAAAGCAATAATTCGGATTTGTCGGGGTTTGTTACTAAGATTTGGATTTGGCAGGTTTTGATACCAAACAGCCCTAATACATTTGAAGTTGCGAAGAGATTGTAGAAACTGCGTAAGCTTTAGTCAGAAATTAATATTTGAATGAAAGTTAATTAAATATAGGTTATAAAATAAAATAAAATCGTATAATTTTTGTGTTTTGTTGTTGTTATTGTTGTTTTAAGGGGCGTTTTTGTGATTTATTAGAATAAACAGAAAAAGAATAAAACTCATATTAGCCATTCAAGATTTGATTGCCGCTGAGTGTGGCTATGCCAGCGTTTATGTTTATTGTAGCATGAGCTCTGCGGGGCGAAGCGGAGGACACAGCGATGACAGAGTGCAATCTGCACATAGGTCACCCTGCATTGCGCCAGATAAGCGTCACAGGGGCTCATGTCACCATAGACAGTTAAATGATAACTGGGGGTACTGGAGCTGAGTCATATCCTACGTGTGCAACTGTATCTGTCAACGAAGCAAGCTGACGTGTGACACAATTACATAAACTCGGCCGTTAATCTTGGTTTTCGTGATCGGGGCGCTGCCTCACTGTCAGTTACTCAATTGTCCTCACGAGGCTGATTGCACCCCATTCCAGCCCTCACGTCAGTTTCCAAAATCCCTGACGGAGCCGGGAATCAAACCCGGGGCCTCCGGGTGAGAGGCAGGCGCGCTTCCCCAACACCACGGGGACGGCAATACTGTAGCCTACAGTACTGAACAATAATAATAATAATAATAATAAGGAAAAGCATCAAATTAAATTAATATTCAATTACTATGGTCCAGGCCTTTAGAGACAAAACTATCGTCATTCAACTATTAAATCACATTATTTACTGGAAGTTACAGCTACACAATTTCTGTTTCTACCTCATCCTCAATAGTAGTTTTTCAATCATCATCATTCTCTTCGTGTTCGCGACGACTTTGCAGATTGCAATAAAACTGCAGCTCTACATTTTCCCTCCATCTTTCTCCAAAATGCTTCGAAAGCAGTCTCGAATCATCTTTTACTTCTTGTGCCTGAAGGACAATCCCTCTGTTTATGGCTTCTGGCTTTACGCGAGTCATATCAAAATCAGGTTTCGTAACACGTTTGTGTTCGCAAATGTCAGTTCTGTGGAAAACATCACCCAGACCAAAATGTTATTGTTCTTCTTGTTCTTTGTCAAAATTATCCAAAACAAATTACTATCAGAAAGTACAACAACATAAACCATTCTAATCACGTCAAGCAGAAGTACATTCTCTGACTAATGCACGTAGGTAAAGAGTACACACATCGCAATGCATCATGGAAGGTAAGATGGCGGAACTGGGTGCTCCTATTGGCTGATGTGGATGTGGCGGGTTTTGTGACCAAAAATGGCGAAACTGTCGTTGGACTTGGCGGATATTGCAACTAAGCCTCAACTTTGACTTCGTTTTACAGTAGGATGTAGCGGGTTTTGTAACAAAATAATAGTTTTAATGAATTCAGCGCAGCAAACGCTATATGAAACAATGCTTATCTCAATTTTCATAAAATATGGATTTGGCGGGTTTTGATTCTAGGCGCCTCATATAATCCTCTAAGTACATTTACATTCCCATGTTACCATTGCAGGCAATAATGCTTATCTAAACATACAGATGTGCATATGTGCATACTTGACAGTGGCATGAGTGGGCTAGTTTTTGGAAATTGACATAACTTTGGTGACTTGCAATGACAACAATACTGTTCCTGGAACTCAAATCATATACTGTACAGTATAATGTCTTGACAGAGCTGGGAATCAAACCAGGGTCTCTGGGGTGGCAGCCAATTGCACTGACCTTAACAACAAAAGGCATAATAGATTGGGAGAAGTCTTTCAGCTACCGATGGAAAAAACTGTTCCTAGTTGCCAAAGTTCTCATTTGTTGCAAAATGACATCCACGAATGTCTTAAGTCACCACTTTTTGATGACTCACCATTTTCATGAGAAACAGTTTGTGTACACGTGTCCCCATTGTTAATTTTCCAACTTCTGACACATTCGATATAGTGATTCCTAAAAGCTTTTAAGGAATAAAGACAATACAGTATATACCTTTAATTCCCAGTTTCACATACTGACTGTACTTGTATGCTGACATGTTGCTTCCCAGCCAGAAACTTTAGAAAATATTGCGAGTCATGTTTTAAAACCAGCACATATCTTCATATCCTTCGAGTCAAATATTTAAGTAGGGGTCTGCGAGTTAAACTTTGGCTACAATGACATATACTGATCTGACATGAATACAGGGAGCAGTTTCAGTTAATTACTTGGAAAAATTAATATCCCCACATAGCTAGAGACATTGATAGTTGTTTGCAGTTAAAAATAATGGTGTTGAGGAAAATAAGTGAAACATTTTAAGCATATTGTACTTTAATAAAAAGTTTGTACCTGCATGTTCTTTAAAATTAAGACAGCCAATATATTGTGCAATTGTATTTTGTGACCGACAGCATATATATTGATGTAGTGTTCTAGTCTCTCCAATATATCACACACATCAAACCACAGTGTCTCAGAGCAAGTTACTACTCTCCAATTATATTCTTTCATACTAAAAATATTTCACTCATCACTTAGCCACAATATTCCCCAAAGTAATACAAAGAATGTAATAAAGCATATGTACAACATACCATATTTACCCAAATATGACTGTTTTTATCTTTTCATACCTGTGGTATAAGACTCACAATTGTACTTAATCTGTGAACAGCTGCAAAGCAGGTGCATTTTGGGTGCTAATAGGTATACATATCACTTATGGCACAAAAAATACTCCACTTCATATTTGCATAAACATACACATATTCAGTATGGTAGTTCATAATATTTTATCATCTAGGCTTACAGGATGGAGCCGCATTGTGTATCGATGATTGTTGTTTCCCGACGTTTCGGCTGTCATTGCAGCAGCCTTAATCATGGGTAGGTACGAGTTGGTGTCCGTACTCAAACTGACTGTTATTGCCAGCCAGAGATGCCTGTTTGCCCTGCATTGACATCACGCTGCTCCCTGATTGGTCTAAGCCTAAGTTCATAATATTGATTACATCTAAGTCAGTAGAGTACCTATCAGAGATTCCATTTACATTCTTACCATGATTTTTGTAAGAAATGGAAGACAACTTAAGAGATCTACATTGGCCAAATGTCTGTGAGTGCATATATGCCTGTCCCCCCATATCAATTCAAACGCGGTGAAACTGAATTGAACCAAATTTGGTACAGAGAAAGCACTCATTGTCATGTTTTATATCACTGCCAGCTTAACCCAATTGTTCAAAGCTAAAATCAAATTACGACTAAACCAATAATCAAATCTCTACCAAATTTTGGAAAAACATACTTTCCTGTGGGAAGCGTCTTGTGCCGAAACTACAAAGTCATCATCCGAATAATTTCAGGATGGCAGCCATGTGAATCATACAAGCAATACAATCTGTAACTTATAATCCAATGAAACATTTTCACAGTGCTTGGCATTCAGATAGTTTTATATAAAGACCCTCTGTTGTCAACATGATTACTACAAGAGACTCTGCATTAGCTACCATCTTCAAATTAATAATAATATAATAATAACAGAAGCCTCCGTGGCTTAGGCGGCAGCACGCCGGCCTCTCACCGCTGGGTCCGTGGTTCAATTCCCGGTCACTCCATGTGAGATCTGTGCTGGACAAAACTGTGGCAGACAGATTTTTCTCCGGGTACTCCGGTTTTCCCTGTCAAAATCTCATTCCAGCAACACTCTCCACTATCATTTCATTTCATCTGTCATTCATTTAATCAATGCCCCAGGGGAGTGCGCCAAGCCTCGTAAGCAGGCACAGTACATATCCTCGCCACTAGATGGGGGCTTCATTCAATCCATTCCTGACGCGGTCGGAGACTGGAAGCAGGCTGTGGATTTTTCATAATAATAACAATGATATTTCGTCGAGATGATGAGGAAACCATAAATTAGCGATGTACAAAAAATTAGCTGCCATTTCGAACTGGAAGGTCCTGAAATCGGCACGGAGATTTCTAATAGGATTGCACGCGCTAGCATATAGCTCGACGTGGACAGCCCTGGTGGCCAGCCAAAGCGTGCACGTAACTTTGAGCGCTCGGTGCTCGCTTTGCAGAAGCAAGAAGGCTGAAGCGGAATGTATGCGATGAAGACCTGCGACTGTGGGCCTTGGAAATTTCACGAGAGATTTCAATGGGGCGAACTAATTTCAGCGCATATACTAGTTGGTTGAGTCGTTTTAAGAAAATGTGCAGAATAAAAAGTAGAAAATCACGAAATTTGTATCCAGTACGTATCTGCAAGAAGACGACGAAAAAGATCAAGTCGCAAAAAAAATTTGTAGAAGCAGCTACAGAACGATTTTTAAACTACACCCCTTCTTCAATAAACAGTACAGATCAGAGTGGTTTCGTGTGCGAAATGAAAGCGAAAAGGACACTATCGTTTGTTGGTGAGAAACATACAGAAACAGTTGCTCAATCAGATCATGCGCTCACCCATTCGTATACAATTATGCCAAAAATTAGTATGGCCGGTACACTTTTCCAAAATTATTCATTGTACTACAGGAGGCAACTGGAACTCTTGGCCCGAGAGTTCCCACAGAAATGTTTCATGCCAGAAATATAATTGTAACAGCCACAAAATCAGGAAAAATGGGGAAAAAGGAATTACAATATTGGTTTAAAGAATCCTTTTTCCCATTTGCGGAAGAGAAGTGTTTGCTACTGTTAGATTCTCGCACTACTCATAGTGATAAAAGATGTCTTGAAGGCATTCCTTCAGGTAACTGTATAAAAATTCTCCAGATTCCTCCCGGAACTACAGGGAAAATACAGCCCTTGGATAAGTTTTTCTTCCGGCAATGGAAAGCTTTGTATCGCCGTTTAACAGACATTGTGCCAGCTTGTGAAGACTTTCAGTTCGATGTATATCAGAGAAACGGCATACTGAAAATGTAGTCCTTCATTCATTTTCAATTTTCTTTCCCACGGTTCAAGGACATGATTAAATATTCGTGGTTCGCAACCAATTATACGACGCAGAGACCTCCCGAGTTCGAAGTGGCTGCGAAATATTGCCTTCAAATAAGTAAGGAAAACTGTGAAGAACGTGGCCTCAAAGTGCATATTCGTTGTGCATGGTGCCAAAAATATTTCTGTTTTTATCATGCGATTAACGAACCTCATTTTGTTTCACATTCGTTCCCTAACAATGAAGTGTTCTTGGCGCATGGTTGCCTGCCAGTTCGTTCTCGATCTCTCCAGCACAACTGCAACTCCACTCCGCTGTGCGCCACACTAGCCGGCAAGATGCATTGTCACACGGATTTTGTATCAAGATTTCGATACCATCCAGTTCGAAATGGCAGCTAATTTTTTTGTACATTGCCAATTTATGATTTCCGCCTCATCTCTACGAAATATCATTGTCGGTTTCGATATGACCGTATGGACAATTCCCTCATTAGGATAAGAATTTTGCATTAATCGGCTATGAGGCGAAACTATGAGGCTATTCTTCGAAACACTATATTGAGTTCTACAACAGCCAAGCGCCATTTCATTGTCTGTCACACTTTCGTCTGTATTGTTAGTGTTTTGCTATAATTGGCTACGCGCCAAATAATCTGTTCTATGTTGTCTCCTTTATCTCACGGGAGAATTTTCTGACAAGCAGAGTGCAGAAAATTATTTTGCTGCTGAAGAAGAATAATCCAGATGATTCAGAAACTTGACACGTATACAAGGTAGGTATTTAGGAGTACTTCCTATTTGTAGTACAGTACATAACTCAACTTTACTTTCAATATCCAACGTCATTATTGATATTCATTTACCATGTGCATGTCATTGAACTGACTAAACGCTACCACATAGACTACAGCAGTTGCGTTACAAAATTTCTATTCCTTACAAACAATGTCCGAAAACATTGATTTCTTTAGCAATTATTTGCTATATTGAATGCATTTGGCGGGCGTAAATTGCATAGCATTATTTGATTTATTAGGTTGATGCATAAGTCCGTAGCGTTCTTGTTTTGCTTGTTGGTATTCCGGTTGCTATGGTTTTATTTATCGACTGATATTGTTGCTTTGTAGTTCAATGTTTGTTCTTGAGTTTACATATTGAAGTTTTGTCATTTGCTGATTTTGAGTGGAGCCGTGGACGCAAGAAAATGGAGTGCCAAGTGGAGAAATTGAAACATTTCCGACATATTCTTCTCTTTGAATTCAATAGAGGGACGAAAGCAGCGGCGTGTATAAGGACAATGCTATTGGAGAGAGCATGGCAAGAAAGTGGTTTTCTCTTGTTTTAAGGTGGGTCGTTTTGACCTTAGTGACTCTCCACATTCAGGAAGGCCGTCTGAATTTGATGAAGATCATTAATTCACAATGATCCACGTCAGTGTACACAGAAACTGGCAAATGTGTTGAACTGTGATCATTCCACCATTGTGCAACATTTGCATTCAATGGGTAAGGTTCAAAAATCCGGTGTATGGGTACCGCATGCTCTAAGACATGATCACAAATTCAGCAGGTGGCCATATGTGCATCTCTGCTTGCTCGCTATCGATTGGCTCGTGAACATCGACCATTCCTACCATATATCGTTACAGATGATGAGAAACGGTGTCTTTACGCTAACATAAGGAGAAGAAGGAATGGTTAAGCCCAAACAAACAAGCAACTCCCTTGGAACTAAAAGGAAATGTCAATTTAAATAATACGAAATTTTTAGTACAGTATATTTGACTTGTTTAAATACTTTTGTCAGGACGTCCATTTCGATTAGACTTGTATATTCAAAATTGTATTCTTAGAGTAAAGTTTTACGGTATTTACTATATTGTTTTGCGTAAATGCCCAATTTAGAGTACAGTATGAGTATGTTATACCAATGCCACCCATGCTGAAGAAGACCCCAATGAAGGGTTGAAAACATGTTACATTATAAACATATTATTAAAAGGTGTCTATTATTACTCAATTAATACGAAACTTAATACTTCTATTCAAACATTATCCATTATGGTTAATGTTTTTGATTCATTTTTTTCTCTTCCGAGACATTTGCCACACCTCTACTGAAACTAACGAGATTTGGCCCCAATGTATCAAACTTCTGTTTCAAGAAGAAAACTTGACATGTTGGTAGCACATATGACAAATATCAGGAGGAATCTCCTGATCATTCTTCAATGATGAAGGTAAAGTGTTGAAATAATTATTGCTTTGTCCTGTTATTTGAGGAATTTTCAACAGTCACTCTTCCTAGACTCGTCTCCCTTCCCATTATTATTTCGTCACATCACAGTTGTGTGTGGCAACAGTACCATTCTAAGAGGGCAATACCATTTAACCCTGTTCACAGAAACAAAGTTATCCTATATACCTATTTGGGCAAATATGGTACACAGGGGCTCACATTAGACAAACTTGACATAAACCAAGAGATTACATATAGTAAAGTCTGGGAAACTTGGCCTAATGTGGATTGAGAGGGTGTCGATTTTCGTAAATGTGGAGTTTTAAAGATTCTTCGGAGAGTTAAATAAAACATTTCAGATTACTGCATACTTGTTAAAAATACTGTACTGATAGATTTTAAAATAATATAAAGGCTTTTATAAAATATGAAACCTAATGTAAAAATAATTGATAACAACTTGCATGCACATGAAACTTCCAATCATTTTGGGAGATACATCTGGTGATAGTTTGTCTCTCACTTCATTCCTTCTTCTGGCAGCTTCATCAGCACAACAATTCACTTAGAAATGGCAAGCCAATCCACAGAAAGTTTAGCAGGTACTACATACCATACAATATTTACAACTAATTTTTGGTGGAAAGGCCACCCCGTTAAATGTATGCTGACCGGCAACAAGGAATGCAATGAGTGATTAACATATGCCATCTGTCTCCCAACTTCAAGGGGCTGCCCTGTGGGTTGGTAGCAAGTCACTTGTCAACAAGAACCGTATTTACTCGGCTATAGAACCCCCCTTAATTTTCGAGAGCCAAAATACAAAATTCTGGAAATCGCTTATAGTACCCCTCCTTAATTATTGAGTGTCCGGTCCATCATTGTCTATAGAGCATCCGGCGTTTAGAAAAGACTGTGGGTCTTATGGGCTATTACTTTTAACGGAAACTCCCCTACACTGATTTTGTTACCTCACCTTTTATCATGAAGGAACTCTGAACATATATATTTTTCGTCATAATAGCTTCCTACAATTATCTGCCAATTGATTATCTTTGTTATTGCATACAAGTATCATTTATATTACGCCTTAGTCATTTACAAATTTTCGAGGTTAGCACGCTGGAAAGAAGAGCCTCGTCCTGTGCTGCATGCTCGCCCGGAGTGGAGCACGTGCTGAGTTCCGCCGGCAACATAAGGTCTGAAGCACTATCCGTCATTGGTGTTATTGTTGTGTGTCCGTTTTATTTTCTGTTTGATCGAATCAGGGCTGCCGACAGTTGGGTTCGAACCCACTACCTCCCGAATGCAAGCTCACAGCTGCGCGCCCCTAACTGCACGGCTAACTCATTACAATATTACAAATATTAATCTACACAAAACAAGAATAAAATTGAAAGAAACTAAATTATAGCCAAACTAATAACAAAAAAGGTGATGATCAACAGCATTGCTGACGTAAAAATTGTTTACATCGTCAGCATACAGTACATCCGAGAAGGAAGGGTTATGCTCTCGACATCTGTCAATCTGTAATGCGTCATATCACAATGAAATTAATGTCGTTATTGGTTCTCTTCGCCTACGGTATCCTTAATACTGGTCCAATCAGTTAACACCTGCAAAACTGCTCCTTGCTGGGCGTGTTCTATTTCAGATAGTTGTTGGGGTTGTGTTGTCTCAATAACTTATAAAAGAGCAGTACTCGAAGCGGGTGAACATAACGTATGACGTCAGCGCTACCTCTGCCTAAAGTTAGCAACACTGTCGCCATAAGGCTCCACAGTCTTTTCTAAACGCTGGATGCTCTATAGCAACGAGCGCGGCACGAGCAGCTCCACGCGGATGGGATACAGCCAGCGGTTGGCGAGGCAAAACAATCGCAGGGAAAGTGTGATATCTTTTCAGAGGTAATTGGCAATAATCATGTCTTTGTATACCAGATGTTGGATCATTGTTGGCTGCTTGGGCCATACCATTCAATCGTATGCAAGCTCTGTGGCTAACAAGGCATGTCCTGGTTTGAAAAAAGAAGTCTCACTGTCTTTCCTTCTGTGCGTACGGGCTATGACTCATGCTATGCGACAGGTGGCCAGCAGGCCGAATTACGCACGCTATGCGAGAGGTGGCCAGCCGGCCACACGTGCGGTGCTGCCACATTCACATTCACATAACGACGAGACGCTAGTGGCCAGCCGGCATACGCACGCCAGTCTATACTCTGTGGTGTATTTCGAAACAAAGAACGTGTTTTAGGAAGCGATTTTGTATTCAGCGTGCATGTTCTACTGGCCATGTCCATCCAGCACTTTATGGTAGTATCTTCGTTTTTTGCAGAACTCGCTGCGCGGATGTTGTGGTGTACTTCGTTTATTTTGATTAAATATATCATACTATGTCAGTGGCGCCGAATCTTTTTTTGTCAGGTCTAGCAGACACCCACCCCTCTCGTTCTGTGGGATCCCCCCCCCCCTTGTTAAACCGGACCCCTACCCCCAATAATTACGTTTTTACAGCTTATTTCGCACAGTTCTCCCCTTCTCTTCTCTTCTCTCTCCCTTCTTTCCTTTCCTCTTTTCCTTCTCCTTCCCTTTCCTCCTCTATCCGTAACCCCCCAACAGAACCCACCCCCCAAGGGGACCGGGAGACCCACCCCCTCGTCAGGTCTAGCGGTCGCTAGACCTCGACCATGGATTCGGCGCCCCTGTACTATGTAGCATCAAAATAAAGTAGCTTATTTCTCAAAATAATGGATTTTTACGAAGTTCGCATCTATAGTACACCCCCCGCCCCCCCGATTTCGGAACTAAAAATTTAGGAAAAAACGTGGTCTTATAGTCAAGTAAATACGGTAGTTATGAAAATGTTGTTCCAAAAATTATTGGCCTTAATCATACTGTTCGACCAAAGTATGGATTAATTTGATGGAAATTATGTGGAGTTTTACGGAATGTCGAGTCACAGAAGGTCGAGTTTCCAGGACTACTGGGTAACAAAAGGAGTTACATTTTTAAGGAATATACATAGAAATAAGAACTATCCACAACTTTTCTCATTTCAACATATACTAGAAGCTATAATGCCAGTTACGATGTTAAAATATAATAAGCTGTTAAAATACATATCTAATCTATCGATAACATTTCACAAATTATATAACTAGAATATAAGATTACAGAGTCTGTGACAAAAAGCCAACTTGGCATCACTGTAAAATATCACTCCATTAAAATAAATACTTCACTAATCTATCACAATGCAATCATCGTCGGTTTCGACAGAAGATGCATGAGATATCGAGCTCGTAGGTTTAGACGATACACTGAGTTCCGACCTCTTACTCTCAGACTGTGACTTTGGCATTTCTTGGCCAACAGAAACAGACATCAAGATGGGAATTCTTTTACGTGGCTTCTCCGCCGGCGAGGCTGAATTAGCTGCTTTGGGTATAAAAGAGAGCAGTCCCCTTTGATTTTTACTAGCTGCAGAATGAGGAGTATGCTTTTTAATTGGTATTCTTTTCACATTATCACCTGGAGATTGATGTAATTGCTTTTTGAGTTCTTCAGAAGTCATTTTTTTGGTGAATTTTGTGATAAGAGGAAGGGCTTTTGTGGGCTTTTCATTTTCGCATGTGGGTACAGGAGGGAGAACAGGAACCGAAAAGTCGAGTTCCCGCTTAGGTGTAAGACAATAATTCCAACATTTATTGGGAAGTTTTAGATTCTCAAGTCCATATGCTTTACGAACTCCAGCAGGAACAAACCAACATGACCGGCCTTGCATAACACCTTCTTCAGGGCATGCCACCCAGGAAGCAAGTTCCTTTATTTTATTTGCAATGCTCATCTTAGAAAAGCCAATGCCGTTAGCAGGAGTATTCGTAACATCTTTATCAGATGATTCTGATGCAACACTCGCACCATCCTTTTCAGGGGTCCCTCCTTTAACACTTGAACTATCATTTTCAGACGTTTCTGCTTTAACTTGCTCGGCTATGTTGCCATCCTTATTGGAAGAAGCTGCTTCCTTTCTCATGTACGCATAGAATTCCTTTACCAAGAATATTCGACCATTTACATTTCCATGTATGAGTTTAATCAGGGCCGGTGTAGCTGAAAAAGACAATGAAAAAACTACTATTAATATTCCTTTATGAAGGCATCACACTAGAAAATCCACAAGATTACCACACACAGAAATAGCCAATGAACTAATGTATTTATAAATGAAAAATGTATTAAACATCATCCAAACAATTTGGAATATCACAATAATGTATTTTAGTTAAAAGTATTGGTTTAGATTCATTTACGTAACAATTCAGTCATCAGCCCCATGTGCCTGGAGTCATGATGGTGCCCTTAGAAGTGACTGTAACCATTTTAAGTGTCTCGGATTGGGGCATGTAGTCCCAGGACTTGAAATTGACTACACCTTCATTAGTAAGGGCCTTATGTTTTGGTGAAATAAAACTGTTCATTTCGGTGTTAAAACTGACGCTTTTTCGGTGGGTATTTCGCGAAATAAATTGTCATAATGATCGATATATGTCACCTCCATAGCGTAGTAGTCAGCATGGTTAGCTGCCGCCCCCCGAGGTCCTGGGTTTGATTCCCAGCTCTGCCACGAAATTTTAAAAGTATGTGAGGACTGGAACGGGGTCTACTCAGCCTCGGGTGGCCCAAATAAGTAGAGAGGGGTTCGATTCCCCCCTCAGCCATCCACGGAGTAGTTTTCCATGGTTTCCCACTTCGTCTTAGGTCAAATGCCAGGATGGTACCTACTGTAAGGCCACGGACGCCTCCTTCCCGCTTCCTTGCCTAACCGTCCCACTCTTCCCATTCCTTCACCAGGCCCCGTTCGCTTTGCAGGTGAGGCCGCCTGTGCGTAGTGCTGGTTACACACCCCAGTTGTATCCCCGACTCCTCAAGCTTCAGGACACTGCCCTCAGTGGCAGTAGAGGTGGGATCCCTCGCTTAGTCCGTGGGAAAAGCCAACCCTGGAGGGTATAATGAAATGATAGCAAAATGATCGATGTTTCTTCTGAAATCTTCCTTATAGTATGGGGTAAATCTAACAAATTATGTGATTGCGGCATCAAATACAGAACCCCTCATTGTTGTAATCCACGGCCCTCGAGAAGAATGTCGTGACTTTATTTTTCGGCATTATTTTCTTAAATGCTGTATGTTTGCCGATAAAGTTTTATCAGTCGCGAACTCGTACTGCTGTATCTGCGACTACAACGCCATTTGAGGTAATCGATAGCAGATATCAATTTTCATTGATAGCCTTAGAGATCGCGGAACTAAATACACATACTTCCGTCTTTGTGGGCATTTGTGTAGAGAATATGCAGCACTATCAATCAAATAAGAACAGTCAATTCCTCAGAAGCATTTAAACGTGTATTGGAGAGTTTTTTCGATAATATTTAGCATTTTTCGTACCAAGTGGAGTGTATTTCGTGATAATTTGTGCAATTCGCGCAATAAATCAGATTTTGTGATACTGGTATTTCGTGAGTTCATTTTGCTAGAATACGGTACTTAACTTACCTAGAATGGTCATATATAGGCAAGAAAGAAGATATGAAAAATGTTCGTGCGTATAGCTATTACCAAAAAATACGGCCCCTATTCATTGGCCTCAAAAAGAGACTGGAATAGTCTCACTCAAAATAGCCACGATCAGCACTGAGATACTTTACTTTCCGTGTCCGGCAGACACACTAAATTCTTCCTTTTCAGAACTCTGCAGCTCTTATCCCTCGGTCTGTGGCCAACATAAGGTCTTCGTGGCTGCAGGTTTCATTAAGATCTTTGCACGTGAGCAGGTGTTGTGGAGTCTGGATTTCTCCACAGGCACATCGTGGATCTTCTGCATAACCCCACTTCACAAGGTTGCTACGACACTTAGGCACTCCTGTTCTCATCCGGTTTAAGGACCTCCAGTTAGTATAAGGCAAATGACTACCACTGCTCAGTTCTTCTTTAGGGGTAAATCCCTCTGGTACTATTTGTTTCCAGAGTGACACACGCTGGACGTCTGGCTTGGTATGGAGGGGTACTGTTCTCTTAATAAAACTCTTCCTGGATCTTAGGCGAGGAGTGGTCACCTTGTGGTTGAACATAGAATGTCTGGGATCTGTTTCAAGCTTTTGTCTCTCTTTCTCTGCTGCCACCCTGTGTCGAATAACTGGAGGTGCAATGCCAGCGAGAGGGTAGATCTTCTGCACTGGAGTAGGTTTCATACATCCAGTGACAATATGTGTGGACTCGTTAAGAGCACCGAGATTTGAACATGAGATTTCTAGCCAGTGCAAGATAACTCAGATGGAGATAGGTACAATAAAGAGAATATTAAATCAAGGATTGACCCAACTGGAAAACATCAACAATTTTTAAAAGTTAACCTACTAAGGTGTAAGGTATGAAGAAGGCTATCTCCTGGCTTGGTAATCGAGGGGGTTCGAACCCAACCAATAGCTGTCCTTGAAATGGTTTTCTGTGGTTTCCCATTTTCAACTCCAAGCAAATGCTGGAACAGTACCTTCTAGGCCACAGCCGCTTTCCTGCAACTCCTTGTCTAGTTTCATTCCCCTTCATTTATTTCATCTCTCGAGTTGGTGTAAAGATGGGCATCTGGCCATAAGACCATGCGCCACATAGAAATCCATCGCTTTTCACCTCATCCCGACTTCGTAGAGACAGGAATAATAACTAGTCAAAAGTATTTGATCACCTATCAAAACACAAATTTTAATTCAAAATGCAAAATGTCATGAAAATTCAATAATCTTCCATTTGGTAAATAATGAAATTAAGTACCATATTTAATTTATAAAAGTGAAAGTCTGTGTGTATGTATATTTGTTCCGTATACAAATCTACACCGTTCCACCAATCTCAACCAAATTTTGCATACACTTAGTTAAGGACCCAGAAGGAACGGCTGGCTACATGAATTTTCGTAGTCTTTCTCATTATTCTGATTTCGGCCTTTTTGCACTCAAGCAAAGGCTATTAAGTCAGAAAATAAACTGATAAAGTAATGGCAAGGCCGGCATCTCCATGGCAACAATAGCTCAAGACAGGACCACCAAGTTTCCATCTATCTTGGTAAGAGGCCATGCTACACCCACTGCCAGCTAGAACTCATCCCTCCAAGCTGCTTTAAACTGCCTGTCCATTTAACACAAGATATGGTTGCAGCACCAACTGACTGTGATCGCTGCAGCAATTTCACTGCCAGCTGGATCGCATCCCCCCTGGCTGCATTAAACTGCCTGCCCATTCAACACCCAGACACGTACAGGATATACTGTATATTAATTCACCGTTAGGATGCAGTGCCAAACTACCATGCCTTTTTAAGGGGACGATATCTGAATCGAAGGGTTTTTAGCTTTGGAGGCTCAATATCGAGATTGAAAGAACGTGAAAACGTGGCACTAAGTTAGTTCTTTCGTTATTCAATCAGCATAAAGTATATGATATTAATTCAGACACATACTTACGGGCAAATTTTCAGTATAAAGGAAAGCGAAAAATACAAAACTAAGTGTATTTAACTTTGGAGGCTTAATATCGAGATTGAAAAAACGCGAAAACATGGCACTAAGTTTTGTTATTCAATCAGCATAAAGAATATGATATTAATTCAGATACATACTTACAGGCAAATTTTCAATTTATAGGAAAGCGAAACATACATGGTGGTGGAGGTGATAGTTTTGAAGGGGCGAAATGTCTACCTCACTTGCCCGTAATTATACGGTACGGATGAAAATTAAAATACAACTACTTCCAACTAATTTAAATCTAACTTACATACTAGACGAGGTGAAAAGAAAAGAATAAGGGCAATAAGAGACAGGGAAAAGAAATGCCTCCGGTCGCCGAAGAATGGGATGTTGATAAATTTAGGGGCTTTGCAACATCGCTCTCATGTAGCCCCGTGTACTTGGCTGTGTGTTGAATTTGTCTGATAACCCGTCTTATTGTGATGGCTGTATTAGTGAGTGTTGGTTGGTTGGTTCCTTAGTTTAGGGGCTGCGACAACGCGGTCATGTAGCCCCGTATACTTTGGGTGTGTGTAGAATCTGTCTGATAACCGGTGTTAATTGTGATGACTGTATTAGTGTGTGTTTCTATTTCTTAATTCAAGTAATAATAATATCGTATGGCCTCGGGTGCCCGGTGCAAGCTTTGTAATTTGCACCCAAAGGGTAGCTTGCATGTCGAATTTCGTTGTTCCTTGAATCACTATGAAAGCCAAGGAGGTTAGATAATAGATATCTAAGCTCCTTGAACACTATAACGCTTTCTAGTAGAGAAATGAGGAACTTTGTGTTGGCGGAAACTCCCGAGATTAATTTTGCCATTATGAACTCGGCCTACTGAATTCAAATGGGTTCTTTGACATGCCAACATCGTATGACATGCGTATCGTATTTTTGCAGCCTTTCAAAAATCACTTACCACGGCCAAACCTGCAATCTTGGGGTTAGTAGACCGACACGCTATCCACTCACCCACCGTGGCAAGGACAGCATACTTTAATTTTTCAAGTAGTTCCTACTTTTGCCGCCAAATGCCACCGTCAACAACTACTAGTTCAGAACTTGGCTACTAGACGCCATCGCAGTAGGCTCTTGGCAATGAACGTAGGAACCTGAGCGTTGTTTACATTTTTAACCTAATTTAGCTTCACACAGGTGTAATTAGTGGAAGGTTCTTTAACATGCCATAAATCTATGACATGGGACCACCGGCTTTACTTCCCATCTGAAGGAAGGCATACTTAGGGAATTTTAATGCTCTTAAAAAATCCGACGACTTCAGCCGGGTTTGAACCCGCGATCTTGGGCTTAGAAGCTCAGCATGCTACCAACTACGCCACCGAAGCCGCCTATTAGTGAGTGTATTTATAAATCAAGTGAATTGTCCGATGGTAACTAATGAAATGAGATTCCTCGGCATTCAAACTTGCCCTGTTCGGATTTACAAAAGCGCACACAGCAGTATGCCATCATAAAATACAAAACACAACTTCACCATTAGCATCAATACAAAACAAATGTCTGTAACAGTGACTTCAAAAAGCGGCGATCACAGTGGGTTGGTGCTGCTCTTAGAGTCTATATTTGGAAACGAGGTTGTACGCATAAACCAATACTGTAATTGTTTAATGGGCAGGCATTTTAAAGCTTCCAGGATACCCATGTAAGCATAGTTGCAGTGAAATTACCATCGTGGTGACCCCAAAGACTCCCTAATATACCAGTGAAGTGTAAATAGTGTTGTACATATATTATTCCCATGTGAATCAATGACGCCACGAACGCTGCAATGCTGCATACCAATAAACCAACCAACCCACAAACCAAGCAACCAACCAGCCAATCAACCAAACACGAAAACTCTCCACTTACGCTAATGGACTCCAGGCCAGCAACAACGAATTACAACCGACGTACGAGATTTCCGAACTGATTTCAAAAGTAGTCACCTCAACTCCAAGGGGGTTTGGCGTGGCGGTAGTAACACAGCTTGCCACCAGACCAGGTGTGGCAGTAGTAACACAAGTTGACACCAGGAACTGCCATGGGCAGAGACCATCCAAAGACATTAGTGTTGACTAAGGTCAGCGTTTGCCACGAGTAAGGTTTAATGGTTGACAAACGAGTTCTTATATTTGTACATGTATCTGATCTTGGCTCTAAAAATAAATTGTGTTCATCCCACAATACGTTTGCATAAGAATACGATACATTATAGTTTGTTTCCGTTCGTACACACGTATTTTTCCTATGTACAGAGGTGGCCAAATTATTAGACTAAAGCTTGCAAAATAACATATTGAATTTTTCTGGCTAGCCTTACAAATGAAAATTAAACATGCATGTGCCTCAATACTTTGTATGCATTCCTTTGTTGGAAATAAGCATTTTCATCCTTTTGGGCATACTTTTAATGAGTGTTTGGCAATTGTTTTTGATGTCATTGTCATGGTGCTAAATCCGTACCAAAGTTTCAATCAGACCAATTTTTGTTGTAAAAGTGGTTTTCTTGATTTTCTTCTTGACAATAGCCCACTAATTTCAACGAGGTTCATGTCCAGGCTATTTCCGGGCCACGGAAGCACAGAAATGTTTTTATCCCTGAGGAATTGAGCCACTTTCTTGGCCGCATGACAGGGAACACCATCATGCATGAAGACACAAGGATTTTCTCCAAACCAATCTCTTATCTGAGGTAAGAGACGCTTCTCAGGGACTTTTATATATTGGTCCTGCATCATGGTACCCTTGACAATATATAATCTTCCGGTTCCATACACAGACATCATACTCCAGACCATAACTTTTATTGGATATTTTACTCTCTGTTGTATGCACTGGTGATGAAACTCTTCTTCTGGCCTCCTACGAACGTACCGACTGGTTTTTTCACTTACTTCAAATATAGATTCATCACTGAAGCAATCCTAGGGTCAAATTTTCATTTTAGTAGTGCATTGGCGGCATTATTACAATCAATCAAGGAACAATAATAACAACAATTTTTTAAAGTTTCCAGTGGACATTGTTAAATCTATGATAAGAGTAGTTAATGTTTGAAAAACTATTATTTTGATGTTACATGTACCTTCCAGTCATCTGTAGAGCAAACTTGTAGGCCCTTTGCCCTTTCCAATCTCTTTTTTGCCGAAACTGGAGTGATCATTGCTTTTCTTCTGGGTCGTCTAGATTTTAATCCTCTATTGTGCAATGTTCTTCTTACAGTACTTGCAGATATATCTATGCCACTACTCTTCAAATTATTTCTTAGTTCATTGCTAGTAGCTGAGCGATGGTTTCGTGAAATTGACATCAGTTTTCGTACAACTCGAGGGCTTAATTTACTTTTCCTACCACGTTGTTCTTTTCGTTGTGACTGGCAAACTTCACTGTTTTCTTCCATTTTCTTACTTCTACTTACTGATTACTGTGCAATATTAAGTCTTGTTGCTGTCTCCTGCTGTGTGTAGTGTCCTTCAGTAAGCAATGCTCTTGTTATCCCAATTTTTCTTGGGGACATAACACTTTTTCCTCCCCATAAACATAAAATTCCCGTGATAGGTCGATGTTATGCACTGCCTTCTAATCACGTCGCAAATATAGGTTTAAATATGTCAGCATAAAGCACCAAAGCTCTACTGATGGAATTAAGTGAAAATAGTAATTAAACAATCACTAAATTCTTGATAAATTTCAAACAAACAACAACATGTGCACAGAAATAAATAGTTCCTTGAGACAGCAGGCAATTATTTGTAACCGTTTTGCCAAACTATGAGACGGAAAATCCTAAAATCATTATGCAAATGTCGCTATATCATTGTAACAACACCAGTGTCAATTCCCATAGAAAAACAAATAAATTACTCAGCAAAATTGATTAATGCATTTTCAGACCTTTAGTCTAATAATTTGGCCACCTCTGTAATTGCCATTTTAGTGCTTACTGACGAATGATATTGTATAATGGTGTAGTTATCACGAATTCTAAACACCTTGAACTCCGCTATGACATTTTAGAGATCATTACGGTATGGGTTTAGAGAATATATTTCTTATCTTACGAAATACTTTAGGGGCTAAAGAAGACCAATGTGTTCTCAATCAATGCATCTTATTTGACATTATACTGGGATTATACGTTGCTGCATTTACTTTAACTAGGTGAGATATGTTGGTTCCTCTGTTTGGGGGCTGCGACAACGCGGTCATGCAGCCCCGTGTACTTTGGATGTGTATAGAATCTGCCTGATAACCAGTGTTAATTGTGATGGCTCTATTATTGTGTGCCATATGTAATTCAGGTAAGGACTGCAGACAGTCAGTTTTAAGTAGTTCCTACTTTTCCTACCAAATGCTACCGTCAACGACACCTAGCTGCAAATTTGGCTAATAGATACCACCGCAACCAGAACCTGACGGGGAATGTTGGAACTTAATAGCGTTAATCGAATTTAACCTAAATTTTTTCCTTCACACAAGTGTAGTTAGTGGAAGGTTCTTTTACATCACATAAACCTATGACATAGGCCCACCGGCTTTACCTCCCATCCGAAGGAAGGCATACTGAGGAATTTTAACGCACTTTAAAAATCCGATGACTTCGGCCGGGGTTTGAACCCGCGACCTTGGACATAGAAGCTCAGCATGCTACCAAATACGCCACCAAAGCCGCCCAATATTAGATAATAGGCATGTTAATACAGCAATACCATTCCATAATATGCATCTATAGTAGCCTACACACTGACTTATGTACATGAATAAGCCATTCCTTATTAATCACACCATTTGTGCGGGGTAACATCGGATTCATAAATGTGATGAGCCTAAATGGCAAGACAGAAGAATTGGTGGACTACATGGAAAAGAAGGAAATAGCAATGATGGGAGTCAGTGAAGCGAAATGGAAGGGAAAAGGTGAGAAAGAAATCAAGAAAGGGAAGGGATATAGAATATATTGGAGTGGAGGAAAGAAGGCAGTGAATGGTGTTGCAATAATATTGAGAGAAGACTTGGTACAGTATGTTGAGAAAGTAGAGCAAACTAGTGACAGAATACTGAAAATTAGATTAGGACTTGAGAGTGGAACAAAGGACTTCATACAGATTTATGCACCCCAAACAGGGAAGGTAGATGAATGTTTAGAGGAGTTTCTAGATGAACTGGAAAAGTGTATAGAAGACAAAGAGGTTATAATATTGGGAGATATGAATGCACATGTGGGAACAGATAGGCAGGGAAAAGAAGAGATAATTGGCCCATTTAGTTATGGAAATCAGGATGAAGAAGGGGATCTGTTAATAGATTTCTGTAGAAGGAATGGATTAATTGTTGGAAATACATGGTTTAGGAAAATGAACTCTCAAAAAATAACTAGGTATGGTTGGGGAGACAGAAAGACAAAGACAATGATTGATCTTATCCTGGTGGAAAAGGATAAACGAAGACAACTGGTAGATGTGACGGCTATGCCAAGAGGAGATTTTGAGGGAGACCATAAAGTGGTGATAGCCAAATTAAGGCTGGGAAAAATCACAAACCTTTTGGAAAAGAGGGAAAGAAAAATAAAGGTGTGGAAGCTAAAAGGATGGGAGACAATGGACAAGTTCCAAGAGGATTTAAAAAAGGAAGTTCCCAAAGATGAAGCAAAAAGTGTAGAAGAGGAATGGGCATGTTTTAGGAATGGTTTTGTGAAGTGTGCAGTAAACACCTGTGGAAGATTATCAGATTCCTTGGTGGAACGACAGGGTAAAGGAAGCTGTTAAAGAAAAGCAAGTGGCATGGAGGAAGTGGATAGGCAGTAAAAATGCAGAGAAATTACAAAAATATAGAGAAGCAAAGAAGGCATGCCAAAAAATTGTACAAGAAGAAAAATCGAAAAGTTGGGAAAGATTCACAGAAACTTTGAAGGAGGATATCCAAGGAAGTAAGAAGGTGCTATATGGATTCGTTAAAAACAGTGTAAAAGGTAGGGAAAATACAAAATTTGTAAAAACTGAAGCAGGGCAGATATTGTATCAAAGAGATGATATATTAAATAGATGGGAAGAATACTTTTCAAAGCTACTAAATGTGAAATACATTGAACTGGAAGATGAAAGGGAACAAGAATAAACAATGGAGGAAGAAGAAGAAGAACAAGAAAAGGAGATAACTATGCTAGAAATAGAGGAAGCCATACAGAAGATGAAGAGTGGTAAAGCAGCAGGAGTGGATGAGGTGACCACGGAAATGATAAAAGCAGCGGGACCAATAGGGATACAGTGGCTGTATAGATTATTTAGGATAATTTGGAAGAAGAAAGAAATTCCAGAAGAATGGGGAAAGGGTTTAATTGTCCCGATTTTTAAGAAAGGCGACAAAAAGGAATGTAATAACTACAGAGGGATCACTCTTATTGCTCATGTAGCTAAGATCTTTGAGAGAGTATTGGAAGGCAGACTGTGGAGGAAGATAGAAGGAGAGTTGGAAGAAGAACAGTATGGTTTTAGGAAAGACAGATCAACATTTGACCTAATCTTTACATTAAGACAAATGATGGAGAAAAGATGGGAATTTGGAAAAGACATGGTGATGACATTTATTGATATTGAGAAAGCATATGACAGTGTGCCTAGACAGGTGGTTTGGGATGTATTAAGAAAAAGAAGAGTTATCAGAGCAGAAGTCCAAATGTTAAAAGCTATGTACAAAAATTGTGTCAGTAGCGTGAAGACCAGTAGAGGAGAAACAGAATGGTTTAAAGTGGAAACGGGTCTCCGACAGGGAAGTGTATTGTCCCCATTACTATTCATCATAGTCATGGATGAAATCCACAAGAATGTCAAACAGAGATTGGGACAAGAAGCAACAAAGGCCATGCTGTTTGCAGATGATATAGTTATATGGGGTGAGGATGAAAAGGATGTACAAAAACAACTAGATGTATGGAACCAAGAGATAGAGAAATTTGGGATGAAAGTAAGCACAGAGAAGAGCAAGATAATGGTAATGTCAAGAGGAAGGAAGAAAGGAAGAGGAAAGATAGAATTGAATGGCAAAATTCTAGAAGTCGTTAAAAGTTTCAAGTATTTGGGAAGTGTGATCGCAGAAGATGGAAAGATAACTGAGGAAATTGGAAAGAGAATACAACAAGCGAACAGTTTTTACCAGAGTGTAAGGGGTATTGTGTGGAACCGAGATGTCCCAAAGAAATGCAAAAAAGTATTATATTCAACCTACTACAGACCCATACTAACATACGCAGCTGGAGCGTGGACTACTACAAAAAGAGAGGAGAGTAGAATACAAGCCGCAGAGATGAAATTCCTAAGAGGTATAGAGGGCAAGACTAGAAGAGATAGAGTTAGAAATGAAGAGATTAGAGAAAGGACAGGAATATTGAAGCTGCAGGACAGGATAGAAACAACAAAGTTAAAGTGGTATGGACATATGATGAGAATGGGAGAGGAGAGAGTACCAAAGAAAACTTTCTGTGAAAAGATGACAGGGAAGAGACCACGAGGAAGGCCCCGGAAGAGATGGGCAGATACAGTGTGGCAGTGTGTAGAAAAGAAGGGAGGAAAACCCGAAGATGTACTAAAATCAGGACAGGAGTGGTGGAGAGACAGGCAACGATGGAGGTCCTTAATTCACAACCCGACCCAGGAAGCTGGAAACGGGAAATGAAGATGATGATGATGAGTATATTTGACTCCAGAATAATGACTTTATATTCCAAACATAGAATAATTTAAATATTGTTTCCTTTCAAAAACGTAGATGCAACAAGATGCCCGTATATCAAGTATGGCTGCCGCGTATGTAGACAAAGTATACCGCTCTCTTAAAGATATCGAAAATGTAGACGAGGACAGTTCCGTAATTAACGCCAGTGATAAAATATCGTGTAGGAAGACACCTAGTATGTGTGACATTGATAGTAAGCCATCAGAGGTACATTTAGGTGTAAATACGAGTGATATACTGTGCACGCTGTGTGGCAAGGCATCGAGTGAGAGTGTGAAATCTCTACAGTTAATCATCGACATATTGAATAGGGACCTTAAGCACACCCAAGAAGAACTATCTAAATTAAAAGCCGAAAACAGTGTACTCAGACATAACGTAAACGACCGCAACAATCCCCCGTCATCGCCGGACTCGTGGAATGTGGTGGTGGCAAATCGCGGACGCCAATGTAGGCCTAAACCACGTGTGCGGGAAACTGTTAGCCAAGCTGTTCCCACAAAAAATATGTACGATGTTCTTGCTGAAGAAACACCACATACAAGGGCATCAACAAACTGTAAGCCGGAAAAAGTGCGGAAGTTAGCCACGTACATAACCTCAAAAAGGAAAGTACTCCTCCTCAGTGACAGTCATGGGAAAGGATGTTCGGAAGAGCTCAATTTAAAAGTATCAAGGGACTTTGCGGTAAGTAGCGTCACCAAACCAGGCGCTAGAGTTAAAAATGTTCTGGAAAATTGTGTTGAAATGTGCAGAAACCTTACTCATGAAGATTATGTTGTTTTGTGGGGGGGTACGAACGATGTAGCGAAAAACGAAGCGAATGATGCAATACAAACCTACAAAGATAAGCTCCCACTACTTTCAGGTACAAACGTTATTCTCTTAGGCATCCCACACAGACATGATCTAATGGAAGAATCGTGTGTCAACAAGGAGGTAAAGAGGACGAACAAAAAGCTTAGAGCACTATCCAGACTATATCAGCATGTTCACTTTCTTGATATTGATGTACCAAGAGAACTGTTTACCCGACATGGTCTTCACTTAAACACCAAAGGAAAGCAACAGATCTGTTCACAAGTAGCGGAGGAAATCAACAAAAAGTTCCACTCCCACGGACCAGTCATCCCACTGCCGCATACTGCAAGTCCGACTACTGTAGAATCAGTGAATTCACTCGGTGGCGAGAGTTTTTTAGAACTGAGGTAAGTGCTCCTGCAAGAACTATAATCCCCAAGCTTAACAACAGTACAAATGCACAGAGTTCCTCAATCAGAATATTTCACCAAAATGTACAGTCACTTAATAATAAACTAGTTCATTTCGATATGCTTCTACAAACATCACTCAAAGATATCCACATCCTGTGCTTGTCTGAACACTGGATGAAACCTGAACAAATCAATCATGCTGTCATACCAGGGTTTACTTTAGCTAGCTACTACTGTAGATCAACATCAGAGCATGGAGGTGTATGTATCTATATCAAAGGAAACATAGAATTTAAGCCTATACCAATTCCCGATGACTTATGCATAGATAAAAATTTTGAGGCAACAGCTATTTCTATCCCAAAAGAAAATTTAATTCTCATCTGTATATATCGTTCACCAGGAAATAGTGCAAAGTTATTTCTGAATAAACTAGAAGTGGTAATAAATAAAATAAATAAATTTAATAAAAAAATAGTTCTTTGTGGAGATTTCAATATTAACTTTTTAGAGGAAAGTACGGAGAGAAGGGAATTGCTAAATTTGTTAAGCTCCCATCATCTAACTCACACAGTAACAGTACCCACAAGAATAACAAAATCTAGTGCAACCACACTTGACCAGATAATAATTAATGACAATGTGAACTGCAACTCTCTCGAAGTAATCAACACAGGTTTCAGTGACCACCGAGCTCAAATAATAACTCTAAATATTTCAAACCCAGTTTACAATGCTCAGTTTGATAAATGTCGAAGCTTTAGTCAGCACAATATAAACTATTTCAACAACTTGTTAAAAGGAGAAACTTGGGAAGGTGTGTACAAGTCAATAGATACAAACAAAAAATTCCAGGAATTCATTAATATTTTCCTGTATTATTTTGATATTGCATTTCCTTTGAAGAGTATCAGACTGAAAGTTTCTTCTCCATCAAAACAATGGCTTACTCTTGGAATAATTACTTCATGCAAAAGAAAGCGTTTCCTCCACGATTTTCAAAGTACGCACGAAACCTCCAATGAATTTAACATGTATTTCAAGACCTATAAGACCATACTTAACAAAGTTATAAAATTAACAAAGAGAATGTCAAATGATAATTATATCCTGGAATCTAAAAATAAAACTAAGGCTATGTGGAATATCATAAAAAATGAAACCAGGCAAACAAAACCGGCAGTAAATAACATAACGTTATCAGAAGACTCCAAGAAGATCAATGACCCACAAAATGTCTCAAGAATTTTTAATGAGCATTTTGCTACCATAGCTGAAAAACTACTAAATGTAAACAATATACAAGCAATAAAATCAACACTCGCGAATATAACATTTAATGGAAAATCAATGTTTGTTGAAAATGTTACAGAAGCAGAAATCCTCAATATTGTAAAGAACCTACAGAATAAACATTGCTCAGGAGTTGATAACATTCCTGATATACTAATTAAAAAATGTATCCAAAATATAATTACCCCCTTAACACACCTCTGTAACCAATCTCTCATGTCAGGAATATTTCCAGATATCTTTAAAATTGCAAAAGTAATTCCATTATTTAAAGGGGGAGATAGAGAAAACGTAACCAATTATAGACCTATTTCTTTATTGTCGATATTTTCAAAAATTTTAGAGAAGATAATGTACAACCGTCTAATTAGCTTCATAAACAAATATAAATTGTTAACTGACTCTCAACATGGCTTTAGAGAAGGAAAATCAACAATGTCTGCAATTTATGAATTTTTAAATCCTGCTTTTGAGTCACTTGATGAAAGGAAGAGAGTATGTGGCCTGTTTTTGGACCTGTCTAAAGCTTTTGATGTGATAAATCATCAGATACTAATTGATAAACTCCATCAATATGGTATCAGGGGTATCGCTAGTAAGTGGTTTCAGTCATATTTAAATAATCGCCAACAGATCGTCGAACAAAAAAGTTTAGAAAATACCACAAACATATTTAAATATTACCACTCGGATCCTATGTTTTTGAAGTATGGCATTCCGCAGGGGTCCGTTCTAGGGCCACTACTTTTTCTCCTTTACGTAAATGACTTGCCATCTCAGATACCTGCATTTAAAACTGTACTATTCGCAGATGATACAAGTGTTTTGATGAGGGGTGAAAATGACACTGAACTTCAAAAATCAGTAGAGGAAGTAACAGGTCAGCTGTCCTTATGGTTCAACAATAATGGATTCCTTATCAACACTAGTAAAACAGTGGTTCTTAACTTTCACACAGCTCAGAATAAAAGTATTAATTCTCCCTCCATAATCTTAAATGACCTTAAAATTGGTAACGCCTCTTCTACTAAATTCTTAGGCCTTTGGTTGCATGATGACCTAAAATGGAACTCCCATACCACTAAACTTGCCAAGAAACTAAGCTCAAGTTGTTATGCATTAAGAGTATTAAGACAATCGACTAGCTGGAGAACTGTTCTTAGTACTTATTTTGCTTATTGCTATTCACTTATGAAATATGGAATCATATTTTGGGGAAATTCACCTGCTGCTCACCAAATCTTTATTATCCAGAAAAGAATAATTAGAACAATGAAAGGAACTACTAGATTGCATACATGTAAGCCTCTGTTTAAACAACTGATAATTTTACCTTTGCCATGTATTTACATCTTTGAACTTCTATTATTTGTCAAACAAAGCTTAGGAAACGAGGATATCTTTGAGATGAATTCAAATATACATAACTACCAGACCAGACAAAAGAACAATCTTCATGTACATGCTGCAAATACAACACTATGTAAAAACGGTGTATTCCATGCAGCTATAACGCTGTATAATCATTTGCCAAATAATATTAAAAGTACAGCAAATTACATAAAGTTCAAAATAAAAACTAAAGAGTTCTTGCTGGAGCACTGCTTCTACTCAGTTAAAGAGTTTTTAGAATATCAATAGTTATGTTTATGTATTCATAGGACTAAATGATGTAAGGTTATCCTTGTGTAGGCCTATATTATTATTGTGATTGTAAATTAGTATTAGTATAATTTGTGAATTGACGTGTCCTATATCATTGTACAATGTACATTATATGATTGAATGGATGAATAAAAAATACAAATACAAATACAAATTTAAAAATGAAAGAACTATGTGAACAAGGCGTCTAAAATACACCCATTACAACAAAAATGAAGACTCTCAGGAAAGTACTGTAATTGACAGACTAGGCCCTTGAGAAATGTCTATATACAGCCCTCTTAGTTATTGATGCATTCTCTACTACGTCTTCCATGACAGTAAGTTGGGTGAACATCTACACGCAGTTAAATTGAAGAATCATTGAAAATGAAGATCATATTTCAGTTAAAGGAGTATAAGTGATGTCGAAGTTTTAGTACTTTTGACTTGTACTTGTGGTCGCTACATTAGTTGGTTCCTGATAAAAGAATACTAAGATTAGTGCTTGACCAAGCAGGCTAAGAGTTAGGTTAGAAGGTTGCTCCATAGATTGTACGATATAAGACAAGGTATACAATCGCTACGATTCCAGTCACGGCCAGGTGACTCCCTCGCTGGCATGATGCTGGATGCAGAGATTCAATGCGATCCTACGGAGTTTTACCGAACATCTAGGAATGGTGAGATGGGAGTTGATCAAGAAGGCGGTGTAACCTAATGAGGTTACATGTTCTTAGAAGTAATTTTAGGTTAAGAGCATGGTTACCTATTACTGCTGAACTGTTGTAGGCCTTACAAGGGAAGTCTCTGAACCGGGGAATCGCAGATCCTGCTGGAACTTTGCAGATACGTTGCGTGAGCCCAAATAGGCAGAACCGTGAAGAGAAATCTTTCGGAAATTAACTTCCCCTTGTACTAGATGAAAAATTAAGATTTACACGTTTAAGTTGCGCGCCAGCGGCGTGAGCTTCATTGGCTGCGTCAGAGGTTGCTTCCCGGCCTACGGCGTACAGTCACCGAATGAGAGGCGACAGACCCGGCATACGCTTATATCCGTATACGGAGTGTCCCATGCATTGCATGATGAATATTAACAATGCAAAAGTTATATGTTGTCTGGAGGAAAAATATGGAAAATGTATGGAAAAGCCTCTCAGCATTCAAGAACAGGACCTGTTGGACAGTTTGGATGGTAGGCTATAGGCTATTGATGGTTTTGTGCCTATCTGACTTTCTGGCGTTCGTCTCTTGTAACAAGTGTGTTTATTTGTCGTGCTAATTGATATTTACAGGTATCATAACTGGTTGTATAGAGAACAGCACTATGAACGTGGACTCCTATTCTACTCTTACTGTCGCCACACATGAGCTACCGGATGACAGTAACACCAGTAACACCAACAACTCTGATGAAGATAATATTTTGGCTGCCACAGATAGCTCACCGAGGAAAGTGTCAGATGAAGCTGTAGGTATGGAATACAAACAAAATGCTGTTGATTATTGGAAAAGCGGTAAGAGGCTTCCGCTTTCCTTTTCGTCGGTAAAAAGTAAGTTTCACCGTTTAAAAAGCAAGAAAGATTTATATTTGTGGGCAGAGCAAGTGAAAAGGGGAGGCACCCGCCGCGACAAATTGAGGAGAATAACATGTGTCTTAAAAGCCCAATTTGACATTGCCCATCAGAATAATGAAGTAATACATGACGATACAATTTAGCAATGGACTATGCTAGCTGCACAGGACGTAAAATGTACGGGGTTTAAAGCCAGCCATTCCTGGGTGCAGCACTTACGGATCGCTATAATATCATTTCGCGAAAAATAACAACTGTGACGACATCAAAGAATGCCCATCGAGAAATGGATATGTCAGCAGCAGAAATATTCGTAGAAGAGGTTACATCGGTTCTTGATTCTCTCGGCCCCGGGAACGTATGTAATAGTGATCAAAGTGGGTTGAATTTGGAGATGTGTACGGGTAGGACACTGGCTATAAAAGGGTCGAAAACGGTTTGCTCCAAAGTGCAATCAGTGGGGGCCACAACGCACAGTTATACAATAATGCCAACTATAACAGCAGCCGGCAAGCTACTAGGACCTCTCTTCATAACTCTGAAAGAACCAAAAGGTGTGTTTGGAAAAAGGGTGAAAGAAACTATGTTTGCACATGACAATATTTACGTTGTTCCTACAAAATCTGGCAAAATGGGATCCGCACAATTGAAGGATTGGTTTCACAATGTTTTACAAACAGCATGCACCGTCCGGCAATGCGGCACTCCTTCTGGATTCCTTTTCTGGACATAAATCGTTAGAAAGTGAAGAGCGCATACGACTGATGATGATACCTCCTGGAGCCACAGCCTATTGTCAACCATTGGATGTATACGGCTTTAGGGTCTGGAAAAGCTTTGTCCATAGATTTTCGAACACCGTTCGGTTATTGAATTTTGACATCAATTTGGCCCAGAGAAATACAATCTTGAAAATGCAGTCTCTGACATCACAAATTGTCGTCCCCTCGTTTTACTTCAATGTGGCAATACGCATGGTACCGAAGTCAGTACCTGTCCGACAATCCCGGTGGGTTTGAACACCCTGTGCCATATTGTTTCGTTATCAGTGCAATACAATGAAGTACTTGCACTCGCCCGTGTTTCATACGGTGTGGATGGTGTAAAACCAGTTTGTGTTTCCAACATTATTACCACGAACATCACTGTTGTCAGAACTATGTGAAGTAGCTTGGTCACTTACTCACTTGTTTGACCTTTGGTTCAGTTTACTCTGTGTTGTATTGTAATGATATGTATTTGTGATACCTTACATTGCATGATTAATAATAAAACACGACGTGCAATATATTGTAAAGATGCAGCATTAATGTCCACGCCGCAGCGCAGGTTGTGAGCGCGAGTACGGGAGGGCAGTCGTTTGGAGCATGACCTTTTGAGCCACCAATCAGGCGTGAGGCACACCCGCGCTTGACCAGCGCGCACAGTTCAAAATTGTTGTACTTACTGCCGTCTACGAAGGGCAGGAGTTAATTTCCGAAAGATTTTTCTTCATGGTTCTGCCTAGTTGGGCTCAAGCAACATATTTGCTAAGTTTCAGCAGGATCCGGGATTCCCCGGTTCAGAGACTTCCCTTGTTAGTGCAGAGCTTGTATATTCCTTGCAATAGTTCAGTAGTAAAAGTGAGAGGAGGCCATGCTCATTTAAGTTAGATTTTTTATATATTCCTTTTATGATGCTTTTTTGTTTTTTATATATAGTTTTGGATATTCTTAGACTTAGATAGGGTATTGTTCATAGTTATTAGAGTATCTGTTGTAATGTTCTATTGAGATGGTAGAAAAATATGAGCAGAGAAGATATATAGTTCAGATTGACATTAGCAAGAATGACATAAATTATGTATGTTGAAATTTGTTGGTACTTGAGAAGAAATAAAGAGGAAGTACTTTTTAGAAACATGAGGCAGATATTTCTGCAGAGAGGTGTCTCTTTTCAATGAATAAACTATTCACCAGCAGGCTATTAACGAAAACAACGAAACTCCGCATTTACAAGACAATCGTGCGACCAGTATTAATGTATGGGGCGGAAACATGGACACTGAGCAAGAAAATGGAGAGAAAAATTATAACTTTTGAAAACAAGGTATTAAGAAAAGTTTTTGGGCCAGTATCTGAAAATGGAATCTTTAGAAGAAGAAAAAATATTGAAATACACACGCTGTTTAATGAACCCGATGTGACAGCTGTAATAAAGAGCAGAAGAATTGAATGGCTGGGACATGTCCTGAGAAGAGAAGGGAAAATGGTAAAGACAGTGCTAGAAGGGAAGCCACAAGGTACGAGACCCCTGGGTAGACCAAAACTGAGGTGGATGGATGGAGTCAAGAAAGACCTGGAGACACTGGGAGCCAACGAGAACATGGCTAGCAACAGAGACCAATGGAAGAGGCTAAAGAGTGAGGCAATGAACCGACTTCGGTTCGTGTGGCCAACGAAGTAAGTAAGTAAGTAAGTAAGTAAGTAAGAGGCAGATATTAAATGTGGAGAATTGGATTGAAGAAGAGAAAGAGAGCTTGATGTGGAGTGTAGAACAAGGTGAGAGTATGTGTATGGAAGTGCCATGTCAACGAAATTTCCTTAGTGTGTCATACATCCACGCCCTAATAAGAACCCAAGAAGAACGTAAGGTTACAATATTGCGCCTCAATGTGGAGCTCGATAAAGGATCATTTTAATAGCAGTGAAGTACGGCCTTATCATGCACAATAGCACAGATAGTCTGCTTAGCCAGATCACAGGGATGGAAGAGTCTATGAAGAAGCAGGAAGAATCCTTGAAAGAGATTTTAAATAAGGAAATAGGAGGTGAGAAAGAGGAAATAGAATCTTGGAACGTGTCTGTGAGTGTGGCTGTGGAGGAGGAGAAAGAGAAGATGGATAACTGAGAAGGTGAAATGGAAGAAAGTGAAGAAGAGAAAAGAGAAACGGATAAGGGAGAAGGTGAAACAGAAGGGCTTGAGAAGGCAAGTGATATGGGAGAAATTAAAGAAGCGTTGGAGAAGGAAGATGGGGATGAAAAAGATGAGATGTAAGATGAAGAGAAAGGAAGTGTTGAATAGTATGAAACAGACAAGAAACAACAGGAGAAAAATGAGGAAGGGAAGGAGAGAGGAACGTTGGAGATGGAAGATGAGGAGTTCAAGGTATGGGATGACATGGCAAATGAAGAAAAAGACGAGATGGAAGGCAGAGAGAGAAAGAAAGAAAGAAAGAAGAATGGAGAAGAAGGAGGAACAGATGGATAGGAAGAACGAAAAGTGGAAGAATGAGAAAGGGGAAGGGAGTGATTTTGAGGATGAAGATAAAGTTCTCAGTAGTGATAACATCATGATTTTGGATTCTGTTAGTGATGGAGGACCAGTTTGCAACCAGTATCACAATACATTTGATAATAATGTAGTTAACAATCATGGGTATTATGTTGTGAATTCATCATCATCGGCTTTAACTCGAATCCGAGTATAAATCTTCTTCCTTCAGTCCAGTTTGTGGATGTGTTTACGGTGACTAAAGAGTCCAATCCTGGCATGGAACAAGCGACCACACAAGTCGCATAGTATTGCTGGAGGAGGACGTGGTTGGGCTGCTCGAAGTTTCCTAGCTTGACGCTTGGCCTCTTCATGTATGCGTCGATCCCTTTCAAACGGCTTTACAGTATCCGAGATGGTACGGCGCCAAGTTGAGCGGTCTTCAGCCAGCATGTCCCAGGTTTGTGAATCAAGACCTGTCAATTTCAGGGTCTGCTTAAATTGGTCCTTGTAGCGCCTCTTAGGACCACCATGAGGTCTGGTGCCATAGCATAACTCACCATATAGCATTTGATGAGGTAATCTCACATCATCCATCCGATGGACATGACCAATCCATCTAAATTGGTGACCTATTATGGATGATTCTATGCTGTTGATTTGAGCCTTTTCCAGAACAGCAATATTGGTAATGCGGTCTTCCCATTTAATCCTCAGGATTGATCGAAGTTTTTGTAGGTGGAAACGCTCAAGCTTCCTAAGATCACGTCGGTAAAGGGTCCACGTTTCACAGCCATACAACAATGTAGAAATGACTACTGCTTTGTACACCATAAGCTTTGTACTCATGGACAGATCTTTATTCATAAAGACCCGGTGCGCTAATCGTCCATATGCTGCATGGGCTGCGCCAATTCTCTTATCCACATCCTGCTCACAGGTACAGCTCACAGAAATGGTACTGCCCAGGTACGAGAAGTGGTCAACCTGTTCTAATGGCAAATTTGAAATGGAGATATTGAACTGAGGAATAGGTGTGCCTGGTGAAGGTTGTGCCAAGACTTTAGTCTTATTGACATTTATGGTAAGACCAAAGTGATCACATGCACTTTTGTAACAGTTAACTGACTCTTGCAGCTCTTCTGGTGTGAGAGTTGGTGACGCAGCATCATCTGCATACAACATGTTAGTAACCTTAGTAACCTGAGTTTTCCTCAAGGAGCGGAGACGAGTTAGGTTGAAAAGCCCTCCATCAAAACGATACTTGACCTCAACACCTGGGATGTTTGCGGGTGAATCATAAAGCATTGCAGCCAAGTACAGCGCAAAAAGCGTTGGAGCCAGTACACATCCTTGTTTCAGTCCATGGGTAATGGGAAATTCATCGGACATCTTATTCTGATGGCAAACCTGACCTGTCATGCCATCATGGAGAGCTTTGATTAGATCTACAAAACGCCGAGGGCAACCAAACCGCTTCAGCACTGCCCACATGGCTGGTCTTGGAACCGAATCAAATGCCTTTTCCAAGTCATAAAAGACTAAGAAGAGTGGATTCTGTTGTTCTCTACATTTTTCTTGTAGCTGTCTCACACAGAAAATCAAGTCAATTGTGCTTCTGGAAGTTCTAAATCCACATTGTGACTCTGGGAGGATCCTCTCAAAGATAACCTTGAGGCGGTTAAGTAGAATTCTTGCAAGAATCTTCCCCACAATTGATAGCAGTGATATACCACGGTAGTTGCCACAAACACTGCGATCACCCTTTTTAAAGATAGTGACGATAGTGGCATTCTTTAGGTCTCCAGGTACCTTTCTTGATTCCCATATTCTGAGGATAAGGATAATAGAGAAACTATGAGTATATTTCTATCAAAATGCATCAGTGCGAAGTTAGCAGAGGGGGCTAGCGATCGCACGCGCCGCATAGCAGAGAAGCGAGCCATGACTCTCTCGCAGCTACTTGACACGAGCGGACGCGTTGTCGCACGCGCCGAGCTGAGAAGCACTTTTTCCACGCAACAGAAGCCCGGTCGACAAACACTACTGTACTGTCGAATGACCGAGGAATCGCAGAGGAAGTTATAAGAAGAGCCGGTGAAGTGCAAATGCACTAGTTTTGAAGAGATCAGCGTTTATGGAAACATAATATTATCAGAACGAGACTTCGCAAATAAAGCAGCATTGTAAAGAGAAGCAATAACCAGCAGTATTGCCTATTTCAAGCTACAGTATTGCTACAGCATATTCAACTGTATATATTCTACGTTTTTACATCACAGTCAACATTAGTCTACACGATGACAGCGAACTTGAGTCGGGGAGGACAAGCTTATTCGACATATACTGAAGAGATTATTATGGATAACTAAATCAATGGAAGGAGGTTAGTCTACACCAGGGGTCTCCAAACTACGGCCCGGGGGCCACATCCGGCCCGCGGACAGATTTTATCCGGCCCGCGGAGAGCTAGCATACTTGAAAACTCCTTTTAGAGAACATATTTTTTTATAGCAAATTAAATTTAGTTTACTGAAGTATTCTAATTTTATTTCTTTTCTTTCTTTCTTTCTTTCTTTCTTTCTTTCTTCGGCTTGTCCCAATTAATTGGGGTCGCCGGAGCCAACCAGGCTCATTTTGGTTTTGGTCGGGGATTTAAGGCCGGATGCCCTTCCTGACGCCACGTGAATTTTCAGGTGAAAATTCCACCCCGCTGTCACCGGGATTCGAACCCCGGCCGGCCGGGTGAAAGACGAGCAGCTAAGCCACTGCGCCATCACGCTCCCAAGTATTCTAATTTTATGTTGAATAATTATTAATATGACATCTACATTGATGGTCATGGGCTAACTACTCATAACATTGTTGTAGGCTTATTGTTATTGTTTTTGTGATAATTTGGATAAAGAAACACAGAATTGTAATGAGTAAAGACATTTATAACATGCAGACATATGAAATACTAATGAGATTCATGTAATTGAGATTTTCCACTGACAATAGTTTGTAGTTGTGGACTAATTTTACTTGTACCAATTATTAAAAGAGATTTAAGATGCTCATCAGTTAATTTAGATCTGTAAACATTTTTTGTGTACTTCATTTTGGAGAAGGTCTTCTCACACAAATAAGTAGTACCAAAAACAGAAAACAGCCCACGAGCAAATTTATGCAAATTATCAAATTGTGTCAGTGGAAGACTCTTATAAAATTCCAACAAAGATGAGTTTTGATATTTGTTCTTAATTATATCACTGCACTGTAGTTCAATCATTTCCATTTTAAGTTCTGGGGCTAGGGTTTCAATGTCAGTATCAAAAGGATCCTGAAAAATCTTAATTTGATTCGCAAAGGCATCGAAGTCCGAGAAACGAGTATCAAAATTTATTTTCAAAGCACTCAAAGTTTTGATTGCAAAATCGATAGGAAACTCAGTCTCAGTGGTGTGGCTGAATATTTCACATGTTTTAAAATGTGAAAAACATTTACTTCGTAGTTGTGATTGAAACAGTATCAATTTCTTCCGGAATGATTTGATATTAGTGTATAAATCAGGAAGATGCTGGTTTTCTCCTTGCAATCTCAAATTCAGTTCGTTCACATGTTTTGTCAAATCAACATAGAATGCTAACTTCCACAGCCATGCGTTGTTTTGTAATTCAGTAAGAGGGCGATGCTTTTCATTCAAAAAAATTTCGATCACTGCTCGAAGTTCAAAAAAGCGCTGAAGGACTTTCCCACAACTAAGCCAACGTACGGCAGTATGATAAGGTAAGTCATTTTCTCCAATCTCTTCAATAAATTGTCGGAATTGTCGGTGATTCAGCCCAAAAGATCTCATAAAATTAACAGTTGATATGACTGGTTTCAGAACTTCAGACATATCCAAACATTTTCCGCACAAAGACTGTTGATGAATGATACAATGTAAGATTAATGGTTTTGAACCACCGTCATTTTCTACAGCCTTTGACACAAGAGCGACCACTCCTTTATCTTTCCCACTCATGTTTTTGCCTCCATCAGTTGTAATACATTTCAAGTTTTCCCATCGAAGGTTCTTTGATTAATGGCCATTTCAACTCCTTTAAAAATATCTATACCAGTAGTTGCGCCATGAATACTATACATATCAAGAAGTTCTTCATGCACTTCATAGCTTTTATCTACTCCTCGAATATAAATCAACACCTGAGCAGTATCTGACACATCCGTTGACTCATCCAAGGCCAAAGAAAACCACTCAACATCTCCATTTTTGTCGAACAGTTGAGAGGATATATTTTCAGCGATGTTTTCTACCCTTCGAGCCACAGTGTTTGCTGACATACTGACAGTTTTTAATAAATTTACCTTTTCAGGGCACATTTCTTCGGCTGCTGCAATTATGCATTCTTTGATCATTTCTCCATCGGTGAATGGTTTTCCACATTTGCAATTTCAAGAGCCACACGAAAGCTGGCACGAGTTGCAGCCTCTTGTTCGGTTTTGAGTTTTGAAAATGAAGATTGCTGCGATTTCAATCCGCGCTTCATAGCTTCGAATTTTTCTGTCCGCAAACTTCCTGTATATTTTGAGTAATTTTGAAAATGTTTTGTTTCATAATGACGTTTAATGTTATATTCCTTGAGAACGGCTATGCTTTCATTGCAAATCAAACATAGCGCCTTGTTACTGGACTCAATTACGAAATACTGAATGTTCCACTCATCTTTGAATTTTCTGCATTCACTATCAATTTTTCGCTTCTTTTCCATACTACTAAATCACACACAAAAGCAACAATTCAAATCAAAATACTGTTACAAAGATGTCTTAAACTTAAACGCGCACAAACACGTTTTAAGGAGGTACGCACTATTTTATTTCACAACAGTGTCATAGGAACTGACTTGTGGTTGCGCAACTAGCCTTCTTATATATTCCAATCACTGCCATCTAGAAGTGAGTGGAAGACACCAGAACTCTCTCGAACCAACGAGATTACTCTGTACGTGCTATTAGCGCCATCTGTTAGCGATAGAAGGTACTACCTATTTCCGCTTGTGTCCACCAGATGTCGTGTCACGTTACTCCTCATGGCTCGTACTCTACGACTAATCAAGAAATTACAGATAATGACAGGAAAATTAATAATATGCAGTGTTGCCGTTTTGCGGACTTTAGTCCGATTTGCAGCGTTTTTTCAACGTTGCGTGCTTTTTCGGACTTTTTTTCATCAGTGGACTATTTCACTTTTTACCACCGGCAACAATGATAATATGGTTTTGGCCCTCGGAACTTACTGGAGTAATCAGTATGGCCCTAAGGCTGGAAAGTTTGGAGACCCCTGGTCTATACCATGGATTGGGAAGTCAGAGTGACTTAAAAGACCAAGGATCAACACATCTACAACTGCCCAACAACTTGCAGTATTCCAACATGAGTTTCTACACTACAAGCAAGATGTCCAATACCATCAGCAGGGTGTCGAGCGATCATCTTTCTTCAAATTCCCGTATAATTCCCGTATGAAAATCCACCAAATTCCCGTATATTTTAGAATCCTCTAAGACTAGAGTTCGCATACCGAATGGCTGAAAAATGAATCTTAAAGCGCGAATCAAGATTTTCTGGCGTTAAGTGTAACTGCATTTTTGGAGATACGCTCTCAGCCCACGGGTGATGGCGAGATTTAGGCCTAATCCGTAGCGTGAGCAAAGCGCGCGAGCGAACTCTCGCGCAGATGGGACGAGATGCTACGAACATAAATAAAATACCGTTTACCTGAGAAGAGCTGATATAAATGACTGTTTTACTGAGGAGGGTTGAGAGAGTAGAGAATAGGAGTGTCACATAATAAATGTTTACGGGAAGTGACTGAATTGTACGATACCGTAACCGTATAGAGCTTCCAAGAGTTAAAATGGCACCGAAGCTTATGCATAGCGAACTTCCGGTCCGCGAATCTCCATTTGAATTTCATTGCCAGTGAATCGTTCGTGATTATCTTCTTTATTATTTCGGATTGTGGTTTTGTTTTTGGGCGCTCAACTTATGAAATAAGAACTAGAGGGTTGGCCTTTCATGAATATTCCAAAGACAAGTGTCTCCTAAAAGTGTAATTAGTAAAACTTCGCATCAGAGACGACCATAACAAACAGCTTGCCTACAATAATTAAGTTGGTGCAAATTAAATATGTTATATGTGAGAATATTATTATAATTTGCTATCCGGTTGTTATATTAGTATATTATGCATTAACGTGACCCGTTTAAATGCTAAATTGTGACGGAAGCTACGAGTTATAGGCTATTCGCCTTACCGGTAGGCCTAATATTCAATAACAACGCATCGTTTCTTCTGTAATATTTATTTAATCATTATAATTATAATAGCCTATCTATTAACCCTTATTTAACCAATAATCATTTTATAATTCTATACATATTCCAGGTATTGCAAGAAATCGATATTTGATAGCACATGGGGTTCCACCTTAAAATCCAACCGTGCCCAGTTTTCAGTACCTATGGAAAATATTACCGTAAGTTAATAAGCCAAACAACTGGCGACAATTTTTTTTGAAATGCTCATTTACATCTTCACCCTAGTCTACATAAATCACTGAAATCACGGTAATCACTGAAAGAGTAAGGTGGTTATGACCTCAATTTCACAAACGAACGAACCTCATTTTGCATGAATTATGGAACCCGCAAGACCATGGTGATGACAAGAGGGGAAAGACAAGGAAAGGGCATTGTGAAAATTGGAAGTCAGAGTTTGGAAATTGTGGACACGTTCAAATACCTAGGAAGTGAATTGATGCAAACTGGTAGGTTGGACATGGAGATTGGCAGGAGGGTACAGCAGAGCAATGCATTCTATCAAAGTGTAAGAAAACTTGTTTGGAATAAGGAAGTACCAAGGAAAAGCAAGGAGGTAATGTATAAAATGTACTATGTACCCATATTAACGTATGCAGCTGAGACTTGGACCCTGACGAGCAGGCAAGAGAGTAGAATCCAAGCCAGTGAAATGAAATTCCTAAGAAGTATGATAGGTAAGACAAGGAAAGACAGAGTGAGGAATGAAGATGTTAGGAAGGAAGTTGGGATGGGAAAACTAAATGAGAGAATTGAGAAGAATAAACTAAGGTGGTTTGGACATGTAAAGAGGATGGAGGAAAATAGAATACCAAGACAGATGCTGGAGGCGAAGTGCAAGGGTAAGAGAGCAAGGGGAAGACCTAGAACAAGGTGGATTGATTCAGTGAAGAACAGCGTGAGAAAAAGAAATCTGGACTGGGACAAGATCGTGGAAGAAGAATGGTGGAAGGAAAGAGGAAAGTGGAGAAGTGCCATAAATACCCCGACCCGGCAGGAGCTGGATAAGGGGAAATGATGATGATGATGATATGGAACCCGAATCCTAATAGAGTGAATATCTGAATGGAATGAATGTATCGCGTGATCGAGGTTATGAAAGTGCGTGCGTGAGAGAGTGAGTGAACAGGAAAATGTACTATGTCAATATTCTAAATATGTAAATACTGCAAATAATTTTGTAAAACTTGTAAATATTGTTAAAACAAATGTAGATGTAAGCTGTGCCTGTGAAGCATGAAATATGTATGTGGGGCTTGCCCTTTTTCACTAGGCCTTCCATACTTCATGTACGATTTATGGTAAATAAATAATAATAATAATAATAATAATAATAATAATAATAGAGGTATGGATTGTCTGCATTTGAAAATATATTAGTCAATAATTTAAAACAAGATGGCAGAAAACTAAATGCAAAAAGCTGCGTGCCTACTACGGTGTAAAGTTGCTCCGTGAAAAAAAAAAAAAAATGCACCTCGCCAAGATTTTACGACGTGCATACAGTTAAATACAATCATCCAATTGGAGAAACACTTTTTTTTTGTCACGATCTTATACGCAATTCAAACATAAACAGCTGTAATTTACGGGAAAATGTGCAACATTTATTACTCCTGTATGTATTTTAAATTAGATCACGTTCCTCACTTGGTAAATGACCTGCAGTCAACTCCCAGCGAGACTCCTCCTTCAGCGTTGGAGCTAGCCATGGATCAGTTTTACTGTTAAAGTGTGCGATCGGTAACCTTTCTCACGTCGCTTCGGGTTGCTTTAATCATGTGTCCATTTCGTTCAAGATAATGCAGTACATGAGGAGTTTCTGCAATTTATTCCAATTAATGATACGGATAAAGTCATCAAGTTAGGCAGATTTTGAGAGTCAATAGAAATGGCAGTGGGAACACGGAGAGTAAAACATTATCTTTCTCTCGCATAATATCAATATTATAAGCAACAACGTAACTATGGTCATGATGATACCACTCCATCGTTTCACTTTTAATATTTAGTTACTGTTTTCCATATTCTTCATTTTTTCATTTTGTCGAAAAAATAATAAGGCCTAAAATAGTTTTCATGCATAGGGAACGGTTATTTAATTATTGTTTTTTATGAATATTAATCGAAAAGCCATTTTAATTATGATAACTGTTGTTTTCAGGGGCAGAACAGCAAGGTCATCTGTCCCTTTAATAATGTGCTTAATGACCCTATTTTATTAATGAACCCCCCCCCCAGAAGGAAATCCTGGGTTTAACGATGTAGAGTAAATATTTTCATTGTATCTCGTTAAAATTTTATAGCAGATTGAACAAAAAAAGTACAGGTTTTTCTTACCAAGTTTACGGAGCGCTCACTTAGAAAGATCATTACGTTAAAAGTATTGATCCGATCGTAACGAAACTTTAATACGTCTTAAAGGAACTTATTGTTAACACGCATATGAAGTTTTAATCTCATCTGACGTTCCTTAAAATAGTTGTTGTGAATTTTGTAAAACAACTTTTTCTCGGGCCTGGGTGGTCATAGCAGTATGAAATATGGCTTGTTATGAGGCTCATAGCAATGCAAGGCTTAACGTAAAACTACATTTTATCTACTTGTGATTCTCGATTTTATATGGATTGATATTTAATCGGACCATTGTGGGCGGCGATAGTACCGTAGCAGCCTGGCAATGTTGCCAGTTGACTACCGTATTTCGAACTCGCTGCACACTCGTTCCTACGCACACCAAACTCTGACCTTTGTTCTTCGTTAAGTTATTAGCAACAAGCAGCAACTATCACTGTCTGTATTACCTACATTGATCAAGATGCCAGCTAAACCGCAGTTAACGGAGGGGGAATTTGCCATGATTATAAGTGCAATATGTTTTTTAGAAGCGAGAGAGAAAATAATAATGATAAGAGGGTTTAGCTAAAAATATCCAAGTGTATTGGAAGGTCGATAGCCACGGTGAAGAGATGTGCCGCTGCAATTAAGATATTTCTCTTCCTCCCAGAATCCAAAAGTATGAAAGTTTGATGAAAGCAGAGCTAATTGTTCACGCCAAACCTCACTTCAGGGCACCTAAAAAGAAGCTGGAACAGATAATCAAGAATGTTCGTCCTGACGTCGAACTCGCCTGGCTGCCAGTTGCTCATTGTGAGCTCAGCCCCATAGAGCTGGTTTGGTCCTAAGTGAAAAATAAAATAGCTAAAGTGAATATGAGTAACCAGGCGGAGAGAGGAAAATCAATGGAGGTGATGCGAGATCTCTGTAAAGAAGCCCGGTCCGTAACACCGGAGCTATGGAAAAAATGCATCGAACACACCAAAAATAGAGAAACATTACTGGGAAAAGGATGGGCTAACAGAAGAAGTCCCCGTTGTTGAGCCACTTCCCTACTTGTTATAAACTTAAATGACAGTTCATCTGATTCATCGGGCAGTGATTTTTCAGAGGTTAATAAGGGAGCAGTTTTATAATCTTATAATCTCAAAGTGTAAATTACTTCAAACAATTAATCTTATAATAATAGCTTTTCAGCTGACACCATTTTTAAACCTGCAAATGGAGGTCCAAAGCCCTCATTAAAAAAGGTGTTGGGAAATGTTTCACTTCTTGCGGAAATGAAATAAGACACGTTTCTCTAACTTGTAGGTAAACTTAGCAGAGGATATTAGCGCTGCACATAAGGATGTAAAGAAGAATTAAACAGTTAAGTTAAATAGACGTGAATGAAAGTGTATTTTATTTTTTATTTATTTTTTTCTTAGTCTTATTACCCTCCAGGGTTGGTTATTCCCGCGGACTCAGCGATGGATCCCGCATTTACCGCCTCCATTTTGAAACTTCAGGATCGGGATACAACTGGGGTGTGTGACCAGCACCTCGCCCAGGCGGCCTCACCTGCAAAGCGAACAGGGACCTTAAGAGGGGTGGGAAGATTGGGAGGGATAGGCAAGGAAGAGGGAATGAGGCGGCCGTGGCCTTATGTTAGGTATCATCCCTGCATTTGCCTGGAGACGAAGTGGGAAACCACGAAAACCACTTCGAGGATGGCTGAGGTGGGAATGGAATCCTCTTCTACACATTTGGATCACCCGAGGCCGAGTATACCCCGTTCCAATCCTCATACCACTTTTCAAATTTCGTGGCAGAGCCGGGAATCGAACCACGGACCTCCGGGGTGGCAGCTAAGCACGCTGACCACTACACCACGGAGGCGAATATAATTATATTATAATATTTGTATTATAATTCGTCAATTTCACTTATGGTTTTTAATTTAATCTTATTTTAATTAATGTCATTTTTCAAGTCCTCGTACTGCAGCTCCTTCACCAAGATTTTACTCGTATAAAATAATATCTTCCTTGTCACGTGAGCGACCCATGGTTTAACCCATGGACATTCACTTTATCTTTCCGTTTCTTTTATATACTGGTATTGCCACCACAGAATTTCAACTACCATAATATAGTTAAGTGAACAAGGAACTGTCCTTCATCCATTTTGCTAAACTAAGATAAAATATTTGATGTAGTGTAATGGTGTGATGATTGCTTTGATAAAAGTTCAGTTTTATAAAATATTTGATAAAATTTATTTGACAAATTTCTTTGGTAGGGTAATACCGGCCTAACACAAATTACAAAACAATAACAGAAATTCACAGACCTTACGGCTTGGAACGCGCGCGTATTATGTTTCACAGGGCAACGTCGCACAAGTTTCCTCGACCGAGCGCATTGTTCCCGTCGCTTGCTACGATACATTCTTCTCACATAACCACCTGATTAAATATCAATCGATATAAAAGCAATTATCAAAAGTAGATAAAATGTAGTTTTTCGTTTAGCCTTGCATTGCTACGAGCCTCAAAACAAGCCATATTTCATGCTGCTATGACCACCCAGGCCCGAGAATAAATTGTTTTACAAAATTCACAACAACTATTTAAAGAAACGTCAGATCAGATTAAAACTTCATATACGCATTAACAATAAGTTTCTTTAAGACGTATTAGAGTTTCGTTACGATCCGATCAATACTTTTAACGTAATGATCCTTCTCAGTGAGCGTTCCGTAAACTTGGTAAGAAAAACCGGTACTTTTTTGTTCAATCTGCTATAAAATTTTAACGAGATACAATGCAAATATTTACTCTACATCGTTAAACGACAAATAAAACAAGGACAATTTTGGTGTAGGTTGTTCTTACGTAAGACTAATGGTAAAGGTTTTATTGACCTCTAAACTCTAGTATCTATACTTATTTCCCCGACAGTAAATGCCCACATTGGAACAGACAGACAAGGATTGGATGAAATAATTGGTTCTTTCAGTTATGGAAACAAAAATGCTGAAGGAGGGCTTTTAATAGCATTTTGTGAGAGAAATGGACCAATTGTAGGAAATACTTGGTTCAGAAAGAAAACTAGCCAAAAAATAACTAGGTATGGATGGGGAGAACGCAAAACTAAAACCATGATAGATATCTTCCTTATTGAGAAAGACAATCGCCGGCAACTAATTGATGTCACAGCTATGCCTAAAGAGGATTTTAAAGGTGATCATAAAATTGTAGTAGCTCAATTAAGGCTTGGGAAAATCGTCCAGTTAAAGGAGACAAGAGAAAGAAAAATATAAGTATGGCGATTAAAAGAGAAGGAAATACAAGAAAATTTCCAAGACAGTCTGAAGAAATTGCTCCCATTAGACGAGATAGAAAATGTGGAAGAAGAATGGGCAAAGTTCAAAGAAAGAATCGTCCACTGTGCTGAAGATCAATGTGGTAGGGTATCTGGTAAAAGGAAGGACAAGGAGACTCCTTGGTGGAATAACAGAGTAAAAGAGGCAGTAAAAGAAAAACAAAAGGCCTGGAGGAAGTGGACAGTAGGCAACAAGGTTGAGAATAAAGAAAAGTACCAAGCGGCAAAGAAAAAATGCCAGAAGGTGGTGCAAGAAGAGAAACGGAAGTGCTGAGAAAACTTCACAGAAACTTTGCAGGAAGATGCTAAGGGAAGCCAGAAGGTATGGATTGGTTAGGAACAAAGTGAAAAGCAAAGAAACAAAATTTGTGAAGACTGAGACAGGATGGGTTTTGACACAAAAAGAAGAAATACTGAAACATTGGGATAACTATTTTGACAAATTACTGAACGTCAAATCCAAAGTATTGATAGAGGAAAGAAAGGAGAATGAAAGGACTGTAGAAATTCAAGGTGAAGATATAACAATGTTAGAGATAGAAAGTGCCATAAAGAAGATGAAGAGTGGGAAAGCAACAGGAGTGGATGAGGTAGCTATAGAGATGATTAAGGCAGCTGGACCCATAGGGAAGCAATGGTTGTACAGATTGTTTCGGGTGATATGGAAAAATAAGGAAGTACCAGAAGAGTGGGGTAAAGGTCTAATAATTCCGGTCTTCAAGAAGGGAGATAAAAAAGATGATGATAATTCTGGTTTTAAAGGGCCTAACATCTAGGTTATCGGCCCCTAGAAGAGAGATAAAAGAGACTAACAACTACCGAGGAATCACCCTCATATCACATGTGGCAAAGGTATTTGAACGGATACCCGAGGGACGACTGAGGATGGTAGTGGAAAAGGAAATGGAGAGAGAACAATATGGATTTCGAAGAGACAGATCAACTTTTGATCTTATTTTTACGATGAGGAATGTGATGGAGAAAGGTGGGAATACAGAAAGGATTTGGTGACAACCTTTATAGATATTGTGAAGGCATATGATCGTGTGCCAAGACAACTGGTTTGGGATGCATTGATACGGAAGAAAGTAGGTAGAGCTGAAGTGGAAATGATTAAAGCGATGTATCGTCAGTGTCAGTAGCGTGAAGACCAAGATTGGACAAACAAACTGGTTCAATGTAGAAACAGGTCTAAGACAAGGGAGTGTATTGTCCCCTTTACTTTTCCTCACTGTCATGGATGGAATCCATAAACGAGTGAAACTGAAAATGGGAAGTAAAGGGACGAAGGCCTTACTCTTCGCTGATGACATAGTGATATGCGGGGACGATGAATTGGAAGTCCAAGAACAAGTAAATGTTTGGAACCAGGAGATAGAAGAGCATGGAATGAAAATCAGTGTGGAGAAGAGTCAGACGATGGTGATGACAAGAAATGTGCGAGATGGTAGGGGGTATATTGCAGTAGATGGAAAACCATTACAAGTTGTGAAAAGCTTCGAATACTAACAGACGATGGAAGGATAAGTGAGGAAGTTGGTAAGAGGATCCAACAAGCAAATGGGTTTTTCCTGAGTGTGAGGGGTCTATATGGAACCAGGAAGTTCCCGAGAAATGTAAAAGAATCTTGTATTCAACATATTACACACCTATATTGACGTATGCAGCAGGCACGTGGACAACAACTTAACGGGAGGAAAGTAGAATCCAGGCAGCAGAGATGAAGTTCCTTAGAGGTATAATTGGAAAGACACGCAGAGACAAAATCAGAAACAAGGAAATTAGGGAGAAAACAGGATTCCCAAAGTCACAAGACAAAATCGAGATCAGTAAGCTAAAATGGTATGGACATATGATGCGAATGGGAGAAGACCGAGTCCCGAAGCGATCATTTACTGAGAAAGTCACGGGAAGGTGCCAAAGGGAAAGGTCGAGGATGAGGTGGATGGATGCAGTGAGGGAGAGTGTTGAGAAAAGAGTGAAAGTGGAGGATGTACTGGAAGAGGGACAAGAATGGTGGAGAGACAGAAAAGTATGGAGGTCCTTGATTCACACCCCGACCCAGATCACTGGAACCGGGAAATGAAGAAGAAGAAGATTGGTAATGCAACTGTATATGATGTTAGGTGAGATGCTAAAATGGTGATAGAAATCCGGAGTTTGTCTATTTGGAGTGACTATATGGTTGTAAACAAGTAGTTCCGTGAAGAACCATACAGCCTATTTTCATATATCCTACTCATGTTAATTGCCTCTATCAACATACAAAATTTCAGTTTGATTGTTGTGATAGACTCGTAGATATCGTTAACTGTCTAAATATTTCAGATGGTCGCCAGGTTGGATTATTATTTATGTGCTATTACATGAAGATTATTGTGTACGTGTGGTATTCAAACTTCAATCGCATGACTAGGACACAAGAAGTAAAAACGAGATTTTAAAATTTCCCACAGCTGCCATCTTTTGGTTATGAAAACAAATGAAATAAATTAGATGCCAGTGGATTAACATTTGTTTAAGCATTTAACGTGCAAAGTTTCACTGCACTCGGATGGTTAAATCGCGAGAAACGTCCATTTAAATATTTATCCTCAGCGTCACCGCCATGTTGGATTTGTGCTCACCAGGTTACTGAAAGTCATATAGGTGAACTTATGTTCATAGCCTCTATGAACATTAAAAAATTCAGTTTGATTGCTGTAAAAGATTCGTAGATATTGAGAACCGTAAAAATATTTCGGATGCTCGCCATTTTGGATTGTTATATGTATAGGCCATAGAGTTATGTACCACTAAAGGAAGTATATTGCGTAGCTTCATTATTCAAACTTTCACTTCGATCGCATGATTATGACACAAGAAATAAAATCTTAATTTTAAAATTTAGCACAGCTGCCATCTTGAGGTTATGTAAACAATTGAACTAAATTAGATGCCAGTGCATTACAATATGTATAATCATTTACTGTACCACATTTCACTGCGCTCAGATGGTTACATCACGAGAAAAGTCTATTAGAATGTTTCAACTTCGCTTGGGCCCCCCCATATTCGTTTTGTACTTAACAGGTTTTTGAAAGTTACATAGATAAACTTGAAGCAGTGCCCTTTATCAAAATTTACAAAATTTCAGGGTGATATCGGTAATAAGTTTCGGAGATACTGAATGCTGGAGAAATATTTTGCACAGCCGCCATGTTGGATTGGTGAGAGACAATAAAATTTGAAGGGCACGGTCGGGGTCGGCCAGAATAATGCTATGATCTTACCGAGTTTCATTGAAATCTCTCTAGCCGTTTAGAATTTATTAGGGACACACACACACCATCACACACACACGGACAAAAGGTGATCTCATAAGCCTATTTTTTTCTTTCCATAAAATGAAAATAGGCTAAAAATCAACTATGGTGTACTGTAATATTACAGGCTACTACTTATCTGGATGTCGTCCTCGCCGGAGCTACCAGCAGTTTCGTGTTCACTCTTACACCAGGTGGGTCGACAATAACAGGAATAATTTAAAACTGGTTCTTGAAATAGTTACAAAAGACTGTGAACTTTTCATTTATGATGTCTCTAACACACATTTAACTTGGCAATATGGTTTTCTAGAGCAGAAAAGTCAATTTTTTTTTTAATATAAAACACTTTTTATGATTAATTCAAACTGATGACTCTGAATGAATCACCTCTATCAAAATAATATAGAACAGTCTTTCAGCTTTCTATTGATTTATGATAAGTTATATTTATGATTACAGTTTGCTTACAGATACCAAATTTCTTTAGTGTGCACTGCAGCATTTGACAGATAAACCTGCAGCAGTTCTAGGGTTAATAAACATCGATATTTAATTCGAAATTGGCCAATGAGCGATGGACGTCTGGCTACTGAAATGGCGGGATATTTTAAAAAATATTTTTGTATCTTATGGCTAGCCCGTTTTTAAAAATGTTGAGGTTCATCGATACTTAGCTAAAACCAGGAGAAAAACTTAAATAACCAGCAGGCAGAAAAACTATGGAAAATCGGGAGTCTCCCGCCTAAATTGGTAGAGTTGGTTGATATGCCGGTAGAACATGAAAATAGGCTATTTATTCTTCATGGAACTACTTGCTTAAATGCCAGTTCTGTAACACGCGAAGGTCTTAATTTTTGGATGTCAAGAAGTACAATTGAAGCCTATCAGAAATGACAGATTGTCTTTAAAAGCAAAAACAAGTAGCTGATCTCTCTAGCCATAACAGTTAATAACACATTCCTCAATTAGGACTAAATACTTTCGTAGATTACTTTTAAAAAATGCTTGCGGATATTATAATCAAACACTATAAAGGAATGTATTTCTAATTGATATTAGATTGCTAATCAACTTCCTTATCTATAAAATTAAGATATTATAACTTAAAATTGACTGAATCATAACAAAATCAAGACCATATAACCTTCAAAATTACAGTGTAGCTGCAAAAATTAAGACAACAAAATTCTAATGAACACACCAACCTTCATCTGGAAATTTCCTCTTTTTTGGCCCAGGAACATTTTCTTTAGGTGGACTGTTGTCTCTGGATTCTGATTCTGGTACAGACGTTACGATAGATTTATCACGGAATACGGCTCGATGAGAACTTAGGAGTTTCATTAGTCTTGAACCAACTGTAACAGGAGAGGATATTATTCAGCATACATGCAGTTCTTTTTCACCTCATTACACCCTCAAAAATGTCTCTAAGGCAATACTGTGACGAGTGGATGAAGTGAAAGTAATAGCCGACACTGGCCTCAAGAGAGGTACATGAGTAGACTTATAATGATGTCATCACACTGCCGTTATATCGAGATACAGTATTTACAATTCTGAAGCCAGTAGGAAGACAACGAAGTTTCTGGAAAAATGAAACTCCTAATTTTGTAGACATCTGAATGTGGACAACTGGCAAGAACTCGCCCAAAACAGAGTTCAGTGGAGACATTTTGTGAGATTGACGTGGGATCTTCGTGTCCCATAGAAGCTTTCTGAGTGAGTGAAGCTATACAGTGCACTCCCGATAATTCGCGTGCGGATAATTCGCTTTGCGGTTAATTCGCGGGTCTCCAAATATATTTTAAATAGAAATTCTCACGGCAACTAATCATCATGCTAAGTAAAGCAATCTCTCAAGTCATTTAAAAGAATTTTCGTGCGACGCAATGCGTAAAGACGAAATCATTGACATTCGAGAAGACTGAACTGTGTTTCTCTGTGATGGAACAGTAGGCCTACTTGCGCAATGTTCGAAACATACGAGCAGGTTGCCGCGAGTGGTACCATAGCATAGATTTCCTTTATCTTCGAAGCCCAAACAATACAAGAGGAATGCGCTTTCACTGGGAACCTACCCTCCCTTTCCCAACAGCCACGCTCAAAGGTCGCTGACCTGTGAGTTGTGAAGGGTGGATGCGCGGACAGCGTATTGTAAACAGTGATTATTGCGTAATGACGTAAACTTTCGCGAGACCGAGAGCGTGTTTGTTGGATGCTCTTTATGCAGTCAAACAGTCATGAGAGAAAAATACCGCTACAAAAGCAAGCTCTTGCCGACATCTGTAACGACGATATTTCGAACGGGCAAGTGAGACGCCGATAAAGACTATGATGATTTAAGACATGAAAGCAAAGATGAAATAGCACGGAATTTGACTGTTGGTGAGGAAAACTGAGATCCAGTTGATATCGAGTGCGGGAGTGATGCAACGGAAATCCCGAAAGTTTTCCACAGAATCTAGTCACACTTATCTCTTATATAGAAAAACGAAATGAATTTTCGTTCTCTAACGTTTTCTTCGGAAAAGTGCTCTCGAAAATTAGAATAAACAATCTAAGAAACAAAACGGGATGACTTAAAAAAAAATATATTATTGTAGGCATAATCCACATAGGCCTGCCTTTAGCCTAGCATGTCTTATAAGACACTACAATCAAGTGTTTTAATTATTATTTTGCGTTTCAAGCATATTTCAATATTTTAATCAATAGTTTTGTTTTTACTAGGCTTAACAAAAATAACTGCGGATAATTCGCGGTTTTCAATAATTCGCGGAATTTCGTGCATTAATTACCGCGAATTACCGAGAGTGCACTGTACTTTCTTTAATTAAGATCAATAAACCAGGCCACAGAAGCCAGCCATTAGATTACAGCTTTAAATCACTGAGCACTTCTAAAATCTTGAAGACTGGTGCTAAAAATATGAGCCCCAATGATGCAAATAATAAGCATGATAAATCTGTATGCCGAAGGTAAAGGGCACTATTTTCAATTTTTTTTTTTAATTATAACGAAATTAACCTTGCAAGATACAGTATTGTAATTTCAAAGTCAATAATTCAAAGAATAAAACAGGCAAGGATTTCTTTAATAATATAATTAACAAGAACGCTGCACCCACGAAACATTTCAAAAAAAATCTTCAAATGCCTTTCCTGTAAAGTTTCAATTTTGTGACATAGTGCCCTTTACCTCTGGCATACAGAAATATGTCATTGAAGAGCTTATTTTGACTTATTCCAGCCCAAGGTAACATTATACGGTATTTCCTCGCATAATAGTCGCTCCCTACTTTTCAAACTCAGAAAATTGGTTTATAAAAATTCATTGCATAATCTTCGCATAGCACATTCGTATTCGTGCGCCGGGAGGTTACACACACCCCCGCGAGCTCATAACCTGGCATGACCTTGTCAGAAGATAGGAGTCCCTGTGCTTGTGGGCTATGACGCACACTATGCGAGCGGTCAGCATCACAGCACATTCGTATTTATGTGCCGATTGGTTGCATATGCTGCCGTGGTCTTATCAGAATTGTCTCATCTCTGAGCCTGCTGGTTATGACAACGAGAGAGACCAGCATCGTCACTTAGCACATTTGTATTTGTGCGTTGGTCGCTGTCGCAAGCGTATAAACCGTCTCCCTTCCTGCAGGCTACAACTCACGCTGCGCGAGTGGCTGGCACCCAGCACACTGATAGCAGTTGCTCTCAGCGCCAGTCCAAGGAAATGAAACTTGCATGGACCCATCGCTTCCGCGAGTTGGCCTTGGAATGACAAGCTTCAATAAGCCGCCGTATGAAGAGCAGCTAGACCTAGTTTGCCCAAGAGACAATAGGCCTGACTGGTATTGGCAGAAACTTACGTAAGGGACACTTTGCATCAGTCTAGCATGAGCCATTTCCATGGAGACATCGGAGCACAGACCCCGAGCGTGATGTTACGCATGTGGTGTTCACAATAAGAAAATACAAGTAGTATACAATGATCTTGATGAAAGTCAAAAACACGGGACTACAAACTTATCAAGTTTTAGTGAGTTATAGGTCCCTACAGATGTAGGAATGTATTATAGCTTTGCATTTATTAGTGAGCTGATATTTTATCATATATGCTGTCATCTTGAACATCTTATTATTTTCTTTCCTATACTCACGTGGAACGTGAGAGAATGCAATATCATGTCACTTGGATACATCCAGCCCGGAACACCCCGAGAACCGATTCTCATGCTCGCACTGTTCTCAGGTCTCACATATGCGCTTGTGAATTTATCGGTGCATGGTAGCTTGCCGCCGTGTGCTGGTGGTCTAACAGGCACATTACAATAAGTTGTGGCTTACCAGGATCAGTATTATTGTTGAGCCAGATACAGCCTATAACCCTCGGTTTAATGCACCCTGTCTTCTGCTTCATTTCCTCCTGAAACTCAATCTCCAGCAGCTGGAGTTTGGCCTTCAGAGATTCGGGAGTCTGAAATATGGAAATAATAGATTAATTATTTGATTCATTAGAAAGAACAGATATTCAGGATGCCCCTCAAAACAGGCTAGTGAGATGAAATTCTTGAGAATGTGACAAAGATGGGCAGGTTAAAAAATGAGAAGATCAGAGAATTAGACAAGGAGGAAGCATTACAGGATAAGATAGAGGAATCAAGACTTCAATTGTATGGACATGCTAAGCGAATGGAGAAGAGGATACCTAGGAAGATACACAAGATGAAATTAAAGGGAGAAAGACGAAGAGGTTTTAAGGGGCGGAACTCCCGAGGTCTCTACGCCAAAATAGGCTTAGAGTTTTGTCTGGTACACTTATCATATAAGAAAGGAGGCAAATTTCACTGTTTATCTACATGGGTATAATGAAGTGGATCAATAGTAAGTCAAAGTTTAATTAAACAAACCGTCTCCACTCACCACATTCTCATCTTCATCATGTTCATTCTCCTCTTCACTAAGGTAACCATGTGGAACAAAGAAGTCATTATCAACCTCATACTCATCCTCTGACTCCTTTTCATCATCTGAACCGTGTAAAGACTCTCCTGGCTCTTCCTCCTCCCACTCCTCATCAGAGTCAACTTCATAATCAAACAGCTTCTGTTAATATAAATAACATTCATACTGCAAAAATGTTGTGGAATGTTCTGTATTCTGAGAAAGATTTTAGATTCAGTTCACTCTACAATACAAAATGTTATTCACAGGCATTAAAATCCTTTAGGAATCACTACAGGTGCTAGAATTTTGTAAATAGTGATAATATCATAACACTGCTTTTCCCTTTAATTTGCTTGTTTCTGCAAAATAAAACTAAAGTTCTCTCCTTGTTAACGGGCGGCGACTCAAACGTAAGGCAGTACCACACGCCAACAATAACAATTGGTCACTGCTCACCAATAGCATGCTTCCTCTACCTCTCCACGTGGACTCCAAAGTACGACCCTGGTGGCCAGCTCGTGTCTCACGCAGAGGAATGGTTTGTAATTTAAGACCACTGCTACCCACTTAACACTCTTACCTTCAGTTACAAATACACAAACTACTACAGACACCATAATAACTCAGGTTATTAGACAAAATTGACACACAATAGAATGATGATAACAATGTCCAGCCCCTAAAATAAAAATTAAATTAATAAAACTCAAGTATCGGCATAAAGGAGAATGGCCAAATGTGGATCTCACATGTGCGTAGCTGAACTATTAGCCCTACCGATCCAGAATTTGCTTTAAAGGAAACTTTCTACCTTCTTCCCCACCTTGCAACTGGTTGTCCTTCGGGGCAACTATATCCCGAAAATCTGCTACAATGGTGACAATGCACTTACAAAAAATTTCAATGGAAAATTTCCAACCAATATTACCTAAAACTTTTCTTTTGTGCTTGAAAGTATTAACAATTTGGGATGGGCATATATTGATCATACCAGGGCAAATACCTCATGATTTGATTCATTTTGAATCCCTGATTTTGGTTCCGTATTCTTAAGACTTAGTAATAAGAACAATTTTCAGCCTAGTCAATACTCATGTATTTAAAACATATCATAAATATCATAAGTGCTGTAAGTACTCGCATATAAGACCGTTCTTGGTCAGGAAGAAGTATAATAATTTTTGCCTCGCATATTGGACCCATTATTAATGAAATACAGAAACTAACGATGCGTGCATACTACAGAGTTCCTTTCCCTATGCATTATATGATGGGAAAAGGTCAAGTTATGGCTATTTTCGATAAGGTATTCCGCAGACGTAGTAGTGTACTAATTGCTGTTACGGTACTTGGTAGGTGACAGTACAAGAAGCTGTATTCTTTCCTACCTGCAGAAAGGTTGGGGCTAGCTGATGTTTGTAATAATGCTTTTATTGCAGCCAAATAGCCATCAAAAATGAAGTACAGTATAAACATGTACTCTAAAACTGCATTCTGGCACTTTGAGTTGCATAGTCTTTGATTGATTTTTCCTTTTCCTACAGAGCTCTAAGTAGTAGTGATCACATGCTTCTCCAAATAGTTGGCACACACACATCACTGTAGGTTCATGGAAATGTTGTTGTTGTTGTTTCCTATGGCTAACCCGGATTCCAATCCATCAGCTTTCTTGCGTTCCAATAGAGTTGTGTGAGGTTTCCTGAAGTTCTAGCAGTCACATCAAGTTTGTTGCAATGTAGCAGGTGCCCCTTATCCATTTTACTTCCAGGTTCGTGACAAAGTGTGCATTCTTCAGATCTCAGGATGTTGATTCGTATCAGATGAGCTTCAAGGCAGTCGTGGCCAGTGTTAAGTCTGAAGAAGGCTACAGCTTCTCTTCTTGGTGTTAATTTATATTGATCCCATTTGGCATCAATGTCTTTCCATAATTTGGTTTCTGCTGTTTTCTTTGCCATTTCTTCATACCTGTTTTGATAGTATTTTTCAAGATCCTTTTTGCTGACATAAAATCAGTCTGACTGACAGGTTGTTGTAGTGTGGTACCTTTTTTTGCTAATCTGTCTGCCTCTTCATTTCCTGCTATTCCAACATGAGAAGGGATCCACTGAAATGAGATCTGTTTGTGGAGTCTTTGAAGGGTTTTTATCATACAAAAAATTTCTTTCAGTTCTTTACTTTGGGGCTTGTAATTTGACGAGATGGCTTGGATGGCTGCTTTTGAATCTGTAATGATAACACATTCTTGATAATTAATGTTTCTGCCTAATAACTGATGGAGTGCATGTGAAATTGCTCTTATCTCAGCATCAAAGTTTGTTTTGTTTTGGCCTACTGGGAAGTAGAGTGAGAAGAGAGATGAATGTATTCCTGCTCCAGTTCTATTTTCTTTGTCTTGTGAGCCATCTGTAAATATTTTTAGCCATTGATTAGATGGATATCGTTCTTCTATTGTACAGAGGGCCAGTTGTTTTAGATCTTGTGGTGAAGAGTCTTTCTTGCAGACCTCTTCTAACAAAGTAAGATCTGTAGTCACTTGTATATATTCAATGGGGTTGACTGGCATACAGAGTGGTTCAAGTTTTATTTGCAGATTGCTCTTATTGATATAATCTTTGGCGAGACTTAGGGGATCTTTTTGTGTTTTAAGATTGGGGCTAGAAACTGGTTTTTTGATCCATGTCATTTGAGGTAGTCTTTGTATACTGAGATATGCATTGGCTGTTTGATGTTTCATCTCTTCTTCTATTAGTAAGTTGTGGGTATATAATTGCAAGGCGGTTATAGGTGTGGTTTTTATTGCACCTGTTATGATTCGTAGAGCATTATTCTGACACCTCTCGAGGCGATCAATGTTTGACTGGGGTGCTGTAGAGAGTACTTCACTGCCATATTTTATGATAGGTTTGATGTAAGTATTGTAGGTTTTGTTGAGTGTGCCTTGAGTGCTCCCCCAAGTAGCTCCTGCTAGTCTCTTCAGTAATTTCATCCGTTTGCTTACCTTATCCTCCACATGTTTTATGTGTTTGGTCCAGTTCAGCTTCTTGTCCTTGATGATACCTAAGTACTTTGTACTTTCACTTTTTGGAAGGTCTTGATTACTAAATTTGAGACTAAAAGTTGGATTGTGGTGTCTCAGGGAGAAAAACTGGTATACTGTTTTGGAAGTATTGATTTCCATATTATTGTTTTCAGTCCAGTTTTTGAGTTTTATAAGTGCCTGGTTCATTCTGTGTTCAAGAAGCATTTGCTGATTTGGGCTGTTACGTGCTGTGGTCCAAATGATAACATCGTCTGCAAACATGCTGATGGAAATACTTGCTAATGCAAATAAGGTGGTAAAAACCATGGACCGCCAGAAGTGTAAACACATGTCTTAACTCAAAGTTGGATGTTGTCCACATCCGGTCGATCATGGCTCCGGTTCCATAAAATTCTTGAGGTATGTCTTCTCGTTTTTTCTTCGATGATGTTAGTAGTTTTTCCGAGGCTCGGGCGTTTGGTAGAGGTAAATAGTTTCTAAGGTCTTCTATAAGAAATGATTCTCGTGCCAGGATTTGAATTAGTTGTGTACTACCATGAGTGGTACGTTAACACTAGTAAGAGTAAATGGTTTTCTGCTCGTTTGAAACTAAATGTTCTTACGTTTGCCGATAAGAAAGGTGTGCGGCTACCGGCCGTGAATTTGCTGTTCTACTAAATTGGCGAAAGCATTAGAAAACAAAATGGTAATGAAAAGAATGTTACATTATTCCGTGGGCCGCAAAGTAAATATTCTGAAGGGTATATGATGGTGTTGGTGTGGTTACAGGACACCAGGAACAACGGATCAGTGTGTCTCATCAAATGTTACAAATTAAGGCACGTGAAATCACTAAGAGTAATCGAAACAAGTTTAAAGCAAGCAGAGGTTATGTTATCTCTACAATTATATTTCATGCGAAGAAACAACCTGGCTCTACGGATGCATACGTGAATGTGTCAGTGACTGCCAGAAGAATACGGGGATAAGTACTAGAATTGCATTGGTTCGTGTCTAAACAGAGGCAAGATCACCAGTTTTCCTGTAACACATAAGAAATGTGGATCAGACCCTGGTAAACCGACACGCTCAACCATTAATGACAAAGGAGCTTCAAGCGTACTCGTTACAACTACGGGAGCTGAGAAATTGCACTGTACAGTCTTCTTCTTCCTCTCTTTCTCTATACATCATTCCCACTCCTATGTGGAGTTATGTTTCTGATAGCTCTCCTCCATTTAGCCCAGTCATGTAAATCTTCTTTAGACAACTGTTTTTCCCTGAGGTCCTCCTGCACACAATCCATACAGTAATGCTGGCAATTACGGCTGATGGATAATAATACAGTAAAACTTCACTTATACGTTTTCCAGGGGACCAAAGGGAAAAAAAAAACGTATAAGTGTGAAAAACACATAAATGAAAGTCTGTAAATAAAAACCGCAAAATATATGTGACAATATGGGTTACAGTCAAGTGAAAGACAAGAAATAATAATACGATTGTTTAGCTATAATCGGCAATATGTAAACAATACAACTACAAGAGAAATGCACCCAGATAAAGAAAGAAACAACAAAACAAAGAAAATTAAGAAACTTTACGATGTAGTCTGTTATCTTGACTTGTTTTTTGTTGGCAGCGGCCAGGGCATGAACAGTATTTCCAAACCGATATAATTCGGCCATTATTTCCTCAGAAACGTTATGGCGCGTCACAAAATGTTTGATAGTCCATAGAGCATTGACAGCAACATTAAAATCCATTGTATTATGCTCTTCGTAATCGTCACTGATAAAATACCGTAGTGTAAATTAATTTATGGATTTTAATTTGTCTGAAGATGCAGGATTATTATAACTCAGAATCAATCGCGTACTTTTAATGGTTTGACAAGAAGTAGTTAAAAAAAAAAAAAAAAGATGAATGTTAGTTAGTTATTGTTGTTTTAAGGGGCGGAACTACGAGGTCATCTGCCCCTCTTAACACAGATTAATGAATACAAATTTTGAATTGAATTTAAAATTTTGAGGTGGACATCTAAATTTAAAAAGACCAAAAATTAATAAAACAAAAACGAACAATTAAATAAAAAATAAAAATTATAAAAATAAACAAAAATTACGGAAAAAACAAAACATTATCATTCAAAAACGAACAAGTCGTTGAGTCAATGTTCACTGGAAAATTTAGATTGCTGGCCCTAACCCACTCTCACTTATAAAGCGGACAACGCGATCAGCAGCCACCGCGTCATCGGCTAATATAAGTTTGAGTGTCGCATGCAAACCAAGGTTTCTTCGTAAGTCAGCAAGATCCACACACTGGGTGAAAATGTGGGCCACGGTGAATACGGCTCCACAGGTACAAAGTGGGGGGTCTTCCCTTCTCATTAGGTACGAGTGGGTGGATCTTGTATGACCTATCCTTAGCCTACATAAAATGACGGACTCTCTCCGGGCCCGGAAGGAGCTCCGCCACACGCGAGTAGTTCCCTTGATCGCTCTCAGTTTACTGGGCAGTGGGTCAGCTAGCCACTGACTCTCCCAAAAAGCCAGAACTTGTAGGCGTATCTGAGAGCGAATATCTCTAGCGGGTACCTCCATTGGTCGAGGTGGTAGTGATACCGCCTCTTTTGCAGCTTGATCTGCTAACTCATTTCCCGCAATTCCCATGTGGCTTGGAAGCCACAGAAAGGTGATTCGAGTGTCAGCGTGGCACAGCCCGGCTAGTACGTCGTGGATTCGCTGCACTAGGGGGTGTTGCAGGAAACATGTAGCAATTGACTGCAACGAACTCAAAGAGTCGGTACACACGAGAAAGTGGATTCGTGCATCCTGTAGTGCAAACTGCAGAGCTTCATAGATGGAAACGAGCTCCGCAGTAAACACACTACAGGCCTCAGGCAAAGAGATCTTGGTATTTGCACCATCAATAACGTAAGCACAACCCACTTTCTCGTCCACCTTCGAACCATCCGTGTATAGAATGCCAGCGTCCGGAAATTGGTGAACTATGCTGTGGAACTGCCTCCGGTAAACGGACGCATCCGTGTTCACCTTAGGACCTTGGTGAAGATCTAACCAAATTTCCGGACGCGGGACTTGCCACGGAGGCACCTCGCTAGATGTCCGGATCATACAGGGACCTACAGCCACTCCTATTTCAGTGCACGAGCTATCAAGTCAAATACCAACCGGCCGAGTGGCACGAGGCCGGTTGGCGTACCCCTGGTGGTTTTGGGTACCGAAGAGAGCTTGATAGGTCGGGTGTTGCGGCATTTGACGCACATTGGCAGCATATGCTGTCCACCAAGGGACAAGCTTCCGGCGTGAGTTGCCGGACGAGGAAGGTATTGTTTCCTCAGCAGCAGCCAAAATACCATTCGTTATGTGAATGGTATGATCGTCGACACTCTCAAAGGTATCTTCGGCAAACACCGCACGTGCCGTGAAAGTTGGCCAATCAGCCCGACGGAGAAGCCATCGACTTGGTAACTCGATGGCTCTCTGGTTCGGAAGAGTAACGATAATTGGAAAATGGTCACTATTACAAAGGTCGTCTTGTACACCCCACTGTAGCAGGGGAACCAGCGCACGACTGCACAGGGTAATATCGATACTTGAATAAGTACCGTGTGCAATAGAGAAGTGCGTAGGCTCCCCTGTGTTCAACAGACACAGGTCCAGCCGCCTGATCAGCCTCTCAAAATCTCTCCCTTTACCGCTAGTGGTAGCGGAGCCCCAGATGGTGTTGTGGGCATTAACATCTCCCAGAAGGAGGAAAGGAGGGGGGAGCTGAGAGACTAGATCCACCAGCTGGTCGTAATCCGGCTGAGAATCAGGCGGGATGTACACGTTACATACTGTTGCCATTACTGGCAACGAAGTACGAACTGCAACTGCCTCTAGCTGAGTACGCAACGGCACCTCTTCACTAAAGAGGCTAGAGTGGACGAGAGTGCAGACGCCACCAGCGGCCACAGCTCCGTCCACCCGGTCTCTAGAGAAGAGTTTGAAGTGACGCATTGTTGTCTCATGTCCAGGACGAAACCGGGATTCCTGAAGACAGACAATGGTTGCCGAAAACGAAGATATAAATTGTCGTAACTCAGCGAGATGAACAGAATAGCTATTACAGTTCCATTGTAATAGTGCCATGGTGTGGACTTAAATAGAAGTGGGTCTTCTACTTATGCTTGACCGTTTGCCACCCTTCCCCATCTCTAGTTGGAGATGATGGGGCAGGAGAGCACACCTCAATCTCCACATCTCCTTCCGAAGACGAAGAAAATGGAGCGGGTGCTCTCTTTGGTTGCGTGCGGTCGTCGTCGGACCTCACGAGTCTCGCTCTTGGAGAAGAGAGAGAGCGGTGTCTAGGGACTTTCTCCCTGTCCGAAGACGGGGTACTTGTCCCCGACACGCCCCGAGCATGCTTCTTTCTAGACCGACGCAGACGTCTATTCGGGGAAGTAGGTGGTCCCTTCCCCACAGACGTCAGGTCCTTGCAAAACGAGGCCGCTCCAGCTGGCCCCGCTCCTTTGGTGATGGTAGGAGCGGAATGGCCAGCAGATGGCTGAGCTGCCTTGTATGCAGGAGAGGAAGAGAAACGGCGCTGAACCGCCCCTCTCTTCTCCGCCGGTGACTTATTTTTCCTATAGGGGAGTTCCTCCACTCTAATGGGTTAGGCTTCTGCGGGCATCACTCCCTTGATGGTCGAGGGAGCGGAAGGCCCAGCAGATGAAGGAGCCATCCCATCAGCCGGAGGTCGAGAGAGACGGCGCCGCTCCGTCCCCCTCCTCTCCACTATCTTTGTCTTATCAGGTGGGCTGGATGACGATCCAGCCCCGGTCGCAGAAGTCTTCTTTGCCTCGTTGGCAGGGGAAGACTTCTTCTCCGACCGTTTTAGAGAGGAAGATGACTTCTTCTCCGATTGCGCCGGTTTAGATGGTATAACCGGCGCCTTTTTCACAATGGCCGAAGAAGGTTGTGTAACCTTCTTCGGGCTGACAGGTCTCGCTTGGACAGCGAGGGGAGACTTTACGATCTCAGAGTAGTTCGTCGTCGAGGGTACAGCACGGGGAACGAAAGTGGCAGGGGTGATAGGTGGCGTCACCTTAGCCGCGAAAGATACCGGAAATTCGGGTGCAGTCATATCACGGTATCTCTTTCGAGCGTCGTGATATGAAAGCCGATCCAATGTTCTGATTTCTTGGATCTTTGCTTCCTTGCAGAACTCAGGGCACTGCTTCGACCGCGGAGAGTGACTTCCTTGGCAGTTAGGACACGTCGGGGGAGGCGTACACCCCACACCGTCATGTGTCCCCTTGCCACACTCTCTACACACCGCCTTGGCAGTGCACCTGGCAGAAACATGACCGAATTTCTGGCAATTGTAGCAGCGCATAGGCGGAGGGATGTACGGTCTAACGTCGCAATGGTACAACGTGACCTTCACCTGCCTAGGCACTACATCACCCTCAAAATGGAGAAAGAAAGCGCCAGTATCGACGCTATCATTTCCAATTTTCCGGGTGATGCGCCTAATCCTGGTGACGACTCGCTTCCCCAGATCCCGCATCAATTCCGCGTCGCTGTTTAAAATGAGGTCGCGATGGAATATAACTCCACAGACCTCATTCAGCGTATCGTGCTTCTCAACCTTAACGGGAATTTCGCCGAAATGCGTGCATTCCAGCAACGCTTCGGTTTGCTGCCAGTCAACGGTATGCAGCAGGAGCTGCCCGTTCCGGAGCTTGGAAATCCCGTTAAGGTCGCGATATTTCCCCTCGATTTCCTCTGAAAATAGGATCGATTTTACCTGTTTAAAATCTCCCCCGTCTGTCCTGGTAGCTACCAGGTAGCGAGGAGACCTGTCAACAGGGAACTTCTTATTAAATGCCTCATCCCAAGGCGTATACACCTTGGGATTCGGTCTACACTCCAGAGACGGCTTTTTAAGGGTGCCACCCTGTACAGGTGTCCGTGATCGTTTACTACGCATCCCGGACGAAATCCTCCCCGAATACTGCCCACTCCGAACGGGGGCTATCACTGTGGGCGCCACCCAGCCAAGGCAATACCTACCTGGCATAGCAGATATTGCCCGGGGTCCCAGTGCCTCGAACAGGCACTTCCCCCTCGGCATGCACAGGATTTATTCAGCTCCAGTATTCGGCCATGCAGGGACCTTCGTTGTAAGGCGGATACTTCTGTAGGGTACATGGCGCACCCACCTGACGGGATGGGGCATACCGTCTAGGCTTTCTGGCCAGATGGCCAAGCTGGTGGCCCTTCCCCTAACAGCACGCATGTTTATTTCTATTGGTCAAACCAGAGCTGGGACCAGAAAACCAAAATTGACCTTTATAAGGCCCCCTCTAAGTCGACTTTTACGACAGGCAGGGGATACCGTGGATGAATTCTGCCCTCCCCATCCACAGGGGGTCTGAACAAATCAAAACTGGCAAGTTATTCGGCCATGTCGGCCCTATTAGTCGCCTCCTACGACAGGCAGGGCATACCGTGGGTGTATTCTAACCCGCACCCACACGGGGGGGGAAAGATGAATAAAAATTATAAAAAAAAAAAATAATAATAATAATAATAATTATATATCAGCTTTCGTAACACACTTCAACTTTCTTCCGCTCATCTTAACATAAGCTTTAGACGCTGTATGTGTTCTATGGCTGCTTCCTGTATTTTGAGAGATCAACATCTTGGCTAACACAAATAGTGCTCGCTACTAATTATTACGGAAAATGCTGACAAGCGAGTGTCGCTCAAGGCCATTGTAACATAAATAGAGAGCGCTGCATTCCTTCCGCCGAGCGATGTGACGGAAGTACAGTCTGTACCAAATGATTGCATTCAAACATACGCAACACGCAAGAACACGCAACATATAAATGATGATTTATAGCGCAAGGGATTTAAAATATGATCATATAGGCGTGAAAAACGAATAAATGTAAAACATATATCGGAAATAAATTAACATGGAAAGTATAGGGATTTTGCCGGGACCAGGAAAAAACTTATAAGTGTAGAAAACGTATAAGTGTGAAACGTATAAAAGAAGTTTTACTGTAATAATAATGTTATTGGTTCTACGTCCCTTTTAACCACTGGGGCTTTTAGAGACGCCGGGGTGCCGGCATGTTGCCCCGAAAGGGATCTTTAACGTGCCAGTAAATCTACTGATACGGCTCCCTCATATTTGCACACCCTCAAAAGCCAACTGGCTGCGCCAGGATTCAATCCTGCAACCTTGGGCCCAGCAAGCGAGAACGTTACCGCTGAGCCACGCAGCCAGCCTCGGCTGATGGAAGGAAACTTTCTCCATATAGACCTACTATCTTTAAAAGGAAAGCCTTGCCAAAGGGCAACGTTTCCAAAGAAATTGTTATCTGCATTCATGAGAAGGAGTGGATGGTGGCAGATCTGATAAGACTGTTTGCACTAAGTGGTATTGCCACCCAGAAGACTTGCTGCAGAAGAAGGCACATCTAGTGCCGGACAGTATTCAAGGTCACCTTCTTGATGTGTAAAAAGCAAGATGCTGTAAATGAACACTCGCTCTACAATAATTTTGTGGTGATTAACTTCTATCCTTCAGCCACTCGATGTCTCCATGAACAAGCCATTTAACGACCACGTAAGCCATTCTTATGTCCAATGAAAACCACTCAGTGACTAAAGGTGGGAAAATTAAAAAGGAAAAAAAAAAAAAAAAAAACTAGTTCGGGCCTGTGGTCTCATCAGGCCAGAAATCGTTGAGCAACAAGACAGACACCATCTTACTACACTGGCAGGAAAAAATACCCCAACACCATGAAATAAGAAATGTAGAGCACGGAAATTTCAGCAATATATTTGTCGAGGTAACTTATTTAATTGATGAAAGGTATAAGACTACAGGTTAATGTCAACGCGAGAAAAGCCATTGCAAATATGGCATGCTGGTCCATTAATAACCTGTGTATTCACCAGACTGTTGAATGCAGGCATGCATTGTGTCGTACAGGTGCCGAATGTCAGTTTGTGGGATGGAGTTCCATGCCTGTTGCATATGGTCGGTCAATACAGGGACGGTAAATGCCGGTTGTGGATGACACTGGGATTGTCGTCCAATGATGTCCCATACGTGCTTGATTGAGGACAGATCGGGGGATCGAGCAGGCCAAGGCAACATGTCAACACACTGTAGAGCACGTGGGTTACAACAATGACATGGGGGTGTGCATTACTCGTATCCTGTTGGAAAACACCCCCAGGAACGCTGTTCATGAATGGCAGCACAACAGTTCAAATCACCAGACGGACGTACACATCTGCAGTCAGGGTGCATGGGATAACCACGAGTGTGCTCCTGCTGTCATAGGAAATTGCTCCCTAGACCAGACGCCCGGTGTAGGTTCAGCATGTCAACACGGCAGGCAGGTGGAGTGAAGGTGCTCACCAGGTCTTCTTCTAACCAATACACAGCCATCACTGGCATCAAGGCAGAACCGGCTTTCATTGGAAAACACAACGGACCACCACTCCATCCTCCAATGAAGTCTCTCGTGATACCACTGAACTCGCAGACGGCGGTGGTTTGTGGCAAGTGGAATCTCGAAGGGCATCTGGCTCGGAGCTGTCCTTCAAGTAACCGACTTAAAACAGTTTGTTGCATCACTGCGGTACCAACTGCCGCTTGAATTGCTGCTGCAGACGCAGTCCAATGCACCAAAGCGATACGCCAAATATGGCGGTCCTCCCTCTCGATGGTGCCAAGGGGACATCTGGAGCCCAGTCTTCTTGCGACCGTCCCTTCTCGTGACCACTGCTGCCAGCATGCATGCACAGTGGAGACATTCCTGCCATGTCGTTCTGCAATAGCGCAGGAGGAAAATCCACATTCACGTAGCCCTATTATACGGCCTCGTTCAAACGCAGTGAGCTGTTGATACTGGCCTCTTCGTCGTCGTAAAAGCATTCTTCATTAACAAATTCACAAAGAAATTTGATAAAATTTACATCCTGTTTCCTTCGGGAACAGATATTTCCAGTATGGATAAGCAAGGTAAGCTAACATTATTTTTGAAAGGAAGTTTTGACTTCCGTAGTACATTGGCGCTGCTCGTGGCGACATTTTGTGCCTTGCAGCGGCCTTCACAGTATGTACTAGCCACGCGTCTTGGTGAGGTGTACCATAACCAACTGAAGAGCCCATTGGTACACTGGGGCGAAACGCTGGCAACTGTTTTGAGCTAGCCGGACCATTTTATCAAATTTCTTTGTGAATTTGTTAATGTACATAGCTCAATCGGACAATTTACATCCTGTTTCCTTCGGGAACAGATATTTCCAGTATGGATTAGCAAGGTAAGCTAACATTATTTTTGAAAGGAAGTTTTGACTTCCGTAGTACATTGGCGCTGCTCGTGGCGACATTTTGTGCCTTGCAGCGGCCTTCACAGTATGTACTAGCCACGCGTCTTGGTGAGGTGTACCATAACCAACTGAAGAGCCCATTGGTACACTGGGGCGAAACGCTGGCAACTGTTTTGAGCTAGCCGGACCATTTTATCAAATTTCTTTGTGAATTTGTTAATGTACATAGCTCAATCGGACAATTTACATCCTGTTTCCTCCGGGAACAGATATTTCCAGTATGGATTAGCAAGGTAAGCTAACATTATTTTTGAAAGGAAGTTTTGACTTCCGTAGTACATTGGCGCTGCTCGTGGCGACATTTTGTGCCTTGCAGCGGCCTTCACAGTATGTACTAGCCACGCGTCTTGGTGAGGTGTACCATAACCAACTGAAGAGCCCATTGGCACACTGGGGCGAAACGCTGGCAACTGTTTTGAGCTAGCCGGACCATTTTATCAAATTTCTTTGTGAATTTGTTAATGTACATAGCTCAATCGGACAATTTACATCCTGTTTCCTTCGGGAACATATTTCCAGTATGGATTAGCAAGGTAAGCTATCATTATTTTTGAAAGGAAGTTTTGACTTCCGTAGTACATTGGCGCTGCTCGTGGCGACATTTTGTGCCTTGCAGCGGCCTTCACAGTATGTACTAGCCACGCGTCTTGGTGAGGTGTACCATAACCAACTGAAGAGCCCATTGGTACACTGGGGCGAAACGCTGGCAACTGTTTTGAGCTAGCCGGACCATTTTATCAAATTTCTTTGTGAATTTGTTAATGTACATAGCTCAATCGGACAATTTACATCCAGTTTCCTTCGGGAACAGATATTTCCAGAAAGCATTCTTCACCCAATCACAGTCACTCTGTCCAGTCCCACAAGTAACTAACGCTCTTGCACAGTACAGCCCGTAATTAAAGCAAACCTGATGTACAATATCATGGGGCCGCTACTAGCGCCACACTAATTAAATTTGCAGGAAATTTGAATCAACGTCATCTTTCAGATGTATAAACACGCCTACCAACGTTCGTTAATCTAGCACAACCCCTTCTTGGTGTTACTTATTTTATTCCGCCAGTGTATTTCTCACAGAGCACTTTTTAATAATTTACTTCAAAATAAATACCTATCAAAAAGATAATTTTCATTAGTTTAAAATAGTATCAAGGAAAATTTTTAAAACATACCTCATCTTTGCCAAATGGAGCTCGAGGTTTGATAAATGGGCTCTTTTTACACCATGTACCCCAATAGGGAGGCCGTCGATTGTCCCAAAACTGTAAAAGTTTAGGGTTAGGAATGTTATTCAGAGGATGACGATCAATAACTACATTGTTAGCAGTAGCTCCCAGCATATCATCGTCATCGTCATCATCATCATCTAATGAAAAGAAAAAGGCCACATCATTTGAAATATACATAACAATAAGCTGTAATCAAAAGAAGAGTACAACTAAGAATTGTGCCTTCTGCACAAAAAGTTATATCATATAACTGACAATATTAAATATCAAAAGAACAACAGTGTTCCTATAAATCAGGGCGTTTTCAACGTTTTTTTTTTACAAAAGGGACACATTTGAATTAGATAAAGTTTCACAGGTTGTATGCAAGTATTCAAAAATATTGAACATTCCTTGAAGCATATATAATACATACCTACATTTTCATTAGAGAATATTTTGCCTTTCGGCGTCCAGTCTAGTCTGCAAGCCCCTGATTGCAAACAAGTTGCCTCTATGATCCTTTATTAGCAGTTAGCATTGTGGCCTCATCTGCATCTACACCTCTCACTATGAAATCGTTCAACACAATCTAACAATCGCCTCCTAGGTCTACCTCTGCATCTACACCTCTCACTTTGAAATCGTTCAACACTGAATCTAACAATCGCATCCTAAGTCTACCTCTACTTCCCTTACCCTCCAGCTGAACTCGTTAACCTCTAAGGTAATATTTCCTCCCCCATTCTCTTCACATGACACCGAGTTGGCTCATACGAACAGCTTCATACAGAGTGTTCATATCTAACTTGGCCTTTAACTCTTCATCACAGAAACTTCCTGCTGTTGCACCCATATATTTGCTAGCTTCTTTTTTTTAGTTTTACGTTACCATTAATCATGCGATCATGAGCCACGGGAACTCCCTTTTTATATGGAATCCGAACCACAGGACTTGGGATTTCACTTGGGAAATCTCACATGCATTGACTGGGAATCGAACCCGGTACACCTTGGTAAGAGGCCAACAGCTTGACCGCTGCGCCACAAGGCCCTCCCTTATATATTTGTCCCAGTAATTATTTGTGCTACCCTCATGTCAGTTACCTGCAGCTTATTTATGAGATATCCTGAATCTACCCAGCTCATACAGCAAGGTCGGTCTAAATACTGAGCGATGTAGGGAAAGTTTCGCCGCTACACTAACTCTTTCTTGCAGAATACTGTGAGAACTCACTGCATTGGCTTTTCTATACCTCGACTATTTCCTTCCCCAAACTACCATCCTGAGAGAATACACAGCCAAAGTGCTTAAAATGTTCAAGCTGCTCCAATATAGTTCCTCCTACCTGGCATTCTACTTTCTTGCATTTCTTCCCTACCGACATAACCTTCATCTTTGAAATGCTGATCTTCATACCATACTCCCTAAATTTCATTAAAAAAGTGAAAGTTATATGCGAGCAAATACGGTATTTTAAGACAACCTTCTAAGTTCATTCATAAATTATGAATTTTTTAGTTTCAGTAGATTTTATTATTATTATTGAGACGTGAATATTGATCAAGACATGGTAAAGAGACTGTATTTAATAATTGTTACTTGTATTATCTGTGTTTGAATTGAGCGCGCTGTCGGGGCGGTGGCTCTGTATTGGAATGATGTGGTTGTTTCTAATGGCGGCAGCATGCAGAGCACCTACAGGAAGTGAATTTAAATGTGATCATGACGTATATCAGATAAACTATCGAATGCAAATATTAATCTTGCCGCTTAAATCTAAAGAGTGTCATGTGCACTATGAACTGGTGTGCTATTGTTAAGAAGCCCGCCAATTACGTTGATTGGTTAAAAATCAAAAAGAGTGTCGGGCGAAATTTAAACGCTGCCAAATCGGCAGCCTTCTTGCTCAAGGACATTGACTGGCCTGCAATTGGACTAAGTAGAATTGAGATGTGATACGCTCTGAGGGAGGTCATATTGACCTCTTCGGGAGATAATATGGTGTGGATCTATTGAAATTATGGTATATCCTGAAGAAGCGGCGACCTGTGATGGACCTAGATTTTGAAAGTCTGCACGGAGAATGATTTGCTACGTGAAAAACCACTTGTGGATTGTGATGGAATCGTAAAGGCAGCTAACCATTATTTCACATGGTGAGGAAGTCGACAGAATACAATTTTGCATATCATGAAATGATATTTGTTGAGTAGGTATCAAAAAATGCAAGGTACATGTGGAATTTTAATTCTTATTGTTTATTTGTGCTGGTTTGTTCTTTTTATATTGTGATTGTAAATTAGCCCTACCAATGTGAGATACAATGTATTTTATTTTCGGAGCTCCGTTTTTCTTTCTTCACATTTTAATTGTTAGGTATTTTCTGACATATTGAGTATGTCTCATTTGCAGAGAGATTTGTTTTTCTTAATTTGTCCTCTTATTTCGAGAAGACCTATGTACTGTTAAAAATTTTATAACATTTGCTTGTATCCGAGTCAACCTACTTTGTTGTTGTTTTAAATTTTATTGTCCCACCGTTATTGCATTTAAATTATATTTCTTGTTTCTCACTGGGGGAATTTGTTTCATGATCATCATCATCATCATCTTGAACCGGCTCCAGTTTCCCAGGTGCGGTGAATGAGCGTTCTCCATTTATATCTCTCCAAGAATGTTTCCTCCTCCATAATTTGCTGTAAATCCAGACCTCTTGCTGCAAGATATTTTTAACCTGGTCGATCCATCTCTTCCTTGGTCGACCTCTTGGTCTCTTGCCTTTCAATTCTTTCTCACAACACACTCTAGCTGTTCTATGTGTGTTCAATCTTTTGAGATGACCGAACCATTGGGACGGTAAGCAATACGCTTTTATTTTATTTTTTAGTAGGCCATTGTCGTAGTGGTATGATGCCTTTTGTTTTTTGACCATGGCTGTATGAGGTGATGCTAGTTGATGGTGCTATCCAGAATTATATTATTGTGGAATTTAATAAGGCAATGTCTGTTTAGTAATACCACCTTTGAGGAAACTGAAAGGAGGAAGGTATGGAGATTATTTACAGGTATTTAAATTGGGGTTCTTTTTTATTTTATCTTTTAGTAAACTGGTTATTATTGAACATGTGCTCCTCCTTATTGTAATCCTTTCTGACCTCAACTTTAACTTATATTTGATGCTTCCCCGTAATTTAATGTTTTTAGTTTTTAACGTCATCCTTTCCTAATATGGGCCTGTTACAACTTTGACTCTTAGAGTCTCTTTGTGTATTATTATGTTTTATCCTTTGACCTTCAGTTCCAAATGTAGGTACCCCAGTGAGCGTAACTATATTTTCTAAACTGTGTGGATCCCTTGTTTTTTAAATTACTGCCATCCTTAATTTGTCGCTGCAATTTTTTTCATTAAATTTTATTTATTCTTACCCTACTTCTGGTCACTTTTCATTGGTTAGGTTCAGTTAGGGCCAGGTGGGAATTTTTAGCTACCAACCTTGTGGGTATCCCTCTGTCCATCCTTCCAACTTTTCAGGACCTTAACCATCTGTTTGGGAGGACACCATAACACCACTAAAGGATCTCAACAAAAGGTAGCAGAGGCCCAAAGCGCAGCTCCACATAGCAAAAGAAGGCACTCTGAGCAGGTGGGGTATCGATGGAGGCGAATATTTTGGGTGTGGTGAGTAATCTGGGGGTCCGCGCCTCTGAAGTCGCGCCCCGCTCTTAAAATCTTGTGTAATCTTCATGTGCGGCCTTGTGGTTAGTCCCTCATAGTGTGTTTGCAACTTGCCTTGCCTTCTCCCTCCCTCCCCCCCACCCCACCCCGACAATTCTCTCTGAGGGGTGGCCGCAATTATTAATTTATTTTACCAAGATTTCAGTCTGTCTTAGTTACAAAAAGGTAGATGTACGTACGAGTCATATTTTATTTTACTTTATGGTGTTTGAAGCCATTTTCAGTGTTGCCATAGTAAACAAAAGTTTGATGCTTTTCAGTTTCCCTAATCCTGAAAGAAATTACATGAGATTAACAAATACAAGAGTATAATCCATCCCTTTTGGAAAAAATTGTGTTGACCAACTGAAAAGCATCAAACTTTCGTTTCATTTTACTATTAGCGGTTGAAAGTTTGTATGTGACTTAATAGAAGAATTAAATGTAATAATTATCATTTTTATTATATTCCACCCGAGACTGATTGGCATATACCGTAGCATATTACCGAAACAGATTTTATAATATTTTCTGAATCTGAAAAATTGATCACCTATTTAAAGGCAAAAAGCTCAAAATAAGTGGGGTGAACCCCATAAATAGGTGGGGGATTCCTGTTCCTATGCATTTACCCAGAAATGAAGTACTGCGTAAAACCCTGTAGTCTAGCCGAGACCAGAACTAGGTTGATTTTTTCCCTATCTTGAGTCGTTCTTTCACTCATTTTTTTTTTAAATGATTCATTAATTCTTATAAACTCTTTTATTACAAATGATATCACATTACACTCACCAATAATGCGAACTTCATCTCTCAATTCAGAGAGGGGCCATGTTTGACCACAGTTTCCAGGAGTAAAGGACTTGTGAGCCAGCTCATCCAGGTATAATTTTTTTCCTCCTTGATGATTCAGTGCTTCATCAAGGATTTCCCGTCGTTTGCAGTTAAAGGAGCTTCTTACTTTAGGAGCTAATCTCATATCAACTTTTACCTGAAGAAGAAAGACAATTCATAAACAAAATAACTATAATGAACACACACTTTATTTTAAGGTAATAAGAAAATAAAGTCTCCTTACCTCAAATGGCATGAAATTTTCAACCACCTCAACCTCCTCAACAGACTTGGAATCAGCTTTAACAGCGACAAAGAAACTAGTAAATGCTGCTGCTTCCTTTTTTTTCACTTCTTCCTCCTTCTTCTTAGCCTCTTCTTCTGCTACTCGCTTTTCTTCCTTTTTACGTTTTTCCATCAAGCGCGTTTCTTCTTTCTTGCGCTTCTCTTCCTCCTTCATCCTCTTCTCCTCAGATTTTAACCTGTTTGAACACAAAGAAGACATATTACTACCCTATCATTCAGTATGCTTCAAACATAGGCTGTGTAGTCACCTTTTGAAGTGAATTCTGAACCACTGGAATGTTTTATTTCAACAATCTCACATGCATTGATCAGGAATTCAATTCAGTCCACCTTAGTGAGAAGCAACAGTAAGACCAAGGTACTATTGCACCCCTTCAATCAAAATACTAGAGGGTTTTCAGCAAGGAGATACCGACAGCAGTGGCAACGCCGGCTAAAGCGCAGCGTTAGGCCATGGGGTCAAGCCCTCTGCTGACTCGGTCGACGCGTGGGTTCGATCCCCACCGTCGGCCATTCTTTAAATGGTTTTCCGTGGTTTCCATTTTCAACACCAGGCAAATGCTGGGACAGTACCTCCTGACAGGCCACGGCTGCTTCCTTCCACATCCTTGCCCAGTTCATTAATTCGTCTTCATCCATTCCATCTCTCATCCCGACGCGCATGTCGCCCACGGGCGTCGACTAGAAAGACCTGCACTCGGCCTCTCAGGAGGTCACACGACACAAAAAAAAAAAAAAGCAAGAAGATGTGAAATATGAAGGCTTCTCTGTCATCACTTGCACCCATTTGCTTATAAATGCCTGAATTATAAAGAGGTAAGGGCAGCCCCATGGTGTTGGGGTAGCGCGCCTGCCTCTCACCCGAAGGCCTGGGATTCGATTCCCGGCTCCGTCAGGGATTTTAGAAACTGACATGAGGGCTGGAACAGGGTGCACTCAGTATCGTGAGGACATTTGAATAGCTGTCTGACAGTGAGTCAGCGCACCGATCACGAAAACCAAGATTAATGGCCCAGGGGACCCGATGCGCTGATCACGTGTCACCCAAATATCTGCAGGCCAAATGGCTAGGCAGCGGTCGCTTGGTAGGCCTAGGCCCTTCACGGGCTGTAGCGCCAGGGGTTATTATTATTATAATATATTAGGCTATATAAAGAGGTAATCTCATACGAGAAGATGTAATTATGATGGGACTAATTTTATATCGAAAATGTTGAGACATTTCTGGGACTAAAACCTACACCCTCTCAATTTCCAACCTGGACTGCCAACAACAGTGGCAAGCACTGACACTCAATACACTTGATATTGCAACTTTTCAGTCAGTCAACACAATATAATCCCAATTACTGGTTCATGCGAAAAAATAACTTGTGTTTAAAATATACATATGGCATATATTTGTTATGTCCTACAGAAGAGGGAGAAAGCTATGGGATGACATGATTGACTCGTCAAGCGAGCATCATCAGATCCAAATATACTAAGGTTAGAAGGACGATATTCCTGGAGTTTCATCTGTTATTGAGAAATACAGTAAGTAGTGTGGGGTAATTCGAATACATAAAGTTGGTAACCGATTAGAGTTTCAGCCACCCGCCACCTACAGCACTGGTTATAGGTAACTAATGAGGTCTTGTTGGGAAAACTGGTCTTGCGAAGAGATCCGCTCAGTTATTCTATTTTTGTGAGTGAAAAAATGTAAACGAGGCTGAAATTCACCGGCAGCTGGTAGAAGTTTACAGAGAGACTGTTGTCTTGTCAGCATGTCACAGAATGGTTTCGAAAGTTTGTAGTCGGTAGAGAAAACGCCACAGACGAGGATCGCAGTGGACCAACCCAGCACGGCATCAATAGATTACCGCCATATGTCGGGAAGTTGATGGCGACAGTGGTCTGGGACAGTGCGGATGTCATACTTGTGGAAAGAGGGCACACAGTGACCGCTGACCAATACTGCAAGATCTTTACACGATTGTGCAAAGTAATCAGGAGAAAACGGCCAGGAATTCTCACCAAGGGCATCATCTTTCTTCATGGAAACGCGTGACATCATACAGCCCAGGCGACCACCACACTGTTGAAGTGGTTTCGCTGGGACATCATTGACCACCCTCTCTACAGCCCGGACCTCGCTCCAAGCGACATTCACCAGTTTCCTCACATGAAGGAGTACCTGGTTTTTCCAGAGAAGCATTGAACTGAAGGCAAGCATTGCCACGAATGCTGCTGGCTACGCCTACCATGTGCTTACGTCCAAACTTCCGCTCATTTCAACGATTGTAATATTAATAACATTATCAAATTATTACCCGAACGGTTTTAAAAAAATCGAAAAATTTAGTGCTTACAATTTTTGGTGCACATTCTAAAATAAAATAATAGCCCGTTGGACTGAGGAGAGGCCTAAAACAGTTAGTTATTGAGGTTTTAAGGGGCGGAACTACGAGGTCATCTGCCCCTAGGCCTAAACCATTTTACTGGGCAGCAACATTGTAAAAACCATCTTAACCTCTCAGGCAGGCATTTAAAGGTCCTAGCGTTTGCACTCCAGGCGGCATTTAAATTGGCTTGGGGAGTGAGATTTTGGAGAACTTCAAATAATGTTGCATATCTCAAAAATTATACAAGCTAATAACACAATATTTTCAAGATGACTTACCAATGGTGTCCTAAATGACCCTGGCTGTAAACAGCGGATGAACTTGAAGCAGTTCGTTTCATAATGCAGATATTGAGGGTATCCATTTCACTGTCACTGTGTGTCATGTACAATATAACTACGTATACACCTCATAAATAGTCTCTCTATTATGTATCGATACATTACAGAGAGTTTTATGTACAGTTGCTATGTATAAAAAAAATCTCGTATATATTTCGTAAATTTCTTTAAAAATTCTTATAAACGTATATATTTCGTAAATTTCTTTAAAATTTCTTATAAGTATCTTAATTTCATTAAGATAATAGAGTAATATGTGTGGCTTGTAAATAATATAATAATTGTCATAGGTTTTTATAGGTTAAGAACATATAATTATTTGATATAACAGATAGGTACCGGTATACTGTATATCTTAAGTAACTGAATGAAATGGATGGTCTAAAGAGATATGAAAGCGAAGTTTAATAAATTTGCCGTGGTAGCGTTGTTATGTACATAACTGAATTAATCTAATTTATTAAATATGTAAATTTGTCGATAAAATGTGTGTTCGATCTATATTTTATTTAATATTCAATGAAATTAGGAATTATTATAAAATAACATTGTAATTCTCCAAAAGTTAAGCTAAGTTACTGTATAATTTGTACAATCTGGGAAATGACGGTGAGGTGACATATAAATTTGCTTATTTTCATTGAAGAGTATTTAGATCTAGAAGAAACTATAAAAAGAGAAGAAAATGTAATTATAATAGGAGATCTGAATGCCCAAGCTGGATCAGATAGACTAGGATATGAAAGCGTACTGGGTCCACATGGTTATGGCATTAGGAACCAAGAAGGTGAAAATCTCCTAGATCTGTGTCTAAGGAGTAGATTGAGAATAAACAATAGTTGGTTTCAGAAACAGCTAAGTCACAAAATAACAAGATATAGCTGGAATGGAGAATCTAAGACTGCGATCGATTATATCATATCAGACTATGAAGCAGGGAAGATCATCTGTGATGTTAAGAGTTATACCAAGTGAAAGTCTAGACAGTGACCACAGATTGCTCCTTGCAACAATTAAAAACATTGTAGTTCATAAACCTCAGAAATGCAGGAAACCAAATATTAAGACATGGGAATTAAAGAAGACAGAGAAACAAATAGAGTACATGAAGAATATGGGCAATAAGTTACCATCAGACTTGTTACAGGAAGGAAATGTTGAATGGACTAGATTGAAAGGAAGTATTGTCGGAGCTGCTGTAGAAGTATGTGCAAGACTAGCAACAAAATAAAGGCAAAAGAAACCCCTTGGTGGAACGATAGGGTGAAGAAAGCCGTAAAAGAGAAGAATGAAACCAGGAAAGCCAGACATAAAGAAATGCAAAAAGGAAGTGGAAGAAATGAATCCAGTGTGAATGAATTACAGCAGAAATACAGAGATCTGAAGCTACAAGTTAAAAGAATTGTGGCCAAAGAAAAACATAAAACTTGGACTGATTTCACAGATAAACTGGAACAGGACAGCAAAGCCAACTCCGAACTACTGTACCGAACAATAAGAAATATAAGAAGAGACTTTGAATACATAACAGCAATAGAGAAACCAGATGGCAACCTAGTCAGGGAAGAGACAGAAATAAGGAAGGTCATGAAATCTTATTTCGAAAAATTATACAGCAGTACAGGAGTAGACCCCAACGATGGAACAACAAAGGTCAGTTTAGGAAGGAAGTAGAAACAGCCCTTAATAGTATGCCCCAAGAAAAGTCGACAGGATTTGATGAAGTCAGTGCAGACATGATCAAAGCAGCTGGTCCACTAGGAATACAGTGGCTTCATAAAGTACCGTGAAAAAATGAAAATCCACAGCCTGCTTCCAGTCTCCGACCGGGTCAGGAATGGAATGAATGAAGCCCCCATCTAGCGGCGAGGATATGAACTGTGCCGGCTGCCGAGGCCTGACGCACTCCTCTGGGGCAATGATTAAATGAATGACGGATGAAATGAAATGATAGTGGAGAGTGTTGCTGGAATGAAATTTTGACAGGGAAAACCGGAGTACCCGGAGAAAAACCTGTCTGCCTCCGTTTTGTCCAGCACAGATCTCACATGGAGTGACCGGGATTTGAACCACGGACCCAGCGGTGAGAGGCCGGCGTGCTGCCGCCTAAGCCACGGAGGCTCGGCTTCATAAAGTACCGTAATAGGTGCAATAAGGAAAAGAGCCAGATTGGAAAAAAGGAATAATAGTACCTCTCTTCAAAAAAGGAAGCCGAAAGAAATGTGGCAATTATAGAGGGATCACTTTATTGTCTCATGGCCTGAAAATATTTGAAGAAAAAAAAATACTTGAGAAAAGGCTAAGGAAAATAATAGAACCACAACTGCAGGAAGAGCAGTATGGATTCAGAGAACACAGTGCAACTATAGATCTCATATATTTTCCCTCCGAATGCTGCTAGAAAAGCACTGGGAGAAGGGTAGAGACCTAACACTTGTATTTTTAGATCTTGAAAAAGCATTTGATAACGTCCCAAGAAAGACTATATGGGAATGCCTAAGAAAGAAAAACGTACCCGCGGGGCTAATCCAGAAAGTTAAAATGCTTTACGAAGGTTGCCACAGTTGTGTTCAGATAGGAAATGGTAATTATGACTGGTTCCAAACAACTGAAGGAGTTCAACAGGGCAGTGCCCTCTCGCCATTACTTTTTATCACTGTAATGGACGAAGTTATGAAAGGAATAAAGCATAACAACAAAGAAATCAGTGCATTTGCATTTGCAGATGATGTCGTAATTTTGGGGTAATACAGAGAAAGTACAGGAGAGGTTGGCCACCTGGAATAACTGTCTAAAAGCACACGGATTAACAATAAACAAATCGAAAACAGTAGCGATGTCAGTCAACAGACAGAACAAGAAATGAGAAATAAGGCTTGAAGGTACACAGCTTGAAACAATAGACCAGTTTAACTATCTTGGGTGCATTATTTCAAGCAATAACACGATACAGCATGAGATCAATAGCCAAACCCAAAAAGCAACCCAGTTCTACCATCAAGTTCGGAACCTACTCTGGAACGAACAAGTCCCCTTGAGATCAAAACAGACGCTCTTTCAATCATACTTTACCCCCATAATAACATATGGCCTAGAAACCTGCAAAACAACCAGACAGATAGATAGACAGCAAACTACAAGCTGCAGAAATGAAGTTTCTAAGAACAATGGTCCAAAAAACTAGGAGGGATAGGGTAAGAAATGAAAAAATTAGGGAAGAAGCTGGAGTGTACCCAACTTTGAAAGAAAAAGTGACAAGGGCCCGTTTGAGATGGATTGGCCATGTCAAGCGAATGGACGAGGGAAGGATAGCAAAACAAAGACTACACACAGATGTGGTTGGTAGAAGGCCGGTAGGAAGACCAAGGAAGACATGGCAAGACCAGGTGAAGGAGGACATAGGAACAAGGGGAGTTAGCTGGGATGGAAACCTGAAAGAAGAATGGTACATGGACAGACGCAAGTGGAGGGCGCTCGTAAACTACACCCGGGCAACTGGAGTAGAAGACAGATGAAGAGTATTTTGATTTTAAGGATTATTCAAATATTTATGGATGTAAGATTAATTTGTTTTTGTTTTTTATATAGTTCAAGATCGTGATGAATAAGGGGTTAATGTCGTTATTTATTTAAAAAAGGAAGATTGTAGTTTTACGTGACCGCTAATCGCGAGATCATAAGCCACGGGACCTCCTTTTTACGTGGAATCCGAACCACAGGACATGGCATTTCACCTTGAAAATCTCACATGCATTGACCGGGAATCGAACCCAGTCTGCCGTGGTGAGGTTATTTATTTAATTTATGTTGAGATCTGGGTATAATTTTTGCTTGATGTATATTTCCAATTTTTCAAGGATGTTTAATAGTTTGCCTTTATCCAGTACATGTAAAATTTTTAAGTCTGCGTTAATAAATGTAAAAGCAAGGTTCATGTTATTTATGTGTTCACCCATACTTGAGTTTCTCTTATAATTAATAGCATTAACATGTTCATTGTAACGTACATTAAAAGTTCTTCCAGTTTGGCCAATATATTATGTAAGATTGCAAGTGTTACATTCAAGTTTATATAGTCCTGAATGATTGAATATGTTTTCTGTATTTAACTTGTTATAATTGTAAATCATTTTGGAAGTAGTATTATTTGTTTTAAATGCAATTTTACAATTTTTCTTTTTAAATATATTTGTTATACAATAAATTTTATTGGTGGTGTATGTGAATGTTAGCAATGTCTTATTATCATCTTAATTTTGTAGTGTTGAAGTTATTTTATTCTTGATCTGTTTTAAGATATTGTTACCGAATAATCTGTTGTATCCATTAAGTTCAGCAATGATGTAAATTGTGTGTATCTCTTGTATATAATTCTCTGATTTCATGGGTGTGTTTAAGGCCCTTGTGATAAGACTATAAAATGTTGATTTTTTTATGGGATCCCGGGTGTATAGAATCATTACGTATAATATTAGAAGTCATCGAAAGTTTTCGGAATATACCGTAGCCTATGTAAAATGGTTACTATCACTTGTAACCGAAATGTCAAGATAATTCAAGGTTTTATTATTTTCAGATTCTAAAGTGAATTTAATATTTGGATGTAAAGAATTTAATTGAATTAGAAAATTATCGATATTAATAATACCTTTATTAATAATGATAAATATACCGACAGTAGTGGATCAGCTGGCTAAAGCGCAGCATTAGGTCATGGGACCAAGCTCTCTGCTGACTCGGTAGACGCGTGGGTTCGAGCCCCACCGTCGGCCGTCCTTGAAATGGTTTTCCGTGGTTTCCCATTTTCAACACCAGGCAAATGCTGGGACGGTACCTTCTGATAGGCCACGGCCGATTCCTTCCACATCCATAACCAGTTTCATTCATTCACCTTCCTCCATTCCATCTCTCATCCCGACGCGCAGGTCGCCCACGGGCGTCGAATAGAAAGACCTGCACTCGGCCTCTGAGGAGGCCACCAAAAAAAAAAAAACATGATAAATATATCATCTACATATCTTCCCCATGTTTCAAGACCAAGAAATTTATTGATAATGAAGTGGTGCTCTAAATAGTCGATGTAAATATTGTCTAAAATCCCTGAAGCAGGGGAACCCATACCTAAGCCATCTATTTGTTGATATATTGTTCCATTAAATGTGAAGTAGTTGTTATGTAAGGTGAATGTTAAAATTGAAATAAATTCTTCAATTTCGATTGCATTTTAACCACTGTTATTTGTTAAATTATCTTTAATTGTTTTGATATTTGCTTTTATGGGTATGTTAGTGTACATATTTGTGATGTCAAGGGAATGCATAGTGTTATTGCTATTAAGTGGAAAATCTTTTGTTTTTAAAATGAAATCTTGGGAATTAACATAAGAAGTGTTTGCTTTGAATTGGTAATGGAATTTTAGGAATTTCTGTATGTATTTAGATAATTTGTAAGATGGACGATATTTATTGTTAACTATTGGTCGAATGGGTGTATTTTTTTGTGGATCTTAGGTAATGCTCTTAATGTGGGTAATTTAGGATTCATTTGATATAAACATTGTTTGTCTTTATCATCTAATAGGAAGATTGTATTGTTAATTAATTGTTTTAAACTTCTTTGCATTTTTGTAATTGGATATTTTTTAACAATTATGAATGATTTGTATGGAAATCAATACTTCCAAAACAGTATACCAGTTTTTAGCCTACTTTCGATTTTTGCAAAAAATTAAAGTAGACTTATGAGATCAACACAGGGCGAAAAAAGTGTGTCTGTCTGTGTGTGTGTGAGTCTGTGTGTGTATGTGTGTGTGTGAGTCTGTGTGTGTGTGTATGTGTGTGTGTGAGTCTGTGTGTACTCTGAATGTCTGTCCCCCCCTATCAATTCGAACACGGTGAATGCGAATTGAACGAAATTTGGTACAAAGGTAGCACTAGCAAAGGACACCTCAGTGTCATGTTTTATATCGCCGCCATCTTGACGGAAACGTAATGGCGGCCACACAAATGTTCAAAGCTTAAATCAAATTACGACTAACCTAATCATCCGATCTCTACCAAATTTTGCAACAACATACCTTTATGGGGGGAGCATCCTTTGACCAAATTAATAGGTCATCAGCGTAATAGTTTGCGGATGGCGGCCATCTTGTTGTGAAAATCGATTCCCCCTATTAATTCGAACACGGTGCAACCGAATGGAACGAAATTTGGTACAGAGGTAGTACTAACAAAAGGCACCTCAGTGTCATGTTTTATATCGCCGCCATCTTGACGGAAACGTAATGGCGGCCACACAAATGTTCAAAGCTTAAATCAAATTACGATTAACCTAATCATCCGATCTCTACCAAATTTTGCAACAACATACCTTTATAGAGGAAGCATTCTTTGACCAAATGACTAGGTCATTAGCCTAATAGATTGCGGATGGCGGCCATCTTAGTGTGAAAATCAATTCCCCCTATTCATTCAAACACGGTGAAACCGAATGGAACGAAATTTGGTACAGAGGTAGCACTAGCAAAGGGCATCTCAGTGTCATGTTTTATATTGCCGCCATATTGACAGAAACGTTATGGCGGCCACACAAATGTTCAAAGCTTAAGTTAAATTACGACTAACATAACCATCCGATCTCTACCAAACTTTGCAACAACATTTCTTTATGGAGGGAGCATCCTTTGACCAATCTAATAGGTTATTAGCCTAATAGTTTGCGGATGACGGCCATCTTTATGTCAAAATTGATTCCCCCTATTAATTCGAACACGGTGGAACCAAATGGAACGAAATTTTGTACAGAGGTAGCACTAGCAAAGGACACCTCAGTGTCATGTTTTATATCGCCGCCATCTTGACTGAAACGTAATGGCGGCCACACGAATGTTCAAAGCTTAAATCAAATTACGATTAACCTAATCATCCGATCTCTACCAAATTTTGCAACTACATACCTTTATGGAGGGAGCATCCTTTGACCAATCTAATAGGTCATTCTCCTAATAGTTTGCGGATGGCGGCCATCTTTGTGTCAAAATCGATTCCCCCTATTAATTCAAACACGGTGAAACCGAATGGAACGAAATTTGGTACAGAGATAGCACTAGCAAAGGGCATCTCAGTGTCATGATTTATATTGCCACCATATTGACTGAAACGTAATGGCGGCCACACAAATGTTTAAAGCTTAAATCAAATTACGACTAACATAACCATCCGATCTCTACCAAACTTTGCAACAACATACCTTTATGGAGGGAGCATCCTTTGACCAATCTAATAGGCCATTAGCCTAATAGTTTGTGGATGGCGGCCATCTTTATGTCAAAATTGATTCCCCCTATTAATTCGAACACTGTGGAACCGAATGAACAAAATTTGGTACAGAGGTAGCACTAGCAAAGGGCACCTCAGTGTCATGTTTTATATCGCCGCCATCTTGACGGAAACGTAATGGCGGCCACACAAATGTTCAAAGCTTAAATCAAATTACGATTAGCCTGATCATCCGATCTCTAGCAAATTTAGCAACAACATACCTTTATGGAGGGAGCATCCTTTGACAAAACTAATAGGTCATCAGCCTAATATTTTGCGGATGGCGGCCATCTTTGTGTGAAAATCGATTCCCCTTATCAATTTGAACACGGTGAAACCGAATGGAACGAAATTTGGTACAGAGGTAGCACTAGCAAAGGGCACCTCAGTGTCATGTTTTATATCACCGCTATGTTGATGGAAACGTAATCGCGGCCACCCAAATGTTAAAAACTAAAATGTAATTACGACCAACCTAATAATCTAGTCTCTACCAAATTTTGCAACACCATATCTTTATGTGGGAAACATATTCAGACCAAACTGCAAGAACATCAGCCCAATAGTTTGCAGATGGTGGCCAAGTATGTGTGCAAATCGATTCCCCCTATCAATTCAAAAACGGTGAAACCGAATTGAACGAAATTTGGTACAGAGGTAGCACTAGCAAAGGGCACCTCATATTCATGTTTAATATCCCTATAGCACGTTGTATTTCAACAAGCTACTACAACCAACATTCAATCATACTCCTTGAAAAGGACAAAGAGTTATATCAATACCCATGCATTTAGGAGAAAGTAGGCTATATGTTCTTTACTGAACATCTTGTTCTCCCTGAGACACCACAATCCAACCTTTAGTCTCAAATTTAGTAATCAAGACCTTCCAAAAAGTGAAAGTACAAAGTACCTAGGTATCATCATGGACAAGAAACTGAACTGGACCAAACATATAAAACATGTGGAGGATAAGGTAAGCAAACGGATGAAATTACTGAAGAGACTAGCAGGAGCTACTTGGGGGAGCACTCAAGACACACTCAACAAAACCTACAATATTTACATCAAACCTGTCATAATATATGGCAGTGAAGTACTCTCTACAGCACCCCAGTCAAACATTGATCGCCTCGAGAGGTGTCAGAATAATGCCCTACGAATCATAACAGGTGCAATAAAAACCACACCTATAACCGCCTTGCAATTATATACCCACAACTTACCAATAGAAGAAGAGATGAAACATCAAACAGCCAATGCATATCTCAGTATACAAAGACTACCTCAAATGACATGGATCAAAGAAACAGTTTCTAGCCCCAATCTTAAAACACAAAAAGATCCCTTAAGTCTCGCCAAAGAATATATCAATAAGAGCAATCTGCAAATAAATCTTGATTCACTCTGTATGCCAGTCAACCCCATTGAATATATACAAGTGACTACAGATCTTACTTTGTTAGAAGAGGTCTGCAAGAAAGACTCTTCACCACAAGATCTAAAACAACTGGCCCTCTGTACAATAGAAGAAAGATATCCATCTAACCAATGGCTAAAAATATTTACAGATGGCTCACAAGACAAAGAAAATAGAACTGGAGCAGGAATACATTCATCTCTCTTCTCATTCTACTTCCCAGTAGGCCAAAACAAAACAAACTTTGATTCTGAGATAAGAGCAATTTCACATGCACACCATCAGTTATTAGGCAGAAACATTGATTATCAAAAATGCGTTATTATTACAGATTCAAAAGCAGCCATCCAAGCCATCTCGTCAAATTATAAGCCCCAAAATAAAGAACTGAAAGAAATTTTTTGTATGATAAAAACCCTTCAAAGACTCCACAAACAGATCTCATTTCAGTGGATCCCTTCTCATGTTGGAATAGCAGGTAATGAAGACGATGATGATAATTGTTGTTTTAAGGGGCCTACAATCGAGGTTATCGGCCCCTAATGAAATGAAATGGCGTGAAATGAAAGGATGTAGAAAAAAAACAACTCACTGCCATGGATGAAACGAAAATGGTGTTTATAAAACAGACAGTGAGCCCCAAAAATTATGCCTTATTTGAATTTAAAAAAAAAAGGCGGATGGTAAAAAAGGATAAAACAAATAAGGCATAGTGAACAATAAAATAGATGGACACAATAAAAAACAAAAAGCAGATTCAACCTGAATTAAAAGTCGTAACTACACATTAAAACTTAAAAAAGTAACCACTCTCCCTCATGAACCGGATGACGAGGTCAGCTGACGGCCCGTCATCACGGAGAATAAGGGAGAGGGTATTAGGCAGTTTAAGAGTTCCTCGCAGATCGGCCAGATCTACACACTCCAAGAGAAGCTGTGCCACGGTTAGGTGGGCGCCGCAAGTACACACAGGAAGATCTTCTCTCTTTAGCAAGTGGGAGTGCGTAGCAATCCCATGGCCGATCCGGAGTCGACAGAGTACCACAGCTTCCTTCCGGAGAGATCGGAAGGAAGATGTCCACACCTTCGTTGTCTCCTTGATGCCTCTCAGTTTGTTGGGTGGAGTCGTGGCACGCCATGCTTCCTCCCAATGCCGCAACTGAGAGAGCACATCACTAGCAGGCACCTTATACGGTAGCGAGGGCAGTGCGACTGCCTCTCTCGCCTCCTGATCAGCAAGCTCGTTTCCAGCAATACCCATGTGGCTAGGAAGCCACACAAAGGTCACCCCAGTTTCAGTGTTACGCGAACTGACGAGCAGGTCGTGCACTCGCTGGACCAACGGGTGCTTCGGGAAACACACATCCATCGCCTGCAGCGCACTCAGAGAGTCAGTACACACAAGAAAGTGCTGGTGATCGTCTGATAACGTGTACCGCAGAGCCTCTATGATGGCATAGAGTAGAGCTCCGCAGTGTACACGCCACAGGCCTCGGGAAGTGAAAAGAGAAACCGACGATCCTCAACCACAAATGCACAGCCTACTTTCTCGTTTACCCTCGAACCGTCCGTGAATAGAAGCCCTGATCCCAGATCACCACGGACTGGAACAGCCTCCGATGGACGGAGGAGTCCGGTCCGACTTGGGGCCGGTGTGCAGATCCAGGATGATATCAGGGCGAGAGACCATCCACGGAGGGGCCTTGCTAGGTACTCGGACGATACAGGAGACAGAAGGAAATCGGAACTGACGGTATAAGTCATCCAAGCGAATCCCCGCCGGCCGAGTGGCTCGGGCGAACGCATCATACAGCCGGCGATTCGGATTGGAAAACAAACATGGATAGCTTGGATGAAGTGGCATCTGTCGAATAGTTGCAGCATAGGTCAGTAGTACTTGTTGGCGCCTCAGGTGTAAAGGAGGTACGCCAGCCTCGGCGAGCAAGCTGACGACTGGGCTCGTCCGAAAGGCACCCGTCGCCTGCCTCACACCGCCGTGGTGGACACTGTCCAGTTTAACAAGCACTGACTTATGGGCCGAACCATATGCTACACTGCCATAATCTAATCTAGATAAAATCAGGGCCTTATAAAAACGTAGGAGCACCGCGCGGTCTGCCCCCATGATGTGCCGCTAAGAAACCGCAACATGTTGAGTTTCATAGCACAGGCAGTTTTCAAACACCGCACGTGTGGTTCCCACGTCAATTTCTGATCGAAAAGGAGCCCAAGGAATCGGTACGCAGCAACAACAGGCAAAGCTACATTGCCCAGATAAAGCTCAGGATCAGGACGAAGAGTGCGCTTTTGGCAGAAATGGACAACCGAGGACAGCGGTTGAGAATCGAAAGCCATGCTGTAGTGTCCAGCATTCCACTCTCCGAATAGCTTGTTGTAGCTGTCGTTCAGCGACCGCCAAATTTTGCGCACTATAATGTAGAGCGAAGTCGTCTACATATAGCGACGGTACCACTGCTGGACCAGCAGCAGCGACTATACCGTTTATGGCTATTGCAAATAATGTTACACTTAGCACCGATCCCTGTGGGACTCCGTTTTCCTGTATATGATATTGCGAATATGTCCCCCCTATTCGGACACGGAATAGGCGAAGGGACAGAAAATTCGCAATAAAAACCGGCAAGTTACCTCGGAATTTCCATTGATGCAGGGTAGAGAGGATGCCGTAACGCCAAGTGGTGTCATAGGCCTTCTCGAGGTCAAAGAAAACAGCGACTAGGTGCTGTCTCCGGAGAAAAGCGTCCTGTATGGCGGTCTCCAGGCGTACCAGATGGTCGTTGGTACACCGAGACGCCCTGAAACCACACTGGTATTCAGACAGGAGTCCCCGTTTCTCCAGGACCCACACCAGGCGCCGATTGACCATCCTCTCAAAGAGCTCGCACAGACCGTTAGTGAGACAAATAGGTCTGTAACTCCCTGTCAAATTGGGATCCTTATCGGGCTTCAGGATAGGTATAATGATACCTTCCTGCCATTGCGCTGGAAACACACCTTCCTACCAGATTCGGTTAAACACCCTGAGCAAATAACGAATGCTCTCATCGTTAAGGTGCTTAAGCATCTGGTTGTGAATATTATCCGGACCGGGAGACGTGTCCTTGCAGAGGGCCAGCGCTCCGCGGAGTTCCCACTCCGTAAAGGGCACGTTGTACTCCTCCAAAGCGCGGGAAGCAAAACTAAGCTGGAAACGTTCCGCTTCGCGCTTCAGGGCCACGAAGGCAGGGTCATAGTTATCGGAACCGGATATATCCGCAAAATACGAGGCGAGATGGTTTGCAACGCGATAAGGATCTGTAACCAATTCATTATCGATGGAAATTCCCGGTTCAGTAGAAGATGTCTGAATTCCCGAAATGCATCGTAGTTTAGTCCACACTTGAGAGGAGGGGGTATGTGCCGTAATAGAAGACACATACCGTTCCCAAGATTGTTTCTGGCGAATAAGAATCCGTGCCTTGGCACGAAATTTCTTAAACGCCACCAAATTGGCCATGGTTGGACGCCGACGGTAGTGCTTATGAGCTCGACGACGGTCTCTTATTGCCGCTGCAATATCCTCTGTCCACCAAGGGACGAGTTTGCGACGAGGAGTCCCAGAAAAGGATGGAATGGACTCTTCGGCGGTAGCAAAAAGCACATCGGTGATGTGCTGTACCTCGTCATCGACGCTCTGGCAACCAAGATCAACGAACACAGCTCGTTCTTGAAACGAGGGCCAATTTGCCCGCTTAAGCACCCAACGACTGGGGAACTCTACGGGCGTCTGGTTCAGAAGGGTAAGAACGATCGGGAAATGGTCACTGTCACAGGGGTCATTGTGTACATACCAACCAAATAGGGGGACCAGCGCACGGCTACACACACTCAATTCAATGTGTGAGTACGTGCCGTGAGCTAAGCTAAAATGTGTAGCTTCCCCAGTATTTAATAGAGATAAATCCAACCCTTGAATTAAGCCCTCCACGTCCCTTCCTCTGGGGCAGGAAGATGGTGATCCCCATTGGGGGTGATGAGAGTTGAAATCACCCACGAGTAGGAAAGGGACTGGAAGTTGATCAACAAGATCAAAGACGTCATTAATATCAAGGGGCTGGTTCGGTGGAAGGTACACGTTACAAACAGTTGTCATAGCAGGCAAGGACACGCGAACTGCTATAGCTTCCAGAGGAGTGACGAGTGGAAACTCCTCACTTTTTTTTTTTTTAGCGTATGGCTTTTAGTACCGGGAGTGTCCGAGGACATGTTCGGCTCGCCAGTTTTCTAGCTGCATCGAGACGGACACCCAATGGGTGAGCTACAAGTACCGTTGGGGAGGAAAGTTGGAAGGGAGGGTCGAGGAGTTGGAAGGTAGCGGCTGTGGCCTATAGTTAAGGACCAACCCCGGCATTTGCCTGGAAGGAAGATGGGAAACCACAGAAGACCATCTTCAAGGTTGCCGGCGGGGGGATTCGAACCTCCTCGCCTCCGTCAGAGCGAACGAAGGTACAAACGCCCCCGGAAGCCCGGGCGGCGTCTTGTCGCTCTTTAGAGTATAGTCGGAAACCTCTCAGAACAGTCTCGTGATCAGGTCCGAGGTTTGTTTCCTGTAGGCAGACTATACTCGCTGCATATTGGGCAATAAGCTGACGGAGCTCTGTCAAATGCCTGTCATAACTGTTACAATTCCACTGTAACAGTGCCATTGTGTGAACTTATAAACTAGGGAATAAGTTGGAGCAGCACGCTACAACTTAGCCTCTGGAGGATCATCAGCCACGACGTCGACTATGATCTCCATGTCCTCAGGCGAGGTCATGGAGTGAATCGACTCGGTGGAAGATTTCCTAGACGCAGTTCGGCGGCGGGGGGATCTCCGTGGGGAGCTCGCAGATCTGGGGACCGAAACGTCCCCAGGCGCAGAAGCATCCGCAGGTGGTGAGGCGGATGGCTTCCCCTTTTTTGGAGAAAGGGAATGCGTAGTGCGGGGTCCCTTCTTCCCCGCCTCTTTCAGATATATAGACGGGTAAGGAGCCGAATTCCTGACCCTGGTCGGAGGAAGTCGAGACTTCCTCCCGAGTGGGGAGTAAGTCTTCAACTTCCTCCCCTGCTGTGCAGGCAGAGCAGCCTTCGCTCGCACAGCCTTCGTGGTGGCCGAAGGTGGAGTTGAAGTCACCTTCGGGCTTTTCGTTATAATCATAGGTGCTGGTTTCGGAACAGGAAACTCAGTTGCAGGTTTCACAGCTGGTACAAAAGATGAGATAGCCGGGACCAAATTTGGTATTATGGCTCTATAATCAATCGTTGGAGAAGGCGAAATCGTGGTATGGTACTTCTTGCGGGCCTCCTGGTAGGTGAGACCATCCAGGGTTTTGATCTCCTGGATTTTCTTCTCACTCAGGAAGACAGGGCAGTTCCTGTCCCGAATAGAATGAAATCCAGGGCAAATAGTGCACTGATAAGGTGTTGTGCACTCTTCCGCTTCGTGTGGTACCTTACCGCATGTTCCGCAGATTCCTGGGCTCGAGCATCGGGATAACATGTGCCCGAACTTCTGGCACTTATAACACCTCATTGGTGGAGGGATATAAGGCGGTACGTCACAACGGTAACGTGTAACCTCGACTTTCTCCGGGAGCACCGAAAGCTCAAAGGAAATAATGAAAGCACCAGTATCCACGATTTGACCATTGACCTTGCGCGTAATGCGCCGGACATCAGTCACGTGACGGTGCTGCATATCCTCCTTGAGCTCCTCGTCAGTGTTCAGAATCAGGTTCCGGTGGAAAATAACTCCTCGGACCAGATTCAGGGACGTGTGCTTTTCCACTTTTACGAGTATGTCGCCAAAGTGGTCACATTGCAAAAGTTGTTCAACTTGCTCACCAGTCCTAGTCTTGAGCAACAAGCTACCGTTCCTCATCTTTTGTACTTTCTCAAGCTCACCATAGACACCTTCTATGTGGCGAGAAAACAAAATACTCTTTACCAGCTTGAAATCACCCCCATCTGTTCTGGTAGCACCCAGATTGTTCCCAGGGGGTTGACCCCGTAGGGAATCAAATGTTAAAGACTTGGGTGTAAGACCACCCTGTTTGGGGATTTTTCTTTTTGAACCCATGGCCAGATCATCCTCCCCGAATGCCACCGACATCCGATCACGGGCCGTCACAGTAGGCAGTACCCAGCCAGGGCAAGGCCCGCCTAGCTTGGAAGGCATTGCCCGGGGGTCCGATGTTTTACAATGCCATATCGGCATGTACCCCTTGGCATATACTGGATTTTACAGCTCTGACATTCGGCTGTGCGGGGACCTGCGTAGTCAGGCGGATACTACTGCACGGGAACATGGCACACCCACCTGTCGGCGCGGCCAAGACCGGAACAGGCTTTCGAGCGTAGTCGCAAGCGTAAGTGGCCCATCCCCTAACAGCACGCACATATAGAAATTTTGGTTGCCAGACCCTGAAAGCAGTAACGGAAAGAAGTGGGATATAACCTAATGAGAGTTATACCGCACGGGTGTATGTCTTTTAGAGCTGACTGCCAAACCCCCGAAACGGGACCGGTCCGAGAAGCCCTTTTAGTCGCCTTTTACGACTGGCAGGGATTACCGAGGATGTATTCGCTTCCTCCCACCCACTGGTGGTCCAATTCACAAAACAACGCGGAGTCCTTGAAGTATAGCCAAGGTCGCCCCTTTTAGTCGCCTCTTACGACAGGCAGGGGATACCGTGGGTGAATTCTAAATCCCCCACCCACAGGGGGAGGTAATGAAGAGGCAGACAGATTAGCAAAAAAAGGTACCACACTACAACAACCTGTCAGTCAGACTGATTTTATCTCAGCAAAAGGATCTTGAAAAATACTATCAAAAACAGGTATGAAGAAATGGCTAAGAAAACAGCAGAAACCAAATTATGGAAAGACATTGATGCTAAATGGGATCAATATAAATTAACACCCAGAAGAGAAGCTGTAGCCTTCTTCAGACTTAACACTGGCCACGACTGCCTTGCAGCTCATCTGAAACGAATCAACATCCTGAGATCTGAAGAATGCACACTTTGTCACGAACCTGGAAGTAAAATGGATAAGGGGCACCTGCTACATTGCAACAAACTTGATGTGACATCTAGAACTTCTGGAAACCTTACACAACTCTATTGGAACGCAAGAAAGCTGATGGATTGGAATCCGGGCTAGCCATAGGAAACAACAACATGAATGATTTATCCTGTAAAAATTGTTCAGTTTTTTGTATATAAGTTTGTTCTTCTAAAATTACTGTTGTGTTTCCTTTATCTGCTTTGGTAATAAGTAATTTGTTATTTTTAAATTTCTCGTTAATATCTTTTATGATCTTTATGAAGATCGACCGTCAACGTGCATGTACCGGACTGTCCTTCTAATCAGTAATGTATCGTCATCTGTGATATAAAGTGCAATGTGGCCACATCTCTTCATCTTGGTGTTTCACTTTCTACTAACAGTACTGTAGATAGGGCCTGTGGGAGTATTTTAGTTATCAAACTTGTGGGGTATCCAATTGTCCATCCACCATCCTTCTTCAGGACTTTTTCATCGTGTATGGGAAGGCTACCTTGACACCACCTGATGGACCTCAAAACCCGGATAGCAGTGGCTCAACATGCATCTCCACTTAATATAGGAAGGCTGTCAGAGAGGCGGGTATGGTGTATGCACCTGATGTCACATATTGTTTTCTTCGTCTTTTGGTAATCCTCTCGTGCATCCTCCGTTCCCCCGTACCTCTACCACCGGCCGCACTAATATATGTGTTTATCTGTCTCTTACTCTTTCACGCAGAAAAAGCATAGCATTGTTGCCATTTCAAAATGTTTCACAGTTTCAATATGGTGGCCAAAGTCACTTTTAATTTCAGTAGCAGGTGCAGCCACGTCCTGGTTGGCTAACAGGCACCCATGGCAGGTTGTAGATAATTCATCCTATAAATTCAAACCTTGTGAACTTCGATGGGTAGTAACACGTACAGTACCGTATTTCCTCGCATAATCGTCACCTGCGCGTAGTCGTCGCACCCCTACTTTTCAAATGAAAATTTGGTTTATAAAATTTCCTCGCATATTCGTCGCACCCTACCTTTCGAATGAAAATTTGGTTCATAACATTTCATGAAGTACTCAGAGCATAGCACATTTGTATTTGCGCGCCAGTCCGTTACACACCCTGCCGTATTTCTATCGTACGCGAGCTCTATTGCTAACCAGCTGTGACCTTGTTTAAAGAAAGAAGTCTCTCTTTCCTTCGGTGCGTAGGCCTATGACTCACGCCATGCGGCAGGTAGCCGGCCAGCCGATATACGCACGCGTATACACTTTGGTGTATTTCAAACAAAGAACATCCCATCCCCGACCCTGTTGAAAATAATATGACAGAAATAACGGGTCATAATCTTCACTGCTTATAATCGCTTAACGTGAGTTTGGTAAAAGAATATTTACACTGTGGTGAGATTGCTGACGTGTTTATGCATTGTCGAGTGGTATTGGATGTCAGGCGGTAATATTAGAACACTATGACGGGAAACAATGGCTAATACTCGACTGAATAATTTACAATAATGTCTTGTGTAACCGGAGCTCGCCGGTGGTCATTTGATATTGCTCCCGCCACATTCTTGAATTCTTTATTTCGAAATACAGCTGTACCATGTCAGACACTTTCGTGGACTCTTGTAACGAGGACCAGTGAGTGCTTTTTTCAGTTTTTCAGTTGTGTTTTTCATAGGTGTTCGCAATGGGTAAATATAATAATTATACGGCGAACTTTAAATTAAAAGTTATAACGTACGCTGAAACACACGGGAACCGAGCTGCAGAACGTGAATTCACAGTTAACAAAAAATTAGTTCGGGACTGGAGGAAACTTAAAAATAAGTTGAAAAACACTAACCCGCACAGACGTGCATTTTGAGGACCGAAATCTGGAAAATTTTCCCGAAATTGATAAGGAAGTGCTGGAGTATGTTAGAGAAGTGCGCAACAACGGTTGCAGTGTTACGTACGATATGCTTCAAATGAAGGGGCGTTTTGGGGCGCGTCGTCACGAAACCCAGTTCAAAGCTAGTCGTGGCTGGGTAATGAGGTTTATGCGACGAGAAGGTCTATCTGTGTGAATGGGACGACTGTTTGTCAGAAGTTGCCGTCAGACTACACGGACAAAGTGATCGAGTTCCAACGGTTTGTGATCCGTCAGCGCCGGGAAACTCCATTTCTTCTGTCGTAAATTGGAAATGCTGACCAGACACCAGTTTTTTTTATATGCCTCGCAGTAGGACAATTGCAGAAATGATGATGATGATGATTGCTGTTTTAAGGGGCCTAACATCCAGGTTATCGGCCCCTAATGGTCTGTGTGATAGCGAAAATGTCAATGAAGTGGAAACCAGAACGAAAAGTGAGCAGGAAAATACTTACAAAAAGGAACTCGGATAGAAACCACTCACAAAATGGAGAGCGGTAATACGTACATAAGGGAATTTTGAACGAAAATACTCACAAAATGAATAGATCGAAAAATACGCACAAAATGTAGGTGAAGTTCAAAATACGTACAATATGCAACGTACAGTCGAAATACTTACAAAATGCAAGTGAAATCAAAATACTTACAAAATGCAAACGAGATTGAAAATATGCACAAAATGTAATTTAGATTCAAAATACCCACAAAATGCAATTGAGAATTAACTACTTGAACAAAGCGGGGTAGGTTGAAAACACAAAATGCAATTGAAATTGCTTACAAAATGTATGGTAGATTCAAACTTCTCATTTGGATGGACAATAATTACAAAATGCAATTTAGATTGAAAATACTTACAAAATGTAATTTAGATTCAAAATACCCACAAAAATTCAATTGAGACTAAACTACTTGCAAAAAAGAGGTGTAGGTTGAAAATACAAAATGCAATTGAAATTCAAAATACTCACAAAAGGCCCCCCCCCCCCCCGATATTGAAAGACTTACTAAAAAGCATTTTAGATCGTCAATCCTTACAAAATGCAATCGACGTTGAAAAACACTCACAAAAGGCAATGTAGATCGAAAAGACTTACAAAATGCAACAGAGATTGAAAACACCCACAAAATGGAGGGGAGATGCAAAAATAACAGTGCAGGAATCTTAAAGGGAAAAGGAAATATAATGAAAAGAAAAACAACAGGAAAGTGAAATAGGAGAAGGTCCGTCCCACAGGTAAGGGACAAAAGGGGGAAACCAGACCCAGCTCAGGAATCCCTCGGGGTCGCCAACTCCCGAACTCACCAGCCGTGAGCCCCTGAGGGTGTAGCAATATCCAGGGTGCACCAGAAGTGGTGGGGCTACATACACCCTGCCTTCTTGAGGGCCTTGAGCACAAGGCAGGAGGTAAAAGGAAAAGAAAAAGAAGGCTGACCCTTCCCAGAAGGAAGGGATCAGGAAAGATGAGAAAAGGGCCAATTAAGGTGGGAAAGGAAGAGACTCCGTAGGCCTCGGATACCCTAATACCGTTGGGGTCGGAAAAGAACAAGAGTTGACCAAGGGAGGTCGACAGGAAAGAAGACAGAGAGGAGCCCGGCACAAGTAAGTGGAAGCAATGCCGGACTCAGCTGGGGTCCCGTGGTCGCCAACCCACGTCCCACTAGATGTGAGCCCCTGGGGGACAATTGCAGAGAAAGGTGCTGCGAGCATACCACTTAAAACAACAGGCAACGAGAAACTTCGCTGCACGGTTATGCTCGCAGTTACCGCAGACGGGAGAAATTTGCCGCCTTACGTAATTTTTAAAAGAAAGACGATGCCAAAGGGCGCGAAATTTCCACGTGGCATTCACTTGCGCATGCAACATAAAGGTTGGATGGACCAGGAACTCATGGTGGACTGGGTGAAGACTGTGTGGAACAAACGACCATGTGCGCTGCTAAAACAACGAGCGATGCTAGTAATGGACAGTTTTAGGGCTCACCTTGTGAATGAGGTGAAAGAGATCCTAAAGGACATCAATACTCAGCACAAGGTTATTCCCGGCGGATTGACTTCCATCCTTCAGCCACTGAACGTTTGTTTAAATAAACCTTTTAAGGACAATCTGCGCCGGTTTTACAATGAATGGATGATCAGTGACAACCACGAGGTGACGCCCAGAGGAAAATTTAAGCGGCCATCCTAGGAATGCATTTGCACGTGGGTTGTTAGGAGCTGGGATCTTATTCCACTTGAAACAGTTGTGAAGAGCTTCAAGAAGACTGAAATTTCGAACGCTTTAGATGGCACTGAGGACGACAAATTATGACAGAGTGACGAGAAGCGAGACGACAACCAAACGCTCTCGGGGAACAGCGAGGAGAGTGAATATTCTTCCGATGCAGAGGATTAGATCTGGTAAGTTCACTAAATTTGAACAATCCACCATAACAGTTGCAATATAAAATTTTCAACAAAAATCGGTAACGTAATCACGGCATTTTTTCAGATTGGCAAGATGGCCGCCATGGATGAAGATAACCTATAGACGACCTATTTTTATTAGTTTATTTTTATTTTATACGTGTAGTAATCTTAGAGGAATAATTGGAAAGACACGAAGAGACAAAATCAGGAATACAGAAATTAGGGAAAGAACTGGATTCTCAAAGCTACAAGACACGATATAGATCAGTAAGCTGAAATGGTATGGACACATGATGCGAATGGATGAAGACAGAGTCCCAAAGCGAGTATTTACAGAGAAAGAAACAGGAAAGACGCAACGGGGAAGGCCTAGGGAGAGGTGGATGGATACCGTGAGGGAGAGCATTGAGAAGAGAGGGGTAAAAGTAGAAGATATACTAGAAGAAGGAAGAGAGTGGTGGAGAGACAGAAAATTATGGAGGTCCTTGATTCACACCCCGACCCAGAACACTGGAAACGGGAAATGAAGAAGAAGAAGAAGACGTGTAGTAAATAGTAATTCTTTTTTTTTTTTTTTTTTAAGATTACTTGTCTTTTTTTTTATCCCGCACAATTGTCGCACCCGCTTTTTTTCAACAAATATTAGGCCAAAAATCTGCGACGATTATGCGAGGCAATACGGTATTTTCTTGAATCTAATACACATCCTAACTTTCAAACCTACAAATAAAAACTAGATTTGATGGTGGAAGTAATGCGCATCGGCAAAAGTGCATCTGGTATATCAATGAACTCATGTTACGACATCATCTGTCATCATCATAATTTCCAGTTTCCAGCTTCCTGGGTCGGGTTGTGAATTAAAGACCTACATCATTGCCTGTCTCTCCACCACTCCTCTCCTTTTCTTAAGTACATCTTCAGGTTTTCTTCCCCTCTTCCCTATGCACTCCCAGACTATATCCGTCCATCTCTTGCGGGGTCTTCCTGGTGGTCTCTTCCCCATCATCTTTTCGAAAAAAAAAACTTCCTTTGGTACCCTCTCCTCTCTCATCCTCATCATGTGACCATACCACTTTAACTTTGTTGTTTCTATCCTGTCCTGCAGCTTTGAGATTCCTGCCCTTTTTCTTATCTCTTCATTTCTAACTATCTATCTGATCTTGCCCTCTATGCCTCTTAGGAATTTCATCTTCACTGCTTGTATTCTACTCTCCTCTCTTTTTGTAGTAGTCCATGTTCCAGCTGCATATGTTAGTATAGGCTCGTAATAGGTTGAATATAGTACCCATACCTGCCAACTTTTGAAAAGGGCTATCAGTAAAACTCACGCGCGACAAAAAAATTTAACGATTTTCGACATACCCCGGCTTGACGAAAATAATAATACTTCTGGGCTACAAAATACAATAATTCATGCTTTAAACAGGATATTTCAATGAAATCATATCTACTTACATGATTTGTAGATGAACATAACAATCAAGAAGAAATCCATGTTAATCAGCAGCAGGCGTGGTGAATATTGGTTTGGAGCATACATAACAGGACTTCCTTGATAAATTAAGCCGATATACGATAATTGAAAAAGGTTTTACACAATAAAACTTGTTTAACGTAACACAGGCAAGAAATAATATAATACACACTGCAAATCACATGCTAGTTCGACTTTAAAGTCATGGTTGTTGCCTTTTTAGCTTCCAGCAAAAAGTCTTGAGAAAATGCTTTGTCATAACAGGGACCAGAACTCCTGGTCTTCAAAATAGAAATAGACTCCAGAGATTCATTGGACATGGATGACCTGAACTGTGTTCTATTTTTCTTCACAAGGCTGAAAACACGTTCACATTCTGCATTGCTATGGGGTATGGTGAGAATAGAGAGCATTACTCTAGAAATTCGGTTATACTTAAGAAGTCCATAGGCTCCACGAATTCTTGATATTTGTGCCCAACTGGAATCACTTGCAGCATCTTGATGTGCAGCCAAAGTGTCATCTACCTGAAGAGCTGTAAACTGCCTCTGAAGCTCATTCACCACCTCATCGGTAGTTTCATTCTCTTCCTTGCATAACATGATAGGAAACTTTTCCAAGAAAAAACGAACGGAAGAAAACTGTGCATCTTCAATTTTGTCTAACCTAGCAACTTGAGCATTCTTTAGCACGTCATCCTTGAGTGGAAACTTGTTGATGATGTAGTCACAGGCAGTACAAAAGTAGTTTCTCACTGATGAAAAGAAAAGGGATTTATCTGTATCCTGGAGATCATTCACTATGTTCGAAGTTTGAATGCCAATAACTAACTCATCATCACTTCTTTGATTTTGAATCAAGTTGTACTCAACTTCAAGCAATGAGGAGCTTTTGACAATTTTGGGCTTAACAAACTTGGTGAACAGCTGCTTTAGCAAATCCATTAGAAGTTCTAATAACAAGTGAACTTGTGGGGAAGAAGTCTGAAGGGCAACATTCAATTTGTCAAATACAGGAATAGTCACATGAAGAAAAGTGCAAAAGGCCTTGTTCAAGTTTGAGGACAGGAACATAAACAATTTTTCCTCACGAGTTGTAGCAGAAGTCTTATTTTTTAGGATGGGTTTGTCACATTTGGAAGAATATGCTATTCTTTTAGGGGCATGTGTAGTAGCAGAATCAAGAATTCTCTTCTTCTGATACTCTTTGGATCCACTTTGTTCAACTTGAGGTATTCTGAAAGATGTCAAGCTTGTGGAAATGTTTTTGGTACATAATATTACTTCCTCCTTGAAGAAAGAAAGAAGAGGATCCCACTGGTCCAGTAGTCTATCCAAACATCTGCCTAAAGATAACCACCTAGTACATACATGCTTCAGAATTTTCTTTGCTTCCTTATTGTGCAAGTTCTGAAATTTCTGAAGGCGTTCTTTTCTCTTTACACTCTTCTCTAAGAAATAAAATATATCTACAAGGATCTCATCCACTTTAACTGGTAATCTTCCAGCACCTTTTTCAGCTGCTAGATTAATCAGGTGGCAAATGCACCCTATGATGGCAATACCTGGTTGAACTTCCTTCAGAACTGCTGAAACCCCATTTTTGTGTCCTATCATAACAGGAGCATTGTCGGAGCAGAAAGCCACACAGTTTTCAATTGGTATATTATGAGAACTCAGCTGTGATAACATCAGGTTACCTATGTTTCGCCCTGTTGAGTCCCCGTCCAACGCTGGTATGGATAGCACAGTGCTCACTACTTTTTCCTGCCGAACATCATAGAATGTAACAACAATAGGATACAACTTGACATTCGTATCATTGCTTCCATCCGTTGCCAAAGAAAATGGTCCGTTCTGAAGGCACTTAACAACTTCAGATGATGCATTTTTTGCCATTTTATTTACAAACAATGCACGTCGTTTTCGTGCGACCACAACTATATTTCTTTGCAACTTCTGATGTGGGAAACATCTTCTTAAATAAAGCGCCAGCATGATCAGCCGCACTTAAGGGCACATTGTGTTCCACCAAAAAGGAAGTAAACAGACACTCGGCCCTAATTACGTCACTGTCAACGTTACCAGCCTTGGCAAAAAAGGTGTTGATTTTCTTGCTATCTTCCTTCGATTTAACATAACTTATGTGTTTACCGCACTTCACATGATTACTTAAATCGTTTTTTCCACCATGAGCAATATTAATATCACACGCACATACCGTGCAAAAGGCAATTTTTTCTCCCTTTCTTGATTTAAGTATGCACGGAAAATCAACCGAGTATGATTCTTTAAATGTCTGGAAGTACTGTTTCTTGTTGTATTTGTTCATTCTCGATATCTACTAAAACATCGAAAGGAACCTGGATCACTAAACGTCACATAAAATTATAACATAAATCGCATAAAACACAGCCAACACTTCATTAAAACAAGTCAAAGCACACAAGTCAAATGAACACGACGCCAACCTCGTAAAGAAAGAATATGCACATGGTAGAGAGGAAAAAACACACACGTGGAACGAATGTAATTAGTCCAAGGAATACAGGAAACTGCGAAGCACGAAGATATAGCACAAAAACTCGAACACTTCATTAAAATATGCCATAACCTTAAAATACGAAAACATTCAAAGAACGCCAACTTCGCGAACAATAAACAACTCACGTGGTCAAAAAATATCGTTTAAATCGCAACGAGCGAACGTAGGGGAACAAAGAATTTGCGAAGCAGAGCGTGTCGACACCTAAGATTCACATGGAAGAACGGTTATCCCGGCTTCAAATTCAATTACAATGACGGCACAAACATGACACGGTTAAAAGTACGAATCAACTCAAAGAACGAGTTATCGACTATCGTGGACTTGCCTTCGACCCACGCAAACAATCGATTGTACGGAAGTGGGAGGGATTATCGAATGTTAATTATCGTTTCAAATTTTTGTCCGCGAAATCGTAAAATGACACCGTTCATCCGTAAAACCGTAAAATGCTGCAATTTCCGTAAATTTTACGGATAAACCGTAAAAGTTGGCAGGTATGAGTACCCTTCTACATTTCTTTGGGACGTCTCGGTTCCAAAAAATACCCTTGACATTCTGATAAAAATTGCCTGTATTTTGTATTCTCCTTCTAATTTCCTCCTTTATCCTTCCATCCTCTGTGATCACACTTCACAGATCATCATCATCATCTTGTACAGTTTCCAGCCCCAGGCTGGGTCTGTTTGGAACATAAGCCTCGCCACTTAGTCCTTTCTTCCCACCACCTCTCCGCTGTCACTCTGGTCCAGTCTTCGCCTCTCTTCTTGACACATTCCTCCACTCCTTTCAGCCACCTATCTCTTGGTCTTCCCCTGGGTCATTTCTTCTGCAACTGCATCTCATGTATCCTCTTGGGAATCTTCTTCTCATCCATTCTCTTTAAGTGTCCATGTCACCTCAGTCTTGATGTCTCAATCCTACCTTGCAAGGGCTCCTCTTTCACTATTTCCCTGACCTTTTCATTCCTCACCCTGTCTCTTCTTGTTACTCCGATCCTACTTCGCAGGAACTTCATTTCACCTGCCTGTATTCTGCTTATGTCTCTTTTCTTCATTGTCCATGTTTCTGAAGCATAGGTCAGTATCGGGATATAGTAGCTTCTGTATAACATTTCCTTGCTTTTTTGTGGGACATCTTTATTCCACACTAAGCTCCTAATGCTTCTCAGAAATGATTCTGCCTGTCTGCCACGTTCCGTAATCTCTTTGTCATTTCTCCCATTTTCCTCCACTATACTTCCCAAGTACTTGAGACTTTCCACCTTCTTCAGCTGTCCACCTCCAAGTGTTATCCCACTCATTGGTCTGTCCTTTTTCCGGGTCGTTAACAGGATCTCACATTTACTGATGTTGAACTTCCATCCGTACTCTCCCACTGTTTCTTCCCAAGCCTTCAGTTGCTCCTGAATTTCCTCCTTGTTTCCCCAGGCCATGAGATAATCTGCAAACACCATTGCTTTCATCTTATCTTCTCCTATCTTTCCTGCTATCCGTGTCACAGATACTTTCCCCATTTTGTTTTATCGTTCCTCTTCCATCCTTTGTTCCTCTTAACATTATCATTGTCTTGCCCTTCTCTGTGCTTACCTTCATCCCAAATTTCTCTATCTCTTGATTCCAAACCTCTAGTTGCTTTTGCACTTCCTTTTTGTCCTCACCGCATATCACTATATCATCGGCAAACAACATGGCCTATGTTGCCTCTCGTCCCAATCTCTGTTTTACATTCTTGTGAATTACATCCATCATCATCATCATCATGAACCGGCTCCAGTTTCCTGGGTGCGGTGAATTACATCCATGACTATGATAAACAGTAGGGGGGACAATACACTTCCCTGTTGAAGACCTGTTTCCACTTTAAACCATTTTGTTTTTCCTATACTGGTCTTTACAATACTAACACAATATTTGTACATAGCTTTTAACATTCTCACTTCTGCTCCGTTAACTTGTTTCTTCCTTTTGGGATTTTGGGAGCTTTTAGATCAGACAGTAACAAACATAGTGATGTGGGCTGGGCAAATGCCCAGTGGGCAGGACATCTATAAATGGGCATTTGCCCAAAGCAGTTTTAAGCGCCCAAAATCAGGGCATTAGAAACTTTTTTTAATTTACTTTTTACTTCTTGTGATTCTTACTAGAACTTCTAAAACATAATAAAAACCATTAATCAAAGTTACATTTCATGGATAAACTAGTAATGCCCAAATATTGCTAATAATAATTTAATTATCCTGTGTCAATGTTGTCAATAACATCTAAATGGGAATTGAGTATATCTGGTTTGAATAAAACATTGCATTACTCCAGGCCTACTCATTTAAATGTAGGAAATGTAGGGGCACCTGTTATATCTGCTGCCACAGAGCGAATCTTTAGCACTTTTGGTTGGATTCATAGTAAAAAAGGAACCGACTTACATCTGAGAGGGTTGCCAAGTTGACTTATCTAGCCTACAGTTGGAAGCTGATGAATGGGGAAAATGGAACATCTAAGCATAAGCCCAACAAAATCACTGAAGAGACTCGTCTGAGTAAGAGCCTCCGTGGCATAGGCGGCAGCACGCCGGCCTCTCACCGCTGGGTACGTGTTTCAAATCCCGGTCACTCCATGTGAGATATGTGCTGGACAAAGCGGAGGCAGACAGGTTTTTCTCCGGGTACTCCGGTTTTCCCTGTCACCATTTCATTCCAGCAACACTCACCACTATCATTTCATGTCATTCATTTAATCATTGCCCCAGGCTTCGGCAGCCGGCACAGTTCATATCCTCGCCACTAGATGGGGGCTTCATTGATTCCATTCCCTGACCTGGTCGGTCGACTGGAATCGGGCTATGGAATTTCAATTCACTCGTGTGAGTAATCCAGAACAAGGAGAAGAAACTCCCAACACCCAGTCAAGAACGAATTATAGGCCTAGAGGAAGATTCAGACAGAATCAGAACTGTCAGAAGAATCTGAGCCAGAACTACTTGAAAGTTCAATAGAAAAAAGTGATGAAGAGGATACAGAAACAGAAGAAAGTGATTAAGATAACCAAGAACACAAAACATCCATTTATTATTAATTTCATATTTAAATAAATGTACCTCATGTCCTCATTTGTTTAATTTTTAACTATCTATCTACCTACTGTATCATACGGCTTTTTTTGCCGGGAGTGTCCGAGGTCATGTTCGGCTCGCCAGAGTCTGTAGCTCCTTCCAGCGGACATCCTTATTAAGTTCCATTCAATTTCAAGTACTTCCAACTTTCGCTACAAGATATCAATGATACTTAGTGGTGAACGTAGGAACTTGGATAGAGCATTCTGACGAAATCTAACCTAACAATTTAGCTTCACACAAGTTTAGTCTGTGGAAGGATCTTTTACATGCCATAAATCTATGACATGGAACCGCTGGCTTTACTTCCCCTCCGAAGGAAGGCATACTGAAGGATTTTTAATGCTCTTAAAAAATCGACGACTTCGGCCGGGTTTGAACCAGCTATCTTGCGCACAGCAGTTCAGTATATGCTACCAACTATGCCACCGAAGCCGCTAATTTTTAACTTATACAGTTAATGACATTTTAAATAGCATACATTATTTATTTAATAAAAGATCGTACAATGAACATAATTATTCAATTTCCTTGCTTCACCGAGCAAATTACTCTCGGGTACAGTACTCTGTAAGGGATACTTGTCTATTCCCGCACACCTTTATGTGGTAACGATCACAATGCATGTTGCATAGTTCACAAACACACTGTTCTCCTGCTTCTTGTTGCTGCAGCATTTGAAGTGAAATTCATGAACAGCGAACCTTGTCGTTATGTGTCGAAGGTCGTAGCCGGCCTGTTTCCATTCAGTCGTGACCATTGCGTTGGTGGAATAGAATTTGTCCCATAGCATACATTATGTATTCAGTATTAGTCATTTGATGTAATATATCAAACGTATTTAAGAATTATAAAGATGTGTTGATGTGTTAAGTGAATTATTTTTCCCCAATCACACAATCAACATTCATAGGCATACGCATAATTATTATGTATACAAATCCACTTGAGTTGAGAGACTATAGAAAAATATTAGGACTACTTAACTACTTTTCCATCAATATAAATTAAATAATTTTGTATATTAAATATGTATACTGTATATACAAACACATATATACTAGCAGGTACCCGCGGCTTCGCCTGCGATCAATACAATGGGGACGATGCATTATTGCTGATAATTAGTCTATTCTATTACAGCAATCGCGGCTACAGGTGGGTCCATTCTAATTCTGAATATTCGGATACATACAGTATATTGATATGAGCAGCAAAGTGGGAATTTTATAGAGTTGTGAAAGTCTGTAGGGTTCGATGTTACATAATGTTAACACATTTTAAAATTAAGTTTTTGGTTTTGCCATCTTCTGCTGAGACATAACGATTTTGTTGTCCGGATGCTCGCGAGCACGCCACATACAGTTGCCCATGGGAAAAAATGGTTTTGTCTAAATGTACACGTGCTCCTGTTAAGTGTGTGTCATTGCACTTTGTTAAGGAAATTGCGAATATTGTTTGAAGAGGGAACTGCTCTCTTGCGCACTGGAATGGCAAACCTATCGGAATATGGGGAATTAAAAGTATTCTTCCTTTAAGCTATTCTGGGTGTAATTTTGATATACGTATTGATGATTTTAACGTCAACATATTGCTATTAATAGACCTATAGTAAAATATCTCTCACCTTGGCCACTGATGTACATTATGCAGTCTCTTCCAGTGTTACATCCCAGGGATTGCAATTCTCCAACAACCCTTTTGCCTCACATACCTCTCTAAGTAATTAAAATTCCTGATTGTTGTTGTTTGAGTCTTCAGTTTTTTAACTGGTTTGATGCAGCCCTCCATGTCTCTCTTTCTTGAGCTAATCGTTTCATCTCTACATAGCTACCACACCCTACATCCGAGGCAATCTGTTTAACCGTGGTTTACCCCTACAGTTCTTGTCCTCGACCCTCCCATCCATAACTAAGCTTGCTATTCCTGGGTGTCTTAATATGTGTCCTACCCTCCTATCTCTCCTCTTCATTAGCAGTCGCCAGAAACATCTCTCCTCTCCCACTCGTCTTAATACCTCTTCATATGTTACCCTATCTATCCATCTGATCATCATTCTCCTGTATCACCACATTTCAAAAGCTTCAATTCTCATCTTTTCTGCTGCACCATTAGTCCATTAGTCCAACTCAGCAACTTTTCTAGGTATAAGGCGTGCCTTGTTAGGGGTTTCAATGGCCGTGAAAGACAAAATACCAACTTTATTGAAATAAGTTAGCCCAATTCCTAAGTAAGAGTAATTAAGAAAAAATTATAATTTAATGTGACAGCCGGTAGAATACGACACATTCGTCTGTGAATATGGGTTCGGTAAAAAACGAAAAAGAGCAGATCAATATTGGCAAACAGAAATATTCAGTTAACAAAAAACAAATTTATACAGAAAATGAAAGCATACCGTGCAAAATAGAAAGCATCTTAACATTGGAAAATAGCGTAAAGATCCGAAAGCTCGCCCACAATAACCAGCTCATAAGAGTATAAAATTAGACTCAAAATCACACTCGTATCCAACCCCAAAAACCACCTCTATAAATAAAATACGCATATCAATGCGAGGAGCAATGTTCGTGGTTTCCACTTCTATGAACCCCTAAGGCCCTAAAACGAACGGTTTTCGAGATATTGCCAGAAATCCATCCCCGGTCTGCGAAATTGCATCGGTTGCCATAGTGACGTTGATCTGTTTCTCAGAGGGAACACAGTTAAATGGGAATATCTCCGAAACCGTTCATTTTAGGAATCTAAAAAGTGTGTTTCGGGGTCCCTACAGGACCTCCGAGTATTGTTTCTCGTATCTGGCGGCTTAAAATGAGCTAAATCCGAACTTTGTACCGACTGTCCTTGCTCAGTGCCAAAGGGCCGAAAAAAGTCACTTACAAATTGAATTTTCAAAAACCGTTTCTTAGTGGGTCTCTACATACTCGGACCAACCAACATGCAAAATTTCAGCTTTCTAGGTCTAGTGGTTTGAGCCCTGCGATGATGAGTCAATTTTGGATGCTCAGTGCCAAAGGGCCGAAAAAAGTCACTTACAAATAGAATTTTCTAAAATCGCTTCTTAGTGAGCCTCTACATACTCCGATCAACCAACATGCAACATTTCAGCTTTCTAGGTCTAGTGGTTTGAGCCCTGCGGTGATCAGTCAATTTTGGATTATATATAATAGATATATATGTTTGTATGGATAAATATATAGAGTACATATTTGTAGATACATATATGGCTAAAACAATATTTATATAAGCGTTGCATTATGAATATGTTTTTAAAAGAGGCAAATGCCCAAAATGCCTGGGCATTTGCCCCGACTTATAAATGCCCAGACATTTTACATCACTAAACAAACATAAATAAAAGTCACACCAAAATTTTAATTGGAGACTTTAATGCCCAGTTAAGAAAGGAAAAAAGATATAGAGACATAATAGGAAAATGGCCAGCACAGAGAAGAACAAACAGAAATGGCATAAGACTGGTGGAATTTTGCAGGAACCATGATATGATTTCCAAATCAACTTACTTCAAGAGAAGACCAAATAAACTCAAAACTTGGAAACATCCAGATTGGAAAAAAGGTGAATGGCAACTAGATCATGTTTGTATGGATAAGAACTATCACAGGGAGATCTACAATGTGAAAGTTCTGAGAGGAACATATACTGGATCGCACCATTACATGATCATCATCATCATCATCTTGGACAGTTTCCAGCCACTGGCCGGGTCTGTTTGGAACACAAGCCTCTCCAACGTCTTCTGTCTTCCCACCATCTCTCAGCCTCCACCCTTGTCCAGTCTTCTCCTCTCTTCTTCACACTTTCTTCCACCCCCTTCAGCCACCTGTCTCTCGGTCTTCCTCTCTGTCTCTTTCCTTCCCACTTCGTCTCGTGTACTCTCCTGGGTATCCTCTTCTCCTCCATTCGTTTTACATGTCCATACCATCTAAGTCTAGATTTCTCTATACCATCCTGTAATGGTACCTCCTTCATTAATTCTCTGGTCCTCTCATTTCTTATTCCGTCCATCTTTGTAGCTCCAATACAGCTTCTCAAGAACCTCATCTCACTGGCCTGTATTTTGCTCTTCTCCCTTCCTTTCATAACCCAGGTCTCCGAGGCATACGTCAGGATAGGGACATAGTACGTCCGATATATGATCCTTTTGCTGTTCTGAGGGACATCCTTGCTCCATAACATGCTTCTCACACTCCTCCGAAATGCTTCTGCCTGCCTTCCCCGCTCATTTATTTCTCTATCGTTTCTTCCATTATCTTGTATCAGGCTTCCCAGATACTTGAAACTCTCCACTTTCTTCAGCTGTTCCCCACCAATTGTTATTCCCGTTGTGGTTCTTTCCTTCTTCCTTGTTGTTATCACCATCTCACTCTTATTTATGCTAAATTTCATCCCATATTCTTGTATTATTCCTTCCCACACGTCCAACTGTTCCTGTACCACCTCCTCGTTTCCCCAAATAATCAAATCATCTGCAAACACCATTGCCTTCATCTCTCCTTCCCCAATTACTTGTGCCACTCGGGTCATTATGTCATCCATCACCACAATGAAAAGTAACGGTGATAGTGCACTTCCTTGTTTCAGGCCGTTTCTCTGTTCCAACCAGTCTGATCTCTCTCCTCCCACTTTCACACAGCTCACGCTTCCCTTGTACATCTCCTTTATCCTCTTTATAGTCCATTTCTCTACTCCTCTATCCTCCAGGGACTTCCATACTTTGTTTCTGCATACACTGTCATATGCTTTCTCAATGTCCAGGAAGGCCATCAGTAGATCTGTTCCATACTCATAGTGCTGTTCTTGTAACTGCCTTACAGCAAAAATCAAATCCACTGTGGACCTTCCTGCTCTGAAGCCATGTTGTTCTTCCCTCATCCCTCCTTCTATCCTTGTCCTAATTCTCTTTTCCAAAACTTTCTCGAAGATCTTTGCAGAATGACTCATCAGTGTTATTCCCCGATAGTTTCTGCAATCTGTTCTACTACCTTTCTTGAAGATTGGGACAATTATTCCTTTTTTCCAGTCCTCTGGGGTCTTCCTTTCCTTCCATGCTGTCCTCATCACTCGGTACAACCACTGTATCCCCACCTCTCCTGCTGCTCTCACCATCCCCACACTCAACTCATCCACACCCGGTGCCTTCCCTCATTTCATCTTGTTCAAGCCAGTAGTGGATGAAACCAAATGCTTTCAAAAATGGAACGAGCCTCGGACAGGATGGATCATTACATGATAAAGATTAAAATTAAATTTACCCCGTTGACAAAGAAAAAAACTCACCTAAAACAGAAGAGAACATACGACCCTCATAAACTAATAAATAACAAGGGATACGAAGAACGAACTAGATATATTAAAATAACAGATGATCTAGAGGAAATAGTTCCCGAATTGAAACAAATAGCTGAACAAGTAGCCCCAATAAATCCAAGGAAGAAACACCATGGTGGTACGATGAGTGTGATAATACAGTGGAAGATAGACATCAAGCCTGGTTACGGCATCAGAGTAAAAAAACAGATGAATCACACTTGGATCTCATAAAACAAAGGAAGCTAACTCAAAAAATAATACGAAGGGTTAAACGGCTATACCAAAAGGATATACATCTGATGATCGAAACAAATAGCGCGAAAACAAACTCAAGAGATTACTACAAAATTTTTAGCAAACAACTACAAAGATATGAACCTCCAACATTAATGTTCAAAGACAAAAATGGCTAGTTAGCTCATAGTAATAAAAGAAATACAGAAATTTTAGCAGAAACATTTAACAAGTTGCTAAATTGCAAAGATCCACCAGAACTGCTTCAAATAAATACAGACACCACTATTAAAACATCATCCGAAAACATAAATCCACCCACAATCCAAGAAGTCTACAAAGCTCTGAGAGAGCTAAAAAACTACAAAGTGAATGGAGAAGAAAAAACATTTGCAGAATTGTGGACATATGCAGCAGAACCAGTAAAGATTTCATTCATTACACCAATGCATAGTGAATATTTGGATCAAAGAAGAACTGCCAGACCATTGGACTACAGCTACAATACATCCATTACACAAGAAAGGAGAAAAATCAAATCCTGACAACTATCGAGGAATTTCCCTTTTGGATATCACATATAAAATCATGTCTCGAATTCTATATAATCGTTGTAAATATCAATTAGAACTGGAAATGGGAGAATATCAAGGTGGATTTCGGCCATGGCGAAGCTGCCCGGAACAGATAATCACCTTAAAATATGGACTGCTACAAACGTAGACAAAAACAGCAAGTCATAACCTTCGTAGACTTCAAAAAAGCTTATGATTGTATACATAGATCTTCATTGCTGAAAATACTAAGGAATTTCGGACTTCATCCCAAATTAATAAAAATTATAAAACTAACTCTAACAAACACCAAATCTAAAGTAAAATTCAGAGGAGAAATATCTGAACCGTTTACGATTAAAACAGGATTAAGACAAGGAGATGGTTTATCGCCTCTACTTTTCAATTGTGCTTTGGAATATGGGAATGGTACAGGGAAGATCCTAGGAGCATAAGAATTGGAACCAAGAAAGATCAAATAGACTTAAATTGCTTGGGATTCGCAGATGACTTAGCGTTACTGGCTAATATTCAAGAAGCCAGAAATCAAATAATAAGCCTACAAGATATAGCACAAAAAATTGGACTTCAGATATCGTTTGAAAAGACAGAGATAATGGTAGCAAATCCACTTGTAATCAATCACATAACAGTAAATAACAAGAAAGTTAAAATAGTGAAGCAATTTAAATACTTAGGAGAAATTATAACTTACAACTTGGATGAGAAACCTGCATGGCAAGAAAGAACTAATAAAATGATAAAAGCCCAAAAATTAACATGGTCTACATATAACAGAAAATGTCTATCAATCGCAACAAAATTAAAACATTACTAGTTGAAACCCGTCAAAACATGACGGTCAATAGAAAAATATTTACTGAAGAATTTTCTTATATTGGCCTACTGTACATTCTTTCTACGATTATTTTTTGACTCTATTGAAACTATGAGGGCGTCAAAAGATTGCACTCTCAACATTGCAAAATACTGCTGGCCATGACTGAAAAATTGTTGGGGCAAATTGAGGCCTATACGTTCCAGAGTTTCCCCTTGAGCTTTATTGATTGTGATAAAGTATGCCAAATGAATTGGAAAATATTGCCTCTTAAAAGAAAATGATAGTGTTTTATCGGATGGTGTTAAATCAAGTCGAAGGATTAGACATCTCTGCCTAATTTTAACTGCACCTATTATTTCCAAATCCAAGCAATATGGTTGCATTTAGGAGTCCTTGGGAACCGTTCAGATTTCTAAGCAGCATAACGGGCCAAGCGTTTGGAGTATGTGGCGGCCAGTCGTTTAGTTCCAAGGGATTCAAGAACTCTGATGAGTCTAATACAACTGGCCGCAAACCATCGCTTATATTTTTGGAATATAACGAAGAAATGCGATGATGTGCAATTCCATACATTTTAAAACAATGTGGACCGTGTGCGTGTGGCACAGGAACATTGGCTCCAAATGAAACGAAGGAAGGAAGGAAGCTTGCAGTTTAACGTGACCGTTAATCTCGCGATCATAAGCCACGGGACCTCCGTTTAACGTGGAATCCGAACCACAGGACATGGCCTTTAACATCAAAAATCTCACATGCATTGACCGGGAATCGAATCCGATCCGCCTTGGTGAGAGGCATACAGCTTGACCGCTGCGCCGTGAAACGAAGGACATAGCATTGTACTGCCGATTAGTCCCTCTGGAATTCCTTGAGATATCATCTCCAGTGAAAAATAATTGTTAAAGCCTGTCAAATATTTTATATTTATTCAGATTAATTTTACCATTACAACAGCAAAGGTCAAAGTAACCAAGTGTAGATTTCTCGCAAGAGAAATACAGTGCAGAACAATGTTTACATTTGTTCGTCAAGGACCCTAAACTGTAACGGCCTAGTATCTGGAATTGTTTCTGAAATGCCATATTTATATTGGATTTTAAAAGTGGCTTCGTATTTTTCTCCGATTTCCCACTTTTTTGCGGCTAATGTTCTATTTCGTCAAATGGGTTTATTTATAGCAGCATTTCTGCCCAAATTAACGTCATTTTATATAACACTATAGTGGCCTGCATCAACGTAGCCGCCAAATATTAAATGGCAAATAATAACTTACTTCCATTGCCAAAATCAACTGCGTGGTTAGACCCATTGTTATGCACTCTAAACAAATAATCAATAAACAATAATATTCACATATACAATGAATACTTCCATTCTCAAGTTGGTTGCTGATGAGAATGCGATGAGATTGATCGCCAATAATAAAATCCTTGCAATTTTTGCAATTTGCTTGCAAACGCAACTCAGGATGACGATCTTCATTTTGAAATAAACAGAATGAAATTGCTGTAAATAATGAATTTCCATCACCTGTTGAAGGTACAATACTTTGTATTTCCATGACAGTAAATTATGAAAGGGAGCATAGAATCACTTCGCCACTACTGGAATGAGCATAGACTCACTTCGCCAGCCACAGTAATGGAGGGAGTTTTAGAATTATATGTTCAGTGCTTGTCAAAGATCGTATTAACACAGGGAAGCCCATTCTTAAGGCTACATTCTGAGCTATTGCCCCGGATTCCAGGTTCGATCCCCGCTCTGCCAAGAAATTTAATTCTGGTCTGAGGACTGGAACGGGGCGCACTCGTGAGGCAAAACTAAGAAGAGCAAAGTTTGATTCCGATCTCAACAATCTTGGATTTGGTTTTCCGTGGTTTCCCACTTCCACTCCAGGCAAATACCGGGATAGTTCCTAACTTAAAGCCTCGGTCGTTAACTCCCCATTCCCCACATTAATTACAAATGCACACATCAACACAGCCATCACATTCACACAGGTTATCAGAGAAAGGTTTACACTCGCACACCAAAATAGACGGGGCTGAGTGACGACGATGTCTGAGTCCATCAAATGAAATATGTTCGCCAATATGTTAACGCTGATGTATGTGTTTGAACTACTGGATATAAGCTCAATGTTCCCCATCTCTAGATGAATACAGTACTTTTGCATTTGTCAGTTGGCACAGGCTAGAGTAAAAGGTGGCTTTTCACCGATGTCTCAGTCTCACTCATGGCTGTGATTATATGGAAGCTACTGAGGTATGGGTGGTGCTTAGTAATGGCATTCGGGGCACAGTCAGTGCCTGTGAATGCTGTGAAAGGTTCAACTCATAGGGTTAGGACTACTGTTCTGACTCAGTGAGGAAAGCAATGGCAAACTACCTCACTCCTCTTCTTGCCTAGAACGCCTCAAAATAGCGCTGCCTTGGGTTTTTGTGGGTATCTACTCACATAACGTAACGGCGGTACTTTTTGAGGAACCAACCAGCCTTCGGGCTGACTACCTAACAGACAGACAGACAGACTTTAAAATTAATATCATTGCATTGTTGCAGCTTGGCAAATATTTTATATTTCAGCAGATCAATTTTACCATCACAACAGTAAAGGCCAAAGTAACCGCGCGTAGATTTTACGCAAGAGAAATACAATGTACAACAATGTTTACATTTGATCGTCAAAGACCTTTCACTGTACTGCATAACATCTGGAATTGTTTCTGAAATGGCCTATTTATATTGGATTTTAAATGTGGCTTCGTATTATTCGATAACACTATAGTGACCTGCAATATCGGAGCCGCTAAATATTAAATGGCAAAAAATACTTCCATTGCCGAAATCAACTGCGTAGTTAGATTCAGTACTCTAAACAAATAATCATTAAACAACTGTCTTATACAATTAAGTTCAACATGACCGTCCAGAGACTCTCATACTCAAGTTGGTTGGTGAGGAGAATGCGATGAGACTGATCGCTTACAATAAATTCCTTATAATTGTTCCTGCCAGCGAAATGTTTGGCAATAGCTTGAAAACGCAGCGCAGAATGACGTTCTTCATTTTGATATAAACAGTACAAAACTGCTCTAAATAAGCTATTTCCATCACCTGTTATAGTTTATGGCAGTACATTTTGCAGGGGAACATAGAATAACTTCGCCAACTACTGGAATGAGCTTAGGCATATACTCAATACTCATTTCGGCAGTCACCCTAATGGAGGCTGTTTTAGAATTCTATGTCCCGTGCATGTCAAAAATCGTATTAACACATGGAAGCCCACCCATTCTTGGCTATCGCCTCGGAGACCCGGGTTACATTTCCTGCTCTGCCAAGAAATTTAATTCTGGTCTGAGGGCAAAAACGGGGCACATTCAGTCTCTAGAGGTATAACTAAGAAGAGGAAGGTTTGATTCCCACCTCGACAATCTTAGATGTGGTTTTCCGTGGTTTCCCACTTCCACTCAAGGCAAATACCGGGATGGTTCCTAACTTAAGGCCTCGGCCGTCACCTTGCCATTTCCCACCTTAATTACAAATACACAAAGTAACGCAGCTATCACAATAATACGGGTTATCAGAGAAAATTTTACACTTACACACCAAAGTACATGGGGCTGAGTGACAACGATGTCGGAGCCCTTCAAACGAATTATGTTTGCCAAGTGTCTCTCATGGCGAAAGCAATTGTGGACACGCGCCAGGGCCTGGAAAACTACCTTTTCACTAATAATTTAAGAGTATATCGACGATGCATAATTTATAACTTTTAGTCTAGGATGCTACCAACTTGACCACCGAAGCATTGGGAAGAAATTGCAATATTAAAGTACATAAACAACATAGCCTACACACTCAACTGTCAGTTAATGTTCTTCAACGTTTCCCTTCTTAAAAATTCCCCTCTATAACTCTCCATCACTTGAAAACGCGCCATGTTTTGTGTTTTAAATATATCGATGCAATGGTGCTGCCATCTGTTGTTAGTTACTGAAACTATATGGGCGAGGTACTGCCATCTGTTGTCAGTTACTGCAATTGATGGCAGATATTAGCTCTTTTGACCACATGCTGTAATGCAATGGTAAAACGGAAATAAAACTTATTGAGAGGGAATGTAGGAATCTTTAACTGACATAAAACGTTACTAATAATCCTTGATAATACAATATTTAACTATCACGCGAAAACTTGCCATCAAGGCCATGCCTTGTGTTTTAAATATATCGACGCAATCTGCTCTCAGTTACTGGAACTATATTGGCGAGGTACTGCCATCTGTTGTCAGTTACTGGAACTGATTGCCGATATTCAAACGACGTATTGAGGACATGCTGTAATGCAATGGTAAAACGGAAATAAAACGTGTTGAGAAAATGTGTAGAAATATGTATCTTTAACTGACATAAAACCTTACTAATACTCCTTGATAAAACAATATTTCAGTGGCAAAAAAAAAAAAAAATACTGGCGAGAGTTGGGATCGAACCTGCGATCCTTGGATGCACAGTCAATCGCCTTAACCAAATAGCTACTCGCGCACTCACATTTCGATGCAGACGCAACCATTCACTATCTTCAAAAGTCGCTATCTGAAGAAAATAATCCAATTCATTATCAATAAAATCAATATATATTCGTATATGTTCATACTGTTATTATATTGTATTGTCAGAACTTGGTTAATGTATGTTTTCAATTACATGGAAGCTTATTAAATAACTTACATTTTAATGGACTTCTCACCGCCATTTTGTCATGAGCCCAGGCGGATTGTGCGCATGCGCGAGGGGCGAGAATTCTGCTATTTTCTATATTTATTTAAAAATATACCGTATTATATTTGTTTATTTTAGAGACACTCTGCAAATCTACAGGCCAAGAGCTTTCGTTAGAGTGCTCTACGAAGTAAATTGGTTCTGTCGTTCTCTCTATCTCGTGATAACAAAAATCACCTTACTGTTTTAAATATATAGATAGACAAGACGGTGGTTCAACCAGAGGTGACATCATCATCATCATCATCATTTCCCCTTATCCAGCTCCTGCCGGGTCGGGGTATTTATGGCACTTCTCCACTTTCCTTCCACAATTCTTCTTCCACGATCTTGTCCCAGTCCAGATTCCTTTTTCTCACGCTGTTCTTCACTGAATCGATCCACCTAGTTCTAGGTCTTCCCCTTGCTCTCTTCCCCTTGCTCTCTTACCCTTGCACTTGGCCTCCAGCACCTGTCTTGGTATTCTATTTTCCTCCATCCTCTTTACATGTCCAAACCACCTTAGTTTATTCTTCTCAATTCTCTCATTTAGTTTTGCCATCCCAACTTCCTTCCTAACATCTTCATTCCTCACTCTGTCTTTCCTTGTCTTACCTATCATACTTCTTAGGAATTTCATTTCACTGGCTTGGATTCTACTCTCTTGCCTGCTCGTCAGGGTCCAAGTCTCAGCTGCATAAGTTAATATGGGTACATAGTACATTTTATACATTACCTCCTTGCTTTTCCTTGGTACTTCCTTATCCCAAACAAGTTTTCTTACACTTTGATAGAATGCATTGCTCTGCTGTACCCTCCTGTCAATCTCCATGTCCAACCTACCAGTTTGCATCAATTCACTTCCTAGGTATTTGAACGTGTCCACAATTTCCAAACTCTGACTTCCAATTTTCACAGTGCCCTTTCCTTGTCTTTCCCCTCTTGTCATCACCATGGTCTTGCTTTTCTCTATACTGATTTTCAGGCCATACTTCTGAATATTTTCGTTCAGTGCATCTAGTTGTTTTTGCACTTCTTCAGTGTTCCTTCCCCAGACCACAATATCGTCTGCAAATAATAGTAACTTCATTTCTTTATGTCCATATGCTTCCTTTGTTTCCTTTACAATTTCATCCATTACCATTATGAATAAAAGAGGTGACAGCACACTCCCCTGTCTTAGTCCAGTCTTGTTCCTAAACCAATCTGTCTTTCCAACTGGGGTCAGTACCCTGCTAACACAGTTGTTGTACATTGCTTGCACCATTTCCAACATTTCTCTTCCCAGTCTCTTCTTAACCATGGTTTCCCATACCTTCTCTCTGGGGACACTATCATATGCCTTTTCTAGATCTATGAAAGTCATGATCAAATCCTCTCCATATTCCCAGTTCTTTTCCATCACCTGCCTCAAGCTAAAGATTGGGTCCACTGTGGATCTTCCACTCCTGAAGCCATACTGTTCCTCTTGCAACTCTCCTTCCACCTTTCTTCTCATTCTTCTTTCTAATATCCTTTCCAGTATTTTTACTATCTGTGATATGAGGGTGATCCCTCTACAGTTATCACACACTTTCTTGTCCCCTTTCTTAAACACTGGTATTATTAGCCCTTTCTCCCAGTCTTCTGGTACACATTTCCGTTTCCACACACACTTTAGCAGTCGATACAGCCATTGCATACCAACAGGTCCAGCAGCCTTTATCATCTCTACACTGATTTCATCCACCCCTGTTGCTTTTCCCATCTTCATTTTCTGAACTGCTAATTCCACCTCCAACATTGTTATATCATCTTCTGTTATAGAGTCGTCAGGCTGTGTCACTTCGATCTCACCAGTACAATTGCTCACATTCAATAGCTTATCGAAATACTCCTTCCATCGTCCCTTTATCTCTTCTGGGTGTGTTAACAACTCTCCATCTTCCTTTTTCACCAGCTTTGTAGTAACTCTTTCTTTCCTCTTACTTCTTAGAAGCCCATACAGCATCCTTTTACTGCCACTTACATCTGTTTCCATTCTTCGTGTAAATTCTTCCCAACTTTTCTTCTTTTCTTCTCCTACCACTTTCTTACACCTCCGTTTGCTGTCGTGGTACTTCCTTTTGCTTTCTTCTGTTTGATCTCGGTTCCATTCTTTCCATGCAGACTTCTTTTCTTTCACTGCTTTCCTCACTTCCTCATTCCACCACGGTGTCTCCTTCTCTTTCACTCTTGTTGACGTCCTACCACAAGCACTCTCTGCTGCATCAGCAAATGCCTTTTTAAAGTGGGACCATTCCTCTTCTATATTTTCCACTTCAGTAACTGGGATTTGTTGCTTCAATCTCTCCTGAAAATCTTCCTGTACAGCTTTGTCTTTCAATTTCCATACTTTTATTTTACTTTCTCTGATCTCCTTTAGGTTTTCCAATTTTCCCCATCTAAATTTTGCCACCACAGCTCTATGGTCCCCATCAAATGCTTCACCTGGTAAAGCTGTCACATCCATCAGCTTTCTGCGATTTGTCCTTTCCACCAGGAAGTAGTCAATTACTGATTTTGTTCTTCTATCACCCCACCCATATCTCGTAATTTTCCTGCTGTTTTTCTTCCGAAACCATGAATTACCCACTATCAGTCCATTCCTTTCACAAAAGTTTACAAGTTCCAAGGTGACATACGGAAGTGAAACTCTTTTTAAAGTTACTCAGAAAAACAGAATCGACAACATTTTAAAAGTAGAAAGAAGAATAGCTAGAACATGCATAAATAAAAAATATCAGAAAGATGGACAGTGGCGGATATTACCAAATGAAGTGGTATACAGAGAACTGGAGCCCATCACTGATACTATTCGGAAGGAACGGATTTCTTTTTTTGGTCACATCATGAGGACGACACCAGAAACAAGGTTATCTAGAAAAATTTTAGTGAAACTTTGGAATATGAAACAACAAGTAGGATGGATTAAGGATATTAGAGAAGATATGAAAGAATTAGAAATAACCTTGGATGACTTGCAAAACAAAACAAAAAATAAAAAAACTGAGAGATATAAATATAAGATTTCAGGCTAAAATAGACAAACATAATTCAGTAAAAAGGGAATTTACAGATGAGGAACGCCTGAGAAGATCAGAGCGAATGAAAAGCTACTGGGCGACTCGGAAAGGAAAATTACTGAAGAAGAGGACCAAGAAATGATTGACTGAAGTGGTCCAATGAGGCCGTAAAAGCAGAAGAAGAAGAAGAAGAAAAATGAAATATAGTAATAAAAATGGATATCCTTACAAATGTAGTATTAAATAAAAATTCGGTGTCGTAGCAGGCGAGAGGTGATACTCCGACGTGGCGCGTCCCAGGTGGCGGATAGGGGGGTCCTCACCGGCTTGCCGGCAGACTTGAGCAAAATAAAATAGCTCTCGCGGACCAAACACACAACAACCTCTACGGTTAACAACCGCAGTTGTAACTCGGAGCTTGCTCCATACAAGATTGGCTACCTTTGAAAGTCAAACATGGAAGGAAATCTTTTAAGGAATAATCCACCTAGACTGCAGTCACCTGAAAGATACCCTAGATGAGTCGGAGCATCTAAAAATACCCCCGACAGATAGAAAACCCAAATTTAGACTGAAGATAGGACAGATAAACTATATAGCAACACACAATATAAATTCCATCATACAGCCAGGAAAACTCAAAATTTTGACAGACGAAATGGATCGCAAAGGGATTCTAATAACCGGGCTTCAAGAAATGAGAAACACCGATCAGGAACCAATAGAATCACAATGGTATAGAATTTACAAGAGAATACCAGGAAAAAGAGTAATGAAGCAATGTCCACAATTCGGAACAGGATTTGTAGTCAATCTCAAAATAATTGAATCCATCGTAGAATTTAAAGCATTATCCCCAAGGCTCTCGACAATAACTCTAAAAGCTGCAAATAGAACATATACCATTCTAAATGCCCATGCCCCAACTAATGATAAAAATAATAAGAAAGAACACAAAGATGATGTGGAGGGATTCTGGGAGCTTTTAGATCAGACAGCAACATACATAAATAAAAGTCACACCAAAATTTTAATTGGAGACTTTAATGCCCAGTTAGGAAAGGAAAAAAGATATAGAGACATAATAGGAAAATGGCCAGCACAGAGAAGAACAAACAGGAATGGCATAAGACTGGTGGAATTTTGCAGGAACCATGATATGATCTCCAAATCAACTTACTTCAAGAGAAGACCAAATAAACTCAAAACTTGGAAACATCCATATTGGAAAAAGGGTGAATGGCAACTAGATCGTGTTTGTATGGATAAGAACTATCACAGGGAGAACTACAATGTGAAAGTTCTGAGAGGAACAGATACTGGATCGGATCATTACATGATAAAGATTAAAATTAAGTTTACCCCGTTGACAAAGAAAAAAAACACCTAAAAAAGAAGAGAACATACGACCCTCATAAACTAATAAATAACAAGGGATACAAAGAACGAACTAGATATATTAAAATAACAGATGATCTAGAGGAAATAGTTCCCGAATTGAAACAAATAGCTGAACAAGTAGCCCCAATAAATCCAAGGAAGAAACACCAATGGTGGAACGATGAGTGTGATAATACAGTGGAAGATAGACATCAAGCCTGGTTACGGTATCAGAGTAAAAAAACAGATGAATCACACTTGGATCTCATAAAACAAAGGAAGCTAACTCAAAAAATAATACGAAGGGTTAAACGGCTATACCAAAAGGATATACATCTGATGATCGAAACAAATAGCGCGAAAACAAACTCAAGAGATTACTACAAAATTTTTAGCAAACAACTACAAAGATATGAACCTCCAACATTAATGTTAAAAGGCAAAAATGGCAAGTTAGCTCATAGTAATAAAAGAAATACAGAAATTTTAGCAGAAACATTCAACAAGTTGCTAAATTGCGAAGATGCACCAGAACTGCTTCAAATAAATACAGACACCACTATTAAAACACCATCGAAAACATAAATCCACCCACAATCCAATCCAAAGCGCTGAGAGAGCTCAAAAACTACAAAGAGAGTGGAGAAGATCAAACATTTGCAGAATTGTGGAAATATGCAGCAGAACCAGTAAAGATTTCATTACACCAATGCATAGTGAATATTTGGATCAAAGAAGAACTGCCAGACCATTGGACTACTGCTATAATACATCCATTACACAAGAAAGGAGAAAAATCAAATCCTGACAACTATCGAGGAATTTCCCTTTTGGATATCACATATAAAATCATGTCACGAATTATAATCGTTGTACAGATCAATTAGAACTGGAAATAGGAGAATATCAAGGTGGATTTCGGCCATGGCGAAGCTGCCCTGAACAGATAATCACCTTAAAATATGGACTGCTACAAACGTAGACAAAAACAGCAAGTCATAACCTTCGTAGACTTCAAAAAAGCTTATGATTGTATACATAGATCTTCATTGCAGAAAATACTAAGGAATTTCGGACTTCATCCCAAATTAATAAAAATTATAAAACTAACTCTAACAAACACCAAATCTAAAGTAAAATTCAGAGGAGAAATATCTGAACCGTTTACAATTAAAACAGGATTAAGACAAGGAGATGGTTTATCGCCTCTACTTTTCAATTGTGCTTTGGAATATGTAAGGAGGGAATGGTACAGGGAAAATCCTAGGAACATAAGAATTGGAACCAAGAAAGATCAAATAGACTTAAATTGCTCGGGATTCGCAGATGACTTAGCATTACTGGCTAATAATATTCAAGAAGCCATAAATCAAATAATAAGCCTACAAAATATAGCACAAAAAATTGGACTTCAGATATCGTTTGAAAAGACAGAGATAATGGTAGCAAATCCACTTGTAATCAATCACATAACAGTAAGAAAGTTAAAATAGTGAAGCAATTTAAATACTTAGGAGAAATTATAACTTACAACTTGGATGAGAAACCTGCATGGCAAGAAAGAACTAATAAAATGATAAAAGCCCAAAAATTAACATGGTCTACATATAAAAGAAAATGTCTATCAATCGCAACAAAATTAAAACATTACAAGACGGTGGTTCAACCAGAGGTGACCTATGGAAGTGAAACTCTTTTTAAAGTTACTCAGAAAAACAGAATCGACAACATTTTAAAAGTAGAAAGAAGAATAGCTAGAACATGCATAAATAAAAAATATCAGAAAGATGGACAGTGGCGGATAGTACTAAATGAAGTGGTATACAGAGAACTGGAGCCCATCACTGATACTATTCGGAAGAAACGGCTTTCTTTCTTTGGTCACATCATGAGGACACCAGAAACCAGGTTCATCATCATCATCATTTCCCCTTATCCAGCTCCTGCCGGGTCGGGGTATTTATGGCACTTCTCCACTTTCCTCTTTCCTTCCACAATTCTTCTTCCACGATCTTGTCCCAGTCCAGGTTTCTTTTTCTTACGCTGTTCTTCACTGAATCGATCCACCTTGTTCTAGGTCTTCCTCTTGCTCTCTTACCCTTGTACTTCGCCTCCAGCATCTGTCTTGGTATTCTATTTTCCTCCATCCTCTTTACATGTCCAAACCACCTTAGTTTATTCTTCTCAATTCTCTCATTTAGTTTTCCCATTCCAACTTCCTTCCTAACAACTTCATTCCTCACTCTGTTTTTCCTTGTCTTTCCTACCATACTTCTTAGGAATTTCATTTCACTGGCTTGGATTCTACTCACTTGCCTGCTTGTCATGGTTCAAGTCTCAGCTGCATAAGTTAATATGGAAACATAGTACACTTTATACATCACCTCCTTGCTTTTCCTTGGTACTTCCTTATCCCAAACAAGTTTTCTTACACTTTGATAGAATGCATTGCTCTGCTGTACCCTCCTGCCAATCTCCATGTCCAACCTACCAGTTTGCATCAATTCACTTCCTAGGTATATGAACGTGTCCACAATTTCCAAACTCTGACTTCCAATTTTCACAGTGCCCTTTCTTCGTCTTTCCCCTCGTCATCACCATGGTCTTGCTTTTCTCTATACTGATTTTCAGGCCGTACTTCTGAATATTTTCGTTCAGTGCATCTAGTTGTTTTTGCACTTCTTCGGTGTTCCTTCCCCAGACCACAATATCATCTGAAAATAACAGTAACAGAGAAATGGACTATAAAGAGGATAAAGGAGATGTACAAGGGAAGCGTGAGCTGTGTGAAAGTGGGAGGAGAGAGATCAGACTGGTTGGAACAGAGAAACGGCCTGAAACAAGGAAGTGCACTGTCACCGTTACTTTTCATTGTGGTGATGGATGACATAATGACCCGAGTGGCACAAGTAATTGGGGAAGGAAAGATGAAAGCAATGGTGTTTGCAGATGATTTGATGATTTGGGGAAACAAGGAGGAGGTACAGGAACAGTTGGACGTGTGGGAAGGAATAATACAAGGATATGGGATGAAATTTAGCATAAATAAGAGTGATATGGTGATCACAACAAGGAAGAAGGAAAGAACCACAACAGGAATAACAATTGGTGGGGAACAGCTGAAGAAAGTGGAGAGTTTCAAGTATCTGGGAAGTCTGATACAAGATAATGGAAGAAACGATAGAGAAATAAATGAGCGGGGGAGGCAGGCAGAAGCATTTCGGAGGAGTGTGAGAAGCATGTTATGGAGCAAGGATGTCCCTCAGAACAGCAAAAGGATCATATATCGGACGTACTATGTCCCTATCCTGACATATGCCTCGGAGACCTGGGTTATGAAAGGAAGAGAGAAGAGCAAAATACAGGCCAGTGAGATGAGGTTCTTGAGAAGCAGTATTGGAGCTACAAAGATGGACAGAATAAGAAATGAGAGGACCAGAGAATTAATGAAGGAGGAACCATTACAGGATGGTATAGAGAAATCTAGACTTAGATGGTATGGACATGTAAAACGAATGGAGGAGAAGAGGATACCCAGGAGAGTACACGAGACGAAGTGGGAAGGAAAGAGACCAAGAGGAAGACCGAGAGACAGGTGGCTGAAGGGGGTGGAAGAAAGTGTGAAGAAGAGAGGAGAAGACTGGACAAGGGTGGAGGCTGAGAGATGGTGGGAAGACAGAAGACGTTGGAGAGGCTTGTGTTCCAAACAGACCCGGCCAGTGGCTGGAAACTGTGCAAGATGAAGAAGAAGAATCAAAGGAATGAGTAGCCTACTCAAATCGTATAATTTCATAAATATCCAATAACCGGTGAGTGTTACAACAACCTTTCTCTGTAAAGGTACGATTTGGATCCGCGCCGCCGGCGCTGCCTGGGAAGTTGAGGTGTTTTCGTTCCTCCCTGCCTGGGCAGCGCGGCAGAGTTTCAGTAGGCTGTTTACATTGAGGTAATTTAATAGAGGTACGATCATCATGTGTAGTGACGCTTCCAAAACGGGAATTAAAAGATTATTGGAGGAAGAGGAAGACGATTACAACTAAATTCTAGCCCTATTGGTGCGAAAAAGAAAAAGGAAAGCCACGAAAGAGATCTACAAAACCCGAGAGGACGAGGGGTGCTTTAAAATATAGATCGAAATATTGCATCATACAAAACTGGGTACCTATTTGGATACAAACTCAACGAGTTTTTCGTCATCTGCCGCTAAAGACGACATTGTTGATACAAAGCACTCGGCTGGGAAATGTATGCAACAGGATGTCAATTATAATAGAAGTAAGTTAATAGACGCAAGATAAAGCATGACAACAACAATCTACTGCAGCACACCTAGTGGTAAGGCGGTCAAGTATGAAAATATTGGCTCCCAAGCATTGTAAAGTTTTTATTTTTATTTAGGTCTAACCGGGTCACTCCAATCCATACGTAATTTAGCCTAATGACATATTTCCGTTACATAAAATTGGCCTAAAATTAAATTAAATGCAATTTAAAAGTTCTTTAGATGCCGTATTATTTGAATAATTAACTTTTTCGGCCTTAAAAATGGCAAAAGATGCAATTATTTTCCAATAATTGGTACGGGAAAATTAGCGACAAGTCGAGACATCTAGCGGACTTCTATCAAACGCCATTTTGGAAAGAAGTTTTATGCTCCATTTCCGGGCTTTGTATAATTTCGTTGCCAACAGGCGGCGCCGCAGAGCCGCCAGACCGGTCCTGGCGTGGCTGGGCGGCCACGTTGCCCATGCGGCGCTGCACAGGCAACGCTGCATGGGCAGCGGCGGCGGAGTTCGAAATGTATCCCATCTAAATACACGTGGAGCGGTAGTGAGCTTCCGCCGCCTTTGCAGCGGCAGCGCGCCGCCTTGGCGGCGAGGATCCAAATCGTACCTTTTGGCTCTCATTATAAACCTATTGGGGAAAGTGTGGTTTATGAACATGCGAGATTTCTCGCACGGGTCCGCTAGTATATTGTATTCCTGCAATGACAAATATGCAGTTAAACTAAAAATTATATTAGCTGGGATGCAGTGATACTACAGTCTCCTAGAACAACTCGTATTTTTGGCATAAAACGTGAATCAAAACGTAAGTATAAACATTCTTGGCATTCAGTGTGACCATGTTTGTGGCCATGACAGATTCACGAGTTTGAACTTCTCAGTCACTTCCGCATGGTACAGGCAAAAAATCTAACAATGACTTTTGATTGGCATTGTATTAAGCTCAATGGAGCATTATTCAGTTTCGTACCTTCCACTGGCGAAACCACATGCATGGAAATGGGACTTTTCTCAGTCACCAATCATCATCAATTTCCGTTTTCCAGCCTAAGCCGGGTCAGAGCAAATATGACACCCCTCCACTTTACTCTGTCCACCATCCTTTCTCAACCACTGAACTCCACGCCACGTTTTGTTCTGCAATATTGCCCTAAATTGTGATATTTTATGTCTGATGCGTCTGTTTTTAACTCTTTTGTACTATTTCCTAATTTTTGAGACAATTTGTTCGAAAAAGTGTACATTAAATTCTAGTAAATATGGCAATTTAATTAAAGTCTGTCAATTTGACCAAAGAAAAAAATAATTTTACTATTGTATGTTGAAAAAAAAATTGTTAAAAAAGAGTTCTGCAGTTATTTCCAGAAACATATTGGTGATGAGGGGCAGATGACCTTCATGCTCTGCTCCTTAAAACAACAGTCATCAACACCACATCAATGATACTTACTCCAACTCAGCAGCTTTCTTCTTCTCCCTTTCTTCCTTCTCTTTCTTCTTCTGATCATTTTTCACTTTCAGTGCTCTGAAAATAATCATCTAGGTATTAATATGCACTACTGTGTCTAGTATATTCAAAACTAAACAAAAACAAAGAAAAAACACAAAATCCAGAAAATGTGAAGTGAACATTCAGAAATGTAAAACAATCTGACCCCTCCCACAACAGCTGGTACAAATATGGCAAGGTGTGCTGGCAACAAACATCTCAATGCTTGAATGAACAATTACAGGCACTAAGGACATCCTCTGCAAACATAATACCTCTTCAATGGTGAACATTCATACCATCAATGCAACATCCAATACATTCAAGCCAACAAACCGTTTCAATCTCTGATTTGCTCAGGATGGTCAGCAACCCTCGGGGGAGCCTGTTAACCCCTAGAGGGCGCGTCCCCAGGTGGCGGATAGGGGGCTCACAGAAATGTGGGCTGGTTCAAATACCTCGGAAAATGAACCCGCGGACCAACAGGCAGCCCAGTTCCTGGGGGCTTTAAAATGCTGGGACACCCTCTCTCCAGGGGCCATAAATATGGAGATCCCAAGCCCAGGGTTATGGGCGAAGCCCCAACGGTATCGGCGGCGGAGAGGATGGACTTCGGTACGGCGTCGATGGCGGAAGAGGGAATTCTGTAGCGTCTGTACTCCAGAGGAGCGGCTACAAAAGGCGTCTGTTATCCAGTGGATCGGCCTAGAACAATACCTGGCAGTAGGTCATAAAATGCCTATGAGTGTGGCGAACTCATCGTACTAATAGCCTATAAAATGAGTGAGTGTGAATTGAGGCCTCGGAAAGTGCTAGGGCGTCCCCTGCAGGCGACGCGCAGTTCCCAGGGGTCTGGGGGAACTGTGAGAAGTAGGCTACCAGACACCACAAACATCGCCTTCATAAACGTGATGAGCTTAAATGGCAAGACAGAAGAATTGGTGGACTATATGGAAAAGAAGGAAATAGCAATGATGGGAGTCAGTGAAGCGAAATGGAAGGGAAAAGGTGAGAAAGAAGTCAAGAAAGGGAAGGGGTATAGAATATATTGGAGTGGAGGAAATAAGGCAATGAATGGTGTTGCAATAATATTGAGAGAAGACTTAGTGCAGTATGTTGAGAAAGTAGACCAAATTAATGACAGAATGATGAAAATTAGACTAGGACTTGAGAGTGGAACAAAGGATTTTATACAGATTTATGCACCCCAGACAGGGAAGGTAGATGAATGTTTAGAGGATTTCTTAGAAGAACTGGAAAAGGGTATAGAAGACAAAGAGGTTATAATAATGGGGGATATGAATGCACATGTGGGAACAGATAGGCAGGGAAAAGAAGAGATAATTGGCCCATTTAGCTATGGAAATCAGGATGAAGAAGGAGAAATGTTAATAGATTTCTGTAGAAGGAATGGATTAATTGTTGGAAATACATGGTTTAGGAAAAAGAACTCCCAAAAAATAACTAGGTATGGATGGGGAGACAGAAAGACAAAAACAATGATCGATCTTATCCTAGTGGAAAAGGATAAACGTAGACAACTGGTAGATGTGACAGCTATGCCAAGAGGAGATTTTGAAGGAGACCATAAAGTGGTGATAGCCAAATTAAGGCTTGGGAAAATCACAAAGCTTGCGGAGAAAAGGGAAAGAAAAATAAAGGTGTGGAAGCTAAAAGAGAGAGAGGCAATGGAAAAGTTCCAAGAAGACTTGAAAAAGGAAATTCCCAAAGACGAAGCAAAAAGTGTCGAACAGGAATGGGCATGTTTTAGAAATTGTTTTGCGAAGTGTGCAGTAAACACTTGTGGAAGACTATCAGGGAAGAAAAAGGAAAGGGAGACTCCTTGGTGGAACAACAGGGTAAAGGAAGCTGTTAAAGAAAAACAAATGGCATGGAGGAAGTGGATAGGCAGTAAAAATGCAGAGAAATGGATAAAATATAGAGAAGCAAAGAAGGCATGCCAAAAAATTGTACAAGAAGAAAAAAGGAAAAGTTGGGAAGGTTTCACGGAAACTTTGAAGGAGGATATCCAAGGAAGTAAAAAGGTTCTATATGGATTGGTGAAAAACAGTGTAAAAGGTAGGGAAAACACAAAATTTGTAAAAACTGAAGCAGGACAGATATTGTATCAAAGAGATGATATATTAAAAAGATGGGAAGAATACTTTTCAAAGCTACTAAATGTTAAATACATTGAACTGGAAGATGAAAAAGAGCAAGAAGAAACAATGGAAGAAGAAGAAGAAGAACAAGAAAAGGAGATCACTATGCTAGAAATAGAGGAAGCCATACAGAAGATGAAGAGCGGTAAAGCAGCAGGAGAGGATGAGGTGTCCGCGGAAATGATAAAAGCAGCGGGACCAATAGGTGTACAGTGGTTGTATAGATTATTTAGAATAATTTGGAAGAAGAAAGAGATTCCAGAAGAATGGGGAAAGGGATTAATTATCCCGATTTTTAAGAAGGGTGACAAAAAGGAATGCAATAACTACAGAGGGATCACTCTTATCGCTCATGTAGCTAAGATCTTTGAGAGAGTTTTGGAGGGCAGACTGAGGAGGAAGATAGAAGGAGAGATGGAAGAAGAACAGTATGGTTTTAGGAAAGACAGATCAACATTTGACCTAATCTTTGCATTAAGGCAAATGATGGAGAAAAGATGGGAATTTGGAAAAGACATGGTGATGACATTTATTGATATTGAGAAAGCGTACGACAGTGTGCCTCGACAGGTGGTTTGGAATGTATTAAGGAAAAGGAGAGTTAACGGAGCTGATGTCCAAATGTTAAAAGCTATGTACAAATATTGTGTGAGTAGCGTGAAGACCAGTATAGGAGAAACAGAATGGTTTAAAGTGGAAACAGGTCTCCGACAGGGAAGTGTATTGTCCCCCTTACTATTCATCATAGTCATGGATGAAATTCACAAGAATGTTAAACAGAGATTGGGACAAGAGGCAACAAAGGCCATGCTGTTTGCAGATGATATAGTTATATGGGGCGAGGATGAAAAGGAAGTACAAAAACAACTAGATGTATGGAATCAAGAAATAGAGAAATTTGGGATGAAAGTAAGCACAGAGAAGAGCAAGACAATGGTAATGTCAAGAGGAAGGAAGGAAGGAAGAGGAAAGATAGAATTGAATGGGAAAATTCTAGAAGTGGTTAAAAGTTTCAAGTACTTGGGAAGTGTGATCACAGAAGATGGAAGGATAACTGAGGAAATTGGCAAGAGAATACAACAAGCGAACAGTTTTTACCAGAGCATAAGGGGTATTCTGTGGAACCGAGATGTCCCAAAGAAATGTAAAAATGTATTATATTCAACCTACTACAGACCCATACTAACATATGCAGCTGGAGCGTGGACTACTACAAAAAGAGAGGAGAGTAGAATACAAGCCGCGGAGATGAAATTCCTAAGAGGTATAGAGGGCAAGACCAGAAGAGATAGAGTTAGAAATGAAGAGATTAGAGAAAGGACAGGAATCTTGAAGCTGCAGGACAGGATAGAAACAACAAAGTTAAAGTGGTATGGACATATGATGAGAATGGGAGAGGAGAGAGTACCAAAGAAAACTTTCTGTGAAAAGATGACAGGGAAGAGACCACGAGGAAGGCCCCGAAAGAGATGGGCAGATACAGTGTGGGAGTGTGTAGAGAAGAGAGGAGGAAAACCTGAAGAAGTACTAAAAACAGGAGAGGAGTGGTGGAGAGACAGGAAACGTTGGAGGTCCTTAATTCACAACCCGACCCAGGAAGCTGGAAACGGGAAATGAAGATGATGATGGTCAGCAACCAGATTTCAATAACTCGGAAGAGTGTTCAACAAGTGGGAGGGGATCATCCTTCAAGGACATTTATATGTTCATGGACTGACTGATGAAAATTCCAAAACTTTTTAGCTAGTAATTGGTGACTAATGAAATTATTTCCCATCCAGGGTACCATTACTCCTGTTTTTACCCACCATGGGCAATGCATCAGCCAAATGAAAGCAGTTTGAAGAGATTACAAACCAGAATCCTAAAGTAAGGAAAATTTTCCACACTGCCTAACATTTATTATTAATGTACACAGGAATATTGTATTTCCTCGTGTATTAGTTGTACCTCACTTTTCAAATTAAAAAAAAGTTTCGAAAATTTCATCGCATAATCGTCACCTAGCACATTCATATTTGAGCGCCAGTCGGTTGCACATGCTGCCACGAGCTTATGACCTTTCAGAATAAAGGAGTCCCTGCCTCCGTGCCTGCAGGCTATGACGCACGCTAAGCAAGAGGTCAGTATAGTCGCAGCACATTTGTATTTATGCGCCAATTAGTTTCACACACTGTCGCGAGCCTATAACCTGACGTAACTTTGTCAGAAGAAAGTAGTCTCTCTCTCGCCCGTTACGCATGCGGCCAGCCCACGGCACGCCAGACAGCGACCATGTAAAGCGCTAGTCCAGGGGAGAGAAACATGTATGGACCCATCCCTTCCGCAAGTTGGCCTCAGAATGACTAAATTCAATAAGGTGCCGTACAAAGCGCTGATAGCCCCAGTTCGCTCATGTGAAAACAGGGCCAACTGCTATTGGCGGAAACTTATGCAGAGATACCTCGCTCCAGTTTAGCATCAGCCATTTCCATGGAAACATCGCTACAGAGGACAGTGCGAGATGTTACAAACGTGTTCACAATGAGAAAATTCAAGAATTATACGATGATCTTGATGAAAGTGAAATGCTAGGGATTACAAATTAAGCAAATATTAAAAAAAAGTGTGTAGCAAATAATTATACAGTACATTTCTTTTTAATATTTGTTTTCTTCTTTGAACTTAAATATTCTTCACATAACCGTCGCACACTGCTTTTTGACCACGAATTTTAGGCCGTATGTGACGATTATGCGAGGAAATACGGTAACTTACTCCAACTCTGCAAGTCTTTTCTTCTCCTTCTCTTCTATTTTTTTTTGTTTCTCTCTCTCCTTTTCTTCTTTCTCTTCAACTCTTTTCTTTTCCCGTTCCTGTGGAAAAATAATACATTACGGTATTAGATATAAAAGCAACATTTAGTCTATGCAAACTGATATATAACACACACAAATATGTAAAAGCAACGTATTAATGCAGGATAGATGAAATGGCATTCACTGGCTGAGGTTGTGTGTGACTAAAAGATACCAGAGATTGAAAGGTCAGATATGCAAGTGTGACGTAAAACATGCTTTCTTGTATGGCGTTAAATGTCTGGCAAGGAAGAAGAGACAATATCAGTGATTTAGCAATTTGAAATGTTCATCATCATCATCCATTCTCCGCTCCAGCTTTGCTGAAAACCTAGTGCAGTTAAGTTAAAAACTGCTTAAGTGGAACATGTAATTAACTTAAATCTGGTAGAACACCTTTCCAGGCTGGAACTCACACATATGACAAAACAGTCCATTCGTTTGCTAGAGAAATAAAGTTTGCGAGTCCTCTGTGTATTTTGAACAACAAGAAACAACAATTTTAGGTTTATGTCTTAGAAGATAGTTTACTTCTTTCCTCATAGGAAATCGATCATCCTGTTGTAAAGTGTTTTTCGAGGGGTTTTCATGCCACTGGCATAAGTCAGTAGGAAGCCATTCTCTATTTATTTACGCGGCAAATTGTTCAGCCAAGATAAATTTTCATGTTAATTTATTATTATTATTAATTTATTATAATTATCATTAAGGTATTTTCGGAGCATTTTATAAAAATTATTAGCATTCAGATAGGTTTTCTATGTCTTAGGAAACGCTATCAAGCAAATTATTACGAACGACGATATCATAGAAAAATATCTGATTACGGAATTTTACGGAGTTTTGTCAGTTAGGGTATTTGAGAGAGATGAGTCACGGGGAATTCAAATACTAGCTTAATCTTGTCAGGAAGTATTACGCAAGGCTGGGTCGCATGGTCAAGGAAAGGCGAATGTATGGAACGGAAATCGACTTCACCCTCCGCGGGCCGTAGGTAATGAACCAGAGGAGGGGAAGTAGCGGCGTGCTCAGCCAATCAGTGGAGACCACGTAAGCTGGAAGTCGGTACCATGGTGGGGGAGCCAACGTGTGCATATATCGTTCGGCGCGGCGTGGAACGAGGACAATCTGGGTAGTTCTTGCCGAGTGTGGTTATACGCGGGAGTCGCTCCGATGTTCCGTGGAGTGGAGGACTAACTTTTGTAAAACTTAACCAGTGTGGTTGTACGAGTGTTTGGGTCCGATGTACGGACCATAGAATTATCTAATCTACCAAAATATCATCAAATACCGACCGAGATGACGACGTCCAGGAGACTGTGGGAAGCTCACAGCATCATCCAGTACGAGGGAAATGCTTTGGCAATTTCCAGTGGTAAGCGCAAATAACGCAGAAATACGCAATCTCTCATTTCTCTTTGTTTTACATTTCATATTTCAGTAACTTCATAGCTTGGAAATAAAAGTAAAATCAATTTATCAGACTCCGTTTTCACGTAATTTTCTATCGGTAATATTAAAATCGCAACGCTCCAATTTAAATTTTAAACTTATTATTATTATTAATTTTGCTATACTTGTTTTATATAATAAATTCATTTCTTTTACAATGCAATCTTTGCTTTCAGTAGGTAGCATTAGATATAGACCAATTCCTTCTCCTGATACAATTGTTTGTTGGGTTAATGATCAAATCATACCACGATCTGAGTGAATAGATTCTTAAAGGTGTTCTCCCAGAGCTAGACGTTGTTAAATACAAATTTAGATTTCAACATTGGGTTGAGGTCTTGGCGCCCATTAAAACAACATAGCTTAGGCAAAGGTAAACAGTTACATTTCTCACCCAACAGTTAGGGGCTAGCAAAACGTTTCACTGTGTACTAATGTACGATACCATCGACTATTCAGAAAAACAGTGCATTCCCGATATTTCAAAGCAATTAATGAACTTTTGTGGATTGTCGGAAGCCTCAAATTATCTGCAAAAGTTTTCCCTTTCATTTAATAAATGAATGAAACTAAAGTTTAATGAATAGGATGCAAGTGTAATTAAGTCACTCTTCATCTTATATTGTGTTAAGGTAAATGCACCAATGGTCGTCATGTTAAGACAGATTTAGTCAAGAAAATATATACACCTTATACATTTTGGTAAATTTAATCAACAAAAGCACTGTACCTCACCTCAAACTCGACTGACACTAGGAAACTCTCAATATCAAAAATATTCGTTTTTTGGAAAAATGACGTATTTTTTTAAAAAAAGTTTGTTTTTGCCCTAGTCCTCGGCATGCTGTCTTTGGATTTTTTCCTATATTCGTCACCCGTTTGCACCAATTGCCGTCATATTTGTAGGATTACGAGGCACACAGGCAATTGAAATGGAACACACGTTTAATGTACTTGACATTTACTAGAACAGAACTGAACGAACAAGGTGATACAACATTCTTTTATACACACCACAACAAAAACGAAAGAGAAACGTATCTCTATGGAACAGGTTTACTGATTACCAGTGTGACCAACACAAACCATGGTCACATATTCCAACACACCTCCTTAAACCTGTGGGAGTAGAGGACATGACTCAAGACCCAAGTCTTTACAAAAATAAATATGCTTAGGCTTAGGAAGAGGCTTTGTTAGGATGTCTGCAGTCATTTTTGAAGTGTCCTCATATTTGATGTATATGACTTTAGAATCCAAAGCATCTCTAACATAGTGATATTTAGTGTCAATATTGTTACGGCTGTGAGTTTGTGTCATCGCTCGCCGCTTGAGTCACAACTGCCCCAGGGGCTGGGCTGTGGCTTGCCTCCTGTATTGCGCGCGCCTTATGCAACAGGGCTACTACAGACAAAGGGATAGTCCAGAAGATTCGTGACTGGACCAGCGGTGGAAACCTCGAGAAGCCGTGGACTCTGGATGGATCTAGAACCATTTATTGAGTCACCGGCCTGCTATATAAGAGTGACCCGTGAAGCAGTTGGTGTGTGTGTTTTACGAGCTAGTGCGAGCGATTATCTTGTGCGACAGAAGTGTGGTGACGAAGTGCTGTGCGAGTTACGAAATCCTGAGACATTGTTTCTCCCAGCTTGTGGACAGCGAAATAGCCTGAAGCAAGTGATCGTAAGTAATTGTGGTCGGAGAACATAAATGAGAGGAACAGGTAGTGTCTGTCAAGGCCACCGTACTCATTAGGACGGATTAACTTCTGTGGTCTGTTGCAAGTGAAAGGGGCCAAGAGCGCATAAGGAAGAGATTTGAGGAAACTGGAATAAGGCTCCTAATTGCTTGTATTTGCTGACTAGTGTAATTTTCTGGCCGCAATAAAGTTAATTATTTCTTTAAGCTGTAATTGGTGCTGTGCTTTGTACCCCCACCGTAATCCAGTTAACAAAAGTGCCACTAGGGGGTGGCACGTAACAACTGGTGTCAGAAGCCGGATTACGAACTCAAGCACAACACCTGACGGTCCTGGTTTCAAAACCCGAGCAGGTCATTTTCTCTAATTTTCCTGTGAGTGCATGCCCTTTACAAGACATACAACTAAAATGGAGGAGAAATTGGCAGCATTGCTAGAAAAGTTAACTGGCATGGAAGACGGCCAGAAGAAATTAGCCAAGGACCTGAAGGATGGCCAGAAGAAGATGGAGGACGGCCAGAAGAAGTTAGCAGAGGACCTGAAGGACGGCCAGAATAAGTTAGCAGAGGACCTAACCGCCAAATTTCTGGATGGCCAGAAAAATCTGGAAGAGTGTCTGCTGACGAAATTAGAGGAGAGCCAAAGGAAATTAGAACAGGGCCTACGTGAGGAAGTCGCAGCAGTGGAGGAGAAGTTCAACACCTTGCAAGTGGAAGTTGCCGAGCTGCGCCAACGCCCGCTGATGGGGGTGGAGGAGAAATTCAACGCCTTGCAAGTGGAAGTTGCCGAGCTGTGCCAACGACCGCTGATGGGGGTGGAAGAGAGATTCAACGCTCTACAAAAGGAATTTGCTGAGCTGCGCCGACTCCCGCCGACAGGGATGGAAGATAGATTCAAAGCCCTACAAGAGGAAGTCGCCGAGCTGCGCCGACGCCCGCCGACCGGGGTGGACGAGAGAGTCAAAGCCCTACAAGAGAAAGTTGCCGAACTGCGCCAACGCCCACTCACGGGGGTGGAAGAGAAATTCAACGCTCTTCAAGAGGAAGTTGCCGAGCTGCGCCGACGCCCGCCCACAGGTACACCGGGGACATCAGGAACGGGACAGAGCAGAGTGACGCCCCCAACCTTCGACGGAAAGGTCCCGTGGAGCACCTACTTACGTCAGTTCGAGGCGGCCTGCTCCATAAATAACTGGAACAACACAGAAAAGGCTACAGCTCTCATTGTAGCACTGAGAGGTGACGCCCTTAACGTCCTTCAGGCCATCCCGACTGGATCCCAGGACTACGCTTCCCTGATCGCCCATATGGAGTCCCGATATGGAGATAGCCATCTTCAGCAGGCCTATCAGATGCAGCTCCGGACCCGGGTACAGAAGAACGCGGAAACCCTGCAGGAATTCGAGATGGACATCGCACGCCTCGTAAGGCTTGCCTACCCAACAGCGCCGGCCGATTTTCTGGAGCAGATAGCGACGCAGACTTTCACCGACGGGCTACGGGACTCGGACACTCAACAGGCGCTGCGACTCGCGCGCAATAAGACCCTGGCAGATGCGCTGAGCCACGCACTTGAGTTCGAGACGGCAAAGCAGGTATCTAGAATACGCGCGCGGGTGCGTCAAGTGGACGTCGACGAACCAGTAAAAACCAACGAGACCAAGCCCCTGGCCGACGAGTTGATGGAGGCGCTAAGCCGTTTCTTCAAGAATCGCAGTACCACCAACAAAAACGTAGCCGAAGGACATCCGGAGAGGCGGCCTGGAAGAGGACTACCGACCTGCTGGACCTGCCGAAGGAGAGGCCACCTGAGCAAGGACTGCGGTGATCGCCGCCGCCAAGGGTTTCCGTCGGGACAGTCAGTCGTAGAGAAACCGCGCGGCCCAGGAAAGCAAGTATCAGCCAGCCTAGGGGGGCAAAGGTTGGCTTGTGACAGTCGTCAAGCCCCGGCAGTCCAAGTTCGTGTGACGAAGTTACGGAGGGACAATAGCAGCCTGATGGTCGACGGAGTCTTCAACGGAGAGAGCTGGCCCCTGCTTATCGACACGGGAGCGTCGAGGACCATCGTCAATCCAACCGTGATCCCGAAGTGGAGAGTGCAACCCACACAAAGGAACCTCCAGCTAATAACCGCGACCGGAGAGACCGCACCAGTACATGGCGAAGCATCACTGGAGTTCGTCATTGGTCGACGGGTGATAAAGCATCCAGTGCTTGTGGCTGACGTATCAAACGAAGTGATCATCGGACTGGACTTCCTGGACCAGAACAACATCATCTTGGACCTGAGTACCAACACTCTGCACTTCGGAGGTGAGGAACTTGCTTTGCAACCAGCACACGAGGCCGTCACCGCACGACGAGTAAGGCTGAGAGAGGACGTCATCGTTCCTGCCAGGACGGAGGTCAGCGCCGCCGTAATTGTCGACGGAACTGCTGAGGGAGTGGCGGCTGTCATCGAGCCAAAATATGAGGACATCCAGACAAAAGGATTGCTAGTTGCCAAGACCCTCATCAACACGACGTCTCGGCCGTACGTCCGCCTGTCCAACCTGAACGACTACGACATTACGGTTCACCGGGGCACCAACCTAGGAGTCTGCGAGCCCGTTACCTGGATTGCCCGCATCACCGACACGACGGACGGAAACCTGCAGGCGGACAACCGAAGAAGACGCACACTGCCAGAAGAACTACAGAAGCTGTACCAAGGATCCCAGGACCATTTGGACGAGGAACAAACACGCCAACTTCAGGACCTGCTACGCGAATTCCAGGATGTCTTCTCCGTGGGGAGCAAAGACTTCGGCAGGACAAGCTTGGTCCAGCACAGAATCGACGTTGGGGACAGCGCACCGATTAGGGCCCCATTCCGACGTGTCCCGCTCGCCAAGCAAGCCGAAGTCGACCGGATGGTAGAAGAGATGAAGGAGCAAGGGGTGATCGAGCCATCACATAGTCCTTGGAGTTCTCCGGTCGTGCTAGTGAAGAAGAAGGACGGTTCCACCAGGTTCTGCGTGGATTACAGGCGGGTGAACGACGTCACGAAAAAGGACAGCTACCCTCTACCCCGGATCGACGACACGCTGGACACCATATCAGGATCAAGATGGTTCTCCACCTTGGATTTGAAGAGTGGCTACTGGCAGGTGGAGGTCCACCCTAAGGACCGCGAGAAAACGGCGTTCTCTGTGGGCAGCGGGCTCTGGCAGTTCACCGTCATGCCATTCGGTCTGTGCAACGCCCCTGCAACCTTCGAAAGGCTAATGGAGTCCATTCTGAGGGGACTACACTGGAAGACCTGCCTGGTATACCTAGACGACGTCATCGTTCTGGGGAGGAGCTTCGAGGAGCACTACAGCAACCTGAAGGAGATCTTGTTGAAGCTACGGGCTGCCCAGCTGAAGCTGAGCCCCAAGAAGTGTCAGCTCTTCCAGAAGCGGGTCCAGTACCTTGGGCATATCGTCTCCGAGGAAGGGGTGCGCACCGACCCAGAGAAGACCGCAGCTGTGAGGGAGTGGCCAGTTCCGAAGGACAAGTCCCAACTACGAAGCTTCCTGGGACTCTGCACTTATTATCGTCGCTTCGTGAGAGGATTCGCCGACATCGCCAAACCTTTACATCGACTGACTGAGAAGGACCAACTCTTCACGTGGACAGCAGAATGCCACAATGCCTTCGAGCAACTCAAGCAGGCTCTGTGCACCGCGCCTATTCTGGCCTACCCCAGACCTGGAACAGGGTTCATCGTCGATACCGATGCCAGCGACTTTGGCATAGGGGGAATCCTGTCGCAGGTAGTGGACGGCGAGGAGAGAGTAGTGGCCTACTTCAGCAAGGCCTTGTCAAAGCCAGAAAGGAACTACTGCGTCACCAGGAAGGAGCTGCTCGCCATCGTGAAGACCATTGAACACTTCCACAAGTACCTGTACGGGCAAGAATTTCTCATCAGGACCGACCATGCATCCCTGCGGTGGCTCCTGAACTTCAAGCAGCCCGAGGGTCAACTCGCGCGGTGGTTAGAGAGGCTTCAACAGTATAACTTTGAGATTCAGCACAGGAAAGGCCAACTGCATTCTAACGCCGACGCCCTGTCACGAAGACCGTGCCCAGAAAACTGCACCTTCTGTGCCCGAAGGGAGGAGAACACCGGGATACAGTGCCGAAGGACTACCGTGGAACTTCAAGGGAGCTGGAGCCGCGAATCTTTCACGCGGGCGCAAGCGGAAGATGATGACCTGGGACTGATAGCCGAATGGAAGAGGGCCTGTGTCCCCAGACCCGGGTGGAACATTGTGAGTGACAGCAGCCCAAAGTTTAAGTCCTACTGGGCACAGTGGGACTCGCTGATTGTAAGGGATGGCCTCATCTGCCGTACCTGGGAGAGCACCGACGGGAAGACATCTCGGGAACAAGTCGTCGTTCCAAAGGCTATGACGGAGGAAGTCCTGAAGGAAGTTCATGGAGGATCATCTGGTGGACACCTAGGGATAAAGAAGACCCTGGAGAAGCTGAGAGAGCGGTTCTACTGGATCGGATGCCGAACAGACGTGGAGAACCACTGCGCGAGGTGCCACGATTGCGCAGCCAGCAAGGGCCCAGGACGAAGACGACGGGGTCCACTGAAGACCTACAACGTGGGCGGTCCCATGGAGAGAGTGGCCATCGATGTTGCTGGGCCATTCCCGTTAAGCGAGGCAGGGAACCGCTACATATTAGTCGTCAGCGACTACTTTACCAAATGGCCGGAGGCGTATGCGCTCCCTAACCAAGAAGCCGCGACGATTGCAGAGACCCTGGTGAAAGAATTCGTCAGCCGGTACGGAGTACCCCTGGAGCTGCACTCCGACCAAGGGAGGAACTTCGAGTCGCAGGTGTTCCAGAACCTATGCCAGCTGCTGGGAATCCGGAAGACAAGGACGACGCCGCTACACCCTCAGTCCGACGGGATGGTAGAGCGATTCAATCGCACCATCGAGAACCATCTCCGAATAGTCGTCAGCGAGCACCAGAGGGATTGGGACAAACATCTTCCACTATTTCTCCTGGCCTACCGCGCCGCCGTGCATGAAGCCACCGGGTGCACACCAGCCCGAGCCATGTTTGGGAGGGAGCTCCGTCTACCTGTCGATCTTGCCTTCGGCCGACCTGGGAATGATCCGATCCCGGTAAGCCAGTATTGTCAAGAACTGGTCGACCAACTGGAGGACGTGCACGCGTTCGCGAGGAGGAAACTGCGGATCGAGACCGACAGAATGAAGACCCGATACGACCAGCAGACGGATGCCGGCGGATTCCACGAGGACGACCTGGTCTGGCTCTTCAACCCATTACGGAAGAAAGGCCTGTCACCCAAACTGCAGAAGTCCTGGGAGGGCCCGTACCGAGTCGTGAAACGGATCAACGATGTCGTCTACAGGATCCAGCGGAGCCCGAGGGCGAAGATGAAGATCGTGCATCGAGATCGCCTGGCAGCCTACGGAGGGACACAGACGGACCAATGACTGATCGGGACGATCAGCCTTTTTAGGAAGGGGGTGGTGTTACGGCTGTGAGTTTGTGTCATCGCTCGCCGCTTGAGTCACAACTGCCCCAGGGGCTGGGCTGTGGCTTGCCTCCTGTATTGCGCGCGCCTTATGCAACAGGGCTACTACAGACAAAGGGATAGTCCAGAAGATTCGTGACTGGACCAGCGGTGGAAACCTCGAGAAGCCGTGGACTCTGGATGGATCTAGAACCATTTATTGAGTCACCGGCCTGCTATATAAGAGTGACCCGTGAAGCAGTTGGTGTGTGTGTTTTACGAGCTAGTGCGAGCGATTATCTTGTGCGACAGAAGTGTGGTGACGAAGTGCTGTGCGAGTTACGAAATCCTGTGACATTGTTTCTCCCAGCTTGTGGACAGCGAAATAGCCTGAAGCAAGTGATCGTAAGTAATTGTGGTCGGAGAACATAAATGAGAGGAACAGGTAGTGTCTGTCAAGGCCACCGTACTCATTAGGACGGATTAACTTCTGTGGTCTGTTGCAAGTGAAAGGGGCCAAGAGCGCATAAGGAAGAGATTTGAGGAAACTGGAATAAGGCTCCTAATTGCTTGTATTTGCTGACTAGTGTAATTTTCTGGCCGCAATAAAGTTAATTATTTCTTTAAGCTGTAATTGGTGCTGTGCTTTGTACCCCCACCGTAATCCAGTTAACAAAAGTGCCACTAGGGGGTGGCACGTAACAATATGTTTGGTCCTATTATGGTGGACTGGATTTTTTGCCAGTTTTTGAGCGGAATGACTATCACTCAATAATATGATGGGTGACTTGAGATTTATAAAGTTAGACAAAACAAGTTTCAACCAAACAGCTTCTCTTACACCTTCACTCAGTGCAACATATTCTGCTTCAGTAGATGATAAGGAAATGCATTTTTGCTGTTGAGCCCCCCATGATACAGCACCACCTGCCATTTTGAACACAAAACCACTGTATGATTTTCGGTCAGTGCTATCATTAGCCCAGTCAGCATCAACAAATCCCATGAATTGACCTCCATTCCTGACATACTTAAGTGACAAGTCTTTTGTGCAATTTAAATAACGCAGCACTCGCTTTGCAGCAGACCAGTGAGATTCATTGTAACAATGATTAAATTGACTGAGATATGATATCGCATAGCTTATATCTGGACGCGTGCAAACACTTAAATACATGAGTGAACCTACGGAGATATGATATCGCATAGCTTATATCTGGACGCGTGCAAACACTTAAATACATGAGTGAACCTACGAGTTCTCTATAAGGAAGATCACTAGTTTCTGTACCAGAAACACCAAGATTTGGTTTGGTTTCCAAAGGAGTACCAATGGGACGTGCACCGTGCATACCATATTTCTTTGCAATCTCACTGATGTACTGCTCTTGGCTAAGATACATTGTACCATTCTTTACATCTTGACTTACTTTAATACCTAAAATATAAGAAATTGGTCCAAGATCCCGTACCTTAAATTCTTTAACAATACAGGTCTTCAATGACTTGATCTCATACTCATCATTATATGCCACAATGAAATCATCCACATATAATGCAATAATTACCATACCTTGGGCTTGTTTCTTAAAGAACACACAGGGTTCATCAGCACAATTTTTGTAACCCAATTTGACAAGAACAGAGTGAGCTCTCTCATTCCACAAACGAGAAGATTGTTTTAAGCCATAAATAGATTTTTTTAACTTGCAAACTTTATGCTCTGAACCTTTCTTGACAAAACTTTCTGGCTGATACATGTAGATCTCTTCATCTAACTTTCCATTGAGGAAAGCAGATTCAGCATCCCAATGTACCACCTTCAGATCGGTTTGGACAGCCAAGGCAAGCAGCATCCTTAACGTGCTGTGTGTCGAACAATAGGAGAGAAAGTTTCTGTAAAATCTACTCCATACCTTTGGGTGAAGCCCCTGGCCACAAGTCTGGCTTTATACCTTTGAATGTTACCATTAGAGTCTCTTTTTACTTTGAAAACCCACTTACTACTGACAACATTCTTGCCCTGGGGTTTATCAACTAGATCCCAGATGTCATTTAACTAAAGTATCTCCATTTCTCTTTTCATAGCCTGCTCCCACTTAACCCCATCAGGCATGGACAGTGCCTCCTTAACTGTACTAGGTTCAGAGTCATCATTGAGAGTCAAGTATGTCACATAGTCTGACATGTCTACAGGCTTTTGTTGGCACCTAGGATACCTTTGATTACCTTCGACATCCCCCTCCATTGGCTCATTGACGATGGTGGCAGAGCCCACAGAATCACTGCAGTCTGAATCTGTTCCACTAGGGACATAGCTTAAATCAGCTGAGTCAACAGTCTCAGCCACACCAGCACTGCTAATGGGCGATACGCTTTCAAGTTCCGAAATGCACTCTGCCCCATCCTCTGAGTTGTCGGGTTCTGCCTCACTGTCAGTGGGAACAGAGATCTGCACCATTGCAGGTTCATTAATCTGCAAGGATGGGCCAACATTACCTGGAGACACATCAGACACCTCCTGGAACACATCTTCAAAGAACTGTGCATCCCTGGACTTCACAAGTTGATGAGTAACAGGATGCATGAATCTATAGGCTTTACTGTCCTCACAATAACCACAGAAAATGTGTTTTTCACTTTTAGGATCCAACTTGTTCCTCCTTTGATCAGGGACATGAACTTGTGCTACACAACCAAAAATTCTTAGATGCTCCATATTGACCTTGTTACCAGTCCAGATCTCCTCTGGAACTTTACCTGGAATTTTTCTGGTTTGGGACCTGTTTACAAGATAGGCTGCTGTATTTATTGCTTCAGCCCACATGCGTTTATCTACTTTAGACTCGCTCATCATGGCTCTACATTTATCAAGTAATGTTCTATTCATGTGTTCAGTTACACCATTCTGCTGTGGAGAATAGCTAGTTGTACTTTGATGCTGAATACCTTCTGATTTAAGTAGCCCCTCAAAAGCTTTGCTACACAATTCACCCCCATTATCAGTGCGTAGGACCATAATAGATCTTTCACACTGATTTTCGACCTGTGCCTTGAAATCAATAAAGGAATCCAAAACATCACTTTTCTTAGCAAGGAAATACACAAAAACCTTTCTAGAATGATCATCAATGAAGGTCAATAAATAACGAGCATTGCTCCAAGATGGAACTGGCATAGGCCCACATAAGTCTGAATGAATAAGATCTAGCTTATTTTTACATACAGTTTTACTCTTACTTGACTTAAATGGTTGCCTAGCTTGTTTACCTTCAGCACATGAAAAGCAGTTTTTAAAACCATTATCTGAGAAATTGATTCCATGAGTGAGACCATCTCTTAACAACTTCATGCTGTGGTTGTTAAGATGGCCTAGTCGTTTATGCCATAAATATTCTGAGTCCTCGGTACAAATATTAGCTTGAGCACCGAGAGGATTGTCTTGGTAAACACCCCCCATATTACTCGCAGTCAGTGCTACATTACCTGTAGCAACCAAGTATTCACTATCATAAACTTCACAAGTATTGTCGGTGATTACCACAACATAACCCTTTTGAGTAGCAGCAGACACAGATAAAAGATTAGCAGTGAGACCAGGAACATATTCTACATTGGACAAGGTTTGTGAAATACCATTTTCTAATTGAACAGTTACATTACCAGATCCTTGGCCATACAATTTTTGATTGTTTGCTGTACTGATCACCAGATTAGGACCAGCAGTAAAGTTCACCATCGCAGTCTTGCTTGAACTCATATGCTTAGTAGCACCCGAGTCAACGAACCAGGCCCCTGTAGAGGCCCTTGCACTTAATGCCTGTCCATCGGTCGCCAGCATCATCTTGTCTTTCTTAGACTTCTGTTGAGTTGAGCTCTGCATCTCCTCTTTCCTGCAATCCCGCTTCCAGTGTCCCGGCTTCTTGCATATCCAGCAGAAGGGCTTCTTCTTCGTCTTGTCTTCTCGTGAAAACAGAACAGAATCCTTGGATGGCTTGGAAGTACTTTTCCCACTCCAAGTAGTATCTTGTAGCAACTTGTTTCGGACTGTGTCTGCAGTAAGGTCTGTTCCGGAACTTTACAGAGCCATAATCATAGGCAGAAACTCATCTGGTAGACCTTTCAGCATAACAGCTGCCACAAACTCGTCGTCCAGTGCCTTATTCATAGACGCAAGTAGCTGAGCAAGTCCCATAACCTCACTAACATACTCTTCCATCGTCTTGTAGTGCTTTAATTTAACTTTGCATAATTTCTTCAAGATGACGATCCGCCGATTCACTCCTTTATCTGAGTAGGCCTTTTCAAGAGCTTCCCAGACTTCCTTCGCGGTCTTACAAGGCATTAACGATTCTAATGGGTTAAGGGGGTCTCCGCCCAATCAATACAATTTAATATTGGCAATTATTAATTTATTGCCTTTGGGGACATGTTTCGGGCCTCATGGGCCCTTCTTCAGCCGCAAAAATTATGTACACATTCACATCCATCATATTACTCATACACAAATCATGCATATTTTAAGAAAAACATTAAAATTAAGCTTTAAAATTAATTCTAAAATATCACCTATCATGTTTCAAGAAAAAATTTAAAGTAACATTCAAAAACTAATTCTAAAATATCATCTTATATATCATATTATAAAAAGGAGAAACAAGTACAGCTAAAAGAGACACATATGGTTTTGGTGACCTTAATGTTTTGATCTAGTAGATGCCCTATTCAAAGAGCTATTAAAAAGTTAGTTAAACAGTTTAAAAAATATATTGTAGGTAATTAGAATGTGAACAGTGGGCTTATAGGCTCTCCATTTATGATTCGGGGTCGTATTTTACAGCCAATCTTCATGATTTTGGATTGGGAATATGTTATGAACCAATGCTGGACCGTTGTCATTTTCTTTGATGCTGGATTGGGTGGAGACATTACACTTTTGAAGAAACGTCATTCGGAGCCTATGAAGGGGTGAACCAGCCAGAGGGTATGCCTGCTGTCCCAACTCTAAAGAAATAAAAATGGGTCTTAGAAAAATGAATGCGTCAGAAAAAACAAGGGCTAAAACGGAAAAATGTAGTAATAACTTACTAAGCTCGAATTGAAGGAATAACCGACTGTCAGCTATCTACCTGGAGGCTGTAATGGGAAGAAATAGAAGTAACAATAAAAACGCCTACACACATGAACATGTGAGAGGATGACTCATGCGCCGGATTACTTACCTTTACTTAGTAGTTTGAGGTACAGATTGTGTTATGTCTGACGGCACGTCGCTGTGTGAGCTAAGCTGGCCCGACCTTGTGGCAGGTCAGGAACTGGGAGTAGGGGAGGGGGAGGGAGGAGATGTGTGTGGGGGTGATGAATGACATGATGCAAAGCGGAGTTTGTCTTGGGTTTGTGGCCTAATTGGCAGGCTACGTGTGTGTCTTAACTTGGGGAGGAGAGATAAATAAGGAAGCTGACAACGGATCTGAGCTACAATAATTATGTTTGTGTTTTGACTATTATGATTGTTGTGGCGACGGAAAATATTTATGAATATTTTCAAAAAGTATGATAGCATCGAAATTGATTTCGTTTAAATTATGCATCGGATTGGTGCGCTGTGCGTTATCTATTTCTATTTGCTCCAGTATATTCATGATAGGCCCTTTCCTGACGTAGTGGATAATTTCTAAATCTTTCTTAATGTCTGTGAAGGTGTGGTTAGTGTCTTTCATATGATTCCCCATGGCCGAAAATTTTTTATGCTTGATCGCATTTACATGTTCAAGGTATCTCGTAGTGAAACTACGTCCGGTCTGTCCTAGATCATCTGAGTTGCATTGCTGGCATTTGAGTTAATATATACCTGAGGAATTGTATTTATGGGATTCGTTTATTTTATTAGAATTATAGATTATTTTATGGTTATTGTTGTTAGTCTTGAACGCGATTTTGGTGTTGAATTTTTTTAGCGTGTTTGCTATGTCATAGGTGTGCCGATTAATATATGTAAAGACAGCAAACTGAGTTTTTTCTTTTCTTCTGGGGGTAAGCCGGGAAATAGGTTTGTTTTTAATTTTATTGATGATTTTTTCTATTTCTGTTCTGGAGTACCCGTTGGCTTCCGCTATTTGAAAAATTACATTAATTTCATGCTGGTAGTCTTGTTCGGTCATGGGGGTGCTGATGGCCCTGTTGACGAAGCTTATGAAAGCTGCCCTTTTATGGCTTTGTGGGTAGTTGGAATTGTTCTTTATAACTATGCTGAACTCTAAATTAATTCTAAAATATCATCTTATCATGCTCCAAAATTAAAAGTAACACTCTAAAATTGATTCCAAAATACCATCTTAACCACATTATAAAAGGAGAAACAAGTACAGCTAAAAAACACATCTGGTCATGGTGACCTTATCAATATTATGACCTAGCAGGTGCCCTATTCAAACTATCAAAAAAGTTATTGGTTAAAATGTTTAAAAATATATATATTGGAGGTGATTAGAATGCGACCAGTGGGCACGCTGGCTCTCCATTTGTGTTTTGGGTTCCCGTTTTAAAACCAATCTTCATGACCTTGGCCCGGGAAATTAATTTAGAGTTCAATTTAATGTTTTTCTTAAAGTGTACATGTTTTGTTGTGAGTATTATGATGGATGTGAATATGTTATCAACATTTTTGCGGCTGAAGAAGGGCCCATGAGGCCCGAAACATGTCCTTAATGGCAATAAATTAATAATTGCCAATAATAAATTTGTATTGATTGGGTGGAGACCCCTTTAACCCATCAAAATTGTTATTGTACACGTCAATACGGACCTTACGAAATGGATAATCTTCCAATTAATCTTAAAGGTAAGTAATCCGGCGCATGAGTCATCCTCTCACATGTTCCTGTGTGTAGGCGTTTTTATTGTTACTTCTATTTCTTCCCATTACAGCCTCCAGGTAGATAGCTGACAGTCGGTTATTCCTTCAATTCGAGCTTAGTAAGTTATTACTACATTTTTCCGTTTTAGCCCTAGTTTTTTCTGACGCATTCATTTTTCTAAGACCCATTTTTATTTCTTTAGAGTTGGGACAGCAGGCATACCCTCTGGCTGGTTCACCCCTTCATAGGCTCCGAATGACGTTTCTTCAAAAGTGTAATGTCTCCACCCAATCCAGCATCAAAGAAAATGACAACGGTCCAGCATTGGTTCATAACATATTCCCAATCCAAAATCATGAAGATTGGCTGTAAAATAGGACCCCGAATCTTAAATGGAGAGCCTATAAGCCCACTGTTCACATTCTAATTACCTACAATATATTTTTTAAACTGTTTAACTAACTTTTTAACAGCTCTTTGAATAGGGCATCTACTAGATCAAAACATTAAGAAGGTCACCAAGACCATACATATGTGTCTCTTTTAGCTGTACTTGTTTCTCCTTTTTATAATATGATACATAAGATGATATTTTAGAATTAGTTTTTGAATGTTACTTTAAATTTTTTCTTGAAACATGATAGATGATATTTTAGAATTAATTTTAGAGCTTAATTTTAATGTTTTTCTTAAAATATGCACGATTTGTGTATAAGTAATATGATGGATGTAAATGTGTACATAATTTTTGCGGCTGAAGAAGGGCCCATGAGGCCCGAAACATGTCCCCAAAGGCAATAAATTAATAATTGCCAATATTAAATTGTATTGATTGGGCGGAGACCCCCTTAACCCATTAGAATCGTTAATGTACATGTCAATACGGACCTTGTGAAATGGATAATCCTCCAATTAATCTTAAAAGGCATGACGATTGGGAAAATTGATTTATCCACCATGAGGTTAAGTCTGGCCCTAGCCCGACTTTCATCTTTTGCTTTCTTCACAGATGTTGTAGTATCTCCATCCGGGTAGCCAACTATACAGCTCCACAGATCTTCGAGTCTTAGGACGTTTTCCATCTCGAATCGCCAATCCACGTAATTTAGACTACCTCGCAGCTTATCTATAACCGGTAACGAGGTGCTGGTTGCAGACATGTTGAATTTCGATACGTAGCGAAATTCACAGTTCATGTAACGAACAGTCTATCATACGCACTTTATATTCGCACGGTGGATTCGTGGCTGGGTCCAGAACCTGTAGGATTACGAGGCACACAGGCAATTGAAATGGAACACACGTTTAATGTACTTGACATTTACTAGAACAGAACTGAACGAACAAGGTGATAGAACATTCTTTTATACACACCACAACAAAAAACAAAAGAGAAACATATCTCTATGGAACAGGTTTACTGATTACCAGTGTGACCAACACAAACCATGGTCACATATTCCAACAATATTGTTAGTTTTCCTTGTCTGCTGTTTATAATGCATTTCTGTCAAATGTTGCGTAAGACACCGGTTTATCGACTTGGAGGGTAACATTTACGAATAAAACAGTACCGGTAATTATGTTCTTTTAATAAAAAAAGAAATATTAAAAATTTAAAAAAGACAGCATCAGGAAGCGGGAATGCTGGGTAGAAGACATATGGGCATGAAAATATCATAATTCTGCTCTAAATACATTTATTGTAACTTATTTTTGTATTAACTTAAAGTGCAATAATAATAATTGAAATTAGAACAATATAACCACAGAACGTGTATTGATGTAGGCTTCCCCGAGCGGTGTTCACGAGCGAATGGTCATTTTCCGGGCTGTTATGCCGTGATTTTTATTTTTTTGTCGGGGGATGAGAGGTGTAGTCACATAAAATGTGAGACCAGACCATGGCATAACATAACGTCTGCGTTGAACAATCGCCGAGGGTCTAAAAAGAAAGACTGTAAGTCGTTTTCCACCAAATAACAGTAAGTTTTAATTTGATGTTCTGTAATATTGCAGCACGGTTTACTGTCAAATTTTGAGGAATTCGTAAAGACAGGCTTGGATTTCTTTTTAGGAAAGATTCACACCATTTCCTCTCCTTTGAAAGGGGAGTCCCTCTTCAATTCTTTTGTGAGGCACTGCATGCTATTTTGCAAATCGTCTTTTGTTACCGGGAACCCCGCTTTTCCTGGTGAGATAACCCATTGAACTAACACCCTTTGTTAAAGGAACTTGGCCCCATCTTCATCTCTCTAGTATTTCCTTTAATTTTGTCCGAGAAGGCGTTTCTCGGAACACCATTCCTCTCCGCGGCCATTGTAATACTCATGCCGCCCTCCTCAACAACCTTAATAGTAGCTTCCATTTGCTGAATATAGTAGGCTAATTGAGAAATGTGCGTTTCGACATATTACTTGAAAGCAAAGATTTAATCCTAAGAATATATTTTTCATCTCAACATAAAAAGAATCCCCTTTAGCTCACCTAAAAACCCTAGACCTACTGATGATAATAATAATGTTATTTGTTTTACGTCCCTTTCAACTACTGCGGCTTTTAGAGACCCCGGGGTGCCAAAATTATGCCCCGAAGGAGGATCTATAACGTGCCAGTAAATCGACTGACACGGCTCCCTCGCATTTGCGCACCCTCAAATTCCAGATGACTGCGCCAGGATTCGAACCTGCAACAGCAGGCGAGAACGTTACCGCTGAGCCACGCAACCAGCGTAGACCTACGGCCGTCAAAGAGACAGATCTACATAATAACAACACACTGTAAATGTTTATTGGTTCTGAAACTTTAATGCAAACTTTATCGTGCACTAGTGTTCGCCACGCATGTGCTCTAAAGATCGTCAGCTATGACGACTATTGGACACGATGATCAAACGATAATTTAATTAATGCAGGGTGTTTCAGAACTACATATTAAGTACATTGCCGCTGTTAGTTAGGTCTTACAAGGAGATATGACTATGTGCCAGTTTTCGTCACAAATGACGAGCATTGGTAAGGTGCGTGTTTTTAAATCCAGTGTTCGTCACCAGCATTTCTAACTAAACTAAGAATGTGAGCACGAAATAGCAAATCGCATATGTTACAGAAACAATTACCAACTATATCACAGACTTGTAACCTTTTAAAATGTCGGAACATAACACGTATGCACATAATTAACTCGTGTGCCTGCTTAGCATATGCAAGAAGCAATACGCTGCATCAAGACAGCTCAACTCACACGAGATGTTTGACGCTGGGAATCACCCATTACGTCGCCCGCATGATTTTGCAAAGTTCGCAAAGGTATGACGAATCTCGTAAGACTTCGTGCTTTGAGAAATACCCCCTGACATCCTTATTTTTTGTACTTATATACGAGAGTGACGATGACTGGCTCAGTGACGAAAACCGGTACAGTTACCTTAAGTAAAATCTCCCGGAATTAAACCTCTTAGAGCATCTTTGGGATAGATTGGGCAGATACATTCCAGCTCGAATCCTGCTCCAGAGACATTAGGTGATTTGCGGGCAGTACTTCAGGAGGAATGAGACCAAGGTAAGCAGACACACATCAGATCCTTAACTGAAATGATGGCCTAGAAAATGGTGGCTGTAGTGGACATACTACAGCAGATATTGTGAGCTTGTTTATGTCATTGGTAATAAGTGCGAGCTTAATCATGTCGTTAATCACATCGGTGACGTTTAGAAGTGATTAAAATTATTAAGTGACAAACTTTGAAAAACAATGATGCAAAGTATGTACTGTACCAGTATATTTTTTTATTGCGACACCGAGTGTATTAATTTTGTACAGAGCATGTGAATTTCGAGAATTCAGTTCATAAAGAGTAATTTTTAAGATCTAAACAGTTCCAATAACATTATTTCAGATGTCACATATTTGCATTATAACATGTACGAGTACAAACATTTCACAATATTGTGTTACAAATGCAAAAATAACCTGTTATAGCCCATTCATTTGTGCACTGCATGAACACATTACTCAGTGTTTAGAAGAGTTCTAAATCTGCCCACACATCTGTTGAACCATGAATGCTGCCTTTTATACTTAATTTAGTTTGTGATTTCTCGATATTGTGCTGTTTTTGACATCCTATAAATATTTAACTCAAAAAAAGTCCATATTAGGATGTGAAAATTTCTGAAATGAGGACCTTCATGGAAACTTATATACCGGTACATATTTGCAGAAACATATTTACAGATTTCCTTGGAAGTGATAAGTATCTGATCACTTGGTGACTACACTGTTTTTAGATTTATCCTAAGGATCTTGAAATAATAAAATTCTACAAACCTGCTTTAATCTCTCCTTCTCTTCTTTTTTCTTCGCAGATTCAGCTTGTTTTAACAGTTGTTTTGGTGTGAGCTTAGTTTTCTTCTCTGAATTAGGTGTCTTATGCTTTGGAGTACGGTGGGCCCTGGTACCGTCTGGAGTTCCTTTGCTTGGGGTAATAGAGTCGCTACATGAATTATCCTTCAATTCACTTTCTTTGTCAGTTTTTGAAGTCAAATTCTTTCTTTTGGTATGAGATTTCTTTTTAATTGTTGACTGATCAGGCATGGAAATCTTTGAATCTGGTGACTCAACCTGAGAAGCACTAAGAGGTTTTGTATTATCAGGAGTTCCTGCATCTTTATCAGGAGTAGGAGACTTATCAAATGATACATCACTCGAACCACTTTGCTCATCAGTAAATGTTTCTTTCTCAACCTCATCACTCTTCGGTTCACAATCTTCTTCCTTGGATGAAGAATCATGAGTTGATAAATCGTCACATGCTTTCTCTTTAGGAGAGTCACCAGCTACAAAACATTTATCAGGTTTCAATTCAGTTTCGTGCTTATCTTTAGTACCGCTAACACTTTCAGAGCTTTGTACTGTTTGAACCTCTTGATGAGACAAATTATTTTTGATTAATTCAGTATCAGTGATACATTCTTTATCAGGTTGGATATTGGGATTGGACTCTACCTTGCACACCTCGGTAGGTGATTCCTCACCCGTTCTTATCGTTTCAGTCTTTGATTCACTGACAGTCGTACTAGAGTCATTTTCAAGTTCTGGTGATGCATCTCCTACTGGTTCGCTTACTGGAACTTCATTATCTGAAAATGTATTATATGCTTCAGTTTTGTTTATACATTCAAGAGGTTCCTTTATGGGCACATGGAGGTTTTCCTTCGATTCAACATGAGGTTCAATACAGTTGTGCTTCACAACTTTAACCACTTTAATTTCATCATCTGATCCTTCACTCAATTTTCGTTTCTTAGTGTTCTTCTCAGCAGGAGAGAGAGCACCACTAGGACTCAAAATCTGGAATGGCAAGCGTGCTGAAAGGAAAGGAAAATATTAGTACCGTTACCATCCAAGAAAAAAGAGCAGTATCATATCACAAGAACATGTATCCAATAAGCAGAGACAAGATGGTGAATAAAACCTAGTAATTCTTATGTAAAAAATCAGTACATTACAGATCTTAAATTGTTTCAGTTAGTTATTGTTATTTTAAGGGGCAGAACTACGAGGTCAACTGCCCCTTAAATTGTTGTAAGGGGCTCATAAACACTGTCCATTTCATCTCTATCACTTGCTTATTTACCAAGAAACCAGTAGCAATTTCCCCTAGGCACGCATGTATCGCGGTATGGTATATAATTGAACCGTATATACTTTTACTGGCATAAAAAGTTACGAAACCAACAAGAACTGGTGGAAATTAAATTTACAAGTTGAAAGTTCAAGTGACTATTCAATGATTGAAATAGCAGGTCAAATTGACAACAGAGATCGCTGTATGGGCACACTGTTGGTTCCATTTTAGAATGCACTTCCCCACTCGAGCTTGGAAATATGTGCCTATTCGGTGCGGAAGAGTGGTACAGTCATTGTATCTGCTCCTGCAGAGCTGTAATAACCGACACTCGAGATCCACCAGTCCACAGCGAAGTGAAGTGGACACCAGTAGCCTACATGACCATCCAGAAATCAGCTGTCTACAAAACCACATTGTCAACTAAGTTACATGCGTTTGTTTAAGTAATTAACCTAACTAACCATCTGCAAAAGCTCATGACGTAAATAAGAAATTTGAAAATTAACGGTTAATAACAAAACAGTTTAGCAGCAACCACTTCAAAAGCTTGCTACAATAGAAGATAACAATTCAAAAGGATTATCACATGAAAAGTCCCTGAATAGACTGCGCTCTAGAGTAGGCAGATCAAGGGTTAATATGGCAAGATGGGGTTACATTGACCAGGATGGTATGCAATGTGATTGTGGAGAAGAGCAGACTGTTCAGCATATAACTGAGTGTCGGCTGTGCCCAGCATCCTGCAAGGAAGAAGATCTTCGTCGGGGAGCACAGAGTGCACTGGAAGTGGCCAAGTTTTGGGCAAAGATAATATAATAACTGTGTTATATGTTTAAAATGTATGTTTCTAATACGAGAATAATAACATGAAAAGTTTAGGGGATGCGACAACGCGGTCTTGTAGCCCCGTGTACTTTGGGTGTGTGTGGAATCAGTCTGGTAACCGGTGTTAATTGTGATGGCTGTATTAGTTTTTAATTCAAGTACAGACTGCAGACATTCAATTTTCAAGTAGTTCCTACTTTTGCCACCAAACGACACCATCAACGACAACTAGTTCTGAACTTGGTTATTAGATGCCACTGAAGTTGGCTCCCGGCGACGAACGTTGGGACCTAAGAGCGTTAGTTAAATCTAACCTATAATTTAGCTTCACACAAGTGTAATTAGTGGAAGGTCCTTTTACATGCCATAAATGTATGACATGGGACCGCCGGCTTTACTTCCCTTCCGAAGGAAGACATACTGAGGGATTTTTAAGGCTCTTAAAAAATCCGACAACTTCGGCCGGGTTCGAACCCACGACCTTGGGCATAGAAGCTCATCATGCTACCAACTATGCCACCGAAGTCACCTAGACACATGAAAAGTACTATCAAAAAAACTCAAAACTTACAGAAGCGCACTAGACTAACAATAAAAAATAATTTAATTTAAAAAAAACGACTTATTACAAAGTTTATGGTAATTAAAAACTTAAGAAGCTTAATCATTTTAATACCGTTGTACATAAGTGATAATAGACATATCCACTGAACCTAAATTAAGACTAAGTGAGCAGATCTGATTATGTACACTTGACAAACAAGTGTGAGAAGTGTTTTATAATTCTTGTATCTTACTTCAAGTACTAGGAAATTACTTAGAACTCCCTGCCCAATCTAATTGGACTCAAATGTGTTGACCGACTGAAAAGCTTCTAATAATACATTATTTAGGCAACACAGAGAGGGCTTCTAATATTTCAATGTGACGGAAACCTATAATACATTTGATCCCAGTTGTAGATATACAGTGAGGGAGGACACAGGATTTTTGGGATGGCAGATGCACATGCCATAGCCCATAGTGTTATGTAATGATTGGCTCACAATTCTATAATCCTCCTTTGATGTGGTTTGTCACAGGTGTCAGAAACCTTTATGACAAATGTGGGTACCCTCATGTAGGCTAAACATTGGTTCCAACATTAACTGCCAAATAACAGGATCTTTTCACTTGTGGTACCACTTAAAATGCCCTCATGTGGCCATCCTTGACATGTCAGCTCCTTGCAAATAGAATAATTTACGTAACACCCCTTGCAGGTATGATGTGTACTGACTTGCATCCAAATCTGACCAATCCTTCTATGTACAATGCAGTCCTGTTAATCCAATCTAATTTGGATCAGAAAATTTTGGGATTAATTGTAAAATAGTTACAAGTTCTTCTGCACCCCAGTCGGTGTGTGATCAATCTAGATGCTTTGCCTCCAATTCATCAAGTGTGTACAGATGGAAGGAACTGTGGCCATGGTACAGCAAGATTCGAAACTTGTGGCACCACAGCTACACCAGTGAACTTGCTGTACATCAAGCGACACTCAATGACTGCGGTATGCCTACTGATGTGATGTTTGGGAGATGCTGGCTTGATATTGCATCATCTAGTACAGTACATTCCAATCATTGTGCCACAACACCCCCAACAGACTTTAAAAAGAAAAGTTATCAGTGACATAAGTTATTTAATAATAATGTTATTGGTTTTACGTCCCTTTTAACTACACTGGCTTTTAGAGATGCCGGGGTGCCGGAATTTTGCCCCGAAGGGGATCTTTAACGTGCCAGTAAATCTACGGACACGGCTCCCTCACATTTGCGTACCCTCAAATGCCAGCTGACTGCGCCAGGATACGAACCTGCAACCTTGGGCCCAGCAAGCGAGAACGTTACCCCTGAGCCATGCAGCCAGCCACATAAGTTATTTGAGTTGCATTATATTGTTCATATTAAAATACTGTGTGAAACGCCAATCTAAATTCTGAAGAACATCCCTTTATTAAATTTTATAAAATCAAATAAAAATAAAATATAATACACAAAAGAATGTTTTCAAATCCATCTCGGATTAAACAGACTTTCAGATTACTAGGGTTTGGATCAGAGGCTCTTCACTGTGGTGCAGAAGTAACAATCACGCTTGCTATGTCAAAGGTTGCAGGGGGCGTGGTGGCTCAGCGGTCTAGCTGAATGCCTCTCACCAAGGCGGTCCGGGTTCGATTCCCGGTCAATGCATGTGAGATTTTCGAAGTGAAATGCCATGTCCTGTGGTTCGGAATCCACGTAAAAAGGAGGTCCCGTGGCTCATGATCTCGCGATTAACGGTCACGTTAAACTACAAGCTTCCTTTTTTCAAAGGTTGCAGGCTCGAATCCTGGCACAGTCAGCTGGCATTTGAGGGTGTGCAAATGTGAGGGATCTGTCAGTAGATTTATCGGTACGTTAACGATCCCCTGCAGGGGAAAATTTTGGCACCCCAGCATCTCTAAAAGCCTCAGTAGTTAAAAGGGACGTACAACCAGTAAATTCAAGTACATACCGTGATATGTACATGTCGGGGGAAACGTTTAGTGTAGTCGCTGATGTCACGGATGACATGCAGACATTGATGTTAGTTTGATGTTCCAGCTTGAAAAGCAGCCATATTTGTCAGCTGTATGAGGTTTCAAACAGTGTGTCATTACAAGCCGATGTCGAGACGTGTTGAAGTGCGAGGTGTGGTGGCGAGGTGGGAATGTTCATGAATTACTAATAGTTGTTCAATTTAATTAAAACGTTGCACACTACTCTTCTACAGCCATTGTGAGACAAAGCCATTAGTCACTACTTGGTTAGACTACAGTCTGGGGAAAAACATTGGTCGCTATTAGGACTAAACCATTGGTGGAGGGTCAGGAGCTTGAGCACCAGATTAGGTTTGTGTGTAGAGCTTTATTAGCACACAGAATTTGACATCTATGAGTCGTTTAAGGCTTTAGTGTCGTCCATGACGTCATGGATGCCACCAATTTGTATCCAGGGGAATTTCGTAAATGTATTGCGATCTATACTACTCCCTAGCATTATTAGCTTTGTCAGTGAGTACATATGCATCAAAGAATACCCATCAATCATCCTACATGTGCATGAACACGCAATAAAGATGAAATAAAATGCTAATAAGTATCTTGCATCCAATGGCCATACAGAATCTCACAGAATTAAAGGCATAAATACATAAATGGGTTCATATGCCAGTCTGTAAGATGAATTAAGTCTCGAGTAAATATTTGTCAGCTGTATGAGGTTTCAAACAGTTCTCACAGTAAAACACATCGTATCTGTTGGCTCCTCACCAAGGTGGACCGGGTTCGCTTCCCGGTCATTGCATGTGAGATTTTCGAAGTGAAATGCCATGACCTGTGGTTCGGATTTCACGTAAAAGGAGGTCCCATAGCTCATGATCGCCTGATTAACGTCACATAAAACTAAAAGCTCCCTTTCTTCTTGCATGACCTTCCACACATATACAGTCAGTACATGGAATCGATCAATAAAACAGAAGTGAGGGGCAGATGACCTCATAGTTCCGCCCGTTGAAAACTCAATAACTAGACATTGAAGTGAAAGCTGTGAATCACGAACCTTGTCAATATCAAAGATGGAAGTTCAAAACTATTATACAGAAGCATATAATTCTTATCTTTAGAGAGTGATGGAGTTTCTAGATAAATACTTTAGAAACAGCCAAAAACTTTATTTCGTCCGAGCACATTCCTAGGAACTAAGACATAGGCCTAGTTAATACATTCCTACAAAGCAAAACTAAGTGATCCTCCCAAGTCACAACACAATTACATGAAGATAATTTTAAGTCAATTGGAACTTTGATTCAAACTTTCCTTTCAAAACTGGCTAACTCCACTACAATTGATAACACTTGCCTGTAATGGGAGAGAACACCAGGGGAATGAAGCATTATCTGCCTCTTGCCACCCTAGCTAGCAAGAAGGGTAACAGTTCAGGAGTGGTGAACCTAGTACAAAACTATTAGCTGAAATACCTTGTGTATGATAAATAATAACAATTGTGAAAATGACTTAGTAATAGAGGTTTTCTCCTCCGCTGACTATAACCCACCCACCATCCCCTTTCTAGATCACAATTTAGCCAACCAAGTGAAATTTCAGTTTTGTCTGCCATTGTAGTCGTGATTTATGGGACAAATAAAATATTGCCTACACCATGCATACGGTAAGCATGGCCGAGTGGTGTTTGTTTCATGCAGCTTCGTTGTGTTTGTATTCTGTGGCGTCTTATTGGAAATCGTAGATGCTAATTGGAGGACGTCTTGTATCGTTGATATTCAAGAGGCCAAATTTTCCAAACAGAAATAGCCTAGTTGTTCCCCAAACTGTAACGTAATGTTGTTTTAAGATGGATTGCCCCTTGCTTGTAGTATAAGTGGGCCGTTCCTTCTTAACCGGTACATATTACGTTCGCAATGGTGTCTCCACGCACAGTGAGCCTTCATACGTTTGTGATCAATGCAAATAAAGTATGCAATGTGTCCTCGGCAGCACATGTGCATATTCAGTGGTCTCAGTGTTCGACTCAGACTTTGAAATTTCTTACGTGCTTACGACCGGCCACGAATGCCCATCTTTACAACCTAGTAGCGGACATAAATCCTATCTTAATGGGGCTTCACATAAAAATTGCTTCAATTTCTTTAAAACTTCGTAAGCCAATAGTTTCTCGCTCTACTTCGTAACCGAATAGTTTTTCACTCGGCATGACCTGTGTCGGTGTATTTTATGTACCATACATTGGCAACAGTAATGTGACATCAATGTGTAGGCCTATGCCTGGGTAACAGTTGAAGAAACAGTTGAAGAAACCTAATGCGCCCCCCTTTCAGTAGCAGTTGAGCAATGACAATTGTCATCATTGAATGAGCAAGAAATTCTAATAAAGAAGATGAATGTTCCGCCCTAGCCAATATATTTTAATAAACCTTGTCACTAAAATAATTAATGAAAAATGAAATGAATTGAGGATGAATGAAAAATCTGAAGACAAATTAACTTAGGCCTACAGTAAAAATAGTAAAATCAGTAAAAACACATTGTCAAAAATTAAACATCAGTAACATTAAAACGACATTAAAAAAAACTTAAGTTCATACAATCACTTCACATGGTATAGTCTGATTGATTGTGTTCAAACCATAGATATAGTTGTAAAAACTTCTCAACTATAAAATATTTAACACTGTAGAATCCAGTGGAATACTCCTTCAAAAATGGTCATAGGTTTCCGTAAAAAACTTGTTGACAAGACAAGGGCGGAAATGCGTGCCATTTGATCTACCAATGTAACTTGAACAGGATGAAAGTAAAAACTCCAAGGAGAAAACCCTGACGTCATATCAGAAAAATCCCCAACTTTCTGCAATAGAAATAAAAAGAATGTATAAAAAGCGTTGAGGGAAATAAAATGACCCCTGTAAATAAACCAAGACAAATGAAATCAGAAAACTTACCCTATTTCCATATACCTGAGAGCCTAAACAGTGGGACAGGTCAGGAGGAGCAGTAGCGAACTATTCATGTCAGCTGAAGTGATGGAATGAAGGAGATAGCGGGGCGGAAGGAAAGAGGACGGGAGGGGGAGGGGGGGAGGGATTGCCTGGGATAGAGGACAGCTGTGTATGCAAGGCCTTCATGGTGGCTTGTTATTGTTTTTTGTTTTGCTTCATTTCACTTTTCATTAGTTATTTTAGTGACAAGATTTCTTTTCTTTACAAATGCTGCCCAATACTTCTATCAATAGGCTGAAGAAGATGCAATTTGTTTATAGGCATTGAAACAGTACCTTTTGTAAGCACATAGTTTGCTTTTATTAAAATCTATTGACTGGGCGGAACACTCATCTTCTTTATTAGAATTGATCTGTCAATACGGAAAAATGAAATTTTGTCAGAGTTCAAATTGAACAAGAAATAACGACAAAAGCCTCATATTTTCATATTTTAGCACATAGGCCTATTTCCAGTGCAGTAGCGGTAATGGACAGTAATTTCAGTTGGTAATGACTCGGTAGCAGTGCATGATGTATGACTTTGTCATAACTTTGCTAAAGTAGAAAAACTAACCAAAATACCTGTAATAATGGTCAGGAAAATTCTGGAGAAAATTTAGTACTCGATGTTTACTCCTCCGCCGTGTGCGACCCGCCCAGCCACCCCAAATAGGATCACGACTTATATAGCCAAAATTACAGCTGTGGCAGCCATTAGTACAAATCAATCATCATCGGTTGCAGTCGTGAGTATTTGGGTCTCTACGTTAGCCCCGCTGGTCTGCCATCAAAACAGTACTGCCAGCCTCACCCTTACTCTTGCGGTACTATATAAAAAAAACGCCCAGTTCATTCTCTAGTGGGCATCATTCGTGTGCAGCACTCAGTTCATTTGATAGCGCACCGAATTGAATCATTTATTCATTATGGATTTCGTACAATCATTCATGGTTCCGTATTGATTAAAAGTCAAATATAAAGGGAACAGAATTCCGCCTGATCAATACAACATTTTTTCAATCATGGGGCTATATTAAACCCATTTGGATGGTACATGTTTCGAGGCCTCTCTTGGCCCCTTCATCAGCCATACATATACACATTGTCAGTACAATTATCAGAATAAAATTGAAAAGGTTAAAACTAACATGATATAACAGGATGAAAATGAAACATAAAAACCATGAGAACAGCTGTGGTATAAATAAATTAAGTAAAACTTATCCTAAGAAACAACTTACGAAAAGCACAAACAAATGGAAAAAACACATTAAAAACAGTATATGTTAAAATGTGAAATTAAAATGTAACTTTATATGACTCTTGTAAAAATCTTCTAGTTTTGATAAAGTATAATGGCAGAATTCCGTGCCCGAAAATCCAGGGAATTCGACCCATAGAAAAAGTTAAAAGTATGTAAAAAACTGGTAGTCATAAAATGACTTAGTTGACTCCATATGAAGGATCATTGGCGGGAAGAACAAAACATCGCCATGCATGAAAGTCGAAGCGGTCAAGCTTGATGAAAGCCTCTTGAATTGGAGACGAAAAGAAAGTTGAGCGTCTTGCGTTAGAAAATTTCTTCAGGTAGACAGTGGGCTTTAGGAGAAACGTCATAGTAGAGGAAACGTGACTTCGACGCAGGAAACCGTATCTCTGGCTTGTACAGTGTGATCGCTTGTTATTCTAACTGTTTGGCAACCTTGTTCCCTGACCACATGGCGAGGCAAGAACTGTCAATCCTATCCAGGTAGCTCACCGAGTATAGCCAACACACTTCTCAAATGTGTTATACCACTCTCCTCTGCAGAGCTGGCGGGAAGCAAGAGAAGAAAAAGCCCTGGAGAGAAATGCGAAGTGCAGTTTGTGTGCAACATCGGTAAGAGAAATGCGAAGTGCAGTTTGTATGCAACATCGGTAAGAAAGAAGCAAACCCCAGTAAAGCAGGAAGGAAACTTTCCAGGAGCGTATACCTGTGTGCTTCCACTAGAACTATTTCAACACAATATACTGAGAGGTAGAGTAAATCTCACACATTTTTCACAAAAGCTTACCTTGTTTCAGTTTCTTCTTAGGGGGAGCTACGACACCTGAATCATTTTCTGAAAAATAAAGAAATACCGGTAACACTAGTTAACGCACTTCCAAGTGTACTGCTTGCATAACTAAAACATCATACAAGACATGTACCTTCAACCTTCATGCTTCGCTAATTATATGCAGATTTTATCGTATTAGGCAACCACTACCATTTATCAAAATATCTACAAGCAGCGTTCGGCCCGTTCTTAGAAAAATAACTACTTCGAAATATACAACAACGATACAACTAAGCTTTCCACTTATTGACACAAATTAAAGGAAAGTATTTACTCCGCAAGACTTTCTTTGTGTATATCTATTGCAAAGACATAATAGAAATAGAAAGATGAAACGCATAAGATTCTGTCAAAATATAATATTCCTCTGTTACAAAGAAATATCAGCACTCAAAATAAATATTTAACTATCGTCACACAATAAAAAATATATATATAATTTAACCCTAACTTCAGGCAACTAAATTTGACGATGAACCTTTTACGCGGGAGATATACCGGAACCACCAAAATCAAAGAATGTATGAAAGTAATAACGGGCTGTTCTTTTTTATTTCGTAAAAGTAATATTTTAATTGGAAAATAAACTAAATTATACATGAACAATATTTACAAATTTTTAATTACATTAATTAATTTTGTGATAAGAATAACTTTATATGACCTTTCTGTCAGCTGTTAGTCAGAATGATCAGTGTAACCAACACATATCTTCGCCAAGTCAGCAACTTCACTGCAAAAAATACTGATAGTCAATAAATAAATATTTGTTTATTAATAAAGGTGATGTGTGTTGATTTATCCTTTTTCCATAAATATGAATGTCATGATATGTTGCCACTATATGATGTTTCAAATTCATTGTATATAGGTACTGACATATTGGCGACATTGAGAACATGCAGATAGGAATAAAGATCGAACTTCTTGCAAGTGTCGATTGATCGATGTAATACAATATATCGATTATACACGATTGCCCGATGCAATCAGCTGCTTGGCTGCATACAATATATCGATCCACCGATTACCCTGTTAAAACATACGTCTGTAGCCTGAAATGATACTTCACCTGATTGGTCAGAAGAAACTCATTGCCTTGAAATCTGATTGGCCTCCTAATATACCCGTTCCATGTGTATTTTACTGTTCCTTTCCGCTGCTTGTGCCTGACAAACATCACGTGACCGTTGCAGATTTGAAATGCCACAGCTGGGGCCGCCATTGAGGGAGGAAACGAATACTGGAGATTATTTACAAGAAAAAGCAAGTATGCTATGCTTTCCAACATGTACTGAACGCTTATTTCATTTTTTAGGGTGCGTGTTACAATATTTCCTTTCTTTTCAGACGGATGCAGAAGAGTTTGAGGGGCAGATGACATCGTAGTTTCGACCCTTGAAACCTCAATAACCAACTAACTAGAGTTTCAGAGGAGAGATTTATACGAAACAGCCTGTAAGTTTTCTTTATGAATACAATTTGCCGTTATTTTATTCACTTTTCCAAAGGGATTTTTTTAAATATTCGTTCTATCAAACCTACATTTTTGCCTCATGTGTATACAGCGTATGTTAAAGCCGAGGTACCCTACTGTATTTGATTTACTGTAAGTGGGCATATGCAAAAATCTTGTTACGATACAATATAACATTTGAGAATAGGCGTTGCCCGGGAATTGAACCCGGTCCGTCTTGCTGAGACGAAACTGACCACTCCGTCATTACGCCCCAAATTGTTGATGTCCGGTTGGGAGTAGGCTATTGATATTGCGAATTTTAAGTCTCAACACAATTGGCCTATTTTCCCAATTAGGCTATTGGGACATCCTAAATTATAACCTGAAAAAAAAAAAAAGATTTGGTGGTGCATTTCTATTATTAGGCTACGGTAGTTATTTTGTTAGCATCTCTCAATAAATTGTTTGATTTGTAGTGCGGGACACAGGAACCTGACTTATCAGTTTCAGTTAGATGTTGAATGATAATCTATTGAAATTGCAGTTCATTATGACTAATATACTGGAAATATGTGCTAAATTACGTAATTATATACGGTATGTTTCATTCTTGTTGAATTTGAATTACGGCAGCCATGTTGCTCACTCCAGCTGACAAGGGGAGGATAGCCTACGATGCATGGGTCATCGATTCGAACCATTCTTAGTACACGTGTAGGGCATGACCAGGCGTATATCAGGTGCAAGTAGTAAGGTGCGCTTCTCAGCCGATACCGAGAAATTAATTGCAGTGCAGCGGTAAGAGCCCTGCTTCGTATGCGCTGGATCGAATCCCACCGGTGAGTTTTTGCAATGAGTTTTTTTTTTTTTTTTTGTAAACATTGCCAATTCGTACACGTGTATGTATCTTGAATGTTTACTTTGCAGTCAATTGTAATAATGTGTTATGTGAGCGGGAAAAGAGATTCCAAAATCGTCGTATGGGGGTTAAACGTTTGTGACTACATAATATACAGCATTGGCATTGCAAATACATTGTTATTATACACGGTCAGGTATATTCTATTATTTATATATATGTATATGTATAAATATATACATTTAAGGCCCAGTCTGTTCCGTTCATTGCACGTCGGTGAACCATCAGACCACCCTCGTACCCCGCAAGCAGTGACTCGTGTTATCGGTACAAAAAAAAAAACACAACACACTGCAAAGGCTCACCGGTGGCATTCGATGCAGCGATCCCGCGCTTATTAAGCAGGATTCTTCGGATTCTTGCTAGCGTACGACGCACATAGACGCCGACATGTAATTGCAATTAATTAATTTCTCGGAAACTGCTGAGAAGCGCACCTTACTACTTGCACCTGTTACACGCCTGGTAATGCCCTACACGTGTACTAAAGATGGTTCGGATCGGTGACCCATGCATCGTCTCCTCCTCTTGTGAGCAACACATGACAAGACGTTGGTGTCACGGCAGTGTGCCCAACATGTAAGATATAAAATACACCACCACTAGGCAAAACCCATTCGTCTGCGGCTGGAAGCTAGAATCTAGACGCATTAGGCTGTAACCGTTGATCTGGGCCCTATATCAATAAACTGGACAAGTCGACATATGCCAGATGACTTAAAATATCCGGATAATTTGATAGTTCGACAAGTTTCCGTTTCTCAAAGCATGATAAATCTACAAATATGTTGCGACAATTTTGTAATTTGTCGTGACATATTGTCAGAAATCTGTTTCATAAAGTTGTAATACGACAGGTAGAAATCTGACAAATATGTCACACATGTCACCAGTTTTTCTTTATGAACTAATGAATATGTCAGCCGTGGTTGTACAATTGTCATCGAAAACTCTACAGGTGCCTTGTTTACATGTCTATTATTACCTTAACCTATCTTTTCGTATTTCTGTGCGTTGGGAAGTTTTCCGTTATATTTATAGCCTACAGTGTTGTTAGAATCGCTGGAATGGAGCGATTAAAAAGCGGCAGTAGTAGAGTGATTAAGATCAGTGACGTACGTAGGATTTCCTTCTGGGGGCCTCCATTCATATAATAGGCCTAAGGTAGTTGTACATTATTAAGGTAACTGTACGGTACCGGTTTTCGTCACTGAGCCAATAGTCGTCACTCTCGTATATAAGTGCATATAATAAGGATGTCAACGGGTCTTTCACAATGCTCGAAGTCTTACGAGATTCGTCATATCTTCGTTGCCGATAATGAGCAACTTTGCGAAATCATGCGTGCGATGTAATATGTTATCCCAGCGTCAAACATCTCGTGTGAGTTGAGCTGTCTTGACGCGGCGTATTGCTTCTCGCATGTGCTAAGCAGGCACGCGTGTTAATTATGTGCATGCGTGTTATGTTCCGACATTTTAAAATGTTACAAGTGTGTGATATAGTTGGTAATTGTTTCTATAACATACGCGATTTGCTATTTCGTGCGCATGTTCCTAGTTTGGTTAGAAATGCTGGCGACGAACACTGGTTTTTAAAACGGCACTTTACCAATGCTAGTCATTTGTGACGATAAATGGCAGATTGTCATATCTCCTTGTAAGACCTAACTAACAGCAGCAATATTGTAGTTCTGAAGCACCCTGCATTAGTTAAATTGTCGTTTGATGATCGTGTCCATAGGTCGTCATAGCTGACGATCTTTAGAGCACATGTGTGACGAACACTAGTGAACGATAATGTTAAAGTTTGCGTTAACGTTTCAGAACCAATAAACAGGGTCTTTCATATAAAATCAGAACAGCAAGCGGCAGGTTTGTTATTCGCTGGTGCGGTGGCCTTGGCCGAGCTTGTGCCGCGCCATGGCCCCCTGCTGTACTATTGAAAGCGCGCGCGTAGTCCATACGAGGGCTGTTTTCTTTTTCAATTTCCGATGGACTGTATAAAAACAACAGATTTACATACCAAACTGATTTTACTACTCAATGTTTGCTTGTTATATTCGTAAGTCTCAACATAATCGCCAAAACAATTGAAACATTTGTCGTACCAACCATTACACCAGCTTTCCAATGTCCTCGGCAAAATATTCGGCCGTCACTGAGGTGGGTACCTCTGGACAATCTCCTGAAGTTTTTTCTTTTTGACGAGGCGTTGCCGCCCAACCATACCTTCAATTCTCGAAAGAGGTGAAAATCATTCAGTGCTGGTTTGGACTAAACGGCAGATGGTCCAAAACTTCACAGTTGAATTCTTTGAAAAATCTATCGTAACGTTGGTACAGTGTGGTTGTGAATGGTTTTCACCTTTTTCAAGAATTGAAGGTATGTTTGGGCGGCAACGCCTAGCAAAAGGGAAAAACTTCAGGAGAGACTCCAGACGTACCCACCTCTTTGGCGACACAATGTTTTGCCAAGGGCATTGGAAAGCTGGTGTAACGATATGACAAATGTTTCAATCGTTTTGGCGATTATGTTGAGACATAAGAATAAAACAAGCTAACATTTAGTGTAAAATTCAGTTTGGTATGTCAATCTATTATTTTTATACAGTCCATCGGAACTTGAAAAAAAACAGCCCTCGTATGTACTACGCGCGCGCTGTTAATAGTACATCAGGGGACCATGGCGCGCCACAAGCTCGGCCAAGGCCACCGCAGTAGCGAATAACAAATCTGCCGCTTGCCGTTCTTACTTTATATGAAAGACCCTGTTCATTTACAGTGTGCTGTTATTATGTAGATCTGTCTCTTTGACAGCCGTAGGTCTATGCTGGCCGCGTGCGCGCAGCGGTAATGTTCTCGCCTGCTGTTGCAGGATCGAATCCTGGCGCAGTTATCTGGAATTTGAGGGTGTGCAAATGCGAGGGAGCCGTGTCAGTAGATTTCCTGGCACGTTATAGATCCCCTTTGGGGCGAAATTCCCCCAGCCTGGGGTCTCTAAAAGCCGCAGTAGTTGAAAGGGATGTAAAACAAATAATATTATTATTATCAGTAGGTCTAGGCCTAGGATTTTTAGGCGAGCTAAAGGGGATTCTTTTTAAGTTGAGATGGAAAAATATTTTCAAAGACTAAATCTTTGCTTTCAAGTAATGACAGAGTCGTGCGGAAGAAAATAAATCGAAACACCTAGGCTACTCTTAATGAGAACGAATTTCTAGTATATATCATACTTTAAATATTTTATTGCTCCCTTGACCATAGAAACCTGTTGAGTTTTATGAAATAGGGCCCAGGACACGTTAGACTGGAACCATTGTCAAAAACCATTGGATTGAACTAAACTAAGGTTAGAATGGTCGCGGGAAGCTAGCGGGGCACAGTTGACAAAAGGAACATTGATCTGGACAAAAGACCACCTATACAATTAGTACCGTTTGCGTGGGGTTGGCAATACTGTTGTAACGCCGATAATGGCAGACACAGCTGGAATTTTTACTATACCCTATAAGTCATGTTATAATTCGGGATGGCGGGTGGGTTATACATAGTGATGTGCTTGAGCTCGGCTCGAACAGATGACGTCAGAGTTCGAACAAGTTCGAGCTTTCGTGCGCGCCTTGACCTATCGGTGTGCTCTTATGAGCCCAGAAACCTCAAGCAAGCTGTGTTCGAGCATTGTGCTAGGCGGGTACCGGCTCGTCCTGTGTACTGCTGTATAGTTTGTGCATATAACCCCTTCAAACAGTAGCTGTAATGTGGAGACAGCCACGATCTGTTTTTGTGCGATGATTCGATGCACATGTCTCCCCAGAATATTCAAACTGCCTACAGATCAAAGGCGACGGGTCACAACACGTTCTTCGTACAATCGTGTGGCAACAGTATGTGTATAATATGCAATTAATTTGTTCCGTTTCAGGAACATACGTTTGTTAATATCCTCGACAGTATTACATCCTTCCCAGAAACCAAAGACTTATCAGTGAGGGGGGGAATAATCCATATTAATATTGTTATTATTATGTACAGTTTGGTTTACGTCTCACCAACACAGATAGGTCGTATGGTGACATTGGGATAGAAGAGGGCTAGGCGCGGAAGGATGCGGCAGTGGCCTTTTATTAACGTACAGCCCCAGCACGTGCCTGGTGTCCAAATGGGAAACCACGGGAAACCATCTGCAGGGCTCTCGACAGTGGCATTCGAACTGCTAATAGTCTTAATACATTCACACATACCGTACGAGAGGGAAAGGTTGCATAAAACATTGTCTAGGCCAGTGGTTCCCAACCTGGGGTACGCGTAGCCCTTGGTGGTATGCAACGAATTGCTTAGGGGTACTCCAAAATTAAACGGTAATGGCGGGCGCCATGTTCCCATCGTACGTTTCAGTCGTAATGTTCCGGCGCGCAGTGCCGTCTTATTCACGCACATCAAGATCGATGTTCCCACCCTATCCCATCCCCTGTCACTTTCACCGACCCACTGCTATTGTCTTGATTTGTCTAGTTTTGCCAAACTAATCGCTAGAATTAATTAGTTTCCAATAAAATCAAAAACAAAAAGATGTTATGTACTGTACTGTTTATTTTCCTCAGCTAAATGTTTATACATCTTCATTTGCCCAAGTAAATGAAAGTAAAATTGAAAAATTATATGTAGCATTTTATTGAAATGAAATGCATACTAACAGCAAACAAATAATACATGAAAAATATTAGTTATACGGTATTCAAATAATACGTTTTATCATTAATGTTTTTATTAAGTTATGTACATATTGCCCGTAAAATATTGAACGTTTTAGGGGTACTATTTTAGATAAATATGTATAAAGGGGTCCGGGAGGAAAAAAGGTTGGGAATCGCTGGTCTGGGCCGTCAGTGCTCCGCTTACTTTATGTGTGAAAGGAAGGAAGGAAGCTTGTAGTTTAACGTGACCGTTAATCTTGAGATCATGAGCCACGGGACCTCCTTTTTACGTGGAATCCGAACCACAGGACATGGCATTTCACTTCGAAAATCTCACATGCTTTGACCGGGAATCGAACCCGGGCCGCCTTGGTGAAAGGCATACAGCTAGACCGCTGAGCCACCACGCCCCCACTTTATGTGTGAGGTCGGCTAACAGTTCGAACAGCTCGAACAGCTTCGATACCGTATCGAGCCGGCGACGCCGCACAATGCACGATTCCCAGTCTGCTAACCAAGTAGCTGCCAATGGTTTCTTTCATCAAGGCAGCCGTCGAACCAAGTAGTGATGTATAATTTGGTCTCTTCCAACTTTTACATCAGTAATTTTCGGCCAGACAGGCATCTAACCTCGCTACGTGGGAGTGCGCTGAGGCACATTATAGGAGTCTGTCAAGAGCTGTGAGATATTGTTGGTATTAGGAAATTTTGCATTTATGACACATATTATATTATGGGCTTTATACATAGTTCGGTCATACATCGGCACTGCAAAAGAAGAGCCAAAATTACTGTAGTACAGAAGAGGGATCTGGTGCATATGCCCCAGGTTAGGTTTGTGTTTGTATGTAAAGCCTTAGTCGACGTTCGCCACTTTTGAACTCAGCAGCAAAACCGGCACCAAACGATAATGTTGGCACTGCTGAACTAATGCAATAACACCCTCGTAGTCATTTTCCGTAATCAGTTGGTTGCTCTCTTATATTCTGCTCTCGCAACATAAATATCTCAGCTCTCCACACAAAAAACAACAGTTTGTTTTGTGTTTGTATCTTCTCATCCTTGTCCCATAATTCAGTCACGACTGGAATTTTACTATGTAAGTTGTGATGAAAAAAGGGGATGGGGGATGGGTTATAGTCAGTGGAGGACAAAACCTCTATTACCACAGCATTTCCACAATTATTATTTATTACAAAAGTTTGGTGCTTTTCAGTCGGTCAACACGATTGTAACCAAATGAGATGTGTTATTCCCTAACCCTGAAAAAAATTAGGCTACATGAGATTAATAAATTTTGTTTGTTACAAAAAGGAACTCATCATCATCTTGTACAGTTTCCAGCCCCAGGCTGGGTCTGTTTGGAACATAAGCCTCGCCACTTAGTTCTTTCATCCCACCACCTCTCCGCTGTCACTCTGGTCCAGTCCTCGCCTCTCTTCTTGACACATTCCTCCACTCCTTTCAGCCATCTATCTCTTGGTCTTCCCCTTGGTCGTTTCTTCTGCATCTGCATCTCATGTATCCCCTAGGGAATCATCTTCTCATCCATTCTCTTTAAGTGTCCATACCACCTCAGTCTTGATGTCTCGATCCTACCTTGCAAGGGCTCCTCCTTCACCATTTCCCTGACCTTTTCATTCCTCACCCTGTCTCTTCTTGTTACTCCGATCCTACTTCGCAGGAACTTCATTTCACCTGCCTGTATTCTGCTTATGTCTCTTTTCTTCATTGTCCAAGTTTCTGAAGCATAGGTCAGTATCGGGATATAGTAGCTTCAACTTTGAAAGAATAATGGATTTTCCGCCTGTCCAGGCTGAGGAAGGGAGAGTATTTACCCCCGAAACTAGTCCCTGTAAGTAATAGTAATAAACAGTATTGAAGGCGGAAAATCCATTATTCTTTCAAAGTTAGAGTTACGTCAATACGGACCTGAATAATCGACATTATGAATATAGTAGCTTCTGTATAACACTTCCTGGCTGCTTGTAATGTCCTTGCCTGCTGGGTCCAAGGTTGAAGATTCGTATCCTGGCACAGTCAGTTGGCATTTGAGGGTGCGCAAATGCGAGGGAGCCGTGTCAGTAGATTTACTGGCACGTTAAAGATCCCCTCCGGTCTTTGCATAACATGGCCATACCACCTTATCCTGGACTCCAAAGGTTTCTCAGTTACCGGAATAGGCGCTACTTTTAAACTGCCTCACCCATGTTCATTACGGATTTTATCTTTTGAGAGTAACTCCACTTGCCCAACGTAACATACACATTTCAGTGGTATGTAGCTTTTGCTCATGTGGCTTTGTAGTAGCCCATGTTTCACTACCATAGAGTAGGATTGGTCTTACGGCAGTTTTATAAACTTTACCCTTCGTTCTTATGGGTTGCTTTATGAATCATCATTTTAGAGATGGCTTTCCTAACTTCCACTTCTGTGATTTCATTAATAAATCCTTGCGTCATAGGTAGTTCCACTTCTTGTCACCTGAGACAAAGACTAACACAGGGCCGCCACCTAAGAATTATTGGTCTAGGCAAATGTAACTTTTACAAAAGCAATTAGTAACAGTATGCGTGGAGTTGGCGCTGCTTTAGTTGTGCATAATTCATGCGGATGATAGCCAACACAGCTGGAATTTTACTCTGTCATGATATATAAGGGAAATCTATTTTGAATCATTACAGAAGGTATTGACATAGCTAAAATCAGTAGTTTAGTAAATTTTTTCAAGGGTTCTCGTCTCCTCAACTGTTGCCAGCTACTCTGGAGAACACAGAAGTTTCAAGGATGCCATGTAATTCTATGTGCCAGGGACAAATGACTTGCCTTTCAATATGCTCTACCTTCTGTGCCCACCGTTATTACTTTTTTTTACTATTACACTGTAGGTTGAAGTCTTGTTTTGTGCATCAGAGCTTTCTGTTATGTTTTTCTCTCTGATTGTATATGATAAAGGCCCAAATACCATTATATCTGGTAAATTGTAAAAGATGACCCATCAAACGAGAAAGGAAATTTCTACTATTATTACCGGTTGGTTGTGTGTTTTACAGAGAGTGGGCCTACAAACCACATAGATGACGCTAAAAGTTAGAACGTACGAAACATGTGGGACACAACCTGTGACATCCAGCTCTAACTGCCTTTGCCCTGTCTCCGAGCAATTATGTCCGACATGGTAATGCATAGAAAAACCAAAAGTGTCTCCACATAAGCTCAGAGGTAGAGTAACGGAAGCCAAATCTGGAAGTTGTGAGTTCGTGTTGTGCTTTCTATCCTTCATCTATATGGTTTGTACACTCTTTGTACAATGAACGACCTAATAGCCCAAGTCCACTATGGCCATTGACAGTATATTTTCTTGATAAGCATAGCCTGCATTCTTACATGTTCAGTGCCTTATAAGTTACATTCCACATTTATTATATTAATAGCTTCATGTTTGTATTCTTACAGATCTGTCCACTAGATCCAGTTGAACTGCAAGTTGCTTGGAACAGACCTGGGCGAGAATGCAGTTTCAGTTGTGTGGTTCTTTTTATAATATGCAGTAATTGTATTTCTTGTACTACATTGTGTAATGCAAAATAAAAATTACTTTTTCAATTACCAACCTCCTGGGTTTTAAATTTGATTGTTTCTCCTTCCTTCTCATAATCCATTTGCAAAAGGGTCATGGGATTCAAACAAGAATTTGGAACCTATGCTGGAATAATGGGACAATGAAGAAAGGGTATGTGCACTGGAATTTGGAGGTTGTCTGTTTGGTAACCTGACTCAGTTGATTTGATAGCATTTAGCAGTTAATATATTAAGTTGTTTTATTTGAACTAACATCAATACAAAAGGAACTAATAATATCTATCTAGATATGTACAGTTCACGCCACGGTATTTGGTCGGTGAGTTCCGATTGCACAGTCCTCTGTACGACTGTGCAATCAGGACTAACCGACCAAAATCGTGGCGTGAACTGTATATTTGCTGCCAGTGTTACATAATGAACGACAAATTTCAACTTATTGAATATAGTGTTGAATGCATGTAAAACATTTTATCAGAAGTTATTATATTAATGTTAATTGATCCACAAATGATCTAGCTCTGCGGATTATTTATTTATAAAAATGTGATATCTCAGGGGTTTAGTTTACGGTATGTGTGGTTTTTTTTGTCTGTTTTAAGGAAAAATACTGTATGATTTGTTTTTATGTAGAGCTGAGCAAGTGGCACAGCCAATTTTAGTTCTGGTGCCAATTAATGTGTAAAGTCACCAGGCCTTAACAGAAGCGATAATGTGCTCTGTAGTTCAAATTTTTTACTTATCAACTTGAAATTTTGTATTGGCTTTTCAGTATTGGGTAGCTAACATCATTGCAGGTTGAACACCATGACAAGTTCCCATTGATTTCAATTTGTACTACTTTCTTTGTCATGTTAGCGGCCAACGCAGTGAATTCGGGACCATATAGAAATTGATTTAAGTTTTCATCTAAATGTAAAAGGGTTACCATAAGACCTTTTTATCCCTGAACACTTCCAATTTTTAGGTAATGGAAAGAGCAGATTTTCTGTTCGGACGATTTAATATCCTGTTTGTCTACAAATAGCCCTTTAAAACCTTGAAAATAATCGTATATCACAATACATTCGACAGATGTCAGCACATCACACTGCAATGTGAGTGCAAACATGTTGCTTGAGTCTTCAGTCTTTTGACTGGTTTGATACAGCCCTCCAAGCCTCCCTGTCCTGAGCTAATCGTTTCATCTCTACATAGCTACCACACCCTACATCTGAGGCAATCTGTTTAACATATGCTAACCTTGGTCTACCCCTGCAGTTCTTGTCATCGACCCTTCCTTCCATAACTAAGCTTGCTATTCCTGGGTGTCTTAGTATATGTCCTACCAAGCTATCTCTTCTCTTCATTAGCAGTCGCCAGAAACATCTCTCCTCTCCCACTCGTCTTTATACCTCTTCTTTTGTAAACCTATCTACCCATCTAATCTTCATTCTCCTGTAACACCGCTTTTCAAACGCTTCCATTCTCCTCCTTTCTGCTGCACCAATAGTCCAGTGCCACGCTCCCGACAAAGGCCTTCAAAAATGACTTCCTAATCATCAAAGTCAACCCCTGGCACTACAGCCCACGATGGGCCTAGGCCGACCAAGCGACAGCTGCCCAGCCATTTGGCCTGCAGATATTGGGGTGACTCGTGATCAGCGCATCGGGTCCCCTCGGCCGTTAATCTTGGTTTTCGTGATCGGAGTGCTGCCTCACTGTCAGACAGCTACTCAATTGTCCTCACGAGGCTGAGTGCACCCCGTTCCAACCCTCACGTCAGTTTTTAAAATCCCTGACGGGGCCGGCATGACTTCCTAATACCTAAATCTATATTCGATGTCAACTGATTCCTTTTCTGTAGAAATGCTTTCCTTGCCTGAGATAACCTACTTTTTATATCCTCTTTGCTCCGTCCATCATTGGTTATTTTGCTTCCTAAGTAACAGAAGTCTCCTGCTTCCTTTGAAAATATCCATATACTAAAATTATGGGTGGGCTGATGGCAATAATAAAGTTTTATGAAAGTAATCCTGTATGCTCTGGAGTTTCATTCTTGTACTGATCTACCATAGTGATGACAATCTATTGGTACAAAATAAATCCTTTGCTCCTTTAGATATATTTCTTGAGTTGTTGATTCATTGTAGGGACTTAGGGTGTTTCTGATAACCTGTATGATGGCTGTTCTAGAGTTTGAATTTCTAATTGAGGCTAGGATTTTGATATGAGCCTGCAGAGGCCTTAATTTGGGTACCATCCCGGAAATTCTTGACTGCATTTCGAATCACGGTGCCGTCAGCAGCCATCCTGAGTATGGTTTTATCTAGTCCTGTTTCTTCAATCCCGGTGATTGCTGGCAATTAACCTCATTTGTGTTTTATTTTCGTTAATCCCTCACAAAACCCAAATTATAATTTGATAATGGTTGTCATATAAAGGGGCGGAACAGCGACATTATCTGCCCTTCCTAGAATTTTAATCTCTACCTACTCTAAAACAGAGTCCCCCCATTCTTGGATGTTACGGGTAATCTCCAGAACCACTGGATGGATTTTGATGCAGTTTTCACCGTTCTGTATAGGATATCTCGAGGAAGGTTTCTATAGGAAATTATTTATGATCAATGGAAGCCACGCAGTAACGATTTTAGTGAAAATCGCGAGAAAAGAAACTGGCCTCCGTGCGCTTTATAAGCTTCCCCTGAGCAAACTGTTAAAAATATCAATATACTAAAATTAGAGGTAGTCGGACCCTTTGGCCTTGTGCATAACTATTAATCTGGGGTTTGGCATTCCTTTGGGGCGTGATGTTGCAGTGGTCAAGCTGTTTGCCTCTCACCAAGGCGGAGCTGGTTAGATTTCCGGTTAATCCATGTGAGATTTTCGAAGTGAAATAGCCTGTCCTGTGGTTCGGATTCCACGTAAAATGCAGGTCCCGTGGCTCATGATCGCAAGATTATAGGTCACGTAAAACTACAACATTCGTTGTACGTAACAAGAGTTTTTATTTATTAGCGTGGCAGTAAATCTACTACTACGCTCTCTTTTATTTGAGCATCCTGACTGCCAAAATTTGATTCAAAGTGATAGCATAACCGGTACCCTACGGTACGTTAAATATAGCCTACCGGTATAATATATTCTCCTCAACTAACGGACTAACCTGAACTCTAGTGGGCTACATGTGACTGGGATTTAATTATTTGTGTCTTAATATGTATTGTGTAATCTGCCTTGCCAATACATATTACCATTAGTCAATATGGATAAAACTTTTACCAATTTAACACATACGCAGTGTCTAGTAATCACCAAAAGTCGTACGACACGGAATGCGGTGGAGTTTTGCCGGAAATCGAACTCTGTTGCATGCGGTGGATCCCCTACCACTGAGCCACCGAGAAAATTATTATTATCCTTATCTGTATCAGCGGCTTCGATGGCGTAGCATGCCGGCGGTCCTATGTCATAGAGTTATGGCATGTTAAAGAACCTTCCACTAATTACACCTGTGCGAAGCTAAATTAGGTTCAAGATGTTCGTCGCCAGGAGCTGACTGCGGTGGCGTCTAGTGGCCAAGTTCTGAACTAGTAGTTGGTGGCGTTTGGCGGCAAAGGTAGGAACTACTTGAAAAATTCAGTCTGCAGTCCTTACTTGAATTAAGAAACAGAAACACACACTAATAATTGTCATCACAATTAACACCGGTTATCAGACAGATTCTACACACACCCAAAGTGCACGGGGCTACATGACCGCGTTGTCGCAGCCCCTAAACTGAGGAACCAACAAACCAAATCTACAACCTTCCTTACTTTTTTAACATTACGTAAAATTGAGGTGGTTGTAGGTAACATAAGGTTTTTTTTTATCGTGGCAGTAAATCTAGTCTACTACTGCGGTCTCTTTTATCTAAGCATCCTGGCTGCCAGAATTCGATTCTTTAACCTCGGAGGTGAGAATATAACCGGCAGTTTTGTAGCTACCCTAAAAGAAATTATGAAAATACCTGGATGACGAATCCTTGCCGGCGGTAGATGTATGAACTACAAGCTTGTCAGCTATGTGATGCAATCTGTGTTTCTGGGGATATCGATACTGCTCGGGTTGAAGCTGCGTGAACCTGAGAGGAATGTGGATCGCGCACTATGAGAAGTGATGGTGTCGAGTGATTAGGTTTCCCGGTCCGTGCCTAGTAACAGAACCAAATACATTGGTCGGTTACTCACTCACTCATTCGCAACGCCACACTGGTTTCAGCAAAGACCCCATGTTAGCAGTATTGGAATAGACGGGAATATCAGGTAACACGGCGGTCTGTTAACAGGCTTCTCAATTCTCGCCTGACCCTTCCCTGCCTCTGCTCTTCACCCCGCAAGATCACAGAGCTTAAACCCGAGCAGTACAGTGTCCACTGTATGTCAATAGATCATTGTGGCACGAGCATTGCGATTGGTCAGTTGGGTATTTCAAATTTGTGATATGGGAATAGTTTCAAGGGATTCATACCCTTAACGGAAAAGTACCTAGTTCGTAATTACAGTAGAATTGGTATTATTAGCAGCTGAACAACACGCAATCTCCTAGTGTCAACAGCGCTTGATGCGGAGTGTACTTGCCTTCCCTTAACTCACACTCGCCCTGATCCGCCGATTGACAGATGTAGAAACCGTGCTGTTGGTAGAATTGGCAACACTGTGGGGAGGCCGTAAGATGTGAAAAATACGCTAAGCTCCATGGAGGAAAGAATAAGAGGAGATGCCCTGAGCTCGTATGAGTGAAGCCAAGCGCTGCAACCAAAGTGGGCGTAACCTTAACTCGTATTCGGTGTTCTGTGACTTGCATGGGGCATTGTACATGGCTAAACCTTATTTTGGCCCTGGTTTTTATCGTGCTCCGGTTATACAACTTTGGAAACGTAATAACAGTAGTGATAAGTTATTTTAAAAAAACTCTCAATTCTACTCGCAGCATGTGTAGGCCTACCCTATATACCAAAAAAATAAAAATCATTCCTCTGGAAATCCCAAATAATCAAACGGCTGTCGGTCAATAATTACGGTAGGCCTACATAATTCATCAATTCGAGGCTAATCGTCATATTTCTACCCCCCACAAAGAAAATACCGTACGGTACCGAAACGTATAGGCTATACCGTATTTTTGTGCAAATATGCGTCCTTTTTTAATTGTTCTGTTTATTAATTTTGAGGTTCGTATTCTTGAATATCAAAATGTGTACGACCAATGAGTGAAATTAGCTGTGCTCGAAATTAGGCCTAAAAACTGATGAATGCCTCAACACCAATAAGAACATAAAACTCAATTTGGTGTAAATACCGTAATTAGTTCGGCATCATTAATTCCCAAGATGTTCCTTCTTTGGTATAACTCCATCTTCAGACACCTGCATTCAATTTAATCAGTGTTTCAGCGTATTATTACGTTTTTCCGCGTCTTCCTTACAAAACTAGTCTCGCAAAGGTGCTCTCATATTTATATTTAAATTGGCTTTTAAAACGATAACGCAGCTTATTTGTGCCAAGTATCGTGATGTACAGAGTGTATTCTGCCTATCCAAGAAAAAATCTTGACTCGTCATTGCAGTTTTATGTCACTAAAATCCATTACTAGTTAGAGTGGTTTACGGCTTTAAGCATAGGGACAGCCATTTTCTTGCAACCAAAGTGGGCGAGCCGTTTGGCTTCAGAAGCTTGCGCTAGGCAGCGCAGCGAAGGCATCTCCTTTCTTTCTTTCCTCCATGCTAAGCTCACGTGCTAGCTTTTGTTGATGATTACAGTAACAGGACAGAACTTTAAATCAGTCGATTGCTTACTCTTCCAACACCGGTGCAATTCCTCGTGGTAGATGAGACCTGCTGAAAGTTGTTGTTCCATTTAGGGCTTGGCGACATCGTGGTCATACTTGCGTGTGTGTAGAATTTGTCTGATAACCAGTGTTATTGTGATGTGTGTATTTGTAAATCAATGAGGATTGGGAAAGAGGCGGCCGTGGCCTTAATGTATGAACCAGTAGAAGTGGGAAACCACGGAAAACCACTTCCAGGGTAGCTGAAGTGGGAATCGAACCCACCTCTTCTCAGTGTACCTCGTTCCAGCCCTCAGAATTACATTTCTTGACAGAGCCGGGACTCCGCGGTGACAGCCAAGAGTGCTAGCGGGGCGGACTGCTGAAAGTTGTAGAAGTGACTTTGTTGTTTTTTGTATTAAGTTGTATGTAGAATCAATGAATTTAACAATCAAACTCTTCACTAATATTTCATTACAATACTCCTAGACGCCAAGGAAGCGTTATGTACTTTGCTGTGAGGCAAATTATGGCACTATGAAATTAAATGGATATGCCGCTTTGTTTATTGCCAGAGTTGGTTTGTGGATAAATTCGAATCGACCTGGTAATTAAAGTGGCATTCTCATCAACATGTTCGGCTGGCTGCGTGGCTCAGCGGTAACGTTCTCGCTTGCTGTGCCCAAGGTTGCAGGATCGAATCCTGGCGCAGCCAGCTGGCAATTGAGGGTGCGCAAATGCGAGGGAGCCGTGTCAGTAGATTTACGGGCACGTTAAAGATCCCCTTCGGAGCAAAATTCTGGCGTCTCTAAAAGCCGCAGTAGTTAAAACCATTAACAGTATTATCTTGAACATGTTCACAATCAGTAGATACCGATACGGTGAATTGTTTTGGAGGTATGGAGTTACTCGATGATGACCGCAAAGTTGATATTACCTTATTACCTTTTATTTACTGTATGTCCCGGACTGATATCATGAACCTACTTTTACATTTTTAGGCTAATAACATGTATCCTTGCTACCCCGAAAATTATAAATAATTATAAAAAGAAACTTTGAGATCAGTCGTAGAACTCTTTCCGCTTCGTCAGCTTCGTTGCCTAGTGGCTGGCACTCTTGGCTGTCACCGTGGAGGCCCGGGTTCGATTCCCGGCTCTGTCAAGAAATTTAATTCTCATGGCTGGACAGGGTACACCCTGCCTCGTGAGTCCTCGATTCTTACCTCAGCCATCCTGGAAGTGTTTTATGGTGGTTTCCCACTTCTACTCCAGGCGATTGCCGAGATGGTTCCTAAATTAAGGCCACGGCTCGTCTCCTTCCCACCCTCATCTGAATTACAACTACACACACGAATGCAGCCATCACAATAACACAGGTTATCCGACAAATTCAACACACACACACCCAAGTACTTGGGGCTACATGACCACGATGCCGCAAAGACCCTAATTGAATCAACAACAACAACCCTCTTTCGGATCCGTCTGTTAAATATATAATCATCATCCTTTCATGTAGGCTAATAGCCTAGTCCTAGAAGAAATGTTACGGTCTATACAAAAGATATGCATTTTCCTGGGGGGACCTAGAGATCTCTTCCCATCGGGACAGTAGTTGACGACTGCTTCAGGGATCTGCTTCTGTCCATCCTGTTGAAAAATAATGATAATCTGTATCCTTCTTAGCCGACTTTTATGGTCTCGGGGTTCATGTTGAGACTCAGGTTCTAACATCCAGGGTTCGATTGTCTGCTCTGTCAAGAAAGTTAGTCTAAAGACGGGAACAATGTTCACTCAGCCTTGTGAGACAAAACTCAAAAAAGGTACGGTAGGTTTAGTTCACACTTCCACCTTCCTGGAAGAGATTTTAATAAGTTTCCCATTTCCACTTCAGGCAAATGCCGGTATGGCCACTGTCACCTTCTTCCCAATACTAGCCTCAGTTACAAGTACATGGAATACTACAGACAACTCAGTAACAGGTTTTCAAGCTAATTCTACAAACATCCAAATATCAAGGGATAAATGGCCACGATATCCAAACTCCTAAACGAAACAACATAATAATAGTGCTATTGGTTTTACGTCCCTTTAGCTACTGCGGCTTTTAGAGAGGACTGGGTGCCAGAATCTCACCCCGTATGAGATCTTGAACCTGCCAGTAAATACTGACACGGCTCCCTCGCATTTGCGCACCGGCAAATACCAACAGACTGCGCCAGGATTCGATGGTTCTCAACCAACAGGCGAGAACGTTACTGCTGCGCCACTCAGCCTGTCAAACGAAACAACAATATAAAAGAACTTTGAGCATTTCGCTATGCTTTCAGTCCCCTGGCAAAAGGTAATGCCACAGACAATGGACTTCAATAGGATGTACTGTAGGTAGTGTTTCTGGCCTGACGAGAAGGACTCACTGGGAGTCAAAAAATTGGATTTCCAAAGAAATATGAAATTTTCTTATAGGGATATGTTATTTATATGTATCCAAATCTTGTGAACGGACTGCAAAATTTTACACAAAAAAAAAGAGTGCCATATCACCTCCAGGGACGTAGGCGACCTGAATTAGAAAGGGATCACTCACCAGGCATCCCGAGCCGAAGTTCGCGTGTGGTCGGGTGGCCAGTTCCTTTCCACTCCTCCTCTTGCCATAGCATCCGCCAGGTTCCCATTTTGCATCACCAAGCTGGGAGACCCCGTACCAGACCATACCAAGACTTTTAAATTCTTGGCAGAGCCGGGGATCGAATCCGGTACCTCGTGGGTGACAGCCAACAATGCTAGCTACTGCGCCACGAGAGGATCAAGATTTTACAAGGAGAACATAAAATGTATTTAGTTAATAAACATTATGATAATATGGGGTTTGAAGCCATTTTTCAATGTTGCCTCAGTAAACAAAAGTTTGGTGCTTTTCAGTCGGTCAACACGATTGTACCCAAAAGAGCTGGGTTATGCCCTAATCCTGAAAAAATTACATGAGATTAATAAATACCATAGGATGGCCAGTTTCGATCGTCAAGCGATCATGATCACATCCATTACACTTAGGCTATAAAATCGATATTTGTCAATACGGGTGAAACTATTTACAATATGTACATTTATTTAGTTGCAGTATTGGTATTGCAACTTGTCGGTATATGTTAGTTGTAATCTATATGGCGTTTGGTGAAATGCTAAAATGGTGATAGAACTGGCACATGATACTGTTACGGCTGTGAGTTTGTTTCATCGCTCGCCGCATGAGTCACAACTGCCCCAGGGCTGGGCTGTTCTGCCTCAGTGTATTGCGCGCGCCTTATGCAACAGGACTACTAGGACAAAGGGATGGTCCAGAATATTCATGACTCCGCCAGTGAAGGAAACCTCGAGAAGCCGTGAACCCTGGATGGGTCTAGAAGCATTTATTGAGTCACCGGCCTGCTATATAAGAGCGACCGGTCAAGCAGTTGTTGTTGTGTTTTACGAGCTAGTGCGAGCGTTTATCCTGAGCGACAGAGGTGTGGTGACTTGTGAAACCCCTAGTGAAGCCGATTCTCTTGACAGCGAGGGAGTGAGAGGCATACAGGGGACTGCCTGTGTTTGAGCGAGTGCGCTACCTAGTGCGACAGAGGTCATTGTGGTGAGTTGCAAAACAGTGAAAGACCGACTTAGTGCAGCTATTTCCAGCCAGCATACGGGACCGGACTCATTAGCGAGAGGATTAACTGTGGTCTGTTGACAAGTGAAAGGGGGGCAAGAGCGCTCCACAGGGAAGAGACTTGAGGAAACTGGAGTAAGGTAATAATTGCTTGTATTTGCTGTTGAGTGGTGGATCTTTCTGGCCGCAATATAGTTAATTATTTCTTTAAAGGAACAATCTGTGTTGTGCTTCAACCCACCGTAATCCAGTCAACAAAAGTGCCACTAGGGGGGTGGCACGTAACAATACTTAAACTGACAGAAAAAAATATTTCAAATATATAATTATTGTGGTGGTTATGGTAGTGGGGGTGATAAGTAGTGCAGTATAATGGATGTAACATGTAATGATAATGATAATAATGAATAGGGAAACGGCTATTTACTTACTACAGTACTGACACATGTAATTTACAAACGAACTGAAAAATATGATTAGAAAGACTGTGCCTAGGGCCTATATCTAATTGGCTGTTAGAAAAGTACAGATCAATAGTGTCGTCCTTTGTCGCATAGCGCCGTAGAAAAATAATCAGAGCACTTTGGAAAACTTCGGTTGTCAGGAGCTCCTGAGGTATCGTCACATACCGCTCAAGGATGAGGATCGGAATAAATGAAAGTAAATTTGAAAGAACCAAAGCTTATTGCAGCTGATAACCCCTATGTATTGCACCATCACCACCGCACTTATTCAGAGGCATAATATTTTCATGATGATACTGTTTTGAGGGGCCTAAGAAATCTATTTGCACTAATTACTCACCGTGTCTGCAATTTATACGCAGCTCAAGATGTAACTATTTTCGCAATTCTGCACCAGAACACTGGTAGGGGTGACGTGATGCAGCCCGCATTGCCACCCAACAATATACTTATAAAATACAGTTACACTACCACGGACATGAATGGTTCTAGGACCTTGAAACGTGGTTTTCAAGTTCATTTCGTCTGTTGTTCTAAATGTAGGAATGGAGAGAGTTGTCCAAAATATCAAGTTGGCAGTGTTACCCGCAGGATTCCAAGTTAAGTTTGGTTCAGATCGGTGAAACGATGTAGAATTGTGCCAAAGGGCCTAAATGCAGGGAATGAAGTGGTCTATCCGACATTTCAAGCAGATAGTGTTACTCGCAGGGTTCCAAAGGGTAAGTATACAAATTTTGGTTCAGATCGGTGAAAGGGTGTAGATTTTTGACAAAGGGCCTAAATGCAGGGAATGTAGTGGTCTGTCCGAGATTTAATGTAGACGGGGTTACCCGTAGGGTTCCAAAGGGTAAGTGTACAAATGTTGGTTCAGATCGGTGAAACGGTGTAGATTTGTATAAATAACAGACAGACAAACATTGAGCTTTATATATAGGTCTATAGATAGATATAGATTATCATCTGATGATGATCGCTTGACGATCGAAACTGGTCATCCTATGGTATTTATTAATCTCATGTAATTTTTTTCAGGATTAGGGTATAACCCAACTCGTTTGGGTACATTCGTGTTGACCGACTGAAAAGGCCAATCTTCACAACCAGAAAAACATCAGTCTTTATAGAGCGCAAAACGTCTAAATAACCTTTTTCATAATTCATACGATTGAGAAAGGCCTTCGACTTATTCTTATCATGAGAATTACTTTGTCGGTCAGGTGCAACGAAAATTACATTTAAAATACATATTGTACATAATTAAAACGTACAAAAGAAAAAAAATGATACTATGACCTTGTATCATGATCTAGTCTGTAAGTCTCTCTTTTGTAACAAGTCGCCACCATGATTCCCTATTAGCAGTTAGCACTACGGTCCCCTCTGCTTCTACGTCTCTCAGTTTGAAATAATTCAAACTGAATCTAAACATTGCCTCCTAGGTCTGCTTCTCCTTCTCTTACCATCTACAGCCGAACTCAAGGTAATATCTCCTCTCCCATTCTCTCCACATTACCCCATCATCTGAGTCGACTCATACGAACAGTTTCATCTAGCGTATTAATAACTAACGTAGCCTTCATTACAGTGCCCACGCTATAACTGTGCCGGTCAGCTATACCATACTTCCAGGTAAGGTACCGTACTGTATATCGAATGTAGGCCTACTAGCCTGAGCAGAAATATTTCTCAAATTGGCACGCTGACAATAGTGTGGCAAACACTGATGTGTGTGCCGAGTGCATTAGACTAAGTCGGTCGACAGAACTCCCCAGCCCCACAAAGTGGGTTAATGTCTTATGAATAGGAGTTGACAGCTCGAATTCTCAGAAATGCAACGGCCACTCATCGGCAAATATATAATGCGAGTACCGTACTGTTCGAGTACCCTCCAGCCATTGCTCAAATCCATGTGTCCCAGCAATCATTCATGCTACCCTCATCCGTTACCTCTAGCTTAGTCTATGTAATCCTGTGTCTACCAAACTCTCACTTCCGTAATGCAAGATCGGTCTCAATACTGAGCGATGTAGGGAGAGTTTCGTCGCTACACTGACTTCTTTCTTGCTGAATACTGTAGAGCGCAACTGAAAGCTCACTTCATCAGCTTTTCTACACCTCGACTCTGTTATTCTGAGAGAATAAACAGCTTCAGTACAGTACGGTACTTAAAATGATCTACCTGCTCCAAATTAGAACCTCCTACCTGGCATTTTATTTTCTTGCTTTTCTTCCCTACCGACATAAGCTTCATCTTTAGAATGCATGTGAGATTTCCGAAATTAAATGCCATGTCCTGTGGTTCGGATTACACGTGAAAAGGAGGTTCCGTGGCACATGATCGCCAGTTTAACGGTCACGTTAAACTAAAGCTACCTTTTTCTTTGGAATGCTGATTTTCATACCACATTCCTTACAATTCTGTTGCAAGTTCTAACATGTTGGCCTGTAAGTTTTCGACGGAGTCTGTCATTACAACCACGCCATCAGCATAGGCCAGACTGCTTACCTGGTTTCCACCCAATTGAATTCCACCTATGCCTTCAGCAAATACTCATATATAAAATAAACAGTAGTGGTGAAATATTACAGCCTTACCTCACTCCTGTAACAACCTTAAACCAACCATCAACGCTCGCTGCAGCCTGATTATCAACAACTAAAAAGTACTGTAGGCCTAAATAAAACTCCACAGATATATTTTTTGTGGGGGAGGGGGAGCTTGAAAATGGGAATGTCAAGATAGGAACAGAGATGGACTGGCTCGCACTTCCTTGTCCTAGAGCCCGTGTTCGCTCTCCACAGCCCTGCTAAATACACACATCAAAAAGAGTTTTACATAACATAACACTTGTTTGCCATGATGCAGAGCGTATGTGGGGTTGTGGGCGAGGCTATTACAAAAGAGACGGCATTCTGACAAATCCTGCAGACTTTATTCATGTGTGAAAAGAAAATTACTGTTACGTGTTAGCCCTAGTAGCACGTTCGTTAATTCGACTACAGTGGTTAAAAGCACAACACAGTTTGGCCCTTTAAAGAAATATAAGTTTTATTGCAGGTCTAGCAAGTTACAGTACACCACAAAATAAACAAATACAAGCAATTAGTATCTCACTCTAGTTTCCCTCTTGTTCGGAATACTTCCCTTTCACTTTTTCGAGCAGCAGTCGGTTCACTAACTAGGTAGACCGTGTCCAGCCAGTCTATCACTCACTGAAATACCTGCACACTTCCTTGAGTACACAAACGACAGTTACTTACGAGTCTGCTACACACTGCTCTGCTCGGAAAGAATCTCACTGGGTTTCGCAATCCACACAACACTTCACTGCAATAATCTCTGTCGCACAGTGGAACACACACATTCGCTCAGAAAACACAGTCCGTCCTCACCGGCCAGGGTCGCTCTTATATATCGGAGCTGATGACTCAATGGATGCTTCGAGAGCGGGCCAGGGTTCACGGTTTCTCGAAAGTTCCATTTCTGGGAGGGCTGCGTAGGTTCTAGACCTTGACCTTTTGTTTTTACAGCCCTGTTGCGTAAGGCGCTGGCAACACACAGTCTGGAATAGCCTAGAGCGGCCTGAGTCACGCGCGGGCGACGAAACTGTCTAGCATTCGTAACATTACTAACAGGAAGACATTTGGCCGGCCTGTTAAACAGGTTCTGACTGATATCTGTTGTAATTTTGCCATCCTGTGACGTTTCAATTCGCCGAGACTCAAATCAGCCGTGTTTTTTTTCTTCTGGAATACTAATTTGCATCAGGTTTTTCTCACGTTCTTGGAACCACGTCTATTTAGTTGTTTTTAAAATTCTAGAGTTTCTTAGTCGGTATTCAATCATATGGAAGATGTGCCCATAGAACAGGAATTATTTCCTGTTGATAGACGACATTATTGGTTCTATCTTAGTGTATAATTGTTCACTGAATCTCAATCATACCTGCCCATCAACCCATCTGTTGCCTAAAATCTTCCGTAATAGGCCTATCCTTCGATTTAATAATTTATTATTATTATTCCTATTATCAAAGGGCTGGTAGATGAATTACTTCGGGCCTGGGATACTAATTAATAAACTAACAACCCGCCTCGGCTTTGCCCGGGAACGTGATAAGCACTTTTTCTTTTATGTCAATGAACCTCTATCCGTTTTACGCCTCGGCATGATGGGTTAAAATCACTGACTGGACTATTAATTATATTATCATGGAGATGCATGTGCAACGAATTCTTGTCAGACGTAATTTAAGAATGGCGTGGTGCATGAAACACACATCGCCCTTCCATCCAATCTTAAAATTCACAGGCGAAATGAAGAACAGCCGAGTTCCACTTCCAGGGAAACTCCAAAACACAATCCCTCTTCTCTGAAGTCCTAATACAACACAACTCGACAGTTTGCTGCTGGCTGTATCTGGGGTAATAGGTTCGCCCGCTAGCTAGGCTGTAACTGGGGTGACAGGCTCGCCCTTAGCTTATTCGTAAATTGAATGGAGATTGTTGGAGGAAATGAAAAGGTAAAAACACTCACAGTGAGTGATGTATCGATAGAGATATGCTCTACAATACTTTTTTTTTTGTAGAACTTTCCATGCTGAACATTTCATACACTCATAGTATATTGATATTTTTAACAGTTTGCCCAGCGTAAGCTTATAAAGCGCACAGAGGCCAGTTTTTTTTCTCTCGCGATTTTCACTGAAATCGTTACTGCGTGGCTTCCATTGATCATAAATAATTTCCTATAGAAACATTCCTCGAGATATCCGTTACAGAATGGTGAAAACTGCATCAAAATCCATCCAGTGGTTCCGGAGATTACCGTAACATCCAAGAATGGGGGGACTCTGTTTTAGAGTAGGTAGAGATTAAAATTGTAGGAAGGACAGATAATGTCGCTGTTCCGCCCCTTTATATGACAACCATTATCAAATTATAATTTGGGTTTTTTGAGGGATTAACGAAAATAAAACAAAAATGATGTTAATTGCCAGCATTCACCAGGATTGAAGAAACAGGACTAGATAAAACCATACTCAGGATGGCTGCTGACGGCACCGTGATTCGAAACGCAGTCAAGAATTTCCGGGATGGTACCCAAATTAAGGCCTCTGCAGGCTCATATCAAAATCCTAGCCTCAATTAGAAATTCAAACTCTAGAACAGCCATCATACAGGTTATCAGAAACACCCTAAGTCCCTACAATGAATCAACAACTCAAGAAATATATCTAAAGGAGCAAAGGATTTATTTTGTACCAATAGATTGTCATCACTATGGTAGATCAGTACAAGAATGAAACTCCAGAGCATACAGGATTACTTTCATAAAACTTTATTATTGCCATCAGCCCACCCATAATTTTAGTATATGGATATTTTCAAAGGAAGCAGGAGACTTCTGTTACTTAGGAAGCAAAATAACCAATGATGGACGGAGCAAAGAGGATATAAAAAGTAGGTTATCTCAGGCAAGGAAAGCATTTCTACAGAAAAGGAATCAGTTGACATCGAATATAGATTTAGGTATTAGGAAGTCATGCCGGCCCCGTCAGGGATTTTAAAAACTGACGTGAGGGTTGGAACGGGGTGCACTCAGCCTCGTGAGGACAATTGAGTAGCTGTCTGACAGTGAGGCAGCACTCCGATCACGAAAACCAAGATTAACGGCCGAGGGGACCCGATGCGCTGATCACGCGTCACCCCAATATCTGCAGGCCAAATGGCTGGGCAGCTGTCGCTTGGTCGGCCTAGGCACTTCATGGGCTGTAGTGCCAGGGGTTGACTTTGTTGATAGGAAGTCATTTTTGAAGGCCTTTGTCGGGAGCGTGGCACTGGACTATTGGTGCAGCAGAAAGGAGGAGAATGGAAGCGTTTGAAATGCGGTGTTACAGGAGAATGAAGATTAGATGGGTAAATAGGTTTACAAAAGAAGAGGTATAAAGACGAGTGGGAGAGGAGAGATGTTTCTGGCGACTGCTAATGAAGAGAAGAGATAGGTTGGTAGGACACATACTAAGACACCCAGGAATAGCAAGCTTAGTTATGGAAGGAAGGGTCGATGACAAGAACTGCAGGGGTAGACAAAGGTTAGAATATGTTAAACAGATTGCCTCAGATGTAGGGTGTGGTAGCTATGTAGAGATGAAACGATTAGCTCAGGACAGGGAGGCTTGGAGGGCTGTATCAAACCAGTCAAAAGACTGAAGACTCAAGCAACATGTTTGCACTCACATTGCAGTGCGATGTGCTGACATCTGTCGAATGTATTGTGATATACGATTATTTTCAAGGTTTTAAAGGGCTATTTGTAGACAAACAGGATATTAAATCGTCCGAACAGAAAATCTGCTCTTTCCATTACCTAAAAATTGGAAGTGTTCAGGGATAAAAAGGTCTTATGGTAACCCTTTTACATTTAGATGAAAACTTAAATCAATTTCTATATGGTCCCGAATTCACTGCGTTGGCTGCTAACATGACAAAGAAAGTAGTATAAATTGAAATCAATGGGAACTTGTCATGGTGTTCAACCTGCAATGATGTTAGCTACCCAATACTTAAAAGCCAATACAAAATTTCAAGTTGATAAGTAAAAAATTTGAACTGCAGAGCACATTATCGCTTCTGTTAAGGCCTGGTGACTTTACACATTAATTGGCACCAGAACTAAAATTGGCTGTGCCACTTGCTCAGCTCTACATAAAAACAAATCATACAGTATTTTTCCTTAAAACAGACAAAAAAAAACAACACACATACCGTAAACTAAACCCCTGAGATATCACATTTTTATAAATAATCCGCAGAGCTAGATCATTTGTGGATCAATTAACATTAATATAATAACAGGAAAGATAGGAGAAGATAAGATGAAAGCAATGGTGTTTGCAGATGATCTCATGGTCTGGGGAAACAAGGAGGAGGAAATTCAGGAGCAACTGAAGGCTTGGGAAGAAACAGTGGGAGAGTATGGATGGAAGTTCAACATCAGTAAATGTGAGATCCTGTTAACGACTAGGAAAAAGGACAGACCAATGAGTGGGATAACACTTGGAGGTGGACAGCTGAAGAAGGTGGAAAGTCTCAAGTACTTGGGAAGTCTAGTGGAGGAAAATGGGAGAAATGACAAAGAGATTACGGAACGTGGCAGACAGGCAGAAGCATTTCTGAGAAGCATTAGGAGCTTAGTGTGGAATAAAGATGTCCCACAAAAAAGTAAGGAAGTGTTATACAGAAGCTACTATATCCCGATACTGACCTATGCTTCAGAAACGTGGACAATGAAGAAAAGAGACATAAGCAGAATACAGGCAGGTGAAATGAAGTTCCTGCTAAGTAGGATCGGAGTAACAAGAAGAGACAGGTTGAGGAATGAAAAGGTCAGGGAAATGGTGAAAGAGGAGCCCTTGCAAGGTAGGATTGAGACGTCAAGACTGAGGTGGTATGGACACTTAAAGAGAATGGATGAGAAGAGGATTCCCAAGAGGATACATGAGATGCAGAAGAAACGAGCAAGGGGAAGACCAAGAGATAGATGGCTGAAAGGAGTGGAGGAATGTGTCAAGAAGAGAGGCGAGGACTGGACCAGAGTGACAGCGGAGAGGTGGTGGGAAGAAAGGACCAAGTGGCGAGGCTTATGTTCCAAACAGACCCAGCCTGGGGCTGGAAACTGTACAAGATGATGATGATAATAACTTCTGATAAAATGTTTTACATGCAGTCAACACTATATTCAATAAGTTGAAATTTGTCGTTCATTATGTAACACTGGCAGCAAATATACAGTTCACGCCACGATTTTGGTCGGTTAGTCCTGATTGCACAGTCGTACAGAGGACTGTGCAATCGGAACTCACCGACCAAATACCGTGGCGTGAACTGTACATATCTAGATAGATATTATTAGTTCCTTTTGTATTGATGTTAGTTCAAATAAAACAACTTAATATATTAACTGCTAAATGCTATCAAATCAACTGAGTCAGGTTACCAAACAGACAACCTCCAAATTCCAGTGCACATACCCTTTCTTCATTGTCCCATTATTCCAGCATAGGTTCCAAATTCTTGTTTGAATCCCATGACCCTTTTGCAAATGGATTATGAGAAGGAAGGAGAAACAATCAAATTTAAAACCCAGGAGGTTGGTAATTGAAAAAGTAATTTTTATTTTGCATTACACAATGTAGTACAAGAAATACAATTACTGCATATTATAAAAAGAACCACACAACTGAAACTGCATTCTCGCCCAGGTCTGTTCCAAGCAACTTGCAGTTCAACTGGATCTAGTGGACAGATCTGTAAGAATACAAACATGAAGCTATTAATATAATAAATGTGGAATGTAACTTATAAGGCACTGAACATGTAAGAATGCAGGCTATGCTTATCAAGAAAATATACTGTCAATGGCCATAGTGGACTTGGGCTATTAGGTCGTTCATTGTACAAAGAGTGTACATATAGATGAAGGATAGAAAGCACAACACAAACTCACAACTTCCAGATTTGGCTTCCATTACTCTACCTCTGAGCTTATGTGGAGACACTTTTGGTTTTTCTATGCATTACCATGTCGGACATAATTGCTCGGAGACAGGGCAAAGGCAGTTAGAGCTGGATGTCACAGGTTGTGTCCCACATGTTTCGTACGTTCTAACTTTTAGCGTCATCTATGTGGTTTGTAGGCCCACTCTCTGTAAAACACACAACCAACCGGTAATAATAGTAGAAATTTCCTTTCTCGTTTGATGGGTCATCTTTTACAATTTACCAGATATAATGGTATTTGGGCCTTTATCATATACAATCAGAGAGAAAAACATAACAGAAAGTTCTGATGCACAAAACAAGACTTCAACCTACAGTGTAATAGTAAAAAAAGTAATAACGGTGGGCACAGAAGGTAGAGCATATTGAAAGGCAAGTCATTTGTCCCTGGCACATAGAATTACATGGCATCCTTGAAACTTCTGTGTTCTCCAGAGTAGCTGGCAACAGTTGAGGAGACGAGAACCCTTGAAAAAATTTACTAAACTACTGATTTTAGCTATGTCAATACCTTCTGTAATGATTCAAAATAGATTTCCCTGATATATCATGACAGAGTAAAATTCCAGCTGTGTTGGCCACTAACCGCATGAATTATGCACAACTAAAGCAACGCCAACCCCATGCATACTGTTACTAATTGCTTTTGTAAAAGTTACATTTGCCTAGACCAATAATTCTTAGGTGGCGGCCCTGTGTTAGTCTTTGTCTCAGGTGACAAGAAGTGGAACTACCTATGACGCAAGGATTTATTAATGAAATCACAGAAGTGGAAGTTAGGAAAGCCATCTCTAGAATGATGATTCATAAAGCAACCCATAAGAACGAAGGGTAAAGTTTATAAAACTGCCGTAAGACCAATCCTACTCTATGGTAGTGAAACATGGGCTACTACAAAGCCACATGAGCAAAAGCTACATACCACTGAAATGTGTATGTTACGTTGGGCAGGTGGAGTTACTCTCAAAAGATAAAATCCGTAATGAACATGTGTGAGGCAGTTTAAAAGTAGAGCCTATACCGGTAACTGAGAAACCTTTGGAGTCCAGGATAAGGTGGTATGGCCATGTTATGCGAAGACCGGAGGGGATCTTTAACGTGCCAGTAAATCTACTGACACGGCTCCCTCGCATTTGCGCACCCTAAAATGCCAACTGACTGTGCCAGGATACGAATCTTCAACCTTGGACCCAGCAGGCAAGGACATTACAAGCAGCCAGTTCCTTTTTGTAACAAACAAAATTTATTAATCTCATGTAGCCTAATTTTTTTTTAGGGTTAGGGATTAACCCATCTCTTTTGGTTACAATCGTGTTGACCGACTGAAAAGCACCAAACTTTTGTAATAAATAATAATTGTGGAAATGCTGTGGTAATAGAGGTTTTTTCCTCCACTGACTATAACCCTTCCCCCATCCCCTTTTTTCATCACAACTTACAAAGTAAAATTCCGGTCGTGACTGAATTATGGGACAAGGATGAGAAGATACAAACACAAAACAAACTTTTGTTTTTTGTGTGGAGAGCTGAGATGTTTATGTTGGGAGAGCAGAATATAAGAGAGCCACCAACTGATTACGGAAAATGACTACGAGGGTTTTATTGCATTATTTCAGCAGTGCCAACATTATCGTTCGGTGCCGGTTTTGCTGCTGAGTTCAAAAGTGGCGAACGTCGACTAAGGCTTTACATACAAACACAAACCTAACCTGGGGCATATGCACCAGATCCCTCTCCTGTACTACAGTAATTCTGGCTCTTCTTTTGCAGTGCCGACGCATGACCGAACTATGTATAAAGCCCATAATATAATATGTGTCATAAATGCAAAATTTCCTAACACCAACAATATCTCACAGCTCTTGACAGACTCCTATAATGTGTCTCAGCGCACTCCCACGTAGCGAGGTTAGATGCCTGTCTGGCCGAAAATTACTGATGTAAAAGTTGGACGAGACCAAATTATACATCACTACTTGGTTCGACGGCTGCCTTGATGAAAGAAACCATTGGCAGCTACTTGGTTAGCAGACTGGGAATCGTGCATTGTGCGGTGTCGCCGGCTCGATACGGTATCGAAGCTGTTCGAACTGTTAGCCGACCTCACACATAAAGTAAGCGGAGCACTGACGGCCCAGACCAGCGATTCCCAACCTTTTTTCCTCCCGGACCCCTTTATACATATTTATCTAAAATAGTACCCCTAAAACGTTCAATATTTTACGGGCAATATGTACATAAATTAATAAAAACATTAATGATAAAACGTATTATTTGAATAACGTATAACTAATATTTTTCATGTATTATTTGTTTGCTGTTAGTATGCATTTCATTTCAATAAAATGCTACATATAATTTTTCAATTTTACTTTCAATTACTTGGGCAAATGAAGATGTATAAACATTTTGCTGAGGAAAATAAACAGTACAGTACATAACATCTTTTTGTTTTTGATTTTATTGGAAACTAATTAATTCTAGCGATTAGTTTGGCAAAACTAGACAAATCAAGACAATAGCAGTGGGTCGGTGAAAGTGACAGGGGATGGGATAGGGTGGGAACATCGATCTTGATGTGCGTGAATAAGACGGCACTGCGCGCCGGTACATTACGACTGAAACGTACGATGGGAACATGGCGCCCGCCATTACCGTTTAATTTTGGAGTACCCCTAAGCAATTCGTTGCATACCACCAAGGGCTACGCGTACCCCAGGTTGGGAACCACTGGCCTAGACAATGTTTTATGCAACCTTTCCCTCTCGTACGGTATGTGTGAATGTATTAAGACTATTAGCGGTTCGAATGCCACTGTCGAGAGCCCTGCAGATGGTTTCCCGTGGTTTCCCATTTGGACACCAGGCACATGCTGGGGCTGTACGTTAATAAAAGGCCACTGCCGCATCCTTCCGCGCCTAGCCCTCTTCTATCCCAATGTCACCATACGACCTATCTGTGTCGGTGAGACGTAAACCAAATTGTACATAATAATAACAATATTAATATGGATTATTCCCCCCCCTCACTGATAAGTCTTTGGTTTCTGGGAAGGATGTAATACTGTCGAGGATATTAACAAACTTATGTTCCTGAAACGGAACAAATTAATTGCATATTATACACATACTGTTGCCACACGATTGTACGAAGAACGTGTTGTGACCCGTCGCCTTTGATCTGTAGGCAGTTTGAATATTCTGGGGAGACATGTGCATCGAATCATCGCACAAAAACAGATCGTGGCTGTCTCCACATTACAGCTACTGTTTGAAGGGGTTATATGCACAAACTATACAGCAGTACACAGGACGAGCCGGGTACCGCCTAGCACAATGCTCGAACACAGCTTGCTTGAGGTTTCTGGGCTCATAAGAGCACACCGATAGGTCAAGGCGCGCACGAAAGCTCGAACTTGTTCGAACTCTGACGTCATCTGTTCGAGCCGAGCTCAAGCACATCACTATGTATAACCCACCCGCCATCCCGAATTATAACATGACTTATAGGGTATAGTAAAAATTCCAGCTGTGTCTGCCATTATCGGCGTTACAACAGTATTGCCAACCCCACGCAAACGGTACTAATTGTATAGGTGGTCTTTCGTCCAGATCAATGTTCCTTTTGTCAACTGTGCCCCGCTAGCTTCCCGCGACCATTCTAACCTTAGTTTAGTCCAATCCAATGGTTTTTGACAATGGTTCCAGTCTAACGTGTCCTGGGCCCTATTTCATAAAACTCAACAGGTTTCTATGGTCAAGGGAGCAATAAAATATTTAAAGTATGATATATACTAGAAATTCGTTCTCATTAAGAGTAGCCTAGGTGTTTTGATTTATTTTCTTCCGCACGACTCTGTCATATTACTTGAAAGCTGTGACTGTTCCGGTCACAATGTTCCCAAACCCTTATTTGGTTGACTGCAAGAGAAGTCAGGTTAGGGTAATTTGTTCATACCATTTCTTTTCTTGTTCATCATCATCATTTAGGTTGTAGAATTTCATTTTATTTAGTGTATATATATCTTGTGTATCTCGGGGACTCAGTCAGGAATATTTCATTTAATTTGTATGGGAGATGTCAGTATACAAGACAGCGGATTGTGTAGGTAAGCTACAAGATGTTGCAACAGCAGGAAACTCTAGGCCAAATTTAGATTGGGCCGAGAATAACTTCCCTTGTCTTGAAGAAAGCTTTGTGTAAATTGTGTAAGGTTCTGACGTCAGAGAAGAGTTTCGCGCCACGAGTTGTAAGAAATATACATGGGTTCGAGATTATTGGTGTATTTTGTATGGGTTGGAGGGTATCATGACCCTGGCGGAGAAAGACGAAAACATGTGTTTACAAGATGAGAGGTGGGATTTTCGTGTATAGCGGGGCTTCACTTCTATTGTAGCGTCTGATTGGAAAGGTCGCGTTCTCGTAATTTGGCGTAGGCCTATTTGGAGAAACAGTTTTGTTGAAAGCATGGCTTGTGAATGTACTCGAAACGGCTACATATCACAACGATGTTATCTCTGTTAGCACAATTCAAGTTGGGTACGGAAGCACATTCATTTCTCTCGCGGAGATGTGGCTATGTAAACCAGTAAACATCTCTAACCTCAAACCACGTGTGGAAAATCTTAGAAATGCTGGGGAGAACTGATCTATCGAGCATGTCTCGTAGATTATCTGCTAGATCGTCGATGAGTGAGTAACAAACATCTTTATATTCCAACATTCATTTTGGGTCACATGTTTTCGTCATTGCCGAGGAGAGAAGATAGTAAACCATAGTCTGTTCGACGAGAGTCCCCGCCATATGTTTAAAGTTGATATTAATACACATATTTTGAAGGTTATAATTAGTTTTCTTTATAGGGAATTACACCTAAAAGTTGAACGCCCAAATGATACCAGTTAGGTTGACCAAATGTGTGTCCAACACTCCACGACCCTGCCATTTCAATTGTGTGGTATATGATGAAGTACTTCCGATCAAAAATAGGAGGATGATTTTGGGAAGTTTTAAATCAGTCGCCCAAGAAGGGCTGGTAAAAAGTTACAACATGGCGCCCAACGTGGGGCAAGAGTAGGGAAACCTAGCAGGTATCATTAGGGCACATATGCACACAGCCGATAGACACCTTAGGAGTATTAGGGTTCACAGTAATTTGTTTTGTTTTAAGGGGTATGTCCACATCAGACAATTTAGAATTAAGGTCAAGGGTTGTGTGTAAATCAAACAGTAAAATGTCAGGTAATCAGGAAACTGGGGGAAGTGGCAGTGAGGAAGATGTGGAAAAGACAGTGGGAACATATGTTACCATTGTTACTACTGAGTCGCAGCTGATCGCTGAAGGTAGTAACTTAAATGTAAATGGGGGGGTTATGAACGATAGTTTGATCCAAATGCTACTGAGTGAAATAAAAGAGATTAAGAAGCAAGGAGAATCTATGAGTAAGGAAATTAAGGAGCAGGTAGGCTCTGTAAATGAGAAGGTAGAGTCAGTGACCAAACAGATAGTAGAAGTGAAGGAATTTGTAAGTAAGGAAATTCAGGAGAGCAACAGGGCCACGAACACAAGGATAGAGAGTCTCAGCAAAGAAATACGGGACCATAAGTCTGTCCTTAATAGTAGAATGGAGAGTATGAACCTGGAATTAAGTGGGAAAATTAGCAAACAGGGAGAGGAAATCAGGGCAGAAATGCAGGGGAATCAGGCTGGGATCACAAGTAGGCTAGAAGGAATGGAAGGCCATCAGAACCAGCAAGATGTGGAAATAACGAAAATTAAGTCAGAGATAGCTAGTTCAAGGGCAGAAGTACAGAATGTAACGGGAAAGTGTGATGAGATATGCAACACTGTAAGTGGGAATAAGAGGGAATATTTAGATAGAGTAGGTGCCGTTGAAAATAAGTTGGGAGAGATTGAGGGTCTGAGAGGGAAGCAGGTGGCATTGACCGAGAAAAACGAAAAGCTGCAGGAAGAGCTGATAAAGGTCAGGAGAGAGTTGAAAGAGCGACCGATGAGTCAAAGGGTTGTGATGCCATCTAGTTTGCTACTCAGGGACCCTGGTCTGCCACAATTTAACTCAAGGCAGTTCAACCCTATGGAGTTTTTAAAAACCATTGAGAAGAAATTCAGCAAGGATCTAGAAGACGGGGTTGTCGAATGGGAAACAGTGTTGGAGATCTTGTCTAACTCATTTCAAGGGGATGTGAAAGCATGGTTCCAAATATACAGGCCTAACATGAATAGTTTAAGGGAATTCAGGGATAAATTCAAAGCTAAGTTCTGGGGGGAGGGGGTACAGTCCAGGGAAAGGGAAAAATTAACTTTTGGGAAATATAAGGAGAGAGAAGGGGTATCCCTGACAGAATATTTTTTGGCACATGTACTTATTTGGAAGAATTTGGATGGGCTGACCTCTGACAGTGATGTGGTTAGGGTCATGTTGAAGCACTTCCCACCTAGAATTCAGGAGGCAGCTTGTATGCAGAAGGTAAGGACGGTAGAAGAGTTGGAAGAGCTTCTTACGAGCTTTGACGTTTTAGGCAAGCAGCACATGGAGAGGCCAGAGGTCAAACAGGAATTTAGGGGCAATAGGGGGAATAATCAGGAGTTTAATAGGGGTAGATTTAATCAGGAGCAAAGAGATTATCAGCAGAGGCAGGAAAACTATCAGAGAGGTGGGGGGCGTCAGGATAATTCACAGCGACAGGAAGGTAACTATCAGAGAGGTGGGGGGCGTCAGGAAGGTGGTAACGAAAGAGTACAGGTGAACCAGAGGAGACAAGAACAAGGTGGTCAAGGAGCTTTAAACTCCGAACGGGCTGTGCAGGGAGGTCAGTCAGGCAGTCCGTAAGAAATGAAGTCAAGCAGTGTGTTATTGTGGGTGAGGAGGATTTTATGCCTATGAGTCGGGAGGATCTGCTAGCTGACCAGCAGGAGTTCTCATGTATCGGGGAGAAGGAGGCTTTTATGTCAACTGTTGAGTTGAGCATACTAGGTAAGAGAGTGCAGGCATTGGTGGATTCGGGGAGTGAGAGAAGTGTCATCAGTAAGGGATTTTATGATACTTTAATCAAGGACGGTGGTAAGTTGGAAGAAATTCCAGTTAAGTCGACATATGTGGTAACTGCTGTTGGTAATAAATCCCAAAGAGTGGGAAAGCAGGTATTGTTGCCCATGAGGTTTGGTAATGAAGTTGACCACAAGACTTGCTTGGTAATTCCTAACCTAATTTATGAAATGATTTTGGGGATAGACTGGCTTAACGAGCATAGTGCTGTTATTGATTTTGACCGGGGTGTCATCAACTTTGTGAGGGGGAATATAAGCCAGGAGATGAGAATGAAATGCAAGAGTGTAGATAAGACAGTAAAGGCATGTGTTACTGAGGTCACTGTAGGGGATATGGCAGAAGGTAAGGCTGACGATGAGGAGGAAGTTGTGGATTTATGTCACATTGCTGTGGAGGGTGATAAGTGTGATCAACTCCAGCAGGCTGTGGATAAGAGTGGTTTAAGTGTTGAGGAGAGGGATAAGTTGTTAGAGGTTTTAGAGCTAAACCAAGAAGTTTTCAGTGACAAGCCAGGGCTAACACATGTCTATACGCATCAGTTCGAAATTGTAGATCATTCTCCATTTTCAGGACCCAAGTACCCGATACCTCACAAATTTGCTGATGCTGTGGAGAAAGAAATAGGCATTATGCTGAATCAGGGTATTATTGAGCCTTCAACTAGTGCATATCTGAATCCCTTAGTTGTGGTTGGGAAGAGTGATGGCTCGGTCAGGTTGTGTATTGATGCCAGGCAGCTCAATTGTAGGATATCTGGGGACCAACAGAGGCCAGAATGTGTTGAGGAACTGGTTCAGAAATTCAATGGTAAGCAATGGTTTTCCACTATGGATCTGAGTGCATCATTTTGGCAGGTACCGTTGAGAGAACAGGACAGGAAGTTGACTGCGTTTAGCTTTAAGAGTGGTTTGTACCAATTCAGGGTCGTTCCTTTCGGAACAAAGACCAGCAGTTCAGCGTTGATTAGGGCCTTAAATCTAGTGTTAGGGAGGGACACACACGAGTTTGTGACAATGTACATAGATGATTTAATTGTTGCATCTTACACATTAAAGGAACACCTGGATCACTTAGACATTGTTTTGGGGAAATTAAGGGACGGGGGATTTACAATTAAACTTAAGAAGTCTCTGTTTTGCACAACATCAATCACATTTTTAGGGCATACTATCACAACACAAGGGGTGTCTCCCGAACAGTCACGATTAGACAAGATTCACAACACTGCTACACCACGTAACGCCAAACAATTGAGGTCAATATTAGGGGTTTTCAATTATTTTCGTAGATTCGTAGTTAAATATTCCTGTCTTGTAGAACCGTTTAGGGAATTGCTGAAGCAGGGTACTAAGTGGGTATGGACCCAGGTGCACGATGAGGCTTTTAAGGAGTTGAAGAGAGGCTTTGTAGAGACTGTCATGCTTAGGTATCCTCGTCTGGATTGTCCCTACATTTTGATGACTGATGCGAGCATGCAAGGCATCTCAGGCATTTTGTGTCAGGAGGATAGTGAGGGCAATCTAGGGATTGTCTCATTAGCAAGCAGAGGGCTAAGCATGGCGGAGAAGAGATATACAATTACTGAAATAGAGATGTTAGCAATCGTATACTCTCTAGGGAAGTTTAGGAGTTATGTGTTGGGCAGTAAGTTGCAGATACTGACTGACCATCATGCATTACTTTTTATTGGATCCTGCAAGCTCACTTCGAACAGGATGTCAAGGTGGATATTGGCTATAAGTGAATATAACTTTGAGGTAAGGCATATTAAGGGTACTGAGAACATTGTGGCTGACTTCATGAGTAGAAACATTGGGGGTGATGAGGGTCATCAGGTACTGGAGGTACAGGAAGGTGTTGTTATCTGCGTAACCAAGGTAAGCGAGTGTGATTATGAGATACGCTGCTTAAGGAATCTGCTTGTAGAGCAGGAGAAGGATGAGGTCTTAGGTGATATCTTGACTCAGTTGAGAGGTATGGATGTGGATAGTAGAATTAAGGTTGGAAAGTATTGGTACAAGTTGGAGTGTGGTTTCTTGGCTAGGCTGTGCCATGAAGGTGCCTGGAGAGTGTGTGTGCCAAGCTCATTGCAGGTAACGATGATTTGGTATCATCACAAGGCTTTAGGGCATTTTGGATCAAGCAAGGTTCTTTTTGCTGTTCAGCAGCATTTCATTTGGAAGAACATGGGAAGGCAGATTAGGAAAGTTCTGGCAAGTTGTGACTCGTGTCAACGGTGTAAATGCCCAACGAGGTTTCTTGAGGGACCTCGGAAAATGGTGATCACAGAAAAACCAAGGGATTTACTCTGTGTCGATCTGTATGGTCCATTGGTTAAAGCTCAGTTTGGATATCAGTATATCTTCGTGGTTGTTGACGCATTCAGTAAACTCGTCAAACTGTATCCCCTGAGAAAAGCGACCGGGAAGGGTTGTGTCCTACAGATCACTGATAAGTATGTACCTGAGTTTGGGGTGCCTCTCAGGATACTATCAGACCACGGTAGTCAATTCACCTCAAAGATCTGGAAAACCAAGTTGAGTGAATTGGGTATCAAGCACATATTCTCATCTATTCGATATCCTCAAGGGAATTTGTCCGAACGAGTTATGAGAGAATTAGGGAGAGTATTTCGCACCTATGTGAGCAATCGCCACAACGCGTGGTTCTCCAAGTTAGGAGATATTGAACGATGGTTCAATAGTACGTTCCATGAGAGTGTAAAATGCACTCCCTATGAAATTCAGTATGGTAGGAAGCCTACCAATGAGCTTGCTAGAATGCTAGGTTTGGTCACGGGAGAGGAGATTGGGAAGGATGTTTGTATCCAGCTGGCTAGGGACAACTTAATCAAGGCAGGGAATAAGCGTAGGCGCCAGCAGAAGCGGGTAAAGTTTGATTCTTTTGAAGTAGGCGATCAGGTGCTTCTGAGGGTTCCATATCCGTCTTCAGCTGTAGATAAGGAGATAGGGAAGTTTTTTCATCTATTTCAGGGGCCTTTTAAGGTGGTTAAACGTATTGGTGAGTGTGCCTATAGTTTAACGGACCAGGATGGTAAGTCTGTCAGTACACATAATATTAGGAATCTCCGTAGATATCACTCTGTAAAATAATATGGCATGGACTCTTAGAGAATCAGTCAACATAACGTGATGGCATGACAAAATTCAAGAGATGTGACGAAGAATGCTAACCAGCAAAGTGGCATCGAGTGTTAGATGGATAGATGGTATGATAAGGCCTGTGCAGGCAAATACCATGGCTTGTGAAGCGATAGGGTCTCATGATGAGACGAAGAAAATGAAGTGGTAGACCTAAGACACTTGAGAGAAATCAGTGAGGCTAGGAAATGGACACAATAAGACATTCGAGAGAGTGAGAATGTGTGAAAATTTGACAAGTGTGTATGTATATATGTCTTCCAGGGTTTATTTATGTAATAGTGTAATTCTTTGTGTTTTCAGTGCGTTGCTTGTTTGAGTGTTTGTGATCCACACTTGTTTCACCCGTGTGAATCACATGGGGGCGTATTGTGACTGTTCCGGTCACAATGTTCCCAAACCCTTATTTGGTTGACTGCAAGAGAAGTCAGGTTAGGGTAATTTGTTCATACCATTTCTTTTCTTGTTCATCATCATCATTTAGGTTGTAGAATTTCATTTTATTTAGTGTATATATATCTTGTGTATCTCGGGGACTCAGTCAGGAATATTTCATTTAATTTGTATGGGAGATGTCAGTATACAAGACAGCGGATTGTGTAGGTAAGCTACAAGATGTTGCAACAGCAGGAAACTCTAGGCCAAATTTAGATTGGGCCGAGAATAACTTCCCTTGTCTTGAAGAAAGCTTTGTGTAAATTGTGTAAGGTTCTGACGTCAGAGAAGAGTTTCGCGCCACGAGTTGTAAGAAATATACATGGGTTCGAGATTATTGGTGTATTTTGTATGGGTTGGAGGGTATCATGACCCTGGCGGAGAAAGACGAAAACATGTGTTTACAAGATGAGAGGTGGGATTTTCGTGTATAGCGGGGCTTCACTTCTATTGTAGCGTCTGATTGGAAAGGTCGCGTTCTCGTAATTTGGCGTAGGCCTATTTGGAGAAACAGTTTTGTTGAAAGCATGGCTTGTGAATGTACTCGAAACGGCTACATATCACAACGATGTTATCTCTGTTAGCACAATTCAAGTTGGGTACGGAAGCACATTCATTTCTCTCGCGGAGATGTGGCTATGTAAACCAGTAAACATCTCTAACCTCAAACCACGTGTGGAAAATCTTAGAAATGCTGGGGAGAACTGATCTATCGAGCATGTCTCGTAGATTATCTGCTAGATCGTCGATGAGTGAGTAACAAACATCTTTATATTCCAACATTCATTTTGGGTCACATGTTTTCGTCATTGCCGAGGAGAGAAGATAGTAAACCATAGTCTGTTCGACGAGAGTCCCCGCCATATGTTTAAAGTTGATATTAATACACATATTTTGAAGGTTATAATTAGTTTTCTTTATAGGGAATTACACCTAAAAGTTGAACGCCCAAATGATACCAGTTAGGTTGACCAAATGTGTGTCCAACACTCCACGACCCTGCCATTTCAATTGTGTGGTATATGATGAAGTACTTCCGATCAAAAATAGGAGGATGATTTTGGGAAGTTTTAAATCAGTCGCCCAAGAAGGGCTGGTAAAAAGTTACAAAGCAAAGATTTAGTCTTTGAAAATATTTTTCCATCTCAACTTAAAAAGAATCCCCTTTAGCTCGCCTAAAAATCCTAGGCCTAGACCTACTGATAATAATAATAATAATATTATTTGTTTTACATCCCTTTCAACTACTGCGGCTTTTAGAGACCCCAGGCTGGGGGAATTTTGCCCCAAAGGGGATCTATAACGTGCCAGGAAATCTACTGACACGGCTCCCTCGCATTTGCACACCCTCAAATTCCAGATAACTGCGCCAGGATTCGATCCTGCAACAGCAGGCGAGAACATTACCGCTGAGCGCACGCGGCCAGCGTAGACCTACGGCTGTCAAAGAGACAGATCTACTTAATAACAGCACACTGTAAATGCACAGGGTCTTTCATATAAAGTAAGAACGGCAAGCGGCAGATTTGTTATTCGCTACTGCGGTGGCCTTGGCCGAGCTTGTGGCGCGCCATGGTCCCCTGATGTACTATTAAAAGCGCGCGCGTAGTACATACGAGGGCTGTTTTTTTTTTCAAGTTCCGATGGACTGTATAAAAATAATAGATTGACATACCAAACTGAATTTTACACTAAATGTTAGCTTGTTTTATTCTTATGTCTCAACATAATCGCCAAAACGATTGAAACATTATTGTCATATCGTTACACCAGCTTTCCAATGCCCTCGGCAAAACATTGTGTCGCCAAAGAGGTGGGTACGTCTGGAGTCTCTCCTGAAGTTTCTCCCTTTTGCTAGGCGTTGCCGCCCAAACATACCTTCAATTCTCGAAAAAGGTGAAAACCAGTCACAACCACACTGTACCAACGTTACGATAGATTTTTCAAAGAATTCAACTGTGAAGTTTTGGACCATCTGCCGTTTAGTCCAAACCAGCACTGAATGATTTTCACCTCTTTCGAGAATTGAAGGTATGGTTGGGAGGCAACGCCTCGTCAAAAAGAAAAAACTTCAGGAGATTGTCCAGAGGTACCCACCTCAGTGGCGGCCGAATATTTTGCCGAGGACATTGGAAAGCTGGTGTAATGGTTGGTACGACAAATGTTTCAATTGTTTTGGCGATTATGTTGAGACTTACGAATTTAACAAGCAAACATTGAGTAGTAAAATCAGTTTGGTATGTCAATCTGTTGTTTTTATACAGTCCATCGGAAATTGAAAAAGAAAACAGCCCTCGTATGTACTACGCGCGCGCTTTCAATAGTACAGCAGGGGGCCATGGCGCGGCACAAGCTCGGCCAAGGCCACCGCACCAGCGAATAACAAACCTGCCGCTTGCTGTTCTGATTTTATATGAAAGACCCTGTTTATTGGTTCTGAAATGTTAACGCAAACTTTAACATTATCGTGCACTAGTGTTCGTCACACATGTGCTCTAAAGATCGTCAGCTATGACGACCTATGGACACGATCATCAAACGACAATTTAACTAATGCAGGGTGCTTCAGAACTACAATATTGCCGCTGTTAGTTAGGTCTTACAAGGAGATATGACAATGTGCCATTTATCGTCACAAATGACTAGCATTGGTAAAGTGCCTGTTTTAAAAACCCGTGTTCGTCGCCAGCATTTCTAACCAAACTAGGAACATGCGCACGAAATAGCAAATCGCGTATGTTACAGAAACAATTACCAACTATATCACACACTTGTAACATTTTAAAATGTCGGAACATAACACGCATGCACATAATTAACACGCCTGCCTGCTTAGCACATGCGAGAAGCAATACGCCGCGTCAAGACAGCTCAACTCACACGAGATGTTTGACGCTGGGATAACATATTACATCGCACGCATGATTTCGCAAAGTTGCTCATTATCGGCAACGAAGATATGACGAATCTCGTAAGACTTCGTGCATTGTGAAAGACCCGTTGACATCCTTATTATATGCACTTATACACGAGAGTGACGACTATTGGCTCAGTGACGAAAACCGGTACCGTACAGTTACCTTAGGCCTATTATATGAATGGAGCCCCCCAGAAGGAAATCCTACGTACGTCACTGATCTTAATCACTCTACTACTGCCGCTTTTTAATTGCTCCATTCCAACGATTCTAACAACACTGTAGGCTATAAATGTAACGGAAAACTTCCGAACGCACAGAAATACGACAAGAAAGGTTAAGGTAATAATAGGCATGTAAACAAGGCGCCTGTAGAGTTTTCGATGACAATTGTACAACCACGGCTGACATATTCATTAGTTCATAAAGAAAAACTGGTGACGTGTGACATATTTGTCAGATTTCTACCTGTCGGCATTACAACTTTATGAAACATATTTCTGACAATATATCACGAAGAAACGGAAACTTGTCGAACTATCAAATTATCCGGATATTTTACGTCATCTGGCATATGTCGACTTGTCCAGTTTATTGAAATAGGGCCCAGATCAACGGTTACAGCCTAATGCGTCTAGATTCTAGCTTCCAGCCGCAGACGAATGGGTTTTGCCTAGTGGTGGTGTATTTTATATCTTACATGTTGGGCACACTGCAGTGACACCAACGTCTCGTCATGTGTTGCTCACAAGGGGAGGATACGATGCATGGGTCACCGATCCGAACCATCTTTAGTACACGTGTAGGGCATTACCAGGCGTGTAACAGGTGCGCTTCTCAGCAGTTTCCGAGAAATTAATTAATTGCAATTACATGTCGGCGTCTACGTGCGTCGTGCGCTAGCAAGAATCCGAAGAATCCTGCTTAATAAGCGTGGGATCGCTGCATCGAATGCCACCGGTGAGCCTTGGCAATGTGTTGTGTTTTTTTTTTTTTGTACCGATAATACGAGTCACCGCTTGCGGGGTACGAGGGTGGTCTGATGGTTCACAGACGTGCAATGAACGGAACAGACTGGGCCTTAAATGTATATATTTATACATATACATATATATATATAATAGAATATACCTGACCGTGTATAATAACAATGTATTTGCAATGCCAATGCTGTATATTATGTAGTCACAAACGTTTAACCCCCATACGACGATTTCGGAATCTCTTTTCCCCTCTCACATAACACGTTATTACAATTGACTGCAAAATAAACATTCAAGATACATACACGTGTACGAATTGGCAATGTTTACAAAAAAAACTCATTGCAAAAACTCACCGGTGGGATTCGACCCAGCGCATACGAAGCAGGGCTCTTACCGCTGCACTGCAATTAATTTCTCGGTATCGGCTGAGAAGCGCACCTTACTACTTGCACCTGATATACGCCTGGTCATGCCCTACACGTGTACTAAGAATGGTTGGCACTTGTGTAGTTTAGGTGGTACGGAATATTGTACTTAAATTACAAGTCCGTAAAAATACGAAGTGCGCATGCGCGCGCTGCGAACAAATGACATTCCCCAGGCTGCGCATGCGCACGTAGCGAACAATTGACATGCGCGTCGCGTTGCTAAAACAGATGCGCGATAGCAACACAATCTCAAAGCACTCTCTTAGCTCTGCAGAACACTGCAGAAGTCATTGGTTCAATTAAGTTAGGTGTGTATTTTCTCAAAGGCAATGTTAGGAACGTCCCCATACTATTTGTATGAACACCATACCTTAGCATTCTGGGTTACACACCGCAAATTCGAATTTATGACTTACAGTAGTACCTGGGTGGGAAACGAACCCTCGCCCCAAGGGCGTTAGGTGTGACGCTTTTGCACAGCCAATGTAAGATACGTCTCCATAATATTTTTATGAACACAATACCGTAGCTTTCCGGGTTACACGCCGCCAAACTCGAATTTATGACTTAGTGCCTGGCCGGGGAATCGAACCCTCGTCCCCAAGGGCGTTAGGTGTGACTTTTTGCACACCCAATGTAAGGAACGTCTCCATACTATTTGTATGAACACCATACCTTAGCATTCTGGGTTACACACCGCAAATTCGAATTTATGACTTACAGTAGTACCTGGGTGGGAAACGAACCCTCGCCCCAAGGGCGTTAGGTGTGACGCTTTTGCACAGCCAATGTAAGATACGTCTCCATAATATTTTTATGAACACAATACCGTAGCTTTCCGGGTTACACGCCGCCAAACTCGAATTTATGACTTAGTGCCTGGCCGGGGAATCGAACCCTCGTCCCCAAGGGCGTTAGGCGTGTCTTTCCTCACAGACAATGTAAGGAACGTCTCAATACTATTTTTATGAACACAATACCGTAACTTTCCAGGCTGCAAGCTGCAAATTCGAATTTATGACCTGGGACTTAGTAACTTATGTAGTTTAGGAGGTACGGACATTTTTCTCGAAATGTGACTTCTTTACATGAATTATGTGTAAATCGAGGGTGCTGATGACGAATATACTATTAGTTTTGCACCAGAAATAATACTTCGACTGCACTTGATCAGCGCGCGACAAATTCGAATTTATGACTGTACCTGGGAGAGGAATAGAACACTCGTCCCCAAGGGCGTTAGGAGCGACTTTCCTCACAGACAATGTAAGGAACGTCTCAATACTATTTTTATGAACCAATACCGTAACTTTCCAGGCTGCAAGCTGCAAATTCGAATTGATGACCTGGGACTTAGTAACTTATGTAGTTTAGGTGGTACGGACATTTTTCTCGAAATGTGACTTCTTTACATGAATTATGTGTAAATCGAGGGTGCTGATGACGAATATACTATTAGTTTTGCACCAGAGATAATACTTCGACTGCACTTGAGCAGCGCGCGACAAATTCGAATTTATGACTGTACCTGGGAGAGGAATTGAACACTCGTCCCCAAGGGCGTTAGGTGTGACTTTCCGCACAGCCAACTTAAGGAACGTCTCCATACTATTTTTATGACCACCATACCGTAACATTCTGGGTTACACTCCACAAATTCGAATTTATGACTTAGTACCTGGGAGGGAATCGAAACCTCGTCCCCAAGGGCGTTAGGTGTGACGCTTTTGCACAGCCAATGTAAGATACGTCTCCATAATATTCTTATGAACACAATACCGTAGTTTTCCGGGTTTCACGCCGCCAATTCGAATTTATGACTTAGTATCTGGCAGGGGAATCAAACCCTCGTCCCCAACGGCCTTAGGTGTGTGTTTCTCACAGACAATGCAAGGAACGTCTCTATACTATTTTTATGAATACAATACCGTATCTTTCCGGGTTACACGTCTTAAATTCGAATTTATGACTTAGTATCTGTGAGAGAATCGAACCCTCGTCCCCAAGGGCGTTAGGTGTCACTTTTCCCACAGCCATCGTAATGAAAGTCTCCATACTATTTTTTATGAACACAATACCGCAACGTTCCGGGTTACACGCCGCAAATTCGAATTTATACCTTTGTGCCTGGCAGGGGAATCGAACCTCGTACCCAAAGGCGTTAGGTGTGACTTTTTGCACACCCAATGTAAGGAACGTCTCCATACTATTTGTATGAACACCATACCTTAGCATTCTGGGTTACACACCGCAAATTCGAATTTATGACTTACAGTAGTACCTGGGTGGGAAACGAACCCTCGCCCCAAGGGCGTTAGGTGTGACGCTTTTGCACAGCCAATGTAAGATACGTCTCCATAATATTTTTATGAACACAATACCGTAGCTTTCCGGGTTACACGCCGCCAAACTCGAATTTATGACTTAGTGCCTGGCCGGGGAATCGAACTCTCGTCCCCAAGGGCGTTAGGTGTGTCTTTCCTCACAGACAATGTAAGGAACGTCTCCATACTATTTGTATGAACACCATACCTTAGCATTCTGGGTTACACACCGCAAATTCGAATTTATGACTTACAGTAGTACCTGGGTGGGAAACGAACCCTCGCCCCAAGGGCGTTAGGTGTGACGCTTTTGCACAGCCAATGTAAGATACGTCTCCATAATATTTTTATGAACACAATACCGTAACTTTCCGGGTTACACGCCGCCAATTCGAATTTATGACTTAGTATCTGGCAGGGGAATCAAACCCTCGTCCCCAACGGCCTTAGGTGTGTGTTTCTCACAGACAATGCAAGGAACGTCTCTATACTATTTTTATGAATACAATACCGTATCTTTCCGGGTTACACGTCTTAAATTCGAATTTATGACTTAGTATCTGTGAGAGAATCGAACCCTCGTCCCCAAGGGCGTTAGGTGTCACTTTTCCCACAGCCATCGTAATGAAAGTCTCCATACTATTTTTTATGAACACAATACCACAACGTTCCGGGTTACACGCCGCAAATTCGAATTTATACCTTTGTGCCTGGCAGGGGAATCGAACCTCGTACCCAAAGGCGTTAGGTGTGACTTTTTGCACACCCAATGTAAGGAACGTCTCCATACTGTTTGTATGAACACCATACCTTAGCATTCTGGGTTACACACCGCAAATTCGAATTTATGACTTACAGTAGTACCTGGGTGGGAAACGAACCCTCGCCCCAAGGGCGTTAGGTGTGACGCTTTTGCACAGCCAATGTAAGATACGTCTCCATAATATTTTTATGAACACAATACCGTAGCTTTCCGGGTTACACGCCGCCAAACTCGAATTTATGACTTAGTGCCTGGCCGGGGAATCGAACTCTCGTCCCCAAGGGCGTTAGGTGTGTCTTTCCTCACAGACAATGTAAGGAACGTCTCCTTACTATTTTTATGAACACAATACCGTAACTTTCCGGGTTACACGACGCAAATTCGAATTTATGTCTTAGTATCTGTGAGAGAATCGAACCCTCGTCCCCAAGGGCGTTAGGTGTGACTTTTCCCACAGCCATCGTAATGAAAGTCTCCATACTATTTTTATGAACACAATACCGCAACGTTCCGGGTTACACGCCGCAAATTCGAATTTATCCTTTGTGCCTGGCAGGGGAATCGAACCTCGTACCCAAAGGCGTTAGGCGTGTCTTTCCTCACAGACAATGTAAGGGACGTCTCAATACTATTTTTATGAACACAATACCGTAACTTTCCAGGCTGCAAGCTGCAAATTCGAATTTATGACCTGGGACTTAGTAACTTATGTAGTTTAGGTGGTACGGACATTTTTCTCGAAATGTGACTTCTTTACATGAATTATGTGTAAATCGAGGGTGCTGATGACGAATATACTATTAGTTTTGCACCTGAAATAATACTTCGACTTCACTTGAGCAGCGCGCGACAAATTCGAATTTATGACTGTACCTGGGAGAGGAATTGAACACTCGTCCCCAAGGGCGTTAGGTGTGACTTTCCGCACAGCCAACTTAAGGAACGTCTCCATACTATTTTTATGACCACCATACCGTAACATTCTGGGTTACACTCCACAAATTCGAATTTATGACTTAGTACCTGGGAGGGAATCGAAACCTCGTCCCCAAGGGCGTTAGGTGTGACGCTTTTGCACAGCCAATGTAAGATACGTCTCCATTATATTCTTATGAACACAATACCGTAGTTTTCCGGGTTTCACGCCGCCAATTCGAATTTATGACTTAGTGCCTGGCCGGGGAATCGAACTCTCGTCCCCAAGGGCGTTAGGTGTGTCTTTCCTCACAGACAATGTAAGGAACGTCTCAATACTATTTTTATGAATACAATACCGTAACTTTCCAGGTTGCACGCCGCAAATTCGAATTTATGACCTGGGACTTAGTAACTTATGTAGTTTAGGTGGTACGGACATTTTTCTCGAAATGTGACTTCTTTACATGAATTATGTGTAAATCGAGGGTGCTGATGACGAATATACTATTAGTTTTGCACCAGAAATAATACTTCGACTGCACTTGAGCAGCGCGCGACAAATTCGAATTTATAACATTACCTGGGAGGGGAATCGAACATTCGTCCCCAAGTTGTGTATTTTCTTACAGACAATGTAAGGAACGTCTCCATACTATTTTTATGAACACCATACCGTAACATTCTGGGTTAAACACCACAAATTCGAATTTATGACTTAGTAGCAGGGAGGGAATCGAACCCTCGTCCCCAAGGGCGTTAGGTGAGACTTTTTGCACAGCCAATGTAAGGAACGTCTCCATACTATTTCTATGAACACCATACCGTAACATTCTGGGTTACACACCACAAATTCGAATTTATCCTTAGTACCTGGGAGGGAATCGAACCCTCGTCCCCAAGGGCGTTAGGTGTGAAGCTTTTGCACAGCCAATGTAAGATACGTCTCCATAATATTCTTATGAACGCAATACCGTAGCTTTCCGGGTTTCACGCCGCCAATTCGAATTTATGACTTAGTGCCTGGCCGGGGAATCGAACTCTCGTCCCCAAGGTCGTTAGGTGTGTATTTTCTTACAGACAATGTAAGGAACGTCTCCATACTATTTTTATGAACACCATACCGTACCATTCTGAGTTACACACCGCAAATTCGAATTTATGACTTAGTACCTGGGAGGGAATCGAATCCTTGTTCCCAAGGGCGATAGGTGTGACTTTTCGCACAGCCAACGTAAGGAACGTCTCTATACTATTTTTATGAATACAATACCGTAACTTTCCGGATTACACGCCGCAAATTCGAATTTATGACCTGTGACTTCGTAACTTATGGAGTTTAGGTGGTGTAATAGTCCGAATATTTCCCCTTAATTATTATTTTTATAAAAATCAAAATTAATTTAATATTTTTATTATGTATATTTTACTTATCATATCAATTCTGGATTTATTCCATTATTTCATTACATAATTATATATAAGGGTTTTAATTATTGTTTAGTGAAAATGGAAATTTTCATTAGATTCATGGCAGTGGCGGCCGGCGGTTAAATGTTCTGGGTGTTGCACTATTTTCATTAAGGTGGTACATGGGCACCCGCAAGATATTTTCAAGGGGGGCGGGGTGCGGAGGGGGGGGGGGGGGGCATGTATTATTAGCCTACTTTCGATTTTTGCAAAAAATGAAAGTAGACTTATGAGATCAACACAGGGCGAAAAATTGTGTGTCTGTCTGTGTGTGTGTATGTGTGTGTATGTGTGTGTGTGAGTCTGTGTGTGTGTGTGTGTGTGTGTACTCTGAATGTCTGTCCCCCCCCCCTATCAATTCGAACACGGTGAAACCGAATTGAACGAAATTTGGTACAGAGGTAGCTCTAGCATAGGGCACCTCAGTGTCATACGTTATATCGCCGCCATCTTTACCAAAACTGAATGGTGGCCACTCAAACGTTCAAAACGTAAACTCAAATTACGGCTAAACTAATCATCCGATCTCTACCAAATTTGGTGATATCATACCTTTATATAGGACGCGTCTTTCACCCAAACTTCAAGGTCATCGGCCTTGCCATTTCAGGATGGCGGCCGTGTGAATTATTCAACCATTATAATCCATAGCTTAAGACCCACCAATTCAGATTATCAAGCCTAGGGTGGTTTAAGCTATCCTGAAGGTCGTGATCCGTTATTTATTATAATTTAATATTATAATATTATTCTGTATGAGTGGCTTAAAAGAGCTGAGCCGTATCTGCCTCCCGACAAGATGGCAGCTGTCCTCATGAGCCTGTCTTATATTTCAGTAGTTTTAGTATGTTGTATGTGATATACCCTACTGATTCAATAATATAAACTTTGTATGAAATGATCTATAATGAAGATGTACTGCAGTGAAAAAATAGTTTATTTCAAGTCATTATTTGTCAACAGGTTGTTTCTAATATATCAGTTAAGAACGCCATGATGTTAAGGATATGGTTAGCTCTGGGCTAGCGTGTTAGTCTGTCACGCAGTTGACTGGGGATCGAATACTGCTACAGTTAACTTTTTTTTCTTGAATTCTTTTACAAATGATGTGCACAAAACACGTTGTCATCAACCACAGCCTTCTTAATGTCTCTGTACGGTGCTGTCCTCTTGTGGGTTATGTGGGTAATATTGTTCCAAACATACCGCTGTTAAATACCTGGCCTCCTGAAGTATGGCAATTTTGTGATACTGGTAGTTCAACTATTAGCCACGATCGCGCTCCGATTACCTTTAAACACTGCCAGCTGGATCGCCTCTCTCCTGGCTACTTTAAACTGCCTGCTCGTTGAACACCCAGAGGCAAACAAGATAAATATTAATTCACTGCTAGAACGCAGCACCAACCTACTGTGATCGGCGCGGATTTTTAAAGGGGAAGGTACCCAAAACGAAAGATACTTAAGTTTGCAGGCTGGCTTAATATAGAGATTAACGGACGTGAATGCATTAAAATAAGTTAGTAGTTTTGTTATTCAATCATCATGAAGTATATAATATTGATTTTGACACTTACTGGCTAATTATCAATAGAAAAGAAAAACAAACACTACATGGTGGTAGAGGTGGTTTTAGGGATGAGGACAAAGAGTTATAAATATACCCATATATTTAGGAGAAAGTAGGCTATATGTTCTTTGCTGAACATCTTGTTTTTATTTCATTATCTATACGTCACTAGGTGATATTGAGACGTACCACCCCCTCCCCCCGCAATTTTGGCTTCATTTCTTACTTGTTTCATGACATTCATTATTTGTCTGCTCTTAAACCGTTGGGTACATGGAATTTATGCCATGAATGGGAGGAATATATTTTTTTAGTTCGAAGTTTTTGTCCATAGGAGTTCGCTTTTCTTTGTCAATCATCGTCATAAAGTTCATTTAAAAAAACAGGCAAAAAGTAGTTGTATCACAATGCATCGACAAAAAAATAACAAGTAGATACGTCAAGAACGAAAGCCTATTTTCATAATATCCTACTTATGTTAATTGCCTCTATCAGCATACAGAATTTCAGTTTGATTGCTGTAATAGATTCGTAGATATTGAGAACCGTCAAATATTACGGATGGTCGCCATGTTGGATTTTTATATATGTAGGTCTTAGAGTTATATGCTATTACTGAAGATTATTATGTACGTGTAGTATTTAAACTTCAATCACATGATTAGGACACAGACATAAAAACGAGATTTTAAAATTTCGCACAGCTGCCATCTTGTGGTTATGAAAACAATTGAAATAAATTAGATGTCAGTGGATTAACATTTGTATAAGCATTTCCCGTACCAAGTTTCACTGTGCTCGGATGGTTAAATCGCGAGAAATGTCCATTTAAATATATATACATCGCGTCACCGCCATGTTGGATTTGTGCCCACCAGGTTATTGAAAGTCCTATAGGTGAACGTATGTTCATAGCTTCTATGAACATAAAAACTTTCAGTTTGATTGCTGTAAAAGATTCGTAGATATTGAGAACCGTCTAAATACTGTATTTCGGATGGTCGCTATTTTGTATTGTTATATGTATAGGCCATAGAGTTATGTACCATTAAATGAAAATTATTGCGTAGCTTCATTATGCAAACTTTCACTTCGATCGCATGATTACGACACAAGAAATAACTTAATTTTAAAAATTCGCACAGCCGCCATCTTGAGTTTATGTAAACAATTGAACTAAATTAGATGCTAGTGCATTACAATACGTATAATCTTATACTGTACCATATTTCACTGCGCTCAAATGGTTAAATCGCGAGAACAATCTATTAAAACATTTCAAATTCGCTTGGCCGCCATGTTCGTTTTGTACTTTACAGATTTTTGAAAGTTACATAGATATACGTGCAGTAGTGCCCTTTATCACTGTGCAAACTTTCAGGGTGATATCAGTAATAGTTTCGGAGATATAGAATCCCAGTGAAATATTTCGCACAGCCGCCATCTTGAGGTTATGTAAACGATTGAACTAAATTAAATGCCAGTGCATTACAATGTGCATAAACATTTGCTGTACCTAATTTCATTGTGTTTGGATTATTAAATCGCGAGAAAATTCTATTTAAACGTCGCAAATTCGCTTGGCCGCTATGTTGGTTAAATAGTTACCAGGTCTCTGAAAAATCCATAGGTGAACTTTTAGTAGTGCTCTTTATCACCGTACAAAATTTCAGAGTGATATCGGTAAAAGTTTCGGAGATATTGAATGCTGGTTAAATAATTCGCACAGCCGCCATGTTGGATTGGTGAGACGTAGTAAAATTTGAAGGGCTCGGTCGGGGTCGGCTGAAATGGTTCTATGACCTTACTGAGAGTCATTGAAATCGCTCTAGCCGTTTAGAAGTAATTAGGGGGGGGCACACACACATCCCACAGACACACATACGCACACACACACACACGGACAAAAGGTGATCTCATAAGTCTATTTTTTCTTCATAAAATGAAAATAGGCTAAAAATCAAGCAGTTCATCAAAATGGTAATGTTAATCCAGTTGGCCGATTTTTTAAATAACTGAAGATATTCTCAAATAACCCCAAATTATTAAGTAAAATAAAACTGTGGAATTACCCCTACATCTCAAATTTCAATTTATGAAATAAACTGGTGTGACAACGAACAATCGAAATATCCTCGGGATTTCAGGGGGTGGGGGCACGGCCCCTCCTTGTAGCCGCCCCCCACCCCTCCTGCGGGCGCCCCTGAGTTGAAAGGGCAAAAGACTGTTTGATATCAGAGAAAACTGTATTCAACTGCGCGTTTTTTTTTTCGTGTGGCCTTCTGAGAGGCCGAGTGCAGGTCTTTCTATTCGATGCCCGTGGGCGACCTGCGCGTCGGGATGAGAGATGGAATGGATGAAGATGAATGAAACTGGGCAAGGATGTGGAAGGAAGCGGCCGTGGCCTGTCAGAAGGTACTGTCCCAGCATTTGCCTGGTGTTGAAAATGGGGAAACCACGGAAAACCATTTCAAGGACAGCCGACGGTGGGGCTCAAACCCACGCGTCTACCAAGTCAGCAGAGAGCTTGGCCCCATGGCCTAACGCAGCGCTTTAGCCAGCGTAGCCACTACTGTCGGTAACTGCGCAGTAAAACGGATGTACCTCATTCATAACGAATGCAGCAGTTCAGAGACATCACATTTTCATCGGATTGAATGGAATATATGTTAGTCTACATGAAAACCCTAACGAGAATAAAACAACGTAAGTTATAAAAGAGGGCGAGAACTGCGAGTGTCACAAGTACGCCCAACATTGCAAGACAAGCAAGGTTTCGACAGTTGACGAAGCATCTCAGATATCTCCGTCCGCGCTTGCACCTTGGCCTCCTAGTTGCAGTCAGCAGGCAACGACCAGCCGTGTTAACTGTTGGGATAGGGCTTACTCGGTCTAGCATCTCTGCCAAACCCTTCACTGTTGAGATCTGGTCGGTGCTTGGGCCTGGCAACGACCAAACGGACGAGCGCTCCTACACGGCTGGCGTGCTTCGCTTTCTCAGTCAGTTCACAGTAACTTACTATAAGATTTCCGGAATTATTAAAGAACAGAATTATGAATTCCTATACATATCAAAGGAAACATGCAACTTTTATTACTAAAAATATTATTACGGTATTAATTGTTTTTCATGAATTAATCTGGTCGTTGTGCAACACTGCAACCGTATTACCGGCCGCCACTGATTCATGGTAGGTTATATTATACAGGACATGCTTGGGAAATATTTCCGTCGTTGTGTCGTCATCTTCGCCACGGGTAGTCTGTCCAGTGTAGACTGAATTTCCCAGAAATAGTATTTTGTTTCCGGGTGACGCGAGGCTGCGAGACAAAGCACTTGAGTCAGTTGGTACGACACTCTATCGTTAACGTTTCTCCTGTACAGTCGTTGTTTGCGTCGAGTTGCATTTCTTGTGAAAATGGCAAATATAATTAGAGCTTTCCCGGATCTTTCCGAATTACGACTGAGAGATCTATTCTTGGCCACAGCAACAGTTCCTCAATCTATCCAGTGGGGACGTGATCATGGGCTTTTGAAACGTGTAGTGGTTTGTGAGAATGGTACTTGCGTGGGTCGCAATGAAATGCGTTTGGAAAATAGACCAGGGATAGATGGTTCTATTTGGCGCTGTTCAGCCGGGCGTGTCTGCAGAAAAACCTGTTCTGTAAGGAAACTTTCGTTCTTTAGTGGCAGCCATCTGCCAATTTCAGAAATTATCATTTTGGCTTACTATTGGGCATATGAAATTGACAAGCAATCCTTTTTGATGCGTGAATTGGATTTAAGTAACAAAACAATCGTCGACTGGAAGCAGTTTTGTCGAGATATTTGCCATGAATATTTCATTCAGCATCCCATTCAGCTGGGAGGAGTTGGCCATACAGTTGAAATAGATGAAAGCTGTTTTGTACGACGGAAATTCAATCGAGGTCGCCGAGTACGTGAACAGTGGGTATTTGGAGCATATGATGTTGAAACTAAGGAAAGTTTTATGGTTGCTGTTCAACGAAGAGATGCCCAAACATTACTGCCAATAATTCAGCAGTATATTCTTCCAGGCACTACTGTAATGTCTGATATGTGGGGGGCGTATAATGCCCTTAACAACTTAGGCTACCAGCACTTAACGGTGAATCACTCCATGAATTTTGTCGACCCTGTTACACATGCTACGACAAACCACGTCGAATCTGTGTGGCAGAAAGCCAAGAAAGGTAACAAGCGACGTTTTGGCACACACCGTACAATGATCAGCAACTATTTGGCCGAATTTCTCTGGCGACAGCGTTTTGGGGTAAATGCGTTTCACCATTTCATCGAGCATGTTCGATCAGTGTACCCTGAGGCTGCTATTGACGATTAGCATCTGTGAAAAGCTGTCTCCTCGCTCGAGCCTTGGCTTAATAAACGGCCCTTTTCAGGGCCATCAAAATAAACGGCCCTTTTCAGGGCCACCAACTGATCTGGAAAAGAGCTAGTTTGCTGGTATAGGAAACTATGGCAAAACTAATAGTATATTCGTGATTAGCCACCCTGATTTACCCGTAATCAGGGATGGCTTCGATTGCGAGGGGCAGGGCCTGCCTGGAGATTAGGCGACAGCCTGATCATCTGGCATGGCGCGCTGCGGGCTGGTGGGCCACATACAACTTATAGAAACCTTACTTTACCTGCTCCACAACTCAAAAATAAATTATCAAGTCTAAACGTTCTAAATTATTCATTTAAAAAAAGGCCTTCTCCTTAATATTTCTAAATTCTACTTTATAAAATTTATTAAAAGTACAGGTACTATAAATTTGTGTATAATTAGTATTTCTTGGATAATGAGATTTATAATTATAAAAGTATTTTACTTTTTAGAATAAGAAATTTTAAAAGAATTATGATTAGATTATTTTTTTATGGATGAATAGAAATTGATAAAACTTAATGTAAAGTTTTACTTTTTAAATAAAAATCTTGAGTATTGGGCCGTCAATTAATTTTTAGAAGTTTTGAATAAAAAAATAGTAGATTAAAAAAATAGAATTTTTGGATATAAGGTAATTAATTTATTATTCACTATTATTGGTATAATCATACTAATATATAAAAATGAGATGGTGTGTGTCTGTCTGTTACTCAATAACGCAAGAACCACTGGTCCGATTTAAATGAAATTTTGCATGGATGTAGCTGATTTACCATGTTTACATATAGGATACTTTTAATTTCGATATTTTGCACTATTAAAAATGGCGACCATTTTAGTGACGTCACTACACCCTTTGGTTTCAAAATTTCATATTTCCATAGCAAATAAAAAGAGAACGCTAAGAAATAGCAAACTTTTGATGGCACATACGAGCTTCAAAATGTAATTTCCTATCCGAAAGGTTCTTATCAGCTTTCGTGTATCTCCAACGGTTAGCGAGTAAAACCCACATATGTGACGTCACTACACCCTTTGGTTTCAAAATTTCATATTTCCATTTCAAATAAAAAGAGAACGCGAAGAAATAGCAACCTTTTGATGCATACACGAGCTTTAACATTTAATTTTCTATCCGAAAGGTCCTTATCACTTTTCGTGTATCTCCAACGGTTAGCGAGTAAAACCCACATATGTGACGTCACTACACCCTTTGGTTTCAAAATTTCATATTTCCACTTCAAATAAAAAGAGAACGCTAGGAAATAGCAAACTTTTGATGGAATACATGATCTTTACATTTTAATTTTCTATCCGAAAGGTCCTTATCACTTTTCGTGTATCTCCGATGGTTAGCGAGTAAAACCTAAATTTGTGCAATAAAACACGGTCAACACCGAGCGGTGCGGTATACAGTATCTCTCTAATATGAAAATGAAAGTTCCTGAATTTCTACGGAAATTTGAGTTGTTTACGCGTTTCAAACTGTTTTATGATGGATGCGCGGGAAAATAATGTTTTGTCTGTCTGTCTGTCTGTTTGTTTGTTTGTCTGTGGACAACTTTGTTCCCTTATAACTCGAGAACGGCTGGGTGTATCAACGTAAAATTTGGTACAGTTGTCCATCAGAGGCACGACACTAATCATTGATGTAATTCTTCTCCCTACCTCTCATAAAAGGAGGCCCACCCCCTTAAAATACATGCTGAAATAAGCGTAGAAGGGCGAGACAAAGCCCATTTTCAGCCCCTCAATGTCAGAGACAAAACCTCATTTTAAGGCCCTAAAACCAACAGTTTTTTTAGATATTCCCAGAAAACTAATTTCATTTCATAAACTAATGAACAAATAAAAGCCGGTAACCATGGCAACAGATTCTCAGAGGTCCATCTATTGCTGAAAGACGCAATGCAATTGCATTAATTACATTAGTGTGAAAGTTTGCAAAGGCTAGAAGGTTATCACGGAACCAAATTAAGCCGTAAAATTCATCAATTCGTATAATGCGCTTAAGGGGGTCAAGGGGTACTCTAGAATTTTTTCAGGCGATTTACATCTGCGGGTGTGGTACGGCAGGTCTATTATATTCATATCCCTATATTATATTATTATTATTATATTATGGCGTACAACGACGAGACAAAGCCCCTTGGTGCCAGAAACAAAACTCGGGGGCCCTAAAGGGTCCTCGAAAAGTACATTATAAGGCTCTAAATCCAACAGTTTCTGAAATATTCCCAGAAAACTAATTTAATTTAATTTAACAAACTAATGAAGGAATGCAAATCGGTAACCATGACAACATTATCTCAAGGGGTGGCATCCAACTTTCCATCTATTTCTGTAAGAAGCAATGTCACTCCATTTATACCTTGCCACGGTAGGTGAGTGGATAGCGTGTCGGTCTACGAACCCCAAGATTGCAGGTTCACTCCTGGCCGTGGTACAGGACGGACGTTTGTTTTAGACGAGTGAAAAATCTTAATGGAAGCCTGGAGGCGAGTTACTACAGTACCTGTGTTGTTATCAGCTGCCCCAAGCGCTCCGATGATTGATAAAGCTGTTTCACACTATTGCTGAAGTATAGTCACTGGCAAATATAATGACGTTCTGTTCGTAACTACGTAACGTGTACTTCCGTGTCACACAATACTTCGACGTGGACTGTACTGTCTGCTCAAGTCTGGAATTCCATTATATCAGATCGGTGGTGACAAATGTGAAGTGATAGGGTGAGAGAGTGACTGTGTATAGGCTCACCCGCAGGCTTCAAGGTCAAGGGCAATCGTCTAAAACAAACGTCCGGCCTGTACGTGATTTTTGAAAGGCGGCAAAAGTTTGACTCTCATGTCATACGATGTTGGCATATCAAAAAACCCATTTGAATTCAGTAGGCCGTGTTCATAATGGCAAAATTAACCTCAGGAGTTTCCGCCAACACAAAGTTCCTCATTTCTCTACTAGAAAGCGCTATAGTGTTCAAGGAGCTTAGATATCTACCCTCCTTGACTTTCATAGTGATTCAAGGAACAACGAAATTTCGACATGCAAGCTACCCTCTGGGTGTCAAATTACGAAGGTTGCACCCGGCACCCGAGGCCATACGAAATTATTATAATTAGGCTACTCCATTTATTACATTTCTGTGAAAGTTTGCTAATGGCTATAAGGTTATCACGGAACCAACGTAGACTGTATAATTCGTCAATGCAATTAAGGGGGTCAAGGGGTAACCTAGAATTTTTTCATGCAATTTCACGTGCGACATATAGTACAGAAAGTCTATTATATCTACAAACAGCAACATTATTTTCAAAAATTCCTGAATTGAATCAGCATTTTTTGCGGCTTTTAGAAATTTGGGCCATTTGAAGCTAAAGAACCTGAATTTTCATGCACCACAAGCCTTTATAATTTATGAAAGAGATCTTCCTGTGTGTGGGGACCTAACACAACGTAGAGGGTCATTTTTATGTCAGGTGTATTGCGTTTCGTCTACAAGGCTTTCAAATCTATTTCACGTCAGGAAGTACACGTTAGGTGAATTTAGTTTGAGAGAACATTTTAACTAATCTTTTTTTTTGTTGTCGACATACGGGTTCATCGTAAAGATGATTTTGTTTGATACTTAAGGTAGATATACCCATATTTGGATATCTGGGTGATATGTCGTAGACAATAGAATTGTCTTTCTGTGTATCTTTATGTACGCCTATAAATCGTGTTCGGATGCTTGGTGCATCGTAAAATTAGGTATGGTAAACATGAGTCAATACACCAATCATTTATAAAACTCCTCACCGTACTTTTCATACAGTAGAAGGGTGGATATAGGGAAAAACTTCTCAAAATACATGCTAAAATAGGCGAAATATAAAAATTATCCTAGAAGGACGATCAAAGCATATGTTGCGCTTCTCATTGTGAGACACAAAATTCGCGAGTCTATAAGGGGTCTCCGAAAACGACATTTTAAGGCCCTTAAATTAACAGTGTGTGTGATATTCCCAGAAAACTAACTTATTTCTGATAAACATAGATGGACCCTCCAAATTCAATCTGTTATATACATAGTTGGGCAAAATACTCCCAAAATGTATTTTTGATACAAAATACTCACATAAAATTCCTGGAAATACAAAATAAGTTAGTATTTTAAAAAACAATTCAAAATACAAAATACTTTCAGTAAAATATGCTTCTATTCCATTCAAACTTTTCAAAATAGCATTATTATTATTATATTTATTATCAGTGATCTGGTCGGGTGCGTGCATTAACGTGAAGGCCAAAGGGTTAAAATCCCACCGTCAGCCTCCATGAAATTGTTTTCGGGACAGTACTTCCTGATAGGCCTTGGTCGCTTCCCTTGCCCTATTGTCATTTCGTTTCCCATCCAGCTCTGTGTTGAGGATAGCGTCAGGAGGGTCATCCAGCTGTGAAAACCACTGCCACATAGTAGCCTACCTCACCTCGACCCCGAACCCACGAAATGGGAAATATATACGGTAGAGAAATTATTATTATTATCATCGTATGACCTAAGCTACCTCGTCGAGATCTTTTGAGCTAGTACCTTCATCTACCGTGAATCAAACTACCATTAATCCACCAGATTGGTACTGTACTATTTTGTATAAATTTGTGGCTTTCTTTTTATATACGGTATGTTGATTAATTAAGAGGCTTTTTTCATTTCATTTCATATTTATTTATCAGTGCCTTACACTGTATTTACAGTACACTGAAGGGAGTCTCTGAAAAGAGCAAAGCCCCACTTCGCATTCGGGATGCGTCAGAGCCCCCAATATATACACTGGGTTATATTTACATATGCACACAAGATGGGCTTTGCGACATCGTGGGCACTTAGCCCGTGTGCTTGGGTGTGTGTGTGTGTGTGCGTGCGTGCGAAATTTGTCTGATAACCTGTGTTACTGCAATGGCTATATTAGTGTGTGTATTTGTAATTCAGATGCCATCTCAGCATTCGCCTGGAGTATTATTGGGAAACTACGGCAAACCACTTCCAGGATTCGAACCCGCCTCTTCTCGGTTTTGCCTCACGAGGCTGAGTGTATCCCGTTCCAGCCCTCATACATTTACAGAAGTCTCAGCAAAAGTGGGCATGTCCTCTCACGGTGTATCATGTTGATTTATGAGTTATACGATAGGCTACTCATCTTTATGTTGATTCAGTTTTTTTTCAACAAGATCCTGTGCTTTATATTGCAATTAGCCCTGAACGCCTAAAGTATCATTTTCGAAGATTATTGTCACCTACCAAGTCCATCTTACCTTTCAAATAATGCTACATGCAGCGGGAAAGAGGTTTAACTTACACTAGGCTACACATGAGACAATTTTCACTCATTCGTAACTGGGAGATAACCATAATTCCGGGAATTGCTCGACATACCGTATATTAATGTTATATGAAATAACTCGGCTGACAGCGATCTCATGCTCAAGCAGTTAATAACGATCACACAAATAGTGTTAATGTACCCATAGCATTTTCTAAGTCCTTATTAAAACACGTTATTTTAATTAAAACTAGATTAATTTACATATAACTTCTCTCCCGCTAAGAAGAGAAAAAAGGCTAATATTGTCCCGCTAGGTGGGATTCACAATTGTTGGGCGCTAGCCTCAGTTTCAAATAAGCTACTGTATATTTCGCGGGGGCAAAAGTTAGATTGGTAAACCTGTGAGGACGGAGTTGTATTACCACAGTCTAAAATACACAAGTCACGAAGCTCGCTGCGTTACGAAATTGCATCCTCTTGGTAGATGGAGCGACACTAGCGCTGGCGGCGGCCAGCAAGCTGGCAACTGACTTGAGCGCGTTATTCGCGGAACTGATGATTTCACTTTTGTAGGGGTTTTATGAATTTTAAATCACCGGAGTGAGTGAGTCATGTTAAATCACAATGTTGATATACTGTACACTCTTAATTCTTAGGAAGATAAAAAATGCTCTGTTTATATTAGTTCAGTCCTCTACAAGTATCCCTAGGTACAGTTGTATGACGTATTTAGTAAGTCTTACGTAGAATTAATAGCCCATACTAGTTATTTCATGTTTTCATTTCAATGATAGTCGCGGGCATCTCGACATACTGTAGTATAAAACAGAGTCCCTGATTCTTCGATGGAACGGGTAATCTCGAGAACCACTGGATGGATTTTGATGCGGTTTTCACTATTCTGTAAAGGATTTCTTGAGGAAGGTCTATGGAGAAAAACATTCATTTGTGACGACATGAAGCCGAGCAGTAACGATTTAATAGAATCAAGTCGAACAAAAACCTGCCGTCCGTGCGCCATTTAAGCTTACGCTGGATAAACCGTTAAAAATATCTATATAGGCCCACTGTGAGTGTAAGCATAAAAAGTTCTACAATGAGGTCCGCGACAGAATATCTCTATCTTTAATACACCGCCCACTATAGGTGATTTTACATTTCTTCCAACAAACTCTATTCAGTGGAAATATGAATTATTAGCTTCGGAGTGAGTTTACGGGGTAGCGAGTGAGTCTATCCCCCCAGCTTCGGCCAGCATCAACTTTCGAGTCGTGTCGAGTTAATATGTGTTTAGAGTTTCGCTGTTCACCTCGCCTATTTTGAATTGCGTCTGGGACCTGCCATCCATACCCCTTTCAAGCTTACTCTGGGTAAACCGTTAATGCAACCGGGCGAAGCCGGGGTGGGTTACTAGTATGGGTATATTTGTAAATAGCTATGCTATAACAAATTCTTAACCTAATCAAAAGCTTGTTCTAAGAGACAGGAGTGTGTTTTTGTCTTAAACCTCATTCGAGTCCAGAGTGCATTAAAGCTCCAAAAATAGACTGTAGGGGAGAAAAGGAAGGGTGATACCGAGCTCCGCTGATGAGTTCTCTCCACGGGGGTCAATTAGGAAAATCCTAACAAGGGAAGTTGCCTGAGGCGTGTTTTACTGCCCCCCCACTCCAAACTGGATGTGAAGGTAGTAATATTAACGGAATGTGTCAACCTGCGATGATCTTCACTATCTACTCTTGTTATCTCAAACACGTAGTCCATACCACTCATTAGAAATTCTAGGCATACTATACAAATCAATATGCACATTTTAATTTGTATGTTGTAGCTTTGGAAAAATGTTATCATATGAAAGTTATAACCAGTAGTATGAGCATTGCAACGATATTCTGCTACAAAGTGCAAAACTGCAGACAAAAGCTTTACTTCCACTGGCAGTTCGTGGAGTTAACATTAAAACTTTGACGGTATGAAAATAATTCATCTTTTTAGTATTTTCATTCAATCAAGACGAAGTACTGGTATAAGAACAAAATTGAATGTAGACATTTTATGACACATCGTTTAAGTCTTAAGAGAATAAAAATAACCTTTACCACAAGGTGATTTCTTAAAGTCTGCAAATGTGTAAATTGGGGGATCAAAGTGAAACGATCATGGTGGGGGGGAATTGTGTTTAAATGTACCTCCTGTATTAGTCCAATAACTAACCAAAATACTCATTCTACTAATATTTAATATAACAACCGCTTTTTTTTTGGTGGGGTGTGAAATTTGTCACCGCACTGGTAGCCCCACTAAACTACATTTAGTGGCAATATACCTAAATGAAACCTTGTTATTGTCACATTGCATTACATTTCATTTGCATATTCCTTGTTGGTGCACACTGTTTCTTGAAGATACTTAGTTGAGTATATTCTCGACTTATCCATATATTTTGGCCCGTCAATGTCCAATTATTTCATTCAACCTATAAATATACTTGGCAAATTGAATTATGATATGAAATAAATCACCCGTTTGGACAGCTAGTTCTACAGAGCTAACCTAGAAGTAGGATCATCTGGTTTTATTCGAGGTTAGTTAGTTAGTTAGACGGTTTTATCATTTATAAAACATATTTACGATGTCCGACCATCTGGAAACAACATATTGTAACCACAAATATATTTCAACAGGACTCTTTATAAGGTTAGATGACTTCAAAAATCTTACGCATTGTTCCATATCAGTATGCCTGGCTGGAAACAACATCCCATAGCATCCATCAGCGACATCCGTTTCAATATATAATAATAATAATAATATCATATGGCCTCGGGTGCCGGGTGCAAGCTTTGTTATTTGACACCCAGAGGGTTGCTTGCATGTCGAATTTTGTTGTTCCTTGATAATAATAATAATATCGTATGGCCTCGGGTGCCTGGTGCAAGCTTTGTTAATTGACACCCAGAGGGTAGCTTGCATGTCGAATTTCGTCGTTCCTTTGAACGCTATGAAAGTCAAGGAGGTTAGATATCTAAACTCCTTGACACTACAGCGCTTTCAAGTAGAGAATGGAGGAACTTTGTGTTGGTGGAAAATCCCGAGATTAATTTTGTCATTATGAACACGGCCTACTGAATTCAAATGGTTTCTTTGACATGCCAACATCGTATGACATGTAATTTTTGCCGCTTTTCAAAAAATCACTTACCCCGGCCAGGAGCGAACCTGCAAGCTTGGGGGTTAGTAATCCGACACTATAACCACTCACCCACCGTGGCAAGCAATATACTATTATTTAGCCGTATTGAATAAATCCAGTCTAATATAGGCCTAATATAGAAAGTTTGGGTTCAACTAGAACGTTTTTCAAGGTTAGAGGACTTTATCAGTCAAAAATTGTTACGCATTTCACCAATTCGTTATACGTGGAAACAACACCTTTTAGCAATCAACAGGAGATCCGATTCATTATATTGAACCATAGTGAAGAAGTATAATGTAGACAATCTATTAAGGTAGATTTATATTAACTTTAGTCTTGTTTCGTTTATGTATTTTTCTGTTTTTTTGTGACCTTTCATTTTATTTAAATTTTAATGTGTACTTTGTAAAGATATCCATTATCACTATGGCATTAATTGTTAACATAGTTTTTAAGATTGTTTTATTATTTCAATCTACGCTGACGATTATCATTGTATACCGAAGCATGTACGTATTAATTTAAATATTAAACGTCTTTTAAGTGTTTGACAAGGCGGCTATTATAATTTGAGATTAATATAATGAAAACCAAAATGTTAATGTACAGTCTATATCATTTTAAAGCTTATAAAACAGGTTACAAATGTTAATACTGAGAGCTCTCCGTTATTTTTTTGACGGAGGTCCATGTTTTATTCCCGGCTCTGCCAAGAAATTTAATTCTGGTCTATGGGTTGGAACGGGGTACACTCAGTCTCGCGAGGAAACACCGAGAAGAGATGGGTTCAATTCCCACCTCAGCCATCCAGGAAGTTGTTTTCTGTGGTTTCCCCACTTCTACTCCAGGCAAATGCTGGAAGGTTCCTAACTTAGGGTCACGGCCACCTTCTTCCCAATCCTCCAGTCTAGTCTGCAAGCCTCTGTTTGTGAACAAGTCACCTCCATGATCCCCTATTAGCAGTTAGCACTGCGGCCTCCTCTGCTTCTACACCTCTACATTGAAATCGTTCAACACTGAATCTAACCATCGCCTCCTAGGTCTACCTCTACTTGTCTTACCCTCTACAGCCGAACATTAACCTCTTAGGTAACCTCTCCTCCATTCTCTTCACATGACCCCACCATCTGAGTCGGCTCATACGAACATCTGGCGTGTTTATTTCTAACTTATCCAGCTTCTCTTCATTTACATACAACAATACTTAAATGTTCCGTCTATAAAAATAGTTTCTCTTTTACACAAGTATTTCAAATTTGATGCAGTAGAAAACATAATAATGTTATTCTCTCTGTCTTTTACCAGAAGCATATTTTCTTTTAGTCGGCCCCGTGGTGTTGGGATAGCGCGTCTGCCTCTCACCCGCAGGCCCCGGGTTCGATTCCCGGCTCCGTCAAGGATTTCAGAAACTGACGTTAGGGCTGGAACGGGGTTCACTCAGCCAATATTAACGGCCGAGGGGACCCGATGCGCTGATCACGCGTCACACCAATATCGGCAGGGCAGCGGTCTCTTCGTAAGCCTAGGCCCTTCACGGGCTGTAGTGCCAGGGGTTATTATTATATTTTCTTCTAAGTTCGATCGAATGTCCATAATGGCTAAAGTATCATGAACTTCTTGCTTATTTTGAGGCAGAGGTGGTAAGTTTCTCAGTCGCAATATTATTTTAAATCCTCTCTATGCCATTTGATAGTCAATTATCAGACAAGTGCTTAGGGGCAGCAAGTATATCCCTTCTCATCAACTTCGATGGCCGTTCACATATATTGTCACGTAAATTTCTTTTTTCACTGTTCGAAATAACTTCTTGATTAATCGTCGTACATGGTTCGTGATTGTGAGACCCAAATAACAGAAAGTTACCACCATTTGTAAATAAATGGGCAGAACATTCCTTGACACCTCCACTGTTAACCCCAATTTGACAACTCACACTTATGAAATTTATAGTTTCCTATAATTCGCAATTCTCCAACTCTTTGGATAACATGTTCACTGCACTGATTATATCTACAGAAACCCCAGGGTGTCCAGGTCTATGTAGCTGTCAGTCAACTCATGACTTACAAACATTTCAGGAGAGGTTGCCTACCCCCACTCTCTTCCCAAACCCATTAGCGTGAGCTGACAGGACTGTTTGGGTTTAACCTAATCAGCGGAGTTCGACCATCCCGAAAAGGAAAATCTTGACTGATAAACACTGATGCTTCAATTGTTTAAAGAGTGTTTGATTCCCCTCCCAGGTACTGTTATAAATTCGATTTGTCGCGCGGTGCTCAAGTGCAGTCGAAGTATTATTTCGGGTGCAAAACTAATAGTATATTCGCGATCAGCACCCTCTATTTACCCATAATTCATGTTAAGAAGTCACATTTCGAGAAAAAAAAAAGTTCCGTACCACCTAAACTACATAAGTTACTATGTCCCAGGTAATAAATTCGAATTTGCGGCGTGCAACCTGGAAAGTTACGGTATTGTGTTCATAAAAATTGTATTGAGACGTACCTTACATTGTCTGTGAGGAAAGACACACCTAACGCCCTTGGGGCCGAGGGTTCGATGCCCCGGCCAGCCACAAAGGTATAAATTCGAAATTGCGGCGTGTAACCTGGAACGTTGCGGTATTGTGTTCATAAAAATAGTATGGAGACGTGCCTTACATTGGCTGTGCAAAAAGTCACACCTAAGGCCATTGGGGACGTGGGTTCGATTCCCCTGCCAGGCACTAAGTCATAAATTCGATTTTGCGGCGTGTAACCCGGAAGGTTACGCTATTGTGTTCATAAAAATAGTATGGATACGTGCCTTATGTTGGCTGTGCGAATAGTATCACCTAACGCCCTTGGGGACAAGGATTCGATTCCCTCCCAGGTAGTAAGTCATAAATTAGAATTTGCGGCGTGTAACCCGGAAAGTTACGGTATTGTGTTCAAAGAAATAGTATGGAGACGTTCCTTACATTGGCTGTGCAAAAATTCACACCTAACGCCCTTGGGGACAAGGATTCGATTCCCTCCCAGGTAGTAAGTCATAAATTAGAATTTGCGGCGTGTAACCCGGAAAGTTACGGTATTGTGTTCAAAAAAATAGTATGGAGACGTTCCTTACATTGGCTGTGCAATAAGTCACACCTAAGGCCCTTGGGGACGTGGGTTCGATTTCCCTGCCAGGCACTAAGTCATAAATTCGAATTTGTGGCGTGTAACCCGGAAAGTTACTGTATTGTGTTCATAAAAATAGTAAGGAGACGTTCCTTACATTGTCTGTGAGGAAAGACACACCTAACGCCCTTGGGGACGAGGGTTCGATTCCCCGGCCAGGCACAAAGGTATAAATTCGAATTTGCGGCGCGTAACCTGGAACGTTGCGGTATTGTGTTCATAAAAATAGTATGGAGACGTGCCTTACATTGGCTGTGCGAAAAGTCTCACCTAACGCCCTTTGGGACGAGGGTTCGATTCCCTCCCAGCTACTAAGTCATAAATTCGAATTTGTGGTGTGTAACCCAGAATATGTCGGTATGGTGCTCATAGAAATAGTATAAAGACATTCCTTACATTGTCTGTGAGGAAAGACACACCTAACGCCCTTGGGGACGAGGGTTCGATTCCCCCGCCAGGCACTAAGGCATAAATTCGAATTGGCGGCGTGTTACCCGGAAAGTTACGGTATTGTGTTCATAAAAATAGTAAGGAGACGTTCCTTACGTTGGCTGTGCGAAAAGTCACACCTATCGCCCTTGGGGACGAAGGCTCGATTCCCCTCCCAGGTACTGTCATAAATTCGTATTTCTCGCGCGGTGCTCTAGTACAGGCGAAGTATTAATACGGGTGCAAAACTAATAGTATATTCACGATCAGCACCCTCGATTTACCCATTATTCATGTAAAGAAGTCATATTTCGAGAAATAATGTTCGTACCACCTAAACTACATAAGTTACTATGTCCCTGGTCATAAATTCGAATTAGTGGCGTGAAACCTGGAAAGTTACGGTATTGTGTTCTTAAAAATAGTATGGAGACGTTCCTTATGTTGGCTGTGGGAAAATTCACTCCTAACGCCCTTGGGGACGAGGGTTTGATTCCCCTGCTAGGGCACTAAGTCTCAAATTCGAATTTGCGACGTGTAACCCGGAAAGTTACGGTATTGTGTTCATTAAAATAGTAAGGAGACGTTCCTTACATTTCCTGTGAGAATACACACACCTAATGCCCCTGGGGACGAGGGTTCGATTCACCTCACAGATACTGTCATAAATTCGAATTTGTCGCGCGGTGCTCTAGTACGGCCGAAGTATTAATACAGGTGCAAAACTAATAGCATATTCGTGATTAGCCCCCTCGATTTACCCATACTTCATGTAAAGAAGTCATATTTCGAGAAAAAAAAGGCCGTACCACCTAAACTAAATAAGTTACTAAGACTAAGGTCATAAATTCGATTTTGCGGCGTGTAACCCGGAAGGTTACGGTATTGTGTTCATAAAAATAGTATGGAGACGTGCCTTACGTTGGCTGTGCGAATAGTAACACCTAACGCCCTTGGGGACAAGGATTCGATTCCCTCCCAGGTAGTAAGTCATAAATTAGAATTTGCGGCGTGTAACCCGGAAAGTTACGGTATTGTGTTCAAAAAAATAGTATGGAGACGTTCCTTACATTGTCTGTGCAAAAATTCACACCTAACGCCCTTGGGGACAAGGTTTCGATTCCCTCCCAGGTAGTAAGTCATAAATTAGAATTTGCGGCGTGTAACCCGGAAAGTTACGGTATTGTGTTCAAAAAAATAGTATGGAGACGTTCCTTACATTGTCTGTGAGAAAAGACACACCTAAGGCCCTTGGGGACGTGGGTTCGATTCCCCCGCCAGGCACTAAGTCATAAATTCGAATTTGTGGCGTGTAACCCGGAAAGTTACGGTATTGTGTTCAAAAAAATAGTATGGAGACGTTCCTTACATTGTCTGTGAGAAAAGACACACCTAAGGCCCTTGGGGACGTGGGTTCGATTCCCCCGCCAGGCACTAAGTCATAAATTCGAATTTGTGGCGAGTAACCCGGAAAATTACGGTATTGTGTTCATAAAAATAGTATGTAGACGTTCCTTACGTTCGCTGTGCGAAATGTCACACCTAATGCCCTTGGGGACGAGGGTTCGATTCTCTCCCAGGTACTAAGTCATAAATTCGAATTTGTGGTGTGTGACCCAGAATGTTACGGTATGGTGCTCATAGAAATAGTATGGAGTCGTTCCTTACATTGGTGTGCAAAAGTCTCACCTAACGCCCTTTGGGACGAGGGTTCGATTCCCTCCCAGCTACTAAGTCATAAATTCGAATTTGTGGTGTGTAACCCAGAATGTTACGGTATGGTGGTCATAAAAATAGTATTGAGACATTCCTTACATTGTCTGTGAGGAAAGACACACCTAACGCCCCTGGGGACGAGGGTTCGATTCCCCCGCCAGGCACTAAGTCATAAATTCGAATTTGTGGCGTGTAACCCGGAAAGTTACGGTATTGTGTTCATAAAAATAGTATGGAGACGTTCCTTACATTGGCTGTGCAAAAAGTCACACCTAAGACCCTTGGGGACGAGGGTTCGATTCCCCTAACAGGCACTAAGTCATAAATTCGAATTTGTGGCGTGTAACCCGGAAAGTTACGGTATTGTGTTCATAAAAATGGTATGGAGACGTTCCTTACGTTGGCTGTGCGAAATGTCACACCTAACGCCCTTGGGTACGAGGTTCGATTCTCTCGCCAGGCACTAAGTCATAAATTCGAATTTAGGGCGTGTAACCCGGAAAGTTACGGTATTGTGTTCATAAAAATAGTTTGGAGACGTGCCTTACGTTGGCTGTGCCAAATGTCACACCTAACGCCCTTGGGGACAAGGATTCGATTCCCTCCCAGATAGTAAGTCATAAATTCGAATTTGCGGCGTGTAACCCGGAAAGTTACGGTATTGTGTTCATAAAAATAGTATGGAGACGTTTCTTATATTGTCTGTGAGGAAAGACACACCTAACGCCCTTGGGGACGAGGGTTCGATTCCCCACCCAGGTACAGTCATAAATTCGAATTTGTCGCGCGGTGCTCTATTACAGCCGAAGTATTAATATGGGAGCAAAACTAATAGTATATTCGCGATCAGCACCCTCGATTTACCCATAATTCATGTAAAGAAGTCACATTTCGAGAAATAATGTCCGTACCACCTAAACTACATAAGTTACTAAGCCCCAGGTCATAAATTCGAATTTGCGGCGTGCAACCTGGAATGTTACGGTATTGTGTTCATAAAAATAGTATGGAGACGTTCCTTACATTGTCTGTGAGGAAAGACACACCTAACGCCCTTGGGGACGAGGGTTCGATTCCCCGGCCATGCACTAATTCATAAATTCGAATTGGCGGCGTGTAACCCGGAAAGCTACGGTATTGTGTTCATAAAATATTATGGAGACGTATCTTACATTGCCTGTACAAAAGCGTCACACCTAACGCCCTTGGGGATGAGGGTTCGATTCCCTCCCAGGTACTAAGTCATAAATTCGAATTTGTGGAGTGTAACCCAGAATGTTACGGTATGGTGTTCATAAAAATAGTATGGAGACATTCCTTAAGTTGGCTGTGCGGAAAGTCACACCTAACGCCCTTGGGGACGAGTGTTCAATTCCTCTCCCAGGTACAGTCATAAATTCGAATTTGTCGCGCGGTGTTCTAGTACAGCCGAAGTATTAATACGGGTGCAAAACTAATAGTATATTCGCGATCAGCACCCTCGATATACCCATAATTCATGTAAAGAAGTCACATTTCGAGAAAAAATATCCGTACCACCTATACTACATAAGTTACTAAGCCCCAGGTCAGAAATTCGAATTTGCGGCGTGCAACCTGGAAATTTACGGTATTGTGTTCATAAAAATACTATGGAGACGTTTCTTATATTGTCTGTGAGGAAAGACACACCTAACGCCCTTGGGGACGAGGGTTCTATTCCCCACCCAGGTACAGTCATAAATTCGAATTTGTCGCGCGGTGCTCTATTACAGCCGAAGTATTAATATGGGAGCAAAACTAATAGTATATTCGCGATCAGCACCCTCGATTTACCCATAATTCATGTAAAGAAGTCACATTTCGAGAAATAATGTCCGTACCACCTAAACTACATAAGTTACTAAGCCCCAGGTCATAAATTCGAATTTGCGGCGTGCAACCTGGAATGTTACGGTATTGTGTTCATAAAAATAGTATGGAGACGTTCCTTACATTGTCTGTGAGGAAAGACACACCTAACGCCCTTGGGGACGAGGGTTCGATTCCCCGGCCATGCACTAATTCATAAATTCGAATTGGCGGCGTGTAACCCGGAAAGCTACGGTATTGTGTTCATAAAATATTATGGAGACGTATCTTACATTGCCTGTACAAAAGCGTCACACCTAACGCCCTTGGGGATGAGGGTTCGATTCCCTCCCAGGTACTAAGTCATAAATTCGAATTTGTGGAGTGTAACCCAGAATGTTACGGTATGGTGTTCATAAAAATAGTATGGAGACATTCCTTAAGTTGGCTGTGCGGAAAGTCACACCTAACGCCCTTGGGGACGAGTGTTCAATTCCTCTCCCAGGTACAGTCATAAATTCGAATTTGTCGCGCGGTGTTCTAGTACAGCCGAAGTATTAATACGGGTGCAAAACTAATAGTATATTCGCGATCAGCACCCTCGATATACCCATAATTCATGTAAAGAAGTCACATTTCGAGAAAAAATATCCGTACCACCTATACTACATAAGTTACTAAGCCCCAGGTCAGAAATTCGAATTTGCGGCGTGCAACCTGGAAATTTACGGTATTGTGTTCATAAAAATACTATGGAGACGTTTCTTATATTGTCTGTGAGGAAAGACACACCCAACGCCCTTGGGGACGAGGGTTCTATTCCCCACCCAGGTACAGTCATAAATTCGAATTTGTCGCGCGGTGCTCTATTACAGCCGAAGTATTAATATGGGAGCAAAACTAATAGTATATTCGCGATCAGCACCCTCGATTTACCCATAATTCATGTAAAGAAGTCACATTTCGAGAAATAATGTCCGTACCACCTAAACTACATAAGTTACTAAGCCCCAGGTCATAAATTCGAATTTGCGGCGTGCAACCTGGAATGTTACGGTATTGTGTTCATAAAAATAGTATGGAGACGTTCCTTACATTGTCTGTGAGGAAAGACACACCTAACGCCCTTGGGGACGAGGGTTCGATTCCCCGGCCATGCACTAATTCATAAATTCGAATTGGCGGCGTGTAACCCGGAAAGCTACGGTATTGTGTTCATAAAATATTATGGAGACGTATCTTACATTGCCTGTACAAAAGCGTCACACCTAACGCCCTTGGGGATGAGGGTTCGATTCCCTCCCAGGTACTAAGTCATAAATTCGAATTTGTGGAGTGTAACCCAGAATGTTACGGTATGGTGTTCATAAAAATAGTATGGAGACATTCCTTAAGTTGGCTGTGCGGAAAGTCACACCTAACGCCCTTGGGGACGAGTGTTCAATTCCTCTCCCAGGTACAGTCATAAATTCGAATTTGTCGCGCGGTGTTCTAGTACAGCCGAAGTATTAATACGGGTGCAAAACTAATAGTATATTCGCGATCAGCACCCTCGATATACCCATAATTCATGTAAAGAAGTCACATTTCGAGAAAAAATATCCGTACCACCTATACTACATAAGTTACTAAGCCCCAGGTCAGAAATTCGAATTTGCGGCGTGCAACCTGGAAATTTACGGTATTGTGTTCATAAAAATACTATGGAGACGTTTCTTATATTGTCTGTGAGGAAAGACACACCTAACGCCCTTGGGGACGAGGGTTCGATTCCCCGGTCATGCACTAAGTCATATATTCCAATTGGCGGCGTGTAACCCGGAAAGTTACGGTATTGTGTTCATAAAAATAGTATTGAGACGTTCCTTACATTGTCTGTGAGGAAAGACACACCTAACGCCCTTGGGGACGAGGGTTCGATTCCCCGGTCATGCACTAAGTCATATATTCGAATTGGCGGCGTGTAACCCGGAAAGTTACGGTATTGTGTTCATAAAAATAGTATTGAGACGTTCCTTACATTGTGAGGAAAGACACACCTAACGCCCTTGGGGACGAGGGTTCTTTAGAAGACGTATAATACATGTCTCTTACATCTGAACAAATGTCTGCACTTCTTGAGAGTTGAGAGAGTGGCGCGAGATTGTGTTGCTATCCCGCATCTGTGACGTTTGTGTGACGCATATGTGTGCTTCAATTGTTCGCAGTCGTGCGGTTCTCTATTACAGCCGAACTATTAATCTGGGTGCAAAACTAATATTATATTCGTGATCAGCACCCTCGATTTACTAATAATTCATGAAAAGAAGTCGTATTACGAGAAAAAATATCCGTACCACCTAAACTACACAAGTGCCGAATGGTTCGAATCGATGACCCATGCATCGTATCCTCCCCTTGTCAGCTGGAGTGAGCAACATGGCTGCCGTAGTTCAAATTCAACAAGAATGAAACATACCGTATATAATTAGGTAATTTAGCACATATTTCCAGTATATTAGTCATAATGAACTGCAATTTCAATAGATTATCATTCAACATCTAACTGAAACTGATAAGTCAGGTTCCTGTGTCCTGCACTACAAATCAAACAATTTATTGAGAGATGTTAACAAAATAACTACCGTAGCCTAATAATAGAAATGCACCACCAAAATCTTTTTTTTTTTTCAGGTTATAATTTAGGATGTCCCAATAGCCTAATTGGGAAAATAGGCCTATTGTGTTGAGACTGAAAATTCGCAATATCAATAGGCTCCCAACCGGACATCAACAATTTGGGGCGTAATGACGCAGTGGTCAGTTTCCTCTCAGCAATACGGACCGGGTTCAATTCCCAGGCAACGCCTATTCTCAAATGTTATATTGTATCGTAACAAGATTTTTGCATATGCCCACTTACAGTAAATCAAATACAGTACGGTACCTCGGCTTTAACATACGCTGTATACACATGAGGCAAAAATGTAGGTTTGATAGCACGAAAAGAAATGAAAATCCACAGCCTGCTTCCAGTCTCCGACCGGGTCAGGAATGGAATGAATGAAGCCCCCATCTAGCGGCGAGGATATGGACTGTGCCAGCTGTCGAGGCCTGACGCACTCCTCTGGTGCAATGATTAAATGAATGACATATGAAATGAAATGGTAGTGGAGTGTGTTGCTGGAATGAAATTTTGACAGGGAAAACCGGAGTACCCGGAGAAAAACCTGTCTGCCCCCGGTTTGTCCAGCACAGATCTCACATGGAGTGACCGGGATTTGAACCACGGACCCAGCGGTGAGAGGCCGGCGTGCTGCCGCCTAAGCCACGGAGGCTTAGGTTTGATAGCACGAATATTAAAAAAAAATCCCTTTGGAAAAGTGAATAAAATAACGGCAAATTGTATTCAAAAAGAAAACTTACAGGCTGTTTCGTATAAATCTCTCCTCTGAAACTCTAGTTAGTTGGTTATTGAGGTTTCAAGGGTCGAAACGAAGAATATAGGGGTCGAAACTACGATGTCATCTGCCCCTCAAACTCTTCTGCATCCGTCTGAAAAGAAAGGAAATATTGTAACACGCACCCTAATGAATGAAATAAGCGTTCAGTACATGTTGGAAAGCATAGCATACTTACTTTTTCTTTTAAATAATCTCCAGTATTCGTTTCCTCCCTCAATGGCGGCCCCAGCTGTGGCATTTCAACAAATCTGCAACGGTCACGTGATGTTTGTCAGGCACAAGCAGCTGAAAGGAACAGTAAAATACACATGGAACGGGTATATTAGGAGGCCAATCAGATTTCAAGGCAATGAGTTTCTTCTGACCAATCAGGTGAAGTATCATTTCAGGCTACAGACGTATGTCTGTTAAATGTCATCGAGGAGTGGGACGAGTGTATAATTCTGAAACGAACATGGGTCTTGACAGTTGTGTATAGTAGTCGTTTAAAAGATGTCACGATTAAAATTTTTCCTTTTGAATATCTCCGTTTTGTTCAGCTTCTTGGGTAAGTTTTCATATGTTTATTATTTCAAAGTATTAGCTTCCTTGTATTTTCTCCTGTCATAAACAATTAGTAAATTTAAAGAACAATTTCCATCACTAGTTCAGAGACTTTTTTATCACTAGTGAGCGGTATTCGTACACCACTATCCTGTTCGAGCATTCAATTGTTTCAAATGTTTATTATGGAACACCGCCCCCCTTTCCGTCTGTACAGTAGGCTCACAAGCAGGGGGGTAGGTTCGAATCTTGGAGCATTTTTTTCCGTCATTTGGCAAACCACACACAACAGACATCGTCAGTATTTTTTTTAAATATATAGCCTATTGGAACAAAATGAATATAACAATGTACCGGTAATCCATTTCAAATTATTCCTAAAATTGTTGCCAATTATTTCCTATGTTGAGGCTTCTTGTAGAAATATGAAATAGCCTATGAGTTTCTTCAATTTTAGTGGCAAAGTATTTAAGCAATTTTAAACTAATAAATAAATGACTGTATGTTTATTTTTATCTTTTTTATCTACAGTGTAGCCTATACACAGTGGCGGATTTATGGCAAGATTATGGGGGGAGGGGGGTGGGTGGACACACCGGGGCTCTGGAATATTCCCCAGCCCATAGGGGGTGTGAGGAAATTCCCCTAGAAAATTTTGCAAAATTTAGGCCAAGTTAGTGATTCTTTTTATGATATTTTGGGGTAAAAATAAATGTTAACAATTTAAAATAAAGAAACAATCAAAAATTATATGATACTGTTTAGTGATTTTGGAAATATTTGTGTGATATTAGCCATTTTAAGTGAAATATTTATTGTATTCTAAATTATCTCAGTTTTGTAAGTCCTACTATTTACTATCATAACTCTCTAAGTCCTACTATTTACTATCATAACTCTAATACGAATGGTTTAAAACTATTTTTAGAGAGGTTTTAAAATTTGTAGTATTCTTTCAAACACAATGTTTGAAATATTAGGCTATTGTAAACTTTACATTTTGGTATTATAGACAGTATTTAAGTGTGAAAGAAATTGTGTGAAGCTAATGTTTTCCTCAGGAGCTTAAGTACTGTATGTTTTAATGCATAACAGCAAGACGAATCAAATTATTTAAAAGTTTATAACTTTGATGTGATGAAATCTGAGGATTACAACAACAAAAACACAAATTTTCTTCACATACCGTACACCATTTAATCAAAATCATTAACTTACATTTATATTTAACATAAATATAGACTGCTCACTTATTTAAGTTCATCTTAGAATACCGGTAAGCTTGTGGAATTCCTTTTTCTCTTTTGTCCAAACCTTGGTTGGTTCCTCAGTTTAGGGGCTGCAACAACGTGATCATGTAGCCCCGTGTACTTTGGGTTTGTGTAGAATCTGTCTGATAACCGGTGTTAATTGTGATGACTGTATTAAGTTAGTGTGTGTTATCTGTTTTCAATTCAAGTGAGGACTGCAGACATTGAATTTTTTCCAAGTAGTTCCTACTTTTGCCGCCAAACGCCGCCATCAACGACTACTAGTTCAGAACTTGATTACCAGATGCCACCGCATTCGGCTCCCGGCGGCAAACGTCGGAACCTAAGAGCGTTTGTCGAATGTTTAATTTAGCTTCACACAGGTGTAATTAGTGGAAGGTTCTTTAACATGCCATAAATCTATGACATGGGACCGCCGGCTTTACTTCCCCTGCGAAGGAAGGCATACTGAGGGATTTTTAATGCTCTTATAAAATCCGACGACTTTGGCCAGGTTTGAACCCGCGATGTCGTTCATAGAAGCTCAGCATGCTACCAACTATGCCACTGAAGCCGCCATTTGTCCAAACCTATCAATGATTTTATTGCGATCAATAGGAATGTCTCTATGGATGAACATTAGAGCCAATCTGTTGAGTCTGATTTCTGTAGTACTCGTTCTCAAGTATGTTTTCAGGAGACGGGGAGTCGAAAATGACCGTTCGGCACTTGCGATGCTTACAAGATGTGTCAGTATTACTTTGAGCATCGTCTTCACCAATGTATATTAAACTGGGTGGCAAGCCTCGAATGCACTAGCTACAGTTGATGGGATGATGCCCCCATTGTCCATTTCCATATTCCATTTTGTTGACCAATGGAGATATTCAGCTTTTAGTTTCGTATACCGGTACAACACTTATTCTTGTATTTGAAACAAAGTGGCAGATTTCTCAGTCACAGTCTTCAAGACTTCATTTTGGTCTGGAGTATCAAGGTTAATTTGGTTTCAAATATTCCCGAAGGAAATATGATGTTAAGTTAGTTTCCATTTGAGCAGATGTAATATCAAATAATAAACGCTGGCAATTATAATTTGAGCTAACTGGACAGTTTCATCATATTATTTGGTATCAAAATTAGTAATACACAGTTTTTAACAACATTTTGACGTAGAAAAATATTTAACTTGTAGATGTCAAGGGCTTCATCAGAAAATCTTGTATTTATATTGTTGATCATCCAGTCCAGCAAGGGGACAAGTTATAGATATTCCTCCTGAAATATTCTTCAGCAGTAGTGAATGGTGCATTTTGTCGGTTTCTTTGTCTCTCTACGATTCTCGGTAGTTTTATCTATACAGCCCACACACTTGCAACTATATTACACTTTTCATACTCGCTGCTGAAGTCTTCTTCTATATTATTCCCTTTACTGGCAGAGATGGATATCATGCTGAATAGGTCCTACTGCATCAGGTGCTGACTTGACATCTAGGTTTTCAGTTTGAAAAAGTACCGTACGCTCAAGTAAGTTAATGAGTTATGGCTAGAACTTCGTTAAGACAGTACAAAGATACAATAAATTCCTCATCGGTTATGCTGGACAACAAACATTATGCCTTCGGTGGTGACGCATCCCTTTGAACGTCTGACCAACTGGAGACAATTTCGAGTGCAGCCCTGACTTTTTGAATGTTGGCTAAAAATGTCAAAATATTGTTGTGCCGTGCCACCCATCGTGTCTCAAGAAGGTCAATCAGTTGGCTATGAAGAATATTTTTCAGAACCATATTAAGTTATTTTCGTTTTAATAATAGAGAAAAGATTCGCACAATGTGCAAAGAAAACATATTAGTTCTCAGCATCGAGACAGAATTTAGTCAGCGACACTAGTATTTTCCCGCAAAACATTGAGTGCTACCTCTCACAGCTTCTTCCGCACAATTTGCATATACACTGTAGTTCTTGTGGTTCATGATAGTTGGCTCTGCTGCATATCCGGTGGTGAAAACCGTGAACAGCGAAACTCGTCATTAAGTGTGTTAGTTCATATCCTGGCTTTTTCCAATCACTGTTTAACATTGCGTCTGTAGTGAAAAACTCCAGCCATATGTCTTCCCTTTTTCTTTGAAGGTCTATAAGCAAGCACTGATATGCATGTGTAGAGGGTAGATGTAGTTGCAGGCGGAGATCTTCTATGAAGAAATTTTCCCTAGCCAGCACATATACCAGGCGCGAACGGGTGTACTTTGATACACCCAACGTCTTTTTTAGGAATTTTGCTTTTACTATTTCTAAGTCCGTCAGATTACTTTTGGTAAGGTGTTCCCAAATTAACTCCATGCCATATGTTATGATGGGCGTAATTTTCAATTTAAATATTTCCATTGCTGTTACCAGCGAGATCTGTGGAAGAGTTTTTAGACTTATCATGGCTAAGGTCGCAGCTGTTATTCTTTCTTTGACATGTATCGTAAATACATTTCCATATGTCTGTAATGTGATTCCTAAGTATTTAAAGTATGGAACAGTTGTTATTGGTTCATTTCTGTATGTGATCTTGTCATTGGTTGCTGATTTGCCTCCTTTCCTGAGTGTCATTACAACGGTTTTCTTTTCGTTAATTTGCAGTTCATTTTTGGTGGCCCACTTTTCCAGCTGGTCAAAGGCTTCTCGAAGTTTTGTTATCTCGGGTGACATAAGAACCATGTCATCAGCATATGCCAGTATTTTGATGTCTGCTTTGATGCTTTTGATGATATCTGATGTTGCTATATTGAACAATAGTGGGCTAAGTGGATCTCCCTGCAACACGCCATTTTTCTGTTCTAGTGGCCTGGATCGATCAACACTATCATCTATTTGTACCAAGTTACGGCCAAGTATATCTCTAATAATTCTCGTGATGTAATTTTCCCCTATGAATCCTTCCAGTTTTTCTATTATCATGGATCTATTTAAAAGGTCAAATGCCTTGGTGTAATCCACGAAAATCACATGAAGCTTTCCTCTCCGGTATTTCAAAACTTCCTCGATTTCGTCCTTAAGGTATTTCACAGCGTGTAAAGTCGATTTGCCCTTGGTGAACCCGAATTGCTCTTCAGGGATGAATTTCTCTATCATTTGATATAGTCGGTTATTCAGAAGACTCGTTAGGATTTTGAAGGCTGTACATTCTAATGCTATGCCCCTGTATGCATTTGGATCTTCCATATCTCCTTTGCCTTTATATAACAGCTTCAGCGTGGCATGTCGCCAGATATTTGGAATTGTTCCTTGTTTTAGGCATTCATTAAAAATGTCTGTCCATAGGTCTAAAAAGTATGGGGCCGTGCTTTTGATATGCTCATAGTAAATCCCATCTGGCCCACATGCCTTGTTTTTCTGAGTGTTTTCGTTTTAAAGAAGCATTGAAGAATGATAAAATTTCTGTCAAAATTCCGAATGTATTTCTTACAGACTGGACCTTTGCTGTTTTGGATATAGCCAAGTTTAGTTGGTGGTTGTAGCAAGGACATCTTACTGCATTAACGGCAACTTTCTGAATCGCTTGTACTGCTCCAACAGTTTCGGAAATATTCACAGAAACTCCATCGGTTCCTGTGCCAGCACAGTTATTAAGGTTCAAACCAAGAGCCCTTAACTCTCAAATCACTACCACACCAAATCTCAAACCTGTCAGCATCGGTTCAGTTTCATTACTTGAATGGTTTTCATGATTGCCATCTTCTATCTCTGAGCCTGATGATAATCTTTTTCAAGGTCCAAAACAAATGTATCTCAGAACAAGTGACATTTGAGAAATATGGGACACATCCACTGTTTTATCATGCAGCTGAATTCCTTGGCTTTGTTTACATGAGCCACTATTGTCTTCAAAATCTCCTCACCACACATTCTATGAGAGAATTATGAATTGTTTTACTGGTAAAGAGGCTTCTTGGACCAGCTGTTCATAGATGTTCTTCAAGAGCATAAAAGTAAATTAATATGCAAATGGATTCTACTTGTCATTGAAAGGTAGTTACACTTTCAAAGGTCTGTAAATATTAATATTTCATGAGCTTCGAGTTTCATGTTTACCAAATAACTAAAAAATCGCATGATTTGTTTCCAGGCTTTTAATACAAGTAACCAAAAAATGTTTAAATAATATTCAAAAATATTTGTAAGATTTGTCCAGGGGGGGGGGGCGTCACCCCCTCCCCCTCCTTAAATCTGCCCCTGTGTATACAGTAAATCAACATAATCATGCAACCTAGAATTACTGGTATTTTATGAATTTCACTTTTGAGTTCAATTACATTAAAACATAATTTAAACAAGTAGTTCCTACTCATGTTAATTGCCTCTATCAACATACAAAATCTCAGTTTGATTGTTGTGATAGATTCGTAGATATTGAGAACCGTCTAAATATTTCAGATGGTCGCCAGGTTGGATTTTTATTTATGAACTATTAAGGTGCTCCAGGGTTACTGGGCCCATGGGGTAACTGGGCCATGGGTTATTCATATCCATATTTGTGGGAATTATAATGTTATTTGGTTGGCCCACCTTCATCTTCCTCGTTTCTCTCTAGAACAACAGGCATTACTTCATTTGGAGCCATTTTGTAGTTGTGAGAGGTTCAATAATTTGTAAGCTTGCCACGGTGGGTGAGTGGATAGCGTGTCGGTTTACTAACCCCAAGATTGCAGGTTCGCCCCTGATCGTGGTAAGTGATTTTTGAAAGGCGGCAAAAATACGATACGCATGTCATACGATGTTGGCATGTCAAAGAACCCATTTGAATTCAGTAGGCCGAGTTCATAATGGCAAAATTAATCTCGGGAGTTTCCGCCAACACAAAGTTCCTCATTTCTCTACTAGAAAGCGCTATTGTGTTCAAGGAGATTAGATATCTAACATCTAACCTCCTTGACTTTTATAGTCAAGGAACTACGAAATTCGACATGCAAGCTACCCTCTGGGTGTCAAATAGCAAAGCTTGCACCAGGCACCCGAGGCCATACGATATTATTATTATTAATAATTTGTAAGAAGAAATATTTTCAAACAACGTCGTGTTTTCATATGTTTAATGGGCTTCCGTCATTGTTTGATAAGTACCTGTTTCCTTATTACTAGTCAGGCATAAACATAATGAATGATTTTATATATAAATATCCTAATTACCAGTTGTTGATGATGACCACCCCTAGGCTTGTTGTTAATTGCCTGGTAGGGGTGGCCCAGTTACCCCGAAAAAGTTTCAAAGAAGGGGTAACTGGTCCATCCAATTGGGGTAACTGGATCCAGGGGTTCCACTTACCCCAATGATATAATTATAAGGTTTTACAAAAAGAGGACGAAGGCTACATGGTTCTTTTTTACAAACGGCATTTCCAGACGATGAAATTCAGAGAAACTGATGAAGAATTCTACATTGGAGCGTTTGACATAGTACGGAAACCTCCACAACCGGTAACAAGTAGTTCCGCTCGATTTAATAATATGATTGGTTTTGCAGCAGACCTGAGTGATCTAACATCTACCAAGTTTTCCTTTATGTATAAGGACTCGTATACTAAGTGTTTGAACTCAAAAATTTAATTTGAGTTTCTTTACTTTTTCTTTTTTGTGATATTTTGGAATTTCATGGCAAGAAATTATGGTAATTTCTTTGAATTTATAGTAATTTCTTTGCAAGAAACAGGTTTAATTAAATACATATATAAATATATTACTTTTTCTTATTATTTGCCTTTTTCTTTGCCCTTTTTTTTTATTAGAGTCCCGATACAACGTCCGGAATGTGTACTTATATCAAACAATTAATCATATTAATATTTTTTCTAAATCAATTGAATGTATAACAATAGATCCACTCACGCCAGGCATTTGCTGCAGTGGTTTTATAGAATATAGCCTGGGGTGGTCCAGTTACCCCAACTTCACGGGGCAACTGGGCCACTAGGGTAACAAAAATTTTATAGAGAGAGGAAAAATATAAAATGTTAAAAACATGCGCTAATTGATATGTAATATATTGGTTTGTTTATTGCTAAATAATCATACAATATTTTGCAGTAAACAATTGCTTATTACTTGTTCCAAATTACAGTTTTATGTAGGTAAGTGGAGGTCATGTTGTAAAATCATGGCCCAGTTATCCCGGAGCACCCTACATGAAGATTATTGTGTACATGTGGTATTCAAACTTCAATCGCATGATTAGGACACAAGAAGTAAAAACGAGATTTTAAAATTTCGCACAGTTGCCATCTTGTGGCTATGAAAACAATTAAAATAAATTAGATGCCAGTGGATTAACATTTGTATTAGCATTTAACGTGCAAAGTTTCACTGCACTCGGATGGTTAAATCGCGAGAAACGTCCATTTAAATATTTATACTTCGCGTCGCCGCCATGTTGGATTTGTGCTCACCAGGTTACTGAAAGACCTATAGGTGAACTTATGTTCATAGCCTCTATGAACATTAAAAAAAATCAGTTTGATTGCTGTAAAAGATTCGTAGATATTGAGAACCGTCAAAATATTTCGGATGCTCGCCATTTGGGATTGTTATAGGTATAGGCCATAGAGTTATGTACCATTAAAGGAAAATTATTGCGTAGCTTCATTATTCAAACTTTCAATTCGATCGCATGATTACGACACAAGAAAAAGAAAAACTTAATTTGAAAATTTCGCACACCCGCCATCTCGAGGTTATGTAAACAATTGAACTAAATTAGATGCCATTGCATTACAATATGTATAATCATTTACTGTACCACATTTCACTGCGCTCAGATGGTTAAATCAAGAGAAAAGTCTATTAAAATGTTTCAACTTCGCTTGGCCGCCATGTTGGTTTTGTAGTTATCAGGTTTTTGAATGTTTCATAGGTCAACTTCTAGTAGTGCCCTTTATCACCGTACAAAATTTCAGGGTGATATCGGTAATAGTTTCGGAGATACTGGATGGTGGTGAAATATTTACTCTGTAGTTGAATATCTTAGTGTATAGAAACGATGAAATCTATAATTATATTTTACTTTCCTATTTTAATTGTAATACCTAGCTGTAAGTTGTTGTATTTATAGAATTAAGTTTTCATATTATAATAGAATAAGGTGTAAATAGTTGTCCAATAAGATTGTATCTCTTAAGATCTGTTATTATAATAAGTTATAAATAGTTATAGTATTAGTATTACTGTATATGCCTATTAGTACTTTTATTTTATAGATGTAAATTCTCTCGTGTCCTATATCAAAAATGTATTGTATACATGTATTTAATCAAATGGAATTAATAAAACTATCTATCTATTTTGCACATCCGCCATTTTGGTTTGATGCGACAGAATAAAATTTGAAGGTCGGGGTCGGCCAGAATGGTGCTATGATCTTACAGAGTTTCATTGAAATCGCTCCAACCGTTTAGAAGTTATTAGGGGGACACACGCGCGCACACACAGACAGACACACGGACAAAAGGTGATCTCATAAGCGGTTTTTTTTTTTTCATAAAATGAAAATAGGCTAAAAATGTAAGTTCGTTATAGCCGTGTATATGTATGAATATCAAACCAGATTACTGTAACCTGATACCCCTCAAACTACGTCTAGGGACCAGTTGTTTTTGTTTGTTTTTTTAAATTCATAATGCCCTGCCCTTTTTGAATCTACGCTATGCTAATTTCAAGTAATCTGTTTTACTGCTACATTTCAAAAATTAAATAGTCATTGGATGACAACAATATTGTCCACCTCGAAATGTTAACCGCATCATCTGGGTGGATAAGGCTAACCATTTACATGTGTATCATATATTTTACATAAGCCAAAAATCCTTGATGAGAATCCAGAATTGGCCTCATGTTTTTAGCCTATTTTCATTTATGAATAAATAGGCTTATGAGATCACCTTTTGTCCGTGTGTCTGTGTGTGTATGTTTGATGGTGTGTGTCTCCCCATAATAACTTCTAAACGTCTGGAGCGATCTCAATGAAACTCGGTAAGTTTATAGCACTATTCCGGACGACCCCGGCCGTGCCCTTCAAATTTTGTTACGTCTCACCAATCCATCATGGCGGCTGTGCGAAATATTTCACTGGCATTCTATATCTCGGAAAGTATTAGCGGTATCACCCTGACATTTTGTACGTAGATAAAGGGCACTACTGGAAGTTCATCTATAAGACTTTCAAAAACCGGTTAACTTCAAAACGAATATGGCGGCCAAGCGAAGTTGAAAATTTTAAATAGAACTTTCCCGTGATTAATGATCCAACCGCAATGAAACTTGGTACAGGAAATGTTTATACACATTGTAATGAACTGGTATCTAATTTAGTTCAATTGTTTACATAACCTCAAGATGGCGGCTGTGCGAATTTTAAAATTAAGTTTTTATTTCTTGTGTCGTAATCATGCGATCGAAGTAAAAGGTTGAATAATGAACCTTCACAATAATTTTCATTTAATGGTACATGACTCTATGGCCTATACATATAACAATCCAACATGGCGACCATCTGAAATATTTAGATGGATCTCTATATCGACGAATCTATTACAGCAATCAAAATGATTTTTTTAATGTTCATAGGGGCTATGAACATAAGTTCACCTATAGGACTTTCAATAACCTGGTGATCACAAATCCCATGGCGGCGACGCGAAGTATAAATATTCACATGGTCGTTTCTCGCAATTTAACCTTCCGAGTGCAGTGACGCCTGGTACAGTAAACCCTTATACAAATGTTAAGACCTACATATATAAAAATCCAACATGGCGACGTTCTGCAATATTTAGTCGGTTCTCAATATCTACCAATCTATTACAGCAATCAAACTGAAATTTTGTATGCTGATGGAGGCAATTAACATAAGTAGGATGAAAATAGGCTGTATAGATCTCCACGGAACTACTTGTTTTTCTTCTTTTAGTGAGTCCACCTCGTTGTGAAGTGGCTAGCATTCTTGGTTGTCACCTCAGAGGCTCAAGTTTGAATCCCGGCTCTCTGCCAATAAATTTAAGTCTGGTCTGAGAGCTGGAACACAGTGCACACAGCCACGCGAGGCAAAACTGAGAAGAGGCAGGTTCGAATCTTACTTCAGCCATCCTGGAAGTGGTTTCCCATTGGTTCCCACTTCTACTCCAGGCAAATGGTGGGACGATATGGTACCTAACTTAAGGCCACCCAAATGAAAATTAATGCTTTTCAGTCGGTTAACATGATTGTACCCAATTATAATGGGTGACCCAAGTGAATTAATCTCATGTAAATTGTTTTCAGGTTTAGGGAATCAACCATTACAATTGGGTACAATCATGTTGACCGACTGAAAAGCATTAATTTCGATTACTAAGGCAACATTGCAAAATAGCTTCCAAAACGACAATCCTAACCGAATCCTATCCCAATTACAAATACACACACTAGTACAGTTATCAGACAAATGCTGGTTGGTTCCTCCGTTTAGGGGCTGTGACAACGTGGTCATGTAGCCCCGTGTACTTTGAGTATGTGTATAATCTGTCTGATAACTGGTGTTAATTGTGATGACTCTATTAGTGTGTGTTAAGTTATCTGTTTTCAATTCAAGTAAGGACTGTAGACATTGAATTTTTTCAAGTAGTTCCTACTTTTGCCGCCAAACGCCACCGTCAACGACTACTACTTCAGAACTTGGTTACCAGATGCCACCACAGTTGGCTCCTGGCGACGAACGTCGGAACCTAAGAGCGTTTGTCAAATGTTTAACCTACATAAATTATAATTTAGCTTCACACAGGTGTAAATAGTATACAGTATACTGGGTGATATGATCACGATAGTAGAAAGTTTCTAAAAGAATCAACAACAGATAAACCCATGCTAACGCAGAAGTCCAGTTAACATTTCCCATTGGTATTTGCTCCCCTATCCTCACCCCCCAGATAAAGGGAGATAGGAGGAAGTTGGAGATTACAAGGTGTACCTGTCAGATGTAAAACAAGAAAGGGAAATGTGGGGAGTATAGCTGTATGTCAAGAGAACCATACACCTTAACATAGGTGTTGCTGTACGGTATGTAAATGAACTATTTATATGGATAGATTTGGAAATCTCAGAGACTTGGGTCAGGATTGTTTCAGAGTGCGCTCGATGTGAAAGGGGTGATGAGGACGAAGTAGACAGATTTTATGAGGCACTGAGTGATGTGACAGCGAGAGTTAACGATAAAGATAGTGTAGTGCTGAAGGGGAATTTCAATGCTAAGATAGGATATAGAACCGAGGGGTATGAGAAGAGAATGGGTAAGTTGGGTGAAGATAGGATGGTTACGTCTCAAAACTTACGAGTCTCGAAACTCACGATCTAAATATAGTAACAAATAGTCTCAAAACTCACGACTACAAACTAATAGCTGAATTAACATTATAATTAGTCTCAAAACTCACGACTCCTGAGAGCACGTGCCTGCGATGACCGCAGGAAGTATGATCTGTACGGTGACTCACACTGCCCTTCAACCCGTGTTTGTCCACCCAGTTTTAGAATAGGATTTCGTTTGTATTGTTTTAACAGGAATTATCAACCTACCACAGACCAAATTCTCCAAATATGGCACTGCTCTTTACTCAGTCGTTGTGCTAGGTGTCATCAAGCAGGCCTTAAAATCTTAATTGGAATCACGGAGGTCGATATTATGTCTTTGGATACGAAGCGACAGCCAATGGCCATTAGCAAAACAATTGAAAGAGAAAGGTGCCTTGTAAGCACGTGGAATGCTCATATCTGCCAATCCTACCAAGTTACTTGGGTGTTTATAAGTTAGTTTGGTCCTGTACAGAAACAAACGACTACAGTAGCGGCTTATTCGACAATCTTATTATATAATACGCTAAGATGTATGTTTCACTAAACTCAAGCTCGAGTTAGAAGATGGGGTTTGTACCAAAATCTTCCAAATCGTCTCAATAGTACAGGAAATATCTTGCATTTCTTGAAAAGTCAACGAAAATAATTTTATTTGTTTATAAAGTGCTTTTAAAGAAATAAACAAGGCGATAGCTCTTGCCAGAACTGTGTCGCGTCCAGCCCGCATAGCACTAGAACCGGGCGGGTAGTCTGTACATGGGGCGCACACAACCCATTACGCAAGAGTTCTCGCACGGGTCCGCTAGTTATTATAATAATAATATTAATGTTATGGGTTTCACCGTCTCTTTTAACTAATGCGGATTTTAGAGACGCCGGGATGTCGGAATTTTGCCCCGAAGATCTTTATCGTGCCAGTAATTCTACTGACACGGCTCCCTCACAGTTAAGCACCCTCAAATTCCAACTAACTGCGCCGGGATTCGATCCCACTATTTTGGGGTCAGCAGGCTAGAACGTTACCGCTGAGTGACGCAGCCAGTCGCAATATTGGAGAAGCATCTTGTGACGTGGTCATAGTTCTGTTCCCAATAACATTGTTATATTTAAATGATGTACCTGTATAATTGCAATTGTGTGTGTAGCTAGTTGGTTGGTTGGTTCCTCAGTTTAGGGGCTGCGACAACGCGATCATGTAGCCCCGTGTACTTTGGGTGTGTGTCGAATCTGTCTGATAACCGGTGTTAATTGTGTTGGTTGTATTAGTGTGTTATCTGTTTTTTATTGAAGTAAGGACTGCAGACATTGAATTTTTCAAGTAGTTCCTACTTTTGCCGCCAAACGCCACCGTCAACGACTACTAGTTGAGAACTTGGTTACTAGACGCCACCTCAGTCGGCTCCTGGCGACGAATTTTGGAACCTAAGAGAGATGTTTTAAATTTAACCTATAATTTGTCTTCACACAGGTGTATTTAGTGGAAGGTTCTTTAACATGCCATAAATCTATGACATGGGACCGCCGGCTATACTTCCCCTCCGAAGGAAGTCATAATGTGGGATTTTTAACGCTCTTAAAAATTCCGACGACTTCGGCCGGGTTTGAACCCGCGATCTTGGGCATAGAAGCTCAGCATGCTAGCAACTACGCCACCGAAGCCGCTGTAGCTAGTTGAAGGAGTGCATTTTATTTAATTTTGTTGTTCATATTACAGTAAATCAAAGTGTGATTCTGATGAATGTTATCAACATCCCATATTTCCATGCTATGAATGAAATTGATCCTCTGGTGACCGCTTCACGGTTCATTGCTCATTAGAAACCTACGCAACTGCCTTGTAATATGATATTGTTACACACACCCAAGTACACGTGGCTACATGACCACGATGTCACAAAGCCACTAAAAGAATCAACATCATCATCTTGATGAGAGAGGTGCAATTCCAGCTGGCGCTAACAATGGACCTTTACGTACAATTCTGATTAATTGAAATATCTACAGTCGTTATGTGGGTAGGGTGGGCATTTATTTTCGAAGAAAACTGGCCCGACTCCTGAGTTTTGAATTCAATAATAATGATAATGGATTTACGTCCATTTTAACTTCTATGGCTTTTAGAGACGCTAGTGTGCCGGAATGTTTTCCCGAAGAGGCTCTTTAACGTAACAGTAAATCTACTGACATGGCTCCCCCTCTTATTTGCGCACCCTCAAATGCCCACTGACTGCGTCAGGATTCGACCCTACAACCTTGTGCACGGCAGGCCACAACGGTACCGATGAGTCACGCAGTCAGTATCGTGAGTTTTGAGACTGGCCCAGGTGAAGAAACCGCATAGGTCTTACTCTTACTAATCCTCTTATTGGAATTCGTGAGTTTTGTGACTAGACGGATAGGAAAACTAATGAAAATGATAACCAATGGGAAATATTAACTGGACTTCTGCGCTAGCATTGGATTTTGCGAACTCATTATTGAAGCATAAAGAAGATATGTACAGATACATATGGGATGGTAGAGAAACCACGTCATTAATAGATCACCGTGTATCATTACTAACTTTCAAATAAGGAAATTGATACCGGTAAGTAATTGCAGGGGGCTTTTTGGTGGAACAGATCACAAACTGATCTGCTGTGATAGAGCATTGTTCGACAGAAAATGCAGTTTGTTTGCAGCTGGATTAGTGTTGAAAATCTCCTTGATAAGGAATTTAGGCAGAAATACATGGAAATGATTGATTACAAAGAGTAGATGGTAAAGAATATTTCAAAACATTGAAACAGTACCAAAGGCATTTTTTAATATTTTTATTCAAATATTCCCACTAGTCTCCGTGGCTTAGGCGGCAGCACGCCGGCCTCTCACCGCTGGGTCCGTGGTTCAAATCCCGGTCACTCCATGTGAGATCTGTGCTGGACAAAACGAAGGCAGACAGGTTTTTCTCCGGGTACTCCGGTTTTCCCTATCAAAATTTCATTCCAGCAACACTCTCCACTATCATTTCATTTCATCTGTCATTCATTTAATCATTGCCCCAGAGGAGTGCGTCAGGCCTCGGCAGCCGGCACAGTCCATATCCTCGCCGCTAGATGGGGGCTTCATTCATTCCATTCCTGACCCGGTCGGAGACTGGAAGCAGGCTGTGGATTTTCATTTTCATTCCCACTAGTAAAAGATGGTATATTGGCTTTCACGGCCGGTGAATTAAAACTCAGCAATTCTTCTAGGTTTGTGCCGTGTCCTAGAAGAATTGCTGAGTACTTTCAAAGCCCATAAAGTCACTGTCTACATGCATCCTACAACATTTTATTATTACTATTATTATTATTTGTTGTTGTTGTTGTTATTATCTGCAAGTAGGGTATAAAACTGAAGTGGCAAGATCTACAACGATGAAGTCAATTTAAGATTAACTACAGGTTTATTTCATACCGAGCGAAACTACTATTGATGAAAGTACTAAAATTTCCCATTATTTGTAAGTGCCAAAATTCCGTGATTTATGGAAAAGATAATAATCTTTTAGATGTCAAGGACTGAGTGCAGCCCATCAAAAATGTTATATTCAGTTAAAGGCACATCTACAGTACTGCTCGTGTCTAAGCTGCGTGGACCTGAGAAGAATGTGGATCGCGGACTATGTGAAGTGGTGTTGACGAGTGATGAGGTTTCTCGGTCCGTGCATAGCACAGAACCAAATACATTGGTCGGTGACTCACTCACTCATTCATAGCACCACAGTGGTTTGAGCAACGGCCCTATGTTAGCAGTATTGAAATAGAAAGGAATACCAGATATGACGGCGGACTGTTGACAGACCCTTCTCTTCTCGTTTGACCCTTCCCTGCTCTTTCCTCTCACCCCACAAGTTCACAGAGCTTAGACTCGAGCAGTACATGGTAAAGGGTATGCGACAACAGGTAGCTGAAACTGATCCCTCTAGCCTGAACAGTATATCGCTCACTCGTCGCAAGATGAAATGCACTACGGACAGTTAATGCAAGCAGCCGCCTTGGCGACGAGAAACGTCTCACCTGGAAGCAAAGAGGTGCCAAAGTGCGCGGTAGCACCTTCCGATTCAACTTTCACCGGGCCGTTTGGCGAGATTCTTGCTGTCTTTACGGGTTTGAGTTCGCGGCCGGGAATAGGAACATATCGCGCTGTTGGGCAATCTGCGCCGATGATTCCAACTGTCTAACGGTCACATTTTCGCGCGATCGCGCTCAGAAAAATGTCGTGTCGCGGGTTGGTGCCGTAATATTACGAGATCGGCTTCGTTCTCGGTCTGTTAGTCGGAACTCCCACTGTCCCTACAGTTTCGAGTTCCTGGCTGGGCATGGTAAAGTATGAAGCTTACGCAATCATCGCCGCTTTCGGACCCATTAGATGAGATTGCCTGCTGGACTCGTGGTCGTGTATGGAAAAGAAAATATATTGCAATTTACGAGATCGGCACCATTCTCAGTCTGATTTACATTTCCGTTGTCTTAGCATAGTGGTGGTCACTGTCACATGTTAGTGGACGATTACGGGAAAAAGTCTCGAGTTGGTTTCACGATCGACCCTTCGGACAAAACTCCCGTTCATTTTATGTTGCAATGATGAACCGTAGTTACGTCTAGCGACCGTCGCGTCGGTCTTTTTGAAAATATTAGAACTATGGGGGAGAATCGAATGAATATTATCTCGAAGGGGAACATTTTCCATTCGAATGAAGAATTACTGGCTGCGTGGCGCTGCGGTAACGTTCTTGCCTGCTATGGCTAGGTTGCAGGATCGAATCATGGCGCAGTCAGATGCCATTTGAGGGTGCACAAATGCGAGGGAGATGTGTCAGTAGTTTTACTGGCACGTTAAAGATCTCATTCGGGGCAAAAATCCGGCATCTGGGCGTCTCTCGATCCACAGTAGTTTAAAGGGACGTAAAACCAATTATTCGTCGCCACGAATGGGTCTCTTAGGACTACGTGAAATAAATTTTGGTTGACCTTTCCTTTAGCCCAGTATTCCTTCATATAGGCTACAACGAATGAGTTTGTTTTCGTTGCGTGGACCATATGGTTAGACCTCATATCTTCGTTCTCGAAACCCAGTGTGAGTGCAAGTTTCTGATTTCAGTTCGGTCTAGTAAATCAAGGTAGGCCTACCTTACAGTACCAAAGACATGCCTTGGAACAACAATGTGTAAAGACAGCTCTGGCAGTATTGGATGCATGGTGTGAACCAGTATCATTTGGTCTGTTTGTACCAATTTGATCTTTTTTTTTCAGGTACGGTATGTGTGGATTTTATTAAATTACCGTAATCGGTTTGCGTCCATTCTTTCTAAGTGCCACATGGATTGGATTCGTGGCAGGCGTATCGCGTCTGTGAGTTTGGAGGTACCGATAGTTTTATTTCTTCATTATTTTGGTTTTGGAAGATGAACTCCTTCGATCTCGGCCGTAAGATTTTTCTCATTATTTTACGTTTTTTTTTTCACTTCCAATTATTGTTTTGTATTGAAGAGTGAGAGTTCCTGAAGCGTACCGCTAGAGAGCTTCGGGTCTGATTACCGTTGTAGGCCTATAGTGTCGGATTTTGCGTTTCCGAGACTTTTTAGGTAGATTTCATTAGAAAGCTAACTATTGCAATGGGTACCATGTTTCGACTTCCGGAAAATTTCGACATATCTTCGCGTTTCACATCCCCCAGGCCCCAAAACCACCGTCAGTTCAAAAGTTTATGTATAGGCTAATTTATGTATGTATAAATATGTATATCAGTTTCTTGTGGACACTATAACTGCCATAATTTTGCACCAATCACTTTGATTTTTTACCGAATATGTATACCTATAAAATCTCGGTCGAGTTCGTTACTGGGCTAAATCGGTCGAAGGGGGTGAAAATGGGGGGCTTTTTTCGAAAAAGTGAAATATTGCTATAACTTTCTTAATATGTGAAATATTGAATCCGTTCAAAGTTCATACTATGTGTCGGATAGAGCCCAAAAATTTATGTTTGAAGAGTTTTTTTATAGCACCAACCATTGACCAAGGGGGTGGGAAAAAGTGGGTTTTCGGGAAACATTCATCATATCTCTCTTAATAGGCACAATATCAAAACCGTACAAAATTGACAATATTCCCCTAATAATTACCTAAAACTTTTGTCTGAAATAATTTTTGATATGACCCACCATTACGCCAAGGGATGAGAAAAATGATTTTGGAATTATAAGAAAATGCCAAGAGCTATCAGAGGTTGCCATGGCAACACTACTAGATTGATGAGGGATGAGCCATCAGACGTTGGCATGACAACGCACTTGCACGAGATCAGATTCAGATTTCCATCTGACTAATTGTGAAGCGGCTTCGGTGACGTAACTGGTAGCATGCTGAACTTCTATGCCCAAGGTCGCGAGTTCAAAGCCGGCCGAAGTCGTCGGATTTTCTAAGAGCGCTGAAAATTCCTCAGTATGCTTTCCTTTGGAGGGCAAGTTCCAACGTTCGTTGCGAGTTGCTGGTTGCGGTGGCATCTAGGAGCCAAGTTTACAGCTAGGTGTCGTTGACGGTAGTATCTGGTAGCAACATTAGGAACTACTGCTTGAAATTGACAGTCTGCAGTCCTTACCTGAATTACAGACTAATACAGCCATCACAATTCACACCGTTTATCAGACAGATTCTACACTCACCCAAAGTACACGGGATTACATGACCGCGTTGTCGCAGCCCCTAAACTGAGAAACCAACCAAAATCTATGCGGGAGATATAATTTTGCGTGAAGAAGTAGCAGACCGTTACATAGTTACACATCAGTGTCGAAACCTTGCATAAGGACAGTGTGACCACAAGTATAAAAATGAACCCCAAATGACAAGAAGGTTACCGTCCCCATAAGACAATAAAATGTTTAAAATATGCATAAAATGACGAAAAACAAAGTTAATTAAGCTCCAATTATAAAATACTTTCTCGCAATAAATGAGGTCTGATCCTTCTACGAAAATCTGCATATTCTGCCTATTTTCGCCTATCCTCAAGTTTATCCGGTGAAATCTACCTCCGCCTTCCGGCGTGCCGAGAGGACTTTTTTTTTATTGTAAGTAGCCTAGTTTTAGTCAACTAAGTTAAAACCACTCTCTATTTTTTAAAATTCTTGATTCAATTGACTTCTTTTCATTACCGGTACCGTAGAATTTTCACCTAAATATTTAAATTCCTTCACACGGGATATGCGGTCATACATTTCGTTTTTAGTGTTGCTTTCGATTTTTGCAAAAAATGAAAGTAGACTTATGACATCTACACGGGCCAAAAGTTGTCAGTCTGTGTGAGTGTGTATATCAATTCAAACATGACGAAATCGAATTGAACCAAATTTGGTACAGAGGTGGCACTAGCATAGGACACCGTGTCATGTTTTATATCACCGCCATCTTGACGGAAACGGAATGTTGGCCACTCAAATGTTCAAAGCTTATATCAAATTACGACCAACCTAATCATCTGATCTCTACCAATGTTTGCAACAATTATACCTTCATGTGGGAAGCTACAAGGTCATCATCAAAATAGTTTAAAGATGGCGGCCGTATATGTGTGCAACCCGACCCCCCCCCCTATCAATCCAAACACGACGAAAGCAAATCGAACCAACTTTGGTACAGAGGTAGCACTAGCAAAGTACAACTCAGTGTCATGATGTGTATATCGCCGCCAACATAACGAAAAAGAAATGGCGCCCACCCAAATGTTCTAAGCTTAAATCAAATTACGACTAACCTAATCATCTGATCTCTACCAAATTTTGCGGAAAAAAACCACCTTTATGTGGGAAGCGTCTTTTGCCCAAACTACAAGGTCATCAGCCAAATAGTCACAATATGGTGGATGTATGAATCATGCTATTATTATAGCCTAAGCGAGACTTACGATTCAACAAGGGCCTGCCTCACTAAATCCGCTTATCGTATAGAGGGTGGTCTAAAACTGCCCTCAAGGAGGTGATCTGTAGGATATTAACATTTCAAAAACAAGATGTTCAGGAAGGAACATATAGCCTACTTGCTCCTAAATGTATGGGTATAGTTATAACTCTTTGTCTTTATCGCCTCCTAATTTCTTCCAATTCGAAGTGCAAATTGGCACACTGTATTTGAGGAGTGGCGTTCAAATAATTTACCCCGGCATTTTGCAATTTCATCAGCAAACACTCCAAACAACGTAGGTATTCAGTTTATTAACACCGACTACTTACAATAATTTAAACTTCGTTGCTCTAAACGTATCACTGGGAGAAACATATTTAATATACCTATTACACAGCTAATTTGTAATCGCGCACGGCTAACGAGAAAGACAGGCCATGGCGCGTAAACCAAACCCTTCTGTGACGTAGGCAATGTACCGGTACTGCTTGATGGTGCTTGTACGTTTAAGTCGAGAGCAATTCATAAGCAGCAGAAATGCAATATTTTATATCATTCTTCATAAAATGGACGCAGTTTAGATGTTCCGTGTGTTTTCAAACACGATAAATTATGCTGTATAGGTTTGCAAAACTACGCCTATTGCAGTTACTCCTTACAAAAATCCACGCGAACTAGGATTCAAGGGTTCGTTGTGTCTTTAATAGCTGCAACGAGCAGGCTACAGTAAGTCGAGTTGTAGATTCTGTGACCTTCGTTGTGAGTTAAATTATGTGCACATGAGTATAATTAGATCAAAGAATCTTCCAGCACAGTATAGATATCATTAACTTATTGTTGTTTCCAGGGGCGGAACATAAATTAATTCGTTTATAGAAGAGATCTGCGGAATACACTACCCACCGAATAACGACTTGTATCAATACCTTCTATGAATACAAGTGATAAATTAATACCAACGTTTATACAGGTTCAATGATGTAGACAAGATGACTAGGTACCACACCGGCAGTAAAACGAAGACCAGGCAGTGGTGCAACAGAACTACATTGATGACGTCACGAAAACTCACCAGAGCCAGTCATTCTCGTTGGCCGTGATAATCGCGCCTTATCTTGGGGATGTGTACCCTCTATCGGCAAAAATAATAACCTTCTCAATTATACTGTAGACATGGGTTCACTAACTGGCTGGTAGAGAGCATAGCTCGCATCTAGAAGGCTGTGGTTACCAATAACATAGTTCAAGTAATTACTCTTAGATGTCACTCCGTTGGTGAATGTTGTTTTAATTAAATATATATTTTCCATTTCAAAATGCACCATATAATGCTTTATTTTATAACGTCTCAGTACTCAAGAAATAATAAATATAAAAAAAATCAAGCGAAAAAGTCCAACTCTGATAGGATTTGAACCACGGCCGGCCTGATGTATGACCAACGCCCTGGCCACTCAGCCAATCGTGCACACTCTAATAGATCGTTAGGAACCAATATATATACCACGTCATAGCAAATCATGACTTGGACTAAACGTTTTCTTCACTGGAGTATATTTTAAACGGAGTTCATTTCATAGAAAGTTCATATATTTGTTACCACTAGGCTGTATTGCATGCAACATACTGAAATTAATAAAATATAGGTCAGAGCGAGAGATCAGCTGCCATCTTGTCAAATAACCGAGACGACTCAGCTTTTTAAAATCACTTCTAGACTATAATATTAAAATATAAACTTTTAATTTCAAACGGGCCACGTCGTTTCGAACAGATTTAACGATTCTTGGTTCGATAGTCGGAAATGGTGGGTCCCATGTTATGGATTATAAAGTTTGCATAATTCACACGGCCGCCATCCTGAAACGGTACGGTTGATGACCTCGTAGTTTGGCACAAGACGCGTCTCATATGAAGGAACGTTGTTACCAAATTTGGTAAAGATCCGATTATTAGTTTGGTCGTAATGCATTATTACGTTTTGACCATTTGAGTGGCCGCCATTAAGTTTTGGTAAAGATGGTGGCAATATAAAACATGACACTGAGGTGCCCTTTGCCAGTGCTACCTCTGTACCAAATTTCGTTCAAATCGGTTTCACCGTGTTCGAATTGATAGGGGGGGGGCAGACATTCAGAGTACACACACACACATATATATACACAGACACACACACAATTTTTGGCCCTGTAGTGATCTCATAAGTCTACTTTCATTTTTTGCAAAAATCGAAAGTAGGCTAATAGAATATTATTCCGTAGTAGTGACTAATAGTTCAGGCTGACCGTGCCGTATCGAGCTGGGCCGTGCCATCCAGTTGGGTCAAAATGGAGGCTATTGCTTGCTTAGTCCGTATTTCTGTAGATTGATATCCTTTTAGGAATGTAAAGAACAAAATAATACAAATTTAGTAACAAATGGTTTATAAAAATGGCAGAAATCGCTCATGAAATCGTTCTTTCCAAGACAACATATGGTATACAGTTATACTAAACCAGTTGTTAACGCAATACTAGTATTGACCATGTTTAGCGGCGGGCTAGCGTCTGTAACTATCAACCTAATGGTTCGTGGATCGAATCCAAGCTGGTTCAATATTTTTACCTGATTTTTCTTTCGTATTTTTTTTATTTAAAAGTACTCACACGTTTAATGTTAAGGTGCGTTCAAAAAGTAACGAGCCGGAGGCTGGAATGCGCAAACCGGTGACTACATTGGCTAATCGTGGCGTGTGTAACGAGGTGTGGTTCTGACCAGAACGTGGAAGGTCACAGTCCGTCGCTAGAGGGCACGGGTGCACGTCAGGTGACGATACAAAGCGAGCAGCAGCATGCATCAATCGTCCAATGCTGCCAGTCGCATTGCAAACAGTGACATGGAGGCGTCAAACGAAGAGCAAAGAGGTGTTGTTCGGTTTCCGACAGCGGAAGGAGTAGGGGGAACGGACATTCATCGCCAAATGTCACAAGTGTACGGCGAACACTGAATGTCCCTTGCAAGGGTCAAGGCGTGGCACAAGCTCTTCAGGGAAGGACGGGTGTCGTTAGCCGATGATGCCCTGTCTGTGGCACCCCCCTGCATTACCGATGACAACGTCCAGCTGGTTGATGCACTCATTACCCAGGACCGCCGAGTGACAGTGAACGCCATAGCCGCCGTGGTCGCTCCACGACAATGCACGACCTCATACGGCCAACACAGTCGCGGCACTCCTGCAGAAATTCAAATGGGAGGTTCTCGGCCACCCTCTATACAGTTCAGACCTCTCTCCCTGTGATTACGCCATGTTTGGTCCCCTGAAAAGGGCCAACGATTCACCTCGGACGCCGACGTCCAGCTGTACGTGCGGAACTGGTTCACATCGCAGCCCAGGGAATTTTATGAGACAGCCATTCACCGCCTCGTGTCACAGTCAGACAAGTGCCTCAACAGCCAGGGCCAATACTTCTAACATACAGGTACTGGTTTCTGTAATTATGCCTCCGGCTCGTTACTTTTTGAACGCACCTTATATATAGTGTGTATTTGCAATCGAATATATTATATACTAGCAATACCTGGCATGCGTTGCATTGCCAATCAAAGACAGAAAGAATGGAAGATAATAATAATGTTATTGGTTTTACGTCCCTTTTAACAACTGTGGCTTTTAGAGACGCCGGGGTGACGGGATATTGGCCTGAAGGGGATCTTTAACGTGCCAGTAAATCTACTGGCATGGCTCCCTTGCATTTGTGCACCCTCAAATGCCGACTGGCTGTGCCAGGATTCGATTCTGCAACCTTGGTCACAGCAGGTGAAAACGTTACCGCTGAGACACCCAGCCAGCCCAAGAAAGATGGAATAAAAAGAAGTGTTAGAATTGTAATTTCGTTTACTGAAGTGCCTTTGGATAAACAATATTCTTTGTTTTTCTGTCTGGTGCCTATATAAATAAATCCGAAGGCTTTCCGACGCATTTGTTGAAACTACTCGTGCGCCATCCAATGTAAAATGGATTTACTTATTCAGAAACAATGGTGGGAGTGTGCACAACAACTCACCAAAGTTTCATCGCAATTGGCGGAATCCCTATATCCCTATATATATTATAATTGTGAAAATCTGTGTGTGTGTGTCTGTGTGTTAGTTTGTTACCTCTTGACACTAAAACGGCTGGACGTATTTGGATGAAATTTGATACGGAGATAGCTTATAACCTGGGTTAACATATAGGTTGCCTTTCATCCAGAAATAAATCATTGTTCCCGTGGAACGGGCAACATAACTGAAAAGTCACCAAAAATACTCAACTGGGACAAAATATCGAAATTGTCGCATAAAGACCGGACACAGCTCATTTTACTCCCCTCGATGCGAGAAACAATACTCGGTAGGTCCCTACGGGACACCGAAATCCACATTTTATGGCCCTAAAACCAACAGTTTCAAAGATATTCGCAGAAAACTATCTTCGCTCTGATAAACTGAAGAACTAATGGAAAGTCAGTTTCCATGGCAACTGAACCTCAAGGTATGACATCAGATTTTCAATATATCCCTGTAGGAGGCAATGCCAATCCATTTATTATCTTTTTCAAGATATATAAAAACACAATAAGCACAGGGTAGCGCGCCTGCCTCTCATCCAGATGCCCCGGGTTCGATTCCCGGCTCCGTCAGAGATTTTAGACACTGCCGTGATGGCTGCAACGGGGTGCACTCAGCTTCATGAGGACAATTGAGTAGCTGTCTGATAGTGAGCCCCGGTCACGAAGAACAAGATTAACGGCCAAGGGGATACGATGCACTGACCACGCGTCACCACAATATCTGCAGGTCAAATGGCTGTGAAGCGGTCGCATGAAAGGTTTAGGCCCTTCATGGGCTGTAGTGCCAGGGATAAAAAAAAATAGGGAAAGCGCCTTCTAATACTACCTTTAATTTTTAAACACGACAGTAGCGGCTACTAAATAAAGGTAGCGATATAGCTACGTTCAATCTCATAAACACTGGGCTCACAAATCCCGTACAGTTAAGTACAAATATCAGTCTGGTCGTTATTTCACTAGCAAGCTCTGTGGCGGCTTTTGCCGTTTCCGTAACACTTAAGGCATTCCGGCGTCACATTCCTCAATGTGCACTTACAAAATTGTGAACCAGCCTATATTACTCAAAAGAATTTCTTCGAGCGAGTATCCACTCCGGTAAAATACACACTCACTACCTTTTCGAAAATTTACACAAGACATGATTATTTTAATCACTCTTCTGTATGATGAGGTACAGAGATATACCACATGGTAAGATACAATAAAATGTTGGCAAATCTGAGCTCAAGGAACTGCTGTTCAGAATAGGCCTTGTGTTAAATCTGCAGAAGCTTTCGGTGCAGGTTATACGGCCCATGTTCGCAACATGGAAAGTTTTCCTTTAACAATGCATCTACATCATGTGCGAGGGCAACGCATTTCAAAGATCTCTAAAAACACAATAATCAGGAAATTGGAGAAAATTTTAAAGTGGGAGCGAAGATTCAAGGAGAAATAATTTCATCTCTGAGATTTGCTGATGACATCGTCATCTTCGCCGATACGCCAGAGGATTTGAATGAGTTTTTGAATGGTATGGACTCCGTCTTGAGGAAAGAATTCATGATGAAAATCAATAAATGTAAAACAAAAATATTGAATGCAGCCGAAATAAATCAGAGACCTCTATGGACCTCAAATTGGCAGGTGAAACGCTACGGGAAGTAGGAGACTTCTGTTACTTAGGAAGCAAAATATCCAGTGATGGACCAAGCAAAGAGGATATAAAAAGTAGGTTGGCTCAGGCAAGGAAAGCATTTCCACAGAAAAGGAATATGTTGACATCGAATATATATATATATATATATATATATATATATATATATATAGGTATTAGGAAGTCATTTTTGAAAGCTTTTGTCTGGAGCGTGACACTATAAGTAAGTGAAACTTGGACTAATGGTGCAGCAGAAAAGAGGAGAATTGAAGCGTTTGAAATGTGGTGTTACAGGAGAATGATGAAGATCAGATGGGTAGATAGGGTAACAAATGAAGAGGTATTAAGGCGAGTGGGAGAGGAGAGATAGAGATGTTTCTGGCGACTGCTAATGAAGAGAAGAGATAGGTTGGTAGGACACCTATTAAGACACCCAGGAATAGCAAGTTATGGTTGGGGGGGGGGGGGGGGGGGCGAGGACAAGAACTGTAGGGGTAGACCAGGGTTAAACAGATTGCCTCGAATGTAGGGTGTGGTAGCTATGTAGAAATGATACGATTAGCTCAGGAGAGGGAAGCATGGAGAGATGCATCAAAACAGTCAAAAAACTGAAGACTCGAACAACAACAATCAGGAATTTTAATTACTTACAGAGACATGTGAGGCAAAAGGGTTGTTGGAGAATTTCAATCACAGGGATGTAGGCCTAACACTGGAAGTGACTGCATAATGTACATCAGCGGCCAAGCTGAGAGATATTTTACTATAGGTTTATTAATAGCGAAATTTTGACGTACAAATCATCAATAAGTGTGGCAAATTTACACCCAGAATAGCTTAAGGAAAAATACTTTTAATTCCCCGTATTCCGATAGATCTGCCATTCCAGTGTGCAAGGGTGCAGTTCCCTCTTCAAACAATATTCGCAATTTCTATTGACAAAGCGCAATGACACACACTTAACAGCGGCAGGTGTACATTTAGACAAAACCATTTTTTTCCATGGTCAACTGTATGTGGCGTGCTCACGAGTATCCGGACAACAAAATCGTTATGTCTCAGCAGAAGATGGCAAAACCAAAAACGTAATTTTCAATTGTGTTCACATAATGTAACATCGTAGCCTACCCTGCAGACTTTCACAACTCTATAAAATTCACACTTTGCTGCTCATATCAAAATACTGTATGTATCACAATTTTCAGAATTAGAATGGACCCACCTGTAGCCGCATTTGCTGTAATAGAATAGACCAATTATCAGCAATAATGCATCTTCCCCATTTTCTTGATCGCGAGCGAAACCGCGGGTACCTGCTAGTTGTATATGAACGCTTACGGGATTCTCCTGAAACGATTCGCTGGCCAACACTCATTTCTTGAAACTACTCGTATGCTACCTACGTCCAAATAGATTTTCTAATTCAGAAATCTTTGCGGCAGTGTGCACAACAACTCAACTAAATTGCATCGCAGTGGGATGAATGGCATATAAACGCATACAGGACTTTGTTGAAACGATTCGCGCGCCGTCACTCATTTGTTGAATTTACTCGTGCGCTACCTATTGTGAAATAGATTTACTAAGCCAGAAACTTTCCTTGGAGTGTACACAACAATTCACCCAAGATTCGTCGCAATTGGATGAATGGTATATCGTAGACTATATGAACGCATACGGGACTTTGTTGAAACGATTCGAGCGCCGTCGCTCATTTGTTGAATCTACTCGTGCGCTACCTATTGTAAAAACCTTTCCTGGAGTGTGCACAACAATTCACTTAATCGCAATCGGATGAATCGTATATGAACGCATGAGGGACTTGAAACGATTCGCGCGCCGTCACTCATTTGTTGAATCTACTCGTGCGCTACCTGTTGTAAAATGGATTTACTAAGCCAGAAACCTTCCCTGGAATGCACACAACAACTCGCCCCAAGTTTCATGGCAATCCCCCCCAGGGGCTCACATCTAGTGGGTTGTGGGTTGGCGACCACGGGGCCCCAGCTGAGTCCGGCATTGCTTCCACTTACTTGTGCCGGGCTCCTCTCTTTCTTCTTTCCTGTCGACCTTCCTTGGTCAACTCTTGTTCTCTTCCGACCCCGACGGTATTAGGGTATCCGAGGCCTAGGGAGTCTCTTCCTTTCCCGCCTTAATTGGCCCTTGTCTCATCCTTCCTGATACCCTCCTTCTGTGAGGGGTCAGCCTTCTTGTTCTTTTCCTTTTACCTCCTGCCTTGTGCTCAAGGCCCTTAAGGAGGCAGGGTGTATGTAGCCCCACCACTTCTGGTGCACCGTCGATAATGCTACACCCTCAGGGGCTCACGGCTGGTGAGTTCGGGCGTTGGCGACCCCGAGGGATCCTGAGCTGGGTCCGTTTTCCCCTTTTGTCCCTTCCCTTTGGGGCGGACCTTCTCCTCTCTCCCCTCCCCTCTCCTCTTTTCCTTCTATTTCCTTTTCTCTTTCAGATTCCCGCACTGTTTTTGTTACTCGAATCACCGTGTATCTAAATTCCCTTTTATCGATTTTTAAGGCATTTTTGATCTATGTTGCATTTTGTAAGTTTTTTCGATCTAAATTACATCTCGCGATTGTTTTCAACCTCAATTGCATTTTGTAAAGATTGACAATCTAAATTGCTTTTTAGTAAGTCTTTCAATGCAGGTTGCGGGGCCTTTTAGTGAGTATTTTGAATTTCAATTGCATTTTGTAAGTATTTTCAACCAAAACCGCATTTCGCACGAATTTTGAATCTAAATTGCATTTTGTTTGGGGGCATTTTGCACATATTTTGATTCTCAATTGCATTTTGTGGGTATTTTGAATCTAAATTACATTTTGTCAAGTATTTTCAATCTAAATTGCTTTTTGTAAGTATTGTCAATCCACATGAGTCGTTGGAATCATCGTACATTTTGTAAGCATTTTCAATTTCAATTGCATTTTGTAAGTATTTTGAATTTCGATTGCACTTTGTGAATAATTTGGATTGGAACTGGGATAAGGCCTATTTCAATCTGAATTGCATTGTGTATTTTCAATTTCAATTGCATTTTGTAAGTATTTTGAACCTCAATTGCATTTTGTACGTATTTTCGATCTCATTTGCATTTTGTAAGTATTTTGAATTTCAGTTGCATTTTGTAAGTATTTCGACGCTACATTGCATTTTGTACGTATTTTGAACCTAGCCTTCATTTTGTGGGTATTTTTCAATCTATTCCTTTTGTGAATCTTTTCGTTCTAAATTCCCTTTTGTAAGAACATTTTGTGAGTCGTTTCAATCCGAGTTCCTTTTTGTAAGTATTTTCCGTCTCACTTAATTTTCGTTCTGGTTTCCGTTTCATTTTTCTCTTCACGATCACCCAAACCATCAGGGGCCGATAACCTAGATGTTAGGCCCCTTAAAACAACAATTATCATCATCATCATCATTCATGGCAATCGGTGATGGTATATGAACGCATAAGGTATTTGAAACGATTCGCGCGCAATGGCCGTATTCGAACCGCGAGCCAAGCTTGAGTTCACTTTTAAGAACTGCACTTTACCACTGAGCACTGACCCACACCAGCTGGTAAAACTAATTATAAAACATGATCGGTGTGAAGTGATTGATACAGAATCTTACAGGCTTCATTGAGACACATGCATTAAGCAGGTCATACACGTGCCGGCAAGCTTATCAGTTACGCCGGAACAGTTCACCAGACACTGTCCGCCTGTTGAACTGAAGACCCCATACACCATCAGTTGAAAATAGGCCGGTATTAGCACTCGACGTCCATTCCAAATTTGATTTATTATTGTTTATTATTGTTTAAATAATGTTCCTCAGTGACGAAGATGCGCATGCGATTCTGGCTTTATTGGTAGTTTTTCAATCTAAATTTAATTTTGCACGTAGGTCTACTTTCAATCTAAATTGCATTTTGTAAGCATTTTGATTTTAACTTACATTTTGTGAGTATTTTGAATTTCAGTTGCATTTTGTAAGTATTTTCAACCCCAATTGCATTTTCAATCTAAGTTGCATTTTTGCAAGTATTTTGAATCTAAATTGCATTTCGTGGGTATTTTGAATTTCAATTGCATTCTGTAAGTATTTTCAACCTAAATTGCATTTTGTAAGTATTTTGAATCTAAATTGCCTTTTTGTGAGTATTTTGAATCTCAATTCATTTTTTTGCGTATTTTCACTCTACATTCCATGTTGTAAGTCTTTTTCCCATCCAAATTTACATTTGTGAGTATTTTCAATCTAAATTGAATTCGCTCTTACTTGCATTTTGTAAGTATTTTCAAGCTACATTGCATTTTGTAAGTATTTTGCATCGCAGGCGCCGACGTTTTGTGAGTGTTAGGTAGATTCCATTAGAAAGCTAAGTAATTTTGCACCAAACACTTCGAATTTTTTACATAATATGTATCCCTTTAAAATCTCGGCAGAGTTCGTTAATGGGCAAAATCGGTCGAAGGGTCGCTTAATACGTGAAATATGTGTCGGATAAGTGCCAAAAATTTATGTTTGAAAAGTTTTTTGATAGCACCAACCATTGACCAAAGGGGTGGAAAAAAGTAGGTTTTTCGGGAAACATTAATCGTATCTCTCTTAATAGGCACAATATCAAAACCGTACAAAATGGAAAATATTCCCCTAATACTTACCTAAAACTTTTGTCTGAAAGAATTTTTGATATGACCCACCATTACGCCGAGGGATGAGAAAAATGATTCCGGAATTAAAGAAAATGCCAAGTGCCATCAGAAGTTACCATGACAACGCTTCTAAATTGATGAGGGATGAGCTATCAGAGGTTTTCAAGACAACGCCATTGCACGAGATCACATTCATTTTTCCATCTGACTCTGTGGGAAGCGGCTAACTGGTAGCATGCTGAACTTCTATGCCCACGGTCGCTGGTTCAAAGCCGGCCAAAGTCGTCGGATTTTCTAAGAGCGCTAAAAATTCCTCAGCATGCTTTCCTTCGGAGGGGAAGTTCCAACGTTCGTTGCAAGTTGCTGGTTGCGGTGGCATCTAGTAGCCAAGTCAAGAGCTAGGTGTCCTTGACGGTAGTATTTGGTACAAAATTAGGAACTACTACTTAAAATTGACCGTCTACAGACCTTACCTGAATTACAGACTAATACAGTCATCACAATTAACACCGTTTATCAGACAGATTAAACACACACCTAATGTACACGGGGTTACATGACCACGTTGTCGCAGCCCCTAAACTGAGGAACCAACCAACATCTCTGCGGGAGATAAAATTTTGCGTGAAGTAGTAGCATACTGTTAGATAGATACACGTCAGTTCCAAACCATGCATACGGACAATGTGATCACAAGTATAACAAGTAGTTCCGTAAAGAACTATAGAGCCTACTTTCATATATCCTACTTATGTTAATTGCCACTATGAACATACAAAATTTCAGTTTGATTGCTGTAATAGATTCGTAGATATTGAGAACCGACCAAATATTGCGGATGGTCGCCATGTTGGAATGTATATATGTAGGTCCTGGAGTTATGAACTGTTACATGAAGATTATTGTGTACGTGTAGCATTCAATCTTCAATCGCATGATTAGGACACAAGAAGTAACAAGGAGATTTTAAAATTTCGCACAGCTGCCATCTTGTGATTATGGAAATAATTGAAATAAATTAGATGCCAGTGGATTAACATTCGTATAAGGATTTTCTGTACCAAGTTTCACTGCACTCGGATGGTTAAATTGCGAGAAACGTCCATGTGAATATTTATACTTCGCGTCGCCGCCATGTTGGATTTGTGATCACCAGGTTATTTAAAGTCCATAGCCCCTATGAGCATAAAAAAATCAGTTTGATTGCTATAATAGATTCGAAGATATTCAGAGCCGTCTAAATATTTCGGATGGTCGCCATATTGGATTGTTAAATGTATAGGCCATTGAGTCATGTACCATTAAAGGAAAATTATTTCGTAGGTTCATTATTCAAACTTTCACTTCGATCACATGATTACGAAACAAGAAATAAAAACTTAATTTTAAAATTCGCACAGCCGCCATCTTGAGGTTATGTAAACAATTGAACTAAATTAGATACCAGTGCATTACAATGTGTATAAACATTTCCTGTACCAGATTTTATTGCGTTTGTAACATTAAAACGCGAGAAAGGTCTATTTAAAATTTTCAAATACGCTTGGCCACCATGTTCGTTTTGTAGTTAACCGGTTTTTTAAAGTCTTATAGATGAACTTCCAGTAGTGCCCTTTATCTCCCTACAAAATTTCAGGGTAATACCGCTAATAGTTTCAGAGATATAGAATGCCGGTGAAATATTTCGCACATCCGCCATCTTGTGGTTATGTAAACAGTTGAATGAAATTAGATGTCGTTGCATTATAATGTGTATAAACATATACTGTACCAAGTTTTATTGCGTTTGGTTCGTTAAATCGCAAGAAACGTCTATTTAAAAGTCGCAAATTCGCGTGGCCGCCATGTTGGTTTTGTAGTTACCAGTTTTTCAAAAGTCACATAGGTGAACTTCTAGTAGTTCCCTTTATCACCGTAAAGAATTCCAGGGTGATATTGGGAATAGTTTTGGAGATATTGAATGCTGGTGAAATATTTCGCACAGACGCCATGTTGGATTGGTGAGACGTATCAAAATTTGAAGTGCACGGTCGGGGTCGTCCTGAATAGTGCTATGAACTTACCGAGTTTCATTGAAATCGCTCCAGCCGTTTAGAATTTATTAGGGGTGACACACGCACACCTCACACACACACACACACACACACACGGACAAAAGGTGATCTCATAAGCCTATTTTTTCAAAATTGAAAATAGGCTAAAAATGAACCCCAAATGACAAGAAGGTTTACCATCCCCATAAGACAATAAAATGTTAAAAATATGCATAGAAAGACAAAAAAAAAGTTAATTAACCTCCAATTGTAAAATTTTTCTCGCAATAAATGAGGTCTGATCCTCCTACGAAAACCTGCACATTTTGCCTATTACAGTATACTGTATAGCCTATCCCCTAGTTTGCCCGGTGAAATCTACATCCGCCTTCCGGCGTGCCGAGAGGAATTTTTTGAATCGCAATTGCGTTTTGTAAGTATTTTCAACCTCAATCGCTTTTTGCAAGTATTTTCAATCTTGGTTGGCATTTTGAATCTAAATTGCATTTTGTAAGTGTTTTGAATTTCAATTGCATTTTGTAAGTATTTTCAACCTCAATTACATTTTGTAAATATGGTCAATCTACATGGCATTTTGTAAGTCTTTTGAATCTACATTGCATTTTGTGGGAATTTCGAATCTAACTTGCATTTTGTAAGTATTTTGAATCTAAACTCCATTTTGTGCGTCTTTTCCATCTAAATTCCACTTTGTCAGTCTTTTCCCTTTAACTTGCCTTTTGTGAGTGCTTTCATTCTAAGTTACCTTTAGTACCTACGTGTTTTCAGTCTAGCTTGGTTTCCGTTATGGTTTCCATTTCATCGTCATTTTCGCTATCACCCAGACCATTAGGGGCCGATAACCACGATGTTAGGCCCCTTAAAACAACAATTATCATCATTAACCTCGAAACACTGATTTTCCTTTCCGCGTGACATTTTTGCGCTCAGGAAGAGCTCACTTCAACCCTGCAGTGGTCGTACGGCGTCTGACACGTCACTTCATTTCGTCATTGCAGGAAATTCCGGAATGTCATTGAACTGAACTGTCATCTACGTTTCAAGTACCTATTCATAATCAGCATAATTGAGTATCAAAAAATTATCTTTGAACGTATTTTCTTCATAATTATTGCAAGATATTATGAATTTGCTGTTGTTCATTCATCTAAGGGGCTTGGAACATGGTAGTTATCAGCCGCGTGTAGTTGGGTGTGTGTAGAGCTTTTGTGATAACAATCGTGTTGACCAACTGAAAAGCATCAAACTTTCGTTTACTAAGGCAACACTGAAAATGGCTTCAAACACCATAATGATAACCGGTGTTAATTGCGATGGCTGTATTAGTGTGTGTTACCTGTAATTCAGGTAAGGACTGTAGACTATCAATTTCTAGTAGTTCCTACTTTTGCTACCAAATGCTACCGTCAACGACACCTAACTGCGAACTTGGCTACTAGATGCCACCGCAACCAACGCCTGGCGACGAACGTTGGAAATTAATAGAGCGTTAATCAAATCAAACCTACAAATTTAGCTTCACACAATATGATAAACATACAAATAAACACTGCTCACCACGTGGACCGGCTTCAGGCGGCCTGGCGCCTCACCCCTCTCACGTTCCGGCCGCCGCGCCCAAGGATCATGTAATATAAGAGATTCGTCAATTTTGGTTATAGAATTTCCGAGAGAGAGCACCGCCTGAGTCTATGTAATGTACCAGCAAGTCTCGCAACATAAAAAGCCATATGAATGTAGCCTTTATTACACGTAATTGAACAGTATGATCTGCGATGAGTTACTGATTATTGATGAAAATAACACAAACATAACTGCGCCTTTCGCAAGGCGCAAAATATACGTTCAGGTAGGAAAATAATACGTTTTGATATATATAAATGTTGGCAATAGATTTGTCACGAAGGACAGAATTATGCCGTTTTAGAGCTTAATACACCTTTAGGCTAATTAAACATTGCTCTCCTACTCTACAGAATTGTTGGGATGTTAGATGAATATAAAAAAAACAAGTAGTTCCGTGAAGAACTATACAGCCTACTTTCGTATATCCTACTTATGTTAACTGCCACTAACAACATACACAATTTCAGTTTGATTGCTGTAATAGATTCGTAGATATTGAGAACCGACTAAATATTTCGGATGGTTGCCATGTTGGATTTTATATATGTAGGTCCTAAAATTATGTACTGTTACATGAAGATTATTGTGTACGTGTAGCATTCAAACTTCAATCGCATGATTAGGACACCAGAAGTAAAAAAGAGATTTTAAAATTTCGCACAGCTGCCATCTTGTGGTTATGGAAACAATTGAGATAAATTAGATGCCAGTGGATTAACATTCGTATAAGGATTTACTGTACCAAGTTCCACTGCACTCGGAAGGATAAATTGCGAGAAACGTTCATGTGAATATTTATATTTCGCGTCGCCGCCATGTTGGATTTGTGATCACCAGGTTATTTAAAGTCCTATAGGCGAACTTAAGTTCATAGTCCCTATGAACATTAAAAAATTCAGTTTGATTGCTATAATAGATTCGTAGATATTCAGAGCCGTCTAAATAATTCGGATGGCCGCCATGTTGGATTGTTAAATGTATAGGCCATAGAGTCATGTACCATTAAAGGAAAATTATTGCGTAGGTTTATTATTTAAATTTCACTTCGTTCCCATGATTACGACACAAGAAATAGAAACATAATTTTCGAAATTCGCACAGCCGCCATCTTGAGGTTATGTAAACAATTGACCTAAATTATATACCAGTGCATTACAATGTGTATAAACATTTCCTGTACCAGATTTTATTGCGTTTGGAACATTAAATTGCGAGATAGGTCTATTTAAAATTTTCAAATTTGTTTGGCCGCCATGTTCGTTTTGTAATTAACCGGTTTTTGAAAGTCTTGCGGATAAACTTCCAGTAGTGCCCTTTATCTCCGTACAACATTTCAGGGTGATACCGCTAATAGTTTCAGAGATTTAGAATGCCGGTGAAATATTTCGCACAGCCGCCATCTTGTGGTTATGTAAACAATTGAACGAAGTTAGATGTCGGTGCATCACAATGTGTATAAACATAGCTGTACCAAGTTTTATTGCGTTTGGTTGGTTAAATCGCGAGAGATGTCTATTTTAAAGTCGCGAATTAGCGTGGCCGCCATGTTGGTTTTGTAGTTACCAGTTTTTCAAATGTTACATAGGTGAACTTCTAGTAGTTCCCTTTATCACCGTAATAAATTCCAGGGTGATTTCGGGAATGGTTTCGGAGATATTGAATGGTGGTGAAATATTTCGCACAGCCGCCATGTTGGATTGGTGAGACATAACAAAATTTGAAGGGCTCGGTCGGGGTCGCCTGGAATAGTGCTATGAACTTACCGAGTTTCATTGAAATCACTCCAGCCGTTTAGATTTTATTAGGGGGAAACACACACCTCACACACACACACGCACACACACACGGACAAAAGGTGATCTCATAAGCCTTTTTCTTTAATTGAAAATAGGCTAAAAACTGTCCTAATGCACATACTATATTGCCATAACCTCACTTTTCGTCTATCATACCAGCTACCCTCCCACCCCTCCCCCGTCTCCCTAAACCACAAATGTCATTGCAATGCAAAGGAGATTGGGTAAGAAAACAAACAAGAGATGAAATGCACATACAGTATTTATTCTATATTTTTTTAAATCACAATGAACAAAACATTTGTTTGACATTAGTCCATATTGCCCACTCATTTTACACATGGTCAACACACCAGGTCAAGGATAATTCGCACAGAAAATAAAGGAAATATTCCAATAACAGTGTACAGTTCATTAATGCATTCCTGTTTAATATCATCACTTTTTCAAACATGCTGGTAAGTTACTTCACATTGCATTTATGTTGTTATTTTGTCGCACAAATTTCAGCGTTGGCTGTAACTCGTTTCCAAGTATAGGTCTAATGTTCTTCCTAATGGTCCTTTCCATCAAATCTACCTACACAAATAAGTTATAGAACACACACACAATTTTTAAATATTTCAGTGTCATTCTTAAGACAAATGGAAGACTTATTAGAGTACATATGGATTGCATATTGTGTTAAGGCACCTACCTGTTCTTCTCGATTGCAACACGATACTCGTACACCTTTCCATTTCATTATAATTCTTACATCCCTGTGCTTGGCATTTCTTCCTGCCTTGCTGTGGCATGATTGATTCTCAATTCAATTCAAATAAATAATCAAAATACCGGCGAACAAATTAAACCAACAACACGAGGAAAATGAATCAAAACAGACCAACTACGGAGTGCCAACTGCAGAACCTTAGTACTAAAATTATGTCTTCATTATTAAATACAAGTTTTTCGGGCTTGTAGGCCGTGGTCCAGACAGGATATCACCCGACGTTTCACCGGAAACTGCGTCCGGCATTATCAAGGGTTCCGCTCCTTACCTTGGTCAGCAGTCGTAGCTAAGTCCCTGCGTGTAGCGTGTATCTGTTCTCGCAGCATTGAGCACTCAGCTCTGTCGTATATACGGTGAGCATGTGCTGAGCCGAAATTCCTCTTCATCCTAATAAACTTAGGAATCGTGTCCGTGTCCCTGCGCCGTAAGAGAAACGTTGGCGAAGAAAGTTTCTGGGCTTTCTTCTTCCGTAGCTTCTCGAAGCGACGAACTAGGTTGGTAGTTTCCTCCCCGTAGAGGCGACTGATATAACAGCTTAGGCTTTCACGGCCGGCGTTCATAATTAAATACAAGTTTTTTTCGGGCTTGTAGGCCGTGGTCCAGACAGGATATCTCCCGACGTTTCACCGGAAACTGCGTCCGGCATTATCAAGGGTTCCGCTCCTTACCTTGGTCAGCAGTGGAATGAGGAAGAGGCTTGAAATAATGGGTAACGGATGGTAGTGGAGTATTGTTGTTTGAATATGACTGTTGGTTGGGTGGATCATGGCGATGAACTAACGGCTGGAAGGTAGTTTGGATCTTCAAATTAGCATGGTGAGTCGAGCGTTCTCTTCGAATTCCGGCTGGATCGTCTGATCTCACGTACATGTTGCGGGGTGCGGTGCGTGCTCCGGCTTCGGCGACCGAGCTTGTGAGGGTCAGGTGTTCCCTGCGCGACTGCCGGGCTGTAGCGGGAAGGTTCTTCAGGTTGACGTGTGAGTGATTTCTTGGCCTTGGTGTTCCTAAGGGCCGGGATCCATGTATTACGCACACGTTCAATTTCTTCCTTCCGATTGAAATTGCCGGGGTGTTTGAAGATTTCTATGGCTTCCCGTTGCAGCCTGGCGTGGTAGTGAGTGGTCGTGGAGAGTATCTCCGTGTCCCCGTATTTTACATCGTGACCGGGCAAGAGAGAATGCTCAGCGACTGACGATTTCTCAGTTTGACCCAGGCGGCTGTGTCTGTTATGTTCCTTGAGTCTGGTGGTCACGCTCCTCTTCGTCGTTCCTATGTACACCTTCCCACAGGAACACGGGATTCTGTAGACACCTGCAGTGGAGTGTGGGTGGCGCTTGTCTGCCGGTATCTACACAAGACATCCAATCACCACCCCCGACAGAAACACGGAGTTATTAAAACATTGGTAGACCGTGCTAGGAGAATCTGTGAGCCATCCAACCTCAACCAAGAGCTGAAACATATAAAGAGGGCCCTATGCGCCAACGGATACAGCAATAAGGAGATTGAGCGAGCCTCTCATCCCAGGCGCCGGAGCACGAGGAAAGATTCTGAGGAAACTCCGGTGGCCACCGCATTCCTGCCGTACGTGAAGAAGGTGACGGACAGGATAGGCAAATTACTGAAGACCTATGGGGTGAAGACGGTTTATAAACCCACCGCCAAAATCCGGGACTTGCTGCGATCCGCTAAAGACAAGCGCCACCCACACTCCACTGCAGGTGTCTACAGAATCCCGTGTTCCTGTGGGAAGGTGTACATAGGAACGACGAAGAGGAGCGTGACCACCAGACTCAAGGAACATAACAGACACGGCCGCCTGGGTCAAACTGAGAAATCGTCAGTCGCTGAGCATTCTCTCGTGCCCGGTCACGATGTAAAATACGGGGACACGGAGATACTCTCCACGACCACTCACTACCACGCCAGGCTGCAACGGGAAGCCATAGAAATCTTCAAACACCCCGACAATTTCAATCGGAAGGAAGAAATTGAACGTGTGCGTAATACGTGGATCCCGGCCCTTAGGAACACCAAGGCCAAGAAATCACTCACACGTCAACCTGAAGAACCTTCCCGCTACAGCCCGGCAGTCGCGCAGGGAACACCTGACCCTCACAAGCTCGGTCGCCGAAGCCGGAGCACGCACCGCACCCCGCAACATGTACGTGAGATCAGACGATCTAGCCGGAATGCGAAGAGAACGCTCGGCTCACCATGCTAATTTGAAGATCCAAACTTCCTTCCAGCCGTTAGTTCATCGCCATGATCCACCCAACCAACAGTCATATTCAAACAACAATACTCCACTACAATCCGTTACCCATTATTTCAAGCCTCTTCCTCATTCCACTGCTGACCAAGGTAAGGAGCGGAACCCTTGATAATGCCGGACGCAGTTTCCGGTGAAACGTCGGGAGATATCCTGTCTGGACCACGGCCTACAAGCCCGAAAAACTTGTATTAATTATGAACGCCGGCCGTGAAAGTCTAAGCTGTTATATGTCTTCATTGGTTGGCCGATTATCTGGTACAGAGCTTTACCGCGACCCACGCGCTCCGTATGATCTGTCGGTTTCCTGTGGACTGTTCAGGCATAACTGACAGGCTTGCCGGTACGTGTATGGCCACTCAGAGCTCTGCTGAGGCAGCATGTCACCTCGCGATGAATCAGCAAGCCATTCTCTTGCGGTGTTATAAGTATACAGATTGTGCAATTGGGCTACTGTGGGATTTGAGGGTTCCTGTTAAGTCCCTCGCTCTTTTGTGTTACATAAATAATTTGTAGCTGCAAACCTTCCCTTGAGTGAACACAACTCACCCTAGTTTCATCGCAATTGGATGAATGGTATATGAACGCATAGGGGCGGTTCGAGTGGGGGGGGGGGGTAATCTAACAACCCCCCCCCCTCAGGTATTTTCTCAGTCGGCAGTCAGCAAATCCCGAAATACATGCGTATTTTCAGCCATGTTTATGATTAATGGTGTTAAGAAGAAAAAAATGCCCGATAAATCCATAAAAGTCGACCTTTGTGGGGGTGGAAATCGTTCTCTTTTAACAGCATTTAAAAAACCAAAACGGGGCATGGCCATACGCGATTTGGCCCGATTTTTTAAAATATTAATTATTATACTGACAGTCAGCATTTTTACCGACAGTCGGCACAAACGGACGCTGCAATAATTTCGTCCTGCCAGGCAATAGCCCAGTGCGGCAAGTGGAAGAATGGTAAACTCAAGCCAACTCATTGAGATGTTGTCGGAGGAATGTTATGACTCGAGTCATAACTTATGACCTGCTACCGCTAGTCTCGGCTCGTCCTCAGATATCCGCGCTATTGTGACAAAATTGACAGGTTTATGGTTCCAAGGTTCCTCAAGGGGTGGGGTGCTCACTATGGTCAGTGCAGTGGTCACCGAGAATATGTGAAGGCAGTCGTTCCTGAACCGGCAAATTTTACATTGATAACTAGGTGCAAATACAGTGGCAGTGGGATGTGAGTTTTCGCCGGCACGGATTTTTTCATGGACTATCGCGTACCCATCAAACGTAAGTAATAATCATACTAATATATAAAAATGAGATGGTGTGTGTCTGTCTTTCTTTCTGTCTGTCTGTCTGTCTGTCTGTCTGTGTGTTACTCAATAACTCAAGAACCACTGGTCCGATTTAAATTAAATTTTGCATGGATGTAGCTGATTTACCATGTTTACATATAGGATACTTTTGATTTCGATATTTTGCACTATTAAAAAACGGCGACCATTTTAGTGACGTCACTACATCCTTTCGTTTCAAAATTTCATATTTCCATTTCAAATAAAAAGAGAACGCTAAGAAATAGCAAACTTTTGAAGGCATACACGAGCTTTAACATTTAATTTTCTATCCAAATGTTCCTTATCACTTTTCGTGTATCTCCAACGGTTAGCGAGTAAAACCTAAATTTGTGCAATAAAACACGGTCAACCCCGAGCGGTGCACTATATCTCTACATATATAAGAATGAAAGTTCGTCTGGTTTTTTTTCTGAATTTATACGGAAATTTGAGTTATTTACGCGTTTCAGACTGTTTTATGATGGATGCGCGCGAAATGTTTTTGTCTTTCTGTATGTTTGTTTGTTTGTTTGTCTGTGGACAATTTTGTTCCCTTATAACTCGAGAACGGCTGGGTGTATCAACGTAAAATTTGGTACATATATCCATCAGAGGCACTACACTAATCATTGATGTAACTCTTCTCCCTGCCTCTCATAAAAGGGGCCTACTCCCTTAAAATACATGCTGAAATAGGCGTAGAAGGACGAGACAGAGCTCATTTTCAGCCCCTCAATGTGAGAGACAAAACTCGGGGGCCCTAAAGGATCCCCGAAAAAAAACATTTTAAGGCCCTAAAACCAACCGTTTTTGAGATATTCCCAGAAAACTAATTTCATTTATGAAACTAATGAACGAATCCAAGCCGGTAACCATGGCAACAGATTCTCAGAGGTTCATATTTTGCTGTAAGACGCAATGCAATTCCATTAATTACATTAGTGTGAAAGTTTGCAAACGGCTAGAAGGTCATCACGGAACCAAATTAAGCTGTACAATTCACCAATACGTATAATGCGCTTAAAGGGGTCAGGGGGTACTCTAGAATTTTTTCACGCGATTTAAACCTGCGGGTGTGGTACGGCAGGTCAATTATATTCCTATCCCTATATTATATTATTATTATTAGTATTATATTGTGGCGTACAACGACGAGACTAAGCCCCTCGGTGCCAAAAACAAAACTCGGGGGCCCTAAAGGGTCCTCGAAAACGACATTGGCTCTAAAACCAACAGTTTATGAAATATTCCCAGAAAACTTATTTAATTTAATTTAACAAACTAATGTAGGAATGCAAATCGGTAACCATGACAACATTATCTCAAGGGGTGGCATCCAACTTTCCATCTATTTCTGTAAGAAGCAATGTCACTCCATTTAATACATTTCTGTGAAAGTTTGCAAATGACTATAAGGTTATCACGGAACCAACGTAGACTGTATAATTTCATCAATGCAATTAAGGGGGTCAAAGGGTAACCTAGAACTTTTTCATGCAATTTTCACGTGCGACATATATTACAGAAGGTCTATTATATTTCCAAACAGCAACATTATTTTCAAAAATTACTGAATTGAATCAGCTTTTTTGCGACTTTTAGTAATTTGGGCCATTTGAGGCTAAAGAACCTGAATTTTCATGCACCACAAGCCTTTATAATTGATGAAAGAGGTCTTCCTTTGTATGGGGACCTAACACAACGTAGAGGGTCAGTTTTTTTGTGACGTGTATTGCGTTACGTCTACAAGGCTTTCAATTCTATTTCACGTCAGGAAGTACACGTTAGGTGAATTTAGTTTGTCGACATACGGGTTCATCGTAAGGATCATTTTGTTTGACACCCATATTTGGATATCTGGGTGATATGTTGTAGACAATAGAATTGTCTGTCTGTCTTTCTGTGTTTCTTTATGCACGCCTATAACTCGTGTTCGGATGCTTGGTGCATCGTAAAATTAGGTATGGTAACCATGAGAGTCAATACACCAATCGTTTAAAAAACTCTTCACCGTACTTTTCATACAGTGGAAGGGTGGATACAGGGAAAAACTTCTCAAAATACAAGCTAAAATAGGCGAAATATAAAAATTATCCCAGAAGGACGACCAAAGAATATGTTGCGCTTCTCAATGTGAGACACAAAATTCGGGAGTCTATAAAGGCTCTCCGAAAACCACATTTTAAGGCCTTTAAATTAACAGCGTGTGTGATATTCCCAGGAAACTAACTTCGTTCTGATAAACTTATGAAGGAATGACAAACCGCTAACCATTGCAACAGTAGCTCAATTGATAATGTCTGGTGTTAACACCGAACACCGTTCGTAGAACGGGTACTTCTGTTAGTAATACAATAAATACATGCGTATTTTCAGCCATGTTTATGTTTAATGGTGTTAAGAAGAAAAATGCCCGATAAATCCATAAAAGTCGACCTTTGTGGGGGTGGAAATCGTTCTCTTTAAAACCATCCTTTTTTAAAATAAAACTTACAGGGTGATTTAAAACTAAGTGACAAGAGAACCGGGGTGGGGTGGAGGAGACAACTCTAAGCAACTTTGTCGAAGGAACGAATATTCGGAGAAGCACCCCCGCGACGCTCGACGTCTTCAAAGGGTTGAACTTAATGCCCATCGGGTAGCTAAGGTACAATTAAAATGAAATGAAATCTTAGAGGAATGGGTAAATTTCGTTATGGCGATTTTTGCTGTAGCTATTTAGGTTTAGGTGCTTAATATCTCTTAAAGATGTATACTATACCCTGTATAGTAGGCAATAATTCACACACATCATTTTTGGTGACTAGCGCATAAACCTTACACGTTACCATAATCCTCTCCATATGAAGCTTACTCATATTTATGTACTCTATCCATTCCGCTAAGATTTAATCTGATGAAAATGAAAATCCACAGCCTGCTTCCAGTCTCAGACCGGGTCAGGAATGGAATGAATGAAGCCCCCATCTAGCGGCGAGGATATGAACTGTGCCGGCTGCCGAGGCCTGACGCACTCCTCTGGGGCAATGATTAAATGAATGATAAATGAAATGATAGTGGAGAGTGTTGCTGGAATGAAATTTTGACAGGGAAAACTGGAGTACCCGGAGAAAAACCTGTCTGCCTCAGTTTTGTCCAGCACAGATCTCACATGGAGTGACCGGGATTTGAACCACGGACCCAGCGGTGAGAGGCCGGCGTGCTGCCGCCTAAGCCACGGAGGCTCATTTAATCTGATCTGATGAGTAATTAGGCTTAAGCTATCCGACAGATACCAAATTAAGCCATCTGCCCACTTTGGCAAAGTCCAAAATGAACAGTTTTCAAACCAGACTGTACCAATCGGACTACCTTATTATGAAAGCTATTTTGCCTTGTATCCGCGTATAGTATGCATATAGTATGCATTTATTTTTCGATCTGTTATGTATCGTTATTTCAGTGTGTTACACGTGTTACATATTTTCATGTTTTACCTCCTCCTTTCTTTCAAATGCGTTATTGAGCGCGCATACCTTATAAACTATCAAATCTTAGTCAGCACCCGGATACCGATCCGGTCGATATTTTCCTTTTGTCATTCATTTTTCGCGCTTTATTGCGGTGAAAGCTCGGTTATACGACGTCCAATGGAGGGTACTAGCTAAAACCGTCGTTGAGAGCGTCGCATAGGTTAATGCGTGCTTACTTTGATCTGTCTTTATCATATAAGGCATTCATTCTCACTCTTGATGCGGTTTAGATCTGGGAAACGGCAAACGTCTTGCAAAAGCAGCACTTCTCTGATAGGCACCGTAATACTGAGCTTATTTTGCTGAAGGGACAGGCTAAAAACGTATAAACGGGATCGTCGTGCAACTAAGCGTCGTATAACTAAGCTTTCACTGTAGTAAACGTTTTCCCTGTTAAAAAGTTTAATTATTTTTATATATTTTGCCCCCTTTACATACAGCTCTAAACCTTCTTCCACTTTCCACGGTTATGGAGTATGTGTCTTAGAAATAATAACAAAATATAATATATTCCGTACGTTCCATGCCAAGCTCACAAGTTAAACATTATCGTAGAGACAGCTTGTAAAACTAGCGCGCTTATCCGAGAGTTTTTTTTTTTTGACACTCTTGAAGCAGTGTAAGTTTTATTTTCGGGTAGCACGAAATGACATTTAAGTTTGCAGAAAGAGCTGGATAAAATTGAAAATTAACTTCAACTTAAGAATTTATCAAACACAAGGTGGGCTGCGCGCGCCGAATCGGTGAGAGCTGTTTCGACGTCTTACGAAGAGATAGTCACAGCATTGGAAACAATAAAAACCTCATTCGATTCTGAATTTGACAGTAAAAGCCGAACGTTTGCGTTAGGCTTACACAAAATTCTTCTAAACTTTGATTTTATCTGCGGAATGTACTTTACCAAAAACATCATGTTCAAAATTAAGAACGTAACAGAGCTTTTAGAAGCGGAGGAGCGCTGAATGTAGTAGACGCGATGCAGCTGATTCAGAGCGCTTTGAAGTCTTTTGAAGATATCGACGACGACGGCAAGACGAACGCTTTAATAAAGAGTGCATCGTCATTTGCGAAAAGTATGCAAGTAAATGCGGAGGAAGACTTCTTAAATCACCAAATGACCCGGCGACTTACAAAGAAGTATGACACGCACGCTGAAACGACAGCAGAAATTTATTTCCTTACCTTCTACAGAGGGGAGTTCCGAATACTTGTGGATGTATTTACTACAAGCGTGCAAGACAATCTCGCAGAGCTAATTTCTTTGCTAGAGCCATTCCACATAATTTTCAAGATACCCGCTGACAGAAAAAACTGCACCATCGAGCGCGTCCGATCTATAATGCTATCACACCCGAAAATCATCCTTCAAGATGAAGAGCTTGTGCTGGCTGTGCGTGATGCCAGTAAACAGTGTTTATCTTTTAAAGAAATCGCAAACGTTGCTGTTAAATTAAATAGGATTATACCGTGTGGTTATCAAGTAGTTCGACTGATTTTAACATCCCCAGTGTCTTCTGCTTCTTCCGAACGGTCCTTCAGCAAGTTGAAGCTCATTTTCAATCATTTGCGGACATCGATGGGCGACGACCGCTTAGACTCCCTCATGATGTTGTTTTCAACGAAAGATAAGATAATGGCCGTCATCTTTAAATAGTGCAAAGTATTGAAAAAGTATGACACGCACTCTGAAACGAGAGCAGAATATATGTTAACCAGGTAAATCAGCTACTTCCATGTAAAATTTCTTGTAAATCGGACCAATGGTTCTTTGGTGATTGAGTAATACACAGACACATACCATCTCACTTTTATATATTAGTATAGATGTAGTTTCTTCATGTACGAAAAACGTACGATATTATTTACTTAGTAATTTGAAAGTACCCATGTTTAAGTACAAAAGGTGCCAGGACATGGCTTCTAATGATTACTATGAGAATTATTGGTGACGTCATTTACCTGTAGGTTTGCTACCGTACTGTATCTGTTGAGGGCAGTGAAGGAGGTAATGTTCTGTACAAATCATTTACTCTTATAGACGTCTTTTTGACGTATTGAGTGTACAGGGAGCTGCCGTAGTACCTCTAAACTGAACCCAACGTCTGAAGTAGAAAAGAGGACGTGTTCATGGCGTGGTTAATCATTTTAGGTTACTGTTTCATTTTGGTTGCTACAAATTATTCTGGTTGTGTAAGTCTTAGTCAAGTCTTTTCACAGTTACTGGATTCCTGATTTGTAATACAAAAGATAGCCGGTACAGACTAACACTATCAACAATTAAAACAATGCAGCATAAAAACATTTTAGTGACGTCACTACACTCTTTGGTTTCAAACTTTCATATTTAAATTTCAAATAAAAAGAGAATGCTAAGAAATAGCAAACTTTTGATGGCATATACTAGGTTTAAAATTTTAATTTCTATCCGAATGGCTCTTATCACTTTTCATATATCTCCAACTGTAAGCGAGTAAAACCTACTTTTTTGCTATAAAACACGGTCAACGCCAAGCGGTGTAGCTGGACAAAATGTTCCATCCTAACTCTCCCTCCGCGCAGCACCACGCCTATCCCCTGTTTTACAGTAACTGTCACCTTCACATTTCAATTTATTTATGACCAGTAGCGAAGCACGGGTACTTCAGCCAGTTTATTATAAATGGTACTGTACTTAAACATGTTTTACCTCACAGTTTATAAAATTGTCCAAAGTTTAGAAAAGTTTTCGTTGTATGTGCCTCTCTCTCTCTCTCTCTCTCTCTCTCTCTCTCTCTCTCTCTCTCTCTCTCTCTCACCTCGTTGTTAGTATCCAGAGCGGAGTGCCGTCCTCGAAGCAGCCAAGATTCCACGTATTTTGAAGTACAGTCCAGTCAACGACCAAGTTGACCTTGACTTACAACTAACGTTCCGCAGTTCTAAAAAAATATGTTATATACGTTACTCGACTTTTCCCCCGATCAGAGGTTTCGGTACGGCGTACCGTCACAAATCTAGCCCTGACACAGTTTATCAGACAACTTATACACACACCCAAGTAGACGGGCCTACATGGCCACGATGCCGCAAAGTCCCTAAAGAATCAACAACAACAACAACAGACTCTACCGCGGATGAAGGACAGCTTCCTACACAAATCCTACCTCATTTACAAGTATACACACTAGTACAGACATCACAGTGCCACCGGTTATCTGACAACTTCTACACACACCCAAGTACACGGGGCTACATTACCATGATACCGCAAAGCCCCTCAAGAATCAACAACAAAAACAGGATTAATAAAACATAAACGTCAACATATCAGTAGTAGAACACACCTTAACGGAGAGTATAACACTAAAATACAACATATTGCGAGGTAAAGATTCAAAATCTTCCGTAACAGCAGCGGCATCAAGAGTATGAAATTAGACCCAAAATGTCACATTTAGACGACCACGTGGATTAGCGGCTGACATTCTCGGCTGTCGCCTTGGAGGTCCGAGTTTGAATCCCGGCTCTGCCATGAAATTTTAATTCTGGTCTGAGAACTGGAAGGGGGTAGGCCTACACTGCGCCTCCCGTGGCAAAACTTGGAAGATGTTTTGCGTGGTAGGTTCTAACTGAAGGCAACAGCAACCTCCCTTTTAATCGTCACCTGAATTACAAATACACGCACTATTACAGCCATCACAGTAACACAAGTTATCAGAAAAAATCATACACATTTACGTTCATGGGGCTACATGCCCATGATGTCGCCAAGCCTCTAAATAAATCAACAAAAACAGAATCATTTAATCTTAATACTAAGTTTCGTGATATCTATAGCAATTGTTACGTTAGGCCGCGAGCAGGGTTAGCCGATGTATTCGTTTTTAAAATTTTAATTCCCTACATCGACCCCTGTTAATACAATCTATGGCGTTCAGATTCCTAATGTCCTTACCGTGGTTTTGATAGAAAATGGAGGCCCATGGCCTGGTGTTTACGTCTTGAGCTATTGTAGTCATGGAGAAAATGGAGTGGCATGGCCTCTTACCGAGATAGATGGAAACTTGGTGGGCTCGTCTTGTGCTACTGTTGCCATGGAGATGGTCGGCCTTGCCATTCCTTCATATTTAAGTTAGTGTTGGTTGGTTCTCAAGTTTGGTTGGTTGGTTGGTTCCTTAGTTTAGGGGCTGCGACAACGCGGTCATGTAGCCCCGTGTACTTTGGGTGTGTGTAGAATCTGTCTGATAACCGGTGTTAATTGTGATGACTGTATTAGTGTGTGTATCTGTTTTTTAATTCAAGTAGAGACTGCAACTTTGAATTTTCAAATAGTTCCTACTTTTGCCGCCAAACGCCACCGTCAACGACTACTAGGCCTAGTTCAGAACTAGCTACTAGACGCCACCGCAGTCGGCTCTTGGCAACGAACGTAGCAACCTAAGAGCGTTGTTTACATTCTTAACCTATCCAATTTAGTTTCACACAGGTGTAATTAGTGGAAAGATCTTTAACATGCCATAAATCTATGACATGGGACCGCCGGCTTTACTTCCCCTCCGAAGGAAGGCATACTGAGGGATTTTTAACGCTCTTAAAAAATCCGACGGCTTCGGCCGGGTTTGAACCCGCTATCTTGGGCATAGAAGCTCAGCATGCTACCAACTACGCCACCGAAGCCGCCGTTCTCAAGTTTAGGGGCTGTGACAACGCGGTCATGTAGCCCCGTATACTTTGTGTGTAAAATCTGTCTGATAACCGGTGTTAATTGTGATGACTGTAATGGAACTAAAAGCCATACGATAAATAAATAAATAAATAATAACTGTAATAGTGTGTGTTATCTGTTTTTAGCCTACTTTCGATTTTTGCAAAAAATGAAAGTAGACTTATGAGATCAACACAGGGCGAAAAAAGTGTGTCTGTCTGTGTGTGTGTATGTGTGTGTGTGAGTCTGTGTGTGTGTGTGTATGTGTGTGTGTGAGTCTGTGTGTGTGTGTGTCTGTGTGTGTGTGTGTGAGTGTGTGTACTCTGAATGTCTGTCCCCCCCCCTATCAATTCGAACACGGTGAATGCGAATTGAACGAAATTTGGTACAAAGGTAGCACTAGCAAAGACCACCTCAGTGTCATGTTTTATATCGCCGCCATCTTGACGGAAACGTAATGGCGGCCACACAAATGTTCAAAGCTTAAATCAAATTACGACTGACCTAATCATCCGATCTCTACCAAATTTTGCAACAACATACCTTTTTGGGGGGAGCATCCTTTGACCAAACCAATAGGTCATCAGCCTAATAGTTTGCGGATGGCGGCCATCTTTGTGTGAAAATCGATTCCCCCTATTAATTCGAACACGGTGCAACCGAATGGAACGAAATTTGGTACAGAGGTAGTACTAACAAAAGGCACCTCAGTGTCATGTTTTATATCGCCGCCATCTTGACGGAAACGTAATGGCGGCCACACAAATGTTCAAAGCTTAAATCAAATTACGATTAACCTAATCATCCGATCTCTACGAAATTTTGCATTAACATACCCTTATAGAGGAAGCATCCTTTGAGCAAATGAATAGGTCATTAGCCTAATAGTTTGCGGATGGCGGCCATCTTTGTGTGAAAATCAATTCCCCCTATTAATTCAAACACGGTGAAACCGAATGGAACGAAATTTGGTACAGATGTAGTACTAACAAAAGGCACCTCAGTGTCATGTTTTATATCGCCGCCATCTTGGCGGAAACGTAATGGCGGCCACACAAATGTTCAATGCTTAAATCAAATTACGACTAGGCTAATCATCCGATCTCTACCAAATTTTGCAACAACATACCTTTATGGGGGAAGCATCCTATGACCAAACTAATAGGTCATTCGCTTAATAGTTTGCGGATGGCGGCCATCTTTATGTCAAAATTGATTACCCCTATTAATTCGAACACGGTGGAACCGAATGGAACGAAATTTGATACAGAGGTAGTAATAACAAAAGGCACCTCGGTGTCATGTTTTATATCGCCGCCATATTGACAGAAACGTAATGGCGGCCACACAAATGTTCAAAGCTTACGTTAAATTACGACTAACATAACCATCCGATCTCTACCAAACTTTGCAATAACATACCTTTATGGAGGGAGCATCCTTTGACCAATATAATAGGTTATTAGCCTAATAGTTTGCGGATGGCGGCCATCTTTATGACAAAATTGATTTCCCCTATTAATTCGAACACGGTGGAACCGAATGGAACAAATTTCGTACAGAGGTAGCACTAGCAAAGGGCACCTCAGTGTCATGTTTTATATCGCCGCCATCTTGACTGAAACGTAATGGCGGCCACACGAATGTTCAAAGCTTAAATCAAATTACGATTAACCTAATCATCCGATCTCTACCAAATTTTGCAACTACATACCTTTGTGGAGGTAGCATCCATTGACCAATCTAATAGGTCATTCGCCAAATAGTTTGCGGATGGCGGCCATCTTTATGTCAAAATTGATTCCCCCTATTAATTCGAACACGGTGGAACCGAATGGAACGAAATTTGGTACAGAGGTAGCACTGGCAAAGGGCACCTCAGTGTCATGTTTTATATCGCCGCCATCTTGACTGAAACGTAATAGCGGCCACACGAATGTTCAAAGCTTAAATCAAATTACGATTAACCTAATCATCCGATCTCTACCAAGTTTTGCAACTACATACCTTTATGGAGGGAGCATCCTTTGACCAATCTAATAGGTCATTCGCCTAATAGTTGGCGGATGGCGGCCATCTTTGTGTCAGAATCGATTCCCCCTATTAATTCAAACACGGTGAAACCGAATGGAACGAAATTTGGTACAGAGATAGCACTAGCAAAGGGCATCTCAGTGTCATGATTAATATCGCCGCCATATTGACAGAAACGTAATGGCGGCCAAACTAATGTTTAAAGCTTAAATCAAATTACGACTAACATAACCATCCGATCTCTACCAAACTTTGCAACAACATACCTTTATGGAAGGAGCATCCTTTGACCAATCTAATAGGTCATTAGCCTAATAGTTTGCGGATGGCGGCCATTTTTATGTCAAAATTGATTCCCCCTATTAATTCGAACACGGTTGAACCGAATGAACGAAATTTGGTACAGAGGTAGCACTAGCAAAGGGCACCTCAGTGTCATGTTTTATATCACCGCTATCTTGACGGAAACGTAATCGCGGCCACCCAAATGTTAAAAGCTAAAATGTAATTACGACCAACCTAATAATCTAGTCTCCACCAAATTTTGCAACACTATATCTTCATGTGGGAAACATATTCTGACCAAACTGCAAGAACATCAGCCCAATAGTTTGCAGATGGTGGCCAAGTATGTGTGCAAATGGATTCCCCCTATCAATTCAAACTCGGTGAAACCGAATTGAACGAAATTTGGTACAGAGGTAGCACTAGCAAAGGGCACCTCATATTCATGTTTAATATCCCTATTGCACGTTGTATTTCAACAAGCTACTACAACCAAAATTCAATCATACTCCTTGAAAAGGACAAAGAGTTATAACAATACCCATGCATTTAGGAGAAAGTAGGCTATATGTTCTTTACTGAACATCTTGTTTAATTTAAGTACTGCACCTTAGAATTTTTCAAATAGTTCCTACTTTTGCTGCCAAGCGCCACCGTCAACGACTACTAGGCCAAGTTCAGAACTTAGCTACTAGACGCCACCGCAGTTGGCTCTTGGCAACGAACGTAGAAACCTAAGAGCGTTGTTTTTATTCTTAACCTATCCAATTTAGCTTCACACAGGTGCAATTAGTGGAAGGTTCTTTAACATGCCATAAATCTATGACATGGGACCGCCGGCTTTACTTCCCCTCCGAAGGAAGGCATACTGAGGGATTTTTAACGCTCTTAAAAAATCCGACGGCTTCGGCCGGGTTTGAACCCGCTATCTTGGGCATAGAAGCTCAGCATGCTACTGACTACGCCACCGAAGCCGCTCATATTTAAGTTAATTTTCTGACTTTATTAGCCTTTGCTCAAGTGCAAATAGGCCGATATCAGAAGAATGAGAAAGACTACCGAAGATTCATATATCCAGCGGTTTCTTCTGGGTCCTGAACTATGTGTATGTAAAATTTGGTTGAGATTGGTGGAAAGTGTAGATTTGTATACGGAACAAATATACATACCCACATACAGACTTTCACTTTTATATATTAGATAATTATTTCAGAAAACTGTAAAGACAAAATTATAAAACAAGAAATAATAGATTGATGGTGAATATGTATGTATTTTCAAACCGAATGTATTAATGTTGTTAAATTACGTAAAAAAATTAAATTGAAATAATGTGCATTGTTTGAAGGGGAGCCTAGTTGTCCTACATTAAAATTTAATGTAGGCCAACGGCTTTGGTAAGAAAAATGTTGCTACAACAGTCTCAATTTAATTTAAAATTGCAATCAAAATTAGATGACTATTTTGTCCACTGATTAATTTTTTAAGATGTTCAGAAAGGCGTAAAAATATCGTCTTTAGAACTCTATATTTCAATATTTCATAAAGCCCCACCCCTCTACCACCACCACTCGGTAGCCCACAGTACCGGAACCTCTTTTTTAGCCTATTTTCAATTTTGAAAAAATAGGCTTATGAGATCACCTTTTGTCCGCGCGCGTGTGTGTGTGTGTGTGTGTGTGTGTGTGTCTGTGTGTGTGAGGTGTGTGTGTGTGTGTGTGTCCCCAATAACTTTTAAACGGCTGAAGCGATTTCAATGAAGCTCGGTAAGTTCATAGCACTGTTCCGGGCGACCTCGACCGTGGCCTTCAAATTTTGTTAAGTCTCACCAATCCAACATGGCGGCTGTGCGAAATATTTCACCCGCATTCAATATCTCCGAAACTATTACCGATATCACCCTGGAATTTATTACGGTGATAAAGGGAACTACTAGAAGTTCACCTATGTAACTTTTGAAAAACTGGTAATTACAAAACCAACATGGCGGCCACGCGAATTTGCGACTTTTAAATAGACGTTTCTCGCGAATTAACCAACCAAACGCAATAAAACTTCGTACAGTATATGTTTATACACAGTGTAATGCACCGACATCAAACTTGGTTCAATTGTTAACATAACCACAAGATGGCGGATGTGCGAAATATTTCACCGGCATTCTATATCTCTGAAACTATTAGCTGTATCACCCTGAAATTTTTGTACGGAGATAAAGGGCTCTACTGGAAGTTCAACTATGCAACTTTGAAAAAGCGGTTAACTACAAAACGAACATGGCGGCCAAGCGAATTTGAAAATTTTAAATAGACCTTCCTCGCGATTTAATGTTCCAAACGCAATGAAATCTGGTACAGGAAATGTTTATACACATTGTAATGCACTGGTATCTAATTATGTTCAATTGTTTACATAACCTAAAGATGGCGGCCGTGCGAATTTAAAAATAAAGTTTTTATTTCTTGTGTCGTGATCAAGTGATCGAAGTGAAAGTTTGAATAATGAACCTACGCAATAATTTTCCATTAATTGTACATGACTCTATGGCCTATACATTTAACAATCCAACATGGCGACCATCCGAATTATTCAGACGACTCTGAATATCTACGAATCTGTTAGAGCAATCAAACTGTTTTTTTTTATGTTCATAGGGGCTATGAACGTAAGTTCACCTATAGGACTTTAAATAACCTGGTGATCACAAATCCAACATGGCGGCGACGTGAATATAAATATTATCATGGACGTTTCTCGCAATTTAACCATCCTAGTGCTGTGAAACTCGGTACAGTAAATCCTTTTACGAATGTTAATCCACTGGCATCTAATTTATTTCAATTGTTTCCATAACCACAAGATGGCAGCTGTGCGAAATTTTAAAATCTCTTTGTTACTTCTTGTGCCCTAATCATGCGATTGAAGTTTGAATGCTACACGTACACAATAATCTTCATGAAACATTACATAACTCTAGGACCTACATATATAAAATTCAACATGGCGACCATCCGAAATATTTAGTCGGTACTCAATATCTACGAGTCTATTACAGCAATCAAACTGAAATTTTGTATGTTGATAGAGGCAATTAATATAAGTAGAATATATGAAAATAGGCTGTATAGTTCTTCAAGGAACTACTTGTTTTTTTTTTTACAAATCAAGCACTGTCTGTACTAGTGTGTGTACTTATATACGAGGAAGGATTTGGATTGGAAGCTGTTGTTGTTTTATTTGAGAGGCTTGGCCATTAGCCCCGTGTACTTGGGTGAGTGTTTAATTTTCTCTGATAACCTGTGTTATTGTGATGGCTGTATTAGCGTGTGTATTTATAATTCAGGTGAGGATTCAATCAACCAACGTATAATATAGCACGTTATATTTCAAAAAGCTACTATAACCAATATTCAATCATACTCCTTGAAATAGAGGAGAAAGTAGGCTATGTTATGTTCTTTAACATCTTGTTTTCAAACGAGATTTGTAATTCAACTTTCTTTGCTTGTTGTAGTAGGATTTCGAGTTGATATTGTGCTTCGGGGATGTTTCGGGCAAATAACGCCATGTCGTCTACAAGTGTAAAGCAGTCCAATTCTATCCCTTTAATTTTTGGGCTGATTCTATGTGCCGGTGCACCCGCTTTCCGCCATTTTCGTACAACTTTTTCAAGCGCGTAATTGAAGAGTAACGGGGACAATCCATCCCCTTGTCGGATACCCGTGTCTATGAGAAATTCTCGGCTCCATTCTCCCATAAATTTAACCCTAGATTTGGTTTCCATGAGTATTTCTATAATGATATTTGTTGTCTTTTTATCTAGCCTAATCCAAATTCTTTGAGTACGGTACGGTATTTCGAAAAGGGATTCTCGTTCTAAGCTGTCATATGCCTTTATGAAGTCAACAAATGTAATGCCATAAATATTGTTCGACAAATTGAGGAAATAATTCAGTGAGTCTTTTAAGTTGATAATTTGTTCCACACTTGAACGGCCTTTACTGAATCCACTTTGGCATTCGCCAATTTTTGAATCCATTTGAATTTCTGCATGATTTAGGAGAGCTTTGGACAAAACTTCACAAGTTATGCATAATAATGAAATTCTACGATATTTGTTGGGGTCCGTCTTGTTTCCTTTCTTGTCTCTTGGATGCATGAGCGCCCATCTTCCAATATGCGGTGATTTTTTATTATTTATTTATTTAGGATCGTTTCAATCTCCTATGGGTTACGATTACACAACTACCTTGACTGTTGATGTTCTTTCCTGTTACGCCAATACTCTTTCATTCGTTGGCTCACTCTTGCTCATTCCTCGTCCGAGAACACCCTTCGAGTTCTCCTGTGTTTCTCTACGGACAGATCTGTCACCTCCGCAATTTTCCTTCTGAACACTTTTCTGTTTGCAATATCTCCCTCCTGAATGCCACATTTTTTAAGATCCTGATAATCTTCTTTCAACCATGGTACTTGAGTCTTTCTCCTTTTCTGAAAAAAAAAAGGAAGGAAGATTGTAGTTTTACGTGACCGTTAATCTCGAGATCATGAGCCACGGGACCTCCTTTTTACGTGGAATCCGAACCACAGGACATGGCATTTCACTTTGAAAATCTCACATGCATTGATCAGGAATCGAACCCGGCCCGCCGTGGTGAGAGGCCAACAGCTTGACCGCTGCGCCACCACGCCCCCTATCCTTTCCTGAAAGATGAGGATTTTATTTGCTAGGCGTTCCGGTCCCATTCTTCTCAAGTGTCCATAGAAAGTCAGTCGTCTTTCCTCATAGATGTTGAAATGTTCTCTCATTTTTATATAGCTCTTGATTTGATTCAAAGGGAAGGTAAACTCATTTGTTGTTGCTTTCTTGGGTCCCAGAATTTTTCTCAGAAATGTACGTTCTTTTCTATTTCTGTGATTCCCTTTCTGGCAATTGTCTCCGCTGCATAAAGGCATTCAGGTTTCACCACGGTATTATTTTTTCATTATTATTATTATTATTATTATTATTTTGAAGAATTACCGGCATACAGGTTTACGAATTAACCAGGTTATTTTATATCAATCAATCAATCAATGTCTAAAGGCAATGCCTTGTCGATTCAACCATTGTATTCTGTCTTCAGCTTGTCTTTTCATCTCACAGTAGGAACCACATCCTACGTTTTGCATCAATACTTGAAGGAATTGCTTCCTAGGTCGACCTCGCCCTTCTTTCCCAAGACCTTTCCTTCCAGTAGATTGGTTAGAAAGGTATTATGACGCACGGTGTGTCCAATGAATTTAGCTGTTCTTCTGTGTACTGTTACCATCAGCTGTTTCTTCCCCTGGATTTATCGCAGTATACTTTCGTTTGTTCTTTTTTCAGTCCAACTGACCTTGAGCATTCGCCTCCAGACGCACATCTCAAACGCTTCAAGCCGTTTCCTATCCTGTTCTCGAATTGTCCAAAATTCACATCCATATAAGAGTACGCTCCACACAAATGAAATCACAATTTTTTTCCTAATCTCAATATCTAGATGTATATTGGCCAGAAGAGTTATTTTGTTGCTGAATGCTTGTTTGGCAAATGCTATTCTTCTCCTTTTCTCTTTGCTGCAGCGGTTATCAAGTGTGATTAAACTTCCGAGGTAAGGGAAACTGGTGACTTGTTCCACTACTTTGTTAGAAAGCCTGATGTTGGTTTGATTTCGCTCAGTTACGAGTAATATTTTTGTCTTCTTCACGTTAACGTTTAAGTATAAATCTACTAAATATGATGACAGTATATTCAGCATCTTGGATAATTCCTTTTCTGAGTCTGCATCCACTGCTATAGCATCTGCAAAGCGAATACAATGGATATGTTGTCCATTTATTCTATTTCTTTGGGTGTTCGTTTTGAATTTATTTATAGCTTTTTCGATGAATACATTGAAGAGGTACGGTGAAAGGGGGCAACCCTGTCTAACTCCCTTCCTGATTTTTACTTCCTGACTGATTCCTTTGATGTCTACTATTGTGGTATTGTAACGTGTTTTTCGAGGGGTTTTTATGCCACTGGCATAAGTCAGTAGGAAGCCATTCTATATTTATTTACGCGGCAAATTGTTCAGCCAAGATAATTTTTCATGTTAATTTATTATTATTATTAATTTATTATAATTATTATTAAGATATTTTCGGAGCATTTTATAAAAATTATAAGCATACAGATTGGTTTTCTATGTCTTAGAAAACGCTATCAAGCAAAGTATTGCGAACGACAATATCATAGAAAATTATGTGATTACGGAATTTTACGGAGTTTCGTCAGTTAGGATATTATGAGAGACATGACTCACTGGAAATTCAGATACGGGCTGATTCTTGTCAAGAAGTATTACGCAAGCGGGGTTGCAGCGTCAAGAAAAGGTGGATAGTTGGAACGGAACCCTCCCGCCGAGTGTAATGAGCCAGAGGAGGGGAGTATAGCGGCGTGCTCAGCCAATGAGTGGAGACCACGTAAGCTAGAAGTCGGGACTGGAGTGGGGATGCGGCGGGTGCATATATCGTTCAGCGCGCCGTGGAACGAGGACAATCTGTGAAAGACTTGACTAGTTCGGTTGCAAGTGTGTGTCGCTCCGATGTTCCGTGGAGTGGAGAACTATCTGTTTACAACTTAACCAGTGTGGTTATACGTGTTGGTTCCGAGGTTCGGACCATAAGTCTTCAAATCTACCAGTATATCATCAAACATCGACGAGATGACGACGTCCAGGAGACTGTGGGAAGCACACAGCATCATCCAGTACGAGGGAAATGCTTTGGCAATTTCCAGTGGTAAGCACGAATGACGCAGAAATACGCAATCTCTCATTTCTCTTTGTTTTATATTTCATATTTCAGTAACTTCATAGCTTGGGAATAATTTATCAGACTCCGTTTTCACGTAATTTTCTATCTGTAATATTAAAATCGCAACGCTCCAATTTAAATTTTAAACTTATTATTATTATTAATTACCTCTACCCAGGTGGAGTTTCAACCGTGCAAATTGGGACAAATTCTCTGAAGATCTTGATCGGAAGCTATTTGATTCAAAACTAGAGCCAATTGCCAATAACTATGATGACTTCGTTAACCTAGTAATTTCAGCTGCTAAATTAAACATCCCTAGAGGTTTCAGAAAAGACTATGTGCCAGGCTGGAACCCTGAAAGCGAGGCGCTATACGAAGAATATCTAACAACAGGCAATCATGAAGTTGGTTCGAAGCTGCTACACTCACTAGAGAAGAATAGGAAACAAAAGTGGGAAGAAACAGTGAAAAACATGGACTTCGCGAAATCGAGCAGAAAGGCTTGGAGAGTCTTAAATCGTCTTACTGGAAAACATGTCTCCAAAAAGCAGTATACTAACTTGAGCCCAGATGCCATTGCAAATAGAATGGTGGACATTACACGATCCAAAAGAGATAAATGTCACACGAAAACAGTGAAACAAAAGCTCACCGAACTCAAACGTAGAACTCCGAAGAATGAGAAACTGTCTAGGCCATTTTCTGTTCAGGAAGTTGAAACCGCTATCAAGATGTTGAAAACTGGTAAAGCTGCTGGTCCAGATGGCATCTATAATGAATTCCTGCGAAACATGGGTCCACATAGCATCAGCTGGCTTACTTCACTTTTTACTTTCATCCTTCAGACTAACAACCTACCAAAGCAGTTTAAACGGTCAAAGGTGATCGCCCTTCTTAAACCTGGCAAGTCGGAGCAGAGACCTGAAAACTACCGTCCAATAGCACTTCTTAGCTGCATTTATAAACTTTTAGAACGAGTCCTTCTTGCCAGGATAGCACCACTCATTGAAGCTGTAACCCCACCAGAACAAGCTGGATTCAGGACAAACCGAAGCTGTACTGACCAAGTCTTGGCCCTCACCACTCACATTGAAGCAGGGTTACAAAAGAAGCTAAAATCAACAGCTGTCTTTATCGACCTGACTAGCGACATGGACTGATCCTCAAAGTGCTGGAAGCTATCCCCTGTTTGGAAATTGCAAATCTTATCTCTAACATGCTTTGTGAAAGAGAGTTCGTAGTATTTCTAGATGATGCTAAAAGTCGCAAAAGGAAACTAAATAATGGTCTACCCCAAGGATCAGTTTTGGCCCCAGTTCTATTCAATCTGGTACGAGTAGCGCCGCCGGCACACAACGAACAGAACCAATCTAGTGTTCCATCTACCGGCAACGACAAGAACCAGCAAGGAGAGAAACCTACCAACAGCAGTCAGGACACAAACAGCATCCAGCATGCGGTGTCACCTACCGACACAAATCAGAAGACTAACAGGAGCCAGCATATACCGTTCCAGGCTGTGGAAACAAATAACAATCAAAGCGTAGATACATACAGATCGCTTGAAGACAAAATCACAAAAAGGATGACCCAGCAAATACAATCAATAATGGAAAACATGTCGCAAAATATCAAAAAGATGATACGAGAGGAGATCAGACATACAAATCAACAGAATCTGACACCTCAGCTAGATATTTCTAAAACAACCCCTGAAATACCATACCGCTTCGAAAGGAATGCGCAGATGCCCAACATGCGAAGAGGAACACGCCCCACCCCAACGCCTATAGGAAGAAATGAGGATTACAACATAGAGGAAGATAACTTCCCAGCGATAACACATGAATCACCACAAGGCCAAAAACAGGAAACACCAACAAACAAAACAGCAGAGGAGAAGTGGACAGATGTAATCGGCAGAAGAAGGAGACAACCAGCGCGATCACAAGTTCCCATAACTGGAACAGGAGCCGAAGACAAAAACCTACAAGCTGCAGAAAAGATGGCCTGGTTCTTCATAGGGAGAGCACAACAGCAAACAACAACAGAGGACATAACGAAATTCCTTACCAACAAGGAAATTAAAGGAAACCTAATCTGCGAAGAATTATCAACGAAGTACACACATCAAAAAAAGTTTTGCATCACCTCGGTTCCCAGATCTCCGGCATATAAACGTTGACTGTGTATATTGTATCCAAGATACAGTCCCTTTGACTGTTCATAGATGTCACTAAAACTGCTCAAAGATGTAAACAACCATGCATGAGCAGGGCCTATTAGACGGAGGGGGTACGACAGCCGATCAGTTCCAGTCATTCCACCAGGACGAAGGTACGCTGCTCATGTTGTCTGTAGTTCTACCATGCCTAGAAGGTCAATACCGCAGTTCGATCGCGTCCGCATTGTTACTTTGTGTCAAGAAGGGCTCTCAACAAGGGAAGTTTCCAGGCGTCTCAGAGTGAACCAAAGCGATGTTGTTCGGACATGGAGGAGGTACAGAGATACAGGAACTGTCGATGACAGGCCTCGCTCAGGCCGCCCAAGGGCTACTACTGTAGTGGATGACCGCTACTTACGGATTGCCGCTCGGAGGAACCCTGACAGCAATGCCACCATGTTGAATAATGCGTTTCGTTCAGCCACAGGACGTCGTGTTTCAACTCAAACTGTGCGCAATAGGCTGCATGATGCGCAACTTCACTCCCGACGTCCATGGCGAGGTCCAGCTTTGCAACCTCGACACCATGCAGCGCGGTACAGATGGGCCCAACAACATGCTGAATGGACCCCACGGAATTGGCATCACGTTCTCTTCACCGATGAGTGTCGCATATGCCTTCAACCAGACAATCGTCGGAGACGTGTTTGGAGGCACCCTGGTCAGGCTGAACGTCTTAGACACACTGTCCAGCGAGTGCAGCAAGGTGGTGGTTCCCTGATGTTTTGGGGTGGCATTATGTGGGGCCGACGTACGCCACTGGTGGTCATGGAAGGCTCCGAAACGGCTTTACGATACCTGAATGACATCCTCCGACCCATAGTGCAACCATATCGGCAGAATATTGGAGAGGCATTTGTCTTCATGGACGACAATTCTCGACCTCATCGTGCACATCTTGTGAATGCGTTCCTTCAAGATAACGACATCGCTCGACTACAGTGGCCAGCATGTTCGCCAGACATGAACCCTATCGAACATGCCTGGGATATGTTGAAAAGGGCTGTTTATGGACGTCTTGACCCACCAACCACTCTGAGAGATTTACGCCGAATTGTCGTTGAGGAGTGGGACAATCTGGACCAACAGTGTCTTGATGAACTTGTGGTTAGTATGCCACGGCGAATACAGGCATGCATCAATGCAAGAGGACGTGCTACTGGGTATTAGAGGTAGTGGTGTGTACTGCAATCTGGACCACAAATGCTGAAAGTCTAGCTGTATGATGGTACAACATGCAATGTGTGGGTCTCATGAGCAATAAAACGAGCTGAAATGTTGTTTGTGTTGATCTCTATTCCCTTTGTATTTAACGGTTCCGGAACTCTTGGAACCGAGGTGATGCAAAACTTTTTTTGATGTGTGTATAAAATGAAATGCTTCAAAGTGGGAATCTCATTTAAATATCTTGAAACAGTAAATAATTCAGACTTCTGGCCATCAAACATCACCGTCAGTCGTTTTAAGTTTTTCGGAGGAACACAGGGATGCCACTCGAATAAAACACAGAACGGACTTTGGAGCAACACAAGCTATAGAGGAGAAGAGAATAGAGGAAACCTACAAATAATGTTATGGAACATTGAAGGCTTAAAAAACGCATTAAGCATGTCACCAACGGACTGCCTAAAAGGATATGACATAATAATATTAACAGAAACGTTCCTCACAGGCCATTGGCAACATGCAGAATATTATTGCATACATCTACAAGCGAAACAAGGAGAAAAGGGAAGACCAATAGGAGGAATAACCGTTCTCTTAAAGCCTTGGCTGACCCCAACAAAAATGATAACACAACTGGATCACTCTCTACTAATAGAAACAAAACACATCACAATTATAGCCGCTTACTTTCAACCACACACAACGGCCTTGGAGATAATAGACGAATTAGGACAACTTATCACTCAGAGTAAACAGGACAGCCCCCTAATCGTAGCAGGGGACTTAAACTGTAGACTGGATGTACACAATTACAAAACAAAAGTATTAATGGAAAAACTACAAGAAGATGGCCTTCTCCTATTAAATAACAGCAACATACCAACCTATATATCTCACAATGGAAAAAGCGTCATAGATGTGGCACTCATAAAAGGACAAATAAAAGGAGAAATAACCCCTATCTGGTCAGCAAATCACACACCAATAAGAAAACATATCCCCATGAAAATAAAAATTCATGGCGATTGGCGAGCACCCAAAAAACAAACAAAATGCCTATTATCAAGAAAAATTGACGTCGGAAAAATAGAAGGACGAGCCGACCAGATAAGAAAAATAGAAACGCTTACTGAAGAATCAAGACTAGAAGAAGCGGCACAAACACTTGAAGAACTGCTAATACAAGCCGCAACCCCAAGAAAGGAACGAAAGGCGAAACAATGGTTCGATCAGGAATGCTACGTGCTAAGAAAAGAAGTATTGAAGGCCCTGCATGAACTAAAAACAAACGAGAAGAACCTTACACTCTATCAGGTATACAACAGAAAAAGAAGTCTCTATAAAACGCTCACGCGGGAGAAGAAAAGGGTATACTGGGAGGAAGAAGGTAAAAGAATCGTAGAAGAGGCAAAGAAAGACCCAGATATCGCTCTACGTCCTAGGAAGCAAGCGCAGACACATTATATAAACATGGAAAAATGGATGACACACTTTAACAATATACTCAACAAGGAAGGAATAACGAACACCCCAGAAAATAATCAAAGTACCTATACACTAGCGTCAACAGAATGGACTCCGCTGACAGCTAATGAAGTCCAAAACATCATCTCAAGCACAAAGAAAAACAAAGCCGCAGGACCAGACAACATTTACAGTGAGTACATAAAAGACACTGCTCACCTCCTACTACCTACATGGACAAAATTATACAATAAATGCATTGAGACGGCCTCAATACCGGAGAGATGGAGACATTCAACTATAAAAGTACTTTATAAAGGCAATGGCGATCCATATGATACAAACACATACAGAGGCATCGCTCTGGAGAATATTCCGTTCAAGATATTCACAAAAACAATCGTGGGGAGAGTCAGAGAAGAAATAGACGAGTATCTACCAGAAAATCAATTCGGATTCCGGAAAGGAAGATCAGCTGTAACCGCTATACACTTACTACTCAATGACATCAGGGAAGCCCTTGAAAGAAGAGAAAAGTTCTACGTAGTGTTTAGAGACTTCACAAAAGCATTCGACCTCATAAACCGGGAACTTGTGGCACAGAAGCTGGAAGAAACCCTAAACAGGAACCATGTGTGGACTGAAACCATAAAAACGATACTACAATGGAACAAAATAAGAATCTCTGACAACATATCACTTTCAGAACCGATACTTCAAACGAACGGAGTATTACAGGGTGACCCAATGAGCCCATTACTTTTCATCCTGGCAGCAGAAGAAATAATGCGAATAGCCAATAAGGATGACGTAGTATCGTACGCCTACGCTGATGATATAGTGATCGGATCAAAGGACATCAGAAAACTACAAAACGTGATAAAGGAAATGGAGGAATGGTGCTACAAACACACATTCGAAATTAATACATCAAAAACAAAAATGATGGTATTTAGGCAAGGAGGAAAGATCCCAGCAATGACAGAAATCTTCATAAAGAGGCAGAAAGTAGCCATAGTAAACGATTTCAAGTACCTTGGCATTACTCTGCAAACAAGTGCCAAATGCTTTACAAAGCATGTAATAGAAAAAACAACACAGGCAATACGGGCGATGCACGAAATCAACTACATTAGATCACTTAGCCTAGAGACGGCGATGGCACTATTTAGAGCAAAAATCATGCCTATTCTAACATATGGGATGGAAATCATTTGGCCGTACCTCACAGAGAAGAACCTATCCTCTCTAGAAAGAATAAAAGCTCTATACATAAAGAGAGCGATCGGAGTATCCAAGACAACAAGATCAAGACTCGTCTACCTTCTAGCACGAGAATCCTTCCTCATTGAAGACTTCAGAACACACCTGAACCTGCCCAACACCAGAGCATCAGAAAATCTCCTAGCAACACTCAACAAAATTAGAGAAGACACCCCACCTGAATTCTTTGGAACTGGAGCTATGATAGACCGGACGTGGACAACATCCAGCTTCGAGATGAGGCACGTGTTCACAAGACTGGCAGTACATGGTTTCCACCATCTAATTTGTAACAACACCTCATACCATGAACCGACAGAGATATGTAAGTGCGAACTATGTGGATACATGTGTGAACGTTACCACCTAGAACTCTGCACCAAAAGAACAAAAACAATTAAAGAATATGCAAACCAAGGCCCAAGCCCGCGAGTACAGTGTATATAAATGTATTATTTCTTTTCTTTGTGTATGGCTATTTAGCTGCAATAAATATATTATTATTCAATCTGTACATTCATGACTTGCCACCAACAACAGCTACTAAGTTTATTTACGCAGATGACATTGCACTGGTAGCTCAAAGCAGAACTTTTGAAGATGCAGAAGGCACTCTTACAACCGATCTGGAGAAAATGTCAATGTTCTTCAAGTCCTGGCGACTGATCCCAAGTATGTCTAAGACAGAGGTTTCATGCTTCCATCTTGCCAACCGACTAGCAAACTACAAGCCAAATGTTGTATTTCGTGGTGAAAAACTGAAATACAACCCATTCCCGAAATACCTAGGTGTCACGCTGGACCGAACTCTAAGCTACAAAGAACACCTCACCAAGCTCTCTCAAAAAATTTCCACCAGAAATAACATCCTGCACAAGCTTTGCGGTAGTTCATGGGGAGCCACGGCGGACTGCTTAAGATTAACGGGTATCAGTCTAGTCTATTCTGCAGCGGAATACTGTGCTCCAGTATGGTTGGAAAGTGCACATGTGCATAAAGTGGATACCAAGCTGAATGACACTATGCGTTGCATAACCGGCACCATAAAATCAACCCCTCGCCACTGGCTACCAGTACTCAGCCACATTCCACCACCTCACCTGAGGAGGAAGGAAGCTCTGATCAGAGAAGCAAAGAAGATCTATGCTTCTCCCTCATTACCAATACACCAGGAATTCTGCCACCCACCACCGAAGCGACTTCATTCGAGGAGACCAACCAGTTTATTGGCCGACCAACTTCTGGCAAATCGATTCAACCTAAACCAATGCTGGCAGGACGAATGGTCAAACTCAACGTCTGGAACTAGTGCCCAGAAGATCAACCCAACGGTGAAAATACAAGGATTTGACCTTCCTAGAAAATTATGGTGTCGCCTCAATAGACTGAGAACCAGGCACGGCCGTTGCAATTACCTATGCCATAAGTGGGGTTGGATAGATTCCCCATTGTGTCAATGCAATGAGGAGGAACAGACCATGGACCATATCATCCAGCGCTGCCCTCTACACGCCTACTCCGGGAGCCCTAGTGATCTGTTTCATCTTCGAGAATGTACTGTGGAATGGCTCCAAAACTTGAACTTGGATTTGTGATTTGTTTTTATGTAATTCACCATACGATTAAATAAATAAATAAATTATTACTTTTGCTATTCTTGTTTTATATAATAAATTCATTTCTTTTACAATGCAATCTTTGCTTTCAGTAGGTAGCATTAGATATAGACCAATTCCTTCTCCTGATACAATTGTTTGTTGGGTTAATGATCAAATCATACCACGATCTGAGTGAATTAGATTCTTGAAGGTGTTCTACCAGAGCTAGACGTTGTTAAATACAAATTTAGATTTCAACATTGCGTTGAGGTCTTGGCGCCCATTAAAACAACATAGCTTAGGGAAAGGTAAACAGTTACATTTATTACCCAACAGTTAGGGCCAGTCAAACTGCTACACTTGTCGCTACCAACATGGGGCATTAATTAACATTACACTTGTACGCTCAACGTGGAGCAAAGTGGAAACTTTACAATTGTCGCTCAACGTGTGGGCTAGCAAAACGTTACAGTATGATTTTCATCAAGTGATTTGTCTCTGTGAATAGATAACAATGCTGGACCGTTGAGTCTGTTTTCAGAAGTAGAATTACTTAAGTACCGGTACCGTATGTTTTCATCCTACTCAAACTCCGTTCGGCGGTAGCTTTAGAGACAGGCAAAATTACCAAAAGTTTGATAAGCGTATAGTTAGTTACCGGTCATTATTGTTGTTTTAAGGAGCGGAACAGTGAGGTCAAGGGTATGAAAGGGAAAATAACTTTTGTCACGCTTCAAGGGCACTTGTTGCTGTTCTAGTTAGGTTCTTAAGAGCGAAGGCACTGGAGAGTAATACTGTAATAGGTATTGTTGTTACACATAAGATCAGAGCTAACTGATTGTCACAGTTTACATCGCTCTACCGTCGCCTCGCTTTTCAACGTTGCCATATGTCGCTTAGTAACAATAGTACATGATAAGTATATTGGTTTTGAATGTTTTAATTCATATACAAATATTATATTTGACAAAAAAAAAAACGCGCCCCTGAATGGGACCATACTTCGAAATAACATTCGACATTTCATGAGTTTGAGTTAGTTATTGAGGTTTTAACTACGAGGTCATCTGTCCCATCATGAGTTTGAATTCTTTACATTTACTGTGCTAGAATAGGCTGCTCACAGCAGAGCATTGTTGTCATACATAAACCATCCATTTTCCAAAAAAAAAAGTCAACAATTTATTATTTTTTGTTTAAAGAATTTATTTGGAAATGTTCAGTAGTTAGATTGTGTCGTCGATAGCTCAAAACATTATTATAGGCTAAGCAGAAAAGGACCGCTCTACATCAACTGGCGTAACTGCACAGTATTTGCTTGAATTTGGATGCTATATGGGCACTTATTGTTTCTGGCAAAAGTTCACCCGTCCCATTAATAAAACTATCAATTTGACACAAAGATTCAAAGCCTGGGTTATTGTTCAAAATGTTTTCAAACTTTTCTTTAAGTTTCCTCGGGAATACCTAAGGTAAGGAGGAGTTCACTAGACGAATTGTATAAATTACCGGTACCGTACCTGAATAGATTCGGTCAACGCCAAACCTTGAGTTTGGAGCTTTTTAATATAATATACTCGCAGATACGAGGCACGTCTAGAAAGTAAGTTCCGTTTGGTAATAAAATTAAATTGTGTACAGATACAGAAAATATATTTATTGCACAACATTCTACACCTCTTAAACTACTTTTCCACATAACTGCCGAACTTTTGCAGGCATTTGTCATAGCGTGGCACAAGTTTTTGGATACCTTCTTCATAGAAGTTTGCCGCCTGTGTCTTCAACCAGTTGGAAACATCTTCTTTCTGCTCGTCGTCATTGTTGAAGTGTTGACCGCCAAGAAAAGACTTAAGATGTGTGAACAGATAAAAGTCGCTAGGAGCGAGGTCAGGGCTGTACGGAGGGTGGTCAAACACGTCCCAGCCAAATCCCTGTAGGAGGTTTTTCGTCACATTTGCAGTGTGTGGTCGTGCGTTGTCGTGAAGAAAAACAACACCTTTTGACAGCAACCCTCGGCGCTTATTCTGTATTGCGCGGCGCAATTTCCTAAGTGTCTCGCAGTAAGCATCTGCGTTGATTGTTTGGCCACGCGGTAAGAAATCAATGAGTAAGATGCCTTTCCAGTCCCAGAACACTGTGCACTTCATTTTCCGAGGCGTCAAGATTTGTTTCGGCTTAACCTGTGCTGGGGATGAAGTGTGCCTCCATTCCATTGATTGCCGCTTACTTTCAGGGGTGTCGTAAGAAACCCAAGTTTCATCTCCTGTGACTATCTGTGTCAGAAATTCTTCGCCGCCTTCATTGTAACGGATCAAAAACTGAATTGCACTATCCATCTGTTTTGTGTTGTGTTGCTCCGTATGAATCTTTGGTACCCAACGTCGGCAAAGTTTACGAAAGTTCAGTTTTTCGGTAACAATTTCATGAATTAGTGATCGTGAGATTTGGGGAAATTCCATAGCGAGAGCACTAATTGTAAACCTGCGGTTTTCCCGGATCTTGTCATCAATCGCGTTAACCAGTTCTTCTGTAACCAAAGATGGACGCCCACTTCGTTCTTCATCGTGCACTTCACTACGTCCTTCATTGAACTGTCGGACCCATCTTCTCACCATTGAATCTCTCATCGCATTTTGTCCATACACTTCGCAAATTTGCCGATAAATTTCAATTGGTTTCACTTTCCTAGCATTCAGAAAACGGATCACAGATCTGATTTCACAAGCGGCGGGATTTTCAATCAACACCAACATTGTACGAGTAAACATGCACAACAAAGCGTACGTGGCTGACAGCGTTCTCCAAATGGCACACGTTTCTTCTCCTTGATACAGAGCGTCTACCGCGCATATGAGGAACTGCGCTGCAGCGGAACGTACAACTAGTTGAAGACACAGGCGGCACACTTCTATGAAGAAGGTATACAAAAACTCGTGCCACGCTACAACAAATGCCTGCAACATTTCGGAAGTTATGTGGAAAAGTAGTTTAAGGGTTGTAGAATTTTGTGCAATAAATATTTTTTCTGTATCTGTACACAATTTAATGTTATTACCAAACGGAACTTACTTTCTGGACGTACTTCGTATATGGGAGAAATGTCTGCTAATCACAGCAAAGTTTTTCTGAATACCGGTACTGGAATCTTTTAATGCTTCCTTGCACTGACAAACTGCCAAAACCTCTGCATTATCGAAGTCGTTTACTACACCTTTCATGGCCTCGAATTGTTCATTGTAAAACAACACAGCTTCGACCCAGGTACCCCAACGAGTTACCACTGGTTCGGGAGGTAAAGGCACATTTTGTAGTTTTATCTTTCTGGCCTTGATGCGAGCAGGTGCCTTAAGAAACACTTTCGTTTTTGATTGTTGTGTATTTACTTGAGATAACACGAATATTCTACTGTAGTTACAATGCCCAGAACATTCTAATCTGGAACATTCCATATAGCCTACTATATGCATCCGCAGACTGTAGGCGTCAGTTCCGCGCTAGTTCCGATCTGGACCGCTCAAGTTAAGTCCACCTTGTGTAACCTTGTGTATCAACTAGTGTTAAATAAACCGTTGATTTATATTAACAAGTGTGTGTTATTTATCTTGTATCTCCCACGATATACGGTAACATTGTTGAAATCAGTTTGTTTACATTCCAAAACGTGGATCGTACTTTCTCAGCGAGGCGATGTAGGCTTACTCCGTGAGCGAAGCACGTCTCATGAATCACATTGGTGTAAAATAGGCTACACTGTATAACACAAAAAAACAACAACGACGCACCGAGAAGGCGTTGTCCGATTGTAAGGAAATTACGTATGCAAAGACATTCGGACCGAACATGCAACTGATTGGTGCTACGTGTCCAATGAATGAATAGCGGGTGCTCCCGCGCATCCAAAATGCGCATGCATCAGGTGTATATAAGACGCGATTCTGAAGCGTTTGCTCCAAGTAGCTGTTCCATTTGACTGCGATATCTCAACGTCGGCTGTAAGAATGCCACGCCGAAGGATTCGTGCTCATTACGATCAGATGTCAGAGTTTGAAAGAGGTCGTGCAATCGGATTGAAAGAAGCTGGTTGGTCGAATCGAGCTGTCGCTGGACATTTGGGTCGAAGTGATGCGGCGATCAGACGATGCTGGCAAGCTTGGGTTAGCAACGACAGGCATCAGTGTCAGAACGGCAGTGGTCGACCGAGAGCCTCAACAGCACGGGCAGACAGAGCGATTGTCAGAACAGTTGTCACAGCACCGGAGTCGTCGTTATCAACGATCCAGAGTTTTGAAACGTTTTGGGGTTTCTTTTTTATTAGGGGGACTATCGGGGCCGCGCGTGTTATCACACAAGGGATATGAATCATTACAATTTCCACTCCTCTTCTTACTGCAGTATCCGTCTTAATCGCTCTTCACATACACTTTTACTTTTCATTAAATTTTTTATTTCAACTAGGCTTATCTTTCCTTCCACAATCAATACTACTTCTTTCTTCACTTACAAAACCAAAGCATAACTCTAACAAGCATCAATTATCTCTCCTCTCTTATGTAAAACATCTCATCCTTTTCATATTTCTTTCAACCAGCAGACACAATTGAAGCGGTGAGATTAAAAAGGGAAACATTCCACTTTTTTTTACAAAATGAGTTGAGATAGCCATTTTGTTTTTCAGACGTATATGCATCTTCTGAGCTTAACAAAGAAAACATTCCTCCACAAGTCAATACCTTAGCAGGCCTTCCAATATTAGGCTGAGATTAAGAAAGAAAACATTCCTGGAATCTTTTCCTTTTAAACCTCAGTGAGCAGTAGTACATTGCTCGGCCACCAGGGCGCATAGTGGTAGCTTCATGTTATTAGATCACCCTGATCTTAGAAAAACAATCAAATATGAATACTTTCTTAATTATTACAAAGAAAATTATGGGTACCGTTTTGGAAGACCACAAGTTGACGTGTGTCCAACATGCGAGGATTTTAATACAAAAATAAAATCCCCAGTTATGAATGAGAATGCAAAGCAAACAGCCACTGTTGAGTTAATGGTCCATAAAAGAAGGGCATGTAAGTTTTACACAAAAAAAATAGAGATCACTGAGTTATGCAAAAATAGAAATGACGTCCATGCGGTGTGCTTCGATTTTATGCAAAATCTTCCTTTACCATGTATGCCTGTCCAGGAGATGTTTTATGTCAGAAAGCTATGGCACTATGTGTTTTGTGTCCATAGTTTAGGTAGTAACAAGACTACAATGTATACATACCATGAGGGAGTAGCTAAAAAGGTGCTAACGATGTGTGTTCAATGTTAAATGACTACTTACATGACAGTGTTGATGAGCAAGTAAAAACTCTTTACGTTTTTAGTGACGCGTGCCCTGGGAAAAATCGTAACCAGACAGTGGTGAGGTATTTTTTATCTCTTACTCTTTTGCAGCGATTTAATGAAATTCAAGTTTTTTTTCAACTAGAGGACACAGTTTTAGCCTACTTTCGATTTTTGCAAAAAATGAAAGTAGACATGAGATCACTACAGGGCGAAAAAAAAGTGTGTCTGTCTGTGTGTGTGTATGTGTGTGAGTCTGTGTGTGTGTGTGTGTGTGTGTGTGTGAGTGTGTGTACTCTGAATGTCTGTCCCCCCCCCCTATCAATTCGAACACGGTTAAACCGAATTGAACGAAATTTGGTACAGAGGTAGCACTGGCAAAGGGCACCTCAGTGTCATGTTTTATATTGCCGCCATCTTTACTAAAAGGTAATGGCGGCCAATCGAATGGTCAAAACTTAATAATGCATTACGACCAAACTAATCATCGGATCTTTACCAAATTTGGTAACAACCTACCTTCATATGGGACGCGTCTTGTGCCCAAACTACAAGGTCATCAAACGTACCATTTCAGGATGGCGGCCGTGTGAATTATGCAAAATTTATAATCCATAACATGGGACCCACCAGTTCCGATTATCGAACCAAGAATCGTTTAATCTGTTCTAAGCGACGTGGTTCGTTCGAAATTAAAAGTTTATATTGTAATATTATAATCTAGAAGTGACTTTAAAAATCTGAATCGTCTCGGCTATTTGACAAGATGGCAGCTGATCTCTCGTTCTGACCTATATTTTACTAATTTCAGTATGTTGCATGCAATATAACCTTCTGATAAAAATTATATGAACTTAATATGAAATGAACTCTGTTTGAAATATACTCCAGTGAAGAAATCTTCAGTCCAAGTGATTATTTGCTAATACAGTACGTTATATGTATTTAATCGATAACGCGTGAGTTATGAGTGTACGATTGGCTGTGTGGTTAGAGCTCCCGTCTCTCATGTGGCTGGCCGGGGTTCAAATCCTATCAGAGTAGAACTTTTTTGCTTGATTTTTTTATATTTATTGTTTCTTGAGTACTGAGACGTTATAAAATAAAGCGTTATATGGTGCGTTTTGCAATGGAAATTATATATTAAAAAAACGACATTCTCCACCGGAGTGACATCTACCATCCTTCAGTTGTACTATGCAGAAACTATAGATTCGAGCAGCGCTCTATACCGGCCAGTTAGTGAACCCAGTCTTAACGACTGCTAGGAGTAATAATACAGTAACATTCGTTTATTCCTTGTGCACATCGAACCAAGAATCGTTTAATCTGTTCTAAGCGACGTGGTTCGTTCGAAATTAAAAGTTTATATTGTAATATTATAATCTAGAAGTGACTTTAAAAATCTGAATCGTCTCGGCTATTTGACAAGATGGCAGCTGATCTCTCGTTCTGACCTACATTTTACTAATTTCAGTATGTTGCATGCAATATAACCTACTGATAAAAATTATATGAACTTAATATGAAATGAACTCGGTTTGAAATACACTCCAGTGAAGAAATCTTCAGTCCAAGTGATTATTTGCTAATACAGTACGTTATATGTATTTGATCGATAACGCGTAAGTTATGAGTGTACGATTGGCTGTGTGGTTAGAGCTCCGGTCTCTCATGTGGCTGGCCGGGGTTCAAATCCTATCAGAGTAGAACTTTTTTGCTTGATTTTTTTTTATATTCATTGTTTCTTGAGTACTGAGACGTTATAAAATAAAGCGTTATATGGTGCTTTTTGCAATGGAAATTATATATTAAAAAAACGACATTCTCCACCGGAGTGACATCTACCAGCCTTCAGTTGTACTATGCAGAAACTATAGATTCGAGCAGTGCTCTATACCGGCCAGTTAGTGAACCCAGTCTTAACGACTGCTAGGAGTAATAATACAGTAACATTCGTTTATTCCTTGTGCACAGAGGCGTTGTTGATAACCTCAAAACTTGCAATATGGATGATTTGGAGATGGATTATTTTGTTATACCGTGTATTTAAGATTAGCCTATAAATTAACGGGTTGCGAAGTTACTTCACTTAGTCCTATATCATTCGTATACGACACAGAACAACAACGTGACGTCAGTTTCTGATCTGCTCTGATTGGCTATTACATTGCTGCAGTCGGGTAGTTGGCAGTCAAGGATAAAATTCGCGACTGCCAACTGCCAGCTACCAACTGCAACTTCATGTTGTGTATGGTGCCTATAGTATACACGGAGTCGATCGCGACTGCCGACCGAGGACTACCAACCACGGACTGCCGACTGCGCATTGTAGATGGGCCTTATTAGAGCAACGAAGTTTCAATTATTGTAAGTAGTCGGTGTTTGGAGTGTTTGCTGATGAAATTGCAAAATGCTGGGGTAAATTATAAACTATGGTTTGAACGCCACTGTTCAAATCCTGTGTGCCAATTTGCACTTCAAATAGGAAGAAATTAGGAGATGATAAGGACAGAGAGTTATAACTATACCCATACATTTAGGAGAAAGTAGGCTATATGTTCTTTCCCGAACATCTTGTTTACCCTGTGACCGTGACTTTGGAGTTATAAAGAGTCATCTAAACATGTATTTAATAACTTTATATTTTGACACAATATATACATGTTGTTTGAAAAAAACAAAGGGTTTCATAATGTTTTTCTGCCCTTTTTTAGCTTTGAGATTAAAAAGGAAAACATTCCACCAGCTTTATTTGCCTTTCAGGGTAAAACTATTGAAAATAAATTCAAACGACTTATATATAACTATTACCATGGTTATAATAAACAAACTTGGCAATTGTACTTTTTTGCCTTGAAGATATAGTTTGGTTGCTATGAAGTTTTATTCGTTTCCCCTAAAATTAGATTCATTGGAATGTTTACCTTTTTAATCTCACCGCTTCAATTCAATAATCATACTCATGGAACTAACAATATTATACAAAGTCACGGAATAAAAACAAGAATAGGTAGTCAAAGATATAAAAAAAACTTAAATAGGTAATATGTACACAGATGTGTAACTCTATAGTACATGGCCTCCTTCCTCACCAAAGAGTAGCCATGATCCCAACCCAAACTTATTCTAAGAGAATAGTGATTCTATGAACATTGTAACCTCATGTTACAATTCGCCCCCAATGTGATTCTCACGTGAGAAGCATGTGAGGATCACATTCATAAAAATAACATAAATGAAAAATACAACATATTACATGTACACTAAAAAATATCACATTCACAGCAAACAAATTATAAATCATCATCTGTAACCACTACTGACTCTTTCTGTATTTGTTCCACCGACATCTTCTCTTGACTTTCTAGTATGCGTATCCCTGAGGCAGTAACTAACTATTCTGAATCCAACCCATCGCCAAGCTGCAATCCACTTTCCAATATTAAATCTCGAAGCGCTAAAGAAATGAGTTCATTTGATAAAGACATGTCATCTCCACACTTTTCATCATCTGCACTGCTGTTGTCGATGTGGCTACCATCTCGAATGTATAAATAATCATCTCTATCAATATCCAGATTAAACACTCTCCACCCATCACTGTCATCATTGTCTGTCACATCTACACTTACTGCAGAACCCATATTCGGAACGTGTGTATGTTTTCGTGACACTTCAACTATATCATTCAAAACAGAATGTCCATAATTTTTAAATACATTATTATCACATGTATTATGAAACTGGTTGCAAACTTGTTCTCCATCACTAACAAGATACAAAATCATGAAGTTATCGAGATTGAGAACTTTATCTTCATCTTTTGCATCACTACTTTCCCCCTTATTATTCAACCTTTCATGCTTCCTTTTCTTCTGTTCTTCTTTTAGCCTTCCTCCTTCTTCTCCTGCCTTCCATCTCGTCTTTTTCTTCATCCGCCATGTCATTCCGTACCTTGTACTAATCTTCCATCTCCTCTGTTTCTCTCTCCTTCCCTTCCTCATTTTCTCCTCTTTCTTGTCTGTCTCATACTATTCAACAACTCTTTTCTCTTCGTCTTACATCTCATTCTATAATTCATCCTCCTTGTACTCCACCGTCTCTTCTTCACCTTATCTTCTTCCCATATGTAGTCTTCCTCCTTCTCTATCTTGTCCTTTACTCTTTCTTTTATCTTGTCCTCTGTCTCATCTTCTTCCTTGTCTCCATTTTTATCCTCCTCCTTCATTTGACCTACTCCCTTATCCGTTTCATCTTTCTCTTCTTCAGTTTATTCCATATCACCTACTATCTTACTTTCTTCCATTTCACCTTCTCCGTTATCCGTTTCTCCTTTCCCTTCTACATTGCCCTCTATCTCATCTTCTTCCTTGTCCTTAGTTTTATCCTCCTCCATTTGACCTTGTTCTCTCTCTTGTCCGTCTTTCATTTCTTCTTCGCGCCCCCACCTTTTTGATAATTTTCTTGCTTCTTATTCCCTTCTTCATTTAGTTTTCTATCATTTCCTTCTATTTCAGCCACTCCAGCATCACATACTTCACATATTTCCTCCATTTGTACTTTCATTGAGTCTATCTGCTCACACATCCGTTCACTCCCCTTATCAATGATATCACTCCACTTATCAATATTGTCATTCAACTTGATCAACTGCTCCATGATCATTTGGACCAAAACAGATTCCTTACTATTCATACTTTTGTGAATGAATAGGCTGGAATCCACTGCTCTTAAAAGTAAATGTATTTTCCTTTATCCTGCACTGCACTCAGTTTTTTACTTCTCTTTATTCTTTCTCTTATTCGAACCCCACGTTGGGCGCCATAATGTAACATTAAGAGTTCTTGCGCCACGTTGGTACGACAAATGTAACGTTTTATGATTCGAGGGTGGAGGTAATTAATACCACAAGGGAATATTGTTTTATACTCACATACTCCATTTATTTTCTGCAGTACTTCACTTAATCTTTCTATCTATATATTCTCACTTTTCAAACCTTTCATTTCTACTATCCACTAAAGTTATCCTTCCTTTACACATCTCAATAGCCCATCTTTTTCCAATCCAAATCATAACCCACGTCATTCTTGCTAATGAGAATTTGAACAACTGCTAAATTTTCTCTCCCCTCATATTTTCTACATTCTCCATAGATTTTCTAAACAGATATGCAACTCAATAAATAAAACATGGCCCTCTTCTCCTTTACTGATGAACTATTGCAAGGATTCTCTATCTCAAACGCTAAGGCCTGAAGTACCTGTAAAATAGCCCACCAGCAAAGAGTAGTCATGATCCTAACCTACAAAATGAACAGTGACATATGACCACTGTATCCACATGTTACAGTGTGACCCGCACACATGTGTCCAATATGACCATCAACAGACGCCTGAGCGACAGGAATTTGCGCTCGCGCCGCCCGTTACGCCGCTTACCACTCACGCCTGTTCACCGCCAAGTCAGATTACAGTGGTGCCGCGCTCGAGCAACGTGGAACTGTGCTGACTGGGGACGTATAGTCTTTAGTGATGAGTCCCGTTTCCAACGGTACCCTGACGACAACCGCAGACTTGTTTGAAGACGTCCAGGCCAGCGTGGGGATCCTGCCTTGACTATCGCACGTCACACAGCCCCACAACAGGGGTGATGGTCTGGGGTGTCATCTCCTTTGATATCCGGACCCCTCTGGCATCATTCCTGGCACACTGACAGCACAAGGGTATGTTGATGACATACGGCCGGTTGTGTTACCGTTCCTTCAGCGACATCCAGGCCTTACTTTCCAACAGGATAATGCCCGGCCGCACATGGCTTGTGTTGCTATGAACTGTCTTCAAGCTTGCCCTGTCCTTCCTCGGTCAGCTCGGTCGCCTGATCTCTCTCCCATACAGCACATTTGGGAAGTCATGGGAAGGCGATTGCGAACATCCTGGAATGTCGCCGATTTAGCCCAACAGTTGGAGATAATTTGGCACGAAATTCCGCAGGACACCATCCGGGATCTTTATCAGTCCATGCCACGTCGAGTGACAGCTTGCATCCAGGCCAGGGGTGGACCAACACCTTATTGACGTCCTCACTTTGTAACGCTCTAACTCTGCAATAAATCATTCGATTGTTGTTCTGCACTTTTGATAGTTTGTTTTTCTATGTCTGTTCCTCACATCCATAGATTTTTATCGCCATCGGACAATTCCTTCCTGGTGCGTCGATTTTTTATACAGTGTACCAGGAGGGATTTTCTTGCTTTGATCATGTAGGGAGCAGCATCTGAGAGAAACACAAACATAATTTCATTTGCAGATGATTCTGGAAATATTTTTTTAATGCTCTCATTCACAAATCTGGCGTTCGTAAAATGATTTACATTTTGCAATTCTTTGCAGGCCGTCTTGTTTTAATGCACCAACAATTAAATTAGCAATGCAATGGCCACAATTGTCGGTAGATTCATAAGCTGAAATCCAAACGATGTTATCCTTGAGTTCATTGCGTATTTCTACCAGAACATGTAGATAAATTGTCGGCATGTATTTCTCCGCAATGTTGATTCATCTGGTATTGATTTAAGCAATATTGGCGCAGAAAACCTTTGAGGATTGGGTTTGTAAGTTTGTGAAGAGGAATATTACTTGCAATGAATGCTTCACATAGATCCAAGTTAAAGCGATATTTGTAGTTTCCTCTGGAGGTTAAATCACTACCGGTACTACTGTTACCGAACTTGCCAGGATGGTCAGCTATCCACGAAACGGCATTTCTTTCTTCGGGTGGCATGATGCACTGCACGTTACACACCACGCGTTGAACTTACAAGGAGAGGTCGCCAAGTGGTTTACTAGAAAAACGTTCAAATTTGGAGGGTTTGCTCTTCATAAAAAAAATATTTTGCCCCTGTTCGAACGATTTTGCCAATGGGCCCTTAGTGTGTTCAAAATTTAACGTTTAAAATCAATCCTCAAACTTTTGTAGTCTTATTCCCGCAGTTGATCTCGGCTCGTCTCCGTGGCGTAGTCGCTAGCGCGTTGGCGTTGGAAATGGAAGACACCGTGATCGGAACCTACCTTGATGTTTTAGGTAGATTTCATTAGAAAGCTAACTATTGCAATGGGTACCATGTTTCGACTTCCGGAAAATTTCGACATATCTTCACGTTTCACATCCCCTAGACCCCAAAACCACCGTCAGTTAAAAAGTTTATATATAATTTATGTATATATATATATATATATATATATATATATATATATATATATATATATATAACTTTCTTGTGGACACGATAACTACCGCAATTTTGCACCAATCAATTTGCATTTTTTACAAAATATGTATCCCTATAAAATCTCGGTCGAGTTCGTTAATGGGCACAATCGGTCGACGGGGGTGAAAATGGGGGGCTTTTTTTTTTTCGAAAAAGTGAAATATCGCTATCACTCTTAATATTTGAAATATCGAATCCATTCAAAGTTCATACTACTGTATGTGTCGAATAAGGCCCAAAAATGTATGTTTGAAGAGTTTTTTGATAGCACCAACCATTGACCAAAGGGGTGGGAAAAAGTGGGGTTTTCGGGAAACATTAATCATATCTCTCTTAATAGGCACAATATCAAAACCGTACAAAATGGACAATATTCCCCTAATAATTACCTATAACTTTTGTCTGAAAGAATTTTTGATATGACCCACCATTACGCCAAGGGATGAGAAAAATGATTTCGGAATTATAAGAAAATGCCAAGAGCTATCAGAGGTTGCCATGACAACACTACTAAATTGATGAGGGATGAGCCATCAGACGTTGCCATGACAACGCACTTGCACGCGATCACATTCAGTTTTCCTTCTGGCTAAGTGAGAAGCGGCCTCGGTGACGTAACTGGTAGTATGCTGAACTTCTATGCCAAAGTTCGCGGGTTCAAAGCCGGCCGAAGTCGTCGGATGTTCTAAGAGCGCTAAAAATCCCTCGGTATGCTTTCCTTTGGAGGGGAATATCCAACGTTCGTTGCGAGTTGCTGGTTGTGGTGGCATCTCGTAGCAAAGTTCAGAGCTAGGTGTCGTTGACGGTAGTATCTGGTAGCAACATTAGGAACTACTGCTTGAAATTGACCGTCTGCAGTCCTCACCTGAATTACAGACTAATACAGCCATCACAATTCACACTGTTTATCAGACAGATTCTACACTCACCCAAAGTACACGGGGTTACATGACCGCGTGGTCGCAGTCCCTAAACTGAAGAACCAACCAAAATCTCTGCGGGAGATATAATTTTGCGTGAAGAAGTAACAGACCGTTACATAGTTACACATCAGTGTCGAAACCTTGCGTAAGGACAGTGTGACCACAAGTTCAAAAATGTACCCAAATGACAAGAAGGTTACTGTCCCCATAAGGCAATAAAATGTTTAAAATATGCATAAAATGATGAAAAACAAAGTTAATTAAGCTCCAATTATAAAATACTTTCTCGCAATAAATGAGGTCTGATCCCCCTTCTGCCTATTTTCGCCTATCCCCAAGTTTGCCCGATGAAATCTACCTCCGCCTTCCGGCGTGCCGAGAGGACTTTTTAAATTATTTTCTTTATCTTTCTTTGACATTTTTTATTTAATTTTATGTTTGTGGTACAATATTTAAGTTGGCAGATTACATCAAGTACTTTATTGTTTGTTGTTGCTTTTTCTATTTACAAGATTAATACATTAATATTTACGTTATTGTTGACATACAGAAAGTTTAGCTTGATGGTGGATCAGAGTGGAACAGAGGGAAGGGCTCTTGCGTTTCAGCATTAGACTCGGCGCAGTGCGAATGAAGGTACCGGTAGCGTCACCGGCCACGCTGCATTTAAATTCTAACGAATAAAACTTACAACACGTTCAAGCGACACGGACGATTAATGATGTTTAAATATTGTTCATAGCTCCAAAACCGAAGAGACCACTGCAAATACATTATAGAAAACACAAATGACATTAAGGGATGTATCAGTAAAAGAAAAAAAAGGTGCTGACCAAGGTCTGACTCGAAATCGGAACCTTCTATTCCCCACGCCAACGCGCTAGCGACTACGGCATTGAGGCGTTCCTGGAACGTGTGCGGGAATAGGACTACAAAAGTTTGAGGATTGATTTTAAACGTTCAATTTTGAACACACTAAGGCCCATTGGCAAAAACGCTCGAACAGGGGCAAAATATTTTTTTATGAAGAGCAAACCCTCCAAATTTGAACGCTTTTTTAGTAAACCACTTGGCGACCTCTCCTTGTTAGTTCAAATAAATAGAAAATTAACTGAAACAATGGACGTGTGACAAACAACTTGCGTACGGTACCGTAATTTATTTTCATTGTTTCCGACGCGTGCGCTATGACAGGCGGGAGCGCGAGTGACAGGCACATTGACTCTGCGCAGTTAAGTAAGTTATATGTTGCGGTTGCGGTCACTATAAAACATAAAAACGAGATCGAGCTTGAGCCCGCCCTTTTAGATTTCTAAAATATTGTAAACATGGCCCTAAAATTTGCATCATCACCAGTTCTTAGTTAAAATGTGCAACAACCGGTGAAAAGGGGATACATAGGCCTATGCAAATGCTTGCAACATGCAAATGCATAGGCTATAATCCGTCTCTAGTTATTATACTGTCAATATTCGTCATGGTGAAAATAATAGTAAATTATGCAACGAGCCTATAATGGCAATAATTAAGACACAAGTATGTTTATAAAACGAGCGTATGCGAGTTTTATAATTTCCATACGAGTGTCTTAATTACCATTATAGGCGAGTTGCATACGACTGTTTATGTTCGACGATAATTATTATAACTATTTTATGTTCGAACAAAAATATTCATAAATATCTGTCGAGATTTCGCCATTTTTATGTACTGAACAGAGCGCATGAGACGCAGGGAATGCCTTGTATTTGACCATGGCCACCTCGATTACTCTACTATGACACTAGGCCATGCAGTGTGATTTACATTAGAAGGCCGTGGAACTCAGCGCATCTAATTATCTAATTGGTCAAACAACTGTTTCTTGAGCTCTGATTGGTGGGAGAAACTGTTTCATAATGAAAAATAGTGTTATAATGAGCCTCATTATAGTACAGACTACAGTTTTCTGACAGATAATAGTCAGGGTCGAACATAAACAGTATTCTGCCACACTGTTCAGCTTGTTTTTATCATTTCAAATGATCTTGTCGACAAAAATACGATACGCATGTCATACCATGTTGGCATGTCAAAGAACCCATTTGAATTCAGTAGGCCGAGTTCATAATGGCAAAATTAATCTCGGGAGTTTCCGCCAACACAAAGTTCCTCATTTCTCTACTAGAAAGCACTATAATGTTCAAGGAGCTTAGATATCTGTTATCTAACCTCCTTGACTTTCATAGTGATTCATGGAACAACGAAATTCGACATGCAAGCTACCCTCTGGGTGTCAAATTACAAAGCTTGCACCAGGCATCCGAGGCCATACGATATATTATTATTATTATTATTATTATTATATTATCTTGTCGACTTCGTCGTTATGCTTTGGGTCTAACGTTATGCGAGACAGAGACGGTTGCGTTACGGAGACGGAGACTGTGACGTCATGCAGCCGCGCGGGAAGCTTAAGTTAATGGGTAAAGGACTGCGAGTGCGTGACGTTATGCAGCCACGCGGGAAGCCTATGTTAATAGTTAATGGAGTCTGTTGAAAGAGTCCTGGGGCGTCGAGCGACCTGGGGCTTCGAGTGAAGCGATAAGAATACAGGGTGACTCCTAAAGAGGTGTACAAGATGCCAGATAAGAATACAGGGTGACTCCTAAAGTGATATACAAGACGCCAGATAAGAATACAAGGTGACCCTTAAAGAGGTTTACAAGGTGGCAGAGAAGAATACAGGGTGTCTCCTAATGAGGTGCACAAGATCTCAGACAAGAATACAGGGCGACTCCTAAAGAGGTGTACAAGATGTCACACAAGAATACAGGGTGACTTCTAAAGAGATATACAAGATGCCATGTAAGAATACAGGGTGCCTCCTAAAGAGGTGTGCAGGATGTCAGAGCAAAATACAGTACAAGAAGCCAGATAAGAATACAGGGTTACTCCTAAAGAGAAAGAGATATACAAGATGCCAGATAAGAATACAAGGTGACCCTTAAAGAGGTGTACAAGATGGCAAAGAAGAATACAGGGTGACTCCTAAAGAGGTGTACAGGATGTCACACAAGAATACAGGGTGACTTCTAATGAGATATACAAGATGCCAGATAAGAATACAGGGTGCCTTCTAAAGAGGTGTGCAGGATGTCAGAGCAAAATACAGGGTGACACTTAACGAGGTGTACAGTATGTTAGATTCAATTCAAATACAGGGTGACCCTTAAAGAGGTTTGCAAGATATCAGATTCAAATAATGGGTGACCCTTAAAGTGTCAGACTCAAATACAGGGTGAACCTTAAAGAGGTGCCCGCACGGGAAGCCCAAGTTAATGGGTAATGGAGTCTGTTGAAAGAGTCCTGGGGCTTCGAGCGAAGCGAGAAGCCCTCCTGAGCCTTTCTAACATGTGTAGCATTTGTAGCATGCGTCATTTGAAATGATATAACGTCTAGTCTTTCAGACTGACTGTAATTTTCTTTCTTCAAAAATCGTTTTAAATAGCATTCTCTCATTTGGACACAGCTCTGGCAGTACTGGATGTCTGGTGTGAACCAGTATGCCCAAGTTGCCTTGAATCAAGACATGGTCAACCAGGCAGTAAAGGTATTAACTATATCAGAGTTGCTGTTGCACATTCAAAATAACAGAGAACAACAATGGTTCCTGGATGCACATATGTCACTCATTTGAAGTAAACTGAAAGAAACAGTTGTCCACGCATGCACTAATGTCATCTCTTCCTGTCACAGATTTGAAATAAACAGAGAAAATAATTGTCCTTGTATGCACTATCTGTTGTAGTCACAGGATTGAAATACACAGTAGTCCTTGTATGCACTCATATTATTTGTTATAGCAAAACTAAATTGTAACTCTCTCACCATTAAAATAAAAAGAGAAAACTACTGTATACAACTTTTTGCACCAATGTTATCACACATTTGAAGTAAGTAGTTAGACAAACATGGGTGTTGTTTATCACTAAGGTACCGGTATGTAAAATAACTCTTTAGGACATTCTGACACCCTGATGTGTATAAATTATCAGCAGTTAATGGAATGTTAATTTTTTTGGAGGCAGGATGATCATCAATCATACAGAAGCCAGGAATCAAAGGGGACTTAGTATGATTTGTATTTATTGTACTTATTTAACTATAGTACCGGTACCAAAGAAATAGATATTTGTACTGATCTAAGTATTGTATATTGTATTTGAAATTTGGTGGTGGTAGGCCTATGTATTGGCTTGAAACTGGTCTTTCTGGTTTGATTAAATTAGGGATTAATGAACTCGATCAATTAATTAATTAATTAATTAATTGTTCAACAACATATTTAAGCTCCAACTGAAAATTTATCAAATATTAATTCAACAACACTGAAAATTACTTCAAAGCTTTCTATGTGATTTTTGATCAAATACCTGTCACATTACCAATGCTCCAGCTCATCCCAAAGAAGTCAGAGATTTGAGTGGGCTTTTTTTGTTGTTGTCGTGTGGCCTCCTGATAGGCTGAGTGCAGGTCTTTCTAGTCAACGCCCGTGGGCGACCTGCACGCAGTGATGGAACGAATGAAGATGAATGAAACTGGGCAAGGACGTGGGAGGAAGCGGCCGTGGCCTGTCAGAAGGTACCGTCCCAGCATTTGCCTGGTGTTGAAAATGGGAAACCACGGAGAACCATTTCAAGGGCGGCCGACGGTGGAGCTCGAACCCGCGCACCTACCGATTCAGCAGAGATCTTGGCCCCATGATCTAATGCTGCGCTTTAGTGAGCGTAGCCTCTGCTGTGAGTAGTGGGCCATTACAGCATGTCCACTTGGTTTTCTTTAAACCACTACCGGTATGCAATTGACATTATTTTTTAGACAAGAACATTTACATGCTGATCCAAATTACGGCCAATTCCAATCTATCTATACAGTGTGGGAAACATGTTACTGCCTGCAGCATCTCGGTACTTGCTAGAAGTATTAGAAGCCACTTTTCAGTGTTGCCTAGTTCTAGTATAGAAAAGCTTTCTATAAAATAACTTGCTAGAGTTGATTAATCCCTCATTTAAAACTATTGGTCCAAGCCATAAAGGTCAGTCTCAAGCCATTACATACCACCACTAAATTTCAATACAATATACTCTGGCCAATACCAATATCCAGACATCTTCCAGGTTCAGATATGCCCATCTGTGCTTGAGAGTGTGTGTGGCATGTGGGTTCATTGACTCACAACTCTATAACTCTTTCTTCCACTGCCCCGCCGTCTTAATGACAGTCTTGTCTGCACCACTAAAAACAGTGCCTGGCATTGGTGCATGTGATCATCGCTTCCTGATTAGATTAGATTAGATTAGATTATTATTTATCCATTTGATCAATTACATGTATACAATACATTTTTGATATAGGGCACGTCAGAAATTAAATCTATAAAATAAAAGAATTTACATTAATATATTACAAATACAATAACTATTTACAACATATTGTAATAATAGATATTAAGAGATACAATCTATTGTACAAATATTTACACCTTACTCTATTATCACAATATGAAAACTTAATTCTATAAATACAACTTAAAGCTAGGTATTGCAATTAAAATAGAAAAGTAAAGTAAAATTATAGATTTCATCGCTCTTATACGCTAAAATATTCAACTACAGAGTAAATACAATGGCACTGCAGATAAGCTTTCAACATTCTTTCAAAGGTTTTTATTTTTGGGGCCAATTTTATATGTACTGGGGTAGTTTATTGTATAATGTAACTCCTGTGTGAAAAGTTCCCTTTTGATATATGCTTGTGTGTGTGTGAAATATGAATGTTTTGATTTTGTCTTGTGTGTTATGCCTATGAACATCGTTGTTTGTTTTAAGAAAAACGTCTTTATTCATTAAATTCTTAAAAAAGAACATAATACTTTCAAAGATATGAATGCAGGGCAGTGGGAGGATGTTCATATCTTTTACAGAGGTCTACATGATTCTCTAGTGTTTACATTTGCCATAATTCTAATCGCCCTCTTTTGTATCCTAAACGTGCTTAGTACATCTGGTGACATACCGGTAGCCCAAAATATGACCCCATATCTTAAGTACGAATGGAAATATGCAAAATTTGTATTTCTTAATGTGTGCATGCTTGTGCAAATTTTCAAAATACGTAACGCAAAGCACATCGAGTTCAGTTTAGTACTCAGATACCGTATTGTATATGTTTATTCCATTTCAAGTCATGTTGTGTCCATAGTCCTAAAAATTTTGTGTCTGATTTATTTCTTAATTGATGACCATTTAATGTTATATTGGGCGTCGCGGGGTTCCTATTGTGTATAGTGTGGAAATTTAGAGATACTGTCTTGTTATAGTTTTTTATGAGCATTTGGTTAACTCTTCTGTAACAGAGTCAGCAGACTGCTGTAAGACCAGTTTAGTTTCACCTTTTAATACGAGTGTTGTATCTTCCGCCAACAAAATTTCCTTATGAGAATCAACGTTCTGTGTTATATCATTGATATTTTGAAGAAAAAGTAGTGGGCCCAAAACCGATCCCTGGGGTACTCCAAATTTAATAATACCATCATTGGACAATGTTCATTAAGTAATCTGTTTCCATCATCCTTGTGTCTAAAGCTTACTATTTGTTTACGCCTTATTAAGTAAGACTCTATCCATTTATTAGCTAGACCTCTAATACCATATTGAGTTAGTGTTGTAAGGAGGATTTTATGGTCAACAACATGAAACGCTTTCGATAAATCCAAGAATAGGCCAGTTACATGTTCCTTATTGTCACACATGAAGAGGCCAAGCGTCAAGCTAGGAAACTTCGAGCAGCCCAACCACGTCCTCCTCCAGCAATACTATGTGACTTGTGTGGATGCTTGTTCTATGCCAGGATTGGACACTCTAGTCACCGTAAACACATCCACAAACTGGACTGAAGGAAGAAGATTTATACTCGGATTCGAGTTAAAGCCGATGATGATGATGATGATGATGATGATTGTCAACTAATTTCAGTATACTATTACTACATTCATAAATTGCTGTCTGTGTAGATCTTTCCGTTCTGAATCCATGTTATACAACTTATTGGTCTCGTTCGTTTGAGCCTTCAGTCTTTTGACTGGTTTGATGCAGCTCTCCACGCCTCCCTGTCCTGAGCTAATCGTTTCATCTCTACATAGCTACCACACCCTACATCCGAGGCAATCTGTTTAACATATTGTTACGTGGCACCCCTTAGTGGCACTTTTGTTAACTGGATTACGGTGGGTAGGAAACACAACACCATTTACTGCTTAAAGAAATAATTAACTTTATTGTGGCCAGAAATATACACTACTCAACAGCAAATAGCAATTATTTGCTTACTCCAGTTTCCTCAAGTCGAGAATACTTCCCCTTTCACTTGTCAACAGACCACAGTTAATCCCTCGTAATGAGGTGGCCCCGTACGCTAGCTCGAAATAGCTGCACTAGCTCTGTCACTCACTGTTTCACAAGCACCACAATCACTTCCTCGGTGTCAAGAGAATCAGCTTCACTCGCTCAAAACACAGTTCCTCTGTAGGAGTCTCACTTCCCCGCTCCACTAGGGGTTTCGCAAGTCACCACACTTCTGTCGCTCACGATAATCGCTCACACTAGCTCGTAAAACACAACAACAACCACTGCTTGACGGGTCACTCTTATATAGCCGGCCGGTGACTCAATAAATGCTTCTAGATCCATCCAGAGTCCACGGCTTCTCGAGGTTTCCAGCGCTGGTCCAGTCACGAATGTTCTGGACTATCCCTTTGTCCTAGTAGCCCTGTTGCATAAGGCGCGCGCAATACAGGAGGCAGGGCACAGCCCAGCCCTGGGGCAGTTGTGACTCACGCGGCGAGTGATGACACAAACTCACAGCCGTAACACCACCCCCTTCCTAAAAAGGCTGATCGTCCCGATCAATCATTGGTCCGTCTGTGTCCCTCCGTAGGCTGCCAGGCGATCTCGATGCACGATCTTCATCTTCGCCCTCGGGCTCCGCTGGATCCTGTAGACGACATCGTTGATTCGTTTCACGACTCGGTACGGGCCCTCCCATGACTTCTGCAGTTTGGGTGACAGGCCTTTCTTCCGTAATGGGTTGAAGAGCCAGACCAGGTCGTTCTCGTGGAATCCTCCGGCATCCGTCTGCTGATCGTACCGGGTCTTCATTCGGTCGGTCTCGATCCGTAGTTTCCTCCTCGCGAACGCGTGCACGTCCTCCAGTTGGTCGACCAGTTCTTGACAATACTGGCTTACCGGGATCGGATCATTCCCAGGTCGGCCGAAGGCAAGATCGACGGGTAGACGGAGCTCCCTCCCAAACATGGCCCGGGCTGGTGTGCACCCGGTGGCTTCATGCACGGCGGCGCGGTAGGCCAGGAGAAATAGTGGAAGATGCTTGTCCCAATCCCTCTGGTGCTCGCTGACAACTATTCGGAGATGGTTCTCGATGGTGCGATTGAATCGCTCTACCATCCCGTCGGACTGAGGGTGTAGCGGCGTTGTCCTTGTCTTCCGGATTCCCAGCAGCTGGCATAGGTTCTGGAACACCTGCGACTCGAAGTTCCTCCCTTGGTCGGAGTGCAGCTCCAGGGGTACTCCGTAACGGCTGACGAATTCCTTCACCAGGGTCGCTGCGATCGTCGCGGCTTCTTGGTTAGGGAGCGCATACGCCTCCGGCCATTTGGTAAAGTAGTCGCTGACGACTAATATGTAGCGGTTCCCTGCCTCGCTTAACGGGAATGGCCCAGCAACATCGATGGCCACTCTCTCCATGGGGCCGCCCACGTTGTAGGTCTTCAGTGGACCCCGTCGTCTTCGTCCTGGGCCCTTGCTGGCTGCGCAATCATGGCACCTCGCGCAGTGGTTCTCCACGTCTGTTCGGCATCCGATCCAGTAGAACCGCTCTCTCAGCTTCTCCAGGGTCTTCTTTATCCCTAGGTGTCCTCCAGATGATCCTCCATGGACTTCCTTCAGGACTTCCTCCGTCATAGCCTTTGGAACGACGACTTGTTCCCGAGACGTCTTCCCGTCGGTGCTCTCCCAGGCGCGGCAGATGAGGCCATCCCTTACAATCAGCGAGTCCCACTGCGCCCAGTAGGACTTAAACTTTGGGCTGCAGTCACTCACAATGTTCCACCCGGGTCTGGGGACACAGGCCCGCTTCCATTCGGCTATCAGTCCCAGGTCATCATCTTCGGCTTGTGCCCGCGTGAAAGATTCGCGGCTCCAGTTCCCTTGAAGTTCCACAGTAGTCCTCCGGCACTGTATCCCGGTGTTCTCCTCCCTCCTAGTACAGAAGGTGCAGTCTTCGGGGCACGGTCTTCGTGACAGGGCGTCGGCGTTAGAATGCAGTTGGCCTTTCCTGTGCTGAATCTCAAAGTTGTACTGTTGAAGCCTCTCTAACCACCGCGCGAGTTGACCCTCGGGCTGCTTGAAGTTCAGGAGCCACCGCAGGGATGCATGGTCGGTCCTGATGAGAAATTCTTGCCCGTACAGGTACTTGTGGAAGTGTTCAATGGTCTTCACGACGGCGAGCAGCTCCTTCCTGGTGACGCAGTAATTCCTCTCTGGCTTTGACGAGGCTTTGCTGAAGTAGGCCACTACTCTCTCCTCGCCGTCCACTACTTGCGACAGGATTCCCCCTATGCCAAAGTCGCTGGCATCGGTATCGACGATGAACCTTGTTCCAGGTCTGGGGTAGGCCAGAATAGGTGCGGTGCACAGAGCCTGCTTGAGTTGTTCGAAAGCACTGTGGCATTCTGCTGTCCACGTGAAGAGTTGGTCCTTCTCAGTCAGTCGATGTAAAGGTTTGGCGATGTCGGCGAATCCTCTCACGAAGCGACGGTAATAAGTGCAGAGTCCCAGGAAGCTTCGTAGTTGGGACTTGTCCTTCGGAACTGGCCACTCCCTCACAGCTGCGGTCTTCTCTGGGTCGGTGCGCACCCCCTCCTCGGAGACGATATGCCCAAGGTACTGGACCCGCTTCTGGAAGAGTTGACACTTCTTGGGGCTCAACTTCAGCTGGGCAGCCCGTAGCTTCAACAAGATCTCCTTCAGGTTGCTGTAGTGCTCCTCGAAGCTTCTCCCCAGAACGATGACGTCGTCTAGGTAGACCAGGCAGGTATTCCAGTGTAGTCCCCTCAGAATGGACTCCATTAGCCTTTCGAAGGTCGCAGGGGCGTTGCACAGACCGAATGGCATGACGGTGAACTGCCAGAGCCCGCTGCCCACAGAGAACGCCGTTTTCTCGCGGTCCTTAGGGTGGACCTCCACCTGCCAGTAGCCACTCTTCAAATCCAAGGTGGAGAACCATCTTGACCCTGATATGGTGTCCAGGGTGTCGTCGATCCGGGGTAGAGGGTAGCTGTCCTTCTTCGTGACGTCGTTCACCCGCCTGTAGTCCACGCAGAACCTGGTGGAACCGTCCTTCTTCTTCACAAGCACGACCGGAGAACTCCAAGGACTATGTGATGGCTCGATCACCCCTTGCTCCTTCATCTCTTCTACCATCCGGTCGACTTCGGCTTGCTTGGCGAGCGGGACACGTCGGAATGGAGCCCTAATCGGTGCGCTGTCCCCAACGTCGATTCTGTGCTGGACCAAGCTTGTCCTGCCGAAGTCTTTGCTCCCCACGGAGAAGACGTCCTGGAATTCGCGTAGCAGGTCCTGAAGTTGGCGTGATTGTTCCTCGTCTAAATGGTCCTGGGATCCTTGGTACAGCTACTGTAGTTCTTCTGGCAGTGTGCGTCTTCTTCGGTTGTCCGTCTGCAGGTGTCCGTCCGTCGTGTCGGTGATGCGGGCAATCCAGGTAACGGGCTCGCAGACTCCTAGGTTGGTGTCCCGGTGAACCGTAATGTCGTAGTCGTTCAGGTTGGACAGGCGGACGTACGGCCGAGACGTCGTGTTGATGAGGGTCTTGGCAACTAGCAATCCTTTTGTCTGGATGTCCTCATATTTTGGCTCGATGACAGCCGCCACTCCCTCAGCAGTTCCGTCGACAATTACGGCGGCGCTGACCTCCGTCCTGGCAGGAACGATGACGTCCTCTCTCAGCCTTACTCGTCGTGCGGTGACGGCCTCGTGTGCTGGTTGCAAAGCAAGTTCCTCACCTCCGAAGTGCAGAGTGTTGGTACTCAGGTCCAAGATGATGTTGTTCTGGTCCAGGAAGTCCAGTCCGATGATCACTTCGTTTGATACGTCTGCCACAAGCACTGGATGCTTTATCACCCGTCGACCAATGACGAACTCCAGTGATGCTTCGCCATGTACCGGTGCGGTCTCTCCGGTCGCGGTTATTAGCTGGAGGTTCCTTTGTGTGGGTTGCACTCTCCACTTCGGGATCACAGTGGGATTGACGATGGTCCTCGATGCTCCCGTGTCGATCAGCATGGGCCAGCTCACTCCATTGATGACTCCGTCGACCGTCAGGCTGCTATTGTCCCTCCGTAACTTCGTCACACGCACTTGGACTGCCGGGGCTTGACGACTGTCACAAGCCAACCTTTGCCCCCCAAGGCTGGCTAATACTCGTTTCCCTGCGCGGTTTTCAGACGACTGATTTTCTGTCGGATACCCTCGGCGGCGGCGATCACCGCAGTCCTTGCTCAGGTGGCCTTTCTTACCGCAGGCCCAGCAGGTTGGTAGTCCTCTTCCGGGCCGCCTCTCCGGTTGTCTTCCGGCTGTGTCGTTGCTGGTGGTGCCGCGACTATCGAAGAAACGGCTTAGCGCCTCCATCAATTCGTCGGCCAGGGGCTTGGTCTCGTTGGTTTTTGCTGGTTCGTCGACGTCCACTTGACGCACCCGCGCGTGCATTCTGGATGCCTGTTTTGCCGTCTCGAATTCAAGTGCGTGGCTCAGCGCATCTGCCAGGGTCTTATTGCGCGCGAGTCGCAGCGCCTGTTGAGTGTCCGAGTCCCGTAGCCCGTCGGTGAAAGTCTGCGTCGCTATCTGCTCCAGAAAGTCGGCCGGCGCTGTTGGGTAGGCGAGCCTTACGAGGCGTGCGATGTCCATCTCGAACTCCTGCAGGGTTTCCGCGTTCTTCTGTACCCGGGTCCGGAGCTGCATCTGGTAGGCCTGCTGAAGATGGCTATCTCCATATCGGGACTCCATATGGGCGATCAGTGCAGCGTAGTCCTGGGATCCAGTCGGGATGGCCTGAAGGACGTTAAGGGCGTCGCCTCTCAGCGCTACAATGAGAGCTGTAGCCTTTTCTGTGTTGTTCCAGTTATTTATGGAACAGGCTGCCTCGAACTGACGTAAGTAGGTGCTCCACGGGAACTTTCCGTCGAAGGTTGGGGGCGTCACTCTGCTATGTCCCGTTCCTGATATTCCCGGTGTAACGGTGGGCGGGCGTTGGCGCAGCTCGGCAACTTCCTCTCGTAGAGCGTTGAATTCCTCTTTCACCCCCGTCAGTGGGTGATCACTTTTGTGATACTTTCAATGTTTAGCTTGGCCCATTTGTCGGTCAAATTTTATTTATTGTTACTGAGATCCCCGAATGGTAATTATTTATTTACAATTGTTAATTGCTTAAACCATATGCATAATCTTGTTATCAATCACTTATTCATAGATATTATAGTTCTCACCTCGAGTGTTTCAGTCTCGCTATCTCAGGCGTCCTCACTCACGACATACCGGACATCTACTGGTTGATCCCCTGTCCGCTGAGTAGTGTCGACTGACGTCACCCTGACTTTCGTTCGACCAATGGCAGGACTTTGTCTGGTCGGGCGATCTCCAAACTTCGAGAGAGTTCTATGGTCCCTATTTAAGACGCCGCTTGCTGGCGTTCTTCATCACTTCGGATCAACCGCCACTTCTGACCCACTTCAACACTTCTGATTCACCACTGCTGGTCACTTCAACCCGCTGGTCACCGCTACCTCTCATGACACCATCGCTGATATCTACGCTAGCGAGCAGTTACGTCACAAGATCTGCACCATGACGTATTGCTCAAGATGGCAAGAATAATTGCCAGCCGCTGTACTCTTCAACTTCACCTTAGAGGGGATACTTGGAATCGTCCTTCAAAACATCTCTGGATCAGCTCTTGGAAACTATAAATGTCATTCCTGCTCAAGAAAAGAAAGTTGACATTTTATCGATGGTGCACATAACTCTAGGCCATGTACGCCTCCTTCCAAGAAAACCGTGAAGACTTTTAAATCAACGTGTGCTAGCTGGAACTTTTTAAGGAGCTGGCTCTTCAACTCTCTTCAACTCTCTTCAAAGATAAGTTTAATTTTATAAAGAGCTTATATCATACCAGTTATTACACTCTTAATTATTTTTTATGGTTCTCTCTTTTTATAAACTGCATTTTTTATATATTAAGCTCAACTTTTCTCCAATCAAGCAAGCTTTTCATGGACCTTTCTATAATCTGGGTTCTGTAATCAGGCCCTCACACTTTGCTACATTTATAATTGTTAATTTCTGTAATAAGCACTTAAGTGCAATTTGTTTGTTCATTATAAATTTATTATTAGGAATAAAAATTATTAATGCATTGCTCCCTATATTGGTTTTCTAGTCACGTATTTCATGCCCAATACCCCCGCACCGTTTCAGTCTAATTTTCTTGACCACAGTAGTTATTTTGGCCAGGCTTTCGCCTGATGCGTTTCGTTCTCCCGTATGGGGAAGTTTTAGGACATAATTTATACTTCTCCAGTGGGCGTTGGCGCAGCTCGGCAACTTCCTTTTGTAAGGCGTTGAATTTCTCCTCCACCCCCATCAGCGGGCGTTGGCACAGCTCGGCAACTTCCACTTGTAAGGCGTTGAATTTCTCCTCCACCCCCATCAGCGGGCGTTGGCGCAGCTCGGCGACTTCCACTTGTAAGGCGTCGAACTTCTTTTCCACTGCTGCGACTTCCTCACGTAGGCCCTGTTCTAATTTCCTTTGGCTCTCCTCTAATTTCGTCAGCAGACACTCTTCCAGATTTTTCTGGCCATCCAGAAATTTGGCGGTTAGGTCCTCTGCTAACTTATTTTGGCTGTCCTTCAGGTCCTCTGCTAACTTCTTCTGGCCATCCTCCATCTTCTTCTGGCCATCCTCCATCTTCTTCTGGCCGTCTTCCATCTTGGTTTCCATGCCATTTAACGTTTCTAGCAGTGCTGCCAATTTCTCCTCCATTTTAGTTGTTTGTCTTGTAAAGGGCATGCACTCACAGGAAAATTAGAGAAAATGACCTGCTCGGGTTTTGAAACCAGGACCGTCAGGTGTTGTGCTTGAGTTCGTAATCCGGCTTCTGACACCAGTTGTTACGTGCCACCCCTTAGTGGCACTTTTGTTAACTGGATTACGGTGGGTAGGAAGCACAACACCATTTACTGCTTAAAGAAATAATTAACTTTATTGTGGCCAGAAATATACACTACTCAACAGCAAATAGCAATTATTTGCTTACTCCAGTTTCCTCAAGTCGAGAATACTTCCCCTTTCACTTGTCAACAGACCACAGTTAATCCCTCGTAATGAGGTGGCCCCGTACGCTAGCTCGAAATAGCTGCACTAGCTCTGTCACTCACTGTTTCACAAGCACCACAATCACTTCCTCGGTGTCAAGAGAATCAGCTTCACTCGCTCAAAACACAGTTCCTCTGTAGGAGTCTCACTTCCCCGCTCCACTAGGGGTTTCGCAAGTCACCACACTTCTGTCGCTCACGATAATCGCTCACACTAGCTCGTAAAACACAACAACAACCACTGCTTGACGGGTCACTCTTATATAGCCGGCCGGTGACTCAATAAATGCTTCTAGATCCATCCAGAGTCCACGGCTTCTCGAGGTTTCCAGCGCTGGTCCAGTCACGAATGTTCTGGACTATCCCTTTGTCCTAGTAGCCCTGTTGCATAAGGCGCGCGCAATACAGGAGGCAGGGCACAGCCCAGCCCTGGGGCAGTTGTGACTCACGCGGCGAGTGATGACACAAACTCACAGCCGTAACAATATTCTAACCTTGGTCTACCCCTACAGTTCTTGTCCTCGACCCTTCCTTCCATAACTAAGCTTGCTATTCCTGGGTGTCTTAGTATGTGTCCTACTAACCTATCTCTTCTCTTCATTAGCAGTCGCCAGAAACATCTCTCCTCTCCCACTCGTCTTAATACCTCTTCGTTTGTAACCCTATCTACCCATCTGATCTTCATCATTCTCCTGTAACACCACATTTCAAATGCTTCAATTCTCCTCTTTTCTGCTGCACCAATAGTCCAAGTTTCACTTCCATAGAGCGCCACGCTCCAGACAAAGGCTTCCAAAAATGACTTCCTAATACCTAAATCTATATTCGATGTCAACAGATTCCTTATTTTTGTAGAAATGCTTTCCTTGCCTGAGACAACCTACTCTTTATATCGTCTTTGCTTCGTCCATCACTGGTTATTTTGCTTCCTAAGTAACAGAAGTCTCCTACTTCCTTCAGCTTTTCACCTGCCAATTTGATGTCCATAGAGGTTTCTGATTTATTTCGGCTGCATTCTAGTATTTTTGTTTTACAATTATTAATTTTCATCCTGTATTCTTTCCGTATGACGGAGTCCATACCATTCAAAAACTCATTCAAATCCTCAGGCTTGTCGGCCAAGATGACAATGTCATCAGCAAATCCCAGAGTTGAAATTATTTCTCCTTGAATCTTCACTCCCACTTTAAATTATTCTCTAATTTCCTTCATTGCTTGTTCAATGTAAAGATTGAAAAGTATGGGTGATAAGTTGCAGCCTTGCCTAACACCTTTCTGAATATTAGCTTCTCTCTCATGTCCTTCAGCTCGAATGACTGCTGTCTGGTTTCTGTATAGATTGTAGATCACCCTCCTATCCCTGTACTTTATTCCAATAGATTTCAAAATGTCAAACAATTTAGTCCAATCAACGTTATCAAAAGCCTTTTCTAAGTCTACAAATGCCATGAACGTTCTCTTATCTTTCCTTATTCTACCTTCCAAAATCAGCCTAAGACTTAGTACAGCTTCCCTTGTTCCTACATTTCTCCTGAAACCAAACTGGTCTTCACCCAACTCCGTTTCTATCTGGCTTTCAATCCTCTTGTAAATTATTCTAGACAGGATCTTTGAAGCATGAGTAATGAAGCTGATTGTATGATAATCTTCACATCTGTCAGCTCCCACTTTCTTTGGTATAGGGATGATTACATTCTTCTTGAAATCAGGGGGTACCTCACCTGTCTCATAAATCCTACACACCAAGTGAAATAACCTGATCAGACCTTCATGTCCTATGCAGCGTAGCAACTCAATCGGTATATCATCTATGCCTGGTGCTTTGTTCCTGCTTAAGTCTTCCAAAGCTCTATCAAATTCTGATCTCAGTATTAAATTTCCTTTCGCATCCTCGTCAATTTCCTCCTCCCTTTCCATTACATGATTCTCAATCTCCTTTCCCTTATATACAAACTCTCTATGTAAGCTTTCCATCTCTCAACCTTTTCTTCCCTATCTATTAGAGGCTTTCCGTTTGTGTCCTTAATATTACAGCACTTTGTCTTCTTTTCCCCAAATGTATTCTTAATCCTTCGATAAGCTGTGCCTACTTTTCCTAATTTCTGACAATTTTCTATACCTGCACATTTCTCTTTTAACCATTCTTCTTTCGCTTCCTTGCACTTCTTGTTGACCTCATTTCTCAGACGTCTGTATTCTGCTTTCCCCTTTTCATCTCTCACATTCTTGTGTTTCCGCCTTTCATCCATCAATTCTAGTATATCCTGAGTGATCTACGGTTTTCTACCTATTCTTTCTTTCCTACCAATGTTTTCTTCTGCGGATTTTGTTATTTCATTCTTCAAAAGTGCCCATCGTCTGCAATTGAAGTTTGTTTAGGGTTTTTCATTAGTCCTTCATTAGTCGGTCTCTTATACATTATTTTTTCCACAATTTTTGCAATACCGGTTGGTAAGGTAATAGGACGATAGTCATCTGAGTCATCTTTTGAACCTTTTTTGTGCACTGGAATTACTTTTGATAACTTCAAAATATCCCAGTAAGTTCCTGAGAGAATTGAACTGTTTATTAAGTGCATAAGTGAATTTATTATATTCTCTGCACAATTCTTTAAAATTGCATCAGCGATGCCATCAATGCCAGCACAGAATTTAGCTCTTTTATAACTATTCTTACTTCATCACTTGTGACATGATTTATAAATAAAGAATCACTGCATATATTTATTTTATTATTAGAATTTAGTGTATTTACCTGTGATTTATTTAATAATTTTTGTGGAATTTCCAGATAATAGTCATTAAAAGTGTTTGCTATTTCCGCTGGATTATATTAATCACTTTATTATTGCAGTTCAGTGTTATGTTTCTTTGACTTTTAGCAGATTTTCCAGTTTCTTTCTTTATCACGGCTCACATAGCCCTGTTTATATTAGATGACTGGGAAATAAAATTATCGTTATGCATTTTCTTTGCTAGCCTTATTACCATACTTAATATGCTAGTGTATTTTTTGTAGTTTAAATTGAATTCAGGTGTTGTGTGGTTTCGTTTATATATTTTGTGTAGAGATTTCTTTCATTAACATGAATTTATAATCCCTGTTGTTATCCAATTGCTAGATTTGTTATTTTTAATAGCTCTTTGTTTAAAGGGGAGTGCTGTTTCAAAATAGTGTTTTAGGGTACTGTTAAATGCATTAAATTTATCATTTACATCTTCTAGTTTATAAACTTCTGATCATGTTTGCTCATCTAATAAGTCATTGAAATAGGTAACATTTGTTTCAGTGAATGACCTGCACTTTGATTTTATTCCATCATCATTATTATAGATTTTTTCAGATACTTCAAAGCTCAGTATTTGTCCATGGTGGTATTTAAAACCCGGGCAATAGACTTCTATTGAATGGTGATATTTATCTATCATCATCATCATCATCATCATTTATTGCATGTGACAGGCCATTAAGACCCATAGCAGAAAAACAAGGGTATACAATTCTTGATTACAATATAAATAGCAAGCATAAAGGCTATAATAGGAATCTCCGTTTCGCGGGCTTATAGGTCGTGTTCCAAGGACATTTTGTCGTCCTGACGTTTCGCTGAATACTGCGTTCAGCATGTTCACAGGTTACATAAAGCGAGGTAAAACAAGTAAACAGAAGATATATAAATAGTCAACAACCCACACATAGAGGCTACCATAGCAACGGCGTACCACATAAAAGTAATGCATCAAGGACAGGGCTGCTCGTCTGTTGCATCTTCTCGTCTACGACGGTCAATAAGGGCAGGCTTGAGGGGATTAAGGACTGGAAGCCAAGCTCTGTTCACACGTTCTGCTTCCTCCTTAAGATTGAAGCTGTTAGTATGCTTCAGGATTTCAATGGCCTCCCTTTGTAGCCTGGCATGATAAGACACCGTGGTAGACAGAACTTCGGTGTCTCCATATCTTATATCGTGACCTGCAAGTAGCGAGTGTGCTGCTACAGTGGATTTATCTGTTTGTCCCAGCCGGCTGTGTCGTTCGTGCTCCTTGAGGCGAGTGGCAATACTTCTTTTCGTTGTTCCAATATATACTTGGCCACAATCACACGGGATTTTATAAACCCCTGCCGCGGTATGAGGATGTCGCTTATCTTTAGCGGACCTAAACATGTCCTTAATTTTTCGTGTAGGCCTGTATATGGTCTTTATATCATGGGACTCGAGTAGCCTCCCTATTCTGTCCGTGACCTTTTTTATATATGGAAGAAAAGCTCTAGCCAGGGGCTGCTTGTCTCCAATTACCCTTGTAGTTGGACGTCTCGGATGGAGTGCTCGCTGGATATCTTTCTGGCTGTACCCATTCGCGCATAAGGCCTCGTTGAGGTGTTCAATTTCTTGTTTTAGGCACTGCTTATCACAAATTCTTTTAGCGCGGTCAGCCAGTGTTTTTATAACTCCGTATTTCTGTCGTGGGTGGTGGTTGGACGTCTTATGTAGATATCGGTCAGTATGGGTCGGCTTACGGTAAACTGTATGTCCCAAAGTTAGATCAGCGGTCTTCGTTACCATAACGTCGAGAAACGTGATTTTCTGTTCATTTTCTAACTCCATGGTAAACTGAATGTTCGAGTTCTGGCTGTTAAGATGTTGTAAAAACAGATTTAATTGATCTTTACCATGGCCCCATATTACAAAGGTATCGTCCACGTATCGTAGCCACACTTTAGGTTTCAAAGGTGCGGTCTCTAGTGCTATTTGTTCAAATTGATCCATGAAGAAATTCGCGATCACTAAGTCCGGTGATCGCGAATTTCTTCATGGAACAATTTGAACAAATAGCACTAGAGACCGCACCTTTGAAACCTAAAGTGTGGCTACGATACGTGGACGATACCTTTGTAATATGGGGCCATGGTAAAGATCAATTAAATCTGTTTTTACAACATCTTAACAGCCAGAACTCGAACATTCAGTTTACCATGGAGTTAGAAAATGAACAGAAAATCACGTTTCTCGACGTTATGGTAACGAAGACCGCTGATCTAACTTTGGGACATACAGTTTACCGTAAGCCGACCCATACTGACCGATATCTACATAAGACGTCCAACCACCACCCACGACAGAAATACGGAGTTATAAAAACACTGGCTGACCGCGCTAAAAGAATTTGTGATAAGCAGTGCCTAAAACAAGAAATTGAACACCTCAACGAGGCCTTATGCGCGAATGGGTACAGCCAGAAAGATATCCAGCGAGCACTCCATCCGAGACGTCCAACTACAAGGGTAATTGGAGACAAGCAGCCCCTGGCTAGAGCTTTTCTTCCATATATAAAAAAGGTCACGGACAGAATAGGGAGGCTACTCGAGTCCCATGATATAAAGACCATATACAGGCCTACACGAAAAATTAAGGACATGTTTAGGTCCGCTAAAGATAAGCGACATCCTCATACCGCGGCAGGGGTTTATAAAATCCCGTGTGATTGTGGCCAAGTATATATTGGAACAACGAAAAGAAGTATTGCCACTCGCCTCAAGGAGCACGAACGACACAGCCGGCTGGGACAAACAGATAAATCCACTGTAGCAGCACACTCGCTACTTGCAGGTCACGATATAAGATATGGAGACACCGAAGTTCTGTCCACCACGGTGTCTTATCATGCCAGGCTACAAAGGGAGGCCATTGAAATCCTGAAGCATACTAACAGCTTCAATCTTAAGGAGGAAGCAGAACGTGTGAACAGAGCTTGGCTTCCAGTCCTTAATCCCCTCAAGCCTGCCCTTATTGACCGTCGTAGACGAGAAGATGCAACAGACGAGCAGCCCTGTCCTTGATGCATTACTTTTATGTGGTACGCCGTTGCTATGGTAGCCTCTATGTGTGGGTTGTTGACTATTTATATATCTTCTGTTTACTTGTTTTACCTCGCTTTATGTAACCTGTGAACATGCTGAACGCAGTATTCAGCGAAACGTCAGGACGACAAAATGTCCTTGGAACACGACCTATAAGCCCGCGAAACGGAGATTCCTATTTCAACGCCGGTCGTGAAAGTCTACATTTTTACATAAAGGCTATAACATTGTACTTCATAACAGGAAGAATGATTTCAGCTTCTCAAATAATGGTTGCATATATTAGACCAACGATTTCTATCCCTGGCATCTTCCATACTTGCATCTGGATCTACCTGGTTCAGTGCCAACATAACTCGATCTTTCCATCTCGTTCTTGGTCGACCTCTTGGACGTTTTCCCGTTGGCTGAAAATTGAACACACGGTTCGGGAGAGTACCTTCTGCTCTGATAATGTGTCCTAACCATTGTAATCGTCTTCTCTCTATCTCGCTACTGATGTCTGCCTTTTTATAACGTCGATATAACTCCTCTTTACTCCGTCTTTCCCAACTGTCAGTTTCTGGGCAGTATTTTGGGCCATAGATTTTCCGCAGCATTTTTCTTTCAAATGCACATATACGTTCTTCAAAAGTTCTTGGAGTCGCCCACGTTTCACAACCATACAGGTCGTACTAGGGTCATGTATAGGTGGATCTTGTTTTCCTGAGATATTAGACGTGACGTGAAAATTCGATTCATGCTATAGGAAACATTTGTAGCGTTGGTGATTCTTTGTCTTATTTCCTTTTCTATTTCACTTTTGTTTGACAATATTGATCCTAAATATTTGAATGATTCAACTGTCTCAAATTTGTGCATTCCAACGTCGATAGCGATCGGAATATTCTGTCAACGTGATATAATCATGTATTTTGTTTTCGATTCATTAACCACCAACCCCATTTTCTTTGCTTCCAGTAGGAATCTTGATGTATCAGTCGTTACCTGATCCAAAGTGTTCCCCATGATCACCACATCATCAGCAAATGCAAGAATTATGTCGGATCCGACCATCTCCATTTCCCTATTCCAACCAGTTCCACGTTTAATCTTTTCCAATGATATATTGAAAAGGACTGAGGCTAGAGGATCTCCTTGTCTTAGTCCACTTTGAACGCTAAAGGATTCTGATTCTTGATTTGCAAACCGCACCTGGCATCTAGAGTCAGAGTAACAGGTCTTGATCAACCTTATGTACTTCATTGGAATGCCCATCTCGTGCATAGCCGTCCATAATACTATACGGTTTATACTGTCATAGGCCTGACGAAAATCAATAAAGATTAAATGCAATTCCTTGTCAAATTCGTAGAATTTCTCCATGAGTTGCCTCAATGTAAAGATGTGGTCGATAGTAGACCGACCAGATACAAAACCACATTGGTATGAGCCTATAATGTCTCCCAAAAATGGCCTAAGTCGATTCATAAGCAGTGAGGTAAAAATTTTATATCCTATCTCGAGTAAGGCAATCCTTCGGTAGTTAGAAGGTTGTGTGGCATCACCTTTCTTAAAAATGGGGCATATCACGGCTCTTTTCCACTCACTTGGAATAACTTCTTTCCTCCAAATATTAACAATTAATTGTTGCAGATTTTCCATTAACACTGCTCCACCATACCTAATCAACTCGGCAGTAATTCCACTTCCTCCCGGAGCTTTGTTGTGCTTTAGAGATTCCACAATATGTCTTATCTCATCAATAGTTGGCTCAGGTACTTGCATTTCCGCCGTCATTATTGGCACCTGTGCATTTAGAGCATCCATCTCAACATGAACATTTAGTAACTGATCAAAATGTTTTCCAAATAGATCTGCCTGTTCTTCAGGAGGTACAATTTCTCCATCTTCGTCCTTTAGTATTAGTGTATGTTGCTTGTAGATTCCCCTCGCAGGGTTAACCATTCTAAAGAAGGATCTCGATGCTTTCTTGGATTCCTCTATTGCTGTCAGTAGTGCCTTACCATGATCCCGTTTTTTCTGTCGGATGAGTCGATATGTCATACGTCTCACTTCCATATACGCTGCATTATTATCTTCCGATGGATATTTCACCCATTTATCTTTATTTATAAAAATCTGATCAGGAGTGGTTTTACTAATAGACAACAGGATACATACTTAATCCACGTTAATAATAATAATAATAATAAAACAAACATAGCTTTAAATAGCTGACACCACTTTTTACAAAATTATGTAATATAAATATTGTATATATTTATTTGTGTTTAAGTGTGATTCATAAACATCGTACACTAGTTAAGCCTAAGTGAACTGGATCTGAGGATAACGCGTGACATTCGAATCATATCATCCAATTAAGTAGGTACTTTTACATACAAGCGTGTTAGTTTGTAGGGTATGTAAATACTTGTTTCCCGCCTAATTTGGCACAATTCGTGTTGACCAACTGAAAAGCTTTCTTTATTTGAAGGCCCTCATACATCATCCACAAGACATAGCAGTTATGGGCTATTGCTCAAGTATAGGACATTAAAATAACAGGAATCTGTAAACGTAGCACCCTATTCTACATAAAATCTCTTTAAATTATTACCTCATAATAATGAAAAATGTAATTACCGGTAATAATATAGTGTTTCGTTTTTAGGTGTCATCATATTTGGTGGATTATTAATAATTTTCGTGATATATTTGCGCGGTGGGTAACCTCATGACTGCAGAAATGGAAATGGTCGATGTGTGTGGTCATTAATGGGCGCCGTTTTGCTGTAAGATCTGCTCTTTCATAAAGAGTTCCAAGCGGGAGAATAAATCACATGGATATTCTTAGGCAAACTGTGACTTACTACAACAGAAGAATCTAGTCATATACTTTCTAAGCAGAAAGGAGTAAATTATATTAAATGCGAAGAAATCGATAGCAGCACAACCACCAAAACCAAGTGCCATCACCTCTTAGGAGGGCGTCCTAATGCTTGCCTCTGTGCATGAGCTGTGATGAACTCTTCTGCAAACATTGGCAAGGTTCTGACAGTTATTTTGCTGCTTGGAGGCAGGCTAGAAGCTTGAAGATTGGTTACGTAGTTACATTGCTAGGACATCAGTAGAACATCTTTGGGATTTGCTGGAGCATTGGTAGTGTGCCAGATCTACTTGATCAGAAAGCACAATAGTTCACTATGCTGCGGGGTGAATGAAAAATAGTTTTACCAGCACTTCTGAAGTGGCACGTGGAGGTTATATTGTCAATAAATTTTATTTAAACCATGGTCTTATGTACACACTGCCCACTATACAAATGAACATAACAGGACTAATTTGTTCATTTTTTAGTGGTCTACAACACAGTAAAATGTTATGTACTGTAAACTGCATTCATACAAACATTATAACTTAACACACTTAACATAAATCAGTTATTTTTCTGTAAGTGAAATAGCTGAGTGACTGATCTGTGTGCTGTCATATATTGCATGCATTAGAAATTTCATAATTTTCTCCATTTTCTTGAGAAAGTGAAAAATACTAATTTTGAAGGGAACCTAAATTTATAAGCAATCACTCTATAAAGTGGAGTTGTCTCTTGTTTTGCTGCCTGCAAACTACTGTACAAGGACTTCAATAGTAGCAAAATTCTTTAATCTCCTTATTTTCTTAATAATTTGGTCATCAGATTATAAGTCTTGCAGTCTGTACAAGCAAATTTCTTTAGAAATATGTATAGCCTAATCAGCAGTGTTGGGTCTTGTGTAGGGAGTGGAATCAACACTTAGTTGTTTGAAGTCACCTCTTCCCCTTTTCTGGCCTCAGAGACTCTGAAGTTGGTCTCCCATTAGTATTCAAGCCTAGATATAGAGTCTGCATATCAGATAACTCCCCCTCTTTCCCCCTCTTTCTTGTTCCTCACCATTGAGGCTAGGTTGCTTAGACATCATTCTTTGTTCCACTGTTCTCTTATGATGGGTGTTTCTAATGGATTTTCTGGGTATAGTATGTTTTTTGTGTTTACCTAGGTACAATCATGTTCTTTCCTCATGTAGTCAATTCTTTGGATGAGAAAGATAAGGAATCACATTTATTAAGGTATTAAATGGGAAATTAAAACAATACAAATGTAGTGTTTGTAGAAAGATATTTTATACTGGAGTTACAACAGTTAATTTGCAGTTGATTTGCGAAGGCCGAGTAGGCACATGCCCAATGAGTGGCTGTTTTTAAATATAGCTCCATAGTGTTTCACATTTCTCTGTTTGGTATTTTATTTTATTTACCATTATAATTATATACTAAAGCTTTATAAAACAAATTAATATGCCCAATTAAATTGGCCAGGAAATAACAAATATATATCACACTTACTAACCTGGATACAATTACATGGATTAATTATATACTTTTACATTTTGATGCACTTTTCTAAATATGAGGTTTGATTGGTTATTTTTTAATACAGTTTTCTAATTCCAGGATTTATTGCAAAAAAGATTATAATTAATACAGGTTAGTAAGTCGATTAATATTTGTTATTTCCCACCCTATTTAATTAGGCACACTAATGTATTGGCTGACTGAAAAGAGATTCTGTTATAGATTTCAATGGCAACACTAAAGAAATGGCTTCTAAAACTTATAGATGACTTTAAAGCCACTTTTCAGTGTTGCCTTATTGACAATTCTGCAGTACATGGTTAAGTGCTACAAACAGTTCCTTCTTTATAAAAAAAAACAAGATTATAATTTGCATCTGTATCATAATCAGCATGGAAAAAGAGGCCCAAATCATTTGCCAATCAAATTGAAGTTTAATAAAATATCAATATTTTATTATTTAGGACAGTTTTTTTCACTCTCCTGAAAAATGTAGGTGTTCAACTTGTGCTACTTATCCCCAGCACTACAGAATTGATATTGCTACTTTTCAGTTGGTCAACCACAATATAATGGCAATAACTGGGTCATGCAAAAAAGATAACCTGAAAAACTTACATACCGTACATTAAAAATAGACCTGCGGTATATGTAGACTACATATTTGTTTTGGACTACAGAAGAAGAAGAAAACTGTGGAAGACATGTTTTACTCGCCAAGCGAGCATCATCAGATCCAAATATACAAGACAAAATAGCTCTACTAATCCCATAATGATGAATTAGGAATGCACTTCTCTTTAAAATATAGTGATAAATTACTGTGTGAAGTCAATTTTAGATAAAGTGTACTGTGGCAGTTGAAATTGGAAATTGCTAATGTATTTTAATCACTCTTAATGCTAATGCCAAATAGTCCCGTGTGAAGGTTTTCATTGACGGTGGTGCAGATACTTAGTTCATGTGTAGGAAGTTGATTACTTTTCTGTCTTGATTCTCCACAAATTATGTGCTACCTACATACCATAGGCTCAGCTCCAGCTGTATGAAGTGTGAATTAATGAGGTTGTTGAATGACACAAGATGTGACGCAGTTCACATGTGGGTTGACCTTAACCTACAACTTCCTCTCAGGGTAGCACTTTAAGTTAAACTAATGAAAACAATGACAGCTCTAAGCTCTAAATCTTTCACTTTGCATAAAATGAAACAATGTAAAAAAGTCTGGAGAGAGGAATTTAACCTTTTCATACCAGTATCCATTAATTTTTTTAAATTATTATTATTTGTTAAAAATTTTATTTTTCTTACTAATTTGGAATAATGCGTAGGAGCCATTTCTTCAGTGATTCAGAAGGTCAGTGCATATAGATGATCCCAATTATTTTGGGTGGTTAATATTAATACACTCGTTTCAAATACCTGAAATAAAAGATACGCCCATACATTGTACACTGTTTGTCATGGGTTGGCATCAAAACTGCTGGAGAGAATAGTACACCCTGAGAGGAAGTGGTAGGTTAAGGTCAACCCACATGTGAACTGCGTCACATCTTGTGTCATTCAACAACCTCATTTTGTAGAAAATGTCCATCAATCAATACTTTTTTTCCCCTTATAAAAATGAAATTGTATTGATTGATGGACATTTATTATTATGGTGTTTGAAGCCATTTTCAGTGTTGCATTAGTAAACAAAAGTTTCATGCTATGCTATGATATAAACCCGAAAGTACCGTCCTTGAGGGAACTACCAAAATTATACAAAAAGGAGTGCCCAATTAGACCAATAGTTAATTGCAGCAACGTGCCAAATTACAAAATCAGTAAAGATTTACTAAAAATGTTAAAACACCGCCTTTCCAATAACAAAAACAATTCTGTAAAGAACAATGGAACTAGTAACTGTATTAAACATGTTACAAATGAAACCTAGCTTGCAGCTAGTATCCTTAGATATAACTAACATGTACACCAACATTCTAATTAATGAAGCAATCAATATTATCGACAACAACTTAAAGTCCAACAACTCGACAAAAGAAACCAAAGAGATCGTGAGATTACTGAGGTCGTACTCAACCGAAATGTGTTTCAATTTGATAATAAAAGATATACACACAAACAGAGGGCCTAGCCTTGGGGTCACCACTAAGCAGGCTAATCGCCGACATCTTCATTAACACATTGGAGGATGCGTTCCTAGAAAAGACCTCAACAAAGCGAATAGTAACGTGGAAAAGATACGTGGATGATGTAATTTGCATCTACGACACTAAATTAACAAGCAAAGAAACAATTCTCCAAACCATTAATAGCCTGCACCACTCTATGAAATTCACTAAGAAATCCGAAACAAATCGGAAAGTAAATTATCTCGACATAACTATCGAACGTAGAGATAATGTGCTTTCCTATTCCATATTCTGAAAACCTACACAAACTTAGCATGCAATTGACAATCAGTCCCATCCCCGGTACACATGAGTTAGTGGGGTTCAATTCAATGGTGCACAGGGCTTTAAACATACCCATGTCAAAAGACAATTACAATAAGGAAATTAGAATAATCAAGCAAATAGCAAAGGAAAACAATTTTCCGTCCAGCAACATATATCAAATTGTAGCCAGACATAAAAATAAAACAATTCCAAAGCCAGACAATAATGAGAAAACATTTGTGCGTTTAATTATGTGAACGCGAATACATATAAAATCACCAATGTGTTCAACAAACAAGGCATAAAAATAGTATTTAAAACGAATAACTCAACCGGAAAGCATCTGCACAATAGTAATCTAAATAAACAAGACCCGTATTCAAAGTCCGGGGTATATTCCATTACATGCCAAGATACAGTGTGTCAAGCAAATTACATCAGGCAGAGTGGGAGAAGAATGGATACACAATACAATGAAAAGAGAAATGCGATAAAATACGGGACGCATTAGGCCAAATGTGAACATCAACTATGCAAGTTCCGGGAGAATTATTTAAATCCACTTTGTTTGAAATAGGCCTAGAGTAGTTTCTAACTCTGTACTCTTTATCTCTTGTGAACATTATCCATGCTACTATACCAACTGACTGTTCCCAGTAATTTTAAGGTCATTCCCATATAATGTTAACAATAATCTTCAATAATGTTTCTGATAGATGACCTAGAAGTTATGCTCCTTTAAAGCAATAATAATAATATTTCTGTAGATGTGGTATTTCTAAGATTGAAATATCCATTACTACCTCAAGCAGTTGTAATACAACGTGTTTTAAAAAGGCTGCATGGTATTCAATGACAGTGCGGACCAATACTCACTCTCTGTATACAACGTTGGTCAGCCCTATGAAGCTTGCCGCTACTCATGTCCACTTCCCCTACCTTCACGGTCAAGCTGAGCAGGCCGAATCGCTTCCAAGCTCCCCCTACTTCTCTGGGGGCCCTCCACTGTGCATCACTGGCCTATAGGTTCTTTATGTAATAGAAAGGTGTAAGGAGGTTACGAGAACAACTTAAAAATGTTTTCTTTAATGTAGGTACCTTTTATTTCAGGTATTTGAGCAGAGTATATTTACACTAACCGACCAAGATAATTGGGATCCTCTATAAGTGTTGACAGACTAAAGAACTTTTTTTACATAGAATAGAAGAAAGTTGTTCTTGACGGAGGTTATGATGGGTCTCAGGTACTGCTTATAGAAACTTCTCCCTTTATTGTAGGTTGTCGAGATTATAAATACTGTCCTCTGAAGTGCTGTCCATTCAAGAGATTTTTAAAAGAACAATAAGTTGAAAAGTTACTGTTTACAGACTCGGAATGTTTAATAATAATTTACTCTTGTGCTGCCCTCATTCTACCAAATACATTTTCCAAATATTTTTTAATGTTTATCATTGTTAATTTTACTTATACGGTACTCTTATTTTCTTTAACGATACCACAACACTTTTTCCTGTATACATGTATTGCATTACAAATAAAACAATAATGTATATTTGGATACTCTGAATTTATTATAATTTAGCTTTTGTTCAGGTAGCCCGTCAAAAAGAAAAACGAGAATGTTTATCGTGGTACGTCAAGTCATATTAAGGGTTGAAATAGCTTGATAATATATGGGCTATTATTACATACAGTTCATTAATTGAATTGGAACTTTGTATCACCTGTGTTGGAGTGTATGTTAGGTTATATTTTTTATTGCCATACAGTATGTCTGATGTTATTTCAGTATATAATGATATTTATTCATAATTTGTAGATACGTGCCAAGGATTATTGATGAAATCCATCTTATCTTATTTTAGGATAGATACATGGATAAAGGACAAATTAAATGACAGGCAGATCAGTAGCTTATCAATTGTATTAATATTTCACTATTCTACTTAACCATCCAAATTTTTTATTTTAGTATCATTAGTCTTTAATTGTGTATGTGTTTAATGGTTTTTATATTCTGTGTATTTGCCAGATGCCATGGAAGAGGACTGCGTAGACTTCGAGGGCAACCTAGTCAATCATGGCCTGTATTATGTGCCCGGGCCCAGCGCTTGTTCATTATGTGTATGTTATCATAGCGACCCTATGTGGTGTAGAGCTATCTACTGTGATCCACCTTATGTGAGTTTTAATAATGTTTTCAACTTCTAGCAAAATATAGAATTTACATATTGTGTTTCTATTTACTTACTCAAGAACCAGGGTTGGGTAAGTTACTTTTCAAAAGTAACTTCCTTACAGTTCCTTGTTGCGAAACTGTGACTGCTCTGTACTATTTTTTCACTGTACACACTTTACATAATAATTACTTGCCATAAATAGTAACAAAGTTACTGTTACAGTAGAATATTCAATATGGACCTAATATGGAGAATAATACTCTTACCCTCTCATTACCGTGAAAACTATTAATAGTAACTCCCCAACCCTGTCAAGAACCAACCTTAGTAGTTTCATTCACCAAGATAGAAAACACAGCTCTGGACTCTATAGACAAAGGCGTTTGAACCCCTCAACCATCGTCCAGCCTTGAAATGGTTTTCCATGGTTTCCCATTTTCAACTCTCGGCAAATGCTAGGGTGATGCCTTTTAATAGGCCATGGCAGTGTCATTGCTCAGTTCCATTCATCTCCATTCTTTCATTTCATCTCAGGAAGGGCATCTGGTAGTAACAAAAATCATTAGCCACATAGAAGAGCACAGTGACTGGCTGCTCTGGACTCAATAGATAAGTGGGTTCAAACACCGCTATTGACCATCCTTGAAATTGGTATTTTAACTTTCCAGTCGGTCAACACATGCACAAGCCCAATTATTGGGAAGTGTGATATAACCTGAAAAAATTACATCTGATTAACAGTTAATTGCACATTTTACAAGAAATCCTTGTAATGGTCATCCATGGTTTCCCATTTTCAGCTCCAGATAAAATACCAGAATAGAGTCTTTTAATAGGCTATGGCTTGGCCCACTGACCCCATAGAAATGGGAAAATAAGGAGTAGATATACACTGACATGCCAAACATCGTGGGATAGCCATCTAATAACATGTTGGGGCCCCCACTCGCCCAAAGAATTTAAGTAACTCATCATGGCGTGGAGAGATGATAAGCCATGCTGTTTGAATAGCTGCCCAACGCTCCCTGTATCTTGATTGCAAATGGTTCTCTCACAATGTCCCATAAATGCTTGGGTTAATATCGGGGGGAACATGTTGGCCACTCCATTTTCTGGAACTCGCCAGATTGCTTCACACACCAGTTCTGGGCATCCATAGCCCAATGAGATGACACATTATCCTGTTGGAACATCCCATAATTTTAAAGAAAATTGAAGTCTATGAACAGCTGCAAATGGGTTACGGAGGAGAGTTGTTTGTAGGATGCCATTGAGATTTAAGAGGACATGGAAAAGGGGACCCATCCAATGCCATGCAAACACATGCCACACCATTACAGAACCTCCTTTGCCTCATTGGGCTCGCACCATACCCGAACCTTGCAATCAGCCCATCGGACAAAGCCACATTTTTGCAGTCCTCCAGGGCCCAAATAGCAACCTCACAATCCCGGATGAATCATTGTGTGCCCGGTGGCGTGGAGTTAACAGATACACTCTGGTGGGTCTTTTGCTTCTATATCCCATGGAAGCTAATGAGCATTGTACAGATCTGCTAGATATACATCTGACACCTCCTGCATTGAATATGACTATGAGCGGCTTCGGTGGCGTAGTCGGTAGCATGCTGAGCTTCTATGCCCAAGATAGCGGGTTCAAACCCGGCCGAAGCCGTCGGATTTTTTAAGAGCGTTAAAAATCCCTCAGTATGCCTTCCTTCGGAGGGGAAGTAAAGCCGGCGGTCCCATGTCATAGATTTATGGCATGTTAAAGATCTTTCCACTAATTACACCTGTGTGAAACTAAATTGGATAGGTTAAGAATGTAAACAACGCTCTTTGGTTGCTACGTTCGTTGCCAAGAGCCGACTGCGGTGGCGTCTAGTAGCTAGTTCTGAACTAGGCCTAGTAGTCGTTGACGGTGGCGTTTGGCGGCAAAAGTAGGAACTATTTGAAAATTCAAAGTTGCAGTCCCTACTTGAATTAAAAAAACAGATACACACACTAATACAGTCATCACAATTAACACCGGTTATCAGACAGATTCTACACTCACCCAAAGTACACGGGGCTACATGACCGCGTTGTCGCAGCCCCTAAACTAAGGAACCAACCAACCAACCAATATGACTATGATTTGAACAAAGTTTCCTGCTCTGTCAGTAAAGACAATTCTACCTAACCTCCGCGAGTCACTATCATCAAGTAACCTTGTGGGGATGAAGGCACTACAGCCTTGACTCCAATTCATTTCATGCACAGCGAGAAGCTGACGACAATCCCTACAGGACCTGAGCCCGCTAATAAGAAGGACTTGAAAAGGGAATACAGGCTTCAGCAACAAGCGGCAGAGGATTTCCGGAAATGCTGGATGAAGGAATATCTTCTGGAACTACGCAATCATCACCAGGTATGACAGACATGCGGCAAAACCCCGAACTTCCGGGTAGGTGACCTGGTCCTGCTGCAAGAAGACAACCGTCCTCGCCACATATGGGGCAGAGGTGTAATTGAGGAACTACGACCTGGACGAGACGGAAAGCTCAAGATTGTCATCCTTCGCACGCCAGACAGGAGCCGGATAACGCATCCAATTCAGCTGGTCATACCTCTAGAGATCAACCAGGGTGGGGAGGATGTGGAAGACTGACTTATCTTTCTGTGTTATGAACTTTGAGTGTAAAGTGTTATATCTGTACATAAGTTCTTTGGAGAATAATAAAGATGGCTGCTCACTAAGACTTACTGTACGAATGATACAGCCACCTTGCACAACTGAAACCACTTTAGACCATGCAACGTCATCTATTGCATTGGTGCCACGAGTCATTTAGTTAGTGCTATCCCATGCCTTTTGGCATGTCAGCGTACACTTACTCAAGAATCAGGGTAATCACATCACAATGGGGTCATTGGAATAATTAACTTGAAGGTCCCTTCTCCACCAACACTATTCCACTAGCCTGCTCTACTTTATTGTAGTAGCATGTCTGTCAGTTTTAACATAATTTCATAGCTTCACTATTGGAAGTGGGGAGAGGATTGTATCCCCCAGAAATACCACGCATTCTTAGTTGCAAGACCATATGCAGGAGTTGACTTCTTTTTCCAAGAGATACTCATTAACCTATTAAAGCCCAGCATAACTTATTGTTGCATCTTTTAGATGACTGTTCTCTCAGAAATGCATGCAACAGCATAAAACAAACAACACTCTGGAAAGTCATTATTTAGGCTTAGTACTTGATATGGAGTTTCAGAAAGGGGTAAAAAGGTACTTTTCACTTGAATTCTATGGCAGTTTGCATTATGAGAAATGGAACTGATATCGTAGGCTACACATAGTTTGAACTGACAAACCCAGTGATTGTCCCTCAATTCTTCCACTTTGACAGTATAGGGACAACTTTCTCCAAGATACCCTTTAGGCACAGCAAAGAATCAGAACATAAAGCCGAAACTTATTCACTCATCTCAGATATAGAATGACTACATTCATCCATTGTATACATTGAGTCAAGGGATTGGGCAAAATTTTTAGAATTTGTTGTAGAGGTAGATGGTGAAAAGGTGTACTTTGACTACAGTATATGCCATTTATGGTACTCTAAATGCAGGTTATCTCCAAGCATGACCGCCTTTATAGATTGAAAACTTAATACATGTTAGAGTTAAGAGGGATGTGACAGCAACAACTCTGGTTGCTGAACTCAAAAAAATCCATTCACTTGTTGATAGTCTTTTTTTAATTATTTTTTTTAACTTTAATATTCTAAAACAGGAAAGAAAACCTATTTTTTAAAATAACAACATTTTATGAACTCTATATGAGGTATTGAGAGCCACAGTGGCCTAACCCATGAATTGCTTAGATTATTTTTCTATGCTCTATAGCCCAAATTATATTCATGTCCAGTTTATACCATAAAACATTAGAGAATTTGGTGTGTGGTAGTGAGCAAGTCACAAGCCTTTAATGACTTGCTGCTTAGGTCATTATGGCATTTAATGCCTCATACATCAATGCCATATTTGCTTTGTGTGTGATTTTTGTTAAAACATGTATGGAATAGAAAGTAGGTGTTTCCAGGATTCTACAAATTACAGCAAGATGCCATTATATTGTCAAAGTTATTGGTCAAATGGCTAGCATAATTTGTTGGCAGTGAGTATGTGGCATTCATGGAATTGAGAGAGTAACACTTGTTGTATTAGTGACCCAGGCCTATTACTGGAGGTTGAAAGTGGGAAGAACATGTAGGTGGCAACTAATTTGCTGCTGTTCACATGTGTTATCAACCTTAACATTGGCCTCCTTCCTTCTCTTGATAGATTGCACCACACAAAATTGGAGACTTGGACAAGGAGGATCATCTGAGGAATCTACAGAAATGTATCTAAAATGTACAATAGTGGTCATTTTTTTAATATAGCTTAGTGGCAACGTAGTGCAACCAATTAATTCTAGAGTAGTCTCAGAAGGTGACAAAGAAAAGTATTTTCCAATTTACCATACTTCACGACACTAAGCTTCATATGTTCGTAAGGTGTGCACTTGGCTGATGAGAGAAAGGGGAATCCAAGTCTGTGTTTGGAGACCAAAGATCCAAAAATGCTTTTTATTTATAAATAAAAAGAAAGTTTTTACAGTATAGTCCTAAGCAGGTCTACTCAGTATTTTATTTCTATTAAATCTTGTCTGGGCACAGACACCTAGAGTCCGCTGATGAGCCCACCTTGGCGTTCCTAGGCAAAACCCCGCACAAGACACGGCATAAACCTAAAAGAATTGCTGAGTTTTAAAATTACTTTTCAGTTTGTTACTATACATTCATCGGACATGTAGTATTAAACCATCACATTTCCAGTAATTACCGGTAGTCCTTATTTCTTTAACCTTTTACAAAAATTAGTTACGTTAGTTATTGTTGCTTCAAGGGGTGGAAAAGCGAGGTCATCTGCCCCTTTTACAAAAGTAATTTCAGCTGTTGATGAATTACTTTTTTCTACATTTCTTGCAATACGTTTAAGCTAGGCCTCCCAACTGATTTTTTTTTACAATTTTTCTCTTTTTTTTTTCTCCTCACTGACATATTCTGTTGGTCTGAGGTCACATTTTTAGCCTACTTTTCACATTTTGCAAAAAGGAGGAAAAAGTAGTCTTATGAGATCGATCCGGGAAAATGTGTGTCTGTCTGTCTGTCTGTCTGTCTGTCTGTCCTTCTGTCTGTCTGTCTGGCTGTGTGTGTGTCCCCCCCTATCAACTCCTAAACGGCTGCAGCAATCAAAACCAAATTTAGTATGAGTAAAGATGTGCACCGGAATAGCTCACGTCCATATTTGAAAATGATGTCCGTGCTACCAACTGCTGAAAAAATGCACTAGAAATTTGAGCTTTATGTTGGATATCTTGCAAGGTATGCATGGGAGCTATTCCAAAATTGGCACACATGTAGATACTACTATTTCAGCTTAATTTCCAGGAGGCCAACCATGACAGTGTTGCCAAAATAATTTTAAGCCTTCTGATAGGTCCAGTGTTTAAATGCATATAACTTCTACACTATCAACTGGATTTCAACCAAATTTTGTATGTAATATCTGTACATAAACAGATATGACTGAGCGTATTCTTAAGAGCCACCAGGGCTGCCAACTGTTAATAATTGCTCTCTCTATTTTTTTAAATCCAAATACGAATATATCAGAAAGTATGCAAGCCAACAGCTTTAAACTATGCACACGTATATTCTGACATTTTAGATTAATTTGGAGTAACTTATATACGTCAGTTCTACCAACATGATTATAAGCCTGCTGATAGTACCAATTTTTAAATACATGTAACTTCTATACTATCAGTTGGATTTCAACCAAATTTCGTATGTGCAATGTGTACCATAACAGATATGACTATAAGTATTGTTAAGAGCAATCAGGGCTGCCAACTGTTAATAAATGCTGTCTATATTCTTTTTACCCTAATATCAATATATCAGAAAGTATGCAAGCCAACAGCTCTATACTTTGCACACGTATAGCACCTGACATTCTAGATTAATTTGGAGTAATTAATACAAGGCAGTGCTGCCAACATGATTCTATGCCTGCTGATATGTCCAATTTTAAAATACATGTAACTTCTATACTAACAAATGGATTTCATCCAAAATTGGCACAACAAGATATCATAATATTTCAGATTATTTCTGACCAGCACACGCATGACATTGTTGGCAACATGCTTTTACGCGTGCTGATAGATCCAATGTCTAACTGCATGTAACGTCCATTGGACTTCAACCAAATTTTGTATTCTGTACCTTAAGAGATGGAACTAAGAATATATTCAGTCACCAGGGCTACCAACTGTAGTGCTCTATTAAGCTACATTATACCAGGTATATTTTGAACTAATTAGATATTTCGATATTACCAACTCAATTCCGTCATTATTCTAGATAGGTTCATATTCTGTAGAATAATCATTGCCATGAAAAGTAGGCTGTATAGTTCTTCATGGAACTTCTTGTTATGACTTAAATTTTACAACTTTGTAGGCCAAGGATGAAAAAATTACTTTTCATTGGCAACTAACTACCTTGGTTTCTATGCCTCTGTCAGGGAGACAGGTTTCTTTTTCATTTTCTTGTTACAATTGATGGCTTGCCTCTTAAGTAAACCTTACCACAGAATATGGTAATTGCTATCCAACCAAGTCTGACCAAATAACTTAATCTCTACCCAGATGTCTGTAGAACTTTCTCCTAAACCAGGTGTCATTGCTGGCTTTTGCATTTCTACATTATTTTCCTTCACTTAATTCCTTCATTAAGAAGCCCGTAGTAAATATTTTTCCTCTGATGAAGAATGTATTCTTTCTTTAACTATAGGCAGTAACTCCCTACTGTTGGAGCATCCTTCTTCCTCTTGCAAAATTCTTGAGCAATGCTTTTATCATACTGATCATCAAAATCCATCTTTCCTCAAATCAAGGCTTCCTTTATTTTCTCCGAATGAAGACCTTTCTTCTAGGATCATGTTCTTCAATAATTCCAAACTCCTTGCAAGTTTTGATACTGACTTATCAAAGGAATCTGCCACTCATCTTGTCTGATTTTAGTAGCTAATACAACTGATTGGCTCTCACAACTCTTCTAATTACTGTAATATTTAAATAATCCTTATAACTCAATATAAGAAATTGTCAATACAATTAAGAAATACTAGTTGAAACCCATCAAAACATGACGGTCAATGGAAAAATATTTACTGGAGAATTTTCTTATATACCGTACTGTACATTCTTTGTACGATTACTTTTTGGCACTGTTGATTCTTTAAGGGCATCAAAAGATTGCACACTCAATATTGCAACATGCTGCTGGCTATGACTGAAAACTTGATGCGGTAAATTAAAACCTATACGTTCCAGAGTTTCCCCTTGAGCTTTATTGATTGTGATAAAGTATGCCAATCAAATTGGAAATGGTTACCTCTTAAAAGAAAATGGTAGTGTTTTATCGGATGGTGTTAAACCAAGTCGAAGGATTAGACCTGTCTGCCTAATTTTAACTGCAGTTATTATTTCCAAATCCAAGCAATTTTCATACATATCTTATATATATATATATATATATATATATATAAAGGAATGTCTATTTGTTCGTATTTTATGCGTTCATAAACCATTCATCCGATTGCGATCAAATTTTGGTGAGTTGTTGTACACACTTCCGGGAGGTTTATAGGCATAGTTAATCCATTTCAAAATAGATAGCGGGCGAGTAGCTTAAACAAATGCGTAATGGCTATGCGTTCATATACAATTCATCCGATTGCGATCAAATTTTGGTGAGTTGTTGTGCACAGTCCCGGAAAAGTTATAGGCATAGTAAATCCAATTTACAATAGATGGCGCGCGAGTAGCTTCAACAAAATGGCGTGTGTTTGTTTCAAGAAAGTCCCACATGCGTTCATATACCATTCATCCCATTGCGATGAAACTTGGATGAGATGTTCTGTACACGTCAGATAAGGTTTCTGGCTTAGTAAATCCATGTTATAATAGGTAGCGCACGAGTAGATTCAACAAATGAGCGATGACAGGCAAAGCGTTTCAACTAAGTCCTGTATGCGTTCACATACCATTCGTCCGATAGCGATGAAACTTGGGTGAGAGGTTGTGTACATTACAGGCAAGGTTTCTGGCTTAGTAAATCCATGTTATAATAGGTAGCGCATGAGTAGATTCAACAAATGAGCGACGACTCGCAAAGCGTTTCAACAAAGTCCCGTATGCGTTCATATACTATTCGTCTGATAGCGATGAAACTTGGGTGAGATGTTGTGTACACTTCAGTGAAGGTTTCTGGGTTAGTAAATGCACTTTACAATAGGTATCGCACAAGTAGATTAAACAAATGAGCGACGACACGTGAAGCGTTTCAACAAAGTCCCGTATGCGTTCATATACTATTCGTCTGATAGCGATGAAACTTGGGTGAGATGTTGTGTACACTTCAGGGAAGGTTTCTGGGTTAGTAAATGCACTTACAATAGGTATCGCACGAGTAGATTAAACAAATGAGCGACGACGCGCGAAGCGTTTCAACAAAGTCCCGTATGCGTTCATATACTATTCGTCTGATAGCGATGAAACTTGGGTGAGATGTTGTGTACACTTCAGGGAAGGTTTCTGGGTTAGTAAATGCACTTTTCAATAGGTATCGCACAAGTAGATTCAACAAATGAGTAATGGCTCGCGTATCGTTAAAAAACAAATATTGTATGCGTTCATATACCATTCATGCGATTGCAATTAAATTTAGAGAAATGTTGTTTCCACTCCCACGAAGATTTCTGATTTAGTAAATCCATTTTACAATTGGTAGCGCACGAGTAGATTCAACTAATGAGCGACAGCGTGTGAATCGTTTCAACCAAGTCCCGTATGCGTTCATATACCATGCATCCGATTGTGATAAAACGTTGGTGAGTTGAGTACAGTCCTGCAAAGGTGTATGAATTAGTAAATCCGTTTTTCAATGGGTGGGGCACAAGAAGATTCAACAAATGAGTGAAGGTGCGGGAATCGTTTGAACAAAATCCCGTATGTGTTCATATGCCATTCATCCGATTGCGATGAGAGCAGAGTACAGGCAGCTGAGATGAGATTCCTGAGAAGTATGGTCCAGAAAACGAGGAGAGACAGTGAGAAATGAAGATATATGGTAAGAATTGGGAGTATAGAAACTAAATGACAAACTGGAGCAAAACATATTGAGATGGTTTGGACATGTCAAACGGATGTATGAAGCAAGGCTACCAAGACGAGCACTGGAACGTCAGATGACGGGGAAGAGAGGACGAGGAAGACCAAGAATGCGTTGGATGGACTCGGTGAAGAATAGCATTATAAAATGGAACCTGGATTGGAACACCGTGTCGGAAGAGGAATGGTGGAATGACAAAAGAAAGTGGAGAGGAACCATATTTGCCCCCACCGGGTGTCAGCTGGAAAAGGGGAAATGAAGATGATGATGATGATGATTAATTATTAATTCACAATATAATCTCGCATTGTATGCACTGATACATTTTTCATATGAGTGTTTTGCATAGCAAGAGGAAAAGCTAAAATATATTATGTAAAACAGTGTCATACATTAGAGTGGTTATTTATATTTACATACTACTATGGGAGTTAGAGTAAAACTGAATTTTGAGGTGTAGAACCGGTCTTTGAAGGTTACAACTTCATTTGTAAATGAAGTTCAAACCTTCCCATTTTGAACAAAATCTTGTCTATGTTCAGAAAACCCTGTTTGGTTCCAAACTCCTTTTTCTGGAGGAAACAATACATGGCCAATAAAATAGTTTATTCAGTTTTGTACAGCCTGCCAACCAGGGAATCAAAGTGTGTCATGACACTGGAAATTGATGTGGGTATTCTTCCCTCTTACCTTTTCGTAGTTAAATTCAGCATTTCAGAACAGGGTCTTCCAGTAGTCACAAAATCTGTTTTTTCTTAAAGAATTCCAGATGAAAATGTTCTTAACAGATCATCCATAAGATCCTCCATGCCATATTGTCATCACCATGGTAACTCATTAAAACCTTACACAGTAGCCTACATTATGTTAGTTTGCCAGTTGCCTAGCAGGACACACAAAGTGGGCAAGTATCGCTTAGGTTTCCTATTATCTACATCCTATCCAGAAGTATATTTAGCCTACTTTTCACATTTTGCAAAAATAAGGAAAAAGTAGACTTATGAGATCGATCCGGTAAAATGTGGGTCTGTCTGTCTGGCTGGCTGGCTGTGTGTGTGTGTGTCCCCTATCAACTCCTAAACGGCTGCAGCAATCTAACCCAAATTTGGTATGAGTAAAGATCTATACCTGAATAGGTCAATGTCATATTTGAAAATAATGTTAGTACTACCAACTGCTGAAATATCGCAATTGAAATTTGTGCTCCATGTTGGATATCTTAGAAGGTAAGCATGGGAGCTATTCCAAATTTGGCACACATATCGATAATAATACTTCAGTTTAATTTCCAGGAGTTCGTACATGACAGTGTTGCCAACATGATTCTACTCCTGCTCATAGGTCCAATTTTTAAATGCATATAACTTCTACACTATCAATTGGATTTCAACCAAATTTCGTATGTACAATGTGTACTTAAACATATATGACTGAGCATTTTCTTAATAGCCACCAGTGCTGCCAACTGTAATAAGTATGCTCTCTATTTTTTTAAATCCAAATACCATTAAATCATGCAAGCCGACAGCTTTAAACTATGCACACATATAGTAGCCTACCTGACATTCTAGATTAATTTGGAGTAACTAATTTAAGTCAGTGCTACCAACATGATTCTAAGCCTGCTGATGGGACCAATTTTTAAATACATGTAAATTCTATACTATCAATTTGATTTCAACCAAATTTCGTATGTGCTATGTGTACCGTAACTGATGACTGTGCATATTCTTAAGAGCAACCAGGGCTGCCAATTTTTAATGAATACTGTCTCTATTATTTTACCCTAAAATCAATATATCAGACAGTATGCAAGCCAAAAGCTCCAAACTTTCCACACGTATAGTACCTGACATTCTAGATTAATTAGGAGTAACTAATATACGTCAGTTCTGCCAACATGATTCTAAGCCTGCTGATAGGTCCTATTTTAAAATACATGTAACATCTATACTAACAAAATGGATTTCATCCAAAATTGACTCAACCATAGATCATTATATTTCAGATTATTTCTGGCCAACACATACATGACATTGTTGCCAACATGTTATTACGCACGCTGATAGATCCAATGTCTAGCTGCATGCAACGTCCATGCTATCCATTGGACTTCAACCACATTTTGTATTCTGTATCTTAAGAGATGAAACTGAGAATATATTCAGTCACCAGGAAGTCCAAATGTAGTGCTCTGTTAGGCTACATTATGCCAGGTATATTTCGAACTAATTAGAAATTTCGATATCACCAACTTAATTTCATCATTATTCTAGATAGGTCCATATAGATTAATCATTGGCATGAATCTTACATTTTAAGAAAAATAGGCTCTTTAGTTCATCATGGAACTTCTTGTTCACTATCAGATAATTGAAATAATTGAAAGAAAAAATGTTCTAGCAGTTGTGAAGTATGCTCAAGTGGAAAAATGCCTTAATTTTCTCACCTTCTGTGTTTGCTTCTAATCTGTTTGCTGAGGTTTCTACTGCAGTAGTTATTAATATCCACTTTTATCTATATTTTGTACTGTATTTCATATTGCTATACTACTGTAAAATTGTTATATACTGTAGTGGTATTACTAGGCTTGAGTTCTCAATAACATGTAACTAGAGTTTGTCTTTCTGAGTATGGAAGATCATGCCTACATTGCAGAACATTCTTTTGCAGTTCAAAATATTGATTAATTATTACAATTATTTATTTGGGGACTATCGGAACGGTTCTCATAGTAACAGATCCACTACAGGCAACATATTTGCAATTAAGACTTTTATTGACAAGGTGTGGGAACACAAGGAGTCGGTTCATTATCTCTTTATAGATTTCTTCAAGGCATATGATGCAATCCATGGAGAAGGGCTGTGGAACATCATGATAAAGTTTGGCTTTCCCATAAAGTGAATTAACATGTGCAAACTGTGTATGGATGGTAATGTTAGCTCTGTTTTGCTCAAGGATAGAAAATCAAGTTCCTTCCAGAATAAAACTGGATTGAGACAAGGGGATGCACTATCTCCTCTTCTATTCAACATTGCACTGGAGAAGATTATCAGGGAATTAGCTCTTGTACCTGCTGGCATCATATTGGGGAGACAACATAAAGTCTTTGCATATGCGTATGATATTGTTCTTGTTGGCCGCAATGAATTAAAAATTAGGCAGTTATTTGTGGTACTAGAGGAAATGGCAGCAACAATTGGCTTACGGGTGAATGATAAAAAGACACAGTACATCGTTGTACAGAGACCAAATCATGAGGAGGTTGACAGATTGCCTTTGAGGATTGGGAAATATATATTTAAAAGCGTAGAGGAGTTTAAATTCCTTGGTCTATTAATCGATGATCAAAACCGCAGGCAAAAGGAACACCAAGCTAGAATTAAGAATGTAAATAAGGCATTAAGGCTCCAAGTTTTTATCAAGGAATGCAAAATTGATTATATACAATACAATCATTCGACCTACTTCTGTCTGGTTCTGAGACATGGAGTATAACCAAGAAGGAACGGCAGCAGTTACAAGTCTTTGAGAATAAAGTTTATAGGAAAAAAAAAATTTGGCCCATGGTTCAATCCTATCTCTCAAAGCTGGCAGAAGAGATCTAATTATGAGACTTACACCCTCTCTCAACAACATACTATAATGGGTGTGATAAAATCCAACAGACTGCGCTGGACTGGACATGTACTGAGGATGCAGGATATCAGAGCACCATAGGTATACAAGGGACCTCTTAATGGAAAAAAACCTTCAGGAAGACCCCAAACCCTCCAAATTCATAACTGGGAAGAGTGGGCTCAAGATCGAAAAGGATGAAAGAGGATTGTGAGATCGGATCGGGAACTTCATTTCCCTCAGAAGCCTACGGAGTGAGTGAGTGTATTTATTATCTAGCTGGCTAGTGGCATAAGTGTTTCATATTTTGTTAATGTGTCTCTGGTCTCTCCTTTCTGTAGTACAATGTGCACTAAGATGTGGCAAATGGGAGGCGGGTGCGTCAGGCGTCGAGCAGGTTCTTTATCTTGTAGGCAAACTAATTTAAGTGTGCATGTTTAGGCCTACAGAATAAATTAAACCAACTTTTAATATTTACTGTGCAATACTGGAAGTTTTGCGGAGACATATACTGTAAATATACTGGATTTTCAAATCTTCAAGTCAGTAGACATCCTGATCATCCCTAATACTTGGAGAGACAAAGAAGTGCATAGAATTTTGGAAATCAGAAGCATTGTATTTACATAATACTCACCCTTTCAAAATCAAGGACATGAACCATCAGCAATCTTAAGACTAGAATGGTACCATATATTGAGCAAACTTCTACCTTGAGAAGTATTGCCTCTATGAGCCAATCATCCCATACTACAGATGCAAACACATTTTGGGTAACACTATGGAGGCACAATCCCAAATTTATGTGCCAAGTTCTACAATGATATCCAGCAAGATAACTGTTTTAAATTAGCAATTGCTGTTATTAGAGTATTATTGGGTTCAATTCTGATCCTAAGGAGCCACCTTAACATACCAGGAATCTGCATTTGGACTGTAGCCTTCACAATTCTATGCTCTTTAGCCTCTACATACTTCTAAAGTATATTTTGCTTTTGATGATCCCTGAATGAAGTGAGCTCATTATTTGTGTTTACAACCAATAAATGACTGTTAGTAGAATTTTGTCAGTCTCTTTCTTATGCTTTACCATTGAATGATATTAATCTAATTCTCTTTTAAAAAGATGAGTGATTTAGTTGTCAGAACTATGTCCGTCTGTTGCAAACAGACTAGAAATACCGTATTCAGTAATCAAACCAGCATACCACTTTTGAAAATATAAATCAATATCATTTGATAGTGGTTGTCATTTTAAGGGGAAGACTATCAAGTTTATCAGCTCATATTTCAAAGTTTATTGGAGTACTTCAAACATAGGGTTCTTAAGTAGTACTGGCCAGAAGTTACTGTTCCTCACTTCTGGCTTTCAAATAAAGGTGAGGGATTTAAATAAATCACATCTTCAATGCATAGAAGCACCTCGACGATTGAGATGAAGTAATTGTAAGCATCTGATTGTGTTTAGTACCATTACGTTCAAGTAACATTGCAACTTTGTCCACCTTATAGTCTACTACAGGGTCCAGGAAATCATCGTTCACGATCTACTGAGAGATCGCTAGCATATATTTTGTTGCTCGTGAACGTCATGTACACAAAAAGTAATGATAGACCTTATTCATGAATTCTATTTGAATCGACTGCACCATATTCTGACAATGGAAAATGTTACTTTGCATTTGGACCTTCTATTCACAGAATATTGAAGCAATTATTTCTGAAAAATTTCACACTGAATAAGTGGAAATGTGATTATATATTAATTATTCATGATTGGCCACTAGGCCTGTTTCTAATATATAAACTTTGTAAAAATTAATTCTATCTCTGGTGCATTCAATTTTCTAAAAAGATTTATAAAAAAAAGAGAGAGAAATATTATTCTGAAGGTAGATCATTTCATACTTGGAGAATCTTTCGGTAGATCACCAAGCTTTCAGGTTGCCTGTCCCTGGTCTACTATATGTCCCAGCAACAAACTAAGCAGCTCTTGTATATCTCTTCCAAGTTCCTTGATGAGATAATTTTGATGGGGATCCCACGCACTGTGTATGAACTGTAAATTAGATCCTTCCCATCGATTTACAAGCTGTGTCCTTAACCTCTTTAATGTAACCTCTCAGTTCTTGTTATTATATTAAAGGACTTTTCAATTTAAACATCTATAAACTTGGTGCTTGTTCAGTACAACACTACTGACTACAGTATCTAAAATGCATGGCACGACTTAATTTTTTGGAGTGTAAAAATATGCACCTTTGAGCTCTTTAGGATTGCACAGAAACACTTTTCTTCTGTATTTGCAGTCTTCCCTAATTATTTGCAGCGTTTCAAAACCGACGTGATTAAAAATTAAACAGAGAACGTTTTACTATAAAAAAAATAATTGAAAAGTTATCAAATCAGGGAAATGGGAAAAGAAAGATAAAAGGGGAAATCACAGAAAAAGGACAAGGGCAATTACCATAGTCGGATGCACCACTATCTTCAAAGATGTAGATTGCCCTTGTCATTTTATTTTTTCACCCTCCTTTTATCTTTCCTATCGCATAACTGTGAATTTACTTATTCATTCACTTTTTGTTTTTTTCCCATGGCTCTACAACCCGTGAAGGGTCTTAACCTACCAAGCAACTAATGCCCAACTATATGACCTGCAGATTGTGAGGTGAAGCGTGGTTAGCGCAACATGTCCTGTCGGCCTTTAATTATGGCTTTCTTGACCAGGGTCGCTGTCTCAGATCAGTTAGCTACTCAGCTTGTGGCACTATATTAATCTCAACATTATAACAGGCTTAACTAGCACAATGACATATTCTATGACCGATGCTGGGGCAATATACAGTAGGTAGTGTGAATGTGTCTCCAAAATTCTCTTCACTCAGCATTTAATTTATTAACAGATGTTTATTAATCATAAAAAAAAAGTTATAAGTTTCTGTATGATTTCCTCAGATTAAATGAAAGTAGAATGGTTTGGAGCATCATTCTATATCCCTGTAAACTTATGAATATTCTTATATTGTAGAATACAATTAATATAGTTATAGTTTCATTAAGTAGAGATTTATTTCTGTAAAATGCTATTGATTTATATTTATATTTCTATGGAGATGTTATGACAGCCTGCCCCTTCATGCTTGCATGAGTTTCACCAGCCAGAATGGAATTCAGGTATAATGGAGAAAAATAATCGTGCTCATTGAATATGGAAAACTTGAAACTCGGTTATCCCGGGTCAGTTTCATTGAAATTCATGTTCCACATCTCACAACCACTACTTATTAGCTGATACTGCTTAAAAAATAAATATTTTGTAGCATTTTAAGGTGCATGGCAGTTTTGAGGCAGGTCATTATTTCTTCCTTTTTAAAAGCTGTTATTTATTGGTAACTTCTGCAAATTACTAATGTACATAACGTAGTTAATGTTAATATGATTTAATACTGTGGCTATCATCAAGAGGCTGATATTTCTAATATGTGGTGCTCGGAAATAAGTGTATTGATGTGTCCATGGATGTAGCTATGTAAAAGTAGTCTGGGCTTGTAGGCTGTGGTCCAGGCAGAATGTTTGTTAGGCCACGGCCGTGAAGGCCCAAGCTGTTATATCTGTCCATGGATGTGTTTCCTACGATCTGCCAAAAGTTTATATGCCTGCTGTGACCGGGATATTTATTTTTGCATTTATCTAAACATGAGACGTCATAGCTATCCCCTTCTCTGCCAGAAACTGGTATGAAAGGAGGCAACAATAGTCATAAAATCTGAAATATCAGCTTTTGTAAAATTATCACAATATCTTGATATGATACTCTGGTTATATTGGAAGCCTGTACGGTTTCCTTTATTATTACTTTTGTGAAAATACTGAGGAGGCCATCTGATTCATGATTTTGTTTCTGTTCCTGTTTATGATGAAGAGCTGTAATTTTCAGTCATTCCCTTCAAACAGTTTGTAGTTTGCTTAGTATATTGCAGTGGCGGCAGGTAATAAAGTTGCAGTGTTGCACAACAACCAGATTTTTTCAATAATAAAAATATAATAATACCATAATAATAACCTTTTGCCAATTAAAAAAGCTGTGTGTTCCCTCTAAGATGCATAGGGATTCATCGATTTTATTCTTTAATAATTCACATAAAATAATAATAATAGTAATAATAATAATAATAATTCATGAAAGAGAAATGTGCAGGAATAGAAAATTGTCTGAAATTAGGAAAAGTAGATACAGCTTGTCTAAGGTTTAAGAGTACTTTTGGGGAAAGGAAGACTAAGTGCTGTAATATTAAGGACTCGGATGGAAAACCTCTAACAGATAGGGAAGAAGAGGTTGAGAGATGGAAAGCTTCCATAGAGTGTTTGTGTAAGGGAAAGGAGATTGAGAATCATGAAGTGGAATTGGAAGGGGAAATTGATGAGGATGAGAGAGGAGATTTAATATTGAGATCAGAATTTGACAGAGAATTGGAAGACTCTATCAGGAACAAAGCACCAAGCATAGATGATATACCGATTGAGTTGCTACGCTGCATAGGTGATGAAGGTCTGATCAGGTTATTTCACTTGGTGTGTAGGATTTATGAGACAGGCGAGGTAACCTCTGATTTCAAAAAGAATGTTATCATCCACATACCGAAGAAAACAGGAACTGACAGATGTGAGGAATACCGTACAATCAGCTTGGTCACTCATGCTTCAAAGATCCGGACTAGAATAATTTAAAAGAGGATGGAAAGGCAGAAACAGAGTTGAGTCAAGACTAGTTTGACTTCAGGAGAAATTGAGGAACAAGGGAAGCTGTACTAAGTCTTTGGCTGATTTTGTAAGGTAGAATAAGGAAGGATAAGAGAACATTCATGGCATTTGTAGACTTAGAAAAGGCTTTTAATAACGTTGATTGGAGTAAGTTGTTTGACATTTTGGAAACGATTGGAATACAGTACAGGGATAGGAGGGTGCTCTACAATCTATACAGAAACCAGACAGCAGTTATTCGAGCCAAAAGTCATGAGAGAGAAGCTGGTATTCAGAAAGGTGTAAGGCAAGGATGCAACTTATCACCCATACTCTTCAATCTATACATTGAACAAGCAATGAAGGAAATTGGAGAAATATTCATAGTAGGAGTAAAGATTCAAGGAGAAATAGTTTCAACTCTGAGATTTGCTGATGGCTTAGTCATCTTAGCCAACACACCTGAGGATTTGAATGAGTTTTTAAATGGTATGGATTCTGTCTTGAGGAAAGAATTCATGATGTAAATTAATAAATGTAAAACAGAAATATTGGAATGAAGTCGAAAGAAATCAGAAACCCCTATGGAAGTCGAATTGGCAAGTGAAACGCTAAAGGAAGTAGGAGACTTCTGTTACTTAGGAAGAAAAATAACCAGTGATGGACGAAGCAAAGAGGATATAAAAAGTAGGTTAGCACAGCCAAGGAAAGCATTTCTATAGAAAAGAAATCTGTTGTCATCAAATTAAGATTTAGGTATTAGAAATACTTTTTGAATACCTTAGTCTAGAGCATGGCGCTGTATGGAAATGAAACTTGGATTGTTGGCGCAGCAGAAAAGAGGAGAACAGAAGCGTTTAAAATGTGGTGTTGCAGAAGAGTGATGATCAGATGGGTAGATAACAAATAAAGAAGTATTGAGATGAGTAGGCAAATAGAGATGTTTCTGGTGGCTGCTAATGAAGAGTAAGAGATAGGTTGGTAGGGCACATACTAAGACATCCAGGAATAGCAAACTAAGTTGTGGAAGGAAGGGTTGAGACAAGAACTGTAGGGGTAGACCAGGGTTAGAATATGTTAAACAGATTGCATCGGATGTAGAGTGTGGTAGCTATGTCGAGATGAAATGATTAGCTCAGGACAGGGAAGCATGGAAGGGCTGCATCAAACCAGTCAAAAGACTGAAGATTGAACACTCAAACAACAACAACAACAACAACAACAACAACAATAATAATAATAATAATTCACAAAATCTTGCAGTACTGTGAACTGTTTGAGAAAGCGGAGCATGGAAGCACTCGCCGTGTGGCCATTGTCAGGCTCAAGCACCGATCAGATCTTAATAGTAGAAGGTATGGCAGAGATGCTAGACTGAGTAAGTCCTATCCCAACAGTTAACTCGGCTGGTCATTACCCGCTGTGCAACAAGGGAGGAGAGGGGCGAACGAAGACATCTGAGATGCTCCTTCTACTGCTGATATATCTTGCAATGTTATTTGCGCGGAAGTGTGATGCTTGGGGTTCCTTTTCGACCTAGTGTATAGCTTACGCTGTTTTGTTCTCGTGAAGTTATTCAATTAAAAAGTGTTCTTCGGCTTTTCCCAATTAATTGGGGTTGCCGGAGCCAACCAGGCTCATTTTGGTTTTGGCTGGGGATTTAAGGCCGGATGCCCTTCCTGATGCCACATGAATTTGCAGGTGAAAATTCCACCCCGCTGTCACCGGGATTCGAACCCTAGCCGTCCGGGTGAAAGAAGAGTAGCTAAGCCACTGCGCCATCATGCTCCCCTCGTGAAGTTATTCAAATATAACCCATTCACTCCCGAGGTGAATATGATGTTCTCTAGACTGCGGCATTTGTGACAAATGAGCTACACGAGTTTTATCAAGCAGTCTTTTACCCTCCCCCTCCTCTTTAGTGTAAATAGTGCAACACCCAGAACATTTATCCGCCAGCTGCCACTGCTATATTATAGTCACAAAACTTTTTCATAAGAATTACTTTGGGGTCTCACCAAGTTGCCAGTGAATTAACGCTCTAATTTAGTTAAAACTATAGTAGTTTCTTCAGGATGCATAAGAGTTTTTAAAACATTCTTTTCTTATGCAAGATTGTAACAAATGTTTCACTCGTTCATCAGTCATTTGATATCGACTTGAAACATTTCAGAATGTGCTTGCCATCATCCAATCACAGCCATGCTTCTAAAGGAATATGGTTTCTTTTGATACACTGTTATTGTTTGGTATGGGGAATATCACTGCTCTAGAGAGGGATTCCACAGGATTATGCATGATTCAGAATAGAAATACAGTCTTTCATCTTGTATTTGGTATTATAGCATGTTCTTTAAATTTGCCATACATTTTTAAATCCATGTTATTTTTTCCAGGTTAGTTAGTGTGATAAATAATTATCCCCACCCAATTCAATTGGGTACTGTAATGTGTTAATCAACTGAAAAGTGATTCTTCTATTAGATTACAAAGACAGCGTTAAAGAAAAGGCTTCTAAAACGTATATACGAAATTACCACCTCACTCCTCACCTTGCGTAGTATGCCTCATTGTAGTGCTACCTAAGGTTTTTGTGTATTTCTACCCACATAACCTTTTGTAGGTGCTTTTTGAGGATCCAACCAGCCTCCAGGCTGGCTACCTAACAGATAAAACTTCAACAAAATTTAAAAAAAGACAGTTCTATGTTACCCCAACTTCCCTAATGGCATCAACTTGTTAAAATGGCCGAGAGGCTTAAGGAGCTGCCCTCAAAAAACTCTCCCTGTTTCAAGGACAAAAAGAGAAAGAACCTCACTTTTGTCAAATACTTTTTCTACATTTTCAATATCATTTGCATACATATTTGCAAATGAACTTCAATATGTATACAGTACCGTAGTGATAAAATTCCATCAGTTTTCAGTAGGTGGATGGCAGCTTCAAAGCAGACTATTCTCTCTTTTCTTTTTAAATCTATTATTTATAGATTGCACAAATGACTCATTTTAAAATATTATGTGCAGCGTTTCATGGTTTTTTGAATTATATTTTATTCCATTCGTGAAATAGTCCTATTAAAGGTCACTCAAGGTTTTGACTTTCACTAAGTAAAATTGGTCACCCAGCCACCTGTATTGAAAGGTGGAAGTTGACATATTTCTGAATAAATGGTAAACTTATCCATATCCTCTTAGGTAAGACAGTGAAATATGAGGTATAAAATATGTGTTAAACAGTCAAAATTAATGTTTCATTTAACATAATATTAAACACAGTGAAAGATAGAAAGCTTAAGAAATGGTGGGTTTAATTGAAGGTGGTTTTCCCTAGTATCCCAATTAGTCAATAATTTGGTTCATAAGCTTTGAATTATGATTCGTCATTGTTAACTGTGCTCAAGGTACAAACTTGAACACGTAGGAAGCATAAAGAAGAATCCATTTGTTTTTCAAGCCATTTCTTCTTAAATGTTTGCTGATCATAGGTTTAAACAATAGGAAAAAAAAAGGAATTTATATGGTAGATTGGGGCTAGCTGCTACCATCTTCTTCATTGTCTTTCCTGGTTTTTTTTTCTTTACCTAATTGATTAATTTTTAATTTGATGGAATATCATGGGTTATATCCCAGATTATCTTTCTGTGAAGATTTTGAGAGCTAAAGGTATCTGTCATTATGCTCTGGTAGAAGTACAAATAAAGTGTAGGAGCTAAGAGATGAATACCTCATACAAATAGATGTTTAAGAAAATACCATAGGTAGTTAACACACTGGACTGAAATGAGAATGGAAAAATAAAAACTTAAAAAAATGTACCAGCATGGCACAGTAAGTATTAATCTGTGATTATCATAATTATTGCATTAGTGTATGATTTGAGATTGGCCTTTCTTTCCTTAGCCATGCCGAACATTTCGTGCTGGGAAACGTTGCTGTGAATTTGAGTGCCTGGATGATCCCTGGGAAGAATATGTTATTGATTCGAAGAGTTACATGGTCATTGCAAATCCTCTGTTAGCTTTGGCACTAGCAATATTCGCTCTGTGGAAATAACAGGTTTGTATTCATGCAGCCTCTCTTTTCACCATCTCTGCTGTGTGCATGGCCTATAACTTGATTATATGTGATTGGTTGAGTGACAGCCCATAAGGCTCTCATTTATTGTACCCATGCTTGCAAGATCAAATCCTGCCCCATTCGGTTGATATTTGAAGGTGCTTAAATGTGAGAGATTTGTGTCAGTAGATTTATTGATCTCCTCCTAGGGCAAAACAGGCTGGCTGCATGGCTCAGCAGTAAAGTTCTTGCTGTTACCAAGGTTGCAGGATCGAATCCTGGTGCAGCCAGTTGGCATTTGAGGGTGGGCAAATTCGAGGGAGTAGATGTACTGGTACGTTAAAGATCCCCTTCGGGGCAAAATTCCGGCACCCCGGCGTCTCTAAAAGCCGCAGTTGTTATAAGAGACGTAAAACCAATTACATCATTATTATCCTAGGGCAAATCCTGGCAGCTCAAAATTGGATTAGTATTCTAAAATTACAGCTGTTCAAAGGGACATTATACTAATAGCATTAATTAGTTGAATATGCAGCTGTGTAATTCTGATCTTCCTTTCATTCTCCCATTCCCTTTATCTCATACATAAATACAATCAAAATTCTTGAGTATCACTATCAAAAATTCTTGGGTAATATACAAGAAACTTCATGTAAAAGACAAATTTCTTCACTGAATTAAATATTAATTCTTTGCTTGAATACTCTGTTCATTCTTGTAAAAACTGTTAAGCATAAGGAAAACCAAGTTGTCACCTAAATAGAAGATTTGTAGTAATAGCTCAACGAAAGTTGATGAGCAATATGTTCATACTGTTAGTTTGGAATAATATTCCTGTTCTAAGAGTATCCAGTTCATGACCACTACTGCCATCTGTTATGTATGCTATGTACGCTCGAGATGCATGTCTTTGTTTTGAGTATTCTTTGACTTCCATTATTGTAAGACAATTTGTAACCGTGCTATGTTTCATTGTGTGGTTTACTGCACTAATCCTAACAGGTTATGGGCTCAGGTACACAGATATAAACAATAATTGGCCTACCGGTAATTATTATATACAAAGATCGTAGTAAATGTGTCCAAGTAGATTAAAAAGCAAAGATGAACGAAAAAAAAAAAAACTGAATAAACTTGCCTACAGAGATTCCTTTGAAGAGAGCAATGACTGGTCCTCACGCCAATGAAGGGAATGATGCAGTTATCGCTGAAATGAAGTCTGTTATAAAAAAAAGACACCTGGGTAATGGTGAACCGTTCCAGCGATGGTAAGGTAATCGGATCACGCATAGTATTGCAGAATAAATTTAATGCAGATGGCACACTGGAAAAGAGGAAGGGCCGACTCCTCGTTCAGGGTTTCACTCAAGAATTTGGAGACCACTACTTGGAAACCTTTGCTCCAGTCGCATGCATGAGTTCTATTCAGCTTATGGCATCTCTCACGACCAAGTATGGAATGAAAGTCCAACAATTCGACATTGCCACAACATACCTCATTGGTAACCTGGAGGAAGAGATCTTGATGAAACCGCCGAAGAGCTTTGAAGAGATTTTACAAGGCATGGTGGAGACAGAAAATGGTACTGGTATTGGGAATAAAGCAAGCCAAATGCTGAAAGAGTTCCGGAGGCGCAACAATGTACGTTTGTTGAGGAAGTCTCTCTATGGCCTACGACAAGCAGGTAGAAGTTGGTGTAACAAGCCGGTTCAAACCCTGAGAAAATACAGAGCCACTCCAACAAATTCGGATCCTGGTTTTTTCAAGAACATAGGACTTTAATTGCAGTTTACGTTGATGACATATTGGTTGCATCTCGGAATCAAGAAATGATCAACGAACTGGGAAGGAAGTTGGCAACCAAGTTTTAGCTCAAGGACCTTGGATTTGCAAGTTGTTGTTTGGGTATTGAGTTCATTCAAGGCAATGGTTGGGTCAAAATGTACCAACAGGGATGTATATCAATGAACTTCTTGAACGCTTCGGTATGAGCGAGTGCAAACTAGTTGCCGCACCTCTAGATCCTGGGATCAAGCTGATAAAGAAGTAGGACCCAAGTGAAGAGGAACAAATCTTCCTTATCATGAGTTTGTAGGTGCAATTACCCACCTGTCTACAACCACACGTCCAGACATTTCATTCGCCGTCAGCTGCTTAGGTCAGTTTAATAACTGCTACGAGATGGAACACTGGAGAGCGGCCAAAAGAGTCCTTCGTTATCTAAAGGGAACTGCCAACGTTGGACTAGTTAACCAAGACAATTGTTTAGAATTCCGTCAGTCAATACTATATATTACAAAATTTTCACCAATCAGGGTACATGTTTCGAACTATACATAGTCCTTCATCGGCCCTATCATGTTAAATCAATCATGCCATGTCAAGACAAACATCATTTCATCCTGTAAAATACTAAAACTACACAAACACATACTAAGAACACACTTTAAAACAACACTATAAAAATTCTTATGAAATAATTGACTTCATTTTAGATGACAGAAAGTTCTTGAAAGTGACCTTCACAAAAACATTGTTCCATATAACAGTGAGCTTAAATGTCTTTTTTTGTAATTGAGCTTGAAAAGTTGAACCTTATCATTCTTGAATGGGGCAAGTTGATATTCGATGACGGGGTACCTCTTACTCAATTATAAGAGAAAAAAAAAAGCTAAATCAAATCGATTCAATTAGACTCGAAACTAGTGTTGACTTAGAGACTAGTTTTCGTGTCTGACCCGAAATCGGTCAGAGTGTTCGTGGTTGCAGATTGGGGAGGATGCATCGAGGATAGGAAGTCTCATGGCTACCTCTTTGTAATTGGTGGATGCGCCATATCTTGGGATTCTTGAAAGCAGAGAACGGTTGCCCTGAGTACTATGGAGGCGGAGGCTATGTCCGAATGTGCCAAAGAGGCCATATACTTGCAGAGATTTCCTCACGAATTGGATGTCAACGCTCTAGCTGATCTGACCATGTACTGCGACAACCAAAGTGCACTGAGATTAGCTGCGAATTCCATGTTCCACAACAAGAGTAAACATATCGACACTAGACATCATTTTGTCAGATGCACACTGAAAAATTAGTCGTTCGTTGTACAGTACATTCCTACTGAAGATCATGGGGCAGACTTCCTTACAAAGAAATTGCCCAGAAATAAACATCAGTGGTGAATGAAATCTGCTGATCTGAGTGAGATCAACTGAATTTTACTCGAGGGGAAGTGTTATTTTGGAATAATGTTCCTGTTCTATGAGTATCAGTTCATGACCACCACTGCCATCTGCTATGTGTGTATCTTGCTCGAGATGCATGTCTTTGTTTTGAGTATTCTTTGACTTCCATTATTGTAGGACAATTAGTAACTGTGCTATGTTTCGTTGTGTGGTGTACTGCGCTAATCCTAACACATCCAGTCGACTCCCGATTATCCACGGAATTGACTGGCGCGGATACCGCGGATCATCAAATTTCGCGGATAAGCCGCAAAATTGCTGGTAATTGTTAAACAAAGGTCGAAAGCACTAAAAAACAACACACAAGAGCTTTAAATAAGTTTATTATACAATAAAATGATGTACATGATAACAAAACTCAGTCGATGTTATGTGTGGTATTAAAAAGTCTTGTTTACTGTTTAACAAAAAAAATCAGTCATTTGCTTTTGCTTTTTCGTAGTGAAACACTTTTTCTTTATTTGTGATTTTAGTTTTCTCAACACCATCTTGTCACAAAGTGATGCGTCGTCTTGCTCTTCAAGGTATTGAAGAATCCTGTCAATGGGTCCTAATGCTGCATCATGAGTAACGGTCCACACGTACAGTGTGTATACCGATATACAGTACAGTACTGTACTGTAATACTGAATTACTGTACACGTTTTGTACTGTATTTGCGAATTACGATTTTTTTTACGTTTAAGTATTTAGTAACTATTTCAATTTTTGAGAAATAATTTTCTGTTTCAAAACCTTCCTTTTTTATAAATATGTTCTCATACAGGCACCGCGGATAATCCGCAAAGCGGATAAACTGCCCGCGGATAATCGAGAGTTTACTGTACTTAGGTTTTTCAAAACACATGACAGTTGTGAATAAAAAGAAGAAACTCTTGCATTTTGCTTTGGATACTGGCATCCATATTACCATAAAAGTATAATCTGCAAATTAATATGTCTCCATCAGAGAAATAAGTCAAACCATTAACAGAATTGCTTTTCAATCGGTCAACACAAGTGTGCCCAATTACCGCATTGGCCCGAAAATAAGCCGCACTTTTTATTAAAATTATTTGGGTAAAATATCGGGTTGAAATCGCGTAAAACAACTGAGAAATTATCTAATCTTGTGGCAGAAAACGAAGATAGAAATTTTATGGACATGTTCAAAGACTTCCACCAACTAGGCTTACACCCAAGAAAGTGCAGAAAGCAGAAAAACTGAAGAATATACCGTGGATTCAGCAAGTCAAACAGGACTTGAAGACCCAAGTAAGAACAGCGGAAGTCATTGACAGGAACCTATTCCGATATGTTAAATGGATGGATAGTAACGTGAAAGAATGATGCTCCAAAAAGACAAGGAACCAAGTGGACTGATAAAAGGAAGATGGAACCAGGGAGAGAGAATGAGAGCCATTTGGAAGATCATAAAAGCAAATCTTACAAGTACTGTGTGATCCATCTGGGTCAATTCCCACATATTAATAATAATAATAGTAATATTAATAATAATAATGACAACATTAGCTACCCTGTGTAGATTTTTGAGTTGGAGCAATTTAGGTGATACTACACTGCTGGGGAAAAAAAGGAGGTCACCTGAAAAGACGACGTCGATTTTGATCCGATGACTGCAGTTGCCACCTAGGGGATAGTAGAGGTACTGATAAGGGTTTCAACGTCATCCGCTGTAATGGTTATTACCGCTCCACGTTGGTAGCGAACAAATGTAATGTTTTCTACCTGGGCGGATTATTCGCCAGAAAATACTACTGCTAAGTTTGATCTATGTTGGGCGCCAAGCTGGATACACTGTGTTCCAAGCTAAATTTATATATTTAATATCGACCACTAGCGTGAGTAGAACATATGAGAAACTCTTAATGACTAGGCCGTGGGATGATTGAATCATCAACCCAGACAACATTTGATTGTGGAGAAGGATGTGGTATTATAACTAATGCTACCTACTGGAATTAAAGAATCTACTTTGTAATAATTGAATTTAATACACTTAGAAAATATGTCAGCATCTTGAATAAAATTTACACTGTTAACGGAGCACACTACTTTAACCATTGCCAGGAACAAAATTACTTAATACGCTGGTCGGGAGAATAACGTGAATTTAACTTATTTCCAAATTTATGCTTAAAGAATTTATATTGGCCCTATCGAAAAACAGAGAGTGTGTGTCGTAGATTACTTGTGCTTACCCACGGAAACATTGTCTCCACGTTCTTGAAGTCTCGTAGCGTTGGATGTTCTGCATTGGTGTTGACGGAGTCAGGCCCTTCCTCGTTGATCAAAAGTAATCGTTACAGCTTGTGGTGGAGTCTATTCCATGAACCACAACACGTCGCTTGCCTAATCACTGCAAGACGCGTGGAACCCATGATCTGATGTGATCAGCGGAGTTAGCGTGAATAAATTGTCCCACTTGGGACTAACGAACAAAGTACGCCTTACTGTACCAAGCGTAATGTCTTAATGAATCTTCTCTCACCCAGTGTCCACTATATGCTTCAATCTTCTCCCACCAGGGTCTAGCTTAACACCCCGGCCTCGCTGCTTCGACCAATCCGGTTGCGTCACGTATCTCGCCATGCCCCTGCTACGTTGCTTCTTCTCCCTTGATTGGCTGGTCACCTTACGTGGCTCTTCCCGCCATGAGACTCCTTCCCCGTTTTTATATTTTCCGTTTCCGGGCAAGACGTAAATCATACACGTTTTCTTGCTTTGAAGTGTTCCCTTGGATTTCGTAATTCCATTGTACTCCAATCTATTCTTGTATTGAAATACCCAGTGAGTCACACACCACTCTCTCTTACCCCTAATGAATAAAATCCCGACTTTACGTATGAAATGATTTGCCGTGCAACATTATATATTGGAATCATCCAATATAGATACGGATTTCTACTAGTAGAAATCCAATCTGTAATCTTCCAAATTTAAAAGCTCCGAAAAATGACGTAATAAATATTAATAATAATAATAATATGAAATATGAAATTGAATAAACAGAAATAATATAACTTGGCCGAATTATTGCCGCGTTTAACAAATATGATATAGTCCAACTAACTTGTGTTAGTGGCATAAAACCCCCTAGAAAAACATGTTACATTCGCCTCGAATAATCATGTGCTTTACCATGCATATGGTACAGCACTTGATGATTCCAGACACGTTAGAAAAAAAACTCCAAAATACAACTTATACAAGTGAAATGACCCTTTACACATATAAACACATATAAACCCTCAATCATGCGCTTTGCGCTAATGTTCGTCTCGTTATGACGTGTTCTTATTTTGTCCACTTCAAAATGTTTGTCATTCTCACGAATGTTCATTCTACCGCTCTCTCTCTCATCATTCTATGTGGGGAAAAAAATACATACATAAACTGTGTTCCCTCTATATCCACAATTCACTACACACGCATTTATGGTGTTCAGTAGAAAACCACTGCGAAACTCTTCTAGAAATATTAGGTGCTCCACACCTACCGGATACCAATATCATGGTACACGATCTCACACGATCACACATGAACACACACTCGCGGTAGAGCAAAGTGATCTACTTCCCACCTTCTCTGTGAATTTTTTAATTAAACGAAAAGACACGACTGTAAAAAAAACAGTAAGTACCCTTTACTTATAACACTTAAATATTCCTGTGCCGTATGTGCCCTATCTTACTAAGTACATGTACACAAAAACCCACCTTACTCTAGATCACAATTTCTCATATTCGTCGCTCAGCCAGTAGTTCACAACCCAGACCAGTCCACGTATCGAACCTGACCTAGTTGCCACAACTTTTTATCTGTTACCTATATACAACATCTCATGAGGTCTAGTACTTTGTACACAAACTACCTTAATTATATCCACCCCGATCTCACATAGCTAGGTCGTAAGCAGGAATCACGTGTGCTGATATGTATGAGCTTCATTGAGGACTGTCTCGCCTTCTGATGGCCCATCTTTTATCTCGTGGACGCCTTAAGCTAACAAGCCCTATACAAGCGCTTCCCCATCTCTTGGAGATAAATGGGAACCCATCAGCGCTGCCAAAATGGCCTTGGTGCATCGAGACAATTTAGTGCTCAACAGCATCCACCACTCCCTTCATCTTTCCCTGTACCTTAAAAACTCTCATTTACTTACATATTACCCCCCTGTGTGATTTCTGATACGCCTGCCTTGAAGACCAGATCTTCCACTCACCACATACCACACTTACTCATTTGATAGGCTGGCTCGCCAGCTAAACACACTTATTTTATGACACATATTTCTTAAGGCTATGAATATTATACGTTCCGTATAACATTTTTCCCTGACCGTCCTCCAGCACATTTGCTGTTTTGCCAATACGTTTAGACACTACAAATGGGCCCTCATAGTGGTAGAAAAACTTGGACATAACTTTCTCTAGCTTATTTGACTGTTTCGGCACTCTAAGTAAGACTTTGTCTCCCGGCTCGAATAGGTCAAATTTAGTTTCTTTTTGTTGGCGAATTCTCTTTTGAGCTGACTTAGATAAATTCTGTTTCGCCAACTGGACAATGACATCCATCCCCGGTTGCTTTCCCTCATTTAACCCCAAGACTCTAGCAAGTTCATTTTGTGGTCTTTTTCCGAAGTGTACTTCGTGTGGCGTCAGTTTCGTGCTCTCATGCTGGACAGAATTCAGCCAAGTCTCGACTTTGGGAAGATGTCCAACCCAGGCCGAATGCTTATCATGCACTAGAGTCCGAAAAAAACGAGCCACTTCCCTTAATGGACGCTCTGCAGAATTACCCTGAGGGTACCTTACAGAGGAATGAACGTGTGTAACCCCAGCTTCTTGCATACTGGTTCTCCATTTCTTTGCAACAAACTGTGGTCCACTGTCAGATAATATCCTGAGAGGAACGCCAAACTCAGGTATATACCTATTAATGATCAGTCGGCTACACGCTAGACCGGTGGCTTTCCTTAGCGGATATAGCTTGACATACTTACTAAAAGCGTCAATAACTATAAAAATGTATTCGTAGCCGTACTGTCCTTTAACGATCGGGCCAAATAAATCCACACACAGTAGTTCCCCGGGACTACTTGTGAGAACTGCCGATCTTTCCCCGACTAAATATTTAACTGGATACTTGCTTCTCTGACAGGTGTCACAAATAAGTTCCTCCCGTAAACTGGCAGGAACACATATTGCCCACCGATTCTTCCTACATTTTCGTGCAAGAAGCCCATCCTGCATCTTGTACGTGAACCGCCCTACTTTCACACACTCCTCGTCGCTTGCTTCTAATATGGCCAGAGGCTCCCTTAAAATTACGTCATCACGTTGTGTAACGTGTTTTTCGAGGGGTTTTTATGCCACTGGCATAAGTCAGTAGGAAGCCAGTCTATATTTATTTACGCGGCAAATTGTTCAGCCAAGATAATTTTTCATGTTAATTTATCATTATTATTAATTTATTATTATTATTATTAAGATATTTTTCGGAGCATTTTATAAAAATTATAAGCATACAGATAGGTTTTCTATGTCTTAGAAAACGCTATCAAGCAAATTATTACGAACGACAATATCATAGAAAATTTTGTGATTACGGAATTTTACGGAGTTTTCGTCAGTTAGGATATTATGAGAGACATGACTCACTGGAAATCCAGATACAGGCTGATTCTTGTCAAGAAGTATTACGCAAGCTTGGGTCGCAGCGTCAAGAAAAGGCGGATAGTTGGAACGGAAATCGACTTAATCATCCGTGCGCCGTGTGTAATGAGCCAGAGAAGGGGAAGTAGCACGTGGGGTGCAGCCAATCAGTGGAGACCACGTAAGCTGGAAGTCGGTACCGAGGTGGGGAGCCGACGTGTGCATATATCGTTCGGCGCGCCGTGGAACGAGGAATCTGTGTAGAACGTGCCGAGTATGGTTGCACGCGGGAGTCGCTCCGATGTTCCGTGGAGTGGGGGACAAACTGGGAAAGACTTGACTAGTTCGGTTGCAAGTGTGTGTCGCTCCAATGTTCCGTGGAGTGGAGAACTTTCTGTTTAAAAACTTAACCAGTGTGGTTGTACGAGGGTATGGCTCCGATATTAGGACCATAAAGTCACCAAATCTACAAGTATATCATCAAATATCGACGGAGATGTAAATGGCCGATCTTCATACATAAGTGGCACTTGCCAGAAACTGGAACTTAAATCTACACATGTGAAATACTTTTTACCCTCGAATGTCTGCATCAACTCTTCAATGGACATGGACTTCAGCTGATCTGAACTGATTCTACTGTTAACTATACGAGCGTCTAAGCAAATACGAATTGTGCCGTCGGCCTTCGGTACTGTAATTAAAGGATGGTATCAATTGACTGTTTGAGTACTCTATAATGCCATCTTCAAGCATCTGGTTAATTTGTGGCTCTACTGCACCCTGATAAGCGAAAGGTACGGGATATCCATGTCCTGTGAATACTGATCTATCAATAACGTTCAATGAATGGGTATAGCAATTGGCCATGCCAATGCGATCCTCAAAAACTCTCCTATTATACAATAACACATCATAGAGCAGAACACACTGGTCTCCCTCTATATGCCGCTGAAATGCAGCATCACGTAACAAGTCCTCTAGACTACCGTTCGTAATCAAACTGCCCACAAAAATTTGAGTATCCCGCTTTTCGGCTGGTGATATCTCACTTAAAGAACAAATCACTCCTACAACACTTCTCCCCTGAACATTGTCGTTGAACGCTACCTCTACTTCAGAATTATTCCATTTAAATTTCAAACTACCTACTTCATAACATAAGTTACCAGACACTCTACTTAGCCAATCTGAACCCAAGATAACACTGAATACTTAATTTGGAATTACAAGACAAATCTGCTTTTCGATATGATTATTAATTTTAATGTCCACTAAAACTTGCTTAGAAATAACTTTAGACCTCTTCCCTACAGCTGTGATAACAAATGTGCTTTTAATTGGCATCTCCTCAAAATTTACACCAGTTCCTTTCATTTTATCGTAATATGTACTACTTATGCAGCTCTTCATACAACCACTATCAATTAAAACATCGGTGTGCGCCTCGGACACGTTAAGTTTAATAATGGGGCTTTTACTAGCCACCTCCTGGATAATACATTTATCATTTAATTCTGGCAACAATTCATTTCTTACATTTAGGTCATAGTGTTCCTGTATAATTGTATGGACAGGGCATGCTACAGACTGAGATTCTGACCTTACTTCGCAGCCTGGTTCGCGTTTAAAGAACCGCTACAGCTGGCTGTAGTACTACTAACTACGGCACTGGTCTGGTTGTTCTGGGCTGTGTTGTCATTGTTTGGCTGTATATTACTACCACTAGGCTGTCCTCTTCCTTGACCCCTATTCTGGTTGTAATTATTGTCATTATAATTTCTCCCTTGATTTCCCCTGAAATCATTGTTTCTCCCTTGATTCCCCCTGAAATCATTGTTCCTCCCCTGATACTGATTACCATAGCCATTTCCTCTATTCTGATTTAGCTGATTATTATTATTATTATTTCTATTTTGAGCGTTGGCCCCTTCGCCACCGTTCCCTTGAACTTCCTGATGCCTGGCTTCATTAGGTCTATTATTATTATTACCCTGGTTCCTATTGAAATTGTCCTCATAACCCCCTCTCCCTAGTGCATCAAATGTGCTAAACAAATTTTCTACTTGTGATATTGTCTTTACATTCTGGATACAAGCAGCCTCCTTAATCCTATAGGGAAAGTGCCTAAGTAGCAACCTCACCACATCACTTTCCTCCTTCAAGCCATCCAGATATTTACACACTAATACCTGCCCTAAAAAGTATTCGGTCATGGTGGAGCTTCCTTTAGGGTTATATTTACCACACACTACTCCCTCACGATGCTGCGACTGAATAACCTCATTCCAGAACTTTTCACAGAATTTTATTTTAAAATCATTGATATCGGTAAACTTGTCTCTATAGACAGCAAACCAATTCCTCGTTTCCCCCACAAACACTTGTTCTAAAATTTCAACTAGAGCTCAGCAACTCTAACTGAAACCCCGGAAAAAATGCGAACTAAAAGTACTTCCCCCTGCCCGCTCTGACCAACTCAAGCAAGACCAATATCTGTACAGAGGGGTGTAGTCCATCGCTGGCCGGGAGCCAATAGATGTGTTGACAAGCGTTCACAGTCCACTCTCTCGCTCAAGCTTCCCTCCTCTCTGTCACACTGGCTGACAGAGCTAGCGCTGTCGCCAGGGTCTCACTTCAAGTTGCTGAGCTCTACCTGGCACCACTCAATACTACCATCTTCCAACCTGTCCCCAAAATTATTTTCTATATAATTCATGAACTCCATTGGGCACCCTTGTCGATTGCTGAACTTCCCCAGTTCTACCTCCCTGTGTGTGCTATTCACAAAAACTGGCCTATTCTGACTATTTTCTTGCCTGATCCTAGCTTTTAATTTTAATTCTAATTCTGCGATTTTCTCCTCAGCCTTCCTCTCAATACTGTTTACTGTTAATTTAATGTTTCCTTCTGATTCTTGTACTTTATCATATAGCTTTGCTTGTTTCTCCTCAATCTTGCTAATGCTCTCTCTATTACTCTCTCTTAAATCATTTACTTCTGCAACTATTTGCGAGTGGACTTTCTCAATTCCACCCCCCAGCTGTTCCTTAACCTCTTTAGTTGATACTTGAATCTTGTCAATTCCCCCCCCAGTTTCTTTTTAACCTGCAGTGTTTCTAATTTAACTAATTCCTTTAAATTTTCAGCCTGTGTGCTGATTCTACTTTCCAACTCCTCCTGTACTTTTCCTAACTTCCTGTCTACATCTGCAATGATCTCTTTAACCTTCTCTTCCATTACTCCTCTGATTTCTCCTCTAATCTGCTCCATTTTCACACTAATTTCCTTGTTGTTCTTATCTAATTTTGCATTATTCTGTTCTATTTTTTTATTTAAAGCTTCTGTACTTTCTTTATTTTCCCTACTGTTTTGTTCTAATTTGGCGTTTAAGGCATCTGTACTTTCTTTATTTTCCCTACTGTTTTGTTCTAATTTTGCATTATTCTGTTCTAATTTTGCGTAAGGCATCACTACTAACTTTGTTCTGATACATGAACTCGAGAAGTAAAGTTTTTAATTCTGGTTGGCCGCCTACACTCCCTGTTTCAGTATCGGGATTTACCTCCGCTACCCCGGTACTACCATCACTCGACATACTGCTCGTATCATCACTCTCCAGTTGATGACCTCTACGTAACCTCATCTGTCTTTCTTTCTCATCCCCCATAATGATATACAAAGACAAATAACCCCCACCATACCGGCACAGAAATATGTCTCCTTCTCCTTCCTCAAATGTTCCTGGGTTTTCGGCCCAACGTTGTCGGCGACAAATGTAATGGTTTTACTGCTCCACGTTGGTAGCGAACAAATGTAATGTTTTCTACCTGGGCGGACTATTCGCCAGAAAATACTACTGCTAAGTTTGATCTATGTTGGGCGCCAAGCTGGATACACTGTGTTCTAAGCTAAATTTATATATTTAATATCGACCCCTAGCGTGAGTAGAACATATGAGAAACTCTTAATGACTAGGCCGTGGGATGATTGAATCATCAACCCAGACAACATTTGATTGTGGAGAAGGATGTGGTATTATAACTATTGCTACCTACTGGAATTAAAGAATCTACTTTGTAATAATTGAATTTAATACACTTAGAAAATATGTCAGCATCTTGAATAAAATTTACACTGTTAACGGAGCACACTACTTTAACCATTGCCAGGAACAAAATTACTTAATACGCCGGTCGGGAGAATAACGTGAATTTAACTTATTTCCAAATTTATGCTTAAAGAATTTATATTGGCCCTATCGAAAAACAGAGAGTGTGTGTCGTAGATTACTTGTGCTTACCCACGGAAACATTGTCTCCATGTTCTTGAAGTCTCGTAGCGTTGGATGTTCTGCATTGGTGTTGACGGCGTCAGACCCTTCCTCGTTGATCAAAAGTAATCGTTACAGCTTGTGGTGGAGTCTATTCCATGAACCACAACACGTCGCTTGCCTAATCACTGCAAGACGCGTGGAACCCATGCTCTGATGTGATCAGCGGAGTTAGCGTGAATAAATTGTCCCACTTGGGACTAACGAACAAAGTACGCCTTACTGTACCAAGCGTAATGTCTTAATGAATCTTCTCTCACCCAGCGTCCACTATATGCTTCAATCTTCTCCCGCCAGGGTCTAGCTTAACACCCCGGCCTCGCTGCTTCGACCAATCCGCGTGCGTCACGTATCTCGCCATGCCCCTGCTACGTTGCTTCTTCTCCCTTGATTGGCTGGTCACCTTACGTGGCTCTTCCCGCCATGAGACTCCTTCCCCGTTTTTATATTTTCCGTTTCCGGGCAAGACGTAAATCATACACGTTTTCTTGCTTTGAAGTGTTCCCTTGGATTTCGTAATTCCATTGTACTCCAATCTATTCTTGTATTGAAATACCCAGTGAGTCACACACCACTCTCTCTTACCCCTAATGAATAAAATCCCGACTTTACGTATGAAATGATTTGCCGTGCAACATTATATATTGGATCATCCAATATAGATACGGATTTCTACTAGTAGAAATCCTATCTGTAATCTTCCAAATTTAAAAGCTCCGAAAAATGACGTAATGAATATTAATAATAATAATATGAAATATGAAATTGAATAAACAGAAATAATATAACTTGGCCGAATTATTGCCGCGTTTAACAAAAAGTCCAACTAACTTGTGTTAGTGGCATAAAACCCCCTAGAAAAACATGTTACACCGCCAACAGATAGCGTAGTGGCATAGCTACCAGAGCGCCATCTGTGTCTACCATTTAATAGGGATAGCTCACAGCCCTACGGCTTATTGGGTGCAAGCATGTGAAGCAAGCAGGTGCAATGCTACGGAGACGCACTCGTTCTTCCTACAGCCATATGAGCGAGTTTGAAAGGGGTCAAATTGTGGCCTCCAAAGTGGCGGGATGGTCCTTTTGGAGAATTGCCACAAAAGTTGGACGTGCTGTGTCCGTTGTGCAACGATGCTAGTATCAGTGATCACGTGAACGTTCTCACGCCCATAGACGAGGTTCTGGACGTCCACGCTGCACAGATGTCCACCAGGATCGTCGTAATGTAAGGGCAGCAGTGGCAGATCGTACAGCTACCATGGCACCATGAACTGGTTACTAGCAGTGGGACTGCGGGCATGCACACCTCTAGCCCGTCTTCCACTCACGCCACAGCATTGACGTGCACGGCTTGACTGGTGCCGTCAGAGGATCACTTGGAAGATGGAATGGCAGGTCGTGGTCTTCAGCGATGAAAGCAGATTCTGCCTGCACGCAAGTGATGGTCGTTGACGCGTTCGACGTTGACTTGGTGAGCGCTGTCCCGTAGAGTGCATTCGTCCAAGATACACCGGCCCCACCCCAGGCCTCATGGTCTGGGGTGCAATAAGCTACAACTCTAGTTTACTTTTGGTGTTTGTGGAGGGAACGCTAACCAGCGCTCTGTACGTGCAGGATGTTGTTAGACCTGTTCTTTTGCCGTTCTTGCAACAGGAAGGGAATGTGTTGTTCCAACAGGATAATGCTCCCCCACACACTGCCCGTGCAACTCAATGTGTACTGCAAGACGTGCAGCAACTTCCCTGGCCAGCACGATCGCCAGACTTGTCCCCAATCGAGCACATGTGGGACATGATGGCCCGAAAAGTGACTCGTCCATTCACCACTCTTACAGAACTGTGTGAACAGGTCGAGCAGAGGGGAATAACGTATCCCAAGACAATATTCGCCATCTGTATGATCGACTGGATACAAGAGTCAGTGTCTGCATTGCCGCCCGTGGAGGCTACACCTCGTACTATATGGGTGTTTCAGCATGGGTCGATACCTGATATCTCTGAACCGCCTGATCTATTGATCTGTATATTTAATCATCTCATGTATTCCATATGCACTGTTGCCACAATAAATCTTGAGTGAATTGGCAACCTCTAAAAGGGTGCCCTAATTTTCTTTTCCGGCAGTGTATTTCAACATTCTTTTTTGCACTGCCATCTGGTAGAGGAACCTGAACTTTATTTACGAACCTGTGGCTGAGATTTAATTAATTATGTCCTGTAATCACTAAATATGATGAGAGATGTTTTACCGAGCTCACGTTGTGCTACTCAGAGTGTCGTGGTTATTTCCTGCCCTTCAGAAATTCCTCTTCTTCAGCTGGGAATAGAGCCCACAATCTTATGATCATGAAGTGGACACTGTACCACTGATCCCCTGTAAAACCTTTATCAGAGAAATATTAGTAAGTGTTGCAATCCGTAATCATCTCAAGAATGTAGTGAGATGGAAACATGCTGTATTGTAAAACAGCTAGTTTCTTCTTCTGAACAATATACCTCTACAGCTGGATACAAATAAATATATAATTTGTACTCCCACTTTATATTTAAAATTTAAATCTAAATGGGTTTGCCTTTCAGTATTGTCATGGGAAATGAGTGATCTACTTCACCTGTGCTGCCTAGATACTCAAACATGCACAGTTCTTCCCCCTCTCGTATAAGTCCTCTATGGCCCTACTATTTCATGTATTAGGTAGATTTCATTAGAAAGCTAACTATTGCAATGGGTACCATGTTTCGACTTCCGAAAAATTTCGACATATCTTCGCGTTTCACATCCCCCAGACCCCAAAACCACCGTCAGTTCAAAAGTTTATATATAATTTATGTATATATATATATATATATATATATATATATATATATATATATATCACTTTCTTGTGGACACGATAACTACCGCAATTTTGCACCAATCACTTTGAATTTTTTACATAATATGTATCCCTATAAAATCTCGGTCAAGTTCGTTAATGGGCACAATCGGTCGAAGGGGGTGAAAATGGGGGGGGGGGGGGGTTCTAAAAAGTGAAATATCGCTATAACTCTCTTAATATTTGAACTATCGAATCCATTCAAATTTCATACAATGTGTCGGATAAGGCCCAAAAGTTTTTTGACAGTACCAACCATTGACCAAAGGGGTGAGAAAAAGTGGGTTTTTCGGGAAACATTAATCATATATCTCTTAATAGACACAATATCAAAACCGTACAAAATGGACAATATTCCCCTAATAATTACCTAAAAATTTTGTCTGAAAGAATTTTTGATATGACCCACCCTTTCGCCAAGGGATGAGCAAAATGATTTCGGAATTAGAAGAAAATGCCAAGTGCCATCAGACGTTGTCATGACAACACTACTGAATTGATGAGGGATGAGCCATCAGACGTTGCCATGACAACACCATTGCACGAGACCACATTCATTCTTCCACCTGACTCTGTGGGAAGCGGTTTCGGTGAGGTAACTGGTAGCATGCTGAACTATGCCCAAGGTCGTGGGTTCAAAGCCGGCCGAAGTCGTATTTTCTAAGAACGCTAAAAATCCCTCAGTATGCCTTCCTTTGGAGGGGAAGTTCCAACGTTCGTTGCGAGTAGCTGGTTGCGGTGTCATCTAGTAGCCAAGTTCACAACTAGGTGTCGTTGACGGTAGTATTTGGTAGCAAAATTAGGAACTACTGTACTACTTGACATTGACCGTCGCAGTCCTTTCCAGAATTACAGACTAATACAGCCATCACAATTAACACCGTTTATCAGACAGATTCTACACACACACCCAAAGTACACGGGGCTACATGACCGCGTTGTTGCTGCCCCTGAACTGAGGAACCAACCAACATCTCTGCGGGAGATAAAATTTTGCGTGAAGAAGTAGGGGGAAGTCCTGTAGCACCGGACGGCATGTAGTACCGGACACTCTATAGTTCACGGAAATCTCGCTAGATGTCAGCATCATGTAGAGTGCATTTCAAAGGTTTCTTCCAGTGTACGTCAGCGCAAGCAGTGCGAGTATGTCACTCAAACAGTAACAACGCTACGTGGTATTTTCTGATTTCCTGTGTTCATTCATGTGTCTCAAGTAAGTTTTGGAAGAGCATTGTACTGAACTAGGTAAGTGAATTGTTACTGTACTGAGAGTAGTTGTTAATTGTGGTCTTAGTAACATGTTCACAAAGTATAAATTGAAAATGAAACTTATTTAGTTAATGGCAGGTGTTTCTTTAGATGCATGCTTGTCCTGTAAGACCGGACAGTACTATGTCCTGTACCATCGGACACGTAATTAGCTGTCACATTATTATTTGCAGGTTGATTCACAAATAAAAACATGCAAAAGACGACAAAAATGGGAAGAGGAGGGGAACGTGGTCCGAAGACGGTATGAAACTGGCAGTGAACAGCGTGCTTGCTAATAATTTGAGTGTTAGGGAAGCTGCAAGTAGTTTTAGTGTTCCAAAGAGCACTTTGCAGGACAGACTAATTAAAATAAAGAGTGGAGGAGAATTTCAAATTACGCCGAAATTAGGGCGCTTCGAGATAACATTTGCAGACAATGTTGAAGAACAATTAGTCGTCCATATCAAACTGTTAGATGGCATGCTCATGACCCTTACCAGAAAGGAGTTCCTGAAACTTGCTTATGATTTAGCTGCAACTTTAGAGCCGCCTCATAGGTTCAATAAGGACAACAAAATTGCAGGGAAACATTTCTATTACAGCTTCATGAAGAGACATCGTGAACTTGCACCGAGATCTCCAGTTCTTACCATGTTTTTTTTTTTTTAATTTCAAAGGTCACTTTATTTTAGGGCCATAATATGTCCATAGATCTCAAGTATGAAGTTCCTTTAAGACACTATCATGTCAACTACCACATCCTTTGATAAGATCATCGATAAGCATAGAATTTACAGTATTCAAATAACAATCCGAAAAAGTTCTAAACTGTCCGGTATTACAGGCCAGTCTTAATAAAAGGGAAAAAAGCCACAAGTACGTTTATTTAAATTCCCAATAATCCTGCCACTGTTGAAAATTATGCTATCAAGAATATTATCTTATGTTACATGAAGGATGTCACACATGTTTTTCTTGATTTTTAAATTCAAAAATTTCAGCAGTATTGGCAAAAAAAGTAATGTGTCCGGGGCTAGAGGACTCTCCCCTAACAGACCGCTAGATAGTTACACATCAGTGTCGAAACCTTGCATAAGGACAGTGTGACCACAAGTATGAAAATTGACTCTAAATGACAAGGTTACCGTCCCCATAAGACAATAAAATGTTAAAAATATGCATAAAAAACGAAAAGCTAAGTTAATTAAGCGCCAATTGTAAAATACTTTCTCTCAATAAATGAGGTCTGATACTTCTACGAAAACCTGCATATTCTGCCTATTTTCGCCTATCCTCTAGTTTTCCCGGTGAAATCTACCTCCGCCTTCCGGCGTGCCGAGAGGAATTTTTCTTTTACCTTTATTTAGTTACTCATTTCCCATGGTGATGCCGAAGGGTAAAACCGGTCGGATTTAAATTTTAAATATAAAGTGGAACTGCAATCTGTATTTATTTGTATATAATTATGCACTTCAAGTAACTTTAGTTAGTTATTGTTGTTTTAAGGGGCAGAACTATGAGGTCATCTGCCCCTCTTCAAGTAACTTTGGACATTACTATTAATGGTATACATCAGTTGTTCCACAGACTAAACTTGTGTGAAGCTAAATTGTTAGGTTAGATTTCATCGGAACGCTCTATCAAAGTTCCATTGTTCGCCACTAGGTATCATTGATATCTGGCAGCGAAAGTTGGAACTACTTGAAATTGAACGGAACTTGTAGCTCACCCTAAGGGTGTCCGCTGGAAGCAGCTACAGACTCAGGCGAGCCGAACATGTCCTCGGATACTCCCGGCACTAAAAACCATACGATAAATAAATAAATAAATAAATAAATAGTTGTTGCCGGTCCAAAAGAACCCTTCCAAATGCAACGTGATGACTTGGGAGCATCTGCCATATACCCATGTTGACTTTTTGATTGATAATGTAGAATGAGTACAGTTCTTCCTCTTCATTTGGCTAGGATTACATTACATGTTTCTTGGAAACTCCTGTGAAGGTTTGTGCAGTATTTTCTCTCTTTCTGTCTCCCCATGTTTCTTTAATTAATATGCTTCCTCTCCCTCTTATTTTTTTCTTTTCTTTTAAATGATGACATCATTTTAGAGCAACATTTTAATTTGCATTGATCTTTATTCTTTCAGATTGAGTTTCGGAATTATGGAACATCAGAGCAGTGCAAGAATACTGTAAATGCAATGCAAGTATCATTCTAAATGCATAAACATTTTTGAAAGGGATTTTTCTTTCTTTCTATTTGCTGACAAGATCTTCTTGCACCAAGGAATCACCACTACGAACGAATGAATTTAGCTTGACAATATATTACATATTAATGGGTCAATTATTCATCATGCTTTGGCTCTTTCTCCTCTATGAGGTGTAGTAAGAATTGTTTATAAAGGTAATATTTCTATGAAATAATACAATATGCACGTTCAAATTATTTTATTTTCTTATGTTAACTTTTACATTTGTTGTAAGCAATTTTACCTAAGCTTGTTAAACATTGTCCATGGCCCATCGTATAGATATAAGAGGAAAAAATCATGGCCTATTGTTCATTAAGCATTTGAATTTTTGTTGCTTTAAAATGTGAATTGCTGTATATAATAAAGTACAGCTGATGGGAGAAGAGGAGGTTCTCCTAGAAAGGGTGTGCAATCCAAGTGCTGCTTGGCTTGTTCTCATATATATTGTCAAGAGAGGAAGATTACAATTTTGTGTGTCCATGTCCTGTCCATAAATCATGGGCAGTTGTTGATTTAGTGCTGTAAATCATCTCCATTTAAAGAGAATATTTTTTATACTTAAGACTTATTACATTGTCATGTAATGAACTTGTTTTTTACTATTAGGGATAGATTTTCCTTCATCAACTCTTAATTTAAGGGAATCAACATCCATGCTTATTATACAATGGATTATGCTGTGTATTAAAATATTATTTTTAAATTATACAAATTCAAAAGAATAATATGTTCTTATGTCATGCTTGATTTTAATTTTAATGAACCAATGGAATTCTGGAGATTGAAGGTTCAAATCGCAGAGCTGACAGCGGTCATGTGTTTTCTTCTATATTCCCACCAGGCAAATCATCATCATCATCATCCTTCCCCCTTATCAAGTTTAAGGCCGGGGCGGGCCCCATTTATGGTACTCCTCCACCTTTTTTTGTCCCGCCACTCTTCTTCTTCCAGGAGTCTGTTCCAGTCCATATTCCGTCTACAGTACTTATGCTAGACTTAATCAAGTCAATCCATCGTGCTCGGGGTTCTCCTCTTGCTCTCTTTCCTTCCTATGTACCCTCCAACATGTGTTTTGGTAAATGTCATTGTTAAATGCAAAGTCCCAGGGCACCTATGTCTATTCTAGATCCTCATAATTACAGTTACACACACTATTAAAGTCACCACAGAAACACAGGTTGTCATACAAATTTAACTCGCAGTCATGTAAACAGGAGTGGCTAACCATGAAGTTCCAAGGATGTATGATGAATAAACAATGTAGAAAATTTACTAGATTTTTTCAGTGTTGCTTGGGTGGATTCTATGTGAAGACTGAAAAACAATCTTTACTTAGAACATCATCATAACTTCATTTTCATGGGAATTTGTTTTATCATTCTGATTGATTTTTACGTGTAATGAGTAACTAATTGCAGACAATTTTTAGAATAAAATGAACTTGAGAATACAATTCTGATGTGACATTCAATTCAAAATGAGGTAGGTACTTGAAATAGGCAATAGGCTACCTGAACAAAACAAAAACAAGGAAAATATTATGTCAAAGAAACCATTTTCTTCTGAGCAAAGGGCATCTGCTCCTTGGCGATTAGTTGGAGCTCATAGGATCAAGGACTAGGTGTGAGCAATAACATTATTACCATTTTCTTCTATTGTTGAATGCTGCAATACACAACTTACCTAGTTTTGAATTGCTTCTATTAATCCATCGGCCACTGTGCTTATTCTGCTGTTTGTGTGTTCTTCACATCAGTATGCATTGCTTCGAAACCACAATTGCAGCATCTTGTGGTGGCTGGGTGAACTTAGAAATATCTTAGAATATCATGTTATCATGCTATTGAAAACAATGATATCCAGACACATGAGAATGTAATAGATCAGTCCATAGCTCAGTTAATACTGATGGGAATTTTAAACATTCTGACCAATCACATCGCCAGAACATAATGTCATCAATATTCATACGAGGCAAAGTGAGGAGTTAGTGCAGCAGTGCTGACGTATGAGTCATCGTTGTCGTTTTCCAGTATAAATCTTCTTCCAAATCAGTTCACTTCTTACTCAAGTCTGTTAATATGCTTGCGGTGACTAAACAGTCCAATCCTAATGTGGAACAAGCATCCACACAGATCACATAGAATTGTCGGTGGAGGATGTGGTTGTGCTGCCCGGTGTTTTCGTGCTTGCCGCTTGGCCTCTTCATGTCTACGACATTCTCCTTCAATAATTTTGATAGCAGTTGGGATGGTCTGATAAGTTGAACGGTCTTCAGCAAGTTTGTCCCAGGTTTTTGGATTGAGACCTGTCTACAAAATAGTATGCTTAAACTGGTTCTTGTAATGCCTGCTAGGATCTCCATGAGGTCTTGTGCAGGAAAAAAGTTCACCAAACAGAATCTGGCATAGAAGTCTTGTATCACCCTTCCGGCATACATGTCCAATCCATTTAAGCTTATGGTGATTAGCAGTGATGAATTATTCTATAATATTGGCATGCTCTTTATCAAGAACAGTAAGGTTGGTGTGCCTGGAGAAGGTTGTGCCAGAACCCTTGTCTTTTGAACATTAATGATCAGACCAAAATGATGACATACGCTCTTGGAGCAATTAACCAACTGTTGCAAATCCTCTGGTGTGAGTGTAGGCAATGCAGCGTCATCGGCATGAAACAGTTTGGTGACCTGTATAAGTAGAATCTTTCACAGGACCCAGGTTGTGCCCTGATTCCATTCCTTAACGTCACTCATACCTCAGTAGCTTCCATATAATCACAGCCATGAATGAAACTGAAACAAAGGTAAAAGGTCACATTCTACTCCAGCTCATGCCAACAGTCAAACAAAAAAATACTGCACTTATCAAGAGATGGTAGGCAGGCAGATATTTTGAGTATATTTGAGTAGAGTAAAGTATACTAACATTAATCTCCCAAGATATACATGTTGACCAACTTAAGAACAATTTCACACTAACAAGGCTAACTTGTAAGTTTTCTATTTTGATCTCTGTCAACAATCAGTTTCTTTGTGTTGTTTGGATGCAAAATGTTCCACAATGTCTACAGCAATGTCTTCACATTCATTGTAGCATTGAAAACTGTTATCATTGCCAAGAACTATTCCTAGTTGTCAGTGGGTATCAGATTCAAAATTGCTTAATTTTTATTAAATAATTTCCACTTCAAACATTTTTAAACCATATGGGGAAAGAACTATGCTTTATGTAGAGTGCTACATGAGCCAAAATTTGCTTGACCAGTTTAGCTTCACCAGTCTGATTAAGCAGTTGGCTGTCCCAATTAACTGGATTTTACTGTATAGGCCTACTGTATGGTTGACAATATGCTCTCTGTCCTTATAGTATAAGAAATCGCATTTCCTTGGAAGATAATACAGAGGAAAGAAACCAAATGAAAGTGCTCTGACAACTCCTACAATATTTTCATACCATAGACCCAAACACTAAATAGCTTTATGTGACATTTATAAGGTGATCTTACTAATTAAAACATGATATATATATATATAGCTTATCGGTACTTGCTAAATGATAGAAGTAAAACGACAATGTTCTCTACTTTTCTATATGATGGGCCTCTCTGATTTCATCTAGTTCAAGGTAAATACATATCCTATGAATTACGTTCCTAATGCATTGCTCATTTCTATTCCCCATGTATTATCTGTGTGCCAGCAGAAGTCCGTTGAATTCACTGTAATGGGGAGCCAGGGCTTTGGCTGTACACATGTGCGGCCTGCCTATTTCTGTCCTAAATATATCGGCAGTCAGTTACTGTTACCTCCTGCATGGCGCTTGTTGTTACCTGACATTTGTTTCCTTTCTACTGTCAACATTTCCACTGGGCTTTGTGTTCACCTCTCAAGAAAGAACAAAGATATAATGTGCCAAGTGAGTGAAGCCAGTAGTGACCAACTTGATATTTTTAGAATGCAAGGTACATGGGAGACATCTGCTATTCAAACTCAGCGGACTTATCTTGGTGCTCAGACAATAATGGTCCTATGAGTTGTTATAAAATTGTCATATGTTTTCACTGTACTTCTGTGATGTATGTTCAAGGATTATTTTATATTACTGTGTATGGTATTGGAGGTGTTGAGATCAAACTATATTTTTAAACTATGTAAGATTTTATTTTTAAATACTTTCTTCATCATCATCAAGTTTCCACTCCAGTTTCCCGGGTGTGGTTTATGAGAGCTCAAATTTATTTATTTTTTTCTTTTAAATAATTTTGGGTAGTATTTATTTGCATCAACAAGGACGTTCATCAGCAATAATTCTCACGTAACACACTTTTCTTTGACTAGAACACAGGTTTTGGCCTAAATATTGGTACAAAAAAATTCAACACTAGTTCTAAAACAAAATTCTGGTGGTGATCGTCTGGAGGGTGAAACATCCAAGGTCATCTCCTCCCCTACAAGAAACAATTTTAGGCTACTAAATATGTAAGAACCCCATTGGAGGGAAGGAAATTCCAAGCCTTGGAAAAACATTAAATAGTTGTTTTACACTTCAACGATTTTCAGGTAGAGGTAAAATATAGGGGCAGATGAGCTTACTCTTCTGACCCTTAAAACAATCATCATCATAATAAAGGTAAAATAAGATAAGTTGTTTTCATTGCTTTCCGTGATAGATTTCAGATAGTCAGCAGTGACTTCCCCAGACTCGACAAAAAGCAATATGGTGTGTAATAAATATATCTTTCTCTGTAACAGAAGGCTATACATTATAATACTGTAGGGCTACATTAAATATCTACATATACACTAATAATAATTATTTAAGCCTCGTCAATGCACTTATAAAACCGGATAAGAGCAATAAAAATATATTCAAATGCTTATTTGTTATCGTAGACCTATGACTAAAATATATATATTTCCAATTTACAAATTATGTACAACTATTTTAAAATCAAGTACAAATATCTCTACGCTAGAGATAATTTCTTCAAGATTGCTGGGAGGGTGCTTCATAATCCTGTAGATCTTCATGATGCCTTGTGGTGTTTAACAACATTAGTTCCATGCAGTCCATTGCAAGCTTCCCAAGATCTGATTTAGAGATCCCAACATTATACGAGTTGGCCAGCATGAGTGAGGCTAAAAGTATCGAGATAAGTCTTCTTTAGGTTTTCCATCCACCACAGCAGCAAAAGGAATTGTCTTTCCATTTCCCTCGGTAAGGCATGTAAGTATCCTGCTTCCATACTCGTGTTTGTCAAAATGGCCTCTCTCCTCAGCAGCCTCCAATACAGGGCGTATTGCTTCATGCCACTGCCTCGCACGCCTGGTCATATTAGACTGGGCCAGTTGATCATGCATAATATTGAAATGTTCATTGAGTTTTTCTTGAATTACTTGGCATGACACGACTCCCCGGTGTGTTCTGATGAGGTCGAATAGTGAACTAGAGGTGCAGGAAACTCCTCACTGTTCACAAGTTCCTGTTCTTGTTCCTCCTCGGCACCTACGTGATCATAACCGTCATCTTGGATTTCATCTTTATAACCAAGAAATCCATCTTCTTCACCACTGGAGTGTTCTTAATCTTCAAAGCCAATGAAATCCTGAACATATTCAGTAGCTAGTTGTTCCCTCAGGGCTTCAGTCTCTTCTCCTGTCCTCTTATCCTTGAGCTTCTTCCTTAGATTATTTAACTCCTTGATACGTTCTACTGCAAACCTACGAGAGCAGCCTAAAACTTTCTTATTACACTTTGTTGTCACATCTGATGCAAGAAAACTGGCCATCACTTCTATATCCTCTTCCCTTTGCCTTTCACCACGTAATCTTATCCTAATGTTTTCCAGTTTGTCACTTGGAATCTTGAATTTGTCTTTAGGTTCCAGAGGTTTGGTGGCAATTTCTTTTCTTTGGTCGTTTTGCCAGGGATCAACTGTGATGACCTCTTCACTTGTTCCAGCAATAGTACTACGGCGAACAGCTGGAAACTCTACTTCGGATCTCTGTATATCAGGTAACCTGTCATCAGCGTTATCACTTTGATGATCATTGCACAACTCCATATTCTCAGCATGATTTTCTAAAGATTGTCTAGGTTCACTACTCCCAACATTTTCTTCAGGTTGGCATTGAACCGTCTGCAAAACAGAATGCAAACCTAGCGACACAGCTTGGATGGAGAAATCATCCTCAAGCATAAACCTACATGAGATGAAAGTATTCACCCTGAAATCTGACTTCTTCCCTATTTGTTCCAAATTACATTCATGCAATTCAATGTCTAGCTTTGATGGCATCACATATGGCTCACATATGATAATTGAATCAAATTTGAAATTATTTTCCTGGAGGCTTCCATTTATGGTGTTCTAACGTTAAGTCTTCAATTGCCTTCCATATTTCTGCGGTATTGCCGTCTCCATCCAGAGGAACTGCCACAGCTTTGTCTTTTCCAGGATTACTCTTGCCACCAGCTCTTTTCACTTGGAATGCATTGAGAACCTCCATTAATGCATCCCATAAATAGATGCTGTAGATACCAGCGGAACGCTGGATCAACATGGCTGCCTCCACAAAATTTATTTTATAATCGTAATCTGGGCTCTCTTCAGTTTGACAGTACATTTCCTTCAGGAATGATTCTAAATGATAAAATCCAATGTAGTCTCTGCACCGTTCATGCTCCCCATTTTTCGTTCTGGCACATGGCTTGCAAGCGGTTGGTTTTTCAGAGACATCAGCTTCACCGCAGCTAAATCAACTTCCCAATTCTTGGCCGATTCCAGAATTGGCGTAAGCAACGCCACAATGCGCGACAAACTGCTTCGGATGTCTGCAGATTCCATTGTTATTTTTGATTGCGCTTGACACAAAAACCAACTTGAGGTTAAGTCAATGTTTCAATGCTCGTATAAGAACAAAATTTTTACTTTTCTTTGAGCTTACAGTAAGTTCAGTGTATATGGTTTGCAAATTTTTGAAACAGGCAATGTCTACTTAAGAATATGTGTTGATATGTCTCACTTTAAGGCCTCGTACATAAGGGAAGACCATCTTGCTGTCGAGCTGCATTGTTGTATATACATACAGTATGTTTCATAATATATTCTTTATTTTCAGAAAATTTTGTAATATTCTTATTTTGAGATCTAAATAATGGAAAAGCAACTTACTCAGACAAAGATATGATAGAAAAATAGATTAGACTAAAGGATGTCCCAGATATGTGAATTTTGGGGAAGGAAGAATGAAGTATGTCAATGACTTCTGTACCTGGAGGATTTGTTGGGGATGGCAAAATTTAAATGAATGAATAAGTGTAATAAATTATTGCCCTCCTTTTGCTTTTAATTGTTTGAAGAAAATACATAACATTAGTAAAATTTAATTTGGATAAAAACCAATGTAGTTTCAGATAACTTAGGGGCTGATATTCACCGTGAGCCACTTTATCCATGAGAAGTTGCTCAAGAGAAACAAACTAAGAAATTACTACGGAGGATAACCTTTTTTAAGCTAGACAAATCTCAAATGGCAGTCCTTTATATGTATACACGAATGCGGTTTAAACTTAGATCTCCAATTTCTCTAGAAGTCGTGTGACTAATTGTTACAAAAACTAAAGAAGGAAGGAAACTTTTGGTTTTACGTGACTGTAAATCTCACGATCCTGAGATACAGGACCTTTATTTTTATGTGGAATCAGAACCACAGAACGTGATATTAGAAAATCTCACATGCATTAACTGGGAATTAGCTTGTCACGGTGAGTGAGTGGTTATCGTGTCGGGCTACCAACCCCAAGCCTGCAAGTTCGCTCCTGGCCATGGTAAGTGTATTTTGAAAGGCGACAAAAATCACGACATGTATGTCATATGTTGTTGGCATGTTAAAGAACCCATTTGAATTCAGTAGGCCATGTTCATAATGGCAAAATTAATCTTGGGATTTTCCGCCAACACAAAAAGTTCCTCCATTCTCTACTAGAAAGAGCTATAGTGTCAAGGAGCTTAGATATCTAACCTCCTTGACCTTCATAGCGCTCCAAGGAACAACAAAATTCGCCCTTTGGGCGTCAAATAACAAGGCTTGCACCCGGCCTCCGAGGCCATACAATATTAGTATTACTGGGAATTGAGCTCAGTCCACCTTGCTGAGAGGCAAGATGCTTGACCACTGCACCACCACACATAGTGAGAGCACAATTCCAGCATAGAGACTATGATTGCATTTCCAGGAGCTGGTCAAGGAACTCACCATTTGATCCTTCTCCCAGTAGTTAACACAGCATGCATGCGTAATAAAGAGGCCCCCCAAGAATCAAACAACCATATTTTACAAGATTGTCAGAGAGGGTGGGAGATAGCATTAGCAATTATGAGAACCACTGGTATTGGAGACTGGACTCAGTGGAGAGTTATAATAGGTTTAGTTTTGAATAACCTTTGTATGATAGGTTTAACATTTTAAAGCATAACAGTCATAAAGTCACCATCATGGTGGTGAGAGTTGAAATCCTGTGTCAAAATACTTTCTCTGTTTGAAGATTCTGACTTATATATGCTATATCTTGTCCTTGTTACAGAAATTTGCTCTTTATTTCTACTTTTTATTGCTGTGCTGCCTTTCTATAGTGATGTTTAAAAAAGTATTCAAGTTTACTTCCTAGATGGTTTTCTGAAATGCAGTAAGCTAGTAAAGTTCCAAAAAGACATTCAGTTGCTCATTGAAAAGAAGGCAGTCAGTTACTCCACAATTTGTATTAATTAACAGTTCAGAGTAATCATTAGCCTCCTATGAGGGGGAGCTGTAGCTAGTACAAAAACTTGATTCAGAATATGACATATCATCAGCTTCCACAGCCAAGTAATGAAAATCCAGCAATTATTCTAGCTTCTTGCCATGTCTTTTGCATGGTTTTGCCTATGTGCACTAAGTCAGGCTATACAGCAGGCTCTTAGTACACCCTGTCTGGGACCACCACTGTGAAAATAAACCATCCATTATGTCCCATATACATGAGGTGCATCACAATTCTTGCTGCTGGAACTGAGAGCAGCCACAACATTATCTCCTCCCTATAAAGGTACCAAAATATGGCATATTTGCTTTCACGGTCAAAACAATATTGTTCTATTCTATATTTTACTTTAAAACTGGTGGCCATATGTGAGCATATAGCCCCGCATAATACCACACCCGGGAAACTGGAGTTGAGATGATGGTGTAGTGAATTCTTCAGTAGGACTGTATATTCACATAAGCCTTGGAGGCATGACTAGCATTACGTAACAGAATGGAAGTGAATGACATTGTTACATAGCAGTGACTATATTTTGTAAACAAAAGGAATTTGGAGCTTGGTGGAGGTGGTTGTGTTTTTAGGAACAGGGCATAGAGGTCGTATGCCCCTTATTTGGAGGGTATCATCATGAGTGTAAATATTTTACATTTTTACCTCAAATATGGAATATATAAAATGGAAAGCTTTTTATCATGTTCTATTTAGGCTTTTTGTTTTAAACTACAGTATACCCCCCATAATATTTAAAAGTTGATTGTGATCATTATTGACTCATTGTTCTTTATAGCAGAGCTAAGAATGCAAATCAATTCCTGTCCATGAAAAATTTGTATGGTAACCTAGCCTATTTGTCAATAGTTTTTCATAAATTATAGTGTTCTGATTTAGTATTTTTCAAGCAGTGCTTCTTAATACACATTTACCTTGAACTAGAAATATTTGTACAAAATAAATGGTAGCTAGTTACAAACTTTCATAATCAGTACGGTATTGGATTCAAGTCTTGGCACTCTGGTTATATTGTCATACATCCACCTGTATTGATGTTCAGAACATAACTGTGGTTGGATAAATCCTGGAAAGACAGAGATTTGTGGTAAAAATAAATACAGTAGATGTACCGGTAGTTATAATAGTAGAAATATTTCAAATATATTTATCATTAAGGTCAGTAAAAATGGACAATTATCTGCATATAAATAAAAGATGACACTGTCTTCAATTTCATTGGAATTCCCAATATGACTAGGCCACTGTTAAAGTGCTTCCAGGCTGATTAGTGATGTATAAAATTAAATTTTGTACTTTTGAAACCAGTTAACTTTTGAAATATTCAGGTATATTTATAAAACCTGTTTATCATGTGTAGCAGTAAATACTTTAATAAGGGTTGTTATGGATGAAAATCATTAAGATTTTCAAAGTGTTAATGTAGCATTCAAAGAACCAAGACTTGAATTATTTCTATATTCTTGATATCCTTGACCAATCTCCAATTTTGTATCATTCTTTTACTTACTATGATTGCATATCAGATTATTTTCTGACTTCTACAATGAATATTTTTTAGGTAAGGCAACTTTCATAAAGTTAAAAGTACTATGTTTTAGTATTTTGACTCCTGTTCTCTTGAGCCTAAAGTTTCCTCATTGTCCACCTTTATTGTATGTGAATGACAAATTAATAAACAAAATATGGATGCATAGTGAAATTTCTGTGCATACTTTTTGGAGTAGATTGATATTGTATTTTTGAACATGAAACATTTTCATACATTAAGTGTGGACATACCGTCCCTGGAGGAATGCCTTTTTTTTAATGGGGAGTCAGTGTATGAAAACTTACTTTACTTGTTGGTAAACAGAGATGTTTGGGTGAAGAATACAATCATTTTACACTCTTAAGAACCAAATCTTGTGAATTAAATGTTGACAGTGTGCAAGTCCATTCCCTAGTTTAAAAATGTGCGTGTGATAATTGACCAGCAGTATACTTTTTTCTTTTGTAATGCACAGTCCAGCAAGCGTGTTTTTTTTTCAGTTATATTGATATTCTGTACATGACATGCATTATTATTTGCAGATTTTTTATTTGGAATTGAGTGACTGCTCAGGAATAATTTATTTGTGTTTGTTAGAAATGACATTTGTATAATCTTTACATGATGTATTGTCACCTTTCTCTGGTCTTCATGTTTGTTTCATAGTTTAATTGTCATTAAGAGACTGTGCAGTAGATAATTTACACTAATCTTTTGACATGTGTGATAGCTACCAAAAGCTTTTCATATTAGGTACAGGGTATGTATGAACAGTTACACTTTATCCTTATAACTGAATTTGCCTATTAAAGTGTCACCTTTTGTGCATTTGGCATTATTCTTTATCTGAAAATTGTTCTTCTGCAGTAAGTTGTTATCCAACAAGGAAAGAACATGTCAGCATACTGCTGTTAATCTAGCAGTCCTTCATGTATGTTGATCTTGTTAATTTCTTTCGTGTATGGGACCATTTAGTAAATCATTATACCATTTCCAATAAATTGCTTCTCATATGTAAGATGCAGTATTGGAATACTTGCAAAGTATTTTAGGATTACTCTTGTCTTTAGATCATAAGTTTTCTTAAGAGCAGCTTTGAGCACCTGTTTTATCAATAAATAGGTACATTTCTGTGATTGTAGTGCTTGTGATAATGCTTGTCGTATATGCAGGTAAGGAAACAGCTGCTTTTCTAGGAAATAAGATAAAAGTGCATTATACATAGTTGACTTTGCATTTCATCAATATATACAAATATGTAATATTTGTTTTCATAGCTACCACACTATGCATTATTAACACGAAATATTAATTGCTCACTATTAGTTTTGAAATAATAGGTCATATTTTAACTGATTTATGATTCATGGATAAAAATGTATAGTGTGAAAAGATAAGAACAGCCCCTTTAAGAAAATATAGAGCAAATATTATTCCCTAATGTAGCTTAGGGGTTATTAGGTCAAGTTGTAATTTGAAATAACTTGTGTGTTTCAGGACAACAGCTTGTCCCCTTCTCAAGGAATGAGTCAGCAATGGCATATAGTCTCCATAGACAAAAAAAAAAAGGTATTAGATAGGAAGCCATGTCAAAACATAAATTGCAACTCCACGACGTCCGAGACCAAGAAGAAGATGGTAACATAATTATAGAGTGCAGCCATAATCTACTCCAGGAATGACCATCACCTCTATTAAAGTCCTAAGATCCATAAAGATGGGATCCCTCTTCGGCCTATTGTTAACAGTATAGATTCTCCAACTTATAATCTGGCCAAATGCTGTATCTTAGTAAATCGTCTTAAGCCGTACTTAGGTAACATGGCCTCCATCAGGAATTAATCACATTTCATTGGGATTCTGTCCAATCTGCATGTATCTCCTGGTGGTATTCTGGTCAATTTTGATATTGTGTTTTTAGTCGTCCAAGGATACTATAAACTTCTTCCCTAGTAATATACGGTAGTTAATCTGTTTCATCACTTCCTCTCCTCCACATATTTCAGTTCTTATAATAAAATTTTTGAGTAGTTGGATGGTGTTGCCATGAGATTGCCATTATCCCATGTCATCGCTAATTTTTATATCCAGAATTTGAGGAACATTGTCTTTAGTTCTGTAACCTCAAGCCTACCATCTGGCTGAGGTATGACACTAACACTTTTATTGTATGGCCCCAATGCGATCACACGTTATCCATATTTCAGATCATTTGAACAACCTACATCCGAATATTAGGTTTACTAGGGAGACAGAACGTGAAGGTTGCCTGCCATTTCTGGATGTCTTGGTTTCCAAGAAGTCTGACTGCAGCCTAGGACACATGGTTTATCGTAAACCTATTCATACAAATCGTTATATTCATGGGTCCTCTCGTCACCACCCTTGCCAGAAACATGCTGCCCTTAACACTCATGTTAAAAGAGCAAGGATGGTGTGTGAAAAGGATAAGTTAGATGGTGAGACTTTTCAGAAGAATGGCTACTCGATGAGACAGATTCAAGTGATGCTACATCATAAGCTAAGAGACCAGATTATTGCAGAATCCTCCTCTTGACAAATTGGCCTATGTCTCATACAAACAATCTGTCATGGACAGGATTAGCAATATTCTCAGAAGACACACTATCCAGACCATATTCAATCCTAATGAACCATAGGCAAATTTTTGTGATCGATCAAAGGTTCAGTGCTGGAATATATAAGATTCTATTCTCCTGTGGTTACATCTGTATTGGCCAGATATGTAGGAGATTCACAACAAGGGTCAAGGAATGTGGTAGGCATTTAAGTCTTTGCCAACCAGAAAAGTCTACTCTAGCTGAACATGTCATACAGAATGACCATCAAATTCTTTTTAATGAAACATTTCACACCTAGAATCATTCGAGAGGCGATACAAATAACTAAACAACCTAAGAACTTTAAAAGAGGTACGGTAGTCTCGAAATTACAAGTTTCCCATTAATCCAATCCTTGTAAAACAAATTTGTTCCTTGATATCTAAAACGCAAAACGCGAGTGGAAATAGCAAAATTTAAAAAAAGCAGTGTGTCTTCACTGTAGTGATCCGTTTCTTCCACCCGCTCACAGCATAACACGTCACCTGGAAGTTACAGACCCTTCTATAATTGACATGTTCAAGACCTCCAACGCAGTGTGAGAGTGAGGAGGATGGTGAGACCGAAACTGTACCGCTGATGAGTCACACCGATGGCTGCGCTGCACTTCAGGCCTACATGCGCTACATGGAACAACAGATTGAGGCGACACCAACTGACATTCTGCTCTTCAGACGGTGGCATGAAATTGCCATGCAGAAACGTTGCAGCTTTACCAAACAAAAGGCAATCCAGCATTTTTTCACCAAGTGTAAATTGTTACCAGACTTAAGTTACAGCTTCCATTTTGCCAATGTAAATGGCTACTTTAAACACTTTGTTGTAATAAAGTAGTTTTTGACAGCCGTATTCTTTTCCCACATATGTTTCGATAGTCCGAGTTTTCAATGCTTTGAGGTGGTCATGGTCCCGTTCACCTCGAACTATCGTGACTCGACTGAGCAGATCATAGTTACATTACCGTCTTCTTCGTCTTGGTCTCGGAAGGTCATGGAGTGGCGATTTATGTTTCGTCATGGCTTCCTTTCTAATACCTTCTTTTATCTATGGAGGCTATATACCATTGTTGACTCATTCCTTCTTTGTCACCTTGACAAAGAGACAAGCTGTTGTCTTGAAACAGGTCGGTTATTTCAAATGACAACTCGACCTATTAGCCCCAAAGCTACATTATGGTTTAATTGGCCGAGAAAGTTGACGTAACAGTGTACAAATTATCACATTGTTAATTTAAGTCTTGTAATGTATATCTCTTAGCACAAGTTAAATACTGTAGTCTTAACATGGAAAATATAAATCTGGATAGGAATAGAAATATTATATTTTTGTATTACAAATATTTTGCCACTTTTAGCTCTACTAAATACTAAGATTTTGTGAAGATATAAATGTTATGTTTGGCTATTTTTTTATATTGTGATAGAAATTCTTCAAATAAGTAATCTTTCTCTTTATTGTTCTGTTGTGTTCTCTTAAAATTGTTATTTTCTATTTGTACATTTTTGATTTTTTTTGTTTTACAGAACATACAGAAATAAAGAAAGGCTTCTTCATCAAAGTAATGTAAAAATGGTGATATAAATTTCTGAATGTGTAGACATGTGTAAATGTTTTATGAATTACTCTTCATATTGCTATTTTCTAAATACGGGTGCTGTTCAAGCATTTAAAGTTGTGTATGTACTGTCAAGTTGTACCAACTGAATCATTGCATTTATAATAATTATAGAGCAGTAAATGTTAATTAGTAGTGGGAGTACTTGTTAGTATGGCATTTCATTTGCATGGTATTTGTACTGAATTATAGCACATATCATTCCATGCATGCTTATTTTCGGTTGTTTTATTACTTGATAGGGATATTTTTCCTAAACCTGGAATTATCATTTTTCCTCATATGCTCATTATTGTAAGATTTTGCATTATTGCATGATGGAAACTATACTCCAAACTTTTCTTTTCCTCCCACAAATTATCATTATTGCAAGAGAATGCTCTTTTGCAGTTTTGTCAGTTGGTTCAATCTTTATTAATTATAGGTGATGAATTTTGTATTTTGAGGCAACAGTGATGATGTGTACAATTCTGCCCAGTAAATTATACACAGTTATATACTCTGCCTATTTGTTTACAAATAACAATTTTAACTATGGTACCAGATAGCAATTGGTTTTTTGAGTCTTGCATAAATTTATTTACTAATGTATCTACTGCTTTAATATTCCACTCTTTGCTTTTTGAAAGGTGGTGTTGTTCATGTCTGTATAATGCAATAGTACCTTTCACCTGAAATGAAGCACTGTCATTCTGGTCTTTTATGATAACGAGTACCAGTAACCAAAGTTTGTACTAGATTGTATAGTAGTAACTTAAGAAATATGGTATTTAGTGAGTAGTCGTCATTCATAAAACAGTATAGTATTTCATTTTTGTGTATTTTTGTAATGCATGTTGTTTCCTCCCGTGTGTTGAAAACACCTGCTTTTCCACTCATTAGTATTTTACCACATTCAGACTTCCTTATTGGCAGTGATATACAGGGTGGGTGGGATATAACTAAGCAGCCGGAAACCTAAGATTTCCCAGATAAGGAAGTGCCGAAAATCATTCAAATTATGGTAAAATGTGCAAGGTTGAGCATGAAAAAAAAAAAATCCAGTCCACCCTGGGCCAAATTTCTTCATTTTGTCATGCTGCATAACCTGGTGCAAACACAAAGTCTATAGAACGAACTATTAGCCTGCAAAGCATGTTGAACTACTGTGACGATAACATTTTTTAAAACGCTAAACCATGCTTGTTTACGTTTTTCATGACTTTCAGTACTTCCTTACCTGAGACATTGTATGTTCCTGGCTGCTAAGCTATACCCCACCCACCCTGTATATGCCTGTCTGGAAGTGGAATTTAGTGCTCACAAAGCAAGTCCACTATGTGAAATGCTCCGTTTAAAGAGCCAAGTCATTATGCATCAGCTTTAAGCTAATTTATATTCTCAACCTTAGAGATAATCGTTGTATTTCCTTTTAAGATTTTAAATATTGTAGGCTGATTTTAAAATTATATTGTATTGTTACCATATGAAAGAATTGTATGTGGTGCTATGTGTCCTTTGCACCTTTCTCCAATTATTCATTACAGTGTTAACGTTGAAAAACGTATTTGCCTTGATGACTGTCTGTAAAGAACATCATCATTATTTATATCATTAATGTATACCGATATTTCTTTTTCCTTTTCATGGAAGAAGTATGATCACAAGAATTATGAAAAATCTACATTCCCATGAATATTACAATATACTGGAAAACATCCTTGGGGGCGGCAGAGGCATGGCCTGGGTGATAAAGTGGGAGGGAGGTCTGCTCAACTTGACAGTGATTGAGCCTAAAGTGGTACGATGTTGGAGTGCAAGTTTAACTAAACCTATGCTATTTTATTCTTTTATTAGCCAAATTTCACAAATTGGTCACTATACTGGCTCTAAAGCTGTAGGCCAGGGGCAGATGGCCTCGTAGTTCCACCCTTTAAAACAAAAATAACTAACTAAAGCTATAGGTCAATTGATGGTATCATTCAAAATGAAAGTAAGAACAAGACCATTGAACAATTTAAATGATGAGATGGTGTGTGTTGAACTTTAATGTTAGCTAAATTCTTGTTTCACTTGCCTGAGAGAGTTGTCCCCTTATATGAATTTATGAAATGGTATTATTTAGTAAAGAAAGAAGGGAGTTTCCGCAAAATTGGGAGAAATGTTGAGCACAAACTTAATAGCTGCCTCCAGAACTATAGAATAACACAGTCAATTACTTATCAAAAATACAAAAAAAAAAAATATATATATATACTTCCAATATCCTCAAGTTACAAACACATGCATTATCTCAACACATCTTATTTGATAAAATAATAATGATATCATTATGATCATTATTTTTTTTAATTTAGCGAATGGCTTATGAGTAATATATACCAGGGTAATTCCAAAAGTAAGGTCCGATTCGCCATAATTATTTGAAAGAGGCGCCAAGGGCAAAACACACATGCGCGCCGACTCCTGGCATGCCTTGCGCGGCAAAAGCCGCCAGTAGCGTTGTTACTATTGCTGTGTGCTGTTGATAGTGTCAGTTCACAATGTTTAAGACAATTAATCAGCCTGCCGATTGTGAAGTAAGGGCAGCGATACAGTTTCTGTCTGCAAGAAACATTTCTGCGGCAGAAATTCATCGGCAGATTACTGAAGTGTGCGATTCTAACATAATGAGTGACAGAAAATTGCGCAAGTGGGTGCGAGCCTTTAATGTAGGATGGGAAAATGTGCACGATGAACCCCGCTCTGGCAGACCATCAGTGATTTCAGACGAGTTGGTTCATGAGGTTGACAACAAAATCGTGAAGATCGACGATTCACTATTTCAGGGACAACAATCAATAAAGCCACCTACTGCGCTACCCTGACTAAACTTCGACGTGCAATCCAGAATAAGCGACGTGGTCTTTTGTCGTCTGGAGGGTTGTTGTTGCACGACAATGCCAGACCCCATACTGCGAATGACACGCAAACTCTAATCAAGAAATTTGGATGGGAACAGATGGACCACCCACCGTACAGTCCGGACTTGGTGCCAAGTGATTTCCACCTGTTCCACTACCTAAAGGGGTTTCTTGGCGGCAAGCGCTTCGACACAGATGATGAACTGAAAGAAGCTGTTAAAGACTGGTTAGCTTCGCAGGCGGCCGAGTTCTATGACTTAGGCATTCAAAAGCTTGTGGAACGATGTGACAAATGTGTAAATAAGTATGGAAATTATGTAGAAAAATAGAGAAAGACATAAGGAATGTCAATAAAACAATTGTTTTGGAAACAATTTTGATTTTGGATGTTTTTTTTAACCGGACCTTAGTTTTGGAATAGCCCTCGTATATATATACAGATTTACAGATGAGAAACAAACTAACTCAATTTGTGCTTCACAACTTTTGCCTGTCTCTAAAGAACAGATATCCAACCTCTTCAAACACTGCTGCATCTCTTACGCGATCTTCAGGTAGGACGACAGGTTCAGTCACATGTTTCTTTCCTTCAAATCACCTGCATCTAATACATCTGTCAATAACCTTTCGTACACTTCTTCTACCTTTTGGAATCCAATAATGTTCCTGTCGATGAACACTTCTGTCTGCACTATCCGTAACAGTTTTCGCTCTGACTATTTAAGAGTACTTCGAGAAATAGCGTAAGTACCATTGTGGTTCTTCGTTCGAGGCCATTAATGTGGTAGCAATGCTTCTTTTTCTCTCTCTATCACTTCCTCTTCATCTGTCGGAGTAACAGTGAACAGCCATTCATTTTCTTTGAGTTTCAAACAAAGAGGTCCCTCCCACCATTTGGAAGTTATCTGCTGTAGCACAGAGCAACCCCTAGAGGGCAGGTCAGCTGGATTATTTACTTCAGTCACGTGAGACCAGCATTCTGGATCCATCAAACTTCTAATTTCCCTGACTCTGTTGCTCACAAAAGTTCCCCAACCTCCCCTCTCTTTATCCAAGAAAAAGCCATGGAGGAATCGCTCCAATAGTAAGCAGGAATGCCAGGTAAGCCCAGACTACCTATTGCTGCAGGATTCTTACAAGCCCTCAGGCGGTTCATAGCCAGACAAAGACAACACCAGCTCAAAATGTGCAGCCCTGAACACAGCACATGTAAAGATCACAATCCATGACTTTTGCAATTGCTGAAGCAGCTAACCAAGATCACATTGTACAAGCCAATAACTCCACTCTCGGTATGGTAGTCATCTTTAATGGAGCTACTCTAGATTTTGCAGACACCTGCTGGATATTGATCCCTCTTCCATCGAAAGACCTTAGGAAGACAGCAGTGGCATATGCCTCGTTACTAACGTCACAAAAGGTATGGAAGCTCCAGGAAGATGTATACTCACTGCTTGCCAGTTGCCTGGAAATCTTCACTTCACAAATCTTTCTACTATTTAATAAATCTATTTTTCATGTCCTCGCTCATTTCATCATCCCAACTTTCCTCCAACAAGATTTTTGGCATGATCGAAATAGGACAAGTAAAGCCAATGGGATCAAAAATGCTTTGTACTATTGATAAAACACTTCTTCGAGTGACCTTTTCATCAACTGTTCCAAAATCTACTCTTCTACATGACGAGACATCTGCAACAGGATCCGAGAGTAATCCTAACACCTTCCTTCAACGTCATTCTCGTGTGTTCCCAACCCCTAAGATCGAACTTAGCTAGGCGTCACTGGTGCTTGTTGAACCGGATTAAAACTGGCCAGGGCAGGTGTGGAGGTATACTATATCAATGAGGTTGGAAGTCCTCTCCAAATAGCGACTGTGGAGAAGAGAAGCAGACTATAGATCACATATTGCTTGATTGTCCCCTCAGAGCCTTGGATCTGCAGCTGTAAATTAATTATTTCAGACTATGAACTTGAGATTATGTATTACTGTGTTGTACACAATTTTACCACCAGGTAAGACACCTGCTGAGGGATGAGCAAATGCCCATGAAAACAAAGATGACATTGTACAAGTCCTATTATTCACCGATTCTTACCTACAGTCTCGAAACCACAACACTAACCAATAGAGATAACTCTAAACTCCAGGCAGCTGAAATGAAATTCCTACGTACCATGATTTAGAAAACCAGGAAGGACAAGATCAGGAATGAGAAGATTAGAGAAGAAGTAGGAATAGATGATTCTCTCCTCAATAAGATCCAGATCTCAAGACTGAAGTGGTTTGGTCACATGAAGAGGATGCCACCAAACAGAACTGCACGGAAGGAATTTGAGAGAAAAGTAGAAGAAAGATGACCTGTGGGAAGGCCATGAAAGAAGTGGAGAGATACAGTCAAGAACGATGCACTGCAGAGAGGTCATGATTGGGACAAGTTGGTGGAGGAGGAGTGGTCCAAAGACAGGATGAAATGGAGGGGGCTCATATACCACACCCGGGCAACTGGAGTAAGTTCAAGATGATGATGATGATACATATGTAAATAGCTATGTATCACTTCATCATACGATAAATACATTTTCACTGTCATATAATCACCTTAACTAGGCCTTCCTTTTAGAGTGAATTGTGATTATAAAAGTCTTTCCCTGCTCATAAAGTGATCATGCTGCCAAAAGTTTTGTTGTTGTTGCTCCTATGGCACATGGTGGAGAAATTATCTCATCATTTCTGTGACACCTCCAATCGAGTTTGATGCCATTCTTGAGAACTTGGTGGTCAGCATCCAGTTGAAGGCAATGTAGCAGATGAGGACATATCAAGATTTTAACAATATTAAGAAATATGGGGTTTATGGGTACAAAGTCCCAAACCCCTAAAATAAAACAATAATTTGTCAATATTGAATTTATTATAATCAAACAACCACAGCTATACAGAAGAGAACAATGAAGGAATGATCACTCACCTCCCTTTTGTCTCCTGAAACATGCTTAAACCCTCTCAATGTTTCAAACTATTTTATTCCATAGTTTTCCACTTTTGTTTCACTAATCATATCCAATAACTCTTCATCTATGGGTCAAATCCAATTTTCCCTTTCTGTAATCACATCTGTATATCCTTTTGGATATAAAATTCAACTATCCATAATTTCTATTTGTCAGCACATTAGGAATGATTATCATTATGGGTTTGCCATTGGAACTAATGTACTTGTCATTCATGTTGGCAATCCTGCTATTGAACAAGTTAAGAACACAACATGCTCACTTACTTTTACAATTAGAATGCTTCAGCTGAAGCTGTACCGGGTGAGTTAGCCGAGGTCGTTACGGCATGACTAATGGAAGTCGCTCACATCCGGGAGGCGAGGAGGTTCGAATCCCCCCGCCGGCAACCTTGAAGATGGTCTTCTGTGGTTTCCCATCTTCCTTCCAGGCAAATGCCGGGGTTGGTCCCTAACTATAGGCCACAGCCGCTACCTTCCAACTCCTCGACCTTCCATCCCAACTTTCCTCCCCAACGGTACTTGTAGCTCACCCATTGGGTGTCCGCCTCGAAGCAGCTACAAAACTGGCGAGCCGAACATGTCCTCGGACACTCCCGGCACTAAAAGCCATACGCTAAAAAAAAAAAAAAAAAAAAAAAAAAAAAAAAGCTGAAGCTGTGAAATGTTGACATCTTACCAGTCACTGCGCTACCAATATGTGAATTAGTGTTCTTCTTGCAATGTCTTGTACGTCCACTGTGTTTTATTTAAGAAAAATCACAAACTTGGATTTTTAAATCTTGTGTGAAATGTCTTGAATGAACTCTGTTCTAGTAATGATGCTCAGATTTTGTAATCCTTAGCATCTTCCCAATTGCTGCAACTATTCTATATGAACTACAGTATGTCAACATTTGGATAGGAGCTCAAATGAATGATTAATATTATCTGCTCAAAACACCAGAAATAAATACACAAATGATACACTTAACTACGGTATATAAAAATATCATCATCATCATCAGCCTATAGTTTCATGAGTAGCAAGGTGCAGTCTCTCATCTGTGTAAAGTGATGTATGACTTTTTTTTTTTTTTGCTGTAAAAGATTCCTTATACTCATAATAATCCTTGTGTTTCCCAGTAGGTGTGCCAAACATAACATTCCTTCTTTCATTATTTTCTCACACTACAACTGTCACCACAGAAGCACAGCTTATCCGACAAATTAGATACACACCCTAATGAAATAACTGGCGACACCTGTTAACACACCCTAATACAGGACTGATGACCAAGATGCCCCAAACCTTGAAAACTAAATAAATTCATCATATTTTTATTCACTGAGTTGTTACCATTTTCGTAACTTCTGACAGTCAATTTCAAGCTGTCTTCACTTTTTCATAAGTTTGATATGCTCATTCCCTTAGTGTAGCCATGTACTGCATCTGGCTTTGCAGCGGTCTTGTACGTAAAGAGGCAGAGTTTGAGGGCATGTTGAATACACTGTCAAGTCAATTATATGAATGAAAATTTGAAGAAAGTATAGATATTCTGATGCTAAGCACTACCTAATAGCTAACTCAGTTTTAATAGCAATCAGCATGGAATGTAAGCCCATACAGTGTATGGAAATAGGCTGCAGCAGATAAGAAGAATGGGGCCATACACCTTCCTTACCACATGCATGATCAATGCTTGCACAGGATGCTTTCCAGTAAATTAACCTGTATTTTATTATTCTTTGAATCAAAGTTTCTTGTTTCTTTGACATTTCTTAGTTTTAAAGGTCATTTTTTTTTGTCATATTAATATTTATGTTGTGCGCCATGCGTCTTGTGTCCTTTCATAGCCTGTTGCTGTGGTTGAGTTCACACTAATTTTTCTGCAGTGAAAATCTCTTTGATGTCTTCAGAAAGCCTGTCAATGAAGGGATTGTGCGTGTTGAATGCAGCATAAATTTTGGGTACATTTGTGTACAGCACACACAACCACAATGACATAAATTTCCATGCTCACATATAAATTTATGCCTCAAGCCAAATAGGCTACAATGTAAATTTTTACTTGTGTGAACACAGTTTAAGAGAGTGCAATTTTATGAGTAAAATGATAAATTTATTTCAAATTTTGATTTTGTTGGATATCTATTACAGTAAGGCAGCAAGCAATATGTGTAATATTTAGGAGTAACAGCATGAGAAGGGTTCATGAAATTTAGGTAAGGTACTGGTACGTAAGTGTCAGCTCGAGTTCTCTTTCATAGCCTATATTTTAATCTTGTGATGACTGTTTGTAAAAATCAATCTGTTGATTTAGGAGAATGGATATGAAGGGGGAATGTCAAATAATGTAAAATGTTCAAGAAACGAAATAGGAATCTCTGTTTCGCGGGCTTATAGGCCGTGTTCTATGGACATTTTGTCATCCTGATGTTTCGCTGAAGACTGCGTTCAGCATGTTCACAGGTTACATTAAGCGAGGTAAAACAAGTAAACAGAAGATATATAATTAGTCAACAACCCACACATAGAGGCTACCATAGCAACGGCGTACCACATAAAAGTAATGCATCAAGGACAGGGCTGATCTTTTGTTGCATCTTCTCGTCTACGACGGTCAATGAGGGCAGGCTTGAGGGGATTAAGGACTGGAAGCCAAGCTCTGTTCACACGTTCTGCTTCCTCCTTAAGATTGAAGCTGTTAGTATGCTTCAGGATTTCAATGACCTCCCTTTGTAGCCTGGCATGATAAGACACCCTGGTGGACAGAACTTCGGTGTCTTCATATCTTATGTCGTGACCTGCGAGTAGAGAGTGTGCTGCAATAGTGGATTTATCTGTTTGTCCCAGCCGGCTGTGTCGTTCGTGCTCCTTGAGGCGAGTGGCAATACTTCTTTTCGTTGTTCCAATAGCCTATATACTTGGCCACAATCACACGGGATTTTATAAACCCCTGCCGCGGTATGAGGACGTCGCGAAAAATTAAGGACGACAAAATGTCATTAGAATACGGCCCATAAGCCCGCGAAACTGAGATTCCTATTTCAACGCCGGTCGTGAATGTCTGAATTTTTATTCAGGAAACCAGTTTTAAAGTTTCATTACTTATATACAGTGCACTCTCGGTAATTCGCGGTGATTAATGCACGAAATTCCGCGAATTATCTGCAGTTATTTTTTGTTAAGTCTAGTAAAAACAAAACTATTGATTAAAATATTGAAATATGCTTGAAACGCAAAATAATAATTAAAACACTTGATTGTAGTGTCTTATAAGACATGCTAGGCTAGAGGCAGGCCTATGTGGATTATGCCTACAGTAATATTTTTTTAAAAAAGTCATCCCGTTTTGTTTCTTAGATCGTTTATTCTAATTTTCGAGTGCACATTTCCGAAGAAAACGTTATAAGAGTACGAAAAATAATTTCGGTTTTCTATTATAAGAGATAAGTGTGACTAGATTCTGTGAGAAACTTTCGGGATTTCCGTTGCATCACTCCCGCACTCGATATCAACTGGATCTCAGGTTTCCTCACCAACAGTCAAATTCCGTGCTATTTCATCTTTGCTTTCATATCTTAAATCATAATCGTCTTTATCGGCGTCTAACTTGCCCGTTCGAAATATCGTCGTTACAGATGTCGGCAAGAGCTTGCTTTTGTAGCGGTATTTTTTTCTCATGACTGGTTGACTGCATGAAGAGCATCCAACAAACACGCTCTCGGTGTCGCGAAAGTTTACGTCATTACGCAATAATCGCTGTTTACAATACGCTGTCCGCGCATCCACTCTTCACAACTCACAGGTCAGCGACCTTTGAGTGTGGCTGTTGGGAAAGGGAGGGTAGGTTCCCAGTGAAAGCGCATTCCTCTTGTATTGTTTGGGCTTCGAAGATAAAGGAAATCTATGCTATGGTACCACTCACGGCAATCTGCTCGTATGTTTCGAACATTTCGCAAGTAGGCCTACTTTTCCATCACAGAGAAACGTAGTTCAGTCTTCTCGAATGTCAATGATTTCGTCTTTACGCATTGCGTCGCACGAAAATTCTTTTAAATGACCCAGAGATTGCTTTACTTAGCATGATGATTAGTTGCCGTGAGAATATCTATTTAAAATATATTTGGAGACCCGCGAATTAACCGCAAAGCGAATTATCCGCACGCGAATTATCGGGAGTGCACTGTGTACTTATATATACGCATCAACTTGAAACGTAATTTTCTCACGACCCTCAGTGTTCTTATCCAGACACAATTGTGCCTTCGATACATCACAAAGAGGCCTACCAGATCGCGCTGATATCTGGATTTTACATTTTGAGTGACATTCCCCCTTCTTCCCTTGGACCCTTCATATCTTAAGTTTGGTTTGCAATGATTAAAATATTATCTCTGTAATGGAAATATGCAGAGTTAGTTGAATCGGTTCCAGTGCAGAGGACTGTTTCATTATTCATGGTTGAATAATTTAAATATTTTTGTGCCAAATGTATTTATTTTTGATGTTCCTCTAATTAATAAACATAAGCAATAGGTAATGCCTTTGAGTACATTCACTGCGGGACCAATATATTGTACATTGAGTAGCAGTGAACATTGAGTTTGGAGAATGGTGCACCCCTTCTTGTTAATGTGTTAGCACTGATCCCTTGCATTGCTCACTACATTGCACTTTGTCACAATTTTAAAAAACATCCACTTGAATTGTTGATCACTTGTTATTTAATATATTTTAAGTCTAATGACATATTTTATATTATATTATATTTACATACATACAGTATATTGTCCAGTTTATGACTATTTATAAATATATACACTCAATACAAAGAAAGCCATTTAGTGTAAATGATGTGTCTAATGTAAATATTCAACCACTTGAGAAATATTAAATGGCTGTGACCATAAATATCAATAAATACTGGTTTTGCATCACCCTACATGATGTGTTTCCTTTGTTGTCCGTTTTAAAATACTGAGCCCGTATGGCTCATGTTGGTGATAACTTCAAAGAGCATGAGTTGGTAGTCCACCCAACGATGGACAAAACGCACCGTGAAAGCTTTTAGCTAGCTCCTACCCTTATTTTGACTCTGGTATTGCATTCCAACCTTCTGACTGAGAGGAAGTAACCTATATTTTCAATTTTAATATTGTACGATTTCATACAACGTCATTCTGCATATTTTACTACATTATGATGGATTTATGGAGACATTGGATCTTAATTTTCCTCGCATATATGCGAATGAGGGTTAATTAGTCGCTACATGACTGGTGAGGTTTCTTCATGATCCTGGAACCTCGACCAAACTGATGTCACAACCGTGTCTGCTTGACTGTCGTGCAGACATATTTTTGGGGGGAGTTTCCCCAGTGAATTTGAATCTACGTTATAAAAGGATATAATAGTGTTAATGTTACAGCATAATGAAGATTCTAGAACGTGTGATTGACACTCGCTTACGTAGCATTGTTACCATCTCGCCTAACCAGTGTGGATTCATGAAAGGTCACGGAACAACTGATGCTATCCATGCAATGTGGCTTCTGATGGAAATGTATATGGAGAAAAGAAGGACAATTCACATGGCTTTTCTGGATCTGGAGAAAGCATTCGACCAGGTTCTCCATCAGCTTATATGGTATTCTCTTCGATCTCATGGCGAACCAGAAGCTTATGTGCGTTGGGTCCAACTCCTCTACAATAATACAACTAGCTCTGAACGCAGTGCTGCTGGCCTCAACAAACAGTTCGATATTCGAGTTGGGGTTCACCAGGGATCTACACTATCTTCACTCTTGTTTATCCTACACATGGATACAGTGACTGCCGATTTTCAGAGGCAACCACCATGGACATTACTGTACGCCGATGATGTCATGCTTGCAAGCGAGACCCGTAATGATCTAGAGCACTTGGTCAACTTCTGGAATGCGAGGCTCTGTGAATTTGGACTACGGCTCAACCTCACTAAGACTGAGTACCTTGAATGTGGTTCCCAGACAGATGGGACCTTCATAGTAGATGGCACCCCACTACCAAAGGCTTCACATCTCCGATACCTTGGCTCCGTTGTGAGACCTGATGGTGACACAGTCTCTGATGCCCGTGCAAGAGTGAATGCTGCATGGATGAAGTAGCGCCAGGTCACAGGCGTTCTCTGTGACCGCAAGATCCCTTTGCGCCTTAAAACTAAGATCTATCAATCAGTCGTCCGCCCTGTTGCTTTGTATGGAGCTGAATGCTGGCCTAATACAAAGAAACATGAACAAGCCTTGCACTCAATGGAGATGCGGATGCTACGATGGTCCTTGGGAATTACACGGCTGGATCATATTAAGAACGAAGACGTCCGCAATACTCTTGGAATTGCCCCTATTCCGGCCAAAATGAGGGAGACTCGGTTGCGTTGGTACGGGCATGTAGCCCGAGCAAATACAGACTTCATTGAAAGCAAGTCACTTGCTCTCGAGCTTGATGGACAAAGACCTCCAGGACGACCAAAAAGGCGTTGGATGGATACCCTACACGACGATATGCGCATCGTAGGTCTTCGTCCTATAGATGCAGCAAACCGCAACAAATGGAGAGCGAGGTGCAGAGTGGCGGACCCCAAAAAATAATTGGGAACAACGCCAGGAAGGAGAAGAAGAAGTTACAGAATAACGCCGTACTGGCTACTTTGTACTTTGTGTGCGAAGAGCCACAATCTTTGTGAAAAAGTGATTTTGTTGTTGTTAGAACATTGGAATTTTGTACGACTGCATTGTACGATTTTGGCATGGTTAAGCTACGAGGTACCAAAATACATCACCGGAATCATCTTGGGTATCCTATAAAACAGTTTGTAAACAGTACAGAAACAATTTTTGAGAACTGTGCGGTTTCAACGATTTTGGCCATAGTAATAACTTCAGAGAGTTGAACACCGCCCGCGTGTTCGTTACAGCCAGTGGCAGACATAGAGTCAATTTATACCAGTTTACAACAGTGTATAGCCAGTGCCTGGTCAAATTTAAGTACAACTATTTGTAAATTCTGTGCCACAAATATTCTTCAAAACACCAAAAATGGAATTATTCAACCACCATGTGGACGAGTCTATCATCAACTTTAAAATGATGCCCGAGATGGAGTAAATTACCCTGTGAAGGGTATGCTTGGGGCAAATATCTCATAATGAGGAGGAAAAGGAAACGATGGATTCGGAGGACATAAAAGGATCAAAGCCAGGACTTGGAGATAAACCTACAATCCCATCGTAACATGAGATCCAGCTCGCCGACCATGTGAGTCCAATAATTTCCATTTGTTAAGGTTTCTGCTTCAGTTGAGTAGTTGTAGAACCGCACTTAATAGCAACCATTTAGGTAGGACCTATTCTAAATATATTTACAAATGTGTATAGCTTTTGAAGACAGTCCTGGTGTTATCACTAATTTTTGTGACACTCTGTTGTATGACTATGCCATGTGCAACCTACTATGCACTAATGTAATTTGGGGAGACATCCATGAATTCTTATAGCCCTTGCGAGCTATATTTCCAGTCTACGATGTAGACAACCTATGATTTAAATACCCTGAGTGTTTAATTCATTAATTTTTGTGGAATTCAGAGGCATCCATTTATGTATTTGGACAACCCTTAATCACTGGCGTATCATTTGACGGAAGTGAAGGTTCACTCGTTGCCTTAATTATGGTTAATTTCGATTTGTGAAGCTCAGAGGCCACATCATTCCAGAGTTTGGAATCAGCAGGATTCGTGCATCAGGCTTCAGAAGCCATGTATTCATCTTTGCTATGTCATCGTATCAGTTTACAATACGAGAGAGGTGTAGGTGTTGTATGTTATGCTTATTTTGTGTCAAGGAGGACACTAAACGTTTTAGAAGACTACTATGAGGTGTACTGAGAGTAGAGAAGGTGTGTGATACCTTCAGAACAAGCATGAGGGTGATAGCAGTATTTTTATATTCCAAAGCACTTCAAGTGCATAGACAAATCGGTGATTTTATTCTCTTTGATTTCAAGTTTTGATATGATGAGATGAGTATGAGACTAGCCCTAGTGTTAATGAGCCTGTAAAGTGTGTATATAACTCATACTGTATGAGCCACAGATAGGACTGTCGTTTTGTGAGCTCCAAAATATTACAACGCATTCTGATTTGTGAAGGCGAGGTTGCGCGATAAACATTGTCATTCTAGTGAGTCAAGGTGTGTGTAGCTGTTGACTCAAGGCCACGCCGCACGTTACGGGCTAATATTACCCAGCATTCAAAGGTGATTATTTAGCGAGACTACTACAGTATTTTGACACACGACGAATCGTTCCCATGGATGCTAGATTCAATGCTAAGTTATGATACAAATTTAGGTCACAGCTGATCGCTGGAATCCATTGTAAGACTATTACGTCACATGTTTGAAAGTCGTCTATGCTTACGACAGTTAATTGATGTTGTTTTCATGAGTTAGTAACCTATGGGAGAAAATGTATCCCTGTGTTTAAGAAAGGACCAGACCCTGTATAAAGGTAGCAACATGTGTTATTGTCATGCCTATTGGAGGCTGATGATGGGATAGACGTTATTCACCCACATTATTTAATTGTATATTTTTCCTGAGATGATTGCTTTTATAATCACATTAGCAGAGGTTTTGCGAGCCTGAGAGATGCGTATTGAGCTTTTTATATCCTGTGTTGTGCTACCCGTGAGGTGGTAGTCAGATGAGTTATTGCTATAGACAACACTTTAGAAGTGGTTTGTAGTTATTTCGGCATGTGTCTTTATGGTCACTAGGAATCTAAACTACACAGTGAGGGATTTAAAACGAATTAAAAGAACAACTAAATCATGGAACCTAATTATCTTACACCGACGATTTAAAGCAATTGTTAACTAATTTGAACTGATTTTAAATTTGATCTAACATTTTTATTGTTGGCCGACGCATTGAGCTTATCTTTCATTGGTGGAACTGACATTATTTAGGACTAGCTGATACTATATTGAGACGACGAAGGTCACTAGCGCCACTATAGTTCGTAACTTGTGGGCAGCAGTGACTAATGCAATGTTAGACGCAGTTCTTACTGTGCTATTGCCAACCTAATCACATGCACTTAGATGACGATTAGAAAATAGTATTCTAGTCAGCGTAGGAAGGATTGTTTAATAATTAAGTGTGTATTTATTTTACAAGTGTTTTATCCAAATTTCCTGTACTCTCTTTGAGACTTGTTGGTTTTGTTTATCATGCTAGGATATGGTTGCTATTCTAGATTTGTTATTTCTTCGATTCTTCTCATCCGTAATTTAACGTAAATTAGGACTTAGCTAACTGATTAACATAAAGATAAATGTCGGAAGTGGCACCACCGTAACTAGCCTATTTTCTATTGGTGCATTTAAATGTAAGTTTATTCTTATGGCATGTGGACGATTAGTATTCTTGTTTTTCCGTAAATTCGATGATGTGATTATTCGTATTCATAACAACTTATTGTATTTGCGTAGGGATTTCATTTTCATGCCACATTCCAAGCTTGCTTGCCGTGTGATTTTTTTAAGAAGGACTTTTGAGAGGATACAACTTAACGTCAATTTAGGAATGAATTATTTATTTTTATATTTTTATCAGCTTTGCGGAATAACCGATCTCCAACCCTCCGATGTAGGATAGGGGTTTGTGACTTAATTGAATAAATTTTTACGAATTTTACCTAATCCTGGATCTCTTTATTGCTAGCTTTATGTTTTGGGTGTGTGTTTCCTTGGGCATGTCTATGACTCCCCCCGTTATACCTGATACCCCAGGGTTATCTGTCTCGTACCGGAGCTGGCCTGAGGAACACATCAGATCCTCTCAGAGTGTGTGTTTGGAGGATGGAGGTGTCTGGAATGCCATCTGCAGTTGGTAGTACCCTGACAATCCCGTCTAACGGGCACAATACATATACACTGTGTAACGTGTTTTTCGAGGGGTTTTATGCAACTGGCATAAGTCAGTAGGAAGCCATTCTATATTTATTTACGCGGCAAATTGTTCAGCCAAGACAATTTTTCATGGTAATTTATTATTATTATTAATTTATTGTAATTATTATTAAGGTATTTTCGGAGCATTTTATAAAAATTATTAGCATTCAGATAGGTTTTCTATGTCTTAGAAAACGCTATCAAGTAAATTATTACGAACGACGATATCATAGAAAATTATCTGATTACGGAATTTTACGGAGTTTTTGTCAGTTAGGGTATTTGAGAGAGATGACTCACTGGGATTTCAAGTACACGCTGAATCTTGTCGAGGAGCATGACGCAATCTTGGGTCGCAAAGTCTAGAAAAGGCGAATTGTTGAAACGGAAATCGACTTCTACCTGTCGCCGAGTGTAATGACCCGGAGGAGGAGAAGATCGCGTGGTGGTTCAGCCAATCAGGGGAGACGACGTAAGCTAGTTGGGACTGAAGAGTGGGGGAACCGACAGGTGAATATATCGTTCGACGCGCCGTGAAACGAGGACAATCTGTATAGTACTTGACGAGTATGGATGCGCGTGCGAGTGGCTCCGATGTTCGGTGGAGTTAAGGACTATCTGTGTAGAACTTGCGGTGTACGGTCGCAAGTGCGTGTCGCTCCGATGTTCAGTGGAGTTAGCAACGAACTTTTGTAAAACGTAACCAGTGCGGTTTTACGCGAGTTTGGGTCCGAGGTACGGACCATAGAATTATATAATCTACCAGGATATCATCATATTCCGACGGAGATGACGACGTCCAGGAGACTGTGGGAAGCACACAGCATCATCAAGAACGAGGGAGATGCTTTGGCAATTTCCAATGGTAAGCGCACATGACGCAGAAATACGCAATCTCTCATTTTCTTTGTTTTATATTTCATATTTCAGTAACTTCATAGCTTGGAAATAAGAGTAAAATCAATTTATCAGACTCCGTTTTCACGTAATTTTCTATCGGTAATATTCAAATCACAACGCTCCAATTTAAATTTTAAACTTATTATTATTATTAATTTTGCTATACTTGTTTTATATAATAAATTCATTTCTTTTACAATGCAATCTTTGCTTTCAGTAGGTAGCATTAGATATAGACCAATTCCTTCTCCTGATACAATTGTTTGTTGGGTTAATGATCAAATCATACCACGATCTGAGTGAATAGAGTCTTGAAGGTGTTCTGCCAGAGCTAGACGTTGTTAAATACAAATTTAGATTTCAACATTGCATTGAGGTCTTGGCGCCCATTAAAACAACATAGCTTAGGCAAAGGTAAACAGTTACATTTCTCACCCAACAGTAGGGGCAGCCAAAACGTTACATTGTCGCTCAAAGTGAGGGCAAAAGAAGCCATTACATTTGTCGCCGACAACTTGGGGCTGAAAACCTAATAACATTTGTGGAAGGAGAAGGGTATATATTTCTGTGCCTGTATTTTGGGGGTTATTTGTCTTTATCAGTGTATATCATTATGGGGGATGAGAAAGAAAGACAGATGAGGTTACGTAGTGGTCATCAACTGGAGAATGATGATACGAGCAGTATGTCGAGTGATGGTAGTACCGGGGTAGCGGAGGTAAATCCCGATACTGAAACAGGGAGTGTAGGCGGCCAACCAGAATTAAAAACTTTACTTCTCGAGTTCATGTATCAGAACAAAGTTAGTAGTGATGCTTTAAATGCAAAATTAGAACAGAATAATGCAAAATTAGAACAAAACAGTAGGGAAAATAAAGAAAGTACAGATGCTTTAAATGCAAAATTAGAACAGAATAATGCAAAATTAGAACAAAACAGTAGGGAAAATAAAGAAAGTACAGAAGCTTTAAATGCAAAATTAGAACAGAATAATGCAAAATTAGAACAGAATAATGCAAAATTAGAACAAAACAGTAGGGAAAATAGAGAGAGTAATGAAACTTTAAATGCTAAATTAGAACAAAACAGTAGGGAAATGAGTGACAAATTCGAACTGATTAGAGGCGAGATCAGGGGGGTGATGGAAGAAAAGGCTAAAGAGATTATTGCAGATGTAGACAGAAAATTAGGAAAAGTACAGGAGGAGTTGGAAATTAGAATCAGTACACAGGCTGAAAATTTAAAAGAACTAGTGCAACTGGAAACACAGCAGGTCAAAAAGCAATTGGGGGGAGAAATTGACAAAATTCAGGTAGCTACTAAAGAGGTTAAGGAACAGCTGGGGGGTAGAATTGAGAAAGTCCACTCGCAAATAGTTGCAGAAGTAAATGATTTAAGAGAGAGTAATAGAGAGAGCATTAGCAAGATTGAGGAGAAACAAGCAAAGCTATATGATAAAGTAGAAGAATCAGAAGGAAACATTAAATTAACAGTAAACAGTATTGAGAGGAAGGCTGAGGAGAAAATCGCAGAATTAGAATTAAAATTAAAAGCTAGGATCAGGCAAGAAAATAGTCAGAATAGGCCAGTTTTTGTGAATAGCACATACAGGGAGGTAGAACTGGGTAAGTTCAGCAATCGACAGGGGTGCCCAATGGAGTTCATGAACACTATAGAAAATAAATTCGGGGAGAGGTTGGAAAATGGTAGTATTGAGTGGTGCCAGGTAGTTGAAATTTTAGAACAAGTGTTTGTGGGGGAAACGAGGAATTGGTTTGCTGTCTACAGAGACAAGTTTACTGATATCAATGATTTTAAAATGAAATTCTGTGAAAAGTTCTGGAATGAGGTTATTCAGTCGCAGCATCGTGAGGGAGTAGTGTGTGGTAAATATAACCCTAAGGGAAGCTCCACCATGACCGAATACTTTTTAGGGCAGGTATTAGTGTGTAAATATCTGGATGGCTTGAAGGAGGAAAGTGATGTGGTAAGGTTGCTACTTAGGCACTTTCCCTATAGGATCAAGGAGGCTGCTTGTATCCAGAATGTAAAGACTATATCACAAGTAGAAAATTTGTTAAGCACATTTGATGCACTAGGGAGAGGGGGTTATGAGGACAATTTCAATAGGAACCAGGGTAATAATAATAATAGACCTAATGAAGCCAGGCATCAGGAAGTTCAAGGGAACGGTGGCGAAGGGGCCAATGCTCAAAATAGAAATAATAATAATCAGCTAAATCAGAACAGAGGAAATGGCTATGGTAATCAGTATCAAGGGAGGAACAATGATTACAGGGGAAATCAAGGGAGAAACAATGATTTCAGGGGAAATCAAGGGAGAAATTATAATGACAATAATTACAACCAGAATAGGGGTCAAGGAAGAGGACAGCCTAGTGGTAGTAATATACAGCCAAACAATGACAACACAACTCAGAACAACCAGACCAGTGCAGTAGTAACTAGTACTACGGCCAGCTGTAGCGGTTCTTTAAACGCGAACCAGGCTGCGAAGTAAGGTCAGAATCTCAGTCTGTAGCATGCCCTGTCCATACAATTATACAGGAACCCTATGACCTAAATGTGAGAAATGAATTATTACATGAACTAAATGATGAAGGTATTATTCAGGAAGTGGTTAGTAAGAGCCCCATAGTTAAATTTAACGTGTCCGAGGCGTACACAGATGTTTTAATTGATAGTGGTTGTATGAAGAGTTGCATAAGTAGTGCATTTTATGATAAAATGAAAGGAACTGGAGTAAATTTTGAGGAGATGCCAATTAAAAGCACTTTTGTTATCACAGCTGTTGGGAAGAGGTCTAAAGTAATTTCTAAGCAAGTTTTAGTAGACATTAAAATTAATAATCATGTAGAGAAGCAGATTTGCCTTGTAATTCCAAATTTAGTATTCAGTGTTATCTTGGGTTCAGAGTGGCTAAGTAGAGTGTCTGGTAACTTATGTTATGATGTAGGGAGTTTGAAATTTAAATGGGGAGATTCTGAAGTAGAAGTAGCGTTCAATGACCAAATTCAGAGAAGTAGTGTTGTAGGTGTGATTTGTACTTTAAATGAGATATCGCCAGCCGTAGAGCGGGGTTCTCCATGTTTTGTGGGCAGTGTGATTACGAACGGAAGTCTAGAGGACTCGTTACGTGAGGCTGCATTTCAGGGAAATATAGAGGATGAACAGTGTGTTCGGCTCTATGATGTGTTATGGTGTAATAGGAGAGTTTTTGAGGATCGCATTGGTATGACCAATTGCTATACACATTCATTGAACGTTATTGATAGGTCAGTATTCACAGGACATAGATATCCTGTACCTTTCGCTTATCAGAGTGCAGTTGAGGCACAAATTAATCAGATGCTTGAAGATGGGATTATTGAGCACTCGAACAGTCCATATGTTAATTCTTTGATCACGGTACCCAAGACCGACGGCACTGTTCGTATTTGTTTAGACGCTCGTTTGGTTAACAGTAGAATTAGTTCAGATCAGCTGAAATCTATGTCAATAGAGGAATTAATGCAAACATTTGAGGGGAAGAAGTATTTCACTTGTGTAGATTTGAGTTCCAGTTTTTGGCAAGTGCCACTTATGTACGAAGATAGACCATTTACAGCTTTTAGTCATAAATATAACCTTTATCAATTTTGTAGAACACCTTATGGGTTAAAGAGTAGTTCAGCAGCTTTAATTAGGGCTTTAAACATCGCATTAGGGGATGACACAGGAGAGTTTGTAACCATTTACATAGATGATATGGTAATTAGTTCACGCAGTTTTGAGGAGCATCTATGTCATTTAAATATAGTTTTTCAGAAGTTAGATCAGGCAGGGTTCACTTTGAAGCTGTCTAAGTCGTCATTCTGTCAGTCAGAAGTGACATTTTTAGGTCATAGAGTGTCGAGTAGAGGTAGGAATGTAGGGTTAGCATGTGTGGACAGTAGCAACAGGGCATCGTTACAGACACTGAGAAACATGCTAGTGGAGCAACGTGATGACGTTCATTTAAAGGGAGCCACTGGCAAGGTTTGAAGCAGGTGACGAGGGCCCATCGATAGTTTCCAAACGTATTGGCAAAACAGCATATGTGCTGGAGAATAGTGAGGGAAACAGATTATACGGGACGTATAATATACATAGTCTCCGAAAGTATGTGTCATAAAGTGAGTGTGTTTAGCTGGCGAGCCAGCCTATCAAATGAGTAAGTGTAGTATCTGGTGCGTGGAGGATCTGGTCTTAAGGCAGGCGTATCGGAAGTCACACAGGGGGGTAGTATGTAAGTAAATGAGAGTTTTTAAGGTACAGGGAAATATGACGGGATTGTCGGATGCTGTTGAGCACTAAATTGTCTCGATGCACCAAGGCCATTTTGGCAGCGCTGATGGGTTCCCATTTATCTCCAAGAGATGGGGGAGCGCTTGAATAGGGCTTGTTAGCTTAAGGCGTCCACGAGATAAAAGATGGGCCATCAGAATGCGAGACAGTCCAACATGAAACTCATACATATCTGCACACGTGATTTCTGTTTACGGCCTCGCCATGTAAGATTTGTAAGTGTGTAATTTAAGATAATCTGTACAATGGTATTATTTGTGTGAGGAGAAATGGTCTGTGTTGAGAACTAGTATTAAGTAGAATATGGTCTACGGGAACTTAACAAGACAGGGCGATTACGGCACAGAAATATTTGGTGTTATATGTAATGCGCATTTACTGTTTTTTTTTCAGAAGTCAATATTAATTTAATCTACGTTAAAGAGAGATTAAGTATTATGGTCACGAGGCGCTGCCACAATAGTGTGATCGAGTGCTGAGTGATAAGTGGAATTAAATGTCACCATAAGGAGGGGACCTCCAGTGAAATTAGGAAGTTCTATGGTGATATAAATATATCAGAACACCTTAAATGCGTGTGATATGACATCATAAATACATAGTGCTCACACATTAATTATGTCTATTTCTCCAACATAGAGAAATTTGAGAGGCGGAAATATCCGTGGAACACTATTCCATATGTAAAACATTGGACTGGTTGCAGAGTGCAATCCATTGTGACAACAAACTTTGACGCAAAGTGCGTGAAGAAAAAATATGAGTGTATATATCTGTAATTTAGGGTGATTTCATTTATGTAATATGTATTTTGGATGGGGTTTATTAACGTGTCTGGGATAATCGGATAATGGACCGTCGTCACGGTAAATCATCCGATGATCCGAGGCGAATATGTAACGTGTTTTTCGAGGGGTTTTATGCAACTGGCATAAGTCAGTAGGAAGCCATTCTATATTTATTTACGCGGCAAATTGTTCAGCCAAGACAATTTTTCATGGTAATTTATTATTATTATTAATTTATTGTAATTATTATTAAGGTATTTTCGGAGCATTTTATAAAAATTATTAGCATTCAGATAGGTTTTCTATGTCTTAGAAAACGCTATCAAGTAAATTATTACGAACGACGATATCATAGAAAATTATCTGATTACGGAATTTTACGGAGTTTTTGTCAGTTAGGGTATTTGAGAGAGATGACTCACTGGGATTTCAAGTACACGCTGAATCTTGTCGAGGAGCATGACGCAATCTTGGGTCGCAAAGTCTAGAAAAGGCGAATTGTTGAAACGGAAATCGACTTCTACCTGTCGCCGAGTGTAATGACCCGGAGGAGGAGAAGATCGCGTGGTGGTTCAGCCAATCAGGGGAGACGACGTAAGCTAGTTGGGACTGAAGAGTGGGGGAACCGACAGGTGAATATATCGTTCGACGCGCCGTGAAACGAGGACAATCTGTATAGTACTTGACGAGTATGGATGCGCGTGCGAGTGGCTCCGATGTTCGGTGGAGTTAAGGACTATCTGTGTAGAACTTGCGGTGTACGGTCGCAAGTGCGTGTCGCTCCGATGTTCAGTGGAGTTAGCAACGAACTTTTGTAAAACGTAACCAGTGCGGTTTTACGCGAGTTTGGGTCCGAGGTACGGACCATAGAATTATATAATCTACCAGGATATCATCATATTCCGACGGAGATGACGACGTCCAGGAGACTGTGGGAAGCACACAGCATCATCAAGAACGAGGGAGATGCTTTGGCAATTTCCAATGGTAAGCGCACATGACGCAGAAATACGCAATCTCTCATTTTCTTTGTTTTATATTTCATATTTCAGTAACTTCATAGCTTGGAAATAAGAGTAAAATCAATTTATCAGACTCCGTTTTCACGTAATTTTCTATCGGTAATATTCAAATCACAACGCTCCAATTTAAATTTTAAACTTATTATTATTATTAATTTTGCTATACTTGTTTTATATAATAAATTCATTTCTTTTACAATGCAATCTTTGCTTTCAGTAGGTAGCATTAGATATAGACCAATTCCTTCTCCTGATACAATTGTTTGTTGGGTTAATGATCAAATCATACCACGATCTGAGTGAATAGAGTCTTGAAGGTGTTCTGCCAGAGCTAGACGTTGTTAAATACAAATTTAGATTTCAACATTGCATTGAGGTCTTGGCGCCCATTAAAACAACATAGCTTAGGCAAAGGTAAACAGTTACATTTCTCACCCAACAGTGTGGGCTAGCGAAACCATTACATTTGTACGCTCAACGTGGAGCAAAGTAAATACCGTTTCACTTGTCATCACAGCCTAAGCAAGAGAACGTTACATTTGTCGCTACCAACATGGGGCACTAACTAATAAACGTTACAACTGGCGAAGCTTAGGTGCTGATCTGTTGGCCAGACTGGAGACACTGGGTTGTGTGAAAGCCTTTGGGACATTTTTTGTTCGTGGTGAGGTGAGGCTTGCTGATAATGCACTGATACGATAGACAAGTCTCCCCTCATGCAATGTACAGATACTACATATTTTTGTGGATGTCCCAGGTGGCAAAAGGTGGGGGGAAATGTGGTTTGATCACAGTCTACTAACTACTGTAGTAGCAATTATCCATGAAACCAAACATAACTTGCATCTTTGTTGACTATCTGGTTTTTAGGATAACTGAAATTGTCATTTGCTTGGTGAAGAGCAACATATTATTATACAAACTTCCGTGTTTAACTTGTTTTAAACCACAATTCAACTTACTGGATTGAATTAATTCACCAGACCAGTTTCCTGGTCCATAAAAATTAGAGTAAAACCTTCCTAAAACTGAACGTAATTGTTCCAGTTATTTTGTTTGTTTTGTTCTTTCTTCGCAGTTTCTCTGTCTTACAAAGGGCTGTCTTTTAATAAAACAAAGTACAAACATGTACCGTAGTTCTGTAAAGAACTAAATAGCCTGTTTTCCTATATTCTACCGACCCTTTCCATATAAAACCTATCCCGTTTAGATTAAATCTGGTATGAACATTTACTTTGCAAAGTTTCACTGCATTCAGATGATTAAAATCATGAAAAAAAAGCTATTTAAATATTTTAATTTCGCTTGGCCGCCATGTTGGTTTTATACTGTGCCCTTGCAGTAAGAAATATGCAAATCACAGTATGCCAGCATTGCTCAATTCGGGATTTTTCGGGGCTGCGGTAAGTTCTCCCACTCTGTGACTTACATATTTTGGATTAAATAGAGGATACACTTGCAAAAATAACAACAAAATCAACTCCTATTTTAACACATTTAATTAATCAAAAATTATGGCGCTACAAACAATAAAACAAATAAACTACTGACCAATATCATTCTACTTGTCCAAAGTGAACAAGGAATAGCATAAAAATAAAACAAATATTAGATTAAAACACATGGTTTTCTTTAAAACCAACAATTCACGATTATTTTCACTTCCATAAAGTACTTATCTTAAAGTTCCAAATAACTACGAGCTTCTTTGGCTCGATACTTTCCCATAATAATGGTGTCATATTTTTGTACACCTCAAGAATTATTTTTATCTTTTCTTATCATCAAAACAAATATATAATTACATTTAAAATTACATGTTAATTATTCACTTCAATATTTGGGCATATCACATGTTCTCCGTATTTACTATCTCTCTCAAGTTTTGCAAATTCACTACGGTGATCGGGAAAACTATTTGTGTACTCCAGAGTTATAAAAATTACTTGACAAAGTCAAAAACTATGATCACTCCCGAAACCTAGTTATCTTCACAAAACTCCTGGATTCCTATTTTCCATCCAATATTACAATAGGGATTTTATATAATTCATTTGTCTTATAAGACCATTATCACATAAGAAAACTACGATCTGAATTGGCAAGCGATAATATCAATCTACAAGGACCTCGGTTCAACGCCCGGGTCATTAACAACTTTAAACACTCACGGTGTATTTAACACATCTTACAAGACGGTTTTTACCCACCCTCGCTCTATGAGGGTCAGGTCATTATACTCGGGCGTGATTTATGACAAGGAAAGCGACTCTCTGCCTAACCTACGGTGGCAGCTCTCTTCAATGCTTTAAAACAAACCTTCACATTATTCTCAGTTCTGTGGAGAGACCTGGCTTTTACTTCACTTATCTCCATTCAACAATATTCTTTGGCTCATAAACCACATTCGTAACCTTGGCATTTATTAATTATGAGAGGGTCCTCATTGATTGGGAAGATTAATACACATTCTACGACGAATAATTAGGGGCTTTAACAACAAGAGGATTCTAGGTTCGAATCTCTTAACATGCCTCGGGAACATTTCCACATCAGAGGACTTATACAAAACGCGATTTAGGGTCAAGCCGTAGCTTACAGGACCTACGCTCAATAATACCATACATTAGCTCCCTTTTAAATAATACACACATGGCCTCGTGATCCACGTCACAATTTAGAGGACTTACAACATATCTCAATTCACTGCAATCAACTACCCTCCATAAGTAACTTACCAAGTACTTTAACTTTTACGCGTTCCTAGCGTGACTTTTTATTTAATTGCGTTCCATTACGCTACACATTTACTTTACGGCCGAATGTCTTCCAAAGAACTGATAAATTTCATAGTAACAATTGATACATATCTTAATTCTTATATTAATCTTTTCCGTTGACAATAAATCGCTCCCTTTTTAAGAACATGCATTCACATCATGTCTTATACATTTGTTAAGGCTTCAACGCTCTATATTTTTATATCATTCAATTTAATCTTTATTTAGATTTCTTTACCTTGTTATTCACATCATGTTTTCATTCCTTACAAAAGCTCAAAAGCTATTTCTTTCATATAATTCAAATTTACCTTTATGTAAATATCTTTGTTATAATTATTATTATTACGCTTGCTTTTATAACATTCATTAAATACTGACATTTTATTCCATGCATTTCCTCTACAGGATTTATTATTTCACATACTTATTTATTATTTCTTAAAACTTTATTTTCATTCAGATCGCGTTCTTATTTAGTTATTATTCATTTAAAAACATCCCTTCTACTCAAAACTCCGGTGGAATTGTACACAAAATTTTTCCCGACACCAAAACATAATGAAAATCTTTACTTACATGTTTAAGGTCGCTTTCTGACCTTTATTCTCGTTTGATGTGACATTTTGGCCCACCTTCTTGACCTACTCCATATTGTACAATCTCATCTTATGTACAGAAATTTCTTGACACATATTCACTATATTTAACACTGACAACATTTTTTTTATACACTGGTGTATCCGTTTTGAACACACATTAAAACACTAAAAAATATTACTCTGGTACATATTATAACACATATCACTGTGCATAAAAACGCTTTCACTTTACCTAAAACACTTAAAATGATACTCTTATTTCTTTTCTTACAATATTTACACTTCACTCCTATCACACGGGCGTATCTCAACGATTTTTACAATTTCTGTCGGCTGTTGATGATCCCTGATGTGAATCCTATCGACCTGCATTGGACGTGTGATTTTACTCGTTCAAAGTTTCTCTCTCCTACAATGGAAACTACTGGTTTCAGTCTCTCAAAACCGCTTCTATTGTCTATTACTCGGCTTTACTTTATCTGCTTTAACTAGGCGATAAATGTCTTTTCTCTGCCGTCACCTCTATTTATATATGGTGGTCTATCGCACCCTATAGTTTCTATATCTTGGCCTCCCTTCGAGGACCGTATACTGTCTAACGTACCCTATAGTTTCTATATCTTGGCCTCCCTTCGAGGACCGTATACTGTCTATCGTATATTTTTGACGTTTTCTCACTAGAGTACGTTTTCCCTCTGGTTTCGAAACTAAGTTCCTAAGTTCCTTTCGCTTGAACTTCTATCTTTCGCGATCGTAATTACTGTAAAGTTCCTTTACAGGACTTAATGTCTTTAACAATGTCTTTACTAGACGTAACGCCGTTTATTTGTTGGAGTTCTTATAACTTCGTAACTGTATTGAACTAGTATTCTTCTGGAACTCGAAGTTCCCTACTGATCGCTGTGTCTTACTTTGGCGATATTGCTTTAAAGTCCGTATATTTAATGTTCTTTATAATTTAGGACTCTTCAAAGTCTCGAACTGCTAACCCTCAGCGTAGCGTACTTATATCGTAACTGGTCTACACTCGGTGAACTTGTAGCATAGCCTCCCACAGGCTCTGGATCAATGTCTGATACAGCTTAACGTCCCCCTCACGGGCTCTTGAATACTGCGTATACGATGTGGTGCAGCACTTCCGCTCACGGAATGCTCGTAGACTGATGATTATGATGCTCCAGCGTAACGCCCCCCTGGACGGACTAATACTGCATGTACTGATACAGCGTGACGTTCCCCTCACGGGCTCTCGTAGACTGCATGATTGGCTTGGTGAGGCCAGGAGTTTTATACCTTTCAGTCACAAAATGATAAAATCCTAGTCCTTTTCGTGACCAACTTTTGAACTAATTGTCGCACAATTATAAAAATCGTATCTCCAGACAGCTCGTCTTCCAAACGTAAAATAATCTTCCTGTGCATGGAAATCGATCGTGAATTTCCGAGATATTAATTAATTTCTCGTCCTTAACTGTGTGGGTGGTGCTGTTCTTTTTTTATTCTCCCACTCCTTAGGTCTCGGTGAACCCCCAATGACGTCTACTTGCGTTTGCAGTTTTCTCCTGTGCAATTTTTACAAGGTTTTTCTTTACACAAAAATCTCTAATCCAAATTGATTCACCGTACTGTATCTGTTTACTTATTTTTATACTCGTAAACGGGTTAAATTTAATTATTCCTGTTCTGACTCAGCAGCGAGGTTGCCATATTCCTGCAACGTAAGAGCAATTTCCGAGTCCAGCTTCTTCGTCTTACAGTCAAAACTTTCCACTCGTTCTAATAATATCCATGACTGGCTCCTTATAAATGTCAAGAGGCATGAGCTCATCTAAGGAACACCTGGCCCTAGCGCTTGCACAATGTTAGGCTATAATCCTGGCTTGAAATCTCTCTCCGTTCCCTTAGAGACTGTATGATTCTTTCATTCCTTTCTCAAAGTACATGGATTCGACCCTCTTTGAGGCCATGGTACATGGGTTCAATACTTACCAGGTTTTCAAAAGTCACATAGGTGTACTTCAGGGGCATAAATATATTTTTTTTTTTGGGGGGGGGGGGGAGTTTGGGGGCATGGAATAGCCCCTAAAGAGAAAGGTGTCTGGGGTTCCTCCCCGGGAAACTTTTGTATAATTTGGTGCAAAATGATGAGTTTTAAGGCTATCTGGCTTCACTTTTTCAACCAATTTGTTGTGACGTTTTATGTTTGGTTAATGTCAAACACAACTAAGGCCATTTTATATTACTTCGTCTACAATCATCTTGCTCACTTGATAGTATTTAGGTGGAAAGAATTGTTAACATTACTGTTTTGATTTACAACTTACACTACCGGTATAATATAAAGTCAAGGTTCCTTGAAGCATTACCAAATCGGTTTATAACTTCATCGTCAGTGATGTATGTCTCTGTGAATAGATAACAATACTAGACCGTTGAGTCTGTGTTTAGAAGTAGAATTTCTTAAGTTTGTTTCCAACCAACTCAAACTCCGTTCGGTGGTAGCTACAGATACAGGAAAAATTCCCAAAAGTTTGATAAGGGTATAAACGTTAGGGAAACAAGATGTTCAGTAAAGAACATATAGCCTACTTTCTCCTAAATGCATGGGTATTGTTAAAACTCTTTGTCCTTTTCAAGGAGTATAATTGAATGTTGGTTATAGTAGCTTGTTGAAATACAACGTGTTATACGGATATTCAACATGGATATGAGGTGCCCTTTGCTAGTTCTACCGCTTTACAAAATTTCATTCAATTCGGTTTCACCGTGTTTGAATTGATATGGTGAATCGATTTGCCTACATACATGGCCGCTATCTGCAAACTATTGGACTGATGGCCTTGTAGTTCAGTCAAAAGATGCTTCCCACAAAAAGGTAGCCTATGTTGTTGCAAAATTTGGTAGGGATCAAATGATTAGGTTGGTCGTAATTTGATTTAAGCTTTTAACATTTGGATGACCGCCATTCCGTTTCCGTCAAGATGGCGGCGATATATAGGCCTATCATGACACTGAGGATCCCTTTGCTAGTGCTACCAAATTTCGTTCAATTCGGTTTCACCGTGTTTGAATAGATAGGGGGAATCGATTTGCACGCATACATGGCCGCCATCCGCAAATTATTGGGCTGATGACCTTGTAGTATGGTAAAAAGATTCTTCATACGTAAAGGTATAATGCTACAAAATTTGGTAGAGATCAGATGATTAGGTTGGTCTTAATTTGATTCAAACTTTTAACATTTGGATGGCCGCCATTACGTTTTTCGTCAAGATGGCGGCGATATAAAACATGACACTGAGGTGCCCTTTGTTAGTGCTACCTTTGTACTAAATTGTGTTTAAATTCGGTTTGACCGTGTTTGAATAGATAGGGGATTCGATTTACACACATATATAGCCGCAATTTATTGGGCTGATGTCCTTGTAGTTTGATCAGAAGATATTTTTTCATATATAAATGTATAATGTTGCAAAGATTGGTAGAGATCAGATGCTTAGGTTGGTCGTAATTCGATTTAAGCATTTAAAATTTGGGTGGCCGCCATTACGTATTCGTCAAGATGGCGGCGATATAAAACATGACACTGAGCTGCCCTTTGCTAGTGCTGCCTCTGTACCAAATTTCGTTCAATTCAGTTTCACCGTGTTTGAATCGATAGGGGGAATCTATTTGCACACATACATGGCCGCCATCTGCAAACTATTGAGCTGATGACCTTGTAGTTTAGTTAAAAGACGCTTGCCATACAAATATATGTTGTTGCAAAATTTGTTAGAGATCGGGTTGTTAGGTTAGTCGTAATTTGATCTAAGCGTTGAACATTTGGGTGGCCGCCATTACGTTTCCGTCACGATTGCTTCCTTTATGTCAGACCTTAAAATAATCCATCACGAATCGAAAGGCAGAGCTCTTGACATAAAGGAAGCAATCGAGATACACCTAGCCAAACGAAACAATCCCAACAATCTAAATGAACACACGTTCATGGAGAGCTCACCCCTCTTCACGCTACTAAAAAACACACACTGTCGGAAACAAAACACAATTTAGCGACACAGCCAAGCTAGATAAAAAAGGGGGGTAAATTAGGGGGTTATTAATAGGTAAATGTTATCTGGATCATGTGTACGATGTACTTTTCTTCTGCAATAAACCAAGGCCCATACTCGCGGCAGTATTAAAGGTGCCGGGACGTCCTCATAAGACCGTCAACGCTTAGTTCGAATGGGTTATGCTCCACGCGTGGCGAGGGATAATCCACGGTCTTTAATAATTGTAGACCCACCTCATTCAATAACATACACCTTATCTAGGTTGGCAACACCTCACATAAACACATCGCTATCACTTCCCACAGCACGTAGGAGCAGGGGGGAGAAAGCAGGGAAAAACCAGTCGTTAAGATAATCACCGCAGTCTACCGCACAGTGAGTTCCAGTGAGCACGAAAACTGCGAGTAGCTGTTGTACGGAAGACAATCAGATAAGTAGCCTAAAATTTTATAGTTTAACCATAGTTTACAACCATATAATCTCTCTAAAGTACAATCTACGGATAGCTATCACCATTTAGCATTTCACCTAACATATATACTGCATTTAGCATACACTGACAGTTGCAGTACCAATACTGCAACTAAATAATTGTACATATTGTAAATATTTTCACCTGTATTTCAAACATAGATTTTGTAGCCTAAGTGTAATGGATCTGATGATGATCGCTTGACGATCGAAACTGGTCATCCTAGTGTTTTATTAATCTCATGTAATTTATTTCAGGATTAGGGCATAACCCATCTCTTTTGGGTACATTCGTGTTGACCGACTGAAAAGCACTAAACTCTTGTTACGACCTTCAAAAGTGTGTTTCGGGGTCCCTGCAGGAACTCCGAGTATTGTTTCTCGTATAAGACGGCTTAAAATGAGCTAAATCCGGTCGTTGTACCTCTTGTCCAAGGCCAGTGTTAAAACGCCGAAAAACTCAATTACAAATTGAATTTTCATAAACGGTTTCTTAGTGAGCCTCTACAACCTCGGATCAACCAACATGCAAAATTTCAGCTTTCTAGGTCTAGTGGTTTGAGCCCTGCGTTGATGAGTCAATTTTGGATTATCAGTGTTAAAGGGCCGAAAAAACTCACTTACAAATTGAATATTCAAAAACCGTTTCTTAGTGAGCCTCTACAACCTCGGACCAACCAACATGCAAAATTTCAGCTTTCTATGTCTAGTGGTTTAAGCCCTGCGTTGATGAGTCAATTTTGGATTATATATCATACTAATATATGCTGTATTTAAACACAAATTGTGCTAAATGTTCCGGCATAACTCAACAAAATGACAGCGTTTCGCCCCGGTGAGCTATTGGGCTCTTCATTTGGTTAAAGCACACCTCACCAAGACACTGTCTAGTACACACTGGGAAGGCTATTGCAAGACGTATTTGATACATGTGTGTACTAGACAGTGTCTTGGTGAGGTGTGCTTTAACCAACTGAAGAGCCCAATAGCACACCGGGGCGAAACGCTGTCATTTTGTTGAGTTATGCTGGAACATTTTGCACAATTTGTGTTTAAATATATAATGGCTCAACGGGTAATACATATTTTTCTTTTGAAAATTGTATTAGATATGCTGTTCAAAAAAAATTAAAGCACCACTTTTTTCAAAGGCCACCAAATTTTGAAAAGTTGACCGCACAAGCTCGAAATCTCAGTATGACATTTGTCCTGACGCCTCCCAAGCATATGCTTCAGCACAACTCCCCAAATTGAGTAGTTTCTGGGTAGCGCCCCAAAAACCAGCCCATTTTCGAAAACCGCAAATTGAAGTTTGCGATAAACGCTGTAGGACTTGTCGCAGGTTGTCAAAGCAGTCGAAAATTAATGAGTCTTGCTCTTAAAGGTTCCACAAACACGTTGAAATCGTTACATTTGACCTTTGAGTATTTTCAACCCCCTTCATCATCCCCTAAACATGGAATACCATTTGGGGCGTCTGAGAAGGTACCGGATGTGTTTAACCACCTGAAAACCTGCACACGGTCCTCAGTTGCCGATTGCAGTAAGTTCTTAAGGTCTCCGGCAATATTCACCCCCCCCCCCTAACACCCTCAACTGGCGTCGGACCAAACCACCCCCACTCGATTCACCCCTAAGGAAGGTTTTATTCGAGATGTTTGTTAGTGCTGTGAATAGGGGGTCTTCTCCTAACGTATCAAAAAAGGAGCTGTGCCTGTGTCACCACCCCTTCCACCGCTACCCCCGTTTGTATGATTTTTCGAATCAGGCCCTTTTTAAGAGCTGAAACGAGGTCTTAATCGCTGAAAGAGCTGTAAAGGTCCTTAGAAGTAGTGATGACAAAAAATCAACCCCTTCCGATCGTTGATTGACATTCCATCCCCCAAAGTTGAAATTGTTGCACCCTCAACCCTCCCTGTCTGGACGCGTAACGCGTCATGACAGAGTTTTCATAGTTGGATGAAAATGAAGCTTATGGCCTGCAATTGAGCCCAAAACAGCAGGTTGGATGGACATTCATCGGTAGGTTGGTTAACGTGACCAAAAGGTTTTCAAAAAAGGTAACAGCCTCTAGTAAGCGCACCCATGCATAGGCAACCCATATCACGTCATTTTTCTCCCATTTCCAAACTTTGTAACCTACTGTCGATCATAGGCAACCCATACGCACGGACTTCATGTGGATTGCCTATGCATGGACGTACTTACTATAGGCTGTTAACATTTTTGAAAACCTTTTGGTCCCGTTTCCCACCCTACCGATGAATTTCCATCCAACCCGTTGTTTTGGGATCGATTTCAGGCCATCAGCTTCATTTCCATCCAACTCTCAAAACTCTGCTATGATGCGTTACGCGTCCAGACAGGGAGGGTTGAGGGTGCAAAAATGTCAAGTTTGGGAGATGGAATGTCAATCAACGATCGGAAGGGGTTCATTTCGTGTCACCACTACTTATAAGGACCTTTACAGCCCTTTCAGCGATTAAGACCTCGTTTCAGCCCTTAAAAATGGTCTGATTCGAAAAATCATACAAACGGGAGTAGCGGGGGAAGGGGTGGTGACACAGGCACAGCTCCATTTTTGAAACGTTAGGAGAAGACCCCCCCCCCTATTCACAGCACTGACAAACATCTCCATTAAAACCTTCCTTAGGGGTGAATCGAGAGGGGGTGGTTTGGCCCCATGCCAGTTGAGGGTGTTAGGGGGGCGGGGGTGAACATTGCCGGAGACCTTAAGAACTTACTGCAATCAGCAACTGAGGACCGTGTGCAGGTTTTCAGGTGGTTAAACACACCCGGTACCTTCTCAGACGCCCCCAATGGTAGTCCATGTTTAGGGGATGATGAAGGGGGTTGAAAATACTCAAAGGTCAAATGTAACGATTTCAACGTGTTTGTGGAACCTTTAAGAGCAAGACTCATTAATTTTCGACTACTGTGGCAACCTGCGATAAGTCCTACAGCATTTATCGCAAACTTCAATTTGCGGTTTTCGAAAATGGGCTGGTTTTCGGGGCGCTACCCCGAAACTACTCAAGTTGGGGAGTTCTGCTGAAGGATATGCTTGGTAGGCGTCAGGACAAAAGTCATACTGAGATTTCGAGCTTGTCCGGTCAACTTTTCAAAATTTGGTGGTCTTTGAAAAAAGTAGTGCTTTAATTTTTTTTGAGCAGTTTATAAAAATGAGATGGTGTGTGTCTGTCTGTTACTCAATCACGCAAGAACCACTGGTCCGATTTAAATGAAATTTGGCATGGATGTAGCTGATTTACCAGGTTTACATGTAGGATACATTTGATTTCGATATTTTACACTATTTAAAATGGCGACTATTTTCATATTTCCATTTCAAATAAAAAGAGAACGTTAAGAAATAGCAAACTTTTGATGGCACTTCGAGCTTTAAAATTTAATTTTCTATCCGAAAGGTCCCTATCACTTTTCGTGTATCTCCAACGGTTAGCGAGTAAAGCCTAAATATGTCTTATAAAACACGGTCAACGCCGAGCGATGTTAGTCTATGTTAGTCTCTACATGATCTGTTTTATTTATAGAGGTAGTTTGTGGGGCCCGAAACTAGACGTGATTTTGAGTCTAATTTTATACTCTTTGTGCCGGTTATTGTATGTAAGTATTTGGATCTTTACGCTGTTTTACAATGTTATAGTGCTTTCTACTTTGCACGGTATGCTTTCATCCTTTTTTATCGATTTGTTTTTTGTTAAATGAATATTTCAGTTGGTCAATATTTATCTGCTTTTTGTCGTGTTCTACCATGAACAGAAACCCAAATTCACAGACGAATGTGTCGAAGACTAACGACTGTCACATTAGTTTATTTAGTGTTCATATTAATCTTAATCTTAATATTAATCTTACTGCAGAACTGGGCAAATTTATTTCAATAAAGTTGGTATTTTGCCTTTCACGGCCAATAAAAAAAAACTGCACAAAATACGGCGTTAACCTAGAAATTTCCTCTCTCCGATTTTTCGGAAGTTTTCGCTTCCAACTCTTTTGATAAGTATATACATATTGAGATGAGGTGAAATACATATATTTTTCTATTAATTAAATTGGATTTCTTTTCGTTCGTTTATTTGTGTCGCTTTTCACCTTACGAAAACACAGCAATATCTCGGTAAGTAGTCTCCATGTTCCTTTTCTCGATATGCATGAATTAGTGAACTGTTACGTGCGTTCTCTTCGAGCATGTTTCGCTATTCGGCATATCTTTTTTGTTCTCCTTTACCCATGTGTTTATGTTTTTGTCCCTTTCCCTTTTTCTTATTTATTCTTGAGTTCAGTATTTAGTTGGTTGTTGTATATCTTGGACTTGGCGTTGGGCATACATGCATGTTTTGGGATCCCATGTGTGTGTGCAGTGTGTGCTTCGGCATCCTTGCATTTCATGCATTTTCGGGATGCTCATATAACTGCTATGATGTTCGTCTGGTCTCGTCTGTGCCTGGTGTAAGATCTTTTGGTCATTGCATGCTACTTCGGTATTGTTATGCACCTGGATCTTATCACAGACCTGTACTGTCGCATCGTATACTTCATTCTATTTTGACCCAAGCAATGTCGTGATTTTACACCACTATCTGCTGCACTCAAGTTCTTTTTCTTTTGTGTCTTTGAGTGAGATTGCGGTTAGTTACGCAAATCTTTTTCTCATGATCTTTTCTCCCCCTTTCCCCCCCTTTCCTGCCTGTTCCCCTATTACTGAGATATCTACCTTCAGCTATGTTTCCGTAAGTCTTTTGAGTTTTGTTTCTGTTTAACGGTGTGTTTATGCACGATTTTTCTCTAATATGTAGTTCGTTCTCGCCTCAACATGTATTCTTATTTCTGTCTTGCTTTACCTAACTCGGGAGCTCCTTTTGGGACGTTAACGCCTACTTTGTTACAGTCCAGATTTTCACACGACTCTACGTCAGCTCCTCTTAATCTTTTCTTTCCCAACGTCATTTAAAAAAAATCCCTACTACCTTGCGGCAGTGGACGTATCTTGATGTGGTCCACTTATTTTACGTTCATCCTAGCTTGTTATCGTTCCTCTCGCTTCGGATCTTTTTCATATTTGAATTAATATACGTCGTATCGACAATCTCTTGCTTATCCCTTGTCTTGTAGTCTTTCTTTATTTTCGTTCTCGGCTCATGTTTGGCGAGATACTGTCATATGTGGGGGACTTGGTTGAACTTACTCTCTTAACAAGGGTACGTTCTCTCTCTCTTCCACCGACAGTTTTACGTCCTTCTCAAGAAGATTGCTGCTATGCCTAGTGTCTCTTACACTCAGGTAAGTACGAACCTAGTTCATCTCTAAGTTTAGGTTGGTGCACGTAGTTTCCGCAGTATTGCTTATTGCGGATATGATAATTGCTATCAAGTTTGATGTATTTTTAGCATAATGTTTATATGTTTAAATATAGTATGAAGACGTTAAACGATAGGTGTTCAATATTTAAGACAGGTCATTTAACTTTTACTACATAGAAGCTGATATTTATTTCGAATATATAAACGCACTTTCTCATCTACAAAGCGGAGGCAGGCAGGCTTTTCTCCGGGTACTCCGGTTTTCCCTGTCACAATTTCATTCCAGCAACTATCTCCACTATCATTTCATTTCATCTGTCATTCATTTAATCATAGCCCCAGGGGAGTTCTACAGGCTTCGGCAGCCGGCACAGTTCATATCCTCGCTACTAGGTGGGTGTTTCATTCATTCCATTCCCTGACCCAGTCGGTCGACTGAAAACAGGCTAAGGATTTTCACTTTCCTACCTCTGATTAATAATTTGGTGAGTGAAAATGCATGTAGTCTACACATATAGTTGGTAACATGGAAATAACATAACTACATTAGGAGTGTGTGATTATATATATTAATGATTTAGGCCAGCAAGTACTAAAAGACGTTCGAAGAAAGTTTGTGTGTGTATGTTAGTTTGTTACCTCATGACACTAAAACGGCTGGACGGATCTGGATGAAATTTGTGATGGAGATAGCGTATACCCTTAATTAACATAGGCTGCCTTTCATCCAGAAATAAATCATTGTTCGCGGAACGGGCAACATAACTGAAAAGTCACCAAAAATACTCAACTGGGGCAAAATATCGAAATTGTCACATAAAGACCGGACAGAGCTCATTTTGCGCCCCTCGATGCGAGAAACTGTTGTGTATTCGAACCCTCAGAAATGTATGTTTTAAAGAAATTTCATCCTCAACAGTTGGTAACACATACAAACCACCAGAGACTCAGTTATCAATTACTCGAGCGACCAGAGCCGTTATTGCGGCGCACTGATCTGCATTGTTCTGTATATATTGATTGGCTTCCTCATAATAAATGTTCAATCTTAGAAAACACAAAAGTGGAGTCAGAAGTAGGATCATTATTATTATTTATCGTATGATGATACAGAGTTAAAATAAAAGTTCATACACTACATATAAAGTTATATATACAGTTATATACATAGTCATAAACACAAGTTCTTGGTTTAAACTTCTAAGTCCAGGCCATCAATCCACTGAAGTGCCTCAGAAGATGCATGATGAATGTCACCTACTGATCCTTGGAACGCTCGTTGCGGACATTCACCAACAATATGTCCGATGGTTTGCAGGGTAGCTCCACAATCGCAGTTGGCAGAAGTAACCCAACCCCATTTGTGAAGCAGGTATCCATATTTGCCTTGTCCTGTACGGATCCGGTTAATAATTCTCCATTGGCGCCTGGGGAGTTTGAAACCTTCTACCCGGTTGGAAGGGTTTTCAATCAGATGTGCATTGAATACTGATGATTCTTCCCACATAGTTTCCCATGCTTCTGAGATGTTAAATGAAGAGTCTTCAAGAAGTACTGCAGAGCGCCAAGGTGGTTTTCTTGACTTCAACCGTTGATTGCCTGCTTTTGCTACATCAGTATGTATGGGTAGCTGGGGGTTCTTCTGAATGGTTTTCCAGATCTTCAGGAGAGCCTCTGATCTTGGAAGAGCTGGAGGTTGGATGTTACTTAGAACAGGTAACCATATAGTGGGTGTGCTACGTATACAGCCCGTAATCAGTCGCATTGTCTGGTTAAGTTGCACATCTATCTTCTTGGAGTGGACACTGTTTAGCCAAGATGGGCAGCAGTATTCAGCAACGGAGTATGACAGTGCCAGAGCAGTTGATCGTAAAGTTTGAACGCTGGAACCCCAGGAGGTACCAACAAGCTTCTGAATGATGCTATTACGGGTCTTCACCTTTGCGGCCACGTTCGTGAGATGTTGTTTGAAGGTCAAGGACCTATCAAGTGTTATCCCAAGGTACTTAGGCATGCTGCAGAACTGCAAAGTTTGTCCTCTGAATTTAACTTCTGGTTTGTAATTAGAGAACCTATTGCGTAAGTGAAATGCGGATACAACCGTTTTCTGATAATTGAGGCGTAGGCACCATTTCTTGAAATATGTGTCCAAGACTTCCAAGTCGGCAGTTAGTGTGTTTTCAGCATCGGTGAAGTTGGAGTTCTGGGTTACCAAACATATGTCATCAGCATATATGAATTTCCTTGAAGAAGATTCTTGCAGGTTGTATATGTACAAGCTGAAAAGGAGAGGAACTAGGACAGATCCTTGGGGTAATCCATCATTTAATTTGAAGAACTTGCTTCTATCATTGCCAGAGTAAACCTGGAAAAGTCTATTGCACAGCATGTTGTTAATTAGGTTTGTGAGTTTGAGACACGGAATGATGCTCACAAATTTCAGAAGGAGGCCTTCTCGCCATACTGTATCATAAGCGGCAGATAGATCCAAGAAAGCAGCTAGGCTTACAGATTTCTTCTCGTACCCATTTTCAATATGAGTTGTTAATGCAAACACTTGATCATTACAGCTTCTGCCAGGCCTGAATCCAGCTTGTTCTATGGGGATGTGGTTGTTAATAGTATCAAAAATTCTGTTGTAGATGAGTCGCTCAAGTAGTTTGTAAGTGACACTTAGTAGAGCTATGGGGCGATAACTTTCGACGTGTCCCCCGGGTGGTGCTAAGTAAGCAACAGAATAGAGATGAGACCGAACTGCCTGAAAAGGCCTCCCGGTCAACAAATACAGAGTAAACAGTCAATAAGTCCTTCTCAGGACGCACAAGTTCGTAGGGTTGGACCATCTCTCCGCATATGTCAACTGAACATTGAAGGAATAAGTAGAGCTAAATGTGACTATCTATCCAGACTATCAAAGAAACATGCTATCGATGTCATTGCACTCCAAGAAACGCATACAGCAGATGATCAACAGTTACGAAGTAGAGGGAAAATACCAGAAGTAGGATTGATAAATAATGTGTACGGTGCCGAAGTTCAACTCCACGCCGTGAAACTTGTGCGAAACGTGCTACGGAACGAAATTCAACTCCACGCAGGTTAGTGTATCAATGAAGCATCTCCCTTCATCATGGCAGAAGGAATATCCACAGAACTTCTTCAGACTCATTCTGGGATTATTGCTAGCGCTATCAGGGAATCCACCACGCGAGGCGGCATCGGGAATGAGCCGATGTCACCGGGACGGCCTAGACCACCACAATTCTGAATGTCAGCATACCACGCCGCCGATGGGACCAACATAGGGGACTATTTCACGCGGTTCACATGGGCGCTCGGTCTGAGTAAGGTCCCGGAAAACGAACACGCGCAGTACGCATGTGTCTACATGGGCGCCGAACTTAACGAAGCTTAGAAGATTCTAGTAAGTCCCGTCGACCCGGAAACTCTCTCATACAGCGAAATCCAATCAAGATTGTCGAACCATTTCGACGCCAGCCGTAACAAATATGCAGAGAGCATAAAATTCCGGAACGTCGTGCAGAGAGCAGGGGAGACGATCGCCAGCTTCACTCTCAGATTAAGACAAGCAGCAACACACTGTGAATACGGAGAATTTTTAGACCGGATGCTAATTGAGCAACTGCTTAAAGGTTTGGAATCGAGGGACATGTGTGACGAAATTATTGCCAAGAAACCGGAGAGCTTCACTGCTGCGTACGAGATAGCCTGCGCACTCGAAGCCACCTGGAACACTGCTGACGAGGTTAAGAATTCGAATATAACCTCAAAATCCGATTCAAACAATCGGATAGGCTTCGAAAAGCCACAGTCGCGGAGGGGTGGCAACCAATGGCAACGTGGGATATCGACCAATTGTCAACAGAAATCCGACCAATCAAGGCCTCAACAAGGATTGCATCCAGCAAATCAGGGAACATCAAGTAACCAATCGTTGTGTGCTGGGGGTGGTGGGGAACATCCACGCAGTCAGTGCAGGTTCCTCAACGCTGAATGCCGGACATGTGGCAAGAAAAGTCACATTGCTAATGTTTGTAGGTCCAAACCAAAGCAGCGGAATACAAATCACGTCACCGAAGGAGAACAACCAGCTGACAGCGTTGATGTCATACATCATTTCAACAAAGTTGAGGTCATCGGAACAATGCAGTCTCCAGGGAAGCAGTTGATAGATGTCATCATAGAGGGAACCACCGTCAAGATGGAAGTCGACACGGGCGCCCCCTGTTCGATGATGAGTAAACTGAGGTTAAGGATGATCAAACCAAATTGTGTTTTACAGAAGGTTGATCGTATTTTTTCGAGCTACTCTGGCCACCGAATTAACTGCATCGGGAAGACACCAGTCACCGCCACCATTGGTACCATCTCCAGGAACCTCGACCTCTACATCGTCGACGATGAATTCGAGACACTCCTTGGTCGAGAGTGGATCTCTGAGTTTGTGCGAGAGATCAATTTCGAGCAGCTTTTTGGAAAACCAGAACCGTTCCACCAACTCTCCGTCAAACAGTCTCTGTCCCTGGACCAACAAAAGGAACTTGACGCCACCCTCAACCGCTACCATGATGTCTTCAGTGATACCCCCGGGAAGCTGTCAGGCCCACCAGTGAAGATGCACCTGATGGATGGCGCCACCCCAATCTTCTCCCGAGCACGTGACATTCCTGTAGCCCTGCGAGATGCCTATGCCAAAGAAATCGACGCAAAAATCGCATCTGGTTTCTACAAGAGGGTAGACTACTCAGAGTGGGCGTCAACAATTCATGTCGTTGTGAAGAAGAACAGCGTTTTTTTTTAGAATCACGGGAAACTACAAACCTACTCTCAACCCGCGGATCATCATTGATGAACACCCGATTCCGAAAGTGGAATACTTGTTCAACCAATTGCGTTGTGCCACCCTCTTCAGTCACCTGGACGTCACCGACGCATACACTCATCTCGAGGTCGATGATGAGTTTAGCCCAGCCCTCACGCTCAACACTCCAACCCACGGCCTGATCCGTCCAACTCGTGCTGTCTACGGAACAGCCAACATCCCCGCTATCTGGCAACGGCGAATGGACACGGTTTTGCAGAAACTCCCAAATGTTGTGAGTTTCTTCGACGACACCATTGTTTTTGCCGATAGTTTTGGCAATCTGATGGAGGCCCTCACCGTGGTACTAGAGCGCTTTCGCCAACGCGGTCTCAAGCTCAACCGAGCAAAATGCAGCTTTGCAGAACCTGTCCTGGAAGCTCTTGGCCACAAGATCGATGCTTCAGGCATTCATAAGTCTGATTCGCACATCCAAGCCGTACGGGATGCGCAAAAACCAACGACTCCAGAAGAACTCCAGCTGTTTTTGGGTAAAGCGACATACTACAGTGCCTTCATCCATAACCTGTCAACGAGAGATTGGGCACTCAGAGACATGCTGTTGAAGGATCCTCTCATATGGACACCAGACGGCGACAGGGCCTACCAGGATATCAAGGACGCTCTAACCTCACCGCAGGTCCTTATGCAGTACGATCCAACACTACCACTTTTGCTGGCAACGGACGCCAACAAAACCGGTCTCGGCGCAGTGCTGTCTCACCGGCTCAGCAACGGACTAGAACGGCCTATCGCATATGCTAGTCGGACAATGTAATGTACGGAGCAAAGGTACCCCCAGATCGACAAGGAAGCGCTCGCCATCGTTTGGGCAGTACAAACGTTTTTCAACTATCTGTACGCTTGACACTTCACGCTAATCACGGATCACAAGCCCCTGACGCAGATCCTACATCCAGAGAAGTCGCTACCAGTCCTGTGCATTAGTCGCATGGCCAATTATGCCAACTACCTCGCACACTTTAAACTACACTATGGTTTTTAAAACATAGAAGCAAAACGCCAACGCTGACTACTGCTCTAGAGCACCGTTACCATCGACCATCAACAAGATCCAAAACTCAATCTCGCAACAGAGGGAGGAAACGGAGGATTACGACGACTTTGATTTTTTTACAGTTCTCCAGACGCAGCAGTTACCCGTCAAAGCCGAAGCCATTGCACGAGAGACGAGGAAGGACCCTGATCTCGGTAGAATTGTCAAACTTCTGGAAGGAGGCCAAGATCTCACCCGCCACGACTTCAAGGCACCCGAGGTAAAATACACGCTCGCCGCCAACTGCTTGATGTTCGAGCACAGAGTAGTGGTTCCACCTGCACTGCGAGATGCTATCCTCAACGACCTCCATGCAGCTCACCTGGGGATCGTCAAAATGAAGGGAATGGCACGTTCCTTTGTATTTTGGACTGGCATCGACTCCGACATCGAGAAGCTCGCAAAGTCCTGCACCACATGCGCAACCCATGCGCACGCTCCATCCATGTTCCGCGAGCATCACTGGGAGTACCCGAAGGCACCGTGGGAACGCATTCACATAGACTACGCGGACCCTGTAACTTCTGTCTCGGGACAGTCGGATGAGGAGCCGCAAAGATGCGCGCGCACCCGGCAGCGAGGAGCATTTGAATAGCGCTGACTTGAAATGCTCCTCGCTGTCTCATTGTGTGATTGTTACCTACAACAACAAATCAACGACAGTGAAAAAAGTGAACACAAAAAAAATCAACAAACTATTTAGCGATAAAAAATTGATACATTCGTCGTTATCATTTCCACACCACTTATTGAAGTAGATAGCTCGGTCAGGGTCCATGCACGGATGAGCCAGCTCGGTGTTCCTATTGGTGTATTCTTGGAATACACGGTAAGTTAGAGTATTATTTTTAATGCCCTTTGCTTGTTCATTTCATCCTTTTTCTCAAACACCAACAGTGATCTCCTAGTTTCTCTTTGGTGGTCATGTCTCTTATGTCATTGTGAGTCTGTTCTAGATATATATCTTCCATGACCCACCTAGCGTCATCTAGCAGCGAATCTCTGAAGCTCCTCAATTCTTCCTGGTGCAAGAGGACTTCCTTTTCCATCTGGCCACCAGATCTCGTTGCCATCGCCAGCTATTATCTCCGTGATCAAGAGATCTTCGTCTATTTTTTCACCCACCAGGCTGTGCTAGTATCGCCTGATATCAACTCTTTGAAGACCATTTCCTCAAGAGAATTTAAGTTTACAATATTGGTCATGCTTATATGTTCTCCTTTTGTCTCCTACCCCCACTCTTTCCCTTCCTTGGACCCTCCGCGTTTCGCTGAGTGGGTCTCACTTGTAAGTCGGCAGTTGACTCGGTCAGTCAAGGCTCAACTAGAGCCAGTCTCCTCAAACCAAGAGGCACTCTCCACGTTACACGCCATGTTGGCACATTAAGTATCTGTCAAAGGGAACTTCACCTTCGCCATGCAACAAAGATAAGCACCTACTTCAAGTGTTAACTCCATCTTCATCGGTTTTAACTTCTACATGCTTTTAACGATATTTTATAGACAGCGTGAGATTACTTATTTGGGACAAAAATCATTCTTCGCGGGATTTGCCATATTGAGCTTTTGTCTGTCTAAGCCAACCTTAATAGAAAGTAGCTTTTCTTAAGCTATTTAAATGAGAAATCTTCTCACTACGTGGGATATTATCTAATACCCGCTGTCTATAAATCACCAAGCTAGTTCCTCCGCTGGATTAACTTTGGCCCCATTCTTCTATTAAGATCGTTCTGGAACCTTCCAGATCCTGTACTTTATCTACAAGTTCTGCCGTCATGTATTTTTCACTCAATTGTGAGAATACTATTTAAAATTGAAGAATCTTCCTTCTGAATTAAAGCTCAATAGCGAATTTTCTTCCACCGTTGGAATGTTCTATGGCGCATTTAATTGTAATCCACAACTTTCTCAAGCAATAGACTTTCGCCTATCTAGTGCAACCGGTCCTTTTTCATCATTGCAATAACTTTCTTTGCCATAAACTTTCGTGTTACTACAGTGAATTTTTCATCTATTCAAAAGACTATAGTGATAACTAGTGCTTGTTCAACTTTTCTACCGCGTCGCGATCGTCCGTTTACATTAAATAAGGCCATGAACATTGATCCTAAATCCCAATTGATCTTTCCTAAACCTTCTACTAACAAACCATATTAATAAAATTGTAACTCTGGATCATTTCCAATGGGGTGTCACTCTAACGAAGTGCCCTTCCATCTTGCTTGTTTATTATTAATTAATTTCTGCATAACTTCGTGTTTTATACACGGTTCAAGCTTACATTGTTTCTACCTTATAATCAGGGAAAACAATTCTTTCAACTCATGAGTGAATTATTTCTAGGTCTCACGAAAGGGAAACTTGCCCCATTTGTCACGTGATTCCTACTTGAACATAGGAAGTCTAGAACCTTCCTTTTGACTTTCTCTTCAGGTTTCACAGTAAGTGACCTGCTCTATTTTGCATAGCTATCATAAAAGTAATCCAGTATAAATATACGAAGTTATAGGAACTTCTTTTCCATTCTACCTGTTCTCTTTCTTTGTTATTTTGAAGTTGCAACTTTTTCTAAGATAGGTGCGCAGAGATTTCTTAAAGTACACTCCTTGTACTCAATTTGATGTTTAAACTTTAATTACTTCATTTGTCTTTTTTAAATCTTACAAAGATTTTAGTACATATATAAGGTTTGAAACCTCATAAATTGTTCATTGCCTGGAGCAAACTTTAAATGTTAGGAGGTCTGCGACCCCAAATTTTTACTAAAAATTGAAACGATATACTTGTCAAATTTATTAGACTCTTTTGCCTTGTTAAATAAATTAAATATTTGTTTTTGGATTTATCATTTCGCAAATACTACAGTTAGGCAAGATCCTGGCTTTCCTAACTCTTCCTCAGTTTATGCCATCGTTAATACAGAATAAATCTGTTACTATTTGTCTTGCCAGACTATCACCCTTTCCCATAGTAGTCTTATGCATGCTTGAGAGGGAATACACTAAAGCCTTTCTCTGGCAAACCGCCCAAGTCTTAGCTGCGGTTCCCGTCAGCTTCGACCAGGTCCCTACTCACTTTAGGTATCGGAGAGCTGATTTGCAGTGGCAACCGCCTCTAAGTGCATTTAAAGTTGAATTCATAACTTTTGTGGGACTCTCCTCCTATTTTTCTATCCTTTTTCTCCAGTCCGAAACCTAGCTCCTTTTTTAATCATCTTCCCTTGGTGGTTAGGTTATTCCTCAGCCAATAATCTACCCAAAAATTTGGTACCAGAAACCCGGGAGAGTCCACTTGTCATTTTTTCTGTTTAAAAGATTATTTGACAATACCTTGCAAATTATTAATATCTGCTTTGAATCTTTCAGCTATAACTACATCGAGCAAAGCCTGTGAAGGGGAAAGAGGCCGCTCCTGTCTCCCGTGGTGTGTTCCTTTCTTTCAACTTATTGGCTGCTGCCAGCCTGACAGCATCTCCAAGGATCCACAGTTTCGTGGGTTACATTTTAATCTATTTTCTTTGTCATGGCTCCTACTGAATAAGATGAAACTCTCATTGCCAGACGTTCTTCCTATAAAGGGCAACTCACCAGATTCAGAAATTTCATCAACAAAATAAATCCCGCCGAGTGTGATTTAGACATCTTGACACAACGCCTTAAGTCGTACGAACGGTCCTATGATTATTACGATCAAACTCAAACCAAATTGAATCCGCTTGCCCAGAACTTCAATCGGATCGGGACGAGGTCGAACCCTTGTACTTTGAAGGGATTGCCAAGGCCCACAAACTGATCCGCAGTATCTCAGAACCGGACACTAGGGTCATCAATCCGGCCCAGTTCGCACCCGCTTCAGTTCACAAGGATAAACCGAAACCGTTACTTCCAATGATAAGCCTACCTCACTTCTCAGGCCAGGAAGGTGAATGGTATTCCTTTTATGAACTTTACGGCTCACTAATTCATGAAAATACTGACATTCTCGACATTCATAAATTCTACTTCTTGCGTACGTCTTTGGAAGGCGAGGCCTTGGCCTTGGTTCAGTCACTGCCTTTAAGCGCAGATAACTACCACATCGCCTTTAATCTCCTTAAAGAGAGATATGGTAATTTACGTTTGTGTGTAGCTCGTCATATCCGCTGTCTGTTCAACCTGCCAGTCGTCAAACCTAATGACGTCACCTCTTTAAGAGACCTGTTAGACTCTATTCAATTGCACTTGAGAGCGTTATATCAACTCAAGCAACCAGTCCAAACGTGGGACACTATTCTTATCCATTTAGCTACATCAAGATTCGATTTTTCGACATTAAAGGCATGGGAGATCGAACTCACTCGCAAGGAGGAATTTTCGTTCGAACACCTCATCTCGTTTCTCAACAGCCGGTGCCAAGTCCTTACAGCACTCTCATTTCAGTGCGAAAATGTCGAAACGAGTCATAAGTGTCACATTTTTTAGAAAAAACTTGTCTTTTCAAATGGTCATCAGCCCCCATCTGTCGAGAACAAGCAAACTCGTTCAGCTTCTTTCAACCATCCAAGAGAACATATCAGGCCGCTCAACAAATCTTTAAAATGCACGCTCTGTAAAAAGTTTCACACATTGTACTCGTGCAAATCTTTTAAAGAATTGTCTGTCGAAGACCGAAGGAAGTTTGTCTTCAATACTAAACATTGCTTCAACTGCTTGTCACCTAAGCATTCTTCTTCTAAGTGTACGTCTTCCAACCTCTGTTTCCATTGCAAACAACCGCACCATTCTTTATTGCACGTTCATGATAAATCGAGGTCACCAGTACCCGCTTCTTCAAACTCCATGCAGAGCAGCTCCGAACAAACTAATGCTTCTTCCTGCATTTCTAACGCCGAAACTTCTCACAGTGCACAAGTCCTTTTGTCCACTGTACAATTCGAAAACCAAGATAAATTTGGAAATTGGTTTCGAACCCGCGGTCTTCTCGATTCCGCTTCAACCCACAACTTTGTTTCGCGATCGTTAATTAAAAAACTAGGTCTTTCGTCATCGCCTACTCCCATCAATGTATCCGGCATTGACAATTTGAAAACTCAAGCCTTGCAGTCTTCAAAATTGAAAATCAGAGACGTTTGCCAAAGAAACACCAATCTTAACTTAATCTGTCTCATTCTTACCAGTATCGGCAAGGACACTCCTAGCAGCTCTATTAATACTTCCGGTTTAAGGATTCCTTCGCACTTAAGGTTAGCTGATCCTCAGTTTAATGCTCAAGGTCCCATTGATGTACTTTTCAGTGCCAATGTTTTTTGGAATTGCCTCCGTAAACAGGTTCGCAAGTTATCTTCAAACGTGGTCGCCAGAGACACCGATTTTGGTTGGGTTATTACTGGTGAAATCCAACAACCCAGTCTTCAAACCAAATCGCAATGTCATTTTGTTACAGCTGACATAAATCCCATTTCTGAAAAAGAGAACGCTCATGTTTTCGATCTCGATATATTTGAAAAACACTTGCCGAAACGATGTCTCATCGTGAACAACTACGCCACCTTCGTAAGTTGTTTAAATGATTTTGCCTTCTTCCCGCACAGGATGGCAATTCAAGTTCGCCTCACCTTGTGTTACTTCGTTTACCTTCTCATGTCATTTTTTATAGCAGGTAATTGCTTAAACTCTCTGTTGAAAACTATCTTCCCCTTGTGTAAAACCATGGCTATCAGTCTCCATCACTTCGCTGTAAGCTATGTTTCACTTCTTTCGCTATTTAGAAGGATGGCCACGGCCGGCTCCTTCCCCCTTCCTCACAATTGGAAGCCGCTTTTGAAACCGCTTGAAAATCTGAATTCTCTACCATCTAGAATAACTATTCTTACGCATAAACTCCTTCTCAATGTCCCAGCTTCTCTTCCTATTTCGGAAGAATCAAGCTTTTTTCTGTCGAAAATTGTCGGATTCCGTAATCCTCAAAATTATGCGAAATTGATTTCCTACTTTATTTCATATGTCTCTAAATTGGTTTTTCACGTCCAAGCCACGAATGACTGCATGCCGTCTAACCTGAATATCCGCTTTAAGTCTCGGCTGATTTCACTTGTGTTGTTTGTTTATTTCGAACTGCTTGTTTGTCAATCTTGTTTGTATACAAGCTTGAGTAAGGCCAAGTTGCTGTTCATTTCCTGTATGCTTGCCAAACGTCAGAGCAAGTTTCCCTTATCTCAACTCTGGCTGACTGCCAACCATTGTCTTGCGAGTCGCTTACGTAAGTTCAGAAGCTGCTCACCTCATTACCAAAATAAACTTGTTCCGGTCAAGGACTCTTTCAGATATTTATATTCCTTATCTCGCTGTACTATGTGGGTCAAGGCCGTGTTTGCCTGCCTCTCCCACTTGCTTACGCTCGTATCCTACAACTGCTTCGATTCTTGTTTCATAACATCGTTGCGTATTTTTCACGCGTTCATGTATTGCTCTTTGCTTACATATTTTGCAATCTTATTGTTCATTGATGAACAAACTTGTTTTTTCTCGTCGTCACATTCGATGTGTTTTTGTATTTATGCTTGTTATGTCACGTTTCTCGCTGACTTAAGTATTTTTCTGAGTAACCCCTTTGATACTTATTATGACTCAAGGTCATTGTTTATGGCTACTAGATTGTTGTTACCTATGGCGTTCTTGCTTTCTACTCGCATAGTTCCTTTGTTTATTTGGTATATTCTTATCCTTAATAGATGTACTTGTTTCTATACGCTTTGTTTAAACTTGTTAATTCTTCTTTCGCATCTTATCGCAATCTTTACTAGTGCTTTATTTCCCTCAGCTTCTAACTATTTTGTGATTGAAGGTGTTGTTAATTCTCGTTTTTTAACTCCGCTTTCCAATGACCCTGATGACCTGCTTCCACTTACACCTGGTCACTTCCTTATCGGCACTTCTCTTTCTGCCCCTCCTCCTCTTCCCAGTTCTTACAGGGATTCTAATCTACCCATTGTTTGGCGTAAACTTGAAGCCCTCCGCAATTCCTTTTGGAAGAGGTGGAACTTGTAATATTTAACTTCCTTGCAACGGAGACAGAAGTGGTTTCTTTCCAGTCCCGACATTAAAGTGGGGGACTTGGTCTTGGTTAGGGATGTTTCTCCCCCCCTAGTCTGGACTTCTGGTAGAGTGAACGAGTGTTATCCTGGAAGAGATGGGAGAGTCAGGGTGGTCAGAGTCTTGACCACTAATGGTCTTTGATCGCTCCAATACCTTTAAATGTTTAACTGTTTATTTTGTTCTCTGTTGGTGTTTTTCCCTCCCAGTATGGTGTATTCTTGGAATACACGGTAAGATAGAGTATTATTTTAATGCTCTTTGCTTGTTCATTTCATCCTTTTTCTCAAACACCAACAGTGATCTCCTAGTTTCTCTTTGGTGGTCATGTCTCTTATGTCATTGTGAGTCTGTTCTAGATATATATCTTCCATGACCCACCTAGCGTCATCTAGCAGCGAATCTCTGAAGCTCCTCAATTCTTCCTGGTGCAAGAGGACTTCCTTTTCCATCTGGCCACCAGATCTCGTTGCCATCACCAGCTATTATCTCCGTGATCAAGAGATCTTCGTCTACTTTTTCACCCACCAGGCTGTGCTAGTATCGCCTGATATCAACTCTTTGAAGACCATTTCCTCAAGAGAATTTAAGTTTACAATATTGGTCATGCTTATATGTTCTCCTTTTGTCTCCTACCCCCACTCTTTCCCTTCCTTGGACCCTCCGCGCTTCGCTGAGTGGGTCTCACTTGTAAGTCGGCAGTTGACTCGGTCAGTCAAGGCTCAACTAGAGCCAGTCTCAAACCAAGAGGCACTCTCTACGTTACACGCTATGTTGGCACATTAAGTATCTGTCAAAGGGAACTTCACCTTCGCCATGCAACAAAGATAAGTACCTACTTCAAGTTTTAACTTCATCTTCATCGGTTTTAACTTCTACATGCTTTTAACGATATTTTATAGACGGCGTGAGATTACTTATTTGGGGCAAAAATCATTCTTCGCGGGATTTGCCATGTTGAGCTTTTGTCTGTCTAAGCCAACCTTAATAGAAAGTAGCTTTTCTTAAGCTATTTAAATGAGAAATCTTCTCACTACGTGGGATATTATCTAATACCCGCTGTCTATAAATCACCAAGCTAGTTCCTCCGCTGGATTAACTTTGGTCCCATTCTTCTATTAAGATCGTTCTGGAACCTTCCAGATCCTGTACTTTATCTACAAGTCCTGCCGTCATGTATTTTTCACAGACTTGTGAGAATACTATTTAAAATTGAAGAATCATCCTTCTGAATTAAAGCTCAATAGCGAATTTTCTTCCACCGTTGGAATGTTCTATGGCGCATTTAATTGTAATCCACAACTTTCTCAAGCAATAGACTTTCGCCTATCTAGTGCAACCGGTCCTTTTTCATCAATGCAATAACTTTCTTTGCCATAAACTTTCGTGTTACTACAGTGAATTTTTCATCTATTCAAATGACTATAGTGATAACTAGTGCTTGTTCAACTTTTCTACCGCGTCGCGATCGTCCGTTTACATTAAATAAGGCCATGAACATTGATCCTAAATCCCAATTGATCTTTCCTAAACCTTCTACTAACAAACCATATTAATAAAATTGTAACTCTGGATCATTTCCAATGAGGTGTCACTCTAACGAAGTGCCCTTCCATCTTGCTTGTTTATCATTAATTAATTTCTGCATAACTTCGTGTTTTATACACGGTTCAAGCTTACATTGTTTCTACCTTATAACAGAGGCGGCTCCAGGCCAGCACAATGGGTAGTGCCAAGTAAAAAATATGAAAATAAAGGTATGTTCATAACATTATATCAGACCATGGTTCGATTTCCGATGTATATATAGGGCCTCCACTAATCTTGATAGTCAACATTTCACATCGGGAATTACCGAATATAATGTATACTCTAAGAAAATATATTAAAATATATAAATGAAACTTTTTCAGCACTCAAACATTCACTCAATAATAGCCTACAACAAAAACTCATTGTTTGACTCTTTAACACCTTGACACTCACTAAAAATAACCACGAACCGTTAAAAAGAACTGAAGATAGACTAGACTACAAACAGGAATTCGGGCGATTTCATCCAGGCCTGACAGTTGCAGATGGTTTATCAACCATAAATATTTAGCTACCGAGAGTAATCCGTGAAGCCTCAACATGTAGGCCTACGTTAGTCATGATCTTACTATTTTTCTCTTTTATTCATTCGCTTAGTTATTCACTTTACCAAATAAGGAATTAATAAATGCATACATATTATTTTCACTATTTATTACGGCAAGTTTAAATTTCACTGTTGAACGCAGAGCCCCCTTTTAGAGAAATACATTAATGCTCTTTGTGTGAGAGCGATTGGTTGTCAGTTTGTGTCAACCAACGCCCCACTCCACCAATAACCAATGAGTCAAATTACTTCGAACCAATCAGGCCATTGGCCCACACCCTCCTCCCTTCCAACCTTTGCGACAGCTTGTGACCATGACAGGCATGTCGCTGGCCCAGTACCTCGTATTGACCGATAGATGGCATTGCACTTCACTTTCAGTACCGCTTTGAGCCAAACTCGATTTGGCACGGAGCCCAGCATATTTACTCATAGCGAGTGACGAGAGAGGCTAGGGAGAAGATCGTAAATTGGACTGCGCATGCGTCAACCGTGCCGTATTGACCGCGGCTCAAGATACACTGGGGCGAAGATGGAATCAATGATCATACTTTACGGACGGAATATTATAATTACAAAGTAATTTTAAACTAATTAGATACCGGTATTAAACGTAGGCGTTCGAAATTATTCTTTCAGGACTATGAATAATTTATATTTTCTTAGAGGGCAGTGCCATGGCATGGTGGCACTACGTCTAGAACCGCCCCTGCCTTATAATCAGGGAAACAATTCTTTCAACTCATGAGTGAATTATTTCTAGGTCTCACGAAAGGGAAACTTGCCCCATTTGTCACGTGATTCCTACTTGAACATAGGAAGTCTAGAACCTTCCTTTTGACTTTCTCTTCAGGTTTCACAGTAAGTGACCTGCTCTATTTTGCATAGCTATCATAAAAGTAATCCAGTATAAATATACGAAGTTATAGGAACTTCTTTTCCATTCTACCTGTTCTCTTTCTTTGTTATTTTGAAGTTGCAACTTTTTCTAAGATAGGTGCGCAGAGATTTCTTAAAGTACACTCCTTGTACTCAATTTGATGTTTAAACTTTAATTACTTCATTTGTCTTTTTTAAATCTTACAAAGATTTTAGTACATATATAAGGTTTGAAACCTCATAAATTGTTCATTGCCTGGAGCAAACTTTAAATGTTAGGAGGTCTGCGACCCCAAATTTTTACTAAAAATTGAAACGATATACTTGTCAAATTTATTAGACTCTTTTGCCTTGTTAAATAAATTAAATATTTGTTTTTGGATTTATCATTTCGCAAATACTACAGTTAGGCAAGATCCTGGCTTTCCTAACTCTTCCTCAGTTTATGCCATCGTTAATACAGAATAAATCTGTTACTATTTGTCTTGCCAGACTATCACCCTTTCCCATAGTAGTCTTATGCATGCTTGAGAGGGAATACACTAAAGCCTTTCTCTGGCAAACCGCCCAAGTCTTAGCTGCGGTTCCCGTCAGCTTCGACCAGGTCCCTACTCACTTTAGGTATCGGAGAGCTGATTTGCAATGGCAACCGCCTCTAAGTGCATTTAAAGTTGAATTCATAACTTTTGTGGGACTCTCCTCCTATTTTTCTATCCTTTTTCTCCAGTCCGAAACCTAGCTCCTTTTTTTAATCATCTTCCCTTGGTGGTTAGGTTATTCCTCAGCCAATAATCTACCCACCTATGCAAAATCCCACACAAGACACCGCATAAACCTAGAAAAATTGCTGAGTTTTAAGATTCCCATTCCTTGTAATATATCCACTTAGCAACATTTCCGCAAAGGACGAGATGAACGGCGAATTCAGCCGAGTGTTAGACGCAACCTGGAGCAAATGAAATTCATGAGGAAACAGTCCAAGGGGATGAAATTGGGTGAAGAAGACGCCATAAGAGAAACGGAAGGGAAACATATGGTTCTGGGGACTTATAGACTGTGGGTGAAGAAGAAAAACATTCTAATGTTTTAAAATTGTTTTGCTGCACAATTCATTTTTTTGGACTTTACACCAACTATTCAGTAGCAAATATTAACCAATCTCAATAATATTTTTGTAGCATGTGAAGATATCTATCTCCCATAATGCTGTGCAACCATATTAGTTAAAATAGTTATCGTTTATTTTAAAATAATTTTTAACTTTAATTTTTGGAAATAAAAATTAATTTTGTGAAACAATTTTTTATTTCAGGAACTATTTCATATTTTTCCAAACCCATGCACAGAATTATTAGTCTGTGCAATGAGTACATTGTGTAAAAAGATTGTAAAGTTTCAGTAATTTTTAGTGGTAAATAACTTAGTTGGTATCAATTTTTTTAAGGAAAAGACTATCTGTTAGTAATTTCTGCCCATACTGATCAACTGAAAGGAATAATTTTTCACTTTTTGCGTTATGAAAGATGTTGGTCGTATGGAAATAAAATTTGGTGCTGTTTGGATCACTGGGAGCAAAAAAATAATTTAGTAGCCTATAGTGTCCCCTTAAAGAACCTTCCACTAATTACACCTGTGTGAAGCTAAGTTGTATAGGTTAGGAATGTAAACAACGCTCTTAAGTTTCTACGTTCGTTGTCTAGAGACGACTGCGGTGGCGTCTATTAGCTAAGTTCTCAACTAGGCCTAGTAGTCGTTGACGGTGGCGTTTGGCGGCAAAAGTAGGAACTATTTGAAAAATTCAAAGTTGCAGTCCCTACTTGAGTTAAAACACAGATACACACATTAATACAGCCATCACAATTAATACCGGTTATTAGACAGATTCTACACACACCCAAAGTACACGGGGCAACATGACCGCGTTGTCGCAGCCCTTAAACTGAGGAACCAACAAACCAAATGCAGAACGTGTCATAGGCTAATATTATTATTCTGGGATAAATTTTGAACTATTTAAATAGTATCCGTCCATGGTTTTAATCAGTATTTAGGGAAAATAGAATTTTAAATGAGAGAAAACCTGTTTACCATCGTCCTCGTAGATCATGTAGACAAAACTAAGTTGCAATATTGTTGTACGACGTGAGGAGTATATAATAAAATAATTAAAAAGAAGTAAAAATGTTCGCACTTGGATAGCCTTGAACCCGGGATCTTCAAAACAACAAGCGAGCGCGATACCTCTTGCACACTTTATACCAACAGACTTTATAGCATTTTTTGTTACGCTCCTTAATAGTGCGTATGGTTAAATATCTAATTATTACAGTTAGATCTTACATCTTCTCTTTTCTTTTTATTCTTAGTCGTTTACCCTCCAGGTTGGTGGAACCCACGGACTCAGCGAGGGATCTCACCACTACCGCCTCTACGGGCAGTGTCCTAGAGCTGGGAACATCTAATCGGAGTGGATACAACTGGTGAGGTGTGATTGGTACCTCGCCCAGGCGGCCTCACCTGGAAAGCGAACAGGGGCCTCACGAGGGAAGGTAATGGATGGTTAGGATGGATAGGCAAGGAAGAGGGAAGGAGGCGGCCGTGGCCTTGAAGAAGGTACCATCCCGGCATTTGCCCAAAGACGAAGTGGGAAACCACGGAAAACCACTTCGAGGATGGCTGAGGTGGGAATCGAACCCCCCCTCTACTCATTTGGACCACCCGAGGCTGAGTAGACCCCGTTCCAGTCCTCGTACCACTTTTCAAATTTCGTGGCAGAGCCGGGAATCGAACCCAGGACCTCCGGGGCGGCAGCTAACCATGCTGACCGCTACGCTACGGAGGCGACTAGATCTTACTTATTGATTGGAATGCATTCATTCAGTACCAGGCATATTTTGAAATGTGCTTAAAGCAAGTTTCACGACCGCTTTGCGTTAATAATGCAAATCGACTGTAAATGTTATCCCGAAACGACAACTGTCCTCCATGTTTTATTTCTTACAACTTGGCGCACGAAATGCTAGCGTGTGATATACTTCAATCATAAAAGCTGGTGTTCGACGAGGATGAACAGAATCATACAGGAATGAAAGACAAGTACGCAGGTGGGATCATTCTTGTAGGTAACAATAACACAATGAGACACCGAGGAGCATTTCAAGTCGGCGCTATTCAAATGCTCCTCGCTGCCAGGTGCGCGCGCATCTTTGCGGCTCCTCATCCGACTGTCCCGAGACAGAAGTGGGCCCAGTAGCTGACAGCATGCTTCTGATTGTTGTAGACGCCTACAGCAAGTGGCTCGAGGTTTGTTCGAGGTCAAGACAACAACCACCACGACAGCTGCAGCAACAATCTCCCTGATGGATGACCTGTTCACAGCGCACGGCACCCCAGTCACCGTCGTTTCAGACAATGGCAGGCAGTTCGTCTCAGAAGAATTCAAGGCCTTCCTGCAGAACAGTGGTGTGAAGTACCACAAGCTTACAGCACCATACCATCCATCAACTAATGGCCAAGCAGCACGGTATGTCTAAACGGTGAAGGATGCCCTCTACGCGATGAAAACAACCAAAGAAACTCTGCAGACAAACCTGAACGAGTTCCTTCGCCAATTTCGAAGAGCGCCGCACTCTACCACCGGACAATCTCCATCTCAACTATTCCTGGGACGAGAACTTCGGACACGTCTCAACCTGGCGAGACCCGAAGACGTTCGCACTAGAGTCTGCGAGAAACAGAAAGCAGAAATGGACTCTACATTCCGCACTTTCGAAGCGGGTCAGTCAGTCTACTTCCTCTCTGGCAACCCGAACCTGGACAAGTGGCTACCCGGTACCATCGCAGCCCGCATGGGAGATCTTCACTATGATATTGTTACGGCTGTGAGTTTGTTTCATCGCTCGCCGCATGAGTCACAACTGCCCCCCGGGCTGGGCTGTGCTCTGCCTCAGTGTATTGCGTGCGCCTTATGCAACAGGACTACTAGGACAAAGGGATGGTCCAGAATATTCGTGACTCAGCCAGTGATGGAAACCTCGAGAAGCCGTGAACCCTGGATGGGTCTAGAAGCATTCATTGAGTCACCGGCCTGCTATATAAGAGCGACCTGTCAAGCAGTGTGTGTGTGTGTATTTCGAGCTAGTGCGAGCGTTTATCCTGAGCGACAGAAGTGTGGTGACTTGCGAAACCCCTAGTGAAGCCGATTCTCTTGACAGCGAGGGAGTGAGAAGCATACAGGGGACTGCCTGTGTTTTGAGCGAGTGTGATTTCACTGAGCGACAGAGGTATTGTGGCGAAGTGCCGTGCGAGTTACGAAATCCAGTGACATTGTTTCCCAGCTTGTGGACAGCGAAGCAGCGTGTAGCAGGTTATCGTAAGTAACTGTAGTTTGTGTACATAAGGAAGAGGTGCAGGTATTCCACGGGTCTCATTAGTGGAGGATTAGCTGCATGACTAAGTGAAAGGGGCAAGAGCGCTCCATAAGGAAGAGACTTGAGGAAACTGGTTCTAATTGCTTGTATTTGCTGTTGAGTGGTGTATCTTTCTGGCCGCAATAAAGTTAATTATTTCTTTAAAGGAATAATCTGTGTTGTGCTTCAACCCACCGTAATCCAGTTAACAAAAGTGCCACTAGGGGGGTGGCACGCAACAACTGGTGTCAGAAGCCGGATTACGAACTCAAACACAAGCACAACACCTGACGGTCCTGGTTTCAAAACCCGAGCAGGTCATTTTTTAAAATTTTCCTGTGCGTGCATGCCCGTTACAAGACAAACATATACAATGGAAGCGCAATTTGCAGCATTGCTAGAAAAGTTAAGTGGCATGGAAGCCAAGATGGAAGACGGCCAGAAGAAGATGGAGGACGGCCAGAAGAAGTTAGCCGAGGACCTAACTGCCAAACTAGAAGACGGCCAGAAGAAGTTAGCCGAGGACCTAACTGCCAAACTAGAAGACGGCCAGAAGAAGTTAGCCGAGGCCCTAACTGCCAAACTAGAAGACGGCCAGAAGAAGATGGAAGACGGTCAAAATAAGCTAGCGGAGGACCTGAAGAGGATAGAGGACGGCCAGAAGAAGATGGAAGACGGTCAGAATAAGATGACACAGGACCTGAAGAAATTAGAACTGGGTCTGCGTGAGGAAGTCACGGCAGTGGAAAAGAAGTTCGATGCCTTACAAGTGGAAGTTGCCGAGCTGCGCCAACGCCCGGTGATGGGGGTGGAGGAGAAATTCAACGCCTTACAAAAGGAAGTTGCCGAGCTGCGCCAACGCCCACTGACGGGGGTTGAAGTGAAATTCAACGCCTTGCAAAAGGAAATTGCTGAGCTGAGCCAACACCCGCCGACGGAGATGGAAGTGAGATTCAACGCTCTACAAGAGGAAGTTGCCGAGCTGCGCCAACGCCCGCCTACCGTTACACCGGGAATATCAGGAACGGGACATAGCAGAGTGACGCTCCCAAACTTCGACGGAAAGGTCCCGTGGAGCACCTACTTACGTCAGTTCGAGGCGGCCTGTTCCATAAATAACTGGAACAACACACAAAAGGCTACAGCTCTCATTGTAGCGCTGAGAGGTGACGCCCTTAACGTCCTTCAGGCCATCCCGACTAGATCCCAGGACTACGCTTCACTGATCGCCCATATGGAGTCCCGATATGGAGATAGCCATCTTCAGCAGGCCTACCAGATGCAGCTCCGGACCCGGGTACAGAAGAACGCGGATACCCTGCAGGAGTTCGAGATGGACATCGCACGCCTCGTAAGGCTCGCCTGTCCAACAGCGCCGGCCGACTTTCTGGAACAGATTGCGACGCAGACCTTCACCGACGGGCTACAGGCCTCGGACACTCAACAGGCGCTGCGACTCGCGCGCAATAAGACCCTGGCAGATGCGCTGAGCCACGCACTTGAGTTCGAGACGGCAAAACAGGCATCTAGAATGCACGCGCGGGAGCGTCAAGTGGACGTCGACGAACCAGCAAAAACCAACGAGACCAAGCCCCTGGCCGACGAATTGATGGAGGCGCTAAGCCGTTTCTTCGATAGTCGCGGCACTACCAGCAACGACACAGCCGGAAGACAACCGGAGTGGCGGCCCGGAAGAGGACTACCGACCTGCTGGGCCTGCGGTAAGAAAGGCCACTTGAGCAAGGACTGAGGTGATCGCCGCCGCCGAGGGTATCCGACGGGAAATCAGTCGTCTGAAAACCGCGCGGCCCAGGGGAACGAGTATTAGCCAGCCTTGGGGGGCAAAGGTTGGCTTGTGACAGTCGTCAAGCCCCGGTAGTCCAAGTTCGTGTGACGAAGTTACGGAGGGACAATGGCAGCCTGATGGTCGACGGAGTCATCAACGGAGTGAGCTGGCCCATGCTAATCGACACGGGAGCATCGAGGACCATCGTCAGTCCCACCGTGATCCCGAAGTGGAGAGTGCAACCCACACAAAGGAACCTCCAGCTAATAACCGCGACCGGAGAGACCGCACCGGTACATGGCGAAGCATCACTGGAGTTCGTCATTGGTCGACGGGCGATAAAGCATCCAGTGCTTGTGGCTGACGTATCAAACGAAGTGATCATCGGACTGGACTTCCTGGACCAGAACAACATCATCTTGGATCTGAGTACCAACACTCAGCACTTCGGAGGTGAGGAACTTGCTTTGCAACCAGCACACGAGGTCGTCGCCGCACGACGAGTAAAGCTGAGAGAGGACGTCATCGTTCCCGCCAGGACGGAAGTCAGCGCTGCCATAATTGTCGACGGAACAGCTGAGGGAGTGGCGGCTGTCATCGAGCCAAAATATGAGGACATCCAGACAAAAGAATTGCTAGTTGCCAAGACTCTCATCAACACGACGTCTCGGCCGTAAGTCCGCCTGTCCAACCTGAACGACTACGATATTACGGTTCACCAACCTAGGAGACTGCGAGCCCGTTACCTGGATTGCCCGCATCACCGACACGACGGACGGACACCTGCAGACGGACAACCGATGAAGACGCGCCCTGCCAGAAGAACTACAGAAGCTGTACCAAGGATCCCAGGACCATTTAGACGAGGAACAATCACGCCAACTTCGGGACCTGCTACACGAATTTCAGGATGTCTTCTCCGTGGGGGAGCAAAGACTTCGGCAGGACAAGCTTGGTCCAGCACAGAATCGACGTTGGGGACAGCGCACCGATTAGGGCCCCATTCCGACGTGTCCCTCTCACCAAGCAAGCCGAAGTCGACCGGATGGTAGAAGAGATGACGGAGCAAGGAGTGATCGAGCCATCACATAGTCCTTGGAGTTCTCCAGTCGTGCTAGTGAAGAAGGACGGTTCCACCAGGTTCTGCGTGGATTACAGGCGGGTGAATGACGTCACGAAGAAGGACAGCTACCCTCTACCCCGGATCGACGACACCCTGGACACCATATCAGAGTCAAGATGGATTTCCACCTTGGATTCGAAGAGTGGCTACTGGCAGGTGGAGGTCCACCTACTGCGTTCTCTGTGGGCAGCGGGCTCTGGCAGTTCTCCGTCATGCCACTCGGTCTGTGCAACGCCCCTGCGACCTTCGAAAGGCTAATGGAGTCCATTCTGAGGGGACTACACTGGAAGACCTGCCTGGTCTACCTAGACGACGTCATCGTTCTGGGAAGAAGCTTCGAGGAGCACTACAGCAACCTGAAGGAGATCTTGATGAAGCTACGGGCTGCCCAGCTGAAGTTGAGCCCCAAGAAGTGTCGGCTCTTCCAGAAGCAGGTCCAGTACCTTGGGCATATTGTCTCCGAGGAAGGGGTGCGCACAGACCCAGAAAAGACCGCAGCTGTGAGGGTGTGGCCAGTTCCGGAGGACAAGTCCCAGCTACGAAGCAGCACCAGCTACTCTGCACTTATTACCGTCGCTTCTTGAGAGGATTCGCCGACATCGCCAAACCACTGCATCGACTGACTGAGAAGGACCAACTCTTCACGTGGTCCCATGCCAGTTGAGGGTGTTAGGGGGGGGGGGTGAACATTGCCGGAGGCCTTAAGAACTTACTGTAATCAGCAACTGAGGACGGTGTGCAGGCTTTCAGGTGGTTAAACACACCCGGTACCTTCTCAGACGCCCCCAATGGTAGTCCATGTTTAGGGGATGATGAAGGGGGTTGAAATGCCCAAACGTCAAATGTAACGATTTCAACGTGTTTGTGGAACCTTTGAGAGCAAGAGTCATTCATTTTTGACTGCTTTGGCTACCTGGGACAAGTCCTACAACGTTTTTCGCAAACTTCAATTTACGGTTTTAAAAAATGGGCTGGTTTTGGGAGCGCTACCCCGAAACTACTCAAGTTGGGGAGTTGTGCTGAAGCATATGCTTTGTAGGCGTCGGGACAAACGTCATACTGAGATTTCGAGCTTGTGCGGTCAACTTTTCAAAATTTGGTGGCCTTTGAAAAAAGTGGTGCTTTAATTTTTTTGAGCAGTTTATATTCACTTAGTTGAACTCAAATCTCAATTATATAAGAGATTATACTAATTTCAATGTTCCTCACAACCTCACTTAAAATGGAAGTGCGGTAATCTCCAACGTTCTACCTAGCTATCCTAGCGTCTCCACAAGTCGACAGTCGTCGCACTCGGACAAAGCTGTGGGATCTCCGTTAAACCAGTAAAAACACTTCCTCACTCTTCAAAGACTGTTGGAATAAGAACCTCGATCTTTGGATCTCCCCCTCCAAGTCGAAATTTTGGGGGCCATATCCATCTCCCACCATAATTTTAGCGCGTAGATTACTAATGCTTATTACTGCGTAGATTAACCGATCTGCGGTTTTTAAAGTATCAGACATAATTTGTTTTAATATTTTCTTCATTTCCAAATAAGAAAATCTTCTTCTAAGGGCCTAAATGCATAATTTCACCAAATTATGTAGTTGAAGTTGATCCCGTCTTCAATAAGACCTCTTCTCATTGGCTCTGGGCTGGGATCCAATAGCATAATTTATAACAATATTTATAATATTAATGTCCAAACTCACTGTTGTTATGCCAATTTCAGCCTTCTAGAAGCGTCTATTGTGCAATATGTCACGTGATCGGGCTCCTCCACGGCCTCGAGCTTGTAACACTACCCTCCTGTGTCACACTTCCAGAATTTATATTTGCTGGTTAAATTTTATCATGGGAACGGAAAATACTCTCATTTTGTCCCAGAATAATTCAATTTTCGGGGGCAGTACATGTTTCGGAAACTTGATATGTTTCCTTCTTCAGCCCATATGTTGGTGTGAAACATCATATGACATCGAAATCCTAACCAAAATAAAAATACAGTTCGTATTTTCTCTCTTGTTCTTCTTTTGTTGAGCCTGTGTCATTAGACATATTAATGTCAACCATGGAATAAGCACTTATTATTTGAAGTGAGGAATGAGTTACGTGGAAACGTTAAAATAGTTATTCCTTGTAAGGATGATTGGGTGTGGGACAAGAAATTTTGATCAAGTCAGGATATATGTAGGAATTAATCTATTACGTCGGGGGTTGAGGAGGCAGTTTTTTTTGTTGTTATTTAAATGACCTGCTAATGTATCAAATAATACGTTAGTCTCAAAGTAGTAAGTGTTTGTTAGACTCTAAATATTGCATCATCATGACCAGAAATTGCGTAATCCTGATGACGTCATGGGATGACGTCATGGGTCCTTAGAGCGAGCACGTGGTCCAGGAGCGAGCATGTGCAGTGCACGTGTTAGCGTGGGAAGAGGTTGACCCTTTGGCTTGTTTGTGCGATGGTGATAAAAAGTTAATGGGTGTTGACGTCATGGAGGATGTTTATTAGGATGCTAACTGTCATCTGACACCCATGCGAGTGTGAGCACCAAAACAAAAGGTTATTCGCGGGTAGTGGGGTAGTGTATGTTCTCTTGCAAGTCGCGTGTGTGCTTGAATACGTATGGCTATGTTGGGAAATGTTTGGTGGCGGGCGAGGACTAGGGTTGAGTGAGGGTTCGTTTAAATGCTATTTTTCCCGCTCTATTTGATGGTGAGGTAATTTTTTAAAATGGGTGGAATTTGGAAACGCAATTTGAGGTAAACGTGCTTTTTTGACAATTTGGCGAATTTAATGAGCTTGTAAGGCTAGAACGATGCATATAGGGTGTCGTAGGACTTGTGGTGAACCACCCCTTGCTATGGACGGGAGTATATCCACCCCAAAATAAATCTACCCTTACCCGGAGGTTAAGTAGTGGTTATTTTTGTATGCATGCGCACTTGAGGGCTTTTGTAAGAGAGCGGAATTTTTAAAAGATTCTTTATAGATGAGGCTTTTTAAAAAATTTATTAAAAAAACAAAAAACTAATAGGTCATTCGATTTTTAGTATCTCGCTAACCAATAATGCGATGTAAACATATGGGGTGTCATAGGACTCGTAGTGAATTCTCCTTTTGTATGAATGAGGTATGTCAACCCCCAAAATAAAAACTACCCTTACCTGGGGTGAAAGAGCAATTTTTGTATGTATGCACACCGGTGGCTTTTGTCAAAAGGGTCTAACTACACATTTGTTAATATTTTCTGAACCCAGGATGGGATTTTCCCATAGGCAGTATCCTAGCACTTGGGGTGACACCTCGTTTTTGAAAGTATCATTCATTTATTTTCTTGTCAAAAGGGCCTAACTACACTTTTGTTAATATCTCGTGAACCAATCATGCTAGGGACTTGTATGAGGGGTCCTAGCACTTGGGGCGACGTCCCCCTTTATGGGGTGAAACTACCCCCCCAAAATTGAAAACTCAATATCTTGGAAACTATGAACCCTAAAATTAGGCGTTATAGCTTTAAAAATAGGTGATGACATAGGCTTTTACCTGGATTGGTCATTTCACCCCTAAAACAGTAAATAGTCATGTTATGGGGAAAAAACGTGTTAAACACCTAAAAATGATAAATGAAACTAAGATCTTTTGTTTTTGATGAAAAATAGCAGGGGGGGTGAAAACTACCCCCAAATTGAAAAATCGATACCTTGGAAACTAAGAACCGTAAAATTATGTGTAATAGCTTAAAAAATTCGTTGTGACATAGGCTTTTACCCGGATAGATGATGTCACCCCTAAAACAGTAAATAGTGATTTTACAGTGGGGAAAAAGGTCTTAAACGGGTAAAAATGATAATTGAACCTAAGATCTTTTGTTTTTGATGAAAAATAGCAGGGGGGTGAAAACTACCCCCAAATTGAAAAATCGATACCTTGGAAACTAAGAACCGTAAAATTATGTGTAATAGCTTAAAAAATTCGTTGTGACATAGGCTTTTACCCGGATAGATGATGTCACCCCTAAAACAGTAAATAGTGATTTTACAGTGGGGAAAAAGGTCTTAAACGGGTAAAAATGATAATTGAACCTAAGATCTTTTGTTTTTGATGAAAAATAGCAGGGGGGTGAAAACTACCCCAAAATTGAAAAATCGATACCTTGGAAACTAAGAACCGTAAAATTATGTGTAATAGCTTAAAAAATTCGTTGTGACATAGGCTTTTACCCGGATAGATGATGTCACCCCTAAAACAGTAAATAGTGATTTTACAGTGGGGAAAAAGGTTTTAAACGGGTAAAAATGATAATTGAACCTAAGATCTTTTGTTTTTGATGAAAAATAGCAGGGGGGTGAAAACTACCCCCAAATTGAAAAATCGATACCTTGGAAACTAAGAACCGTAAAATTATGTGTAATAGCTTAAAAAATTCGTTGTGACATAGGCTTTTACCCGGATAGATGATGTCACCCCTAAAACAGTAAATAGTGATTTTACAGTGGGGAAAAAGGTCTTAAACGGGTAAAAATGATAATTGAACCTAAGATCTTTTGTTTTTGATGAAAAATAGCAGGGGGGTGAAAACTACCCCCAAATTGAAAAATCGATACCTTGGAAACTAAGAACCGTAAAATTATGTGTAATAGCTTAAAAAATTCGTTGTGACATAGGCTTTTACCCGGATAGATGATGTCACCCCTAAAACAGTAAATAGTGATTTTACAGTGGGGAAAAAGGTCTTAAACGGGTAAAAATGATAATTGAACCTAAGATCTTTTGTTTTTGATGAAAAATAGCAGGGGGGTGAAAACTACCCCAAAATTGAAAAATCGATACCTTGGAAACTAAGAACCGTAAAATTATGTGTAATAGCTTAAAAAATTCGTTGTGACATAGGCTTTTACCCGGATAGATGATGTCACCCCTAAAACAGTAAATAGTGATTTTACAGTGGGGAAAAAGGTTTTAAACGGGTAAAAATGATAATTTAACCTAAGATCTTTTGTTTTTGATGAAAAATAGCAGGGGGGTGAAAACTACCCCAAAATTGAAAAATCGATACCTTGGAAACTAAGAACCGTAAAATTATGTGTAATAGCTTAAAAAATTCGTTGTGACATAGGCTTTTACCCGGATAGATGATGTCACCCCTAAAACAGTAAATAGTGATTTTACAGTGGGGAAAAAGGTTTTAAACGGGTAAAAATGATAATTGAACCTAAGATCTTTTGTTTTTGATGAAAAATAGCAGGGGGGTGAAAACTACCCCAAAATTGAAAAATCGATACCTTGGAAACTAAGAACCGTAAAATTATGTATAATAGCTTAAAAAATTCGTTGTGACATAGGCTTTTACCCGGATAGATGATGTCACCCCTAAAACAGTAAATAGTGATTTTACAGTGGGGAAAAAGGTCTTAAACGGGTAAAAATGATAATTGAACATAAGATCTTTTGTTTTTGATGAAAAATAGCAGGGGGGTGAAAACTACCCCGTATATGAAAGGAGTGTAGACTTATTGATGTTGCAGATTGGAAACAGTGAAAGTTATCACTTTTGTTTAATTAGAAATCTTGCTCGCCTTGTGCGTTCAAGCATCACTAGCACTCAGAGAAGGATTTATATATGTAGACGTTGTTTGTCATATTATCTTCTTGAGGATGAGTTAAATGTTCACTTTGCAGACTGTAAACAGTTTCCTGTTGCAAAAAGCATAATGCCGACTGATGAACAAAGATTTGTTAATTTTACAGAATTCCGAGTTAAAGATACAGTTCCATTTATAATATATGCAGACACTGAATGCGTTTTGTCTCCAATTTCCTCCTGTTTTCCAAATAGTGACATTCATAACTCTACTTTAACACATAAACATATTCCTTACAGCATTTCTTTATACCTTCATTGTAATTTCGATAGTGAATTGTGCAGTTTCAAGCTCTTTAGGGGAAATAATTGCATTGAATTGTTTGTAAAGGAACTTTATAGTATTGTGGATAAACTTCAAACATATTACTTATCGGTTAAGCCAATGTTAAAGATGACCGAAAATGAAGAAAGATTATTTTTGTCAAGTAAAATGTGTCACATTTGCGAGAAACCGATTGCAGTTAATGAACTCAAAGTACGCGATCATTGTCACTTAACTGGAAAATATAGAGGAAGCGCACACAATAGTTGTAATTTAAATTACAAAGTAACAAAGGTTTTGCCTATAGCATTTCATAATCTAACCGCCTATGATGGACATTTTATAATTAAAGAAATTTGCGAGAAACGTGATGGAGAGGTGTTACATAATCCTGGTCATATAAAATTGTTAGCGATGAATATGGAACGTTACAAAGGGTTTACAAAGTATGTACGGGCTAAGAATGGATTCATTCAGTTAAGATTTTTCGATACATATAATTTCTTGTCCTGTTCACTAGATCAATGTTCATCTTCGTTAAGCGAAGATTCAAAGCAAATAACACAACGTTATTTTAATGATGATGCACAGTTTCGACTTACTGCGAGAAAAGGTGTGTTTCCCTATGAATACGTCACGAGTATGGATGTTCTTAACGAAACTAAATTACCTGAAATATCCAAGTTTTATAGCAGCCTTAATGATCAAACAATATCGAATGAAGAGTATGAGTTTGCTCAATCGGTGTGGGAAACGTTTTCCTGTCAAACATTAGGAGAATACGCAGATTTGTATTTAAAAGTTGACACACTTCTTTTGGCGGATGTCTTTGAAAATTTTAGATCGAATGGCATGGAAACTTATGGCATTGATGCAGCTCATTTTTACACTGCTCCATCTATGTCTTGGTGTGCTATGAAAAAGATAACCAACGTTCAACTTGAATTGCTTCAAGATATTGATATGTTACACTTTTTTGAACGATCTATTCGAGGAGGAAATGTTCAGTGTATAACACGACATGCGATTGCTAATAATAAGTATATGAAAACTTATGATGAGAAAAAGCAAGAGTCCTACATAATGTACTTTGACGTTAATAATTTGTATGGATATGCGATGATGGAATATCTTCCAACGGGTGGCTTTAAATGGATTGCAAATGTTGAAGGCTTTGATGTTTTAACTATTGATGATACTTCAGAAATTGGATATATTTTGGAAGTAGATTTGACTTATCCTCAAGAGTTACATGACAAACATTCAGATTACCCTCTATGTCCAGAAAAGTTGACAAAGCTAATGGCTACCCTAGATAATAAAGAACGTTATGTTTTGCATTATAGATTGTTAAAGCAATGTATTCAACTAGGAATGAAATTAGATCGTATTCACAGAATAATTGAATTCAATCAGAGCCAATGGCTAAAACCATATATTGATGTGAACACAGAGAAACGAAAACAAGCCAAAATGATTTTGAAAAGAATTTTTATAAATTGATGAATAATGCAATTTTTGGTCGTTCACTGATGAATGTGAGGAAGTTAAGGGACATCAAATGGGTCACCAAATGGCATGGAGCTCGTGGTGGTAGGTCTTTAATAGCTAAGGCTAATTTTAAACATAGAATTATATTCGATGAACAATGTATGGTCATCGAGATGAGTAGACTAAAGATTTTTCACAATCAACCAGTATATGTTGGTGCATCTATATTAGATTTGTCTAAATGTAAAATGAATGACTTTCATTACAATGTTATTTTAGCAAATCCTGAATCAAATGTGAGGTTGTTATACACAGACACCGATAGTTTTATGTATATATTCTATTATGATATTTATGAGTTCATGAAACAACATTCAAATTTGTTTGATACTGGAAACTATGAAACAAACAATCCTTTTGGCATTGTGAGACAAAATAAAGGTGAAATTGGTTTAATGAAAGATGAAAATGCTGGAAGGATTGTTGAAGAATTTGTGGGGTTACGACCCAAAATGTATGCAATAAAATTGTGTGATGAAATGAATAGCTTGTGTAAGGCTAAAGGCATTAAGAAGAGTGTGAGTAAAAGTAAGAATATTGATGAGTATCGAAAGTGTCTTTATAACAGAGAAAAAGTCAACAAAGTTCAAGTTTGTATAATTTCAAAATCTCATTCTGTATTTACTGTTCGGCAAAATAAGTTGGCAATTTCATCAAACGAAGATAAAAGACACATAACTGAAAACGGAATTGATACTTTACCGTTTGGTCATTTTTCTCTGAAAAATGATTAGAAACAAATTGAGATTAAAGCAGTTCATCTCACTTACTTTATTTCTTTCACACACACACTTTTATGCTGGTAATAATACTAATTTTTGTGTGTTCCTTTGCTTATGAAATCCTAGACTAGGAGTTCCACATTCGACATGATAGCGGAGTTTCATCTCCCATAAACTCGTCTCTGAGGTGGGTGCCAGAAAAGGCATCCAGCTGTAAAAACCACACCCTCACATAGACTTTCATAACTTCTTACGTTGAGGTTCATAACACTACGTTGATTGATTTATCGGTTTCCTTTTCACAATTCCTGTCTATACATTCCTCTTGAAGGTTGCAAGATGCTTGCAAGGTTCCTAAAATGCAATTAAATTTAATAAATACCTTAAGATGGTTTGATTTGTTTAATGATATGGTGTTAATAGTATTTTTAGGTTTTGACTGGCTTTGCATTAAGAATTGACTAACCAAACATGAGTTACCTATCAGGGAAACATTTTGGCCACTATGTTGGCTATTGACCAGTGAGTTTAGCTGTTTATCATTTTTTTAAATCATAAACAACAGAGGGTTAAACGTATAGATAAACCGTGTGACCATGTTTGTTAAACAAGACATTATACCAGAGACAATTAGAATACTTATGTAGAGTTTACCAAAAATAATGTTGTGTAACAGTAAATGCTAGTCAACAGTTATACACTTCTAAAAAAAATCATCATACAATACCTGAGAGCTCTTCTAAAATTATTGATGTGTAACATGATTCCACTAACTTGCTATGTATTTTTTGGCTTGGGGGTGATTTTCAAGAAATGCAAATGGAACTGAAATGCAATACAAACAATGAGCGTGCCTGGTGGCTGAGATTGATACCACGACGTACTGTCGGTTATGTAGCTATGTGGAATGTATATCAAATATGGTTTACTTCAAGGTCTGGAGATCCCTACAATTCCTACAATAAATGATCTTGAAATGGTCATCCTATGGTGTGAAAATATTTATTATGTATATATATATTTACTGAAAACAATTATGATTTATTAAATGTTTATATGTTTACAGTATTGTTATTTAATGTAAGCACTTGAGGCACTACAGACCAATGGGAAGCAAAAAGTGGGAGCATATATGGGATGAAATGTGGGAGCAAAGCAAATATAAAAAGTGGGAGCAAATATGCTAACAAATATGTCAACAAATATGCCGGCAAAAGTATATACACAATTCAAGATAGTTGAAAGTAAAGTATATACACAATTCAAGTTAGCTCCCACTTTTTATATTTGCTTTGCTCCCACATTTCATCCCATATATGCTCCCACTTTTTGCTTCCCATTGGTCTGTAGTGCCTCAAGTGCTTACATTAAATAACAATACTGTAAACATATAAACATTTAATAAATCATAATTGTTTTCAGTAAATATATATATACATAATAAATATTTTCACACCATAGGATGACCATTTCAAGATCATTTATTGTAGGAATTGTAGGAATCTCCAGACCTTGAAGTAAACCATATTTGATATACATTCCACATAGCTACATAACCGACAGTACGTCGTGGTATCAATCTCAGCCACCAGGCACGCTCATTGTTTGTATTGCATTTCAGTTCCATTTGCATTTCTTGAAAATCACCCCCAAGCCAAAAAATACATAGCAAGTTAGTGGAATCATGTTACACATCAATAATTTTAGAAGAGCTCTCAGGTATTGTATGATGATTTTTTTTAGAAGTGTATAACTGTTGACTAGCATTTACTGTTACACAACATTATTTTTGGTAAACTCTACATAAGTATTCTAATTGTCTCTGGTATAATGTCTTGTTTAACAAACATGGTCACACGGTTTATCTATACGTTTAACCCTCTGTTGTTTATGATTTAAAAAAATGATAAACAGCTAAACTCACTGGTCAATAGCCAACATAGTGGCCAAAATGTTTCCCTGATAGGTAACTCATGTTTGGTTAGTCAATTCTTAATGCAAAGCCAGTCAAAACCTAAAAATACTATTAACACCATATCATTAAACAAATCAAACCATCTTAAGGTATTTATTAAATTTAATTGCATTTTAGGAACCTTGCAAGCATCTTGCAACCTTCAAGAGGAATGTATAGACAGGAATTGTGAAAAGGAAACCGATAAATCAATCAACGTAGTGTTATGAACCTCAACGTAAGAAGTTATGAAAGTCTATGTGAGGGTGTGGTTTTTACAGCTGGATGCCTTTTCTGGCACCCACCTCAGAGACGAGTTTATGGGAGATGAAACTCCGCTATCATGTCGAATGTGGAACTCCTAGTCTAGGATTTCATAAGCAAAGGAACACACAAAAATTAGTATTATTACCAGCATAAAAGTGTGTGTGTGAAAGAAATAAAGTAAGTGAGATGAACTGCTTTAATCTCAATTTGTTTCTAATCATTTTTCAGAGAAAAATGACCAAACGGTAAAGTATCAATTCCGTTTTCAGTTATGTGTCTTTTATCTTCGTTTGATGAAATTGCCAACTTATTTTGCCGAACAGTAAATACAGAATGAGATTTTGAAATTATACAAACTTGAACTTTGTTGACTTTTTCTCTGTTATAAAGACACTTTCGATACTCATCAATATTCTTACTTTTACTCACACTCTTCTTAATGCCTTTAGCCTTACACAAGCTATTCATTTCATCACACAATTTTATTGCATACATTTTGGGTCGTAACCCCACAAATTCTTCAACAATCCTTCCAGCATTTTCATCTTTCATTAAACCAATTTCACCTTTATTTTGTCTCACAATGCCAAAAGGATTGTTTGTTTCATAGTTTCCAGTATCAAACAAATTTGAATGTTGTTTCATGAACTCATAAATATCATAATAGAATATATACATAAAACTATCGGTGTCTGTGTATAACAACCTCACATTTGATTCAGGATTTGCTAAAATAACATTGTAATGAAAGTCATTCATTTTACATTTAGACAAATCTAATATAGATGCACCAACATATACTGGTTGATTGTGAAAAATCTTTAGTCTACTCATCTCGATGACCATACATTGTTCATCGAATATAATTCTATGTTTAAAATTAGCCTTAGCTATTAAAGACCTACCACCACGAGCTCCATGCCATTTGGTGACCCATTTGATGTCCCTTAACTTCCTCACATTCATCAGTGAACGACCAAAAATTGCATTATTCATCAATTTATAAAAATTCTTTTCAAAATCATTTTTGGCTTGTTTTCGTTTCTCTGTGTTCACATCAATATATGGTTTTAGCCATTGGCTCTGATTGAATTCAATTATTCTGTGAATACGATCTAATTTCATTCCTAGTTGAATACATTGCTTTAACAATCTATAATGCAAAACATAACGTTCTTTATTATCTAGGGTAGCCATTAGCTTTGTCAACTTTTCTGGACATAGAGGGTAATCTGAATGTTTGTCATGTAACTCTTGAGGATAAGTCAAATCTACTTCCAAAATATATCCAATTTCTGAAGTATCATCAATAGTTAAAACATCAAAGCCTTCAACATTTGCAATCCATTTAAAGCCACCCGTTGGAAGATATTCCATCATCGCATATCCATACAAATTATTAACGTCAAAGTACATTATGTAGGACTCTTGCTTTTTCTCATCATAAGTTTTCATATACTTATTATTAGCAATCGCATGTCGTGTTATACACTGAACATTTCCTCCTCGAATAGATCGTTCAAAAAAGTGTAACATATCAATATCTTGAAGCAATTCAAGTTGAACGTTGGTTATCTTTTTCATAGCACACCAAGACATAGATGGAGCAGTGTAAAAATGAGCTGCATCAATGCCATAAGTTTCCATGCCATTCGATCTAAAATTTTCAAAGACATCCGCCAAAAGAAGTGTGTCAACTTTTAAATACAAATCTGCGTATTCTCCTAATGTTTGACAGGAAAACGTTTCCCACACCGATTGAGCAAACTCATACTCTTCATTCGATATTGTTTGATCATTAAGGCTGCTATAAAACTTGGATATTTCAGGTAATTTAGTTTCGTTAAGAACATCCATACTCGTGACGTATTCATAGGGAAACACACCTTTTCTCGCAGTAAGTCGAAACTGTGCATCATCATTAAAATAACGTTGTGTTATTTGCTTTGAATCTTCGCTTAACGAAGATGAACATTGATCTAGTGAACAGGACAAGAAATTATATGTATCGAAAAATCTTAACTGAATGAATCCATTCTTAGCCCGTACATACTTTGTAAACCCTTTGTAACGTTCCATATTCATCGCTAACAATTTTATATGACCAGGATTATGTAACACCTCTCCATCACGTTTCTCGCAAATTTCTTTAATTATAAAATGTCCATCATAGGCGGTTAGATTATGAAATGCTATAGGCAAAACCTTTGTTACTTTGTAATTTAAATTACAACTATTGTGTGCGCTTCCTCTATATTTTCCAGTTAAGTGACAATGATCGCGTACTTTGAGTTCATTAACTGCAATCGGTTTCTCGCAAATGTGACACATTTTACTTGACAAAAATAATCTTTCTTCATTTTCGGTCATCTTTAACATTGGCTTAACCGATAAGTAATATGTTTGAAGTTTATCCACAATACTATAAAGTTCCTTTACAAACAATTCAATGCAATTATTTCCCCTAAAGAGCTTGAAACTGCACAATTCACTATCGAAATTACAATGAAGGTATAAAGAAATGCTGTAAGGAATATGTTTATGTGTTAAAGTAGAGTTATGAATGTCACTATTTGGAAAACAGGAGGAAATTGGAGACAAAACGCATTCAGTGTCTGCATATATTATAAATGGAACTGTATCTTTAACTCGGAATTCTGTAAAATTAACAAATCTTTGTTCATCAGTCGGCATTATGCTTTTTGCAACAGGAAACTGTTTACAGTCTGCAAAGTGAACATTTAACTCATCCTCAAGAAGATAATATGACAAACAACGTCTACATATATAAATCCTTCTCTGAGTGCTAGTGATGCTTGAACGCACAAGGCGAGCAAGATTTCTAATTAAACAAAAGTGATAACTTTCACTGTTTCCAATCTGCAACATCAATAAGTCTACACTCCTTTCATATACGGGGTAGTTTTCACCCCCCTGCTATTTTTCATCAAAAACAAAAGATCTTAGGTTCAATTATCATTTTTACCCGTTTAAGACCTTTTTCCCCACTGTAAAATCACTATTTACTGTTTTAGGGGTGACATCATCTATCCGGGTAAAAGCCTATGTCACAACGAATTTTTTAAGCTATTACACATAATTTTACGGTTCTTAGTTTCCAAGGTATCGATTTTTCAATTTTGGGGTAGTTTTCACCCCCCTGCTATTTTTCATCAAAAACAAAAGATCTTAGGTTCAATTATCATTTTTACCCGTTTAAAACCTTTTTCCCCACTGTAAAATCACTATTTACTGTTTTAGGGGTGACATCATCTATCCGGGTAAAAGCCTATGTCACAACGAATTTTTTAAGCTATTACACATAATTTTACGGTTCTTAGTTTCCAAGGTATCGATTTTTCAATTTTGGGGTAGTTTTCACCCCCCTGCTATTTTTCATCAAAAACAAAAGATCTTAGGTTCAATTATCATTTTTACCCGTTTAAAACCTTTTTCCCCACTGTAAAATCACTATTTACTGTTTTAGGGGTGACATCATCTATCCGGGTAAAAGCCTATGTCACAACGAATTTTTTAAGCTATTACACATAATTTTACGGTTCTTAGTTTCCAAGGTATCGATTTTTCAATTTTGGGGTAGTTTTCACCCCCCTGCTATTTTTCATCAAAAACAAAAGATCTTAGGTTCAATTATCATTTTTACCCGTTTAAGACCTTTTTCCCCACTGTAAAATCACTATTTACTGTTTTAGGGGTGACATCATCTATCCGGGTAAAAGCCTATGTCACAACGAATTTTTTAAGCTATTACACATAATTTTACGGTTCTTAGTTTCCAAGGTATCGATTTTTCAATTTGGGGGTAGTTTTCACCCCCCTGCTATTTTTCATCAAAAACAAAAGATCTTAGGTTCAATTATCATTTTTACCCGTTTAAAACCTTTTTCCCCACTGTAAAATCACTATTTACTGTTTTAGGGGTGACATCATCTATCCGGGTAAAAGCCTATGTCACAACGAATTTTTTAAGCTATTACACATAATTTTACGGTTCTTAGTTTCCAAGGTATCGATTTTTCAATTTTGGGGTAGTTTTCACCCCCCTGCTATTTTTCATCAAAAACAAAAGATCTTAGGTTCAATTATCATTTTTACCCGTTTAAGACCTTTTTCCCCACTGTAAAATCACTATTTACTGTTTTAGGGGTGACATCATCTATCCGGGTAAAAGCCTATGTCACAACGAATTTTTTAAGCTATTACACATAATTTTACGGTTCTTAGTTTCCAAGGTATCGATTTTTCAATTTGGGGGTAGTTTTCACCCCCCTGCTATTTTTCATCAAAAACAAAAGATCTTAGGTTCAATTATCATTTTTACCCGTTTAAGACCTTTTTCCCCACTGTAAAATCACTATTTACTGTTTTAGGGGTGACATCATCTATCCGGGTAAAAGCCTATGTCACAACGAATTTTTTAAGCTATTACACATAATTTTACGGTTCTTAGTTTCCAAGGTATCGATTTTTCAATTTGGGGGTAGTTTTCACCCCCCCTGCTATTTTTCATCAAAAACAAAAGATCTTAGTTTCATTTATCATTTTTAGGTGTTTAACACGTTTTTTCCCCATAACATGACTATTTACTGTTTTAGGGGTGAAATGACCAATCCAGGTAAAAGCCTATGTCATCACCTATTTTTAAAGCTATAACGCCTAATTTTAGGGTTCATAGTTTCCAAGATATTGAGTTTTCAATTTTGGGGGGGGTAGTTTCACCCCATAAAGGGGGACGTCGCCCCAAGTGCTAGGACCCCTCATACAAGTCCCTAGCATGATTGGTTCACGAGATATTAACAAAAGTGTAGTTAGGCCCTTTTGACAAGAAAATAAATGAATGATACTTTCAAAAACGAGGTGTCACCCCAAGTGCTAGGATACTGCCTATGGGAAAATCCCATCCTGGGTTCAGAAAATATTAACAAATGTGTAGTTAGACCCTTTTGACAAAAGCCACCGGTGTGCATACATACAAAAATTGCTCTTTCACCCCAAGTAAGGGTAGTTTTTATTTTGGGGGTTGACATACCTCATTCATACAAAAGGAGAATTCACTACGAGTCCTATGACACCCCATATGTTTACATCGCATTATTGGTTAGCGAGATACTAAAAATCGAATGACCTATTAGTTTTTTGTTTTTTAAATAAATTTTTTAAAAAGCCTCATCTATAAAGAATCTTTTAAAAATTCCGCTCTCTTACAAAAGCCCTCAAGTGCGCATGCATACAAAAATAACCACTACTTAACCTCCGGGTAAGGGTAGATTTATTTTGGGGTGGATATACTCCCGTCCATAGCAAGGGGTGGTTCACCACAAGTCCTACGACACCCTATATGCATCGTTCTAGCCTTACAAGCTCATTAAATTCGCCAAATTGTCAAAAAAGCACGTTTACCTCAAATTGCGTTTCCAAATTCCACCCATTTTAAAAAATTACCTCACCATCAAATAGAGCGGGAAAAATAGCATTTAAACGAACCCTCACTCAACCCTAGTCCTCGCCCGCCACCAAACATTTCCCAACATAGCCATACGTATTCAAGCACACACGCGACTTGCAAGAGAACATACACTACCCCACTACCCGCGAATAACCTTTTGTTTTGGTGCTCACACTCGCATGGGTGTCAGATGACAGTTAGCATCCTAATAAACATCCTCCATGACGTCAACACCCATTAACTTTTTATCACCATCGCACAAACAAGCCAAAGGGTCAACCTCTTCCCACGCTAACACGTGCACTGCACATGCTCGCTCCTGGACCACGTGCTCGCTCTAAGGACCCATGACGTCATCCCATGACGTCATCAGGATTACGCAATTTCTGGTCATGATGATGCAATATTTAGAGTCTAACAAACACTTACTACTTCTCAAAGTTAATCTCGTTCAGATTATTGCATTCATTAGATCTCTGATAAGTGTTGATATGAATATTTTCCAAAACATTCATATAGCTGCCTTTCGATGCGTAATGCAAAATTTTGACATAATTAATTATGTCCGTGAACTTATGTCCCGTTTCTTCCATATGTACCGCCATGGCTGAGAACTTCCTGTGCTTTATGTTCATATTGTGTTTCTTGAGGATATTGGTTATTGTGTACACACTTTATGGCCGAAACATGCTCAGCATAACGAGTGCGTATGCTCCTACCTGATTGTCCCGCGTAGTTTGATTTGCAAAAATTACATCTGAGCTCATAAATTCCCGATTTTAAATGTTTATCAATACTGGTAACTTTATTTGTATTAAAAAATTTGTTGTAGTTTGAATTATTTGTTTTAAAGGCAATGTTCATATTGTGTTTCTTGAGGATATTGGTTATTGTGTACACACTTCGATCCACGTAGGTGAAGGTAGCAAAAGTCTTCTTAGATGTGTCCTCTCTAACTAATTTAGTTAAGGGTCTATTTTTAGCCTACTTTTCACATTTTGCAAAAATGAGGAAAAATTAGACTTATGAGATTGGGCAAATGTGTGTGTGTGTGTCTGTCTGTCTGTCTGCCTGTCCTTCTGTCTGTCTGTCTGGCTGTGTGTGTGTCCCACCCCTATCAACTCCTAAACGGCTGCAGCAATCGAAACAAAATTTGGTAGGAGTAAAGATCTATACCTGAATATCTCACGTCGGTATTTGAAAATGATGTCAGTGCTACCAACTGCTGAAAAATCGCAATTGAAATTTCAGCTCCATGTTGGATATCTTGGAAGGTATGAATGGGAGCTATTTCAAAATTGGCACACTTATAGATAATAATATTGCAGTTTAATATCCAGGAGGCCATACATGGCAGTATTGCCAAAATGATTATAAGCCTGCTGATAGGTCCAAATTTTAAATGCATATAACTTCTACACTATCCGTTGGATTTCAACCAAATTTCGTATGTGCTATGTGTACATAAACAGGTATTACTGAGCGTATTCTTATCAGCCACCAGGGCTGCCAACTATTAATAAATGCTCTCAATTTTTTAAATCCCAATAACCCATATATCAGAAAGTATGCAAGCCGACAGCTTTAAACTATGCACACGTATAGTACCTGACTTTCTGTATTAATTTGGAGTAAGTTATATACGTCAGTGCTACCAACATGATTCTAAGTCTACTGAGAGGTCCAAATTTAAATACATGTAACTTCTATACTATCATTTGGATTTCAACCAAATTTTGTGTGTGCTATGTGTACCATAACGGATATGACTATACCGATTCTTAAGAGTAACCAGGGCTGCCAACTGTTAGTAAATACTGTCTCTATTTTTGTTACCCTAATATCAATATATCAGAAAGTATGCAAGCCAATAGCTCTAAACTTTGCACTCGTATACTACCTGGCATTCTAGATTAATTTGGAGTAACTAATATAGGCCTACGCCAGTGCTGCCAACATGATTTTAAGCCTGCTGATAGGTCCAATTTTAAAATGCATGTAACTTCTATACTAACTAATGGATTTCATTCAAAATTGACACAACAATAGATCATATTATTTCAGAATATTTCTGACCAATACATGTATGTCATTGTTGCCAATATGATTTTACGCGCGCTGTTAGATCCAATGTTTAACTGCATGTAACCTCCATGCTCTCCATTGGACTTCAACCACATTTTCTTTTCTGTACCTTAAGAGATGGAACTAAGAATATATTCAGTCACCAGGGCTGCCAACTGTAGTTCTCTATTAGGCTACGTTATGCCAGGTATACAGTATTTCGAACTAATTAGAAATTTCGATATTACCAACTTAATTTCGTCATTATTCTTGATAGATCCATAATATAGATTAATCATTGGCATGATTCTTAAATTTTAAGAAAAGTAGGCTCTTCAGTTCGTCACGCAACTTCTTGTTTAACTTTTAAATTAATCTGCTGACATAATTGTGGTTATAACCATTAAGTTTAGCTATTTGATATATAATATCAATGCCTTGCTTCCGTTCATGATCAGAAGAAGGGATACGTAACGCTCTATTCAAAAGGCTTATGAATGTTTCATTCTTATGGCCGCCTGGATGGTTAGAATCCTGCCGTATAAATGTACTCGTTTGCGTTGGTCTTCTCTATACTTTATAATGCATACGATTGTCTATCCTAATCACAGTTACATCCAGGAAATTAATTTTGTTATCTACTTCTGATTCTAAAGTGAATTTAATATTTCTGTCTATTTTGTTCAAATTATCTAATATTTGTTCTATCGCTTGAACTTGGTTATTGGTAATGATGATAATATCATCTACATATTTTCTCCAGAAAATGATGCCATTAATTTGGTTAATAATCTTCTCATGTTCAATGTGGTCAAGGTAAATTTTGGCTAAAACACCTGACAATGGAGAACCCATTGCAAGGCCTTCAGATTGTTTAAACATTTTCTTGTTGAACAAAAAAATGTTCTTGTCTGTGACAAAGGTTAAAATTGAAATGAATTCCTCGATTTCCACTTTAGACAAATCGCTATTGTTAATTAATCTATCCTGAATGATCTCGATCGTTTTCTTGACCGGGATGTTAGTATACATGTCTTTAATGTCGACCGAATGCATAAATAATGATGTCAACATTTTGCATTACGCATCGAAAGGCAGCTATATGAATGTTTTGGAATATATGCATATCAACACTTATCAGAGATATAATGAATGCAATAATCTGAACGAGATTAACTTTGAGACTAACGTATTAGTTGATACATTAGCAGACCATTTAAATAACAAAAAAATTCCTCTCGGCACGCCGGAAGGCGGAGATAGATTTCACCGGGCAAACTAGGGGATAGGCTATAATAGGCAAAATATGCAGGTTTTCGTAGGAGGATCAGACCTCATTTATTGCAAGAAAGTATTTTACATTTGGAGGTTAATTAACTTTTTTTTCGTTTTTGTATGCATAATTTTATCATTTTATTGTCTTATGGGGATGGTAACCTTCTTGTCATTTGGGGTTCATTTTTAGCCTACTTTTCACATTTTGCAAAAATGAGGAAAAAGTAGACTTATGAGACCGATCCGGGAAAATGTGTGTTTGTCGGTCTGTCTGTCTATCTGTCCTTCTGTCTGTCTGTCTGTCTGTGTGTGTGTGTGTGTGTGTCCCCTTTCAACTCCTAAACGGCTGCAGAAATCAAAACCAAATTTAGTATGAGTAAAGATGTATACCGGAATATCTCACGCCCATATTTGAAAATGATGTCAGTGCTACCAACTGCTGAAAAAACGTACTAGAAATTTGAGCTCCATGTTGGATATCTTGGAAGGTATGCATGGTAGCTATTCCAAAATTGGCACACATGTAGATAACACTGTTTCAGTTTAATTTCCAGGAGGCCATACGTGACAGTGTTGCCAAAATAATGTTAAGCCTTCTGATAGGTCCAATTTTTAAATGCTTATAACTTCTACAATATCAATTGGATTTCAACCAAATTTTGTATGTAATATGTGTACATAAATAGATATGACTGAGAGTATTCTTAAGAGCCATCAGGGCTGCCAACTGTTAATAATTGCTCTCTCTATCCTTTTATCCAAATACCAATATATCAGAAAGTATGCAAGCCGACAGCTTTAAACTATGCACACGTATAGTACCTGACATTTTAGATTAATTTTGGGGTAACTTACATAGCTCAGTTCTACCAACATGATTCTGTTAGGGCCAATTTTTAAATACATGTAACTTTTATACTATCAGTTGGATTTCAACCAAATTTCGTATGTGCTATGTGTAACATAACAGATATGACTATAAGTATTCTTAAGAACAATCAGGGCTGCCAACTGTTAATAAATGCTGTCTAATTTTTTAAACCTATTATCACTATATCAGGAAGTATGCAAGCCAACAGCCCTATACTTTGCACACGTATAGCACCTGGCATTCTAGATTAATTTGGAATAATTAATACATATTCAGTGCTGCCAACATGATTCTATGCCTGCTGATAGGTCCAATTTTAAAATACATGTAACTTCTATACTAACAAATGGATTTCGTCCAAAATTGGCACAGCAAGTTATCATCATATTTCAGATTAGGCTATTTCTGACCAGCACACGCATGACATTGTTGTCAACATGCTTTTACGTGTGCGGATAAATCCAATGTCTAACTGCATGTAACGTCCATTGGACTTCAACCATTTTTTTTATTCTGTACCTTAAGAGATGGAACTAATAATATATTCAGTCACCAGGGCTGCCAAGTGTAATGCTCTATTAGGCTACATTATACCAGGTATATTTCGAACTAATTAGACATATCGATATTACCAACTTAATTTCGTCATTATTCTAGATAGGTTCATATACTATAGATTAATCATTGGCATGAAAAGTAGGCTCTTTAGTTCGTCACGGAACTTCTTGTCATACTTGTGATCACACTGTCCTTATGCAAGGTTTGGAACTGATGTGTAACTATCTGACAGTCTGTTACTTCTTCACGCAAAAATTTATCTCCCGCAGAGATTTTTGTTGGTTCCTCAGATTAGGGGCTGAGACAACGTGGTCATGTAACCCCGTGTACATTGGGTGTGTGTAGAATCTGATAAACGGTGTTAATTGTGATGACTGTATTAGTCTGTAATTCAGGTAAGGTCTGCAGACGGTCAATTTTAAGTAGTAGTTCCTAATTTTGTACCATTTACTAACGTCAACGACACCTAGCTGTGAACTTGGCTACTAGATGCCACCGCAACCAGCAACTTGCAACGAACGTTGGAACTTCCCCTCCAAAGAAAAGCATGCTGAGGGATTTTTAGCGCTAGAAAATCCGACGACTTTGGCCGGCTTTGAACCAGCGACCTTGGGCATATAAGTTCAGCATGCTACCAGTTAGCCGCTTCCCACATAGTCAGATAGAAAAATGAATGTGATCTCGTGCAATGGCGTTGTCTTGGCAAACTCTGATAGCTCATCCCTCATCAATTTAGAAGCGTTGTCATGGTAACCTCTGATGGCACTTGGCAATTTCTTTAATTCCGAAATCATTTTTCTCATCACTTGGCGTAATGGTAGGTCAGATCAAAAATTATTTCAGACAAAGGTTTAGGTAATTATTAGGGGAATATTTTCCATTTTGTACGGTTTTGATATTGTGCCTATTAAGAGAGATATGATTAAGGTTTCCCGAAAAAAAAAACTTTTTCCACCCCTTTGGCCAATGTTTGGTGCTATCAAAAACTTTTCAAACATAAATTTTTGGCACTTATCCGACACATATTATGAACTTTGAATGGATTCGATATTTCACGTATTAAGAGGGTTATAGCGATATTTGACTAAAAAAAAGCCCCCCCCCCCCCCCATTTTCACCCCTTCAACCGATTTTGCCCATTAACGAACTCGACCGAGATTTTAAGGGGATACATATTATGTAAAACATTCAAAGTGATTGGTGCAAAATTACGGCAGTTATCGTGTCCACAAGAAACTGATATATATGCATATATACAGTGTGGTCCACCCGCCCCTTATTGTTTAGTTTTATGAAACCCAACTAACATCGCATTTCTCCCGATGGTCGATATTGCTCTGCGCTCTGACTGTGAGACAGCAATGTAATTGGGTCATGGGTCTAGCAAGGAAAAACCGACCTTAAACTTTTCCCCGCCAAATACTATGGCCCATTCTACTAACATATGACTTACTGCTCCTTGAAATAACACACATACACGTAATACGATCCAATTAATAGCTTACGCCACGTGATCTGTAATAGTAGAAAGTTAAATCAACACCATAAACCGTGATTGAAGACTTTGAGATGGAATTAAACGTTTGAGGTGGGACGGCTACAGAACTACAGCACGTTTAGCGTGCGGTATCTGCCATGTGTTGATGGCTGAGAGGGTTAAAGCCTGACCGTACGTGATGGGCGAGAACGGGTAGAATGCTGCTTCGAATCCAGTAGTAGGCATACTTTTTTGAACGAAAGCCCACATTCCATTTTAGTCGGGATGAAACTACATGGCCACATTTATTTCCTTACGACGAATTTTTGTGAAGAGTACGTTGCATGTTGCTGATTTATAAAGAGAATATGATCGAATGGGTACGTTATGCCACGTGACCTGCAATGGCAGAAAATTAAAAAAAACTGGCATGAATATTACCATAACATATCGAAGTGTCGCTCCGGAGGTCCGAGTTCGATTCCCAGCTCTGCCAAGAAATATAATACTTGTCTGAGGGCTGAAATTGGGTACACGTTGCCTCATGAAGCAAATATGAGAAGAAGTGGGTTCGATTCCCACCTCAGCCACTCTGGAAATGGTTTTCCGTGGTTTCCCACTTCTACTCCGGCCAAATTCCGGGACGGATTCTATCTTAAGGCCACGGCCGCCTCCTTCCAAATCCTTTATTGCAAATACACACATAATTACAAGCCCGAAATAACTCAGGTTATCAGACAAATTCTACACACACACCGAATAAAACGGGGCTAAATGACCGCGATGTTCTAGCCCCTCAAATGAAACAAAACAACAACATATCGAAGGATATTCTGATCGCCAGTGCTTGCATCAAAGTATACGTATTCCTTAGAAATTCCCATGGTATTATTAGCATACTTTCGATTTTTGCAAAAAATGAAAGTAGACTTATGAGATCTACACAGGGCCAAAAATTGTGTGTTTGTCTGTGTGTGTGTGTGACTGTGTGTCTGTGTGTGTGTGTGAGTGTGTGTACTCTGAATGTCTGCCGCCTCCCCCCCCCTTATCAATACAAACACGGTGAAACCGAATTGAACGAAATTCGGTACAGAGGTAGAACTAGAAAAGGGCACCACAGTGTCATGTTTTATATCGCCGCCATCTTGACGGAAACGTAATGGCGGCCACCCAAATGTTCAAAGCTTAAATCAAATTACGAATAATCTAATCATCCGATCTCTACCAAATTTTACAACAACATATATTTATATGGCGAGCGTCTTTTGACTAAACTACAAGGTAATCAGCCCAATAGTTTGCAGATGGCGGCCATGTATGTGTGCAAATCGATTCCCCCTATCAATTCAAACACGGTGAAACCGAATTAAACGATAATTAGTACAGAGGTAGCACTAGCAAAGGACACCTCAGAGTCATGTTTTATATCGCCATCATCTTGACGGAAACGTAATGGTGGCCACGCAAATGTTCAAAGTTTAAATCAAATTACGACTAACCTCTTCATCCGATATCTACCAAATTTTGCAACAACATATACTTGTATGGCGAGCGTCGTTTGACTGAACTACAAGGTCATTAGCCAATTAGTTTGCAGATGGTGGCCATGTATGTGTGCAAATCGATTCCCCCTATCTTTTCAAACACGGTGAAACAAAATGGAACGAAGTTTGGTACAGAGGTAGCCCTAGCAAAGGCCACCTCAGTGTCATGTTTTATATCGCCGCCATCTTGACGGAAACGGTAAGGCGGCCACCCAAGTGTTAAAAGGTTAAATCAAATTTCGACCAACGTAATCATTTGATCTCTACCAAGTTTTTAAACAACATACCTTTTTGTGGGAAGCAACTTTTGACTGAACTACAAGATCATCAGCCCAATAGTTTGCAGATAGCGGCCATGTATGTGTGCAGATCGATCCCCCATATCAATTCAAACACGGTGAAACCGAATTGATTGCTTTTTTTTTTACAGAGGTAGCACTAGCAAAGGGCACATCATATTCATGTATAATATCCGTATAGCACGTTGTATTTCAAGAAGCTACTACAACCGACATTCAATTGTACTCCTTGAAAAGGACAAATGTGATAACAATACCCATGCATTTAGGAGAAAGTAGGCTATATGTTCTTTACCGAACATCTTGTTTTGTTATTAAATTAAAAAAAAAGTCTTAGCATATCATAAGGCCCGTATCACACGACACTCGCTGGCAAGGAAGCAGCTGTGTTCGCTGGTACAAAAATCCTGTATGATTCTGTTCTCTTCGTCAGTACAACTGCTTGTATGACCGAAGTGTATCACTCGCTAGCATTTTGTACGCTAAGTTGTATGAAATAAAACCGAAGGGCTGGCGTTTGAGGGCATTATTTGCAGTTCATTCGTCTTATTAACGCAAAGCGGTCGCGAAACTTGCTTTAAGTAAATTAGAAAACATGCCAGGTACTGAATGAATGCATTCCAATCAATATTTAAGATCTAACTGTAATAATTGAATAGTTTACCCGCTCGCTCATTCGAAGATCCCGGGTTCAAGACTATACAACGGCAGTTTTTATTTAAATTATTTTATTATACCCTCCCTACCTCGTACAGCAAGTTTTCAACTTGGTTTTGTTCGCATTATCTACGAAGACGATAGGGAAAGTTATTTTCTTGTCTCATTTAAATGGTTATTTTACCTAATTACTGTTCAAAACCATGGATGGATACTATTCGTTATAATTATAATTATATTTTTCGTCGATTTTACCCTCCAGGCTAGGTTTTCCCACGGACTCAGCGAGGGATCCCATCATTCCCGCCTCTACGGGCAGTGTCCTGCAGCTTGAAACATCTCGTTCGGGGGCTACAACTGGGGAGTTGGAATCAGCACCTCGCCCAGGCGGCCTCACCTGCAAAGCGAACAGAGTCCTCTTGAGGGATGGGAAGGGAGGGGAAGATCGGTAGGGATAGGCAAGGAAGAGGGAAGGAGGCGGCCGTGGCCGTACGGTAGGTAACATCCCGGCATTTGCCCGAAGGCGAAGTGGGAAACCACGGAAAACCACTTTGAGGATGGCTGAGGTGGGAATCGAACCCCCTCTATTCATTTGGACCACCGAGGCTGAATAGATCCCGTCCCAGTCCTCATACCACTTTTCAAATTTCATGTCAGAGCCGGGAATCGAACCCAGGACGTCCGGGGTGGCAGCTAATCACGCTGACCACTACGCATCGGAGGCGACTCTATTCGTGATAATTAGAATTTTAATAGTTCAATATTTATCCCAAAATAATAATATGACACGTTCTGTAATTTCTGCCTTGCTGCGAGGCTCAGCGGTAACGTTCTCGCTTGCTGTGCCCAAGATTGCAGGTTCGTATCCTGGCGCAGTCAGCTGGCATTTGATGGTGCGCAAATGCTAGGGAGCCGTGCCAGTAGATTTACTGGCACGTTGAAGGTCCCCTTCGGAGCAAAATTCCGACACCCCTGAGTATCTAAAAGCCAGAGCAGTTAAAAAGGACGTAAAACCAATAATGTTATAATTATCTGTATTTACTGTATGTTTGGGGCAGATGACCTCGTAGTTCCGCCCCTTAAAACCTCACTAACTAACTATTACTGTATGTGTATAGCAAGCGCTTTTCGCACAGACGCTGTTGAAAGAAATTATAGTTTCGGTCTGATGTATCTATTCGTAGATTTGTTATGTGGGTCGTCTGAGTGTGTCTGAATTTTCCTTTAAATCAAGGTGTCAAATATACAGGATACCTTGCTTTCGTTCTACAGATCATTATGTCGTCGTCCAATCTGGCTGCGTAACATCGGATAAGTACGGTCCTTTTGAGGACCAAATTAAAAATCACTCGTTGGAACAGATAGATATGCGTCCATAATACATCCACAATAAACTACATTAAGCAAAAAAAAAAAAAAAAAAGTACTAGTTCAAGGTTCGAACCTACTACTACTAGGCGACTTCGCTGACGCTACTATAGTAATTCTTGATTTAGCCACCATAGCTACCGGAAACCAGTGTGTATTGCTGGCACGTATTGAATCTATTCGTAGACACTTCCTGCCCAAACATAAGAAGGTGTTATTCGGAGCTCTGATTGTTTCAATCATGCATTATATTTGAGGTCATTGAAAGAACACTGCCACTATTGATTTCCACTATAATCGCGAGGATGTACTCAACGGTAAAGTTGTACAATGGACGTAAAGGAGCAGGTACGAATGTTTTTAGGATGACTGTGATATACGCGTTAGTTGGGTTGCCTTCCTCCAAAAATAATAAGGGGCTGGTGGACCACACTGTATACACACACACATATATAAACTTTTGAACTGACGGTGGTTTGGGGGTCTGGGGGATGTGAAACGCGAAGATATGTCGAAATTTTCCGGAAGGAGAAACATTGCACCCATTGCAATAGTTAGCTTTCTGATGAAATCTACCTAAAATAGGCTACAAAATTAAAAATACTACCATCAACGACACCTAGCTGTGAACTTGGCTACTAGATGCCACCGGAACCATCAACTCGCAATGAACGTTGGAACTTCCCCTCCGAGGGAAAGCATACTCAGGTTTTTTTTAGCGCTCTTAGTAAATCCGACGACTTCAGCCGGGTTTGAACCCGCGACCTTGGGCATAGAAATTCAGCATGCTACCAGTTCCGATACCGAAGTCACTTCCCACTGACAGATGGAAAACTGAATGTGATCTCGTGCAGTGGCGTTGTCATAGCAACTGCTGATGGCTCATCCCTTATCAATTAAAAGTAAATATGTCATGGCAACCTCTCTTGGCACTAGGCATTTTCTTACAATTTAAATCATTTTGCTCACCCCTTGGCGTAATGGTGGGTCATATCAAAAACTCTTTCAGACAAAAGTTTTAGGTAATTATTGGAGGAATATTGTCCATTTTGTACAGTTTTGATATTGTGCCTATTAACAGAGATATGATTAATGTTTCCCGAAAAACCCACTTTTTCCCACCCCTTTGGTCAATGGTTGGTGCTGTCAAAAAGCTTTTCAAACATAAATTTTATTGCCTTATCCGACACATAGTAGGAACTTTGAATGGATTCAATATTTCAGATATTAAGAGAGTTATAGTGATATTTCAATTTTTCGAAAGAAAAAAAAAGCCTCCCATTTTCACCCCCTTTGAACGATTTTACCCATTAACGAACTCGACCGAGATTGTAAGGGGATACATATTATGTAAAAAATTCAAAGTGATTGGTGAAAAATTACGGCAGTTATCGTGTCCACAAGAAACTGATATCTATACATATATGTATTTATTTATTTATTTATTTATAAATAGGTACTGTTATAGTTAGGCAAAACCTGGTGGTAACAAGATATTTACATGCTGCCTATAACTCAATTTCTCTCCATAATGTCTCTGGGTTCCCTGAATGCAACATTTAATTTCTTCTTGAAAACTTTTAAACTGTTAGGAAAAGGTTCTAACTCACGTAACTCATTCCATGTTTGAATACCCCTGTTTATAAAAGAGTACTTAGCTAAGTTTGTTTTTTCAATGATGGGCCTAATTTTGTATTCGTGATCTCTCCTAGCCATATAATCTGGATCATGCATTCTGTTTCGCAACTCATTCCAGGCCGGCTCCCCTGTGTATGCTTTGTACATCTCCTGGAGTCTTCTTTTATGTCTTCTGCTGTGTAGGGATTCCCAACCCAATGACTTTAACATGTCAGAGACACTATCAGTTTGGGAGAATTTGCCAAGTACGAATCTTGCAGCTTTCCTTTGCACCATCTCCAATTTGTTCGTTCGAGTTGATTGGTAGGGCTCCCACACACTCGTGGCGTATTCCAAAATTGGTCTCACAAGACATTTGTAAGCCAATTCTTTGGCCTGAATACTGCTACCCTTCATGTTTCTCATAACAAAGTATAATGAATTTCGTGCCTTATTAGCAACGCTCTCAACGTGCTCACCCCAGTGTAACCTTTTATTTATGCCAATCCCGAGATAGCTGCATGACTCCACTCGAGGAATAATTTTGTTTCCTAATTTATAATCAGCTATTGTCCCTTTGCTGCTGTTAGTAAAAGACAGGCATTTACTTTTTTCTGCACTTATCCTCATGTTATTTCGGATAACCCAGCATTCTATACGTTCCAAGTCTTGTTGGAGGAGCGCAGTGTCAACTTGATTATTGACTTTTCTATATATTACACAGTCGTCAGCGAATAGTCTGACGTCCGATTTAACATATTCTGCCTGGTCGTTTATACAGTGTGGTCCGCCAGCCCCTTATTTTTTTTGGAGGAAGGCAACCCAACTAACGCGTATATCACAGTCATCCTAAAAACATTAGTACCTGTTCCTTTACGTCCATTGTACAACTTGACCGTTGAGTACATCCTCGCGAATATAGTAGAAATTAATAGTGGCAGTTTTCTTTCAATGACCTCAAATATAATGCATGATTGAAACGATTAGAGCTCCGAATAACACATGCTTACGTTTTGACAGGAAGTGTCTACGAATAGATTCAATGCGTGCCAGCAATATGCCATGGTTCTCGGTAGCTATGGTGGCTAAATCAAGAGTAGCGTCAACGAAGTCGCATTGTAGTAGGTTCGAATCTTGAACTAGTACTTTTTTTTTGTTGCTTAATATCGTTTATTGTGGATGTATTATGGACGCATATCTATCTGTTCCAACGAGTGATTTTTTATTTGGTCCTCAAAAGGACCGTACTTATCCGATGGTACGCAGCCAGATTGGACGACGACATAATGATCTGTAGAACGAAAGCAAGGTATCCTGTATATTCAAGGTAGCAAGTGTTCGAAATTTTTACCACCTTTGTTTAAAGGAAAACTCCGACTCACTCAGACGACCCACATAACAAATAAATAAATACATCAGACCGAAACTATAATTCCTTTCAACGGCGTCTGTGCGAAAAGCGCTTGCTATACACTTACAGTAATAGTTAGTTAGTTAGTGAGGTTTTAAGGGGCGGAACTACGAGGTCATCTGCCCCAAACCTAAAGTAAATACAGATAATTATGACATTATTGGTTTTACGTCCCTTTTAACTGCTCTGGCTTTTAGATACGCCGGGGTGCTGGAATTTTGCTCGGAAGGGGATCTTCAACGTGCCAGTAAATCTACTGACACGGCTCCCTCGCATTTGCGCACCCTCAAATGCCAGCTGACCGCACCAGGATACGAACCTGCAACCTGCAACCTTAGGCACAGCCAGCTGAGCCTCGCAGCAAGCCAGTAATTACAGAACGTGTCATATTATTATAAATATTGAACTATTAAAATTCTAATTATCACGAATAGAGTCGCTTCCGTTGCGTAGTAGTCAGCGTGATTAGCTGACACCCCGGACGTCCTGGGTTCGATTCCCGGCTATGCCATGAAATTTGAAAAGTGGTATGAGGACTGGGACGGGGTCTACTCAGTCTCGGGTGGTCCAAATAAATAGAGGGGGTTCGATTCCCACCTCAGCCATCCTCAAAGTGGTTTTCTGTGGTTTTCCGTGGTTTCCCACTTCGCCTCGGAAGGGGATCTTTAACGTGCCAGTAAATCTACTGACACGGCTCCCTCGCATTTGCGCACCCTCAAATGCCAGCTGACTGCACCAGGATACGAACCTGCAACCTTAGGCACAGCCAGCTGAGCCTCGCAGCAAGCCAGTAATTACAGAACGTGTCATATTATTATAAATATTGAACTATTAAAATTCTAATTATCACGAATAGAGTCGCCTCCGTTGCGTAGTAGTCAGCGTGATTAGCTGCCACCCCGGTCGTCCTGGGTTCGATTCCTGGCTTTGCCATGAAATTTGAAAAGTGGTATGAGGACTGGGACGGGGTCTACTCAGTCTCGGGTGGTCCAAATAAATAGAGGGGGTTCGATTCCCACCTCAGCCATCCTCAAAGTGGTTTTCCGTGGTTTCCCACTTCGCCTTCGGGCAAATGCCGGGATGTTACCTACCGTACGGCCACGGCTGCCTCATTACCTCTTCCTTGCCTATCCCTCCCTATCCTCCCCACCTTTTCCATCCCTCAAGATGTCCCTGTTCGCTTTGCAGGTGAGGCCACCTGGGCGAGGTGCTGATCCCACCTCCCCAGTTGTATCCCCAGTCGAGATGTTTCAAGCTCCAGGTCACTGCCCGTAGAGGCGGTAATGATGGGATCCCTCGCTGAGTCCGTGGGAAAACCTAACCTGGAGGGTAAAATCGACTAAAAAAATATTAATTATAACGAATAGTATCCATCCATGGTTTAGAACAGTTTTTTTTTTAAATTTTATTTAGTCAATTTACACTATAGGTTGGTGGTTCCCACGGACTCAGCGAGGGAACTCACCACTACCGCCTCGATGGGCAGTGTCCTGGAGCTTGGAACATCTGGTGGGAGGGATACAACTGGGGAGGTGTGATCAGCACTTCGCTCAGGCGGCCTCACCTGTAAAGCGAACAGGGGCCTCATGAGGGATGGGAAGGGGTGGAAGATTGGGATGGATAGGCTAGGAAGAGGGAAGGAGGTGCCCGAGGCCTTACAGTAGGTACTGCCCCCGGAAATTGAATTATATCGAGACCACGATGGCTGTATTGGAAAATATCAGTAAAGTTATGGATGTCATAGTTATGACGTGGATATTCATGACGTAGGCACGGATGACGTAGGATTCATGCCAGTAGGCTGATTGAGCTGAGATTCTTGGTGACGTCATGATTTTATTCGAGAAAGATCAGAGATTTACGACGCAGTCGCAGGAAACAAGGTATTGTGCTAAGGAAGAAGCTACGCTATTGGAGGAGAGATGCGAACCAATGAACGATAGTTTGGAAGGAAGACGGAGATTGCTGAAACTACGATATTCGATTACTTTTGGCATGCAGATTTGTGGAAATCTATTTTCAGTTATGGCATTGATTTGGAATTTTGAAGAAATTAATTTTGAGTTTTTGAAATTTGAAAATCCGTCAAGTATAGCCAAAGTTAAAACTTCCAGCAATGACGCAGCAACAGGCTATGGAAGGGATAGATACGCCCCTTAAGAAGTTGATAAAAGGTCGTGCACAGGAGAGAGGAGCTCTCATACTGATACTGATACTGATACGCTCAGATCTCATACTTGTGATCGCATATATATTTCTGGTGATATAGAGTTATTTTCAAGTGATTCAGTGAAGTAAGGTGTCTTTAGCGGGAGGTGAAAGCTTTGCCGCATCGAACGAACTCGGGGCAGTTCCATTTCACGCTGCTCAAAACTAGGTGAAGTTGAAACGCGCACATTAACGTTTCCACCAGTCAAGATATCAAGCGCTAACTTCAGCCTGTATGATAATTCTATTAGGCAGTATAACATTAAGGTGTATACAAGATTTGAAGAATTTCACAGTGATACTTCGAAAGATATTGGAACTTTTAGGCTGCCAACAAAAGTGATTTTCTCGCCACAGGAGAAACACTTTTATATTCCACATTATACACTACGGCTGACACGTGGAGTGCAACAGTTTGGTATTACAACGATACATTCGACTATGGAATACTATAATATTGCAGTGCTTTTGATCATTATAACTGCAGTTGAGATGAAAGGCTAAGGCGTTGATGCAATTGGGACATATGTCATTGGAGTAAAGTAACAGCATGGAACTTCGTTAATCGTCTTTCTACAAAAGCGAGCATGTAGTGAACATCCAACTACACTCATGCATCGTTAATCCATCGCTGAATTATACCAGATAACAGTGGAAATATTTTCATACTCCACAACTATGAATATTTCTGCGGAAATAGCTACATTAAACTTCATGACGAATTCCTGCAAGAACTTCAGAGAACTTTCAAGAGAGGCCAGGGTTATCCCGGCGCACAATGAAGAATTTTGCCGGAAGGATGTTTCTCGTATCCACGGAGCAGTGCAATTTCGGAGGAGGAAGCAGTTCGATTCTCCGAGGACGCTGATTCCTGTTTCGAGGATGGAGCTCATCTTTAAGTTGGTAAAATGGATCCATCGGCAGTCTTCTTTGGGGAATTTTTCTCTGGAACTTCAATCGGCAGATAAGGTAGTTGTGAACGTTTCTTGTATTATTTGAGTATTGTAGCGATATTTGAGCAACCATTCTTCCCATATTTTCTGTCCTACCTTTTGCCCCATTTTCTTGATTGATATTTTTGTACTCAGTACACTTCGATGATTTATGCCTTTTTCTTCGATTTTTGAGACATTGTTATGTCATTGGCATACTTAAATAATTTTGGATCAGTTGAGACTGATGATTTAGATTCTTTCAGTAATTTGCATATTTTTGTAGTCACGATTTAACTGTAAAGTTAACGATTTGCTATGGCAGATTTGAATTCAGACAGCGTGTCATTTTATTAAAGTAATTCTATTCAGTTAATTACTTTGACCAATTTTCTGTCATCCTCAAGAAAGAAGAATAATTTAAAAGATTTTAGAGCATTAAAATCTTTTTCGATATCGACGATCTTTGAAATACTAGTCGTCTTATGAACATGATTGCAACATAGACATTTATCATTGCATTATAGACAATTTTATGAAATACGAACGTTAATTACAATTTATTGAATACACTATAGTAATGAATAATGAAGATAGGAATTTTTCTCAATTCTAGATTGGAACAATAATGTTTGCATTCCACAATCTAATTGTATTCTATACGACTATTTTGCAGTTTAGTTGATCTTTGTTTGAAGATAGTATTTTTATACTACGTTACTTTGAAGATGTTAATCTCAATTTTGATAGACCAGGCAGGAGTGCCTAATCGTATTTGCTATTAAATTTATTTGTGATTGGCAAATTTTTACTTCATATCGATTCATGAATGAAACCCACGAAGGTTAAATAATAACAGTCATTATTACAATTGATGAATATAAGAATTTTTAAAGAGGAACAATGGATGTATAATCGATAGTTCAGTGGACGTGTAAAAGTCGCTGTTGAGTAATGCCCTTGAATAATGAAGGAGGTTCCCACAATAATTAATGAAGTTGTTGAATTAATAGTGGAGGTTTTTTGTGTGTAGTTTGGAAGATTTTTATGCCATATATATGAAGATATATGATGAATTTTGGGCCAATTGTTGTGCAATTTTTGTGCGTTATGAGCGAAGTATTTTCCCGCTGAATGTTGTTCTTGTTCTTTGAAAGATTATTCATATGAAGATACTGTTAAAATTAACAAGAGTGTTAAATAATTTGAGATAAAGATTTTGAATGGAGGTTACAGTCACAAATATTAATAATTATTATTAAACATTATTAAACCTGAATTTGACAGTAAAATATAACTAACCTTCATTGGTCGTTTATATCAACACGATTTGAGTAATTATCAACCGGATAGACGTGTGGTTCAATGTATTCCTTGTATAAATAATATAAACAATTTAATATTGTAAAATAATTTTGTAAATATCTTTGTTAAATAATTTGAAATGATAGTGATTAATAGAAGCGTGTATTAAATTTTCAATGGTCATGTGACATTGTTATAAACAATTTATTATTGTTATAAATAATTAATGAACTTTTGTTATTAACATTTAGAGTTTTTTATATACTCTAAACAATGCAAGTTAAGCAAGTGGTTTGAATAAATAATCATGATTTGGGATTGTTGGAGGAATCCAATGGTGTTTGAATGAAGCATGTAAGACATTTGCGTGATAATATTTCAGTTGAGATGTGAACATTTACGTGTTTAAAGGGAGAGCCGAGCTCTGAGGTAGCACGCTTATGGTAGGGTTGAACGAACGGGTGTCCGCTTTGACGACACAGGTGTTTTGCAGCTGGTCCGGACAACTGTGTTACTGAGACCAAGGGCGTTTCATAATAGCCTTGTGGCTATAAATAAAGTGTGCAGTATATAAACACGCAAAGCAATTGATATGTGTGTCTCATCCCAAATCCCGTTTCCATTCCCATTGCATTGTTATATTTTCGTTGCTAGGAGCTTGAGAAAGCTAAAACATTATATGTAGAGAATACAGGTCCTACAGGAGGACATGGTTATGTGGTCGATGGCTTCTGATTGCCACGTATATTTTGTTGTTTCATTTGTTAAAAATCATTCTTTATGTGAAATAAATTATTGTGCAGTTTAAAGTTTCTCGTCTTCGATCTGGTTCATTTTAAATATCATGGTGGAGGTTATTGTGAGGACATACTTTTAAGTGATCCAGTTGACAACCCAGTACCCGAGATATATTTAAGAGGTAAGTCAAGGTAAGTGTGAACCCCCGTATATTTTGGTGTGTTCCACAATAATTTTCTTGTTAACTATTGTGCTCTAATCTCGATAGTATCTGTCAGTGCCATTTTCATTGATGTAGCTATGCCGGCGCGTTGGATTATTGGCAATCCGATTGAGGGGGCGGATATCTGACAGCCAACTATCCGGATATCGGGTACAGTAGGATTGGCGCCGCAATTCGGTGGGGCTCGATTGTCTCGATTGGCACGATCAGCAAAACATTGGATTACCAAGTTATTGCAGTAGAATTGACACCGCAATTTTTGTGGAGTGTTCGAATAACATTGGATTACCAAGTTATCGATGTCAAAGGGATTGTGAAGACTCAAATAAAGAGGTTAATTCTTTGTTAGATGTCTTAGCCAATTGTAGAATTTGAGAGTGTGATTATATAGGAATAAATGTTGTGTTGTATTAGGAAAATTACACTCAGAAAAGATCAGATCTTATACGACTTGAAAGAGGTTAAATAGGCTGGAAACTTAGAAAAATCGCCTATGATCTGGAATCTTATTTTATTTGACCGGCTTATGACATGTATAGTCATATTAAAGATAAAATTAAACTATTTGGATTATAAATGTAAATTATTTGTGTTAGGATATTTTAAAATGAACCAAAGAAACTTGAACTTGTGCTTGAGTTTATTTCAACATGAAGTGTCTACGAAGGTTAATTATAAGGTAATTATAAGTTAGATTTAAGACAGAAAATTGCTCACATTTTATATATGGTGAAGAATGTTGCTCAGATGTTGTTATTTTACTCTGTTTGATGTATGTCCCTAAAGCAGTTTATTATTGAATATTGTTGAAATGGCAGATGAAAGTCTGAGAATGATGTTAGAGGAGATGTCTGCTAACTTAAAAGCTAGCATGAATGAAAGTGCGAGGGAAATGAAAGCTAGCATGAATGAAAGTGTAAAGGAAATGGAAGCTAGGAATACTAGTCGAATGGAGGAGATGGAAGCCAGGAATGCTAGTAATTTGTCTATCAGGCTGGATGAAAGTTTGAAAGTTATTCAGACCAGTTCGGCAAACCTAGAGGATAATATGTCGCGTTTACAGATGAATACCCAGGGAATAGAGAATGCTGTGAGTGACATGCATAAAGATGTGTCTGTTGTTAAAATTGATGTGTCTAAGGTACAAAAGGATCTTACTATGTTGAATCTTGATGTTGCTAATGTCCGGAGTGATATTTCTTGTGCTAGGGCTGAAGTAGTTGTTGTCAAAAATGATGTTGCGACTGTCCAAGACAAGGTTGAGGAAGTCCAAAGAGAAGTCCAAAATGTTAGAACTGACGTGTCCAATGTTCAGGTTGATATTAATAACATTCATTCGGATGTAAATGAGATGCAAAGTGATATAAATAAGATTCAAGTAGAAGTCAACACAGTTTTCGTAGATATTGCTAAAGTCCAAACTGATGTAAATAAAGTCAGGGAAGAAATAGAAAATTCGAAAACACTTTGTACGCGTAATATGAGTGCATTAACGACTAGGCTAGTTGATGAGTCAGTTAGAACGACAGCGTCTTTAGCAGGTTTAAAGTATGATGTAGAGGTCATGAGAACCCAAGTATTAGACCATAATAGATTACTCAAAGAAGATATCGAAGGAGACATAGCAGAAATGTTAACGGCAAATGTAGCAGTATGGAAAGACGAGTGGAATAGGTCAAGTGGGGAACATGTAACCCAAATTCAGGAACGTATTGAAAGAAAACTTGCCAGTACTCAAATAGATATTAACAATGAAGTAGTACAGATTAGGAAAGATTTAAGCGTAAGGATGGATTCGCTATCCGAGAGACAAGTAGAAGATAGAACACAAATAGGTCAGGATGTGCAAGCATTAAAATCTGCGTTAGAGGATCAGATTCATAAAGTTGTCTCTGATGTAAATGAAACGACGAGCAAATTGCAGAATTTGAAGCTAGGAGAAGCTAGTTTAATGGAGACCTACAAAGAAGAGTTAATCAGGAAAGTCTTAACGGAAATCACTGACAAGGATACAGAAGGCTTAGCTTGCGAAACCAATAGGAATTATGCCAGAAGATATAACCTAGATCCAGAAGAGAGAGACGTGACGCCTGAAGAACGTATAACCAGATTCAGGGAGGAAGATGACGAGAGGAATAAGGAACCTGAGTGGAACTATCGAGATAGTGGGAAAAACTACCCGGATTCATATCCGAGGAATGTAATGGTCATCAGGAATTTTGAAGACAAACCGCAAAAATTCAGCAACACTGATAGTTTGACGCCTATAGAATATGTCAGGAACCTCAAAGATTATTTCATCGAAGCTCACATTCCCAGAGAGAGAGAGATGAAGATAGTGGAAAGATTTTTGATTGGAGGACCCCTTGAATGGTTTAGAGCTTTTAGATACACTTTCAGTAACTTTGACGAGTTTGCAGAGGCATTAATCAAACGATTTTGGTCCATAGAAGCGCAGAATTCGTTAAGAGCGGAGGTTTATTCAAGAAAATACTCAGGTACACTTCCAACACGGTACGCTGATTTCTTTACGAGTCAATTGTCCCGCTTGAGATTTTTGCAACCCCCATTGTCAACGGAGCAATTAATTGATGCGATTTCTCGTATGCTGCCTGTGGAGGTGAGGAGACTAATCATTTCGTCAAACATCAGGGATTTGACCAGCATGGACGAATTACTGAGGATGTTAGACTACACAAGTCCAATGCCTAACGTGGTACAGAAAGGTCAAAGGCATGACTTCAAAGAAATAAATACTGTATATATGGACCAGGTTCAGCAAACTGACAAGCCAGATGAAGAGAAAACTGACAATGTAGGTCCTCACAGGAATAATCAGTTTCGGAATAACAGATCGCAAGGTTACCGTCCGTATCAACAGAGAAGAGGCTGGAACTATAATCGAGGCAATTACAACAATGGAAGAGGCAGATATTACAACAATAATGGTTATAACAGAAATTATAATAGAAATAACCAGAACCAAAATAGAAATCAGGATTCTCAAGGTCAGGTTATGACACCCGATCAGTATCAGGAAAGAGAGAAGGAAAGCCAGCAATACCTGAAGGAGTTACGGGAAAAAGAAGCCGAAAATCAAAAGAAAAGGCAGGACGTTGTGATTGATCCTGGGCCTTCTACGAGCCAGCATAATTCGGAAAACAGAAATTCAGGACAGAAGAGAAAGTAGAGAGGAGAGAATACATTAGCCACACACAAACCCAGAGTAGAAGAGACTTATGATTAAGGAACATAGTAGAAATATCATAGAAGATTAAGCCAATAATAATTCAATTTCGTGTTCAAGTGAATTGAGATATTTATAACACAGAGTTTAAAAACAATTTGCAACTGTTTTTAAAACGTGGTGAAGGGAGAATGCCCCCGGAAATTGAATTATATCGAGACCACGATGGCTGTATTGGAAAATATCAGTAAAGTTATGGATGTCATAGTTATGACGTGGATATTCATGACGTAGGCACGGATGACGTAGGATTCATGCCAGTAGGCTGATTGAGCTGAGATTCTTGGTGACGTCATGATTTTATTCGAGAAAGATCAGAGATTTACGACGCAGTCGCAGGAAACAAGGTATTGTGCTAAGGAAGAAGCTACGCTATTGGAGGAGAGATGCGAACCAATGAACGATAGTTTGGAAGGAAGACGGAGATTGCTGAAACTACGATATTCGATTACTTTTGGCATGCAGATTTGTGGAAATCTATTTTCAGTTATGGCATTGATTTGGAATTTTGAAGAAATTAATTTTGAGTTTTTGAAATTTGAAAATCCGTCAAGTATAGCCAAAGTTAAAACTTCCAGCAATGACGCAGCAACAGGCTATGGAAGGGATAGATACGCCCCTTAAGAAGTTGATAAAAGGTCGTGCACAGGAGAGAGGAGCTCTCATACTGATACTGATACTGATACGCTCAGATCTCATACTTGTGATCGCATATATATTTCTGGTGATATAGAGTTATTTTCAAGTGATTCAGTGAAGTAAGGTGTCTTTAGCGGGAGGTGAAAGCTTTGTCGCATCGAACGAACTCGGGGCAGTTCCATTTCACGCTGCTCAAAACTAGGTGAAGTTGAAACGCGCACATTAACGTTTCCACCAGTCAAGATATCAAGCGCTAACTTCAGCCTGTATGATAATTCTATTAGGCAGTATAACATTAAGGTGTATACAAGATTTGAAGAATTTCACAGTGATACTTCGAAAGATATTGGAACTTTTAGGCTGCCAACAAAAGTGATTTTCTCGCCACAGGAGAAACACTTTTATATTCCACATTATACACTACGGCTGACACGTGGAGTGCAACAGTTTGGTATTACAACGATACATTCGACTATGGAACACTATAATATTGCAGTGCTTTTGATCATTATAACTGCAGTTGAGATGAAAGGCTAAGGCGTTGATGCAATTGGGACATATGTCATTGGAGTAAAGTAACAGCATGGAACTTCGTTAATCGTCTTTCTACAAAAGCGAGCATGTAGTGAACATCCAACTACACTCGTGCATCGTTAATCCATCGCTGAATTATACCAGATAACAGTGGAAATATTTTCATACTCCACAACTATGAATATTTCTGCGGAAATAGCTACATTAAACTTCATGACGAATTCCTGCAAGAACTTCAGAGAACTTTCAAGAGAGGCCAGGGTTATCCCGGCGCACAATGAAGAATTTTGCCGGAAGGATGTTTCTCGTATCCACGGAGCAGTGCAATTTCGGAGGAGGAAGCAGTTCGATTCTCCGAGGACGCTGATTCCTGTTTCGAGGATGGAGCTCATCTTTAAGTTGGTAAAATGGATCCATCGGCAGTCTTCTTTGGGGAATTTTTCTCTGGAACTTCAATCGGCAGATAAGGTAGTTGTGAACGTTTCTTGTATTATTTGAGTATTGTAGCGATATTTGAGCAACCATTCTTCCCATATTTTCTGTCCTACCTTTTGCCCCATTTTCTTGATTGATATTTTTGTACTCAGTACACTTCGATGATTTATGCCTTTTTCTTCGATTTTTGAGACATTGTTATGTCATTGGCATACTTAAATAATTTTGGATCAGTTGAGACTGATGATTTAGATTCTTTCAGTAATTTGCATATTTTTGTAGTCACGATTTAACTGTAAAGTTAACGATTTGCTATGGCAGATTTGAATTCAGACAGCGTGTCATTTTATTAAAGTAATTCTATTCAGTTAATTACTTTGACCAATTTTCTGTCATCCTCAAGAAAGAAGAATAATTTAAAAGATTTTAGAGCATTAAAATCTTTTTCGATATCGACGATCTTTGAAATACTAGTCGTCTTATGAACATGATTGCAACATAGACATTTATCATTGCATTATAGACAATTTTATGAAATACGAACGTTAATTACAATTTATTGAATACACTATAGTAATGAATAATGAAGATAGGAATTTTTCTCAATTCTAGATTGGAACAATAATGTTTGCATTCCACAATCTAATTGTATTCTATTCGACTATTTTGCAGTTTAGTTGATCTTTGTTTGAAGATAGTATTTTTATACTACGTTACTTTGAAGATGTTAATCTCAATTTTGATAGACCAGGCAGGAGTGTCTAATCGTATTTGCTATTAAATTTATTTGTGATTGGCAAATTTTTACTTCATATCGATTCATGAATGAAACCCACGAAGGTTAAATAATAACAGTCATTATTACAATTGATGAATATAAGAATTTTTAAAGAGGAACAATGGATGTATAATCGATAGTTCAGTGGACGTGTAAAAGTCGCTGTTGAGTAATGCCCTTGAATAATGAAGGAGGTTCCCACAATAATTAATGAAGTTGTTGAATTAATAGTGGAGGTTTTTTGTGTGTAGTTTGGAAGATTTTTATGCCATATATATGAAGATATATGATGAATTTTGGGCCAATTGTTGTGCAATTTTTGTGCGTTATGAGCGAAGTATTTTCCCGCTGAATGTTGTTCTTGTTCTTTGAAAGATTATTCATATGAAGATACTGTTAAAATTAACAAGAGTGTTAAATAATTTGAGATAAAGATTTTGAATGGAGGTTACAGTCACAAATATTAATAATTATTATTAAACATTATTAAACCTGAATTTGACAGTAAAATATAACTAACCTTCATTGGTCGTTTATATCAACACGATTTGAGTAATTATCAACCGGATAGACGTGTGGTTCAATGTATTCCTTGTATAAATAATATAAACAATTTAATATTGTAAAATAATTTTGTAAATATCTTTGTTAAATAATTTGAAATGATAGTGATTAATAGAAGCGTGTATTAAATTTTCAATGGTCATGTGACATTGTTATAAACAATTTATTATTGTTATAAATAATTAATGAACTTTTGTTATTAACATTTAGAGTTTTTTATATACTCTAAACAATGCAAGTTAAGCAAGTGGTTTGAATAAATAATCATGATTTGGGATTGTTGGAGGAATCCAATGGTGTTTGAATGAAGCATGTAAGACATTTGCGTGATAATATTTCAGTTGAGATGTGAACATTTACGTGTTTAAAGGGAGAGCCGAGCTCTGAGGTAGCACGCTTATGGTAGGGTTGAACGAACGGGTGTCCGCTTTGACGACACAGGTGTTTTGCAGCTGGTCCGGACAACTGTGTTACTGAGACCAAGGGCGTTTCATAATAGCCTTGTGGCTATAAATAAAGTGTGCAGTATATAAACACGCAAAGCAATTGATATGTGTGTCTCATCCCAAATCCCGTTTCCATTCCCATTGCATTGTTATATTTTCGTTGCTAGGAGCTTGAGAAAGCTAAAACATTATATGTAGAGAATACAGGTCCTACAGGAGGACATGGTTATGTGGTCGATGGCTTCTGATTGCCACGTATATTTTGTTGTTTCATTTGTTAAAAATCATTCTTTATGTGAAATAAATTATTGTGCAGTTTCAAGTTTCTCGTCTTCGATCTGGTTCATTTTAAATATCATGGTGGAGGTTATTGTGAGGACATACTTTTAAGTGATCCAGTTGACAACCCAGTCCCCGAGATATATTTAAGAGGTAAGTCAAGGTAAGTATGAACCCCCGTATATTTTGGTGTGTTCCACAATAATTTTCTTGTTAACTATTGTGCTCTAATCTCGATAGTATCTGTCAGTGCCATTTTCATTGATGTAGCTATGCCGGCGCGTTGGATTATTGGCAATCCGATTGAGGGGGCGGATATCTGACAGCCTACTATCCGGATATCGGGTACAGTACCATCCCGGCAATTGCCCGAAGACGAAGTGGGAACCCACGGAAAACCACCTCGAGGATGGCTGAGGTGGGAATCGAACCCCCTCCACTCATTAGGGCCACCCGAGGCTGAGTAGACCCCGTTACAGTCCTCATACCACTTTTCAAATTTCGTGGCAGAGCCGGGAATCGAACCCAGGACCTCCGGGGTGGCAGCTATCTATGCTGACCGCTACGCTACGGAGGTGACATGGTTTAGAACAATTTTTATTTTATTTAGTCAATTTACCCTCTAGGTTGGTGGTTCACAAGGAATCAGCGAGGGAAATCACCACTACCGCCTCTATGGGCAGTGTCCTGGAGCTTGGAACATCTGGTCGGGAGGGATACAACTGGGGAGGTGTGATTAGCACTTCGCCCAGGAGGCCTCACCTGCAAAGCGAACAGGGGTCTCATGAGGGATTGGAAGGGATGGAAGATTGGTATGCATAGGCTAGGAAGAGGGAAGGAGGCGGCCGTGGCCTTACAGTAGGTACCATCCTGGCATTTGCCCGAAGACGAAGTGGGAAACCACGGAAAACCACTTCGAGGATGGCAGAGGTGGGAATCGAACCCCCTCTACTCATTTGGGCCACCCGAGGCTGAGTAGACCCCGTTCCAGTCCTCATACCACTTTTCAAATTTCGTGGCAGAACCGGGAATCGAACCCAGGACCTCCGGGGCGGCAGCCTACCATGCTGACCGCTACGCTACGGAGGCGACATGGTTTAGAACAGTATTTAGGGAAAGTAACCATTTAAATGAGACAAGAAAATAACTTTCCCTTTCGTCGTCGTAGATAATGTGAACAAAACCAAGTTGAAATCTTGCTGTACGAGGTAGGGAGGGTATAATAAAATAGTTAAAAAGAATTTAAAAAATCTGCCGTTGGATGGTCTTGAACCCGGGATCTTCGAAAGAGCGAGCGGGCGCAATAACACTTGCACACATTTCCAACACACTCTAGAGGTTTTTGTTGCGCTTCTTATTAACGCGTATGGTAAAATATTCAATTATTACAGTTAGATCTTAAATAATGATTGGAATGCATTCGTTCAGTACCTGGCAGGTTTTCTAATTTACTTAAAGCAATTTTCGCGACCGCTTTGCGTTAATAAGGCGAAAGAACAGCAACTAATGCCCTCAAACGACAGCCCTTCGGTTTTATTTCATACAACTTAGCGTCCAAAATGCTAGCGTGTGATACACTTCGGTCATACAAGCAGGTGTACTGACGAAGAGAACAGAATTATACAGGATTTTGTACCAGCGATCACACCAGCTTCCTTGCCAGCGAGTGTCGTGTGATACGGGCCTAAAGATATGCTAAGACTTTTTGTTAAAATTTAATAACAAAACAAGATGTTCGGTAAAGAACGTATAGCCTACTTTCTCCTAAATACATGGGTATGGTTATAACCCTTTGTCCTTTTCAAGGAGTATAATTGAATGTTGGCTGTAGTAGCTTCTTGAAATACAACGTGCTTTACGGATATTATACATGAATATGATGTGCCCTTTGCTAGTACTACCTCTGTAAAAAAAATCATTCAATTCGGTTTCACCGTGTTTGAATTGATAGGGGGAATCGATTTGCACACAAACATGGCTGCTATCTGCACATTATTGGTCTGATGACCTTGTAGTGTGGTCAACAGATTCTCTATACATAAAGGTATGTCGTTGCAAAATTTGGTAGGGATCAGATTATTAGGTTGGTCATAACGTGATTCAAGCTCTTAAAATTAGGATGGCCGCCATCACGTTTTTGTCAATATGGCGGCGATATAAAACATGACACTGGAGTGCCGTTTGCTAGTGCTACCTCTGTTCCAAATTTCGTTCAATTCGGTTACACCGTGTTTAATTGATAGGGGGAATCAATTTGCACACATACATGACCGCCATCTGCAAACTAATGGGCTGATGACCTTGTAGTTAAGTCAAACGATGCTCGCTATACAAGTATACGTTGTTGCAAAATTTGGTAGAGATAGGATGATTAAGTTAGTCGTAATTTGATTTAAGCTTTGAACATTTGGGTGGCCACCATTACGTTTCCATCAAGATGGTGGCGATATAAAACATGACACTGAGGTGTTCTGCGCTAGTGCTACCTCTGTACCAAATTTCGTTCAATTCGGTTTCACCGTGTTTGAATTGATAGGGGGAATCGATTTGCATACATACTTGGCCGCCATATGCAAACTGTTGGGCTGATGATCTTGTAGTTTGGTCAAAATATGCTTCCCACATAAAGGTATGTTGTTGCAAGATTTGGTAGAGATCAAATTATTAGGTTGGTCGTAATTTGATTCAAGCTCTTAACAATAGGATGGCCACCATTACGTTTTCGTCAAGATGGCGGCGATATAAAACATTACACTGAGGTGTCCTTTACTACTGCTAACTCTGTACCAAATATCGTTCAATTCGGTATCACCGTGTTTGAATTGATAGGGGAATCGATTTGCGCACATACATGGCCGCCATCTGCAAACTATTGGTCTGATTACCTTGTAGTGTAGTCAAAAGACGCTCGCCTTATAAATATATGTTGTTGCAAAATTTTGTAGAGATCGTATGATTAGGTTATTCGTAATTTGATTTAAGCTTTGAACATTTGGGTGGCCGCCATTACGTTTCCGTCAAGATGGCTGCGATATAAAACATGACACTGAGGTGTCCTTTGCTAGTTCTACCTCTGTAACAAATTTCGTTCAATTCGGTTTCACAGTGTTCGAATTGATAGGGGGGGGAGGGGCAGACATTCAGAGTACTCACACTCACACACACACACAGATTTTTTGCTAATAATACAATGGGAATTTCTACGGAATACGTATACTTCGATGCAAGCACTGGCGATCAGAATATCATTCGATATGTTGTTGTTTTGTTTCATTTGAGGGCCTAGAACATTTAGCCATGTTTACTTGGGTGTGTGTGTGTGTAGAATTATCTGATAACCTGAGTTATTGCGGGCTTGTAATGATGTGTGTATTTGCAATTAAGGATTGGGAAGGAGGCGGCCGTGGCCTTAAGATAGAATCCGTCCCGGAATTTGGAAACCACGGAAAACCATTTCCAGGGTGGCTGAGGTGGGAATCGAACCCACTTCTTCTCATATTTGCTCCACGAGGCTACGTGTGCCCAATTTCAGCCCTCAGACAAGTATTACATTTCTTGGCAGAGCTGGGAATCGAACCCGGACTTCCGGAGCAACCTATCGAGATGTTATGTTAATATTCATGCCAGTTTTTTAAATTTTCTGCCATAACAGGTCACGTGGCATAACGTAACAATTCGATCGTGTTCTCTTTATAAATCATCAAAATTCAACGAACTCGTCACAAAAATTCGTCGTAAGGCAATAAATGTGGCAATGTACACACATCAAAAAAAGTTTTGCATCACCTCGGTTCCAAGAGTTCCGGAACCTTTAAATACAAAGGGAATAGAGATCAACACAAACAACATTTCAGCTCGTTTTATTGCTCATGAGACCCACACATTGCATGTTGTACCATCATACAGCTAGACTTTCAGCATTTGTGGTCCAGATTGCAGTACACACCACTACCTCTAATACCCAGTAGCACGTCCTCTTGCATTGATGCATGCCTGTATTCGTCGTGGCATACTATCCACAAGTTCATCAAGACACTGTTGGTCCAAATTGTCCCACTCCTCAACGACAATTCGGCGTAAATCTCTCAGAGTGGTTGGTGGGTCAAGACGTCCATAAACAGCCCTTTTCAACATATCCCAGGCATGTTCGATAGGGTTCATGTCTGGCGAACATGCTGGCCACTGTAGTCGAGCGATGTCGTTATCTTGAAGGAACGCATTCACAAGATGTGCACGATGAGGTCGAGAATTGTCGTCCATGAAGACAAATGCCTCTCCAATATTCTGCCGATATGGGTGCACTATGGGTCGGAGGATGTCATTCAGGTATCGTAAAGCCGTTTCGGAGCCTTCCATGACCACCAGTGGCGTACGTCGGCCCCACATAATGCCACCCCAAAACATCAGGGAACCACCACCTTGCTGCACTCGCTGGACAGTGTGTCTAAGACGTTCAGCCTGACCAGGGTGCCTCCAAACACGTCTCCGACGATTGTCTGGTTGAAGGCATATGCGACACTCATCGGTGAAGAGAACGTGATGCCAATTCTGTGGGGTCCATTCAGCATGTTGTTGGGCCCATCCTTACCGCGCTGCATGGTGTCGGGGTTGCAAAGCTGGACCTCGCCATGGACGTCGGGAGTGAAGTTGCGCATCATGCAGCCTATTGCGCACAGTTTGAGTTGAAACACGACGTCCTGTGGCTGAACGAAACGCATTATTCAACATGGTGGCATTGCTGTCAGGGTTCCTCCGAGCGGCAATCCGTAAGTAGCGGTCATCCACTACAGTAGTAGCCCTTGGGCGGCCTGAGCGAGGCCTGTCATCGACAGTTCCTGTATCTCTGTACCTCCTCCATGTCCGAACAACATCGCTTTGGTTCACTCTGAGACGCCTGGAAACTTCCCTTGTTGAGAGCCCTTCTTGACACAAAGTAACAATGCGGACGCGATCGAACTGCGGTATTGACCTTCTAGGCATGGTAGAACTACAGACAACATGAGCAGCGTACCTTCGTCCTGGTGGAATGACTGGAACTGATCGGCTGTCGTACCCCCTCCGTCTAATAGGCCCTGCTCATGCATGGTTGTTTACATCTTTGAGCAGTTTTAGTGACATCTATGAACAGTCAAAGGGACTGTATCTTTGATACAATATACACAGTCAACGTCTATATGCCGGAGATCTGGGAACCGAGGTGATGCAAAACTTTTTTTGATGTGTGTAGTTACATCCCGACTAAATGTAATGTGGGCTTTCGTTCAAAAAAAGTATGCCTACTACTGGATTCGAAGCAGCATTCTACCCGCTCGCGCCCACCAAGTACGGTCAGGCTTTAAACCTCGCAGCCACCAAGACATGGTAAATACCGCACGCTAAACGTGCTTTAGTTACTGTAGCCGTCCCACCTCAAACGTTTAAGTCCATCTCTAAGTCTTCAATCACGGTTTGTGATGTTGATTTAACTTTCTACTATTACAGATCACGTGGCGTAAGCTATTACTTCGATCGTATTACGTGTATGTGTGTTATTTCAAGGAGCAGAAAGTCATATGTTAGTACAATGGGCCGTAGTATTTGGCGGGGAAAAGTTTAAGGTCGGTTTTCCTTTGCTAGACCCATGACCCAATTACATTGCTGTCACACAGTCAGAGCGCAGAGCAATATCGACCATCGGGAGAAATGCTATGTTAGTTGGGTTTCATAAAACTAAATAATAAGGGGCGGTTGGACCACACTGTATATAGAAGAAACAACAATGGCCCAACTACACTTCCTTGTGGAATTCCAGAGGTGACTTTTGTCTCTTTTGAAAGTACTCCCCCAACTTTGACTGCTTGGGTTCTGTTTTGGAGAAAGTCCTGGATCCAGAATACCACTCTTTCATCAAGACCCAGATTTGCAAGCTTATGTAACAGGAGGCCATGTGGAACCATGTCAAAAGCCTTAGCTAAGTCAATGATTACACTGTCCACCTGGCCTCCTGTGTCCATGACTTCTGCTATATCTTGACAAAAACCCACCACCTGTGATTCACATGAATATCCTTTCCTGAATCCGTGTTGTCTATCATACAACCAGTTATTTTTCTCCCAAAATTCCCTTATATAATCTGCAATTATTTGTTCCATTTGTTTACAAACTACTGCTGTCAGACTCACTGGTCTATAGTTACCCGGCATGGTTCTGTCCCCTCCTTTATAAATTGGAACTACAATAGCTTTCTTCCAGTCGGACGGGACAGACCTATTGTTCAGAGAGACTGTGAACAATACCCTAAGGAAGGGAATTATTTGTTCTCCGAATATCTTGAGAATGTCGCCAGACACCTCATCGAGTCCTACTGACTTGAATTTTTTGATTTTCTTCAGTTTTTTTTCTAACCTCCCTGTTATGAATAGTGAATAGTTTAAATGCATTTTCCTTTAATTTTGAAGAAACGGACATGCTAGCTTTCGCAGTAAAAACGCTACAATATCACTCATTAAGAACTTCAGCTTTTTGTGGGTTTCCTGTGACATGATTTCCTTCTAAGTCCCTCAGAGACTTAATGTCATCTCTGTTCTTTTTCCGTCTCCTAAGATAATTATAAAAAGTATTTGTATTTCCCGGTTTTAATATAGTCATCATATAAGAATCGTGTGCTTTACGTTTTTCTGTATTCAATTCCTTGATAATTAGTTGGTATTGTCTGTAATGGTTCCTATTTGATTTTAGTCTGTTGTGTATTTTTCTAGCTTTTCTCTTAAGAATTCTAACACGTGAATTGTAGCATTCTGGATCCTGGTTTCCCTTCACTCTATATTTTGGAACGTATAGCGATTGGCCCGTATGAATAATATTTTTGAAATTTAACCACACATCTTCAACGCTAGCGCCAATCGATGCCCATCGAGGAAAATTTACTTTTAAGTAATTTTGAAAACCTTAAGTGTCTGCCTTATTGTATTTCCAAACAAACATTTCTTTAATATCTTGGCTGCGTTCCAGTACCCAATGGAATAACATTTCGACAGCCTGGTGGTCACTAATTCCCGGAATATTTTCAACACTGATCAGATTGTCCACAGGCTTAATGAGGAAAACATCTAGTATATTTCTACCCCTGGTGGGTCTTTCCACTACTTGTGAAAGTCCGCACTCCTGTATCAATGAGTTCGCTATTTGTTGTTCCCTCCCCGCTAGCATTTTATCACCTGACCAATCAACACTTGGGAGATTTAAATCCCATGCTAAGATAAGATCTTTGTCTGGCCCAAGCTCTGAACAAATGCTAATTAGCTTGCAAAGGATGTCGTTGTTTTCGTTTGGAGCTCTGTAGACACCAATTATTCTTAGTACCTTACCGTCAGTGGTTCTAAGAAGTTTTATGCCGAGCGCCTCGTATTTCTCATCTATCCAATCTAATTGTGATGTCAAGTCATTTTTAACGCAAATAAAAATACCTCCCCTCTCCTTAATCTATTTCTCCTGTACACAGTGAAGCCAGCCGGGAAGAATTCATTATTTCCTAGTTCATCTGATAGCCAAGATTCCGTTCCGATGACTACATCGGGCTTGTGCAATTCAATCAAAGTCGAAAATTTTATACTTTTGTTCACAATACTTTGACAGTTGACCTGAAGAAATCTTAGAACCTTACCTGTCTGAGAATGACCTTGTAGATCTGCTGCCGCCTCCAGGCTGCGGTATTGGGGTGCTTCACCACACGCCCGTCCTGTTAGCTGGGGTAGTTGACCTCTCTCCGTACACCCTTCGAAAGCTGCAGTAACCCCCGTGGCGTGCTGTTGAGTTTGTTCACCTCTAATCGTCCCCGTTAGTTTTCCTGTTGCCCGAAATAGCGCACCACATTACACAGGAGAGTTCCCATCTTCCGTGAACCATGTCTATTCAAATGGACACCATCACGTCCCAAATCATTCCAGTCTATCCAGCATACATATATACATACATATATACATACATATATGCATACATAAATTATATATAAACTTTTGAACTGACGGTGGTTTTGGGATCTGGGGGATGTGAAACGCGAAGATATGTCGAAATTTTCCGGAAGTCGAAACATGGGACCCATTGCAATAGTTAGCTTTCTAATGAAATCTGCCTAAAAAGAAAACTGCCTCCTCAACCCCCGCCGTAATAGATTAATTCCTACATGTATCCTGACTTGATCAACATTTCTTGACGCCACACCCAATCATCCTTACAAGGGATACATATTTTAACGTTTCCACGTAACTCATTCATCACTTCAAATAATAAGTGCTTCTTCCATGGTTGACATTAATATGTCTAATGACACAGGCTCAACAAAAAAAGAACAAGAGAGAAAGTACGAACTGTATTTTTATTTTAGGTTAGGATTTCGATGTCATATGATGTTTCACACCAACATATGGGCTGAAGAAGGAAACATATCTAGTTTCCGAAACATGTACCTATAGTATTTTTAGTAAAGTAAAGTATTGATTTGGCGAGTGAAAATTGTGTTATGCTTCTTGTAAACATGGTCAATACGGAACCTGGAACGAGTGCGGTTTATAAGCCAGTGGGATTCCACGAAGGAGGACCAAATGATGTTTGCCTGTTGAAGAAAAGTTTGTATCGACTCAAACAATCTGGTCGAGAGTGGAATCTGCGACTTGACGAATTCCTGAAGACATCCGGACTGCAAAGATTGAGGGCTGATCCGTGCGTCTACTATGAGAAGAATGGGGACTTCATAGTTGGAGTGTATGTAGATGACCTGCTAATGCTGGGAGAGGACGAAGAACGTATCGTAAAGTTCAAGAAGGACATCTCTGGAGTGTTTGAAGTGAAGGACTTAGGACCGGTGAACCACATCTTATCGATGAAGGTAGATCAGGCAGATGATGGATCGCTCACCCTAAGCCAAGCAGCTTATGCCGATGAGCTCTTGGCAACTTTTGGCATAAAATATGCTAAGGGAGCATCGACGCCTCTCTATCGTGGGATGCTGTTTGAAAAGGCGACTGGGGAGGCAGACCAAAGTCAGGGCACCAAACATCGACAAACAGTCGGGGGTCTGCTGTATCTCGCTGGAGCCACCATACCGGACTTAGCCTTTGCGACGACATACCTCAGTCAGTTCAACGAGCGGCCAACAGCTGAACACTGGACAGGAGTTCGCCACCTCCTGCGTTATGTAAAGCACACTAAAGACATTGGGCTGACGTTTAAGGAAACAGGAGAACGAATGACAGCCTTCTGTGATGCTGACTGGGCAAGTGACAGGACAGACAGACGATCATTCAGTGGGTACGTCATGATTTCCTGCTGGAGGTGCAGTCTCATGGTGTGCAAGAAAGCAGAGAACAACCGCCCTCTCCACAGTGGAAGCCGAAGACATGTCAATGTGTGAGGCAACCAAAGAGGTCTTGTGGTTGCAACAGTTCCAGAGGGAAATCAGAGTGGGTGAACTTGCGCCAAGGACATTGCTGGCCGACAACCAAGGGGCAATCGCACTAGCGAACAACCATGTGACATCGCAGAGGAGCAAGCATATATAACTTCGACATTTCTTCATCAGGGAGAAGATTGAAGGAGGACTGCCATCCCTGAATTATGTTCCATCCACCGACAACTTGGCCGACATCTTGACGAAGACATTGACAGGGAAGGAGACAGCTCGTCACCGAGAATGACTGGGTTTATCTAAACCAAAGTGAAAGTGTGGATTATTGTAGGGGAGCTGTTAGTGCTAAGAACAATTGCGCCCATTATTGGCGAGTGTTCAGTTAAATTCAGTGAGTGCTCATATCCACCGCTAGGTAAAGGATATCTTACCTTGTGTGTTCCAACGGACTATCTCGTGAAGTGTGACCGCGTGCAGGACGTGCTTGTGTGAGCTCCGTATTTACACTCAATGCAATTGACCACCGAGTGTTAAGAACTAACAAACAGGGGGATCAGAAATTCGGGGAAGAGTTACAACAAATCTACTTTGAGAGGTACGAATAGTACTTTCACGAAAAAGCTTTTCGGAAATCTCATTATTCGAGGAAGGAGACGTTGCGGATTGGACATTTTCAATATCCCAAAATTTTATCAAGTCATGGCCCGAATCGGCATGAACATGATAACAGTGAGAGACAGACTGAACAGGACTGCGATGTATTTGTCCAGTAGCAATCCATCCGAAGCTAGTTTTGTGGCAAAAAAAAACAACACTAGGAGCAACCTAGACTTTCTCAGAATTCAAACATTGCCAGAAAATGCTGGAACTGAGAAGAATATCAACAGGCAATTTTTCGTTGACATGTGGGTCGGCAAATTTTATGAAATGCGGAATACGCCAGTTATGAAGTGGAACAGAAGTGCTAGGAGTTTCATTGCCTATAGAATTAATCGCTAAGCAATCCAGTTGAAAATTTATGCCAAAATTATGAGAATCCTTTAAGTCGACCTTGACGAAACTTAAAGATTTGGACTTTGAACGATTAATTCCAGTGACTTATATTGAAGTAGGATGTTCTTGCAGACCTAATTTACGAATTAAATGCTCACTTATGGAGTTGTTGGTAGCAGCATTATCTAGTAACCCTCGAGCGGTAACCCATTTGCCATGCTCATTCTTAAGTAAAACTTGCACAGTGGATAGCAACACTTGAACCTTACTAAAGGAAGTGGAGCTTCTAGTGACCAACTGCGCACTATTAGAAGAAATTTCGGAATTAGATTTTGAAGAAGAACTGCTAGGGGCTGTTGATCGCGGTTTCTCATGTCTATGTAACAAGGTATGATGCTTGACTTTGCAATGAAAGCACAGACATTCGGAACGACAATTATTCAAGGAATGTGCTCTTCAAAGACAATTGAAACTATGTTTATCTTGAGCTGTTACTTTGCGTCTTTTATCCACAGACGAGGCTTTGAAATTATAACATTGACTAGCTGAAGTACCCGTGCTTCGCTACGCGTCATAAATAAATTAAAATGTGAAGGTGAGAATTAAAACAGGGGATAGGGGAGGTGCTGCGCAGAGGGAGATTAAGGATGGAACATTTTGTCCAACTACACCGCTCGGCGTTGACCGTGTTTTATAGCACAAATTTAGGGTTTACTCGCTAACCTTTGGAGATACCTTTCGGATAGAAAATGTAATTTTAAACCTTGTATATGCCATCAAAAGTTTGCTATTTCTTAGTGTTCTCTTTTTATTTGAAATAGAAAAATGAAAGTTTGAAACCAAACGGTGTAGTGACGTCACTAAAATGGTCGCCATCTTTAAATAGTGCAAAGTATTGAAATCAAAATTAACCTATATGTTAACCAGATAAATCAGCTACTTCTATGTAAAATTCATGTAAATCGGACCAGTGGTACTTGCATGATTGAGTAATACACCGACACACACCATCTCATTTTTAGCCTCGCTTCGCTCGCGTCATAGTCGTGTCATATTGTTATTCAATGAAATGCAAGTTTAATGCCGTCAACACCCCTTTAGAACCTGAATATCCAAAAATCCCTCCTTAGTAGACGTTTTCGACACACAACAAACATATCCCCAAAATATCATTCTTCTAACTTTAATAGTTTTGGTTGGTCGATGAGAGTGAACATCCAAAATTCCTTCCTTAGCGGACCTTCCAGAATTTTACCCCTCCCCATAGGCCCCTTAAATTGCATTTATGAAAAAACGGTCGAACACCTATTTATTTTATTTATTTATTTATTTATTTATTTTTAAGCTGATTGATTTCCTCCGAGTTTCAAACTCCTCGCCTATGTCGTTTAAGAGATACACGCTCCGTTAGGAATCTTTCAACCCCCACTTTTCATCCCTTTCACCTCATAATATACACTACATCGAAAAACCATTAGACATGTGTCAGCTTATTTTTAATGATTAGTATATACGCCAAGTATCACATCCCCAAATGAAACCACTCGTGAGATATTATTATTCAATGAAATGCACGTTTACCCCCTTAACACCTCTTTAGAACCTGAATATCCAAAACTCTTTCCTTAGTGGACGTTTTCGACATACAACGAACATATCCCCAAAATTTCATGTTTCTAACTTCAATAATTTTGGCTTGGCGATGATGAGTGAGTGAGTGAGTCAGGACATTTTCTTTCATTTATTTTTGATAATTTCACCCCTCCCCATGAACCCCTTACATAGGATTTATGAAGCAAACGGTCGAACACCTATTTACTTATTTAAAGCAGTTTTCGCCCTGAGTTTGATGAGTGAGTAAGTGAGTCAATCAGTTAGGACACTTTCTTTCCTGTTTTTCCCCCAGAATTTCACCCCTCTCCAAGGGCCCCTTAAATTGGATTTATGAAAAAACGGTCGAACACCTATTTACTTGTATTTTATGCTGTTTTTCCCGCCGAATTTCAAACTTCTCGCCTATGTCGTTTCAGAGATACACGCTCCGTTAAGAATCCCTCACCCTCAATTTTCACCCCTTTCACCTCATAATATACACCACATCGATAAACCCTTAGACATATGTCTGATTATTTTTAATGATTAGTTTAGCCTATATACCGAATATCACATCCCCAAAGAAACAACTCATAAGGCATCGTTATTCAATGAAATGCACGTTTACCCCCTTAACACCTCTTTAAAACCCGAATAAACAAAAATCATTCCTTATTTGACGTTTTCGACATACAGCGAACATATTCCCAAAATTTCATGTTTCCAACTTAATAGTTTTCGCTGGGCGTGATGAGTGAGTGAGTCAGACAGGACATTTTCTTTAGATTATTTTTACCAGAATTTCACCCCTCCCCATGGGCCCCTTAAATTGGATTGATGAAAAAACGCATGAACACCTATTAACTTATTTTTTAAGCTGTCTCTTCCCCTGAGTTTGTTGAGTGAGTGAGTTAGTCAGTCAGTTAGGACATTTCTCTCCTTTTTTCCCCCTGAATTTCACCCCACCCCTTTGGCCCCTTAAATTAATTTATGAAAACACGGTCGAACACCGATTTACTTACTTTTTAAGCTTTTTTTTTTCGCTGAGTTTCCAATTTCTCGCCTATGTCGTTTAAGAGATAGGCCTACACGCTCCGTTAGGAATCCTTCAACCCCCCACATTTCACCCTTTTCACCTCATAATAATACACCACTTCGATAAACCCTTAGACACATGTCTGCTTATTTTTAATGATTAGTTTATATGCCGAGTATCACATCCACAAATGAAACCACTCGTGAGATATTGTTATTCAATGAAATGCAGGTTTAACCCCCTTAAGACCCCTTTAGAAACTGAATATCCAAAAATCCTCGCTTAGTGTACGGTTTTGACATACAACGAATCTATCCCCGAAATGCCATGTTTCCAACTTCAATATTTTTGGCTGGACGATGATGAGTGAGTGAATGAGTCAGGACATTTTCTTTCAATATTTTTTTTCTTCAGAATTTCACCCCTCCCGATGAACCCCTTCAATTTGATTGATAAAAAAAAACTGTCGAAAAGCTATTTACTTACTTTAAAGCAGTTTTTCCCCCTGAGTTTGATGAGTGAGTGAGTCAGTCAATCAGTTAGGACACTTTCTCCCCCCCCCCCCCCAGAATTTCACCCCTCCCCATGGATCCCTTAAATTGGATTTATGAAAAAACGGTCAAAAACATATTTACTTCCCTTTTATGTTGATTTTTTTCGCTGAGTTTCAAACTCCTCGCCTATGTCGTTTAAGAGATACAAGCTCCGTTAGGAATCTTTCAATCCCCACTTTTCACCCCTTTCACCTCATAATATACACCACATCGAAAAACCCTCAGACACGTGTCTTCTTACTTTTTAATGATGAGTTCATATGCCGTGTATCACATCCCCCAATGAAATCAATCGGGAGATATTGTTATCAATGAAATGCAGGTTTAACCCCCTTAAGACCCCTTTAGAACCTGAATATCCGAAAATCCTTCCTTAGTAGACGGTTTCGACATACAATGAACATATCCCCAAACTGTCATGTTTCTAACTTCAATAATTTTGGCTGGGCGATGATGAGTGAGTGAGTGAGTGAGTCAGGACATTTTCTTACAATTTTCTTTTTTCAGAATTTCACACCTCCCCATGAACCCCTTAAATTTGATTTATGAAAAAAAAAACCTGTCGAACAGCTATTTACTTACTTTAAAGCAGTCTTTTCCCCCTGAGTTTGATGAGTGAGTCAGTCAGTCAATCAGTTAGGACACTTTCTTTCCTGTTACCCCCCCCCCCCCCAGAATTTCACCCCTCCCCATGGGCCCCTTAAATTGGATTTATGAAAAAAAACGGTCAAACTCATATTTACTTCTTTATGTTGATTTTTTTCGCTGAGTTTCAAACTCCTCGCCTATCTCCTCGGAGATACACGCTCCGTTAGGAATCTTTCAATCCCCACTTTTCACCCCTTTCACCTCATAATATACACCACATCGAAAAACCCTCAGACACGTGTCTTCTTATTAGCCTACTTTTCACATTTTGCAAAAATGAGGAAAAAGTAGTCTTATGAGATCGATCCGGGAAAATGTGTGTCTGTCTGTCTGTCTGTCCTTCTGTCTGTCTGTCTGTCTGGCTGTGTGTGTGTCCCCCCTATCAACTCCTAAACGGCTGGAGCAATCGAAATAAAATTTGGTAGGAGTAAAGATCTATACCTGAATATCTCACGTCCATATTTGAAAATGATGTCAGTGCTACCAACTGCTGAAAAATCGCAATTGAAATTTGAGCTCCATGTTGGATATCTTGGAAGGTATGAATGGGATCTATTTCAAAATCGGCACACATATAGATAATAATATTGCAGTTTAATTTCCAGAAGGCCATACATGGCAGTGTTGCCAAAATGATTATAAGCCTACTGATAGGTCCAATATTTAAATGCCTATAACTTCTACACTATCAATTGGAATTCAACCAAATTTCGTATGTTGTATGTGTACATAACCAGATATGACTGAACGTATTCTTATGAACCACCAGTGCTGCCAACTGTTAAAAATGCTCTTAATTTCTTTTATCCAAATACCAATATATATGAGAAAGTATGCAAGCCGACAGCTTTAAACTATGCACACGTATAGCACATGACATTCTATATTAATTTGGAGTAACTTATATACGTCAGTGCTACCAACATGATTCTAAGCCTGCTGAGAGATCCAACTTTAAATACATGTAACTTCCATACTATCATTTGGATTTCAACCAAATTTCGTATGTGCTATGTGTACCATAACAGCTATGACTATGCGTATTCTTAAGAGCAACCAGGGCTGACAACTGTTAATAAATGCTGTCTCTATTTTTGTTACCCTAATATCAATATATCAGAAAGAATGCAAGCCAATAGCTCTAAACTTTGCACACGTATAGTACCTGGCATTCTAGATTACTTTGGAGTAACTAATATACGTCAGTGCTGCCAACATGATTCTAAGCCTGCTGATAGGTCCAATTTTAAAATGCATGTAACTTCTATACTAACTAATGGATTTCATTCAAAATTGGCACAACAATAGATCATATTATTTCAGATTATTTCTGACCAATACATGCATGACACTGTTGCCAACATGATTTTACGCGCGCTGTTAGATCCTATGTTTAACTGCATGTAACGTCCATGCTATTCATTGGACTCCAACCAAATTTTGTATTCTGTACCTTAAGAGGTGGAACTAAGAATATATTCAGTCACCAGGGCTGCCAATTGGTAGTGCTCTATTAGGCTACATTATGCCAGGTATACAGTATTTCGAACTAATTAGAAATTTCTATATTACCAACTTAATTTCGTCATTATTCTAGATAGATCCATATCGATTAATCATTGGCATGAATCTTAAATTTTAAGAAAAGTAGGCTCTTTAGTTCGTCACGGAACTTCTTGTTTTTAATGATGAGTTTATGTGCCGAGTATCACATCCCCCAATGAAACCAGTCGGGAGATATTGCTATTCAATGAAATGCAGGTCTACCCCCTTAACACCACTTTATAACCTGAATATCCAAAAATCCTCTCTTAGTGGGCATTTGCGGCCCTTGAGGAAGCTGCATACCAAATTGCATTCCAATCCGTTCGGTGGTTTCTGAGATTTCGTGATGAATGAATGAGTGAGTGAGTGAGTGGTATTTGACAAATATATAGTAGATAGTGTCAAGTCTTTGTTCCCACCGTCGGCCGTCCTTGAAATGGTTTTCCGTGGTTTCCCATTTTCAACACCAGGCAAATGCTGGGACGGTACCTTCTGACAGGCCACGGCCGCTTCCTTCTACATCGTTGCCCAGTTTCATTCACCATCATTCATTTCATCTCTCATTAACTCCTCTCATGAGGTTGGCGTCAGGAAGGGCATCCGGCCGTAAAAACCATCGCCACAAAGACTTCCATCGCATCTCATCCCCGACCCCGTTGGAAAACGGGAATAATAAGGGGTAGACATACAGTGTCAAGTTTTTGTTATGCTAAACTCAGTTGACACGGGATTTCAAGTAAAGATCCTCATTTTCTATCCCGGTAGTGCAGAGCGCAACTCGAATCCAGTCGGCCGCGTCTCGACTTGAGCTATGTTGCCTTGGAAATGATCTGCCTTGCCATTCCTTCATGAGTATATTTTATGATTTGATTAGCCTGTGCTTGAGTGCAAAAGGGACGAAATCAGAAGAATGAGAAAGACTATCGAAAATTCATGTAGCCAACGGTTCCTTCTGGGTCCTAAATTATGTGTATGCAAAATTTGGTTGAGATTGGTGGAACGGTGTAGATTTGTGTATGGAACAGACAAACCCACCCACCCACCCACCCACATACATACAGACTTTCACTTTTATATATAAGACTCGCTTTGCTCGTTGGGGGCTCCGCCCCCAAGCCCCCGGTGCTTTTGACGATCCGTGTATTTTTAGGGAAAGTAATGGGTTGAAGTGTTTAAAACATATCGTTCTGAATTTACTGTTTTTATGTTTGCTGTGACTTTGTAATAATAATAAAGACGAATATGTTGCATGCAGATTTTCCATTGATGTACATTTTTTAGTTGATTCGTGGGTGTCACCTACCAATATAAATTATGCTAATGGTCTGAATAAAATCTTAGTTTTGCTTTGTTATAATTTTTCTATAAGTTTATAGTGTCTTCAGTGTACGAAGTCCCGCACATTTGTTGCGTGTCAAATTTTCGGATTTTATTTTGCACTTGCCCTCAAGTCCATAAAAATCCACTACTTAATATATGATAATGTTTTGTTACGAGTCCAAATTTTAATTCTCTATAGTGTTATTGCCTCTTTTGACATCTCTTTTCCCACTTTTAAAATATATTTCCAATTGAGGGTGGAATGTGCGCACTGATATGTTTTAAGTCTGTTTGGACATGGCTGGTCCTCTAGTATACTTCTAGTTATAATAATATTGGGGGGGGGTGAGTTTAGCCAAGGCATGTCCCCTAGCCTACTGCCAGTTATATCATGACAGGAAATTTCGTTAACGCAGATCCCCTAGCCTACCTGTAATACCGTTTTCAGGAGTTTTATTATGAAAAGTTATTTAGCCTACTGCCAGTTACTGTATATCATTTGATAAAGCAGGTCCCCTAGCAAAACAGTCTGTTTTCCAAAATGCCGATGCGCTGCTGTTCAGAACATGTAATATATGAACCCATTAATATATCACAGAAACTGTAAATTTCTTGGAACTAAGAAACTTACACGAACGCAATACCTCCAGTAATTAGTTTACAACATTACGCATATTTGCAAATATAGATTCTTTTCCCCATTCAGTTCTATATGTGTTTGGCAATAACATTCGACTTTCTATTCGGATTAATATTGTTATTATCATTATTATTATTATTATTATTATTATTATTATTATTATTATTATTATTATTATGAAGGTGACGTGGTGATGCTGAAGTCATGACTATTGCCTCTTACCAAGGCTGACTGGGTTCAATTCTCATCGAATGCATGTGAGATTTACCATCTGAAATATCAAGTGCTGTGGTTGAGAATCCACACAAAAAGAGGAGGTCCCGTGCCTCATGTTCAAGAGATTAACGGCCATGTCAAATTACAAACTTCCTTCCATTTTCACTAATATGATGTGTAGACTATATGGGTATTTACTCACCCGATTATTAATCACAGAAAGAACAAGAAGTTCCGTGACGAATTAAAGTGCCTACTTTTCTTAAAATTTAAGATTCATGCCAATGATTAATCTATATGCATTTGTCTAGAATAATGACGAAATTAAATTGGTAATATCGAAATTTCTAATTAGTTCGAAATACTGTATACATGGCATAATGTAGCCTAATAGTGCACTACAGTTGGCAGCCCTGGTGACTGAATATATTCTTAATTCCATCTCTTAAGGTATAGAATACAAAATTTGGTTCATGACCAATGGATTGCATGGACGTTACATGCAGTTAAACATTGGATCTAACAGCGTGCGTAAAATCATGTTGGCATCAATGTCATGCATGTATTGGGTCAGAAATAATCTGAAATAATATTATTTATTGTTGTGCCAATTTTGAATTAAATCCATTAGTTTGTTTAGAAGTTATATGCATTTTAAAATCAAGTTGGCAGCACTGAAGTATATTAGTTACTCCAAATTAATCTAGAATGCCAGGTACTGTACGTGTGGAAAGTTTAGGGCTATTGGCTTGCATACTTTCTGATTTATTGATATTAGGGTAACAAAAATAGAAACTGCATTTATTAACAGTTGGCAGCCTTGGTTGCTCTTAAGAATACGCATAGACATAATGTGTTATGGTATATAACACATACGAAATTTGGTTGAAATCCAATTGATAGTATAGAAGATATATGGATTTAAAAATTGGACCTATCAGGAGTCTTATAATCATTTTGGCAACACTGCCATGTATGTCCTCCTAGAAATTAAACTGAAATAATATTGTGTATACGTGTGCCAATGTTAAAATAGGTCCCATACATACCTTTCAAAGTATCAAACATGGAGCTCAAATTTCAATTGCGATTTTTCAGCAGTTAATATCACTGACATCATTTTCAAATACGGCATTGAGATATTCAGGTATAGATCTTTACTCCTACCAAATTTTGTTTCGATTGCTGCAGCCGTTTAGGAGTTGATAGGGGTGGACACACACACAGCCAGCCAGACAGACAGACAGACAGACAGAAGGACAGACAGACAGAAGGATAGACACACATTTGCCCGGATCGATCTCATAAGTCTACCTTTTCCTCATTTTTGCTAAATGTGAAAAGTAGGCTAAAAATACGTACATATATTGAATATCAGTTTCTATGTGGTTGAATGTAAATTAATTTTCTACAATATTGAGCACCTCTAAATATGCCCCTCTAAATATGCACCTCGATTAACGTCCTAATATGATAATTTAAAAAAAAACAACAACAAGTAGTTCCGTGACGAACTAGAGAGCCTACTTTTTTTAATATTAGAATTCATGCCAATCTATATAGACCTATCTAGAATAATGACGAAATCAAGTTGGTAATACTAACATTTATAAGTACTACAGTTTGAAATACACCTGAAATAGTGAAGCCTAATAGAGTAACTTACTACAGTTGGCAGCCCTAGCGACTCTGAATATATTCTTAGTTCAATCTCATAAGGTATAGAATGCACATACAACATTTAGTTGAAGTCTAATGGATAGTATGGACGTTACATGCTGTTTGATATTGGATTTATCAGTGCGCGTTGGGAACAAAGTCATGTATGTGATGCTCAGAAATAAACGCAAATATTACGATCTAATATAGTGCCAATTTTGGATAAATCCATTTGTGAGTATAGAAGTTACATGAAATTAAAATTTAAACTATCAGAAAGCTTAGAATCATGTTGGCAGTACTGAGGTATATTAGTTACTCCAAATGAATCTAGAATGTCAGGTGATATACGTGTGCAAAGTTTAGAGCTGATGGCTTGCATACTTTCTGATATATTGATATTAGGATTGAACAATTAGAGAGAGCACTTACTAACAGTTGGCAGTCCTGCTGGTTCTTACGAATACGTACAGTAATAACTATTATGGTACACAAGGCACATACGAAATTTGGTCGAAATCCATTTGTTAGTATAGAAGTTATATGCATTTAAAGACTGGACCTATCAACAGGCATATAATCGTGTTGGCAGCACTGATGCATATAAGTTATGCCAAACTAAGGTAGAATTTTAGATACTATACGTGTGCAAGGTTTAGAGCCGTTGGCTTGCATACTTTCTGATATATTGATATTGATGTTAAAATATATAGAGACCATTTATCAACAGTTGGCAGCCCTGGCGGCTCATTAGAATACGTACAGTCATATCTGTTATAGTACACATAGTACATAAAGAATTTGGTTGAAATTCAATTGACAGTATAAAAGTTACATTCATTTATATTATGGACCTATCGGCAGAATTAGAATCATGTTGGCAACACTGGCATGTATGAACTTCTGATAATTAATCTGGAATGTTATCGTCTATTTGTGTGCCAATTTAGGAAGAGTTCGCATCCATAACTTCTGAGATATCCAACATAGAGCGAAAATTTCAATTGCGTTTTTCAGCAGTTGGTAGCACTGATGTCAATTTCAAATATGGCCGTGAGATATTCAGGTGTAGATCTTTACTCATACCAAATTTGGTTTCGATAGCTGCAGCCGTATAGGAGTTGATACGGGAGGACACACACACAGCCAGACAGACAGACAGACAGAAGGACAGACAGACACACATTTCCCCCGATCGATCACTAAAGGCTACTTTTTCCTCCTTTTTGCAAAATGAGAAAAGTAGGCTAAAATACAGCAGAATGATTAAAACCAGTTATATTAAATACATTTGTGCAATACAACCGTAAAGTTAAGGCAGAAAAATAAAAAAAAGTACCCTGGAAGTCGGTAGGATTCGCCGCATTCACTTGTGAATTCAAGTTGCTCGTTCCTTTCAAAAACGGCTAAGAAGAGTCAAGTACTGGCAAACGAAAATATTCAATTGACGAAAAATAAAACCCTTCAATAGAATTAAAGCACACAGCGGAAAATATTAGGTACTATACCTTCTTAAAAAAGCCTACAGAGACAGTAACTCACATGATACAGACTGCATGAAGAGTATAAAATGAGACTCAAAATCACATATTGTTTCCAATCCCACAAAACCCATCTATAAATAATACAATACATAATCAGATCATAGTGGAAATAAACCTATAACAAAGCTATATAGTTGAGCATGGGTCCTAATGGAAAATAATTCTATCACCTGAAACCAAAAATGCATGGGACGAAAAATAATCATAATATCATGTTGGTTTCCGACCCTACAAGACGTAAAAAATATAATAAAAGTATTAAAAAAACTATTTTTTGAAATTTCATTCGAATCAATTTTTAAGTTATTCGTGGGACATAGAAAAATTTCGGACAAAAAGTACAAAATCATTAATAACTCCCTAATTATACGTCGTATGATGAAATAGCAAGAGACAAAAAAGATGTAATGTGTTTTTGTCTACAACATAGGTCATGTACAATATCACACTCGGAGAAAAATTTCGGCCAAAAAGTACAAAATCATTAATAACTCCGTAATTAAACGTCGTGTGATGAAATAGCAAGATACAAAAAAGATGTAATGTGTTAATGTCTACAACATAGGCCATGTACAACATCACACTCAGAGAAAAATTTCGGCCAAAAAGTACAAAATCATTAATAACTCCCTAATTAAACGTCGTATGAAAAAATGGAAAGAGACAAAAAAGATGTAATGTGTTAATGTCTACAACATAGGCCATGTACAATATCACACTCAGAGAAAAATTTCGGCCAAAAAGTACAAAATCATTAATAACTCCCTAATTAAACGTCGTATGAAAAAATAGCAAGAGACAAAAAAGATGTAATGTGTTATTGTCTACAACATAGGCCATGCACAATATCACACTCAGAGATATTACTGGAGATTTGTAGAGTCCCCCTATTATTTTTGTCTTTTGTAGGGTTGAAAATTAAAAAATGTACCTTTTCGGAATTTTTATGTTGGTTTCAAGGTGAAAGGAGTGTTTTTGCCAAATCTCAAGTTTGTAACTCATCTGGAAGTGGGTAAACATTTATGTCAGTGAGTGAGTGAGTGAGTCAGTCAGTCAGTCGGCCATGTGGCTTTATATAATACTAGCTGAAGTACCCGTGCTTCGCTACGCGTCATAAATAAAATAAAATGTGAAGGTGACAGTTAAAAGAGGGGATAGGCGAGGTGCTGCGCAGAGGGAGATTAAGGATGGAACAATTTGTCCAACTACACCGCTCGGCGTTGACCGTGTTTTATAGCACAAATTTAGGTTTTACTCGCTAACGATTGAAGATACCTTTCGGATAGGAAATGTAATTTTAAACCTCGTATATGCCATCAAAAGTTTACTATTTCTTAGCGTTCTCTTTTTATTTGAAATGGAAATATGAAAGTTTGAAACCAAAGGATGTAGTGACGTCTCTAAAATGGTCGCCATCTTTAAATAGTGCAAAGTATTGAAATCAAAAGTAACCTATATGTTAACCAGGTAAATCAGCTACGTCCATGTAAAATTCATGTAAATCGGACCAGTGGTACTTGCGTGATTGAGTAATACACAGACACACACCATCTCATTTTTAGCCTCGCTCCGCTCGCGTCATAGTCGTGTCATATTGTTATTCAATGAAATGCAGGTTTAACCCCGTTAACACCCCTTTAGAACCTGAATATCCAAAAATCCCTCCTTAGTAGACGTTTTCGACACACAACAAACATATCCCCAAAATATCATTCTGCTAACATTAATAGTTTGGGTTGGTCGATGAGAGTGAACATACAAAAATCCTTCCTTAGTGGACGTTTTTCTTCCAGAATTTCACCCCTCCCCATAGGCCCCTTAAATTGGATTTATGAAAAAACGGTCGAACACCTATTTATTTTATTTATTTATTTTTAAGCTGATTGTTTTCCTCCGAGTTTCAAACTCCTCGCCTATGTCGTTTAAGAGATACACGCTCCGTTAAGAATCTTTCAACCCCCACTTCTCATCCCTTTCACCTCATAATATACACTACATCGAAAAACCATTAGACATGTGTCAGCTTATTTTTAATGATTAGTATATATGCCAAGTATCACATCCCCAAATGAAACCACTCGTGAGATATTGTTATTCAATGAAATGCACGTTTACCCCTTTAACCCCTATTTAGAACCTGAATATTCAAAACTCTTTCCTTAGTGGACGTTTTCGACATACAACGAACATATCCCCAAAATTTCATGTTTCTAACTTCAATAATTTTGGCTTGGCGATGATGAGTGAGTGAGTGAGTCAGGACATTTTCTTTCATTTATTTTTGATAATTTCACCCCTCCCCATGAACCCCTTACATAGGATTTATGAAGCAAACGGTCGAACACCTATTTACTTATTTAAAGCAGTTTTCGCCCTGAGTTTGATGAGTGAGTAAGTGAGTCAATCAGTTAGGACACTTTCTTTCCTGTTTTTCCCCCAGAATTTCACCCCTCTCCAAGGGCCCCTTAAATTGGATTTATGAAAAAACGGTCGAACACCTATTTACTTGTATTTTATGCTGTTTTTCCCGCCGAATTTCAAACTTCTCGCCTATGTCGTTTAAGAGATTCACGCTCCGTTAAGAGTCCCTCAACCCCCAATTTTCACCCCATTCACCTCATAATATACACCACATCGATAAACCCTTAGATATATGTCTGATTATTTTTAATGATTAGTTTAGCCTATATACCGAATATCACATCCCCAAAGAAACAACTCATAAGACATCGTTATTCAATGAAATGCACGTTTACCCCCTTAACACCTCTTTAAAACCCGAATAAACTAAAATCATTCCTTATTTGACGTTTTCGACATACAGCGAACATATTCCCAAAATTTCATTTTTCCAACTTGAATAGTTTTCGCTGGGCGTGATGAGTGAATGAGTCAGACAGGACATTTTCTTTCAATTATTTTTTTCAGAATTTCACCCCTCCCCATGAACCCCTTAAATTGGATTTATGAATAAACGGTCAAACACATATTTACTTATTTTTATGCTGATTTTTTTCCGCTGAGTTTCAAACTCCTCGCCTATGTCGTTTAAGAGATACACGCTCCGTTAGGAATCTTTCAATCCTTACTTTTCACCCCTTTCACCTCATAATATACGCCACATCGAAAAACCCTCAGACTCTTGTCTTATTATTTTTAATGATGAGTTTATGTGCCGAGTATCACATCCCCCAATGAAGCCAATCGGGAGATATTGCTATTCAATGAAATGCAGGTCTACCCCCTTAACACCCCTTTAGAACCTTAATATGCAAAAATCCTCTCTTAGTGGGCATTTGCGGCCCTTGGGGAAGCAGCATACCAAATGTCATTCCAATCCGTTCGGTGGTTTCTGAGATTTCGTGATGAATGAATGAGTGAGTGAATGAGTGGTATTTGACAAATATATAGTAGAAGATGTGTCAAGTCTTTGTTATTCTAAACTCGGTTGACAGTGCTGTGTGAGTAGGTGAGTAACTGACGGGATTTCAAGTAAAGATGCTCATTTTCTATACCGGCAGTGCAGAGCGCAACTGGCATCCAGACGGCCGTGTCTCGACTTGAGCTATGTTGCCATGGAAACTCTCTGCCTTGCCATTCCTTCATGAGTATATTTTATGATTTGATTAGCCTGTTTTTGAGTGCAAAAGGGCCGAAATCAGAAGAATGAGAAAGACTATCGAAAATTCATTTAGCCAGCGGTTCCTTCTGGGTCCTAAACTATGTGTATGCAAAATTTGGTTGAGATTGGTGGAACTGTGTAGATTTGTATACGGAACCAACCCACCCACCCACATACATACATACAGACTTTCACTTTTATATATAAGATAGATATAAGTGATGAGAATGTTGACATAGAACGCAACCTTGTATCTGATTAGGTGATTGAATATGTGAGGCAAAAGCATGAGACCTCAAAACTCTTGTGGTTTGAAAACATTTTAGAGGAAATAGCAGAACATTTTGGCAGGCGATAGCGGACAAAACTTGGCACCTGGCTTTTATAAACTTAACAAGGGTCTCATAAATGCATTGCGAATGCTGAGATAATTCCATCTCCCAAGCTTTTAGTGTAGCAGAATCGAATTTGGTAGAAAAAAGATGAATTGGGAATAAATCCCAAAATTTCACAGGCTGAACTAAATTATCCAAAGCACGAGTGTGAAGCTCTACTGTGTCTATTAAATTGTGAAGAGATATAACTTTGTCAGACTGAACATTAGGAAGGTTGAACAAAGCTTGTATGTGTCTTTGAATCCTAAGCCTTGAGTTCCCGTAACGATATTTGAGCAACTCTAAAGCGACCTTGTAATCGTAACTTGTCAGAGGGGTTTCGTTGTCATGAATTAATGAAGTTAATAATTCGAAAAATGGTTCCCATTAACTTTCATTGCCACGAAATATAGGTAATTCAATTTTGGGGAGAATCGCACGAGTAGGTGCGGAGATATAAACAGAAGGGGTTACATCTTCTTTCTTTGCCTCAAGTGTTAACGTTCTTAGTGGGCTTTTTGCTTCAGCGTAGCCTTGAAAATAAAAACGTTCTGTTCCATTACGATCTCTCTGTTGTTCGGGGCTTTGAATTTCATCATATTTCTCAAAGGCTTGCTCATAGTTTTTTAATCTTTGAGAGATTATATCTAAATTGCATTCCTGTTCTGTAAGGTTTGAGAGAGAAGTTCTAAAACGGGTTAATTTACCCTTATATGAGGCACGAGTTTTAATGCTTGTGTTGTCAACAGGCATATTGAAAACTGGAGCAAACTCACCACCTTTGTTTGACTGCCTTTCTTACGTCACTTGAAGTAGACAACACTGAAGGGAGAACTGGCACCGTTCCAAATCTTTCCCCGATGTTGTTGACACAAGTCTGAGCTGAAAAATGCACATGTATTAGTACATTATAAAACAATTTAAGCATTAATACTCTGTTTGATTTCTGGTGTGTAATTGTTTGAAATGGCTTAAATTCCCGGGGTTGAGGCAACAAAAATATGGAGAAGAGTTTCGCCCTAATACTTTCCCATACGGGAGATCGCATCAGGCGTGAGCCTGTTCAAAATAATTACTGTGAAAGAAACATTAAACTGAAAGTGGTGCGGGATAGTGGTTATTGAAATGCATCGCCAGGAACCAAAAAGTTAGAAAAAAATATTTATTGCTAAATTGCAGCAATGAGAAGAACATTTTTTTTAAATTGATGACACAATAAACCAAATGCACATAAGTGCTTAAAGCATAGATGACTAGATACATTTAAATAGAGCAAGTTTTACGAGTCTGATACAGAAACCCTTTTAAAAATAGAGTCCTTTGAAATATTTGATTTATCCGACGAGTAGTTGCTCTCATATAAAATTATATTATTTGTAAACTTGATGATGAGATGAGAATAAAAGTTCATAAAACCAATAACTTATCTTTTCAAAAGAAATTCTTGCAGAGCCAGCTCCATAAAATATTCTGGCTGTTTGAGTGGCGTAGAGAGTAAGTGTCCCTTGGGAAGGAGGCGTCCGTGGCCTCAGAGCAAGCGTGCCATGAGAAGCAAATCCCAATCTTCTATTCTTCTTGCTTGGAAGGCAAGACAGCTGTAGTGTCTAGGCGGAGGTATGTAGCTTGCATGCAGTCTGGGAGACTGCCGTGGCTTCAAGTAGGTGGACGAGAGATCCAACTCAAATGAAATTGCTGAATACCAGTTGACGGCTGCCTAATGAAGAAGTTTGCCAAGGTAATACACACATGGCGTGGCATGCAGATAATAATCTGCTTAAAGATGTGGAGATGCCATGGGTGGCCTGTGAGCTAGTGCCGGTGTGCCATGGCTCCACCAATGAGCCCTCTCAATAACAGTTTGCATTCAATTTAAACTTCAAAGAAATGGCAAGCGTATCTTATTGTGCATTCATTTGAACGAGCGCGCGGACTGAAATACGCTCTAGCGGCGCTTTCCTGAATGCGCGAGCCAAGCCACTAAGGCTCCACCGGGCTCCACCTCCGAAAATAATACTCAGCACCAATAAAGGCTAGTTTGGCTTGGCTTTGCATGTGTTGTATTGTGTTGTGTTGGGCCACAGATTACCCTAGGGCACGGTCGACTCTAGAAAGGTCGGAAGGTTCAACGTGACAACACTGTAGCTACGGCTATTGTCAGTCATACTTCGTCACGAGCGCCTGAACTGAAACAGCAGTTTGCTAGCAAGAGAGGCGAAAAGACTACCGAATTAATATTGGGCAAACATAATGTACGTGTTTAGCAAAACATCTGTTGATTTTTATTTACACACGACCAGTGTTACAATCGGAAATAAATGGATAACGTGCATATGATCGTGAAAAGTTGTTATAAGAGCCAAGCAGCTGATATTAGGCATGAGTGACATGGAAATAATTTACCAACATAAAAGTGTTTAGCAAAATAAAGAAAATTATTTTGGTTTCTTTTCGTATTTTATTACTCTGAAGTATGGTAATAAAACAATTGGCGGTGTTATAATAATAATAATAATAATAATAATAATATGGAGTAAGTAGATGCAATTGAGGGTTATGTGATGCAAAAATGTAGGCTATCTCCCATAACATCTTCACACTGTAGGCCTATAATAAACCCTCGATTCCGCCGCACATGTATGTAGATAATTTACTACCATTATAGAAATAGTCTGTTGCTGCTGGTATGCCATAACTGTATCAGATTACTTCTGTTTCCATCCTAAAGTGCTGCAAATTTCTCTTCCCATAACCAAGTTTGCTGACATCAACAGCATCATTCCCTGCCTGTGAATATTTGTTTAGCAATACAGTGGCAATAATTGAAAGTATTTTTTCACTTAATTGACTAATTTATGCAATCTACGAACCATTTCGAAGGTTCCCTAATCCAGGTCTGGCGCAGATTTTCGTCACTTGGGAACCTAAACACTGGTGTGTAGCCTCACTTACTTGGTTAATTTGCATTACAGTTGGGGATACAACATGTATCTGGCTGGCATTGTTACGGTGCCGAAACATTCCAGGAAAATCAAAGTTTAAAACATGAAGTACGATATGTGATAATTCCATGTACCGTAGGCATTTAAAAATACCATATTTGCCAGATACAAAGCACACTCGTCAGTGTGTTCTCGATTAGGGATTACAGTTTAAAAAAACTCATCTGGAAGGGTAGTATAAACGCTACTATAAAGCGTATAAACGTAAAAAGCGTAAGCAACAAAATATAGAAGGAAATATCCCTATGAGATAAACAAGAACACTTGCCAGAATGAACGTTCCCTCGTGTTCCCGCCTGACAAGGGTATGACTGATGAACATGTTGCAAAGTCTCAGCCTTCCGACCTGTCTAGAGTCGACCGTGCCTAGGGCTGTGTTTCTATCTCCCAAAAGTTTAATAATGGCACCCCGTCGTGTTCGTTAAGCCGCCATTTTGGTCGCAGTCACGGCCTAGGGTGGGGGATTAACGAAGAGGAGTGAATCAAAACTTTCTAAAATTTTGCCGAGCATGGTCTCCAAATCAAAACGTCTCTGATTGGCTGAGCACTTATTGGGTCCTTCCCGCCACACAGCCGCAATCAATTCCGCCATTAACCTCAATTTAACATAACCTAAGTTACTTAAATTACAAATATTAATGTTGGTGAAGGGTGGGTGACTTGTGGATTAGATAAGCCATTTTTTAGTGTTGCCTTCTTTAAAATACTTACAAAATGGAGTTTAGGTCGAAAATACTTAGAAAATGCATTGTAGATTGAAAATACTTATAAAATGTGGTTGAGATTCAAATTACTCACAAAATGTAATTTAGAGACACGGGGGACCAATTCAAAAAAACAGGGTGGGAACTTTATAGAGAAAAGGAATTTAATGAAAGGAAAAGGATGGCTGATCCCTAGATGAATGAGGGATAAGGAAAGATGAGAGAAGGTCCAATGAAGGCGGGAAAGGAAGGGACTCCTTAGGCCTCGGACACCCCAATACCGTCGGGGTCAGAAGAAAACAAGAGATGACCAAGAGAGGTCAAGATGGAGAGGATCCCGGCACAAGTAAGTGGAAGCAATGCCGGACTCAGCTGAGGTCCCGTGGTCACCAACCCACGTCCCACTAGACGTGAGCCCCTGGGGGATAAACATGGGATCATATTTTCCTAGTGTAAAATCATATTTTTTTCTCAATATGCAAGTTTTAGAAACTGAAATGTATTTTTTGTCTTATTGTTGACCACCCTCCCCTAACAAATTCACAAATAAATTTGATACAATGGTCCGGCTAGCTCAAAACAGTTGCCTCCCCTACTCTATTTTCAACTTACGTACAATAATTAGCCTACAGTTTATCTCCTAGTTTCTGTGTCCCCACATTAATTTTAAAGTACATTTTCACAATTTCTTTGCAAGAGAACATTGTATGATTTCCTTTGCATCCTGCATCAACTCCACGAGTTTTGGAACATTCATGGAAGATGCAAATTTCTAAAGGTTACCCAAAACAGATAGTGCTTCTCCTAAAGTAGGTAGCTTTAGCTCCCTTTCGCTATGTTCGTTGTTGTCATCCGTTTCTCCCATGACCTGCTGTTTTTGGCAGCAATATCGGCTGCACTTTCGACATCTTCAGACATGACAATTTTTTGACTTCATGAACTTGCCCACAGAGAATCACTAAGCCTGTGCTATCAAAGCTAATAGAAGCTGGGCATTACTGCTAGTTATAATAAAGCATTGGAGACTAGCTTCTAATGAAACCGTCTACAAGGAGATGGAACGGTAATGAGCACAATTAGGAAAGAACACATATCAACCGTTGGACATTTAATCAGGACACCGGAAAGCAGAATCAACAGGAGAATAATATACATAAAAAGTAATGGAACATTAAGAGTAATATTTGATGGATTATGGAAATTAAGAATCATCATTTTCTTCGGCTTATCCCAATTAATTGGGGTCGCCGGGGCCAACCTGGCTCATTTTGGTTTTGGCCGGGGATTTAAGACCGGATGCCCTTCCTGACGCCACGTGATTTTTCAGGTGAAAATTTCGCCCAGCTGTCACCGGGATTCGAACCCCGGCCGTCCGGGTGAAGGACGAGCAGCTAAGCCTCTGCGCCATCACGCTCCCCGATTATGGAAATTAAGGATGATATGAGAAAATTACAAATTACTATAGAGGATTTATAAAACAAAACAGCCAAAATTAAGAAACTCTAATATGAACAAAGCACACTAGAAACTAAGATCAACAAACGAACAATGGGAAGTGTAATTTCATGTGAAGAAATATGACTGCGACCCGGCAGAATGAAGAAATATTGGGCTGATAGGAAAAACAAAAATCCTTTGTATAGAATTAACGAAAGTGGTCCAATGAAGGCCATTAAATGTAAATAAATAAAGCATTGTTCTGGAATGTAAAATATTTAATGACCATCACACCCTTGCATATAAAGTTCATATAAACTAGAATCACTGTTAATTTAACATATTTCAAAACAGGAAAGTACTGATTTTATACTGACATGTAGTTCAACAACAGAAATACCAATACTGTTTCACTTAGCTCCATCATCACCTTCACCAGAAACGTTCGCTGCATCAGCGTCAGAAGGCTTAACTTCCAGCAATTCTTTGCGTACTGGTATATGGTCTGGTATTCCAGTGATTCTGTGTTCTTCGCCTGCTACAGATAGTAACAACAAATAATAATTAATAAGGGAGATTGTTGTTTTATGGGGCAGAACCCCTACTTGACAACTTAGGAACATAGGAGCAAAAACCGATAACTCCACTGCTTGCTGCATTCATGCTTTTGTGTTTCTGGGAGGCATATTGGGTGAAATATGATTCTATAAAATCCTCCGTTTTAAAAAGTTGTTTAAAATACCACAATATTATCAGTGTTCATTACATTCCTTGATAAATGCTTCGCTGGGCTTATTGGCTTTTGTTCCAGGACTCCTCAATTGCTAGGGAAAGAACACATTTTGTACCCTAATATTTGTAGATATTAGATGACATTATATTTAGCTCTAAATGAAGATTTGCTGTGTCAAGTTTCACTGCACTTAGATCATCAGGAAAGTCATTTTAAATATTTTTGAATGTGCATGACCGCCATGGTGTTTTCTGTTTTGAAATGAATGGAATTGTCCAAACGTTACTTGTAACTTGAGAATCACCTGTTATTGGAGGTATTACTATGTGCGGCGTGGTTGTGATGCCATATCCATAGATTTATCCTGTTATGTGTACTTACAAATGCATATTCTGGTTGTATCATTTAGATGTAACTGGTAAATTATTGAGTGCTCTAATTGAGATACTCTTAATTCAATACATTGCTTTCTTATAACAGTATAGGGTCCATATGGAAGTGTGGCCTGCTTGACACAGGAGAGTATAGCATTGGTTTAGGTGGGGCTTCTAATACAGAGAATCATTCATATAACACCACGGAATGGTTAGGTCCTTACGAAGTACATAAATATTTTGTGAAACTGTCCAAACGACTTCAACGAGAATGGGCCGGCAAATGACGGTTTGAATTTGGCAGATGTCGAGGGTAGAAGTCTCAATTCCTTCTGTCAGTGTTTGCAATTTTGCCACCATCCATCGCGGCTCCAATGACACAGTTCGGAAACAGCATCTTATGGGTATTTTTGAAAAAGAAATATTTAATTACCGTATTTGGAACTTTTATTTAATCAAATTATTGTAAGGATATCCATTTTATTTTATTTTAGTAATGTTAGACGTTGAAGAAGATATCAATGAATATCAAAACATGTACAACATTTCAATAGAAGTTTCATAATTTGCATTGATTGGTGTAGTATTTTTAAGTAGTATTATTCCGGGTATGACAACGCAAAATGGAACGGAAAATCCTTCAAGTTTCTTTGATGGACAGATTACGAAACGAGGAGATAAGACGAAGAACTGCCATGAAAGATGTCGTGACAACAGCTGACAGGCTAAAATGGGAGTGGGGAGGCCACGTGGCCAGAATGAAAGACGATCGATGGACGAATAAGCTAACGGTATGGGATCCCAGGACAGGAAGAAGGAATGTGGGTAGACAGAGGACCCGCTGGAAAGACTCAATCGTAAGGAAGACAGGCAAACATTGGACGAGGATAGCAAGGGAGAGACAAGAATGGAGGTGTATGGAACTATAAGAAGGGAAGAGAAGTAGATCTTCAACAACGAAAAATACTAGTATACAGCACACCTATGGCATGAAAGATACACTTCTGCAACCTGTAATAAGCCAAACAACGCACAAGGTAAACGGTAACAAATATGCACATACAAAGACACGACAACTGCCTCCCTCCCTTCTAGAGAAGAAGATGTAAAGTGAAGTTTTAGTGTAGTGAAGTGAACTACGGGGAAGTGTAGCAAGTGGAGTGTAAACTTGTACACAACTCCTTAGGACTTGCTCGCCTAACGAGTTTAAACCAGAACACGTCTCTGCTCGCAGGAGGCTATATTTATTTATTATTTAACAAAAGTCTAACACAACAAAGACAAATGGACATTAATGAAATTAGATCAATATTACAACTAAATATCAGATATTTAAAAAAAATGTAGGAACAGTTCAAAATGGAGAGAGCAGTCATTGGGATTAGATAATTGATGCCAATACAATATCAACTTCGATTTTAGTTCAGCACGTTCTTAAAACTTGATGCAAACGAGTCCCGATCTCATCGCAAACTTGATCCTTTTCCAAGTGGGAAATTGTTTCCTTGCATTTGTAAGTGCTTCTGAAGACAGTCAACACGCCAACCGCAAACTTCCTTAGTTCAGGAAAGGACTAAGGAAGACTGATGTAAAATGTAACAATATGATTATTCTTTCAATGCATCATTCACGTGAAACACAATCACCTTAATCTGTAGATTTTCTGGAACTTTCAAAATATCCACTTCATAATGATTTTGAAAAAACGGATTTCATTTGAATAAACATGAAGTTCGACAAATCGCACGTCAAACTTGCTTTCAATGAGTTCTACTGCATAAACAAATTTGCAAACATGAAAGTCATGGTCTTTATCCTGAAGTTTGATAGAAATCTCGTACAACACAGAAAATGAAGTTTTTATTAAGGTGGAGCATAAAATGAAACAAAATGTTGTTAATTTGTATTTCCAGAAATCTGAACAGTACATTAATTAAACCAGAGAATAAAATTAGAAACACATTTTAGAGTGTCGTATGGAATTTGTCTGATACTATGTGTTATTGTAGATGTGTATAAATGTATTTGGTTCTAGGACTGGAGTAATGCACCAAAAATACTTAAAATAAGGTACCTGGAATGTGAAAACTTCAGGGGGAACACACTCAGGATGGCTGCTATCAGCACCGGGATTCGAATCTTGGATCTCCGTATGATCATCTCTCCAGTCCAGCTGTGTCTGAGCTAATTGTTTAATTTCTACATAGCTGCCACACCTTATATCTGAGGCAATCTGTTTAACCTTGGTCTACCCCTACAGTTCTTGTCCTCAGCCCTTCCTTTCATAACTAAGTTTGCTATCCTGGGTGTGTTAGTACATGTCCTATCAACCTATCTATTCTCTTCATTAGCAGTCGCCAGAAACAACTCTTCTCGCCCACTCGTCTTAACACTTTTTCATTTGTTACACTATCTGCCCATCTGATCTTCATCATTCTCCTGTAACACCACATTTCAAACACTTCTATTCTCCTCTTTTCTGCTGTGCCAACAATCCAAGTTTCGCTTCCTTACAGTGCCACGCTCTAGACAAAGGTATTCAAAAATTATTTCCAATACATCTTTATTTGATGTCAACAGATTTCTTTTCTGTAGAAATACTTTCTTCGCCTAAACCAACCTACCAATCGACTCGTATGATATTTACATCAAATCAGAGAAATCTAAAACTATTGGTTAAGTACCTTATATTTCGTCAGTCTTTCTCCTATCCCAGTCATGATTTTATATTGTATTAGCCTACATGTCATGAGGTGAAAGAGGAGAAACTTACTTGACATTGCATCTCCTGACACTCCACCAAGACTTCCCAAAGCAACCTGAAAATTTCGTTCTGAGATTAGAATAGAACATAAACAATATAATTATCAGGAAATACATTACTTAAAGAAGCAGTGACAAAACATTAAATCACTTGGGGAATCAGCAAAAATAAACCAAGGAAACAAACGGTAACAAATGTCCAACTCAATACAGGTAATCAATGTCTCACTGTGTCAGGCAATTTTGTTAAGAGTGTGATTCCTTTGTTTTTGCTTTGTGCACCACTGTCCTCAAGAACTCCAAATCTTCATTATTTGAAAAGTGGAGCTTTTTTCTCTCTTCCTTTTCTCTACATTTCCCTGTAATTTATTTTCAATTAACCTACACTCATGCAATTCAAGCATACTAAACTTGTTTGATGACTAAGCCTCACTTGGCTGCAAACATTGAGAACAAGATTCACTTATGTTTACCACCAATTCATAGCATAATCATATAGGCAGTAAACGCCAGTTCAGTGGCGAAGTAAGAATTAACGCTATTGCTACTGATAAATTAAGAGCGTTAAAAATCCCCCAGTATGCCTTCCTTCGGAGGGGAAGTAAAGCCGGCGGTCCCATGTCATAGATTTATGGCATGTTAAAGAACCTTCCACTAATTACACCTGTGTGAAGCTAAATTGGTTAGGTTAAGAATGTAAACAACGCTCTTAGGTTTCTACGTCCGTTGCCAAGAGCCGAATGCTGTGGCGTCTAGTAGCTAAGTTCTGAACTAGGCCCAGTTGGCGTTTGGCGGCAAAAGTAGGAACTATTTGAAAAATTCTAAGTCGCAGTCTGTACTTAAATTTAAAAAAAGCAGATACACACATTAATACAGTCATCACAATTAACACCAGTTATCAGACAGATTCTACACACACCCAAAGTACACGGGGCTACATGACCGCATTGTCGCTGCCCCTAAACTTAAGAACCAACCAAATTCAACAAATGAGGCTGAATAAGTAAACAAAATCTCCTACAGAATAAGAATTCACATTTTAATGTTCAATTTTGAACTATTAGAACTGAGGTTGTTGCTGTTGTTGTTGTTTTAAGGGGCAGAATAACGAGGTCATCTGCCCCTCTTAACACGGGTCAAATTATACAAATTTTGTTTATTAAAATTTAGAGGTGGACATCTTTTTTTATTTTTTTATTTATTTATTTGAATTTATTGTTTCTCTTATACAGGCCACTGAGGCTACAAAGCCTCTTTATACAGCTCTCTTCATTCAGAGGGCGGTTAAATACAATAGAATAAATGAAGAAAGAAAAAACTTAACCTATACATACAGTTGACAATAGAAGTTCTTGTTATTACATCCGTTCACCTTGAACATGATAATTGTATAGCTGATCGATTACAATGAAGGGAGTGTTTTATCGCTCTGATAGGAAGTCCTGAATACTGGTGCAATTTATATTTATTCCAGAGAATACTAGCTGAAATACGGAATGAACCTTTGCATTTTTCGATTCTGTGATGAGGTATCTGGAGCATTTGTGTAGTGTGTCTATTCGCACGGTTATGCACTGATTGCATGGGAGTTAGTGTGCAGTAAATATTAGACGGAATTTTGAATTTTTGAATTTTTATCACAGTCAGAGCCATGGCATACTGTCTTCGTTCCTTTAACTTGAGCCATCCAATCTGGACGTAAAATGGAGTTATATGAGACTCTCTTGGTACATTGAGAACAAACCGCAAGCAAGCATTTTGCATTCTTTGCAATTTTGTATTGAGGACCTCTCCCATATCATGATAAATTATAGATCCATAGTCAAATATTGGTAATATCAAACTCTGTATCAGTATCTTTCGTACATTTTGAGGCAAATAGAAGCAAGTTCGCCTAATTTGATATAATGACGATGCAACCCTTTTCAGAATCATGTTTGTGTGATCCCGCCACGATAATCGTGAGTCAAAAATAACTCCCAGATTTCTTACTGCTGACTGGTACGGAACTGTTTGGGATGCAAGCTGTAAAGGTGGTACTGGGTCAGGTAGGGAACTGAGTAATTTGGTATAGCCGATGATGATCGGTTGCGTTTATTCGAAGTTAAGTATTAGATTATGATCGAGTGCGTACTGAGATAGGCTTTGAATGTCACTGTTAATTAGAGCTACGTTCAAATGAATGGATTTCAGATCCGTGTGTAGATATAGCTGAAGGTCATCTGCGTACATATGATGTTGACAGAATTTAAGGACAGATGGAAGGTCATTTATATACACAGAGAACAGGAGTGGACCAAGGACCGAACCCTGCGGCACACCTGTTGTTACTTCACACCATTCTGAAACATTGTCATCTGCTAGAACTAGGTACTCTCTGACATCTGCCTGTTAGGTAAGACCTAAACCAGTTCGTTACTGACTTTGAAAGGCCTAGATTTCTTAATTTAACTAGTAGGATATTATGGTGAACTCTGTCAAAAGCTTTGCTGAAATCGAATAGAGATAATATAGTTATTTCCTTCCGGTCCATTGCTAGACGAATGTCGTCTGTGACTTTGATAAGGGCTGTCAGAGTACTATGTTTTGATTTATATCCAGATTGGTTCGGGTTTAGGATATTGTTGGAATTTATATATTCATGAAACTGATCAAAAACAATCCGTTCTAACGCTTTCCCAATTGCACACAATATACTCATTGGTCTAAAGTCACTACAGTTTAAGGCGTTCGTGAATTTTGGTATCGCTTTGATGTTGGCTTTTTTCCATTGTGTCGGATAAATACCCATTTGCAGGCTATAGTTAAATATATGCAATAAAACTGGCATGAGGAGGTCCATATTCCTTTTCAATAGCGTAATAGACATATGATCTGGTCCTATGGCTTTTGAAGTTACCCTAAATATGGCTAAATGAATGTCCTCTGGATATATATAGCCAAAATGAAATTCTTCCCGTCAGTCAGTAAATTTTTCCCTGTAGTTAGCAACAGTTGACAAAATTCTATTGCTGTCTACAACGGTTAATACGTTTAAATAATGCTTATTAAGCTCATCAGCGCTCATTGTTGGGTTATTGCTGTTGTGTCTGGATTTTCCAACACCGAGAGTTTTTATAGCTCACCACAAAGCCGAAGAGTTTTTAGCTGAATTAATTAGCGAATAAGTGTAACGTATCTTTGTATTACGAATAACTTGCTGGGTTCTGTTGCGTAAGCTTTTGTGTTCTACAATGTCCTCGGGTTTCTGTGTTCTGTTGCACTTCTTTCTGGCTCTTTTTCGAGATCTTATTAGATCTTTTATTTCTGTGTTGATCCAGGCAGCTGGTGCGTGCCTCACGTTAGCTGAGCGCACTGGGGCATGGCGATCATATAAATAAATTAAAAATGTATTGAATGTTTCGACCTTCTCATCTATAGTTTGCTGCTCGAGAACAGTGTGCCATGGAACTGAGATGGCATCAGCCTTAAACCTTTCGTAATTAAACCTGCTGAAGTCTCGAAAAGTTCGAATACTGGGCTTATATTTTGGAGTTGACAGGGTATATACTGCGTATAAGAGATCAAGTGCTGAGAAGCCAGAAGCAGCTGTTTGGCCAAACTCAATCACGTGCTCATTGCAGTTGGATGCTATTAGATCCAGAGCAGAAGAGGTTGCAGTGTGATGTGTATCTTGATACGGGAGCCACGACAGATTGCAAGTATTTAGAGTTTCTACTATGTTTTTCGTTTCAAATGTAGCCGACCCAAAATGGGCATTGAAATCACCGGCTAATATTACATATTTATAACTAAAATGTGTGAAAGCTTGACATTTAATAGTAGTTCCATAAAACCGACTTAGGGTGCTCTATAAACACAAATAAATAATACTTTAGTATATTTCAGGCAAATCTCTACGAAGAGGTACTCAGGTCTGAAATTCAATCTTGTTAGAGGTTTTAAAGCGGCAATGAAACGTAACGCTCGATTAAATGTTATTCAACTGATTTATTTATCATAAAATACAAGAACTGTTTAACCGCGTCATTGCCTTGAACAGATCATAAACGAACTGAAAAAAGTTAGTTGAGGGCGCTAGTGCACTTCTAGAGCCGGATGGCGGTCGATACCGACATATGTCGATTTCACCAACACTTCCCCTCGAACAACAGCCGGAGTCATCCTGGTGCGTGTGGTCTCAAGCCAAGGCTTTGAGCACATTTCCCGTGCTTGGGCCTTGACAATCCTTGTTGTACTCACTGCAGCGCCGCCTAGGGTGAACACGTATCCGGTGTATGATTTTCGATTCACCAGGCAGCTTCCCCAGTCTGCGTCCACGTACATCACCGCTGTATTGCTGGATTTGGAGTACATGAGACCGAGATCACGTGTGTTAGCGAGGTATCGCAAAACACGTTTTGCAGCCTTCCAGTCCCGCTGTCCGTGACAGTCGTTGAACTGAGAGAGAGAACTGACTGCGTGGGATATGTCCGGCCACGTTTCCACTGACAGGTACATTAGAGCCCCTATCTCGATAGGGGACGCTCTCCGGATGTTCGCCAGGGTTAACGTCTTCCTTCTGCAGCTTTGTACCTGGATCAATGGGAGTGCTGACAGGCCTGCTTTCTGCCATTCCGAATCTCTCGAGGACCTCGTCTATGTTTCCTTTCTGGCTAAGTTTCATTTGGTTGGCGCTCCTCTCGAACTCCAGCCCCCAAATACTTGATCTCGAACTCGGTATTCAGGGAGTCTCTCACCTCATCGATCTTCTTGTCGTGTCGAGCAATAACCACCATGTCGTCAACGTAGATGATTATATAAATCCTATCTTCGACCGGTCCGATGTGGTACATGCATGGTTCTGCATCCAAGCGAGTTGCCTTGAGATTTTTGATCTCTTCCTAGAGCCGGTGATACCAAGCGCGTCCTCAAGCCTTGATAGGGAGGTTGAGGCCGCTTGAGCTTTTAGTTCTCGCAGTCAAGTAGTGCAGTTGCACTCTATATAAAGGGAGGTAGCGCGCAGTTGGTTACTCCTGTGGGGGTCCGGGCGGGGACACCAAAAGCCCGCCTATGAGCCAGCTTGGTGTCCTAGGCGAAAACCCACACAAGACATGGCAAAAACCTAGAAGATTTGCTGATTGTTATAACACTTTGTCCTTTTCAAGGAGTAATTGAATGTTGGTTGTAGTAGCTTGTTGAAATACAACGTGTTATACGGATATTAAGCATGAATATGAGGTGCCCTTTGCTAGTTCTACCGCTTTACAAAATTTCATTCAATTCGGATTCACCGTGTTTGAATTGATAGGGGGAATCGATTTGCACACAAGCATGGCCGCCATATGCAAACTATTGGGCTGATGACCTTGTAGTTTGGTCAAAAGATGCTTAGCACATAAAGGTATGTTGTTGCAAAATTTAGTAGAGATCAGATGATTAGGTTGGTCGTAATATGATTTAAGCTTTTAACATTTGGGTGGCCGCCATTACGTTTCCGTCAAGATGGCGGCGATATAAAACATGACACTGAGTTGCCTTTTGCGAGTGCTACCTCTGTACCGAATTTCGTTCAATTCGATTTCACTTGAATAGATAGGGGGAATCGATTTGCACACATTCATGGCCACCATCCGAAAATAATTGGGCTGATGACCTTGTAGTTTGGTCAAAAGATTCTTCATACATAAGGGTATAATGTTGCAAAAATTGGTAGAGATCAGATAATTAGGTTGGTCGTAATTTGATTTAAGCTTTTAACATTTGGGTGACCGCCATTACGTTTTCGTCAAGATGGCGGCGATATAAAACATGACACTGAGGTGGCCTTTACTAGTGCAACCTCTGTACAAAATTTCGTTCAATTCGGTTTCACCATGTTCGAATTGATAGGGGGGGTCAGACATTCAGAGTACACACACTCACAGACAGACACACAGAGACACACACACAGACAGAAACATAATTTTTCGTCCTGTGTTGATCTCATAAGTCTACTTTCATTTTTTGCAAAAATCGAAAATAGGCTAATAAAATGGAATGCAAAAATTGGAATTAAAAAAAAAGAAGTCCTTTGATTTAAAACACAGTTGATTATTAGACCCACTCTAAGTTACTTTATAAAGCGGACGGCGAGTTCAGCAGCCACCATGTCATCGGCTAATATAAGAGTGTATTCTGCAGATCAAGGTTTCTGCTTAGGTCAGCAAAGTCAACATACTCGGTTAAAATGTGGGCCATGGTGAATATGGCTCCACAGGTTTCCCATTAGGTACGAGTGGGTGGATCTTGCATAATCTATCCTTAGTCTGCACAACATGTTGGACTCCTCCATGTCCGGAAGAAGCTCCGCCACATGCGAGTAGCTCCCTTCATCACTCTCAGTTTATTGGACGTTGGGTCAACTAGCCACTGACTCTCGCAGAATGCTAGTACTTGTTGGCGTAACTGAGAGACGGTACCTCCATTGGTCGAGGTAGTAGTTATACAGTCTCTTTTACAGGTTGATTGCTAACTCATTTCCTGCAATTCCCATATGGCTTGGTAGCCTCAGACAGTGATACGAGTGTCAGCGCTGCACAACTAGGCTAGAAGGTCGTGGATTCATTGTACTAAGGGGTGTTACGAGAAACAAGAAACAATTGACTGCAAAAAACTGAGACAGCGTTGGCTTGACACTCTACATGACGATTTAAAAATTGTCCGACTTCATCCTAACATGGCACACAATCGTGTAAAATGGCGAGAGAAGAATCAAAAATGCAGACCCTCCTAATTTGTGGAACAAATGCTAAAGAAAAAGAAGAATAAACTCGAAGGGTCGGTACATTCGTGTACATTCATACATCCTGTAGTGCAAACTGCAGAGCTTCATAGATGGCAATGAGCTCCACAGTGAAGATACTACAAGTCTGTGGCAAAAAGATCTTGGTAATTGCATTATCGCTTCGATGACATGAGCACAACCCACTTTATCGTCCATCTTCGAATCATCCATGTAGGGAACTATGCTGTGGTATTGCCTCTGGAAACTAGAGACATCCGTGTTCAGCTCAGGACCTTAGTGTAGATCTTACTAAATTATTGGACGTGGGACGGAGGCACCTCTCTAGATGTCCTGATCATACAGACACATATAGCCACTCCTATTTCTTTACACGAACTATCAAGATGCAAATTAGCCTGGTGGCAATAGCAAGTTGGCGTACCTCTGGTGGCATTGGGTACCGTACTGAAGCTCAGATGATGCGGCATTTGATGCACATCGGCAGCATATGCAAGAGACATATGTTGGCATCTGTAACTAAGAGTTAGAACACCACTTGCTGTCAAAATGGAGCCTCAGGAAGCTACAAGTGTCAACCACTGGCAATTCAGCATCCTGGAGGTGTAAATGTAGCCTCTAGAGCCAGCAAAAATGAACTGAGGTTTTCGCAGCTGAAAAACGAAAACCTCGGTCGTGGAGCCCACCTGTTGACTCAGTTAATAGCTAGCTGCGATTGCCGTTCCACAATTACCATACTTCCAGAACTGTACTGTAGAGCTAAATCGTCTACATACAGTGATGGAACTACTAACTCATATCGTTTATGGCAATCGCGAACAAGGTGAAATTTAACACCGAACACTGTGGAACTACATTTTCTTGAGTATAATATTGAGACAATGTCCTGCCGACTCTCCCACAGAAGAGTCGGAGGGACATCAAGTTCACAATAAAAGTCAGGAGATTAGCACGGAGTCCCTACTCATGAAGGGTGAAAAAGATTCCGCGGCGCCATACTATGTCATAGGTTTTTTCAAGTTCGAAGTAAACCATGACGAGGTATTCGCTTCGGAGAAACGCTCCTGTATGGCGCTCTCAAGTTTTACCAGATGGTCGGTGATGAACGTATGAGAGCGGAAACCACACTGATATTCAGACAGTTAGTTATTGTTGTTAGAAGGGACGGAGCAGCGAGGTCATCTGCCCTTATTAACATGGATTAAATTATACAAATTTGGAACACTTGTAATTTAGAGGCGGATGCCTAAATATAAAAAAAACTAAAAATAATAAAGCAAAAAAAATAATATATAAATTATAACTATAATAACAAACAAAAATATACGGAAAAACAAAAATTATGAATTTCTGAGAAGAACAATTTTATTTGAGTCTATACATACTCAGACTAGAGTCCTCTCTCCTCCTAGAACCACACAAACCGACGGTACGCCATTTGTGATTGAGAACATTCGCCATTGAGATGGAAACTCCCCTTCAATCCAAATATGGTTAAGGAGGGTCATTTCATTAGTTATCTAATACTGGAATCACAAAGATTTTGGTGAGCCTCTGCCCCCCGCTTCAGAGTCACAAATATTACATCAGAGAAGTGCGATCCAATACTGTTGCCAATATAAATGAGGTCCGTCACGATGTCTCCGTTAATGGAGACTCCGGGTATTGTCAACGATATCGGGAGTCTGAAGATTCGACGAAGCTTAGTCCACACTTGGGACGAAGGAGAATGTGCCGTCATAGACGACACATACTTTTCCCACGTCGTTTTCTTACTCTCCCGAATCAGATATCGGACCTTAGCACGCATCCTTTTGAAGGTGATAAGGTTTGCCTTGGTATTTTTTGTCTCCGATAGTGTTTGAAAGCTGTAATCTCAGCTGTCCACCAAGGGACAAGCTTCTGGCGGGAGTTGCCAGATGAGGACTTTAGACTGTACCGGTACAAGAATGGTATTATCATTGACGGTCTCAAAGGTGTCTTCAGCAAAACCGCACGTGCCGTGAATTCTGGCCAATCAACTGGGTAACAAGATGGCTCTCTGGTTCGAAAGTGTAAGGATAATCGGGAAATGGTCACTATTACAAAGATCGTCGTGCAAATCCTACCGTAGCAGGGGAATCAGAGCACGGCTGCACTAGGTGATAACCACATTCGAGAACTTGCCAAATGCTACAGAGAAGTGCGTAAGGTCCCCTATGTTCAACAACACAGGTCCAGCTGTCTGATGAGCCTCTCAAAATCTCTCCCTCTACTACTGCTAGTGTTAGTGGAGCCCTAGATTGTTTTGTAGGCATTACCATCTCCGAGAAGGAGAAAAGGAGGGGGAAGCTGAGAGACTAGTTCCACCAGCTGGTTATAATCCAGTTGAGAATCCAGTGAGATGTATACGTTACATACTTTTACCGTTACGGTACTGGCAACGAAGTACGAACTGCAACGGCCCCACTTCACTGAAGAGACTAGAGTGGATAAGTGTTGAGCCATTTTTATGAGATATATAAGTTACTCCTTTGTGCCATTTTTATCTGACGTGATCAATGCACGCCTTTGTGAAACCTTGGCTGTGAAGCTATTAATAGCCCTCTGATGTCTTAATACCATATATGGACATATCTGCATCTTGTCCCCTTATTGGCCAGTGATTTATATTTTGGAAGGGGTCGTGACCAATCAAATTTTAGCACGCAGTTACCTTTGTGTTGCGTCGTCATTTGCTTTGTTTCGAGGCATTTCTTCCTTGCAGCCAAGTAGGCTAGACGTATTCCGATATTCTAGGGAAAGTGCCCGCGTTCAAGGTGAAACCATGGCGAGGTGTCTGTATGTCGTAATCAGTAATTGCTTTACTGTAGTTCTGTTTCATATTTCGGTAATTTAAAACTCTTTTTCTGTGTTATTTTCTTTTGGTCGCGTGTACCTGCCCCCCTCCCGATATTTTCCCTCCGCCCTTTGTGTGCGTGTAATTGCTGGTAAGTTTTTGTTTTGTATGATAGTGTTATTTTCATTTATTTTGATAACGTAGTTTTTGTACTTTAAGGGTTGAAAGTCATTTATGTGGGCTTGTCTTCGCTTTACTCTGGTGTGCTTGACGGTGGGTTTGCCTACCTTGTAGGGGCATCTTTGGGTCTGTCATCCAGAGTGTGTCTTATCGTAGAACAACATAACGGGATTGGAGATTATTTTTCTTGCTTCCCGTAATGCTTTGTTCTTTATCTTAAAGAGTTCACAAAAGGAGGTCTCGCCTTTGCTATTTTGCTGGTGACCTAACCTGTGATATTCTTGTGTCTGTGAATGCCCATATTTTGCGCATCACATATTTTCGTCGTCTTTGTGTGCCCTTATCTCCTACGCATACTTTCAATTTTTAAAGTATATTTTTGGCTTTGCCGATAATTTAATGTAATTTTTCCTTTTGTCTAAATTCCTATTTTTCTCGTAACTCACTAGATCTTGCATGTGCCTCCGCGTCTTTCTTCCTCATTCCTCCCCTCCCTCTCACCCCTCTCCACCCCGTTCTGAACCATTGCACCCCCCTCCTATTTTGTTCATCCCTTTTGACACGCTTTGTCTAAATTTTTAGAACGTATCTTGACTTCGTAGAGTGTAGTCGTTTCTGAGTTTTGTCTTTTTCATTTAATTGCGACATACTTACATTTAGTCATCGTTTCATCTTGCCTTGAACACGTTACCTTAACTTATCTTATTTTATTTCATTTTAATATAATTTAATTTAGTATATTTTCGATTTTCTTCCTAATTTGTATTTTTTTCTTGCGGTAAATTAATTTTGTGTTTAATTTGTTGGTCATTTCTCTTCTTGCTTTTAATATCTCTGGAATCGTTGTACATTGTGGTTCTTATTTAAATACATTTTATCTTTGCCTAAGTATCTCTGCTTTTGCGTCACGTCTTATTTTAATTTTAGTAACCTTCTTCGAGTTTTGTCTGGTTTTTGCTATATTTCGGTTTGTCGGTCTTATTAGCGTACTTGTGACGTTAATACGACCTACACGGCCTCTGATTTAAATTTGTTCATCTTTGGATTTTACTGTAGTTTAATTTTAATTAGCTTTCCCCCTTTCTTTTGGGATTGCTTTCTGGTTTGCCTTTTAAAATTTGGGCCCAGCGAAAGCCAAACAAGACTGCGATCTCCCCGTTTTTCTTTCTTCTATTTTATTTTTATTTTATATTTCTTCGGGGATAGGGGAAGAGCTTCAGCTACGTTTCCACTGACGTCTGCTGCGTACGTAAGTATATGTTTATTTCTATTACTTCATCTTAAGTTGCGTACAGTGTGCAGACGCCAACGGCGACCACAGCTCCATCCACCCGGTCTTTTGAGTAGAGTTTGGGAAGTTCCACATTGCTGTCTCATGTCCAGGATGGAATCTGTATTCCCGAAGACAGACACCGTTAACGATGAAATTTGGCGTAACTCGACGAGATGACGAACATAGCTATACATTCCCGTTGTAATAGTGCCATAGTGTGGTCTTAAGTAGAAAATTGTCACGTACGCTTGACCGTTTGCCATCCATCCCCATCTTTAGATGGAGATGATGGGGGAGGAGGGCACACCTTGATCTCCATATTTTCGTCCGAAGACGAAGATGCTGTAGGGGAAGATCTCTTCAGTGACGGGGTTCATATCGGTCTTTTTTGTCTCTCGCTCTTGGGGTAGAGCGATAGTGTTGTCGGTGGACCTTCTCCCGGTACAAAGACAGGGTGTCAGTCTCCGACACATCTGGGGTATTATTTTTCTTAGATCTGCGCCGACGTCGTATTGGGGAACAAGGTTTTGCCCTCCCCTCAGACTTCTATGTGACAGGGCCTGATATTCTCTAAAAATTATGAACATAATGCAAATCTCTCTAGAAAGATACAATAAAGCAGACATGCAAACAATCATTGGAAAGGTAAAAGAGTATAGAAACATGGGAAAGGGACAAATTAAATGCCAGGGCAGGTGCAGGCTAAGGGAGAGACAATTAGAGAAATAAAGGACAAATACACAAAAAATGACGCGGACAATCTCCACGGCCGAAAATGCTATCAACTACATGCTTTCAATCACTCAATTGCGTTTCAATGCTACAGCTCCCGACAAACTTTTGGTTTCACCAGGAGGGCTGGCAGTAACCAGTTCGCCTGTCATTTAAAACAGTGCACAACGTGGAGGGGCCTTCTTCAATGAGATCTGTCTTGGAATTAGTGGTGTAGGATGGAGTGAATACTATAAAAATAACTCAGGAATGGAAGACAGGAAAAGTAAGAAAAAAAATGATAGCAGGTCAAGTAGGAAAAAAACACAGGACAAGCATTGAAGGAGAAATAACCATAAAATGTAGACTATGTAACGTGTTTTTCGAGGGGCATAAGTCAGTAGGAAGCCATTCTATATTTATTTACGCGGCAAATTGTTCAGCCAAGAGAATTTTTCATGTTAATTTATTATTATTATTAATTTATTATAATTATTATTAAGATATTTTCGGAGCATTTTATAAAAATTATAAGCATACAGATAGGTTTTCTATGTCTTAGAAAACACTATCAAGCAAATTATTACGAACGACAATATCATAGAAAATTATGTGATTACGGAATTTTACGGAGTTTCGTCAGTTAGGATATTATGAGAGACATGACTCACTGGAAATTCAGGTACAGGCTGATTCTTGTCAAGAATTATTACGCAAGCTTGGGTCGCAGCGTCAAGAAAAGGCGGATAGTTGTACGGAAATCGACTTCATCATCCGCGCGCCGTGTGTAATGAGCCAGAGAAGGGGAAGTAGCACGTGGGGAGCAGCCAATCAGTGGAGACTACGTAAGCTGGAAGTCGGTACCGAGGTGGGGAGCCGACGTGTGCATATATCGTTCGGCGCGCCGTGGAACGAGGACAATCTGTGAAAGACTTGACTAGTTCGGTTGCAAGTGTGTGTCGCTCCGATGTTCCGTGGAGTGGAGAACTATCTGTTTAAAACTTAACCAGTTTGGTTGTACGAGGGTATGGCTCCGTTGTTAGGACCATAAAGTCACCAAATCTACAAGTATATCATCAAATATCGACGGAGATGACGACGTCCAGGAGACTGTGGGAAGCACACAGCATCATCCAGTACGAGGGAAATGCTTTGGCAATTTCCAGTGGTAAGCGCGAATGGCGCAGAAATACGCAATCTCTCATTTCTCTTTGTTTTATATTTCATATTTCAGTAACTTCATAGCTTGGGAATAAGAGTAAAATCAATAATTTATCAGACTCCGTTTTCACGTAATTTTCTATCGGTAATATTAAAATTGCAACGCTCCAATTGAAATTTTAAACTTATTATTATTATTAATTTTGCAATACTTGTTTTATATAATAAATTCATTTCTTTTACAATGCAATCTTTGCTTTCAGTAGGTAGCATTAGATATAGACCAATTCCTTCTCCTGATACAATTGTTTGTTGGGTTAATGATCAAATCATACCACGATCTGAGTGAATAGATTCTTGAAGGTGTTCTACCAGAGCTAGACGTTGTTAAATACAAATTTAGATTTCAGCATTGCGTTGAGGTCTTGGCGCCCATTAAAACAACATAGCTTAGGCAAAGGTAAACAGTTACATTTATCACCCAACAGTTAGGGGCAGCCAAACTGCTACAATTGTCGCTACCAACATGGGGCATTAATTACTGTTACACTTGTCGCCGACAACTTGGGGCTGAAAACCTAATAACATTTGTGGAAGGAGAAGGGTATATATTTCTGTGCCTGTATTTTGGGGGTTATTTGTCTGTATCAGTGTATATCATTATGGGGGATGAGAAAGAAAGACAGATGAGGTTACGTAGTGGTCATCAACGGGAGAGTGATGATACGAGCAGTATGTCGAGTGATGGTAGTACCGGGGTAGCGGAGGTAAATCCCGATACTGAAACAGGGAGTGTAGGCGGCCAACCAGAATTAAAAACTTTACTTCTCGAGTTTATGTATCAGAACAAAGTTGGTAGTGATGCCTTAAATGCAAAGTTAGAACAGAATAATGCAAGATTAGAACAAAACAGTAGGGAAAATAAAGAAAGTGCAGATGCCTTAAACGCCAGATTAGAACAAAAAAGTAGGGAAAATAAAGAAAGTACAGACGCTTTAAATGCTAAACTGGAACAAAACAACGCTAAATTAGAACAAAACAGTAGGGAAAATAAAGAAAGTACAGAAGCTTTAAATAAAAAATTAGAACAGAATAATGCAAATTAGATAAGAACAACAAGGAAATTAGTGTGAAAATGGAGCAGATTAGAGGAGAAATCAGAGGAGTAATGGAAGAGAAGGTTAAAGAGATCGTGCAGATGTAGACAAGAAATTAGGAAAAGTACAGGTGGAGTTAGAAATTAGAATCAGTACACAGGCTGAAAATTTAAAAGAACTAGTGCAACTGGAAACACAGCAGGTCAAAAAGCAATTGGGGGGAGAAATTGACAAAATTCAGGTAGCAACTAAAGAGGTTAAGGAACAGCTGGGGGGTAGAATTGAGAAAGTCCACTCGCAAATAGTTGCAGAAGTAAATGATTTAAGAGAGAGTAATAGAGAGAGCATTAGCAAGATTGAGGAGAAACAAGCAAAGCTATATGATAAAGTAGAAGAATCAGAAGGAAACATTAAATTAACAGTAAACAGTATTGAGAGGAAGGCTGAGGAGAAAATCGCAGAATTAGAATTAAAATTAAAAGCTAGGATCAGGCAAGAAAATAGTCAGAATAGGCCAGTTTTTGTGAATAGCACACACAGGGAGGTAGAACTGGGTAAGTTCAGCAATCGACAGGGGTGCCCAATGGAGTTCATGAACACTATAGAAAATAAATTCGGGGAGAGGTTGGAAAATGGTAGTATTGAGTGGTGCCAGGTAGTTGAAATTTTAGAACAAGTGTTTGTGGGGGAAACGAGGAATTGGTTTGCTGTCTACAGAGACAAGTTTACTGATATTAATGATTTTAAAATGAAATTCTGTGAAAAGTTCTGGAATGAGGTTATTCAGTCGCAGCATCGTGAGGGAGTAGTGTGTGGTAAATATAACCCTAAAGGAAGCTCCACCATGACCGAATAGTTTTTAGGGCAGGTATTAGTGTGTAAATATCTTGATGGCTTGAAGGAGGAAAGTGATGTGGTGAGGTTGTTACTTAGGCACTTTCCCTATAGGATCAAGGAGGCTGCTTGTATCCAGAATGTAAAGACAATATCACAAATAGAAAATTTGCTAAGCACATTTGATGCACTAGGGAGAGGGGGTTATGAGGACAATTTCAATCGGAACCAGGGTAATAATAATAATAGACCTAATGAAGCCAGGCATCAAGAAGTTCAAGGGAACGGTGGCGAAGGGGCCAACGCTCAAAATAGAAATAATAATAATCAGCTAAATCAGAACAGAGGAAATGGCTATGGTAATCAGTATCAAGGGAGGAACAATGATTTCAGGGGAAATCAAGGGAGGAACAATGATTACAGGGGAAATCAAGGGAGAAACAATGATTTCAGGGGAAATCAAGGGAGAAATTATAATGACAATAATTACAACCAGAATAGGGGTCAAGGAAGAGGACAGCCTAGTGGTAGTAATATACAGCCAAACAATGACAACACAGCCCAGAACAACCAGACCAGTTCAGTAGTTAGTAGTACTACGGCCAGCTGTAGCGGTTCTTTAAACGCGAACCAGGCTGCGAAGTAAGGTCAGTATCTCAGTCTGTAGCATGCCCTGTCCATACAATTATACAGGAACCCTATGACCTAAATGTAAGAAATGAATTATTACATGAACTAAATGATGAAGGTATTATTCATGAAGTGGTTAGTAAGAGCCCCATAGTTAAATTTAACGTGTCCGAGGCGTACACAGATGTTTTAATTGATAGTGGTTGTATGAAGAGTTGCATAAGTAGTGCATTTTATGATAAAATGAAAGGAACTGGAGTAAATTTTGAGGAGATGCCAATTAAAAGCACTTTTGTTATCACAGCTGTTGGGAAGAGGTCTAAAGTAATTTCTAAGCAAGTTTTAGTAGACATTAAAATTAATAATCATGTAGAGAAGCAGATTTGCCTTGTAATTCTAAATTTAGTATTCAGTGTTATCTTGGGTTCAGAGTGGCTAAGTAGAGTGTCGGGTAACTTATGTTATGATGTAGGGAGTTTGAAATTTAAATGGGGAGATTCTGAAGTAGAAGTAGCGTTCAATGACCATATTCAGAGGAGTAGTATTGTAGGTGTGATTTGTACTTTAAATGAGATATCGCCAGCCGTAGAGCGGGGTTCTCCATGTTTTGTGGGCAGTGTGATTACGAACGGTAGTCTAAAGGACTCGTTACGTGATGCTGCATTTCAGAGAAATATAGAGGATGAACAGTGTGTTCGGCTCTATGATATGTTATTGTGTAATAGGAGAGTTTTTGAGGATCGCATTGGTATGGCCAATTGCTATACACATTCATTGAACGTTATTGATAGGTCAGTATTCACAGGACATAGATATCCTGTACCTTTCGCTTATCAGAGTGCAGTTGAGGCACACATTAATCAGATGCTTGAAGATGGGATTATTGAGCACTCTAACAGTCCATATGTTAATTCTTTGATCACGGTACCCAAGACCGACGGCACGGTTCGTATTTGTTTAGACGCTCGTTTGGTTAACAGTAGAATTAGTTCAGATCAGCTGAAATCTATGTCAATAGAAGAATTAATGCAAACATTTGAGGGGAAGAAGTATTTCACTTGTGTAGATTTGAGTTCCAGTTTTTGGCAAGTGCCACTTATGAACGAAGATAGACCATTTACAGCTTTTAGTCATAAATATAACCTTTATCAATTTTGTAGAACACCTTATGGGTTAAAGAGTAGTTCAGCAGCTTTAATTAGGGCTTTAAACATCGCATTAGGGGATGACACAGGAGAGTTTGTAACCATTTACATAGATGATATGGTAATTAGTTCACGCAGTTTTGAGGAGCATCTACGTCATTTAAATATAGTTTTTCAGAAGTTAGATCAGGCAGGGTTCACTTTGAAGCTGTCTAAGTCTTCATTCTGTCAGTCAGAAGTGACATTTTTAGGTCATAGAGTGTCGAGTAGAGGGGGTACACCAGAGGAAAGTAGGGTTAGCATGTGTGGACAGTAGCAACAGGGCATCGTTACAGACACTGAGAAATATGCTAGTAGAGCAACGTGATGACGTTCATTTAAAGGGAGCCACTTGCAAGGTTGGAAGCAGGTGACACAGAAACATTTATAGTTTCCAAACGTATTGGCAAAACAGCATATGTGCTGGAGAATAGTGAGGGAAACAGATTATACGGGACGTATGATATACATAGTCTCCGAAATTATGTGTCACAAAGTGAGGATGTTTAGCTGGCGAGCCAGCCTATCAAATGAGTAAGTGTGGTATTTGGTGCGTGGGAGGAGATGGTCTTCCAGGCAGGCGTATCAGAAGTCACACAGGGGGGTAGTATGTAAGTAAATGAGAGTTTTTAAGGTACAGGGAAATATGACGGGATTGTCGGATGCTCTTGAGCACTAAAATGTCTCGACACACCAAGGCCAGAATTTGGTAGCGCTGGTGAATTCCCATTTGCCTCCACGAGATGGGTGAGTGCTTGGACAGGGTATTTTTGCTTAAGGCGTCCACGAGGCAAAAGATGGGCCATCAGAATGCGAGACAGTCCTCCATGAAACTCATACATAACGGCACACGTGATTTCTGTTTACGGCCTCGCCATGTAAAATTTTTAAGTGAGTAATTTAAGGTAATTTGTACAAAGGTATTATTTGTGTGAGGAGAACTGGTCTGTGTTGAGAACTAGTATTAAGTAGAATATGGTCTACGGGAACTTAACAAGACAGGGCGATTACGGCACAGAAATATTTGGTGTTATATGTAATGCGCATTTACTGTTTTTTTTTCAGAAGTCAATATTAATTTCATCTTTTATAAAGAGAGATCAAGTATTATGGTCACGAGGAGCTGCCACAATAGTGTGATCGTGTGCTCAGTGATAAGTGAGATTAAATTTCACCATAAGGAAGGGACCTCCAGTGAAATTAGGAAGTTCTATGGTGATATAAATATATCAGAACACCTTCAATGCGTATGATATGACATCAAAAATACATAGTGCTCACACATTAATTATGTCTATTTCTCCAACATAGAGAAATTTGAGAGGCGGAAATATCCGTGGAACACTGTTCTATATGAAAAACATTGGACTGGTTGCAAAGTGCAATCCATAGTGACAACAAACTTTGACGCAAAGTGCGTGAAGAAAAATTATAAGTGTATATATCTGTAATTTAGGGTGATTTCATTTATGTAATATGTATTTTGGATGGGGTTTATTAACGTGTCTGGGATAATCGGATAATGGACCGTCGTCACGGTAAATCATCCGATGATCCGAGGCGAATATGTAACGTGTTTTTCGAGGGGGTTTATGCCACTGGCATAAGTCAGTAGGAAGCCATTCTATATTTATTTACGCGGCAAATTGTTCAGCCAAGAGAATTTTTCATGTTAATTTATTATTATTATTAATTTATTATAATTATTATTAAGATATTTTCGGAGCATTTTATAAAAATTATAAGCATACAGATAGGTTTTCTATGTCTTAGAAAACACTATCAAGCAAATTATTACGAACGACAATATCACAGAAAATTATGTGATTACGGAATTTTACGGAGTTTCGTCAGTTAGGATATTATGAGAGACATGACTCACTGGAAATTCAGGTACAGGCTGATTCTTGTCAAGAAGTATTACGCAAGCTTGGGTCGCAGCGTCAAGAAAAGGCGGATAGTTGGAACGGAAATCGACTTCATCATCCGCGCGCCGTGTGTAATGAGCCAGAGAAGGGGAAGTAGCACGTGGGGAGCAGCCAATCAGTGGAGACTACGTAAGCTGGAAGTCGGTACCGAGGTGGGGAGCCGACGTGTGCATATATCGTTCGGCGCGCCGTGGAACGAGGACAATCTGTGAAAGACTTGACTAGTTCGGTTGCAAGTGTGTGTCGCTCCGATGTTCCGTGGAGTGGAGAACTATCTGTTTAAAACTTAACCAGTTTGGTTGTACGAGGGTATGGCTCCGTTGTTAGGACCATAAAGTCACCAAATCTACAAGTATATCATCAAATATCGACGGAGATGACGACGTCCAGGAGACTGTGGGAAGCACACAGCATCATCCAGTACGAGGGAAATGCTTTGGCAATTTCCAGTGGTAAGCGCGAATGACGCAGAAATGCGCAATCTCTCATTTCTCTTTGTTTTATATTTCATATTTCAGTAACTTCATAGCTTGGGAATAAGAGTAAAATCAATAATTTATCAGACTCCGTTTTCACGTAATTTTCTATCGGTAATATTAAAATCGCAACGCTCCAATTTAAATTTTAAACTTATTATTATTATTAATTTTGCAATACTTGTTTTATATAATAAATTCATTTCTTTTACAATGCAATCTTTGCTTTCAGTAGGTAGCATTAGATATAGACCAATTCCTTCTCCTGATACAATTGTTTGTTGGGTTAATGATCAAATCAAACCACGATCTGAGTGAATAGATTCTTGAAGGTGTTCTACCAGAGCTAGACGTTGTTAAATACAAATTTAGATTTCAGCATTGCGTTGAGGTCTTGGCGCCCATTAAAACAACATAGCTTAGGCAAAGGTAAACAGTTACATTTATCACCCAACAGTTAGGGGCAGCCAAACTGCTACAATTGTCGCTACCAACATGGGGCATTAATTACTGTTACAACTACATAAATTGATCTTACTGTATTCGAAAAATTCAAATGAACACGAATGCCTATATTTTCCCTGTCCATTGATTGATTTTATGTATACCTTGTGTTATTTTTCTATGCAAATGAAAGTAATGAGAAGAATTTTTTTAAACTGATACTTGAAATGCGTACCTTCAATCGTGCAGCAGTGGCTTCTGCTGCTTCCTCGGTGAGGAAGCATTTTTTAAGGATGTCAAGGATGTTATGGATTGCGCCTGCTTGGTCTCCATAAGCTTTGGATGCTGTTGAAACAAATTCATTAAACTTAACAGTTAATTTTATATTTTAGTATTACCGAACACTAATAGTCTATTTATGAGTATCTAGATAACTAAGTAGGAGCATATTTTTTCAACAAGAAAGAAATTCTGGCCTAGAGGCAAATATAATACAACGTGTTCGGCTTGGATGTACCGTATCAGAAAAAAAATAGAGATGATAATGTGGTTTGTTTCTATAAGCAGAGAAACACAAGAGTTTGTTTTACATACCAGTACCGGTACCTAACAGCTTCGTCAGAAACTGAAACCTGACGACCAGCCGCGACGGAAGTCATTTGCGGAAGGAGTTCTGGCAAAAATTGTCAAAATGTGGTATTCCTCGATATGCTCCGTATTTCTAATTAGGCTACATTCCACATTCCCGGGAAGATGAACCGACACAATTGTCAGATATGGGGAACGAGAAAACCCCCATACTGTGGTAGAACACGAAGGTGACTCTTTGAAAGTGAATGTGTGGTGTCATCGCCGTCTATTATTCTATAAGTTTAGAAGGCGATGGTGGTGTGCATTGTTGAAGGACAGAGTCATAGGGCCATTGTTTTTCGCGGAGCGAACCGTTAATTCACAAAGGTACCTAGATATATTGGAATTGTACTCTTAACCAGGGCCGCCGAGAAGGGAGGGGCAAGGGGGGGCAAATGCAAAGCCACCCGTAAGCAATGAGTTGTGCACGGCCGTTTCAGTTTATTGTAGCTACTTTTGTATTACGTAAAATTTGGGCTAAATCTTACAACATGTCCGAGGCTTTGCCGAACGTTGCAGAGTGAGAATGCTGATTTGTCCACATGTCGAACTTTTAACTGTCAAGAGAAATGATGCAGAAAACCACTTGAGAGGCATGACAGTGCGAAAGTATTGGGAGAAACCATTCGTTTGGGAAAAGAAGTTCCACGATTCTGAAAATTAATAAAATCACACTGTAATGTACCTTATTCTACCCCAGAAGAGTATTACATTCTATATATGACTCTGAGTTAGGAGTTATAACTGTTAAGGAACCTACTATAATTTAGTGTTGAATCTGCTTTCAAATTAATGCGATGTTTTCAAATGCTACTTGTTTTTCATTACGTAGGGGTAGGCCTGCTGGTAATTCAAGTGAAGACTTGCAGAATTGCAAATACAGCGCTGTTTGCAGAAAGTGAAACACCCAGAAGAAATGGTCGGAGACACTCCCAGAACAGGAGTCGTGTAGGCCTGCGGTACCATACTAAGTGATTGAAATCGCAGAGAGATGGCGTGCGCATTGGCCCACCAGTGCCCTCTGTCGTGGAATCGGACAGGTCAGTGTTCCGTACAGCTCTGTCGGCGTGGGGCCGTCATACCAAGTGGAAACGTGTAAACAAGTGCAACGATGCCTCGTCGATATCACAGGGTGGACTATCAGCATGTGAGTACGGTTGGACGGGGCAGAATGCTTGGACTCCGAGAGGCGGGTCTGTCGTTCCGGGACATTGCGGCTCGTACAGGACACACTGCGTCAACAGTAAAGCCTATGTGGATCCAGTGGATAGAGGAGGGCTGTTCGCATTTGCGAAGGCTACAAAAGCCTATACATATTAATTTAATTTTTTCGTATTTCTCGAGAGAAAAAATAAGAATGTGAGACGTCATTTTTTGTCTTAACCTATAAATGTGACATGTGCTGACACGTGTTTTTTGTAATCTTGTTTAAATGTATACATGCTTCTTTCTCAAGTTATTTATTATAATGTTCACTTACTTGTTCTGTATTTAGAAATACAAGGTTGTAAGACACTCCTTTAAGTACTGTTACAGTAATATTCATATCACCGATCGCTTCAAAAGGTTTGATTCAAGTGACAGCCATCATTTTTCACTTTCTTCGCTCTCATTGGTCGCCTGTGCTGCTGACCAATCGCAGTGCTCCTTTCATCGATAGTTCTGGAATACGTCGACCTTCTACTATATAAACAGCTGTGATTTCCTTCCTCGCTACCATTACGACAACTAGTCAGTTCGTCAAGTGCACCTCGCTCCACGCAGCGACACATCTCGTCGCCTTGATTACGACTCCAGTCAACTCGTTGACCAGCCCTTGCCGCATATCAGCCCTGGAGGCTTCGAGGCTACGTCGAAACATTTAACATGAAAATACTCTACCGATAATCAACGTACTTTGAAAGTACCTAGTGCAATGTAGGTCTTGCACCTATTCTTCAAAATTCAAGTTCCCTTTATGGAACTCTAAAACTTCAAAATTCATCGTCTGCAAGTCAACGGCTGTTTTTAATCTTGCAAGTGTTCACTTATGTGAAATTGCTTTACAAATGGCGACGGTCAAAACTGATTGCTTTTTACTTCAAATAATAAACCTCCTGGCGAGGTATCCATTTTATAGGCCACCTGGTCTTTGAATTTCCCTACTGGTTCTTCACTTATGGTTAAATCAACCAACGGAACTTCTCATCAGGAAATGGATAAATAAAACTGTGTCATCACCTAAAAATAAAACTAACCTACAAACTTTTCTACAGGACTCTGCACATGTGCAATAAACTCACAATATTTAAGCAACTTGTTCTCTATTTGCAATTGCTTTGTTTTCCCTTAAATGTTCAAATTTGATCTTTGTAATGCTCAACCTAACCTTGACTCAAAGTATCTTTTTGAGTTCTCTTCGATACGGGAAGTCTTAAATCGACCGGTCCTTACCATTTCGGTGCAGAAAACCGTGGAAGCGATTCAGTCAACTTTAAATTCAAATGTAATTTTTACTTTATTGAACAAGTTGCTTTCCACATTATACTTTGTTCTAATATCATATGATTTTTCACAGCTAAGACGACGTCAATCAAGCTGGAGCAGGACAAGGAAGAGCTGCCACAGCCCCCTGCCTGGTGAGTTGTGCTACAATTTCCACCATGTCTAGAGTAGACAAATTGATTGGCACTCGTGCCGTACTAAAAAAAACAATTAAACGGTTTCGATCTTTTCTAACGGAAAAAGTCTTGATGATCACAATTTAGATGTCTTGTCAGAAAGATTCACAAGTTATCAGTCAGACTTTAAAACCTACACTTCCGTTCAAACTGAACTTGAGATCCTTGACTCTACTCAAGAGCAAGATCGAGGGGAAGTGGAAGAGAGCAATTATGAAGGATTCGCCGAAACAAAAACTTTAATTAAAACTTTAGCTAATGATCTAAAAGAAAACCCTGCCAGTCCTGTTAAGCCCTTACTACCGAAAATTCCTTTGCCTTCCTTCTCAGGTGATGAAAATGGATGGGATTCTTTTAAGGACTTTTTCAGTCCTTGGTGCATAAAAATTCTTCCATACCAAATATTCAGAAATTTCACTACTTAAAATCGATATTGCAAGATCCACCACCTAAACTTATAGAGGCACTGCCTCTCACGTCGGATAACTATTCAGTTGCTTTTCAGTTATTGCAACAAAGATATGAAAATGTCAGGCTCCCTATTCACAGACACATAACCTCCTTATTTAATCTCCCCCTTATCGTAACGATAATCTTTCAACTCTTCGCAACTTGGGTGATACAGTTGAACTTCATGTATGTGCCCTTGAGCATTTACAGCAACCCATAGAGCTTTGGACTCCTCTTTTGATTTATCTCATTTCCTCTAAGTTCGATCCCAATACTTCAAAGGCATGGGAATCAGAATTAATTAACAAACCTGACCCAAATTTTCAAACTTTAACTAATTTCATAAAAAATCTTGCCAGGTACTCTCTGCAGTAGCCCATCAGGCAGAACTTCCCACTAATTCTACTAAAGGTACACACAGTAAATCTACATTTAAGAAACAATCTTCTCGTTCTCAAGTGTTTTCAGTGCAAAGTCACACGCAGACCTGCATACTTTGTAATAATTCACACCCTCTTTACTTGTGTTCTATTTTTAAAGCATTATCAGTGGATAATCGTAGAAAAAACATTTCTCAACATAAATGTTGTTTCAGTTGTCTTTCTGAAAAGCATGCCCTGACAGATTGTCCTTCAAAGGGAGTCAGCATGCATTGTAAACTACGCCATCACTCTTCATTACATCGTTTTGAAAAACTAAAACATAACCCCTTTTCTAGTAAATCTTCTGAGACTACTGTTTCTTCTAATTCTCAAACAAATATAGCCTCCAATAGTAAATCATTCCTAACCTCTTGCACTCAATTAGATTCTAGCCCAGTCGTATAATCAATCCACAAACTCTTGGCGAAGTACTCAATTGCCTTTGTCAACTGTGCAAATCCAAGTTCAGGATTCCAAAGGCAACTGGCACTCTGCACGAGCTCTCCTCGACAATGTTGCCACGCATGATTTCATAACTCTGTCCCTTATCGAGAAATTAGGCCCTCAGACTCACACCACTTCGATAGAAATATCTGGCATTAACAATAGTAAATCCACCTCTTTTCATTTTGTAAAACTTAATATTAAGGATTCAGTACAATTTGGTACTAATCTTCACCTTAATTGTTTGTCCATTCCAGTTATTGGAAGTCCGACCCCTAGTCACTCCTTTTCTATCGATACTTGGAACTTTCCCTCGGATTTGAAATTAGCTGATCCATATTTTCATCAAAGTTCTACTATTGCCATTATTCTTGGTGAAAATGTATTTTGGCAACATCTGTTACCTTCGAGAGTTAATATAGCTCCTGGCATTTTTTCCCATCTCACAAAATTTGGCTCGCTTGTTACAGGTCACATTCCACTTAAAAACATACAATCTAATTCACAGTGTCACTTTACTCACGCTGATTTAAAAATCAAAATTTGGTAAAATTTTGGCAAATTGAATCTATAGATTCGTCACCTTCGCTTTCTTCAGGGGATGAATTATGCGAACCACTCTATCTTGAGACTACCACAAGCAATTCAGAGGGTAGGTTCATTGTATCTATGTCTCGCATTCATTCTCCTCCCACTTTATTAAACTCTCATCCACGAGCTCTGAAAGCTCTCTTTGCAGTAGAAAATCAAGTTAAACAAGATCTCTCCGCTAAGAAGCAATATCTTGAATTCATGGGAGATTATGAAGCTTCTGATCACATGGAAGTTGTTGATAATCCTGATCTTATTGATAATATTGTTTACTTGATCCACCATCCTGTATGGAAAAACCCCTCTACTAGGGAGCAAATTAGAGTGGTCTTCAACGGATGTGCTTCTGATTCTAATGGCATTTCTGTGAACGATACTTTATTAGCTGGACCTGCTATTCAGTCTGATCTTTCTTCCGTTCTACAACTTTCGATTATTCCCTGTTGGTGTCATAGCAGACATAAAACAAATGTACAGACAAATATTAATTGAAACAGAACAACAAAATCTACAGCGAATACTATGGCGTGATAATCCCTCCAAACCTATTAAGAATTTCAAATTGAAAACTGTTACTTATTGTCTCAAGCCATCCGCCTTTCTTACTATTCTTACTTTAAGGCATCTCGCCGAACAAGATTATAACTTTGTCCGTTTGATCTAGTTTGATTTCTACTCGTCCAGTTCCACTGACCTTGATGGTTTCCTTATTGGCCACCTCAACCCTTACCGGGTGAGTTAGCCGTGGACGTTACGGCATGGCTGCTGGCAGTCGCTCACATCAGGGAGGCGAAGAGGTTCGAATCCCCCCACTGGCAACCTTGAAGATGGTCTTCTGTGGTTTCCCATCTTCCTTCCAGACAAATGCCGAGGTTGGCCACAGCCGCTACCTTCAAACTCCTCGTCCTTACATTCCTCCCCAGACAACACTCCACACGCGACGGTACTCGTAGCTCACCCATTGGGTGTCCGTCTAGAAGCAACTACAAACTGGCAAGCCGAACATGACCTCGGACACTCCCGGTATAAAAGCCATACGCTAAAAATAAATAAAAACAAACTCAACACTTGTTTCACATGGTTTGAAGTTGCTCGTCTTTTCTCTCGATGATGTCATGTGGCCAGTAGCTCCACTGTCAAGATAGCAAACAGATGAAACATGATGGTCACCCACCTTTGCACACATTGCCCTATGGAATACTGTCTTTTCTTGTAGTTTCGGCTGCTGGCTCTTCGATTCTTCATTATCCTCAGGGCAGTTCCTTGCAATGTGACCAAGCTTTCCACAACAGAAGCACTTCACAGGTCGTCGTCGGCTGTCATTAACTTTATTTGGGTCTGCTCTTTTCCTGTCTTGTTTGGGAATTCAATCCTGTTCAGGTAGTCTCGCATTGTTGTGCTTCCAGCGAGGTTTATGACGCTGATTTGCTTCATTATCACCACTTCCTCTTTCTTCATCGCGACGGATCTACCGCTTTTCTTCAACAAGCAACCTTGACGCGACTCTTTTCGTCGTGAGGTCCTCTTCATCTTGTTCAAGGTTGAGGATTAGCGGTTCATACATTTCAGGAAGACCCATCAGCATTACCAACGCAACCCCTCGATCACTGAATCCATGGGCTGCACTTCAGTCTCCTGTGGATTTGGATCAGCCGCCCAAGGTAGCTCTTGATCTCCTCACCTTTCTTCATAGTGATGTTGAAGAAGTCCCTCATCAGCTGAATTATATGTAGCAGACCGTACTTGGAGTTCAAGTCCCTTAACGTTTCCCATGCCTCCTGTGCTCTGGTACACATGCCAATGTCATCTAGGTAGTTGTCATCAACCACAAGAAACAGAAATGTTAGCGCCTCGTTGTTGGCCTTGTTCTTCTCATTTGTCAAAAGAGCTGTGCCAAATCCAGGGTCAATGGCTTCCCAGCATCCCTTCTGTACCAGTGCAGCTCTCGAACGTATTGGCCACATGTGGTAATTGTCTGATGATAATTTGGGGATTTTATATTCGTCGGACGTTGCCAAGCTGCCTCTTGGTCAGAAAATCACAATAGTCACTTGGAAGTACCAGGTCTTCTAAAGTCCGTGTCACTCGATATATCGTGGCCGTGAGCGTCGTATAGTAGAATCGATTTCTGTTCGATATATCAAGCGTCACTTTCGATTATCGAACTTACGGTCACTTAAGTTAAATGGCGCGGAAGTCGTCTGCTATAATCGATTAGATATTGAACCCAACGGGGTTAGGCTGACTGGTGTCGAACGTGGATCTCTGAGATATATGAGCTCAGAATAGAGATTCCAGCAAGGAACGAACACGAGATATTTTGAGGGAGTTTAAGTTATAAAAACCCCTAGAGAAAATACATATTAAATCACTGTTGTGATATGAACTAATTCTGATATTATTTGTTAATATAATGCAGGGAATAATAGCAGAATACGGCATTATTGGGCTGTATGAGGCATACAATTCTGGACTGAGCACAGAAAGTTGGAGCGCTTGACAGTTGTCAAATGACTCTGGAATAGAGGCGTGGTTTCTTGGAGCCGTGCCACTCAGTGTGACCTACTTATGCCATCTGGAGCAGGTCAAGAGGGTAATATATGGACAAGTTATTCCCCGTTTGAGAATAGAGAGGCTAGGGGAAGGAGAAGATACCAGCGTAATTTAATGATTACTCGTGATTGGGGTAACTCAGAGACATGGGGATTGCACCTATGTGAATGTATAGCCGGGAGGCTAATTATCAAGCCATTAAACATTGAAATCAAGGCAGATTTAATGGAACGCGCAGGAACACAGTAAATCTGAGGTTAGCGGCGAGATCTAACCATGTCTTCGGGGATTTTTAGAGGACGCCGTGTGGGTAAGCGCTGGCAAAGGCAATTAATATTAATTAATTGGCCGATCGATCCTCGAGCACGCATACAGATCTGTGATCAGCGAGGAAAAAGGAACCATATAAACGTTATTTCAAGACCAGAATCATACTGAGAGGAAATATGACGCTGCAGGGAAATTTTCGGTCTACTTTTTCTCTCCAAACGGATATAAGGGTTGGACGCAGGACAGAGGCAGTCAGTTGACCCATACTTGAGCGCAGGGAGCACGTCACCCGAGCTCTGAGAAGGGACGCGCAGACTTTAACAGTTTAAGTGCAGCAACATAATAATCATGCATTAAGGCATGAATTAATAACGAGTAATGAAGTCAGTCGAACTGCAGTCTAGTGCGAAGTGCACGTTACCGAATTCAGAGAAGGGACGCGCGGACTTTAACATGAAGAGCCATGCAGTAAGGCATTTATTAATCACAATTATTAAGGACAGTCGTGCCATACGTTTATAGTCGGCATTACGAGGGACTACTATCAAGCACGTAGGAAATGTACCGTGTGATATATGAGGTAGTACAATTGAAAGTGGTAATTTGTACAAGTACAGTGTACAAGGGTTGAGCGCAGTATGTAAACTATTGGTTAGACATATGATGGGATGTCGGACTGCGCAGATATAAACTTTGTTATGCGATTGGTGAAATTTCATAGGAATTCCAATGTAATTAATGCTCAGGACGATATGCAAGCACATTTATGCGATATCAGGAAATTTACCTAAGGATAGAAATTGATAGACAGTTTGGGGGACCGATAGGAATCCTTAGGCAGAGAATCGAGACTTTCAATCGAGATGCGGATAGCAGTGAGGAATAGATCTTCGACGTCTGCATTTCTGATATTTTGCCAGGAAAAGTCAACCATTAAGAAATGTAAATAGTGATCGCGTGATTTTAGTGATGATCTGTTAAATATTTGAAAAATTAATAGTGTAACAAGTGCTATAACGTGTTGTGTGAATAAGGAAGCAACAGCTTCAATATGGAAAAGAAAAGTGCCGTGTGGTTTGTAAGGCAAAAGTTATGTATAATGAGTGTGAGAAGTGTAAGAATGCCTTGCTAATTTGCAAATAATGGCGGGCATTACTGGAAGAAATGCGTGGTTGGAGCCACCAGATTAACTAATGTAAGTACCTAAAAACCATGATTTTGTAGCAACTGTATGTTGAGTGATTTCAAAATTTATAGAATATGCCAATAAGAGTCAATTTTGGAGGTAGAACCTCAAGATAGTATTGTTGTGTTGATTTTAGTCAAGTTGAGATGTTTTTGTACATCATTGAGTGGATAAATCGTTACCACTATTGTAAAATGGCAATTCAGTTATATAGAAACGTAACGTAACGAACACGGATGGTCGGTTATTGAAAATGGTTACGTTGTGTCGGGTTATGGTAATGTAAGTCAGTAATAATAATAATAATAAGAATAAATGAACACACATCAGGGAAAAATGGTTGTAAGCAAAATATATATGTTAATTGAAATATTTGTCTATCCAAGCATTAATATTGTACGTGTTGGGCTAAGCAAAGCAATTTAATATCAGAGTATATTATGATAATGGAAATAAATATGCAAGAATCTAGGAAATGGAAGAGTTTAATAGAGAATTTAATTTGCAGCTTGTGAATAAGCTTGTAAGAGTAATTGATAGATTTATCTTACTAATTAAAGGACGAGATCATAGCACTATGGTCACGGAAGCCAGGTAATCTATTCGACGTGTGAAATCTCGTATAGCCTAGGGCATGCAGAGATATTTATTATGGCCAGAGCGTAATTAGTGATTGACCCTAGCTCTGTGGATTGCCATGAAATGTTCCGGGTTCGAATCCAGTGGTGTATGGGAGGATAACAATGGAACCCTCAACATGACACCTGATGTCGACCGAGAACTAGCTATTGAAATAATTCAGCTCCTGGGAAGTGAATTTAATTGGCAGCAGGATGTGCCTGACCGTAGCATTTAATAAGATGCCGGCTAGCCAATTCGACCGGTGAATGACGAATCTCGTTCCTTCATATAATGAAATGGACCTGTTGAGGCCAGTTATTAATATCCTAAGGTTAGGAATAAAGGATTAAACGCGTCCATAACCTATCTTGCATACTGTATAAGTTAAATCATATGGGAGGTGTAGGTCATTGAGACTGCACTATTGTATTTAAAGTCACAAGTTACTGCTTGGAGATAAAGCGAGAGGGAAGCTAGGAATGGACGGAACGAGTGTTTTGTTACCGCCCGACTCAGCCCATTATATACAGGAAGGGCCGAGGGAGAGCTTATTAAACGACCCTTGGAGGTTGACATTTAGAATGGACAGACTTTGAAACCTGTTTGTAATAAAAAGAATCATTGTTGTATTGTATAATGAATTTGTGTGGTTTGAAACACATTGATAATTAAGGATCGTCCTGATGATTTAATATTTAGCAAACTTATGAGTTGTCGGAAGTTGCATTTTTATACTGACATTGTCACTTTGTTCGAAAGGTCGACACTAGATGCCATAGGCTATGCCCACGCAAGGGTAGCATAATATACCATCCGACACAGCGGTAACGGAATCTTTGAAATTGAACTCATGACAGCATACAGTGGAACTGTAGAAAGTGGAACTGCGGAAAGGGGTATGATTACAAGTAATTGTGGAGTTGCAAGTACATTTGATGTGCAACCCATAAATTGGTTAATGCATGGTAAAGCATTTTGGTGGGAAGAGAGATACAAAACACAATTGTACGCATAATGTAAATTAAGATGTGGTTGGTTGGTTGGTTCTTAAGTTTAGGGGCTGCGACAACGCGGTCATGTAGCCCCGTGTACTTTGGGTGTGTGTAGAATCTGTCTGATAACCGGTGTTAATTGTGATGACTGTATTAGTGTGTGTTATCTGTTATTTTAATTTAAGTACTGCAACTTAGAATTTTTTCAAATAGTTCCTACTTTTGCCGCCAAGCGCCACCGTCAACGACTACTAGGCTAAGTTCACAACTCAGCTGCTAGACGCCACCGCAGTCGGCTCTTGGCAACGAACTTAGAAACCTAAGAGCGTTGTTTACAATAACCTATCCAATTTAGCTTCACACAGGTGCAATTAGTGGAAGGTTCTTTAACATGCCATAAATCTATGACATGGGACCGCCGGCTTTACTTCCCCTCCGAAGGAAGGCATACTGAGGGATTTTAACGCTCTTAAAAAATCCGACGGCTTCGGCCGGGTTTGAACCCGCTATCTTGGGCATAGAAGCTCAGCATGCTACCGACTACGCCACCGAAGCCGCCAAAAAGATGTGTTGAGAGTAAACAACTAAGATAGTGAAATTAAAGAGGTCACAATAGGTGACATAAGATTATAAGTACAGTTTATGTGTAGTTTACCTGTGCATCAGCGCACGTGAGAATGAATTTGATGTTAATCTCATGGTAAATGTATGAATAATCATTTGGATTTGCAAGGATAAAGTGCGAATGTTAGTGGATTATAGGAATAATTTTGCAATGTTTTGTGTTATATTGTTGGGATTGTGTTTTTGTTTGTTTGAAGCCATGATTTAGAACTTAATTAAAGTCTTTAGAATAGAGTTGTGCTTTATTATTGTAGAGTTGATACCTTTTAGTCTCAGATCAAAAATATGCAACTGCTCAGTGGGTGGACGGTACACGCCTGAGGACTGATGCTGGCTGGAGGCAGAAGCATGTTTTCCATGGAAATTACTCACATGGGTACAATATAATAGTTGCGTCGTTTGTGTGGATTTGAATATGAAATTTGCATAGATTTAATTAGATCCTTGCGGCGTCTCGCACTTCACCAATCTATTGCGAGTTAATGTACGTCGTCTATCAACAACCAAAAATTTCACATAACAGTCTTGCCACACTCGATTTGTACTAACCTCGCTTCTGGCGTACCGCGTAGCTTGTTACGCTTGCCATTTTTCCTCTAATTTAAACAAGGATGCAATTCGAAGTCGTATTCTTTCGCTTGCGGTGTTTATACGTCAACTGGGCACATAACCTGTTAGTTCAGGTGACTTGGTGGTTAATTGAATATTGATTTTATGTACGGAGCTCATACAAGCACGTCTTTCACTGCGGTCAAACTTCGAGAGATACTAACATGGAACACACAAAATAAGTTTCCGCTAACTAGCGTTGGATATGAGCACTCACTGAACTACTAGCATTCTTGCCAAAAATGGGCGCAATTGTTCTTTGCACTAACAGTTGTGTTAAGCGTGAGCGCGTGGCTGAACTCATCGTCGACCTCGAGATGAGTGTACGCGTCGATGATGTCCAGGTGGCAGAAGAGAGTGGCGCCACGCATTCGGTTGAACAGGTGTTCCACCTTGGGAATCGGATGATCGTCGATGATGATCCTCGGGTTGCGAGTAGGCTTGTAGTTGCCTGTGATCCTCAATTTGCCGTACTTCTTGGCGACGACGTCCGTTGTCGATGCCCACTCAGAGTAGTCCACTCTTTTGTAGAAGCCAGATGCGATTTTCTTGTCGATTGCCTTGGCGTAGGCATAGCGGAGGGCAACTGGTACGTCTCGAGTTCGGGCGAAAACAGGTGTGGCTCCAGCCTTCAGGTGCATCTTCGCTGGGGGACCTGAGTCCTTCCCGGGGGTGTCGCTGAACACATCATGGTAGCGACATAGAATGTTGTCGAGCCGCTTCTTTTGTTCCGAGGTAAGAGCCTGCTTGTCTGAGAGATTGTGGATTGGGTCGGATTTTGCGAAAAGGTGACCAAAGTCGATCTCCCGTAACAAACTCCGAAATCCACTCTCGGCCAAACAGCGATTTGACTTCATCGTCAACCACGTAGAGATTCAGGTTCCTGGGCGTGGTTCTGATGGTGGTGGACACTGACGTTTTGCCAATGCATTTGATTGGATGGCCAGTGTAACTGATGAAGTTACGATCGTTTTTCTGCAACACAAAACCTGGTATTTCCATACTTAACTTTGATTTCCTCATGGTTGAGCAGGGGACGCCGGTGTCGAGTTCCATTTTGACGGTGGTTCCCTCTATGCTGACATCAACCAGTGGCTTAGGTGCTTTGTTGACCGATCCAATGACCTCGAGTTTGCTGAAGTACTCCACGACGTTGCGGTTGTCTGCTGGAAGCTCTTCTTCGGTCACGTGGTTTGTTTGACGTTTCATCGATTTTGATCTGCAAGCTTTTCCGATGTGACCTTTCTTGCCATACTTCAGGCACTCGGCGTTCCGGAACCTGCACTGACTGCGAGGGTGAGCTTCACCGCACCCTGCACATGTTGATTGGTTTTCTTGGGATGAACTCTGGTTTGCCTGGTGTTACCTGGTTAGGTTGTAAGACCCCTGATTTCGATGAGCTGACTTGCTGCGTGGCGGCTGCTGGTTGCTGTTCTTCCTGGACAGGGACTTCTCGTATCCAATCTATTGGTTGATTCAGACTTAGCGGAAGCTGTTTTGACCTCGTCGGCGGTGATGCGAGTAGCTTCGAGTGCGTGCGCGATTCCATATGCCGCGGTGAGCTTCTCTGTATTTTTTTTTTTTATTTTTATTTTTTTATAATCTCGTCGCACATATCTCGTGTTTCCAACCCTGCGAGCATTTGTTCAATTAACATGCGATCAAGAAATGTGTCATACTCACAAAACGTTGCAGCCTACCATAGCCTTAAGGTGAAGCTAGCGATGGTTTCTCCTTGCTTCTGCAATACGCTCCGAAATTTGATGCTTTCAGCATTGTTGTTGCGTGTAGTTCGAAGTGGCCTTTCAGCTTAGATTGAATCTCACTGTATGACAGAGTTTCCGGATCATCAGGACTCACCAGGATCTTCATGGCATCATTGAGTTCAGATCCCATGTAAACCCGTGCAAAGTGTGCGTGTTTATCCGCGGGTACTTTGCTCAGGTTGAGCGCCCAGGTAAAGCGAGTAAAGTAGTCGGCTACAGTCGTCCCGTCGGTTGCACGATACGGTTGTATTGTGAACTATGGCGGTCGAGGCTGTGATGACGTTGTTGACCCTATTGTCTGTCGGATAGCGTCGGCGATCATTGCCGAGAATTGTTGGAGTTGCTCGGAGGTTAAGTCCGGCATGGTGAATATGAGCGGAGAATTGCATTTCTAACATGCACTGCGATGAACTCAGTTCGGTGCACACACTTGCGCTGAGGTTAGAAAGTTCACTCGGTTTAGTATTTCTAACACGCACTGCGATCAACGTTGTTCGGTGCAACATTTGCGTTGAGGTTAGAAAGTTAACTCGATTTCACAACGTTATTTATCTAATCCCACTTCCGACACCACTGTTATATCGTGGGAGACAACTTACAAGATAAATAACACACACTTGTTAATATAAGTAAACAGTTTATTTAACAATAGTTGATAAATAATAATAATATCGTCTGGCCTCGGGTGCCTGGTGCAAGCTTTGTTAATTGACACCCATGAAAGTCAAGGAGGTTAGATATCTATGCTCCTTGACACTACAGTGCTTTCTAGTAGAGAATGGAGGAACTTTGTGTTGGCGGAAAATCCCGAGATTAATTTTGCCATTGAACACGGCCTACTGAATTCAAATGGGTTCTTTAACATGCCAACAACGTATGGCATCCATGTCGTGATTTTTGTCGCCTTTCAAAAATCACTTACCACGGCCACGGGCGAACCTGCAAGCTTGGGGTTAGTGGTCCGACACGTTAACCACTCACCCACCGTGGCAGGCACAATAGTTGATACACAAGGTGGAGGTAACTTGAGAGGTCCAGAGCGGAACTAGAGTATATTGTCTGCGGGTGTACTGTAACTGTATATATACAGATCAGTCCAAGTATGGAGTGAGGGGATGGAAGGTTCCAGATTGGAAAGTTCCAGATTGGAATGTTCCAGATTCGAATGTTCCAGATTGGAATGTTCTGGGCATAGCAACTAGAATGTTCGCGTTATCTCAGAGTTAATAGGGGCTGGTGTTTCACAAATGAGTCTGTCTGTTAGGTAGCCAGCCCGAAGGCTGGTTGGATCCTCAAAAAGCACCGCCGTTAGGTTATGTGGGTAGATACCCACAAAACCCCAAGGCAGCGCTATATTGAGGCGTACTAGGCAAGATGAGGAGTGAGGTAGTTGGCCATTGCTTTCCTCACTGAGTCAGAACAGCAGTACTAACCCTATGAGTAGAACCTTTCACAGCATCCACAGGCACTGACTGTGCCCTGAATGTCATTACTAAGCACCACCCATACCTCAGTAGCTTCCATATAATCACAGCCATGAGTGAGACTGAGACCTCGGTGCAAAGCCACATTTTACTCTAGCCTGTGCCAACAGACAAATGCAAATGTACTGCATTCATCAAGAGATGTCAAACAGGCCCACTGAGTAGGAGTGTTTAATTCTCAGAAATAGTGGTATTACCTTTTTGACATTATTGTCTGTCAGGTAGGCCTAGTCAGCCCGTAGGCTGGTCATATTTTAAAAAAGCACCGCCATAGGTTATCCTATGTTGGTGGAGACCATAAGAACCCAAGGCAGCGCTATAGTGAGGCATACTAGGCAAAGTGAGGAGTCAGGTAGTTTACCATTGCTTTCCTCACTGAGTCAGAACAATAGCGCTGACTCTATAAGTAGAACCTTCACAGCATCCATAGGCATTGGTTCTGCCCTCAATGGCACTACTCAGCACCACTCATATCTCAGTAGTATCCATACAAGCACAGCCATGAGTGGACTGAGACATCGGCGAAAAGTCACATGGAAATTTGTACAAATCATATTTATATTTAAATTAAAGTCTATCACTAACTTAACCATTTAATTAAACTAATGATTTACCCTTTGATAAATGATAAGGTTTTAAACGTTTATGTGGGCGTATAATTCTTGCAATTATCAATTACTTTACTGTAAATGTCATAAAATAAGAGAAAATCACCAGAACAGACTGCATATGGCTTATAAATACAGTAGTACACTCTTAATGGATGTTTATTTTTACGGTTGAGTAGAGTTTGGCGTATTAGATCAGTTACTTACCCATTAAGCCTTTTCTGACAATATATCCTCGGAATGCAGCCTGGAAGTAAATAAAAAGGGACATCTATTAAAATTGCACTGAAATGAAATATTGTACATCTCTAAATGTAGTGTGTATGTGTCAACTCATCAGATATGTTTATTTATTTATTCGTATCAGAAGTATACATTTTACATTAAAAAAATATGGTACTTAACAATGCACATATCAAATCGTTTCTGTCCAAAATTTTGCCCACGGGCATTAGGTGTCGCAGCCATCAAGTCCTCCATTGTGCAACTTAAATGACACTTAATGCAGTTCATGAAATGGACTATGGTTTGGACTTCATCACAATCACATAGCCTGGATGTGCCAGGAAAGCCCCACTTTAACATATTGGTTCTTGATCTACCAACACCAGTGCGAAGCCTGTTCAATGACTTCCACGTAGACCAGTGTTCCTCATGTCCTGGTGAGAGATGTTAAATTGGTAGCATCCAGCCATCAAGTTGAGTATTTCTAGATCTCCATAATCTTAACCTTGTGGACTTAGCAGATTCATGTAGATCTTCTGTTGTACTCAGGAAAGTCCTCCTAGACCTCAGTCGTCGATGGGCAGGTTTATATCCGTACAATGGGTGTGCGCATGAGGTAATTGCTTTGGTTTTCTCAGTCCTGGCTGCAACTTCTCTTCTAATATCTAGTGGGGGCGATTCCAGCCAAACAGTAGATTCTATCTCGTGATGTTGGTCTAAAAACAGCCAGTGATAAGTCGGCATGTTTCATTAAGAGAAGTGTCAACTTGTTTAGCATGACTGGAACTGAACCAAACAGGACAAGCCTACTCTGCAAAGGAGTAACTCAGAGCCAGGGCTGTAGTTCTCATCGTCTTTGGCTGTGTACCCCAATTGGTTCCAGACAGTTTGCGAAGGATGTTGTTTCTGGCTGACACTTTCTGCTTGACGTTTATGCAATGCTGTTTATAGGTGAGAGCACGATCCAATGTTACACCTATATATTTAGGTGTTGAGCAGTGATCTAGTTGAGTGTCTTCCCATGTTACCTGTAATTTCCTTGACGCCTGTCTGTTCTTAAGATGGAAGGGACATACCTGAGTTTTAGATGGATTAGGCTTCAATTGGTTTCCTCTGTAGTAGTATGATAGTTCAGAAAGAGCCTCTGATAGCTTACCTTCTATAGTATCAAAGCTGTTTGCTTGAGCAGCAATAGCTCGATCATCCGCGTATATGAAGCTTTTGGTATCAACTGGAAGAGGTTGGTCATTCGTATAAATATTGAAGAGCATTGGGGGAAGAACACTGCCTTGTGGCAAGCCATTTTTTGTTTCCTCCATCGACTATTCTGATCTTAAAATTCGACAAAGAACCTACGATTTTGAAGAAGATTGCTAATGTCTTGAGTCATCTTGTAGTCCTTTGCCATGTTATATAATTTGCGCAACAGTATACGATGATTAACTGTATCATATGCAGCAGATAAATCGATAAAAGCCACCCCTGTGATTTTATGATTTTCAAACCCATCTTCAATATACTGTGTCAGATGGAGGACCTGTGAGGTACAAAATTTCCCTTTACGAAATCCGGCTTGCTCTGGAATGAGGAGAGGTTCTATGATCGCTGTAAGTCTTTCAAGGATCATCCGTTCTGGGATCTTATATAGATGACACAACAGTGATATAGGTCTGTAATTTTTTGGATCATTTGGATCTTTTCCTGGTTTGAGAATTGCAATTACTCTAGCTTTCCTCCACACACGTGGCAACTTGCAGGTGCTTATGCAGTTATTGTACAATTCTAATAACCATTGTTTAGCAACAAGTCCAAATTGCTTTACTTGCTCAACACATATTTCATCTAAGCCGGCAGCCTTACCATTCTTACACTGATCTATTGCTCTATTCAATTCAGATAAAGTGAATGGTACAGTGAGTGTATCAGTCTCCTGCTCATAATCCCTCTCAGTTCCTCTATTCTGAAGTCGACATGGATTAGATGATCGTCCATTTTGTAGAAGTTGATGTGCAATTTGGTTTGCTGTAACAGTGGAATGTGTAGTTGTTTTATTAGGATCACTACTGAGTCGTCTAAGTAATCGCCAAGCTTTTTGACTACTTCTGCTCAAGTCAATATCTTCCATCATCCTTAAACACTGTGCCCGTTTTGCTTCAGAAATTGAAGAAATCACCTGTTGTCCCATTGTGATGGTGTCATTGCTGAAAGGGTTTTCTTCGAATAAGTTATGATACTCTGAAAGGAGAGCAGAGGTTTCCTGAGTTAGGCCTTGTATGTAGTTTGTTCTGCAACTCTAGGGACTGCAGCTCTTGAACACTCACGGATAATATTATTGAACTGTTGATATCCTTCCTGAATTGGAATCAGTGGTTTGATCTTCTCGTCTAGTAAGTTGGTGAATCTTTCTCAGTTGGCTTTCTTAAAATTGTACCTGCATTTAAAGTAGACCTCTTGGGGTCTAATGGCAGCTACCAGTTGACACATTATTGGACGATGCTGTGTATTCGGGATAGGGGCACATACAGACTTAACGCACTGATGTGCTATATTTTCACTCACAAAAATTTATATGTGATGTGAAAAGGAAATGGGACCATAGAGAATTTTTCATACAATTCTATCTTAAACCTATAAAGAAGCAGTTCCGTGAAGAAATAAATCGCCTATTTTAATATATAGAGTGTCCACTGGGAAACAGAACCCACCTGCTCTCTTGCTGGCAGCATCCCATTGTAAAAGCCCTGCTACAGCATCCGCCAAATGGCCTGAATGGCCATCGACATTCAGTAACAGACTTCTATGATCCGCGGTTGAGAGTCGACCCAGAGCCCAACGTTGTGCGAAAGCAGTTCTTTTGTAATGTTTTTCGCGGCGTGTTGCGTTTGCAGATGAACTCTTTTTATTATAGGACAGCCCCATAAATTGAAAACTTGGAAACATCCTGACTTCAGAAGGGGTGAATGGCAGTTGGATCATGTGATGTGTGCATGGATAAATTCCACCATCGCGAAATTCACAATGTCAAGGTTCTAAGGGGAGTTGACTCAGGATAAGTCCACTATGTGGTAAAGATAAAAATAAAATTAACTCCAATGGCCAAGAAAAACCTAATAATAATAATAATAGGAGGAAATTTGATCCATAAACCTTAATAAAAATATAGAGTACTGTGAAAGAACAGGGGAAGAATCTGTCAACACTAAAACATTGGACGAATTAATCACTAAATTAAAATCAATAGCAGAGGAGTTAGCAGCAATAAATCCAAGGAAAAAACATGAATGGTGGAATGTAGATTGTGATCAAGCAATAGAGAAAAGACACCAAGCATGGATAAAACATCAAGATCTAAAGTCAGAAGAATCAAATTTAGAACTAACAAGACAAAGAAAATTTACCCATAAAATCACCAGACAAATGAAACGTAATCATCTTAAAAATACACTGGAAAAGATAGAAGACGATTTCAAGAAAAGGAATGTCGAGATTATTACAAAACATTTGGTAAATATCTAAAAACATTTGAAGCTCCACATTAATGTGGAAAAATCAAACAGGAAAGTTAGCACATTCTAACCAAGAAAATACAGAGATCCTTGCAGAAGCATTCGAGAAACTGTTAAATTGTGATGATCCACTGGAAACCCTGCAAATAAACACTGATACACCTATTTTAACTTCACCTGATTTAATAAATCCTTCAAACATCAATGAAGTAGAACTCGCAATTAAAGAACAAAAAATTACAAAACTTGTGGCGAAGACTTAGTCTTGGCTGAAATCTGGAAAATTGCTGGTAAACCTGCAATTATAAATCTTCATCCACATCTAGTTAAAATGTGGATTACTGAAGAAATTCCTGCACACTGGACCATAGGAATAATCCATCCATTATTTAAGAAATGAGACAAAACGAACCCAGATAACTACAGAGGAATTACCCTTCTGGACTGCACATATAAAATTTTCTCTCGCATAATTTACAACAGGATTAAAAACATTCTGGAACCACAAATTGGAGAATATCAAGGAGGATTTAGCCCTTACAGAAGTTGTCCAGACCAAATCCTTAGCCTGAAATTAATAATGGAATATTACTAAAACAGAAATAAGCAACTCTTTATCTCTTTTATAGATTTCAAGAAAGCCTATGATAGTATTCATAGACTGACGCTGCTAAAAATCCTCAGATCATACGGTCTCCATCCTAAATTGATAAAAATCATTCAATTAACATTAACAAACAAATTCTAAAGTTAAATTTAGGGGAGAAATATCAACAGCTTTCACAGTAAAAACCGGTCTCAGACAAGGTGATGGATTATCCCCTCTGCTTTTCAATGTGGCTCTTGATTATATCATGAAGGTTTGGCAAAAGAAAAACCCTCCTAAGATAAAAATTGGAACAAAACCATCAATAAAAATAAACTGCTTAGGATTTGCAGATGGCTTGGCTCTTTTAGCACTAGACAAGGAAGAGGTTTGTACTCAGATTACTAGTCTCCAAGAAATTGCTCAAGGGATAGGATTACAGATATCCTTCGAAAGAACTGAGATCATGCCTATGAAACCCTTAGATATAAATGAAGTCTATATAAATGATCATAAAATTAACCTAGTTCCTCAATTTAAGTATCTTGGAGATTATGGCATAACCCAGCTCTTTTGGGTACATTCGTGTTGACCGACTGAAAAGCACCAAACTTTTGTTTACTAAGGCACCACTGAAATATGGCTTCAAACCCCACAATGTAAGTTGTTTGTTATTAACTTTCCTTTTTGAATCATGTTACAATTTTAATTTTTGTACCATTTTTGTGGCATGATTTCTGTTTTTTTTTTTTCAAATTATATCTTCAGGCCAATTTTATTGGCAATGGTCTGAGGCTCTGATATCTGTGTTTTGGCTTCCTCTAAATCTTTCGCCAATAATGCCATGTCGTCTGCAAAAACAAGACAGTTTCTTTGAATTTTTCTAATTTTTATATTTGGAGGGCATTTCTTAGACCATTTTCGCAATATACCCTTTTTAATGCACAATTAAGTAGTAATGGTGTTAAGCCATCACCTTGTCGTAAACCGGGTGTGACCCCAAATGGGTCAGAGAATTCACCTCTGAATTTAACTTTTTATTTGGTGCCTCTAAGAGTTAGTTTTATGAGATTTGTCAATTTGGGGTGTAATCCCACGTGTCTTAGAATTTTTAATAAAGATTCTCTGTGAATACAATCATATGTTTTTTGAAGTCGATAAATGTTATCACCATATTTCTATTCATTTTCCTATTATAATCCATTATCAGTTTTAGGCTCATGATTTGATCTGGGTAACTTCTCCGTGGTCTGAAACCTCCTTGATATTCTCCTAATTCATTTTCAAGTTGTATTTTAATTCTATTGAGAAGAATTCGAGAAAAAATTGTACAGGTAACATCCAGGAGTGAAATCCCTCGTTAATTGTTAGGGTCTGTCTTATCCCCTTTTTTATGTAGTGGACGGATGGTCGCTGATGTTCAATGTTCAGGGAATTTCCCTGTAATCCAGATGTCGACTAGCGTCAAAACACTCAGACTCGACAAGATCTCTTCGCAGGGCAGGCAAGCTCACAGCTGGCCTAGGCAATCAGCTTCAGTTTCCTTGGCCCTTGAATGAGCATTAATACGAACAACACAGTCTTTGTCCATACTCATCGCATGTGTTGAACACTTTTTTAGGCTTGTTTAGATCCAGCCTACCCTTCCGATCGGTTACGATAATTACCGACTGCTAACGAACCTTAAAAGAAAAATCCCCCGTGCTCAGTATTCAAGTTCCTTGTCTCGTGCTGTCAGTTGACGCCAACAGTCAAATTACTTCTAAAATTGTTATGTATTTTGTGACTTGTGTTTCTAAGTATTAATTAATTAATTGTCTTTTGTGAGTTTCATACAGGGTTGGCTCACAGTCCGCATTTTAACAATGTTTGGGTTATTACATGATAAGCCTACCCTAAGATTTTAAGCACAGGCCGCTACTGCTACACTCAATACGCACTACTAGACGTGGAAGGCGGCTGTTTGTATTTTTCAACTTCAAACATATATAGATTCACAGTATCTGTTCATTAGCTGCATATTCTGATATCTCATCTTTCTGTGACCACCTGGTGGTGTAGCGGCTAGCGTTCTTGGCTGCCGCCCTTGGAGGTCCGGGTTCGAATCTCGACTCTGCCAAGAAATTTTAATTCTGGTGTGAGGGCTGGAACCCTCACACTGAGCCTTGTGAGGCAAAAATGGTTCCCACCTCAACCATCCTGGAAGTGGCTTTCCGTTTCCTCCCCCCCCCCCCCCCCCACTTCTAGCACAGACAAATGCTGGGATGGTTCCTAGGTTCCTAACATTAGGCCACGGCCGCCTCATTCCCAATCCTATCCCCAATTTACAAATACAACTAGCGCTTAGATACAGCCCAACGGGGCTAACGAAGCGACCCGAATACTCACGACCGCAACCGATCATCCACCCCCCTTCACGATCTCTTGACACTCACCGAAACAGACCAGCGCAGCGGGGCAAACCGAACGTACACGAAACTTCACAACCTTTGCTTATACATAACTAAAAATGATAAATGTACATGAATTAGAAACTTAGCTATCTTCTAATTACATTTTATTGTTACATATTTTACATATTTGATCATAATGACATTTGTTTTAGATATTTTTACTTTAAAATTAATATTCTGTGTTTTTATTTTACATATTTGATCAAAATGACATTTTTAACATACCGTTACTTGATTTATTTAAAATTACATACGGTATTCTGTCAAAAGAAAAATATTTTTCGCAAGTGAAATATATTTGTTCACTAGAAACTCAGGTTCATGAAACGGATTTTCCAAGCAATTCATAAGCTGTTGAGAAAGGGCCAGGGAAGATATTAATGGAGATAAGGGGATGGACACCCTGCCGGAGACTCAGCGGCTTGACTTTAGTTTATTTCAGTTGTCCAGTGAGTGTCTGAGACTCTAAGAATTAACGCACAGAACAACAAATCAAGCGATTATTCACAGAATAAATAGCCCGTCGATAAACGAAAGAAAAATGGCTGCCCAAGGATCTTGCTCCACTTGGTCTGTTTTATATAGTACGTGGAAGAGGTTGGCTGATCGGTTATATTCGTGAGCATTCGGGTCACTTCGTTAGCCCCGCTAGGCTGTCTCTAAGCGCTAGTCAAATACACACACTAGTATAGCCACTACAATAACACAGGTTATCTCAGCAAATTCTACACACACCCAAATATACGGGGCTACATGACCACCCTAACATAACCAACATCATCTTTCTGTGATGATTTACACTGTTTACTATCTTTGAAAACCTTGTAGGGCCTACTGTACGGTACTGTAGAGTTATGTGACCGTTAATCTCGCGATAATGTGCCACGGGACCTCCACTTTTACGTGCAACCCACTGATGGGATTAAACTTAAATTCACCGTTAGTTTTTTTTACCAACTAATTCAATCTTCCCTCCGTTCTGCGTTATTTCTACATTATTCGACGTTATGTTTACGTTATTTCTACATCGTTTTAAGGGGCAGATGACCTCGCTATTCCGCCCCTTAAAACAACAATAACTAACTACCGTACTTCGTGTTACATCGTTATGCATTGCTACAATACATTAGCAACAAGTGAACAACATTTTATGAATAATTGTTTCACTTTAACCAACAATATGGACATTTTGACGGCAGCAGAGGAAACGCATTTTGCAATTCTAACCCACATTATTATGTCTAACTAAATTATGGATTGGGGTTAGAAGGATGGTCGTCAAACAACTTAGTGAATGGGTAAGAAGAGCTACCATGAACAGAAATAGAAACAATAATTCGTTGCCACGACTAAAACGAATTAAACTCATGGTGAAATGGAAACAACGTGAATTTCAAATAATTATCGAGAGAGGAATCTGCGGCGGAACATCAAGATGACCAGATGAGGTGACGGTACGATGAGGCATTCACAGTAGAAGATGTCTATAAGCATCGCCGTCTACAATTCTCAAGCCGTGTCATAGGGTTTGGCAACACCACCCATCTGTCATCTGGGAGGCCTACCGCAAGGACATGGTAATTGTTAACCCTACGTAAACACATAGATTTTGACGCGAAATGTTTCCGAAAATACAATAGAACACACCGTCCTCTGAATCTACACACCAATTCACAAATAAAGGATACATATTATCACGCTATGTACTGTCGATTCCCGATTAGGTAATAATAAAAGGCTGTACTGTACCTCAATGTCCCAATGTCGGAAGTTTCCTTTTATTGCTGCTAAGCTCACTGCCGTCATTGACGCGCTAAAAAAAATATTTAAGACTATTCTTACGAACTTAGAGACTGCCTTTGATTTTAAAAAATCTTCATTTTTTGTCCACAGATGCACTCATCATAGTCACAATAGGCCTTCAAGCTTAATGTTAACAGTCTAACAATAATGATCCACTGGTCAATTAATTTAAAAATAGGTAGCTTTCTAATGAAATCTACCTAAATGCACTTGCCAACTGAGTACAGTTCAAAATGTACTGGAATATAGAGGCCACATGAAGATATATAGCCTACCAAAATTAAATTACTAGGCACTGAAAGTCCACCTCGCTCTAGTGATCAAAACGTAGTGATATAACCAGTTATTTTTAATAGTGCTGCCATAATTTGACTTACAACCGGGCACACAACACTTTCTAGGCATCTGAAATAGTTTAATGAAATATTAGTGAAGAATTTTTGGTTAAATTCATTAGTAGGTATTAGTTACACATGCAACTTAATACGGGAAATACTAACTTCTACAACTATCAGCAGGTCTGATTTACCACGAGGAATTTCATGGGCGTTGAAATTCGGTACGTAGTTAGTACGAACTGCTTTTAGATGTTGTCATATCAAAATAAACGATATTTATGAATACAACCTAGCATGTGGTCTTTCGTGTTTATAGCACTTACGGACTCTTCTATACGTTGCCAATTCTACCAGCAGCACGGCTTGAGAATTATAGACGGCGATGCTATGAACCAACCTGAAGGACGAGTTCGGAAGAGATCAAGGCAGTCGATGGATGTGGAGCATTGAGGTGCTCGGTTAACGTCGGATGGAGATATCGCCAAAGGAATGTTGGTAAGGAGCTAAACTTCGCAGAACTTTTAACCAGGTAGTGATGACCAATCTTTTGTATGGTGTTGTAGAACAGCATGGTTGAAGTAGAAACTCTTGTGTAGTAGTCAAACACAATATTTTCACTGATGGGATTAGACTTATATTCACCGTTAGTCTTTTAACCAGTGATTTCAATCTTCCTTCCGTACTGCGTTGTTTCTACGATATTCGACGTTATTTTTACGATATTTCTACATTGTTTTAAGGGGCAGATGACCTCGCTGTTCCGCTCCTTAAAACAACAATAACTAAGGAATTATTGGCACAGCCATTATATCATTATACTCTTGAATAGAACAGCAGATATGGAGTTAAGGCAGAGTTCTTGCAAGGTTTTAGTGCCGAGATATCCTCAAACTCTTTCCGTGTCAAGAGGCGAACCGTATCATCATCACACACTAACCACTCAGGTTCAGGTACTGAGGCATCAACTACTGCTATAATTAGGCTTGCCATATTTTTGGTGAGTGAAACCGGGACACATTTGTATGGGATTAGTATTGAGCGGGGGTCCTGGAAATTTTTGTAAAAATTAGAAGCAAAATGGTGAGTTTTATGCCTTTTTTAAGCCTCGTAAGTGACGGGAGGGGGGACTCTGGCACCCTAAATTGTTAATTCTACACACCTTTTAAAAATAAAAAAGGAATTTTTGCTACATAAAAATATATAATTTTTCCTTTTTAATGATTTTTTTCTGGTCTACGATCTAGAAAGTAGTGTTAATAAAATACAATTTAAAATACTTCATAAAATTGTTTAATTGAACAATTACTAAGTCTCATTATTTTTTGAAAAAACTACAACTTGTTGTCTAACTACAAAAACAATTACAATTGATTGTTGAAAAGTAACCGATTCTTAAAAGATTCTTAAACACATAAATCCATTACTTTTTACCTCTTACAGCCGTTTTCCGGGACATTGATAAAACCGGGCGGGACACCGGGACAAGAGCAAAATACCGGGACAGTCCTGGTCAAACCGGGACGTATGGCAAGCCTAGCTATAATAATATTATTGGGAGTTTTCAGTGAATGTAATGCATCCCTGTCTTTTCCATTGGAATAACTGTGTGTAGAATGATCTTCATTTCCATTCAACATAAATGCATTCCCATTAGAGAATTGTTTAGTTTTACACCACAGCAGTCAATACTCCTACATGTATTCCGATAATGAAAGTTCAGGTTGCTCGAGTCTAATCCACTGTTGGTAGATTTATGCCTGAAAAACTTTAGAATACCTCTCCCATTTTGTCTCCTGAGCTTCCTCCGCTCTTGTTCCAGTCGAACTAAGACTAGAAGCTTAACGCTTGTCCTGGCAGCAATTGAGATAATCATAACAGTTCTCTGAAGCTTTAACATAAGCAACATAATGGCCTGATGCAATTGTAGCACCCAGATGCATTATTACACCATATAACTGATACTTGTGCGGTCGTTTTTCCTCTAGCAAACAACAACACTGCTCACAAAAGCAAGCAAGCAAGCATCAAAGGAGTAGGCATGTAGTCATTAACCTTAGACATGCACTCCATTGACCCAAATGTTGAAGAAAATCTTTTGGGCTGCAACACAAGTGTTTAATAGCGTATTGATCTTCGAGCCTCGTTATAACGTAAACATTGTTCACACCAATACTTGTTGAGGTCCCTTAGTTCTCACTTGTTACTATTGCAGATTGAAACAGAGAAGGACCGAAGAACCTACCTTCAACTAAAACCAGAATGCTAAAAATCATACTGTGGAACGCACTAAACAATTTGGATGTATGTATAGCAACAGAAACATTTCTACTACAGCCTTATGATATTCCTGAATTTTATGGGATCCACACGCTTGCCAACCCAACGAAAGGCAGACTAGAAGGGGGAGTATCCTGTTTCCTCAGGTGCTCAGTAGGAAAACTAAAAGAGACATATAAGGAAGAAAACATGGTCATAGTTCAGACATCGATGTTAACAACAGTTGGAATATATATGAATCCGGATGAGTCTGCAGAAAATTTCGAAAATATCAACAGCACTTACACGAGTAAACAAAGACTCCAACATTATTGTTTCCGGTGACTTAAACTGTAGGATTGATAAACCCAACCAAAAAACAGAAATAGTGATAGAGTACCTACTGGAGGAAGGTTTCACATTAGCTAACAGGAAGGAAGAGAGAAAACTTACTTTGGACACAACGGAACTAGTGCTATTGACCTAGTATTCTACAAAGGTAAAGACATAATCATCACGAGACAGGAAGGGCTCTGGACATCGGGTGACTCTCTCTTGAAGAAACATATACCAATAGCAACATACATAACAATATCACGACCACCAGAATCAATGCCGACAACTATACTCTGTAGTTCAAAAGAAAGAACGTGAAGGAAATGGCGGGAGCTTGGAACAGCTGAGCTGTGTTGCCAAGTTTTTATTGTTGATGTAGATCAGCTGAATCGAATAATACACAGGGCTACGCTTCGGACATTATTTCGGTACTATTATGCGCAATATAATACAAACATCGATCCTGAGTCAACTACAATACTTATCTACCTATAACCTACCTATAATTAACAAACTAACTAGCTAACTAAGAACACGATGCAATTAGAAAATAATAATAATAATAATAATAAAAGAAATAACGAACTAAAAATGGAAACAAAGAGAAATTAAAACTCGATGCTAAAAGTAAGCGAAATGATGATAATGAAACTACGACACAGACAGCGGTTAACAAGCGACTGAATCATGAGCAATGCGCTGGCAACGTGTGGCGCTAATTGTCAAAATCCAGCCAATAGGAGTCCGCGGCGGCCATTTTACGATCGTTCCCGCCAAATATGTCAGGTTCTTACTCTCGGAATACAGAGTATAAGGACCTAAAACCATCCAGAAGATTGGACAAGGACAAGTTAAATAAAATCAGCAGTGTGCAAGCGGAAGAGCTCGTCTCAAGAGGGAAAACGGATGAAGCACTCGAACTCATCACGAAGATGATATTGGAGGCAACTGAACCAAAACCAAATATAAGAGCACAAAGGTGGTTGACGCAGAGTGCTAAAAAAAAAGAGAAAAGAAACTCTAGCAGCCCTACAAAGGACAATAACTTTACAAACAGAGAGAGTGAGCATCCAGATATATGCCTCTCGAAGGAAAGAATACAAGTTGCTTCTAATGAAGAAGAGAGACGACCTAATCGAACAAGAAGCCAAGAAGATGGCAGAGGAAGCAAGAAATGACCCTTTCCTGACCCTAAGAAAGAAAGTGGCTCCAAAAGCCAAAGAAATTCCACTTAATAAATGGGAGTCTCAATTTCAAGCACTTCTGAACAAATCGGACGAGGACGTGGCTTTCACCAGAGACAGAAGGAAAACAGAAGAACTTACAACAAGGACCATAAACGACAAAAATATCACAACAACATCCGAGGAAATAGAAGAACAAAAAACGAAAAGCACAGGACCGGACCAAATCTGTATAGAACACATCAAGGACTCTCTCGAGATGCTACTACCAATGTGGACCAATATCTTCAATATTTGCTTAAACAAGGGTATTCCAGACACATGGAGGAAATCGCTCATTAAAGTGATATACAAAGGAAAGGGCGACACAAGTGACCCTAATGCATATAGAGTGGCGCTTGAAAACAACCTCTTCAAGATATACATGTATATGAAGATAGTTACAGACAGGCTAGAATCAGAAGTCACAATTCCTGAATGCCAATATTATTTGGCTTCACTAAAGGGAAATAACTCTACAAGCAGTTCAGTACCTGTTGGGAGAAATACAAGAAGCCCTAAGGATACCTCAAGGGAAATACTTCACTGTATTTATAGACTACAGAAAGGCATTTGACTCACTTGACAGAAAACTACTGAGACAGAAAATCAAAGACATGATTTGCATAGAGCACCCACTCATCCATGTATTGGAAGACGTACTCCAATATAACTATATCAAAATCGACGATGGAGTCAGCAGATCAAAGACTATCACACAGACCAATGGAGTCCTACAGGGCGACCCCATTAGCCCGTCATTGTTCAACATAGCAACAGCAGACATTGTTGAGATACTCCTGGGAAAGATGACAACCAAGTTAATTATATATGTAGACGACATGGTCTTAGGCTCACCCAACCAAGAAGAGCTACAGGAAACCTTAATGGAACTCGAAAAATGGGCAGAAAAAAAACTTTCAATCAATATGCAGAAAACACATCAGATGATATTCAGGAAGGTAGGGAGAATATTGCAATACTACATAATGACCCTCCACAACAAACCCCTAACGACAGTCAATAGGTTCAAATACTTGGGCGTAACCCTTCAAACGACAGCGAGTTCGTTCCGATGCCACATCCAGGACAGGGCAGCAGAGGCCACGAAAGCAATATGCAGGATAAAGAACATTGCAGCACTATCACTGAAGACAGCCATGAGACTTTTCGACACGACGATATCCCCCATAGTTACCTATGGACTGGAATTAATGTGGGACAAACTGATCATCACGGACTTAGAACGCATATAAAAGGTGAAAGCACAATTCCTAAAATGTGCCCTCAGGGTGGGAAAATATGCGCCCTCCAGACTTCTTTATGAACTTGTCAAGGAAACTTTTTTCATGGAAAATCTCCGACTACGGCTGCCGTATACTGAGACATCCAACAAACTATTGGAACGTAGAAGGATGAAGAGAGCAGAGATAGATATCGACTTCTACGGAACATCGGCGATGATCGACGGCAACTGGACCAAAACGAACCAGGAGCAAAGACATACCATTACGAGAATGACCATACACGGATTTCATCACAAAATTTGCGAGAACAAGCTGTTCCATTCGTCGAACAAACGATGAGTGTGTGAACTATGCGGACAGAGATGCATGCTGTATCACATCACATTGTGTCAGAAGAGGACAAACCGATTACAGCAGTGAAAACTAATACCCATTCGGGTGAACATTTCAACTTCATATAAAACAACAATAACTAACTACCGTACAACGTTTTACAACGTTATGCATTGCTACAATATTATGAAATATTATGCACGATTCTTCGATATTCTACGATATTATAGAATGCTATGATTTAATATGATTATTCAAACTTTTGATACAGCTGAGATATTAGTGAAATATTATCATTATTATAAATATGATTAGATGGCAGGATCTGTTTGAATTTTGATAGCATTCATTATGAATGAAGTTCAGCCCAATAATGAACGAAATCCTTTGACATATGGTGTCATAGACTCATGTTCATGTTGAAGTTGTTAAATGGTGTTGAGTAAACAGCAATGCATTTAATGGAATGAAGTTGAAATAGAAATATTAGAAATATATGTTGTGTTAAGAATTATCCGAATAGAAAGAATGCGGTAGATGTGTGGAATTGTTAACTGGATAGAAATATGGTGATGAAGGAAGTCACATAATAATATTAGAGCTATGATCAGACAGAAGGAATGTTCAGAAAAACTAGTCAGTTCTTAAAGTGTTCAATGAATGATGTAATGCAGAAAAATAATGAGATTTGCAGGTAATTGTTTTTAACATCGTATTGCGAGCGAATATGTAGGACTTGTCCCAAGCTCAGTCTTTAATATTGTATAGGAATGTTATCCTAGCTCAAGTATTGAAATACGAGTATAAAGAACGTGAAAGATATTTGACGAGTCATTGTACTGTAGTTGAGAGCTCATTTCATGCTAGAATTGAACGTAATCCACAGCTGTGTTTATTTTGAAAGAAAGCTTTGCACTCAACGACATTTTTATAAAGAGAAGTTGTTTTTATGATTGTTATTCATATGTTCACTATGTCATTGGGTACAATTCACCATTTTATCGGCAAATGTTGCAATATTTTATCTGCAATTTAAATTGCTCATTTTGATGTATTAGTACCGGTAACGTAAATTCTATCTTTACCGTAACATTGTAGCTTATGACACTGACTTTCTAGGGGCGATATCATAATGTTGTTCATACATATTACAGAACTATGCTATAATTAATATATTTTACATTACGGCACTTACTTGAATTCTTATTATTGCCTTCTCAGCCAACTCCTTGTCTATCCCCAGTCTATCCAGAACAGGATCTTTTGGGGGAGCTGCAAACAAATTTGGTTTTACAGTTCATATTTAATTTTATTATCCAACTGAAGATGTACAGCCAAAATCAGTGAATATTTTTCACACCATCACACCAAGACTATTCCATACCAATAATTCTACTGAGTTCAATTTATTACTATCTCAAATGTATTGCCATTATAATTCAGTATACCAGTACCATCGATCATCCAAATGATTCGTATATCATCTGTCCTTTACTTCACAAAATTCAACTATCTGTCATATCATCTCATTCTTCCATAAATTTTAAATATCGGTCACATTACGTCATAAATCAACTCTACCAATACATTGTGATCGTTTCTATTCAAATTTATGAATACCGTAATGAAAATCTTAACACTTGAGAAAATTGTGTCAACGTATTTACCAAATATTCTCACAAATTACTCAAGGGTTCAGACTACTTAAAGAAATAATGTAAATGGCTCATGGTCATTGGATTGGATTGGGAATGAATATGTAATATAATCTGCTTCTCTACCTAATTGAAGTTTCGATGGGAAGATCCTCTTGGTTTTCAGAATGTTCGTTGATACCACGTTCCTCTTGATGTTCCGTTGCCATCTTCTTGAAAAATAAATGTCTAGAAGTTTCCATTTGATGTCATCTCGTCTCCATATCGTCGAGCTCGTTAAGTCTCCTTCATTTGATAGTTCCACTCGTCCAACTAGTTTCTCGATTATATTCAGAGTTCCCCCTATCATATTAATTTAGCACATGCTCATTTCGATGATTGTGTGCTTTAATTCGCGATATCTCCCGTGACTCGATTTAAATGAATGCATTTTGTCCATTGCACCCACAAATTGGTTTTGAGATACGCTACTGTTCTTGAATTCAACAGTGTATTGCACTAGATTTTTATACGAACTTTAAGTTCCACTCGTATAATCATTTATTGCTGTCTCTGATATCGTTGCTGAAAGTTTATTGGATTCTGAAATTCTATTGAAATGTCACGCAATTTTAAATGTCTGCACTGTTTCTTCGCTTCATGATTTCGAGCGTCTGAAGATAAAAGCTTTCACTTGTATGTCACGACAGGTTGTGCAAATCTGACATAGTGTGCATCCTCGTTTAACCTTGACCAGCTTTATGCTGAATCGCGATGTGCAACTGTCTCCCCAAAATCGCCCACTAATTGTTCGATTCTCAAAATGCTCCAGAAAAGCAATATGACTTGTTATAATCGTAAATCTTGATTCTCATTCGTATATGAACTGTACGGCAGGGCCGACGAAAGGGGGGGGGGGGGGTCAGGGGCCCGACCCTCCCAGGGGGGCCCGGCGTCCTAGGAGGATGAGTCCGATCAGGCATTTATTTATTATTGCCTTTATGTGACTTGAATTGTCTACTGGCAATCCTTTAGTGAATGCAATGAACTGTCTGTGAACAAAGTTACAAAGATTGAAAAACTTATTCTGTCAAGTGGACAATATTTTCCTTTACAAAGGGCTTGTGGGAAGAACAACTGTCTCAAAACGATCAACTTAGGCGATGGGGCTTCGCTATGTATTGTTCTCAGATTCTAAATTTAGCTTATTCGGGTTATGCACCAACCCTTCAAATAACTTTCTCATACCTTCACTTATTTCGCCAAGGCCACGAGAGCCTGGGATGCCCTGGTGTGTTTGGTGCGTCACGTCGAGCTTAGATATTTAGAGGCGATAGTGTCTGAAATGAATATATTGTCTAGCTAGACGTATCGTATGCCGTACAGGCAGGTAGGTAAAATAAATTTTAAAGTAGCGTCCGCACAGTAGTGTAATTTATAGTTATTGTTGATTTAAGGGGCGGAACAGCGAGGTCATCATTCCCTAGTAATTCACATTCGCACTATGTGAAAAATTATCATTGCTGGCTAAATATGTTGCGAAAGGGTGGGATGAATCTGTTGTCAAACGTAGATAGAAGAAATGCATGCAAAATTGTTGATCTTCTCGTATACTGAATTGAGAAAACAATGCTAACATTTGAATAAACTGTATGTTTAGGTGCAGTATAATCATTATTATTTATGGTTCATTCAATACAATCAACAATCCTAGGTACTTGGGTTCGTGTGCAAATAATTTATGATTAAGGGATTTATTCAAAACCTTCATTACTATTGGTAGGGTAGAGTTGGGAAATGTATCCAAAGGCTGAAACTAAGGTAACATTCGAGTATTTTTCTGGACTGAGTGTTTAATTAACCAGGAGAAAAATGACAATTAAGCTAGGGCACTGAATTTTGTTTTCCAATTCCTCTCATGGAACGTCAGTGGTAGGGGCAGATGACCTAGCTGTTCCGCCCCTTAAAACAACAATAAGTAACGTTAGTGGTGTGCATGGCGATGAAGAAATTAATATATTGCATGTAGGCAACCGCGCAGATTTTCCTAACACCAAATAATTGAACTATGCTTAATTTATAAGAGAATTGAGATGAAGTATTGTCTAATATTAATATAAATAGAATTTTGTTTTAAGATGGTGCTGGCTGTTATTATTATTGGACATTTCTACGCCGTTTATTCCAAAGAGCAGCATCGATCTGCAAAGTACTTAATTTTCAGGACGCGAAGAGGTACTTTCACTTGAGAATCAAGCCCTTTCGTGATACGCTTTAACGTCTCAGTACCGTTAAACATAAAATTAGTTGCTCATTTATCTACGACTTAGAAATGGCTCCGGGTCCTGACGAAGCCGTGGCAGGAATGCAGGATTTGGCTTCCCGACTGCGGTGTCATTCGTAGTCTTACTCGACAGTTAATAATAGACCTATTTGTCGTTACAGTTGTTAATTCATTTAGGGGTTTAAGACATTTAACCCGTGCACTTGGTAACTAGTAGGTGGTGTATTCTTTGAATACACGGTACCTGAGAGATAATTTTTATTGCTCCTTGCATGTTCATTTCTTCCTTCCTCTTTGTCAAACACCAACAGTGATCTTCTGTTTTCTCCTTGATGGGCAAATCTCTTATGTCTTCATGAGTTTGTTTTAGATATATAACTTCTGTGACCCACCTAGCGTCATCTAGCAGCGAATCTCTGAAGCTACTCAATTCTTCCTGGTGCAAGAGGACTTACATATCCATCTGGCCACCAGATCTTGTTACCATCGCCAGCTATTTTCTCCTTGAGCAAGAGGACTACGTCTACTTTTTTACTCACCATGCTGCGCTAGTATCGCCTACTATCAACTCTTTGAAGACCAGCTCATCAAGAGAAAATAATTTTTTGTTATAAAGTTGGCAATGTTTATATGTTCTCCTTTTGTCTCCTATCCCCCACTCTTTTCCCCTTCCTTGGACCCTCCGTGCTCCGTTGAGCAGGTCTCACTTTTCAGTCGGCAGTTGACTCGATCAGTTAAGGCTCCTCTCGAGCCAGCCTCCTCAAACCAAGAGGCATACTCTCTTCTACGCCATGTTGGCAAAGTAGTTATCGTCATACGGAACTTCGCCTTCAACATGAAATCAAGATAAGTACCATCTTAAAGTTTTACCCTCATCTTCATGGTTTTAACTTCCACGTGCTTTTAACGATACTTTTATAGACAGTGTGAGATTATTTATTTTGGGGCAAAAATCATTCTTCGTGGGATTTGCCATGTTGAGCTTTTGTTCGTACAAGCCAACCTTACTAGAAAAGAGCTTTTCTTAAGTTATTTAAATGAGAAATCCTCTCGCTACGTGGGATATTAGCTAATACCCGCTGTCTATAATTTACCAAGCTAGTTCCTCCGTTGGATTTACATTAGCCCCATTTTTCTACTAAGATCGTTCTGGAACCTTCCAGATCTTTTACTTTATCTGCCAGTCCTGCCGTCATGTATTTCTCACTTATTTGTGAGAATGCTATTTAAAATTGAAGAATCTTACTTCTAAATTACTACAATAGTGAATTTTCGTCCACCGCTGGAATTTTCTATGGCGCATTTAACTGTAATCCACCATTTTCTCAAGAAATAGACTCTCGCCTACCTAGTGAAACCAGTTATCATTGCAATAACTTTCTTTCCCATAAACTTTGTGTTTCCACAGTGAACTTTTCATATATTTCAACCAACTATAGTGAAAACCAGTGCTTGCTCAACTTTTCTACCGCGTCGCGATCGTCCGTTTATATTTAAGACGTTTCAAACTTACATTGTTTCTCCCTTAAAATCAGGGAAAACAATTCTTTCAACTCTTGTGTGAGTTATTTTTAGGTCTCACTAAATGGAAACTGCCCCATTTGGCTCGTGATTCCTATCTAAAATATAGGAGGTCGAGAACCTTCCTTTTGATTATCTCTTCAGGTTTCACAGTAAGTGACCTGCCCTCTTTTGTATAATTCTCATAAAGTAATTCTGTTTAAATATAAGAAGTTGTAGGAACTTCTATTTTATTCTTTATGTTTTCCTTATTGTTATTTTCGAAGTTGTTATACTCTCCAGAATATTCTTTCAGAAATTTCTTATAGTACACTCCTTGTACTCAATTTAATGTTTAAACTTTAATCATTTCATTGCCTTTTTAAAATCTTACAAAGATTTTAGTACCAGGTTTAAAACCTTAAGAATTATTATTTGCCTGGAGCAATTTCTAAATGTTGTCGGAGGTCTGCGACCCCAAATTGTTAATAAGATTGAAACATATTTAATTGTTAAAGATATCAACTTCCTCTAATTTGTTAAATAAATTAAGAGTTTCTTTTTTGCTTTTTCATTTTTCTAATACAACGGGTAAGCAAGATCCTGTCCTCCTTGGCTCTCCCTACTTGATGCCATTAAAACCATTAATAGGGCTTTCACCACTCGTTGCATTTGAGCAAGAACTCTTAGTAGTAACCTCACTAAAGATTCTTTTAGCTTTAATAGCTAATTCTAATTGGCCAGTAATGCAAGTAAAGCTCGCTACGCCAGCTACCTGCTTGTGGAGATCCTCTCCGAAAACTTATGGTCAGTTTTCCAAAAAATAAGTGTTTCTTTTTGTCTAAACTTTTAGCCGGCTCCTCGCCGAGTAAAAGTTTAGCCATTTCTAAATGCAACCATTGGCTTATTCAACAAAATTACTCCCCAGGTTATAATCTTTTATCATTTTCCTTCCTGGAAGCACTGGGTCGCTTTTCTCAGGAACTCTATAATTTCGAAAATTGGAAATACCAAACTTGATTTAAATCATTGGCATTCTTCGAATTATTTCGCAAAACGAATTTCTTTGGAAAACCTTACAATAAATTTGTTGCTCTTAGTTTTGCCAGACCATCACCTTTCCCCATAGTAGTCTTATACATGCTTGGGAGGAAATACACTACAGCCTCTCTCTTGCAAATCTCTCAAATCTCAGCTGCGGTTCCCGTTAGCTTGGACCAAGCTCGTACCTACTTTAGGTATCAGAGAGTTAATTTCCAGTGGCAACTGCCTCTAAAGGTATTTAAAGTTCAATTTACAACTCTTGTGGGACTCTCCTCCTATTTTTCTATCCCTTTTCTCCAATCCAAAACCTACTTCCCTTTTTTTTAATCATCTTCCCTTGGTGGGTGGGTTATTCCTTAGCCTATAATCTACCCAAAATTTGGTGCCGAAACCCGGGAGAGTCCATTTTCCATTTTTTCTTAAAAAAAAAGTGTCATTTGACAATACTTGGCAAATTATTAATATCTGCTTTGAATCTTTCAGCTATAACCACATCTTGCAAAGCCTGTGAAGGGGAAAGAGGCCGCTCCTGTCTCCTTTGGTGTGTCCCGTTCTTTCTACTCATTCGCTGCTGCCAGCTTGACAGCATTTCCAAGGTTCCACAGTTTCGTGAGTTACATTTTCATCTACCTTCTTTAATATGGCTCCCACTGATAAGGATAAGGATGAAAAACTTACTTCTAAACGAGCATCCTATAAAGGACAAATTACCCGATTCAAAAGGTACATAAAAGAATTAGATCCCTCAGAAGCGCAATTAGACTTGTTGAAACATCGTGTAAAGGATTTTGAACGTTCTTATGAAAACTACTGTAACATTCAAACTGAAATAGAAACTTGCATGCTCAATCAAACAGAAGACCGTGTCGAAGTAGAAAACCTATATTACGAAGGCATAGGTTCTGCTTTCAAAATAATACGCCAACTCGAAGAGGAGCAGAAAAAGGACCCTTCTGTTCTTGGTTCCCTTCACGAACCACAAACTTCTTTCCGTGAGGGCACTCACAAGCCCAAACCAACTTTACCGAAAATTGATTTACCCCATTTTTCTGGAGATGAATCTGCTTGGGATTCTTTCTATGAATTATTTTGCTCCCTTGTTCATGACAATGAAGACATTCAAGTCATTTACAAGTTTCATTATTTGAGATCTATCCTCTGAGGTCAAGCTTTGCAGTTGGTCGAAGCACTTCCTCTGCGTGCCGAAAATTACCCCATTGCCTTTAACTTATTAAAGGAACGATATGGAAATTTACGGTTACGTATTCAGCGCCATATAAAGGCTCTATTCAATCTACCTGCGTCACAGCACAATGACGTCACTAGTTTACGTACTCTAGTTGACACTACACAACTTCACGTTAAGGCTTTGTCCCAATTAGATCAACCTACTAATTATTGGGATACTTTCCTAATACATTTAGTGGTTTCTAAAGTTGATGCTGCTACCCTCAAAGCTTGGGAAATTGAACTTTCTAAAGAAGACGACTACACTTACGAGCATTTAGTTACTTTCATAAACGCTAGATGCCAACTTTTAACCGCTCTAGCTAATCAAAGTGAACCTTCATCTCCTAGTTCCAAATTCGAATTAATGTCCATCAAACCCAAAAGTGAACGCTCAGCGTCCAATACCCAAAAACCCGGGTCCAGCTCATCCAAATTTAAATCAAACACTACTGGTTACCCAACTAGGTCTAGTGAACGTCGTGTTGCTATCTCTATTGTTTTAAACACGCAAAGCGAACCTCGCAAAAGTTTAAACGAACCTGTAAAGTGCATACTTTGTAAAGATCCCCATGCCCTATACCTCTGCAAATCTTTTAAAGAAATGTCAGTCGACGACAGACGAAAATTAGTCGCTCAAAACAAACATTGTTTTAACTGCCTAGCGCCCACGCATTCTGCTTCTAATTGTAAGTCCACAAGACTTTGCTACCATTGTGAAAAGGCTCATCATACTTTGCTACATCGTCATGATCAGGCAAGGTCATCGACAGCATCTACTTCTCCGAAAAATGATAGTGCTAACAGTTCTAATGCTTCATCGTATATTCAAAATGCCAAGTCCATTCGCAGTGCTCAAGTATTGTTGTCTACTGTTCAAATCGAAGTTCAGGATAACTTTGGCAACTGGGTCCGTGCACGCGGTCTTCTAGACTCAGCGGCAACTCATGATTTTGTGTCTAATTCCTTGATTAGAAAACTAGGTCTACCTGTTAACCCCACTTCTATCAACGTGCCGGGCATCAACAGCTCAAAATTGCAAGCTTTACAATTCTCAAAGCTAACTATAAGAGATACTTGTCATAGAAACAACTTTCTTAAACTTAATTGTCTAATTCTCAATAGCATTGGAGAAGACACTCCAAGTCACTCTGTGGATATTTCAGGGTTAAACATTCCCTCGCATTTAAGGCTAGCCGATCCTTTTTTCAATATGCAGAACCCTATTGACATACTCTTTAGTGCCAATGTTTTCTGGAATTGCCTACGTAAACAGGTTCGTAAGTTATCCTCAAACGTGGTCGCCAGATACACTAATTTTGGATGGATCGTCACCGGTCAACTTCCCCATTATTCTCCTCAACCCGCATCGCAATGTTACTTCTCCAATACTGACCTGGAACAGTTCTGGAGGCTTGAAAATGTTGATTCTCCTAATGTAACCTCTTCAGAAAATGAATTCTGTGAGCAACTTTTTTTGAACACCACCACTCGTTCTTCTGATGGCCGGTTCGTCGTTCAAATGCCAAGATTACATAATCCTCCTAAACTTATCAACTCTCAGCCTAAAGCTCGAAAAGCTCTCTTCGCTATCGAGAGCAAATTCAAGAAGGAACCTCTTGTTAAACAACAGTACACTGATTTCATGGATGAGTATGAAAGCTTAGATCATATGGAAGTTGTTAACAAATCTGATGATGAATTACACCCCCCAATTGAAACGGTTTATTTAAATCATCATTCCGTGTGGAAAAACCCTCTTGTAAAAGATAAAATTCGAGTTGTTTTCAATGGTTCATCACCCGACGTTAATGGCAACAGCCTTAATGACACTCTTTATTCTGGTCCTGCTATTCAATCAGATCTATCTGCTATACTCTTAAACTTTCGATTATTTCCCATAGCTGTCATAGCCGACATAAAACAGATGTACCGTCAAGTGTTAATTCAACCAGAACAACGAGATCTTCAAAGAATCTTGTGGCGTGATGAAATCAGTAAGCCCATTAAGGTATTTCGCTTGAAAACGGTTACTTGTGGCTTAAAACCCTCTGCTTTCCTTGCTATCCGATCCCTACACTTGCTAGCCTCACAAGATGGTCATTTATTTAACCCCAAAGCCTCTGAAGCACTAACAACATCATTTTATGTTGACGATTACTTGCAGTCCTTCCCCTCTTTAGAGGTAGCTTCTTTTGTGTCTTTAGAACTTCAGGCATTGTTAAGGAATGGAGGTTTCCCACTCCATAAGTGGAACTCCAACTCCCCTGAGTTTCTCGCTCAGTTTCCCATCGAAGACGTAGGTCCTTCTTCTGTCGAAATTTGTGGAAACTCCGAATCTATAAAAACTCTAGGAGTTCACTGGTGCACTAGCACTGACACTCTTATCTATAAAGTTTCGCTCGCAGAAGAGCTTCCTAATACAAAAAGACAAATTCTCTCTGAAATTGCAAAAATTTTTGATCCACTTCAATTCCTTGCCCCAGTCATCGTTATAGCCAAACTCTTCATGCAAGAGCTGTGGTCGCTTAAGTGTGAATGGGATGATACTGTCTCTTTTTCTTTTCTTAATCGCTGGCTCTCGTTTCGCAGTAATTTGTTGGATCTTTCCCTCATTGAAATTCCCAGGAATTTAATTAGCTCTCATTCTAATACACCCTTTTTCCTTCATGTGTTCGCGGATAGTTCCGAAAAAGCTTATGGTTGCTGCGCATATTTAGTTTATCACGGTTCATTCTATGGATCTTCAGTTTCCAACCTTGTTTGTGCCAAATCGAAAGTCGCTCCTCTTAAAGCTATTACTTTGCCTAGGCTTGAATTGTGCGCTGCACTCATGGCTGCCGAACTTGTTAAGAAGTTACGGGAAGTATTAAAAGTCGAATTCTCGCAAATCTATCTCTGGAGCGATTCCATGATCACCCTTTCGTGGATCGCCAAGAGTCCCTCTCATTGGCAAACTTTTGTTGCAAACAGAGTTTCCTAAATTCAAACTCTTTCTTCTGGATGTCAATGGAGGCATGTGCCCGGTGCTGATAATCCAGCCGATATTATCTCTCGTGGTTGTTTACCCTCTCAATTGGCAGCTTCCCCATTATACTGGCATGGGCCTTCGTGGCTAATCGAAGACTCTTCTTCATGGCCTTCTAAACCCCCAGCTACAAACTCCAACTTGCCTGACGCTAAAGTACCTCTATCCATTGCTTCGTGTCTTGTTTCCAACGCTTCTCATCCCTTGTTGTCCCGCTACTCTTCCTTTCATAAATTACTACGAATTGTCGCCTATCTCCTTAGATGGAAATATCTTGTGGTTGACCAACCTCTTCTCCCTAAACCACATCTTACCAAACATGAATTGATTCTCGCTACCATTAAGGTTTTACAACTGACACAGCAAGAAGCCTTTTCTTCTGAATTGTCTTTACTTTCTTCTAAAAGGGATCTTCCCAAATCCAGTCGTCTTCGTGCTTTGGCCCCGTTCCTTGATGACCATGGGTTACTCAGGGTAGGTGGAAGACTCTCGCAATCTTTGCTCTCTGAGGACAAAAAGCATCCCGTTATTTTGCCTTCCAAACATCACGTAACTTCCTTAATTATACGTGACTTTCATTACCGTAATCTTCATGTTGGTACACGCACTCTGCTTTGCCTCTTAAGGGAAAAGTACTGGATTATAAATGGAATTCATGAAGTTTCTTCTGTAATTCACAAGTGCATTCCTTGCTTCAAAGCGAAACCTAAAATCAAAACTCAATTAATGAGCGATTTGCCTTCCTTTCGCTCTTCTCCTATACGCCCATTTGCTTTAACTGGTGTGGACTATATGGGTCCGTTCCAATATCAACGAAATTCTCCTGAAGCTAAACGCAAATTGTTTGGTAAGCTTTATGTTTCTCTCTTTGTTTGCATGGTTACCGGTGCAATCCACTTGGAACTAGTAACGAATGCTTCTACTTCTTATTTTTTATCAGCTGTCTCTCGCTTCACCGCTAGGCGTGGTGTTCCTTCAGAGATGTTCTCTGATAACGCTTCCACTTTTCAGGGCGCAGCTTCCCTTTGGAAGAAAGCTCTCACTTCCTCTCCTGCCATGGAACAAATTTCTAATTTTTCCTATTCAAAAGGTTTCAAATGGCGCTTTATACCTCCTTACGCTCCTCATCACGGTGGTAGGTGGGAATCTTGCGTAAAGCTCACTAAACGTCATTTAAGAAAAGTCTTAGGTAATCGAATTCTGACTTATGAAGAATTCAATTCACTGTCTGTTCTGATTGAAGGTGTTGTTAATTCTCGCCCTTTAACTCCGCTTTCCAATGACCCTGATGACCTACTTCCACTTACACCTGGTCGCTTCCTTACACGCACTTCTCTCTCTGCCCCTCCTCCCCTTCCTAATTCTTTCAGGGATTCTGATTTACCTATTGCTTGGCGTAAACTTGAAGCCCTCCGTAATTCGTTTTGGAAGAGGTGGAACTTCGAATATTTAACTTCCTTGCAACGGAGACAGAAGTGGTTTCTTTCCAGTCCCGACATTAAAGTGGGAGACTTGGTCTTGGTTAGGGATGTTTCTCCCCCTCTAGTCTGGATATCTGGTAGAGTGACCGAGTGTTATCCTGGAAGAGATGGGAGAGTCAGGGTGGTCAGAGTCTTGACCACTAACGGTCCGATTACAAGACCCCTGTCTTTGATAGCTCCTCTTCCTTTAAATGTGTAACTGCTTATTTGCTCTCTGTTGGTGTTTACCCCCAGTATGGTGTATTCTTTGAATACACGGTACCTGAGATATATTTTTTATTGCTCCTTGCATGTTCATTTCTTCCTTCCTCTTTGTCAAACACCAACAGTGATCTTCTGTTTTCTCCTTGATGGGCAAATCTCTTATGTCTTCATGAGTTTGTTTTAGATATATAACTTCTGTGACCCACCTAGCGTCATCTAGCAGCGAATCTCTGAAGCTACTCAATTCTTCCTGGTGCAAGAGGACTTACATATCCATCTGGCCACCAGATCTTGTTACCATCGCCAGCTATTTTCTCCTTGAGCAAGAGGACTACGTCTACTTTTTTACTCACCATGCTGCGCTAGTATCGCCTACTATCAACTCTTTGAAGACCAGCTCATCAAGAGAAAATAATTTTTTGTTATAAAGTTGGCAATGTTTATATGTTCTCCTTTTGTCTCCTATCCCCCACTCTTTTCCCCTTCCTTGGACCCTCCGTGCTCCGTTGAGCAGGTCTCACTTTTCAGTCGGCAGTTGACTCGATCAGTTAAGGCTCCTCTCGAGCCAGCCTCCTCAAACCAAGAGGCATACTCTCTTCTACGCCATGTTGGCAAAGTAGTTATCGTCATACGGAACTTCGCCTTCAACATGAAATCAAGATAAGTACCATCTTAAAGTTTTAACCTCATCTTCATGGTTTTAACTTCCACGTGCTTTTAACGATACTCTTATAGACAGTGTGAGATTATTTATTTTGGGGCAAAAATCATTCTTCGTGGGATTTGCCATGTTGAGCTTTTGTTCGTACAAGCCAACCTTACTAGAAAAGAGCTTTTCTTAAGCTATTTAAATGAGAAATCCTCTCGCTACGTGGGATATTATCTAATACCCGCTGTCTATAATTTACCAAGCTAGTTCCTCCGTTGGATTTACATTAGCCCCATTTTTCTACTAAGATCGTTCTGGAACCTTCCAGATCTTTTACTTTATCTGCCAGTCCTGCCGTCATGTATTTCTCACTTATTTGTGAGAATGCTATTTAAAATTGAAGAATCTTACTTCTAAATTACTACAATAGTGAATTTTCGTCCACCGCTGGAATTTTCTATGGCGCATTTAACTGTAATCCACCATTTTCTCAAGAAATAGACTCTCGCCTACCTAGTGAAACCAGTTATCATTGCAATAACTTTCTTTCCCATAAACTTTGTGTTTCCACAGTGAACTTTTCATATATTTCAACCAACTATAGTGAAAACCAGTGCTTGCTCAACTTTTCTACCGCGTCGCGATCGTCCGTTTATATTTAAATAAGGCCATGAACATTTTTCCTCAATCCCCTATTTCTCTTTCCTAACCTTTTACTAACAATCCGTAATAAACTTTTAAATTTAGGTCTGTTTCAATAAGGTGTCACTCTATGAAGTGCCCTTCCATTTTGCTTGTTTATCATTAAGTAATTGCTGTATAATTACGTGTTTTATACACGTTTCAAACTTACATTGTTTCTCCCTTAAAATCAGGGAAAACAATTCTTTCAACTCTTGTGTGAGTTATTTTTAGGTCTCACTAAATGGAAACTGCCCCATTTGGCTCGTGATTCCTATCTAAAATATAGGAGGTCGAGAACCTTCCTTTTGATTATCTCTTCAGGTTTCACAGTAAGTGACCTGCCCTCTTTTGTATAATTCTCATAAAGTAATTCTGTTTAAATATAAGAAGTTGTAGGAACTTCTATTTTATTCTTTATGTTTTCCTTATTGTTATTTTCGAAGTTGTTATACTCTCCAGAATATTCTTTCAGAAATTTCTTATAGTACACTCCTTGTACTCAATTTAATGTTTAAACTTTAATCATTTCATTGACTTTTTAAAATCTTACAAAGATTTTAGTACCAGGTTTAAAACCTTAAGAATTATTATTTGCCTGGAGCAATTTCTAAATGTTGTCGGAGGTCTGCGACCCCAAATTGTTAATAAGATTGAAACATATTTAATTGTTAAAGATATCAACTTCCTCTAATTTGTTAAATAAATTAAGAGTTTCTTTTTTGCTTTTTCTTTTTTCTAATACAACGGGTAAGCAGGATCCTGTCCTCCTTGGCTCTCCCTACTTGATGCCATTAAAACCATTAATAGGGCTTTCACCACTCGTTGCATTTGAGCAAGAACTCTTAGTAGTAACCTCACTAAAGATTCTTTTAGCTTTAATAGCTAATTCTAATTGGCCAGTAATGCAAGTAAAGCTCGCTACGCCAGCTACCTGCTTGTGGAGATCCTCTCCGAAAACTTATGGTCAGTTTTCCAAAAAATAAGTGTTTCTTTTTGTCTAAACTTTTAGCCGGCTCCTCGCCGAGTAAAAGTTTAGCCATTTCTAAATGCAACCATTGGCTTATTCAACAAAATTACTCCCCAGGTTATAATCTTTCATCATTTTCCTTCCTGGAAGCACTGGGTCGCTTTTCTCAGGAACTCTATAATTTCGAAAATTGGAAATACCAAACTTGATTTAAATCATTGGCATTCTTCGAATTATTTCGCAAAACGAATTTCTTTGGAAAACCTTACAATAAATTTGTTGCTCTTAGTTTTGCCAGACCATCACCTTTCCCCATAGTAGTCTTATACATGCTTGGGAGGAAATACACTACAGCCTCTCTCTTGCAAATCTCTCAAATCTCAGCTGCGGTTCCCGTTAGCTTGGACCAAGCTCGTACCTACTTTAGGTATCAGAGAGTTAATTTCCAGTGGCAACTGCCTCTAAAGGTATTTAAAGTTAAATTTACAACTCTTGTGGGACTCTCCTCCTATTTTTCTATCCTTTTTCTCCAATCCAAAACCTACTTCCCTTTTTTTAATCATCTTCCCTTGGTGGGTGGGTTATTCGTTAGCCTATAATCTACCCAGTAGGTCTAGTATCACTGGCGGGTAATGAACCATTGCCGCTCGGTTGGGGATCGTTTGTATCAACTAGTAGTCTACTGTAGATATAATTCAGTATTTGCTGACGCGTTAATTTTCCGGTTTGTTTCTGAAGGCCTCCACATTATTGAATGGAGTTGACTGTAAAGGAATAGTTGTCACAAATATTAATTAAGTCAATTACACGATTCTCACACAACGAACAGTGCGAATTGTGTGGAGTGAGGTGGTGGCCAATGGTTGTGGTCTAACGAGAGAGGTGTATTGGTAACATTGTTGTAGCTATTTGTCTTGGAGAGTAGAAACTTAGACCCTCTTAAAACCATCCACTGCTGGACGGAAAGCAGGGTATACATTGTACTGTGCTATGGCCTCTGTAACATGATCAATCGTATGCCGTATTCTTGGTTACCGAATGGGAAAGCGTTAGCCGTCGCGACTATTACTGTAATTATTAGGGTTAAGCGTGGGGTAGGTGTCCCTGGACTTACGGTCATTGGTGAGCTACACTGCGGGGTCTTTCTTGAAGGTGCGAGAGCCTTTACGTCAATATTGGAGAGTCTTTTCTATAACCACTAAATTTCAATGGTCACCACATTTTTACTCCAAAATATCACAACTCTAATCACCCAAATGGCCTATAACTCAATAATTTGGACCTAATTTTTGCAAAGTTTTCCGGAGGATGACCCACGGACCCCACTCTGAGCTTGGTGGTATTCCATCCCCCAGATCCCCTGTGTGTCCACTCTGCCATGATCTTGGCTTAAATCCGCCCCTGATGGTCACCAGTCATAGATAGGGTTGGGGATTTTTATGAGAACCTGGCTCTAGGTTTGCTTACTGCAAAGCAATATTAAATTATAAGAAATCTACTGACTGCAAATTACAAACTATAGTTCAATTTCACATGTTCTTCTTTTGTGAAAACAATCATTGATCAGCTACAATCTACTGATAGCACATAATAACTTGACTTACGTATGAGTATACCTGTGGCTAATTATGAAAATATATTTTTATTTGTTTAATGTACAAAGATGTGTGATCGCCGTTCAACCAAAACACTTACCAGTGTTTAGGCTTAGACCCTGAGGCGTGACTTTTCAAGGGCAGCAAATTGTAAGAATGTCAATATAAAAACACTATATGTAAAACATATTTTAAAATAAGTCATGACTCTGTGTAAAAATCATGTTTTTATAATGAAAAGAGCGTCATATGTCACAGAGTTCGTAGTACTGCACAGTGTGCAGCATACCATTTGCACCCCTTTTAACATGCAGTTCAGTAAAATGAACTTCCTGTTGATTAATTTTTGGGTCTGAGGACGTCGTGGTTATCAGTCCTTTCTACTTACTGTGCGTGTAGAGCTCTGTCCGACAATCTACAGTATATCTGAAGTTAATAATATATTTTTAATTAATTTGGGATAGAATTGGGGAGGAAACGAAAGTACGATGGTGCAACTACAGCCTTTGGCTATAGGGTTAAAACGACGAATCATGGAAAATAAGCTTAGAATCACTGACGGTGGAATTCGAACCCACCTGTTTCCGAGCTCATGGACAACAGCTTTTTTCAATGTGAATTTTTTCCCCAAGTAAAATTCTGTAAACGCGATGAAATTACGGACCGATAAATGCATTTTCTTTTCAAATTTGTGTACGACAAAGAAGCATATTGCTTTTACGAGTATCACTGAAGTTCTAAAATTATTGATATCGAAGAGGATCTGCAGAACTTTAAAGCTGAACACTGTGCATGCTTACAGTGTTACCTCATCGGGGCAAATTTAGATCTGTCAAACGCCAAAACTAAACACAATAGTGAATTCAATGAAAATTATTAGCCTACCTAGTTTTTGATGGCTATACTCTGATATTTATTTTTGTTAATTGAAAATAATGCATTGGTGCGTGCTTGTCAGGTATAAACATTGAATCTCTCTCTATATATAAAAAAATGAAAGTTTGTCTCTTTTTTCTGCATTTCTACTGAAATTTGCGTTATTTACGCGTTTAAGACTGTTTTATGACGGATACGCGCGGAATTTTTTTAAATCTGTCTGTCCGTCTGTTTGTTTGTCTGTCTGTGGGCAATTTTGTTCCCTTATAACTCGAGAACGGCTGGGTGGATCACCGTAAAATTTGGTACAGATATCCTTCAGAGGCACGACACTAATCATTGATGTAACTCTTCTATGTACCTCTCATAAAAGGGGACCTACCCCCTTAAAATACTTGCTGAAATAGGCGTAGAAGGGCGAGACAAAACTCATTTTCAGCCCCTCAATGTGAGACACGAAACTCGGGGGCCCTAAAGAGACCCCGAAAACCACATTTAAGGCCCTAAAACCAACAGTTTTTGAGATATTCCCAGAAAATTAATTTCATTTAATACAATAATGAAAGAAAGAAAGCAAGCCGGTAACCATGGCAACAGAAACTCACAGGTCCATCTATTGCTGTAAGACGCAATACAATTCCATTTATTACACGAAGACCGTTCGAAGAATGGGTACTTCTGCTAGTTTGCGTGCATTCCTCCAGTTTCACTGTTGTAAATTTAACATGCCAGCATTATTTATATTGATGGTAATTCACGCTCTGCTTGTGATAATAAATATAGCCTGGATTTAGAGGAATATATAATAGAAATATTTCTATACAGTAGCCTATTTATTGCAGCCACTGCTCATATCAGGACATTACAAATGAATGCCCGTAGGCTATCTAACTAGTTCAATTTCAAGTAGTTCCAACTTTGGCTGCCAGATGCCACTGTAACTCACACCCAGCGGCGAACGTTGGAAGTTGAGAGCGTTTCTAACCAAATAACCTACACATTTTGGCTACCACCAATTGAAGTGGTAGGTTCTTTCACACGCCATAAATCTATGACATGGGCCCGCCGGCTTTACTCCCCCTCCGAATAAAGGCATAATGAAGGATTTTAACACTTAAAAATCCGACGACTTCGGCCGGGTTTAAACCTGCAATCATGGGCATAGCAGTTCAGCATGCTACAATTATTATTATTATTATTGCTTTCTGTTTTTTAGCCTAGGGAAAACGTAGGCTTATGAGATCGGGCTAATGTGTGTCTGTCTGTCTGTCCTTCTGTCTGTCTGTCTGTCTGTGTGTGTGTGTGTGTGTGTGTGTGTGTCATCAACTCCTAAACGGCTGCAGCAATCGAAACAACATTTGGTAGGAGTAAAGATCTATACCTGAATATCCCACGGCCATATTTGAAAATGATGTCAGTGCTATCAACTGCTGAAAAATCGCAATTGAAATTTGAGCAGGGGCGTGGTGGCTCAGCGGTCTAGCTGTATGCCTCTCACCAAGGCGGTCCGGGTTCGATTCCCGGTCAATGCATGTGAGATTTTCGAAGTGAAATGCCATGTCCTGTGGTTCGGATTCCACGTAAAAAGGAGGTCCCGTGGCTCATAATCACAAGATTCACGGTCACGTAAAACTACAATCTACCTATTTTAAATTTGAGCTCCATGTTGGATATCTTGGAAGCTATGAATGGGAGCTATTTCAAAATTGACACACGTATAGATGATAATAATATTGCAGTTTAATTTCCAGGAGGCCATACATCGCAGTGTTGCCAAAATGATTATAAGCCTGCTGATGGGTCCAAAATTTAAATGCATATAACTTCTACACTATCAATTGGATTTCAAACCAAATTTCGTATGTGCTATGTGTACATAAAAAGATATGACTGAACGTATTCTCAAGATCCACCAGGGCTGCTAACTGTTAATAAATGCTCTCAATTTATTTTATTCAAATACCAATATATCAGAAAGTATGCAAGCCGACAGCACACGTATAGTACCTGGCATTCTATATTAATTTGGAGTAACTTATATACGTCAGTGCTACCAATATGATTCTAAGCCTGCTGAGAGGTCCAACTTTAAATATATGTAACTTCTATACTATCATTTGGATTTCAACCAAATTTCGTGTGTGCTATGTGTACTATACAGATATGTCTATACCGACATGATTCTAAGCCTGCTGATAGGTCCAATTTTAAAATGCATGTAACTTCTATACTAACTAATGGATTTCGTTCAAAATTGACACAACAATAGATCATATTATTTCATATTATTTATGACCAATACATGTATGTCATTGTTGCCAACATGATTTTACGCTTGCTGTTAGATCCAATGTTTAACTGCCTGTAACGTCCATGCTATCCATTGGACTTCAACCAAATTTTGTATTCTGTACCTTAAGAGATGGAACTAAGAATATATTCAGTCACCAGGGCTGCCAACTGTAGTTCTCTATTAGGCTACATTATGCCAGGTTTTCAGTATTTCGAACTAAGTAGAAATTTCGATATTAGCAACTTAATTTCGTCATTATTCTAGATAGATCCATATAGATTAATCATTGTCATGAATCTTAAATTTTAAGAAAAGTAAGCTCTTTAGTTCGTCACGGAACTTCTTGTTATGCTCTTGGAATTGATTTCGTGATGAACATTTTGTGAAAAAAAAGCGCAAAATCAGTCAATGCCAATTTACGAAAATTACAATTAAATTTACAGAATTTGGTTATAGAGGGGGTCCGGGATATTCCAGCCCCAGGGCCCGTCGCCGCTCTCCACGGCCCTGCTGTACGGTAGGCTACTTAAAGTCTGATGAAGTAAATTGCATGAACCTACATGACCGTGTTGTCGTAGCCCCTAAACTGAGGAACCAACAGTTCGTCTGAATTAATGAAGCGAACTGTACTAAATATACCCGTAATGTTCCACGAAATAAAACGGATTGTTTAAACTTGACAAAGCGAACTAGATCGTAATAATACGATGCGAACTGTATGAGCCGACATAAGCGAACTGTATGTACTGTCTCAACTATACGAACTGTTTTAATTCACGACGGGGAGCGAATTGCCTGAGCTGAATTGATTGAATTGACTATGTGCTAACACAGCGATGCAAACTGAATGAGTGATAGCATTCTTCCTGCATGAACTTTGATGCATCCAACGACGTGGAGGGGCGGTGAATATAGGGGTTGAGCCTCCCTCTCTTATTTAGAATATTTTTGAAATTACTACAGTGCACAAATGAGATAACACAGGTTAAATCTCCCTCTATGTAAGGCGTATTGTCTGACACAGTCAGGCTTTAATATAAATATTCTCTTATTTCTTCGAGAAAGTTTTCTATCACATGACCCTATTTCGCAAAGATGATTGGTTCGATGTTCTGCCGCGGAGGTGTGCCTACATATCCCTGCGTGGATACTACGTCACAGCTGGTGACGCGCATTAATTTCTCATCCATTGGATCGCCAACTAGCGTCTTGGTGACGTCATATTTCAACAGATTCTTGACACATGCAGCTGACTTGCTCAACGATCCAAGTCAGATCGGGTACAACATAAAAACGGACAAGGGCACTCTGCTGTTCTCAATGGTGGGAATTCAAACCACACAATAACTCGTAAATGTAATAGATCGTTTTGACTTCCTAGTCTCATCATGAGAGCAGGCAACAATAATGGTCTTCTATAATTCAAAACAGTGCACATGAAGGAGTGGAATTCTCAACGTGATTTCCTGTCTTGAAGTGTATGGTGAAGGAAGAAATAAAGCCAGGCAAACACAGGAGAGAAATATAAGTAAAACAAGAATAAATGCCGACTAAAGTAGCAAATAGGAACTATGTTTCTCTAACTACCCCAAATGTTTGTCATTGTGTTCGCCCTTAAGCGTATTTTCCATATGTTTTCTGTCTAATTGATTATATATTTATCTGTAGTACGGCATTTTCATATGTAGCCTTGCTTAATAATGGTATTAGCACGTCCCTAATTGAAAAAAGAAAACATCAACAATTTAGGCTCGTGAGTTCTTCAGGGATGTAGTTTTGATCTGTTAACTAAGTTTATCATTGATCTTGTACAATTGTACATTAAGTTGAGAGTACCGTAATTTATAAACTCGTGGAACATTCAAATGGCAGGGGGAGAAAAGTTGAAGATGTAAATGTAAAATGAGTTATCAGTATCCTTCACGAGACACGCACTTTAATCTCGTCTCATGACAATAGTTCATAACAACTGCCCCTTTAAAAATATAATCTACCAGATGGAATGTAAGAATTTTTCGGCTCTGTATAGTGCCCCTATGAGACGGAGTGAAGAGGCTGGCGTGACACGATACTTGAATCGAACGCGCTGAGACGAGACCAAGGTCGCTACAAGCTGTCACTCGGCCATGTTTGAAGTTAGCGCGTGGCACGAGAAACTGCCAGGAAATGAAGGAGAATACTGTACTTGTTTTTACATACACAAGGGCTGCTTTTTTAGTTTTGGCAACGATACTGATGCTTTATGTTGCAAAGGTGTTGGACTCTGCCTTTGTTACCAAAAGTTGTTAACCTGTATCTCCTCCCTTAGAGCATATGACCTCGTCCGTCCCCTCCCCCATTCGTATGCAGTGGCGCCTGTTAGATGAGACTTCTGTCTCGGGACAGTCGGATAAGGAGCCGCAAAGATGCGCGCGCACCCGGCAGCGAGGAGCATTTGAATAGCGCCGACTTGAAATGCTCCTCGCTCTCTCATTGTGTGATTGTTACCTACAAGAATTATCCCACCTGCGTACTTGTCTTTCATTCCTGTATGATTCTGTTCATCCTCGTCGAACACCAGCTTTTATGACTGAAGTGTATCACACGCTAGCATTTCGTGCGCCAAGTTGTAAGAAATAAAACATGGAGGGCGGTTGTCGTTTCGGGGTAACATTTACAGTCGATTTGCATTATTAACGCAAAGCGGTCGTGAATCTTGCTTTAAGTACATTTCAAAATATGCCTGGTACAGAATGAATGCATTCCAATCAATATTTAAGATCTAACTGTAATAATTGGATATTTAACCATACGCACTATTAAAGAGCGTAACAAAAGGCGACAAAGTCTGTCGGAAAAGTGTGCAAGTTAGTTGGTCACTAGTCGTGGCCGAGTGAGGTACGTGTGTGCGCGCTGTGTGACCGCATTGGAAGAGTGAACGGTTCCTAATACCGGTGCTTCCTTAGTTCCACGTGAGTACTGACCTTCCGTGTGTCATTCGGACAATACTTTTTCAAGTAGTGTTCCAGATAGGACAACAAAACCAGAAACCCAGAAAACCCCGCTGAAAATCATGTCCGGATACCAGAGGAAAAACACCGTACGCTGCCAATGGGACAGGCAGAGTTCTCGCCCCTCACCAGGAGAAATTCACCGCTGGATTGGCGATACCCTCCGGTTGACTGTCGACCAAGTAGAAGCCATCCAGTTAAATGCGCACGAAAAAACCATGTACATCAAGGTAATCAGCATATCTACTTATCAGAAATTGTTAAATACTTTTGCAGATCCTATTAAATTTCAGTATGACTCAGGAGAAATGACAAATGTTAAGCTCTCCACAGCGGATTCCAATTTTACCACAGTGCGTATATTTAATGTCCCACTCGAAGTTCCCCCTGAAATTTTCAAATCCGTCCTGTCGAAATATGGCACTGTGAGTGACGTCAGGAAAGAACAATGGTCTTCTGCTTATCAGTTCCCGGTGTATAATGGAATACGTGCCGTCACTATGGAAATCAAACAAGATATCCCCTCCACTGAGACTTTTGGTGGCCATTCTGGCTATATAGCGTATAATGGACAGAAACAGACCTGTTTAATTTGCAATGCTACCACACATCTACGTATCAACTGCCCAAAGAAAATGATTCCCCTCGGTATAACTCCTACACAACAACGACGTGCCCAATACTCAGAAGTTGTGACGCAGCAAACGTCATATGAAAACATGCTTATTGATCAGTCAGCTGGGACAGCACCAGAAGTGGCCTCGAATACATATGACGCAGAACTGGTACCTTGCCCTGACCAGAGCAGCGAGCCACAGAGTGCCCCTGTGCTATCGGCAACCTGTATCGCAGCCTTAGAACCAACTATGCCGTCACTACAGGCTGCCACATAAATTTTGTCTTCACTGCCCCCACCTTCGCTGGTCCCTACCGACTCACTCAAGCAGGTTGATCGGGGATCCGAGAACGTCCCTAAGAAGATTAAAACAAATGCCTCGATTGTCGTACCAGCCCCGAAGAATCAAACTGCCTCTACAAACGTTCCCGCAGCTGTGAAAAAGAAACAAAATCTTCATTCTACGTCATCTAGGGACCCACGAACGCTCTCAACCGCTGACAGCCGGCCTATGAATGGCAGTCATAAGGAACTATCTCAACCTAATTTGACATAGTGCACCAGTATATTTCTCACCTGTGTCTTTTTTTCTTTTTTTTTCTTTTTTCTCGAGTCCACCTTCCAGTATGTCTAGCACAACTTTTATACTTCTCTTAATGGCGCAATTTCTCACTGTGGCCACTGTGAATATCAATGTAATAGAATGCCCTCTGAAATTTCAACTGTTGGAGAGATTCCTTCGAGATGCAGACATTGACATTGCCTTCATTCAAGAAGTTGCTCTACCCTGTTTGCCCATATCTGCCTTCTACAAACAATACATCAATACCGGTAATACGAATAGAGGGACCGGATTCCTCATAAGACATGATATCCCACTCGAAGGTGTGCTATGTCATCCATCAGGACGCATAATATCTGGACACATAAACAATACCACCCTGATAAATGTATATGCCCCATCCGGGTCCAATAAACGTGTGGAACGGAAAATGTTCTTTCAACAGAGTATACTGCCTCATCTGCACGACGTTAAGGAAAAACGTATTCTTGCAGGGGATTTCAATTGTATTCAACGCCCAAAAGATTCCACTAGCTCATACCAAGGTGTCAACCCGGCTCTCAGGACCCTTCTTACCTCCCTACACCTCATTGATGCTGTGGATAGTTTAAGGGTGCCCCTGCCCCATTACACCTGTATAAGTCACAACTCCTCATCACGACTTGACCGCATCTACTTTTCACAGGAACTTATCCAGCCTAGACGATATGAAGTGATACCTGCCAGTTTCACTAACCATCATGCTGTCGTATGTACAATCTCTTACCCCCATCCCATATTTCACATAGGAAGAGGTTATTGGAAGCTGAATTGCTCGCTGTTACTGGAGGAGGAATGCCAAGATATTTTCAGACAACACTGGACTCGATGGGTCCAACAAAAATGCAAATTTCGCGACTGCGCAGACTGGTGGGATATTTTAGTTAAACCAGGGATCCGCCGCGTCTTTAAGAACATATCTTACCAACGAGGTCGGGAAAGACGGGATACAGTTGAATTTTACTATCGAGTTCTTCGCCAGCTCCAGCAAAGATCTGATGCTGGGGAGCGTATATATGACCAGATCCGGGAAGTTAAAACCAAGCTCCTGTCTCTACAGCAACGAACGCTCGCTCATATAAACGTGGCTTTAAAAGATCGTACAGTGCTCCCGGACGAAAGTGCAAGTGTATACCATATCACCAAAGGACAACGTGAGCGGCAACGTAAATATATCCACCGCCTCCGCACCAGTACTGGAAGTGTCGTCACCTCCCCTGACGCTATACGTCGTGAAATATCATTATTTTATCAACGGTTCTACGCTAAGGCTCCCATTGATCCACAGCTGGTGACCCTATTGCTGTCATCTTGCAGTACCCAACTATCTCCGGACAACAAAACTCTGCTCAGCGCGGATATTACGGATGAAGAGATTCACTCTGTGGTTAAGCAATTCCCAAACAACCGCTCACCTGGCATTGATGGACTGCCATATGAAATGTATAAACACTTCTGGCCTCTCATTGGTAAAGAATTTTGTCATGTCCTGCGTACCATTCTCCAACGTCGTGCTCTTTGTCAATCACATCACGAGGGTACCATAGTCCTCATACCAAAAACATCCTCTCCCATGGCAGTTGGTGACTTCCGACCAGTTACTCTGCTCTGCAGTGACTATAAAGTCCTTACCAAAGTACTTGCATGCCGATTGAAGACTGTTCTACCTGATATCATTGGTGATGAACAATGTTGCAGTATTCCTGGAAGAACTCTGTTAACAAACTTAGCGATACTACGGGACCTACACCTAAAAGCCGAAATGCTCCCCACTGAGCCAATGAGTTTTCTCACCTTAGATCTTGATAAAGCTTTCGACCGCATCAGTCATGAATACTTGTACATGGTCTTGCAACACTTCGAATTTCCTGAAATCCTTATTGACTACATTCGTATGATAAATTGTAATGCTACGTCTCGAGTGCTCGTCAACGGGTTTCTTTCCCCTCTGATTCCAATACAACGATCAGTTAGGCAAGGATGTCCCCTTTCTATGCTACTTTTTGTCATTGGCCTTGAACCGTTCATTCGGACTACCCAGGTGAAGCTACAGGGTTACAAACTGTCCACACATGTTTTTGGAATGTGCACCTATGCTGATGACGTATCAATATTGATCCGCAATAATGAAGACATCTCCCACATCGATAGCGTCCTTCAGCGCTACCATATCGCCTCTGGAGCACAATCGAACCCCCAGAAAACTGCTTTGCTTCCGCTCAATTCTAACTCAGTGATTACCCAACAGCCCTGGTTCCGGATAGTAAATGAGGTGAAAATTCTTGGCATTACCTGGAAGCAATCGCTTCTGGACACAGTGCAAGCAAACTGGACTAAGGTCATTGCCAAAGTTAGGGGAGTGCTGATCCAATTTGGTCAAAGAAACCTCAATATAGTGCAACGGGTCATGGTCCTCAACGTGTTTGCGCTCTCTAAAATATGGTATGTCGCACAACTTTTCCCACTTCCCAAAATGTTTGAGAGCCAATTGGCAAAATATACAGGTTAGTTTATATGGCAAGGATTTTTGTTCCGAGTACAACGGGAACAGTTGTATCTCCCATCCCGGCAAGGCGGGCTAGGGCTAACAGCTCATGGCATGAAATGCCGTGCACTCCTCTGCAAGAACGATATCACCATTCTTTCCCAACATGACACTTTTACGAAAGCGCTATACAAAGATATTCGAAACACAGCCCGTGGTTGTGATAGAGCTTTGCCGAAGATATTTAGGGACCATCAACAGCACCTTCTGGAAACTGTTCGCCAAATGCCTTCAGGGACTGTTCCAACGACGAAAAGTATTTATAACATGTTGCGGCAAGTGGTACACTCCAAACCGCGAATAGAGGCCACCACCCTCTACGTCCATTGGCCCACTGTTTGGAAAAATTTTGGGGCTATGACCATTTCTTCTGCTGTACACTCCCAGGTTTTTATCTTCCTCAACGATCTCATCCCAACCGCTCTACGGCGATATACCATCCGTCTTGAAGCTTACCCATGGTGTACTATATGTGGTCAAACTGATACGGCGATACACCGCTTCACATCATGCACGCGAGTTGCCTCCACGTGGCTGTGGTGTAAGGGAAAAGTATGTCAACTATTAAATGTGCCCACGGATGACCTTGATGACAGGAAGTTGGTTCGTTTGTCGGTGACCGCCTTCCCCCAAATTAAACAGACTGCCATTGTGTGGATAATGGGCCAATATGTACACTTCGTGATGGACAATGATCAACATTTCTCGTTCCTGGATCTCAGGTATCACCTGCAAAAAGAGCGTTGGAAGCTTAGTGAAAGTGGACAATTGTACGATAAATATGGACACTATCTGGATTTCTTGTGATGTATTAGTATGGTATTTATCATATCTGAAAATTCTGTAATTCTGTAAAGAGCTAATAAAAAAAAGTGGAAGAAAAAGTGATATCGCGCTTGCTTGTTTTTTTGAAGATCCCGGGTTCAAGGCTATCCAATGGCGAAAATTTTTACTTCTTTTAAATTATTTTATTATATCCTTCTCACGTCGTACAACAATATTGCAACTTAGTTTTGTCTACATGATCGACGATAGTAAACATGTTTTCTCTCATTTAAAATTCTAGTTTCCCTAAATACTGTTTAAAACCATGGATGGATACTATTTAAATAGTTCAAAATTTATCCCAGAATAATAATATTAGCCTATGGCACGTTCTGTATTTGGTTGGTTGGTTCCTCAGTTTAGGGGCTGCGACAACGCGGTCATGTAGCCCCGTGTACTTTGGGTGTGTGTAGAATCTGTCTGATAACCGGTGTTAATTGTGATGGTTGTATTAATGTGTGTATCTGTTTTAACTCATGTAAGGACTGCAACTTTGAATTTTTCAAATAGTTCCTACTTTTGCCGCCAAACGCCACCGTCAACGACTACTAGGCCTAGTTCAGAACTTAGCTACTAGACGCCACCACAGTCGGCTCTTGGCAACGAACGTAGAAACCTAAGAGCGTTGTTTACATTCCTAACCTATTCAATTTAGCTTCACACAGGTGTAATTAGTGGAAGGTTCTTTAAGGGGACACTATTGGCTACCCAAAAAACATTTTTTTGCTCCCAGTGATCCAAAGTGCACCAAATTTTATTTCCATACGACCAACATCTTTCATAAAGCAATAAGTGAAAAATTAATCCTGTCAGTTGATCAGTATGGGCAGAAATGACTAAAAGATAGTCTTTTCCTTAAAAAAAATTGATACCAACTATTTACCTCTAAAAATGACTGAAACTTTACAATCATTTTACACTATGTACTCATTGCACAGACTAATAATTCTGTGCATGGGTTTGGAAAAATATAAAATAGTTCCTGAAATAAAAATTGTTTCACAAAATTAATTTTATTTCCAAAAATTAAAGTTAAAAATTATTTAAAAATAAACGATAACTATTTTAACTAATATGGATGCACAGAATTATGGGAGATAGATATCTTCACATGCTACAAATATATTATTGACATTGGTTAATATTTGCTACTGAATAGTTGGTGTAGTACGGTAGAAAGTTAGTATTTTTGTTAGTAGAATTGCTCTTTACTTATTCTGAAAGGGAGTAGCAGCCTTTCAGAATAAATCAATTCTTTACTAGTCTTATAGACAGTTAAGATATTGATAATATAAGCCAAATAATGGCTACACTTCGTCCTGCTGCACGGCTGAAAGCAACGGCAAACTACAGCCGTATGCTATTCCCGAGGATATGCACCTCTCTATGCATAATTACATGTGATGATGGCATCCTCCCTTGTAAAATTTCAATCCGGAGGGAAACTAGTCCCCCGTTCGGATCTCCGGGTGGGGACTACTCGAGAGGGGGTTAACATCACAGAAGTGACAAAGAGGAAATCTGACATTCTACGGATCGGAGCGTGGAATGTTAGAAGTCTGCTAGGAAGTGGAAGGTTAGAAAACTTAGAAAGGGAAATGGATAGGTTGAGGTTGGATTTGGTTGGGATTAGTGAAATGCTCTGGCAGGAAGAACAGGACTTTTGGTCAGGAGACTATAGGGTCATTAGCACTAAATCAAACAATGGCCAAGCAGGGGTTGGCCTCATATTGAGTAGGAAACTTGGACAGCGGGTGGAATATTATGAGCAATATAGTGAACGGATTATTGTAGCAAAAATCAATACTAAACCTACCTGCACCACAGTGGTACAAGGCTATATGCCTACCAGTCAAGCTGATGATGAGGATGGTGAAAAGGTCTACGAAGAAATAGACGAAATTCTGAGGTATATCAAGGGTGATGAGAATGTTATAGTAATGGGAGATTGGAATGCTGTAGTAGGAAAAGGGAGAGAAGGGAAGATAGTAGGAGGTTTCGGATTAGGTGAAAGGAATGATCGAGGTAGCAGGCTGGTAGAATTCTGCACCGAGCATGAATTGGTCATAGCTAACACCTTATTCAATAACCACAATAGAAGAATATACACATGGATGAGACCAGGAGATACAGGTCGTTACCAAATCGACTTCATTATGGTCAAGCAGAGGTTTCGAAACCAGATTTTGGATTGTAAAACATATCCTGGTGCTGACATAAACTCTGATCACAATCTGGTTGTAATGAAATGCAGATTAAAGTTGGAGAAACTGAAGAAAAGTCAAAAGCCAAAAAGGTGGGCAATAGACAGACTGAAAGAGAAGGATGTAAACGAAAGATTCAAGAAGAATATAAAGGAAGGACTAATGAAAAACCCTAAACAAACTTCAATTGCAGAAGAATGGGCACTTTTGAAGAATGAAATAACAAAATCCGCAGAAGAAAACATTGGTAGGAAAGAAAGAATAGGTAGAAAACCGTGGATCACTCAGGATATACTAGAATTGATGGATGAAAGGCGGAAACACAAGAATCTAAGAGATGAAAAGGGGAAAGCAGAATACAGACGTCTGAGAAATGAGGTTAACAAGAAGTGCAAGGAAGCGAAAGAAGAATGGTTGAAAGAGAAATGTGCAGGTATAGAAAATTGTCTGAAATTAGGTAAAGTAGACACAGCTTATCGAAGGATTAAGAATACTTTTGGGGAAAAGAAGACTAAGTGCTGTAATATTAAGGACACAAATGGAAAGCCTCTAACAGATAGGGAAGAAAAGGTTGAGAGATGGAAAGCTTACATAGAGAGTTTGTATAAGGGAAAGGAGATTGAGAATCATGTAATGGAAAGGGAGGAGGAAATTGATGAGGATGCGAAAGGAGATTTAATATTGAGATCAGAATTTGATAGAGCTTTGGAAGACTTAAGCTGGAACAAAGCACCAGGCATAGATGATATACCGATTGAGTTGCTACGCTGCATAGGAGATGAAGGTCTGATCAGGTTATTTCACATGGTGTGTAGGATTTATGAGACAGGTGAGGTACCCCCTGATTTCAAGAAGAATGTAATCATCCCTATACCAAAGAAAGTGGGAGCTGACAGATGTGAAGATTACCGTACAATCAGCTTGATTACTCATGCTTCAAAGATCCTGTCTAGAATAATTTACAAGAGGATTGAAAGCCAGATAGAAACGGAGTTGGGTGAAGACCAGTTTGGTTTCAGGAGAAATGTAGGAACAAGGGAAGCTGTACTAAGTCTTAGGCTGATTTTGGAAGGTAGAATAAGGAAAGATAAGAGAACGTTCATGGCTTTTGTAGACTTAGAAAAGGCTTTTGATAACGTTGATTGGACTAAATTGTTTGACATTTTGAAATCTATTGGAATAAAGTACAGGGATAGGAGGGTGATCTACAATCTATACAGAAACCAGACAGCAGTCATTCGAGCTGAAGGACATGAGAGAGAAGCTAATATTCAGAAAGGTGTTAGGCAAGGCTGCAACTTATCACCCATACTTTTCAATCTTTACATTGAACAAGCAATGAAGGAAATTAGAGAAAAATTTAAAGTGGGAGTGAAGATTCAAGGAGAAATAATTTCAACTCTGAGATTTGCTGATGACATCGTCATCTTGGCCGACAAGCCTGAGGATTTGAATGAGTTTTTGAATGGTATGGACTCCGTCTTACGGAAAGAATTCATGATGAAAATAAATAAATGTAAAACAAAAATACTGGAATGCAGCCGAAATAAATCAGAAACCTCTATGGAGATCAAATTGGCAGGTGAAAAGCTGAAGGAAGTAGGAGACTTCTGTTACTTAGGAAGCAGAATAACCAGTGATGGACGAAGCAAAGAGGATATTAAAAGTAGGTTGGCTCAGGCAAAGAAAGCATTTCTACAAAAAAGGAATCTGCTGACATCGAATATAGATTTAGGTATTAGGAAGTCATTTTTGAAAGCCTTTGTCTGGAGCGTGGCGCTCTATGGAAGTGAAACTTGGACTATTGGTGCAGCAGAAAAGAGGAGAATTGAAGCATTTGAAATGTGGTGTTACAGGAGAATGATGAAGATCAGATGGGTAGATAGGGTTACAAACAAAGAGGTATTAAGACGAGTGGGAGAAGAGAGATGTTTCTGGCGACTGCTAATGAAAAGAAGAGATAGGTTGGTAGGACACATACTAAGTCACCCAGGAATAGCAAGCTTAGTTATGGAAGGAAGGGTCGAGGACAAAAACTGTAGGGGTAGACCAAGGTTAGAATATGTTAAACAGATTGCCTCGGATGTAGGGTGTCGGAGCTATGTAGAGATGAAACGAATAGCTCAGGACAGGGAGGCGTGGAGGGCTGCATCAAACCAGTCAAAAGACTGAAGACTCAAACAACAACAGTCCCAAAAAATGAATTGTGCACAGCAAAACAATGTTAAAACATTAGAATGTTTTTCTTCTTCACCCACTGTCTAAAAGTCCCCAGAACCATATGTTTCCCTTCCCTTTCTCTTATGGCGTCTTCTTCACCCAATTTCATCTCCTTGGATTGTTTTCTCATGAATTTCATTTGCTCCAGGCTGCGTCTAACTCTTTGCTGAATTCGCCGTTGATCCCGTCTTTTGCAGAAATGTTGCTATGTGGATATATTACAAGGAATGGCAATCTTAAAACTCAGCAATTTTTCTAGGTTTATGCGGTGTCTTGTGTAGGGTTTTGCTTATGAACACCAATCTGGCTCATCCGTGCACGGACCCCGACCGAGTTATCTACTTCAATAAGTGGTGTGGAAATGATAACGACGATTGTATCAATTTTTTTTATCGCTAAATAGTTTTTTTTTGTGTTCACTTTTTTCACTGACGTTGATTTGTTGTTTTTGTTATTGTAGGTAACAATCACAGAATGAGACAGCGAGGAGCATTTCAAGTCGGCGCTATTCAAATGCTCCTCGCTACCGGGTGCGCGCGCATCTTTGCGGCTCCTCATCCGCCTGTCCCGAGACAGAAGTGTTAGATGAGTAGTTGTGGGCAAGCGCTCGCGCAAGACGGTCGTAATGTTTTCGAAGCTGGAGCAGAGAACGTGGATACAAATTCAGTGTGCTAGGGGTCGCACGGCTCGAGAATGCCACCAACCACTGCACGAGGCATGCGGTGCAGCTGCGTTACCTTACAGAATGGTAGCAAGATGGGTAGCAACCTTTCAAGATGGGCGCGAACGTGTGGAGGAAATGCCTCGATCTGGTCACCCACCAGTAAGTGATGAACATGTACAGATGGTGTCCGCGTTAGTGGAGGCGGATCGGAACGAAACGCTTCGTGAATTAGCGAAAGATACAGGACTGGCGAATTCGACTGCCCTCCACATCCTGAAGGGCTGCCTGAAAATGAAGCAAATTGCGTCAAAATGGGTTCCGCATGACTTAACCGACATGCAGAAATGGCTGCGATATGACGCTTCTCGTACGCACTTGCAGCGTTATGAGCGCGAAGGAGAGGACTTCTTACGGCGTATCATAACCATTGACGAGACGTGGGCCAAATCTTATGAGCCACAGTTGAAACGCCAATCGAATGAGTGGCGGCACCACGGATCACCACGAAAACAAACAGTTCGACAAACCCCCACCAATGTGAAGGTAATGTTGATTCCTGCTTATGATTGGGATGGTGTGATCGTAAAACATGCCGTTCCCCCTGGGCAAACCGTTAATGCAGCGTAGTATTGTTCGTTTCTGCAAGACCATCTCCTAGCAGCTCTGAGAAGGAAACGGCGACACCACATGGATACTCCGCCCATCGTTATGCATGACAATGCTAGGGCACACACAGAGTTGGGCAGTATCGAAAATACATGTATTTAAAATACGTATTTTCGATACTTTTGTATTTTGTATTTTGTATCGAAAATACATTTTTGAACATGTATTTTGTATCTGTATTGAAAATACTTTTCATGAGTATTTTGTATTTTCAAAATACATAAAATACAATCAAAATACAATCACTGCATTAGGTAATTTTCAGTTTTATCTTCCATTATTTTCGCTTTTAATAATTTAAGTCAATTGGTAGACATTAAGTTTTAGATCAATACAACTCTTCCAGCAATAAAGCGACCTAGTAAGACCATGTGCAATGCTATTTATTTAGGATGCATTTAGAACAAAATCTCCGAAGGATGTCTCCCGATGTTCTGTTATCAGTGTGTTTGATCTTGGAAACCTTTCCACAAGCAGTAGCCTCAAGCTACGTAGTATGAAATTCCCAAACGCATGAGGTTGTCTGAACCTGTTAACTAGTATTGTTCGAAAATTCCTGGAAGTGCTCACATAAGGGCTGTACAAAATGCGGCAATTGTCTCCCGTAAGAGTAGTGTAAGAGTTGTATAAAACTTTGAATTGACAAATAAGTTGCTGTTCTTTCATTTGACGAGCTTGTATCACATCGTGATCATTTTGTCCCGTGTACTTATGTGTGTATGTATATATATATATATATATATCATTCATAACCGTGTTATTGTGGGTCAATGTTGTAGTAGTACCGTAGTGGGTTTATATTTAATTTGGGGAAGGAGACGGCAGTGGCCTTAAGTTAGGAACCATCCCGGCATTTTCCTGAAGTATAAGAGGAAAACCACTTCCGCTCTTCGCAGGTTTGCTAGCCACTGCACCACGAGCCAGACGAAAATAAATATGATGGTTGTTGTTAATAAATCTTGATCATCAGCCCGATGTATTTGGGTGTGTGTTAAATATGTCTGATAACCTGTGTTTGTGTGATTTTTGTAGTAGTATGCATGGCTGTATTTATTATGGTCTAGGATTGAGCAGATGCCCTGTCAGTGCCAGAAAAAGAAACTTGGATCTCTGTATTTGTCTTGAATACAGTAGTTGCATACGTTAAGGATGGAAGGAAGAAGGAAGATTGTAGTTTTACGTGACCGTTAATCTCGAGATCATGAGCCACGGGACCTCCTTTTTACATGGAATCCGAATCACTGAATATGGCATTTCACAAGCATTGACTGGGAATTGAACCCACTCCGCCGTGGTGAGAGGCCAACAGCTTGACCGCTGCTCCACCACACCCTCTACGATAAGGATGGATGACGATGTATGTCTACCCCTTACTTTTACCTATTTAACGGGATCGGGGATGAGATGCGATGAAACGCTATGTGGCGGATGTATTTACGACCGGATGCCCTTCCTGACACCAACATGAGAGGAGTTAATGAGAGATCTAGATGAATGAAGCTGGGCAAGGATGTGGAAGGAAGCTGCCGTGGCCTGTCAGAAGGATCGTCCCAACATTTGCCTAGAATTGAAAGTGGGGAAACCACGGTAAACCATTTCCAAGATGGCCGACGGTGGGGTTCAAACCCACGTCTACCAAGTCCACATGGAGCATGGCCACATTGCCTAGCGCTGTGCGTTAGCGGGTGACCGCTGTCGGTAGTGATAAGATGACCATAATAATACGGTAATAATAACTATAATGCGTATGATTCCTGTTTCAACTGGGACGGAAATGAGATAATATATATTTTCGCGTCCTTATGGTGGATAGTTTATACAGTCGGATGTCATTCCTGTCGCCAACCTCATTTTTTTTAGCGTATGGCTTTTAGTGCCGGGAGTGTCCGAGGACATGTTCGGCTCGCCAGTTTTTGTAGCTACTTCGAGACGGACACCCAATGGGTGAGTTACAAGTACCGTTGGGGAGGAAAGTGGGAATGTACAAGGACGAGGAGTTGAGTTGGAAGGTAGCGGCTGTGGCCTATAGTTAGGGACCAACCCCGGCAATTGCCTGGAAGGAAGATGGGAAACCACAGAAGACCATCTTCAAGGTTGCCGGCGGGGTATTCGAACCTCCTCGCCTCCCGGATGTGAGCGACTGCCAGCAGTCATGCCGAAACGACCTCGGCTAACTCACCCGGTGCCAACCTCATGAGAGGAGTTAATGAGAGATGATATGAATGAAGGTGAATGAAAATAAGCACGGATTTGGAAGGGAGCGGCCGTGGCACATTCGAAGGTGCCGTCGCAGCATTTGTCTGTAGTTGAAAATGGGAAACCACGGAAAACTATTTCACGGACGGCCGGCGGTGAGGTTCGACCCACGTCTACCGAGACCACAGACATCTGGGCACCAGCTGCCGTTGTTGGTTGGTTGTTAATAATTATAAATGACCCAACTTCGTTCATTAATTATGTTTTTTATTCTTTTGTGGCATACCGGTACGGTATTACTTACAAAGGATAATTTATAACGGAATGTACAAATTAAACATGTTGAGTCAATTGACTGTAGTGTCCCGTGGTGCTGATTTCTTACATCACCATTTTAGGATATCAGAGAGTAGTCTGAATGAAATGCCTCACTGTTTGCCTGACAGCGCTATAAAGAAAATATGAACAGACGGACATATAACTAGGGCATACACCTTTTTTTTTAAACATCTCAACTAAGAAACAGTTCTAAATAGTAGGAAATATTATTTTATGGATCCTCAAGCAGTCTTACCATCAATAATTATTTTATTATGTTCATTTTTAAGTATAACTCGTATACAATTAAAATACCCATTGATTTAAAAAAAATGAAAATAATTTTACAATATTTACATAGTGAATTCAGAATAAACAAGAAGTTCCGTGAAGAACTATACATCCTACTTTTCATGCCAATGATTATTCTACAGAATATGAACCTATCTAGAATAATGACGAAATTAAGTTGCTAATATCGAAATTTCCAATTAGTTCGAAATACTGTATACCTGGCATAATGTATCCTAATAGAGCACTACAGTTGGCAGCCCTGATGACTGAATATATTCTTAGTTCCGTCTCTTAAGGTACTAAATACAAAATTTGGTTGAAGTCCAATGAATAGCATGGACGTTACATGCAGTTAAACATTGGATCTAACAGCGCGCGTAAAATCATGTTGGCAACAATGTCATGCATGTATTGGTCAGAAATAATCTGAAATAATATGATCTATTGTTGTGCCAATTTTGAATGAAATCCATTAGTTAGTATAGAAGTTACATGCATTTTAAAATTGGACCTATCAGCAGGCTTAGAATCATGTTGGCAGCACTGACGTATATTAGTTACTCCAAATTCGTCTAGAATGCCAGGTACTATACGTGTGCAACGTTTAGAGCTATTGGCTTGCATACTTTCTGATATATTGATATTAGGATAACAAAAATAGGGACAGCACATATTAACAGTTGGCAGCCCTGGTTGCTCCTTAGAATACGCATAGTCATATCTGTTATGGTACACATAGCACATACGAAATTTGGTTGAAATCCAAATGATAGTATGGAAGTTACATGTATTTAAAGTTGGACCTGTCAGCAGGCTTAGAATCATGTTGGTAGCACTGACGTATATAAGTTACTCCAAATTAATATAGAATGTCAGGTACTATATGTGTGCATAGTTTAAAGCTGTCGGCTTGCATACTTTCTGATATATTGGTATTTGGATAAAATAAATTAGGAGCATTTATTAACAGTTGGCAGCCCTGGTAGGTCTTAAGAATACGCTCAGTCATATCTGGTTATGTACACATACAACATACGAAATTTGGTTGAATTCCACTTGATAGTGTAGAAGTTATATGCATTTAAAAATTGGACCTATCAGGAGGCTTATAATCAGTTTGGCAACACTGCCATGTTTGGCCTCCTGGAAATTAAACTGAAATATTATGATCTGTACGTGTGCCAATTTTGAAATAGCTCCCATTCATACTTTCCAAGATATCCAACATGGAGCTCAAATTTCAATTGCGATTTTTTAGCAGTTGGTAGCACTGACATCATTTTAAAATATGGCCGTAAGATATTCAGGTATAGATCTTTACTCCTACCAAATTTTGTTTCGATTGCTGCAGCCGTTTAGGGGTTGATAGGGGGGGACACACACACAGCCAGTCAGACAGACAGAAGGACAGACAGACAGACAGACAGACAGACAGACTTTTTCCTCATTTTTGCAAAATGTGAAAAGTAGGCTAAAAATAATTGATATTAACTTGCAAAAGGGACTGTATTGAAATAATTTCAGTATTATCCTGTGATAGTCTCCTGAAATTTCTTCTTGCTGACAAGGGCTGAATTGATGTGTGTTTTTCTTTTTTTATTTCTTTTTTAACGACATTTCTCTTATGTTTGGCGGGTTCCAAATGTTCAGCCACAGAAAACTTTCCAGAAACTCCCTACATTTCCTTCACAAATTTTACAATAAAGGACACTATCGTCGGTAGAATATAATTCATTCCCAAATGTTTTCAAAAAATTTCGCAACTTAACAACGACGTTAGCTTTTATTGGAGTCATACCTCCGTGCTTGCTGTGGTTGACAGTAAGCAGCTTGGTATTTCACTGAAGGTTGGAATTAAGGAATTTGAGATAATAGGTCCAGGTAATATTTGTGGAAATCCCTGGTCATTCATAAGCTGAACCCCTATTGTGAACTGGTGATAAATGAATGGAACGAAGGTATTTCAGTTGTTGGAGAATCCGGTTTTTCCTTACTGGCAATGCAGACTACTAGTTATCAGAATATACAAATACTCGGGGTGATTTAAGGGAGGTGAAAGCAACTTTATCATTAACAAGGAAATGTTCAGGTTTGACTAACCAACCAAGAAACTCTTGGAGTCCGAATAGAAATATACGACTGAACATGAAGTAACAAAAAGCGCTTCAAAACAATAGGAAATTAAAATATACACTATTCTCCAGCATAGATATGCACTTAAACAGGCAAAGGAGAAGAATATGATGCATTGTGCCAAAATAACCAAAATATGCATAAATATGCAAAAATATGATTTTGCATGATCTTCCGGGCCTTAGTTATTAAGCTGTACACCTATTATCTTGGCACGAGAGCTATTTATCCGACTACTTCGTGGTGCAGTGGCTATTATTCTTGGCTGTCACTCCTGAGGTCGGTTTCGATTCACGAATCTGTCAAGAAATATAATTCTGGTCTGAGGCAACTCAATTATCCTGCAAGTGGTTTCCCACTTCTACTTCAGGCAAATGCCGGGATGGTACCTAAATTAAGAGCATGGCCGCCTCCTTCCCAATCCTTATCTGAAATACAAATAGGCTACACACACTAATATAGCCATCACAATAACACAATTCATCAGACAAATTCCACACACGCCCAAGTACACGGGGCGACATGAACACAATATCGCAACGACAACTAGCTCTTTATCCGAACTGGTGCACAGTATTCAGTGACAGATTATACGAAGTCAACAGCTGAACAACAGAGAATATTGGTGTTGGACCCTAAGTGGAACGACAAAGCTTCCACAAAATGTCATTCTACGTCTTGCGGTTGTCGGCAGTCTTTGTTAGATAATCTTTGAATGATAGCGTTTTCTCAATAGTTTCATCCTGTTTAAACAGTACACATATACACTATATATATATAAGTTCGACGTGTTGCGTAGTGGCTAGCACTCTTGGCTGTCACCACAGAGGCCCGGGCTCGATTGCCGACTCTGGCAAGGAATTTATTTCTGGTTTGAGGGCTGGAACGGGATAAACTCAGCCTCGAAGGCCAAACTGAGAAGAGGTGTGTTCGAATCCCATCTCAGCCGTCCTGGAAGGGCAGATGTGGGCATCACCATGCTGCAAAACTACCAATATCTTTGTTAGCATCAACTGTGGCAGTTGTATAGCCAAGATTGACCAATGCGAGGGTGGGGTTATAGTTTCAAAATATTGTGTGGTGCTCATCATTATACCATTATAAGGATTGGTTGGTTCTTAAGTTTAGGGGCTGCGACAACGCGGTCATGTAGCCCCGTGTACTTTGGGTGTGTGTAGAATCTGTCTGATAACCGGTGTAAATTGTGATGGCTGTATTAGTGTGTGTATCTGTTTTTTAATTCATGTGGACTGCAACTTCGATTTTTTCAGATAGTTCCTACTTTTGCCGCCAAACGCCACCGTCAACGACTACAAGGCCTAGTTCAGAACTTAGTTACTAGACGCCACCGCAACGAACGTAGAAACCTAAGAGCGTTGTTTACATTCGTAACCTATACAATTTAGCTTCACACAGGTGTAATTAGTGGAAGGTTCTTTAACATGCCATAAATCTATGACATGGGACCGCCGGCTTAACTTCCACTCCGAAGGAAGGCATACTGAGGGATTTTTAATGCTCTTAAAAATCCGATGGCTTCGGCCGGATTTGAACCCGCTATCTTGGTTATAGAAGCTCAGCATGCTACCAACTACGTCATCGAGGCCGCATCTCCACGAGGTAGCTTAGGTCATACGATAATAATAATAATAATATCAAGGATGATACAGCACAACTAAACACCAAATATGGAACGATAAACCGTGTTAATAAATTTAAATATCTTGGGGAATGGATCCAGCAAAATGGCCTTGACAAGGAAGCCATAGAAGCAAGAAGCAAGAAAATGGAAGTCGCGTTTCAAACCACCCGCAACATATATAACAAAAAGTGCTTTTCTATGAACACAAAAATTCGTCACTACAACACTGTCATCAAACCAGTACCGCTATATGCATCTGAATGCCTTATCCTACCCGAGAAATATTTACTCGCGAAGTTAGAGAAAAAGAAAGAAAGATCCTACACATCATACTTGGCCCGGACTACAAAAATGGCATCTACATCAGAAAATCCAGGCAAGAAATTTACTCGAGGATAGAGAAGATCACAGATACAATGCGAAAACGCAGAGTTTGCTTTTACGGTCATATACGACGGATGATCGACTCCCGATTGACGAAACGTATCTTCAGTATATTCGACTCAAAACCAAAAACGACAATGCCAAGGTATGTTAACGTCCAGAAAGATCTGAAAGAAATGGGGATACGAGCAGAAGATGCACAAGACCGAAACCTTTATAGAGCAGCCATCAAGACGTTTGGGACTTACCGGGACGAAAAAACGGACAACTGGTGCGAAATGGACAGAAGAACGTCGTGCTAAACACAGTGAGCTCATGAAGACAATGTGGATCAAGCGAAAAGTGAACAAATGCCAGAATGTAAGATGAGGCTTATCGTGGTCCCTAGTTGGCCGATTAGGGAAATTGAGTGAATGAATAATAACAATTCCTATACCGTATATATTTCCCATGTTGTGGGTTCGAGGACAAAGTGAGGTAAATTTCTATGTGGCAGTGGTTTTCACGGCTGGATGATCCTCCTGACGCCATCCTCAACACAGAGCTGGATGGGAAACGAAATGACAACAGGGCAACAGCGACCAAGGCCCATCAGGAAGTACCATTTCATGGAGGCTGACGGTGGGATTTGAATCCTTTGGCCTTGCACGTTAATGCACGCACCCGTCTTGATCACCGATAATAATAATAATAACAATAATAATAATAATATTAGTAATAATAATAATAATAATAATTTGAAAAGTTTGAATGGAAGAGAAGCATATTTTACTAAGTATTTTGTATTTTGAAATGTATTTTAAAATACTATTTTGTATTTTGTATTTTCAGGAATTTTATAACTGTATTTTGTATTTTGTATCTAAAATACTTTTTTGTGAGTATTTTGTATTTTGTATCGAAAATACATTTTGTGAGTATTTTGCCCAACTCTGCGCACACACAGCAGAAGTTGTGTCTGCATTGTTGAATCGCTGGAACTGGGAGGTCCTCTATCATCCCCCGACTTAAGTCCCTGCAACTTTGATCTCATTCCGAAGATGAAGGAGCCACTGCGCGGGAACCGCTACCCTAAAATTGGAGATGTGCAGGCTGCCGAGCGCTCTCTACGCACCATCGATAGATTGGGTAGTGCCTTCGGAATACAACGGCTTCCGCGTCGCTGGGGACACGTTGTACGCAGTGCTGGAGACTGCATCGAGGGCCTATGCAACTTGGAACCATGTAGGTGTGTTATTTATCAATTTATAACATAGTTGGCGAAAATAAACAAACAACCTATGTATAAGGCAATGGAAAGCATCAGCACCTTGGAATATCATTTTGAGTTAATCTCATATTTATTATATGAAGATTCATTGTATAAAAGACGCTTTCTGGAATCTTCCACCGCGGGAGCTAATAGCAAGGAGAGTAGCGCATTACGTAATGTGACTGCGAGAATCTATATCTGACCTTGGTGTTGTATATAAGCGGGGTCTTGGACAGCCAAGGTTTGATTTGCTTGTGATCTGCTTATGCTTGTCATCACGCTATCGTTATGCTGCTGAAGTGCTACGCGAGGCTAGCTAGGCCTCTGTTATTATTCCTTAAGTGAAATTACCACGTTACTCTGCGCGTCGGTTTGAAGACATACCGGTATTCTGCGGCAAAGTTTCTTTTTGGTAACTGTGCGTGGAAAAGTGAAGTGTTGTCGTGCTTCGCAAAGTACTATCTATGTGCTTGTAAAAATCTACATATTATGTGAACATTGGAAATTTAAATGTTTGTGGGTGGACATGGACTTGTTCTACAACAACTGACTAATTATTTGACTGTCTATACGCTTCACTCAAACACTTGATATTAGTGGAATGGAAATATGTTGATCTGTGAAGTGGTTATGAGCGACTATGATGTCAAGGACTTATTAAATGTCACGATCAATTCGTAATGAACTTAGTGCTTGAAACAGGTCAAGCATATCTGGAAATACTATATCACAAGGATACTTGGAATATTATAATTAGCAACGAAATATTACAGCAATTATACTCGAGACAGTCAGACTAATAATATACTTAAAGACTGTGGACTACGCCATTACAATGCCGAGCGCGCATAAGCATATGTGGACGACTCAAGGACGACCAGATGGGAGTCTGACGTCACGGCCCAGCTGTTCGAACGTGATGTTCCGCTAGAGGAGGCCCATGGCTAGACGAGCGATGCCAAGATCGCATGATGGAGTACCGGAAGCAATGCCTATTCCGGGCATGTTGCTGTGGACGAGGAGACAGCATTAGACGAATGCTGGGATACTATCCTTCCCGAGGATGGAGTCATCATGGAATCGTGGTGCTTGGTTCCATTCCGCAGCGTGGGATGATCCTCCGCTTCAGAACATCGTCAAGGTAGAAACCTTCCGACTTATTATGTGAATCTTATTTTTGTGCCATGAATTTCCTAATATTCCATTAAACTTCCAATCTTCTTCGGAGGCCTATCCATTAATGGATGTTAGCGCCCACATGGTGCATTATTTTGCTTATGAACTGCGATGTGGAATAGTGTATCGATGCTGGGTAATCCTGTCCGCTGTTTTATGTTCTTTGACCTTCGATCTTTCCTTCCAGTATCAACTTGAGAAGTCGATATTTGGTGTTCCGCAAATATGTCCCAGGTATGCAGTTTTTCGTCTTTTAAAGGTCGTTGGATTTCTTAATATTCTTTGAATTGAGTCAATTATGCCAGGCGAACACTTTGATTTCATTTTACGCTTATACTTGATCCTCAAATTTATTCTTTGGTCTAATCGGATGGTATGGGATGTCTTACCCCATATTCTTAAGATGCAGCACGACTAGTGACACTTTAAAGGCATTGACGCTATTTAGAACACGCCTTTAATAAAAATAAAATATTTTCTTTTCCATAATAATAATAATAATTCTACATAATTTTGTTGGTTGAACACTGAATGATCTACAATACACAATAATGATATTGTTATAAACAAATTGTTTGTGAGCGAGGGATCTTATGGTCCTTAAGCTATTATTTAGATATACTATAAACGAGGTATGATGGTTCTACTTATGAGTAGAAGGTGATGGTATTGGGATAAGCGTATAATCCCCGATTCACTAATGTTGTTTACTGAGTATAGCTCAGGTGATTTAAGGGTTAATCCTCTGATAAAATGGAACTTGTTGCAGGAGTTATAATCCTACTCCATAATTGTATTAATTGCTTCGAACATTTAAAATGTCAGTCCAATAACATAAACTTCCACATCAAATGAACTCTATAATGATCATCGAATTATTTAGAAGGTGTAATGACGTCACGTCAAAAGGTGTTGCCAATTCGTGTGATGGCTTATTAATGATCTGTGTTCTAGTGTTATTTATCCACTACTTAAAGTGTTGAGTTATGGAAAGTACAGCCATGTGTTACAAGTTACATTAGGCAATACATAAAATTTATTATTATTATTATCACATTTACTACTTCGTCGAAAACTTTTGTGTGTCAATCCATGGGTAATGTCAAGTGCCAGGTCTATGCTATTTAATATGCTGTGTAAATAAGTGCCATTTCCAAAGTCAATTATGAATTACGAACTCATGATAATTTACGTCATAAAGAACATTGAATCGTGTGTGAAATAACCTCGAAATCATGTTAATAGTGTATACAGTATATTAGAGTATAGGACAGTGATAGCCAGCATCCATTAATTGAGTTATATATTTTTCGTTTCATAGATGATTGTGCAGTCTCGCATGTATAGATTAAAATAATTGTTTGTCGCGCATCAACCATAGTCAAAACTAATGAAGTCTATTAATAATGGACTATGTTTTTGATAGTTAAGATGCACAATCCAAAGCTCGATTGCTGACACCGCTGTGCATTTATTCGTTAACACAGGGAAGTGATTATTATTATTATCGCTTTTTCACTTGTTGCTGTCAGGCAGTTCTTTATTTGGGAATAAATTGGTGAATTGAATTTATTTTACATGTCTGCATTCTCACTTCATGTTTGTGTTGTATTTTGTTACTTTTATCCTTTACGGGGAGCATGAGAGCAGTGTGAAGTAATTATTACCCAGAAAAAAACAGGACGCCCTGAAACCTGATCTCGTGCTCACACTGTACTCATGTTGCCCCGCATGTGATCGCCTGTCCATCTCAGGTGGACAGACGGGCACAATATATTGACCTCACATCTACCTTCCTGTTCACCCATAAGAACAACCACAGAAGAACTTACAAACAACACAACTGATTTCCTGTTCCTACACTTGCTTAATTCTATATTACTACATTTGATGAGCGTTGTACAGTCGAAGGCAATAGTAGCCTCTCAGTGACTCTAAATTGCATACCAGTTTATTCTTAATGGTAGAACATGCCCTGGACTCATAATTTAATAAAATTTACATAGGTACTGTAATGGTTCTTATCGCTCCTCGTTGGTAGCGAAAAGTAATGTGCTTACGCTCCACGTTGGTAGCGTCAATGTAACGATTTGCTTAGCCCTCACGTTGAGCGGCAATTGTAATGGTTATTATGCTCCACGTTGGTAGCATACAATTGTAATGTTATTTACTGCTCCTTGCATTGAGCGTACAAATGTAATGTTTTCTACCTTGGGCGGACTATTCGCCAGAAAATACTACTGCTAAGTTTGATCTATGTTGGGCGCCAAGCTGGATACACTGTGTTCCAAGCTAAATTTATATATTTAACTAGCAGAAGTACCCATTCTTCAAACGGTCTTCGGTATTAATAACCAGATGTTATCAATTGAGCTACTGTTGCAATGTTTAGGGGCTTGGAACCTGTTTGTTGGCAAAGAAAAATTATTAGTTAAAATGTGCTCTCAAACTAAATTTACCTAACGTGTTCTTCCTGGCGTGAAAATAAAATTGAAAACTTCGTAGAAGAATCGCAATACACGTCACATACGAACTGACCCTAACCGTTGTGTCAAGTGCCCAACTACAGGAAGACCCCTTTTATAAATTATAAAGGCTTGTGGTGCATGAAAATTCAGTGTTTTTAGCCTCCAATGGCCCAAATTCCTAAAATCAGCAAAAAACAGTCTACTATTTCTATTCAGGATTTTTTGAAAATAATGTTGATGTTTGGAGATATAATAGACCTTCTGTACGACATATCGCACGTGTAAGTCGTGTGAAAAAAAATCTAGGGTACTCCATTTGCAACCTTTCACAGAAATGTAATAAATGGAGTGGCATTACTTATTCCAGAAATAAATGGAAAGTTGGATGCCACCTCTTGAGATACTGTTGTCATGGTTAGTGGCTTGCATTCCTTCTTTAGTTTATTAAATGAAATTAGTTTTCTGGGAATATCTAAGAAACTGTTGGGTTTAGAGCCTTAAAATATAGTTTTCGGGGACCCTTTACGGCTCTTGAGGGGCCCCGAGTTTTGTTTCTGACCCCAAGGGTTTGAAAATGAGCTTTGTCTCTTCGTTGTACGCCATAATAATGATAATAAAAGAATAATACTAATAATAATAATAATAATATAACAAAATAGGGATAGGGATATAATAGACCTTCCGGACCATACCCGCACGTGTAAATCGCGTTAAAAATTCTAGATTACCCCTTGACCCCTTAAGCGCATTATATGTATTGATGAATATTTCAGCTTCATTTGGATCCGTTATAACCTTATTGCCGTTTGCAAACCTTCACAGTAATGTAATAAATGGAATTGTATTGCGTCTTACAGAAATAGATGAACCTCTGAGATTCTGTTGCCATTGTTACCGGCATGCATTCCTTCATTAATTTATTAAGTGAAATTCGTTTTTTGGGAATATCTCAAAAACTGTTGGTTTTAGGGCCTTAAAATGTGGTTTTCGGGGTCCTTTTAGGGCCCCGAGTTTCGTTTTTCACATTGAGGTGCTGAAAATGAGCTTTGTCTCACGCTTAATTCAGCATGTATTTTAAGGGGGTAGACCCCCTGTTATGAGAGGTACGGAGAAATGTTACATCAATGATTAGTGTCGTGCCTCTGATGGATGTCTGTATCAAATTTTACGTTAATCCACCCAGCCGTTCTCGAGTTATAAGGACACAAAAATTGTCCACAGACAGGCAGACAAAAATATATTTTTGCGTGCATCCATCACAAAACAGTCTGAAACGGGCAAGTATGTCAAATTTTCGTAGAAAAGCCGAAAAATCAGACAAACATTCATTTTTATATAATAGAGAAGGGATATAATAGACCTACGGAACCACACCCGCACGTGTAAATCGCGTAAGAAAATTCTAGAGTACCCCTTGACCCCTTAAGCGCATTATATGTATTGATGAATATTTTAGCTTAATTTGGATCCATTATAACCTTATAGCCGTTTGCAAACCTTCACAGTAATGTAATAAATGGAATTGCATTGCGTCTTACAGAAATAGATGGACCTCTGAGATTCAGTTGCCATGGTTACCGCCATGCATTCTTTCATTAATTTATTAAGTGAAATTAGTTTTCTGGGAATATCTCAAAAACTGTTGGTTTTAGGGCCTTAAAATGTGGTTTCGTTTCTCACATTGAGGGGCTGAAAATGAGCTTTGTTTCACCCTTCTACGCCTATTTTAGCATTATTTTAATGGGGTAGGGCCCCTTTTATGAGAGGTACGGAGAAGAGTTACATCAATGATTAGTGTGGTGCCTCTGATGGATATCTGTATCAAATTTTACGTTGATCCACCCAGCCGTTCTCAAGTTATAAGGACTCGTAGAAGTTGTCCATAGACACACAGACAGACAAAAATTTTATTTTTGCGCTCATCCGTCATAAAACAGCCTGAAACGCGCAAATATCGCAAATTTCCGTGGAAATTCAGAAAAAACAGACAAACTTTCATTTTTATATATATAGAGATATCGACCCCTAGCGTGAGTAGAACATATGAGAAACTCTTAATGACTAGGCCGTGGGATGATTGAATCAACCCAGACAACATTTGATTGTGGAGAAGGATGTGGTATTATAACTATTGCTACCTACTGGAATTAAAGAATCTACTTTGTAATAATTGAATTTAATACACTTAGAAAATATGATGGCAACATGAATAAAATTAACACTGTTAACGGAGCACACTACTTTAACCATTGCCACGAACAAAATTACTTAATACGCCGGTCGGGAGAATAGCGTGAATTTAACTTATTTCCAAATTTATGCTTAAAGAATTTATAATGGCCCTATCGAAAAACAGAGAGTGTGTGTCGTAGATTACTTATGCTTACCAACGGAAACATTGTCTCCACGTGGTTGAAGTCTCGTAGCGTCTGATGTGCTGCATTGGTGTTGACGGCGTCAGGTCCTTCCTCGCGGATCAAAAGTAATCGTTACAGCTTGTGGTGGAGTCTATTCCATGAACCACAACACGTTGCTTGCCTTATCACTGCAAGACGCGTGGAACCCATGATCTGATGTGATCAGCGGAGTTAGCGTGAATAAATTGTCCCACTTGGGACTAACGAACAAAGTACGCCTTACTGTACCAAGCGTAATGTCTTGATGAATCTCTTCTCTCACCCAGCGTCCACTATATGCTACAATCTTCTCCCACCAGGGTCTAGCTTAACACCCCGGCCTCGCTGCTTCGACCAATCCGCGTGCGTCACGTATCTCGCCATGCCCCTGCTACGTTGCTTCTTCTCCCTTGATTGGCTGGTCACCTTACGTGGCTCTTCCCGCCATGAGACTCCTTCCCCGTTTTTATATTTTCCGTTTCCGGGCAAGACGTAAATCATACACGTTTTCTTGCTTTGAAGTGTTCCCTCGGATTTCGTAATTCTATTGTACTCCAATCTATTCTTGTATTGAAATACCCAGTGAGTCACACACCACACTCTCTTACCCCTAATGAATAAAATCCCGACTTTACGTATGAAATGATTTGCCGTGAAATTTTATATATTGGAATCATCCAATATAGATACGGATTTCTACTAGTAGAAATCCTATCTGTAATCTTCCAAATTTAAAAGCTCCAAAAAATGACGTAATAAATATTAATAATAATAATAATAATAATAATAATATGAAATATGAAATTGAATAAACTAAAATAATTTAACTTGTCCGGATTATTGCCGTGTTTAACAAATATGATATAGTCCAACTAACTTGTGTTAGTGGCATAAAACCCCCTAGAAAAACATGTTACAGTACTACGCCTCTGATGTAACCGTTTCTCAATTCTCCAGCACCCCACCCCAACTCTCCGCACAATAAAAATGATAAGATTGGAAAAGCACCAAAAACATGTTTCTGCGGTATTCAAGAAGAACAGTATGGTTTATAATATGTTATGCCGCCGGAAATGTCATGTGCTAGGGAAGCTGTCCCACAAAAAAAAAACAAAAAAAAAAACACTCTGCACCACTCTGCACAACCTGCATGTGGTTACAGAGCAGCTGCTAACGAAGGTTCAAAAATAATATAATAATCATGGAACATACTGTACATGGCATGGCTGATGCACAAGGCCATAAAATTCTCAGCAGGTAATAGGACGATTATTATTAATAAGTTTGTAGGATATGATGTGCTGGATATCCATGCTGGTTATTACTTGCGTTATCTCACATATTAAAATAATTGGGAAGAAATTTCACCTTTTGCTACAACTGAAATATTTTGACGACTAATTGTGCTACGGTGACGTTCGTTAGCTTGAGACACCATGCACGTTACACATTATCAATTGAGCCCCTACTTACAGTACCGGTACTTGATTCTGTCATCTGTGTATTAAAATAATCTTGTGAATATTCATTTCACCAACATCACATTCAACTTTTACTAAAACTGAAATATCTTGACAAGTAGTTGTGCTACGACGAAGTTTGTTGCTTTGAGTCATTATGCATGCTATGGATTATCCATTGACCCCCGAATTAGTAGATTCTGTCATCCGTGTTTTAATAATTGCGAATATTCATTTCTCCAAGGCTATTCTTCTGGGCAAGCTGAGCAATGAAAGTCAGCGAAATTTCACTTTCAACCGCCAGGTTGTACCCAAGTGTCCCAGAAATGGAATGGCTTATACTATCTCCTGAATCTAGCCAACTACGGTAATCATAAACCTAAGAATGTATATTCTTAATAGCAGCACAGCTATTACAGACAGATTTCGTACGAAATTATATCAAAGGCAAATACTCGGCGATATCAGATGGCATAACTGAAGCCTATACATGCTATCAAGTCACGTTGCATAGACTGATAGCATTTTATCGTGTAATTGTGGTCAATGCAGTTGCATGCTTGACAATATTGTTGAAGTAACGAATTTTACGCAGTTCGAATCCCACCTCAGCAGGCTTATTTTGCCTGCCAATTTTTGTTTAATGTTTATGCTTAGCGTTTCATTACACCCTATTTGATTGTAATATACACATTCCTATACTCGTTTTTATATTAGGAATCATTTGTGTCCCAAATTCTTGGTTCGTGCGGTCGCGCCCACTACGCTCCGGCTGTCAAATGACTTCATCTTATATACGGTATTAAAATAATTGGAATAAAATATAATATATTTTTCTCATATTTTACGCCCTCATTGGAGCACTTTAATCAATACAAATACAATTAAGTCTAACAACGGTATTTGGAGATTAGCGATTCAGCTTCAGCTTCTTCTGCACCCAAAATGTCTTCATTCTATCTGACCTGGCTGCCCTTTGTTCATCTGTGAAACTATAATATTAAGATAATTGAAAAGAAATTTCACCTTAAAAAACTGAAATAACTTGACAAGTCATTTTACTACGACAGCGCTTGTTGGCTTGAGACAGTTTGCACGTTACGACGCATTATCCATTGAGCCCAACTTATTTGATTTTGTCATGTGTGCATTAAAATAATTACGAATAGGCTACAGTATATCATTGCCCCAATGTCACATTTCACCTTTTACTAAAACTGAAAAATCTTGAGAAATAATTGTGCTACGACGACGTTTGTTGGTTTGAGACATTATTCACGTTACGAATTATCTATTGTGCTCCAACTTATTGATTCTAACATCCGTTTAAAAATAATTGCGAATATTCATTTCACAAAGATCATTCTTCTAGTCATGCTGTATGCCCGCCGTAGTGAGGGGAGGAACGAATCAAGTGTTCTGTAACACGCATGCGCCCAGGAGCCAGATGACCTGTCCCGCTGCAATATGCAAGCGCTGGCTGGTATTCTGTTTCAGGATTCGCTTTTAGAGGTTGTGTGAGCTCTCAACACAATGATTCATCGGTAGTTGTCTGTTCAGATCGTTAGCATATAAAGGCATGCGAATAGCACATGTTCTGTGAAAAGAAGTGCTATGGAATTGTTGATTTGAATGCTGTGGAGCAGCACGGGTCTTGTAGTTGGTTTCAAGATTCTTGTAGGTAATGCCAACTTGCCATTTCCTTCTAGAGTTGCCACTGAACGTATATACAGTATAAATAATTTTATTTATGCTCTTGGCATTGTACACAAAAAAGATATATTATTTACATATATACATACTATATATATATATATATACAAAAAAGGGAGCAAATCAGTACAACAATCAACTTAGCCGTACAGATTTCACAGTTGTATGTACAGTTCGTCTATCCATTGTATGGCCTGAGTGGATGTCACCAGAAAGTCGTCCACTGATCCAGAGTACGCACTCTTCGGACATTCTGCTACAATATGGTGGATGGTTTGATTCACTGCACCACAGTCACAGCTGGGGGAAGTTCGCATGCCCCACTTATGAAGCAGTGAGCCACATCGCCCGTGCTTGGTTCGGATTCTGTTGAGGGCAACCCAAGTTATTCGTGGGAGCTCAAAACCAGCCGGACGGTGCTTGATGTTAAATAATGTCTGGCACTCCTTCTGAGCTGTGCCGTTCCAAACAGATTGCCATTCTGCTTTTCCATTATAGCTTCTGCTGGTGAGCAACTGTGCCGTCTGAGCTGGTGGAGATCTCGATTTTAAGCGCCTAAATCCTGCAGCTATGTCCTGGTGGATAGGAAGGGCTGTATTTGATGTTATTTTTCTGTACTCTCTTATCAGGTTGTTGAGGCGTCTTATATGACTCAACACAGGTAACCAAAACAGAGGAGTAGATTTAACGGTGCCGCTGATGATACGCATGGTTTGGTTCAAGACTACGTCGATATTCTTAACATAAGGACTGTTTAGCCACACTGAAGAGCAATACTCTGCTGTAGAGTACACTAATGCCATCGCTGATATTCGACGAGTGGACGCAGAAGCTCCCCATGTTGAACCAGCGAGTTTGTGGAGGATGTTGTTCCTAGTCTGTAGTTTAGCAGCACTATTGTTCAGGTGTTTCTTGAAAGATAGTGTGCGATCAAGACTAACACCCAGATATTTTGAGTGAGGGTTGTAAGGTAGTGGTGTACCATCAAGTGAGACCTTTAAAGCAACGTTTGCCTGTCGGTTGTTGAGATGGAAAAAGCAACTTTCAACATGCTAATGCATATCGGTATTCATGGTTTAAAGTTTTCACCCACTAAAGTGCCACGCCCCTAGACTCGAACCTACTTGATCTAAATCGAAATCCTGGCCTGTTTACATGTAGGAAGTGGGCAATGCTATGCACTTGTACAGCAATTTGATTGATATCCAGAGACTTGAAACACGCTCAAGTATCTTCGGTCCTTATTCGCATCAATTTCACTGACAATTCATTGATCAATTTTGGAGTAGATAAATTCTGTTCTGCACCAAATCAATGGCGAGCCGTAGTTGTGGAGGGAGGTAGAGTGGTGAAACTATGGGGAAACCCACATTCAGGACGGCCTGTATGTCAGCATTGGGATTCGAACCTAAGCTCTCTGAAATTGCCGTAGTTCCCGATTGGAGTCGCAGAACTTGACTTAATGTGTTCGCCTACGCTGCTAGGTAATTAAAGGAATCATTCTGGGTGATAACGGTTTTACATACCTGGTTTGAATTTAAAACTTTTCCTTGAATGAAATCCTCTATAAGCAGCCTGAAACAAAATATTTATGTTATTCTTTGCCAGATATATAGACTAATAATATTTTCAAACAGCATCAGTTATCAGTCATCTGTGTTTTTGTAACTGTTATCATGTCATCTTATTTGTTCTATTTATCCATGTTGTGAGTCATAATTTCTCCACGTTACTTATATTGTTGAACTATGTACATACAAATTTGATCATTTATGGAGACCTTATTTATATACAGAGGTTTCATGAGTATGATCTCTGTTTTCTCCAAGGATTTTGTAATTCTATTTGTTGGAGACAGTAAGTGAACAGCGTTGTGAGGAAACAAGACGTGACAATGTGTGGTGATGGTGATGCTTGGCAACACTGTAGTCTTGTGTAGTTCGCGAACGAACTAGTTCGGAAGAGTGGGTCCCTCAGACGAACTACCGAACTAGTTCCCAGATCGCTCGCTTGTTAGTTCGTTCGCTCTTTTCCCGCTGACCGACTTGTAAGAGCGCGAGAGCGCGGGTCCGCCGTAGCTCGTCAGCTCGTCACATCACCACTCATTGCACAATCGCATGCGCTTTGTTTTGTTGTCAGCTCAGTTGATTGAGTGTATCAGTGGCAAGATTGTCAAGTTTTGGCGCGGCGAATGTTCAATGTTGGTTTATTATAATAACAGTATAACACACTACTAGTAGGCTTGCGCATAATAGTTCGCGGCTGGGAGAGATCAGTTTAGTTCGCAGCTCCTTAGCGAACTAACACGCTAATAGTAGTAACTACCTTATATTTGTAATGTAATACAGTGGCGGTTCATAAATATAAGTTACTGATATTTAACTGATGTAGATGTGGGGATAATTCCACAGTTTTATTTAACTTAGTCATTTTGGATTATTTGAAAATATGTCCAATTATTTAGAAAATCGGCGAACTGGATTAACATTACCATTTGAATGAACTAGTTGATATTTATTTTTCTCGATACATGGTGATACAACTACTTTTACCTGTTTTTAAGAAATGAACATTATGACGATGCTTCACAAAGAAAAGCGAACTTCTATGGACAAAAACTCTGAACTAAAAAACCCTATTCCTCCCATTCATGCCATAAAGATATTGTACCCAACGGTTTCAGAGCAGCCAAATAATGAATATCACGAAGCAAGTAAGAAATGAAAATTCCGGCGGGCCTTATCATCACCTAGTGACAAGTAGGAAATGGAATCGGATGGTGACGCGCCGATACACGCGAAAAATGATGATGGTGATTGTTGTTTTAAGGGGCCTAACGTCTAGGTTATCGGCCCCACGCGAGAGAAAAAAATAAAGAGAATAATAAGTGTATGCTTCTACGAACACATCGTCCATACTGTTATTCTTTTAGGTACGGTACCGGTATTTCACTAATGATAAACAGTGGCGGATCCACGCCTTGTGGGGCCCTGGGCGGTATGATAAGGTGGGGCCCACAACAATAGAAAATAATAAAAATCAAATCAAATGGAGACAGGGAAGGTGTGGTCCCAAGAGAGAAAAGAACAACACCGGAGACGAATGCGGAAACACTGGGCGGTAGTTAAAGCTCGGAAGAAGAGACAGTTGAACTGACGTGGTCCCTAGTTGGCCGAATCGAAGAAAGAAGAAGAAGAAAATAAAGAATAGTTACAATATTTTGAATACACTACAGTACATTTTTTTAATAATATGAAAGAAACCTTTAAGTCCCATTGAAGAAGATTATGTAAACTATGAAATATTAAAATATTACTTTGCGACTTTTTTCCCGGCTGAAGTCTTCTATCATTTCACTGAAATCTAAACTTGCTACACGGGCACGGGAGGTCATAGCTGCACTGATAAAATAATATGAATTATAAATTAGTTCGAAAGTTTGAAAAGTACAAAAAATGAATCAATTAAATTTAAAACAATCCATGGCGCGGGGCCTCCCGGACCGCGGGGCCCTGGGCGGTCGCCCTCCTCGCCCTCCCCTAGATCCGCCCCTGATGATAAACAAATGACGACTTTTGGCTTTATAAACAATAGAAAGAGAAGTTTTCTCAGAAGGAAAGACATGGACCCTAATTAAAAGGATGGCCAACAATAGAGTGAGATGGAAGAAGTTTGTAGCTACCCTATGTTCCTAAAAGGAATAAAAGGAAATAAGGAAGGAATAAGGAATTTCACTAATGTTTCAATACTCATATTTTTGTATTTTTTTTATCTTCGAATATCAAAATCACTGGTGACGAGTAATGAGTGGTGACAGACTGCTATAACAAACAAAGAGCGCGTAAAGTGTCAGCAGCACGGCGAGCGAACGATCTGTCTTACAGGGAATTCGAGATGGGAACTAACGAACTAAAAGAGCGAACTAGTTCGCTAAGGAGCTGCGAACTAAACTGATCGCTCCCAGCCGCGAACTATTATGCGCAAGCCTACAACACTGTGCCATTCCTTTGTCGACCCCCAGCCCTCTACCTGGCCTTTGGGACACACTCTGTTAAGCCGTGCCTTACTGACAGGACGCACTAAGCCGAAGATTCTAGCAGCGCAATTACTAAATCATGTCAATATGTTGTGTATATAATTGTGTATATAGTAATAAATGTATATAATTTAAATGCATACGTTGATTAATTGTTTGTGTGCGCGCGAAACTTGTTCCGGAAATTTATTCGCCCCAAGTGTTACATTCGGGTCCGAATACGTTTTGAGACGTGGCTCGAAACATTGGTCCTCCGGGCCGGATGATATACTGTATTACGTTTGCGCGCATATATGGTTATCACGTGTGTGAATATAACTTCTACGTAGTCGTGAATGCTATTACGGCATATAAACAGGCAAGATCAGCAGCAAGGCCGTCCCATCAGTGACACAGGAGGGGACCCAGGTAGCGACAGCAAGGCAATCCTTTTGCCGGAAGCCCAGCCCAGCGGGAGATGAGTCACAGGCAGCATCGGACACAATACAGGTGAGGCTATTTCAAACAGGTCAGAATTCCTTTCTGTATTTCCCTTCTCACTCGACCCTTTCCTCACCATAGAACCCAATGAAAAGAAATTACTAGTTAAACAGTGAGCGATAGTTAAGACATGCTTAACTCGAACAAGTAAGTTTCTTGAGAAATGTCAAGCACGCCAAGGAACTGATGTAACTACCGTACGGCTTCGATTAAATGAGCTTAGTGCAATTAAAAGTAGGTACGAGGAACCGCAAAGCAAATTAGAGCTTCATGACGATGATGATGATAGTCACGCAGCAGATCGTGAAGGACTTAGAAGCAGCATTGACTAAATTAGTTGAGAGAGGCACTGGAAACACCCGAACCCTTAGTGACAATAGCACCGGGGGCCTAACAAGTAACGTCATGCTTCCAGTGATCAACATCCCTACTTTCACCGGAGATTATAGCTCATGGATAGCATTCAGAGACACCTTTAATGGGTTAATAACACAAAATTCAGGCATTCCTCATGTAAAGAAATTGCATTATCTGTTATCAGCCTTAAAGGGGGAGCCTTTAGAATTGATAAGCAACCTGCCGATATCAAATGAAAACTTTGAAGTAGCATGGGAACTGATTTGTAGTAGATATACTAATAACCGCTTAATAGCCACTAAGCATATCAGGCAGCTATTATCTTTACCATCTTGCAGCAAGGACTCGGCAACCGATATTAGGCACCTAACTAACCAGTTAATATCTAATCTGAATGCCATTAAGGCTCTGAAGTTGAAAACACCGCTAGAAAGCTTCTCCTATCGCAGCTAGTACTGGATAAACTAGATCCCTTAACTAGAAAGGAATACGAGATTAATACTAAATGACAGGACTTCCAAGAATTATCCGAATTGCAATATTTTCTAGAAGGCAGATGTCAGGCATTATAATTAGCTACATCCAGTCGTGACGCAAAATTGACCACTACAGTTCAAAAGAGGCAAGTCATTCTAAGACCACCTCATCCAAGTCACCCTATTCAAATGTGTCTGTATCTAGCATCAGTGCATGTCCATTTTGTGAATCCCAGCATGCCCTTCATAAATGTCAGCCATTCATTAATCGCAGCGTTGAGCAACGCTATGCATTTGTTAAGAGTAAAGCATTGTGCTTCAATTGCTTTCGGTCGCACACTGTCCAACAATGCATTGCAGGCTATTGTAAGAGTTGTGGCAGGAAACATCACACCCTGTTGCACTCTGACATAGCACCCAATCCGAACGTCACAAGGAATAGCGGAAGAGACGCGATGCGTGAACCGGGGTTTGGATCACAAGAATCACCCAATAGAAGAACTGATGACAGCAATGAACTGCAACAATCAGGCTCTTACTGTTCTTTAAAATTTCGTTCACAAGCACAGGTACTGCTGTCCACTGCCTTGGTGAATTACAACAATGCCGAGTTCTACTTGACAGTGGATCGCAGTCTAACTTCATATCGGAGGCGATGGTGCAACGCCTATAAGACTAAACGACGTAGAAATCCAATGCCGTTTAGAGGGATAAGCAATACGACTGTAAATTCGGATCACGGCGTCGATGTTGAATTCTATGTTACCAATTAAAAGGCTACTATTACATGCTCAGTACTTCCTAGGATCACAGGGGAAATTCCTGGAGCCTATATCAATTGCAGAAGTTGGAGCATACCGACCGGTATACAACTAGCCGACCCGCAATTCAACATACCAGGCAACATCGATATGTCAATTGGCGCGGAACTCTTCATGGAACTCCTGGCCGAGGGAACGTTCAAGTTACACAGCGACCTGCCTGTAATGAAGAACACGCAGCTAGGCTGGATTTTCTCTGGCTCTATATACTCCGAGTCCCAGAGGAGTCAGCTTCAATCAAGTTCATCATTCTTCCTGAGGGATGGCGACGAACTACACCGACAAATCGAGAAATTCTGGGAAATAGAAGAACTTCCAACGATTATGCCACTCACCAAAGAAGAACGATATTGTGAATACCATTTTCAGCTCAACACAAAACGTGATAAATCTGGAAGATTCATTGTAAGGTTGCCTGTCCGTCAGCAGTACAAGCCACTTGGTAGATCGCCTAACAATGCAGAGAAAATGTTACTTCAGATCCAGCGAAGGTTACAGAAGAACCATGAATTACAGCAAGAATACGTCGATTTCATGAACGAGTACGAACGCCTGGATCATATGCAGCTTGCGGTGGACCTACCTCCCAGGAACGAGCCTTCTTTCTATCTTCCACACCATGCGGTTGAAAAGGAAAGTAGCACCACAACCAAGACGCGAGTTGTTTTCGACGCATCTTGCAAATCGGATAATAATGTCTCATTGAATGACGTGCTAGCTGTTGGAGCTACAGTGCAACAGGATCTTTATTCAATCGTGACAAGATTTAGAACCCATCAAATAGCCATCACAGCAGACATCGCCAAAATGTACAGGCAAGTGATGATAGATCCCAGGGATTACAACATGGCGGAGGTGGAAGAGCTGAAAGGTATATCAAGTGTAGCGACCAAAAGTACGTTGAGAAGTCTCAACCCATTCCTCGACGGAGAAGACCTCCTCAGGGTGCGCGGAAGGTTAGAAAACTGTCCAATGCCTTTCGGTGAACGTCATCAGATCATTCTTCCCCCTAAACACAACTTGACAAAATTGATCATAGACTCTGAACACCTACGCTTACTACATGCTGGTGAACAATTGCTGATCGCCTCTCTACGGCAACAATATTGGATTGTAAACGTCAGGCGAACAGTACGGCCGCTTATCCACAAGTGTTTACGTTGCTTTAGGTTGAAGGCATCTGCTTCGAAGCAACTAATGGGTCAACTACCAGCTCCTCAGGTGACTGCAGCGCACCCGTTTATGAACTCTGGAGTGGATTTTGCTGGGCCAATGTTTATAAAGCAAGGATCAACAAGAAGCAAGGTGAAGGTGAAGTGTTACATTGCAGTATTCGTATGCCTCTGCACTAAGGCAATACATATGGAAGTAGTTCGAGATCTCACCTCAGAAGCCTTCATTGCAGCTCTGCGACGCTTTACCGCGAGGAGAGGAAAGTGTCTTAACCTCTACTCGGACAATGCAAGAAACTTTGTGGGAGCGCGAAACGAGTTGAACGAATTGCACCGCCTCTTCAAATCCGAACACTGCGTGGAAGAACTTCAAGAGTTTGGTAGTATAGAAGGATTCACGTGGCATTTCATTCCTCCGGATGCCCCTCATTTCGGTGGCATCTGGGAAGCTGGGGTTAAGCCAATGAAACATCATATGAGAAGGGTGGTTGGCAACACCTGCTTGACATACGACGAACTACAGAATTTAGCTTGCCAAATAGAAGCTTGTCTTCATTCTAGGCCTATGTCTCGTCTTTCTGACAATCCCTATGATCCCTCTTATCTCAGTCCCGGTCATTTCCTAATCGGTTCCCCATTGATGTCCATCCCTGAACCAAGTCTGACAGAGGTAGCCTCCAACCGTCTATCCAGGTGGCAGCATCTGCAGAAAATGCAGCAGGACTTTTGGAGCAGGTGGTCAAAGGACTACCTCAACAGTCTACAACAAAGATCCAAATGGATTAACAAGGAGGTGAACATTCAGCCCGGCATCATCGTCCTTGTAAAGGAGGACAATCTCCCACCCACAGCATGGAGGCTTGCAGTGGTCCAAGACGTGATATCCGGCAAGGATGTATTGGTCAGAGTAGCCATCGTCCGTACCAGCAACGGAACTCTGAAGAGTCCAATCCAGAAACTGTGCCCCCTACCTGCACCGTGACGTGTGCTCTTGTGACTGTATATATTAGCCTACTTTTCACATTTTGCAAAAATCAGGAAAAAGTAGACTTATGAGATCGGGCAAATGTGTGTCTGTCTGTCTGTCTGTCTGTATGTCTGTCTGTCTGTCCTCCTGTCTGTCTGTCTGTCTGTCTGGCTGTGTGTGTGTCCCCCCCCTATCAACTCCTAAACGGCTCGAGCAATCGAAACAAAATTTGGTAGGAGTAAAGACCTATACCTGAATATCTCACGGCCATATTTGAAAATGATGTCAGTGCTACCAACTGCTAAAAAATCGCAATTGAAATTTGAGCTCCTTGTTGGATATCTTGGAAGGTATGAATGGGAGCTATTTCAAAATTGGCACAGGTATAGATAATAATATTGCAGTTTAATTTCCAAGAGGCCATACATGGCAGTGTTGCCAAAATGATTATAAGCCTGCTGATAGGTCCATTTTTAAATGCATATAACTTCTACACTATCAATTGGAATTCAACCAAATTTCGTACGTTGTATGTGTACATAACCAGATAAGACTGAGCGTATTCTTAAGACCCACCAGGTCTGCCAACTGTTAATAAATGCTCTTAATTTATTTTATCCAAATACCAATATATCACAAAGTATGCAAGCCGACAGCTTTAAACTATGCACACGTATAGTACCTGACATTCTATATTAATTTGGCGTAACTTATATACGTCAGTGCTACCAACATGATTCTAAGCCTGCTGACAGGTCCAACTTTAAATACATGTATCTTCCATACTATCATTTGGATTTCAACCAAATTTCGTATTTGCTATGTGTACCATAACAGATATGACTATGCGTATTCTTAAGAGCAACCAGGGCTGCCAACTGTTAATATGTGCTGTCCCTATTTTTGTTACCCTAATATGAATATATCAGAAAGTATGCAAGACAATAGCTCTAAACTTTGCAAACGTATAGTACCTGGCATTCTAGATGAATTTGGAGTAACTAATATACGTCAGTGCTGCCAACATGATTCTAAGCCTGCTGATAGGTCCAATTTTAAAATGCATGTAACTTCTATACTAACTAATGGATTTCATTCAAAATTGGCACAACAATAGATCATATTATTTCAGATTATCTCTGACCAACACATGCATGACATTGTTGCCAACATGATTTTACGCGCGCTATTAGATCCATTGTTTAACTGCATGTAACGTCCATGCTATTCATTGGACTTCAACCAAATTTTGTATTCTTTACCTTAAGAGATGGAACTAAGAATATATTCAGTCACCAGGGCTGCCAACTGTAGTGCTCTATTAGGCTACCTTATGACAAGTATACAGTATTTCGAACTAATTAGAAATGTCGATATTAGCAACTTTATTTCGTCATTATTCTTGATAGGTTCATATACTGTAGAATAATCATTGGCATGAAAAGTAGGATCTTTAGTTCGTCACGGATCTTCTTGTTTTTGTTGTGTAATTTTCTCTTGTGTTAGTGTTGTTTTCTCAGTGAACATTTGGTGTGCCCATCATTCATGTTTGTGTTTAAATGTAGTACATTTAGGTGGGCGGTATGTTGGAGACGTAAGTGAACAGCAAACGTTTGGTGCTTTTCAGTCGGTCAACACGAATGTACCCAAATAGAGCTGGGTTATGCCCTGATCCTGAAATAAATAACATAAGATTAATAAATACACTAGGATGACCAGTTTCGATCGTCAAGCGATCATCATCAGATCCATTACACTTAGGCTATAACATCTATGTTTGAGAATACAGGTGAAAAATATATACAATATGTACAATTATTTAGTTGCAGTGTTGGTAATGCAACAGTCGGTGTATGTTAAATGTGGTATATCTAATGTTAGGTAAACTTCTAAAATAGTGATGAAAATCCGGAATTTGTCTGTTAGGGGTGATTATCTGGTTTTACAAAATCAACAATGGTTATACTGAAATAATGCAAGCTTATACTTATCGATTTGTCTCTTTAACTGGAACTTGAAGCAGTTGACGTGTTGCCATAGACACCAGTTGTAGTCGACTAACCCCGAGTGTTCGCTGGGCGGAACAGGTTTTTCCCTTCCTCCCCCTTTAGTTGCTATGTTCTTCCAGAGGTCAGTGCCATGTATATTTGTGTGACTTTGCCAAATCTAGATAAAAGTGTATGCTATTGAATGCAGGAGTCTGCAACTACTAAAGACCGTGGAACTATCTTCGCCACGCATGGGCTAAGAAGCCATCGATACTGAGCGGTACACGGTCTATTGAAGACGTCCCGGCGCCTTTAATACTGCCGCGCATATCGGCCTAGGTTTATTGCAGAAAAATGTACATAGTACACCTGATCCAATTAACATTTACCTATAAACACCGCTATCCCCCCCCCCCCCCTTTTATCTAGCTTGGCTGTATCGCTAAGTTGTGTTTTGTTTTCGACAGGGTGTGTTTTTTAGTAGGGCGAAAAGGGGTGAACTCTCCATAAAAGTGTGTTCATTTAGATTGTTGGGATTGTTTTGTTTGGCTAGGTGAATCTCGATTGCTTCTTTTATGTCGAGAGCTCTGTCTTTCGATTAGTGATGATTTATAATAGAAGAACATGACTTAATCTTCACAAAAGCAGATAAGGGAAATACCACAGTAATTTTGAACAAAATAGAATACATTGAAAAAACAGTCGAATTCCTAAACAACAACGAAATCAAGGAATTAACAAAAGACCCCACCAATAAATTCCAAAAACAAATAAAAAGTGTATTAAAAGAAACAGGGAGCCTCCGTGGCTCAGGCGGCAGCACGCCGGCCTCTCACCGCTGAGTCCGTGGTTCAAATCCCGGTCACTCCATGTGAGATCTGTGCTGGACAGAACGGAGGCAGACAGGTTTTTCTCCGGGTACTCCGGTTTTCCCTGTCAAAATTTCATTCCAGCAACACTCTCCACTATCATTTCATTTCATCTGTCATTCATTTAATCATTGCCCCAGAGGAGTGCGTCAGGCCTCGGCAGCCGGCACAGTTCATATCCTCGCCGCTAGATAGGGGCTTCATTCATTCCATTCCTGACCCGGTCGGAGACTGGAAGCAGGCTGTGGATTTTCATTAAAAGAAACAGAATACATATTGACCAAAGCTGAAAAGTCAAAACTAATAAACATGAACCCGAAAATACCGTCATTGAGGGGACAACCAAAAATACACAAAAATGAGTGCCCAATGCGACCAATAGTCAATTGTAGGAATGCGCCTAATTACAAAATCAGCAAAGAGTTACTAAAAATCTTAAAACGCCGCCTTTCCAATGACAAAAACAACTCTGTAAAGAACACAACGGAATTAGTAACAGCACTGAACACCCTACAAATGAAACCTAGCATGAGGCTTGTATCTTTCGATGTAACTAACATGTACACCAATATTCCTATTAATGATGCAATCAACACTATCGAAAATAACTTAAAATCCAACAATTCGGAAAAAGAAACTGAAGAGATCGTGCGACTACTGAGGGTCGTCCTCGGCCAAAACGCGTTTCAATTCGACAATAAAATGTACACACAAACAGAAGGATTAGCGATGGGTTCACCACTAAGCGGATTAATCGCTGACATCTTTATTAATGCACTAGAAAATGAGTTCTTAGAAAAGACTTCAACAAAGGGAATAGTAATATGGAAAATATACGTAGATGATGTAATTTGTATCTACGATACTGAATTAACAAGCGAAGAAACAATTCTCCAATCCATTAATAGCCTACACCACTCAATAAGATTCACCAAGGAATCCGAAACAGATCGAAAAATAAATTATCTCGACATAACTATTGAACGTAAGGACAACGAGCTTTCATACTCCATATTCCGAAAAGCCACACAAACCTCGCATGCAATCGACAATCAGTCTAATCACCCCAGTACGCATAAATTAGCGGGGTTCAATTCAATGTGCACAGAGCTTTAAACATACCCATGTCAACAGACAATTATAATAAGGAAATAAGAACCATTAAACAAATAGCAAAGGAAAACAATTTCCCGCCAAGCAAAATAGACCAAATTGTAGCCAAACATAAAAATAAAGATAAAATGATTCCAAAACCGGACATTAATGAGAAAAAATTCGCGCGCTTCAACTATGTGAATGAGAACACATATAAAATCACTAATCTATTCAAAAACCAAGGCATAAAAATAGCATTCACAACGAATAATACGACCGGGAGGCACCTGCAAAATAGCAATCTAAATAAACAAGACCCGTATTCAAAGTCAGGGGTATATTCTATTACATGCCAAGACATTGGTTGTCAAGCTAATTACATTGGACAGAGCGGAAGACGAGTAGATACACGTTATAATGAACATAGGAATGCGATAAGATACGGAACACATTCAGCCGTATGCGAACATATGTGTGACACGGGCCACAGCTTCACTAAAATCGAGACTGATCTAAAAATAATTCATCACGAATCGACATAAAAGAAGCAATCGAGATACACCTAGCCAAACAAAACAATCCCAACAATCTAAATGAACACACTTTTAAGGAGAGTTCACCCCTTTTCGCCCTACTAAAAACACACCCTGTCGAAAACAAGACACAACTTAGCGATACAGCCAAGCTAGATAAAAGGGGGGGGGGGGGAATAGCGGTGTTTATAGGTAAATGTTAATTGGATCAGGTGTACTATGTACATTTTTCTGCAATAAACCTAGGCCGATATGCGCGGCAGTATTAAAGGTACCGGGACGTCTTCAATAGACCGTGTACCGCTCAGTATCGATGGCTTTTTAGCCCATGCGTGGCGAAGATAGTTCCACGGTCTTTAGTAGTTGCAGACTCCTGCATTCAATAGCATACACTTTTATCTAGATTTGGCAAAGTCACACAAATATACATGGCACTGACCTCTGGAAGAACATAGCAACTAAAGGGGGAGGAAGGGGAAAACCAGTTCCACCCAGCGAACACTCGGGGTTAGTCGACTACAACTGGTGTCTATGGCAACACGTCAACTGCTTCAAGTTCCAGTTAAAGAGACAATTCGATAAGTATAAGCTTGCATTATTTCAGTATAACCATAGTTGATTTTGTAAAACCAGATAATCAATCACCCCTAACAGACAAATTCCGGATGTTCATCACTATTTTAGAAGTTTACCTAACATTAGATATACCACATTTAACATACACCGACTGTTGCATTACCAACACTGCAACTAAATAATTGTACATATTGTATATATTTTTCACCTGTATTCTCAAACATAGATGTTATAGCCTAAGTGTAATGGATCTGATGATGATCGCTTGACGATTGAAACTGGTCATCCTAGTGTATTTATTAATGTAATTTATTTCAGGATCAGGGCATAACCCAGCTCTATTTGGGTACATTCGTGTTGACCGACTGAAACGCACCAAACTTTTGTTTACTTAGGCAACACTGAAAAATGGCTTCAAACCTCACAATAAGTGAACAGCGTTGTGAGGAAACAAGACGTGACAGTGTGTGGTGATGGTGATGCTTGGCAACACTGTGCCATTCCTTTGTCGACCCCCAACCCTCTACCTGGCCTTTGGGACACACTCTGTTAAGCCGTGCCTTACTGACAGGACGCACCAAGCCGCAGCTTCTAGCAGCGCGATGACTAAATCTGTCAATATGTTGTGTATATAGTAATAAATGTATATAATTTAAATGCATACGTTATTGTTTGTGTGCGCGCGAATCTTGTTCCGGCAATGTATTCGCCCCAAGTGTTACATTCGGGTCCAAATACGTTTTGAGACGTGGCGGAAACACTATTTTTATAGTGATTCTTTTGGAGACTAGCGACCTCAGCACGAACTTCTTCCGTCTCAAAGGCTAAAAGAGCTAGGTCATCAGCTAACCCTAGACAGGTTGTTCTTATGGCAGGTTTTGATTCAATTTTGATCTTATTGTTAGGTGGATTCTTCTTTGTCTTATTAAATTGTTTCCTTTGGCCAAATCTTCATAATGTAATCGAAAACCACATTGAAGTGGAGGGGAGACAATCCGTCTCCTTATCTGAGGCCTGACGTTACTGTAAAAGCTTTTGATATTTCTCCCTTGAACGTAACCTTGGAGTTTGTGTTAGTTAAAGAAAAGCCAATAATCGTTATTAATTTTGGATTAAGGCCACATGACCTTAGGCTTTTTAGGTTAGAAAACCCTGATTATTGGGAACCATTCAATTTACCCTACTGAATATCCCGAAGTAGAATATTATATTGTATTTATTTCCAAACAAGCCCAGCTACATAGCTGCCATACTTTCAACTTAGTTTTTACAAAAGTGCTTCCTAAGATACTAAGCAATCATACAGTATAGCCAACCAAAAGAAAATTATTTCGAGCTACTATAACATTAAGTGATAAAACAAAAGGAGTAAATGCTATGGAGTTCTCCACTTTTGATGGGACATAATATCTTGCCACGGTAGGTGAGTGGTTATCGTTTCGGATTACTAACCCCCAAGCTTGCAGGTTCGCTCCTGGCCGTGGTGATTTTTGAAAGGCGGCAAAAATCACGATACGCATGTCATACGATGATGGCATGTTAAATAACCCATTTTGAATTCAGTAGGCCGTGTTCATAATTGCAAAATTAATATCGGGATTTTCCGCCAACACAAAGTTCCTCATTTCTCTACTAGAAAGCGCTCTAGTGTCAAGGAGCTTAGATATCTAACCATCTTGAATTTCATAGTGCTTCAAGGAACAACAAAATTCGACATGCAAGCTACCCCCTGGGTGTCAAATAACAAAGCTTGCGCCTGACACCCGAGGCCATACGATATTATTATTATTATTTATGGGACATAATGCATCTATTTCGAATATTTACAAAATCCCACTTTCTGGAAAGTTTGATAACAAATCACAGACAAAGCCTTTTTGGAATTTTAATTGTTTTTTCACTCCTGGTTGCTACTATCCTTGTGGGAATGTCTGAACAAGTGGTAGAATCCGAAGCAGCCAGTCCAGAAGATGGAGAATCAGCATTCTCAGATGCACTCGGTTCCCAAGATAGATCGTCCTCCTTTTTAGCAGTGTCAACAGTCTCTAATGCAGAGCACTCCAATTGGAACAACCTCTGATTGGTCGAATTAATTCACCAGAAACGGTCTTCTGTCTTGCAACTCTTCCAACACCATCTTTTCCAGGATACACTTCCAACACTCGTGCCATAGGCCATTCGATCCTCTTCTTCCCATCAGATCCAATATGAACCACATCCCCTACCTTCACAATTGGGGATGGAGTTTTATTAGGTCTCTGAATTAATTGACTCAAGTTCTCATCCCTAAATCTTTTCCGTAAGTCCTGTCACAGTTGCTGCATATAGCGGAATCTCTTAGATACTTATGCCATCTTGCAGAAACATTGCAGGTGTAAGAGGGATAAGATCATCGGGATTCTCAGGCAAATACGTGATCGGACGAGAATTGACCAAGACCTCACAGTCACATAGCAGTGTCGACATCTCTTCGTAATTGAATGAAGTTTTCCCCAGTACCCGTTGCAGAATTCTCTTCACCACTTGAATAAGGCGCTTCCACCAGGCAGCCATTGGGGGGGTTAAACTTCCACTGAATTCGCTGCACTGTAGACTCTGTCTCCGTTTACAATCGATAGTTCCAAATAAATTATCGGTACCCATGAAGTTTGTGCCGTTGTCCCTGTAGACTACCTTTCGTCTTCCTCTACGTGCAATGAACGTCCGAAGGGTCAACAGGAATCCATTTGTCGTGAGGTTGCTGCACAACTCCAAGTGTATTGCTCTGTATACAGCACATGTAAATAACACTATCCAGACCTTTTGTCCTCCTTTTAATATCAAGGGTCTAGTAAGGTCTATTCCCGTCACTTCAAAGACAGCCGCATCCTAGATCCTGTTCTCCGGTAACGTTCCTGGGCGTACCTTTACGCGCTTTGATGCATGCCTCTTGCACTACATATATACACTCCGAATACTCCTTCTTCCACATATAATCCAAAATTGTTCCCTCAAGCGAGAAAGTAAAATGTGAGTGCCAACATGTAGCATTTTCATATGTTCTCCGTGTATTAGGAGTTGAACCAATCCATGCTTGCGTGGTAGAACCATTGGGCATCGAAAACTTTCGCTATCTTTTCTCTCCACTATCTTGGTCTTCACTCGTACAATCCCCTCTGCGTCTTTAAAGGTACTTAGTGCCTTCAAAGGGAAATTTCTTTCTTCGGGAAAGACTTCTTCTTGCACTAGTCTAACGAGTAGTCGTTCCGATGCTTGCATATCGCCAACTGTTATCTCCCCCCTGACTCTTTCCAATGGTGTCTTTCTTGTGTTGTCAGCGAATCTCCGCATCCAGGCGAGCAACCTGACAATCTTCGTATATGAAGAAAAATACCTGAGGTGCCACTAAGGCTCCATTGAAGAGGCTACGCTGGTTACTGTTTCCCTTTCCTTTTACCTGATTATCTCTTCTTTACCAACTACTTCTTCGTTGCATGGCCAGGATTCTTGACACAGCTTCCACCAGGCAGTGCCTTCTCACTATTTGGACTTCTTTAGCTCATCAGCGTTGCATCCACGTGAAGGCAAATCTGCTGGATTGTTTCTTCCTGGTACATGATTCCACTCTTCATTTTTGTGAGTAGGTCAAGATCTCATTTACTCTGTTTCGTTCAAAGATCCCCCACTTCTCACCCTTCTTGATCCAACTTAAGGTGGTGGTAGAATCTGTCCACAAATACTGTGGTATATCAACACAACCAAGGCTATCCTTTACTGTGGTTAACATTCGAACACCAATACAACATGCCATAAGCTCGAGTCTTGGAATGGTGGTTTGCATGAGTGGTGCAACTCTTGCCTTGGCAAATAGCAACTGTACACTTATGTTCTCGTCGTGTTGACTTCTCAAGAAAACAGCTGCAGCGTACGCTGATTTGCTGGCATCGCTGAAGGTGTGAAGTGAATATGACACCCTGCAATCCGCTGAAGTAAAACGCCGAGAAACTTTGACAGTTTCAAGTCTAGGCAATTGCTCAGTCCATTCGAGTAACTTCCCTTTAGTTTCATGAGATACCTCTGCATCCCAGCTTATTTCCCGCTCCCCACTCTCTTGTAGCAGAATCTTCTGCAGGAACATAACAGGGCAAGTATAACCAATAGGGTCAAAGACACTCTGACAGACAGATAGAATGCTCCGTCTCGTCACAGGTCCATTTAAGACCTTGTGGTTCTTCACGGTACAAAATAGCATATCTTCATTTTTATTCCAAGCCAGCCCGAGTACTGGGGTTACAGGGTCATCAACATCATTAGCCCATATGTTACTTTCCCAGCCTCGAAAGTCAAAATTTTGCAGCTGCCATAATTCTGGAGGCTTCTTCTACAAATCTCCTCAGGTCGTTTCGAGTGTCGAAATAAGCAACGCAGTTATCCACATGAAATAAATTCTTCAGGCTATTAACTGTTCCTTCAAACTCTTTCTGAAAGTCATCCAAGTGTTGATTGATGACGGCACTGAGAATGAACGGGCTGCAATTTACACCAAAAACAACGCGTCTATGACTAAATATCTTCAATTCGTTTTGGGAATAGGAACTTCAGGAATTCACGATCCGCCTCGTTCACTGGTATCTATAGGAAAGCCTTCCATGTGTCAGAGATCACAGCTACTGGTTTCTCTCGATACCCCATCAAAACAGAAGGTGTGAGCTATAATAAGTTTGGGCCTTTGTTTAAACAGTCATTAAGAGAAAGCGTGCCCTTTCTCTATCTTGAAACATCGAAAACAGGTCTAAGTTTCGTTGTTGCGTTATCCTTAAATACACTTCTATAAGGTAGGAAGTAGCCATTCTTCTCTCTCTCTCTCTCTCTCGCCTCCACACACTTCCTCTAAGATGCCTTCTTTTACCCATTCATTAAGAGTGCAAGTCTCTTTTCATTCATGAGCTTTGCTGTCATCGAGGTTAGTCTCTTTTCTGCAACGTCTTTGTTATTTCTTAGCTCTTCTTTTTCTTCGGTCCATAGTAATGAAACTTCATATCTTCCCTCTGTGTTCCTCCTACCATTTTCTTGAAGTGGTCCATAGCGTCACCCTCTTCTTTTGATTTTTTCTCACTGCGGCCTGTTACGCCAAGCACTTCCAGTTTCCAGAGGTCGGACAGATCCTTAGTGTGACTGAACATAATGGTAGTGAGGACAGCATTAGAAGCATGTTTATTTTCTTTGTATAGGGTTCCCATTACCACCCAACCAAGTCGAGTTTCCATTGCAACTAGACCACAGTCTAGCTCCAGTACTTGACCAGTAAATAACTTTCCTGCCGCGTCGGACCCGATGAGCAGCTCAACTTCAGGTATGTTTCTCCTCCTCAACTCTGTTACACAGGACATCTGCTTAACTCTTGGGATGGATCCACAGATTGAAGACTGAGCTAGGACTTGAAGGTAATTAAGCTTTTAGTTTTACGTGACCGTTTATCATGCTACTGCCTCTCACCCGGAGGCCCCGGGTTCGATCCCCGGCTCCGTCAGGGATTTTAAAACTGACGTGAGTGTTGGAACGGGGTGCACTCAGCCTCGTGAGGACAATTGAGTAGCTGTCTGACAGTGAGACAGCGCCCCGATCACGAAAACCAAGATTAACGGCCGAGGGGACCCGACACGCTGATCACGCGTCACCCCAATATCTGCAGGCCGAATGGCTGGGCAGCGGTCGCTTGGTCGGCCTTAGCCCGTCATGGGCTGGATAGTGCCAGGGGTTGACTTTTTTGTTTTTATCATGCTATCTTGAGACACGGGACCTCCGTTTGACCGAACCACAGGACATGGCATTTCCCTTCGAAAATCCGAACCCGGTCCACCTTGGTGAGAGGCCAACAGCTCTGTGCCACCACGCCGCTCCCTCTCCCCACCCCTCTAGAACTTGTAATTCACAGGAAAAACTTCCTGTTAAACTCTGGGGTAAGACCCTGTAGCATTGATGCGTTTCTCAGATTGACGTCACTCCTCCAAATAGAACCTTAACTAAGGCTTCCGATCCAACATGCTGGCATTTCGTCTCGATGGCAGTTTTCTTCAGGATGTAAGAACGTTGAGGTCATGTGTCGATAATCGCCCTGATTGTTCTCTGATGATCCCCCGTCTTCAGCTCCACTAACAAAGTCTGGAGAAATACAACTTCCTGAGACCCGCAGAGTAGTGGTTTTGTAGGGGTTCCGCACCCTCCACCTCCACACCCTCCACACAAGATGGCGGCAGCCCGATAACACCCGTGGTCGGATTTTGACGAATGAGGTGTCTACATATGGCTTCCTTACAGCTAGTGTGCGATAGACAGCATTAACTGTATATCACACCCAGTCCACCTTTGTATTTGTAATCCAAGTAATAATTTGAAAAGAGACGAGTGTAATCGGTTTAAAACATTATCTCTGCTTTTTTATATGTTTATGACATGCGTATTAACCTGAAATCAAACCCTAGTCCACTTTAGTGAAAGGCTAACAGCTTAACCACTACGCCACTATGCCCTTTTTTCTTAGTTTGATTCGTTCTAGGACTTAGAGCTTGAAATCGAGTTAAACTCTCTAGTGTAAGTGGCACATGTGCGCGCCACTGCAGCAAAAAATGGTTAGCTGGTAACATTAGACAACCGGAAATGATTGTATTTCTGTTAGCCAAGCATTTCTGTCATCTGCCTACAGCGTGAGCACTGTCAGCAAGACAGCTTAGTTTAGAACAAGTGTGTGTGTATAGATTATTAGCCTCAGGTATTTAAAGCTTGTTGTGTGTAGTGACCATCTTGTCCCAGTAACCACTGAGCAAGTTTTAACAGTCAACCCATAAAAACTGTATAGGATAGATGGGTGAGGTTCATGTACTTGGGTGTGTGCATTAGCACCATGCACTAGCTTTACCTTACCCTCTATAGGTAGAGCGTTATCCCTTTCCTTTTTGACATTACCAATGACCTCATCCACCCACAAGTTTAACACTTAAACCCTTGGCTCGTTTTCGATTAGGTTTGGTTCGGTTTGGTTGGGTTTGATTCAGCTTGGTTCAGTTTAGTTCAATGTAGTCACCATTTTGTTTCATTAGCTATCCTCTTTAACCAATCAATTAAAGATAGTCTACTCTTAATTCTTGAATCAATAAATCCGATTTTGTATACACCGTTTGTCATTTATTAACCCATGCCTGCAACCTATACTCTCTCTGTACTACAGTCTGATCTGAAAACAAGTTCCAATAGTGAAAGACTTGTCAGTCACCATACATGTTGCCTACACTAGTTCTTTCTCTGCCTAGCTATGTTTCATCACTCACGGTAAACAACTCACATGTCCGTATCCAATTATTAATTTATAAAATCTCAGGTCAATGACCTTAATATTTTGGATATTTTAGGTAAATTCATTGGTCATGGGAAAGAGTTGACCATTCTAAGTCCTATGACACCTCGTATGTCGATATCCGAGTATTAGTTTATATAATCTCAGCTCAATGTCCTTGTTGTTTTGAATATTTGGGGTAAATTCGTTGGTCATGGGAAAGGGTTGGCCATCCTTAGTATTATAACACCTCACTTGACTCTCTCCCATTATTAGTTATCGAGATATTAACAACAGTGCAATTAGGCCCTTTTGACAAACATTAAATATATATTTAGAAACAGAGCGTCACCCCGAGTGCTAGGACCCCACATACAAGTCCCTAGCCTTATTGGTTCGCGAAATATTAACAAAAGTGTAGTTAGGCCCTTTGTTAAAATGTCAAAAATACATTCAAAAAAGAGAGTGTCTGCTCAAGTCCAACGACACCTCACAGGTCAAAATCCCATCATGGGTTCAGGAAATATCAACAAAAGTGTAGTTAGGCCCCTTGTCAAAATTTCAACAAATACATTTAAAAAGGGAATGTCATCCCATGTGCTACGACCCCTCATACAAGTCCCTAGCCTTATTGGTTCACGAGATATTAACAAAAGTGTTCTTAGGCCCTTTTGATAAAAATCAAAAATACATTGAAATACGGGGCGTCATACCAAGTCCAACGACCCCTCATTCAAGTCCCTAGCTTTATTGGTTCATGAGATATTAAAAAGCCAATGACCTATTAGTTTTGGATCATTTGGTTATTTTTTAAATAACTCATCTATAAATCATTATTTAAAAAGTCCGCCCTCTTACGAAAACCCCAAGTGCGCATGCGTAAAAACAGAAAACAAACATGTTAATTCATAGTAGCAATCGGCTCTTCACATGCGTTTCATGTGGAACAACGTTTAATTTCATCATAGCATTAGAGACCATGGGTCAGTCCATAGGGACCAGTCCAAAGGGACCGGTCTAAAGGGATCAGTCCAAAGGGCCAAGAACTCGTCCACAAGGACTTGTCCACAAGGACCTGTCCACACAGACTTGTCCACAAGGACTCGTCCACAAGGACCTGTCCACAAGGACTTGTCCACAAGGACTCGACAACAATGACCCCGCCAACAATGACCCGTCAACAATAACCCATCCATAGGGATCCACTCCCCCACCCTCTTACAAAAGCCATGAGTGGGCATGCTAATTCATAGTGGCTTTCCACCGAACATATGCACTTTATGTGGAACAACATTTAAATCCATATCGGCATTCAAACTCTCACATGTTGCAATTGGTAACAGAGATTCTCTAAAAACATACAATTTCACCCCCTAGTAGGGGTAGGTTTTATTTTGGGGTGAAAATATGTTGTCCATTGGAAAGAGAGTGTTAGCCCGAGTTCAATGACACCTCATTCGTCAAAATCCGACCACGGGTTCGGGAGTTATCGGGCTGCCGCCATCTTGTGTGGAGGGTGTGGAGGTGGAGGGTGCGGAACCCCTACAAAACCACTACTCCGCAGTGCAACGCTTCCACGGCTCTCACCTTTCCTACTTCATGTACTTTCAAGTCTTCACGTTTTGTTTCATCTTTATTAATATGCAAGTCTGGGCACAGTATCACACAGTGCTTTCTGACACATACCGCTCACTTCAGATTGGTTTTACAGTCGCTGGACCTGTGACCTTGTTTCAAACATACGAAGCATGCGTTCTTCCTTTTCAACTTCCCTCTCTTCTCCAATAGGGACATTTTCTGTGCACCGAAGCACTCCTTGCTATTGTGAGCCTTATCACAAAAGAGACATGTTGCCTTTCTGTACGACTGTCTTTCTCCTGTCAACAGATTAAGAGCAGTGGGTACTTCTTTTATTTCTTCTATTCTGTTCTTTATATTGCATGATGGGTTTGATTTGTTTGACAACCGAAAACCTGATTTTGCCATTGATATTCTCTCCTCCCCTTCCACCTCAGATTTTTAAAAAGGCTAACAAGAGGTTCAGCTTATCACAATTTTTTCCACTCTGCAGTTGATCACTTGATGAAGAATGTCTTATCCAAACTCTCAAAATATCCTCTGGAACACAAGGTTTTACTAAAGGGAATAACATGGCAGAATATTTGTCCGATGTCATGCCTATCGATTCAAGAGCCCTCAAGTATGACTCGAGCTTATCATAGAGCTGAGACGTGCTTAAACTATCCTTTGTGGACGTAGCATTTTTTACTACCAAAGCTAACAGCTCTCTTACATAATATTCCACGAGCAACTCTTCCCACCCAAACCTGCCTTTATGACTTTCAACTGCCTTAGGGTAATTCTCTGCTGCTGGGGAAAAACTGTCTACTATTTCCCTTGCTTTGGATCCGTTCGCTGTATCTTGAATCAGATATTGGAATGTATCCTCATCTAGCATGTCTCCATCATTATGTGTTATACTGAACTGGCTCCAGAATCCAAACCAATCTTTTATCTCCCCCCAAATTGTTTTAGCTCGATCTTGGGCAGTCTGAGCTCCTTCCGTGAAATTGGCGAAGAACACACAGAACTAGGGGATTGAACGACATTTATTATTCTCAAACGCGTCATATTTAACTGATGCTTCTTCTAACTTGTCCTTGTACTCCTCTATAATTACATATTCTTGATCAAAATTGGCTACACTAGCCGCGTCTAATTCTTCTGTAGCATTTTTCGTGAGAAGTTCATACCATTCACATTCGAGAATGTTCAAGTCCTTGGCAAGGCGTTCTAATGAGTTGTACTTAACCATCACAGATTCTGGCTACGGCTCTCTTTCGTCTAGCATTTGCTTAATTGCATGGTTTGTTTTCGTGAACGACGAGTTGCCTTTCGCTTTCTCGCTAGAAGATCCATTTTTGTTCACGCATAGTAACTTCAATGGTAACCAATAATTATGTTAGGGCTTACCTCGTTGTGCAATTCCTACCTCGTGGTCTGGATTACTTTTATCACTTTGGTACTGTACCCGATACATAGTTTAGGCTATCGGCTACGCCAGCAGACATTAAGCTGTAGTTGAGGTTTTAGGAAGAATTAGGAAAAGATAGCGCACCGATCGCGTCAAGAAGAATGTCAAGATGACGTAGGAGGTCAAGGATCAAGGAGGCATTGATATCTGTGAGAAGATGGAATTATGGATAAAGATGTGAAGCTTTATTGAGATATATATGGGATTATAGCAATTAAACATCTTAGAAGAGGATATATAACATGCATTATATGTGGAAATAATTTTATGGAAGTAAGTTATTTTATAACGGAATAGCCGAGATGACACGGGTTCGAGACTATGACCGTGACGGGAGAGCACTGTGGTGGGGGACTATACCACGTGTCCGCCCCAAGCACATAAGGGAGTGAAGACAGTGTCAGCACATTCAGTCGAGCTCAGTCAGACGAGCAGGTAGGAGCAAGCTCTATAGCGCAGCGAGACGCACAGTGAAGGTCACGTAATATACAGAAACTGTCACGGAAAAGTGTAGGCGACAGTGCCTGCATCGCCGAGCAGCGAAGGCCAGGCGGGTCGTTGATCCAGGCGGGCTGGCCGAGGAAGCAATTACAGACGGCCGGGATATGTCAGAACCGCACTGTAAGCAGTTGAAGACTTTATTATAAGCTTCATTTCAACACAGTTTGAACATTGCTTTTATATGAATAACTTTGACTATGCTGTTCTATAACACATTCAAAGCGACTTTAACTATTTCAATTATACGGAATGTTGTTAGCATAGGCACAGATGAACATTAGATCGTGCATTAATAAGATTTATATCTTATGCCGTTTTCATGAATTACCTAATACAGATAACTACAGGGTGTTTCGTAATCTTGAACACTCTCAAGTAAAATTTTATTTTACGGAAGTGGAACATAGCAGTCATTTGAGATTGAACTTACAATACTCAAACTGAACATTTAACGGAACAGTGGCGTAACTTAGAAGAGGAGTAGGGGGTCCGCTGTTTCCATGAACTTTTCCAAGAGGAGTAGGACAATATCCGCTATGGGTAATCCGAAGTTCAACATGTCCGAGTAGACGCTGATAGAGACAAGATGGCACCGCAGAGCGATGGATTCGATTCCTGACGAGAGGAGTCCACCAGCTGATTCACTTGGGATTTCGAAGGCAATCGTCATTTCATGGATGGAATGCTATGCACGCCGATCTTTCGAGAAATTCTTTATGTAGGGAAAATCGACGATCTTGGAAATTTATTACAGCTGATTATGAAAGGTACTGTAAGAGTTATGTCTACCTGATACGATTATTTTCATGAATACTGGGCACACATGTATATTTTTCTAATAGGAGTGATATGATTATTAAGACATGGTTTGAATTTATATACTTCGAATTTGCTAGAATATGGAGTGACCATATGATATGGCAGGCATCATTATTCGAAATACTCACCATTGATTGACTTTATTAAGCAGATGTTTGGTCTTTTAGATTTTTCCAGCTAGAATATTTTTCATGAATAGTTTTTTTTTGGGTAACGAGTATTTCGAACTCGTGATCTGCAATTGATTATCAGAAATTACTTCGTCAGTTCATTGCATACTAGCGAGTGTGTATTATTCATCAGTAGGGATTTTTTTCCATTGGATTGTTTGGAGATTTTAAGAAGTTATTCACTTTAGTGAATGAACATCGCTTTTATATGACAACTAGAAACTTGTTGATTCCTATCTGATACATTCACTCATATAGTCTACGAGGTGGGGTCCTTCGTATTTATACGATTGTATGGTGGCTACTCACCTTACCCATCGTTCAGGGAACTATCATCCAAGTCGACGGGGCGAGGTCTTTCGTATTTATACGACTGTACGGTGGTTACACATCTTACTCGCCATTGAGGGACTCATTTTTATCATCCGAATGTACACGAGATGTAAGTGAATCAAACAAGGAACTACTAGTCACATATCAGTCGAAATTTTGTTAAATAAAGTAACGATAAATGTCAACAGGATTGCATTTAGTAATTCTTGTTTGCCAATCCAATATTTTGTTGCTATACTCTTTTGAGAGTAATTTCAGTTTAACAGCTGTTACAGCTGATGCTTTTGATGATTTTTATAATTGTGTTTGATACCTTTGAGAAGGATTTAAAGTAATTGAATCTTGTAAGATTAATCATTAATGGTCAAGATTTATTTTAAGGCAGATCAGTATTGCAGATTTAGATATGAGAGATTATAGCACATTGGTGTTTTTCTGCGATGTGAAATATAAGAATTGTAAGAGAATTTATGCTATTTGAAAGCAGATCTTAAATTACTGAAGAAATATTTTTCCAATTGTTTAAGAAGTTGTCTAGATGTGATCAGATTAATTACAGTTATTGGAGATTGTGTGCGTTGATAATTTGAAGCCAGTTATATATTTTTTGTAGATCATGCAACATGGTTAAGTGGAGTTTGTGATAGGCATTTTGTGGAAGTTGCCATGTGATAGTTGCAACGTTGATAATGTATTTTGAAGCAGACATGAGGTCGTCGTACCCAGTCTAGCGTTATTGTTAAGATTCATGCTGTATGTGCTGAATATTTATGGAGTTTTGTGGAATAATTCTTGTATTCAAATGTGATATTTGAAGTATTGAAGAAATGTAATGTCGTTGTGGATAGTTAGATCCAACGTGATGTCGTGGAGACAATAATATTTTTTGGCATGATAATTAAATACGAGATATAACTTGGAAGTGATAAAACTGTAAGACAACGTTCTATAAACCATATTAAACAATTTGTTAGGAAATTAAACAAATAAATAAAGTTGATAATACAAGATTTTCTGAAAATAATAATTAACGAAATAATAATCTGAGATTTAAGCATATTAACGATCTGACCTAATGAAATAAAAATCAGAATGACTAGATGAAATAATGAAAAACTAAATAACCAGATGATTGAAATTTAAATAATTTGATAAATTAAATTTTGAAATAAATCGATAAATTAAATAGATGGATGAATTAAAGATTGGATAATTAAACTGATTGAAATAAATTAATAGACGATTGTAATGATGATGAATAACTGAATTAGAAGGTGATAATTAACTAAAGAAGCTGATGATTAATGAATTTACATGGAATTAAATAAATTTAATTGAGAGATAATTGGAAGGAATTGCAACTTGAGTTGAGAATTTAAATGATGTAATGGTGATGAATTAAGGATTCTGACAGAAATATGTAGAATTTTGAAGTGAGAATTAATGTGAGAAATGTTTAATTTTGATGATGACGATAATGATGACAAATAAGCTATGAATTTTCTGTAATTCACAGATAAGTGATTGTTAATGACGATGTAAATAATGTAAATTAATTATTCGATGTTTAGGAACATTTGATTAACATATTCAACATTCAAATTATACCATGCAAACCATGAATTACGTGATATTTAATATGTGTGATTATTATATGTGTATGTTTAGACAGATCAATAATTTATTAAATCCACATTGATGTTAAATTAAAGAGAAATTAGGTCTCAGGTTTCACAAATGTCAGTGACGAAAGACCTAGTGCTACAGTGATCCTGAGAACCCAAGAGAACTTTATAAATTTTTCTCGTTATGTGGATAAAAATAATTTTGGAATAGAAAAGAGATGGTTCGATTTTTGGACAATGACAATTTAACTTTGGCATTCGACCATACTCTTAGGTAGGAATTATATTTAAAATGTCTGTCTGACTATCAAAGTAAACTAAATTTGTTTTTATCTTAGTTGTGATCTGATGATGGTGTGATGTTCCTTTTTCTTTCCTTGTCTTGAGTAAGGCTTATCCGGAAAGGAAGTGGTTTGCTAGGAATTCAGTTGATGGCGCCCATTTATATTTGCATTATTTTTATTAAACTTAAGCCCGTAACGACCCTAGAGATACTTTGTCTCGTGATACCCACTGCTTTTTCGATAACTCAGCTGAATTTCCGACACATTCCTTATTTGACTAGAGGTTCATTTAACTCCGCTCTGTCCTGGAACTCCAGGAATGCGATGTTATAGCAGATGGGTCATCGCATCCCCAGGACGAACGGGTACAGTACGTCGGAGCTTATTATCACGTCGGGGTCACCACGATATTGGGAACCATTCAATTTGCCCAACTGAATATCCCGAAGTAGAACATTATATTGTATTTATTTCCAAACAACCCCAGTTACATATTTCAACACAAGATTTCACAGCCGCCATACTTTCAACTTTTTTATACAAGAGTGCTTTCAAAGATACTAAGCAATCATACAGTATAGCCAATCATGTACAAGAGACTGATAAGTTTTATAGTAAAAAATAAAATACCATCGAACTCACAACATGGATTCAGAACGGAAAAATCTAAGCAGACAGCAATTTATGAATGTAGTAATTAATTGACAATAAGGGACATGTAACTGGTCTATTCATGGATTTATCGAAAGCATTAGATGTTGGTTGTTTGGTTCCTTAGTTTAGGGGCTGCGACAACGCGGTCATGTAGCCCCGTATACTTTGGGTGTGTGTAGAATCTGTCTGATAACCAGTATTAATTGTGATGACTGTATTTGTGTGTGTTATCTGTTTTCAATTCAAGTGAGGACTGCAGACATTTAATTTCAAGTAGTTCTTACTTTTGCCGCCAAACGCCACCGTCAAATGGATAAAGCCTTACTTAACAAGGCGTAAACAATTAGTAAGCTTGAGACACAAGGTTGATGAAACCATATTACTTAATGAAACATTGTCCAATGAGGGTATTATTAAATTTGGAGTACCCCATGGATCGGTTTTGGGCCCACTACTCTTTCTCCTATATATCACTGATATAACACATAACGTTAATTCTCATAAGGAAAGTTTGTTTGCGGACGATACAACACTTGTAATAAAAGGTGAAACTAAGCAGGTCTTACAGCAGTCTGCTGATTCTGTTACAGAAGAGTTAACCAAAGGGTCACAAAATAATGGCCTCATAATAAACTATAAAAAACAGTATCTCTAAATTTCCACACTATACAGAATAGGAATCCTGCGACGCCCAATATACCATTAAATGGTCACCAAATAGAAAATAAATCAGGAACAAAGTTTTAGGACTATGGATACAACATGACTTGAAATGGAATAAACTCATACAATATCTGAATAACAAACTGAACTCGGTGTGCTTTGCGTTACGTATTTTGAAAACTTCGAAAAGCATGCACACATTAAGAAATTCTTATTTTGCTTATTTCCATTCATACTTAAGATATGGGATCATATTTTGGGGTATGTCGCCAGATGCACTAAGCACGTTTAGGATACAAAAGAGGGCGATTAGAATTATGGCAAATGTAATCATTAGAGAATCATGTAGACCTCTGTTTAAAGATTCAAACATTCTCCCACTGCCCTGCATTCATATCTTTGAAAGAATTTAATGAATAAAGACGTTTTTTCTTAAAACAAACAATGATGTTAATAGGCATAACACAAAACAAAATCAAAACATTCATATTTCACACACACATACAAGCATATATCCAAAAAAAAAAAACTCTCCACACAGGAGTTAAATTATTAAAGAAGCTACCCCAGTATATAAAATTGGCCCCAAAAGTAAAAACCTTTGAAATAATGTTGAAAGCTTATCTGCAGAGCCTTTGTATTTACTCTGTAGTTAAATATCTTAGCGTATAGGAGCGATGAAATCTATAATAATATTTTACTTTCCTATTTTAATTGTAATACCTAGCTGTAAGTTGTTGTATTTATAGAATTAAGTCTTCATATTGTGATAATAGAGTAAGTTGTAAATAGTTGTCCGATAAGATTGTATCTCTTAAGATCTATTATTATAATATGTTATAAATAGTTATTGTATTTGTAATACATACCTGTAAGTTCTTTATTATATAGATGTAATTTCTGACGTGTCCTATATAAACATTTATACATGTAATTGATCAAATGGATTAATAACAAGTAGTTCCGTGAAGAACTATACAGCCTATTTTCAGAAATCCTACTTACGTTAACTGCACTATGAACATACAAAATTTCAGTTTGATTGCTGTAATAGATTCGTAGATATTGAGAACCGACTAAATATTTCGGATGGTCGCCATGTTGGATTTTATATATGTTGGTCCTAGAGTTATGTACTGTTACATGAAGATTATTGTGTACGTGTAGCATTCAAATTTCAATCGCATGATTGGGACACAAGAAGTAACAAGGAGATTCTAAAATTTCGCAAGGCTGCCATTTTGTGGTTATGGAAACAATTGAAATAAATTAGATGCCAGTGGATTAACATTCGTATAAGGATTTACTGTACCAAGTTTCACTGCACTATAGTAAAGCCATCATTACTTCCGACTTGACGTTTCTGTGCTAGGCTATAGTTTCGTTGGCTAAATTGCGACATCGCGAACGAAACTCGATTCGTCGTGATATATCGATTTGTATGGCTGCCTGTGATTGGCTAGTTAAAGTGATTTTCCCTCTGACCGCTAGATAACTCTAGGGTAACACTGAAACGTCAAGTCGGAAGTAATGATGGCTTTACTATAGGATGGTTAAATTGTGAGAATCGTCCATGTGAATATTTATATTTCGCGTCGCCGCCATGTTGGATTTGTGATCACCAGGTTATTTAAAGTCGTATAGGTGAACTTATGTTCATAGCCCCTATGAACATAAAGAAATTCATTTTGATTGCTATAATAGATTCGTAGATATTCAGAGCCGTCTAAATATTTCGGATGGTCGCCATGTAGGATTGTTAAATGTATAGGCCATAGAGTCATGTACCATTAAAGGAAAATTATTGCGTAGGTTCATTACTCAAACTTTCACTTCGATCGCATGATTACGACTCAAGAAATAAAAACTTAATTTTAAAATTCGCACAGCCGCCATTTTGAGGTTATCTAAAAAGTTGAACAAAATTTGATACCAGTCTATTACAATGTGTATAAACATTCCCTGTACCAGATTTCATTGCGTTTGGAACATTAAATTTCGAGAAAGGTCTATTGAAATGAAAATCCACAGCCTGCTTCCAGTCTCCGACCGGGTCAGGAATGGAATGAATGAAGCCCCCATCTAGCGGCGAGGATATGAACTGTGCCGGCTGCCGAGGCCTGACGCACTCCTCTGGGGCAATGATTAAATGAATGACAGATGAAATGAAATAATAGTGGAGAGTGTTGCTGGAATGAAATTTTGACAGGGAAAACCGGAGTACCCGGAGAAAAACCTGTCTGCCTCCGTTTTGTCCAGCACAGATCTCACTTGGAGTGACCGGGATTTGAACCACGGATCCAGCGGTGAGAGGCCGGCGTGCTGCCGCCTAAGCCACGGAGGCTTACGAGAAAGGTCTATTAAAATTTTTAATTCGCTTGGCCGCCATGTTCGTTTTGTAGTTAACCGGTTTTTGAAAGTCATACAGGTGAACATCCAGTAGTGCCCTTTATCACCGTACGAAATTTCAGGGTGATACCGCTAATAGTTTCAGAGATATAGAATGCCGGTGAAATATTTCGCACATCCGCCAACTTGTGGTTATGCAAACAATTGAACGAAGTTGGATGTCGGTGCATTACAATGTGTATAAACATATACTGTACCAAGTTTTATTGCGTTTGGTTGGTTGAATCGCGAGAAACGTCTATTTAAAAGTCGAAAATTCGCGTGGCCGCCATGTTGGTTTTGTAGTTACAGATTTTCAACAGTCACATAGGTGAACTTCTAGTAGTTCCCTTTATCACCGTAAAAAAATCCAGTGTGATATCGGGAATAGTTTCGGAGATATTGAATGCTGGGGAAATATTTCGCACAGCCGCCATGTTGGATTGGTGAGACGTAACGAAATTTGAAGGGCACGGTCGGGGTAGCCCGGAGTAATGCTATGAACTTACCGAGTTTCATTGAAATCGCTCCAGCCGTATAGAAGTTATTAGGGACACACACACACACACACCTCACACACACACACACACAGACACGCGGACAAAAGGTGATCTCATAAGCCTATTTTTAGCCTACTTTCGATTTTTGCAAAAAATGAAAGTAGACTTATGAGATCAACACAGGGCGAAAAAAGTGTGTCTGTCTGTGTGTGTGTATGTGTGTGTGTGAGTCTGTGTATGTGTGTGTGTGTGTGTGTGTGTGTGAGTGTGTGTACTCTGAATGTCTGTCCCCCCCTATCAATTCGAACACGGTGAACGCGAATTGAACGAAATTTGGTACAAAGGTAGCACTAGCAAAGGACACCTCAGTGTCATGTTTTATATCGCCGCCATCTTGACGGAAACGTAATGGCGGACACACAAATGTTCAAAGCGTAAATCAAATTACGACTAACCTAATCATCCGATCTCTACCAAATTTTGCAACAACATACCTTTATGGGGGGATCATCCTTTGACCCAACTAATAGGTCATCAGCCTAATAGTTTGCGGATGGCGGCCATCTTTGTGTCAAAATCGATTCCCCCTATTAATTCGAACACTGTGAAAGCGAATGGAACGAAATTTGGTACAGTGGTAGTACTAACAAAGGGCACCCTAGTGTGAAGTTTTATATCGCCGCTGTCTTGACAGAAACGTAATGGCGGCCACACAAATGTTCAAAGCTTAAATCAATTTACGACTAACAGAATCATCCGATCTCTACCAAATTTTGCAACATCATACCTTTATGGAGGGAGCATCCTTTGACCAATCTAATAGGTCATTAGCCTAATAGTTTGCGGATGGCGGCCATCTTTGTGTCAAAATCGATTTCCCCTATTAATTCAAACACGGTGAAAGCGAATGGAACGAAATTTGGTACTGAGGTAGTACTAACAAAGGGCACCTCAGTGTCATGTTTTATATCGCGGCCATCTTGATGGAAACGTAATGGCGGCCACACAAATGTTCAAAGCTTAAATCAAATTACGATTAACCTAATCATCCGATCTCTACCAAATTTTGCAACAACATAGCTTTATGGAGGGAGCATCCTTTGACCAAACAAATAGGTCATTAGCCTAATATTTTGCGGATGGCGGCCTTCTTTGTGTGAAAATCGATTCCCCCTATCAATTCGAACACGGTGAAACCGAATGGAACGAAATTTGGTACAGAGGCAAAGGGCACCTCAGTGTCATGTTTTATATCACCGCCATCTTGGCGGAAACGTAATCGCGGCCACCCAAATGTTAAAAGCTAAAATGTAATTACGACCTACCTAATAATCTAGTCTCTACCAAATTTTGCAACAACATATCTTTATGTGGGAAGCATATTCTGACCAAACTGCAAGATCATCAGCCCAATAGTTTGCAGATGGCGGCCAAGTATGTGTGCAAATCGATTCCCCGTATCAATTCAAACACGGTGAAACAGAATTGAACGAAATTTGGTACAGAGTTAGCACTAGCGAAGGGCACCTCAGTGTCATGTTTTATATCGCCGCCATCTTGACGGAAACGGAATGACGGCTACCCAAATGTTAAAAGCTTAAATCAAATTACGACCATCCTAATAATTTGATCTCTACCAGATTTTGCAACAACATGCCTTTTTGTGGAAAGCATCTTAATAGTGTCTACAAGGTCATCAGCCCAATAGTTTGCAAATAGCGGCCATGTATATGTGCAAATCCATTCCCCATATCAATTCAAAAACGGTGAAACCGAATTGAATGATTTTTTTACAGAGGTAGCACTAGCAAAGGGCACCTCATATTCATGTTTAATATCCCTATAGCACGTTGTATTTCAACAAGCTACTACAACCAACATTCAATTATACTCCTTGAAAAGGACAAAGAGTTATAACAATAGCCATGCATTTAGGAGAAAGTAGGCTATATGTTCTTTACTGAACAGATTGTTTCAAAATTGAAAATAGGCTAAAAATCTATCTATGAACTAGCAACCCGCCCCGGCTTCGCCCGGTAACAGTTATGAATGCATTAGGTGATAGGCCTACGCGCTTTTTTTTTCGACCTATATCCGTTTTACGTCTCGGCATGATGGGTTAAAATCACTGACTGGACTATGAATTATATTGTCATGGAGATGCATGTGCAACGAATTCTTGTCAGACGTAATGAAACGCCGAGTTGAACTTCCAGGGAAACTCCAAACACAACCACTCTTCTCTGAAGTCCTAATTCAAGACGACTCGACAGTTTGCTGCTGGCTGTAACTGGGGATAATAGGCTCGCCCGCTAGCTATGCTGTAACTGGGGTGATAGGCTCGCCCCTAGCTAGCTCGTAAGCTGTCGCCTCAGTGATTGAATGGAAATTGTTGGAAGAAATGAAAGCGTAAAACACTTGTAGTGGGCAATAGATTGAAGATAGAGATATGCTCTCGCGTACTTTTTTGTAGAACTTTTCATGCTGAATAATTCTTACACTCATAGTATATTGATATTGATATAAGCTACATACCACTGAAATGCGTATGTTACTTTGGGCAGGTGGAGTTACTCTCAAAGATAAAATCCGTAATGAACATGTGCGGGGCAGTTCAAAGTAGCGCCTATAACAGAGAAACTTTTAGAGTCCAGGCTAAGGTGGTATGGACATGTTATGCGAAGACCGGAGAATCATGTAGTGAGGAAGTGCCTTTCCATAACTACGTAAAAGAGAGGGAGCGGCAGACCTCAAACAACATGGATGACGAATGTCCAGAGGGACATGAGAGTATTGGGCCTATCTGCTGATGATGCTTTCTAAAGAAATGAGTGGCGCCTCAGGATTAAGAAAGCCGACCCCGCGTACCGGGAAAAGGCGAGGAGGAAGAAGAAGATAGTATATTGATATTTTTAACGGTTTGTCCAGCGCACGCTTAAAAAGCACACGGCCGCCAGGTTTTCTTTTGACCTTTTCACTGAAATCGCTACTGCTTGGCTTCCTTTGATCATGAATAAATTATTTTCGACAGAAACCTTCCTCGAGATATCCTTTACAGAATGGTGAAACCGCATCAACATCCATCCAGTGGTTCTCGATATTACCCGTGACATCCAAGAATCGGGGACTTAGTTTTATACTAAGTAGAGATGAAAATGTAGAAACACTTTATAGCGGGCGATGTATTGAAGATAGAGATATGCTCTCCGGGACAGTTTTGTAGATTCATGCTGAATAATTCTTACACTCATAGTATATTAATATTTTAAAGGTTTGGCCAGCGTAAGCTTAAAAAGCGTACGGATGCCAGGTTTTCTTTTGACTTTTTCACTGAAATCGTTACTGCTTGGCTTCCTTTGATCATGAATAAATTATTTTCGACAGAAACCTTCCTCGAGATATACTTTACAGAATGGTGAAAACCACATCAAAATCCATCCAGTGGTTTTCGAGGTAACCCGTGACATCCAAGAATCGGGGACTTTGTTTTATACTATAAGTAGAGATACACTGGCGGAAAAAAATATCCCAACACCATGAAATAAGGAATGAAGAGTACGGAAATTTCGGTAATACCGGTATATTTGGCGAGGTGACATATTTAATTGATAAAAGGTACAAAACAACAGGTTAATGTCCACGCGAGAAAAACCATCGCAAATGTGCCATGTTGGTCCATTAATAACCTGTATTATCACCAGACTGTTGAATGCAAGCATGCAAACGTGCATGCATTGTATCCTACAGGTGCTGCATGTCAGCTTGTCGGATGGAGTTCTATGCCTGTTGCACTTGGTGGGTCAATACAGGGACGGTTAATGCCAGTTGTGGATGAGGCTGGAGTTGTCGTCCAATGATGTCCCATACGTGCTCGATTGGGGACAGATCGGGGGATCGAGCAGGCCAAGGCAGCATGTCGACACAATGTAGAGCACGTTGGGTTACAACAGCGGCATGGGGGCGTGTGTTATCCTGTTGAAAAACACCCCCGGGAATGCTGTTCATGAATGGCAGAACAACAGGTCGAATCACCAGACGGACGTACACATCTGCAGTCAGAGTGCGTGGGATAGCCACGAGAGTGCTCCTGCTGTCATAGGAAATTGCTCCCCAGACCAGAACGCCGGGTGTAGGTCCAGTGTGTCGACGCCGCAGCCAGGTGGAATGCAGGCATTCGCCTGACCTCTTTCTAACCAACACACGGCCATCACTGGCACAAAGGAAGAATCAGCTTTCATCGGAAAACACAACGGACCTCCACTCCATCCTCCAATGAGCTCTCGCTAGACACCACTCAAGTCGCAGACGGCGGTGGTTTGGGATAAGTGAAATGCACGCCGCAGGGCGTCTGGCTCGAAGCTCTTCTTCAAGTAATCAATTCCAACAGTTCGTTGCATCACTGTGGTGCCAAATGGAGCTCGAATTGCTGCTGCAGACACCGTCCATACGCCGAATACAGCAGTCTTTCCTCTCGGTGGTGCCACGGGGACGTCCGGAGCTCGGTCTTCTTGCGACCGTACATTCACGTGACCACTGCTGCCAGCACGCATGCACAGTAGAGACATTTCTGCCAAGTCGTTCTGCAATAGCGCGGAAGGAAAAGCCACCTTCACGTAGTCCTATTATACTGCCTCGTTGAAACGCAGTGAACTGTTGATACTGGCCTTCTCGTCGTCAAAAAGGCATTCTTGACCCACTCACAGTCACTCTGTCCAATCTCACAGGTAACTAACGCCCTCACTCTGTACAGCCCGTATTTAAAGCAAACCTGATGTGGAATGTCATGGGGCTGCTACTAGTGCCACGCTAATGCAATTTGTGGGAAAATTGAATCAACGTCATCTTTCAGATGTATACCAGTATTTTAACAAGTAGTTCCGTGAAGAACTATAGAGTCTATTTTCATATATCCTACTTTTGCTAATTGTCTCTCACCACTGGGTCCGTGGTTCAAATCCCGGTTACTCCATGTGAGATCTGTGTTGGACAAAACGGAGGCAGACAGATTTTTCTCCGGGTACTCCGGTTTTCCCTGCCAACATTTCATTCCAGCAACACTCTCCACTATCATTTCATTTCATCTGTCATTCATTTAATCATTGCCCCAGAAGAGTTCATCAGGCCTCGGCAGCCGGCAAAGTTCATATCCTCGCTGTTAGATGGGGGCTTCATTCATTCCATTCCTGACACGATCGGAGACTGGAAGCAAGCTGTGGATTTTCATTTTCAACACACAAAATGTCAGTTTGATTGCTGTAATACATTCGTAGATACTAGATATTGAGAACCGTCTAAATATTTCGGATGGTCGCCATGTTGGATTTTTATTTACTGTATGTAGGTCTCAGAGTTATGTACTATTACATGAAGATTATTGTGTTGGTGTGGTATTCAAACATCAATCGCATGATTAGGACGCAAAAAATTTCGCAGAGCTGCCATCTTGAGGTTATGAAAACAATTGAAATAAATTAGACGCGAGTGGATTGAAATTTGTATAAGCATTTACCATACCAAGTTTTTCTGCGCTCGGATGGTTAAATCGAGAGAAACGTCCATTTAAATATTTATATTTCGCGTCGCCGCCATGTTGGATTTGAGCTCACCAGGTTATTGAAAGTCCGGTAGGTGAACTTATGTTCATAGCCTCTATAAACATTCAAAATTTCAGTTTGATTGCTATCATATATTAAGAGATATTGAGAACTGTCTAAATATTTCGGTTGGTCACCATTTTCGATTTTTAGCCTATTTTCATTTTATGAAAAAATAGGCTTATGAGATCACATTTTGTCCGTGTGTGTGTGTCATGGTGTGTGTCCCTAATAAATTCTAAACGGCTGGAGCGATATCAATGAAACTCGGTAAGATCATAGCACCATTCTGTCCGACCCCGACCGTGCCCTTCAAATTTCATTGCCTCTCACCATTCCAACATGGCGGCTGTGCGAAATATTTCACCGGAATTCAGTATCTCCGAAACTATTACCGATATCACCCTGAAATTTTGTACGGTGATGAAGGGAACTACCAGAATTTCACCCATGAGGCTTTCAAAAACCTGGTGACTACAAAACCAACATGGCGGCCAAGCGAAGTTGAGACTTTTAAACAGACTATTCTCGCGATTTAAACATCCAAACGTAATGAAACATGGTACAGAAAATATTTATACACATTGTAATGCACTGGCGTCTAATTTAGTTCAATTGTTTACATAGCCTCAAAATGGCGACTGTGCGAAATATTTCACAGGCATTCAATATCTCCGAAACTATTTATGATATCACCCTGAGATTTTGTACTGTGATAAAGGGCACTGCTGCAAGTTTATCTATGTAACTTCCAAAAACCTGTAAAGTACAAAACGAACATTGCGGCTAAGCGAAATTGAAACATTTTAATATACTTTTCTCCTGATTTAACCATCTGAGCGCAGTTAAATGTGGTTCAATAAATGGTTATACATATTGTAATGCACTGGCACCTAATTTAGTTCAATTGTTTACATAACCTCAAAATGGCGGCTGTGCAAAATTTTAAAATTCAGTTTTTATTTCTTGTGTCGTAATCATGCGATCGAAGTGAAAGTTTGAATAATGAAGCTACGCAATAATTATCCTTTAATGGTACATAACTCTATGGCCTATACATATAACAATCCAAAATGGCGAACATCCGGAATATTTCGACGGCTCTCAATATCTATGTATCTTTTACAGCAATCAAACTGATTTTTTTGTGTTCATAGAGGCTATGGACATACGTTCACCTGTATGACTTTCAGTAACCTGGTGGGCACAAATCCAACATGGCGGTGACGCGAAGTATAAATATTTAAATGGACGTTTCTCGCGATTTAACCATCCGAGCGCAGTGAAACTTTGCACGTTAAATGCTTATACAAACGTTAATCCACTGGCATCTAATTTATTTCAATTGTTTTCATAACCGCAAGATGGCAGCTGTGCAAAATTTTAAAATCTCGTTTTTATTACTTCTTGTGTCCTAGTCATGCGATTGAGATCTGAATACCACACGTACACAATAATCTTCATGTAATAGTGCATACATAAATATCCAACCTGGCGACCATCTGAAATATTTAGACGGTTCTCAATATCTACGAATCTATCACAAGAATCAAACAGTAATTTTGTATGTTGATAGAGGCAATTAACATGAGTAGGATATATGAAAATAGGCTGTATATTTCTTCACGGAACTACTTGTTATATATGTAGGCCATAAAGTTATGTAGACTACTATTAGATGACGATTTTGCGTAGGTTCATTATTCAAACGTTCACTTCGATCGCATTATTAATACACGAGAAATAAAATCTTAATTTTAAATATACGCACAGCCGCCATCTTGAGGTTATGTGAACAATTGAACTAAATTAGAAGCCAGTGCATTACATCAATGTATATAAGAATTTCCTGTACCATTTTCACTGTGCTCAGATGGTTAAATCGCGACAAAAGTCTATTAAAATGTCTCACCTTCGCTTGGCCACCATGTTCGTTTTGTATTTTACAGGTTTTTGAAAGTCTCATAGATGAACTTCTAGTAGTACCCTTTATCACAGTACAAAATTTCAGGGCGATATCAGTAATAGTTTTGGAGATATAGAATGCCGGTGAAATATTTCGCACAGCCGCCATCCTGAGGTTATGTAGACAATTGAACTAAATTAGATGCCAGTGCATGCAATGTGTATAAACATTTGCTGTACCAAGTTTCATTGCGTTTGGATGGTTAAATCGCGAGAAAATTCTGTTTAAAGTTTCAACTTTGCTTGGCCGCCAAGTTCGTTTTGTAGTTAACAGGTTTTTGAATGTCCCATAGGTGAACTTCTAGTAGTGCCCTTTATCACCGTAAAAAATGTCAGGGTGATATCAGTAACAGTTTCGGAGATATGGAATGCCGGTGAATTATTTCGCACAGCCGCCATGTTGGATTGGTGAGACGTAATAAAATTTGAAGGGCACGGTCGGGGTCGGCCAAAGACCTTGCCGAATTTCATTGAAATTGCTCCAGGCGTTTAGCTGTTATTAGAGGGGGACACACACACAGACACACATACGCACACACATACACACACACACGGACAAAGAGTGGTCTCATAAGCCTATTTTTTTTTTTTTCATAAAATGAAAATAGGCTAAACATTTGCTGTACGTTATATATAGTACTGTGTTAATATGTGCAAGAGATTTCTTAGAAACCGATCAAGGCTCCCTGCCAATGCCCATCCCTAGGATTGGGTGCTAGCTTAATTTTTAATAAAGAGTGCTTTCTTCACATGCTAATATAAATTAAACTTACTTGTATAATAGTAGAGGCTCTGTTAGCTTCTTCGGCAGTTACTCCTCTTTTAAGCAGTAAAGCATCATAAGTTACTTGGTCGCGTAGCATAACACCAACCATATCACCTGCCACTGTAAAATAATAATAAAAAAGAATAGACGGCATCAGGATACAGTAATAATACTAAGTCTGAAAATCATATCTAGTCCTGAAAATTATGATAGACGTGATAATCCTGACCAAGAAAACTAATGTCTTTATTATATACGAATTGCAGCCAATGTCCAGAGCGGAGTATTTTAATTGAGCGCCCGTAGGCTCCCAGCAAGTTCAAATTTTAAGTAGTTCCAACTTTGGCTACCAGATGCCACTGTGACACCTAGCGACTTGATAGAGCGTTTCTAACCAAATGACCTACAAATTTGGTCAAAAATCCATGACATGGAAGGAAGGCTAACTGAAAGTTTTTAACAGTCTTAAAAATCCGATGACCTCGACCTGGTTTGAACCCACGATCTTGGGAATAGCTGTTCAGCATGCTACCAACTACGCCACCGAAAAACTCTGAATTACAGTTTTCTTAAATGGCATTTTACTGAGATGGCATTAATTAATTGATTAGCAAAGAAATCCCGTAAGTCAGAGGGCAATGCAAAGTATCAATCAAAGCTTGCTTGCTTGCTTCCTTTTTGCTCACTTGCATACCTATCATGGTTGCTCACCATTCTGAAAGGGCAATATTGTCCTGATTCTAGCATTTCTGACTTATTTAAGTTTATACAAACTTTACTAGTTTTAATAATATATTATGTGTTTTGTGGTCTACAGACCGTTCTGGTAATATTACTGATAAATATTAAAACATAAGTAAATAAATACTGTAGTTCTTTTTTTGGTGCTTAATGCGTTAATATTTATCGGTAATTGTTACCACACTTACTAAGTTTTCTGACAGGGTTTCTTGTATTTTGTTTTTGGAGGGCAGAGACTGTCTATGGGTGTCACTGTATGTTTGGTAGTGGTTTGTAGAGCTACTTGTCTTGCATATTTGGATCTGATGACGCTCGCTTGACGAGCGAAGCATACCAGCCCTTAGTGTTCTTCTTCTTCTTCTTCTCCTTCAATAGACCGTCACAATATCATCGGCTTTAACTCGAATCCGAGTATAAATCTTCTTCCTTCAGTTCAGTTTGTGGATGTGTTTACGGTGACTAAAGAGTCCAATCCTGGCATGGAACAAGCGACCACACAAGTCGCATAGTATTGCTGGAGGAGGACGTGGTTGGGCTGTTCGAAGTTTCCTAGCTTGACGCTTGGCCTCTTCATGTATGCGTCGATCCCTTTCAAACGTCTTTACAGTATCCCAGATGGTACGGCGCCAAGTTGAGCGGTCTTCAGCCAGCATGTCCCAGGTTTGTGAATCAAGACCTGTCAATTTCAGGGTCTGCTTAAATTGGTCCTTGTAGCGCCTCTTAGGACCACCATGAAGTCTGGTGCAATAGCATAACTCACCATATAGCATTTGACGAGGTAATCTCACATCATCCATCCGATGGACATGATCAATCCATCTAAATTGGTGACCTATTATGGATGATTCTATGCTGTTGATTTGAGCCTTTTCCAGAACAGCAATATTGGTAATGCGGTCTTCCCATTTAATCTTTAGGATTGATCGAAGTTTTTGTAGGTGGAAACGCTCAAGCTTCCTAAGATCACGTCGGTAAAGGGTCCACGTTTCACAGCCATACAACAATGTAGAAATGACTACTGCTTTGTACACCATAAGCTTTGTACTCATGGACAGATCTTTATTCATGAAGACCCGGTGCGCTAATCGTCCATATGCTGCATGGGCTGCGCCAATTCTCTTATCCACATCCTGCTCACAGGTACAGCTCACAGAAATGGTACTCCCCAGGTACGAGAAGTGGTCAACCTGTTCTAATGGCAAATTTGAAATGGAGATATTGAACTGAGGAAAAGGTGTGCCTGGTGAAGGTTGTGCCAAGACTTTAGTCTTATTGACATTTATGGTAAGACCAAAGCGATCACATGCACTTTTGTAACAGTTAACTGACTCTTGCAGCTCTTCTGGTGTGAGAGTTGGTGACGCAGCATCATCTGCATACAACATGTTAGTAACCTTAGTAACCTGAGTTTCCTCAAAGAGCGGAGACGAGTTAGGTTGAAAATCCCTCCATCAAAACGATACTTGATCTCCACACCTGGGATGTTTGTGGGTGAATCATAAAGCATTGCAGCCAAGTACAGCGCAAAAAGCGTTGGAGCCAGTACACATCCTTGTTTCAGTCCATGGGTAATGGGAAATTCATCGGACATCTTATTCTGATGGCAAACCGGACCTGTCATGCCATCATGGAGAGCTTTGATTAGATCTACAAAACACTGAGGGCAACCAAACCGCTTCAGCACTGCCCACATGGCTGGTCTTGGAACCGAATCAAATGCCTTTTCCAAGTCATAAAAGACTAAGAAGAGTGGATTCTGTTGTTCTCTACATTTTTCTTGTAGCTGTCTCACACAGAAAATCAAGTCAATTGTGCTTCTGGAAGTTCTAAATCCGCATTGTGACTCTGGGAGGATCCTCTCAGAGATAACCTTGAGGCGGTTAAGTAGAATTCTTGCAAGAATCTTCCCCACAATTGATAGCAGTGATATACCACGGTAGTTGCCACAAACACTGCGATCACCCTTTTTAAAGATAGTGACGATAGTGGCATTCTTTAGGTCTTCAGGTACCTTTCTTGATTCCCATATTCTGAGGATAAGGATGAAAATTCTTGTTTTGAGGGAATGACCTCCGGCTTGAATTAGTTCCAGAGGGATGTTATCTGGGCCAGGTGCTTTTCTGGGTTTCAATTGGGTGAGAGCTGCACTGAATTCATGATAAGTAGGAGGTACTGCCAACCACAGTAGTTCAGGTTGTTGCGGCACATCACAGAGGAAGTCTTCAGCAGCTTCTGATGGACGATTTAGGAGATTGTAGAAGTGCTCCTTCCAGCGTTCCAAGATTTCTTGACTATCAGTAAAGGTAGTAGAATTATCAGCGCTTTTCAGTGTACCTGATGATGAGCGAGATGGTCCATATATTTCCTTGAGTACGGCATAGAAGTTCCTCAAGTCTCGAGCATCCGATAGTCTCTGCAGTTCTTGAGCCTTCTGTTGCCACCAAGTATTTTTAATCTGCCTTATCTGCGTCTGGCATTTACCCTTGAGTTCCAGTAGTTTACCTCTCTTTGTGTTGGAAGTTGGGTCTTGAAGATGGGCAAGATAGGCATTCCTTTTGGCATTGATGAGAGACAGAATTTCCTCATTGTTGTCATCAAACCAGTCTTGTCTTTTCCGCACTATAAAACCAATGGTTTACTCAGCTGACTGTGTGATAATCTTCTGTAATGTGGCCCATTCTTGCTGAATATCATTTATTACTGGGTTTTCTGATAACTGGATGACGATCCTGTTTCCAAAATGTTTGTACATGGATTCATCCTGAAGTTTCAATGTATTAAACTTCTTTCTTGGCAAATTTTTGATGTTCCTAGGTGGTTTAGGTCTGATGGATATCCTGAGCTTACATATAAGAAGTTTATGATCTGTCCAACAATCGTCTATATTCCTTGCTGTTCTGGTAATAAGAGTGTCCTTCTTATCACATTGCCGGGTAATGATATAATCAAGAATGTGCCAATGTTTGGAACGAGGATGCATCCACGTGGTTTTGAAGCGGTCAGGGAGCCGGAACTGCGTGTTGGTAATGAAAAGTTCGTGTTCTGCACAAAGACCAAGAAGCAACAGTCCATTGGGATTACATTTTCCAAGTCCCTGTTTGCCCATCACATTATTCCATAGCCTGTGATCTTTCCCAACTCTGGCATTGAAGTCACCGAGGAGCAAGAGTTTATCTGCAGATGGTACCTTGGAGATGATTTCACTTAGCTGATTATAGAACTGAGCCTTTACTTCAACATCAGAATCTAAGGTAGGAGCATAGGCTGAGATGAGTGTCATAAAGGAACCTCCTGAGAGTGGTATGCGGAGAGTCATGAGCCTTTCGCTGATTGCAATGGGCGTAAGTTGGTGATAATTTACCAGTTTGGTCTTCACAGCGAAGCCCACACCATGAATACGACATTCACCCTCCTTCTTTCCTTTCCAGAAGATGGTATATCCTGTTCCAGATTCAGTAATCTTGCCTTCAGCAGACAGCCTAGTTTCACTGAGAGCAGCAATGTCAACGTCGAGTCTTGATAACTCATGGGTTACGAGAGCTGACCTTCTCTCAGGTCTAATGTTATTGTCCAAATCAAGCAAGGTTCTGATGTTCCATGATCCAATAATCAATTTGTGATTCTTTACTGTGTTTGAGTTTCGACCGCATGAGGGGTGACCTGCTGAGTGCGGTTGCCCAGCCGGACCAAGATTGTGACTTCCGATGTTTAGCCCACCTTTTCTAGGGCCTTCCCCATGTGGGGTGGGCAGCGGTGATCCTAAATAGGCCTGCCCAAACACAGATGCAGGACCGAATTCCTGAGTAGTCACAGAGTTTCCGGAAGACGACCATCACACATCTGCTGCCAACGTGCAGGTCCGAACTAGGGGCTTCCCGTTACACCCATAACCTGCCCCCACCGTCCATATCCCATCGCCGTTGGACTTTAAAAGTGACGTTCGGAAGAAGTGCCACTGGCGTGAATTTGTTTAGGGTGGATCTCAGCTTGCCAGGACGAGACCCACACACTATGATCTCTGAGCCTTATCCTGCGGCTCACAAAGAATGAGACATGCAGGACCGAACACTGAGACTGCAACGAACTGCCGCATACTGAAGTACTACTGAGGTGCACCTTTACAGCCAGTCCGTCTGGCGTGGCCTCGTCCGCCTCTATGACCGTTGGGAGCCATGAGAGTGATTGACTCCTCATCCGCTCATTTTGCCGTTGGGCCAAAACCTGCCCATCATAACTATGGACAATAGTTTGCCCTATTAAACCTGAGCAATAGGCTGCCCCTTCCGCCAACCACACTGTGCCAGAGTTCACCTCTTTCACTGCAGGTACCGTTGAGGACTTCACCGTAACCCTGGCAAGGAACAGTAGTGGGATGAGGGGAAAGCTGTTTAAAAAAGCAAGTTGTGAGCCCCTGCGACCTTGGAATGGAAGGAGACATGCTAGGAGGGCGTGCTTGGATTCGTTTTTTTCGTCTCGTTGTGCTCTTTACGGGAATGTAGGTGTCGAAAAGGTGAACCTAGGGTTTTGGGTCTAAAAATGCGTTTTTCACATTTTTGCCGATTTTTGGAAAACGGACCATGCTAGAAGGGCGTGCTTGGATTCGTTTTTTTCGTCTGGTTGTGCTCTTTACGGGAATGTAGGTGCCGAAAAGGTGAACCTAGGGTTTTGGGTCTAAAAAATGCGTTTTTCACATTTTTGCCGATTTTTGGTAAACGGAAAACGTGATGATGACGTGTGTGATAGTATTTTTTCGTCTCAATGTCCTCTTTACGGAGATGTAGGTACGGAAAAGGTAAAAAGCTGGAAACACGGTTTTTGATGTAAAAATGGGTTTTTATGATTTTCCCTCATATTGCGAAAACTGAAAACGTGAGGATGACGTGTGTGATAGTATGTTTTCGTCTCATTGTCCTCTTTACGGAGATGTAGGTATGGAATAGGTAAAAAGCTGGAAACATGTTTTTTTATGGAAAATGGGTTTTTGTGATTTTCCCTCATATTGCGAAAACTAAAACGTGATGATGACGTGCGTGATAGTTTTTTTCGTATCGTTGTGCTCTTTACGGAAATGCAGGTGTCGAAAAGGTAAAAAGGCTGGAAACACGGTTTTTTGATGGAAAATGGGTTTTTGTGATTTTCCCTCATATTGCGAAAACTGAAAACGTGAGGATGACGTGTGTGATAGTATGTTTTCGTCTCATTGTCCTCTTTACGGAGATGTAGGTATGGAATAGGTAAAAAGCTGGAAATATGGTTTTTTATGGAAAATGGGTTTTTGTGATTTTCCCTCATTTTGGAAAAACTGAAAACGTGAGGATGACGTGTGTGATAGTATTTTTTCGTCTCTTTATTCTCTTTACGGGAATATAGATATGAAAAAGGTAAAAAGCTGGAAACATGGTTTTCTTATGGAAAAGGTGGTTTTTTTTGTTCATTTTCGCGTTATTTGGAAAACGAATGAGGCGATTTTTATGACGGGCATGTCGATGTATTTGTGTCGTTGTTCTGTTTACGTGAATGTAGGCATGGAAAAGCTGAAATCATGGTTTCCGTCATTTTTTTTGAGATCGTTGAGGAAAACGGGGAAAAACTAAGAAACCAGATTTGAAGTCACGTTATGTTATGCGCTATGATGTTGGTAAAACACTTATGCATTATTATTATTATTATTTGTCATGGCTGGTCAGGGCTCACACGCAGAGAGAGAACTTGCTTGATGAAATGAGAATTGAAAGCATTGAGGCTGACCCACGGCGAGCCAGACAAGACGTCTTATCATCGTACGTGCCTCGCAGTAGAGAGATAAGAGGCAGGTGTCATTATACAGTGTGCGGCTTTATACTGTATATGTCATAGCCTAGGTTCATTATGGACTCATCATGCAACGCGAAGTTTGAAATGATGGGTGGGTGTATAACATCATGATAAAAGATTGGCATGGGCTTGAACAAAGAGGTTATTGGACATGTAATAAACAAAAGGGTGGGAATAATGAAAGGTCATGTGATACATCTTTTTGGAAATGTTTTTTTTTCTAAATAATTAAATAGGGTTTTATTACAGAAAATTATGTTTATTGGCCCATGAATTATACGTGGAAGGAAAACCTAACCACTTTACAAAATATTTTGCACCTTTGACTTTAATTACTCGTTCAATGAGATAATCGTTGGGATATAATGTTTTTTGCACTTCTTCATAATAGAATCGTCCCTGAATGGGTTGACCGCTCTGATCTTCTAAGAGATACGTCACTGGTTGACCTAGCTTGACTTGGCGAATTTTAAAAATTTCTGTCGACCATTGTGGAGTATACGATTTTGAAAACACACTTTATGTTTACTAATGCGAAAAAAATCTCCAATTTTAAGGCGATGTCGCCTTGGGTCTACCCTTTTTATAGGGTTAAAGGGGTGCACGTAAGGAGCCTCCCCGAAGATTGTGACAGAAGAGCAATCGGGCGTACCCTGGGCAACGTCAGAAAATGATTAAAAATAAACTGACGGCTGATCCTTTCACTACCAAATCAATTAAAACCAGTGGGCCTTTATCAAGGCCAGCACTCGCAGCTATGTCCATAAACATCGAGGGATTATCCAGCCAGAAAGGATATCTACTAGCAGATCTGTGCAGCCAATGTAACTGCGATGTCATTGCTGTACAAGAAACTCATAGAGGACTATCGGGACGAAGACCGAAAATCAAAGGTATGAGACTTATTCTGGAACGTCCACACGATAATTATGGTAGTGCAATATTCTGTAAGAGCGGATTAAATATCACGTCTGTTGCTTTGTCTGAGGAAAATAACATCGAAATCCTCACTATCAAAACAGCGCAGTTCTCTGTAACATCTGTTTACAAGCCACCCGAAGAGAGCTTTGTGTTTAAGGAACCTATCAATTTCAAATATAGTAACGTCAACTTAATACTTGGTGATTTCAACTGTCATGGAACTACATGGGGGTATACATCTACAGATGAAAATGACGCAGAGCTAGAAAAGTGGTCTGAAAATAATGCACTCAGTCTAGTTCACGACCCAAAACAACCACCATCGTTTAACAGCGGCCGATGGAGAAGAGGATATAATCCTGATCTAATTTTTATTACCAACAAATTAGCTGAGCAGTGCCCCAAAATTGTTGGTAAGGCTATTCCCCGCTCACAGCATCGACCCTTACTATGCAGAATCGAACCAATTGTTAAACCAGAAAATGCACCTTTCCAACGTAGGTTCAACTTCAAGAAGGCGAACTGGCCTAAGTTCAGTTGTGAACTTGATGTAGCCATAGGGGAAGTGGAACCACAACCAGAAAACTATGACACCTTTATTTCCGTAGTGAAAAACGTCTCACGGAAGAACATACCAAGAGGATGCAGAACAGAATATATCCCAGGTCTTTCTGATCAGAATATATCTCTTTTGGATAACTACCGCAACTTGTATGATATGGACCCCTTCTCCGAGGAAACAATGGAAGCTGGGCATGCACTGATGATTTCTCTCGGTCAGACACGCACAGACAGATGGAATAGCTTGGTTTCTAATATCGATATGAAACAGAATAGTAGACAAGCATGGCGTCTTCTTAAGAACCTCAGTGGAGATCCAACTAGCCCGCCTTTTAACTATACTCAAGTAACTGCTAATCAGATAGCACACCAACTGATCTTAAATGGAAAGACTTCAAAATCTAAGTCAAATACAGAGAAACTTGAACGGTGTATTGAAGAAGAGACTGATTTCCTTAAGGACTTGTTTACGATGGAAGAACTTATGAAAGCAATCGACGGTCTGAAATCGAACAAGGCAGCTGGGTTGGATGATCTCAGAGCGGAGCAAATAAAACAATTTGGACCAGCAACACTGCAATGGTTGCTTTCATTGATGAACAACTGTGCATCCAGACTGAAGATTCCTAAGGTATGGAGAAAAGCTCGCATAGTTGCGATCCTAAAACCTGGGAAGACTCCTGATAGCCCAAAGAACTTTCGGCCAGTTTCACTTCTGTGTCACACCTATAAGTTGCTGGAGAGAATGATTCTTAATAGAATATCTGATTCTATAGATAGCAAACTGATTTCTGAACAGGCAGGCTTTAGACCAGGCAGGTCATGCTGTGGACAAATTCTGAACCTTACTCAGCACATAGAGAATGGATTTGAGGAAAAGTGCATTACTGGTGTAGCCTTCATAGATTTAACTGCTGCTTACGACACTGTTAATCATAACACACTACTTCGTAAAATTTATGAACTGACAAAGGACTACAGGCTGACCTCACTGCTAAGAACTTTCCTTGAGAACAGAAGATTTTACGTGTCTCTCCTTGGGAAAAATAGTCGTTGGCGCCTCCAGAAGAATGGACTACCTCAAGGTAGTTTCTTAGCACCACTGCTTTACAATGTATACACCAATGACCAGCCCAGAACAGAAGGCACCAGGCTATTTATCTACGCAGATGACACTGCAGTAGCCGTGCAAGGTCGTAGCTTTGAAGAAGTAGAACATTCTTTGTCCAGTGCCTTGGAAGAACTTGGTCGATACTATCATAGAAATAATTTAAGCCAAATCCAGCCAAAACGCAAGTTTGTGCTTTCCACTTGCGAAATAAAGAAGCAAAGAGGACATTGAACATTAAGTGGCAAGGTGAAACAATCCTTCATTGTTTTACACCAAAATATCTTGGTGTCACCCTCGATCGAACTCTGTCTTTCAAGCAACATTGCTTGAACACCAAAAGTAAAGTATCTGCACGAAATAACATACTAAGATGCCTAACAGGAAGGACATGGGGTGCTCACCCCACCACTCTCAGAACTTCAGCCCTTGGACTGAGCTTCTCAGCTGCTGAATATGCAGCACCAGTTTGGAATTCTTCCTCACATTCCAAAGAGGTGGATATAGCTCTGAATGAGACTTCCAGGATTGTATCTGGGTGTCTTAGACCAACACCACTTCAGAAGATCTACCCTCTTATAGGAATTTCTCCACCTCATGTCCGAAGAATGGTAGCAGCAGCATCTGAGAAGAAACGGCAAGAAACCGATTCAAGGCATCCACTTTTCGGCCAACAACCAGCCCGGCAGAGACTTAAGTCTAGAAACAGCTTTTTGAGGGGAGTAACAGCCCTCGAAGGCTCACAAGAAGCTGCCCGTGTGAAGATATGGAAGACAGAGATCACGGACCCAATAATTCCTCTATCAGAAAAAATGGCACCTGGTCACAACTTGCCATATGGAATTTGGAAATCATTAAACAGGCTGAGGACGGGGGTTTCACGCTGCAAGAACAATCTCAAGAAATGGAACATGCTCGTCAACAATGATGAGTTCTGTGACTACAGCATTTTACAAGACCCAGAACACCTGCTGATCTGCCCCTTGATGGAGGACATATGTTCAAGAGACGATATTTTGGCTGCAAATGCTAATGCTATAACTGTTGCTACTTACTGGCAAAATCTAATTTGATTTGGACACGGAAAATAAATAAATAAATAAATAAATAGGGTTAAACAGTCTATTGAGTCTGGGTAGGTTCTTGGTGACGAGGCGAGGTTTCATGCCGATGGTGGAATGAATGGTGTTGTTGTAGCGTGACACAAGTTGAGGTAACCAGTCTATCCATCGATAGGAACCATGTATTGTAAACTCTTTCCACATAAAACTTTTTAATGTTCGATTGAAGCGTTCAACTACACTAGCTTTGAGATTGCTATAGGTGGTATAATGGTGAATATACTTAGATTTGAGAAAACTGGAGAAATCCTTGTTGAAAAATTCTTTCCCCTGGTCGGTTTGTAACAAGTGAGGCTGACGTTTTGATTGCTCAATAATATGTTGAAAGGCCTTTGTGACTAAGACACCAGTTTTATTTTTTACTGGTTGAACAAAAGCCATTTTGGAATAGACATCAATGACAGTCAACATATAGCGTACAGCGTCGTTAACGTTAGAATAAGGTATCATTTCAACCAGGTCTGCCTGCCAAAATTCATCGATTCCTTTGGAAATGACACGACGACGTTCATAAATGCGTCGGGCTGGTTTATGCAATTCATGAGCAATGCCCACTTTGATGGGTGATGGCTTATAAGATAATTTTAGCATCTCGGAGTTGTTGTTCAATGTGGGCGATTTCTGCCTCATGTCGAGTGTGACCAGCTTGTTTTGATGCATGAAGCAAGTATAAGCGCTCTACTAACTGATTGGGAATATTCCAAAAGGTTATATCTAGGTAGGGTTTTAATTTCTTAAACCTTACACCAGAGGCATAGTGATGTTTTTGCTTACCAAAGATGTTTGCAATGATGGTTTTATATTTTTGGGATATATTGGCATTGACCTGCTGAGAGGATTTATAGTTTCTTTTGTGAGCGTTGGTGTCTAATAAAATGGATTTATATTTAGCAAGGTCCTCGGACGTAAAATCTTGTGGCGAGGGGGTGCGAGAAAATAGCAGCTTTAACAGACCTGGTGTTAATTTATAGTTGATCTTTTTAATAACAGCTTTCGTACGAGCAAATTTAATGGATGAATCCCCAATTTTAAAACTATCATTCTCATAGCGAACACCATACGAGGTATCTGTCTTTCCAATAAATAGAAGGGCCAGATACGGTTCCGGGGTTCCCCATAATGTTTGATTAAAATGTTTTTGAGTTGAGCTTTATTTTGAGGGGTTGCCAAGACTTGTGAAAACGGAGACGATGTGGAGGAAGACGGTGTTGCCGCTATGACGGAAGATTTTTGTTTTGTTTTTAGAAACTGTTGAAGGGGTGAGGATTTTTTTTCTTTCAGGACTAAATACGCTTTCGCTTTCACTTTCACTTTGTTCATGTTGTTGTTCTTCTTCTTGTTCTTGATGTTCTTGTTCACTAACATTAGAGGAGGAGGAGGGGGAGGATTTTACCTGTCGTGTGGAATCTGTTTGAGTAAATTTTGAACTTGTTATGGGTTTGGTTTGAGAGGTAGCAGCAGTAGTAGCAGCAGAAGCATTAGGTTTGAATCTCATGGGATCAACCGATGATGGAGCATGTTTTATCATGGGTAAAGGATTGACGTTTTTTAAACGTTGCAATTCACGAAATTTATGTCGAATCGTATTTCGTGCCTCAATAATACGCTGCATGATTTGAACATGTTTCTTGTACCCTATGGCGTTCGCCATGGTGAAGGTAAAGACACACTAACAGGAAATGTCCAACCCTGGGTCTTTTTAAACAGAAATATTTTTTTTAAATTTATTTATTAATCAATGCACAAACTACAGCTATGCTAACCCTTCACGCTTGTACAAATAACAACAAAATAACAGTTTAAGATAAAATATAAAATAAATTTAACAAATCACCAAACAAAACAAGTCCATATCAAGAGCCGGTAGAATGTCCTTGCTCGTAGCTGTGTCGTCAATGGCCAAGATGACAGTTCTAAATACAGTTTATGTTCTCCTTCACCTGCTTCAGGAACGTCCTCTTGTTTGTTGATATGTCCAACTCGCGTTTACTTGCTATTCTATTGTACAGGGATGATATGCGGTTTTGGAAGGATCTTTGGATTAAGGAATGTTTAGTGTGTGGAATATGCATGATATCTTTGAGCCTGGTAGAACGGGAGGGGGCTCTTAGCTTGAAGAGTGACAGCAGGTGGTCCGAACGGTAATGGCCATTTAAAATTGAATGTAGGAACGACAGGTCACTCACCTGGCGTGTCGTGCTGAGGGGAGGGATGTTTATGGCCGAAAGTACCTGCTGAGTGGTGATTTGTCTAAACCTTGGCATTCTGTTCCTTACAATGGCAGCAAAGAAGGATTGAATTCTGTTAAATTTTGCTATGTTTGACGGGCAAGAAGTGGTCCAAATGGGAGAGCAGTAGTTTGCAATGGGCTGGATTATTGAGAGGTAATAGAGGCGAAGAGCTGCGGGATTTGATATTTCTGTGAAGCGGTAGAGTATGCCAAGGAATTTCATGGCTTTGGATAAAGAATGTTGTATGTGTTCTTTAAATCTTAGCTGGCTGTCGAATATGACCCCGGGATCTCGCTGATGCGCAACTGCGGTAATGGGCCTGTCTAGTAAGGAATATGTTGTAGGTACTGGTGAATTGCGTAGGGTAATTGTTAAAAAGCTGCATTTATCTGGGTTTGGTTTCAACTTCCATGTGCGGCACCAGTCGGACAGAGCGTTAAGTGAGGACTGAAGTAGTGCGGCGTCGGCAGGTGTCTTAATTTCCTTGAAAATCTTGCAGTCATCTGCGAAGAGTAGGGTATCGGCTGTGTCAGAGAGTTTCGATGGTAGGTCATCCATAAATAATGAAAATAAAAGTGGGCCAAGGGCACTGCCTTGTGGGACGCCGGAGAGCATAGGTAGCCAAGGGGATGAAGTGCCTGATATTACGACTCTCTGTTGTCGGTTCTGTAGAAAGCCGGCGAGGAGTGTTAGGAGATTGCCATGTATATTGAACCGTTCAGCGATTTTGTGGAGTAGTAGAGTATGGTCTATTGAGTCAAATGCTTTCGATATATCTACGTAGCAGATATCGAGCTGGGATGTTTCTGCAATGGCATGTGTTGCATAGCTGTGGATAGTGGCCAAGTTAGTGAGGCACGAGCCTCCAGGAAGGAAGCCATGTAGGCTGGTTGAAATATATGGTAAGGTAAAAGACAGGAGACGTTGGTGGATTATTTTTTCAAATATGAAGGATAGTGTGGGTAGTATAGAGACTGGTCGGTACGATGATACGTTCTTTTTGTCCCCAAATTTGAATATAGGGACAATGTTGGCCTGTTTCCAGGCAGTGAGAAAATAGCCCTTGGCAAAGCACCTGTTGAATAGATTGGAGAGCGGTGTACAGAGAATAGTGGCTGTGTTTTTCAGGAAGACGGGACCAATATTATCGGGACCGGTAGCTTTGTTGGTGCGGAGAGATTGAAGTAGACCTGAGGACTTCATTTGGTGTTGTTGCTATTTTCGAAAAAGTGCAATTTGCTGCTGTTTCTACCGGTGGGAGGGGTTGATTTTGAGTGGGAGTGGAAAAGTTTTCAAAGAAATACCTGTTGAATAGCTTATTGCGGTCTGGTCCCTCCGCTTTGGTTCCCTGGTGTTCTACGCTGACGGGAATCCTTTCGGTTCTCCTCCTCGAGTTGATGACGGACCAGTAGCGCTTGGGATTTTCCCGGACGTTCACCGTGATGGCTTCTATATGCCCCGTGTAGTCTCTCCTGAGCAGACGTCTTGCGTGTCGGCGAATGTACTCGAAAGTATTTCGAGTGTGGGGGTTGGGGAAGTCTTTCCAAAGCCGCCAGGCCTTCTTCTTGTTTCCCATGGCCAGCCGAGTTTCATGGGAAATCTGGAACGGGTACTTGCTGTTGGTAGGCTGCCGTACCGGCACGAAGTCTTTGATGCTGGCAAGTAGCCAGTCGTACAGCATGCCGATTGCCGACTCCACGTGAGGTGTTTCGAGGAGGGTTCATGGCAAGCATTCCAAGGCACGGCATATGGCTGGCCAATCAGCTCGGCGCCAGTTGAAGGTCGGGCGCGTGGGTGGCTCCTTGAGTACTTTTGAGTGTGGGGTGGGGAGTAACAAAGAGGTGTCGAGGGACTGATGGTCAGATACAAAGATGTTTCTACCAGCAGTGTTTGATTTCAGTTTTAGAGAAGATAATATAAAGTCCAGTACGTTGGATCCCCGCGTTGGGTACATGTTATGTTGCTGTAATCTGAGGCCAGTAATAAAATTATCTATAAAGAAGGAGTCATCATCATTATCAGGTGTACCTATTGTTGGGGAGGTCCATTTTAATGTGGGAAGATTGAAGTCACCCATTAACACCACTTCGCCTTCAAAACCCAAGCGATAACGTCCCTCACATCGTTCACTCTGTTTATTTATGACCAAACAGGCGTGGGGATGATGGTTCCAACACGAAGCACACAATTGCGTGAAAGCTGTAAAAGACATATCTGGATTCACATGATCTTGAAAAATATGATAGAGATTTCTAGAGTCTTTGCGGAAGAGAACGATGAGATTGGCATTGTCACGAATCAACTGTTTGGGGATTTTGGAATAGGTCTGAGCAAGATAAAAACAATCCACTTGTTTATGACGTCCCATACTAAAATACTCTTGAATAATGGCCTGTCGTTGAGTGGCAATATCATCAAAAATTATAATGGAATCTGGTTGAATGCGGTCTGGTTGAATGACATCTTGGGGTGAGGTGATTGTGATTCTTTATTTAACGAAGACATAATTTGTTCCAGATACACGTACAGAGGCTGGTACAAGGATTTGGCAAAAATATAAATATTTTGTTATCGTAGGCCATGAGGTGCGGTAACAATGTTCAGTAAAACATTGGTCTTTCCACAACCCGAAGGCCCTACCATAATACATCGAACGGTAGATGGGAATAGGGTGCCATGACGTTTAGGTTCGCACACGGACAGTGATAGCTCTGAAACCAAATCAGAGACGGGCAAAGCATGGGGTTGTTTCATTAATTCCATTGTGTCGACGACTGAGTTTTTTCTTGTGTGTATAAGGTTTATATATATATAGGCAAGCGGTGAGTAGGATAGGTTAGTTAACGTCTATCACCATGGACGTGATTGGGCGAGCACGTGTAACCATGGCCACGGCCGCCTCTTTGTCAAAACAGACACGAGAGTTGGCAACAAAAAGCTATGTCGATCGCAAAGTGCAAAGTGTCTACCACATGGCCCCGAGACTAACCGCTGAGGGCTATTCAGCCAATCATCATCGTATTATTGATGTGCAAGAGCCTCGAGACGAAAATGATGTCTGCACGAAACGTTATGTGACCTATCAAATGAAAAGGCTTTATAAATTTGTCCCATCTGTATTTTTAGTGTACCTGTCAAATCAAAAACTGGACAATGACAGAAACCATTCCCCACCACCACTGGTGAATGATGATCTTACCTATATGCTTGCTTCCGGTTTAAGTCGTTATCGACTGCATTATGATGGTGTAATTCATATTAAATATGCCATGCCTGATGAGAAACATTTAAAAATACAACTAAACGGTGATAGAGTGTTGGCCCACAACCATCAAAGAGTAAATGTTGGAGATGAATTATCCTTTCATCTTATGCTTACGTTTGAGGAAAAGGAAGCTGGGAAAACGGTGAATGATTTTCCGCTTTATATAGAATTGGAATATACTGCTATGAAATAAGGTTCTCTACGTTAGTTGTTATCGAATGTTTGCTGTGAAAGGTTCACCAAGTAGCAGCATGGTGAAAAAAAGATATGCTATGAACATGAAAAAAACAAATCTCAAAAAGAGAAAAAAGCCAGGTCGGAAACCAAGTCGATCTGCCTCACACCCAGTGTTAAAACTTTAAAAAATCTAAAAAGAGTGGCTATCGAAAAAGCTTTACAAGCGGTGCGATTGTCTACATCTCCGAAATCGCAGCATCATGTATCGATAAAAAGAAAAGGAAGAAAGCAAAATCGTGGGCGAGTTGTTGCTAAGCGTGGGGGTTTTTTGCCGGCTTTATTTGCAGGGTTGGCAGCTTTGGGGTCCCTTTTGGGTGGTGCCAGCGCTGTAGCGAAAACCATAAAAGCCGTCGAGCAAGGCAAGCAACAACTCAAAGAAAGCGAGCGACACAATAAAACGTTAGAAGCCATTGCGATGGGAGTTAGAAATGGCAATCCTTTAAAGCCAGTCTTTTATCCACAAGGTAGTGGCCTACCGTCTAAGAAAAAAATGTCCATCATCGATAAGCGCTTAAGGCAACTGCCTCGTCATGCCATGACCCATGAAGAAGTGGAAAGCTATGCCAAACAACTAAAGATTTCTCATTTTCGAGGTGTATTTATGCGAAATGAATTACCCAAAGCACCGTGGAAAGAAGAACGAGCCATGATGAATGTAGATGATGATGCAGGCCCAGGAACCCATTTTGTAGCCTATGTGAAACAAGGTTCCACAGTATGGTACTTTGACAGTTATGGAAATTTACCACCCCCGATCGAGTTGCTACGTTATTTGGGAAACCGGGTAAAGATATTCTATAATGTGAATCGTCAACAAACCTTTGACAGTCAAGAGTGTGGCCGTTTGAGTTTACATTTTTTATATAAGAGGTCGCGTTAAGCCAACAGTTTCATCATTATGAATGTCAACGCCAAGACCTTTACCGTGCACAGTCGCGGGCCTGAAGTGTCCCTGGATTTTTCCACCCATTGAATTGCAACCAGAACAATCCTATGTGCTAGGATTAATTTCTCAGGAAAGTTACAACAGAATTTACAATATTCAAGTGGATATTAATGACAAATTTTATTATGATGATTAAATGTTGACACTACCCCCTGGAGGTTATACCATAGACGATGTGCATGAGGCCATTAGCGTGTCGATGATAAAACAATTTGGTGTCAAACCATTTGCGGATGGGACACACAAATTTGAACTTACAGCCAATACAATAACTCATCGCTGTCGTATTTTCTCTACGTTTAACTTTGACTTTGAAACACGAGTTCATTCTATTGGTCCTTTACTAGGATTTAAACCAAGAGTGTTGGCAGCTCAGCAACCCCATGAATCAGATTATCCAGTGAAATTCATCGAGGACCATCACATTTCTGTAACTTGCAATATTATTAGAGACGTATTTACGAATCAAGAACAAAGCCATTCCCTGTATGATTTTATTGTCACCTCTCCTTGCGGCTATATTATTCGTGAAAACCCTTCAGTGGTTCTATATCATCCTGTGTGTGTCAGTGATATTAGTAATATTACCTTACGCTTAGTGAATAGAAACCAACAACTGATTGCTTTGGACGCCAACACCCCTGTGACCTACAAGTTGGTTTTAAAGACGCTATGAAATGTATCTATAAAGCAACAACAACGTCTACGAGGTCGGTTAGTTGCCCGCCGTGTGTGAAACGGTTGACACGAGTAAGCCGACAACGCTTACAACGCATTGGTTATACGCTACACCCCAATCATGAACAAAGAGCTGTTGCAAGTGTTAAATCCCATACAAGTGGAAGATGGCGTCGTGCGCATTGATATGCATTCCTATCAACCTCAAGCAACAGGACTGAATAACAATGACGAGATTCAATTCATCATTAACAATCAAGATATTTTTATTCTACCTCATGAAAGTGTCCTTCAAATTGAGGGTAAATTGAAGAAAGCAGATGGCAGCACACCCACAACGTCTGCGTTGGCGAATCATGGTTTGGCTTTTCTGTTTTCTGAAGTACGTTATGTGATAAATGATATTGTCATAGATATGACTCGAAATGTGGGCATGACTAGTCTTATGAAATTATATCCATTCTATAGCGAGGAGGAAAGTAAAACGCTTTCTATGGCAGGATGGTGAGTAGTAAGTGTTTGTTAGACTCTAAATATTGCATCATCATGACCAGAAATTGCGTAATCCTGATGACGTCATGGGATGACGTCATGGGTCCTTAGAGCGAGCACGTGGTCCAGGAGCGAGCATGTGCAGTGCACGTGTTAGCGTGGGAAGAGGTTGACCCTTTGGCTTGTTTGTGCGATGGTGATAAAAAGTTAATGGGTGTTGACGTCATGGAGGATGTTTATTAGGATGCTAACTGTCATCTGACACCCATGCGAGTGTGAGCACCAAAACAAAAGGTTATTCGCGGGTAGTGGGGTAGTGTATGTTCTCTTGCAAGTCGCGTGTGTGCTTGAATACGTATGGCTATGTTGGGAAATGTTTGGTGGCGGGCGAGGACTAGGGTTGAGTGAGGGTTCGTTTAAATGCTATTTTTCCCGCTCTATTTGATGGTGAGGTAATTTTTTAAAATGGGTGGAATTTGGAAACGCAATTTGAGGTAAACGTGCTTTTTTGACAATTTGGCGAATTTAATGAGCTTGTAAGGCTAGAACGATGCATATAGGGTGTCGTAGGACTTGTGGTGAACCACCCCTTGCTATGGACGGGAGTATATCCACCCCAAAATAAATCTACCCTTACCCGGAGGTTAAGTAGTGGTTATTTTTGTATGCATGCGCACTTGAGGGCTTTTGTAAGAGAGCGGAATTTTTAAAAGATTCTTTATAGATGAGGCTTTTTAAAAAATTTATTAAAAAAACAAAAAACTAATAGGTCATTCGATTTTTAGTATCTCGCTAACCAATAATGCGATGTAAACATATGGGGTGTCATAGGACTCGTAGTGAATTCTCCTTTTGTATGAATGAGGTATGTCAACCCCCAAAATAAAAACTACCCTTACCTGGGGTGAAAGAGCAATTTTTGTATGTATGCACACCGGTGGCTTTTGTCAAAAGGGTCTAACTACACATTTGTTAATATTTTCTGAACCCAGGATGGGATTTTCCCATAGGCAGTATCCTAGCACTTGGGGTGACACCTCGTTTTTGAAAGTATCATTCATTTATTTTCTTGTCAAAAGGGCCTAACTACACTTTTGTTAATATCTCGTGAACCAATCATGCTAGGGACTTGTATGAGGGGTCCTAGCACTTGGGGCGACGTCCCCCTTTATGGGGTGAAACTACCCCCCCAAAATTGAAAACTCAATATCTTGGAAACTATGAACCCTAAAATTAGGCGTTATAGCTTTAAAAATAGGTGATGACATAGGCTTTTACCTGGATTGGTCATTTCACCCCTAAAACAGTAAATAGTCATGTTATGGGGAAAAAACGTGTTAAACACCTAAAAATGATAAATGAAACTAAGATCTTTTGTTTTTGATGAAAAATAGCAGGGGGGGGTGAAAACTACCCCCAAATTGAAAAATCGATACCTTGGAAACTAAGAACCGTAAAATTATGTGTAATAGCTTAAAAAATTCGTTGTGACATAGGCTTTTACCCGGATAGATGATGTCACCCCTAAAACAGTAAATAGTGATTTTACAGTGGGGAAAAAGGTTTTAAACGGGTAAAAATGATAATTGAACCTAAGATCTTTTGTTTTTGATGAAAAATAGCAGGGGGGTGAAAACTACCCCCAAATTGAAAAATCGATACCTTGGAAACTAAGAACCGTAAAATTATGTGTAATAGCTTAAAAAATTCGTTGTGACATAGGCTTTTACCCGGATAGATGATGTCACCCCTAAAACAGTAAATAGTGATTTTACAGTGGGGAAAAAGGTTTTAAACGGGTAAAAATGATAATTGAACCTAAGATCTTTTGTTTTTGATGAAAAATAGCAGGGGGGTGAAAACTACCCCAAAATTGAAAAATCGATACCTTGGAAACTAAGAACCGTAAAATTATGTGTAATAGCTTAAAAAATTCGTTGTGACATAGGCTTTTACCCGGATAGATGATGTCACCCCTAAAACAGTAAATAGTGATTTTACAGTGGGGAAAAAGGTTTTAAACGGGTAAAAATGATAATTGAACCTAAGATCTTTTGTTTTTGATGAAAAATAGCAGGGGGGTGAAAACTACCCCAAAATTGAAAAATCGATACCTTGGAAACTAAGAACCGTAAAATTATGTGTAATAGCTTAAAAAATTCGTTGTGACATAGGCTTTTACCCGGATAGATGATGTCACCCCTAAAACAGTAAATAGTGATTTTACAGTGGGGAAAAAGGTTTTAAACGGGTAAAAATGATAATTGAACCTAAGATCTTTTGTTTTTGATGAAAAATAGCAAGGGGGTGAAAACTACCCCAAAATTGAAAAATCGATACCTTGGAAACTAAGAACCGTAAAATTATGTGTAATAGCTTAAAAAATTCGTTGTGACATAGGCTTTTACCCGGATAGATGATGTCACCCCTAAAACAGTAAATAGTGATTTTACAGTGGGGAAAAAGGTCTTAAACGGGTAAAAATGATAATTGAACCTAAGATCTTTTGTTTTTGATGAAAAATAGCAGGGGGGTGAAAACTACCCCGTATATGAAAGGAGTGTAGACTTATTGATGTTGCAGATTGGAAACAGTGAAAGTTATCACTTTTGTTTAATTAGAAATCTTGCTCGCCTTGTGCGTTCAAGCATCACTAGCACTCAGAGAAGGATTTATATATGTAGACGTTGTTTGTCATATTATCTTCTTGAGGATGAGTTAAATGTTCACTTTGCAGACTGTAAACAGTTTCCTGTTGCAAAAAGCATAATGCCGACTGATGAACAAAGATTTGTTAATTTTACAGAATTCCGAGTTAAAGATACAGTTCCATTTATAATATATGCAGACACTGAATGCGTGTTGTCTCCAATTTCCTCCTGTTTTCCAAATAGTGACATTCATAACTCTACTTTAACACATAAACATATTCCTTACAGCATTTCTTTATACCTTCATTGTAATTTCGATAGTGAATTGTGCAGTTTCAAGCTCTTTAGGGGAAATAATTGCATTGAATTGTTTGTAAAGGAACTTTATAGTATTGTGGATAAACTTCAAACATATTACTTATCGGTTAAGCCAATGTTAAAGATGACCGAAAATGAAGAAAGATTATTTTTGTCAAGTAAAATGTGTCACATTTGCGAGAAACCGATTGCAGTTAATGAACTCAAAGTACGCGATCATTGTCACTTAACTGGAAAATATAGAGGAAGCGCACACAATAGTTGTAATTTAAATTACAAAGTAACAAAGGTTTTGCCTATAGCATTTCATAATCTAACCGCCTATGATGGACATTTTATAATTAAAGAAATTTGCGAGAAACGTGATGGAGAGGTGTTACATAATCCTGGTCATATAAAATTGTTAGCGATGAATATGGAACGTTACAAAGGGTTTACAAAGTATGTACGGGCTAAGAATGGATTCATTCAGTTAAGATTTTTCGATACATATAATTTCTTGTCCTGTTCACTAGATCAATGTTCATCTTCGTTAAGCGAAGATTCAAAGCAAATAACACAACGTTATTTTAATGATGATGCACAGTTTCGACTTACTGCGAGAAAAGGTGTGTTTCCCTATGAATACGTCACGAGTATGGATGTTCTTAACGAAACTAAATTACCTGAAATATCCAAGTTTTATAGCAGCCTTAATGATCAAACAATATCGAATGAAGAGTATGAGTTTGCTCAATCGGTGTGGGAAACGTTTTCCTGTCAAACATTAGGAGAATACGCAGATTTGTATTTAAAAGTTGACACACTTCTTTTGGCGGATGTCTTTGAAAATTTTAGATCGAATGGCATGGAAACTTATGGCATTGATGCAGCTCATTTTTACACTGCTCCATCTATGTCTTGGTGTGCTATGAAAAAGATAACCAACGTTCAACTTGAATTGCTTCAAGATATTGATATGTTACACTTTTTTGAACGATCTATTCGAGGAGGAAATGTTCAGTGTATAACACGACATGCGATTGCTAATAATAAGTATATGAAAACTTATGATGAGAAAAAGCAAGAGTCCTACATAATGTACTTTGACGTTAATAATTTGTATGGATATGCGATGATGGAATATCTTCCAACGGGTGGCTTTAAATGGATTGCAAATGTTGAAGGCTTTGATGTTTTAACTATTGATGATACTTCAGAAATTGGATATATTTTGGAAGTAGATTTGACTTATCCTCAAGAGTTACATGACAAACATTCAGATTACCCTCTATGTCCAGAAAAGTTGACAAAGCTAATGGCTACCCTAGATAATAAAGAACGTTATGTTTTGCATTATAGATTGTTAAAGCAACGTATTCAACTAGGAATGAAATTAGATCGTATTCACAGAATAATTGAATTCAATCAGAGCCAATGGCTAAAACCATATATTGATGTGAACACAGAGAAACGAAAACAAGCCAAAAATGATTTTGAAAAGAATTTTTATAAATTGATGAATAATGCAATTTTTGGTCGTTCACTGATGAATGTGAGGAAGTTAAGGGACATCAAATGGGTCACCAAATGGCATGGAGCTCGTGGTGGTAGGTCTTTAATAGCTAAGGCTAATTTTAAACATAGAATTATATTCGATGAACAATGTATGGTCATCGAGATGAGTAGACTAAAGATTTTTCACAATCAACCAGTATATGTTGGTGCATCTATATTAGATTTGTCTAAATGTAAAATGAATGACTTTCATTACAATGTTATTTTAGCAAATCCTGAATCAAATGTGAGGTTGTTATACACAGACACCGATAGTTTTATGTATATATTCTATTATGATATTTATGAGTTCATGAAACAACATTCAAATTTGTTTGATACTGGAAACTATGAAACAAACAATCCTTTTGGCATTGTGAGACAAAATAAAGGTGAAATTGGTTTAATGAAAGATGAAAATGCTGGAAGGATTGTTGAAGAATTTGTGGGGTTACGACCCAAAATGTATGCAATAAAATTGTGTGATGAAATGAATAGCTTGTGTAAGGCTAAAGGCATTAAGAAGAGTGTGAGTAAAAGTAAGAATATTGATGAGTATCGAAAGTGTCTTTATAACAGAGAAAAAGTCAACAAAGTTCAAGTTTGTATAATTTCAAAATCTCATTCTGTATTTACTGTTCGGCAAAATAAGTTGGCAATTTCATCAAACGAAGATAAAAGACACATAACTGAAAACGGAATTGATACTTTACCGTTTGGTCATTTTTCTCTGAAAAATGATTAGAAACAAATTGAGATTAAAGCAGTTCATCTCACTTACTTTATTTCTTTCACACACACACTTTTATGCTGGTAATAATACTAATTTTTGTGTGTTCCTTTGCTTATGAAATCCTAGACTAGGAGTTCCACATTCGACATGATAGCGGAGTTTCATCTCCCATAAACTCGTCTCTGAGGTGGGTGCCAGAAAAGGCATCCAGCTGTAAAAACCACACCCTCACATAGACTTTCATAACTTCTTACGTTGAGGTTCATAACACTACGTTGATTGATTTATCGGTTTCCTTTTCACAATTCCTGTCTATACATTCCTCTTGAAGGTTGCAAGATGCTTGCAAGGTTCCTAAAATGCAATTAAATTTAATAAATACCTTAAGATGGTTTGATTTGTTTAATGATATGGTGTTAATAGTATTTTTAGGTTTTGACTGGCTTTGCATTAAGAATTGACTAACCAAACATGAGTTACCTATCAGGGAAACATTTTGGCCACTATGTTGGCTATTGACCAGTGAGTTTAGCTGTTTATCATTTTTTTAAATCATAAACAACAGAGGGTTAAACGTATAGATAAACCGTGTGACCATGTTTGTTAAACAAGACATTATACCAGAGACAATTAGAATACTTATGTAGAGTTTACCAAAAATAATGTTGTGTAACAGTAAATGCTAGTCAACAGTTATACACTTCTAAAAAAAATCATCATACAATACCTGAGAGCTCTTCTAAAATTATTGATGTGTAACATGATTCCACTAACTTGCTATGTATTTTTTGGCTTGGGGGTGATTTTCAAGAAATGCAAATGGAACTGAAATGCAATACAAACAATGAGCGTGCCTGGTGGCTGAGATTGATACCACGACGTACTGTCGGTTATGTAGCTATGTGGAATGTATATCAAATATGGTTTACTTCAAGGTCTGGAGATCCCTACAATTCCTACAATAAATGATCTTGAAATGGTCATCCTATGGTGTGAAAATATTTATTAGGTATATATATATTTACTGAAAACAATTATGATTTATTAAATGTTTATATGTTTACAGTATTGTTATTTAATGTAAGCACTTGAGGCACTACCGACCAATGGGAAGCAAAAAGTGGGAGCATATATGGGATGAAATGTGGGAGCAAAGCAAATATAAAAAGTGGGAGCAAATATGCTAACAAATATGTCAACAAATATGCCGGCAAAAGTATATACACAATTCAAGATAGTTGAAAGTAAAGTATATACACAATTCAAGTTAGCATATTTGCTCCCACTTTTTATATTTGCTTTGCTCCCACATTTCATCCCATATATGCTCCCACTTTTTGCTTCCCATTGGTCGGTAGTGCCTCAAGTGCTTACATTAAATAACAATACTGTAAACATATAAACATTTAATAAATCATAATTGTTTTCAGTAAATATATATATACCTAATAAATATTTTCACACCATAGGATGACCATTTCAAGATCATTTATTGTAGGAATTGTAGGGATCTCCAGACCTTGAAGTAAACCATATTTGATATACATTCCACATAGCTACATAACCGACAGTACGTCGTGGTATCAATCTCAGCCACCAGGCACGCTCATTGTTTGTATTGCATTTCAGTTCCATTTGCATTTCTTGAAAATCACCCCCAAGCCAAAAAATACATAGCAAGTTAGTGGAATCATGTTACACATCAATAATTTTAGAAGAGCTCTCAGGTATTGTATGATGATTTTTTTTAGAAGTGTATAACTGTTGACTAGCATTTACTGTTACACAACATTATTTTTGGTAAACTCTACATAAGTATTCTAATTGTCTCTGGTATAATGTCTTGTTTAACAAACATGGTCACACGGTTTATCTATACGTTTAACCCTCTGTTGTTTATGATTTAAAAAAATGATAAACAGCTAAACTCACTGGTCAATAGCCAACATAGTGGCCAAAATGTTTCCCTGATAGGTAACTCATGTTTGGTTAGTCAATTCTTAATGCAAAGCCAGTCAAAACCTAAAAATACTATTAACACCATATCATTAAACAAATCAAACCATCTTAAGGTATTTATTAAATTTAATTGCATTTTAGGAACCTTGCAAGCATCTTGCAACCTTCAAGAGGAATGTATAGACAGGAATTGTGAAAAGGAAACCGATAAATCAATCAACGTAGTGTTATGAACCTCAACGTAAGAAGTTATGAAAGTCTATGTGAGGGTGTGGTTTTTACAGCTGGATGCCTTTTCTGGCACCCACCTCAGAGACGAGTTTATGGGAGATGAAACTCCGCTATCATGTCGAATGTGGAACTCCTAGTCTAGGATTTCATAAGCAAAGGAACACACAAAAATTAGTATTATTACCAGCATAAAAGTGTGTGTGTGAAAGAAATAAAGTAAGTGAGATGAACTGCTTTAATCTCAATTTGTTTCTAATCATTTTTCAGAGAAAAATGACCAAACGGTAAAGTATCAATTCCGTTTTCAGTTATGTGTCTTTTATCTTCGTTTGATGAAATTGCCAACTTATTTTGCCGAACAGTAAATACAGAATGAGATTTTGAAATTATACAAACTTGAACTTTGTTGACTTTTTCTCTGTTATAAAGACACTTTCGATACTCATCAATATTCTTACTTTTACTCACACTCTTCTTAATGCCTTTAGCCTTACACAAGCTATTCATTTCATCACACAATTTTATTGCATACATTTTGGGTCGTAACCCCACAAATTCTTCAACAATCCTTCCAGCATTTTCATCTTTCATTAAACCAATTTCACCTTTATTTTGTCTCACAATGCCAAAAGGATTGTTTGTTTCATAGTTTCCAGTATCAAACAAATTTGAATGTTGTTTCATGAACTCATAAATATCATAATAGAATATATACATAAAACTATCGGTGTCTGTGTATAACAACCTCACATTTGATTCAGGATTTGCTAAAATAACATTGTAATGAAAGTCATTCATTTTACATTTAGACAAATCTAATATAGATGCACCAACATATACTGGTTGATTGTGAAAAATCTTTAGTCTACTCATCTCGATGACCATACATTGTTCATCGAATATAATTCTATGTTTAAAATTAGCCTTAGCTATTAAAGACCTACCACCACGAGCTCCATGCCATTTGGTGACCCATTTGATGTCCCTTAACTTCCTCACATTCATCAGTGAACGACCAAAAATTGCATTATTCATCAATTTATAAAAATTCTTTTCAAAATCATTTTTGGCTTGTTTTCGTTTCTCTGTGTTCACATCAATATATGGTTTTAGCCATTGGCTCTGATTGAATTCAATTATTCTGTGAATACGATCTAATTTCATTCCTAGTTGAATACGTTGCTTTAACAATCTATAATGCAAAACATAACGTTCTTTATTATCTAGGGTAGCCATTAGCTTTGTCAACTTTTCTGGACATAGAGGGTAATCTGAATGTTTGTCATGTAACTCTTGAGGATAAGTCAAATCTACTTCCAAAATATATCCAATTTCTGAAGTATCATCAATAGTTAAAACATCAAAGCCTTCAACATTTGCAATCCATTTAAAGCCACCCGTTGGAAGATATTCCATCATCGCATATCCATACAAATTATTAACGTCAAAGTACATTATGTAGGACTCTTGCTTTTTCTCATCATAAGTTTTCATATACTTATTATTAGCAATCGCATGTCGTGTTATACACTGAACATTTCCTCCTCGAATAGATCGTTCAAAAAAGTGTAACATATCAATATCTTGAAGCAATTCAAGTTGAACGTTGGTTATCTTTTTCATAGCACACCAAGACATAGATGGAGCAGTGTAAAAATGAGCTGCATCAATGCCATAAGTTTCCATGCCATTCGATCTAAAATTTTCAAAGACATCCGCCAAAAGAAGTGTGTCAACTTTTAAATACAAATCTGCGTATTCTCCTAATGTTTGACAGGAAAACGTTTCCCACACCGATTGAGCAAACTCATACTCTTCATTCGATATTGTTTGATCATTAAGGCTGCTATAAAACTTGGATATTTCAGGTAATTTAGTTTCGTTAAGAACATCCATACTCGTGACGTATTCATAGGGAAACACACCTTTTCTCGCAGTAAGTCGAAACTGTGCATCATCATTAAAATAACGTTGTGTTATTTGCTTTGAATCTTCGCTTAACGAAGATGAACATTGATCTAGTGAACAGGACAAGAAATTATATGTATCGAAAAATCTTAACTGAATGAATCCATTCTTAGCCCGTACATACTTTGTAAACCCTTTGTAACGTTCCATATTCATCGCTAACAATTTTATATGACCAGGATTATGTAACACCTCTCCATCACGTTTCTCGCAAATTTCTTTAATTATAAAATGTCCATCATAGGCGGTTAGATTATGAAATGCTATAGGCAAAACCTTTGTTACTTTGTAATTTAAATTACAACTATTGTGTGCGCTTCCTCTATATTTTCCAGTTAAGTGACAATGATCGCGTACTTTGAGTTCATTAACTGCAATCGGTTTCTCGCAAATGTGACACATTTTACTTGACAAAAATAATCTTTCTTCATTTTCGGTCATCTTTAACATTGGCTTAACCGATAAGTAATATGTTTGAAGTTTATCCACAATACTATAAAGTTCCTTTACAAACAATTCAATGCAATTATTTCCCCTAAAGAGCTTGAAACTGCACAATTCACTATCGAAATTACAATGAAGGTATAAAGAAATGCTGTAAGGAATATGTTTATGTGTTAAAGTAGAGTTATGAATGTCACTAATTGGAAAACAGGAGGAAATTGGAGACAAAACGCATTCAGTGTCTGCATATATTATAAATGGAACTGTATCTTTAACTCGGAATTCTGTAAAATTAACAAATCTTTGTTCATCAGTCGGCATTATGCTTTTTGCAACAGGAAACTGTTTACAGTCTGCAAAGTGAACATTTAACTCATCCTCAAGAAGATAATATGACAAACAACGTCTACATATATAAATCCTTCTCTGAGTGCTAGTGATGCTTGAACGCACAAGGCGAGCAAGATTTCTAATTAAACAAAAGTGATAACTTTCACTGTTTCCAATCTGCAACATCAATAAGTCTACACTCCTTTCATATACGGGGTAGTTTTCACCCCCCTGCTATTTTTCATCAAAAACAAAAGATCTTAGGTTCAATTATCATTTTTACCCGTTTAAGACCTTTTTCCCCACTGTAAAATCACTATTTACTGTTTTAGGGGTGACATCATCTATCCGGGTAAAAGCCTATGTCACAACGAATTTTTTAAGCTATTACACATAATTTTACGGTTCTTAGTTTCCAAGGTATCGATTTTTCAATTTTGGGGTAGTTTTCACCCCCCTGCTATTTTTCATCAAAAACAAAAGATCTTAGGTTCAATTATCATTTTTACCCGTTTAAAACCTTTTTCCCCACTGTAAAATCACTATTTACTGTTTTAGGGGTGACATCATCTATCCGGGTAAAAGCCTATGTCACAACGAATTTTTTAAGCTATTACACATAATTTTACGGTTCTTAGTTTCCAAGGTATCGATTTTTCAATTTTGGGGTAGTTTTCACCCCCCTGCTATTTTTCATCAAAAACAAAAGATCTTAGGTTCAATTATCATTTTTACCCGTTTAAAACCTTTTTCCCCACTGTAAAATCACTATTTACTGTTTTAGGGGTGACATCATCTATCCGGGTAAAAGCCTATGTCACAACGAATTTTTTAAGCTATTACACATAATTTTACGGTTCTTAGTTTCCAAGGTATCGATTTTTCAATTTGGGGGTAGTTTTCACCCCCCTGCTATTTTTCATCAAAAACAAAAGATCTTAGGTTCAATTATCATTTTTACCCGTTTAAAACCTTTTTCCCCACTGTAAAATCACTATTTACTGTTTTAGGGGTGACATCATCTATCCGGGTAAAAGCCTATGTCACAACGAATTTTTTAAGCTATTACACATAATTTTACGGTTCTTAGTTTCCAAGGTATCGATTTTTCAATTTGGGGGTAGTTTTCACCCCCCTGCTATTTTTCATCAAAAACAAAAGATCTTAGGTTCAATTATCATTTTTACCCGTTTAAAACCTTTTTCCCCACTGTAAAATCACTATTTACTGTTTTAGGGGTGACATCATCTATCCGGGTAAAAGCCTATGTCACAACGAATTTTTTAAGCTATTACACATAATTTTACGGTTCTTAGTTTCCAAGGTATCGATTTTTCAATTTGGGGGTAGTTTTCACCCCCCCTGCTATTTTTCATCAAAAACAAAAGATCTTAGTTTCATTTATCATTTTTAGGTGTTTAACACGTTTTTTCCCCATAACATGACTATTTACTGTTTTAGGGGTGAAATGACCAATCCAGGTAAAAGCCTATGTCATCACCTATTTTTAAAGCTATAACGCCTAATTTTAGGGTTCATAGTTTCCAAGATATTGAGTTTTCAATTTTGGGGGGGTAGTTTCACCCCATAAAGGGGGACGTCGCCCCAAGTGCTAGGACCCCTCATACAAGTCCCTAGCATGATTGGTTCACGAGATATTAACAAAAGTGTAGTTAGGCCCTTTTGACAAGAAAATAAATGAATGATACTTTCAAAAACGAGGTGTCACCCCAAGTGCTAGGATACTGCCTATGGGAAAATCCTATCCTGGGTTCAGAAAATATTAACAAATGTGTAGTTAGACCCTTTTGACAAAAGCCACCGGTGTGCATACATACAAAAATTGCTCTTTCACCCCAGGTAAGGGTAGTTTTTATTTTGGGGGTTGACATACCTCATTCATACAAAAGGAGAATTCACTACGAGTCCTATGACACCCCATATGTTTACATCGCATTATTGGTTAGCGAGATACTAAAAATCGAATGACCTATTAGTTTTTTGTTTTTTTAATAAATTTTTTAAAAAGCCTCATCTATAAAGAATCTTTTAAAAATTCCGCTCTCTTACAAAAGCCCTCAAGTGCGCATGCATACAAAAATAACCACTACTTAACCTCCGGGTAAGGGTAGATTTATTTTGGGGTGGATATACTCCCGTCCATAGCAAGGGGTGGTTCACCACAAGTCCTACGACACCCTATATGCATCGTTCTAGCCTTACAAGCTCATTAAATTCGCCAAATTGTCAAAAAAGCACGTTTACCTCAAATTGCGTTTCCAAATTCCACCCATTTTAAAAAATTACCTCACCATCAAATAGAGCGGGAAAAATAGCATTTAAACGAACCCTCACTCAACCCTAGTCCTCGCCCGCCACCAAACATTTCCCAACATAGCCATACGTATTCAAGCACACACGCGACTTGCAAGAGAACATACACTACCCCACTACCCGCGAATAACCTTTTGTTTTGGTGCTCACACTCGCATGGGTGTCAGATGACAGTTAGCATCCTAATAAACATCCTCCATGACGTCAACACCCATTAACTTTTTATCACCATCGCACAAACAAGCCAAAGGGTCAACCTCTTCCCACGCTAACACGTGCACTGCACATGCTCGCTCCTGGACCACGTGCTCGCTCTAAGGACCCATGACGTCATCCCATGACGTCATCAGGATTACGCAATTTCTGGTCATGATGATGCAATATTTAGAGTCTAACAAACACTTACTACTATGGTGTCCCAACAGTAGCAATAACTGGCTAGTTCATACCGATGGCACTTTTACAGGCTTCCTACCCTTAAAATTACTCCTTGGCTTTGCCGAAGATCACAAGCGTATTATTTTAAACGCAAGACAAAGTTTGTATCTGGTGAGAGACCGCAGTGATTATAATGCGCTGAAAGGAGCCTCTGACCAAGTGATAGACTCAAAAATTCAACTGCTTCGATTACTATGGAAAGTGCCCCATGTGACGCTATCGGATCGTAAAAAGCTAAGCATGTTAAATTTAGTGCAAAAAGATAAAGCCTTGCCTATCGCCTTTCGAAGTTGGTGTCTGCATGAATACCCCTTGCTACCTACCACAGACACTCATAGTTGGAGTGTCAAATCGACTCGCTCTACCGAGAGACCCCTCTATGTTATTATTGGTTTTCAAACCAATAGAAAATACCAACAAAGCAAAGATGTCACCTTGTTTGATCACATTCACTTGAGAAATACACGACTATTTTTAAATAATGTTTGCTTTCCCTATGAGGGGTTGGAACTCAATTTTTCAAAAAAAATAAGTTTGGCCCCCTTTATGACATGTTCGCTAAATTTCAATCGTCTTATTATGAAAAACAGGATTGTCCTATGTTGTCGCCACAAGGGTTTAAAGCAAAAGCACCACTGATTGTTTTCGACTGTTCGTATCTAGAAGAATCTATGAAAATCACCACCATTGATTTAAGGGTAGATTTTGAAACACAAGAAAATGTCCCAGACCATACCAGTGCCTACTGTTTGATTATTCATGCCAGACAAGTGAAATATCTTCCTTTGTCCAATTATGTCACCAGCATGTAAGCCATCTGTGGTCGAATGAAAAAAAAATCATCATTCATAGGATTGATGATAAGCGTCTGCATGCACAGTATCTGTTGCGCTCTGGCACTGTGCGCACATACGACAACAACAAACACCATGTGTCCCTCAATAAGCAACAGCAACAACGACAACAACGTGACAGACAAACCATGGAATTTAAAATGTGAATTTAATCGTTTGAAAACTTTTGAAACATGGACAGTTCCCTTTATGGATTGTGGAGAATTGGCTGCGAGCGGATTTTATTACTTAAAACGTGGGGATGTGGTCAAGTGTATTTTTTGCAACATTGAAATTGGAAACTGGGAAATAGGGGATCGATCCTGTAGCGATCATCAGCGATGGAGTCCATCCTGTCCTTACCTCAATCGCTATGATGTGGGCAATATTCCATGGAGTTTGAATTATCCTGTTATTGTACCAGACCCTGCAAAACTAGGAGATACCTGTGGACCGTATGTGCAAACTATTCATTTGAATGCTGTTCCAAATTAAGCCAACAAACGTTTGTAATAAAAGTGTAAGTGTTTTGTTATGAATAAAACCTCAAAAAATATTTTGCTGTTGTTCATTTCATTTGTTTCTTTTTTTTTCCTAAAGTCCTTTGACTTTGCCATGTTAAACCATGGCATGGGTTAGTTGATGAAGCAAAAGCAAAAGCGTCAATGAGGTAACAAGTAAAAATTAAAAAAAAGCATGATGCGTACACTCATTGTGGATTGTCAGGGGTTTAAAATTGCAGACAACAAATTTATATTTAAGGAAGTCGCTTTTATCGATTGTAGTACGTTTTGGGGGTCTAACCCTATTCATTTGGTGTTTAAACCTCCCCATGCTTTCGAGTTGCTTAGTGAAAAAGATTTAAAAAAAAACAGAGCCAATGGATTGAAAATCATTTGCAGTTAGCATGGAAAAAGAGTGATATTTCTTACAAGTATCTTGACATCGTCATGAAAGCCCATTTGTCCGCGGCCAATGTCTTATTTGTTAAAGGGAGTGAAAAACGCCAGTGGCTTCAGCCATTTTTACCCTCTCACTGTCAATGTATTGACCTTTTAGATCTGGGTTGTCCATCCCTGCAAACGCTCATGGACACTTGTCCTTGCGACAATATTCAGAATAAAGCCTTAGCGCATGCATGGCAATTGTTTCATTGGCTCACCACGAGTGCATGTTGGGAGTTGTTCAATAAAATTAAAACTGAAAGTGTATCGTCCAATGATAGCAGTGAGACGTGTCCACGTGAGGTGATAACATCAACGTTATAGACATGGACGCCACTACAATCGACAAGGCTATTGGAAAGTTCTTTGTGTGCAAGAAAAAAACTGATTAGCTTTACACAACATGAATTATTAGCACTACCTAAATCATTTCTTTTTTATGTTGCTGCCAACGCTGTCAAAGAAATTTGGGAAAAGGCCCCTGCCGAGTGGACTAACGACTCTGTATTGAGTGAACTACAACCATGCAGTCATTTTTCTCATCACAAGCAATTACCCATGGCAAAAATACCTTCCATTCGACAGTGTGCCACATGCCAATTAATGAAATTATATCATGGTCATAAAACTCAGTGTAAAGACATTGTTTCATCATTCCATGGCTGTCATGCGGAAAACAACCACCACCTACCATGCTCGTCAGCAGCCTCCGACAAACAACAACAACAACATCAACAACAACAGCAAGAACAAGAAAAAGAAGAACAAAAAGAACAACAAAAAAGTGTTTTTCACCGATTGAAACCTCTATGTCCCAAGTGTACTGGCCGTGGAATTATTGATAACATCATTAAAAACTTACCATTCGAAGCTCACTTACCTGCTTACAGCTTTTGCGGCCCTGGTACTCGTCTTGAAGATCGTTTGAGGAGAGGGGATATGGGAATCAATGCTTTGTATCATGCATGCCTTAATCACGATAAAGCCTATGAAAACAGTGATCCCACACTAAGACGCATTGCCGACAAAGTCTTGTTAAGCATTGCCAAGCAACGATTAACAGCTTCAGATGCCAGTCTAGCAGAACGAATGGCAGCATTTATAGTGATTGGTGCTAAGAAGAGCAAATTACTTTTATCTAGATATGGACATTAACGTAATGAATTTATTTTTAAAAAATGTATAGTATCACTGTTATCATGCCAAAAAAAGACAAGAGTCCAGGTTGTTTTGTTTTCATTATTATTATTCACTCTTAGTTTCATCATTATAATTATAAATAAAATGAATAAAATGTTATAAATGACAAACAATAAAAAAGGGTTAGCAGTGCATCGTTATAAAAATTACTAATTGTAGTAAATCTATTTTTCAATCACAAACAATAAAAAAGAACAAAAGTCCATTATTTTAACTAATAGTTTCATCATTATTATTATAAAAAGTTATATATACATGGTAATTGTACTAAGCCTATTTTTTAAATCACAAACAATCAAAAAAAGGACAAAAGTCCATCATTATTCATCAGCTTCAAATGCCAGTATAGCAGAACGAATGACAGCATGAAATCTTTATCTACTCTAGAACCAGGTTTTTTTTGGTGTTAAACGCTTATTATTGAATAAAATAACATGTTACTAGAATTTGATCATTATAAATTATAATCATTATAATAAAAATTGCTTAAAAATTGCTATAAATGCTATTTTAAATCACAAACAATAAAAAAAGGACAAAAGTCCATTATTTTAACTAATAGTTTCATCATTATTATAAAAAATTATATACATGGTAATTGTACTAAACCTATAAACAAACAAAAAATCTACCATTAAGCATAAGTTTTGAAAATTCATTTGTATTATTATTTATCATGGTAAACGTTGAGCAAAAATTAATAAACGTCAAACTGTTGAGCACCAAAAATAATAATAATTTTATTTTATTATAGTTATTAAAGAGTAGGGCATGAATAAAGAAAAACGTCACGTCTAGCGTACAATGATTATTCGTTTTCAATTTTTTACAAAACGAACCATGCATCGATTATTTTTTTCACCCTCATAAATTAAATAGACAGGGTGAATACTGGAATTGACATCTTCCATGACATTATCAGGTAGGTTATTAAATCGTGTGGGAAGAAATGTCTCAAAGTCTTGACAAATGCAAAGAGCTCGTTCACCAAATTTGGTTTTCAGTTTTTGAATTTTATGTATGCGAAAGGGTGTTTGCGTAGGCAATTTCATTTTCTTGCGTGCAAAGCCACAATCTTGACCAATGGCGTTCAAGGCGGCCATGGTTGTCTATAACCAAAGAAAAGAGTGTTACTTTCTAACACTCTCGTTCTTATATTACAACAGCAATAACTTTGTACATCAAAGTGTGTTGTTGTTTTTTAAATCCTGAGTGTTTATGACCTGAAGTTGTAGATAGATAGTATTGGATAAATTTACAAAAATATAATAATAATGTTTGTATTATTTATCAGTCAAAACATACATTTGGAAATTATTATTTAATAGGAAATGTTTTATCAAAATTAAGTGTGAATCATTTTCAAGATCTCTCTTGGAGGTAAATGCATGTCTCTGTTGTGAATGGGAATTAGCCTATCATTCCCTTGTCGAATGACTTGTATTCGTTTGCCCTGTTGTTGTGCAAATTCACACTGCATTCTGTTAAATAAATAGTATCAACAGATACTAAGAGCAAACATCTGAATACTGTTGGTAACCTATAAAAGGCAAAGTTAACACGCTATGCATTTAATAACCATGTCTACATCCAACAAAACAAAATTCAAAACTACAAATTTAAACCAGTGTGTATGTGTTCATCAGCGTGAATAAACAATAAACTAAAACAAACAAAAAAATAGCCAAATGTATTCTAAACGTCAAGTATGCACCTGAAAGCCGAATGTAAACAAAAAAAGCCGTAATCATGACAAGATGTTGTTAGTTTCTTACAAATCTCATTCTATGAGGCAAATATTGATTGATAGGTAAGCTAAGACAAAGTTGGCGAAATGCTTGTTGTCGATACGAAGTGATTGGTTCCTCAGCAGGAAATTTATAAAAATGAAAACAAAACATTTGAGAGGTTATTGGAAAATAAACATTAAACAGGGGTTTTGTACATATTGTACACCAGAAATCTGCAAAATGATCCTCGTCAGCTAATTTAACAATCACTTGATTCATGGTTAAACCGTACCATGCTTTATGAATCACTTGCGTGGATACATTATTTTCAAAGCCAAAATTTAGCATACAGGATTTACAAAAGTGATGCCCTGGGTCATGAAACAAATCATCATCATTATCATCACGATTAATGAAGCTGTCATAAAACGTGGTATCAATGCGTACTTTCGTGTTTCTATATTCTGAAGGATAGGCCACACGTTGAGGATTATGAGACATCATCGTGGCATATTCATTGAACGTGGTGTGTTTTGTGACGATAAAACAATCTTCACCGTGGCTCATGATTGAATCTGAAAAGTAGTCGTTGCCGTTTACTAAGTGAATAAATAAAAAAATACAATGTACTATATACACTGTCTGTCCCCTAAGTCAATGGCAAAAAAGAAAAGAAAAAATAAGCAAAACGCAAATAAATAACCATCTGTCTGTTGACTTCTTTAGCTGTAGGCGGCAAACATAACATGCAACAGGTTAAAAAAAACAATTTCTGTTCAGATATTGGACTGGTGTTGTTTTCAAATATATCACCACTCATAACTCTAGCCATAAAGTGAGAGATTGTGCACAGTAAAAGCAGCAGATTATTATTATTCTTTTGTTCTTGCATGAGACCTACTAAGCCACACCCTAGTGTGGCCTATTAAGCCGCATGCCTACTGAAGGTGAATGGTCACTTTGCTGAAACATGATGCCTACTAAGCGACAACAATAGTGAGGGTGGCTACTTGGTTTTTTTTTTTGTTTTTTTTGTTTGTTTTTGTTTTCCTAACCTAACCAAAAGAAGCCAACATGTATTTAATCTAGCATGTGCACAGTGAACCATGCAAACGTTGATGTATGACTCTCTTTATGTGTTGACAGGCAAATTGCACAAGACATACAGTTTATGTACAGCTATTTACAGGCATTCACACATTCATGCATACATCCGTGCACGCAGGTTAAAAAACAAAAATTATATGATACACTACAATTTTTTTTTATTCCGAGGCTCAAGATGGCATCTCGCATTTGATAGCAACCAAACCAAACACTTGCCGTGTTGTACTACAACAATAGCTACAACCATTACTGGTTGTAACCAAATGGGACGCTTGTCATCATATCCTGACACCACTGTCTCTTGTCGTCCAACAAAGCGAGTGTTTGTTTTCGCTGCTTCATTAAAAATAAATCATGATTTTTCGAGAGAATCCTAAACTGACTATGTGCCATGGCTGTGTGGGTCTGAAGGACATGTAAATAATCATCCACACAGAGTCGTTTAACCACATGCTGGCTAATCCCTTTGGCTCGCATAGATTCGCATCGATCCACCTGTCGAAAACTATACATTTTCGGAGCGAGACCTACAAACTCAGTCATCATGGTGTCTGAACACTCATCTTTCATTAAACCAATTTCTTTTTTGTTCAGACGGGGGATATCGAACACGTTCTTTTCACTAAACGAGGACGTGTCAAACCATTTTGGGTTTTGTTTCATAACGACATACGGATCACAGTCACGGATATGGTAAATAAAACTATCCGTGTCTGTATATAACAAGGAAATGGTACCAAATCGCTGTATTGCAAAACCATAATGGAATTTATACATGTGCAATTTTGAAAAATCTAAAATGACTTGGCCTAAATAGACAGGCTTATTCATGACCACTTTAGTTTTGGCAAGTTCAATAGTCAGTAGATCATGATCAATAAAGTTTGAAGATTTGAAATTTGGTTTTGCAACATATTTTTGAGCTCCCCATTGTCCATGCCATGTGTTGACCAATTTAATGTCCCTATACTGCCGTACATTTTCCAAACTCTTGCCATAAATGCAATTATTCATCAGTTTAAAGAAATTGATTTGAAATGGCTGAGTGGCACTTTGTCTGTGACTGGTATTTAAATCCATGTATGGTTTCAACCACGGTTTCTGACAAAAAGAAATACCTCTATGGATTTTTTTCAGGGTTAAGCCCTGGGCTAAACATTCTACCAGCATGTCAATATGCAACACATAGTGATTTTTATCATACAAGGTACCCATCAATTTCTTATGATTGCCCTTACTCTCGGGCGGCACCATTTTCTCTATGCAAAAGGGGAAATCACCATGTCGCTGTCTGAGATGGGGGGATAAGCTAAGTCAACGTCAAGAACATACCCTACGTCCTGTTGCTTGCTGGCGCTATGCACATTAAAATCTTTAATTTCATCCTCAGACAGCCAGAAAAAGTTTCTGTACGGCAGTGGTCGACTCATAGCGTGACCGTATAAATTGTTTACGTCGAAATACATTAGGTAGGATTCAGGTTCTTCGGGACAATAATCAGGCATGTAATGATTATTTGCCTTGGCATGTCGCTGATTGAGCGATACGAATCCCCCACGAATCCCTTTTTCCATCATGAGTACCATATCGGGATCCGTCAGTAAATCAAGCTCAATGTGGGTAAATTTGAGGGCGGCGTCCCAACTTAACCCTGGACTGGTATAGTAGTGGGCGGGTTCAAGGCCATAAATCGTGTGACATAGCTGACGAAACGTTTCAAAAACGTCGGTCAACAACAACACGTATAATTTTAAGTAGTGCATAGCATACTGGCCCATGGTTTCTATGCCAAACACTCGCCAAACACGGTGTGCGTGGGCAGTCTTCTTCACTGATGGTGCTTTGTGTTAACTGAGAAAAGAATTTTTCTCTTGGCGGCAAAGTCGTTTCTTCAAGCACCTCGTAACTTTCCACATAATCATATGGAAAATGGCCTTTACGAACACACAATTTAAATGTATTTATATCCGTAAAGTGGGATTGGGTATGTTTCAACTCATCTTCGCTTAAGCCTTTCACAAGACTATCCAGCGAACTAGACATAAACTTGAATGAGTCGAGAAAGCGAATGCTCATGCTTCCTTTTCTCCATGAAAGTGAGGTAAAGCTCTCATGGTTCTTAGCAAAAATGCTGAATTTGCTCTTATCTACATGAGCAAATTGTTTTACAATGAAGTGAAGGTCATACCGGGAGAAATTGTGTAAGAAGACAGGGAGGAAGCAATGTGTAGAGTACTTCAAATTGCATTCGTTATGGGCAGCACCTCTAAAATGCCCTGTCCTGTGGCAGTGGTCTCTTACTTTTTTTCTCCGCCTAAGATTGGCTTTTCACATATGTGGCAGGTGGTGGCTTGATCATATTCTCTTTGCTGTACATCATTCATCTGAATTGGTACAGGGTTGTTCAAAATAGTTTCTACTTTGCCTGCTAAAGCCGCCATTTGATCAACAAACCACCGCGCACAATCCTGACCTTCATGACTTACATACTCGCATTGTGAATTATCATAGTGACAGACAACATAATAGGCTACAGCAAAAGGCTCATGTTTCTGCACTGGATAGGTTGAGCTTGTATGGGGTCTTGGTTCACATCCCTGAATGGGAACAGTAAGGGCCTCAAAATCAGCGTAAACAGTAAATGGTACCATGTCTTGTTTATTAGTGGCCTTAAATTTTAAGACTGCGTAATTCCCTTCGGGCAAGACTAGCTTTACTGCCGTCTGCCGTTCACAGTCTTCCGTATGTCGTTTCAAAAGTTCATCAGTTCCAAAATACTGAAGGCAGCGCTCACAAATATGCTTTCTAGGATGATGATTTGACATTTGGCTGCTCACCAATTTACTTAAATTCTTTATCCAACAATAATGGCTTTTATCACCATCAGACAGGAAAAGCAGGTGAATGTGATGTTGCTTTACCTGTTTGGTGGCATACAAGGGGCCCACAATATTGGATCCAATTTTATCTAGAGGCATGGGAAATGAAACACGCTCGAGATTGAGAGTTTGTTTCATGTGGTTAAACAATTCTTTGTACTGCCCTGGGTTATGACCATTTCTGTCTTTACTGGTTTGCAGACAGCTAACTATACTCCACAAAAAGCAGTAATCGTCTTTATTGCGTATGTTGATCACTGCCTTTCTGGAAGCGATAAAGCTCGGTGTGGCAATATAGCTACTTCCTGCATTCAATGGATTGTATTTACAAATATTGATTTGCAAATAGGCAATGCTATCGAGGGCCAAGCCACTGGGACCCTGTTGCAACTTATCAAATTTAGTGATAAGCGCTTGAATAGCTTTCTACTGATACCACGTTTCCAAATTATCGGCTATCAGTACTTTCTCCATTTTTGTACAAAGGTTGAAGGAGTGTTTCTCTTCAACATTATTTTTTATCAACGTAAATGCACATAGTAGTTCGAAATTTATTTTTAAAGTCTGATGCAATCTTAAGCCTTGTTCATATTCACTTGAAAAAATGGGAAAACATAATTCCACAAAATCTTTAGGCGACAGACAGTGATTCGCATTGTAAATTCGGCCGGAGCAAACTCGCGTTTTGAAACATTTGGCCAAAGGCTGCCACACTAACACTTCACTCTCTGATATAGACATGATTATAAAATGGACAAATAAACGTGCAACCCTTACCTTAGAATAGGTTAATCCAAAATCTGCAATTCCAAACGACCACACTTATCGCTTTCACTGACTGGCACACAATCACGCTCACAGGTACACAATGGTTGTAGCAATTGGCCCCAGCAGGAAATAATCACCAACAAGGTTGCTGTAGTTTTAGTATCACCGACAAGGTTTCTCTTGTTTTTGTTTCCAACGATTTATCTGAAAAAAAAACCAATACAATCCGTTATTAGTCATGGTTATATACATTAAACATGTGCATTCATTCATTCATTCATTCATCTATTCATTCATTCATTCATTCATTCATAAGAGTTGCTAAAATCAAAAGGTTTCAGGTGTGCACACATAGATAAGACACTCAGTCAAAAAGTAATAAGGTCATTTACAAAGAAAAGAATTAATCTACTGTATATTCATAGCCCACCTTTTTTAAAAAATATCGAAAGCGTCAAGGTAGTTAAAATCTATTCACTCCATACACGTCTTTATTCTGAAACAATAATAAATACATGCCATAAGTTTATAAATGTCCGTGAAATAAATGGCATACATTTAACAACAACAACAACAACAACAAAATAATGGAACAACATGTACTCACCATATAATGAATTATAATGCTTTCAGAAAATGTGCTCTTTGCCGCCACTGTCACTGTCACTGTCTCTCTGTGTGCTTTCCCAGACTTAATGACGTTTTTTTTAAATCTGCAACAAACGAAATCCCCAAAAAAATACCATCAGTCACTAACTTAATTTTCACGCATACACAAAATGACAATAAAACCAATCATGTCATAATTAACAATAATGAACCTACCTTAGTACAAGTATGGCCGCGGCTCACGTAATTTTTTACAAAGAGCATAAGGCACTTGCATCCGTCACCTTCAAATATTATCACAAGAATGATGAGTCTCTCTTACCCTCAGAACATATATGTCTCCTCAACAAGATGCGAAGTTAACACATTACTTTTTTTTGTTCCTACGAGTAGGATGTCATGGAGCGCACAAGTCAGACTGATTCTCACAAGCTTTGCAAACTCTGCATGAGTGTGCGTGGGAAAGCAATGATCAGCTTTTCGACAGAGCTGTATGTCCTTCATCGCGATATCGAGTTACACGTCTGGGTCAGATAACAGCCACCTGCATGCGAACAAATGGCTGTTATCTCTCTCTGCTGCGAGGCACGTACGATGATAAGACCCCTTGTCTTGTCTGGCTCGCCGTGGGTCAGCCTCAATGCTTTCAATTCTCATTTCATCAAGCAAGTTCTCTCTCTGCGTGTGAGCCCTGACCAGCCATGACAAATAATAATAATAATAATAATAATAATGCATAAGTGTCTTACCAACATCATAGCGCATAACATAACGTGACTTCAAATCTGGTTTCTTACTTTTTCCCCGTTTTCCTCAACGATCTCAAAAAAAATGTCGGAAACCATGATTTCAGCTTTTCCATACCTACATTCCCGTAAACAGAACAACGACACAAATACATCGACATGCACATCATAAAAATCGCCTCATTCGTTTTCCAAATAACGCGAAAATGAACAAAAAAAACACCTTTTCCATAAGAAAACCATGTTTCCAGCTTTTTATCTTTTTATATCTATATTCCCGTAAAGAGAATAAAGAGACGAAAAAAAATGCTATGACACACGTCAACCTCACGTTTTCGGTTTTCACAATATGAGGGAAAATCATAAAAACCCATTTTTGACTAAAAACACGTTTCCAGCTTTTTACCTATTCCATACCTACATCTCCGTAAAGAGGACAATGAGACGAAAACATACTATCACACACGTCATCCTCACGTTTTCAGTTTTCGCAATATGAGGGAAAATCATAAAAACCCATTTTTACATCAAAAACCGTGTTTCCAGCTTTTTACCTTTTCCGTACCTACATCTCCGTAAAAAGGACATTGAGACGAAAAAATACTATCACACACGTCATCATCACGTTTTCCGTTTTCCAAAAATCGGCAAAAATGTGAAAAACGCATTTTTAGACCCAAAACCCTAGTTTCACCTTTTCGACACCTACATTCCCGTAAAGAGCACAACGAGACGAAAAAAACGAATCCAAGCACGCCCTCCTAGCATAGTCCGTTTTCCAAAAATCGGCAAAAATGTGAAAAACGCATTTTTAGACCCAAAACCCTAGGTTCACCTTTTCGACACCTACATTTCCGTAAAGAGCACAACGAGACGAAAAAAACGAATCCAAGCACGCCCTCCTAGCATGGTCCGTTTTCCAAAAATCGGCAAAAATGTGAAAAACGCATTTTTAGACTCAAAACCCTAGGTTCACCTTTTCGACGCCTACATTCCCGTAAAGAGCACAACGAGACGAAAAAAACGAATCCAAGCACGCCCTCCTAGCATAGTCCGTTTTCCAAAAATCGGCAAAAATGTGAAAAACGCATTTTTAGACCCAAAACCCTAGGTTCACCTTTTCGACACCTACATTCCCGTAAAGAGCACAACGAGACGAAAAAAACGAATCCAAGCACGCCCTCCTAGCATGTCTCCTTCCATTCCAAGGTCGCAGGGGCTCACAACTTGCTTTTTTAAGCAGCTTTCCCCTCATCCCACTACTAGGGACCCTAACAAGGTACTACCAGCTGGGCCAGCTGGACCAGGGTTTTTTAAAGAGGTGTTACTCCTCTATCACTCCCTACTTGATCATGTTATATATATACTGTAACACTGTATAACACTACACTAGGTGCTATTGCACCACACTGTAACACTCCACTAGAAGCAATACCAACAATAGACCGTAACAATATATATACTGTATATATAAAATCTTAATCACAAGTAATTTATTTCAGGTTATTTTTCACATATTCCAGTAATTGGAATAATTTTGTGTTGACCGACTGAAAGCTAAAATATTAGTTATAAATTATTTATTGTAAATCACAGTCACAGCGTATCAAAATAGTTCCGATTTCGCTGCTAGGAGGCAGTACAAGCTGAATATCGAAATTGGAGAGTATAAATCTCCTGGGACCATACGATTATTGATATTATTAGTCTATCATTATTATTATTGAATGAAAGCCTTGGACAACTCTCCGTGCTGAGGATATTTGGTACGGCAAACCACTATTCATTTCTCCTTCGGGTCAATGAGTCCCATTTCTTAAACCCTCATTCTATGTTAGTTTAATGTTAAAGGTATTTTAACTGACAACTAACCGTTAACGTAGGTTATCGCAGCCAGAGTTTCAATAAGAACAAATAATACCTAGGTATGTTCAAAATTTAAAGGAGCATTGATGAAGAAAGTTTCATAACTTATACTGTATGTAAACCCAAACCAAACCCCGTGGCAGTACAGCCCATGAAGGGCCTAGGCCTACCCAGCGACCGCTGGCCAGTCATTTGGCCAGCAAATTATAGGGTGACGCGTGGTTAGCGTGTCGGGTCCCCTCGGCCGTAAATTTGGTCTCCGTAACTTATGTGTGGAGGATGTGAACACGAAGGATTTTCTAAACTGTGCAAAAAAATCCTTTTTTTTACAAACGAGTAGGCACTATGTTGTTTAATACTATGTACAACACACCACTAGCCTTTAAAATTAAGGAGTCAGCTTGTAATAAAAATAAAAGTTAATTCCACTGAGGTTGCCAATGGCACAAAATGAGAAAGAACGTGAACAGTTGATGTATGAACCATTATGAAGCAAAATATTTTAAAAATGTGTTGTATATTACGTTTTATTTAATTGACATGTTTTGCCCCCAACTTTAGTAACCCTTTTAGCTGTTGTCTAATTGCAGTGCACTGTTTTCCTTCATGATCCCCCCCAATACCAGATAATAAATACAGTACGAGTAAAAATTATCTCAAGATTTTACTTACATAAAGCAGCTTCCCGTGCCTTCAACAAAGCATCACAGTAATCTGCTATGAAGCCATAAATATTATCCGGCTGAACACGCAAAACCTGTAACAAGAAAATTAATTTTGTACTACAGGGTAATCATCGCTCGAATGGTAGTCTACCGCTTTATATATCTTTTATTATTATTGCTGGACTTCAAAGATCATGCGATTGACTAGTGAAAGATTTCAGCTGTAACTACAATTTATGTTCAATACCAAATTTTATATCAGACTGATTTGAAAGGTTTAATATCACAGTCATATCAATCATTCTAAAGGCCAAAAAGGAGAGCTTTCCAAGTCCTAGGAAACATGATATCACTTAGCCCAAACGAGGTGTCATGCACGAAAAGTTAAAGTTGGTACGAAAGAGAAGAAACAGTAGGATATCAGTTTCGCTTGGAGCTTTGTGGTCGCTGTCCACGTATCCTTAGATGTGATTTTCTAGGAATGTCAAGAAGAACTCTTTCAAAAATCGTCAACAAGTCAGTAACACTCGAGCTAAGGAACAAAATGCATCGGACACACTAATAAAATAGAGAAACAATACTGGGAAAAGGATGGGCTAACTGATAACGGTCCCATTGATGATCCACTTGTTAGAAACTTAAATGTCTGAGTTCATCCTATTTATCGGACAGTGATTTTTCAGTCGGTTGATAAACCAGCAGTCTTATAATCTCTTTAAGTGTTAATTACTTCAAACATTTCATCTTGACCGTATTGTCTTATAATAACAGCTTTTCAGTTGGCACGAACTTTTAAACCTACCATCGGTGGTCCAAAGTTACCATAAAGAAATAAAAATTAAAAAAGTCGATGGATGGGAAAACGCGTTTCTCAAATACAAATCACTAAACAACAAAAATTCACAGACCATACGGAATGGTACGCGTGCATTTTGTTTCACTGGGCAACGTCGCGCGACTTTCCTCGGCCGAGAGCATTGTACTCGAGCTACGATACTTTCTTCCCACATAACCACCCGATTAAATATCAATCCATATAAAATCACCAATATCGTGTAGATAAAACGTAGTTTTTCGTTTAGCCTAGCATTGCTATGAGCCTCATACGCCATATTTCATACTGCTACGACCACCCAGGCCCGAGAAGAAGTTGGTTTACAGAATTAACAACAACTATTTTCAGAACCGTAAGATCACATTAAAACTCCGTATACACGTTAACAATAAGTTTCTTCAAGAAGTATTAAAGTTTCATTACGATCTGATTAATACTTTTAATGTAATGATCTTTCTAAGTGAGCGCTCCGTTAGACTTGTTAAAGAAACCGGCCATTTTTGTTTTGTTTTTGTTTAATCAGCTATAAAATTTCAGCGGGCTACAATACAAATGTTTACATAGCTAAACGTAGAACAAAATAAGGAAAAAATTGGCGCAGCTTGTTTTATGTAAGACTACGGTACGCGCGCATTTTGTTTCACTGGGCAACGTCGAGCGACTTTCCTCGGCCGAGAGCATTGTTCCCGTCACTAGCTACGATACTTTCTTCCCACATAACCACCCGATTAAATATCAATCCATATAAAATTACCAATATCGTGTAGATAAAACGTAGTTTTTCGTTTAGCCTAGCATTGCTATGAGCCTCATAAGCCATATTTCATACTGCTACGACCACCCAGGCCCGAGAAGAAGTTGGTTTAGAGAATTAACAACAACTATTTTCAGAACCGTAAGATCACATTAAAACTCCGTATACACGTTAACAATAAGTTTCTTCAAGACGTATTAAAGTTTCATTACGATCTGATTAATACTTTTAATGTAATGATCTTTCTGAGTGAGTGCTCCGTTAGACTTGTTAAAGAAACCGGCCATTTTTATTGTTTTTGTTTAATCAGCTATAAAATTTCAGCGGGCTACAATACAAATGTTTACATAGCTAAACGTAGAACAAAATAAGGAAAAAATTGGCGCAGCTTGTTTTATGTAAGACTACGGATAACGTTTTTATTGACGTCTAAACTCGAGTATCTATACTTTTTTTCCCCGAGAATAGTTGCTGTACTCCCAAGAGCCGATGTGAATTGTGAACACTTCCGTAGCAACTAGAGAAGTGAACGTTCCTCCCCTCTCAATCACGCTGCAGCACATGGACTCGCCCGTATACGAAACTCATTGTGCGCGCATGTGCCATCAGCTAATAATCGCTTTCTACTGTTGCCAACTCCAGTTGTGTGTGCTACAGCAAAACATTATTAAGGCAACTTCAGGCGATGGACAGGTACATGCTAAACGCGGAATGAAGAACAATTGTTCGGATTAGGGCTGTCAATAACAATAAGATATTGAAATGTTAGAAGTCAATAAGAGCTTAATTCTTAAAACGTCACGACGGGAGAACCACGGAGAGGAACCTCGCTTTCCATCAGTGCTAGCTGAACACTTGTCTCATAAACGCAAACGTTGGATTCTTGGGGCATGAACAATATATTAACGTGATCATAAATTACTCCTAATCTACGGCACAAATTCAAATGAAGCAATATTATACGAGTAATGTTTATTACCAATTCGACTTAGACTCATGATACTTAGGAATAATTATACTGTAGGCATTAAATGTTTCTACCTCGCACACTAACAAATACGCCACAATAATACAAGATTATCAGACGCAATTCACACTTTTAACTAGGTCTAATGTACAAGGAACATCCAGAAATTAAGTATCACTATTTATATTCGTTTAAAGTAAACTTATTTAGCCGGGAAATATGAACATACGCGACAGATCTATGACGTAGCAATCATATACCGGCTGGATAAGTCCCGCAGGAGTTCGGCTAGGATCTGTTTGATCATCCACCGTACAGGCCTGATCTTGATCCCAGTGATTTCCATCCTTTCTTGCACCTCAAGAAATTCCTGTCCTCCGGTCAGCGTTTTCACACGGACGAAGAGCTGAAGACGAATGAATGGTGCTGAGTAATGACATTCACGGCAGAACTAGTGATTGTGGAGGTTGTGAAAAGTTCTATGCAGGGGGTCAGTACTGCTGTACTGTGCAATGACAAACTACCGCAATCCTCATCTAACCTAGTACGCCGCATTATAGCACTGCCTTTTTCTTTTTGTTTCTGCCAATATAACCTACGGCTGTGATTTTTGAGGATCCAAGCAGCCTAACAGAGTTCCCCCAAAACAACGACAACCATTTTAAAACATATTTTTCGTATAATGACTAATAATTTTGTATCCTTTAATACTTCGGTGATGATTATGATGATGATAATGATATTTCCAAATAAATCTAGTCTTTCCTGTGTCATGAATAACCGTTTGTGCGCTAATCCCGGTTATACATTTTTAACCCCCCATATGCCCTTCCCCTCGTGGTTCCCGTCTGTCTGGGAATATCCTGGCTGCATAATACTATTGAGATATAAACAGTATATATATTTCCATTCGATCAAGCTTGATGCGCACCACACTTTAATGTTATGTGGGATCGACGTGGCAGAGTTCGTGAAATGAAAATTTCGCATTTATTACAATTATTAATGACAGATTAAGTAAGTTAAGGCTCAATGAATAATGATTAACGTGCCGAGTATCTCGGACCCAACAAGAAGTTCCGTGACGAACTAAAGAGCCTACTTTTCTTAAAATGTAAGATTCATGCCAATGATTAATCTATATGGATCAATCTAGAATAATGACGAAATTAAGTTGGTAATATTGAAATTTCTAATTAGTTCGAAATACTTTTAACCTGGCAGAACGTAGCCTAATAGAGCACTACAGTTGGCAGCCCTGGTGACTGAATGTATTCTTAGTTCCATCTCTTAAGGTACAAAATACAAAATTTGGTTGAAGTCCAATGGATAGCATGAACGTTACAAGCAGTTAAACATTGGATCTAACAGCGCGCGTAAAATCATGTTGGCAACAATGACATACATGTATTTGTCAGAAATAATCTGAAATAATATGATCTATTGTTGTCTCAATTTTGAATGAAATCCATTAGTTAGTATAGATGTTACAATCATTTTAAAATTGGACCTATCAGCAGGCTTAGAATCATGTTGGCAGCACTGGCGTAGGCCTATATTAGTTACTCCAAATTTATCTAGATTGTCAGGTACTATACGTGTGCAAAGTTTAGAGCTATTGGCTTGCATACTTTCTGATATATTGATATTAGGGTAACAAAAATAGAGACAGTATTTATTAACAGTTGGCAGCCTTGGTTACTCTTAAGAATCGGCATAGTCATATCTGTTATAGTACACATAGCACACACGAAATTTTGTTGAAATCCAAATGATAGTATAGAAATTATATGTATTTAAATTTGGACCTCTCAGCAGGCCTAGAATCATGTTGGTAGCACTGAGGTATATAAGTTACTCCAATTTAATATAGAATGTCAGGTACTATACGTGTGCATAGTTTCAAGCTGTCGGCTTGCATACTTTCTGATATATGGGTATTTGGTTTTAAAAAAATGAGAGCATTTATTAACCGTTGGCAGCCCTGGTGGCTCTTAAGAATACGCCCAGTCATATATGTTTATGTATACATAGCACATACGAAATTTGGTTGAACTCCAATTGATAGTGTAGAAGTTATATGCATTTAAAATTTGGACCTACCAGCAGGCTTAGAATCATTTTGGCAACACTGCCATGAATGGCCTCCTGGAAATTAAACTGCAATATTATTATCTATACGTGTGCCAATTTTGAGAAAGTTCCCAATCATACCTTCCAAGATATCCAACATGGAGCTCAAATTTTAATTGCGATTTTTCAGCAGTTGGTAGCACTGACATCATTTTCAAATATGGCCGTGAGATATTCAGGTATAGATATTTACTCCTACCAAGTTTTGTTTCGATTGCTGCAGCCGTTTAGGAGTTGATAGGGGGGGGAGTAGTGGGATGAGGGGGGAGCTGCTTACCTTTTTATTGAGCCACCCTCGTAGCGGCCCCGAACCTGATATCTCGCTAACCAATGGTCGGATTTGAACATACAGGGTGTCCTAGCACTGCTAGTAATGCCCCCTACTTTCCTATAGCCTCTTTATTTAATGAAAATACAAAAACTAAAAGATCATTCGCGAGTAGTGGGGTAGTGTTGGTTTCCTCAAGTCGAGCTCGTGCTTGAATATGTATGGCTATGTTGGGAAAGGGTTAGGTGGTGGGAAAGGAGTAGGGTCGAGTGAGGGGTCGTTTAGATGGCATTTTTTCCTCTCTAGGTGATGGTGAGGTTATTTTTTAAAATGGATGGAATTGGGAAAGGCCATTTGGGGTAAACATGTTGTTTTGACATTTTGGCGATGAATGTTTTTTTTATACGCATGCGCACTTGAGGGGTTTTGTAAGAGGGCGGGCTTTTTAAATGATTTATAAAAGAGTTTTTTTTAATATGTATTGAAATAAACCCAAAAAAACTAATAGGTCATCGGCTTTTTACTATCTCGCTAACCAATAATCGGATTTAAACCTATGAGGTGTCGTAGGACTCGTGGTGAACTCTCTTTTTCTATGGACGGAGTATATTCACCCCAAAATAAAAACTACCCTTACCCGGGGGATGAAATAGTAATTTATTTTTGTATGCTTACGAACTTGGCGGTTTTTGTAAAAGAGCGGGCTTTTTAATGATGATTTATAAATGAGTGTTTTTTTTAATATGTATTGAAATAAACCAAAAAACTACTAGGTCATCGGCTTTTTAGTATCTCGCTAACCAATAATCGGATTTAAACCTATGAGGTGTCGTAGTGAAATCCCCTTTTCTATGGACGGGGCATATCCACTCCAAAATAAAAACTACCCTTACCCGGGGGTTGAAATAGTAATATTTTTTGTATGTGCGCGCACGGACGGCTTTTGTCAAAAGGACCTAACTATACGTTAGTTAATATTTTCTGAACCCCTCATGGGATTTTGCCATAGGCAGTATCATAGCCCTGGGGGTGACGCCCCATTTTTGAATGTATGATTCATTTTTGTCGAAAGGGCCTAACTACACTTTTGTTCATATCTCGCGAACCAATCATGCTAGGGACTTGTATGAGGGGTCCTAGCACTTGGGGCAACATCCCCTGTTTGGGGGTGAAACTACCCCCCCAAAATTGAAAAATCCATATCTAGGAAACGAAGAAGCCTAAAATTAGGTGTGATAGCTCAAAAAATAGGGGATGATATGGGCTTTTACCTCGATTGATCATTTCACCCCTAAAACAGTAAATAGTTATGTTATGGGGGAAAAAACGTGTTAAACAACTAAAAATGATAAATGAACCTAAGATCTTTTGTTTTTGATGAAAAATAGCAGGGGGGTGAAACTACCCCCCAAAATTGAAAAATCCCTATCTCGGAAACGAAGAATCCTAAAATTAGGTGTGATAGCTTAAAAAATAGGGGATGATATGGGCTTTTACCTCGATTGATCATTTCACCCCTAAAACAGTAAATAGTTATGTTATGGGGGAAAAACGTGTTAAACACCTAAAAATGATAAATGAACCTAAGATCTTTTGTTTTTGATGAAAAATAGCAGGGGGGTGAAACTACCCCCCAAAATTGAAAAATCCCTATCTCGGAAACGAAGAATCCTAAAATTAGCTGTGATAGCTTAAAAAATAGGGGATGATATAGGCTTTAACCTCGATTGATCATTTCACTCCTAAAACAGTAAATAGTCATGTTATGGGGAGAAACGTGTTAAACACCTAAAAATGAACCTAAGATCTTTTGTTTTTGATGAAAAATAACAGGGGGGGGTGAAAACATCCCCCCAAATTGAAAAATACATATCTAGGAAACGAAGAAGCCTAAAATTAGGTGTGATAGCTTAAAAAATAGGGGATGATATGGGCTTTTACCTCGATTGGTCATTTCACCCCTAAAACAGTAAATAGTCATGTTATGAGGAAAAACGTGTTAAACACCTAAAAGCATAAGCATCTTTGTGAAACCATGCTTTAATGAACATGTGTATGGAGGATGATTGTTATTATTATTATTAGGTAATTATGGATTAATGTGTGTATAGATAACTAACCTGTGGGGAGCGTGATGGCGCAGGTGCTTAGCTGCTCGTCTTTACCCGGACGGCTGGGGTTCAAATCCCGGTGCCAGCGGGGGTTAGAATTTTCACCTGAAAAATCACGTGGCGTCAGGAAGGGCATTCGGCCTTAAATCCCCGGCCAAAACCAAAATGAGCCTGGTTGGCTCCGGCGACTTAAAATAATAGGGAAAAGAAGAAGAAGAAAGAAAGGTAACTCACTAGTATTAGTAAACATTGGTTGGAGGTGTTGAAGAAGTCAGGATGGCCAACCCTTTGCCATGGTTCACGAATGGACCCCAAAAGGTTTTACCTGTCAAGACTCAGTATATCCTGTTGCAGCCTTTAGAAAAAAAAATCGAATCGGGGCCTCTGTGGTGACAGTGGACTTATATTCATGATGCTTTTTAAACAAACATAGGCTTGCATACTACCGCTGTGTTGAATCTGCACAGAGACACTGGCTTTGGTGATAACAGCACAGCGATCTTGTCAGGAAGTTTCATATTACTCATTTGCTTGATAGCGGACGTGCTCTGCACATGACTAGATCGTTGTTAGGTTTGACAAAGGCTTAGTGAAGCGTATTGCAACCTTGAAATGAATGTCATGGTATAGCCGGGGTTGGAAGCCAAGACCTTAGGGTTGACAACCAAGTAGGTTAACCACTACATGGTGAGATGGTCAAATAATAATGTAACAGAACATATAGAAACGTTTTCTATAGTTTAACGAATTGGCATACCATGAGAGGTGTAGGTAATGGAAATTGAATCCTTAGCTGATGATTATACTACTTTCCATGCCCACGTATAAGCTATCATGTTAGAAAAAAGAATGGTATGGCTTGTTTTAAACGCAGAATAATAATTGTGTTTACTGTGAAACACAAATCTGAATTTAAAATTAATTTAAAATAATTAATTTAAAATAATTAATTTAAAATTAGTTTAGTACGCTGAAGTTAAAATGAATAATGATCACGTTACAGACAGCCAGTTTCAAAGCCATGAGAACTAAGTGAACAAAGAATAAAATTCATGAGCCAGTGAGGAATTCAGCATGCTGTCCTTTGGACAAAAGAGAAGCGTTCTACAAATTTAACCACTAAGCTGTCCTATCGACCCTCAATGGTTTGGGTCATCGTAAAGATGAAAATTAAATTTAAGCTATAACTACACTCTTATATACTAGAAGAAGAAATGGAAAACAAATGGTCAAATAAAGGACAGAAGGAATAAAAAATGGCCCTCAACCCTCAAGCATAAGGATTGAGGGAGTTGGAAGGAAGGAGAGCCATGAAAGGCAGATAAAAAGTATACTAGGAGTGGCTTTGCCCCAGAGGTAATGGATAAAGAGGAGGAAAACTGGACTCAGCTCAGAAATCCCTTGGGGTCGCCAACTTCCAAACTGATCAGCCCTTGAGGGTGTAGCCATATGCAGAGTGCACCGCAAGTGGTGGGGCTTCTTGAGGGGGCTTGGGCAAAAGACAGGGAATAACATGAAAATAAAAAAAGCAAGGCTGCCTCCTCAGGATATCAGAAAAAATAAATAAACCAGGGCCAATTAAGTTGCAAAAGGAAGAGACTCCCTAGGGCTCGGATACCCTAATCATGTTGAGGTCGGTAGAGAACAAGAGTTGAGCAAGTGTGGTCGACAGGAAATAAGACAGAGAGGAGCCTAGCACAAGTTAGTGGAAGCAATGACGGTCTCAGCTGGGACTCCGTGATCGTCAACCTACATGACACTAGATATAACGCCCAGGGGGGGAATTAAAGACCTCTATTGTTTTATATCACATGGCATGCCTTATAATGCAATACTGGTCCTAGGGTGTGCAAAATTGTATTAGAAACTCAGCTAATAATAGTGTGCTTGCCCATGATTATTTTCCCAAGGACTGATAACCATGATTTCCAAGCCCCTAAGTAAGACAAAAAACAATTGATTTTCATTTTCCAATGAGTTGGGGTGAGGTGAGGTGAGTTTTCTATACACCAAACTGATGTGGTTTCCCACTTCTACTCCAGGCAAATGCACATTTGATGTTAAGAATAGTCAAATGGTTTGCAACTCCCCAATGCTAGGACCTGATTAGTGGCTTTTAAAAAAATGGAATGGAATGGAGTACACTTCCCCCAAAACCAACAAGAGGAGTGTTCGATCCCCCACAACAACCATCCATAAAGTCAATATAAATGACTATGCACTTCAGCTCATGACGGTCTCCTCTCTCCAATCCTACCCCTTGGTGGTGAAAGGCACACTCTAATACAACCATCATAGTGACAGGTTATCTGTTAAATACCTAACTATCCCCAGATTTACCTTAAATTTTCCTAAAATCCACTACATTTTCCGAAAATTGACCAAATGACACAACATTCCAGCAAAATTCAACAAATGACTACCAGATTTATTGAAATTCCATTGATTTACCTAAGCATGGTTTAAACCATCTCAAATTCATATAAAATTAGACGAATATAGATGAAAATTCACTAAAATTTACCGAATTTAGCCAAGTGGTGTACAAACCATGAAATTTATCCATTTTTTTTAAATTAAAATTGACTACATGTACTCGAAAATTTCATAATATTCCCTTTACATGTATGCTTTTTGTTGTTGTTGTTGTTGTTTCGTTTACCATACTCTCTGCAGACAAATACCTCAACATGAATTTCTCTTAGACTAGAAGCTCTACATTCGACATGATAGCTGAGTTTCATTTCCCATAAACTTGTCTCTGAGGTGGGTGTCAGGAAAAGGCATCCAGCTGTAAAAACCACACCCTCACGTAGACTTTCATAACCTCTTACGTTGAGGTTTCTTGCACTAACGACATTAAATGATTGAACGGTTTCCTTTTCACAATTCCTGTCTATACTTTCCTCTTTAAGGTTGCAAGATGTTTGCAAGATTCCTAAAATGCAATTAAATGTAATAAATACCTTAAGATGGTTTCATTTGTTTAATGATATGGTGTTGATGATGGATATATACGTTAAGACTAATTTTTGTTAGGTCTTGACTGGCCTTGCAATTAGAAATTGACAAACCAAACATGGGTTATCTACCAGGGGAACACTTTGACCACTATGTTGGTTATTGACCAGTAAGTACAGTTCTAGTAATGAAACAGAAATCCAACACAAACAATGAGCGCACAATGCGGCGGAGATTGGTACCACGATGTACTGTTGGTTATGTAGCTATGTGGAATGTACATCACATATGGTTTACTTGAAGGTTTGGAGATTCCATTAAAGATATTTCTACAATAAACCATTTTCAAATGGTCATTCGTTGGTGTGAAAATATTTATTATATGGTATTTTATGAAAACAATTATGATTTATAAAAAATTTATACGTTTACTGTATTCTTATTTAATGTAAGCACTGGAGGCACTATCGACCAAAATACAGCACTATCTGGAATGTATATTGCATACTTGAAGGTTTGGTGATCCCATTAAAGGTATTCCTACAATAAATGATTTTTAAGTTGTCGTTCTATGGCGTGAAAATATTTAATATATGATATTTGCTAAAAGGATTTACCACTGCAATTATTTTACAAGTAGTTATTTTAATGACCAACAGAGTTCACTGTTAAGAAGGTAGAGCCCTATGTGGAATGTAGGATAACATGTTATGCATGATACGTGACAACTGTAAGGCTTGTGATTTTTTAAGATGCCTTTATCCCTATATTAATCACCCAGTTTGCAATACTGATAACTGCAATGTTTCTGAAAAAAAATTGAAACAAAACAAAAATCAGCATTGAAAAACCAAAAAGTGGTTGAGCATATATATAGTGGGGAAAAGAAAAGTTTTGTAAACACTAATGTCCAACAAGACTAATTAAATCAGTAACTGTCAGGGTGGCCGAGTGGTTAAGGCGTTTGACTTAAGATCAAATTTCCAAATATATAAGGAAGCAAGGGTTCGAATCCCTTCCCTGACATAACTATTGCTTGAACATGCAAGAAAACAAGAAATATACACAAACTATGTTTATCAATTTAATCAATTTTTTATTATTTTTTTTACAAGAGATAGACACACAGAATACAGCTCGTTTTTGTTTATCAGTTCTTTTAAACATAACACTTGTTGAAAATTATTTTTTTAGGGGATGGGGGTGTTGCTACGTTGACCCATCACACAATAATAGCAGCTTTACGAAGTTCATTTTCTATATTTAATAGCTCTTTCTCATAACCAATATGACCAAGCTGTTTACAGGCATGCAAGAGCTGTAGACGTTCGACTAATATATTAGGATCGTTCCATTTGCTATTTTTTATGAATGGTTTCAGAATCTCGGGAAGCAGTTCATCATTATCACCATTAATATGATTATCATCCTCATTATTATAAACATTTTCATAATGATGATCATTATCATCGTTATCATTTCCATGATAATTTCCACCTGTGTCCACAGTCTGTTCAATGGTTTGAGTTGTCTTTGATGGTGTTGAAAGCTTCTTTTTAGATGTGCGAGAATGCTTTAACATTGTTATGTTATTATTACCACTATTACCTTTCCTCACTAACTTTTTGATGGGGTATATTGTCTCTGATAGTGTTGAGGGCTTTTGAGATGTGGGTGCATGTCTGAACATGGGTTTCACAGGAGGTGTTAAAGGTTTCTCATTAAACAACTCGCTAACAGCATGAGTGCGTTGTAGTGTATTAAACTTGAGGTTAATATTATCTTGAGCAGTACTATCTTTCTCTTGGACTTGGTTTCTTGCTTTGGTTTGGGTTTTCCTTACATTTAGACTAGCGTGATTATTAAGTTTACATTCATGATTGTTTGAAGAAAGTACGTCCAATTCTTTTGTTTTAAGCATTCCTCGACACTGTTTCGATCGTTGCTTTGAACAGCGCCAAATAACAGTTCCATTTTATTGCTTCGTTTCACAATATATGAATATCCTTTATAGTATGCATAAGGCTTACCATACCTAGTCACTGATACTTCCATATCAACTGTCAAGCACAAACTAATCTCTAGTAAAGACAACTTGGTAATAACAACAATAGTTTAATGTGGGAGCATATATACATGCAAAAAGTGGGAGCAAAGGTTGGGGGGTAAAAAGTGGGAGCAAAAGTGGTAGCAAATGTGGGAGAAAAAAATAACTGTGAGCAAAAAGTGGGAGCAAATATGGGATCAAATGTGGGAGCAAAGCAAATATAAAAAAGTGGGAGCAAATATGCTAACAAATATGTCAACAAATATACCAGCAAAAGTAAATACACAAGTCAAGATAGATTAAAGTGCAAAGAAAATATGGAAGCAAATATGAGAGCAAAAATGGTGTTTTTTCTAAAACAACTAGACATAACAAACTTAGTCATAACCTAACCTCACCTAACCTCACCTAACCTAACCTAACCTAACCTCACCTAACTTCACCTAACCTAACCTAACCTAACTTAACTTCACCTAATCTAACTTGACTGAACTTTACCTAACCTAACCCATCATAACTTCACCTAACCTAACTTTACCTAATCTAACTTCACCTAACCTAACTTTCAACTCACAGATCAAAATTAAATTCTAGGCATAGTTGAGTTGGAACCCAAGACTTCAGGGATAACACACAAGTATACTAGCCACTACACCGCAAAATGGGCAAATTATCATGCAACACAACATAAAGTAAAAGTTTCCTGTAGTGTAACTCATTGGCTGTCAACCATAGTTTGGGAATTCAAACCCAAGACCTCAGGACTTTTGTTTTGAACATTATCAGAAATATTATTCCATTTACATTTTGCTGCTGCAGCTTATAGTTATAAGAGTTGGCATTAATATGGAAAGCAAAAAAAAAAAAAAAAAATGTGGGAGCAAAAAGTGGGAGGAAAACGTGTAAGCAGAAGTGGGAGCAAATATGGGAGCAGAAAGTGGGAGCAAATGTGAAAGCAAAAGTGGGAGCAAAAAGAGCAAGCAAAAGTGAGTGCACAACGTATGAGCAAAATGTGTGAGTAAAAAGTGGGGGGCAAATGTGGTGTTTTACTAAAACAATCTCCCCTAACCTAACCTAAACTAACTTCACCCAACCTAATTTCACCTAACCTAACTTCACCTAACCTAACCTTCCAACTCTCAGATCAAAAATTAAATTCTGGCCATAGTCGAGTTGGAACCCAAAACCTCTGGGATAACACTCAAGTATACTAGCCACTACATCGCGAAATGGGCAAATTATCATGCAACACATCACAAAAATAAAAAGTTTTCTGTAGTGTAACTCATTGGCTGACAATCATAGTTGAGAATTCAAACCCAAGACCTCAGGACTTTTGTTTTGAACATTATCAGAAATATTATTCCATTTACATTTTGCTGTTGCTTATAGTTATAAGAGTTGGCATTAATATGGGAGCAAAAGTAAAAGCAAAAAGTGGGTGCAAGCATGGCTGGTTGTAGAGACTTTCATATCAACAAATACACATAAATTAAATTTTAGTAAAGTGACTTGGCTAATAATAATAATATTAACAGTTTAAAAAAAAAATCAAGGGGATTGATGTTTTTCAGGATGTAATTTCCAAAGTACTGTCAAGAATAATAATTACATGAACAGATTCCAAGAACTCTAGAGTGCTTTTAAGGTTAATGATTGGCTAGGAGTGAGATAGAGCTAGCTAACCTAAGTTAACCTCAGCTCAGTAAACCTAACCTTGTCACATGGCATGTTCTACAAATATAGACTTGCTTTGAGACTGGCTATGACGTCACAGATGAATGGCGGTGGGAGGCTGGACGTGACTTTTTATTACCCAACAACATTTTCCTTTTTGCCAGCCTCCCACCGCCATTCATCTGTGACGTCATAGCCAGTCTCAAAGCAAGTCTATACTTGTAGAACATGCCATGTGACAAGGTTAGGTTTACTGAGCTGAGGTTAACTTAGGTTACCTAGCTCAATCTCACTCCTAGCCAATCATTAACCTTAAAAGCACTCTAGAGTTCTTGGAATCTGTTCATGTAATTATTATTCTTGACAGTACTTTGGAAATTACATCCTGAAAAACATCAATCCCCTTGATTTTTTTTTTAACTGTTAATATTATTATTATTAGCCAAGTCACTTTACTAAAATTTAATTTATGTGTATTTGTTGATATGAAAGTCTCTACAACCAGCCATGCTTGCACCCACTTTTTGCTTTTACTTTTGCTCCCATATTAATGCTAACTCTTATAACTATAAGCAACAGCAAAATGTAAATGGAATAATATTTCTGATAATGTTCAAAACAAAAGTCCTGAGGTCTTGGGTTTGAATTCTCAACTATGATTGTCAGCCAATGAGTTACACTACAGAAAACTTTTTATTTTTGTGATGTGTTGCATGATAATTTGCCCATTTCGCGATGTAGTGACTAGTAAACTTGAGTGTTATCCCAGAGGTTTTGGGTTCCAACTCGACTATGGCCAGAATTTAATTTTTGATCTGAGAGTTGGAAGGTTAGGTTAGGTGAAGTTAGGTTAGGTGAAATTAGGTTGGGTGAAGTTAGTTTAGGTTAGGTTAGGGGAGATTGTTTTAGTAAAACACCGCATTTGCCCCCCACTTTTTACTCACACATTTTGCTCATACTTTGTGCACTCACTTTTGCTTGCTCTTTTTTCTCCCACTTTTGCTTTCACATTTGCTCCCACTTTCTGCTCCCATATTTGCTCCCACTTCTGCTTACACGTTTTCCTCCCACTTTTTGCTCCCACATTTTTTTTTTTTTTTTTTTGCTTTCCATATTAATGCCAACTCTTATAACTATAAGCAGCAGCAGCAAAATGTAAATGGAATAATATTTCTGATAATGTTCAAAACAAAAGTCCTGAGGTCTTGGGTTTGAATTCCCAAACTATGGTTGACAGCCAATGAGTTACACTACAGGAAACTTTTACTTTATGTTGTGTTGCATGATAATTTGCCCATTTTGCGGTGTAGTGGCTAGTATACTTGTGTGTTATCCCTGAAGTCTTGGGTTCCAACTCAACTATGCCTAGAATTTAATTTTGATCTGTGAGTTGAAAGTTAGGTTAGGTGAAGTTAGATTAGGTAAAGTTAGGTTAGGTGAAGTTATGATGGGTTAGGTTAGGTAAAGTTCAGTCAAGTTAGATTAGGTGAAGTTAAGTTAGGTTAGGTTAGGTTAGGTGAAGTTAGGTGAGGTTAGGTTAGGTTAGGTTAGGTGAGGTTAGGTGAGGTTAGGTTATGACTAAGTTTGTTATGTCTAGTTGTTTTAGAAAAAACACCATTTTTGCTCTCATATTTGCTTCCATATTTTCTTTGCACTTTAATCTATCTTGACTTGTGTATTTACTTTTGCTGGTATATTTGTTGACATATTTGTTAGCATATTTGCTCCCACTTTTTTTATATTTGCTTTGCTCCCACATTTGATCCCATATTTGCTCCCACTTTTTGCTCACAGTTATTTTTTTCTCCCACATTTGCTACCACTTTTGCTCCCACTTTTTACCCCCCAACCTTTGCTCCCACTTTTTGCATGTATATATGCTCCCACATTAAACTATTGTTGTTATTACCAAGTTGTCTTTACTAGAGATTAGTTTGTGCTTGACAGTTGATATGGAAGTATCAGTGACTAGGTATGGTAAGCCTTATGCATACTATAAAGGATATTCATATATTGTGAAACGAAGCAATAAAAATGGAACTGTTATTTGGCGCTGTTCAAAGCAACGATCGAAACAGTGTCGAGGAATGCTTAAAACAAAAGAATTGGACGTACTTTCTTCAAACAATCATGAATGTAAACTTAATAATCACGCTAGTCTAAATGTAAGGAAAACCCAAACCAAAGCAAGAAACCAAGTCCAAGAGAAAGATAGTACTGCTCAAGATAATATTAACCTCAAGTTTAATACACTACAACGCACTCATGCTGTTAGCGAGTTGTTTAATGAGAAACCTTTAACACCTCCTGTGAAACCCATGTTCAGACATGCACCCACATCTCAAAAGCCCTCAACCCTATCAGAGACAATATACCCCATCAAAAATTTAGTGAGGAAAGGTAATAGTTGTAATAATAACATAACAATGTTAAAGCATTCTCGCACATCTAAAAAGAAGCTTTCAACACTATCAAAGACAACTCAAACCATGGAACAGACTGTGGACACAGGTGGAAATTATCATGGAAATGATAACGATGATAATGATCATCATTATGAAAATGATTATAATAATGAGGATGATAATCATATTAATGGTGATAATGATGAACTGCTTCCCGAGATTCTGAAACCATTCATAAAAATAGCAAATGGAACGATCCTAATATATTAGTCGAACGTCTACAGCTCTTGCATGCCTGTAAACAGCTTGGTCATATTGGTTATGAGAAAGAGCTATTAAATATAGAAAATGAACTTCGTAAAGCTGCTATTATTGTGTGATGGGTCAACGTAGCAACACCCCCATCCCCTAAAAAAATAATTTTCAACAAGTGTTATGTTTAAAAGAACTGATAAACAAAAACGAGCTGTATTCTGTGTGTCTATCTCTTGTAAAAAAAAATTGATTAAATTGATAAACATAGTTTGTGTATATTTCTTGTTTTCTTGCATGTTCAAGCAATAGTTATGTCAGGGAAGGGATTCGAACCCTTGCTTCCTTATATATTTGGAAATTTGATCTTAAGTCAAACGCCTTAACCACTCGGCCACCCTGACAGTTACTGATTTAATTAGTCTTGTTGGACATTAGTGTTTACAAAACTTTTCTTTTCCCCACTATATATATGCTCAACCACTTTTTGGTTTTTCAATGCTGATTTTTGTTTTGTTTCAATTTTTTTTCAGAAACATTGCAGTTATCAGTATTGCAAACTGGGTGATTAATATAGGGATAAAGGCATCTTAAAAAATCACAAGCCTTACAGTTGTCACGTATCATGCATAACATGTTATCCTACATTCCACATAGGGCTCTACCTTCTTAACAGTGAACTCTGTTGGTCATTAAAATAACTACTTGTAAAATAATTGCAGTGGTAAATCCTTTTAGCAAATATCATATATTAAATATTTTCACGCCATAGAACGACAACTTAAAAATCATTTATTGTAGGAATACCTTTAATGGGATCACCAAACCTTCAAGTATGCAATATACATTCCAGATAGTGCTGTATTTTGGTCGATAGTGCCTCCAGTGCTTACATTAAATAAGAATACAGTAAACGTATAAATTTTTTATAAATCATAATTGTTTTCATAAAATACCATATAATAAATATTTTCACACCAACGAATGACCATTTGAAAATGGTTTATTGTAGAAATATCTTTAATGGAATCTCCAAACCTTCAAGTAAACCATATGTGATGTACATTCCACATAGCTACATAACCAACAGTACATCGTGGTACCAATCTCCGCCGCATTGTGCGCTCATTGTTTGTGTTGGATTTCTGTTTCATTACTAGAACTGTACTTACTGGTCAATAACCAACATAGTGGTCAAAGTGTTCCCCTGGTAGATAACCCATGTTTGGTTTGTCAATTTCTAATTGCAAGGCCAGTCAAGACCTAACAAAAATTAGTCTTAACGTATATATCCATCATCAACACCATATCATTAAACAAATGAAACCATCTTAAGGTATTTATTACATTTAATTGCATTTTAGGAATCTTGCAAACATCTTGCAAACTTAAAGAGGAAAGTATAGACAGGAATTGTGAAAAGGAAACCGTTCAATCATTTAATGTCGTTAGTGTAAGAAACCTCAACGTAAGAGGTTATGAAAGTCTACGTGAGGGTGTGGTTTTTACAGCTGGATGCCTTTTCCTGACACCCACCTCAGAGACAAGTTTATGGGAAATGAAACTCAGCTATCATGTCGAATGTAGAGCTTCTAGTCTAAGAGAAATTCATGTTGAGTTATTTGTCTGCAGAGAGTATGGTAAACGAAACAACAACAACAACAACAACAAAAAGCATACATGTAAAGGGAATATTATGAAATTTTCGAGTACATGTAGTCAATTTTAATTAAAAAAATGGATAAATTTCATGGTTTGTACACCACTTGGCTAAATTCGGTAAATTTTAGTGAATTTTCATCTATATTCGTCTAATTTTATATGAATTTGAGATGGTTTAAATCATGCTTAGGTAAATCAATGGAATTTCAATAAATCTGGTAGTCATTTGTTGAATTTTGCTGGAATGTTGTGTCATTTGGTCAATTTTCGGAAAATGTAGTGGATTTTAGGAAAATTTAAGGTAAATCTGGGGATAGTTAGGTATTTAACAGATAACCTGTCACTATGATGGTTGTATTAGAGTGTGCCTTTCACCACCAAGGGGTAGGATTGGAGAGAGGAGACCGTCATGAGCTGAAGTGCATAGTCATTTATATTGACTTTATGGATGGTTGTTGTGGGGGATCGAACACTCCTCTTGTTGGTTTTGGGGGAAGTGTACTCCATTCCATTCCATTCTTTTAAAAGCCACTAATCAGGTCCTAGCATTGGGCAGTTGCAAACCATGTGACTATTCTTAACATCAAATGTGCATTTGCCTGGAGTAGAAGTGGGAAACCACATCAGTTTGGTGTATAGAAAACTCACCTCACCTCACCCCAACTCATTGGAAAATGAAAATCATTTGTTTTTTGTCTTACTTAGGGGCTTGGAAATCATGGTTATCAGTCCTTGGGAAAATAATCATGGGCAAGCACACTATTATTAGCTGAGTTTCTAATACAATTTTGCACACCCTAGGACCAGTATTGCATTATAAGGCATGCCATGTGATATAAAACAATAGAGGTCTTTAATTCCCCCCCTGGGCGTTATATCTAGTGTCATGTAGGTTGACGATCACGGAGTCCCAGCTGAGACCGTCATTGCTTCCACTAACTTGTGCTAGGCTCCTCTCTGTCTTATTTCCTGTCGACCACACTTGCTCAACTCTTGTTCTCTACCGACCTCAACATGATTAGGGTATCCGAGCCCTAGGGAGTCTCTTCCTTTTGCAACTTAATTGGCCCTGGTTTATTTATTTTTTCTGATATCCTGAGGAGGCAGCCTTGCTTTTTTTATTTTCATGTTATTCCCTGTCTTTTGCCCAAGCCCCCTCAAGAAGCCCCACCACTTGCGGTGCACTCTGCATATGGCTACACCCTCAAGGGCTGATCAGTTTGGAAGTTGGCGACCCCAAGGGATTTCTGAGCTGAGTCCAGTTTTCCTCCTCTTTATCCATTACCTCTGGGGCAAAGCCACTCCTAGTATACTTTTTATCTGCCTTTCATGGCTCTCCTTCCTTCCAACTCCCTCAATCCTTATGCTTGAGGGTTGAGGGCCATTTTTTATTCCTTCTGTCCTTTATTTGACCATTTGTTTTCCATTTCTTCTTCTAGTATATAAGAGTGTAGTTATAGCTTAAATTTAATTTTCATCTTTACGATGACCCAAACCATTGAGGGTCGATAGGACAGCTTAGTGGTTAAATTTGTAGAACGCTTCTCTTTTGTCCAAAGGACAGCATGCTGAATTCCTCACTGGCTCATGAATTTTATTCTTTGTTCACTTAGTTCTCATGGCTTTGAAACTGGCTGTCTGTAACGTGATCATCATTCATTTTAACTTCAGCGTACTAAACTAATTTTAAATTAATTATTTTAAATTAATTTTAAATTCAGATTTGTGTTTCACAGTAAACACAATTATTATTCTGCGTTTAAAACAAGCCATACCATTCTTTTTTCTAACATGATAGCTTATACGTGGGCATGGAAAGTAGTATAATCATCAGCTAAGGATTCAATTTCCATTACCTACACCTCTCATGGTATGCCAATTCGTTAAACTATAGAAAACGTTTCTATATGTTCTGTTACATTATTATTTGACCATCTCACCATGTAGTGGTTAACCTACTTGGTTGTCAACCCTAAGGTCTTGGCTTCCAACCCCGGCTATACCATGACATTCATTTCAAGGTTGCAATAAGCTTCACTAAGCCTTTGTCAAACCTAACAACGATCTAGTCATGTGCAGAGCACGTCCGCTATCAAGCAAATGAGTAATATGAAACTTCCTGACAAGATCGCTGTGCTGTTATCACCAAAGCCAGTGTCTCTGTGCAGATTCAACACAGCGGTAGTATGCAAGCCTATGTTTGTTTAAAAAGCATCATGAATATAAGTCCACTGTCACCACAGAGGCCCCGATTCGATTTTTTTTTCTAAAGGCTGCACCAGGATATACTGAGTCTTGACAGGTAAAACTTTTTGGGGTCCATTCGTGAACCATGGCAAAGGGTTGGCCATCCTGACTTCTTCAACACCTCCAACCAATGTTTACTAATACTAGTGAGTTACCTTTCTTTCTTCTTCTTCTTTTCCCTATTATTTTAAGTCGCCGGAGCCAACCAGGCTCATTTTGGTTTTGGCCGGGGATTTAAGGCCGAATGCCCTTCCTGACGCCACGTGATTTTTCAGGTGAAAATTCTAACCCCCGCTGGCACCGGGATTTGAACCCCAGCCGTCCGGGTAAAGACGAGCAGCTAAGCACCTGCGCCATCACGCTCCCCACAGGTTAGTTATCTATACACACATTAATCCATAATTACCTAATAATAATAATAACAATCATCCTCCTTACACATGTTCATTAAAGCATGGTTTCACAAAGATGCTTATGCTTTTAGGTGTTTAACACGTTTTTCCTCATAACATGACTATTTACTGTTTTAGGGGTGAAATGACCAATCGAGGTAAAAGCCCATATCATCCCCTATTTTTAAGCTATCACACCTAATTTTAGGCTTCTTCGTTTCCTAGATATGTATTTTTCAATTTGGGGGGATGTTTTCACCCCCCCCCCTGTTATTTTTCATCAAAAACAAAAGATCTTAGGTTCATTTTTAGGTGTTTAACACGTTTCTCCCCATAACATGACTATTTACTGTTTTAGGAGTGAAATGATCAATCGAGGTTAAAGCCTATATCATCCCCTATTTTTTAAGCTATCACAGCTAATTTTAGGATTCTTCGTTTCCGAGATAGGGATTTTTCAATTTTGGGGGGTAGTTTCACCCCCCTGCTATTTTTCATCAAAAACAAAAGATCTTAGGTTCATTTATCATTTTTAGGTGTTTAACACGTTTTTTCTCCCATAACATAACTATTTACTGTTTTAGGGGTGAAATGATCAATCGAGGTAAAAGCCCATATCATCCCCTATTTTTTGAGCTATCACACCTAATTTTAGGCTTCTTCGTTTCCTAGATATGGATTTTTCAATTTTGGGGGGGTAGTTTCACCCCCAAACAGGGGATGTTGCCCCAAGTGCTAGGACCCCTCATACAAGTCCCTAGCATGATTGGTTCGCGAGATATGAACAAAAGTGTAGTTAGGCCCTTTCGACAAAAATGAATCATACATTCAAAAACGGGGCGTCACCCCCAGGGCTATGATACTGCCTATGGCAAAATCCCATGAGGGGTTCAGAAAATATTAACTAACGTATAGTTAGGTCCTTTTGACAAAAGCCGTCCGTGCGCGCACATACAAAAAATATTACTATTTCAACCCCCGGGTAAGGGTAGTTTTTATTTTGGAGTGGATATGCCCCGTCCATAGAAAAGGGGATTTCACCACGAGTCCTACGACACCTCATAGGTTTAAATCCGATTATTGGTTAGCGAGATACTAAAAAGCCGATGACCTATTAGTTTTTTGGTTTATTTCAATACATATTAAAAAAAACACTCATTTATAAATCATCATTTAAAAAGCCCGCTCTTTTACAAAAACCGCCAAGTTCGTAAGCATACAAAAATAAATTACTATTTCATCCCCCGGGTAAGGGTAGTTTTTATTTTGGGGTGAATATACTCCGTCCATAGAAAAAGAGAGTTCACCACGAGTCCTACGACACCTCATAGGTTTAAATCCGATTATTGGTTAGCGAGATAGTAAAAAGCCGATGACCTATTAGTTTTTTGGGGTTTATTTCAATACATATTAAAAAAACTCATTTATAAATCATCATTTAAAAAGCCCGCCCTCTTACAAAACCCCTCAAGTGCGCATGCGTATAAAAAAACATTCATCGCCAAAATGTCAAAACAACATGTTTACCCCAAATGGCCTTTCCCAATTCCATCCATTTTAAAAAATAACCTCACCATCACCTAGAGAGGAAAAAATGCCATCTAAACGACCCCTCACTCGACTCTACTCCTTTCCCACCACCTAACCCTTTCCCAACATAGCCATACATATTCAAGCACGAGCTCGACTTGAGGAAACCAACACTACCCCACTACTCGCGAATGATCTTTTAGTTTTTGTATTTTCATTAAATAAAGAGGCTATAGGAAAGTAGGGGGCATTACTAGCAGTGCTAGGACACCCTGTATGTTCAAATCCGACCATTGGTTAGCGAGATATCAGGTTCGGGGCCGCTACGAGGGTGGCTCAATAAAAAGGTAAGCAGCTCCCCCCTCATCCCACTACTGGGGGGACACACACACAGCCAGACAGACCGACAGACAGAAGGACAGACAGACAGACAGACACACATTTGCCCGATCTCATAAGTCTACTAGGCTAAAAATCGTCTTCGTAGCACAATAGGGGAACCATTCCAAGTCTTTTTGTGGATTTTTGTAGGACCTTTGGATTTAGGAAGGATTTGATTGCTGACATCGTACTATCAACTTTAAAAGACTACTGTAACATCTAAAGGAATCGTGTCTATAGCCCATAGAATGACTTCATAACAAATATGTTGATGAATCTATGTATTAATGTGACTCACGAAATATTGTATTAGGTACTCTTTGTTCTCGCGGCAACTTTGTCATTGTATGCAAGAAGAATAAAAAAATCAGTTCAAACATGTTTGTAATTTTACTTGACAGTTAATCTCGCGATCATGAGCTACGGGTCCACCTTTTTACGTGGAATCCGAACCTTAAGATATGGCACTTCACTTTGAAAATCTCACATGCATTGACTGGGAATCGAACCCGGTCCACCGTGGTGAGAGGCCAGCAACTTGACCGCTGCACCAACACGCCCCACGTAAATTTTAGTTTAAGTAAAAGGTGAACAGATTTAACCAATTACTTTAATACCGTACCGTACTGTATTATATGATATCCGGGCAAAATACCGTATATCTTTATTGTTTAAAGTAGTGTAATTCCATTCAATCGATACCGACAGCCAAAAATATATCGAAGAATCCACCAATTTAAACCATTTTCACAAAAATACGAGTTGAATCACCCGGTTTCATATTATGCGGAAATCAAATACTGAAATTATCTTGTTGCATTTCTTGCATTCAGTCCGGACATATTTAATAGAAAAGGAGTGAACATGGAGACAAATGTAATGAAAAGCTGAATGTTCGAGCGGAATGTTGGCAACCCTGGAACACTCAATCCAAATTTGAATAAAAGAAACTTGGTGTTAATATTGCTTTCCGGTGAAGTCAAAACAAATATTCAATTGGTTTCGGGCCACTTTCTTCTACATGACAATGACTTGAGATCAATCAAAACAACCATTATGATAATGTTCAGAATTTGAATTGCGTATAGCTAGAAGTTGGCTAGTTGATACATACAGTAGGCCTAATTTATGAATGAAATATAACATTTACAATTACTGTATTATAAAATTGAATTAATATCTTACCTCTCTAGCTATATCAGAAGTAAGTTCACGAAGTCCTCCTGGCACTGGAAAAATATGCTTGGCACCATGTGATTGAAGTGTGTAATCCATGCTTCCTGACGTTTAGTATTACGCTCTCATGTAAACCTATCAATTATATTAAATAACATATGCAGTAAGTAAATTAAAAATGAAGAATGGCAAGCACCAGTAATAATAATAATAATAATAATAATAATAATAATAATAAACAATAATAATAACCTCCCCCACGTTTTGATACCTTGACGTGGTTGGTTGGTTCCTCAGTTTTGGGGCTGTGACAACGCGGTCATGTAGCCCCGTGTACTTTGGGTATGTGTAGAATCTATCTGATAGCCGGTGTTAATTGTGATGGCTGTATTAGTGTGTGTTATCTGTAATTCAGGTAGGGACTGCAAACTATCAATTTCAAGTAGTTCCTACTTTTGCTACCAACTGCTACCGTCAAAGAGACCTAGCCCCGAACTTGGCTACTAGATGCCACCGCGACCGGCACCTGGTGGCGAACATTGACTGGATCAGTCATACGCCTGTCGATATTTTACCAGTGTCAGTGCTAGCAACCATTAAGATTGGAGCGTTAATCAAATCTAACCTACAAATTTAGCTTCACACCTTTGTAGTTAGTGAAAGGTTTTTCGGCATGCCATAAATCTATGACATGGGCCCGCCGGCTTTACTCCTCCGCCGAAGGAAGGCATACTGAGGGATTTTTAAAGCTCTTAAAAAATCCGACGACTTCGAACGGGTTTGAACCCGCGATCTTATGAGAAGTTCAGCATGCTAACAACTACGCCACCGAAGCCGCCTACCTTGACGTGGTGGAAAGGCATGTCTCAGCGATCCTGAGAGAGTTGCCAGTGGGATCTTTGGCTCCTGGCATGGCCATCCATTCCGGTAAGGTCGAGGGTGAGGGGCCAGCCTAAATGACAGATCATACACAGGAATCATGGAGAGTAAAAGAAAAGGCCGCTCGTTGCCTGGGGAGCGCCAGGGCACGCTCAGAGTTGGTGCTGAGAGAGACAGTATGCGATGCGAGTCGCCAGTGCTGAGAGAGACAGTATGCGATGCGAGTCGCCAGTGCTGAGAGAGACAGTATGCGATGCGAGTCGCCAGTGCTGAGAGAGACAGTATGCGATGTGAGTCGCCAGTGCTGAGAGAGACCGTATGCGATGCGAGTCGCCAGTGCTGAGAGAGACAGTATGCGATGTGAGTCGCCAGTACTGAGAGAGACAGTATGCGATGCGAGTCGCCAGTGCTGAGAGAGACAGTATGCGATGTGAGTCGCCAGTGCTGAGAGGGACAGTATGCGATGTTAGTCGCCAATACTGAGAGAGACAGTATGCGATGCGAGTCGCCAGTGCTGAGAGGGACAGTATGCGATGCGAGTCGCCAGTGCTGAGAGAGACAGTATGCGATGCGAGTCGCCAGTGCTGAGAGAGACAGTATGCGATGCGAGTCGCCAGTGCTGAGAGAGACAGTATGCGATGTGAGTCGCCAGTACTGAGAGAGACAGTATGCGATGCGAGTCGCCAGTGCTGAGAGAGACAGTATGCGATGCGAGTCGCCAGTACTGAGAGAGACAGTATGCGATGCGAGTCGCCATTGCTGAGAGAGACAGTATGCGATGCGAGTCGCCAGTGCTGAGAGAGACAGTATGCGATGCGAGTCGCCAGTGCTGAGAGAGACAGTATGCGATGCGAGTCGCCAGTGCTGAGAGAGACAGTATGCGATGCGAGTCGCCAGTGCTGAGAGAGACAGTATGCGATGCGAGTCGCCAGTGCTGAGAGAGACAGTATGCGATGTGAGTCGCCAGTACTGAGAGAGACAGTATGCGATGCGAGTCGCCAGTGCTGAGAGAGACAGTATGCGATGTGAGTCGCCAGTGCTGAGAGAGACAGTATGCGATGCGAGTCGCCAGTACTGAGAGAGACAGTATGCGATGCGAGTCGCCAGTGCTGAGAGGGACAGTATGCGATGCGAGTCGCCAGTGCTGAGAGGGACAGTATGCGATGCGAGTCGCCAGTGCTGAGAGAGACAGTATGCGATGCGAGTCGCCAGTGCTGAGAGAGACAGTATGCGATGCGAGTCGCCAGTGCTGAGAGAGACAGTATGCGATGTGAGTCGCCAGTGCTGAGAGAGACAGTATGCGATGCGAGTCGCCAGTGCTGAGAGAGACAGTATGCGATGTGAGTCGCCAGTGCTGAGAGGGACAGTATGCGATGCGAGTCGCCAGTGCTGAGAGAGACAGTATGCGATGTGAGTCGCCAGTGCTGAGAGGGACAGTATGCGATGCGAGTCGCCAGTGCTGAGAGAGACAGTATGCGATGCGAGTCGCCAGTACTGAGAGGGACAGTATGCGATGCGAGTCGCCAGTACTGAGAGAGACAGTATGCGATGCGAGTCGCCAGTACTGAGAGAGACAGTATGCGATGCGAGTCGCCAGTACTGAGAGAGACAGTATGCGATGTGAGTCGCCAGTGCTGAGCGAGACAGTATGCGATGCGAGTCGCCAGTACTGAGAGAGACAGTATGCGATGCGAGTCGCCAGTGCTGAGAGAGACAGTATGCGATGTGAGTCGCCAGTACTGAGAGAGACAGTATGCGATGCGAGTCGCCAGTGCTGAGAGAGACAGTATGCGATGCGAGTCGCCAGTACTGAGAGAGACAGTATGCGATGCGAGTCGCCAGTGCTGAGAGAGACAGTATGCGATGCGAGTCGCCAGTGCTGAGAGGGACAGTATGCGATGCGAGTCGCCAGTACTGAGAGAGACAGTATGCGATGTGAGTCGCCAGTGCTGAGAGAGACAGTATGCGATGCCAGTCGCCAGTACTGAGAGAGACAGTATGCGATGTGAGTCGCCAGTGCTGAGAGAGACAGTATGCGATGCGAGTCGCCAGTGCTGAGAGAGACAGTATGCGATGTGAGTCTCCAGTGCTGAGAGAGACAGTATGCGATGCGAGTCGCCAGTGCTGAGAGAGACAGTATGCGATGCGAGTCGCCAGTGCTGAGAGAGGCAGTATGCGATGTGAGTCGCCAGTGCTGAGAGAGACAGTATGCGATGCGAGTCGCCAGTACTGAGAGAGACAGTATGCGATGTGAGTCGCCAGTGCTGAGAGAGACAGTATGCTATGCGAGTCGCCAGTGCTGAGAGAGACAGTATGCGATGCGAGTCGCCAGTGCTGAGAGAGACAGTATGCGATGCGAGTCGCCAGTGCTGAGAGAGACAGTATGCGATGTGAGTCGCCAGTACTGAGAGCGACAGTATGCGATGCGAGTCGCCAGTGCTGAGAGAGACAGTATGCGATGCGAGTCGCCAGTGCTGAGAGAGACAGTATGCGATGAGAGTCGCCAGTACTGAGAGAGACAGTATGCGATGCGAGTCGCCAGTGCTGAGAGAGACAGTATGCGATGCGAGTCGCCAGTACTGAGAGAGACAGTATGCGATGCGAGTCGCCAGTACTGAGAGAGACAGTATGCGATGCGAGTCACCAGTACTGAGAGAGACAGTATGCGATGCGAGTCGTCAGTGCTGAGAGAGACAGTATGCGATGCGAGTCGCCAGTGCTGAGAGAGACAGTATGCGATGTGAGTCGCCAGTACTGAGAGAGACAGTATGCGATGCGAGTCGCCAGTGCTGAAAGAGACAGTATGCGATGCGAGTCGCCAGTACTGAGAGAGACAGTATGCGATGCGAGTCGCCAGTGCTGAGAGAGACAGTATGCGATGCGAGTCGCCAGTGCTGAGAGAGACAGTATGCGATGCGAGTCGCCAGTGCTGAGAGAGACAGTATGCGATGTGAGTCGCCAGTGCTGAAAGAGACAGTATGCGATGCGAGTCGCCAGTACTGAGAGAGACAGTATGCGATGCGAGTCGCCAGTGCTGAGAGAGACAGTATGCGATGCGAGTCGCCAGTACTGAGAGAGACAGTATGCGATGCGAGTCGCCAGTGCTGAGAGGGACAGTATGCGATGCGGGTCGCCAGTGCTGAGAGAGACAGTATGCGATGTGAGTCGCCAGTGCTGAGAGAGACAGTATGCGATGCGAGTCGCCAGTGCTGAGAGAGACAGTATGCGATGCGAGTCGCCAATACTGAGAGAGACTGTATGCGATGCGAGTCGCCAGTGCTGAGAGAGACAGTATGCGATGCGAGTCGCCGGTGCTGAGAGAGACAGTATGCGATGCGAGTCGCCAGTGCTGAGAGAGACAGTATGCGATGTGAGTTGCCAGTACTGAGAGAGACAGTATGCTATGCGAGTGGCCATTGCTGAGAGAGACAGTATGCGATGCGAGTCGCCAGTGCTGAGAGAGACAGTATGCGATGCGAGTCGCCAGTGCTGAGAGAGACAGTATGCGATGCGAGTCGCCAGTGCTGAGAGAGACAGTATGCGATGTGAGTCGCCAGTGCTGAGAGGGACAGTATGCGATGCGAGTCGCCAGTGCTGAGAGAGACAGTATGCGATGCGAGTCGCCAGTGCTGAGAGAGACAGTATGCGATGTGAGTCGCCAGTGCTGAGAGGGACAGTATGCGATGAGAGTCGCCAGTACTGAGAGAGACAGTATGCGATGCGAGTCGCCAGTGCTGAGAGAGACAGTATGCGATGCGAGTCGCTGGTGCTGAGAGAGACAGTATGCGATGCGAGTCGCCAGTGCTGAGAGAGACAGTATGCGATGTGAGTTGCCAGTACTGAGAGAGACAGTATACTATGCGAGTGGCCATTGCTGAGAGAGACAGTATGCGATGCGAGTCGCCAGTGCTGAGAGAGATAGTATGCGATGCGAGTCGCCAGTGCTGAGAGAAACAGTATGCGATGCGAGTCGCCATTGCTGAGAGAGACAGTATGCGATGTGAGTCGCCAGTACTGAGAGAGACAGTATGCGATGCGAGTCTCCAGTGCTGAGAGAGACAGTATGCGATGCGAGTCGCCATTGCTGAGAGAGACAGTATTCGATGCGAGTCGCCAGTGCTGAGAGAGACAGTATGCGATGCGTGTCGCCAGTACTGAGAGAGACAGTATGCGATGCGAGTCGCCAGTACTGAGAGAGACAGTATGCGATGTGAGTCGCCAGTGCTGAGAGGGACAGTATGCGATGCGAGTCGCCAGTACTGAGAGAGACAGTATGCGATGCGAGTCGCCAGTGCTGAGAGAGACAGTATGCGATGCGAGTCGCCAGTACTGAGAGAGACAGTATGCGATGCGAGTCGCCAGTGCTGAGAGAGACAGTATGCGATGCGAGTCGCCAGTGCTGAGAGAGACAGTATGCGATGTGAGTCGCCAGTGCTGAGAGAGACAGTATGCGATGCGAGTCGCCAGTACTGAGAGAGACAGTATGCGATGCGAGTCGCCAGTACTGAGAGAGACAGTATGCGATGCGAGTCGCCAGTGCTGAGAGAGACAGTATGCGATGCGAGTCGCCAGTGCTGAGAGAGACAGTATGCGATGCGAGTCGCCAGTGCTGAGAGAGTCAGTATGCGATGCGAGTCGCCAGTGCTGAGAGAGACAGTATGCGATGCGAGTCGCCAGTACTGAGAGAGACAGTATGCGATGCGAGTCGCCAGTGCTGAGAGAGACAGTATGCGATGCGAGTCGCCAGTGCTGAGAGAGACAGTATGAGATGCGAGTCGCCAGTGCTGAGAGAGACAGTATGCGATGCGAGTCGCCAGTGCTGAGAGACAGTATGCGATGCGAGTCGCCAGTGCTGAGAGAGACAGTATGCGATGCGAGTCGCCAGTGCTGAGAGAGACAGTATGCGATGTGAGTCGCCAGTACTGAGAGAGACAGTATGCGATGCGAGTCGCCAGTGCTGAGAGAGACAGTATGCGATGTGAGTCGCCAGTGCTGAGAGAGACAGTATGCGATGCGAGTCGCCAGTACTGAGAGAGACAGTATGCGATGCGAGTCGCCAGTGCTGAGAGGGACAGTATGCGATGCGAGTCGCCAGTGCTGAGAGGGACAGTATGCGATGCGAGTCGCCAGTGCTGAGAGAGACAGTATGCGATGCGAGTCGCCAGTGCTGAGAGAGACAGTATGCGATGCGAGTCGCCAGTGCTGAGAGAGACAGTATGCGATGTGAGTCGCCAGTGCTGAGAGAGACAGTATGCGATGCGAGTCGCCAGTGCTGAGAGAGACAGTATGCGATGTGAGTCGCCAGTGCTGAGAGGGACAGTATGCGATGCGAGTCGCCAGTACTGAGAGAGACAGTATGCGAAGTGAGTCGCCAGTGCTGAGAGGGACAGTATGCGATGCGAGTCGCCAGTGCTGAGAGAGACAGTATGCGATGCGAGTCGCCAGTACTGAGAGGGACAGTATGCGATGCGAGTCGCCAATACTGAGAGAGACAGTATGCGATGCGAGTCGCCAGTACTGAGAGAGACAGTATGCGATGCGAGTCGCCAGTCCTGAGAGAGACAGTATGCGATGTGAGTCGCCAGTGCTGAGAGAGACATTATGCGATGCGAGTCGCCAGTACTGAGAGAGACAGTATGCGATGCGAGTCGCCAGTGCTGAGAGAGACAGTATGCGATGTGAGTCGCCAGTACTGAGAGAGACAGTATGCGATGCGAGTCGCCAGTGCTGAGAGAGACAGTATGCGATGCGAGTCGCCAGTACTGAGAGAGACAGTATGCGATGCGAGTCGCCAGTGCTGAGAGAGACAGTATGCGATGCGAGTCGCCAGTGCTGAGAGGGACAGTATGCGATGCGAGTCGCCAGTACTGAGAGAGACAGTATGCGATGTGAGTCGCCAGTGCTGAGAGAGACAGTATGCGATGCCAGTCGCCTGTACTGAGAGAGACAGTATGCGATGTGAGTCGCCAGTGCTGAGAGAGACAGTATGCGATGCGAGTCGCCAGTGCTGAGAGAGACAGTATGCGATGTGAGTCTCCAGTGCTGAGAGAGACAGTATGCGATGCGAGTCGCCAGTGCTGAGAGAGACAGTATGCGATGCGAGTCGCCAGTGCTGAGAGAGACAGTGTGCGATGTGAGTCGCCAGTGCTGAGAGAGACAGTATGCGATGCGAGTCGCCAGTACTGAGAGAGACAGTATGCGATGTGAGTCGCCAGTGCTGAGAGAGACAGTATGCTATGCGAGTCGCCAGTGCTGAGAGAGACAGTATGCGATGCGAGTCGCCAGTGCTGAGAGAGACAGTATGCGATGCGAGTCGCCAGTGCTGAGAGAGACAGTATGCGATGTGAGTCGCCAGTACTGAGAGAGACAGTATGCGATGCGAGTCGCCAGTGCTGAGAGAGACAGTATGCGATGCGAGTCGCCAGTGCTGAGAGAGACAGTATGCGATGAGAGTCGCCAGTACTGAGAGAGACAGTATGCGATGCGAGTCGCCAGTGCTGAGAGAGACAGTATGCGATGCGAGTCGCCAGTACCGAGAGAGACAGTATGCGATGCGAGTCGCCAGTACTGAGAGAGACAGTATGCGATGCGAGTCACCAGTACTGAGAGAGACAGTATGCGATGCGAGTCGTCAGTGCTGAGAGAGACAGTATGCGATGCGAGTCGCCAGTGCTGAGAGAGACAGTATGCGATGTGAGTCGCCAGTACTGAGAGAGACAGAATGCGATGCGAGTCGCCAGTGCTGAAAGAGACAGTATGCGATGCGAGTCGCCAGTACTGAGAGAGACAGTATGCGATGCGAGTCGCCAGTGCTGAGAGAGACAGTATGCGATGCGAGTCGCCAGTGCTGAGAGAGACAGTATGCGATGCGAGTCGCCAGTGCTGAGAGAGACAGTATGCGATGTGAGTCGCCAGTACTGAGAGAGACAGAATGCGATGCGAGTCGCCAGTGCTGAAAGAGACTGTATGCGATGCGAGTCGCCAGTACTGAGAGAGACAGTATGCGATGCGAGTCGCCAGTGCTGAGAGAGACAGTATGCGATGCGAGTCGCCAGTGCTGAGAGAGACAGTATGCGATGCGAGTCGCCAGTGCTGAGAGAGACAGTATGCGATGTGAGTCGCCAGTGCTGAAAGAGACAGTATGCGATGCGAGTCGCCAGTACTGAGAGAGACAGTATGCGATGTGAGTCGCCAGTGCTGAGAGAGACAGTATGCGATGCGAGTCGCCAGTACTGAGAGAGACAGTATGCGATGCGAGTCGCCAGTGCTGAGAGGGACAGTATGCGATGCGGGTCGCCAGTGCTGAGAGAGACAGTATGCGATGTGAGTCGCCAGTGCTGAGAGAGACAGTATGCGATGCGAGTCGCCAGTGCTGAGAGAGACAGTATGCGATGCGAGTCGCCAATACTGAGAGAGAGTGTATGCGATGCGAGTCGCCAGTGCTGAGACAGACAGTATATGATGCGAGTCGCCATTGCTGAGAGAGACAGTATGCGATGCGAGTCGCCAGTAATGAGAGAGACAGTATGCGATGCGAGTCGCCAGTGCTGAGAGAGACAGTATGCGATGTGAGTCGCCAGTACTGAGAGAGACAGTATGCGATGCGAGTCGCCAGTGCTGAGAGAGACAGTATGCGATGCGAGTCGCCATTGCCGAGAGAGACAGTATGCGATGCGAGTCGCCAGTGCTGAGAGAGACAGTATGCGATGTGAGTCGCCAGTACTGAGAGGGACAGTATGCGATGCGAGTCGCCAGTGCTGAGAGAGACAGTATGCGATGCGAGTCGCCAGTGCTGAGAGAGACAGTATGCGATGTGAGTCGCCAGTGCTGAGAGGGACAGTATGCGATGCGAGTCGCCAGTGCTGAGAGAGACAGTATGCGATGCGAGTCGCCAGTGCTGAGAGAGACAGTATGCGATGTGAGTCGCCAGTGCTGAGAGGGACAGTATGCGATGCGAGTCGCCAGTACTGAGAGAGACAGTATGCGATGCGAGTCGCCAGTGCTGAGAGAGACAGTATGCGATGCGAGTCGCCGGTGCTGAGAGAGACAGTATGCGATGCGAGTCGCCAGTGCTGAGAGAGACAGTATGCGATGTGAGTTGCCAGTACTGAGAGAGACAGTATGCGATGCGAGTGGCCATTGCTGAGAGAGACAGTATGCGATGCGAGTCGCCAGTGCTGAGAGAGACAGTATGCGATGCGAGTCGCCAGTGCTGAGAGAAACAGTATGCGATGCGAGTCGCCATTGCTGAGAGAGACAGTATGCGATGTGAGTCGCCAGTACTGAGAGAGACAGTATGCGATGCGAGTCTCCAGTGCTGAGAGAGAAAGTATGCGATGCGAGTCGCCAGTGCTGAGAGAGACAGTATGCGATGCGAGTCGCCAGTGCTGAGAGAGACAGTATGCGATGCGAGTCGCCAGTGCTGAGAGAGACAGTATGCGATGCGAGTCGCCAGTACTGAGAGAGACAGTATGCGATGCGAGTCGCCATTGCCGAGAGAGACAGTATGCGATGCGAGTCGCCAGTGCTGAAAGAGACAGTATGCGATGCGAGTCGCCAGTGCTGAGAGAGACAGTATGCGATGTGAGTCGCCAGTGCTGAGAGAGACAGTATGCGATGCGAGTCGCCAGTACTGAGAGAGACAGTATGCGATGTGAGTCGCCAGTGCTGAGAGGGACAGTATGCGATGCGAGTCGCCAGTACTGAGAGAGACAGTATGCGATGTGAGTCGCCAGTGCTGAGAGAGACAGTATGCGATGCGAGTCGCCAGTACTGAGAGAGACAGTATGCGATGCGAGTCGCCAGTGCTGAGAGAGACAGTATGCGATGCGAGTCGCCAGTGCTGAGAGAGACAGTATGCGATGTGAGTCGCCAGTGCTGAGAGAGACAGTATGCGATGCGAGTCGCCAGTACTGAGAGAGACAGTATGCGATGCGAGTCGCCAGTACTGAGAGAGACAGTATGCGATGCGAGTCGCCAGTGCTGAGAGAGACAGTATGCGATGCGAGTCGCCAGTGCTGAGAGAGACAGTATGCGATGCGAGTCGCCAGTGCTGAGAGAGACAGTATGCGATGCGAGTCGCCAGTGCTGAGAGAGACAGTATGCGATGCGAGTCGCCAGTACTGAGAGAGACAGTATGCGATGCGAGTCGCCAGTACTGAGAGAGACAGTATGCGATGCGAGTCGCCAGTGCTGAGAGAGACAGTATGCGATGCGAGTCGCCAGTGCTGAGAGAGACAGTATGCGATGCGAGTCGCCAGTGCTGAGAGAGACAGTATGCGATGCGAGTCGCCAGTGCTGAGAGAGACAGTATGCGATGCGAGTCGCCAGTACTGAGAGAGACAGTATGCGATGCGAGTCGCCAGTGCTGAGAGAGACAGTATGCGATGCGAGTCGCCAGTGCTGAGAGAAACAGTATGCGATGCGAGTTGCCAGTGATTGTGCACGCAATAAGCGGGAGCAGGTCATCAAAGAAGCTACCGCTCATAACCCGACTGGATCAGTCATACACCTGTCGATATTTTACCAGTGTCAGTGTTAGCAACCATTAAGATTGGACTAGTAACAGAGCGCGTGCAGTTTATTTGTGTGATAGATAAAGTTATCATGCGTTGTTATTTCATCAGAACTAGAACATCTATCACAGAATGTATTGTCAGATCAAGTCCATGCGATATTACAGAACTCAACTGGCTGAACTTACGGCAAAGGTTGCAGCTGGAATAGGGATAAACAACGATACCATAACAAAGAAAGACCCTCACGATGAACAAGAAAAAGTTATTGCTTCGGTTCCAACAAGATGCTCATAGTACGAAGATTTCTACGATCCTTATGGAAGAAGTGAATGGTGAGTTCCATACTGCTCTTCTCGATTCCAATCACTCCTACCATGCACTGTAGTATACTTAGACTTAACAATTCCCGAAGGCTAGCCATAGTAACAAACTGCCTCGAGAATAACATATTGCCACAGTATAGTGTAGCGGTCAGCATGGTTAGCTGCCGCCCCGGGGGTCCTGGGTTCGATTCCCGGCTCTGCCACGAAATTTGAAAAGTGGTATGAGGACTGTAACGGGGTCTACTCAGCCTCGGGTGGTCCAAATGAGTAGAGGGGGTTCGATTCCCACCTCAGCCATCCTCGTAGTGGTTTTCAGTGGTTTCCCACTTCGTCTTCGGGCAAATGCTGGGATGGTACCTACTGTAAGGCACGACCGCCTCCTTCCCCTCTTCCTCGCCTATCCATCCCAATCTTCCATCCCTTCCCATCCCTCATGAGGCCCCTGTTCGCTTTGCAGGTGAGGCCGTCTGGGCGAAGTGCTGATCACACCTCCCCAGTTGTATCCATCCCGACCAGATGTTCCAGGCTCCAGGACACTGCCCATAGAGGCGGTAGTGGTGAGCTCCCTCGCTGAGTCCGTGGGAACCACCAACCTAGAGGGTATATTGACTAAATAAAAAAAAAACTGGGGCAGCAGCGGGGAGCGTGGCTTAGCTGCTCGTCTTTCACCCGGACGGCCTGGGTTCGAATCCCAGTGACAGCAGAGTGGAATTTTCACCTGAAAAATCACGTGGCGTCAGGAAGGGCATCCGGTCTTAAATCCCTGGCCAAATCCAAAAATGAGCCTGGTTGGCTCCGGCGACCCCAATTAATTGGGAAAAGTCGAAGAAAGCAAGCAAGCATCTGGGGCAGCAGCAATAGATGTAGCTGCTGTAGCCACAACTTCAAAGCAACTTACTGTAGTCATGAACATATCATACTCCACAACAAGGGCACGCCAAGAAAGTGGAGTTGAAAACACCATAATCGAACAGCTCAGAAATTAAATATGTATAATGCCATAAGAATGGCAAAATACATTGAAATTAGTGCAGAAGTAAGTAAACCTCAACCCAGACAACACAGTGATTGCAGAAGTTCTGGATACGCAATTTCAGAAATTTCAAGCAGCATCTCGAGGTCTATGGAGGTATCAAGAAGCTAGGCTGGGGACAAATCAGAACCATTTATTCATGCAGAATGTAAAGTAGTTCTACAGGTAGCTCCAGCCAGGTGGAAAAATTGCAGCCGACAACAGATCCCCGATATCATGGAGGCGGAGGTCTGTTAAACTCATTCACCTCCATCATAAACAGGTCAGCATACTGAGGAAGTACTTCGTAAACAAACAAGCCAACTCAACCCCTTTCGTGATGTTACTTAATCTCCAATTATTATAAAATCCGCCTTGTCAAACACTAAGAAGTTTAATAATTAAATTAAAACGTACATGTTTCGGTATACAATGATACCTTTGTTAGCGTAGATTAAATAAAAACAATCTTATAAACTATGAAAATATAGTTTGTCTATGCATTGTATGATGTTACTTATCCTGACTACAAATACACACCTCCAGGGCTCCAGCCCTTCAACACATTGCACCTCTCACCACACACTAGAGACTAGACTCTTGATCCTAACTTCTACATGGGAATCACCCATAGATCTCCAACAAGGATACGTAGTTAATGAGGTGACGAACTTGGCTGATTCATGGGGATTTATTCCCAGAAACGGATGGCTTCATTATGACAATTCAAAATCGAGTTGCGGCTATGAAGAACAACAAGAAGTAGGCTACATTCCAAAGGATTGAAGGATGGCATAAGCTGTCATTAGGCTGCCTGGTCGTGGCCAACTCACACTACATTGAACGGTACAACCAAGTAGCTAAAATCATCCATCGCAAACTTGCTCAAAAACAACGCTTCGTTTCTAAATTTGGCCATCGGCAGTCGTATCTCAAACGGATAATATTACAATATTGTTTTCTTTCATGTATGCGGGCAGCAATACCATGAATTCCGCGACCTTGAATATAAGCTGCTACTAATTTCTTGAATATTGGAGTTGGGCACTCTGCAAAGAAGGCAGTATAGGCCATTGGGCCAGTTGTATTGTAGTTTCGAATGGAGTAGTGCGAATTGATACATTTTGAATAATCTACACATAATTGTAAAAGTATGTTGCATTGCCATGTTCCTTTATTTGAAGCAGTTTAATATTAGCTTCGTAGGCCTATATAATATGTTTTACATTAAACTAATTGACATTAGTAGTCATAATTTTACTACTGGATATAATTTTGGATGGCACCACTGCCTGTAAGATATTTTGAATTATTATCTTGGTCACCTGATCTGTAAGGAATCTTTTTGGAATAAACTCAATGAGGTCAGAAGGCGTTAGCGTGTCTCTGCCTGGCCCCGCTCCAACATAATGCTCACTCTATGACGATAAGATCAAGGGTCCAAAGGCATTTCCTTACAGTGCCACATGAAACAATATTTTAATTGAGGAATAGTGAAAAATGTTTGAGACGAGTTAGATGGACACCACGGCGTAGCCGTGCTCGTTAAATCGTGCACCATGGCAATGAGGACAGTTGCAGCAAGGCCTTTGTAACGAGTCGGATTTTCAACCATTATTTTAGCCCCCCTCCCAGCAGGCTGTTAAGTTTAATTTATGTAGCTTAATAAATGTTAATAGATTTGATATTTACGTACGTATGATATTAGAAAAACATCTGGAAAGAAACAAGGAAATAATTTTCGTATTTTTAGATTTGGAAACCACCTTTGATACATTTAAGAGAAAACATGTATGGGAGTGCCTACTGAAAAGGAATGTACCGAAATCATTAATTAATAAGATAAAAATGTTGTATCATGAGAGTAAAAGCAGTGTACAAGTCGGAAGTGGTGACTCTGAAACATTTTATTAAAAAAAAAAGGCCTCAGGCAAGGAAGTGCATTATCACCATTATTATTTATTATACTGATGGATGAAATTATAAAACGTGTAAAATAGAGTACCGGTATCAGTAATGATGAAGTGAATGCTTTGGTATTTGCAGATGATGTGGTGATTTGGGGAAAGGGAGAAAAGGAAGTACAAAAGAGACTGGACATTTGGAATGAAAATCTGAAGGAGTTTGGAATGGTAATTAGTAAAAAGAAAACTGTAGTCATGTACTTTGGAAAAGAGAAAAAGAAAAGTCAAGTGAACTTAGATGGGGTACGGTTAGAGAATGTAGAACAGTTTACATATCTAGGTAGCTCTATAAATGGAAGTAATGACATCAACATTGAAATTAATAACAGACTAAGTAAAGGTACCACATTTTATCATCAAGTCAGAGAACTTTTATGGGATGGCAAAGTACCCAAGAGAACGAAATTAACACTATATAAACAGTATTTCATACCAATTGTAACATATGGACTGGAAACACAGGTAACGAATAAAAGGCAAAATAGTAAGATACAAGCAGTAGAAATGAAATTTTTAAGAACTTCAGTTAAAAAGACAAGAAGGGATAGAAAACAAAATATTAAAATCAGAGAAGAGTTAAATATGGAACCGTTAAATCAGAAGATACAGAAAGCAAGGTTACGTTGGTTCGGACATGTAAAAAGAATGGGTAAGGAAAGAGTAGCAAGAAGGGAATTAGAAAGAGAAGTCAAAGGAAAGAGACCAGTTGGAAGACAGAGAAGAAGGTGGTTGGATCAAATTTTGAAGGACATTAGAGAAGCTGGATTGGATGTGGCAGAAGTGATGGAACAGGAAAAATGGAAGGACAGAAAGGAGTGGAGGAGGCTTGTAAACCACGCCGGGTGACTGGAGTGGGACTTCGATGATGATGATGATGACTGTTGTTTATAAGTGTTATATACCGTACATCAACTGACCGTAAATTAAGCCCAAGTGAACATTATCTGATGATGTTCGCTTAACGAAACAAACTAGTTATCCAATTTAGCACCCATTTGCGGGAGAAAAGTTTTATTAAGTGTATAAATAATTCATGTAGTCTATTTTATTTCATGCATTATGGAATAATTGTCATTCCCCACCCAATCCAATTATGCACACTCGTATTGACCGAATGAATAGCTTTGTATTTGTAATATATAGCCTACCTGTAAGATCTTTTATTTTATAGATGTTATTTCTGCCATGTCCTATATCAAAAATGTATTGTATACATGTAATTGATCAAATGGATAAATACAAATCTAATCTATCTAACGAATAGATTACTTAGGCAACACTGAAAAATGGTCCTAATGTATTGAACCCTTGCAAAGAAGCATATGAGACTCAGATTCGGGGCGTAACAGGTCATATTCGTAAGTTGCTGTCAGGGCGCTTCATTAACTTGCAGGGTAACATATAACAAAATAACATGCAGGAAAGAGTGAAGCCAGGGTTAAAACAACTGAATTTAATAACAAATCACCATATTTACACATAAACAATTAACAACAAAAACTCCCAATTGACTCCCGCTTAATAAAAATGCCAAAAACTTAGGCGATATCTCTGGAGAGATTAATTACCTGGACCAAGCGTCCTTAAATAAAACGATACCAAAAGTGACCATATAAGTGCGTACGCCGTTCTACATGCACCACGATGTGTACTTTGAATGCGTGATTCGTTATCATCCAGAATGACCCTTCAGACAACGAATCCGCATTTCCTAGAGCTAGACCGACACAAGGGAACACAACTACAATACTTAAGTTAAATCGACACTTCCTAAATCTACTATAAACAAACACACAATTTCCGTGTGAAATTGGACTTAAATTGCCGTAGCAACATTTACTGCCTAAAAACTTAGGACTTCTCACACAAATCAACACAAGTACATTAACACGTGACCAATAGAAAAAATACTCAAATGACCGCTGTCAAAATTTACAAATACTCTACCACTACACCACACGGGTGTGACAAACAAAATTACATGAAATCGAGTCATCAACAAAGCAATAGGCAAACAGCCAACATTTACGTTAATCACAATATTCTTATCCATACAAGGTACAACAATCCGTTACACACATGGCGAACTCCCCAATTAATTATGGCTTAAAAATTAGCCATCACAATGAACAGGTTTGCTACATGAAAGCTTACAGGGTTCAGTCGGACAAATAGGACTGCCTATCAAAATAAGTCACAGGCAAAACGGGCGGTTTGTGGAACTCTGCATGTCTGTCAACCCACGTGTCAATAACCTCGACCTCCCAGAACATGGGGTCGAACCTCGAAGAAATGTGCCCCAAAGCACAATAATACGTGTGTGTCAGAAAAAACATATGGACAAGAATCAGCAGTCTCCCAAGAGCACTCTGTCTTTCCATCTAAAAATACAACAGCAGCAAAATATATAAGGGCGGTAGGACAACTACCCCCTCCTCACGTAGAATCAACACACACAAGACACATCAACACACACTGAATCACACGTATGGGTTGTGACAGACCCTGAAATAAAAGACACAAATAATATCCACATGCTGGCGCCATCGTTCTATGCCGTGACTAGTCACCTGAAAAGGACTCAAGAAAAATCTATCAAAATTAGAACGAAGGTGTTCTACAATTACTTTTAAGTTGGTGCACTCGGTTACCCTAACATGAATAATAACCTGTTCAGCAAAATGTTTTACAATCATTTCCTCCCATTCCTATTTAAAAAAAATATTAACGTTAATAAAGCACCATTTATCGAATGTAACGGGTTCCGCAATTGCAAGGATAAAAATCACGCACGCACGCCGCGTACATTACATATGACTCAAGAAAAAAAATCAAAATATCAACAAACACTTTGGCCACGCGCCAACGGACATTTAAACATATAGTGTCGGTACAAGAAAAACAGCTAAAAACAAGAAAGAAAAACATGACTATTTACAAAGTTCCCCGGCCAAATCTAACTACATAATTGAAATAATCCAATTTTAGTACATCACCGCTTCTGCATGTAGGACTAAGGACATCCTCCTCAACCCATTGCCCTATGGACAATTTAGCACTCCATAGTAGTCGTCTGCGTTGATTTCTTGAAGCTCATCCCAACTTCAAACCACGTGCTGATCATCTTGGTCTCGACTCCTTGGCAGAAAAGTTCAATGTTAAATATTTGCCTATCTATAATCGCTTGCAGGCTACTCAGTTCACCCACAATTGTCCTACTGCGATTAATAGCGAAGACTGGCCCTAATTATATCGCACATACGCACTATAAAAACACATACAATACACACAATTTATACATAAAATATACATCTCGAGTCCGCGCCACTGGCTCGTTAACAAGTTCAAAATCCTGGCTGCACTCGCAGTCGCTATCTCGTCCGGTATTTCCGTCCCGTCTTATGGACTTCGGTTCTGGTAAGCGCTAATGAGGGTGATACGATACTTCCCCCTTAAAGTTGAACTCGTCGTCTTTAAAAGAATGTTACAGTTTATCACGCGCTGGCGTGAAATATTTAGATCACACAATTTAGTAGATTTTAGAACAAAATGTATTATAGCTTATAAAATTCGGTACTGCCAACGCTGCGACTTTAGCTCCCCAGAGCTCAGAAAATAAAATTAGCTTCACTGATTTTAGAGCGTAAAAATCACATTTCAAACTGGCGTGGAGTATACCTCTGAAGGCTCCACACAATAAGACTTAGATAAATTCGAGCGTCAAAATCACACTACAAACTGGCGTGGAGTATGCCTCTGAAGGCTCCACAAGATAAGTACTTAGATAGGCGTCAGGCCAGACTATTTATGAGAAACTGACAAGGGCGGTGGAGTGGGGCGGAGTCGGATAAAAACTTCCAGAGTTTATGTCTCACAAAGATGGGGCTAGTGTCATTCTTCTCCAAATGAATCCAACGTCTCAAATTACTCGAGCGGAGATTAATCCGTTCGGCGGTTCCTTAGATACACACTTCCGCGCGCTTTTTACTACTGACGCCGTCCACCTCGTGGTCACGGCTTGGTCTCTTGCGATTGGCTGATTCAATCGTATGTTCGTTGAGAGGACCTCGTGATTCTCCCTTTATGTCTCCAATTTTGGTACAGTAGTTGCACAATTTGGCCTTGAACTCGACTAATTCTGGCCGTCCCCAGGAATAGCTACCAACTCAGCTTCTGTTGCAACCATTACGAAATGCTGGCCTCCCTAATATCCAAGTCGACTTCCTTATGTGCTGCCTGGGCCGTAGTAATAATAATAATAAATATGAATACTTATTTATCGAAGATCAATAAGGGTTCATTTATCCTCAGCAAGGTTTTGAAATTCGAAACAATTTATTGGTTTGGATTTCAAAAACAAAATCCACTGTAGTAACAACACATCTCTTTAAATCTCACTCAGCTGCTCGAGTGTATGCCCCTCTGACTCAATTAGTGTGCTCCCTTCTCGCTGGAATGTCATTCATATTTTCATTAGGTCTCCCCCTTCTCCTCACGTAGTTGCCACTCCCGTCGTCTCAGCTGCTCGTTGTTTACAAACAAAGTGCGTACTCACGCGCTCCCCGTGGATTTGAGTGTTTGCTTTCAAAAAAAAAAAAAAAATCTGGCAATACAGATTCTGCATAATCATCTTTCCTAATCATCAAATGGTTCCCTTCTGTAGTACGGTTTCAAATTGGCGCTATTAAAAACAGATTTTGCACCAGTGCTCACTTCTTCTAATCTGTAGGCATTGTTACCCAGATTCTTAATTACCCGGAACGGGCCAATGAATTTCGGACAGAACTTGGCGAAGACTTTGTTCTTAGGGTCGGAGATCGGTGGTCTACGAACCAGCACTAATTCTTGTTCTTGTAACTCTCGGTGAAACTTCTTTCCTCGGTACCGTCTCAGCCTTCGGTCCGCTTGGTTCCTCATGTGCTCCCTCGTTCGCTGGATTCGCAAATCATGCGCTAATAATGGATCCCTTGGGCAAGGAATGATCTTGTCCCAAGTTCTTTCCGGCAATCTGTTGTGGTGTACAATCAGTGGGACTTGACCCGTCGACTCGTGCTTAGTAGTGTTCATGCACATCTCAATTTCCCCTACTTTGTCTACCCATTTATTGTGTTCGTTAGGAATCATTACTCTGTAGTATTTAGCGACACAGCGAATTGTTCTTTCGCTCGGATTTCCACAAGGATGACGAATACTTGAAAATATGTGTTTGATTCCTAGGCTCTCCAAACCTTGCCTAAAAACATTGCTTGTGAAATAGGTACCGTGATCTGATAGAATGGATTCCGGCTTCCCAAGCATCGGAATGACTTTGTTCTTAATTCGACTAAGGACTTGTCTTGATGTCGTCTTCTGAATAGGACATAGCACGACCATCTTCGAAAATACATCGACACATACCAAGAGGTGTCGGCATCCACGCTTTCCTTTTACTAAAGGACCAAAGCAATCAATCGCGAGCATCTCGCATGGTTTCTGCGGTAATAGTGGTCTTGGAGGTTGTTTCAGAATAAAGTTGTTCGGCTTTGTGCGCTGACAAGCGTCACACGTTCTAATTACTTCAACAATGGTGAATCTCATCTTGGGCCAAGTAAAGGTCTCCCCTATCGTAGCTTCAGTCTTATCCGTGCCGATATGTGCTAGGCTCTCGTGAACATGCCAAGTTAATCCCCTCTGTAGTGATGCTGGAACTAAGATCCGCAGTTTAGTATGATGCTCATCCACGTACTTATGTAACAAGTTATTCAAGTAGTGAAATCTCGCTTGTTTAGCACTGGCTTCCCGGTACTCCGGTGAATTTGGTTGTAACTCCTTCCTATAGAATTTTATCATCATCATCATCCATGGGTCAGCTTCTTGCTCCTTCCGAATATCCTTCAATCTTGCCAAAAACTCACGAGCCTTAGGTGTCAAGGTAATATTGTGAACTTCCGCTGTTACTTCGTTTCCGTCCTCAGGGTTTCTACTCAAGGCATCTGGTATGACGTTCAATTTCCCAGGACAATGCTCTATTGTGATGTCAAACTGCTGTATGTAGATGGACCAGCGCGTAACTCTCTCACTTGCTATTGTTGTCTTAAATAAAAATGTCAGTGCATGGTGGTCGGTTCTAACAATGATGGAATAACCGTAGATCATCTTGCGCCACTGTTGGAGAGAATATAGAATTGCTAGTAGCTCAAGTTCCGTAACTGTGTAGTTCCTCTCATGTTTCCGTAATTTACGACTCGTGAATGCCAAATAGGATTTCTTCTTGGGTTCTTCAGCGTCCTCTTGGTACAGCATAGCACCAATCCCAATTAACGAAGCATCTGCTTGAATGATAAATTGTTTCTCAAAATCCGGATATCCAAGTTTCACACAGTTTTCCAATAAATCCTTCGTTGCTTTAAAAGACCTGTCGCACTCCTCGTTCCACGACCATCGATTCGCTTTCTTCAACATCTCCTGCATGGGCGCTACTGTTTCTGTGTAACCAGGGCAATTTTCTTTGAAGAAACCTGTCACTCCCAAAAATGCTCTAACATGTTTGACTTTGGTAGGTGTGGGAAATTTCTTAATAGCATCAATCTTGGCTGGATTAGGCCGCACGCCCTCGACATCAATTATATGTCCCAAATATAAAATTTCGCTCTGGCAAAAATGTGACTTTTTTAAGTTGATCTTGAAGTTCATGGTTCTCAGGTTGTCCAGCAGTTTATTTAAATTTATCAAGTGTTCTTCCATTGTCTCAGAAGCGATTAATATGTCATCAACATATCTCGTGGTGAAGTTCTTGACCTCCTCAGTCAGATTTCTATCGAGTGCTCTAATGAGTGCACATCCCGCAGTTTTCACGCCAAAGGGCATTCGACACCAGATATAACTTTGATTATCGAATAAAAATCCCGTCAACAGTTGGGATTTTTCTTCAAGTTCAAGATGGTGGAAACTATTCGTCAAATCAACACTTGAGTATATCTTCTTCCCACGGAAGCCTTTCAAAACATCTTTGATCCTCGGTGCTTGGTCGTGCTCAACTAGCAATTTGTTATTTAAAACTCGCGCGTCTAGGCACAGCCTAATTGATCCGTTTGGCTTGGTCACAGCCAATATTGCGTTCAGATAAGGAGTTGCAGCTTTCCTTATCATGCCAGAATCTAATAAGTTAGTAATGATATCCCTCACCTGAGAAAAATGCTTCTCTGGGATCGGGTACAATTTACTTTTAAATGGGGTCCAATCTGTTACCTGCATCGCATATTGAAAATTTAAAACTTTCCCAGGTACGGTGTCAAACGCTCCTTTATGTAATCTTAAAATTTCTTCCAATCTTCTTCTATCAGATTCCCCTACGATGGCTTCCTTAAGTCGCTCCTGAAGTAGAATTTCGAATTTGGTTCCGCCCATTTCTTCTTCCGCCAAATGCACCCAAAGTTCCTGCGAAATATCTCGGCTATCCATCTCTAGCACTGCTGTCTGGTTAACTTGCTCTCCCCTCAAGATCTTATCTCTGGCCTCATTAGTGCATTCCTCAACAACCCAAGTATTTGCCTCTCTCTCCAGCGGATTCTCTTCCATATTTAAACCCACATGATCCAATCCTTCTACTTGTTTGAAGCTTACAGTGTTGTTATGTAAATCAATTACAGCATGAAAATCGCAGATGAAGTTGGCTCCTAAAATTATATTGTAGTTCATCTTTGGAATAACAATGAATGTTTGTGAAAAAGTATGGTTCAATATTTCCAGATCTAGAAATGCTTGCTGTTTACAATTCATAGTTTTGTCAGGAATGACACCTCTGACTTTCATTAGCGGTACCGGCATAATAGGAACAGTCTGTTTTCTTGCTATTTCTTTTATCAAAATTTCAGTGACTAAGCTCACCTGGCTACCTGTATCAATCAAACATCTCACCCTCATACCTCCAATATGCGCGTAAATAATTGGTAGCTGTCTGATAACATTTTCACGGTTCTTCGCCACTTCCTCCAGGCAGTCGTCTGGGAATGCTACCCACTCTTCTATATTGGCCACTATCATCTCTTCTTGCTCCCTGGCGATCTCCGTTTCTAGCCTGTCTCCTTTCAGTTCATTTGGGTTTTTTTTTTATCCCGGGCCCCATTAGATGTGTTTCGCCGGTTATCATTCTGTCGCTCCTGTTGCCTCAGTAAACTCTCTGCCCCCTCTCCTTGATGGTTGTCTGGGCTCTGTCTGTTCGCCATGGCACGCCCCCACTTCTCCTTCTCCGCTTCTTCATTACTTAATTGATCCAAGTATTTACGGGATTCAATATATCGTTCGTCCCAGTTATTCCTATAATCCCCTCTGTTTTCTTGGCGATAGTCCCTGCCGTTACTCCATCTACCATCTCCATTTCTTTGGTAAGGTCTACCTTGTCTCTGGTTTCCCCTCCAATTCGCGTATTCCCGCTGGTACGTCCACTGATTATTTTGATTTTGGTTATTCTGATAATATCTCCCGCGGTTATTCTGATAATTCTGATTGTTGTTATGGAACTGGTTTCGGCCGTCAAAATCTTGTCTTCTTGGCGTGAACTGTGTCCCTGTGGACTGTGTCTTACTTTGGTTCCCCTGGCCGTGGATATTTTGGAGTCCCTGAACTACCTCTGCCGTGTTGACACATTCCAAATTCCTTCTTCCTGTCTGTGGGCTTACCATACTCGTCTCATCTAAGTGTCTGAGTAATTCTTCGGCTTGGACTGCGGTCTGAATATTTCCTGCGACTAATAATTGTTGGATATGCATTGGGAGTTGTTTTCCGATGGTTAGAACCATATTCGGCTCGCTAGGCGGGTCATCAAAATCCCTGAATTTTACCAATTGCTGACTGAAGAATTCTGAAAAACGGGTTGGATGTGTACTATGGTATTTGCGCGTGTACAGGTCCATTCTTAACCCCTGCTGTAACGAAGGACTCCAAAACTTCTTCAAAAACGCCTCGCGGAATTGAGCCATGTCTGTAAACGTGTACTTGAAACTTAAAAAACAGGTCAGGCTAGGTCCTTCTAAAAATTTCTCCACCAGTCTTAATTGTTTCTCCGGGCCGATGTGTTGGTCATTAAAGTAGTCAGTTAATTGCCGTAGAAATGCTTTGGGAGTAGTTCCTGAATGTTCTTTAAACTTATCGGGCTTAAAATCATTACCCCGAATGACTTGGATGACTTGGGCTGGTGCCAAGTTCGGTTGCGGAGTTGAAGTCTCCCCCCTGTACTGCTGGAATGCATTAGTCGTTAGTCTGGGACTTTGACCCCGACTCGTGTCCTCAGCCAACTTCGAACCTGCCGGACTTCCAATACTTGTTTGCTTTTCCGGAATATTTTCGTTTGAAAATAATGTCGCATTCTCTAACGATCTAATCTCGTTCTTTATGATTAATTCTGAGTGTTCCTGTAATTTCGACTTCATATTTTCCTCCAGTGCCTGCATTCGCTTTAAAACTGCCAGCCTGTCTTCCTTATTCGCATGAGCCTGCTGGTCCCAATCTCGCCGGATCCTACTTTTTAAGCTATTTATTTTCTCCTCGTTCCTCTCCTGATTTTTCTCTAGCTCTTCACGTATCCGTTCCTGCGTTTTCACTAGTTGTTCTTCCAAATTATCCTGAGTTTTGACGAGCTGCTCCCCTACTTCTTGTCTTATGACCTCTTGTGTGTTTATTAGCTGGCCTTCCATCTCTTTTCTTATGATCTCTTGTGTTCTGCCTAATTGCTCCTCTAAATTTTCCCGCAAGTGTATCCGCTCGGTTTCAGCCTTAACTTCGACTTTATCTATTTCCTTTATTAGTTCCAGCACGTTGTTATCTACCGAATTAATTTGCTGCTGTAGTTTCTCTTGGGTTTTCTTCACTCCCGCGGTGTTACTGACACATGCTGCCTCTATCTGCTTGAGTTTATCTGCCACCATCTCGTCAAATTGTACTAATTTGTTATCAAATTTCGCCTCCAATTTCTTCATTTCGCCTAACTGTTTGATGTTGTTTTCCGCAACCTCGCCTGCCAGTTTCTCTACTTTTTGAACGCTCTGATTAATATCATTCGTGATTTTTCCTAACTGTTCGGTTTGTGTTACCGCCTGTTGTGACAATTTGTGGTTTAGTTCATTGAATTGTTTGTCCGTGTCTAATTTCTGGACTTCTAACTGGACCGAAATGTTACCGCTCATATCAAGTAATTGTTTTTCACTATGCTCACGCTGAGCTTCTAATTGTTCTTTTAATTGTTCTTCCGTTTTCGCGGACATTTGTTCTAATTGTTTTTCACTATGCTCACGCTGAGCTTCTAATTGTTCTTTTAATTGTTCTTCCGTCTTTACGGACATCTGCACTAATTGTTCTTCCGTTTTCGCGGACATTTGTTCTAATTGTTTTTCACTATGCTCACGCTGAGCTTCTAATTGTTCTTTTAATTGTTCTTCCGTCTTTACGGACATCTGGATCGACATCTGTTCTAACAATGCCTTTATCTCATCAACACTCGCCATTTCACACACACAAATATATTCAGAGAAAAACAGGGTTATGGGCTAAGGTTTCAGCCCTATACGCACATACATGTCACACATTTAAATATTACTGGCTCTAATTTAATGAAATTTTCAGTAACAAAATTTACTGAATACAATGACATTTATTCCCAAACAACAAAATAACCCCTAGTGATCTGCTTTTAAATTCCTAACCAACAGAATTTACGAAACACCAATTAACCGAAGTCAATTAAATGTCAAATATAAGGCAACATCTTCCTGCTTTGACTGAGTTCATTAATAATGCAAATTTCTAATTTTAATGTGGGCGCCAGAACAAGTTTATAACAAATACCAAATCAAATTCTAACCTTGTTCAATATTTCTAACTTTAGGAACTCAGTGATTTTACTAATGCACATGGCGGTACAACATCGCCTCCATTTACTGAATTTACATGTCCGCTTGACCTGGCATCATTTCTCAACGAAATAAATATGAGATCAGCGAGGCAACAACAACAACAATCCCCACTTGGGCAGCCATTTTTGTTTTATGAACCCTTGCAAAGAAGCATATGAGACTCAGATTCGGGGCGTAACAGGTCATATTCGTAAGTTGCTGTCAGGGCGCTTCATTAACTTGCAGGGTAACATATAACAAAATAACATGCAGGAAAGTGTGAAGCCAGGGTTAAAACAACTGAATTTAATAACAAATCACCATATTTACACATAAACAATTAACAACAAAAACTCCCAATTGACTCCCGCTTAATAAAAATGCCAAAAACTTAGGCGATATCTCTGGAGAGATTAATTACCTGGACCAAGCGTCCTTAAATAAAACGATACCAAAAGTGACCATATAAGTGCGTACGCCGTTCTACATGCACCACGATGTGTACTTTGAATGCGTGATTCGTTATCATCCAGAATGACCCTTCAGACAACGAATCCGCATTTCCTAGAGCTAGACCGACACAAGGGAACACAACTACAATACTTAAGTTAAATCGACACTTCCTAAATCTACTATAAACAAACACACAATTTCCGTGTGAAATTGGACTTAAATTGCCGTAGCAACATTTACTGCCTAAAAACTTAGGACTTCTCACACAAATCAACACAAGTACATTAACACGTGACCAATAGAAAAAATACTCAAATGACCGCTGTCAAAATTTACAAATACTCTACCACTACACCACACGGGTGTGACAAACAAAATTACATGAAATCGAGTCATCAACAAAGCAATAGGCAAACAGCCAACATTTACGTTAATCACAATATTCTTATCCATACAAGGTACAACAATCCGTTACACACATGGCGAACTCCCCAATTAATTATGGCTTAAAAATTAGCCATCACAATGAACAGGTTTGCTACATGAAAGCTTACAGGGTTCAGTCGGACAAATAGGACTGCCTATCAAAATAAGTCACAGGCAAAACGGGCGGTTTGTGGAACTCTGCATGTCTGTCAACCCACGTGTCAATAACCTCGACCTCCCAGAACATGGGGTCGAACCTCGAAGAAATGTGCCCCAAAGCACAATAATACGTGTGTGTCAGAAAAAACATATGGACAAGAATCAGCAGTCTCCCAAGAGCACTCTGTCTTTCCATCTAAAAATACAACAGCAGCAAAATATATAAGGGCGGTAGGACAACTACCCCCTCCTCACGTAGAATCAACACACACAAGACACATCAACACACACTGAATCACACGTATGGGTTGTGACAGACCCTGAAATAAAAGACACAAATAATATCCACATGCTGGCGCCATCGTTCTATGCCGTGACTAGTCACCTGAAAAGGACTCAAGAAAAATCTATCAAAATTAGAACGAAGGTGTTCTACAATTACTTTTAAGTTGGTGCACTCGGCTACCCTAACATGAATAATAACCTGTTCAGCAAAATGTTTTACAATCATTTCCTCCCATTCCTATTTAAAAAAAATATTAACGTTAATAAAGCACCATTTATCGAATGTAACGGGTTCCGCAATTGCAAGGATAAAAATCACGCACGCACGCCGCGTACATTACATATGACTCAAGAAAAAAAATCAAAATATCAACAAACACTTTGGCCACGCGCCAACGGACATTTAAACATATAGTGTCGGTACAAGAAAAACAGCTAAAAACAAGAAAGAAAAACATGACTATTTACAAAGTTCCCCGGCCAAATCTAACTACATAATTGAAATAATCCAATTTTAGTACATCACCGCTTCTGCATGTAGGACTAAGGACATCCTCCTCAACCCATTGCCCTATGGACAATTTAGCACTCCATAGTAGTCGTCTGCGTTGATTTCTTGAAGCTCATCCCAACTTCAAACCACGTGCTGATCATCTTGGTCTCGACTCCTTGGCAGAAAAGTTCAATGTTAAATATTTGCCTATCTATAATCGCTTGCAGGCTACTCAGTTCACCCACAATTGTCCTACTGCGATTAATAGCGAAGACTGGCCCTAATTATATCGCACATACGCACTATAAAAACACATACAATACACACAATTTATACATAAAATATACATCTCGAGTCCGCGCCACTGGCTCGTTAACAAGTTCAAAATCCTGGCTGCACTCGCAGTCGCTATCTCGTCCGGTATTTCCGTCCCGTCTTATGGACTTCGGTTCTGGTAAGCGCTAATGAGGGTGATACGATACTTCCCCCTTAAAGTTGAACTCGTCGTCTTTAAAAGAATGTTACAGTTTATCACGCGTTGGCGTGAAATATTTAGATCACACAATTTAGTAGATTTTAGAACAAAATGTTTTATAGCTTATAAAATTCGGTACTGCCAACGCTGCGACTTTAGCTCCCCAGAGCTCAGAAAATAAAATTAGCTTCACTGATTTTAGAGCGTAAAAATCACATTTCAAACTGGCGTGGAGTATACCTCTGAAGGCTCCACACAATAAGACTTAGATAAATTCGAGCGTCAAAATCACACTACAAACTGGCGTGGAGTATGCCTCTGAAGGCTCCACAAGATAAGTACTTAGATAGGCGTCAGGCCAGACTATTTATGAGAAACTGACAAGGGCGGTGGAGTGGGGCGGAGTCGGATAAAAACTTCCAGAGTTTATGTCTCACAAAGATGGGGCTAGTGTCATTCTTCTCCAAATGAATCCAACGTCTCAAATTACTCGAGCGGAGATTAATCCGTTCGGCGGTTCCTTAGATACACACTTCCGCGCGCTTTTTACTACTGACGCCGTCCACCTCGTGGTCACGGCTTGGTCTCTTGCGATTGGCTGATTCAATCGTATGTTCGTTGAGAGGACCTCGTGATTCTCCCTTTATGTCTCCAATTTTGGTACAGTAGTTGCACAATTTGGCCTTGAACTCGACTAATTCTGGCCGTCCCCAGGAATAGCTACCAACTCAGCTTTTGTTGCAACCATTACGAAATGCTGGCCTCCCTAATATCCAAGTCGACTTCCTTATGTGCTGCCTGGGCCGTAGTAATAATAATAATAAATATGAATACTTATTTATCGAAGATCAATAAGGGTTCAGTATATACGGTAGACTACTACAGTACAGGGTGTATCAAAATGAAGGCTTTGTAGTATTTATTACAGTTAATTACAATTAGCCTATAATAAATAATACATCAAATGAAAGAACAACTCAAACAGTTTGTCCTACAAGTGTTCAATGTGAGCACCATTCGTCACACGGCACACATCGAGTATTTGTTGCAACAACTGCTTCAATCCTGTTTCGTAAGTCGGTTAGGTCAGCTGGTAGCGGAGGCACATACATATGATCCTGGAACTGCTAATTCACGACTAGTCCTCCAAATTGATTTCTTGGGGCTGCGCGTGAAAGACTCTCTCACTCGTTCAACATGTTCTTCAATCTTTGATGGTCGGCCGGTTCTCTTCCCTTTACAAAGACAGCCTGAGTCTTCAAACTGATGATACCATCTACTGTACGGATGTTATTATAACTTGGAGGAATACAATGGAACTTAATACGGAACAGACGTTGCACTGTAACTACAGATTCAGTCCTTGCACACTGTAAAACACAAAAAGCTTTCTGCTCCCTAGTCGCCATCTTGGCTACTAGAGCTTCTAAGGGAAGACGGGGGAACCAGTGCACGCGCATGTACGAACACTTTGTAGCACAAACTGTTTGTGTTGCTCTTTCATTTGATGTATTATTTATAATCGTACGTTAACTGTAATAAATTCTACAAACCCTTAAAGCCTCGATATTCATTTAGATACACCCTGTATTAGGCCTATGAACATCTGCCAACGTTCGTGCTAATTTCCTAATGTCCCACCAAGACTCATGGTAGATGCTATATTGCATCATGGTTTATTGGTATTAATCTTAAAATGTTTGGGACGAGTTAAATGGACACGTTAATTCGTGCACCATGGGCGCGAGGGAAGCTGCAAGTCCTTTGTAACAAGTCGGATTTTAACCATTATTTTAGCCCCCACCACAGTAGGCTACTGTTAAGTTTAATTAAAAACTTCTTAGACTTAACGCCAAACATCTTGAAAATACGAGGATCCTGGAGGTGTACCTTACTTTGGGTAGTGCAAGGCTTTTAAAAGTGTCTAGTCCTTTGCTAAAATTCGTTAATGTTGATCAAATGGTTCCCGAGTTATTAATTTATATGTATTTTATATATTCAACATGCCAGCTACACGTTTACTCTCATAATCGTGTGAGATTTAGGTTTTTATTGTGAGACTCCTGTTTCCGAGTTTCGAGGAACAAATGGTCAATGGGATCTTCTGCAACCTGTTTTTAAAATAAACCTCATACCCACCATATAGAATCATGAATGTATGGTGCCAATGAATTCTTGACTATAGTAAAATTCCTATCATATAGGAGCAGTGGCGCACGCAGGATTTCCTTCTGGGGGGGGGGGTCGTTAATATAATGGGGGTAATTGTGTACATTGTTAAAGGGGCAGATGGCCTTGCTGTTCCGCCCCTTGGAACGACAGTCATCGGTAACCGTTCTCTTTGCATGAAAACTGCACTCTACTCGCAGCGAGACCCCTCCTTCAGCATTGGATCAGTTTTGCTGTTGAAGTGTGCGATCGGTCAACTTTTCCGGCATTTTCAAGGGTTCCGCTCCTTTCCTTGGTCAGCAACAATCCACTGCTGACCAAGGAAAGGAGCGGAACCCTTCAAAATACCGGACGCAGTTTCCACTGAAACGTCGGGAGATATCCTGTCTGGAACATGGCCTACAAGCCCGAAAAAACGTGTACATAATTATGAACGCCAGTCGTGAAGGCCTTCTGAGGACCTGCTGTCCAAAAAGTTAAGTCACTGTATGAAGATTTTTCAGCTGAATGTAGAAGGCATTAGTAGATCCAAATGCCAAATACTCCACAAGATCCTGGTGGATAATAACATTGATATAGCCTTGATTCAGGAAACACCTGCAGAAGATGAGAACCAACTTAATTTAAGAGGCCGTACTGTATACCTGGCTATGAGCTGCTATGTGCTACTTACGATAAGGTGTATGGTATAGCGACATATGTAAGATCTAGTAGCCTATAGAAAATGTATCTCTCCTTTCCAATAGTTCTATTAACGATATCCATGAGATTGTTTCCAAGATAGGAGAAGTAACTGTGGTAAATATGTATAAACCTCCAGGGGTAACATGGCCTGGGCACGTGCTTGAGACTCACAGTCACCCCACGATTTATGTGGGAGATTTCAACAGCCATCATGAAATGTGGAAGTATAGTCATAATGATGAAAATGGAATTGCTTTGGTTGATTGGATAGAACAACATAATTTCCATCTTGTATTTGATGCCAAAGACCGTTGTACATTCCGATCCCCTGCTCGGAAGACAGATTACAATCCTGACTTGTGTATCGTCACGTCTGATGGCAAGCTCCAACCCCTGCCAATGTTGAGACAGGTCTTGATAGATTTCCCACACAGTCAGCACCGACCAGTTCTCCTTGAAATGGGCCAAAGTATTCCATTAATAAGATCATTTCAACATCCGAGATGGAACTTCAACAAAGCCAATTGGACATCATTTACAGAAAACCTAGATAAATGTGTCGGTTGGATTCCTCCTACAAGGTCTATCTATAAGCGTTTTGTTGGAGCAATAATAACTACAGCGAAAACATGTCTTCCACGAGGATATCGCAAGGAATAAGTACCTGGATGGACAGAAGATTGTGAGAAACTCTATAGGGAATTCCGTGAAAGTAATGATCCCGAAATAGCTGATGAACTGCTACACAGCCTCGACGCTGCCAGACGCCTTAAGTGGACTACAACTGTTGAGTCACTAGACTTCAAAACATCGAGTAGACAGGCCTGGTCTCTTCTGAGGAAGCTTGGTTGTGGAAGCCCACCTCAACGTGCAAATGAAAACGTCACACCCAATAACATTGAATCTAACATAGTTTCTACATCACGAGCTCCCCAAAATAGACAACATACAAACAGGGTTAAGAAGGAATTAGCGGAGCTCAAATCAGTATGTGCATCGGACTCGGTATACTCTTCTCCTGCCGAAGTAACTTCAGCATTAAAAGATTTGAAAGCAGGAAAAGCACCAGGATTTGATGGTGTTCATTCCGAGTTCCTTATTAACTGTGGAAAGTATGTAAGGCAATGGTTAGCTGAGTTTTATACAGATATTCTCCGGTCGGGTAATATACCATATGTATTTTAAAAAAAGCAAAAATTATGCTATTCTTAAACCTGCCAAACCAAGCAATAAATCTGACAGCTATAGACCCATTACTTTGCTAAGTATGATCTATAAGCTTCTGTAAAGGCTGATTTATAATAGAATAAGCCATGTAATATTCGGAAATTTACCTATTGAACAAGATGGATTTCGTCCCCAACAATCTCATGGATATCGTTAGTAGAACTATTGGAAAGGAGGGATACATTTTATATAGGCTACTATACCATACACCTTTCGTTGAAATGATCAGGTTCTTTCTCTGACGACATTCATAGGGGCGAATTTCCAGAAACACCAAAAGACTTCAGTTGCCTTCATTGACTTAACGGCAGCGTATGATACTGTCTGGAGACAAGGTCAGATTCTCAAACTTCTTCGGACTATTCTATGCTTAAGACTTGTGAATCTTATCAATAATATACTCAACAACAGAAGCTTCCGGGTTATACTGGGGAACAAGATGAGATCATATAGGAAGTTGAATAATGGTCTTCCTCAAGGCTCTGTGTTGGCTCCTTTACTATTCAGCTTACATATAGCCGATATGCCAGACACCACTTCTAGGAAATTTGGATATGCTGATGATTGGCCCTTTGCTATCAGCCACAGAGATTTTGAATCACAGAGGGCATACTATCAATTATGGGCAAGTATTTCCGTGACTGGAGGCTGCAGCCTAGTGCTACTATGTAAGACAGAAGTGTCACCTTTCCATCTCAGTAACAGACTAGCCAATAGAGAACTGAATGTCTATTTTGGAAATAGATTACTGTCACACAACAAATATACCAAATATTTAGGAGTTACTTTAGATAGGACTCTGAGTTTCAGAGAACATCTTACCAGAACAGCTGCTAAGCTCAGATCTAGAAACAATATTCAACAGAAACTGTGTGGTACAACGTGGGCTTCTACACTTAGGACTTCTGCCCTTGGATTGGTGTACCCAGTAGCCGAATACTGTGCGTCCACCTGGATGAATAGTGCTCATATCAAGCTTGTTGATATTCATCTCAATCAAACTAATCGCATCATCTCGGGGACAATTAGATGTACTCCGACATATTGGCTAAGATAGCGGGTTCAAACCCAGCCGAAGCCGTCGGATTTTTTAAGAGCGTTAAAAATCCCTCAGTATGCCTTCCTTCGGAGGGGAAGTAAAGCCGGCGGTCCCATGTCATACATTTATGGCATGTTAAAGAACCTTCCACTAATTGCACCTGTGTGAAGCTAAATTGGTTAGGTTAAGAATGTAAACAACGCTCTTAGGTTTCTACGTTCGTTGCCAAGAGCCGACTGTGGTGGCGTCTAGTAGCTCAGTTCTGAACTTGGCCTAGTAGTCGTTGACGGTGGCGCTTGGCGGCAAAAGTAGGAACTATTTGAAAAATTCTAAGTTGCAGTCCTTAAATTAAAAAACAGATAACACACTAAGACAGTCATCTCAATTAACACCGGTTATCAGACAGATTCTACACACACCCAAAGTACACGGGGCTACATGACTTAAGAACCAACCAACCAACATATTGGCTGCCAGTACTAAGTCACATTCCACCTCCGAGTATGAGACGAGAACATGGACTTATGAAGGTGTACAGCGCCATCTGCAAACATCCTCATCTTCCCGTGCACCATGATTTTCCTGATATTAGTGGGAATATACTTCGCTCTCGCCACCCTCCTCTGACTACTGTACAAAGGCTCGTTGAAAGTGAGTTCAACTTGACTGCCCGTTGGAAGCAGTTCTGGTCGATCTCTGCCTCACCGGAACAACAAACTATGCCATGCATCACAACCAAGCTTCCAGGTTTTGAGCTTTCTAGAAGATTTTGGTTCACCCTAAATAGAATAAGAATAAATTGTGGCAGATGCGCCGACTCTCTTCACAGGTGGGGGGAAATTCCATCTCCGAAATGTACCTGCGGTGCTGATAGACAAACTATTCAGCATATCACACAAGATTGTCCACTAACTGCCTTCTCTGGGGCTTCAGTTGAGTTCCTGATGGCTACACAAAAATCCGTCGACTACATAAAAAGGATGTAAATCTGACATTGTGACCCTTATCTGAGTTCAGCCTTGTATATAGTTATTTTCTCTACAATACTGTTTTAATTATCTTTTTATTATAATATGGATTGTGATGTGTTTTGTAGCATACGCTAAATAAATAAAATACTTATCTACAGAGGAGGTAGTACGGTATATATGGATATGTTCTGATTGGGGGCATAATGATGAACAATACAGTATTCAGAGTTGGGCAGTATCGAAAATACATGTATTTAAAATACGTATTTTCGATACTTTTGTATTTTGTATTTTGTATCGAAAATACATTTTTGAACATGTATTTTGTATCTGTATTGAAAATACTTTTCATGAGTATTTTGTATTTTCAAAATACATAAAATACAATCAAAATACAATCACTGCATTAGGTAATTTTCAGTTTTATCTTCCATTATTTTCGCTTTTAATAATTTAAGTCAATTGGTAGACATTAAGTTTTAGATCAATACAACTCTTCCAGCAATAAAGCGACCTAGTAAGACCATGTGCAATGCTATTTATTTAGGATGCATTTAGAACAAAATCTCCGAAGGATGTCTCCCGATGTTCTGTTATCAGTGTGTTTGATCTTGGAAACCTTTCCACAAGCAGTAGCCTCAAGCTACGTAGTATGAAATTCCCAAACGCATGAGGTTGTCTGAACCTGTTAACTAGTATTGTTCGAAAATTCCTGGAAGTGCTCACATAAGGGCTGTACAAAATGCGGCAATTGTCTCCCGTAAGAGTAGTGTAAGAGTTGTATAAAACTTTGAATTGACAAATAAGTTGCTGTTCTTTCATTTGACGAGCTTGTATCACATCGTGATCATTTTGTCCCGTGTACTTATGTGTGTATGTATATATATATATATATATATCATTCATAACCGTGTTATTGTGGGTCAATGTTGTAGTAGTACCGTAGTGGGTTTATATTTAATTTGGGGAAGGAGACGGCAGTGGCCTTAAGTTAGGAACCATCCCGGCATTTTCCTGAAGTATAAGAGGAAAACCACTTCCGCTCTTCGCAGGTTTGCTAGCCACTGCACCACGAGCCAGACGAAAATAAATATGATGGTTGTTGTTAATAAATCTTGATCATCAGCCCGATGTATTTGGGTGTGTGTTAAATATGTCTGATAACCTGTGTTTGTGTGATTTTTGTAGTAGTATGCATGGCTGTATTTATTATGGTCTAGGATTGAGCAGATGCCCTGTCAGTGCCAGAAAAAGAAACTTGGATCTCTGTATTTGTCTTGAATACAGTAGTTGCATACGTTAAGGATGGAAGGAAGAAGGAAGATTGTAGTTTTACGTGACCGTTAATCTCGAGATCATGAGCCACGGGACCTCCTTTTTACATGGAATCCGAATCACTGAATATGGCATTTCACAAGCATTGACTGGGAATTGAACCCACTCCGCCGTGGTGAGAGGCCAACAGCTTGACCGCTGCTCCACCACACCCTCTACGATAAGGATGGATGACGATGTATGTCTACCCCTTACTTTTACCTATTTAACGGGATCGGGGATGAGATGCGATGAAACGCTATGTGGCGGATGTATTTACGACCGGATGCCCTTCCTGACACCAACATGAGAGGAGTTAATGAGAGATCTAGATGAATGAAGCTGGGCAAGGATGTGGAAGGAAGCTGCCGTGGCCTGTCAGAAGGATCGTCCCAACATTTGCCTAGAATTGAAAGTGGGGAAACCACGGTAAACCATTTCCAAGATGGCCGACGGTGGGGTTCAAACCCACGTCTACCAAGTCCACATGGAGCATGGCCACATTGCCTAGCGCTGTGCGTTAGCGGGTGACCGCTGTCGGTAGTGATAAGATGACCATAATAATACGGTAATAATAACTATAATGCGTATGATTCCTGTTTCAACTGGGACGGAAATGAGATAATATATATTTTCGCGTCCTTATGGTGGATAGTTTATACAGTCGGATGTCATTCCTGTCGCCAACCTCATTTTTTTTAGCGTATGGCTTTTAGTGCCGGGAGTGTCCGAGGACATGTTCGGCTCGCCAGTTTTTGTAGCTACTTCGAGACGGACACCCAATGGGTGAGTTACAAGTACCGTTGGGGAGGAAAGTGGGAATGTACAAGGACGAGGAGTTGAGTTGGAAGGTAGCGGCTGTGGCCTATAGTTAGGGACCAACCCCGGCAATTGCCTGGAAGGAAGATGGGAAACCACAGAAGACCATCTTCAAGGTTGCCGGCGGGGTATTCGAACCTCCTCGCCTCCCGGATGTGAGCGACTGCCAGCAGTCATGCCGAAACGACCTCGGCTAACTCACCCGGTGCCAACCTCATGAGAGGAGTTAATGAGAGATGATATGAATGAAGGTGAATGAAAATAAGCACGGATTTGGAAGGGAGCGGCCGTGGCACATTCGAAGGTGCCGTCGCAGCATTTGTCTGTAGTTGAAAATGGGAAACCACGGAAAACTATTTCACGGACGGCCGGCGGTGAGGTTCGACCCACGTCTACCGAGACCACAGACATCTGGGCACCAGCTGCCGTTGTTGGTTGGTTGTTAATAATTATAAATGACCCAACTTCGTTCATTAATTATGTTTTTTATTCTTTTGTGGCATACCGGTACGGTATTACTTACAAAGGATAATTTATAACGGAATGTACAAATTAAACATGTTGAGTCAATTGACTGTAGTGTCCCGTGGTGCTGATTTCTTACATCACCATTTTAGGATATCAGAGAGTAGTCTGAATGAAATGCCTCACTGTTTGCCTGACAGCGCTATAAAGAAAATATGAACAGACGGACATATAACTAGGGCATACACCTTTTTTTTTAAACATCTCAACTAAGAAACAGTTCTAAATAGTAGGAAATATTATTTTATGGATCCTCAAGCAGTCTTACCATCAATAATTATTTTATTATGTTCATTTTTAAGTATAACTCGTATACAATTAAAATACCCATTGATTTAAAAAAAATGAAAATAATTTTACAATATTTACATAGTGAATTCAGAATAAACAAGAAGTTCCGTGAAGAACTATACATCCTACTTTTCATGCCAATGATTATTCTACAGAATATGAACCTATCTAGAATAATGACGAAATTAAGTTGCTAATATCGAAATTTCCAATTAGTTCGAAATACTGTATACCTGGCATAATGTATCCTAATAGAGCACTACAGTTGGCAGCCCTGATGACTGAATATATTCTTAGTTCCGTCTCTTAAGGTACTAAATACAAAATTTGGTTGAAGTCCAATGAATAGCATGGACGTTACATGCAGTTAAACATTGGATCTAACAGCGCGCGTAAAATCATGTTGGCAACAATGTCATGCATGTATTGGTCAGAAATAATCTGAAATAATATGATCTATTGTTGTGCCAATTTTGAATGAAATCCATTAGTTAGTATAGAAGTTACATGCATTTTAAAATTGGACCTATCAGCAGGCTTAGAATCATGTTGGCAGCACTGACGTATATTAGTTACTCCAAATTCGTCTAGAATGCCAGGTACTATACGTGTGCAACGTTTAGAGCTATTGGCTTGCATACTTTCTGATATATTGATATTAGGGTAACAAAAATAGGGACAGCACATATTAACAGTTGGCAGCCCTGGTTGCTCCTTAGAATACGCATAGTCATATCTGTTATGGTACACATAGCACATACGAAATTTGGTTGAAATCCAAATGATAGTATGGAAGTTACATGTATTTAAAGTTGGACCTGTCAGCAGGCTTAGAATCATGTTGGTAGCACTGACGTATATAAGTTACTCCAAATTAATATAGAATGTCAGGTACTATATGTGTGCATAGTTTAAAGCTGTCGGCTTGCATACTTTCTGATATATTGGTATTTGGATAAAATAAATTAGGAGCATTTATTAACAGTTGGCAGCCCTGGTAGGTCTTAAGAATACGCTCAGTCATATCTGGTTATGTACACATACAACATACGAAATTTGGTTGAATTCCACTTGATAGTGTAGAAGTTATATGCATTTAAAAATTGGACCTATCAGGAGGCTTATAATCAGTTTGGCAACACTGCCATGTTTGGCCTCCTGGAAATTAAACTGAAATATTATGATCTGTACGTGTGCCAATTTTGAAATAGCTCCCATTCATACTTTCCAAGATATCCAACATGGAGCTCAAATTTCAATTGCGATTTTTTAGCAGTTGGTAGCACTGACATCATTTTAAAATATGGCCGTAAGATATTCAGGTATAGATCTTTACTCCTACCAAATTTTGTTTCGATTGCTGCAGCCGTTTAGGGGTTGATAGGGGGGGACACACACACAGCCAGTCAGACAGACAGAAGGACAGACAGACAGACAGACAGACAGACAGACTTTTTCCTCATTTTTGCAAAATGTGAAAAGTAGGCTAAAAATAATTGATATTAACTTGCAAAAGGGACTGTATTGAAATAATTTCAGTATTATCCTGTGATAGTCTCCTGAAATTTCTTCTTGCTGACAAGGGCTGAATTGATGTGTGTTTTTCTTTTTTTATTTCTTTTTTAACGACATTTCTCTTATGTTTGGCGGGTTCCAAATGTTCAGCCACAGAAAACTTTCCAGAAACTCCCTACATTTCCTTCACAAATTTTACAATAAAGGACACTATCGTCGGTAGAATATAATTCATTCCCAAATGTTTTCAAAAAATTTCGCAACTTAACAACGACGTTAGCTTTTATTGGAGTCATACCTCCGTGCTTGCTGTGGTTGACAGTAAGCAGCTTGGTATTTCACTGAAGGTTGGAATTAAGGAATTTGAGATAATAGGTCCAGGTAATATTTGTGGAAATCCCTGGTCATTCATAAGCTGAACCCCTATTGTGAACTGGTGATAAATGAATGGAACGAAGGTATTTCAGTTGTTGGAGAATCCGGTTTTTCCTTACTGGCAATGCAGACTACTAGTTATCAGAATATACAAATACTCGGGGTGATTTAAGGGAGGTGAAAGCAACTTTATCATTAACAAGGAAATGTTCAGGTTTGACTAACCAACCAAGAAACTCTTGGAGTCCGAATAGAAATATACGACTGAACATGAAGTAACAAAAAGCGCTTCAAAACAATAGGAAATTAAAATATACACTATTCTCCAGCATAGATATGCACTTAAACAGGCAAAGGAGAAGAATATGATGCATTGTGCCAAAATAACCAAAATATGCATAAATATGCAAAAATATGATTTTGCATGATCTTCCGGGCCTTAGTTATTAAGCTGTACACCTATTATCTTGGCACGAGAGCTATTTATCCGACTACTTCGTGGTGCAGTGGCTATTATTCTTGGCTGTCACTCCTGAGGTCGGTTTCGATTCACGAATCTGTCAAGAAATATAATTCTGGTCTGAGGCAACTCAATTATCCTGCAAGTGGTTTCCCACTTCTACTTCAGGCAAATGCCGGGATGGTACCTAAATTAAGAGCATGGCCGCCTCCTTCCCAATCCTTATCTGAAATACAAATAGGCTACACACACTAATATAGCCATCACAATAACACAATTCATCAGACAAATTCCACACACGCCCAAGTACACGGGGCGACATGAACACAATATCGCAACGACAACTAGCTCTTTATCCGAACTGGTGCACAGTATTCAGTGACAGATTATACGAAGTCAACAGCTGAACAACAGAGAATATTGGTGTTGGACCCTAAGTGGAACGACAAAGCTTCCACAAAATGTCATTCTACGTCTTGCGGTTGTCGGCAGTCTTTGTTAGATAATCTTTGAATGATAGCGTTTTCTCAATAGTTTCATCCTGTTTAAACAGTACACATATACACTATATATATATAAGTTCGACGTGTTGCGTAGTGGCTAGCACTCTTGGCTGTCACCACAGAGGCCCGGGCTCGATTGCCGACTCTGGCAAGGAATTTATTTCTGGTTTGAGGGCTGGAACGGGATAAACTCAGCCTCGAAGGCCAAACTGAGAAGAGGTGTGTTCGAATCCCATCTCAGCCGTCCTGGAAGGGCAGATGTGGACATCACCATGCTGCAAAACTACCAATATCTTTGTTAGCATCAACTGTGGCAGTTGTATAGCCAAGATTGACCAATGCGAGGGTGGGGTTATAGTTTCAAAATATTGTGTGGTGCTCATCATTATACCATTATAAGGATTGGTTGGTTCTTAAGTTTAGGGGCTGCGACAACGCGGTCATGTAGCCCCGTGTACTTTGGGTGTGTGTAGAATCTGTCTGATAACCGGTGTAAATTGTGATGGCTGTATTAGTGTGTGTATCTGTTTTTTAATTCATGTGGACTGCAACTTTGATTTTTTCAGATAGTTCCTACTTTTGCCGCCAAACGCCACCGTCAACGACTACAAGGCCTAGTTCAGAACTTAGTTACTAGACGCCACCGCAACGAACGTAGAAACCTAAGAGCGTTGTTTACATTCGTAACCTATACAATTTAGCTTCACACAGGTGTAATTAGTGGAAGGTTCTTTAACATGCCATAAATCTATGACATGGGACCGCCGGCTTAACTTCCACTCCGAAGGAAGGCATACTGAGGGATTTTTAATGCTCTTAAAAATCCGATGGCTTCGGCCGGATTTGAACCCGCTATCTTGGTCATAGAAGCTCAGCATGCTACCAACTACGTCATCGAGGCCGCATCTCCACGAGGTAGCTTAGGTCATACGATAATAATAATAATAATATCAAGGATGATACAGCACAACTAAACACCAAATATGGAACGATAAACCGTGTTAATAAATTTAAATATCTTGGGGAATGGATCCAGCAAAATGGCCTTGACAAGGAAGCCATAGAAGCAAGAAGCAAGAAAATGGAAGTCGCTTTTCAAACCACCCGCAACATATATAACAAAAAGTGCTTTTCTATGAACACAAAAATTCGTCACTACAACACTGTCATCAAACCAGTACCGCTATATGCATCTGAATGCCTTATCCTACCCGAGAAATATTTACTCGCGAAGTTAGAGAAAAAGAAAGAAAGATCCTACACATCATACTTGGCCCGGACTACAAAAATGGCATCTACATCAGAAAATCCAGGCAAGAAATTTACTCGAGGATAGAGAAGATCACAGATACAATGCGAAAACGCAGAGTTTGCTTTTACGGTCATATACGACGGATGATCGACTCCCGATTGACGAAACGTATCTTCAGTATATTCGACTCAAAACCAAAAACGACAATGCCAAGGTATGTTAACGTCCAGAAAGATCTGAAAGAAATGGGGATACGAGCAGAAGATGCACAAGACCGAAACCTTTATAGAGCAGCCATCAAGACGTTTGGGACTTACCGGGACGAAAAAACGGACAACTGGTGCGAAATGGACAGAAGAACGTCGTGCTAAACACAGTGAGCTCATGAAGACAATGTGGATCAAGCGAAAAGTGAACAAATGCCAGAATGTAAGATGAGGCTTATCGTGGTCCCTAGTTGGCCGATTAGGGAAATTGAGTGAATGAATAATAACAATTCCTATACCGTATATATTTCCCATGTTGTGGGTTCGAGGACAAAGTGAGGTAAATTTCTATGTGGCAGTGGTTTTCACGGCTGGATGATCCTCCTGACGCCATCCTCAACACAGAGCTGGATGGGAAACGAAATGACAACAGGGCAACAGCGACCAAGGCCCATCAGGAAGTACCATTTCATGGAGGCTGACGGTGGGATTTGAATCCTTTGGCCTTGCACGTTAATGCACGCACCCGTCTTGATCACCGATAATAATAATAATAACAATAATAATAATAATATTAATAATAATAATAATAATAATTTGAAAAGTTTGAATGGAAGAGAAGCATATTTTACTAAGTATTTTGTATTTTGAAATGTATTTTAAAATACTATTTTGTATTTTGTATTTTCAGGAATTTTATAACTGTATTTTGTATTTTGTATCTAAAATACTTTTTTGTGAGTATTTTGTATTTTGTATCGAAAATACATTTTGTGAGTATTTTGCCCAACTCTGACAGTATTGCAACATATGTCAGGTCTCATCTCACTAATTAAAAAGTATCTTATCAAGACAGAACAGCAGATGTCTATGATTTGGCTGTCAAGATTACCGGCACAATTGTTGTTCTGCAAATAAAGCAGCAGTGGTGTTGTAGGATCAAGACACGTGCATACACACAGTCTTAGCTACTGCAGGCCTAATCGGAGGGCCGTACGGTATTTAACAAGGGGCCCACACATGCGGTATGATATTACGTACCTTACCAGCTTCATGCAGTATGCCTACTTAAATACTGAACTGGTACTGTTTAGTCATAGATATGGGTTTACTTGATGTCAGTAGAGTGCATGTGGATGTGAATAATTTAAAATACTAACCTACGAGTTAAAAAATTACTCCGGGGCTGATAACGAAGATGTCCCAACTCCTAAAATGAATTAACAACAAACAATAAAATAACTCAATTCATGAAGACCACTTTTCGATCCTGGTTATTTGTTTTTGTCACACCATCAACCGTAAGGATCTTCATGAGAGAATACATACTGTAGGCCTAATGAACATTGAATAATGATGCAAATTACTTACAGTACCCATATCTGTGAATTTTATGGACAACGATAGACTTCGGACGCCATTTTTCTTTTCAGCTCACTGCCCTCTCGCTTGAACGTTTGGATTCCTGCCTAGATCGTTGCCTACGATTTACTGTATATAGGCCTACAAGCCCGAGATTGAGAAAGGCGAGTGATAGTAGTTCTCTATGTCTTCGTCAGAATGCATTCTTTCCGGGTATTTTGAACTGGACTAGGCCTACCAACATAACTGTATCAAAATATTCGAAAATTCATGGAATTAAGATCGGTGTCAAGTGATATGATTTTTTTGTTTGTTTCCGACTTTGGCCAACTATGGACCGCATGGAACCTAAGGCTTTCTGGTAATTTTTTTTCTTCTTTTCTTCCCAGAACCTCTTCATTCTTTTACTTCTAATCTTTCTCTGCTCCTCTGTCATTACCAAATTTAGCCTGTGATGTGGTGGTTTTTCTTTGAACGTCTTGATATTGTCAACTCGGCTTCGAAACGTTTTCCTATCGTGAATGACAAGTTCAGTTAGTCCAACTTCAATGGCGTCTCCTTTGACCTCTTCTACCCATTTTGTAGTAGCTTTCAACCCTGTGATGTATTTAAAAAATTTCTTTGCCAGCCTGTTCCCGTCCATTCTCATCAAATGCCTGTAAAATTTTAGCCTTCTTTTACGCATTGTGACCACAATGGTTTCGGTCTGCATATATGCATGGCATAGTTTGTTGTTCCGGTGAGGCAGAGATCGACCAGAACTGCTTCCAACGGGCAGTCACGTTGAACTCACTTTCAACGAGCCTTTGTACAGTAGTCAGAGGAGGGTGGCGAGAGCGAAGTATATTCCTACTAATATCAGGAAAATCATGGTGCACGGGAAGATGAGGATGTTTGCGGATGGCGCTGTACACCTTCATAAGTCCATGTTCTCGTCTCATACTTGGAGGTGGAATGTGACTTGGTACTGGCAGCCAATATGTTGGTTGGTTGGTTCTTAAGTTTAGGGGCTGCGACAACGCGGTCATGTAGCCCCGTGTACTTTGGGTGTGTGTAGAATCTGTCTGATAACCGGTGTTAATTGTGATGACTGTAAAAGTGTGTGTTATTGTTTTTTAATTTAAGGACTGCAACTTAGAATTTTTCAAATAGTTCCTACTTTTGCCGCCAAGCGCCACCGTCAACGACTACTAGGCCAAGTTCAGAACTGAGCTACTAGACGCCACCACAGTCGGCTCTTGGCAACGAACGTAGAAACCTAAGAGCGTTGTTTACATTCTTAGTTTCACACAGGAACATTTAGCCTTTTTTTCATGTTCCGTCATCATCTTTCCGTGGTCCGAGAAATTACCTCAGGATCCTCCTTTCCTTTATCTAAAGGTCCTTCAGCTCCCATTTTTTGTTCAGGGTTAGACACTCGGAGGCATATAATCATTGGCCTACTTTTCACATCTAGCAACAAATATGAAAAAGTAGACTTATGAGATCAATCCAGGGGCAGATGATCTTGTAGTTCCGCCCCTTAAAACAACAATAACTAACTAACTAACTGACTAACTAACTAACTGAGATCAATCCGGGCAGATGTGTGTCTGTCTGTCCCATCTGTGTGTGTGTCCCTATCAACTATTGTGTGTAAGCCTATGCCGAAGGGCATTTTCAGATGCAACAGACCTACCAACTACCGGTACCTAATAACTTTCTCTGTGACGTGCTCAATTACACTACAATATTTCAGGCATATTTCGAACAAATCATAAATGCCAGTGTCATCAACTTAATTTCGTCATTATTATACACCAGCGGTTCCCAACCTTTCTTTCCTCCCGTACCCCTTTATAAATTATTTAACTAAAATAGTACCCCCTAGAAAGTAAACTTTTAAAACGTTTAATATTTTACGGTAAATATGTACTGTACATACCTTAAGGGGCAGATAACCTCGTAGTTCCGCCCCTTAAAACAACAATAACTAACTAACTAACTGCATACCTTAATAAAAACATTAATAATAAAAAGTAACTTACAACTACTGTATTTATAACTTTTTTTAAATACAGTATGAGTAATATTTTTAATTTATTATTTGTTTGCTGTTAGTATGCATTTTATTTCAATAAAATTATAATCTTTTATATTTATTGCCTCGTGGAAATGAAGATTTATATAAACATTTAGCAGAGGAAAATAAACAATTACAGTACATAAGATTTTTAATTTTGATTTTATTGAAAACCAATTAATTCTAGCGAATAGTTTGGCAAAAATAGACAAATCAAGACAATAGCAGTGCAGCGGTGAAAGTGACTGGGGTTGGGGTAGGGTGGGTTGTCGAGGGGGCGAATTGACCTTGACGTGCGTCAATAAGACAGCACTGAGCGCCGCGCCGTTACTTTACGACTGACACGTCAGTTCACGCCACGGTTTTTGGCCGGTGAGCCCCGATTGCGCAGTCGTACAGAGGACAGATGGCGAACCTCAGGCATTTGCAATTGGTACATTAGTTGCTTTCTGCGCAACTGAAAACTCACGCATTATTTTCACACGCGTGAGGCTCGCAGACTGTCCTCTGTACGACTGCGCAATCGGGACTCACCGGCCATAAACCGTGGCGTGACCTGTACGATGCGAACATGGCGCCCGCCATTACCGTTTATTTTTGGCGTACCCGTCACTGGTTCGTTGTGTACCACCAAGGGGTATGCGTACCCCAGGTTGGGAACCGCTGTTATACACGACTGGTATATAAGAACCGGGGTGGATGAGAGCGGTCTGATTTTTATGCTGATTTTGTTCATAATTATGTCTTGTACTTTCGGAGTTTGCCGGAGTGGCTTATACAAGATACAGAGTGTTTTAAAATTCCCATTACAAACTTTGAGGACTTGTAGTGGGGGCTAAGACGACTCTTGCTCTTGTCGTCTGGGTCCAATTACAGGTGGGGATCGATGTGATGACCACCGACGTCAACACAGAACGGTACCTCAGTATCATGTTCTGGTACACAAGAACACCAATCCCTGGTCCTCCAACATCCGCCGCAGCTATAACCCGCGCCAGTTAGGTCTTCCTCGGATTCCACAGGGGTTTCGTAAATCAAGGTTTTCATGTAACCCCACAGGTCTAGCGGTGACAAGTCGGTTGAACGTGGAAGCCAAGCAATCGAGCCAACACGACCTATCCACTATTGCCTAAATCTGTGGTGCAGATGATCTCGTACTGCAAGTGAAAAATGAGGTGGTGCGCTATCGTGCTGACACCACATGTTTTGACGCACATGCAATGGCACATCGTCAAATAACTCATGCAGTACTGTACGTCTTCAAGGATTGGTTGGTTCCGTAGTTTAGGGGCTGCGACAACGTGGTCATGTAGCCCCATGTACCTTGGGTGTGTGTAGAATTTGTCTGATAGCCGGTGTTAATTGAGATGACTGTATTAGTGTGTGTTATCTGTTTTTTAATTCAAGTAAGGACCGCAGACGATAATTTCAAGTAGTTCCTACTTTCACCACCAAATGCTACCATCCACGACACCTAGCTGTGAACTTGGCTACTACTAGATGCCATCACAACCAGCGCCTAGTGACGAACGTTGGAACTTAAGAGCATTAATCAGACCTAACCTACAAATTTTGCTTCACACAAGTTTAGTTAGTGGAAGGTTCTTTTACATGCCATAAATCTAATACATGGGTCCGTCGTCTTTACTTCCCCTCCGAAGGGAGGCATACTGGGGGATCTTTAATGCTTTTAAAAAGTCCGATGACTTCGGCCGGGTTTGAACACGCAACCTTGGGCATAGAAGCTCAGCATGCTATCAGCTACGCCACCGAAGCCGTACGTAATACCAAGTACGTGGCACCCGTCAGATATTGTGGAGAAGGTACGGAATGTCAACAAACCTGTAGGGGATATGGGATATCAAGTGATCGTTCAATGACGTAGGTAGGCCCTACTCTAGTCAGTAGCGCCGAAAATGCGGGAGATTTGGACGTGTGCTGTAGTGTTCTTTTCGGGGAGCGGGAAGACGGTTCGTTTCTGGAGACAAGTTCCTATGCTAAACTTAACCGTCTTGGTTCCCACTACAAGCCCTTAAATTCTGTATATTTACGAAGTGTAAATACAGAATCATACGTGTTACGGTTGACTCTTTTTATATCAGACAAGAGTGTCTTAGTATGTCGACGAGCTTATATCGCGTGAATCATTTTACGAAGGTGGGCTTTGTGAGCAGTGTCCCGCATTAGGCTGTAATGTAGGAACACCCGCCTGTTCACTAGATTGTATACGGCGAACAGGAACTTGTAAAGACTGTATTGCTACTCGCTAGTCGCGGGGAAATATTTTCTCGAGCAGCCGAACAATTCAGTGTTGGTCCGATGATGATGGCAGTAAAAGATCATGGGGTCAGCACAACTTGTCTACTCAACGGGCTTACCCAGGAAGGAAGGTGCTTATAACATGGTATTCGTTGCCACAGCAGCAAGCTTCCTTGTTCGAATCAACAGCTTAGTCGAAGATAAGGGAAAATATGTGTAGTGTCAATATAGAACTTTATTATCAGATGACATGCTCCATTAGTGGAATATTCTCAAGGTATGAATTTATAAGGAATGTACTAATGGAAGATCAGTAGAGCCCTGAGCGGATAAACAAAACGTTATCCGCACCCGCCCCGCATCCGCAAGACTGTTATCCGCATCCGCACGTTTCTTATCCGAATCTACTGCCATTACAATAATAGTTTTCATTAGACAAAATATTAAAGCAACACATTTAACACATTTAAGGAGGAAACCGTTACCTTAGGCCAGCGGTTCCCAAACTTTATTTCCTCCCGTACCCCTTTGTACATATTTATCTAACATGGTACCCCCTTAAAAGTAAACTTAAAACAATTAATATTTTTACGGGCAATATGTACAGAACTTTTTTTTAACTTACAACCATTTATAACTTATTTTTTGAATACAGCAGGCTAAGTCATAACTAATATGTTTAATGTATTATTGACTGGGTGAGTTAGCCGTGGTCGTTACGGCATGACTGCTGGCAGTCGCTCATATCCGGGAGGCGAGGTGGTTCGAATCCTCCCGCCGGCAACCTTGAAGGTGGTCATCTGTGGTTTCCCATCTTCGTTCCAGGCAAATGCCGGAGTTGGTCCCTAACTATAGGCCACAGCCGCTACCTTCCAACTCCTTGTCCTTACATTCACACTTTCCTCCCCAGACAACACTCCACACGCGACGGTACGTGTAGCTCACCCATTGGGTGTCCGCCTCGAAGCAGCTACAAAAACTGGCGAGCCGAACATGTCCTCGGACACTCCCGGCACTAAAAGCCATACGCTAAAAAAAATGTATTATTTGTTTGCTGTTAGTACGCAATTCATTTCAATAAAATGCTAAATATAATTTTCAATTTTACTTTTATTTACTTGTGCAAATGAAGATTTATAAACATTTAGCTGAGGGAAATAAACAATTACAGTACCAGTACATAAGATTTTTTTAATTTTGATTTTATTGAGAACCAATTAATTCTAGCGATTAGTTTGGCAAAAATAGACAAATCAAGGCAATAGCAATGCAGTGTGAAAGTGACTGGGGTTGGAGTAGGGTGGGAGCATTGACCTTGACGTGCGTGAATAAGACGGCACTGTGCGCCGGTACAATACGATAGACACGTACGATGGGAACATGGCGCCCGCCATTACCGTTTATTTTTGGCGTACCCATAACCGGTTCGTTGCGTACCAACAAGGGGTACGCGTACCCCAGGTTGGGAACCGCTGCCTTAGGCTATGTAAGTTATGTCATGTGCTATGTTTTAAATTCATGTTATACAGCCGGAATTGCAACCCTTTTCAGTTCGGGGTGTTACCGTTAATTGTGCTTCATGACATAATTTGAATGAGATTAGCGTAAATCATCATCTTACATTTGTCATGAAAAAACAAAACAGAAAAAATATGATATGCCATAAACATCCGGGTCCTAGTAATGATCCGCAAATTTACTCCAAACATTATCCTCAGCTTATCCGCTATCAGCCCAGCCATGCAAACAATATCCTCATGTCGAAATGTTTTTCAGATATCCGCATCCGCGCAGGACTTAAAAGATCAGTTCCAACTCTATCTCCCTGGAATTCACTTTTTGCATTACCTGTATTCTACTGAGTCCACCAGCCACCTCTGGCCTACCCAGAACATAGATGTGGGTTAAAGCCCTGAGGGCAGGCTCATTATCAGTTTAGTCTACTAATCTCTTTAAGAGGGGCTATTCCCAAAGATTATGAATCTAAAATAATCTAATATAAGGTTCCAACGACGGCTCATAGTGTGTATCGTTTACTGAGATCACAAGTACTTCGTTGATGTTCAGTAGTTTGCTCTGCCTTGTTTCCTTCATCTATGTATAAGAATTGGAAGTTAGTTGTCATTATTGCTGAATGGACAGAACGTGTGCCTATCTGAATGTAGGTAAATCTATACAGGGTCTTACAAGCAATCCATGTTTGGGAAAAGGAGGATAGAAAAATTGAAGAAAAGACAATGATAGGTAGGTGTGGGTGGAAGAAGAGATAAAAGGGCAAAACAAGGATAAACACCCAAAATGAACACACCACTGTCTTCAAAGGTGGGCATTCGCGCCTCCATTCTGATCAATAGCTCTTCTATACTATCCCCAAAAAGCGCATTTCAACCTACTAGTCTCTTCAGGAGGGTGGATAGCAAACAGTTCTTTTGTTATAAAATATTACAAAATATTATACATCAGGGATCTTCAGTGAGATCTTCTGTCTTGAAGTGGATGGTGTAGGATGGAGTGAAAAACACACAAGCACAGGAAGGGAAAGGAAAGAATGAGTCATGGCAGCCGTTTTATTTTCAAGCCTTACACTATGAATGAGGTCCAAACTTGCCTTATCAGCATCTTCTTTTCCATATCCATGTGATCAAGGGTTGGAAACTTTTTAAGAGAACAAAAAGGAAGGAAGCTTGTAGTTTAACGTGACCGTTAATCTTGAGATCATGAGCCACGGGACCTCCTTTTTACGTGGAATCCGAACCACAGGACATGGCATTTCACTTCGAAAATCTCACATGCATTGACCTTTAAGAGAACAGATTGACATCCCACCGTCATAACGAAGGTTGGAACTTAAGTAGTGGCAATACGGCGGTGGAGACGCTATGCACCGGAATTGCCTATTGTCCTGGAGAGTACGTGTTGGTGACATACCTACCTTACCTCTCAGCAAGTGGACTCTCCCTTCCCACAGCACCTGTGTGCGCACGCTCGAGAGGAATACCATCACTTGTGAACTAGCGGTCTGACAGAACGTGGTCGCCATGTTTTCCAAACAGGACCAACGGAGTTGGATCAAGATTGAATGTGCCCGAGGTCGTACAGCACGCCAGTGTCATCAGGGTCTGCAAGAGGCGTGCGGGGAGGCTGCATTGCCGTACAGAACAGTGGCACGTTGGGTCAAGGCCTTCAACGATGGTCGGCAAACTGTGGCAGACATGCATCGGGCAGGTCGTCCTACAAGCGTCAGTGAAGAAGACGTGCGTGCTCTTGCCGTGTTACTGGACTGTGATCGAAACCAGACGATTCGTGAGCTCGCCCCTTGAAACCGGATGGGCGCATACGACTGTGCTGCACATCCTGAAGGAACGCCTGGGCGTGAGGAAAATTGCATCATGATGGGTGTCGCATGAGTTGACTGAAATGAACAAATGGTTGTGCTACGACGCTGCCTAGACTCACTTGGAGCGCTATGAGTGCGAAGGAGAGACGTTCCTACGCCGTATTGTCACCCTGGATGAGACATGGGCCATATCCTACGAGCCCAAACTGAAACGCCAATCGTACGAATGGCGGCATCATGGGTCACCCCGAAAGTAGAAAGTCCGTCAGACCCCAGTGCGGTGAAGGTGATGGTGATCGTCATGTACGACTGTGATGACGTGATCCTATCGCATTACGTTCCTCCACGGCAGACCGTCAATGCACAGTATTGCGGTTCGTGTTTGGAGCACCACTTGCGCCCAGCATTGCGAAAGAAGCGGCCACACTTTCTGCGGCAACCACCCATCATGTTGCACGACAATGCTCGGGCACATACAGCGCGAGTTGTGGCAGATTTGTTCGGTCGATGGGGCTGGGAAGTACTGTACCATCCACCATACTCCCCTGACTTCAGTCTTTGCGACTTCGATTTAATCCCTAAGATGAAGGAACCACTTCGTGGCACTCGCTTCCAGACTGTTGCAGAGATTCCACAGTACATCGCTGGCAACGGGTTCTACACCACGCTGGTGACTACTTTGAAGGACTATAAAGGTTGCTAACCTGTACCACTTTCGTACCTCTTGATAATAAATAGTTGCCACTACTTAAGTTCCAACCCTTGTACAATCTTCATTTTTTTTGCATGTTTCTTGCCAAAGTAATAATAAGTATTATCAAATTGCAATTATCTGGTAAATTTAAGGATACTGTATTAGGAATATGAAATTACATTTTATTTCAGTAAGTATTTAGACAGTAATCACATCCACTGTGGCTGAAGCTCAGAAGAGTCTGGGCATTTTCAGACAGACTCAGTTTTAAGGTACAGTACTTCACTTAAAGGAGGTATACAAGTCATATCAGTACTAGAGGCTGAAATTTGAAGGATATTATTTAAGAATTCATCATCATCATCATCGAATTCCAGCTCCAGTCGCCCAGGTGCTGTTAACGAGCCCTCGCCACTTTCTCCTGTCCATGGATAGTTGGTCTTCACGAGTCCTTCTCCAGTCTAGCCCTTTGTCTTCAAGATCATCCATGATTTGGTCTAACCATTTCTTCCTTGGTCTTCCTACTGGTCTTTTTCCTGGGATAATCTTGTTGAAATAAGCTTCAGGTGTCCTCTCATATCCCATTCTTTGAAGATGCCCATACCATCCTAATCGTTTCTTCTGCAAATATTTTTCAGCACTGATATCTAGGCCAGCCTCTGTCCTGTTTGTATCGTTCCTTACTTTGTCTCTCCCTGTCCTTTGAAGCATTGATCTTATAACCTTCATTTCGGATGCCTGGTTCCTACTTTCTTCTCTTCTGGACAGGGTGCATGTTTCTACTCCGTAAGTTAGAATTGGGATGTACTGTAGTATGTCGTAAACCAGTGGTCGCCAAACTTTTAAGTGACTGAGCTACCTTACAGCTCATAAACCTTACCGTGAGTTACACAACAAAGTAGGAAATTATTACATGTTTTTATTTAAATCACACAGTTGTTTATTACCTATAAAATATATATTTTTAGTTATTATTAAAAATCTAATTAAATGCAATTTCGAACATTGCAATTAATAGCATAAGAATTTAAATAACAAAATATTTGCATTAGAGAAAGATAGTTTAATGTGAGGGGAGGCACGCTTTTTTGTCATCAACATTTTTTTAATGTCAGGCTCATATGTTGTAGCAGCCATTCGAATGCAGTTGTCCAAATTTTCATCAGACAACCTGTTCCTGTGCTTGTTCTTAATGAATTTCATACTGGAAAATGAAATCTGACACAGATATGTTGAGCTGAACATTGCCTTCACTCGTAAACCAACTTGAACCAAAATTGGATATTTTTACTTGAAGCGAGTTATTTTAATGAAAGGTCACTTTGAAAATCAATCAGTTCCATCTCCACCGCAGCATTGTCTTCTTCAAAATACTGCATGACACAAGTAGAGAATTTTTCAGCAGCAATCTCTACAAAAGGGGATGTGACCAACTTTGCTACAATGGAAATGTTTCTGAAGTCTTGAAAGCGTTGATCAAATTGATTTTTCAAGTCTATATATTGTTAGTTATTGATGTTTAAGTGGCAGAACTACGAGGTCATCTGCCCCTTTTCAAGACTGAAAAGCTTCAATACCATGTTCTTTGTTGTTGTAACGGGGCTGTGAAGGGCCTTGATTTTCAAGGATCTGCTTCAAACAGGCAAAGTGCTTGTGTTCACCCTTGGTGAAATTTTTTCCCCACAGCTCCATCTCCTTTGTGAACGAGACCACATCTGAAATGGTTACACCAAATTCTCTATCTTAGCCTTGAAGCTGCAAGTTAAGGGTAATTAGCTTTTCGATCATGTCTACAATAAATGCAAAATCTCGCAGCCACACCGGATCTTCTAGCTCAGGTAATGCTTCACCTCGTTCTTTAGAAAATTCCACCAAAGCAGGAAGTAACTCTTTGAAACGTTGCAAAACTCTGCCTCTGCTAAGCCAACGAACTTCTGGATGAAGCAATAGATCACCATACCGGCATTCTGACTCTTCAGTCAGAGTTCTGAACAAACGTATTCGAAGTGCATGAGCTCTCACTTTATTTACTGGTAAGACAGAAATTTTGGAAATCAGTTGTCTTTACGATACAAGGCAATGAATCCCTTGTCGCTACCTACCATCGCAGGAGCTCCATCGGTCGCCAAGCCCACCAAATTGTGTACAGGAATATTTGAGGTGTCTGGTATACAAAAAACACTCATGACTTCAACAAAATATTTCAGGAGACACATAAATCTGAATAAGTGCTTTGTTTACTGAGAAATAAATATGCCTCCTTTTCGAAAGTTGTACGTGATATAGACAAATATTTCCCAAAAGTTTCATAACTCATGCTGTTTTATACTCCTTTCTATAAGCGTTTTAATATTTGATGTGTCTTATTTTGTTTTAAAACTTGCTGATGTATCTTGTTTTGCAACTCAGTAATCGGATGTTTTTATTTTGAAAATAAAATGATCACTCTTCACAAGTATAGTCTAAAGTCGATTTAACATACCAATACAAATTTAAACACACCGGCTCCAACAGAACACGAAAGAATTGCAGCACACAGAGAGTGTCCTTTCAGCTTATGCGCTGATCGATGCGCAATAGATCCTGCCAAGTTGTGTCTTGTTCTCATTCGTCTATTTGTCTTATTTTGAAACCTTCAGCATTTAAAAATAGCATGATGTGTCCTGGTTTGAATACATTTCTCTTCCCACATGTAAAGTGGGCATTTAGGACTTGATAATCAGCCGTAATCTCAAAATCGCAAAAATAGTGATACCAGACGACTCATTTTCGGAGGCGATAAGGTTTTTAAAAGCTGAATATGTGTCCTGTCCCGTAATATGTCCTTGAAGTGGTAAAACTTTTACAGCTCTTCTTTTACTTGGAAATCATCAAAAACCATTATTATAAAAAAATGGCCAACTGAGCTGTATCAACTATACCGGTATCGGTTGATTCGTCAAGTTGCAAGGAAAAATAACTGCAGCGGTGTAAGTCAGTTTTAAGTTGTGAAACTACATCAGAACTCATTGATTCAACTCTTCTCATAACTGTATTTGATGACAGTTGAATAGATTGAATGGCAGAGATTATCTCATCTTTGTTTTTAAAATTGTTAATCAATGTATCAGAAGCTTCTAAAATTGCCTCTTTGATTAATTCATCATATTCGTAAGATTTTTATTTTGAGTAATACTTTTGGAAAAAATGAAAAGATGCCTCAGTTGCTGCTTTGTTTCTGTCTAATTTCTTGAAAAAAGTAGATTGTTGAGCATTTAATTGAGATTTCAGTTGTATTACTGCACCAGCTCTATCCCCCCTTACCCTTTAAATAACCAAAATAATAATAATGAAATTAGCATACCAAAACATATAATTTAGAACACCCAGAAACTGCCCTGATTTAAGTGACTCGGTAGGTTAGCTGAGTTCACAGCAAAAACCTAGGAGTGAATGTTCCTATTTTCGTGATATTCAAGAACACCATGATTTAATTTAGGATAAGAGATCAGGCGGGACGAAGCTAATTCAAGACAAGCCTGTTGAGAGGAAGGCCTGATGCGTACCCAGTTGAACGATAATTTTGATCTTGCCACACAAGGTGAAGGAAACAGGAATAATCCTCCTACTGACTGCCAGCATTAAATAAAAACAACATCCAAATATCAAAGTATAATAAACATCTAGAAATGATGCAATTAAATTACAATTAAAACCCTTAACCGCTTAACCTAATATTTAAAAGGTAATACAGAATCAAGTTTGAGCCAATACTGTAAATAAAATAAAATCAGTCATTGCCCAGTTGGCAAAATTTCATTTCCCAATCATACGATTAATTGAATTACTGAACAGAGAATAGTATCATCCGCAAAGATAAAAGGAAATATAACAACATGAAATTCAGGCACGGTGCCATTTTATAAACAAATTGCATAAAACAACAAACATATTCCTTAGGGAACGAAAGCGTCCAACAAGCTTCAAGAGTCCAGCACTGACTGTCCTTTGAAGCCTATCTGACTAAAGTTAAATCCACGAGGTTCCCACCCAGCTAACAGGAAATAGGACAATGAATAACCCACCCTGCAGTAAACTACATATAACAGTATGACCAAATTATACAAGCCCTTCCAAAATATTACATACTAATATACTAAATAAAAAATGTCAGTCTGTAGCTCAAGATATGGTCCATACGACACATGGCCTCGAAATCACATTACCAAAATATTTTGCAGTCAAAGTTTGTATTCATTAAAGAAAAGTTTCTTTCAGTTGCCCCTTGTATTAAGTTAAGATTGTACCACCTGGTGTCTTCCAGCCCTCTGAGGAAACTGCACCATGAGTTTCCCCGGAGGCAATTGCTTGCGAGTCTAGTTGTCAGCAAGGTCCTTCACACACTGTCTCTCTAGTCACAGGCCGCAACCCTCGAGCCCAATGCACCCCCACCACACTACTCCAGTCATACCAACGTGACTAGTGGTGCAAACGTGCCAAAACAAAGCCAGAGTCCAAGGTTTACAATTGGTACCTCGAATATCACCCCACACAGTTAGTGCGTAGAATCTTCCCAGGAGTTGAGATGTTTCACAAGGTTCTTGCAAAATATTTTCTTAGAACAAGGGTTTGGCCAAATGTAGTTGACAGGGAGTGTTCACATCCCCAATGTTCACAGATACAAAGCTTGATATATCTCCCTCGACAAGTTTCCATTAGCGATAATACTTTAAGTGGCAGGACACACAAAGGCTAGAAATCCTGGCAGAAAAGGGCTTGGCGAACCCACTTCACCAACAGTTCATTGTCAGGTTGCTGGAACAAGGCCGAAAGGAATTCCCAGAAGAGGCTTGGTGGACGCTCCCATGATAGTTTGTCCGGTCACACCTGGAGTTCTTACTGCGTCTCGAAGATAAAGATGTATATGTACTGATTTACAAAATCGGTACAATTACCTTCTCTTTCCTTAAGGAAGAATTTTGAGGGAAATCCTTTTAAATACTGGAGTGAAAGGTTTTGTAATGACGTTCGGCGTTTGATTTCTTCCCAACTGCTACACTTGCATTACAAAGTAAGCACACACATTTGTCCTTTACCTGATAAAAAAAAATCAGTTACCCATTCAACATGAAAATGATAAGTTTTTTGTGTTTTGCTGGAACTCGCCATAATTTGAACAGTCCGTAGTCCGCAGTATGCATAAAATACAAGAAAAAATAACCTGCACTGACGATCACACACCACACACTGACTGACAGACCCGCAGGACGCGTAGTGGGAATCAGGGAGATGAGTAGTGCAGATTAGCCAACTCAAGCTGTGCGTCTGAAATTTCCCCGCGAGCTACCAAAAATGTCCCTGCGAGCTACCAGTAGCTCGCGAGCTACGATTTGGCGACCACTGTCTTAAACAGTATATGTTTACACTTCCTGGGCACCTTATTCTCCCACAGTAGTGTTCTGACTTGTGCATAGAAGGTGACTGCATTACTAGTCCTATTTGTTACTTCACTGTTGCTGTTGTTATCCTTACTCATTGTGCTACAAAGATATTTAAATTGATCAAAAATTTGTAGAGGCTGATTATTCAAGTAAATGGTTGCATTAGACAGTCCTGTTGTCATCACTATTGTCTTACTTTCACTTATTTTCAACCCATATTTCTTGAACAGCTTGTCCCATGCATCCTGTTTTTAGCCTACTTTTCACATTTTGCAAAAATGAGGAAAAAGTATACTTATGAGATCGATCCGGGAAAATGTGTGTCTGTCTGTCAACTCCTAAACGGCTGCAGCAATCCAAACCAAATTTGGCATGAGTTAAGATCTATACCATACCTGAATATCTCAAGCCCATATTTGAAAATGATGTCAGTACTACCAACTGCTGATAAACGGCACTTGAAATTTTAGCTCCATGTTGGATATCTTGGAAGGTATGCATGGAAGCTATTCCAAAATTGGCACGCATATAGATAATAATATTTCAGTATAATTTCCAGGAGGCCATACTGAGCCCGCTGAGCTCATGCTCAGTGATATTTTCTTTGGAGCGCATTTGTATATGTCATGCATTGTCATTGAACGCACCCGGAGATCAGCACATGGCTGGATATGATAAAGGAAGTGATCTTGACTTCGAAGAAATTTCCGAATAATTTATCTGAGTATCTATTAATTTGTTTCTACACTTCACAAGGCTCAGAGTTTATCAAAATGTAATTCTCCATATTTAAAACATTCTGGAGAATGTATTTTGTCTTTTGGTTAAAGTATTTAACGTCGCAGATACGCGAAGCGGGAGGAATTAGTTGCTCAATGACTCCAGTATGCACTGTGACCCAGCAGGCAGAGTCAAGCAATGACACAACCGAGTTTTGGATCCGTCCATGCTGGACGCGTTTTGATTTTCCGTCCTAAGGACGAGGTAACAGTTCGCCCACGAGGCGAGGGAATATAGTATCGGTGTGCATCGTAATTAATTAAGGAACCCTGTGGTGTGCAATCATCGTATTATTCACGCCAGTGATAGCGTGGTGAACATTTGTGTGAAAACTGTGATTTGAAGTATTATTTCACCATATTGTCTCGACGTCGTGGAACACCACATTTCTAACCACGAGCCCGAAATATTCTATGCCCAAAAGGGACGTGAAAATATTCAACTTTTGTGAATTGGAACTATTTAATGTGGTTGTTTTCAACACCACCATTGTAGAAAATATTATCGCCAGCAGCGTAAACATTCTCCGATTACGGATTGACGAGATTATCAGTGATTTGCAAAGTATTAAGTTCAGTGAGATTACGCCATATGGGCGAATTAAAATCTGTGATGAGCGGACAGTGAATGGTCTATTTATTATAAAGTCTGCACCACTGTGTAACGTCAGTGAGTTATTTAATATCAACAATTTGTGTAAAGCTAGAAGCTGTGAATTACCACGTGTGTAAATTATTATAAAGTCTGCGCCACTGTGTAAGGTCAGTGAGTTATTTAATATCTACAATTTGTGTAAAGCTAGAAGCTGTGAATTACCACGTGTGTAAATCTTCAAACATGCATATTTCAACCGACCACGTGAGTGTATTAGTTCAACACTTATATACTAGGGGTGTTATGGAATAAACACCCACAATGTGAAGGAGCTGTTCTGGGAGAAGAGTTTTCAACATGACGGATGAACCAGCCGACCACGAGGAGATGATGAACGTGATTCGAGCTTGTACAAGAGCCGCTACTATGGAGGAGAAGACATCTTTAAATCGACCACGAGGACGCATCAAGTACCTGGTGATGGATAAGGCTTGGATTGGTAGCCTAGCTTGGGCAAACCATGTCTCAAACCCAGAGGATATTTTATCCCTCAATTCCAAGCGAATGAGGTGGAGATGCCAAAGTCTGTGAGTCTGTTCCTTCTCTCATGTACGGGTCTTGTTGTGGTAGAGTAGTTTAGTTAAATCAACCGAACTAATCTTGACAGCCAGATAGGTAGGAATTTTGTAGTTTTGCACTCTTGCTTTCGGTGCATTCTTTTGAACGTCGTGAGACGTCAGGACTATTGCCACCTGAACGTGACTGTAGCTGTTGAGCTATTTCAGTCAACCCTTGTATGGGATGTTATTTTTCTTTGAGGTGATGGAAGGCCGTCATTTCAGTTTTTTGTCGTGACGCCTCATTTTGTAATTTCCACGTCACGCCACTAACTTACGTAGACAGATTGTATCGGTTGATGGCCGGCAGAAGCCATCAGTTATGTAATTGTATTGTAATTTTCATTATAGTGAGCTTTGACGCCACATTTGTGTTCTTGGCGAAGAACAAAGTCAGGGATTAACTAGTATGCTACTAGAGCATCGAACCCTGGACTGACGACGTAGCATTAGCAAACCCAGCAGATGTGAGGTTTTGCAAGTTTATTGTATAATTTGTGTCCAGTGATTTTAGACACAGGATTTTGGTTATGTGAGAAAATGTAAATATTACTTGAAGTGGCATATCTGTCAATGCAAAGCACTCCGAGCGAGTGTCATTTCTGGTTTTTACTACTGTTTGATATTCAAGACATGTGGTCTTATCGTACTGCGTATTTACACGTAGTAACTGTGATGTTATTTAATGTTATATTGGCACAAACCAGAGGCCAGTTCATATTAGGACTTTCATTTGAGAGAACTGCTGCCTGAAATGAATGTGATGTTTGTTATAAAATGCCAGACGCATTGAGTGCAGTTTGCGCGGAGCGAACTCTGTTACAGAACAGGTGTGAGCTTTACCCACAAGCCACTAGCGCATGATTTTGAGCAGCGGCGGCCGACATACTCTTAGGCTGGGAGGGCGATCACAGTATTTTTCCCGCACCTTTTTTTATAAGTTAACAGAGGAAAAAAGAGTACCGGTAGGCCTAGAATCAAGCTACTTTTATATGCAATGAAAATATCGCTACTCGATATTCTTGATGTCAGATCCCAAAGCTGCCCTCAACACTTGTTTTATTCATTTGGTACCGGTATTACAACAATGATTTCATAGGGTAGCGACACTGAGAAACTGATGTGAAAATTACTCCCAAGAGAAAGTTTTCCGCTACCGTTTTTAAAATAGCGTCCACAGAACTCATTTGGAAACGCAGAAATACTTAATCACACTGAGACGTAAGCATGAAAAAGACAATCAAGCCTTAAGGAATTTCATCTCTAGAGCACAGCCGTAACAAGAATTATAATTATTATTACAATTATAGAGACATCACGAGAATATCACTTACGGCACAAGCACTTCCAAAACAAAGACGCACATGTAAATTTAAAAAACAAAACACTACTTAAGGATTTACAGATTAATTATCACCAACACAGAGATTACAACTGCTGAATATTACCACCGCACTCAAGACTCTTCAGCACGAAAGCGAAATAGCTCACTGGTGCCAACCTCTTCACTAACCACAGGAGGCTAGCCAGAGGTCCATGTAATACTTCACCATTGCAATATCAATCGAGATTCCTGATCTCAGATGCTACACTTAAATGAAAAACCACAGCCTACTTCCAGTCTCCGACCGGGTCAGGAATGGAATGAAAAAGCCCCCATCTAGCGGCGAGGATAGGAGCTGTGCCGGCTGCCGAATCATGTCGCTCTCCTCTGGGGCAATGATTAAATGAATGACAGATGAAATGAAATGATAGCGGAGAGTGTTGCTGGAATGAAATTTTCACATGGAAAACCGGAGTATCCGGAGAAAAACCTGCCTGCCTCCGTTTTGTCCAGCACAGATCTCACATGGAGTGACCGGGATTTGAGCCACGGACCCAGCGGTGAGAGGCCAGCGTGCTGCCGCCTAAGCCACGGAGACTCGCAAGATGCTACACTTAAATATAATTATATATTTTTTTGTCTTCAAAGATAAACAAAGGGCATGCTGCTCATGAAAAATGAAAATCCACAGCCTGCTTCCAGTCTCCGACCGGGTCAGGAATGGAATGAATGAAGCCCCCATCTAGCGGCGAGGATATGGACTGTGCCGGCTGCCGAGGCCTGACGCACTCCTCTGGGGCAATGATTAAATGAATGACAGATGAAATGAAATGATAGTGGAGAGTGTTGCTGGAATGAAATGTTGACAGGGAAAACCGGAGTACCCGGAGAAAAACCTGTCTGCCTCCGTTTTGTCCAGCACAGATCTCACATGGAGTGACCGGGATTTGAACCACGGACCCAGCGGTGAGAGGCCGGCGTTCTGCCGCCTAAGCCACGGAGGCTTCATGCTGCTCATGGATTATTGTTATTTAAATTATTATTTTTTTATTATATGCAACCATGGAGATTTGATTTATTCATTCATTTACTTTATTTGCTAATGGGGTGATTCCCCGGCTGGGAGCACGCTCGTAGAGGAGCCAGGGGAGATGTGATATATACCGGTGCTACAGAGCTGTACGGACTCCGCCCGGCTTAAAGACAACTGCTCGCACACCGCGTCCACAGAATACCCCTCTGGCAGCCAACAAGCGCGCCAGTCTCCGTATTCCCCTTACGTCTCAATCCCCTCGCCCGGTCACTATCTTAGGGCGGAAAGCCCAGAGTCCGCAACTCCATACTGACCAGTGAGCTGCGCGCTGATCGTGATACCACCGAACACAGTCTTCCTGATGGATACAGCTACAGTTTTACATTGACATGTAATTTTCTTAGCATTATTAGAGTTCAATTTTTGACTTAAATATTAAGAGAAAATGAAAATCTCTTTTCGTTCTCTAGGAAGGACACCGTCCTGGAGTCCTCACAGGCCAGCCGCTACTGATTTTGAGACAGACTAATGTAGACCCTTCGACTGATGCTTTAGCATCGTATAACTGTTAAGGTCCATTCACACATACCCGTGACGTGTCAGTTTCGTGACATATCAGTTCCGTGAAATTGCATCAGTGTCAGTGATGATTCATATCGTTATATTGAATCTCTCTGACGCGTTCACACTTGTCCGGCGCAGTGCTGTAATTTGTGTGTCAGTATCAGTGCAGTGTCAGTTCCGTGATATTGAGTATTGTCGCCAACGATATTTTTGCTGTTTTCACGGACGTGCTCCGGTGTGATTTTATTCGTTCTTGTGAATATAGGCTAAAATGAACGACGACCAACTTATTGAACTGGTTCGCATTAATGCTGCCTGATAACCTGTGTTATTATGGTTGCATAATTCAGGTGAGGAATGCAGTGGCGGATCCAGAGGTTCACCTCGGAGGGGGCACTCTAGGATTTCAGAGTAGCTACAGAAAATCTATATATATATATATATATATATATATATATATATATATATATATAAATGACAGTTTGTCTGTTTTTTCTGAATTTATACGGAAATTTGCGTTATTTACGCGTTTCAGACTGTTTTATGACGGATGCACGCGGAAACAAATTTTTTGTCTGTCTGTCTGTCTGTTTGTATGTCTGTGGACAAAGTTGTTCCCTTATAATTCGAGAACGGCTGGGTGGATCAACGTAAAATTTGGTACAGATATCCTTCAGAGGCACGACACTAATCATTGATGTATCTCTTCTCTGTACCTCTCATAAAAGGGGGCCTACCCCCTTAAAATACTTGCTGAAATAGGCGTAGAAGGGCGAGACAAAGCTCATTTTCAGCCCCTCAATGTGAGAAATGAAACTCGGGGGCCCTTAAAACCACATTTTAAGGCCCTAAAACCAACAGTTTTTGAGATATTTCCAGAGAACTAATTTTATTTAATACAATAACGAAAGAATGCAAGTCGGTAACCATGGCAACGGAATCTCACAGGTCCGTCTATCGCTGTAAGACGCAATACAATTCCATTTATTGCATTACTGAGATAGTTTGCAAACGGCTATGAGGTTATAACGGAACGAAATTAAGCTGTACAATTCATCAATGTCATATAATGCGCTTAAGGGGGTCAAGGGGTGCTCTATATTTTTTTACGCGATTTACACGTGCGGGTGTGGTACGGAAGGTCTATTATATCCCTATATTGTTATATTATTATTATAATTATTATACTACGGCCTAGAACGACGAGACAAAGCTTATTTTCAGCCCCTTGATGTCAGAAACAAAACTCGGTGCCCCTAAATAGCCGTAAAGGGTCCCCGAAAACTACATTTTAAGGCCCTAAAACCAACAGTTTCTGAGATATTCCCAGAAAACAAATTTCATTTAATAAACTAATGAAGGAATGAAAGCCAGTAACCATGCCAACAGTATCTCAAAAGGTGACATCCAACTTTCGATCTATTTCTGCAAGAAGTAAATCCACTCCATTTATTACATTTCTGTGAATGTTTGCAAATGGCTATAAGGTTATTACTGAATCAACTAAAACTGTAAAATTCATCAATGCGCTTAAGGGGGTCAAGGGGTACCCTAGATTTTTTAACATGACTTAAATGTGCGATATGTCGTGCAGAAGGTCTATTATATCTCAAAACAGAAACATTATTTTCAAAAATTCCTGATTGAAATAGTTTTTTTTTCTTTGCTTTTAGGAATTTGGGCCATTGGAGGTTAAAAAACCTGAATTTTCATTTACCACAAGCCTTTATAATTTATTAAAGGGGTCTTCCTCTGGATGGGGTTTTGACACAACAGTGAAGGTCAGTTTTATTTGACGTGTATTGCGTTTCGTCTACGAGGTTTTCAATTTTATGCTCACGTCAGGAAGTACACGTTAGGTAAATTTAGTTTCAGAGCATATTTTAACTAATCATTTTTCTTTGTCAAGAAACAGGTTCCAAGCCTCTAACCATTGCAACAGTAGCTCAACTTATTACGTCTGGTTATTAATACCGAAGACCGTTCGAAGAGTGGGTACTTCTGCTAGTATGTAATAAAATTACTAAATTTGCATTTAATCTGCACACACTACACTACATCCAACCACCATATTTCATATTTCTACAAGAAATTCATTATAATAAAATGGTTTATTGGTTGGGTTTCAAGTCACTGTCATTATGTAAAAAAACTTTTAATTGTACAGAACATGTACATTTCAACATTGTAATGCACATTACACAGTCCAATATGTAGCCTATTAAACACATTTGCAATCATAGTGACTATCTGAGGACAATATACAAGTCTACTACACAAATGTTACAAAATATGTACATAGCACCAACATTGTCAGTCACTGAGTCACTAGGCCAACTAGTCACATAAATATAAATTTAAAAAAACAATTGTATTGAATACTGATTGGGATTCTATTTGGTGACTATCCTAGGCAAATACATGCCCATTACGAAACAAAATCCAGGGCGAACATTCGTTTACCCTCTTTAGAGAAACGTTCTAGAACCTTTTCAACGTCTACATTTATATCACGGTGAACAAATAACAGACAGGCCATTCAACCTTTCCTCTGCCATTCGCGTCCGTAGCCATGATTTGACCAGTTGCAGGCTGCTGAAAGTTCTCTCTGCACTTGCAACACTGTCGATGTAGCGATTATATTAACAGTGTTGCCATTACATATTATATGATAACAAACATTGACCGCATACATGAATGCAGGCAATAGAGCAAAAAATTTAACTTGCAGTGCAGTTTGGAGAAACAATCATTTTTATCGGCAATATCAATGTAGCAGACAACTGGTTTTTTGGGGGGGGGGGGGGCACTTGCCCCTGGTGCCCCCCTCTGGATCCGCCACTGGGAATGGGAAGGAGGCGACCGTGGCATTAAGTTAGAAACCATCCTGGCTTTTGCCTAGAGTAGAAGTGGAAAACCAATTCCAGGATGGTATCTAGGAACAGATGACCTCCCTCTACGGCCCCTTAAAACAGCAATAACTAACTAATTTACTAACGATCTACCTAACAGGATGGCTCACGAAGCTAAGTCTGAACTGAAGCAACACTGATAGGTGGGTATAGCCATCACTGAGACATGACGGATATCACGGATCTGACACGTCACGGCACTGACACGTCACGGATATGTGTGAATGGACCTTATTATGGATTGTTTTTCATTATTTGGGTTAAGTTTGGACGCCATTTTGTGAGATCAGATGTTTATGCTCTCGTAATGGATGACTACCATAGTCACATGTTTCGATCGCTCTGCATAGCGACGATGTCTTATGCTGTTTTGAAAGTGTTTTAAATGTATATAAGGTTTATTTTCTGTTATTGACTAGTGTAGGGCACCCTGTTTGGAGGCTATATTTATGGTATTTCGTGCCAGTAGAGCACTGATGTCCAGACTTAGTTCTGAGACCTTGTTGTTGCCAAGGGGGGTGGGGTTAACTGCAGTGGTTCCCAGGCCTACCCGAAGGTTGTTTAGATTGGCGAGCGCCACTAACAACGTGTGTTATTGTTTGTTCGAGCGTTGTGAGCTCGTTGAAGGTATTCCGACTTTTATGTCGATGTTGCAAGTAAATGATCTCGCAGGAGACGTTACTGCTTAGCCCAGGTGTCCAGGATCGTCAGCACTATCGTCATAAACCTACAATAAAACGTAAACCTACGTTTTAATATTCACAAGAGTAATTATTCTAAATGAACCTGATAATTAACTAATTGTTTTGATATAATCTTGGAATCTATATCTTGAGCTTGCTGACCGACTCCTTGTGATGTGAATCATTTCCTGGCGGGAATGACATAGGACAGAATACACAATCTTGAGACGACGGAGTGTGCTTAACCAATAGTTCGTACTCGGTGGAGCACGAAACTCAAGTAATGTAAGTCGTAGTAGTAACTATGCTATTACCATCCTAACAAACATTCACGTAGATGGCTTTGGGTACAAACAGTATTCCAAAATGTGCAGGCAGGGTTTTAATCAGGAATTGTTGTCTAGTGCTTTATTTCTTTATCATGTGTGTAATCCCTTATGTACCTTTCTCTGTGTTGATGAACACATAGTCATAAGAGGGTTATTAATGTTTTTTTCTTGGCTGTCATGTAGATTTGATTGTAATGTTTTTGCTTACGGACGTCATAGCCGTAAATTTTGTATTCATTCTTAGGACTTAGCTAAATTGATTAACGTTAAATGTAAATAAGGAAATGGTACCATCATAACCTAGATTTGCTTTGCTACTCTGTTAAATGTAAATTCTGTTATTCACTTCATCTGTTTGTAATTTGAGTAGGGTTCCTTTACGTGCCATCTTCCTAGCTTTGTTGTTATTGCTTAACCTTTTGTATTTAGATCTTTCGAAAGGGTTTGACTTAGTTAACAGTTAGGGTCTGGAACTTTTTTTCCTTTTTTTATTAGCTTACGGATTAGCCGATACAAACCCTCCGAAGTAGGATAGGGGTTTGACAATTTTAAATAAAAGTGTTCACGAGTTTTACTAAAGGCTGGATGTTTTAATTTCATAGTGTTGTTACTTTTGGGTGAACTGCTTAGGTCGTCTATGGGTTTAGCCACCATGTTACCCAGATCCCCTGGATCACGCTTCTCGTGCTGCTCTGGCCTATAAGAAGTGCATCCGATCCTCTCGGCACAGGTGTTCGGCAAGTGAGGTGTCTGGGAAGTCACTTCAGTTGTTGGCAACCCTGACTGCTCCTCTGACGGGCACATAACGCTTAATATTTCTTTTAGTGCCCAACCAGTGTAGCCGATTAGGACATGGTGACCATCGGCCCCATGTTGTTTTTAAGAGGATCTTGTTATATGATTGTTAAAGGCAAGTTGACTGGACTGGGACGAATTTAGAAGGTCGTACTGCATATCAACTGGCCGCATGGCATTCGTGCGTGATATAAGACCACGGTGTGAGGTTTTATTGTATTAATAATTTCAGGATAGGATTTTTCTTTGCTCATGCCTCATCCTAAGTACATGTAATGTTTTGCTTTGCTTGTTGTTGTTGTTGATTGTAAATGTAGAAGCACTTAGTTTTCATACTCCAGCAGTACTCGTGATGTTTATTTAAATGAAGGCAAGCTTTCTGCCAAAATAAGTCTCTGTCATAGTTGTAAGCTTTCCTCATGAATTGCTCCTTCTTCTTTCTCTGATTGTATAACTTTTCGAAATGGACGAAGATACCATTCGTCGTGTGTTTGGAGAGATGATGGCTGGTGTAAATGCTAGCAACAAGTTCGGGGTGACTTGGGTGAGAACACTGCTGCGTTAGATGCAGTTAGACAAGATGTAGGACAAGTCCGGGGTGACTTGGGTGAAGTTAGGCAAGATGTAGGTGAAGTCCGGGGTGACTTGGGTGTGAACGCTAATGCAATAGGTCACCCTAATGCGATTGTTGTAGCAAACACCGCCGCATTGAATGAAGTTAGAGGTAATCTGAACAATGTTAGGGGCGATTTACAAGCCGACTCTCAAACTTTAAATAATGGCAGAGCTGATCTAACACAAGTCAGGGCTGACATGGAAGCGCACAGAGCTGAGGCAGGCAATAACCTTACAGCAGGTTTAGCAAGAGTTAGAATTGATGTACTGCGACATCAACAGAATGCTACCGAGCGAATCGATCACTTAACTGAGGAGATGAACCGTGCTAGAGAGGATGTTCAGACCAGACTAGGAGATCATACTACTCAACTTCAGGCGACTATAGAAAGGGTTCAAATAGATATGCGAGCTGACCTGGACCATACGAGAGAGGAGTTAGGAACTCTAGTAGCACATGTTGAGGAGTTCGTAAACAATGTGAAGAAAGATATTGCGACTGTCAACGTAGGTTTAACTCTTATGAGAGGGGCAGCTTATGCCGTAAATCGTAATGTCAAGGCTATAGTAGATGACATGCTCATATTCAAGGAAGAGTTAGCAGCTACCGCGAAGAACGTTACAGATCTAACGAACACCGTGGGAGAACTGCGCGAGAGGATTGATATTAACCGAAATGAAATAGGAATTGACATTACACTCTTGAGGGGTGACCTGATAGATCAAAAGAATGTTGCGGAGGTACAAGTGACTAGCGTCCGTGATGAAGTGAGGGAGCTAAAGGGAGACGTCGCTGTCGTGAAAGACGACTTATTTGTTGTGAAGGACAACGTGTCCAAGTTTGAAGCAGAGGTAGACTCTATGCGGAAGAGACTCGAAGTTGCTGTGACTGAAATACTGCGACTCAGTTCCAACGTAAGAACAACCATCCGTGAGATGGATACTTGTCTCGGGGGGAAAATAGAAAGAGTCGAGCTTCAGATGAACGAATTAAGTAGATGAACGAATTAAGTAGACAAACTGAAGAAATGACAATTCCAGATTTAGAGCAGTTAGAGCAGCGAATACTGGACAAAATGGAGGCTCAACCGAAGGTCATGCATACTACTATGTCTTCGGCTGACACTCAAACTACGACAAGGCCGCAGTTTGTTAATTCAACACCTTCATATACTCAACCAAGCGCACCACCAGACACAACAAATGCAATTTTCAACTACAACGTCCAATTCGATAACAACGTCGATGCCGCAAAATCTACATTTTGGCACTACTAGTAAGACTGATGCACCGACAACTTTAAAGTATACCGTACCTCCGTTCAGACCTGCTAATTTCCAACATAATCAAGGAAACGTAATGATAATACGTTCTCGGGAAGAGCAACCCGCTTGTTTCTCAGGCAATGGGAGTGGGATTACCCCAGTGGAGTGCTTGGCTACTGTCGAACCGACAGTAGTGGCTACGCTGGCTAACGCGCAGCATTAGGTCATGGGGCCAAACTCTCTGCTGACTCGGTAGACGCGTGGGTTCGAGCCCCACCGTCGGCCGTCCTTGAAATGGTTTTCCGTGGTTTCCCATTTTCAACACCAGGCAAATGCTGGGACGGTACCTTCTGACAGGCCACGGCCGCTTCCTTCCACATCCTTGCCCAGTTTCATTCACCATCATTCATTTCATCTCTCATTAACTCCTCTCATGAGGTTGGCGTCAGGAAAGGCATCCGGCCGTAAAAACCATCGCCACAAAGACTTCCATCGCATCTCATTCCCAACCCAGTTGGAAAACGGGAATAATAAGGGGTAGACATACAGTGCTTGGCTACTGTCGACAGTTATTTGAGGGACACTATGGTAACGCCGGAGAGAGAGCTCAGGATTATCGAGCGTCTTCTGGATGGACAGGCCAGTACGTGGTTTCGTGCGTTCCGCTATTCGTTTACAGGCTACCAGGACTTTCGAGAAGCCGTGCTTAGGACGTACTGGTTTAGTGACATTCAGCAGGGTATCCGTGCTGAAATGTACACTAGACGGTAAAGTTCGAACACACCTACGCGCTATGCAAACTATTTTGCAAGACAGTTAGTGAAATTACGCTGTCTCCAACCGCCACTGACGGAACAGGATCTCGTAAATACGATAATTTGGCAATACCCAGCTGATGTCCAGCAAGTATTGATTTCCGTAGGAGCTTCAACATTCCAACAGTGCGATCAAATTCTGAGACGTTTAGACGCTAATGCCGAACAATTTGCTACACATCAACCAGCAAAGGGAGATGCGAGCCATATTAATTTGACAACCGTCGATAAGGTATGTCATACACCTCAACCGACGCCAACAACGAACACTCAATATCAACGAGGGACGTATATTCAGAACCGCCGTTCTTGGAATGGAACTCCGTATTCCAGGAATCGTCAGCAGAACGATCGTGGTTACTGGATCAGGAGATTTGAAGGAGAGGTGAACGAGAGACGTCGTCATAAAAACGACCGCCGTGGGGACAGGAATACTCCACGAACACAGTCTGGCATCATTCACCGTGATTATCGATACAACGGGGGATATCGCCGTGATCGTGATCCCAGGTATGAAGTTGACCGCGATTGGCGAGGACGTGCCGAAGAGAGCCGTGAATACATAGCACATCTTCGGAATCAAGAAAGAGAAGGGCGACAAGAACAAGACTGCACTCCGAGGGATCAGAAGAAGGATACGAAAATTAAGTACTTGAAACCAGGGCAAAGACCAAAGGAATGGAATGCTACTACCGAGATGAATTGGATTTCGCCAGAGATGAGTTCGCGAGAATATGATCGAAGGGAGAGGCTGAGATTAGCCCAGCAGAATCAAAGGATAATAGACCGCTGCAGAGACGACGAAGAAGATGGAATAGGAGATCTAATCGAGGAGGAGGCGTAATGGACCTTGATTGCCTGGAACCGAGTAGATGGATGAGGAAGATTCGAGGACGAACTACGAACGACAAATGAAGAATTTGACCACCGAGGGAAATAGAGAGAAATATCACACAGCTTGATTTGGACTTTGAAACTAATAAAAATTCATCCCTTCATTTTTATTTGAACTGACGGAGAGACCTATGAGCCCGCTGAGTTCACGCTCAGTGATATTTCCTTTGGAGCACATTTGTAAATGGCATGCATTGTCATAGAACGCACCCGGAGATCAGATGATAAAGGAACTGATCTTGACTTCGAAGAAATCCCCGAATTATTTATCTGAGTAACTATTAATTTGTTTCTACACTTCACAAGGCACAGAGTATATCATAATGCAATTCTCCATATTTTAATAATTGTGGAGAATGTATTTTGTCTTTTGGTTAAGGTATTTAACGTCGCGGATACGCGAAGCGGGATGAATTAATTGCTCAATGACTCCAGTATGCACTGTGACCCAGCAGGCAGAGTCAAGCCACGACACAACCTAGTTTTGGATCCGTCCATGCTGGACGCGTTTTGATTTTCAGTCCAAAGGACGAGGTAACAGTTCGCCCACGAGGCGAGGGAATATAGTATCGGTGTGCATCGTAATAATTAAGGAACCCTGTTGTGTGCAATCATCATATTATTCACGCCAGTGATAGCGTGGTGAACATTTGTGTGAAAACTGTGATTTGAAGTATTATTTCACCATATATTCTCGACGTCGTGGAACACCACATTTCTAACCACGAGGCCGACATATTCTATGACCATAAGGGACGTGAAAATATTCAACTTTTGTGAACTGGAACGATTTAATGTGGTTGTTTTTGACGCCACCATTGTAAAAAATATTATCACCAGTAGCGTAAACATTCTCCGATTATGGATTGATGAGATTATCAGTGATTTGCAAAGTATTAAGTTCGGTGAGATTACGCCATGTGGGCGAATTAAAATATGTGATGAGCAGACAGTGAATGGCCTATTTATTATAAAGTCTGCGCCACTATGTAACGCCAGTGAGTTATTTAATATCTACAAGTTGTGTAAAGCTAGAAGCTGTGAATTACCACGTGTGTAAATCTTTAAACATGCATATTTCAAATGACCACGTGAGTGTATTAGTTCAACACTTATATACTATGGGTGTTATGGAATAAACACCCACAATGTGAAGGAGCTGTTCTGGGGGAAGATTTTTCAACATGACGGATGAACCAGCCGACCACGAGGAGATGATGAACGTGATTCGAGCTTGTACAAGAGCCGCTACTATGGAGGAGAAGACATCTTTAAATCGACCACGAGGACGCATCAAGTACCTGGTGATGGATAAGGCTTGGATAGGAAGCCTAGTTTGGAAAAACCATATCTCAAACCCAGAGGATATTTTATCCCTCAATTCCAAGCGAATGAGGTGGAGATGCCATAGTCTGTGAGTCTGTTCCTTCACTCATGTACGGGTCTTGTTGTGGTAGAGTAGTTTAGTTAAATCAACCGAACTAATCTTGACAGCCAGATAGGTAGGAATTTTGTAGTTTTGCACTCATGCTTTTGTAATTATATTTAGTGATAGTTAGCCTTTTGGCTTGAACATGGTTCAATCAGTGGATTCTTTTGAACGTCGTGAGACGTCAGGACTATTGCCACCTGAACGTGACTGTAACTTTTGAGCTATTTCAGTCAACCCTTGTATGGGATGTTATTTTTCTTTGAGGTGATGGAAAGCCGTCATTTTAGTGTTTTGTCGTGACGCCTCATTTTGTAATGTTACGGCTGTGAGTTTGTTTTGTCGCCTCGCCGCGTTGAGTCACAGCTGCCCCCAGGCTGGGTGTGCTCTGCCTCAGTGTATTACGTGCGCGTTACGCAACGGGCTGCGAAGTGAAAGGGATGGTCCAGAATATTCGTGACCCAGCCAGTGAAGGAAATCTCTAGAAGCCGTGTGTCCTGGACGATTCTAGAATTCATTGAGTCACCAGCCTGCTTTATAAGCTCCCTCAAAGTGAGGGGACCGAGTTTTCTGTGGGTGTGAGTTTCTGAGCTAGTGCGTGTTTTTCCTGAGCGATAGAAGTGAGGTGACGAAGTGCCGTGCGAGTTACGAAATCCAGTGACATTGTTTCCCCAGCTTGTGGACAGCGAAACAGCGTGAAGCAGGTTATCGTAAGTAACTGTAGTTTGGGTACATGAGGAAGAGGCCTCTGACAAGGCCACCGGACTCATTAAGACGGTTTAACTTCTGTGGTTTGTTGACAAGTGAAAGGGACAAGAGCGCTCAAGGATGGGACTTGAGGAAACTGGAGAAAGGTTCTAATTGTTTGTATTTGCTGATGAGTAGTGTATCTTTCTGGCCGCAATAAAATTAATTATTTCTTTAAAGGAACAAACTGTGTTGTGCTTCAACCCACCGTAATCCAGTTAACAAAAGTGCCACTAGGGGGTGGCACGTAACAGTAATTTCCACGTCACGCCACTGACTTACGTAGACAGGTTGTATCGGTTGATGGCCGGCAGAAGCCATCAGTTATGTAATTGTATTGTAATTTTCATTATAGTGAGCTTTGACGCCACATTTGTGTTCTTGGTGAAGAACAAAGTCAGGGATTAACTAGTATGCTACTAGAGCATCGAACCCTGGACTGACGACGTAGCATTAGCAAACCCAGCAGATGTGAGGTTTTGCAAGTTTATTGTATAATTTGTGTCCAGTGATTTTAGACACAGGATTTTGGTTATGTGAGGAAATGTAAATATTACTTGAAGTGACATAATTATCTGTCAATGCAAAGCATTCCGAGCGAGTGCCATTTCTGGATTTTACTACTGTTTGATATTCAAGACATGTGGTCTTATCGTACTGCGTATTTCCACGTAGTAATTGTGATGTTATTTAATGTTATATTGGCACAAGCCAGAGGCCAGTTCATATTAGGACTTTCATTTGAGAGAACTGCTGCCTGAAATGAATGTGATATTTGTTATAAAATGCCAGACGCATTGAGTGCAGTTTGCGCGGAGCGAACTCTGTTACAGAAAGGGTGTGAGCTTTACCCACAAGCCACTAGCGCATGATTTTGAGACAGACTAATGTAGACCCTTCGACTGATGCTTTAGCATCGTATAACTGTTATGGATTGTTTTTCATTATTTGGGTTAAGTTTGGACCCATTTTGTGAGATCAGATGTTTATGCTCTCGTAATGGATGACTACCAAACCGACAGTAGTGGCTACGCTGGCTAAAGCGCAGCATTAGGTCATGGGGCCAAGCTCTCTGCTGACTCGGTAGACGCGTGGGTTCGAGCCCCACCGTCGGCCGTCCTTGAAATGGTTTTCCGTGGTTTCCCATTTTCAACACCAGACAAATGCTGGGACGGTACCTTCTGACAGGCCACGGCCGCTTCCTTCCACATCCTTGCCCAGTTTCATTCACCATCATTCATTTCTCATTAACTCCTCTCATGATGTTGGCGTCAGGAAGGGCATCCGGCCGTAAAAACATCGTTACAAAGACTTCCATCGCATCACATCCCCGACCCCGTTGGAAAACGGGAATAATAAGGGGTAGACATACATATAATGGATGACTACCAAAGTCACATGTTTCGATCGCTCTGCATAGCGACGATGTCTTATGCTGTTTTGAAAGTGTTTTAAATGTGTATAAGGTTTATTTTCTGTTATTGACTAGTGTCGGTCACCCTTTTTGGAGGCTATATTTATGATATTTCGTGCCAGTAGAGCACTGATGTCCAGACTTAGTTCTGAGACCTTGTTGTTGCCAAGGGGGGTGGGGTTAACTGCAGTGGTTCCCAGGCCTACCCGAAGGTTGTTTAGATTGGCGAGCGCCACTAACAACGTGTGTTATTGTATGTCCGAGCGTTGTGAGCTCGTTGAAGGTATTCCAACTTTTATGTCGATGTTGCAAGTAAATGATCTCGCAGGAGACATTACTGCTTAGCAGGTGTGTCTAGGATCGTCAGCACTATCGTCATAAACCTACAATAAAACTTAAACCTACCATTTAATATTCACAAGAGTAATTATTCTAAATGAATCTGATAATTAACTAATTGTTTTGATATGATCTTGGAATCTACATCTTGAGCTTGCTGACCGACTCCTTTTGATGTGAATCATTTCCTGGCGGGAATGACATAGGGCAGAATACACAATCTTGAGACGACGGAGTGCGCTTAACCAATAGTTCGTACTCGGTGGAGCACGAAACTCAAGTAATGTAAGTAGTAGTTGTAACTACGCTATTACCATCCTAACAAACGTTCACGTAGATGACTTTGGGTACAAACAGTATTCCAAAATGTGCAGGCAGGGTTTTAATAATATGGAATTGTTGTCTAGTGCTTTATTTCTTTATCATGTGTGTAATCCCTTATGTACCTTTCTCTGTGTTGATGAACACATAGTCATAAGAGAGTATTTAATGTTACTTTCTTGGCTGTCATGTAAATTTGATTGTAATGTTTTTGCTTACGGACGTCATAGCCGTCAATTTTGTATTCATTGTTAGGACTTAGCTAAATTGATTAATGTTAAATGTAAATAAGGAAATGGCACCATCATATCCTAGTTTTGCTTTGCTACTCTGTTAAATGTAAATTCTGTTATTCACTTCATCTGTTTGTAATTTGAGTAGGGTTCCTTTACGTGCCATCTTCCTAGCTTTGTTGTTGTTGCTTAACCTTTTGTATTTAGATTTTTCGAAAGGGTTTAACTTAGTTTACAGTTAGGGCCTGGATTTTTTTTCTTTTTTTATTAGCTTGAGGATTAGCCGATACAAACCCTCCGAAGTAGGATAGGGGTTTGACAATTTTAAATAAAAGTGTTCACGAGTTTTACTTAAGGCTGGATGTTTTAATTTTATAGTTTTGTTGTTTTTGGGTGTACTTCTTGGTTCGTCTATGACTTAAGCCAACATGTTATCCAGATCCCCTGGATTATGCTTCTCGTGCTGCTCTGGCCTATGAGAAGTGCATCCGATCCTCTCAGCACAGGTGTTCGGCAGGTGAGGTGTCTGGGAAGTCACTTCGGTTGTTGGCAACCCTGACAGCTCGTCTGACGGGCACAATACATGGCAGTGTTGTCAAAATGATTCTAAGCCTGCTGAAAGGTCCAATTTTCAAATGCATACCGTATAACTTATACACTATCAATTGGGTTTCAACCAAATTTCGTATGCACTATGTGTACAAGAGTTTAATGCTTTTCAGTCGGTCAACACGAATGTACCCAAAAGAGCTGGGTTATGCCCTAATCCTGAAATACATTCGTGTTGACCGACTGAAAAGCACTAAACTCTTGTTTACTAAGGCAACACTGAAAAAATGGCATCAAACCCCACAATACTGTGTGTACATAAACAGATATGACTGATCGTATTCGTAAGAGCCATCAGGGCTGCCAACTGTTAATAAATACCCTAGAAAAGCTAAGTCTATCACACTGTTCACATGTTTTTCTGATTTTTCATGTTTCTTTATTTTATCACTAAGTCTCTTCAGATCACGAACTCCTGTATCAACCCATGCACTGTTTGCTCCTTCACAAAAAAGTGCATTTTGAACTTCTCACCCACACAACCATTCATGTTTATTATATACATCTGGATTGAATATTCTTGTGTACTCTTTGTGACGGCTCTTACCAGTCTGGGAGATTTTCAATTCTGGGGTAGGTCTTCCTCGAGCTGTAATATCACACTTTTAATTTAGGGTAAAACTGTTATGTTTGATAGTTTTTAAAAACTGCACTGAGTTAGTAATACTTATGTTGTTGTTACAAGGCAACTATCATGATCGGTGGACAACAAATAAGACACACTGGTCTGCAATGCATGCAGACCGCTAGAGAGGGTTTGGCGGGCGCCTTGTAGCGCACACGGAGGGAGAAGCAGATTCAAAGCCTTATGGCCAGTTAACAGTGCCATGTCCTGGCAGTCCCAAGAGTGGGACGTGGATTCATACGACATTATCATGCGAAGAGAAGTATTCAATTATTGCGCTATTCCGGAGTTGAACCCAATTGAATATATAATGTTGCTTCGAGTAAATTACGAACGTGTGAAGAACCGGGGGGCTGGAGTCCTGCAGACCACCCACTAAATCCGCCACTGCTCATGTCTGATTTAAACACAGTGATGGTTAAATTTGTTTACTCAGTCAGAAGCATCATCTTATTTAAGGGACACTGGGACTGAAATTTTCAAATTCTATATAAACTGAGGTACAGCTTCGAAATTTTATATGGTTATGAACAGTCATATTATAATCCACTGTGGGAAACGTGAGGATTGTAAATTGATTCGTTCTTCAGATATTAATTATTTTGTATATTTATTGTGGTAATTATTCACGTTTTATAAAGGTCATCCGCGTTAAAAGAAACTAGATTGTGTAACTTTTAGGTAATATTCTATTGCACTATAACAATTGGAAGAAACCTACGGATCCGATTTTGAATTGCATTAATGAGTGTCAAGAAATTAATTTCTTTTCATATCCAAGTTTTTTTCTACAAAAAATCTTGAATTTTTCAAGTTTAATTTTTTTTTTGCAGCCAGACCAAAAGTGCAATCTAAAAAACGATCCGCAGGTTTATAGTCATGATAATAAATCCCCATTTTGAAAGCAATATCATAAGATTTATGACTCGAGTAACATTTTGAATGCCTGAAAAAGTGAATCAGAGAAAACAGCAATTTTCTAAATTGATGCACAATTTACAAGGTTTCAGCTTACCAAGGACATTAGGACTGTCCTGCAGCATAGGTTACACCCTCCTTCTTCTCTTTTGCAGCCTCCTCATTCATTTCTGTCAGTATCACCTTCCGTCGACATGCCTTTCGTTTCTCCAATTATGACCGCGGACTTACATACTTCCTGCGACTGTCACATCTTTCAAGTGTTTGTGCTGGGACATGAGATACTGAAGTTTGTCTTTTTCCTGATTTCAACTCTGTTATTGCACTACACTCCGTGTTGAATTCTGCTACAGAATTACAAACAGCAATTTCAAGTCTCTTCCATGAAATAAAAATCCCTTTTGGACACTTCTTCCAGATAACAGAATGCAGAGACTCATTCTGATTTTCAGTAGCTCCCCGGATGCATCTGGATAGTAGCTCATCTGATGCCAACCTTCGATAAACAGGCATAATATTGACAACTCAGGGTTCTTAAAGTTCTACAGCCATTTTGTCATGACTCTGTGGTGTTTTACCAGCTGCGATACTTCGATTGTAGAAGCACCAAGACTCAGAACCTTCAGGACACTTACTGTGCTGGGGCGTTTAAAGGACAAACCATGCATTTTAAAGCTACGCTAGGGATTTAAAAATGGCGGAATTCGGATAAAAACACTGCAATCTGATCCGCAGGGGATAGGGGTGTATTAATATGGAAAAAAACGAAAATCGATATTTTTCATATATTTCACTAAAATTTCAGTCCCAGTGTCCCTTAAGCTTTAATATATACCTACACAGAGCAAGTTATGCCCTGACCAATCCCCCTCCTCTTACTGTGCAAATATCAAGGGATGAGCCTCTTCCAAAATAAAACTCTGGATATGGGCCTGATAGCTAACAATATACATTAAGTAAATTATGACATGCAGAATGATATTTAAACAATAATAATAATATGAAACATTTTAGCAAATAGTCTTTAATGCTCCAGCAATGATATGAGGACAACCAATTTTTTGTTTTGTATAATATATTATTTTTGGGACTTGGCAAATACTGGAAGGTTAAGAATTTTCAGGTTTTAAGAACATTCTATTGTACTGTATTTGTTACACATTTATGCTTCCATAATATTATTTATCAAAACATTCACTCCTCATTTTGACTGTCATGAAATATATTCTTCCTCATGTCCTACGTTCTTTGCAACTGAGCATAATTTCATATTAATAACATGCTTATTAGCTCTGAGGTAGTGTTTAAGACATCAGGGGAATATGAGAACACATCAATAATTTTCAACCTCACTTTTCAACACATTTTATGTCTCTTAACTCCAACATAATTTACTGTACTCATAACATTTGAAATGACTCACATAAAATACACCATCTTCATGAAGGATATTTTGTTCTATATTTTCCTCTCAGAAAAAATTGAGATTCATTAAAGCAGTAACAGACTTTTGAAAATAACTTTTTCTATTTGAGTAAAAATTAATTAATTACAAATTTGCATTATGCATGAACATCATTGGTGGCTTCAATAGTCAATTTTGGAGACTGTCATTACAATATACATATTCTAATTATAACTCTTTAATGAAATATTTTCTGAGGTATGGTATATTTGTATTCACTAATAAACCAGTAGACATTTATATTCTAGTCTGAACTAAATTATGTTCCAGAGTGTGAATACAAATATATCAACACAATACTGTATTTTAATTTAGGAATTTAACATTTTCCAGAAAATTGTAGCCTAATTTTTGAAATATTTAACCCCAATTTGGCTTCCCATGAGAAACCAAACCGTTCCATCTATGTGTCCATTCAAGAATCATAATTAGGATTTAATATTTAATAAGAACATCCAAAATTCTTGAGAGCAAGATATTCTTTGGCTCTTCAGGTTTCAGTGTACCTATGTTACAGGAAACAGTATATTATTTAAGTGATCAAGATGAAACCCCTAGTTAACAGGAAAACTCATTTCAGATCAATTTCAATGTAGAAATTCCTATACAAGCTAAGATTGATTAATCAGTGAGCAAATTCTATCAAGAAAGATAGCAAACAGATGTAGAAAGTACTTTTTAAATACCATACTTTTTTGTGATACATTTCAAATAGAAAAGAATCAAAATAGGTTTGATCAAACTATGTACAACTGTTTCAATAATTTATAAATTGGCATCTCAATAAAGATGTTTTTCAATGAGTTACTTAAATTTTAATACATATACACTTATTACTAATGCAGTTCTTATCAAAATATTTACCACTGAAAATAGGTCACACTTGGCTACATTCACTCATGTAGTTCTGGAGAGAATATTTCACTTAAAGCATTAGTTTATTCTTCAAGCACCTATTCTCTTCCTGTAACATCACTCACACATTTCACAGCGCACTTCACTTTCATACAGTACCGTACAATATTAAAAACACAATTTGAGACTGAAACCTGTTTCTGTACATTGCAGTATGTTATAAGTACATTATGTACACTTGTTTTCTGCTTTCACGTTAAGCAATGCCTCTGTTGAGGAGTAGTTCTCGTTCTCGCTCCCGTTCTCGCTTCTGCCACTCTTCTTTATACATGGACTGAAAGAATGAAATGGTTTTATCAGTTACAGAAAATTAAATAATTGAAAATAAATACTTCAAAATCTTTCTTGAAAGCATCCATCAAATGCAATCTATCTATATATTTAAAACACTAAGCTGTTTTTTGTACACACGAGATTGTGAAAACGACTTAACCGATTGGCTTCGTAAGACATTCTAACGAAAGCTCTTGGCATGCAGATTTGCAGAGTTTCTTTAAAAGGAAAATATATGTTACGGTATATTTTTAAATGATTAAAGAAATATGTAATATTTGTCACTCCCGCGCATGCGCACAATGGCCTTTCTCAACAAGGAAAATGGCGATTCCGGTCGCGTCTAACTGAGATCTTTGTTCATGAGAATTAAAAAGGATCTCCAATAATGTTAGTTATGTTATTACAATGCGCATTGAAATAGAATTATATTAAATAAACCACGAATTGAAAGACATAAACTGCAGGTTGAGTGTGTATACTGGTTAGATAGCTTAATACTGGAGTGAAACATAGTTGTCTGGATGGCTAAGGGGATAAGGTTACTGGCCTGAAATTTGTATTATGCATGATCGAGAGGGTTCGATTCCCACCTCGGATATGTTTTTTTATTTTCGTTTTCTTCCTTCCTACGATTGGTATTGCATTGTAGAAACATATTTCACTTTTATCATTCCCGTCAAGTAACGAATTCTCTGTTCCCATCGAGAGGGTTCGATTCCCACCTCGGTTATGTTTTTTTTATTTTCGTTTTCTTCCTTCCTACGATTGGTATTACATTGTAGAAACATATTTCACTTTTATCATTCCCGTAAAGTAACGAATTCTCTGTTGCCATCCTTTGCATGGTCGAGAGGGTTCGATTCCCACCTCGGATACGTTTATTTATTTTCATTTTCTTCCTTCCTACGATTGGTATTACATTGTAGAGATATATTTCACTTTTTCATTCCCGTAAAGTAACGAATTCTCTGTTGCCATCCTTTGCATGGTCGAGATGGTTCGATTCCCACCTCGGATATGTTTTTTTTTTGTTTTCTTCCTTCCTACGATTGGTATTAGAGTGTAGAAACATATTTCACTTTTATCATTCCTGTAAAGTAACGAATTCTCTGTTGCCATATATATTTAAAACACTAATGTATTTTTTGTACACACGAGATTTTGAAAACGACTTAACCGATTGGCTTCGTATGGCATTCTAACGAAAGCTCTTGGCATGCAGATTTGCAGTGTGTCTTTAAAAGGAAAATATATGTTACGGTATATTTTTATATGTTTAAAGAAAAAGGTAATATATGTGGCAATTGCGCGTTGCCACAATTGCGTTTCTTCATGAGAGAAATGGCGGATAAAAGATCCACCGTATCGTAGTGTGATCTTTGTTTATGAGAATTGAAAAGGGAAATATCGCTTATGTTGTATCCCGATATATACTGGAATAGAATCATGAAATAAGGGAAATATTGATGAACTGTAACTGGCAGTTGAGTGCGTTTGTTGTTTACGTCACTTAATATTGCACTCTAATTTCGTTGTCTGGGTGGCTCAGCGGCTAACATTGTGGACAACGAAATTGATTATGCATCGTCGAAGGAGTTTGATTCCCACCTCAGACATGTAATTCTATTTCCCAATTATTCTATCTTGCAATTGTATTACATTGTCTAAACATATGTTACGTTTATTATTCCCGTAAGGTAAGAAATTCTCCATGATTTACGTTGCCAGATACTTTTAAATTGAAAATGAAAATCGGCACAATCGCTTCGCCTTGAGAGAAAATTGTCGAACATAATTCATTTGATGGACTCAGACATCGTGGTCACTCAGCCCTGTCTACTTTGGTGTGTGAGTGTAAACCTTTCTCTGATAACCTGTGTTAATGTGATGGCTGTATTGATGTGTGCATTTGTAATTAGTATGGGGAATAGGGAGTTGAGAATCATGAAATAAGGGAAATATTGATGAACTGTAACTGGCAGTTAAGTGCGTTTGTTGTTTACGTCTCTTAATATTGCACTCTAATTTCGTTGTCTGGGTGGCTCAGCGGCTAACATTGTGGACAACGAAATTGATTATGCATCGTCGAAGGAGTTTGATTCCCACCTCAGACATGTAATTCTATTTCCCAATTATTCTATCTTGCAATTGGTATTACATTGTCTAAACATATGTTAGGCTACGTTTATTATTCCCGTAAGGTAAGGAATTCTCCATGATTTACGTTCCCAGATACTTTTAAATTATTAAATAAATATCGGCACAATCGCTTCGCCTTGAGAGAAAATTGTCGAACATAATTCATTTGATGGACTCAGACATCGTGGTCACTCAGTCCCGTCTACTTTGGTGTGTGAGTGTAAACCTTTCTCTGATAACCTGTGTTAATGTGATGGCTGTATTGATGTGTGCATTTGTAATTAGTATGGGGAATGGAGAGTTGACGACTGAGGCTTTAAGTTAGGAACTATCCCGGTATTTGCCTGGAGTGGAAGTGGGAAACCACGGAAAACCACATCCAAGGTTGTTGAGATGGGAATCAAATTTTGCTCTTCTTAGGTTTGCCTCAAGAGTGCGCCCCGTTCCAGCCCTCAGACCAGAATTAAATTTCTTGGCAGAGCAGGGATCGAACCTGGAATCTGGGGCGATAGCTCAGAATGTAGCCTTAAGACTGGGCTTCCCTGTGTTAATACGATCTTTGAAAAACACTGAACATATAATTCTAAAACTCCCTCCATTACGGTGGCTGGCGAAGTGAGTCCATGCTCATTCCAGTAGTGGCGAAGTGATTCTATGCTCCCTTGCATAATTTACTGTCATGGAAATGCAAAGTATTGTACCTTCAACAGGTGATGGAAATTGATTATTTAGAGCAGTTTCATTCTGTTTATTTCAAAATGAAGTTCGTCATCCTGAGTTGCGTTTGCAAGCAAATTGCAAAAATTGCAAGGATTTTATTATTGGCGATCAGTCTCATCGTATTCTCATCAGCAACCAACTTGAGAATGGAAGTCTCTGAACTTAGTTGTATAAGTGAATATTGTTGTTTATTGATTATTTTTTAGAGTACATAACAATGAGTCTAACCACGCAGTTGATTTTGGCAATGGAAGTAAGTTATTATTTGCTATTTAATATTTGGCAGCTGCGTTGATGCAGGCCACTATAGTGTTATTTAATAAGCTATGACGTTAATTTGGGGAGAAATGCTGCTATAAATAAACCCATTTTACGAAATAGAACATTAGCCGCAAACAAGTGGGAAATCGGAGAAAAATACGAAGCCACTTTTAAACTCCAATATGAATAACTTACGGCATTTCAGATACAATTCCAGATACTATACCGTTACAGTGTAGGGTCCTTGACGAACAAATTTAAACATTGTTCTGCACTGTATTTCTCTTGAGAGAAATCTTCACTTGGTTACTTTGAGCTTTGCTGTTGTAATGTAAAATTAATCTGACTAAATATAAAACATTTGACATGCTGCAACAATTATTTTTCACTGGAGATGATATCTCAAGGAATTTCAGAGAGACTAATCGGCAGTACAATGCTATGTCCTTCGTTTCATTTGGTGCCAATGTTACTGTGCCACACCCATACGGTCCACATTGTTTTAAGATGTATGGAGGTGCACATCATCGCATTTCTTCGTTATATTCCAAAATTATATGTGACGGTTTGCGGCCAGTTTTATTAGACTCCTCAGAGTTCTTGAATTCCTTGGAACTAAATGACTTGCCTCCACATATTCCAAACGCTTGAACCGTTATGCTGCTTAGAAATCTGAACGTTTCCCAAGGGCTCTTAAATGCAACCATATTGCTTGGATTTGGAAATAATAAGTGCAGTTAAAATTAGGCAGAGAGGTTGAATCCTTCTACTTGATTTAACAGCATCCGATAAAACACCATCATTTTGTTTTAAGAGGCAATATTTTCCAATTTATTTGGCATACTCTGTCACAATCAATGAAGCTCAAGGGAAAACTCTGGAACGTATAGGTCTCAATTTGCCTCATCAATTTTTCAGTCATGGCCAGCAGTATTTTGCAATGTTGAGAGTGCAATCTTTTGACGCCCTTATAGTTTCAATAGAGCCAAAAAATCATCGTACAAAGAATATACAGTAGGCCTACATAAGAAAATTCTTCAGTAAATATTTTTCTATTGACCGTCATTTTTGACGGGTTTCAACTAGTACTCTTTTAATTCATTTTCCAGGTGTAGATAGGGCAATACATTTGTTACAATCACAGTAAACAACGGTGTAAGATGTATAGAAATTGAAAGCAACATCATGTGAACACCATTGAAATGCATATGTGGAAGAAATAACTTCAGCTTTCTCGTTCTCCACTGACGTAGGATCACCGAAATTCTAGAAAGTTATTATGATTTTCCTGCGTCTATTTGAACTGTATTTATAATGGTAACATTCTGCTTTCCACTTTCATATATTTCATTTCAGTAAAATCCTTTGTACTAAACACTCAGATAACTAGCTATTCAAAACATTGGCACTTTCGCTTGCAACTAGAAAAAAAAGACAGAAAGCATGTGAAAAGTCCTAGATACTTAGACGCTTGTGTTATTGCTAAGATGTGTTCATGCAATTCAATACCCACCAATTTGGGTTAAGTGAATTTAAAGCCAATAGAAGACTAGAATAAAATTGAGCACAATTTATTATATTTATCGTTGAGTGTGAAATTGAAGCAGGATTCATAATACTCCCCTCCCAAAAACAAAAAACAAAACTGCACTTCAGTAAAATCTGGAACTTCTGAGTAAAAAGTAAAGTTCTTGCTAGGTGGATTTCATAAAAAGTCTAAAAGTACTGTAGCATTTTTCTTGAAATTCCCACTGGAAAATGGAATATGTATAAAGACCAAAGCTTCATGTTAATGCTTATGTTTAGAGGTCTACATGACCAATTTGAGTTATTTCAAAAGCTCTTGCTCAGTGGATTTCATACAAAGTCTTTAAAATGGCAGTTTACTTGCAAAATCCACTAGAAAATGGAAAACCCATTTTTTCTTAAGTTTAACACTTATTTTTAGTTCTACTGCACCAGTTTAAATAATTCTTATGTCGTTCGAAAATTCGTGCAGAGTGATCTTCATACAAAGTCTTAAGTGTCTGTTTACTGGCAGAAAAATGGGATGAGGCCAAGGATTCATATGTTAATGCTTAATTCTAGATCTTCCTAAGTGGATTACATAAAGAATCACAAAGTGGTAGTTTACTCAGAAAAAAACATGTGAAAAGTGGGAAAACTGTTAATGCCTTATCTACTAGGCCAATTTTAACAACAACAAAAACATGTTGTTTGAAACTCATGCTGAGTAAATCCAAAAAAATGTCCAAATATTCAGGGGAAAAAAATCCCGTAAAAGTGGAAAAATCACTAACTCTCTATCTCCCAGTCTGATTTTAACAATTTAATATAGTTCAAAAACTCATGCTGAGTATTTAAAGACATTTTCCAATGTCAATGTTTGTACAAACAATGCAAAGAGACACTAAAATGCCAAAATCCCTTTCGATTGTCAATTGTTTTAAGAAACACTATGGAATGGGAATAGTTAAAAGGACGTCAATACCTCTCTCCATACAAGCAGAACCTACAACCATTTGCAGATAATATTTTATGAATTGTCAATCAAGAAATTTTCCTAGTGCCTGTTGTATAATTTTCATGCAACAGCTTCATTGAAGAAGAAAGCTTATTTTGATTGTCAGATGATTTCTGTATCCAAAAAGCAAATAATACAAGTTGTTGACTGCATATAAAAATAATGATGACTCTTGTTATGAAAATATCTTTGGAACAATTGCAGAAGATTTTATTCTACTTATAAGTAATAAAATATGTATTAGCCATATCATGCGATGAAGACAATAAGCACACTGCTTGCCTTAATGAATCTTTCCTTTTCCTCATCATGCAACATCCAAACCAGCAGTGCTCTATAATTATTCTTCAAATTCATGGACTTAAATTCATGTTGAAAATCATGGAAATCAGAGCACAAAAACAAGCATTAACACTCCCATTTGCTATTGGGATGCATTTATTGTATGCTAAAAATTACAGAAGCAAAATTGCATATGGAGAGCTGAGCTCACAAAGTAAGTTCCTATCTTGTCTCTGGTTATAAATCACCCAGTAAAGTAGCTAATTAAATGTCAAACTTACCTTACTGTAGAAAGCATGTCATTGCTCAGTATTTAAATTCAATTCACCTTGTGTTACTTTAAACTCAATCTAAAGTCAACCTTTCTTCTGGTTTTCTTATTTAGTGTAATATCTTCGTTACTGAGGAAACTTCTTTACAAATTCTACACCCCGATTGATCAATATCAATTCAAATTTCAAATAAACTTGAAGAGCCTTGTAGTGGCCTTCTCAGCATGTACTAGCCCAGAGTGTTAGTGACGTGTTATCATACCAACTGATGTACCCACTGGCAAATAGATCGAGATGTCTGGACAATTTCAGCTTCATTGAAAATTGAATCTATATTCTTATTCACATCTGATAAGTGAACTAAGTTGACATTTAAACCCGGTCACATCAGCTCTGCTTCAAGAATGAGGAACGAAGGATATAACCCATTGAATCAGTTCACAAACTTTGCTGAGGAGCGATCAGGCTGAGCAGCCATCTTCATTGGTTCACACACTTAAAATAACACATGACATGCAGTGTCTGCTCCATATTTAATTTGGTTGAGGGTGCAGTATGTAATGCAGTCAATGAAATAATATTGAATGGTTTATAATGAATATATACTATACTGAAGGGATTTTTTGTTCCCAATTATTGTTTGCTTAGCAGTTGTAACTAAGTTCGTTAAATGAAGGCCAACTGCAATGCACTTTGATCTAGTAGTTTAAGTATCGGTCTCTCACCAATATGGCTGGGCTTTGATTCTTGGGAAGGTTGCTTTTATTTGTTAGCTTGGTATTAATTTTATTTATTATACAGACATTATAATATTAAACATATGTAGTGTGTATTCCATAACTTTTAAAAATACCCTAGCATAGGTTGTGATTACACAGTAGCATATAGACTCTTGTCTTTCACCCAGACAGGTGGGGAGTCAAATTCCCATAAATGCAGTGTGAAATTCTCACTTGAAAAATCATGTGGTGTCAGGAAGGGCATCTGGTCTTAAACCCCTGAATAATACCAATATGAGTCAAATTTATTGTGATGAACGTTAATAATAAACTGATCAGTGTAGTTCAGAGCCTCAATGTGTCAGGCCATAGAACAAGGCTATATCCACACTCAAAAGAAAGATGGGTTCAAATTCTCACTGTTGACCATCCTTGAAATTGTCTCCTGTTATTTGCCATTTTCAACTCCAGACAAAGCCTGAACAGCCCCTTCTATTGAGGTATAACCACTTCCTTCCAACTCCTTGTCCATTTCATTCAACTTCATGAATTTCATCTCTCATTAATCCCTCTAATCAGGATGGGATCAAAATAGGCATCTAGTTGTAAAAATATAAAAGGGATCCATCGTATCTTATCTCTGACCAGGGGTGTAAAACTCCTCGCAGACGTGGGGGGGGGGGTCAAATAAATAAAATGTGGTTGCCTACCTACCGTGGAAATGCTTTTTTAATATAACGCTTTAAAGCTTGAAACAAAACGGTAACACTATTATTTAAAAAAAAAAGATGATTTTATTCATCGTTACTAATTAAAATACAATCAGAATATGGATACAAAGCATAACATATTTGTCAACGTCTAGCTAAAGACCCGAACAATGATCTTTGTTTACAAACTGTTGAACAAGACGTGTGTCATCTAGCTTGCCAAACATTTCCAAGAAGGTGGCCAGTAGACACCAATGACTCGTGTGGGGGTCCGGGCAGGGACACCAAGAGCCTGCTGATGAGCCAGCTTGGTGTCCTAGGCAAAACCCCACACAAGACATGGCACAAACCTAGAAAAATTGCTGAGTTTTAATTCACAGGCCGTGAAAGCCAATATACCATCTTTTTGGAAGCCTTCATAAGGAGGTTACGGCTGCTTAAGCTTTTAGTTCTCGCTGTAAAGTGGCGCAGGTGTGCTTCATAAAAAGGGAGGTAGCGCGCAGTTCGCTGTTTCTGTGGGGGTCCGGGCAGGGACACCAAGAGCCCGCTGATGAGCCAGCTTGGTGTCCTAGGCGAAACCCCACACAAGAGATGGCACAAACCTAGAAAAATAGCTATGTTTTAATTCACTGGCCGTGAAAGACAATATACCAACGTTATCAAAAGCCTTTTCTAAGTCTACAAATGCCATGAACTTTCTCTTATCATTCCTTATTCTAACTTCCAAGATCAGCCTAATACTTAGCACAACTTCCCTTGTTCCTACATTTCTCCTGAAACCAAATTTGTCTTCACCAAACTCGGTCTAAGGAATTGAGGAAACTTAAGTACTCCTCTCACTGCTAGTAGAAAACGTGGGTAAAGTTAAGAAAATCTTCATGCATATTTGATTATTGGGTTTTATTTATTAAATTATTTCTTTGGTGCATCAATTGTTTGGTGGCCCTGCTTCCTGGCCTAGACTTCTACATAAAAAGTGTATGGACTATCAATATTTGCCTATTGTTTGCCATAGTAAAGGTTAATGTTATCCTTCATAACGAGACACACTAACACAGATAATTTTAGTGATTAGGGAGTACAATTTTCTTCTCCTCAAATAAAGCATTTGTATGAAAATGCAGCTTGCAAATGAATATGGTCTGGCAAAGAAAAAAATTAAAAGTGTGAGAACTGTTAAAAATCCTTGGAAGCCAAATTTGTTTGTAAGATGCTACATGCATCATCTGTCCCATATTTACTATTAGAAGAATGGACTTGTAAAGTTGTTCAATAAAACCAAATGGCATGCAAACAAGCAAGTGGGCAAGCAGACTGGCAGGTTTCATCATGCTCACTTTGCTCAACTGAAACTTACCATGTTAGTTTAGAGTTAGTTAATCGTTTTAATATTTCCCTGCTGAACTCGTGGCTTGGTAGTTGTTAATTTGATCTGGGTATTCCTCATATTCTTCTTCTGCATCATCGTAATCACTCTCTAAGGGACCTTCGGGTGTAGCAGGGAGGTACTGAGGAGGACTGGACATAGTGGTCAGAGCAGGAGAGTACTCCTAGCAGGGAAAATACATGTATATTAGAGTTAGGTGGTTAAAGGTGGAATATTCTACAGGTGTGAAATTCTGAAAAATCACTTAAGAAGTACCGGTAACTATTAATGTGCAAAAGCTGAAGACTCTGTCAAAAGAGCAGTGAAGTCATTGCTTTTCACAAAATGTAACTGTCATCACATCACCACAATTAACATAATATTGTTATCAATCATTATTGCCATCATATTTGCCAGCCAGGCAAATCGTGAAGAAGCCTAAGTGAACAGGATCTGAGGATGAACGCGTGACGTTCGAATCATGTCATCCATTTCAATAGGTATTTGTACATAAAAGCGTGTTAGTTTGTAGGGTATGTACAGTATATACTTGTTTCCCGCCTAATATAATTGGGCACAATTTGTGTTGCCCGACTGAAAAGCTTTCTTTACTAGAATAGGCAACACTGATAAATGGCTTCTATCACTAGAACAGCAAAGAAGACAATTATTCAAATCTCGCTTTTAATCACATTTTGAGACTCACAAGGAATGTTATTTTAAGGGGCAAAACAGCGAGGCCATCTGCCCCTTAAGATAACCAGACTTGATACCATATACTTACTCATTTGGAATGGAAATGCTTACAAATTAAATTGATATTTTAAAAGAATACTAGTAGAAAGTTGCTGAGAAATCCGTCAGATCACTCCAGAGGAACTCCAAGAGCCTTGAAATTATCTTGAGCACTTAAGGTAACCCACGAGTGAATTTTTCGAGAAGGATCGATAAAAAATTTTAAATGTTTAATTTCATGCCATAAAATTCCTCTGGCCTTTAGCTATCGAAATATTGCATCGCCGAATTGCAACCACCATTTTTAAAGTCTCTGAAACAATTTAATACAGTAATTGTCTTGCAGAGCTTTAAGAAAGCAAGTGAGAATTAACTGTGAATAAATAATTTGCACTGATTCACTTGTTGTGAATGCAACGTCTCTGCAACTGATGAGATACACTAGCTGAATGTGTAAAGCCTTATGACTTCTTGCGTTGGGATAGTTCTTTAGAAGTAAATAGAAATATTGAACAGTTAGAAGCTATTTTCTGTGTGCCTAAGTAGTCTATTATAGAAATACCTTTCAGTCGGTCAACACAAATGTGCCCAAGTAGATTGTGTGGGGAATAACACAATTATATATAAATAATTCATGTAATATTTGTTTCAGGTATTAGGGTGTTAAAGTAATTGTTATTCTCCCACAATCTAATTGGGTACAATTTTTGTTGACCAACTGTAAAGCATTTCTAAAATAAATAGGTGTCTCCCGACTCAGACATTCCCCTTAAGTCTAAATAGAAATAAAACTGATAGTACCTTAGGAGGTCTCCATCCACAGCCAGGTAGTGGTAATCCGTCGGGACCTAGAGGGCAAGGTGCATCCAAACCTGGCACACCTTGGTCACCTTTGTCACCTTTGTCACCCTTCCGTCCTCGTTTTCCAATGGGGCCCTTTATACAATGAAAATAAATGTTAGTTTCATTAGATATTTCTTGTGTAGCAGCTTCTTTCTTTCTTCATTGGATTGGCATACAACATGTTATTTGCAATAAGATATTTGGAAGGTTAATGTGTTTTTCAAAACAGCTAAAAATGTTGTGCTAGTAGAGTGTGGAAGAAAGAAATATGCTTGTTTACCTCCCCTCTGTGCAATGGCCGACCATAGTCAACCTAGGTCCTGGGGTAAATTTACAAAATCAAGGTACGGTATGCCAATCTCAAATTACTGCTTATTTCCCATGTGCACTTAGGTAGAAACAACCTGAAATACTAACAAAATTGCATTTTCTCGTGCCTTCTAAATGTTTTTGCTGTGCTGTTTTATGAGCCAGTTAAAGTGTGTCTTAAGTAGCAAACGAATGAACAGTTAAAAGGCTGAAACCTTAATATTTTCAGATATTTAGGCCTATTGTTTCTTTCTGACATGGAAATTAAAAGGTAGGCTATATACCTAGGTACAAAATAAGTTAATGAAGAAAATACTAGACATACCTAGGGTTAAAAAGAAAAAATAAGGAGAACTCGATTTACTTAGTATTAACAAAATGTGAATGTTCCAATCTAAATGTTGGTGTCTTTGAAGGTGTAATGAGCTGTTTTAAGTGGTTGAACAGCAAGGTCATCTCTCCCTTGAAGATGTGAATTGTTAATTAATTCCATGTATTATTTATTTATTTATTTATTTATTTATTTAATTATTAATTATTTAATTGATATCCTCATCTCCTGTCTATTGATTGTTTGTATGTCCACTCTGTTGTATATTCCTATATGGTAAGGATTTATTTGATAAACAAATATGTTAGAATACATTTGTGATCACTGAGTTGGATTTTAGTATAGCCTAATTATGACTGGATTTTACTTGAAATATTCAAAATAGGAGTTAGTGTTCATGTCACCATTGTCAATTGGCTGTTGAAAACTGAAGATCTTGAAACATTATTTATACAAATAAATTAGAAAGAATGAGAAAATGAAATCCTATAAAGGGATACCATGTGAAAAGGAATGAAGGCATTCTTCAAGAAAATATAATTTACTATAGCCTCCCACATGACTTTTAACTTCATGGCTTTTCTGCACTTGTAGCCTATGTATGTACAGTCACCCAAACAAAGAATGTCAACTGTTTTGGCCAAGTACCAATAGCAGGCTTACACGAGAACCTGTATAGCAGTTCGGTATCAGGGATTATAAATACATGTTACGAGTTAGTTATATATTAAGAGGTTACTCTACTCATTCCTTTATGTTCTGGCTCTGGGCTCAAAAACTAAGAAAGAAAGAAAGAAAGAAAGAAAGAAAGAAAGAATAAAGAATAAACTGAGCTGTTTATTGTTGAGTGTGTTTATTCTTTGTTTGAGTGACTGTACCTACCATGTCCTTAGTGGTCTTAATATCACATCATGCTTCTTCATGAATGACTCTAAACATTCCAGAAATATATGACATGTTAACTGACTGAAAAGCTTTCTTATATGATGTTAGCAAGATGCAGAATGTAGCTTGCAGCTATGCATGGGAAAGGTGGGCACATGACAAGAGCACTGTAGAGCTGTAGCTTAGTGTGCTTCCCTATCAAGAGTTCAGACAAGACATAGCTACAACTAGAACTCAGGCAGGTAGTTTTTATAAAACAGGGGATGCAATTTAATGTACCCTACTGGCAGAAACATGCTTTGCCATTGATGTATTCATATTCAGAGAAGCAGCCTCTTATTTTTCTTATCTGTATGAAATGGAAAGTTAAAATATATTATTGAGCAAGTAATACTTCTATTGCTTGACTACAAAGCATGTTTTTTAAGTAAGTACCGTTTTTCAATATGGCTGCTGCAGTGCTGCGGTCGTCGTTTGGTGTATAAGTGCTCAGAACATGCATCTGTTGAATAGTCACGAATGACATTACTTGGTGACACGATAAATGCCGGGACTTATCGTGAGACCTTATGTAAACTTTGTTGTGCTACCCAAAACAAACAGCGTTGCTTGCTCAAAAAGGGGATTCTTCTGCTTTAGGACAATTCCTGACCTCACATGGCTAGTCGACCCTAAAACCTCATTGCTTCATTTGGTTGGGAACAATTTGATCATCCTCCATATAGCCCTGACATAGTGCCTAGTGACTACAACTTGTTCCTGCATTGTAAAAGAATTTAGGAGGTTAGCGCGACAACAACGATGATGACCTAGAAATGACCATTCAGCAGTGGCTGGCACAGCAGGCAACAAATTTCCAAGATGATGGAATCACGATATGATAGGTCTAAGTGCCCTAATATGCATGCAAGTTATGTTGTAAAGTACAGGCTTAAAAGTAAAAATTGCATTGGATATTTATATATCAAACCATAGTCTACTTAAAAAACATGCCTCGTACAAGGCAAGTTATTGAAGAAAAATATATTTATCCCTTAAGTAAATGAGTATTCTGCTTTTATCCTGTATCATTTCTTACAACATTAAATATTCAGTGATGAGGCTGAATAAATAGGTTCAGAAAATAAAAGAATCTATATATTGAATAATATGTTTTTTAAATTCAACAAGTGATACATGCAAAATCACTTTCAGGATAACCACGAAAGTGGATATGGTTTGATTTGATAAAGGTGAAAGGCTCCTTATGTTGAGAAAATGCTGTTTTGCTACAGTATATTAAGAAGCATCAACCTGTATATTCTACACCATACAGTTGTAAAATCTTTCTAATTCTAAAGATGTTAAAACATACAGTAGGTTAAAAAAATATTTTTTTGTGTTCCTGAAAGGAATAAGCTACTAGGATAAAATCTATTTTATTTAAGAATGCACACAAAAACAAAATTTCCCTGTTTCTTTTAAGGACACCAATTATAGTTTGTCAAACAAATAATAGAGCCATAGCTGAGTCCACTGCAATTATTTGATAAAATTTAGTTCCCCTCTAAAATACTGTAATGAGACAAAATAAGAAAAGATGACTAATATTTTATTGCATTGGCCATAAGTTAACCTAATGCAGAAATTGTTTCAACTGGTATAGTCACATAATACTCAATAAAAAGCAGAGTCCTTTTTAAAATGAAATCATTACACCTATGAGGTACTGTCATACAAAATGCTGTACCGTATAAGAAAATTCTGTATAAGTTTGTGTTTAATTGACTTACTGCTTCTCCTTTGGCTCCTTTTTCACCTTTAGGACCCTACAAACATGGAAATAAAGGCAATTAAAATTACAGTGGAAAGTTACTACATGTACTTAAAATAATTTGAAGAGTCACTTTAAAAAGAAAAGAGGTAAACTTTTTCAGTTCTTATAATTATGATTGCTTTGATTTTAAAACCATCAATGATCAAATAACTGCATGGATATATAAAAAATACCCTTCTCAATCAGACAGCAAAGCATACTGCATCTCTAAACAAGAATTTTGTTGTTGTTGTTATTGATAGTATATTAATAAAATGAGACAAAATAAAACAAGTTAGCTACTGTTTTATTGCATCGGCTATAAGTTAATGTTGTGCCGTTGTGCAGAAAACGTTTCTACCAGTAAATAGTCACTTAATACTCAATAACAAGCAGATTACATTTTACAACAACAAAAAATGATCACACCTCTAAAGGTGCATACTACTATACAAAATACTGGGTAAGAAGTAGTGTTTCATGCTAGCCTGTGCTAGCCATCATACTATTAATGACACCTGCTGTGGGTTTGTACTTTTTGCACAGTATGTGACCTAATAGCCGAAAGCCTCCATTTGTTATAACTAATTATTAGTTTTAATAATATGTGATATTAACTATTTACTTTGGTAATGGTTACTGAGAGGCAAATAATGGTACTACAGAAAATCAATGTTTTAGACATGTTTTAAAAAAATGCTTTAGAGATGTATAAGCAACAGTTGGCACCTGGATATAACTCTTGTAGTTAGCATGGTCATATCATTCCCCCCCTCAAAATAAATAAATAAATAAATAAATAAAACCAGTAATGAAAAAAAGACAGAAAGAAAACCCATGACAGTTACGGTACAATAAATTCATGGTTGTTTGTATTTGGAATTGGGATGTGGTAGGAGAGAACAGAATAAAATCTGCCTATAGCCATTGCATAAAGTTATGATCAATGATGATGATTATTATTTTAAGGGGCAGAACAGCAAGGACATCTGCCCCTAAAGTTAAGATGAATAAGTTATTAACTCAGTTATGCATCTTTGTCATGGTTCATAATTTAAGGAATTAATTGTATAAGTCTTATCTTATCTTATCTAAAGAATCATTGCATTATCTGCTAATAATCCTAATATTTAGAAGAACTAAATATTTTATACCTATTTGTGGTGAAAATCAAATAGAACAATATTTCAATAAAACTCTCTCTTTAAGCATTAAACTATTGTGCTGAGTTGTGATAATTTCAATACATACTGTAGATAATGTTCACAGCCAAAATACTGATATCATATAACCAATACCAGTGATAAATTATGTTCATACTGTCTTAACTTAACTGCAATGACATTTGAAGTAAAATAACTGATTGAAGACAGTAAAAGCAGGATTGAAACAATTTTATCATTAATATTTTCTTATCAATTCAGATCCAGTTCTACTGTAGATATTTTACTATAGAACTTTACAGAACTTCATATGAATGGCATACTCTGTCAATTTTGAATTTTGAAGACTTGCGCCAGGTCAGTGGGCAACATGAGTTTACAGACTGAAGAGCATCATCATTCTCTACGGCTTATCCCAATTAATTGGGGTTGCCGGAGCCAACCCGGCTCATTTTGGTTTTGGCCGTGGATTTAAGACCGGATGCCCTTCCTGATGCCACGTGATTTTTCAGGTGAAAATTTCGCCCAGCTGTCACCGGGATTCGATCCCCGGCCGTCCGGGTGAAAGACGAGCAGCTAAGCCACTGTGCCATCACGCTCCCCTAGTTTACAGACTGAAGAGCAATCCATTTATATAAAGTCAACTCATGTAGTCCAATGGTCTGATGCAAGTCTTCAAAATTGACACCACTTGGGTGACTTGCTTGTCAATGACACTTCCAGTAACTCCAGCCAGAATTCAATTTCTTGTCAGAGCTGGAAATTGAGCACTGGTCTTTGGGGTGGGAGTGCTAATCACAGCACCACAGGGTGTACACTATTTATGATAATACCGGGAAATCAGAGCCTAGCACTACACAACTTTCACCGGTGCTTGTGTCTGCCGTGTGGCAGTCAGGACAAGATCGAACTCGGCCTGTACTCAGGTGGTAGACAGACAGTATAGTCTCAATGGCAATGTCTAATGCACCATCTGTCTCGGTTCAGTAGTTCAATGGGTTTATCTCAACTTGTCTGAAGTGTAATAGCAGTAAAGCAATACACTAGAGAGCAGCAGATTTTTTTCTCGTTGAGATGCATCTTTCATGAAAAATGTTTTACCATCATTATCCAGAGGCTCCTTGGCCATTGAACATTACTATAATGTGGTTGTTTAAGAAATAGAGATGGACAGGAATAGAAAGAAGCAGTGTCCTAAACAAGCTCCCAAGAAAAGGCTTCAAGCTATCTGAGCAAAGTTGAAACCGATTCTGAAGAAAATACTCCAGCACACCTCTGCTTATGTAGCTCTTAAAATTCTCAAGGTTAACCCATACAAAATGTCAGCAGTTCATAAATTAAATCATACTACTGGCCCGGATGCACATGCTAATTTTTGAAGGCGGATGTTACAATCCATACATGACGGAATTGTGGATTCCACACTTCTGATGAGCAATGAAACTTGATTACATCTGAGTGGTTATGTGAATGATCAGAATATTTGATATTGGGACAAAGTTCCGTTGCATGACATAAAAGTTGGAGTATGGTGCGCAGTTAGTGTTCGACGAGTAATCAGTCCTATATGTTTTCACAACACAGTAAATTCGGACTGTTATGTGAACAGAATTTTCAGACCATTTACTCCATGTTGACAGAAGAAGAAAAACAATATGCTTACTACCATCAGGATAGTATAAAAACCCCTGGCACTACAGCGCATAAAGGGCCTAGGCCTGCCAAGCGACCGCTGCGCAGCCATTTGGTCTGCAGATATTGAGGTGACGCATGGTCAGCGCATTGGGTCCCCTTGGCCGTTAATCTTGGTTTGCGTGACTGGGGCGCTGCCTCACTGTCAGACATCTACTCAATTGTCCTCATGAGGCTAAGTGCACCCCGTTCCAGCCCTCATGCCAGTTTCTAAAATCCCTGACAGAGCCAGGAATCAAACCCGGGACCTCTGGGTGAGAGGCAGGCGCACTATCCCAACACCATGGGGCCGACTGTCAGGATAGTATAGCAGCCCACACAATTGGCATATTCATTACACGCTGTTCATGAGATTTTCGACAACCGGGTAATTATCCACGGACTTTGGTCCCACCCAGGGATGGTGCGTCATTAAGGGCCGAATGGGCCCTGCCCACCCAAGGCCGTTAGGCAGCATTGCTGTCCCCCCTCCCCCATAGTTTCAACTCAATGATTTGTGACTTGTATCTTTATTTATTTGGGGCATCCTTAAACAAAAGGAAGCTTGTTGTTGTACGAGACCATTAATCTCACAATCATCAGCTATGTTACCTCCATTTTTATGTGGAATCTGAACCATAGGATGTGATATTTCCCTTCAAAAATCTCACAGGCTTTGACCGGGAATCGAGCTTGGTCTGCCTTGGTGAGAGGCAAGCAGTTTGACCATTGAACTACCATGACTCCTCATCCTTAAAAACAGAAAGTGCACAGGAACAATCCGCATACTCTTCAGGCTCCGGAAGAAGAGCTCATAACCATCATATGGAGTATAACCAAAGATGAACTGCATTGTGTTTTGCAGAACCTTCTGAGCTACTGCACCCTAACATATGTTGTAAAAGCAAGAATGAACTTTCATGACAGTTTTTGTTTTTTTGTCAGCTATTACTGCTGGCTCTACTTCTGTGGTGCCTCGGCAGGGCTGTCTGTGCTGACCACCTTGTGTCAGACACTAGCATCGATGAAAGTTGCTTAATGCTAGACTCTGACTTCTCTGTACATGCTAAATTAATTCTTCCTAAGATACGAGCATACTGAGTTTTGTGGTCTCCAGGATCCAACAGACTCCTTAAAAATACACCACAATATACTTTTGTGCTAAAGGAGAATCTGTTTATTATGAATTAGTCTATTAAATCTATATGCTTATGAGACCTAAATATTTGCTTTGCTGTGTGATTGATAAGTTATGATTTAATCCTGCCTCATTAATCACATTTATGTATCATAGAGCCTGTACAATAGAGGAAGACATTACATGCTTACAGCCATCATGCAAATGTCTGTCATGCAAACTTAATCAGGAAACATTACAGATACTTAACAGTGAATAATTAATTTAATTCAGAAGCCATAAGCCACACATACCCACGTCAGGCTAATGTATTACAACAATACAAAGCAAGTTAAAGGAAGGTTAGTGAGTATCAAAGCTGGGGTACCTCTGCACCAGGAATTCCATCAGTCCCCTAAAATAACCAAAGAGGGTAATTAATAGGTATAAATGAATCACACATCTCCTCGTCATAACCAAACCTGGAAGAAGTTTATAAGAACTTGGCTGGCACAAACAATTGCACAAGGAACAACAAATATATACATTTGAGAGGGTATTTTATGGACAAATAACAAAAGTCTTTGAGTAGCTAGGCTTTCTTCCACCATTCCTAGGAGTTCCATCTTGCCGTGATGCAGTTTCTTCCTGAACTAAACTTCACTCAGCTTTAATAGCAGATAAAACTTCCATTACGGTATATGTTATTTTCTAAACATGCTCAGTGTTAGCCCCTTTAGGTACCTTTTATGTAACATTTATCCCTCTGTATCTAGAGTGTGTAACTTGGAATATATAGAAGGCGATGACATTTGGCAGTAAGGGTAACAATTTTAGGTTATTTGTCTTACTGTAATATAAGGCTGTATAACATTCCCTATCTCACTTATTTCATTGCATTGAGGATGATGTGAACTAATATATTTACTGCTATTATGGTTAAAGTTGTGGTCAAGACTGGATCAGCCTTTTAAAACAGAAATGAAAATAAAAATTAAGGCTTAAGGACATATAAATTATATTCCATATAATAGGGTGACTGGGATGATGGGGTGACTTGTGACACACCTCCCTCTATCACTTGGAGGTTGACTAGCAGGTGTAATCAATTAATGGAATTTATACTCAACTTTCTTCTAATTGTTGATGGTAGTCATAGGAAGGATTCTTGCTGGTTGTTACCTCTTCTATGATGTGGAAAACCAGCAGAAGATTTCAACAGTCATCCCAATTTTGTAAAGCATTTTCTTTCTTAATACATTCTTAATTCTTTTACCTTAGATGCTTTTTACAGTGACTTGAGATGTTAAAATTATGACATATCCAGAGAAGTTGATAAAAGTTGATGAATTTTATCCAGATCCACCAATTCGAGGCGAGCAAGGAATCCATGGCCATTTTTAACCCTCCACCCTTGGGGGAAGGAATTCCTGAATCTTGAATAATGAGGGTGCCAGGTAAGAAAAAAAAAGTCATCTAAGGAGGGAAAATGAAGATTCCCTATGTCTTGTTTTAACCAACTACTGTTGGAGTTTGAAGAGAATTGAATTGATCGAGGGAAGTCTGACAGATAGTGAAATGCAAGGGAACTAGCAATGCTGGAAGTAGTGCCAGAGCCAGCTTTCAGGTTGTTGTTGTTTAGTTGTCAAGTACCTCAATTTTGACTATTCTAGCAACAGGAATGTTGTTGTTTAACCAATGTTTCAATGTGTTCTGGCCAGAAGGGAGTTCAGTTAGATATGAGTAATGTCAAACATATTTCTAAACTTTGAAGTAATTTGTTTTATTTTCATCTATTGTTAATCTATTTGATTGGGTCCATCCAAGTATTGGTATTTAGGTCATCCCACTTGTATCATCAGGGCGCTAGTTGAAGATACTTACAGTATGTTATCTGCAAACAATGTAATATGACCATGGAAGTTACTTGTTGCTTTGTCATATATAGTAGCGGAACTCTATAATGAGACATTACTTAGTGGTCAGTGCCTAGTAATGCAGTGTTTTGTTCTGAAGCCTTCTTGGTATGAGTTGTTGTTCCTTTTAACAAGCACAATACCAAAATACATTGCTCAGTAAAAAATAATTGACTGGAAGAAATTTGAAAGAAATGCAGTAAAGGAAACATGCTTTTGTACATACTTCATATCTGGTATCTTCTGTGTTCATTTATCATACCTAGTCACCAACTTTAGAGCATAAGTTACTGGATTTGATATGCACCAATTCAAAATGAATTTGATGATGATAATTATGATGACATTGATGACAAAAGGAAAATTTTCACTTATCTTTTGCTTATGACCAGCCAAATTATATAAATTCATCCAGACTTTAGTTATGTTACACACATACTACATAATATGCAACAAAAAAATCATCAGGAAGAGTTCTGACATGGCTAAATTAGGTTTTGCCATTGTACATTTGTAAACATGTATCATTTTAAGATACCATAATGCAGTCTAGCTTATTTTTACTGGAATTCCAATCTAAGAATGTTAACTAATAATCTCATTTGTCTGGCTCCGTGGCTAAATGGTTAGCGCGCTAGGCTTTGGCCCGAAGTGCCCCGGATTCGATTCCCGGCCGAGCCTCAGGGATTTTAATCTCCTGGGGTTAATGCCCATGGCTCGGGGACTTGGTTTATTTGAAGTCTTCGTTATCACTTCATCCTCATTACGACGCTTAGATCGCCCACGGGCGTCAACTAGAAAGACCTGCACTCGGCCTCTCCGGGGGCCACATGATCATCATCATCATTTGATTTATCTCCCAGGGTAAAATAATAAAAGTACTGACCTTATCATCCTCATCCACGGCAGAACTACCCATTTCATAACAGATACAAAGCCCCATCTTTTTTAGTAGATTTTGAAAATGCTAGGCTACCTGTTCATACTGTACATACAGTACAGTAGATTTATTTGCAAATGAGGCATTGTCCATGGTGGCAACATTGCAATTTTTTTTTTTTTTTTTTTTTTTTTTCGTGTGGCCTCCTGAGAGGCCGAGTGCAGGTCTTTCTAAGTGACGCCCGTGGGCGACCTGCGCGTCGGGATGAGAGATGGAATTGATGAAGGCGTATGAAACTGGGCAAGGATGTGGAAGGAAGCGGCCGTGGCCTGTCAATAGGTACCGTCCCAGCATTTGCCTGGTGTTGAAAATGGGAAACCACGGAAAACCATTTCAAGGACGGCCGACGGTGGGGATCGAACCCACGCGTCTACCGAGTCAGCAGAGAGCTTGGCCCCATGACCTAACGCTGCGCTTTAGCGCGCGTAGCCACTACTGTCGGTAACATTGCAATGAAACTACAATTTAAAACATATACCGTACATAAAACAGCTAAATTATTATCCATAGTAACAAATAAATAATAATTTTAAAAATGATAAAATATTAATTCAACCCTCTAACCCTCCAACAACACTACTAACCCTTATTCTATTCATAACTTTTTATTTTGTTGACTGCCTGAATAACTTCTTAAACTTCCAAACTTTTGTTAATTCAGTATACCAGCATATTATGCCCTATTTTCAGATGACACGGTGATCATCATCATTATTATATTAGTGAAAGAATCCTGACCCTCCCCTCCCCTACAAACGTACACTTCAACATAAAGTATTTTCTTGTTTGTTTGTTTTTTTTAATTTATATGGCGATAACCCTAAATTTATCACCCATAAAACTAGAATTCCAGGCAATGAAAAGTCTAAATCAAAATAATAATAATGGTAATAATATGCAATCTGGTCTGCTTGAAACTTCCTCAGAAGTCATCCTGATTAAACATGAAAAGCACACACAAGCTGTACACAACATTTGTAAACTAATCAACACCACCAATACACCCGCTAATAACAACAATGGTAGTTTTACTGAATTTTTGCTGTTGATTCTTCCTGAAGTTTCATTCTTAAAAGAACCTTCCTACAATTGCCATCTTTTGTACTGGTACTGTATATACTATGCTTTGAATATTTAGGATAATGTAGATGATTTACCATCCTGTGAACACCCAACATATAGCTATTCTATTTTCCTCCAACCCATTTTGAGGTTTCTTTGTTTAAATTTAGTCTACCTCTCCCTCTAACATTTCTCTGACTTTTTATTTTCTTATGACAAATATAATTTATGCTGAAAAACAATATCACTACATTTCAAGGTTTATTCTAAGTTCAAGCTTCCTTTTTTAATCACTTGTTTCTGTTGGCTGTGCTATCGATCTGTTCGCCAGTCAGCCTATTAAAACAGTATTTGGCACGAGAGAATTTTATTTCCAGTAATGGGAACCAAAATATGTATGGTACAGTAGTAGTTTGTCTCATGCATTGAAGAAGATTATGGAAATGGAAGCATTGAAATATTAAATTTTCAGTCCTCTGATTATTTGGATTAGAAATTTAAGGATTTTTAAAAATAAATTTGGTCCAAATGAGTTGCTATCTAAGCTAAAAACATTATAGCCTATCCAACTGCAGCTAATTGGTTAGCTTGCTAACTTGGATCCAAAAGGTCTTGAGCTTGATTCCTGGCTGGATTGTTGGATTTAACTTTATATGATAAATTCCTCTGGCTTGGGGACTGGATGTTCGTAATGTCATCATTATTATTTTCATCCCCATCATGGCACGCAGGTCACCTGCTTATATAAGTTGGAGAGACCTGCACACCATTATTGTAAAACTCTATTTTGGGTAAGATATAAAAACAACCAATGAACAGGAAAAGGTTGTTGTTATTATTATTTCATTTGAGGGACTTGGACATCATGGGCATTTACTCCCATGTACTTGTGTGTGGAATTTTTATCTGATGGCCTGTGTTAGTATGATGACTGTATTAATGTGTGTATTTGTAATTCAGGTGAGGAATGGGAAGGAGGTGGCCGTGGCCTTATGTAGGAACCATCCTGGCATTTGCTTACAGTAGAAGTAGGGAAACTACGAAAATTCACCTGCAGGATGGCTGAGATAGGAATCGAACCCACCTCTTCTCAGTTTTGCTTCACAAGGCTGAGTGCACCCTGTTCCAGCCCTCAGACCAGAATTAAATTTCTTGGCAGTGCCAGAATTGAATCCAGACCTCCAGGTTGACAGTCAAGAATGCTAGCTGCTACAACATGAGGTGGTTGACAAGAAAAGTAGGACAGAAACACAGATAATGGACGAACACAATGATAGGTAGTTGCAGGCTTAGGGAGAGTTAAAATAGAAAAACATATAAAAAAGGACAAGGAGAATCTCCATAACTGGACAAACTGCCATATTCATAGATGCGCATTCAGACCACCAATCCAATCAATAGCTCTTCATTGCTATAGCCCTGATGAGTTCATTTCAACCACCTAGTCTCAACAGGAGAGCAGGCAGCAACCAGTTCTCCTGTCGCTCAAAACAGTGTGTAGCGACAGGGGGAGGGGCGTTCTTCAACAAGATCTTCTGTCTTGAAGTGATTGAGGGTAGAGTGGAGTAAAAACCAGACAAACACAGACAAGGAAGTCGGGGACAGATGAGCAAATTGTTGCTAGCCTTCCTTATCAAACGGAGAGGTTGAAACGAGCTTGTCAGCGCTGTAGCAATGAAGAGCTATTAATTGGATTGATGGCATTAATGCCCACCTATAAAGACTGAGGTGTGTTCAGCTGTGACGACTGCCCTTGTCCTTTACTTTTTCCCTTTTCTCTCTCCCTCTGCTGCCACCTGCCTATCATTGTTTGTTCTTTATCCATATTTCTGTCCTCCTTTCCTGCCCATTGAATGTTTGTTTGTCCACCTGGTGTTTTTCCTATATAGGATTATTGGGTGAGGGTAACAACAGTATCTATATAATACCATAAAACAACCGATTCATTTAATGTAAAATTAATAATACTTGTATATTAATGCTAACGAGCAAAGAGAGGTATCTTAACAAAATCTACATTAGTAGCAATAATTTAAAATAATATACAGCATAACCGAGCTTAAAATATGGTGTTTTTCATGTCAATGTGTACTCAAGATGGCAATTATAGAAAGTACTTAGCTGCTTTTTAAATTTAATCTTTTCTTTTTCCTTCTCAAAACAAATATTAACGAAAGTATGCTCCCAGACATATCTAAAATTGCTTATTATAAATGTGACAAGAGTATTTTTGGGAATATTTCAAATGATTACACATATAATCAACAACAAAAATTTTGCAAGTCAGTAAGATGTGTGATTACAAAACACTTAATAGGAAAAAACACCAATAATGCAGGACAGTGCATACAAGAAGGGGGTGCTCCTCAGTGTTATACGTACAGGAAGGCCAGGATCTCCTCTCTCTCCTTTACTGCCTGGTTCACCTTGAGCACCCTGTTAACAGCAACAAACATAAAATAAAATATGAAAATTATTATCCTAAGTATAAAATTGAATTTTTAAGTTAGAAAACTGATGATTCCATTTTTTTTCTTCCTCCAGATATATATATGTGCAGCATTTACAGTACTTGATAGTAATAAGAAACTATTCGATTACCGGTATGTCAGAAACCAAAATTTCTAGGAATATACATTCAAAGTGATAAAAATATTGGGACTGAAATACCAGTTATTTCAAAATTAAGATCAGCATGCTATGCATGACAGATCTTGAAGGAACTACAATGGAACATAGTCTCTTAATGTGTACTATGCCCATCTCACTTCAGCTTAAGACATGGGGTACCGGTACTGTTGTTATGGTGGACATATCATTGCAGAAAAGGGAAAGGAAATAAAAATAATGAAATTATGCCTTAGACTGAGACATGCAAGCCTACTTTCAAGTATATCTTCATTCTTCTCATGTATGTAGTGTACATTTGACACTACAGTAAACTTTCGATTATCCGGTTTGCGGAATATCCGTGCGTAGTTTGGCAAAAAAGAAAAAAATCAGTTTTGTCATAATTTTAAACGGCGCTGATAGGAATGTATTGCCAATCGTATTTACCACACCCCAGAGTGTCTGCCAAGACATTGTCAAGAACGCTATTTAGTATCGCACCGATTATTGTGATTAAAGTTACTAGTAGTAAAACGTGGCCGAAAATAGTAAATGTGTTGTTCTCTCTATAGCGAAGAAACTAAAAAATGACAGATACAGTACCATACGTTAAAAATGGGTGAATCAGCGTCAAAATTGATTGCGGCTGTAGCCTACAATATCTTACCGCCAACTCACTGGGTTTCTCCGTCGCAGTGGGCTTGTGAGTGACCCTAACCTTAATTTTCCCGCTATACTTAGTACATGCTTTGTAATATCTCGATATCAACGCCTGACGTCAAAAATCAATCTCAATGATGCCGATGAAAGACATGTTGTCTTACCATAAATGTCGTAGGCTACGCAAATTCAGTGGTGGTGAGAATCACAATTGGCTTGTGCCACGCTTATATCTGTCGTGCGCGCGCCGTGATATCTCAATATCGACGTCGAAAATGCACCCAACGGTGGTCGTCGAAACGCCCGTTTTGCTGTGAACTCGGGAATCACAATTCTCCAGCTGTACGCGCGCCATGATAGCTCGACATTATTGGCTCCCACTGCCACCAAAAACTAATTCCTCTGAAAATTAGGGTGCGGGGTTTATTCGTTGGTGGGTTGTATTCGTGTAGGCTATATACGATATTCCCCGAAAGCTAACTTAGAGAAATTGGTAACACAATGGGCCTTGTATTTCATATGTTGCATGTTTAGTAAATACAAATGCCATATTCAGGTAAGGTTATGTTTGTATTATCCATGTTTTCAGTTATCCGTGAGATCTCAAGTCTGCATTAATACGAATTATCGAGAGTTTACTGTATTTCATTCGTAGAAAGGACATGGAGATAAGTGATAGTGTTTTAGAGAAAATTGTTGTTGCTAATTCATTTTAGGGGCTTAGGACATATTGATCATCAGTTCCCTGTATTTGGGAATGTGTTGAACTTGTCTGATAACCTGAATTTCTGTGATGACTGTAGAAGTGTGTGCAGCTGTATTAGAGACAGGGATGAAGTAGATGCCCCAGGACTTGGCATAAGGTAGGCTACTATCGCGGGATTTGGATGGAGGTGGTGTGGAAAAGCCCAAGGAAAACCCATACTCAGGATAGCCACTTTAGCCCCGGGATTCTAACCCCCAATCTCTTGAATTGCTGCAGCTGCCAATCGAGATTGTAGTGAACGATTCAACGCACACGACTACGCCATGGGGTGAGAAAATAAAAGTCAATACCGTACTAGACAAAGACATTATTAACACATTAGTATATGTAGAACAGCAACAAAATCATAAAAACCTTACCCCATGGGAATAAAACTGCATAATTACCTATCTTCAACCATTAAGTCAGACATCAATTTAAAACGTTTTCAGACAAAACTAAAGGAAATTCTGATGGGGGTATGGTACAATTTCTAGTCTGTGTAAGAGTTTGTGGAACACTCATTCTTAGAAAACAATAAACATACAACTTTGAAACATGTTGAAAATAATATGTGATTAACTGCTTGTTTTATTATGGTGTTTGAAGACATTTTCAGTGTTGCCTTAGTAATCAAAATTTGATGTTTTTCAGACGGTCAAAACAATTGGGTACAATCGTGTTGACCTACTTAAAAACATCAAATTTCGACTCTTGTTTCATTACCATACAGGCAGGTGAAATGAAGTTCCTGCGAAGTAGGATCGGAGTAACAAGAAGAGACAGGTTGAGGAATGAAAAGGTCAGGGAAATGGTGAATGAGGAGCCCTTGCAAGGTAGGATTGAGACGTCAAGACTGAGGTGGTATGGACACGTAAAGAGAATGGATGAGAAGAGGATTCCCAAGAGGATACATGAGATGCAGATGCAGAAGAAACGACCAAGGGGAAGACCAAGAGATAGATGGCTGAAAGGAGTGGAGGAATGTGTCAAGAAGAGAGGCGAGGACTGGACCAGAGTGACAGCGGAGAGGTGGTGGGAAGAAAGGACTAAGTGGCGAGGCTTATGTTCCAAACAGACCCAGCCTGGGGCTGGAAACTGTACAAGATGATGATGATGACTGTTTGATTATGCTTTCAGCTTCATATACATTGTGTTGTTTATATCAATACTGGTACTGAATGTTAATTGTGTGGTCTTTTGTTTTTCTTTTTATCTGCTTGTCTACTTTTTGTACAGAATCTAATGAAAAATAAATAAAACTAGGGTACCTGTGCGAGAAATCTTGCATGTGCATAAACCACTCCCCCGGCTTTACTGTTATGCGAGCTTCTTGTTTATTTGTTTTAATGCACTTTTAAAACAAATTGTCGATATTTACGTATGAATGAAATCAGAGTGCAATTAGTCATTGCTGCAGGTAATATTCTCTTACTCTTGAATGAACGATCAGTTATTTGTGAGCGTCCTATGTGTATAGACCATCCACCCAGCTTGATTGTTACGTAGGCTCCAAACAATACAGTTCGGGCAGGGACTATTGTCTCGTTTATTTGTTTAAATGCACTTTTTAAACAATTGTCGATATTTACGTATATATGAAATCAGAGTGCAATTAGTCATTGCTGCAGGTAATATTCTCTTACTTTTGAATGAACGATCAGTTATTTGTGAGCATCCCATGTGTATAGACCATCCACCCAGCTTGACTGTTATGTGGGCTCCAAGCAATACAGTTCGGGCAGGGGCTATTGCCTCGTTTATTTGTTTAAGTGCACTTTTTAAACAAATAAATATATTTCTGTTGATCCTGTACTATTGAAAATATTTGGAAGATTTTGGCACAAACTGCACCTTCTAATGCCATCTGGTTTAAGAGCTTGAGTTTTGGGAAACATTGACTGCACCTTAGCGTTTATACTGAGTGTCCCACCTAACTCTGCGACCTCAAATATTATCGAAATGAAACAAGATGTGAAAAATCTACTTGCGCAGGAATGTAACCATGTCAGGGGGTCACACAATAGGAGGATATGCACAATCCAGGAAATTATAACAATATCACTTTCAACGCAATGTTACCTTTTTTTAAATAGAACATAGATGTTTTTTCTAGCAAAATCAAAAGTAAACATACAATTATTGCTAACAGATTTGGTTTCACTTCTCTAAACCTCATACCTTCAGAAATAACTAACGTTGTAGAGGATGGAAATGGAGACACTGTTTGTCACTTCTAACACAAGTGTAGAACTGTGCACATAGTACAAAAGGTACTATTACCGATTTCCTAAAGAAACTTGTGGCCTATAGCTTAAAGAAATGTCATGTTTTTAAATTACATCGAGCACGGAAAAGGCATTCACAAGTAAGCAGTAACATCTTAACTTATGAAACTGTGTCACTTCAGCAGATGTTTAATGTGACCACCGTTTGCATCAATGTACTTCTGTAGACAGTGAACAAGAGAGCGTTGTACCGATCCCAGTGTTTCCACAGATATTTCCGCACACGCCGCAGTAATACGCGTTATTATCGTGCAACTGCTGCAATTCAAAACGACAGAATGCAATGCGGGCTTCAAAGTCATTCCCGTACAGTTCCTGGTGCAGTAACATAAATGATACGGATGAAATTTATGCATGAGCAAAATTCTGCCAACACTAGAGTGGCTTATTCCAGAACCGCGTGCAATTCGTGCGGATTGTGAGCTACAGCTGCAAGAACATCGATTTCGTTACCGTTGTTAGTTGCACTGTTTGTACGTTGACGTTTTCTGGAAGCCCAACTTCATGTTTCTGAGAGACTTCTACACATATTGGCAATGGTACGAGGCGACGGACACCGTCGATCTGGGTAGCGTTCAGCATACAATGTCACAGTTGTTGTTGCATTTCTGTGACATTCGCCGTAAATTAAAATAATGTCCGGCTTTTCTTCATTACTGAAGGCTGGCATACTGGTATGTACTAGACGTAACAAGAGAACAAAGAGGTAGAAACAAAATAGGGTTCCAAATATCAAAGTATCTGCGAACATAAACATAAGATTCATAGGTACAGTAACATGGGAATTTACCTGTTTCACACTGACAGAATTACAGACGACCAGACCAGGAGCCACGAGTTCACTGAGAAGTGCAGCTGTAATGTTACTGTCTTGTTTCCTGAATGCTTTAAGTACAGCGATGCAAACAATCCACCCGTGTGTAGGCCAACGGCGTGCACTACACTTTTGTTAAACGTCACGAACAGTGTCACTTTTACCATCCTCTACAACTGTAGTTATTTCAGAAGGTATGAGGTTTAGTGAAGTGAAACCAATTCTGTTATCAATAATTGTATGTTTACTTTTGATTTTGCTAGAAAAAACATGTATGTTCCATTTAGAAAAAGGTAACTTTGCGTTGAAAGTGACATTGTTATAATTTCCTGGATTGTGCATATCCTCCCATTGTGTGACCCCCTGACGTGGCTAAATTCCTGCGCAAGTAGATTTTTCACATCTTGTTTCATTTCAATAATATTTGAGGTCGCAGAGTTAGGTGGGACACCCTGTATATATATGATGAGAAAAAGATGGAGTGGAAGTGGGGAGTGGTAAATCAAGCCCAACAGATACACCTTTCATGAAGGAGCTGTTTTTCCTCTCTCGTCTAAAGAGGAGTTACTTCGAATTAGAACTAGGTGATTGTTTTGCTTTTAGTTTTAATGTCTTTGCAGATAATTATCTTTATACTGTATATTCAGACTAGCTCACGATTTGCTTGCAAATTGTATGTCTTTCACTGCTATAGAAAACATAAATGCCATTTCTTCAGTGTTACCTTCTAGAACTTATATACCTGCTCATAAAGACAGTGAACGTGTTATAGAGAAGCCTAATTATCTTAGCTAAGTTAATATTTTAACTGCTATTTGAAACTTTTCATGATCAAACTCACATCAATCTCTGATGTCCAAGCGCTTTATCATCAACTTGTGATTTATACTTTATAGGTAAACAACACCACAGGAGAGCCCTTGCCAGTTAGTGACTGATATTCCAGCAGACAATGCAGCCTCCAGAAGCAGACCACAACCAGATAAGTATTCATAATACAGCATTTTAACACAATGTTTGTAGACAATTACAATTTATTTGTCTCTATAGTTTTATTCTATGATTTAAATCACTCATAATGGTTCCGTATTGATGTGCTTATACAGTTTTATAAAAAGTTTATATTTCCGCCTGAATCAATACTTTAATGAAAAAATTATTACCAAGTTGTTCTTGGAAACGGTACATGTTTCAGGGACTAATGAACAATTTTTATCCCCTTCATCAGCCAAATATAAAGCATTAAATGAACGAAATTATTAAGCGTAGCACTAAACTATCAATGGTCACTTAACCTGATATGGTGCACCATAATAGGTTGTTCAATTAATTGAGGTTCCTGGACATGGATGACACCAGAAGAGAAAGTTTAATTCATGAGTGATATGTTTTAAAAGAATTTGATAATTTGAAACAAAATGTACGTTATACTTATAAATAAGTCAAGTCTATAACAAAGTAGGCAAGAAGTAGTGGGTAAGATCAAAAATATAGTACCTACATTCTGCTGTCAATGTTATATGCGAGTGTAATATTTTAACAATATATCAGCACAACTGAGAGTCTCCAAAGCTAAACACAGGTTAGAAAGCACTGACAACAATCTCTAAATGAAGTTCTGCATATTTGAAAACCATTCCTGCTGTTTGAAAAATGAGATACCATTTGCTTTCTTAACATTGAAAAATAATTAGATTTTAAAGTAAATAGTTCAACATTTTTCTAAAATATTTAGAATTTTGTAATCAACAAGAATAAAAATATTTTAATCACCATTTATTTCCAGGATCACTTCATGGCTGAGAAATCATGTGTTTATGTATGCTTTTTTGTTCCCCAACACAATCTGCATCCATAATCTTATTTTGTGTGCCCACCAAAAATAAAGAATCAAGGTTCCACTGTAATTCTTTGAGAAATTCTATGAAGTACGGTACTGCTTAGCTCATGATCTAGTGTTAAATACCTTACTATGAGAAAAAAGAATGTAAGCCAACTGGTACATTAAGTATAATATTATGTAGGAAACATACCTTCATTCCATCAAGACCTGGAGGTCCCTAAGGAGGGAGAAAATAAAATAAGATGGTATGAAAATAAGAAAATCATAAGTAAAAGATAACATAGAATGCTCAAATAACACAAAAGAAAAAAAAAGCATACATTATCCAACGAGTTAAAAATAACATAATTGCTTCATTCACAAATAGAACCAAGGTTATACATGGTGGTGACAGCAAACAGACAATACACATAGGACTGTAGTTAAGTGCTTCTTCTGCCCACATTTACAGTACATACAAAACTATATTCTTGGTAAAGCTTATAGAAAACTTAGCATTTAATATACTAACCTAATCTTTTGTTGCATGAATATGTCCATCAATTTGTATGCTACTTAATTCTTATCCTTGAATTATATAAACTATCAAAAGGAATAGATGGTTCCCTGTGAAAATGGCAAATTACTATGGTACTGTTGGTACTGCAGCAATGCCAGTGAAATAAGTAAATTCACTTAGTGTTGTGTCATTTAAATTAATAAATAGAAACAAACTTTGTGAATAAAGTGTCTCAACATCTGATTGCTGAAAATATAAAAATGAAATATGCTCTGAAAACAGAGCCCTCTTTTTCACCTTGAACAAATGTAAGGTTTAAGTTGATGTAATTCAATCAACAATAAAGCATCGGACTATTTCATAAATTAACTTCATTACAGAGCTACTACTTGGTAATTTACTGCTAGGTGTGAAACTCCCCACACTAGGTTTGTTGGAGTGGAGTGATAATGACGACTAGGAGTGAAACATAATTTTCATTTATAAAGTATTTCAGTGAAGTTGATCTGGATTAGGTGGAAAACTCAGTCTTTTGTACTGATTCTCAGTAGAATTCAAGCCCTGTGTGAATAGGAAAATTTTTCAATGCTGTCAAGGACGCGCTTTAATTAATCGCCCAAATCTTCTGAAGGAGTTGGAGAGGATAAAATCATCAGGATATTGCAATCACCATCTACCTTCATCTACCATCAAGATTGCATAAAATGCTTGTAACCCTAATGGTAAAATCTGAATGGAAGTCGGAAGCTATATTTCAGCAAGTAACAACTGTAAGATTGATAAATATAATTTTCTTAAAAAATCTGTTTGTGTAATTCTTCAATTACGAATTCCAACCACTGCAGATATTTCAGTAACATTGCAGTTTGTATGTGTACTTCCTTCAGTAATAAGCTCCATCATTATAATTTGCATGTCTAACGTATAATGATAAAAATTACAGATTACATAGATTAGTACAGTATGTCCATAAGTTAAGGGATCTTCGAGATCCATGGAATTCTATGGGGCACAGCGATTATGTGCAGACTGAATTGAGGCTGGACAACACCGAAGCACATGACATTCATGGCGTGCTCAGTATGTGACTGCTTAGTTTAGTTCTGCCCCTTAAAACAACAATAACTAACTGACTGCTAAGTGTGCCTGGATCAGCCGGTTTGGGCAGAGGTATTGGATACAGCGGTTCTGACCATGTGTATTTGGCCACAATATTGGAGTCATAGGAAAAGAGAATGGCACAGCGAACACATTTAGACAACATTATGCATGGCTGGATCATTGGCCGGTTAGAAGCCAGCCATAGTCAGCATGATGTGGGGTGGGAGTTGAATGTCGCCCGTAGCATAATTTCACTGCAGTGGAGAAGATCCCAGGAGGGAGGAAGCATTCAACGACAGCACGGATAAGGTCGACCAAGTGCTACAACCCAGCCTTAAGTGCCTGAAGATCTCCCATCAGCAGACCATCTGCAGTGGGTAAAGATCTCACAGTAGCTGCTGGATCACACATCTCCCGTCACACTTGTATCATTGGTTTCGAGAGATTGCTCTGTATACTCGGTGACCAGATGCATTCCCCTCATACAAAAGGACCGCGTGGCTTGTCAATTGTAGTGTCTTATTCACTACGATTGGACCCATGAACAGTAGGGTAGTGTTCTGTTCATGGATGAGTCATGGGTTTGCCTGGTACTGGCATTTGGTTTGCCAGCAATGGAGAGACACCACACTCATTAAGTTGCACCCACATTCCATGTCCGATATTCCTGTATACTGTTGCGTATAATGAAGTGTATAATGAAGATTATCGCAGAATACTCCTCCTGCGAAATTGGCCTATCTGCCATACGTACGATCTGTCACGGACAGGATTAGCAAAATTCTATGAAGGCACAATTTCAAAACCGTATTCAAGCCTAATGTCACCGTAGGCAAATTCTTGCGATCAATCAAAGATTCAGTTGGTCTTAACTGTGCTGGAGTATATAAGATTCCATGTTCCTGTGGTTATGTATATATTGGACAGACATGTAGGAGAATCACAAGGGTCAATGAACGTCGTAGGCATTTACGTCTTTGCCAACCAGAGAAGTCTGCGGTTGCTGAACATGTCATACAGAATGACCATCAAATTCTTTTTGATGAAACTTCTGTCATCTGTATGGAGAAACATTTAACAACTCGTATGATTCGGGAGGCGATTAAAATAAGTAAACAACCACACAACTTTAATAGAGGTTATGGTTATCCCTTGAGTAAATCATGGCTGCCCTCTATAGTTTCATTACCAACATCTTCTTGGTCTCAGGAGGTCATGGAGTAACTATTTGTTTCGACATGGCTTCATATCTTATACCATTTATCTATGGAGGCTATATGCCATTGTTTACTCATTCCTTCTTTCTTTCTTTCTTTCTTTCTTGACAAACCTTGATAAAGGGACAAGTACTGTAGTTGTCTCGAAACGTTTTTTAAAGTTTCACTCGGCCTAATAGCCTCTAAGCTATATTATGTATTCCTGTATACCTTGTAGCAGTATCAGTATGTCACTAACGACAATGTTGCTAGGGTACCTTTTCGAGGACCTATTATTGCCATGCCCCATGGATCTCCAAGATCCCTCAACTTATGGACATGAGTGTATATTACTAAGATCACTCACACCTTTAAAAATATGATATATTAATTTGGAGTTTGTTCCTCTTGCTCCTAAGAAAAGTTCTACCTGCACAGGAAATTTTGCAATCCAAACAATCTAGTTTCAATAAATCAGTCCATAAGTCACAATAGAGATGTACAATAACCTTAAAATATATTCTAAAATACTACTAATTGTAAATCTTAATAGATTTTAAAAAGTTCAGAATTTATTAAATAATTTGAATTCTTTCAAGTAAAATAAACTTGAGTTTTCAACTCCACGAAAGGGGCCATACCTAGGTATACTGTATAGTGTTACATCTATGGTCTGTGCAGGGATTCTAGTGATATTTTATAGTATCTCTCTTCACTTCCAAAATCCAACTGAAAAGAAGCAAAAGTTTATATTGACCAGCAAAGCTAGTCAGTTCCTGGCACATGCTCATTTTGAGCACAGAGTAGTCAAAATATTGTAACCTAATATACGGTAAGACACCTGCAGTTTTCTATTTTTGAATCCAGTTTATTGGAGTATTTTCAGTCAGTGTTCACTGGAGTGACTAGTGATACTTCAGCAAGGAAGTTCTGAAGAAAAGTTGTTGAGTCTTTCTTGCTTTAAATGTGAGTGTAAAAAGTGAGGGCTACTAGAGATTTCATCATAAATACCATGTTTGTTAGACTACTTAGTTTACATTTCATAGAGTTTGTTTTCTCCTTTATTCATGAGAAGAGAAATGTTTCTCTGGAAAATTGTCACAGGGTATAAAAAATATAAAAACACTATTATTTCTGTTTTGCTAAGAGAAAGGGCTGAAGTAATGTATCAGTACTGAAATAAGTAATTCTCTTGTCATGTTTGGTCAAGCACAAGCATATTTCATTGCTGTATAAGTATAGTTACTTGCTGCATTGATGTAGAAGATCTTCGCCAGGAAAAGCCTTGTGAGTGCAGGCCAGGCTGGATATATACTGTACGGTGAGTTGGTTTTGCTTTGAGATGCAAATGTGGCTCTCAATCCAGCAGAATTTTACAAGCTTCATAATGTATATGGTATACTGCTACTAAGCAATTTTACAAGGTGCATTCAAGTTCTAAGTTTTCCTATTTTCTTTCTGACGACTTGGAACAGATACTGACATGTGGTATGGTTTAAAATACGCGTTCACTGAGTGTATGCGGCACAGAGATGGCAACACTGTGCAGTACACAGCACTCTAGTGGGTGCAGCAAGATTGAGGAGTGGTTTTGGTACTAGAAATGGCGAGATTTTAATTACAAGGACAGCGAGATTTGTTTTCTCCACTTGCATGGTGTGACAGCCATTGAAATTCATTGCTAGTTGTGTGAGACATGTGGTGACAGTTCATGGGTGTGACAGTTCAATGAAGGGCAGACATCTTGTGACAACAAACCAAAATAACCTTGGCCTTACACAAGCTGGTCAGACAACATGGCCAAGCAAGTGGAGGCAGTTGTTTTGGAAGATTGTCTATTGAGTGTGAAATATATCGCCTCTAAAGTTGGCATTTCCATGGATCTGTGCACCCAATCCAGCATGATGAACGCGAACGTAACGCAGAAGTTTCTTGGTGACTCGTAGCGATGTTTTGTTTTTTCCAACGATGAAAGACACTCTCCAAAGTGTCATGCCGATAATGCATCAGCGATTTTCCAGTGGTCAAACAAGACTCCTAAAGAAGCATTTACAGTGGCCATGGAACCATTGTGTTGATGTTATGAAAAATCTGTATGGCTGCAGGAAAATTACATTGAGAAATGACAAAACTTTCGAATGTTTGGTGAAAAAAAAAATGGAAACCTTAGAATTGATGCACCTTGTAAATTATACCATGCCAAAATATAAAAAGAAATCAAGACCAAAGTGATACAAACAGGTGGAGAGGGAACTAGTGGAAATGAGATTGCCAGATCTGATGAATAGAAATGTAATCAGGAATATTGTTCACACACGGGGATTTGAGGAAGATCAGAAGAAACCAACACGATGTGCATGGTCGGAGGAACAGAAACTACAACAATCCATGCATATGAAGAACTATTGGGCAAGGAGGAAGGCTCAACATACGTTGATTCTGCGTGGACCTAAGTGACCCATCTGCGAGAAGAAGAAGAAGAAGAAGAAGAAGAAGAAATCACTGTACAAAGGATTAGATTTTGTATGTACAGACTATGTCAAAAGTTTAAGGACAGACCTCAATACGAGAATTTGGATTCCTTTCCGTAAACATATATTAAATCTCAAGAATGTTATACATGAATAAAATGTGAGTCAAGAATGAAGTTTCCTGCTACAAACCAGAACTGTCTATAAACCATGTATAATATGATTTTTCTGTTAAGAAAACTTGTTAAAACTGATACATTTTTTATGAAAGGAATAATTTTGCCATGGAGGGAGGCTTACCTGAATGCTATCACTTTTAAATTTACAAATTTATGAAGGCTCTTTCATCACATTGAAGACTAGATAGTTCATCTCATTTTCTATTGGAAATATAGCCATTTCCTAAAATCCTTCTGCATTTGAAGTTCGCGGCAAATGAACGCTTTGCTGTCACGGCCACATAGATAATGACCATGAGAGTTGGTAACACTGATGAAACAACAGAATTCCACAAACTTCGAACACAGGAGGATTTTAGGAAATGACTATATTTTGATTAGAAAATTAGACAAAATATCTTAAATATTTTAAGGAAAAGAATTGTAAGGAATGATATTCCCATATAAGGGTTTTGCATATGGACCAATATATTAATTGTTTAGGTAATATGAATGGGGACCAAGTTTTGATTTAAATTCAGATACAAATACATGCTATATCCTGCCACTAGTAGTCCTGGATTAAAACTTGTATTCTATAGTTCATAAACTGGCTTTATTGACTGATGAACATCACATCTCGTGGTTCAATACATAGAATAAAAGTTTTGAAGATTGTTAAGGATGACATGATTAATTGTTATAGTTAGTTATTATTGTTTTAAGGGATGGAACAGTGAGATCATCTGTCCCTGACATGATTAATGAAATTAACATATAAGCTAAAGAACTTCATTTGTAAAAGGATTCCAATTTAAAACAGTTCAGACAAGGAACATAATATGGGAAACCGATAGTTGGAAAGAAGGCAAACAAATATTAGACAAGCAAAGAGAAAAATTGGATAATTTCTTGACAGAGAACTGAGAGCAGAGTATTTGTAGTCATGAAAAAGACTGTTGTATGAATGGGGTTAGTATGGTATCCAACCACCATTGAGATCAATTACCTCCCTCATCTGACAGGTATGGAGGTGGCCAACCTCCTGAAATATGTATCATTGTAGCCTGAAGTTAGTGTTTAAGATGTACCTAAGGTATAGTTAAGAAACATAATCGTTTGCACGGTTCTCGTGTTGGGAACCCTTGGCTCATACAGCTATGCTATAGGCCATGGGAACACATGCATCCTGATAGTACCCACGCCGGGTTTTATTATCAAGCTAGGGAGGCATTACTATGCACAAAATTGAATACCAATACAGAATGTGCAGGTGTCAACAGCGACTAGGGCATATGTTGCAATGTTACCGGCGACCCTTTGCAGGTGTTCTCATATGTGCTTAAACTATCACATTTCCAGTAGCTCAGCAGTAGAATGCATATCTATCAGGCGAAGAATGTGGGTTCGATCCTGCTATCGGTGTAACCTATGTAATGTGTTCATCAAAGTACCGGTAGTTTCCAATAGCCCTTACTATGGTAGCTCCACTCGATGAGAGCAATATTAGTATACTGTATATTATTTGTAGTCATGAAAAAGACTGTTGTATGAATGGAGTTAGTATGGTATCCAACCACCATTGGGATCAATTACCTCCCTCATCTGACAGGTATGGAGGTGGCCAACCTCCTGAAATATGTATCATTGTCTGTGACACTGTCCCATGTCTCTGACATTAGGTCCCACAGTTGGTTCTGTGACTGGATGTGCTGCATCTTGGCCTGCCTATTTTTTATTGGATTCACATCAGGCGCCAGTACAGCCCAATCAATTAGGTCGATGTCAACTTGTTAAACCAGCTAAATGATACGACTCAAGTAGACAAGAGAGTGGCCCTGCTGGAATTGAAACACCCCATGGGAACAGAATGTCTTCACACTCAGCATAATATGTTGTATGATATACTGAACTGCAGTGAGATGAAGCATCCCTGCTCCATCTGATGACATCAACCCACAGCACAGCACAGAGATGAAGTCAACACATGAATGCTCCACCACATACTGCGCTTCCTGTAGTCAGTACACAACCACCAACCCCTCATTCACTTCCATAATTATGCTAAATGCATGTTATGGAGCAAGGATGTCCCTCAGAACAGCAAAAAGATCATATATCGGACGTACTATGTCCTTATCCTGACGTATGCCTCGGAGACCTGGGTTATGAAAGGAAGGGAGAAGAGCAAAATACAGGCCAGTGAGATGAGGTTCTTGAGAAGAAGTATTGGAGCAACAAAGATGGACAGAATAAGAAATGAGAGGACCAGAGAATTAATGAAGGAGGAACCATCACAGGATGGTATAGAGAAATCTAGACTTAGATGGTATGGACATGTAAAACGAATGGAGGAGAAGAGGATACCCAGGAGAGTACACGAGACGAAGTGGGAAGGAAAGAGACCGAGAGACAGGTGGCTGAAGGGGGTGGAAGCAAGCGTGAAGAAGAGAGGAGAAGACTGGACAAGGGTGGAGGCTGAGAGATGGTGGGAAGACAGAAGACGTTGGAGAGGCTTGTGTTCCAAACAGACCCGGCCAGTGGCTGGAAACTGTGCAAGATGATGATGATGATGATGATGCCTACTCATCTGGAAAGATGTCAGTCTACATTTAACTTGAAATATACCATGTTGGAAAATGGAACTGTATTAACTGTTGGTTGGTTCCTTAGTTTAGGGGCTGCGACAACGCGGTCATGTAGCCTCTTGTACTTTGGGTGTGTGTAGAATCTGTCTGATAACCGGCTGTGTTAGTGTGTGTTATCTGTTTTTAATTCAAGTAAGGACTGCAGACGATAATTTCAAGTAGTTCCTATATTTGCTACCAAATGCTACTGTCCACGACACCAAACTTGCGGACTTGGCTACTAGATGCCATCGCTGTCAGCACCTGGCGACAAACGTTGAAAATAATATATCGTTATCAATTCTAACCTACAAATGTTGGCTTCACACAAGTGTAGTTAGTGGAAGTATCACCACACAGTGTAGTTAGTGCGACCACCGGCTTTACTTCCCCTCCGAAGGAAGGCAACTGAGGGATTTTTAACGCTTTTAAAAAATCCGACGACTTCGGCCGGGTTTGAACCTGTGACCTTGGGCATAGAAGCTCAGCATATTGACTGGGTAGACCACTACAAAAATTATATATTCATTTACATTTAATTCTGTGAAGGCATGCTGATAAAGCTTCTGGTCATAGGAGAGGTCCTCTAGGCTCCGTGGCTGACATCATGTAAACAGTTGTTGACTGTTCACGAGGAGCCAGGAAAGCTGGTCACATCCTTGAGTTGGAGGACATTTAAAAGTGGATGTTCCATATAGGTGGCAACCAACTGTCTTTTGAGGCATTAAATCCCTTCCTAAACCTGTCCCTTGACACCAGCCAAGTTCACCTGTCTCCAATCACCACTTTGTGAGGTTTAACCCTGCACCTAACAGTGTGCACACTGAAACCCTCATGCTAGGCAAGTGCCAGGACACTATCTTTTAATAATAATGTTATTGGTTTTGCTCCCCTTTTAACTACTGTGACTTTTAGAGACGCCGGAGTGCCGGAATTTTGCTCTGATGGGGACCTTTAACATGCCAGTAAATCTACAGTAAATCCCTCGCATTAGCACACCCTCATATGCCAACTGACTGTGCCGGGATTTGATCCTGCAACCTTGGGAACAGCAGGAGAGAACGTTACCACTGAGTCATGCAGCCAACCTCTACTTTTTGTAGCCTGCGTATGCTGAGGCATCATGTGAAGAAATGACTGTGTTCATGGCATAACTATCTGTGGTGTAGGGTATCATCATATTTTGCATTCCTCCACTCTGTTCCTGTTTTGCTCGCAATCAGCGGACAGATCAGTGCAACATTATGTTGGACTGCGGAGACTCAAGCCCCAGTTGGTTCAGCCCTGTTCCACTGTCTCAAATGTTACCACGGCTCTCCACAAAACTTGCTATATGGCATTATTACGAGTGAGGATTATATGCAGTGGCATGCACTGCTTTTCCGCTGGAGCAAACTGTATGCAACCAAAGTTACCCAATTTCACCAAGACGCACGATTATGTTTCTTCAACTGTTCATGGGCTAATGGAAGAAAGAAGGGAAAATAGTAACATAAAATATTAAACAGGGCATTAAATTCAGACTGAAAGCTAGATTTTAAAAGTTAGTTAGATATTTTCCTAACTCAGAAATGGAGAGGTTGCAGGTAGACTGACTGATTAAGAGAGAAGATCCATATGAATGACCACTGCAGTTATTGGAAGGAGCAGAGGCTGTCTATCTGAAACTGTGCCATTTACCAGAAACCTATTTAGGTTTTTTACTCCATCTTTCCAATCCCATACCTTCACTGGTACCATAACAAAGCTTGTAATTTCTGATTCTATTTTCGGTCCTGACTTTTTCCACTACACTGGTACCGGTATTTCAAAAAATCTTACCATTTATATTTTGTCCAGCCAATACCAGTTGGTACTGAGGTTTTTATTTAGTTATATTTCTCACATGCCATCTATTTAGATAATTCAATTCAATTTCTGAAAGAAGAAAAAACTTGTTTTTTATTTGTTATTCACCCTACTTCAAGTTGTTAACCTCTTAACTGGGTGTGTTTCATGCTCTTGGTGTAACCTCTTCCCACCAATTTTAGCTACATGGCAGAATAAGCAGAAATGTTAGCAATACTGTAATTTGTTGTATGTTACAAGTAAAATTCATTCTTAACCATTTTACATCAATTAAAGGGGCAGATGACCTCGTAGTTCTGCCCCTTAAAACAACAATAACTAACTAACTACATCAATTAAAAGGTGATTTATTTTTGCTTCAAGCTAGCCACCATATTTGGCCGACTACTGACAAGTACCACCACACAGTAGAGAAACAAACACGCTTCAGGAGTGAGGAAATGCGGTGTTAATTGTCATCCTGCAGGGAAAATTTCAAGCATTATGATTGTACATGCCGATGGAAAACAACTTGTCATGCCCAGGAGACCACAGTGATTAAAGATGGAATGCATTAAATTATAACATTTGATGTATGAATATATAAGTCTTGTCCAGTTAAGAGGTTAATCGTGTCTGTGATTTTGGCATGACTTTTTCTGAAAAGCTGACCTTTAATGGATATATTAAGATTATTAAATAAATGTATTATAGAGGCTAGGTTGCATTGCTCACTATCCTAAAGAATTTCATGATGCAACAAGAAGTTCTGTGAAGAACTATACAGCCTACTTTTCATGCCAATGATTATTCTACAGTATATGAACCTATCTAGAATAATGACGAAATTAAGTTGGTAATATCGAAATATCTAATTAGTTCAAAATATACCTGGTATGATGTAGCCTAATAGAGCACTACAGTTGGCAGCCCTGGTGACTGAATATATTCTTTGTTCCATCTCTTTAGGTACAGAATACAAAATTTGGTTGAAGTCCAATGGACGTTACATGCAGTTAGACACTGGATCTATCAGCACGCGTAAAAGCATGTTGCCAACAATACCATACGTGTGCTGGTCAGAAATAATCTGAAATATTATGATATCTTGTTGTGCCAATTTTGGATGAAATCCATTTGTTAGTATAGAAGTTACATGTATTTTAAAATTGGACATATCAGCAGGCATAGAATCATGTTGGCAGCACTGCCTTGTATTAATTACTCCAAATTAATCTAGAATGTCAGGTGCTATACGTGTGCAAAGTATAGAGCTGTTGGCTTGCATACTTTCTGATATATTGATATTAGGGTAAAAAGAATATAGACAGCATTTATTAACAGTTGGCAGCCCTGATTGCTCTTAACAATACTTATAGTCATATCTGTTATGGTACACATACCACATACGAAATTTGGTTGAAATCCAACTGATAGTACAGAAGTTACATGTATTTAAAAATTGGTACTATCAGCAGGCTTATAATCATGTTGGTAGGACTGACATATATAAGTTACTCCAAATTAATCTAAAATGTCAGAATATACGTGTGCATAGTTTAAAGCTGTTGGCTTGCATACTTTCTGATATATTGGTATTTGGATAAAAAAAATAGAGAGAGCAATTATTAACAGTTGGCAGCCCTGGTGGCTCGTAAGAATACGCCTAATCATATCCGTTTATGTACAGATATTACATACAAAATTTGGTTGAAATCCAATTGATAGTGTAGAAGTTATATGCATTTAAACATTGGACCTATCAGAAGGCTTAAAATTATTTTGGTAACACTGTCATGGTTGGCCTCCTGGAAATTAAACTAAAATAGTATTATCTACATGTGTGCAAATTTTGGAATAGCTCCCATGTATACCTTGCAGGATATCCAACATGGAGCTCAAATTTCTAGTGCATTTTTTCAGCATTTGGTAGCACTGACATCATTTTCAAATATGGACGTGAGATATTCCGGTGCACATCTTTACTCATACTAAATTTGGTTTTGATTGCTGCAGCCGTTTAGGAGTTGATAGGGGGGGGGGACACACACAGCCAGCCAGACAGACAGACAGACACACATTTTCCCAGATCAATCTCATAAGTCTACTTTTTCCTCATTTTTGCAAAATGTGAAAAGTAGGCTAAAAATCCAGTAATACCTTTACTGTGAGACCAATACTATAATACTGTACCATAATGTAGAGCAGATTGAAGAAGTAGAAAAAATACAATATAGATTTTTATGCATTAATGCCTATAGATTCCATCACCTCATACTCAATCATGATGTTGATACTATGAATACTGTAAAACTTCCATCCCTTAACCAGCATAACAGTTTTGACATTATTCATCTTCATAAAATTGTCATCATAAAAAGGAGAAAACTAGATACTTTGGCTATTTCATGCGCAACAACAAATACCACCTCTTGCAATTAATTATCCAAGGGAAGATTGATGGCATTAGGGGTCCAGGACGCAGACGAATATCCTGGCTAAAGAACTTAAGCCAGTGGTTTGGACTTAATACAGTGTCACTGTTTAGAACAGCTATGGACAAACAGCAGATCATGCTACTGATCGCCAATGTTCTTGGAGGTCGAGGCACTTGAAGAAGAAGATAAAATTGTTGATTCCCAAATAATCTTACAAGAAATACTTTAAAAAAGTAAACTTTTAAGTACTCTACTTCCTCACCCTTTGAATATACCCATTGATAAGATGATGCTGAATTCTATGTTAATGTTTTACCCCCCTCCTCTATGAGTTGTGTGGAGTGTATCTTTAGGTTGTTTATATCCTGCCACTAGTAGTCCTGGATTACAACTTGTATTCTGTGCATTAGGATATGGCCTGCATGAAATGAAACCCAAGTCTTGTCAGTCTGGCATGCTTTCTTGTGAAGGCAGTGCCAATGGTGGATTTCCCTGTAGACATATCACGTAATTCAAGTGACGAGTGGCTGCAGAGACATGTGTATGTACAGAAGATGGTCATTTTGAGCTGTGACTTTTGTTCATATCAGTAGGGTAACATATCCGAACACATATTACTGGGGGGAGTTTGAAATATATGGCATCTTAGCATTTTACCGTATGTTAGTTCATTGTTGAAATTTTTAAAACATTTATATTAAGACTATGTATTTTATTTTATATTAAGACTATGTATTGTACGAGTATATATGAAATATCTGTTTCACATATTTTGTCAATAGAAAAGACAAAATATTATCCCATTAGAAAATATGCAATATTCACAGGATTCTAAATTATGGATTTTATTACTGATATTACTTGTAATGTTACATTTAAGTTTTGATAGTTTGGCATTGTTCAAAGAACCAACTGAATGACAAGTATCTTGAAGTTACACCCTTTGTTTATTGATATGAAGATGATTTTTCCATTTGTAAATAAACAAATAAAAAAATCTAAACTTTTATCACACGATTCCAGTGCTTCATAATTTATAAAATACATCTTTCAATTTCTTCTCTTTTTTAATTCTCCATTTTTCTGTTCTTATTTCTGTTTTTATGTTAAGGTGCAGGGACATCTTTACTGCATAACAGGATAACTTTTCCATGCCAAGTGAATCCTTTAAAACACTCCTTCTATGTTGTCATTTTAATGTCACTAATGATTTCTAGGCTCTAGAAATGTATCAACATCCCTTTGATAATTCCAAGTACGTACTGCTCTGAAGTTATTTTTTTTTTTATCCTTAAAGACAAAATCCACACTTAAAACAGCCTTTTCCATTTATTTAACATGGAGTACAAAGAGCTTAATGAAGATGCCACAAATACAGTTGCATTTTTTCAGTGCTGTACTTATTATGTCAACATGTACTTAATTTTGAAACCTACCGGTATCTTATTATATACCATATGGTTCAATTTAATATTTTATTTAATTCAATATTAAGTCTTGTCAGTTGAGCAGCCTCCATTTGGAGAAACTGCAATAAAATTATTTTCAGTCTGATTAAAAAATTGGCTCAGCATATACAATTATTTCAGTACTTAAACAAAGTTGAACAAACCTTATAACATTAATAATAATAAGATAAACTGAATGTCAGCTTTGTCAATACAATATGATGCGGTACTTATTTATTCAAGCGTTACATGTTTCGGAGTTATAATGCCCCTTTTTCTGACAAATGATAAAAACATCTTGAAGACGTTTCTTAATACAATATCTGTATTCTTCATTTGTTTGATCTGGTATTATAAGCCCAAAACATGTAACACTTGAATAAATAATTATCATAGTGTATTGACTAGGCTAACATCCAGTTTATCTTATAATTAATGTTACAAGTTTTATTCAACATTATTCATTCATCAATATTGACCATACAGCATGAATAATACTGTGGGGAACTGTACTTAAACAATCTTTAAAATATTTTTAATACTTCTTTTTAGTTAATTTAGCACCTGTATCATAAGCATCTCTAAAATCAATACATCTACATAATATTCAAGGTTACATACTTAACAATCCAATCAGTTATGGAACAAGCTTGAAAAAAAAAAGCAAGGAAGTGAGGAAGTTTTACATTCAGGATATAAGCAATGAGCAAAGAAAGCAGAATGGAGAGCCACATGCACACAAGTTTATTTTTCCAAGCAACAGGTTTTCTTACACTACGACATTACAAATTAATATTATTATCAACACGCTTCCCATGTCATTTCCAACAAGGAAACAATATTATATATTACAGTTATACATATTTAAGTTAATTTAACAAACAAATACATTTAGAAATGCAATTAAATATCTGAAGTATACTTTTCTCTTTAATTTTATCGTAGACCATCAGTTTCAGTTTGCTTTTAATTGTGTATTTTAAATCTACACATTACATCAGTAGCACATTTTAAATTCTATGATCACAGTGAAGGAATAATATCCACATTATTGTGCTAGTCTGACATTTTATTTTGCAAAATTAGCAGCTCTTTAACCTAATTACGAAGGAATATGTATAAGTAGGAAATGTTATGTACAAACTGTCAAGACTAAGAAATGACTTTCTTTCACAGAGATCATAGAATGAGATTTAAACTCAGTGTTTCTTTTTCTTAAGTACCTTGAAATATTAGTTAGTTCATGTTAGTCATGTGATATACAGAGGTAAGAAAGAGAGATCAATGCCAGGTATGACTAGATATGTCTCTTAGTAAAGTGAATGCATTCAGATACACATGCTGAATACATTTTATAACCTTTGGGTCAAAATTTGTTCCCTGATATCAAATTAATTTTCTCGTGCTACACAACCATATTTTACAATCTATTTAGGGTTCAGAAAATAATGTATTCTCAATTAATAAAAAGGAAAATGATAAACGGAGTTTATTGACAGCTTCACAGAACCATTTATTGAATTCATTAATTGAAAAGACATCATCAAAAGTAATATCTCTTAAGTGATGCTTTGTGACTTAACATCATATAGACCATTGATTCTCTTACTGCCCTCTATGTGATACATTTAGTTAAACATAATGAGACTGGAAATGTAAGAGAGAGTAACTAAGTAAAGAAAGTTATATTTTTCACTTTATCAAAATATATCTAATAGCGTCACAATATATAATCTAAGAACAGCATCTGTAGTTCATATATAACATCATTGGTCCCATGCCAAAACTATAACCATAAACAAACCGTACATAATATTATTATTCTTATATTTTTTACCTAACTGCAATTTTGAAATAGCTGTAGACCTATCTGAATTTGTTGCTGAAGGCACAGAAATGTAGTTGCAAAAGAATCTGACATAAATTAGGTCAGTAGTATGCCATAAGAGGAATATAAATTACACTATGATAGCAATGCACATCCAAAATGTTTTATACATTCATGGTTTTGGCATAGGACTGATGATATTTTACTACCCCATTTTATCACAGGTACAGAATATAACCAGGTAACCAGATATAGAAACTTTATATTCTATAACCGTGGAAAACTGCAGTAATCATAAGAGTAGAACAAACAGTGACTGTGATTGTTGTTTCAAGGGGCAGAATATCGAGGTCATCTGCCTCTGACAGTAATTTGTGGCTAAACTACAAGTTCACCACATTCCATATCTCAGTGCAAAACATCAGCATCAGTTAGTTGGCTTCTATTTACACTCTATATAAAAATTGCTTTTGAAATTATAATGCATATAAGAATAGACAAGAATTATTTGGCACACAAAAGAAATAAAACACAGATGAAATGAAAATGCTTAGTTCTTACAAAATGTTATTATCTATTCTGAAATATACTTTCAATGCTCATCTGGGATATTTTGCACCTCCACCACTGTAACAAAGTCTTGTTTATGCAAATATTGCTATGTCTACAAAAATATATCAGGATTCTCTCATTTGTTATGACTTAAACTTATAGTTTGCTTAAAAGGAAACTTCTATTTCTGTTATTGTCCTAATACATTTCAGAACAAAAGTCACTGTCGTTCATTCCTAATACTGTAATACTGGGTTCAGAACTGTAATATAGGAATTTACCCATCCAAACAAAAAACAAAAAAAGACATTTAAAATCATGTTAACTTATATCAAACTTCATTTACAGAAGCTTATGTTATCACACACAGTCTACTGAAAGAATGACGTATGATTAGTTGTCTGATTGATTCATTAAAGAGGTGTCGAAGAGCCATTTATCTGCAGTGATTGAAGAAAAAGACAATGGGAATGAGTACTAGGACCAGGGCTAAAATTATTGACCTTCACCCAGCCCTACCATGACATCAGAAGGGAAGTAGCTGCAAATGAGGAGTGACACAAGGTTACAAGGTTGTTCATCTACAGTCTCATCCTAACCATGGCCATTAAGCTGTCGAAAAAAAAAAAAAAAAAAAAAACTCAAGTTAAGGAAGAGTTTAATTAAAACATCCACCATTATGGATATTCCCAAAAAAAGAAAATAACCAGAATACATGAAATGAAGGTCCACAGTTTCCAGCTTACCAAATTGGATTGAGCCATCTGAATAGTTACTTCTAGGAGACGAAGATAAGTGGTCAAGATGGAAAACATTCAACCATCTGAGAACGGAGGAAGAAGATTGAGAACCATCTTGTAGAAATGGGGATTCTACACCTATTTAACTATGACTCGAGAGAGTTATAGAGCATTGAGCATAATGCTCATTAGATACAATACAATCTTATCTCAAAAATCAGGAAAAGAAGTGATATTCTTATAGTTCAAAACACATTGAACCATATACAGTACATAGGTAAAAAGAATGTTGATATTTGAGATACCATATGATGTTATTGAAAGGGGAATAGTGTTAGGGGGAAACTGCTGAAATTTGGAGATAACTATGAGTGAAGGAAGATTCCATAGAAAAGAACGCATAGGGCAGGTGGTAAGGAAGGCATCATGTGGGTAGTAAGGGGAGCAAGCAAGGAGGTAAGAGAGAGGTCATACTTCAGTATAGTAAGACCACAGCTGGAGTATGGAACCCATACCAGGAAAACCTGGTTAAGGAGTTCAAAGGATAGCAACAAGGTTCATTATAGAAGACCACAGAAAAAAGAATAGTGTTAGTGGGATGCAAATGTCTGGAAATAAGGAGAGTGAGGTCAATTTTAGGAGGAATATACTTAGCTTATATGGGGAAAGGGGCATTGAGGTACATTAGGGAGAGACTGGAGATTAAGGGGGTGTATAAAGCTAGGCATGACCATGAGCACAAGATAAAACTCACTCAATGGAATAAAAATTGAGGAAAGTATTCCTATTTAGGGAGGGGTGAAAAATAGTGGAACAGTTTTACCAGAAAAAATAGTTGCCCCCCCACCAGAAATTCAAGAAAAAGTTCAAGCGATGGCAAGAGGAAATAGGGTAATGGGACAACATATTGTAAGAATGAAGGGTATATATGTATGTGTGTGTGTGTGTAAGTTATTGAAGGCATAATATTAGATGCTTTGTTTTACATAGTGAGTATATTATTAATTATCACAGGGCTATTCTGCAAACATATGTTGAGTTGGTGTATATTATTGTGTAAGTGTATGTTGTTAATCAAATTGTTTGTAATATAATTTTACTATTTTGTGTTTTACATGTATATATTTGCCATCGGGGTAATAGCCCCATTTGCAATAAATTTTCATTTGATTTGTATTTAATGAGTGATATGTGCCCCTGTTTTCCCTGCCCTTCATCCTGCTGTACTGATGATTAGTTTTGGCTACACCTAAGGCTTTAGATTCTGCACTTCACAGGGCAAATTACATTAAATGTTTTTAAAATTTCACTTCACCTATTAAGTTACAACCTTAATATAATAATTTGTTATATGTATGTAAAAATGGATGCATGTTGTTTTTGATACCAGTAAGAAAAACAAATTTTGCTTTAATTTTCACTATATTTTAAGATAAATACAAAAAGAATCACCAAAGAAATTCTGCCCATACTAACACTCTTGTCTGCTCCCAGAGCAAAAGAGTTGAAGATCTTAAGAGATAAATATGAAGCACCTTTGCTACAAATGAATATTTATAGCATGCCTAGCCTGTCTTCAAATGAACACATTATGCCCAATTGGATTGGGTGGGAGACCTAAAACTCTACCTGAAAAGAAATGACATGTGATCATGCTGGTTACAGTTACTGATTACTGTTTATAATAATTAATAATAATTGCATAAACTGTAATCAGTAAACAGGAACTGTAATGAGCATAAACACAGGTAATTTATTTCATGCATCTTAGAGCTTTATGTTTCCTGCCTAATCTAATAGGAAATACGTATTGACCACTGATACATTGTCACTTGTTTGACAATCTCTGTCTGAAGTCCAGTTGCTGTTGTTTTTATTAGTTCATTACCAGGTGTATTTATTCTAAATTGTAAATTGCAATTTGCCACAAGGGGCTGGATCCTTATCTGCACATAGACAAATCTAGCCTAAATGTCAATGAAATGTAACAACATATGTCATGCTTTATACAGCAGGATGAGAAAGAACAAGAAGTATCACACTGTCTATTTAAGCCTACATTGATTGGCAGTACAGGATTGTCAGTACTCGGAGCAGTTAGGATATTCTTGCTCAGCACACCTTAAGCCTTGTTGCATCTGACAGTGTAGTTAACTGCTACAATAAGAGTTTCTTCATCTATTTTTGTACCTTGCCAGGCGCTATAGACATCTGGTCGGTGTCGAGCTGTGCCATGATCACTTGGTATACTGTGTTGGAGTGCTTTGGCTTTCCAGTGCAGTTCACATAGTACTGAATTTCTTTAAAGGACAAAACTGTATATACTATAGAGCATCCAGCGTTTAGAAAAGACTGTGGAGCCTTATGGCGACAGTGTTGCTAACTCTAGGCAGAGGTAGCGCTGACGTCATACGTTATGTTCACCCGTTTCGAGTACTGCGCTTTCATAAGTTAGCGAGACAACCACAACCCCAGCAGCTACCTGAAATAGAACACGCCCAGGAAGGAGCAGTTTTGCAGGTGTTAACGGATTGGACCAGTATTAAGGATACTGTATGCGAAGAGAAACAATAACGACATTCATTTCGTTGTGATATGACGCATTGTTGATTGACAGATGTCGAGCGCACAACCCTTCCTTCTCGGATGTATGCAGACGCTGTTAATTTTTATGTCAGCAATACTGTCTATCATCACCTCTTTAATTTTTAGTTAGGCTGTAATTTAGTTTCTTTCAATTTTATTCTTGTTGTTTTGTTTAGATTAATATTTGTAATATTGTAGTGAGTTAGCCGTGCGGTTAGAGGCGCGCAGCTGTGAGCTTGCATTCGGGAGGTAGTGGGTTGGAACCCAACTGTCGGCAGCCATGATTCGATCGAACAGAAAATAAAACAGACACACAACCGTAACACGAATGACGGATAGTGCTTCAGAACTTATGTTGCCGGCGGAACTGAGCACGTGCTCCACTCCGGGCGAGCGTGCAGCACAGGACGAGGCTCTTCTTTCCAACGTGCTAACCTCGGAAATTTTTAAATTACTAAGACGTAATATAAGCGATACTTGTACGCAATAACAGAGGTAATCAGTTGGCAGGTAGTTGTAGGAAGCTATTATGACGAAAATATATATGTTCAGAGTTCCTTCATGATAAAAGGTGAGACAACAAAACCAGTGTAGGGGGGATTTCCGTTAAAAGTAAAAGCCCATAAGACCCACAGTCTTTTCTAAACGCTGGATGCTCTATAGCACACATACAGTAAGGTGAAAAAAATATAAAATGTATAATATAGTTTTTTAATATTTTCAGCTGAGAAAAGCCGGGTCATTGTGCAACGCTGCAGCCTTATCACCAACCACCATTGCTGTGTACTAGGGTGAGTGACTGCATTACTGTAGTGTGAGTACTTGTATTTGAAGCTGTTTGAGGAGGTGGCCAAGAACTTAAGCTAGGCATCATCCAGACATTCACTGGAGTTGAAGTGGGGAAACCATACACAACCACGTCTATGATTTGGGTTGAATCCAATTAAGGAGTATTGCCTTTTGAAATGACATAAATGTGAAATTAAAATCATATTTGTACTCCTGAAGAGATGGATGGATTCTTTGTGAAGAGGAATGTTAGTCTCCAAAAACATCTTTACAGAAGGCAGAGTGGAATCCGAACCTACCTCTCACTCAGTATACTCGTGAGTCTGACTGTTCTCCATTCCAACCCTCATAACAGGATTAAAATTCTCCATCGCAGAGTCAGGAATCAAATCAAATCAAATCTGAGACACTTGGATGAAGAGTTGTTACACCATAGCATCCAGTTTATAACATCTATTGGGATCCAACCAGAGATTTGCTGGGATATAGCTCTCTATGCCCTGAAGTTATTAACCTAGTTACTAGGGTTTGATCCTTAATAGCTTCAACAGCTCATATTCTGATCCCAACAAATAAAAAACATATTTCTATTGTTTCTAAAATGTCTTTTTTTTATTTTTAATGTTTTACTTTGCTTATTTAATTTAATGTTTAATGCTTATAAACTTCTTTCCCTCATTCTTGTCTTCATGCTGAAATACTTAGTCTTCATGAGTATGGTAATTCAAATTGCTTTGGAAGTTGAATAAATATACCCTCATTTCATCATAACATTAGAGTGAAAGTTCTCATAATAAGCTACAATTGCTTCAGTGGTTGAACTTTCCAAATCTGCTGAGTGGAAAGGAGAGCAGACTTGACCATGTTGCTGTGATGGATAGTTTGTGAAAATTTCTTTATCACTGGATACTATAATTTACAATGAGTTTTACTAAGAAAAATGTAAATCCAGTTAGTTATCTCTCTTATACTTCCATTCTCATCATGCACATCTCTCACACTTTTCACTACATAAATAAAATGTTGTATGTTCAACATATTATATTTGTCAGGAACACACATTTTAATGTATGTATGCAGTCTTTTACTCCATGAAAAGAATCAGTACAGATGTATATTTCTGTATTTATTCACGTCCTTCAAATTCAGTATCTAAAATTTGTATAAACTTAGTGTTATTAGTTATAGTTGGAAACTAAAGCCAGTTTGCATCAACATTCTTCACGGAAAGAAATTAAATAAATTGTTTCTTGTCCTGTATTGCATAAAATATATGTGTTAATATAAATACTGTTGGCACATACATTGTTTGTTTTCATCACATGTGTTGTAATGCTCTAGGGTTCAAAATCTCTTTAAAAACATGTAATCATTTTTATAGATTCTACTTAACAGACGTTCCTCCTCTAAAATTCTCACGAGGCATTCATTTGTAGGCACTCTAATAGTGTGGGCCAGACAACAGAGTTTTATCGAGCTTAATGCAAAATGCCTCCATTAGTTTCTTCAGTGATGCATTCATAGCTACATTTGTAGAATAATGTTTATCTAAATTCACACTTGGGCTGGCAGTTATTATATATTCTTGTTATCCACAAGTTTGAGTTAACAATCACTAATTTTGCACTTACAGCAATAATACCTTGCCCACTTATTGTCGAACTGATAAATAGCGTAGGTATTAACGTTGCGTGTGCGTTGTATTGTTGCTGGTGAATGTTGTTGCAAATGGCTCCGAAGTTGTTAGTTGGATGGCTGGCACACAGTTAGTTTTGCTGAACACAAGAGTTTGGTTAGCTTGATGACTTGTTTGTGTTGTTGATGTTTTAAGAATGTGTAGATCTTACCATTGAGCCAGACTTGCCTAACTCCCCTGGCCGCCCTGGTTCTCCTCGTAGTCCCATGGGTCCCTAAAGAGAGAAAAATGCTTTGTTAGATAAAACTGTTGCATAGAAATGTGAAACACAATTACTGTACAAATTTTATTTGTGCTCTTAAATAAAAAAGTACAATATGGGCAATACTATCAAGCTGGAAAGGGAAAAACAGAAGAAGAGTGACCTATTGGGACAAATACATCAGAAATACATGAATTGCAGACCTGGACATCACAAAGTCATTATCAGAACTTTTCTTTTATTCTGTATTGTATTTTATATGGTTCCTCGACTTACATGGCTGCTAATATACATAGCTTAACAAACATCATAATAAGGTGAAAGAAGAAAAATTAGAAGGTCAACAAAATACTAAGTTATGAAATGTATCTCATAAATATAAATAAGAAATAAACTGAAGAGTGGACCTAATAGTGGTAAGCACTGTATATATTTTATTAAATAAAACCATAACTAAAATAAATAATTAAAATAGCTATTAAGCAATAAAATTTAGTCTACATAATTCACGAATATAAGTGGTGTCTAAAAACACTAATAGATCCTTTAAGGGCTGTTACTGTTATGGTGTTCATGGTGGTAATGGAAATCCAAAATTTTCTACATGTTGTAGCAAAAAGAGAAGGTATTGGATATTGTTCCCTGGGCCCCCCACTAATAACCCAATAACTTCTATATCTTGAAGGTGGTATTTTTGATGATGGCATTTTTTGTTGTTGTCCTATTCAATGCTGAGTGTCAGTGGCGGTTCAGGAGTGAATCGGATGGTGATGCGCCGATATACGTGAAAATATTTAAAAATAATAATTTGTAAGCTACCATGAACACATCGTCCATACTGTTTTCTTTTAGGTATTTCACTAATGTTTCAATACCCATATTTTTGTATTCTTTTCTTGGAATATCAAAATGTAAAACATATTTCACACGCAACACATCGCTATCTAATATACGAACTGCACGTGCAGCGAGCACAGTAACTGTTATTATACAAGATTGCTTGGAATGAGAGCAATGTGGAGAGAGATGACCCACTTGCTGGCTGAATTCGTATTGCCATGGTTACCACTGACTTCCATTCCCCCTCCGGTCTTACTCAATCACCAAGGCAGGGACGTTCTTGCCAGCACATTCCTGTCGCATCAGGCTAGTTGAGCAATGCGGCAGAAAATTTGAAGGTCGATGTTCATATCTTAATTGGCAATATCTAATGCAATAAAAATCCTGTTTAAAAATCCTAATAAATGTCAAAATATTTATTTTAAAATTACTTATTTTGTAATAAAACAGGTGACGCGGCGATTCAAACGCTTCAATGGAGAACCACCACTGCTGAGTGTGTCTGTCATGTACTTGTCCCAGTAAGTCACTCTTTCTTTTAAATTTTCCCTTTTCAGGTTGATTTGGTTTAGGAGATATCAAATTTTTAGTAGTATTATACGAATATCTCAGCTTTTAGCAGTCTGTATAGACCTACTACGTTCACACATGTTCAGGAATGCTCAGGGTGCAGTGGTATGACTTCAAAGGGCTATATTCATTATTTTCTGAAGGGCAGATGATTTACTTTGTATGGTAATAAATCATTATTTCAGACTGATTGTACTCTATTGTTGCTAACACTTGCCTGTTAATTTACACATATTAGCTTTTATTCATGCTGACTTAAATAGACAAAAATGTTTTCTTTCTATATCACCATATAGAGTATGGAGAGAGAGACAATAGAACAGAATAATAGCAATTTGCTCCATTTCAACCATGTTTATCACAACATTACAGTACAAAACTAATGATAGCTTATATTTTACCCCTTACAAATTGCTGTCATGTTCATGTGGAAAATTCATGCATGCATATTATTGAAGCAATATAAGGATGAATCATGCTGTATGATGAGGTTATTTTAAGGGATGGAACTTCGAGGTCATCTGCCCCTAGGATAATGTTGCTTAGAATTTGTTCAGAACAGAAATGGAACACTTACTGGTAAGCCCATTGGTCCAGGATCTCCTTTTGCTCCTTTCTCTCCCTGAAACATTAAAATATTCTTCAAATAAAGCACTTTCTGCCAGCATAATGTAGGCAAAGGAGACTGAAATACTCATATAAGATAATTTTCTCATAGATGAGATTCAAATAATATATCTCAATATTTACAAAAAGAGAAAACTCATTAAAATTATGACCTATCTAACTTCAAGAGCACATTTTTCAAGAAAAGCTTTCAGGAGATGAATACTGCATTACATTTATGAGGATAATGAATTTGAAGTGTCTGGTCTAGGGTTAGAATGGGATACACTCAGACTGATGAGGACATCTGGGAAGAGGTGATTTAAAACCCCCTTCAGATATCTTAGAAATGGTTTTACATGGTTTTTCACATCTTTTCCAGACAAATTGCAGGATAGTATCTTATTTTAGGCCACAGCTGCCTCCTTCTCAATCCTAGACTTAAGTACAAATAAACACAGTAGGCCAGTTACACATTACATTAATACAGACCATCAAAAAGTGAGAAATCAAGAGAGAAATTACTGCATTATCTGATGATGGTAAGATTATTGCAGTTAACTGCCATTCAAGGGCAAAGTGTACCATGAGGAAGAGATAATGTAAGTATAACTTCTTGCTCTTAATACTCCTTGCATGCCAGATGAAGGTTAGTAAACGTATCAGTGCTAGTCCTAGGTGGTCCTATGCCTTCAGGTGGATAGCCTGTTTGTGTACGTCATATCAGTGACAGGCCATTATAATGTGCTATGGTGCTGCCGCAAACAAAGTACTTCCTGCTCCTGGTGAAAAATCCACAGCCTGCTGCCAGTCTCCGACCGGGTCAGGAATGGAATGAATGAAGCCCCTATCTAGCGGCGAGGATATGAACTGTGCCGGCTGCCGAGGCCTGACGCACTCCTCTGGGGCAATGATTAAATGAATGACAGATGAAATGAAATGATAGTGGAGAGTGTTGCTGGAATGAAATTTTGACAGGGAAAACCAGAGTACCCGGAGAAAAACCTGTCTGCCTCTGTTTTGTCCAGCACAGATCTCACATGGAGTGACCGGGATTTGAACCACGGTCCCAGCGGTGAGAGGCCGGCGTGCTGCCGCCTAAGCCACGGAGGCTTCCTGCTCCTGGTAATTTTTAAAATTTATTTCTAAATTTTTATAATCGCTGAGCTTAGTATGTGTTCTTTGTTTGATATGCTTTGTCTTTGTTGGCAACTCGAATTGATTGGGAAGTTATTCTAAATAGAAAAATACCGTAGCTAGCCCACTGGTTTGCCTGTGTTGTGCCACTTATCAGCCCGGTAAAGCACCTAGGGCTCACCAGAAAGCCACTAAGTCAGTACAGTGCTTAGTTCATTTATCATTATTGATGAGTTGTGTGCATGTGAAGCAGCATGTAGGCCTACTGTATTTGATATCATACCAGGATGTACAGTTTATGTGCTATACCTTCCTAGGTGTATCCAGAACCCCCTCGCTGACCATAAGTACTTTCGTGGTGTTTTGCACACTACATTGCATCACATGTTGTCAAATAATCAGAAGAGATCCTTGTTACAAGATTACCACCCAATCACACTGTGTTGTGATTTGCCTAATTTTATAAGGAATATTCTGCTAACAAAACATAATACCAAAATAAGATGACTTGTCTATATTTATACATATTACTTGTATTTTTCCTGATGAACTCGAGAACTATCATTGCCTCTCCTTGCTCCCTGCACTAGATGAGCAAGGTACTATAGCACAATGAAAATTGTGTCTTTTAAAAATCAAAGAAGTGTCAGTAGATTCATAAAAATCTTCATAAAATCATTCCCTGATATTTGTAGAAAATATTTCACTACGATTGCTCTATAACATACAGAGTGACAAAACTTACACAGGAAAGAAAAAACAGCATTTAACCAGCAAGAAAACGTTCTAGCAATCTTTGTAGATTTTTAGCAGAGCTTATGATTCTATATGGAGAACTAAGCTAAAAGAAATGTAGAATCTTGAACACTGAAGGGAACATGCAGTCCTGGTTTACAAGATTTCAAAGATAGACTAAAGTTAAGTATGGTGAAGCCTTTTTGAACTAATGTACGAGGGCGGATCAAATATAAACGGGAATTTGAATGTACCGCCGCCATTAGCAATAAATCTAAGGCGGGACACGCACAACAGGGAGCTGGGCTGCTTCTGTACGCTATGAGTGAGCAAGAGGTGCACGTGTTTGTTGCGCAACGCATCATTATCAGATTTCTCGCAAAAGAGGGCACCAAACCTTCCGAAATTTTGAGACGGCTCCGCGCACTGTTTGGGGAAGGAACACTTTCGCAGACTCAAGTGTATGAGTGGGCTAAAAAATTTGTGGCAGGAAGAGAAACAGTGGAAAATGAACCTCATGAAAGGAGACCGCGGACAAGCATTAATGCAGACAACATTGTTGCCATTCGTGACATTATTGAAGAAGATCGGCGAATAAAAATTTCGCAGCAAAATGTGTTAGCCGTAGGAATAAGTTACGGAAGTGTTCAAACCATCATCCGAGATGAGCTCGGTTTCAGAAAATTGTCATTCTTCTCCACGACAATGCAAGACCGCATACTGCCGCTTTAACGCGGGAAAAACTGAAGGAAATTCATTGGACACCTTTGGAACACCCTCCCTACAGTCCAGATTTATCGCTGTGCGACTAGCATTTGTTTGGACCACTTAAACAAGACCTAGGAGGACAGCGGTTCGATGATGATGCAAGTGTAGAAAAGTTTGTGCGCAAGTGGCTCCTTACACGTCCATCTTCTTTCTACCAGGATGGCATTAAAAACTCACCGATCCGATGGAGAAAATGTGTATCGAAGGCAGGACACTATGTAGAAAAGTGATCTCTATATGTGTATATGTTTTCATTGATGCAATAAATGTAAAAAAAAAAAAAAAAAAATGTTTAGCCTATATTTGATCTCCCCTCGTATAATCAGACAAAAGTGGGACTACCTCAAGGAGCACACTTTTGAATGCATATGTCATCATTGACCTTCCAAGTATTGGGAAGAACACAAAAGTCAAAATGGATATGTTTACAGATTATGTGGTCATATGGATATCTGCAGAAAATAATCTGAGGCAACATTCAGTACAGTAATAAAACAACATGGAGTTAATGCCTCAAAAACAGTTATCAATATTCTTCTCAGCACCACAAGAATGATAGTTAATACTTGATGATCAATAATCACTATTTACCAAAAGTGAATGTGCAATTACAGGAATATAAGTATCTCAGAACTAATTGGGCCTTGTCGGAGAAAGTAAAGCCAGCGAGCAGACCAGTCTCATGTCCGTTGACAACTTGGAACATGAAAGAGGATCGGGAAGAAGGACTGCTTCTTGTACAGATTTATAACAGGGAGGTACAGTCAGTTTGGTTCGACTCGTTGTCAGTTCATGTTTCTATCATTCATATTTTTGCATATTTCCATACACAGTAGCCTACTGTACTAAAAGAGTCAGTCATCCTCTCTGTATTGCCCATGCTCAATACATAATTAAGTATTAAGTATTAAGTATGAGATATTACAACACACCTTCATATAAATAGGCAACACAGTGCAGATGCTACAAATGGTCTTAGTAAGTGCTGAGCACAGTGTGTTGATTCATTGAAAGAAGTGGTGCAACTAATCTTGTACGATATTGTTAACTGATTAAAATTGACTAACTGTTAAAAACAGGAAAGCCCACATGATGAAACGAAGTGTATGTCTTGAACAATCAGTGCCTGGTGTGTAGACACTGTCAACAGTTTTGAATATATGCTTACCTGTTTACCACTAGATACCTTCAAGAGCTGGAATTTTCAATACAAGACTAACATACAGAAAGAAAAAAGATTGGATAAACTCTCTTTAAAATTGGTATGTTCCTCTTCAGTTCATTTTATTGGAGAAATCTCTACATATATAAAAATGAAAGTTTGTCTGTTTTTTCTGAATTTCTATGGAAGTTTGAGTTATTAACGGGTTTCAGACTGGTTTATGACGGTTGCGCGCAAAAACAAAATTTTCGTCTGTCTGTTTGTCTGTTTGTTTGTCTGTGTACAACTTTGCACGTGCATCACTCGAGAACGGCTGAGTGGATCAACATAAAATTTGGTACAGGGGTCCATCAGAGGCACAAAAGTAATCATTGATATAACTCTTCTCCATACCTCTCATAAAAGAGGGCCTATCCCCTTAAAATACATGCTGAAATGGGGGTAGAAAAACGAAACAAAGCTCATTTTCAGCGTCTCAATGTGAGAAACAAAACTCGGGAGCCCCACGAGTCCCGAAAACCACATTTTAAGGTCCTAAAACCAACAGTTTTTGAGATATACCCAGAAAACTAATTTCATTTATTAAGCTATTGAAAGAATGCAAGCCGGTTACCATGGCAACACAATCTCAGAAGTCCATCTATTTCTGTAAGACGCAATGCCATTCCATTTATTGCATTACTGTGAACGTTCGCAAACGGCTTTAAGGTTACCACGGAACCAACTTAAGCTGTAAAAATTCACAAATACGTATATAATGCGCTGAAGGGGGTCAAGGGGTACTCTTGAATTTTTTCACATGATTTACATGGACGGATGTGGTACTAAAGGTCTATTATATCCCTATCCCTAAATAATTGTTATGATTATTATTATATTATGGCGTACAAGGACGAGCAAAACTCATTTTCAACCCATCAGTGGCTCGGAGGCTACTACGTTTTAAGGCTCTAAAACCCCGTTTCTGAGATATTCCCAGAAAACTAATTTAATTTAATAAACTAATAAAGACCACCTCGTGGCACGGTGGCTAGCATTGTTGGCTGTCACTCCCTAGGTATCAGGTTCGATCCCCGGCTCTGCCAAGAATTTAAAAGTCTTGGTATGGTCTGGTATGGGGTCTTCCAGCCTCGTGATGCAAAATGGCAACCTGCTGAATGCTATGGTAGGAGGAGGAGCGGAAAGGAACTGGCCACCCTACCACACGCTAACTCCGGCTCGGGATGCCTGGTTAGTGATCCCATGACTTAGTCAAGGGCTCTTATTCAGGTCGCCTACATCCCTGGAGGGGTTATGGCACTCTTTTATTTTATAAAATAATAAATAGATGACGAGTACTAAAGAAGACCAAATCAGGAGCTATATAGATATACTGAGAAAATCACAGATGTGGCCAGGAAGAGACGTCTGGCTTTCTATGGACATGTCTCTTGGATGAACCCAACAAGACTAACCAACCGGCTTCTCAACTATTGGGGGAAGAGAAAGAGCGTGACACCGTCGCTAACAGTAGTTAAAAAGGATATCCAAGAACTGAAGATAATGAAAAGTAATATTAGAAGCCGATCACATCCCAGAAAGATACTTAAACAGAAGAGTTTTCAGGACAGACCACCCTGTAAGAAAACCGGCATCATCTGGACAAAAGAGAGGAATGAGAAACATAGCCAGAAAATGCGCGAATATTGGGCAAACATCAAGTCCCTCGCCAAGATGAAAAGTTGAACGTCGTGGTCCTTAGCTGGCCCATCCGAAAGAAGAAGAACAAGAAGAAACTAATGAAGTAATGCAAGCCGGTAACCTTGACAACAGTGTCACAAGAGGTGACATCCAACTTTCCATCTATTTCTGTATGAAGCAATGCCACTCAATTTATTAAATTTCTGTTAAAGTTTGCAAATGGCTATAAGGTTATCGTGGAATCAAACATAAGACTGTAAAATTCAACAATGCGATTAAGGGGGTCAAGGGGCATCCTAGAATTTTTACACGTGACTTACACGTGCGATATGCGTTATGTTGTACATAAGGACTATTATATCTCCAAACAGCAACATTATTTTCAAAAAATTCCTGAATTGGAATAGTGTTTTTTGCAGTTTTTGGGAATTTGGACCATTGGAGACTAAAAATCCCGCATTTTCAAGCACTACAAGCCTTTATAATTTATTAAAGGGGTCTTCCTGGGGATGAGGACTTTCCACAACGGTGAGGATCAGTTTTAATTCGACATATATTGCGTTTCATCTACAAGGTTTTCAATATTATTTTCACGTCAGGAAGTACACGTTAGGTGAATTTAGTTTGAGAGCACATTTTAATCAATCATGTTTTTGTCGACAAACAGGTTCGTCGTAAAGATGATTTTGTATGATACTGTGTGGTTGATATATCTTTATGTTTATGTACGCCTATAATGCATGTTCGGGTGCTTGGAGCATCGTAAAATTAGGTATTGTAACCATGAGTCAATACACCAATCATTTAGAAAACGCTTCAACGTACTTCTCATAGAAGGGTGGTATAAGGAACAAATACATGCTAAAATAGGCGAAAAATAAAAATTACCCTAGAAGGACGACCAAAGCATATGTTGCGCTTCTCAATGTACATAGCTCAATCGGACAATTTTCCATCCTGTTTCCTACGGGAACAGATATTTCCCATATGGATTAGCAAGGTAAGCTAACATTATTTTTGAAAGGAAGATATGACTTCCATAGTACATTGGCGCTGCTCGTGGCAACATTTGTGCCTTACAGCAGCCTTCACAGTATGTACTAGCCACGCGTCTTGGTGAGGTGTACCATAACCAACTGAAGAGCCCATTGGTACACTGGGGCGAAACGCTGGCAACTGTTTTGAGCTAGCCGGACCATTGGATCAAATTTCTTTGTGAATTTGTTATGTACATAGCTCAATCGGACAATTTTCCATCCTGTTTCCTACGGGAACAGATATTTCCCATATGGATTAGCAAGGTAAGCTAACATTATTTTTGAAAGGAAGATATGACTTCCATAGTACATTGGCGCTGCTCGTGGCAACATTTGTGCCTTGCAGCGGCCTTCACAGTATGTACTAGCCACGCCTCTTGGTGAGGTGTACCATAACCAACTGAAGAGCCCATTGGTACACTGGGGCGAAACGCTGGCAACTGTTTTGAGCTAGCCGGACCATTGGATCAAATTTCTTTGTGAATTTGTTATGTACATAGCTCAATCGGACAATTTTCCATCCTGTTTCCTACGGGAACAGATATTTCCCATCTCAATGTGTGACACAAAACTAGGGAGTCTATAAAGGGTCTCCGAAAACCACATTTTACGGCCCTTAAATTAACAGTGTCTGCGATATACCCAGAAAACTAACTACGTTCTGATAAACTTATGAAGGAATGACAAGCCCCTAACCATTGGAACAGTATCTTAAGTGATAACGTCTGGTTATTAATACCGAAGACCGTTCGAAGAGCGGGTACTTCTGCTAGTTGTATATAAGAGTTACAACCTTATGTTTCCATTAATAATTATATTATTTTGATACTATAGTTGTTTGTTACACTCAATTCTACTGAATAAATAAGTATGGAATCGGTACTGTAAGAAATGATGCCTTTATTTCTCTTATATCATTACAGTGTTATTGAGATTTTCTGGCATGCTAGCATGCCAAGGGACACCCTATGTGAAATGTTGGTGGAAACAAATTAAATTTAGTTCCTGTATGATAAGAAATAAGTTGTTTTCCTGAACTATCATAACTCTCTGACGTTTCTTATTGCAATAGCTTTTCACTTACAGGTTCACCCTTAGTGCCATCCATCCCTCTGTCGCCTTTAATGCCAGGAGGTCCTTGTAAACCAGGGATTCCAGAAGGTCCTGGGGGGCCAGGAGGACCAACTATCTGTAAGAATAGTTATTCATATCAATGAGTGCAGTCTGAAACTTTTGTTCATTTTTTTCATTAAAATTTTCAAACATTTGAATTTGCAGCTTTACTTATACTTCCGAAGAAATCTAAAAACTAATCATTTGATCATCAAGAAGCATGCTAGCTTAAATAATTTTCATTGTGAATGATGGAAACAGAAAGAGAAGACAAACATCCAAATTGGTGAGAAAAAACTATAGCCTAAACTTGCTGGATTCCAGTTGCCAATATTCTGTATTTTTAACAAATAAAGGCTGTTGCTGGTCTCTAGGACAGTTTTTAACATACTGCTGTGATTCAAATTTGCTGGGTAAACTTTAAGATGGTTATATTCATGTGTACAGTGTAATTTACAGATTTTGGTCAATATCCCATGAGAAATGAGAAGATAAATAAATTACACTTGATTCAATATGTGGGCAATATAGTGAATTTAGGAATGCTTCTACTCACTATAATTTGATCACCAATATTAGATAAGAGAATTGGCCACTTGCCCCCAGCCCAAAGGACTCAGAGTTTGATTCCCAGCAAGATGTGGGATTTTAACTTCGAACTGTTAATTACTCTGATTCAGGGGCTGGTTAATTGTGGTATCTTTATTATTGATTTCATGCTCATCATGATGTGCAGGCCACCCATGAATGATAACTCAAACCACCTGTACCCTGCCCCTCCAGAAGCTGCACACTGTTCAATTATTAAATTGATTACTATTAATTTCCATAGTGAAATATTATAAGCTATTTGTCCCACATGCACAAATTGAATCGAATGGGATTTTATGGTCGCAGGAAAAAATGTATATTTCTCAGAAATGAGTCACAGCCAATGACGAGGTTTAAAGGATTGGGATCTACTAGTCTCGGATCCTATATAGACCTATACTCATTCATCATACCGAGTAAAAATAGCGAAAAAAAGGGAAAGCTATAACTGGGAAACTATTTTGAACCCATGGTATTTGCTTCCAGTTTCCTTCAAACGTAATCAAATGGCCAGTTAGGATGCCATTATTTCACAAATATTTGTTTATTTAGAACAGAAGCATAATCACAGCCTAATTTCAGTATTATGAGAATAATATAAATGTATTTCCATGGATTCCCACTTACTCCTGGAAAATGTAAACATTAGCCTACCAAAATACTTTCAATAAAATTAGGTAACTTTCAATAAAAGATTTAATTGAAATTCTAACTGGCTTTACCTTTTGGCATTGTCATGGAAAATGATTATGGTATACAGTACAATCAAAACAAAGATAGTATCATATTAAAGGATTAGAGGGCTTTTCAAACGGGAGGAGAACTGTACATGTGCAAGTATTTGGACAGCAGGGTTAAATATCAATGAAATGGCACACATACGAAACTTTTCTTTTTGTCTTCAGGAATCTGATTTACATACAAAGCATAACCTTATTCACCAGAAATCACTCAGGAAATTCTGTGTTGTTATTGTTGTTTGAAGGGGTGAAACAGCGAGGTTATCTGCCCCTACTCAGGACTTTGTGCTAAGTTTAAATAACCTACTGCTCCCAATTTTACTCTTTAGACACACAGTACGTCCATAAAGAACAATTTCCCAAGCATCGTGATCTGCTGTACGGTTTCTGAGCAGATTCAGCCCCACGTATAATGTAGTCTATTTCTGAGAAAACATTTCCTTCTGTGAATATAATAGAAATGAGAATGTCTGTATAAGCCATTAATGTTATTTGATGTTACCAAATCCTGTAACATTAATTTACTTTTAAATTAAAAACAACTTTATAAAAGTCGGTTTTGGTGATCCTAAAATAATTTCAATTAGGCCTACAGCAGTTGAATGACTCAAGCACAAAATAAGTTGGCAAGCCATGGCCAAGGTGGTCTCCCATTTCAGCTAACTCTCCCAATTCCTTATCATATCCCTTATATGACACATTCAAATTCAATTGGAATTGACAGAGTCAGTATGAACTGATGCTAAGAACCATGCCATAGTTAAACTTGGGGACCCATTCAAAGATAGTTTTCTTCAGAAGAATATGCCATTTATACAAACAGGAATCCTAATTTCACTTGCGAGTTTGGAAATCTTTGATTAGGGCTTTATATCAAAAGCATCACACTGAACATTCATGCTATACATTTTTACCCACTCTGTATTTAGAACAAAGATTAAATTTAAATCTTATTACATAAAATATTTTTTTCTTTCTTTACGGTGAGAGAAGAAAATTATGATCATTAAGACATTCCAGAAAAGCAGAGTATCTTACAACTTACAATTTCACTGCCGCTTCCCTCAAACGTTCCATCACCCTGAAACATAAGGCCATTCAGTCAAAATTTTATAATGCATAGTTTTTTCATGCATCTACAGGAATTATAAAATATGGTACCAAATTTCTACAATAATCATCATCATGCATATCCCATCTTCTGGTGTTATGGTACGGTATTGGCCTATACTCTAGGTTAAAGGGACACTATTTTACTGGATAAAATTTTAATCATTCCACACTTACATGGCTCCATGGGCAGACTATTTTTGGAGTAAAAACAAAATAATGTAACAGCCTTATTCCCCTAACAAGTTTGCTATGGAAATTCAATTTGTATTCTATCTAGCAGGAGGTCAGGTCATCAAAATATATATGTACTACCTAGTTCTAAGAGCATCAAAACTGGAAGGATTTATGAGAAACCAGCTGAAGAGGATTTTCCTATTGACTGATATGACAAATATTATTGAATTTCTACATGCACTAAGAAAGAATGAAAGTGCCATCACCATTCTAATTTTACTTAGAAATAATTAACCTATTATGTTGGAAGCCATTTTTCTGTGTTGCCTTAAAAAATAAATTAAATGGGAAATAATGTTTTGCACTTGAAAGAAGAGTATACTGTATGTGCAATTTAGATTATAGATGTAAATTAACATGGGAAAACTCACAGAAAAAATTTAAGTCATAACAGATATCACATGGATTTCCATCTTTAGGGTTAGCATCTCATTGTTTTCTCATTTTAGTAACTGCAACCTTTCATTAACTTATGATATGAGCAAGTGGAGGAGAGAAATATGTATGGTACTCAGTTTCAAGATAAAGATATCCAATAAGAAAATGGTAAGGTTCAATTAACAATGGCTATTTGATTTGAAAGCATTCCTACTCTCTTTTGATGCTCCAGGCCATGCTTAAATCTATGAGCTCATATTTTAAGGTGTCCATGCTACAAAATGATGTTATGTAGTGTGACAAAATGCCCTTAGGAAACCACATTGGGCCATGTTTTTCAAAAGCAACAGGACATGTTTTATATAAATAGACCATACATAAGGTATGCACATTTCACACTCGACAATTATGTGACAGTCTATGACTTACAAACTACAAATAATGGATTGATATGAAATAGTGCAACTTATGATACCAACATTAATACTGACTACACAGGACCAATATTCATTATCGATAAGTAGCATTATAAATGTTACACAGTCAATGCATTGCATGTCTCGTCCTCACTGGAAGTTTTGTGAATGTTAAAGCAATACCGTATGGTACTTAAAATATACAGATGCTGGTCATACAAAGGTTGTTCATACAATAAATATTCTCTGCTGTGCATTATGTAAGGGACTTCTACACAAACATATCTGTTCATAACTACATAAATACAGCATTATTTATCTATGAAAATGAGAATATTAAAAAATTCACAGTTTATCAACTGTGGTATTATGAGTGACTGAAGCTTGTTATGTCTTGTTATGGACAAACAGAACCTCTTAACTTTCAGATTTTTACTCTGTTGTCTAAGGGACGCTCATCACAGATTACATTCAATAAACATAGAAACTACAATATGTGGATAAAAGGCATATTAATTTTTACAGAATGTAAATTGTAAATAAATACGGTATTTGTCAGTTTAGTTTTATTGCAAATTAGACATCTTAAAAATAACTCATTGTAAACATCATCAGCCTTGGAGGCTGGATTTAGACAGCTCCTTAACCCGGTCCATGAGTCAATCCTAATTGGCTACATGGATAATTCTTGCCAGGCGCGTCCACGTCGCGGGGGTGGGCAACGGTACTGTAATATACCATGGAACTACAGTACCGGCTAAGTTCTGGTGAGGACCCAGTCCTATGGGGTATAACATAGGCCCCGTGCACAGGGTTACGTGCGAAGACCTCAACGGAATCTGCAGCGGAGAAGATGGACTTCGGAATGGTGGAGATTGCGGAAGAGGCAACCCAGTACTCGGGGAATAGTATGAGTACAGCATCAATCGGCAGCGTCTGTTTCCCATGTTAGGGGCGGCTGCAAGGGCGTCTGTTCTCCATGTTAGGGGCGGCCTGAATAATAGCTGGCAGTAGCTTCATAAAATGCCTTTGGGAGTGGCGACCCCATCGTAATAATAGCCTAAAATGGAAATGGCACTTCCAATGATTCGGAAAAGGTTAGGGCGTACCCTGCAGGCGACGCGCAGTTCCTTTGGTACTGGGGGAACTGTGAGAAATGGGCGACCAGTAACCGAAATGAAAGTGGGAATCATGAATGTCATGACCCTGACAGGCAAGGTGGAGGAGGTGGTAGACTTCATGGAGAGGGAGAAGGTTGGAATGATGGGGCTGAGTGAAGTGAAATGGAAAGGTAAAGGAAGGAAGAAATTGAGGAAAGGATATACATTATACTGGAGTGGTGGCCAAGAGGCAAAAAATGGCGTGGGACTGATAACCTCGAAACAACTGGAGGAGTATGTTGAAGTGGTAGAGTGTGTGAGTGACAGAATAATGAAAATTAGAATGAAGATGAAGAATGACGTGATGGACTTCATACAAGTGTATGCACCACAGACTGGAAACAGAGAAGAAGATATTGAAGTATTCCTGGAGGATGTAGAAAGAGTAATCTCAGATGTAGAAGTGGTGATCATGGGAGATATGAATGCACAAGTCGGAAATGAGAGACAAGGAAAGGAAGAAGTCGTTGGACCATATGGATATGGGAAAAAGAACCGGGAAGGAGAGGAACTTGTAAACTTTTGTGAAAGGAATGGACTGATAGTGGGTAATTCATGGTTTCGGAAGAAAAACAGCAGGAAAATTACGAGATATGGGTGGGGTGATAGAAGAACAAAATCAGTAATTGACTACTTCCTGGTGGAAAGGACAAATCGCAGAAAGCTGATGGATGTGACAGCTTTACCAGGAGAAGCATTTGATGGGGACCATAGAACTGTGGTGGCAAAATTTAGATGGGGAAAATTGGAAAACCTAAAGGAGATCAGAGAAAGTAAAATAAAAGTATGGAAATTGAAAGACAAAGCTGTACAGGAAGATTTTCTGGAGAGATTGAAGCAACAAATCCCAGTTACTGAAGTGGAAAATGTAGAAGAGGAATAGTCCCACTTTAAAAAGGCATTTGCTGGTGCAGCAGAGAGTGCTTGTGGTAGGACGTCAACAAGAGTGAAAGAGAAGGAGACACCGTGGTGGAATGAGGAAGTGAGGAAAGCAGTGAAAGAAAAGAAGTCTGCATGGAAAGAATGGAACCGAGATCAAACAGAAGAAAGCAAAAGGAAGTATCACGACAGCAAACGGAGGTGTAAGAAAGTGGTAGGAGAAGAAAAGAAGAAAAGTTGGGAAGAATTTACACGAAGAATGGAAACAGATGTAAGTGGCAGTAAAAGGATGCTGTATGGGCTTCTAAGAAGTAAGAAGAAAGAAAGGGTTACTACAAAGCTAGTGAAAAAGGAAGATGGAGAGTTGTTAACACACCCGGAAGAGATAAAGGGACGATGGAAGGAGTATTTCGATAAGCTATTGAACGTGAGCAATTGTACTGGTGAGATCGAAGTGACACAGCCTGACGACTCTATAACAGAAGATGATATAACAATGCTGGAGGTAGAATTAGCAGTACAGAAGATGAAGATGGGAAAAGCAACAGGGGTGGATGAGATCAGTGTAGAAATGATAAAGGCTGCTGGACCTGTTGGTATGCAATGGCTGTATCGACTGTTAAAGTGTGTGTGGAAACGGAAATGTGTACCAGAAGACTGGGTGAAAGGGCTAATAATACCAGTGTTTAAGAAATGGGACAAGAAAGTGTGTGATAACTATAGAGGGATCACCCTCATATCACAGATAGTAAAAATACTGGAAAGGATATTAGAAAGAAGAATGAGAAGAAAGGTGGAAGGAGAGTTGCAAGAGGAACAGTATGGCTTCAGGAGTGGAAGATCCACAGTGGACCCAATCTTTAGCTTGAGGCAGGTGATGGAAGAGAACTGGGAATATGGAGAGGATTTGATCATGACTTTCATAGATCTAGAAAAGGCATATGATAGTGTCCCCAGAGAGAAGGTATGGGAAACCATGGTTAAGAAGAGACTGGGAAGAGAAATGTTGGAAATGGTGCAAGCAATGTACAACAACTGTGTTAGCAGGGTTCTGACCCCTGTTGGAAAGACAGATTGGTTTAGGAACAAGACTGGACTAAGACAGGGGAGTGTGCTGTCACCTCTTCTATTCATAATGGTAATGGATGAAATTGTAAAGGAAACAAAGGAAGCATATGGACATAAAGAAATGAAGTTACTATTATTTGCAGACGATATTGTGGTCTGGGGAAGGAACACGGAAGAAGTGCAAAAACAACTAGATGCACTGAACGAAAATATTCAGAAGTATGGCCTAAAAATCAGTATAGAGAAAAGCAAGACCATGGTGATGACAAGAGGGGAAAGACAAGGAAAGGGCATTGTGAAAATTGGAAGTCAGAGTTTGGAAATTGTGGACACGTTCAAATACCTAGGAAGTGAATTGATGCAAACTGGTAGGTTGGACATGGAGATTGGCAGGAGGGTACAGCAGAGCAATGCATTCTATCAAAGTGTAAGAAAACTTGTTTGGGATAAGGAAGTACCAAGGAAAAGCAAGGAGGTAATGTATAAAATGTACTATGTACCCATATTAACGTATGCAGCTGAGACTTGGACCCTGACGAGCAGGCAAGAGAGTAGAATCCAAGCCAGTGAAATGAAATTCCTAAGAAGTATGATAGGTAAGACAAGGAAAGACAGAGTGAGGAATGAAGATGTTAGGAAGGAAGTTGGGATGGGAAAACTAAATGAGAGAATTGAGAAGAATAAACTAAGGTGGTTTGGACATGTAAAGAGGATGGAGGAAAATAGAATACCAAGACAGATGCTGGAGGCGAAGTGCAAGGGTAAGAGAGCAAGGGGAAGACCTAGAACAAGGTGGATTGATTCAGTGAAGAACAGCGTGAGAAAAAGAAATCTGGACTGGGACAAGATCGTGGAAGAAGAATGGTGGAAGGAAAGAGGAAAGTGGAGAAGTGCCATAAATACCCCGACCCGGCAGGAGCTGGATAAGGGGAAATGATGATGATGATGATGATGATGATGATGAAACATCATCATTAATGAAACATATCTTTTTTAATTCCATTAGTTTTCAGGAAATATATCCATACTGATACTGAAATCAGTAACAGCTTGGTCAGTGCCTCAGTGAGGTCTGGATGAGATTTAATGCAATTACAATATAGAATTTATTTCATATCCTGATTGATGTGACTTGGTTGCATGAACATTAGCTAAAACATATTTACACCTATTGGTGTAAAATATCTAAGACTGTTTTTGTATGCATATGTAAGTATATCGAAGCAGGGGATAAAATCCTAAAAAAAACTTCAGTCATCAGCACTTACTGTACATAGCTGATGAAATTTCAATAACACTGCAGTGATGCATAGAGGAGCTGATATACAGTATGGTATCTTCGTAGTTAATAAAGTAGTATTACTGTTTGAAGAAATAACACAGCTTATAAATAGTTACAGTAATTGTATGTCCACCTTTTTGTGCTTATCCAGGCCTAAATAGGTTTCTAAATGTCTGTTGAGTAAGACATGAAAATAAGACACCTATCAAGATTCGAACCCGCATCTCCTGCATTCCGGGCAGGTGCATTAGCCATCTACACCATGAATGGTTTCTGCCTGACCACAACTCATATTCAAGAACACTAAAATATTTGGTGAACCACGCCATGTTGTTTACTTACTGAAACTTTCACTCCTAGTGTTGCTACCATGTGGAAAACCAATATGATGTGTTGTACTGAATATTTTAGTGCTCATGAACTTTATCACCAAGAAAGTGTTAGAACTCATTTTCAAATTTTACTGTCCCGTACAAATCGGATCATTACAATATCATACACATTACTTTTTTTGCACTTATTCACCAAATACATACCCTACATCTTTGCTAATGGCTAATATGTCCTACTTTATGTTTTCTAAGTTGCTTTACATAATTAAGCATAGTTTCCACGAGCTATGAGCACATATTTTTAAATTCATCATGAAACCAAACTGTAACTAGAAACTCTATTTTGGGTAAATTTTTGGAACAGTCAAGTTTTGTAATTATCCATATGCAAATACTTTATCTCACAAGTTTTCTATTGAATTAATGTAAGGGGAGTTCCCTGGTCACTCTAGGAATTTCTTCACTTTCTTTAAAGTGTTGCAAGGATCTTGCTGAAAAATTCTGTCACCATCTGGAAACCTCTTCTGCAGCTCACCAACAATTCTCCTTTCCAGTACAGTATTTGGATGTACTGGTCGAATTTTATCATCCCGTCGACTGGTACCTTCATGTGTGAAACAGACACAAAACATCATCTTCATAAGGTGTTTTGCCGTCTGTTGCAATGTGCTGGAGTTGTTGCCTCATTCTCAGTGCACTTATTGAACCTTCTGCCCCTGCACTTCAAGGTGACTATCATCAGAGGAAAGAACTTCCTTCTAATGTTCCATTACCCAATCCTGACGAATGCATGCCCACAGTAGGTGTTTTCTGCTCATATCTCCTGTTAGAAAGTGTTTATTTACAGGTTTGTGGACTTTCCTTTTAGCTGCTAGAAGTCTATGATAAACATTAGAAATATGTAGATTCACTCCTCTTTCCTCCAATTCATGAGACAAGTCCACAGCATTGAGCTTGGGGTTTGATTGCTTCTTCTGATAAGAAAACATTCATCAGTTTGTGTTGTTTTTGTTTTCCTGGCAGAGTATCCCTCACTTCATGTATTTATTTAAACATTTTGGCAATTTCTTGTTCAGTTTATGGTATTCTTAAATGTTATTCTGATATGCATTTTGTACTGATATTCACATGGAAGAACTTCAAGTGAGAGACAGCCTCATAGACAAAGTGAAAATGTTGTACAATGGGAACAGAAGTTGTATTCAAGTAGGATGTGGTTTGTCGGACTGGTTTGAAACAAAGAGAGGAGTGCAGCAGGGCAGCTCATTGTCACCGCTTCTATTCATCATTGTGATGGAAGTGGTAATGAAATCTATTAAAAAGAAAGAACATGGAGATATTAGAGCCTTCACATTTGCAGATGATGTTGCGATCTGGAGTGAATCAGAGGAGGAACTGGGTGAGAGGCTGCAAAGCTGGAATGAGGAGTGTAAGAAATATGGTTTAAACATCAGCGAGACAAAGACGGTGGCGATGAAAGTGTGTGAGGAAGGAGCAGAACCAATAGTCATGCTAAATGAAGCCAAATTGGACAGCGTTCCAGTTTTCAAGTACTTGGGTAGCATTCTATCAAGTGACAACCTAGCAAAACATGAGGTAAAGAATCGAATTAATAAGGCAACACAATTTTACCACCAATTAAGACACCTGCTGTGGGATGAGCAAATGCCCATGAAAACAAAGATGACATTGTACAAGTCCTATTATACACCGATTCTTATATACAGTCTCGAAACCACAACACTAACCAATAGAGATAACTCCAAACTCCAGGCAGCCGAAATGAAATTCCTACGTACCATGATTCAGAAAACCAGGAAAGACAAGATCAGGAATGAGAAGATTAGAGAAGAAGTAGGAATAGATGATTCTCTCCTCAATAAGATCTAGATCTCAAGACTGAAGTGGTTTGGTCACATGAAGAGGAGGCCAGCAAACAGAACTGAACGGAAGGAATTTGAGAGAAAAGTGGAAGGAAGACGACCCGTGGGAAGGCCACGAAAGAAGTGGATAGATACAGTCAAGAACGATGTACTGCAGAGAGGTCTTGATTGGGACAAGTTGGTGGAGGAGGAGTGGTACAAGGACAGGATGAAATGGAGGGGGCTCATATACCACACCCGGGCAACTGGAGTTGGTTCAGGATGATCATGATGATTCACATTCCATCAGGAACAAGCCATTTAACAATAAGCGAGTTGCATTGATTGTTGTGGCTGTACCGGTTCACCTAAGGGTGATGATACCTGAACATGACTTTAAAAGATTTTGGTTGTTCATTTGTACTTGCCCTATTCATTTTTCCCTTTCTAGCCTGATAATGTTGCCTGAACTTTTTCTTTATATTACAATTATTCAATAGGTGTTTTAACATTTTTGTCTATATTTTTTGGAAAATACTCTACGGTAGTTGTATGACATCCATATAAACAATATCTTATAGGAATGTAAATACTGTACATGGGTATTAGTGGAATGCCATGACAATTCTAGGATATTTCCAGAAATCTCATTGAATAAAATGCTCATGTCTGCATTTAAAAATAACTTTGTAGATAAGTGTTCAATTTTGAAAGAAAAAATGATTTCAATGTAAAAAGAAAAGAGTCATTCTCTTTTTAAATTGATGATTTATGCAGATGGAAGGAGTGCAAAAAATACGATAAAGTTCAATTCTTTTCCAGGAGCTCAGAAGTAGTGAGTGACCTTCTTTTTATGGATGACCGATGATGTTCCACCGTCTCATTTGCCTTCCTCCTGGTCTTTTTCCTCTTATGTCCAGTTCAAAGTATTTCTTAGCTGCTTTTAGGAATGTAAATACTGTACATGGGTATTAGTGGAATGCCATGACAATTCTAGGATATTTCCAGATATCTCATTGAATAAAATGCTCATGTCTGCATTTAAAAATAACTTTGTAGATAAGTGTTCAATTTTGAAAGTAAAAATGATTTCAATGTAAAAAGAAAAGAGTCATTCTCTTTTTAAATTGATGATTTATGCAGATGGAAGGAGTGCAAGAAATACGATAAAGTTCAATTCTTTTCCAGGAGCTCAGAAGTAGTGAGTGACCTTCTTTTAATGATGACCGATGATGTTCCACCGTCTCATTTGCCTTCCTCCTGGTCTTTTTCCTCTTATGTCCAGTTCAAAGCATTTCTTAGCTGCTTTTGTGTTATACATTTCCATTACATAACCATACCACTGAAGTCTGCAATTCCCTAGGAGGTTGGAAATAGGAACCCTGATGTCAGCTGTTTCTCTGTGTACCTCATTTCTGATCTTGTCTCTCCTGGTACTTTGATTCATAGTCCTAATAAATCTCATTTCTGTTGCTTGAATTCTGCTATACTTAGTCCTTATTTAACAAAGTGCATGTCTCCATACTATAGATAGGGATTAGAACAAAGTAAGTGATACAAAGTTGACTTTGCTCCTGGGGTATTTTCTTGTCCCAGAGTAAGTTCCGAATTGATTATAAAAAGTTGATGTTTTCTGTATTCTATGTAGGATCTTTTGTTTGAGAGTGTTATCATACACTGCCATTTTTAGCAACAACTAGCATTAATATCTGCACAAATTTAAGATTGGCAACAGTGTAAACCATTCTATTAATATACTGTAATTAGTGTACACTAGGACGTTTGGTATACCACATCACACCGATACTTCTCCAACTTTCTCTCCCCATGCATTAGTAAGTAAAACAATATGATATGGTGTACAGAGTATCCAAGTGTACACGAACATCGCCACAAAAGTGTTCATAATACTGTAATTAGGTTTGTTAATATCATGTCCATTTTTTTTTCTAGAAAATACAAAAGTTGGTTACATTGCTTTCCAATATCTTGGAATAGGTGTGTTTCCATAATAACATTAATTCTCATCTAATCAATTTTGGATTTACACTTGACCACTTTCATCAAAAATTCAACATGTTTTTTTTAAATATTTAGTTGCTATATTTTGTATATCCAGTGAGTTCTCCAGATAAGGTTTAATTATTCAAATCCTTATGTTATATTTCACATCATTCAACCTTTAGGGAAACTGTAAACATACTTGGGTACTGTAGTACATTAAGATCATACAGCATTCGTTGTACTGTATTTGCAATAAAAATCAATGAGCCAAATATGTTAATACAGTATACTGGATTATGTGAAACAATCATTTCTCTCTGAAGGCCACATGAAACAGTTTGGCAGGCTGGATGAATTGACTATTTCATTTCATAAACTTTTGTAAATCACTAAAAGTGATCACCACTTTATTTATTCTAAGGTAATTTTATAATTATGGGTTAAATTATTTTACCCTTTCAAATGACACAAAATCTTAACATAGAAGTAATCTAAGCTTATGGCATTTTATAATTAGTAGTTGTACAATTCTCATGCACTGAATATATCATGCACTAGATAGCCTAGATCAGGGGCGGTTCTAGGCATAGTGCCACCGTGCCATGGCACTGCCCTCTAAGAGAAATTAAATTATTCATAGTCCTGAAAGAGTAATTTCGAACGCCTACGTTTAATACCGGTATATAATTAGTTTCAAATTACTTTGTAGTTAAAATATTCCGTTCGTAAAGTATGATCATTGATTCCATCTTCGCCCCAGTGATATCTTGAGCCGCGGTCTATAAGGCAAGGTTGACGCATGCGCAGTCCAACTTACGATCTTCTCCGTAGCCTCCCTCGTCACTCGCTATGAGGAAATATGCTTGTCTCCGTGCCGAATAGAGTTTGGCTCAAAGCGATAGTGAAAGTGAAGTGCAATGCTATCTATCAGTCATTACGAGGTACTGGGCCAGCGAAATGCCTGTCACAAGGGTCACAAGCTTTCACAAAGGGAGGAAGGGAGGAGGGTGTGGGCCAATGGCCTGATTGGCTGGAAGTAATTTGACTCATTGGTTATTGGTGGGGTGGGGCGCTGGTTGACACAAACTGACAACCAGTCGCTCTCACACAAAGAGCATTAATTCTAGATTTCTCTAAAAGGGGGCTCTGCGTCCAACAGTGAAATTTAAACTTGCCGTAATAAATAGTGCAAATAATATGTATGTATTTATTAATTCCTTATTTGGTAAAGTGAATAACTAAGCGAATGAATAAAAGAGAAAAAAAAAGTAAGATCGTGAGTACCGTAGGCCTACATGTTAAGGCTTCACGGATTACTCTCGGTAGCTAAATATTTATGGTTGATAAACCATCTGCAACTGTCAGGCCTGGATGAAATCGTGCGAATTCCTGTTTGTAGTCTAGTCTATCTTCAGTTCTTGTTAACGGTTCGTGGTTATTTTTAGTGAGTCAAGGTGTAAAGAGTCAAACATTGAGTTTGTGTTGTAGGCTATTAGTGAGTGAATGGTTGAGTGTTGAAAAAGTTTCTCTTATATATTTTTATATATTTTCTTATCGTATATATTATATTCGGTAAGTCCCGATGTGAAATATTGACTATCAAGATTAGTGTAGGCCCTATATATACATCGGAAATCGAACCCTGCTCTGATATAATGTTATGAAAATACCAATATTTTCATATTTTTTACTTGGCACTACCCCTTGTGCGGGACTGGAGCCGCCTCTGGCCTAGATCAAAATTAAAGATAAAAAAAAGTATTTTTGCTAGCAACCCAATACTTTCAAATATATTTTAAGAATGTGCAGACAAACAGGAACAGATCACCTTTCAAGGCTAGTGATACTAACAAGAGAAGTCTTGGTAGTGTTATGAACTGATGCCATTTAAATTGGGCATAGGAGTAACTGAGGTACCGGTACTTAGTGGGGAACTAAGTACATAATTACCGTGCTCTCTGCGTGTGCTCAATATTCTCTTCTACATGAACTTTATATTTATACCATACATTTTCCCATGTGCGAGTACTGTAAGTCAGTGAAAGATGAAAGTAGTCGTTATTGCCAGTGTTATTCATGGTGTTCAACTGTCCATATGCTGCAAGCCAGAATGGAAGAATACACTACACAATAATCAACACATCCTCTCCAATTTGTTCGTGCTGTCTCTGTACTTTCACCTAACCATGAACTTGAGTTGCCCAGTCTATGACATGGAGTGAGACCCATCCTTCCTCCGACTCATCTTACAGTTCTTACAGTAACTGGTCACTACAATGTACTTCGGCACATACGAGTATAGGACCAAAAATAACATTTGGGTCGATTGAATTTTCACTTCTATAACGTACAGTCACTACTGTGATGATTCCCCTTGTAAGTCTCAGAGGGGAATGAGTTGTGTACATACTGTGGCAGTTGTCTAAGCCATACCATTACTAGCAAAAAGCACTAGGACTTAAAAACATTTTAGATGATGTACTCATCTCTAGTGAAATTTATGAGGTGGATTTACACTGATCTAAGATAAATATCCTCTCAATAGCAATATTGCATATTAATAAGTGCCATTGGACAACATTTCTGTCCCCGGACTGATGAGTGGTGCTTTGAGGTACTACAGTATATGCTTAAAGGCCTCATTGAATTGTGGAATTGCTTACAATGCAACAAGACAAGACTTCAGAATGCCATTACTGTTCTTTGCAACCATCTACATAATTGTGTGCATGCATATGAAGAGGAACCACATGTCGGGTATTGAGATAAAGGTATTGTCGTATTCCATAATATGTAACTAATATCATGTAATTGAATTGAAAGCCTCCAAAAGAAATTAAGGCCTTAAATTAGCACGTAATGTTACAACATAAGATTTCATTTTTTTTCAGTAGAGCTGTTTAAAAATTTGGTTATTTTATGACAAATAACTACTAAACTATTTGAAAGTTACGCTGGTGTTTACATTTTCATGCTCAGCGTATTCTGATGTAGATGTAGATTTTATAGTCTATTTTTATTTATGAAAAAAAAAAAAAATAGCCTTATGAGATCACCTTTTGTCCGTGTGTGTATGTGTGTGTCCCCCCCCACTAATAAAATCTAACCAGCTGGACCGATTTCAATGAAACTCAGTAAGGTCATAGTACTATGTTGTCCAACTCCGACCATGCCCTTCAAATTTTATTACGTCTCACCAATCCAACATGGCGGCTGTGCGAAATTATTCACCGACATTCTATAACTTTGAAACTAATTACTGATATCACTCTGAAATTTTGTATGGTTATAAAGGGCACTACTAGAAGTTCACCTATGTAACTTTCAAAAACCTGGTAAGTACAAAACGAACATGGTGGCCAAGTGAATTTTAAACATTTAAATAGACTTTTCTCATGATTTAACCATCCGAGCACAGTGAAACATGGTGTAGCAAATGTTTATACACATTGTAATTTACTGACATCTAATTTAATTCAATTGTTGACACAACATCAAGATGGTGGCTGTGCGAAATTTAAATTTTGAATTAAAAACATATCTCTGTTAATAGACTATCAAATACGTTTAAAATGGTCAATATTCTTCTTAAAATTACGTAACACTATTGTCTAAAATAATTTTTGATATTTCCCACCCTTGCCCCAAGGGATGAGCAAAATGTGGCATGATGCAGCCTGCATTGCCATTAAAATATTCTTACAGTTACACTACTATGGACATGAATGGTTAACATAGTTTTCTAATTCCTTTTGACTGTTATTCTAAATGTAGGGAATGGAGAGGGTTGTCCAAAATATCAAGTGGACAGTGTTACTAGCAGGGTTTCAAATGGCAAGTATGTAAAATTTGGTGCAATTAGGTGAAATGGTATAGATTTTTTGCTAAAGGGCTTAAATGCAGGTAATGGTGGTCTGTCGGAAATTTGAAGTAGACAGTGTTACTCACCGGGGTCCAAAGGGTACGGTAAGTATGTAAAATTTGGTTCAGATCGGTGAAACGGTGTAGATTTTTGCCAAAGGGCCTAAATGCAGGGAATGGAGTGGTCTGTCCAAAATTTCAAGTGGACAGTGTTACTCGTCGGGTCCCAAAGGGTAAGTAGGACTATGTAAAATTTGGTTCAGATCAGTGAAACGGTGTAGATTTGTGCCAAAAGACCTAAATGCAGGGAATGGAGTGGTCTGTCTGAAATGTCCAGTCGACAGTGGTATTGGTCGGGTTCCATAGGGTAAGTATGTAAAATTTGGTTCAGATCGGTGAAACGGTGTAGATTTGTGCCAAAGCCTCGCTTACCATGCGCAAAGTGGTCCCTTTTCTTAGTATTAAATAAACCTTATGTTTTAGCAGTGATCATTGTCAGAGAGCTTTTAAATTCATGCAGTGAGTAGATGACAGTCTAATCAATACATAGACATCAAAAAACGAAAATTGGACATTTTATTCCCTTGAGTGTTTTTTTACAATTATCTAGTGAACTGTTGACCGAGAAGTGGTCCCTTTTCTTATGCTCACACACAATTGTTGATCAGTTTGACCTTGCTTTACAAGTTGTTATTGTAGACACATCTTTTCCCTTGCCTTGCATATTTTTAGTTAAATTTTAAGGGAAGATGACCTTGATGCTCCACCCATTAAAATCAGAACCACCACCCTCTGTGTATCTTCATCACTTACTGGTGGGGACCAGATCGAGGCATGTCCAACACATGTTTTGCGCCCTTGTTGGAAGGCTGCAACCACCTTTCTACCATTCTGCAAGGTAACGAACGCAGCAAGCCTCTCGCAGTCATTGGTGACACTGTCTTGCTGTGTTACCTCTAGCACACTGCATTATTAATCAGCTTCTCTGTTCATGCTTTGAAAACATGGTGACTGTCTTTCCTGATTGCTTGCTTATAACTGCTCATCACTGTGAACGGGCGTGGAGGGGACGGGCCAGGTCATGTGCTCTAAGGGAGGGGACATAGGTCACCAACCTTTGGCAAGAATGACAGAGCAACTGTTGAAACGTAGCGCTGCAGCATGGTTGTCAGAACTAAAAATGCAACCCTAGTATTTGCTTGACATTGCTTGCATGAGCTGGGGCAAGCTTGTAACATGTGCAAGCTTCCAGCAGCATGGTTTCATATTTTCAAATATGAACCTTTCTAAGGATTTTTTTTACATGAGGTTAATAGATAAAGGAATAAGAGAAGTCATGGTTGTCAGCAAACTTTTCAATTATGTAGCTGCATATTTTAAGACCTTTACATGCAGATTTTAGCATTTTTGAATTTGTGTTAAATTACAAAGTTGACTCAAAATCAAATCCCTCTTCCACTAAATAAATGTGTTTTTTTTTTCTTCTAGGTAAACTAGTTTTTTCTTTAAAACAGTACCAGTACTGTAATTTCTCTCTAAAAATAAGAAATGTAAGTCTATTCATTGGTAAAAATGTCTATTTTGGTATGACTGCAATTCAAGTTTTTTGATGGAAGGCTATTCTTTTCCAAACTGCTAACTTTCAATTACGAAATTCAATGTTTGCATTTAAGAACATTTCAGTTTCAGTTTCAATTTGATAAATTTCATGATAATATATTGTGATTAATTTTTTATTAAAAAAAATAGGTGATATTTCACATAATCCTAGTTGTCAACCAATCTGCTGCAAAATGATGTTCCTGAAGAGCTTAGATGGTATAAAATGATAAATAAACCACAAACTCTAAACATCAATAACATGTTCATGCACTTTCACCTTAGATATTTCTTAATAATTTAATTCTAAATAAGTTTGCTAGAAAATGCAGAATAGTAGGCCTATAAAATACTCTCCCTTTCCTGTACGAATACATGAGCAACCTTCAATACAGAAAAGTCACATGCCCATTGCTGCCAACATTTTATTTCTTGCAGTTGAAGTATTTTTAACTTCTTACTTTTAATTAACTAACATACATATATGAAATGTATAGTACAAATGGATGCAATAGTGCAGAAAGGACAAAAGCACTGAATAGTAAAGTTTACTTAATCTAGTAGCATAGATTTCCTTTAGGAGAATACAATTTCAAGTGCACATTCTTCTATAAAAACAGGATTTTAAAACATGTATGGTCAAATTTGATTAATTTGAATATCATGAATTATTCAAACATTTCGTCCAGTTCCTTGACCATCCTACATAACACAATAAAACTTGTCTAAGTTGGAATCTTTTTTTTTTTTTTTTGTCAGTCCCTTCAGCTTCAAATAATCATGTCCATCATGTTCATCTGTACTTAGAATTTGCAGATCCACTCCTAGCTTTGGGCTCATATTTTACAAAACTGCATTTTTGTACCTTCTGCTTACCTATATCTATATAATGGACATTACTTAAGAGTTTCGAAGTGGAACAGTAGGCTTTGAGAAATAACAAATTATCATGAAAATTCTTAACTTGTTTGGGATAAGGTAGTGTGAGAACAGATTGCAGACATGTTACCACCATCACTAGTGTATATTTAAAATAAGCTTTCTATCTCTACATTATGAAATTTTAACATCAACATTTTTGTTGGTATTCTGTTTGACATTTATTATGAATTGACATCAAAACTACTGGAATTAATGGCATGAAAATTCATACTTGACTAGAAGGCAACCCTACAATTATAATAATTTTTTGCTTTCTTCAAAATAAGTGGTTCAGTTTTGTAAATTATAAAATTATGAACATTTTAAGCCAGATAACATTTTGATTGGATGAACCCTTACCAAGATGAATGGAGTAACAAGGGGGGAGTGAGGACTGCCCAGATCTAGAGAACTTGTATTGCTATTGTAACGTGTTTTTCGAGGGGAATTTACGCCACTGGCATAAGTCAGTAGGAAGCCATTCTATATTTATTTACGCTGCAAATTGTTCAGCCAAGAGAATTTTTCATGTTAATTTATTATTATTATTAACTTATTATTATTATTATTAAGGTATTTTTTGGAGCATTTTATAAAATTATAAGCATACAGATAGGTTTTCTATGTCTTAGAAAACACTATCAAGCAAATTATTACGAACAACATTATCATAGAAAATTATATGATTACGGAATTTTACGGAGTTTTGTCAGTTAGGGTATTATGAGAGAGATGACTCATTGGGAATTCAGATACAGGCTTATTCTTGTCAAGAAGTATGTTGCAAGCCTGGGTTGCAGCATCAAGAAAAGGCGAAATAGTCTGGAACGGCAAACGACATCATCCGCGCGCCGTGTGTATTGAGCCTAAGGAGGGGAGTATAGCGGGGGGCTCAGCCAATCAGTGGAGACCACGTAAGGTGGAAGTCGGCACCGGAGTGGGGAGCCGACGAGTGCATATATCGTTTGCGCGCCGTGAGCGGGGACAATCTGTGTAGAACTTAACGAGTATGGTTGCGCGTGTGAGTGGCTCCGATGTTCCGTGGAGGCGAGGATGATCTTTGTAAAACATTAACCGGTGTGGTTGTACGAGTGTTTGGCTCCGATGTTCGGACCATAAAGGATTACATCTAGAAGTATATCATCAAATAACGAAGAAGATGACGACGTCCAGGAGACAGTGGGAAGCTCTCTTAACGTTTACTTTTGATGAAGAAATTAGTTAAAAAATAACATTAGTATGTATCATCCAGTACGAGGGAAATGCTTCGGCAATTTCCAGTGGTAAGCGCGAATGACGCAGAACTACGCAATCTCTCGTTTCTCTTTGTTTTATATTCAGTATTCAGTACCTTCATAGCTTGGGAATAAGAGTAAAATCAGTAATTTATCCGAATCCATTTTCACGTAATTTTCTAGCGGTAATATTCAAATCGCAAAGCTCCAATTTAACTTTTAAACTTATTATTGTTATTAATTTTGCAATACTTGTTTTATATAATAAATTCATTTCTTTTAACCATGCAATCTTTGCTTTCAGTAGGTAGCATTAGATTGTAACGTGTTTTTCGAGGGGTTTTATGCAACTGGCATAAGTCAGTAGGAAGCCATTCTATATTTATTTACGCGGCAAAGTGTTCAGCCAAGAGAATTTTTCATGGTAATTTATTATTATTATTAATTTATTATAATTATTATTAAGGTATTTTCGGAGCATTTTATAAAAATTATTAACATTCAGATAGGTTTTCTATGTCTTAAAATTCCGCTATCATGCAAATTATTACGAACGACGATATCATAGAAAATTATCTGATTACGGAATTTTACGGAGTTTTTGTCAGTTAGGGTATTTGAGAGAGATGACTCACTGGGAATTCGAGTACACGCTTAATCTTGTCGAGAAGCATGAGGCAATCTTGGGTCGCAAGGTCTAGAAAAGACGAATTGTTGGAACGGAACCCTCCCGCCGAGTGTAATGACCCGGAGGAGGAGAAGATCGCGTGGTGGGTCAGCCAATCAGGGGAGACGACGTAAGCTAGTTGGGACTGAAGAGTGGGGAGCCGGCGTGTGGTTATATCGTTCGACGCGCCGTGAAACAAGGACTATCTGTGAAATACTTGAGGAGTATGGATGCGCGTGCGAGTCGCTCCGATGTTCAGTGGAGTTAGGGACTATCTGTGAAATACTTGAGGAGTATGGATGCGCGTGCGAGTCGCTCCGATGTTCAGTGGAGTTAGGGACTATCTGTGAAATACTTGAGGAGTATGGATGCGCGTGCGAGTCGCTCCGATGTTCAGTGGAGTTAGGGACTATCTGTGAAATACTTGAGGAGTATGGATGCGCGTGCGAGTCGCTCCGATGTTCAGTGGAGTTAGGGACAATCTGTGTAGAACTTGCAGAGTACGGTCGCAAGTGCGTGTCGCTCCGATGTTCAGTGGAGTTAGCGACGAACTTTTGTAAAACTTGGTTGTACGAGTGTTTGGGTCCGAGGTACGGACCATAGAATTATCTAATCTACCAGAATATCATCAAATTCCGACGGAGATGACGACGTCCAGGAGACTGTGGGAAGCTCACAACATCATCAAGAACGAGGGAAATGCTTTGGCAATTTCCAGTGGTAAGCGCCAATGACGCAGAAATACGCAATCTCTCATTTTCTTTGTTTTACATTTCATATTTCAGTAACTTCATAGCTTGGAAATAAGAATAAAATCAATTTATCAGACTCCGTTTTCACGTAATTTTCTATCGGTAATATTCAAATCACAACGCTCCAATTTAAATTTTATACTTATTATTATTAATTTTGCTATTCTTGTTTTATATAATAAATTCATTTCTTTTACAATGCAATCTTTGCTTTCAGTAGGTAGCATTAGATATAGACCAATTCCTTCTCCTGATACAATTGTTTGTTGGGTTAATGATCAAATCATACCACGATCTGAGTGAATAGAGTCTTGAAGGTGTTCTGCCAGAGCTAGACGTTGTTAAATACAAATTTAGATTTCAACATTGCGTTGAGGTCTTGGCGCCCATTAAAACAACATAGCTTAGGCAAAGGTAAACAGTTACATTTCTCACCCAACAGTTAGGAGCTAGCAAAACGTTTCATTTGTCGCTACCAACATGGGGCATTAAAAAGACGTTTCACTTGTCGCCGACAACTTGGGGCTGAAAACCTAATAACATTTGTGGAAGGAGAAGGGTATATATTTCTGTGCCTGTATTTTGGGGGTTATTTGTCTGTATCAGTGTATATCATTATGGGGGATGAGAAAGAAAGACAGATGAGGTTACGTAGTGGTCATCAACGGGAGAGTGATGATACGAGCAGTATGTCGAGTGATGGTAGTACCGGGGTAGCGGAGGTAAATCCCGATACTGAAACAGGGAGTGTAGGCGGCCAACCAGAATTAAAAACTTTACTTCTCGAGTTTATGTATCAGAACAAAGTTAGTAGTGATGCCTTAAATGCAAAGTTAGAACAGAATAACGCTAAATTAGAACAAAACAGTAGGGAAAATAAAGAAAGTACAGAAGCTTTAAATGCAAAGTTAGAACAGAATAACGCTAAACTAGAACAAAACAGTAGGGAAAATAAAGAAAGTACAGAAGCTTTAAATGCAAAGTTAGAACAGAATAACGCTAAACTAGAACAAAACAGTAGGGAAAATAAAGAGAGTAATAGGGAATTGAGCGAGAGTTTAAACGCCAGATTAGAACAAAACAGTAAGGAAAATAGAGAGAGTACTGAAACTTTAAATGCTAAATTAGAACAAAACAGTAGGGAAATGAGTGACAAATTCGAACTGATTAGAGGTGAGATCAGGGGGGTGATGGAAGAAAAGGCTAAAGAGATTATTGCAGATGTAGACAGAAAATTAGGAAAAGTACAGGAGGAGTTGGAAATTAGAATCAGTACACAGGCTGAAAATTTAAAAGAACTACTGCAACTGGAAACACAGCAGGTCAAAAAGCAATTGGGGGGAGAAATTGACAAAATTCAGGTAGCTACTAAAGAGGTTAAGGAACAGCTGGGGGGTAGAATTGAGAAAGTCCACTCACAAATAGTTGCAGAAGTAAATGATTTAAGAGAGAGTAATAAAGAGAGCATTAGCAAGATTGAGGAGAAACAAGCAAAGCTATATGATAAAGTAGAAGAATCAGAAGGAAACATTAAATTAACAGTAAACAGTATTGAGAGGAAGGCTGAGGAGAAAATTGCAGAATTAGAATTAAAATTAAAAGCTAGGATCAGGCAAGAAAATAGTCAGAATAGGCCAGTTTTTGTGAATAGCACACACAGGGAGGTAGAACTGGGTAAGTTCAGCAATCGACAGGGGTGCCCAATGGAGTTCATGAACACTATAGAAAATAAATTCGGGGAGAGGTTGGAAAATGGTAGTATTGAGTGGTGCCAGGTAGTTGAAATTTTAGAACAAGTCTTTGTGGGGGAAACGAGGAATTGGTTTGCTGTCTACAGAGACAAGTTTACTGATATCAATGATTTTAAAATGAAATTCTGTGAAAAGTTCTGGAATGAGGTTATTCAGTCGCAGCATCGTGAGGGAGTAGTGTGTGGTAAATATAACCCTAAAGGAAGCTCCACCATGACCGAATACTTTTTAGGGCAGGTATTAGTGTGTAAATATCTGGATGGCTTGAAGGAGGAAAGTGATGTGGTAAGGTTGCTACTTAGGCACTTTCCCTATAGGATCAAGGAGGCTGCTTGTATCCAGAATGTAAAGACTATATCACAAGTAGAAAACTTGTTAAGCACATTTGATGCACTAGGGAGAGGGGGTTATGAGGACAATTTCAATAGGAACCAGGGTAATAATAATAATAGACCTAATGAAGCCAGGCATCAAGAAGTTCAAGGGAACGGTGGCGAAGGGGCCAACGCTCAAAATAGAAATAATAATAATCAGCTATATCAGAACAGAGGAAATGGCTATGGTAATCAGTATCAAGGGAGGAACAATGATTTCAGGGGAAATCAAGGGAGGAACAATGATTACAGGGGAAATCAAGGGAGAAACAATGATTTCAGGGGAAATCAAGGGAGAAATTATAATGACAATAATTACAACCAGAATAGGGGTCAAGGAACAGGACAGCCTAGTGGTAGTAATATACAGCCAAACAATGACAACACAGCCCAGAACAACCAGACCAGTTTAGTAGTTAGTAGTACTACGGCCAGCTGTAGCGGTTCTTTAAACGCGAACCAGGCTGCGAAGTTAGGTCAGAATCTCAGTCTGTAGCATGCCCTGTCCATACAATTATACAGGAACCCTATGACCTAAATGTAAGAAATGAATTATTACATGAACTAAATGATGAAGGTATTATTCAGGAAGTGGTTAGTAAGAGCCCCATAGTTAAATTTAACGTGTCCGAGGCGTACACAGATGTTTTAATTGATAGTGGTTGTATGAAGAGTTGCATAAGTAGTGCATTTTATGATAAAATGAAAGGAACTGGAGTAAATTTTGAGGAGATGCCAATTAAAAGCACTTTTGTTATCACAGCTGTTGGGAAGAGGTCTAAAGTAATTTCTAAGCAAGTTTTAGTAGACATTAAAATTAATAATCATGTAGAGAAGCAGATTTGCCTTGTAATTCCAAATTTAGTATTCAGTGTTATCTTGGGTTCAGAGTGGCTAAGTAGAGTGTCTGGTAACTTATGTTATGATGTAGGGAGTTTGAAATTTAAATGGGGAGATTCTGAAGTAGAAGTAGCGTTCAATGACCATATTCAGAGGAGTAGTATTGTAGGTGTGATTTGTACTTTAAATGAGATATCGCCAGCCGTAGAGCGGGGTTCTCCATGTTTTGTGGGCAGTGTGATTACGAACGGAAGTCTAGAGGACTCGTTACGTGAGGCTGCATTTCAGGGTAATATAGAGGTGGAACAATGTGTTCGGCTCTATGATGTGTTATTGTGTAATAGGAGAGTTTTTGAGGATCGCATTGGTATGGCCAATTGCTATACACATTCATTGAACGTTATTGATAGGTCAGTATTCACAGGACATAGATATCCTGTACCTTTCGCTTATCAGAGTGCAGTTGAGGCACAAATTAACCAGATGCTTGAAGATGGGATTATTGAGCACTCTAACAGTCCATATGTTAATTCTTTGATCACGGTACCCAAGACCGACGGCACTGTTCGTATTTGTTTAGACGCTCGTTTGGTTAACAGTAGAATCAGTTCAGATCAGCTGAAATCTGTGTCAATAGAGGAATTAATGCAAACATTTGAGGGGAAGAAGTATTTCACTTGTGTAGATTTGAGTTCCAGTTTTTGGCAAGTGCCACTTATGTACGAAGATAGACCATTTACAGCTTTTAGTCATAAATAGAACCTTTATCAATTTTGTAGAACACCTTATGGGTTAAAGAGTAGTTCAGCAGCTTTAATTAGGGCTTTAAACATCGCATTAGGGGATGACACAGGAGAGTTTGTAACCATTTACATTGATGATATGGTAATTAGTTCACGCAGTTTTGAGGAGCATCTATGTCATTTAAATATAGTTTTTCAGAAGTTAGATCAGGCAGGGTTCACTTTGAAGCTGTCTAAGTCATCATTCTGTCAGTCAGAAGTGACATTTTTAGGTCATAGAGTGTCGAGTAGAGGTGTGACACCATAGGAAGGTAGGGTTAGCATGTGTGGACAGTAGCAACAGGGCATCGTTACAGATACTAAGAAATATGCTAGGTAGAGCAACGTGATGACGTTCATTTAAAGGGAACCACTTGCAAGGTTGGAAGCAGGTGACGCAGAAACATTTATAGTTTCCAAACGTATTGGGAAAACAGCATATGTGCTGGAGAATAGTGAGGGAAACAGATTATACGGAACGTATAATATACATAGTCTACGAAAATATGTGTCATAAAGTGAGTGTGTTTAGCTGGCGAGCCAGCCTATCAAATGAGTAAGTGTGGTGTCTGGTGCGTGGAAGATCTGGTCTTAAGGCAGGCGTATCAGAAGTCACACAGGGGGTAGTATGTAAGTAAATGAGAGTTTTTAAGGTACAGGGAAATATGACAGGATTGTCGGATGCTGTTGAGCACTAAATTGTCTCGATGCACCAAGGCCATTTTTGGCAGCGCTGATGGGTTCCCATTTATCTCCAAGAGATGGGGGAGCGCTTGAATAGGGCTTGTTAGCTTAAGGCGTCCACGAGATAAAAGATGGGCCATCAGAATGCGAGACAGTCCTTCATGAAACTCATACATATCAGCACACGTGATTTCTGTTTACGGCCTCGCCATGTAAGATTTGTAAGTGTGTAATTTAAGATAATATGTACAATGGTATTATTTGTGTGAGGAGAAATGGTCTGTGTTGAGAACTAGTATTAAGTAGAATATGGTTAACGGGAACTTAACAAGACAGGGCGATTACGGCACAGAAATATTTGGTGTTATATGTAATGCACATTTACTGTTTCTTTTCAGAAGTCAATATTAATTTAATCTACTTCAAAGAGAGATTAAGTATTATGGTCACGAGGCGCTGCCACAATAGTGTGATCGTGTGCTCAGTGATAAGTGGAATTAAATGTCACCATAAGGAGGGGACCTCCAGTGAAATTAGGAAGTTCTAGGGTGATATAAATATATCAGAACACCTTCAATGCGTGTGATATGACATCATAAATACATAGTGCTCACACATTAATTATGTCTATTTCTCCAACATAGAGAAATTTGAGAGGCGGAAATATCCGTGGAACACTATTCCATATGTAAAACATTGGACTGGTTGCAAAGTGCAATCCATTGTGACAACAAACTTTGACGCAAAGTGCGTGAAGAAAAAATATGAGTGTATATATCTGTAATTTAGGGTGATTTCATTTATGTAATATGTATTTTGGATGGGGTTTATTAACGTGTCTGGGATAATCGGATAATGGACCGTCATCACGGTAAATCATCCGATGATCCGAGGCGAATATGTAACGTGTTTTTCGAGGGGTTTTATGCAACTGGCATAAGTCAGTAGGAAGCCATTCTATATTTATTTACGCGGCAAAGTGTTCAGCCAAGAGAATTTTTCATGGTAATTTATTATTATTATTAATTTATTATAATTATTATTAAGGTATTTTCGGAGCATTTTATAAAAATTATTAACATTCAGATAGGTTTTCTATGTCTTAAAATTCCGCTATCATGCAAATTATTACGAACGACGATATCATAGAAAATTATCTGATTACGGAATTTTACGGAGTTTTTGTCAGTTAGGGTATTTGAGAGAGATGACTCACTGGGAATTCGAGTACACGCTTAATCTTGTCGAGAAGCATGAGGCAATCTTGGGTCGCAAGGTCTAGAAAAGACGAATTGTTGGAACGGAACCCTCCCGCCGAGTGTAATGACCCGGAGGAGGAGAAGATCGCGTGGTGGGTCAGCCAATCAGGGGAGACGACGTAAGCTAGTTGGGACTGAAGAGTGGGGAGCCGGCGTGTGGTTATATCGTTCGACGCGCCGTGAAACAAGGACTATCTGTGAAATACTTGAGGAGTATGGATGCGCGTGCGAGTCGCTCCGATGTTCAGTGGAGTTAGGGACTATCTGTGAAATACTTGAGGAGTATGGATGCGCGTGCGAGTCGCTCCGATGTTCAGTGGAGTTAGGGACTATCTGTGAAATACTTGAGGAGTATGGATGCGCGTGCGAGTCGCTCCGATGTTCAGTGGAGTTAGGGACAATCTGTGTAGAACTTGCAGAGTACGGTCGCAAGTGCGTGTCGCTCCGATGTTCAGTGGAGTTAGCGACGAACTTTTGTAAAACTTGGTTGTACGAGTGTTTGGGTCCGAGGTACGGACCATAGAATTATCTAATCTACCAGAATATCATCAAATTCCGACGGAGATGACGACGTCCAGGAGACTGTGGGAAGCTCACAACATCATCAAGAACGAGGGAAATGCTTTGGCAATTTCCAGTGGTAAGCGCCAATGACGCAGAAATACGCAATCTCTCATTTTCTTTGTTTTACATTTCATATTTCAGTAACTTCATAGCTTGGAAATAAGAATAAAATCAATTTATCAGACTCCGTTTTCACGTAATTTTCTATCGGTAATATTCAAATCACAACGCTCCAATTTAAATTTTATACTTATTATTATTAATTTTGCTATTCTTGTTTTATATAATAAATTCATTTCTTTTACAATGCAATCTTTGCTTTCAGTAGGTAGCATTAGATATAGACCAATTCCTTCTCCTGATACAATTGTTTGTTGGGTTAATGATCAAATCATACCACGATCTGAGTGAATAGAGTCTTGAAGGTGTTCTGCCAGAGCTAGACGTTGTTAAATACAAATTTAGATTTCAACATTGCGTTGAGGTCTTGGCGCCCATTAAAACAACATAGCTTAGGCAAAGGTAAACAGTTACATTTCTCACCCAACAGTTAGGAGCTAGCAAAACGTTTCATTTGTCGCTACCAACATGGGGCATTAAAAAGACGTTTCAAGATATAGACCAATTCCTTCTCCTGATACAATTGTTGTTGGGTTAATGATCAAATCATACCACGATCTGAGTGAATAGATTCTTGAAGGTGTTCTACTAGAGCTAGGTGTTGTTAAATACAAATTTAGATTTCAACATAGCGTTGAGGTCTTGGCGCCCATTAAAACAACATATCTTAGCCAGAGTAAATATTTCAAAGTGCAGTAAGGGCCAGTAGAAGCAGTTACACTTGTCACCCAGCAGTAAGGGACAGTCAAACCCGTTACACTATGATGGAAGATGTCTTGTTGAAACTATCAGCATCTCGAGTGGTAACCTTGTTGAAACATTTTTTCATCGTTTCACTAATTAGAAGCACTATGCTTATCATCTGGTGATTAGAGTGCTGTAGTGGAAAAAACAAATATAGGCCAGATCTCTATCTAGGCACATTCTCATCTTAGTATCAACACCAGTTACCACAGCCAGACAAGTTTTGCCAAGATATTAAGAAATCTTCTTTTCAAATGAATGTTTAATAAATATTCAACCATGTACATTTTCTACACAACATATAATACTGAAGTGCACTTTGTACACATTTAGTTGTGAGGTTATTATTGTTCATGCAGACAACACCATTGATAGCCATAAATGTTCAATATTTGCTGCATGCAATTTTTGCACAAGAATTAGAAAAGGATAGTTACTATTATTTCTTTTAGTTGTGGTTTTCAGCCATTAGGTTGCCTTGTGACTTGACAGAGGCTCCTTATGGTAGGGAAGCCAGTTTCTTTCTTCAGTCAATAGACACCATTATGGTACTAGTTAGCATTCCAAGTACTGATCACATCGGCATTGCTTAACTTTGGAGATTTTGCAGGTTCTGGTGTTTTAACATGACTGAGCCAGCTTGATGGTAAATTTGTTATGTTTATGAAAATGACTGTCATTTATACTAAGAAATACTACTATGTAAGTATAGGCACCAAAGTTTTGAAACTAGCCTACCTTAATATGCTTGAAGTGAAATAATAGAGTGTATCTCTTTCTTGCTTTTGGACTTATAGTACACATTTTTAAGTTAACCAACTGATACTAAAAAATTAGTTAACTACAAGCAAGCAATTACATTCACCATTATTCTATAAAGCTTCAATAGAAAATTCTTATTACCTGGCGCCGCCTAAGTTTTTTGTATTTCTGAGGACCAAAGCGTGTGCCGAGAAAAGAAAAAACAGCCATATTTAAAGCATGCAGTCACTAATACACAGTTTTAGTTTCATTCCTGTTAGTACTCAGTACTGGTACTGTACTGTTTTAATATACAATTTTAGACTGTGAATATAATATATTGCTTACTGCAGTAAACTGCATAGGAATCTGTTGATATAAAGATCAGCATCCTCCAGAAAGATTCTTACAGAAGAAATGCAAGGTGTAACTAAATATGTGGGAAAGCTCTGAGGATTCAATAGAGGACCTGACAACAAGCAAACATGCCCTGTAAACATATGGTGTATTTGCTTTAGTTTCCGTGTTACAAGCATTGTTTATGGTGTACATAACACAGACTGCTTCACTACGCAGGATGGTCATTTGTGTTGATAAAGTGTACGTTACTACTTACAGTTCTCTACAGAAGGTGCTCAAAATGGCTACCACGAGCTGTAATGCAGGCGTCTATGCGCCGCATCATTGACTGTCTCACACGCTCCCATATTCCCGGCGTCTGTCGTATCTGCTGACATCCTTGCTCTATTCGATTGACGCAACATGTCCTCGTTATGAATAGGTGTGGCATACACAATGGCCTTTAAATGACCCCATAAGTAGAAGTCTAATGGGTTGAGATCAGGAGATCGAACAGGCCACGGTGTGACACGGCAACGAACGCACATACACCGTATGTTTACAGGACACGTTTTGCTTATCGACAGGTCCTCTATCTAATCCCCAGAGCTTTCTCACATATTTAGTTACACTCTGTATATTGAGTGAAAACCATCTATAAACTTTACTCACAGGAATGAAAATATTTCTTAAAAGAATAAATTAAGAATTACATAAAAAACTTGATGTGCAAACATGAATACACTAATGATAAGAAAAATAAAAATAAAATAAAATAATGAATATACAGTAAAACCCCTGAAATCCGAACTAATTGGGGCTGTAGCCTGTTCGGATTTCAATTTGTTCGGATTAGCCGAAAATATCCATAACATAATAACCAGCCCTCGTTATGGTATAGGACTGTACGTTGAGGTAGCGACAGTGAGGAAGAAGAAAATTCGACAGACAATGTGACTTATACTGAAGCTGCATCTGCTCTTGACGTCGCATTGCGCTTCGTAGAACAACACGCAGTAGTCACGCCAAACGATGTCATGTTCATGCGACGCTGGCGCACGATTGCCACCGCGGAAATGTTTTCGTCGCTTCGACAATTGAAGATAACTGATTTCAAGTGAAAGATTAAGTGATACTTTGTGTTTTTCTATTGTTATTTCATTTGTTTTTGCAAAGTGATTAACCTAAGGAATTACAACAACCAACTTTTCCGTGTTTCAATCCTGGATGAGATAAGTATGTAGGCACATTTACACTTTGTTAGGTATGCTAACTGTACTCCTTTGTTAATTTTTCAACTAATTATTTAAAATAACGTTATATTGTAGAATATATAATTGTTTTATCACTAAAATAAGTTTCTCACTTTTTTTTTTTAAACTTGTAATTGTCGAAAATAACTCGTTCGGATTACCCGGGATTTCGGATTTCTGGGGTTTGTATTTGAGGGGCTTCACTGTATTAATAATAAATGCAACACCTGGCTTTCATAAAAAAATTGTCGTATTAATTATCATTGTGTACTCATGTTAACATCTTCTTGGAACTTGACTCATATTTCAACACTTATTATACACCCAATTATATTTTGAGCCCACACTTCCCTTTAACAGCTCAATATGCAAATTAATGTAAATTAATCTCATTTTGAAATATTTTCTTTTCTGATTTGGTGTGTTTACTTTAGTATAAATTATTAGAAAAATTAAATTATAGGTTTGACACAGCTTCATGAGTATGCTACTGAGTGCTGAAAGGTATGCCATTGTGTTGTAACGTGAATAAAAACCTACAGGAACAAAAACAAAGTTTTAAGCAAATTGTTGTGTCAACTCTTGAAACAAGAATAGAATGATTTGCATATTTAATGGTTATTACAGGAAAATGGGGGGTTTTCAATATCTCGTAGGTTTACAAAAGGTGTTGAAATATGCATAAAGTTATGAAAGAATCAGTGAAGGTATGAACACTAGTATGCTACAGGAGTAAAATGACAAAGAAATCAAGATATTGCATTTTCTTGCTTATCATTGTATGTTTTAAATCTCAGTGTTTGTATTGACTACAAAAAAAGTTAATTTTACTATATACCTAGGTACTTCTCATTAGTCTTTTATTTTGAAATACACAGTCATTGTTTGTTTTTAAAAAGGTTCATGTAATATGTTGTACAACAAAATACTAGGATCAACACTCCACTACTGTACTAGTGTTTGTCCTATTACACTTATTGAATAGAGATGAGAGTATGCATTTACTTACCGACTCGCCTTTGTCACCTTTTTCACCCTTTTGTCCAGGATAGCCCTTGAAAGATAGGATAATGAAAATTGTATATAAGCATTGAATCCAATCAAACATTCTGCAGTCAATTTAAATAATGACTGTCCAGAGAGAAAAAGAAATCCATAAGAGCCACCAGCTATCCTATGTTAAAGGATGCCACGAGGTGCAGCATTTTGGAGAGTGTTATGCCATAGTGAACTAAGCGACATTTAAAAAAAATCAAGGTAAGCACGCTATGTGACTGACATATGTGTTCTTTGTGAGCTGCCATAACGAACTAAATCGAATGGATATTTGTTTCAGCTACCGTTGTATCACCGACTGCAGGTTGGCTATTACAAAGTATTGAAGTTGTAAACTTCATTGCCATTTATCTCAAAACTGCTATTGAGTTGCTTAGTTCACTATGGCATAACACTCTCCATTTGTGAATTCAATTTTTTTAAATCTGTGAATTAATTAATTGTCACATAAATCAAGCATAATAACAAATTTTCAAATCAAATCAAAATCACTTTATTTGCAATGAGGTGTCAACCTCGGTGGCAAATGAGGTACATAATTTACAAACACTACACAATATTAGAAGAATAGAGTAACTTAATGTACAAACACTACACAATATTAAAAGAATACAGTAACTTAATGTACTATTCCCACATTGGTTAAACTCCCCTCTCACAACTGCTGTAGGAATTACATAGCATGTATAATGTTTCTAGGAATACAGCACTAAGTTATACCACTTCTTTCTTTTCCCTGGTTTTGTCTACTCTGCTCTTGAATAACTGGACTGGACTGGACTGATTTTGATTGTTTTCATTAGCGTTAGTTATCCCCTGGGAAGAGTTATTTGTTTATCACTGTCATCAAAGCTGTACAGATGAATGTCGACAATATAAACCTCTTGTAAAAGAAACATGGTAGGTACTGTAACGTGTTTTTCGAGGGGTTTTATGCAACTGGCATAAGTCAGTAGGAAGCCATTCTTTATTTATTTACGCGGCAAATTGTTCAGCCAAGAGAATTTTTCATGGTAATTTATTATTATTATTAATTTATTATAATTATTATTAAGGTATTTTCGGAGCATTTTATAAAAATTATTAGCATTCAGATAGGTTTTCTATGTCTTAGAAAACGCTATCCAGCAAATTATTACGAACGACGATATCATAGAAAATTATCTGATTACGGAATTTTACGGAGTTTTCGTCAGTTAGGGTATATCGAGAGACGTGACTCACTGGGATTTCAAGTACACGCTTAATCTTGTCGAGAAGCATGACGCAATCTTGGGTCGCAAGGTCTAGAAAAGGCGAATTGTTGGAACGGAAAACGACTTCTCCCTCTCGCGCGCCGATTGTAAAAAAACCAGAGGAGGGGAACTAGCGGTGGGTCAACCAATCAGTGAGGACCACGCAAGCTGAAGCCGGCTGAAGAGTGGGGGAGCCAACGTGTGCATATATCGTTCGACGCGCCGTGAAACGAGGACTATCTGTGAAATACTTGCGGAGTATGGTTATACGCGGGGGACGCTCCGATGTTCCGTGGAAAGGACTATCTGTGTAGAACTTGCGGAGTATGGTTGCAAGTGCGTGTCGCTCCGATGTTCAGTGGAGTTGAAGACTAACTTTTGCAAAACTTAACCAGTGCGGTTGTACGAGTGTTTGGGTCCGAGGTACGGACCATAGAATTATCTAAGCTACCAGAATATCATCAAATTCCGACGGAGATGACGACGTCCAGGAGACTGTGGGAAGCTCACAGCATCAGCAAGTACGAGGGAAATGCCTTGGCAATTTCCAATGGTAAGCGCAAATGACGCAGAAATACGCAATCTCTCATTTTTCTTTGTTTTGCATTTCATATTTCAGTAACTTCATAGCTTGGAAATAAGAGTAAAATCAATTTATCAGACTCCGTTTTCACGTAATTTTCTATCGGTAATATTCAAATCACAACGCTCCAATTTAAATTTTGTACTTATTATTATTATTAATTTTGCTATACTGGTTTTATATAATAAATTCATTTCTTTTACAATGCAATCTTTGCTTTCAGTAGGTAGCATTAGATATAGACCAATTCTTTCTCCTGATACAATTGTTTGTTGGGTTAATGATCAAATCATACCACGATCTGAGTGAATAGTGTCTTGAAGGTGTTCTGCCAGAGCTAGACGTTGTTAAATACAAATTTAGATTTCAACATTGCATTGAGGTCTTGGCGCCCATTAAAACAACATAGCTTAGGCAAAGGTAAACAGTTACATTTGTCGCTACCAACATGGGGCATTAAAAGACGCTACATTGTCGCCGACAACTTGGGGCTGAAAACCTAATAACATTTGTGGAAGGAGAAGGGTATATATTTCTGTGCCTGTATTTTGGGGGTTATTTGTCTGTATCAGTGTATATCATTATGGGGGATGAGAAAGAAAGACAGATGAGGTTACGTAGTGGTCATCAACGGGAGAGTGATGATACGAGCAGTATGTCGAGTGATGGTAGTACCGGGGTAGCGGAGGTAAATCCCGATACTGAAACAGGGAGTATAGGCGGCCAACCAGAATTAAAAACTTTACTTCTCGAGTTTATGTATCAGAACAAAGTTAGTAGTGATGCCTTAAATGCTAAATTAGAACAAAACAATGCAAAACTGGAACAAAATAATGCTAAATTAGAACAAAACAGTAGGGAAAATAAAGAAAGTACAGATGCCTTAAATGCTAAATTAGAACAAAACAGTAGGGAAAATAGAGAGAGTAATGAAACGCCAGATTAGAACAAAACAGTAAGGAAAATAGAGAGAGTACTGAAACTTTAAATGCTAAACTGGAACAAAACAACGCCAGATTAGAACAAAACAGTAAGGAATATAGAGAGAGTACTGAAACTTTAAATGCTAAATTAGAACAAAACAGCAGGGAAATGAGTGACAAATTCGAACTGATTAGAGGTGAGATCAGGGGGGTGATGGAAGAAAAGGCTAAAGAGATTATTGCAGATGTAGACAGAAAATTAGGAAAAGTACAGGAGGAGTTGGAAATTAGAATCAGTACACAGGCTGAAAATTTAAAAGAACTAGTGCAACTGGAAACACAGCAGGTCAAAAAGCAATTGGGGGGAGAAATTGACAAAATTCAGGAAGCTACTAAAGAGGTTAAGGAACAGCTGGGGGGTAGAATTGAGAAAGTCCACTCACAAATAGTTGCAGAAGTAAATGATTTAAGAGAGAGTAATAGAGAGAGCATTAGCAAGATTGAGGAGAAACAAGCAAAGCTATATGATAAAGTAGAAGAATCAGAAGGAAACATTAAATTAACAGTAAACAGTATTGAGAGGAAGGCTGAGGAGAAAATCGCAGAATTAGAATTAAAATTAAAAGCTAGGATCAGGCAAGAAAATAGTCAGAATAGGCCAGTTTTTGTGAATAGCACACACAGGGAGGTAGAACTGGGTAAGTTCAGTAATCGACAGGGGTGCCCAATGGAGTTCATGAACACTATAGAAAATAAATTCGGGGAGAGGTTGGAAAATGGTAGTATTGAGTGGTGCCAGGTAGTTGAAATTTTAGAACAAGTGTTTGTGGGGGAAACAAAGAATTGGTTTGCTGTCTACAGAGACAAGTTTACTGATATCAATGATTTTAAAATGAAATTCTGTGAAAAGTTCTGGAATGAGGTTATTCAGTCGCAGCATCGTGAGGGAGTAGTGTGTGGTAAATATAACCCTAAAGGAAGCTCCACCATGACCGAATACTTTTTAGGGCAGGTATTAGTGTGTAAATATCTGGATGGCTTGAAGGAGGAAAGTGATGTGGTGAGGTTGCTACTTAGGCACTTTCCCTATAGGATCAAGGAGGCTGCTTGTATCCAGAATGTAAAGACAATATCACAAGTAGAAAATTTGTTAAGCACATTTGATGCACTAGGGAGAGGGGGTTATGAGGACAATTTCAATCGGAACCAGGGTAATAATAATAATAGGCCTAATGAAGCCAGGCATCAAGAAGTTCAAGGGAACGGTGGCGAAGGGGCCAATGCTCAAAATAGAAATAACAATAATCAGCTAAATCAGAACAGAGGAAATGGCTATGGTAATCAGTATCAAGGGAGGAACAATGATTTCAGGGGAAATCAAGGGAGAAACAATGATTTCAGGGGAAATCAAGGGAGGAATTATAACGACAATAATTACAACCAGAATAGGGGTCAAGGAAGAGGACAGCCTAGTGGTAGTAATATACAGCCAAACAATGACAACACAACTCAGAACAACCAGACCAGTGCAGTAGTAACTAGTACTACGGCCAGCTGTAGCGGTTCTTTAAACGCGAACCAGGCTGCGAAGTAAGGTCAGAATCTCAGTCTGTAGCATGCCCTGTCCATACAATTATACAGGAACCCTATGACCTAAATGTAAGAAATGAATTATTACATGAACTAAATGATGAAGGTATTATTCAGGAAGTGGTTAGTAAGAGCCCCATAGTTAAATTTAACGTGTCCGAGGCGTACACAGATGTTTTAATTGATAGTGGTTGTATGAAGAGTTGCATAAGTAGTGCATTTTATGATAAAATGAAAGGAACTGGAGTAAATTTTGAGGAGATGCCAATTAAAAGCACTTTTGTTATCACAGCTGTTGGGAAGAGGTCTAAAGTAATTTCTAAGCAAGTTTTAGTAGACATTAAAATTAATAATCATGTAGAGAAGCAGATTTGCCTTGTAATTCCAAATTTAGTATTCAGTGTTATCTTGGGTTCAGAGTGGCTAAGTAGAGTGTCTGGTAACTTATGTTATGATGTAGGGAGTTTGAAATTTAAATGGGGAGATTCTGAAGTAGAAGTAGCGTTCAATGACCATATTCAGAGGAGTAGTATTGTAGGTGTGATTTGTACTTTAAATGAGATATCGCCAGCCGTAGAGCGGGGTTCTCCATGTTTTGTGGGCAGTGTAATTACGAACTGAAGTCTAGAGGACTCGTTAGGTGAAGCTGCATTTCAGGGTAATATAGAGGTGGAACAATGTGTTCGGCTCTATGATGTGTTATTGTGTAATAGGAGAGTTTTTGAGGATCGCATTGGTATGGCCAATTGCTATACACATTCATTGAACGTTATTGATAGGTCAGTATTCACAGGACATAGATATCCTGTACCTTTCGCTTATCAGAGTGCATGTAACGTGTTTTTGGAGGGGTTTTATGCAACTGGCATAAGTCAGTAGGAAGCCATTCTATATTTATTTACGCTGCAAATTGTTCAGCCAAGAGAATTTTTCATGGTAATTTATTATTATTATTAATTTATTATAATTATTATTAAGGTATTTTCGGAGCATTTTATAAAAATTATTAACATTCAGATAGGTTTTCTATGTCTTAGAAAACGCTATCAAGCAAATTATTACGAACGACAATATTATAGAAAATTATGTGATTACGGAATTTTACGGAGTTTTGTCAGTTAGGGTATTTGAGAGACATGACTCACTGGGAATTCGAATACAAGCTGATTCCTGTCGAGAAGTATTACGCAAGGCTGGGTCGCAAGGTCTAGAAAAGACGAATTGTTGGAACGGAAATCGACTTCTCCCTCTCGCGCGCCGAGTGTAATGAGGCAGAGGAGGGGAACTGGCGGCGTGCTCAGCCAATCAGTGAGGACGACGTAAGCTAGATGTCGGTACCATGGTGGGGGAGCCAACAGGTGCATATATCGTTCGACGCGCCGTGAAACGGGGACTATCTGTGTAGAACTTGCGGAGTACGGTTGGAAGTGCGTGTCGCTCCGATGTTCAGTGGAGTTGAAGACTAACTTTTGCAAAACTTAACCAGTGCGGTTGTACGAGTGTTTGGGTCCGAGGTACGGACCATAGAATTATCTAATCTACCAGAATATCATCAAATTCCGACGGAGATGACGACGTCCAGGAGACTGTGGGAAGCTCACGGCATCAGCAAGTACGAGGGAAATGCCTTGGCAATTTCCAATGGTAAGCGCAAATGACGCAGAAATACGCAATCTCTCATTTTTCTTTGTTTTACATTTCATATTTCAGTAACTTCATAGCTTGGAAATAAGAGTAAAATCAATTTATCAGACTCCGTTTTCACGTAATTTTCTATCGGTAATATTCAAATCACAACGCTCCAATTTAAATTTTGTACTTATTATTATTATTATTAATTTTGCTATACTTGTTTTATATAATAAATTCATTTCTTTTACAATGCAATCTTTGCTTTCAGTAGGTAGCATTAGATATAGACCAATTCCTTCTCCTGATACAATTGTTTGTTGGGTTAATGATCAAATCATACCACGATCTGAGTGAATAGTGTCTTGAAGGTGTTCTGCCAGAGCTAGACGTTGTTAAATACAAATTTAGATTTCAACATTGCATTGAGGTCTTGGCGCCCATTAAAACAACATAGCTTAGGCAAAGGTAAACAGTTACATTTATCACCCAACAGTTAGGGGCTAGCAAAACGTATCATTTGTACGCTCAACGTGGAGCAAAGTAAATACCGTTTCACTTATCATCCCAGCCTAAGTAAATAACGTTTCATTTGTCGCCGACAACTTGGGGCTGAAAACCTAATAACATTTGTGGAAGGAGAAGGGTATATATTTCTGTGCCTGTATTTTAGGGGTTATTTGTCGGTATCAGTGTATATCATTATGGGGGATGAGAAAGAAAGACAGATGAGGTTACGTAGTGGTCATCAACGGGAGGGTGATGATACGAGCAGTATGTCGAGTGATGGTAGTACCGGGGTAGCGGATGTAAATCCCGATACTGAAACAGGGAGTGTAGGCGGCCAACCAGAATTAAAAACTTTACTTCTCGAGTTCATGTATCAGAACAAAGTTAGTAGTGATGCCTTAAATGCAAAATTAGAACAAAACAGTAGGGAAAATAAAGAAAGTACAGAAGCTTTAAATGCAAAATTAGAACAGAATAATGCAAAATTAGATAAGAACAACAAGGAAATTAGTGTGAAAATGGAGCAGATTAGAGGAGAAATCAGAGGAGTAATGGAAGAGAAGGTTAAAGAGATCATTGCAGATGTAGACAAGAAATTAGGAAAAGTACAGGAGGAGTTAGAAATTAGAATCAGTACACAGGCTGAAAATTTAAAAGAACTAGTGCAACTGGAAACACAGCAGGTCAAAAAGCAATTGGGGGGAGAAATTGACAAAATTCAGGTAGCAACTAAAGAGGTTAAGGAACAGCTGGGGGGTAGAATTGAGAAAGTCCACTCGCAAATATTTGCAGAAGTAAATGATTTAAGAGAGAGTAATAGAGAGAGCATTAGCAAGATTGAGGAGAAACAAGCAAAGCTATATGATAAAGTAGAAGAATCAGAAGGAAACATTAAATTAACAGTAAACAGTATTGAGAGGAAGGCTGAGGAGAAAATCGCAGAATTAGAATTAAAATTAAAAGCTAGGATCAGGCAAGAAAATAGTCAGAATAGGCCAGTTTTTGTGAATAGCACACACAGGGAGGTAGAACTGGGTAAGTTCAGCAATCGACAGGGGTGCCCAATGGAGTTCATGAACACTATAGAAAATAAATTCGGGGAGAGGTTGGAAAATGGTAGTATTGAGTGGTGCCAGGTAGTTGAAATTTTAGAACAAGTATTTGTGGGGGAAACGAGGAATTGGTTTGCTGTCTACAGAGACAAGTTTACTGATATTAATGATTTTAAAATGAAATTCTGTGAAAAGTTCTGGAATGAGGTTATTCAGTCGCAGCATCGTGAGGGAGTAGTGTGTGGTAAATATAACCCTAAAGGAAGCTCCACCATGACCGAATACTTTTTAGGGCAGGTATTAGTGTGTAAATATCTGGATGGCTTGAAGGAGGAAAGTGATGTGGTAAGGTTGCTACTTAGGCACTTTCCCTATAGGATCAAGGAGGCTGCTTGTATCCAGAATCTAAAGACAATATCACAAGTAGAAAATTTGTTAAGCACATTTGATGCACTAGGGAGAGGGGGTTATGAGGACAATTTCAATCGGAACCAGGGTAATAATAATAATAGACCTAATGAAGCCAGGCATCAAGAAGTTCAAGGGAACGGTGGCGAAGGGGCCAACGCTCAAAATAGAAATAATAATAATCAGCTATATCAGAACAGAGGAAATGGCTATGGTAATCAGTATCAAGGGAGGAACAATGATTTCAGGGGAAATCAAGGGAGAAACAATGATTTCAGGGGAAATCAAGGGAGGAATTATAACAACAATAATTACAACCAGAATAGGGGTCAAGGAAGAGGACAGCCTAGTGGTAGTAATATACAGCCAAACAATGACAACACAACTCAGAACAACCAGACCAGTGCAGTAGTAACTAGTACTACGGCCAGCTGTAGCGGTTCTTTAAACGCGAACCAGGCTGCGAAGTAAGGTCAGAATCTCAGTCTGTAGCATGCCCTGTCCATACAATTATACAGGAACCCTATGACCTAAATGTGAGAAATGAATTATTACATGAACTAAATGATGAAGGTATTATTCAGGAAGTGGTTAGTAAGAGCCCCATAGTTAAATTTAACGTGTCCGAGGCGTACACAGATGTTTTAATTGATAGTGGTTGTATGAAGAGTTGCATAAGTAGTGCATTTTATGATAAAATGAAAGGAACTGGAGTAAATTTTGAGGAGATGCCAATTAAAAGCACTTTTGTTATCACAGCTGTTGGGAAGAGGTCTAAAGTAATTTCTAAGCAAGTTTTAGTAGACATTAAAATTAATAATCATGTAGAGAAGCAGATTTGCCTTGTAATTCCAAATTTAGTATTCAGTGTTATCTTGGGTTCCGAGTGGCTAAGTAGAGTGTCTGGTAACTTATGTTATGATGTAGGGAGTTTGAAATTTAAATGGGGAGATTCTGAAGTAGAAGTAGCGTTCAATGACCAAATTCAGAGAAGTAGTGTTGTAGGTGTGATTTGTACTTTAAATGAGATATCGCCAAACGTAGAGCGGGGTTCTCCATGTTTTGTGGGCAGTGTGATTACGAACGGAAGTCTAGAGGACTCGTTACGTGAGGCTGCATTTCAGGGAAATATAGAGGATGAACAGTGTGTTCGGCTCTATGATGTGTTATGGTGTAATAGGAGAGTGTTTGAGGATCGCATTGGTATGGCCAATTGCTATACACATTCATTGAACGTTATTGATAGGTCAGTATTCACAGGACATAGATATCCTGTACCTTTCGCTTATCAGAGTGCAGTTGAGGCACAAATTAATCAGATGCTTGAAGATGGGATTATTGAGCACTCTAACAGTCCGTATGTTAATTCTTTGATAACGGTACCCAAGACCGACGGCACTGTTCGTATTTGTTTAGACGCTCGTTTGGTTAACAGTAGAATTAGTTCAGATCAGCTGAAATCTATCTCAATAGAAGAATTAATGCAAACATTTGAGGGGAAGAAGTATTTCACTTGTGTAGATTTGAGTTCCAGTTTTTGGCAAGTGCCACTTATGTACGAAGATAGACCATTTACAGCTTTTAGTCATAAATATAACCTTTATCAATTTTGTAGAACACCTTATGGGTTAAAGAGTAGTTCAGCAGCTTTAATTAGGGCTTTAAACATCGCATTAGGGGATGACACAGGAGAGTTTGTAACCATTTACATAGATGATATGGTAATTAGTTCACGCAGTTTTGAGGAGCATCTATGTCATTTAAATATAGTTTTTCAGAAGTTAGATCAGGCAGGGTTCACTTTGAAGCTGTCTAAGTCGTCATTCTGTCAGTCAGAGGTGACATTTTTAGGTCATAGAGTTCGAGTAGAGGTGTGACACCATAGGAAGGTAGGGTTAGTATGTGTGGACAGTAGCAACAGGGCATCGTTACAGATACTGAGTAATATGCTAGGTAGAGCAACGTGATGACGTTCATTTAAGGGAGCCACTTGCAAGGTTGGAAGCAGGTGACGCAGAAACATTTATAGTTTCCAAACGTATTGGAAAAACAGCATATGTGCTGGAGAATAGTGAGGGAAACAGATTATACGGGACGTATAATATTCATAGTCTACGAAAATATGTGTCATAAAGTGAGTGTGTTTAGCTGGCGAGCCAGCCTATCAAATGAGTAAGTGTGGTGTCTGGTGCGTGGAAGATCTGGTCTTAAGGCAGGCGTATCAGAAGTCGCACAGGGGGGTAGTATGTAAGTAAATGAGAGTTTTTAAGGTACAGGGAAATATGACGGGATTGTCGGATGCTGTTGAGCACTAAATTGTCTCGATGCACCAAGGCCATTTTGGCAGCGCTGATGGGTTCCCATTTATCTCCAAGAGATGGGGGAGCGCTTGTATAGGGCTTGTTAGCTTAAGGCGTCCACGAGATAAAAGATGGGCCATCAGAATGCGAGACAGTCCTTCATGAAACTCATACATATCAGCACACGTGATTTCTGTTTACGGCCTCGCCATGTAAGATTTGTAAGTGTGTAATTTAAGATAATCTGTACAATGGTATTATTTGTGCGAGGTGAAATGGTCTGTGTTGAGAGCTAGTATTAAGTAGAATATGGTTAACGGGAACTTAACAAGACAGGGCGCTTACGGCACAGAAATATTTGGTGTTATATGTAATGCGCATTTACTATTTTTTTTTCAGAAGTCAATCTTAATTTAATCTACTTTAAAGAGAGATTAAGTATTATGGTCACGAGGCGCTGCCACAATAGTGTGATCGTGTGCTCAGTGATAAGTGAGATTAAATTTCACCATAAGAAAGGAACCTCCAGTGAAATTAGGAAGTTCTATGGTGATATAAATATATCAGAACACCTTCAATGCGTGTGATATGACCTCATAAATACATAGTGCTCACACATTAATTATGTCTATTTCTCCAACATAGAGAAATTTGAGAGGCGGAAATATCCGTGGAACACTATTCCATATGTAAAACATTGGACTGGTTGCAAAGTGCAATCCATAGTGACAACAAACTTTGACGCAAAGTGCGTGAAGAAAAAATATGAGTGTATATATCTGTAATTTAGGGTGATTTCATTTATGTAATATGTATTTTGGATGGGGTTTATTAACGTGTCTGGGATAATCGGATAATGGACCGTCGTCACGGTAAATCATCCGATGATCCGAGGCGAATATGTAACGTGTTTTTCGAGGGGTTTTATGCAACTGGCATAAGTCAGTAGGAAGCCATTCTATATTTATTTACGCGGCAAATTGTCCAGCCAAGAGAATTTTTCATGGTAATTTATTATTATTATTAATTTATTATAATTATTATTAAGGTATTTTCGGAGCATTTTATAAAAATTATTAACATTCAGATAGGTTTTCTATGTCTTAGAAAACGCTATCAAGCAAATTATTACGAACGACAATATTATAGAGAATTATGTGATTACGGAATTTTACGGAGTTTTGTCAGTTAGGGTATTTGAGAGACATGACTCACTGGGAATTCGAATACAAGCTGATTCCTGTCGAGAAGTATTACGCAAGGCTGGGTCGCAAGGTCTAGAAAAGACGAATTGTTGGAACGGAAATCGACTTCTCCCTCTCGCGCGCCGAGTGTAATGAGGCAGAGGAGGGGAACTGGCGGCGTGCTCAGCCAATCAGTGAGGACGACGTAAGCTAGATGTCGGTACCATGGTGGGGGAGCCAACAGGTGCATATATCGTTCGACGCGCCGTGAAACGGGGACTATCTGTGTAGAACTTGCGGAGTACGGTTGGAAGTGCGTGTCGCTCCGATGTTCAGTGGAGTTGAAGACTAACTTTTGCAAAACTTAACCAGTGCGGTTGTACGAGTGTTTGGGTCCGAGGTACGGACCATAGAATTATCTAATCTACCAGAATATCATCAAATTCCGACGGAGATGACGACGTCCAGGAGACTGTGGGAAGCTCACGGCATCAGCAAGTACGAGGGAAATGCCTTGGCAATTTCCAATGGTAAGCGCAAATGACGCAGAAATACGCAATCTCTCATTTTTCTTTGTTTTACATTTCATATTTCAGTAACTTCATAGCTTGGAAATAAGAGTAAAATCAATTTATCAGACTCCGTTTTCACGTAATTTTCTATCGGTAATATTCAAATCACAACGCTCCAATTTAAATTTTGTACTTATTATTATTATTATTAGTTTTGCTATACTTGTTTTATATAATAAATTCATTTCTTTTACAATGCAATCTTTGCTTTCAGTAGGTAGCATTAGATATAGACCAATTCCTTCTCCTGATACAATTGTTTGTTGGGTTAATGATCAAATCATACCACGATCTGAGTGAATAGTGTCTTGAAGGTGTTCTGCCAGAGCTAGACGTTGTTAAATACAAATTTAGATTTCAACATTGCATTGAGGTCTTGGCGCCCATTAAAACAACATAGCTTAGGCAAAGGTAAACAGTTACATTTATCACCCAACAGTTAGGGGCTAGCAAAACGTATCATTTGTACGCTCAACGTGGAGCAAAGTAAATACCGTTTCACTTATCATCCCAGCCTAAGTAAATAACGTTTCATGCAGTTGAGGCACAAATTAACCAGATGCTTGAAGATGGGATTATTGAGCACTCTAACAGTCCATATGTTAATTCTTTGATCACGGTACCCAAAACCGACGGCACGGTTCGTATTTGTTTAGACGCTCGTTTGGTTAACAGTAGAATTAGTTCAGATCAGCTGAAATCTATGTCAATAGAGGAATTAATGCAAACATTTGAGGGGAAGAAGTATTTCACTTGTGTAGATTTGAGTTCCAGTTTTTGGCAAGTGCCACTTATGTACGAAGATAGACCATTTACAGCTTTTAGTCATAAATATAACCTTTATCAATTTTGTAGAACACCTTATGGGTTAAAGAGTAGTTCAGCAGCTTTAATTAGGGCTTTAAACATCGCATTAGGGGATGACACAGGAGAGTTTGTAACCATTTACATAGATGATATGGTAATTAGTTCACGCAGTTTTGAGGAGCATCTACGTCATTTAGATATAGTTTTTCAGAAGTTAGATCAGGCAGGGTTCACTTTGAAGCTGTCTAAGTCGTCATTCTGTCAGTCAGAAGTGACATTTTTAGGTCATAGAGTGTCGAGTAGAGGTGTGACACCAGAGGAAAGTAGGGTTAATAAGATACTTCACGCAGAGGTGCCACAGAATGTTAAACAGTTAAAAACTTACCTGGGAATTTGCAACTTTTTCAGGAGGTTCGTTCTTAAATACTCAGGGTTGGTAGAACCATTCAGGGAATTGCTTAAAAGTGGGACTCGGTGGAGGTGGGAGTCCAAGCATGATCAGGCTTTTAGAGCGCTGAAGGAAGGTTTTGAGAAAGCTGTAGTGCTGAAATATCCGTTAAAAGATAAGGAATATGTGGTTATGACAGATGCTTCACATATCGGCATTGCTGGAGTATTATGTCAGAAAGATGATGAGGGTAATCTGTGCATTGTATCTTTAGCCTCGCGAGGACTGACAGCAGCAGAGAAAAGATACACGATTACTGAGTTAGAGCTTTTAGGTATTGTTTTCAGTTTAGGGAAATTTAGAATGTATTTAGTATGGGGGAAATTTGAGATCCACACAGATCACCATGCATTACTGGATATGAGGACTTGTAAACTCAGTTCTAACAGAGTTAGTAGGTGGATTCTTGCTCTGCAGGAATACGAATTCACAGTAAAATATATTAAAGGTAAAGATAACATTCCTGCAGACATTCTATCGAGGGACACTAATTTATGTAGGGAATATCCTGTGGTTAAAGCAGAGGATGGTATTTTAATATGTGCATGTGTGGACAGTAGCAACAGGGCATCGTTACAGACACTGAGAAAAATGCTAGGTAGAGCAACGTGATGAGGTTCATTTAAAGGGAGCCACTTGCAAGGTTGGAAGCAGGTGACACAGAAACATTTATAGTTTCCAAACGTATTGGGATAACAGCATATGTGCTGGAGAATAGTGAGGGAAACAGATTATACGGGACGTATAATATACATAGTCTACGAAAATATGTGTCATAAAGTGAGTGTGTTTAGCTGGCGAGCCAGCCTATCAAATGAGTAAGTGTGGTATTTGGTGCGTGGGAGGATCTGGTCTTCAAGGCAGGCGTATCAGAAGTCGCACAGGGGGGTAGTATGTAAGTAAATGAGAGTTTTTAAGGTACAGGGAAATATGACGGGATTGTCGGATGCTCTTGAGCACTAAAATGTCTCGATACACCAAGGCCAGAATTTGGTAGCGCTGGTGAATTCCCATTTGACTCCAAGAGATGGGTGAGCGCTTGTACATGGTATTTTTGCTTAAGGCGTCCACGAGGCAAAAGATGGGCCATCAGAATGCGAGACAGTCCTTCATGAAACTCATACATATCAGCACACGTGATTTCTGTTTACGGCCTCGCCATGTAAGATTTGTAAGTGTGTAATTTAAGATAATCTGTACAATGGTATTATTTGTGTGAGGAGAAATGGTCTGTGTTGAGAGCTAGTATTAAGTAGAATATGGTTAACGGGAACTTAACAAGACAGGGCGCTTACGGCACAGAAATATTTGGTGTTATATGTAATGCGCATTTACTGTTTTTTTTTCAGAAGTCAATATTAATTTAATCTACGTTAAAGAGAGATTAAGTATTATGGTCACGAGGCGCTGCCACAATAGTGTGATCGTGTGCTGAGTGATAAGTGGAATTAAATGTCACCATAAGGAGGGGACCTCCAGTGAAATTAGGAAGTTCTATGGTGATATAAATATATCAGAACACCTTCAATGCGTGTGATATGACATCATAAATACATAGTGCTCACACATTAATTATGTCTATTTCTCCAACATAGAGAAATTTGAGAGGCGGAAATATCCGTGGAACACTATTCCCTATGTAAAACATTGAACTGGTTGCAAAGTGCGATCCATAGTGACAACAAACTTTGACGCAAAGTGCGTGAAGAAAAAATATGAGTGTATATATCTGTAATTTAGGGTGATTTCATTTATGTAATATGTATTTTGGATGGGGTTTATTAACGTGTCTGGGATAATCGGATAATGGACCGTCGTCACGGTAAATCATCCGATGATCCGAGGCGAATATGTAACGTGTTTTTCGAGGGGTTTTATGCAACTGGCATAAGTCAGTAGGAAGCCATTCTATATTTATTTACGCGGCAAATTGTTCAGCCAAGAGAATTTTTCATGGTAATTTATTATTATTATTAATTTATTATAATTATTATTAAGGTATTTTCGGAGCATTTTATAAAAATTATTAGCATTCATATAGGTTTTCTATGTCTTAGAAAACGCTATCCAGCAAATTATTACGAACGACGATATCATAGAAAATTATCTGATTACGGAATTTTACGGAGTTTTCGTCAGTTAGGGTATATCGAGAGACGTGACTCACTGGGATTTCAAGTACACGCTTAATCTTGTCGAGAAGCATGACGCAATCTTGGGTCGCAAGGTCTGGAAAAGGCGAATTGTTGGAACGGAAAACGACTTCTCCCTCTCGCGCGCCGAGTGTAAAGAAACCAGAGGAGGGGAACTAGCGGTGGGTCAACCAATCAGTGAGGACCACGCAAGCTGAAGCCGGCTGAAGAGTGGGGGAGCCAACGTGTGCATATATCGTTCGACGCGCCGTGAAACGAGGACTATCTGTGAAATACTTGCGGAGTATGGTTATACGCGGGGGACGCTCCGATGTTCCGTGGAAAGGACTATCTGTGTAGAACTTGCGGAGTACGGTTGCAAGTGCGTGTCGCTCCGATGTTCAGTGGAGTTGAAGACTAACTTTTGCAAAACTTAACCAGTGCGGTTGTACGAGTGTTTGGGTCCGAGGTACGGACCATAGAATTATCTAAGCTACCAGAATATCATCAAATTCCGACGGAGATGACGACGTCCAGGAGACTGTGGGAAGCTCACAGCATCAGCAAGTACGAGGGAAATGCCTTGGCAATTTCCAATGGTAAGCGCAAATGACGCAGAAATACGCAATCTCTCATTTTTCTTTGTTTTGCATTTCATATTTCAGTAACTTCATAGCTTGGAAATAAGAGTAAAATCAATTTATCAGACTCCGTTTTCACGTAATTTTCTATCGGTAATATTCAAATCACAACGCTCCAATTTAAATTTTGTACTTATTATTATTTTTAATTTTGCTATACTGGTTTTATATAATAAATTCATTTCTTTTACAATGCAATCTTTGCTTTCAGTAGGTAGCATTAGATATAGACCAATTCCTTCTCCTGATACAATTGTTTGTTGGGTTAATGATCAAATCATACCACGATCTGAGTGAATAGTGTCTTGAAGGTGTTCTGCCAGAGCTAGACGTTGTTAAATACAAATTTAGATTTCAACATTGCATTGAGGTCTTGGCGCCCATTAAAACAACATAGCTTAGGCAAAGGTAAACAGTTACATTTGTCGCTACCAACATGGGGCATTAAAAGACGCTACAGTACTGATGCCGAAACATAGAAAAATATTCATATATAATTTTGAATTTGACCCATGAATATCAAATAGTAATCTGATGGGAATTATTCTTGTTCTAACAGTTATATATTTGACACTTTTCTCCTAGATTCCTGAACCAAGGATCATAGTGCTGTTTCTTTTAAGCATCAACCCCTTTGTCTTGAGTATTGCCTTGTTTGAACCTCATACTAGGGTTTATTACCAAGCCATTGTTTAGCTTCCTAAAAATATTTGTTGGAGCCTATGGATGACTAAGGATTATATGCATAAAACTTCTCCATACACTTCAAATTTGCAGAATTTTTCTGTAGATACTCAGCAACACTGCTCTAGACTCTATAATAGCTATTGTCCCTTAGTGGTTTTTCTTTACAATAGAAGCCAAGAATGTGAGGGAGGATTTGAAAATCATTGCAATGACTACAACAGGTCTCTTGAGTCCTGCCAGCGATGCAGGAGACTGCAATGACATTGGATATCAAAAAGTTTGGTTTCAGCCTGTAAGAGGATATAAGGAAACCAGAGATATATAAGCAAAGCGAACTGATGTGAGGTTAATAATAATAACGAACTGATGTACATGGATGGCAATAGCGGAACCGGGCAAACTAAACAAGTGCGAACATGGCGCGGGTCTTAGACAAACTGAAGCATAAAAGGGCAGGTGGCAGCACCTTACATAAAATAGAACCGCATACTTGATAAATAAGAATAAAACTACCAGAGTTACAACACTTCCCCTCAAGTAGAGGTTCATACAATCTTTACACTCTCCAAACCAGCAAACTTCAAGCAACGTTCATGTTTCATTCGACTTAAACTCTTCGTGAGAAAGTCAGCAACTTGATCGTTCCTAGAGATATTCTTCAAAACAAAAAATTTACACTCAAAGACTTCACGAACAAAGTGATGTTTGATATCAATATGTTTGCTTCTACTGTGATACATCGCGTTCTTTGCCAAATTAATTGCACTTTGATTATCACAAAAGATGAACATAGTGGCTAAGTCTTTGAAGCCTAACTTGAGCAGAAATCGACGTAAGTGCACAGCTTCCTTGGCGCACTCTGACAACGCCATGTACTCGGCCTCTGTGGTACTAAGGGCCACGGTTCTTTGTTTTCTCGAGTCCCACGATATAGGGCATCTGCCGAGCAGGAACACGTACCCTGTGTAGGACCTCCTATCTTCTTGGCAGCTTCGCCAGTCGGCGTCGACGAATCCTTGGATCGGTTCGCTGTCTGCTTCGTAGATCAGCCCGATGTTCGAAGTCCCCTTCAAGTACCGCAGCACTCTCTTGGCAGCTTTCCAATGTTCGACTCCGAAGCAATTGTTGAACTGTCCCAGGTAGCTGACAGCGAACAAAATGTCCGGGCGTGTAGTTGTCGACAGATATGTCAGCGCGCCTACCAATTTGCGGAAAGGCAACTTCAACTCGTCAGTACTGGGATTCTCATTTATGCTCAATTTCGTTCCAGGGTCGAGTGGTGTGACTACAGGGTTGCAGTCGGCCATCTCGTAGCGTTGGAGAAGCTCTTCAATGTAACCTTGCTGTAGCATGGCTATACATCCGGTCTCCTGGATTAGTTCGATGCCTAGGAAGTGTTTGGCCAATCCTAAGTCCTTGACCTTGAAATTTTCACTCAGGGCTCGGGAAATCTCGGTGATCGTCTTTTTGCATTTTGACAGCACCATCATGTCGTCAACATAAACGGCAATCAAAGTTATGTTATTTCCGGAACCAATTTGGAATAGACACGGATCCGATGCGGTTGGTTTGGCACCGCACTTCCTCAAGACCTCACGCAGCGTGGCATACCTGTTTCTACCGGCCTGTTTCAATCCGTACAGTGATTTTTGTAGTAAGCAGACCTTGTCACCTCCCTGCAACTGGCGAAGCATGTTCTTGGCCTTCTCCTTGGTTTCGTCGTCAGTTCCAGATATCGCAATGCTCTCTAACATCTCCCTGAAGTTCTTCGGTTGTTTCATGAATATTTCCTCGTCTAGGTCACCATACAGATAAGCCGTTGTGATATCGTACTGTCTGATTTTTACACCGAGCTTGGCAGCGAGACAAACCATCAATCGTATTAATTCCATTCGCGCCACCGGTGCGAACGTGTCAAAGTAGTTGATTCCATACTCCTGGTTGAAACCTTGAGCCACCAGCCTGGCCTTCCTCTTCTCAAGTGTTCCATCAGGTTTTAGTTTGTCACGCAGCACCATCCGGCATCCGATGACTTTGGCATCACGGGGAGGATCCACCAGCACCCATGTATTGTTTCTCAGGATAGATTCCATTTCCATGATCTTGGCACCATGCCACTCGTTAGAGTTTGGTCCTGTTATTGCCTCTTTGAATGGAATCTCTGCTAGAAAAATCTCCTCGTCTTCTTCTTGCTCCTCCACATCTTGGAGATTTGTTTGAAAAAGTTTCTTCGGTCTTCCCCCTTTTCCAGTTCGCAGAGTCTTGGGTCGACCAGGTCCTTGTATCAATTGAGGCGTAGTATCGGATGTTTCGATAGTCGTTCTATCATGTTCATCCACTGGCGTCACATCGAAACCGAGGAAAGGTTCATCATCTTCTCTGATTTCGGGTTGAGAGACTGGTTCCTCCTCGACAGCTGGTTGATCTTTTTCTCTTGGTGATTGCGGCGGTGGTTCTGCAAAGAACAGCTCCCAACAAATATCTTGCTTCGAGGATTCCGGGTGCTCCATCCTAGTCTCTTCCAGTGGCTTTTCATTCTCGAAGAATTTTACATCTCGGCTGATCAAAACTTTGTCTTTGTCAGGGGAGTATATGCGAAAGCCCTTGGTTTCTTCGGAGTAACCCATGAACACGCCTTCTCTGCCTCGTTGATCCAGTTTCCCTCCTCCGGGATCCCTGTCCAGGAAGTAAACCTTGCTTCCAAACGTTCTGAATTGCGAGATGTCAGGAATCTCTCCTGTCCACAATTCGTACGGTGTTTTGCCTCCGGTACTTTTTGATGGCAGGCGATTACGGATGTAATTTGCAGTATTCACTGCTTTCGCCCAGAAGCGGTGAGGTAATCCAGCGTCGAACAACATGCACCTGCCAGTCTCCATCAAAGTCCTATTCATCCTCTCCTACTTCCCGTTTTGTTCGGAGTTGTGAGGGACTGTGAGGCGTCTTGTGATTCCGCGCTTCTTCAGGTAGTTGTCGAACTCTCGATTCAGGTATTCCCTGCCGTTGTCAGACTGGATCACCTTTACTAGTTTTCCTTCCTGATTCTCCATCCTGGTAACGTACTCGACGGTAACTTCGTAGACCTCTGATTTTGCCTTCAGAAATCTCACTTCACACCAATGAGAGTGATCGTCGATGAATTCCTAGAGGTACCTTGAACCTCCCATAGATGGAGTCGGCATCGGTCCACACACGTCCGTGTGGATCAAATCGAGTAGCTCCGTCCGTCGATCGGATTTCTTGGGAAACTGCGTCCTGGACATCTTCCCCTCGAGGCAGACTTTACAGTCCAGAGTTGTCGATGGATTCCTCAGCTCAACGCCAGAAACCCTCCCTTTTCTCACAGCTACCAAGATGTCGCCCACGTTGACATGTCCGAGCCGACGGTGTAGTAATTTTAGATCAATTATTTTGGGTGATGACAGTAGGCCTCCGTGGCTTAGGCAGCAGCACGCCGGCCTCTCACCGCTGGGTCCGTGGTTCAAATCCCGGGCACTCCATGTGAGATCTGTGCTGGACAAAACGGAGGCAGACAGGTTTTTCTCCGGGTACTCCGGTTTTCCCTGTCAAAATTTCATTCCAGCAACACTCTCCACTATCATTTCATTTCATCTGTCATTCATTTAATCATTGCCCCAGAGGAGTGCATCAGGCCTCGGCAGCCGGCACAGTTCATATCCTCGCCGCTAGTTGGGGGCTTCATTCATTCCATTCCTGACCCGGTCGGAGACTGGAAGCAGGCTGTGGATTTTCATTTTCATTTCATTTTGGGTGATGACAACATATTTGCTCGTTCTTGACTCTCACTGACGTAATATAGGTTATTCTTCCTCTCAGCTCGCATCAAGACTTCTCCTTTTTCGTTCACGACGACTGCGCATTTCTTGTAAAAAATCACCTCGTGGCCGCGGTCGGTGATCTTTCCCACCGACAGCAAGTTTGTCCTGAGGTCTGGAACGTGAGAAACATTTGAGAGAGAGACATCTATCTCTTCGTTCGCAATGCGGGTAGATAAGCGAACACTGCCTTTTCCCACGATCTCTGCCGTTGAATCATCAGCCAATTTCACCACACCCCTTCGTGACTCATTGATCTTCGAAAAAATCTCAGGGTCGCACAGATATGTGAAGTGGCGCCACTGTCGAGGCACCATATTCTGCATACGTCACTGCTCTGAGTTGTCGTCGCCTGTAAGCATAGTTCTCGAGTGAAATTTGCCGATTGAGTATTAGAACTGTCTTTACCTTTGTTCTTCGATGGATCTCTTTGTTTAAATCTGCACTGGCTGGCTCGATGTCCTTGCTTTTTGCACACGTAGCACCGGAACTCAGATCCGCCTCCTTCTGTTTCATTATTGTTGTTTAGTTTGGGTGGTTGTTTCTTATAGTTCTTGTTACCTGGACCAGTCTTCTTCTTGACGAACATAGCTCCCGCTATTTCACCTTGTGTGCTCGATTTTCGTGTGTCATCCTCTTCGATGATTTTGGTCCGAAGAGCCTCGGGAGTCGGTAGGTTGTACATGACTCTATTGCACACCTAAAGTTTTCGAACCGTGCCGGCAGACTGTATAAATACATAACTGTCAACAATTCCGGATTGATCGTGATGTTCATATCTCCCAATTTGTCCACGGTGTCGAAGAAATCGTTCAGATGGTCACGCACGTCGCCATCGTCCGCCAATTTTTGTAAGGTTAGCCTTTTCAGTAAGGTCGCCTTCCGAGCCGGTCCCTGGGATTGGTAGATCAGTTTCAGTCGTTGCCATGTATCACGTGCCGTGACACAATTCTTGACTTGCTTTATTTCACTTGGAGACATCAACAAAATGATCAGCGACCGAGCCTTTTGATTCTTCTTGTCCCACTCTTGAATTGCCGCCGCATTTGCATTTCCAGCCGCTGGTTCTGGTTTCGTAGAATTCCCGCCGACGAATTCCCACAAATCGCCCGTAATGAGGATAGCCTGCATCTGCACGGCCCACGTGTCGAAATTGTCCTTACTGAGGGGTTCAATTCTCCCAATATTTCCGGCGTTCATTTTTGAGGTTAACTTCAGGCACGTTTTTACGAATAATTACGATTTGTTATTTACGCACACTTAGTCACGCGCATCTGGGTCCATAACCTGTAAGAGGATATAAGGAAACCAGAGATATATAAGCAAAGCGAACTGATGTGAGTTTAATAATAATAACGAACTGATGTACATGGATGACAATAGCGGAACCGGGGAAACTAAACATGTGCGAACATGGCGCGGGTCTTAGACAAACTGAAGCATAAAAGGGCAGGTGGCAGCACCTTACATAAAATAGAACCGCATACTTGATAAATAAGAATAAAACTACCAGAGTTACAACACAGCCAGTTGGGGGTTTACAATATGCCTCTGTCACGAGACAGTAACTTTTTCAACGCCTCATACTGCTGATCCTGTGACATCTTTCCAAGCTCTCACAAACTGAGTTGTACTTCAGGTGGTATACCAAGATTACTTAAAGAGTATTGTGTGATACGAGAGCTCCAAAATAACTCCCTCAGCTACGCAGATGCATTAGATATAGGAGCCACGTATAACAAAAGCTTTAAGTATTCTGTTGGCGGATATTCTAGTCCTGTATTACAACTGGAAGATGCTTCAAGATGTACATTTATTATCATAACTCGAGGACTATAAAGAATGTAGTAGAGATATGAAAGAAATCCAATAACTTTAATTGGGATACTGGTTGCCAGAAAGTAATTCTACCCATTATGCGTATTTTCTTTCTTTGTCTCCATCTTCTTCTAACCCACCCTTTATTTATATTATTCTTTTTCCACTCAGTTTCAAACAAAATCAGTCAGACCTAACATTCAAATGTGTTCACTTCTTATTTATTTATTTAGCGTATGATGAAAACAACCTCTAAACTATTTACATATCCAGTGGAAGATAAGCAGAGAGTAAATACAAATTATCATGTACATACAAAGCAATTTACGAAGCTTGAGATTGTAAACATTGAGTGTGAGTGATGTACGTCTTACTAAATGTGAATGTCCAATTCCGCTACCCACTTCACTGCTTCCGGTGTTGCTGAATTGAGGTCTTCCATGGTGCCAGAGAAAGCACGGAGTGGGCATTCCTGCACTACATGCTTCATTGTTTGGCGAACCTCCCCACAATCACAATGGGGGAAACTGACCAGCCCCATGTGTGTAAAGTAGATCCTGTTCTACCTACTCCACATCTCATGTGATTTAGTCTACTCCAGGTGCAGCATGGCAGATCGAAGCCTGCCAGTTTTGTAGATGGATTATTGATGTCCACTATTGCACGAGGTGGGGATAAAAACCACTCTGTTGACCACTTAGAAGTGGAGTTGAAGGAGCTGGATGTTAATTTCACAGCCGTCTTCCAAGCAGGCTGACGAGACTTAAGGCGTGTGCATTTCTGTCTGATATCCTCATGAACAGGTAGATGTTCATTCTTCAACATTCTTGTCCACAGCTGAAAAAGGGCCTTCTGTCTCCTGATATGTGGAGGTACTATATTGCTGAGTACCGGTAACCATTTGATCGGTGTAGCACGAAGTGTACCAGTTATGATCCGCATGGTTTGGCGAAGTTGTGAATCTACTAGCTGTGTGTGAGCACTATTAAGCCAGATACCAGAGCAGTATTCTGCTGCAGAATAGACCAAGGCCAAAGATGTTGTTCGTAAAGTGTTTCCATCCGCTCCCCAAGAAGTTCCAGCCAGTCGTTGGAGAAGTTATTATGACTTTTTAGTTTGTTGGCGGTTTTCTGCAGATGATGTTTGTACGTAAGAGACCTATCCAATGTTACTCCTAAATAACTGGGATTGGCACAATATTGTAGTTCATGACCCTTGAGGAATAGCCTTGGATCGTAGTTCGCTTCTGCGTTGTTTAGATGAAATGTAGATGTCACTGTTTTCTGTGGGTTAGGATGTAGATACCATCTTTGAAAATAGTCATCCAACAGTTCGAGGTCTCGATTAAGAACTATTTCAGCTTCTGCGAAGTTGGGTCGCTGAATTGTAAGGCAAATATCGTCCGCATATATGAACTTGCGGGACACTGTTTCAGGCAAGTCGTGGATATATAAGTTGAAAAGAGCAGGAGATAGAACCGACCCTTGTGGCAGACCATTATTGACTTTGTGGAATTTGCTTCTGATGTGTTCTGAGTGAACAAGAAATAGCCGGTTGTTTAACATTCTGTCAATTAGTGTTGCAATTTTTATGCAAGGAACAGCCTTAATCAGTTTAAGCATAAGACCTTCCCTCCAAACTGTGTCATATGCAGCTGTAAGATCTAAGAAGACAGAGACGTTTTTCAATTTCTTCTCAAAACCAACCTCCAAATACGTGGACAAGGACAGTACTTGGTCACTGCAGTCACGGCCGGGTCGGAACCCTGCCTGCTCAACTGGAAGGATTGCTTCGATGGCCGGTGCTATTCGGTTCAGTATCAGTCTTTCCAATAACTTGTAGGTGATGCAGAGTAGAGCAATAGGTCGATAGCTTTGTGGGAGAGTTGGATCCTTTCCTGGTTTCAGAAGGGCGATAATTTTTGACTTCTTGAAGATTGGGGGGAGTCTTCCTGACTGAAGTATGGAGCTGAAGAACGCAACGAGCCATCTTTTTGTAGCTGGACCACAGCTTTTTAGGAGTTCTGGGTAGATTCCATCTAGTCCTGCAGCTTTGCCATTTCGGAGTGATTTTAATCCCTCGTCGATCTCTTGCAATGTGAAAGGTTGTGAATAAGTGGAGTGAGGTTGGGTTTCTCGTTTTGCCTGTTTAACCCTCTTCGTGCCAGGCGAAAAGGTAAAGGTGAAGTCTAAAAGTGCCAGGCTGTTTAAATGGAAAATGTAGGCTTTCAGAAAAAAATATGTATATCCCCTGTTTTGAAAGATACGAAAGCGAAATTTAGTCAGGAAGTGCAAAACATAGCTATCTAAATTCAGGGAAATTTTCAGATCATTATGAAACTTATTTCTTTCTTTTTTAATTAATTAATTAAAATAATTTCTTCTGTCAAATAAAAATTAGAAAGTTTGATTATTCCTATTACCACATGCTTATAAATGGAGTAAAAATGAACACTGGGGAGCACACATACATAACAAAAGAACCAGGAAATGCAGTTTTTTAGTTGAAAAAATATCAGGAGGTGTGTCAAAAATCCGAAATTCTAAAATCTAGCATATTCATAGAATACCGTACACCAACAATGGCATTGTTGATATAAATAAAATAAAAATAATTACAGTGAAAATAAATAAATAAATAGAAGGGCACCCTGTAGTTTTATCTTTCACATTTGTGGTTGTGTAGCCTGTGGAGGATTGTCCTGGTCAACATTCCTTTCTTCCCAGTCACTATTACTATCAACATCATTACCATCACTATCACTTGTTTAGTTATGTACGATCGCATTCAGCGCAGGTAATTCATTGTCCGAAGCGGAATCGGCACTTGATTCGTCACACACAAGATCGCAATCACTGTCCACGAAGTCCAAGAGTTCACCACTTGACTCATCATTCATTAATTCTGCAATTTCTTCCTCTCTCAAACAAAGCTTCCTTCCCTAGGACGCCATGCTTTTACGAGTCACGCGTAAACAAGTCAAGGAACTTCAAATATCGCTCGAGTATATCGATAGACAGAAAACAAAAGATGTTTGCCAGAAAATGGTAGCTAGAACTCTCTTTAATGGTCACGTCAAGTTTAGACGCCATTTTCTGTCTATAAGCCCCTCTAAGAATACAAAAACGAAGCGACGCTGGCAAGTTTCGTTCATTTTATGAGCATCGCTCACAGCGACTCTGGCACTAAGAGGGTTAAGCTCAGTTTTAACCCCTTTCGTGGTCAGCTTATTCCTTGTTGTTTTAGAGATAGAAACGAGATGATTTGCTATTGCTTCTACCTTGATTGGAGAATGTTGCTTCGGGGGTATGGATGTGGAATCTAATTTCCGAATAAGTGACCATGCTTTTCTGCTAGAATGGGTGAAATTCATGTCTTGTACAGTTTTCACCCACTTCTCTTTTCTAGCAAGATCAAGTGACTGTAGTAAATCTGTTGCTTCCTCGTGGCTGCTATTTTCCTCGAATTCCTCACTCAGTCTGCTGGACTCTTCACTCCAACCCGGTATATAGTCTTTACGAAACCCTCTAGGAATACATGATTTTGCTGCTGATTTTATTAAGCCCACAAACCTCATGTAGTTCTCTGGGACAAGTTTAATCCATCTGATGTTGGCATCAGTAGACTTGGCATAAGCATCCCAGTCTGCTTTCTGAAAGTTCCAGCATGGTTTGGGTGTAGATTGTATAACTGGGATCTGAATTCCTATTTGGTAAATTATTGGTCTATGCTGGCTGTGAGGGAAGTTGTTGAGCACTTGTCTCCTAACACGGCAAGATGGTGACATAAAACTGTGCGAGACAAAACAAAGGTCTGGAGTGTAGTCGCATTTCCAAAGGCCACAGTGAAACGTTCCAATGTCTTTAGGGTCATATATTAGCGCAAGGTTGTTTGCTTCAGCCCATTCAGTGACCTTAGTTCCATTATCATCGTCTTGTGTATAGCCCCAAGATGTGTGGTGGCTGTTGAAATCTCCAAGGACGATGTTATTTTGTGAGGGTATTATGGGAAAGGGATCAGGCCATGTTAAAGTAGGTGGCTTGTAAATATTCGTTACCACAATGTCTTCTATTTGTACTGAGGAGGAGAAATAAGTTGGATGATCGCTTGCTGGTAAGGGACTGTAGTTGCAAATGTTATTTCTAATGTAAGTAGCAATTCCATATTTAGCATGGTCATGAGCTGCTATCATTTTAAATCCTGGTATCTTTCCCATTGCCAATAACTGTCCAATGTTCTCTGTATGAGTTTCCTGTAGTACGACAATGTCAACTGAGTGCTTCTGTAAAATGCTTGATAAATACTCACTTATGATAAGGTACAAGCGGTGTCTGAATAAATCCTCCTCAATATTCCATCCTTTATTTAAGCTATTCACTAGGTGTAGGCTACAGTAAACCAGAGTTCTGGGCTAAGAAATTCTCAATCAAATTATTATAATCATACAGAGCATTTCGATCAACTTAGAACCATGGTTCAACCTTTCTAGATTTCCAGTACCGTATTGTAGTGTTATAGCTTTATTTTCACACAGAATGTTGTTTTTAATTCTGAACACTACTAGGTGCCAGTTCTTCTCACTCTTTTCAGAAGATTCCTTATCTTGCATACCCAAGCAATCAACCACACTTCTTGCATCTTTCCTATAAAGGCTCTTCAGTCACACTAGACTGGTACATTCCCAAGGCATAAGAAATTCTAAAATTTTGCACAATAGTCTGTTGTTGGATATTCAAGAAAGATGAATTAAAACATGAGATAGTGCTTCCTCATAGAAAGGGAGAGCTTTCCAAACTCTTAATACTGTATAACAATTCATTTGGTCTCCAGCAATATTTACCCACAGAATTGTCATCATCACCATCATTGGTATAATCTGAATATACCGTTTCAGATTAGAAGTGTATAAGAGCCTTATTTGTTCTCTGTAATTTGAGAACAAATTAAATAATCAATGTTTAATAAAGTGGCTTGGTAAAGACACTGATTGATATATATGGTTAAAATTGTTTCCTATTCTTGATTCTTATTTCAAGTGACTGATATCAGGTTTCTTATCATTAATTTTCCTATTACTGGTACAGTTCAGATAGTTTACATTAAAAAAAAGTTGGTGCTACTAGATTCACGAAACAATATACTTAATTAACTTACTGGAGGACCGGGCAAACCAGGGGGTCCCATAAGCCCAGGTGGTCCTATATCTCCATATTCTCCTTTCTCCCCTTTTGGACCAGCTTGTCCCTGAAATTAAGAGAAGACATTCTTTTTCAAACAAATAAACAGTACAAAACAATAGAATGTATGACAAGTTAGTTATTGACGTTTTAAAGGGCGGAACAGCGAGGTCATCTGCCCCTAAATAATTTGAGTAAGTAAAGAAACTTGCCTGGTGTGGATCGAAATAAGTTACAGAGGCACCACAGAATTTAATGCTCTATAGGAAGAATATCAAAAAATTCAGGTTCAAAATTAAAACAACACATTGTCTTCCTTTCTCACATGAAACATTCATTTTTTAAGAGGTTAGGACTATTCATTCTTTCTTCTCCCTTCTGTTAGTTGAGGTTTGAATATATACTTGCCTCCTAGAGCAGAGAACCTTTTACCTGACAGCAGTCATCCATAGTAACAGGTTTACGAGGGATTACTTCTTGTGAAAACTACTGGCATGCCGAGCTGTTCTCTTTTAGAACCTTAGTCTCGTCCTTTCGCTTATAGGGCTTTATGGATTTAGGGCTCTTTACTCTTGTAGTTACCAAATTTTTTTCTGCTAATGGTATTAGGCTACTGTATACATATCACTGCCTAATACTGTACTATACAGACTTAAGAATTGAAATCACTACAACTATTAAACTAATTTTGATTGATTGACGTTTGAAACAAGGCTTAATTTTGTCAGTCAACAATCCACATAATTTCACAGTTTATAGTTATTGTTGTTTTAAGGGGCGGAACAGCAAGGTCATCTGCCCCAATTTTATGGTTTGCATGTTCTAGAATTGTGACAGTATTCCAACTAGATCATACACAAACAAAATATTTTTTGAGTTACGGTATTCAGAAGACAACTACAGAGATTCCATACACTGAATTAGGTACAGTACCCGATAGGAAGATCTACAATTGCTAGCCTGAGTGTGATGCATCATTCAGTCAAATATTGGCAAAAGGCCATCCAAATTCAACTACTTGAGATTTGAAAGTGACTTTCTGTGATATCTGACATTCATATATTCACATGACAGCAATGAGAAATTGTAATACTGTACATAGAAATTATTTATGCATATATGGTAGCTTCTCAAAGCATAACAGTCTAGTCCTTGAGACTCAACACAAAATTGAAAATAATAACTATTTTGAATTGAACTGATGGTGGTATTCAGACTTACTGGGAGTCCAGGAGGTCCTTGAGGACCTCCTTCTCCATTCTGTCCATCTTCTCCAGGCGGCCCTCTGGGACCAAGATCACCCTTGCCTCCTGTAAATAAAAGAGGCAGCTATATTATTTTTGTGTATGAAAAAAAATTATATATTTGGAATATAGGTAGAATGTTAAATCAGGTTAGCAGGTCCTGTGCGATCCTTATCAGAGATTAAAGTGCTAAATAGACAAGAACTCTAGTTAAAAGAAAAAACTTACAAATTTTCAGAGTGATGAAGGATCATATATAGGCTAATTACAACAATGCTCTGGCTTATAATCAAATAAATTGAGCAGAAACAAAATGCAGGACCTTACATAGGTACCAGTAAACATTTTGTTAATGAAAGTATAACAAAGAAGTTTGATGGTGAAACGGATTTAACTACAGAAAACTTATTCCAAAGAGGTAATTTTAGAGAAAGGGTCTAATAATACAGATAAAAGAAAACAGAGAAAGTGAGTACAGAAGGGGTGAAAGAAATGATTGCATCTTCATACCTATAGATCTACGTACGGTACCCAAGTTAATGTTATACATTTAAATATCATTGAATATTTAATGCTTCTGGGAAGAAAAATTATGCAAGATTATAAATACATTCAAAAGGGGGGAAAACTTCATAATGGAACATATTGTTGTGTCTAGATGTATCGAAGACACCTTTCTTTCTCACTCCTTTCTCCTGTCGGATTTCATCTAGGAGGGTTTGAAAATTTAGGAGTTTAATGTATTAATGGCAAATGTACAGAGAAAATGAGATACCGTAGCCTATATTCTGAATTAAAATGATGAGTCATGATTAGAGAAACTAATGCTAAGAGAGGCAGTCTAAGTAAATGATTAGTATTCACTATTAATGATTTCAGTCCTTTCAAGGGTAATTTGTATTGAAAGGACGGAAATCATTAATAGTGAATACTAGTTAAATATATTCAATACAGACCTATAATGGAAAACAATACTCTAAGTAAATGATTGTCAAAACTCCTGCTGATTGTCTGCCATGATATCATGCTGAGAACGTTACGGTACTATGGTGTGCGGGGTAAAGAAATAACTGTGATTGAATCATATCTGCATGACAGGCAACAGGTAGCAGAAGTGAGTGGAATTTGCTCGTCCCCAGGTATAGGAGTGTCTTGTTGGGTGTTCCTCAAGGGTCAATTTTATTATTGGATCTTTTCTGTTCATCGTAGCAATGATTTAGCATCAGCCATTCTGACGAAAACAACATGATATGGTGATGATACAAGCATCCTGAAGAATTTTGATGAGTTAGATAGTGCTGGGGAAGATATTATGGACAAGTGGATTTTTGCTAATGGACTCTTCTCGAACTTAAGCAAAAAGCAAACACTTGTTTATAGTCGGAGGAGCAATGAAATGTCTGCTGATGCAGTGACAATGTTAAGCTTTTGGCTGGATAGCAAGCTGTCGTCGAAGATTCATGTTGGAGAACTACAGTATATAAGAAGCTATCAAGGGTAATTTTCCTTTTGAAAAGAATGCGAGACTCCAATCCTCATTATGCATAGTCAAGTGCATATAACAGTTTCTTCCATAGTCATGTAAATTATAGTATACTACTTTGGGGTAACAGTGTTTATGCCAAGAATGTATTTGTAATGCAGAAGAAAGCCATCCACTTAATTGCAAGGAAAGGTGCAAGTGAATACTGTGGATCTATATTCAAAGAACTTGGGGTGTTAAGTGTTCTTTCTTTGTATGTGCTCTCAAATTTAGAATACCATACATGCATGCTCTAGGAAAACATACACAATCTTCAGAGGTTCATATGCACAACACCAGAGGGAACGACTATTTAGTGGCACCCAGAAGAGCCTGGAAAGCCACATTGCCATGAATATCAAACTGTATAATCAACTGCCCTCCAGGATTAGGAATATAAGAGAGGCTCATGTCTTAAAGTCCATAGTTAAGCAGACCTTGCTTCAAAGAAGAAACTATTATATTACATTGGAAATATTTGTACCGTATATCCTGGATAAAAGAAAATGGTGTAAGTTGTGAATAAATATGTATGTATGTAGCCTATGTATGATGACTAGCCTATCTACTGAATGCCATTATGTAAACAATGTTCCCTGTATTGAAGTATTAGAAGATATTTTTCAGTGTTGCCTAGTCCTATTGAAGAAAGCTTTCCAGTCGGTCAACACAAATTGTGCCCAATTGCATTAGGTGGGAAACAGAGCGTTATTGTTCTGCTTCACAAGAAAGGCGCTAAAGATGATATTAATAATTACAGACCAATCAGTCTAATGGCCAGTCTCTACAAACTCTTCACGAAAATCATGACTAGAAGGATGTCTAAACTACTAGATGAAAACCAGGCAGTGGAACAAGCCGGTTTTAGGACAGGCTTTAGCACAATTGACCACCTGCAAGCAATGAACCAACTCTTGGAAAAAAAAAAGCAGGAATTTAATCTCGAACTATACATTGCATTCGTAGACTATAACAAAGCCTTCGATTCTGTGGAGCATAGTTGTGTGCTAGAGGCATTGAGAAGCCAAGGCATACAGAAGAGATATGTCAGACTACTGGAAAAGCTCTACGAAGCCTGCCATGCGAGGGTAAGAACGGAGAGGGAGGGTGCGAACATCAACTTAGAGAGAGGAGTGAAACAAGGCGACACTCTCTCACCAAAGTTGTTCACATGCCTACTGGAAAACCAATTTAGGAAGTTGGAATGGGACAACAAATACGGCATCGAAATAAATGGGGAAAGGCTGACACACTTACGGTTCGCAGATGATATTGCACTGCTAGCAAAATCGGCAACAGACTTGGAACAAATGCTAGCGGACCTGGACACTGTTAGAGCTCGCGTCAGCTCGGAAGGCGGCCGGCTCTGTGGGATTTGCGCAGAGAGAGACAGAGATACATTTCCCCTGTTGCAACAGATCCACCATGTCCGAGTTCCCACACCGCAGACTGCTGCCGTGAGTTCGTGCGTTATGACAACACCTCAACGAGCCTGTCTCTTTCACGCTGCTTTACACCTGACAACACACTAGCTCAGATTCTCAAGACAGACTGACTGTGATTGGTGGGATGGAAGTGAGGCATGACATAATGGTAGCGTTGTGTTCTGCGCACCGCCTTCCCGGCTGGCTCGAGCTCTAGTAAAGAACCCACTGAAAACAAAACTGATGACCAACTCACTGGAAGTACAAATCCTCATCAATGGCAAACCACTAGCGTACACACAGGAATACGTCTATCTTGGACAAAACCTGTCATTTGACTGCTCCCAGGAGAAGGAAATCAAGAGACGAGTTGGACAAGCCTGGAAGAAATTCTGGTCCTTAAAATTTATATTGATGGACAAATCCCAGAAGATAAGTCTAAAGTCAGAAGTGCTAGAAAAGTGTTTAATACCGGTACTGCTATACGGCTGTCAAACCTGGGCATTAACAGAGAAGCAAAGGCAAACAATCCGGGTATGTCAACGCAAAATGGAACGGAAGATCCTTCAAGTTTCCTTGAGGGACAGATTACGAAACGAGGAGATAAGAAGAAGAACTGCCATGAAAGATGCCGTGACAACAGCTGACAGGCTAAAATGGAAGTGGGGAAGCCACGTGGCCAGAATGAAAGACGACCGATGGACGCACAAAGTAACGGTATGGGACCCCAGGACAGGAAGAAGGAACATGGGTAGACAGAGGACCCGCTGGAAAGACTCAATTGTAAGGAAGACAGGCAAACACTGGATGAGGATAGCAAGGGAGAGACAACAATGGAGATGTATGGAACTATAAGGAAGGAAGAGAAGGAGATCTTCAACAACGAAAAATACTGGTAGACAGCACACCTATGACATGAAAGATACACTTCTGCAACCTGTAACAAGCCAAACAATGCACCAGGTAAACGACAACAAATTAGCACATACAAAGACACAACAATTGCCCCCTCTCTTCTAGAGAAGAAGATGGCTATATTTATTTTATTTATTACATTAGGTGGGAAAACAAGTATTTATACACACTAACCTGAAAGAAATATAACCGGTATATAAGACATTTATCACAAAATAACACTGCCCCATTTTTGTACATAAAAGAATGTTATTTTATGATAAATATCTTATGTAATATTTCTTTCAGGTTAGTGTGTATAAATACTTCGTTTTCCCACCATATGTAATTGGGCACAATTTGTGTTGACCGACTGGAAAGCTTTCAATAACAGTTCCCTGTATTATATATATATGTAATTCCATGTGCTGGTGCCTAATACAGTGTAAATTGTCAAATGGCAATACATTATTATTGTTACTTTGTATTATTACAATATTGTAAATTAAGATTTAACAAAGGAGTTGAAACTTAGCCTAACCGATAAAAGTCACATTAATATATCGCTAATACTTGTTAATAGCTTAAATTCCCACTGCAATAACACAGCAAATGCTCTAGCACTTTTGTTTTTCTGAGAACTCCTTCATTACCGGTACCAGTATCCTGAGAGATAGCATTCTGAGAACCTTGGTTATTATGGTAACTTTGCAAATGACATTCCTTGGGGTACAGATTACTTTAGCTTACCCTACATCACTAATGTTGTTGTTGCTATGATTAAATATTAAGGGCATCTTGGTCATCGTCCCCATGCACTTGGTATGTATGGAATTTCTTATAATTTGAGATATTGTTGTGACTGTAGTAATATACCTGTAATTTTAATTGTTAAAAACAAGGATTGAGGTAGGTGCCTTGCAACTTAAAATAAGGATTGTCCTGGCATTTCATAAGAGTGGATGTGGATAAATGACATTTATAATGGCAGTTTTCAGTGTACAAAATCGAATCTCATATCTCTGAAATTGCAACTCCCCATTCTAGTTTGGATAATAATAATGTTATTTGTCTTATGTCCCTTTTAACAACTGCGGTTAGTTTGGAGCCTGTAGCCAATTTGACTATGTTGGTGGGTATCTCACAAAGAACATGATTTGCTAATATCTTCTTTTTTTGTGTGTGTGACAGAACTAATTGCAATATTGCAACAATGAAAGCTCGGGTAACAATAAAGGTCCCACTAGTAAAATTCTGAATTTTTCATTTGCACACAATGTACCCGTAGGTTCTTGAACAGCATTCTTGGTGGAGATATCAGGCACTACGGTATTTTGTTAATGCCTTCTACAGTCATCTGATCTCTTAATGTCTTCCTATAATCATCTAGAGTAAAATGTGGCTTTTCACAAATGTCTCAGTCTCACTCATGGCTGTGATTATATGGAAGCTACTGAGGTGTGGGTGGTGCTTAGTAATGACATTCAGGGCACAGTCAGTGCCTGTGGATGCTGTGAAAGGTTCTACTCATAGGGTTAGTACTGCTGATCTGACTCAGTGAGGAAAGCAATGGCAAACTACCTCACTCCTCATCTTGCCTAGTATGCCTCAATATAGCGCTGCCTTGGGTTTTTGTGGGTATCTACCCACATAACCTAACGGCGGTAACTCTTTGAGGATCCAACCAGCCTTCTGGCTGACCACCTAACAGACATAATCATCTCTGAAGACTGGTCAAGAATATGAGGCCTAAGTCATCCACTAACAATTTGATGTTATTATTCTACTAACAAAATGTGCATAGCATTTTATGAATTGCTACAGGTTGTAACGTGTTTTTCGAGGGGTTTTATGCAACTGGCATAAGTCAGTAGGAAGGCATTCTATATTTATTTACGCGGCAAATTGTTCAGCCAAGACAATTTTTCATGGTAATTTATTATTATTATTAATTTATTATAATTATTATTAAGGTATTTTCGGAGCATTTTATAAAAATTATTAGCATTCAAATAGGTTTTTTATGTCTTAGAAAACGCTATCAAGCAAATTATTACGAACGACGATATCATAGAAAATTATCTGATTACGGAATTTTACGGAGTTTTTGTCAGTTAGGGTATTTGAGAGAGATGACTCACTGGGATTTCAAGTACACGCTGAATCTTGTCGAGGAGCATGACGCAATCTTGGGTCGCAAGGTCTAGAAAAGGCGAATTGTTGAAACGGAAAACGACTTCTCCCTCTCGCCCGCGGAGTGTAATGAACCCTAGGAGGGGAAGTGGCGGCGTGCTCAGCCAATCAGCGGAGACAGCGTAAGCTAGGAGACTGCTCCGGAGTGGGGGAGCCGACAGGTGAATATATCGTTCGACGCGCCGTGAGACGAGGACTATCTGTGAAATACTTGAGGAGTATGGGTGCAAGTGCGTGTCGCTCCGATGTTCGGTGGAGTTAAGGACAATCTGTGTAGAACTTGCAGTGTACGGTCGCAAGTGCGTGTCGCTCCGATGTTCAGTGGAGTTAGCGACGATCTTTTGTAAAACGTAACCAGTGCGGTTTTACGAGAGTTTGGGTCCGATGTACGGACCATAGAGTTATCTAATCTACCAGAATATCAACATATAACGAAGAAGATGGCGACGTCCAGGAGACTGTGGGAAGCACACAGCATCATCAAGAACGAGGGAAATGCTTTGGCAATTTCCAGGGGTAAGCGCTAATGACGCAGAAATACGCAATCTCTCATTTTTCTTTGTTTTATATTTCATAATTCAGTAACTTCATAGCTTGGAAATAAGAGTAAAATCAATTTATCAGACTCCGTTTTCACGTAATTTTCTATCGGTAATATTCAAATCACAACGCTCCAATTTAAATGTTAAACTTATTATTATTAATTTTGCTATACTTGTTTTATATAATAAATTCATTTCTTTTACAATGCAATCTTTGCTTTCAGTAGGTAGCATTAGATATAGACCAATTCCTTCTCCTGATACAATTGTTTGTTGGGTTAATGATCAAATCATACCACGATCTGAGTGAATAGAGTCTTGAATGTGTTCTCCCAGAGCTAGACGTTGTTAAATACAAATTTAGATTTCAACATTGCATTGAGGTCTTGGCGCCCATTAAAACAACATAGCTTAGGCAAAGGTAAACAGTTACATTTCTCTCCCAACAGTGTGGGCTAGCGAAACCATTACATTTGTCACCCAACAGTAGGGGCAGCCAAAACGTTACATTTGTCGCTACCAACATGGGGCACTAACTAATAAACTGCTACATTTGTACGCTCAACGTGGAGCAAAGTAAATACCGTTTCACTTGTCATCCCAGCCTAAGGAAGACGTTTCATTTGTCGCCGACAACTTGGGGCTGAAAACCTAATAACATTTGTGGAAGGAGAAGGGTATATATTTCTGTGCCTGTATTTTGGGGGTTATTTGTCTGTATCAGTGTATATCATTATGGGGGATGAGAAAGAAAGACAGATGAGGTTACGTAGTGGTCATCAACGGGAGAATGATGATACGAGCAGTATGTCGAGTGATGGTAGTACCGGGGTAGCGGAGGTAAATCCCGATACTGAAACAGGGAGTGTAGGGGGTCAACCAGAATTAAAAACTTTACTTCTCGAGTTCATGTATCAGAACAAAGTTAGTAGTGATGCCTTAAATGCAAAATTAGAACAAAACAGTAGGGAAAATAAAGAAAGTACAGATGCCTTAAATGCTAAATTAGAACAAAACAACGCAAAACTGGAACAAAACAACGCTAAATTAGAACAAAACAGTAAGGAAAATAGAGAGAGTACTGAAACTTTAAATGCTAAATTAGAACAAAACAGTAGGGAAATGAGTGACAAATTCGAACTGATTAGAGGCGAGATCAGGGGGGTGATGGAAGAAAAGGCTAAAGAGATTATTGCAGATGTAGACAGAAAATTAGGAAAAGTACAGGAGGAGTTGGAAATTAGAATCAGTACACAGGCTGAAAATTTAAAAGAACTAGTGCAACTGGAAACACAGCAGGTCAAAAAGCAATTGGGGGGAGAAATTGACAAAATTCAGGTAGCTACTAAAGAGGTTAAGGAACAGCTGGGGGGTAGAATTGAGAAAGTCCACTCGCAAATAGTTGCAGAAGTAAATGATTTAAGAAAAAGGAAGCTTGTAGTTTAACGTGACCGTTAATCTTGAGATCATGAGCCACGGGACCTCCTTTTTACGTGGAATCCGAACCACAGGACATGGCATTTCACTTCGAAAATCTCACATGCATTGACCGGGAATCGAACCCGGACCGCCTTGGTGAGAGGCATACAGCTAGACCGCTGAGCCACCACGCCCCCCGATGATTTAAGAGAGAGTAATAGAGAGAGCATTAGCAAGATTGAAGAGAAACAAGCAAAGCTATATGATAAAGTAGAAGAATCAGAAGGAAACATTAAATTAACAGTAAACAGTATTGAGAGGAAGGCTGAGGAGAAAATCGCAGAATTAGAATTAAAATTAAAAGCTAGGATCAGGCAAGAAAATAGTCAGAATAGGCCAGTTTTTGTGAATAGCACACACAGGGAGGTAGAACTGGGTAAGTTCAGCAATCGACAGGGGTGCCCAATGGAGTTCATGAACACTATAGAAAATAAATTCGGGGAGAGGTTGGAAAATGGTAGTATTGAGTGGTGCCAGGTAGTTGAAATTTTAGAACAAGTCTTTGTGGGGGAAACGAGGAATTGGTTTGCTGTCTACAGAGACAAGTTTACTGATATCAATGATTTTAAAATGAAATTCTGTGAAAAGTTCTGGAATGAGGTTATTCAGTCGCAGCATCGTGAGGGAGTAGTGTGTGGTAAATATAACCCTAAAGGAAGCTCCACCATGACCGAATACTTTTTAGGGCAGGTATTAGTGTGTAAATATCTGGATGGCTTGAAGGAGGAAAGTGATGTGGTAAGGTTGCTACTTAGGCACTTTCCCTATAGGATCAAGGAGGCTGCTTGTATCCAGAATGTAAAGACTATATCACAAGTAGAAAATTTGTTAAGCACATTTGATGCACTAGGGAGAGGGGGTTATGAGGACAATTTCAATCGGAACCAGGGTAATAATAATAATAGACCTAATGAAGCCAGGCATCAAGAAGTTCAAGGGAACGGTGGCGAAGGGGCCAAGGCTCAAAATAGAAATAATAATAATCAGCTATATCAGAACAGAGGAAATGGCTATGGTAATCAGTATCAAGGGAGGAACAATGATTACAGGGGAAATCAAGGGAGAAACAATGATTTCAGGGGAAATCAAGGGAGAAATTATAATGACAATAATTACAACCAGAATAGGAGTCAAGGAAGAGGACAGCCTAGTGGTAGTAATATACAGCCAAACAATGACAACACAGCCCAGAACAACCAGACCAGTTTAGTAGTTAGTAGTACTACGGCCAGCTGTAGCGGTTCTTTAAACGCGAACCAGGCTGCGAAGTAAGGTCAGAATCTCAGTCTGTAGCATGCCCTGTCCATACAATTATACAGGAACCCTATGACCTAAATGTAAGAAATGAATTATTACATGAACTAAATGATGAAGGTATTATTCAGGAAGTGGTTAGTAAGAGCCCCATAGTTAAATTTAACGTGTCCGAGGCGTACACAGATGTTTTAATTGATAGTGGTTGTATGAAGAGTTGCATAAGTAGTGCATTTTATGATAAAATGAAAGGAACTGGAGTAAATTTTGAGGAGATGCCAATTAAAAGCACTTTTGTTATCACAGCTGTTGGGAAGAGGTCTAAAGTAATTTCTAAGCAAGTTTTAGTAGACATTAAAATTAATAATCATGTAGAGAAGCAGATTTGCCTTGTAATTCCAAATTTAGTATTCAGTGTTATCTTGGGTTCAGAGTGGCTAAGTAGAGTGTCTGGTAACTTATGTTATGATGTAGGGAGTTTGAAATTTAAATGGGGAGATTCTGAAGTAGAAGTAGCGTTCAATGACCATATTCAGAGGAGTAGTATTGTAGGTGTGATGTGTACTTTAAATGAGATATCGCCTGCCGTAGAGCGGGGTTCTCCATGTTTTGTGGGCAGTGTGATTACGAACGGAAGTCTAGAGGACTCGTTACGTGAGGCTGCATTTCAGGGAAATATAGAGGATGAACAGTGTGTTCGGCTCTATGATGTGTTATGGTGTAATAGGAGAGTTTTTGAGGATCGCATTGGTATGACCAATTGCTATACACATTCATTGAACGTTATTGATAGGTCAGTATTCACAGGACATAGATATCCTGTACCTTTCGCTTATCAGAGTGCAGTTGAGGCACAAATTAATCAGATGCTTGAAGATGGGATTATTGAGCACTCGAACAGTCCATATGTTAATTCTTTGATCACGGTACCCAAGACCGACGGCACTGTTCGAATTTGTTTAGACGCTCGTTTGGTTAACAGTAGAATTAGTTCAGATCAGCTGAAATCTATGTCAATAGAGGAATTAATGCAAACATTTGAGGGGAAGAAGTATTTCACTTGTGTAGATTTGAGTTCCAGTTTTTGGCAAGTGCCACTTATGTACGAAGATAGACCATTTACAGCTTTTAGTCATAAATATAACCTTTATCAATTTTGTAGAACACCTTATGGGTTAAAGAGTAGTTCAGCAGCTTTAATTAGGGCTTTAAACATCGCATTAGGGGATGACACAGGAGAGTTTGTAACCATTTACATAGATGATATGGTAATTAGTTCACGCAGTTTTGAGGAGCATCTACATCATTTAAATATAGTTTTTCAGAAGTTAGATCAGGCAGGGTTCACTTTGAAGCTGTCTAAGTCGTCATTCTGTCAGTCAGAAGTGACATTTTTAGGTCATAGAGTGTCAAGTAGAGGTGTAACACCAGAAGAAAGTAGGGTTAATAAGATACTTAACGCAGAGGTGCCACAGAATGTTAAACAGTTAAAAACTTACCTGGGAATTTGCAACTTTTTCAGGAGGTTCGTTCTTAAATACTCTGGGTTGGTAGAACCATTCAGGGAATTGCTTAAAAGTGAGACTCGGTGGAGATGGGAGTCCAAGCATGAACAGGCTTTTAGAGCGCTGAAGGAAGGTTTTGAGAAAGCTGTAGTGCTGAAATATCCGTTAAAAGATAAGGAATATGTGGTTATGACAGATGCCTCACATATAGGCATTGCTGGAGTATTATGTCAGAAAGATGATGAGGGTAATCTGTGCATTGTATCTTTAGCCTCGCGAGGACTGACAGCAGCGGAGAAAAGATACACGATTACTGAGTTAGAGCTTTTAGGTATTGTTTTCAGTTTAGGAAAATTTAGAATGTATTTAGTAGGGGGGAAATTTGAGATCCACACAGATCACCATGCATTACTGTATATGAGGACTTGTAAACTCAGTTCTAACAGAGTTAGTAGGTGGATTCTTGCTCTGCAGGAATACGAATTCACAGTAAAATATATTAAAGGTAAAGATAACATTCTTGCAGACATGCTATCGAGGGACACTAATTTATGTAGGGATTATCCTGTGGTTAAAGCAGAGGACGGTATTTTAATATGTGCATGTGTGGACAGTAGCAACAGGGCATCGTTACAGACACTGAGAAATATGCTAGTGGAGCAACGTGATGACGTTCATTTTAAGGGAGCCACTTGCAAGGTTGGAAGCAGGTGACGCAGAAACATTTATAGTTTCCAAACGTATTGGGAAAACAGCATATGTGCTGGAGAATAGTGAGGGAAACAGATTATACGGAACGTATAATATACATAGTCTACGAAAATATGTGTCATAAAGTGAGTGTGTTTAGCTGGCGAGCCAGCCTATCAAATGAGTAAGTGTGGTATCTGGTGCGTGGAAGATCTGGTCTTAAGGCAGGCGTATCAGAAGTCACACAGGGGGGTAGTATGTAAGTAAATGAGAGTTTTAAGGTACAGGGAAATATGACGGGATTGTCGGATGCTGTTGAGCACTAAATTGTCTCGATGCACCAAGGCCATTTTGGCAGCGCTGATGGGTTCCCATTTATCTCCAAGAGATGGGGGAGCGCTTGAATAGGGCTTGTTAGCTTAAGGCGTCCACGAGATAAAAGATGGGCCATCAGAATGCGAGACAGTCCTTCATGAAACTCATACATATCAGCACACGTGATTTCTGTTTACGGCCTCGCCATGTAAGATTTGTAAGTGTGTAATTTAAGGTAATTTGTACAAAGGTATTATTTGTGTCAGGAGAAATGGTCTGTGTTGAGAACTAGTATTAAGTAGAATATGGTCTACGGGAACTTAAGAAGACAGGGCGATTACGGCACAGAAATATTTGGTGTTATATGTAATGCGCATTTACTGTATTTTTTTTTTCAGAAGTCAATATTAATTTAATCTACTTTAAAGAGAGATTAAGTATTATGGTCACGAGGCGCTGCCACAATAGTGTGATCGTGTGCTCAGTGATAAGTGGAATTAAATGTCACCATAAGGAGGGGACCTCCAGTGAAATTAGGAAGTTCTATGGTGATATAAATATATCAGAACACCTTCAATGCGTGTGATATGACAGCATAAATACATAGTGCTCACACATTAATTATGTCTATTTCTCCAACATAGAGAAATTTGAGAGGCGGAAATATCCGTGGAACACTTCTATATGTAAAACATTGGACTGGTTGCAAAGTGCAATCCATAGTGACAACGAACTTTGACGCAAAGTGCGTGAAGAAAAATTATGAGTGTATATATCTGTAATTTAGGGTGATTTCATTTATGTAATATGTATTTTGGATGGGGTTTATTAACGTGTCTGGGATAATCGGATAATGGACCGTCGTCACGGTAAATGATCCGATGATCCGAGGCGAATATGTAACGTGTTTTTCGAGGGGTTTTATGCAACTGGCATAAGTCAGTAGGAAGGCATTCTATATTTATTTACGCGGCAAATTGTTCAGCCAAGACAATTTTTCATGGTAATTTATTATTATTATTAATTTATTATAATTATTATTAAGGTATTTTCGGAGCATTTTATAAAAATTATTAGCATTCAAATAGGTTTTCTATGTCTTAGAAAACGCTATCAAGCAAATTATTACGAACGACGATATCATAGAAAATTATCTGATTACGGAATTTTACGGAGATTTTGTCAGTTAGGGTATTTGAGAGAGATGACTCACTGGGATTTCAAGTACACGCTGAATCTTGTCGAGGAGCATGACGCAATCTTGGGTCGCAAGGTCTAGAAAAGGCGAATTGTTGAAACGGAAAACGACTTCTCCCTCTCGCCCGCGGAGTGTAATGAACCCTAGGAGGGGAAGTGGCGGCGTGCTCAGCCAATCAGCGGAGACAGCGTAAGCTAGGAGACTGCTCCGGAGTGGGGGAGCCGACAGGTGAATATATCGTTCGACGCGCCGTGAGACGAGGACTATCTGTGAAATACTTGAGGAGTATGGGTGCAAGTGCGTGTCGCTCCGATGTTCGGTGGAGTTAAGGACAATCTGTGTAGAACTTGCAGTGTACGGTCGCAAGTGCGTGTCGCTCCGATGTTCAGTGGAGTTAGCGACGATCTTTTGTAAAACGTAACCAGTGCGGTTTTACGAGAGTTTGGGTCCGATGTACGGACCATAGAGTTATCTAATCTACCAGAATATCAACATATAACGAAGAAGATGGCGACGTCCAGGAGACTGTGGGAAGCACACAGCATCATCAAGAACGAGGGAAATGCTTTGGCAATTTCCAGGGGTAAGCGCTAATGACGCAGAAATACGCAATCTCTCATTTTTCTTTGTTTTATATTTCATAATTCAGTAACTTCATAGCTTGGAAATAAGAGTAAAATCAATTTATCAGACTCCGTTTTCACGTAATTTTCTATCGGTAATATTCAAATCACAACGCTCCAATTTAAATGTTAAACTTATTATTATTAATTTTGCTATACTTGTTTTATATAATAAATTCATTTCTTTTACAATGCAATCTTTGCTTTCAGTAGGTAGCATTAGATATAGACCAATTCCTTCTCCTGATACAATTGTTTGTTGGGTTAATGATCAAATCATACCACGATCTGAGTGAATAGAGTCTTGAATGTGTTCTCCCAGAGCTAGACGTTGTTAAATACAAATTTAGATTTCAACATTGCATTGAGGTCTTGGCGCCCATTAAAACAACATAGCTTAGGCAAAGGTAAACAGTTACATTTCTCTCCCAACAGTGTGGGCTAGCGAAACCATTACATTTGTCACCCAACAGTAGGGGCAGCCAAAACGTTACATTTGTCGCTACCAACATGGGGCACTAACTAATAAACTGCTACATTTGTACGCTCAACGTGGAGCAAAGTAAATACCGTTTCACTTGTCATCCCAGCCTAAGGAAGACCATTACAAGGTGGCTGTATAATATCAATTCTATTGCTGAGTTCTAGATAGTCAATCTTGTACTATTTGTTTAAAAGAGTCCTTTTATGACATGTGTTACTGTATAAGAGTGGCATGATGAGGATTTTATATAGGGAAGTATTGTGGTGACAATGACACACAGAAGGCACTAGAAGAGAAAGAGCAAGGGTAACAATCTTAGATATAGTATCAACTTTACTAATAGGCCTATGCCCTTATTCATCAATTTGTGTTACCTTCAGAATTTTCTTCCTGGTGTGTAAACACACATATTACTGTACAATTCCTCTGTACGAGCCTATGGCTCTTTGGAATTAATTGAATAAATATCATTCATTCACAATATATAGGGCAGCTATGGGGAGAAGGTATGGTATTATATTGGGGGAAGTATAGGAAGGAATATGTATATAAAGGAAAGTACTGTAAAGAAGCCATGCCATTCAGTAGAACAAACTGTGTCTGTTAGGTAGTCCAAAAGCTGGTTGGATCCTCAAAGAGCACTGCTGCAGCCTAAGTGGGTAGAAACCCACAAAAACCCAAGGCAGCACTATAATTAGGCATACTAGGCAAGACAAGGAGTGAGGTAGTTTGTCAAAACTTTCCTCACTTAGTAAGTACAGCAGTACTGAGTACTGACCCTATGAATAGAACCTTTCACATCACCCACAGGCACTAGCTGCACGGTACTTAGAATGCCATTAATCAGCACTACCGGTGCCATATAATAGCAGCCATGAATGAGACTGAAACATTTGTTTGTTTTTGTTTTTTACGCTATCCAAACTGGGATAGTCTAAATGGTACTTTTGTGGGATGCTGGTCTCAAATGTGGAACCAACTGCCAGGAGCAACTGTTTTTCAACATAGACCAGTTAAGTATCAGGAATGATTGAGATTCTAACAGTCATTATTTGAAACAACACTATTTATTGTTCTTGTTTTTAGTTGGTTTTTTTTTCTCTTTTATTGTTGCTCTTATTTGAGGAAATGTATAATATCCACATGTCAATAAGTTACACTATGATTTGTATATTTGCTACTTGGAAGTGTTCCTTGCCGACATATGGGCATGGTGTGTTTGCATTAGCTCCTCTTCTTTTATTCACTTCCATCTCTGGATCTTAAGATAGAATGGCTCTGAGTTGGATTGGTGGGAGTGCTTTACTTTATTGGGACAGACAACAGGAAACAATGTTGTCAATCAGTAATAAGAAATACTTTTATACATTTTGTTGACTCTTCAAGCACTCTTTGGATTCAGTGTGTGAGGAATGCTTACTTAACTGCTGAGTGTAGTTACAGGGAGCTACCTACTGTTCATGATGCCAGGCTACTTTTAAGTGACTACTGTACTTATAGGCTGCAGTTTTAATTCTTACATCTAAAAGATGTAGGTTTATGTATAAATGACTGATATTTGATAGGTTTTTATTTTTTTATTTTGTACATACAGTACAAGTTGATTATATAGTAGATCTTGCCACCAGGGCAATACGTCTTAATTTCAGGGAACAAATGCCTCTTTCTAGCTTATTTAGTTTCAGAGACATACGTATGCTTTAATAAGTTTCAATCCACACACCTGTGTAGCTAAAATTCTGGAAATACATATGGATATTATTTCATGAGAATTTTGATTCAAGAAAGAATAATTTCATTGTAATAGATTCATATACTGTAGCTTAGCTCCAAAAATCCACCTCCTACCCTATGATCAGTCACAGAAGGCTCTTTGAAAAGTCAGTTTAACATTCAATCCTTATTTTTTTAAATAATACATTGCCTAAGATCGCCTCTATCTAAAGCTGTTTCAGAATTATACAAGGACCACCCATAAATTAAATTTCCCTATTTTTTAAATGAAAAGTAAATATAGTTACATGAAAAGCTTTATTGTCACCAATTTTGAGCTATTTCTCGACATAATCACCACCAGAACTGAGACACCTGTTATTTTGTGGAATCAACTTTTGCATTCCTTTGTCATAGAAGTCTGCCACCTAGGAATGGAACCAGTGTGTGGCATTCAGCTTCAGCTCGTTGTCAGTGTGAAAATGCTGATTGGAGGACAAGAATTTCTTGAGGTGTAAGAAAAGATGGAAATCGCTGGGAGCAAGATCAGGAAAGTAACTGTTCTGCAGGAGCTCAGCTGGAAGCTGTTTGATCATCCACCGTACAGTCCTGATCTTGCTCCCAGCGATGTCCATCTTTTCTTGCGACTCAAGAAAATCCTGTCCTCCGGTCAGCATTTTCACACTGACGAAGATAGCTGAAGACAATTGTCACACGCTGGTTCCATTCCTAGGCGGCAGACTTCTATGACACAGGAATGCAAAAGTTGATCCCGCAATATAACAGGTATCTCAGTTCTGGTGGTGATTATGTTGAAAAATAGCTCAAACATTGCTGTATCTGGTGCCAATCAAGTTCTTAATTTAACTATGCTTTCTTTTTATATAAAAAATAGGGAAACTTAATTTATGGATGGGCTTCATCCATATTTTTAAGGAATTTTTCAACTGTAATTTTTCATCCCTATAAATAGAATAAATTAAAATAATTCTCAGTTTCAGAAAGAAAAAAGAAAACTCTTATTTTTCAGCCTAGAAATAAAATTTTATGAAATCTTGTCTTATTCCTTGCTGAACAACTTAAAGGAACTTCGATCCAAAGTTTTATGTTGCCATGTCTAAAAGTTCCAGAGATATGGTGGTGAGTGAATTAGTGTATTGCGTTTTCCTTCTATACATAGAGAATATAACTGTGCTGAATAATCAGGTCACAATTAACAAATCATGAAAAATGAATAATATTGCTGTATCTTGTATCACAATCTATAATCAATTCATAACCCATCATGCATGATTTAAAATTTATGGAACTATTGCCATAATACCTGCACAGTAGTACTGAGCATGCTAGAGAAATCACCTTTATATCTGGACGGTATACTTCACAAGCAATCTGTCTAATAAAATAATACAGATCAAACCATTTCCCACAATGTTATATTAGTGAGTAATAAATGTTAACAGTTTATAACCGGGCTTGTTAATTATTTAGTGACTAGTTACTATGGAAGTGAATTATCATTTCTCAGTGATAGATTCTATGGACTTTATAGAGTTAATGAAATAAGCCAGAGGAAGCCTACCTGCAATGCCCAAGTCTCCCTTCTCTCCCTTTTCGCCCTTGGGTCCCGAGTCCCCTGGTTCTCCCTTAGGGCCCACCAGCCCTGGCAAACCGCGCTCTACCGCCTCTCCTGACACACCCTTTCGACCCTAAGATTCAAATCACAAGAACAAGTATCACAATCAAAGCATCACTTTTTATCTCGCCCCTCATTATTTTAAAATTTATGTTGGTAATGCTAAATACATGAGTTTTTTTTATTTCTTAGAAATTAATTTACAAGCGTCCTGATTTAATTATAATAAAAAATAAAAATACATCTTGTAAATTTACTAAGGATTAGACCTCGGAAGTTCATGTAAATGCACGATTGTGTTGGTTTAAAGGTCACATAGTATTTATTTTTAAATATATATATCTTCGCATTCTCACGTTCTTTACACTAAAAGTGTGTGAAGATTATTATCCATATTATGATGATTTTTTTTACTATGATGCATATGTAGTCTTATATAATTGCTCAGAACACAAGTGGATCAAGTCCATTCAGGGATGAATAGAGATATTCACCCATAAAGTTGGTGTCCTCAGAAGCATGTGATAATTGGATTTCACGATATAATGATGTTAAAACCTTGAGTTTGAAGATTGAATATGACAATAAGGAGGGCACACTTGTTTTTACAGTGCTTGTATGATAAACAGTAGAAATCGCAGCTTGGGAGAGCCTTAGACATTGTGGCCATTCAGCCCCGTGTAATTGGGTGTGTGTGTGTGTAATTTTGTCTGATAGCCTGTGTTATTGTGTTGGCTGTATTAGTGTGTGTATTTGTTTTACACATGAGGATTGGGCAAGATGCGGCTGTGGCCTTAAGTTAGGAACCATCCCGGCATTTGCCTCGAGTAGTTGTGGGAAACCATGGTAAACCACTTCCAGGATGGCTGAGGTGGGAATCGAACCCACCTCTTCTCAGTTTTACCTCATGAGGCTGAGTGTATCCCATTCCTGTCCTCAGAAACGAAAGAAAGAATAATACAACAAATCAAAAGGTCAAACAGTACATTTTCAAAACTTTGTACTGGGTCGTGTTAAGTGCCATCGTTATAGTCAAGATTTCCGTTCTCATCTTGCACGTGATATTCCTGTTGCATAATGCTCCGACTCTTGACAGGAAAATAATGGATAATACTTCCATTATGTTCTGTAAACACTGTATATTCACAGAACTTATTCTCGGTACTTCAATCATACAAATCTCGTCTTTGCTGTCATCATCCTCTTCTGGTTCCCCACAGCAATTCGAAGACCTTGTCTGAGATTCACCTGGAAGCTGCAGGAAATAGGCATGACAGGTCGGTGGAAAAAATGGCATGCCCTTCTTTGTTTCTGTATTTACACGGCCTGTGCAAGGGCAACTAGTTGCTGAATTCTTCACCTGAATCGTATGACGATTTAAAGCTAAGGCGAGATTCTTTTTTAAAACAAAGACATCGAATTTTCAGCCATAATGCATGCGAGGAACCAACCTTGAGGACATGTACCATCTGTACTCCAAAGACAAATGACATTCTACTCAGTGCACAAACAATAAAAAAAAAACTATAGATATTTTCTTTTCTAATTTAGTGTATTTATTTTAGTATAAGTTAATAGAAGAATTAAACTTCTGTCTTAGAGAATTGCTGATGGCACAATAGACGGAGGGTATCCTGAGCAAACCAATTCACTCATTATCTCGATTTCTTTACAAAATGGACTTGATCAATTTTACTCTGAACATATCACATATTAGTGCTGTTTACATGATTTCATGGGACTTTTTAAAATATTTGACAATAAAACAGAGCATTTGACTTTATTGTCATTCCTCCTGCTTGCTATAGAAGCTTACCAACATTATGATACAATTGGAGAAAATTCCTACTATAGCCCAAGGTAAACAAGTTTCAGCTAATGGGATATACCATGTCTGGACAATGGACATTGCAAACCTCCAAATTGTATCATAGTTGTCTACTGTTGGGATCAGAAACTATTAGATGCACAACCAGAGGATTTGCATAGAATGATGGTAAAAGTGTTTGCAAATTGAAGTACTGTACAAATGCCAATAAGACAGTCGAGCAGTAAAGCTCTGTTGTTGTTGTAGTTTCTTTTAGAGACATGGATCATCAGACCCATGCACTTGAGTGTGTGTGGAATCTGTGTTAGGCCTACCTGTTATTATGTGCTGGCAGTGTGAGTTACTTGCAATTGGGATAAGGAATATCAATGAGGCAGCCATATCCTTAAGATAAGTACCGGTATCATCCTGAGATCAGAAAGTAGTCATACTGTACATAATTCTCATATCCACATGTTCTTCCCTTCCCTTCAAATTATACTTCCATATAGATGCCCTTACACACTTCAGCCAACAATAAATTAATTAAATACGATTTTGATGTCTGAGAAAATGTGTATACAGTAGTCCCACAAAAATTACAATTGAGATTTATGTCAAATTATTTAAAATTTTATAATGCATATTGCTGAATTCTTCACCTGAATCGTATGACGATTTAATTGCATATTACAGTAATCCTATTTTTAGTGCATGAACTTTCGAGATCTACTAATGCTAGTTTATACTTCTTACTTTTTGAAATCAATACTAAGAAATAGATTTTGGTTTAATGACTGTTGCATTAAATTATAGTGACATCATTTTCTGTCTCATCTATTTGGTGGCTGTTTACCACAAGAAAGCAATAATACATACCTTACTAAATAAAGAAAGTGTATAGGATTTGAAGAATGTTAATGGAATAAGAAAAGACTAAAGGGAACAGAACAGTGTGCAGACATATATAATATTAAAATTAAGAGCACCTTGTGGCTTAGGTTCAAATTTAAAGAATTTTGACCATTTGAAGCATATTACAGAACTTTCCCAACTATATCTCATCCACGGAATCTGTGAAGTAGGTTTGCGCATGACGTCACACAGAGGAAGTGAAAAGAGAATGCGATAGGTGGAGCTTGGCAGCCCAGTCGTTGCGAGAGTTGGTTGAAGCCAAGGTCGCGCCTCCCAACGGCGCTTATTATTCAGTGGCATAGCACCTCATTGGCCAGTCAACCGAGTCACTCCTGTGCGCAGACTACGTGTTTTCACACTAGCACTTCGCAGATTGCTTGGACGGAGTTTATAGTGTATGGCTATATTGCTTGATCACTAATGCAAAGAAAGTCATTCTTCGTAAAAGAGGTAATACTGTTACAGTCAGACTATTTTTTGCCATCAATAGGCTAGTCCTAGTGCAAATATTTGAACTAATCTTAAGTACATTTTGGAATGCCTCTAATGTATGTTTTTTAACGATTTAAGCTCAGATTTTCTTAACTAAACTGCATCTAATATTTTATACACATTTTTGGTATTTATATGATGACCGATTAATGTTCATGTTTAGGAGACTTAACAGTGAGTCATACTCCTCATTCATGAAATAGTAAGTCAAGTACTCTGACACAAAGAATGAGGATGCCCGGGTAGAAGAGATTAAGTACCGTAATGTGACCATATGTCCTGATTTTGGCAGGATAGTCCCGAATTTTGATTCCATTTACCATCGTGCCCGAAATGTCTGGTAATGATAGCCAAATTGTCCTGATTTGTCATAGATAACACTGACATGGAAAAATAACATATGCAATGGTTAAATAAGTAAACCTATGCGGAAGTGTACATTTAATTTTGAACACCAGAAAAAGTCTCCATTCCTAATGAAAGGAAGAAATAGCAGTGAAGTGCACTGTGAAAGATGCTAGTCACCTTTCCCTAGTGGTCAAAATAGATTATCTAACATTGATAAACATATAAAAACTCTAAAGCATAAATTGAATGATGAGAGTGTGTAAGATAAGTAAAAGTGTGAGTAATTTCTTTAAGAGCTTAACGTCTAGCAAAGATCTTAAAATTGGTGCAGCTAAAGGTGTGTGGGCATGTCACATTGTCAAAGAAAATCACTTTTTGATCCAACGATTGTTCTACCGATATATTACAGACATGTTTTGATCAGCCAAAATTTAGTTGTGGTAAAATCAAATCTGGAGCGATTGTCATTAATGTTCAAGTTGCTCATGCGATGGACATATTAAAAGAGTTGAACATTTTACTGTCATACACTAATCACAGTGATGAAAAACTGTTCCCAGTTATCATCTGAAGGTTTCTTCTTTGTGAAGGCACGTCAGTAAAAATTTTGGAATTGAAATCACACCTTGCATGTATTCAGATTTACTTGTCCAGTATCTGGTGCATGTTATTGAAATGCACATGATCACAAACAAAGTAAATTGGTAGTAGCACTTTGAGGGTACAATACCTACCAAATACAATATTGAAGGAGCAAATCAAAGTGAGTGAGTAAGGCTTTTCACAAGTTGTAGAATTGTTTGGGCCAAGGAATTGTTGGCAATGATTGCACAGTACTGTCTATCTGTGGCCTTGCTTTGTTGATATTAAATACAGTATATCCTTTCAATTTGACTTTTTTCCCTTCATTATCCTCCCTTATTTGTAGTCTAATTTCCTTTCATTAGTTTTCTAATAACAAGAACAAAGGCGAGTTTCCTAAAATTATGTAATCATTCAAATTTGATGAGTTCTTCTTTTTCTTGGCCACACAGAATCTTTGATACTGAGTTATCTTTTGCATCATGATGTTGGCGAACTCATGATTATTATTGTACATGTTTTCATATACAGCTGACTGTTTCCTATCTTTGATAGCATTTCTGTGTTCATAGTCTATATATATAAAAATCAATCTTACGTGATAGTTTGTCTGTGGGTGTGTATGTCTCCTATGCATTCATATACCACTCAACCGATTGCGATGAAACTTGGGTGAGATGTTGAGTACACTCTAAGGAAGGTTTCTGACTTAGTAAATCCATTTTACAATAGGTAGCGCACGCGTAGATTCAACAAATGAGTGACGATGCGCGAAGCGTTTCAAACAAGTCCCGTATGTGTTCATATACCATTCGTCCGATAGCGATGAAACTTGGGTGAGATGTTGAGTACACTCCAAGGAAGGTTTCTGACTTAGTAAATCCACTTTAAAAATGGGTAGCGCACGCGTAGATTCAACAAATGAGCGACGATGCGCGAAGCATTTCAACAAAGTCCCGTATGTGTTCATATACCATTCGTCCGATTGCGATGAAACTTTGGCGAGATGTTGAGTACACTCCAAGGAAGGTTTCTGACTTAGTAAATCCATTTTACAATAGGTAGCGCACGCGTAGATTCAACAAATGAGCGACGATGCGCGAAGCATTTCAACAAAGTCCCGTATGCATTCATATACCATTCGTCCGATAGCTATGAAACTTGGGTAAAATGTTGTGTACACTGCAGGGAAATTTTCTGGCTTAGTACATCCACTTTACAATAGGCAGCGCACGATTAGATTCAACAAATGAGCTACGACGCGCGAAGCGTTTCAACAAAGTCCCATTTAATTTCATATACCATTCATCCGATAGCGATGAAACTTGGGTGAGATGCTGTGTACACTCCAGGGAAGGTTTCTGGCTTAGTGCATACATTTTACAATAGGTAGCGCACCAGTAGATTCAACAAATGAGCGATGACACGCGAAGCGTTTCAACAAAGTCCCGTATAAAGTCATATACCATTCGTCTGATAGTGATAAATGTTTGGTGAATTGTTGTGTACACTCCAGGAAAGGTTTCTGGCTAAGTAAATCCATTTTACAATACGAAGCGCACGTTTATGTTCAACAAATGAGTGACTACGCGCGAAGCGTTTCGACAACGTCCCGTATACGTTCACATACCATTCATCCGATTGCGATGAAGCTTGGGTGAGATGTTGTGTACACTCCAGGGAAGGTTTCTGGCTGAGTACATCCATATTACAATATGTAGCGCAAGAGTAGAATCAACAAATGAGCGACGACACGCGAAGCGTTTCAACCAAGTCCCGTATGCATACATGTACCATTCGTCCGTACCTATGATACTTGGGTGAGATGTTGTGTACACGTCATGGAAAATTTCTGGCTTAGTAAATCCCCTATACAATATGCAGCGCACAAGTTGATTCAACAAATGAGGGACGACGCGCGAAGCGTTTCAACAAAGTCCCGTATAAGGTCATATACCATTCTGCCGTTAGCGGTGAAACTTGGGTGAAATATGGTTGACACTCCAAGGAAGGTTTCTGGCTTAGTAAATACATTTCACAGTAGGTAGCACACGAGTAGATTCGACAAATGAACGACGATAGCGATGAAACTTGGGTGAGATGTTGTGGACACTTACGTGACGGTTTCTAACTTAGTAAATACATTTTACAGTAGGTAGCGCACGAGTAGATTCAACAAATGAGTGACGGAGTGCGAATCGTTTAAACAAAATCAGGTATGCGTTCATATACTATTCATCCGATTGCGATGAAACATTGATCAGTTATTTTGTACCCGCCAGGGAAGGGGACTTAGTAAATCCATTTCACAATAAGTAGCGCAAGAGTAGATGCAACAAATGGGTGACGACGCGCGAAGCGTTTCAACAAAATTCCCTATTGCGTTCATATAACATTCTTCGATTGCGATGAAACCTTGATGAGTTATTGTGTACACGCCAGGGAAGGGCTTCGACTTAGTAATACATTTCTCAATAGGTAGCGCACGAGTAGATTCAACAAATGAGTGATAGCGCACGAATCGTTTAAACAAAAACCCCTATACGTGCATATACCATTCATCCGATTGCGATGAATCATTGATGAGTCATTGTGTACACGCCAGGGAAGGGTTTCGACTTAGTAAATCCATTTCACAATAGGTAGCGTACGATTAGATTCAACAAATGAGTGACAGCGATGAAACTTTTTGAAAGTTGTTGTGCACGCTCCCACGAATGGTTCTAAATTAGAAAATCCATTTTATGATAGCTTAGAGGCAGTTAACATGTTGTGTATCCAAAAGCACTTCAAGAAACAGAATTTCAACGCCAACACTTTCTTTGATTGGCATTGCAACGCATGCCGGGTACAGCTTGTATATTATACAAATACATTTGAAGAATTCTTCCAGCATTTTATCACCATTTGTTGCTTGACTTTCTTCAAATTATTAGATATGTTGTGATGCAAATTAATTATATTACGGTATGTCTCAGTCTCCCATAAGTCCAACCCCTCGTCCACGTCGTGAGAGACGGGCAACGGCACAAAGTAGGGGATTGCCTGTAGGGGCGAAGTACAGTGGGGACTTCGTGTGCCCCGGGACAGTTACGGTAGCTGTGAAGGTCCTACAGGAACCCTGAAAAGTGACGGCTAACGGGGCTCTGGTGAAGCTACGATAGGCCCAGCAAGCCAGTAGTGGATAAAACCAAATGCTTTCAAAAATGGAACGAGCCTCGGACAGGATGGATTTAATAGACGACGACACGGCTGTACACACGGACAAAGATTTGGAACTTTAAACCTAAGAACGCTGACGGGGAAGGTGGAGGAGATAGTGGATATGATGGAAAGAAGGAAGTTGGATTTATTGGGATTGGCAGAAACAAAGTGGAAAGGGGAAGGAAGGAGAGTACTGAGAAAAGGCTATAGACTGTACTGGAGTGGGAACGAAGAGGGAAAGAGGAATGGAGTGGGAGTAGTAGTACGAGATGGTTTAAAAGAAGAAGTGAGGAGAATAAGTGATAGGATGATGAAAGTGAAAGTAGCACTGAGGGGAGAGACCGTAGAAATAGTGCAAGTGTATGCTCCACAAGTAGGCTGCGCTTCTGAAGAGAAGGAGGAGTTTGAAGAGGAATTGCAGAAGCAGCTGGTAGGAAGAAATATGATTGTTGTGGGGGACCTCAATGCCCATGTAGGAAGAGAAAGACAAGGTTATGAGAGTGTTCTAGGACCAGAGGGTTGGGGTGGAAGAAATGAGGAAGGAAAGAGACTGTTGGACTTCTGCCAGAGGAACAGCCTGCTAGTTGGGAACTCCTGGTTTAAGAAAAGAGAGAGCCACACAAACACATGGTACAGTGATGACTTGACCAGGAAGTCGGTGGTCGACTATATACTGTATGAGAAAGAACTAAATAAGAACATCACGGATATCAAGGTTATACCATCGGAGAACCTGGATAGCGACCATCGATTACTGGTAATGAACCTGAGAGGGAGTAAGGAGAAGAAAGGGACTGAGAACCAGGAAAGACGTATAAGGATATGGAAACTGAAAGAAGGGGATAGAAGGGTCGAGTACCTCAAAATGGTAAAGGAAGGAATTCCAACAGATGAAGAAAGAGGGGTGGAAGAGGAATGGGCTAGATTTAAGAAGACACTAGTGGGTGCAGCAGAAGCAGTATGTGGGAGGACAAGTAGTAAGAAGAGGTGGAAGGAAACACCATGGTGGAATGAGAAGACAAAAGATATAGTAAGGGAAAAGAATAGAGCCTTTAGGAGGTGGTATCAAAATAGGACGGTAGAGACAAGGGAAGAGTACCAGGAAAGAAAGAAGGAGGCGAAGAGAGTGGTGGCTGAGGAGAGAAGGAAGTGGATGGAAGAGTGGACAAAGATGATGGAGGAGGATAGTGAAGGTACAAAAAAGGTCCTGTATGGGATGGTAAAAAATAAGAGGCGGAAGGATCCTACGGATTATGTTAGAATGGTGAACAAAAGGGGACAAGAGATAGAAAATAGGGAAGAACTGAAGAAAATGTGGAAAGAATATTTTGAAGAACTTCTGAACCCAAATGGAAAAGATGGTGAGGAGGAAGAAATCGGGAAAGAGGAAGATGAACTGCAAACAGAAAAGGACTTAACATGGAAAGAAGTGGAAGATGCAGTGAACAAGATGAAAGGAGGGAAGGCACCGGGTGTGGATGAGTTGAGTGTGGAGATGGTGAGAGCAGCAGGAGAGGTGGGGATACAGTGGCTGTACCGAGTGATGAGGACAGCATGGAAGGAAAGGAAGACCCCAGAGGACTGGAAAAAAGGAATCATTGTCCCGATCTTCAAGAAAGGTAGTAGAACAGATTGCAGAAACTATCGGGGAATAACACTGATGAGTCATTGTGCAAAGATCTTCGAGAAAGTTTTGGAAAAGAGAATTAGGACAAGGATAGAAGGAGGGATGAGGGAAGAACAACATGGCTTCAGAGCAGGAAGGTCCACAGTGGATTTGATTTTTGCTGTAAGGCAGTTACAAGAACAGCACTATGAGTATGGAACAGATCTACTGATGGCCTTCCTGGACATTGAGAAAGCATATGACAGTGTATGCAGAAACAAAGTATGGAAGTCCCTGGAGGATAGAGGAGTAGAGAAATGGACTATAAAGAGGATAAAGGAGATGTACAAGGGAAGCGTGAGCTGTGTGAAAGTGGGAGGAGAGAGATCTGACTGGTTGGAACAAAGAAACGGCCTGAAACAAGGAAGTGCACTGTCACCGTTACTTTTCATTGTGGTGATGGATGACATAATGACCCGAGTGGCACAAGTAATTGGGGACGGAAAGATGAAAGCAATGGTGTTTGCAGATGATTTGATGATTTGGGGAAACAAGGAGGAGGAGGTACAGGAACAGTTGGACGTGTGGGAAGGAATAATACAAGGATATGGGATGAAATTTAGCATAAATAAGAGTGAGATGGTGATCACAACAAGGAAGAAGGAAAGAACCACAACGGGAATAACAGTTGGTGGGTAACAGTTGAAGAAAGTGGAGAGTTTCAAGTATCTGGGAAGCCTGATACAAGATAATGGAAGAAACGATAGAGAAATAAATGAGCGGGGGAGGCAGGCAGAAGCATTTCGGAGGAGTGTGAGAAGCATGTTATGGAGCAAGGATGTCCCTCAGAACAGCAAAAAGATCATATATCGGACGTACTATGTCCCTATCCTAGACGTATGCCTCGGAGACCTGGGTTATGAAAGGAAGGGAGAAGAGCAAAATACAGGCCAGTGAGATGAGGTTCTTGAGAAGCAGTATTGGAGCTACAAAGATGGACAGAATATGAAATGAGAGGACCAGAGAATTAATGAAGGAGGAACCATTACAGGATGGTATAGAGAAATCTAGACTTAGATGGTATGGACATGTTAAACGAATGGAGGAGAAGAGGATACCCAGGAGAGTACATGAGACGAAGTGGGAAGGAAAGAGACCGAGGGGAAGACCGAGAGACAGGTGGCTGAAGGGGGTGGAAGAAAGCGTGAAGAAGAGAGGAGAAGACTGGACAAGGGTGGAGGCTGAGAGATGGTGGGAAGACAGAAGACGTTGGAGAGGCTAGTGTTCCAAACAGACCCGGCCAGTGGCTGGAAACTGTGCAAGATGATGATGATGACGGTATGTCTCAGCCCATGGTGATGACAAGAGGGGAAAGACAAGGAAAGGGCACTGTGAAAATTGGAAGTCAGAGTTTAGAAATTGTGGACACGTTCAAATACCTAGGAAGTGAATTGATGCAAACTGGTAGGTTGGACATGGAGATTGGCAGGAGGGTACAGTAGAGCAATGCATTCTATCAAAGTGTAAGAAAACTTGTTTGGGATAAGGAAGTACCAAGGAAAAGCAAGGAGGTAATGTATAAAGTGTACTATGTTTCCATATTAACTTATGCAGCTGAGACTTGGACCCTGACAAGCAGGCAAGAGAGTAGAATCCAAGCCAGTGAAATGAAATTCCTAAGAAGTATGATAGGAAAGACAAGGAAAGACAGAGTGAGGAATGAAGATGTTAGGAAAGAAGTTGGTATGGGAAAACTAAATGAGAGAATTGAGAAGAATAAACTAAGGTGGTGTGGACATGTAAAGAGGATGGAGGAAAATAGAATACGAAGACAGATGCTGGAGGCGAAGTGCAACGGTAAGAGAGCAAGAGGAAGACCTAGAACAAGGTGGATTGATTCAGTGAAGAACAGCGTAAGAAAAAGAAATCTGGACTGGGACAAGATCGTGGAAGAAGAATGATGGAAGGAGAGAGGAAAGTGGAGAAGTGCCATAAATACCCCGACCCGGCAGGAGCTGGATAAGGGGAAATGATGATGATGATGATATGTCTCATTATATTCTTTGTCCTTATATAGGCTATCTGTGCTATTTATGTATTTTTTAACCTATTTCCATCATATGAAATTTAGGCTTCTGCAATCACCTCTTGTCCATGAGTGTGCATGTGAATATTTGTGTCCCCCTAATAAAATTTGATTGGTTGGAGTGATTTCAATGAAACTTGGTAAAGGCTTAGTACTATCCTGTCCAGCCCTGACCATGCCTTTTAAACTTCAATAAGCCTTACCAATCCAACATGGTGGCCATGAAAAATATAATAATATATTAATACCAGCATTGGTACCCTTTGCTGAAGTCAGTGCAGCCTCTACACACTGTGAAGACATATTCTAAACCCCCTGTATCTATATAAGCAGATCAAGGAACCAACACTTGAGAATATACTCTTATTGATGCTTTGAATCCAGAAATGTTGAATGAAGCTTAATGAAATCAGCAGTATGAAGCTATCTAACGTCAGAATCACGTCTGTTCATAATGCTAGTAGTGAAACAACTACCTGGTTCCCCTATAAAGGCAAAGAACTGCTATGGAGAAACCACGAAAACCATTTTCAGGACAGCCGAGGTGGAATTCAAACTTATGCTCTCTCGATGTCAGCGAGGCACTAGTCAGCGCTTTAACACCGTGGCCAGTTATTGTGAAATAATGAAGCCCATAAAAAAATCGAAGAAACATTAACAACGTAACATCTAGACTTTGGTTGAAGGGCCCTGGATTCGATTCCCAGCTGGGTCTTGGAATTTTATCTTTGCATAGTTAATTCCTTTGCTCAGGGACTGGGTGTTTGTGACATCTTCATCATTCATTTCATCCTCATCACAATGTGCAGGTTGCGTATGCCAGTCAACTAGAGAGCCTGCACCAAGCTTCTCCAGAGGCCACACACCATTATTATCTATCTTATCATTAACTATCTTCCATTACCCATCGTTGACGGAAACATAAAGGAAGTGACAACAACTTCTAGGTCATATCACTGTCACCGAAGAAAAGAAACAAAAGTTCTATGACAGAAAAATGGAGGATAACCTTGTTCTCTAAATACCATAGCTAATAGTGGAGTAAATTATGCTAACTAATGTTCCATGAAGAGTTAAGTACTACATTGGAATCTTTAGATGCAAATGACTTTGCTATTCCGCCCCTTAAAACCTCAATAACTAACAAACATTGGAATCTAGGCTATAGCAAGAAATAATTTTAGCACAACCTTCGCCGAGAAAATACCAATGGAATTAGGCGACTGCATTAAACGAACAGTAGCTGTGAAGAAAATCTATTTTCCATATTTCTGGCCATTGACAGTTTAAAAAAAAATATAATGTTATTGGCCTAATGTACCTTCTAACTACTCAGAATTTTCCCCCAAAGGGGATCTTTAATAATGTGCCAAAAGAATACTGACATAGCTCTCTCGTATTTGCACACCCTCAAATGCCAACTAACTGCACCAGGATCTGATCCTGCAACCTTAGGCACAGTTGGTGAGAGTGTTACTGCAGCACCATGCAGCCAGTCTGTAGACAGTTTAAGTAGCATGCGTATGGCTTGTGCGAACTGAATGACGATGATAGCTTGCGACTTCTTAAATGCATGATTGAGACACATGCATGTCAGCATAATTTGCTTCTTGCCTTATTGGGGAAGCAATGAGTGATTTGCAGCCATTTTGAGATGTATGTCAAGAGATGGGTATGAATTGCTCAATTGCCTAACTGGCAAAATTTGGAGCTTTCTCTTAACCCCGTCATCCCTCTACATTACCTGAATAATTTACAGCCAAGTTTTATTTTAGGGATGTCTTCTACTTGCATATGAATTTTCATGCCGTTTGCCCCAGTAGTTTTGACGCCAACCCATAACAAACAGGCAAAGAGACAAAAATTAAACTGAAGGTATATTTGATCACTATCTTGGTTAAATACAAAGTTTCAGCCAAAAATTCTAAAATGTTCTGACAGAAACCTTACTTTATTTTTAGAGATGACATAAGTTTTAGAGCTGAGGACCTGGCATCGAGAATGACTGATTTATTTATTTATCGATTTATGGATTTATATAATTATATCTACCTGTTTGTTTATCTATATATCTATCTAATCTGCACTTTGGGGAGAATGCCCAGGAGACAAGATCTACAAACAAGTAGTTCCATGACGAACTAAAGAGATAACTTTTCTATTGGAGATTCAATCCTTATTCCTCTAATTAGACTGATTAAGAATATTAATTTTATTTACAGAATTATGTTGGTAGCACTGGCATTATAAAATTTGAAATCGTCTTCTTGCATGGATTCTGAGAAGATGTGATTCTAGGCTCAAATGCCCAGGGAGAGACACTAGGTAGTTGGTAGAACTGAGAATGTGCACAAATATATCTTATGACTAGAGACGGGAATTTGCCTATTTTATTCCTGTGTTTAGAAACGTAGGCTTTCGAGATATAAATCCGTTTTAGGTTCTTTTAGGCTAGATTTCATTGGTTTTATTGTGCCTATAAATGCCTATTTGGAGTATAATTGCCTATTTGATGCCTTTTGTCTATTTTTTAAAGTGCATTATATTGCAGCTGGTGTGCTCGACTGAATTATATTCTCATTTCTCAATATGTGTTTACCCCACGAACAAGAATGGGAATTCTCGGAAGTTACCAGAAATAGCACATGGGATCTCGATATTAAGCCCCCAAACTTAACAACCCTTCGTTTTTTATTTCACTTTTATTTATATTGAAAATTTACCCATTAGTATGTGTGTGAATTAATATCATAAACTTGATGCTGATTGAATAACAAAAGAACGAACTTAGTGCAATGTTTTCGCGTTTTTTCAATCTCGATATTAAGCCTCCAAAGTTAAAAACCATTCGTTTCAGGTATCGTCCCCTTCAAAAGCCGCGTTAGGTTGGCGCTGCAACCTACTGTCGACCAAAATATTATATGCACTCAAGTTTGAAGGTTGTTTGTGAAGTAACCAATAGACCTACATAAAATCCAATAACATAATTTTCATCGTTCTATTTTACGTTAGTTCTTGTAGGTTTGGAATTTTTATTTTTTTTATTTTTTTATCGCAGTTGAAACACAAAAAGTGCCCGTTTTTAAGCGTGTTTCAACCATGCGTCACATTTAAGAATTATTATCTCACAAACCCGTCATCAGACCGAATCCAAATTTTAACACAATATACATTGGAATGTTGTATAAATGGTTTATTAATTTTAAAATTTTGTGTGTCCAAGAAACGAAGTTGTTATCATTTTTGTAATGTAACGTTTTCTCGGCTCGGGGTGGTTGGAAAATGTAGTTCTTGGTTGCATTGTAATCCTTATACATCAAAAGGTTATGCTGTATGACTGTGAAATACTTAAATTAATTCATTTATTTTATATCGGTATGTATTTGTACGGGGAATTAAGACATGGTTCACCAGCTAGCCGCTCCGGGAAATGCTGTACAGCGTTGCTGATATGGAGCCCATCATTTCCGAGCGAGGCGCGCCATGACGCGTGATGAGCCCTTCTTGGCAACGTTGTACAGCTTTCACCGGAGCGGCTAACTGGTGAACCATGTATTAACTCCCTGTACAAATACAAACCTATATAAAATAAGTGAATTAATTTACGTATTTCACAATCATACAGCATACCTTTTTGATGTATAAGGATTACAAAGCAACCAAGAACTACATTTTCCAATCACCCCGAGCCGAGAAAAAGTTACATTACAAAAATGATAACTTTGTTTCTTGGACACACAAAATTTTGAAATTAATAAACCAGTTATACAACATTCCAATGTATATTGTGTTAAAATTTGGATTCGATCTGATGACGGGTTTGTGAGATAATAATTCTTAAATGTGACGCATGGTTGAAACACGCTTAAAAACGGGCATTTTTTGTGTTTCAACTGCGAAACAAAATATTAAAATATAAATTTAAAATTCCAAACCTACATGAACTAACGTAAAATAGAACGATGAAAATGATTATGTTATTGGATTTTATGTAGGTCTATTGGTTACTTCACAAACAACCTTCAAACTCGAGTACACATAATATTTTGGTCGACAGAAACTGTGAATTAATATACATTATATCCTGTACGCGTCTGAGTGTTGAATGGGCAGGCAGTTAAAAGCAGCCAGGAGGGATGCGATCCAGCTGGCAGTTAAAATGCCGCGGCGATCACAGTGGGTTGGTGCTGTAACCTATCTTGTGTTGAATGGACAGGCAGCTTAAAGCAGCTTGGAGGGATGCGATCTAACTGGCAGTGGGTGTAGCATGCCCTCTTACCGAGATAGATGGAAACTTGGTGGTCCCGTCTTGAGCTACTGTTGCCATGCAGCCAGGAGGGATGCGATCCAGCTGGCAGTGAAAATGCCGCGGCGATCACAGTGCGTTGGTGCTGTAACCTATCTTGTGTTGAATGGACAGGCAGTTTAAAGCAGCCAGGAGGGATGCGATCCAGCTGGGAGTGAAAATGCAGCGGCGATCAGTGCATTGGTGCTGTAACCTATCTTGTGTTGAATGGACAGGCAGTTTAAAGCAGCTTGGAGGGATGCAATCTAGCTGGCAGTGGGTGTAGCATGGCCTCTGAACAAGATAGATGGAAACTTGGTGGTCCCGTCTCGAGCTACTGTTGCTATGGAGATGGCCGGCCTTGCTATTACTTCATCAGTTTATTTTCTGCTTTTATTAATCTTTGCTTGAGTGCAAAAAGGCCGAAATCAGAAGAATGAGAAAGGCATGTAGCCAGCCGTTCCTTCTGGGTCCTAAACTATGTGTATGCAAAATTTGGTTGAGATTGGTGGAACGGTATATACGGAACAAATCCACCCACCCACCCACATACATACATACATACATACATACAGACTTTCACTTTTATATATAAGATAAGTATGTTATTAAATTATAAGTTGCTTATTATTAATTATTTTTATAGTAATTAAATATGTTATTAAATTACAAGAAATTTTTTCATGCCTATTTTGTTGCCTATTTTACACGTTAGTGCCTATTTACATGCCTATTTTGGCTATTTTAAGAGCCTATATGCCTGCCTATTTTAACTGTTTTTAGTGCCTATAATTCTCGTCTCTAGTAGTCAGCAAACAGGCTTACTTATGTCTGCTAAGGTATACACTGCACATGCAAAGTTATGTATATATCCAGAAATTGGTATGGCAGTTGCATGTAATTGAACATTATATTATGCACACATGATGATTGGCTATCACCCGCTGACGAGTATGTTTGCAGCACTAACTTGACGATTTACTCAAAATACGTCTAAAACATCTTGAACACACAGTGTGCTAAATTTGATGGTTTTTCCATACTCATATTCCGAGATATTGACTCTAGAGTTCAAAAGTTTGAGATCATCAATACACAGTTGATAGTCCTGGTGACTTATAATAAATATAGTCATATTGAAACGTTTTGCTAGCTCCTAACTGTTTGGTGAGAAATGTAACTGTTTACCTTTGCCTAAGCTATGTTGTTTTAATGGGCGCCAAGACCTCAACGCAATGTTGAAATCTAAATTTTTATTTAACAACGTCTAGCTCTGGCAGAACACCTTCAAGACTCTATTCACTCAGATCGTGGTATGATTTGATCATTAACCCAACAAACAATTGTATCAGGAGAAGGAATTGGTCTATATCTAATGCTACCTACTGAAAGCAAAGATTGCATTGTAAAAGAAATGAATTTATTATATAAAACAAGAATAGCAAAATTAATAATAATAAGTATAAAATTTAAATTGGAGCGTTGTGATTTGAATATTACCGATAGAAAATTACGTGAAAACGGAGTCTGATAAATTGATTTTACTCTTATTTCCAAGCTATGAAGTTACTGAAATATGAAATGTAAAACAAAGAAAATGAGAGATTGCGTATTTCTGCGTCATTGGCGCTTACCACTGGAAATTGCCAAAGCATTTCCCTCGTTCTTGATGATGTTGTGAGCTTCCCACAGTCTCCTGGACGTCGTCATCTCCGTCGGAATTTGATGATATTCTGGTAGATTAGATAATTCTATGGTCCGTACCTCGGACCCAAACACTCGTACAACCAAGTTTTACAAAAGTTCGTCGCTAACTCCACTGAACATCGGAGCGACACGCACTTGCGACCGTACACCTCAAGTATTTCACAGATAGTCACTAACTCCACTGAACATCGGAGCGACACGCACGCGGATCCATACTCCTCAAGTATTTCACAGATAGTCCCTAACTCCACTGAACATCGGAGCGACACGCACGCGCATCCATACTCCTCAAGTATTTCACAGATAGTCCTCCTTCGACGGCGCGTCGAACGATATATCCACACGCCGGCTCCCCACTCTTCAGTCCCAACTAGCTTACGTCGTCTCCCCTGATTGGCTGACCCACCACGCGATCTTCTCCTCCTCCGGGTCATAACACTCGGCGGGAGGGTTCCGTTCCAACAATTCGTCTTTTCTAGACCTTGCGACCCAAGATTGCGTCATGCTTCTCGACAAGATTAAGCGTGTACTTGAAATCCCAGTGAGTCACGTCTCTCGATATACCCTAACTGACGAAAACTCCGTAAAATTCCGTAATCAGATAATTTTCTATGATATCGTCGTTCGTAATAATTTGCTGGATAGCGTTTTCTAAGACATAGAAAACCTATCTGAATGCTAATAATTTTTATAAAATGCTCCGAAAATACCTTAATAATAATTATAATAAATTAATAATAATAATAAATTAACATGAAAAATTCTCTTGGCTGAACAATTTGCCGCGTAAATAAATATAGAATGGCTTCCTACTAACTTATGCCAGTTGCATAAAACCCCTCGAAAAACACGTTACATATTCGCCTCGGATCATCGGATGATTTACCGTGACGACGGTCCATTATCCGATTATCCCAGACACGTTAATAATCCCCATCCAAAATACCTATTACATAAATGAAATCACCCTAAATTACAGATATATACACTCATAATTTTTCTTCACGCACTTTGCGTCAAAGTTTGTTGTCACTATGGATTGCACTTTGCAACCAGTCCAATGTTTTACATATGGAATAGTGTTCCACGGATATTTCCGCCTCTCAAATTTCTCTATGTTGGAGAAATAGACATAATTAATGTGTGAGCACTATGTATTTACGATGTCATATCACACGCATTGAAGGTGTTCTGATATATTTATATCACCATAGAACTCCCTAATTTCACTGGAGGTCCCCTCCTTATGGTGACATTTAATTCCACTTATCACTGAGCACACGATCACACTATTGTGGCAGCGCCTCGTGACCATAATACTTAATCTCTCTTTGAAGTAGATTAAATTAATATTGACTTCTGAAAAAAAAACAGTAAATGTGCATTACATATAACACCAAATATTTCTGTGCCGTAATCGCCCTGTCTTGTTAAGTTCCCGTTAACCATATTCTACTTAATACTAGTTCTCAACACAGACCATTTCTCCTCACACAAATAATACCATTGTACATATTATCTTAAATTACACACTTACAAATCTTACATGGCGAGGCCGTAAACAGAAATCACGTGTGCTGATATGTATGAGTTTCATGAAGGACTGTCTCGCATTCTGATGGCCCATCTTTTATCTCGTGGACGCCTTAAGCTAACAAGCCCTATTCAAGCGCTCCCCCATCTCTTGGAGATAAATGGGAACCCATCAGCGCTGCCAAAAATGGCCTTGGTGCATCGAGACAATTTAGTGCTCAACAGCATCCGACAATCCCGTCATATTTCCCTGTACCTTAAAAACTCTCATTTACTTACATACTACCCCCCTGTGTGACTTCTGATACGCCTGCCTGGAAGACCAACTCCTCCCACGCACCAAATACCACACTTACTCATTTGATAGGCTGGCTCGCCAGCTAAACACACTCACTTTATGACACATATTTTCGTAGACTATGTATATTATACGTTCCGTATAATCTGTTTCCCTCACTATTCTCCAGCACATATGCTGTTTTCCCAATTCGTTTGGAAACTATAAATGTTTCTGTGTCACCTGCTTCCAACCTTGCAAGTGGCTCCCTTTAAATGAACCTCATCACGTTGCTCTACCTAGCATATTTCTCAGTGTCTGTAACGATGCCCTGTTGCTACTGTCCACACATGCTAACCCTACTTTCCTCTGGTGTTACACCTCTACTCGACACTCTATGACCTAAAAATGTCACTTCTGACTGACAGAATGACGACTTAGACAGCTTCAAAGTGAACCCTGCCTGATCTAACTTCTGAAAACTATATTTAAATGACGTAGATGCTCCTCAAAACTGCGTGAACTAATTACCATATCATCTATGTAAATGGTTACAAACTCTCCTGTGTCATCCCCTAATGCGATGTTTAAAGCCCTAATTAAAGCTGCTGAACTACTCTTTAACCCATAAGGTGTTCTACAAAATTGATAAAGGTTATATTTATGACTAAAAGCTGTAAATGGTCTATCTTCGTACATAAGTGGCACTTGCCAAAAACTGGAACTCAAATCTACACAAGTGAAATACTTCTTCCCCTCAAATGTTTGCATTAATTCCTCTATTGACATAGATTTCAGCTGATCTGAACTAATTCTACTGTTAACCAAACGAGCGTCTAAACAAATACGAACAGTGCCGTCGGTCTTGGGTACCGTGATCAAAGAATTAACATATGGACTGTTAGAGTGCTCAATAATCCCATCTTCAAGCATCTGATTAATTTGTGCCTCAACTGCACTCTGATAAGCGAAAGGTACAGGATATCTATGTCCTGTGAATACTGACCTATCAATAACGTTCAATGAATGTGTATAGCAATTGGCCATACCAATGCGATCCTCAAAAACTCTCCTATTACACAATAACACATCATAGAGCCGAACACACTGTTCATCCTCTATATTTCCCTGAAATGCAGCCTCACGTAACGAGTCCTCTAGACTTCCGTTCGTAATCACACTGCCCACAAAACATGGAGAACCCCGCTCTACGGCTGGCGATATCTCATTTAAAGTACAAATCACACCTACAATACTACTCCTCTGAATATGGTCATTGAACGCTACTTCTACTTCAGAATCTCCCCATTTAAATTTCAAACTCCCTACATCATAACATAAGTTACCAGACACTCTACTTAGCCACTCTGAACCCAAGATAACACTGAATACTAAATTTGGAATTACAAGGCAAATCTGCTTCTCTACATGATTATTAATTTTAATGTCTACTAAAACTTGCTTAGAAATTACTTTAGACCTCTTCCCAACAGCTGTGATAACAAAAGTGCTTTTAATTGGCATCTCCTCAAAATTTACTCCAGTTCCTTTCATTTTATCATAAAATGCACTACTTATGCAACTCTTCATACAACCACTATCAATTAAAACATCTGTGTACGCCTCGGACACGTTAAATTTAACTATGGGGCTCTTACTAACCACTTCCTGAATAATACCTTCATCATTTAGTTCATGTAATAATTCATTTCTTACATTTAGGTCATAGGGTTCCTGTATAATTGTATGGACAGGGCATGCTACAGACTGAGATTCTGACCTTACTTCGCAGCCTGGTTCGCATTTAAAGAACCGCTACAGCTGGCCGTAGTACTAGTTACTACTGCACTGGTCTGGTTGTTCTGAGTTGTGTTGTCATTGTTTGGCTGTATATTACTACCACTAGGCTGTCCTCTTCCTTGACCCCTATTCTGGTTGTAATTATTGTCATTATAATTTCTCCCTTGATTTCCCCTGAAATCATTGTTTCTCCCTTGATTTCCCCTGTAATCATTGTTCCTCCCTTGATACTGATTACCATAGCCATTTCCTCTGTTCTGATTTAGCTGATTATTATTATTTCTATTTTGAGCATTGGCCCCTTCGCCACCGTTCCCTTGAACTTCTTGATGCCTGGCTTCATTAGGTCTATTATTATTATTACCCTGGTTCCGATTGAAATTGTCCTCATAACCCCCTCTCCCTAGTGCATCAAATGTGCTTAACAAATTTTCTACTTGTGATATAGTCTTTACATTCTGGATACAAGCAGCCTCCTTGATCCTATAGGGAAAGTGCCTAAGTAGCTACCTTACCACATCATTTTCCTCCTTCAAGCCATCCAGATATTTACACACTAATACCTGCCCTAAAAAGTATTCGGTCATGGTGGAGCTTCCTTTAGGGTTATATTTACCACACACTACTCCCTCACGATGCTGCGACTGAATAACCTCATTCCAGAACTTTTCACAGAATTTCATTTTAAAATCATTGATATCAGTAAACTTGTCTCTGTAGACAGCAAACCAATTCCTCGTTTCCCCCACAAACACTTGTTCTAAAATTTCAACTACCTGGCACCACTCAATACTACCATTTTCCAACCTCTCCCCGAATTTATTTTCTATAGTGTTCATGAACTCCATTGGGCACCCCTGTCGATTGCTGAACTTACCCAGTTCTACCTCCCTGTGTGTGCTATTCACAAAAACTGGTCTATTCTGACTATTTTCTTGCCTGATCCTAGCTTTTAATTTTAATTCTAATTCTGCGATTTTCTCCTCAGCCTTCCTCTCAATACTGTTTACTGTTAATTTAATGTTTCCTTCTGATTCTTCTACTTTATCATATAGCTTTGCTTGTTTCTCCTCAATCTTGCTAATGCTCTCTTTATTACTCTCTCTTAAATCATTTACTTCTGCAACTATTTGTGAGTGGACTTTCTCAATTCTACCCCCCAGCTGTTCCTTAACCTCTTTAGTAGCTACCTGAATTTTGTCAATTTCTCCCCCCAATTGCTTTTTGACCTGCTGTGTTTCCAGTTGCACTAGTTCTTTTAAATTTTCAGCCTGTGTACTGATTCTACTTTCCAACTCCTCCTGTACTTTTCCTAATTTTCTGTCTACATCTGCAATAATCTCTTTAGCCTTTTCTTCCATCACCCCCCTGATCTCACCTCTAATCAGTTCGAATTTGTCACTCATTTCCCTACTGTTTTGTTCTAATTTAGCATTTATAGTTTCTGTACTCTCTCTATTTTCCTTACTGTTTTGTTCTAATTTAGCGTTATTCTGTTCTAACTTTGCATTTAAAGCTTCTGTACTTTCTTTATTTTCCCTACTGTTTTGTTCTAGTTTAGCGTTATTCTGTTCTAACTTTGCATTTAAAGCTTCTGTACTTTCTTTATTTTCCCTACTGTTTTGTTCTAATTTAGCGTTATTCTGTTCTAACTTTGCATTTAAGGCATCACTACTAACTTTGTTCTGATACATAAACTCGAGAAGTAATGTTTTTAATTCTGGTTGGCCGCCTACACTCCCTGTTTCAGTATCGGGATTTACCTCCGCTACCCCGGTACTACCATCACTCGACATACTGCTCGTATCATCACTCTCCCGTTGATGACCACTACGTAACCTCATCTGTCTTTCTTTCTCATCCCCCATAATGATATACACTGATACAGACAAATAACCCCCAAAATACAGGCACAGAAATATATACCCTTCTCCTTCCACAAATGTTATTAGGTTTTCAGCCCCAAGTTGTCGGCGACAAGTGATACGTTTTGCTAGCTCCTAACTGTTTGGTGAGAAATGTAACTGTTTACCTTTGCCTAAGCTATGTTGTTTTAATGGGCGCCAAGACCTCAACGCAATGTTGAAATCTAAATTTTTATTTAACAACGTCTAGCTCTGGCAGAACACCTTCAAGACTCTATTCACTCAGATCGTGGTATGATTTGATCATTAACCCAACAAACAATTGTATCAGGAGAAGGAATTGGTCTATATCTAATGCTACCTACTGAAAGCAAAGATTGCATTGTAAAAGAAATGAATTTATTATATAAAACAAGAATAGCAAAATTAATAATAATAAGTATAAAATTTAAATTGGAGCGTTGTGATTTGAATATTACCGATAGAAAATTACGTGAAAACGGAGTCTGATAAATTGATTTTACTCTTATTTCCAAGCTATGAAGTTACTGAAATATGAAATGTAAAACAAAGAAAATGAGAGATTGCGTATTTCTGCGTCATTGGCGCTTACCACTGGAAATTGCCAAAGCATTTCCCTCGTTCTTGATGATGTTGTGAGCTTCCCACAGTCTCCTGGACGTCGTCATCTCCGTCGGAATTTGATGATATTCTGGTAGATTAGATAATTCTATGGTCCGTACCTCGGACCCAAACACTCGTACAACCAAGTTTTACAAAAGTTCGTCGCTAACTCCACTGAACATCGGAGCGACACGCACTTGCGACCGTACACCTCAAGTATTTCACAGATAGTCACTAACTCCACTGAACATCGGAGCGACACGCACGCGGATCCATACTCCTCAAGTATTTCACAGATAGTCCCTAACTCCACTGAACATCGGAGCGACACGCACGCGCATCCATACTCCTCAAGTATTTCACAGATAGTCCTCCTTCGACGGCGCGTCGAACGATATATCCACACGCCGGCTCCCCACTCTTCAGTCCCAACTAGCTTACGTCGTCTCCCCTGATTGGCTGACCCACCACGCGATCTTCTCCTCCTCCGGGTCATTACACTCGGCGGGAGGGTTCCGTTCCAACAATTCGTCTTTTCTAGACCTTGCGACCCAAGATTGCGTCATGCTTCTCGACAAGATTAAGCGTGTACTTGAAATCCCAGTGAGTCACGTCTCTCGATATACCCTAACTGACGAAAACTCCGTAAAATTCCGTAATCAGATAATTTTCTATGATATCGTCGTTCGTAATAATTTGCTGGATAGCGTTTTCTAAGACATAGAAAACCTATCTGAATGCTAATAATTTTTATAAAATGCTCCGAAAATACCTTAATAATAATTATAATAAATTAATAATAATAATAAATTAACATGAAAAATTCTCTTGGCTGAACAATTTGCCGCGTAAATAAATATAGAATGGCTTCCTACTGACTTATGCCAGTTGCATAAAACCCCTCGAAAAACACGTTACAATATGTCCTAAAATATACATTGCACATACATAATTAGGATAAAATCTATTCATTAGTACGGCAAGTAAATGACATGCAGTCAAACATAGTGTCTGTCAAGATGGGTGAAATCATGTTGGCAACACTGTCATGTATGGATTAGTCAAAATAAATCTGCAATTTTGATGTGTGCAAAACTTAGAACTGTTGGCCTTCTTCCTGATATATTGAGACAAGGGTTCAAATTTATAGAGAATAATAATAATAATAATAATGCATTTTATTAATCCCTTAATGAGTCAAGGACTCATATACAAAGGAATTGTACAGTTTTATCTTGTTGGCGACAAATTACAATACAATGTTTAGTTTACAAAGTTTTCAGTATGAAAATATATACTACAGCTTTCATAAATTTTTGTACACAATGTGTTCTTCTTTTGTCTTCTCAGATTATGAAATTTCTTCAAACTGACATTTTATAATCATTCCACATAAACTGTTTTAGCCTCCTTTTAAAGATTGGTAGGCTAGGTGCAATTTTTATATTTTCTGGTAGTCCATTGAATTTTACAAAGGCATGCTATTACTGCCATATTGTTTGGAATTGATATGGAAAAGTGTTATGTCATCTGCATGTCTAGTTTTGTAAGCGTGTAAATCAGATTATTTAGTGAAGTTTAAATTTGTGTGGATCCTGTTGTGTAGGATTTGGTATATTAGGACATTTGATTTGATTTCTGCATTTAGGGCTACTGGTTGAATTTTACTCGTAATATAAAGGTGTTTGGTTGGTGTTAAAAGAGGGTAGTTATAAATATTTCTTATGGCTCTATTTTGAATTACCTCAATTTCCTTTTTTTAGGTAATTTGAGCATTTTATCCAAATTGTATTCAAATATTGTAAGTGGCTATGGATTAAGGAAAAATACACTTTCCTGAGTAGATATTTTGGGATATAGTAGCTCAATTTTTTTATCATCCCAGCAGCAGGTGATATTTTTTTAAACTAATGCATCAATGTGCTTTTGCCAGGAGAGATTTTCATCTATTATTAAGCCTAGGTATTTGACAGATGAGACCCTTTTAACTGCTTTTCCATTCAGCATTATATTCTGAGTGATGTCTAACTTTGTTCTATGCTTAGATATTATTAAATAATTTGTTTTATCTTCATTTATTGTTAATTTATTTGACTGGGTCCAGCCAAGTATGGTATTCATGTCCTCCTGCATGTGTGTAATCAGCGTGATGGTGGTGTACGCATTGTAAAAGATGCTTAAGTCATCTGCAAACAACTTTATATTACCATGAAAACGGAGTGTTGCTATGTCATTAATATATACTAAGAAGAGGGAAGGACCCAGTATTGATCCTTGGGGCACACCGTGGGTAATATTAATTTCCTCACTTCTGTAGCCATTTATTTCAATATACTGCTTACGATTAGATAGGTAATTTTTAAACCATGTCCAAGCAACTCCTCGGATACCTGCTTTATCAAGTTTCCCTAAAAGAATTTCATGGTCAACAGTATCAAACGCCTTTCTCAGGTCTATGAAAAGGCCACTCGCTGTCATCTTATTGTCTAAGACATCCTGCAAGGTAGAGATAATATCAATTGTGGCTATTTCTGTGCTTGAGTTTTCTCGGAATCCATTGTAGAAGTAATCATTTTTATTTAAGAAATTAACAATTCTGTTTTTTACTACTGTTTCGAGTACCTTGGATATGGGTGGGAGGATGGAAATGGGCCTGTAATTGTCCCGATTGCTTTTGTCACCTCCTTTATAGACTGGTATAACTCGTGCTATTTTTAGATCATCAGGCATCAGACCAGTCTCTAACGATACATTTATTAAAGTAGTTAGTGGGCTACTTAGCATGTCAATGGAGTTTTTTAACAATTTCACTGACATACCATCTTTGTCTTGGCTACTTTTCATTTTAAGGCTTAATATAATATTGCGCATTTCCATCTCATTAGCCGGGGTCATAAATATGGAATCTGTGTTGACATTAATTTCATTAACTTCCTTCCCTGGGGGGATGTTTATGGCTAATTTGTGTGCTATGTTTATAAAGTGTATTTAGAGCATTGCAAATATTTTCTTTTCCTGTGAAAGATTTACCGTCAATTATTATCTCACTGGGACCATCTTTGTTTTCAGTTGTGCGGTTGTAGATCATTTCATTGATTACTTTCCAAGTATATTTTATGCTATTGGCATTCAATGTTAATTTATGTTCATAGTATGAGGATTTCAGTTTCCGTTTTAAAGCTGTCACTTTGTTCCTACATATTATGTGCTCTTCCTTTAAGAGGTTATTGTTTCTGTGAATGCTAGTTTTAAGTTTAGCATGTAGTAGGTCCCTTTGTTTTATTAGTTGAATTAATTCTGTTGTTATCCATGGGTTTTTGTGGTTCAGGTGTATTTCCTTCAAAGGTGAGTCAGTGTTTTCTTTCTTGGGTGTCTGTGTCAAGATTTTGTGTTTCATGGCGATGTAAGTTTCGTTTAGATCATCTAAGCAGTCTATTTGATTGAGATCATTAGAGAATTTGTTTTTGTTCATGTACCGGTAATTTTTATTCACGTTTTTTGAACTAGACCTTTGCTTGTTGGGGGCGTATTTAAATGTCATGTTCGAGATTGGGCTTTTGCCTGGATAGTAGTTTGACCAGAAAATCTCAGTTACAAGAATATTATGATCACTAATATCACTATTTACATTGCTTATTCTATAGGCATATTTACAGTTATTAGTGGCCACCTGATCAAGGAGTGTACTTGTAGATTCACTTATTCTTGTTGGCTAGCGAGTATTGCCTTGTGTGAAACAATAGCTTGATAGTAGATTGAGGTATGATTTGGTTACATTATTTTTGTTTAATAAGTTAATATTTGTATCACCAATGCATAAGGAAAGATTGGCATTGTTTTTTGAGAGAATGTGCTCTAGAGATTGCATGAATTTTGTTGCGTTATTTATGTTAGGATTATATACTGCAATTATATTAATAGTATGCAGGTTATTGAAACGAATAGTAGGCCTATCATTTCTTATAAGCTCTAACTGGATCAAGCTATGGTTACTCTCAACTAGGTTAAGAACTCTTGTATTCCATTTTTGGTGGACATAAACTCCCACACCTTCACCATCCTGATTGTCTCTGTGTACAAATACAACAGAATAGTTGTTTAGGTTGAAGTATTTAGCTTCATTACTTTTTACCCAAGTCTCGGTTACCACTATGACATCTAGATTTTCCACAATATGTATTAGTATCTCGATATCTTCTAGTTTATTTTTTAGGCTTTTGCTATTCAGGTAAAGACACTTGATTTGGCTAACCTCATTTTTAGTGTCTGCTATGTAGTCGTCGATACAGTCATATTTACGCTCATCAATTGATGTGTGTAAGTCAACTTCAACTAGTAGGTCCATGTCTTGATTCATTATTATTACTGTGAATGGGATGGCTGGGCCTTGTTGATGGAAGAGTCTCTTACTAGCCTTTCAATGTCTTCTGGTGAGCTGATCCTGATAGCCTTGTCACTATCTGATTTACGGACGAATATTTTGCAGTCCCGGGTCCAGACATATTTAAAACCTAAATTACGGAGGTCTCTTGCCTGTTTGTGAAGCACTTTATTTGCTGGCGTCAAATGCTCGTTAATGTAGATAGGCCTAGCCCTTCCATTGATTCCTGCATCACTTGAGTTCAGGTTGGGTTTGGATCTTTTGCCTTTTAGAATTGCGTCTTTTTTTAGCCGGCTGCAGAATTTTACTAGTAAAGGAGGTGGAAGACCTTCTCTGCTGTGTGGTAGCCGATGGCAGGCGTCAATATCGGACTCAACAACTGTGACACCCAATTGGTCAGCGATAGTCTTGACAATTTGAACGGGGTTTTCGTTTGAAGTGTGCGGCACGCCATGAAGCTCTAAGTTGTTTCGCCGAACGTACTGTTGAAGCTCGAGATTCTCTTGCTTTAACAATTTGACCTCACTGCAGATGATATTCTTATCCTTCTTTAACTCACAAACTCTTTGGCTGAGCTTTGTTATTTCTGACAAGGCTTGCTTCAGAGTTTGTGCGGCAGTTGAAATGTCACTTTTCATACCATCAGAACAATCAGAAAAGTATGTCACGGACTTAAGCATGTCATTCTGAGTCTTTTCAATGTTTTCGAGTTTTGTCAGTCGGAGGTTGATTTCACAAACAAGATCGTGTAAATCTGGTTTACTTACATTCTAGTCTGGCGAGGCGATTTTAGATACCTCATCCTTAGTTGACTTATTACTCTTTGCACTGCACACGACACAATACCATTGCTTGGCCTTGTCGGACAAAAGCCGGTTAAAAACGTTTTTCTTTATGTTTACACAGGTTCTGTGGTATGATTTACCACATTCCCCATCACAAATTATGTAATCTTCATTTCAGTTACACATTTTTCACACTAGCCGCACTTGGTTGATTTGTTACTTGTCGCCATCTTTACTAAGAAGACATTTATCAACAGTTGACAGCCCTAATGGCTCTAAAGAATACACATAGTCATATCTGTTAAGGTACAGAAAGTACATACGAAATTTGGTTGAAGCCCAATAGACAGAATGGATGTTATATGCAGTTAAACATTGAACCTATCAGCACGTGTAGAATTGTGTAGGCAACACTGTCATGTAGAGTTGCACAAAATTAATGTGAAATATTTTCTATACTAATATAATAAAGCTGAAGAGTTTGTGTGTTTATGTGTTTAAACGCGCTAATCTCTGGAACTACCAGTCCGATTCGAAAAATTATTTTTTTAATATGATAGCCTGATTCAAGAGGAATAGTTTAGGCTATGTAGCATTAGGCTACACCTCTCAGGTGACCTTCAAGATTGATTTTTGTTCAGTAAGTCGGTAGAACAAGTGCTCCCGAACAGCTCTATCCGCATGCACTGGCGTTATGGTTAGTGATACGTACACCGTTTCACCTATCTGAACCAAAATGTGTATACTTACCCTTTGGAACCCTGCGAGTAACACTGCCTACATGAAATTTATGACAGACCAGTCCATTCCCTGCATTTAGGCCCTTTGGCACAAATCTACACCCTTTCACCAATCTGAACCAAAAGTTGTATACTTACCCTTTGGAACCATACGAGTAACACTGTTTACATGAAATTTCAGACAGACCACTCCATTCCCTGCATTTAGGCCCTTTGACACACATCCATACCGTTTCACCGATCTGAACGGCAATTTGTATACTTACCTTTTGGAACCCTGCGAGTAACACTGACTGCATGAAATTTTGGACAGACCCCTCCATTCCATGCATTTAGGCCCTTCATCACAAATCTACACCGTTTCTCTTAATTGCACCAAATTTTACATACACTTTGAAACCCTGATGGTAACACTGTTCACTTGATATTTTGGACAACGCTCCCCATTCCCTACATTTAGAATAACAGACAAAATGAACTTGAAAACCACGTATTAAGGCCCTAGAACCATTCATGTCCGTAGCAGTGTAACTGTAAGAGTATTTTAATAAGTCTGTTGTTGACGGGCAGTTCGGGCTGCATCACGTCACCCCTACCAGTGTTCTGGTGCAGAATTGCGAAAATAGTTGCATCTTGCGCTGTTCATAAATTGCAGTCACGGGGGGGGGTAATTAGTGCAAAAAGATTTATTAGGCCCCTTTAAACAGTTATCATCATGAAAATATTATGCCTCTGTATAAGTGTGCCACCACAAAAAGATATATTTTTAAAATATAGTTTTCTGTTAGTTTAAGTATCATGTGCCAGTTCTGTAGTAGTATTCATTATCATCCATAAAACAAATAAATACATTGAGGTTATCAACTGCAATAAGCGTTGGTGCTTTCAAATTTACCTTCATTTATTCTGAAACTTATCGATAAGCGCTTTGTGGCGATAAATGATTCTATTGCTACCTCAGTAGCTCGGGACAGCCGAAGTTTGCCAAAGAGTTCTGATTATTTTCCTACGGCGCTATGCGACAAAAGACGACACTATTGGACTCTACATTTCTAACAGCCAATGAGATATTTTTGCAAAATGTGAGAATAGACTAAAAATACACCCATATTTTAGTTAAGATAAAAACGTATCTACTCAAATAAACTATAATATGTCCCAACTGCCTCGCAACATTCTTAGGAAAAGACCCATTTTTTAAAAAGTTGGCACCATCCACCGTTATAGTGTTGATCCGCCACTGGTGTCTATAGACGTAGCATATTTAAAGCTTGATTTAATTATGCCAGTTTTTACCTTACAGAGTGGATGGAAACTTCAGCATGCAAAATTAATTGATAATTTATTTAATGAGCATTAATTGATCTTAATACAGAGTCAACATTTACTCAATGAAATGATTAGTCAATCAGTATTTTGCAAGAATTATCCTTGAAATACATACATTCCACAAGTCACTGCAAGCACAATGATAGAAATTATTATTTACTGCAGATGAGTTACGAAATTATCCTTGATTGTAGGATCCTTATTTTCAGTCACAGGGCACATATCCCAACTATAAACCCTAATAATACACCATTATCACATAACACAAATTCCACACACATGCACATTAGTTGGATGACCAAAGATGTGCTTAGCTCCTAAAAGAATTATAGTATCTGTTTGCTCTCAGGGAGAATTATATAGTGTTTTATTTCCACAGTTGGTAACAGATACATTTATTATGTTTAGGTTGGCAGCAGTGACCCTGGACAGAGAGTGAAGTTGCCATCATGGCTGAATGTGTTTGTGTTTTGGAGCAACAGCTCCTTCGCATATCAAGTGTTGTGTCTTTTGTAACATGTACATTTTTGTAAATACAGTCCACTAGAGTTAATTCGACATTTTCATTTATCCCCTGATGTTTCATCTGGGGCACGTATGTCGCAGACAGACATATGTTTTGTTTTTTTGGTCCTCCGGGCCGGATGACCAAAACATATGTCTGTCTGCGACATACGTGCCCCAGATGAAACATCAGGGGATAAATGAAAATGTCGAATTAACTCTAGTGGACTGTATTTACAAAAATGTACATGTTACAAAAGACACAACACTTGATATGCGAAGGAGCTGTTGCTCCGAAACACAAACACATTCAGCCATGATGGCAACTTCACTCTCTGTCCAGGGTCACTGCTGCCAACCTAAACATAATAAATGTATCTGTTACCAACTGTGGAAATAAAACACTATATAATTCTCCCTGAGAGCAAACAGTATCGTAACAACTATTACTGGATATTGAAGCCAGAATATCAAATGTATCTTTCTCTAAAAAACGAATTGTTTGATTGGATAGGAAATTTGCTTATTTGACTCCCCCAAGTGTTGAGTTTTTATCGTTTGCATCTGTACATTATGTATTTTCTGTACAAAAAGTGTTTTAAGTATGAAGTGAGGGTGTAGTTAATTTTAAGTTACTCAGTGGCCATACCACTAATTTTGTCAGCTCTGTGTGAACACCCTTATCTACCCACATGATGCCAATGTGCTTACCTACAGAATAAAATGGTAGACAAAATAGTGGATAAATTCTACAGAAGAACATTGAAGAAATTGACAGATTTATGAAGAAGAATGTCTGTGCTATTGGTACCATACTCCAAACATAACAAGTGCATGAATACAAAAGTGATACAAAACTATGAGCACAGCAAATTAATAAAAGAAATACTAAAAGTATAGTATAGAGAGCAATAACTGCTAGAGCAAGACTACATAAGCAGAAAAATAGGGATGAGAAAGGAGGGGGAGAATTTTGTTAAGTGGTATGATAGTTTCAAAGTCAATACCATCCAGTTTGTTTCTCTGGAACTACAGGTAGGAGAATCAAAAAGACTACCTTATACTCGTGACTACAGTCCCAGTACTGCTAACATAATCATACCAGTAAGTAATCATTGTACATTGTGAGCCAATCTCAGTGAAACTTGGAATGATGGACACTGCTATGTTTGAAACATTCTGGCATATAATTCAGGAACTCAATGTAGACGCCAAGAAAGCACTGGGAAGATTGTAAAATATTTCAAAAACTTGCTAAATGTAAATGGAGACTTATCTGGTGGTGCATGTAGCAGATTTTGAGATTATGCAGGAGGAGAATGAGGATGGAAACAGGATCAGAGTCGAGGAAATGGAGAGGGTACAAATAAAGAGTGAGTTGCAAATGGACAAGAGTGAAGGAGTCATTACAGGCCCTGCAACCATATTTCTGTCTGATAATCGCGCAGCTATGGTACTTACTTAATTATCACAATAATAATGTTTTAACTTAATTCTGGTGTTAGGGCTGGAACGGGGTACACTCAGCCTCGTGAGGCAAAACTGAATAGAGTTCGATTCCCACCTCAGCCATCCTGGTTTCCCCCCACACTTCCACTCCAGGCAAATGCTGGGACAGTTCCTAACTGAAGGCCACAGCTGCCTCCTTGCCAATCCTGGCCCCAATTTACGATTACACACACTAGTACAGCCATCACAATAACACAGGTTATCACACAAATTATACTCTCACCCAAAAATGCACGGTGTTATATGACTGATGTCGCAGCGTCTAAAATAAACATCATCCCTTTAAATTGTTTATGGTTAGAGGTACTAAAATATTGTACTGAGAATACTTACATTTATCCGCCCTTTAATACCAATTGACTGTGCCGGGATTTGATCCTGCATAGTTGGAGAGTGCCTATCTTACCCACACAGCCAGCCATTTCTGCCTCATAACTAATTAGTTTTCATTTGCATTTGCATGGTGTGACGTTCTTAGACAGATATTTTCATGCCTCTTGTCTTGCGTCACAGTTGTTTCTATTTTTGGCCAATGTTTAGGTAACCCCATTACAGCCCTCAGACGAATCCTCGATATTATTATTATTATTTTCTTTACCACAGATTCAATCATCTTTTCTTGTTTTAACTTTAAGAAATATGTGTGGTACCTTTGATCGTGAAGTAAGTGGGGAAACAAACTGAAATTAGTGAAATTAATGTTGTTGGTTCATTTAGGAGCAAGCAACATCGTGGTCATTTAGCCCTGTGTACTTGTGTGTGTTTAGGATCTTATATGAATACTATCCTGACATTTTCCTGGAATAGAAGTGGAAAACAACATAAAACCATTTCTAGAAAGCTGAGTGAACCCCATTACAGCCCTCAGACGAATCCGGACCTCGGAGGTGACAGCCAAGAATTATAGCAACTGCGCCACGAGATGATCTGTAATTAATAAAGGTGTCCCATTCTTTGTTTATTTCTTTGATATTTCTAGATTTCTTTTACTTTTGTAGGTTTGATAGCCTATTGCAATATTGTGTATTTGGAATTAAGAATGAATATTTTGCTTGCCACCATAGTCATGCGGTACGTAGAAAGACGTAGGAAGACAAAGTTTACTGATTCTATTGTAGGACAAAGTGAAAATCACTGGCTATCAAAATTTAATCTGTGTTTTGCAAGATTTTGCTAGTCACTCTATTCAAATACAGGGACGTTAATCTAATTTTGTATCAAATATTTCCTTTTAGCCCCAAATAGTTACAGTAAGAAACACTAACACATCATTTAGTCCAACATCATTAATACTTGGGTGTGTGTATCAATTGTCTGATAACCGAACCATCCGAACGCGTGGGGTCTACAACAGCAAACTGAGACACACAACTGATGACGTTCCCGACCGTGCCCACTCTGGTTAGGTCATCCCCAGATCATACATATTTTCAAATTGACTTCACCGTTCCACCAAACCTGACCGTGACCATGCCCGGCCTGGTTTGTTCGGACCTTAAAGGTGCAGAAAAACCAATGGTTGCGATCTACAGTATTCTGCAAAACAGAAGTTAGTGTAGCAATGAAACTTTCCCTATAGGCTCCATGCTTATACTGAAGTGCTGCTATAAGTGGACGTTCTGAGAAGTTGTTATGTGCTGCGATCAGCGGAGTATTGATGAACATCGAAAATGTGCCGAGCATATATTCTATTATTTTATACAGTAACGATGTCAAAACATTGTGTAGTATTGTTGGTTGCAATAATAGATATTGTAACACAGAGAACAATGTAATATTCTACATAGGTTCCCTTCACGAACTCATAAAATTGATTTGAAAATACGGTGAATATCGACAGTGAATTGCAAGCAGTAAGCTTAAATTGTGCATTTGGGATTTAATTAGCCTATCTTTAACTAGGTTTGTTGATGTAAAACGTTAGTTCGGACTTTCAGCAATTGTTTGAACTCACGAAAACTATAGGTCATCGCTTTGGAAAACAAGTTAACCTACGGGTGAAAATATGCTTGTGTACTTAAGCCGAACTGCTTCTGAAACCCAATTTTAAAGCTCATCTGATCGGCCTCCTAGCAAAACTCATAAGGCATCTACACACATTACGATGTAACTGTGCGATTTAACTGCAACTATGAACTGCGCAGTAAAACTGAAAGCCCTATAGCATCCACACGGTACAGATAACTGCGTCGTTCAACAGTTCTCATCAGACATTCATGGCAAGATGTCATCAACGGACGACAACGACTTACTACTATAGCGGTGTTAGGCCTATGTGTGTGGTCTCAAGATTGACTTCTACAGAGAAAGCGATATTCACACGTAAATTTATTAAATGACTTACGCTTCGTACTGAAAGATTGGCACAATTATTTAAGAATGGATGAGGAGACTTGCCTACACCTTCTAACATTGGTTACTCCGTTTATATCATTCAATGATTCAAATCTTTTGTGTACACCATAACAGTTCTTCTAGGACTAACACATGAAAGGAGGGAGGATGATATCATTCAATGAAAGCTTCCAAGTGCTCATGATGTCCGCTTTGGTTTTCCTGAGACATGTTGCAATAACTTGTATAGCTTATACTTGAACTGAGCAATCGGCAGTTGCCACCGTCCACACGTTACGATAAAACTGTGCAAATGCAATCGACACAGATTTATCGGTTAGAAAATTCAACTTGCTCCTATGAACTGTGCAAACCGAAATAACTGCAACGATTTATCCTCCACACGTGAGATAAATCTCCGCAGTTCGGTTGGTGCAGTTAAAACGCACAGTTATGTCGTAACATGTGTAGCCGCCTTTAGATTTTTCTAGAGATCTTGGGGACATCAGCTTCTCTGGTACCCACTTTTAAGTTTCTAGGATACCTGGAAGTGTTGCATTAATTCATGTCTATTTTCATTTTTGTCTTTATTATACATCGTTACACCACGACATTACCTCCTTAATATCTCAGAAATTTTCCTCAACACTTCCTCAGAGTTTGATGTTAAAAGTTAGTTTGGACATTCAGGAAATTTTTGAGTCCACAAAAACTCTAGGTCATCGCTTTGGAAAAAGGGATAATCTACAGTTTAAAAAATGCTTGCTTACACCGTTCTTCTCTTAAGCTGTCACTTCAAATCCCTCCAACTCGATCCCTTCGAAAAATGTTGAATATTTTAGACTCTTCTAGCAACATTGTATCAGCTTCACTGGTACTAAGTTTCATATTTCTAGGATGTCTGGTAATTCCTGGTTGACTCATTGTCATCTTCAGAATTTTCCTGCACATCACTCCACCTCGGCCATGGTAACATTCATGAGCTTATAAGTTTGGCCACTCGTAGCACGGCGGTGCATTTCTCACCCCAACGCACGGAGCCTATATTGCTCAGTATGTATACAGACCTTGCTGTATGGAAGTGAGAGCTGGGTTGACTCAGGATATCTGATACAAAAGCTAGAGGAGCTTGGCTGTAGAGAGTAAGAGAAGCAGAGGTAGACCCAGGAGGTGATGGTTAGATTCAGTGTTGAACAATGTCAAAGTGAGAGGTATAGAAACAGAGGAAGCCACAGTACTAACTGTTAATAGGGGATCATGGAGACAACTTATTCATACTTACATACTAGACTGAACACTGAAATGCAAAACACTCTCAAATGAAAATGTATTTATTATTAAGCTGAACGATGACATACTACTGAAGTGGTTTAAAGATTATCAAAACAATCGAGAACAGTTTACCTGTGTGGGAAATGTGAAGAGTTTCAGTAGAACTACTGTATATGGATTGGAATTCCCCAAGGTTCAGTCTGGGTCCTATTTTATTCTTAGTGTACATTAATGATATTAGTCAGCTTTCTTTCCAAGGAGCTTAGTTGCAGATGACATTGAAAATGAAAATCCACAGCCTGCTTCCAGCAGATAGATAGATATAGATATAGATATTTTATTCAATTAATTCCAAAGAGCCATAGGCTCGTACAGAGGAATTGTACAGTAATATGTGTGTTTACACACCAAGGAAGAAAATTCTGTAGGTAACACAAATTGATGAATAAGGACATAGGCCTATTATAAGGTTGATACCATATCTAAGATTGTTTAGACCAAGGTCCCTTAAAATGATAAGCACTTAGGATTTTTAATCTTATACATAACTTAACTTATTTGATGTATTAAGATGCATCGAATTTTTCCCACAATACTTCCATAGTTTTCCTCTTAAATACCGACAAAGTTGGTGCACTTTTTACTTCATCAGGAAGTTTATTATATGACTGTGATGCAGAGAACTTGAAACTATTTCTACCATATTTAGAAGAGTGAATGATATATAAGGCTACGTCCTTCGCATGCCTAGTTCCATAAGAATGATTGTCTGAGTTCAAGATGTAGGGAGAGCTATAGAGTATTGTGTTGTGTTTAATCTTGTATATTAGCATAGCTGCTCGGAGTTCTGCACTTATGCTGAGGGGTAGAATTTTACTTTTGATGTACAGATCTTTTACTGGAGTGCAGTAAGGAAGGTTAAATATGTTTCTAATAGCCCTATTCTGAATAGTCATTAAATCATTCAGTGTGGATTTCCTGCAGTGAGCCCAAATAACATTTAAATATTGGAGCTTGCTATGTACAAGTGAATAGTAGATTTGTTTTACAAGGTTTAGGGGAATAAGATACCGAAGTTTCCTTAGGATCCCCACTACAGGTGAGAGTTTCTTAGCAATTCGTTCAACGTGTTCAATCCAGGTCAGGTGTTTGTCGATGATTAGACCTAAATACTTTGCCTGATTAACCTCTTTTATTTCAATATTATTTATATATATTTTGTCATGTGTGATTTCTTTCATGCTTTGTTTTGAAATTACCATGTAATTGGTCTTCTGTAGGTTCATTGTTAATTTATTGGCCTGGGACCATTGTGAGAGAGTATTTATATCTTGTTGCACATTTTGTATGATTTCAATTATGTCTTTCCCAGTGTAGAAGATATTTGTATCATCTGCATACAATTTGATATGCCCTCTCAAATTCATATTATTTTTGTCAATAGTTTCTTGTAGCATTGTTATTAGGTCAATAGTTGCTGCCTCAGTACTAGATTTTTCCCTGAATCCATATTGCATATTATGAAAGAATGTATTCTTGTTCAGAAATGAAAGCAATCTTGTTTTTACCACTTCTTCCAGAATTTTTGAAGACATTGTTTTCTTTTATTTTGGTAGAAACAATGATATTCTTAATATTACCGTATGTCTAGAAATTCCACCACCCTTATAGCATAGGATGGATAACTGGAGAATAACTAATTTTAACTTCTTTGAAAGAACTATACAACATGCCCCTATCTTAATGCATATCAAGGAAAAGGTCATGTTAAATATTTAGGTCCTATATTGAGAATATTGGATATTGGATCGAGGTTTAAATTGGACAAGTTTGTGGCAAATTGCAATCAATGCACACATGTACAGACTGAGAAATGTGATTCCGGGATCTCATAGACATGAGATTTATTATGCATATGTCCACAGTAATTTCATTTAAACTTTATTTGATCACTGTAATGTAAACAGGACCTGGGCAGGATACAGATACTTCATAATAGATCTGTAAAGTCCTTTTTTGGACTTCAGTGCTTAACTCTATCTATAAGTGTGAACCTGCAGACTGGTATTGACCCAGTAGACTTACAACAGTTTGTTAAAGCACATGCAATTGTTAACCAGTCAACTCATTCTAACACCAGATTCACAATTATTATAGTACTAGAAATGCCTCACAGCTGCACAATGAAACAACAAAAATAGAAAGTCTCAGTTTGGTCTTAATGGTATAAAACTCGCAATAAGAAAGAAGTTCAATGCATTGCCTAGACTTTTTAAAGATGTGCAGTCAATCCCCTTATTCAAAAATAAACTTTAAAATCTAACCTCAGAAAATCTTGGCTCTTTCTATACATGCTAATAAAAGGTTTAGTTCATTGAAAGTGTTGTACGGGTACCATTACTAGATATTGTACTAGATACATTTACTGATGTCTTTATTTCTCTTTGCTTGTAATTTAACTGTAAATATAGTAATAAATATGGTATGTAATGCTGTGTGCACTGTATGATGTATCATCAAGTGATACCTGTACTCCTCCTCCTATGGCTATGGCCCTAGCCTTTGATTGTATGGTAAGTTATATATATATATTTTATTTGACACATTCAGAAAATTAAAAAAAAAAAAGAACAACAAATTTCCGCTGGGCACCTAGATGATGTATTGGGCAATAAGTTTGATTTTTAAGCAGAAAGGAACAATAAACAGTTTGTCTGTATTTATGGTTGTTTAGATATATGTACTAGAACATATTATACCAGGAAAAGAATTAAATGCATACCGGTAATTAAAGTTTCTGATTGGGAATGAAATTTAAAACATTACAACTTTTTTGTAATGAAATCAGTAGGGTTAATGAAAAATGGTTGCAGAATCCAGAGCTTTCAATGAAAACCACTTAGGAATATTTGGTCACTTTTCTTATAAAAAGGTAAACAACAAAACTATGGATGGGACTGTGCTTACATCCTCCCACAGAAACAATACCTTTAACCAATCACATGCTGGTATATTTGTAGTTCTCAATGGATATGCTGCACATTATTCATATTAATCATAGGCCTATGGTAGCCTACTTTATTCCTATTTATTAAATACTGTACATGACTATAACTTTAGGGTTAGCAATTAGCTCACTCTAGTTTTGTGGGTCACAAAATTACAGACAGAATGAAAAGGTTTTTGGAATTTGAAAGATCTGATTAATTAAATATAGTTTATGTGTTAATGAAATACTTACATGTATGTTATGTATCAGCAAATCAACTCACAGATGTACATCACACTTAAGGGATGGATTGGTTGCATTGGTGGTAGGCCTGGTTAATAAACTCAAACTACAAACTAATTGGTTAGTATGGATATTGGGGAATAAAAATAAAAACACAACAAATTAGTAAGCTTTCCAAAAATAATACAAATGAAGCAAAACTAAGGATTATTAGACACAAACAATACATCACAAGGCCAAAGCTGTGCATTGGTGGAATATTTGGATAATGCCTAATTTGTAAAAAGTATTTTAAAAAAAGTGATCAACATACTGTAATTAACATAGAAACAAAACATAATGCAGAGTTCATACTTTACCGAAATAACTACTCTGTAAAACATAGTAATGTATGATACTGAAATTAAACAAATAGTTTGATACCTTACATACACTATAGGCATTTCACACTTGAAATATGAAATGTGAATACAGTACAACAAAATTAAAAGGGTCAAATAAAACTGAATTGCTGCCACCACCATTTTATACTGAATGCATAAATTATGTAAATTTAGTAGTTACTACTTCAAATATTTCTATTGAATAAAAAATATATTAATAAACCAAATACATGAGATACCGGTAATATTTGTTGAGCAATATACTACATGCCAGGCTACAAGAAATTGATAACATCAATGTAATCTCATACCGATTCAATGGAAAGGAAAATTATAACAATCAATTAAGTATAGTTTAATAAGTTTTTACAGGAAAGCAAACAGACTTATCATTCTTGACTTGAATTTTGTATTACTCAGAATATGGTGCATTGGTACCCCAGAAGTAAAAAAGAAAGAAATAAAGAAAGGAAAAAAAAAGGGATGATGGTTGTTCAGTGATTTTAAAGCAGAGCTAACATCATGCACAAATAGCAATACAGAACATGCAGAGACTGATTTACAGGGCATCATGCTCTAGATAAACAAACTAAAACTGGTTAGAGGACAGAGAGGGGATTAATAAGGAACACACACTCACTCATATTCATGAGATCATACACATTATCAGTCATAAAAGCATAGAAAGAAGTATAACTGTTGCTTTTGTATTCATTTGTATTGATTTCAAAAAAAGAAGACAAGTACGGTATAGAAAAAGTAAAAAGAGGAAGGAGTTAAAACTGTGGTCATTCATGAAGTACTTATATTTACTTTTACAAAGACCTTCATTCCCAGAGCAAAATCTGTTTTGTTGCATAAGGTTGACATTCATCTATAAATTTGGATGTACAGTAGTATACATGTTTATTTGATGTTTCATATGATCTTACACCAAATGTCCCTTCTAGTTTTTAATTCCTACCATGCCAACATCTGCATCATCCCTTACACACTAAGTCACTTCCACTCTAAAATCCTCCATGACGAACTGTGCTGCCTTCCTATGTAATCTTTCTAATAAGGAGGATGCAAGAGGGGGACAGTCAATATTCCCTGGATTTATAATTTCCTATGAATTTATCCATTAATTGCTAGATTTCCCTATGCTTTTGATAGTGAAGCATTTCATTTCTTTTTAAATTTATGCAGTAGGAAATTGACCTATTTGCAAATACTGTATCAATCAGGCCAATAAGTGCCAATAAGAGGCCATTTTATTGGAAAATTTGGAAAATTTTGCTCCCTTATAGTAAAAGTCCATTAACATGAGCGTCAGGCCACATTGTAAATTTTTTGCTATGTGAGTGGCTTGAAATACTAATATAAAAAGTAGAAATATTTTACTTATATACCGGAAGTCAAAATATAAAAGCTCAAAAACATAATCTTTATTCATTTTGTTTTCTTAACATAGACTTACCGTTGGAACAAAAATGTGTTCGGAGTTTCATTTTTAACAATATTGAAAAACAAGTACCGTAACTAAGAAACCAACAAGAAGCACAAATCATAGTTGTTAAAACTACCGGAAATATTTTATGTGACAGAGCCACAGTATGGCTTACAATGATTCAGTAATTTAACCAGCAATTCAAACTAGCTCAGATGAAACCAGCAAGGATGTTTCATATTAACCTGGTAGAATGTTTTCCAGCCTAAGCACAGCTAGTTTGCCTTTGATAGGCAAAATGGTACAATAAAGGTTTACTTCCTACAACAGTAAGTTATTACAGTACCTATACACTGGTAAGTTTTATGTTAAAAAATAATCTACATAAACAGTGGAAAGAAAATCCAGAAGGAAGATTTTGAGAGTGACTGTCTCATAAATTAAGGTTACTTTCCAAATCACGCAAAATGTTTCTGACGCCTCTTTATCTTGAGTGAGTTACACTAATAAAGGAGAAAAAAATATCTCATAAGACCTTATTTACACATAAATCAAATAAAACAGATTACCTGACTGCAAGGAAAAATACCCCTCTTTTAAAATATTTTACAATACTGCAATACTGTACAAAAAGGAAAGGGATAATTTTTACAGCTGTGAATATTTTCATGTCCAGGTTAAAAAAGGTATAAATATCTTGAGGAATATACAATGGTTACATGTAACTTGTGATTTAACCAATATTACAAACAGTTTAGCCTGTATTTCATAGCATGTGGTTATTTAAAGTCTGACACAATTCAATTGGCAATCTTATAGTTAAATTTGTTATAGGTAGAAATTGCAAACAAATGAAAAGAAACCTGATTTTACTTAGTTCTTAATTAATAAAACAAAGTATCCTTCAAATTAGACTGACTGGACCTGATTCATCAGCATGAAATCTGGTCCTAAACTGATAGCTTCTCTACAGCCATGCCTACATACCTGGAATAACTGGAACTAATGACCATAAACTCGAGGTTCAAATGGTTTATTCACATGCATGTAAGTGGTAAGGTGCTCTGTGACTAGAATCTAAAGGCATGGTACAGATACTTCATATTATCGGAATGTGAAATTGTACGGGAAGAGGGGAGTGTTTTCCTCCTAATGAAATGTGCTAATAAATCCATAGAGATTGATAATAGGTTCCTTGATCATAATCATTTATTAAAAATCCCCACTAAATTTTGCACAAAGGAAGTTTCTTCGGAATAACAATTAATAGATTGCATTGGTAATGGGTGTGTTAAGCTGGAGAGAGTACAAGTTTGGTTCTAAACATGTAAATGAGTTATTTAGGATTTGGGGTCAGTGTAGTGAAATTAGAAGTAAGATACCATTTCAGTGGAGTGAATATGAAAAATTCCAGAAGAATGGCTGTTGCCTGCACTAGGATCTTTGAATATGCAACCCCTTGTTTCCTGCTGTGGTGAGTGGCTTAGCTTACTTATCTATGCAGTATAAATGTGCAAAACATGCTCAGTGCTGAAGAAACCAATTTAGAAATCTAATACCTGCATAGTTAAATAAGCTACAAATCATGCACTCATAAAATACCTTACCGCTAGGCTTGCATGGCTTATGCCATGCCAGAGTCAAACTGAACCACATTTGGTTAAGAAGTTTTGTGCTGTGCAGAAATGTATATGAGGTGCAGAGTAAAGTATGCCTGCATGATAAGTTCCTGTATAATTTGAGTGTATTAGTTTCTAATCAATTCAATATTCAGTCAACTATGGTATATAGTTTTCTGTTCTTCAACCATTTGTCATCTGTCCTATTTCTTAGAAACCCTCCACTCTACCACATATCTTTAATGAGCAACATAAGATTCCAATGTAGATGAATTGTGCATATCCATAACAACCATTCTGTATATACAGGATGGAGAGTGACAAAAATTTACATAAGTTTTCTACAAGACACATTCAGCACTATGTGTTCGACAATTTGCTGTGGTGAAGCACCAATAAGTGGAAAAAAATGTACATCACCTATTTGTAGGAATTTACTACGTTAATGGGCTCAGACATGTGATGCATGACTGTACAAGTGCACAGGCAAAGTCTAACTGAACAATGATGTTCGGGTCTTTTTGTCATATATTAAAGCAAATAGCCATTATAAATACGGTACAGGAACAATAATTATGCAACATGGCTGCAAAACATCTTGCAATGCTTCAAAGTTCTACAGGCCAGGGAAGCTGGCCAGTGGGTATGCAAGGAGGCAAGTAGATTGAAGGAAGCTAGGAGAAGAAGTGGTGTGTTCTGACAACCTTTACAATATGCTATTGGTTATCAGAGACTAGTGCTTGACTTTGAAGAATTCAGCCACAATAGATTCCAGTTAGCTTGCAGTACACTTGTGCTCACGCAAAGCAGTGGGATTGCCGTTTACACGTCAGAAACATAACTTCTCGAATATGATGAATGCTACAGACAACTAAGTATTTGTTAGATAGATACAGTATATTTTTAAATGGCCTGGTGATAAAACTACATTAAAACTACAATTCAAAATATATACTCTACACAAAGATAGGGAAAACAGTTAAATTTCCTGTAGGAATAAATGAATGACAATAATTTAAAAAGTGATGAAGTACTAATCCAATCCCTTCCTTTCAACATGTATTAACACACTGGTACTCATAAATCTAATTACAAATTCTTGTTTTGATGACACTGCCTGACTAGCTTCTTATACCTCTGAACAGTTGGAGCCACAGAGCTGAAAGTCTCCTCTGGCAAACTGTTCCATTCTATTTCCCCCCCTCGCCACAAAGGAATACTTGCCCCAGTTACTATTTCTCTGACTTTGTTTAGCTTTACAAGATTGATCAATCAGACCCTATATACCCACACCATTTCCAATTCTGTCAATCCTCTTGCCAAGATATATTCAAGTGCTTACTTTTATGCAATAGGTACCTTCTACCCTGCTTAAATAGGTCTGAAATTCACTTGATTAAAGAAAACATGTTACATGTCTTTTAGTTTTCTTTTGTGTGTCTTTTAATGTATAGTATTAATTTTCTGTCATGAACATGTCTGATAACATTTGCTCCTCACTCAGAACATAAGGGCTTTCTTTAAATTACTGAATTGGTCTGATAAACTGGAAGTTGACCTATTAGGATGGGCAGCAACTATATTTTAAAGGTGAAGTGAGGGCACAAGATACAATACCTACTGTAGTCCAGATCCAGTTATACTTGGTAATGGCCTATGGTATGGTACGGTACTACAGTACAAAGAATCTTAAGAAAACATAATGAGGCTTCAAGGGACGATTCATTAATGTTGAATTTAGTAAATATGAAGGCAAAGAACTATGGACATTAACATGAGAATCAGACATTAAATTCTAGGATTTAGGTTCCCACACTAAAATGAAGCTTAGTTGTATAATTTATTTATGTATTACATGTAGCTTACCCAGGAATGATGATGTGCAAGTTGATTTAATCACATGTTATGTGAATACTAACTTCTCTTTTGCAGAATACTGTTCATACAACTAAAAACTTTCGGCATTTGCTGTGCTATATGGTACCTGGATTTGATCTTTCAATACACTGAAATTCTTAAGGAATGCATTGCAACTTCAGAAAGGTTCTGTTTCTGTTCGTTAGGCACCGCCATTTGATCGACACATTTGTTTGGTGTATTGGCCTCTGTTTCTTGAGTGCGAATTATAGAGAGCGTAACATGGCCCTCCATATCTACATCCTGTGCTGACCGTCTGTCTGCCAACTGAGTCATAGTTGAACCGATAGATGACTCTGTTTGTTCTTCATAGTGACTGTCCCCGTCTTCATTCGCTACATCGTCCTGTGTTCTGCCAAGAGATAGCTCCACTTGTCGTTTAGGGCACATGTCTGTTCCCTGCATGCTAATATTCTTTCCCATAACCTCACTACGCAAATTATTGCATTCCTTACACTTGGTTATGACACGATTTTTCATCATTGTAGAGTAGTCTCTAACAACACTTACCGTTTTAAAAATGTCCTCCTTAATATCTTTCTTAAGATAGCCACCTACTTCTGCAATATTTACAAGACTTTGTAGAGCACATTCAAGCCATTGTTCAATGGATGCCCTACACACAGTTCTCGAAGATCCCACCGACGATCATCTAAGGGAATATTCCAATCATAGGAAGACGTACAAGACCCTCATAAAAGAAACAAAGGAACGGTATCAAGAGCAAGAGGAACAAAGTCTGATAGCGGCAGCAGATCAGTGCCCCTACAAAGCATTGAGTCCAAGGCAACCGAGATACTGCAGAAGCATCCCTATGGAGACATGGGTGACTCACCTTAGCAATGTACTGCAATATAAGGACACTCGTCCAACTGATACCCCCGAGATTGAGGAGGACATTGATACAGAGATATTTACAACTGAGGAAGTAGAGGCTGCTATTATCAGCTCGAAGAATAATAAAGCTTGTGGACCAGACAATATATGTAACGAGCACCTTAAAATTGCTCTCCCAGTGCTAAAAGAAGCAATAACATCTCTCCTGAATGAATGCCTCAGGCAAGGAAATATCCCCCATAGCTGGAGAAGGTCCACAGTAAAACTGCTGTATAAAGGAAAGGGATGCACCGAGGACCCAAACTCCTACCGAGGTATTGCACTGGAATGTGCGTTATTCAAAATTCTAACAAAACTTTTATGCCAACGCCTTATTAGAGAAATCGATCCTAAGCTCCCGGAGGAGCAATTTGGTTTCAGAAAAGGAAGATCTACAACACAGGCTATCCAATGCCTTCTAAATGATATTGAGAAAGCTCTGACATTCCCAAAAGGAAAGCTATATGCCATATTTATAGACTTCTCCAAAGCTTTCGACATGGTCAATAGGAAGATCATCATAGAGAAGCTAGGCAATCAAATGAGAAGTAACAGCTATACAAAACGGCTTATCACAAGCATCCTGGCCTCAAATTACATAGAGATAAGCGACGGAATCACAACATCAAACCCAATAGATCAAACAACCAGTGTATTGCAAGGGGACCCTCTAAGCCCATTACTGTTCATCATCGCGACGGCGGATATCGCACAGGTAGTCTCGGAGAAAGTAATTCTCTATATGTACGCTGACGATATTGTGCTGGCCTCGAGATCGCAAGAGGATCTACAATCTGCATTTGATCTGCTGTTGGAATGGGCGGAAGAGAATGAACTCAGCCTAAACGAAAACAAGACTGTATCAATGACTTTCCGCAAAGGGGGAAAACCAGCAGTTTTTCACACACATAGAAAACCCCTGGAGAGCGTTTCTAACTTTAAATATCTAGGCGTGACACTTCAGACAACGGGCAACGTCTTTACGCTTCACGTTAACGATAGGATCTGTGCGGCTACGAGGGCCATAAATGATATCAGACAGTTGAGAAAACTCTCCGTCAAAACAGCCTTGAAACTCTTCCAGCTCAAGGTTACACCCGTTGTAACATATGGATTAGAGAATATCTGGACACATCTCAAATTGAAACACCTGGAAAAGTTGGAGAAACTAAAAGCGACTTTCTTAAAGAAGGTTCTGTGTGTTTCAAAATACACGCCTTCAAGACTAGTCTATGAATTAACACGTGAATTATATTATGTGGAAGAGCTCCGCCTCCAACTGTCGCTACCGTCTACACCAGCATACGTGCAACTCGTGGAGAACCTGAAATCGAAGAAGAGAGACATATGGTGGGATTTCTACATCACTGACGCAATGACCTGCAATGATTGGAAACGGGGAGGCTACGAACTAAGACATACTGTTACACGCTTTGCCATACATGGCTTTCACCATAAGCTGTGCAAGTTAAAGAAGTTTCACCAGCCAGACGCAGACTGTGTATGTGAACGTTGCAGCAAATGTTGCGAAAGATATCATGCGATGTACTGTACATATAGACTTGAATCTCTGACGTCCTTCTGTTGTAATGAATAGTTTATTCCTATGTATGTTTCATTTTGTCTGTATCATTCCTTTGGCTATTAGCTGCAATAAATATTTTATTTTATTAAGGAATGCATTGCTGGAATGGTCTAATTTGGTGTTTCTTAGCTGACATTCAGTTGTCATGCTTCTCTTAACAACATCACTTGCTTGAAATGCTGATCTTTATAATATCATATGCCCTACATTTGTGAAGTTCTGACAGTGCTGGACCACAAGTCGTTAACTGAGCCTGTCATTATTACCAACCAGATCGTAAGCATAAACCAATTGGCTTATTTAACTGTTACTTAACCGAACCCTATCCAGCCATTCATGCCTTTCAGTAAATGATGTGCAATAACAGAAAAATATTACAGGCTTGTCTGTAGCTACACTGAACAAAAAACTCATTCTAATGCTGACTCTCATTGCAGCCTGATTCTAAACATAAAGAATTTTGATTGTCCGTAACAATCTCACTTCAGTACCATAATCCATCAGGGCTTAACATCTTCTCCCTGTTTCTTGATCAATCTCTTCTCTAAGCCTATAACACACAGGCATAACTGTCATTTCTTCTTGTAGTATTCCTCAAATACTTAAGGCAAACTGACAATCCTTTCAGAATCAAAAACTACACTATACCTGTGTCGTAGAAGTCAGCCGCTTGGGAATGAAATCAGCGTGTGACATTCGTCTATTGCTCTTAGTCAGTGTTAAATGCTGACCAGAGGGCAGGAGTTTCTTGAGGTGCAAGAAAAGATGAAAGTCGCTGGGAACAAGATTTGGACTGTACGGTGGATAAACAAACAGCTCCCAGCCGAACTCCTGCAGAACAGTTGCTGTGCGCTGAGCCGTATGCGATCAAGCATTGACATGGATCGGCACAACACCAGTACTGAACATTCCACGCCTCTTCTTTTGAATGGCTATGTTTTGTGCATTAAGAAACCTTATCACAGACCGAACCAGACAACGGCCATCCTGAATGTGGTTTGTCCAAACACTTCCTCCGAGCAAATGCCAGGACAGTATCTTATTTTAAGTTCCAGGGCACATACCCCAACCCTAGTCGCTAATAATTACAGTTATATACATTAATCCAGTAACTACCGCAACACAGGTTATCAGTCCAATTCAACGTATATCCAAGTACATGTGTGTTTTAAAGATGATTCCAGACATATATCACCTTAAAACAAAGCCTTTGAAATACATTACAAGTTACCGGTATGCATCGGGCAGAATTTCTTATAATTATGAACAACAACTTATCACTTATCCTTCCGGTTGGTTGATATTACACATTTTATGGCTTGAGTAGTTTAATGCTACCTAGGTATATTGTTTTATCTCTTCATTTTACCTCATATATCATTCCAAGATGCTTTTAAGAGCTATAAACCTATATACTGTAATTTCCTTTTAAGGAATACCCATGCATGACTTGAAGTTCCCAACTCTTCTAATGTGTGAATCAACAGCTCAACATAATTCTAATCTTTCTTACATTATCTGCTAAGCAGTGTTGCCCTAAAAACTCTTCTGCATGAGCAAATGTGGCTCAAATTAAAAAAAAAAAAAAAAAAAAAAAATATATATATATATATATTGGGCAGCACAGAAATATAAGGTACGGTAGCCTATTTGCTATTTCCTTCTGATGAAATAATCAACCATTTACCATATTAATGTATACAGTACTGTAATACATCCTTTAAGACACTGCTAGCCTTAATATTTTGACAGGAAACCAATTGCCTACTGTAGATTTAGGTAATTACTAAATTGTTACAAGGAAGTTCTATTTATTCAAAGTAAAACATTAAGATATTCCATATCGTCGCTCAACTTGCAATACCACATATCTGACAATGCTCTTCTTTTCCAATCGTTTTCTTATGATTGGTTATGCCTTCCAGCCGTATGTGGATGTGCCGTTCAACAGAACAATTCACTTAAGGTTATTTTCCTCTGTGTAGACCTGAAGAAAAGTGAGCTTTAAATTCTTTGTACTGTAGAAAAGTATATTTCCATGTAGTTATGTACTCCTACAGTAGGCTATAGTGAAGGTTTATTTTCCTGTAGACTTATATACAGGAAAATGAACCTAGTGTAAATTGTACTGTTGAACAACACATCAACACACGGCTGGGAGGCGTGACCAATCATAAGGAAAATAATGAGAAAGAAGAGCATTGTCAGTTACAAGTTTAGTGATGATATTCTCCTAGGTACCTACTTTAAAAAGTAGTGTGGAGTGATGATACACTGTATAAAGGTATTTTTAAAATATTCTATCTATTAATGATTTTTAATATGGAGGTAACCATAATATAGAAATATTACAAGCCATTTTTCAGTAATGCCTTCATAATCTAGTTTTAAAAAATGCTTTTCAGTTGGTCAACACATTAATGTGCCCAGTTAAATTGGGCAGGAAATTGTACATATCTATTCACACCTGCCAACATGGTAAATATTACAGGGATTAATACAATTTTTACAACCTCCTTTCAAGAAGTGTATACAATAAGTATCATTTATCCTCCATGTATTTTTTCCAGGTTAGCAAACATGAGTAGCTAAGTTTCATTTCCCACCCCATTTAATTGGGAACATTAACACACTGACACTATGTAGGATACCATAATGTAATTGTAAAATATCAATGGCAAGACATTCCAGCCAGGATTTATTTTCAAATGACAACAAAATGCATCTGAAACAGAATTCTGCTCTTTGATACTGTCAGTGTAAAGTCCTAAGAGGGCATATGCCACACCATGCTAGGTTTGAGTTGCATGATTGATTTCTTACCCTCTTCCCCCGCTTGCCTCGTGCCCCCTTCTCTCCAGGCAGACCTGGTGGCCCTGTGGGACCCATATCTCCCTTCTCACCCCTCTGGCCTTCAGGTCCTTAAGAACAATACCACATAATTCTCTGTCAATTTGATGCTGTTTTTCATCAATGGTTGCCTCATACATTGTCATCAGCATCTCAGTAATGCAAACCATTTAATATATCACAAAGGTACCCTCTTTTAAAACAAATGAGTTTATACATGAATAATTCCCTGGAATTTTTATGAAGCCAGTTTTATTGACCTTATTACAAGTCATGCAACAAGTATAATATGAAGGGTACTTTTGATATTTCTGCATTAGGTTTTATTTTATCACATACTTATACAGGGTGTAACTAAATATGTGGGAAAGCTCTGAGGATTCGATAGAGAACCTGACAACAAGCAAAACATGTCCCATAAACATATGGTATATTTGCTTTCGTTTCCGTGTTACAAGCATTGTTTGTGATGTACATAACACAGACTGCTTCACTATGCAGGTTGGTCATTTGTGTTGATAAAGCGTACGTTACAGTTCTCTACAGAAGGTGCTCAAAATGGCTACCATGAGCTGTAATGTAGGTGTCTATGCGCCGCATCACTGACTCACAAGCTCCCATATTTCCTCCGTCTGTCGTATCTGCTGACATCCTTGCTCTTTTCGCTGATGCTGCATGTCCATGCTATACGAATAGGTGTGGCATACACAATGGCCTTTAAATGACCCAATAAGTAGAAGTCTAATGGGTTGAGATCGGGAGAACGAGCAGGCCACGGTGTCGGTCCCTGACGCCCTATCCAATTGTTTGGACTTGAATAGCGACGAAACGTACAAGTGGCCAGTGTGCCCTCCACAAATGACCAACTAGCATCGTGCCGCCATCTGTATTATGCACACCACAAACAATGCTTGTAACACGGCAACGAACGCACATACACTATGTTCACAGGACATGTTTTGCTTGTTGTCAGGTCCTCTATCGAATCCCCGGAGCTTTCCCACATACAGTATTTAGTTACCGTACACCCTGTAAATTCAGCACATTATTACTATATCAGCTGATGGAGAGGCATGATATTGCAAGCTTTGTTTGTATTTGCTACATGAGTCAGATTTTTAAGGTTTTTGAACATAGTTAAGACACTTATTAATGGAAGGAATTTACCCCCAAATAAAAAAAAATCCAGTAGCATGTGTATTATAATTTTGTATCATTCATTGATATTTTAATAGAATAAAATCTTGCTTTAGTTTGAGAGTTAGCATGCAGCATTAACTATATGACACAACATACAGACTACTGTATCAACATAGACTATACTCGCCAGTAATATATTCTAACTGTTCTGTGGAACAGACCAATAACTAAAGAACAGCTCTACAGTAGTCTTCATACTAAAAGCTTTTGAAATGCTGGTGCCTCCTGTTTTTCTTTCTGACCACAAATTAGTCTTATGACCAATATTACAATATTTATGATTATTTAAATATATTTTTATGATTTTTTTCTTATATTATTTCTTATTTATCAAAGCTGTATATTTATACAAATGAAAATGTAATTCAGGTCTGTAATTCACTTCCATAGTAAACATTCAATTAAACATAATATTTTAAGCCCTTTAAGAACACTTACCATTTTTAATAAAAATTGCTATAGGAAATATGATCCACAACAATCTCCTTCGATGGTGTTTTAGAAATGTATGGATTTAAGCAGGAAATTACATGGCATTATTAAAGCCAACTGTTAACTAATTCTGTATGAATTTGTGAAATGATACAAGGTATGCACATAAAATTGGCTCATGTTTCTAGCTAACATTTTCACAGGATAAGCTAAAAATATCTTTAGAATACTCTATCTTGCTGCAACAAGATGCTTTCTGACAATTAATTCTAAATAATTAAAAACATGACTTTTCCTGTTAGGAAACTGATGCAAAGTACCAGGTAACCAAAAATGTCCATGCCGTTACATAAATAATACCTCAGGAAATTTATGCCAATGACTTTTATTCAACGAAATAATCACCTTCAGTGTCAATGACATGTTGCCAATGAGTTACAAGTGCGTGAATCCCCTTTCTGTAAAAGTTCTTGTCTAGAAGCCAAAAATGTTCCAATTACCTGCATGATATGATCTTGGTTTTGGAACTGCTAATCATGCAAATACAAGGTAGTTATCCATTCTCAATTAGATGATAATCTGATAGAGTAATATCTGGAGAGTAAGGAGGATGAGATAGAACTTCCCAGTGAAGTGTGTTGATGACCTCCTCTGTCGCTTTCACAGTATGAGGTTGAGCGTTATCGTTGAGTTTTTCTGTAGACTACCTTCGATGCAGTGCAGCTGAAATCCTTTGCAAGTGTGATGAGTACACCTCAGTTGTGATGGTTTTGCTACTCTCAAGAAATTCAAACCCTGAGCAGTACCTTCTGCTGATGAATGTTTTGTTTGATGATACATGCCACATGATCAGTGGACAACCACTAATGTTTTCTGTTGCAATTATCATATGAAACTCACATGTCAATATCCAATCCAGGAATGGGGATATCCTATGGTGTGCCAGCAATGATTAACAAATGCTGAGCTGCTGGATTTTGCTTTGCTTGGTCAAAAGATGAGGAACACACTTGCAGTTTCCAAGTCTTTCCAAACATATGCAAGTGTAATCAAATGATTTCCTCAGGTATGGCAAATTCCTGTGCATGCTCCTTGTAAATTTGACTTTTATTCTCCTTGGATTCCACCTTCAGCAGGGCTGCATCAACAGTGCATGGACACCCTGATCAAGCCTTGTCTTCGAAGCTCTCATCTCCCAATGAAAACCACTTTTGCACTGTGCGCTCACTTACCAATGTCACTCAATACGCAGAGCATATTTTTAAGTAGCTTCTGCAGCATTGCTACCCAATTTGAACTCAAACTGTAAACACAATTTTACAGCATCCTTGACACTGACATGTTCACAGCAAGAGTTGTCTAGGACGACATCAAAGGTCGACACATCCAGCACGTTTCTCAAACTTGAAACAAAATGGGCATTAATGGGAATGTAAGCATATGACCACATCACGGCAGCATTCATTCCCACCTGCCAGTTGAAGTGAACATTCATTACAAATGCGCAAACATTTTTCGTTACCTGGTAGTAATGGCCTTCAGACTGTATCATCAAAAACGATCCAAAAGTACAACAGACAATCATCAGAAACTCACAAGAAGTTTAAATTAGCAAGTCACATGTCAGATTAGAAAAAAAAAAAAAAAAAAAAAAAAAAAAAAAAAAACCCAACCTGCGAGTGATTTAGAGAAAAATATGAAGGAAAATATTTAAGGTTAAGAATAATTATAAACTACCTCTTGGAATCTTATCTGCTTTCAACATATGAGAAATATGCTGTCATAATGTGATTGCACGGAATTAAAGACATTTATTCACATTGAATTGAGAAATAGGAAGTAGGCATGTATCTCAGGAACATGTATATTTTGATAATGAAGAAAGATGTTACTGCATCTTTAAATACTGTTGTGTAGAGACAATAAGAACTGTACCATTTTGTTCCTACTTTTCCTATTTGTGATGAATCTCTATGACTAGCACAAATGACAGCAAAACCTTCTTCAATATCCAGAAATCTTTAGGTGAAATGTACTGATGCAGAACCGGTATCCAACACACACCAAGGAAGAATATCACAAATGTAATGCACAATGAACTGCATAAGATGATGCAGCTTACATCAAAGCAGACCTGATGCATACTTGTGTGTGTGTGTTAGTATGGTAACTCATACAGTACATTGGTGAGAACTGAGCTCAGTTGTTTAATTTTCAAATATCCCTTCAGTGAACTAGAATTCCATTACCAAGTTATTTTCCTAGCTACCCTAACTTTTCTAAGCCTATTAAGAAAATCTATGTTACTCTTTTCACTCAAGATTTTCTGTGTGCATACGAATAAGCACGGACAAGGGAATCTTGCATATTTGAACTTCTGATTGTGCTGAAACTTTGCACACACATTGGTCAAACTGCAAGGAAAATATCTGCAGTGGTACTGGTATTTCATTCCCAAATTCACTTGGACCATCTCTGGAAGCATGTGTCAAGCTCCCTATTCCTCACCAACCTATTGCTCTACTTCCCCCAGCAGCATCTTGCCATCAGAATAAATGTGTGTTAAAACTGTAAAATGTGACTCCCCCAGCAGAATAGAATGTATAAGCATATGATTGTTTTGAATGCAGTGAAAGTACAGTATTTTATGTACTGCAAACATGAGGACAAGAAGATTCAACATGCATATTAGCCTGGATGTTTGCATATCAATTTCCCCTTTCCTATAGACAGCCCAAGTAAATTTGAGGATGACATATCTCCACAGATGTTTTCCTTGTGTTCTGTTTAAGATGTGTGCAAAGATTCCCTATGATCAGGGGCTTCACATTTGCAAAATTCCTTGTGAAATGAAGGCCATTATTATATTCTGAATCAAATCTTCCCAATTTGATGATGAAATGTAATTTAAGTTCATAAAGCATTCAGGATTAAGATATTTAAAAGGTGATATTATTTCCAAAGTACAATAATGCTTGCATAAGACTCATAACTGACCTATGGAGCTTATTTTGAGATTTTATGGAACTCATATTAAAAATATAGCCTACTGTATAAATTAAATCCTCTTTAAAAATACCTGCATGTTGATTTGCAGATATCCAGCAATTTGTAGTACATACTGTAATTATAGAATATACAGTACCATGTATACAGTATATTTATTAAGATCATATTTTTAAAAGTCACAAAGGGAAGAATAAATATCTTTCTATTTCTTCCAGTTGGGACTGAGTATAAGTATGTTAAATGTGGATATTACTAACCAGCAAACTTCCTTGCTGCTCATTTGTAAATTAAGTTGGATAGTGTAAGGGAAGCACGAAGACAGAATCACTTCTGTTAGGTGGTCATTCTGAAGTGTGCTATCCTTTACTGGCAAAGTCATTAGTCTCATATCGGTTCTGTAATTTCCAGCAAACATCAGCACTTATCTTGCTTTATAATAGATTCTTTTATCTGTTGTTGTTGTATTGTTATTGTTTTAAGGGGTGGAACAGCATAACTGTATAATCAGTACAGGGAAAGTTGGGGGCAAGAAAGTGAGTATCCCTTTCTGCAGCTTGCGCTAATAAAAATTAAATGTAAATAACAATATTAAGAAATGCAACTTATTTGTTGCAGTTCTGTGGCTTTATATTAAGTTTTTTAATAATTTCACATTAATCATTTCTTTTCTTTCAATATAAATATTTCAAAATTACCATGATGCAAGCATACCGTATTACTGTACTATGTAAATGTATTACCATTCAGACTTATACATCACTCCAACACAAGTTGACTGCTCATGAAGTACCTACTCTTGTACCGGTATTTATAGACTATTTTAGAGAAGCTCTTTGAAAATAGGATTTCTGTGCATCATTGAAAAAGCTTGTACATGAAGTACGGTACTTACTCTTGTATTTATGAACTATTTTAGTGAAGCTCTTTAAAAATAGGATTTCTGTTCATCATTGTAAAAGCTTGCTCATGAAGTAGGCTACTTATGCTTGTATTCATAAACTATTTTAGAGAAGCTCTTTAAAAATAGGATTTTTGTGCATCATTGTAAAAGCTTGTTCATGAAGTACTTACTCTTGTATTTATAAACTATTTTAGAGAAGCTCTTTGAAAATAGGGTTTCTGTGCATTATTGTAAAAGCTTATGAAAAACAAAGTATTTAGAAAGTCAGATCTCTACATAAACATGCTTTTAATGCAAACATTTCATTCACATTTATATAAATGATTCACTTACCTGGTGGCCCAGGGGGACCAGGAGGCCCCTCGATTATTCCCGTTGGGAACTGATCACCATTCAGTGTCGTTGTTAGCCCTCGTTCTCCTTTGTCACCTTTATCTCCCTAAAATTCAATGTTTGAAATTGTGGCACTTTAGTAGATGACTTCATTATTTTTGCATTGCTTCTGAAAAATTGTATCATAACATGAAAATATTATTTTTAATTTAAGCTACAATATGTGGATCTTGTGGTAGGTTAGTACAAATGAGTCATCCAGTTGCAAAACTTGATAAGTCTATCTTTTAATCAGGCTTAGTTTCATTCATATTTCCCCTATTTCCAAGCCCTGAATCAGTCAGTGATCTGACTTGTTCTAAAAAACATCCATTGCAAGTTTAAAGAATATGAGAGTGAGTAAACCCTATTCACGAATAAACTTGGCAAGTTTTGGTAATAGACAGCTCAAATTTAAGAAATATTACTACCATATAATTAATGTTATTTATCTACTTGGTAAGTTCACAGATATTAGCATACACAAAAGATAAGCATTCATGAGCAATGACAACTTATCAAATTAACAATCAGGAACTAAACCCACCAGACAAAAAATTAGTCACCCACTAGAGACATCATTCTTAAACGGCGTAATGACGCCTCTAGCCTTGATTTGGCCAGGCAGTCCACGAATGTATGCGGGTATGCTAAATTTAGTTGAAACCATTCACTGATGAATAGATCCCTTAGAGCCACCAAATTGTGGGAATGTTTCAAAGATGTCCCACACATTTTCTATGGGATTATGATCAGGTAATTTAGGAGGCCAGTTGAGGTGCAAAAGGGTGTCTGTTTGTTAGTCAAAGAAGTCACATATATGAACATGACAATACTCATGTACTGGCACTGTCTGTACACCCAAATTTGACTGATGTGTGAGTGTGAGGGTATATGAGTAAGTAGTGGTGATAAACATAATTCTCTAGTCAGAACTTTAAACATTCTTGACTCACCTGATATTCAATACAATGATAATAATTCGAGCAGACTGTTTTGAATTTCAGTGATGTCATTATAAAGGACAGTTAACCTTTTCACTGCTAATATTGGGAGAGACTATCAAACCCCTCCATGCTGAATACATTTTTTAAGTATGTTATTCAGATGAAGTTGCCGACAAGATATCTTGGGCGCAGCAAGGACGTGACGTTCTACCGCACCTGAGATATCTTTGGCATAGCAGTGTAAAGGTTAACAATGGCTGTTGCACTGGTGCACTGAGATGGTTGTAAGCATTAAGAAAGGCAACTTGCTCAAGAGTTTATTTTTGATTTATAGCATGTTTCTACAGATGAGCATATTTATTCAGCCTCATTTTGTGATTGGGAGATTGTGGCCACATCAGTGAAGACACCAAATTCTATACATGTGATTAGTAAATCTATTTCCAAACTGACATTTTAAAACCAAACTCAAACTCTACCTAGTGGCCAGTGACAGTAACTAAACTGCTAAACTAATTGTGTCTGAACTGTGGTGGTCCGCCATCTTGTGAACAGTGACTGAACTATTCTTATCATAATGTATCTTGTGCGATGCTGACCTCCTAAATGCTTTTTCAAGTGCTGGAACAAGTGGTAAGACACTATACTCTGATTTACAAAAGATGCTCGGTGAAAGCTGTCATCCGCTTGAAGGGTGAGGTGAGGAGTGGAGACGAGAGGGGTATCGGTTGCAATGTATGCCGACACAGCAGTAAGCACATGGTTTGACTCAGTGTATTTTCACTCGTCACGGTCATTAGACCGCCAGGCAGGGGGGCTAACTTCCCCAGTTTTTGTGTCTTCCTGCAAGCCTCTTGGAATGTTATGAGACATGATCTGCCTCAGTGGCAACGCAGAATTTCCCCACATGCTAGCTTTGACAGCTGTCAGCGATCATTATTGGTGATTCAGAGTATAGGCGTTTGCATGTCTTAACAACATAACTAGTATTCAAATGCAACTGCAATATTTATGGGAGTGCTATAGAACTAACAGAACACAAGTGAAAAATTGGACATGTTATAAAAGAAGAACCGTATAAAATGAAATAAATAAGTGCTACATACATATTTGCCAAACCTAAGACAAGGCCTTAAGTAAACACGATCTGATGATGTCTATCTGATGAATGAAATATGTCATCCAATTAACCCCCACCTCCCTATTTCAAAGAGTATGAAAAGTATATAATTAATCCATACAATTTTTCCCAAGTTAGCAGGTGTGGGCAGATAAATGCCCAGTTTAATTGGGCACATTAATGTGTTGACCAACTGAAAATCAATTATTTTACTACAATAAAAAACTGCAAGAAAAAAAATGGGGCCAGTACAATGAATACATGAGTAAATACATTTTAATGCTAGATCAATGAGGTGAAGATATGTGCATAGACCCAAACCATGTTAGCTATAGAGGAATGGCATTCATGTTAGTGATAAGACTATAAGTCTTATAAATAAATATAACAATCTCACTGTTATTCCTGGCTGTCCCATTAATCCTGGCAATCCTGGAAGGCCCATCAATCCATACCCTCCTTTCTCTCCCTGGGAAGGGGGATATTTTATTAGCACTTCTTACTCACACAATGAATAATTAGTTAATATCAGATCATCGATTAATAAATTTGTTTATTACATGAGAAAATGCTTTTCTCTATGCATGTAAAATTAGAGTAATAATATCAAATCTCATTCCGAAACAGCAATGAACTATTGTATTACTGCTTTAATTTACGTAGTATCATACTGGTAAGCTATATCAATTTCTTGAGACCAGCTTAGCTGGCTTAAAATAAGATATCAGAAGCCTCATTATATACCTAGGCTGTATAGTATGCCTTTTGTCTTATAAAATGAGTTACATTTGAGTGAAACCTTTTTTAATATAATTTATAAGCTGGCACTTGTAAACTACCTTGATTTCAACTGTGGTTTATAATTTAATAGATTAAACCGCAGTGATGGTGGGTGGCATTTTGCTTAGGGTGTTCACGTTTCCATATTTTTCTGCAGAAACTGTTCTATATGCTTATACATTTGAATTTTGTGTGATTATATCAATGTCATACTGTACTGTATATCCGACATTCTTAAGAAACCTTTCATTAAAAAGACTCGAAAAACAAGTTGCACTTTCAATCATTTAACAACTATTACATTAAACTGAAAACTAGGTATGGTGTTTAAACTCTTGGAACAAGTGCTTTGTAAAAACATATGCTAAAGTTACATGCTTGGCAACTTTGTAAGCAAGCATTGATTTAACTACACTGAAATCATCAGACTGCAAGCTTTCCGTATAAACTAAAATCATAGGCTATCCAAATAACCAAGGAAATTTTCCAAATATCGGTAAGGACACTACAAAAGTCGATATCGGTACTTCCCATATAATTAATTCAGAAATAACTATTTTGTCTTCAAATGGAGTCACATAGGGCATTACTTAGGCTACTCTACCTATTCAAACAATATAAATGTTATGATATCTAGTTGTTGTTTGAGTCTTCAGTCTTTTGACTGGCTTGATGTAGTTCTCCATGCCTACATGTCCTGAGCTAATCGTTTCATCTCTACATAGCTAAACACACCTTACATACACAGTAATCTGTTTAACATATTCTAACCTTGGTCTACCACTAGAGTTGATATTTATTCAATTAATTCCAAAGAGCCATAGGCTCGTACAGAGGAATTGTACAGTAATATGTGTGTTTACACACCAGGAAGAAAATTCTGAAGGTAACACAAATTGATGAATAAGGGCATAGGCCTATTAGTAAAGTTGATACTATATCTAAGATTGTTTAGACCAAGGATTTTTAAGCTTATTTGATGTATTACGATGCATCGAATTTTTCCCACAATACTTTCGTAGTTTTCCTCTTAAATACTGACAAAGTTGGTGCACTTTTTACTTCATCGGGAAGTTTATTATATGACTGTGATGCAGAGAACTTGAAACTATTTCTACCGTATTTAGAAGAGTGAATGATATATAAGGCTACGTCCTTCGCATGCCTAGTTCCATAAGAATGATTGTCCGAGTTCAAGATGTAGGGAGAGCTATAGAGTATTGTGTTGTGTTTAATTTTGTATATTAGCATAGCTGCTCGGAGATCTGCACTTATGCTGAGGGGTAGAATTTTACTTCTGATGTACAGATCTTTTACTGGAGTGCAGTAAGGAAGGTTAAATATGTTTCTAATAGCCCTATTCTGAATAGTCATTCAACAGTCCAGTCCATATTACTCTATGGAGCTGAGATCTGGGCTGAGTCCTTACGGTTCGAGAAATATCGTAAAAGGATAGCAGCAGTACAACGAAGAGGAGCACTGAGGATCTCATGTGCATATCGCACTGTTTCAGAGCCTGCTGTTCTAGTGGTAGCGGGAGTAGCACCAATTGATTTACTTGCCTTAGAGCGTCAGGAAGTGTGGCGCACCAAAGAAGAACTGGACATACACCAGGCAAAGACGTCTGCACACAACCATTGTATGGAACGATGGCAACAGAAGTGGGATGATGAGACACGAGGTCGATGGACAAAGAAACTTATTCCGCGTCTGGCTGACTGGGTTGATCGAAACCACGGAGAGGTCAATTATTATTTGACACAGTTCCTAACAGGCCATGGATATTTTCGGAGATTCCTGCATCACATAGGCGTGGCTAATAGTCCTTTGTGTCATTATTGTAATGAAGAGGATGATGCGCTCCACACATTCTTTGTGTGTGAACGCTGGTCAACATATAGAAGAGATCTGCAAGCTTCTACAGGGGCAATCACGCCGGACAACATCCTACAGATGATGCTCCGAAATGATCAAACATGGAATCAGATAGCTATTTACATAGAATGTGTCCTGCGCCAGAAGAAGAGAGAAATGGATGCGTTCGAACATCCATAAGAAAAATGAAGAAAGAAGAAGTCTGAATGACTAAGTAAGCACGACATCACCCTGAAGAAATGCGAGAGCGGTTCCGGGGTGATGAACACATCGTGGGAAAAGGGAGGTGGTTTTTAGTGGGTAAGAATCCCACACTACTGTGGAGTGCGGACCCTTCACATGTGTCTTTTGAAGATTTTCCACAGTCCCTCGTAAAAAAAAAAAAAAATTCTGAATAGTCATTAAATCATTCAGTGTGGATTTCCTGCAGTGAGCCCAAATAACATTTAAATATTGGAGCTTGCTATGTACAAGTGAATAGTAGATTTGTTTTACAAGGTTTAGGGGAATAAGATACCGAAGTTTCCTTAGGATCCCTACTATAGGTGAGAGTTTCTTAGCAATTCGTTCAACGTGTTCAATCCAGGTCAGGTGTTTGTCGATGATTAGACCTAAATACTTTGCCTGATTAACCTCTTTTATTTCAATATTATTTATATATATTTTGTCATGTGTGATTTCTTTCATGCTTTGCTTTGAAATTACCATGTAATTGGTCTTCTGTAGGTTCATTGTTAATTTATTGGCCTGGAACCATTGTGAGAGAGTATTTATATCTTGTTGCACATTTTGTCTTGTCCTCAACTATTCCTTCCATAACTAAGTTTGCTATTCTTGGGTGTCTTAGTACGGTATGTGTCCTACCAACCAATTTCTTCTCTTCATAAACAGAAACATCTCTCCTCGCCCACTCATCTTAATACTTTTTCAGTAGTTACTCAGCCCATCTGATCTTCAACATTCTCCTGTAACACCACATTACAAACGCTTCTATTCTCCTCTATTCTGCTGCGCCAACAGTCCAAGTATCACTTCCATAAAGTGCCACGCTCCAGACAAAGGCTTTCAAAAATTACTTTCTAATACTTAAATCTATATGTGATGTCAACAGATTTCTTTTTTGTAGAAATGCTTTCCTTGTCTGAGCCAACCTACTTTTTGTATCCTCTTTGCTTCGTCCATCACTAGTTATTTTTATTCCTAAGTAACAGAAGTCTCCTAATTCCTTTAGGTTTTCCCCTGTCAGTTTGACGTCAATAGGGCTTTCTGATTTCTTTTGGCTGCATTTCATTATTTTTGTCCATTTATTGATTTTTATCATTAATTCTTTCCTTATGATGAAAATAGTGAAGTTAAAACTAGATAATTGAGACCTCAATTGGTAGATTGCAGAATATGTTCTTCCATAATAAGAGGTACTGAAGCAGTAGGTCCATAAACATATGCACAGCAGTATTGGCACAGAATAGACGATGTGCTCCCCATTTAAAAGTGCAATTCGCCCTTTACACTACCATCCCGCTAGATGACGCACAGTTGCACACAAATGCATATGAACCAGCAGTGCAAAGAGCTCTATATTTTGGAATGAAGGTGATTTCTGAAAGCTACGAGCTCGTGGAATTAAGGAGGCCATCGGACCATACAAATTTTATAATTACATAATTACTGTACATAAAAATGTAAAGCTATAAAGAAATTTACTCAATTTCCATGGATGTTTAGTAGGTGTGCACATGTGAATAGTCACCCGCTGCCACTGTTAAATGGCAACAAACAGAACCTGACAGTCCTGACCGAAGTCTCGTTTAATAATATTGTCAGAAACAATACAGCTAACAAGATATTTAAAGTTAATGATGATATCTATGTTCTTATTATCAATTTCCTAAAGAGCTGTTTATAAAATTTTACCCATTATTGAGAACCAACATTCTTGGTTTTGTTAATGTAGAGAACTACGTATTATTTCAAACTACTAGGCAGAGCACATAGCAATTACCTTTGTTTCTGTCTCATCTATATTCATGATTAAAGTGGCCGCCTATTTTGCTATTTAAAAAATCATACTTTGCATTAGAATAAAGCCTGTTTTGGACATCTAAAAATCTTAGTTCTAGTTTTCGTACCATATCCTTAATTTTTGAATGATTAATGGCATTACTGTAACTACCAGTATTTACAAGGTAGGGGGAATAATCAAAACTGCACCAAGGTTGAATCTTGATTCACTTTACTACAAATACTCATTGTTAGCAGTTACCTTTGATCCTGCCAAGCCCAATGCACCAGGAGGTCCAATGGGGCCAATAGGACCCGCTGACCCCCTCTCACCAGGAGGACCTGGTTCTCCAGGGATTCCTTGTCGTCCATCATGCCCAGGTAGTCCTTCAGGACCCTGGGGTCCAGGTGGTCCTGGAGGCCCTGGTTCTCCAGGCTCACCCTGTGATGTTCAGAAATGCACCATCAGAAAATACTCTAGAACATTGTATTATAGTAAATATTCAATTCATTATCATTTCCATTCAAGAAGAACTCAACAATATGGTATTCAATCTGAAGTTAACTTTAATAATAATAACTTACTGTACATCAAAAGAATTATAAAATCAATTCTTGAACTGTTTTAAAAAAGAAACCACTTTGTATCAAAAATTAATTTATTGTATTTCAAATTACTTGAGATAATATAAAATGGATTCCTTACCTTCTCTTGTTACTACACCAAATAAACATACTCATGCAAAAGAAACTACAGTAGGCTACTACATAGCAAAGATGGTAAGAGAGAAATAAGTTCAAGCCAAAGCATGCTGGTAAGAGTGTTTTTGTTACCGTATGTGATACACAGTACCGTTATTTTTGAGTGGTCAGTTCTAAAACATAATTAGTAGATTGGCTGGAAACATATATTGAAAATAGACACTTGCCAAATAATTGTCGCTCAAAGAATCGCAAAATCACTAACAAATTTACAGAAGAGGTCTTATGAAAACTTAGAAAAATTGCTTGGTAGCATTTGTTCAAAACTGTTACAAGTTAATCTACATCATTAAAGAACTTGAGAGTTAAGTAACATTCAGGTGCAATTGTAATATACCAAATTGCCAAATTTAATTAAAGATTTGCCAGAAATGTAAGTGAACTTGAATTAGGTCTAAAACTCAGAATATAGAATGGACAAATTTTAACCCAGATATAGCATCTGTTTGAAATAGCTCTTTAACTCTGATGAAGAGATTAAATAAACCAAATGGCTTGGTATAAGTATTGTTGTAATAATTAAGATGTTACTATGAGGAAATTATAAAAATAACAGAAATGATTGTTTGAGGACAAGATATAAGAGTTATTAATAACAGAAGTATACTAACAGAGAGGAAGGATAAAAGAAAGATGTCAAAAAAGGTGTGTTAGAAATTTAAGGAAAAATATGGTACCATAGTTTTTTTAAATATGAGCCAAGACAACTGTAACAGAAATTTAAGAAATATCCCCGTTTGTACAAGAGCCAAGTTCAAACAACAGAAGGGAGCAGTATTTTTTTCCCCCTAGAAGGAATACGGTACTTTATTCTCAAAACACCAAATTGTCTATAATTGTGCTCTAGGAGATCACTTATGGAATGTACAGTGTGACTCAAGGTCATAAGTCATTTTGAAGACCATAGCATGCAATAAATGAAAGCAATGGGGAGGAAGAGAATATGAAACCTAAAACTATTCACAGACATCAATAATATAGACTAAAGAAAAATGTGAAAGGGAAGTGCGACTTGGATGTACCGTTACCTATGGAATACAGAATGAGGATAAAACCTACAAGAATGTAACTGCACACCTTCACTGAAGAGAAAGGGAGGTGGGGTTGACTAACATGATTAAACAAGGTTTGAGAGAACAAGCGTGAAGTGAATGGCCATGACTGTGTTTACCAATTTCAATTAGTAGGCCTACATAACCAATAATAGGCTTCTTTTTTGGCTGCAGAAATGAATTTGCAAATAATAAGTTAAGGGTAAACAATTTGTGTTATAAAGAGATTTAAATTATAAGCTGTGAGTCTGTAGTAAGTTTTATAGTGAGTCACATAGTCTTGTTGACTATTATAATCAGCAATGCTTGTGTCTCATGTTGAAAATATTAGCATAGGCTACTATCCTTATTGGTATTATATGTTGTACATCAGTACCGGTACATAAACATAATTGTATATTACCATCACATTTAAATGAAGCTTAAAAATTGGACAAAAGAGAGAATTTCTTACTTTAAGAAGTTAACAGAAATAAACTGTATAAGCAACTTCACAGGTGAAGAATGGAAAGCATTTGATAGTTTAGAATAAGCTATTAAAAAAAGCAAACTCATCAATGTCCCTTTGCACTTACTTTTAGCATAATGACTTGCTGAGCAGAAATGTTATGCCCGAGCTCCTGAAGACCCTAGAAGTATGTTTAACTGTGGATGAGTTATATGAATGTTGCTTTGACTAGAAACAAGTAACTAAGATAATAAACACAAATATAATTTATTAAAAGATATTTTTTAAAAAGGACAAGTTGAAAACCTTAGGCCAATGCAGTCTTTATAGTTGAAAAGGGCACTGACTTATAACATATAGCAGTTTGCTGCAATAAATCTATTATTAAAAGGACACTGTAGAAATTAAACAAATTTTAAATTTCATTCATTGCCACTTGATAATCAAATTACTGTAACTAAAGCGTTTCCGTACTCTCTCTGTGTATAACAGTAATATAAGAGAAAAAAATATGTAATTCATAATTTTATTCTTGTTTATAAGAATGACAGAACACTTTGCTTTCTGTACTGTGTATGCATTACAAAATATATTTGTTCTGGTCTACTTTATAGAAGTTGACTTTATTTAATAATGATTCAGGGTACTTAAATTGTGGTTTTCTATTTTACTATGGTAATGGTTTCTGGCAAATAAATACAGGGTGTTTCAAAAAGAATATACATCTTACAAAGTATTATTTTGTCCAAACTATCGATCGCTGCGCCTCGGCTCGGCTATCGGAGAAACGAATACATAGTCTAGTTTATATTAATAGCCGCTAGATGTCAGTTGATTCTGCTTTGCTTGGTAACCGTCATATGTTTAACCCTTTGAGCGCCGTGTGCTATTACGGTTTCCCTACCGCTGAGCGCCAAGGTCAGTTTTCGTTTTTTGCAAGCTTTTGTTTGATCACTCATAGTTCAGCTGTTATTATAGGTAGAAACTTGAAATTTTCGTTATTTGTTTACTAATATGATGGCCTCTACGAATAAAGCCTTACTCAGTTCATTTATGACCATTTGTAAACATTTGGCAGCCAGAACCCAAAAATATTAATTAAAAATAAAACAAAACCAAAGTTTAGCAATAACATTTTAGTAGAACATTTTTTTTTTATCTGTCGCGAACCTACTTATTGAATAGTACGACTTATTATGAAGCTGTATTGAAAATTTCATTCATTTTGAACCTAAAATAAATCTGTAATAAAACTAATTAATTTACATATTAAAATGAGCCAAAAATACAACACAAGTCTTATTACATTTGTTTGGTTTATATGTCAGTACTTACAGAATACGATACAAACTTCTTTTACATAACACTTACATAACATATTACTAATAACAATAATAATAATAATAATAATAATAATAATAACAATAATAATAATAATAAAAATGATAATAATAATAATAATAATAATCAAAAATTCTTCCTCGATCATATTACGAATAGAGTTCTCACTAACAGGAGATCGGCTCATTTTCACAGCAATAAATGAACAAGTAAAAGATCAAGAGCAACTAGACACAGGGCGGACAACGTGCACAGCGAGACTGCTAGTGTTAATGCCGCGCCAAGTAAAGCGCGCCAATAAATATGCCTGTTGATTGGACTGATATACTGAAACAATGGCCTTAAAATTAATAGAGGCTCTTTATTGCAAAAGCAGTAAGTCTTTAACTAACTATATTGAGAAATTCTGAAAGGAAATGACTTACTTTTAATAATAAAAAATAAATACTGAACGTCCTTTTGAAAGGACGTTGGCATTTTTCAGATGAAAACCAAACGGGCTTTCAAAAGGACGTTGGCGCTTAGAGGGTTATAATGGCTACTCCGCAGCAGAAATCATTTTGTGTTCTCGAGTTTGCGAAGTGCAATTCCGTGATTCCAGTGCAAAGACGTTTCAGGTTGAGGTACCAAATTGATCCTCCGAATGGGTGGAACATTCGCAGATGGTATCGATAGTTTGTAGATACAGGATGTTTATGTAAAGGGAAGAGTCCTGTCCGCCCTCATGTTTCTGAAGAAAATGTTGCACAAATTCAAACTGCATTCCAACGTAGTCCTTCAAAATCAACTCGTCGTGCCAGTCGGGAGTTACAACTGCCTAAAACAACAATTAGGCGTGTTTGGAGAAGTCGGTTGGTTATGAAGCCGTACAAGTTACAGCTGTCACAAGCTCTGCGTCCTGATGACAAACGCAAATGTGTGGCATTTTGTAACAAGATTCGTGATGCTATTGACAATGATAACACTTTCGCAAATCGCATCGTGTTCAGTGATGAAGCGACTTTCCATGTTAGTGGTCAGGTAAACAAACACAATGTTCGAATTTGGGGCCTACAGAACCCACATGCACTCATTGAACATGTACGAGATTCGCCCAAGTCAATGTGCTTTGTGCGATATCCCGATCTTCTGTTCACAGTCCATTCTTCTTTGATGGAAACACGGTTAACGGCCAGCAGTATCTCGCTATGTTACAAAACTGGTTGTTTCCGAGGCTGCACGAAGACAACTACATTTTTCAACAAGACTCCTCACTGGAGTCGCCAAGTGCGTGAATATCTGAATGAAACTCTACCGAACCGTTGGATTGGTCGTCAAGGAGCTGACGACTTAGCATGTCTCAGCTGGGCTCCATGGTCACCGGATTTGACACCCTGTGACTTTTTCTTGTGGGGTTTCGTTAAAGACAACGTTTATGTATCACCAATCCCACAGAACCTGGAAGAGTTGAAGAACCGGATCCGTACAGCCATAACATCAGTGACGAAGGACATGCTTGCCTGAGTATGGGAGGAATTTGAGTATCGGTGTGATATTGTTCGTGTCGCTGATGGAGGACATGTTGAACATGTGTAATCTAAACTTGCGAGGTTCGTAAATATGTGTGTAAAGTTTCATATTCGTATGTCTTAAAGTTTAATAAGTATATGCATGCGAAATACGTATATTCTTTTTGAAACACCCTGTACAGTAAAACATGCCTAAAGCGGAACACAATTGTTCCGGATTTATTCTTCTGTTTCACAGGTTTCTGTTTTACAAAGAGTTGAGTTTTAATATGACAAAATATACTACAAAGAAATACTGTATTGTCGCATAGGATTACAATGAAATAATAATTTAAAATATAGGTCTGTATATAAAAAAAGAAAATAGGTTCACATGTATTACTCTGTATTTTCAACTTACATACAACAATTTCAGTTTCTCTGCTCGTTTCTTTGTTTCCACATGTCTTTCAAAGTGCATTGTCGCAACTTCTTTACTTGAGAACGTTGTATAATCTCCTTTGCATTCTGCATTAACTCCAGGAGTTCTGGAACATTCTTGGAAGCTGAAAATTCCTGAAGGTCACTCACAACAGATAGTGCTTTTCCAAAAGTGTGTATTTTTAGCTCCCTTTCGTTACCTTCATTGTCGTCGTCCATTTCTTCCATGACTTCACACCTGCTGTTTTCGGCAGCAATAATAGCTGCACATTGAATGTCTTCAGTCGTGGCAAGTTCTTTATCAAAATTGACTAATCTTCAGCTTCATCAGACAGATTTCCTTGCTTACAGAGATCACTCAAGGTCACTGTTTTCTTTTACTTGTACTTCTACTCTCATTTGTCAGGAGGAAACTGTGTGTATTACAAGAGGGTTGGAGGATGTAATGGTATATTCCATTCACTTACATATGTTGTGAAATGTAGCATACCTGCTGCATCCTTGAGGAAAAATTGAGTTAATGTGGACTTTGGTGCAAGTACAGTCACGCTCAAAATTTAGTACTGTACATAGCTTTGTATTATGGATAAAATAGGGTAATCCGTCTTAGTCAGGTTATTTACGCCTGCAGTTCCGGAATTTCTTTCCGTTAACGCGTTAGGCAATTTTCTGGTTTACAGTGTCATTTTGCATAGGAAATACCTCCGTTCCGAATTTTGTTTTCCGTTTGTCCAGGTTTCCGCTATATAAAGGTTGCGGTTTGGGCAGGTTTTACTTTATATATAAATAATAAATTTATTTAAATAAATAAGAAATCAGTGTATGAGTAAGGTACAAATTGGTATCAATACCATATTCAAGTTTATTAAGTGAGGTTCCCTGCTAATTGTCCATCATGGTAACAACTGTGGACAACTGTAAGGAGTTAAGGATTCGAGGCATAAAACTAATTAATTATTGTGAATGTGTTATGGCTGGCATTCTCTCAGTTTGTGCAAAATGTATGCAATGTAGCTAATGGACTAGCCTACTGTATGTAATGAAAACTCAGCATGAATTTCACATTCCACAAGGTTGGCAGGTCTAACAAAATAACATGCTAGAGAAAACATAAGAGTCCAAAGAGGAAATGGACTGAATAACTATTGAATTTTGAAACATTCAGAGCTAACATTATTTCCAGGAATGTTTAGAAAATTGGACTGAGAGCTGATAGGAAAACAGCAGTATCAAAGAAGTGATCTTAATGGTGATGGCATTGCTAATGTTACTTAAAGTTACTCATAATGAATTATCATCTTCATCTTTTTCTTCAGATTCTCTAATGTCCATTGAAGTTACTTTCATACCAGAAATACTTTACAACTATCCATTAAATCTCGCAAAAGCTATAATCCTGTGTATAATGGCAATGATGTGCACTCATTTTTGAAATAAACAAGGTGGTTTAATATTCTAACCAATTATTGTGGCATTAATAAACAGGTTAATAACCCGACTGCAGAAAATTCATGTTTCTCATTATTATTTTTTTGGTAGATATTTAAATTGTAGTTTTATTGTAATTTTGCCACCAGGGGCTATGTCCCCATTTGAAAATAGATCTATTCTATTTTATTCAAGAGTTTTGCAACTCATTGATAGCTTTATTTCCCATTTATATTTCTGTAAGGTATGGCCAACCCAAAATGACGAAAAAGGTTATTTTGCTGTTTCTGTGTTTGTTTGATTATAAAAGGCTATCAAGTACTGGTATTGTTATGCCATCAGAAAAGAAATGGGCAACATAGGGATCTTTGGAAATGGACAATATGGTACGTCTACTATGGATTTATACCTAGAATGAGATTGGAAATTCGTCCTGCCTTTAATTATGTGTCCATTATTTTCATCATGTCACAATTTATAACAAACTGAGAGAACCAAACTGGTACTGATCAAATAGTCAAAAAACCAAAAGCTTTTTAAAAATTAGGTATATAATTTATGTACAATCTTATTATATAATATGCTAAGGTGTATTTTTCACAAAACTCAAGCTTCCAAACCAGAGGGAGTTAGAAGGTGTGGTTTGTACCAGTATCTTCCAAATCGTCTCAATAGTTCAGGGAAAATCTTGCATTTCTTGAAAAGGCAACGGAAATATATTTATTTGTTAATAAAGTGCTTTTAAACAAATAAACAAGACAATAGCCCCTGGCAGAACTGTGTTGTGTAAAGCCCGCATAGCACTAGAATCGGGCGGCTAGTCTGTACACACATGGGGCGCACACAACCCATTATGCGAGAGTTCTCGCACAGGTCCGCTAGTATTGAATAATGGAAATGAAAGAGATTACCTTCAAGATCAAGATATTCCAACGTATCTGTTATCCAGAATGTGCATAACTGAATTACTACAAGAAATTCCACAAGTGGCAATGGAGATCAAATGGATCAGTTTGATATATCATTCTCTAAATATCTGAGATCTCTACCAATGCTCATCAGACATCAATTAAAAGAAAAAGTTCTTTCATTGTGAGGAAATATGCTGTACATTATGGTATGGTACCTACTGTCTTGCATAACAGACAGTTATGCTGCACATGAATCTGTCTTTCACATCAGTAGTCTAGAAAAACCAGTTGCTCTGATATGAGAATTATCAAGGCTGTCTCCAGCACTTATTGCTTGGAAATTACAGTGGTAATTCCAAAGTGTATGAGCTGTAGTCATATTCTGTTTTCCTCTCCTTTTGCATTGGACATTTATGGTGTATTCTAGTCCTATATTTTTCCTGTGTAGGCCTATATGACATACACTTATCATGTTTATTGGACCACACAAACCTTGAAGTTTAGTTTCTTAAAATACAAGACATGTTTTTTTAGTAAGTACCGTTTATAAATATGGCCCCTGCAGTGCTGCGGTCACCATTTGGTGCATGCATGTTCAGTACATAGGTATGTTTTTTGGCTAGCCACAAATGACATTATGGAAGCATTGGTCCAGATGTACATTATTTTGTTTGTGCATATTGAAAATGCCTCTGACAATTAACAATCCTGCTAAGTGTGAAATACACACTATGATTAATTTTCTGAATTCAAAAGATGTGAAAGTGATTGAAATTCACTGGCATATTAGTGCTAAGAATGGAGAACACACTATGGGTGAAGGAATGGTAAGAAAATGGCTTAGAGCATTTAAAGAAGATCGTATATATGGGCAGGCCGTAAGCATGAGACAATTCTTCTTAAAGCCCGAGTAGAACACTGAGACCATTGAGTATGCACATGCGCTGCCGAGAACACATTGCGCACTTTTTTATTTACATTGATCACAAAGGCTTACTGTGCATGGAGACACCACTGCGCACGTAATATATACCAGTCAAGAAGGAACGGCCCACTTATACTAATGACGAGGTGCGTAGTGGGCAACAACTGTCATGACCAGAGACTTGGTGCAGAAAGTTGATGCAAAGGTTAGAGAAAGCAGATGCTTTACAATTTTGTTATTATGTTACGGTATAAGTTTCCTGAAACTTCAACGTGTGGTTTTTATGAAATTGTGACAGGACACTTAAATTATCGGAAGCTGTGCTCATGTTGGGTACTGGAGATACTGACGGAGGTGCACAAACCAAGCATATGGGCAGTGGGTTTGACTTTCCTCGAGCGGTACAGTAATGGTGATGAGTTCCTGAGCTGAATTGTCACTGGCGGAAAAACATGAGTGGTTTATGTTATGCCGGAATCAAAACGGCAATCCATGGAATGGACACACTGAACATCACCCAAGAAAGTGATGTTCAAGCCAACAATTTCATCTCGTAAAACCATGTGCAGTGTGTTTTGGAATAAGCAGAGGGTGTTGCTTGTAGTTTCTCTTGCACCGGGGTGACATAATAAATGCTGAGATTTATTGTGAGACCTGCTCAAAAAGGAGATTCTTTTGCTTCAAGACTATGCCCGCCTTCACACGGCTAATCCAACCTGAGACCTCATCCCTTCATTTGGTTGAGAACAATTTGATCATCCACCCTGACCTAGCACCTAGTGACTTGTTCTTACATTAGAAAAAGCATTTAAGGGGTCAGTGCCACAACGATGATGATGACCTAGAAACAACCATGCTGCAATGGCTGGCACATCAGGAGACAGGTTTCTACGAGTATGAGGACGGAATTCAAAAACTGGTTTCACTTTAATGATAAGTACCTTAATATGTGTGGAAATTATGTTAAAAGAGTAGTTTACAGTACAGGATTACATGTAAAATCAAATTGTTTAAAATATTGCATTAGTTTTTTTAAGTATATAGAAACGGTACTTACATAGAAAACATGCTTCATAATATCAACCCCAAATTTCACATGAATTTCTAGTGTACGGTAACTATGAACATGTCAACATGTTATATGAAGAACTATTTCGTAAATGTAAATGTTATTTCATACAGAAAAGATACCAGCACTTGTTACTTTTGACAGTGCCGTATCCCCGAAGCTTTTTCACCCGTGTCTTTTGCTATCGCCATTGTAAACCTGCAGCTTCTAATAAGCTTGATGTCATATATTCTGGTGATACAGTGTTAGATATGGAAGAAATCACTAAGGATATTTACAATGTATGAAACAACACCATGCACCATTACTCTGAAATGTAGAAGGCAACAATGCACATTAGCAGGGAATGGATTTATATGCAATAATAATTAATGAAATACTGTATGTACCTAGGTACATATATATTTATTTTTATAGAAATATGGAATTATATATGGACTTAAAATTACAAAAAACTGTAATTTCTATTTTAATATCCAAATTCAAAGAAGCTAAACAAAGTAGATCTACTTGAAACATAACGTTGCACTTCTCATTTTAATATCAATTTGATCTTTGAAGAATACTCAGTCTCTGTTATCAAAACAATGGATTATAAAATGTTCTTTTAAGTGCTGGAAAATGAATGTTTTCCTACTGTCTCTTAAGGACAGATTTATATTGACTGAAACTGCACTGAACATCAGAAGAGGTAATGGGGGCATATTTGAACATCACAATGCCTGCTGAGGTTAAATTCAACGTTAACTTTACACTTAAATCTCCACACAAAATTGCAGCAACCTTTCCCATTGCTTCATATCCAGGGTTCTTTGAAAGTCTAGTGTCCATTTTCATTTTTGCCACATCTGCAACTTGACCTGTACCACGATTTAAATTTTTAAATACTGTATTTATCTTTAACTTGTTTCTCAATTATTGACAGGGCTGCTAATTGCCTAGAATTTAATACTTTCTAGCCGAAATATGGAATATATTGATTTTAATGACTAAGAATATGGAGCATACGTGCTAAACTTCCAAGTAAGGAAAAATATGGAAAATAAATACTCCACTTTTCAACTCCACATGCCATGAATTGTAAAGATAATACAAAATATAATTACATTTAGCTTCCTAAATAGCAATTCGTTCCCTGCACATTAGTAATGGAGAGAAAATAGACACGTGACAAACAATAAAAAGCAAAGGAAAAATAGCTTCTGGCATATGGTGCTACCAACTTCAAAAAGTGAAGAGAACCAAAGCTGTTTGCAATAATTCCTGCATTTGACATTGTCTCACTACACATTACTTAGTTAAATATTAATATGTGATTATCTACTATATGTTACTAGATCATTCATTAATTACTGAGAAAGCCAGCGACCTCTTTTAGTTTCTACATCTACTTGTCATGTTAAGTAACTAGAGTTATTATTTCATAATAAGAGTGAAATCAATGATAAACATGGATGTTGATGAAGATAAGAAATCTACAAAGAATAACTAGTGATTATATTCGATCACTACAGGAGAAGCTTGTTACTGTGTTAATAGAAGCCAGTCCATACAGCTATAAACAAGGATAACAACAGCTACAGCAACAACTAATAGGCAACTCAAGGTTAATACTGTTCACTTCAAATCTCACCTTGACGGCAACTATCTCAGCATAGCCTAACGAACCCCCTCTTAAGGTGGTAACAGATCGTTTTAAACCCTGCAAATAAATGTATTGCTATTTTATCCTTGTTCATCGTGGAGAATTAAATAAAAACAACTTCCTATAAAAGATAATGAAACAAAACCAAGGGTAATTGTTTTCAGCCACTTAATTTCTGTATAGTTCACCTGATTAGGATCATAGCACAGTATAAACTCTGATATTCTGAAAGATGACTATGAAGTTCAGTTTGAACAGGTATCATGGGAGAATATGCACTGCTTTAATGTATGTAGGAAACTAGATTATTATTGACGTAAGAGGGTTTGGCTATTAGGTCATGTGTATACATAAAGTACAAACGACATAGATGTAAGTTGGTTAAGAAATAAAATAGCATGGCTTACATGGCATCCGGAGGAAATCCTCTTAGGCCATCAGTCATGAAACAATACAATTCATAGAATTCTGCTCAACAGTAGACTACAGTACAGAATTGTTATGGTAGGATATATTAATTTCAATCATGTATCCTTGCCCAGAGAGTTGATTTATGTTGCACGTTAGCTCAATTGATAGAGCGTTAGTGGTCCAAGGTTGTAGGTTTGTTTGCTGCATGGGCCATGAAATTTTAACTCAATACCTTACTTCCACAGTAATCAGCTTGTATACCCAGGTACAATATACAACATTTTGGTCATCACTCATTATTGTGGATGTGAGAAAGTCCATCATCATAGGATCAATTTATCTCTTAATGTCCACTGATTTTGCATTTGACCAAGTTAAGTAAACTACAGTACCCTCTATTTATTTTATATAACAAGAGAGATAGTGTTACTGATTTTATTTATGAGCAAGGCAATAAGCATTGAAATCAGTGAGTTTCCAGAAATTTAAACTGTGATATGATATAAACAAAGTTTAATTTTTCCTTGTAAAGGCTATGTACAGGATCATCCATATATTGTGTCTCTGCAGCTGAGGTGAGGTTCCGCTTGGTTGATAAGCTATCGCTTTTTGTCTGCTGGAGCAGTATTTGTGCAGGGGGAAGAAAGCGGTCAGTGCCAATAACTGGTTTATTCAAGGTTTTGCGATGCAGCTTGTATCAGCCGAGCAGGACTCCGCCTCAGCTGCCGAGACACGATATATGGATGTTGCTGTATCTTTAAAATACCACAAAAAAAAGCAGCAGCAAAACAATATTTTATTAAACAGATCTTCATTGCTCTGATAGAGCAATATTGCTTCTCTGACAATGTGGCAAATTTCAGAAGTTACTTTTAAATACTGATAAATTATTTGTACCTAATACCCTCAAATTGTTATTTCAGTGTGTAAACTACAAATTTAAATTAGACAAAGGAATATACTGAAAAATCAAATTAGATTGGTGTTATACTTCAGTACAGTATAATAACAAGCATCATTGAACCAATTCTTATTTAATTGCATTTTTACCCCTTATTATTCCTGTTTCTATGGGATCGTAGATGAGAAAAGTTTATATGTGGCAAAAGGTTTTTACAGCCGGAGTAGTTCCTGAAGTCAACCTCATCAGAGGAGTTAATGAGAGCAAAATTAATGAAGATGAATAAAATTTGCCAAGGAGCTAGAAGCCAGCTGTCATGGCCTATTAGAAGAGAACCATAATGCATATGCCTGAAGTTGAAATTGGGAAACCGTGAGAAACTAAAGGATGGCTAATGGTGGGATATGAACCCACTTGTGTTATTTCTAGTCCTTAAATAGCTTGGGCCCTTGGCTTGCAGAACACTTGTTTGGTTAACCATTTCTTACTTAAGTTAAGTACCTATTATATTTTTTCTATTATATATAACTACAAACATTTTTCTTCTTACCTTTACTGCTGAGAAAACATCAAACCCTGGACTTCCAAGTTCTCCTTTTTGTCCTTTCTCACCAGTTCTTCCCTATAATTAAGGTAAAGAGGAAAAATATGTGATCAAATTCTGTTCAGTATGAGACAGCAATAATGTAACAGATTATTATTTCTTTCTTACGTTACATCTGGAATATATTTTTAAGTCAAGTATTTAAATTATCGAATTGGATTTCCTACAGCCTTACCAAGCTCCAACCCCACTGACTTGACATTGTCTCTTGATTTAGACAGCTTGGCCCCAATTTTCTTTACAATATTATTATAGGGGATGAAACTTGGGTCTATAGGTAGGCAAATTACTTAGTAAAAGCTGTGGATAAGTCTGGGGACTATGCATAAGCCGTAGACTTATAAGGTATTAGGGATGGGAGATTTTGAGCAAAGCCTGTATACAGGTTTCGAGTTTGTTTTGAGTACAATTGATTAGTTGTTGTTAATAATCCATTTTTCATCTTACAAGAACTACTATTAAATTAATGGATCAATATGATTTCCAGGTTATATAAGCTTACAATCCAATCTAAAATAAATTACAAAGATTGTAATAGTTATTTATGTAGGGCATACAATTCATGTGAAAAAAATTGGTAACTTAATGGAAACTGCTCATATACTAGTGACATTTAAGAGTCCTGTACATGATACGTCTGCCTTACATGCCACTGAGTTTCTGGCACACAAACTAATCACTCCTGCAGGGTGGTGGACATAGTGGCTAGTAAGGGAACTAGGCTATTCTTTATTTGACTGCAGGAAATCAGTCCAAAATTTCAACTACTCAACCATGAAACACATAAGCACAAACTTACGTTAAAACGATTAGAAATGTATATAACAGCGTTGGTAATTTGAATCTTATACTTACTGGATCTCCTTTTGGACCGTCCAAGCCAATTGGTCCCTAAACATAAAAAGAAAGTATTAAAATTGTGGAACTCTTTATGATAGGTTTTCATATTTTCATGAATAACTATCTTCACAGTTATTTATTGTCATTCTAAATCTATATTTCTACCTCACTTTATCTATTTAACTTCTATCCAATGGATTCTACTTTCCTAGAAGATAAGTTCTTTTGCAGGAAACATAAAACACAAACCAAGGATTAGTGTGATCCCCAAGCAAGCAAACTACACAAACAACTACACATGGTGGCAGTTTCAACTCTTCATAATACATGATGTTTCTAAAACTTTCCCATTTTCTTTGGAACTTTGTATTAAGAACCATTTACTCACATTTTGTTTTAAATAGTTATGTTAGTTAAAGAAATAAATGACTACAGTACAAAATACTATATTGCTTTTTTTTTTGCTAAAGAATCTGTTTATATGAGAGTCTCTTTGCCACATTTCACAAAGTGCTTCCAAATATTAGGTGTGACAGTAAATTAGTCAAGAGCCATTATAACTTGGCAGCGCAAGACACATATCCAGAACCTTAAAGAATACCCAGTGAACACCGAAAGGGAAGAGAAATACATAGGAATAAAGAGAAACTTTCCACCAATCAAGAAGAATATGCTTTTAATTCACAACTGACAGTACAAAACATCTACAAACTTTCCTTACATTTAAGAAGAAATATTACATACAGAAGTTTGCACATACAAACATCTGGATGAGTTAATAAAGAGTATAATTGAAATGCCTAAAATTATACTTAGCCCCATGCCTACACGACACAGCCACAGCACCTGTCCATTTAAATGTATTATACAAACAATACACAATACCCATCACCACAGACATTAGTTAATCTAAATTAGTGGAGCAGTAACGTATGAGTAATTTGCCGCATATAAAATCACAACCAACCGGAAAGCCCGGATATCCACGCACGCCTTTCGAACCCTGCAACAAAAGAATTAATTCTCATTCACCAACTTAATGCGAGCATTCATGATTAGTAAGTATTATGACATCTACTGCAAGCTATTAAAAGCTATGAAAAATCATGCACTTAAATATTTCACTCCATTTTAGTAGACACACACAATTTTAGCTCATGCAGTAGCTTTAGATTATATTATTTGAGCCACAAATGTACGGTAAGTCAACTGATTTGGTTGATAGAATTTGATTGCTACTTTTATATTTTATGTATTAATCTGATGAGTTAATCGAGAGGACACACCTAAAGCACTGCAGAAGTATAAGTACAAAATATTTATGGCATTAAATTCTAATTTCAGTTGTTCTATACTTATTCATAATTCCTCTTAACATTTCAAGAAGCTCTTAATGATAACTTACTCAACAACCAAACTTACAAGCATCAGGCATTTAGTAGAATAGAGGAGTAGGTATCAAATTACAAAAGCTGTATCAACAAAATTGCACCTGCAGTGAACATAATGCTCTCTCACTTATGTTCTAATAACAATAACAGAATGGTTGTGGATGTGGTTTGATATTCCTAAGTAAAACTACCAGTTTTAAATCTTGGTGAGAGGTTGAACAGTCCCATGTTTCACTTTTGAGAAGAACATTACTGCTCTGTGATATTATTTGTAAACACAGCAGCTAATACTTTAGAAGCACTTGCACAAATGCTTTATGCTCTGCTTTCATTGCACAGTTGCTCTAGTACTCCATAGGCAGGAGCATGCTTGAGATGTGAATATAAATAAAACTGTACCCTTCCTCTTTTGTCCTCTGAGGAATGAACGTGCAGTTCCCTTTATTAACGGAAATCGTACTGGTACCGGTACTGCTTACGAGGAATGTAAATAATTTAAACTTATATTAAAAGTCCAAGCCTTCAAATAAAGTGTTGCAGCCCATGGAATTTCTTAGATATTACATGGGTGAATTTTATTTACCCCTCTTCTTAATAAAATGATACATAATGCCATAATGAAATAGAACTAGGAATATTGTTGAGTTCACAGTGTTGTTCTACATAACATGTTGATAGTTTTAGATATAATAAAAACTAAAATAAAACTTTACTTCAGTCTTCATGATGTCCACCATTAGTAGTAATAAATGATCAGCACTAAAAGAAAATAATATCTTACACTTGGTTTGACACTCTTAATGGCAAGTTTCAATCACACATTCCCACAGCTCTTGAAGAGCTAACTTTCTAGTGTCCCCAAACCCATTGTGTAGGGGACAAAAAGATTTGTCCCTCTTTGAGCACAACAGTTAACTATGGCATTAGCCTCTGATACTTGTTGACCTAATTGTTTCTTACTCACACTTTCCTTTCCTGCGTCGCTGAACTCCATTTTTGTACACTCTCTTCCTAAACTACAACTAATGCCTAGCGTCATCACTAAATATTACACACATTCTTTGGTATAATTAATACTCTGAAGCATATTTCTATAGGCCTACATTGGTTAAAGGCAGGAGGATGTGAGTGAAATTCCATTCAAGTACCGTACACCTCCAAGGGCACTACATACAATCCAGTATGGATATAATTACATATACCTAGGTGCAATGGCTGATTGAGAGCAGGCAAACAACACATAAGGACAGAGGCAAATTACTCTTAAAGAGATGTTTTATTGCTGATAAGTTACCATTAATGCTTATTCCATAAGCTATCAAAAATCTATCAACCTCATCCATATATATTATATAACTGAAGCTTGTAACTTGGTTTACCGAAGCTTCAAGTATCGCTTACCATCAATCCTCGCATGCCCTTCTCTCCTTTAATTCCCTGAAAGAAAATAACATTTTATGTGACTTTTGAAATTTTACCAGATAACATTTGGTATTGTAACTGTTCTAAACTTATTGAAAGAATGCTTGAATTGCATAGCCATTTTATCAGGAAACGTTAATTAATCATTGACTGCACGTTCGTGACAAGAGAAAACACAAAGGAGTAAATAGTGAACACAAAACATAACACTAACTTTAAAAACACAAAATATTACCATACTAAGGAATCAAGCTATTAAATAACTTTGATATGAACATCAACACACTTCCATATTTATTAAGTTGCAAATCCCCTCTACTGTCACACAATCGTTGGAATCGAGTTACAAACGATGGTTCTGTTAGTACGTCGACAAGTTACTTAAGCGTCATGTTTGCATCCTTTGTATCCATGGAATTCTGTTTTGGAGATTTTCCATTGGCTGCCATTTTCTACACATTTTGAGTGTATGATTGGGTGTCTTGCAGTAGTGGCATATTATCTTCTTTTTCATATTTCCACTGCCAGCTGGATCGCATCCCTCCTGGCTGCTTTAGACTGCCTGCCCATTCAATGATTACAGCATTGGTTTATGCGTACAACCTCGTTTCCAAATATAGACGCTAAGAGCAGCACCAACCCACTGTGATCGCCACTTTTTCAAGTCACTGTTGCAGGCATTTGTTTTGTATTGATGTTAATGGCGTCAATAATAATAGCCTGTTCTTTATTCGGTGTTAACTGTATTGCAGAAGCATAACTTTTCTGGGATTTCTTAGGCACATTGTGGGTAGAACTGTCGGTAAGGTTAGGTACGGTCTGACTTCCTTGGTAAGAAGCTATTACTTTGAGTGTGAAAGTCTTTTGAGTCTCGCTGAATTACAGTGTTCAACCGTTTGTTGTTTGTTTTCCGCGAAGTTGTGTTTTGGATTTTAGAATGCCGTACTGCTGCGTGCTCTTTTGTAAATCAGAAACGAAATCTGCAATTAATATACGGTATATCTTGTACGCCTCCAAGTGTTAAATGGGCAGGCAGTTTAAAGCAGCCAGGAGGGACGCGATGAAGCTGGCAGTGAAAATGCCACGGTGATCACAGTGGGTTGGTGCTGCAACCTATCTTGTACGCCTCTGAGCGTTGAATGGGCAGGCAGTCTAAAGCAGCCAGGAGGGATGCGATCCAGCTGGCAGTGATATTTCACTTGGTTGAATTTATTTGCTGGAATAGCTGCTTGGACGAGGGTTTCCTGTTTAGTAAATTCATTCCCCTAGGTTAAAGTCTTTTCACATGTGCACAACTGATTGGTCAGATTAAATTGTCCTGTCACTTTTAAACATCAAGATCTAGCAAGATTTGAGCAAAAAGTAATCTTTGGATAGTGGGCATAAGATTCTACAAATCACAAATAAATTGGTCAGTTCTGGAATGCCTTTAACATTTTTAGTCATTTCTGGTTTTAATAAAATCTAGAGATTTTTCCGATTTTGTATTGCAAAGTCATCTTTAGGATTCTTTTTTGTAAAGAGGTTCTAAACACTGTCTTCAGAAATGCCATCAAACCGTTTGTGTTCCGTCTAGTGGTAGCACGTTTCATTTTACTTCAGGTGTGCACTTTTCCACATTTTTCAGCAGAAACTGTTAATTGAAGACAGAGTGATGCCTGAAACCTTTTGTTAAAGATGTGCGAAAGCTTCTCATGACATAGGTACTGAAGCATTTCTGGAGGAATGGTCTCAATCTCCTCTTCGATCAGGGAAAAAATCGGGGACTGACAGATCGGGAGATCGGCCGGCCATGGAATATCCCCGAGCCGCGAGATTAATAGATGTTGTATGAGGTGGCACGGTGTACCAATCGAGGTACGAACCGTAGGTCTATGCGCCGTAAACCATGTGCCATGTTGAAATCATATCGTCTCCAGGTGACCTCTCGCCTGTACTGTAGCTGTGGAACGAAGAATTTCTCATCAAGACTTTGTATAGCTCGGCATTGACAGTCACTGCCCGCACAGCATCATCTTCCAAAACATACTTCCCAAGAATTCCGATCTAAGGTCTTATAGCATGCCGGTACGGTACTTCACGACAACCTTTGGGAAATAGCCTACTGAGACTTTTCATCTGACAAGCAGAGGGAGTTTTATTTATTGACAGATCTGCCATTTGAAATGAAAGTTAGCCTCATAGGTCATCACCAGATTTATCTAAAAATGCGCCATCTTGGTTAATTCTGTGTAGAAATCTCACCTGCTCTCTTTATCAACAGGCCGCAATTGTTGAACCATTTGCATCTTGCACGGATGAAACTTTAAATCACGTTTCACAATCCTCCGCAGGGACTTGTGAGAGATGCCCTATGCCGAGAGCTTCGCTACAGATCTGTTCCAACCCGTTGGATATTCTCTTTCGAACCGTCCTTGTAGGTCCTTAATAATTATGCTTTTTATCGATTACCAAGCCACACTGAGGCCATTGTAGCACCCATTTGGATACTGCCCTTCTGTCTGGAATACGGATATGGTGTACGATTCGACATTGTACGGCCATAACACTCTTTCAATCGTACGTACGCCTCCACTGCCACAAAATGCGCCTACACCGGCCTACGTTCATAGTGTGGTCCTACTGAATGGCATACCCAGCAGGTCCGATTATGTTTGACAGATGGCTCCTGTGCAGTAGGTCTTTGCAGGATTCTTTCCTATGGACCAGCGTGAAGTTAAAAAAGGCATTTACGCCCACGTTATTAAATGCTTCTAATACAATTCAGTACGGTACTTTTGTCAGCAGTCACACTAGTTGAAAGTAGATTAGGTTTCACTAACCTGCCTTCGATATCAGCAAGTGCTCCGATAATAGGGATGTAGCCTGAGAAAGTTACTTGACGTTACAGACAGTTAGGAACAGGGCTCCGAGTGAAAGCCGAAGTTAAACGATTGACTTCACGTCACCACATGGTAGCGTTACGATTGGTTACGAAGTGAGAAGCTTATTATCCTCTCTGTTTCAAAATAATTAATGTGATTGTGCCAGAGCTTATCTGTATTTACGACACTTTACTAAATGTAAAATACTGTAGTGTAATTCAACATATCATATTCTCAGAATCCATTGCATTGAAGTAACTCCATTTTCCATACCTTGTATGTTGCTTTGTTAGTCTAGGGGTATGATTCCTGCTTTGAGTGCGAGAGGACCCGGGTTCGAACCCCGGAAGTGCCCAGCATTTTTACTATTGTTTTACCTCTTGCAAAGATTCAAAAAGTGTATAAATAAACCTTACGAACTTTTTTTTTTCGTGCGAGACTTGTACTTACTGTGTGCCAGTAATATAAATACATAGTTTGAGGTCAAACGCATTTTTTTATTTTAGTCGCTTTACCCTACAGGTTGGCTTTTCCCTCGGATTCTGCGGGGGATCCCACCATTACCGCCGCCAGGGCAGTGTCCTGGAGCTTGAAACACCTGGACAAGGGATAAAACTGGGGAGGTGGGACCAGCACCTCGCCCAGGCGGCCTCATCTGCAAAGCGAACATGGGCCTCATGAGGGATGGAAAGTGAGGGGAAGATTGGGAGGGATAGGCAAGGAAGAGGCAAGGAGGGTGGCCCCACCTGCCCAGTGGTATCCCCCAACCAGTTGTTTAAAGCTCCAGGACACTGCCCTGGCGGCGGTTATGGTGGGATCCCTCACTGAGTCCAAGGAGGGTGGCCCCACCTCCCCAGTGGTATCCCCATATTAGGTGTTTCTAGCTCCAGGACACTGCCCTGGCGGCGGTTATGGTGGGATCCCTCGCTGAGTCCAAGGAGGGGCAGTGGCTTTAGTGGCGTAGTTGGTACATGCTGTTCTTCTATGCCCAAGATCGCGGGTTCAAACCCGGCCGAAGCCGGCGTTAAAAATCCCTCAGTATGCCTTTCTTCGGAGGGGAAGTAAAGCCGGCGGTCCCATGTCATAGATTTATGGCATGTTAAAGAACCTTCCAGTAATTAAACCTGTGTGAAGCTAAATTATAGGTTAAAATTTGGATAACGCCCTTAGGTTCCAACGTTCGTTGCCAGGAGCCGACTGCGGTGGCGTCTAGTAACCAAGTTCTGAACTAGTAGTTGTTGATGGTGGCGTGTGGCGGAAAAAGTAGGAAATACTTGAAAAAAATCAATGTCTGCAGTCACAGCCCCTAAACTGAGGAAGCAACCCACCAACCAACCTAACTCCGAGGGAAAAGCCAACCTGGAGGGTAAACCGACGGAAAAAAAGAAGCGTTTACCTCAACCTATGTATTTATATTACCGGTATAAGTACAAGTCTCGCACGAAAAAAAAAAACGTTTTAAGGTTCTTTTATACACTTTTTTGAATCTTTTCAAGAGATAAAACAAAAGGAAAAAATTGCAGGGCACTTCCGGGGTTTGAACCCGGGACCTCTCGCGCCCGAAGCAGGAATCATATCCCTAGACTAACAAGGCGACGTGCAAGTTACAGAAAATGGAGGTACTTCAATTTAATGTATTCTGAGAATATGATATGTAGAATATTACACTACAGTATTTTACATTTAGTAAAGTGTCGTAAATATAGATAAGCTCTGGCACAATCATATGATTTATTTCGAAACAGAGAGGATAATAAGCTTCTCACTTCGTAACCAATCGTAACGCTACCATGTGGTGACGCGAGGTCAATCGTTTAACTTCGGCTTTCACTCGGAGCCCTGTTCCTAACTGTCTGTAACGTCAAGTGAGAAAGTTCGCGCCAGATAGCGCCCGTGTAGTACTGGGTAAGCGCAAGGCGAACGTCCTATGTTTCCCCCAGTCAGCTGCGAGGAATGTATCGATTGTGACCGAGGTTTCTAAGCTAAAGTAAATTATATCTTCTCTAATATTACTCCATGACTATATTAATTAATTTTATAGGTATATCCTCTAATATATTATGGACGATTTTCAGCGCTTAAGCGTTAAACAGCTGCAAAATGAGCTACGGACTAGAGGTGCTAAAACTAGCGGCAGGAAGGAAGAATTAACAGGCTACAACGGTAATAACAAAATTCTAACACGCTTTATTATTCAAAGAATGAATAGGAGTCAGAATTCTTGAGTATTGTAGGCCTATATTGATAAATACGGAATATCCCCATAAGACTTAAATAATTAATAGAGATTTAAATATGCACTTGCTCCCCTTGCTTATAGACTAAGATTCATGTCTTTTGGTTGATAGCTTACATGAAACTGTTATGTTTTAAGGCGTAAACATTATCAAAGAAAGTTAATACCGGTATTGTATACCTCAAAATCCATCGCAACGTTTGGTTCTTATGTAATTTTGTCAATTTCTCAATACGAATCGTTCCCGTACCCCTTCGTAACGACTTAGGGGTACAATATTTGAAAAGTTTGAGAATCCCTGCTTTAGGGCCACGAACTGTTTCCATTCATCTGACTAACTTATGACTCAAGAATGTAGAAGTCGGTCACTACCGGTACCACATTCTCCGTCGGGCAGATGGAAGTTGACGATTAATTCTGATTTCAAGAAACCAACCATAATACGTTTGTGACTGTTAATGTTGTGAAATGTATTCTGGAAGTATTTGTCCGAGTATTGATGCCTTTGAAAATGGGAGTTACAAAATATGTTACATACACTTCTTCCTGTAGGCTATATTGACGATTTCTTCCTGTGCCGTACTTCAATGGATATAATTTCTGCAGATTTCGATATTGTAGGCTTATCGTGGTAATCCGGCAATTTTCTTGTGTCTGGCCTCTTCCTTATTTTTGTTGTGTTCGTGGTCCACGGAAAAAGCGATGGAACAGCGCCCGGTTTTAATCTTGCTCTCTTACCTTCAAATACAAACGCATAAATTCAGTGGTTGTTATCGAAATGTCTAATCAGTTTATAGGTAGGAATTATTTCCCTTTGTAAATCACACTTGCCCAACACAGTTTTCGTAAAGTCATCGAGTTGAAAATGATGGGAACACACTTTAATATTTTCGGTCAGATTTTCTTCACCGAAATGTTTCCTTCTAATAGCATGTAACCATTTCTTCCTCATTTCTTTATTTTGTTAAAATTGGTGAAACGATAACGGGCTTCCTTGATTTTTGCAAAGAGGAACACTGCAATAGTTCGGCATAGTCACGAAAATAGCAATTTAAACGACTTTAATTCGTGGATATTAGCGGCATGAGAACACAGGAGACAAATGAAGAACGCCTTGCGCTTACCCAGTACAACAGCAGTGCGCTCTATCGGTGCTAGTTCTATACATCCATATTCCTCGCAAACAAATCTTGTATTTCCATGTGCTCCAGTTTGATTTTCCTTCCAAAAGTCCAATGTTGATTATCCTTGTTGAATTCGGTTTACACGCATGAAATGAATATCCACCTCAATACGCTACGTGTGAATAACCTTAAAGTCAGCTTCGTTAGATTTCTTAAAGAAATATACAACACAGACACGATATAATGCACATTCAATTTTATCAAGATTCACCTGGACCTGTAATCTATTGAAATTTTACATTGGCTAATTTGTATTGAAACCATTCTTAATTTATTGAAGGAACTACGGTATGCCTAAACTTCTTTGCCATTTTAACGGAATATTTGATTGCATTTTCATGGCAAATGAAAAACACGCATTAGGAAATTGTAAACACAGAACATAACACCAACTTTGAAACACAAAATATTACTAAGGAAACAAGTATTCTCAGGAATAATTTAGTGGCTCCTTTGAAAAGAAAGGGGAGAGCAAAACCAACATGGTTAAACCTATGATAATTGCTAGATTTTTTTACAGAATTGCAATCAAAGGGAAATTTATGTCTTACCTTTGAAAATTTCTTCCATTCAATATTCAGATGAAATTCAATTTAACAGGCTATGGCTAATTAATTCCATAGCACCCTTACAAGGTTTACTCTTTAAACTTACCGTACCTATAACTTGGCATATTGACTTTCATGGCCAATTAATAAAATCCAGCAATTCACATACATGGTCCGCTACCCCAGCGGTAGTCCGGGCAGGGTGTACTAAGATCTGCTGAAGAGCCTGACTTGGTGCCCCTGGGTGAAATATATGTCAAAAAACAACCTATAGTAGAAGAATTGCTGAACTTTTACCTATAACTTGTTACTTTGTTGATTGAATATCTAGTCCCGTAGTGTTTATTGTAAACATATTACTGTTAGTCTAGTGGTACTTTCATTTCCCTATTTTAACTGTTAGGCAGATTCCATCTTGCACTACCAAAGTGAATTGTGGCCTGCACTGGCATATTTCCAAAATGCATTTTTAAGTTGTGGAAAATAATAATAGTTATGTTTACTGTATTCAAAATCACAGTGCGAGTAACACAGCTATACGAAAATAATGCAATTAATTATCGGATGTTTGTAACACTGTAGTGTGCAAAGGATATGTCTGAGGAAATGGATATACAGTATCTTTATTTTTGCCAACAGGATATTAATTAATAATAAAAATAAAAATGAAAACAGAATAAATAAACGATCCGAGACTATTAAGGTACGGAATAAATAGTCTATGTTAATAGGAACTTGCTATTGCCAAGATGTCCAATGAATATCTTAGTGTCATTGACATTGAACGCCTTGCTCTGATTTTTGAAAGAAACACATAATATTTGGAAGCAAATCCAGCATAAACTAGAAATGCTAAACTAAATAGAATGTATGAAGTACCTACTGTATAATGTTATACTTTTATAATAGACTGGGATAGTAAAATAAAATACCGGAAAACCATTCTTCCCTGGTGGGCCGATGGGACCCTGAAAGAAAAGGAAAAAAGCAAACTCAGTATATGGGGATATTAACATAAAAATAACAAAAAAACAAAAATAAATTCAATAATCACAGAAACAGGGATTATCTGTTCATGTATTTAGGTGTAACTGTGTGTGCAGTCTTGCTGTTCAAAAACGACAAGACTTTCAAAACTATTCCAGTATGCAAATCAATGCCTTTTAATACAAGTATAAGGTGGATTTCAAGGAATTTGGCAGATCGTGAACTGGTGTATTAGAAAGACAATATATCCTTAGCAAAATGGAATTAATACGGATAACAAGGATTGCCAAGTTACGAAGTATATAAAATAGTTTTCAGACAGTGCTTTCATCGACAAACAATTGAACATGAACTGAAGTGTAACTAGTTAGCAACAGTGGCGAGGCCGAATGCATGTGGTATATGCGACACATCCGTTCCTACTTTGTAGATTTACACTCACATAAATGTAGCCTATGTAGTGGTAATACATAATTATAAATTGTTTTCATTATATCTCCGAGAATTCCTTCGGTAGCCATGTAGGCTTTTAGCACTTGACGAGTTAATTCCCTGCCTCAAAATACCCGTCCAGTACCCGTCCACACCCGTCCAGTCTCTCTCGGCATGGATGAGTGGTGCTAGAGGTACCTGTTTTCAACGCTATAAGGAAGTGGCAGTGCTGAACGCGGACCCGCGGCCACTGAAAGAGCGCTTTCAAACGGAAAAATAAATCACTACAATAACTACACAAAGAACATATTTTACTAGGGGCAGATTACCTCGTAGTTCCGCCCTTTAAAACAACAATAACAATATAGCATATTTTACAGTGGTACCATACTACATGTAAATTATATATTATAATTTTATATTTAAAACTATCATAGAAGCTTGTTAAATGACCAATGTAATACACACCGGTTATCTCTTATTTCTTGTCTTGTGACATAGTCTTATTACAAATACTTTAATAATTAATGGTGCGTTAAACTTTATAAATAATTCGTTCTAGACACGTCAAATAATATATTAATGATACATGATCAATAATTTAGGCTATTAGTGTCCATTTTGAGACCTAATTCTGCAACCGTCCCTTTCACACCTGCACTGTAGCCCTGGGTTGTACAGGAGAATCACTCACTTCCAGCCCGGAGCTAAGAGAGCTGGCGCGAATCACGGCGGTGTCTACGCGCGGATAAACTAAACGTTATCCGCATCCGCACGGCTTTTATCCGCATCCGCATGACTTTTATCCAAATCCACTGATATTTCAATATTTTGTTTAATTTATTAGATAAAGCATAAAGTGTTAAACCAACACATTTAGACATTTGAGGAGAAAGTAGCTGACTTGAGGAATGTTAATGATGTCATCACGATGAACTAACAAGCTTATTGACAACATTATATCTCGCACGTATGGTAATAATAATGACCGTGAGAATTGATGATAATGATGAGATGTCAAGACCATCTACAACAAACATAAGGTACCGGTACTTAATAATATGTAGTTGAAAGCATAACTCGTGTATAAGTGCAATACGTGCCTGAATATTTCGTACGCAATAGGCTATAGGAGTATTCCTCTTTTAAGCTTGAAGCCATAGATTGGCATATCAAATATGTAATATTATCGTAAGTTTGTATTCTAAAAACTATCCGCAATTTTACTCGAAACATTATCCGCAGTGTATCCGCTATCTGTACAGCCATACAAACTATATCCGCGTGGCGAAAATATTTGCGGATATCCGCATCCGCGCAGGGCTCTCACAATAGGCTATGTCGCTGCCTAGCCAGATGAAGTGAGTGATACTGACGATTTGACGAATGTGGTAAATGAACGTAGGGAGGGAGGTGAAAAGAGGGCTAGCCTTGACAAGCATGTCAAGTAGGAAGAGCAAAACTGCTAAATCGAGCCATGCAGCTCTCATTCAAACATTTTGGTGACTGCACTGCAAGTTGTTCGAGCGGCAATACGATCCTCTGAGATTGTGCGATGTTCAGTTGATGATATCTGCTCTAAGATCAATATAATTAAAAGGAACCTTTTAGTCTTACGTGGCCGTTAATATCGCGATCCGAACCGCAGAACCCCCATTTTACGTGGAATCCGAATCATAGGACGTGATATTTCACTTCGAAAATCTCACATGCATTGACCCGGAATCGGTCCACCTTGGTAAGAGGTAAGCCGATTGATCAACCAATCACCGACAGCCTAATCGGACCTCTCCAGATCGAGGATTCTAGTGACTATTTACCATGAAACTCGGCAAAAAGGAGTCAATAATACAGTATTACCCAACGTTTCTACGTCACAAGACCATGAGAATCGACATAACCTGCAGTAGTCATGAATACATAGAATATGAAAATAAAATAACTCTGGAAACAACTGATAAAAAAACGAATCTTGCGAACCGATTAGATACTTATTAAAAACGTCAGTACAAACGCATTTCGCCGGCCCAGTGGTGTTGGGGTAGCGTGCCTGCCTCCCGCCCGGAGGCCCTGGGTTCGATTCCCGGCTCCGTCAGGGATTTTAGAAACTGACGTGAGGGCTGGAACGGGGTGCATTCAGTCACGGGAGGACAAGTGAGTAGCTGTCTGACAGTGAGGCAGCGCCCCGGTCACGAAAACAAAGATTAACGGCCGAAGGGACCCGATACGCTGACCACGCGTCACCACTATATCTGCAGGCCAAATGGCTGGGCAGCGGTCGCTTGGTAGGCCTAAGCTCTTCATGGGCTGTAGTGCCAGGGGTTAGCGGCTTCGGTGGCGTAGTCGGTAGCATGCTGAGCTTCTATGCCCAAGATAGCGGGTTCAAACCCGGCCGAAGCCGTCGGATTTTTTAAGAGCGTTAAAATCCCTCAGTATGCCTTCCTTCGGAGGGGAAGTAAAGCCGGCGGTCCCATGTCATAGATTTATGGCATGTTAAAGAACCTTCCACTAATTACACCTGTGTGAAGCTAAATTGGATAGGTTAAGAATGTAAACAACGCTCTTAGGTTTCTACGCTCGTTGTCAAGAGCCGACTGCGGTGGCGTCTAGTAGCTAAGATCTGAACTTGGCCTGGTAGTCGTTGACGGTGGCGCTTGGCGGCAAAAGTATGAACTATTTGAAAAATTCTAAGTTGCAGTCTGTACTTAAATTTAAAAAAAAAACAGATAACACACACTAATACAGTCATCACAATTAACACCGGTTATCAGACAGATTCTACACACACCCAACGCACTCGGGGCTACATGACCGCGTTGTCGCAGCCCCTAAACTTAAGAACCAACCAACCAAGTGCCAGGGGTTATTACAAACGCATTTCAGCTCAGTTCAACTCGTGAACGCGATGCTGTAGTACGTCAAGAGGATGTTGTCATTCGAAAGAAACGGCGAGTAAACTACAGTGCAACATTATCATAAAAGTGAGCAATTATTACAAACTACAATATTGTATTGCATTTCATTTAGTAAAATTGACTAAGTTAAAATTGTCTTACATTGCCTTTCATCTCAGCCTATGCATGCGATGTCGTAGGACGTCGAGGGATTGAGGGGGTTGAAATATGAATCGTGCGGTCGAACACAGGAGAAGCGCCAGAAGTATATCACCTCGTGGTGTAGCGTCTAACATTATTGGTTGTCGCTCCGTAGATCCGGGTTTGATTCTCGGTTCTGCCAATAAATATAATTCTGGTCTAAGGGCTGGAACGGGATACGCGTAGCCTCGAGAAGCAAAACTGAGAAGAGGCAGGTTTGATACCCACCTCAGCCATCCTGAAAGTGGATTTCCGTATTTTCCCACTTTTACTCCAGGCAAATGCCGGGCTGGTTCTTAACTTAAGACCATGGCCACCTCCATCCCAATCCTAGCCTCAATTACATACACTACTACTACTACTACTACAACAACAACTACTACTACAGATACCACAATAACACAGGTTATCAGAAAAAAATATTTCCCACTCTCTCTTTATATGGGGATAAATGCCCACGATTTTGCAAAGTCCCTAAATGAATTAAAAATAAACAACTAACTGAAGAAGACTGTTTTCTGATACATACCATTGTCCCAGCATCGCCGGAGTCCCCCTTCTTCCCGCGCTTTCCTCTTTTTCCAGGAGGACCGGGAGGACCTGGAACAAGGAGATTACACTAACTTCATGTACACGTCATAATAAAGTACGGATCGTACAAGAACATAATAGGTTTATCGAATACGTTTCTCGATAGTCATGCAGATACATCAATTAGCTGTTCAATGCATTCTATTGGACTGTAACCATTTGCATGTATTTTGTATGTTGTCACAGTCTAGAACAAAATGTGATTTTCTCACCAATACATCAGTCTCATTTCAGACTGCGATTATCGATACTGGGGTATATGAATCACATTAATACATTTTATAAAGCATTTTATTGATTTCCGAGGAACACTTTTGATACGAAACTTCAAATTCAGAAACTATTAGAGAAACTATGCCAATAATGTTATTAGTGACATAACGGTATAGCCTACTAGTAAATGTAAAGAATATGACTACAAACCTCTGGCATAGCCTCTGGGATTACCTTGACTCCGTGTGTTTTCTCTTACAGATAGGCCTATGCATAGTAATTTTGATCGAGGTCAGTGTAAAGCCACACAATACATACAGGTGTGAATTTTCAACTGTCCACTTTTTGGCTAACATTCTTGGTTGTCACTATGGAGGCCCAGGTTCGATTCCCAGCTCTGCCAAGAAATTTAATTCTGGTCTGAGGGCTGGAACATGGTACACTCAGCCTCGTGAGAAGAGGTGGGTTCGATTCCTACCTCAGTTACACTAGATGTGGTTTTCCGTGGTTTCTCACTTCTACTCCGGGAAAATTCCCGCGTGGTACTTAAATTAAGGCCACGGCCGCCTCCTATTGAAATCATAGCCCCAATCACAAATAAACACACTAGTAGGCCTATAACCCTCACAATGTCACAATTATCAAACAGATTACATACAGATCCTAGTACACAGGGCTACATGAACACGATGTCACATAGCCAACAACAACAGCAACAAATTTAAACTAATAATAATAATATTATTAAAACGAAACCGAATGAAACAAAAAATCGTTTTGGCTATAAGAAAAATGTACTTATTTCTAAGCTCACACACGTTGCATGCGTAACACTGCATGCATGTAAGTTTTGTATGTGAATGGTCTGCATCTTACCTCTGACTGGTGTTAAAATGAAACTTATACAATGAAACAGCTGTTTATAAAAATTAAAATCTTTACCACAGATTTCACTGGATGTGGATCACTTGTTGAAATGTAAACTCTCTGTTAATATATTTTTTAAACTTCATTGAGTTGGTCAAAGCTAGAGCGCAAGGGCTTCCTGGATTCTACTGCCACCTGTTGGTAAAAACTTAGAACTTTCGGAATTGAACCTACGTAGTGATAGAGGAAATACGCTTTATCACGGTGTTACTTGATATCACGGAGTAACATGACTCTACCTTACTATTGGAAATTATGAAAGCGGTTTGAATTTTAAGAAATTGGGGGAAATTATTCGGAATCATCTAATATTTCTGCTTCCTCATGTTCTTGTTCTTCTTTTTCTTCTTGTTCCTCTTCTTCTTGTTCCTCTTCTTTCTCTTCTTCTTCTGCTTCTTCCCGATGGGTGCAGGTAAATTGTCCTAACAGCGATGAATCACATGTCTCCCCGCTGATATCGTATGAACACTCCTCTGATGGCAAATCAACATTGGAGCATGACTGGCCTTGACAACTGGTACATGCTAATAAACAAAATAATCCAACCTTTTTTTCAGCCGCATTCAGCATTACATCCCTTTTTACAATTGCTGATGTCTTGATAATTGAAAGAGCAATAGAACAGTTCAACTTGACAAATACAACTATTGTTGTTGGTGAAGACATTGACTTACTGATATTACTTACTGCTCGAACTCCAACCGATTTTTTTTTTTTTTTTAAACCTGGGAAAGCTCAACATCAGTTGGAACAAAAACCAAGTGCAATTACCTTGTCTTCCTCCAACCTCTGCTTCTGCTCATCAACATCTATTTCGGGTATATTATCAAGTTCAAGTGTGGCTTGGTAATCAACTAGACCCAGAAGTGTGGGGTTGGAAGTTAATCGACAATACATTGGAACCAATCCAGACTTTACTCCCACCTGCATCGGAAAACTCCTCAACAAAGTTTTTTTTTTGCAATTGTAAAAAGGGATGTAATGCTAAATGCGGCTGCAAAAAAGTTGGATTATATTGTTCATTAGCATGTGCCAGTTATCAAGGCCAGTCATGCTCCAATGTTAATTTGCCATCAGAAGAGTGTTCATACTGTAATATGCCAGCCCCACTTGGGCGACCAATTGTAATATTCCCGCCTCTCAATACTTCTATATGTACGGGGTGCGTGAGGGCTAAACACCTGTACGATAATACCAACAGCAATAGACATTCACACCTAACTACTCCTAAGTAACCTAATAAATAAAACCCTTCAGCTTCTGGTAAAATCGATAATATATTGTTATACCAGACATAAAACACACATTTCGCAGGATCCTCCTCGTACAGAATAATAACACTCCATATCGTATTTACACAGATACACATATGACATGATATAGATGACCCTCAGGAAATAAAGTTGACCGGTACTTACAGATGTTGGCTTCAGCAGTGGTGACCTATTTCTACTAATTCTGGGGTTATTGCTCCCAAAAGAATTAGTCCTAATACTCGCAGCACAATTAATTTGATTCACACGCCATTTCTACTTTTATAATTACTATTACTTTTGTTACTTTTGTAACCAGCATCCAACGATTTAATTTGCGTCGTGGATCTAGTATCAGACCAATGCTTGGAATCCGTTTTGGATCGTCGCATTAACTCCGCTCGTGAATTTAATAATGCATAGCATATTTGACCAGCATTCCTGTACGAATAATTTTTCGCTATAGTTGAAATACAGAGGTACAGATATCAGATTCCAATAATTCGTGCTGTTCGAATTAAGTAATCTTGGCGATATACTTAAGACTAGGCTCATCATTCAATAAAGAACTAATAGCCAGCAACTTAGTTATTGTATCAACACGATTGGTGTAATACTGTAATGTCTCTCCCTCAACACACAAAACCAAAAAGACAAGTCCTACTCCCATGGAGTCCCGAAGAATAAGTTTCCGCTCACACGCGGTCAGACAAAATGAGACCTCCCTACATGGAGTCCAAATTAAGAGTGTCCTCACTAGCTTCCACAAAATCCTAAGTACCCGTCATCATCTCCCTCTACAATCACTGGTTTACCTAGGTTGATCCACGGACTCCAACCAACCCCAACGCCTGATTCTCAACATCACCAAATATGGAACACAGTCCATCGTCCTCGCTCATACATAGATGTCAAGTCTCGCCCCTGACTCACCCTAACTGGCGCTCGGGTTTTTCCCAGGGTTAGAGCACCAACCCGTTTTTCCTCGTACATGTACATTTTCCAGTTACAAAACTTATACACTATCTCAATGTTAAAATATTCCAACTTCCCTAGATTTGGATCCTGCTAAAATACAATACTTAAAAGCTAAACAAATTACTTGTAAATCAAGCACGTCATAATATACATTCTGATAAATAATTATAAGACATAAAAAGACCTCAAATAAAAATATACACATCACATTAATAAAATCCGTAACTCCCCAGAACACGGGTTCAGTTCCTTGTAACCGTAGCGGCTACAATACGATATCAGAGAGGACAATTCACCTGCACCCAGCAGGAAGAAGGAGGAGGAGAAGAAGAGGAAGAAGAGCAAGAAGAGGAACAAGAAGAAAAACAAGAACAAGAACATGAGGAAGCAGAAATATTAGATGATTCCGAATAATTTCCCCCAATTTCTTAAAATTCACACCGCTTTCATCATTTCCAATAGTACAATTTTTTATTATTAAATATTAATGAATTAAACAGGATCAAAATAGATACTGGAATAGGCCAACGGGGGAAACCACGTTAAAACAAGTAGTTCCGTGAAGAACTATACAGCCTATTTTCATATATCCTACTTATGTTAATTGCCTCTATGAACATACAAAATTTCAGTTTGATGGCTGTAATAGATTCGTAGATATTGAGAACCGACTAAATATTTCGGATGGTCGTCATCTTGGATTTTATATATGTAGGTCCTAGAGTCATGCGCTGTTACATGAAGATTATTGTGTACGTGCAGCATTCAAACTTCAATCGCATAATTAGGACACAAGAAGTAACAAGGAGATTTTAAAATTTCGCACAGCTGCCATCTTGTGGTAATGGAAACAATTGAAATAAATTAGATGCCAGTGGATTAACATTCGTATAAGGATTGACTGTACCAAGTTTCACTGCACTCGGATGGTTAAATTGCGAGAAACGTCCATGTGAATATTTATACTTCGCGTCGCCACCATGTTGGATTTGTGATCACCAGAATATTGAAAGTCCTACAGGTGAACTTAAGTTCATAGCCCCTATGAACATTAAAAAAAATCAGTTTGATTGCTATAATAGATTCGTAGATATTCAGAGCCGTCTAAATATTTCGGATGGTCGCCATGTTGGATTGTTAAATTTATAGGCCATAGAGTCATGTACCATTAAAGGAAAATTATTGCGTAGGTACGTTATTCAAACTTTCACTTCGATCGCATGATTACGACACAAGAAATAAAAACTTCATTTTAAAATTCGCACAGCCGCCATCTTGAGGTTATGTAAACAATTGAACTAAATTAGATACCAGTGCATTACAATGCGTACAGACATTTTCTGTACCAGATTCCATTGCGTTTGGAACACTAAATCGCGAGAAAGGTCTATTTAAAATTTTCAAATTCGCTTGGCCGCCATGTTCGTTTTGTAGTTAACCGGATTGTTTATTTTATTAATGCAGCCAATGGCCATATACTTTTCTTTTCAGGACGGGTCAGGGAAGGGATATTGGAAGGAAATCGGCCGTGGACCTATTGAAAGGAACCGTCGCGGCATTTGCCTTGTGGTGAAAATGGGAAACCACGAAAACCATTTTCAGGACGGCCGAGGTGGGATTCGAACCCACGCTCTCCCGATGCCAGCGACGCACGAGGTAGCGCGTAAGCGCTCTCGGCCACCGTGGCCGGTAGTTAACCGGATTTTGAAAGTCGTATAGATGATCTTCCAGTAGTGCCCTTTATCTCCGTACAAAATTTCAGGGTGATACCGCTAATAGGTTCAGAGATATAGAATGCCGGTGAAATATTTCGCACATCCGCCATCTTGTGGTTATGCAAACAATTAAACGAAGTTAGATGTCGGTGCATTACAATGTGTATGAACATATACTGTGCCAAGTTTTATTGCGTTTGGTTGGTTAAATCGCGAGAAACGTCTATTTAAAAGTCGCGAATTCGCGTGGCCGCCATGTTGGTTTTGTAGTTACCTGTTTTTCAAAAGTCACATAGGTGAACTTCTAGTAGTTCCCTTTAACACCGTAATAAATTCCAGTGTGATATCGGTAATAGTTTTGGAGATATTAAATGTTGGTGAAATATTTCGCACAGCCGCCATGTTGGATTGGTGAGACGTAACAAAATTTGAAGGGCACGGTCGAGGTCACCCGGAATAGTGCTATGAACTTACCGAGTTTCATTGAAATCGCTCCAGCCGTTTAAAAGTTATTAGGGACACACACACACACACACCTCACACACACACACACACACACACACACACACACACACACGCACGCACACACACACACGGACAAAAGGTGATCTCATAAGGCTATTTTTTCAAAATTGAAAACAGGCTAAAAACGCGCCAAGTACACTACCTCACAGGTGGCGTGGAAACGTGTGCATATCATGAAGAATACAACTTTTTCAACTTTGTGATTCGTTATATCTAAAAAACGGTGACTCTTAGGAGAAAAGTGTTGGGACAATTTTTATAGATAATAGCATGGTCTATAATTTTAGTCTGATCTACTTTTATGATACAACTTACCGTTTGGCTGAAAAACGCAAAAATCCCATATTTGTGAACTTTGACCTTGAATAAATTATTTTGCCGTTGTCGGATCGATGGGGACTTTTCAAATTTCATTTATAATGGTGTTTATACCGTTAGTACAAATTTGCAGCTCTATGCGAATTTTTGTTACCTTGCATGTCTAACTTGACCGGACTAACAGCCAATTTCAGGATTCAGACGTTCTGAGGCTTTTACCGTCCAAGTTTTGGCATCAATGAGAGGAAGAATAAGCTTTACACACCGGTAAATGTAATATGCTGAGTGATATCTATGTCGATAGATTGTTATTGGTCCGGTACATGGAAGAGTCGTCGTTGGTGGAGTTGTTTTTTGATTTAGAGGTTTGGACATCGGGGTCATTCAGCCCTGTGCACATGGGTGTGTGCAGAATTTACCTGATAATCTATGTTATTGTGGTGTATGCAGAAGTGGGTGTATTTGTAATTGAGACGAGGATTTGGGAGGAGGCAACCGTAGCATTAAGTTAGGAACCATCCCGGTATTTGCCTGGAGTAGAAGTGGGAAACCACGGAAAACCACTTCTAGGATGGGTGAGGCGGAAATCGAACCGACCACTTCCCAGTTTTGCCTCCAACCCTCAGACCAGAATTACATTTCTTGGCAGAGTCGGGAATCGAACCTGCACCTCGGGGGTGGCAGCGAAAATTACGAGTCACTGCACCACGAGGTGGTCATACATGGAAGAAACAACACACTACCCTCCCTCGGCCTGATGATCAAACCTCTCTCCTCCTGTGTCCAAGGTTGCGAGATTGAATCCCAACACTGTCGGCTAAGATTGAAGGTTTCTTAAAGACAAGACACTAAAGTATATCGGTAGCTTTAATAGCATATTAAAGCTACTCTTTAGACGAAATTCCTACACCTTGGCATCTCCTAAACAACAGCAATTTAAAGCAATTTAATTACACCCATATGATTATTATTATCATTCCATAAAATGTGTCTTCACATTCAAGGAAACAAGTCGTCTAAGATAGCTACGCCATCAACATTCTTTTCGCGCTCTTCCATAGGATAACCCCAGTGAGAGAAAACAGAGCAAGAGACACTGATATAATTATTTCGGATAATTTCGATATTAACCTGTCTATTATTGTTTTACGATAGTTACGTAACACAGTGCTGTCTAGTTTATCCTTGAATATAGCGGAAAACATCTCACAATCACACTGTACTTGCTCGAGTAAATAGATGACTATCGACCTCAGTCAAAATTTACAAACAATATTATTCCATAAATGCTGACGTCAAGCAAGGAACTCATTTCTTTGTTTTCTCTTTGAATTGAGGGAAAGTCTCCAACGGAGAGAAATGCATGTTTGCTTTCAATCTAATGTTCCATTTTATCTTTGGTCTGTGGCAAGATGAGTTTTCGCATAAGTTCGAGATACTTTGAAGTTAATTCAAGCGCTGTATCTAAAGCTAATGTGGGGGATGAAAAGAAAAGCTTGCAAGCAAATTGCATGAATGAGACACCAAGTTGTGAGATCAATCATCGCGTGTAAGATTTATGAGGTGAACTAATGAAGACTTATCTTTCGGAAAAGTTCGCAGCCTGGTGCGACATGGCTGTAATTTATAAATCGCAGTTTGTCCTCGCGTCAAGCAGCAGTTTAATATAGCGCGCCATGCGTCACTTGGCACCCAGACACTCTTTGTTGTACTCCGCTTTTAAATACAAAGTTCTCGTTCTGAATATCCACCTTGAGCATGATCTCTGCATGAAATATATATACACATACATAAAATAAATTATTTCAGATAATGTCTTATGTACTGGGAGGGTAGATTGCTGTAAATACAGTACAGTAGGTGAGTAAGATTGACTAATTGATTGACTTATTTATTCGCAGGGGCGTATCGTGCTCCGGATCACACGAGCACGTGAAACCCTGGCGGTCCCACATAATTAAGATTCACACCATAAGATTTTTACCCACACAACGACACTGTTTGTCTTACGGCTACTCATGAGCTCAGAAGCTCCTTCACATCGGACTCTTCATGCTAATCATAATTTTGCACAGGATTGCACCACATACAACATTTACTATGCTGAGTTCAAAGCATTATTTACTTATATATCCATAAATAAAGAACAGTAAATCACTGACTGGACTATTAACTATATTATCATGGAGATGCATGTGCAACAAATTCTTGTCAGACGTAATTTAAGAATGGCAAGGTGCATGAAACACATATCCCCCTTCCGTCCAATCCAAAAACACTTATAGTGGACGATATATTGAATATAGAGATGTGCTCTCGCGTACGATTTTGTAGAACTTTTCATACTGAACAATTCTTACACTCATTGTATAATGATATTTTTAACGGTTTGCCCAGCGTAAGCTTACAAAGCGCTCGGACGCCAGGTTTTTTTTTCGACTTTTCCACAGAAATCGTTACTGCTTGGCTTCCTTTGACCATAAATAAATTATTTTCTACAAAAATCATCATCGAGATATCCTTTACAGAATGGTGAAAACCGCATCAAAATCCATCCAGTGGTTCTCGAGTTTACCCGTAACATCCAAGAATCGGGGACTTTGTTTTATACTAAGTAGAGATCGAGATTAGGCTGACATTGTCTTTCTAGGTTCCGACTATGACATAGGTCACCTATCGATATCAAGGTTATAATACCATAGATATCCAGTGAGAAGTTCCGCACGCCCCCCGTCATTGAAAAGAACGGGAAATGAATCGTCTGGCGGAGACCGTGGTAGTAGAAGTGATTAACGCGCCTGCGTGGGCCGAGTTGCAGGAGATTCGGGTTCGAATTCCGACTTCAGTATCATTTTCAAGTCTTACTCACCAAATCTATGGCCACTCTAAGGGGAGGTATTCTCATAAGTCTTCCATGAGTATATTTCTAGATTATCCTAGTACAGTACAGATATTAAACGTATAATAATAAAATGGTAACCACTGCCAAGTGGGACAACGCGAGGGGGAATTGACATAGCTATGCAATTCACTGTTCAGCATGCAGGAATCCCGGTAAAAACTTCCCTGGCATTAGTATGCACTTGGCTCTTAGTATAAATATTAATCACAAGAGGGCAGGGCGTTCCAAGCACTTGGCGCGGTTTAAAATAGATGAATGACGACCCCTACCCACCCCAAGCATGCGCCTCGACACCTCACAGCCATGGCTATTACAAGGGAATTTATCTCGGTAATATTTTAACATTATGTGAGCGGAAGGAAATATGGAAGAATTATTACTACTTGTGTAAAGCTTCCCTATCGTCTTCATAGAAGCTTACGTGTTTTACCTCCAGGAGTCGTTGTTGCTTTATTTACGGGAAATGGTCATCTTGGTCATCCATCCAGTGTGCTTGCGCATGGAATTATTATTATTATTATCATACATACATATAAAACGCGTTTAGATGCATGTTTCACAAAACTCAAGCTATTAAACCCGAGTGAGTTAGAAGGTGCGATTTACACTAAAATCTTCCAAATAGTCTCAATAGCACAGGGGAAAAAAAACTTCCATTTTTGAAAAGTCAACGGGAATATATGTATCTGTATATAAAGTACGTTTAAACAAATAAACAAGACAATAGCCCCTGTCAAAACTGTGCCGTGTCCAGCCCGCATAACAGTAAAGCCAGGCGGGTAGTGTATACAGATAGGGCGCTCATCTCTCTTTTGACCCGCCTTGTACCTGTCAAGTCTAGCAGACAGTCCGGATAACTACTGCTTTAAACTGTTCAGCACTAACATTAGGTAGCCTACATTATTTCAGGTTCATCATACTGCGTGTAGCCTCCGTGGCTTAGGCGGCAGCACGCCGGCCTCTCATCGCTGGGGTCCTTTGTTCAAATCCCGGTCACTCCATGTGAGATTTGTGCTGGACAAAGCGGAGGCAGATAGGTTTTTCTCCAGGTACTCCGGTTTTCCCTGTCAAATTTTCATTCCAGCAACACTCTCCACTATCATTTCATTTCTTCTGTTATTCATTTAATCATTGCCCCAGAGGAGTTCGACAGGCTTTGGCAGCTGGCACAGTTCATATCCTCACCGCTAGAGGGGGCTTCATTCATTCTATCCCTGACCCAGTCGGTCGACTGGAAGCAGGCTGTGGATTTTCATACTGCGTGTGAATTCTATTACGGTGGATACTTTCCTTCACAAGTTTAGTCAACCTGCTTATGGAGGTACCATTTACAAACTGTGTTAAACCACTGATGTCCTGTCTTAGCTTTACAATTTTTCCATATTCCTTCCCCCCCACCCCCCCCCCCTCCCCCAAACAGGTGTGTCACTTTCGGGTATCTTGGTTTTCTATATCCATGTGCATGGATAGTACCCCCCCCCCCGTAATACATAAACAGGTGTAGAATGTTATAGGTTTTACGTCCCGTTTAACTACTGAGGCTTTTAGAGACGTCGGGGTGCCGGAATTTTGCCGCGAAGGGGATCTTTAACGTGGCAGTAAATCTACTGACACGGCTCCTTAGCATTTAAGCACTCTCAAATGCCTGCTGACCGTGCCAGGAATCGATCCTGTAACCTTGGGCACAGCAAGCGAGAACGTTACCGGTGAGTCACGCAGCAGTCAAACAGGTGTAGATACTCGAGGTTAGGTGGTGTAGCAATATGGTCTAGTCTTGTAAGATTTCACAGTTCATCGTATCCACAGTTTGTGCTAATTTCTTAGAGAAATGAATTCTTGGAAACTTTGGCCACCATGTAGGGTCGATTTCAGAAAACTCTGTTACCGCAGCTGTCATTATTATTATCATCAAAGTACCGTAAGTTCTTGGAGCCAGGCTGACGGCGGGCTTAACTGATTTATCATTGCCTAGAGATTAGTCGTCTCACGTCAGGTCAATTTGTAGAATTTTGGAAGCCAAAGCCAGACGTTGCAGGTTCGATTCTCTAACGCGTCATGACATTTTAAGGGTCTCCCTATCAAGATCTCCCCAGAAACTGACCTTCCTTGCTTCGCAATGCAATACCATGTTACGCACTTCAAGTTAACTTCAACTAAGAAGTCATGAAAATTCTTGTTGATAGTCGGCTACTTTATAATATTGTCTCACTGAGATTCCTCTGCGTGATCATTGGTTGGTTGTTTCCTCAGTTTAGGGGATGCGACAACGCGGTCATGTAGCCCAGTGTGTTTTTTGGGTGGGTGTAGAATCTGTCTGATAACTGTTGTTAATCGTGATGGCTGTATTAGTGTGTGTTATCTGTAATTTAGGTAAGGACTGCAGACGATCAATTTCAAGTAGTTCCTACTTTTGCTACCAAATACTACCATCAACGACACCTAGCTGTCAACTTGGCTACTAGATGCCACCACAACCGGCACCTGGCGACGAACGTTGGAACCAATAGAGCGGTAATCAAATCTAACCTACAAATTTAGCTTCACACAATTGTAGTTAGTGGATGGTTCTTTTACATTAATCTATGACATGGGCCGCCAGCTTTACTTCCCCTCTGAAGGAAGGCATACTGAGGGATTTTTAACGCTCTTAAAAATCCGACGACTTTGGTCGGGTTTGAACCCGTGACCATGGGCATAGAAGCTCAGCATGCTACCAACTACGCCACCCATCGGGATGGTGTTCTGGAAGAGGACGTTCTCGCTGTCGCCCTGGTCACTCTTACCGAGCAATAAGTTAGCTGGAAGTGGACAAAGGCATGAGTTAATGGTCAGTTAAACCCAAAGAGAGTAGCTCAGATGATCGAGTGACTGTGTCCTGCAATGGGAAACATCAACTGCTGAAGCGTGTCACCCCCAGCCCTTGCATCGTCCCAGGGATCTACTTGGTTGAATACCACGAGGGGCCGCTTCCCCCCGCGCGTATTGCCTTGTGGACCTAGGATACTGAACGAAGCTTGCGTCAAACGTCTATCTCCTTAGGAAATACCGGTACGCATTCTACTGTAGGCGGCATCGGTGGCGTAGTTGGTAGCATGCTGAGCTTCTATGCCCAAGATCGTGGGTTCAAACACGGCCAAAGTCGTCGGATTTTTAAGAGTGTTGAAAATCCCTCAGTTAAGCTGGTGGGCCCATGTCATAGATTTATGGCATGTAAAAGAACCTTTCACTAACTACAATTGTGTGAAGCGAAATTTGTAGGTTGGATTTTATTAACGCTCTATTAAGTGCCTACGTTCGGTGCCAGGTGCCGGTTGCGGCCGCATCTATTAGCCTAATTCACAGCTAGGTGTCGTTGATTGTAGCATTTGGTAGCAAAAAGAACTACTTGAAATTGATCGTCTGCAGTCCTTACCAGAATTACAGATAACACACACTAATACAGCCATCACAATTAACACCGGTTATCAGACAGATTCTACACACACCCAAAGTACACGAGGCTACATGACCGCGTTGTCGCAGCCCCTAAACCTCAGTTTACTGTGCCACCTTCTGTGGTCTCGGAGTTCATATTGAGATCCAGGATCTAATGGTCCTGGGTTCGATTGCCGGCTCTACCAAGAAATTTAATTCTTGTTTGAGGGTTGGGATGGGGTATATTCAGCTTCGTGAGGCAAAACTGAGTAGATGTGAGCTCGATTCTTACCTCAGCTATCCTAGAAATGTTTTCCCGTGTTTTCTTACTACTACTCTACTTTAATGTTGGGATAGTTGCTAACCGATGACCACGGTCTCCTTCTTACAATTCCTAGCCTCAATTACAAAATACGCACATTATTACAGCCAACGCAATGACACAGACTATCAAATATATTCAACATAGGCCAAAGTACACAGGGCTATATGTCCACTGTGTCACCGAGCCCATAAATGAATGAACATAAATGAACAACACATTATTCTGAATAGAGATAATGTTACTAAGCCCCACAGCATTGTCGATTGATTTAAATCAGGTCCTATGATTGCAATGGGGAGCTGCAATTCTGAAGTTCCAAGGTTCAAGTTCCGGCGTTGTCAACAAACATCATGAGTGTGGTTTCCCAAAGGGCTCTTCCGCACTTCCTCCAAGAAATTTCGGGATAGTAGACTACCTTACTTTATTATTCCCAAAATGGCACCTACCTTATTATATACAGGAAGGCGTCCATAGAGGTCCAGAATAGTGAAACAGGGCTATTAAAGAAGCACAATATAAAATTGTATGATACAACTCGGAAATCCATACGTCATTATAGGCCTATGAAGCAGAAAGTTTGTTTATTGTCTGTTCCTTGTACAAAATCAGGCTGTTTCAACAATCTGAACCAAATTTTACATTCTTATATTTTAGGACCCTACCGGTAACATTGTCTACTAAAAATTTGGACAGCCCTGTTCATTTCCTAGATTTAGGCCCTCTAGCACATTGACATAAGCTTATATTAAATCGAATTTGTCGCAGAAGGACGACACAAAGCTTATTTTAAGCCTAATGACGCGCGAGAAACAAAATCCTGAAAATCACTTTTGCCTGTCGTTACCATGACAACGCCCGAGTTTATTCACCCTTCCATCCGTGAGAATGCCTATTTGTTAATTCCCTAAAATCTGTTAAAAAGCTTTATAAATACAGTAGATGCAGCCCTCTTAAAAGCGATGTGTACATCTTCAACTCCTAAATAATATTTATTAGAGTAAAAAGATAATAGGTCAATAGTATCCAGAGCTCAACTATATTTTCATATTTCTTATGTTTTCATTATCAGTGTTCAAGTGTATGCAAAACACTGTCTCATAATTATGATACAAAATCAGAAGTGAGGTGAACTATGTATGATTTAAAGTCTATTAGTCACGAAGTAAATACACATATTAAAGCACCATCCGAACATCGCCGGGTAAAGCCGCTACCGGTGTTATATAAATGGTTCTGCAAAGCATGAATAGAATACTTCAAAATGACTCTTAGAATCTCCGGGGAGGGCAGTCGGCAACTTTCGGTGGTGGTGGTTAGGACAATGTAACCTGTAAGAAACACTGTCTGAATAGTTGAGGTTAACTATGTAAAATGTTAAGTTGTTGCTTTATTTAGGGACTTGGACATCGTGGTCATTTCATCCCCGTGTACTTGGGCGTGTGTATAAAATTCGTCTGATGGCCTGTGTTATTATGGTTTCTATATTAGTGTGCATTTGAAATTGAGGCGAGGATTGGGATGGTGACGGCATTGGCTTTAAGTTAGGAACCATCCCGGCGTTTTCTTGCAGTAGAAATGGGAAAACCACGCAAAACCACTTCTAGGATGACTTAAGTGGGAATCGAACTTACTTCTTCTCAGTTTCACCACACAAAGATGAGTGCATCCTGTTCCAGCCCTCAGACCAGAACTAAATTCCACCCCTCGGTGTGGCCAAGTTCGTTAAATCATGCACCACGACCAAGTGGACAACTGCAGCAAGTCCGACGATGGTAGGTTCGAATCCCGGCGCTGTCAGCGACTAACCTGAGTGTGTTTCTTCCCGGTATTTTCCACAATCTCTCTAGGAACATGCCAGGGGCACCAACCCCTAATACAACTACACGCACTACTACAAGTTATCAGACAAATTCAACACACACCCAACTACACGGGGATGATGACAAGATGTACCAAGCACCTAAGAATGAATTGATGAAAATTAACGAATATTTTTTTTGGCAGTGCCGGGAATCGTACGTGGACCTCCAGGAAGACAGCCAAGAATGCTAGCCACTACATAGCAAGATGGTCTTTTGCATGTTAATAACGGGTTCAAAAAGCCACGTGCAGTATTATCCCGTGCCTTTATAGCCTATTACTGTCTGAGACTGATACAGTCTTTGCTTAGAAATAATATACAGCTACACTGATTTCTGTCATCAGTACAGAAGTATACTTAGATAAATTCGGAGTCGTGAACATTTTGAAAATCAGACAGTAACTTAAAAAACATGAGCATACACTTCGAAACGTAGATCTATACGTTTTAAGTGAAAACCACATTCAGTATTAATGCTGTCAGCACCGGGATTTAAACCTACATTTTTGGCATGAAAAAGAACCTACCACTACAATTGGTAGTGTGTAGCTCCCCTCGGGGGAGCCTGTTAACCCCTAGAGGGCGCGTCCCCAGGTGGCGGATAGGGGGCTCACAGAAATGTGGGCTGGTTCAAATACCTCGGAAAATGAACCCGCGGACCAACAGGCAGCCCAGTTCCTGGGGGCTTTAAAATGCTGGGACACCCTCTCTCCAGGGGCCATAAATATGGAGGGCCCAAGCCCAGGGTTATGGGCGAAGCCCCAACGGTATCGGCGGCGGAGAGGATGGACTTCGGTACGGCGTCGATGGCGGAAGAGGGAATTCTGTAGCGTCTGTACTCCAGAGGAGCGGCTACAAAAGGCGTCTGTTATCCAGTGGATCGGCCTAGAACAGTACCTGGCAGTAGGTCATAAAATGCCTTTGAGTGTGGCGAACTCATCGTACTAATAGCCTATAAAATGAGTGAGTGTGATTTGAGGCCTCGGAAAGTGCTAGGGCGTCCCCTGCAGGCGACGCGCAGTTCCCAGGGGTCTGGGCGAACTGTGAGAAGTAGGCTACCAGACACCACAAACATCGCCTTCATAAACGTGATGAGCTTAAATGGCAAGACAGAAGAATTGGTGGACTATATGGAAAAGAAGGAAATAGCAATGATGGGAGTCAGTGAAGCGAAATGGAAGGGAAAAGGTGAGAAAGAAGTCAAGAAAGAGAAGGGATATAGAATATATTGGAGTGGACGAAAGAAGGCAGTGAATGGTGTTGCAATAATATTGAGAGAAGACTTAGTGCAGTATGTTGCGAAAGTAGACCAAATTAATGACAGAATGATGAAAATTAGACTAGGACTTGAGAGTGGAACAAAGGATTTTATACAGATTTACGCACCCCAGACAGGGAAGGTAGATGAATGTTTAGAGGATTTCTTAGAAGAACTGGAAAAGGGTATAGAAGACAAAGAGGTTATAATAATGGGGGATATGAATGCACATGTGGGAACAGATAGGCAGGGAAAAGAAGAGATAATTGGCCCATTTAGCTATGGAAATCAGGATGAAGAAGGAGAAATGTTAATAGATTTCTGTAGAAGGAATGGATTAATTGTTGGAAATACATGGTTTAGGAAAAAGAACTCCCAAAAAATAACTAGGTATGGATGGGGAGACAGAAAGACAAAAACAATGATCGATCTTATCCTAGTGGAAAAGGATAAACGTAGACAACTGGTAGATGTGACAGCTATGCCAAGAGGAGATTTTGAAGGAGACCATAAAGTGGTGATAGCCAAATTAAGGCTTGGGAAAATCACAAAGCTTGCGGAGAAAAGGGAAAGAAAAATAAAGGTGTGGAAGCTAAAAGAGAGAGAGGCAATGGAAAAGTTCCAAGAAGACTTGAAAAAGGAAATTCCCAAAGACGAAGCATAAAGTGTCGAACAGGAATGGGCATGTTTTAGAAATTGTTTTGCGAAGTGTGCAGTAAACACTTGTGGAAGACTATCAGGGAAGAAAAAGGAAAGGGAGACTCCTTGGTGGAACAACAGGGTAAAGGAAGCTGTTAAAGAAAAACAAATGGCATGGAGGAAGTGGATAGGCAGTAAAAATGCAGAGAAATGGCAAAAATATAGAGAAGCAAAGAAGGTTGCCAATAAATTGTACAAGAAGAAAAAAGGAAAAGTTGGGAAGGTTTCACGGAAACTTTGAAGGAGGATATCCAAGGAAGTAAAAAGGTTCTATATGGATTGGTGAAAAACAGTGTAAAAGGTAGGGAAAACACAAAATTTGTAAAAACTGAAGCAGGACAGATATTGTATCAAAGAGATGATATATTAAAAAGATGGGAAGAATACTTTTCAAAGCTACTAAATGTTAAATACATTGAACTGGAAGATGAAAAAGAGCAAGAAGAAACAATGGAAGAAGAAGAAGAAGAACAAGAAAAGGAGATCACTATGCTAGAAATAGAGGAAGCCATACAGAAGATGAAGAGCGATAAAGCAGCAGGAGAGGATGAGGTGTCCGCGGAAATGATAAAAGCAGCGGGACCAATAGGTGTACAGTGGTTGTATAGATTATTTAGAATAATTTGGAAGAAGAAAGAGATTCCAGAAGAATGAGGAAAGGGATTAATTATCCCGATTTTTAAGAAAGGTGACAAAAAGGAATGCAATAACTACAGAGGGATCACTCTTATCGCTCATGTAGCTAAGATCTTTGAGAGAGTTTTGGAAGGCAGACTGAGGAGGAAGATAGAAGGAGAGATGGAAGAAGAACAGTATGGTTTTAGGAAAGACAGATCAACATTTGACCTAATCTTTGCATTAAGGCAAATGATGGAGAAAAGATGGGAATTTGGAAAAGACATGGTGATGACATTTATTGATATTGAGAAAGCGTACGACAGTGTGCCTCGACAGGTGGTTTGGAATGTATTAAGGAAAAGGAGAGTTAACGGAGCTGATGTCCAAATGTTAAAAGCTATGTACAAATATTGTGTGAGTAGCGTGAAGACCAGTATAGGAGAAACAGAATGGTTTAAAGTGGAAACAGGTCTCCGACAGGGAAGTGTATTGTCCCCCTTACTATTCATCATAGTCATGGATGAAATTCACAAGAATGTTAAACAGAGATTGGGACAAGAGGCAACAAAGGCCATGCTGTTTGCAGATGATATAGTGATATGGGGCGAGGATGAAAAGGAAGTACAAAAACAACTAGATGTATGGAATCAAGAAATAGAGAAATTTGGGATGAAAGTAAGCACAGAGAAGAGCAAGACAATGGTAATATCAAGAGGAAGGAAGGAAGGAAGGAAGGAAGAGGAAAGATAGAATTGAATGGGAAAATTCTAGAAGTGGTTAAAAGTTTCAAGTACTTGGGAAGTGTGATCACAGAGGATGGAAGGATAACTGAGGAAATTGGAAAGAGAATACAACAAGCGAACAGTTTTTACCAGAGCATAAGGGGTATTCTGTGGAACCGAGATGTCCCAAAGAAATGTAAAAATGTATTATATTCAACCTACTACAGACCCATACTAACATACGCAGCTGGAGCGTGGACTACTACAAAAAGAGAGGAGAGTAGAATACAAGCCGCGGAGATGAAATTCCTAAGAGGTATAGAGGGCAAGACCAGAAGAGATAGAGTTAGAAATGAAGAGATTAGAAAAAGGACAGGAATCTTGAAGCTGCAGGACAGGATAGAAACAACAAAGTTAAAGTGGTATGGACATATGATGAGAATGGGAGAAGAGAGAGTACCAAAGAAAACTTTCTGTGAAAAGATGACAGGGAAGAGACCACGAGGAAGGCCCCGAAAGGGATGGGCAGATACAGTGTGGGAGTGTGTAGAGAAGAGAGGAGGAAAACCTGAAGAAGTACTAAAAACAGGAGAGGAGTGGTGGAGAGACAGGAAACGTTGGAGGTCCTTAATTCACAACCCGACCCAGGAAGCTGGAAACGGGAAATGAAGATGATGATGATTGGTGAGAAACGCTCTATTAAGTTCCAACGTTCACCGCTGGGTGTTGACAGTGACGTCTGGTAGCCAAAGTCGGAACTACTTGAAATTGAACTTTCATTCATCTTCATTCATTTCATCTCTCATTAGTTCCTCTTGTGAGGTTGGCGTCAGGAAGGGCATCCGGACGTAGAAACCATCAGTCACGTGGAATTTCATCGCATCTCATTCACGACCCAGATTAATAAGGGGTACACATACCCATAGATGCTATTTTACGATACAATGTACTCAACATGCATATACGTTAGACATGACATCAGGAGGATAAGAACCGGACACCCAATCCACATCACCTTTACAACTTGTGAGTGTGTTTGAGACTTCAGTCTTGAGACTGGTTTGATGAAACTCTACATGCCTCCCCATTCTGAGCTAATCGTTTCATCTCTACATAGCTACCACATCCTACATCCGAGGCAATCTGTTTTACATATTCTAACCTTGGTGTACCACTACAGTTCTTCTCCTCAACCTTTTGGTATTCCTAGGTGTCTCAGCATGTGCACTACCAACCTATCGTTTCTCTTCGTTAGCAGTCGTCAAAAACATATCTCCTCTCCCACTTCATTTGTTACTCTATCTATCCATCTGTTCTTCATCATTCTCCTGTAACACCACATTTCAAATGCTTCTATTCTCCTCTTTTCTGCTGCGCCAACAGTCCAAGTTTCACTTCCATAGAGTGCCACACTCCAGACAAAGGCTTTCGAAAGTGACTTTCAAATACCTACATATATATTTTCTGTCAACAGATTTCGTTTCTTTTGAAATGCTTTCCTTACAAAGCTTCTATAGCATTCTTTTTACTGCCATATCAGCCACTCATAGATTAATATTGATAAAATGCCACAGTTTAAGAGAAATATTCACAATTATAGAACATGCTATTTCATTCCCCACTACACAACTTTGATCTATTTGCATGCAATTATACACTTTTTAATGATAGCAATAATGGAATAATATTGACTTAAAAATCCATCGTGCAATATGAGTCATTGGAAGGCCGATCAATTGTTTCTCCGGGGATCAGGTTCAAAGCCCAGCGCTATTATTAACTGAATTGTCTTATATTATCAGAATAGCATTAGCGTTTAAAAAGGTCGTTCATAGAATTAACGTTTTAGAGTTAGCCTTTTGGAAAGCTGTTGTATGATAAATCCATTAAATCTACAGCAAGGGTAAGGGCCCGAATGATTATGGAAATGTCTTCATTAGCAATGCATTTTGATGTCACCCTCCAGCTGTAAGTGAGGGGGATGTTCACCCTTCACCCCCTGTGGCGGTAGTTATGTGCCAAAGGAATTTATATAGTACTTACACATTTTATTGCTTGTGAAGGCAGAAGAACGCGTCCCCAATACCAATGGAGCAATAAACAGTTTAAGGAAATATGAGTTTTGTTTAGAATAAAGCTGACAGAACCAGGGAGGAATTTGGCTTTCATAAAGTGATGTGTCGGAAGGGTTGGTTACAAGTATAGCAATGGTAATTATGTGACAATACAGTACCAGGGGAAGTAATGGACTGCGATACATTTTATTCAAATCGAATGCCAATGCAACTTCTTTTACAATTTTCAGAGTTGATTAGCCGCTCCAGGGTGATTTGTGATACAGGTTTTGATCTAATTTCAGATGGATAGAGTATTTTTTGGCCTCATATAAATGAATACACAACGGAACCATTATAATCCGGACAATACACCGCAACATGTACGCACCCTAGGCAGACACATACTGTAGCTTGTTGTCTCTAAACAACAAAGCCTTGTTTTGAAATGGCTATATGTGAAATGGTGAAATAAATACAAAATAAAGACAGGACGAATTTTTAAACTGATCAATAGTGTGAAGAAGTTGTTGTTATTAATTCATGTTAGGGGCTTGGGACATCTTGGCCAGCAGCGCCGAGTGATAAGAAGCAGAAGATTTGGTTTTACCACAGGTCACCCTTAAAGCGTTGCGGCATTTTATGCTAAATTGACGTGAAAAATGGAACGTTGGAGAGTGCATAACCTAAATGGATAATAATAATAATAATAATAATACTACTACTAATAATAATAATAATAATAATAATAATAATAATAGACTAATAATAATAATAATGCAAACATCCAGAACGCTCCAAAATGTTTGACAACAGATATTGGTAGAGTCGAGAAAGTAAGAAAATTTAAATATCCAGGAGAATTAATTCAAGAAAATGGTTTAGACATATTTGCAATAGAAGAAAGGGTACACAAGATGGAAAGAGCGTATGGTATTACTAAGAATGTTTATAACGAAAAGTGCCAGAAAATCTACAGTGGTAAAACCTGAATGCCTATACGCGAGTGAATGAAAATCCACAGCCTGCTTCCAGTCTACCGACCGGGTCAGGGAATGGAATGAATGAAGCCCCAATCTAGCGACGAGGATATTACCAGTGCCGGCTGCCGAAGCCTGTCGCACTCCGCTGGGGCAATGGTTAAATGAATGATAGGTGAAATGAAATTATAGTGGAGAGTGTAGGTGGAATGAAAGTGTGACAGGGAAAACCGGAGTAGCCGGAGAAAACCCTTTCTGCCTCCGCATTGTCCAGCACAAATCTCACATGGAGTGACTGCGATTTGAACCACGGACCCAGCGGCGAGAGGCCGGCATGCTGCCACATAAGGCATGGAGGATCCATGCGAATGAATGCCTAGTATTAAATTATAAATTAGACAAACTTGAAGTATCAGAAAGGAGAATTATGAGAAAAATCTTAGGCCCAGTGAAAACAAACGAAGTAAGGAATTTATGATCTAATGATGCAATATAGGCTACAGGACTATAGAGAGCATAACGGAAACGATAAGAAAAAGGCGATATATATTTTTTGGACATATTTACAGAATGGATGATTCCAGATTAACAAAAGTGATATTCAGGTACCTTTGGGAGAAAGAGTCAACGACTAGCTGCATTTAAGAGGTAAAGAAAGATTTAGAAAGAATTAATATAAGAGAAGAAGACACAGTGGACAGAGAGATTTTTCAAAAGAAGGTGTTAAGTACGGAAGGACTCCAGGGAAGAGTGGAAAAGAAACCTGGGACGAAGTGGTCTGAGGACAGAAAGAAGCAGCATAGTCTAAGAATGAAGAAATATTGGGAACAACGGAAAAGAAAACAACAAAGAGTGAGGAATTGAAACTGGGACGTAGTCCATAGCAGGCCTTATCGGAAAGATTAATAATAATAATAATAATAGTTGGGTAGATTATTAGCTTGGGAATAACCTAACCCCAAGGGAAGATGATAAAGAAAAAGGAAGTGGGTTTCGGACCGGAGAAAAAGGATGGAGAAATAGGAAGAGAGTTTGACATAAGTTATGACTAAGAGTTCTTGCTCAAATGCAACATGTAGTGCAAGCCCTATCAATAGATTTATTTGCATTAAGTGGGAAGAGTCAAGGAAGACAGGATCTTGCCTAACCGTTATGTTTGAGAAATGATAAATCCAAAACCAAGTATTTAATTTATTTAACAATGTTGGGTAGTGGTTTTTATAACAAATATATAATTTTGATTTTGTAACAAATGGGGTCGCAGACCTCCGAAAACATTTAAAGCTTGCGCCAGGCAATTAACAATTCTTTTGGTTTCAAACCTTTTATATGTTTTAAAATCTTCGCAAGATTTTGAAATGACGAAGATAAATAAATGAAAAATTTAAAGATAACTGACGTAATTAAAGTTAGACAATAAATCAAGTACTAGGTGTGTACTTTAAGAATTTCTAGATAAATATCTTAGAAATAATAACAACTTCGAAAGTAACAACAACAAAAAGCAGGAAGAATAAAATAGAAGTTTCTATAACTTCTTATATTGTTACTGAAATACTTGGTTGGATTATGCAAATAGGGCAGGTCACTTATTGTGAAACCTGAAGAGAACAATCGAAAGGAAGTTTCTAGAACTCTTATGTTTAAGTAGGGATCACGAGACAATGGGGCAAGTTTCCCTTTCGTGAAACCTAGAGATAACTCACTTATGAGTTGAAAGAATTGTATTCCCTAATTAGAAGGGAGAAACAATATAATTTAAAGCGTGTACTAGACACGAAGTTTTACAGACATTAATTTGTGATACATAAAGCGAGAGAGGGAGGGCACTTATTGAGAGTGACACCTCATTGAAAAAAGACCTAAAGTAACAATTTTATTATTTTGGTTTGTTAGTAAAGGGTTTGGGAAAGATCAAATGGGATTGAGGAAAAGTGTTCATGGCCGTATTTATAGTATTCGGACGAACGCGACGCGGATGAAAGGTTGAACAAGCACTGTTTTTCACTATAGTCTGCTGAAATAGATGAAAAGTTCACTGTAGTAGCACAAAACGTTTATGGCAAAGAAAGTTATTGCAATGATGGAAAATAACTAGTTACACTAAATATGCGAGAGTCTATTGCTTGAGAAAGTTGTAGATTATAGTTGAATGCGCCAGAGAAAATCCCAACGGAGGAAGAAAATTTAGATATTGATTAGTAGTTCATAAGGAAGATTCCTTAGTTTAAAAAAGTATTCCCACATGTGAGTGGAAAATACATGACAGTACAACCGGTAGATAGAGTGCAGATTCTGGAAGGTTCCAGAGCAATCATGACCGAAGAATAGGGCAAAAGTTAGTCCAGCGGTGGAACGAGCTAAGTATTTTATAGACAGTGGGTAATTTAATGGTGTCCCACGTTGTGAGAAAATCTCTCATTTAATAAGCATAAGAAATGCTGCTTCCTGTTAAGATTGGCTTAGATAGACAAAAGCCCAACATAGAAAATCCCACGAAGGATGATTATTGCCCCAAGTATAGTAATCTCACACTGCCTATAAATGATCATTAAAAAGCATGTAGCTATTTAAAATCCATTAAAATAAATTGAAGAACGTAGAAGTAGTACTTAGCTTTGCTTCATGGCGAAGGTGATGTTCCCTTTGACGGTTGATACTAAAATTCTAACATGGCGTAGAATTTAAAGGTTTGCCTCTCGAGTTGAGGAGGCGAGCTTTAGTGGAGCTCTAACTGACGAGGTCGACTTCCGACGTACAAGTGAGGGCTGCTAGACGCAGCGAAAGCACACTAGCCTAGACGGCATGTTCAACAAGAAGTTGAGTGCACTGTGAGAGTGAGCGGTTGCTCACGACGCGGAGACAAGTCGAGACGAAGTTTAGAAGCGAAGTGACCGAGCGGGCTGGCTGCGCGCGCGGAGGAGAGAGCAGAAGGAGGAGGGGAGAAGAGGGGGAAGCGGGCGAGTGAGGAGAGGAACAAAGAGGTTACACATAAACATGAAAAAACTTTGTAAAATTAAATTCTTGGAGCGGTGTCTTCATGGAGTAGTTGGTTGGTGAAGAACACGACGCCCAGCGGATTAGTGTAGAAGTCTTCATGGTTTGTAGCATTGGAAGTTCGGAAGGCAGCGATGGGACGCTGTCAGGCTGGTTCAGCGGAATATGCGTTTCTGTAAAGAACTGACAGAAATAATGAACAAGTGCACGGGGCAAACAGGAGGTAACAGTTCGATGTTGGTGTGTGCGGGAAAGAAATTTAACTAAATGGACTGATATAAAGTAATGAACAGCAAAAGCTAATTCTTTCTTTCCGTGTATTTGCAAAAATACACCAATAGTAACAATAATAATAATAATAATAATAATAATAATAATAATAATAATAATAATAATAACAATAATAATAGAGATCTTTTCCGCAAAAAGATACTGACTAATGGGCTAAACCGAGATGAGACACTGAAACCGAAAAGAACACAAGGTACCACCTGGACAGTGGAGCGCAAGATGGCCCACTCACAGAGAATGAGGGAATTCTGGGCTCAGAGGAAAACAAAGCAAATTGCCAAGTGGAACACGACTTATCGTGGTCCTGGATGGCCTCAACGAATTACATTATATACTGTATATAATAATCATCATCACAGTGCTTCTTTACGGAAACAACTGCTAACTATTGAAAACATAACTTCTTTGGAGTCGTGGTAAATATTTTAATTATTTTTATAAATTCTCCAATTTTGGTTTTACTTTTATTTATTTTTCATAATGAATTTATATAGAGGATTTGGCAGTTGCCCCTCCCCCTCCTCTCTTTCCCCTCTGGTTACGATGTCAAAAGTTGTTGAGTCGTTGATAACTACCAGAAATATCGCAACATTATGTTTATAAATCAAAATACCGACAGTAGTGGCTGCGCTCGCTAAAGCGCTGCGTTAGGCCATGGGGCCAAGCTCTCTGCTGACTCGGTAGATGCGTGGGTTCGAGCCCCACCGTCGGCTGTCCTTGAAATGGTTTTCCGTGGTTTCCCCATTTTCAACTCCAGGCAAATGCTGGGACGGTACCTTCTGACAGGCCACGGCCGCTTCCTTCCACATCCTTGCCCAGTTTCATTCACCATCATTCATTTCATCTCTCATTAACTCCTCTCACTCATGAGGTTGGTGTCAGGAAGGGCATCCGGCCGTAAAAATCATCCGCCACACAGACTTCCATCGCATCTCATCCCTGACCCCGTTGGAAAACGGGAATAATAAGGGATAGACATACATGTTTATAAATCAAAATAAGACTTAAATGTCACAGTTCGGTCCACAGAGCATATGGCATGTCCAAGCATCCGGTCACCAATGTGTTGAAACATTACGCAGAGAAAACTCACTTTAAGTTTAGTGTTACAATAGATTGATACAGTTGAAATACTATTGGTTTTTATTAAGTTTGTACACCTTAGTCAATAATATTGAAATGGTAATAAGTTATACACGCTTCAGTCACATTGTGGTCTTCTTCAGTAACTATTCTCTAAAAATAAAATTAAAACTTTATATAATTATGAGCAAAGTTGATAGGATATTAACTTTCATTATAATACGTATTCAAAAACAGATCTGTTAACATAAGTGTGCTTTAAATAATATTTTTGATGTTGAATAACATGAAATAAAATGAAATTGAATTACACAATACATATCCGAGAAATTTTATCAATCAAGGACCATCCATACCCCATACAAAATTCTAAATTGAGTGGGGATTAATAGCAACAAATTTCCAAACCGTAATAAATTCCTGATTTTTGGTCATCATCACGATTACTCCCCTCAACAACAAACCCAATTTTAATCCAATGAGGGACGATCATAGGATATTTTTAAAAAATATTTCTTCTATTTACAAAACATATTTATCAAAATAATTATTTTATGAGTATGTATCACCAAACATGTTTTTAAGCATACTTTTGTTAACAGATCTGTCTTTTTGAATACGTATCTTAATGAAAATTAATATCAAATCATAATACATAATACATAATATGAAGATATTAGGCTAAACATATAAGCTGAGGAAGGTCCCATTGAAGGACCGAAAACATGTTCCAATAAAGATTTAGAGCATATTGAGCATTAGCAGGTGTAAAACAGTTTTAATAAGAGAAAATAGAATGTCAGATAGGAGGAACTAAATTGGATCAGGCTGTAGCCTATATTCTCTCAGGATGGTAGTATGGGGGAAGAAATAGGATCGAGGTGTATACAATCTAATGCAGTGAGGTCTCAGTTGCGATCTATAGTATTCTGCAAGAAAGAAGTTACTGTCGACCAAAATATTATGTATACTCGAGTTGGAAGGTTGTTTGTGAAGTAACCAATAGACCTACATAAAATCCAATAACATCATAATTTTTGTCGTTCTATTTTACGTTAGGTCATGTAGGTTTGGAATTTTAAATTTATATTTTAATATTTTTTTATCGCAGTTGGAACACAAAAAGTGCCCGTTTTTAAACGTGTTTCAACCATGCGTCACATTTAAGAATTATTATCTCACAAACCCGTCATCAGATCGAATCCAAATTCTAACACAATATACATTGGAATGTTGTAAAACTGGTTTATTAATTTCAAAATTTTGTGTGTACAAGAAACAAAGTTGTTATAATTTTTGTAAGGTAACTTTTTCTCGGCTTGGCGTGGTTTGAAAATGTAGTTCTTGGTCGCGTTGTAATCCTTATACATCAAAAAGGTATGCTGTATGATTGTGAAATACGTAAATTAATTCACTTATTTTATATAGGTTTGTATTTGTACGGGGAATTAAGACATGATTCACCAGTTAGCCGCTCTGATGAAAGCTGTACAGCGTTGCCAAGATGGGCTCCATCACGCGTCATAGCGCGCCTCGCTCGGAAGTGATGGGCTCCATATCAGCAACGCTGTACAGCATTTCCCGGAGCGGCTAGCTGGTGAACCATGTCTTAATTCCCCGTACAAATACAAACCGATATAAAATAAGTGAATTAATTTACGTATTTCACAGTCATACAGCATAACCTTTTGATGTATAATGATTACAACGCAACCAAGAACTACATTTTCCAACGACCCCGAGCCGAGAAAAAGTTACCTTACAAAAATGATAACAACTTTCGTTTTTGAACACACAAAATTTTGAAATTAATAAACCAGTTTTACAACATTCCAATGTATATTGTGTTAAAATTTGGATTCGATCTGATGACGGGTTTGTGAGATAATAATTCTTAAATGTGACGCATGGTTGAAACACGCTTAATAACGGGCACTTTTTGTGTTTCAAGTGCGATAAAAAATATTAAAATATAAATTAAAAATTCCAAACCTACATGAACTAACGTAAAATAGAACATCGAAAATGATGATGTTATTGGATTTTATGTAGGTCTATTGGTTACTTCACAAACAACCTTCAAACTCGAGTGCACATAATATTTTGGTCGACAGTAGTGTAGCCACGAAACTCTCCCTACATCACTCAGTATTTAGACCGACCTTGCTGTATGGAAGTGAGAGCTGGGTAGATTCAGGGTACCTGATATATAAGCTAGAGGTAACTGATATGAGGGTAGCACGAATGATTGCTGGGACAAATGGATGGGAGCAAGGGTAGATGGGTACTCGTAATGAAGAAATAAAGGCTAAGTTAGAAATAAACACGCTAGATCTAGATGGAGCTGTGGTATGAGCCGACTCAGATGGTGGAGTCATTTGTTGAAAATGGGAGGGGAGATATTTCCTAAGAGGTTAATGAGTTCGTCTGTAGAGGGTAAGAGAAGCAGAGGTAGACCTAGGAGGCAATGGTCAGATTCAGTGATGAACGATCTCAAAGTGAGGGATGTAGAAGTGCTAACTGCTAATGGGCATCATGGAGGCGACTTGTTCGCAAACAGAGACTTGCATACTAGACTGGACACTGAAAGGCAAATCAGTCTCAAATGAAAATGAATGACATGAATGCGTCATATTTAGCTCTTTATAAGGTCGTATTTGCTTGCACATTTCTCCCTTTTTAAGGGCATAAACATCATAACTCTGCCAACAAGGCAACATTGGAAATGACTTCTAAGTTTTCTGTATAATACAAAGTAGACTGAGTGCCAGTGAGTTTAGTGTGGTTGCTGGCTGTGAAATGTACTCTAAATCTAACCTACAAAGTTAAGCTGTCCAGCGAACACATTTCTCATTCATGCGCGGTAAAATCTCCGTCTGGGAGAACATATTGTCGAAAGTTATTCCTGCCTCCTTCTCCTTCACAAACACTTTTGCTGTGCTGATGTGTGCATTCAAACTGAATAGGCTATTATTATAACATTACAGTAAGTTAGTGCTTTTCATTTGCTAAGAATTTCTGTCACAACAGCGCTTATGCGCTTAATGATGCTACTTCATACCAACGAGGGTTATTCCTGAAATGAAGTCGTGTATTTTGTTTTGCATTCAGATCTAGAGACATTACGTTGAATAGTTCTATTATAGCGGTCAGAAAACAGGTTTTCGATTTAGGATTTCTGAGACAGATTTTCTTGGCACAATAGAGTCCAGAACATACTTCGTACGTTACATAACTCTCCAACTCACGCAAATCGGTTGCGGGTCCCCTGGCTGCGAGCCAGTTTCGACAGGTGGGATTTGCTTACTTGTGTTGGTCTGTAGTCTGTACTGCGTTACCTCATCTCTCCCCTTTCCTCAGTAAATCTATTGTTATTGTTGATTCAGGAACTTAACGGCATTGTAGCCTCGTGTACTTGGGTGCGTGGATGGAATATGATAACCTGTGTCATTGTGATGGTTGTACTACTGTAATTGTATTTGGCGATAGGATTTGGGTAGGAAGTCATCGTGGCCTTAATTTAGGAACCATCTCATTTGCCTGGAGTAAAAGTGGAAAACCATGGAAAACTACTTCTAGAATTTGAATGTTGAATTTGAATTTATTGTTTCTCTTATACAGGCCACTGGGGCTACAAAGACTCTTTATGCAGCTCTCTTCATTCAGAGGGCGGTTACATACAATAGAATAAATGAAGAAAGAAAAAACTTAACCTATACATACAGTTGACAATAGAAGTTCTTGTTATTACATCCGTTCACCTTGAACATGATAATTGTATAGCTGATAGATTACAATGAAGGGAGTATTTTATCGCTCTGATAGGAAGTCCTGAATACTGGTGCAATTTATATTTATTCCAGAGAATACTAGCTGAAATACGGAATGAACCTTTGCATTTTTCGGTTCTGTGATGAGGTATCTGGAGCATTTGTGCAGTGTGTCTATTCGCACGGTTATGCACTGATGGCATGGGAGTTGGTGTGCAGTAAATATAAGACGGAATTTTTAATTTTAGAATTTTTATCACAGTCAGAGCCATGGCATACTGTCTTCGTTCCTTTAACTTTAGCCATCCAATCTGGACGTAAAATGGAGTTATATGAGACTCTCTTGGTACATTGAGAACAAACCGCAAGCAAGCATTTTGCATTCTTTGCAATTTTGTATTGAGGACCTCTCCCATATCATGGTAAATTATAGATCCATAGTCAAATATTGGTAATATCAAACTCTGTATCAGTATCTTTCGTACATTTTGAGGCAAATAGAAGCAAGTTCGCCTAATTTGATATAATGACGATGCAACCCTTTGTAACGTGTTTTTCGTGGGGTTTTTATGCAAGTGGCATAAGTCAGTAGGAAGCCATTCTATATTTATTTACGCGGCAAATTGTTCAGCCAAGAGAATTTTTCATGTTAATTTATTATTATTATTAATTTATTATAATTATTATTTAGATATTTTCGGAGCATTTTATAAAAATTATTAGCATTCAGATAGGTTTTCTATGTCTTAGAAAACGCTATCATGCAAATTATTACGAACGACGATATCATAGAAAATTATCTGATTACGGAATTTTACGGAGTTTTGTCAGTTAGGGTATTTGAGAGACATGACTCACTGGGAATTCAAATACAAGCTGATTCCTGTCGAGAAGTATTACGCAAGGCTGGGTCGCTTCGTCAAGAAAAGGCGAATTGTTGGAACGGAAAACGACTTCTCCCTCTCGCGCGCCGAGTGTAATGAGGCAGAGTGGGGATCGCGTGGTGGGTCAGCCAATCAGTTGAGACAACGTAAGCTGGAAGACGGTACCATGGTGGGGGAGCCAACGAGTGGATATATCGTTCGGCGCGGCGTGGAACGAGGACAATCTGTGTAGTTCTTGCCGTGTACGGTTGCAAGTGCGTGTCGCTCCGATGTTCCGTGGAGTGGAAGACTAACTTTGGTAAAACTTAACCAGTGTGGTTATACGGGTGTTTGGGTCCGATGTACGGACCATAGAATTATCTAATCTACCAGAATCTCATCAAACATCGACGAAGATGACGACATCCAGGAGACTGTGGGAAGCACACAGCATCATCCAGTACGAGGGAAATGCTTTAGCAATTTCCAGTGGTAAGCGCAGATGACGCAGAAATACGCAATCTCTCATTCTCTTTGTTTTACATTTCATATTTCAGTAACTTCATAGCTTGGAAATAAGAGTAAAATCAATTTATCAGACTCCGTTTTCACGTAATTTTCTATCGGTAATATTAAAATCGCAACGCTCCAATTTAAATTTTATACTTATTATTATTAATTTTGCTATACTTGTTTTATATAGTAAATTCATTTCTTTTACAATGCAATCTTTGCTTTCAGTAGGTAGCATTAGATATAGACCAATTCCTTCTCCTGATACAATTGTTTGTTGGGTTAATGATCAAATCATACCACGATCTGAGTGAATAGAGTCTTGAAGGTGTTCTACCAGAGCTAGACGTTGTTAAATACAAATTTAGATTTCAGCATTGCATTGAGGTCTTGGCGCCCATTAAAACAACATAGCTTAGGCAAAGGTAAACAGTTACATTTATCTCCCAACAGTTAGGGGCAGTCAAACCGTTACACTTGTCGCTCAACGTAGGGGCTAACTAAACTGCTACACCTTTTCAGAATCATGTTTGTGTGATCCTGCCACGATAATCGAGAGTCAAAAATAACTCCCAGATTTCTTACTGCTGACTGGCACGGAACTGTTTGGGATGCAAGCTGTAAATGTGGTACTGGGTCAGGTAGGGAACTGAGTAATTTGGTATAGCCGATGATGATCGGTTGCGTTTTTTCGAAGTTCAGTATTAGATTATGATCGAGTGCGTACTGAGATAGGCTTTGAATGTCACTGTTAATTAGAGCTACCTTCAATTGAATGGATTTCAGATCCCTGTGTAGATATAGCTGAAGGTCATCTGCGTACATATGATGTTGACAAAATTTAAGGACAGATGGAAGGTCATTTATATACACGGAGAACAGGAGTGGACCAAGGACCGAACCCTGCGGCACACCTGTTGTTACTTCACACCATTCTGAAACATTGTCATCTGCTAGGACTACTCTCTGACATCTGCCTGTTGGGTAAGACCTAAACCAGTTCGTTACTGACTTTGAAAGGTCTAGATTTCTTAATTTAACTAGTAGGATCTCATGGTGAACTCTGTCAAAAGCTTTGCTGAAATCGAATAGAGATAATATAGTTATTTCCTTCCGGTCCATTGCTAGACGAATGTCGTCTGTGACTTTGATAAGGGCTGTCAGAGTACTATGTTTTGATTTATATCCAGATTGGTTCGGGTTTAGGATATTGTTGGAATTTATATATTCATAAAACTGATCAAAAACAATCCGTTCTAACGCTTTCCCAATTGCACACAATATACTTATTGGTCTAAAGTCACTACAGTTTAAGGCGTTCGTGAATTTTGGTATTGCTTTGATGTTGGCTTTTTTCCATTGTGTCGGATAAATACCCATTCGCAGGCTATAGTTAAATATATGCAATAAAACTGGCATGAGGAGGTCCATATTCCTTTTCAATAGCGTGATAGATATATGATCTGGTCCTATGGCTTTTGAAGTTATCCTAAATATGGCTAAATGAATGTCCTCTGTATATATATAGCCAAAATGAAATTCTTCCCGTCAGTCAGTAAATTTTTCCCTGTAGTTAGCAACAGTTGACAAAACTCTATTGCTGTCTACAACGGTTGATACGTTTAAATAATGCTTATTAAGCTCATCAGCGCTCATTGTTGGGTTATTGCTTTTGTGTCTGGATTTTCCAACACCGAGAGGTTTTATAGCTCTCCACAAAGCCGAAGAGTTTTTAGCTGAATTAATTAGCGAATAAGTGTAACGTATCTTTGTATTACGAATAACTTGCTGGGTTCTGTTGCGTAAGCTTTTGTATTCTACAATGTCCTCGGGTTTCTGTGTTCTGTTGCACTTCTTTCTGGCTCTATTTCGAGATCTTATTAGATCTTTTATTTCTGTGTTGATCCAGGCAGCTGGTGCGTGCCTGACGTTAGCTGAGCGCACTGGGGCATGGCGATCATATAAATCAATTAAAAATGTGTTGAATGTTTCGACCTTCTCATCTATAGTTTGCTTCTCGAGAACAGTGTGCCATGGAACTGAGATGGCATCAGCCTTAAACCTTTCATAATTAAACCTGCTGAAGTCTCGAAAAGTTCGAATACTGGGCTTATATTTTGGAGTTGACAGGGTATATACTGCGTATAAGAGATCATGTGCTGAGAAGCCAGAAGCAGCTGTTTGGCCAAACTCAATCACGTGCTCATTGCAGTTGGATGCTATTAGATCCAGAGTAGAAGAGGAGGTTGCAGTGTGATGTGTATCTTGATACGGGAGCCACGACAGATTGCAAGTATTTAGAGTTTCTACTATGTTTTTCGTTTCAAATGTAGCCGACCAAAAATGGGCATTGAAATCACCGGCTAATATTACATATTTATAACTAAAAATGTGTGAAAGCATGCCATTTAATAGTAGGTCCATAAAACCGACTTTGGGTGCTCTATAAACACAAATAAATAATACTTTAGTATCTTTCAGGCAAATCTCTACGAATAGGTACTCAGGTCTGAAATTCTCATTATTTGGGGATTTGCAGATAACCCGGCACTTAATGTGCTGTCGAACATACACTGCTACTCCACCCCCTTCTTTAAGTTGTCTGTCATTGCGGTAGATATTATATCCTGGCAAGGTTACAGATGAATCAGTAATGGACTTATTGAACCATGTTTCACTAACAGCGATTACATCAATACCGGAGTTAACAAATGTGTATTCAAATTCTGCGAAATGTTCTAGCATTTTAAGTGACTGCGTGTTCAGGTGAGTTACTTTAAAATCATTGGGTAATCTATCAGCTATATCACAGAGATAGGCATGCGTATCATACTCATTGGTACTAATATCCATGCAAAAGATAATTGAAAGTTATTGTAAAATTGTTAAACAAGAAATATCAAAAATTACAAAATCTAAAACTTAAGCTATTTTCTAAATATTAATCAATAATATCGGCTTGTATTTTGGCTAGACACTGTAGTTAAAGTTCCACCAGTAACCATATTACATGTTTTTGCTTACACTTGTAACTTTGATCAGTTGAGCCCCCTCACACTGGCACGTATGAGGGTCCTTTACGTACGAGGAGCGGGAAACTTTTTCTTCAAAAAGTCCAATTCTCGGAGTGTTTTCACACGATGCCTCGTGACATCAATGCGGATCAGAACAACGCCATCTGCAGTCCAGACACCGTGTAACCCAAAGTGGCTTACTGCTTGTTTTACAATATCAGTCCGGGTTTTCGTCAGATCTTCTCTTACAGTTATGCCGGTATTCCTTAAGTATTTCTTCGACCTGAAGAGTGCTGCTCGATCTGCATAGGACACGAACCGCACTATTATTGGCCGCTTCTTTCCAGCATCCCGGAGTCCTATACGATGAGATCGGTCTATTCTTTGGGGATCGATTGTCACATTCAACTTGGCAGCAACATCCATTACACACCTGTTGGTGTCCTCGCCTGGAGTTTCTGGAATACCAAAAATTCTCAAGTTATTTCGACGCTGGTACTGCTCAAGTTCATCAGTGCGGTCATTCAGTTGCAGCTCAAGTTGATTTATAGTGTCGTCTCGCCTGGCAAGTTCCTGTCTGAGTTCATTGATGACCTGAGTGTTAAAATCTATTGTTTCTTTTAGTTTATCAATCACCTTATTAGCAACTCGATCCACGAGCTCCTCGATTAGGTTCGTATTACTCAGCAGGCTTAAAATGTCAGCTGAGTCTCGGCGCACATCCTGCGTAGCTTGGTTGTGGTCCGCTGAAGAAAAAGTAGTGCCACTGTCCTTCCAGTTTCTTTTTGAGCCGTCAGCTTCGCTAGCATTGCGACAACCCCCACCCTGACTGCGATCCACGGTCTTCAATTGTTCTCCCGAGCTTCTACCTGCTCCATTCCTCTCTAGGGCGCTAGGGTCGTCTGCTTTCACTTGCTTGCGCTGTCCACCCTTCGTTTGTTCACGAACTCCACGCTCCCCACTGCCGTCAACGGCCTTCTTTTGTTTGTCTTTGCCCGTCATTTTGTAGTTTTCAACTCTAACCTCTCACACACTTTAATACTTGTTTATCAAAATAACAGCAATATTTCAACTTACTGCGTTTATCACCGAACGTTCTGCTGTTGATTTACTTCTCACTGATCACTCTTGCAATGCACTGCTTCTACTTTGTCACCTTCTAAAAGCAATTCTGGCTAGGAACTATCACTCACGTTTATACCGCCATATGGTTGCGCGAATGAGTGGGAATGGCCGAGGTAGAAATCGAACCTGCTTCTTCTCAGTTCTGCCTCACAAAGCTGATTGTGCGCCGTCCCAACTCTTAGACCAGAGTTAGATTTCTTTGTAGAGCTGTGAATCTAACCAGGACCTCCGTCGTGACAGTCAAGAATGCTTGCCACTACGTCATGAGGCGGAGCGCAATAAATCCATCATATATTTAATTTTTGGCGTCTCTAAGAACAAATCTGCGATTTTTCATAGTCTCCATCATTTTTAGAGTTTTTATACAACCTCTTTTCTTTGCTTAAAAGGAATCTTCATTATTTCTTGGAAAATATTTCAATAATTTATTGAAATTAATGTTGTCAACAGGACGATATAAGTCATGTATGAGTAATGGCGCAGTGCGAGTGACACGTGAGTGAGTTCTATCCAGGAATAACTGTATAATCGGAGGTGTTAAATACAGGTGATTGTGGCAATCTATTTTTGAAAATCCACAGCCTGCTTCCAGTCTCCGACCGGGTCAGGAATGGAATGAATGAAGCCCCTATCTAGCGGCGAGGATATGAACTGTGCCGGCTGCCGAGGCCTGACGCACTTCTCTGGGGCAATGATTAAATGAATGATAGATGAAATGAAATGATAGTGGAGAGTGTTGCTGGAATGAAATTTTGACAGGGAAAACCGGAGTACCCGGAGAAAAACCTGTCTGCCTCCGTTCTGTCCAGCACAGATCGCACATGGAGTGATCGGGATTTGAACCACGGACTCAGCGGTGAGAGGCCGGCGTGCTGCCGCCTAAGCCACGGAGGCTCGGCAATCTATTTTTAATAGTTTTTATTAGTGGCTGGGAACTATTTGCAAAAAGAAACATTATCTTAAGTGCGACAGTTTCTCCTAAAAATTGAATTTTCGCTATGGGCGGTTCGAGCAAGAAAAAACAGCAAGGCGCGGAGCAGCCCAGCAGTCCCAGTAGTGCCAACTCAATTGAGGAGACCGTAAGGAAGGTACTTATGGAATCACTTCAGTCTAAGGAATTCATAAACCTAATTGCCAGCAATATTGTGGAAAAAATCACGGAGTGTGTGATAATGGAGCTGGAGCAGTCCGTGAAGTTCAATAACGAACTATGCCACGATCTAGAGAGGAAACTAGAATTAAGAAAGCGTGAACTTGACGAACTGAACCAGACTATGAATGACAGACTGGACGAAATAGAACAGTATGGACGTAGCTCAATGTCAGACTATTTGGCATTAGTGAGAATGATGCAGAGGACACGGACGACCTTGTGCTCCAAGTTGCAAGGAACATTAATGCAAACGTCAACAAGAATGACATTGATAGGAGCCACCGAGTGGGAATGAAGTCATCAAACATGCCGCGACCAATTATAGTGAGGTTTACCTCATATAGAGCTAGGAGTGAGTTCTTCAAGAAGAAAAGGCATCTCAAGGGAACGAGGACAACTATAAGGGAAGACCTCACCGCGAATCGACTTGCTGTTCTGAAGACTGCTGTGTCTCGATTTCAATTGAAGAACGTTTGGAGTCAAGATGGTGTCATTTTTGTAAGAAACACCGACGGAAGAAAGGTCCGAGTGACGAAAATGAAGGAGTTACCAGCCCAGTAGGAAACCAGATGAGTGATTGACACCTTTTAATTCCTGAGTCCATCTCATTATAATAAAAACATTACATTTTTAATTTCTTTTTCAATTTAATTTTTAATTTATTTAAACTCACTAATTTAATACGCATTATATTTTATTAATTTCACTTCATTCATTAATTTATTGCATGATTCATTCTAATCCTTCGACTTAGTTTCAAGTAACTTATAGGTTAACATCAGCAGCTAAAGACTTTAAGACGTATAAGTTGGTACGCACTTCATCTTCCTTTATCATTTGGAAACACAGGCTCACGCGAAGGTCACTAACCCCTCCCCTCCCACTTACTGCTCCCCTGTTACTGCCCCAAAGCGATCACCCCTACCTGATACCTCGCCCTTTCACTTCTGAGGAAACATCCAATACAGTAATTAGTATACCTTACCAACAGATCTCAACAGCTGACTAATTGTAAATATCCTCTTCCTGTCAAATATTTCTGTGTATGACTTTATTTAATGATGACTTTGTAAGATATCAAATTCATACAGAAGTAGGTGGAGGTATTGATCAATGTGTGTCTCAAATATTTAAATTTAAGAAGGTAAATAACTTAAGCATATTTCACACAAATATTAGAAGTCTATCTAAAAATAAAATAAATTTAGATGCCGAGTTAGAAGCATATAACCATATATTTGATGTCGTTATACTCATAGAAACTTGGAAATTAGGTAACTTTAATATATGCAAGCATTCCAACTATAAAACATACTATAACGAAGGATGCTTTAATAAATGTGATGGAGTTGTTTTTATGGTGAAGAATTCTATTGACCATGAGGTAGAAACTGTGACTTACAATGATTTCAAACTCCTTAGGCTCAAAATAAATTATGGGAACAATAGAATTGCATTGACAGGCATATACCGTTCGTCAAAATACAATAAACAACTATTTATTAATAATCTCCATGATTATGTCCAGCAAAAATGTACACTAGAAACCGAGTTGATTCTAGGCGACACTAACATAGATCTATTTGATGAGTACGACTCTAATGAATATTTAAACTTACTGCATGAGCATAATTTTAGATCGTTGATATATGGCACCACAAGAGAAACTTCAACGAGCAAAACCTGTATTGATCATGCACTTATTCGTAGCGGTATTTCTAATGATAACATCTTACCCATCATATCACAGAGCAGAATTACAGATCACTATCCTATATTAGTTAGTATAAATCTTGAAAATGGCCGTGACTTAGAAGCAGCTCAGTGTAACATACGTGAACATAGATTTAAGTTAGATAGTGAGATGCTTAAAAATAAATTGAGCAATATTAATTGGGACACAGAATTAGGGAACAACCACTTGGATTCTAAAGTAGATAAATTTATACAAACTATCCAAAATTGCATAAAAAATTATTCAATACAATTAAATTCAAAGCAACGAAAGAGAAAGGAGTGGATCACGCACGCACTAATTAAGTCCATTCACACCAGAGATAGGTTGTATCAGGAATATATAGCAAATAAAGAGAACAATGCCATGAAGGAGAAATATAAGCGGTATAGAAATAAATTAAACAAATTGGTTAATAAAGCTAAAACTGACCACTATAAACAATTAATAAATTCCAATTCTAATAATCCAAGAAAAGTATGGGGCATTGCCAATGAAATAACACAAAGAATAAGTCATAAAGAAAAAATAACAAAAATAAGATCTCAAAATCATGTTTACGATGATGATTTCTCTATAGCTAATACATTCAATGATTATTTTATTAACAAAACTACTGACATGTCTAAAAATATTAAGAACAATCCAGATTTGTCCTTGAAAATCAACAGAAACACATATTCCTGTTTTTTTAAAATTCCGATTACCGAAGCGGATTTACATAAGTACCTACACGAAATAAGCGACACTAAAGCAATGGGAATAGATAACATCTCAGCTCAAATTATTAAGCAGAATTTTAATTCTTTAAAGAGTCCTTTACTAACAATAATAAACGAGTCACTTTCAGTTGGATACTTCCCAAAGCAATTAAAAATTACAATTGTAAAACCGCTACATAAAGCAGGCAATCCTTCAGAACTAAAGAACTATCGACCGATATCGTTAACGACAATCATATCAAAATTATTTGAAAAATGTATAAAAAATCATATTTATCAGTTTTTGAAGAAACACAATCTACTATCAACTAGACAATTTGGCTTTATAAAAAATGTCACCACCACTGATGCTGTTGGGGAATTAACTAGGTGAATTTATGAAAATATGAACAGTATGAAACCGACCTTGGGCATATTTCTCGACTTAGAGAAGGCTTTTGACACCATACCTCACCATATTCTCCTTCAGAAGATGGAAAGATATGGCATCAGAGGCATAGCACTGCAATTGATAGAAAGCTATTTGACTGAAAGGATTCAATACGTTAGAATAAATGGAACTACAAGTCTACCTTTAAGAGTGAAAAGAGGAATACCACAAGGCACAGTGCTGGGTCCATTATTATTTTTGATTTTTATCAACGATATTGAATCATCTATACATGGAATTGAAAATGTTAATGTCATATCATATGCAGATGATACGGTAGTTTGTGTTGAAGGTAGAACATGGGGAAATGTAAAACAAATTGCAACTGCTGCATTGAAAATGTTAAAGGTATGGTTAGACGGTAACGAACTATTTTTAAATATAAATAAATCAAAGTTCGTAAGATTCAGTTTAAAAGCAGTTGAAGATGATTTCAATGAGCTAAAAATACACACTTTGAACTGTAATCAGAACTGTGACTGTCCTAAAATAGCTAAAGTGGATACAGTTAAATATCTGGGATTATTTATAGATAGTGACATGAAATGGAAAAGCCAATGCAAACACCTTACAAGTAAAATAAGAAGAACAATCTATATATTTCACAATTTAAAACATATTGAACCCTTATTGATCTACGATAAATAAGTATTCATATTTATTATTATTATTACTGCAGCCCAGGCAGTACTTGAGGAAGTGGACATGGATAAAAGGGAGGCTAGCGTTTCGTAATGATTGCAACAGGAGCAGAGCTGGTAGCTATTCTTGGGGGACGGCCAGATTTAGCCGGGTTCAAGGCCAAATTGAGCAACTACTTGCACCAAAATTGGAAGCATAAAGGAATGATCACGAGTCACTTGCAACGAACATACGATTGAATCAGCCAATCACGAGAGACCAAGCCATGATCACGCGATGGACAGCGTCAGTAGTAAAAAGCCCGCGGAATTGATTATCTAAAGAACCGCCGAACGGACTGATCTCCGCACGAGTGCATTGAGACGTTTGATTTATTTGAAGAAGAATGACACTAGTCCCATATTTGTGAGATAAAAACTCTGTTTTTTTTCCAACTCCACCCCACTCCTCCATCCCCTGTCAGATTCTAATAAATAGTTTGGCATGACGCTACTCTAAGTCATTCGTTTTGGAGCCTTGAGAGGCTAACTTCACGCCCGTTTGTACAACGATTTTAACGCTCTAAATTAGTTGAAGTTATTTTATTTGTGAGCTCTGAGGAGCTAAATTCACATCAGTCGTAATAACGAATTTTAAAGCTCTAGTACATTTTATCTGAAGTCAACTTTATTTTGCGAGCTAATATTTCACGCAGTGTGCGTGATGACTTGTAACATTTTTCTTAAAGACGACCATTTCAGCTCTGAGGGGCAAGTCTTGTAACATCTTAATTAGCGCTCACCAGAGCGAAGGTCAACAGTACAGTACGGAAATACCGAGCAAGATAGCGACTGCCTGTGCAGTCAAGATTTTAAACTTATTATCGAGCCAGTGACGTGGTCTCGAGGTGTATATTTTATGTACAAATTTCAGTGTATTTTTCATGTGTTTATTGTGCGTGTGTGCGAGATATCTAGGGCCAGTCTTCGCAATTAATCGCATTAGGACAATTTGTGGGCGAATTGAGTAACCTGCAAGCGATTATAGCCAGGTCATAATAATTAACATTGAACTTTTCTGCCAAGGAGTCGATACCAAGATGCTCAACACGTGGTTTGGAGTTGGGATGATCTTCAACGATTCAACGCAGACGACCACGATGGAGTGTTAATCTGTCCATAGGGAAATGGGCTGAGAAGGATGTCTTAAGTTCTACAAGCTGATCGGTGATGTACAACAATTGAATTATTTCAATTATGTAGTTAGATTTGGCCGGGGAACTTTTGTAAATAGTCATGTTTCTTTTCTTGTTGTTTAGAGTTTTTCTTGCACCGACACTAAATGTTTTAAATGTCCTTTGGCGCGTGGCCAAAGTGTTTGTTGTATATTTGTTTTTCTTTGAGTCATATTTAATGTGCGCGGCGTGCGTACGTGATTTTTATCCATGCAAATGCGAAACCCGTTACATTCGATAAATGGTGCTTTATTAACGTTAATATTTGAAATAGGAATGGGAGGTAATTACTGTAAGATATTTGCTGAACAGGTTATTATTCATATTAGGGTTGCCGAGCGCACCAATTTAAAAAGTAATTTGTAGAACACCTTCGTTCTAATTTTGATATATTTTTTTGAGTCCTTTTCAGGTTAACTAGTCACGGTGGCGCCAGCATGTGGAAATTATTTATGTCTTTTTATTTCAGGGTCTGTCAAAACCCATACGTGTGATTGTGTGTGTTACTGTGTCAAGTGTGTGTTGATTCTACGTGAGGAGGGGGTAGAGGTCCTACCGCCCTCATATTTTGCTTTTGTTGTATTTTTTTTTTTTTGATGGAAAGACAGGGTGCTCTAGGGAGACCGCTGTTTCTTGTCCATATTATTTCTGACACACACACACGTATTATTGTGCTTTGGGGCACACTTCTTCGAGATGCGACCCCATGTCCTGGGAGGTCGAGATTATTGACACGTGGGTTGACAGATATGCAGAGTTCCACAAACCGCCCGTTTTGCCTGGTGACTTATTTTGATAGGCAGTCCTGATTGTCCGACTGGCCCCTGTAAGCTTTCATGTAGCAAAACCTGTTCATTGTGATGGTTATATTTTTAAGCCATGATTAATTGGGGAGTTCGCCATGTGTGTAACGGCTTATTGTACGTTGTATGGGTAAAATATTGTATTAATAATGTAAATGTTGGCTGTGAGCCTATTGTTTTGTTTATGACTCGATTCATGTAATTTTAGTGTGACACCTGTGTGGTGTAGCGGTAGAGTACTTGTAAATTTGACGGCGGTCATATGTGTATTTTTTTTATTGGTCACGTGTTAATGTACTTGTGTTGATTTGTGTGAGAAGTCCTAAGTTTTTAGGCTGTAAATGTTGCTACGGCAATTTGATTCCAATTTCACACGGAAATTATTGTGTTGTTTATATTAGGTCTAGGAAGTGTCGGTTTAATTTTAAGTATTTTAGTTGTGTTCCCCCGTGTCGGTCTAGCTCTAAGAAATGCGGATTCGTTGTCTGAATGATTATTCTGGATGATGACGAATCAGGCATTCGTTTGTACACATCGCGAAGCATGTAGAACGACATACGCGCATACATAGTCACTTTTGTTATTTTATCTTAGGGACACTTGGTCCATGTAATTAATCTCTCCAGAGATTTTGGCCTAGTTTTGGCATTTTTATTAAGTGGGAGTCAGATGGGAGTTTTATTTTGTTAATTGTTGAGTGTAAATATGGTGATTTGTTTATTAAATTCATTTGTTTTAACCCTGGCTTCACTCTTTCCTGCATGTTATTTTGTTATATGTTACCCTGCAAGTTAATGAAGCGCCTTGACAACAACTTACGATATGAACCGATACACCCCCCGAAACTGAGTCTCATATGCTTCTTTGCAAGGGTTCAATATTGTCAATTACAAATTAATAAGAGACATCTACCATGCTCTAGTCCAGTCAGTTCTTACATATGGTATTCTTGCCTGGGGAGGCGCCTATGAAAATGTACTAAAAAGTGTTCAGATAGTGCAGAATCTCATACTACGAATAATGTTGAAGAAAGATAGATGATATCCGACTATGAGACTGTATGCTGAGACAAGGGTCTTCAACATTAAACAATTGTATGTTTTTGAAATATATACATACATTTTTAAAGATAGAAATAGAATTCAAGTTGTTAGCCACGGGTATGAAACCAGAAGTATTACAGAGAATCACTATTTTATATCAACCTAAGTTAGGTATAGCCAAACGTAACTTTCTGTATTTCTCACCAAAATTATATAACATTCTCCCAATTAATTTAAAAGAATTTAAAGGAAATCATGCAAGCCTGAAGATGCATATAAAACATTTTCTCAGAGAAAACAAAATTAAAATTGAAAATATAATTAGTTGAGCCTACTAGTTTATAAAACACAAATTCAATTTTCCTTCTTATTCATTATTTTTTAGTGTATACATCATTTACATAGAACGTGTTATTCGGCTAAGCCATTATACAATTTTTAGAAATAGTAATCAACGATATGCATGCCACACACAAGGTTGCACCTTTTAGTGGCATATGTCATATCTCTTCCTGCTCTGTATGAATTTGATATCCTATTTCGACCTGTCTTGATCATATTGTAACAATATAATTTAATAATTGTAAATTTACAGGTTAAACAATGAGTAGGAAGTGTAAGGAATTTCATAAAATGTGTACAGATATTATGAATTTTGTAAAATGTGTGTATTTGTAACGATTTAATAAATAATAAATAAATAAATAAATAAATGTCCACCTCGTTGCGTAGTTTTGCATTCTTGGCTACTACCACTATGGAGGCCCGGGATAGATTACCGGCTCTGCCAAGAAATTCAATTCTGGTCAGAGGGTTGGAACGGGGTACACTCAGCTTCGTGAGGCAAAACAGAGAAGAGGTGAGATCGATTCCAACCTCAGCCATCCTTATTTCCCCCCACTTCTACTCCAAACAAATGCCAAGATGCCACCTAACTTAAGACCACGGCCACTTCCTACCCAAATCCTTCCTCAATTACAAATACACACACCAGTACAGACATTACATAGACACAGGTTATCAGAGGGGCTACATTACCACGAAGTCGCAAAGTCCCTACATAATCAACAACAACAACAACAAGATAAGTCAGCCTCTTCAGTGGCTGAAGGTATTTGGAAACACTAAAGGTATCGTAATTTTCCTTGAAAGGTTTTTTGCATTGCTGGCAGTGAAATTTATTCATCCGTTAGGCTATCATGATTCAGCATACTCGCGAATAAAGATACTTAATTTCACTACAAGGTTTATGTGTATTAATAAATAGGGGAAACCTTATTCTGTCACTAAATTAATTGTCTCGATTTATACCAGAACACTTTAAAATATTTTGCCACTAAAACATATTTCAAGTCACTAGATCTAGCAAAAAAATGCTAGATTAAAAAATCTGCTACTGATTGAACCCATCCTAGGTATTGTTGTAGTTAAGTGTGGCGCCTTGATTTGTCTGCGAATATCTGACTTTGTCTGGAGAAGAGGGTGGGATGTAATACCCCCTTCTCCGGTCATCCCTAAAAGAAACACTGAATATATCCATCACACACCGGACAACCACTCGGCTCACTCATACCTGAGCAGTTCCGAGCCGGCTAGCGGGCGGTTGAGTTAGAGAGGTCTGTTTCAACCAACGGGAGGTTGGAGGGAGGCTTCTCATAACCAAATTGAATTCAAGATTCAAATGCGAAATCTTCCGGTTTCCTTACAGTCGTTTATAAATAAATAAATAGGCCTACTGTAGTTTTGAGGGAATGCCATTCAGGAGATTACACGAACATGCCAATTGTAACAGTCCGCTTTCACTGTCGTCTAGTAAAAGAGTGAAACTCCCAATTCCCTTTCGAGACAGATGTGCTTGGTATTCTTCCCCTTTAAGCAGTAATCACCACCCTCACAACTACCTCCAAACTTTTAAAACCTTACCTTGCTACTTTTGTTCGTTTGTTAAATATCTCTACCACAGAGAGATCAAGAGGGTCCCAGCAAAATCGTATGTGGTCTTAAATCAATTATGAAATACGATTATTGACGTGGCGCCTGATTTTCGTATTATGAGCTTATTTCATTGATTGACGGTTTTGCTTGGACCCTTACAGTTTATAACTGTGCTTTTTTCTGGTTAATTAGTGGATTTATAACTTGTGCGTTTGGAAGAGAATTTTGAGAAAAGTTTTTGAGATATGAACGTACGTATGAGGCTGGATTAAGGTAATTAAGGGTATACACAAATTGAATATTCCTAAACTTAACCTGGATGAGAATATTCTAGACTAAAAGCCCGGTGTGCCTAACGATGTAGAGTTGATTAAAGGTGGAGATTATTGGTGTCGGCAAGTAAATGATTATACTCATCACCAGTTAAAGACCTTATTAAGTCTTTGAAGCGTTCTGGCTGTAAAACTCATTACAGTATAATCTACACACTGTACTTCTCCTCTCTAGCATGAGACGCATTTAAACTACGGTTACATCCCCAAATTCCCTCATCGACAGAACGGCTACAAAAAATGCATATATAAACAAATTTAAAAAATATAAATAGATACATTAATTAATAAAGTCAATAAATAAATAAATAGATTCCTAGCATGTAACAGTACTATCGAGTCCGTGTTGATGCCAGAGACGATCTACACATTACTCGTATAGCTCTCTCCCTCCCTGTCTATCTATGATAGACTATTGGCAAGTCCAGCTATCTGATATGACATCTAGCGGTAAAAATGAGAAACTTACCAAGTAGGGTACATTTGTCACGTGGTGACTGTTTGTGAATGGTTTCTTGTATTGGTAAGCAGATCGTGGTAAATTCTTCGTGTTTATACATAAGTAATAAGTTTTACTCGTTGATAAGGGTGCAAAATGAGTAAAAGCAAAGTATATTGCTCAGTTTACGGCTGTAAGTCGATGTATAAGAGGGCTGCGGATATACGTTTTCATCACTTTCCAAAAGCTGCAAATAGCAATAGCCGAAAGGTGACGATACCAAATAAATACGGGCAACAAAAGCGGGTTGGACCACTCACCAGTACACTCACTGACGACAGGACGGGGTTTTCACTTACGCCGAACCAAGCCGCACCTAGACAGCCAAGCACAGTCTCGCCGAGCCAAGCCGTACCAAGACAGCCAATCCTACACCAGCAGAGGACAGCCAAGCTTCATCAGTCAGGTATCCTTCCCCGCACCCTAGTTCATTTCCAATAACCCTACCAACCGCCATCACCTCGCTCTGAAATATCCGATCCATTCCACTGCGAGTCATATAGGCCTAATTTGACTTCGCAGGGTTAATACCATCCAAATCAAGCAATTCCTGTCTACCCCGAGTTTTAATACAAGTTAAACTCATCCCTTCGCCCTACCAAGCAGCAAATAATTTCTAGAGTTTACGGTACAGTGAGCAAACTCAAATATAGCTTTTATACGTAACAGCGCAATGACTCGAACTGCACAAAAACAAATACCAGCAGACAACCGATGCTTGATAATATGCAATTGACTCATAAAATCCAGTGGAACACACAAATTAGATCATGTGTATCGCACAGATATACATATATACAATTGAAAATAACACTGTCATTATTTTAGGGATTACATTTACTGATTATAACCGAAAAATAAAAAGTGTTCCATATCAAACGCGTGTTATTGAGTATATTTTACCCGACTTATCCAGACCGACCGCAGCGCCCCAAGTGTTAGTTTGAGTTGCCAATAAGGTTGTAGGGAATACGATGTTTGTACATTCGTTCGATTTGCAATTTTAAGGGATATTTATCCGCATTGGATCTACTCATAGCCGAAAAACGGTGGCTACGGTGGCGTAGTTGGTAGCATGTTGAGCTCCTATGTCCAAGATCGCGGGTTCAAACCCGGCTGAAGTTGACGGATTTTTTAAGAGCGTTAAAAATCCCTCAGTAGCCTATGCCTTCCTTCGGAGGGGAAGTAAAGCTGGCGGACCCATGTCATGGATTTATAGCATGTAAAAGAACCCTTCCACTAACTACACTTAGGCTGACTTAGGCTATGTGAAGCTATTAGTTCCAAAGTTTGTCGCCAGGTGCCAGTTGCGGTGCCAAGTTTGCAGCTAGGTGTCGTTCAAGGTAGCATTTGGTAGCAAAAGTAGGAACTACTTGAAATTGATCGTCTGCAGTCCTTACCTGAATTACAGATAACACACACTAATACAGCCATCACAAATACCGGTTATTAGGCAGATTCTACACACACCCAAAGTATATGGGGCTACATGACCGCGTCGTCGCAGCCCCTAAACAAACCAACCAACCAACATCAAAGCCATAATAGTACCATAGTTTTTAACTATCAGGTATGTTTACATGTTCCACTATCAAGGAAACACACAATAATTGAGTATATTTCGAACAAACTTTATATTCTGTTAAATTGTTGTTGTTTTTTTACCTGGTCGATCCACCCCTTAAGACAACAATAACTAATAACTATTGTTAATTCATTTTAGGGGTTGGTACATATTGGACATCAGCCCCGTGTAGTTTGATGTGTTGAACTTGTCTGATAACCTATATTGATGTGGTGACTGTAGTAGTGTGTGTGTAAATTAACTGAATTAGGGGCAGGGATGAGGTAGGTGCCCCGGGTCTTGAAGTAAGGTATTATCCCGGTACTTTCCTGGAGGGAGTGTGAAAGAAAACCAGGAAAAATCACACTAAGGATAGCCGCTGTCCACGCTAGGATTTGAACCTACGATCTGAACTTGCTGCAGCTGCCTTCGCGGTCGTGGTGCATCTTTAACGAGTACGGCTACGTCACAGGGTAAATTTTATCTTTGAAAAATCAATCAACTTAATGGGGCTCAGCAATTTTTCTACGTTTATGTCGAGTCTTGTGGGGGGTTTCGCCTAGGAGCACCAATATAGGCTCATCAGCGGGCTCTTGGTGCGCAGGTGGGTTTCATAAGTAGGGAGGTAGCGCGCAGTTCGCTACTCCTGTGGGAACCTGGCCCGGATACCAAGAACCCGCTGATGAGCCTATCTTGGTGTTCCTAGGCGAAACCCCGCACAAGACTCGGCATAAACCTAGAAAAAATGGTGTTTTTAATTCCTTGGCCGTGAAAGCTAATATACCAACGTATTTGGCATCTACAGAGAGGTTAAAATCTGAATTTGTTTATACCACAAACTAACTAAAATTTATTATGGTGTTTGAAGCCATTTTCAGTGTTGCCTTAGTAAACGAAAGTTTGATGCTTTGCAGTCGGTCAACACAATTGTACACAAATGAGATGGGTTATTCCCTAATCCTGAAAAACATTACATGAGATTAATAAATATTTTTCAGGATTAGGGAATCACCCATCTCATTTGGGTACAATCGTGTTGACTGATTGAAAAGCATCAAACTTTCGTTCACTAACTAAAATGTTAATGAACTAAACGAAATGAACTTCCAAAATTAATTCAACTAAAACCTGATTTGTAATATTATATCAATATCTGCGATTCTTTCCGCCTTATTTGCTAAATTCAATGTAAGGGCAGAGTTGTATATCATGTTTGTTATAAAATATTGTTTAATATCTGCGATTCTTTCCGCCTTATTTGCTAAATTCAATGCAAGGGCAGAGTTGTATATCATGTTTGTTATAAAATATTGTTTAACATCTTTAAATAATTATGTTATGCTCCGTTGTGGTTGTGACATTCTATCGTGAATTAAACACTTACACTTGTATAGCCTATTTCTATGGAAGCCATGCGGGACCTTATTCCAGATCCTTACGGGTGAAGCGATGGCCCATGCATCTTGTAATTTACTATGTGTTGCTTTAATTATTATTGTGTTGGAAGTCATGTTTCAGTGTTGCCACAGTAAACAAGATTTATTGTGAGGTTTGAAGCCATTTAAAAAACGATTGTACCCACATGTAATGGGTTTTATTTCCTAAACCTGAAAAAGAAATAGGCTTATGAGATCACCTTTTGTCCGTGTGTGTGTGTGTGTGTATGTGAGTGAGTGGGCGTGTGTATGTGTGTGTCCCCCTAATAAAATCTAAATGGCTGTAGCGATTTCAATGTAAATCGATAAAGTCATAGTATTATTTTGACCGACCCCGACCGTGCCCTTCAAATTTTATTACGTCTCACCAATCCAACATGGTAGCTGTGCGAAATATTTCACCGCTATTCTATGTATATCTCCGAAACTATTACTGATATCACCCTGGAATTTTGTACGGTGATAAAGGGCACTACTAGAAGTTCATCTATGTAACTTTCAAAAACCTATTAAGTACAAAACGAACATAGTGGCCAAGCGAAGTTGAAACATTTGAATAGACTTTTCTCGCGATTTAACCAACCAAGCGCAGTGAATTATGGAACAGCAAATGTTTATACACATTGTAATACACTGACAACTAATTTAGTTAATTTTTTATGTAACCTCAAGAAGACGGCTTTGCGAAATTTTAAAATTAAGTTTTTATTTCTTGTGTCCTAATCATGCGATCGAAGTCAACGTTTTGCATAATGAACCTACGCAATAATCGTCATCTAAAAATATTACATTATATAATAATCCAACATGGCGACCATCCAAAATATTTAGACGGTTCTCAATATCTAGGAATATATTACAGCACTCAAACTGAAATTTTGTATGTTGATAGTGACAATTAACGTAAGTAGGATATATGAAAATAGGCTATTCAGCTCTTCACGGAACTACTTGTTATAAATGTATTCATTTAACATTTCAACTATTAATCTCATGAGTTTTTGAGGTTTAGAGAGTAATACTCATTACAATTGGGCACAATCGTGTTGACCGACTGAAAAGCATTTACATTTAGGGTTGCTTTAATTTCGTACAACAGTGTACTTCCAGTGACAGCATGCCATAATCTCAAAGGGCGCAGGTGATCCAATCTGAGCCCTTGGGATCTCTAACGAGGCAACCTGAGCCAGAGTGTACGTGTAGTAGGGTGGCAAGTTCCTTTCTCCCCCTCCTGTCATAGTATTCGGCATGTTCCCACGAGGTTGGGAGACCCGTACCAGACCGTCAAAGGACTTTCAAGTTCTTAAAAGACCCCTGAATTGAACTCGAGACCTCAGGGGTGGTAACCAACAACGCTATACACTAAACTACGAGAAGGTCATTTCAGTATGAACGCGAATTAATGGGGAAGAAGCAGAAAGTTAACTCGGAGCAGACGAATAAAAATCTTGTTTTAACGACGCATTTTCAATTGGATGCTGGTGTTGTTCCACCAGAAGACAGTGCATCAGCACTATATTAATGTATCTCGCCTCAGGCCTGGAGATGGGAATAGCTACTAACACTTTCTGAATACTAATGATAACAGAATTCTTTACTCGTAATTCATGCTTTAAACACGTTTAACTATCCAAATCGAGATGTCGTAAATCAATGTCGAATTCATCTCGATGACTTCTGGCACGACAATTTTCATAAATTATCAGCATTGGCTGCTAAGAAGTATTTGGTGTTAGATTTATCGCACTTTTATGGGAGCATATTCAATTATACACTTCATGTCCATTAGTTATGTAGTGAGCGTGCTTACATGTGGAATCTCAACACATGTCTGATCTTGATTCTGTCTAATGACGGAATGTTTTATAGGCAGTGGAGTACGCAGAGTAAACCGAGAGAGGGCTTACGGAATAATTCAAGAAATTCGAGGGAAGCACTGTTCTAATTGGTATATTTAAGAACTATTAGCATTTCAGCCTGACGTTGCCCGGATTAGGAATATGAATAAGAAGAGGAACTGTGATACAGAATATAGACTACCAAAGCCAATGCATCCTCAAGACTCCATTGACGGTATATTCTAAAAACTCTGCATCTACCGAATGCTCAAAATTATTTGCGAGAAACCTCTCACGAGGCTGAGTAAACCACATTCTAGCCCTAAAACCAAAATTAAATGCTTGTCACTATGCTAGGATATGGTACAATTACAGTAAGTGGTTTTAAGTCATGCTTTTCGGACAGAAGTAGACTCAAATGCGTGTATTTGTTTCTTACTTATGGCTTTCTGGTGGGTCAGTGGTAGTGTGTCCACCTCCACATCCCAAACTCGCGGGTTCGATCCCCCGCCAAGGAAGTCGTATTTTTGAAGTTCGGCAAAATCCACGGTACTCTCGAGTCGTGGGATATCTATTATACTTGTAAAAGCCATTTTGTACCACAAATTTTAATGGTTATAAGACAAAAGTAATTAGATCTCCACGAAAGGTCACCCAGTACAATTCCGGTTTCCCTGTCAGATGGCAGTGCAAAAAGGAACGTGGAAATTGGAGAGTAAGTTGCCTAAATGGCTGATACCCCAAAGGATCTATATCTATATCATGGTTGTTGAGGTCATACGATAATAATAATAATAATAATAATAATAATAATAATAATAATAATAATAATAATAATAATAATAATAATAACAGCTTAAAATAATGATGATCAAAAACATTAACTTTTAAAGGCAATTGTAATCAAGCATGATTACTATATTTCACTCGCTTTATGATAACAATATTATATAAGTAGCCTCCTTAGGAATTGCACCCGTAAAGAGCTTCTCTAGCTGTCCCTGCTCTGGCAGGTGGCCTTGTATCTTGAAGGGATGTTATAGGCTTATTTTATTTTATACTAGCAGGTACTCGCGGTTTCGCTCGCGTCATAGTTGAGTTATGTCCCATTATACATTTTGTTATTTCTTATTTTCTTTTGAATGCCACCGAACCAAGCGTTAGATATTCATCGACTTTCGTCTGAATTGTAAGACGTGGACGTAAATTATGTGCTTTCCCGTCAGACGTCGGCCGCGGAATTGAAAAGTTTCACGTGTTATGTAACACTTATATCATAAAGGGATATTCTACTGTATTTAAACCGATTATCATTCCGAGTTTGCTGTTAAATGAAATTTAAAATTCCTCATGATATCAAAATGCAAATATAATAATATTTTATATTACTTCTTTTGTAACAATTTCTTTGCCTGCTTTATGAATGGAATGAAATAATGAAATATTAAAGACATGAAAGAGCTTAATTAAATTGTATCAATGTTGAAAATTAACTTTTAATTATGAAATCAAAATACAGAGTTAAAATACAAATATTTGCTATCGAACTAAATTTTAATTTTAAAGAATTAAAGAAACATATTATAATTAACCATATCTTTAACCTAACCATAATTAACTTAAATATATTTTGAAAACATGATCTTTAATATACTTAATGTATAAGTAACGTAAAATCGTACGTCACATAACAACAAATAGAAGGCGAATTTTAAATATAATAATTTAGTTAAAACTTCTTTATATACATAATAATAATAATAATGTTATTGGTTTTACGTCCCTTTTAACTACACTGGCTTTTAGAGACGCCGGGGTGCCGGAATTTTGCCCCGGAGGGGATCTTTAACGTGCCAGTAAATCTACCGACATCTTTATATACAATATTGGCAGTTCTTCCTTCTGGTGCCAAAATGACTAAGCTACTTGGAGAACTTACTCTGGAACAGGCAACATAAAATTGTCCGTGGGAGAACAGTATTCGCGTAGATCGATTCCTGCAAATGTTGAACTTTGGCCTTGTGTTTTGGAATGCACGATACGCAGTGAGCGGGAAGACATCCGCAGTTCAAACCCAACTGCCATCTCCTGGCGCGATACCAATAGATGCATTGTCAAAGGAAAACATTCCATGTTACGAACATGGGCCGTGTAACCTGTACCGAAAGCTTCTGCAGATTTGACACCAGGCCTATTCTGAACAGTAGTTCCTTGAATTCAGATTTGCCAACATTTTATAGTAACTTTCCATGTGTAATATCTCTTTACCTCAACATACAGAAAAGTGCTTTCAAAGTCACGTCTTGTGTAAATGTTGGAAAAGGTAGTGAATTTTGTTTGTGGCGGAATGGATACTCGCTCGTAGAAATTATTTTCAGTAAAATAGACTGGTTCAAAATTCTGTAAGTGCATATCGAGTTTTGTGACGGCGGGATGCCTTTAGTGTTACGGAAACGGCAATAGCCGCCACATAGCTTCATTGCTACTGACATAACGACCAGACTGATACGTTTGTACTTAACTATACGGGATTTCTGAGCCCTGTGTTTATGAAATTGAACGTAGCTTGATCGCTACCTTTATTTAGTAGTCGCTACTGTAGTGTTACAAAATTAAAGGTGGTATTAGATGGCGCTATCTCACACTAATATTCGTTATTGTAGTTCTAAAACATAGAAAGTTATTTTTAAACTATGATATAGATATATCTTGAAAGAGGGATGATCGTTTAGATTTCTAATGTTCTTATCGTGTTTAGATATATCTTGAAAAAGGGTTGACCGTTTAGATTTCTGATGTTCTTATCGTGTTTTAATAATAATGTTATTGGATTTACGTTCCTTTTAACTACTCTGGCTTTCAGAAACCGCGGGGTGCTAGAATTTTGACACGAAGGGGATCTTTAACGTGACAGTAAATCTACTGATATGGTTCCCTCGCATTTGCGCACTCTCAAATGCTAGCTGATTGCGCCAGGATACGAACCTGTAACCTTGGACCCAGCAAGCTAGAACCTCACCGCTGAGCCTCGCAGCTAGTCTATCGTGTTTTAGATAATAAGTGGATTGCCTCCTACAGGGATAGATGGACAATATTGGATGTCATGTCTTGAGCTACTGTTGTCATGGATACGGACTTGCGATTAATTCATCAGTTTATCAGAGCGTACTGTTGCCATGGATACGGACTTGCCATTAGTTCATCAGTTTATCAGAGCGAAGATAGTTTTCTGGGAATATCTCTGAAACTATTGGTTTTAGGGCCTTAAAATGTGATTTTCGGTGTCCCATAGGAACTTACCGAGTATTGTTTCTCGCATCGAGGGGCGTAAAATGAGCTATGTCCGGTCTTTATGCGACAACTTCGATATTTTGTCCCAGTTAAGTATAACAAAAATGTAAAATCACATTTCACCCCTTTTAAATCGGATCATTTTTAAATCCTTTCTTAGTGCGCATCTACACTACGGTAGGAACATATCTTCAAAGTTTCATGCAATTATCTCCAGTAATTTTGCTGTGCGTTGATTATCAGTCAGTGAGGACATCCTCCTTTATATATATATAGATTATTTATTAATTTAATTAGTTAGTTAGTTATTGAGGTTTCAAAGGAGCGGAACTACGAGGTCATCTTCTTAATTCTTCTTCTTGTTTCGTTTCCGCCAACTAAGGACCATGCCATTTCAACTGTTTCGATTTAGCTTTAAAATTAGTCCAGTATTCCTTCATTCTTAGACAGTGTTGTTCTTTTCTCTCGTTTGTCCTCGCCTTTCCAGTTTTCAGCGTCGGCTTAGGTTGGAAACTCCGATGTTCGAAGAGTTTTCTCTTAAGTTGGTCACACTCCGAAATATCTTCACATGAGATTCCAATCTGGTGCAGATCTTTCTATATATCACTGAACCAGGCTTCCTTTGTCTTTTTCTCTTGGAGAAAAGTGATTAGCCTACTTACATTATTATTTTGTTGGTATGGGGAATGGCAGAAGAGATAGTCTACAGAGTTAGAAACTGGCAATTACTAATAGAACGGAACCAAAATGGCCGGCGAGAATACATAGTGTACAAGTAAGTTCTGTTTGGTAATAAAAACCAAACGAGTACAGATACAGACACGTATTTACTGCAACACAAACTTCAAATCGTTAACTATATTTCCACGCAGCTCCCACCATTTTGGAAGCACTTGTCATAGCGTGGCACACGTTTTGTATGCCCTCTTCGTTAAACGTTGCCGCCTGTGTTGTCATCATAAATTTGCGGATAGTTCACAGAAAGATCAGATAGTGTAAACGTACGGGTTTTCTTGACACGTTCTGCAACCGCACAAACCAATATTCTTCATTAACCAACAATAGACGCCCACTTCATTCGTCATCGTGCACTTGATCATGCCTTCATTGAACTGTAGGACTCAATGCCTTACTATTCAATCACTCATAGCATTTTCTCCGTACGCCTCGCAAATCTGTCGATGAATGTCGACTGGTTTAGTGTTCTTCGGATTCAGAAACCGAATGAGGTACAGATCTCACAAGCGGCTGGATGTTCAATCAGCTTCGCCATTCTAACCAAGATCTCAAAATGGCGTCATCTCCGTCTCCTTGACTCAGAGTAACTACCGCACATGCGTCGAACTGCAATTGCAGAGATGCAGGGGCAACGTATAAAAACGGAACTTACTTTTTGGACGTGCCTAGTAGAACTAGCTTACAATACCAACAACTAATCTCTCTTGGATGACCGAGAAAACGGCAGTGCGGCATGAGCCTATAATATGATACAGTATCGGAGTCACGCAGCTCCACTTACGAACTACGATGAGGATTCCCCACGTCTTATATCCTGCCCAAGCACATCACGTAGCCAGTTGCAGGGCTGCGCTGTTTATGAAGGAAGTTTTATCCGCAGACCAGAATACCAAACGAGATTCCCAACGAAAAGCAATTAGAGCCATATGTGAACAAATTGCAAGCTGAAAGTCTGGGCTGCCGCTACAATATTTCATCGCAAGTAACGACTATAATTATTCTTAGTGCAACAGGTGACCTGGAATTGGGAGGACCCGTCCTCTACTCCCACGTTCCACAACACGCGCGGCGTGCCGTGAATTATTTCTATTTGAGAGAATCAATTTACACTCATGAAAATGGAAATTACAACACCATGAAGGAATTGGAATGTATAGATTAGAAGCCATTCTTTTTCAGTGTTGCCTATACAAAATTGTCATTTGTAGCTGTTCAGTCGGTCAACGCGATTGTGCCCAATGAATGGGCGGGGTACAAGATGTAAATGTGTGACCACACTCCTGGAAACAAATACGCGTATTAATCAGATTATCACAAATTACGCGTTTCGACCCTCAAGTGAACATCGTCAGATCCTGATCACTGTGTAACGGTTAAAGTTTACACTAATTAATTAATTAATTAATTAATTGAATTTAATTACTACTGCAGTAAGCATCCGTGGCTTAGGCGGCAGCACGCCGGCCTCTCACCGCTGGGTCCATGGTTCAAATCCCGGTCACTCCATGTGAGATCTGTGCTGGACAAAACGGAGGCAGACAGGTTTTTCTCCGGGTACTCCGGTTTTCCCTGTCAACATTTCATTCCAGCAACACTCTCCACTATCATTTCATTTCATCTGTCATTCATATAATCATTGCCCCAAAGGAGTGCGTCAGGCCTCGGCAGCCGGCACAGTTCATATCCTCGCCGCTAGATGGGGGCTTCATTCATTCCATTCCTGACCCGGTCGGAGACTGGAAGCAGGCTGTGGATTTTCATTTTTCACTACTGCAGTATTGTAGTAGTTCGTCTTGGTTGTATTAATTCAAGGTGATTTTGTTTTTGTTTAACGCTATTTTGATATGAACTAGCATTACCCGTCGCAGCTTCGCCCGCGAATATTCTAGTTGTAAAGAGTACACTTGGCAAAATCTCAATCATGAATGCTATGACTGATTTATCCTTGGTATGAATAATCAGACATTATCAATTCAGCTACTGGTGCAGTGGTTAGGGGTTTGTCATTCCTTCATAGGTACTGTATATCAGAGCGAAGTTAGTTTTCTGTGAATATCACAGACACTGTTAATTTAAGGGCCTTTAAATGTGGTTTTCGGAGACCCCTTATAGTCGGGTGAAAAAGACCTTTCGTACCACACTCACACGTGAAAATTGCGTGAAAAAATTCTAGAGTGCCCCTTGACCCCCTTAAGCGCATTATACTGAAAGTATTGATGCATTTTACAGCTTAATTTGGTTCAGTGATAACCTTATAACCGTCTGGGAACTTTCACAGCAATGTAATAATTGGAATTGCATTGCGTCTTACAGAAATAGATGGACCTGTGAGATTCTATTACCATGGTTACCGTGTTGCATTCTTTCAATATTTCATTGTAAATATACATGTTTTAAGGTAGGCTATTTATTTAATTGTGAGGTATTTAAAGATTAAGCGAGTGCGTTTCGCTTACGCATTGGGTTATGCTGAACCTGTAGGTAGGCCTACCCCATATGTGTACGTTGGTGTTAATGGGACCTTATTTTCGGTACAAAACTGGAATGGGACCTTAGCAGAATAATATAGGGAGGGATTACGTAATAGAAATGTTTAAAATGTATATACACGTGTGTACAAATAAAAACAATATTGTAGTATGTCAGTAAACAAACATGAAGCTAGCATGAACTGTCAATACTATTTGCACTGGACTTACTCGACTTGTGAAGTTTGACGGGGTTGGCTTATAGCTTGGCCGGTCACTAGAAAATGAAAATCCACTGCCTGCTTCCAGTCTCCGACCGGGTCAGGAATGGAATGAATGAAGCCCCCATCTAGCGGCGAGGATATGAACTGTGCCGGCTGCCGAGGTCTGACGCACTCCTCTGGGGCAATGATCAAATGAATGACAGATGAAATGAAATGATAGTGGAGAGTGTTGCTGGAATGAAATTTTTGAGAGGGAAAACCGGAGTACCCGGAGAAAAACCTGTCTGCCTCCGTTTTGTCCAGCACAGATCTCACATGGAGTGACCAGGATTTGAACCACGGATCCAGCGGTGAGAGGCCGGCGTGCTGCCGCCTAAGCCACGGAGCCAATAATCTAATTAATACATGTAATTATTTCTAGGAGTGGGGAAGTTTCACGGTGTTGACTTATCGCTTGGCCTGTCACTAGACAATATTCTAATTAATACATGTAATTTTTCCAGGAGTGTGGTCACATATTTATATCTTGTACCCCGCCCATTCATTGGGCACAATCGTGTTGATCGACTGAAGAGCTACAATTGTTGTGTTGACTTTCAAGATATAGAGCAAGGCCATGTAGGTAACATTTTCAGGCCTCTTGAGATTATACAGGTCTCCCCATGTGATTGGTGACGGAGAAACCACATTTACAGTGAGATCCTTCTCTATAGAACGGAACCTCGCAAGGGCCACTTGGCGGCCGGCCACTGTGACTAGCAGCCTGTCAGCAAGGCACTGGCGCTAGCAGCATCGTAGCACCCAACTAGTTCTACACATTTATACTTTTTAACGTATTGTTACGTGCCACCCCCTAGTGGCACTTTTGTTAACTGGATTACGGTGGGAGTACAAAGCACAACACCAATTACTGCTTAAAGAAATAATTAACTTTATTGCGGCCAGAAAATTACACTAATCAGCAAATACAAGCAATTAGGAGCCTTATTCCAGTTTCCTCAAGTCTCTTCCTTGAGCGCTCTTGGCCCTTCCACTTGTCAACAGATCACAGAATTTAATCCTGCCGCTAATGAGCCTAGTGGCCTTGACAGAACTACATGCAACTTCTTTCTAATGTGCGCCTACTACAGTACTTACGAGCACTTGCTGCGCGCTGTTCACCAGCTGGGAGAAACAATGTCACTGGATTTCGACACCACAATAACTGACACTCAGTGAAAGCACACTTACTCAGAACACGGCAGTCCCCTGTATGTTCCTCACTTCGCCGCTACACTAGGGGTTTCGCAAGTCACCACACTTCTGTCGCTCAGAATAAAAGCTCACACTAGCTCGTAAAACACAACAACAACAACTGCTTCACGGGTCACTCTTATATAGCAGGCCGGTGACTCAATAAATGGTTCTAGATCCATCCAGGGTACACGCCTTCTCGAGGTTTCCATCGCTGGTCCAGTCACGAATCTTCTGGACTATCCCTTTGTCTTAGTAGCCCTGTTGCATAAGGCACACGCAATACAGGAGGCATGCCACAGCCCAGCCCCTGGGGCAGTTGTGACTCAAGCGGCGAGCGATGACACAAACTCACAGCCGTAACACCACCCCCTTCCTAAAAAGGCTGATCGTCCCGATAAATCATTGGTCCGTCTGTGTCCCTCCGTAGGCTGCCAGGCGATCTCGATGCACGATCTTCATCTTCGCCCTCGGATTCCGCTGGATCCTGTAGACGACATCGTTGATCCGTTTCACGACTCGGTACGGGCCCTCCCAGGACTTCTGAAGTTTGGGTGACAGGCCTTTCTTCCGTAATGGGTTGAAGAGCCAGACCAGGTCGTCCTCGTGGAATCCGCCGGCATCCGTCTGCTGGTCGTATCGGGTCTTCATTCGGTCGGTCTCGATCCGCAGTTTCCTCCTCGCGAACGCGTGCACGTCCTCCAGTTGGTCGACCAGTTCTTGACAATACTGGCTTACCGGGATCGGATCATTCCCAGGTCAGCCGAAGGCAAGATCGACCGGTAGACGGAGCTCCCTCCCAAACTTGGCCCGGGCTGGTGTGCACCCGGTGGCTTCATGCACGGCGGCGCGGTAGGCCAGGAGAAATAGTGGAAGATGTTTGTCCCAATCCCTCTGGTGCTCGCTGACGACTATTCGGAGATGGTTCTCGATGGTGCGATTTTATCGCCCTACCATCCCATCGGACTGAGGGTGTAGTGGCGTTGTCCTTGTCTTCCGGATTCCCAGCAGCTGGCATAGGTTCTGGAACACCTGCGACTCGAAGTTCCTCCCTTGGTCGGAGTGCAGCTCCAGGAGCACTCCGTACCGGCTGACGAATTCCTTCACCAGGGTCTCTGCAATCGTCGCGGCTTCTTGGTTAGGGAGCGCATACGCCTCCGGCCATTTGGTAAAGTAGTCGCTGACGACTAATATGTAGCGGTTCCCTGCCTCGCTTAACGGGAATGGCCCAGCAACATCGATGGCCACTCTCTCCATGGGGCCGCCCACGTTGTAGGTCTTCATTGGACCCCGTCGTCTTCGTCCTGGGCCCTTGCTGGCTGCGCAATCGTGGCACCTCGCGCAATGGTTCTCCACGTCTGTTCGGCATCCGATCCAGTAGAACCGCTCTCTCAGCTTCTCCAGGGTCTTCTTTATCCCTAGGTGTCCACCAGATGATCCTCCATGAACTTCCTTCAGGACTTCCTCCGTCATAGCCTTTGGAAGGACGACTTGTTCCCGAGATGTCTTCCCGTCGGTGCTCTCCCAGGTACGCCAGATGAAGCCATCCCTTACAATCAGCGAGTCCCACTGTGCCCAGTAGGACTTAAACTTTGGGCTGCAGTCACTCACAATGTTCCACCCGGGTCTGGGGACACAGGCCCTCTTCCATTCGGCTATCAGTCCCAGGTCATCATCCTCTGCTTGTGCCCGCGTGAAAGATTCGCGGCTCCAGTTCCCTTGAAGTTCCACAGTAGTCCGTCGGCACAGTATCCCGGTGTTCTCCTCCCTTCGGGCACAGAAGGTGCAGTCTTCGGGGCACGGTCTTCGTGACAGGGCGTCGGCGTTAGAATGCAGTTGGCCTTTCCTGTGCTGAATCTCAAAGTTGTACTGTTGAAGCCTCTCTAACCACCGCGCGAGTTGACCCTCGGGCTGCTTGAAGTTCAGGAGCCACCGCAGGGATGCATGGTCGGTCCTGATGAGAAATTCTTGCCCGTACAGGTACTTGTGGAAGTGTTCAATGGTCTTCACGATGGCGAGCAGCTCCTTCCTGGTGACGCAGTAGTTCCTTTCTGGCTTTGACAGGGCCTTGCTGAAGTAGGCCACTACTCTCTCCTCGCCGTCCACTACCTGCGACAGGATTCCCCCTATGCCAAAGTCGCTGGCATCGGTATCGACGATGAACCTTGTTCCAGGTCTGGGGTAGGCCAGAATAGGCGCGGTGCACAGAGCCTGCTTGAGTTGTTCGAAGGCACTGTGGCATTCTGCTGTCCACGTGAAGAGTTGGTCCTTCGCAGTCAGTCGATGTAAAGGTTTGGCGATGTCGGCGAATCCTCTCACGAAGCGACGGTAATAAGTGCAGAGTCCCAGGAAGCTTCGTAGTTGGGACTTGTCCTTCGGAACTGGCCACTCCCTCACAGCTGCGGTCTTCTCTGGGTCGGTGCGCACCCCTTCCTCGGAGACGATATGCCCAAGGTACTGGACCCGCTTCTGGAAGAGCTGACACTTCTTGGGGCTCAACTTCAGCTGGGCAGCCCGTAGCTTCAACAAGATCTCCTTCAGATTGCTGTAGTGCTCCTCGAAGCTCCTTCCCAGAACGATGACGTCGTCTAGGTATACCAGGCAGGTCTTCCAGTGTAGTCCCCTCAGAATGGACTCCATTAGCCTTTCGAAGGTCGCAGGGGCGTTGCACAGACCGAATGGCATGACGGTGAACTGCCAGAGCCCGCTGCCCACAGAGAACGCCGTTTTCTCGCGGTCCTTAGGGTGGACCTCCACCTGCCAGTAGCCACTCTTCAAATCCAAGGTGGAGAACCATCTCGACCCTGATATGGTGTCCAGGGTGTCGTCGATCCGGGGTAGAGGGTAGCTGTCCTTCTTCGTGACGTCATTCACCCGCCTGTAATCCACGCAGAACCTGGTGGAACCGTCCTTCTTCTTCACTAGCACGACCGGAGAACTCCAAGGACTATGTGATGGCTCAATCACCCCTTGCTCCTTCATCTCTTCTACCATCCGGTCGACTTCGGCTTGCTTGGCGAGCGGGACACGTCGGAATGGGGCCCTAATCGGTGCGCTGTCCCCAACGTCGATTCTGTGCTGAACCAAGCTTGTCCTGCCGAAGTCTTTGCTCCCCATGGAGAAGACGTCCTGGAATTCGCGTAGCAGGTCCTGAAGTTGGCGTGATTGTTCCTCGTCTAGGTGGTCCTGGGATCCTTGGTACAGCTTCTGTAGTTCTTCTGGCAGTGTGCGTCTTCTTCGGTTGTCCGTCTGCAGTTGTCCGTCTGTCGTATCTGTGATGCGGGCAATCCAGGTAACGGGCTCGCAGACTCCTAGGTTGGTGTCCCGGTGAACCGTAATGTCGTAGTCGTTCAGGTTGGACAGGCGTACGTACGGCCGAGCCGTCGTGTTGATGAGAGTCTTGGCAACTAGCAATCCTTTTGTCTGGATGTCCTCATATTTTGGCTCGATAACAGCCGCCACTCCCTCAGCAGTTCCGTCGACAATTACGGCAGCGCTGACCTCCGTCCTGGCGGGAACGATGACGTCCTCTCTCAGCCTTACTCGTAGTGCGGTGACGGCCTCGTGTGCTGGTTGCAAAGCAAGTTCCTCACCTCCGAAGTGCAGAGTGTTGGTACTCAGGTCCAAGATGATGTTGTTCTGGTCCAGGAAGTCCAGTCCGATGATCACTTCGTTCGATACGTCTGCCACAAGCACTGGATGCTTTATCACCCGTCGACCAATGACGAACTCCAGTGATGCTTCGCCATGTACCGGTGCGGTCTCTCCGGTCGCGGTTATTAGCTGGAGGTTCCTTTGTGTGGGTTGAACTCTCCACTTCGGGATCACGGTGGGACTGACGATGGTCCTCGATGCTCCCGTGTCGATTAGCATGGGCCAGCTCTCTCCGTTGACGACTCCGTCGACCATCAGGCTGCTATTATCCTTCCGTAACTGCGTCACACGAACTTGGACTGCCGGGGCTTGACGACTGTCACAAGCCAACCTTTGCCCCCCTAGGCTGGCTGATACTTGCTTTCCTGGGCCGCGCGGTTTCCCTACGACTGACTGTCCCGACGGAAACCCTTGGCGGCGGCGATCACCGCAGTCCTTGCTCAGGTGGCCTCTCTTACGGCAGGTCCAGCAGGTCGGTAGTCCTCTTCCGGGCCGCCTCTCCGGATGTCCTTCGGCTACGTTTTTGTTGGTGGTACTGCGATTCTTGAAGAAACGGCTTAGCGCCTCCATCAATTCGTCGGCCAGGGGCTTGGTCTCGTTGGTTTTTACTGGTTCGTCGACGTCCACTTGACGCACCCGCGCGTGCATTCTGGATGCCTGTTTTGCCGTCTCGAATTCAAGTGCGTGGCTCAGCGCATCTGCCAGGGTCTTATTGCGCGCGAGTCGCAGCGCCTGTTGAGTGTCCGAGTCCCGTAGCCCGTCGGTGAAAGTCTGCGTCGCTATCTGCTCCAGAAAGTCGGCCGGCGCTGTTGGGTAGGCGAGCCTTACGAGGCGTGCGATGTCCATCTCGAACTCCTGCAGGGTTTCCGCGTTCTTCTGTACCCGGGTCCGGAGCTGCATCTGGTAGGCCTGCTGAAGATGGCTATCTCCATATCGGGACTCCATATGGGCGATCAGGGAAGCGTAGTCCTGGGATCCAGTCGGGATGGCCTGAAGAACGTTAAGGGCGTCACCTCTCAGCGCTACAATGAGAGCTGTAGCCTTTTCTGTGTTGTTCCAGTTATTTATGGAACAGGCTGCCTCGAACTGACGTAAGTAGGTGCTCCACGGGACCTTTCCGTCGAAGGTTGGGGGCGTCACTCTGCTATGTCCCGTCCCTGATATTCCCGGTGTAACGGTTGGCGGGCGTTGGCGCAGCTCGGCAACTTCCTCTCGTAGAGCGTTGAATTCTTCTTTCACCCCCGTCAGTGGGCGTTGGCGCAGCTCGGCAACTTCCTTTTGTAAGGCGTTGAATTTCTCCTCCACCCCCATCAGCGGGCGTTGGCGCAGCTCGGCAACGTCCACTTGTAAGGCGTTGAATTTCTCCTCCACCCCCATCAGCGGGCGTTGGCGCAGCTCGGCAACTTCCACTTGTAAGGCGTCGAACTTCTTTTCCACTGCCGTGACTTCCTCACGCAGACCCAGTTCTAATTTCTTCAGGTCCTGTGTCAACTTATTCTGACCGTCTTCCATCTTCTTCTGGCCGTCCTCTATCCTCTTCAGGTCCTCCGCTAGTTTCTTCTGGCCGTCTTCTAGTTTGGCAGTTAGGTCCTCGGCTAACTTCTTCTGGCCGTCCTCCATCTTCTTCTGGCCGTCCTCCATCTTCTTCAGGTCCTCCGCTAACTTATTTTGGCTGTCCTTCAGGTCCTCTGCTAACTTCTTCTGGCCATCCTCCATCTTCTTCTGGCCATCTTCCATTTTGGCAGTTAGGTCCTTGGTTAAATTATTCTGGCCGTCTTCTAATTTGGCAGTTAGGTCCTTGGTTAAATTCTTCTGGCCGTCTTCTATGCCATTTAACTTTTCTAGCAATGCTGCCAATTGCGCCTCCATTTTAGTTGTTTGCCTTGTAAATGGCATGCACTCACAGGAAAATTAGAGAAAATGACCTGCTCGGGTTTTGAAACCAGGACCGTCAGGTGTTGTGCTTGAGTTCGTAATCCGGCTTCTGACACCAGTTGTTACGTGCCACCCCCTAGTGGCACTTTTGTTAACTGGATTACGGTGGGAGTACAAAGCACAACACCAATTACTGCTTAAAGAAATAATTAACTTTATTGCGGCCAGAAAATTACACTAATCAGCAAATACAAGCAATTAGGAGCCTTATTCCAGTTTCCTCAAGTCTCTTCCTTGAGCGCTCTTGGCCCTTCCACTTGTCAACAGATCACAGAATTTAATCCTGCGCTAATGAGCCTAGTGGCCTTGACAGAACTACATGCAACTTCGTTCTAATGTGCGCCTACTACAGTACTTACGAGCACTTGCTGCGCGCTGTTCACCAGCTGGGAGAAACAATGTCACTGGATTTCGACACCACAATAACTGACACTCAGTGAAAGCACACTTACTCAGAACACGGCAGTCCCCTGTATGTTCCTCACTTCGCCGCTACACTAGGGGTTTCGCAAGTCACCACACTTCTGTCGCTCAGAATAAACGCTCACACTAGCTCGTAAAACACAACAACAACAACTGCTTCACGGGTCACTCTTATATAGCAGGCCGGTGACTCAATAAATGGTTCTAGATCCATCCAGGGTACACGGCTTCTCGAGGTTTCCATCGCTGGTCCAGTCACGAATCTTCTGGACTATCCCTTTGTCTTAGTAGCCCTGTTGCATAAGGCACACGCAATACAGGAGGCATGCCACAGCCCAGCCCCTGGGGCAGTTGTGACTCAAGCGGCGAGCGATGACACAAACTCACAGCCGTAACAGTATTTTATATTCATCATTGCTTACATGAAATAGTAGTAGCTGGAAATGTTGTCTTCCATTTTCTATACACACATTGCACCAACGTAGGAAGTTTTGGTACACTTGCTGTAATTCATCCTTATTGATATTTCGTATCAGTGCAGTTATTTCGTTCTCGAGAGCCTCCAGATCACACGGATTGTTTCTGTATACCTTACAAGTAAAAATCGCACGGCGCTGAAACGTACGAAAACATTTATTGGAAGATTTCTTCTTGAGAAGATAAGTTTCCACTAGCAAAATTCATCGTTTTGTTCTATACATAACCATGTTCACGGGATACGAGATAGGCTACAGTACTTCACCACAATTCTTAATTATCTCCACTACTGTAAAGTATTTTGCCAGCTCCGTATGTGATAAATGGCGACCGGGCAGTTATGTACTGAAAACTATTAAAATATGCATGCAATTATGCATTAAAATGTAGAAAATATACATTAAAAATTAAAAGCATGCACTTAAAAATAAGCTAATCTCATTCACTCACTTTATACATGTATCATTCACTGCAGCAAGAAGCATCACAATAGATAATTGCAAATTTTTCAATGTTTTCAGGAGACAAATTACGTGTATTTTAATAGTTTTCAGTGCATAAATGTCCGGTCCCTAGCCATCAGTTGAATTTTCACGGTTACCTGACATCCACAGTTTTAATAAATACTTTCCGCTCCTCTTCTCTTTACGCATTTTGAGTTGAGGTTATGCAGACCAAGAATAAAGTTACACATTAACTGAAGAAGCTCCTCACAAAACTAACCCCGGGCTACTGGCTGTCGAGATGGTGAAAGGAATGTTCCACTCCATTCCCTTCTTCAAATAGCCCGGCAGCATTGCGTAAAGTCTAGTACTGTCATCTCGTTATCTGTTGCTCAGAAAGTTGCTTACAAGGGATGTCCAACACGCAGGCGAAACCTATTGTGTTCAAGACGTTTTAAATTAACCTTAATTTCAACTGTATATGCTAAAATATGCTGTTCTGTTCAGAATATGCAAAAAATCCAATAAACCCTCAAAATATGCATTTGCATACTCCCATATACATTTTCAAAAAATCCAGTCCCTAGTGATGAATGATATGGCAGCATCCGGTGCTTCTTGACCCGTTCTTGTGTAATTGACAAATGCTAGTCATCTGGCGCTGACTCAACGATCTCCACCCGTCACACAGCCCCGGCGAGGTTTCGTTCTATAGAGAAGGCCCTTACTGCAGTATAAGGGCCATATTGTAGCATAGTTGACTTGCAGCCCGTACAATGAACTTTCCCCGTCAAACATACTTCGGCGACAGAATAAAGGGCGCTATTAACACTATTGTAGTTTGTGAGAGCACGTGTAATTGGTCTGTGTAAGTGAATCTACGACCATTGGTGCACGTGTTAGCTGACAGGCATCTTAAGGTACAACGGATATTGTAGCACTGGTCAAATTAGGTACGCACACTCGTAGGCCCGGCACAGGCCTAACTCGACAGACAACTGTGAGATAGGATCACTGTATAATTCGGATGATCTGGATGGATTCCCGCGCAACAGCAGCGCAAATTCGAGCAACTGTGGCACTCTACGTCACACAATAGTAGGAAATCGTCTGTGTGCAAGTGACTTACGAGCCTGTGTTCCTGCAGAAGGTGTTCCATTGACCTCACAACATTGACGTGGAAGGCTGTCGTGGTATCGAGGAAGATCGGCTTTGGTCGACGAATGGCTTAGTATCGTCCATAGTGATGAAATGTGCTTTTTTCTTGCCCACCGCAATTGTCGCAATCATGTGTGACGACGTATCGGGGAGAAGGACCACTCAACCCTTATTGACGAGAGGCACACTGAACCAACATCGGACATTATAGTATAGAGAGCTATTGGTATTAACGTGAAATCACGATAAGTGATTGTTGGGGCAATATGACTGCTCGCCAGTATTTTCACGGGATACTTAATCCAAGATTCTGGTGATATGTAAGCATCAACACCAACTAAATATAACCATACATAAAGAACCAGTACAACAGGTCAGTCGATTTAAATACTTTGGTCAGATCTTCACAGAAGACCTACGATGTGAAGTTGAAATCAGGAGCCGTATAGCCATGGCCAAGCAGGCATTCCGTGAAAAGCATTCTCTAATTTGTCAACGCTCGATGTCTCTCAGCCTTAGAAAACAACTGGTTAAGACCTACATATGGCCAGTTGCAATGTACTGCAGTGAGACCTGGGCAATGAATAGAGGTGACATTAAACGACTAGAAGCGTTTGAGATGTGGTGTTGGCGCCGAATGGAAAAGATCAGCTGGGTAGATAAAATGACCAACATAACGGTGCTGGATCGAATAAAGGAAAAGCGGCAAATGATCCGCCAGATATATAGAAGGAGATCCATCTGGCTTGGCCACAGGATACGACATGGTGGGCTGATGATCGACATACTAGAAGGCAAAATACCTAGAAAACGCCCTCGCGGGAGGCCACGGAACACTTTCATGATATATTTCCTAGATAGCTCTGGCCTACGAAGTTACGAAGTGGTCAAAAGGACAGCACAAGACCGAACAACGTGGAAAAGACTCATTGTAGGGGCAGACCAGTCACTTGACTGAAAAACATGATGATGACTTAACCCAATGGTGGTCCCTATGATACGAACATTGAAAATGGAACGTTTCAACAGGCCAGTGCCCGCGTTCACATTGCACGCTTCTCTCCACATCACAACCTTAGAATGGCCCGCCAGATTCCCGGATCTCAATCCTATCGAGCATGTGTGGGGCATGATTACTTGACAACTTACCCGCTTGCCCCAGCCACCCACAACTATTTAACAACTGACCCATGCTGTGCAACAAATATTGACTATAATTCCTCGGGGCCTTGTTGACCCCAAGCCTTGAAAGTTCGATACTGTATTGCAGCTTGTGGTGGGCTCATCATGTATTGATCTTTGTCCACATTTGAGGCCAGAGGGACCTGGAAGTGTTAACATCGTACACAGCCAAACACTCGTCCAGCATGTTTATTGCAGCAGGGCAGCACTATTCCTTCATGGTGATACAATTCCCATTTTCATGGGTGTATGTTAGTTGTTGATGTTCTTGGACATGGTAGTATAGATGAGCTTCTATGGATTTTGTAGGATTCTATATGTTATTGTGTTGTCTTTAGTGCAATCTGTGTATTTGTAATTAAGGCTAGGACTGGGTAGGAAGCAACAGGGGCCCTAAGTTAATAATCATCTTGGTATTCACCTTTAGTAGAAGTCAGGAATCGTACCCGGACCTATGGAGTGACAGCTGAAAATACACCACGATGTGGTCTGTTTTATGAGGGTATCGGAAATGACAAGAAACAATTAAGTCGGGCTTATGAGAGACACCCTAGGCTTCGAATACTCTGATACCGTTGGGGTCGGAAGGGAGCAAGAATTGACAGATGAAAGGGATAACCCCGGCGCAACTAAGTAGATCAATGCTGGACTCAGCTGGAGTATCATGGTCGCCAACCCACGTCCCAGTAGATGTGAGTCCTTGGGAGGGGATAAAACACTCTAGATGTCAGACTGCATAACTGCGTTTGTTAAGAAACTTACGGTATGTTCAAGGTATGTTGTTTTATTAACCTATACTAACAATAATAATAATAATAATAATAATAATAATAATAATAATAATAATAATAATAATATAATTTTTAAAGTTTACTCGGAAGAGCATTATGCTGTAATGCCATATGTTAAGTACGGTAGTAACTTTAGAAAGGACGTAGGAAATACTTTCAAGGAATTTCGATAATGTTTCTACCGAGCAAGTGTACCCCCGCCCCTCGCTCCTATTCCCGCGTGGTACAATATTATCGTACTAACCAGGTCCCGGTGCTAGACATCAATTGCTGAGCGGAGTTTATTTAAAATTATGGGAGGTAGGTGTTACATACCAGCACAGCTATATCATAAAACACGGTTACGAGGACATTAAATTTGAGAGTCCAGGGTTTGCTTCACTATCGGCTTTTTTTTTTACCTTGCCGAGCAGAATGTAGGGTTCGTATCGATTTCGAGGAAAAATAGTGTCAGTAAATTTCCTACATGAAGCTGTAACTTATATAATGTACATGCTTTGGTCATTCAGATTTATCACAATAATGTTTTTGAACTTTACATACGTCGTAAAAATAGCGAACAACTCTCATGGTGGTCTGCTCGCAAATAAAATGCGTTATCTGTCGAGGCCAAGAGGCGGTACTTATGCTACAAGCCAAAACTACAATTCAACATAGCGGTAAAACTAGCACGGGGTGGATCCAAATATTTATGAAGTTAAAGAAAGATTTCCAGTAGGTCGACACAAATTGTGCCCAATTAAATTAGGCGGGAAAACAAGTATTTATACACTTTAACGTGAAATAAATATTACATAAGATATTTATCACAAAATAACACGCTTTCATGTACAAAAAATGGGAGGGGGGTTCATTAGGGTGTATACATAGTCTACTTGTTTTCCCACCTAATGTAATTGGGCACAATTTGTGTTTACCGACTGGGAAGCTTTCTATAATAGAACTACGCAACACTGAACAACGGCTTTTAATACTTCAATGTTTATGAAGTGGTTGACTCGGTGTATAATCAAAACATACTTATTATTATACAGTATTATTAAACACAATCTGTATAGAAAGAATGAAAAGTAAGTTACATTATTGTCGTGATTTCACCAATGTTTAGTTTGTTCAATTAGTGATAAAGTCCTATTTTTACACTTCTGCAGGTGATATTTGGGGCATGGTTCATTACATAGCTTACAGATGCAGCTGTCCTTAGGATCGTGGTAGGCGCATTCTGTGCAAATTTTTCCATGAAAGCGTGTACTGCAAATCGTGTATACAGGTGTGGGAGTTGGAAGTCTGTTGTCATTGCGTCTGTTTCTGTTACCCCCTCCGAGATCTGTCTTGTTTTGCTACTCGTCTCTTCGATGAAGGTTACATATGCTTGTGTCTCTGATAAACTGAAGCAGTGTTTTATGTCGTCTACGAAGAGAACTTCCTATGCAAGGATATAGTCATAACTATTTCTTGTGAGTTTTGAGATTGATAACACCCTTTTGAGGAAGCTAGATTTAACATACTTATAGGCTTTGCATAGATGGATTGAGCTGGGTACATCCACCACTTTGGGAATTATGAATAAGGCCATGGGGCGCACTAGGCGGATGGAAGTGGAACTTCTACGGGGCTGAAATGCCAATGTCTAAGTCCCTAACTCAAAGAACACTTCCCTGTAGTGATCCAAGGATTTAGTACACAAATGATTCCTAATATAACAAGTAGTTCTGTGAAGAACTATATAGCCTATTTTCATACATCCTATTGTACTTTTCTGATACAAATTCTCCCACTTATGAAAAGGATCACCATGTTGGATTGTTCTGTACGTAGGTCATAGAGTTATGTACCATTAGATGAAGATTATTGCGTAGGTTCATTATTCATTTCGTTCGCATGAATAAGACATAATAAATAAAAACTCTTTTTTTTTGCACAGCTGCCATCTTGGGGCTATGAAAACAAATGAATATAATTAGATGCCAGTAGATTAAGTTTTGTATGAACATTTACCGTACCATGTTACACTGCGCTTGGATGACTAAATCGCGAGTAAATTCCATTTGAATGTTTTAACTTCGCTTGGCCACCATATTGATATTGTGCTCACCAGGTTATTGAAATTCCATTGTACTTCTATAATAGCTTCTATCAACATACAAAATGTTAGTTTGATTGATGTAATGGATTCGTAGATATTGAGAACCGTCTAAATATTTCGGATGGTTGCCATGTTGGATTGGTAGGCCATAGAGTTATGTACCGTTAGACGAAGATTATTGCGTAGGTTCATTATTCAAACTTTCACTTTCGATCGCACGAATTAGGACACAAACAATAAAAGCATACGGTGATTTTAATATTTCGCTTTAGGGGCAGATGACCTCGTAGTTCCACCCCTTAAAACAACAATAACTAACTAAGTAATATCGCGCACAGCCGTCATCTTGAGGTTATAAAAACAATTGAATTAAATTACATGTCAGTGCATTAAAATGTGTATATCCATTTACTGTACCAAGTTTCACTGAGGTCGGATGGTTAAATCGCATGAAAAATCCATTAAAATGTTTCAACTTCGCTTGGCCACCATGTTCGTTTTGTACTTAACAGGTATTTGAAAGTCACATAGGTGAACTTGTAATACCCTTTATTACTGTACAAACTTGTAGGGTGTTATATGTTACCGTTGCGGAGATATAGAATGCCAGTGAAATATTTCGCGTGGCTGCCATGTTGAATTGGTGAAACGTATCAAAATTTGAAAGGCACGGCCAAGGTCGGGCGAGGTAGTGGTATGTACTTACCGATTTTCATTGAAATCACTTCGAAGAAACGCGTTCACACCTGTGTATACTGTATTATTTTAATAGGATGGAATGAAACACCAAACGCTCGAGGTGGGATTCGAATCACATAAAATAGATAACTTAATCAAATGTCAAGTCAGCTATCCCCTATACCACAATTACACAGTATAATAGGACCAATGTAACGTAATTGCATAGCGTGTATAAGCTTCAGATACAGCCAAGTATTTGTCTTTCATAATTTCGTACGAAGACAGCCAGCCAGCCAGCCATTCCATCTTTAGAGCGCCGGGTACCACCCGGCGGATGAAAGTGGAACTCCGCTAAATTTCATTACTTATATCAGTTTTATTAATAATTGGAGTCATGAACTGTTTAATTAATAGTCTTGTGGAACATGGAACGTCCTGTGTCCTGATGCTTCTCATGAATGTTTATGTCATTCCGCTATGTAGTTTTCTTAATACGTGTTCAGAACCGTCTGCAATCTTAGTGAAACAAAATATTATTATTATTATTATTATTAATAATATCAAAGAACTCAAAATTAAGACATCACACTAGAGTAATCAAACCAGAAGCACTCTCTTATTAAAGATGTAGAGAAACAGGAAACGAAACTGTTGAGGAAAATCCTTGGTCCAGTCTGCTCAGAAGGAATCTGGATGAAAGGGAAATCTCAGGAGCTTTATCAGCATGCCGAAAAGATCACTTATACCTTCAGGAAAAGGCGATTGAAATTCTACGGGCACATTTTTCAAAATGAACTATGACAGGCTCACCAAAAGGATGCTCAACCTTGCTCTCGCAATGAAAGTCACGGTATAATAGGAACAACTGGCTTAGTGAAATAGAAAAAGACCTTCAAGGAATTGGCATTGCAGAGGAAATTTTACAAGATCGACTCCAGTTCATAACATTGATCAACAACCATCATTTCTCTGAGAAAATGACTACCAGGACCAAGAAATCATGGACTGAAGGGGAAAGATTTTCAGCGCCCAGATGAAGTGATTTTAGGAGAAGAAAGAAAGCATCATTAGCATAAGTTCTATATCGCTCCATAGGTGGCCATAACGACGTAAAGAAAATAATAATGAAAATAATGTATTAATAAATATTTATTTATTTATTTATTTATTTATTTATTTAGCGTATGGCTTTTAGTGCCGGGAGGGTTCCAAGGGCATATTCGGCCCGCCAGCGGCTCTAGCTGCCTCAAGCGGACACCCATGGGGTGAAATACAAGTTCTGTTCAATTTCAAGTAGTTCTAATTTTCGCTACCAGATGTCACTGACATCTAGTGGTGAACGTTGGAACTTTGATAGAGCGTTTCAACGAAATTTAACCTAGAAATTTAGCTTCACACAAGTTTAATTAGTGAAAGGATATTTTAAATGCCATAATTCTATGACATGGGACCACCGGCTTTAATTTCCCTCCGAAGGAACGCATACTGAAGACTTTTAACGCTCTTAAAAATCCGACGACTTCGGCCGGGTTTGAACTCACGATCTTGGGCACAGCAGTTCAGCATGCTACCAACCACGCCACCGAAGCCGCTAATAATAAATATAATAATAGCCTACTAATAATAATATTTTACATAGCGACACCGGGTTTGATTCCCGGCTCCGAAAGAAATGTGAAATCGACATAAGGGTTACACTCAGTCGCGTGAGGATTAGCACCCCATGGCCTAAGACTAATGTAATGCGTCTGAGGGTGTCATCGCGCGTCCACCATGATCTGTAGGCTATGAGCTGGGTGGAAGTAGTTAAATGGATGCAAAACCAATTACATTATTATTATTATTATTATTATTATTATTATTATTATTAGTCTACACATTAGTGGACACATGAAATTTCAGAATTGAGGCGGAATTGCCTTAGACTCCGACGTGCTGCACAACGGACAAGAAATCTGGATGATGCCAATGCCTTATCAGCCGAACATAGAGATGCAAAGAAGCTACTGCGGAAAACCATAAATCAAAGCAAAGCTGAGAGCTGGAGGAAGCTATGTGAGGATATTGACACTGATCCATGGGGATTGGGTTATAAAATTGTCAGAAAGAAGCTTGGGTCACAAAGAACACCGTGCGTCATGGATGCAAACAGTATGGCCATTATTGTCCAAACTCTTTTCCCAACACATCCAACAATCCCTGAGCAGAATTTCGATGTAGATGTTGAAATTCCTCTTTTTATTGAGGATGAGTTGAGTAGGGCTACTCAGTCTCTGCGAAGCAAAAAATCCCCTGGTCCTGACGGCATCTCAAATGAGATTCTCAAATTAATAATCGAGTTACATCCACAATTAATATTACGAATGTTCAACGAGTGTCTAAAAGCAGGAGTGTTCAGCATCTGCTGGGAGGTCTGTCGTCTGGCGCTCATTAATAAGGGTAAGGGAGACCCGGATTTACCATCATCATACCGCCCTCTGTGTATGCTCGATACAACAGGGAAGCTCTTTGAGAAGCTTCTGAGGGTCAGGTTGCGCCAAGCGATCATGGCAGCGGGCGACTTATCACCAAGACAATATGGATTTCGAACAGGAAGATCGACCCTGGATGCGATACAAGAAATTGTTGCAGCTGTCCAGCGGGCGGAGAATTACAATCACCACTCTCGTCGTGCGGTTCTCTTTGTTACTCTTGACGTAAGAAATGCATTCAACTCTGTCAAGTGGAGTGACATGCTGAATGCGTTGGAGAATACATTTCATGTTCCAAATTATCTCTTACGGATGATAAATTCCTACTTGAAAGATCGGTCGTTGATTTATAACACGACAGAAGGACAACGCAGGGTACGGGTCTCAGCCGGAGCAGCACAGGGTTCGATTTTAGGACCAGATCTATGGAATATCACATATGATAGCTTGCTGAGATCTGAAGTCCCTGATGAAACTATCCTAGTAGGTTATGCAGATGATGTTGCTGCTCTTGTAGCAGGAAGAAGTGTCGAGCAGGCACAGTTGCGACTCAATATGGTAATGCGTACAATCAATAGTTGGATGGAGGAACATGGTCTGTCTCTAGCACTTAGTAAGACAGAAATTGTAGTCCTAACAAAGAAGAGAATTCAGACAATACTCCCAATACAGGTAGGAGACATACAAGTAGAGACGCGGCCAGCAGCAAAATATCTGGGCCTCATGATCGACAATAAATTGAATTTTGGAGAACAAATTAGACGGACTGCGGATAAGGCGGCAAGAGGAGTAACGTCTCTCAGTCGGCTAATGGCCAATGTTGGTGGGCCAAAACCTAGTAAGAGGGGATTACTGATGACAGCCATCCATTCAGTTCTGCTGTATGGAGCGGAAATATGGGCGGATGCCCTGGATAAGGAAATTTATAGAAAGTCACTAGCACAAGTGCAGAGGCGGAGTGCTTTACGCGTGGCATCTGCTTATCGCACGGTCTCTGAAGAAGCAGTTCTTGTTATTGCTGGGGTAATTCCAATTTTTTTTTCTAGCGAAAGAACGCAAGTACATTTACTGGAGGAAATCGGAAGTAGGTTTACAAAATGCAAGACGAACAGCAAGAGCACAAACCTTTCACAATTGGCAGATCAAATGGGAGCAAGGACACCGAAGCCAGTGGACTAGGAGAATGATACCCCAGGTGCAGGTTTGGACAGAGAGGAAACATGGTGAGGTTGGTTATTATCTCACTCAGTTTTTGACTGGCCATGGGTACTTCAGTTCTTATCTTAAGAAGATGGGGAAAGTGGATTCACCAGATTGTATCTACTGTGTGAATGAGGTAGATAGTGCTAATCACACCTTCTTCTCTTGTGGACGGTGGGTCCAAAGTAGGCAGTCTCTTCAAGATGAAATTGATGTAGAGATATCTCCTGACAATATTGTTGCGGTAATGCTACAAAATGAAGAACATTGGAAACTTGTAGCAAGTTTTGTTGAAGATATCCTCCGAACAAAGAAGACGGATCTGGATCGCCACTGAAGATAATTCATTACGGAAGAGTGCCCTACGGGCAAATATAAAATGACTCTAGCCTGAAGTAATGTGCTAAACGGTTCCAGGCTAGTGTTCAGAAGTAAAGGGGGAGTTTTAGTCGGTAGTCTGCTACTCAGTAGCAGGAGCCCGACACTCTGTGCGTAAATGCATTTCTTCCCCTAAAAATATATATATATATATATATATATATATATTATTAGTCTATTATCGTCAACACCATAGGTCAGATTATATATCTAGTTATTGTTGTTTTAAAGGGCGGAACAGCGAGGTCATCTGCCCCATAGACCAAATAATTTGGTTTCCACATAACTTAATCGCACCCAGGCATCTTATGTCCTTGAGTAAATTACAGTATATCAGTACAAACAACGTAAGTATCGTCCGCAATTTGACTAGTGGGAACTAAGTGTGCTTTTACTTGCAACTATGGTAACTAGGTGTCGGAAATTCGACACGCAAGATACTTCAACGAGTGTGAACTTCAGTGCAATTGTACTTGTTACTATGGTAACTGGGTGTCGTAAATATGTCGCCGCACCAAGCTTCAACCAGCATCGGTAGCCGAGAGCGCTAAAGGATGGTTCGTGCCTCACTGGCATCGGGAGAGCGTGCCTTCGAATCTCACTTCAGCCATCCTGAAATTGTTTTCGTGGTTTCCCATTTTCAACAACAGGCAAATGCCCGGACGATTCCTTTCCTTTCAACAGGTCCACAACCGACTTCCTTCCAAAATTCCTTCCCTGACCCTAACTAATAATATCGTATGGCCTCGGGTGCCGGGTGCAAGCTTTGTTATTTGGCACCCAGAGGGTAGCTTGCATGTCGAATTTCGTTGTTCCTTGACTATGAAAGTCAAGGAGGTTAGATGTTAGATATCTAAGCTCCTTGAACACTATAGCGCTTTCTAGTAGAGAAATGAGGAACTTTGTTTTGGCGGAAACTCCCGAGATTAATTTTGCCATTATGAACTCGGCCTACTGAATTCAAATGGGTTATTTGACATGCCAACATCGTATGACATGCGTATCGTATTTTTGCCGATTTTCAAAAATCACTTACCACGGCCAGGAGCGAACCTGCAATCTTGGGGGTTAGTAGACCGACACGATATCCACTCACCCACCGTGGCAAGCTACCCTAACTTAATTAGAGCCAAGTTAGTAGTCGCTAAACTGTTCACTCATAACTGTCCACGCTAATTCCAGATAGACCCCCATCCATGTATCCATGTTAAAGATATAAAAATGAGGAAATTATCTATGTATGATGAGAAGTTATAAATGTATTTCTCCGATGCACAGTGGACATAATACAGTGCAGCTATTGTATCTGCCCCGCAATAAACAGGCCGCTTAGCACCCTCTTCCCCACCCTTACTCTCCCCTCCGCAACATCTTCACCCGCGAAGCAATTTCCACAGCCAAGCTGCTGCAAGGCGCGAGAAACAGATTCTGTTTTATAGGACGAATACAATCTCGTCCTAGGCTGTTTGAAACAACCGGAAATACGCACTCCGCGGGAGAACATTGGCGACCAGCAGACTATTTATTTCAGGGAAGACGTCGTCGCTTTGCTTACGAATGAGATGTTCCTTTTATTCTTCTCGTCTAGAATATACTGGATCGGGAGGTTCACACATGCATATAACAGGGTACTTGCCCTTATTTCGCTTATGTAGCACGTTTGTACAGTAAACTTGTGGATATATTATGGAACCTTTATAAGAGACATAGTAACTTTCATTTTACAAGCACACAATTTATTTACTCCCTTTTTAATTGCACAAACACAACTTAAAAAACATAAAGTAAAACATTATTAAGTACATTACAAAGTATTCTTAAAAAAATAACTTAATGATCGTGAAATTACATGAATTGTTAAGTAAGTTTTTATCCATGTATTGTCCATGTAGTCTACCGGCCACGCTGGCTGAGAGCGCTAACGCGCTAATTCGTCCCTCGCTGGCATCGGGAGGTCGTGGGTTCGATTTCTACGTGAGTTATCTCGGAAGTGGTTTTCTGTGGTTTCTCACTTCCACTCCTGGCAAATGCCGAGTTGATTCCTGACGACCACGTTCACCTCCTTCCAAATCCTCACTCGAATTGCAACAACAGCAACAACAACAACAACAACAACAACAACAACAACAACAACAACAACAGACAGCACCATAACACAGGTTATCAGACAAACTCTATATGAGGAGCTAACTTTCAAAAGAGACTTTGTCACTCAAATACAACTTTAGGGAATGACCAAAAAACCGATTTCTCTCAAATTAACATCTTATTGCTTATTTTATGCATTTATGTACACACATATGGGTTATAAAAATGTAACAAGACACTCTAATGAAATCAAACTACAGTAGATATTCAGTATTTACATACTAAATTCTGGACATAGTTGTTATTGACTGAACAGAAATGACATAATCCTTTTTGTTTGCATGAACATGGGACATAGTCCTCTTTGACTGCATAATATTTTGATAAGGCCTAAACATCTAACTCATTTCGAAACATTGTAATAAGCCGAACATTCAACCGCAATGTCATTTACTTAGTTAATATTCAAAACGTCCATTCTTATGAAACGTTACAACAAAAATCTTCTTTTATATATGGAATCCCACATCATCTTCCAGTCACATAATACTTCCTCACGAGGAACACTTGCTGCAGGTGTATCCATTAACAACCTCTTGTACCATTGCAAATCTTTTCGCCTAAACCAATTTTCACCTACTTACATTTCTAAGTTTATTTCACCCATTTCTCTCTCACTTCCGTTTCATTGTTCCCTTCTTTTTCTCTCTTTGATCTATTCTTTCCTCTCTTCAACCTCTATTCTACTTTCTCCTAAAATCTGAGGCAGATGACCTCGTAGTTCCGCCCCTTAAAACAACAATAACTAACTAACTCCTACAATCTAATCTACCTATGGGGCGTGGTGGCCTCTCACCAAGGTGGACCGGGATCGATTCCCGGTCAATGCATGTGAGATTTTCTAAGTTAATTGCCATGCCCTGTGGTTCGGATTCTACGTAAAAAGGAGGTCCCGTGGCTCATGATCGCATGGTTAATGGTTACGTAAAACTAAAAGCTTCCTTCCTTCCTCCTCTACCTGATCCTTCATCTCATCTACTCTATTAACAACTACATCCAGTCTCTCCTCAACTTCTACTCTGCTTTCACCTACAATCTCCTCTACCTTCACCTACAATATCCTCTACCTCTCTTCTACTTTCACCTACAATCTCCTCTAACTGGCCCTTAATCTCTCCTCTGATCTCACTTATCACTTGTACTAGGCTTTCTATCAACTTTTTATAATCTTGACCTAACTTCTCATTAACTTTAGCTACCGTACTTGATCTAAATTCTGATTGTTATGCTGAAGTTTCTGATTAATTTCTCCCATCATGCTATCTTTCCATTTCCTTTGTAACAATCTCCGACTAGAACTGTTTCACAAGAATCGTTAATAACCAATATGACACAGGAAACATTAATCAGAAGTTGGATTGAACAGCAAAAGCAATAATCATCATACACACAGGTCATACACTACCTCGCTGTTCACGCAAAGCATGATGGGAGTCAATTCTTATGATGCTAGAGTTCTGATTGGCTGAAGTACACAAAGTCTTGTTTGAACGAATACTGCAGTGGACTAAGTTGTTTTTTGAATGAATAGTCTACTTTCAGAGATCAATATAGCCAAGACAAAGTCACTTTTGAATGTTTACAGGGTGTTGGGACCTCAGGATAAATCTCACAAAGTGAAACCTGTACTAAGCACATTTTTTTAAATTTTTGGACAAAGACTCTTTTGAATGTGAGCTCCTCATATGCACACTCACCCAAGTACATGGGGCTAAATGACCATAATGTCCAAGCCCCATAAATGAACAAGTAAGTATAACAGAGGGAGTCTGCAGGTTTATAACAGCCATTTCACTGTAATCGTGTGAATCGTGTGAATTCCATGTTAAAGGCGTACCAAGTTGAGTTAATAACTAAATGATTCCTGACAGTTCGGACCATTTATAGGGGTAAAAGTACACCACAAAATACATATTTACGAGTTCTACCATTTTGTTTGATTCTACTTTCTCCTGTGGTGTGCCGTGCCGATTTGAATAACTCATACAATACAATACAATACAATAGTGACTTCTAATTAACAAATTACGTGCCCGTATACCTACTATGTAAATATTGCAGTAAGATGTCACGATTGTCCCAGTAGATAGTGCAAGGACTATTTGCCAGCACCTCGAAGAACAGTGGATAGTTCTTGCTTAACCATTGCGCTTTTGAGCAACGATGACAACTTTGTTTAAGACAATATTAAGTTAATAATTATAACAACAATAATAATATTATGAGTTTTACGTCCCTGTTAACTACTGCGGCTTTTAGAGACGTCGGGGTGCCGGAATTTCAACCCGAATGGTGATCTTTAACGATCTTTTACTGACATGGCTCCCTCGCATTTGCGCACTCTCAAATGCCAACTGACTGCGCCAGGATTCAATCTTGCAACCTTGGGCACAACAGACGAGAACGTTACCGATGCGCCACGCAGGCAGTCTTGTTAAGACAGGTAGTCTAGCAGTCTTACGATAGTAACACCGTTTTGTTACTTTAAATATTTTTAACGTTTCTTTTCTAATATGTCTACAATGCTTGGATGTATTATTTGGGTTTGACATTGTTGTCCCGCACTTTTTCACACGTTTTGTTTGTTTGTTTGTTTCTCCCTTAATTTGAATTCCTGGAGGAATTATATAATTGCACTGTTCAACTAGCCTTAGAAACATGTAGTCTTCCGTTTACTTGAGCACCACCAAAAGTGACGAGAGATATGAACTTAGATCAATTAGTAGCGAAATGAATACACACTAAGTGATCAAGCTAAGCACGTGTCTCTCCCTTACATATTAAATCGTCACCCGAGCATCGCCGGACAAAACAGCTAGTATATTATAAAGGGATTAATGAGGGAAACGGAAGCGTATTCCTATGGATGTGTGTAATTACTAATTAGCCAGTCTAGAAATGTTAAACTTTCCTTTAGCTCTTCCTGTGCTGCCCCAGAAGTTACGCCTGACTGAGACTGAGAGCCTGCAGAGGGAGGAACTCAAAGAAGTTTCTTAAATTAGGATTACCAAAGAAAGCCCTGGTGATATCTTCAAGAGCCAGGCAGAGTATTTATTGAACCGTATCTCTGCTTACAAAATTATACATTCCATATATTTTGAAGTTTCACTCCCTTATGCAGTACGCTCCGTGTACGTTAACGTACCAATTCTGCGGCATAGTTATACGCGATAAATCGCTTACCACAACTGCGATGAGGAACTGTAGCAAGTCATGAAATCGTAGGATTGAGTCTCAGTGCTGATAGTGGCCATCCTGAGTATGTTCTTTCCCAGGGGTTTTCCACACTCCATCCAGGCAAATGCCGGGATAGTATCTAGGCCTATTTAGGTCTTGACGGAATTACTTGTTGCGTTTTAAATTTACCGTTGATTTCAAGGGATTTTCTCTCTCTATGTAATCCATGTAGTTGCCAGTGGGCTAATATTAGCTTCTTTTAGGATCTTTTGGGTATCAAAGAGCCATTGTTAGGCTATTATTATTATTATTATTATTATTATCCCTCCCTATACTGTATTATTCTGCTAAGGCCCCATTCCAGTTTTGTGCCGAAAATAAGGTCCCATTAACACCAACCTACACTTATGGGGTACCTGCAGATTCAGCATAACCCAATGCGTGAGCGAAACGCACTCACTTACTCTTTAAATGCCTCACAATTAAATACATACCTTAAAACATGTATATTTAGAATGGAATAATGAAAGAATGCAACACGGTAACCATGGTAACATCATCTCACAGGTCCATCTATTGCTGTAAGACGCAATGCAATTCCAATTATTACATTACTGTGAAAGTTTCCAGACGGTTATAAGGTTATCACTGAACCAAATTAAGCTGTACAATTCATCAATACATACAATATAATGCTCTTAAGGGGTCAAGGGGCACTCTAGAAATTTTTCACGCAATTTTCACGTGTGAGTGTGGTACGAAAGGTCTTTTTCACCCGACTATAAAGGGTCTCCGAAAAACACATTTAAAGGCCCTTAAATTAACAGTGTCTGTGATATTCCCAGAAAACTAACTTCGCTCTGATATACCTATGAAGGAATGACGAACCTCTAATCACTGCACCAGTAGCTGAATTGATAAAGTCTGATTATTCATACCAAGGATATATCAGTCATAGCATTCATGATTGAGATTTTGCTAAGTGTACTCTCTACAACTAGAATATTCGCGGGCGAAGCCGCGACGGGCAATGCTAGTTACTATTATTAGACTAATCTTAATCACAGAGTCTGAATGTTCGATGTAACAACGTGGGTAAATATTCTAATAAATTGTCGATACCGGTAGTCACTATTTCAGGTCGCAGAATAAAGCATCTGAAAAATTTGATATCAAACTAATATTAGCTTTGAGCAGCAGAACTTTAGCAGAGGGGGATTAAGTGTACAGTATTATTAAGTTCAATAATTCAGATGTACCTTGATTTTGTATTTGTAAAACATCTGACATAAATATGTTAACATTGTAAACCGTGCTAATCTCTCTTGGGATGGAAATGTATTCATTTTCTCGCGAGCTTTTCATTACGCCATAATCCCTGTTAGGATTATTGCGTAACACCTGCCATCAGGTGTAGTTAGAGCCAACGTGTAGAAGAGAAACCCAATTACTTGAGACAAGCTTGAGACCCCCAATGAGACAGCAGAGAGTTGCCGGGAAAATGACTTTCCCCAGCACTCCGTGTAAGCTGTGAAGTTCATTACCAAGTGAGAATCTCCAGTTGGAATTCTTATGACTAGTCCTCGGATTTTAGGCGAAACCTACTTCATGCATGTTGAGATTCATGATAATGAAGTTATATATTCAGTAGCCTAGATGTGCCATGTATTCACACGATTCATAGTAAATGAAAAAGTCTATAACTGCAGTTATAACCTTTTTCTTTCGATTTTAATATTTGCTTTCAGCCCATTTTAATGATATGAAAAATATAAGTGAATGTATTAATATCATGTATTTTTGTCAGGTTTAGGGAATATCACCCATTACATTTGGGCATAATCGTGTTGACCGACTGCAAAGCATTTAAAATTTTTAGTGAAATATAGGTTTATGCGATTAACTTTATTTGCGTTTCTGTTGGTCTGTATGTATGTCCCCCTCCCCATTATAAATATTTATTGGCTGGATCTACTTGAAAACTTGGCCCCCGAAAGGGGTTTTAGTGGTGGGGGGGCATAGAACCTATAGGGTCAAAAGAAGTAACAATATTAATTTCAAGACTGTGCCTATCATTGTACAACAATTATGCATATTCCCAACAAGTCACAAACATTTTTGCTACCAGAAACAAAGTCCTAAATCTTCAAAATTCTAATCAAAACTAATTTTATCTAAATTTCAAAAACTACCCTTGTCTTAAGCTGACCTTTGCTATATTCCTCATTACCCCCATGTGCATAGGAAAAGTTAAAAGCTAATTTTTTTAAAGTGCAAACCTTCAGCTACAAATTGCAACTCAGTCAATTATACATCTGTTAATTAACCATCCTTATTAAATTTTCTTTCTGGAAAAATAACAGAAAATCATTTTAAAAGTTTTATAGAAAGGCTAATTAAATCCCTACTGGTCTGAGTGAAATTCAGTTATTATTTGGAGGTTTAACACGCACAAACAAACAAACAAACAAACAAACAAACAAAACAAAAACAAACAAACAAAAACAAGGGGAAAAAAGAAGATAAATCGAAACATTCGTATATAAATGGGAGATATGAGAGAACAGTGAAGGATAGCTCCAAACAAAGGCAAATTCTGATAATGGGTTTGGAATATTTATATCTAAGTTGGAAATTCTAAGTTGGAAATTCAGAAGTTAGTTTCTGGTAGCAAGATTTCCTTGGAGATGTACAGGGCGCCAGTAAATGTTCTCCGCGGTGCCTACATGCGTCTGCGAGAGCTATCATCAGTAGTTACGTTGGCAGCACGACTGTCGCTTGTATGAAAACAAACAAACAGTAAACTTTGTGCTCACCACAGCCATTCATAACTGATGCTGGAAGTGCTGATGACACACACGATCGCTTATAGCAATACACTCTGACGATTTCGACAGCCTGCAGCCCACACGTGTGGGATTCATCCTGTCAAGGACACTGTGCTGCCAACTAAACTGCTGATGCTAGCTCTGGCAGAAGCCGGCAGTCACTGCGGGGAACATTTTCTGTCGCCCTGTATATACAGTAATCGTTTCACAAGATTTATGACAGGATCACTAAACATGAAAAAAGAAAATAGATTCATGAGATTCTTAAAATCATATGGTTCACTTATTAATCTCTCGTAATATTCTTTTCAGATTTAGGGAAACACCCTTTACAATTGGGTAGGCTACAATCGTGTTGACCGACTGAAAAGCACTGAATCTCGATTACTAAGGCAACAATAAATAAATAAAAAATGGCTTCCAACACGATAATAATTTATGACAGGCACAATCATAAGATTAATATCTTTAAGCTCTATGTTCCCCTTTACAAGTTTGATACGGTCACCAATTCAATATGGTGGCCACGCAAAATGTTTAGGCTGGATATAATATCCCTGAGACTATAAGAGCAATCAATATGAAAATTTCTACGATAATAGAAGACCACCTCGTGGTGTAGCAATTAGCACTCTTGGCTGTCGCCCGGAGCTACGGGTTCGATTCCAGGCTCTGGCAAGACATTTCATTCTGGTCTGAGTGTTGAAATAGGGTACACTCAGCTTCGTGTTGAAAAACTGAGAAGAGGTGGGTTCGATTTCCACCACAGCTATTCTGGAGGTGGTTTTCTGTGGTTTCCTACTTCTACTCTAGACAAATGCCGGAATGGTTCATAACTTAAGGTCACAGCAGCTTCCTTCTAAATCCACACGTGAATTAGAAATAAGCAGAAAGGACAATAACACAGGTTAACAGACGAATTAACAAACCCAAGTACATGGGTTTAAATGACCACGATGTCCACTCTCCTCAAATTAAACAACAAGTAGGCCTAATCATGTCGTATTCTTTCAATGAAATATGCATTACTTCTGGAGATATCAAAATCATTTTAACATGTCATTAACTAACAATCCCTCAAATGTAACAACAACAATATAATAGAAGGATATCATATAAGTTCACTGGCTTGCCACGGTGGGTGAGTGGATAGCGTGTCGGTCTACCAACCCCAAGATTGCAGGTTCGCTCCTGGCCGTGGTAAGTGATTTTTGAAAGGCGGCAAAAATACGACACGCATGTCATACGATGTTGGCATGTCAAATAACCCATTTGAATTCAGTAGGCTGTGTCCATAATTGCAAAATTAATCTCGGGATTTTCCGCCAACACAAATTCTTCATTTCTCTACTAGAAAGCGCTATAGTGTTCAAGGAGCTTAGATATATAACCTCCTTGACTTTCATAGTGATTCAAGGAACAACGAAATTCGACTCGCAAGCTACCCTTTGGGTGTCAAATTACAAAGCTTGTACCCGGCACCTAAGGCCATACAATATTATTATTATTATTATTATTATTATAAGTTCACTAATCTGATCTTCAAACATATTATTATATATGAATTGCAGCCAATGGCCATAGCAGGGTATTTTAATTGAGCGCCCGTAGGCTCCCAGCAAATTCAATTTTAAGTAGTTCCAACTTTGGCTACCAGATGCCACTGTCACTGACACAATATTGGAACTTGATAGAGCGTTTCTAACCAAATAACCTACAAATTTAGCTACACACCACCAATTGTAGTGGTAGGTTCTTTTACATGCCATACATCAATATCATGGGCCCACCGGCTTTACTTCCCCTCCGAAGGAAGGCATTCTGAAGGATTTTAACGCTCTTAAACATCCGACAACTTCTGCCGGGATTGAACCCGCGATCTCGGGCATAGCAATTCAGCATGCTACTGACTACGCCACTAAACTAATGCTACCTCTAAAAATATCACGGCGATCACGCGGAATTTAAAAAATTAATTGCTCTTTCTGATTAACGTACCTAATTATCATATCAACTTATACTTGGTAAAATATATGCTAACATAAGAGACAACAAAGAGTTGACGGGAATGTCCGGTGATTCGGATTCCACATGAAAAAGAGGTCCTGTAGTTTATGATTGCGACACTAAAGGTCACTCTAAACTAGAAGCGTATCCTTCCTTCCGCATTCCATTCTTGTGGATACTGATCCAAATAAATCAAAATTAAATTGAATGTTTCCATTTGCTGGTAGTGGAGCGGTTTGGAATTAGTTTTCTTAATTAAATTCAAAATCAACTTTGTGAGCATTATTGGAATACTGCTAACAAGTTAATCCCCCGCCACAGAATAGAGGTCTTTATGCCGGCGCCTTTCAAAGCTCAAACAGATGTGCTCCAGGCTTCTCCGCAGCAAGATATCGGATTCCGTTAAATTACTACACCATTACTAAGAAGTCTTCCAGGGAGAGAGAAATGTGTGAAATTGAGAATTGTATAACAGAATTGATTTAGTATAATTGAAGCTATTAAATGCAAGGGAATCAATTCGGTCAGAAGTCTCTTTATCGTTGTTAGTTCTAATTCAGTCGCTCGACAAGTTTGCGCAAATGACTGGATAATGTAGGCTACATAATTTATAAAAAATAAGCATAATAAACACTCCTGAAAAATATTACTAGTAGGAGAGACTGAGCCAAGTCCTCAATATTAGGGAAATTAAGGCCAAAATTTTCAAAAAAAAAACACAGAAATTAAATTACTACATATTTACGACATAAATTCAGTTTGTAAAATTCCATCTTGCATGGGTTGTCTAAATCATCTAATACTTGAATAAAACATTCGAAGAAATTTTAAATTCATTAACTTTTTAGGGATTTTTGGTTGATACTAGTGGTACTAGGGCTAAAATCGCGGTACCTTGTCTAAATCCGCAAAATGTTAAGTCTAATAATGTGCTTCATTACTACTAGTATCGCATCACCGAAATACATGAAATTATAAATACTTCACAAACAAAATGCAACACATGTTTTCAAGATTTAGCATTTGTCGTTTCGAATCCATAGCCAAGGGAAATTAAATAGTTGTCTCGACACAACTGATGAGATGAACTCGTCTCTTGCACAGGGGTATATCTGCATAAACATTATATTTCGAGTACTGCGGGATTGACCGTACCACAAAGTTAGCAAAGCCTCCCCTATGAGTTATAATGAGTAGGGCTCGGATTTTTAGGTAAATAAATATTTTTTATCTAAATACATATTTTAAGCATTTTTTCTATAAAAGAATTTCTATAAATACATAAATTCCTGCGTTTCACTTATTAGCACATAAAAAGACATAATATTTACATTTTAAAAATCAGTTGAGATTTATGCAATCTCAAGTTACACAACATCTTTCCGTTTATTGCATTTTTGTGCTGTGTTACTTCAACGGGGAAGAACCTGTGAGCTATCTAATCTTCATGCAGAGCGTATGTCAGCTTGCAACTGTGTTATTTTTACCTTGTCGCCCCGTGCCACTCACTGTGGAAGCCAGGGATTTCCTTGTCCATAGCCATATTGCCCCATGTGCTAGACCACCTCCCCCCTCCTAGCTACCTGGAATGGAACCAGTGTCACTCTCATGCAGTTAATTTCTGGCACTGTGAAGTGTAAGGCAGTTCTACGATGCCTAAAGTAAAAACAACTACAAGTTATCGTCTGCAGCAATATGTTGCAGAATTTAAATATTATTTTACTTCTGATGGGACTGTACTGTTCTGCCAACCATGTGGGAAAGCAATCATGGCTGAACTGCAATCTCAAGTTACACAACACCTCGAGGGCAAGACACATATTGCCGCAGTTTCGCGCCTTCAGAAGAAGTGTTCCGCGATAATCGTCGGTCATTTGTAATGGACTACCTGAAGATATGTCTCGTTGTGTATTGCAATTCTTCAGTGGTCAATGAGAGATGGCATAAATAGCATTCGTGAGAACTGCATATTGTTTATATTCATATTAATAAACTAAATTATAATTAAATATTTTTCCTTTTTTGTCACATATTTCAGGTATTTTTAATACATAAAAAATAAATATTTTCCCAATTTTTAGCACCTAAAAATCCGAGCCCTATTAATGAGTATTAAATAATAATGGGCTATTTAGGATTACGCGTTTCGACCGCCAATCGTTCATCATCAGATCATCACTGGGGTTGAGGTTTAAATTTATATACAAATACTAATCTGCGTAGTCTAAATTGTTTATTATTTAATAGTGAATATAATACATGTAATTGTTTTTCAATGGTGTTTATTTACTTATTTTTTTATTATATAATGTACCCCGCCCAGTCATTTGGGCAAACATGTGTTGACCGACTGAAGAGTTACAACTGACAGTTTGTATAGGCAACACTGGAAATGGCTTCAAAACTTTACATCTCTATGTCTTGTCAAGCAGTCCACTCTCTTTTTTATATGTCAACAACCCTCTTAGACATACACAATCCTCCACTTCCTGAAATTGAATGCTATTTCTGGGAACTATTATACAAACAATGATACATAATTAATGTGTACAGTGCGCGGAAAGAAACTATGGCATGTGGTGGAGAGCAGGTGAGGGGGAGTCTGTATAATCCATGTTAGCCGGGCAGAAACTTTAAATTCAGAGTTCAAATAACGAATAAACAACACATGTATACATCGGCAGCTTGGAATGAAAAATAAAGAAATCTCGCATTCTTTAGTTACGATGAATTGTTCCCTAGGGCATACTCCTCCAACTATGACTGACTCGGAGCGATTAAATTGTGAATGAGTAAGCTGTGTGACTGGCCGGTGCAAGAAATATGGAAATATTGTGCTAGGGAGGTGAGACGAGTTATCAGATTGGAATTCAACTAAAACATGCCTATCCCGCTTATCAAGACAGGGTAGTGAAGTAGTGGGGACAGCTTGGAGCCAGCACTGGGTAGCAGAGAAGCATTTAATACATTGATACAGAGATCAGCATGAATTTAGCCACGCTATTGGTTTCGAGCTGCCATGAGGAGTGATTACTGTTTTCAGACAGCTTGTTCGCGTACACAGAATTCATTCATTTCAGAGGCGTAACCAGAAATTAATTTGTTACGGGTGTCGGATAAAAGTACAGTATAGACTGTATATTGGCTTTCACAGTATAAACTACCTTATGTGGTAATTGAATCCAGGGCTATCCATAGTAGGAGGAAGCTAACAAATCAGGCATTTCGGGGTGGGGTATGCATCCCCTAAATTCTCCCTACACCCTTGGGTGCGGGCCTGCCAAGCTTTAATCTATGCCAAGGTTACAAAACGCATCGAAAAATGAGCTTTCGTTATGTGTGCTTTTCCTAAGTGTTCTTCTTGCGTATAGTTATTGATTGTTTATGATTGATCTTTCAGTACTTGATACACTAACTTCCATATCAGATACAGTTTGATGATTGTTTCTTAAAGAGTGGGACATCGAGGTCATCTGTCCCTTCAGATACAGATTGCTATACAGTACCGGTAATTCAAAAGTTCAGGAAGAATACTCTTTCACTATGGGCCCGATCCCAATCGATACAAAGTGACACAAAACACTTCAAGAATCTGTTTTCCTATCAGGCAGATAGACGTATTACTATACATTAGATGTAGTTACGGTGTTAACGCAGGTGGAAGGCAAATCGAACGCAGTGCTAATGAATTTGAATACTTGTTCATGTCGTTAGGACCAATTATATTTTATGTCAAATCTGCGAATACTCGTCTGTGTTAGTGAGTTTCTCGCTACGAAACGGTCTGTTGGCACATTTGGCAGGGCATGTGGAGTGTTGTGTATGTGTGTGCGCATGGGGGCGGTGATCAATGACACCATAAATCGTGTGTGCCGAGAAAGAATAATAAAGAAGTGAAGAACGCGCCCTAAGCTCTAATAATATAGTGTGCCACCTCATGAATTACCCGGCACCGGAAAGTACTGCTTGCTGTAATGTCTTCCTCAGCTCACTGCGAAGTTTAAAGCTCGAATTTACTTGCAAATTGTGCATTGTTCCCAAAAATACTGGTATAAATACTCTAAATTAACAAGCAGTTCTCGTGGATAATTTGCAAGCTGTAACGTCAGTATTTACAACTTATGAAAACAATGTATGAAGCACTGCCTTCCTTATTCGGAGTGCCGATCTTTATATATATAATTCTTCGACACGTGTGTATGTGACTGAACTCCTCCTAAACGACTGAACCGATTTTGATGGAATTTGGTATGCATATTAGGGTGGGTCCATGTATGGTTTAGATTCACAATCTGACCCGGTAGGTGGAATGAACACAATTTTAGAACCACAATTTACACACAATTTTAGAACCACAATTTACACACAATTTTTGAACCACAATTTACACACAATTTTAGAACCACAATATACAGTCAAAAACAGTCGTCATGGAAACCACTAGCCTTGGCCTTCGTGAAAGCTGATGTCTTTGGACGGTTTGTCTCTGCACGTTAGAGCCACCTGTGCAACTACCGCCATTACATACACTCCGCCCGTGGCGAAAAGTTGTGTTTTATACCAAAGGTGGCAGTGATGTCGAATTCTACTGTTTGTCTCTGCACGTTAGAGCGTTTCAAAGTCCCGTATGCATTCATATACCGTTCATCCGATTGCCATGAAACTTGGGTGATATGTTGAGTGAGCTCCAGGGAAGGTGTTTGGCTTAGTAAATCCATTTTACAATAGATAGCGCACGAATAGATTCAACAAATGAGCGACGACGCGCGAAGCGTTTCCAAGTCCCGTATGCGTTCATATACCATTCATCCGATTGCAATGAAACTTGGGTGATATGTTGAGTGAGCTCCAGGGAAGGTGTTTGGCTTATTAAATCCATTTTACAATAGATAGCGCACGAATAGATTCAACAAATGAGCGACGACGAGCGAAGCGTTTCAAAAAGGTCCCGTATGCGTTCAAATACCATTCGTCCGATAGCGATGAAACTAGGGTGAGATGTTGTGTACACTCCAGGGAAGGCTTCTGGCTTAGTAACTCAATTTCACATTAGGTAGCGCACGACTAGATTCAACAAATGTGTGACGACGCGCGAAGCGTTTCAACAAAATCCCGTATAAGTTTATATTCCATTCATAGATTGAGATGAAACTTTGATGAGTTGTTGTGTACACTTAAGTGAAGGCTTCTAACGTAGTAATCCATTTCACAGGAGGTTGCGCACGAGTAGATTCAACAAATGAGCGGCGACGTGCGAAGCGTTTCAACAAAGTCCCGCATGCGTTCAAATACCATTCGTCCGATAGCGATGAAACTTGGGTGAGATGTTGTGTGCACTTACGTGAGGGTTTCTAACTTAGCAAATCCATTTTACAATAGGTAGCTCACGAGTAGATTCAACAAATGAGCAAATACGCGCGAACCTTTAATCAAAGTCCCGTATGCGTTCATATACCATTCATCCGATTGCAATGAAACTTGGGTGATATGTTGAGTGAGCTCCAGGGAAGGTGTTTGGCTTAGTAAATCCATTTTACAATAGATAGCGCACGAATAGATTCAACAAATGAGTGACGATGCGCGAAGCGTTTCAAAAAGGTCCCGTATGCGTTCAAATACCATTCGTCCGATAGCGATGAAACTAGGGTGAGATGTTGTGTATACACCAGGGAAGGCTTCTGGCTTAGTAAATCAATTTCACATTAGGTAGCGCACGACTAGATTCAACAAATGTGTGACGACGCGCGAAGCGTTTCAACAAAATCCCGTATAAGTTTATATTCCATTCATAGATTGAGATGAAACTTTGATGAGTTGTTGTGTACACTTAATTGAAGGCTTCTGACTTAGTAATCCATTTCACAGGGGGTTGCGCACGAGTAGATTCAACAAATGAGCGGCGACGCGCGAAGCGTTTCAAAAAGGTCCCGTATGCGTTCAAATACCATTCGTCCGATTACGATGAAACTTGGGTGAGATGTTGTGTACACCCTACGGAAGGTTTCTGGCTTAATAAATCCATTTTACAATAGGTAGCGCATGAGTAGATTCAACAAATGAGTGACGGCACGCGAATCGTTTAAAGAAAATCACTTATGCGTTCATATGTCATTCATCCGATTCAGATGAAACTTTGATGAGGTGTTGTGTACACGCCAGGGAAGGTGTTCAACTTGGTAAATCCATTTTGCAATATTGGTAGCGCACGAGTAGATGTAACAAATGAGTGACGACGCGCGAAGCGTTCCAACAAAATCCTGTATGCGTTCATATACTATTCATCGATTGCGATGAAACTTTGATGAGTTGTGTACACTTAAGTGAAGGCTTCTAACTTAGTAAATCCATTTCACAGTTGGTAGAGCACGAGTAGATTCAACAAATGAGTGACAGCGCACGAATCATTTAAACCAAATCCCGTATGCGTTAAATGCCATTCATCCGTTTGCGATGATACTTTGGAGAGTTGTTCTGCACGCTCCAACGAATGTTTCTAAATTAGTTTATTCAATTCACGATAGTTTAGAGGCAGTTAACAGAAATTGAAAAAAAATATTGTATATCCAAAAGCACTTCAAGAAACAACGTTACAACACTTTCTTTGATTGGCAGGACAACGTCTGCCGGGTCAGCTTGTTTATTAATAAAATTGGCAGTTTTGTAATTATTTTTGAATGACGAAACTAATTGTAATTGTGTTATTATTATTATTATTATTATTATTATTAATACATTACATTGACCACGCAAATATCATTTCATTTCCTTCTCATAGTTCTTTCTTCCTTTCTCTTCCTCCACACTTCCTTCATTCTTTCAGAGTGTTGCGCCTTTCTCTCTGCTGTCCATCTTCCTCCCCTGCGTTCTCTCTTTTCTCCCACAAGAACCTTTATGTTTATTATTATTATATATGGAATTTACATAAAAATACAAAAGCATCAACGTCGGACTACTTTCGAGCCAAAGATACTGACGTTGGCACTGGAACTGAAGATGTTCAGAGCAAGTCATTGAAGATTCATGCACATGCAGTGCCAAGGAGGGGAAATCTTATGCATCATCTGCACATGGTGTTTCTCCAAGCCAAGTTTCTCTTTTGGATTTTCCCAGTCCTTCGTAACCAAGTCATTCATAGAAACAACGAATTGGATGACGGGAACTTATTTTAAGCTTCTCTTAATTGAGCTCAATGGCAAGTGGATGGTATTTGCGCCTTTTCTCTGCCAGTGTGTCCTCTAGATTTTCATCGAGTGGAACAGTAACATCGATAATGGTTGCCTTGTGTGTTTCCTTATCGAATATCACAAGGTCTGGTCTGTTGGCTTCTGCAAGGTGGTAGTTATTATAGTAGAATCCGATAAGTTGTTTCTTTAGGAGCTTTGCGACATCATGTTCATGTAGCCCGTGTACTTGGAAATGTGTGTGTGTGTGGGGGGGAATTTGTCTGATAACCTGTGTTATTGTGATGACTGTATTAGTGTGTATTTGTAATTCGTATGAGGATTGGGAAGGAGGTGGGCGTAACCTGAAGCTAGGAACCATCCAGAAATTTGCCTGGAGCAGAAGTGTTTAACGGAACAGCACTTCCAAGATGGCGGAGGTGGGAATCGAACCCGCCTCTTCTATGTTATGCATCACGAGGCTGAGTGTACCCCGTTCCAGCCCTCAGACCAGAATTGCACTTCTTGTCAGAGCCGAGAATCAAACCCGGACCTCTGCGATGACAGCCAAGAATGCTAGCCACTACGCAACGAGGCGGTAAAATCTTAGCTTTATCACTATTCAGAACCTGATCTGGTCTGCATTATCATAATCATAATAATAATTTATTTTGGTTTTACAAAGCTACGGTACTAATAATGTAATTGCAAAACAAAATATTCATGCCGTGTCTCTGGTACTTGGTAATATCTAAACGTCAAGGTAGGTTATTTTACAACAAAAGGAAATTTACTTTCCTTTCCTTCCCTGCCGTTTCTTTAGCTTTACTGCACCTTAGTTTGCATTTTAAAAAATCTTATACAATGCTATATTCATAACGTGGGTTCAATATTAGAACTAGGTAATTGAAAATTCACATTTTTAAGATAATGAAGGTTCATTATGCATTCACATAGTTGAAGCGCGCGAATTTTTTCTCATTAATGCCCGGTTTTGGAATAATTTTATCTTTATTTTTATGTGTGGCTACAATTTGGTCTATTTTGCTTGGCGGGAAATTGTTTTCTTTTGCTATTTGTTTAATGGTTCTTATTTCCTTATTATAATTATCTTTTGACATGGGTATGTTTAAAGGCCTGTGCACCATTGAATTGAACCCCGCTAATTTATGCGTACTGGGGTGATTAGACTGATTGTCGATTGCATGCGAACACATATAAAATGACAAATCACTAATCTATTCAAAAAGCAAGGCATAAAAATAGCATTCACAACGAATAATACGACCGGGAGGCACATACAAAGTAGTAATCCAAATAAACAAGACCCGTATTCAAAGTCAGGGGTATATTCTATTTCATGCCAAGACACTGGTTGTCAAGCTAATTACATTGGACAGAGCGGAAGACGAGTAGATACACGTTATAATGAACATAGGAATGCGATATGATACGGAACACATTCAGCCGTATGCGAACATATGAGTGACACGGGGCACAGCTTTACTAAAATCGAAACTGACCCAAAAATAATTCATCACGAATCGAAAGGCAGAGCTATCGACATAAAGGAAGCAATCGAGATTCACCTAGCCAAACAAAACAATCCCAACAGTCTAAATGAACACACTTTAATGAAGAGTTCACCTCTTTTCACTCTACTAAAATAAAAAAGATACGAGCCTTACAGTAGTCTCATATGATGTGTAACATCTGACATGTTATCCTACTCGTATACTACACAGCTTGGACATTCTTAAAACGTTAATTTACACTCCATTTTCATACTGGTACTATGATGAATGTATAGATTGAATTGGAGATATGCTACTGTCACATTTGTGGCGCAGGGGTCAAGCTGTTAGTCTCTCACCAAGGTAGACCTGGTTTGATTCCCGGTCAATGCATGTGAGATTTTCGAATTTAAATGCCATGTCCTGTGGTTCGCATTCCACGTAAAAGGGAGGTACCGTGGATCATGATGGTGAGATTAACGGACACGCAAAATTACAAGCTTCCTTCCTTCCATTTACATTAATAATTCATAATAACAAAGTGACACACAAAGTCGACAGTACTCTCAAATACTGTGAGCACATTCCTCAGTAACTATAACAATCATTATTGTCAAGGCTCTCATACAGTTCGTCGTAAACAATCAAAACATGGCTTCCTACAATCATGAAATGACCTAGTCTCACATATGATGAAAATACAGCATTTATTCCACTCATATAACAACATTCTGTTAGGCCTATGCATTTAATATTTGACTACTAACCCACAGCTTGATAATAATGCCGCTTACTTAAATGTCATTTGTCGTCTTTGTCCTACCTCATGTGATATTCAACCTTGAACGTGAAGCTTCATAAACTGCTCAATGACAAATGAAAGTCGGTGAAACATTTGCCACTGTGCTCGTCAAACCAGTGCCTGCTAAATGCACTGCCTACTGTATTGCCAAAACATTCTCGCGCTACAGAGCACACACTGTCTTGTTTCCAATACACACATTTTCAATTGTACATCCAGCTGGCAGTGCGTCTTACTTCCTTCCGATCCACTTCCGTTCGATCCACTTCCGCCCGATTCACTTCCGTCCCATTTTTCTGGCAGTGCGTCTTCACTTCCCTCCGATTCACTTCAGTTCGATCCACTTCCGCCCGATTCACTTCCGTCCCCAATTTTCAAAATCACTCCCACAAAACTATCCAGCAACCGAGCGGAAATATGTTACACATCAAAACACACCCTGTCGAAAACAAGACACAACTTAGCGATACAGCCAAGATAGATAAAAAAAGGGGGGAAAATAGCGGTGATTATAGGTAGATGTTATTTGGATCAGGTGTACTATGTACTTTTTTCTGCAATAAACCTAGGCCGTTATGCGCGGCAGTATTAAAGGTGCCGGGACGTCTTCAATAGACCGTGTACCGCTTAGTTTAAATGGCTTTTTAGTCAACGCGTGGCGAAGATAGTTCCACGGTCTTTAATAGTTGTAGATCTTCCTGTATTCAACAACATACATTCTTATCTAGACTTGGCAACGTCACACAAATAAACATGGCACTGACCTCAGAACGAACACAGTAACAAAAGGGGGAGAAAGGGAAAAACCAGTCTCGTCCAGTTAACACCCGGGTTAGTCGACTATAACTGGTACCAGAGTGAACACGAAGCTGCTTGAAGTCCCAGTTAGGAAGACATCCGGATAAGTATTCAGCCTGTATTATTACAGTATAACCTTAGTTGATTTTGTATAACCATTTAATCACCCCGAATAGACAAATTCCGGATTTTTATCACCATTTTAGAATTTCACCTAACATTAGATATACCACATTTAGCATACACTGACAGTTGCATTACCAACACTGCAACTAAATAATTGTACATATTGTATCTATTTTTCACCTGTATTCTCAAACATAGATGCTAGAGCCTAAGTGTAATGGATCTGATGATGATCGCTTGACGATCGAAACTGGTCATCCTAGTGTATTTATTAATCTCATGTAATTTATTTCAAGATTTAGGCATAACCCAGCTCTATTTGGGTACATTCATGTTGACCGACTGAAAAGCACCAAACGTTTGTTAACTTAGGCAACACTGAAAAATGGCTTCATACCTCACAACTACCGGAAGATTGAATACTGTGGTCATATCCTGCGAGGAGCCACATTTTGCAACTTATTTTGAGAGAAAAAAATTATGGCGTCCGTGAAGTTGAACGCAGGAGAAAATTATGACTGAATGGACTGAATAACACAAAGCCCAGAAACAGTTTCACTCCTTCGTGGTTCGTGAATAGACAAGGCACGCAAAGGAGATAAGGACAAATGTAGTGTTTTGGGTGTGAAACGAGAGTCAACATTCGAGAATGTATTTCAAATAAAGGATCTCATTAGCTTTATAGACAAGATAGCGGCCAGGGAATGTGGATGTTTTGGTGTATGCTACAGTTGTTTATTCGCAAATGCCGCAGGTCTGAAGGTAATGGAACTATATTACCGTTATGTGTTATATTGTAGAATCCGTTCTTATCTAATAGAAGGAGCCACGACAGCTAGTATCTCGTAAAGAGAAAATAACCTGGATATTGGCTTCTTAAAGTGTCGCGAACACTCGAACGGGATAACTCAATATAATGGGTCTGTTTATGCCAGAACCTAATGCATACGTATCTTCCACATTTGTTACGATAGGATGATTCCGAGGGAAATAAAGCTATATTTATTGCTAATATGGTGGTTATACAGTATATTGTATTTCTTGTAACACAGGGTTAATTTATGTAAGCCGGTAGACTGCAAACAATATACAGCCGATTGAATTTGTATCGATAGCTATTGCTGAGTTTCTCATAAATCAGAGGAACATTCCTTTAAATTATTCTTTACACGAGCATTGGTGGCTTGCAAATAATAATAATAATAATAATAAATCTATTTTCTGTTAATCGCGTATCCTCCCAGTTCGACTTCACTCACGGACTCTGCGAGGGATCATTCCTCTACCGTCGCAAGGATGGTGTCTGGGGGCTAATCACACTTTGTCACCAGATACAACTGGGGATGGTGACAGGCCGATTGCCCAGGCGACCGCTAACTTGGCTCTAATTAAGGAAGGTCAGGGAAGGCATTTTGGAAGGAAGTCGGCCGTGGATCTGTTGAGAGGAACCATCCCGGCTTTTGCCTGGTGGTGGGATTCGAACCAATGCTCTTCCGATGCCAGTGAGGCGTGAGTTAGCGCGTTAGCGTTCTCAGGCACCGTGGCCGGTAATAATAATAATAATAATAATAATAATAATAATAATAATAATAATCTCGTTACTTAGGGATTGGGGATGAGTGAGTGAGATGCGTTTTATTTGTGGTCTATGGCTTTTTCAGACAGATACCTTTCCTGAGGCCACCTCATCATATAAATTAATTATATTCAATGTTGAGCGTGGAGCGTGACTGCATTGGCTAAATGTTCCTGCCCAAACAGCAGGAGATTCGGGTTCTAATTCCGACTGCAGTCACATTTTAAATTAAATGTTAAATCTTTAATAGACTTTTGTTCCTTTTAACTGCTGTGGTTTTAAAGAAACCAGAATCCGAAATTTTGCTCTGGGGGAGAAAATCTACTGACATGGGCCGCTCTATGCCCTAAAGCCATTTTTATGTTTCAGGTTAGGTTCAGAATTTGGCACACAGGTGACTCTGCATGTGTCGTCTGAGTGATCAAGGACATTTCCACGTCATCCCAGACGCCGCTGCAACAGCGCCTCTCCATGAAGTACTTGAAAATTTGCCACGGTTGGAGCGTAGCTGTATTGATGTAGAGGCTGAAAGCACCTGCTCAGACAGCAAGTGATTCGTGATCCAATTCATACTGCAGTCACATTTTAAATTAAATGACTGGCCGCGTGGCTTAGTGGTAACGTTCTCGCTTGCTGTGCCCGAGGTTGCAGGATCGAATTCTGGCGTGGTCAGTTGGCATTTGAGGATGCGAAAATGCTAGGGAGCCGTGTCAGTAGATTTACTAGCACGTTAAAGATCCTCTTCGGGGAAAAATTCTGGCACCCCGGTGCGGCGTCTCTAAAAGCCGCAGTAGTTAAAAGGGACGTAAAACCAATAACATTCTTCTTCTTATTATTATTATTAAATTAAATGTTGAATCTTTAAGAGTATGTTGTTCCTTTTAACAGATGTGCTTTTAAAGAAACCAGAATACCGAAATTTTGTACTGGGGGAGTAAATAAAAATACTGACATGGGTCTCTCGCATTTGAGTACCCTCGAGCACGGGAGGTGAGCACCTAACCAACTGCACCACCCAGCTAGCCATTGAAGTGTGTAAGTCTGTGTGAGGAATTCAAATGAGATGATATTAGTATGCTAAAGTATTTACAACCGCACTTGAGTTTCAAGAGAAGGGATATAAACAGATATTTACAATAAGCTTTTCTTGATTACCTTTCCCGTCTCTTTAGTAAGGTAAACAACATCATAACAATACAGGAACGTAATTACCTCAACTGGTTCGATCCGCTAATGGGGGCTGCACTGCACCCTAGTTTGCATTTAAATTGATTCGAAAACTTTTAAGAGTACATGACAGTGTTACAAAGAAGATGAGACGGACCCGTGTTGTATTTTCCCCAAACTATATCCAAAGCATTCTATTTCTTAATGGGATTTCAGTATCCATCACTTCCACACTCCTTAACGCCAGTGTTGCCAACATTAGCAATAAGCCACTACCTTTAGTTATCAAGTTATACTGAACTTTCTAGTCGGTCAACACCCTTTTGCCCAATAAGATTAGGCAGGGTAACTATACTGTATATAAAACACACTTTCATAAAATATTATATATTAATATTGTTCACTGATAAATAATTTCAGGAGATTACGCGTTTCGACCGTCACGCGACCATCATCAGATCCTTTTTTTTTTAGCCTATGGCTTTTAGTGCCGGGAGTGTCTGAGGACATGTTCGGCTCGTCAGTTTTGTAGCTGCTTCGAGGCGGACACCCAATGGGTGAGCTACACGTACCGTCGTGTGTGGAGTGTCGTCTGGGGAGGAAAGTTTTTGAATGTAAGGACGAGGAGTTGGAAGGTAGCGGCTGTGGCCTATAGTTAGGGACCAACCCCGGCATTTGCCTGGAAGGAAGATGGGAAACCACAGAAGACCATCTTCAAGGTTACCGGCGGAGGGATTCGAATCTCCTCGCCTCCCGGATGTGAGCGACTGCCAGCAGTCATGCCGTAACGACCCGGTGTTAATGTTAGTATTTACGATTCACAGAAAATCTCGTTATTTGAAAAGTTAAGTCCACTCTATGATGATGTAAGTCTATTATAATATGTTTGCAATCTACGTATCATCATCATCTATATTATTTCAGTAGTATGCATCCCTCCTGCGGCGCTCACAAGCGACCGATCATGAGAAATGAGCATTCAAATGAAAGAGAATAGACATTAGCAGTGACTTATTGCACTATGATTTCATAAATATCTATAATTTCTTTAAAAAATTACTTTAAAAAAATTGTACGAAGTGTACGATTTGCAAACACCGTTGATGTAGGAAAATACGCTCCATAATTGCTGTCCACGGGCCGCTGTGACGCCTGTTTCATGTCATATTAACATTCTGAGGTCTTTCCTTTATCCTGAAATGTACATAGTCTTCTATAATCATTTGGTTGAAATAAAAACATAACCTTTCTCCTTAAGTGTCTCATTATAAACCTATTGCGGAAAGTATGGTTTATGAACATGCGAGATTTCTCGCACGGGTCCACTAGTATATATTATTTCAGTAGTATAGATTCCTCCTGTAGCGCTCGCAAGCGACCGATCGTGACAAATGAGCATTCAAATGAAAGAGAATAGACATTAGCAGTGACGAATTGCACTATAATTTCATAAAAATCTATAATATCTTTAAAAATGACTTTTAAAAATGTACGAAGTGAGCGATTTGCAGATACTGTTGTTTAAGGAAAATACTCTCCATAATTGCTGTCCACTTCACATTTTGGCCGCTGTGACGCCTGTTTCATGTCGTTTTAACAATCTGAGGTCTTTCCTTTATCATTTTGCATGGCTTTCAGAAACAGTAAATCAAATCAATGAGTACTCAAACCGTATAATTTCATAAATATCGAATAACTGGTGAGTGTTACGATGATCCAATTTTCAGTGATTGCCTTCTTAAGTTAGGGAACGTAGCACTTGGAATTCTAACTGAAATGTAAATAGTGTTCTATAATCATTTGGTTGAAATAAAAACATAACAACCTTTCTCCTTAAGTCTCTCATTATAAACCTATTGGGGAAAGTGTGGTTTATGAACATGCGAGATTTCTCGCACGGGTCCGCTAGTAGGCTACATACGTATTAGGCTTATACTTTAGCTGCACAAACTTTCTTTGGCTTATCCCAATTAATTGGGGTCGCCGAGGATTCAAGGCGGGATGCCCTTCCTGACGCCACGTGATTTTTCAGCTGAAAATTCCTGCCCGCTGTCACTGGGATTCGAACTCCAGCCGTCTGAGTGAAAGCAACGCCACCTAGAGAATAAGGCCTCCGCGCTCGGAAGCACGCGCGCCAAGAGTAGTCATTCCTCCCGGCCCTTCAAACGATGTTTCTACTCGCAAAGAAAACGCTCATATTGTTGCACTGTACAACTGTAAATGAACACTGCATAGCCTGCAAGTCTTTGAGTAGCCAGCATTGCTAAATTACCCGTACCTCGTAGAATTTACCTTCTTCCTTACCTTTCATAAAATACGCTTTCCAGTAATGCTTGAACTCCTTCTATACTGAGGGAGAAAAAGAAATAAACAGTTTCATCATAATAACAAAAAAAAAAGGCCCGTAATTATTACGATAATGATGTTTATTATGATTTTCAGAACGTTATGAACTTATTAACCTCACTTTTAAATGAAGGGAGAAAGGCAAAAATGGAAAAGAATAATTGAACAGCTGAGTCGAAAAACGATAACATTCCATTTCCAAGAGGAAAAAAGAACGATCATCTGTCGAAACTATACGTCGCATTGAAAAATTCACTAATTGTCAATTGTAGTACTAGTAGCAAGAAGTTATGTCTCAAAATGTGTCATCAGTTAGCGACTAAATAATGATTAAATATGCTGGAATATTATCCCATTTCTTTGAATATTGTCCTTTTTCCACTCGTTCAATTTTTAGTATTATTTTACTGGCGTTGGATTACAGAATATTAATTTAATTAAAAGTTTTGAATTTTGCAGGTATTTACTAAAATTTATCAACAATTTGGCTACAGACAGAAATACAATACAATACAGTTTTATCTTGTAACATATTTAGCCGAGACTACATTGTACAGCAGGAACGTAATTAACTCTCACCAACAATTCAACTTATGAGCCTACTGTTCTTGTAGCTAGAGAATAGAGAGAGCATTGGAAATCTTCAGATTCTTAACTATTATTTTAACAGATTTTACATTAAAATTACATTTTGCTACTAGAAAATTTCTTAAAGGATGTAAGTGAAGGTTAAAAAATTAGTTTAAATGGGTTAAAATTTTTCAAAATAGATTCAATTCACATTTTGAGAGGGTTGTTTTTGAAATTACAATAGGACTAAATTTCTTAATCTTGGGAATCAATAATAAGCTTATTGACTTTCTGATATGTATAGATGTTAAGAAATATGCTTCACCCTTCTGGTACATCAGGACTGCCAAAGCTAAATCTTCAATTAATGATATAGGCTACATTAAGGTAAAATTATGAGCAGGGCTAGGATTTATATGTACTAAAAAGTGTCAATATATGTACATATGTATGTATATATATTTTAGAAATATGTACAATCTAAAAAATGTCAAAATGTAAATATATTTTATGAAATATAGACAAAAGACAAATTTAGCCCCATAATACTAATTTTGTTACTTCTATAACCAACATAAATGCATTAAAAATACTGGATTTATAAATCAAATTATCCAATTTTCTTTTATTTCACTTACTTTTCACATGCTTTCATTCATCGATTATTCCTATTATTCCTGCCTACCATAACAGTATGCCATGAAATGTTCTAAATTTTCAAACTTGAAGCTTCTTTTCATAAGAATTGCTATCGTTACACCTACGTACTTCAGAAATCTTTCTTTTCATTACATAACTGTAAACTTGTCCTGTGCTGTCGTATTTCCAGTCACTGAAAACTACAATTCTATATTTTTTTATTCATAAGAGTAAAATATGTAAAGATATTGGATTGCAATTTACTTGTATGTCTACCCCTTATTATTCCCGTTGTCCAACGGGGTCGGGAATGAGATGGGATGGAAGTATTTGTGGCGATGGTTTCTACGGCCGGATGCCCTTCCTGACGCCAACCTCATGAGAGGAGTTAATGAGAGATGAAATGAATGATGGTGAATGAAACTGGGCAAGGATGGGGAAGGAAGCGGCCGTGGCCTGTCAGAAGGTACCGTCCCAGCATTTGACTGGTGTTGAAAATGGGGAAACCACGGAAAACCATTTCAAGGACGGCAGACGGTGGGGCTCGAACCCACGCGTCTACCGAGTCAGCAGAGAGCTTGGCCCCATGACCTAATGCTGCGCTTTAGCCAGCATAGCCACTACTGTCGGTTGGATTGCAATTTACTAAATATGTAAAATTATTTATTGTGCATGTATGTACTGAAGTCAGAAATATGGAGAAACATGTCAAATAAATTTGTTTAATTTGAAAGAGGACAACATAATCGATGGAGATAAGTTAATAGGATATGAATATCTGTGTAATAGAGAAATAAGTACTGTATTTACATATAAATCCTAGCCCTGATTATGAGAAAGCTGAAGTAGAAAAGAAATAAAGGACCAGTAGGCAGATATTTTGATTTGGACATAGGTGATTTATCAAGATTAGTGTCAGTTGCTATGGGAAAATATGTTTGTCTTTCTGGGCACATTGTCCTTGAGGTTTCCTTGATTTTTGTTTCTACAATAATTATTAAAACTACAGCAAAAAGTACAACTTATGCGCCGACCTTGTAGCGCTCCACAAACAACGCGATTGACTACTGTTGGTCGAGCTGCCTAGCGCTGGTCAGCCAGTGCGGAGGCCTTATTATTTAGGTGGCGTAGGTGAAAGGCGAGCAGCTAAGCCACTGCGCCATCACGTTCCCCTTTACTTAAGCTACACAACCGTTTTTTCAGACCCAGTCGTCGCACAGGTGTTCGCACTTGATTAGTTTGACTGTCACTAATGTTGGCGTCAAGGAGTGTGGAAGTGATGGATACCGAAATCCCATTTAGAAATAGAATGCTTTGGATTTAGTTTGGACCAAATGCAATTAATAATGTTATTGGTTTTACGTCCCTTTTAACTACTCTTGTTTTTAGAGACGCCGGGGTGCCAGATTTTTGCCCCGAAGGGGATCTTTAACATGCCAGTAAATGTACTGACATGGCTCTCTTGCATCTGCGCACCCTCAAATGCCAGCTGACTGCCCCAGGATTCGATCCTGCAACTTTGGGCTCAGCAAGCGAGAACGTTACCGTTGAGCCACGCAGCAAGACAGAACTTTATGACAGACATGCTCCAGTAAAATCTGTTCGAGCGACGCGACCTCCTGCACCTTGGCTCAGCCCGGAACTTAAAGTACTGATGGCTAAGCGCGATGTGGCACACAGAATGTTTAAGAGATTACCCACCCAACAGAATTATGATGATTACAAAAAACTTCGAAACAAAACTTCCCAAACGGTACGTAATGCTCGAATCAGACATGCTCATAACCGGCTAGGAGGTAATATTAAACCCTCTGCGGCGTGGAAGGAACTAAGAAACATGGGAATAGGTAGAGAGAAAATTGACAACCCCATTAATCTACCTCTTGACATACTCAACGATCATTTTACAACTATCGGACACTCAGTTGACCCTGACATGAAAAACAGAACTTCGATCAATAACTACAACACCCCCACCCCTAAAAGAGAAACATTCCATTTCTCGCATGTTACCCCCTCACAAGCCAGACGTGCTATTCTTCGAATAAAATCGAAATCTAAAGGGATTGACAATATAGAAATCGAATTATTCAAACGTATCATTGATATTATACTTCCCACAATAACACACATATTCAATCACTCGTTAATGACAGGTATGTACCCATCGCTTTGGAAAGCGGCCATCGTCATCCCAATCCCCAAAAATACACAGGCTAAACATGTAAGCGATTATCGCCCAGTCAGTATACTATCATCCCTCTCCAAATCACTGGAATTTATCGTCCACGAACAACTCTCCTCCTATTTGCTAGAGCACAATATCCTTGATGAACACCAATCCGGCTTCCGCAAAAATCATAGTACTACTATTGCACTACTCAAGGTCACGGATGACATAAGAAAGGCTATGGATAGTGGGCTAGTAACAATCCTAACACTGCTTGATTTCAGTAAAGCCTTCGATTCTGTTGACCATGACATATTACTCTCTTGTCTATTTAAAATTCATCTCTCCATGAACAGTATCCAATGGATGGACTCTTATCTACGTGGACGTCAACAATGTGTTAAAATTAACTGAAATCAAATGTCTTCATGGCGTCCAGTTGTGAGAGGAGTCCCTCAGGGGTCAGTCCTTGGACCGCTCCTGTTTTCAATATATATAAACGACATTACGTCATCAATCACTGAATGCAAACACCTCCTATAGGCTATGCTGATGATGTACAACTCTACCTGCATTCAGCACCAGAAAAACTATCGGAAGCAATCGGCACCTTTAAAGAAGACTTAACTGAAATCTGTAACTGGACTCACTTACATGGACTACGACTCAATGAGGCTAAAACCCAAACAATCATAATCTCCCACCCAAAAATCCTCCTAAAACTAAAAAAATGAACCCACTTTACCAAAATTACGCTTGTGCGATTCCCCAATCGAATTCCGAGAGTCAGTTAAAGATCTAGGCGTTTTATAGATGAACATCTTTCCTGGACGCAGCACGTCTGCAATGTTTCCAGAAAAGTATTTTCCGCATTGAATTCACTTAGAAGATTCTGGAATATTTTCTCTAGTGTATTAAAGGAACGCCTTGTTTCCTCCCTAATATTGCCTCATTTTGATTACTGCGATGTGGTATACAAAGATCTCACTGTTATTCTTAAAAACAAACTCCAACATGCACAAAATGCCTGTGTACGCTACATATTTAATTTACGGTATTATGACCATGTCACCCCCGCTTATGAGCAACTTAACTGGTTACGTCTAAATCAACGCCGCGACCTCCATTCCTTATGTCTTCAACAAATACTCTCAACTTCAACTCCAGCTTACCTGCATTCTCAGTTTCACCGCCTCTCATACGAGCATAATCTTGGAACACGGTCAAAAAACGACACTCTCTTGCTGATACCCATACACCGCACAGTACGCTATACCAACTCCTTCGTTGTTGCTACTGCACGACTGTGGAACAATCTGCCTCGCGCTGTCAGAGGAGCAACCCCGTCCAGCTTCAAGCAGCGTTGCCAGCAGTACATACTCACTAAGTAAATGAAAGTTGAACTCAACACTTATGCTTATATTCTTACGTCGTATTACATATTTTCAAACTTTCCAATTCTCACTTTCTCATTTACTCTCTATTTAGATATCTAAATAACCTCCTTCAGTAACGACTAATTATCTTCATCATCATCTTCATCACCATCATTAGTCTACTTTTTTGAGTATTTCCTTACCTTACTGTAATTTTAAACTTACTTCTAAATATCTTAGTTATTCACCCTAACAATGCAACAATTTACTGCTTACACCACCAAGCTAATCCAGTTTATATGTATTTTATATTATATCAACATTGTAATATTGTTAGATTTAAGTTGTATTTGTATTGTTCATTACTTATCATTTGTATAATCTGGTTAGATGGAAGAGAGGGCCCAATGGCCCTAATCTTGCCAGACAAAATAAATCTATCTATCTATCTATCTATCTATCTATCTATCTATCTATTTATCTATCTATCTATCAAGACCGAAAATTCAACAACACTGTAATGTACTCTTAAAAGTCACTGAGGTGTCCTTTGCTAGGGCTATCGAGGTTTGACACACACGCACGCACACACACGCACACGCACACGCACACGCACACGCACGCAAGTATATACATATACAGTATATTCATTTTGTGCAAAAAACGAAAGTATGCTAATATGAAAGGTAGCTTACTAGTTTAATATGAATTACATTATTTATGTATTACTGAATAAAATTACTCTCGTGATTCGGTTTTAATTTCTTTGTCAGGAAAATTTGTTTAAGTTTTTGTTGATTCATTCACGGTTTTTGCGACATTGTGCTCATTCGGCCCCATTTACATGGGTGTCTGACAACCTGTGACATTATGATGGCGGTTTATTGTGTGTATTTGTAATTGAGTTAGTTATTGTTGTTTTAAGGGGAGGAACTATGAGGTCATCGGCCCCTTATTTGTAATTGAGACTAGGATGTGGAAGGAGGTGGTCGTGGGGTTGAGCTAGGTAACAACCCGAAATTTGCCAAGAATACAGGTGGGAAACCCGGAAAACTACTTCTAGGATAGCTGAGGTGGGAATCGAACTCATCTCTTCTCAGTTTTGCCTAACGAGGCTGAGTGTACCCCGTTTCAACCTTCTGACCAGAATTAAGTTTCTTGGTAGAGCCGGGAATTGAACCTAAGACCTTTTGGATCCGGAGTCTCCATACGTACCCCGAAACCTTAGAAGGTGACAGCTAGTTTCGCATAACCTAAGTATATGGATTCTGAATAAAAAATCACGATTTAATATTTTATCTAATCTACCTCTCCCCTGTTATACGCCACCTCATGGAATTGTGGCTAGCATTCTTGGCTGTCACCACGGATGTCCGGGTTTTATTCCCTTCTCTGCAAAGCGTAAACATTGAACATTATGACAAAGGTAATAATTAATATCTGTGACTGATAGTACTATCTTATTCAAAACCGCCTCGTCAAACACTAAAGAATGTGGTTTAATCACTGCTTATACGTACATGTTTCCGTGTTCAATGACACCCTCGTCAGCGTAATAACGAGTATGCAAAGTGAATTGAACATGTTTGGGAACGAGTAGAGAAGCTTTAAATTAGAAATTTCAACTCTTATCTCTCTCAGACTCGCGAGGACAAGAGAAGAGAAATGGACTTGAATCTCATCCTTGGTCGTCCTAAGAGGGTGGTTTCCTGTGGTTACTCACGTCTATTCTAGGAAAATATTGGTATGATAAACTTGTTTAAAGATATGTAAGCTTGGCTAGCTCCTTCATAAAATGCGTAACCATTTCTAATTTAAAGCTTTTCTACTCGTTCCCAAACATCTTCAATTCACTTTGCATACTTGTTATTACGCTGACGAGGGTGTCATTGAACACGGAAACATGTACGTATAAGCAGTGATTAAACTACTACATTCTTTAGTGTTTGACAAGGCGGTTTTGAATAAGATAGTACTTCTCTGCAAATACATTTAATTTTTGTCTGTGGGTTAGAATGGGGTCAGCCTCGTGAGGCACAACAGAGAAGGGTTCGATTCCTACCTGGAGTGATTTTTGGTGATTTCCCCACTATCTTCCAGGCAAATGAAGGTGCATTGGTGAAGCTACATTCATGCAACTAGGTATTCTAAAGTTCATAACTTATAGTTTCTTGCAGATAAACTCCAGTCGTCATGTTTTTCTCTCAGCAAAGATATCAATGATGCGTTCTTTGAAGCTGTCACCCCTGGAAAGATAGTTCACCAAACTCTTCTCAATAGCCAGAGTACTCAAATTGCTCCGTCTAGAATCTGGCATGGAGTTCTTTAAAAATGTCTTAACTTTCTTCAATGCACTCATACATCGTTCACTCGAACAGGAAGGGTAGCAATCAGTCTTATAAGGCGTACTGTTTCTTGATATAATTTTTCTAGGCCGTTGTTCAAACTATATTCTCTTCATCGGACAACGAAGAAAATTGTCTATTAAATATCACTACTCTGATCCATGCACGCGCTGAGATACAGCCCGCCTCACGAATGCACTTCTTGGAGCCTAGGCTCTCTGCTGACGCATTTAGCTATCGACCTTCCGCTTGGCGCATGCGCAATTGCCTTCTCTATCCACAGAGACATGAGCCTGTTTCAAAGGAGACTCACTGGCTGCTCAGTCGCGCGCTGAGAAGCTGGCGCCAATCCCACCGTGGCTTCAGAGAATAATACCGAAAACTAGAGATTTAATTTGCCTATGCAAATGAAAAATAGGAAAATTTAAATGTGCATATTCCTTGACAATGAAATGGGTATTCTAAGGCTCAAAGATTCCCCTCCAGCTTCACCACTGGGGGATAGAACTTAAATCAAGACCACGGCCACGTCTACTGAAATCAGAACCCTAATTACAAATGCACACACTGGTACAACCATCACAATGAAAACAGGTTATAAGACAGATTCCACATTCACACCCAAGTGCACAGGGCTACATGACCATGATGTCACGAAGCCCCTAAATGAATTAAAAAACGTTATTATATGTTCATTTAAGTTAATTAGGGATTGATTATTGATTATTACTTATATCTTAAAAATAATACAAGTAGTGCTGAATTCAACAGGAAATGGATCTCTTAAAAAACAGCTGTTATTTGGCCTCCCGAGTATCGTCTGATAAAATAATTAAAAGCTATTATTCACTTTTTTAAAACACATTTCCATGAATAGAAGGAAATTGATTACTTTAGGTTATTTACATCTGCGCCTACCCTTCACCACACAGTGACTGGGCAATTTCTGATGAGCTGTAGTCATAGTTCCAGACGCGCGAAAGAGTAAGTCCTACTATGCATGTAACGTAAATTGGTTAAAGAATTATTCTAAATTAATTTTCTTAATAGTACTTTAATTGCTTGTTTGATATCGTTGGTCAAAAGTGAACCTGAAATTGCTTTAAAATGAGTAAACATTTGAGTGAATATATAGGCTATAGTGAAGAGCCACCGTGGCTTAGGCGGCAGCACGCCGGCCTCTCACCGCTGGGTCCGTGATTCAAATCCTGGTCACTCCATCAGAGATTTGTGCTGGACAAAGCTGAGGCAGAAAGTTTTTTCTCCGGGTACTTCGGTTTTCCCTGTCATAAATTTCATTCCAGCAACACTCTCCACTGTCATTTCATTTCATCTGTCATCCAAGGGAGTGCAACAGGCTTCCGGCAGCCGGCACAGAGCATTATCCTCGCCGCTAGATGGGGGCTTCATTCATTCCATTTCCTGACCCGGTCGGTCGACTGGAAGCAGGCTGTGGATTTTCCTTTTCATTTTCATATAGGCTATGGTATTAGGCGTTGTGTTCAAATTGCAGTTTAATAATAATAATAATAATAATAATAATAATAATAATAATAATACTTTTTTTAGCGTATGGCTTTTAGTGCCGGGAGTGTCCGAGGACATGGTCGGCTCGCCAGTTTTGTAGCTGCTTCGAGACGGACACCCAAAGGGTGAGCTACAAGTACCGTTGGGGAGGAAAGTTGGAATGGAAGGTCGAGGAGTTGGAAGGTAGCGGCTGTGGCCTATAGTTAGGGACCAACCCCGGCATTTGCCTGGAAGGAAGATGGGAAACCACAGAAGACCATCTTCAAGGTTGCTGGCGGGGGGATTCGAACCTCCTCGCCTCCCGGTTGTGAGCGACTGCCAGCAGTCATGCCGTAACGACCACGGCTAACTCACCCGGTATAATAATAATATTAATAAGTCATAAATAAGAGAGTTAAGGAAGCCATCCTGGTTGATGTAGCAGTTCCCAAATGCAACAACTTAAAGGCGATTCACAATGAAAGAAAACTCCAAATAAAGACCTAGTGGAGCCTATCAGGAAGCAATGGCAGATCGGAAAGGTGAAGATCATACAAATTGCCATCTCAAGCACTGGCGTTGTACCAAGGAGTCTACTGCATGGGTTGAAGGAACTTGATGTAGACAAAAATGTATACAAGTCAATGCAAAAAGCAGTCATCATTGCAACAACCAAAATAGTTCGAACATTCATGAACTAGCGAATTTTATTTTTCAATTTGATGATTATGCACTGATTTCTTATAAACTGTATAGTTGCCAGAAAATGTTCTGAGAGTGAAGTAATAACAATAACAATAACAATGACTATGACAATAACAATAAACTAACAATAATAATAGTAATTTAAATTTAGCGACATTCTGACGACCTTTTACACTGGAGTTAGTGACTTAAGTAAGTAACTGTTGCCAACACTGCTTAGCTCCAAAGAAAGTGATCTCACACGGCTGTGAATTAAGATAATCGGCAGCGGAAGTGCAATGCAGGTACTCTGCGTTATCTTTAGCAAGCCGCGCCTTAAGGTTTACTTAATTGCTGCCTTATCTTCTTAAGTATCATAAATAATGGAGCTAGAAAGGCAGTCGATAATTCCGTATAAGACGTTAGCGAAAGTTGGTGAATTAATTTGCGTAACAAATTCAATAGATACTGCTGCTAAGGCGTCAATTAATAGGCAATGAGGGATTAAGTGCTCTACATTTGATATAGTCATTAAGGAAGATTTGATCAAGGTTTTATATCTTTTACGGAAATAGACAACATGCATTCATATCTACTGTTACGGCGTCTCGTATTACAGGCGGAGCGGGTTCGATTCATGTTTAATACATGTGCGATTTTCGAAATGAAATATCACATCCTGTGGTCCCGTGGCTCATGATTGCGAAATTAACGGACACGTAAACTATAAGCTTCTTCTCGTATCACATCTGATAATTACAATTCAAAATTAAATCTCAATCACGCTTCATCCACACTGAGATTAGGGGCAGATGACTTCGCTGTTCCGCCCCTTAAAACAATAATAACTATATAACCGACACTGAGTTCAGGTTTAAATCCTACATAGTAATTGAAAAGAAACGTCAAACTTAGTGAGTAGATCACCGAACTACCTTAAAGATGTTCTACCGATTGCTGGGAACGTACAATTATTCCTATTACTAATTTGTAGAAATTTTGTTTTGTATTTATGGTTGACGTCAGGAATGGCACCTGGCCATAAAAGACACCCATAACGAAGAAATTCATCTCCTCTCAACCCCGGTCCCATTGAAACGGGAATAATTAGGGGTAGACATACATACATACATACATACATACATACATACATTTCAAATTTATTGTAGGACAGTGACCAGCATAATATCTGATATTTTTTAGTTGAATTCATCCTTAACATTAACACTCTAAAGAATATGGTGAATGCGCAGTTAGTATGCTACTTCAAAGGATTCGTTACAATTAAGAGGATAGTTTACGAGCCAACTGCTTTTCTGACGGCAAGGAAAGGAAAGATAATGATATTTGCTGCCATAACAGACATATTTTCGGCTCTGAAAAAATAAAATTATATTATTGCAGCCAACAACGTTTTGGCATATTCACTGTATAAAATAATGAATAAATATCCGCAACAGCTTCTTGGAACTTCCACTTACGGAACCTATAAGTTAAACTATTGGCGTATTTGAGTGAATTCAGAAATTTTATAAAAGTCGATGTCTTCAATTTATTTCAGCATGAGTTCAGTTAAGCATGTTCTTCTACAAGTTTGTTTCACTTCCATGTTTTTCTCACTTATAGATTACAACAAATTGTTCCCTTAAAGAGGGTACAAGTGAAGTTTGACTGTATTTAGATTTTCCTTAGATTTTTTATTAGCTTATTTGCTCATAAATCAAAGAAACGCTGAAAGAACATGACAAGAGTTGAATTATGACTGTTGTTAGACACGGACACACGATATAATATTAAATCACTATATACAATTTAGTGGAACATGTTTACAAGGAGTTAAGCCGTGATGAATAACCTTAATTATAAGAAAGCAGCGTGTTATTGATGAAGCATTGAGCTCTAATATTACTGCAGTCATTGGATAATGGAGGCAATTAGAGCCCCCCTCCCCCTCTACTTCTCGCAGGTGTTACTAATTACTTAATGAGTCAGCAAGCTTCGTGACCAACGCAACGCGTCTTCACAACTTCTCATTATTCTGTCGGAGCTGGCTACGAATTAACGTGAAAAAGAGCAATGGTTTAACACAATATTCACCCAACCTCTTGGTTATATTGGTTAGTGGATCCACTTCCCAGGCTACACGACTTTCAACTTTAGAATCTGTGCCATTCCAGAATCCTGTTAAATTTTACTTTATATCGTCACTGTGCCATCGAATACATGCAAACTGTGATTTTTTCAATACCAATATAACCTGCCTCCTGATCATGCACTTTAAGGTTTCTTAAAAGTAATTTATCGATAATTAAATCTCCTACATAATAACTACAACAGAAAACTTATTCAGAATCCAGATTAATCTCCGAAAAAACTGAATACGACCTGTAAAATTCACCTTACAAATACAACGGACAAACGACGTGCGATATCCTTTAAGAGTCAGCACAGAAACACACATTTGGTTATCTGACAAATTCAACACCCAAGTAGGCTACACGGGACTGATGACCAAGATGTCTCAAGCCTCTCAAATAGCTTAACAACAACAACAACAACAACAAGTAGTTCCGTGAAGAACTAAATAGTCTCTGCTCATATATCCCACTAGTCTTTTCCATTAAAACTGTCCTGCCCATTACAAGGAATTTCCATGCAATATACTAACTAGCGTTTGGTTCACCACCTATTCCTTCACCAACACCATTACAATGAGAAGTTATGTGCTAGAATCTTATTATATAATACGCAAAGACTAAGGTCGGCCTGTTTGCCATCTCTTGATGAATGCAGTACATTTGGATTTGTCTGTTGGCACAGGCTAGAGTAAAATGTGGCTTTTCACCGATGTCTCAGTCTCACTCATGGCTGTGATCATATGGAAGCTACTGAGGTATGGGTGGTACTTAGTAATGACATTCAGGGCACAGTCAGTGCCTATTGATGCTGTGAAAGATTCTACTAATAGGTTTAGTACTGCTGTTCTGACCCAGTGAGGAAAGCAATGACAAACTACCTCACTCCTCTTCTTGCCTAGTACGCCTCAATATAGTGCTGCCTTGGGTTTTTGTGGGTATCTACCCACATAACCTAACGGTGGTACATTTTGAGGATCCAACCAGCCTTCGGGTTGACTACCTAACAGACAGAGAAGACTAAGGTGTATGTATCACAAAACTCAAGCTCCTAAACCAGAGGGAGTGAAAAGGTGTGGTTTGTACCAAAATCTTCCAAATCGTCTCAATAGTACAGGAAAAATCTTGCATTTCTTGAAAAGTCAACGGAAATAATTTAGTTGTTTATAAAGTGCTTTTAAACAAATAAACATGACGATAGCCCCCGCGAGAACTCTGTCGCCTACAGCCCGCAGAACACTAAGCCGAGCGGGTAGTCTGTACACATGGGGACGCACAGAATCCATTATGCGAGAGTTCTCGCACGGGTCCGCTAGTACGGTATAATGGCTTTCAATATCGGTGATTAAGACTTCTCCCGCGAGATGGCATCTTTCTGTAACCGGGAATTGATTTTTAGAGAAATCAAATGCACGGCTTCTATGATTTAAAGCCCGACCCAGGAATGTCTGCCTCGACGCAGTTACGCACTTCAATTCGTTCACACCTCCTCTGGCACACGTGACACGTCCTGACTTCCCGAGTCCCGATGTAGCAACATCATTCATTCTCTGCTTGGACTTGGCCGTGATAGCATAATGCTACGCAATGTAGACGAGAGCTTCGCTCACCCGCTCGTCATTGTGCAACGACTTGGCACCATTACATTGGCTCCCCAAATCAGCAGCGGCTAGTATCGAAGCAGTTTGCTCTTTATTTTTAAAATAACATAAAAAGTAAACTACTGGGGGTAGAATTGTGATTCAAGCTTCTATATACTCAGTAAAATGGTGCCTTTCATCCTACTTTTATGTAGGTACCGTATCCGGTCACACTTGACCCCTCGGTGCGCGTGATATTTCGTTTCGGTGACGCGTGACGCGAGCCGTCAGCCTCCCACTGTTCTGAAGCCACGCCTGTCCGGTCATGTCGCGGCAGAAACCGCTGGGTCGGGCTATACGAAAAGTAAGCTACAGAATTTAGTGCCACTAGATAAGAATCAACTTTTCAAACACCCCAATAAGATACGAGAAATTAAAAAAATGCAAGGATTTCAAATTTCGAACTGATGCATCTTGAATATTTTAATACATTTGAACATCATTATATGTCTCCACAGTATACTAATCTCTCAATATAGATTCTCTGGGCAGAGTTTCATCGCACTCGTGTTTTGGTTAGTTGTTGTGCACACTCCCGGGATGGTTATAGGCATAGTAAATCCAATTTACAATAGATAGCGCACGAGTAGCTTCAACAAAATGACACGTGAATCGATTCAACAAAGTCCCACATGCGTTCATATGCCAGTCATCCTCAATTGCGATGACATTTTTGGTGAGTTGTTGTGTACACTCCTGCGAAGGTTTCTGACTTAGTAAATCCATTTTACAATAGGTAGCGCACGAGTAGATTCAATAAATAAGTGACAGCGCACGAATCGTTTCAACTAAATCCCGTATGCGTTCATAAACCATTCATACGATTACGATGAAACTTTAGTGAGTTGTTGTGTACATTCCTGCCAAGGTTTCTGACTTAGTAAATCCATTTCACAATACTGTAGGTTGTGCACGAGTAGATTCAACAAATGATTGACAGCGCGCGATACGTTTCAACAAAGACCCGTATGCATTCATATAGCATTCATCCGATTGCGGCGAAACTTCGGTGGGTTGTTGTGTACACTTCTGCGAAGGTTTCTGACTTAGTTAATCCATTTTACAATAGGTAGCGCATGGGTAGATTCAACAAATGAGTGACGGCGCGCGATTCGTTTCAACAAACTTCCGTATGCGTACATATACCATTCATCCGATTGGTGAGTCGTTGTGTACACTCCTGCAAAGGTTTTTGACTCAGTAAATCCATGTTACAATTGGTAGCGCACGAATAGATTCAACCAATGAGTTACGGCGCGAGAATCGTTTTTACAAAGTTCTATAGGCCTATGCGTTCATATACCATTCATCCGATTGCGATGGAGCTTTGGTGAGTAGTTCTGTACACTCCTCCAAAGGTTTATGAATTAGTAAATCCATTTTGCAATAGGTGGTGCACGAATAGATTCAACAAATGAGTTGCGTCGTGCGAATCGTTTGAACAAAGTCCCGTATGCGAATGTTTCTGAGATAGTAAATCCATATTACAATAGTTTAGAGGCAGTTAACCGAAAAAGAAAAAAAATATTGTGTATCCAAAAGCACTTCAAGAAACAAGGTTACAACTCCAACACTTTCTTTGATTGGTACTCCAACGCATGCCGGGTACAGCTAGTATGATAATTATATAATTATATACCAGCAGATGAATATTATAATCGAGGCTCATTATACCAACCTACATTTATATCGCTTGTTTAGGACACGAGAAATATAAACGTGGTTTATAAAATTTAGCACAGCCGCCATTTTTAAGTTCTCATTGAAATTGAATTAAAATAGAAGTCAATATATTAAGCCTTGTATGAAAATTTACCGAGCTAAGGGTCAATGCTCTCGGATAATTAAGTCATGAGAAAAATCCATATAAATATTTAAATTTCGCGTCACGGCCATGTTGGATTTGTACTCATCAGGTTATTGAATGGCCCATAGGTGAACTTATGTTAATAGTTTCTATCAATACACAAAATTTCAGTTAGATTGCTGTAAAAGATTCACAGATATTTTGGATTATCGCCATGTTGGATTGTTCTATAAGTAGGCCATTATTATTATTATTATTGCTTGCCGCGGTGGGTGAGTGGTCAACGTGTCTGTCTACTAACCCCAAGCTAGCAGGTTCGCTCCTGGCCGTGGTAAGTGATTTTTGAAAGGCGGCAAAAATTGTGACACCATGTCATACGATGTTGGCATGTTAAAGAACCCATTTGAATTCAGTAGGCCGTGTTCATAATGGAAAAAATAATCTCGGGAGTTTCCGCCAACACAAAGTTCCTCATTTCTCTACTAGAAAGCGCTATAGTGTTCAAGGGGCTTAGATATCTAACCTCCTTGACTTTCATAGTGCTTGAAGGAACAACGAAATTCGACAAGCAAGCTACCCTTTGGGTTTCAAATAACAAAGCTGGCACCCGGCAACCCAGGCCATACGATATTATTATTATTATTATTATTATTACAACTGAGTAAAGCTGGTTCACGTCTGGTAAGCAAAGTTAGTTAGTTATATTTCCGACATTCGCATCCGGAGCCCAAGTGCAAGTGATCTCTCTCTCTCTTTTGTTCCGGTTTGTGATGTTCACTTGTTTACTTTGACTTTCAGTAGGCTACAATACGCCTGAATGGCCATTCTAACGTTGTCTCTCCGAAAGCAGAATGAAATCAATATAACTGCAATGATTCATTTTATTTGGGAAGTGGATTTTACTACAATTACAAAGTCTATGCAAAAGGGTGTTTTTGTAGATATCAGGGCGATTCACAATGCGTCAATCCACGTATGCCCGACAGCTGCACAACGACATTCGTTCAACGGTGTGAAGTATCTGACAAATGAGATGCTTCTGGTCCTACAAAACTCATTCAGTTGGAGTGCAGTAGCGTGACCTAATTTTGAGATTGACGTGTAGTACATCACACCATGTAATTGGCCGAGTGACCGCTGTCAATCGGGGAGCGCTTCAGCTTGATGTATGGGGCGCGCATTCAAATAGTCAGCTCTTGGTAAGTGACAGGCGGCCTACAATCCCAATAACTATCGAAGCGCTCGCTTTATATACATCCTATTGTCATGGTCTGTTGTCCCGGCTCTGTCAAGAAATGCAGTGCTGGTCTAAAGATTAGAATATTTAGCCTCACGAGAACAACTAGCAAGAGGTGGCTTGGATCGTCACTTCAGTCAGCATACAATCAGTTTTCCATGGTTTCTCACTTCTACTCATGGAAAATGTGGTAAAAGGAACATTGGAAAACTTAAGGGAAATTGTAAGAGTTGGCTCTCGGCGATGATCTAGCAACAAGGAAATGGTGGTTATTGCAGTATTAAGAAAAACAAAAAACAAAAAAACAAAAAAAAAAACAACAAAACATCGAGGCCATCTGCCCTGATAATGAAAATGATCTCTAAATGTTGTGGTTAATTCATGTTAGGCCTACTCATCAGGCCTTGGGTGTGTGTTGAACTTTTCTGATAATGTGTTTCTATTATGACTGTAGTAGTATATGTAGCCGTATAAGGGACAGCGATGGGATGGACTCCCCGGGACTTGAAAGAACATACAATCTCGGTATTTGCCTGGTGAGAGTGTGAAAATATAGCAATCTCAGACTGTCAACTGTCAGCGCCTGGATTCGAACTACCGATCTCTGGACTCCCATCACGGTCGTGGTGCACGATTTAACGAGCACGGCTACGCCAGGACGTTCTACTAATGTCACAACCACTACTAACTAACTATCTAACTAGCTGCTGTTGTTGCTTATTTTAGGGGCTGCGACATCGTGGTCTTATAGCCCCGTGTATTTGGGTGTGTGTGAGGAATTTATGTGATAACCTGCGTTAATGTGATGGCTGTACTAGTGTGTAAATTGCAATATTTGTACTATGTGTACTATTTGTAAATCTGGGATAGGATTGAGAAGGAGGCGATGCCATCAGCTATTGGTCAGCAGCAAACAGTAGTTATTGTCGGCGTGTGATACTGCCTAACGTTTGAGTCGCTGGTCGTTAGCGAGGAAAGTGAGATAATAATGTTATTGGTTTTACGTCACTTGTAAGTACTGTGGCTTTTAGAGACGCCAGGGTGCCGGAATTTTGACCCGAAGGGGATCTTTAACGTGCTAGTAAATCTACTGACACGGCTCCCTTGCATTTGCGCATCAAACGCCAGCTGACTGAACCAGTATTCGATCCTGCAACCTTGCACACAGCCAGCGAGAACGTTACCGCTGAGCCACGCAGTCGGCTGTGGAAAGTGAGAGAACTATAGCCTAGCAGACCTCAACACGTGTGCGGGAGCTTTCACGAGAGCAATTTTCATGGCCACCCCTGTCTAAAATAAATTTTATCATGACTACATGTTGTAGCGTAAGGCGTGGTTTTAGATTTGTTCCGATTTTGGGCGGGATGTATGGGCTATAACGTACGATATAGTTATCGACATCCACCTTAACTTCCTGAAATAGATTGGTTCTTTTGTTCGTCTTTTAATAGCGTCAGCAATTTGTACAACGTAGACCCCTCATGATTCAGTGCAATTGACCACCACTTCCCCTCTTGCTACTTGAGGGAATTTGAACCCTAATCTAGATTTGAGATAAGATTAGTTGTTCGTGGAGAGTACAGGACAGTAGCTTCAAGAACCCTAGATGTATTGTTTCCTTACACGACATAGTGTGTTAAACATTGTAAGGCACGAAACTATCAATTACCAATCCAACCCTCCCATCGCTCCCCATTTCACCATCATATTCCCCTATGTTATATTCACGACATCTCACGTACTTTCTGATTTCTTTTGCACTCGTTGCTGACTCCTCACGGTGCACATTTGGTTAGCTTAGGCCTGGTGTGTCAAACTCAACTCCTACAAACGGCCTACTCGGCTTGACATATTGAAGTCCAAGAGTCACATGCCTATATACCGGTTGGTCCGCCAGCCCCTTGCGATCCAGTTTTATGCATCCCGTCACCTATACTACAATTCTGAAAGACATCAGTCCCTCTCCCTAAACCGGGGTAATGTATAACGAGGTGTTGGTTTACGGGCTAGAAGACAGCAAGAATCGGGAGCGCCACTATTAATTCAGTATGGGTACCACGAATTAACCCGTAAAACCAGCACAGATACGCAGAAGACGTACTTTAAAACTTTCCGGCTCCGCCAAGAATTGTAAATCGGGTCTGTAGGCTGGTTCGGGGTACACTCAGCCTCATGAAGCAAAACTGAGAAGAGGCGGGTTCGATCCCCACCTCAGCCATCCTGGGAGTGGTTTTCCGTGGTTTCCCACTTCTACTCCAGGCGAATGTCGGAATGGTTCCCAAATTAAGGCCACAGCCGTCTCCTTCCCAATCCTCATCTGAATTACAACTACACAGACTAATACAGCCATCTCAATAACGCAGGTTGTCAGAAAATTCCACGCACATCCAAGTACACGAGGCTACATAACCACGATGTCGCAATGCCCCTCAATGAATCAATAACAACAACAACGTATTAGTGAAGAAGACGCAGCTCTAAGCAGAGTTTGTCTTGCCGTTTGCGTCCACTAACTGGTGTAGTGGCTAGCATTCCTGGCTGTTACCCTGGAGGTCCGGGTTTGATTCCTGGCTCTGCCAAAGAAAAGTAATTCCAGCTAGAGGGCTGGGACGGGGTACACTCAGCCTTGTGAGGCAAAACTGAGAGGGGGTGGGTTCGATTCCCACCTCAGCCATCCTGGGAGTGGTTTTCCGTCGTTTCCCACTTCTACTCCAGGAAAATGCTGGGATGGTTCCCAACTTAAGGCCACGATCTTGTTTTTGTTTTTCCATTTCCTCTTCTAGTAGCCTATGTAATTAGTATGTACTGTAGTTAGTTTTAGGTATAGTATCATTTCGTTAACATTTTCACTATCACCCAAACCATTAGGGGCCGATAACCTAGATGTTAGGCCCCTTAAAACAACAACAATTATCATCATCATCATCATCATCATTTTATTCCATGTCTATGGAAGCCAAGGCTTTCCCAGCTCGAGTCACATCGTTGTCAACTATCCACCGTAGCAACTGAGAGTAAGCAGCGTGACAGGACAAAACTACATGCAACTGTGCAACACTGGATATATGACACTCGAGCAGCTGGCATGCTTGCTCTATCTCTCCACTTGGAGTGCAGTGTCCGGTCCAGTGTTGCACAGTTGCATGTAGTTTTGTCCTGTCTCGCTGCTTACTCTCGGTTGCTACGGTGGATAGTTGACAACGATGTGACTCGAGCTGGGAAAGCCTTGGCTTCCATAGACATGGAATAAAATGATGATGATGATAATTGTTGTTGTTTTAAGGGGCCTAACATCTAGGTTATCGGCCTCTAATGGTTTGGGTGATAGTGAAAATGTTAACGAAATGATACTATACCTAAAACTAACTACACACTAATTACATAGGCTACTAGAAGAGGAAATGGAAAAACAAAAACAAGATGTTCAGTAAAGAACATATAGCCTACTTTCTCCTAGATGCATGGGTATTGTTATAACTCTTTGTCCTTTTCAAGGAGTATAATTGAATGTTGGTTGTAGTAGCTTGTTGAAATACAACGTGCTATAACTTAGGGATATTAAACATTAATATGAGGCGCCCTTTGCTAGTGCTACCTCTGTAATAAATGTTATTCAATTCGGTTTCACCGTGTTTGAATTGATATGGGGAATGGATTTGCACACATACATGGCCGCTATTTGCAAACTAACGGGCTGATGACCTTGCACTCAGTCCTAAGATGCTGTCCACAAAAAGGCATGTTGTTGCAAAATTTGGTAGAGATCAAATTATTAGGATGGTCGTAATTTGATTTAAGCTTTTAACAGTTGGGTGGCCGTCATTCCGTTTCCGTCAAGATGGCGGCGATATAAAACATGACACTGAGGTGCCCTTTGCTAGTGCTACCTCTGTACAAAATTTCGTTCAATTCGGTTTCACCGTGTTTGAATTGATAGGGGGAATCGATTTGCACACATACTTGGCCACATCTGCAAACTATTGGGCTGATGATCTTGCAGCTTGGTCAAAATATGCTTCCCACATAAAGATATGTTGTTGCAAAATTTGGTAGAGACTAGCTTATTAGGTTGGTCGTAATTACATTTTAGCTTTTAACATTTGGGTGGCCGCGATTACATTTCCGTCAAGATGGCGGTGATATAAAACATGACACTGAGGTGCCCTTTGCTAGTGCTAACTCTGTACCAAATTTCGTTTCATTCGGTTTCACCGTGTTCGAATTGATAGGGGGAATCGATTTTCACACAAAGATGGCCGCCATCCGCGAACTATTAGGCTGATGACCTATTAGTTTGGTCAAAGGATGCTCCCCCCCCCCATAAAGGTGTGTTGTTGCAAAATTTGGTAGAGATCGGATGATTATGTTAGTCGTAATTTGATTTAAGCTTTGAACATTTGTGTGGCCGCAATTACGTTTCCGTCAAGATGGCGGCGATATAAAACATGACACTGAGGTGCCCTTTGCTAGTGCTACCTCTGTACCAAATTTCGTTCCATTCGGTTTCACCGTGTTAGAATTAATAGGGGGAATCGATTTTGACACAAAGATGGCCGCCATCCGCAAACTATTAGGCTGATGACCCATTAGTTTGGTCAAAGGATGCTCCCCCCATAAAGGTGTGTTGTTGCAAAATTTGGTAGAGATCGGATGATTAGGTTAGTCGTAATTTGATTTAAGCTTTGAACATTTGTGTGGCCGCCATTACGTTTCCGTCAAGATGGCGTCGATATAAAACATGACACTGAGGTGTCCTTTGCTAGTGCTACATTTGTACCAAATTTCGTTCAATTCGCGTTAACCGTGTTCGAATTGAAAGGGGGGACAGACATTCAGAGTATACACACTCATACACACACACACACACACACACACACACACACACACACACAGACTCACACACACACAGACAGACACACTTTTTTCGCCCTGTGTTGATCTCATAAGTCTACTTTCATTTTTTGCAAAAATCGAAAGTAGGCTAATAAGAATAAGGGAAACAAAAGACAGGAGAATTAAGGGACTTGGAAGAAAGGAGAGCCAGGAAAGGCAGATAGGAAAGGAAAAGAGGAGAGGGACCACCCCAAAGGCAATGGAAGAAGGAGAATAACCGCACCCAGCTCAGGAAGCCCTCGGGGTCGCCAAATCCCGAACTCACGAGACGTGAGCCCTTGAGGGTGTAGCACAATCCAGGGTGCACCATAAGTGGTAGCTACACACACCCTGCCTCCTTGAGGGTCTTGTGTAGAAGGCAGGAGATAATGAAAAGAAAACAAGAGGGCTGATCCCTCGAATAATGAGAGATCAGGAATGATGAGACAAGGGCCAATTAAGGCGGGAAAGTGAAAGACTCCCTAGGCCTCAGATACCCTAATACCGTCGGAGTCGGAAAAGAACGAGAGTTGACCAAGGGAGGTCCAGAGGAAAAATAACAGAGAGGAGCCCGGCACAAGCAAGTGGAAGGAATGCCGGACTCAGCTGGGGTCTCGTGGTCGGTAACCCACGTCCCACAAGTTATGAATCCCTGGGGGTTGGAATATAAATATATCCGCCCAGGTAAGTTACAAAGGCGAGGCGTTCACTGACGAGGAAACTGAGAGAACCATACCGATCACAAGACAAACTGTGCCAAGATGGTGCAGAGATTTCTCTAACGAATTTCACAAGTGGTATTTTCCCATTAAGAACTTTGGTTGGCACATGATTTATATATAAAAAAACAACATGTTGTCAGATGCAATGTTGATGGTGGTGATTGTTGTCGCAAGGGGAAAAACATTTAGATAATGTGACCCTAATGATTTGAGTGGTAGTAAGAATGAAATGAAATCTGCAACTGCTTTTAACTACTGACTTACGTACTAGATGAAGAGAAGGAAAAAGAACCATAAAGTGATAAGGGGAATGAGATGTAGGAAAAATAAATGCTCTTAATCCTCGAAGAATGAGGATTGGGGGGGGGACTTGGAAGGAAATAGAGCCATGAAAGGCTGATAGGAAAGGAAAACAGGAGAGCGTCTGCTCCACAGTAGATGAAAAAGGAAGAAAAAGAAAACAATTGAGGAATTCTTTGGGGTCACCAAATCTCGAGCTCACCAGTCATGATCCCTTGAAGCTGTTTTACTATTCAGGGTAGCCTACACCATATTTTGTGGGGCTACATACACCCTGCCTCCGTTAAGGCCTCTTACACTAGGCTAGAGATACACTGTGAATGAAATGAAAATCCACAGCCTGCTTCCAGTCTCCGACCGGGTCAGGGAATGGAATGAATGAAGCCCCGATCTAGCGGCGAGGATATGGACTGTGCCGGCTGCCGAAGCCTGTCGCACTCCTCTGAGACAATGATTAAATGAATGACATATGAAATTAAATGATAGTGGAGAGTGTTGCTGGAATGAAATCTTGACAGGGAAAACCGGAGTACCAGGAGAAAAACCTGTCTGCCTCCGCTTTGTCCAGCACAAATCTCACATGGAGTGACTGGGATTTGAACCACGGATCCAGCGGTGAGAGGCCGGCGTGCTGCTGCCTAATCCACGGAGGCCCACACTGTGAATAATAATAATAATAATAATAATAATAATAACAATAATGATAATAATAATAATAATAATAATAATAATAATAATAATAGTAATAATATGTAAGACCCACCCCTTCTCAGTTTTGTCTCACGAGGCTGAGTGTACCCCTTTCCAGCCCTCACACCAGAATTCTTGGCAGAGCCGGAAATGGAACCCGGACCTCCAGAGTGACAGCCAAGAATGCAAGTCGCTACATCACGAGATGGTGAATGAGAAGAAGGATCTGCCACTGAGTACAATAACAACCACATCACCTACAAGTGTCGATTTTTGAAGGAAAAGCCAACTACATGCTTCATCGATCTTTCACTATGGGGCGTTCTGCTCAATTCAATCAGAAATTACTGACTGCAGTTAGGACTTGACATTATTTTGAGAGCAGATTCTAAGAAATATACAAATATTATTTTATCTAGTTGGAAAGAAACGACCTGCAGGCAGAATAAGAAATTCTCTCTTGCGTATAATGGTGAAAGAAATGAAAGTCAGCGAGTTGCTTGGGAAGGGATGAAGACAAAACCTAAGAACATGAGTTCTTTAACAGATTCTGGTTCACTGCAGTTCTGATACGTTCCGCTGCTTCATTCAATCGTTTCTCCTAGTTTTATATGTTTAATAATATTATTTGTGAAACTCGCTGAACGGCGAGGTACAGTAATTCATCTCTTCTTGTAATCAGCATATGGGTGTACTTAAATACGAGATATATTCAGAAATTTTCTTGAGAGGGAATGTACCAAATGCATTTCTCTTCAAATTGAACCTTTCTTCATTGAGTTGGGTTTGAGAGCTTTGTCCATGAGCAGAACTAGGTCTACATGTATCAATATAAGTTTGCGTTAGCACGAGTTATCAAACGCAGTATTGTACTTTTCAGGATCGTTTGAAAACCATGTGAGGTTTTTCATCTATTATGCCGTGTTGTATAAATGATGATGACTTGTATAGCATGGACACGACATGACCTCATTTGAATCCAGCGAATTTCCGGTAAGCCGTGCACGTTTACAACGCTGTCCCGAGCAACAGACGTGTTTTATACGATATCTGGACTTCTCCTGTTCAAATTACAGTGGCACATACAAATTGGTGTCAAATATATTAAAGGATGCATTTCTCTCAACGAACCTTAAAGTCTCCAGCCGCTGTCAGCTCAGCACTCGGCTCCATATTTTCCCTTTATCTCGCCAGCTGGACGGGCTTGCAGTGATTGTCAGCCGCTCGGAAACCCATCTCACCACTCCAGCACAACACTGCTCTTTCTTACAGGGCACTAAGCTTGCTCACTCATAGCTTATCAGCCCTGAGCCAGCGAGCGGGCAGTTGAACTGGAGATCCATGTTCTTTAATGGATTTCATTTGATTCAAGTTCGTGTAATGAGCGTGCATTATTTTGTTGCTGAATCGTCTGTCGAAAGGATAAATTAATTAAGGAAAGGAAGGTAGCTTTCCGTTTTACGCGATCGCTAATCTCGCGATAAAAAGCCAGAAGGCCACCATTTTGTGTATAAACCAAACCATCGGATGAGGTATTTCACTTCGAAAATCACACAAGTCTTAACTGGGAAACAAACCCAGTCCACCTTGGTGAGAGTCAAGTAGATTAACCATTGCGCCATAGGCCTTTTAGAGTTACTCGTGCCTCGCTGGTATAGGGAGAGTGACCTAAAAGTGGTTTACCATGGCTTTCCATTTTCACCACCAGGCAAATGCCACGACGGTTCCTTTCAACAGGTCCATCTTCTAAAATCCCATTAATGACCTTTCCTTAATTAGACTCAAGTTAGTAGTCGCCTGGGCGATCGGTATGTCACCATCCCCAGTTGTATCTGCTGACAAAGTGCTTTCAGCTCCCAGACACCGTCCTTCCGGTAGAGGAATGATCCCTCGCAGAGTCCGTGAGTGAAGCCGAGCTGAGAGGATAAACGATTTAAATAAATAAATACATATTCCATGTGTTATTTTTCTTTCAGTTTATCAGACCTGAGTAGATACGTGTTTCCCCTCAGGTAAACCGCCAGTCTTTATTGGAATAATGTGGAAAAAGTACATCAAATTACGAGAAAGTTTGCAAGTGTGCTCAATGGAATAAAAATGTTTCCTGAAATCAGAAATAGTATGAAGCAAAATAAATGTGAACAATATCGACCACAACTAGACAGAAAAATAATTCTGTGCACTATAAACTCTAAAGAGTAATGAAGATGTCAGTATCAGAGAAGATAAAAACGCAGAACGATATGAAAATGACCCTAAGATTTATAACCAATGCTTAAATCAAGTGCATTGAAACGCACGAAGTCAATCATAACATTTACAAGGAACATAGGAATGAAGTCTGTTTTGTAATTGTAATAAGGTGACAGACCTCACTTGTTTTGAGGAGTCAAGGAGATTGGAGGTTAATGGTTGGATTTACTGATAATAATCAGTCCAATTCATCAATGCACATGACAGTTGTCATATTTCAGGTTCATTCTTCATGCAATTCTATGTTGGGTGTATTTTAAGAAGTGACGTATATCGGTTGAAAGGATCTTGATTTAAAGACTTGTACCAGTATGTAAAAGCGTTCCTAATGCACAGTAGGAGCCTTCCAGCGTCCCACGTAATATATGAATGGGTGGAGTCGAGGTCCGCTCACCAGACAGTGAAGTGGGACAGGCCCTGGACCTGCCTCCCATTCAACTCTCCGAGCGGGCGCCAACCTCAACTTAACCAAGTCAGTTCCAGCTCCATATTCTCCAGTTCTTTATGAGGTGTGAGACAATATGTACTGTATATGGACCGATAAAAATGACAGTTGATGATAGTTTGAAAATATATTTTGCGGTCAATTGACTTAGTATAACCGTATGTAAGATGGAGGAAGGAAGGAAGGAAGGAAGGAAGGAAGGAAGGAAGGAAGGAAACTTGTAGTTTTACGTGACCATTAACCTCTCAATCATGAGCCACGGGATGTCCATTTTTACGTGGAATCTGAATCACAGGACGTGACATTTCACTTCGAAAATCTTTCATGCATTGATCGGGAATCGAAACCTGTCAGCCTTGTTGAGAAGTAAGCAGTTTGACCACGCCAAGATACAACCCCGTTACATAACCGTATGTAAATGTAACTGAGAGATGGACAGTAAAATAAGTTTCTTTTGATGATTCTTTTAGGGCTAACGCGCTAGGCTTTGGCCGGAAGTGCCCCGGGTTAGATTCCCGGCTGAGCTATCAGGGATTTTAATCTCCTGGGGTTAATTCCCGTGGGTTGAGGACTGGGTGTATGTGACGTCTTCATAATCACTTCATCCTCATTACGACGCGCAGATCGCCCACGGGCGTCGACTAAAAATATCTGCACTCGGTCTCTCCGGAGGCCACACGATTATCAGGGCTTTGTGACATCGTGGTCATGTAGCCACGTGCCCTTGGATGTGTGGAATTTTCTGATAACCAGTGTCACTGTGATGTCTGTACTAGTAATTTGTATTTGTAATTGACATTGGATTTGGATATGAAGTGGCTGTGGCCTTAAGTAAGGCACCATCCCAGCATTTGCCTGGAGTGAGAGTGGGAAACCAGGGATAACCACTCCCAGGACGGTTGAGGTAGGAATCGAACCCGCCTCTTCTCAGTTTTGCCTCACGAGGCTGAGTGTATCCCGTTCCAGTTCTCAGACCAGAATTAAGTTTCTTGGCGGAGCTGGGAATTGAACCCGGGCCTCCATGGCGAGAGCCAAGAATGCAAGCCACTACGCTACGAGGCGGAAGACAGTAAAATGATTAGTAGTGGGAAGAAGTTCATGCCTAGGGGTGCACAATATAAAACATTGCAAGAAGAACAGGCTGATAAATTAATGAAACAGACGGAGAAAAGAACAGCTTTCCTTTGTCGTAAAGATGAGGATTTTTTTTCTAGCGAATGGCTTTTAGTGCCGGGAGTGTCCAAGGACATGTTCGACTTGCCAGTTTTTGTAGCTGATTCGAGGTGGACCCCCAATGGGTGAGCGACAAGTACCGTCGCGTGTGGAGTGTTGTCTGGGGGAGGAAAGTGTGATTGTAAGGACGAGGAATTGGAAGGTAGCGGCTGTGGCCTATAGTTAGGGACCAACCCCGGCATTTGCCTGGAAGGAAGATGGGAAACCACAGAGGACCATCTTCATGGCTGCAGGCGGGGAGATTCGAACCTCCTCGCCTCCCGGATGTGAGCGACTGCCAGCAGTCATGCCGTAACGACCACGGATAACTCACCCGGTAAGACGAGGATAATATTGAAATGAAAGTAGACGAAGCAAGTACAGGGTGGGACATTAAATGCTCCCCCATTTTGATGTTGAATACATTTTGAATTGTGAATACTATCTCAAACATAGACCACAATGAATAGTTCACCATGGAGAACTGTTCTAACTTAGCACATGCTGCCTAGTAAGCAAACTGCAGTCTCAGCCGCTTGCGTTCATCAGTGATGTTGTTAATTCATTTAGCGACTTTGTGACATCGTGATCATTTATCCCCGTGTACTTGGGTGTATGTATGTATGTATGTATGTATGTATGTATGTATGTATGTACAGTATGTATATATATATACTAGCAGAAGTACCCATTCTTCGAACGGTCTTCGGTATTAATAACCAGACGTAATCAATTGAGCTACTGTTGCAATGGTTAGGGGCTTGGAACCTGTTTGTCGACAAAGAAAAATGATTAGTTGAAATATGCTCTGAAACTAATTTACCTAACGTGTACTTTCTGACGTGAAAATAAAATTGAAAACCTCGTAGATGAAACGCAATACACGTCATATAAAAACTGTCCCTCACTGTTGTGTCACGTCCGCATCCAGAGGAAGACCCCTTTAATAAATTATAAAGGCTTGTGGTGCATTGAAATTCAGGTTTTTAGCCTCCAATGGCCCAAATTCCTAAAAGCCAAAAAATAAAATAAAAAATAAATGATTTCAATTCAGGAATTTTTGGAAATAATGTTGCTGTTTGAAGATATAATAGACATTCTGCACGACATATCGCACGTTTAAGTCTTGTGAAAAAATCTAGGGTACCCCTTGACTCCCTTAAGCGCATTGATGAATTTTGCAGTTTTTGTTGGTTCCGTGATAACCTTATAGCCATTTGCAAACTTTCACAGAAATTCAATAAATGGAGTGGCATTAGCCTACTTCTTGCAGAAATAGATGGAAAGTTGGATGTAACTTTTTGAGACACTGTTGTCATGGTTACTGGCTTGCATTCCTACATTAGTTTATTAAATGAAATGAGTTTTCTGGGAATATCTCAGAAACTTTTGGTTTTAGAGCCTTAGAATGTAGTTTTCGGGGACTCTTTGCGGCTGTTTAGGGGCCCCGAGTTTTGTTTCTGATACCAAGGGGCTGAAAATAAGCTTTGTCTCGTCGTAGTAGGCCGTAGTATAATAATATTATTATTGAATAACCAGAAAACAATACAGGAACCCTATTTTACCAGAGGTACATTAGGGTTATAGAATAAAAACAAAGCAAATATAAATATTACTAACATAGTTTACAAAAAACTTTGTTGATGAAAGTGAGGAATTGTCCTAAACAGCACTGCCTCTTGAAAATATGGTACAGCGGTTTTGAAAGTTCCAGGTTACAGCTATAAAGGTGGCATTGTAAATTGTATCTTTCCATTTCAAAAACAGGACACTCAAATATACGGTGACACACCGATTGAGGCAATCCACAAAAACATGAATAGTCGTATGTTGCTATTTTAAAACGTTCAAAATAAGACTTGAATTTTCCATGACCAGTTAAAAATTGTGTGAGGACAAAGTTTGGCACTAATAATTTTGATAACAGTCGATTTTGTACTTCCGGGAAGAAGAATATTTCTCTTGTTACAGACCCTTTCATGCGATATTCCATTCGTTTAATATGTATAATAATAATTATTATAATAATAACATAATAATATAATAGACCTTCCGTACCACACCAGCACGTGTAAATCGCGTGAAAAAATTCTAGAGTACCCCTTGACCCCCTTAAGCGCATTATATGTATTGATGAATTTTACAGCTTAATTTAGTTCCATTATAATCTTATAGCCGTTTGCAAACTGAGGGCCCCCGAGTTTCGTTTCTCACATTGAGAAGTTGAAAATGAGCTTTGTCTCGCCCTTCTACGCCTATTTCAGCAAGTATTTTAAGGGGGTAGGCCCCCTTTTATGAGAGGTATAGAGAATAGTTACATCAATGATTAATGTCGTGCCTCTGAAGGATATCTGTACCAAATTTGACGTTGATCCACCCAGCCGTTCTCGAGTTATAAGGGAACAAAATTGTCCACAGACAAACAAACATACATACATACATACATACTGAACCCTTTAACCTCTGATGGATAAATGATTCGATGTTTATTTCTTCAATTAATAAATATTTCTACAAGCATCATGAAAATAGCCAGACGGAGATGAGGAAATTTCAAGCATTTGCTGGAGACAATGAGGAAATACCTGCAGCAGTTTGACAAAAGGCTAAATACTTAGGATTGTGAAAAGAAAGACCTAGCAATGATTCAGAAGAACAGGTGGTGGCCACCTCAAAAAATAGAAGCGACGCGCAGTGAGACACGCTTCTGGTATGTTCATTGTAATATTCGCGCCTAGAAAAAATATGATGCAGTAACGTGAGTGGCTGATGAAAATACTAGACACTCCTACTAGACCAAGGTATGATAAAAACCGCCAAGTTACAGAAAATGTCGAACCAATGGGAGAAGAATGCTTACCAGCGCGGCAAGTCTAGCTTGGGCACGCTATGGCTAGCATTAACGCGGGAGATCGGCTAGACAACATCTCTACGATCGATTCTAGGATTAATGGGCATATTCTTGACCTGCGCTATTTTTCGAGTTCAATGATATTTATTTCTTTCCTGTACCACTATTATTTTGAGAAAATCTTATATAATTTCCCCCTCTATCTATACCTAGGGCCGGTTCATTTATAAGTGGCGTGAAGAGCCAAGACATTGCTATTACTCTTGTACGTCTGAGGACGTGAGGGCGTATTACCTTTGTTCGTCTGAGGACGGAAGCTTTTATATTTTGCGTGTCATGACGGACACAGAAATTATTAATATATGTGTTAAAATCAGTGTTAGATAGTCATAGTACTATATTTTGTAGGGGCAGTATCATCGATAATTCGCCAACGAACAGTTCCGGGAAAAGTAGTACCTGAAACGGCGAATTTAGTAGTCAGATATCAAGTGTATAATAATTTAATTTTTTGAATCAGCACGAGAGATGACATCGCTTACCATGGAAGGAGCCTGGAACTATCAACACTCCGTCAAGATGGTTGAAATGAGATAAGAAGCATCCAGTTGGGAGATGGCTCCTGATGTTCTTTGACGGGTGACTGGCTGAGGATGAGTACAGAATAATATTCTTATTATCTGATAGATTAACTTATGGTATATGGGACATATTTTGTTTTGTAAATAATTTGCTTGTGTGATTAACGTAGTATATTTAGTTTTGGTCTGACACACCTTTTGCATGGAAACAGCTCGCATGTTATTAGTGGAAGGTTCTTGTTTTTGTTTGTTGTTTTAACTAACGTAGCTATGTGGACGACCGTGTTTGCATACGTTACGCAATGCGGTTAAAAACGTCTCTCGGAGATATGTTGTGTTTCAGAAGTAGGACTGAAGTAATATAATTATACAGTAGATTGGAGGGTAATTAATCCTTTTTTTTTGGTTTATTATTGATCAGATTCAGTGAAATTATTGCCTTTGGAGCAATGTGATTTGTGACGAAGAGCAGTCAGCTTTATCGTAGGTTTTAATATATTTTTTTAAATAGTTTGCGAGCACCCATTCAGCCGACCTGTGTGAAAAAACGTGATGTCATTCCCAGATGTGTGTGTGTGTGTATGTTGTGGTCATTACAAGCGGGAATTTCAGCGTAGACTGATTTCTGTCAGCTTGGTGCCAGGTCCATATTGTAACCTTGCGAGGGCAATTGTGGATATTTTGATTAATGTCTGACCATTTGTTGAGGTGGTTGAGATTTGCTGCTGTTGATTCTTTGAGATAACGGCACAGCTGGTCAGTTATTTTTACACACTGGAGTTGGGACGATGACAGGTATTGAGGAAAGGGGGAGATGTTTCACAAGACGGACTGAAGGTTGCTAGCGAGGTCATTAGTGGAGAGTGCTTGTGGCACCGTAATTACTTGTCACCTTTCTTTCTTAATTATAGTTTAAATCCTATGACCCTTACCTCAGTAGAGCATGTTGTTTGGCGAACGTAAACATCACACTAGGAACTGAGCGCGACCCCTTGATCAAGATTCTTGCATATAAACACTGCTATTCTGAAGGGTTCATAGGAGTTAAACTGTCGCCCAACGTGGGGCGGTTCACTGTGGTGTAACGGCAAAGATTTTGCACATGTCAATGTAAGCGCAGTTGGGTTTTCAAACTGACGCAACAATGAAGGTGTAACTTTGTTGCTGGTTCGCTGCTGGAACACATTTATTTGGCGTATTTGAGTAAAACTGACATGCCGCAAGTGCAGGCAGATATGACAGTATTTTAATCACCGGAAAGTGATATTTTAGTAAAAGTAATTGAGGCGAAGTGGATACCGCCAAATGTGTGAAATATAAATTAAAATCAGGAGTTTGCAATGTAAAATACGGTTCAAGTTTTTGTCTATTGAATTAAAGTAAAAGGTAATATACGTGATACCGGGCGCCCAATGATTAACGTTAAAACTAGATTTGTTTAGAAAGTCAAACTCATGAAAATATTAGGAGGCTGGAAGCCTTAAATGACAATTAATAATTTGTTAATTAGTCAGTGTTAATATTAGATCAGGATAACAATTTAATGACTGAATATGTGTTTGGGTTTAAATTAAATTGAGTAAAATTAGAACTACTCAGAGATGCAATCGACTAGTGGGATTAAATGTAAAAATAAATGAACTGAGTAGGGTAAAGAAATTAAAGGTGCATTGGATTGTATGTGTGTGTCAAAGGGCATTGCTTTATGCCATTTCCCTAATGTCTCATATAAAGTGTATAAGATGGCAACGGTGGAACAGATTCAAGAAATCATTGAGAGCGCGGCTAGGAGAACACAGGAATTGTTGGACACTAAATTGGCGAAACAAAGTGAATCATTAAACGCTAAATTATCAGAACAAAGTGAATCACTAAACACAAAATTATCTGAACAAATAAACACTAAACTATCAGAACAAAGTGAATCATTAAACACTAGTATGTTAGAACAAAGTGAAGCATTAAACGCGAAATTATCTGAACAAATAAACAATAGTTTGTTAGAACAAAGTGAGTCTATAAACAAATTATCCGAACAAAGTGAATCATTGCGGACACAATTAAATAACAGTAGGATTGAACAAAATGAATATCAGGCGGAACAAGCTAGATTATTAAAAAGTGAAATTAATGACACTATCAATTCGCAGTTAGAGGCGCAGAATGATAAAAACACGAACCAATTAGCTTCGTTAACCGCAGAGATGAAAGATCACACTAATCAACAGATGGTATTGCTGGCCCTAGATGTTAGTAAAAACAATGAAAAACAATTAGATCAGATTAAGAAAATGGAAAGTATTTTTGATCAAAAACTTAGCATTCTGGATGAAACGGTGTTGGCTAAATTAGAGCAAATTGAACTAGCGTGCACTATGAATACAAGCGAGGTCAAGATAGCTCAGGATAAGTTAGAAGGACGATTTATGGAAATGGAAAAGAGCGGCAAAGTCATTCAACAACAATTATCAGCGGTAGATGAAAATATATCCGGCATAATTAAAGATATGGATGGTCTCGAAATAAAATCAGCGGAGCAATGGAAAAGCCTAGAAGCGGATCAGAATCAATTAAAGAATACCATCGACGAAAGGTTGAGCCAGATAGAAAGCAATCAGGATGACACTAAAAGCCAGATTGAAGAGAAAATAAGCACGATTAAGGAGCAAATAAGGAAAGATTGGCGAAAAATGAATATCGATTCTAAAGAGGAAAGATCAACCATCCTAAAAACAGTAGGCGAAAATCATACTCGTGTTCAAGCATTAGAGCAAGAAATTAAGAGTGAACTTAAAGAACAAACAGACAGGATCATTAAAGCCGAACTGAGGTCGTTAGAACAATCTTCGATATTTAAAACGGGAACATTGAAAGACAAGCAGGAAGACTCAAATAGCCCCGGGGAGGAAAGCACCGCAGGGAGTCAAGCTCAGACAGAGAGCCCATTAACAGCAAACACGGAAGGGTTTCGCAAGAATATTGAAAGGAGTTCCACGCCACAGGACGGTCATCAGCCCACACAACTTATCCAAGTAATTCGCTCGAACGATTATAAACCGCAGAAATACACGGAGAATTCAGGGGTGACACCTAAAGCTTTTATTAAAGAAATTGAAGATCATTACAATGACACTGGGGTACCTGAAGCACGTAGATTGAGGATGATGGAGAGATTTTTATCAGGAAATGTCCTTACATGGTTTTTAAGCTTCAAATATACATTTGGAACCATGTCAGATTTCAAATTAGCGTTTCTGCGCAAATACTGGTCGCCAGCTATACAACAGAGTCTAAGGATGGAGCTTTACTCTAGAAAATACCAAACTACCCAGCAAACGAAATACTCAGATTTCTTTAACATGCAAATGCTAAAATTTCGCGACCTTGATTACCCTTTAAATGAAGCGGATCCGGTGATGACAATAGCGCGGCAATTACCAGTCAAAGTGCAACAAGTACTAGTCACAGCGAACGTTAGTACGGCCTTACATGCAGAGCAGATATTACGCCAGATAGATGAGACTACATCTCATAATCATTATAGAGGAGGAAGACAGCTGGAGTTAGTCAATACGACAGAGGTCATAAAACCTAAACAGGCAAACACTAAAACGCAGGGTACTAATACAAGCACGTCCACACCTAGGCGAAACCAGGAAGAAGGAGAAAACAGACCATACCAGCGTAACGAGAATAACTATAACAATAGGTCATATCAAGGCAACAATAGATATCAACAGAGAGGATATCAGCAATGGCGTGAAAATCGAAGGAATGATAGGCCTTATGGAAGATACGGTGATTACAATGCTAATCAAAGATGAAAAGGAAGAAGAGATCAAAATCAAGGAGAGGCGCGTAATTATCGAAATGACTGGGATGATAGGCACGCTCAATCACAAAATTACCTAGAGGAATTACAAACTTGTCAAGGTGGAGGGCTAGGAAGATGGGAAAAAGCCATTGGGAACATGAAGAATCCAGACACACATACTGAGGAAGCTGGAAGTCTACTGAGACAAAAGGAATATCAAGGGCATGGGCGACAAACGGATGATAGGAGTCGCACCGGAGCTAAAAAAAATGCTAAATTTGGATAAAGAAGACAGTCTACAAACGCAAAAGTCGGAAGTTGAAGGTGGATGGATAGTAGCGAACATACAAGAATGGATTGCTTTGCCAGAAGACTGCCTGGAGGAGACGGTGAAACCACGGAACGATGAAATTAGGCAGTTACCCATTATGTACGCGAGGATTGGTGGAATTAATATAAGATGTTTATTGGATACGGGGTCGCAGATCAGTATGGTATCGGAGGCCTTGGTTCGAGAGTTGGGACGGAGTCAGAATATTCCTGTGATTCCCGTACACGTCGGACACGTCGGAGTAGATAAATGCGAAGCGACAATAGGAGAGACATTTACATGGCCACGTATGAGAACAACTATATGTGACGTCATTACGACTTGTGATCCTTGTCAGAGGACAAAGCCCAATAACTATTTAATGAGGCAGTATCCTAGACCATTGCTACCTCAGAAACCCTGCGAGCTACTGGCCCTAGACTGTTTCGGTCCAATTCCGAAGGGAAGGCGAGGTTGCCGTCACTTGCTAGTGTGCATTGATGTATTTTCTAAGTTTGTCGTATTATGCCCCATTCAGAAAACTACATCGAAACAAGTACTCAGTCGTATTCGAAATAGAGTTATTCCAATCCTTGGAAAACCAGAATTTATATTGTCAGATCATGGCAGTTATTTCACAAGTGCCGAATTCAAGAAAGGTATGGAGGACATGGGTATAAAACACGTTTTAAGCAGTATCCGACATGCCCATGCTAATCCAAGTGAGAGAGCAATAAAATGTATAACATCATACTTGAGAATCTTCATTCCAAATGAACATCACAAATGGGTGGATAAAATTAAGGATGTAGAGACATGCATGAATTCTACCAGACACGAGTCAACAGGACAGATACCTATGGTCCTACACAAAAACGAGTATCCAGTGAGAACGTGGAAAAGCATCATTAACTGCCCACAAGATCCCATGATAGCACCTGACCTGCGAGTTGAGAGAACGAGAGCCTACATGAGAAAACAAGCAGATCGCAGATTACGGCGAGTAAGAAATAAGAGGTTTCACAGTGATCTTGAAATCAACCAGCTCGTTTTGGTGGAACGACCCGCTACATCGGATCCAGAGAAGAAGATCTTCAGCAAATTCTGCGAAAAGTTCATAGGACCCTATTCTATTGTAAGAAACCTTGGAAATAATGCATACAGAGTGAAAGAGTTAAGCACAGGAACAATGTCGGTCTACAACGCAGCCAACTTAAAAAAGTATCGAAGAAGCGAACCATTAGAGCGCCGAAATAATGATGCAGTTTGAATATATGGACGTCCTAGTATCAACCAAGTGAACGGGGAGCAGTTGAGTACGGCACGTGAAGAAGGAAGTGGAATGGTGTTGCAAACATTAACGAGACGAGCAGAGTGTTGCCTAAGGCACCAGCGCGTCATGCAAGCATTTGAGAGGGTCATTACAAGCAGGAAATGTAACGAGTAAATGCCATTCAAGACAGGAGCGGCTAGCCCAAGTTATAGAAAAGGGGTGATTCCGAAATAAAACAAATTGGCCTACGGAAGTCTTTTTAAAAATTATCGACTTTCTCCGAAGTTCGAAATTTTGTGAGTGGAGGAGTTGTGAACCCTTTAACCTCTGATGGATAAATGATTCGATGTTTATTTCTTCAATTAATAAATATTTCTACAAGCATCATGAAAACAGCCAGACGGAGATGAGGAAATTTCAAGCATTTGCTGGAGACAATGAGGAAATACCTGCAGCGGTTTGACAAAAGGCTAAATACTTAGGATTGTGAAAAGACAGACCTAGCAATGATTCAGAAGGACAGGTGGTGGCCACCTCAAAATAGAAGCGACGCGCAGTGAGACACGCTTCTGGTATGTTCATTGTAATATTCGCGCCTAGAAAAAATATGATGCAGTAACGTGAGTGGCTGATGAAAATACTAGACACTCCTACTAGGCCAAGGTATGATAAAAACCGCCAAGTTACAGAAAATGTCGAACCAATGGGAGAAGAATGCTTACCAGCGCGGCAAGTCTAGCTTGGGCACGCTATGGCTAGCATTAACGCGGGAGATCGGCTAGACATCATCTCTACGATCGATTCTAGGATTAATGGGCATATTCTTGACCTGCGCTATTTTTCGAGTTCAATGATATTTATTTCATTCCTGTACCACTATTATTTTGAGAAAATCTTATATAATTTCCCCCTCTATCTATACCTAGGGCCGGTTCATTTATAAGTGGCGTGAAGAGCCAAGACATTGCTATTACTCTTGTACGTCTGAGGACGTAAGGGCGTATTACTTTTGTTCGTCTGAGGACGGAAGCTTTTATATTTTACGTGTCATGAAGGACACAGAAATTATTAATATATGTGTTAAAATCAGTGTTAGATAGTCATAGTACTATATTTTGTAAGGGCAGTATCATCGATAATTCGCCAACGAACAGTTCCGGGGAAAGTAGTACCTGAAACGGCGAATTTAGTAGTCAGATATCAAGTGTATAATAATTTAACTTTTTGAATCAGCACGCGAGATGACATCGCTTACCATGGAAGGAGCCTGGAACTATCAACACTCCGTCAAGATGGTTGAAATGAGATAAGAAGCATCCAGTTGGGAGATGGCTCCTGATGTTCTTTGACGGGTGACTGGCTGAGGATGAGTACAGAATAATATTCTTATTATCTGATAGATTAACTTATGGTATATGGGACATATTTTGTTTTGTAAATAATTTGCTTGTGTGATTAACGTAGTATATTTAGTTTTGGTCTGACACACCTTTTGCATGGAAACAGCTCGCATATGTTATTAGTGGAAGGTTCTTGTTTTTGTTTGTTGTTTTAACAAACGTAGCTATGTGGACGACCGTGTTTGCATATGTTACGCAATGCGGTTAAAAACGTCTCTCGGAGATATGTTGTGTTTCAGAAGTAGGACTGAAGTAATATAATTATACAGTAGATTGGAGGGTAATTAATCCTTTTTGTTTTGTTTATTATTGATCAGATTCAGTGAAATTATTGCCTTTGGAGCAATGTGATTTGTGACGAAGAGCAGTCAGCTCTATCGTAGGTTTTTTGTTTTTTTTAAATAGTTTGCGAGCACCCATTCAGCCGACCTGTGTGAAAAAACGTGATGTCATTCACAGATGTGTGTGTGTGTGTGTGTGTATGTTGTGGTCATTACAAGCGGGAATTTCAGCGTAGACTGATTTCTGTCAGCTTGGTGCCAGGTCCATATTGTAACCTTGCGAGGGCAATTGTGGATATTTTGATTAATGTCTGACCATTTGTTGAGGTGGTTGAGATTTGCTGCTGTTGATTCTTTGAGATAACGGCACAGCTGGTCAGTTATTTTTACACACTGGAGTTGGGACGATGACAGGTATTGAGGAAAGGGGGAGATGTTTCACAAGACGGACTGAAGGTTGCTAGCGAGGTCATTAGTGGAGAGTGCTTGTGGCACCGTAATTACTTGAAATACAGAATTAAGAACTGATCAATGATAAAAATTGTTTAAATAAATGGGAGTTGCCTACGAATCACGATAATCTCCGAAGCGTTAGCTTAATATGCAGTTTTGTTCATATGAAGTAATATCAGCTGGTCAGGCTTTTGTTGTTGTTGGTTTAGTCCATGTTTATATTCCATTCAGTGACCCGTGAAGTCACGTGCAATGCTGTATTTCCTTGCTTGTGTATTGAGCAATTGGCCGGTGTTGGCAGCTCATTGTCAAGTGCGTCATCGCGCTAAATGAGGGTCTCGAGAGAGATTCCTGTAAATAGTAGATTTTAGTGTGTGTGTCAGCATTACATTTTTAATGGTTTTTATTAGTGTCATGTTCCATATCCGTAAACGTTGATTTACGAGATGATTGTTCGTGAGCACCGTGGCTGTTAACCCGTTGTAAACGAACAGTCATCCAAAGTACTCATTCCTCGTAGTTAGTCATTACGCGTACATAAAATCCAAATTGCAAGTTAGTGGAACCAGGACCCACATTTTAATAAAGGGGAGATCCGTCTGACTCCTCAGCATTGATAGATATTCCTGTCATGGGAAAATTCAGGGAGGATTTTTTTATTATTGTTGTTTATATTCTTTTTATGCACTATTAGTCATTAAATCATGTTATTATTTTACGTCTTGTCACCTTTCTTTCTTAATTATAGTTTAAATCCTATGACCCTTACCTCAGTAGAGCATGTTGTTTGGCGAACGTAAACATCACACTAGGAACTGAGCGCGACCCCTTGATCGAGATTCTTGCATATAAACACTGCTATTCTGAAGGGTTCAATACATACATACATACATACATACATACATAGACAGACAGACAGACAGACAAAAAAAAATATTTTCGCGCACATCCGTCAAAATTCAGAAAAAACAGGCAAACTTTCATTCTTATATAGAGAGAAAAAATGTCTGATAACCTGTGCTATTGTGGAGCTGTAGAGGTGTGTATTTGTAATGCAGGTGAAGATTGAGAAGGAGGCTGCCGTGCTTTAAGTTAGAAACCATCCCGGCATTTTCCTGGAGTAGAAGTGGGAAACCACCTCTAGGATGACCGAGATGGGAATCGAACCCACCTCTTATCAACTTTGGGGGCGTGGTGGCTCAGCGGTCTAGCTGTATGCCTCTCACCAAGGCGGTCCGGTTTCGATTCCCGGTCAATGCATGTGAGATTTTCGAAGTGAAATGCCATGTCCTGTGGTTCGGATCCCACGTAAAACGGAGGTCCCGTGGCTCATGATCTCACGATTAACGGTCACGTTAAACTACAAGCTTCCTTTTTTTTTAAATCAACTTTGCCTCACGAGTAAACCCCGTTCCAGATCTCAGACCAGAATTAAATTTCTTGGCAGAGCCTGGAATCAAACCCGAGCCTCTGCGGTGACAGCCAAGAATGCTAGCCACTAAGCAACGAGGCGGAATTCGTCAGTGAGCTTATGCACAGAGGTACTTTAAGGAGGTCACATCGAAAATTCATTTCAACGGAGCGTCTGGATATCCGTGTTGTACTGTGCCCGTTTAGACCGGAGTCCGCACGACCACATATGCATTTTACCAATAATCAGTCAGCACGAGAATCAAAATATCCCGGAGCGCCAGATGGGTTAAAGCAAATCGCAAAAACGACATCAAATTTATAAAACTGCTTTGCTGATTTTTGGCTCAATGCAACAATAAGGATAGAAGGAGATTTAATTGGGTGAAACACATCTGGTAAAATTATCTCAGTTTATTTAAAGTTAAAATCTGACTGCAAGAATAATGCTCAAAGCAGCATCATCCACGTGTGGCGATCCACACTCTTATTTACACACAATATACAGAAATCTTCCAAACACATTTGACAATCTTTTGAAAACACAAGTCCGATTGTTAGTCCTGTGGACTGTGTTTCAAAATTATTAACATTTTAACTCCAGTGCAAAATGAATTGTCCATACTGGAAATAACGTAGATCACTGTTTGACTATTTACATGATATTAACACTCGTAGAATAAATGTTTATAGAATTTCTTAAACTTTCATTTGTTTTCCAGTTTTCCAAAATATATCGTTGAAACTATTATTATCATCGTAGCAACACAAATTATTAACACATATTAACAACATCTGAAAAGTATTTGACCATTGAGCATAGCATCGAAGAACTGTGCGAAGCACAACAACAATTAATTGTTCTTCTGACATTAAACATTCGAGAAGTGACTCGATTATGAACTTCAAGTTCCAAACAAAACATATGATTTCTGAATCATCAACTTGATCAATAAATGGTTGAACCATTCAACTATTAGATTTTCCACTTGGAATTATTATAAAAAAAAGTATTTATATTTATGGCCATTTCTAGCAACTTTCACAACTTGCAATTCTTCGACAGAATGCGGAAATTAGAATTGTAGTCTTATAACGAATTCATTTAGTTCATGGCACTAGGATTGAAAATATCCTTCAAATTATTCGTGGTTAAAGAATTATTTTAAATTGGCAGTGGCCCATTCTACTATTTGTGTAAGAACACAATATTATAACAACAACAACAACGGCAAAGGTCTTCCTCTGAAGAAGAATAAACTACTATCATGACAAATCCGGGTTCTAGCAAAATCAAATTCTAAATGGAATTCGTAAACAAGGTTGAAATAAGAACTGATGGTTTCAAAGAAATAACCTTCGGGTTATTCATACGACGAAATGTGTGGCTCCAATACTCCTACTATAAACCTGAGCCATCGAACCTGCTATTTGATTGATGCTCGAAAAAAACCTTCATTCCTGCGACTTAACATGCGCACCTGGGAATGGCATTTCAACTACTCCACACACATAAATTATCTTCCCAAAATTTATACAATAAATCAAGCCTCTGCTTGTTATCAACACTGGAAGATTAATAAACTTACAAGTTTATTTTATTTTACCATTCAGTTCAACCCGTGAATTTACCATACTTATGAAAAGCTTCATTTCACTTTCGAGTGTATTTACGTCATGATTTTATATAAATACAAAAATATCCTATTTGATACAAATATCAATTGCTTCCCGTTTCATGCCTCTCCGTGTTATATGAAACATATGCTTTGCTCATAGCAAATATCAACTGTTCTACCAGAACTGAAATGTAGGTTGAATGCGGGCTTGCGCTAACCACTCTCCTTCGTAAAATCTCCTGTTCCAAACTAGAAATGTTTCAACTACTTCATAGGCTCTTTCTCAATACATATGATTATTATAAAATATAATATCCAAGAATTATTTAGAAAAATTATGAAAATTATTATTATTATTTCAAATATGTTGAATTATCATCTCATTATGTGAGAATCCACATGTTCGAACCTTCGAATATGGAAAAAATATCCATTCCTCAACAAAAATAAATTTAACTTTTACAGTTACATCGGCTGATTATCGTGATTTCCCAAAAATATGAAAAATTCAAATAAATGCTCAAAATGCTCAGTCATCGATCCTAAACTGTTCTGAGTGCTGAAAATGCTCATAATAAATCTAACAAGTCTTGCGTAAATCATTACAAGCTTTAAATACGACGAAAAAAATGTGTTGGTCATCTGCAGAAAAATAGTTTGTTCCAATTAGCTAAGCATAAAATAATTCAAATGTGGCTTACATTTCTTGATGTTCTTGAAGTGTAGTAAACCTGGTCTATACCAGATTTATCCGTAGACATGCCCTATCGGACAAGCACGTATAATCCTTGTATCGGCCGCCATTGTAGACCCACAAATCGTCTAGTCAGACATAGTGGTAGTATCTTTCGACGTTTTAAATGACTGTGGTTCCATTTTAATATGGGCTTCTAACAAAGCCATAACAGTTTGTTTGAAATAGGGTCAGATCTAAGTGATCTCTTCTTAAATGTGTCAGTTGTAACCTAACTCACTGTAATCTCATCAGTACAAGAAAAACGTTGACAGTCTAAGCAGTTAACGGCTGTTCTGAAGATCGTTCCCTGGGCATGGTTTATTAAAATCACCATCTGCCATGCGCTAGACAACTTGCAGTTTCCCTTGCGTAGACTAATGAACGCCACCGTTATAGACTATTCTTCAATGTACTGACGGATTGAAGTGGTTAAATAGTTACAAAATATGAAAACTGACTTGAAATGGATTTAAACATCCAAGTATTAATTTACTATTGGACTGTGACAATATACTATTTTCTAGACCAAGCCTAGCATATGTCCTTTAAGAAATATAAATATTTCCACCAATGTCTGTAGAAAAACAATCACCTCAGTGATTCTCCTCACCAGAAACTCACTAAGTTCCAACTCGTTTGCGCAGCACTTCTCGTGACTATCACGATTTGAAAAGTACTTCTTCGTAGAGGCGGCAACCATGTGCCTTGGCTCAGCGTAGACGCAACTTGTTCGCCAAGTGCTTGTGATGAATTGAGCTACCTAAGCCTGCTCCAGCTTGCTTTTATACAAAAACGGTCAGGGTCACGCGTCATCGCCTGATATCTAAAAATCCTCATATCTCTTGAATCCCTGGTCCGATTTACTTGATACTAATTGCATTCTCTTTCATTTGGCCGTGCCAGTAATCTGATCCCAGTCTCAAGTCTCTGCTCCATAGTTAACTATTTAATCAATAAATAGTCTCCACCTCTGCTGTTACTCGCTACGTCATTTACCATCCAACTATCGGTAATTTCCTTCGAAAGGCTTCGAGAAGCAATGTAGCGCGATATTCAAATATCCGAACTTTCAAAAGCTGCTACAGCCTTTCCCTTGATATCTAGGTGTCTGAAACTTGGAATACCCATTCCTAGATTTGGGCACAGTACTTCCGGGGCTTCTCTGAATAGCAACTCGTACTGCTTCCATATTCTCCGGTGATCAAACAGGCTTTGGTTCCAATATTGTTTCTAGGCTTGACGAGAGGGAAGGACAAGCGGGGGCGGTAGAAGAGTTCAGAATAGACAAATTCCCAAATAAAAACAAAAAGAAAAAGAACAAGTAGTTCCGTAAAGAACTTAATTATCTATTTTCATATCCTACTGATCTACGAGAAATGAAAACGAGATTTTAAACAAGTTGTTCAGCAAAGAACATATAGCCTACTTTCTCCTAAATGTATGGGTATATTTATAACTCTGTGTCCTCATCCCTAAAACCACCTCTACCACCATGTAGTGTTTGTTTTCTTTTATATTGATAATTAGCCAGTAAGTGTCAAAATCAATATTATATACTTTATGATGATTGAATAACAAAACTACTAACGTATTGTAATGCATTCACGTCCGTTAATCTCTATATTAAGCCAGCCTGCAAACTTAAGGATCTATCGTTTTGGGTACCTTCCCCTTAAAAAATCCGCGCCAATCACAGTAGGTTGGTGCTGCGACCTAGCAGTGAATTCATATTTATCTAGTACGCCTCTGGGTGTTCAACGAGTAGGCAGTTTAAAGTAGCCAGGAGGGAGGCGATCCAACTGGCAGTGTTTAGTGATAGAGCGTACAGTCACTCGTCCTGCTAGAAGGACCTTCCGGAAGTACTTTTGTACACAGCGGTGCGTCCTTCCAGCAGGACTTTGGACCCTTATGGCAAATGTTTGAACTGGCCTTCCAGCAGGACGCGTCCTTCCGGCAGTACTTTGGGTTATCAGAGCGTAATAATATTGCAGTTCTGGTACTGGGCAAACAATAAAAGTCTGTAAATATTCTAAAATATTCAATATGACTCATATTGACTAATACAATAACTGTCTCTTAACAACATATTGACTCTAAAATATATAAACGTATAAAGTATAAACGTGTTTTCTTATAGTACAGAGACTAAATAAATGTATGAGTGACGGCGCGTCCATCACTCGAGAATAAATAAATAAAAAAAGCCTAGTTGTATTTTTGTCAATATCCAACTGCACAGTTGCACAACTACACGTAATTTAAACTACAGTACCATGACATTTACTGATATCATAATTACTAGCAAATAACGAGCGACTCCATGCATCTCCGCTGTTTGGAGCATCGAAATAGGTAGCAAAAACATAAACACAGTCACCATTACGTATAATCGCCGCCATTACTGAACGGTCAGAGCTACCAACTTCAGACTTGCATGCGCTGATTCGTTACATTTCCCTCTATATAATGGAAAAAAGAACGGTCCTGCCAGTAGGACGCTTCGTCCTCATATAAGCAATTGAATTACGTACTCAAATGAGGACCTAACTTCCTGCCGGCAGTGCCTTGTACGTTCTATCATTAAAGGTAATCGGAGCGCGATCGTGGCTAATAGTCGAACTACCAGTATTACAAAATTGCCATACTTTTGGCAACTCCAGCTATCTGATATGACATCTAGCGGTAAAAATGAGAAACTTACCAAGTAGGGTACATTTGTCACGTGGTGACTGTTTGTATATGGTTTCTTGTATTGGTAAACAGATCGTGGTAAATTGTTCGTGTCTTTATACATAAGTAATAAGTTTTACTCGTTGATAGAGTGAAAAAAGAGTAAAAGCAAAGTGTATTGCTTAGTTTACGGCTGTAAGTCGATGTATAAGAGAGCTGCGGATATACGTTTTCATCACTTTCCAAAAGATGCAAATAGCAATAGCCGAAATGTGATGATACCTAATAATACCTAATACCTAATAATAATAATACCTTTCCACCCCGGGAAGGATCTAACACTTGTCGAGGTAGACAGACAGAAGACCTGCGACGTAAAGCCAGCGAAGGTTATTCAGTTTAAAAACAGCTGTTACGATGGGCGCGCTGGTAAGATTGAAGTTACTTGAATAATTAATTAAATAATTAATTATTGGCTGCTTGGTAGGGAGAAGGGATGAGTTTAACTTGTATTAAAACTCGTGGGGCGACAGGAATTGCTTGATTTGGATGGTTAAAAGGTGGGTTTGGTGTTGAATATTTGAATGGTAGCGGAATCACTCATTCTACAGTGCCCACGGGGAGGCAAATTAGGCCTATATGACTCGTAGTGGAATAGCTGGAATATCGAAGAACTTAGCGATTACGAGGTGTAGGCTTGGCGGAAAGGCTGGCGGATCATCAGTTTGACATCAATTCACGATATAAGTCGGTGCTTGGAACAGTGGCGTCTGGTTTGCGTGGATGCTTAGTCTCGGAATGATAAAAGTAGCACAGCTTCGGTGTGTTATTTATTTGTTTATGTACCGTATTTCTCTATTTGAATGTCCTCGGCGTTGACTCAGGATCGACATTTACATTATATTGCGCATAATAGTACCGAAATAATGTCCGAAGTGTAGCCCTGTGTAAATTTGAATCAGCTGATCTACATCAACCATAAAAACTGATGCTTGATAATATGCAAATGACACCAAAAAATCCAGTGGAACACACAAATTAGGTCACGTGTATCGCACAGTTATACATATATACAATTAAAAATAACACTGTCATTACTTTAGAGACCACATTTATTGATTATAACCGAAAAATAAAAAGTGTTCCATATCAAACGCCTGTTATTGAGTATATTAAACCCTACTTATCCAGACCGACCGCAGCGCCCCAAGTGTTAGTTTGAGTTGCCATTAGGAGGCCAGGTATTGACACAGCGGTATATTTGGAACAATACTACCCACATAACCCACAAGAGGACAGCACCGTACAGAGACAATAAGAAGGCTGTGGTTGATAACAACGTGTATCTAATTCTTCTATTCTCCTTTTCGTAATGCCTTCTGTTTATGTGCAATGCTGGGACTGTGATTTTATTAATAAACGAGTGTATACATTAGCCTCCCCTTTGAGCTAAATGACATTTTATTCAGTATCTGTGAAAAGAGCTTGTGCATATCATTTGTAAAAGAATTCAAGAAAAAAAAAAGTCAACTGTAGCAGTATTCGATCCCCAGTCAACTGCGTGACAGGCTAACACGCTAGCCCAGAGCTAAACATATCCGTAACATCATGGCGATCTTAACTGATATATTAGATTCAACCTGTTGGCAAATAATGACTTGAAATAAACTATTTCTTCACTGCAGTACATCTTCATTATAGATCATTTCATACAAAGTTTATATTATTGTATCAGTAGGGTATATCGCATACAACATACTAAAACTACTGAAATATAAGACAGGCCCATGAGGACAGCTGCCATCTTGTCGTGTGGCAGATACAGCTCAGCTCTTTTAAGCCAGTCATACAGAATAATATTATAATATTAAATTATAATAAATAACGGATCACGACCTTCAGGATAGCTTAAACCACCCTAGGCTTGATAATCTGAATTGGTGGGTCTTAAGCTATTGATTATAATGGTTGCATAATTCACACGGCCACCATCCTGAAATGGCAAGGCCGATGACCTTGAAGTTTGGGTGAAAGACGCGTCCTATATAAAGGTATGTTGTCACCAAATTTGGTAGAGATCGGATGATTAGTTTAGCCGTAATTTGAGTTTACGTTTTGAACGTTTGAGTGGCCGCCATTCAGTTTTGGTAAAGATGGCGGCGATATAAAGTATGGCACTGAGGTGCCCTATGCTAGAGCTACCTCTGTACCAAATTTCGTTCAATTCGGTTTCACCGTGTTCGAATTGATAGGGGGGACAGACATTCAGAGTACACTCACTCACTCACTCACTCACTCACACACACACACACACACACAGACTCACACACACACATACACACAGACAGACACACAATTTTTCGCCCTGTGTTGATCTCATAAGTCTACTTTCATTTTTTGCAAAAATCGAAAGTAGGCTAAAAATTGCACAGACACCATTTTTAAGTTCTCATAAAATTCCATTAAATTACACACATGTGTTAAGGCTTGCATGAAGATAAACCGTGTGAATTTTCACAACTCTCGGGTGAAAAGTCGCGAGAAAATTCAATTTAAATATTTGAATTTCTCGTCGCCACCATGTTAGTTTTGTGCTCACCTGGCTATTGAATGATCCATAGGTAAACTTGTGTTAATCGCCTCTATCAACATAAAAATTTCAGTTGGCTGTAATCGATTCGTAGATATTGAGAACCGTCTAAATATTTCGAATGGTCGCCATGTTGGATTGTTATATGTGTACGCCATAGAGTTATGTACTATTAGATGAAGATTATTGCGAAGGTTCATTATTCAAACTTTCACTTCGATCACTTGATTAGGACACAAGAAATAAAAACTTAATTTTAAAATTTCGCACAGCCACCATCTCGAGGTTATGTAAACAATTGAACTAAATTAGATACCAGTGCATTACAATGGGTATAAAAATTTGCTGTACCAGTTTCACTGCGCTCCGATGGTTAAATCATGAGAAAAGTCTATTATAACTTATGTTTCAACTTCGCTTGGCCGCCATGTTCGTTGTGTACTTATCAGTAGGGCTCGGATTTTTAGGTTAATAAATATTTTTTTTATGTAAATACATATTTTAAGCATTTTCTATAAATACATAAATTCCTGCTTTTCACGTATTAGCACATAAAAATACATTATATTTACATTAAAGAATCAGTATGCTAGATCTTTTATTTTTTTGCATTTTTGTTCTGTGTTACTTCACCGGGGAAGAACCTGTGAGCTATCTATTCTTCATGCAGAGCGCATGTCAGCTTGCAGCTGTGTAATTCTTAACTTGTCGCCCCGTGCCACTCACTGTGGAAGCCGGGGATTTTCTTGTCCATAACCATATTGCACCACGTGCTAGACCTTCCCCCCCCCCTCCCACGCCCCTCCCAGCTACCTGGAACCAGTAGTGTCACTCACATGTAGTTAATTTCTGGCACTGTGAAGTGTAAGGGAGTTCTACGATACCTAAAGTAAAAGCAACTACAAGTTATCGTCTGCAGCAGTATGTTGCAGAATTCATTGATAATTTTACTTCTGATGGGGACGTACTGTTCTGCCAACCATGTGGGAAAGCAATCAAGGCTGAACAGCGATCTCAAGTTACACAACACCTCGAGGGCAAGAAACATATGCCGCAGTTTCACGCCTTCAGAAGACATGTTTCACGATAATCGTCGGTCATTTGTGATGGACAACCTAAAGATGTATCTTGTTGTGTATTGTAATGCTTCAGCAGTCAGTGAGACAGTAAATTCCATTCGGGAGTACTGCATATTGTTTATATTCACATTAATAAACAAAATTATAATTACATATTTTTACTTTTTTGTCACATATTTCAGGTATTTTTAATACCGTACATAAAAAATATATATTTTCCAGATTTTTAGCACCTAAAAATCCGAGCCCTACTTATCAGGTTCATGATAGTTACATAGAAGAATTTCTAGTAGTTCCCTTTATCACCGTACAAATAAAGCCAGTGAAGTATTTCGCGCGGCCGTCATGTTGGATTGGTGAAATATTTTAAAATTTATTAGGGGGACACACACATGCACACGCACACACACATACGCAGGGGACAAAAGGTAATCTCATAAACCTATTTTTTCATAAATGAAGATAGATTAAAAATTGAAACTTTTGGTAGTCTTATATTCAGTGTATCTAAATCCTGTTCTCGTGCATTCACTTCGATCGCATGATTAGGAAACAAGAAATAAAAACTTAATTTTAAAATTTCTCACAGCCCCCATGTTTCAATTTTGTTAGTATCACTCTGAAACTTGTTTGTAGTTATTGTACCATGTTATTGAGGCTAACTGCTTTTAAGAAACATCACATTCACAGTTTAATTATGAACATTTTTACTTTGCAGCAATAAACTGTCGAAAAAACCGTCGCCAAGTTGGATATGGTTGTATCAGGCAATGCTGCCAACTTTACTTATCCGCACTTCCCTGTAGCGAGGGTAGACGACTGTCTGGACGAAACCATTGGCCGGCACTAGGTTAGAAGAAAATTAATGATTATAGTACAGACAAGGGGCTCTGGGGCGTAAGCCCCAGATTAGGTTTGTGTTTGTATGTAATGCCTTATTCGGCAATCCAGAGCCACACAATAATGTTGGCACGGCTGAAAAATTGCAATAACACCCTCTAGCGATAAAATATTCAACTCCTGTATCTTAGTCACATAATCTATTATTATTTACTGTAAATTTTCCTGTACCAAACGATTTAATTTCATCGTATATTAAAACATTCGTACGGGAAGAACCACTTGCTGATAAACTCATTTCAAGAAAATAATATATGCATACGTGAACCAAAATAATGATGAATATCACTGGTTTATGGAATTTCCGCTAGAACGCAAGGAACAGCAATGAATGATTGGCGAATAATTGGCGAGCTGAGGAGAAGCTGTAAATTAATAAGTCGGCTGCTTGTTTATCCTCAAGTACACATTAAGCCCGGCCGACAAATCCCATAATTCGTATTTAATGGAACACTTTTCTTTGGAACATAAATTAGAGCGTCCCGAAACTTCTGACAGTTTTATGACCTCCCCTCCCCGCCACTCCCCAAACCCTCTCCTCTTCTCTGTCCTCGTAAGGCAATCGGACGGAACGGTACGCGAGAGTGATATATATCACAGCACGCTTGATCAATGGAGCGTTGGCAACGAACAACATGTAACCAACTCCTAACCTGTGTTACTACTATACATAATTTATGTAATCTACTCCTTTAATTTTATCGAGACGGTACAGTTTTTATACAGTGTCTCTGGAGACCCTGCTCAATTAAAATATCAATGGGCTATCGTTTCACTGAAGTAATTTAATTCCCATTAAAATAATGGGCCCTCCTTAACCTTTACCAGCAAAAGATTAGCCAGTCTACCTTGTAGTGTAGTGGCTAGCATTCTTGGTTGTCATCACGAAGGTCCGCGTTCGATTACCGGCTTTGCCGAAAAAATCAAATTGATCTGAAGGTTGGAATGGAGTTTACTCTGCCTCGTCAGGCGGAATAGAGAGAAGGTGGATTTGATTCTCACCTCGGCATTTCTAGAAGTAGTTTTTCCGTGGTTTCCCATTTCTACTCCAGGTAAATGCCGCGATGGAATCTAAATTAAGGCCACGATCGCTTACTACACAATCCTAGCCCCAATCACACACACTAATACAGCCATCACAATAACACAGGTTATCAGACAAAATTCAACACTCACCCAAGCACACGGGACTAAATGAGCACGATGTCCAAGATTTTCAAATGAAAACACTACAACAACAAACTGTAACTGAGTTGATAATGTTGTTTTGTATGCCTACGAGACATTTTACACTTTATATGCGGTCCTTCAATAAGGAATAATTTACACGTTTAAGGTAGCTAACAGCGTAGCAGAGAGCTTTGTGCCGCTCCACAAATTGAATGGGGAACTGGAGTCCATACATACGAGTTTCGGATCCTGGATCTGACTGTAGACGTCCTGATTGTGTTTTTCCCCCCAAGCAAATGCTGGGAGTGCACCTTATTCAAAGTCTTGTAGCACATATCCCAATCCATATCCTGTTACTGCTACAGTCGCCACAGAAGCACAAGCCATTTGAAAAACCATGTACCCGGGCAAAATCCAATGCACTTCATGTCGTACCATATTAGCTCGTAGAAGACCTCTTGTATCAGATTGGGAGATTATAAGACAAAGACAAGCAGCCATTGGAGAGTAAGGGGCGTGGTGGCGCAGCGGTCAAGCTGTTGGCCTCTCACCAAGGTGGACTGGGTTCGATTCCCGGTCAATGCATGTGAGATTTTCGATGTGGAATGCCGTGTCCTGTGGTTCGGATTCCACGTTAAAAGGAGGTCCCGTGGCTCATGATCTCAAGATTAACGGTCACGTTAAACTACAAGCTTTTACCATTGGAGAGTACTGTAGTTCGCCAAAATGGCTCAACTCGAGAGATTTATACCAGGTAGCTGAATGAGGCTTTCCTAACTGCATATACGAGGGGTATTCAGAAACTAAGGTTACAAAACCTGCAGTGAAACGTGTACATTTTATTTCATACAATCAATCCAGGGAACTGATAATACATATATTAGGTTACTTTTGGACATAGTCTCCATATCTGTTTAGGCACTTGCCGCTTCGTGGGATGAGTGTGAATATCCCCTCATGGTATAAATCCTGTCCTTGCGTGTTGAGCCACGTTGTCACTAAGTGTTTCACCTCCTCGTATGAAGTGAATCGTCGACCTTCTAGATGTTCCTTCAGGTGAGGAAACACGTGAAAGACGCCTGGAGCGAGATCGGGGAGTAGGGAGGCTGGTCAATAATGTCCCTGCGAAACCACTTCAACAGCGTGGTGGTCTTCTGGACTGTATGAGGTCGCGCGTTGTCATGAAGGAAGATGACGCCCTCGGCGAGAAATCCTGGCCACGATTACATGTTTCACTCACAGAAATCGAATAACTGAGCGGATTTCTTTGCGAGACCAGTTTTCCAAACGGGTCGCCATTAGTTGTTTACCTACAACTAGCGCTATAGGTGGCAGGTGTCTGACACTCTGCACAGTTACCAACTGCATGTATTCGAATTACCCCGCACTACTCATTTCCCTATAACAGACGTAACTCCAGAAATATCTACCTTGTAACCTTAGATTCTGATCACCCCTCGTATATATACAGTATAGATAACCGGGCTTATGACTAATATCCGCCCCTAAACTAATTATTAACAACAACAACAACAACAACAACAGCAAAAACTTATGTATTTTTTAACAAGATGTTCAGTAAAGAACATATAGCCTACTTTCTCCAAAATGCATGGGTATTGTTATAACTCTTTGTCCTTTTCAAGGAGTATAATTGAATGTTGGTTGTAGTAGCTTGTTGAAATACAACGTGCTATAGGGATATTAAACATGAATATGAGGTGCCCTTTGCTAGTGATACCTCTGTAAAAAAATTCATTCAATTCGGTTTCACCGTGTTTGAATTGATCTGGGGAATGAATTTGCACACATACATGGCCGCTATTTGCAAACTATTGGGCTGATGACCTTGTAGTCAGTCATAAGATGCTTTCCACAAAAAGGCATGTTGTTGCAAAATCCGGTAGAGATCAAATTATTAGGATGGTCGAAATTTGATTTAAGCTTTTAACATTTGGGTGGCCGTCATTCCGTTTCCGTTAAGATGGCGGCGATATAAAACATGACATTGAGGTGCCTTTTGCTAGTGCTACCTCTGTACCAAATTTCGTTCAATTCGGTTTCACCGTGTTGGAATTGATAGGGGGAATCGATTTGCACACATACTTGGCCACCATCTGCAAACTATTGGGCTGATAATCTAGCAGTTTGGTCAGAATATGCTTCCCACATAAAGATTTGTTGTTGCAAAATTTGGTAGAGATTAAATTATTAGGTTGGTCGTAATTACATTTTAGCCTTTAACATTTGGGAGGCCGCGGTTACGTTTCCGTCAAGATGGCGGTGATATAAAACATGACACTGAGGTGGCCTTTTCTCGTGCTACCTCTGTACCAAATTTCGTTCCATTCGGTTTCACCGTGTTCGAATTAATAGGGGGAATCGATTTTCACACAAAGATGGCCGCCATACGCAAAATATTAGGCTAATGACCTATTAGTTTGGTCAAAGGATGCTCCCTCCATAATGGTATGTTGATGCAAAATTTGGTAGAGATCGGATGATTAGGTTAATCGTAATTTGATTTAAGCTTTGAATATTTGTGTGGCCGCCATTACGTTTCCGTCAAGATGGCGGCGATATAAAACATGAAACTGAGGTGCCCATTGCTAGTGCTACCTCTGTACCAAATTTCATTCCATTCGGTTTCACCGTGTTCGAATTAATAGGGGTAATCGATTTTGACACAAAGATGGCCGCCATCCGCAAACTATTAGGCTAATGACCTATTATATTTGTCAAAGGAAGCTTCCTCTATAAAGGTATGTTGTTGCAAAATTTGGTAGAGATCGGATGATTAGGTTAGTCGTAATTTGATTTAAGCTTTGAACATTTGTGTGGCCGCCATTACGTTTCCGTCAAGATGGCGACGATATAAAACATGACACTGAGATGCCCTTTGCTAGTGCTATCTCTGTACCAAATTTCGTTCCATTCGGTTTCACCGTGTTTGAATTAATAGGGGGAATCGATTTTGACACAAAGATGGCCGCCATCCGCAAACTATTAGGCTAATGGCCTATTTGATTGGTCAAAGGATGCTCCCTCCATAAAGGTATGTTGTTGCAAAATTTGGTAGAGATCGGATGGTTATGTTAGTCGTAATTTGATTTGAGCTTTAAACATTTGTGTGGCCGCCATTACGTTTCTGTCAATATGGCGGCGATATAAATCATGACACTGAGATGCCCTTTGCTAGTGCTATCTCTGTACCAAATTTCGTTCCATTCGGTTTCACCGTGTTTGAATTAATAGGGGGAATCGATTTTGACACAAAGATGGCCGCCATCCGCAAACTATTAGGCTAATGACCTATTAGATTGGTCAAAGTATGCTCCCCCCATAAAGGTATGTTGTTGCAAAATTTGGTAGAGATCGGATGATTAGGTTAGTCGTAATTTGATTTAAGCTTTGAACATTTCTGTGGCCGCCATTACGTTTCCGTCAAGATGGCGGCGATATAAAACATGCCACTGGGGTGCCCTTTGCTAGTGCTACCTCTGCACCAAATTTCATTCCATTCGGTTTCACCGTGTTCGAATTAATAGTGGTAATCCATTTTGACACAAAGATGGCCGCCATCCGCAAACTATTAGGCTAATGACGTATTAGATTTGTCAAAGGATGCTCCCTCCATAAAGGTATATTGTTGCAAAATTTGGTAGAGATCGGATGATTAGGTTAGTCGTAATTTGATTTATGCTTTGAACATTTGTGTGGCTGCCATTACGTTTCCGTCAAGATGGCGGCGATATAAAACATGACACTGGGGTGCCCTTTGCTAGTACTACCTCTGTACCAAATTTCGTTCCATTCGGTTTCACCGTGTTCGAATTAATAGGGGCAATCGATTTTCACACAAAGATGGCCGCCATCCGCAAACTATTAGGCCGATGACCTATTAGTTTGGTCAAATGATGCTCCCTCCATAAAGGTATGTTGTTGCAAAATTTGGTAGAGATCGGATGATTAGGTTAGTCGTAATTTGATATAAGCTTTGAACATTTGTGTGGCCGCCATTACGTTTCCGTCAAGATGGCGGCGATATAAAACATGACACTGAGGTGTCCTTTGCTAGTGCTACCTTTGTACCAAATTTCGTTCAATTTGCGCTCACCGTGTTCGAATTGATAGGGGGGGGGACAGACATTCAGAGTCCACACACACACACACACACACACACACACACACACACACACACACACACACACACACACACACACACACACACACACAGACTCACACACATACACACACACAGACAGACACACTTTTTTACGCCCTGTAGTGATCTCATAAGTCTACTTTCATTTTTTGCAAAAATCGAAAGTAGGCTAAAAATCGCTTTCTTTCAACATTTCATTTCAAATACAGGCATTGCACTCACCTACCACAGGTCAACAGCATTGAATGGTGATAGAACTCACCTGAAAAAGAAAGAAACTAGGTTAGCTATTTACCAAAATTCAAACATATTGAAAAAATGTACCGTAGTGATCCATGCAAACATGGTGAAGTTTCTGAAACAATATTAAATTATACAACAAGTTCCATGAAGAGCTAACAATTTTTCCTTGAAGTGGACTTGATATATTTTCCATCATGGCCTACATTATGAATGATGAATACAAGTCAACAATAATAAACTCAAAAATTTGTATTCTTAACTAGGTAAGCACCCCATCTATAATTCATGAATGTATTACCGGTATTTAATAACAAATACTAGTATATTTTACTAATCGTAAAAGCATTTTTTTAAATCAAAATCGTTGCTATAAGATGAATAAACGTTAAGAAATATGATTTTGTTTTACATGATACACAAGCGCTATCAATATTAAGAAGAATTACTCTATACAATTATATGCCAGATTGTTTCTCCTCATAGCATCGGGCTACTAGGTTATATCAAGTTACACTGCAATCAGGTTATTCCTTAACAAAACGGAGGAAATTAATTTCTGAGGAATTGACATGCACGCCATCTATAGTTTTTTAAAGTAAAACAATACAAAGATTATAGATGTCTGTACATTTAACTGGGGGAAATTAAGAGCCCCTTCAACATTATCTCCTGCCTAAAACATGGAATATTGGCTTTCACAACCAAGTAATTTCTCCCAGCAAAAAAGTGTTATGTGCTTCATATATGGGACGTAGCGCAAGGTTCATTAGCCCAGCGGGGTAAAGGTAGGGTGTACCAAAGTCTGCTGATGAGCCTAACTTGGTATAACTAGGATTTTATGGCTTTTAGTGCTGGGAGTGTCCGAGGACATGTTCGTTTCACCCGAGTTTGTAGCTGCTTCTATGCGGATACCCATGGGGTAAGCTACAAGTTCCGTCGTGCGTGGCGTGTTATCTGGGGAGGAAATGTGAATGTAAGGACGAGAAATTGGAAGATTGCGGCTGTGACCTATAGTCAGGCACCAGCCCCGGCATTTGCCTGAAAGAAAGATGGGAAACCATAGAGGACCATCCTCAAGGTGCCCGCGGGGGGATTCGAACCTCCTCGCCTTCCGAATGTGAACGATTGCCTGCAGCCACGCCGTAACGACCTCGGCTAACTCACCCGGTACTAAAACTAGGTGAATCCAATAACAGACATGGCAAATGCCTAGAAGTTTTGCTAGACTTTAAATTATTAGTAAAATTAGTAACATTATTTTATTAGTAGAGTTAGTAAAATTATTAGAATTAGAAATTATTAGTAAAATTAGTAAAATTATAAGTAGAATTAGTAAAATTATTAGTACAATTATTGGTAGAAGTAGCAGAATTAGAAATTATTGAAATTATCAGTAGAATTGGGAATTATTAGTAAAATTAGCAATTATTAGTAGAATTAGAAATTATTAGTAAAATTAGCAATTATTAGTAGAATTAGAAATTATTAGTAAAATTAGCAATTATTAGTAGAATTAGAAATTATTAGTAAAATTATAAGCAGAATTAGTAAAATTATTAGTAGAATTAGAAATGATTGGTATTATAATTAGTAAAATTAATTGTAGAATTAGTGAATTAGAAATGATTAGTAGAATTAAAAATTATAAGTAAAAATAGTAAAATGGTGAGTTCTGATACCAACTGGACGCAAGTAACTAATTTACTTACAACACGTAGCCTATGCAGCGAATGAATAAAACTATTCCATGTACGTGAGGTGAAACGAAATATACAAGGAATAAATTAAGTAAGATCATTAGGTTAAACATTGTTGGCTCAGGCTACACAGGTGTACTGATGTGTTGTAGTAATGAGAACTACCTCTGGGAGTCTTGTTAATGTTAAGAAAATTATACGGTGAGTTGATTGAAATCGTCTTAAGTATGTAATATTGAAAATAATGATTCCTAAGCCATTGATGGGAAAATATTTTATCACATGAAGCTCTCAGATTGGAAATAATGAGAACATTTAAATGGTTGGAGGTTTTTGAGTAATTTTGAATTACAGAGTATTTGTTTAAAACACATTGAGAAATCAGAAATATAAATAAATATCAGAGAATTTTTTTGCAATCTGATGAGGGAAAACTCGAAAACGTCAACTCTCTGAATCTCTTATTTCATTTTTAGAGGATGTGGCATAGTAGTCACTTCAGCCCCGTGTACTTGGGTGTGTGTAGAATTTGTCTGACACTGTGGTGTAGGGCTGTAGGCTATGTAGTAATGTGAGTATTTGTAGTTGAGGCTACGATTGAGATGGAGGCAACCGTGGCATTAAGTTAAGAGCCATCACGACATTTGCCCGTAGAAATGGGTGATGATGATGATGATGATGATGATGATGATGATGACGATGATGATAATTGTTGTTTTAAGGGGCATAACATCCAGGTTTTCGGCCCTTAATGGTTTGGATGATCATTAAAAATTAAAATGAACCTATAATTAACACTAACTACAGCTTACAAACTAGAAAAAGAAAAGGAAAAGAAAAGAAGGGTAGGGGAAATAAAAGAATGGGGAAATAAATGCCCTCAAACCTCAAACCTCGAAGAATGAGGATTGAGGGACTTAAAGAGAAGGAGAACCATGAAAGGCAGATAGGAAAGGGGAAAGAGGAGAGGGCCCACCCCAAAGGTAATGGAAAAAGGGGGGGGGGAAACCAGACCCAGCTCAGGATTCCCTCGGAGGCGCCAACTCCCGAACTCACCAGCTGTGAGCCCTTGAGGATGTAGCACTATTCAGGGTGCACCAGAAGTGGTGGGGCTACACACACTCTGCCTCCTTGAGGACTTTGAGCAGAAGGCAGGAGATATAATGAAAATAAAAAGTAGGCTGATCCCTCGAAGAATGAGGGACCAGGAAAGTCGAGAGAAGGGCAATTAAGGCGGGAAAGGAAGAGACTCCCTAGGCCTCGGATACCCTAATGCCGTCGGGGTCGGAAGAGAACAAGAGTTGACCAAGAGAGGTCGACAGGAAAGAAGACGGAGAGGAGCCCGGCACAAGTAAATGGAAGCAATGCCGGACTCAGCTGGGGTCCCGTGGTTGCCAACCCACTTCCTATAGATGTGAGCCTCTGGTGGGCCGTAGAAATGAGAAACCACGGAAAATCACTTCTAAGATGGCTGAGAAAGATGGTCGAGGCCGAATGTACCCCGTTTCAACCTTCAGAACAGAATTATGTTCATTGGCAAAGCCGAAAAATACACCTAAGTTGTCTAAATGTATGTAATAAAATTGGATGTTGTTAATGGTGACAACTTATATTTTATTATCTAAGCAAACCAAATGAAATACCATGGATATTTAATCATCTCAATACACCTTATGTCAATAAATTGAATTAATATACATTAATTGATTATAGGTACGGTAACCATACGTCCCAAAAAATTCGGGACAATCCCGATTTAAAGGAGCATGTCCCAGCATCCAGAATATTAATAAAAGTGTCCCGATTTTTAAGTTAAAAAAAACTCTGAAAAATATGCGTAATTAATCGAAAAATACGTTTTGTTTCGATCATTTTGTGATATTTTCATGTACTCAGTGGAGCAAATGTAATGGTTTTAGAACGTTTTAGAACGCTTGTAAAGACTCAGTAAGATTTGTTTTGTTATTGTAATCATAAGATGTAGCTTCCGTGGCTTAGGCGGCAGCATGCCGGCTTCTCACCGCTGAGGTCCGTGGTTCAAATCACTCCATCACTCCATGTGAGATTTGTGCTGAACAAAGCGGAGGCAGACAGGTTTTTCTCCGGGTACTCCGGTTTTCCCACCATTAATTTCATCTGTCATTCATTTAATCACTGCCTCAGAGGGGTGCAACAGGCTTCGGCAGCCGGCACAGTTCATATCCTCGCCGCTAGATGGGGCTTCATTCATTCCATTCCAGACCCGGTCGGTCGACTGGAAGCAGGCTTACTAATGTTTTCTTTTCTTTCTAACAAAACTTGTAAGGTAACTTACTTGCATAAATAAAAAAAGTCATCTCGGCACGCCGGAAGGCGGAGGTAGATTTCACCGGACAAACTTGGGGATAGGCGAAAATAAGCAGAATCTGCAGGTTTTCGTAGAACGATCAGACCTCATTTATTGCGAGAAAGTATTTTATAATTGGAGCTTAATTAACTTTGTTTTTCGTCATTTTCTGCATATTATAAACATTTTACTGTCTTATGGGGACGGTAACCTTCTTGTCATTTAGGGTTCATTTTTAGCCTATTTTCAATTTTGAAAAACAAAAGGCTTATGAGATCACCTTTTGTCCGTGTGTGTGTGCGTGCATGTGTGTGAGGAGTGTGTGTGTGTCCAGTAATAACTTCTAAACGGCGGGAGCGATTTCAATGAAACTCGGTAAGTTCATAGCACTATTCCGGGCGACCCCGACCGTGCCCTTAAAATTTTGTTACGTCTCACCAATCCAACATGGCGGCTGTGCGAAATATTTCACCAGCATTCAATATCTCCGAAACTATTCCCGATATCACCCTGGGACTTATTACGGTGATAAAGGGAACTATTAGAAGTTCACCTATGTGACTTTTGAAAATCTGGTAACTACAAAACCAACATGGCGGCCACGAGAATTTGCGACAGTTAAATAGACGTTTCTCGCGATTTAACCAACCAAACGCAATACAACTTGGTACAGTATATGTTTATAGACATTGTAATGCACCGACATCTAACTTTGTTCAATTGTTTACATAACCACAAGATGGCGGATGTGCGAAATATTTCACCGGCATTCTATATCTGTGAAACTATTAGCGGTATCATCCTGAAATTTCGTACGGAGATAAAGGGCACTACTGGAAGTTCATCTATAAGACTTTCAAAACCCGGTTAACTACAAAACGAACATGGCGGTCCAGCGAATTTGAAAATTTTAAATAGACCTTTCTCGCGATTTAATGTTCCAAACGCAATGAAATCTGGTATAGGAAATGTTCATACACATAGCAATGCACTGGTATCTAATTTAGTTCAATTGTTTACATAAACTCAAGATGGCGGCTGTGCGAATTTTAAAATTAAGTTTTTATTTCTTGTGTCGTAATCATGCGATCGAAGTGAAAGTTTGAATAATGAACCAACGCAATAATTTTCCTTTAATGGTACATGACTCAATGGCCTATACATTTAAGAATCCATCATGGTGACCATCCGAAATATTTAGACGGCTCTGAATATCTACGAATCTATTATAGCAATCAGACTGATTTTTTTTAATGATTATAGGGGCTATGAACATTTTTTTTCTGTCTGTCTGTTTGTCTGTGGACAATATCTTGTGTCCTCATAACTCGAGAACGGCTGGGTGGATTAACGTAAAATATGATGCAGATATCCATCAGAGGCACGACACTAATCATTGATGTAACTCTTCTCCGTACCTCTCATAACAGGGGGCCTACCCCCTTAAAATACAAGCTGAAATAAGCGTAGAAGGGTGAGACAAAGCTCATTTTCCGCCCCTCAATGTGAGAAACGAAACTCGGGGGCCCTAAATGAACCCCGAAAACCACATTTTAAGGCCCTAAAACCAACATTTTTAGAGATATTCCCAAAAAAAACTGATTTCACTTAATAAATTAATGAAGGAATGCATGCCGGTAACAATGGCAACAGAATCTCAGAGGTCCATCTATTTCTGTAAGACGCAATGCAATTCCATTTATTATATTACTGTGAAGGTTTTCAAACGACAATAAGGTTATAACGGATCCAAATTAAGCTGAAATATTCATCAATACATATAATGCGCTTAAGGGGTCAAGGGGTACTCTAGAATTTTTTAACGCAATTTACACGTGCGGGTATGTTACGGAAGGTCTATTATATCCATATCCCTATATTGTTATATTATTATTATTATTATTACTATTATTTTAATTATTATCATTATTATGGCGTACAACGACGAGACAAACACATTTTCAAACCCTTGGTGCCAGAAACAAAACTCGGGGCCCCTCAAGAGCCGTAAAGGGTCCCCGAAAACTATATTTTAAGGCTCTAAACCCAACATTTTCCTAGATATTCCCAGAAAACTAATTTCATTTAATAAACTAAAGAAGGAATGCAAGCCACTAACCATGACAAAAGTATCTCAAGAGGTGACATCCAACTTCCCATCTATTTCTGGAATAAGTAATGCCACTGCATTTATTACATTTCTGTGAAAGGTTGCAAATGGCTATAAGGTTATCGCGGAACCAACTAAAACTGTAAAATTCAACAATGCGCTTAAGGGGTTCAAGGAGTACCCTAGATTTTTTTCACACGACTTACACGTGCAATATGTCGTACAGAAGGTCTATTATATCTCCAAACAGCAACATTATTTTCAAAAATTCCTGATTTGAAATAGTAGACAGTTTTTTGCTGATTTTAGGAATTTGGGCCATTGGAGGCTAAAGAAAACTGAATTTTCATGCACCACAAGCCTTTATAATTTATAAAAGGGGTCTTCCGGTAGTTAGGCACTTGACACAACGGTTAGGGTCAGTTCGCATGTGACGTGTATTGCGATTCGTCTACGAGGTTTTCAAGGTTATTTTCACGCCAGGAAGAACACGTTAGGTAAATTTAGTTTGAGAGCACATTTTAGCTAGGCCTAATCATTTTTCTTTGCCAACAAACAGTTTCCAAGCCCCTAAACATTGCAACAGTATATCAATTGGTAACATCTGGTTATTAATACCGAAGACCGTTCGAAGAATGGGTACTTCTGCTAGTTTTCTTATAATTCCGAAATCATTTTTCTCATCCCTTGGCGTAATGGTGGGTCATATCAAATATTCTTTCAGACAAAAGTTTTAGGTAATTATTAGGGGAATATTGTCCATTTTGTACGGTTTTGATATTGTGCCTATTAAGAGAGATATGATTAAAGTTTCCCGAAAAACCCACTTTTCCCCACCCCTTTGGTCAATGGTTGGTGCTATAAAAAACTCTTCAAACATAAATTTTTGGGCTTTATCCGACACATAGTATGAACTTTTAACGGATTCGATAGTTCACATATTAAGAGAGTTATAGCAATATTTCACCTTTTCGAAAAAAGCCCCCCATTTTCACCCCCTTCGACCGATTTAGCCTTGTAACGAACTAGACCGAGATTTTATAGGTATATATATTCGGTAAAAAATTCAAAGTGATTGGTGCAAAATTACGGCAGTTATCGTGTCCACAAGAAACTGATATACATATATATATATATATATTATTATTATTTCCGATTATTCCCCTTCAGGAGAGCGTGAGAACTTGAGCCAATCACAGCTTCACTTCCTTTTCCTCTCTTCTTTTCTTCCCAAAACCTCTTCATTAGTTCACTGTGCTGTTTCTTCCTTTCCTCTGTCCATTTTTTCCCTGATGTATCTTTCCTTGAAACTTGTACAATTTTCGTGTTTCTGATTTTATTTCTAAATTGTTCTCTGTCCTTAATGTCGTCTTCAGAGATTTTAAGTAATTCCATGTCTTCATGTACTTCTTTAATCCAACTGGTCTTTAATTTACTTGCATTCACGATATTGAAAATCTTCTTAGTGAGTCTGTTCTCATCCATCCTATATATGTGTCCATAGAACTGCAGACGTCTCTTCCTAAATGTATCTACAATAGTGTCTGTATTTTCATAAAGTTCCTTTGTTGGTCTCCTGACCCAAATTCCATTACGGAAAACAGCGCCATGGATTTTCCTAAGAATTTTTCGTTCCTGTTTCTCAATATCATGAATTCTTGTCATTCCTCTAATGACGGTTGTTTCTGCCGCGTACAAGGCTTCAGGCAAGACAACTGTGTTATAATGGCGCAATTTTGCATTGCGAGATACTGCTCTTTTGTTATAATGATTCCATGTCAGCTTGTACGCCTTCTGCAATTTTACTATTCTATCTGCATTAGAAATTGTGTTCAATCCTGTGGGTTGGATGGCTTCTCCTAAATATTTGAAGTGAGTGACCTGCGAGATTTTTCCATATTGCGTTCGCAAGGTGATGTTTCCTGTTGATTTGGTATCCATATACTGTGTTTTTTCATAGGAAATATCAAGTCCCGTTTTACTGGAGATTTCATGTAGTTTCTCTAGCGCTAATATGGCTTCATCCTTGTTGTTTGTTAAGATGGCCAGATCATCTGCAAAGGCCAAGCATTTCACAGTGACTCTTTTCCCTTTCTCCTTTCCAATTTGGATACCTTTCACATGCTTTTCCCATTCTGTGATGATTTTGTCCAGTACGATGTTGAACAAGAGTGGTGATAAACCATCCCCTTGTCGAACTCCAGTATGTATTGCAAAAGAGTTAGAGATTTCTCCCATGAATTTCACCTTTGAGGTAGTTCCCAATAATGTTTCCTGGATGATGGCCCTCGTCTTCCTGTCAACTCCTAATTCTTCTAGTCTGTTAAACAAGGTTTGTCTGTCAACCGAATCGTAAGCCTTTTTGAAATCCACAAATGTGACTGTAGTGTTCCTGCATCGTCGGATGTGCAGTATGGTCTTGAGGTTCCAGATCTGCTCAATACAGGACCTTCCCTTCCTGAAACCTGCCTGATATTCTCCAATATGGTGGTCCACCTGTGTCTCGAGTCGATTCAGCAAAGCTTTAGAGAGAATTTTATAAGCGACTGGAAGAAGCGAAATTCCTCTATAATTATTCGGATCAGTTTTGCTTCCCTTCTTATGGAGTGGGTGTATCAAAGCACTCTTCCATTCTTTTGGGATTTTCTCTGTTTTCCAGACATCTGATATTATTCTGTGTATTTTTGGTGTTATGTGTTCATGATCCAATTTCCAAACTTCTGCAATAAGTCCATCTTCACCAGGGGCTCTATTGTTTTTTAATGACTTGATTATGTCCACTATTTCTTCATGTGATGGTGGAAGTGAATCAAGGTTGGGCACTGGTTTTGCAAATTGAAGTTGTTCAGAAGGTGCTTCGCAATTAAGGAGTGTACTGAAATATTTAGCTAGAATTTCACAATTATTGCTCGTATTTGTTTCCAGAGATCCACCAGGTCGTTGGAAGCATAAACTAGGGGGTTGAAAGCCTGCTATATTTTCTCTAAAGGTCTTGTAAAAATTTCTGGTGTTGTTCTTAGTGAAGTCCTGTTCTATTTCATTTAGCCTATTATTATCATAATTGCGCTTTTCTCGGCGAATAATTTTAGAAGTGTTTTTCCGAACCTGCACAAATTCTTGCCATTTTTCTGTTGTTTTATGGCTATTGAAATTATTCCATGCTTTAAACCTATATTCAATAGCATGATCGCATGTGATGTTCCACCACCTATGTTTTCTCTTTCTCGGAGGTTGACCGAATTTTATTGCTTGTTTCATTTTCTCTGCAAGTTCAGACCAGCTCGTGGTATCCATTTGACGGATTTCTTCAATGATGTTCATCTTGTTGAATTCAAGGTATTCTGGATCAGTTCGGAAAAGCTGGGTTCCCCTTATCCTTTGTCTGTTGGGTTGAAATTTTACCTTGATTTGTAGTAAATGATGATCTGAGTCAAAGAATCCTCTCCTGGTTTTCACATTAAGGACTTCTTTAGCGTTCCTTCTAGAGATAGCAACGTGGTCAATCTGGAATTCTCCAAGTGTTTCATTGGGGGATATCCATGTTGTTAATTTACGCGTAGGCTTCTGGAATTGTGTTGACATAATTTGGAGATTGAAATTTTGACAGAAGCTTATAAGGTGTTCACCATTTTTATTGGTTCTGCTATGAGCAGTGTATGGTCCTGTAATTCTCCTATATTTCTTTTCTTTTCCTAACTGACCATTAAAATCCCCCAGTAGAATCTTGACATGATGTTTGGGAATTTTGTTCGTGATTTCCTCCAGAAGTTCCCAGAAGTCTTCTATTACCTGAGGGTCTTTTCTGTTGTAGTCATTCGTTGGTGCATGCACGTTAATCAGTGTGTATACCTTGTTTCCCGATTTTATTGAGAGTGTTGAGAGTCTTTCTGATGGTGAAGTAAAATCAATTACTGAATCTGTAACGGACTTGCTAACCGCAAAACCTGTGCCAAATTGTCTTGGTCCTGTGTTGATCTGCACTGCAGGTTTTCCTTTATAGAGCCTGTAATTCTCAGAATCAAAGTGATTTTCATCTGTAAATCGTGTTTCCTGCAATGCCAAAATTTTGATGCTGAATTTATCAAGCGTGTTCGTTAGATGTTTGAGTTTCCCAGGCTTAAGCAAAGTGTTCACATTAAGTGTACCTATGAAACACTTTCGTTTAGGTCGAAGAGGTTTTGAGAAGCTCCGATCCTTCTCTACATGACATGTCTGGTCCCCCAGAATCCTATGACCAGAACAGGGATCCAATCTATTGACTGGGGCCTGGGGTAGTGGAATCTTTTCCTGTCGTTCTGCCATGGTTGCTTCAAGTTGAAGATTGTTTGTGGTGATCTCCGATGGAGATCACAAGATTTTAAGACTTAATTGTTGAGATTAAGCCGTACTTCGAACAGCCGCACCAACTAGGTGAACAGACGCTGCTCACTAGCCGCTGGATGCCAGAACAGACACTAGTGAGTTGGATATATGGACATCCATATACCTTTTACTCTTATCAACCCCGAGCACTGGGGTGCCTCCTCCGCCTCATACGCTGTACTGAAGTCCATCTTCCCCACCGTATTCGCCGTTGAGGTCTTCACTACTAACCCTGAGCTTGGGCCCTCCATATTTGTAACCCCTGGAGAGAGGGTGTCCCAGCATTATAAAGCCCCCAGGAGTTGGGCTACCTGTTGGTCCGCGGGTTCTATTGGGGGGTATTTGAACCAACCCTACAAACTGTAGGGGTCCCCTATCCGCCACCTGGGGACGCGCTCTCTAGAGGTTACAGGTTCCCCCGAGATATATATACACTAGCTGTTACCCGCGGCTTCGCCCGCATTAACATTGGGAATCCCGTTATAACATTAGTTATATAGATAGATAAGCATGGGTCCTAGTAGAAAATAATTCTATCACCTGAAACCAAAAATGCATGGGACGAAAAAAACATCAAAAAATCATGTTGGTTTCGGACCCTAAAAGACGTGAAAAATATAATAAAAGTATTAAAAAACTATTTTTTGAAATGTCATTCGAATCAATTTTTATGTCATTCCTGGCACTTTGAAAATTCCGGCCAAAATGTACAAAATCATTAATAACTCCGTAAGTATTCGTCGTATGATGAAATAGCAAGAGACAAAAAAGATGTAATGTGTTATTGTCTACAACATAGGCCATGTATAATTTTACACTCAGACATATTACGTTTACCCCTCCCCCATAATTTCACCCCTCCCCATGGGCCCCTTAAATTGGTTTTATGAAAAAACGGTCAAACACCTGTTTAGTTATTTTTTATGCTGATTTTTCTCGGCTGAGTTCCGAACTCCTCGCCTATGTCGTTTAAGAGATACACGCTCCGTTAGAAATCCTTCAACCCCCACTTTTCACCCCTTTCACCTCATAATATACACCACATTGAAAAACCCTCAGACATATGTCTTCTTTTTTTTAATGATGAGTTTATATGCCGAGTATCACATCCCCCAATGAAACCAATCGGGAGATATAGCTATTCAATGAAATTCAGGTCTACCCCCTTAACACCCCTTTAGAACCTGAATATCCAAAAATCCTTTCTTAGTGGGCGTTTGCGGCCCTTGAGGAAGCTGCATACCAAATTTCATTCCAATCCGTTCGGTAGTTTCTGAGATTTCGTGATGAATGAATCAGTCAGTCAGTGGTATTTGAGCTTTATATAGTAGATATATACATACATAAATTATATATATACTTTTGAACTGACAGTGGTTTTTTGGTCTGGGGGATGTGAAACGCGAAGGTATGTTGAAATTTTCCGGAAGTCGAAACATGGTACCCATTGCTATAGTTAGCTTTCTAAAGAAATCTACCTAAAAACATTAAAATGAACTTTATATTCATTTATCCCTCTATATTGGATTTTTTGGTGGATCGATTTTTTGAACTTCTTAAAATTAAATTTAGTAAAAGTCCATAACTTAAAAATCTCTATGTTAGAGTCAAATTATAATCTTTCTATCCTCCAACAATCCCCCCAACACAGCTATCCCGATTTTGACTGTCAAAAATATGGTCATCGTAGTTATAGGGCTACTAGTTTTGGCCACATTGCGGCCCTCTTCAGTAATTGTTATTTTTAGCCTATTTTCAATTTTGTAAAAATAGGCTTATGAGATCACCTTAAGACCGTGTGTGTGTGCGCGCGCGCGTGTTTGTGTGTGTGTGTGTGTGTGTGTGAGAAAGAGGTGTCCCCCTAATAACTTCTAAACGGCTGGAGCGATTTCAATGAAACTCTGTAAGTTCATAGCACTATTCCGGACGACCCCGACCGTGCCCTTCAATTTTTTTTACGTATCACCTATCGAACATGGCGGCTGTGCGAAATATTTCACCAGCATTCAATATCTCCGAAACTATTCCCGATATCACCCTGGAATTTTTTACGGTGATAAAGGGAACTACTAGACGTTCACCTATGTGACCTTTGAAAAACTGGTAACTACAAAACCAACCTGGCAGCCACGGGAATTTGCGACATTTAAATAAACGTTTCTCGCGAATTAACCAACGAAACGTAATAAAACTTGGTACAGTATATGTTTATACACATTGTAATGCACCGACATCTAACTTCGTTCAATTGTTTCATAACCACAAGATGGCGGATGTGCGAAATATTTCACCGGCATTCTATATCTCTGAAACTATTAGCGGTATCACCCTGAAATTTCGTACGGAGATAAAGGGCACTACTGGACGTTCATCTATAAGACTTTCAAAAACCAGTTAACTGCAAAACGAACACGGCGGCCAAGCGAATTTGAAAATTTTAAATAGACCTTTATTGCGATTTAATGATCCAAACGCAATGAAATCTGGTACAGGAAATGTTTATACACCTTGTAATGCACTGGTGTTTAATTTAGTTCAATTATTTACATAACCTCAAGTTGGCGGCTGTGCGAATTTTAAAATTACGTTTTTATTCCTTATGTCGTAATCATGCGATCGAAGTGAAAGTTTGAATAATGAACCTACGCAATAATTTTCCTTGAATGGTACGTGACTCTATGGCCTATACATTTAACAATCCAACATGGCGACCATCCGAAATATTTAGACGGCTCTGAATATCTACGAATCTATTACAGCAATCAAACTGAATTTTTTAATGTTCATAGGGGCTATGAACATAAGTTCACCTATAGGACTTTAAATAACCTGGTGATCACAAATCCAACATGGCGGCAACGCGAAGTATAAATATTCACATGGACGTTTCTCGCAATTTAACCATCCGAGTGCAGTGAAACTTGGTACAGTAAATCCTTATACGAGTGTTAATCCACTGTCATCTAATTTATTTCAATTGTTTCCATAACCACAAGATGGCAGCTGTGCGAAATTTTAAAATCTCCTTGTTACTTCTTGTGTCCTAATCATGCGATTGAATTTGAATGCTACACGAACACAATTATCTTCATGTAACAGTAGGCTACATAACTCTAGGACCTACATATATAAAATCCAACATGGCGACGATCCCAAATATTTAGTCGGTTCTCAATATCTACTAATCTATTTCAGCAATCAAACTGAAATGTTGTATGTTGATAGTGGCAGTTAACATAAGTAGGATATATGAAAATAGGCTGTATAGTTCTTCACGGAACTACTTGTTTTAAGAATGCGAGCAATGTTTAGATATATACTTGGATATTTTACTTTGAAAAATTAAAAAAGAAATATGAAAATAGTTTAAAAATCAGATCTGTGTGCTTCGAATTGACGATAATATTCAACAATTTTGTGAAAATGATATATCTAAATAGTTGGTGATTGTATATTACAACAATAAACCAGTCTAAACAATTCTTTAAAAAATAACTTGTGATGATCAATGATTTCTATTAGTTGAATATATGCTCTTTGCGGAGTGGAGCAAAAGTTGGAACATGTAGGTTAATGAATGAATCTTCCCACTCCAAGGGAAATTTCGAAGTTCTTTGCCAATAACTATTGTTTCGTAAAAATGGTTGGATTTTGACACGTGTTATTATGTGTTTTGGTTTTCTTCTGTATTTTTCATGATTATGAGAGACGTTTATACTTCGTTACTTAATCAAGTTAAATTAAACATTACAAAATGCAGACGGGCCTTTATCTACTTTTTAATGACTTGAATAAATCTGCCAATCTTATTCTGCAGCATTGTCTGTGCACGAACGTCCAACACAAACTTCGCAACCACATTCAGTGATGTATGGAACAAGTTTGCTCTGTATAAATACATGAATGTTCGAGAAAAAGAACACGTTTAGGCCTAATTGCCAGCGATATGATTTAACCTCGTGATATCGAAGATTATTGCGTAGGTGTATTATTCGAACTTCAAACGAAAGATTAGGACAGAAGAGATAAAGAGGAATTTAAAAAAAATTCAAAGCCACCAACTTGTGGTTATGAAAACAATTGAAATAAATTAGATGTCAGTGGATTAAAATTTGTATAAGAATTTACCGTACCAAGTTTCACTGCGCTCGGATGGTTAAATCGCAAGAAACGTCCATTTCATTGTTCAAATTTCGTGTCACCACCATGTTGGATTTGTGCTCACCAGATTATTGAAAGTCCTATAGTTTTTCTAACCGTCTAAATATTTTGGATGGTCACCATGTTAGATTTTTATATCTGTAGGACATAGAGTTGCGACCTATTAGATGACGATTATTACGTAGTTTCATTATTCAAACGCTGACTTTGATCGCATGATTAGGACACAAGAAATAATAAATTAAGTTTAAAATTTTGCACAGCCGCCATATTGAGGTTATGTAAACAATTGAACTAAATTAGACGTCAGTGCATTAAAATGGTGCATAAACATTTGCTGTACCATGTTTCACTGCGCTCGGATGGTTAAATCTTGTGAAAAGTCTATTAAAATGTTTCAACTTCGCTTGGCCACCATGTTCGTTTGGTACTTAACAGATTTTTGAAAGTTACATAGATGAACTTTTAGCAGTGCTCTTTTATCACCGTACAAAATTTCAATGTGATATCAGTAATAGTTTCTGAGATATAGAATGCCAGTGAAATATTTCGCACAGCCGCCATGTTGGATTGGTGAGACGTAATACAATTTGAAGGGCACGGTCGGTGTCGGTCAAAATAGTACTATGACCTTACCGAGTGTAATTGAGATCGTTCCAGCCGTTTAGATTTTATTGGGGGGGGGGGGGACATTCACACACAAGGACAGAAGGTGATGTCATGAGCCTGTTTTTTCATAAATGGAAATAGGCTAAAAATCATGTTAATTATAGGAAGTTTGTTCAGGAAACAGTAGCTGTCTGACAGTAAGTCAGTGTCCCGGTCACGAAAACTAAGATTAACGGCCGAGGGGACCCGACACCCCAATATCTGCAGGCCAAATGGCTGGGCAGCGGTAGCTTGGTAGCCTAGGCCTTGGCCCTTCATGGGCTGTAGAACCAGCGGTTATTATTATTATTATTTGTTCGGGAAACAATAATTACTACGAGTAATCGAAGATGCGAGTGATAGAAGTTCGAGATATCAAGATTCGACTGTAAGATAAATATGTTGTTGTTGATTCTTTTAGGGGCTTTGTAACATCGTGATCATGTAGCGCCGTAAGTGTAGAATTTGTTTGATAACCTGTGATGTCTGTACTAGTGTGTGTATTTATAATGGAGGTAGGATTTAGGTAGGAAGAGGCACTGGCCTTATGTCAGGGACCATCCCGGCATTTTTCTGGAGTAGAAGTGGGAACCAACGGAAAACCACCTCCAGATTGGCTGAGGCAGGAATCGAACCCGCCTCTTCTCAGTTTTGCCTCACGAGACTGAGTGTTCCTTGTCCCAGCTGATATGATTACTGCTGTTCATTACGGTACGACAGTTAGATTGCGGCTAGCAATCTTGGCTGTCGCCCCGGAGGTCCGGGTTCGATTCCCAGCTCTACAAAATTAAATTCTGGTCTGAGTTCTCAGCCTGGAGAGGCAGGAAGTGGCTTGCCGTGGATGCCCCACTTTTACGACAGGCAAATGCTGGTATGGTTACTGACCGTCAGGTCACGGGCGCCTCCTCCCCATATCCTCCTCCTCATCATCATCGTCATTTTCCATCTATAGTTTCCCGGGTCTGGCAAACAAGCACTCTCCATCTTGCCCGATTTGGTACATCATTTGTTCTTGGACATCGTCCCTGTTAACACTATTCTTCTCCATCTCTGATCGAACTGTCTCTAGCCATCGATTCCTTGGTCTTCCTCTTGGTCTCTTCCCCTCTGACATCCAGGTTTAAGTACTTCTCAGCTGTTCTAGAGCTATCCTTCCTCATTACATGGTCATACCACTGAAGTCTGCGTTTCCCCAGAAAGTTGATAACAGCGACCCTGATACCAGCTGTGTACCTCATTTCTAATCTTGCCTCTCCTGGTACTTTGGTTCATGGTCCTAATAAATCTCTCTCCCCATATCCTCATACCAGAATTAAATGTCTTGGCAGATCAGGGAATCGAACCCGGACCTCCGCGGTGACAGCCAAGAATGCTAGCCACTACACAATGAGGCGGACTGATATAGAAAGATGAAAAGAGGCAAGTCGTGCCATAGCAGCTATTAATCGCAGTGGGTGATACCGTATAAGAAAATGTAGATACAGTATTCGTTTTGGAGCAGCTGGTAATAGATCACTGCTTCCCTCCCAGACTGCCATCTACGTGTGCTTCTCAAGGCGATGACAAGTACGGGTGACAAACGACAGTGTTCTCTTCGGGATTTGTGGCCGTAGTGCCTCGGCGTTAGTGTGGTAATGCTGGATCAACAAGTTGAGGCTGCATTGTATGTCTACCCCTTATAATTCCCGCTTCCAACAGGGTGCGATGAAAGGCTTTGTGGCGGGTGATTTTTACGTCCGGATACCCTTCCTGACACCAACCTCATGAGAGGAGTTATAGAAAGATGAAATGAAGTTGAATGAATCTGGGCAAGCAAGAATGAAGCGGCCGTGGCCTGTCCGAAGATACCGTCCCAGCATTTGCCTGGAGTTAAAAAGGGAAACCATGGAAAACCATTTCAAGGACGTCTGACGGTGAGGGTGGAGCCCAAGAGTCCACTGAGAGCTTGGACCCATGGCCTAGAGCTGCGTGTTATCAAGCCTAGCTACCACTGTCGGTTCGTAAGACCTAAATGAAACAGCAATAAATCACTCTGGCTGGCTTTGTTTAATGGTTTGGTTATTCACCACTTTTCTTACAAGCATATACAGTATATGTGTATGCCTGTCTCATGCATCTAGGATAATCTCCAAATTGCTCCATCTTTCACGGTCAAGTAATTTAACTCCAGCAAATGTTCCAGGTATGAATGTTCAATATAACTTTGGAGACGCCCGGGTGTACGAGTTTTGCTCTGAAGGGGACCTTTGACGCGCCAGTGAATCTACTCACAGAAGTATTGTCAAACGCCTTCGATCGCGCAAACTTGGGTACAGCTATGCTTACCGGGGAAGTCAATTAGTCAAAAAGTGACTCCAATGAACCCAAGAACGTCCGTAAGGTCCTACGCATACAGCAACTGATAATTCATAATGTAGTTTCTGGCCAAGATTATTCAGTAACAGGAGACACACTATGAGATATTTTGATTAGTTCAATGTTGTCTTTTATGGGATGGAGAGAATGATATAACTTTGGGTCCAGGTAACTGCATTAAAGGGAAGATAGATGGAAGGTTATGTTCAGAAAGATAGGATGGTGTTAAAACGAGATAAATAATGGCAGAAAACTGAAGAGATTTGAGTGACTTGAGGGCTTGATTACCCAGTATTATGTGTTCTCCAAATTAATTTTTGTTTACGCCCACGGTTCTGATAATAGCAGTTCTGTTGCCCGAATACCTTGAAGAAGGGTTTATGATGAATATCAGCTGTCAACAGATTCTTCTTTGCACATTAGAGGTTTACCCACAGTGTACCCCAATTTTATCTGCCTTCATTTTTTAAGGGCAGGTGTGGGAATTATTCTCCCAATAGCCTAGGACCTAGATATTAAATAACAGGTATGATCTAAATTACAGATCGGCAGGTTAACCTCCCCCCTCCCCCCTCCCCCCCTCCCCCTCCCCCTCCCCCCTTCTGAGTTCTGCCGCGTGGGGAACACTGGGTCCTCGTCATTAGTATGTAGCTTCCGTAAAAGTGCATTGCATGGAATGTGAATGTTATTGATAGACTCGTCTGGCGCAATAGTCAGGTGAGTCTCTTCGAAATTAACACCACATGGATGACTTGCATGTCCTTGGCAGAGCCAAGACTATAAGGTGGCAACGATCAAAAGAACCTGCGCAAAGCTGACTTCCCCGCGCACTCAGTCCGAGTTGATGTGCGACGTCACAGAGGAGCGATGGAGGGGGTCACATGCTGTCTGGCTGCCTTACCGAGCACACTGCGGAGATATGCTGACAAGAGCTTCGTGGCCAATCCATTTTTGCGCTCTTATTATTTTCTCAGTTTTATATAGTCTACGTTTTCTTGATTGTAGTCATCCCTTGTCGTGTAGCGTGTACTTTATTTGTAAATGTGTTTATGTGTTGTGTACCATGCTATTCTAGTAATAGTATCATTTGAGTTTCGTTATGGCTTCTACTTCGAAGTATGGTAGCAATCTGGACGACCATTAAGGGGACAAGGTAGAAAAATAGTCTATAACGTAACTGATCACCTACAAAAGCAGAAAACCGTTCATAAACTCAATTATAATGTTGTGGCTTCAACAAGTCAAGCAACGGGTGTTTCTAAGTCATTCGTGAAGCGTATAATAGCGGAATGGAAAACGTGTATGGCCAAGGGTCGTCTGCAGTTTTCTACACCTGATGCATTATTTCGGGTTGTTGATATTATAGCCTCTGTGTGTGTACGCTTATTGGAACAGTATATTTCTTTAAAGCATTGTTTACAACTAGGAAGTCATAAATACTGTATTTTCATTTAACACCGCGCTTAATACTTTCGGTCACTTTACTCTCGTTCTTTTAATTGCATTGCGTTTGCTGCATTAATGGAGGAATAACCTCAATCGAACAGCTGGCTGCAGGTACTTACGATACGGTATGTGACGGCGATTGACAGCCAGCCGCGCACTCCTTTACGTGATAAGCGCTTTTTTTTTCGATGTCAATGAACTAAGACCTACTGTATATCCGTTTTACGTCTCGGCATGATGGGTTAAAATCACTGACTGGGCTCATAGAGATAGCATGTGCAACGGATTCTTGTCAGAAGTAATTTAAGAATGGTGAGGTGCATGAAACACAAAGACCACTTCCATCCAGTCTAAAAACGTTTATAGTGGGCGATGTATTGAAGATAGAGATATGCTCTCGCGGACTTTTGTGTAGAACTTTTCATGCTGAACATTTATTACGCTCATAGTATATTTTTAACGGTTTGCCCAGCGTAAGCTTAAGAAAACGAACGGACGCCAAGTTTTTTTCCCCGACCTTTTCACTCAAATCGTTACTGCTTGGCTTCCTTTGATCATAAATAAATTATTTTCTACAGAAACTTTCCTCGAGATATCCTTTATAGAATGGTGAAAACCGCATCAAAATCCATCCAGTAGTTCTCGAGATTACCTGTGACATCCAAGAATCGGGGACTTAGTTTTATACTAAGTAGAGATTGTCGGGGGAGATCGGGACGAGCCGATGTGAGATGCGCGAACCGAAGTAGCCGAGGGTTCTTTTGTTTGGTACCTTTATACACTACGAGGTGTACAGTGTTATTTATGAAGGAGCGTTAATACATGAAATGAACTCCTATGCAGTGCCCGCAATACTAAATGAAAACACAGATTTTCTACATAGAAGGCAATTTGAGAGCAATAAAATGTAAACCAATTTCCGCATTTTTCAGATTATCTTTGATTTCGAAGAACTTACTTAACAGATCTTTATTTACAATGAAATGAAAATGAAAATGGAGCTACTTGGTTTCTACCAAGATGTCTCAAGAGACACATCGCACCCCTTATTCCTTGTTAGGACATTTCTTTAACAAACAATTTGTGGAACAAATTTGAAATCAAGCGGTATTTTCATATCATAAATGTCAGATGTTGGTATTCTTGTAGATATGGTGCTGCAATATGGCCACAGAATCAGTAATGATGTTTTCAGTAAGAGTGATCAGGACATTCTTTTCTAAGCCAAGCTTCTGGATCAGTTCCACAACTTCTCGATAAATAGTGCCCCTGGCATCAAATAACGTACTTCATACATTGAAGATATGATTCCTGTATCGATCTTGGTATTTTTCCCGAAAGCACGGAACGCAATCATCAAAGATGGCCTTTTTCTCCTGGTCAACCTATTTAGCCTGATCTGGTGTATTCTTCTCAAACCGAATGGTTGGATTCATTGGATGTTTTCTTAAATGTAACTGTCAGCAAAACGGTTCCTCCCTTGAGAATCGAGTGCATGTAGGCCTACTTCCTCGTAGCATTCAAAATCTCTTCTTGCTCAGCATGTCGATGATTGAATGTTTAACTTTGTTATGTCTTCTGTTAACAAGCAGAGATTTAAAACATTTCTACCCGGCGTTTATCGAGGTAAGAATTTGAGATAAGGGAGTAACAAGTTTTCTGACTATGCTGAAGTTAGTGCAGTCTCTGAACACTATTGAAGACATATTCTAAACTCTCCGTACCAACACAATCAGATCAAGGAACGGACACTTGAAGTATGTATTGATTTTTATACGTTTCATTGAAGTCAGTGCTGCCAATCGTTAATAAAAGATAATACCAACTGAACGGTCTCCATTGAATTACTTGCAAAATATTTATTCGATTTCAACGAAACAAAATGGATTGAACCATCATGTTAACAAGGGGGATGGACATACACATTATTCCTTCTCATACGTGACACGTATGGATTCAAAACACTGAACGCAACAATTCAAAAATATTTTAATATGTTACCAGGGCGAATACCAATACTTTTAGGAGATTTGCACAATTGTACAGAAGTTAAAAATAAGATAAAATAACTGGCTGAATCATGATTGTGCTGACTTCAATTAAATTCTGAATACCACTTTCAAAATTGCATATTGAACTTTCTGTAAATTAATACATATTATCTGCTAACAAGTCGAAATACTTTAGTAGATTTTAAGTTTGGAATGTATGATTCTCATATCCAAGTAATTAATATTTATTTGTTTGAAGTGTATTATGAAAGTTATGCTTGTTGATGTCATTCAGTAACTATGATTAATGATGAGGATGTAATTTTTAAATTAAATTAAATTACATTAAATTATTATTATTAATATTATTAATTTTTTTCGGTTTGCCCATCTGTGGAACGCGATAGAACTTATTAAGCTAATTATATTTTTCTTTCTTCTCCCAAAATCTCTTCATCTGAGCACTGGAAATCTTCCTCGGTTCTTCAGTTCATGAATTATTGGTCCTGGTAGTAATTTTCTTAGAGAAATGATGGTTATTGATTAATGTTATGAACTGGAGTAGATCTTGTATAATTTCCTCCGTAATGCCAATTTCATGATCATTTTTGATTTCACTAAGCCAGTTGTTCTTGACTTTCATTGAGAGAGCAAGGTTAGGAATCCTTTGGGCCAGCCTGTCATTCTGAGAATGTGGCCGTAGAACTTCAATCGCCTTTTCCTGAAGGCGTCAGTGATTTTTTCAGCATGCTGATAAAGCTCCCGAGACTTCCGTTTCATCCAGATTTCTTATGAGTAGACTGGACCAAGGATTTTCCTCAATATTTTCCTTTCTTGTAACTCTACATCTTTGGTTGGTTGGTTCTTAAGTTTAGGGGCTGCGACAACGTGGTCATGTAGCCCCGTGTACTTTGGGTGTGTGTAGAATCTGTCTGATAACCGGTGTTAATTGTGATGACTGTATTAGTGTGTGTTATCTGTTTTTTTAAATTTAAGTACTGCAACTTAGAATTTTTCAAATAGTTCCTACTTTTGCCGCCAAGCGCCACCGTCAACGATTACTAGGCCAAGTTCAGAACTTAGCTACTAGACACCACCGCAGTCGGCTCTTGGCAACGAACATAGAAACCTAAGAGCGTTGTTTACATTCTTAACCTATCCAATTTAGCTTTACACAGGTGCAATTAGTGGAAGGTTCTTTAACATGCCATAAATCTATGACATGGGACCACCAGCTTTACTTCCCCTCCGAAGGAAGGCATACTGAGGGATTTTAACGCTCCTAAAAAATCCGACGGCTTCGGCCGGGTTTGAACCCGCTATCTTGGGCATAGAAGCTCAGCATGCTACCGACTACGCCACCGAAGTCGCCCTCTCTCTCTACATCTTTAATGAGAGATCTGTCTCCAATGATGAAGGTTTCCGAGGCATATAGTGCTTCAGTTTTGATTACAGTGGTGTAATGTCTTAATTTTGCGTTCTTCGATATTGATATTTTGTTGCATCTGTTCCAAGTGATTTGTATGGGCCTTCTGCAATTTTTAAATTCTTTTTTTGTTTGCCTCACGATTCAATCCTGATGGCTGAATTACTTCTCCTAAGTACTTGATTGATGCATTGCTTCTTGCCGATTGTTGAAAATAATAGCTACATCATCTGCAAAGGCCAAACACTGCTGATTAATTTTGGTTTTGAATAGTCGACCAATATTTATTCCTTTTGTTTCATTTTCCCAAGTCCTGATACATTTTTTAATGACAAGATTGAACAATTGAGATAATCCGTTGCCTAGTCGAAGTCCTGTGTTAATAGGAAAATGGTCAGAAAGTTGAAGTTGTGGCCGTCAGTGCCTGTCTAATTAAGTCTCTTGTTTTCCTGTCTACTGTGCCCATTTAGATATTGGCACAAGTGAACCCTTGACCATTTATATAAAAATACGTTACAGTTTAATAGAAACAGTAAGAAACCAAAGGGAAGAATTCGTTGTGAAATAAGCTTCAGAAACGCAACAAGACACGCAGGTGGCTTATTCAATACTGGTGAACACATAAAGTCCCATTATTTTTGACAGTTTGAGTGAAAAAGGTCGTTAGAAAGGCCATTCACGAAGCAAGGAAATGCACAGTTGAAGGGTCGTAATTAACACTCAACATTCCATGAGCCAGCAATCCAGCAATAAGTTATTACTAGTAAAGTACGACATTTATGAGGGATCTACACACATCAAAAAAAGTTTTGCATCACCTCGGTTCCCAGATCTCCGGCATATAGACGTTGACTGTGTATATTGTATCCAAGATACAGTCCCTTTGACTGTTCATAGATGTCACTAAAACTGCTCAAAGATGTAAACAACCATGCATGAGCAGGGCCTATTAGACGGAGGGGGTACGACAGCCGATCAGTTCCAGTCATTCCACCAGGACGAAGGTACGCTGCTCATGTTGTCTGTAGTTCTACCATGCCTAGAAGGTCAATACCGCAGTTCGATCGCGTCCGCATTGTTACTTTGTGTCAAGAAGGGCTCTCAACAAGGGAAGTTTCCAGGCGTCTCAGAGTGAACCAAAGCGATGTTGTTCGGACATGGAGGAGGTACAGAGATACAGGAACTGTCGATGACAGGCCTCGCTCAGGCCGCCCAAGGGCTACTACTGTAGTGGATGACCGCTACTTACGGATTGCCGCTCGGAGGAACCCTGACAGCAATGCCACCATGTTGAATAATGCGTTTCGTTCAGCCACAGGACGTCGTGTTTCAACTCAAACTGTACGCAATAGGCTGCATGATGCGCAACTTCACTCCCGACGTCCATGGCGAGGTCCAGCTTTGCAACCCCGACACCATGCAGCGCGGTACAGATGGGCCCAACAACATGCTGAATGGACCCCACAGAATTGGCATCACGTTCTCTTCACCGATGAGTGTCGCATATGCCTTCAACCAGACAATCGTCGGAGACGTGTTTGGAGGCACCCTGGTCAGGCTGAACGTCTTAGACACACTGTCCAGCGAGTGCAGCAAGGTGGTGGTTCCCTGATGTTTTGGGGTGGCATTATGTGGGGCCGACGTACGCCACTGGTGGTCATGGAAGGCTCCGAAACGGCTTTACGATACCTGAATGACATCCTCCGACCCATAGTGCACCCATATCGGCAGAATATTGGAGAGGCATTTGTCTTCATGGACGACAATTCTCGACCTCATCGTGCACATCTTGTGAATGCGTTCCTTCAAGATAACGACATCGCTCGACTGCAGTGGCCAGCATGTTCGCCAGACATGAACCCTATCGAACATGCCTGGGATATGTTGAAAAGGGCTGTTTATGGACGTCTTGACCCACCAACCACTCTGAGAGATTTACGCCGAATTGTCGTTGAGGAGTGGGACAATTTGGACCAACAGTGTCTTGATGAACTTGTGGATAGTATGCCACGACGAATACAGGCATGCATCAATGCAAGAGGACGTGCTACTGGGTATTAGAGGTAGTGGTGTGTACTGCAATCTGGACCACAAATGCTGAAAGTCTAGCTGTATGATGGTACAACATGCAATGTGTGGGTCTCATGAGCAATAAAACGAGCTGAAATGTTGTTTGTGTTGATCTCTATTCCCTTTGTATTTAAAGGTTCCGGAACTCTTGGAACCGAGGTGATGCAAAACTTTTTTTGATGTGTGTACTTCTCTAAGGACATACTTGAGAAGAGGCCCCGAAAAGCGATGAGCCAGAAAGAAGTCGAACATATAAATGAGGAATTCTCCATCATAAAGCTTGACAAAATAAATTCACCATGTTAACAAGATTTGAAGTTAAGACAGAAGTAGTAACAGCATAAATCGGAAAGTTGGTAAACCTGCTTGACAGTTTGAGTGAAAAAGGTCGTTAGAAAGGCCATTAACGAAGCAAGGAAATGCACAGTTGAAGGGTCGTAATAAACACTCAACATTCCATGAGCCAGCAATCCAGCAAGAAGTTATTGCTAGTCAAGTACGACATTTATGAGGGATCTACTTCTCTAAGGACATGCTTGAGAAGAGGCCCCGAAAAGCGATGAGCCAGCAAGAAGTCGAATATATAAATGAGGAACTCCCCATCATAAAACTTGACAAAATAAATTCACCATGTTAACAAGATTTGAAGTTAAGACAGAAGTAGTAACAGCATAAATCAGAAAGTTGGTAAACCTGAAAAAATAGGTACTTAAGAAAATGCAAGCTAAGACGACGTCATTGGAATGCAGGGCGGAGTGCTACGAAGGGATACAGAGGTAATCAGGTCAGCCCCACAGAGTGAATAACAACTATTTTGATTAATTAAAAATTAACCTATGAACAAATTCCGTTCCGCCAACAGGCAATCGTAAACTTATTACAGATTACCTCTGGAAATAAAATATAGACCAGATTGGAGCTAGGATTAAAAAGTTGGACTCCCGAAATTGTCAGGAACTAATTTGTGGGCCAAATCGAATAAATAAGGTTTTAAGCTCAAGCCAGAGCATCAGTTGCACCAGTCTTCGAGAAGCCTCGGGGAGGCACGTCAGCACGTCAGTAACGTCAGAGCTACAAGTTACGCTACACGTTATTAAGTCAGTTAGGCGCTACGCTATTAAAAGGGGGGTCATACAGTAGTCATGCCATGTTTAGTTAGCACTTGACAAAAATGTGATTATTTCCTACACTATTTCAAGTACGACATTGAAAATGAATATTATGATATATAACATCCTAACCTATTGTTTGATATAGTAAAAATCAAAATTTAATGTAAAGTAGCCACATTATTAATTAATAAATGTTGATAAAACTATTAAGCACATGATATGACAAAAAAACATGATAACTCTTTAAATATGAGCTTAATGGCCGTTTTCTTTCTTTTGAATTCAAACTGCCAGAATATTAGGCCTATAGAGGATGAACTAAGATGAGATCTCCTAGTGCATTCAAATTAATTTGGCAGATTTTTAAAAAATATACATATAATTTTTACATCATATTACCTGTTTATATCATTATATTAAGCCTAAATTTTGTCTCAGTTCCATTATTTTAGTTCATCCTCTATAGAATTCCTATTTGAACAACTGTGCAAAGTTTCATGTAGATCAGACAAATGGTTCTTGTGATATTACGTTTCTTGTTTGAAAAAAAAAAGTTTTCAGGAAATCGCATGTGAAGTTGTCACACACAGTTCTAATCACAGTTCACCTTAGAAGGCTCCATTGGCATATGTTATACCCTCCTTCTGGATGTTCTAGGATTGTTCTTCCACTATGAGTCTTCGTCTAGTCCTTCTAGCCTCCAAAGTTGAGTTTTTTACTTTTATCAGCAGAATCTACACGTACGTTGTCAAACTGGCTCAAAGCTTCCACAGTATTCTCCCCAATTTTGATTCCCAATGCCTTCGGTACTTGTAGACTACTGATAGCTCCACCATTAAAACTGGCCACTGCACTGTAGGTTGCTATTTGAACAATTTTATTACCATTGCATGATGTTTTGGGACAAATGGGACAAATTTTACAGTTGAATGACTCATTTGCATTTTGGTTTCTCCCTTTTAATTAATTAATTTCACGTTTCCATGACACAATGTACACTTACAGTATATTATCCACTAAAGAAGAAGAATCTATAATCCTATATGACACGCTGTCAGTATCCTTAGAATCACTGAGAGGTAACCTACCCTTTGGCCCTAGTTTCCTGGCAGATGCACTAGGCCTAAGGCCTAGGCTACTCGTTACGTCAATAATAACATTGCCATTATCACCTCTCTCTTCATTAGATAAGCGATTTCCAGATATCTCGTCTTTTTTCGTCTTGCAACGTTCCCTTTCTTAGGCATTATGATCACAATTTACACAACAATGTAATAAAAGCACGTGGAAAGTTTCAAACAAACTGCTACTACTACCGCCATGGAGTGAACAACAGTAACCTTGGAAACAGAAGTACAAAGCTTTCCACTCTCAAGGACAACTCACAAAACCATGGATACAGGCATGGCCTACGTGTATACTACCCATGCAGCCAGTGTTGTAAGAAATTAACGAAAAGAGAAACCACACAACCGTCTGGCGCTGTACATTTGCATCCATTGCTACGTAGCCACGCCCATCATAACGTGCAAGCTGTCACTAAAATGCAAATATCTCTAAAACTATGAGTCATTTTTACATAAAACTTCTTATCTATGTTTATAAAGCCTCAACCTTTCGTCTGAGATTTATTTTTAAAAATGACATTTTTTTGTATAATCTACTGTATGACCCCCCTTGTACAAGTAGTTCAGAGAGAACACGGTTCGAGTTAGAACCCAGTGTAGGTCTTATAATTCAGCGAAGCTTAAATAAGCAGTAAATTAAACTTCAGTTGAGGCACATCACGCTAATAACTAGACGAAGTTACACCACATAACGATCCAGAGTTAGGAACTCTGAGCGATCAGGGAAGTCTATAAACATTGACATTGAAAAACTGCAAAGGAAAGAACCGTAGAGGTCAAAACAATTAGGAATTCATATAGCAAAACGAGTGCGTTACACCAAAGTCAGGGTGTTTCAGAGAACATTAAAATCCCAAAGGGGATATTTAAATAACACTAATCTGAAACTGTATAGTGCAGAAATATTGCGAAAGTGCGAAGTCAAAGAAAAGAATACGAATTCGAGAAATATAGCAGCTAGAAACAGAAATAGGAGTGTATAGACTTCGAATTGGAAGCCATGCTATAGAATCACGAAAATTGCGATAGATAGAGCTAGGAAAAGGAGTGGCAGCAAAGATTACGAACATTTTCGCCTATGAACTAATAGGTCAAATTAGTAAAGCCAAGAGCAGCAGAGATATTAGAAAGACTATACCGAAGAAAGGTTGAACAGAAGTAGGAGATTCCGAGAAGGCGAAGTCACACGTTCAATGCGGATTAGTGGGCGCATCAAGATCATCAACTCCGTGATGTTGCACCGCAAAACGCTGAAATATAGTTCGTGTGTCATGTAAAAATTTAAATAAGTGCTTTTAAGTGTAATAAGGGTTTTTAAGTGTGAAAATAATGTATCAAAAAGTGAAAAAGTGTAATATTGAAGACCAGAGAATGAAGATGGTCCATTTTTGTGTAAAAATGCATTGTTGAAGCAGTTAGATGGGTGAAGACATCCAAAGATTTGGTCATGAACCGAACGTCACATGGGGTGAGTAAGAAATCTTTCATTATCTTAAAATGTTGTGTCATGTGCTGATCAAAAATTGTGAAATGTATAAAATAAATAAGTAAATGCACTAGTAAATAAATAACTAATGTCAAAATGTGTTGGAAAAACCACAAAGAGAAGTTTGCCAAATACGAGAATATAATAATTAAAGTGCATAGTAAATTGAAACCCGTAAAATGAATAATTAATAATAATCAAAAATTGAAATATGAGAGGAGAAATCGATTATAAAGATATTATTGGCAAGTAATTCATGCCGTTGTTGAACTATAAAGTAATAATAAAATGAGCACCAAAATAATAATAATAATAATAAGTATTGAATTTCTAAATGAGTAAATACATGGAGTAATTGCATTCCGTAAGTAACAATGAAATAAAAATGAATTAATATGATAATGAGCTCGAGTTGAAAGTAATTGAATATTAAAGGATCTTTAGGATACATTAAAATAATGAAGTAATAATGCTATTCAGATCTTAAATATAATGAATTAAAGTAAATGGTGATAAACGAACACCTTGGAAATATATTATGAAGTTGTAGGCTATAGGCCAAATTAAAAGGGAAAAATGCTTGAGTAAAGACCAGTAAAGTAATACCGCGACATAAGTGAAGTTGAGTTATTGAGAAATTGTAGTACGCTATGAGAATCCAAGTTATAAAAAGGTTGTGTTGCCATAATGGGCCAATAAATAATAAGCAGCATCAGGCTAGCTATTGTGTATTCCATAACAGGCATATTCGAGAGATCAAAAAGGTATATTAATTGTCGGAAAATCGTCGTGAAATGAATGTTATTGTACGAGGGTTTGACCCACTGGGAGGCAGTAGGTCCTGCCCAGGTTAGTATAAGTAAGCCGGAGTTCAGGCATGATCGAGATCTCTGAATTGTCCGCCTAAATAATGGTAATTTGCAGTGTAAGTCCTGTTGAGGCGTTGCTAAATGTATATGTATAAGTCTGGAAGGAGTAAGAGGTTTCTACGAGATATGATACAACTGGGGAAGCGTGTAGAGTTTCCGAGCCTAGTGTCATATAACCCATCCTATTGGCCAGCGTTGTTATATCCGACCAAATAAAAGTATGTGAAATGAATATGAAGGACGGAGTCAGGGCATGATAACGATCTCCTGGTTTCCACCTTCCAAGTTATAAATTGTCGTGATTTCGGCATATTGCACTGATTATGAGGAAATGAAATAAATGTTATAATAAAATGAGGTTGAATTAAAGAGTGAGCTTGGATTATCATATGAATTTTTAAGGGAAGAGGTAAACAGAAAAGTCGCGAGGGGTGAATGAATGAGAAGCGAGACCAGGTCATAAATCACAAGCTAAGTAGTGGAAGGGAGAGTCTGGCGACCCGACCGGCCTTCACCGACCGCAGGGGAGCTAATACCATGGGCACTCTGTGTAGTCATGCAATTTTGATAAATAATGGTGTTACAAGAATATAATGTGAATTGTTGAATTGGTGGGTTTTAGACAATGGTCCCCACACTAAGTTTGAAGTAATTCCATAATATTTGACCATAGTAGTCAAGGAATAAGTTTGTAAAGAAAGTAATCGATTTCTGCCTCAGGAAATATTCTAAGAAATACGGGTAAACCAAAAATTGAGTTTGTAAGTAAACTAAGTAATGAAAGGAAGTGATAACACATGATACATAATTAATGAATGCCCCTTGAGCATGAGAAACAAGTTGGAAGGATGTGGGTTCGAGTCATGGCATGTTAAGAATTGTTGATTTGTTGTGTAAATGTTTAAACCTAATGCTTAACTGGAAGAAATAATACAGTTTGAAAGTAACTGAAAATAAAAGTAAACAATGAAAATAAAGATAAAATAAAGCCCTGAAGGGACTGTAATGATACGGTAAATGTCCGTAAAGCCTTAGTGTATTTTTCATTAATGATAGGCACGATCTTTGCCTTAATGAATAGAAATGAAATGTTGAAAGAAAGAAAATTTGTATTGACGTTTAAGGATAGATATCAGCTCAGTTGAGCTAAGCAAGATAAAGCTAGAGTGTAGATTTAAATGATTTTTGAGAATTTATGGATTTTGATTTTTGTTATTTTGGATTTATTCCAAAATATTGATGTTTTATGTGTATTTGTATTTTTCCTGGGAATTTTGATTAAATAAACTCATATTAATTGTAACATGTTTAGTTGTCAATGTAGTCTTGCAGATCCTCGAGTGCTTTCATATCTGAATGTGAGATCATGTTGTGGGCTGAACGGTACAAGCCTCGAAGCCGCAGTAGCAAGCCAGGTGATGATCAAGCATTCTCCATGTGAAATGGGTACACGACTTTAAATTATTCTGGAACATATTATCATGATTATTATTATCATTATTATTATTATTATATCGATTGTTCCCCTTTAGGAGAGCGATTTTATCTTCGGGAGTTTTCCTTCTTTTCTTCACAAAATCGCTTCATCCTCTCGGACTGCTCCTTCTTCCACTCAGCTGTCCATTTTTTTCCAGGTTGTCGTGATGCTCTTTGCTCAAACTTAACATTTGTGATTTTATTCCGACATTCGGTGCGGTCCTCGAGATTTTCTATGTTGATCTGTTGTAGGTGTCTCTGGACCTCTTTCAGCCATTCCTTGCCGTATTTACTCTTTGTTATGATGTTGAGTAGTTTATTTGCCGTTCTGGAGTTTACCAACCTGTAGATGTGCGTGTAAAACTTTGCTCGGCGTTTTCTGATTTCTTCCGTTATTGTGATGGTATTTTAGAGTTCGTTCTGAGGTGTCTTCATCCAAATGCCGTTCTTATTGACTGTCCCGTAAATCTTCCTGATAATTTTTCATTCCTGAATTTCTGTCCTTAATTTTGGAATGACCGTCGATTACTAATTCCAATTCCAGAAGAATATCAACAGTTCAATAATATTATCCTTGAGTGTTCGAGAGCTGCAGTACCTAGAGGTTGCAGAACAAACTACATACAAGGCCTAACTCAGAAAACCTCTGATCTCCTGTCAGAGTATCATAACTTATTCGAAGAAAACCCTTTCAGCAATGACACCATCACAATGGGACCACAGGTGATTTCTTCAATTTCTGAAGCAAAACGGGCACAGTGGTTAAGGATGATGGAAGATATTGACTTGAGCAGAAGTAGTCAAAATGCTTGGCGATTACTTAGACGACTCAGTAGTGTTCCTAATGAAATCTCTACACATTCCGCTGTTACAGCAAACCAAATTGCACATCAACTTCTACTAAATGGACGATCATCTAATCCATGTCGACTTCAAATTAAAGGAATTGAGAGGGATTATGAGCAGGAGACTGATACACTCACTGTACCATTCACTTTATCTGAGTTGAATAGAGCAATAGATCAGTGTAAGAATGGTAAGGCTGCCGGCTTAGATGAAATATGTGTTGAGCAAGTAAAGCAATTTGGACCTGTTGCTAAACAATGGTTATTAGAATTGTACAACAACAGCATAAGCACCTGTAAGTTACCACGTGTGTGGAGGAAAGCTAGAGTCATTGCAATTCTCAAACCAGGACAAGTTCCAAACGATCCGAAAAATTACAGATCTATCTCACTGTTGTGTCATCTATACAAGATCCTAGAACTGATGATCCTTGAAAGACTTACAGCGATCATAGAACCTCTCCTCATTCCAGAGCAAGCCGGATTTCGTAGAGGGAAATGTTGTACCTCACAGGTCCTCCATCTGACACAATATATTGAAGATGGGTTTGAAAATCATAAAATCACAGGGGTGTCTTTTATCGATTTATCTGCTGCATATGATACAGTTAATCATCGTATACTGTTGCGCAAATTATATAACATGACAAAGGACTACAAGATGACTCAAGTCATTAGCAATCTTCTTCAAAATCATAGGTTCTTTGTCGAATTTCAAGATCAGAATAGTCGATGGAGGAAACAAAAGAATGGCTTGCCACAAGGCAGCGTTCTTGCCCCAATGCTCTTCAATATTTATACGAATGACCAACTTTTTCCAGTTGATACCGAAAGCTTCATATACGCGGATGATCGAGCTATTGCTGCTCAAGGAAACAGCTTTGAGACTATAGAAGGTAAGCTATCAGAGGCTCTTTCCGAACTATCCTACTACTACAGAGGAAACCAATTGAAGCCTAATCCATCTAAAACTCAGGTATGTGCCTTCCATCTAAAGAACGGACATGCGTCAAGGAAATTACAGGTAGCATGGGAAGACACTCAACTAGATCACTGCCCAACACCTAAATATTTAGGTGTAACATTGGATGCTCTCACCTATAAACAGCATTGCATAAACGTCAAACAGAAAGTGTCAGCCAGTAACAACATACTTCGCAAACTGTCTGAAACCAATTGGGGTACACAGCCAAAGACGATGCGAACTACAGCCCTGGCTCTGAGTTACTCCGCTGCAGAGTAGGCTTGTCCTGTTTGGTACAGTTCCAGTCATGCTAAACAAGTTGACACTTCTCTTAATGAAACATGCCGACTTATCACTGGCTGTTCTTAGACCAACATCACGAGATAGAATCTACTGTTTGGCTGGAATCTCCCCACCAGATATTAGAAGAGAAGTTGCAGCCAGGACTGAGAATACCAAAGCAATTACCTCATGCGCACACCCATTGTACGGATATAAACCTGCCCATCGACGACTGAGGTTTAGGAGGAGTTTCCTGAGTACAACAGAAGCTCTACATGAATCTGCTAGGTCCACAAGGTTAAGATTATGGAGATCTAGAAATACTCAACTTGATGGCTGGATGCTACCAATTGAACATCTCTCTCCAGGACATGAGGAACACTGGTCTACGTGGAAGTCATTGAACAGGCTTCGCACAGGTGTTGGTAGATCAAGAACCAATATGTTGAAGTGAGGTTTTCCTGGCACATCCAGGCTATGTGATTGTGGTGAAGTCCAAACCACAGACCATTTCTTGAACTGCATTAAGTGTCCTTTAAGTTGCACAATGGAGGACTTGATGGCTGCGACACCTAATGCCCGTGACTTGGCAAAATTTTGGACAGAAACGATTTGATATGTGCATTGTTAAGTACCATATTTTAAGTGTAAAATGTATACTTCTGATACGAATAAATAAACCATTGTTTCGGCTGTGTAGGTTGCTTCTGGAAGGATCACTGTTTTATAGTGCCTTAATTTTGTGTCTATCGATATGCACTTCTTACTATTACGGTACTATCGTTATTATGATTATTATTATTATTATTTGGAATGAAGCCTCCGTGGCTTAGGCGGCAGCACGCTGGCCTCTCACCGCTGGGTCCGTGGTTCAAATCCCGGCCACCCCATGTGAGATCTGTGCTGGACAAAACGGAGGCGGACAGGTTTTTCTCCGGGTACTCCGGTTTTCCCTGTTAAAATTTCATTCCAGCAACACTCTCCACTATCATTTCATTTCATCTGTCATTCATTTAATCATTGCCCCAGAGGAGTGCGTCAGGCCTCGGCAGCCGGCACAGTTCATATCCTCGCCGCTAGATAGGGGCTTCATTCATTCCATTCCTGACCCGGTCGGAGACTGGAAGCAGGCTGTGGATTTTCATTTTCATTATTTGGAATGAATTTTCTCTTGGTTGATGCAGTAATGTTATTGGTGGCCAATAAAGCAGGCTGCTGTACATGCACAGTAGAGCTGTCAGCTACTGAAGAGTAGTTCGTATTTAATTATCTGAGTCATAAAGTGATCCCCTCCAACAGCTCACTCGCGCAATCTTCGTGGACTCGTAACACTAATGCATCGTACCTTGTAAAATTATCTTGCTATTGGCTGACTCATAAATTCTACGAGAGCCATGGGATAATCTCAAACTTGTCTTTCAAACGAGTACGATATCGTAAATTCCACGCCGTGCATGTATAAAGGTGGGGTAGTTATTTAATGAGCTTCGACTGAAAGGTCAATGTTCTATTCCAGTTCATAGCCGAGAATTGAGAAAGTTTATACGTGATATCTGCAGTAAAGAATAGAGTTTGGTAGGTTGGTTCTTAAGTTTAGGGGCTGCGACAACGCGGTCATGTAGCCCCGTGTACTTTGGGTGTGTGTAGAATCTGTCTGATAACCGGTGTTAATTGTGATGACTGTATTAGTGTGTGTTATCTGTTTTTTAATTCAAGTACTGCAACTTAGAATTTTTCAAATAGTTCATACTTTTGCCGCCAAGCGCCACCGTCAATGCCTAGTAGGCCAAGTTCAGAACTTAGCTACTAGACGCCACCGCAGTCGGCTCTTGGCAACGAACGTAGAAACCTAAGAGCGCTGTTTACATTCTTAACCTATCCAATTTAGCTTCATACAGGTGCAATTAGTGGAAGGTTCTTTAACATGCCATAAATCTATGACATGGGATCGCCGGCTTTACTTCCCCTCCGAAGGAAGGCATACTGAGGGATTTTTAACGCTCTTAAAAAATCCAACGGCTTCGGCCGGGTTTGAACCCGCTATCTTGGGCATTGAAGCTCAGCATGCTACCGACTACGCCACCGAAACCACCAAGAAAGTAGAGTTTGGTCACATTCTTAGCCCTCTTTCTTCAGATGTCCGCCACCTTGAATAATTAACGAAGGTGATTCTACAGAACGAGCGTCAATCGTGTGTTGGCTCAAGATTTTAACTAACTAACCCCACGATATGGTCTAGGGGACCCAACGCATCCAAAGACATCTGGCGCCCAGCTAATAGACTACGTATTGTATTATGGTGGCCAGAGCGACACCCTCAGCATCTAGAAGAATGTGATGATGTTCGCTGGACGAACGAAACTTGTTACCCAATTTAATTTATCCTCCCCCTCAACCCCCTCCCCCTCTCCCCCTCCCCCCTCACCCCAATGTATGTGAAAAGTGTTTGATTAACTGTATACATAGTCCAAGGTTGCAGGATCAAATTCTGGCGCAGCTAATTGGCATTTGAGGGTACACACATTCGAGGGAGTCGTGTCCGTGGATTTACTGGCACGTTAAAGATCCCCTTCGGGGCAAAATTCCGGCACCCCGGCGTTTCTAAAAGCCTCAGTAGTTGAAAGGGACGTAAAATCTATACCATTTTTACAACTGTATAAATAATTCACGTGTTTTATTTCAAGTACTAGGGAATTAATTGTAACCTCCCGGCCAATCTAATTGGCCACACTCATGTTGACCGATTGTAAAGCTTCTACTAAAGGATTACTTAGGCAACACTGAAAACTCGCTTCTAATATTTTAAAACGGATAAAAGGGGGGTTCAATTCCCACTTTAGGTTTTCCGTGGTTCCCCACTTATACTCCAGGCGAATGCCGGGATGATCCCTAACTTACGATCACCTCCTTCCCATTCCTCGCCTGAATTACAAATCCACACATTCGATCTAATACAGCCATCATAGTTTTCCCCCGGGGTTTTCCACACTCCCTCCAGGCAAATGCAGGAATAGTACCTTATTTTAAGTCCTGGGACACCTTCATATCCCTGTCCTTAACAAAGTTACTCACACTACTACAGTCATCACAGAAACACAGGTTATCAGACACGTCCAACACAACCAATTACACGGAGGTGATAACCATGATGTCCCTAGCCCATCAACTGAATTAGCAACAACAACAACAACAACAACAACAACAACAACAACAACAACAACTTTATTTAACAATCTGGCAGCAATTTATGTTTCCCAAACGACACTGAGGTGATGAAAGTGCCCGAGCAGGATAAAGTTAACTACCTTAAATTATTTATCTTGTTAGCCTACTTTCGATTTTTGCAAAACATGAAAGTAGACTTATGAGATCAACACAGGGCGAAAAAAAAGTGTGTCTGCCTGTGTGTGTGTGTGTGTGTATGTGTGTGTGTGAGTCTGTGTGTGTGTGTGTGTGTGTGTGTGTGTGTGAGTGTGTGTGTACTCTGAATGTCTGTCCCCCCCCCCTATCAATTCGAAAACTATGAACGCGAATTGAACGAAATTTGGTACAAAGGTAGCACTAGCAAAGGACACCTCAGTGTCATGTTTTATATCGCCGCCATCTTGACGGAAACGTAATGGCGGCCACAGAAATGTTCAAAGCTTAAATCCAATTACGACTAACCTAATCATCCGATCTCTACCAAATTTTGCAACAACATACATTTATGGAGGAAGCATCCTTTGACCAAATTAATAGGTCATTAGCCTAATAGTTTGCGGATGGCGGCCATCTTTGTGTCAAAATCGATTCCCCCTATTAATCCAAACACGGCGAAACCGAATGGAACGAAATTTGGTACAGAGGTAGCACTAGCAAAGGGCACCTCAGTGTCATGTTTTATATCGCCAACATCATGACAGAAACGTAATGGAGGCCACACAAATGTTCAAAGCTTAAATCAAATTACGATTAACCTAATCATCCGATCTCTAGCAAATTTTGCAGCAACATACCTTGATGGAGGAAGCATCCATTGACCAAATTAATAGGTCATTAGCCTAATAGTTTGCGGATGGCGTCCATCTTTGTGTCAAGATCGATTCCGCCTATTAATTCGAACACGGAGAAACCGAATGGAACGAAATTTGGTACAGAGGTAGCACTAACAAAGGACACCTCAGTGTCATATTTTATATCGCCGCCGTCTTGACGGAAACGTAATGGCGGCCACACAAATGCTCAAAGCTTAAATCAAATTACAACGAACCTAATCATCCGATCTCTACCAAATTTTGCAACAACATACCTTTATGGGGGGAGCATACTTTGACCAAATTAATAGGTCATTAGCCTAATAGTTTGCGGATGGCGGCCATCTTTGTGTCAAAATCGATTCCCCCTATTAATCCAAACACGGCGAAACCGAATGGAACGAAATTTGGTACAGAGGTAGCACTAGCAAAGGGCACCTCAGTGTCATGTTTTATATCGCCACCATCTTGACAGAAACGTAATGGAGGCCACACAAATGTTCAAAGCTTAAATCAAATTACGACTAACATAATCATCCAATCTCTACCAAATTTTGCAACAACATTCCTTTATGGAGGGAGCATCCTTTGACCAATCTAATAGGTCATTAGCCTAATAGTTTGCGGATGGCGGCCATATTTGTGTCAAGATCGATTCCGCCTATTAATTCGAACACGGAGAAACCGAATGGAACGAAATTTGGTACAGAGGTAGCACTAACAAAGGACACCTCAGTGTCATATTTTATATCGCCGCCGTCTTGACGGAAACGTAATGGCGGCCACACAAATGCTCAAAGCTTAAATCAAATTACAATGAACCTAATCATCCGATCTCTACCAAATTTTGCAACAACATACCTTTATGGGGGGAGCATACTTTGACCAAACTAATAGGTCATTAGCCTAATAGTTTGCGGATGGCGGCCATCTTTGTGTGAAAATCGATTCCCCCTATTAATTCGAACAAGGTGAAACCGAATGGAACGAAATTGGGTACAGAGGTAGTACTAGCAAAGGGCACCTCAGTGTCATGTTTTATATCGCCGCCATCTTGACGGAAACGTAATGGCGGCCACAGAAATGTTCAAAGCTTAAATAAAATTACGATTAACCTAATCATCCGATCTCTACCAAATTTTGCAGCAACATACCATAATGGAGGAAGCATCCATTGACCAAATTAATAGGTCATTAGCATAATAGTTTGCGTATGGCGGCCATCTTTGTGTCAAAATCGATTCCCCCTTTTAATCCAAACACGGTGAAACCGAATGGAACGAAATATGGTACAGAGGTAGCACTAGCAAAGGGCACCTCAGTGTCATGTTTTATATCGCCACCATCTTGACAGAAACGTAATAGCGGCCACACAAATGTTCAAAGCTTATATCAAATTACGACTAACATAATCATCCGATCTCTACCAAATTTTGCAACAACATACCTTTATGGAGGGAGCATCCTTTGATCAATCTAATAGGTCATTAGCCTAATAGTTTGTGGATGGCGGCCATCTTTGTGTGAAAATCGATTCCCCCTATTAATTCGAACACGGTGAAACCGAATGGAACGAAATTTGGTACCGAGGTAACACTAGCAAAGGGCACCTCAGTGTCATGTTTTATATCACCGCCATCTTGACGGAAACGTTATCGCGGCCACCCAAATGTTAAAAGCTTATATCAAATTACAACCATCCTAATAATTTGATCTCTACCAGATTTTGCAACAACATGCCTTTTTGTGGAAACCATCTTATGACTGACTACAAGGTCATCAGCCCGATAGTTTGCAAATAGCGGCCATGTATGTGTGGAAATACATTCCCCATATCAATTCTAACACGGTGAAGCCGAATTGAATGAAAATTTTTACAGAGGTAGCAATAGCAAAGGGCACCTCATATTCATGTTTAATATCCCTATAGCACGTTGTATTTCAACAAGCTACTACAACCAACATTCAATTATACTCCTTGAAAAGGACAAAGAGGTATAACAATACCCATGCATTTAGGAGAAAGTAGGCTGTATGTTCTTTACTGAACATCTTGTTTTTAATATTCTAAATATGTACAAATGCTGAAAATATCTTTGTAAAACATGTAAATATTGTAAAATGGAAATGGAGAAGTAAAATTGTGTCAGTGAAGCCACAATTATGCATGTGGTGCTTGCCCTACTTCTCTGGGCCATCCATACTGCTTGTGTGATCTATGGCAAATAATAATAATAATAATAATTTAGTACTGAGAAATATCTACGGGCCAGTTCAGAAAGAGGGAATATGGATAAAGAGAACGACAATAGAACTATACAAACAGACAAGAGACGATTAGAAATAAAATCAGGAAAAGTAGGCCAAATTTTATGGGCACATGCAGTACAAAGGATGTACGAAGACAGACTGAACAAGAAGATTTTTAATATAGTTATGAAAAGTACACTGAAAACCAATTGGGTAAAATGAACCGTGGAAGACCTCAAGATACTAAACATCTCTACAGAATACATGGCATTAAGGAAAATATACAGAGAAAACATCAGAAAACAGAAATTTGAGCAAACGCCCAAAGGAAAAAAAGAAAAAAAAGGAGGGTGGATAGAAGAGAGAAAGAGGAAGCATTGTGAATAAATGAGAGTTTTTTTTGGCAAGAAAGAAGAAAAGGACAGATAAAAACATGAAAATTGATTGTGTTTTAAGGCTCTCCTTAAGGGAAAACCAACGAAAATAATAATAATTTAATTAGTACCGTTGTCATCCTACGTTACCACAAAAGTAACGCTGCCATTAACGGCGTTACAAGTAGCACGCTACTCCACAATCCTGCTGTTTTGACTCCAGACGGGCAGGTTGAACCTAACCCATGCAGGCTGGAGTCAACGTGCTCGTAAACGAGAAGCAGTTTGTGCCGATCTCATGTGTAGCCTATTGCTATGCACAGAAAGTACACTAAGGAACACGCAATGTGATAAAAAGGGAAATGTATACATTATTACTTACATGCTCCTATTCTTTGAATTAAATGTCTAACCACTTCATTAACAACTTAAAATTGCTTTTTCTGTTCTCTAACAAACATCAATTTATTTACGCTGTATGTAAAGTCTCATTAAGGAAATAAATAACATTAAAATAATAAGAAATAATTAGCTCTCTTCATCCATAAATATGATTAGCATTCATAACAAGTAGTTCCATGAAGAACTATAGGCCTATAGCCTATTTGCATATATCCTATTGGTCTTCGCTGTTGAAAATTCTCTTGCCTATGAAAAGTTTCACCATGTTGCATTTCGCACAGCCGCCATCTTGGGATTGTCAATACAATTGAATTTAATTAGATGCCAGTACATTAAATTTTGCATGAACATTTACCGTACCAAGTTACACTTCGCTCGGATGATTAAATCGTGAGTACTGTAAATTCTACTTAAATGTTTTAACTTCGCTTGGCTGCCATGTCTGTATTGTTCGCACCAGGTTATTGAAAGGCCAATAGGTAAACTTATATAGATTGCCTCTATCAACATACAAAATTTCAGTTTGATTGTTGTAATAGATTCGTAGATATTGCGAACCGTCTAAATAATTCGGACGGTCGCCATGTTGGATTGTTATATATATATATAGGCCATAGAGTTATGTACCATTATATGAAGATTATTGCGTAGGTTTATTATTAAAACTTTCACTTCTACCACATGGTTAGGATACATGAAATAAAAACTAAATTTTAAAATTTTGTACAGCCGCCATCTTGAGATTATGAAAATAATTGAATTAAATTAGATGTCATTGAATTAAAATGTGAATATACATTTACTGTAGCAAGTTTTACTACGCTCGGGTGGTTAAATCGCGTGAAAAATCCATTAAAATGTTTCAACTTTGCTTGGCCGCCATTTTGGTTTTGTGATCAGCAAATTATTAAAACTCACATAGATGAAGTTGTGGTAGTTGCCTTTATCACTATACAAAATTTCATGGTGATATCTGTTACCGTTGCTGAGATATAGAATGCATGTGAAATATTTTGCGTGGCCACCATGTTGAATTGGTGAATCGTATCAAAATTTTAAAGGCACGGTCAAGTTCAAGCAAGGATGTAGTATGTACTTACCGAGTTTTATTGAAACCGCTTCGGCCGTTTAGATTTTATTAGGGGGACACACATACGGTATATACGCACACACATACACACGGACAAAAGGCGATCTCATGAGCCTAACTTTTCATAAAATGAAAATAGGCTGAAAATAAGTCCTGACTCTTTGTATTAACATAAACAATTCAGCAAAACTAGAGTAACAATTTCCTTTCTTCAATTACTATGTCTTATTTTTGTCCAACTGAAGGATATTTATTACTTACTTCAGAGTGATAATGAAGTTGTTATGACTTTGTGCGCCAAGAATTGAACAATTTTCACCTATCAGATTCCTTGAGCAACTAAATGTCCTTCCGCTGGTGGTGCTTGTGGCAGGAGTCTTCAGTAACTTACTTGTTTTGCAACATTAGCAAGTCACGGAAATCTTTGGGAATTTTTCTTCCATCAAAGCAAGATGGTTTCATATAATTATACCCAGCTGTCAGATATCTCATAATCTCGTCCTCAATCTAAGAGGCTTCGTCTTCCCAATCACCAAATCAGTTTTTTTACACGTTGCATTTCACTTTCAGCAAATGCACAGTACATGAGATGTCTAATAGATAAAGATTAGCTGACTGTGTGGCTCAGCGGTAACGTTCCCACTTGCTGTTTTCAAGGTTGCAGGATCGAATCCTGGCGCAGCCAGCTGGTATTTGAGGGTGCACAAATGTGAGGGAGCCGTGTCAGTAAATTTACTGGCATGTCAAAGATCCCCTTCGGGGAAAAATTCCAGCACCCCGGCGTCTCTTAAAGCCGCAGTTGTTAAAAGGGACGTAAAACCAATAACATTATTATTATTATTTACTAGATGAAGATTATTATGGGGTTCATTACACGAAACATAGAATGTGAGAAATAAAAATATATCTTAAAACTTTTGCACTGCCATCATATTAAATTTTGAAAAGAATTGAACAAATTAGATGATTCGAGACACACACAATCACACGTTAATCGCGTAAGCCCATATTTCGTTCCCAGTTTTCATTCCCAAAAGAACTGCGGTTGGTTTGAGATGTAACCTTTAAATAGCTTCTTGGTCTTACACGAGAGGTCGGTCGAATGTGCCGTTAAATTATTACTGTCATGGTGGTGGAACAAACCTTCCATTTGTGAAATCACCCCGCTAGACGCCATAAAATGAGCGCGGTATGTGCTGTCTGTGACAGAACACATGTCTGCTTGGGAAATGTGCCAACTACGTGTGATGCGGTCTCGGAACATCAAGTGTGAGATCAGCTGAGTCATGCTGCCCAAAGATTAAATCTCAGTTGTGACATAATTGATGCACGGCTTTGAACTAGGGAACAGAAGAAACTATGTTAACAAGGTAATGGAATGAATGACACGGTTCTAATGGTAATATGATTCTAGGTGACAGTTCATCAACTACGCGGGAAGTATCTATATAAATAAAGTAAGTTTATGGCTGAACATTTTAAATTCTCTTCTAAAATTTGAATTTATCCCGGAGGCAGGGAGCTCCCCCTCCTCCCCAGAAAATAGCAAAAAAAAATAATATTAGAATGAGTTGCTTTGATACATCATTGTAAATTTGGTTGTAACCTAATCTTAACTTATTGACTAAGTTATAAACAATATTAAGATTGAAATTAGACAACCTCGTGGTGTAGCGGCTAGCATTCTTGCCCCGGAGGTCTGAATTCGATTCCTGGCTCTGCCAAGAAATTTTAATTCTGGTCTGAGGGTTGGAACGGGGTACCTCAGTCTTGTTTCACAGTATGGTACTTTTAAGAAATACATTATTAATTTGTAAACATAAAAACTATTTACCTTCCTGCTTAATAAATTGACAAATATTTAGATATTTGCCATTTATACTCCATTAAGTATAGAATTGTATTTGTGTGTAGTGTTGTTTCTTGTATTGCCACTAATTGTAGGCTATATAAACTTAGAAATTAACTCTTATTTAAAATAATTATACAAAGTTATATGCTCTAAGATATTGGTTGATATTTCTACGTATTTTGCGGTGACAATCCCCTGAGAATACTCACAATTTTCCAGGATAGTCAGCCCCCCCCCCCCGAACAAATTGTATATACGTCCTTGTCCGGAGTTGTATACAGGATGAACCCTGAATTCCACTGACAAACTCTCGGAGGATATGCTCAAGTACGCCCCCTGAGTGTTTTGGTGTTGGGGACCCGTGGTCTCCGGTGGGTCGTTACCAGAGCTGTACATATTCGAACATCGATATATTCAAATTGTTCGAATAATTTTGAATACAAATATTTGATTTGGACATACGGATAGTTTGCATATTCGAATATATCCGAATAATTTATATTTCCAACCTAATCGTACATTCGAATTTCTAAATATTCGGATTAGTGAAATAACCCAACTATTCAGTGATTCGACGAACGATTCGTCGAATAAGTCGAATCATTCAAAAGAAAGAAAGAAAGAAAGAAAGAAAGAAAGAAAGAAAGAAAGAAAGATAGCAATTAATGCTTGTTTTAACCCTTTATAGTGCAGAATATTGAAGATATTTTGTTTGTATTTTTTATTTAAAATTTAATTTTAATTATTTTAGCCTAATATTAATTATTGTTAATTTTAATTTTTGTTTACTTAAACATTTTAATGTTTATATTTACTTTATAATTTTAATTTTCATATTGTTTTTTATAATTTTAAAATTTAAGATTTTATAATTATTATTAATTTCAATTTTTATAAGTTTATCTTGTTATTTTTACACGCATATTTATTTTTGTTCGAATTTTTACTGTCATATTTTTTAACTTTCTAAATTTTAATTGTTTTTATTTAAAAATAATATTTCTTTAAAATCCCCTTAAGTCAAGGAGGTAAAGAGATGTTATTTGGTTTTCAGAAATATTAACACTTCCAAAATAAGACATGGCTGAAAAATTCAACCATCAGCATCTTTGACAACATAAATTGTCCTCATAGTAGGTGGTTAATATACAGACCACTAACATATAAAGGGTTAAATGATATTTAATCAGTCTGAATGGGGAAGGGATTAACCCCCATCCGACCCCTCGGATTCACCCCTGCTTCGAACAACTCGTCCATTGGACATATTTCTTTACACAAATTGCTGCAATTTTCGGGTACCTATCACCTTCGAATGAATCAAATAATTGAACTGTTCGATTTATTTTAACAGTCGACTATTTGAAATACTCAATAGATCGAATGTTCGAATGACTCCAACAACTGAAATATCCGGACATCCGTATTGTTCAAATATTCGAATCTTGAATTGGCGAATATTCGACGTAGTCGAATAAATGGAATATTCGAATGATATGTACATAGTACATAGTATAATTTATTCGGCTGTTGCCCTAGTGTTGCTTGAGTTTGTGAAAATACTCACAACACTGAAAAAGCCTGCAGTATGCAATAATCAAAAGGTTTTTAATTATTGGCATTCACTCGCGAGCGAGTATGAATTAGTCTTCCTACAGATGCTTCCTCAGATGATGAGGTCCCATGGTCGCCAACTCCCGTCGTAAGCCCCTGGGGGTTCACGGGTTTGAGAATAGGCTAAAAGAAGAAGAGTGGCCTTAATGTGACAACTCTTTGGCAAAACAAAATGGATTAATTAGTGAGAATTCTTACTAATTTTACCCAATCTATACAATACTTCGGAATTTGAAGTCTTTAGTGAAGATGTGAACGAGGCTGGATGATCAATGGCTTGCGAGAATGTGATAATCTTGGAGCTTTGTCGGCGCGGCCGCCCCAACAAAGGTGCTTAATAAGGAGCACGCCCCTGTCTGGAAGTCTTCGTTAGGTATGCAGGGCTTGTTCCGATAGCCTCACTCTGATACCGGTCCGCAGATACTGTAGGGACACTGTGTGGGAAGGAAAATCACCTCATGTCACTCCTCCACACAACCACTCATAAAGTGCAGTGCGGGTTCCTTTATCCCAGCTTCCTTTATATTGAAATAGTTTTCCAAACCTATCAATAATGCAATAAGTTCTGTTTCTAAGTTCTATGAATATGAAACAACCTACCAACGATCAGGAAGCCTATATGTACTCATCATTAAGGGCCACCTACCTAGGGATATCATTGACATTGTGGAGGGGCGAAGGAATCGCTCTCGAAATAATAGAGAACTATTTTAAATACGAGGGCGTATCGAAAAGTCTTTGCCCCTATTCTTTTTAGCAAAAAATACATTCAAGTAATTACAAAAGTAGGCCTACTTACGTACCTTACACTGTTTTTCCACATTTTCTCGAAATTTGTTCTGACATTTATATAGACTATTTGTAATTGCCTGTATGTAATTTTTAGCCTATTTTTATTTTATTAAAAAATGGCTTATGAGATCACCTTTTGTCCATGTGTATATGTGTGTGTTCCCCCTAATAATTTCTAAACGGCTAGATCGATTTCAATGAAACTTGGTAAGGTCATAGTACTATCTTGGCCGACCCCGACCGTGCCCTTCAAGTTTTATTACATCTCACGAATCCAACATGGTGGCTGTGCGAAATATTTCACCAGCATTCTATATCTTAGAAACTATGACCGACATCACCCTGAAATTTTGTACGGTGATAAAGGGCACTACTAGAAATTCACACACGAGACTTACAAAAATCTGGTAACTACAAAACCAATATGGCGGCCAAGCGAAGTTGAGACTTTTAAATAGACTTTTCTCGCGATTTAATCATCCAAACGTAATGAAACTTGGTACAGCAAATGTTTATACACATTGTAATGCACTGGCGTCTAATTTAGTTCAATTGTTTACATAACCTCAAAATGGCGGCTGTGCGAAATATTTCACTGGCATTCTATATCTCCGAAACTATTACTGATATCAACCTGAAAGTTTGTACGGCGATGAAGGGCACTGCTACAGGTTTATCTATGTAACTTTCAAAAACCTGTAAAGTACAAAACGATCATGGCGGCCAAGCGAATTTGAAATATTTTAATAGACTTTTCTCGCGATTTTACCATCTGAGCGCTGTGAAATCTGGTACAGTGAATGATTATACATAGCGTAATGCACTGGCGTCTAATTTAGTTCAATTGTTTACATAACCTCAAGATGGCGGCTGTGCGAAATGTTAAAATTAAGTTTTTATTTCTTGTGTCGTAATCATGCGATCGAAGTGAAAGTTTGAATAATGAAGCTAAGCATTAATTTGCCTTTGTCGGTTCATAACTCTATGGCCTATACATATAACAATCCAAAATGGTGACCATCTGAAATATTTAGACGGTTCTCAATATCTACGAATCTTTTAGAGCAATGAAACTGATTTTTTTTAAATGTTCATAGAGGCTATGAACATAAGTTCACCTATAGGACTTCAGTAACCTGGTGAGCACAAATCCAACATGGTGGCGACGGGAAATATAAATATTTAAATGGACGTTTATCGCGATTTAACCATCCGAGTACAGTGAAACTTTGTACGTCAAATGCTTATACAAATGTTAATTCACTGGCATTTAATTTATTTTAATTGTTTTCTTAACCACAAGATGGCAGCTGTGCGAAATTTTAAAATCTCGTTCTTATTACTTCTAGTGTCCTAATCATGCGATTGAAGTTTGAATATCACACGTACACATAGTACATAAATAAAAATCTACATGTTGACCATCTGAAATATTTAGACGGTTCTTAGTATCTACGAATCTATTACAACAATCAAACTGAAATTTTGTATGTTGCTAGAGGCAATTAACGTGAGAAGGATATATATGAAAATAGGCTGTATAGTTCTTCACGGAACTACTTGTTACACAATATATTTCAACATAGGTGTTTATGAAAGGGAATGTTGTTGCCAGATTGTTGGTATAATGTGCAATTTAACAGTTTCCATTCGATTTATTGATTCATCCAAGATGTTGGCAACTCTGCGTTGACCTTCAGTTGTTTTGTTTTGAAGGGAGAGTCACTCGCTGCTCAGTGACCGAAAGTAACAGTTTAAGACAACAATGAAAATTTGAGGTTATGGTCATTGTTGGTGCAATACATTGTTAATAGTGAACCCTAAAATCCTATGCTAATATTTCAGTGTTCATATTATTCTTTTCTTTGGGCATAGATTTATGTTATTTGAAGGAAGTTCTGGTTAGCTTGAGGGAGGCTGTGATGCTCTGAGAGCCGAGCGATGTCACAATACTGGAGACGTGAAGTCTGCACAATCTATTTTTGGCTCGCATCTTGCGAACAATGAAACTGAACTAAGTCGTCATAAGCTTGAAGGCACAATACAGAAGTTTCCTTGTATAAGATAGCCAAGGTTGAATGCGCAATGGATCTTCGCGCTGATTGACGTCACAAATAGGTGTGACCACGAACATAATGCTTAAAAGGATTTGAACTTGTGACCAATGAAAGGCGAATGCTTAGGGTGGCCCGAATCTAAAAGTACCCACGCGACAGTGAATTAATAGATCCTACGATGCAATATTCTCCGCAATAGTATGGCTGTAATGTGCGAATTTTTACAAGACTTTTGATATGTGTTCAAACGTGATAGGACAATTTTATCGATTTATTGAGGAGCGGATATCCCCCTCCTAAAGATTTGAGTGATTGAATGAATACTGGGAGCCGAGCAACACGGAAAAGACACTTGATTTTGTGAAGCGGACGGCGAAGCCAGGCCGGGCTGTATAGCGATTACTTTTTACTTGTGCTAGTGACTAAAACTTAGTAAGTTGTGTGTCGAGCAACATATTGATTTTAGTGAGTACTTAAGTGGTTCTTACACCACAAAGTCAGGGCAAGTCAGCGATACTGCGATAGGACTCTTGTGTGAATTTAGTAGCACAAATAAGCAGTTATAATTTTGATATTAACCATTACACTTTCATTCAGCGCCAAGATGACGACCGACGGCAGAAGGAACATGGTATCATCAGCAACGACTTCAAGAGTTGAAATTATGGAAGGCTAGGTCCATAATACGGGATGATGACGAGGTCAATTCCATGGCATCGGACTAGACGCAGATGTGTTGAGTAAAAATTTGAATTAATTCATTTTGATGGGTAAAAAAAATCGCGTATAACTGGAAAATTGTATATTTTGTAAATAACTTTGTTTTGTGTGCGAATATGTAGATTCTGCCGGCATGATATTTTAAATAGCGATACGTGACAATTTTGCTGATTCTTTTTGCATTTAATATTCTATTGGCATTTGCTGATGTTGATCTGTTATGATTAGAGTACAAGTTCTTCAAGTTGTTGTACTTGAAAAGCCTAGTACTTATGAGGTTAATTATCACGGAAACGTTAGATAAGCGGTGACAAGTGGGACTTGATAATATTAATGTCAGGTCTGGTTTGGGAATTCTGATATTTACGATCGTTATGCAAACGCAGTGATTTTGTACTTTGTAATTTAAGCAACAGTAGTTGCACGGGAGGAATTTCTACCTCACCATATTTGATGTTTTATTGCTTCAGTTCTGATCTGTGGTACCAGTTGGGTCTTTTTGACAAGCTATATTATGTGTGTGTGCTACGGTGTGATTCTACATGAGAGCTGGCGGGGACGTGATATCCAGTGCCGTTGCTAATACTTTTCAGGGTACGTGACCTATGGGGCGTATTTGCTGAGATTGAATCTTGATATCCCAGGTAGGGATTTTGTGTTTTTAAGAACGATGAATTTATTATGTCGCGATTACAGGAGCTGCGAGACTTCTACGAGGATTCAGGCTTTGGGCTTGAATAATATTATTATGCACACACATGGCACCGATTCAGCGCTTGTTTGACCTTGGACCCAGAATTGGAATATTCATTATGCATCCAGCATTGTGCTGAGATATTAGGCCCATAAATTGTATAAATGTCTTGCTTAACGATGCGTAAATACTTTTATTGAATTAAGGGATTAGATGCCCACGCCGCTTTGTCTAAAGATTTTTCGTCGTATTAATCGGAGTGTTTTTGTGCTTGTCCATTTGGCATTGCATTTCATGGCATTTATTGCTGTAAGCATTCTTGTTGTGTGACCGGCGTCGGCCGTGTGAATTTAATGTAATTATCGGGACGCATTCGGCGGTTCTTTCTGTTTTGCCTTGTCACGTAGCGCTCTGATTTGAGTAAATGGCATAAGACCTGCTCACAGGCCGCTTGTAATCTGTAAATATCAATTCGTGATACTATGTGTTTATTTTATAAAAGGGTTAGTGCATGCCGGCATAGATATTAATTTGTTTTACCTTTCTAATACTTTCCAGTAGTGACGTGATTAATTTTCCCACAGACAGGAGTTCACGGCCCAGTCGTATGTAGCGCATGGAAGTGAATTCCGGTCTAAATACTCAACTAATCAAAGTGTAGTTCGAAAAAACGTATAGCGCGGCACATAATATTGTATTTTATTTCAGGTATTTTTATTTTGTTTGATCATTTTGTAAAATTTTGTATCGTGATGTGTTAGATCACGTGGGTTTAAGGCTGTCTAAGCCAAGTGTTTAGATAATTCTATTTAAACTGACATGCAGATCAGTTATTCATTTTTATTAGCTGTTGTGGTGAGTGGCAATTTTGTCAACACGGGCAAATGGAGCTTCCGTCTCTCAGCTGACGTTGGCAGATCGCCAGTCCTCATACTCGCTAAGTGGGTTGATGAACTCCCAGCTGTTACTCATAACAGAAGGTAGGGTTATCAGCACACGCAAGGGAGGATATATTTGTTCTATGGCTGATTCAGTATTAAATTGTATTTTGTTTTAACCTGTCGTTTTAATTATTCATAACATTAGAACCTTATGGACCCTGGAAACTTTATGAGAGGCATGTTCTATAAACCAATTAGTGACCGATCATGACCCCGCAGTTTTCTCGTGTAATGTCATCTCTTCCAAAGGGCACATAAGATTTCTATGGCGCTGCCACGTGGGTCAAATTGGTTTCTTTATGTATCACAAGGTGACAGTAAGGATTCTATGACTCCGACACGTAAGCCAATTTTTTGTGTATGCGTACATTGGTGCAAAGTGTGGAAGCTGGGAAAAGCAATATGGAATGGCTAGACCAGTGAAACACGTCGTACGTATAAATAGATCACCGGATGTGATATTTTATTTACTTAGATAAGCGATGTGTTACCGCTAGAAATTTGTTATGTAAAATCTTGGAGTTTGTAATAGAATTAAATTTGGAACATGGTAGTTGAATTGAGATTTGATAAGTAAATACTAGAGCATATGTTCCAGGCGCCCAACCATTTAAAATAATACTTTTGTTAGCAATCCAAACTCCAAAAATTTGAATGACAGGAAGGTTATACCTTAAGAGCTAATTAATATGTTGGTCAATTAGTTATATTAGTCAGATATAAGGCTAGAAATTTGGTACTGAATCAAAGGGGTTTTAAAGACAGAATTAATAAAAATAATTGATATACTCAAGGATGTGTTGCTTAGGGTAAATGTAAATGAATTGAGTAATCAAAGGGTTAAATTGGGGATAATTATGTGCGTGCATATGTGCCAATTTGGTGATGGTCTTGTCATTGTCCTATATTTCTAAAGTGTGATATTATATTGTGTGAAGATATGGCGACTCTCGCAGAAATACGTGAAGTGGTTGAGGAGGCAGCGAAACGCACTCAACAAAAATTAACTGAACTTAGGGTTGAAATGACAAATGAGATAGCGCAGGCTAGCGAAAAACAGTCTAACGACATGCAAATTCAAAGTGAAAAACAATCGAATGAACTCAAGGAACAATTACACACGCAACTCGAAATTCAAAGTGAAAAACAGTCTAACGAGTTAGAGGGGCGTTTGAACACAATAACCAAACAGAATACCGACGGTCTTGTAGCACTTTCAACCGAGATAAATGATTACACAAAACAGCAATTAATTTTATTAGCCAGTGACGTGGAGAATAATAATAAGAAACAACTAGCCGAAATCAAAAAGATTGAGGATACTTTCAGCTTAAAACTTGATAATCTAGATGAAGTCGTGATGGGTAAACTCGCACAAATTGAAAATGCATGTTCAATGAATACAGCAGAGATAAAGCGGGCGCAAAATCATTTAGAAGAGAAATTTATTAAAATCGAAGAAGGGGCACAGTTAGTCCAGACACAAATCGATACTATTGACGGAGGTATTAGCGGATTGGTCCAGGAGATGAGTAAACTAGAACTTGTATCAGGAAGTAGGTGGAAAGAAATTGAAACCGAGCAACTAGAACTAAGGGAAACGATGGAGTCGAACAATAACGGGATACTAGCGAAATTAACAACAATGGAGTCTAACAATAACACTGTAATAGCAAGGTTGACTACAATTGAAACTAACCAAGCAAATGTAGATAAGGGCCTAGATAAGGAGCTGGAAAAGGCGAAGGACAGCATTAGGAAGGACTGGAATCGGATGACGGCAGAGGCGAAGGACGAGAAGTTGATTATGATAAAACAATTAGGCGATAACTGCAATCGAATCCGCGACATTGAAGAGAACATGAAAGCTAAGTTACAAGAACACAATGATCGTCTGATAAAGAGCGAGTTGAAATCGATGGAAAGGGGGACCATACTTGCCTCATTAGTGGACAGGCAGAAAGATGAACACTTAGATAAGGAGATAACTTCAAACAATTCGGAGACAGGTCGGAACCCAGACACCGTGAACACACAGCTATTTAGAGAATGCGAGGGACGTGCTTCTACCCCTCAGGCAAACCAATTACCAGCTCAAGTTATTCAGGTTATTAGAGCGAATGATTTCCGCCCGAATAAATTTATACCTGATACTGGAGTTACACCGAAAATGTTCCTGAAAGAATTGGAAAATTTCTTTATGGACCAAAATCTAAGTCCGGAGAGACAATTGAGGACAGTAGAACGCTATCTTGGCGGCGGAGCATTAATTTGGTTCTTAAGCTTCCGCTATACATTTGAAACAATGGAGGGTTTCCGACAGGCGTTTTTAAAAAAAATTTGGGGGCCGAGCCATCAGCAAAACTTGAGGTTGGAACTCTACGCAAGAAAATACCACGGTTCACAACAAACCAGATTTGCAGACTACTTCACACGTCAGATGTTAAATTTGCGCGATCTTGACCACCCACCGAATGAACAGGATCTCATAATGACGATTAGCAAGCAACTCCCTACACATGCTCAGCAATTTTTAGCAGCAGCAAATATAAGTACAGCAGTCGAAGCGGAAGAATTATTACGGCATTTAGATGAGTCCAACAATCAATTTCAAGGAAGGGAAAAAAGAGTAAACAGGGACGAGATGGTTAACACCACTGAAATAGTAAAACCACAGGCCGGAAACACTAAATCGCAGTCGACTAACACGGGAAATAATCAGAACCAACGAAACGACATGGGAAATAATCAGAACCAAAGAAACGACACGGGAAATGAAAGGAGGTTCCAAACGAGGTACGACGACCAGCAGAGGAGAAAATATTATGAGGAAGGATATCCGCAGAGGAGATACCAGAACCAGGGACGATTCTATGGGAGACAGGCGATCCCATATAGAGACAACAATTACGACAACAATTATAATCAGAGGTGGCAACAAAGACGGTACGAGAACCATGGTAACCGCAGAAACCAACGGTATCACGAAAAATCGGGACTACAGGATGACTATCGTAATCTAGACCAACGATACGAGGAATCGCAACGTTATTTAGAGGAGCTACAAAATACTGGAGGGGGAGAGAGAAATCGCTGGGAAAACGCGATGAACAGACGTAAGGATCCAGACAACTACACGGAAGATGACGGGGCGCAAAGCTTACAGATGCAGCGTGAAAGACAGGAATCTGGACGACAAAATAGAAATGGAGGTCGCCAGGATAAAAAAAAACTATAAAAAACGACCAAGAAGACAGTCTCACGAGCGACCAGTGTGCTGAAGGAGATGGATGGATTGTGGCAAATATTACGGAGTGGATCGCGAGACCAGAGGATTGCCTAGAAGAAATCATTAAACCTCACAATGACACTATTATGAAATTACCTGTTATTTATGCTAGAATCGGCGGATTAAGGGTAAAATGTTTAGTTGATACGGGTAGTCAGATAAGTCTAGTATCTGAGGCCTTAGTGCGAGAGATAGGGCGGAATTACACAGTACCTATAATTCCGGTCCCTCAAATGAAAGTACGTGGCGTTATTCCTGAGCGCAACGTGACTTGTAAAACACAAGCGTACTTGGAACTAGAAATTCTGGAGCATACATTCGCTCAGAGTTTCATAATTCTACCTAAGCTAAACTTCAACATAATACTGGGATCAAATTTCATATGTGAATATCAAGCAGTCATCGACTTGCATAAAAACATTGTGAGTTTCAAGAATATAGAAGGAATGAGGAATGTGGGGTTGAACATGAATGAAGCGACTACAGGGGGAGAGGTAAACACCTGGCTGCTCGAAGCAATTAGTGAGGAGATAAGAGAAGAATTGGAGCTTGGAACTGATGGCATAAACACTGCACTCGTGGAACTTGAAGAAGAAGAAGAAGAAGGAGCTGAGATATGGGCATTGTTGGCTGAAGCAGATGGCAACGCAGACGACTTCGAACAACAATTACAAGAACGCCTAGATGGAGTCAATTTAAGGGGTGCAGACAAAGAAAGACTCGAACAGATACTCAGAAAACACCGTAATGTCTTTGATACAATACCTGGGAAAATCTTAAATTTTAAATATTCTATGCAAGTCAGTGATTGGTCCCCATTTAAAAGCCGATTGTATCCAATACCTGAAAAATATCAGAACCAAGTAAGCGAGATTATTGGCGGGATGCTACAGGCTGGAGTTATACGCAAGACTCCCACGCCATTTCTCAATGCTATATTGGCCGTTGCCAAACCTAACGGTTCAATAAGGCTATGTTTAGACGCCAGACCCCTCAACAATAGACTTCTTCCAGAATATGACCAAGCGCCGTTAATCAGAGACGTCCTTAAGGGTTTCCGAGGAAAAAGCATTTATTCGAGTGTGGATTTGACCTCAAGTTTTCACCACATCGAATTGGATGAAAAATCCCAATTGTTGACAGGCTTCCTGTTCAACAATCAAACATTCGTATTTTCGAGAATGCCTTTTGGCGTTAAAACAGCCGGTTGTGCCCTAATAAGAGCCTTAGATCGCAATTTGACAGAGGAGGTCAAGCAGATGACAGTGAGGTACATTGACGATATATTGTTGGCGTCTGACAATATTGAAGATCACATGAATAATCTGGACAAGTTACTGGACAACCTACGCACATCGAACTTCAAAATCAACCTTAAAAAGTCGCATTTCTTTAAAGATGAAATTTTGTATTTAGGACATGTTATCGATAAGGATGGAGTGAGACCAAATCCAGCCAAGATTGAAGCAATTATGAACTTCCCCACACCAACTAGGGTGAAACATGTTCGTGCTTTCCTGGGAGTTACGGGATTTTTCAAGGAAAATTGCCCGGGGTATACAGAGACGGTCGCCCCTATGCAGGAACTGCTCAAAAAGAATAACAAGTGGTTTTGGAATGACGTTTGCAATAAGTCTTTCCAGGCTACAAAGTTACTTCTAAAAAATTGTATCAAACTGGGTTACCCAGATTTTAGCCGAAAATTTGTTATTCAGGCTGACGCCTCATTCATAGGAATCGGAGCTATGCTATTCCAGGAAGATCCGAACAACCTTCAACATCGGTCTTACCTTGCCTTCGTAAGTCGCAAATTGCGCAAACATGAACGTAACTACACCGTAACAGAGCTGGAGCTTTTGGCTATACTTCACGCTTTACAACAATGGCGTAAAATAGTATTTGGTTACCCCATAACAATAAGAACTGACCACAAGGCACTAACGTTCTTATCCAAGACTACTATGCTCAGCGAAAGAATCACCAGATGGTCCATTTACATCCAACAATTTGATTTGGAAATTGAACATTGCCCTGGTAAGATGAATATAATACCAGATGCGCTTAGCAGGAACCCTGAGGCGGAAGTTGATGAGGATGCTGTCGTGAATCACCTTGAGTTAACAGATAAGGATCGTGAGTTTCTTGACGAACTGAAAGAACTACCCAGAGAACAGGAGGCAGAACCATGGATGATGCAGTTAATAAAATTCTTTAAAGGAGAACTACAGAGAGGAACACCAGCGTACAAGGAAGCTCTGATAAAGGAAGGAAGATACATGTACCGCAATAATTTATTACACAAATTTATTGATGAAGAACATTCGAAACTACGAATTTTGGTACCAGCGTCTTTACAGCGTGGATTAACATGGCATACACATGAAACCTTGGGACATATTGGAATCGATAAAGTTGAAGCAACTATAGCAGAGGCATTTACCTGGCCTCGTATGAGAACCACTATTTGTGAGGTAATCAAGACGTGCGATACTTGTCAACGCACAAAACCTAACAATTACCTAATGAAGCAGTACCCGAAACCTTTGCTACCACTTAAACCATGTGAGCTGATGGCGATTGACACTTATGGGCCAATAACGAAAGGAAGAAGAGGATGCCGACATCTATTGGTGTGCTTAGATGTATTTTCGAAATTTGTGGTTTTGTGTCCCATACAAAAGACCACTTCGAAACAGGTTCTTAGCCGCCTTAAAATTAAAGTGATTCCAACCATGGGAAAACCTGAGTTTATTTTGTCAGATCACGGAAGTTACTTCACCAGCAATGAATTTAAACAAGGATTAATTAATCTTGGAGTAAAACATATATTTTCATCGATTCGCAACCCAGCTGCAAATCCGAGTGAACGTGTGATGAGAAATATTTCGTCATTCTTTAGGGTCTTGATTCCAAATGAACACTATAAGTGGGTGGATCGTATTAAGGATGTTGAGACTTGTATCAATTACACAAGACATGAGTCAACGGGAGAAATTCCTTTGGTTCTCCACCATAACAGAGTGCCTGAGAGATCGTGGGACAACATTGTCATCTGTCCACGTGATCCTATGCCAACACACGACTTAAGGATTCAAAATACTGTAGTACACATGAGAGCACAGGCTGACAGACGGCTAAGAAGGGTAAGAGGAAAGAGATTCCATCGGGAACTGAACGAGTCAGAGTTGGTCCTCATAAAGAAACCACCGCTATCTAATCCATCGAACAAGATATTCCACAAGTTCTGTGTTAAATATCTGGGACCATTCAAAATAATCAGAAATCTGGGGAACAATGCTTATCGAGTAGAAGAACTGAGTACCGGAGCTCAGGCCGTGTACAACATTTGTAACATGAAGATTTATCATGAACAGGAACCTTGGGAGCCGAGAAGGAATAATGTCATAGGAGCAAATTGCACGGACATAGTACCATGCACAAGTACACTTGGCTAGCATCGGTGAGTACTCGTTGTGAAGAACGTAAACATTGTGTTGTTTACATATGAGGAGGAAAGCAGGTAGTCTACTGCTAATGACGTCTAAGTGGAATGAGAGAGAAGAAACACCAGACACGCTTGAGGCGACGAGACATTGAGGAAACTCATTAGTAAAAGGTAGCTGAGTACTAGGCTGATAGCAGGGGCGTATAAGATCTACGATTTGAAGAGGGGCTTACTCTCGCAGAAAAGAGGTGCCGTATGGAAGTGAAATCTACTTCTTCTAAGTTAAATTTCACCTTTTATGGGGTGAATGAACCCTAAAATCCTATGCTAATATTTCAGTGTTCATATTATTCTTTTCTTTGGGCATAGATTTATGTTATTTGAAGGAAGTTCTGGTTAGCTTGAGGGAGGCTGTGATGCTCTGAGAGCCGAGCGATGTCACAATACTGGAGACATGAAGTCTGCACAATCTATTTTTGGCTCGCATCTTGCGAACAATGAAACTGAACTAAGTCGTCATAAGCTTGAAGGCACAATACAGAAGTTTCCTTGTATAAGATAGCCAAGGTTGAATGCGCAATGGATCTTCGCGCTGATTGACGTCACAAATAGGTGTGACCACGAACATAATGCTTAAAAGGATTTGAACTTGTGACCAATGAAAGGCGAATGCTTAGGGTGGCCCGAATCTAAAAGTACCCACGCGACAGTGAATTAATAGATCCTACGATGCAATATTCTCCGCAATAGTATGGCTGTAATGTGCGAATTTTTACAAGACTTTTGATATGTGTTCAAACGTGATAGGACAATTTTATCGATTTATTGAGGAGCGGATATCCCCCTCCTAAAGATTTGAGTGATTGAATGAATACTGGGAGCCGAGCAACACGGAAAAGACACTTGATTTTGTGAAGCGGACGGCGAAGCCAGGCCGGGCTGTATAGCGATTACTTTTTACTTGTGCTAGTGACTAAAACTTAGTAAGTTGTGTGTCGAGCAACATATTGATTTTAGTGAGTACTTAAGTGGTTCTTACACCACAAAGTCAGGGCAAGTCAGCGATACTGCGATAGGACTCTTGTGTGAATTTAGTAGCACAAATAAGCAGTTATAATTTTGATATTAACCATTACACTTTCATTCAGCGCCAAGATGACGACCGACGGCAGAAGGAACATGGTATCATCAGCAACGACTTCAAGAGTTGAAATTATGGAAGGCTAGGTCCATAATACGGGATGATGACGAGGTCAATTCCATGGCATCGGACTAGACGCAGATGTGTTGAGTAAAAATTTGAATTAATTCATTTTGATGGGTAAAAAAAATCGCGTATAACTGGAAAATTGTATATTTTGTAAATAACTTTGTTTTGTGTGCGAATATGTAGATTCTGCCGGCATGATATTTTAAATAGCGATACGTGACAATTTTGCTGATTCTTTTTGCATTTAATATTCTATTGGCATTTGCTGATGTTGATCTGTTATGATTAGAGTACAAGTTCTTCAAGTTGTTGTACTTGAAAAGCCTAGTACTTATGAGGTTAATTATCACGGAAACGTTAGATAAGCGGTGACAAGTGGGACTTGATAATATTAATGTCAGGTCTGGTTTGGGAATTCTGATATTTACGATCGTTATGCAAACGCAGTGATTTTGTACTTTGTAATTTAAGCAACAGTAGTTGCACGGGAGGAATTTCTACCTCACCGTATTTGATGTTTTATTGCTTCAGTTCTGATCTGTGGTACCAGTTGGGTCTTTTTGACAAGCTATATTATGTGTGTGTGCTACGGTGTGATTCTACATGAGAGCTGGCGGGGACGTGATATCCAGTGCCGTTGCTAATACTTTTCAGGGTACGTGACCTATGGGGCGTATTTGCTGAGATTGAATCTTGATATCCCAGGTAGGGATTTTGTGTTTTTAAGAACGATGAATTTATTATGTCGCGATTACAGGAGCTGCGAGACTTCTACGAGGATTCAGGCTTTGGGCTTGAATAATATTATTATGCACACACATGGCACCGATTCAGCGCTTGTTTGACCTTGGACCCAGAATTGGAATATTCATTATGCATCCAGCATTGTGCTGAGATATTAGGCCCATAAATTGTATAAATGTCTTGCTTAACGATGCGTAAATACTTTTATTGAATTAAGGGATTAGATGCCCACGCCGCTTTGTCTAAAGATTTTTCGTCGTATTAATCGGAGTGTTTTTGTGCTTGTCCATTTGGCATTGCATTTCATGGCATTTATTGCTGTAAGCATTCTTGTTGTGTGACCGGCGTCGGCCGTGTGAATTTAATGTAATTATCGGGACGCATTCGGCGGTTCTTTCTGTTTTGCCTTGTCACGTAGCGCTCTGATTTGAGTAAATGGCATAAGACCTGCTCACAGGCCGCTTGTAATCTGTAAATATCAATTCGTGATACTATGTGTTTATTTTATAAAAGGGTTAGTGCATGCCGGCATAGATATTAATTTGTTTTACCTTTCTAATACTTTCCAGTAGTGACGTGATTAATTTTCCCACAGACAGGAGTTCACGGCCCAGTCGTATGTAGCGCATGGAAGTGAATTCCGGTCTAAATACTCAACTAATCAAAGTGTAGTTCGAAAAAACGTATAGCGCGGCACATAATATTGTATTTTATTTCAGGTATTTTTATTTTGTTTGATCATTTTGTAAAATTTTGTATCGTGATGTGTTAGATCACGTGGGTTTAAGGCTGTCTAAGCCAAGTGTTTAGATAATTCTATTTAAACTGACATGCAGATCAGTTATTCATTTTTATTAGCTGTTGTGGTGAGTGGCAATTTTGTCAACACGGGCAAATGGAGCTTCCGTCTCTCAGCTGACGTTGGCAGATCGCCAGTCCTCATACTCGCTAAGTGGGTTGATGAACTCCCAGCTGTTACTCATAACAGAAGGTAGGGTTATCAGCACACGCAAGGGAGGATATATTTGTTCTATGGCTGATTCAGTATTAAATTGTATTTTGTTTTAACCTGTCGTTTTAATTATTCATAACATTAGAACCTTATGGACCCTGGAAACTTTATGAGAGGCATGTTCTATAAACCAATTAGTGACCGATCATGACCCCGCAGTTTTCTCGTGTAATGTCATCTCTTCCAAAGGGCACATAAATCCAACATGGTGGCGACGGGAAATATAAATATTTAAATGGACGTTTATCGCGATTTAACCATCCGAGTACAGTGAAACTTTGTACGTCAAATGCTTATACAAATGTTAATTCACTGGCATTTAATTTATTTTAATTGTTTTCTTAACCACAAGATGGCAGCTGTGCGAAATTTTAAAATCTCGTTCTTATTACTTCTAGTGTCCTAATCATGCGATTGAAGTTTGAATATCACACGTACACATAGTACATAAATAAAAATCTACATGTTGACCATCTGAAATATTTAGACGGTTCTTAGTATCTACGAATCTATTACAACAATCAAACTGAAATTTTGTATGTTGCTAGAGGCAATTAACGTGAGAAGGATATATATGAAAATAGGCTGTATAGTTCTTCACGGAACTACTTGTTACACAATATATTTCAACATAGGTGTTTATGAAAGGGAATGTTGTTGCCAGATTGTTGGTATAATGTGCAATTTAACAGTTTCCATTCGATTTATTGATTCATCCAAGATGTTGGCAACTCTGCGTTGACCTTCAGTTGTTTTGTTTTGAAGGGAGAGTCACTCGCTGCTCAGTGACCGAAAGTAACAGTTTAAGACAACAATGAAAATTTGAGGTTATGGTCATTGTTGGTGCAATACATTGTTAATAGGGAGTTGCTATGGAAGTACAGTATAGATAATTAGTTATTGTTGTTTTAAGGGGTGGAACAGCGAGGTCATCTGCCCGCTAAGCGTGGCTATGTCTCACCGTCAATTTCGAAATGTTATTTTGCAATATAATTCATTCGTTGATTCCTACCATCTTCTTAGCACCATGCACAGTAAAAACGGATTTATTTGGATAATGGGGAAAACTTAGACATTTCTTCACGTAAATGATGAAGGGAGATTTAAAAAACAAATGCTTGAGTCTAATAATTTGAACAGATCTGTATTATTATTATTATTATTATTATTATTATTATTATTATTATTATTATTATTATTAATATATTGTCGTTGTTGACTGAGGGGAGCGTGACAGTGCAGCGGCTTAGCTGCTCGTCTTTCACCCGAACGGCCGGGGTTCGAATCCCGGTGACAGCGGGGTGGAATTTTCAACTGAAAAACCACGTGGCGTCAGGAAGGGCATCCGGCCTTACATTCCCGGCCAAAACCAAAATGAGCCTGGTTGGCTCCGGCGACCCCAATTAATTGGGAAAAGCCGAAGAAATTTTGTGTTGTATTGACTGGGGTATCTAAGGGGCCAGGTTATTGTCGGACATTGAAGACGAGTGGGCTCCAACCTCCTTGTCGGTCATCCTTTACATGATTTTCCATGTTTTCCCATTTTCAGCTCCAAGCAAGTGTCAAGTTGGTTCTTTCAAACAGGTCATGCATGACCACTTCCTTTCAACTTCTTGCCTGATTTAAATCATGACCCCCTCGTGATGTAGCGGTTAGCATTCTTGGCTGTCGCTCAAGAGGTCCGGGTTCGAATCCCGGTTCTGCCAAGAAATTTAATTATGGTTAGAGGGCTGCAACGGGGTCCACTCAGCATTCCGAGGTAGAACTGAGAGGAGGTGGGTTCGATTCCTACCTCAACCTTCCTGGAAGTGGTTTACCGTGGTTTCCCACTTCTATTCCAGTCAAATGCCGGGATGGTTCTTAACTTAAGGCCACGCCATTTCCTTCCCAATATTCAACTAAATTACAAACACACAAACTACTACAGACACTAGACTACATTAACACAGGTTATTCGACAAATTCTATACACACATCCAAATACATGGAGCTAAAAGCTCGCGATGCCCAAGCCCTTCAAATGAAACAACATTTAATTCATAAATATTTGGGCAGCTAACTAACTACTGGTAACTAACATCAAATATTTTATCTCTCATATCTCTTGAGATGAGGTTTATACGAAAAAGGGCATCATGTTGTAAGAACTACCATCTACCTAGAAAACTCATCTTACCTCATAGCCAACGCCGTAGAAATGTAGAAGTACATTATTATTATTATTATTATTATTATTAGACTATACTATCTTATTATATAATATGCTAAGGTGTATGTTTCGCAAAACACAAGCTCCTAAACCTGAGGTAGTTAGAAGGTATGGTTTGTACCATAAACTTCCAAATCGTCTCAATAGTACAGGAAAAATCTTGCATTTCTTGAAAAGTCACCGTGTAGCAGTTTTGCTAGCCCTATGTTGGTAGCGACAAGTGTAACAGTAAGTGTAACAGTTTGACCCTCACGTTGAGCGACAAGTGTAACGGTTTACCTTTGCCTAAGCTATGTTGTTTTAATGGGCGCCAAGACCTCAATGCAATGTTGAAATCTAAATTTGTATTTAACAACGTCTAGCTCTGGCAGAACACCTTCAAGACTCTATTCACTCAGATCGTGGTATGATTTGATCATTAACCCAACAAACAATTGTATCAGGAGAAGGAATTGGTCTATATCTAATGCTACCTACTGAAAGCTAAGATTGCATTGTAAAAGAAATGAATTTATTATATAAAACAAGAATAGCAAAATTAATAATAGAGGAGAAGGTGGTAGTATGGGACACACTTTTTTCTACGTCAATAACCCGGAATATATATGTTTTACAAAGTAACTGACAATAAATCCCAATCTAAATATCATTTTACTTCATACGTCCAAGAATGTCAATACCAAATTACAAATATTTATCCTCATTTTTCCAAAGAAGTAAACATGCTGCAAATATGAGTACTATGAATTTGAGGTTGAATTATGGGACACAGAGTGAAATTTTATTTCAATGTAGCATTACTATAATTTTATAGTTAACGAATCTATATCATTTAAAAGTCACAACTGTCATAACAAGAAATGTCAAAAAGAGTTTCTTTTAAGAAACAAAATGTCTATGTGCAGAAATCACAAATAAAAACAGCTTGTTCACATGCTGAGCAATCCACATGAGCCCACCTGCTACAAACTGTGCATCTAATCCACATTTCTCCCGCTTTCGAGTCTTGAAACTTCTCACTACAGAAGATGCATTCTGCATTATCTTCCCCTGGTGTTGAGTCTTGAGGAGGAAGGGATAATTGTGATTCCCCGGATGATATGGACAAGTCAGTGTCTTCCGAGTCAGAAGATTCTTCTCTGAATGGAAGTCGTCTTTTTGCATGCACAGATTGTTGTTGAAGCTTAGGTCTCCCTTTTGTCTTCCTCTTCAATGTAACAGAGTTTCCATTTGAAGTTGAGTTTTGCCCGTTTGAAGCTCTAGAAGAGTTGTTCGATGTTGTCGGGTATCCTGATGTGCTAGGTCTTGCATTTTGATGAACATTTTTGGGATTCTTCTTTTCTCGAGAAATTTCAAGTGCAGTCTTGTAAGGCGAACCTGTGATCACTGTGGCTACTGAGGCTTTTCGTCCCCTGTTGCTTGTCTTTTTCTTCAGAATGGGAACAGGTGCAATATCCTGAGGACCAACATAATTTCTCTGTCCACTGTGATCAATTCTTGGTTGAACTGGAGTTTGCTGGTCATTATGATTAAGATCATCATCTGAATAAGTCACTGCTACTTCCTCCTCCTTACCCTTGCAATCAATGAAATCTGATTCTGTGAAAACACTTCTGTCCAGAGGATAAATCCCTGTGACTTTGAATCCATTGACAGCAATGTCACCTGTCTGAGTTTTCAGATAGGCCTTGCCAAACAACTCAGCAATGTCATATGGTGTCAACGGACGCTGAATTTCACGCAGTTTACTTCGGACACATTCACTGTAATAACTCTTCAGGGGACCCATAAATGTTTTGTCCAGCGGTTGCATCTTGTGACTTGAATGAGGTGGCAAACTCACAATTGTCACATGATTTTCTCTCGCCCTTGTTATGACCTCTAGGTTACGTGTATGGGAGAAGTGCCCATCAAGAATTAAAAGAACAGGCGATTCTGCAGAAGGTTTGGTTTTGTCCAAAAAGTGATCAAACCACTGAGTGAAGAGTTCAGTTTGAACCCAACCAGAAGGGTGACAAGCCCCAATTGCTCCAGGTGGAGCACCTCTCATTAGCTGATCACTCCAATTCACACGTGGGAATATTAGCATAGGTGGGATGAAAGTGCCGCCTGCGCTCATTGAAGCTACTACTGTCACAAGGGCACCTCTCTCCGCAGAGGTAAGTGCTCCTATTTGACGTTTCCCCTTTAGGCCTATAATTTTAGGTATTTTGCTCTGAACAACACTTAGTCCCGTCTCGTCCACATTAAAAATTCTATCAGCTGGATAACCAAACTTATCATACAGCATTTCAAGAATGTCATAGAAACAGTCAACTATTTCTCTGGTGAAGCCAACAGCTCGAGCAAAGGAGGTACCGGTAGGTTTTCGTACAGAGATCACATCTTTGTAGCGGTACATGAAGTGGTCAAACCATGCACGGCCAGCCATTCCGTTTGAAAATGGATGATCAATTCCATTTCTTACGGATAATTGGAAAGCTATTCTTCTTACATCATTTCTTGTCAAGCCGTAAAATGTTTTCTCCATCTGCAATAAATATTGCACCAGGTCGGTTTCTAACTCAGGTGGCAAAATAGGCTTTCGTCCTAGTTTACTAGAAGTTACAATTTCTGTTGAAGATTCAGTCTTCAATGCCAGACGATGCAATGTAGATCTTGGAACATTGTAATGAATAGCAGCTTGTCGTACACCTAATTTTTTTGTTCTCACGGCTATAACTGCTGCTTTCATGTCCTCTTCATTCCACTTCTTACGGATTCCTTTCGGTGACGGCCCCAACTTTGTCCTTGGCATCTTTAACCAGCAAGCGGTTGAAATCTGCACACATAAACATTGTGGTTGTAATATGGGACATGTCTGTCCCATAATGCCACCTATAGCCTAGGAGTATTTAACCTTAAAATATTCCAAGGTACATTTATTCCCCGGGCAAAACATATAACAACTGTAAAGCTACTACTATCCACTGTACAATAGCAGAAATGAAATAACTGTACCTTACCTAATCACTGAAGAACACAAGCTGAATTAACCGTCTGAAAAAAATTTTTACTCGTTGAAAATTTAAACACTCCTCTCACAAAGACAGCTCTCAAGCGACTGACGCGCTACGCTCTCTGGCATGGCTGCCTAGCATCAGAAACAAAATGGAGTTACCGCAATATGTTCGCGCCAATAGAATGGCTAGAACTGTAATAATAAGTTTAAAATTTAAATTGGAGCGTTGCGATTTTAATATTACCGATAGAAAATTACGTGAAAACGGAGTCTGATAAATTATTGATTTTACTCTTATTCACAAGCTATGAAGTTACTGAAATATGAAATATAAAACAAAGAGAAATGAGAGATTGCGTATTTCTGCGTCATTCGCGCTTACCACTGGAAATGGCCGAAGCCTTTCCCTCGTACTGGATGATGCTGTGAGCTTCCCACAGTCTCCTGGACGTCGACATCTTTGTCGATATTTGATGAGATTCTGGTAGATTAGATACTTCTATGGTCCGTACATTGGACCCAAACACTCGTACAACCACACTGGTTAAGTTTTACAAAATTTAGTCCTCCACTCCACGGAACATCGGAGCGACTCCCGCGTACAACCGTACTCGTTAAATTCTATACAGATAGTCCTCCACTCCACGGAACATCGGAGCGACTCCCGCGTGAACCATACTCGGCAAGTTCTACACAGATTGTCCTCGTTCCACGGAACACTGAACGATATATGCACCCGTCGCATCCCCACTCTTCATCCGACTTCTAGCTTGCGTGGTCTCCACTGATTGGCTGAGCACGCCGCTATATTCCTCTCCTCTGGCTCATTACACTCGGCGGTAGGGTGAAGTCGTATTCCGTTCCATACATCCGCCTTTTCGTTAAGCTGCAACGCAGGATTGCGTCATGCTTCCCGACAAGATTAATCCTGTATATGAATTTCCAGTGACTCATGTCTCTCAAAATATCCTAACTGACGAAAACTCCGTAAAATTCCGCAATCACATAATTTTCTATGATATTGTCGTTCGTAATAATTTGCTTGATAGCGTTTTCTAAGACATAGAAAACCTATCTGAATGCTAATAATTTTTATAAAATGCTCCGAAAATACCTTAATAATAATTATAATAAATTAATAATAATAATAAATTAACATGAAAAATTCTCTTGGCTGAACAATTTGCCGCGTAAATAAATATAGAATGGCTTCCTACTGACTTATGCCAGTTGCATAAAAACCCCTCGAAAAACACGTTACAACCGGATATATATTTATTTGTTATTAAGTGCTTGTAAACAAATAAACAAGACGAGCCCCTGGCAGAACTGTGTCGCGTAAAGCCCCCATCGCACTAGAGCAGGGCGGGTAGTCTGTACACATGGGGACGCACACAACACATTTTGCTAGAGTTCTCGCACGGGTCCGCCGCTAGTTATCATTATTTGATCCTATGGTTTTCGGATAGCACACCTGCCTGTCACCCAGAGGCTCCCGGTTCGATTGCCGGCTCTATCAGTGGTATCAGAAACTGACGTGAGGGTTGGAACGGGGTGCTCTCAGCCTCGTGAGGGCAATGAGTAGCTGTCTGACATTTAGTCACCACCTCGGTCAAGAAAACCAAGATTTACGGCAAGGGGGACGAACGATTTAACGACGCGTCACTCCGCAATCTGTAGGGCAACAGGGCTAGCGGTCGATTGGTAATCCAAGGACCTTCAGGGCAAACGTGTGACGAGATTTTAGCCTATTTTCATTTATGAAACCATAGGCTTATCAGATACCTTTTGTCCGTGCGTGTGTGTGTGTGTGTGTGTGTGTGTGTGTGTGCGTGTGTGTCCCTAATAAAATCTAAACAGCTGGAATGATTTAAATTAAACTCGGTAAGCACATTGTAATATTTTCGCCGACCCTGACCGTGTCCTTCAAATTTTATTACGTCTCACGAATCCAACATGGCGGCTGTGCGAAATATTTCACCGGCATTCTATAAATCCGAAACTATTACTGGTATCACCCTGAAATTTTGTACGGTGATAAAGGGTACTACTAGAAGTTTATTTTTGGGACTTTCAACATCCTGTTAAGTACAAAACGAACATGGTGGCCAAGCGAAGTGGAAACATTTAAATAGACTTTTCTCGTGATTTAACCATCCGAACGCAGTGAAACTTTGTACAGCAAATGTTTATACATATTGTAATGCACTGATGTCTAATTTAGTTCAACTGTTTGCATACCCTCAAGATGGCAGCTGTGCAAAATTTAAAAATTATTTTTCATTTCTTGTGTCCAAAACATGCGATCGAAGTCAACGTTTGAATAATGAACCTACGTAATAATCCTCATCTAATAGTACATAACTCTATGGCCTACATAATATTAAAATCCAACATGTCGACCATCCGATATATTTAGACGGTTCTCAATATCTATTAATCTATGACAGCAATCAAACTGGAATTTTGGATGTTGATAGAGGCTATAAACATAAGTTCACCTATGGGACTTCTAATAACCTGGTGAGAACAAATCCAACATGGCGGCGACGCGAAATATTAATACAGATCCAAGCGCAGTGAAATTTGGTACGGTATATATGCTTATACAAATACACTGGCATCTAATTGATTTCAATAGTTTTCATAACCACAAGATGGTGGCTGTGCGAAATTTTAAAATCACGATTTAATTTCTTGAGTCCTAATCTTAATCTTCATGTAATTGTACATAACTCTAAGGCCTACAAATATAACAAGAAGTTCCGTGACGATCTAAAGAGCCTACTTTTCTTAAAATTTAAGATTCATGCCAATGATTAATCTAAATGGATCTATCTAGAATAATGACGGAATTAAGTTGGTAATATCGAAATTTCTAATTAGTTCGAAATACTGTATACCTGGCATAATGTAGCCTAATAGAGAACTACAGTTGGCAGCCCTGGTGACTGAGTATATTCTTAGTTCCATCTCTTAAGGTACAGAATACAAAATTTGGTTGAAGTCCAATGGATAGCATGGACGTTCCATGCAGTTAAACATTCCATCTAACAGCGCGCGTAAAATCATATTGGCATCAATGACATACATGTATTGGTCAGAAATAATCTGAAATAATATGATCTCTTATTGTGTCAATTTAGAATGAAATCCATTTGTTAGTAGATAAGTTACATGCATTTTAAAATTGGACCTATCAGCAGGCTTAGAATCATGTTGGCAGCACTGGCGTAGGCCTATATTAGTTGCTCCAAATTAATCTAGAATGCCAGGTACTATACGTGCGCAAAGTGTAGAGCTATTGGCTTGCATACTTTCTGATATATTGATATTAGGGGAAAAAAATAGAGACAGTATTTATTAACAGTTGGCAGCCCTGGTTGCTCCTAAATATACGCATAGTCATATCTGTTACGGTACACATAACACACACGAAATTTGGTTGAAATCCAAATGATAGTATAGAAGTTACGTGTATTTAAAGTTGGACCTCTCAGCAGGCTTAGAATCATGTTGGTAGCACTGACGTATATAAGTTACTCCAAATTAATATAGAATGTCAGGTACTATGCGTGTGCATAGTTTAAAGCTGTCTGTTTGTATACTTTCTGATATATTGGTATTTGGATAAAAACAATAGGGAGTGCTTTTATTAATAGTTGGCAGCCCTGGTGACTCTTAAGAATATGCTCATTCATATCTGTGTAAGTACACATAGAACATACGTAATTTGGTTGAATTCCAATTGATAGTGTAGAAGTTATATGCATTTAAAATTGGACCTATCAGCAAGCTTATAATCATTTTGGCAACACTGCCATGTATGGCCTCCTGGAAATTAAACTGCAATATTATTATCTATATGTGTGCCAATTTTGAAATAGCTCCCATTCATACCTTCTAAGATGTCCAACATGGAGCTCAAATTTCATTTGCGATTTTTCAGCAGTTGGTAGCACTGACATCATTTTCAAATATGGCCATGAGATATTCGGGTATAGATCTTTACTCCTACCAAATTTTGTTTCGATTGCTCCAGCCGTTTAGTAGATGTTTGGGGGGGGGGGGGGGACACACACACAGCCAGACAGACAGACAGACAGAAGGACAGACAGACAGACAGACAGACATTTGCCCGATCTCATAAGTCTACTTGTTCCTCATTTTTGCAAAATGTGAAAAGTAGGCTAAAAATCCAACATGACGACAGTCTGAAATATTTAGACGGTTGTCAATATCTACGAATCTATTACAGCAATCAATCTGAAATTTTGTATGTTGGTAGAGGCAATTAACGTAAGTAGGATATATGAAAATAGCGTATATAGTTCTTCATGGAACTACTTGTTACTATCATAATTATTATTATTATTTCCTTGTCTGGATTTTGAGCACTCGAGGAGTGTCTTGTAAAAGCAAGACGAGTTTGAAGTTTGACTTTGAAGAAGTCATTGTCTTTTAGGTTGAACTGATCTCCTATTTTAATTAGCTAGTTTAACATTGCCGTTGTTTTTTAGCGGCATTATCAAACTCAGCGATGCTTTACAACGCTCAATGCGGAACAATTTGAAAAGAGCGTGCAAAATCTCGAATGCGTTAACCCGTGAGGAAACAAGCTCTGTCACACTTTATGGTCATGAAACACGTCCAAATTGGATGTTTATTGTTCCCAGTAAAAGTGCTATAAAGGAACATGTGCTGTAATGAAGATATCAGGCAACCCCGTAGGCCATGGTCACTGACCCTGCCACGACATTTAAAGTTTTTGTTTCTGGAACGATTATCGAGTAAGAGGTTCCTTTGCCAAAGATTTCTCCCTTTAATTGAGCTCAACTCTCATTTTATCACGTGGGTCGTGGTGGCTCAGCGGTCTAGCTGTATGCCTCTCACCAAGGCGGTCCGGGTTCGATTCCCGGTCAATGCATGTAAGATTTTCGAAGTGAAATGCCATGTCCTGTGGTTCGGATTCCACGTAAAAAGGAGGTCCTGTGGCTCATAATCACAAGATTCACGGTCACGTAAAACTACAATCTTCCTTCCTTTCATTTTATCACGTTTAATAATAATAATAATAATAATAATAATAATAATAATAATAATAATAATAACCCCATTAATTTGCGCTATACATATAATACAAATATAAACTTTTTAGTTATTGTTGTAGTTGCTGTTTTTTCATTGATTGTTTTGGACATCGTGTTCATTTCAGCCCAATGTAGTTGGGTATATAATTTAGTTAGAATTTGTCTGATGACCTAGAAAAAAGAAATTGCTGAGTTTTATTTCACTGGCCGTGAAACACAATATACCATCTTTTCACTAATCAAAGTTCAAGCGTTCAAGTAATCTAAAGGGGAAGACAATTGGCTACATATAGTTTTTACATCAAGGGTTGAGAGAGTTAAGAGGGGGTGGTAATTTGTTATTCGCTTGAATATTCAACATTATTTGATTCAGTATATTCACGAATTCAATTTTGACCATCTTCTTTGATAGAGTGAACCCTGAGTGAGATAAACAGTTTGGCATTTTTGACCGAGGTCACTGCATCCCATATCAGACAGTTACTCAATTGTCTCAAGAAGCTGTGTCCATCCCGTTTTCACCCTCCCGTCAGTCTTGAACTCTCTGGCGGAGCCAGGATCTCCTATATAACGTGAAAGCCTGCCACTTATGCCATGGAATGCAACGTTACTAACTACAACGAACGTCACAACTGATGTGTAGTTCTCTCACTTTTCTCGTTAACGACCAGCTACTCAAGTATTATGCAGTAGCACTCACTGACAATAACTATTATCCTCTGCTGATGGCTGATGTTGTTGTTGTTGTTGTTTGAGTCTTCAGTCTTTTGACTGGTTTGATGCAGCTCTCCATCGCTCCCTGTCTTGAGCTAATCGTTTCATCTCTACATAGCTACCACACCCTACATCCGAAGCAATCTGTTTAACATATTCTAACCTTGGTCTACCCCTACAGTTCTTGTCCTTAACCCTTCCTTCCATAACTAAGCTTGCTATTCCTGGGTGTCTTAGTATGTGTCCTACTAACCTATCTCTTCTCTTCATTAGCAGTCGCCAGAAACATCTCTCCTCTCCCACTTGTCTTAATACCTCTTCGTTTGTCACCCTATCTACCCATCTGATCTTCATCATTCTCCTGTAACACCACATTTCAAATGCCTCAATTCTCCTCTTTTCTGCTGCACCAATAGTCCAAGTTTCACTTCCATAGAGCGCCACGCTCCAGACAAAGGCTTTCAAAAATGACTTCCGAATACCTAAATCTATATTCGATGTCAACAGATTCCTTTTTTGTAGAAAGGCTTTCCTTGCCTGAGCCAACCTACTTTTTATATCCTCTTTGCTTCGTCCATCACTGGTTATTTTGCTTCCTAAGTAACAGAAGTCTCCTACTTCCTTGAGCTTTTCACCTGCCAGTTTGATGTCCATAGAGGTTTCTGATTTATTTCGGCTGCATTCCAGTATTTTTGTTTTACATTTATTAATTTTCATCATGTATTCATTCCGTAAGACGGAGTCCATATCATTCAAAAACTCATTCAAATCCTCAGGCGTGTCGGCCAAGATGACGATGTCATCAGCAAATCTCAGAGTTGAAATTATTTCTCCTTGAATCTTCACTCCCACTTTAAATTTTTCTCTAATTTCCTTCATTGCTTGTTCAATGTAAAGATTGAAAAGTATGGGTGATAAGTTGCAGCCTTGCCTAACACCTTTATGAACATCAGCTTCTCTCTCATGTCCTTCAGCTCGAATGACTGCTGTCTGGTGTCTGTATAGATTGTAGATCACCCTCCTATCCCTGTACTTTACTCCAATAGATTTCAAAATGTCAAACAATTTAGTCCAATCAACGTTATCAAAAGCCTTTTCTAAGTCTACAAATGCCATGAACGTTCTCTTATCTTTCCTTATTCTACCTTCCAAAATCAGCCTAAGACTTAGTACAGCTTCCCTTGTTCCTACATTTCTCCTGAAACCAAACTGGTCTTCACCCAACTCCCTTTCTATCTGGCTTTCCATCCTCTTGTAAATTATTCTAGACAGGATTTTTGAAGCATGAGTAATCAAGCTGATTGTACGGTAATCTTCACATCTGTCAGCTCCCACTTTGTTTGGTATAGGGATGATTACATTCTTCTTGAAATCAGGGGGTACCTCACCTGTCTCATAAATCCTACACACCAAGTGAAATAACCTGATCAGACCTTCATCTCCTATGCAGCGTAGCAACTCATTCGGTATATCATCTATGCCTGGTGCTTTGTTCCTGCTTAAGTCCTCCAATGCTCTGTCAAATTCTGATCTCAATATTAAATCTCCTTTTGCATCCTCATCAATTTCCTCCTCCCTTTCCGTTACATGATGGCTGATGGTTTTTGACCAATAGCACGCTTGCACTTTCTCTCCACGTGGAGTCTTGGTTGTCGGCTCGCTTGTCAGGTCTCCAGTGTTGCATAGTTGCACACAGTTCTGCCCAGTCTCACCGCTTTTTCTCAGTGGATACAGTGGAGAGTTGACAACGCTGTGCCTCGAGCTGGGAAATCTCCGACTCCATGCAGACATGGAATGTAAACATGGCCGCCAAGTTAGGTTTCAAATGCGAGCCGCTCGTTAACGAGGAGACTGAGAGAACTACACAACTTCCAATACTCGATTATCTGACTTAAATTTACTTGTGTTTGTTTTTATATTTAACAGTTAGATTTATTTAAATATGTTTAAAAAAATAATTATACCATTGAAATCAGCAATCTTTCCCAACATTGTTGTGTAACAATGTTGCTGATAACACCAGGAGTTCCATATAGATTTGCTGTTGTTTCATTTGAGGGGATTGGACATCGTGGTCATTTGCCCCGTCGTTTAGCCTCATAGTGTAGTTTTCAGCGTTATTGGCTACCGAACCTGAGGTGTTGGGCTTGATGGGCAATTCAGTTAAAATTTTAAGAGTCAGCCTGGCTCTTTGAATTATGCTACTTGGTTTATTGATCATATTCAACGGCTTTAATCGGGTCCTCTATCTACCTTGTGAATATGGAAATAGAGTATAAACAACTTGAACTAGTATTGTATAGCATACGAATATATTAAAAGAAATATCTTTTTTTTTCTGCAAATAAATATTCTCCAACTCTGATTAAAGGTACATTAAATATTATTAAGTCATTAAAACAAATATACAGTGATGGTCCTATATCAGAGGGAAAATCACTGATCAGCCATGCATAACTATATTGTAAACATTGGTACAAAACTTCAATACTATATCTTGAAAACTATACGATTTACAGGATTTTGTTCCAAGTTATGCGTTCTGCCTTAACGTTGGTTTGTATTTCACTAACGTGTTTTCTAACGTAGCGTGCTGGTGATATGGAATATTACCCTACCTATTGTGTGTGTAGACGCATTACAAGTCCCTCCAGGCTCTAAGAGCGAGACTGATTGGGGGTATTCTCTTTGGTTTACGATCCGTGTTTGGGACCTCTCATGCGAACTGTGATACAGTAGTCACTGTCTGATAATTGGGGATACAGCTCGAGTGTTGTTTATTATTACTGGTTAGTAAAACAAAACAAAAATAATGGAATGCAGCCGAAAGAAATCAGCAACCCTAATGGACGTCAAATTGGTAGGTGAAAAGCTAAAGGAAGTAGGAGACTTCTGCTGCTTAGTAAGCAAAATAACCAGTGATGGACGAAGCAAAGAAGATATAAAGTAGGATGGCTCAGGCAAGGAAAGCCTAGAGTAACAAATGAAGATGTATTAACATGTGTGGGAGAGGAGAGATGTTTATGGCGGCTGCTTATGAAGAGAAGATATAGGTTGGTAGGACACATACTAAGACACCCAGGAATAGAAAACTTATTTTAGGACAAGAACTGTAGGGGTAGACCAAGGTTAAAATATGTTAAAAAGATTGCTTGGGATGTAAGGTGCGGTAGCAATGTAGATATGAAACGATTAGCTGAGAACAGGGAGGCGTGGAGAGCAGCATCAAACCAGTCAAGAGAATGAAGACTGAAACACACACCCGTCGTTAACGGACTCATAGAGTATATGAAGGCAATTTACGAGGACAACTTCTAGGGCATATATCCGTTACTGAAGAAAAAAGAGAAATGTCCTATGATAGAAAAATGGAAGACATCCACGCCCTTTAAATAGCTAATAGTGGAGTAATTTACACTAACATGTTGTTCCTTGAAGGGTTAAGTACCTACTAACATTGGAATCTATAGCCATAAATCATTGTTACCACATCCTTTGTTGAGAGGAAAATACACTGTGGAGTTTGGGTAAAATAACAATATACATAAAATCACTGTCAAGAGAATAGATCATTTCTACTCCTGCGCGTATGGACGCACTCCACGGTCCGTACTGATTGACTGGGACACATACATATCAGAAGGATGTGCATCTCGACTTATCGAGGGAGTGTTGGATGATTTGCAGCCGTCTCCAAGAGTCTGAGCCTACGGGTTCATATCAAGAGATGGATATGAATTGCACAGTTCTTGCTGGCTGGATTGATTGAATAATAGTAGGGTGATTTAGGATTATTATCAGTCATAATTAATAGCCGACATGTTATTTTCTTCAGGAGTGTTTATTTCCTGATTATCTTATATTTATTATACATTATAGCTCCGCCCAATCACTGGGCAAATTCGTGTTAACCGACTGATGAGTTATAACCAACAGTGAATAGAAAGATCGAAGGCAAATGCTTAAGTACAAAATTGCAGTACTGAAGTTTATTTTTTCTTGTTTGTTTCGAGCCTCGCCTCGAACGTATTCGGACCCGAGTGAACCACTTGGGGAGAACTAAATTGCCGGAAAAAGGTTCACGCGCGAACGTCAATTAACCAACGTATGCATTTATATAGGCTACACATTTATTACTATAATATGATAAACACAACTATATACACAACATATTGAGTGATTCGGTCTTGCGCGGCGTTAAGCCTCGGCTTATGTTTGTTCCCAGCAGAACACGGCTTAAAAAATGAACTAAGGCGCGAGGGTCGACAATCGGATATCTCAATGTTGCCACCTTTCGCATGACAATGCCTACTGAGTAAAATAAAAATACCTATCTCATAAACCATATGTTGCAAAGAATAATTAATGTTATGGGTTTTACGTCCTTGTTGCAAAGAAATAGAACTTTACAGGATAATTAAACACACTTCACTCATTATTGTTCTCAAAACACATTTTATAATATGCTTGCAGTCATGCATTATTATACCACCAAACTTTCAGCTGTCTTTGTACAGTTGGAGAGCGTTTACAAGATAATCACCCCATAATTTGAAATATTTGCATGAATGTTCTTTTGAGCAGTTGGCAAAATTCACGTCTACAACATACACCAAAATAATTTCTACAAATAACCAGATTTTTTCTTCTTTCATATTCTTACTCTAAATGTATACTCTTTTACTTTTGTTGGGTAAAAGATATTTTCTTAAATGGGAAGTATGCTTGATACACAAACTATTTTGGTGTATGTTGTTCATATTAGTACCATACACAATCATACAAAATTTCATTGAGATATCTTGAATTCTATTAGAGTTATCATGTAAACGCTGTGTGAAAATAAAGTTTTCAGGTAACGAGCTTCAAACTTACCTAAGTGAGTGGTAGTCTGAAATATAAAGAGGTGTCTTAAGCGATAGCGAACAACATTTAGGGGCATACCTTTGGAAGAACCCTGAAAGGTGTACCTTCCCCCTTAACACAATACATTGTCCACTTACTACCTCCAACATCGTTCATTTCCGAAGCTCGTTCCCTTCAAATTTTATTACGTCTCACCAATACAACATTGTGGCTGGGCGAAATATTTCACCGGCATTCTATATCTCCGAAACCATTACTCATATCACCCTGAAATTTTGTCGAAGTTGAAACATTTAAATAGATTTTTCTCGTGATTTAACCATCCGAGCGCAGTGAAACATGGTACAGCAAATGTTTATACACATTGGAATGCACTGACACTAATTTATTTCATTTGTTTACATAATCTCAAGATGGCGGCTGTGCGAAATTTTAAAATTAAGTTTTCATTTCTTGTGTCCTAATCATGCGATCGAAGTGAACGTTTGAATAATGAACGTACACAATTAGGGGCTGATGACCTCGTAGTTCCGCCCTTAAAACAACAATAACTAACTAACTAACTAACGTACACAATAATCGTCTTCAAATAGTACATAACTCTATGGACAACATATTAAAATCCAACATGGCGAAATATTTAGATGGTTCTCAATATCTACTAATCTATGGCAGCAAACATAAATTTTGTATGTTGATAGAGGCTATGAACCTAAGTTCACCTATGTAATTTTCAATAACCTGGTGAGCACAAATCCAACATGGCGGCGATGCGAAATTTAAATATGGAAATGGACGTTCCCCGCGATTTAACCATCTAAGTGCAGTGAAACTTTGTACGGTAAATGTTATACAAACTTTAATCCACAGACATCTAATTTATTTCCATTGTTTTCATAACCACAAGATGGCGGCTGTGCGAAATTGTTAAAACTTCTTTTTTATTTCTTAAGATCTAATGATGCAATTGAAGTTTGAATAATACACCGACGAAATAATCTTCATGCAATAGTACATAACTATACGGCCTACATATATAAAAATCCAACATGGCGACAATTTGAAATATTTAGACGATTCTCAAAATCTACGAATCTATTACAGAACTCAAACTGAAAATTTGTATGTTGATAGTGGCAATTAACATAAGTAGGATATATGAAAATAGGTAATTTAGTTCTTCACGGTCCTTCTTGTTATCTACAGCTTTAAATGCAGAACAACCTTTAACTATACTTCAGTGGAGATACATACATTCGAAATATCTTACAGCTAGTCCCTTTTCTTTTACACACGAGATGTTTGTTCTTTATCTCTGGGAGAGCCTGCAATGAAGGTAATCGTAGGCCACCACTTGCCGATCGCTCTCTCGTACCGTGTGGTGATGTTTTTGGAATAGCTCCGTAACAGCTAGTTGTCTACAAACCACAGTTGGCATGGGATAAGGCACGCTAGGCAGATGCGCGACGCGAGAATTGCCAGCATACTGACCTCGTATATATGGAAATCTTCACGTCCCGTTCTGTTCTATCTCCTCCTTTTGTGTTCTCTACATTTCCTTTTCTTATTGTCATGTAGCCTAGTTCCATCTTAAAGTCTCATTGCCAAAACCGAGATTTTGTGCGATGTGACTGGTGGGATGAGACTCCATTTGGTCCGTTATCTGTTATAGCAGTAATATTCTTATGAAGAAGACTGTGGAAATAAACGCTGTACCCACAAATGTCTCTATATATGTTCTCTTCATTCAAGGAAGACTTTCAGCAAGTACTAAGATTTCAATCTGAACTTTACCGTGAAAACGAAAATCCATTTGCATGATGACAGTTCTCGTTCTGTTGAAAACTTCTACAGTATATCAGTATATTCCATTAGCTCGCATATGAGTATATAACCGAGACTTCACTTTGCTAGAACGTTTTTGAATGACTGCATATTTTTTGATACCCCATATAACTAGTAACTGTTATCTCATGTGGCCTAAAGAGATGTGGTAAAAAGAACAAGTACAGGTAGTTCCATGAAAATCTAAATAGCCTATTTTCATATATCCTACTTATGTCAATTGCCTCTATCAACATCCAACATTTCAGTTTGATTGCTGTAATAGATTCGTACAAATTGAGAATCGTCTAAATATTTCGGATGGTTGCCATGTTGGATTTTTATATATGTAGGCCATAGAGTTATGTACTTAATGTCTTAATGATGGTTATTGCGTAGGTGTATTATTCAAACTTTAATCGCTTGATTAGGACACAAGAAATAAAAACGAGATTTTAAAATTTCGCACAGCCGCCATCTTGTGGTTATGGAAACAATTGAAATAAATTAGATGTCAGTGGATTAAAATGTGTATAACCATTTACCGTACCAAGTTACACTGCGCTCGGTTGGTTGAATCGCGAGAAACGTCCATTTAAATAATTGAATTTCGCGTCGCCGCCAAGTTGGATTTGTGCTCACCAGGTTATGGAAAGTCCCATAGGTGAACTTATGTTAATAGCCTTTATCAACATACAACATTTCAGTTTGATTGCTGTCATAGATTAGTAGATATTGAGAACCATCTAAATATTTCGGATGGTCGCCATGTTGGATTTTTATATATGTAGGGCATAGAGTTATGTTGTATTAGATGACGATAATTGCGTAGGTTAATTATTCAAACGTTGAATTCGATTGCATGATTAGGACACAAGACATAAAAACTTAATTATGAAATTTCGCACAGCCGCCATCTTGAGGTTATGTAAACAAATGAAATAAATTAGATGTCAGTGCATTAAAATGTGTATAAAATTTGCGGTACCATGTTTCACTGCGCTCGGATGGTTAAATCGCGAGAAAAATCTATTTAAATGTTTCAAATTCGCTTGGCCTTCATGTTCATTTTGTACTTAACATATTTTTGAGAGCCACATAGGTGAATATTTAGTAGTGCCCTTTATCACTGCCACGGTGGGTGAGTGGATAGCGTGTCGGTCTTCTAACCCCCCCCATGATTGCAGGTTCGCTCCTGGCCGTGGTAAGTGATTTTTGAAAGGCAGCAAAAATACGACACGGATGTCATACGATGTTGGCATGTCAAAGAACCCATTTGAATTCAGTAGGCCGTGTTCATAATGGAAAAATTAATCTCGGGAGTTGCCGCCAACACAAAGTTCCTCATTTCTCTACTAGAAAGAGCTATAGTGTTCAAGGAGCTTAGATATCTAACCTCCTTGACTTTCATAGTGATTCAAGGAACAACGAAATTCGACATTCAAGCTACCCTCTGGTGTCAAATTACAAAGCTTGCACCCGGCACCCGAGGCCATACGATTTTTTTTTTATTTGCGAATTGACCACTTCGGATCAAGCTACAATTTCATTTTTTCTTTGCCTGAAATTTCCTCTTCCTCCAGTACTCCTTCATATGGGCGCTATGCTGTTTCTTCTGCTCATCCGTCCAGGCTCTTCCCTTCTTTGTGGTTCTTGTGACGTGAAACCCTTCCAAATTTTGAATTATGTACCGAAATGTTTCCCTGTTTGACATCTGAACTTCCTGGATGTTGGAATTTTCGAGATCTTTTCGAACTTCCTTAATCCATGTCGTTGTTGTCTTCTTGTTCCACAGGTAGTCGAATAACTGTTTGGTTAGTCTAGTTTTGTCCATTCTGTACAAGTGTCCGAGAAACGATAACCTCCTCTTCTTCATGGTCTCTGAGATTCTCTCCACATTTTTATTGACTTCATTGTTGCTCCGAAGTTTCCAGCCGGTTTCAGTCTGGACTGGGCCCATGATTTTCCGTAGTATTCTTCTTTCTAGGATCTCTAGCTTCTCCAACTTGTAATTCATCGAGAGGCATTCGCTGGCATACAGGCATTCTGTTTTTACTACCGTGTTGTAATGTTTTAGTTTGGCATTCCATGAGATGCATTTCTTGTTGTAGATGTTTTTAGTTAGCCCATAAGCTCTTTCCATTTTTGAGATACGATCTTCTACAGCAGCTTTCTCTAGGCCGTTCTCTTGTATGGTTTCACCGAGGTATTTGAACTTTTTCACCCTCTGAATCCGTCCAATCTCTGTTTCAAGGAATTGTGGTCCATGTTTGTCATTCATCATGAACTTGGTCTTTTCTTTCGAGATCCTAAGTCCTGTCTTGCTAGCGATCTTTTCTAAGAGGTTGATCTGTATGGCCGCTTCTTCTAGGTTTTCTGAAAGTATCGCAAAATCATCAGCGAAAGCCAAGCAATTGACTTTGATTCCTCCCGTTTTTCGTCCTAGGCAGATCGGGGCTATCTCTTGATTTTCAAGTTCGGAATTCCAAATTCTCACAATCCTCTCGAGGACACAGTTGAATAGTAATGGTGATAATCCATCACCCTGTCGCACACCTGTCTTGATTTCAAATGACTGAGACAATTCTCCCATGAACTTCACCTTAGAAGTTGTGGCTGTTAAGGTTTCTCTGATAATATTGGCCAGTTTGGTTTTGACTCCAAATTCTCTAATGATCTTATCTAGGGTCCCTCTGTCCACCGAGTCGAAGGCTTTTTTGAAGTCAATGAATGAAACCACTATATTTTTGCCGTTCAACGCTCTGTGGCGAATTATTGATTTCAAATTTAGGATTTGTTCGGCACAGGAGCGGCCTTTCCGGAACCCACCTTGGTATTCTCCAAGTTGCTTATCTAGAATTCCTTCTATTCTATTCAGAAGTATCCTTGAGAGGATTTTGTAAGTGACTGGGAGTAGCGACACGCCTCTGTAGTTGTTAACATCTTGTTTGTTCCCTTTCTTATGGAGTGGGTGGATCAGTGCTGTTTTCCATTCGTCTGGTAGCTTTTCCGTCCCCCATATTTGTTGGAAGATATGGTGCAGGTCGTCTAGGATTTCCGGTTCTGCCCACTTCAACATTTCTGCTGATATGGAGTCTTCCCCGCTTGCCTTGTTGTTCTTGAGACTTTTCAGGGCTTCCTTTATTTCTTCTTTTGTTGGTGGCATATCATCTTCTGAGTTTATAGGATGAGTCTGAAATTCTAGTTTGTTGGTTGGAGGCGGGCAGTTGAGGAGTTTCTCAAAGTATCTGGCTAATATATTGCAGTTTTCTTGATTGTTCAGTCCAATTTTTCCTTCTTCGTTTTTGAAACTTATACTTGGAATTTGGTATCCTCTAAGCTTGTCCTTGAAGGTTTGGAAAAAATCTCTGGTGTTATTCTTAGTGAAGTCGTCCTGGAGGTTTTGTAACTTTGCATTCTCAAACGATCGTTTGGTCCTGCGGAATACCCCTGATGTTTCTTTCCTTTGGGTTCTGAATTGTTCCAAATGTTCCGTATCTCTTGAACATTTCCATTTTCTCCATGTGTCGGATCTCTTTTCAAGTGCTTTCTCACATTCTTCATTCCACCAGATTGTACGTTTCCTCTTTGCCAGTCCGAATGTTTTCTTAGCGGCTTCATTGATCTTTGTACAAAGATGTTGCCAGGTCTTTGTTCTAGAAGAGCGGATTTCTTCTCTGAAGTTATTTATAATATCTCCATTGATGTTCATTCGATTGGTGTTGTATTTTTTCAACTTAGGTGGATCCTTCTTTTGTTTTGGTGGAAGAAAACGTATTTTAACTTTGGAGAGATAGTGATCAGAGTCAAATTTACCATTTCTAATCACTTTAACATTCATCACCTCCCTAGTATTTGTCCTTGATATTGCTACATGGTCTAATTGGAATTCTCCTAGGTTGGGATTTGGAGATACCCATGTCTTTGCTTTTCTTGGAAGTTTCCGAAAATGAGTCGACATGAGATTCAACTGGAAGATTTTGCAGAGTCCAAGGAGCCGTTCACCATTCTTGTTTGTCCTCCTGTGTGCTGGATAGTCTCCTACTATATCTTTGTATTTTCTTTCTGTCCCTATTTGTGCGTTGAAGTCTCCCAGAAGGATTTTTACATGGTTCACAGATATCCGAGCGATTTCTGTTTCTAAGAGGTCCCAGAAGTCATCGACTTTCCGTGGGTTCTTCTTGTTGTCTTCGTTGATAGGAGCATGGCAATTTATGAGAGTATAATTCCTGTTTTTGCACTTGATTGTCAATAGGGATAATCTCTCAGATTTAGATGAGAAGTCTGTGACACTATCCACTATGGTTTTGTTTATGTAGAAGGCAGTCCCAAGGAGAGGGGTGTTAGCCATTATCTTTATTGCTGGCTTTCCTTTGAATACTCTGTAGTGGTTTATATCCATGATGTGGTCATCTAGGAATCTGGTCTCTTGTACAGCCAAAATCTGGATTTGTTGGTCGTCCAGGAGCTTTTCCAATTCTTTCTGTTTTCCGACTCGCAGGAGTGAGTTGACGTTAATGGTCCCGATGAAGTATTTCCTCTTGAATTTCAATTTGGAAGATGTTTCAAGACGCTCCGACTCATCTTGTATGCAGGTGGTGGGACTCCCCAGAATCCTAGGTCCCGATGCATTGTCTACTGCAATGGTGGATTTCTCTTTCAAGTTACCACCTGGGGTAGTGCTCTCATTTAGCGACATTTCCATTCTGCATATGAAATTGTGTTGTGTAGGTGTAGGAAATAAAATTCCGAAATAAGATCGGATTGTTAGTCCGAAATGATTGTTTTTTCGTGGTTTACTCCACTAGGTTCTTCCGCTCTCTCTGCCGTTGGGAACTGAAATTCTTCATCCGCCTTTGAGACCGTTGACCATGTTTCACCCTCCTCCTTTCTCAACCGGGCTTGAGACCGGCTATGGCGGAGTTCCATACGATATTATTATTATTATTATTATTATTATTATCACTGTACACAATTTCAGGGTGATATCAGTAATAGTTTCAGATATATAGAATGCCAACCGCCATGTTGGATTGGTGACATATACCGTAATAAAATTTGAAGAGCACAGTCGGGGTTGGACAAAATAGTACTATGACCTTTGCCGAGTTTTATTGAAATCGCGCCAGCCGTTTAGATTTTATTAGGGGGAGACACACACACACAGACACGCACACGCACTCACACGGACAAAAACAAATTTAAAATGATATTTAAATTTTGGGTCTTGGCACAACATGGTCATCGGCCTACTTTATTTAGATATTTGAGGAATCTGACCGATAACTGGGGCCGTAATGACCCAGCAGTCAAACCGTTTGCCTCTAAGCACGGCGTACCGAGTTGGATTCCTGGTTATGTATTTTCGCCACTAGTTATAATCCCGTTTATACAGAGACACGGATGCAATGCAATGATTGCAGGGCCGGCGAGAGACCGGTGTAGGGGGTGCTACAGCAACGGGGCCCGCGGCCCTGAAGGGGCCCGGCCCGGGCCCAATGATGTAATGTAAATTTTTGTGGTTTGTACAGAATTCTAGGCCTACCTCATCCAGTTCCATCCGGGAAACTGGAAATGTGTGTGGCTATTAAATTAACTTGTTTTTTAATTATACCATACAAATTGCAAAACAAACTTAAGTTGCAAGTTTACTGTTTGAAAAATTGATATTGGCAACGATGCACAACAATTTATGAAGCGCATGCGCGAGGATTCCCGCACCGAGGAAGGGTTTTCCCCGCTGTCCCCGCACTGGCCGCACTGTGCTGCGTAAATAATGCTTTGTCATCCACTGTCAGTCGATCGTCTAATCCAATAGTAATACGTTGTGTTAGTGATTCGCTACGGTTTGTGTGATTTGTATACGTCGGTTTTAATGATGTCGGTGTGTAATATTGTTCGATTACAGATTAAAATTTAGAATGCGTATAGTGTGTTTTTATTGAATCTTACTATGAGTTGCAATTACAAACACAAATCAGGTGCTCAAAAAAGGAAGCAAAGAGAAGACAGGGAGTTGAAGGAAAGAGCATCGAAGAAAGGCCAGCTCTCGCTTGGACAGTTTTTAAAATGTCCTCCTTCATCATCGTCAGTTATAGAAAAATGTAACATTACTAATAGGTCCACCGATAGTAATAGTTATAAAGTAGCCTATATGTTTTACCTAAAAATGAACAACAACAAAATGAAATCGAATCAAACAAGGAAGAACCAGTTCCTATCACTGAAACAAGGACTCCTAGTCCTATTCAGTCTGTGTCGCCTACGAATATTGAATCTATCAAAGGCCACAAACCGCCTTTACCTTTAGGTCTACCAGACAAATATGTTGATGTAGGTGACCCTGCTTTCGATAGCAGCCGAGACTTAAAATACCCTCCTCATGTTCCTTTGTCTGAACAATTTCCTGTGGATTCGGTAGGCTATTCCGTTCCTGAGCCGGTCTTCCAAATGAAACTTACAAACGGTGAACTGATTACTCGTGATTGGCTTGTTTGGAGCAAGGTTCAGAAAGGGTTTTACGTTGTCTCAGCCAAAACGATCTTCGTTCGCTCTTTCTGAAGGATATTCTGCGGAAAAACGCTAGAAAAACTCTTCAATAAAGTGCCAGAACATGAGAGTAGTTCCAGTCATAAAAGCTGCTATGTTGAGTGGTAGTCAGAGATGATCAAACCAAAAAATTATAAATGGCTAACGGACTTAATCTTTCACTCTATTCAACAAGAAAAGTACAAGTGGCGTGATCTTTTAAAGCGACATCTTAAAGTCACTTTATTCCTAGCTGAAAGAGTACTTGCTTTTCGGGGGTAGTATTGATAAAATCGAGAACCCCTAAAATTGCAATTTTTTGGGAATTTTAGAACTGCTGGACAATTATTGATCCAGTTTTGAATGAACATTTAAATAGAGTCCGGTCGTTTCAAGAAAAGGGAGAAAGAATGCAAGCGAATTATCTGTCTCATGATATTCAAAATGAGTTTATTACTCTTCGCGCTGCCCAAGTTACGAAGAAAATTTTAGAAGAAAGAGAAATGGCAAAAGACTATGCCATTATAGTAGATGCAACACCAGATTCTGTACATGTTGAACAGACTGCGTTTCTTTTGAGATACGTTTGTTTGACTGAATATGAAATTCAGCCTTACCAAGTCGAAGAAAGGCTACTTTGCTTTACCGACTGTACCAAAAAGAGTGGAGAAGCCATTGCAGAGCTTATTTTAGATAAGCTAAAGGAGTTTGACATCCCATTAAAATACTGTAGGGGTCAAGGCTACGACAATGGGAGAAACATGAAAAGAGCGTACAAAGGAGCTCAGGCAAGAATTCTTTCTGCTAACAGTGAAGCAGTTTACTCTGCTTGCACTTGTCATTCCTTGAATCTGTGTGGAGAGCTGTGTGGCTGCAGTAACATTCTTTGGAGCTGTTCAAAAGTTGTTTAACATATTTAGCTCCAGCCCCCAAAGATGGGAGATTTTGAAAGGAAATATACCAAGCTCCCTTCACTCGACGTCGAAGATTCGCTGGTCTGCTAGAGTAGACAGCGTTAAACCAGTCGCAGCTCACCTTCCAGGGATATAAAAACTGGATGCATTGACTGAACTGAGCCTAACTTCTGAATGTCGTCGAGACCTTGAGGGATTGAAAACAATATTTCAAAACCTTCAATTGCTTTCGTCTCTTTTCTTCCTCTTTAAATTGTTGGGGCCATCCTATATTTTTAGCCACTACTTCAGCTTCACTATATATACGGTTCCACCCTTCTAAATGAATATATGGTTTATAATGAATAATAAATATATACCGGTATAATATATATGATGTATTCTTACCTTGAACCAAATAGACGCAAGAAGAAAGCAGCTGAAGTAGTGGCTAAAATTATAGGATAAGCCCCAACAACTTGAAGAGGAAGAAAAGAGACGAAAGAAAAAAGAGGCAAGCTGATGAAGAGGATGACAGTCATGAAGACAGTAATGATGCAAAAACTAATTTCAGAAATGATGTGTTCAATGTAACTCTGGACAGTATCATAGGGGACATGACAGTGCGGTTTCGATCTGTACAATCTCTTTGTAGTGGGTTTTCTGTTTTGTGGCAATGCAATGAAATGGCAGATGTATTAATTTCGGAAAAATCTGCTAAGCTTGTAAGGCGCTATTCTAATGACATAGGAAACGACCTTTCTGATGAATTACCAAACCTGAAATTAATTTACCAAGCAAACTTTGGTAGCAAAACTCTTACGCCCTTGGACCTTCTCAATAAAGTTAAAACTTTAAATTTGGAAACCCTATTTACTAATCTTAATGTAGCATTGAGAATATTTGTTACCATCCCAGCAATAGTTTCTTTTTTCTCGGTTCTCAATCGCGTAAAAAACGTTTTCCGCTCGACAATGTGCCAAAATAGACTTTCAAGCTTGGGTGTTTTGGCTGTTGAAACGAAAATTGTGAAGTCTACTAATTTGGACAATATATTAGATGATATTTCCCAGAAAAAGTCCAGAAAGGGAGTCATAACCTAAGTTAATATAACTGTTTGTATTGTAGGATTGTCTTGTACATGTACATATATTGTGAGCCATCAAAGATGTAAGTTTATAGTGAATTTAGTGTTTTAATATTTTATTTCTAACCTTTCAGTTCAGTTTACAAATAAGGTAATGGGAACTTTAACAATCGATTTTAAAAACAAATTGATTGGATATTTAAGTTAAAAAAATAGTTATATGAACTGCATTGTTTTTAAAGTGAATGGGTTACTGTTTATTTGGGAGTGAGAATTATTAAAACTAATTGGAGTGCTTACATGACTTGACATTAACATTTACAAAGATATGGTTTAAAATCGGTAATACATTTTATGGAGAGTTACAAATATATGTGTATGTATAATACACTAAATAAATGGCTGTGATTAGTGAATTTGGGTTGCACTAAAATACATAAATGGCAGGGGCCTGAAATACCCCCAGCACCGGGGCCTGCGGCCGCTCTCTCCGGGCCTGAATGATTGAGACAGTGGTTTTTATGACTGGACGCCCTTCCTGACACTGGCCTCGTGAGATAAGTTAAATGAATTGAATTGAATTTATTGGTAATGAACTGCCACTGAGGCTAATGAGCCCCTTTATGAAGCGTATACATTGTTCTGGCCTGACGTTTAATGACAGATGAATGAAGATGGATGAAACTGGGCAAGGAGTTGGAAGGAAGCGGCCGTGGTCTGCTAGAAGGGACCGCCCTAGCCTTTGACTAGAGCTAAAATTGGGAAACCATGAAACAATCATTTCAAGGACAGCCAACGGTGGGGTTCGAACCCACTCGTTTTCGGAGTCCAGAGAGAGCTTGGCCCCATGGCCTTGCGTATTAGCCTACCCTGGTTGTCGATTCCTGATTAATGTATTGAGATATCCAAAGCAAAAAAGTTCCGTCATTTGGTTTGGATTTCACGTAGAAATAAGTCCCTTGACTTACGATTGCAAGACTAAGAGCCACATAATACTACAGGCTTGATTTTGATTACTGTACCTTTATGGTGTCACTTATAATTGGGGCCAGGATTTATTAGAAGGTTCTCGTAATCTTAAGCTTGGTACATTCCGACATTTGCTCGGAGAAGAAGCGGAAAACAGCTTATACAATTACTGAGGTGGAAACTGAGCTCATCCCTTCTCAGTTATCTTCACGAGGCTGATTGTACCCATTTCCGTCTCTGAGATTAAAGTTTAACTTCCTGGAATAACATAATTAACATCCCAGTCTACTTGTCTGTGCCTGCGTGCGTAATTTGTCTGATAACCTTTGTTATTTTGATGACTGTAGATTTCTGCGTTAGTGTAACTATGAGGGTTTAAGGTTGGGGTGGGCACACCAGTAAATAATTTATCATTGCGGCATTTGCCAGAAGTGCGTATCGAAAACCCCGGAGTAAACCATATACTACTGAGGATGGCTCCTATCAGTGCGGGGATTCGAATCTTGGATTTCCGAACGATAGCTAGGCTACTCAGTCAAGTCGTGGCGTTTGCCTTAGACCACTTGGGTATTTAGGCAGTTGGCCTCCAGCATGTTTAATTCGTTTCTGTTGACGATGAAAATAATAATAATAATAATAATAATAATAATAATAATAATAATAATAATAATAATAATAAACAATAATAATAAAACATATTCAAGCACAAAATTTACTCACAGAGTACGGTATGATAAATAGGGTTAATCAATTCAAGTATTTGGGTGAAATAATTGAACCCACAGGTATGGAAAGAGTGGCGCAAAAATCTCGTGAACTTAAATTGCGGAAAGCACACGGAAAAATCGCAAATATTTACAACAAGAAATGCATGAGCATCAACACCAAAATTCAACACTACACGACTGTCATCAATCCTGAGACACTTTACGCCAGCGAGACACTAAACCTCAACTACAAAGGGGATCTTGAGAACATAAAGAAGGCTGAGAGAAAAATCATCCGTAAAATATTGGGCCCTAAACTCACAGATGATGGATATCGTCTGCAATCACACACAATCACAGAGAGATACTCTAACATCGAGTCAGATTTCCACAAGCGACGACTGAGATTCTACGGCCACATTATGAGACTGAATGACGACCGGCTAACAAAGAGAATATTGACTTACTTACGAAAACTTAAAGTGACAACAGTCCGGGTTACCCAAGTCCAAATTGATCTCGAAAGTGCCAACATCATATCAATAGACATAGACGATCGAATGACATTCCGACATAAGATCCACAGTTGGAAAGTCACACATGAAGATCGACCAAGGAGACAAGGGAAAGGATGGACGGAGAAACGTCGAGTTCGACACAGTGAGATGATGGAGTTCTGGAAGGACAAGAAGAACAGCACCAGAACATAATTTGCTTAATGTGATCCTTTTGGGCTAAACAATGTAAATAAATAATAATAATCACTACAACATAGTAATTCAACCTGAAGAGACCATTATCACTAGAGGCAGAATACTAACTACAAACTTAGACAATCAAGAAAGGAAAATCTTAATAGGAAAATCTTTGGCCCAGTTTACATAAAGGGAGTGTGGACAAAAAGGAGGTATTACGAGTTACACCAACAATCCGAGATAATATCAGACACTATTAGAAAAAGACGGTTGAAATTTTATGGACTTATTAAAAGAATCGACAATGTTCAACTTACTGAAAGGATATTTAATCATACCTCCTCACTAAAAGTCGAGAATAAGTGGATAAACGAAATTGAGAGTGACCTTCAAGAAATCAACGTTACAGGCGAAATTTTATGGTACATGCTAAGCTTCATAACGTTGGTGAACAAACATTATTTTGTTGCAAACCATTGGATGAGAGCCACAACTGCATGGGCAGATGAAAGAAGAAGGATCATGGTGAGAGAATGAAGGGATTTTGGGCAGAGAAGAAAGCAAATTCATATTCATCTATTAAATAGGTTCAATCGCGCTCCTTAATTGGGCGTAAGGTTGTAAAATAATAATAATAATAATAATAATAATAATAATAATAATAATACATGTTATGTTAGTTTTATGTTCAGTGTAATGTACATACCGAGTATTTCAGTACAGATGGTTCTTTGTTAAGGCCGAATCAGGCTGTAACTAAAAATGTAACCGGGCTAAGCCGTGATGATTATGGAAATAATAATAGTAATACTTATTTATCTTCGTCTCGGTCTTCTATGGACTACACTTGACAGTCTTTACATTATGCTTCGTCTTTTCTGCATTGACTCTCTGCCAGTATCTTCTTCTAATCCTTTCTCCTAGTTCCCTCTTCTGTTCTCCTGTGTAGGTTCTTTTCTATGTCATTGGCTCGTCCCCAGTCCTGGAAACCTCTATACTCCTTAATTATTCGTCTAAATATCTCCTTATGCCATCTTCCTTTACCCATATCTTCGCTAGGTCCGTTCTGACTTCTCGAAAACATTTGAGCTCTGTCTTTCTCTTCCTAAAACTCGAAAATTATTCTTGTCAGTCTGTTGCCATCCATTCTTTCACCCAATCCATTTCCATTCTTCTTCTTCTTCTTCTTCTTCTTCTTCTTCTTCTTCTGTTCAACCACACCTTCAGTTGTCTGGTGCAGTTCTTTGTACGGTCTTAGTCTTCTCTCTCCATCTTTTATCTTTGGGCCCAGCATTTTCCTAAGCATTTTTCTCACTTTTTTCCTGACATTTTCAAGCCCACCTTTCCCAATCATGTCCAACGTTTCTGCTGCATACAGGCATTCGGGGGTTTGACGATAGTGTCTAGGTGTCTTAGTTTATCCCCGTAGGATAGCACTCTCTTGTTGTAAGTGTTCCTTGTAAATCGGCAATCCATTTCCATTTTTCTTGTCCACTCTTTGATAGCTTCTTTTTCCGACCCATTCTCCTGTATTCTTTCACCCAAGTACTTAAAGCTTTTAACTCACTTAATCTTGCCCTCTCCCGGTTTCAAGTGACGAGAAGCCTCTTTGATGTTGGTCATAAACTCAGTCTTCCCAAACGATATTTGTAGTCCTGTCTTCTTTGCAATCATTTGGAGTTCCTCAACCCTTTTCTTTGCTGTCGTGATATCATTAGCGAGTACCACTATATCGTCGGCAAATGCCACACAATCTATTCTTATACCCTCTTCACCTCTTCCAATCCTGAAGACCTCTTTGCCCGATATTCCTTTCTTCCATTCGCTAATGACTTTTTCCAAAACGCAGTTGAACAGCATTGGGGAGAGCCCCTCTCCTTGTCTTAGTCCAGTTTTGATCTCAAAAGGTTCTGAGATCTCCCCTTGGAACTGAAGTTTTGAACGGGTGTTGCTGAAGGTCTGCCTGATTAAATTCCTTGCAATAATATTATAATAATAATAATAATAATAATAATAATAATAATAATAATAATTAGTGGCAACAAAGAACTACCTAAAATACATCATTAAGGCAGGCATGCCATCGCGAATCGGAGACCATCCTGCATATCACAGGGGGCTGTACAAAAAATTTCATCTACATACTATTTGAAGAGACATGACCAAGTAGCCAAGATAATCCACCTGAACCTGGCAAAGAAGCACTCCTTAAGTAATAATGTTCTGCCTTACTATCAATAAATTCCTGATGCTGTTTCGGAGAATGATACACACAAGCTACTCTGAGACAGGTCAGTGATCACAGATAGACCTATATCAGCAAACAGGCCAGACATTATTCTTATTGATAAAGTGCAGAAGAAAACTCTTCTAATAGATATCGCAGTCCCTAACTCGCATAATATACAGCACAGTTATGCTGAGGAAGTGACGAAATACATGCCTCTGGCGGAAGAGATCCGACAGATGTGGCGACAGGAATTTGTCACTGTATTGCCAATCATAATCTCTTCCACAGCGATCATACCGAAGTCGCTGAAGGCCAACCTCGATAAATTGGGGCTCCACCGTAATCTGCATACCAGTATGCAGAAAGTGGTTATTTTAGAGACCTGCTCCATAGTTCGTTCGTTCATCAACCTACTAGTATAGAGAACTCCACTCCATCTTGCAATAAATGCCGATGAAATGGTGAAATGTACCCAACGATATGGTGAATATATGCGAATAATAATAGTAATATATTTGCATTAAATATTAAGTAGTATTACGGAATAATGGGCGTTTGAACCTAAGTGCTTTGTTTCACCGTTGTGTTGCGAGTATAAACAGAGGCTCTTGCAAGAAGCAATGTCTTGATAGTGAGTTATTGTAATACATTTCTGGTAATTGGATGTCGTGAAGTGTTTGCTTAAGAAGTTAAACAGCCCGTGTTTGGAGAGCGTTTCCATAAGCCCTGCCGGCTAGACCCCACAACTCCACCAGCCGCTGGTTCCCACGACATCCTTACTGCGCCTTAAGGGATATTGTGTTCTTGGCAACCAACATTTAAATACACAATACTACAGGGCGCCAGGAAATGTCCTCCGCAGCGGCTACGTGCAGCTGCGAGTTTGCGTCATCAGTTTAGTTGGCAGCACGGTGTCCTTGATAGGGTAAAGCCACATGTGTGGGCTGTCTAAATTGTCAGTGTGTATACTCTAGTTAGATTATTGGGAGAGTGCAACGGTATGTTATGAATGGCTGTGGTAAGTACAAAGTTAACTGTTTGTTTCGATGCAAGCGACAGCCGTGCTGCCAACGTAACTGGTGACGCTGTCTCTCGCAGAAGCATGTAGGCACTGCGGAGAACATTCCCGGGTGCCCTGTAGAATCTGTAATCACTCAGCAGTCACTATATCAGACGTTTTATTATTTTATTTCTATCAACTACACCAAACTGTGGAACAATCTATTAATGGATGAACATGTTTTCCGGTTTTGTTTGCCTTGGTCCTTCGGGGTTTGGATTTCCCAAAGTTTCATGGGGTACTACACCAGGCAGCTTCCGGCAAGGAGTAATAAGGAGACGCCCTGTCAGCTCTCTAGCACGCTGCGAGTTGAAGCATTGACCACGCCCCCGTAAAGGCTCTAGCTGCTCGTCTTCAATAGCAAATAATACGGTGTGCTTGAGTTATTGTAATGCTTAGTTTAGAAATATGATAATTAAAAAGATGCATTGCCGAGGACTACAGACTGATGACAAATCATTTACATGGACTATATGAGGATGAATTTTCTCTGGAAATATTTCGTCTTAATATATTTGTATATTCCATTAGCCTACTGAGAAATAATGAGCCATGACAAAGCTCTCACTTTCCAATATTCTCCTTGGTCACGCCTCCCAGCCGTATGTGGATGTGCTGTCCAACAGAACAATTCACGTTAAATTTATTTTCTTGAGTGTATATCTAAAGGAAAAGAAACCTTAAACAGGCTCCAGGCTGTTCCAAATCCACAAGTTTGAGTATGCGTACACGCGAGTACTCAACAGTAATGCTCGGAGCACGGTTGGAGAGGGACTGGGGGGGATTGCCAAAACGTCATAGTACAAGTCCATGCGCTTCCTGCCAATCTTGATGTACCCACCGCTTAGTATCTGCAGAGCTGTATTGCATATTGCAGGTTTACTCACACAAGGTGGTGAGTTCTCAGCTGCTCACGGGCGAGCTGCTCGGCCGGAACAGCCTGGGCTATACTGTACTGTAGGAAGGCATAACTACACGGAAATATTCCAATCAAAAGGAAAATAATGGTAAATGGGAGCATTTGTCGGATACGCGGTATTGCAAGATCTGTGACTATATTGCTCAATAAATAAATAAATAGATCTTTTTAACCGTTGACATGAGCCTCTATGGACTGCGTGTAAACAACCACTCTCATTTCAGTGACAGCGTCTTGTTCATTTGCCGGCTGTGACATCTTGTCAGTATCTCTTGAGCCCATCTATCAGCTTATTCTTTCACTCCTCTGTTAAGGGCTCTCCGTCTTCTGAGTTCTGCCACCACCATAAAACCCTGATAGCTTTTCACCATCCTTGTGAAACTATTCCTGTCTTTGATTTTATCCTCCGTAATGCCAACCTGTCTCAATTTGTGATTTTCTAATGGTTACACATAGAATTTGTTCCGTTAAAAATCCTTAATTCTCAATCAATTGCTGTCAGAGAAGCTTTAAGACAGTACACATTTCAAATAACTTACCATAGCCTATCACAACATTCAACACAGTGTGTATCAGTAGACCCACACAGCTAATTTGCATTTATAGCTCTGGCCTTTTTCAACATTTCAGCACAGTACTCGTAGACCATTAGTCTACTTATTTGTGTTTTCAATTCTAGTTTGGGCCTTACCACTTATGTGTATCACAGCATGGTTTAGTTGGTGGAAGAAGAGTGGGATCGTGATTCTCCAATCTTGTAACCTTGTAGATAATGACATAAATAGTTATTTTCACGGGGAATTAACGCTTTAATATTTTCCAGCAGTTCTAGCCATATTTTGTAAGATTTTTAAAGATTTTGCCGTACTTGTAGCGAGTTGGTGTTGGAGAACCACGGCCGTTTGTGTTTCACATTATGTTAGTGTTTTGAAGAGCAATTTTGTTTTGTACACCTGGATCTGATGATGCTAACTTGATGAGCGAAACATGCCAACCACCCCTCCCCCTCAATTTGTTAAAGTGTGTTAATAAGTGTATAAATAATCCACGTACAATTTCTTTTAGGCAGTCTATTAGGGTGATAAATTATTTGAAACTCCATGACCAATCAAATGGGCACACTTGTGTTGATCGACTGAAAAGAAATTCTGATGATGGTTTACAAGGTGACAATGACAAATGGCTTACAAAATAATATTAATAATAGTCTAATAATAAGATTATGTTGGTAACTGATGTTATTACTGTACATTAAAATGTATATGACAATTAACTAAACCTGATGTTTATTGTACCTACAAAGGTTTTTACCCACGAATAAAAACACACATTTCAAACAAATTTTAATTCAACAAATCTTTAGAGAAATAACATTACCTCTAACTGCTGTTAACATGTATCGGGTGTATTTTACTTAGCACAAGGAAAGTTGTGTTTGTAAATAGCGTATTGAAAATCTACAGCCTGCTTCCAGTCGACCGACCGGGTCAGGGAATGGAATGAATGAAGCCCCCATCTAGCGGCGAGGATATGAACTGTGCCGGCTGCCGAAGCCTGTCGCACCCCCCTGGGGCAATGATTAAATGAATGACAGATGAATCAATGAAATGATAGTGGCGAGTCTTGCTGGAATGAAATTGTTGACAGGGAAAACCGGAGTACCCGGAGAAAAACCTGTCTGCCTCCGTTTTGTCCAGCAAAAATCTCACATGGAGAGACCGGGATTTGAACCACGGACCCAGCGGTGAGAGGTCGGCGTGTAAATAGCGTATTAAGTAGCAAAATTTTACTGTGAGCACAAAAATAGCTCATCGCCTTTAAGGCCAATATTAGTTACGCTAAAGCGATTACCAACACTTAGGCCTGCGGATATTTTCCCTATGAATAAATAAAGTAAAACACCATCTTTAGCATTATATGGCACTAAATTTTAAAAGAGAACTTTTAAATGTCATTCACAGTGTACGGGCAACACCTTAAACGTAATCGTACTCTAGGGAAATCTGCTATTAGGCTAAGTACAGTGGTCGTTAATCTTCAATGTATATTGGGCCAAGTACAATGGTCGTTAATCTGCAATGTATAAGACAGTAAGTAATATGCGTGAGATTTTTATTGGTGACGTTTACATTAGGAAGGTCCGTTATCAACCCATCAGAAGAGTAGTCCTCAAGGGTTTTCATCATTGCCTAAAGGAGCTTTTACAATTTCTTTGCAAGAGGGTAAGTTCGTATCGGTAGTGTTTACGGAGAATTCAATTTCTTTTCGCTTTGTAGGCTGTCATCTCCTTTGCCATCAAATTAGCGTTCTATTTGCATCTGCTTGAGAATCAATATCTGTCGTAACTTCTAGTCTCCCTCGTAAATCTTCACCCTCCAGTTTAAAGTGTTACTGCCGAGTTTCCTCTTCCGCTACTGCAGAAATATTTCGCCTGCTGCTACTCCAATGTAGACCCGACACAAGGAAGCCCGCGTAATTCACACTCGGTTAAATCTATCGCTAAGTTTTGAACTGTAGTTCCGGCCTTGCACTACATTTCATTTGCGGGATTTGTGAGAATATTACCCAGAAGATTTACATTGTTGAATTAGAAAGGATTGTCCTACAGTTCTCGGAGTCGTATTATTAAATGTGCAATAAAATGATGAAACAGAAATAATAATAATAGTCTAATAATAATAATAATAATAATAATAATAAATTTCTCATTTGATGTATATGGATGACATTAAACTATATGCATCCTCTGAGAGACACATCGACAATCTAATTGCAATTACTGCTTCATTTTCTTCTGATATTGGAATGTCCTTCGGATTAGATAAGTGTCGCACCCTCACCATTCGGCGTGGAAAAATAGAGGCCCGAGCATTTCAACTTGATGACGGTTGTTTCATAAAGCCTATGGAAGGTAATGAGACCTACAAATATCTTGGTCTCCTGCAATCTAATCGAATTGATCATAAAGGTATTAAAGATAGAACCGTAGCTATCTACAATCAACGCCTTAACAAGATTTTAAAATCAAAGTTGAATGGAAAGAACACCTTTAAGGCTATTAATACCTATGCTATTCCTGCTCTGACATATACTTTCGGTATTATCAAATGCACGCAGACTGACTTGGAGAACATCCTAATTAGGACACGCACCATCTTAACAAAACACAGATGTCTCCACCCTAAGTCAGCTGTTGAGCGATTGACAATCCCGCGTCAAAGAGGTGGACGAGGGCTCACGGACATTATCCAATTGCATGCAAGACAAGTGAGGAACCTTCAGAGATATTTTCTGGGAAGACATGACTCTCCCATACATCAAGCCACTGTGAAGGCAGATGACAAGTGCACACCGCTGGATCTTCTTCACGTAAGGGATATACAGTTAGCCACTGATGAGGAATGTTCAGCCATCAAGCTTCAGCAGTGGACGCAGAAAGCTCTGCACGGTCGTCATCCGTATGATCTCAACCAGAAACATGTCGACATTGATGCGTCGAACAGCTGGTTGACTCATGCTGACCTATTCACTGAGACTGAAGGATTCATGGTTGCAATCCAGGATCAAGTTGTGGCTACCAAAAACTACCTGAAATATATAGTTAAGGCAAATATTCAGGATGATAAATGCATAAGATGCCAACTAGAACCGGAAACAATTCAACATATCACAGGAGGCTGCCAAGCAATCTCCTGTACTGATTACATGAAAAGGCACAACCAAGTGGCCACAATAATGCACCAATACCTTGCTCAAAAGCATTTATTATCTGATAATATTTTGCCTTACTATCAGTATGTTCCTGATGCCGTTTTGGAAAATCCCAGTCACAAGTTGTTATGGGACCGATCAGTTATTACTGATAAAACCATACCAGCAAACCGACCAGATATCGTTCTTGTGGACAAGGTGCAGAAGAGAACCTTCCTAATTGATATTGCAGTGCCCAATTCCCATAATCTGCAACAAACCTGCTGTGATAAGATCACCAAATATCTGCCTTTGGCTGAGGAAATACGGCAAATGTGGAGACAGGAAAGTGTAGTGGTTCTGCCCATAGTCATTTCTTCTACCGGCATCATCCCCAAATTATTGGCTCGCAATCTACAAATATTGGAAATACATCCTGGTCTACATATCACCATGCAGAAGGCCATCATCTTGGAGACCTGTTCCATTGTTCGCTCGTTTCTCAATGTGCCACCTTAAGAGAATTAGCCATACCGTCTTGCAAACAAGCCGACGATATGTTGATATGTCCCACTTATGTGGTGAAATGAATGTAGAAATAATAATAATAATAATAATAATAGTACGCAAGCACAAATTCATGGAGAAACCTAAAATGAAAACTGGTCCACAGAATGCAAGCTGCAACACAGTGCATTCATGAAGACATTTTGGGAGGATAAGAAGGCGAAAGCCATCAGGCCAACTAAAAAGTTCAAACGCGCTCTTTGAATGGGCATACCGAATAATAATATAACAGTAATAACAATGTTGTTGTTTGATTCTTCAGTCTTTTGACTGGCTTGATTCAGCTCACCATGCTTCCCTGTCCTGAGCTAATCGTTTCATCTCTTCATAGCTACCACACCCTACATCCGAGGCAATCTGTTAACATATTCTAACCTTGGTCTACCCCCTACTGTACTTATCCTCGACCCTTCCTTCTATAACTAAGTTTGCTATTCCTGGGTGTCTTAGTATGTGTCCTACCAACCCATCTCTTCTCTTCATTAGCAGTCGCAGAAACATCTCTCCTCTCCCACTCGTCTTAATACCTCTTCATTAATAATATTAATAATAATAATAATAATGGTATCGGTTTTATGGTCCTTTGAACTAAGGAGGCTCTTAGAGACGTCGGGTTACCGGAAACTTTTCCCCAAAAGGGATCTTTAACGTGCCAGCGAATCTACTGACACGGCTCCCTCTCATTCAAGCACCCTCAAATGCCAACTGACTGTGCCAGGATTCGATCCTCCAACATTGGGAACAGCAGGTGAGCACGTTACGACTGCGCGAGTCTGATGAAGAAAATATACAATATTGTTGCTGTGACATTAGGGACTTGTCATCAACCCCATGTACTTGTGTAGTCTATGTACGTAGAATTCATCTGATATTCTGTGCTATTGTGATGCCTGTAGCAGTAGTAGTAATAGTGTGTGTGTTTGTGATAAGGCTAGAACTAGCCCAAAATATACCTTACTGAACCTTTTTGGTAGAGCCGGGAATCGAACCCATGGAACTTCAGGATAGAAGTCTCAAAACATGCACAAGACGAGCAGTGTGTGAGCAAATTCGATGTAGCCTACAGTATACTCGAAAACGGATTTACATCCTAGTCGTATTGAAAGTAATTTTGCCATCGCTGGGGGCGGTGATACCTTTCTATGGGAACCGGGACGTGTGATACGCTCACAAATGTCATTTTTAGCCTATTTTCAATTTTGAAAAAATAGGCTTGTGAGATCACCTTTTGTCCGTGTGTGTGTGTGTGTGTGTGTGTGTGTGTGTGTGTGAGGTGTGTGTCCTCCCCCTAATAAAATCTAAACGGCTGGAGCGATTTCAATGAAACTCGGTAAGTTCATAGCACTATTCCGGGCGACCCGACCGTGCCCTTCAAATTACGTTACGTCTCACCAATCCAACATGGCAGCTGTGCGAAATATTTCACCAGCATTCAATATCTCCGAAACTATCACCCTGGAATTTTTACGGTGATAAACGGAACTACTAGAAGTTCACCTATGTGACTTTTGAAAAACTGCTAACCATAAAACCAACATGGCGGACACGTGAATTTGCGACTTTTAAATAGACGTTTCTCGCGACTTAACCAACCAAACGCGATAAAACATGGTACAGTATATGTTTATACACATTGTAATGCACCGACATCTAACTTCGTTCAATTGTTTACATAACCACAAGATGGCGGATGTGCGAAAGATTTCACCGGCATTCTATATCTCTGAAACTATTAGCGGTATCACCCTGAAATTTTGTACGGAGATAGAGGGCAAAACTGGAAGTTCATCTATAAGACTTTCAAAAACCGGTTAACTACAAAACGAACATGGCGGCCAAGCGAATTCGAAAATTTTAAATAGACCTTTCTCGCGATTTAATGTTCCAAACGCAATGCAATCTGGTACAGGAAATGTTTATACACATTGTAATGAACTGGTATCTAATTTAGTTCAATTGTTTACATAACTTCAAGATGGCGGCTGTGCGAATTTTAAAATTAAGTTTTCTATTTCTTGTGTCGTAATCATGCGATCGAAGTGAAAGTTTGAATAATGAACCTACGCAATAATGTTCCTTTAATGGTACATGACTCTATGGCCTATACATTTAACAATCCAACATGGCGACCATCCGAAATATTTAGACGGCTCTGAATATCTACGAATCTATTATAGCAATCAAACTGAATTTTTTATGTTCATAGGGGCTATGAAATTAAGTTCACCTATAAGACTTTAAATAACCTGGTGATCACAAATCCAACATGGTGGCGACGCGAATTATAAATATTCACATGGACGTTTCTCGCAATTTAACCATCCGAGTGCTGTGAAACTTGGTACATTAAATTCCTATACGAATGTTAATCCACAGGCATCTAATTTATTTCAATGGTTCCATAGCCACAAGATGGCAGCTGTGCGAAATTTTAAAATCTCCTTGTTACTTCTTGTGTTCTAATCATGCGATTGAAATTTGAATGCTACACGTACACAATAATCTTCATGTAACAGTACATAACTCTAGGACTTACATATATAACATCCAACATGGCGACCATCCGAAATATTTAGTCGGTTCTCAATATCTCCGAATATATTACAGCAATCAAACTGAAATTTTGTATGTTGATAGTGGCAGTTAACATAAGTAGGATAGGCTATATGAAAATAGGCTGTATAGCCTAGTTCTTCACGGAACTACTTGTTTAGCTTAAACACATCTCCCATCTTTCCTGAAGAATTTGGTGTACCAATTATTGTGCTGAAGCGATATTTGATGCAATAAAATTAGTTTTAAACATAATGTTTTAAGGCTATACTGTAGCTACTAGTCAAGCATTCTTTTTGTGTTGTCCGTAAGTCATATTTTTTGGAAATTCATGTACCATTTTCTCAGAAACTATCTGATCAATTTATTTGAAACTTGGCAGTCTCTAAGATACCATATAGATCTACTGTCTGTTGGGTAGTTATCACGAAGGCTGGTTGGATCTTCAAAAAGTACCGCCGTTAGGTTAAGTGGGTAGATACCCACGAAAACCCAAGGTAGCGCTATATTGAGGCGTACAAGGCAAGATGAGGAGTGTGGTAGCTTGTGGCAGTACATTTATTCAGGTATCTTGATTATTTCATGTAGCCCAGTTTGAAGAGCACTGACAATTTTACAGATAATTTCAGTTTTCCACCAGGATGAAACAAAAAGAACTCAGCTCCTGTAAACAATAGGACAATACTTTTACTTCTGTAGCTCAAAAATGGTTTAAATATTATGCATGCAAAGTTTGTTGGGTCTGGTTTGAGTAGCGGCTTCGGTGGCGTAGTTGGTAGCATGCTGAGCTTCTATGGCCAAGATAGCGGGTTCAAACCCGGCCGAAGTCGTCGGATTTTTAAGAGCGTTAAAATCCCTCAGTATGCCTTCCTTCGGAGGGGAAGTAAAGCCGGCGGTCCCATGTCATAGATTTATGGCATGTTAAAGAACTTTCCACTAATTACACATGTGTGAAACTAAATTGTATAGGTTAAGAATGTAAACAACGCTCTTAGGTTGCTACGTTCGTTGCCAAGAGCCGACTGCGGTGGCGTCTAGTAGCTAAGTTCTGAACTAGGCCTAGTAGTCGTTGACGGTGGCGTTTGGTGGCAAAAGTAGGAACTATTTGAAAAATTCAAAGTTGCAGTCCTTATTTGAATTAAAAAAAACAGATACACACACTAATACAGTCATCAAAATTAACACCGTTTATCAGACAGATTCTACACACACCCAAAGTACACGGGGCTACATGACCGCGTTGTTGCAGCCCTAAACTAAGGAACCAACCAACCATCTGGTTTGAGTATTTGCTCAGAAAAAGGGACATAAGTTAAGGGAATTTTTAGCAATATATTTCTTTAAGACAGTGTTTGTAATGCTCTCTCCGACACAAAACGTTCATCATAGAAGCTTCAAATTCTACCCAAATAATGATGAATGTGCTCGGAATATACCAAAAGAACATTCAAGGAAATATCTATTGTAGTTTGTGAGATATGGAACTAAACATCGGAAGCTACATTTTTCTATAGATTCACACGCCCCGGTTTCCTTAGGTGGTATATCAATGATAGTGGCAAAAATGAGTATTCTTGACAATTGTGATTACCATTACTGACAATTGACATTTTTAAATGCTAAAGAAATTATAGACATGGATTTGCAGATGTTTTCAAACACATTAATCACTCACTGACTCTTCTGTTGCTGAACTCTTCTGCATGTGAAGGGGCTGCAGTGAGAGGTATCTCTGAATATTGACTTTTAAACTCTGGCTTCTTCCCCTCGTCTTAATGTGACCCTATCATCCCTCACCCTGCCTAATTCCATTTGGCCCGCAGCTATGAAAACATCTTCTATTTCAAAGTTTCTCGAAGGCTGGTTGACTATATTCATGAACCCCAGTCTTTAATGGCTCGTCGCTCTGAGGGGAGCCTATGACGGATATTGCAATCAACAGACGCTACCTCTCACTTAGAACTAGATCCGTCAGGGCGGATAATGGTTTCATACAGCTTCAATGAAAGCAAATTTCCAAGTGGATTGTCTACTGAAAATGTGGTTTAATAAATCGAAGGAGTTAATTTAAATTTAATGGATTAAAAGTGTAATGTAGCGATATTAACATAATATCAGAAGACGCTGCGCCGTTAGCCTTCTTATGTAACATAGACCTTCCACTCCGATGAGCCCATTATAGGGATGCTCCTCAGCCAAACTTCCTCAGATATTGAGGAAGTTATAAACCATATGTTTATAAGTGAGAGTACACCCTGCAGCAGTGACCAAGGAACGCCAGAGCAAGTCAACAACTTCAACATTATAACACTAATAATAATATCGAATGGCCTCGGTGCCGGGTGAAAGCTTTGTTATTTGACACACAGAGGGCAACTCGCATGTCGAATTGTTTGTTGTTCCTTGGAGCACTATGAAAGTCAAGAAGGTTAGATATCTAAGCTCCTTGACACTGTAGCGCTTTCTAGTAGAGAAATGAGGAACTTTGCGTTGGTTGAAAATCCCGAGATTAATTTTGTCATTATCAACACGGCTTACTGAATTCAAATGGGTTCTTTAACATGCCAACATCGTATGACATGCGCATCGTGATTTTTGCCGCCTTTCAAAATGATGATATGATGATAATTGTTGTTTTAAGGGGCCTAACATCTAGGCTCTCGGCCCCTGATGGTTCGGGTGATCGTGAAGATGAAAATGAAATGCAAACTTAATACTAAAACTAACTACCAACCTACATACTAGAAGAAGAAATGGAAAACTAAAGGAGAATAAGGCAAATAAAGGACAGGAGGAAAAGAAATGCCCTCAACCCTCGAAGAATGCGGATTGAGGGACTTGGAAGGAAGGAGAGCCATGAAAGGCAGATAGGAAAGTGAAAGAGGAGAGTGTCCGCCCCGAAGGTAGGGGACAAAAGGGGAAAACGGACCCAGCTCAGGAATCCCTCGGGGTCGCCAACTCCCGAACTCACCAACCGTGAGCCCCTGAGGGTGTAGCGTTACCTAGGGTGCACCAAAAGTGGTGGGGCTAGATACACCCGGCCTCCTTGAGGGCCTTGAGCAGAAGGCAGGAGATAACAGGAAAAGAAAAAGAAGGCTGACCCCTCGCAGAAGGAGGGAATCAGAAAAGATGAGGCAAGGGCCAATTAAGGCGGGAAAGGAATAGACTCCCTAGGCCTCAGATACCCTAATACCGTCGGGGTCGGAAGAGAACAAGAGTTGACCAAGTGAGGTCGACAGGAAAGAAGACAGAGAGGAGCCAGACACAAGTAAGTGGAAGCAATGCCGAACTCAGCTGGGGCCCCGTGGTCGCCAACCCACTTCTCACTAGATGTGAGCCCCTGGGGGCGCCTTTCAAAAATCACTTACCACGGCCAGGAGTGAACCTGCAGGCTTGGGGTTAGTATTCCGACACGATAACCACTCACCCATCGTAGGAAACTTCAACATTATGATAAGCTGCCAACTTAATGTGGACGGATACCGACGTCTTTGAAGGCCTATAATTTGTCCATCTCTATGGTGTAAGAATAAGAGATTGTCTGTTTTAACATGGCTATGTTTTTGGGTAGAGGGTCTATCTGAAATTAGCGTCATAGAGCCCGACAGCATAATTTTTTTTCAGCCCGAGCCTAGCCACAGTATGTATTTCCGAGCCTCTTATTGGCTGTTATGTCAAGCCATTCTCCTGGTTCCGAATCGAGACGGTAGATAGTAGCAGGGGTCACATCCGATCAAACCTGGAGGAAGGTTATCGAGTGAGTTGTGGATAATATTCGATGTTGAATTGCATTATTAGCGTGAAAGAGGCATGAAACTTGCTTTAGATCAAGTTTAAAACAACCCACGCAGCAAATGAATGCGTTCCAATCAACATTTTAAAGTCTAAGTGAAATCATTCGACATTTAACCACATGTATTAAGACCCGATTAAGACCTATGTTAATATATCACACATGTGAGCGCAAATGTGCACGAGTGGTATCGTGCAAGCTTGGTGACTTTGTGTCCCGGGTTCAAGACTGCCCTAGGGCAGACATTTTTACTTCTTTTGAATTATTTTATAATATCCTCCCTACCATTTTATGCCATGTTTTATTGAAATTAGTCGCCTCCGTAGCGTAGCGGTCAGCATGGTTACCTGCCGGAGGTCCTGGGTTCGATTCCCGGCTCTGCCACGAAATTTGAAAAAGTGGTATGAGGACTGGAACGGGGTCTACTCAGCCTCGGGTGGTCCAAATGAGTAGAGGGGGTTCGATTCCCACCTCAGCCATCCTCGAAGTGGTTTTCCGTGGTTTCCCACTTCGTCTTCGGGCAAATGCCGGGATGGTACTGCCCCCGTAAATTGAATTATACTGAGACCACGGTGGCTGTATTGGCAAATATGAAGAAAGTTATGGCTCTCATAGTTGTGACGTGGATATTCATGACGTAGGCACGGATGACGCAGACTTCATGCAAGTAGGCTGCTTAAGCTGAGATTCTTGGTGACGTCATGATTTTGTTCAAGAAAGATCTGAGATTTACGACGCAGTCGCATGGAAACAAAGAATTGTGCTAAGGAAGAAGTTACGCTATTGGAGGAAAGGCTCGAACCAATGAATGATAGTTTGGAGGGAGACGGAGATTACTGAAACTATCATATTTAATTACTTTTGGCTTGCAGAATTGTGGAAAACTATTTTCAGTTATGGCATTGATTTGGAATTTTGAAGAAATTAATTTTGAGTTTTTGAAATTTGAAAATCCGTCAAGTATAGCCAAAGTTAAAACTTCTAGCCATGACGGAGGAACAAGCTATGGAAGGGATGGATACGCCCCTTAAGAAGTTGATAAAAGGTCTTGCACAGGAGAGAGGAGCTCTCAGATCTCATATCTCATTTTCTCGTGTCATATAGTGGTTTTGCTGATTATCACATTGTCAGAATTCGAGTGATTCTGTGAAGCAAGTCGTCTTTAGCGTGAGGTAAAGCCCACCGCATCGAACGAGCACGGAGCAGTGCAGCAGTTCCATTTTACGGTGATTGAAACTAGGCGAAGTTGAAACGCACTCATAAACGAGTCTACCAGATAATATATCAAGAGTTAGCGACTGCCTTTAAGCTAAATCTATTGTGCATTCCAGTATTAAAGTGTGTTGTAAAGTTGAACATTTTCTCGATTATAATTTGGAAGATATTGGCATTTTAAGACTGCCAACAAAAGTGATTTTCTCGCCACCTGAGAAGCACTTTTATAATATCACATTCTACGCTACGGCTGACGCGGGTATTGCAACCGTGATACTACATATTGCATTTGGTGATACAACGCTACATTATAGAATGGAACAATATAATATGGCAGTTCTTTCAACTATGATTATAACAGAAGTGGAGATGGAAGGCTAAACCTTTAATGCAATTGGGACATACATAAATGGAGTGAAATAGCAGCATGGAACTTCGCTAATCGTCTTTCTACAAAAGCGAGCATGTAGTGAACATCCAACTACACTCATGCATCGTGGTCCAACGCTGATTTCTATCAAATGGCAGTGGAAAGATTTTCATACTCTACAACTATGAACATTTCTGCGGAAAATGATTGCAATAAACTTCATGGAGAATTTCTACCAGAACTTCAGGGAATTATCAAGAGAGGCCAGGGTGGACCCGGCTCACAAAGAAGAGTTTTGCCAGAACTTCAGGGAACTTTCAAGAGAGGCCAGGGTGGACCCGGCTCACAAAGAAGAGTTTTGCCAGAAGGATGTCGATATCGTCTACACGGAGCAGTGCAATTTCCGGAGGAGGAAGCAGTTCTATTCTCCGAGGGCGCTGGTTCCAGGTTCGAGGTCGGAGCACATCTTTACATTGGTGAAATGGAACTATCAGCAGTCTTCTTTGGAAATTTTCCTCTAGAACTTCAATCAACAGATAAGGTAGTCGTGAACGTTTCTTGTTTTATTTGAGCCATTTAGCGATATCTGAGCAACCATTTTTCCCATATTTTCTGTCCCATATATTTTGCCCCATATTCCTGCTTGATATTTTTGTACTCAGTACACTTTGGAGAGTTATGCCTTTTTCTACGATTTATTGAGACATTGTTATGTCATTGGCATATTTAAATAATTTTTGGATCAGTTGAGACTGATATTATATATTCTTTCAGTAATTTGCATATTTTTGTAGTCACGATTTGACTGTAAAGTTAACGATTTTCTATGGCAGATTTGAATTCAGACAGCGTGTCATTTTATTAAGGTGATTGATTCTGTTCAGTAAATTACTTTGACCAATTTTCTGTCATCCTCAAGAAAGAAGAATAATTAAAAGATTTTAGAGCGTTAAAATCTATTTCTGTATCGACGATCTTGGAAATACTAGTCGTTTTATGAACATGATTGCAACATAGACATGTATCGTCAGTTCTGAAATACCATTGCATTATAGACAATTTTATGAAATATGAACTTTGATTACGATTTATTGAGTACACTATAGTAATGAACATTTGATAGGAGTTTTTCTCAATTCTAGATTGGAACAATAATGTTTGCATTCCACAGTCTAATTGTATTCTATTCGATTATTTATGCAGTTAGATGAACTTTGATTGAAGATAGTATTTTTATACTGCGTTACTTTGAATATATTAATCTCAATTTTGATAGACCAGAGAGGCGTGTCTAATCGTATTTGCTATTAAATTTATTTGTGATTGGCAAATTTTGACTTCATATCGATTCATGAATGAAACCCACGAAGGTTAAATATAATAACAGTTATGATACAATTAATGAATATAAGAATTTTTAAAGAGGAACTATGGATGTATAATCGTTAGTTCAGTGGACGTGTAAAAGTCGCTGATGAATAATGCCCTTGAATAATTGAAGGAGGTTCCCACAGTAATTAATGAAGTTAATGAATTTATAAGTGGAGGTTTTTGTATGTGGAAGATTTTAATGCCATATATATTGAGATATATGATGAATTCTGGGCCTATTTTGTGCAATTTTGTGCGTTTGAGCGAGGTATTTTTCCGCTGAGTGTATTGTCCAGGTCCTTTGAAAATTAATCATGTGAAGTTACTGTTAAAATTAACATGAGTATTTAAATAATTTGAGATAACGATTTTGAATGGAGGTTACCGTCACAAATAATAATAATAATTAAACCTTATTAAACCTGAATCTATAACTTAAATATAACTAACCTTCATTGGTCGATTATATCATCACGATTTAAGTAATTATCAACCGGATAAACGTGTGGTTTAATGTATTTCTAAAATAAATAATATAAATATTGTAAATAAATATGTAAATATCTTTAATAATAATTTGATATGAAAGGGATTAATAGAGGCTTGTATAAATTTTTCAATTGTCGTTTGACAATGTTATAAACAATTAATAATTGTTATAAATAATTAATGAACAATTTGTTATAAACAATTTAAAATGTTATTATACTCTGAACAACGCTAGTTAAACATGTGGATTATACATTTAAACAAGTTTTGGGATTATTAGAGTAATCCAGTAATATGTGAATGGAGCATTTAAAAGATTTGCGTGATAATATTTGGGCTGAGACGTGAACATTTAAAGTGTTTTGGAAAGGAGCTAGGCTCTGATGTAACTAGCATATGCTAACGTTGGCTGGACGGGTGAGTCCATTTGACGATGCAGGCATACGACATGGTGTAGGGTGGATCGCAGCTGGCCAGACAACTGTATGTTAGAGGCCAAGGTCACCTGCATAGCAGCCTAGCAGTTATAAATAAAGTGTGATGTTTATGAGAGAGGAAAACAATTGCTATATGTCTCGTCCCAACTCCCTTATTCATTCCATGTGTATTATTATTACGTTCTTTTGAGCTAGAAAGCTGAAATTTTGTATGCAAAGTCTACAAGTCCTACAGGAGGACATGATTACATTGACAATGGCTTCTGATTGCCACGTTTATTTTGTTGTTCTATTTTTGTTATATTATTCCTTTATGTGAAATAAATTATTGTACAGTTTAAAGTTTCTTGTTTCCGTCTTGGTTCATTTTAAATATCGTGGTGGAGGTTATTGTGTGGGCATACATTTAAGTGATCCAGTTGACAACCCAGACCCGAGATTAATTTGAATAGGTAAGTAAAGGTAAGTATGAACCCCCGTATATTTTGGTGTGTTCCACAATAATTTCTTGTTAACTGCTGTGCTCTAATCTCGGTAGTATCTGTCAGTGCCATTTTCATTGAGGTAGCTGTGCCCGTGCGATTGATTATTGGCAATCCGATTGAGGGGGCGGATATCTGACAGCCTACTATCCGGATATCGGGGACAGTACCTACTGCAAGGCCACGGCCGCCTCCTTCCCTCTTCCTTGCCTATCCATCCTAACCTTCCAATCCCTCCCCTCATGAGGCCCCTGTTCGCTTTGCAGGTGAGGCCGCATGGGCGACGTGCTGATCACATCTCCCCAGTTGTATCCATCCCGACCAGATGTTCCAAGCTCCAGGACACTGCCCGTAGAGGCGGTAGTGGTGAGTGCCCTCGCTGAGTCCGTGGGAACCACCAACCTAGAGGGTAAGTCGACTAAATAAAAAAATATTTAAATTATCTGTATGGGTGATTGAAATAATAAACATTGTTAGGCGGAATTCTTCCCTATTCTCACTTGAATTGATATTCCTCTGCTTACTGTTCAACGTGGCTAACGTTCTTGGCTGTCTCCCCAGAGGTCCGGGTTCGATTCCCAGCTCTGCCAAGAAATTTCAATTCTGATATGAGGGCTGCAACGGGGTACACTCGGCCTCATGAGCCAAAACTGAGGAGAGGTGGGTCCGATTCCCACCTCAGCGATCTTGGAAGTGAAGTGATTTTCCATAGTTTCCACTTCCACTCCACTACAGACACCACAATAACACAGGTTATCAGAGAAATGTATTTATTTATTTATTTATTTATTTATTTACAAGTAAGTGGGCTCAATGACCACCATGTCCAATTTGCTCAAATGAACAAGAGCAACATCAGCGTCAACGAATTAGCGGGCGCAGATGCGCAGAAGTGGTATCGTGCGGGCTTGGTAAATTTGTGTCCCGGGTTCAATACTGCTCTAGGGCAGAAATTTTAACTTCTTTTGGATTATTTTATTATATCCTCCCTGCCTTTTACAGCATGTTTTATGCCTTGTTTCATTGAAATTATCTGTATGAGTGATTGAAATAATAAACATTGTTAGGCGGATTCCCACCTCAACCATCTTGGAAGTGATTTTCCATAGTTTTACACTTCTACTCCCGACAAATGCTCAAAGTATTCATAACAAAGCCACTACCGTCTCCTTACGAATCCTCACCTGAATATCAAATACTCACAATACTAGAGACAAACAATAACACAGGTTATCAGAGAAATGTATTTACTTATTTACTTATTTATTTATTTATTTACAGGTAGGTGGGGCTGAATGACCACGATGTTGAAGTTGCTCTAATGAACAAGAGCAACATCAGCGTCAACTTCTGCAGTGGTCAAGCTGCTTGCCTCACCAAGGTGGACCGGGTTCGATTCCCAGCTCTGCCGAGAAATTTCAATTATGGTGTGAGGACTGCAACGGGGTACATCCAGCCTCGTGAGCCAAAACTGAGTAGAGTTTGGTTCGATTCCCACCTCAGCGATCTTGGAAGTGATTTTCCATAGTTTTGCACTTCTACTCCAGACAAATGCCGAAATTGTTCATAGCAATGCCACGACCTCCTCCTTGCGAATCCTCACCTGAATCTCAAATACTCACCATACTACAGACACCACAATAACACAGGTTATCAGACAAATGTATTTATTTATTTATTTACAAGTAGGTGGGCTCAATGACCACCATGTCCAATTTGCTTAAATGAACAAGAGCAACATCAGCGTCAACTTCTGCTTGCCTCTCCCCAAGGTGGACAGGGTTCGATTCCCGGTCAATTCAAATGAGATTTATGAAGGGAATTATCACGTTCTGAGTTTTGGTTTCTAACTAAATTGGAGGTACCGTGTCTAATGATCGCGAGATTGTGTGCTTGAGTCTTCAGTCTTTTGACAGGTTTGATGCAGCCCTCCATGTCTCCCTGTCCTGAGTTAATCTTTTCATCTCTACATAGCTATCACACCCTACATCCGAGGCAATCTGTTTAACATATTCTAAACTTGGTCTACCCGTTCAGTTCTCGGCCCTTCCTTCCATAACTAAGCTTGCTATTCCTTGGTGTCTTAGTATGTGTCCTACCAACCTATCTCTTCTCTTCATTAGCAGTCGCCAGAAACATCTCTCCTTCCACTCGTCTTAATACATCTTTGTTTGTAACCCTATCTACCCATCTGATCTTCATCATTCTCCTGTAACACCACATTTCACACGCTTCAATTCTCGTCTTTTCTGCTGCACAAATAGTCCAAGTTTGACTTCCATGGAGTGCCACGCTCCAGACAAAGGCTTTCAAAAATGACTCCCTAATACCTAAATCTATATTCGATGTCAAGAGATTCCTTTTTTGTAGAAATGCTTCCCTTGCCTGAGCCAACCTACTATTTATGTCCTCTTTGGTTGGTTGGTTCTTAAGTTTAGGGGCTGTGACAACGCGGTCATGTAGCCCCGTATACTTTGGGTGTGTGTAGAATCTGTCTGATAACCGGTGTTAATTATGATGACTGTATTAGTGTGTGTTATCTGTTTTTTAATTTGAGTACTGCAACTTAGAATTTTTCAAATAGTTCCTACTTTTGCCGTCAAGCGCCACCGTCAACGACTACTAGGCCAAGTTCAGAAATTAGCTACCGGACGCCACCGCAGTCGGCTATTGGCAACAAACGTAGAAACCTAAGAGCGTTGTTTTCATTCTTAACCTATCCAATTTAACTTCACACAGGTGCAATTAGTGGAAGGTTCTTTAACATGCCATAAATCTATGACATGGGACCACCGGCTTTACTTCCCCTCCGAAGGAAAGCATACTGAGGGATTTTTAACGCTCTTAAAAAATCCGATGGCTTCGGCTGGGTCTGAACCCGCTATCTTGGGCATAGAAGCTCAGCATGCTACCGACTACGCCACCGAAGCCGCCAATATGTCCTCTTTGCTTCGTCCATCACTGGTTATTTTGCTTCCTAAGTAACAGAAGTCTGCTACTTCCTTTAGCTTTTCACCTGTCAATTTGATGTCCATAGAGGTTTGTGATTTATTTCGGCTGCGTTCCAATATTTTTTGTTTGTTATTTTATTAATTTTCATCATGAACTCTTTCCTCAAGACGGAGTCCATACCATTCAAAAACTTATCCAAATCCTCAGGCGTGTCGGCCAAGATGACGATGTTATCAGCAAATCTCAGAGTTGAAATTATGTCTCCTTGAATCTGCACTCCCACTTGAAATGTTCCACCAATTTCCTACATTGTTTCTTGAATATAAAGATGGAAAAGTATGGGTGATAAGTTGCAGCCTTGCCTTTGTTATGAACAGTTTCGGCATTTGTCTGGAGTAGAAGTGGAAAACTATGGAAAACACTTCCAAGATGGTTGAGGTGGGAATCCGCCTAACAATGTTTATTATTTCAATCACCCATACAGATAATTTCAATGAAACAAGGCATAAAACACGCTGTAAAAGGCAGGGAGGATATAATAAAATAATCCAAAAGAAGTAAAAATTTCTGCCCTAGAGCAGTATTGGACCCGGGACACAAATTTACCAAGCCCGCACGATACCACTTCTGCGCATCTGCGCCCGCTAATTGTATATTATCATAGGTCTAGACTTTAAAATGTTGATTGGAACGCATTCATTTGCTGCGTGGGTTGTTTTAAACTTGATCTAAAGCAAGTTTCATGCCTCTTTCACGCTAATAATGCAATTCAACATCGAATATTATCCACATCTCACTCGATAACCTTCCTCCAGGTTTGATCGGATGTGACCCCTGCTACTATCTACCGTCTCGATTCGGAACCAGAAGAATGGCTTGATATAACAGCCAATAAGAGGCTCGGAAATACATACTGTGGCTAGGCTCGGGCTGAAAAAAAAAGCTTCCCGCATCCATAGTAACCATGACAACCACTGATCGTCATCTATCTATAGTAAGTCAGAAGCTTTATATATGCCTTGCTAATAAGAGCGCACAGTTACGTGCTTTCTTAGTTTATCTTTGCAATAGCAACCCACCCCGGCTTCGCCCGGTATCTTTAAAGGTTTACCCAGCGTAAGCTTTTTAGGCACATGGACGGCAGGTACCGGATGCAATTCAGAAAAGCCGAGGTGAACAGCGCAACTCCAAACACATATACTCTTCTCTGAAGTCTTTAACTCGAAATGACTCGACAGTATGTTGCTGACCGAAGCTGGGGTGATAGGCTCGCTCGCTAGCTCGTAAACTTACTCCGAAGTTAGTCCTTTAAATTTCTACTGAATGGAGATAGTTGAAAAGAAATGAAAACGTAAAAACACTTAGGCCTATAGTGGGTGATGTAGTCTATTAAAGATAGAGATATTATGCTGTCGCAACTTTTTTTTTTTAGAACTTTTCATGCTGAACAATTCTTAAACTCATAGTATAGGCCTATTTAACGGTTTACCCAGCGCAAGCTTAAAAGGTGCACGGACGGCAGGTTTTTCTTCGACTCGATTCACTGAAATAGTTACTGCTCGGCTTCCTTTGGTCGTAAATGAATGCTTTTCTACAGAAACCACCTCCGACAAATCATTTACAGAATGGTGAAAACCGCATCAAAATCCATCTAGTGTTCTCGAGATTGCCCGTTACATCCAATAATCGGGACTTTGTTTTACTATGTAGAGATACGAACAAGGTAAATCTGTTGCATCTACCCCCCTATTGGATTGTAATTGGCAGAGGATACTCTTGGATGATCACTCCATACGATGGTGGTAAAACAATCGCCTCAAATTAATATTAAGCCTCTATTTAAATAAATTAAAAAGACGCAGACCAGAGATACAGCGCGTGGCAAAGGAAGGCAGCCGTCCACATGCTGCCTTGTCGAAGCGACCAGACAACCGTCAGCCTATCATTTCCATGCGCTGACTCCCTGTTCATCAATCGCTTTAAATAGAGGCTTAATGTTAATTTGAACAGATTTTTTTTACCTTCATCGTATAGAGTGTCCTTCCAGGAGTATCCTCTGCCAATTACAATAAGATCGGGAGGTAAACGCTACCAGAGTTCCTTTGTAACCCAGTAGAATCATCTATTTGTGGTTAGAATAATGCAAGCATTTAGTTACGTGTTATTGTTTTTTAAGGTGCGGAACTACGAGGTCATCTGCCAATTTAATTACGTGTCTTAGTTAAGTTTGTTTGTTTTGTTACGAATTTATTTGTTTCGTATAATGTTGAACGCTGAAAAGTGTGTACAATATCGCGAATGGAAACGTGCGGAGAAGGAAGGGAATGAGTTTCAGAAATGCATCCTCGATATACCATTCTCCTCTACAACTACCGATGTAGAAGAGTGCAAAGCCATTCAAGGCTTTAAAGAAGCTCACTAGTCAGAAAGTCGTATATACATGATTCTATGCTTTTCTGCGTGGCGGATAAAATGTATGATTTTTTGTGCGAATTCCTCCAGATTTTGCGTCATTTGTGCATTTCGGAATGTTTTGTGGCAAATGCGAGGAAAGTTTTTTTTTCTGTGTGTCTGCACACGTAGCCCATAGTGTCCGTGGTCTTAAGTTAAATGAATGTATGTCTGTCTACCCCATATTATTCCAGTTTTAAACGGGGTCGGGGATGAGATGTGTTGAAAGTCTATATGGTGGATGTTTTTTTACGGCCAGATGTCCTTCCTGACCCCAACCTTATGAGAGGAGTTAGTGAGAGATGAAGATGAACGAAACTGGGCAAGGAACGGCCGTGGTTTGTCAGAAGGAACCGTCCCAGAATTTGCCTGGAGTTGAAAGTGGGAAACCACGGTAAAGCATTTCAAGGACGGCCAATAGTGGGACTCGAACCCTTGTCTGCCCGGTCCGCAGATAGCTTGGCCCCATGGCCTAGCACTGCGAGTTAGCGAGCATAGCTACCGCTGTCGGTAGCCTTAAGTTAAATACAATTCTTAAATCTGCCCACTCTTGAAGAGGGAAGCCACGAAATAAACAGTTTTAGGATCGTGGAGGGTGGTATTCGAACCACTTCTCTTATAATTTATCCTCGTATGGGTGGGTGCACGCACTTTCAACCCATATAATGAAAATGAAAATCCACAGCCTGCTTCCAGTCGACCGACCGGGTCAGGGAATGGAATGAATGAAGCCCCCATCTAGCGGCGAGGATATGAACTGTGCCGGCTGCCGAAGCATGTCGCACTCCCCTGGGGCAATGATTAAATGAATGACAGATGCAAGGAAATGATAGTGGAGAGTGTTGATGGAATGAAATTGTGACAGGGAAAACCGGAGTAACCGGAGAAAAACCTGTCTGCCTCCACTTTGTCCAGCACAAATCTCACGTGGAGTGACCGGGATTTGAACCACGAACCCAGCGCTGAGAGGCCGGCGTGCTGCCGCCTAGGCCACGGAGGCTCTAACCTACATAATAAGATTGAAAAACTCCATGGTGAATCAAACACGGACTTTTTTTTTAGTAAGCTAGTCTACTATTTCACCACTGCACCACGACTATAGAGCGTGGCAGTCTCAATATTTTTAGCTTTATTCCTTTGAAGAAGGAACTGTAAACACATTTTATTCCCAAGTAAGGCGTGTTAAAATGTGACCATGTCGGAACAAGTAATCGTGATTTTTTAATGAAAACTGTAACCATTCTGGCTTAATTAACTCGTATATATTATTGAAAAGAGTTTCCTCCAATTGTCGTGGGGTAAGGTAGGCAGCAGCTGTGTGGGTTCATTACGACACGTGACTCAGCGTCCCCAAGATCTAATGAAGAGAGCTGGCGAGCACTCAGTGATGTTAATCTGCGCCACAGACCGAGGGTTCGGAGCCCCGCTGAGCTCACACAATGGGATTAAATGGTGACCAGACAAACAAGTTACTGTATTGCTTTGTGCCATTCAGATTTCATTTGTTCGTGACAAACATGAGATTAAACAAACAAGATTAAAGTCTCCATGCCGCGTTCTTTTTCTTCTTTCTACTACAATTCACTAACTGAAGAACTAACATGCCAAGGGGTGTGAGGGAAAGGGAAGCTAATAATGAGACGCTCAACCAGAGGCATTGAGTTGTCTGAAAGTTCGGATGGTCAAGGAGGGATAATGGTGGTTATGATGATGATAATAATAATAATAATAATATAGCGAATTTTTGGCTCAGGTTGTATAGAGGGAATAGGGAGGAAAAAATAATCTCAGGAAATATATTGTCAATCTGAAGAAATCTCTCAAACTTTTCGGAAAAGACGATTGATATCTTATGCACACACTAGCAGTAATGCTCGGCTTCGCCCGGTGGATTTATTTGTTTTGTGGATGATAATGAATACTACTACAGAACGGGCACATGATACTTAAACTAACAGAAAAAATGTTTTAAAAATATAACTTTTTGTGATGGTGGTGGTGGTGGTGGTGGTGGTGGTGGTTGTAGTGGGGGTGATAAGTAGTACAGTATAATGGACGTAACATTCAGGTCATTTTCCCGTAATGATAATAATGACAATTATGAATAGGGAAACAGCTATTTACTGACTACAGCACTGGCACATGTAATTTACAAACAAATTTTAAAAAATGATTAGAAAGAGGAGTAAGTGAAATAAAAGACACTGCTTAGGGCCTATATCTCATTGCCTGTTAGAAATGTAGAGACCAATAGTGTCGTTTTTTTTTCGCATAGCGCCGTAGTAAAATAATCAGAACACTTTGGAAAATTTCGGGTGTCCCGAGCTCCTGAGGTAGCAATAGTATCATTTAACGCCACATAGCGCTCAACGATAAAGTTCGGAATAAATGAAGGTAAATTTGAAAGCACCAACGCTTATTGCAGCTGATAACCTCAATGTACTGCACCAACACCATTGCACTTATACAGAGGCATAATATTTTCATGATGATAACTGTTTAAAGGGGCCTAGGAAATCCTTTTGCACTAATTAATCTCCGTGACTGCAATTTATTAACAGAGCAAGATGCAACTATTTTCGCAATTCTGCACCAGAACACTGGTAGGGGCGACGTGATGCTGCTCGAATTGCCAGCCAACTATAGACTTATTAAGATATTCTTACAGTTACACTACTACGGACATGAATGGTTCTAGGGCCTTACTACGTTGTTTTCAAGTTCATTTTGTCTGCTATTCTAAATGTAGGGAATGGAGAGCGTTGTCCAAAATATCAAGTGGACAGTGTTACTAGCAAGGTTTCAAAGTGTAAGTAAAATTTGGTTCAATTAGGATAAACGGTGTAGATTTGTGATAAAGGGCCTAAATGCAGGGAATGGAGTGGTCTGTCCAAAATTTAAAGTTTAAACCGCAGGGTTCCAAAGGGTAAGTATACAAAATGTTGTTCAGATCGGTGAAACGGTGCAGATTTGTGCCATAGGGCCTAAATAGAGGAAATGGAGTGGTATGTCCAAAATTGGTGAAAGGGTGTAGATTTGTGCCAAAGGGCCTAAATGCAGGGAAGGGAGTGGTCTGTCCGAAATTTCATGTAAACAGTGTTACTCGCAGGGTTCCAAAGGGTAAGTATACAACGTTTGGTTCAGATCGGTGAAAAGGTGTAGATTTGTGCCAAAGGGCCTACATGCAGGGAATTTCACGTAGACAGTGTTACTCGCAGGGTTCCAAAGGGTAAGTATACAAATTTTGGCTCAGATCTGTGAAACGGTGTACGTATCACTAACCATAACGCCAGCGTATGCGGATCGAGCTGTTCGGGAGCGCTTCTTCTACCGACTTAAATCAATCTTTAAAGTTACCTGAGAGGTGGTGTAGCCTAGTGTTACATCGCCTAAACTATTCCTCTTGGATTTGGCTATCATATTGTAACGTGTTTTTCGAGGGGTTTTATGCAACTGGCATAAGTCAGTAGGAAGCCATTCTATATTTATTTACGCGGCAAATTGTTCAGCCAAGAGAATTTTTCATGTTAATTTATTATTATTATTAATTTATTATAATTATTATTAAAATATTTTCGGAGCATTTTATAAAAATTATAAGCATACAGATAGGTTTTCTATGTCTTAGAAAACACTATCAAACAAATTATTACGAACGACGATATCATAGAAAATTATCTGATTACGGAATTTTACGGAGTTTTGTCAGTTAGGGTATTTGAGAGAGATGACTCACTGGGAATTCAAATACAAGCTGATTCCTGTCGAGAAGCATGACGCAAGCTTGGGTCGCATCGTCAAGAAAAGGCGAATTGTTGGAACGGAAATCGACTTCTCCCTCTCGCGCGCCGTGTGTAATGAACCAGAGGAGGGGAAGTAGCGGCGTGCTCAGCCAATCAGTGGAGACGACGTAAGCTGGAAGACGGTACCGTGGTGGGGGAGCCAACAGGTGCATATATCGTTCGACGCGCCGTGAAACGCGGACAATCTGTGTAGTTCTTGCCGAGTGTGGTTATACGCGGAAGTCGCTCCGATGTTCCGTGGAGTGGAGGACTAACTTTTGTAAAACTTATCCAGTGTGGTTATACGAGTGTTTGGGTCCGATGTACGGATCATAGAATTATCTAATCTACCAGAATATCATCAAATTTCGACGGAGATGACGACGTCCAGGAGACTGTGGGAAGCACACAGCATCATCAAGTACGAGGGAAATGCTTTGGCAATTTCCAGTGGTAAGCGCAAATGACGCAGAAATACGCAATCTCTCATTTCTCTTTGTTTTACATCTCATATTTCAGTAACTTCATAGCTTGGAAATAAGAGTAAAATCAATTTATCAAACTCCGTTTTCACGTAATTTTCTATCGGTAATATTAAAATCGCAACGCTCCAATTTAAATTTTATACTTATTATTATTAATTTTGCTATACTTGTTTTATATAATAAATTCATTTCTTTTACAATGCAATCTTTGCTTTCAGTAGGTAGCATTAGATATAGACCAATTCCTTCTCCTGATACAATTGTTTGTTGGGTTAATGATCAAATCATACCACGATCTGAGTGATTAGATTCTTGAAGGTGTTCTACCAGAGCTAGACGTTGTTAAATACAAATTTAGATTTCAGCATTGCGTTGAAGTCTTGGCGCCCATTAAAACAACATAGCTTAGGCAAAGGTAAACAGTTACATTTATCTCCCAACAGTTAAGGGCTAGCAAAACGTTACACTTGTCGCTCAAAGTATGGGCCATAAGAAACCATTACAATATAAGAAAATAATTTTTCGATTCGGACTGGTGGTTACAGAGATTAACGCGTTTAAACACACAAACACACAAACTCTTCAGCTTTATTATATTAGTATAGATTATTAGAATGAACAATAACAGACTATTAACATCTAGCTTCGTTAAATTTAAACAGATTTCCAAGAAATCAACATCTCAGAAAACATTCTAGAGGACAGATGTAAATTCATAACTAAAATCGACAATCACCAATTTGGAGACAGTCCCAACACTAGAGCCACTATAACTTGGACAGAAGAACGAAGGAAGAAGCTCAGCTAGAGGATGAAGAGATTTTGGGAGGAAAAGAAGGCCAACACATTAACTAAACAGTTTCAATCGTGGTCCTGAGAAGGGCAGAACGACGTAAAGAAATAAAAACATAGCGAAAGGATGAGGAAGTTTTGGGAAGACAAGAAGAACAAGAAGACCAATGCTAAATACTGGTTCCAGGTGCTCCTTAGAAGGACAAACGCATTATATTATAATAATAATAACAATGCAATTAATAATAATAATAATAATAATAATAACAGTGCGGCGCGATCTTATGTAATAAGTTTTAATTATTAAGTCGTCAATTGAAAACAGCCCGGAATCTCTTGATAATTTCCTTTTATTTTCAAGAACAACTTTAAATTAGGTACAGAAGCTTCTGTTGTTATTGATACATTTAGGGGCTTTGCAACATTGTTGTCATGTAGCCCCATGTACCTGGGTGTATTTGAACGCACGCGGAATTTGTATGATAGCCTGTGCTATTGTGATGACTGTAGTAAAATGTGTATTTGGGGAAGGAGGTGATCGTGACCTTACGTTAGGAACCATCCCAGCATATGCCTGAATTAGAAATGGGGAAACCATGGAACACCACTTCTAGGGCAATTGAAGTGAGAAATTAACCTATCTCCTCGTAGTTTTGCCTCACGCGGCTGAGTTCACCCTGTTACAACCCTCAGACTAGAATTAAATTTCTTAGCAAAGACGGGAATTGAACGCAGGGCCATTGGAATCAGATTCTCAAGACCACAGAAGGCGGCTAAAAACGGAATCAGACGACCTAGTATTATTAGTCAGTTCAGTACCGTAGATACAGTATTATTATCTATACAACGCTCTATTTCGATCTAAATCATAGATGGTCATGCTGTGTAAAACATCACGTGGACGTAGTGTGCTGTTCGCGTGCGAGGTAGAAGAGACTTGTTTGGCGTCTCCCGATCCACCTTGACACCGCTTGCATGTGATCTCAGCTGTGTTGCTCATTCCCAGCTAGCTCCTTCTCGCAGGCCCGTACACAATTTTGCTACGAAGATGGCGAGGAAAGTGAACGGTAGACTGGTCAACCATGAACAAAATAAATTAGCTTAGCCTAAGTATTTGAACATGGAAAGCTCAGTTTAAAAAAAATTGAAAATAATAAAATCCTAGCATAGAATTGCCTAAGTAACAAGACGCTAGAAAAAGTAACTTTCTTCGGCTACCTTGGATATTCCTTCAATTTTTATAATTATAAAGATATCTGTAATAAGATTGCAAAATTCTTAAACTCAGTTTTTGAACCATCATTAGTAGGGAGAAACACAAACACAACACTCTACAAAATCCAAGTTTGACTAATCCTTTTATACGAAAGTGAAGTCAAAATCATAAAAAGGTAGAAGGAAACTCAATTTAGAGGTCCCGAGATTAAATCCGTGAGGCACACCACAGGATACACAAAACGGGCTCATAAAATAAATGAAGACTGATGAATAAAATAATGAAGGATGGAACCTGCAATAGGAACATACAGACAGAAATGGAAAGATCGTGTGAACAGAATGTCAAGAGAAAGAACACCCAAGATAGCTCAAAACTCGTTCTGTAGCCTACACTTATTTCATTGACACCTAATAACCGTACATTTGTGTCCAATCCTAGGTCTTTGATCTGCCGAAGTTGGGGTACTAATTGGTCTGTTTGAAACCAGTTACTCTTCAATCCAACTGACATTTGGTTTCTTTGAAGTCAGCCTAATCATCTGATAGAGATTTGTCAATTTCGAGCAACGCTCTATGTTTGAATTAACTACGTATTGAGAGTTTCCGATCGCCTAGTAGTGTAGTAGCTACCTTACTTGACTGTCACCCCAGAAGTCCGGGTTCGATCCTAGGCTCTGCCAAGAAATGTAATTCTGATCTGAGAGTTGGAACGGGGTACACTCAGTCTCGTGAGGCAAAACTGAGGAGAGGCGGGTTCAATTCGCACCTTAGCAAATCCGGAGAAGTTGTTTCCACTTCTACTCCAGGCAATTGCGGGATGGTTCGTAAATTAAGGCCACAATCGCCTCCTTCCCGATCCAAGCCTCAATTAAAAATACAACAAAATAACACAGTTTGACAGACAAATCCGACGTACACCCAAGTAGCAGCGCTTGATCACAACACTGTCCAAGCTCTACATGATATAATAACAGATAATGGAGTACGCAATATACTGTAGACTACACAATCGACACGTCAGTATTAAGAACGTTCGATCTTTCTTGTCCAGTCATCAAATCAAATAGTTTCATCGCAGAATTTCGAAAGGTGGTGGAGAAGGGTCCTCAAATTCTGTAATCAATCACGGCACCGTATACAAGAGACTTGGCCACCGTCGAGGTACTGCGTCACCAATGTTTCTATAATTTGTTCCTCATCAGTAAAATATTTGTAAATTACCTACTTTTCTTGTTGTTGTGTTGCATCAGGGATAACGAATTTTTGGCTCAGGTTGTATAGAGGGAATAGGGAGGAAAAAATAATCTCAGGAAATATATTGTCAATCTGAAGAAATCTCTCACACTTTTCGGAAAAGACGATTGATATCTTATGCACACACTAGCAGTCACCACTCATATTTTGAAGTCATCATGTTCAGAGACACTGAAACAGGCAGCAATATTGTCTTTGGAAATTGGCGAAATTAGTCGATCGTAAGATATGACGTTATCCATGTTCACCATTCTTCACATTGTTGGTCACTTAACAACAAATAAACTGAAAAATATTCATATGTTTTCCTCCATGTACAGTTGACTGCACATTCTATACTTGGTATTATTGTGTTTGATTGCCAATAATCATGCCATCTGGTTATTCGACTAAACCATTATAGGCTACAAATTTAGGAAATAGTAATCAATGATATGCATACCACACACAAGGTTGCACCTTTTAGTGACGTATGTGATTGCTCTTCCTGCTCTGTATGAATTTGGTATCCTATTTCGACTTGTCTTTATCATATTGTAACAATATAATTTAATAATTGCAAATTTACAGGTTAAACAATGAGTAGGACGTGTAAGGAAATTCATAAAATATGTACAGTATTTTTTGGAATTTGTAAACTGTGTATATTTATAACGATTTAATTATTATTATTATTATTATTATTATTATTATTATTATTATTATTATTATTATTAATCTTGATTGGTCACATTGGACCATTTCAGTCGTTCCACAATCACTTCTTCTTTGAAGGTCTGATTGGTACTTGCGCTCTTTCCAGAACTTTTTCATTCTTTCAGATCGGGATTTTCTCAACTCATTTAATTAATAATAATAATAATAAATAGTAAATACATCTACAATATTGACCTAAGTTATCATTTGCAAGTTGAAGTTACGACGATTGCAAAATATATTAAAATTTTATAATTTAAATTTAATTATGTTGGCAGCATTATTCCACCTGATCAATAAATAATTAAAAAACAAATCAAAACATAAGATTAATAGAAATTAAAGACATCAACACTTTAAAAAATGTAAAAGAAAAAGAAATTCATTTTCTTTAAATTAAAATTAAAAATATTCAACAAAGGTTCCAAAGGGTACGTAAAATTTGGTTCCGATCGGTGAAACGGTGTAGATTTGTGCCAAATGGCCTAAATGAAGGGAATGGATAGGGCTGTCCGGAATTTCAAGTGGACAGTGTTACTCGTCGGGTTCTAAACGGTAAGTACGTAAAATTTGGTGCTGATGGGTGAAACGGTGTAGATTTATGCCAATGCGCCTAAATGCAAGGAATGGAGGTGTCTGTCCGAAGTTTCAAGTAGACAGTGTTACTCTCAGGGTTCCAAAGGGTAAGAATATAAAATTTGGTTCATATCGGTGAAACGATGTCGGCCATCGAAATCTGTGGAGTGGATAAATCAGTTCTTGTTTCTAGGTTTCAGCTCGGTGCCTTCAGCCGAGTATGTTATGTAACTTATCGTTGGAGCATTCACCAGCAGTTTCATGTTATTATATTGAATGCTGTATCTGTTGCTGTTTTGGGGCTGTGACATCGTGGTCATATAGCCCCGTTACTTGGGTGTGTGTGTGGATTTTGTGTGATAACCTGTGTTACTGCATGGGTTGTATTAGGGTGTGTGTTTGTAAATTGGAGATAATAATGGAAAGGAGGTGGCCGTGGTCTTAAGTTAGGGACCATTCCAGCATTTATCTGGACTAGAAGTGGAGAAACCATGAAAAACCACTTCCAGGATGGCTGAGACGGTAATCGAATCTTCCTCTTCTCAGTTTTGCTTCTCGTGGCTACACGACGAGGTAGTCAATATTGAACGAAATCAACCAAATACTGCGACAAGAGTCGTGAATTCTTCGTAGTTTTCATAAAATGAGTTTTTCTAATTCATTTTGAGGGCTGAAGACACCTTGATCATCAACCCCGTGTACTTGGATGTGTGTTGAACTTGTCTGATAACCTGTGTTTCTGTGGTAACTGTAGTAGTGTGTCTAGCAGTAATTATTAGGGACAGCGATGGGGTAGGTGTCCCGAGACATAAAAGAAATTCACCCCATCATAAGCAAAACAAATTCTGCGGTCAAAGAATGTTGACTTGACTACATGTTTAATTTTGTAGAAAAGGTAGAGAGCTATCTTTAGACTGTATGGGGCTTCATCTAAATTACCCAGTAATTGCTCGCACATGAGTTTAAGAGCACATTCACATGAACTAAGAAAAAGGTGTTTGTGTCTTTTCTTCAGTGAATACAAACAAACAAGCAAGCACTAAATGGGTCTCGCCGGTGTTGACATGTCATTGACCTTAGCCCAACCCTGGTGTGGCGACAAGAGACAAAAACAAGGCCAGCCAGCCTGCACTCAAGAGTGAAGGGCGTGTAAACTAACAGAATAACAATGTAGTAGCTACTGTCACTGACACTGTTTATTGTGTGCTAGCACTGGCTAATTGTCGACACCCATAGTGAGACACCAACGCACCTACGTTACTTATTTATTTATCTATATATTTATTTGATTTAATTTCATATTAATTTTTTATTTATAGTTTTTATATTTATTTTTTATTTCTTATCTCTCTATATATAAGAATGAAAGTTTGTCTGTTTTTTTTTCTGAATTTCTACGAAAATTTGCGTCATTTACGCGTTTCAGACTGTTCTATGACGGATGCGCGCGAAAATAATTTTTTTGTCTGTCTGTCTGTCTGTATGTCTGTCTCTTTGTCTGTCTGTCTGTCTGTCTGTCTGTGGACAAAGTTGTTGGTCCCTTATAACTCGATAACGGCTGGGTGGATCAACGTAAAATTTGGTACAGATATCCTTCAGAGGCACGGCACTAATCATTGATGTAACTCTTCTCTGTACCTCTCATAAAAGGGGGCCTACCCCTTTAAAATACTTGCTGAAATAGGTGTAGACGGGCGAGACAAAGCTCATTTTCAGCCCCTCAATGTGAGAAACGAAACTCGGAAACCACATTTTAAGACCCTAAAACCAACAGTTTTTGAGATATTTCCAGAAAACTAATTTCATTTAATACAATAACGAAAGAATGCAAGCTGGTTACCATGGCAACGGAATCTCACAGGTCCATCTATTTCTGTAAGACGCAATACAATTCCATTTATTACATTACCGAGATAGTTTGCAAACGGCAATAAGGTTATAACGGATCCAAATTAAGCTGAAATATTCATCAATACATATAATGCGCTTAAGGGGTCAAGGGGTACCCTAGAATTTTTTCACGCGATTTACACGTGCGGGTATGGTACGGAAGGTCTATTCTATATATTCTCTAATATATAAGAATGAAAGTCGCCTCCGTAGAGTAGTGGCCAACATGGTTAGCTGCCACCCGAAGGTCGTGGGTTCGATTCCCGGCTCTGCAACGAAATTTGAAAAGTGGTATGAGGACTGGAACGGGGTATAGCCTACTTAGCCTCGGATTCCCACCTCAGCCATCCTCGAAGTGGTTTTCCGTGGTTTCCCACTTCGTCTTCGGGCAAATGCCGGGACGGTACCTCCTGTAAGGCCACGGCCGCCTCCTTCCCTCTTGCTTGCCTATCCATCCCAATATACCCTTACCTTCCCATCCCTCATGAGGCCCCTGTTCGCTTTGCAGGTGAGGCCACCTGGGCGAAGTGCTGATCACACCTCCCCAGTTGTATCCAAAACGACCAAGTGTTCCCAGCTCTAGGACACTGCCTGGAAAGGTGGTAGTGGTGAGTTCCCTCGCTGAGTCCGTGGGAACCACCAACCTGGAGGGTAAAATTGACTACAAAAAAAAAGTTTGTCTTTATTTTCTGAATTTCCTCGGAAATACGTGATATTTGCCCGTATTGGACTGTTTTATGACAGATGCGCGCAATTGTTTTTGTCTGTCTGTCTGTGGACACTTTTTTGTGTTCTTATAACTCACGGCTGGGTGGATTAACGTAAAATTTGATACAGATATCCATCAGAGGCACTACACTAATCATTGATGTAACTCTTCTCCGTACCTCTCATAAAAGTGGACCTACCACCTTAAAATACATGCTGACATAGGCGTAGAAGGGTGAGACAAAACTCATTTTCAGCCCCTCAATGTGAGAAACGAAACTCGGGGGCCCTAAAAGGACTCCGAAAACCACATTTTAAGGCCCTAAAACCAACAGTTTTTGAGACATTCGCAGAAAACTAATTTCACCTATCCTGGAAAATTGTGAGAATTCTCAGGGGATTGTCAGCGCAAACTACCCAGAAATATCAACCAATATCTTAGAGCATATAACTTTGTGTAATTATTTTAAATAAGATTCAAAGTTTATATAGCCTACAATTATTACTGGCAATACAAAAAATGTTGTAAATTACAACACAACACACAAATAAAATTTTATACTTAATGAACTTTCTATTGTGATCTATGGAGTATGAATGGCATATATATCTAAATATTTGTCAATTTACTAAGCAGAAAGGTAAACAGTTTTTTTACATGTATTTCTCAAAAAAACATACTGTGGAATTCACAGCTTTTCGCTCACAAGGCTGAGTGCACCCCGTTCCAGCCCTCAGACTAGAATTAAAATTTCTTGGCAGAGCCGGGATTCGAATTCGGATCTCCGGGGCGGCAGCGAAGAATGCTATCCACTACACCACGAGTTAATATAATTTCAATTTTAATATTGTTTATAACTTAGCCGATAAGTTAAGATTAGGGTACAACCAAATTTACAATTATTATATGCTCTTACCAAAGCAGCACGTTCTTAATTTTTATTGGCTTTTTTCAGGGGGGGGGGGGTGCTGGAGCCCCCTCAGCACCGTTGCATTTTTCGTATCAAGCACTATAATTTAAAGGACTGGTCACTCCGTAATATGTACAGTGATTAATACTTAAGGCCAAAACGGTCGATTGGACCAACTTCAACGCAGAAGAGGAATTTTTATTTTACATGGACATGGTGACAGACATTCTGAGTTTCGGTATATTTGTATACGTTTATACGTGTGTGTATTTTAGTATAGTGTTTTTAGATTGTTTTTATAGTTTTTAATGTTTGTTTGTGTGAGCATCTTTTATAATGAGATATCTTTGAGAACGCACGATGACATTGAGGAGATGAAGTGGCTGAAGAAGGGAGCAGCATGGCCCCGAAACATGCCCCACGAATGTGAGTGTTAATACAGTTTAACATAATTTGTTTGGTATTGATTGACGGAAATAGGCCTATATTATACTATATTGGTTTATAATCTCTTGTCAATACGGACCATGGCGGAATCTAAAGTAGAAGGAATCACAAAACGTGGTTTTCGGGTCCCTCTGTCTGTTCGTTATTTATACAAATCTACACCGTTTCAGCGACCTGCCCAAATTTTATGTCCAGAATTGTATTTCTTGCATTGCGAGGCTTAAAATGAGCCGTATTTATACAAACCCACACCGTTTCACCGCACTGAACCAAATTTTAAGTTGCGAGTTTTGTTAGCCTACATGCAATGCGAGGATTAAAATTAGTCTAGATTGGACCTACTGCGACAAATTCGATATTTCGTCCATTTGCCAAACGGCCTAAATATAGGGGAAAAAGGGCAGTATTCGAAATGGTAAGTAGGCCTACATACAATTTGGTTAGATCGGTGAAACGGTGTAGATTTGTATAAATAACAGAGGCCTAATATTTAGTTAACAGATGTGGCCTACAGTTATGAATGATGATGATGATAACACTGTCATTAGGGGCTTGGATATTTTTGTCACTAATTACTCCCCGTGACTGTAATTTGTAAGTAGCGCAAGATATTATAGATATATTCGCTTTTTTTTAGCAAAACACTGGTAAGTGCGAAGTTATGCAACTCACTTATTTAATAGGCTTATTTAAATATTTTAACAGTTACGCTACTTAGGACATTGCTGGTCCTAGGGCCTTAAAACGTGGTTTTCCGGTCCATTTTTCTGTTATTTATAGTCGCCGGGTTCCAAAGGATAAGTACCGTACGTAGAATTTGGTTCAGATCGGTGAAACGGCGTGGATTTGTGCCAAAGGGACTAAATGAAGGGAGTGGAGAGGGCTGTCCGAAATTTTCAGTGTTAATCGTCGGGTACAGTTTGAGTGGTGGGGTGCGGGAGAGCTGGAGGAGACATCTCTCACTTAATTGCACCGAGCTCAAGACGATTGCATGCACAGATTTTAAGCATTAACACACGATGTCGACAGCATGGCGGATGACGAATGACTGCTGTCGCTGTTCTCCCACCACTGAAACGCGGTCAGCTTGACCTTGACGCCTCACAAACATACCATCCGTACCCTGACAAACACTGAATGGCGTGAAGTTCTATAGCTTTCCCCCACGACGGTCATGAACTGGATTTGAAAAGAAGGTGGACATTGACAGTGAATCACAAGTAGAAATCGTGTACTTGGGATTTAACTCTCTTTACCTACTGTAGAGGGGCTTTGGTGGCGTAGTTGGTAACATGCTGAGCTTCTATGCCCAAGATCGCGGGTTCAAACGCGGCTGAAGTCGTCGGATTTTTTACGAGCGTTAAAAATCCCTCAGTATACCTTCCTTTGGAGGGGAAGCAAAGCCGGCGGTCCCATGTCATAGATTTATGGCATGTTAAAGAATCTTCCACTAATTACACCTGAGAGAAGCTAAATTAGGTTAAAATGTAAACAACACTCAGGTTCCTACGTTCATCGCCAGGAGCCGACTGCGGTGGCGTCTAGTAGCCATGTTCTGAACTAGTAATCGTCGACGGTGGCGTTTGGCGGCAAAAGTAGGAACTACTTGAAAAATCCAAAAGTCTGCAGTCCTTATTTGAATTAAGAAACAGATAACACACACTAATGCAGTCATCACAATTAACACTGGTCATCTGACAGATTCTACACACACCCAACGTACACGGGGCTACATGACCGCGTTGTCGCAGCCCCTAAACTGAGGAACCAACCAAATACCTACTGTAGGTCTGGAAGTGATATTTATTTTGATTTTTCTACGGATCTTAGAGATAAAAGCTTCCATGGTACCTAGTTTTAAGTTTCTAGTAAATCTGGAAGTGTCTCATTAATTCATGCGCATTTTCTTTTGTTTTTAATCCCTACTATAGACATGGGTATTAGAGTCACGAAAGATTTCCGTAATACTTACACAGGATTTGATATTAAAAGGTAATAATGTTATTGGTTTTACGGCCGTTCTGCGACTTTTAGAAATGCCGGGTTGCCGGAAATTTAAACCGAAGGGGTTCTTTTACGTGCCAGTACATCTTCAGACATGGCTCCTACACATTTACGCACCCTCAATTGCCAACTGACTGCTCTAAGATAAATCCTACAAGCTTGGGAACAGAAGGCGATAGCGTTACGGCTGAGTCACGCAGTCAGTCTGTGTTGGAAGATAATTTGGATTTAAAACAAAAATTATCATCATCATTTAAGCCCATGAAAACTGTAGGTTAACTCAACTATAGGTTAAACGGTAGTTGAAGTAAGTTAGTTAGTTAGTTATTGTTGCTTTAAGGGGTGGAACCGCGATATCATCTGCCCCTAGTTGAAGTAATGCTTTCGCTCGCATACTACTGTCGACCCAAGTATTATGTGTACTCGAGTTTGAAGGTTGTTTGTGAAGTAACCAATAGATCTGCATAAAATCCAATAACATCATCATTTTCGTCGTTCTATTTTACGTTAGCTCATGTAGGTTTGTAATTTTTAATTTATATTTTAATATTTTTTGTCGCAGTTGGAACACAAAAAGTGCACGTTTTTAAGCGTGTTTCAACCATGCGTCACATTTAAGAATTATTATCTCAAAAACCCGTCATCAGATCGAATCCAAATTTTAACACAATATACATTGGAATGTTATATAACTGGTTTAATAATTTCAAAATTTTGCGTGTCCAAGAAAAAAAGTTGTTATCATTTTTGTAAGGTAACTTTTTCTCGGCTCGGGGTGGCTGGAAAATGTAGTTCTTGGTTGCGATGTAATCCTTATACATCAAAATGTTATGCTGTATGACTGTGAAATACGTAAATTAACTCACTTATTTTATATCGGTTTGTATTTGTAGGCGGAAATAACACATCGTTCACCAGCTACCCGCTCCGTGAAAGCTGTACAGCGCTGCTGTGATGGAGCCCATCACTTCCGAGCGAGGCACGCCATGATGCGTGATGGGCTCCATTTCGGCAACGTTGTACAGCTTTTCCGGATGCGGGTAGAGCAGACGCAAGAAAAGCTTGCCGAAACTCAACGATGCGCAGATACTAATATCTCAATCGGCGTATTTTAATGCTCATTGTGGGGCTCCTGTAATGCTGATTACCGGGCTCACTGCTCACTCAACTCTTCAAGAACGCAGCTCGCTCCGAGACGGTCTACAGCTGAGATCTCACTTGAACCCCAGTCACAGTCAGTCTGCCAAGCCTGGGCAGACGATCCGTTCAGAACTGCTGCTAGCCAGCTACTGCCGGGAAGTGGGAGGGGCGTTGTATGCCACTACCGAACACTCACGAACACCCGAACATGGCCGAAGATCTGCGCATCATTTTTCGGCAAGCTTTTCTTGCGTCTGCTCTAGCTGGTGAACGATGTGTTATTTCCGCCTACAAATACAAATCGATATAAAATAAGTGAGTTAATTTACGTATTTCACAGTCATACAGCATAACCTTTTGATGTATAAGGATTACATCGCAACCAAGAACTACATTTTCCAACCGCCCCGAGCCGAGAAAAAGTTACCTTACAAAAATGATAACTTTTTTTTCTTAGACACGCAAAATTTTGAAATTAATAAACCAGTTATACAACATTACAATGTATATTGTGTTAAAATTTGGATTCGATCTGATGACGGGTTTTTGAGATAATAATTCTTAAATGTGACGCATGGTTGAAACACGCTTAAAAACGTGCACTTTTTGTGCTCCAACTGCGACAAAAAATATTAAAATGTAAATTAAAAATTCCAAACCTACATGAGTTAACGTGCAATAGAACGACGAAAATGATGATGTTATTCGATTTTATATAGGTCTATTGGTTACTTCACAAACAACCTTCAAACTCGAGTGCACATAATACTTTGGTCGACAGTAGGCGTTCTTCTTCTCAGTCCCAATTTAAAACCCCTTCAGCTCAGCGCTCTCGAAACATTTAGGATATTGAAGATTTTTCTACAAATCTTGGGAGTATTAGCTTTCCTGGTACAGAGTTTCATATTTTCATATTTTCTAAAACGACCTTATTATTATTATTATTATTATTTCTTCGCTATGCCCATTCATAGAGCGTATTAGAACTTGTTAGTTTGCTTGATGTCTTTTGCCTTCCTCTTCTCCCAAAATCTCTTCATGAACTCACTGTGTTGGTTCTTGCGTTCTTCTGTCCTTCTTGTGCCAGTCCTGCTGCTAGGTGTCACACTAAAAGTGTGCTTAATTGTTATTATTATTATATCACAAATTGTTCACTAAACACAGTTATTCTGGTCTTCGGCAAAACTTCGGTGGACGTACACAAGGAGCTCTGCTGGTTCTCAATCACTATTCAAGAATTTCCTGGCAATATTACAGCTGTCCAGTATTGTTCCCTTCTGTTTTTTCTGATGGATGTTGAATGGTAGATTCAGTTGGTGTCGAGCTGTTTCGAGCTGTTTTGGTTTTACTCCCGTGGCTGAAATTATAACTGGAATGACAGTGACTGTTTGTTGTTTCCAAAGGCATTTTATTTTTGTTGCTAAGTTCATATATTTGCTGCACTACGTAACTAACTAACTAACTAACTACGTAATTAACCAACAAACTAACACACTTTCTTATTATATAATACGGTAAGGTGATTCAGAAAACTCAAGCTCCTAAACCAGAGAGAGTTAAAAAGTGTGGTTTGTACCAAAATCTTTCAAGTCTTCTCAATAGTACAGGAAAAAACTTGCATTACATGAAAAGTCATCGAAAATATATTTGTTTATAAAGTGCTTTTAAACAAATAAACAAGACGATAGGCCCTGGGAGAACTCTGTCACGTACATCCCGCATAGCACTAGAGCCGGAAGGGTAGTCTGTACACATGGGGCGCACACATCCCATTATGTGAGAGTTATCGCACGGGTCGGCTAGTTATTATTTATTTACTATAGATCATACGAGAAGTGTGGTAGGTCTAGTGAAAAAGGCAAGCCCCACATACAAGATTTGTGCTTCACTGGCATAAATCCACGTTTATCTTCAGAATATATCTACATACATCCATACATACATCGCTTCACCACGACCATGGTAATATTCAAGAGCTTACGAGTAAGTTTTAGCACTCGTAGCATGGCGGTGCATTTCACCCTTCAACGCATGATGGAATAATATGGCTAACATAGTAATTGAGATTCAGTTCTCAAACATCATACCCAGATGTTAGCTTAAAGCCGATTCACTTTCCTTTGAGAGTGGTACTTGAGGCAGTGAAATATAAAACTAATTCCGTTGCAGACAATATCAAAGAGAAGAAAGCAGTTTATCGATGACATCATTTCCGGCATCAAGAGGGGGACTTGGAGAGGGTATTGTCTCTGTGGCTGTGGTTAGCCAACCTACTCGAGTAGGAACTGGATGTTGATTCTTGAGTCAATAACTTGATGTGTTCCACTTGACCTCACTGGGGGAGGAGAGTTTCGCATAGAGGAGCATTCAGAGCACAAGACAGCGAAACGTCATAATAACCACCATGAAGACACAGGTTTTAGAGACGGCAATGGTTCAAATTTGCGCACGAGATTATCACTACTATTGCAATTCTGATCGAATTATTGCAATTACAGACACTTCGCAATCAACAGATTATAGGGGCAGATGGCCTCACTGTTCTGCCCCTTTAAACAAGATTAACTAACTAACTACCGATTTCGTTCGCATTATGACCTTCATCCGCAGCGTATATTGAATATTAAGTAAAAGACCAAACATATTGTGTGAAGTTGCAAGTCAATGAAATTAAATGATAGAGATAAAACAATAATGTTTTTAGCGATGTTGAGAGAAATGATTCAACAGGTAAAAATTAAACATGCAATAATAGTACATTATGCAACGAGCCTATAATGGTAATTAAGACACTCGTGGAAACATACTCGTTGCATACGACTGTTTATGTTCGACGATAATTATTATAACTATTTTATGTTCGAACATAAATATTCATAAATATCTGTCGAGATTTCGCCAGTTTTATGTACTGAACAGAGCGCATGAGACGCAGAGAATGCCTTGTATTTGACCATGGCATCCTCGATTACCCTATTATGACACTAGGCCACGCAGTGAAATTTAAATTAGAAGGCCGTGGAACTCAGCGCAAGTGCGATGCTATCCTTATCTAATTGGTAAAACAACTGTTTCATGAGCTCTGATTGGTGGGAGAAACTGCTTCACAATGAAAAATAGTGTTATAATGAGCCTCATTATAGTACAGTTTTCTGACATATAATAGTCAGGGTCGAACATAAACGATTCAATAATACAGTACCGTATATCTAAAAATGTTTACCTTTTGAATCATTTATGTCAACAGCACTAAGAAAGTTATTGTTTTGTCTCTACCATGTAATTTCATTGACTTGCAACTTCAATTTCGATATACGTGGTGATGAAGGTCATAATATGTCCGAAACCGGTTATTTAGAACAATAATAATAATTATCATTGACTAAAGGTATCTCTCAAACTTTGTCATTTTCAAGACATGGTTATTTTCCTAGCGAGGTAATCTGCGCCATAAATTGAGTATGTATAACAGGGGTCAGGAAAATTACAGGATATGTGCAGCACGCTGCAGAAGAGCAAGCCTATGATGGTTGATGGCAGAAAGTACGTACCCAAGATGCATCACATTTCCTCTTCTTAGCTTACGCTGCTCCAGATCTCGGTAACTAAAGGAGAGTAATCTGTAACCATGGCAACTGCGCAGAGAACACGCTCCGGACGATTGTTTGTACTTATTGGCTCAAGGTTGATTGAATTGCCAGAGAAGAATGGAATCGAATTCACAACACCTCTAGATAGAAGGTAGTATTGAAGGAATCCAATTTCCTTACACGTTTAGTGAGAGAGGATTTGATTTTGCCAATACTAATGAATAACCCGATCCACTTGTACCATTCACAGGTAATGAAACCAACTATTGTATTCGTTGATTGTAGGTTGTTCTTTACGGTCGCAGGAATTTACTATAAACTGAGTTTCTTTGGTATGGTGTTTCTTAGGAAACCTTAGGACAAGTCACTCATATTAAGCTGCTATGAACCACCCACAGATTATGGAAGAAAGGAAAGGGAAAAAGTCTGTTGTGGGTTTTGACAAGCTGAGTTCCAGAATTTTTGACCTGAAGGGATCCATCACTTCACGTGCCGGCAAATCTATCTATCTTTGTTTATTTATTCATTCATTCATTCATTTCTTTCTTTCTTTCTTTCTTTCTTTCTTTCTTTCTTTCTTTCTTAATTTATTCATTTATTCGCTTGCTTAAACAAATATCGCTCACTACAACCCTCAGCAAGTGAATAGGCGAAGTTTCCAGTATTTGATTGTATATGCGACGAAAACACCACTTTCAGCGCTTCCGTGGAATAATCACTTTTATATACACCGCGGACAAGCCAACAAGGACCACGCAAATATCACTTCTTTATAGGTCTAGTTTCCTTCTTTCTCTTCCAGAAGTCTTTCATCCTGGTCGACTGCGCTGCTCTTCTTTCAGCAGTCCATTCTCCTCTGTTGAGATTCTTCTTCTCCCCGACAAGAATTTTGAGGCCAAAAATATTGTTTCTGTACTCTATTCGATTTAGACAATCTTCTTCAGTAATTTTGAATTTTTGAAGTTCTTCTTTCATTTGTTTTACATAGCCTCCTTGCCCTTTATAGTTCCAGATTTTATCAAAAATTTGTTTGTTTAACCTTGAGCAATCCATGCGGACCATATGTCCGTAGAACTGAAGTCGCCTTTTCCTGATCATCACTTCAAGGTTATCGATTTTACTATAAATTTCTGCATTGGATCTCAGTCTATAACCTTCCTGTGTTTTCCTAGGACCATAAATCCTTCTTAAAATTCTTCTTTCTATCTTGAGCAAATTCTCCATTCCGATTATATTTGTAGTTTCCATGCCGTACGAGATGACTGGTCTAACAACTGTATTAAAATGTCGTAATTTTACATTGATAGACAGGTTCTTTTTATTGTATATATTTTTTGTACAAAAATTTAATCTTTCCAATTTCCCATTTAATAATAATTTAATAATTTTCTCCACCATATTAATGACCGACGAAGCTTTTAAGCTGATCAAAGTCGTGTATAGTACAAGAAGTACAAGCCATATTGACAGATGGCGAATAAGTACTGACGAATATGGAAGTCGAATTTACGAACAATGGCCTTGGCTGCCACTGCTCTACCAGCTGAGCTAACGTAATAAACACTTACATTTTCTTGAAAAGGGTGATTCTTCATCTTTCACCTGGTATAGCTGAAATGCCACTATGGTCGACAGAGTAGAGGTTGGTCCTGGATAAATAAACGTTGAAGACCACTGGTGAGAGCCGTGGTGGAATATTGGGACACACTGTACAGTATATGTCGAGGAATTCTTACTTACACATTGAAAAGTAATAGCTATGGAAGAATTGAGATGGTTTGCTTTTGTACATTGTGAAGGAACAACATCAATGTAAGAAATAGTGAGTAGTCATTAGACGTTGTGTGATAATAAGGAACTACTTTCTCACGCCTGTTGTTGTTTGAGTCATTTGACTGGTTTGATGCAGCTCTCCATGCCTCTCTGTTCTGATCTAATCTTTTCATCCCTTCATAGCTACCACATCTTACACCCAAGTCCATCTGTTTAACCTAATATTCTAACCTTGGTCTACCACTACAGTTCTTGACTTCAACTCTTCCTTCTTTTTTAACAAAGCTGGATATTCCTGGGCGTCTTAGTACTGTTTGTTTCCTACCAACCTATATCTTCTCTTCATTAGCAGTCACCAGAAACACCTCTCCTCTCCCACTCGTCTTTTTACCTCTTCATTTGTTACTCTATCTACCCATCAGATCATCATCATTCTCCAGTAACACCACATTTCAAACGCTTCTATTCTCCTCTTTTCTGCAGCGCCAACAGTCCAGGTTTCATTTCCATAGAGTGCCACGCTCTAGACAAAGGCTTTCAAAGGTTACTTTTTAAATACTAAATCTATATTTGATGTCAACAGATGTATTTTCAGTAGAGGCCGGCTGCATGGCTCAGCGGTAACGTTCTCGCTTGCTGTTCCCAAGGTTTCAGGATCGATTCCTGGTGCAGCCAGTGGCATTTGAGGGTGCGCAAATGCGAGGGAGCCGTGTCAGTATATTTTATGGCACGTAAAAGATCCCCTTCGGGGCAAAATTCCGGCACCTGGGCGTCTCTAAACCTGCAGTTGTTAAAAGGGACGTAAAATCAATAACATTATTATACATATTATTATTATTATTATTATTATTACCGACAGTAGTGGCTACGCTGGCTAACGCGCAGCATTAGGCCAAGCTCTCTGCTGACTCGGTAGACGCGTGGGTTCGAGCCCCACCGTCAGCCGTCCTTGAAATGGTTACCCGTGGTTACCCATTTTCAACACCAGGCAAATGCTGGGACGGTACCTTCTGACAGGCCACGGCCGCTTCCTTCCACATCCTTGCCCAGTTTCATTCACCATCATTCATTTCATCTCTCATTAACTCCTCTCATGAGGTTGGCATCAGGAAGGGCATCCGGCCGTAAAATCCATCGCCACAAAGACTTCCATCGCATCTCATCCCCGACCCCGTTGGAAAACGGGAATAATAAGGGGTAGACATACATTATTATTATTATTATTATTATTATTATTATTATTATTATTATTATTATTATTATTATATATTTTCAGTAGAAATGCTTTCCTTGCCTGAGCCAACCTACTTTTTATATCCTCTTTGCTTTGCTTCCACACACACTTATTGAGCACCATTAAGATAGTGCCTTTATGACAGTTTGAATAGGGAACTTGCCATTAGAAGTGCTGATATGTAAACGCAGGCCATTAGTACTGAACATAATACTGTAAGAAATTACCAGGAAATAATAACAGTTAACACCGCCAGTGAAAAGTTTATTCAATGTGGCTTGAAAGAAAAATCATTCGACTAGAACAACATAAAGGACATCTGACATGAGTTCGTTACTGACAGCAGGTTGAATGCTATTTCAACCAGTTTGCAAATCAAATCGTATATTGTATAAGTGTATAGGTGCGCCAGGTATGCTCAGTCTAAAAGGACTGGTTTCCCTTGATGTCTGCAATGCCGTCTTTTAAGTGGAGTATAGGCTATGTAGAACGCCGAAGATGGATGGATTTTCAGGGAGCCGCTTCCTCTTCCTAACGTTATGTATGGATTAACCCACCGAGATTCGGTGACAGAGACTACTACCACATTGTTATTACTTTTTTAGCGTATGTCTTTTAGTGCCGGGAGTGTCCGAGGACATGTTCGGCTTGCCAGAGTTTGTAGCTGCTTCAAGCAGACACTCATGTGGTGAGCTACACGTTCCGTTCAATTTCAAGTAGTACCAGATGTCACTGACACCTAGTGGTGAACGCTGGAACATTGATAGAGCGTTTCAATGAAATCTAACCTAGAAATTTAGCTTCACACAAGTTTAGTTAGTGGAAAGATCTTTGAAAATCCACAGCCTGCTTCCAGTCGATCGACCGGGTCAGGGAATGGAATGAATGAAACCCCCATCTAGCGGCGGGGATATGAACTGTGCCGGCTGCCGAAGCCCGTCGCACTCCCCTGGGAAAATGGTTAAGTGACTGACAGATGAAATGAAATGACAGTGGAGAGTGTTGCTGGAATGAAATTTGTGACAGGGAAAACCGGAGTGCCCGGAAGAAAGCCTATCTGTCTTCGCTTTGTCCAGCACAAATCTCACATGGAGTGACAGGGATTTGAACCACGGATCCAGTGGCGAGAGGCCGGCCAGCTGCCGCCTAAGCCACGGAGGCTCAGTGGAAAGATCTTTTACATGCCATAAATCTATGATATGGGATCACCGGCTATACTTCCCCTCCGAAGGAAGGAATACTGAAGGATATTAACGCTCTTAAAAAATCCGACGACATTGGCCGGGTTAGAACCCGCGATCTTGGGCACAGCAGTTCAGTATGCTACCAACTACTCCACCGAAGCCGCTAGCACATTGTTCATTACTGCTATACACGTCATTCGAGTATTCGATTAATTCGACTTCTTCGAATATTCGCCAATTTGAAATTCAAATAAAGTATTAGAATGTTCGAAAAATGCGGATGTTTGAATACTTCTGTTGTCCGAATCATTCGAACAATCGAAGTACTAAAGTATTTCGAATAGTCAACTGTAAAAATAAATCGAACAGTTCAAATACTAGAATTATTCGAAGATGATAAGTACTCAAAAATTACAGCAATTTGTGTAAAGAAATATGTCCAGTGGTCGATTTGTTCGAAGAAGGGTTTAATATAATAATTCGAACATTTGAATGATTCGACTTCTTCATTGACTCATTCGATTACTGCCTGAATAATCGGGTTATTTCACTAATGCAAATATTTAGAAATTCAAATGCTCGAATAGGTTGGAAATTTGAATTTTCGTAAGTGCGAATAATTCGAATAGTTGAACTATTCCTAGCCAACGGCCTGGCCAAGTTGAAACACCAAATCCCATGATAACTCCGAAGTTAAGTAGCATTGGGCGTAGTCGGAGCTTGGACGGAATGCCGGTTCTGGGGGACCTCGCGCTGTTGGCGGGGCGAGGAAGTACTCAAGTACTTAGAGGAGCGGAAAAGACCTGGCCACCCAGCCACACGTAAACTCCGGCTCAGGATAGCCTCTTTGGAGGCACGGTCCTGCCTTCGGGCAGAATACAAAAAAATAAAAAAATAAAATAGAACTATTCCTATGTTCGAACGAATATTCGTATTCAAAATTATTCGGACAATACGAATAATTCCATATTCAAATAGACTATGTAGGCTACATCCCTACTAATAATTATTCACGGGCACAATTCATGAAAAATGTAATTTCAATTAAATTGTACTGTGGGTCAGCGAAAGGCCTGATGGTCCTTCCGAAGAATTCCCCGACGAAATGGACGTAAGCTGTCTGCTGGATATCAATGTTGATGTGGTCCGCTGAAAGTCATCCTTGTTCCAGACGGCAACGGCGAACAGATTCACGCCTGAACCACTGCATCATAGGAACAGCCATTGCTGATTGCACGGTGTCCCGCAGAATTTATCAGGAGCGATGTTGCACCCACACAGCTAGCTAGGTCCATGAGGAACCGTTGACTGGAAACTCGGCTAGGATCGAGGATGGCGCTCAGCAAGCTTTATGTCACATTTCATCACCGATGGTATAATAAAGGACGGAACTGGAGGGATCAATAGCACAGAGTTTAGTGAAATAAAAAAGCAAATTCTGCCTTTATTGGCAGTGATGATCGCTTGAGAGAACGGTGTCGATCATTACAGTGGTAACTACCAGAGAGTACTCTATTCAACAGCAACATACAGGAACAAATCCTGGCATCGTGATATGGGAAGTAATATCTTGCAATGACCGTACACCTCTGGTGTTCGTCGAGGGAACACTGAACAGTACGGGATACATCCAGAACATCATCCAGCCCATTCTGGTGCTATTACCTACAACATCACCGACAGTAGTGGCTCAGCTGGCTAAAGCGCAGCGTTAGGTCATGGGACCAAGCTCTCTGCTGACTCGGTAGACGCGTGGGTTCGAGCCCCACCGTCGGCTGTCCTTGAAATGGTTTTCTGTGGTTTCCCCATTTTCAACACCAGGCAAATGCTGGGACGGTACCTTCTGATAGGCCACGGCCGATTCCTTCCACATCCTTGCCCAGTTTCATTCATCTTCATCCATTCCATCTCTCATACCGACGCGCAGGTCGCCCACGGGCGTCGAATAGAAAGTCCTGCACTCGGCCTCTCATGAGGCCACACGACAAAAAAAAAACAAAAAAAAACCTACAACATCGATGAGATGTACTCTTCCGGCAAGACAACACCGATGCTAACAATTCTCGAGTTGACAAAGCCCTCTCCAATATGTTCTGTTGTTGTTAATTCATTTGAGGGGCTTTGGACATCTTGAGTTTTGAAGCTATTCTTTCAGTGTTGTCCATACAAACTGTCAGTTGTAACTCTTCAATCTGTCAACACGAATTTGCCCAAAGACTGGATGGAGTACAATGTAGCCTATATAAATCACACTACTGGAAAAAATTGAGGAGTGTCATTTACATATCATATACATTGTACCCCTCCAGTCATTGGGAAAATCCGTGTTGAGTGACTGAAGAGTTAAAATATCAGTAGGACAACTTTGTCATCAGCCCCGTGTAGTTAGGTGTGTGCTGAATTTGTCTGATAACCTGTATTGCTGTGACGACTAAAGTAGTGTAACTGCATCAGAGGACAGGGATTGAGTAGGTATCACAGGGCTTGATGTAAGGTACTATCCTGGCATTTGCCTGGAGGGAGTGTGGAAAAACCCGGGGAAAACCACACTCAGGATACCCGCTGTCAGCGCCGAGATTCAAACCTACGATCTTCGGACTTACTACAACTGCTCTCTCGGCCATGGTGCTACCCCGCGTGACTCCAATATGTTCATCAACTTCCCCGGCCAGCACGATCACCAGACCTAACCCCATTGTAGATGTGTGGAACATGATGAGACGAGTTTTGATCCGATCTATGTTATGGGCAACATTACTTAACTAATTACGACAACAGATGGAATTAACGTGGAAAACTATCTCTCAAGATTACACCTGACAACCTTTATTATCGTCTTTATGTACGATTACAAAACTGCATTCTAGCTATGAGGAGGCCTTAAAAGTTACTGAAATTTTTGTCAGGACTATGTGATCATATTTAATAAAAAGAATAGCTTTTCAGTCGCTCAACACATTCAATAGGCCAGGGAATAACAATTATCACACTTCCTAACCTGGAAAAATAACATGGATTAATTTATATCCTACACTTTAACACTTTGTAACACTTCTCTAACTACATCCTTAGAAACTAATTGATTCCGGTGTTCATTGTTCATTCCTCACTAAGTAAATGTATAACGGTCTCAAAAGCCGAACACATCTGAGCTTTCAGTACTCACAAGTTAAATGTGTTCGATGAAGTATTAATTCAAGTTCAATTTTGGAATACAGTATATACTGTAATTGCAACATTATGTTATAACATCAATTAATGGCTGGCTGCGTGGCTCAGTGGTAACGTTCTCGCCTGGTGTGCCCAAGATTGCAGGATTGAATCCTTGCGCAGCCAGCTGGCATTTGAGGATGTGCAAATGTGAGGGAGCCGTGTCAGTAGATTTACTGTCACGTTCAAGATCTCCTTCGGGGCAAAATTCTGACACCCCAGCGTCACTAAAAGCCGCAGTTGTTAAAAGGGACGTAAAACCAATAACATTATTATTAACATCAATTAATCAACATATTATTAATTTGTGTTCTCACTATCGCAGCGTAAGGAAAGGTACAAAAGAAGGAAAAAATTAAATAAAATATTTCTCCATATTTGGTAAAAATTCATATACTGTAATTCAGGATCCCCTGCTATCAGACTGGGTGCAAAATGCAGTGGAAGTGCTGCTTCAAGAACAATCCATAAATAAGTGTAGCTCCTGCTACAAAGGCAACCAGCACGCATGACTTCTCGATGGGCTGCCTGCTTTACACACCGCAGGCGTACTCATTAGTTTCAAACCAGAGGCAATGATACTGGGTAGGCTAATTACTGTAGACCGAAAGACATCCATATTAATTAAAATTAAAAACGGCCTGTGTTTAGTTTTAATATGCGAAGCTTGTTTTATAACAAGTGGTTGTGGCAAAACAAAAAAATGGCCAGAATGTTATGCATTACGACATAATCCTTCTGGAACTTGAAAGGAATGACTTGAATTATATTTTTTTCATCAAGGCCCTCAGTGGTTTACACAGTTGCAGTAGATGTTGGTTTTCTGAAACGACATCCATGATTGCAATTTCTTTAAAAAGGTGGGAAAATCTAGAATGTGAAAGCCGAAAAGTTAGTCATTTGATTCCCGGGTTGAACCTACCAGAGTCACACCAGTACGGCTCCATATTCACACACATGAAAATACGTAGTCTACTGTAAGCAATTGCCAGCAATAAATACATTTTAAATTTTTATGTCAGATGGAGGGTGAAATCCAAGCTCTGTGCAGTTCTTAAAAAATGAAGGAGTCTTGAAGCTGTCGAGTGAGCTTATGGACCCTACAAATTAGTGGACTCAAATTAAGGCGCTTTCTGAAGACACTTGTAGGATCTTGGGAAGGAGAGAGGGCATTATCAATTTTAATTCAATGCATACGAATAATTCTATTTGAATCACATAAATTTATAACTTATATTTATGTTGTATCTTCTGTTCATACATTGGAATGAAATTAAACATCTTCGAGTATAATTCCCGTATTGATGAAGACAACGATCTACCTTAAGTAAGTAGAAAGCAAAACGGTTTGTTGGTGAAGCGGTTTTGCTCAAATGTTCTGAATTTCACTCAGCCCTTCGGTGTTGACTCAAGTTCATAAACTTGTCTTCCTGCTCTTCCATGGAAAACATCAATCGATGTTATATTTATAATTACGAGTTGTATTTTGTATACAGTATATTATGCGACTTCACTGATTATTGATCAAGGTGGAACCATTATGCTTTCTACTTATTTAACTTTTATTTCTTTTTTTAGTGTGATGCAGTTTTAATGACCCCGTGTCCATAGCTGATCGTTTTATCTCTAAGTACATAACTAACACTCCCTACATCCGATTCAATCTATTTAACAACATATACTACAGTTCATATCATCCATCTTTCCTTTCATAACTAAGTTTGCTATTTTTGGGTATTTTAGTAGCCTATGTGCCCTACCAACCTATATCTTATTTTCATTACTACTTGCTAGGAACATCTCTCCTTCCTCACTCGTCTTAAAACCTCTACATTTGTTACTCTATCTACCCATTTAATCTTCATCATTCTCCTGTGACACAACATTTCAAATGATTCTATTCTCCTGGTTTCTCCTCCATAAACAATTCAAGTTCACTTCTGTAGACCTCCACGGTCCAAACAAAGGTTTTCAAAAACGGGTTTACTATACTAAAAGTCTATATTCATTGTCATATAACTATTGTCTGTGGAAAATTCTATCCTTGCCTGTGCTAACCTACTTACTTTTACATCCTCTTTCCACCGTCCATTGCTGCATACTTTCCTTCCCAAGTGGCTGAATTCTCATAATACCTTTAGCCTGTACTTAAAACAAATTGACAAGTAGTTCCATAAAGAACTAAATAGCCTATTTTCTTATATCCAATTGGTCTTTTCTATTAGTATTCTCCCACCTATTACAAGGATTTCCGAGAAACATCTCACTCTCTCTCTCTCTCTCTATATATATATATAGCCACAGGTTATTGAAAAGCCCACAGGAGAACCCACGTAAATAGCCCTTATCAGCATACAAATCTTCAGTTAGATTGCTGTAATAGATTTGGAGATATTGAGAAACGTCGAAATATTTCGGATGATTGCCATGTTGGGTTGTTCTACATATGTAGGCCATAGAGTTATGTACCATTAGATGAAGAATATCACGTAGGTTTATTACTCAAAAGTTCACTTCAATCGCATGATTAGAAAACAAAAAATAAAAAGAATAATTTTAAAATTTCACACAGCCACCATCATGTTGTTAAAAAAACAAGTAGTTCCGTGAAGAACTATACAGCCTATTTTCATATATCCTACTTATGTTAATTGCCACTATCAACATACAAAATTTCAGTTTGATTGCTGTAATAGATTCGTAGATATTGAGAACCGACTAAATACTTCGGATGGTCGCCATGTTGGATTTTATATATGTAGGTCCTAGAGTTATGTACTGTTACATGAAGATTATTGTGTACGTGTATTATTCAAACTTCAATCGCATAATTAGGACACAAGAAGTAACAAGGAGATTTTAAAATTTCGCACAGCTGCCATCTTGTGGTTATGGAAATAATTGAAATAAATTAGATGCAAGTGGATTAACATTCGTATAAGGATTTACTGTACCAAGTTTCACTGCCCTCGGATGGTTAAATTGCGAGAAACGTCCATGTGAATATTTATACTTCGCGTCGCCGCCATGTTGGATTTGTGATCACCAGGTTATTTAAAGTCCTATAGGTGAACTTAAGTTCATAGCCCCTATGAACATAAAAAAAATAGTTTGATTGCTGTAATAGATTCGTAGATATTGAGATCCATCTAAATATTTCGGATGGTCGCCATGTTGGATTGTTTTACGTATAGGCCATAGAGTCATGTACCATTAAAGGAAACTTATTGCGTAGGTTCATTGTTCAAACTTTCACTTTGATCGCATGATTACGACACAAGAAATACAAAACTTTATTTTAAAATTCGCACAGCCGCCATCTTGAGGTTATGTAAACAATTGAACTAAAATCGATACCAGTGCATTAAAATGTGTATAAACAATTCCTGTACTAGATTTCATTGCGTTTGGGACATTAAATCGGGAGAAAGGTCTATTTAAAATTTTCAAATTCGCCTGACCGCCATGTTCGGTTTGTAGTTAACCGGTTTTTGAAAGTCTTATAGATGAACTTCCAGTAGTGCCCTTTATCTTCGTACAAAATTTCAGGGTGATAACGCTAATAGTTTCAGAGGTATAGAATGCCGGTGAAATATTTCGCACATCCGCCATCTTGTGGTTATGTAAACAATTGAACGAAGTTAGATGTCGGTGCATTACAATGTGTATAAACATATACTGTACCAAGTTTTATTGCGTTTGGTTGGTTAAATCGCGAGAAACGTCTATTTTAAGAGTAGCAAATTCGCGTGGCTGCCATGTTGGTTTTGTTGTTATCAGTTTTTCAAAAGTTACATAGTTGTAATTCTAGTAGTTCCCTTTATCACTGTAAAAAATTCCAGTGTGATATCGGAAATAGTTTCTGAGATATTGAATGCTGGTGAAATATTTCGCACAGCCGCCATGTTGGATTGGTGAGACGTAACAAAATTTGAGGGACTCGGTCGAGGTCGCCCGGAATAGTGCTATGAACTTACCGAGTTTCATTGAAATCGCTCCAGCCGTTTAGATTTTATTAGGGGACACACACACACACACACACACACGCGCACACACACACACGGACAAAAGATGATCTCATAAGCCTATTTTTTCAAAATTGAAAATAGGCTAAAAATTGAATCAGATTCCAGTAGATCAAATCTTGTATAAACCAAGTTTCACTGAGCTCGGTTGATTGAATTTCGAGAAAATGCCATTTTAATATTTTAACTTCGCTTGGCCGCCATGTTGGTTTTGTACTTACCATGTTTTTAAGCATCACATATCGGAACTTAACTGAGTATTCTCTATCACCGTACAATATTTAAGGGTGATATCGGCAATAGTTTCGGAGATATAGAATGCCGGTGAAATATTTCGCACAGCCGCCATGTTAAATTGAAGAGACGTATTAAACTTTAAAGGGCACGGTCAAAGTCAGACAAATTAGTACTATGTTCTTACCGAGTTTCATTGAAATCGCTCCAGAAGTTTAGATTTTATTAGACACACACACACACACACACACACACACACACACACATACACACACACGGACAAAAGGTGATCTCATAATCCAATTTCATCGTTAGCCATCTAACTTCTTTTGAGGGGCAGATGACCTGTTCCGCTCCTTAAAACAACAATCAACTTCTATCTGGATGCTTTATTACGCATCAATCAACCTTAAGATAAGCCACTTCATGAACGGAAGAAAGGTGATTCAAATTGATTCAATCTCGACACTAAATACATGGGTATTGTGTTCCTACCATGAACAGAACATACAAATAAATATTTATTTCATTGTATACAGGAGAGAAAACCATTTTTAGCATAGATGAGGTGGAATCGAACTCATCTCTTCTCAGTTCTACAACACGAGTCAGAGTGTTCGAGGTGGTCCTTCCCTACTCCTGTTACAAATTGACACACTAGCACAGCCATCACAATGACACCCACCCACACGATAACATACAAGTACATGGGGCTACATGACCTCTGTGTTGCAAGCCGCTAAATGAATCAACAACAACTAACTGAGGACAGTCAATAGCGAACGAACCACCTTGTATTTTTAGGAGCGAGTTTGTTTGTGAAGCGTGTTTTCTCAAATGTTCTGAATTTCAATCCGCCCTGCGGTGTTGACTCAAGTTCATAAACTTGCCTTCCTGCTCTTCCATGTGAATCCTCAATCGATGTTATTAGGTAGATTTCATTAGAAAGCTAACTATTGCAATGGGTCCCATGTTTCGACTTCCGGAAAATTTCGACATATCTTCGCGTTTCACATCCCCCAGACCCCAAAACCACCGTCAGTTCAAAAGTTTATATATAATTTATGTATATATATATATGTATATATATATGTATATCAGTTTCTTGTGGACACGATAACTGCCGTAATTTTGCACCAATTACTTCAAATTTTTTACCGAAGATGTATACCTATAAAATCTCGGTCGAGTTCGTTACTGGGCTAAATCGGTCGAAGGGGGTGAAAATGGGGGGCTTTTTTCGAAAAAGTGAAATTTCGCTATAACTCTCTTAATACGTGCAATATCGAATCCATTCAAAGTTCATAATATGTGTCGGATAAGTGCCAAAAATTTATGTCAAATAAGATTTTTGATAGCACCAACCATTGACCAAAGGGGTGGAAAAAAGTGGGTTTTTCGGGAAACATTAATCATATCTCTCTTAATAGGCACAATATCAAAACCGTACAAAATGGACAATATTCCCCTAATAATTACCTAAAACTTTTGTCTGAAAGAATTTTTGATATGACCCACCATTACGCCAAGGGACGAGAAAAATGATTTCGGAATTATAAGAAAATGCCAAGAGCTATCAGTGGTTGCCATGGCAACACTACTAAATTGATGAGGCATGGACCATCAGACGTTGCCATGACAACGCACTTGCACGAGATCAGATTCATTATTTCCATCTGATTAAGTGGTTGGTTGGTTGGTTCTTAAGTTTAGGGGCTGCGACAACGCGGTCATGTAGCCCCGTGTACTTTGGGTGTATGTAGAATCTGTCTGATAACCGGTGTTAATTGTGATGACTGTATTAGTGTGTGTTATCTGTTTGTTAATTTAAGTACTGCAACTAACAATTTTTCAGATAGTTCCTACTTTTGCCGCCAAGCGCCACTGTCAACGACTACGAGGCCAAGTTCAGAACTGAGCTACTAGACGCCGCCGCAGTCGGCTCTTGGCAACGAACATAGAAACCTAAGAGCGTTGTATACATTCTTAACCTATCCAATTTAGCTTCACACAGGTGCAATTAGTGGAAGGATCTTTAACATGCCATAAATCTATGACATGGGACCGCCGGCTTTACTTCCCCTCCGAAGGAAGGCATACTGAGGGATATTTAACGCTCTTAAAAAATCCGACGGCTTCGGCCGGGTTTGAACCCGGTATCTTGGGCATAGAAGCTCAGCATGTTACCGACTACGCCACCAAAGCCGCCTGATAAAGTGGGAAGCGGCTTCGGTGACGTAACTGGTAGCATGCTGAATGTCTATGCCCAATGTCGCGGTTTCAAAGCCGGCCGAAGTCGTCGGATTTTCTAAGAGCACTAGAATCCCTCAGTATGCTTTCCTTTGGAGGGGAAGTTCCAACGTTCGTTGCGAGTTGATGGTTGGGGTGGCATCTAGTAGCCAAGTTCACAGCTAGGTGTCGTTGACGGTTGTACCTGGTAGCAACATTAGGAACTACTGCTTGAAATTGACCGTCTGCAGTACTTACATGAATTAAGACTAATACAGCCATTACAATTCACACCGTGTATCAGACAGATTCTACACTCACCCAAAGTACACGGGGTTAGATGACCGCGTTGTCGCAGCCCCTAAACTGAGGAACCAACCAGAGGTAGATTTCGTTAGAAAGCTAACTATTGCAATGGGTACCATGGACAATATTCCCATAATAATTACCTAAAACTTTTGTCTGAAAGAATTTTTGATATAACCCACCATTATGCCAAGGGATGAGAAAAATAATTTCGGAATTATAAGAAAATGCCAAGACCTATCAGTGGTTGCCATGGCAACACTACTAAATTGATGAGGGATGAGCCATCAGACGTTGCCAAGATAACGCACTTGCACGAGATCATATTCAGATTTCCATCTAAGTGTGAAGCGGCTTCGGTGACGTAACTGGTAGCATGCTGAATGTTTATGCCCAAGGTCGCGAGTTCAAAGCCGGCCGAAGTCGTCGGATTTTCTAAGAGCGCCAAAAATCCCTCAGTATGCTTTCCTTTGGAGGGGAAGTTCCAACGTTCGTTGCGAGTTGCTGGTTGCGGTGGCATCTAGTAGCCAAGTTCACAGCTAGGTGTCGTTGACGGTAGTACCTGGTAGCAACATTAGTAACTACTGCTTGAAATTGACCGTCTGCAGTCCTTACCTGAATTACAGACTAATACAGCCATCCCAAAGTACACGGGGTTACATGACCGCGTTGTCGCAGCCCCTAAACTGAGGAACCAACCAAAATCTCTGCGGTAGATATAATTTTGCGTGAAGAAGTAACAGACCGTTACATAGTTGCACATCAGTGTCGAAACCTAGCATAAGGACAGTGTGACCACAAGTATAAAAATGGACCCCAAATGACAAGAAGGTTACCGTTCCCATAAGACAATAAAATGTTTAAAATAAGCATAAAATGACGAAAAACAAAGTTAATTAAGCTCCAATTATAAAATACCTTCTCGCATTAAATGAGGTCTGATCCTTCTACGAAAATCTGCATATTCTGCCTATTTTCGCCTATCCCCAAGTTTGTCCGGTGAAATCTACCTCCGCCTTCCGGCGTGCCGAGAGGACTTTTATTTATAATTACGAGTTGTATTTTGTGTATATTACGTAACCTCACTGAAGAACGGTTACCAAATATTTCAATTAAAATTCTTCTGCTGTTGCATACTGGTCAGACCACAGGCTGGTTGCCGAGCACAAATAATTCTGGTTTGATGACCAGCACATGCGCATTGCACGCTAATGTGCTTCTCCGCAATCCACGTAGGTCTACAGTTTGGGCTTATGCATGCATTCTAGGGCTGTAGACATACTAGGTAGGCTATAATCGCACGCCATTTTGGTTCTTCGCTGGTAGCTTCCCATAGTCAATTTCCAGCGTAATCTAAAATTTCTTTCTACACTATTCCGCTTTTATCTGTATTATTATACTGCATATAAACTAGCATTTTTGTCTGTTGTCTCCTTAGTTCCGAATTCGATTCCAAGCTCTGCCAAGATATTTAATTCTGGTCGGAAGTTTGGAACGTGATAAAAACAGTCTCGTGTTGCATAACAGGGAAGAGGAGGTTAGATTACCGTCTCAAGCACCCTAGAAGCGGTTTTCCAAATCTTAGCACTGATACTCGGGCAAATGCGGGATGATTCTATGTTGAGTCCATAGCTGCCTCCTTCCCAACCCATGCATCAATTCCAAATAAAGTAAGTTTGTAGTTTTACTAGACCATTAATCTCGCGATCACGAGCCACGGCCAATTCCAAATACACAAAGTAGTACAGTTACCACGATAACATAGGTTATGAGACAAATTCTACCCACAATCTTCACTCTTTTCAAGTCCCTAAATATGCAGCAACAACAAATCCCACAACTCTGTATAAATAATGACGTACAAGACAAGTAAAGGACGTTTGAGCAAGCAACACGCAAACACGGTTCAGTTGTGATCGTTTCAAATATGTCAACTTCTTCACTGAAGATGCATAAAACAATATGCCAACAGTAGGGTTTCATAGTAAAGGTTTCCAGTGTAAATTATAAACAAATTGTTGAATTTATACAAAGTGTTAATTTAATCCCTCTCTCCCAATGAATGTTCATAATCCAAGTTTCCAAGTTTGGCTTCAAACCGGAAGAGCCAGCGGGAATTCATTTATCTTACCAACCTAAGCGATAGCTGATTTCAGACACTTAAACAGAGATTAGCCTGTGGATGAAGTCATTGCATGTTGGTTAGTCTTCAGTAGGAAGAGGAGGAAAATAGGTTTACCAACATATTGGGAAGAGAGCGGCCGTGGTTTGTAAGAATGGCAAATGAGGTGTGAGAAAACATGGGATGACCGACGGTGAAAGTCAAAACCACACATCTCATGAAATATGACCTTCACTGCACCTTATCCTTTAGCTAATTTAATTGGTACAGTAGTTCCCCTTAAAACAACAATAACTAACTAACAGTCGGTATCACAATTCAATTGATCTACTGTGAAGAACTAATAGAGCCTATTTTCATATATTATAACTTGCTGGTCTTTTCTATCTCAACTACATTTTCGGTATGATATAGACTACTAAATAGCTTTTAGTACATGACCTACATTATAATAAAGTATAGGGGAAAAATTTCAGTTTTCAAATATTGTAATATTTTAGTTAGATAAAGAGAAATGTGCAGGTATAGAAAATTGTCTGAAATTAGGAAAAGTAGACACAGTTTATCGAAGGATTAAGAATACTTTTGGGGAAAAGAAGACTAAGTGCTGTAATATTAAGGACACAAATTTCTTTTCGTGTGGTCTCCTCAGAGGCCGAGTGCAGGTCTTTCTATTCGACGCCCGTGGGCGACCTGCGCGTCGGGATGGAATGGATGAAGATGAATGAAACTGGGCAAGGATGTGGAAGGAATCGGCCGTGGCCTATCAGAAGGTACCGTCCCAGCATTTGCCTGGTGTTGAAAATGGGAAACCACGGAAAACCATTTCAAGGACGGCCGACGGTGGGGCTCGAACCCACGCGTCTACCGAGTCAGCAGAGAGCTTGGTCCCATGACCTAACGCTGCGCTTTAGCCAGCTGAGCCACGGCTGTCGGTAGGACACAAATGGAAAGCCTGTAACAGATAGGGAAGAAAAGGTTGAGAGATGGAAAGCTTACATAAAGAGTTTGTATAAGGGAAAGGAGATTGAGAATCATGTAATGGAAAGGGAGGAGGAAATTGATGTGGATGCGAAAGGAGATTTAATATTGAGATCAGAATTTGATAAAGCTTTGGAAGACTTAAGCAGGAACAAAGCACCAGGCATAGATGATATACCGATTGAGTTGCTACGCTGCATAGGAGATGAAGGTCTGATCAGGTTATTTCACTTGGTGTGTAGGATTTATGAGACAGGTGAGATACCCCCTGATTTCAAGAAGAATGTAAACATCCCTATACCAAAGAAAGTGGGAGCTGACAGATGTGAAGATTACCGTACAATCAGCTTGATTACTCATGCTTCAAAGATCCTGTCTAGAATAATTTACAAGAGGATTGAAAGCCAGATAGAAACGGAGTTGGGTGAAGACCAGTTTGGTTTCAGGAGAAATGTAGGAATAAGGGAAGCTGTACTAAGTCTTAGGCTGATTTTGGAAGGTAGAATAAGGAAAGATAAGAGAACGTTCATGGCTTTTGTAGACTTAGAAAAGGCTTTTGATAACGTTGATTGGACTAAATTGTTTGACATTTTGAAATCGATTGGAATAAAGTACAGTGATAGGAGGGTGATATACAATCTATACAGAAACCAGACAGCAGTCATTCGAGTTGAAGGACATGAGAGAGATGCTGGTATTCAGACAGGTGTAAGGCAAGACTGCAACTTATCACCCATACTTTTCAATCTTTACATTGAACAAGCAATGAAGGAAATTAGAGAAAAATTTAAAGTGGGAGTGAAGATTCAAGGAGAAATAATTTCAACTCTGCGATTTGCTGATGACATCGTCATCTTGGCCGACAAGCCTGAGGATTTGAATGAGTTTTTGAATGGTATGGACTCCGTCTTACGGAAAGATGATGATGATGATGATGATAATTGTTGTTTTAAGGGGCCTAACATCTAGGTTATCGGCCCCTGATGGTTTGGGTGATCGTGAAGATGAAAATGAAAAGCGAACTTAAAACTAAAACTAACTAATAACCTACATACTAGAAGAAGAAATGCAAAACTAAAGGAGAATAAGGCAAATAAAAGGACAGAAGGAAAAGAAATGCCCTCAACCCTCGGAGAAGGCGGATTGAGGCACTTGGAAGGAAGGAGAGCCATGAAAGGCATATAGGAAAGTGAAAGAGGAGAGGGTCCGCCCCAAAGGTAAGGGACAAAAGGGGAAAACGGACCCAGCTCAGGAATCCCTCGGGGTCGCCAACTCCCGAACTCACCAGCCGTGAGCCCCAGAGGGTGTAGCATTACCTAGGGTGCACCAGAAGTGGTGGGGCTACATACACCCTGCCTCCTTAAGGGCCTTGAGCACAAGGCAGGAGGTAAAAGGAAAAGAAAAAGAAGGCTGACCCCTCACAGAAGGAGGGAATCAGGAAAGATGAGGCAAGGGCCAATTAAGGCGGGAAAAGAAGAGACTCCCTAGGCCTCGGATACCCTAATACCGTCGGGGTCGGAAGAGAACAAGAGTTGACCGAGTGAGGTCGACAGGAAAGAAGACCGAGAGGAGCCCGGGACAAGTAAGTGGAAGCAATGCCAGAGTCAGGTGGGGCCCCGTGGTCGCCAACCCACGCCCACAAGATGTGAGCCCCTGGGGGGCTTACGGAAAAAATTCATGATGAAAATTAATAAATGTAAAACAAAAATACTGGAATGCAGCCGAAATAAATCAGAAACCTCTATGGAGATCAAATTGGCAGGTGAAAAGCTGAAGGAAGTAGGAGACTTCTGTTACTTAGGAAGCAGAATAACCAGTGATGGACGAAGCAAAGAGGATATAAAAAGTAGGTTCGCTCAGGCAAAGAAAGCATTTCAACAAAAAAGGAATCTGCTGACATCGAATATAGATTTAGGTATTAGGAAGTCATTTTTGAAAGCCTTTGTCTGGAGCGTGGTGCTCTATGGAAGTGAAACTTGGACTATTGGTGCAGCAGAAAAGAGGAGAATTGTAGCATTTGAAATGTGGTGTTACAGGAAAATGATGAAGATCAGATGGGTAGATATGGTTACAAACAAAGAGGTATTAAGACGAGTGGGAGAGGAGGGATGTTTCTGGCGACTGCTAATGAAGAGAAGAGATAGGTTGGTAGGACACATACTAAGACACCCAGGAATAGCAAGCTTAGTTATGGAGGGAAGGGTCGAGGACAAGAACCTGTAGGGGTAGATCAAGGTTAGAATATGTTAAACAGATTGCCTCGGATGTAGGGTGTGGTAGCTATGTAGAGATGAAACGATTAGCTGAGGACAGGGAGGCATGGAGAGCTGCATCAAACCAGTCAAAAGACTGAAGACTCAAACAACAATAAACATAAACATATCTTTAGATAGCAAAATTGTCTTGCTATGGTACAAGTGTTTTCCCTGTCTTAAACCAATGGTTTCATCATTGATCAAGATAACTCACACCAACACACCTCCAGTACTGGAAGATTTGTGTTCACTTTCTTATGCCGTGCGGCAGATTTGTTTTGAAGGTGTTTATTTAGCTTTACTTTTTTTTAATCTCCAATACTGTCTTGAAAGGAAATAATTATAGTACGTCTTGAACATATTTTATCTGCAATTGGATTATACATCTGCATACAATATAAGGCTTTTCACAATTTATGAGGTAGAATTTTACAAAAATTAATGTTTGTTTCAAGATAATGTGGGCATATTGTTTTACGTTTCCCAAAGGAAATTTATGAAATAATTGCTCTCCATTTTGCCTTTTAAAAACAGAACTTTATTGCATCATAAGATTTATAAATACACCTTTTTGCCTTGGCCTCTGAAGGGCTCGAGTCATGAATAGTTTTCCACTGCCATCAGATGTCGATCAGCCTCTAACTTGATGTACGGCACGACGCTGTTAAAAGGGACAGAGGGCCTTAAATAATTCAGTTCCTAAATATAGCCGGAGGGCGGCAGGGGTCTGTAATTGCCTGGCCACTCCTTGGGGAATGACGAATGGCTCGCAGAGGAGCGCAGCGTACTTCTGGAGACCACTGGACATCAAGGGATGGGGCAGTATCTCATATGCCCTTAAGCCAAGGAGATTCACGTTCAAGAACGCCAAGTGACATGACGAAAGTAACGTATTTAGAATGTATTTTCTTAATGCACCTAACTATTTTACATCAATAAATGTTAAACAAGGATAATGGGAATCAGTCGGACAAACTCAGATACCGCTTTTGACATTATGCTCGCAGGTAAGAAGTAGCAGGAACTTTCTGCTTGGGAAGCAAGTACCGTAGTTAAAGAAGATAGAAAGGTAAGATAGAACAGGCAATGAAATCTCTTCTATAGAAAAGAAATCTGTTGACACAAAAGATATATATTAGAAAGATTTCTTTAAAAGCATATGGAGCGTACCGCACTATATAACTGAATGGGTTGGGTGCCCCGGGACTTGAAATAAGGTGCAATCCCGGCATTTTCCTAGAGGGAGTGTGGAAAAACCCGAGAGAATACCACACTCAGAATAGCAGCTATCAGCGGATGATTGGATCCTCAGATCTCGGGACTTACTGCAACTCTTCATAGCAGTCATAGTAACTATTAAACGCGCACGACTACGCTACCCTAATAATTACAGTCAGTTACACACACTCCTACAGTCGCTACATGAACACAGTCTAATTGAACATACACCAAAGTGCACGATGCTTATGTCCCAAGCCCCTGAAACGAATTAATAACAAACCTATGTAAGTGAAACTTGAACTCTTAGTGCAAGATAAACGAGAGGAAAAGAAGCACTTGAAATGTGGGGTTACAGGAGAATGATACAGATCAGACAGCTGGATAGATATTGATTGAATGTTGCTGTTTTAAGAGGCGTAAAAGCGAGGACATCTGCCCGTAGATATTATTATTTATTATTTATCGTATGGCTTTTAGTGGCGGGAGTGTCCGAGGACATGTTCGGCTCGCCTGAGTCTGTAGCTGCTTTCAGCGGACACCCTTTGGGTGAGCTACAAGTTCCGTTCAATTTCAAGTAGTTCCAACTTTCACTACCAGATATCAATAATACCTAGTGGTGAACGTTGGAACTTTGATAGAGCGTTCCGACGAAATCTAACCTAACAATTTAGCTTCACACAAGTTAAGTCTGTGGAAGGATCTTTTACATGCCATAAATCTATGACATGGGACCGCCGGCATTACTTCCCCCTCCGAAGGAAGGCATACTGAAGGATTTTAACGCTCTTAAAAAATCCGACGACTTCGGCCGGGTTTGAACCCGCTATCTTGGGCACAGGAGTTCAGCATGCTACCAACTACGCCACCGAAGCCCGTAGATAGATCGATGTACGGTAGATAAAATAATAAATGTAGAGTATGGGGGGGGGAGGGGAGGGGGGGAGTTTAAAGAGGATTATAATGGAAAGGAAATCAAGATTGAAATTTAAAGGTTTTTAGTCGGTACCCAAATTGTAATGGGTGTTATTCACAACACTTGAAAACAATTACATAAGGATAATTAATACAGATAAATAGATTGGTAAGGTAAATACCAAGCCTCCATGAATTGTTAACTTAGTTTTGGACGGATGGGAGGAGGCCAAGAACTGGAGATAACGGCCAAAATAAGCCTACTGTATGGTAAGAGAATTGTCTCGGGTGTAGGGTGCAGTAAATCTGAAGATATTAAATGATTAACTCAATGTACTTACTGGCAACAGAGAGCTGTATCACACCTGTCCTCGGACTGAAATCTCAAACACTCACTGATGCAGTCTAGGATGAGCCCGATAATTGCAGGGAATGTATCGTCCCTTCAGTTTTGGCGTAGGATACAAAAGATAAGATTGCCGCGTTAGACTGATTACAGTATTTAGTTATCATCCTGAATAAAGTTGATTAGTTTCGTGGCCAATCCTATCTTGCTATTGAAATTAATTTCAGTACCAGACATAGAGTGCCAGAAGGCTTAAAATACTTCCAGGGAGTTAAGATTAGTAAATTTCACTGACGTACCGAGGGTATATGGGATTTTGTTTCTTGAAGATAACACTAGCATCGAAATTATTAACTAGATTAATATACTTCAAACAACATTCTAGAACACAATAAATGAATTAGAAGAAATAAATGGTTTGCGAAAAATTTCTGGATCTTAAACCAATGGTAAATTGTAACTGCTTTGACTTCATCCAATTCCCAAATATGAGCGGTATTTGACGATTGCTTGAGGATGTCTCCATAGGTCTCCATAAATTGAAATCTGTTAGTTTTTAGAACTATTCAAAACCCAGCATATAATAAGCATTTCCTTCTAGTGACATTAGAAAATAACGTTTTAGAGGGCGAAGGACGCAACTCTCCCATTTCAGTTTCACAACCAATTCTTAGGCACCAATCATCTCCAACAAACGTTACAACAGAGAAGAGTTTCGATCCAACTTTAATGATCTGAGGTTGTGAAACATTCCCACGTTACCAAGGTCATAGGTTCAATCTCAGCCAACTGGCAGCGTGGCGCAGTGGTAACGCTCTCACCTGCTACGCCCAAGGTTTCAGGATCAAATCATGGCGCAGTCAGTTGGCATTTGAGGGGGCGAAAATGTGAGGGAGTAGTGTTAGTGGAATTACTGGTACGTTAAAAATCATACACATGCAAATACGTAGTCTACTGTATGCCCTTAGCAGCAATACATACATATTTAATATTTTCTGTCAGACGAAGGGTGAAATCCAGGCTCTGTGCAGGAGTTCTTAAAAAAATCAAGGAGTCTTGAGCTGTCAAGTGAGCTTATGGACCGTACTCATTAGTGGACTCAAATTATGACGCATTCAAAAGACATCGTTTTACACTTGTAGGATCTTGGAAAGGAGAACGAGCATGATCAATTTTTATTTAATGCTTACGAATAATTCTATTTGATCAGATAACTTTATAGCTCTCTATTAGTGTTTTCATATTTAGTTCTTACGGCTCCCTCGCATTTGCGCACCCTCAAATACCAGCTGACCGCGCCAGGATTTGACCCTGCAACCCTGGGCACAACAGGCGAGAGCGATACCGCTTGTTAAGTTTTGTCTGTAGGCTACTCTTTGCATTATTTGATTTTCGAATGTCGATTGTTTTCTTAGTAGGCTCTAGGAAAAAATGGCATCCAGATGTATTAATAAATTGTACTTTGAATTGATAACTTCTCCTTATAGAAATTAAGATAAGAACCTGCGATACTCCGGTGAGTGTAATACTATCACCGCTGAACCGACAGCGGATGCTACGCTCTCTAAAGCGCAGCGTTAGATCATGGAGCCAAGCTCTCTGCTGAGTCGGAAGACGCGTTGGTAAGAGCCCCACCGTCGGCCGTCCTTGCAATGGTTTTCCGTGGTTTCCCATTTTCAACACCAGGCAAATACTGGGGATGGCATCTTCTGACAGGCCACGGCCGCTTCCTTCCACATCCTTTCCCAGTTCCATTCATCTTATCAATTCCATCTCTCATCCCGGCGCGCAGGTCACCCACGAGCGTCGACTAGAAAGACCTGCACTCGGCCTCTCTGGTCACACGATAAAAAGAAAAAAAAATGAAAACGCAGTCAGTCGCGCAGTAGTTTAAAGGGACATAGTTAGTTATTGTTGTTTTAAGGGGCAGAACTACGAGTTCATCTGCCCACAAAGGGACGTATACCTATAACATTATTATTATTATTATTATTATTATTATTATTATCATTGATTTCATCCGAAATAGTCGGATGTATGAAAGGCTATGGCTTGTTTGGTGATGGTCCGATAAAGTTTATCCCCGTATATCTTACAACTCAGTTAAAATTCTCGCTTTCGTTGTTTGTTGGTAGAGGTAATGGAACGCCTAACTTGATGCGTATTTTGTTAGATTTTGTTACGTCTAGTACTCGTAATTATTATTATTATTATTATTACACGAGTACAACTTGAAAGTTCAGAAGAGGAAAGTGGAAAGAAATAACAACCTGTCCGAACTGTCTAAAAGGCATCGTGTGGTCACAGGCAGAAAGGGACTACCTGTAAGTTGTTCAACAATAATAATAATGTTATTGGTTTTACGTCCCTTTTAACTGCCCTGGCTTTTAGAGACGCCGGGGTGCCGGAATTTTGCCCCGAAGGGATCTTTAACGTGCCAATAAATGTACTGACACGGCTCCCTCGCATTTGCGCACCCTCAAATGCCAGCTGACTGCGCCAGGTTTCGAACCTGCAACCTTGGGCTCAGCAAGCGAGAGCGTTACCCCTGAGCCACGCAGCCAGACTAGTTGTTCAACAGATATCGGACTGGAGTTGTCAGCTCCAGAGTCTTTGTGTACACTGCCTTTGTAAATGTAAAGAGCTGCAGTCAACATAGAGACTGTGCCGTGTTTCTTTCTCCATCAAGCTGTTCCATAAGGACCTGACACCGAGAGCTATTGAAGTGATCAGCTGAAGAACACAGTCCCATTTCATTCATTTGTATTTTTTTTAAACTTATAGAAGTTCCCAAAATTATATATATTGCGAAAAGAGGCAAAACGAGATTTCAATAATAATAATAATAATAATAATAATAATAATAATAATAATAATAATAATAATAATAATAATAATAATAATAATACACAAAGTGGAACGAGCTCGATTCCTAGTTAATAGGCCTACATGTGAAAAGTCTCGTTTAGTTATGGATTCCTCGTAAGAAGAAGGATCCGTGGTTTATGATCGTGAGATTGAAATTACTAGCTTGCTTCTTGTCCGATCACCAGTTTTTGATGACTAATACGGTTCCATAGCATTGAGACGGATTTCAGGGTTCGCTCGTCAATACATAAACACAAATGGTAGCGTGTATAAACCACTCTAAATTTATCCTATCGGTACTATGTACATCAGTATTTCCAGGATGTAACTTAACACTACAGTCTTTAGAGTTTGCGCTTACCGCACTTACTGTTTCAGGCTCCAACCGCCAGGGTCCGGCCGAGGTAGCTTCTTATGCACTTCTGTCCGTACCGCGTTGAACCCAGGTCCCCGCACGCGTCTTCCGGGACCGTGCTGCAAAACAGCTATCAAAGTAATCGACTGTCACTGGTCACCTCGCTGACCGATATGTGCCCCGAACTGCTATACGTAACTGCACTTGCTGACTACACAGTCATTGCTTGGAATATTTATTCAGAGACTTTGCAGCATCGTAGCCATGTGGTTTCGTATACTTGGGAAAGTGAGGAATCTGTGTCATTGTGATGGCTGTACTAGGGTGTGTATATTTGTAATTGGGGCTCGGATTTGAGTAGGAAGTGGCCTTTATTTAGACATCATCGAGAATAGAAGAAGGCAACCACAGAAAGCTACTTCTAGGATGGCTGAGGTGAGAATCGAAACCAACTCCTCTCAGCCCTGTCTCACGATACCCCGTTCTAGTCCGCAGTCCGGAAAGAAATTTATTGGCAGAGATGAGAATTGAACCAGGCCCTGTACAGTAACAGTCAAGAATGATGGACAAAACGTCACGTGTTGGACGGGGATACCTTCAGGACATTTATGCACTGAAAACGATTACAATATGCATGCAATTATGCACTAAAAGTGTAGAAAATATGCATTAAAAATTGAAAAATATGCACTTAACAATAAACCAATCTTATTCACTCACTTTATACATGTAGAAAGAAGAATCACAATAGATAATTGCAAGTGTTTCAATGCTTTCAGGGGACAAATTACGCATAATGTAAGCGTTTTCAGTGCATAAATGTCCGGTCCCTAGCCATCAGTTGAATAATCACTATTACCAGACACCCACTGTTTTAATAAATACTATCTGCTGCTCTTCTCTTTAGGCATTTTGAGTTGAGAATGAAGTAACACATTAACTGAAGAAACTAACCCTGGGCTACTGGCTGTCGAGATGGTGAAAGGAATGTCCCCCCCCCCCATTCCCTTCTTGAAATAACCAGGGAGCATGCTTGCGTACAATATTAGTTATTAATCTGTTGCTCAGAAAGTTACTTACAAATTATGTCCAACACGCAGGCGAAACCTATTGTGTTCAAGATGTTTTAAATGAAACTTAATTTCAACTGTATATGCTGTTATGTTCAGAATATGCAAAATAATCCAATAAACCCTCAAAATATACATTTGCATATGTGCATATGTATTTTCAAAAAATCTGGTCCCTAGTCATCATTAATGGAGAAACTGCGTCAAGTTGTGTCTTAAGTAGTGTAAACGGCTGTATTTACGATTAGAATTAGAATAGGCCTAAGTGTTTATCAGATCTTTTCAGTGAAAAATCAAACTCAATGATTGGTAGTGGCAGTCCCGTGATTCAAATCTAGTAGTTCCAAACTGTGTTTCTACCAAGTCTTTGACGTGGAACGTATTTTAGTACGCTCTGCTACGGAGGTTGGCGACAGAGAAATCAATTTAAGCCTGTTATTTACAAATGTATGGTTAACTGTTCTTAAAATAGAATACTAAAGCGCCAGTATTTCTGCGCTCATTTAATATTCCCGATAACGCTGCCAGTCTCTGCCAATGTTACATGATGTAATTTGCATTACAAGCTCGAGCACTACCGTGACAAAAAATACAGCCGGCACCTGTTTTGTAATCAGTGAACAGGTGTTGCGTATGGCCTGTGGTCACTAGCTTCTATTAGAATAGCTATATACTATAAAGCACTGCAACATACGTACACTACACTGCAGTACAGACAGCGCAGACTCACTACGGAGATGTTCAGCGCTAGCCCAATTTGTTGCGTATTTGTAGGGTTATCGCGTTTGAAGCTATAGCCTGAGTGTAAAGGATAGGATTATGAACGCTTGGCAATAGAAACTAGTCATCCACGTGTATTAATTAAACTCATGTATACTTTTTTCAAGTTAGGGAATAACACCAAATACAATTTGGATACAATGGTGTACATGTACAATGCTATATTCAAGCAATTTGGTCTGAATATAAGCAAGTCCAAAACGGTAGTAATGTCCGTTAGTCGACAAAACATCTGTACCAACATCAATCTGAATATTACTATGTTAGAACAAGTACATCAGTTCTGTTACCTTGGCAGTGTAGTGTCCACAGATAACCAACCATCTGCTGAAATCACTAGTTGAGTTCAACATGGAGCAAAATTTTATCATCTCGTGAGCTTCTTTGGGATAAGCAAGTTCATTTAAGATCAAAACTAATACTCTACAAGAGCTTCTTTGTACCTGTTACTACATATAGCTTAGAAACCTGTACCCAATCCAAGAGAAATATCAGCAAACGACAAGCAGTGGAGATGAAGTTTTTAAGAACTATGATTCAGAAGACAAGGAGGGACAAAATAATAAATGATAAGACACGCCATCTTGTCCAAGTAGAACTATATCTGAGATCTGTGTTGAAGCCAGGCTGAAATGGTTCGGTCATCTCAAAAGAATGGACACACAAAGAACAGCTACAGTGTGGTTTGTGAAAGAACTGAAAGGCAAAAGACCAAGAGGTCGACCAAGGAAGAGATGGATCGACCAGGTTAGAAATGATCTTACAGGGAGAGGTCTGGATTTACAGTAAAATTTATTATTGAGATTTTTCTTTTGGTCGTTGAAAACCAGACTGACAACTACTAATATATTAGTGATAATTAAAGAATAAAAATAAGATTCAAAAATATATTATTTCCTTAAGTTATATACATACCAGGGCAACAATTTTACTACACAGGTGCAAGATCTGTTACAACAAGATAAGTGTAAAATCTCTTGAATGTTTGTCAAATAGTTTCTGAGCAAATGCTACATGAAGACATCAATAATTTCAAAAATATATTTAAGCATTTCTAAGAAAATTGCTACTGTTGTTTTGAGAACCACAAGCTACAACATACTGAAACTCTCTACATATAATTCAGAAATGTCGTTCACATTTCAGGGGATTTTTAAGGAGAAATCCAAATAATTTGTGATATACACTGTCAAAATTTTGGAAGCTGCACTTTTCTGTTACTTCACACTTCCCGGTTCCCTTAAACGACCCATACCAATAAACTCTGCATGGATTCGAACCCTTCACTTCCGACATTGCGAGCGAGTGCCTTATCCATTGTGCCACACCTCGAATTCCGTACTCAACTACTTAAATGGATCGTAGGTCAAGGTAATGAGGCAGCCCTTAGTAAGTACTGTATTAGAACTGCTTGTTTTATTACAATACACTTTGTATTTCTCTCTCCGTTGTTAATGTATGTCATAAAGAAGTTCGAATAACACCTCCCGTGTGGTTTCTTTAGAGCCGTATCTCTGTGTAAACAACATTTATTGCTGTGATGACAGCAATAACCCTCAATTAAACTAACTTTTCAGCAAATAGTGCTTTAGGCAATACATTTTTAACTTTAGTGCTCCATTTTCATATTTATGGACCGCGGCGCAATGAGTATCGTGCATCATCGGGTCACAAATTAGCACTGTTGGAACCAGATGTAATGGCGAGTTGTGGCGTGGCTCTGTGCGAGTTTCAGCCACTAGCTAGAATATTCAGCGTGTAGATAGCTCTGAACCTAGTGTTGCGTAATTAACAATTATTAATTAATAACTCTTCAAACTATCAGCTGGCATTCATGCCCAATTTAAAATAATAATAAAAAATAAAAAATAAAAAAAAAAAATAGAAAAATAAAAAAAATAAAAATGAAAATAAATTTAAAAATTAAAATTAAAAAGAAAAGCAAAAGAATAAATAAAATAGAAATAAAAACTCCGCCATAGACGGTCCCAAGCCCGGTTGAGAAAGGAGGAGGGAGCAGTGTCTGACTCGAATCGAGCGGCTGAAAACAGCGTCTGTTCTCCATGTTAGGAGCGGCTGATATTATAAACCGTCGCCCATTAGGGTGGCCTACTTACTTACTCGTTGAACTCAACATGAAGGGAAACATTAACTTAGAGAATACCCCAGGTGGTAACCAATCCACCCCCACACATGGGGCATGCAGGCCATCGGACTCTGGGGTGCCTGCACTTGCATGTGCTCCGCCGTATACGCAACAGCCAAGAAATAAGAGAAATATCACCTACCTAGCTACAATTAACATCAACTCCATGTTAAAGGTAGGTAAACTGAAACATACCCTGGATGTGCTGGACAAGCATAACATCAAGATAGCAGCACTGCAAGAGACTAGATTCACGGACGAAGATGCAATAGAATCTCAAGGATACAGGATTTACAAAGGGAAACCAGGCATCAGAGTGATGAAGAACGTCCCTCACCTTGGCACTGGCTTTGCTGTACATCATAGTATCGTTGATAACATAATAGGGTTCATTTCGCCTAATGGTAGGACTTCTTCAATATCTTTAAGGTTCCGCAATAGGGCATATACCATAATGAACTTTCATGCACCCACAAACGACACAAAACAGAAAAGACCTAGAGTCAGTTGAGCAATATTGGAGTGTTCTAGAAGAAACCCTTGACAAGATTCCACAACATCATACAACCATACTCATGGGTGATTTTAACGCACAAATTTGCAAGGAGAAAAAATATCGTCGGATAGTGGGCCTCTATCCAGCCCATAAGAGGACCAATAACAAAGGAGAACGCCTCATAGATCTTTGCGATAAGTATGACCTGGTCCTAAAATCAACTGCCTTCAAACGCCTGCCTCGGAAGGCCAAGACTTGGAAGAGCCCAAATCCAATGCTAGGAGAGTTCCAGTTGGATCATGTGGCTATGGACAGAAAGTATCACAAAGAGATACAAAATGTCAAAGTGCTAAGGGCAGCTAACTTAGACTCAGACCATTACTTATCTCTCGTGAAAACCAACCTGCAGCCAATTAGGAGACCACAAAATACCTCCAAAGTTGGTAAAATACCAAAGTTCAACGTCCTCAAACTGAGTGATGAAGACTGTGGTTTCCAAGCCACCCTGAACGAAAACACAGAGAAGCAAGGTTGGTCCAACCTACAAAAGGCTCTACTGGATGCCGCTCAAAAAACCATGCCTGCCTCATCCAACAAAGCCAAGCATCCCTGGTGGACGACTACATGTGACAAGGCTATAGAAGAAAGGCGTAGAGCCTGGGTCACTTGGAACCAGTGCAAGAATGAAGCTAACTACCAGGCCTTTCTTACACAAAGAAAAATAACTTCCAATATAGTGCGACAAACCAAGAGGAACCATAATAAGGCTCTAATAAAACAGGCAGAAGAGGACTTCAAACGACATAACTCGAGGGATTTCTACAGAGAACTCAGAAAACAGTCGGCACAATACAAAGCTCCTACCCTTCATCTTCGTGGACCTGATGGAAAACTTCAGTACAACAACAAGGATTGCACCAGTACCCTTGCAGGGTATTTCAAGAAGCGCCTCAATGCAGAGGAACCTGAAGAGAAACTCACCTTCCATGACCCTCCTTCCAGAAATCCAGACTCCTTACCGCCAACCATAGAAGAAATAAGGGAGATTATCAAGAGCCTAAAGAACAACAAGGCCTCAGGTGAAGACGGTATAGTTGCAGAAATGTGGAAACATGCTGATGAACAATCAATACAAAACCTCCATCAAATCATACAGGACATATGGGCAACGGAGACCTTACCTGAGGAATGGACCTCAGCTGTGATCCATCCTCTACACAAGAAAGGTAGTAGGATTGACCTTGATAACTACAGAGGCATATCTCTAATATCTGTCACATACAAGATAATACCTAAAGCCTTGCTAACCAGAGTTACTAGTCAACTATATTCCCAACTAGGTGAATATCAGGCCGGTTTTCGTGCAAATAGATCATGCATAGAGCAAATACAGAACCTCAAGACAATCTTAAGGTACAAGAATTGCGGCGGACATCGATGGGTAGTCATACTAGTGGATTTCCAGAAGGCGTATGATTCAATAGACAGACAGACCCTCTTCTCCACTCTATGGGAATTAGGACTGGATGCGAAGACCACCAGACTAATCCAGGCTACACTGAAGACTACGACCTCCAAAGTCAAGTTCAGAGGTGAACTCTCAGACAGCTTCTCTATCCAAACAGGAGTTAGACAAGGTGATGGCATATCTTGTATTCTCTTCAATTGTGTACTTGAGAAGATCATCAGGGAATGGACTACCACGTTACCATCAGGAACAGGACTGCAAATTGGGTACAAGAAAGACAATCTCAATGTACCTTGCCTGGCCTTTGCCGACGACCTTACCTTGTTAGCGAACAACATAGAAGAAGCTACTCACCAACTACAGAGCCTCTATAACATAGCAGCTAAAACTGGCTTGAAGGTCAATATACAAAAAAAGTGTTCATGACAAATATAAAGGGAGCCCCATCTACTATTCTTGTGAAAGACACCGCAATTCAAAAAGTTCCTGCAGTGAAGTACCTAGGGGAGTGGATTCCAGCAAACGAGAGTGAGACCTTAGCAATAGACACTAGATGCACGAAACTGGAAAGGGTCTACCACTCCTGTAAGAGCATCTACACATCCAAGTGCCTCTCTAAGAACCTTAAACTTCTACATTACAACTCAGTAGCAAGACCTTCCGTTCTATATGCCTCTGAGTGTCTCCTAATGAACCGGAAAGGCCCACTGAGGAAACTAGAGCTCAAGGAACGGAAAATACTTAGAAGGATTTTAGGACCAATAAGGGAAGAGGGTGGTACTTACAGGATCAGGCACAACAATGAACTCTATGATCATCAAGAAGATATCGTCACATCCATGAGGAAGATACGATTAGCTTTCTACGGACATCTGACACGCATGGGTCCAGATAGACTTACCAGCCAGATCTTCACCACGACAGGAAGAGGGAAAGCGTCCAAAAACAAATGGATCACCACAGTGAAGTCAGACTTGGAATTTCATCAAAAAACATACTGGATCGATCACAATTCCGACAGATGATTCAACATGGTGTCTTTCCAGTGTCTCTCACCAGCAGGAAGGGTACAGGGACTACCAGACCGAAGTGGACACTGGAAAGAAAGCAGACACACAGCCAGAAGATGAAAGCTGCCTGGGCTAAGAAGAAACATAAATTCCTTCCAAGAAGTCAAAACGAGCCCCGTGGTCCTCAGTAGGCCCAAACGAAAAGAAGAAGAAAATAGAAATAAAATTAAATTTAAAAAGATACGAGCCTTACAGTAGTCGCATATGATGTGTAGCATCTGACATGTTATCCTACTCGTCTACTACACAGCTTGGACATTCTTAAAATGTTAATTTACACTCCATTTTCATACTGGAACTATGATGAATGTATAGATTGAATTGGAGATATGCTATTGTCACACTTGTGGCGCAGCGGTCAAGCTGTTAGTCACTCACCAAGGTTGACCGGGTTTGATTCCCGGTCAATACATGTGAGATTTTCGAATTGAAATGCCATGTCCTGTGGTTCGCATTCCACGTAAAAGGGAGGTACCGTGGATCATGATCGTGAGATTAACGGACACGCAAAACTACAAGCTTCCTTCCTTCCTTTTACATTAATAATTCATAATAACAAAGTGACACACAACGTCGACAGTACTCTCAAATACTGTGAGCACATTCCTCAGTAACTATAACATTCATAATTCTCAAGGCTTTCATACAGATCGTCGTAAACAATCAAAACATGGCTTCCTACAATCATGAAATGACCTAGTCTCACATATGATGAAAATACAGCTTTTATTCCACTCATATAACAACATTCTGTTATGCATTTAATATTTGACTACTCACCCACAGCTTGACAATAATGCCGCTTACTTAAATATCATTTGTCGTCTTTGTCCTACCCCATGTGATATTCAACCTTGAACGTGAAGCTTCATAAACTGCTCAATGACAAATGAAAGTCGGTGAAACATTTGCCACTGTGTTCGTCAAATCAGTGCCTGCTAAATGCACTGCCTACTGTATTGCCATAACATTCTCGCGCTACAGAGCACACACTGCCTTGTTTCCAATACACACATTTTCAATTGTACATCCAGCTGGCAGTGCGTCTTCACTTCCGTCCGATCCACTTCAGTACGATCCACTTCCACTCGATTCACTTCCGTCCCATTTTTCTGTCAGTGCGTCTTCACTTCCGTCCGATCCACTTCCGTTCGATCCACTTCCGCCCGATTCACTTCCGTCCCCAATTTTCAAAATCGCTCCCACAAAACTATCCAGCAACCGAGCGGAAAGATGTTACACATCAAAAATAAAAATAATGGAAAAATTAAATTAAATATAAATATTTGTGACTACTTTATCATTTTTTAAGTTCAAAGTAATACAGTACACATGAAGGTAGCGTCTGTACTTATTGGTGGGAACAAGGACAGGAGGGCATTTGTAATGGAGGGCATTTGCAATGAATAAGTTAAGAGAATTGTCATTTGTAGCTCTTCAGTCGGTCAACACGATATGCCCAATGAATGGGCGGGGTACAAGATATAAATATGTAAATACACTCCTGGAAAAAAAATACACGTATTAGTTAATTATCACTATTAAATTGGGCAACAACTGATCAACAACTGACAAACTACAGAAGGTTGATAGACGGATTAATCGCACAATAATCAATAAAAACACCAGATTGAGGGCCAGTGGAGACTTTTTCCCAATTCAATACTTCACAAGGAAAATGAATCTATCATTGACACGATGCGAAAACGAAGGATTGCGTTTTTTGGACACATATCCCGCTTGCCAAATACTAGTTTCCTGAAACAACATTTTGACTTATTTTGGAACAGTAAAACAAAAATCACATGGTAAGAAATACAAACGGATTTAGACGAATTGAAAATTACTAAGCATCAAATTGGACATAGAGAAGAGAAACGGCTTATGAATAACAACTACACTCGATTAACATTCAAAATTTCACAGCGTAAGCAATATGATATATCTGCAGAAGAATGGGCTGCAAGATCTGCCAGAATGAAGAAGTACAGTGAAACCCCTCAAATCTGAACCCCAGAAATCCGAAATCCCGGGTAATCCGAACGAGTTATTTTCGACAATTTCAAGTTTGAAAAAAAGAGAGAAACTTATTTTATTGATAAAACAATTATATATTCTTCAATATAACGTTATTTTAAATAATTAGTTGAAAAATTAACAAAGAAGTACAGTTGGCATACCTAACAAAGTGTAAAGGTGCCTAAGCTACAAACTTATCTCATCCAGGATTGATAAACGGAAAAGTTGGTTATTGTAATTTCTTAGGTTAATCAATTTGCAAAAACAATGAAATAACAATAGAAATACACAAAATATAATTTAATCTTTCACTTGAAATCAGTTATCTTCAAATTGTCGAAATGACGAAAACATTTCCGCGGTGGCAATCGTGCGCCAGCGTCGCATGAACATGACATCGTTTGGCGTGACTACTGCGTGTTGTTCTACGAAGCGCAATGCGATGTCAAGAGCAGATGCAGCTACAGTATAAGTCACATTGTCTGTCCAAGTTTCTTCTTCCTCACTGTCACTATCTCAACGTACAGTTCTATACCGTAACGAGGGCTGGTTATTATGTTATGGATATTTTCGGCTAATCCGAACAAATTGAAATCCGAACAGGCTACAGCCCCAATTAGTTCGGATTTCAGGGGTTTTACTGTATTGGGAAAGAAAAAAAATATCGAGTATTAAGAACTGAACTTAGTCTATAAGGTTTGATTTTTGGTGCTCCAATATGGGCGTAAACAGCGTAAATAAATAAATGGGGAAATAGTGTTAAATAATTAAGTAGCCTACATTTAATATTTTCCACAAGTGAATTTACATATTTATATCTTGTACCCCACCCATTCATTGGGTATATCGTGTTGACCGACTAAGAGCTACATAGGCAACACTGAATGGCTTCAAATCTCTACAAGTTAAGAGAAAATTAGTACTGAACGAGATTGATGATTCCCCTTCTGCCAAGCATATCAATTTTTCTGATTGTCAACTAACTGCACCACCAAATGCGCCGACACCATGACATATCCAAAGAAATGGAGTCTTCAAGCCAACAAGTTTCTCAAGGACATCAGCTTGTACTTTAAATCTAATAAGTTTACATACACTACATTATTCTATTTCCAGATGTATGCATTGATGTAATATATGTACTCATTGGATTATGTTCTAATTGAAAGAGTTCCGATAAGACAACGATTTTAAAGCGTCTATAAACATTCTTAATACACATTTATGTGTACAGTCTATAAAGTGCATGTTGGAAGCCTCAACAGTTTGTAATGAAAATGTAGTTGTTGTCAATGATTTTCAGGCTCACGACAACGTGGTTATTTAGCCCCGTGCACTAAGATCTGTGTGGTATCTGTCTGATAACCTGAGCAATTGCGATGCAGTACTAGTGCGTATTTGCTAAAGGCGTCCTTGGCCTTAAATTAGGTACCATTCCGGCCATTGCCTGGAGCAGAAGTGGGAAACCACGAAAAAGAATTTCTAGGATCATTGAGGTGGGAATCGAATCCACCTCTTTTCATATTTTCCTCGCGAGGCAAAGTGTACACCGTTCTAGCCCTCATACATACGAGAATTGAATTTCTCGACTGTAGATTGAAATGGCCAGATCAATTTTTTAAATTTCTTTTGAAATTTGATACAATGACACCATGAGGTGTGTAGGAAATACAGTTTATTTTTGTATGTGTGTATGTAAGTTTTTAATGTATGTGTTATGTATGTGCGTATAATGCATATTTACGCAATTTTACAGTTTTTTACTAAAGTGGAAGTGAATATGAAGGATCGCTACCTGACGTCACGGCACACTGTTCCCTAATGTTCTTGAGGTCGGCCTTTTGGACGCAGCTTGCGGCAGCGCGCAAGTAATGTTTGGTAATTAGCTTAATGAATCGAGCAGACAAGGCGCGTGGCGACGTGCCAGTGACTGTGGGGGTGGGGGAGGCAGGCACAAGACATGAGCCTCCAACACAGGAGCCTCCAACACAGGTCAGTTACTGCCACCTCTCACGTGCAGTAATCCTACTGCGTGATGAAAGGTATCTTATTGTCTACCGTAGGGCTCCCTGATTCACAGCCGCGTCACAAAACGAATAGCTAAATAACACTTCCTCGTATTATAAATATAAATAAAGAATCCCTCTCAGCACGCTGGAAGGCAGAGGTAGTTTTCACCGGGCAAAGAAAAATGTTTCGAAATTCACTGAATTTACCAATTGTTGTAAACCATAAAAGTTCCACATGTTTAGCATACAAGAGTTCCCATCTTGTTGTGATTCCGTATATATTTTGCTCATCCCTTGGCGTAATGATTGGTCATATCAATAATTCTTTCAGACAAACGTTTTAGGTAATATTTGGTTGGTTCCTTAGTTTAGGGGCTGCGACGACGCGGTCATATAGCTCCGTGTACTTTGGGTGTGTGTAAAATCTGTCTGATAACCGGCGTTAATTGTGATGGCTGTATTAGTGTGTGTTATCTGTAATTCAGGTAGAGACTGCAGAGGATCAATTTCAAGTAGTTCCCACTTTTGCCACCAAATGCTACCGTCCACGACACCTAGCCACGAACAATCACCTGGCGACGAACGTTGGAACTTAGAGCGCTAATCAAATCTAATCGACAAATTTTAGCTTCACACAGATGTAGTTAGTGGAAGGTTCTTTTGCATGCCATAATTCTATGACATGGGCCCGCTGGCTTTACTTCCCCTCCGAAGGAAGACATACTGAGGGATTCTTAACGCTCTTGAAAAATCCAATGACTTCGGCCGAGTTTTACCCCGCAATCGTAGGCATAGAAGTTCAGCATGCATAAAAAAGAACCTTCCACTAACTACACTTGTGGAAGTTAAACTTTGTAGGTTAGTTTGATAACGCTATATTAGTTCCAACGTTCGCCGCCAGGTGCTGACTGCGATGGCATTTAGTGGCCACGTCCACAGCTAGGTGTCATGGACAGAAGCATTTAGTAGCAGAATTGGGAACTACTTGAAAAAAAAAGTCGTCTGAAGTCCTTCTACCTGAATCACAGACAACACACACTAATACAGTCATCACAATTATCACCGGTTATCAGACAAATTCTACACACACCCAAAGTACACGGGGCTACATGATCGCGTTGTTGCTGACTCTTAACTAAGGAACCAACCAACCTACCTACCTAGATTGAGAAAGTACGACTAGCTTTTATACAGAGTGTTAAAATAAAAGAATCCAATATTTTAATAATAATACAAGGCCCATCGAGAAATTAAGTTTTCCTATTAGCCTACTTTCGATTTTTGCAAAAAATGAAAGTAGACTTATGAGATCAACACAGGGCGAAAAAAGTGTGTCTGTCTGTGTGTGTGTATGTGTGTGTGTGAGTCTGTGTGTGTGTGTGTCTGTGTGTGTGTGTGTGTGTGAGTGTGTGTACTCTGAATGTCTGTCCCCCCCCTATCAATTCGAACACGGTGAATGCGAATTGAACGAAATTTGGTACAAAGGTAGCACTAGCAAAGGACACCTCAGTGTCATGTTTTATATCGCCGCCATCTTGACGGAAACGTAATGGCGGCCACACAAATGTTCAAAGCTTAAATCAAATTACGACTAACCTAATCATCCGATTTCTACCAAATTTTGCAACAACATACCTTTATGGGGGGAGAATCCTTTGACCAAACCAATAGGCCATCAGCGTAATAGTTTGTGGATGGCGGCCATCTTTGTGTGAAAATCGATTCCCCCTATTAATTCGAACACGGTGCAACCGAATGGAACGCAATTTGGTACAGAGGTAGTACTTACAAAAGGCATCTCAGTGTCATGTTTTATATCGCCGCCATCTTGACGGAAACGTAATGGCGGCCACACAAATGTTCAAAGCTTAAATCAAATTACGACTAACCTAATCATCCCATCTCTACCAAATTTTGCAACAACATACCTTTATGGGGGGAGCATCCTTTGACCAAACTAATAGGTCATCAGCGTAATAGTTTGCGGATGGCGGCCATCTTTGTGTGAAAATCGATTCCCCCTATTAATTCGAACACGGTGCAACCGAATGGAACGAAATTTGGTACAGAGGTAGCACTAGCAAAGGGCACCTCAGTGTCATGTTTTATATCGTCGCCATCTTGACGGAAACGTAATGGCGGCCACACGAATATTCAAAGCTTAAATCAAATTACGATTAACCTAATCATCCGATCTCTATCAAATTTTGCATCTACATACCTTTATGGAGGGAGCATCCTTTGACCAATCTAATAGGTCATTCGCCTAATAGTTTGCGGATGGCTGCCATCTTTGTGTCAGAATCGATTCCCCCTATTAATTCAAACACGGTGGAACCCAATGGAACGAAATTTGGTACAGAGATAGCACTAGCAAAGGGCATCTCAGTGTCATGATTAATATCGCCGCCATATTGACAGAAACGTAATGGCGGCCACACAAATGTTTAAAGCTTAAATCAAATTACGACTAACATAACCATCCGATCTCTACCAAACTTTGCAACAACATACCTTTATGGAGGGAGCATCCTCTGACCAATCTAATAGGTTATTAGGCTAATAGTTTGCGGATGGCGGCCATCTTTATGTCAAAATTGATTCCCCCTATTAATTCGAACACGGTGGAACCGAATGAACGAAATTTGGTACGGAGGTAGCACTAGCAAAGGGCACCTCAGTGTCATGTTTTATATCGCCGCCATCTTGACGGAAACGTAATGGCTGCCACACAAATGTTCAAAGCTTAAATCAAATTACGATTAGCCTAATCATCCGATCTCTAGCAAATTTAACAACAACATACCTTTATGGAGGGAGCATCCTTTGACCAAACTAATAGGTCATTAACCTAATATTTTGCGGATGGCGGCCATCTTTGTGTGAAAATCGATTCCCCTTATCAATTCGAACACGGTGAAACCGAATGGAACGAAATTTGGTACAGAGGTAGCACTAGCAAAGGGCACCTCAGTGTCATGTTTTATATCACCGCTATCTTGACGGAAACGTAATCGCGGCCACCCAAATGTTAAAAGCTAAAATTTAATTACGACCAACCTAATAATCTAGTCTCTACCAAATTTTGCAACACCATATCTTTATGTGGGAAACATATTCTGACCAAACTGCAAGAACATCAGCCCAATAGTTTGCAGATGGTGGCCAAGTATGTGTGCAAATCGATTCCCCCTATCAATTCAAACACGGTGAAACCGAATTTAACGAAATTTGGTACAGAGGTAGCACTAGCAAAGGGCACCTCATATTCATGTTTAATATCCCTATAGCACGTTGTATTTCAACAAGCTACTACAACCAACATTCAATCATACTCCTTGAAAAGGACAAAGAGTTATAACAATACCCATGCATTTAGGAGAAAGTAGGCTATATGTTCTTTACTGAACATCTTGTTTTTTAAATAGAAAGAAAACATACTTACATGAAAAACTTGATCGGCACCAGATGTTTGAGTCATTTTTCGACATAATCACTGTCTAGTTATATCGTAGGATAACTGTTGTATTCATGTGTTGTAGAAGTCTGCCGCCTTGGAATGGAACCAGCGTGTAACATTCATCTTCAGCTCCTCGTGAGTGTGAAAATGCTGACAGGAGGACAGGAAAGTGTGCAACCCATGTCTCATCGCCCGTGCCGAGGAAGTCGTCACCGTCATCATGGTATAAGTGGGCCGTTCCAACTTGGCCGGTACATGTTAGGTGCGCAGTGGTGTCTCCTAACACAGTGAGTCTTCAGTCCTTTGTGATCAATGCAAATAAAGTGCGCAATGTGTCCTCGGCAGCACATGAGCATTTTCAGTGGTCTCATTGTTCTACTCGGGTTTTAAGAAGAATTCCCACGCGCTTAACTTACTACCGGCTAAGAATGACCGGCCCATCTATACCGCTGCAAAAATGTCATTACTGCTCCTTGTGCGCGGGTGTCAGGATTTTTGGTGCCCACATGGCACACACTTTGTTGACTAACAGGTGCTTAGTAAGCTGAAGACGAATGTCACGCGCTGGTTACATTCTCAGGAGACAGACATCTTCGATACAGGAATACAAAAAAGTTGATCACACAATAAGACTAATTTGGTGGTGATTGTATTGAAACATAGCTCAAACATTGCTGTATCTGGTGCCAATATGGTTTTTCATGTACTGTAGCTATGTTTTCTTTCTATTTAAAAAATAGGAAAACTTAATTTCTGGATGGGCCTCATAATAATAATAATAATAATAATATTATAATAGTAATAATAATATTAAAAGTCGCCTCCGTGGTTTAGTGGTCAGCGTGCTTAGCTGCCACCCCGGGGGTCCGAGGATCGATTCTTGGCTCTGCCACGAAATTTGAAAAGAGGTATGAGGACTGGAACGGGGTCTACTCAGCCTCGGGTGGTCCAAATGAGTACAGGGGGTTCAATTCCCACCACTTGAAGTGGTTTCCAACTTCGTCTGCGGCAAATGCCGGGATGGTACCTACCGCAAGGCCACGGCCGCCACCTTCCCTCTTCCTTGCCTATCCCTCCCAATCTTCCCCTCCCTTCCCTGTTCGCTTTGCAGGTGAGGCCGCCTGGGCGAGGTGCTGGTCACCTCCCCAGTTGTATCCCCCGAATACTGTAGGGGTTTCAAGCTCCAAGACACTGCCCTGGCGGCGGTAATAGTGGGATCCCTCGCTGAGTCCGTGGGAATGGCCAACCTGGAGGGTAAACCGACTAATATATATATATATATAGGCTATATATATATTAAAAGCAAAAAAGCATGCTTGTGGTTTTACGTGGCGTGAACCTCATGATTATGAGCGTGATGGTGCAGTGGTCAAGCAGCTTGTCTCTCAGCAAGGATTCGATTTCTGTGGTTTGGATGTGAGATTTTAGAAGTAAATTATCACATCCTGTGGTTCGGATTCCACGTAAAAATGGAAGACCCGTGGCCCATGATCGTGAGATCGACGGTCACATAAAACTACAAGCTTCCTTCTTTCTAATCACACCTTCCTTTTCATTTACCACCGTTACTTTTCACAAAGAACAGAAACAAAGGTTTAGTGGTTTTATACTCTATTTTATTGATTCTTTTATAAGCTTACGTTGGCAACGTATTTCGTCGTTCTTTTATTGACAGAAAAAAGAACATACATAAGCCGTACGTTTCTGATTAGGCTACAATAAACACGGTAATTTGGCCATAGTCAAATATAATATAATATACGAAGGAGAACTTTTAGAAAGTATTCCGTTAAGCATCTACCCCAGTTTATATGAGTCATAATCTGTATAAAAACTACTGTACTTGTACATATGGAATATCTTGTTAAGTGCCCAAGAGACGGCAATTTCAAAACATACTTGCTACATTACTCACGATAACAGGTTGGAATACGGACATCTCATTGTTGTTTGTACGCTAGGAGTCAATTTGAAGAGAAACTTTATTTTTGTTTAAAATTATGCTGAATACGAGCTACCAATAATTTAAGTAAAGTGCAACTTGTTCGACAGATATAACAATCAATACTACAAGAATATGAGGGTGAATGCGTTTGAGAAAATACCCAATCGAGGAGTACACTTTGGAAAAGAGCTTTAAAACAGGAATTATGTGGCCGTTAATGTCACAAGCGTGGCCAAGCCTAGTTCGAAGTGTAGTGGGATTTAAAATATGTTTTTGGAAGTATTAACATCTCTTGAAATCCCGCGATGTAGCCGTGCGCGTTAGATCGCTCCCCACGATTGCAATTGGGATCCGGAATAAGTCCGGAAATTGGAAGTTCGAATCCCGGTGCTAACTGAAGCTCTCCTGAGTGTGGTTTACCTCGGGTTTATCACGCTCCCTCCAGGCAAATGCCGGGATAGTACCTTATTTCAATTCCCATCCCTAACCTATTAATTATTGCAACTACACACGCTACTACTGTACAGTCACCACAGAAGCAGAGTTTATCAGAAGAAAGAACACACATAAGTACACAGGGATGATGATCAAAGATATCCCACGCCTCTAATACAAATTAATATCAACAGCAACAACTACCAGAACTTCAAGTAAGAAATATTTCGTATTGGTGCCAGATGCGAAATAAATTATTCCGATAACTTCCGGTCTAGGAATAGCCAACCTGAAATAAATTACATGAGATAAAGATTTGTATATATTGTTAAGGACTTTTCTTCTTCAACAGTACTTGGCAATACTGGTATATATAAATCTTAATCCCATGTAAATATATTTCAAGTTCTTTCCCATAGGTAGAGCCCTGCGCGGATAAACAGAACGTTATCCGCATCCACATGGCTGTTATCCGCAACCGCACGACTGTTATCCTCATCCGCCCCGCAACCGCATGACTTTTATCCGTATATGCACGTTTGTTACCCAAATCCGCTGACATTACTGTAGTATTTTTCATTTATTAGATACAGCATTAAAGCGACACATTTAGACATTTGAGGAGAAATTCGTTCCCCTAGGCAACGTGTGAATCGCAAGTCAGTGTTGACTGAGTTTTGTCCCTCTGAGTAATCGCAAGTGAAACAGCGGGTGGCTAATGTTAGCCCTGGGTTATAACCACGCAGGCAAGCGCAGGTAGGACTGTTTTTTGTTGTTGGCAAAAGTCAACACTAGTTGAGGATATTCCCATGATTGGCTTTTCTCATTTCTCTATTATTCTCATACAATCGACGGGGCATGGTGGCGCAGCGGTCAAGCTGTTCGCCTCCCACCACGGCGGACCAGGTTCGATTCCCGGTCAATGCATGTGAGATTTTCAAAGTGAAATGCCATGTCCTGTGGTTCGGATTCCACGTAAAACGGAGGTCCCGTGGCTTATGATCTTGAGATTAACGGTCACGTAAACCTTCAATCCTCCTTTTCATACAATCAAAGTGAGAGCAAATAGGGAAATAAAAAGAAACGTGAAAGACGCAGATCTTAGGAAAAACTAAAATGATTTAAAAAAATCCAGTTCAATATTGTATTCTAAAATCTATCCACAAATTTACTCTAAATATTATCCGTAGCTTATCCGCTATCCGCACAGTCATGAAAACTATATCCACAAGGCGAAAAATTTTGCGGATATCCGCGGGTTTATCCGCATCCGCACCCATAGGCCTATTCCAGTAATCGGAATGATTATTGTGCTCACTGACTGAAAGCTACCGTACAATATGAATAACATAAACTCCCTAGGCAAGAAGACAGTGTGGATAAATTCTTTGAATTCATAACATAGCTCGTGGGCCATTATGAGGGCTGCACGAAGCCCATGGTCTGGTGATTAAAGACCCTTATTATTAGTGTAGTGTAAGAAGTGTGACACACCATCTGTCGTGTCGGAATTTTGTTTTCTGTCTCGCCATTTCCAACACATTAATGTATTCTGATTGAAGTCCATTCATGCGTGCATGTATGCTGTGGTATTATTTTCGTCATAACATTTTGATGCTGTTATTTTCGCTTCGATTGAATGCAGTGGTATTGTTCTATCTAGAGACCACTGAGCTAGAAAATAGCGCCGTAAAAACAGAGTGATGAGCTTATAACATCGACCAGCTACCGTGTACGATGCTAATTGGTCAGTTGTTTTTCGTTAACAGTCGTAACGCCCAAATGGTGCATCTCGTCAATGTACTGTAGGTGTTGGTGTGACAAACATCCATTGATAATACCACCTCCCCCCCCCCCCCTTTCCCTTGTGGGTCTAAATGATTTTGAAATTTACAAAACAGCTAAGTGTAATTTCATGATACTAGGTATTTAAATTAATCGTTGACGGGATTGAAGGACTGGCTGCTTGGGGCAGCGATATCGTTCTCACCTGTGGAGCTCAAGGTTGCGAGATCAAATACCGGTGCAGTCAGTTGGTTTTTAGGATGCTTAAAAGTGAGGGAGCCGTGTCAGTAGTACATTTCCTGGCACGTTTAAGATCCCCTTTTGGCCAAAACTCCGGCATCCTGGCGTCTCTAAAAGCCACAGTTGTTTAAAGGGACGCAAGCCTAGGCCTATATTATTATTATTATTATAGCGTTAGGTCATGGGGCCAAGCTCTCTGCTGACTCGGTAGATGCGTGGGTTCGAGCGCCACCATCGGCCGTCTTTGAAGTGGTTTTCCGTGATTTCCTATTTTCAACACCAGGCAAATGCTGGGACGGTAGGCTACCTTCTGATAGGCCACGACCGCGTCCTTCAACATCCTTGCCCAGTTTCATTCATCTTCATCGACTCTCACCACGCACGACCCAGCACGAACCATGCACACACACGATATGCGATGAGGTGTCTCTCATCCCAACGCGCAGGTCGCCCATGGGCATAGACTATTAAGACCTGCACTCGGCTTCTCAGGAAGCCATACGACAAAACAATTATTATTGATGTGTAACATCTTTGCACTCGGTTGCTGGATATTTTTGTGGGAGTGATTTTGAAAAATGGGACGGAAGTGGATCGGACAGAAGTGTGTAAGACGCACTGCCAAGCAGCCAGAAGGGATGTGACCCAGCTGGCAGTGGTACTGTACCCGATAACCCGTATAGTAGGCTGTCAGATATCCGCCCCCTCAATCGGATTGCCAATAATCAAACGCACCGGCACAGCTACATCAATGAAAATGGCACTGAGAGATACTATCGAGATTAGAGCACAATAGTTAACAAGAAAATTATTGTGGAACACACCAAAATATACGGGGGTTCATACTTACCTTTACTTACCTCTTAAATTTATCTCGGGGACTGGGTTGTCAACTGGATCACTTAAAAGTATGCCCTCACAATAACCTCCACCATGATATTTAAAATGAACCAGAACGAAGACGAGAAACTTTAAACTGCACAATAATTTATTTCACATAAAGAATGATTTTAACAAAATTGAAACAACAAAATCCACGTGGCAATCAGAAGCCATCGACCACATCACCATGTCCTCCTGTAGGACCTGTATTCTCTTTATATAATGTTTTAGCTTTCTCAAGCTCATAGCAACGTAAAAATAATAATGCACTGGGAATGGAAACGGGATTTGGGATGAGACACATGTATCAATTGTTTTGCGTGTTTATATACTTCACATTTTATTTATAGCCACAAGGCTATTATGGAACGTCCTTGGCCTCTGTAACACAGTTGTCCGGGCCAGCTGCAATGCACCTGCACCGTCAATGTGGACTCCCGTTCGTTTTACCCTAGCATAAGCGTGTTACCTCAGAGCTCGGCTCTCCTTTTCAAATACGTAAATGTTCACATCTCAACTGAAATATTATCACGCAAATGTCTTACATGCTTCATTCAAACACCAATGGATTACTCCAACAATCCCAAATCATGATTATTTGTTCAAACCACTTGCTTAATTAGCGTTGTTTAGAGTATAAAAACAAAACTCTAAATGTTAATAACAAAAGTTCATTAATTATTTATAACAATAATAAATTGTTTATAACAATGTCAAATGACCATTGAAAATTTTATACACGCCTGTATTAATCACTATCATTTCAAATTATTTAACAAAGATATTTACATAATTATTTTACAATATTAATTGTTTATATTATTTATACAAGGAATACATTAAACCACACGTTTATCCGGTTGATAATTACTCAAATCGAGATGATATAATCGACCAATGAAGGTTAGTTATATTTAACTGTCAAATTCAGGTTTAATAAGGTTTAATAATAATTATTAATATTTGTGACTGTAACCTCCATTCAAAATCTTTATCTCAAATTATTTAACACTCTTGTTAATTTTAACAGTATCTTCATATGAATAATCTTTCAAAGAACAAGAACAATACAATCAGCGGGAAAATACTTCGCTTATAACGCACAAAATTGCACAACAATTGGCCCAAAATTCATCATATATCTTCATATATATGGCATAAAATCCTTCAAACTACACACAAAAACCTCCACTTATTAATTCATCAACTTCATTAATTATTGTGGGAACCTCCTTCATTATTCAAGGGCATTACTCAACAGCGACTTTTACACGTCCACTGAACTAACGATTATACATCCATTGTTCCTCTTTAAAAATTCTTATATTCATCAATTGTAATAATGACTGTTATTATTTAACCTTCGTGGGTTTCATTCATAAATCGATATGAAGTAAAAATTTGCCAATCACAAATAAATTTAATAGCAAATACGATTAGACACTCCTGCCTGGTCTATCAAAATTGAGATTAACATCTTCAAAGTAACGCAGTATAAAAATACTATCTTCAAACAAAGTTCATCTAAACTGCAAAATAGTCGAATAGAATACAATTAGATGTGGAATGCAAACATTATTGTTCCAATCTATAATTGAGAAAAACTCCTATCAAATGTTCATTACTATAGTGTATTCAATAAATTGTGATCAACGTTCATATTTCATAAAATTGTCTATAATGCAATGGTAAATGTCTATGTTGCAATCATGTTTATAAGACGACTAGTATTTCAAAGATCGTCGATATCGTAATAGATTTTAACGCTCTAAAATCATTTAATCATTCTTCTTTCTTGAGGATGACAGAAAATTGGTCAAAGTAATTTACTGAATAGAATTACTTTAATAAAATGACACGCTGTCTGAATTCAAATCTGCCATAGCAAATCGTTAACTTTACAGTCAAATCGTGACTACAAAAATATGCAAATTACTGAAAGAATCTAAATCATCAGTCTCAACTGATCCAAAATTATTAAGTATGCCAATGACATAGCAATGTCTCAACAAATCGAAGAAAAAGGCATAAATCATCGAAGTGTACTGAGTACAGAAATATCAATCAAGAAAATGGGGCAAAAGATAGGACAGAAAATATGGGAAGAATGGTTGCTCAGATATCGCTACAAGACTCAAATAATACAAGAAACGTTCACGACTACCTTATCTGTTGATTGAAGTTCCAGAGGACAGTTTTCAAAGAAAACTGCTGTTGGTTCCATTTCACCAGCGTGAAGATGTGCTCCGACCTCGAACTTGGAATCAGCGTCCTCGGAGAATCGAACTGCTTCCTCCTCCGAAATTGCACTGCTCCGTGGATACGAAAAACATCCTTCTGGCAAAACTCTTCTTTGTGCGCCGGGACAACCCTGGCCTCTCTTGAAAGTTCCCTAAAGTTCTTGCAGGAATTCGCCATGAAGTTTATTGTAGTTATTTCCGCAGAAATATTCATAGTTGTGGAGTATGAAAATATTTCCACTGTCATCTGGTATAATTCAGCGATGGATTCACGATGCATGAGTGTAGTTGGATGTTCACTACATGCTCGCTTTTGTAGAAAGACGATTAACGAAGTTCCATGCTGTTACTTTACTCCAATGATATATGTCCCAATTGCATTAAAGCCTTAGCCTTCCATCTCAACTACTGTTATAATCATTGAAAGCACTGCAAGATTATAAAGTTCCATAGTCGAATGTATCGTTGTAATAGCAAACGTATTCTCCAATATCACTGTTGCACTCCACGTGTCAGCCGTAGTGTATAATGTGGAATTTACAAGTGTTTCTCCTGTGGCGAGAAAATCACTTTTGTTGGCAGCCTTAAAGTTCCAATATCTTTCGAAGTATAACTGTGAAATTGTTCAAATCTTGTACACACCTCAATGTTATACTGCCCAATAGAATTATAATGCAGGCTGAAGTTAGCGCTTGATATCTTGACTGGTGGAAACGTTAATGTGAGCGTTTCAACTTCACCTAGTTTCGAGCAGCGTAAAATGGAACTGCTCCGAGTTCGTTCGATGCGCCAGGCTTTAACCACGCTAAAGACAACTTACTTCACTGAATCACTTGAAAATAACTGTATATCACCAGAAATATATATGCGATCTGACATATGAGATCTGAGTTCTCCTCTCTTCTGTGCACGACCTTTTATCAACTTCTTAAGGGGCGTATCCATCCCTTCCATAGCCTGTTGCTGCGTCATTGCTGGAAGTTTTAACTTTGGCTATACTTGACGGATTTTCAAATTTCAAAAACTCAAAATTAATTTCTTCAAAATTCCAAATCAATGCCATAACTGAAAATAGATTTCCACAAATCTGCATGCCAAAAGTAATCAAATATCGTAGTTTCAGCAATCTCCGTCTTCCTTCCAAACTATCGTTCATTGGTTCGAGTCTCTCCTCCAATAGCGTAGCTTCTTCCTTAGCACAATACCTTGTTTCCTGCGACTGCGTCGTAAATCTAAGATCTTTCTCGAACAAAATCATGACGTCACCAAGAATCTCAGCTCAACCAGCCTGCTTGCCTCAAGTCTGCGTCATCCGTGCCTACGTCATGAATATCCACGTCATAACTATGACATTCATAACTTTACTCATATTTTCCAATACAGCCATCGTGGTCTCAATATAATTCAAATTACGTGGGCAGTACCATGTGGAATGTTTACCACATACGGATTACTTTGTAATAGCAGAGTATCAAGAAGGCAGTGCGAGAGTAGAAATATCAAGTAGGCAGTGAAGAAAAAAAAGTCAGTCTCTGTTAACGTAACTTAGTTACTGGCAGGAGAGTGATGTAACAGCAGAGTATCAAGAAGGCAGTGCGAGAGTAGAAATATCAAGTAGGCATTGAAGAAAAAAAAGAATTGTTATGTATTATGAGAGTGTAATAAATAAAAAGATTTTTTGTGTATTGATGAATGTCAAGGATAATAAAAACGGTAACAACTTCAAGGTAGGATAACATGTCAGATGTTGCACATCATATGCGACTACTGTAAGGCTCGTATCTTTTTTTTAATTATTATTATTTGTTTTAGATCGTTATGCCCATCTGTGGAGCGTGATAGAATTTATTTAGGTAATGATACTTTTTTTCTTCTCCCAAAATCTCTTCATCTAGGCACTGAAGTTCTTCCTCCATTCTTCCGTCCATGGTTTCTTGGTCCTGGTGGTCTAGTTAATTATTCAGAGAAATGATGGTTGTTGGTTAATGCTCTGAACAGGAGTCGATCTCGTATAATTTCTCTGTAATGCCAATTGCTTGAAGATCATTTTCTACAGTGAGTCCGGGAATGTTCTCCGCAGCGCCTACATGAGTCTGCGAGAGCTAGCTACAGCAGTTACGATGGTAGCAAGGCTGCCGCTTGCATCATAACAAATAAACAGTAAACTTTGTACTCACCACAGCCATTCATAACAGATACTGGAACCATTCACAGTACATCACTCTTTTTCCGTAATCAGTTTGTTTTAATTCATGAACCGCGGTAACTTTATAAGGGAACAACTGAAGCTTGTCTCTTACAGCTTTATGTGCTGTCGACTTTGTTAGAGATTCATGTTTGTTGAGCTAATTTTCGTGTTGATTTACGCAACATTATATCGGAGATTTCATCAAGTTTTTCGTCTGTTGAAAGCGTAGGCCTGCCTGTTCCTGGTACATCGTGAACTGACCCAGTCACACGAAATTTACTTACCAAATCCCGAACGATATCACGGTTTGGACACTTTGAATTAGGAATCCGCGCCTGAAATCTTAATTTTACATTTTCTGTAAACCGATCGCATTCGCGAACAAGAAGTTTCGTGACGAACTAAAGAGCCTACTTTTCTTAAAATTTAAGATTCATGCCAATGATTAATCTATATGGATCAATCTAGAATAATGACGAAATTAGGTTGGTAATATCGAAATTTCTAATTAGTTCGAAATACTGTATACCTGGCATAATGTAGCCTAATAGACAACTACAGTTGGCAGCCCTGGTGACTGAATATATTCTTAGTTACATCTCTTAAAGTATAGAATACAACATTTGGTTGAAGTCCAATGGATAGCATGGACGTTACATGCAGTTAAACATTGGATCTAACAGCGCGCGTAAAATCATGTTGGCAACAATGACATACATGTATTTGTCAGAAATAATCTGAAATAATATGATCTATTGTTGTCTCAATTTTGAATGAAATCCATTAGTTAGTATAGAAGTTACAATAATTTTAAAATTGGACCTATCAGCAGGCTTAGAATCATGTTGGCAGCACTGGCGTAGGCCTATATTAGTTACTCCAAATTTATCTAGAATGCCAGGTACTATACGTGTGCAAAGTTTAGAGCTATTGGCTTGCATACTTTCTGATATATTGATATTAGGGTAACAAAAATAGAGACAGTATTTATTAACAGTTGGCAGCCCTGGTGGCTCTTAAGAATACGCCCAGTCATATATGTTTATGTACACATAGCACATACGAAATTTGGTTGAAATCCAATTGATAGTGTAGAAGTTATATGCATTTAAAATTTGGACCTACCAGCAGGCTTAGAATCATTTTGGCAACACTGCCATGAATGGCCTCCTGGAAATTAAACTGCAATATTATTATCAATACGTGTGCCAATTTTGAGAAAGTTCCCATTCATACCTTCCAAGATATCCAACATGGAGCTCAAATTTCAATTGCGATTTTTCAGCAGTTGGTAGCACTGACATCATTTTCAAATATCGCCGTGAGATATTCAGGTATAGATATTTACTCCTACCAAGTTTTGTTTCGATTGCTGCAGCCGTTTAGGAGTTGATAGGGGGGGGGCACACACACAGCCAGACAGACCGACAGACAGAAGGACAGACAGACAGACACACATTTGCCCGATTTTTGCAAAATGTGAAAAGTAGGCTAAAAACGTATTCCACCAAAATAACTATCTCTTCAGTAGTAAACATTACCGCCTGTATACTGTTTACTCTTCCAATTATCTATCTGAACGCTCGCTTACTGTAATACACACTGAAGACATGCAGGCTCGCTGGCTTATCGCAATTCACACTGACAGCCCACACGGGAGAGTCCCGCTTTGAAGGACACAGTGCAGTGCAGCCAACTAAACTCATGACTCAACCACTCACAGCTGCACGTATCCACTGCGGAGAACGTTCTCAGGCGCCCTGTATTTCACTAAGCCAGTTGTACTTGACATTCATTGAGAGAACAAGGTTGAGAAACCTTTTGGTGAGCTTGTCATTGTTCATCTTCTTGACGGTTCGGCCAGCTCTGGACCACGTTAATACAACTGCTCTCTTGCCCGAGCTTTAACATTCGCCCAGTAACGCCTCATGTGTTCTTGATGCTGCTGTTTATTGGCTTCAGTCCATGTATTGCCTCTTGTTAGTCTAGGCTTTTCCTGGAAAAGCTGGTGTTCTTTTAGTTTCATCTTAAGGTGCGTACGTATCTGAATATCGTTGTATGTAATTCCTACTTCTTTTAAATCTTTTTTCTACCTCTGTTAACCACGTTCCCTAGGTTTTCTTACCCAGAAAGTAAGTGAAGATTTTGTTCGACAATCGCATTGGGCTCAGTCTTGATAAATGACCATAGAACGCAATCCTCCTCTTTCTCATCACGTCCGTGATTTTGGTAACATGTGTGTAGCGTTCATTGTTGTGTCTCCATCTGTAATCACCGTTTTCCTTGATTGGGCCCAAGATTTTCCGTAAGACCTTCCTTTCTGTGGTTTCAAGTTATTCCATAAGACCTTTCCTGTGCATCGTAAGGCACTCTGCAACATATAAGGCTTCCGGTAGGATGACTGTGCAGTAATGTAGAAGCTTGGCATTTAGGGATAATGATTTCTTGTTATAGATTCCCTCGGTTAACGCAGTTTCCATTTTTCTCATTCGTGATGTGAAAGCCTCCTTCTCAGAGATATTTTTATTATTTTTTACTATTATTATTACAGTATTGATATTAAAATATTACAACAACAGGCCAAAGAATATCTTTATCTCATTCGTTGATTTTCAGAAAGCGTATGATTCAGTGGATAGGGATACTGTTTTTGACACATTGAAGGAATACCAAGTTGATCAAAAAACCATAAATTTAATAAAACTTACATTAACTAATACGATTTCCAGAGTCAAATTTTTAAATGAAGTTAGCGAGCCCTTCGAGGTAAAAACTGGGCTAAGACAAGGGGACAGTCTATCACCACTGCTTTTCAATTTGGTCTTGGATAAAGTCATGAGGACGTTTTGGGAGAAGAACGATTCAAGTGCTAAAATTGGTACAAAGAATAAGAACCTCAGAGTCAAAGGTTTAGCATTTGCTGACGACGTAGCGTTGTTTGCTGAATCAGAACAAGAAGCTATTAACCAAATTGATCAGTTAAAAGAAACGGCGGAAAAAGCGGGCTTACAGATTTCGTTGGTAAAAACAGAGATGATGACAAGTGATCAGAAATACACTAAGAAAATGATAAAAACAAATTATGGGAGCACCAGGGTCACTGACCGATTTAAATATCTTGGAGAAATAATTAGTAGCAATGGGACGGATAAATTGGCAATCGAGAACAAAAAAGGGAAATTGGAAAGATTAAATTTTTGTACAAAAAATATATACAATAAAAAGAACCTGTCTATCAATGCAAAATTACGACATTTTAATACTGTTGTTAGACCAGTCATCTTGTACGGCATGGAAACTACAAATATAACCGGAATGGAGAATTTGCTCAAGATAGAAAGAAGAATTTTAAGAAGGATTTATGGTCCTAGGAAAACACAGGAAGGTTATAGACTGAGATCGAATGCAGAAATTTATAGTAAAATCGACAACCTTGAAGTGATGATCAGAAAACGGCGACTTCAGTTCTACGGACATATGGTCCGCATGGATTGCTCAAGGTTAAACAAACAAATTTTTGATAAAATCTGGAACTATAAAGGACAAGGAGGCTATGTAAAACAAATGAAAGAAGAACTTCAAAAATTCAAAATTACTGAAGAAGATTGTCTAAATCGAATAGAGTACAGAAAAAAAATTTTTGGTCTCAAAATTCTTGTCGGGGAGAAGAAAAATCTCAACAGAGGAGAATGGACTGCTGAAAGAAGAGCTGCACAGTCGACCAGGATGAAAGACTTCTGGAAGAGAAAGAAGGAAACTAGACCTATAAAGAAGTGATATTTGCGTGGTCCTTGTTGGCCTGTCCGCGGTGTATATATATTACAGTACTACAATTACAGTATTAAAGGGGGGGGGAATGTTGGGGTAGCGCGACTGCCTCACACCCATAGGCCCCAGGTTCGATTCCCGGCTCCGTCAGAGATTTTAGAAACTGGAACGGAGTGCACTCAGCCTCGTGAGGACAATCGAGTAGCTGTCTGACAGTGAGCAGCGCCCCGGTCACGGAGACCAAGATTAACGGCCGAAGGGACACAACGCGCTGACCACGTGCCACCCCATAATATGCAGTCCAAATGGCTGGGCAGCGGTCGCTTGGCAGGCCTAGACTCTTCATGGGCTGTAGCGCCACGGGATCTGTTTCATTATTAAGAGGTTTGGAATCTAGATTAAATATTGTTTGATAGCGTTTTAATTTTGGAAATCGTTGTAGTTATCCTAGAAATAGCTCCCATTGGCACCCATTTTCAACCCTAGGCAGATGCCGTTACGGTAGCTTCTTATAAGCTATGGTTGCTTCCTTCCGACGCCTTACCCAGTTTCATTCACTTAATCTCTCATACATTTGTTGTTGTTTTTCTCATTTGAGGGGCATGTTATTGTGGTATCTGTAGTTCGATTTCCACCTCAGTGGTTTTCTGTGGTTTTTCACTTATACTCCAGGCAAATCCTTTCATATATCGCGACCACCATTGTGACCTAAAGTATTTTCCAAATAGGAAGCTTCCGGCGCAGTCAGTTGGCATTTGAGGGTGCTTAAATGTGAGGGAGGCGTGTCAGTAGATTTAATGGGGCGTTAAAGACCCTTTCGGGGCAAAATTCTGGCACCTTGGCGTCTCTAAAAGCCGCAGTAGTTAAAATGGACGTTCAACCTATAACATTCGTATAACAAATAGAAAGATGTTTGAATTTCAAACTCCTGCCGAGTGCTATCCAATCCTGAGATCGTAACTGCTTACTACTCAACAGTTACTATAGTGGTATGTTTATTAGCTCTCCACACAGACGACCAGTGTTCTAATCCCGGATCTTATGGGTAGAAATTTAATCCTGGTATAAGGGTTAGATGCCCTCATCCTCGCAAATACCCTAGGGTGATATTCAACCTAAGGCCACGGCCGCCTCCCCACCAGTCTTAGCCCCGATTATAGGTGCATATACTAGGATATCGCTACAAAGGTAACCCACTCACAAGTTCATGAGGCCGATGAGCACGATGACCAAACCTCGAAGTTAAATTGAATGAAATTAAATCAAACAACATCAACGTTCTTCCTTGGCAGCCGCGTTGTGAATATAACAAGTTCTGCATTGGCTTTGCCAATTACAATAGGGGAGACTCAGCTAAATCCACAATATTAAGGGATTGTTTGATACATTAAGGGAAAGTGTTTAAAAAACTTAACATAGAAATTAAATTACTACATATTTGAGACATAAATTCCGTTCTTAAAATCTCATCTGGCATGGGTTATCTAAATCATCTTATTAAATTCACTTGAGCATCTGTTAATACTTTATGTATAGTCTACTGACTTATAGAAACATGTTTTCGGCCCTTCAGTGGGGCCTTCTTCAGCGTGTTAATTAGCTTAGCACCACATTAAGTGTAAGTGAACAGAATTACAATATACTGTAAATTAACATAAATTTTGAAATGGACGTCCTTACAATTTAAATTAGGAAATATATTCCTGTACTCAAATCCAAAATCAAAAATAGAAGTATTGTTCAATATAAATTTTGTATCTCGATTTCCAAGTAACCTTAAATGAACTGTGTCGTCTAGTGGTCTTATTAAAGTATGTTGGAATTGTTTATATCGAAGTCTTACATTTGATTTGAAGCAGTTGATTGTTACTTAATTTATCTTTATAGTTCTTGATTCATGAAGTTAAATTTAGCTGAGTCTTGTTGTGGAATATCAAAATGTAGTAAGTAATTTGTCAATGTTATGTTTAAATTGAACGGTGAAGTAATTTTAAATCGGCTTTCAGTTTTAAATTGATTGGTATGGTCGCTTGTTGTAAATAAAAAGTAAGTAAACATATTAAGTATTAACAGGTGTTCAAGCGAATTTAATTAGTTAACCTATTGAAGGTAATACGTAGATTTAAGCATTGCTCAATATGGCTAATGTTTTTGCCACAAATAAATCATCTAAAACTAAAAATAACACTTTGGAAGAAATTTGAATTTAGAAAATTTTTAGGGTATTTTAGTTGATACTAGTGGTACTAGTGCTAAATCCGTGGTACCTTGTCTAAATCCGCAAAATGCTAAGTCGAATAATATGCTTCATTACTACCACTACGGCATCACCGAGATACAAGTTATGTTACCCTATAAACACTTCACATAAAAACAACACAGGTTTCCTTGATTTTACCACTAGGTGGTAGCATTTCTCGTCTCAAAATTCATAGCCAGGGGAAATTAAATAGTTGACTCAACACAACTGGTAATAATAATAATAATAATAATAATAATATAGTATAGCCTCGGGTGCCGGGTGCAAGCTTTGTTATTTGACACCCGAGGACAGCTTGCATTTCGAATTTCGTTGTTCCTTTGATCACTATGAAAGTCAAGGAGGTTAGAATGATATCTAAGCTCCTTGAACACTTAAGTGCTTTCTAGTAGAGAAATGAGGAACTTCGTGTTGGCGGAAACTCCCGAGATTAATTTTGCTATTATGAACACAGCCTACTGAATTCAAATGGGCTCTTTGACATGCCAACATCGTATGACAAGCGTGTCGTAATTTTTGCTGCCTTTCAAAAATCACTTAACACGGCCAGGAGTGAACCTGCAAGCTTGGGGTTAGTAGACCGACACGTTAACCACTCACCCACCGTGGCAAGCAACACAACTGGTGAGATGAACTCGTCTCTTGCACTGGGGTATATCTGCATAAAAAGTATACAGTATATCAAGTACTGCGGAATTAGCCGTACTGTAGGGTTAGCAAAGTATCCCATACTGTATATCCCTATCCACACCTAACAGCAACATGGTTAACTTCTCAGATAAGATACCGTTAGACGTCTGACGATCCTTACTAATGATTCTTATAAAGGAGTGTTCTGTGATATATTACCTAATTGTTATACAAGAACGACTTCAAAGACTGAAATGCTAAGAGATAAATAATCTTCAATAGTACAAGTGACATCAGAGTGTAATGACACCTTAATCTCTTGTACAAAGCGACCGCATCGTAATGTGGTAATTCACGGTAATAAATGTATTTCTCTCTGACTAGGATGAAAGAATACGGTCAACAGTTTGTCTGACACTATAAAAACTCAGGGCCTTTGTGGTTGTATTAAATGTATTGGCTTCTAGCTGTATGGTATTTATAACAACTATATACATCATCAATCTCTTGGATATGGTGAAAGCTGAATGACCAAGAAGAGAGTTTGTTCCCTTGTGTATTATAAATCATTTAGTACTGATACTTTGACCAGGTGCGAGGAAATGGGAAGTCACAATCAATTTCTCTGTTGAACAAATTACTCAAATATAAATATTAAATTATCCTCATTCAGAATGTTAATGAGTGTGTAGTTAAATTAATTATTCCCTACTTAACATGCCTGATTTACACTTTAAATTAATATGCCATGTTCTGTTTGGATTAATGTGCCGTCAATAGCCTTCCATTACAAGGTCCATTACAACCGTGTTTTAATATATTTAAATAGGCATCCTTTCACCTCATGTCCAGAACGGCGTGGCTCAAAATATGTTTTATTCCTGACCAGCAAGGAGAGACAGAAATTACCATATAATGCCTTGGACATCCCTGGAGAAAGTGAAAGATATACGTGGAAGAAAGAGGTGTTGGGAGGTGCATTTGTCACCTGTTTCTACAATACGTCAATTTAGCAGTGCCAACGGCTTGGCTATGTTGTTGTAGCTGCCCTCGCGGTCGTAGTGCATGATTTGACGAGCACGGTTACGCCGCGGGACAATAATAATAATAATGATAATAATAATTCCTACTCTTACTTTGATCAAGGTCTTGGGACATAGTGGCCAACAGTAGCATTGTGCACCTACTGCGTGAAGTCTATCTTACATTAGCCCAGCTGAGTTGGGTGCGTCCGCTGCATTGTGAATGTGTTAGGCCCATTGAACTAGCGTGAGGCCTTGCCTGCTGGCGGGCTGGGACTGACTGCTCGTTTTATAGCCGTGCCGTGGCGCGAAGGGTTGTGTAATAGAATCCACACCGTGGTCACACCCTGCCCACAGTTCGTGAGGATTTGATGTGCAATGGACAGTCAATTGTTCCAATAACACAAAGTTCATTTGGCCTGCAGCTAACAGTATATCCATTAAAGCCTCACCTAGTTCGATAATACAACTGATATCGTTCAGATCATACATAATAAGCGAGTCCAACAAGGGACCAAGTTGAGTCTATCTTAATTAGTTGTGGATGGATAAATTCATACAACTGGTTGGTTATCCCTTTCATAGAGATAATTATTTCACTCCTTCATTTCTCAAGGCCAGTGGTTTAGCTACTTTTAAACACCGAATCTCGTGAGAGCTCCAACTTTAAACAACATTCAGCGTGGCCAAGACTTTAACAAGTGACCGGTTCCAGGATAGAAGTTGTGACATTTACCCGGAGATGGAATTTGCTGACATTTACCAGTCGCGCTCGAAAATGTGACTCCAGTACTCGCGTGGATTATAATCGAAGACCAATTGTTTTATTTGGTTCAGCAAATTGGAATGGGTATTTCATTACTTATTTTTTGTGTTAAAAATTTGATTTTCAATTTTATAAGAAGGATGGAGTGTTATATACTGTATATACTAATCATAGACAATTGCATGAAATACCAAATATTTTGGCACAGCACAAAAACTTAATTTGAACTTTTGAAAGAAATTTGATAATATTTCCCGTATTGAGTAAAACCATGAAATATTTGCGAACAGATGAGCATTTTTATACAATTAAGTGTTCAAAATATATTCAGTTTACCAATTCTATACAATATACCTATACATGAAAACCAACGCAGTTCAAGCGTAGTTCCTTAAATAGTCGCGTGGAGTACAGTGTTGCAGGCCTAATCCAAGTTGACTCTCTGGTATGCCACTGACACGCTAGTGGTCATTGATGCAATATTTCAAGGTGATTGTAGTGGGGAGACCTTATAGGAATGGTACTGAACAATGTAACCCTGGTTCAATTGTTTTATATCTGTAAACATAATGCACTTGATTTAGGTGCATACCTTAGTAGCCGCCGCGACCATTGGAGGTTAATCATGAGAGTTTTAGACAGAGACACTTAGATGAGGGCCAATAGGGACTAACCAGAACAGAGTATTATGGTCACCAATTTTAAAGCATAGTTTTGAGTAACAATGGTAACAAAATAAATAAATCTGCAATGAGACAATTTCAATGAGGCCCATTTCAAAGGCCTTAATAAACTTAAAGTTTATGGTAACCTAATATAATTTCTTGGCTGCCTGGCTTATATTAAGAAACTGCAATGATAAAAATATCTAGGAAAACCAGGGAATTTAGAACATTATTCAATAAATTGTTTCAGTCAAAACTATAAACTACAAAATGCCTTTATACTGAGAAAAAATCCATAATGTATGCAGATGCAGAAGTTCCATTAGCTACTTTTTGGGTCAAAATGATGGGAATATGAATGCCAAAACACTGAATGCTTGCCAATGGAATGTGATCTACAGATTCAAAATAATCTTAAAACAAGGCTGTTATTGTTACTGAAGTTTTCTTGCCTACATCGAGTGCTGAATATCACTGGTTATACGCCCCTATCCCCTACGTCTCTCCAATTTCATCGAGGTATTGGGTGTTTCCGGTTATGATTCTTGATCTCCTTCTGCCATAGGTTAGGCCGGTAGATAGACTACCCACAAAACCTTAAAGCAGCACTATAATGAGGCGTAATAGGCGAGATGAGGAGTGTGGTAGTTTGTCATTGCTTTCCTCACTGAGTCAGAACAATACCACTGACCCTATGAGTATAACCTTTCACAGTACACACAGGCACTAGTTGTGCCCTGAAGGCCATTACTCAGCATCAACCATACCCCAATAGCTTCCATATAATCACAGCCATGAATGAGACTGAGACATCGGTGGAAAGCCACATTTTACTCTAGCCTGACCCAATAGACAAATGCAAATGCAAATGGCTGGAGCTCGTGGTACAGTGACAAATTCTTGGCTACAACAATAGAGTTCCGAGTTCGATTCCCGGTTCTGCCAAGAAATTTCACTCTGGTTTGAGGACTTAAGTCAGCTTACGAGGTAGAATTGAGAAGAGGTGGTTTCGATTATTTCTCAGTCATCCTAGAAATAGTTTTCCATGGTTTCCAAATTTTTAAATACAGTATACTCTTCGATATTTATTAGAAGAACAAACAATTGAAGTAATTTGAACAATGTTACCACTCCAGGCGATTATTATTTTCAGGTGAAACACTCATTAAAATTTAGGTATAACCGTGTTGACCGACTGAAATAGCATTTATATTTCATTTACTAGGGCAACAATAAAAAAAATGGCTCTCAACACGATAAGATTATAAACAGCAAACAACGCAACATCTTCATCATGATCACCAGTCGTACTGAAAACAAATCCGAGCGAAAGGAATTTTGCTGTTATAAATGTGTCATACAGTGGCTGTTATACATTGAAGCGTTTGAATCGCCGCGTCACCTGCTTTATTACAAAATAAGTAATGATTTTAAAAAAATTGGCATTTATTAGGATTTTTAAACATGATTTTTACTGCATTAGATGTTTCCAACTAAGGCATGAACATCTACCTTCAAACGACACGGCGCGGTGGCAAATTTTCTACCGCATTGCTCAACTAGCCTGATGTGACAGGAATGTGCTGGAAAGAACGTACCTGCCTTGGTGATTGAGTAAAGCCGCAGGGGGAACGGAAGTCAGCGGTAACCATAGCAACAGGAGTTCCCTGATGCGAATTCAGCCAGCAAGCGAGTCGTCTCTCACCAATGATTGCTCATCCACATTGCTCTCATTTCAAGCAATCTTGTACTATAACAGATACTGTGCTCGCTGCACGTGCAGTTCGTTATTTAATAGTGACGTGTTGCGTGTGTAATATGTTTTACATTTTAATATTCCAAGATAAGAAATACAATAATATGAGTATTGAAATATTACTAAAATACCGTACCTAAAAGAAAACAGTATGGACGATGTGTTCGTGGAAGCATACACATTAAATTCTTTTGCATATATTGGCGCGTCACCATCCGATCACTCCTGAACCGCCACTAGTGTCATTGATTTGCCACCAGGGAATCTTTTTGAATAGCTGTCCTGTTGCTTGTTGCTCCGGAGAGCGAGTTCATTGAGGCAGAACGGAACGGAACGGCACGCTAGAAGTATACTGGCGTGAGGTGGGATGAGTGTCAGATTGTCCAATGTAGACGTCAAGATTGCGGACCAAGCGCTTTAGCTCATCAGCTATGCTGGACCGAGCGCCGCTTTAGACAAAGAAAAAGGTGAAACGTCCGACAACTCTCATTCATGAGCCCTGAGCGTCAGTGCGCTGGCCCATGAAACACATCTGCCAAAACCTGTGGCATATTCTGCATTTCGTATCGAGGCATGCAGTTTGTAATAATGGAGTGCTGTAGGTAACATTAATAATACTAACATTACATTTCACTGGCCGTGAAAGCCAATATACCATCTTTTTGGAAGCCTTTATCGGGAGGTTATGGCTGCTTGAGCTTTTAGTTCTCGCAGTAAAGAGGCGCAGGTGCGCTTCATGAAAAGGGAGGTAGCGCGCAGTTCGCTACCCCTGTGGGGGTCTGGTCGGGGACACCAAGAGCCCGCTGATGAGCCAGCTTGGTGCCCTAGGCGAAACCTCACACAAGACACGGCACAAACCTAGAAAAATTGCTGAGTTTTAGTACATTTCTTATTTGTTGTTGATTATTTTAAGGGCTTTGAGACATCATGGTCATGTAGCCCCATGCACTTGGGTGTGTGTAGAATTTGTCTTGAAATCTGAGCCACTGTGATGTTTGTACTCGCGTGTAGGCCTATACCGACAGCGGTAGCTACGCTCGCTAACGCGCAGTGCTAGGCCATGGGGTCAAGCTATCTGCGGATTTGGTAGACGTGGGTTTGAGCCCGACCATCCTTGAAATGGTTTTCTAACAGGCCACAGCCACTTCCTTCCACATCCTTGCCCAGTTTCATTCAACTTCATCTATTCAATCTCTCATCTCGGCGCGCAGGTCACCCACGGGCGTCGACTAGAAATACATAATAATTGAGTAGGATTCGGGTAGGAAGCGGCCGTGGCCTTAAGTTAGGTGCTATCCCGACATTTGCATGGAGTGAAAGTGGGAAACCACGGAAAACCACTTCCAGGATGGCTGAGGTGGGAATGGAAACCACGTATTCTCAGATTAACCACACGAGGTTGAGTGTGCCCCGTTCCAGCCTCAGATCAGAATTACATTTCTTGGCAGAGCCAGAAATTGAACCCGTGCCTCTGCGGTGACTGCTAAGAATGCTAGCCACTACGCAACGAGAAAAGGAACGAAGCTTTTAGTTTTACGTGACCGTTAATCATGCGATCATGAGCCACGGGACCTTCTTTTTACGTGGAATCCGAACCACAGGACATGGCATTTCCCTTCGAAAAACTCACATGCATTGACCGGGAATCAAACCCGGTCTACATTGGTGAGATCCTAACAGCTTGACCGCTGCGCCACCACGCCCCCTTTACGCATCGAGGTGGACTACATTTCTTGTTCTTCGTCCACATCGTGACGCAGTGATTAACTTTCTTGTCTGTCACTACGGAGGTTCGAGTTCGATTCTCGGCTATTCCGAAAAATTTAATTCTGGTCTGAGAGCTGGAACAGGGTACAAAACTGAGCAAAGGTGGGTTTGATCCCAATGAGTGGATTCCGTGGTTTCCCACTTCTACTCCAGGCAAACGTCACGGTGATACCTAAAATGTGGCTACGGCCATCTCTTTCCCAATCCCAGCCTCAATTACAAATACGCACACTACTGCAGACACCACAGTAACACAGGTTATCACTCAAATTCTAAACGAACTCAAGTTGACAGGGCCAAATGTTGACGATGTTCAAGCCCCGAAATGAAAGAAAAACCACAAACATCTCTGCTTAATGCTTACATGTTTATATAGATGTTAATTGCCAATTTTATTGATTAATTATCACATCATTAAATAATTTAAATAAAAGGAATAATGAAGTCAACAATAATTTTTTATCCAGAATAATTCATTTTAATTGTGCGAGCTTAAAATTGGCACGGAGTGGCTTTCTGCTATGGGATTAATCGCTCTTTGCTAGCTATTATCTCGGAGTTAATGTGCTTACTCGCGAGGCTGTGAAATCTCGCTTAGCTTTAAATACTGAACGAGGCTTAAGAAATATGTAGCCAACTGTGCTGTGGAATGGGTGCGGGATTGAGTCTCGCTTCAAAATTTTAGGGCGTTAAAACGCTAGAGACCTTCACCAGATAATTTACTGAACCCGATGGGGTTATGCTGACTGGAATCGAACATGGTTCTCAGAGACTGTGATCTCAGTAAAAAGGTTCCACCAGGAAGCGAACCAGAGATCTACAGGGAGTTTCTTGGTAAAAACCCCTCGAAAGAAATGTATATTTAATCACTGGTGTGATTTTTGATGAAATGGCATTATTTATTAAAATAATGTAGGAAATAATGAGCAGATTATATCATTATAAGACGATTTGGTGTAAGCTATTGGAGATTTGAAGCACAGAGGAGGGCAGAGCTGACATTTACTAATCGGCCCAGAATTGTGGGTTGGTCCCAGTGGAGCCACGTCCATCTCTGTCACCCCATTATGTCGTCTGGAGCAGGGGAGAGGCCTGAATAATGACACAGTTATTCCCCGACGGAGAATAGATTTAGAGGAGGGGCGGAGAAATGCCCAGAAAAATCATTGATTACTCGTGATTGGAGTAACGAATCGAGATGAGAGTTGCACACAGGTGAATATCTTGGCAAGAAGATAATTTTAGAGTCTTTTACCTGCGAAATTGGTGCATATTTAGTGATGTGCGTAAGGACTGTAAAACGACCATTGTTCGCGGATGGATGTGAAGATGTTGACGGGGAGTTCCCGACTAGGTAGCGTCCCACGCCATGGAGAAAGGAATTAATATTAATTAATTGAACGAGCGATTCCTTTGCACACAGATAGTTTTGGGACCTGTGAAGAGAGAGGAACACAATGATCATGGTTTGAAGACCTGAATCATGCTGTGAGAGGAGCGAAGATTACGCGGGAAGATGTTGCTCTACTTTCTGTGGAAATCCGATATAAGGGAGTAGACCCCAGGAGGAGCCCTCTGTTCTCAGTGTTACTCTGTTCTAACTCACTTGAAGCTCAGTCGAGACGCAGTCAAGCTCAGTCTACATGCCGCCAAGCGCAGTTACAGCCAGTTACAGTTTTACTCAATTGTCAATTGTAGCACAATGGCAATAAGTTGCAATCAGTATGCAGCAAATATGCAGCAGTACGAGACAGCGTGTAAGCCGCAGACAGAAGTCTTCAAATAAGCTACGTGCAGTCTTCGAGTGAAACTTCAGTCAGCTACAGCCAGGTTGAAGCAAGTTCGTCAAGGCAAAACGCATGACGATTCTATTCATCAAGACGCCGAACAAAGACGGGTATGTGTAAAAGAAACAGTAAATACGCTTGTATGAATAATAGTCGTGATACAGGCATAATTAGCAGCACGAACTATGACGTGTTCAGTTACGAAGCACCGTATAGACTAACGGTAGAAATATTGTATATAATTATTTGTGAAAGTGTTGAACTTTATTAAGCGCAGTGTGTATAGTATTAACTAATCGTATATGTGTGTAACAACGATAGAATGCGCTAAAGAAACCTTACTAAGTGTTTGGTATTGCCATGAGAGTACCAGATGTTAACGCTCATGTTTAGGAGCAAGCGTATTGATGTAACGCAGGACGCTTACTGTAGGAGTAATGATCGTCATAAAACTGTTGGAGAGTTCCGAGAGCAGATAACCAGACTTTCAATCAGGAGTTGGTAACGTCAGATGCCGTCGACACCTGCAATTTCGATCTCTGCTAGGGAATTTCAGCATTGAAGTGTGTATAAAGTGACGAGTGTTCAGTGTAATGTATATGTAAAAATATCATTTAAAGTAGTGTTTGATGAAGTGTTTTACATGTTTGGGGAGTGATAACTTCCTGAAAGGTATGCAACGTGTCGTGTTGGTGATAGAAATTAGGTGTAATCAAATGTGTGTAAACAAGAGAAATATGTCGCGTTAAACCCATTATGGCGGGCGACATGGAAGAATATGATTGGTCGGAGCCACCTTAGATGCCTATAGAGATGTAAGTACCCCACAAATTATGGTTATAATTATGTAGAAGTATGGACCGATGCATGTCTGTGATTCCGTAAAGATATTGTGAATTCCTTATAGATGCCAGTAAAAATCAGTTAGGAGGCTGATCCTCCATGTTTAATCAGTATTGAGTTGATTTTTATAGAGTTGAAATGATGATTTGCATCATTAAGTGGAGTAATTATTCCCACTATGAATTAAGAATGGCAATCAGTTATGTAAATGTAACGAACGCGATTGTTCGAGTTTAAAACGTTTAGCTATGTCGGAAATTTTGGTAATTTATGTGAGAATAATAATAAATGATGATTTTGGTCATTTATGTCAATGAGATTTATAATAATAATGGTAAATTATGATTTTGGTCATTTATGTCAATGATGATAATAATAATAATGGTTATTAAGAGTATGAATGAACACATCAGGAAACAAATAAATGTTGTAAGCGAGAATTATTAACGCTAAGTGCAAGACTTATCAATCTAAGCAGGAGGATGTTACAGTGAGGTTACATTTCAGTAATTATGGAAAGAAGTTTTATATCAGAATATTGCATATATTCGGTAATGATACCAGTAATGAAAGAGCTTTTATTGAATTGAATTTGCAGCTTAATTGAGAAGCTTATAGAGTAAATGTTAGATTTCTCTTAATATTAGAGGTCGGAATGTCGTAGCATGGAGCATTAGGGGCCAGATAGTCTATTCTACGTATGAATTCTCCTATGTCGTGGACATTGTTGGAGACATTATTTATTCCGGAGTTCTAGTGAATGGACCCTAACTCTGAAGAAAGGATTGAAATGTGTTCCGGATTGGAATCCTTGATAGAGTCGAGGAAACAAGGACACCTCGCAGCTCTATGATTTCCCGAGAACTTATAGATGAGTTATGTACGCTCGTGGGCAGCGAAAACTCATGGCGACAGTGGTTTTGTGCGCCTATATTATACTTGAGACATCGGTCAACCGCCAGGCTCATGCATTACGAACCCCGAACCTTCATGTTGAATGGACCCATGTGAGGCCATTAATTAATCGTTATCCTCGACGTAGGAATAATTACAAAAGCTCATTCAATACCTGTTGGCATAATAGTCAATTAAGATCCTTTGGGAACATATGTGTCGGTCAGGACACAGTATTTGTCTTGTAAATCTCCACTGCTTAGAGAGAGGGAAGCTTTCAAACTTTTAGAAAGGTCGAGATAATTGGGGAAACGACCCATTCCACTTTCTATTGTGTAGCGATTTCCTTAGCCGAGGGTCGGAGCCAACCACCCGGACCGCTCAGGCAAGTAAAAGAGGGAAGAAATTCTAGACCTTGTTAAAATGACATATAATGCAAGATTGTTATGTTGAGTATTATAGCCATGTGGTTTGTGAACACATGGATAATTGTAGTTAATCCTGATGGTTCATTAATTTAGCTATCTGACGAATAGTTACATGATATATTTGTACTGTCACTGGAACCAAGTCATGTAGTTGGTTACTAGATGCCAATCGCCATGAGCGCGAGGCAGTCTATCGTACAATCCGACATAAGCTATAACGTAACGTTTTATCTAGGAATCACAGACAGCACGCAGTGAAACCATATAATTGAAGGATGTGTAGGGGGTAGCTTACATAATTATGGAGTTGCACGTTGATTTTGGTGCAACGTCCAAATAGGTAAATGCATGCAAAGCATTTCATTGGTGAGAAGAAAAATATTAAAACACGCACGGCACACATAATTGTTTAACGTAAAGAGGTTTAAGGAATAATCCTTGTTGTAATATTGAAGAAGTCACATTGTATGACTATTATGTTAATGTACAGTTTGTTTTGAAGTCGTAGGTGCATCAGCGCACTAGTATATCCTTGTGAAGTTCACAGAAGGGTAAAGCATTATGGCTAGGTATGACTTTGTTGTGATTTCATATTTGTTTATTTGTGGATTGTGGAAGTAAAAATTTTGTTTGCTTTATTTTATGCTTTTTTTGGGTATTGTTTTGTGTTTGAAGCCATGATTTATTTTACTGGATTAAAGTTTTAGAATAGAGTTGTGCCTTATCATTGTAGAGTTGATACCTTTTAGCCTCAAATCCAAAATATGCACTGCAAAATTGGGGTTACCGTACACGCCTGAGAGCTGATGCTAGTTGGAGGCAGATGCATATTATCCAACGAGATTACTCACATGGGTACATGGGATTTGATGTCCTATACTGTGATTTGAGCTAAAGGTACGACTAAAGTCGGTCAGATTTAATGCACACAACTCTATTAAAGTAAGAATTAACGAAGTAGGGTGTGACCGCTCCTAATCCATAGCTAAGTTCCGATACGTATATATAAATTTTGATAGATTGTGTATCACTATCATTTATCATGACGCCCATCTGTGGAGTCTATGGTAGTAAAAGCTCTATTAATTTATCATGGCGTGGCCCAAGTGGGGCTTTCGGCAGTAAAAACCACTCCCTGAACAGTTTTTATAGTAAATTAAAATACGGCCGATGTCCTACTAATGCTAGTACCACGACACATATTAATTTATCATGGCGCCCAACGTGGGGCTTATGGGATTTAGGGAAAACCCATAGATTTTTTATGGTATTTCATGGGGAAAACCATAGTAATTGTTTTGCCTCAAACTGTGTTTGAGTGATTTTTGAATTCAGTAGGCTTTTGAGGTAACGCAGAATCTCTCTATTGAGAAGAGAATGGCCTAAGGGTACTAGCGTTACATACCCAATCCACAATCTACCATAATATTATCAGGTTTTGTACGACTTCACAATATGTGTGCAGTGTTTGATGTTTCTCTTCGAAACGTATCCACATATTTTTCCAGGAAGCCTGCCTGCATATTTAAGTGTGTTATTGTAAAATGTCAGGTACGGAGGAGATCTTGCAAGTTATTGCAGGACTGAAACAACATTTTGATGCTGCTCATGAGCAGAGTAAACTGGAAACCAAAGCGTTCCAGGATAGTATAAACACTCGGTTAGATGAGAACCAGAGAGAGTTAAATAACAGGTTAGATGCCAATCAGGAGGCAATTAATGCAACTCAGGTTGAAATAAACAACCGTTTAGATGCAAATAAAACTGAAATAAACAGTCGGTTAGATGCAAATAAAGTTGAATATAAAGATGAATTAAACAATAAGTTAGGTCAAATGCAAGAAGTCATTAAGACCGAAGTAACAGATACTGTTGTAAGCATTGTATCGGAAATGCAGGTAAATACTGATAAACGTTTCGAGGCCATAGAAGCCAAACTTGAGGGTAATTTGCAAGCGTGTAGGCATGCTCAGGAGCAAACCAACAGTAAATTAGAGGCGTTGTCTAACGATATTAAGGATATTCAGATCCAAAATGAGGCGAATCTCGAACGCCAAGCGAAACAGTTCGCAGAGTTTACGAAAACAGTAGACCAGAGATTAGAGGAGAACGACTCCAAATGGGACCAGAAATTGAAAAGCTACGCTAGAGCAATTAACGGTGACCTCAAGAAACAGGACCAGAATATATTAGGTCAATGCCAGGAAATAGGCGAAGTTAAGGCTATCGCGCAGGAAAGTAAGGAGCTGGTAGGCAACGTAAAAGGTCAGATGGGTAAAGTTCATAAAGAACTGGACCAAGTTCAGAGTGATATTGTCATAGTCAATAAAAGACAAGAGGAAAATAGAGGCGAGATCACCAAGGTCCGGAATGAATTGTCTAAAGTCAATGGACACATTCAAGATGAAATTAAAGGTCTGAGAGAAGAACTCGAAATAAGAGAAGGCCAGAAAACAGAGGCAAGCGACAAGACCCTTGCTCAAATTAAAGAGGACGTAGAGGATGAAATATCCCATATCAAACAAAGTCTGAAAGAAGACAAGGTGAAAATCTTTCAAGTAGCCGAGGAAAACCGAGATAGGCTTACGAGGATAGAAAAAGAAGTCATCACTCGCCTAGAAAGAGCAGAAATGCGCCATAACCAAATGGAGACTAGGATAATAGCACAGGAGGAGACACTTCTGAAATATCCTAAGTCAAATGAAGGCAGCATAGAGGATATAAGAAAAACAAGGTGGGCAGACCTAGAAACCCAACCTATAAGCAGGAATGCTGCAGGCGCAGGAGAAAGTCCTTACATGACGCCAGGTGTACCAATTGCGGCATCGACGCCACATGAAAATGCGATGCACACCCAGGTGATAAACGTCATTAGGGCAAGCGAAGAAAAACCTAGGAAGTTTTCAGGTAGTCACTGTAGTATGACACCAAAATATTGGTTAAAGGAAGTGACTGAATATCTCAATGATGCACGAATACCGCAGGAGCGTAGGCTACGTGCTATAGAGAAGTTAACAGAGGGGGAGTGCGCATTATGGTTTCGCAGCTTCCGTTACACTTTTGATACTGTTGAGGAATTCCGCGAGGCATTCTTGAAGAGGTATTGGGACGCCGCGACTCAGCAGAATTTACGGCTGGATTTGTATGCCAAAAAGTACAGCACGAACAACCGGACGAAGTACGCAGAATTCTTCATATCGCAGATGTGTCGTTTTAAAGAGCTGGATCAAAAACCTAGTGAACTGGAGCTATGCATTGCTATCGCCAAACAGCTTCCATACGAGATCCAAAGGCTACTAATCTCGGCTAATGCGAAAACTGCTATGGAAATGGAGACAGTTCTAAGGCAACTGGACCTCACCACAGCAAATACTATGCGTCAGAGTCGAACCGTGGAACAAGTCCACGTGACCAACACACAGACTGACCAACAGCAAGCTCCAAGGAACAACAAGGCCACGAGCACAGAAACTTTAGATTCCTATGGACGGCAATGGGAACAGGAACCCAGAAAATGGCAGTCAAGGTACAAAGGAAATGCTAATAAAGCAGGAAGAGGTCGAAGTTCGTGGAATAAACACAATAACAGGGGCAAACCGTACCATAACAATGGAGGTAATAATGGCCAGGAAGGCAATAATAGAAATTGGAGACCCCAAGAGAGAAGAAATAACTTCGATGACGAGGCAGAAGAGCGATATCATGCTTCTTTGCGATACCTCGAAGAAAGGGGAGATGAGCCCCAGAAATCACAAGTCCGCTGGCAAGAAGTCATGCAGAACAGGACATCGCCAGACAGATATGGAGATGGAGCTAAGAGTTTGGAACTACAGCGCAGCGAACAGGAGAGAAGGAACTCCAAAGGGGCGGGCGCTGAAAAAAAAAAAAAACGCCAAAATTAGAAGAGCTCGAGACTGATGGATGGAAGTCTATTAACATCGTCAATTGGATAGCCAAACCAGAAGAATTGATTGAGGATACAGGAGGACCACAGGTCATGGTCAAGAGAGAATTGCCTATTATAATTGTGAGAGTGGCAGGATTAAAAGTCAGAAGTCTGCTAGACACAGGATCAACAGTGAGCCTGATGACACAAGCTCTATATAATGAAATAGCCCGGAGAGAGAACATTTTGAAGATACCGATCTCCAGTGTCAAAATTAAAGGGGTAATTCCAGACAGAACAATGATATGTAAATACCAGGTATTCCTAGATTTACAGATAGGAGGCTCTATTTTCTCACAGAGTTTTCTGTTAGTGAACAAACTACCTTATAACCTACTTATTGGGGCAGAGTTTATAAGGGAATACAGAGTGATAATTGACCTAGCACAGGACAGGGTTATGTTCCATGTGAATGAAGAAGCTGAAGGCTTAGAGGTCGCACTCAATGAAATTGAACCAGGATCCAGTGAACAAGTATGGCATACATACAGAGATGTGGCTGATGAAGAAGTGTTAGCTATTGAGCAGTTAGAAGCGGAGCTCAAAACACTAGCCACAGACTTGGAAAAAGATCTGGAACCCAAATTGGAAGACTACATTTCGGAGAAGCTAGAAGAAGCGAAAATTGGGCTAAAAGAGAAGGAAAATTTAAAGCAGTTATTGCTGGAACAGAAGGAAGTCTTTGATTCGAGACCTGGTCGGATAAAGAACTTCACTTATGCTTTTCAAGTCAGTGATTGGACACCATTTAGGCAGAAACCCTACCCTATAGCTGAAAAGCATTATGCTAAAGTGAAAGAGGCAATTCAGGAGATGTTGGAGGCCGGCGTTATTGAGAAAACACCTACGCCTTATGTAAGTCCATTGGTAATTGTACCAAAGACAGACGGATCTGTCAGAGTCTGCTTGGACCTGAGACGCTTAAATTTGAGAGTTATTCCGGAATTTGACCAAGTGCCACCTATTAAAGAGATCCTCAGGAAGTTTAAAGGGAAAACTATATTCTCAAACTTGGATATCACATCCAGTTTCCACCATCTTGAATTAGAGAAGAAAACTAGTCTGTTGACAGGATTTATGTTTGATCAACATACATTCACATTTTTAAGGCTACCTTTTGGGTTGAAAACAGCTGGTTCAGCCCTGATAAGAGCGTTAGATCGCAATCTATCAGATGAGGTTAAAGAGAGTACCATCAGATATGTAGACGACATTCTACTCACATCAGAATCTCTGGAGGAGCACATGAGAGACCTGAAGAAGTTGCTAGATGACCTTCGAGAGGCTAACTTTAAGGTCAATATCAAGAAATCGCACTTCTGTCAGAGGGAAGTTAAATTCCTAGGGCATGTTATTGATGCAAATGGAGTGAAGCCCAATCCAGATAAATTGGAGATAATTCGGAATTTCCCTCGACCCACGAAAGTTAAGCACGTCCGACAGTATTTGGGAGTAATTGGATTCTTTTCGAACCACTGCCCAAACTATACTGCGACAGTAGCACCACTGCAGGACCTATTGAAGAAAGGCGGCAGATGGAATTGGACGGAGCAATGTCAGGAAGCATTCGTGAGGTCAAAACAAATGCTTTTGGAATATGTGAAACTGGGATACCCAGATTATACCCAGAAGTTCATCATACAGACGGATGCATCACTTATTGGGATTGGAGCGATGCTATTCCAGGAAAATGTTGACCAGCCTGAGAAGAAAGTTTTTATCGCCTTTATCAGCAGAAGACTGAGAGCCCATGAGAAAAATTACACGATCACAGAGATAGAATTGCTCGCAATTTTGTACGCGTTGCAATCGTGGCACAAACTCGTGTACGGCTTCCGAATAGTTCTGAGAACAGACCATAAAGCTTTAACATTTTTGTTAAAGACAGATTTGTCTAGTCAGAGATTGACAAGATGGTCCCTGTATATCCAGCAATTTAATGTGGAAATAGAATACTGTCCAGGGAAAGAGAATGTAATACCGGACATATTAAGTCGTTACCCTAGAGAAGAAGAAGTACTAGCGGTCCAAATTGAGAATCGAGATCAGAAGACGTTGGATGACTTAAGGAACATTACCAACCTACAACGCGAAGACCCATGGTTGAAGATGATAATCGATTACTTTGAGGGACGCTTAGCAAGGGGAACTGCGATATACAGAGAGGCGGAGGCATTGGCAACAGATTATGTATGGTATAATCAGATATTACACAAGTGGGACGATGTGGATCACACACGTCAAAGGATTGTAATTCCTGCATCTTTGCAGAGGAGGTTAGTATGGCTAGCCCACAGAGCATTTGGTCATCCGGGGATTGATAAAATCTGTGCTCTGTTGAAGGAAGCATTTACTTGGCCGAAATTGAGAGAAACGGTGAGAAATGCTATTAGAACATGTGATCTTTGCCAAAGGGTAAAGCCGAATCCCTTTTTAATGAGGCAACGACCTATCCCGTTATTACCAGAGAAGCCAAGGCAGCTATTGAGTATCGACAACTTTGGACCATTGCCTAGAGCACGTAGAGGCAATAGACACATTTTTGTAGCCATGGATGTATTTTCGAAAATGGTGGTGTTGTGCCCCATTCAAAAGACAAGTTCAAAACAGGTCTTGAAGCGCCTGAAAGAGAGAGTTATTCCGATTCTTGGGAAGCCGGATAACATTCTCTCGGACCACGGAAGTTGCTTTACTAGTGCAGAATTTCGTCGAGAACTGGAAACTCTAGGAATTAGGCAGATTTTATCTACCATTCGCCATCCTGAGGCAAGTCCCGTTGAAAGAGTAATGAGAGAGATCCAGAAATACATGAAGATCTACTGTTCTGAAGCGAATTGGCGTTGGATTGAATTTCTAGAAGTAATTGAATACTGTATAAATAATACTGTACATGAGGCGACAGGTCAGGTTCCCGTTACTCTACATCTGGATCAGAGACCAGAGAGACCGTGGAATGGTGTTATTCCATTACCTGTAGACGCACAGCCCGGTAGAGAATTGAGGATCCAACGAACCTTTGAATATCTCAAAGCACAGGCGGAGAGACGTCAGAGAAGGAATCGTGCGAAGAGGTATCATAAACCGCTTCTCGTGGGACAGAAAGTTTTAATTAAGAAACCCGCCAGTTCAGATCCAGAGGCACGGAAGTATAAAAAGTTTAATTTTTCTTACCACGGCCCGTTCGAGGTGATAAGAGACCTCCAGAACAATGCATACAGGTTAAGGCATTTAGAGAATGGAAACGAGGTCGTTATGAACATAGCCAACTTAAAAATTTATTACTCGCCAGAAGAATTCGATGAACCAGAAGAAGAATTAGTAACGCACACCCAACTCAACGTGGAGAGCGGAGGCAGCCAAGCAGGCAGACCTGAATGTTGGAACGGCGAGACGGGACAAGAAACAGACAGTTTACCCAGTGTAAGCGGAGAGCAGAAAGAATGCCAGTGTTTGCGAGAACTCTATGAAGAAATGGTCAGAGTAGCCAGAGAGGTTGAGGCTGTAAACGCGACCCTTCGCAGGGAGAATAGACAGCTCAGAAACAAGGCCGAGTGTGGAAGGGGGAACACTACTAACCCACTCGTAGCCAGACAAGGTGAAGGACCCCAGACGTAAACACAGACGGTGGTCGACAGTCAGCTGGTTACTTATATAAGCCACTTGCATTGGACTTTTATAAGTTTTGCAAGGGGAACATGAACCCGATGGGGTTATGCTGACTGGAATCGAACATGGTTCTCAGAGACTGTGATCTCAGTAAAAAGGTTCCACCAGGAAGCGAACCAGAGATCTACAGGGAGTTTCTTGGTAAAAACCCCTCGAAAGAAATGTATATTTAATCACTGGTGTGATTTTTGATGAAATGGCATTATTTATTAAAATAATGTAGGAAATAATGAGCAGATTATATCATTATAAGACGATTTGGTGTAAGCTATTGGAGATTTGAAGCACAGAGGAGGGCAGAGCTGACATTTACTAATCGGCCCAGAATTGTGGGTTGGTCCCAGTGGAGCCACGTCCATCTCTGTCACCCCATTATGTCGTCTGGAGCAGGGGAGAGGCCTGAATAATGACACAGTTATTCCCCGACGGAGAATAGATTTAGAGGAGGGGCGGAGAAATGCCCAGAAAAATCATTGATTACTCGTGATTGGAGTAACGAATCGAGATGAGAGTTGCACACAGGTGAATATCTTGGCAAGAAGATAATTTTAGAGTCTTTTACCTGCGAAATTGGTGCATATTTAGTGATGTGCGTAAGGACTGTAAAACGACCATTGTTCGCGGATGGATGTGAAGATGTTGACGGGGAGTTCCCGACTAGGTAGCGTCCCACGCCATGGAGAAAGGAATTAATATTAATTAATTGAACGAGCGATTCCTTTGCACACAGATAGTTTTGGGACCTGTGAAGAGAGAGGAACACAATGATCATGGTTTGAAGACCTGAATCATGCTGTGAGAGGAGCGAAGATTACGCGGGAAGATGTTGCTCTACTTTCTGTGGAAATCCGATATAAGGGAGTAGACCCCAGGAGGAGCCCTCTGTTCTCAGTGTTACTCTGTTCTAACTCACTTGAAGCTCAGTCGAGACGCAGTCAAGCTCAGTCTACATGCCGCCAAGCGCAGTTACAGCCAGTTACAGTTTTACTCAATTGTCAATTGTAGCACAATGGCAATAAGTTGCAATCAGTATGCAGCAAATATGCAGCAGTACGAGACAGCGTGTAAGCCGCAGACAGAAGTCTTCAAATAAGCTACGTGCAGTCTTCGAGTGAAACTTCAGTCAGCTACAGCCAGGTTGAAGCAAGTTCGTCAAGGCAAAACGCATGACGATTCTATTCATCAAGACGCCGAACAAAGACGGGTATGTGTAAAAGAAACAGTAAATACGCTTGTATGAATAATAGTCGTGATACAGGCATAATTAGCAGCACGAACTATGACGTGTTCAGTTACAAAGCACCGTATAGACTAACGGTAGAAATATTGTATATAATTATTTGTGAAAGTGTTGAACTTTATTAAGCGCAGTGTGTATAGTATTAACTAATCGTATATGTGTGTAACAACGATAGAATGCGCTAAAGAAACCTTACTAAGTGTTTGGTATTGCCATGAGAGTACCAGATGTTAACGCTCATGTTTAGGAGCAAGCGTATTGATGTAACGCAGGACGCTTACTGTAGGAGTAATGATCGTCATAAAACTGTTGGAGAGTTCCGAGAGCAGATAACCAGACTTTCAATCAGGAGTTGGTAACGTCAGATGCCGTCGACACCTGCAATTTCGATCTCTGCTAGGGAATTTCAGCATTGAAGTGTGTATAAGGTGACGAGTGTTCAGTGTAATGTATATGTAAAAATATCATTTAAAGTAGTGTTTGATGAAGTGTTTTACATGTTTGGGGAGTGATAACTTCCTGAAAGGTATGCAACGTGTCGTGTTGGTGATAGAAATTAGGTGTAATCAAATGTGTGTAAACAAGAGAAATATGTCGCGTTAAACCCATTATGGCGGGCGACATGGAAGAATATGATTGGTCGGAGCCACCTTAGATGCCTATAGAGATGTAAGTACCCCACAAATTATGGTTATAATTATGTAGAAGTATGGACCGATGCATGTCTGTGATTCCGTAAAGATATTGTGAATTCCTTATAGATGCCAGTAAAAATCAGTTAGGAGGCTGATCCTCCATGTTTAATCAGTATTGAGTTGATTTTTATAGAGTTGAAATGATGATTTGCATCATTAAGTGGAGTAATTATTCCCACTATGAATTAAGAATGGCAATCAGTTATGTAAATGTAACGAACGCGATTGTTCGAGTTTAAAACGTTTAGCTATGTCGGAAATTTTGGTAATTTATGTGAGAATAATAATAAATGATGATTTTGGTCATTTATGTCAATGAGATTTATAATAATAATGGTAAATTATGATTTTGGTCATTTATGTCAATGATGATAATAATAATAATGGTTATTAAGAGTATGAATGAACACATCAGGAAACAAATAAATGTTGTAAGCGAGAATTATTAACGCTAAGTGCAAGACTTATCAATCTAAGCAGGAGGATGTTACAGTGAGGTTACATTTCAGTAATTATGGAAAGAAGTTTTATATCAGAATATTGCATATATTCGGTAATGATACCAGTAATGAAAGAGCTTTTATTGAATTGAATTTGCAGCTTAATTGAGAAGCTTATAGAGTAAATGTTAGATTTCTCTTAATATTAGAGGTCGGAATGTCGTAGCATGGAGCATTAGGGGCCAGATAGTCTATTCTACGTATGAATTCTCCTATGTCGTGGACATTGTTGGAGACATTATTTATTCCGGAGTTCTAGTGAATGGACCCTAACTCTGAAGAAAGGATTGAAATGTGTTCCGGATTGGAATCCTTGATAGAGTCGAGGAAACAAGGACACCTCGCAGCTCTATGATTTCCCGAGAACTTATAGATGAGTTATGTACGCTCGTGGGCAGCGAAAACTCATGGCGACAGTGGTTTTGTGCGCCTATATTATACTTGAGACATCGGTCAACCGCCAGGCTCATGCATTACGAACCCCGAACCTTCATGTTGAATGGACCCATGTGAGGCCATTAATTAATCGTTATCCTCGACGTAGGAATAATTACAAAAGCTCATTCAATACCTGTTGGCATAATAGTCAATTAAGATCCTTTGGGAACATATGTGTCGGTCAGGACACAGTATTTGTCTTGTAAATCTCCACTGCTTAGAGAGAGGGAAGCTTTCAAACTTTTAGAAAGGTCGAGATAATTGGGGAAACGACCCATTCCACTTTCTATTGTGTAGCGATTTCCTTAGCCGAGGGTCGGAGCCAACCACCCGGACCGCTCAGGCAAGTAAAAGAGGGAAGAAATTCTAGACCTTGTTAAAATGACATATAATGCAAGATTGTTATGTTGAGTATTATAGCCATGTGGTTTGTGAACACATGGATAATTGTAGTTAATCCTGATGGTTCATTAATTTAGCTATCTGACGAATAGTTACATGATATATTTGTACTGTCACTGGAACCAAGTCATGTAGTTGGTTACTAGATGCCAATCGCCATGAGCGCGAGGCAGTCTATCGTACAATCCGACATAAGCTATAACGTAACGTTTTATCTAGGAATCACAGACAGCACGCAGTGAAACCATATAATTGAAGGATGTGTAGGGGGTAGCTTACATAATTATGGAGTTGCACGTTGATTTTGGTGCAACGTCCAAATAGGTAAATGCATGCAAAGCATTTCATTGGTGAGAAGAAAAATATTAAAACACGCTCGGCACACATAATTGTTTAACGTAAAGAGGTTTAAGGAATAATCCTTGTTGTAATATTGAAGAAGTCACATTGTATGACTATTATGTTAATGTACAGTTTGTTTTGAAGTCGTAGGTGCATCAGCGCACTAGTATATCCTTGTGAAGTTCACAGAAGGGTAAAGCATTATGGCTAGGTATGACTTTGTTGTGATTTCATATTTGTTTATTTGTGGATTGTGGAAGTAAAAATTTTGTTTGCTTTATTTTATGCTTTTTTTGGGTATTGTTTTGTGTTTGAAGCCATGATTTATTTTACTGGATTAAAGTTTTAGAATAGAGTTGTGCCTTATCATTGTAGAGTTGATACCTTTTAGCCTCAAATCCAAAATATGCACTGCAAAATTGGGGTTACCGTACACGCCTGAGAGCTGATGCTAGTTGGAGGCAGATGCATATTATCCAACGAGATTACTCACATGGGTACATTACATCCTTCACACAAATTCCAGTGTATCTGAAACCATAGCAGTTGTACGCATATCATCTTTGTCATCGCCACTATTATCAACAAAAGGATCCTCTACCGTTCCTGGGTGTAATGGAATAGTCAGTTTAATAGAATGACAGAAGGACAGACGAACACGAAATAGAAATTCTAAAAATCCCCACCATCCCCTATTAAGGTCATTATCTCCTAAAATTCGCAACATACATTTGTAAAATAAACTGATCCTTGTCCCTAATGATGCTTTCGATCGGAGGAAAGCGTGCAACCAAATGTAGGAAACCATGCAAAGAAGTGGAGGGAAGCACGCAAAGCAGTGGGGGGAAGCATGCAAACAAGTAGAGTGAAGGTATGCAAACAGGTAGAGGAAAGGCATGCAAACAAGTGAAGGAAAGCATGCAAACAAGTGAAGGAAAGCATGTAAACAAGTGGAGGAAATCATGTCAACAAGTGAAGGAAAGCATGCAAACAAGTGAAGGAAAGCATGCAAACAAGTGAAGGAAAGCATGCAAACAAGTGATGGAAATCATGCAAACAAGCGGAGAGAAGGCATGCAAACAAGCGAATGAAAGTATGTAAACAAGTGAAGGGAAGCATGCAAAGGAACTGGGGAAAGAATGCAAACAAGTAGAGTGAAGACAAGCAAACAAGTAGAGTGAAGGCATGCAAACAAGCGGGGGAAAGGCATGCAAACAAGTGAAGGAAAGTATGTAAACAAGTGAAGGAAAGCATACAAACAAGCGGATGACACCATGCAGACAAGTTGACCTTACAGAATACATCGGGATTAATGCTAAGTACTACCCTGCCAGGGAATTGTTACCGCTAGACGTGCAGCGGCGAAGTTGTGTATACATTACGTCATCTCGACTCGTTATGGCTGCAGCGAGCGGTTGCGGAGCAAGAGGGGGAACGCATGTACAGGCATACAATCAGAACACACCACACAGCGCACGACCCAGCACGAATCATGCACACAAATGACATGCGATAAGGTTTCGCTAGCAACGACTGCACGTCTATCGCAGGCGTGTGGCTGGGCGGAGCGCATTAGTTCCGATTTCCACCAACGGTAACAATTCGCTGGTAGGGTAATAGGAATCAGTCCTTACTGACTCGTCCATGTCCTAATACAAAAACGCCAATTAGAAAATAAAATATACATGCAAAACGTTGCTGTTCTGTTTGTATGTTGTCTCGAATGAGCATTCGATATGACAAGAGATGTTTCCATTTGCAGGAACCGGAAGAGGATCATATTTCACCCACCAAGGAAAACCCCGTTAATTATTTCAGTCATTATGTTACTGTTCAATGTGCGTGTTTCCGTTCGGCACCTCCCATCTGTGAAGCCGCACATTCATTCTACCTTGAATGGTACTGTGCTCAATAATAGAGGGCGCAGATTGCCTTCGTACTATACCGTGACCGTTGCTGATTTGTTCTGCAATCCTGTTATTGCAGGTATGGGAAACCTTCGTAACTTCAGGAATGATCTCACAAAATCCGCTGACTACATGCTGTTGTTGATCCTTTAACTCTTGGTAGGAAAGCGGTCTATATATTAACCACCAACTATAAAAAGAGTTTGTAGGCTATTATAAAGGTGCTAGTAGTTGAAACTTTCAGCCTAATTCCAACTAAATTTCTTGTAGATGTAATATTTCTGATAAGCAAATATTATATCTGTCTAGTTGTATGGTGCTGGATAAAATTTCAACTAGTAAATATAATCAAAACTATCAAAATTAAACAATAAAATGAAACATAAATATACAAATTAAAATAAAACACACTAAAAATTAAAGTAAAATTAAGATTATAAAATTAAAAATTAAATTTTTAAAATTAAAAATAATAAATAAATTATTTTTTAAATAATAATATTGAATATTAAAAATAAAAATAAGAGATGAAATGAAAAATTAAAGGGCTAAGGGGCTTTGTGTGAAAAATTAAAGGGCTAAGGGGCTTTGTGACATCGTGGACATGTAGCCCCGTGTACTTGGGTGTGTGTAGAAATTGTCTGATAACTTGTGGGAATGTGATGCCTGTACTAGTGTGTGTATTTGTAATTTGCGTAGGAAGCGGCCGTGGCCTTAATTTATGCACCATCCCAGCATTTGCCTGGAGTAGAAGTGGGAGACCAGGGAATATCACTTCCAGGATGGCTGAGGTAGGAATCGAACCCGCCTCTTCTCAGTTTTACATCACGAGGCTAAGTGTACCCCGTTCCAGTCCTCAGACCAGAATTAAATTTCTTGGCTTAGCCGGGAATCAAACCAAGGCCCCTGTGGTGACAACCAAGAATTCTAGCTACTACGCAACGAGGCTGACCCGTTGAATACAGGAACGATTCAATGGTGTTTGGTTCTGTCTAAGAGGACCCATCGTACAGTCTTTTAAACAAAGAAAGATGCCCGTTATATAATGATTTTCAGTCGGTCAACACGATTAAACGCGATTCAATCGTGTTGACCGACTGAACAGAACACTATAATGGATTACTAGGCAACACTGAAAAAAGTCTTCTAATAATAATTCAATACAAAAGAATGATAATGTTAATTCAGTTCATGGGTTTGGTATATCTTGTTTGATAACCTGTGTTTTTGTGGTGACTAGAAGTGTGTGTCACTGTAATAACTATAGACAGGTATGGGTTAGGTGCCCAGGTTTTGAAATAAGGGACTATCACAGCATTCGCCTGGAGGAGTGTGTATTAAACTCTTGGGAAATAAGTGCATATTCCCCGCTACACTGAAAGGCATAGAGCAGGCTGTTTCAGCCAAGCTGCTCGCCAGTGAGTAGCGGAGTACCCGCCGCCTTGCGTGAGTAAACCTGCAACATGCAATACAGCTCTGCTGTGGGGCTGCCGTCACTGCACGGTGGATACATCAAGACTGGCAGGAAGCACATGGACTTGTGTTATGATCTTCGTCCAGTGACGTATTGGCTATCAACCCCCAGTCCCTCTCCAACCGTGCTTCGAGCATCACTGCTGAGTGTACGCATACTCAAATTCGTGAATTTGGAACAGCCTGGCATAGTCGTGTTTACGACTTTGTCTTTTGTCCCGTATGCGTTCATATACTATTCATCCGATAGCGACTAAACTTGGGTGAGTTGTTGTGTACACTCCAGGGAAAGTTTCAGGCTTAGCAAATCCATTTTACAATAGGTAGCGCACAAGTAGATTCAACAAATGTGCGAAGACGCGCGAAGCGTTTCAACAAAGTCCCTTATGCGTTCATATACCATTCCTCCGATAGCGATGAAACTTGGGTGAGATGTTGTGAACACTTCAGGGAAAGTTTCTGGCTTAGTAAATCCACTTTACAATAGGTATCGTACAACTAGATTCAACAAATGAGCGACGGCACGCGAATCGTTTAAACAAAGTCCCGTAGGCGTTCATATACCATGCATCCGATTGATATGAAACTTTAGTGAATTGTTGTGCACACTCCAGGAAAGGTTTCTGACTTAGTAAATCCTTTTTACAATAAGTAGCGCACGAGTAGATTCAACAAATGAGTAACGGCGTGCGTATCGTTTAAAAAAAATCCGTATGCGTCCATATACCATTCATGCGAATGCAATGAAATTTGGTGAAATGTTGTTGCCACTCCCGCGAAGATTCCTGATTTAGTAAATCCATTTTACAATTGGTACCGTAGCGCACGAGTAGATTCAACTAATGAGCGACAGCGCGTGAATCGTTTCAACCAAGTCCCGTATGCGTTCATATACCATTCATCCGATTGTGACAAAACTTTGGTGAGTTGAGTACAGTCCTGCGAAGGTGTATGAATTAGTAAATCCGTTTTTCAATGGGTGGCGCACAAGTAGATTCAACAAATGAGTGACGGCGCGCGAATCGTTTAAACAAAATCCCGCATGCGTTCGTATGTCATTCTTCCGATTACGATGAAACTTTGATGAGTTGTTGTGTACACGCCAGGGAAGGTTTTCGAATTAGTAAATCCATTTTACAACAGGTAGTGTGCGAGTATATTCAATAAATGGGTGACGGCGCTCGAATCGTTTCAACAAAGTCCCGTATGCGTTCACATGCCATTCCTTTCATTGCGATTAAACTTTGTGGATTTGTTGAGCACGCTCCCATGATTTGTTTGAGATAGTAAATCAATTTTACAATAGTTTAGAGGTGGTTAACGGAAAAAGAAAAAAAATATTGGGAATCCAAAAGCACTTCAACAAACAAAGTTACAACGCCAATACTTTCTTTGATTGGCGTTGCAACGCATGCTAGTAGATAAATAAACAACACATTACTGAGAGGTTGAATATTCTTATAGCAACGTACAGATGACTCTACTGACCTAGGTATACGCAGATAATGAACAGTGGTTGCCATGGTTACCAGGTGTCGGGAAATTGATGACGCTTTAATTCCAGATGGATTCTTTTTTCCCCTTAGTCTAGGAGCTGCGACAACGTGGTCATGTAGTCCCGTGCACTTTGGGTATGTGTAGAATCTGTCTGATAACTGGTGTTAATTATGATGACTGTATTAGTATGTGCAATCTGTTTCTAATACAAGTAAGGACTGCAGACATTCAATTTTCAAGTAGTTCCTACTTTTGCTACCAAACGCCACCGTCAACAACAACTAGTTCTGAACTTGGTTACTAGTTGCCACTGCAGTCGGCTCCTGGTGACGAACATTGGAACCTAAGAGCATTAGTCAAATCTAAGCTATAATTTAGATTCACACAAGTGTAATTAGTGGAAGGTTCTTTCACATGCCACAAATCTATGACATGGGACCGCCGGCTTTACTTCCCATCCGAAGGAAGGTATACTGAGGGATTTTTACGCTCAAAATCCGACGACTTCGGCCGCATTTGAACCCGCAACCTTGTTCATAGAAGCTCAGCATGTTACCAACTACGCCACTGTAGCCGCTATTCCAGATAGACCTCCAGCACAAAAACATATCCATTTTGAAAATAGGTATCCCTGGCTTATTAGAAGGTACTATCCCGCCATTGGCTTAGAGTTAAAAATGAAAAACCAAGGGGATACCATTATTTTCAAGGTTGCCTGACGGTGGGGTTCGAATCCACGCAACTTCCTGGTCTGAGTATTGCCTGGTGCAATGGTATGATGCCTTAACGCGCTGCGCAAAACAGGTCTATACTGAAGAGATTGTATTCGTGTATTTATGGTAACAATTAGGGTGTGGGATAGGGGTGGATGTGCCGGAAATATTGCACCTTCTGAAGACACGTGCTTTGGTAAAGGCTTGGGATGGCTTCTGACTGCGCCGGGTGTTTAACCTTGGACCTTCAAAACGTGCAGTTTCCAATTCGAGTCGTGGAGCGTGACATAACCCACTCGCCTACGCCTTTAGGTAAGACAAGCGTTAAAATTCATAGGCTGGCCAGCACTTAAAGATGTCAAATATGTTGGCAATACAACGACACTGAGCTGGTTTATGTCGCCATTTTTATTCAGGCTTTCAGATAAATCAAATAAATACTATCTCATAGTCACCACTAACACAGCGCTTGCATTTCACAAACATATGTGTGCGCATTCGATTCAAATCCCCTAATTTATAGCGACATTTAACTTCCCGCAAACACTTCAGAGAGAACAGCGAAAATATGAAAGTCATTTCTAACAAGCGGCAACTTCTTAAGTATAAACTCTTTATACATTATCAGATCATAACCAAGGTTACTGTCTGATATATTGGCTAGTTCTTCATTCTAGTTGCTTTTACTTAGCTTTGTACTGTCCAATGACAATGACAGGCAATGTGTTATGTTAAATCCCCTTCACTCTTTGAAGAATACCAGCGGACTTATGTGTATAAACCACCTGCTCGGATGCATTTGTATGCGGGCACGAAGCGACGCAGTTCTGGCAGGGGTTATTTTCTTATTTATTTGTTTATATGCTCTTTATAAATAAATTATAGATATTCATGAAATCAGAATGCAATTCGTCAATGATGCATGTAATTCTTTTTCTTTCGAATGCTCATTTGTTGCGCAACTCATGTGTATAGACCATCCGCCAGGATTTACGGTTATGCGGGATGAATGCGACACCGTTCTTATTTGTTCAAACGCATTTTATAAACAAATATTTTCGTTGACTTTTCAAGAAATATACGATTTTTTCTGTACTATTGAGACGATTTGGAAGATTTTGGCATAAACCTCTTCGTCTAACTTCCTCTGGTTCAAGAGCTGGAGTTTTGTGAAACATACAGCTTAGTGTTTTATACAATGAGTCTCTCTCACGACTCGGCCGGCCGGCGCGCCCAGCTTATCTGTCTCCCGTTGACTCATCACTCCCCGCTCGGCATAACAGCACTTCGCTAACATTATCCGTGCATGACATGATATAAAAATTAAAATTAATAAAATAAGCTGCTACTACCTTATGACAGGAGATGTTCTAAATGTTCTCCTCCTACATCCACACATTTCCGGCATCGTCTAAGGAAACTCCGATTCACACGCATAAGTTCGTCTTCCGTAATTGAGGCTTTATATCTCTCCGGATATGTTCTTTCAGTTTGCCCAACGTGTGAGGGTTTCTTGCATACACTTTATTCTTTAAGCACCCATATAAATAAAAGTCACAAACAGCTAAATATGGGGACCGTGACAGCCATAATTACACGGTATTCAAAAATTTCCTCAATTAAGTTTAATGTGCCTTGAGCTGTAATCGCGGTGGCAGAGTCTTGCTGAATATATCCATTTCGAGAGTTAGTGTCAGTCAGTTCGTCAAACAATGGTTTGAGTATATTATCCCTGTACCTTTGTGCATTAATTTTGCCTTGAAAAAGGATAGGCCCTATAATAATGTACCCATTCACTGCGCACCATACTCCGACCCATTCGTTATGTAGAGGAATTTCGTATATGCGATGGGGGGTTTCTCTACTCCAATATCTGTTATTCTCCGTCGTCGAACCATACCCGTGTAAATGGAACCGAGCTTCGTCCGAGAAAAATATTAACATATCCGGAGAGAAATAGCCTCAATTACGAAAGATGAACATATGCGTGTGAATCGGAGTTTCTTAAGACGAAGCCGGAAATGTGTGGATGTAGGAGGAGAACATTTAGAACATCTCCTCTCATAAGGTAGTAGCAGCTTATTTTATTATTTTTAATTGTTATCTCATGTCGTGCACGGATAACGTTAGCTGTTATGCCGAGCGGGGAGTGATGAGTCAATGGGAGAAAAATAAGCTGGGTGCGCCAGCCGGCCGAGTCGTGAGAGAGACTCACTGTATGTATAAACGGTGTCCAACCTTTGCACGATCGTCGTGCTAGCTATGATGCGCCATACGCCGGCAGGCTGGCTCCTGCCTCTCTTGGTTGGGCTGCCTGCCAGCACTGCGACAGCTCTTCGTCGTGTCTGACGGAGTCAAGTTGGGATCGCTAGCGCACCGAATGTAATACAAACTGTTCGTCCAATGCATTGTTTGTCCGACACAGTGTTTCGCGCGTTTCTCCGCGTCCCGGTACTTGTATATTACGTGCTTAGTATCAAAACAGTCAAAATACTGATAAGGTATCATGGAATTCATTTAAAGCATTGCAATTTCGGTCACATTTTTATTCCTCTTCCCCCTTGTTTTCATTTTGTTTCAAATTGTTTTCATATTTACGAATACCATTTTAAGTTTGACCGATCAACCACAACACAGCGAAGGCAGTATGGGAGGGAGTGAGACGGGAAAGCGAGCGAGAGAGACAGACATAGTCTTCCCCCACTATCGCTGCAAGGCCGTAGGCGCTGGAAGCACGCTGGCGTGTAGCCAGCGTGGTAGTGAGCCCGGCGTGCGGTATGGATACATCTGATATACTGTATATAATTTTGATCTCATTGTGCATACGTTTCTTCCTTAGCATATCCTCCGATGTTGTTACTAATTGAACATCAATGTGGAACGAGATGATTTAACAGTTAAGCTGCTGCCTCTTCCCGAGGAATGCCGGGTTCAACTCCTGGTTAATTCATGAGGGATTTACGAAAAGAAATAACACGTCCAGTGGCTCGAATTACACTCAAAAATGAGGTTCCATGGATTATGATAATGAGATTATGTAAATCTAAAAAATTTCGTAGAAATCACTAACACCACAAGCGATGAAATTGATAGGCTGGCCATCATATAAAGGTGTCAAATCTGCTGGCAATATAACACTCGAGCTGTAGTTGGAGCATGCCCGTATTGGTGTAAATGCGTAAACGCACCTGCCCGGTCGCATATTTAGAAATCCTCCCTCATTTGGACCCGTTAACTCCGCAAGCTAGCTTACGGGCCAAGTTTGATAGGTCCAGCTTTCACGCGCAGCATACGTTGTTGAGCTCTGCTCTCGTGGAAATGTTGTCTTGGTCCAAAATGGGGCGATTTCTGTGTGTGAAAGTACCTTTTGAGGATGAAAACCATCAAGCACACAGAGTTCGAATCAAAGGAGTGGTTATCAGCGCGCCGCAGCCAGTAGCACCGGCTCAATTACTGTCCGGCCCGACCTGTAGATGTTCTACGCTAGGCGTTCTCAACGTTTTTGAGACTGTAAGCACCACCTTCATGCCATACCAAGTACCAGAGCACCATTAATTCGATAATAATAATAATAATAATAATAATAGTAATGGACTAATAATATATATAATATAATAGCCTATCGTATGGCATTGGGTGCCGGGTGCAAGCTTTGTTATTTGACGCCCATAGGGCAGCTTGCAAGTCAAATTTTGTCGTTCCTTGGAACGCTATGAAAGTCAAGGAGGTTAGATAGCTAAGCTCTTTGACACTATAGCGCTTTCTAGTGGAGAATGGAGGAACTTTGTGTTGGCGGAAAATCCCGATATTAATTTTGCCATTATGAACATGGCCTACTGAATTCAAATGGGTTCTTTAACATGCCAACAACGTATGACATGCATGCCGTGATTTTTGTCGCCTCTCAAAAAAAATCACTTACCACGGCCAGGAGCGAACCTGCAAGCTTGGGGTTGGAAGTCCGACACGATAACCACTCACTTACCGTGGCAAGCCTACTACTACTAATAATATTTGTTATGATGTTGGTTGTTAGTGCTTGTTTTTGACTTTTTTATTCAGTTTTAACAACAAATTGTATATCCACCTTAGTCAATACATAAACGAAAATAAATTATAATTACACTTGCTCCTGGTACATGTTTCGGGGATTAATCGCTTTTATCCCCTTCAACAGCCAAGACAAATAATCGAAGAAAGATATAAAATAGCGTAGCACTCAAAAAATAAATGGCTATTTAACTTAATATGGTGCACCATATAAGTAGGTCACAGGAAAATGTTGAGCAAAACTAAAAACATATATGTAACAGCGAAGATATTCAGCCATCAAAACACAGAGAATCAGTGGACAGTTAATTCGTAAATCCGCTCCAAAACACTGGTCGAAGCTTGAATTGGCAAAAATCACAATACTTCACCATATAGACACAACCAATGAAGAAGCCTTATGCTCAACAGGTCCAAAATCAAATGCCTGCATACGAACTAGAAGAGCGTGGAAGGAACAACTTCAAATAGCAATGAGGTTAGCTCAATGCATAACCTGAAAGAAGCAAAGGAAAAACAAATACCATAATAAAAGGGACCTAGGGGAAATTTATAGACTGAAATGATTATGAACAACTATGTACCAGGAGCAAGTGTAATTATAATTTATTTTCGTTTATGTATTGACTAAGGCGGATATACAATTTGTTGTTAAAACTATTTAGTACGTCAATACGGAACCATCATGGAAACTAGTTTAAATAATAGAATTTCTTATTCAGTGTACATCATTTAGTTTAAAATCTAAGGATGCAAATGTGCATAGTAAATAGATTCCAGGATTCCCAGCTTTAACTGGAATATCTTTTAAACAAGAAGCCGGGAACTGGAACACATCTACATTTCTTTCTTTTAGCGTATGGATTTTAGTGCCGGGACTGTCCGAGGACATATACGGCTTGTCAGAGTTTGTAGCTGCTTCTATGCGGACACCCATGGGGAGAGCTACAGTACAAGTATCGTCGCGTGTGGATTATTGTCTGGGGGAGGAAAGTGTGAATGTAAGGACCTCATTGGAAGGTAGCGGCTGTGGCCTATAGTTAGGGACCAACCCCGGCATTTGCCTGGATGGAGGATGGGAAACCACAGAAGACCATCTTCAAGGTTGCCGGCGGGGGGATTCGAACCTCCTCGCCTCCCGAATATGAGCGACTGCCTGCAGCCACGCCGTAACGACCACGGCTAACTCACCCTGTACATCTACAGTATATGCAAGCACACGTTACATGTTTTATTTAACACAGAGACTTACATTCGGAAGACACAGCAACACGACATAGACTGCCTCAGGAATGCAGCTTACCTGAAACAGAAAAAACGCTTCCTATTAAAATTGTCCACAAACATATAATGTTTCTTTACATGTTAGCTAACTACAATTGTTGTCGATTCATTTAGATACTATTTCCTATTATAGATACTTGTCATTCAGCCCCGCGTAGTTGGGCGTGTCTAGGAATAACATGGGATGGGCATACATTGTAGGGAGTGGTACAATTTAATGTAACCTATCGCAGACGCCAAGAAACTGGAATACAAGAAAATGTGATAACTGAGCAAGAATGATGAAACACGGATTCCAGTAATGTTAGAAGAAGGCATTTAACATTATTGGCTGTAACATCAATTAAGAAAATTGCTCTTCAGTCGGTCAACACAAGAATAAAACTATGACATTAGAGTGGGGCTCCAAACGACGCATTGAGACTCCGGATCTATCGGTCTTAGATTAGATTTCCGGCTCTGCCAAAAAATTGAAATTCTGGTCTGATTGTTGTAACTGGGTACACGTTCCTCATGAGTCAAAACTGAGTAGAAATGAGTCGATTCCCATCTCAACCCTCTTAGAAGTGGTTTCCCACATCTACTCCAGGAAAATACCACGGCCGCCTCCTTACAAATCCTAGCTTCAATTACAAATTAACTCCATACTACAGTTAACATAATGACAGAGGTTATCAGAGAGATTCCACATACACTTAAGTATACGGGGCTACATGTTAATGGCTAGCTGCGTGGCTCAGCGTTAACGTTCTCTCTTGCTGTGCCCAAGGTTGCAGGATCGACTCCTGACGCAGCCAGTTGATATTTGAGGGTCCAAAAATGCGAGGGGGCTGTGTCAGTAGATTTACTGGCACGTTAAAGATCACCTTTGGGGCACAATTCCGACATCCCGGAGTCTCTAAAAGCCACGGTTGTTAAATGGGACGTAATGCCAATATCATTATTATTATTACGTGGTCATGGTGTCATAAGGCTACTAAGTGAATCAACAACAACAATATACACTGGTACGACCCAGGCTTATTTACGTTCCACGTTGGTGAGTTCTCTATGAATTAATGATTTAATTTATTTTATGAAGAGTTGAGAGTGACACGTGTCTGCCTTCTGATTTGTCATTCATGCGGTTAATTATGCAATTAGTTGATAAATGAATGAATGAACGAATTGGGACTAACAAATCTACCAGACAAACAAACTGTGAGGCAGATTCTCAAAGACGTCCGTGGTTTTCAGGACAAACCTCTCAAGAAAGGCGCTCCCTGGTCGGAGAAAAGAAAAGCAACACACCGAGAAAATATGCAGCAGCACTGGACAAAATTCAAAACCTAACAGTTGAACAAGCGTGGTCACCAGTAGGCCCATACGAAAGCAGAAGAAGAAGAAGAAGAAGAAGAAGAAGAATGAGAAGAAGAATGAACGAATTGATTAATGCTGTTGCGTGCTTGAAGTGAGGTGTGTTAGTATTATGATTAACTAATTAATGGCTGATCCAATGACATAATGAAGGATAAGTACATTTTAATAGTGTAGGATTAATGCAGCTAATGGTAATTTTTCAGGACGGGTCAGGGAAGGGATTTAGGAAGGAATTCATCCGTGGACCTATTGAAAGGAACCGCCCCGGCGTTTTTATTGTGGTGAAATTGGGAAACCACGAAAACCATTTTCAGGGTGGCTGAGGTGGGGTTCGAACCCAAGCTCTCCCGATGCCAAAGAGGCAAGAGTTGGCGCGTTAGCGCTCTCGGCCACAATTTCTACCCATATGTGACCGAGATAATATACGGTACTGCACCAAGAATTTACTCGTATAATCTAAATTCTATGAATGTTAATTAATTGGTATTCTGCCCGAAGGCAGGTCCGAGCCTCCGAAGAGGATACCCCCAGCCGGAGTTTACTTGCGGTAGGATGGCCAGGGCCTTTCCGCTCCTCCTTATGTTGGCCAACAGCGCGCAGTGCCTAGAACCGGCATACCATACAAGTTCCGACTACGCCCAATGTTGCTTAACTGCGGAGTTCTCATGGGATCCGGTGTTTCAACACGGCTAGGCCGTTGGCTATGAATGTTACCCTATGTTATAGGTTAAAATGACATCTAAATTGTAGTTCAAGGAATCATAGAGTATATTTTCTAGATTAACTGGCGTAAAACTAAAACCACAAGCCATCAGAAGCGTGCTATAAATTGTAAATGACAAAGAGTTGATCCTGTGAGGGAATGGAAAAGAGGAGATTTTTGTTCCATGAAGAGATGAGAATTAGATGAGTTTCTCTTTTGAATTGTTTGGAAATGACCTCGTGGCTAAGTGCTGGACTTTGACCCTAGCTGTCCGGGGTTCGATTCTCGATTAGGACGTAGGATTTCAACTTCGTATTATGTTTGTTTATTCCCCAGGCTCAGAGACTGTGGTATTTAATTCTCATCACAACGTGCAGGTTTAGCACGGGCGTCAATTGGAAAGACCTGCACCAATCTTTCCGGAGGTCACATGCCATTATAATTCATTAGATGAAACGCCGCGAATTAAGAGCGATAGATTGTTGCCAGTGTTCAAAATCACATGCAATGTTGCCAACATTGAAAATAAAGTTCCTCAGTGAGTTGAGCGGTGGGTAGGTCAAGAAGAAGCTCTGTCTGGCTAACCCATGAATATGAATGACTGGTCTGAAGGAGAACCATTAATCATTTGTCACATTTGGTAGTGCCACAATTAAAACGTCAGAGAGTGCAACTCGCATGTCATAGCCTGACATGAAGTTAATTTGGCTTATATCCATCAGCAGCTCCGAGAAGTTATTGAAATCACTCAGCCGACGAGGCTTGCTTGTGGCTAAACTGAAACCCAATTAATACATTATTCAGGGGAGATGTTTGGGCAGACGATTGAGCTCGAGAAACAATTACTGCAGAATTCAGTGGCGCCGACTTCTCACACATATTGGGGGGTGAATGATGATGATGATGATGATCGTGTGGCCTTCTGAGAGGCCGAGTGCAGGTCTTTCTAATTGACGCCCGTGGGCGACCTGAGCGTCGTAATGACGATGAAGTGATGATGAAGACGGCACAGATTAAAATACCTGATGGCCCGGCCAGGAATCGAACCCGGGACTCGGCGGGCCAAAGGCTAGCGCGCTAACCATTTAGCCACGGAGCCGGACTATTTGGGGGGGGTAAGACTACGCAACAAAATCAAACATTACTGTAGTAAATTGTATCTTACTGCAACGTGTTAATGAAGTTGAAATAATAGTATGGTTGTTACTTTTATTTAGGGAATTGGAAATCGTGGTCATCAACTCCGTGTACAAGACTGTGTGTATATTAGATACGATTTGTCTGATAACCTGTGTTATTCTGAAGTCTATAATAGTATGTGTATTTGTATGGAAGTTAGAGCTGAGTATATTCAGTATATCTGATACATAAGCTGATTGCTGGGACAAATAGATGGGAGCAATGGCAGGAGGGTTCTCGTAATGAAGAGATAAAGGTCAAGTTAGAAATGAACACGCTAGATGAAGCTGTTCGTATGAGCCTACTCAGATGGTGGGTGATGTGAAGAGGATGGGGGAGGAGAGATTACCTACGATGTTAATGAGTTCGGCTGTAGAGGGTAAGAGAAGCAGAGGAGGCGATGGCTAGATTCAGTGTTGAACGATCTCAAAGTGATTCGCCTCGGATCATCGGATGATTTACCGTGACGACGGTCCATTATCCGATTATCCCAGACACGTTAATAAATCCCATCCAAAATACATATTACATAAATGAAATCACCCTAAATTACAGATATATACACTCATATTTTCTCTTCACGCACTTTGCGTCAAAGTTTGTTGTCACTATGGATTGCACTTTGCAACCAGTCCAATGTTTTACATATGGAATAGTGTTCCACGGATATTTCCGCCTCTCAAATTTCTCTATGTTGGAGAAATAGACATAATTAATGTGTGAGCACTATGTATTTATGATGTCATATCACACGCATTGAAGGTGTTCTGATATATTTATATCACCATAGAACTTCCTAATTTCACTGGAGGTCCCCTCCTTATGGTGACATTTAATTCCACTTATCACCGAGCACACGATCACACTATTGTGGCAGCGCCTCGTGACCATAATACTTAATCTCTCTTTAAAGTAGATTAAATTAATATTGACTTCTGAAAAAAAAAAACAGTAAATGCGCATTACATATAACACCAAATATTTCTGTGCCGTAATCGCCCTGTCTTGTTAAGTTCCCGTTAACCGTATTCTACTTAATACTAGTTCTCAACACAGACCATTTCTCCTCACACAAATAATGCCATTGTACAAATTATCTTAAATTACACACTTACAAATCTTACATGGCGAGACCGTAAACAGAAATCACGTGTGCTGATATGTATGAGTTTCATGAAGGACTGTCTCGCATTCTGATGGCCCATCTTTTATCTCGTGGACGCCTTAAGCTAACAAGCCCTATACAAGCGCTCCCCCATCTCTTGGAGATAAATGGGAACCCATCAGCGCTGCCAAAATGGCCTTGGTGCATCGAGACAATTTAGTGCTCAACAGCATCCGACAATCCCGTCATATTTCCCTGTACCTTAAAAACTCTCATTTACTTACATACTACCCCCCTGTGTGACTTCTGATACGCCTGCCTGGAAGACCATCTCCTCCCACGCACCAAATACCACACTTACTCATTTGATAGGCTGGCTCACCAGCTAAACACACTCACTTTATGACACATATTTTCGCAGACTATGTATATTATACGTCCCGTATAATCTGTTTCTCTCACTATTCTCCAGCACATATGCTGTTTTGCCAATACGTTTGGAAACTATAAATGTTTCTGCGTCACTTGGAGCCTTCCAAGTGGCTCCCTTTAAATGAACGTCATCACGTTGCTCCACTAGCATATTTCTCAGTGTCTGTAACGATGCCCTGTTGCTACTGTCCACACATGCTCATATTAAAATACCGTCCTCTGCTTTAACCACAGGATGATCCCTACATAAATTAGTGTCCCTCGATAGCATGTCTGCAAGAATGTTATCTTTACCTTTAATATATTTTACTGTGAATTCGTATTCCTGCAGAGCAAGAATCCACCTACTAACTCTGTTAGAACTGAGTTTACAAGTTCTCATATACAGTAATGCATGGTGATCTGTGTGGATCTCAAATTTCCCCCCTACTAAATACATTCTAAATTTCCCTAAATTGAAAACAATACCTAAAAGCTCTAACTCAGTAATCGTGTATCTTTTCTCCGCTGCTGTCAGTCCTCGCGAGGCTAAAGATACTATGCACAAATTACCCTCATCATCTTTCTGACATAATACTCCAGCAATGCCTATATGTGAAGCATCTGTCATAACCACATATTCCTTATCTTTTAACGGATATTTCAGCACTACAGCTTTCTCAAAACCTTCCTTCAGCGCTCTAAAAGCCTGATCATGCTTGGACTCCCATCTCCACCGAGTCCCACTTTTAAGCAATTCCCTGAATGGTTCTACCAACCCTGAGTATTTAAGAACGAACCTCCTGAAAAAGTTGCAAATTCCCAGGTAAGTTTTTAACTGTTTAACATTCTGTGGCACCTCTGCGTTAAGTATCTTATTAACCCTACTTTCTTCTGGTGTTACACCTCTACTCGACACTCTATGACCTAAAAATGTCACTTCTGACTGACAGAATGACGACTTAGACAGCTTCAAAGTGAACCCTGCCTGATCTAACTTCTGAAAAACTATATTTAAATGACGTAGATGCTCCTCAAAACTGCGTGAACTAATTACCATATCATCTATGTAAATGGTTACAAACTCTCCTGTGTCATCCCCTAATGCGATGTTTAAAGCCCTAATTAAAGCTGCTGAACTACTCTTTAACCCATAAGGTGTTCTACAAAATTGATAAAGGTTATATTTATGACTAAAAGCTGTAAATGGTCTATCTTCGTACATAAGTGGCACTTGCCAAAAACTGGAACTCAAATCTACACAAGTGAAATACTTCTTCCCCTCAAATGTGTGCATTAATTCTTCTATTGACATAGATTTCAGCTGATCTGAACTAATTCTACTGTTAACCAAACGAGCGTCTAAACAAATACGAACAGTGCCGTCGGTCTTGGGTACCGTGATCAAAGAATTAACATATGGACTGTTCGAGTGCTCAATAATCCCATCTTCAAGCATCTGGTTAATTTGTGCCTCAACTGCACTCTGATAAGCGAAAGGTACAGGATATCTATGTCCTGTGAATACTGACCTATCAATAACGTTCAATGAATGTGTATAGCAATTGGCCATACCAATGCGATCCTCAAAAACTCTCCTATTACACCATAACACATCATAGAGCCGAACACATTGTTCCACCTCTATATTTCCCTGAAATGCAGCCTCACGTAACGAGTCCTCTAGACTTCCGTTCGTAATCACACTGCCCACAAAACATGGAGAACCCCGCTCTACGGCTGGCGATATCTCATTTAAAGTACACATCACACCTACAATACTACTCCTCTGAATATGGTCATTGAACGCTACTTCTACTTCAGAATCTCCCCATTTAAATTTCAAACTCCCTACATCATAACATAAGTTACCAGACACTCTACTTAGCCACACTGAACCCAAGATAACACTGAATACTAAATTTGGAATTACAAGGCAAATCTGCTTCTCTACATGATTATTAATTTTAATGTCTACTAAAACTTGCTTTGAAATTACTTTAGACCTCTTCCCAACAGCTGTGATAACAAAAGTGCTTTTAATTGGCATCTCCTCAAAATTTACACCAGTTCCTTTCATTTTATCATAAAATGCACTACTTATGCAGCTCTTCATACAACCACTATCAATTAAAACATCTGTGTACGCCTCGGACACGTTAAATTTAACTATGGGGCTCTTACTAACCACTTCCTGAATAATACCTTCATCATTTAGTTCATGTAATAATTCATTTCTTACATTTAGGTCATAGGGTTCCTGTATAATTGTATGGACAGGGCATGCTACAGACTGAGATTCTGACCTTACTTCGCAGCTTGGTTCGCGTTTAAAGAACCGCTACAGCTGGCCGTAGTACTACTAACTACTAAACTGGTCTGGCTGTTCTGGGCTATGTTGTCATTGTTTGGCTGTATATTACTACCACTAGGCTGTCCTCTTCCTTGACCCCTATTCTGGTTGTAATTATTGTCATTATAATTTCTCCCTTGATTTCCCCTGAAATCATTGTTTCTCCCTTGATTTCCCCTGTAATCATTGTTCCTCCCTTGATTTCCCCTGAAATCATTATTCCTCCCTTGATACTGATTACCATGGCCATTTCCTCTGTTCTGATTTAGCTGATTATTATTATTCCTATTTTGAGCGTTGGCCCCTTCGCCACCGTTCCCTTGAACTTCCTGATGCCTGGCTTCATTAGGTCCATTATTATTATTACCCTGGTTCCGATTGAAATTGTCCTCATAACCCCCTCTCCCTAGTGCATCAAATGTGCTTAACAAATTTTCTACTTGTGATATAGTCTTTACATTCTGGATACAAGCAGCCTCCTTGATCCTATAGGGAAAGTGCCTAAGTAGCAACCTCACCACATCACTTTCCTCCTTCAAGCCATCAAGATATTTACACACTAATACCTGCCCTAAAAAGTATTCGGTCATGGTGGAGCTTCCTTTAGGGTTATATTTACCACACACTACTCCCTCACGATGCTGCGATTGAATAACCTCATTCCAGAACTTTTCACAGAATTTCATTTTAAAATCATTAATATCAGTAAACTTGTCTCTGTAGACAGCAAACCAATTCCTCGTTTCCCCCACAAACACTTGTTCTAAAATTTCAACTACCTGGCACCACTCAATACTACCATTTTCCAACCTCATGAACTCCATTGGGCACCCCTGTCGATTGCTGAACTTACCCAGTTCTACCTCCCTGTGTGTGCTATTCACAAAAACTGGCCTATTCTGACTATTTTCTTGCCTGATCCTAGCTTTTAATTTTAATTCTAATTCTGCGATTTTCTCCTCAGCCTTTCTCTCAATACTGTTTACTGTTAATTTAATGTTTCCTTCTGATTCTTCTACTTTATCATATAGCTTTGCTTGTTTCTCCTCAATCTTGCTAATGCTCTCTCTATTACTCTCTCTTAAATCATTTACTTCTGCAACTATTTGTGAGTGGACTTTCTCAATTCTACCCCCCAGCTGTTCCTTAACCTCTTTAGTAGCTACCTGAATTTTGTCAATTTCTCCCCCCAATTGCTTTTTGACCTGCTGTGTTTCCAGTTGCACTAGTTCTGTTAAATTTTCAGCCTGTGTACTGATTCTAATTTCCAACTCCTCCTGTACTTTTCCTAATTTTCTGTCTACATCTGCAATAATCTCTTTAGCCTTTTCTTCCATCACCCCCCTGATCTCACCTCTAATCAGTTCGAATTTGTCACTCATTTCCCTGCTGTTTTGTTCTAATTTAGCATTTAAAGTTTCAGTACTCTCTCTATATTCCTTACTGTTTTGTTCTAATCTGGCGTTGTTTTGTTCCAGTTTAGCATTTAAAGTTTCAGTACTCTCTCTATTTTCCTTACTGTTTTGTTCTAATCTGGCGTTTAAAGTTTCATTACTCTCTCTATTTTCCCTACTGTTTTGTTCTAATTTTGCATTATTCTGTTCTAATTTTGCATTTAAGGCATCACTACTAACTTTGTTCTGATACATGAACTCGAGAAGTAAAGTTTTTAATTCTGGTTGGCCGCCTACACTCCCTGTTTCAGTATCGGGATTTACCTCCGCTACCCCGGTACTACCATCACTCGACATACTGCTCGTATCATCACTCTCCAGTTGGTGACCACTACGTAACCTCATCTGTCTTTCTTTCTCATCCCCCATAATGATATACACTGATAAAGACAAATAACCCCCAAAATACAGGCACAGAAATATATACCCTTCTCCTTCCACAAATGTTATTAGGTTTTCATCCCCACGTTGGGCGCCAAATGTAACGGTTTCTACAGCCCTCACTTTGAGCGACATATGTAATGGATTCTTAATGCCCCATGTTGGTAGCGATAAATGTAACAGTCTTGCTTAGGCTGGGATGACAAATGAAACGGTATTTACTTTGCTCCATGTTGAGCGTACAAATGTGGCAGTTTCGCTAGCCCACACTGTTGGGTGATAATTGTAACTGTTGACCTTTGCCTAAGCTATGTTGTTTTAATGAGCGCCAAGACCTCAACGCAATGTTGAAATCTAAATTTGTATTTAACAACGTCTAGCTCTGGCAGAACACCTTCAAGAATCTATTCACTCAGATCGTGGTATGATTTGATCATTAACCCAACAAACAATTGTATCAGGAGAAGGAATTGGTCTATATCTATTGCTACCTACTGAAAGCAAAGATTGCATTGTAAAAGAAATGAATTTATTATATAAAACAAGTATAGCAAAATTAATAATAATAATAAGTACAAAATTTAAATTGGAGCGTTGTGATTTGAATATTACCGATAGAAAATTACGTGAAAACGGAGTCTGATAAATTGATTTTACTCTTATTTCCAAGCTATGAAGTTACTGAAATATGAAATATAAAACAAAGAAAAATGAGAGATTGCGTATTTCTGCGTCATTTGCGCTTACCACTGGAAATTGCCAAAGCATTTCCCTCGTACTTGATGATGCTGTGAGCTTCCCACAGTCTCCTGGAGGTCGTCATCTTCGTCGATGTTTGATGAGATTCTAGTAGATTAGATAATTCTATGGTCCGTACCTCGGACCCAAACACTCGTACAACCGCACTGGTTAAGTTTTGCAAAAGTTAGTCTTCAACTCCACTGAACATCGGAGCGACACGCACTTGCAACCGTACTCCACAAGTTCTACACAGATTGTCCCTAACTCCACTGAACATCGGAGCGACTCGCCCGCGCACCCATACTCCTCAAGTATTTCACAGATTGTCCCCGTTCCACGGAACATCGGAGCGACCCCCGCGTATAACCATACTCCGCAAGTTCTACACAGATTGTCCTCGTTTCACGGCGCGTCGAACGATATATCCACACGTTGGCTCCCCCACCATGGTACCGTCTTCCAGCTTACGTTGTCTCCCCTGATTGGCTGAGCACGCCGCTAGTTCCCCTCCTCTGCCTCATTACACTCGGCGGGAGGGTTCCGTTTCAACAATTCGCCTTTTCTAGACCTTGCGACCCAGCCTTGCGTAATACTTCTCGACAGGAATCAGCTTGTACTTGAAATCCCAGTGAGTCACGTCTCTCGTTATACCCTAACTGACGAAAACTCCGTAAAATTCCGTAATCACATAATTTTCTATGATATTGTCGTTCGTAATAATTTGCTTGATAGCGTTTTCTAAGACATAGAAAACCTATCTGAATGCTAATAATTTTTATAAAATGCTCCGAAAATACCTTAATAATAATTATAATAAATTAATAATAATAATAAATTAACATGAAAAATTCTCTTGGCTGAACAATTTGCCGCGTAAATAAATATAGAATGGCTTCCTACTGACTTATGCCAGTTGCATAAAAACCCCTCGAAAAACACGTTACAACGCTAGATGAAGCTGTTCGTATGAGCCGACTCAGATGGTGGGTGATGTGAAGAGGATGGGGGAGGAGAGATTACCTACGATGTTAATGAGTTCGGCTGTAGAGGGTAAGAGAAGCAGAGGAGGCGATGGCTAGATTCAGTGTTGAACGATCTCAAAGTGAGAGGTGTAGAAGCTGAGGAGGCCGCAGAGCTAACGTCTAATAGGGGATCATAGAGGCGACTTGTTCGCAAACAGAGGCTTGCAGACTAGATTGGACGTTGAAAGGCAAAACAGTTCCAAATGGAAATGTATGTAGCCTATTTGTAATTTAGGCTGGAATTGGGAAGGAAACGGTAGTGGCCTTAATTTATGCGTAGAAATTGGAAAACACAGAAAACCACTTTTAGGATGTCTGTGGTGGGAAACGGCCCCATCTCTTTTCATTTTTGCCTCATGAGGCTGAATGTACCCCGTCCTAGACTTCAAGCCAGAAAAATTTCTTGGCAGAGTCAGGAATCAAACCTGGACCTCAGGGGTGACAGCTAAGAATGCTAGCCACTACGCCACGAGTGGGTCGATTTTAGAAGACTATATTGAAGATTTTTAATCACTAGTAATTAACGTAAAAATGTATTTATTAAAATAAAATTTGAAGAAACAATCGCAGTGGTAGCTCCGCTCCCTAAGGCGCAGCATTAGGCCATGCAGTCAGGCTATCTGCGGACTCGGTCGACGAGTGGGTTCGAACCCCACCGTCGGCCATCCTAGAAATTATTTTCCACGGCTTTCCATTTTCAAAACTAGGCAAATGCTGGGATGGTACCTTTTAATAGGCCACGGCCATTTCCTTCCATACCACTTCGTGGCATAGTGGCTAACTTGCTTGGCTGTCACTCCTGAGGTCCGGGGTTGATTTCCGGCTCTGCTAAGACATTTTTAAATTCATGAGTTGGATCAGGGTTCATTCAGCCTTGTGATGCAAAACTAAGATCGATCTCACCCCAGAAATCCCACAAGTGGTTTCCCGTTGTTTCCCACTTACTTTCCAGGGAAAGCCGAGGTGATACTTAACTGAGAAGAAATGGTAACTAATCCCACACTTAGTTACAAATCACATGCTAGTACAGTCTTGACTAACATAGGTTGTCAGACAGAGTCCACATTCACCCAAGTATACGGAAGAAAACTGGCCTACCCTTCAGCATAGCTGTGCTCGTTATGACGCGCACCACACCAGCGTAGGTAATCTGTGACTCCAAGCTGTTGAAACATTGCGTAGTCCTCAAGTCGCTCGCTAGATAGCATGGCAATACGGCTTCACCAGCTCGCTTATTGTACGAATTATAACAAGAAGAAAAAGTATTTATTTCAATTGTATATTTTCAAAAAAGTGGAATTTTTAAGAGAAAAAAAAACGCCGTGAATGGCTTACTTGATACTTAAAGTTAGATTCTAAAATATGTCTTGAGGTGCCATACAGATCATGCATAAGCAACAAAAACGTACAGTAAGTGCAGTATTATTAATTCTAGTAGAGCTTCCTTTATGTGAAAAGTTACAGTCAGTCTGAAAGACTAGACTTTATATCATTTCAAATGACGCATGCTACAAATGCTACACATGTTATTAGAAAGGCAGGAGGGCTTCTCGCTTCGCTCGAAGCCCCAGGACTCTATCAACAGACTCCATTACCCATTATCTTAGGCTTCCCGCGTGGGGATCGGAGAGCGGGAGGTGCACTCTGCTGCATGACGTCACGCGCTCTCCGTCTCCGTATCGCATAACGCCATAGCCCAGGAGTAAACTCAGACTCGGTGCATATGCACTGAACAACATGATAACGTCATACGCTCAAGTGCAACCTTAGTACATTTCCTCTCCGTAACCGTAATGCATAACGGTAGACCAAAGCATAACGATGAAGTCGACAAGATAATTTGAAATGATAAAATTGTGTAGTTTTGGATATTTACATTTTCCCTTTTATATACATAACTTGCCAAAGAATTGAGATACTTCAATTTATATGCCAAAATATTACGCGTTGTACTGTAAGTGCTTTCTTAGATTAATAGTTGGGTCCGTACTCTCAAATTGTCAGCCTCTTTGCGTAGTGGCTAGCATTCATGGCTTTCACCGTGGAGGCCCGGGTTCGAATTTAGGCTCCGCCAAATAATTCAATTCTGATCTGAGGGCTGGAACGGGGGGCACTCAGCCTCGTGAGAAAAAATTGAAAATAGGCGGGTTCGATTTCTACATCAGCCATCCTGGAAGTGGTTTTCCGTGGTTTCCCACTTCTACTCCAGGCAAATGCCAGTTTGCTACCTAACTAAAGGCCACGACGCTTCCTACCCAAATCCTACCTCAATTACAAATACACACACTCGTAATGACATCACAGTGACACAGGTTATCATACAAATTCTACACACACCCACGTAAACGGGGCTTCATGACCATGACCACGATATCGCAAAGTCCCTAAAAGAGTAATCAACAACAACAACGAACATACTCTCAAAAGTTGAAGACCATGAATCTTTATGTGAAAATGGCAAGTGGTATTAAATTAAATTTAAGGTTCATATTGTGGATGGAAGTTTGAGAACTAAAATGCCTGGCCACTGCGGGACTCTAATCCGGGACATTCGATTTGTACGCTGGTGCTCTTACCACCGATCTATAGCAAGTTCGAGCCCCGCTGGGGACAGACATTTTAATTCTCTAACTTCTATACCCATTGCACGACCTGATAGCTGAATGGCTTCGTTTGCATCATTGCGTCGTGACAATCGAATTCTGTAGATAGCGCACAGTATGATAGGCTGGCACAGGCAATGTCATAGACTGATGTAGCATTGCCAATGTGAAAATTAAAGTGTCTGATGGCCAAGATGGCTAAAACATGGCAACAACGACGTTTCTCTTGATCCTTATAGTGCCAGTGACCGAAGTAGAGGAACTGGCCGCCGCGCGAGTCCAACCCGATATCTCTCTTCGGAGGGAAAGTAAAGCCCATGTCATAGATTTATGACATGTAAAAGAACCTTCTACAAACTGCAATTGTGGAAAGCTAAATGTGTAGGTTAGATTTGATTACCGCTCTATTAAATTCCAACGTTCGCTGCCAGGTGCCGGTTGTGGTGGCATCTAGTAGCCAAGTTCACAGCTAAGTGTCGTTGACGGTAGCATTTGGTAGCAAAAGTAGTAACTACTTGAAATTGATCGTTAGCAGTCCTTACCTGAATACAGATAGCACACACTAATAGAGCCATCACAATATTAACACCGGTTATCAGACAGATTCTACACACACCCAAAGTACACGGGGCTACATAACCGCGTTGTCACAGTCCCTAAACTGAGGAACCAACCAACTAACCTACATATTTCTGACATTGGTACATGTAAAATAAATATTTTTCCGTATTTGGTGATTCTTAATAAAATAATCGTATACATTTCATTCTTGGGAGTAAAAATATATAGAATTGTCGTTTTCAGTGACAGAAAATATGACAATACAGGACAAGTTTACAGTTATGTACATAAATTGTTTTTGAACAAGGTAGCTGTAACCAGGGGGATGACAGATCATAGGGAGCGCGTGGGTTTCGATAAAGCTCCGCTCTAGATGTTCTGCCAACCAATGAAGAAATAATTTCAGTACTATGTTTGCGTAGTTGGCACTCCCCCAACGCTCACACCAAACAGACTGGCGGAAGCGGGAATAGTCTTGTTTTGATTGATTTTCCTCGTGGTGGTGTTGGTTGTTTTGATTTATTCGGTATTTTGATTATTTATTTGAATTGAATTGAGAGTCAATCATGCCACAGCAAGGGAGGAAAAATAGCCAAGCACCGGGATATAAGAATTATAATGATAGTAAGAACAATACGGCAATTTTCATCTTCCTGGAGTTGACCACGTGTAAAACTAGTGGACAATATGGACTACTCTCGAATAAAAATATATAGAGAATAAATGAGTGCATTTCATCTCTTGTTTGCTTTCTTACCCATTTTCCTTTGCATTGCAATAACATTTGTGGTTTAGGGCTACGGGGAGGGGTGGGGGGCAGCCAGCATGCTGGGCAATAGTGAGGTTATGTCAATAGTGTGTGCATTTGGAGAGTTTTCATTATATTCATCGAATATCCCAACAATTCTGTAGAGTAGGAGATCAATGTTTAATTAGCCTAAAGGGGAATTAAGCTCTAGAACGGCATAATTCTGTCCTTCGTGACAAATCTATTGCCAACATTGATATATATCAAAGAGTACTATTTTCCTATCTGGACGTACATTTCTACGCCTAGCGAAAGGCGTAGTTATGTTTGTGTTATTTTCATCAATAATCAATAACTCATCGCAGAACATACTGTTCAATTACGTGTAATAAAGGCTACATTCATATGGCTTTTTACTTTTTATGTTGCCAGACTTGGTATAGCGGTACATAGCCTCAGGCGGTGCTCTCTCTCGGAAATTCTATAACAAAAAGTGACGAATCTCTTATAGTTTACATGATCCTTGGCTGTAACAATAGTAAGCATCCCTTTGAATCAGGTAGCGGTGCTTATAAAAATAGACCTTGAGATGCGCAGAATTTCAAGAAATCTGAGTTTTGAGGAAATGTGTAATATAAGACTAGCCCTCAATTCACTACTAGGAAACATGTCACTTATATTCCTACCCTGAGTCCCACGGATTCACTTTTTTAAATATCAAAATTTAGAAAAAAATGCACTTGACTTGATATGAACATTTCATGCTAATACACTTAATTACTAATACAGTAAATTAGAAATATTTACAAATAATGAGATATTCTCACAATGATCTCAATAAACATCAAACAATAACATTTTTTCAAAATGATAAAAAATATCAGAAACTATATAATTCACAAATATCATCAGCATCATTTTAAAACGACAATTACTGTTGTAATCAACACCAAAACAAATATAACATGTATTGTATGACAGTGAAGATCCAGCAAGGGTCTCTGTTACACCGGATCTGCATATCTTTTCGAACATTTTTTTACTTTGGTTTTCTTCTTCTTGGAGCCGTGAATTTACAACAGACTCTACATCAGGATCAGTGATACTTACTGAATAACACCCAGCATGATTATGATCCATACTCAAATATAAAATAAGCATATAAACTGCAAGCTCATGAATAGAAGTTGTAACAAAATATCTACCATGAGTCCCCGGGATTCATTCGAGCACTTTTGTCCTCTTTCCAGTCACCGCTTACACACGTCTCTTCCGCTACACATTTAACACTCAACTGAAGGAAGGTATACAGTGGCGGAAAAAAATCGGCGCAAAATCACGAGATGCACAAAGATTGAAAAAATGACTGTGAGTCCCGGGGACTCAGGTAGTGAATTAAGGGCTAGAGTCAGATACATACACATATCTCCTGTTGATAAAGTGAATTTTAAATAAGTGCCAATCACCTCATGTACGGTAGAGCGAAGCTTCAGCCGTTACAAATGACTTTAGCGAGACAACAGAAGAAGCTCAAGTTAGAAAATATAAAATAACTTTTAGTTATTCGAATTCTGGACGTTTTTTTTGCCTTGTCCGCAATGTGGACTGTTTGCAATCAAGACACAACCATTGAAACTTCGGGGAAATGGCACATTTTCCTCTAACCTGTGCCAACAAATGCAAAAATGCTACGCTCATCAAGAAACGGCAACATCCTAGGTGAGGTATTATCACTGATCTCGCATAGTTGCGATCCTAATACCTGGGAAGACTCCTGATAGCCCAAAGAACTTTCGGCCAGTTTCACTTCTGTGTCACACCTATAAGTTGCTGGAGAGAATGATTCTTAATAGAATATCTGATTCTATAGATAGCAAACTGATTTCTGAACAGGCAGGCTTTAGACTAGGCAGGTCATGCTGTGGACAAATTCTGAACCTTACTCAGCACATAGAGAATGGATTTGAGGAAAAGTGCATTACTGGTGTAGCCTTCATAGATTTAACTGCCGCTTACGACACTGTTAATCATAACACACTACTTCGTAAGATTTATGAACTGATAAAGGACTACAGGCTGACCTCACTGCTAAGAACTTTCCTTGAGAACAGAAGATTTTACGTGTCTCTCCTTGGGAAAAATAGTCGCTGGTGCCCCCAGAACAATGGACTACCTCAAGGTAGCGTCTTAGCACCACTGCTTTACAATGTATACACCAATGACCAGCCCAGAACAGAAGGCACCAGGCGATTTATCTACGCAGATGACACTGCAGTAGCCATGCAAGGTCGTAGCTTTGAGGAAGTAGAACATTCTTTGTCCTGTGCTTTGGAAGAACTTGGTCGATACTATCACAGAAATAATTTGAAGCCAAATCCAGCCAAAACGCAAGTTTGTGCTTTCCACTTGAGAAATAAAGAAGCAAAGAGGGCATTGAACATTAAGTGGCAAGGTGAAACAATTCTTCATTTTTTTACACCAAAATATCTTGGTGTCACCCTTGATCGAACTCTGTCTTTCAAGCAACATTGCTTGAACACCAAAAGTAAAGTATTTGCACGAAATAACATATTAAGATGCCTAATAGGAAGGACATGGGGTGCTCACCCCACCTCTCTCAGAACTTCAGCCCTTGGACTGAGCTTCTCAGCTGCTGAATATGCAGCACCAGTTTGGCTTTCTTCTCCACATTCCAAAGAGGTGGATATAGCTCTGAATGAGACTTCCAGGATTGTATCTGGGTGTCTTAGACCAACACCACTTCAGAAGATCTACCCTATTATAGGAATTTCTCCACCTCATGTCCGAAAATGGTAGCAGCAGCATCTGAGAAGAAACGGCAAGAAACCGATTCAAGGCATCCACTTTTCGGCCAATAACCAGCCCGACAGAGACTTAAGTCCAGAAACAGCTTTTTGAGGGGAGTAACAGCCCTCGAAGGCTCACAAGAAGCTGCCCGTGTGAAGATATGGAAGACAGAGATCACGGACCCAACTATTCCTCTATCAGAAAAAATGGCACCTGGTCACAACTTGCCATATGGAATTTGGAAATCATTGAACAGGCTGCAAGAACAATCTCAAGAAATGGAACATGCTCGTCAACAATGATGAGTTCTGTGACTGCAGCTTTTTACAAGATCCTGAACACCTGCTGATCTGCCCCTTGATGGAGGACATATGTTCAAAAGACGATCTTTTGGCTGAAAATGCTAATGCTATAACTGTTGCTACTTACTGGCAAAATCTAATTTGATTTGGACACGGAAAATAAAATAAATAAATCACTGATCTGACACTTGATTGGAACACAGTTCGAACATTCTTCCATGCAATGCACATTTTTATAATACAAAGGTTAATAAAATCTTGGTTACGATACACTTAACCCGTTTGATGCCAAGCGAAGTTTCGTGAAATTACAAGTAGGCCTACTGTATTTGATGAAAAAAATATATCCTACCTCTACTTTTTAGAATGTTAATGTTTTTCCGTAGCAGATAAGTATACCGTAAATAATTAAAACGTAGCTTTATTAGATTCATTGAAAATAATTAACTTTTTACAACTTGTATTGGAAATTTTTCAAAGTCGAAAATTTACTCTTATACACACAGCGTTAAAACTTATTTATTTCCTCTTCGTTCAAAGAGTTTAGATACTTATGCACCTACTAAGAACGTGAAGAAACACAACTTCAAAAGATGGCACGCGTGGGAAGTACGCTGACTGCTGCGTGTTCAAAGAATACTTATCACTAATCCAGTAATTCACGGAAATAAAACACATCGATATATCCGAAGAGAGAATGATTTCCGCGTCGTATTGGTTACAGCAGTGATAACGCTGCTTGCTTGGAAATAATTTTCAAAAATAACTTTTATAAAAATGGGGCCGATATTTCACCCCGTGGCACTATAAGGGTCAAAGCCATGGTTGCGGTGGACATTGTAATAAAACCATGGTTAAGAAATCCATTATTACGATACGCATTGCATTAATAACCGTAGTTACTATCCACATTGTAAAAAGAAAGAACCGTGGTTACGGTAGACACACACATTGCAATTATTTATTATTTAGCGTATGATGAATACAATATTATATACAATATATACAGTACAACTACCATCTCAAGTTCATAACTAGAGTTCTATATTTAAATTTGAGAGCCAGAGAAGGGCTTCGCTTGAGACACAGTGTAAGTCTTCTATAGAGCCTCTATATGCACGTAAAGGACACTCGAATGTAATGTGGTCCACTGTCTGTTCCTCTTCTCCGCAGTCGCATTGAGGTGATGCCTTCCATCCCCATTTGAAGAGAGTGGCTCCACATCTACCTTGGCCGGTCCTAATACGGTTTAGTGTCCTCCACTGTCGTCTAGGAAGGGAAAATCCATCAGGGCACTTGCAGGGGTTCTTAATGATGTGATGATTTGGTAACGAGGATTGCAGATGCCATTGTTCTTTCCAGGCGTCCGATACATTAAAGGAGGTGTCCTGTAGAATCATTGCAGTACGCCAGGAAGGGTGTTTTGATTTCAGTCGTTTGGTTGGAGAAGCTGCTATATCAGAATGAATAGTGAGTTGAGGATTGTTTTCTATTTTCTTCCATAAGTTAAGCAGTGACTGTGATCTTCTTAGGGATGGAGGTGGTATGTGGCTTAGGGTGTGAAGCCAGTGTGTGTTAGTAGGTCGGATGCACCCTGTAATGATACGCATTGCCTGGTTCAGCTGGGTGTCTACTAGTCCAGTGTGAGCACTGTTAAGCCAAGTTGAGCAACAATATTCAGCGACGGAATAAGAAAGTGCAAGAGCAGTGGATCTCAGGACTTGAGCATTAGCACCCCAGGATGTACCCGCCAGCTTTTGAAGGATGTTATTCCTGGTCTTGATCTTGGCTGACACATTGCAGAGGTGATTCTTGTAAGTCAACGACCTGTCCAGGGTGACTCCCAGGTATTTTGGGTTACTACAGTATTGTAGATTCTCTCCTCTGAATGGTATGGTTGGTTTGTACCCAGAACTTCTATTCCGCAAGTGGAAGGTAGACACAACAGTTTTCTGAGGGTTTGGTCTAAGGTTGTTCTGACGAAAGTAGCTGTCCAGGATCTTTAAGTCTGATGTAAGCATCGACTCAGGCTCGTCGAAGCGTTGGTGTTGGGCGACCAATGCGATGTCATCTGCATAGATGATTTTTTTTGATTTCGTTGCTGGGAGATCATACGAGTACAGGTTGAATAGTAGAGGGGCCAATACAGAGCCCTGAGGGAGTCCACCATTTATCCTATGTACTTTACTCCTGGAGTCTTCGGAAAATATCTGAAAGTACCTATTACTCAGCATGTTACTGAGTAATGTGGTGAGTTTCAGGCAAGGGATGATACTGATAAATTTAAGAAGGAGCTTATCTTGCCACACGGTGTCATATGCAGCTGTCAGATCTAAGAAAACACCCGTGCTTACCATTTTGTTCTCAAAGCCATTTTCAATATGGGTAACTAGTGCTAAAACCTGTTCATCACATCCACGTCCAGGTCTGAATCCAGCCTGCTCGACTGGAATATGCTGATTGATTGTCGCAGAGATCCTGTTATGTATCAGCCTTTCCAGAAGCTTCATTGTGACACTGAGGAGTGCTATTGGCCGGTAACTCTCAACTTTTGTTGGGTCCTTAGATGTTTTTAATACAGCTACTATTTTTGTCTTCTTGAAGAGTGAAGGTAGGTGACCTGTCTCTAGAATGTTCGTGAGGAAGTTAGTAAGCCATTTGACAGCAGCTGGTCCAAGATGTAGAATGAACTCTGGATATATTCCATCAGCACCTGCCGCTTTCCCATTGCAATAAAAACCGTAGTTACTGTGCACATTGTAAGAAGGAAGAACCGTGGTTACGGTAGACATTATAATAAAGCCATGGTTAAGAAATCAACAATCACGATACACATTATAATATAACCGTAGTTACGATACACATTATAATATAACCGTAGTTACTATGCACATTGTAATATAATCATGGTTACAAACCACATTGTTACAAACCCATGGTTACCGCACACATTACCGTGGTTACGATATTAACTAATCCTAACCCTACGATTGAGTATTGTGAAGAACGCGTGATCATCGCAGCGTGACGACACCTTCAGCTACGTTACCTTAGTTTTAGGCCATCGGGTGTAACTTCTCTTACCAAGCAGCTACTGTATCGTCCTCACAAGGCTAAGTTCACCCTATTTTATACCTCGCGCAGCCAAAACCTGAGACCTTCTAGGCAAGAGGCAGTAACATGGGCAATGTGGTTACGATACGTATTAAAACAAAACTTACGTTTTGAAACATATTTAAAATGCCAAGTCTTTCAATCATTTGAATAGCTATTTTTGATATTCTAGTCGGAAGATTTTAAACCTTTGAATCCTTTTGTTGCTTTTTTCTTTTCCTTTTGTTGTTGCAAATAACTGTTATTTATTCGGTATTGGTGGTAGAGAGACAGTAGTGGTTCTAACACAATAACCTGTGTTGTTATAGTGTCTGCATACGCGCGTGGCTCGATTTAAGCCGATATCTCGCGAACCATTTATCGTAGATGAACGTGTGACGACTCGTTTGAATGGGCTTTTTTCTTATTTAAAAAACAACAACATAACTTTAGGTAATCGACGTTTCTTTTCGATATCTCGCGAACCATTTATAATAGATGGACATGTGAGGTGTCAAATGACTCGGGATGATGCCCCCTTTTCTGTGGACTACTCATTATATTTTTAAATTAAAAGAATACATTATTTGGAAAGTAGGCTATATTTTTAAAACTATAAATCTCAGAACGCTGTGCAATAGCTTAAACGAAAGGTCGTTAGAACAAAACATTTTTTCTTTTTTTTTCAAAAAAAGTTCAATTTGGAAAGTTTGCTGTATTTCTAAAACTATGAATCGCAGAATGTTGTATGTTTGATTTAAAGCAATGGTCTTGACCCCCTCTATCCCCAAGAAGTTTTATTTTGCGCTATGGACATGGAACTTATTTTACGGGGTAGAGGGGATAAAGACCTTTCGTTTAAGTCAATCATACAACTTTCTAAAATTCATAGTTTTCAAAATATAGCCTACTTTCCAAATTGAACTTTTTTGGAAAAAAATCTAAGAGATATAATGTTTTGTTTTAACGATAAAGGGCATAGAGAACTTTTGTTTAAGCTAATATGACTCTGATTCATAGTTTTGAAAATATAGCCTACTTAAGCTTCTTTTCAAAAACATTTTGAAAGTATAACGAGTAGTCCATAAAAACGGAGGTGTCACCCCGAGTCATATGACACCACACACAATTCTCTAGCATTATTGGTTCGCGAGATATCGGGTTGGACTCGCGCGGCGGCCATGACACTCGTTAGAACTCCTACGGCTCCTTTACTGACCCATATTTCGACCGAGGTTCTTCTGCTAAGAAATACAACGAGCCGATCTATCGACTGCGATATTTATACAATGTTTATTATTATCATTCCCAGCCGCGTAGTGCTATTAGTGTTGTAACCAAAACAACGCGGGAATCATTCTCTCTCTCTGGACATATCAATTTTCCGTGACTAATTGGATTCATAATAAGTATTCTTTAAACTTACTACAATCAACTGACAACCCGCACTTGTTATCTTTTGAAGTAATGTTTGCTTACATTCTTGCTCTGAACTAATGAAGATAGGTCCTCTTCGAACGAAGAGGAAATACACACATCAAAAAAAGTTTTGCATCACCTCGGTTCCAAGAGTTCCGGAACCTTTAAATACAAAGGGAATAGAGATCAACACAAACAACATTTCAGCTCGTTTTATTGCTCATGAGACCCACACATTGCATGTTGTACCATCATACAGCTAGACTTTCAGCATTTGTGGTCCAGATTGCAGTACACACCACTACCTCTAATACCCAGTAGCACGTCCTCTTGCATTGATGCATGCCTGTATTCGTCGTGGCATACTATCCACAAGTTCATCAAGACACTGTTGGTCCAAATTGTCCCACTCCTCAACGACAATTCGGCGTAAATCTCTCAGAGTGGTTGGTGGGTCAAGACGTCCATAAACAGCCCTTTTCAACATATCCCAGGCATGTTCGATAGGGTTCATGTCTGGCGAACATGCTGGCCACTGTAGTCGAGCGATGTCGTTATCTTGAAGGAACGCATTCACAAGATGTGCACGATGAGGTCGAGAATTGTCGTCCATGAAGACAAATACCTCTCCAATATTCTGCCGATATGGTTGCACTATGGGTCGGAGGATGTCATTCAGGTATCGTAAAGCCGTTTCGGAGCCTTCCATGACCACCAGTGGCGTACGTCGGCCCCACATAATGCCACCCCAAAACATCAGGGAACCACCACCTTGCTGCACTCGCTGGACAGTGTGTCTAAGACGTTCAGCCTGACCAGGGTGCCTCCAAACACGTCTCCGACGATTGTCTGGTTGAAGGCATATGCGACACTCATCGGTGAAGAGAACGTGATGCCAATTCCGTGGGGTCCATTCAGCATGTTGTTGGGCCCATCTGTACCGCGCTGCATGGTGTCGGGGTTGCAAAGCTGGACCTCGCCATGGACGTCGGGAGTGAAGTTGCGCATCATGCAGCCTATTGCGCACAGTTTGAGTTGAAACACGACGTCCTGTGGCTGAACGAAACGCATTATTCAACATGGTGGCATTGCTGTCAGGGTTCCTCCGAGCGGCAATCCGTAAGTAGCGGTCATCCACTACAGTAGTAGCCCTTGGGCGGCCTGAGCGAGGCCTGTCATCGACAGTTCCTGTATCTCTGTACCTCCTCCATGTCCGAACAACATCGCTTTGGTTCACTCTGAGACGCCTGGAAACTTCCCTTGTTGAGAGCCCTTCTTGACACAAAGTAACAATGCGGACGCGATCGAACTGCGGTATTGACCTTCTAGGCATGGTAGAACTACAGACAACATGAGCAGCGTACCTTCGTCCTGGTGGAATGACTGGAACTGATCGGCTGTCGTACCCCCTCCGTCTAATAGGCCCTGCTCATGCATGGTTGTTTACATCTTTGAGCAGTTTTAGTGACATCTATGAACAGTCAAAGGGACTGTATCTTGGATACAATATACACAGTCAACGTCTATATGCCGGAGATCTGGGAACCGAGGTGATGCAAAACTGTTTTTGATGTGTGTTTATAAGGTTTTAAAAAAGGATACTGTTTAGGTCCGTAGGCAGTCAAAATTAGGTTATACAAAAATTTCCACTTCACATCGTATAAAATGTAAAGTGTTTTTAATGAAACCACGGCTCATAATGCCTTATCCTAAATAAAGAAAAAGGGAATAGCAAGAATTCGAAAAGAAAGAAAGGAAAATCTTGTGGAACATTGAAGATCACAGACGGAACATGAAATAAAAGGAGAAATGAGGCTCTCTACAAGTATTCCGAAAATATCACGGACACAATGCGAAAACGAAGACTGAAATTCTACGGACATTTACTAAGAATGGATGAAAAACTATTGACTAAAAGAATCTTTAAATATATAAGTTAATTGGATTGAGGAAGAAGTCGAAATGGGCGGAGGAGGTTAAGAAGGACACAGAAGAATTGAAAATTACATCTGAATTGATCGTCAACAGAAAGAAGTTCAGAACTCAAATAGATAACCACAAATTTCCCAAACAGCAACTGAAGAACAGGCCCAACCCCATAATATCTGAGGAGCAGAGACAATTTTATTAAGGAGTGAACGATTAAATAATTTCTGGGAAGAGAAAAGAAGACTGACCAGAAAGCATTAACCTACACGTGGTCAACAGTTGGCCTAAATTGGATGCAACAAGAAGAAAAAGAAGAAGAAACATATGAATCATTGTATTAATTATTTAGAATCTAATATGTATAAAATATACTTACCTGCTACGGAAAGAAATATCATTATTCTAGGAGATATTTTTTTATCCAAGATTTGTAATTTCACTAAACTTGGTTCAGGATTATTAACATCTGACTGTTAGGTTGTCAGCCCGAAGGCTGGTTAGATCCTCAAAAAGTACCGCCGTACGATTATGTGGGTAGATACCCACAAACCCCAAGGCAGCGCTATATTGAGGCGTACTAGGCAAGATGAGGAGTGTGGTAGTTTGTCATTGCTTTCCTCACTGAGTCCAAACAGCAGTACTAACCCTTTCACAGCATCCTCAGGCACTGACTGTGCCCTGAATGTCATTACTAAGTACCACCCATACCTCAATAGCTTCCATACAATCACAGCCATGAGTGAGACTGAGACATCGGTGAAAAGCCACCTTTTATTCTAGCCTGTGCCAACAGACAAATGCAAATGTACTGCATTCATCAAGAGATGGCAAACAGACCAATTATTAGCATAACTATTCATACTTGCTCGGCATCAAAAGGGTTATAACTAGGGCCTGGATGTTGATGCCGTAAAAAAGATTTAAAAATGCACTTGACATTTTCAAAAAAGACTGGAATAAATGACCTAAGAATTCGAAAAATGCACTTTAATATTGACAAGAGAACTGAGACAAAAATATACACCCCTTTCCCATACTATAGTCCGGGCCAGCTTAAGTAAGTTACTAGATCAAGACAGAGTAGGCAACATTACCAGCCGTCCCCTATGCATACGTAAATGTTGCTTTATGGTTGCATTTCTTGAAGTTAAGTTGTTTTCAGGTGCGAGCACATTGTCGCCAACCCTGCTTAAAATCTCGCCATCTCCACAGACCGTAATACCAGTAAAATTTTGTACCCCACAGTTGCCGACAAGGGTCTGGCGATAACTCCCAGAATGCATTTTTCACAAAGTCAGCCAACATAATAATTACGACTTACACTAATGACTTATTATTTGAATAATTTCACAGTTTTCTTTGGAATTTCAAGTCTAATGAAGTTGTAACAAGTTGTACAAGGTAAGTACTACTAATATACATCGATTAAAACAGTTTTTACAGTTATTATAGATTCTTTATATGTGTGTGTCAAATCCACTAGTCTTGAGATGTTTCGAAGCTTTTATTTAATTAATTTTTTAATAAATTCTTATTTAGATTTCATCATGACGCCTAAAAACACGAGAACAAGATTAGAGATGATTGGAGAAACTCTACGAAGATCACTACGATTTGAGTAAGTAGGCCTAGCCTAGACCTAAACAATTAAAAGTACAAAGTCATTTAATCGTTGTTTTATTTATTTTTATTTTCAGTCAGACCACAAATAACGTAATAAAGAACCTTAATGGTCTTCGGAAATTTTGAAATAGTCTTCTGACTGCATTTTCCATATAGGCCTAATTCAAACATAACCTAAAATATAGCCTATGTAAGTTCTCTCTCGGGAATATATTCTTATACCCCGCCACAGCTGACCTTGGTCAACAGAGCAGTTAACATTCCATTCCGCTAATAACTGGATTGCAACGAAAACAAGAGCATCTACGGTACCGTTCTTCCGCATCCAAGATATATATTTTTCTACTAATAGCAATACTGAAATATTTTATTTCAATATCTTAAATTATCTTGTATCAGCTACTTACTAGCTCCTTCTTAACTCTGAGAGACGTATCTCCCTGAAATAAAGCTTCGACATGACTAAATTGGGAAAACATGACCTTAAAAGGTCGATTTCTCTAAAATATGACCCATAAAATCTACCAGACTTAAACGCTCTTATAACGGATAAATAGCAAAATCAAAATGACATATTTGAAGACGGGGTGGCCTATCCGGAGTTTCTATGTACTTCAGCATTGTCTTAGACAGAAAAGATGGCATGTCCTCAACATCCGAGCCCTAGTTATAACCAATGAGATAAACGAGCTTGATTGCAGTAAGAGCAACGCATTGCGCTCATCCAGTCCATAGAAGTTAGTACAGTTGGAACTTGTCTTCAGCAGCAAGTAATGAATGCTAACGGTGTGTTTCTTCGCTCCAGCCAAGATTTATGCCCAGTGGCCGGCACGAACAGACCTTATCGTTTCGGATGACCGCAGCTTTGTTATTAACAGCTCACTCTATCCTTCCTTGTAATCGAATTTCATTAAAGGTTTTCCATCTCGCATAAATAACCAGCGGGCCCCAGCTGCTCCAAATAACCAGTCAAGATGTAGTTGTGTTGAATTCTCTTGTTCTCTCCACAGCTTCCTCTTATTGTATTCAAAGTTCTTGTGAACATCGCACGTGCAAGCACAGTGATATGGTCCGCGTCCCCTAAAGTAAGTTACTAGGGATAACGCATTACCATTTGTTAATCGTTACTACAAACATGAAGTCCGGGTATTTAGACATTAACAGGATAAACTGCAAAACGCTACATACAATTTGGCGCATATAAACAAGGGTTGTACATATTCAAACATAGAATTATTCGAATACGAATGTTTGATTCGAACATACGAATAATTTGATGGTTGGATCCTTAGTTTAGGGGCTGTGACAACGCGGTCATGTAGCCCCGTGTTCTTTGGGTGTGTGTAGAGTCGATCTGATAACCGGTGTTAATTTTGATGGCTGTATTAGTATGTGTTATCTGTTTTTAATTCAAGTAAGGACTGCAGACGATAATTTCAAGTAGTTCCTACTTTTGCTACCAAATGCTACCGACCACGACACCTAGCTTGTGGACTTGGCTACAAGATGCCATTGCAGTCAGCAACTGGCGGCGAACTTTGGAACTAATATAGCGTTATCAATTATAACCTGCAAATTTTGGCTTCACACAAGTGTTGTTAGTGTAAGGTTCTTTTTCATGCCGTAAATCTATGACATGGGGCCGCCGACTTTACTTCCCCTCCAAAGGATGGCATACTGAGGGTTTTTTAACGCTCTTAAAAATCCGACAACTTTGGTTGCGTTTGAACCCACGACCTTGGCCATAGAAGCTCAGCATGCTACCAACTATGCCACCGAAGCTGCCTGAATAATTTGAATATTTGAATTATTTGAATTTTCAACCTATTCACATTTCTAAACATGCGCATTTGTAGAATAACCCGACTCTTCGGTCAAAAATCGAATGATTCGACGAACAAGCCAATTCATTCAAATGTTCGAATAGTTATAACAAACAAAGAAACAAAGAGAAAAGAAGGCATAAAGGAGAAAGAAAAGAAAGAAAGAAAGAAAGAAAGAAAGAAAGAACAAAAGAAAGAAAGAAAGAAAGAAAGAAAGAAAAGAAAGAAAGAAAGAACAAAAGAAAGAAAGAAAGAAAGAAAGAATCCTTTTGAATGATATCTCTACATAGTCCCCGATTGTGGGATGTAATCTCAAAAACCACTGGATGGATTTTGATGCGGGTTTCACCATTCTGTAAAGGATTTCTCGAGGAAGTTTTCTGTATAAAAACATTCATTTATGACCAAAGGAAGCCGAGCAGTAACGATTTCAGTGAATCGAGTCGAAGAAAAACCTGCCATCCATGCACCTTTTAAGCTTACGCTGGGCAAACCGTTAAAAATATCTACTATACTATGAGTGTAAGAATTGTTCAGCATGAAAAGTTCTACAAAAAAGTCCGCGAGAGCATATCTCTATATTTAATACATCGCTCACTATAAGAGTTTTTACATTTTCATTAAACAATCTCCATTCAGTGGAAATTTAAATTACTAGCTTCAGAGCGAGTTTACGAGGTAGCGAGGAAGCCTATCACCCCAGCTTCGGCCAGCATCAAACTGCCGAGTCGTGTTGAGTTACGACTTCAGAGAAGAGTATATATGTTTGGAGTTTTGCTGTTCACCTCGGCTTTTCTGAATTGTGTCTGGGACCTGCCGACCACATCTCTGACGCTGGATAAACCGTTAAGGATACCGGGCGAAGCCGGGACGGGTTGCTAGTTTATTTATACACATCCATCAGACTGAATGGGGAAGAGGTTAAGACACTATCCGACCCGCTGTTGTATACGGTACATGCTTTTAATCTGGCAGTGAGTCATCCGCCGCACGGCCTTTGCGAGGCTCCGTTCTATAGCGAGTGCCCTCACTGTATTATATGTACCCCACCCAGTCATTGGGCAAGTTCGTGTTGACCGACTGAAGAGTTACTACAACTGACAGTTTGTACAAGCAACACTGAAAGAATGGCTTCAAAACTTTTCATGGCCATACATTTCCACATAGACTCTCTGCTTGTGGCTTTACGCGATCATAAGCCACGGGACCTCCTTTTTTAGTGGAATCAAAACCACTAGACGTGATATATCACCACAATAATCCCACTTGCATTAACTGGGAATCGATCATGATCCGTGGGAGGCAAGCAGCTTGCCCACTGTGCCGTCAGACTCTTCTCACTTCATCTCTGACCCTGTCGAATGGGAATAGTACATTAATGGCTGTGTAACTCTAATTTGATTGTTACTAGCGGACCCGTGCGAGAAATCTCGCATGTTCATAAACTAAACTTTCCCCAATAGGTTTATAATGAAAATATGCGGTTTGAGTACTCATTCCTCTGATTTTCTGTTTCTGAAATCCATGCAAAATGATGAAGAAAAGACCTCAGAATGTTAAAATGACATGAAACAGGCGTCACAGCGGCCAAAATGTGAAGTGGACAGCAAAAATGGAGCGTATTTTCCTACAGCATAAGTATCTGAAAATCGCACACTTCATACATTTTTAAAAAAGTCATTTTTTAAAGAAATTATAGGTATTTATGAAATTTGAGTGCAATTCGTCACTGCTAATGTCTATTCTCTTTCATCTGAATGCTCATTTGTCACGATCGGTCGCTTGTGAGCGCCGCAGGAGGGATCTATACTACTGAAATAATATTATGATGATTGTAGACCTCTGAATGTCAATATGCACATCAAAAATGTTTTGCATAACACCTGCTTGCCATGATGCACAGCGTATTTGGGATAGTAGGCGTGTTTATTACAAAAGAGACGGCATTCTGACAAATCCTGCACACTTTATTCAAGTGTGAAAAGAAAATTCCGATCAGGAAGACATTTGGACTGTTAAACAGGGACTGATATGTGTTGTAATCTTGCAATCCTGTGACGATTCAATAAGGAACATGGCCACCACGGGCGTCCAGCAGGGCTCTTACACACCGTGCCATACCACAGATCAAGTTGTCCAGGTCCTCTTGAGGCAGACGATCCCACTCTTCGTCGGCGGCGGGTTATGGGAGGGCGCGGACGCTCAGCAATAGCACGCTTAAGCATATCCCAGACATGTTTGATACAGTTCATGTCCGGCGATATCGCAGGCCATTTCAATCGTTCAATGGTGGACTCCTGGAGGAAGTTTTGTATATACCACCGCCGCTCGATATGGTAAGTATATGCAAAACGTTTTTGATGTGTACAGTATATTAACCTTTAGGCACCCAAATGGGCAGATTAGTTATTATAATTATTAGTTGTAGTAGTATTTTAAGAAAGTTATTCCCACCTTAGGAGCGTGATTAAACCTATCTAACGGTCGAATATGAATTAGCTTTCTTCTCTTCTCAAAATCTCTTCATTCTCTCACTGTGATTTTTAGCCCATATTCATTTATGAAGAAATAGGCTTATGAGATGACCTTTTGTCCGTGTGTCTGTGTGTGCGTGAGTGATTCGCGTGTGTGTGTGTCCCTAATTACTTCTAAACGGCTGGAGCGATTTCAATGAAACTCGGTAAATTCATAGCACTATTCCGAACGACTCCGACCATGTCCCTCAAATTTTGTTACGTCTCACCAATCCAACATGGCGACTGTGCTAAATATTTCACCTGCATTCAATATCTCCGAAACTATTACCGATATCACCCTAGAATTTTGTACGGTGATAAAGGGAACTACTAGAAGTTCATCTATGTGACTTTTGAAAATCTGGTAACTACAAAACCAACATGGCGGCCAAGCGAAGTTGCGACTTTTAAATAGGCGTTTCTCGCGATCTAACCAACGAAACGCAATAAGACTTGGTACAGTATATGTTTATACACATTGTAATGCACCGACATCTAACTTCGTTCAATTGTTTACATAACCTTAAGATGGCTGCAGTGCGAAACATTTCACCGGCATTCTATATCTCTGAAACTATTACCGGGATCACCCTGAAATTTTGTACGGAGATAAAGGGTACTGCTGGAAGTTCATCTATGAGACTTTCAAGAACCGGTTAACTACAAAACGAACATGTCAGCCAAGCGAAGTTGAAAATGTTAAATAGACTTTTCTCGCGATTTAATAATCCAAGCGCAATGAAACTTGGTAGAGCAAATGTTTATACACATTGTAATGCACTGGTATTTAATTTAGTTCAATTGTTAACATAACCTCAAGATGGCGGCTGTGCGAATTTTAAAATTAAGTTTTTATTTCTTGTGTCGTAACCATGCGATCGAAGTGAAATTTTGAATAAAGAATCTACGCAATAATTTTATTTTAATGGTACATGACTCAATGGCCTATACATATAACAATCCAACATGGCGACCATCCGAAATATTTAGACGGATCTCAATATCTACGAATATATTACAGCAATCAGACTGAATTTTTTAATGTTCATAGGGGCTAAGAACATAAGTTCACCTATAGGACTTTCAATAACCTGGTGGTCACAAATCCAACATGGTGGCGACACGAAATATAAATATTCACATGGACGTTTCTCACAAGTTAACCATCCGAGTGTAGTGAAACTTGGTACAGTAAATCCTTATGCAAATGTTAATCCACTAGCATCTAATTTATTTCAATTGGTCCATAACCACAAGATGGCAGCTGTGCGAAATTTTAAAATCTCGTTTTTACTTCTTGTATTGTAACGTGTTTTTCGAGGGTATTTTACGCCACTGACGTAAGTCAGTAGGAAGCCATTCAATATTTATTTACGCGGCAAATTGTTCAGCCAAGAGAAGTTTTCATGTTACTTATTATTATTATTAAGGTATTTTTTGGAGCGTTTTTTTTATAAAATTATAAGTATACAGATAGGTTTTCGATGTTATAGAAAACTCTATCAAGCGAATTATTACGAACTGACATTATCGCGGAAAATTATATGATTACGGAATTTTACGGATTTTGTCAGTTAGAGTTTGTTGAGAGAGATGAGTCACTGGGAATTCGACTACAGGCTTATTCTTGTCGAGAAGCATGACGCAAGCGGGGTTGCTGCTTCAAGAAAAGGCGAAATGGCCTGGACCGGTAATCGACATCATCGTCGCGCCGAGTGTAATGACCCGGAGGTGGGGAAGATCGCGTGGTGGCTCATCCAATCAGTGGAGAGCGGGCGAGGAGAAGACGGGACCAGAGAGGGGAGGCGAGGAGTGCATATATGGTTTGCGCGCCGAGGAGGCAGGGCGATTATCTTTGTAAAACTTGACCGTTGTGGTTGCACGCGTGGTTGGTTCCGGTGTGACCGGACCGTAAGTTAACATTTCTACAAATATTTCTACAACTAACGAAGAAGATGACGACGTCCAGGAGGCTGTGGGAAGCTCTCTTCAGCATCCAGTACGAGGGAAATGCTACGGCAATTTCCAATGGTAAGCGCGAATGACTCAGAGCTACATAATCTCTCGTTTCTTTGTTTCATATTCAGTATTTCAGTAACTTCATACCTTGGGAATAATAGTAAAATCAGTAATTCATCCGACTCCGTTTTCACGTAATTCTCTAGCGGTAATATTCAAATCGCAACGCTCCAAGTTAAATTTAAAATATTATTATTATTATTATTAATAATTTTGCCATACTTGTTTTATATAATAAATTCATTTCTTTTAACCATGCAATCTTTTCTTTCAGTAGGTAGCATTAGATATAGACCAAATTCCTTCTCCTGATACAATTGTTAGTTGGGTTAATGATCAAACCATGCCACGATCTGAGTGTAAAGATTCTTGAAGGTGTTCTACCAGAGCTAGATGTTGTTAAATATAAATTTAGATTTCAACATAGCGTTGAGGTCTTGGCGCCCATTAATACAACAGATCTTAGTCAGAGTAAACAATACATTTGTGTTTCAAAGTGCAAGGCACGGCTAGTAGAAACGTTTCACTTGTCACCCAACAGTGAGGGCTATAGAAACCGTTACAGTATCCTAATCATGCGATTGAAGTTTGAATACTACACGTACACAATAATCTTCATGTAACAGTACATATCTCTAAGACCTACATATATAAAAATCCAACATGGCGTCCATCCGCAATATTTAGTCGGTTCTCAATAACTACGAATGTATTACAGCAATCAAACTGAAATGTTGTATGTTGATATTGGCAATTAACATAAGTAGGTTATATGAAAATAGGCTTTAGTTCTTCACGGAACTACTTGTTCTTCCTTTCTTCCGTCATCCGGGGGTTTGCTACAAAATGAAGCGTTCTGAAGCTAGGCCTGACCCATAAAATTTCGACTATCACGTTGATATCTTGAAGGTCACTTATAATTTCGATATCCAGTTGCTCTTGACGTTTAGTGAAGAAGCATGAATAAATATCGTTTTAGTAAGTCTTTCATTTTCCATTCTTTAAATATGTCCATAAAATTATTAGTATTCTTTCTTCGTTATGACCATTCATAGAGCACATTGGAACTTGTTATTTGGCTCTTCATGAACTCATTGTGTTGCTTCTCGCATTCTTCTGTCCATCTTGCACCAGTCCTGATGCTAGATTTCACACTAAACGTGTGCTTATTTACTGTACATACTGTACAGAGGTTCTGAGGATTTCTCCGTTTTTATTATATTCTCTCTGATGTTCATCTCATTCAGGTACCCCCTTGTTCCCTCCAGTCAATTTATCATCGAGTTTTTTGTATTAATTGTATTGAATAATCATTTTGTTAGTCTATTGTTGTCCATTTTAAATATGTGCCCAAAAATTTCAACAGTCTCCTACGTACAGTGTTTGTGAAACTTCCTGTGATATTATACAGATCTGCCGTTTATCTCTTGATCCATATTCCATTTTCTTGTGTAGGGCCAACTAAGAATGTTGCGTTCTTGCTTTTAAATGTCTGCAATTTTGAATGGCCCCCTAAATTTATGTTTTCTGATGCATTTAGAGCTTCTGGGAGGACAACGGGTTTGTAATGATTCAATTTTGCATTACGTGGCATCATTCTTTTATTGTAGTGATTCAACGTTATTCTGAATGCCCTTTGAAGTCTTGAGGTTCTTCATGTGTTGGCCAAATTGTCCAATCCTGATGGTAGAATTATTTCTCCAAGGTATTTAATCGAAGGTAAAAATGATTTTTATATTTATTCATAAAGCACCGTATTGCTGTACATAATGCCCCTGGCATACAACACTTACAAAATATGGTGAATCTGTTTGAATGGTCACTTCCCTCCACCAACAGAGAAGGCGGCTTGAAATGAAATTAAAGTGAACGAGAGTGGGTTATAATTACAGAGATTAATGTGTGTAGCTCATAAAGAAGGGGTAGGGGTGGAGTGGGTTGTAGACTGGTCAAGACTTGATGAACATTACCTCAAAGGACGGGATCTAAGCATGCGATTCTACATTTACTTCAATGTTAACTGAAATTAAATTCTCGTGGCTGTTATAAAGGCAAGTCCCTTGGTGAATACAGTTTTAATTCAAGTAAATTATGTTCTCGATCGATGCTCTTAATTGGGCCTTCTCGGAGATGTTTTCTGTGACACCCCTCTGCAGGGCCTGGACTTGATACCTAATTGTAGTGAAGTGGAGGGGTGGATTGGTTCCCTAGAGTTCGAGTCGTGCGTTGCATTCTGCAGCAACAAGATAACTTTGGGGATCATTATAAAAGTGCCTGCCAGTAATAATTCCAGAACCTGACAGGCACAGTTTAGAGCCAGCGTGTGAGGCTCTAGAACTGACAAGAGAACATGAATCTCATAGACGTGAATCTCCCGAGGAACTTAGATCACATCAGATTCGAATTTCTATTTTTCAAGACTGTTTGAATACCAAATGCGATTTATCAGCTACTCAGAGTCTTGAGGCAAAACTGAGAAGAGGAGAGTTCGATTCCAACCTCACCCTTTCCGGAAGTGGTTTTCCGTTGTTTACCACCCATTTCTACTCCAGGAAAATGCTGATATGCCACCTCCTTCTCAATTTCATCCCCAATTTACAAACACACTCACTAGTACAGCCATCACAATAACACAGGTTATCACACAAAATCCACACACCCAAATACCACAATGTCGCAGCTTATTTTAATAAGTAGCAACAAAATGATCTACATTTCACTGCCTGAGTAGAAATGGATTTTATAGAAATTTTACAAGCCATAATTCAGTAGTGCCCTCATAATCGAGTAAAAGAATATCTTTTAAATTAAATTGGGCATATTATTGACCAATTGAAAAGCGATTATTTTTATCAGAATATGGATTTTACTGCTAATGACATTAATTAAAGTCTTCTATAAACGGCCGGCCCCGTGGTGTTGGGGTAGCGCGCCTGCCTCTTACCCGGAGGCCCCGGGTTCGACCCCCGGCTCCGTCAGGGATTTTAAAACTGACGTGAGGGTTGGAACGGGGTGAACTCAGCCTCGTGAGGACAATTGAGTAGCTGTCTGACAGTGAGACAGCGCCCCGATCACGAATACCAAGATTAACGGCCGAGGGGACCCGACGCGCTGATCACGCGTCACCCCAATATCTGCAGGCCAAATGGCTGGGCAGCGGTCGCTTGGTCGGCCTTAGCCCGTCATGGACTGTATAGTGCCAGGGGTTGTTTGTTGTTTTGTCTTCTATAAACGTGTGAAGCATTATTTACTGTTTGTAATCACAGAGAAGGCTGTATCTTTATCAAACAGTAATATCTTAATGAATATACAGTATTCTATGATTGATAACTGGGTGAAGTGTGGGTATAGCAACGGTGATTACACGAAGACGCACCAGACACTCGTAATCACGGTACAGTGCGATACAGAATAAAACAGAGAAGTGGGAACGACACATCGTTAGGTCGGCACTCGAACATGTTCTAAATTGGAGCCCATCGAAAACATCAACCTCCAAGTGAGGAAAACGAAGGGCACATTATTCTCGATGAATGATTATGATGCTTAACTTGAAGGGGGGGGGGGGGGTAAGCTCTTCAAAGGTCATCAGTAAACAAACTATGCAATGTTATTTTTTCTTACAATACATTTTACTTTGTATTCTTTATTGTCAAACATATAGGCTCCATTAGTGACAATATAATAATTAACAAAATGAAAATTTACATTATAAACAAAACAAAAACAACAAACACGAACAAAAACGAAACACATTACGTATTATACATCAACAACTGCAACCATACAGACAAGTGCTCTAGCTTTCATTCATACAATCCTTGTGTACGAGAAACATTAAAATAATTATTCCCGAAAAATCAAAACTATCTACAGTAAACGGAAAAAGGCAAAAACATAAATGAAAAGATAAGAAGAAAATGTTCAGAAACTGAAAAAAGAAATAAGAACTATACGTGAGTGACATTCGAGGATCTAGGAAACAGTACAAAAAAAATTAAAAATAACAACATTACTTCAGTCGCCCGTACATTCAATCAAAAAATCAATCGACCATTCATTCTACCACAAATTCATTCAATCAATCAATCAAACACAAATAGAAATGAACCAAATATACATTACAATAGTTTACAGCCCACTTGAGACGTTTCTCATAACAGTTGACAGAGATTCGAAGTGAATATCAGTAGCACTTTTACTCTCCATCAAGCTGTATATTGACTGCAACCGGATCACACATGAATTTTTGTGCATTCTCCATCTGACCCCATTGAACGTGTGTTTCCGTCTGGTGGTTCTCTGAGGGACGTGAAAACCCAAGTCAGCTAGCAACTGATTAGAGTCAATTCCACCATTTACCAGCTTCCAAAGTAATCTCACGTCACCCACTGTGCGCCGACTGCTTAGTGGTGGAAGACCGTACAATGTTGCAATAACTCTCATACTCAGCTCTATGGTACTATCGTCCACCCCTGTAACAGAGCCATTTAACAAATCTCTTTTGTACACGTTCGATGGCGTCAATTTTATTACTGTGAAAGGGATTCCAGATAACACTACAGTATTCTATTTTAGGCCGAATGAGTGACTTAAATGATTTGGATGGAGTTATGTCCGAAAAATAATTTAAACAATTCCTTTAAAAAAATGCCAGGATACGGAAACATTCAAGACATATTTAGCCTATTTTCAATTTTGAAAAAATAGGCTTAAAAGATCACCTTTTGTCCGTGTGTGTGTGCGTGTGTGTGTGTGAGGTGTGTGTGTGTCCTCCCCTAATAAAATCTAAACGGCTGGAGCGATTTCAATGAAACTCGGTAAGTTCATAGCACTATTCCGGGTGACTCCGACCGTGCCTTTCAAATTTTGTTACGTCTCACCAATTCAACATGGCGGCTGTGCGAATTATTTCACCACCATTCAATATCTCCGAAACTATTCCCGATATTACCCTGGAATATATTACGGTGATAAACGGAACTACTAGAAGTTCACCTATGTAACTTTTGAAAAACTGGTAACTACAAAACCAACATGGCGGCCAGCGAATTTACGACTTTAAAATAGACGTTTCTCGCGATTTAATCAACCAAACGCAATAAAACTTGGTACAGTATATGTTTATACACATTGTAATGTACCGACATCTAACTTTGTTCAATTCTTTACATAACCACAAGATGGCGGATGTGCGAAATATTTCACCGGCATTCTATATCTCTGAAACTGTCAGCGGTATCACCCTGAAATTTTGTACGGAGATAAAGGGCACTACTGGAAGTTCATCTATAAGACTTTCAAAAATCGGTTAACTACAAAACGAACATGGCGGTCAAGCGAATTTGAAAATTTTAAATAGACCTTTCTCGCGATTTAATGTTCCAATCGCAATGAAATCTGGTAAGGAAATGTTTATACACATTGTAATGCACTGGTATATAATTTTGTTCAATTGTTTACTTAACCTAAAGATGGCGGCTGTGCGAATTTCGAAAATAATTTTTTTATTTCTTGTGTCGTAATCATGCGATCGAAGTGAAAGTTTGAATAATGAACCTATGCAATAATTTTCCTTTAATGGTACATGACTCTATGGTCTATACATTTAACAATCCAACATGGCGACCATCCGAAGTATTTAGACGGCTCACAATATCTACGAATCTAATATAGCAATCAAACTGATTTTTTTAATGTTCATAGGGGCTATGAACTTAAGTTCACCTATAGGACTTTAAATAACCTGGTGATCACAAATCCAACATTGCGGCGACGCGAAGTATAAATATTCACATGGACGTTTCTCGCAATTTAACCATCCGAGTGCAGTGATACTTGGTACAGTAAATCCTTATACGAATGTTAATCCATTGGCATCTAATTTATTTCAATTGTTTCCATAACCACAAGTTGGCAACTGTGCGAAATGTTAAAATCTCGTTGTTACTTCTTGTGTCCTAATCATGCGATTGAAGTTTGAATGCTACATGTACACAATAATCTTCATGTAACAGTACATAATTCTAGGACCTACATATATAAATTCCAACATGGCGACCATCCCAAAATATTTGGTCGGTTCCCAATATCTACGAATCTATTACAGCAATCAAACTGAAATTTTGTATGTTGATAGTGGCAATTAACATAAGTAGGATATATGAAATTAGGCTGTATAGTTTCACGGAACTACTTGTTTTGAAATATGTTAATCGAACGAGAAATTATTTGTGATTGTCACCCCTCGATCGAAGTGAAAGTTTGAATAATGAAGCTACGCAATAATTTTCCTTTAAAGGTACATAATGTTACGTGCCCACCCCCCCCCCCCCTAGTGGCACTTTTGTTAACTGGATTACGGTGGGTAGAAAGCACAACACCAATTACTGCTTTAAAGAAATAATTAACTTTATTGTGGCCAGAAAGATACACTACTCAACAGCAAATACAAGCAATTATTACCTTACTCCAGTTTCCTCACGTCGAGAATACTTCCCCTTACACTTGTCAACAGACCACAGTTAATCCTCTCGCTAATGAGTCCGGCCCCGTACGCTGGCTGGAAATAGATGCACTAGGTCTGTCACTCACTGTTTTGCAACTCACCACAATGACCTTTGTCGCACTAGGTAAGCACACTCACTCAAAACACAGGCAGTCCCCTGTAAGCTCCTCACTCCCTTCGCTGTCAAGAGAATCGGCTTCACTAGGGGTTTCGCAAGTCACCACACTTCTGTCGCTCAGGATAAGCGCTCGTACTCGCTCGTAAAACACAACAACGACCACTGCTTGACAGGTCGCTCTTATATAGCAGGCCGGTGACTCAATAAATGCTTCTAGACCCATCCAGGGTTCACGGCTTCTCGAGGCTTCCTCCACTGGCTGAGTCACGAATATTCTGGACCATCCCATTGTCCTAGTAGCCCTGTTGCATAAGGCGCACGCAATACACGAGGCAGGGCACAGCCCAGCCCTGGGGCAGTTGTGACTCATGCGGCGAGCGATGATACAAACTCACAGCCGTAATAATAATAATAATAATAATAATAATAATAATATCGTATGGCCTCGGGTGCCGGGTGCAAGCTTTGTTATTTGACACCCAGAGGGTAGCTTGCATGTCGAATTTCGTTGTTTCTTGATTATGAAAGTCAAGGAGGTTAGATGTTAGATTTATTTATTTATTTATTTATTTATCGTATGGCTTTTAGTGCCAGGAGTGTCCGAGGACATGTTGGGCTCGCCTGAGTCTGTAGCTGCTTCCAGCGGACACCCTAAAGGGTCAGCTACATGTTCCGTTCAATTTCAAGGAGTTCCAACTTTCGCCACCAGATATCAATGATACCTAGTGGTGAACGTTGGAACTTTGATAGAGCGTTCTGACGAAATCTAACCTAACAAATTTTGCTTTACACAAGTTTAGTCTGTGAAAGGATCTTTTACATGCCATAAATCTATGACATGGGACCACCGGCTTTACTTCCCCTCCGAAGGAAGGCATACAGAAGGATTTTTAACGCTCTTAAAAAAATCCGTCGACTTCGGCCGGGTTTGAACCCGCTATCTTGGGCACAGCAGTTCAGCATGCTATCGACTACGCCACCGAAGCCGCTTAGGTGTTAGATATCTAAACTCCTTGAACACAATAGCGCTTTCTAGTAGGGAAATGAGGAACTTTGTGTTGCCGGAAACTCCCGAGATTAATTTGCCATTATGAACTCGGCCTACTGAATTCAAATGGGTTCTTTGGCATGCCAACATCGTATGACATGCTTATCGTATTTTTGCCGCCTTTCAAAAATCACTTACCACGGCCAGGAACGGACCTGCAATCTTGGGGTTAGTAGACCGACACGATATCTACCCACCCACCGTGGCAAGATTTAAAGGTGCATGCCTCTATGGCCTATACATATAACAATCCAACAGGGCGACCATCCGGAATATTTAGACGGTTCTCAATATCTACGAATCTACTACAGCAATCAAACTGATTCTTTTTATGTTCATAGGGGTGGCGACGCGAAGTATAAATATTCACGGGGAAACGAACTCATGCCTCCAGGCTGTCAGTCACAACAATGCTGTCCTCTATACCACAAGGCATACAATGAATCAAATTCGGCTGATGTACGCTGACGACCTTAAACTTTATATGCCCATTAGAACTATAAATGACTGTGAGTTGTTGCAAGAAGACCTACACCAACTCAGTAAATGGTGTGAGACATGGAAACTGAAACTGAATACTGAAAAGTGTAAAGTTTGTCAGTATCATTGAAACGTAACCTCCTATCCAGGTTTAATTACTGTATCAATAATGAAACGCTAGGTAGAGTGTCAACCATTAAAGATCGAGGGGTTTGTGTGTTAGGTCGTCAGCCCGAAGGCTGGTTGGATCCTCAAAACGCACCGCCGTTCAGTTATGTGGGTAGATACCCACAAAAACCCGAGGCTGCGCTATATAGAGGCGTACTAGGCAAGATGAGGAGTGAGGTAGTTTGCCATTGCTTTCCTCACTGAGTCACAACAACAGTACTAACCCTATGAGTAGAACCTTTCACAGCATCCACAGGCACTGACTGTGCCCTGAATGGCATTACTACCTCAGTAGCTTCCATATAATCACAGCCATGAATGAGACAGACATCGGTGAAAAGCCACATTTTACTCTAGGCTGTGCCAACTGACAAATGCAAAAGTACTGTATTCATCAAGAGATGGCGAACAGGCCAACCTATGAATATACAAATTGCAAAAACTCGAAAATGAACAGTTTTGCAGCAAGTGTTAAGATTTGGCGGCTTCTGTGCCGTAGTTGGTAGCATGGTCGTTTCTCGCAATTTAACCATCCGAGTGCAGTGAAACTTGGTACAGTAAATCCTTATACAAATGATAATCCACTGGCATCTAATCTATTTCAATTGTTTCCATAACCACAAGATGGCAGCTGTGCGTAATTTTAAAATCTCGTTTTTATTTCTTGTATCCTAATCATGCGATTGAAGTTTGAATACTACACGTACACAATAATATTCATGTAACAATACGTAACTCTAAGACTTACATATATAAAAGTCCAACATGGCGACCATCCGAAATATTTAGACGGTTCTCAATATCTACGAATCTATAACAGCAATCAAACTGAAATTTAGTATGTTAATAGAGGCAATTAACATTAGTAGGATATATGAAAATAGGCTGTATAGTTCTTCACGGAACTACTTGTTGTTTCTTGTGTTCTAATCATGCGATTGAAGTTTGAATAAAACACCTACAGTATAATCTTCATGTAATAGTATATAACACTAAGGCCTATATATACAAATCCAACATGGTGACCATTCGTAATATTTTGACGGTTATCAATATCTACGAATCTATGACAGCAATCAAACAGAAATTTTGTATGTGATACAGGCAATTAATATAAGTAGGATATATGAAAACAGGCTATTTAATTCTTCACGGAACTACTTGTCTAGAACGAACTAAAAAAGGAAGATTGTACTGTAGTTTTACGTGACCGTTAATCTCGAGATCATTAGCCACGGGACCTCCTTTTAACGTGGAATCCAAACCACAGGACGTGGCATTTCACTTTGAAAATCTCACATGCATTGACCGGGAATCGAACCCGGTCCGCCGTGGTGAGAGACCATCAGCTTGACCGCTGCGCCACCACGCCCCCAGGAACTAAACTCATTCTTGATCTTTGAAAACTATAAATCCTTTACAATATTTCTTTATTATTCCAAATCTTAGGTGGAGCAAATCCAATCGACAAAGCCAGTTCTCGTATAGAATACTGCCCTTACCGAGGCTCCATATCGGAGTAGCGTACTGGCAAGAATCATGTTCTCGGTATTTTCTGGAACGGATGGTCTCCACGTGGAATGGCCTTCTCCCTGTAAGGTTGAACAGGGAAGGTAGGGAAATATGTGAAATCGATTGCTTCCCTGAATACGCATGAATCACAACGACCTACTTTGTGACATGCAATACAATGACGAACTTGACGACAGTCCTGGTGACTCAGTTCACAGATCAGTCACAGCTGATACGAGACTTCCCTTGATCTGATGGCTTCGCTCACGAACACACATCAGGGGACATCGGTTACGGCAAATGGCATCATAAACTTGTATATGCAGTTCAGCAAGAACTTCTGATAACTCCGAATCCTACCAATCAGCTCTGATGCTTGAAGTGTTTTCCATACTACTTTTTATAAGTCAGATGGAATCAGGCGCGGATCTAGAGTTTGGCTTTGAGGGGGGGGGGGGTTCAGAGAATCGAAATTGTTAAGAAAAATGGTATCACTAAAAACGCAATCACAAAATAACCAAACGTACAAAACCAGACCAATTTTTTTGTAAGCTACATGGATAGAAATTTGATGCGTTTAGCGCACCAAAAATATTCGTACAAATTGCAACGGCGTGTTTTGCGAATTTTACATCGACCTTCGAGAAAAGTATCAAGGTACGTTACAGTTTCGGCAAGTCGAGTTGGTACCGACAAAGGGAGAACGTCACAGCTTAAATTGCCAACCAAGCTTGCAGTTCGGACGTCGGCAAAATTTTTTGGTGCGAAAAAAGCCCCAAATTCCTATCCGTGCATTGCTGCACATTCATCGTGACATCACTATAAACATCGATTCGGTTAATCACAAGGTTTGCTAAACAAAATAGACGAGTTGATTTTGTTATATAAATAATCGTTTTTGTATAAGAGGTATGAAGTTGTAAATATATACAGTTGTAACAGAACATAATAATTCCAATAAAGATATTTCAGTATTGAATAAAATGAAAAAAAAACCTGTTTTTCAGTTACAATTCGTTAAGTTTTATATGTCTGGTTATTGTGTTTTCGATTTTTGAGTTTGCAAATCAAAATTCAGTCTCCGTTTGGAGGGGGGGGGGTCATGGCCCCCGTGACACCCCCTCCCCCCCTTGAATCCGCGCCTGGATGGAATGGAGAATCGGATAAGGTGTTTGCATGAAATAATTTGCTCCTCTTGCTGGGATGTTTTATTTTCTTGTTTTAATTGCGTTTTGTTTCTCTTTATTAATCAAACATGCTTTGATTTATTTCTTCAGCTATAAGATTTTTGCTGTGCTTTTTCGCCGGGGGCAGTATTTTTGGTTTGGCGATTATTAAAATAAATCGAACAGTTCAAATATTTGAATTATTTGAAGACAATAAGTGCCAAAAATTACAGCAATTTGTGTAAATAAATATGTCTAGTGGATGGGTTGTTCGAAGCAGGGGCGAATCAAAAGGGTTGGATGGGGGCCCTTCCCCATTCAGCCTGATCGATCCTTATAAATAATAATGCATAAAACAAGCATCGCTTGTTACCTCTTTCTTTCCGTCTTTCTTTCTTTCTTTCTTTCTTTCTTTCTTTCTTTCTTTCTTTCTTTATTTCTTTCTTTCATGTTTTTTATAATTTTTCGAACACTGGAATGATTCGACTTGTTCGTAGAATCGTTTGATTTTTTGACTGAATACTCCGGTTATTTCACTAATGCGAATATTATTTTGGAAAATGCTAATAGGTTGGTAATTCGAATACTTAGGATATTTGAACGTTCGAATCAAATGTTTGCATTCAAAATTATTTGGTCAGTTCGAATAATTCGTTGTTCAAATATGTATAGCCATATAAATAACCAAAGAAATAACAAACGATTCCATCTTTCTTTTATCTATACATTTTTGTGTATTTTCAATGCAGGTCCCTAGTAAAAATCATTCTATTTGGAACCTCATCTGTCAAATCTCTGCATTTAGAATGTGATAGTCCTTACGTTCTTTCCCGCGCTGAATAGGTTACCTGTGTAAGGACACCACGTACTCTTGGGCATACAGCTAATGAGCTGGCATCATTATTCTACTATGCATTCTCTGGATTTCTGGTAATTGTACAGCTATGATTCTTGTACCATATGAACTGATTATGGCCACAAAATGGTAATTTGATTTTATAGAATGTGTGAACAAAATTTGAGAGTATTTGATCGGTAAACAACTGAGAAATGTGTACCTGAAGTAACTTTTTTCTGAAAATGTCTGTGTCGAAATTCACACTCATTTCACACATTCTATAGAAGCAAAGTACCATTTAATGGCCATAATCAGCTCAGAATATACTGCCTTTTATATGTTACAAGTCGAAACCTCGTCTGACAAAATGTCCGCATTTAGAATGTGATAGTCCTTACGTTCTTTCCCGCGCTGATTAGGTTACCTGTGTTTAATGAACGTTTAAAAAGCCATGAATTACCATGAATACCGTGCAATATTGCCTCATGTGTAGACTCTACACGAACAGTAGCTTATGGCAGTCAGCATTTTTTGCTACTGACAGTATTGCTTACTGTGTGAGGGTTGAAACGATGGAATGAAATACTGTAGGATACTGATGATGGTTCGTATATAGTTCGCTAAGGGAGCATAAGTATTGGCAATACTATGGGCGTTGTTGACACCGTATAATAGTCTACTGACCACGTAGGGGTTACATTAGAACCATTGTATACGTGTTGTAGAGTGGATAACATCAGTTTTAAACCATCTATCTGTTTTGAAGTCCACCTATTACGCCCCATTTTTGATGCTTGCTTTATGATTATTGAGGGTACAACTCAGACAATGTTTCAGGAACAAGTAATACAGTGCTGCCATATTCAAGAAAGTGATTGATGGCTTTAAGCGAAAGTAGCATTATAAATATTGTTACTGTTTCCAACGGGTATCGATAGATCTATATCCCACCTATCACATAAAATGGGCAATTCCCTTGAGGTAGGATGACAGAAATTTTGAATAAGGCTACTGTTCTTATGGCCTTATTTGTTTAGAAATAGGAATGCACACCATCACATTCCCACATATGGAAGATTCGTTTTGAATAACGGTAAATATTTTGGTTGCAAAGCATTTTAAGGCCGTTCGTTTCTCAACAACGCCTTATAGGTTTTTCTTTTCATTCGAACAAGTATTGTAGGATAGACATTACAAGGGAACTATTAAAATTCTGGTTGCAATGGTGGACTCCCAAAGCTTGCAAGCCAGCATGTTAGAACTTGAACAAACATGCAGGGATGTCAACGTTTTAGATACGAATTTTATGTCGGTAGGGGAGAAACACAAGAAACTAGAATGCCAGGTAGGAGGAACTAAATTGGAGCAGGTGGAGAATTTTTAAGTACTTGGGCAGTGCATTCTCTTAGGATGGTAGTATGGAGACGGAAATAAAGTTGAGGTGCAGAAAAATCAAGGCATCGAGTTCTCAGTTTCAAACCAAAGCACGGGGCGCTACAGCCCATGAAGGGCCTAGGCCTACTAAGCGACAGCTGCCCAGCCATTTGGCTTGCAAATTATGGTGTGACGCATGGTCAGCGCGTCGGGTCCCCTCGACCGCTAATCTTGGTCTCCGTGACCGAGTTCACTGTTACGATCTACAGTATTCTGAAAGAAAGAAGTTATTGTAGCGACAAAACTCTCCCTACATCGCTCAGTATTTAGATCGACCTTGCTGTAAGGAAGTGAGAGCTGGGTAGATTCAGTATATCTGATATATAAGCTGTAAGTAGCTGATATGTGGGTAGCACGAAAGATCGCTGGTACAAATAGATGGCAGTAATGGCAAGAAAGTACTCGTAATGAAGATATAAATGAACATTGATGACGCTGTTTGTATGAGCCGACACAGATTGTGGGGTCATGTGAAGAGAATGGGGGAGGAGAGATTACCTAAGAGGGTTAATGAGTTCGGCTGTAGAGGGCAAGATGATGATGATGATGATAATTGTTGTTTTAAGGGGCCTAACATCTAGTTTATCGGTCCCTAATGGTTTGGGTGATCGTGAAGATGATAATGAAAAGTAACCTATAACTAAAACTAACTACTAACTTATATACTAGAAGAAGAAATGGAAAATAATAGGAGAATAAGGCAAATAAGGGACAAGAGGAAAAGAAATACCCTCAACCTTCGAAGAATGCGGATTGAGGGACTTGGAAGAAACGAGAGCCATGAAAGGCAAATAGGAAAGTGAAAGAGGAGAGGGTCAGTCTCAGAGGTAATGGAAAAAAGGGAGAAAACCGGACCCAGCTCAGGAATCCCTCGGGGTCGCCAACTCCTGAACTGACCAGCCGTTGAGCCCCTGAGGGTGTAGCAATATCCAGGGTGCACCAGAAGTGGTGGGGCTACATACACGCTGCCTCCTTGAGGGCCTTGAGCAGAAGGCAGGAGATAACATGAAAAGAAAAAGAAGGCAGACCCCTCGCAGAAGGAGGGTATCAGTAAAGATGAGACAAGGGCCAATTAAGGCGGGAAAGGAAGAGACTCCCTAGGCCTCGGATACCCTAATACCGTCGGGGTCGGAAGAGAACAAGAGTTGACCAAAAGAAGTCGACAGGAGAGAAGACGGAGAGGAGCCCAGCACAAGTAAGTGGAAGCAATGCCGGACTCAGCTGGGGTCTCGTGGTCGCCAACCCACGTCCAACTAGATGTAAGCCCCTGGGGGGGGGGGGGGGTAGAGGCCAAGAGGAGCAGAGTTATACCTAGAAGGCGATGGTTAAATTCAGTGATGAACGATTTCTAATTGAGAGGTGTAGAAGCAGAGAAGGCCGCAGTGCTAACTAATAATAGGGCATCATGCAGACAACGAGTTCACAAACAGAGGCTTGCAGACTAGACTGGACGCTAAAAGGTAAAAAAAAAGTCTCAAATAAAAATTTATGTCATACTAATTAACATTGCTGAAGAGGACTTTATTTTCAACTGCCTCATCGAGGTTCATTAATTAATGGCAACGACCGTAAATTGAATTAAGAATCCCTCACGGTGCAAACCCATACTAAAGACTTAATATTGCTAAAAGTATGGTAGGCTTGGACTATTGAAGGGTTCTCCCTTGACTAAATCAATACGTCTTTGACATCAATGTTTTTCTCCTCTCATTCTTGCAGGCACAGTCACTTGATCCCTTTACCAAAGTAGCCGTGTGAGCGCTCTGTTGATGGAGACATAAGAATCAAAGCGCTCCATAATAGACCAAGGTATTGACTCACCCGGTAAAAATGTGTTGATTCCCGTCTACTGATGGTGAATAACTATTATAAGATATGCCCCAGACCTCTGAGAGTCAGATTGCAATATACTCAGCCTCGTGAGGTGACGGTGAGAAGCAGAGATAGATGTAGTTTTCCGTGGGTTTTTCACTTCTACATCCAGGTTGTTTACAAAATTGAAGCTACACTATTTACTTCCCAAAAATAATCACAAGACACACAAGTACACTACACAGGTAGATTTCACATACGCCCAAATAGGCCTACGTGGGATTGATGACCACGATGACTCAAGTTCCTAAATGAAAAACCAATAACAACAATATCAGAATTATATTTAGAGCGAGGTACTACCGTAGAGTTTTAATTTCCAAGTTAGTAAACGTTTTACATTTGTACTCTTCGAAACCTCTAACAACATTTTTGAAACAAAGAATAACACACGTTTCAAGTTGTAGCTGATGGGAGCAAAAGTATGAAATTTCGTGAAAATCGGATCAACTGGCAAACAAACAAAAAAATAATAATAAAATAAATCAATAAACAAACAGATATACGGCATATTGGCTTTCACGGCCAGTGAATTAAAACTCAGCTATCTTTCTAGGTTTGAGCCGTGTCATGCGTGGGGTTTCACGCGGACGTAGTATGTTGCTCGCGAACAAGGTAGACGCGACTCGCTTGGCGTTGTCCGATCCAGCTACGCAGCGCCTGACGTGTGGTGTCAGCAGATTTGATGGTTCCAAGTTTGTTCATTTCTTGACCGAGGTAGAGCGAAGACATCTTTGCTACAAAGTTAGAGGGGAAAATGTGCATCAGACCGGCAGATCTCGGCATGCATGCAAGAGCTCTTCATCTTCGTTGAGATGGTCGGCCGGAAGTGAGCTGGTTTACCGTCACTGTGGCCAGAGTGGTCATAGTTCGATTGTGGGCGAATGCTGTGGAATTGCCTTCATGAAAATGTATGTGGCCTGAATTCTACAGCAAGTGCACGGTTTAATGCATATCAACTAATACAGTAGTTTCCATCCATTGTAGATGGACCAGTGTCTGATAATGTCGTTGTACCTAAGGTTCTCTACAAACTACAGTATTTGTAGCATGTAATGTAGTCGGGGATAATAATAATAATAATAATAATAATATCGTATAGCCTCGGATGCCGGGTGCAAGCTATGTTATTTGACACCCAGAAGGCAGCTTGCTCGTTCCTTGGAACGCTATGAAAGTCAAGGAGGGGCTAGCTGCGTGGCTGAGCGGTAACGTTCTCACTTGCTGGGCCAAAGGTTGCAGGTTCGTATGCTGGTGCAGTCAGCTGGCATTTGAGGGTGCGCAAATGTGAGGGAGCTGGCACGTTAAAGATCCCCTTCGGGGCAAAATTCCAGCACCCCGGCGTCTCTAAAAGCCAGAGTAGTTAAAAGGGACATAAACCCAAATACAATTATTATTAAGTTTAGTCTATTAAAGTCAAGGAGGTAGGATATTTAAGCTCCTTGACAATATAGCGCTTTCTAGTAGAGAAAGGAGGAACGTTTGTGTTGGCGGAAAATCCCAAGAGTAATTTTGCCATTATGAACAAAGCCTACTGAATTCAAATGGGTTCTTTAACATGCCAACAACGTATGACATTCACGCGGTGATTTTTGTCGTCTTTCAAAAAAAAACATCACTTTCCATGGCCAGAAGCGAACCTGCTAGCTTGGGGGCTAGAAGTCCGACATGATAACCACTCACCCACCGTGGCAAGCAGTCGGGGATGAAGGAAGGACAACTTCCTGGAAGTCGGCCTGTGTTTATAAACACATTTTAAAGATTTTTGAAGACCACCCAGATTTACCCTCCTCAGAACAGAGGGATCATTTCCTGTGATGCTCTGCCAACAACGCCCCTCTCTTGAATGTTTTATAATCTACGCCCGTTAACGATACCTAATATGACCGTTTTTGTGATCATCTTCTCACACATTACATAACAAGCAATAAAAACGTGTAAAGAAAGTTACATCACCCAATCGTTATATTCTTGAAACAAAGCTTCACAGCGCCTGGTTTTTACTGCTAAAATTATCACGGCGATGCTACAGTTACGCATGAAGGTATCTGGTGGAAAGATCCTGGACACCCATGCCTTCCAAAATATGAAGTAAATGTGTTTGGTCACTCTAAATATACATTTATAAATCATTTATAAATTATTTCCCTCTTGGTACATTTAAATAAATAAATAAATAAATAAATAAATAAATAAATGAAAAAAACACGAATAAATGAATGAATAAATAAATAAATAAATAAATAAATAGATAAATGAATAAATAATAAATGCATAAATGAATGAATGAATAAATAAATAAATGGTTAAATAAATGAATGAATGAATAAAATAAATTAATAGAGAAATGAATGAATGAATGAATGGATGAATGGAAGAATTAATAGATAAATAAATAAATAAATGAATAGATAATGGAAAGATAAATTAATAAATAATTAAATAAACAACTATTCAAATAATACGCCAAATCAATACTCAATTTATATATAATTCTATATAAGTAGGACATGTTTCGGCCTTCAATGAGGCCATCTTCAGCTAAACAAGAATCAATTAAGAATTAAGCTAAACTATTATAAAAGTACGTAAATCTAATAAGAAATGAAATATTAATGTTAAAATTGAATAAAATGAATCACTATGGAAGATAGGAGATTTACTTATTCATTTACGCATTTAACTATGTGCTTATTCAATTTCACTGATCTATATTAATTATTGGTTACAGAACTTTATTTTTAAATTATTTTAAGTGTATTATTTTGATAAGAATTATTATATAGTTTAATATTTGTTTACATTCGCCAATAATATTTTCTCGTTTTTAACTACATTTTGAAGAAAAATGACAAGTATTTTATTTTCATTTTATTTAATTGGATTTGTAAGGATATCCATTTTAATAGTGATTCATTTTATTCAATTTAACATTAATATTTCTTTTGTTATTAGATTTAAGTACTTTTATAATAGTTTAGCTTAATTCTTAACTGATTCTTGTTTAGCTGAAGATGGCTTCATTGAAGGCCGAAACATGTCCTATTTATATAGAATTATATATAAATAGAGTATTGATTTGGCGTATTATTTGAATAGTTGATTAACTTCTATCAGTACAGATTTTAATGGCGAATGTCTTCGCATTTTATAATTAAATAAATAAATAGACAAATGAACGAATGATTAAACAGATAAATAAATAAATAGATAAATAAATGAATGAAATGATCATTTATCAATGTTCTTCAATAAGTTTTGCACTAGAGGTTTTGTTATACGTTGTTATCTGGCAATCCATGTAAAGATCAGCAAATCTTAAATGACGTCACAGCGTCAGTTCATGCAGCCAACTTATCCTACAATAGGTACATCATAAGTGCCTGTTTCAGAGTTTGCAAGTGGTCTGAAAACATGATGACTTTGTAACATGAGTGGCAACAGTCAATACAACCCTGATTTAGCTCAACAGTAACTTATTTCAGCTGACACGGACTCGACTCATCTGAAAGTGATGTGGAAACGCTCCTCGCAATGACATTCTTCCTCAGTTCTGCCTGCCGCTTTCTGTGCTCTCAGGGTACGCATTGGGATTCTGGATATGGAGGTCCTGGGTTTGAATCCCGGCTCTGCCAAGGAGTTTAATTCTGGTGTGAATGTTGGAAACAGGGTACACTCAGCCTCGTGAGGCAAAGCTGAGTAGAAGTGGGTTCGATTCCCACCTCAGCCATTTCGCGGTTTTCCACTTCAACTCCAGGCAAATGCAGAGATAGTTGCTAACTTAAGGCTACGGCCACCTCCTTCCAAATCCTAACCTCAATTACAGATAAACACAAACTTCCTTAGCCATCACAATGCCACAGGTTATCAGGCACATTCCACACACACCAAACTACATGGAACTACATGACCATGATTGCCACGGACGCGAGGGTAGCTGCATTAAGTCCGGGGATTGGAGGTTCGAATCCCGGTGCTGACAGCAACTATCCTGAGTGTTTATCAGACTCAATTCATGACAGGAATTCCGCGGTCATTAGGTATAGCAGGGTGAACTGGAGGGAGAGAGAGAGAGAGAGAGGGGGGGGGGGGGGAGGCTGGAGTCAACAGTCTCATTATGCCTCCAATAGTCCTAACCTTGACAGGAAATTTTACTTGAAATTACAGTGGTCTGCGAAACTTGTGAGTATTGACAGAGTGCTATGAACGTATTTGAAGTGACCTGTTCCTCTGCTCTTTAGAATGAAATTTGAAAACAACACATAGCCAACGCCCTACATGAATTCATATAGCGCATCTGCAGTAAGTATTGTAGGATTCAGAAACTGAGGCAAGCCGCGGCCTATTAAGCGGGGACATTAGTAGTCTACTGTAGACAGGATTATGGATTATTCAAGCAGCTACTCGTTTTAACTATATTTCGAGTAACTGGGGTTCATAAATATGATTCAAATTTAAAACCATATTTTGGAAACTTAATCATATATCTTCCACTTTTAAACACATGAATAAATACATATTTCTGAAAATGTAAGCCCATAATAAATTCAGGCCCTGGTCATCACATAAATACAGGTTATTAGACAAGCTCAACACACACCCAACTAAACGTGGTGGATGATCAAGATGTCCCAAGTCCTTTAACCCTTTATAGGATAAAAAGAGTCTATATAGACTATTATCAAAGGTGCTAATAGTTGAAACTTTCAGCCTATTTACAACAAAATTTCTTGTAGATGTAATATTTCTGAAAGGCAAATATTATATCTGTCTCCTTGATCTATGGTGCTGGCTAAAATTTCAACTAGTAAATATAATCAAAATATTAAAATTAAACTATAAAATATAACATAAGTATACAAAACAAAATAAAACACAGTAAAAATTAAAATTAAATTAAGATTATAAAATTAAACAGTTAAAAAATTATAAAATTAAAGATAATATATAAAGAACATTTTTAAAATGTATTTAACTAAAATTAATAATATTGAATAATAACTAAAATCAAAATTATAACAATTAAAATAAAAAATAAGCTAAAATGAAAATATAAATAAAAACAATTGAAATATAAATTAGAAAAGATTAGTCTGCCCGGTAAAGGATTAAATTATTTAACCAAAAAAAACAGAGAATGAAGGAAGGAAGGAAAGAAAGAAAGAAAGAAAGAAAGAAAGAAAGAAAGAAAGAAAGAGGAAGAGAATGAATATCTGCGTACGGTTAATGTTCCTTGGTTAAGGTACTTGGTTCTTAGGTGAATTGAAATCCACGTCCTCTTAACCCTGCTGCAGCTGTCTCAGGCTGTAATTCCATTCCAAGTCCCACCGCTCAGCGTCCGATCGTTGAAAACCTTATTTCTGTTCCCACACAGGAATTCTGCGTTGGGGAACGTGTAAGCAGAGTCGTGCGAAGTACAAAGAAGATGAGGCGCGAGATTCGCCCCGGGTAATAACTGGGCAGTCGGGCGAGAGGGCTGTATTCTAAACAGTGAGCTTCCGGCGAGGTGGCTCCATTCTTCCCTAATTGCCCCTCCCCAATTAGTAGGACCACACACACACTGATGGAGTGACTCACGGCTCCGTAATAACAGGTGTTTGCAGCTAATGGAGATTTCCACATCTCGTGACTGACAGCCAGCTAGGACTGATAATGTCTTCTTAATCCAAGTCCTACCCGATCCGGGTGGTCCCGACCTTGCCCTCGCAACCTAGAGGATGTGGGTTTGACTTCGGCCGCAGGCAAGGTCGTTCGTAGAGTAAGAATAATTAATATACCGTTTGCACTCATCGGCAACTTGAATACGTCTAGGAGTCATGAAACAGGTTTGCTATAGTCCGGGTCACCTTGAATAAGTTACTGACAATGTAACCTTAACATTTGTCCCCCCCATCAATACAAGCATGTTGGTTTAGTTGCTTTAGTTATAGTTAGTTATTGTTGTTTTAAGGGGCGGAACTACGAGGTCATCTACCCCTCTTACCACAGATTAAAATATACAAATTTGGAATGGAATTTAAATTTGAAAAGACCGAAAATTAATAAAACAAAAAATAAATAAAACTAATAATTATAAAAATAAACAAAAATTACGGAAACAAAAAATCATCATTCAAAAACAAACAAATCGTTGAGTCAATGATCACTGGAAAAAATATATTGCTGGCCCTAACCCACTCTCACTTATAAAGCGGATGACGAGATCAGCAGCCACCGCGTCATCGGCTAATATAAGTTTGAGTGTCATCTGCAAACCAAATATCTTGCTTTCAGGTTGAATCAGGGTTGTATTCGCTTTTACCAATTTGTGGTCTGTTGTCTAGTAGCATGGGTGGTACACCAAGTATATACAGAGTAAAGATTAGCTTTGATGATGATGATGATGATTGATGATGATGATGATAATTGTTGTTTTGAGGGGCCTAACATCTGGGTTATCGGCCCTTAATGGTCTGGGCGATAGCGAAAATGACAATGAGACAGAAAGCATTACGGAAACACACAAAATTTAATTTAAGGTGGAAAACCCTGACAAAATGAAATTTAGATGGAAAATACGCACAAAAGTAATTTAGATTGAAATACGCACAAACTGCAGGTTAGAGTCAAAATGAAAATGAAATCCACAGCCTGCTGCCAGTCACCGACCGGGTCAGGAATGGAATGAATGAAGCCCCTATCTAGCGGCGAGGATTTGAACTGTGCCGGCTGCCGATGCCTGACGCACTCCTCTGGGGCAATGATTAAATGAATGACAGATGAAATGAAATGATAGTGGAGAGTGTTGCTGGAATGAAATGTTGACAGGGAAAACCGGAGTACCCGGAGAAAAACCTGTCTGCCTCCGTTCTGTCCAGCACAGATCTCACATGGAGTGACCGGGATTTGAACCACGGACTCAGCGGTGAGAGGCCGGCGTGCTGCCGCCTAAGCCACGGAAGGTTAGAGTCAAAATAAATTTACAAAATGCAATTTGGATTGACAATACTTACGAAATGCAATTTAGATTGAAAATACTTACAAAATGTAATTTCGTGGCAGAGCTGGGGATCGAATTCGTATTTCCGCGGTGACAGCCAAGAATGCTAGTCACTAGACCGAGAGGTGGACAACACACGAAATAAGTGTAGAATCTATCCTTGTATGCCTCATGGTGTCTTTGTTTTGTAGTCTACTTTCTGGTGCAGCGGCTAGCATTCTCTGTTTTCGCACTGGAGGTCCGGGTTAGATTCCCTGCTCTGCAAATAAATTCAATTCTGATCTGAGGGCTGGAACGAATTACACTCAGCCTCGTGAGGCAGAACTGTCAACAGGTGGGTTAGATTCCCAAGTTCCTGGAAGTGACTTTCTATGGTTTTCTAATACTCCATGCAATTGCCGAGATGGTTCCTAACTTAGGCTACGGCCGACCTCATCCCAATGCTCTCCTGAATTACAAATGCACTATTACAGACACCACAATAACACAGGTTATCAGATAGATTCTAGACACGCCCAAGTGCACGGGACTAAATGACCACGATGCCAGAGCCCCTGAAATGAAACATTAACAACGACAACAGATTTGTTTAGTAAAGGGAGTGTTTGGAATTGGACGTAAAGAAAGAACTATCCCAATATTTGCATGAGGTAAGAACAAATAAAATTAATGTTAAAGGAGGAAGGAAGGAAGGAAGGAAGGAAGGAAGCTTTTAGCTTTTCGTGACCGTTAATCATGCGATCATGAGCCACAGAACCTTCTTTTTACGTGGAATCCGAACCACAGGACATGGCATTTCACTTTGAAAATCTCAATCGCATTGACCGAGAATCGAACCCGGTCCACCTTGGTGAGAGGCCAACAGCTTGACGATGCACCACCACACCCCTATAATTAATGTTATTGGATTTACATTCCTTTTAACTACTACGGCTTTTAAAGACGCTGGGGGTGCCGGAATTTTGTTTAACGTGCCAGTAAATCTACTGAGACGGTGCCCTTGCATGCCAACTGACTTCGCCAGGATTAGGCAAGTGGGGTGAGAACATTGTCGCTGCCAGCGACGGGATTTGAACCAAGACTTCCCAAATAATGAATTGTTGCAACTGCCGACTTCACAGTCCAAGCATGTCTGAAATGGATACATTTTCCTTAAAGGTCCGTAAAGAACACGACTATATTAGATTAGAATTGTATAGGCCAGTTCACGTACAGTAACTGGTAAGGGAGGGAGGATTGTCCGAATGTTGGCACAGACTCAACTCGACGTGTCTTGTTCCGCGTTCTGCTTTGTGCTATCGAATTAGTCTTTCTGTACCTGTCAATTGCAAGTTAGGATATGGATATCGGTGACAAATTCAGTACGGTGAATTGAAAAAAAAAACTAGATTACACATTGTGCATATAAGGATGAGTAAGAACAAAGGAATACGTAATTCAAATGCGAGTAGGTAAGCCCATATTGCTGTCGGGAAGCATGGTCACTGATTGGCAGAGACGGCAATTATATTCATGTGCATTTGTATTGATGTCTATTAAACCGGTGAATCATGACGCTACTGATGCTAGTTCAAGATCAATTGCCAAATTTGGAATTGCCAAAATGTCACCGAATATTGATCTGCATCTCGAAGTGAAGAAGACTGACAAGAAAGATAACTACAAACATATGCCGTGCCAGTTTAGAAAAGGCAAAACAATTAAACAATACATTGGAGAACATTGTTAAACATAAGGTACTGGTTCTGCCGACTACATTGTCCTTGATGTATATCTATTTAAACAGGGTGTTAGAGAGGTATCCCATATTTCAGTACATCAATACAACAAAAGCAAGGTCTAATAACCATGGGTCCATTCCGAGGGAAAACTTATTGTACTGTGCTATACAAATATCACAGTAATATAGCAAACACAAAATTCAATCTTTTCAAAATAGGTGAGACATCATGGCACGTGCCCAAAGTTAAGGGTATTGTTCACACACACTACCACGACTGGAACCACACAACTGACCATGTTTGATGGAGAACTAATACAATGACTTTTTGTTAGATTAAGATCTCCTTAAGCTTAATTTAATTTCCCACCGGAAACAAGAATCAAGAATCCGACAACCATACCACCCTCGCATTGGAAAGCGTCGTCACATTCTTAAGATACGGGTGACGAGACGAAGTTGCTAAAAGATGCACCATCAATGCTTTTCGCTATGAAGTCAAGTGAGCTTGCTGCCGCATTGCTCTTATCAAGCGACTGATGATAGGGTTCAGTATAAATGTGCCGGCCTTTCGTGGCCGGTCGTATGCGCGTGAGATTGCTAGAGCGAGTCTACAGGGTCTTTCATATAAAGTAAGAACGCCAAGCGGCGGGTTTGTTATCCGCTAGTGTGGTGGCCTTGACCGAGCTTGTGGTGAGCCGTGGCCCCCTGCTCTAAGCGTGTGTACAATCCTCTATGAAATATTACCTTATAAAAGTTGCTGGAAGTGTCGTCCTTCCTGGGTTATACAGGCATTGTATCTGGTAACCACATTTTTGCTGATGCGAGTGAGTCATGCCACAGTATTTTTTCTGATTTTTTATTTTGTGTTTTTTATTGAGCACTGAACCAGTAGTGTCAAAGTTATTTACAATTACGTGAATCTGTGCTAGTGAAGGTGGCACTTCATCAAGAAATTGCTGAACAAATGCATCACGTACCCGCCGAGCCGAATCGTAATTAAAATAAATTTTACATACAAAAATACGATGTTGCAATGATAACTGTCTCAACATGTTAGCAGCTGAGGTTAACTGGCGACTGACAACACCTGCACGCTTATTGCAAGGTCAAGTTTGTACTATGCGCGTGCTTTCAATACTACAGCAGGGGGCCGTGGCGCGTCATAAGCTCGGTCAAGCCGGCTTCAGCAGCGAATGACAAAATCGCCGCTCGCCGTTCTTACTTTATATGAAAGACCCTGTACATAACATCACGTGACATCCCCCTTTGACAGTTTTACGGCTCAATACCCAGCACCTCGTCGTTGCTATTCTTGGTGCTCATAAAAAAGGAAGGAAGCTTTTAGTATTACGTGACCGTTAATCATGTGATCTTGAACCACAGGAACTCCTTTTTACGTGGAATCCGAACCACACGACATGGCATTTCACTTCGAAAATCTCACATACATTGATGATCATACATTAATTTAATTGTACGCGCGATCCTCTTCTTGTCAGCCCGAGTAGAAAACAGAGACTGAACTGAATATGCGCATGTGCTGCATGAGGGAGCATGGCGTACGTTATTTGCACTGGTCACTAACGCATGGAGGTCCACTATGCGTGGATACACCAATGCGCACCGACCAAGAAAGAACGAACCACTTATATCGCTGGGGGATTACCTCGCCCTGTGAAAGAGATAAAGAAACGCCCGTGCTCGGCTGTAATCATTACAACACACACTTGAGTTCTCACTTTTTAATAGCTAATTATCTCTCTATTATTTATTAACACTATTTTAAAACGTTTTATCGGTTGGCAGCGTGGCGCAATGGTACGTTCTCGCCTGTTATGTCCACGGTGGGATGATCTAATCCCAGCTCCATCAGTTGGCATTTGAGAGAGCTTAAATACGAGAAAAAAAACAACGTGTATTTCCTTCAGGGCAAAATTCTGGCACCCTGACGTCCCTTAAAGTCACACTAGTTGAAAGGAATGTAAAACCCATAGCATTATTATTAATATTATTATTATTATTATTGTTATTACCAAAGATATTTAATTATGAAGAAACATTTTCGTGGACAGAGACTCGGAAAGGGAAAGGCGAAACCAGGTAGCCTACATGGAACATTAAACAAAGTAGTAACAGGTAAAAGAATCCTTCCCTTCCCTATGTATTTTCCTTTCTATTCCATTATATGGCGTGTCTTCCGGGATTCCTGACATACCGTACATTTGTGAAGTGTGTGCCATGAATACAAAAGTCCTCGGTTCATATCCCAAGCAGGTAGCGAGGCTCGTGACAGGATTTCCATAAGCAAGTCTTGGTAACTGGCCATCAGTAAGCATACGGGCAGGACGGGACAGCCCATGAATGATAACATGGCCCACAGAATCAAAAGCTCCAGTGAATGTGCACTGAATTGGTCGATATCAGTTACAGCCCACTGGCCAACTCCGCACTTGATGGCGCTGCTTTCGGGTGACATTATGACCCAAATAAATGATCGTTGCAAAACCTCAAGCCCTGACTGTTACAAGTGATCTGAAGTGGAATATGCACACTTGTTCCATTTTTTGGTATTCCACTCGGTATCTGGATATTTTTGAGGCGCTCGGTAGCTGGACATGTTTGTGGGAGTGATTTTGGAAAAGGGACGGAAGTGGATGGGACGGAAGTGCATGGGACGGAAACAATAAGCGCGCGTGGTGGCGGAGATCGGTACAACGACGTACTGTAGGTCGTGTGGCTATGGGGAATGTAGGCCTATATCGCATACAGTTTAATTCAAGGTTTGGAGACCCCATTTAAGATATTCCCACAATAAATCATCTTCAAGTTGTCGTTCCTTGGTGTGAAAATATTCATTTTATCATATTTGCTGAAAACAATTACGATTTATTAAATCTACATACATTTTCTGTATTCTTATTTAACGCAAGCACTCGATGTACTGTCGGCCATGTGGCTATGTGTAATCTATATCGCATCAACAAACACTCCAAACAACGTAGGAATTCAGTATATTAACGTCGACTACTAACAATAATTGAAACTTCGTTGGTCTAAACATATCACTGGGAGAAACACATTTAATATACTTTCCGCACATCTAATTTTTAATCGCGTCTATACTTGGCAGTGCACTCTATCGGCTAAACGAGGCCATTTTCAATAACATCGCTGGCATGGGTTCACTAACTGGTTGGTATAGAGCGCAGCTCTCATCCAGTAGGCAGTGGATTGCTTCCGCCACGGCAAATTATAATTATGATTCATTACGGTCAGGATTTGGCAGTGGAGTTATACAAGTAGTTATTTCAATGACCGACAGAGTTCACTGTCAACAAGGGATTTGGCAGTGCACTCTATCGGCTAAACGAGGCCATTTTCAATAACATCGCTGGCATGGGTTCACTAACTGGTTGGTATAGAGCGCAGCTCTCATCCAGTAGGCAGTGGATTGCTTCCGCCACGGCAAATTATGATTACGATTCATTACGGTCAGGATTTGGCAGTGGAGTTATACAAGTAGTTATTTCAATGACCGACAGAGTTCACTGTCAACAAGGGATTTGCGCTCCCGAGACACACATAGTAGGATAACATGCCACATGTTACACATCATATGCGACTACTGTAAGGCTCGTATATGTTTTGTTTTGTTTTCATGATTATATTTATTGTTGTTTGAGCCTTCAGTCTTTTGACTGGTTATATGCTGCTCTCAATGGCTTTCCGACCTGCACTAATAGTATCATCTCTAAATACCTACCACGCCTTACATCTGAGGTAATCTCTTTGACATAATTCTAACCTTGGTCTACCCTTACAGTTCTTGTCCTCGACTCTTCCTTCCTGGGTGGGTTAGTATGCATCCTACCAACTTTCTCTTCTCTTCATTAGCAGTCGTCAGAAACATCTCTCCTCTCCCACTCTTTTCAATACCTCTTCATTTGTTACTCTGTCCGGTCCCATGGCGAATTGGTTAGCTCACTAGCCTTTGGCCCAAAGGGTCCCGGGTTCGATGCCCGGCTGGGCCATCGGGGATTTTGATCTCCTGGAGTTGACTCCTCTGGCCCGGGGACTGGGTGTAGGGTAAAGTTAAGTAACTCCGTGATACTAAGTTTTTTGTTGGTTACAATTTCAGAAATTTTAGATTTCAGTTATTTCGATTCGTTTCATGTTAACATTTCTGGCATATATCTTTACAAATTTCCATAAGTTATTTCAAGGTATTAACTAACAAATTCCGGTAGTAGAAGTAGTTAACGCCGTGATATTCAAGTTACTCCATGATAGCATGGTGCGCACCACTCAGTGTACTTTTTAATTGTGAAAACTAATGTTTTATGTAATATAAGTGTTCAAATCGTATGCAGACTATACGATTTTATCACCCCATATTGCCCACATTGAAACATTTCACTACACATTTTTTATAGAAAAAAAGAAAACATTCTATTAAAAATATTCCATTAAACATATTTTAAGTCTTCTTAGTCACTATCAGATTCCTCACACCTATCACACATAAAATGACATTATAGGCACCAGACATTACAAAACCGATAATCAATCCATTCTTTCTCTTGGTGTCATCCGCCTGGGGAGCCACCTCATGCACCACAACCATCATCGCCATTGTTCTGGGGTCTGGAATTAGGCCCAGACCGATCTACTGTGTCTATCTTGACACACTATCTTCACTTCAAATCCAGGTGACACAACGAATGGCTTCGCAATTTTTGCCAGGGTTGCACTTTCTGGATCGGCTGAATATTTTGTGCAATAATCCTTTAGTGTACTCCACGGGTTATTAAAACGTCTACTGTGCTTGTATACTGACCATCCTTCTTCCTTCATCGACCTTAATGCTTCTTTAAGTGTTTCAGCTTTTTAGGAGCGAGCCTCTTTATTTCGTTTTTGGCACGATTTCAGCGTCCAACCTAAGAAAAACGTACTTACTGCTAAGCTCACACACCTTGCATGCGTAACACTACATGCATGTAAGTTTCGTATGCGAATGGTCTGCATCTTACCTCTGACTGGTGTTAAAATGAAACTTATACAAAGAAACAGCTGTTTAGGCTATAAGAAATTAAAATCTTCACGTCAGATTTCATTGGATGTGGATCACTTGTTGACATGCCAATTCTCTGTTAATATATTTTTAAACTTCATTGAGTTGGTAAAAGATAGATCGCAAGGGCTTCCTGGATTCCTTGTTTCTACAGCCATCTGTTGGTAAAAACTTAGAACTTTCAGAATTGAACCTGCGTAGTGATAGAGGAAATACGCTTTAACACGGTGATACTTGATATCACGGAGTAACTTGACTCTACCTGTGACGTCTTCATCATCACTTAATCATAATTCAGACGCGCAGGTCGCCCACGGGCGTTCAGTAGAAAGACCTGCGCTCGGCCTCCCAGGAGGCTACACGACAAAAAGAAATGTTACTCTATCTACCCATCTGATCTTCATCATTCTCCTGTAGCACATAGTCTATTTCAAACGCTTCTATTTTCCTCTATTCTGCTGCAACAGTCCAAGTTTCACTTCCATAGAGCGCCACGCTCCAGACAACGGTTTTCAAAAATGACTTCCTAATAGCTAAATTTATATTCGATGTCAACAGATTCCCTTTCTGTCGAAATGATTTCCTTGCCTGTGCCAACCTACTTTTTATATCCTCTTTGCTTCGTCCATCACTGGTTATTTTGCTTCCTAAGTAGCAGAAGTCTCCTACTTCCTTTATATTTTCACCTGCTAATTGGACGTCCATAGAGGTTTCTGATTTATTTCGGCTGCATTCCATTATTTTTGTTTTACGTTTATTTATTTTCATCATGAATTCTTTCCTCAAGACAGAATCCATACCATTTAAAAACTCATTCAAATCCTCTGATGACCTCGTAGTTCCGCCTCTTAAAACACCAACTAACCTCTGGTGAATCATCTTAAATGATGTCAACAGCAAATCTCAGAATTGAAATTATTTGTCCTTGAATGTTTACACCTACGTTAAATTTTCTTAAATTACACTTAGACTATAATATAATAGTAATAATAACCCTGGCACTACAGCCCATGAAGGGCCTAGCCTACCAAGCGACCGCTGCCCAGTCATTTGGCCTGCAGATATTGGGGTGACGCGTGGTCACCGCATCGGGTCCCCTTGGCCGTTAATCTTGGTTTTCGTGACCGGGACGCTGCCTCACTGTCAGACAGCTACTCAATTGCCCTCACGAGGCTGTGCACCCCGTTCCAGCCCTCACGTCAAATTTTAAAAAGCCCTGACGGAGCCGGACACTCAGACTCCAGGAGTCCAGTTTAGCAAAAACGCACAGTTAAGCTATTTTGTCAATAATATATTGCCAAATAAAAGTTGAAAAGCTAGAGGACCCGGAAAATGTCAAAATACGCTCTATCTTTTTTCAAATTTTTAAATTTCGTAACCTCCGGCTTAAATTATACTAAACAAACATGCTAAAACGCTTGCTTTAAATATGTAACTTGTTCTAAAAATTTAAATGAAATTAAAGTTTGATTGTTTTAATCTATTCTTTGATCCTTTATCTTCAATTTGTGGAAGCAGATTTTTGAATTTCTCAAATCGGAAGTAGGTATTTTGATTTCGACTTGATTATGTCGACACAAGCACTCGTAGTGATAGATTTAGGCCACAAAGGATGTGGTCTAATTGCTGGTGTGCGTGATTTGTCAGTCAAAACGGAACCGGGTGAGTTAGCTGTGGTCGTTACGGCATGACTGCTGGCAGTCGCTCACATCCGGGAGGCGAGGAGGTTCGAATCCCCCCGCCGGCAACCTTGAAGATGGTCTTCTGTGGTTTCCCATCTTCCTTCCAGGCAAATGCCGGGGTTGGTCCCTAACTATAGGCCACAACCATTACCTTCCAACTCCTCGTCCTTACATTCCAACTTCCATCCCCAACGGTACTTGTAGCTCACCCATTGGGTGTCCGTCTCGAAGCAGCAACAAAAACTGGCGAGCCGAACATGTCCTCGGTCACTCCCGGTACTAAAAGCCATACGCTAAAAAAAGTCAAAACGGAAGTAGATATTTCGATTTTGATTTGTCCATGTACCGGTCAACACTAGCCGTCGTAGTGATAGATTTAGCGAACTATATACGACAAAGGATGAGATAAAATGCTTGGTGTCCATGACTTGTCAGTTTAGTGTGTGTCACCATGCCGCCAACACGTAAGAGGCGTTTGATTAATACACAAAATATTCAAAAGTGGAATAAAAAATTAAAAAGCATAAAATGGTAAAATTCAACGACGAACCTGCAGCAAGTTGGCAACAAGATGAAGACGTTGTAATCATTGAACGATCAACAACTAAAAATTATTTATTTATTTATCGTATGGCTTTCAGTGCCGGGAGTGTCCGAGCACATGTTCGGCTCGCCTGAGTCTGTAGCTGCTTCCAGCGGACACCCTTAGGGTGATCTACAAGTGCCGTTCAATTTCAAATAGTTCCCACTTTCGCTACCAGATATCAATGTTAACTAGTAGTGAACGTTGAACATTGATAGAGCGTTCCGACGAAATCTAACCTAACAATTTAGCTTCACACAAGTTTAGTCTGTGGAAGGATCTTTTACATGCCATAAATCTATGACATGGGACCGCCGGCTTTACTTCCCCTCCGAAGGAAGACATACTGAGGGATTTTTAACGCTCTTAAAAATCCGCTATCTTGGGCAGAGCATTACAAATGAAATTACTTCAACAGAAGCCGATGACGAAGACAGGGGTAGATGACCTCGTAGTTCCGCCCCTTTAAATAACAATACATAAATAACTAGAAGACGAGGACAGACGATACTCGTATGGTTTAGTTCAAACAATAGATGCACACCAAGCGTTAGACCACATCCTTTGCCGTATGTAGTTCACTAAATCTACCACTACGAGCGCTAGTGTTGATCCATACATGGTCAAATCAAAATCGAAATATCTTCATCCGCCTTTGACTGACAAGTCATGAACATCAACAATTTGACCACATACTTTGTCGTATGTAGTTCTCTAAATTGATGTAAAGTTTATTATTTATTTTCTTTATTGTTATCCTAAGATCTTAATTGCCAAGTCATGTTGTCAACATTAAGGTCCTAGCATGAAGGACTAGAACTGTGAATGTTTTCTCGGCTTTCTAATATCTGATGGAAATTATTGTAGGTTAATATTTTGAAGTGATATATCCTCGGTATTCGATAAAATTTGAAGTGCATGTGCTTGAAAAACAACTTGAGATACTGTAAGTTTTCTTGAATGAACCTATGTTACTTCTTTGGTTACCGTTCCAGATTTTCTAACCTCAATATATCGTCATACTAGCAACCCACCCCGGCTTCTCCCGGTATCTTTAGCGGTTTACCCAGCGTAAGCTTAAAATGCACACGGACGGCAAATCCCAGACGCAATTCAAAAAAGCCGAGGTGAACAGCGAAACTCCAAACACATATTCTCTTCTCTGAAGTCCTAACTCGACACAACTCGACAGTTTGATGCTGGCCGAATCTGGTCTGATAGCCCATTAGCTCGTAAACTCACTCCGAAGCCAGTAATTTAAATTTCCACTGAATGGAGATAGTAGGAATAAATTAAAACGTAAAAACTTTTATAGTGGGTGATGCCGCGATTTTTTTTGTAGAACTTTTCATGCTAAACAATTATTACACTCACAGTAAATAGATAATTTAACGGTTTACCTAACGTAAGCTTAAAAGGCGCACGGATGACAGGTTTTCTCTTCGACTCGATTCACTTAAGTCGTTACTGCTCGGCTTCCTTTGGTCATAATTAATGTTTTTCTAGAGAAACCTTCCTCGAAACATCCTTTACAGAATGTGAAAACCACATCAAAATCCATGCATTGGTTTTCGAGATTACCCGTTACACCTATGGATCAGGGCCTTTGTTTTATACTATGTAGAGATGATTATCATCCAGGTCAGAATAAATTACCCTTACAGGCTGTTGCAGCCGAGCAGTTCGCCCGTGAGCAGCTGAGTACTCGCCGCCTTATGTGAGTAAACCTGCAATATGCAATACAGCTCTGCTGTAGGGGCGGCCGTTACTAAGCGGTGGATACATCAAGAATGCCAGGAAGCGCATGGACTTGTACTATGACCTTCGCCCAGTGACGTATTGGCTATCACCCCCAGTCCCACTCCAACCGTGCTCCGAGCATCACTGCTGAGTACTCGCGTGTACGCATACTCAAACTCGTGGATTTGGAACAGCCTGCGGTTTACACGCTACAAGAATCGTAGCAATAGTCCCACTACTAAATGGGAAAATGCTTAGTATAATGATGTCTGATAATGTGCATGCTCACGAGTACACAGTATCCTTGTACTGTAGGTACAGGTTATACTGGACTAAACACGTTGCTGCAAATTGGTACAGATGTTGGGGATGGTGACAATGAGAGGGGAATATGTTCTAGAGTTGACTGAAATTAAATCTCGAATCATTCACTAACCAGTGCTGAATTTAACGCATGAGGAGAGCTTGCTAATGGGAGTGAAGTGGCAACATTCCAGGCATGTCTAAAACAAATGGGATGAGACAACTGAGGAATGACAAACCAGAATGAAATGTTGCAATGGCTCTTAGTTGAGATGGTATGCAAATATCACGTTCTATTTCCGTGAATGTGATTGGCTGCTGGTGTGGCAGAGGGATGAATGTGTTCTGAAGGCTGGGCTATAGTAGTAAAACATACTGTATTTATTGAAGAATATCCTCTGCAAATGAAATAGTAAAATTGTACCTTTGAAAGTAATTCAGGGGAGGTTACAGTGGCGGCTTGCGGATTTTGTTTTGGCTGTTGGGGTGTTACACTATTTTCACTAAGGAGTCGGGAGGGGGGGGGGGGGGGGTAGAAGGTAGGGTAAAAGACTGCTTGATATCAGAGACGATAGTATACACGTGCACGCTAAAACGTATGTAGCTCATTCGTCACGAATGCCGCTGTCCAGAGAACAACACATTCACCTCGGGATTAAATAGATTAAGTGATTTGTAAAACTACACGAGTACAAACCAGTGTAAGCTATACACGAGGGCGAGAAGGAACCGTAAGTATCGCACTCACGCACGCGAGACAATGGTATCGGCAGTAGACGGAGCATCTCGGTTGGCCTCGTCCACCTCTCGCCACTGGGCGGTCCAAGGTTCGCTCTCTTGAGTTATTTTCCGTGGTTTCTCACTTAAGATAGAGGTGAGCGCAGAGAGGATTACTTCTTTCGAAATCCCTCACCCACACATCGAGAAGCACAAAGGTTATGGCAGAAAGTGCATCCAACCCTCTGTCTCCTGCCAATATAGAGCAAAGAGACATCCTTGCTCTACCTGACCTAGCCGACGGGTATACATTGAAAATCCTAGTATGAGGTGCTCTATTCCTGACTTTCTGGTACATAGGCTACGTTCTAGTCTGAGGACTGGAACATGGTTCTAGCAGCCTCGCGAGGACAACTAATAAGTAGTGGTTTAGAAGCCTTTCTCAGACATCCTCCAATAACTTTCAGTGGTTTCAACTTCAGCTCCAGACAAATGTTGTGATCGTAGCTATCTTAAGGCCACGGCCGTCTTCTTCCATATCCTAGTGCCAATTACAAGCACACACACTTCAAAAACACACAGTAGGTTACCAGACTTATCAGACACCCAAGTATACAATGGTGATGATCACAAATCCTGATGCACTTAATCAGTCGACGACGACGACGATACCGATGATGATATATAATAATAACGTATGGCCTCGGGTGCTGGGTGCAAGCTCTGTAATTTGACTCCGAGAGGGCAGCTTGCATGCCAAATTTCGTTGTTCCTTGGAGCGCTATGAAAGTCAAGGAAGTTAGATATCTAAGCTCCTTGACACTATAGCGCTTTCTAGTAGAGAAAGGAGGAACTTTTTTGTTGATGGAAAATCCCAAGATTAATTTTGCCGTCATGAACACGGCCTACTGAATTCAAATGGGTTCTTTAACATGCCAACAACGTATGATATGCATGTCGTGATTTTTGTCGCCTTTCAAAAATCACTTACCATGGCCAGGAGTGAACCTGCAAGCTTGGGGTTGGTAATCTGACACGATAACCACTCACCCACCGTGGCAAGCTATGATGATGATGAAGGTGATGATAAATCGTTCACTCGTTCATTTCTTCAATCTTATTTTACTCCTTCACTCCCCCCTCCCTTCAAGAAAGGAACAAGTGACTGATTTATCTAAGTACAAATTAAGAGCTCAAATAATTGTATAGATATTTTCAGAACTCGTTCCATAACAATTCCCCACAGGTTGACATGCTGGAATCGGAGATTACACGTTTCTAAAGAAAGAGAAACGGAATCTTGATCACTTGAGGCTCAGCAGGAGACGGAGACGCGGGTAGATTGATGAGCTGGCCGGCCTAATGGGCTGTTAACGTCGCGACCTGACGGGACGCAATGCTGGAGCGTGAGGAGGCTGACATGGCTGCTGCAATAAACTACCGTTCACGAGACACTTACAGACATACCTCACGGTCAAGCTTTAGCTTGGCCACTCAACTTCGTTATAGGAAACAATAATAATAATAATAATAATAATAATAATAATAATAATAATAATAATAATAATAATAATACATTTTGAGATCTGCTCCATAGTTCGTTCCTCAACCTACCAACATATAGAGCTCCATTCTATCGTGCAATTATAATATTGCCGATGAAACGGTGTAATATACCCAATGAAATGGTGAACATATTGATATTATTAGTCTATTATTAATAATAATATTACATTTAGAGACCTGCTCCATAGTTCGTTCGTTCCTCAACCTACCAACATAAAGAGCCCCATTCCGTCTTGCAACAATAATATTGCCGATGAAATGTTGTAGTATACCCAATGCCATGGTGATAATATTGATATAATAGACTAATAATAATAATAATAATAATAATAATTACTAACAACAAGAATATCCAGTCAATACACATTGAAAAGATCAGCAAATACAGCGAGTTGGTCGACCCTATCAAAAGACAATTGCATGTAGAGCGAGTCAAGACCATACCTATCATTGTCTCGAGTACGGGCGTGATCCCAAGTACCTTGCTCCAAGGCCTTAAAGAACTGGATCTGGATACTCGGCTGTACAAACTAATGCAAAAGGCAGTAGTTCTATCAACAACCAGAATCGTTCGGAAGTTCATGGGTAGCGAAATTCCAGCTTAGAAGTTGCTGTTTCCGTAGCTATACTTTGGTTCACTGAAGCCCGTATAGTTACGTTGTAATATACCAGAAATGTGTTATATGTACTATATAAACCGAAAATAATAATAATAATAATAATGTGTTGGGTTTATCCCATTTAATATATAAAATCTAAATTTAATAATGATAATGATATTAATCTAGTTTTCACACTAACCCATCAATCACAGAAGAATAGACTATCAAGGCTAGTATTCCTACCTGTGACAGCCTTAATAACCAAATATATAATAATAAAAGGAATGATAATACTTGTGAAGATAATAACAATGACAATAATAAAAAAATAACAATATTAAATAATAGTCACACACAAACATTGACCACTTATTAATCCAAACGCTTAAAGTTTCTACCACTTTTAAATAAGAATAAATGTATAATGATTAAACATGTTTAGGATTTCGCTTCACTGGTTGAAACTCGCCAAAACGCATTGTTTACGGAGATGAGAAAATGTGCTTTAATCTTGCTTATCTTTAATATGCCTATTCATTCAAACTGAGAGTTATAGTTAGTTGTTAGTTATTGTTGTTTTAAGGGGCGGAACTATGTGGTCATCTGCCCCTAAACTGAGAGTAAGGGATGAGTAGTGATGTCCTTTGCTGGCAGTAAGCTCGAACTCCACACCCTCGCGACAGTTGTTGTATGAAAACAGCTGCCAGTATGTCAATAACGTGATTTATTGCGTATCAGATGTCTTCGGAACCTGGGCTCTTAGTAAACTTGCTACCCTAACAGTTAGCGCAGCCAAATGGAAAGGATTGAATTTCAGAATGACAGACAAAGGATTTTAACTCAGGGGAATTTTAAAAAAAGGAAGTGTTAGGGGAGCGGTAGCTATACAATATACCTACATGTACAATCTGATAACAATTTATTCTTCATCAACTATAAAGGATTTCTATGCCGAAAGGCATCTACCGATACTACAGACTGTACAAGAATCCTGCAATTTATTCTTAAGAGTTTATTTTAGAGGGTTAGCCGAGACAAATTCATTTGTTGGCTGGGGGCTTGTTGAGTATAGCTTTACAAAACGAAAGTGATAGAAATACCCCCATATTTTAAGGAGTGACAGCAGGCACTCTCGTCAATAAAAGGTGTCCTATAAGTCAGGGAGTTACAACTGGCGCTTTCACTGCTAATAATGATTTGGCCCACACCAGTATATGTAAGGGAGCTAGTTGTGAGTGAGCTGTCCCGTACAACGTTGCCACATTTCAAGGAAGGAAGCTTGTTGTTTTACGTGGGCGTTAATCTCACGTTCATGAGCCACGGAACCTCTTATTTGTGTAGATTACGAACCACAGGACGTGATATTTAACTTCGAAAATTTCACATGCATAATCCGGGAATCGAACCAGATCCTCCTTGGTGAGAGGTAAGCAGCTTGACCACTGCACCATCACGCCCTTTGTCACATTTCAGTCCCTGTCCTTCTTCAAGACTCCCTCAGGGGCTCAAAATCAGTGTGACGTGGGTTGGGACCTCAGCTGAATTCGACATTGCTTCCACTTACATGTGCTGTGCTCCTCTCTGTCTTATTTCCTTTCGACCTCCCTTGGTCAACTCTTGTTCCCCTTCGACTCTGAGAGTATTAGGGTATCTGGGGTCTAGGGAATCTTTCACTTTCCCGCCTTAATTGGCCATTATCTCATCTTTTCTGAAAACCGCATTTTTCGGGAGGTCAGACCTCTCTCTTCTTATCTTTTCCTGATATCCTGCCTCCTGCTCTAGGCCCTAAAGCAGGCAGAGTGCGTGTAACTCCACATCTAATGGTGCACCCTGGATAGTGCTACACCCTCAAAGGCTCACAGCTGGTGAGATTAGGAGTTGGCGACCCCGGGGTATTCCTGAGCTGGGTCCGTTTTCCTCCTTTTCCACTGACTTTGGGGCGGACCCTCACCTCTGTCCCTTTCCTTTCTACATTTCATCGCTGTCCTTCTTTCCAAGTCCTTAATTTGTTATTTACTTGTTGAGCTTTTGTAGTTGGTTAGTTATGTTAAAGAGTATGGTGTTTGAAGCCATTTTTCAGTGTTGCCTAAGTAATCGTAGTTTGATGTTTTCACTCGGTCAACACGATTGTACCTAATTGTGGGTTATTCCCTAATCCTGAAAAAGAATTACACGAGATTAATGAATACCCTTGGATGACCAGTTTCGATCGTCAAGCGATCATCATCAGATCCTTTACACTTAGGCTATTAAATCTATGTCTACAAGTATACTTGCTAGTGTGAATTGTGCACTTAGTTCCACAATTTGAAAGAATTTGGAAGAGGGCAAAGCCACAAAAGGCACGAAATAAAGGAAGGGAGGAAAGATTATACGGAATTTAATGTTTTTCAGTCGGTCAACGCGATTGTAATAGGTGGTTCTCTAATCCTGGAAAAAGAAGAAAAATGCATGTGAATGGCGAATGCACTTGATTGACCGGTTTTGATCGTCAAGTAATCATCGGATCATTTACACTTGGGCTACTTAAATCGAGGCTATGTCTACTAGTATGGGTTATGATATTTGCAATATGTACACTTATTTACTTGTAGTAAGCCTCCGTGGCTTAGGCGGCAGCACGCCGGCCTCTCACCGCTGGGTCCGTGGTTCAAATCCCGGTCACTCCATGTGAGATCTGTGCTGGACAAAACGGAGGCAGATAGGTTTTTCTCCGGGTACTCCGGTTTTCCCTGTCAAAATTTAATTCTAGCAACACTCTCCACTATCATTTCATTTCATCTGTCATTCATTTAATCATTGCCCCAGAGGAGTGCGTCAGGCCTCGGCAGCCGGCACAGTTCAAATCCTCGCCGCTATATGGGGGCTTCATTCATTCCATTCCATTCCTGACCCGGTCGGAGACTGGAAGCAGGCTGTGGAATTTTTAATTTACTTGTCGTGGTGATTAAACTAGCACAACTAGTCAAGATATGTGATTTTTGTTGAGATATTGGTAGTGATGGTTGACCTTCAAGCTTGCATGCTTAGTGTGATTATGTGAATGTTATCATTGGGTGGTCAGGTTATTGTCGAACTGAGTACACAGTCCACAATGGCATGACCATTTAATAACAATCACATAATCACACTAGCAAGCATACTTGTAGACATAGATTTAATAGCCCAAGTGTGAAGGATCTGATGATGATCACTTGACGATCGAAACTGGTCATCCAAGGGTATTTATTAATCTCATGTTTTTTTTTCATAATTAGGGAATAACCCAAAATTAGGTACAATCGTGTTGACCGACTGAAAAACATAAAACTACATTATGTTACAGACTTAAATGTAACAGAGTTGACATTGTGGTTTTTGAACTGGGCTGATTTGCGGCTGTTCTTGTACTGATGTCCTCTTCACTAAACGTTTTGCTGCGGACGTGTAATTCCTCGCCTTATTTAATTTGGACACACTCTTGTTGGCCAACTAAAGAGCTATAGGAAACACTGAAAAATGGCTTTTAATATATCAGAAGAACACTTCTTTAAAGATATTAATTTCACATTTTCCACTAGTAACCTGTGAAACTCCAGGTGGCCACATTACCATCAGAAATTCCCTGTCGTTGTAAGAAATGAAGTCTGTTTTCGTCCTCTCAGGAATTGTCAATTTCCCCAGTCTGTGTTTGGTTCTGAGACTGAGTATCAGATGGTTATTGAAGCATTTCTAAGATTCTCCTCCTGATCGGTGAACCGGAAGTTGAGAGCTGTGACACTTGACAAGAATTCCGACAGGAATTCACTTTTGAGTTCCTCCCGTTTCATGGACCATGCTATCGATTCACCGTTATCATCTTCCTGAAAAAATATTGATAAACGTCACGTGACAACCTGGGCTTCTCCATTAATTTCCGGAGAAGAGATGGCGTGTCACAGCAGCCGCATTTTGAGCCCGACAAAAGTAGAACGGAAAAGAAAGAGGTTAGTGTGAATTTCCATGAGGCCACTCTGTATGCCGACAGGGGGGTGGATAGATAGATAGATATATACTGTAGATAAATAAACAGTAAGCGTTATCATAATAATATTAATAATCTTATTATATAATACGCTAAGGTGTATGTTTCACAAAACTCAAGCTCCTAAACCAGCGGGAGTTAGAAGGTGTGGTGAGTACCAAAATCTTCCTAATCGCCTCAAAAGTACAGGAAAAACTTGCATTTCTTGAAAAGTCAACGGAAATATATTTATTTGTTTATAAAGTGCTTTTAAACAAAAGTTTGGTGTTTTTCAGTAGTGTATTTATTAATCTCATATAATTTTTTTCAGGATTAGTGTATAACCCAACTCTTTTGGATACATTCGTGTTGACCGACTGGAAAGCACCAAACTTCTGTTTACTAAGGCAACACTGAAAAATGGCTTCAAACCCCATAAAGTGCTCTTAAACAAATAAACAAAACGATATCCCCTGGCATCGCGTACAGCCTGCATAGCACTAGAGCCGGGTGGGTAGTCTGTACACATGGGGCGCACACAACCCATTATGTGAGAGCTCTCGCACGGGTCCGCTACTGTAATGGTACGAAATTATACGAAGATTCTCTTCGATCGTATTATTGTAATGGCTCATTATACGAAGATTCTCTTCGATCGTATTACTGTAATGGCTCATTACACGAAGATTCTCTTCGATCGTATTACTGTAATGGCTCATTAAACGAAGAATCTCTTCGATCGTATTACTGTAATGGCTCATTAAACGAAGATTCTCTTCGATCGTATTACTGTAATGGTTCATTAAACGAAGATTCCCTTCGATCGTATTACTGTAATGGCTCATTAAACGAAGATTCTCTTCGATCGTATTACTGAAATGGCTAATTAAACGAAGATTCTCTTCGATCGTATTACTGTAATGGCTCATTAAACGAAGATTCTCTTCGATCGTATTACTGTAATGGCTCATTAAACGAATCTTCGATCGTATTACTGAAATGGCTCATTAAACGAAGATTCTCTTCGATCGTATTACTGTAATGGCTCATTAAACGAAGATTCTCTTCGATCGTATTACTGTAATGGCTCATTAAACGAATCTTCGATCGTATTACTGTAATGGCTCATTAAACGAAGATTCTCTTCGATCGTATTACTGTAATGGCTCATTATACGAAGATTCTCTTCGATCGTATTACTGTAATGGCTCATTAAACGAAGATTCTCTTCGATCGTATTACTGTAATGGCTCATTAAACGAAGATTCTCTTCGATCGTATTACTGTAATGGATCATTATACGAAGATTCTCTTCGATCGTATTACTGTAATGGCTCACTGAACGAAGATTCTCTTCGATCGTATTACTGTAATGGCTCATTAAACGAAGATTCTCTTCGATCGTATTACTGTAATGGCTCATTATACGATGATTCTCTTCGATCGTACTACTCTAATGGCTCATTAAACGAAGATTCTCTTTGATCGTATTACTGTAATGGCTCATTAAACGATGATTCTCTTCGATCGTATTACTGTAATGGCTCATTAAACGAAGATTCTCTTCGATCGTATTACTGTAATGGCTCATTATACGAAGATTCTCTTCGATCGCATTATTGTAATGGCTCATTAAACGAAGATTCTCTTAGATCGTATTACTGTAATGGCTCATTAAACGAAGATTCTCTTCGATCGTATTACTGTAATGGCTCATTAAACGAAGATTCTCTTCGATCGTATTACTGTAATGGCTCATTAAACGAAGATTCTCTTCGATCGTATTACTGTAATGGCTCATTAAACGAAGATTCTCTTAGATCGTATTACTGTAATGGCTCATTATACGAAGATTCTCTTCGATCGTATTACTGTAATGGCTCATTAAACGAAGATTCTCTTCGATCGTATTACTGTAATGGCTCGTTAAACGAAGATTCTCTTCGATCGTATTACTGTAATGGCTCATTAAACGAAGATTCTCTTCGATCGTATTACTGTAATGGCTCGTTAAACGAAGATTCTCTTCGATCGTATTACTGTAATGGTTCATTAAACGAAGATTCTCTTCGATCGTATTACTGCAATGGCTCATTAAACGAAGATTCTCTTCGATCGTATTACTGTAATGGCTCATTAAACGAAGATTCTCTTCGATCGTATTACTGTAATGGTTCATTAAACGAAGATTCTCTTCGATCGTATTACTGTAATGGCTCATTAAACGAAGATTCTCTTCGATCGTATTACTGTAATGGCTCATTAAACGAAGATTCTCTTCGATCGTATTACTGTAATGGCTCAATATACGAAGATTCTCTTCGATCGTATTACTGTAATGGCTCATTAAACGAAGATTCTCTTCGATCTTATTACTGTAATGGCTCATTAAACGAAGATTCTCTTCGATCGTACTACTGTAATGGCTCATTAAACGAAGATTCTCTTCGATCGTATTACTGTAATGGTTCATTATTCGAAGATTCTCTTCGATCGTATTACTGTAATGGCTCATTAAACGAAGATTCTCTTCGATCGTATTACTGTAATGGCTCATTAAACGAAGATTCTCTTCGAGCGTATTACTGTAATGGTTCATTAAACGAAGATTCTCTTCGATCGTATTACTGTAATGGCTCGTTAAACGAAGATTCTCTTCGATCGTATTACTGTAATGGCTCATTAAACGAAGATTCTCTTCGATCGTATTACTGCAATGGCTCATTAAACGAAGATTCTCTTCGATCGTATTACTGTAATGGCTCATTAAACGAAGATTCTCTTCGATCGTATTGCTGTAATGGTTCATTAAACGAAGATTCTCTTCGATCGTATTACTGTAATGGCTCATTAAACGAAGATTCTCTTCGATCGTATTACTGTAATGGCTCATTAAACGAAGATTCTCTTCGATCGTATTACTGCAATGGCTCATTAAACGAAGATTCTCTTCGATCGTATTACTAAAATGGCTCATTAAACGAAGATTCTCTTCGCTCGTATTACTGTAATGGCTCATTAAAAGAAGATTCTCTTCGATCGTATTACTGTAATGGCTCATTAAACGAATCTTCGATCGTATTACTGTAATGGCTCATTAAACGAAGATTCTCTTCGATCGTATTACTGTAATGGCACATTATACGAAGATTCTCTTCGATCGTATTACTGTAATGGCTCATTAAACGGAGATTCTCTTCGATCGTATTGCTGTAATGGCTCATTAAACGAAGATTCTCTTCGATCGTATTACTGTAATGGGTCATTATACGAAGATTCTCTTCGATCGTATTACTGTAATGGCTCACTGAACGAAGATTCTCTTCGATCGTATTACTGTAATGGCTCATTAAACGAAGATTCTCTTCGATCGTATTACTGTAATGGCTCATTATACGAAGATTCTCTTCGATCGTACTACTCTAATGGCTCATTAAACGAAGATTCTCTTTGATCGTATTACTGTAATGGCTCATTAAACGATGATTCTCTTCGATCGTATTACTGTAATGGCTCATTAAACGAAGATTCTCTTCGATCGTATTACTGTAATGGCTCATTATACGAAGATTCTCTTCGATCGCATTATTGTAATGCCTCATTAAACGAAGATTCTCTAAGATCGTATTACTGTAATGGCTCATTAAACGAATCTTCGATCGTATTACTGTAATGGCTCATTAAACGAAGATTCTCTTCGATCGTATTACTGTAATGGCTCATTAAACGAAGATTCTCTTCGATCGTATTACTGTAATGGCTCATTAAACGAAGATTCTCTTACATCGTATTACTGTAATGGCTCATTATACGAAGATTCTCTTCGATCGTATTACTGTAATGGCTCATTAAACGAAGATTCTCTTCGATTGTATTACTGTAATGGCTCGTTAAACGAAGATTCTCTTCGATCGTATTACTGTAATGGCTCATTAAACGAAGATTCTCTTCGATCGTATTACTGTAATGGCTCGTTAAACGAAGATTCTCTTCGATCGTATTACTGTAATGGCTCATTAAACGAAGATTCTCTTCGATCGTATTACTGCAATGGCTCATTAAACGAAGATTCTCTTCGATCGTATTACTGTAATGGCTCATTAAACGAAGATTCTCTTCGATCGTATTACTGTAATGGTTCATTAAACGAAGATTCTCTTCGAACGTATTACTGTAACGGCTCATTAAACGAAGATTCTCTTCGATCGTATTACTGTAATGGCTCATTAAACGAAGATTCTCTTCGATCGTATTACTGTAATGGCTCATTATACGAAGATTCTCTTCGATCGTATTACTGTAATGGCTCATTAAACGAAGATTCTCTTCGATCTTATTACTGTAATGGCTCATTAAACGAAGATTCTCTTCGATCGTATTACTGCAATGGCTCATTAAACGAAGATTCTCTTCGATCGTACTACTGTAATGGCTCATTAAACGAAGATTCTCTTCGATCGTATTACTGTAATGGCTCATTAAACGAAGATTCTCTTCGATCGTATTACTGCAATGGCTCATTAAACGAAGATTCTCTTCGATCGTATTACTGTAATGGCTCATTAAACGAAGATTCTCTTCGATCGTATTACTGCAATGGCTCATTAAACGAAGATTCTCTTCGATCGTATTACTGTAATGGCTCATTATACGAAGATTCTCTTCGATCGTATTACTGTAATGGCTCATTAAACGAAGATTCTCTTCGATCGTATTACTGTAATGGCTCATTAAACGAAGCTTCTCTTCGATCGCTTGGATATGATGTGACAAAAAAGAAGCATTTTATCATTTCAAATGATCTTGTCGACTTCATCGTTATGCTTCGGTCTACCGTTATGCGTTATGGTTACGGCGTGTATGACGTCATCATGTTGTTCAGTGCATATGCACCGAGTCTGAGTTTACTCCTGGGGTCTGGCGTTATGCGATACGGAGACGGCGAGTGCGTGACGTCATGCAGCAGAGTGCACCTCCCGCTCTCCGTTCCCCGCGCGGGAAGCCTAAGTTAATGGGTAATGGAGTCTGTTGAAAGAGTCCTGGGGCTTCGAGCGAAGCGAGAAGCCCTCCTGAGCCTTTCTAACATGTGTAGCATTTGTAGCATTCGTCAATTGAAATGATATAAAATCTAGTCTCTCAGACTGACTGTATCTTTATTTTTTAATATTACATGTCTCCCATGCATATTAGGTTTTTAAAAGTTACCTATATGTTCTTAATTAAAATGTCGCTATCACCAAGCAAGATTTTCAGTTTCATTGTTGTAGTAAGTCACTGTAGTTAAAAGCCTTTCTCGCCATTCAAAAGTTCAGTTTGACTGCTGTAATACATTCGTAGATATTGGGTGAAATATTTCTCATGGGTCCCATGTTGGATTGGTTTCATATGTAAGCCATCGATTTATATATATTTATATGGGTGTTATTAGGGTTGTTCACTTCAATCGCTTAATTAAGACAAAGCAAATTAAAACATTGGTTTAAAATTTCACAGAGCCACCAAGTCGATTTGAATTAGATTAGATACCAGAACATTACGCCTTTTGTAAATATTTATGATGCCAGGTTCCATTGCGCTCGGGTGAATAAATTGGATGAAATTTCCATTTTAATATCTGATTTTCACATGACCGCTATGTTGGATTTGTACTTATCAGGTTTTCGAATGTAATATGTAATTTATTATGGTATCTTCTATGGCCATACAGAATATGCGGTTGATCTGGTAAAAGTTTCAGAGATACAGAATTATGTTAAAATATTTCGCACGGCTGGCACGTTGGATTGGTAGGGTAACACTTATTAAAAATTTGAATGGCACGGTCTAAGTCGGACGAAGTAGTAGCAAGACCGAACCAAGTTTCATTGAAATAGCTTCAATCGTTTAGGGACACACACACACAAACACACACACACACACACACACACATACACACACAAACACACACACAAACAAAACGTCTTCTCATGTCATGAGCCTATATTTCATAAATGAAAATAGGCTAAAAATGAAATGAGACATAATTGGTATTGTTGCAAGTAGAATGCTCCCTTCGAATACGTAAAGTGGATCTAAAAGTGAAATCAATATTCAAAGAACGCATAGCCGTGAATTTTTAAAACAATAATTCATGGATATGGATCCATGACTAAGTACATGTATTAATTCACACTGTGATGAAAATCAAATGGCTAGGTCATACTACTGAAACACCAGATCTCATGAGATATCTGCAGTTAAGTGATATCGGCCGTAGTCAATAATAGGATTGGTGACCGGTCCTGTGGAACACATGCCCTTGAAAAGGGAAGAAAAGGAGGAGTGAATAAGCCAAAGTCCGCTTAATAAACACGAAGCCATGCAAGAAAGCTATTTAAGCTATTTAATTAATTGGCCTACCAAGTACAGTATTTCTCTGGAGTGACTCCGTTTACTTCAGAAATCCTTTGGATTAGTTTGCATTAGTTTTCTTTTAAACCAGGATATTCTTCTACGTCCTGAGCCCTTAATGCCATCAATATTCCCTTGAAGCAAAAGGTTGTATTTGTTGTTGCGCATGAAATGACCAAAATATTCTAGTTTTCTTCTCTTAATGCCACTGAGAATTTCTGAATCCATATTCATATGCCACAGCATTTCCACAATTGTGATTTTAGCTGTCAATCCGTGATATTCTGCGATTTGTCCACATTTCAAAAACCATGGCCACACTGCCACAAGTAAGTTCCGACTCAGGAATATCTCTTCAGAGATTCATATCTGCTTATTAGACTACGAAAAACTCTTTCAAGATGGAAATATAATTTCGTTATTATTTTTACTATTTGCTGCTCTTTTGAGCACAATTTACTGTAATTTATTGTAGTAGAATTATGAAGAGGAATAGGAAAGGATATGTAAGTACTGGCCACTGTAGACACGAGAAAGATGCAATACCTTAAGTCATATTATTTGCAACAGAAGCAGGATACCATCTACTGAAAGAAATTCTATAAGGAAATATACCCAGAAAGAGACGAATCTCCTGGGTAAGAAACCTCAGAGACTGGATTCTCAAGACATCGGAAGAGTCTCAGAACAGAGAAAGCACAGCCAGGATGGTTACCGACATCCGGAACGGATAGGGACTAGAAGAGGAAGAAGAAGAATTATGATACATAAAGTGTAATAATGAAGTAGTAACTTGAATAATCATCACCCATTTGCTAATTTTGTGACCGTTATCAGCGAGTTTCCATCGACTTTTTAAACGGTAAACATGAATTATTTTAAGTATTTCATCACAAAATAAGAATATACAGTAGATAACCTCAAGAACATTAAGATGGATTTTCACTGATTAGGGACAGACCTCCAATGCAGATGGTGAGGTTAGTGTCAAGGAACAAATTTATCCCAGTCTATCTCTTCTGCATAGTTCTATGTTACGAGATAAAAGAAACAGTCAGGCGAGAATGACCTGACCGAACTCATCTACCAAAGAAACAAAAGATTGATGGCATTAGTAATCAAGAGTACTCACCTTGTTTTTAGTGCAGTAGACATTAAATGAGATAGAAAGAGCAGGGTTGCTGTTAGAATTGAATAACATTGCAAGACCATTTATATGCATTGTTCCCAACTCAAGTTTGGTTATGACCCTACAAAACACCTGAAATGTCCTTATATTGTCCCTCGAAGCCCCAACATAAACTAAACATTGTATAATTACGACATTCGAGAAAGCTAAAGCCCGCCCTGTAAGCACGAAACCATATATTAAAGCTATTTAAGTGAATCTGCAACGATGTTGAGAACTACTATTCCTCTGGAGTGACTCCATGTACTTCAGAAATCCTTTGCATTATCGATACCCTTTTAGATGGTAATTATGTTAATTCATTCTGCAATTCTACATTCAGAGCTTGGTAACAAATATTCGTACATTTTTACAAGAATCTGCAGACCTAACATAATTATTAGTTTTCAAAGCTGAGAAATAAAAATTATTAGTCTAAACGATATTTCTTGAAATATAGGCAGTGTTTATCTTTACACATTATTCTTAATAGCATACAGTACCTCCGTGAAGAAATAACATGCCTATAATTAAATATTCAACAGTGAGTGGACATTGTCGTTTAGGGTATTCATATGCGTTTTAAGAACATTTCCATAACTTTTAACCAAACTTTTGGAAATTTTTATTGGTTAACTAGAATGTAAAATATATAGGCCGTTATGCCACCAGAATGGTTACTTTACAATTTAAGGGATCTCCAATGTTTTAATGGCATTTTTTGAGGTCTCCTGGCAACTCCACAATTTATTTCTACTGTACAATTTGTAATAGTAATAATAATAATAATAATAATAATAATAATAATAATAATAAATCGCAGAGTTTGCTTCTACGGTCATATACGACGGATGATCGACTCCCGAAGGACGAAACGTATCTTCAGTATCTTTGACTAAAAACCAAAAACGACAATGCCATGGTACGTGAACGCCCAGAAAGATCTTAAAGAAATGCACAAGACCGAAATCTTTATAGTGAAGCCATCAAGACCAAGACGTTTGGGACTTTCCGGGACGAAAAACAGACAACTGGTGAGAAATAGACAGAAGAACGTCATGCTGAAAACAGTGAGCTCATGAAGACAATGTGGATCAAGCAAAAAATGAACAAATGCCAGAATGTAAAATAAGGCTTATCGTGGTCCCTAGTTGGCCAATTAGCGAAATTGAATGAATGAATAAGAATATTAATAATCACAATAAACTAACTAAAAATGTCTACAAGGAGAAATCAATATCCATTAAAGCCAAGATACGACATTACTGCCTAGTAATAAGGCCGGAGGTTTTATATGGTGCCGAATGCCTTGCTATGAGTATAAAGGGTACGATCGAGAAGCTGCTGTAAAAATACGAAAAGCAGATCTTGAGAAAAATCCTAGGTCCAAACAAAGAAAATGGTGAATTCAGAAGACGACACAACCATGAACTCTACTCACATGCAGAAAAGACTGACATGGATCTCGATTTCAGACGCCTTGCAGACAAGTGGACTGGAGTCAAAATAGGCTACATTTTTTAAAATGTTCGGCGATGTCGAAATGTAAATATTATATGTCACAAAACTGTATCATAATAGGGGTCATTTAAGTAGGCTACTACTCTTCATTATGATACAGTTTCTCCAACAAATCAGAGCTCAAGATTTTCATTCATTAACCTATTAAGTGAGGATAGCTTCGCACATGCGCTCAAAGTGCATCATGTCGGGCATCAATTACATGATTTGAAAGTTGACAATGTAAATATGATCGCATCAACCAATGTAGTTACAATCCCAAACACAAAGATAAAATAAGCACGAACCTTTACGGCACAAGAAAATATGACATATGCAAGAAATTTACTAATTTACGTCCAGAAGTTTGCAACATACCATCCTTCTACCCTAGCCTATATTAATTACCGACATGGAAAGTGTTGACCATCCGTAATGTTTGCATAAACAAACTGTGGAATATTGCAAAATAAATAGCACTGTACCTTAATATCCCCAACTCCAATTTCTACACAGTCATTGCATTCGTAAGATTTCGCCGACAATTTTAGTGAATGCTGCTGTTGACATAAACACACCGGAACGTCAAGGAGCAAGCAGGTGTATGGAATTAGATCCACGGAAGTCAATAACCCAGCTCTATTCAGTAAAGGGATTTCTTATGCGAAACGTTTCCGCCAAATTTTGGGACTCCATTGATTTGCCTTCCATTGATATTCTATACGTATCGAATTTCTAGAATAACTAGTTGATAATACGATACTTTTTAATTTTAAAGCGTTTGTAACAGCCTATTGTGTGTTATTTATGTAAGGAACATTAAAAAAAACATACCTATTATTCAAGTAGAACAAATAAGCTTACATCTAGATACAAAAAGAAAATGAACGTTACATGCACATACGCCATTTCAAGCGTATATGAATCCATTAAAAGCGTGAAACATCTAGGTCAACTGCTTCAATGATAATAATGGAAAAAAAAACAGTGTATGGAATGAAAGTTACTCGACTGCTACATCTATATCAGTCGATCAACACGAATGTACTAAAATTAGATATAGCGGGTGATTACAATTAATTTGGGCGCACTGGTGATGACCGACGGAAAAATCTAATACTATACTACTTAGGCAAATCCAGAAAAATAGCTTTTAATATTTTAATACTACCGCCACAAAGATGCTTGGAAGTTGAGCAGGGAGAACTGACTCCAGGCATTATCATGCAAGTTTTGCTGAAAAATCAAGAATACTGGGATCAAGTAGCAGTTTATGTGGAAAGTACTTTGCACCAAAAGAAGAGGGACTTAGGAGCGATAATAAAGAAGAACTGACGGAAGAAGAAGCATAAGAGGCTTGACATACGAAGCCGTCATGAAGTAATGCGAGAGCGGTTCCGAGGTGGAGGCACACGTCGTGGGAGAAGGGTATGTGGTTTTTGGTGGGTGAAAATCCCACACCCTTGTGGAGTTCAGACCTCCACAAGCATCTCAGGCAAGATTATCCACATTCCCTCGTAAAACAAGGAATTAGGAAGACAGGTAACAGGAAATAATTGGAGTGCTTAGGCTGTGTATTCTCTCAGTATGATGGAACAGGGAAAGAGATAAGGTCGAGATGCAGAAAAGCCAAAACAGCGAGTTCTCAGTTGCGGCCTACTGTATTCTGAAAGAAAGAAGACAGTGTAGTAACGTAGCTTAGTATTTAGACCGACCTAGCTGTATGGAAGTAAGAGCTGAGTCAGAAAATCTCATACATAAAATGGAGGTACCGGTAACTGATAGGAAGGTAGCATGAATTATTGCTGGGACAAATAGTTGGGAGCAATGACAGGAGGAGACTCGTAGTGAAAATATAATGATGTTAGAAATTAACATGGTAGATGAGGGTGAAAGTGAAATTGTCACTTCGTGTGATTGGGATCATGATCGCGAGATTAACAGTCTCGTAAAACTACAATCTTCCTTCCCTCCCTCCTTCCCTGGCTTCCCTTCCTTCCTTCCTTCCCGTCCTACCCATCCTACCCTTACCTCTTTCCCCTCCCTTCGTTCCTTCTTTACTTCCCTTCTTACATTCCTTCCCTTCCTAAACTTCCTTCCCTCCCTCCTTCCCTGACTTCCCTTTTTACCCTACCTTCCTTTCCTTCCTTCCCTTTTCTTTCCTTTCTTCCCTCATTCCCTTCCTTCCCTTTTCTTACCTTTCTTCCCTCTTTCCCTTCCTTCCCTCCCTTCCTTCCTGCCCTTCCTTCCCTCTCATCCCTCATTCTCTTCCTTCCCGACCTACCCTTCCTGCCTTTACCTCTTTCCCCTTCCTTCGTTCCTTCTTTCATTCCTTTCCTAATCTTCCTTCCCTCCTTCTTTGCCTTCTATTCCTACCTTTCCTTCCTTTCTTTCCTCTTTCCCTTCCTTCCCTTTTCTTACCTTTCATCCCTCTTTCCCTTCCTTCCCTTCTTCCCTTCCTTCTCTTCCTTCCTCCCTGCCCTTCCTTCCCTCTCTTCCCTCTTTCCCTCCCTTCCCTTTTCTTACCTTTCATCCCTCTTTCCCTTCCTTCCCTTCTTCCCTTCCTTCTCTTCCTTCCTTCCTGCCCTTCCTTCCCTCTCTTCCCTCATTTTCTTCCTTCCCGTCATACCCTTCCTGCCCTTAGATCTTTCCCCTTCCTTCGTTCCTTCCTTCCTTTCCTAACCTTCCCTCCTTCTCTGCCTTGTCTTCCAACCCTTCCTCCCTTTCCTTCCTTCGCTCTTCTCCTTCCTTCCGTTTCTTCCCTCTTTCCCTTACTTCCCTTTCTTCCCTCCTTCCCTGCCTTCCCTCTTTCCCTTACATTCCTCCTTCTCTGCCTTTCCCGCTTTCCCTTCCTTGATAAGGACCATGCTCAGATGCCGTTTTCAACAGACCGTTTCTGTATTCGAGCACGTTAGGTGGGTTAATTTTTCCAACTATGATTATAAAACCTGTACTCATTTTAAGTTTGATATAAATTTGATGAATGCGTATTGGCGTAATGTCGTTTATTAGTAGACAGAGTGATGGATGGCGAGTCCTTGTAGCAGATAATGCGAAATATTGACCTGGAGATGGGACTAGCACGAATATATTGGACTGGACAGTCATTCATTACTCACTCAAATAGGGACAGGAACAAGTTATATTTACACATGTGCATATCAATCTCTCTTTATACAAACGCCCGGCAATTCACCTCTCGCGTTTCCCTCCATTCACCTGCCCTCAAAATCGGCCACCTTAAGACGCCCACCATGAATGAACCAACTTACCAAAATTAAGTGGTTCAATTCCATAAGTGGTTCAATTCTTTCCTAAATCTGGTTTTCCACTGATTTATTTCTGGTGCGGTACCCTGCATACTTTAACAGTTCCCGAGTACCTTATGTAATTCTCCATCCAAATTAAAACAAAATCACATATTACCACATACACTGCAATACGACAGGTTATCAATAGATTTAATCAACAAAGCAATTAATCTACTTGAATGTATCTGCTAAATAAGATACATTGAAATGACTTCAGAGTTTTTGTTTTCGTTAATTCGTATTAGGGCTTGGGACATCTTCAGTCATCAGTCCCGTGTTTTTGGATCTTCGAGTTTGTTGCAGTTCCTCGTTGCAGTCGTGTTGAGTGATTAATTACGAACGTCTACGCCGTGGAGTTTATTGAGGTGAATTTAGAGAATACCTTCTCTTAAGGCGATCATATTTGTGGAGTTGGCTTTGAAAGTGAGACGATGCTCCGGATTTGAACACGAATCTCCTGCATTCCAGACTGGTACGCTCTTTGTTTGCACAACAGCGGTCAACACCGAAGGATAGTTCACTCTCAAAGCCTTAGACAAAAGAAGCACTCCAGAGAGACCTAATAGACATAATACATTTAAGTTCTACAGTATGTAGCAAGAACGGATTTCTGTTTAGTTCTTACACTAGCAAAAATGGAGTGCACTAAAATAGTTTTTGAATTTGGGAAAAAAAGATCTAGGACCAATAACATTATATTCTAACAGGTCTAAATTACTCCAATCTGAAGCGAATGTTTATTCAGACAATATAATCTTGATAAAAGAGCACATCTTAATTTTTAGTTTTCCCGGAAATCAACGATATTTTTTGTTTAAACATAGACTATAAATATAATTTATGATATCGTAGAAATAATATTCCTAAAATTAATTGATTAATTAATTAACTAACACCAGCCCCGTGGTGTTGGGGTAGCGCGCCTGCCTCTCACCCGGAGGCCCTGGGTTCGATCCCCGGCTCCGTCTGGGATTTTAAAACTGACGTGAGGGTTGGAACGGGGTGCACTCAGCCTCGTGAGGACAATTGAGTAGCTGTCTGACAGTGAGACAGCGCCCCGATCACGAAAACCAAGATTAACGGCCGAGGGGACCCAACGCGCTGATCATGCGTCACCCCAATATCTGCAGGCCAAATGGCTGGGCAGCGGTCGCTTGGTCGGCCTTAGCCCGTCATGGGCTGTATAGTGCCAGGGGTTGACTTCTTTTGTTTTGTTTTGTTTGTATTAATTAACTACTGGTATTATTTATTAATTTATTTATTATGACAATATACTTCGCTTAATAAATTCTGCAATTTACAAGAGTGACTGTGGAAACCCAAAGAGTCTAAATCTATATTATACGAAATGAAATGTCTATAACGTGTTGCAGTCCACCCTAGTAATGCCTAAACATTCGAACTCCAAGCACGAAAACAACACACACCCATAAACGGTCCCTTATGCAGTATGGGATGAAACATTTCAGTCTTTCACTGTGAACATGGCGATGACCGGAAAGCCTCGTCTTGCTAAAGGAATGTCTAGAATTTCAGTGAAATTCTCACGGTGGAGAAATACCAATTTATATGTAATTCAAACACTTTCCAATGCGAATTAGCAGCTAAATATTCCATGAAAACTTTTATTGGCAACTTCGATTAGGGGGAACATTGCACTGGAGCTTTTAGCGCCAAAGTTGTGAACACTCAGTTCCTATTTTTCTATTTAAAATAAAAGCAACTCCGAAACATAAGAAAGGGAAAAAATTTTAGAATAGAAAATACTGACTCTAAAGATATTCCTATCACAGTATTTGGAACATAAAACAAACAATACGGTACTGATTTTTAGACAAATTGCAAAGTATTAGTTATTGTTGTATTGAAAGGCAGAACAGCGAGGTCATTTTTCCCAATGGCAATGCAAATATGTATCTAGAGTTCATCAGTATATCGAAAGCTTTAAGGTAATTTGGAGCTTTCTTTACGGGCCACAGACCGCATTTTTGAGTGCCCCAAGTGATCCGAGAACCAAAGGTTAAGAACCCTTGTCCTATATGAAGTAAGAGCAACACGATGGACACTTAATTATTGACTTAAAATAATTAAGGAACGCATTAATTTACGAGCTGTAACTTGAGAGATAATAGTTTATTTAAATGAGAGTCTGAAGAAGAAATAAAAAGTTCTTAGGATCATCAACTCGGAGAGTGTATCACCCCACATGATGGAACACACCCTACTGGTACCTCCTCGCGTTTATTGCGTGCCATATAAGAGGACATAAAACTTTTATTGGTGTGAAACAATTCAATTTCTCTCTTTGACAAAGTTAATAAAAATTCTCGCATTACACAAAACAATAAGACGGCTCATCGGAAGGCACGTTAGCTATAAAATAATGTTTATTTCACCTTCAAATTACCATTTAGTAATGATTAAGTGATTGTAAATTTAGTATGTCCTGTAATAAAAATCGACTTGATAACCAAATACATTAGGCGTGGGGCAATGGCCAGCTCTGAACATGTTTAGGGACGATTAAAGTACTATTCTCACGATCATGCAGACCATAAAACACGTTTTAAATTATCTGGAGAGTACAGGTCAAGAATAAAGAAGATGGTGTTTCAGGACACAAGGCCTAATGAATGTGACTCCAACAGTTCAAAGGTCTAACAGATACGTAGAGCCCTGAACGGATAAACAGAAAGTTACCCGCATTCCGCCCCACATCCGCACGACCTTTATCCGTATCCGCATGTTTATTACCCAAATCCGCTGACACTACAATAATAGTTTAAAGTTATTGGATAACGTATTAAATGAACACATTTAGACATTTGAGGAGAAATTCGTTCCCCTAGGCTGTGTGTGAATCGCAAGCGTGTCCTCCCATGAGTTCCGATTCCCATCAGTTCCAAATTCTTTAGTGGATTAGCAATCTGCCAATTACACCATCTGAGCGAGTCCCATCAGTTCCGAACACTATCTGAGCGAGTTCCAGCCTAGTTTTCTACAGCAAAATTGTACCATATTAATTTGTTTATTACTGAAACAAACAGACCCGACCAGCGGTCGGAAACTGCTCAAGATGATGATGATGATGTTAGCGCCAGCCGGGAGTGCGTGCCATCCTTAATGAATTGGCTCCTCTAACAGGGGGGGAGGAGAGGGGGGGGGGAGAGGGGGGGGGAGAGGGGGGGGAGAGGGGGGGGGGGGGTAGCTCCCATAAGCAGCTTTCGCCTAGTCAGTATCTGTATCAGCATGTGCCTTCATCAAAATTATCAGTTTTGAGTTATATTAACAAAGTTCTTAAAATAGTATCAGCATGTCACTTCGTCTCTGAACTGATTTTTATCTTATTTACAAGTCACTTAGTAATCAGCACATGTCTGTCTGTTAGGTAGTCAGCCCGAAGGCTGGTTGGATCCTCAAAAAGCACCGCCGTTACGTTATGTGAGTAGATACCCACAAAAACCCAAGGCAGCGCTATTTTGAGGCGTTCTAGGCAAGAAGAAGAGTGAGGTAGTTTGCCATTACTTTCCTCACTGAGTCAGAACAGTAGTCCTAACCCTATGAGTAGAACCTTGAGGTGACGAATGCAAGTGCAGTATTTCTGATTTCCTGGCTAGTTTTATACATACCCGAAAGCCCAATTTCTTGCACTTTTCTCCAAATACTTTGGCTTAAGTGGAAAAACAGCCTTGCACTTGGACTCTTGGAAACAGTTCTTCTATCGCTTTGATAGCTCCAACCTCAAAATCCATATCTACTACTAACAGCCGGTCAAACCACAGAACTGACAGCTGGGTTGTCCAGAGACATTCGGAACTAGTGGGACTCATTAGCGTATTTAATCAGGCGTGAATACGCGTTCGGAACTCATGGGACATTTTTCCTAAGAAATTTGTTTTCGGAACTCATGGGAATGGAACTCATGGGACGGAACCAATTGCAAGGCAAGGTTGACTGAGTTTTGTCCCTCTGAGTAACGGCAAATGAAACAGTGGGTGGCTGATTATAGCACTCACTTAGTCGTCGGACATACCCACGCAGGCAAGCGTTGGTATAAAGGAATTATTTTGGCAAAAGTCAACACTAATTGAGAATATTTACATAACTGGCTTCTCTCACTTCTCTATTATTCTCATGCAATCCAAGCGAGAGCAAATAGGGAAATAACAAGAAACGTTAAAGACGCAGATCTTAGCGAAAACTAAAATTATTTTAAAAAATCCAGTTCAATATTGTTTTCTAAAAACTATCCGCAAATTTACTCTAAACATTATCCGCTGTCCGCACTGTCATACAAACTATATCCGCAAAGCGAAAATTTTGAGGATATACACGCAGGGCTTAGAGATAGGCAAGTTCATTTGAAAACAGGTCTACAGAACTTAAGAATGCAAAAAGTCTATGGAAATCAGTCCTAAGACAGAAGGACTACATTATCGTGTTGAAAGCCATTTTTCAGTGTTGCCTTATTAATCGAAATGTAATGTTTTTCAGTCGGTCTACACGATTGTACCCAAATGTAATGGGTGGTTCCATAATCCTGAAACACATTACATGAGATTAATGTAGTCTATTTATTAATCTCATGTAAATTATTTTCAGGATTGGGGAACCATCCATTAAAAATGGGTACAATCATGTTGACCGACTGAAAAACATAAAATCTCAAGAGAATGTCTACTAAAGTAGTCTAAGAAGTATTCTAGTACGTGGTCAATCAAATTACTAACATACGGTACATAATAGGACATAGAGTGTATGCGGTGATGGTGCAGAAACTGAAGTACAGTTTACGCCACAATTTTTGGCCAGTCAGCCCCGGTTGCTCAGTCGTACAGAGGACAGTCGGCGAACCTCAGTCATGTGCAATTGATACGTGAGTCGGGCCCATTAACGTATTAACCGATTGAAAAACAATTCCTTTACCAGCTTACGAAGGATAGACTGAAAATGGTATCTAAATCTTCTATAGTATTACACAGTGAGAGCCTTCCCTATAGAAAGGAGCTTCGCCTGGGCCGTGGGACGGTTCAAGCGCGTTGAGTCAGCGCCAGTTGACTAGCACCTACCGTTATACACTACAACAGCGCGTCGGGAATCCCCGAATGTTGTCATTGCATTTATTACATACGGAGCTGGCAAGATACCTTAGTTGTGATAATTAAGACTTGTGGTGAAGTACTGTAAGCTATCTCGTATCCCATGAACTTGGTTAGATATGGAACAAAACATCGAATATTCCTAGTGCAAACTTATCTTCTCAAGAAGTCTTCCAGTAAATGTGTTTGTAAGTTTCAGCGCAGAGTGATTTATATTTGTGGAGGAATCTCAAACAAATTGTATACAGAAACAATCAGCGTACTCTGGAGGCTTTCGAGAACGAAATAACTGCACTGATACGAAATATCAGTGAGGATGAATTACAGCATGTGTGCCAAAACTTCCTACGTTGGTTTAATGTGCGTTTAGAAAAAGAAGGACAATATTTCCAGCAACTACTCAGAATTCATGTAAGTTATTAAATACGTTAAAACGTGTAAATATGTTCAACTAGTTGGGCGCTACGCTGTTGCTAGTGCCAGTGCCTTGCTCGATAGGCGGTAGCACACGTCACACGGCGCATGCGAAGTAGAGTTTTGTAGAGGAGGCTCTCACGGGCGCCCGAAAGAGGTGGGGGGGTCGGGGGGCTGTGCACCCTTGCTGGAATTTCGAGAATATTTCGATTGTTCATTGTCACACCTGTTTATTTAAATAAACGAAGTTACAGATAGTTAACTAATTTAGATGTAGGGATAAGTCCACAGTTTTATTTAACTTAGTAATTTGGATTATTTGAAAATACTGTATATCTAGTTATTAAGAAAATCGGCGAACTGAATTAACATCACCATTTTAATTGAACTACTTAATATTTAGCCTATTTTCATTTTATAAAAAAATTGGTTTATGAGATCACCTTTTGCCCGTGTGTGTGTGCGTGTCTGTGTGTGTGTGTCCCTAATAACTTCTAAACAGCTGGAGCGATTACAATAAAACTCAGTAAGATCATAGCACTATTCTGGCCGACCCCGACCGTGCCCTTCAAATTTTATTGTGTCTCACCAATCCAACATGGCGGCTGTGCGAAATATTTCACCAGCATTCAGTATCTCCGAAACTATTACCGATATCGCCCTGAAATTGTGTACGGTGATAACGGGCACTACTAGAAGTTCACCTATGAGACTTTCAAAAACCTGGTGGCTACTTAACCAACATGGCGGCCATGCGAAGTTGAGACTTTTAAATAGACTTTTCTCGCTATTTAACTATCCAAACGTAATGCAACTTAGTACAGCAAATGTTTATACAAATTGTAATGCACTGGCGTCTAATTTACTTCAATTGTTTACATAACCTCAAAATGGCGGCTGTGCGAAATATTTCACTGACATTCTATATCTCCGAAACTATTACAGATATCACCCTGAAATTTTGTACGGTGATAAAGGGCACTGCTACAAGTTTATCTATGTAACTTTCAAAAACGTGTAAAATACAAAACGAACATGTCGGCCAAGCGAAGATGAAACATTTGAATAGTCTTTTCTCGCGATTTAACCTTCTGAGAGCAGTGAAATGTGGTACAGTAAATGAATTTACATATTGTAATGCACTGGCTTCTAATTTAGTTCAATTGTTTACATAACCTCAAGATGGCAGCTGTGCGAAATTTTAAAATTAAGTTTTTATTTCTTGTGTCGTAATCATGCGATCGAAGTGAAAGTTTAAATAATGAACCTAGGCAATAATTTTCCTTCAATGGTACATAACTCTATGGCCTATACATATAACAATCCAAAATGGCGAGCATCCGAAATATTTAGACGATTCTCAATATCTATGAATCTTTTACAGCAATAAACTGAATTTGTTTATGTTCATAGAGGCTATGAACATATGTTCACCTATATGACTTTCAGTAACCTGATGAGCACAAATCCAACATGGTGGTGACGCGAAGTATAAATATTTAAATAGACGTTTCTCGCGAATTAACTATCCGATTGCAGTGAAACGTTGCAAGTTAAATGCTTATACAAATGTTAATCCACTAGCATCTAATTTATTTCAATTGTTTGCATAATCACAAGATGGCAGCTGTGCGAAATTTTAAAACCTCGTTTTTACTTCTTGTGTTCTAATCATGCGAAAGTTTGAATACCACACGTACACAATAATCTTAATGTAATAGTACAAAAATAAAAATCCATCCTGACCACCATCTGAAATATTTAGACGGTTCTCAATATCTACGAATCCATCACAACCTTCAATCTGAAACTTTGTATGTTGATAGAGGCAATTACCATGAGTAGTATATATGCAAATAGGCTGTATAGTTCTTCATGGAACTACTTGTTATTTTTGTCGATACAGAGTGATACAACTATTTTTTGCCTGTTTTTAAGAAATGAACATTATGACGATGATTCACAAAGAATAGCGAACTTCTATGGACAAAAACTCTGAAGTAGAAAACCTATTCCCCCCATTCATGCCATAAAAAGAATGTACCCAACTGTTTCAAAGGAGCCAAATAATGAATATCACGAAGCAAGCAAGCAAGCAAGCAAGCAAAAAGGAAATGAAACGAAAATTGTATGCGTGGTGTACGTCTCATCATGACCTAGTGACAGGTAGATAATGAAATGAAAGACATTACTCCCCACCCTTCTGGAAGAAATTCTGTGGGTGCCCATGGAGGCCCTCACTCTATTTGGGCGCGATTTAAATTTACCCCTCATTTTCAAGTCTTACTCAACAGATATACTTAAGTGGTTCAGTGACTATCTGATATGTAATGGCAGAAGATCGATAGACGGCGACAGATGAAGAGAGCGTGAAAATAGAGGATAATTTCAATCGGTGAGAAATGATACAATAACTTATTCCTGGAGCTATTCTACAGTAGGACAGTTAAAGATGAGATGCTCATTTACACAACTAGAATACAAAACTGTGGCACACGTGGCAGACAGTTGCTATTTATTTCACTGATAACTCGTTTAGAAGTAATTTGCATTCGTCTGAACGCATTCATCCCCGTATCAGTAGTCTGTGAAATTCTTAATTGGTGCAGCTCAACCCTGAAGTGAACAGCTTGTCTGTGTAAATGATTAGCTGTCGTCTTCACGCCACGTAATCGGTAGATGAAATATAGACTAATCAGGCATCTTGTCTGTTATTATATTGTCACTGTTAAAAGTATTGATTGAGAAGACTTGAACAGATAAGATACCATATTTGGTGACTCAACTTGGCTTCCTATTAACGAGTCAAATGTGTTACAGGCGGGGATTTGTATTTGTATTCTAATAAGCATGGGACTTGAAGTGAAGGTAATGAACCTTCTGGTCAGTATAGCTTATTATAAACACGTAATAATAATAATAATAATAATAATAATAATAATAATAATAACATAATAATAACCCCTGGCACTACAGCGCATGAAGGGCCTAGGCCTACCAAGCGACCGCTGCCCAGCCATTTAGCCTGCAGATACTGGGGTGGCACGTGATCAGCGCATCGGGTCCCCTCGGCCGTTAATCTTGGTTTTCGTGATCGGGGCGCTGCCTCACTGTCAGGCAGCTACTCAATTGTCCTCACGAGGCTGAGTGCATCCCGTTCCATCCCTCAAGTCAGTTTATAAAATCCCTGACGGAGCCGGGAATCGAACCCGGGGCCTCCGGGTGAGAGGCAGGTGGGGTACCCCAACACCACGGAGCCGGCAATAATAATAATAATTATTATAATAATCCAACAAAAGTGCTATATCGCGTATTGAACAAGTAGTTCCGTGACGAACTAAAGAGCCTACTTTTCTTGAATTTTAAGATTCATGCCAATCTATATAGACTTATTTAGAATAATGACGAAATCAAGTTGATAATACTAACATTTATAAGTACTACAGTTTGAAATACACCTGAAATAGTGAAACCTAATTGAGTAACTTACTACAGTTTGCAGCCTTGGCGACTCTGAATATATTCTTAGTTCCATTTCTTAAGGTATAGAATGCACATACAACATTTAGTTGGAGTCTAATGGATAGAATGGACGTTACATGCTGTTTGATATTGGATTTATCAGTGCGCGTAAAATCATGTTGGGAAAAATGTCATGTATGTGATGCTCAGAACTAAACGGAAATATTACGATCTAATATAGTGCCAATTTAGGATAAAATCCATTTTTTAGTATAGAAGTTACATGAAATTAAAATTTAAACTATCAGAAAGCTTAGAATCATGTTGGCAGCACTAGGGTATATTAGTTACTCCAAATTAATCTAGAATGTCAGGTACTATACGTGTGCAAAGTTTAGAGCTGATGGCTGGCATACTTTCTGATATATTGATATTAGGATTGAACAATTAGAGAGAGCATTTATTAACAGTTGGCAGCCCTGCTGGTTCCTACGAATACGTACAGTCATAACTGTTATGGTACACAAGGCACATACGAAATTTGGTCGAAATCCATTTGTTAGTATAGAAGTCATATGCATTTAAAGACTGGACCTATCAACAGGCATAGAATCGTGTTGGCAGTACTGATGTATATAAGTTACGCCAAACAAAAGAAAAATTGTTGGTACTATACGTGTGCAAAGTTCAGAGCCGTTGGCTTGCATACTTTCTGATATATTGATATTAATGTTAAAACATAGAGAGAGCATTTATCAACAGTTGGCAGCCCTGGCGGCTCATTAGAATACGTACAGTCATTTCAGTTGTAGTACACATAGTACATACGGAATTTGGTTGAAATTCAATTGATAGTATAAAAGTTACATGCATTTATATTATGGACCTATTGGCAGACTTAGAATCATGTTGGCAACACTGGCATGTATGAACTTCTGAAAATTAACCTGGAATGTTACCGTATATTTGTGTGCCAATTTTGGAAGAGTTCGCATCCATAACTTCTGAGATATCCAACATAGAACTAAAATTTCAATTGTGATTTTTCAGCAGTTGGTAGCACTGACGTCAATTTAAAATATGATCGTGAGATATTCAGGTGTAGATCTTTACTCTTACCAAATTTGGTTTCGATAGCTGCAGCCATTTAGGATTGATAGGGGGGGGGGGGACCACACACACAACCAGCCAGCCAGACAGACAGACAGACAGAAGGACAGACAGACAGACACACATTTTACCGGATCGATCTCATAAGTCTACTTTTTCCTCATTTTTGCAAAATGAGAAAAGTAGGCTAAAAATTATGACACGACAAGACAGTTGTTTTATGGCAAGCTTTATACGCCTCAGAGACCATATCCTTTGGAAGTCACTCTAAAACTAAAGAAATTGAAAAGCAAGAACGGAAAATTATCCGGAAAATTTATGGTACCACGAGAGAAAATGGAATGTGGCTTAAGAGGAGAAGAGCGGACCTCTATTCCCTAACTGACAGGTTTGCTGATGCCGTACGCAAGAGACACCTGAAATTCTATGGCCACATCTAACTATCTAACAGACTAACCAAGAGATTATTTAAAGTAATCAACTCAAAGAAGGTCAAAATAAACTGGATAGAAGAAACTAAGGTGGACTTCCAAGAAATACTGTAAATATCACAGACGACATCATAGGAAATTGTGGAGCCTTCAGAACAATAGTAGGCAAGCACAAATTCCTGGAAAAAACTAAAACGAAAACTGGTAGAAAGCGGTCCACCGAACGCAAGATGCAACGAAGTGCATTCATGAAGAGATTTTGGTAGGAAAAGAAAGTGAAAATCATCAGGCCAACTAACAAGTTCATACGCTCTCTTTGAATGGGCAAAACGAATAATTATAACAATAATAATAATAATAATAATAATAATTGTGTAAGGATGGTGTAGAGAATGGGGTCAGACTAGGTTGTAAGAATAAAAACCTGACAATCGATTGTTTAGCTTTCGCAGATGATGTTGCAATTGTCTCTAATTCTCTTGACACGGCCACACAACAAATCAATCAATTACAGGTGTCAGCAGCAAAGGCAGGTCTTCAGATTTCGTTTCAGAAAACGCAGTTTATAACAAACATCAAGTCAGAACCCAGAGAACTTATGGTGAATGGAGGACAAATAACACAGGTAGAGAAATTCAAATACCTGGGTGAATGGATTGAGACCAACATTCGTGAAAAGGAAGCTTTCGTGGCACGGATTAACAAAATGGAAATGGCTTACCATTTAACCAAAGACATTTACAAAACACCATCAATGTCCTTCAAGGCCAAACTGAGGCACTACGTTACCGTTATTCGCCCGGAGGCGTTATATGCATCAGAATGCCTGGCGATGAATAAGAAAGGCCTGGCAGAACAGCTCGAAACCAAAGGGAGGAAGATTCTGAGAAAGATCTTGGGCCCAGTCAAGGAACGAGGAGAGTAGGCTATAGAAGACGACACAACGATGAACTTTATCTACATGTGGAGAATATAACGGACACCATTCGCAAAAGAAGACTCTCCTTTTATGGCCGTTTAATACGAATGAACTCTGGAAGATTGTCCAATCGAATCTGTGCCTACATTGTGGGAAAGAAAACCAAAGGGATCTGGTTTACAAAGTTGGAAAAAGACCTACAAGAATTGGGGATATCACATGAGGACATCTTGGAACGTGACTCTTTGAAGAAGAAACTTGGGGAGAAACAGAGTTTTCAGCCAAAACCTATATTGAAAACCGGCAAGAAGTGGACCGAAGAACGGAAGGAAGCTCACCGAAGAAGAATGTGCGAATACTGGGCCAATGTGAAAGAAAGAGGGAAAAGGCAGTTGAAATAACGTGAAATAACGATTGTAAAAAAAAAATAGTAACAATAATCTCCTCATCATTGGAACCGGTGTATAAGACTCTTAATCCAAACATGAAATCTACTACAAGATAAAGATCACTGACACAATATGCGAACGCAGATCATTTACGACGGATGAACGACTTTCGATGGACAAAACCATGTTTAACAATTTTTACTCAAAGTCAAAAACAACAATTTCCTGGTGCGTCTAATCTCAAGAAGGACTTCGAACAACCAGAAGGCGAGCTCGATCGATACAATTTTGAGAAAAGGCTACGTGACGTAGGCTATGGGACTTCCCGAGATGAGAAACGGACCATTGCTAGTGCGAAATGGTCGGATAATTGCTATGCTCGACACAGCGAACTTAATGAAAAGTGTGAGGATTAAAAGAAGATCACTCGCCAGTTCATTGCAGTGGTCCACAGTTGAATGAATAAACCTTTTTTTCAATGAAGATAAAAAAATGAAAAATAACACAACTAAAATAAAGTTAAAAAATTAAAAATATATATACGGTAATAAAATAATTAAAAGAAAAAAATATGAGCCTTACAGTAGTCGCATATGTAGTGTAACATGTGACATGTTATCCTACTATTTGTCTGCCGGGAGCGCAAATCCTTTGTTAACAGTGAACTCTGTTGATCATTGAAATAACTACTTGTAAAAGTCCAGTGCCAATGATATATTGTAGGAATATCTTTAATGGGGACTCCAAACCTTGAAGTAAACCGTATGCGATATACTTTCCACATAGGGCTGTATGTTGGCCGACAGTATCTCGGATGTTTACATTAAATAAGAATCTGTAATGGGCCTCCAAACCTTGAAGTAAACCATATGCGATATACATTCCACATAGGGTTGTACGTTGGCCGACAGTACCTCGAATGCTTACATTCAATAAGAATACAGCAAATTTATGAAGATGTATTATTGTTTTCAGCAAATATGATAGGTAATGAATATTTTCACACCAAGGAACGACAACTTGAAGATGATTTATTGTAGGAATATCTTTAATGGGGCCTCCAAACCTTGAAGTAAACCGTATGCGATATACATTCTACATAGCCAGATGGCCGACATGCGCGTACCGGTCAGGATTTGGCACTGGAGTTTTTCAAGTAGTTATTTCAATGACCAACAGAGTTCACTGTTAACAAGGGATTTGCGCTCCAGGCAGACACAAAGTAGTATAACATGTCATATCTTATGCGACTACTGTAAGGCTCTGAATAGTTTCACACCAAAGAACGACAACTTGAAGATGATTTATTGTAGGAATATCTTTAATGGAGTCTCCAAACCTTGAAGTACACCGTATGCGATATACATTCCACATAGGGCTGTATGTTGGCCGACAGTACCTCGAATGCTTACATTAAATAAGAATACAGCAAAAGTATGAGGATTTAATAAATCATAATTGTTTTCAGCAAATATGATAAAATGAATATTTTCACACCAAACAACGACAACTCGAAGATGATTTATTGTAGGAATATCTTTAACAGGGCCTCCAAACCTTGAATTAAACCGTATGCGATATACATTCCACATAGCCACACGGCCGACAGTACGTTGTGGTACCAATCTCCGCCACCGCGCGCATTCATTGTTTCCGTCCCATTTCCGTCCCTTTTCAAAAATCACTCCCACAAAAAATATCCAGCTACCGAGTAGAAAGATGTTACACATCAATAAATGATACAAAAATAGAAAAATAAAAAAATAAATAAAATACAAGAAATAAAAAATAAAACTTGAAAATTACAAATTAAAATAAAAAATGAAGAAAATAAAAATGAAAATAAAGATAAAAAATAAATAAATAATTAAAATAAAATAAAAAATAATCGGAACTTAAAATAAACGTAAAACAACGTAATAGTTAGCAATGGATGACTTATAGCTTTTGTGGTATTATTGCAAATGAAGTGTAACGAATTAAGATTGGGCCACATTCACTATTAATTTTATAAAGATCTGCTTCGTTCTAGAGATTTGCTATCCACATTGCTTGCAAAATTGAATATACGCTTAAGAATCAGTTCCTATTTAATAGTGAAGAGACTCACGGGACAATATATACAGATGCAGCCATCCGCCGTACTAATGGTGAGGTGGAAGATTGCACTGACTTGGAGAACAGTACAAAAGAGCATTTTAATGATATGAAAGCTCTTGGAGCATATACCGCGAGAAACAATGAAATTCCAACTACTGCGGCCAATAGCTATAATCTGGGATGGTTACGATAAACATCGACAGAAGATAGTGGAGCTCCAGCAAGCAATCTCAGGAAATGTGCTCCACGGTCCTCGAATGCTCTCCATTTTAACGATGTAAGGAGAAATAAAGTAGAACTAGGTACTTTACGGTGCGATTCCTAGACTTCTACCAAAGTGAAGTTAGAGGACGATTGAAAGTCCATTTCGGAATGAGTTTTCCGCAAAACATTGTGTTCGATGGGATACATTTCTGATCAGGAATACAGCGTCATTGGAAAAGGTTGCAGCAATTTCAAAAAATATATCTCCCGTTGTAAGTGAGATAAATTAATAATTCGACCTGAAAACTAATCAGAAACTCATTGAGTTTTAGTTTTAGATGTGACTGTACTCCTCCCGTGACCTTCAGCCGATGCGCAGAATGAGTGCGCGACAGGAAGCTGCCATGCCGGTTCTATTCAATGGCCTCCTAGAAGCCCTGACTTGACACACCTAGACTTATTTTAAGGGGATACGTAAAAAATTACAGTCAGTCTGAAAGACTAGACGTTATATCATTTCAAATGACGCATGCTACAAATGCTACACATGTTAGAAAGGCTCAGGAGGGCTTCTCGCCTAGCTCGAAGCCCCAGGACTCTTTCAACAGACTCCATTACCCATTAAATTAGGCTTCCCGCGCGGGCACCTCTTTAAGGGTCACCCTGTATTTGAGTCTGACATCTTTTACAACTCTTTAATAGTCACCCATTATTTGAATCTGATATCTCGCAAACCTCTTTAAGGGTCACCCTGTATTTGAATTGAATGTAACATACTGTACACCTCGTTAAGTGTCACCCTGTATTCTTGTCTGACATCCTGCACATCTCTTTAGGAGGCAGCCCGTATTCTTATCTGGCATCTTGTATATCTCTTTAGAAGTTACCCTGTATTCTTGTGTGACATGTTGTACACCTCTTTAGGAGTCACCCTGTATTCTTGTCTGACATCTTGTGCACCTCGTTAGGAGTCACCCTGTATTCTTCTCTGCCATCTTGTACACCTCTTTAAGAGTCAGCCTGTATTCTTATCTGGCATCTTGTATAGCTCTTTAGTAGTCACCCTGTATTCTTGTGTGACATCTTGTACACCTCTTTAGGAGTCACCCTGTAATCTTGTCTGACATCTTGTGCACCTCTTTAGGGGTCACCCTGTATTCTTCTCTGCCATCTTGTACACCTCTTTAAGAGTCACCTTGTATTCTTATCTGGCATCTTGTATATCTCTTTAGGAGTCACCCTGTATTCTTATCTGGCATCTTGTACTGTATTTTGCTCTGACATCCTTCACACCTCTTTAGGAGGCACCCTGTATTCTTATATGCCATCTTGTATATCTCTTTATAAGTCACCCTGTATTCTTGTGTTCGCTTCGCTCAAAGCCCCAGGTCGCTCGACGCCCCAGGACTCTTTCAACAGACTCCAATAACCATTAGTTTCTGCTTCCCGCGTGGCTGCATGACGTCACTTCCCGCATGGCTGCATGACGTCACTTCCGTCTCCGTCTCCGTAACGCATAACGTTGGACCCAAGCATAACGACGAAGTCGACAAGATCATTTGAAATGATAAAACATTATATTCAGTGAACCGGTCAGAGATCTGCAACATTTAAGACAACCCATCACCGCTGTTGTTGTTACAATCAAGCCTGAGATGATCCAGCGCACTTGGGCCAAAATCGACTATCGACTGTATGTTTGCAGAGCAACCAAGATTGCGCACATACAAACATTATATTCAGTGAACCGGTCAGAGATCTGCAACATTTAAGACAACCCATCACCGCTGTTGTTGTTACAATCACGCCTGAGATGATCAAGCGCACTTGGGCCAAAATCGACTATCGACTGTATGTTTGCAGAGCAACCAAGATTGCGCACATACAAACATTATATTCAGTGAACCGGTCAGAGATCTGCAACATTTAAGACAACCCATCACCGCTGTTGTTGTTACAATCAAGCCTGAGATGATCCAGCGCACTTGGGCCAAAATCGACTATCGACTGTATGTTTGCAGAGCAACCAAGATTGCGCACATACAAACATTGTATTCAGTGAACCGGTCAGAGATCTGCAACATTTAAGACAACCCATCACCGCTGTTGTTGTTACAATCAAGCCTGAGATGATCCAGCGCACTTGGGCCAAAATCGACTATCGACTGTATGTTTGCAGAGCAACCAAGATTGCGCACATACAAACATTATATTCAGTGAACCGGTCAGAGATCTGCAACATTTAAGACAACCCATCACCGCTGTTGTTGCTACAATCACGCCTGAGATGGTCCAGCGCACTTGGGCCAAAATCGACTATCGACTGTATGTTTGCAGAGCAACCAAGATTGCGCACATACAAACATTGTATTCAGTGAACCGGTCAGAGATCTGCAACATTTAAGACAACCCATCACCGCTGTTGTTGTTACAATCACGCCTGAGATGATCCAGCGCACTTGGGCCAAAATCGACTATCGACTGTATGTTTGCAGAGCAACCAAGATTGCGCACATACAAACATTATATTCAGTGAACCGGTCAGAGATCTGCAACAATTAAGACAACCCATCACCGCTGTTGTTGCTACAATCACGCCTGAGATGATCCAGCGCACTTGGGCCAAAATCGACTATCGACTGTATGTTTGCAGAGCAACCAAGATAGCGCACATACAAACATTATATTCAGTGAACCGGTCAGAGATCTGCAACATTTAAGACAACCCATCACCGCTGTTGTTGCTACAATCACGCCTGAGATGATCCAGCGCACTTGGGCCAAAATCGACTATCGACTGTATGTTTGCAGAGCAACCAAGATTGCGCACATACAAACATTGTATTCAGTGAACCGGTCAGAGATCTGCAACATTTAAGACAACCCATCACCGCTGTTGTTGTTACAATCACGCCTGAGATGATCCAGCGCACTTGGGCCAAAATCGACTATCGACTGGATGTTTGCAGAGCAACCAAGATTGCGCACATACAAACATTATATTCAGTGAACCGGTCAGAGATCTGCAACATTTAAGACAACCCATCACCGCTGTTGTTGTTACAATCACGCCTGAGATGATCCAGCGCACTTGGGCCAAAATCGACTATCGACTGTATGTTTGCAGAGCAACCAAGATTGCGCACATACAAACATTATATTCAGTGAACCGGTCAGAGATCTGCAACATTTAAGACAACCCATCACCGCTGTTGTTGTTACAATCACGCCTGAGATGATCAAGCGCACTTGGGCCAAAATCGACTATCGACTGTATGTTTGCAGAGCAACCAAGATTGCGCACATACAAACATTGTATTCAGTGAACCGGTCAGAGATCTGCAACATTTAAGACAACCCATCACCGCTGTTGTTGCTACAATCACGCCTGAGATGATCCAGCGCACTTGGGCCAAAATCGACTATCGACTGTATGTTTGCAGAGCAACCAAGATTGCGCACATACAAACATTATATTCAGTGAACCGGTCAGAGATCTGCAACATTTAAGACAACCCATCACCGCTGTTGTTGCTACAATCACGCCTGAGATGATCCAGCGCACTTGGGCCAAAATCGACTATCGACTGTATGTTTGCAGAGCAACCAAGATTGCGCACATACAAACATTATATTCAGTGAACCGGTCAGAGATCTGCAACATTTAAGACAACCCATCACCGCTGTTGTTGCTACAATCACGCCTGAGATGATCCAGCGCACTTGGGCCAAAATCGACTATCGACTGTATGTTTGCAGAGCAACCAAGATAGCGCACATACAAACATTATATTCAGTGAACCGGTCAGAGATCTGCAACATTTAAGACAACCCATCACCGCTGTTGTTGTTACAATCACGCCTGAGATGATCAAGCGCACTTGGGCCAAAATCGACTATCGACTGTATGTTTGCAGAGCAACCAAGATAGCGCACATACAAACATTATATTCAGTGAACCGGTCAGAGATCTGCAACATTTAAGACAACCCATCACCGCTGTTGTTGTTACAATCACGCCTGAGATGATCCAGCGCACTTGGGCCAAAATCGACTATCGACTGGATGTTTGCAGAGCAACCAAGATTGCGCACATACAAACATTATATTCAGTGAACCGGTCAGAGATCTGCAACATTTAAGACAACCCATCACCGCTGTTGTTGTTACAATCACGCCTGAGATGATCAAGCGCACTTGGGCCAAAATCGACTATCGACTGTATGTTTGCAGAGCAACCAAGATTGCGCACATACAAACATTGTATTCAGTGAACCGGTCAGAGATCTGCAACATTTAAGACAACCCATCACCGCTGTTGTTGTTACAATCACGCCTGAGATGATCCAGCGCACTTGGGCCAAAATCGACTATCGACTGTATGTTTGCAGAGCAACCAAGATTGCGCACATACAAACATTATATTCAGTGAACCGGTCAGAGATCTGCAACATTTAAGACAACCCATCACCGCTGTTGTTGTTACAATCACGCCTGAGATGATCCAGCGCACTTGGGCCAAAATCGACTATCGACTGTATGTTTGCAGAGCAACCAAGATTGCGCACATACAAACATTATATTCAGTGAACCGGTCAGAGATCTGCAACATTTAAGACAACCCATCACCGCTGTTGTTGTTACAATCAAGCCTGAGATGATCCAGCGCACTTGGGCCAAAATCGACTATCGACTGTATGTTTGCAGAGCAACCAAGATTGCGCACATACAAACATTGTATTCAGTGAACCGGTCAGAGATCTGCAACATTTAAGACAACCCATCACCGCTGTTGTTGTTACAATCACGCCTGAGATGATCAAGCGCACTTGGGCCAAAATCGACTATCGACTGTATGTTTGCAGAGCAACCAAGATTGCGCACATACAAACATTGTATTCAGTGAACCGGTCAGAGATCTGCAACATTTAAGACAACCCATCACCGCTGTTGTTGTTACAATCACGCCTGAGATGATCCAGCGCACTTGGGCCAAAATCGACTATCGACTGGATGTTTGCAGAGCAACCAAGATAGCGCACATGCAAACATTATCAGGTATGAGAAAATAAACGTTTTGAGTTGGTGAATTTAGAAAAAATACTCATTTTAATATCTCAAATAGTTCCTGAGCTATGATTTTTTGAATTTTTTTCTTCGATGACCCTGTATAATGACTATCAAGTATGCTGAAGTACCCCTGGGCGTAGCCGTGCGTGTTAAATTGCGCATCATGACCGTTATGGATAATTTCAGCAAGTCCGGAGAGTGGAGGTTAGAAAAGCTACGCTGACAATGGCTATCCTAAGAAAATTCTTCAAGGGAAATGCCGGTATAGTACCTTACTTGAAGTCCTGAGACACCTACCAAATCCCTCTCCTTAGTTCAGATACACACACTACTACAGTAATCACAGATACATAGATTATGAGAAAAGTTCAACACACATATGATGTCCCTAATAATTAAGAACAACACCACTAACAGCTTTTACTGCCAGGCTTCCTTCCTTTTACAGTCTTCACCACAGGAGTTAATTACTGTAGAGAAGAAATGAGTGAAACTGAACAAGAAATTGAAAGGCAGTGGCTTTGGCTTTGTAGAAAGTACATTTCTGGAATTATATTATTTGAAAATAGGAAGCCACTAAAAACCATTTCAAGGACGGCTGACGCGACGGCAGGGTGGGGTTCAAACGCACTCAGCTCACGTAACTGTGTATAGTCTTGTCTTCTCAGAACCATGGTTTGGCTCCCATAGTTTTATGTATTAACACACGAAGCTAAATATTTCAGTGAATAAATAAATAAGTAAATAAGTAAATAAATACATAATTAAATAAGAAAATAAGTAAGTTCAATAGGCCAATATATACAATAACTTCGCCACTACTGAAGACATAAAATAAAATAATAATTGAATGAATTAAAGAAAGCATAATCAAATAATTGAAAGAATGAATGAATGAATGAATGATGAATGGATGATTAAATGAATATGTGAATGACTAAATAAATGAATAAATACATTGATAAATAAATAAATATATAAATAAATAGATCAATAAATAAACATATAAATAAATACATAAATTAATAGGAAGCCTAAATAAATAGAACAATAAATAAAATATAAATAAATAAATAAATAAATAGATCAATAATTAAACAAATAAATAAATACATAAATATGTAAATAAATATATCGATAAATAAATAGATCAATAAATAAACATATAAATAAGTACATAAATAAATAGATCAACAAATAAAAAATACATAAATAGATAGGTAAATAAAATATAAATAAATAAATAAATAGATCAATAAATAAACATATAAATAAATACATAAATAAATAGATCAATAAATAAACAAATAAATAAATACATTAATAAATAGGTATATAAATAGATCAATAAATAAAATATAAATAAATACATAAACAAATAGATAAATAAGCAAATAAATAATTAGATACATAAATAAAAAATTAAATAAATAAGTAAATAAATTGATTCATAAATAAACAAATAAATAAATAGATAAATAAACGAATAAGTAAATAAATAGATCAATGAATAGATCAATAAATAAACAAATAAATAAATAAATATATAAATAAATAAACAAATAAATAAACAAATATATGGAAAATAGATATTGATAAATAAATAAACAAATTAATTAATTAATTAATTAATTTAAGCTTGTTCAGAATAAACTATTGGCAAATATACAGCCTATTAGTTGCAAAAATATGCTGTATAACTATTTCAAAACGACTGCATACAATTGAGCTACCCTTGGCCCAATCTTCTCCAAGTCCCTAGTTCTTCATTTCTAAGTGTTAAGGATACTGGCTTGATATAAATCCGTTCTGTATCCTGATATTAGGTGACAACGACACAGCACCAATCATAATCATAATTAGCAAGTATCACGATGTTCATCGCTCACATGTAAAATGCGCGATTCGCGATATCAGACTTTGTTTTGCGAACATGCCACTGTCAAGTCCACCGTAATTGAACAGTTGAAACACACACGTTCCATCGATGAGTGTAAAAGCCGTGTAATTGACGAACCTGCCGGGAATGGCAAAACAAGATCAAATCACAACCCGCACATGACCGGAATGTTAATGAAACATTTTATATGATTTTAAGCTCTTTCCGTTTGTAATTTCAAAATCGTACGGGATATTAAACAACAAACAGTAAAAGAATTAGATTTTAATTTTGCGAATAAAAGGAGACTCCTATTATACTCAACTGGAAACACAGGGATTAAGAGGAACGAGCGCAGCAATACCACAAAGGCGGGTCAAAAATGTTAAACAAACATGGCGTGTGGAAGAGTGTTTTTTGTTTTGTTTTATTAGCTCTGTTATTAAAAACTAGTGAGAGGCAGTAATTCGGAATGGCAATGATTATAAGGGATACCGGCATAATACTGGAAAAGTGTAAAAAACATATTATTATGGCCCCGGTGAAGTGGCGTGAGGAATTCAGTGGTTTTAATGTAATGTAATACAGTGAGGGCGTGCTCTATAGAACGGAATGTCACGGGCACCGTGTGACGTCCAGGCAGTGTCGAGCAAGGTACAGGCGCTAGAAACAGCGTAGCGCTCAATTAGTTCAACATATTTACACCTTCTAACGTATTTAATAATCATCATTTCTTACATGAATTTCAGAGAAGTTGCTGGAAATGCTGTCCTTGAATTTTAAACAAATGTTGCACCGACGTAGGATGTTTCGGACACTCGCTGTAATTCATCCCCACTAATAATTCATACTAGTGCAGTTATTTCGTTTTCGAGCTCCTCCTGAGTACGCGGATTATCTCTGTACACATTTTGTTTCAGATTCCCCCAAAACTGAAAATCGCACGACACTGAAACTTACAGCACGAACAAATTTACTGCAAACATCTTCTTGAGAAAATAAGTTTCCAGTAGGAAAATTTGACGTTCTATATCTAACAATGTTCACGGGATACGAGGTAGGCTACAATTCTTTACAGAAAGTCATAATTATCTCAACTAAGGTGCGTATGTAATAATTGCTATGACAGCGCCAAGGGCTTCGCGACCCGCTGTTGTAATCGGTACATGCTTTAAATCTGGCGGTGACTTATTTTGGGGCAAGGCCTCTGCGAAAGTCCGATCAATAGGGAGGACACTCACTGTATTATGCTATCATTTACCATAACATTTACCAGGTCGACCAACAGCAAATTTCACCGTAAAGGAAGTGTGAGATTTCATCAATTTGCAGGTGCCAACACATTTCTACAACAATAAAACGAGGGTGGTTCGGAAGTCACGCGTTTCTTTAAGGAAACCAGGACGTGTGAATCGATAGCAAAATGTAGCTTCCGATGTTTAGCTACATATCTCAGAAACTACAATAGATATTTCCTTGAATGTTCCTTTGGTTTATTCAGAGTGCATTCATCATTATCTGGGTAAAATGTGAAGCTTCTATGTTGAAAGTTTTGTGTCAGAGTGAGCATAACAAACACTATCTTAAAGAAATATATTGTTAAAAATTCCTTTAACTCATGTCCCTTTTTCTGAGCAAATTCTCAAACCAGACCCAACAAACTTTGCATGCATAATATTTGAACCATTTTTGAGCTACTTAAGTAAAAGTATTGTCCTATTGTTTACAGGAGTTGAGGTGATTTTTTTTTACATCCTAGTTGAAAACTTAAATTTTCTGTAAAATTGCCAGTGCTTTTCAAGCTGGGCTGCATGAACTAATCAAGATACCTAAATAAATTTACTTCCACTAGTATATGTATATAGCGTCATAGAGACTACCAAGTTTCAAATACATTGATTAGATAGTTTCTGAGAAAATGGTACATGAAGTTAAAAAAATTGACTTACGGAAAGCATTAAAAAAAATTGACTAGTATTTACAGTGTAGCCTTAAAACATTATGTTTAAACCTAATTTTATTGCATCAAATATCGCTTCAGCACAATAATTGATACACCAAATTCTTCAGGAAAGATGGGAGATTTTTTAACCTAAAAAAGTTGGCAATCACACGTCCCGGTTCCCTCAACACAGTTACTAGCAATCGTCATTTTTGCCATAACGGAGGGTAATGACCTTACTAATTACAGTCGAACATCGATATCTCAAATAGTTGAGAGATGTCAAAATAAATTCCACTTGTCGAAAAATGCGAGTTATGGGGATACGCAGGATGAATGTTAACATTTGTGATGTACAGGTCGCAGAATACTACTGTATGTGCAAGCTTACAACATATGGTTGTCTAAATGTTTGTAAACTAGGGACTGGATTTCTAGGTTTTTACCTATTTTCCCCCTTATTTCTAAATCCAAAAATAATTCAATAAGTTTCCAAATAACACTCAAAAGAGCCACATTCATGAATTCTGTAGTACCTAACAACACCTAAATGATATGCGAGTACCTAAAAAAAACTAATTGCAGGTTTTGTTCTATTTATTTTAGTTTTTTTGAATTGTTTATCCATAATACATTTTTAAAAGTAAACCACAAGACAGTGTTTATTCGTAAATCTAGTCGATCGAGAGACATTTTTCTTGTGACACTTTTAAGCTTATATCGTATTGTTTGGTTATTTAGCCTACTGTCAGGAAAGAGGGAATAAATCTCGTATTATTTCCAAGTTCCCTATATTCTAAATATACAAAGTTAATTAAACGGCCTACAGCGTAAAAATCACCTCTGACATTCTTTGTTTTAATTAAATTTGAATAATTAACATGTTTAAGAATGAGCAAACATTGCCAAACAGTGTGAAGTTCTCGGTGATAATTTGATGACGTATCATTTTGTAAAATATTTACACTCTCGTTTCAGTCAGATTTTCTACCAACAATTGGGCATTAATTTTAAGCTTTGCACAGTTTATGTCAACTTTTGCTACACTTTAACATAAAAACCTATTTAAAAACCTAAAAAAAAAATTATTCTTTTGAAAACCTAAAATGACAGTTTAAAAACCTAGAAATTCGGTCCCTAGTATTAACATGGATGTTCATTATGATGACAGCTTTAAAACATTATCTAAGTACTCGTAATTTGCATAGGGTTGACTCAACTGTGCATGTAAGTCGTAAGGTATCAGCGTTCTTTTTAGCATCTTTATACAAGTAACACATTTTGTTCACTGTGTCAATAATGACAGTTCCTCGCTACATTCTCCTTCCATTCATTTCCAATCTATTGCAAGCGTGGCTTACTTAACTTTTGTTTTAATTACATAAATGTAGGTTATCAGACAAGTTCAACGCACACCCAACTACACGGGGCTGATGACCGAGATTTTCCAAGCCCCTAAAATGAATTAATAACAAACAACTAGCCTATAGTTAACCACCCACGCTCAGGGAAAGGATCTTTCTCGAAACAAGAGTGTATGTTTTATGCGTTGCGGTCTGTAGTGACAAGAAGACACTCGGCGATTTACGACTTGGGGTTATGACTTGGTTCCTTAAGCGAAGCGTGAGCTCATCCCGTTCTTTACGACACCAACTTTCTGTTACTAATCTCATCTCCTCAGCCGTACAATTGTCCTAAAGCGCAGGAACACCATTTGGCGTGACACCACGTAACGTTTTAATGTCTGCAGCCTCAGCATACATCCTCGGTTGTTTAAAATAAACGTGTGTGGAAATTGCCATGGTAAGAGTTATGGATGATTTATATTGTTGTGATGGTGATTCATTTGTGACACCGTGAACATGTAGCCCGGTATTCTTAGGTGAATCAGCTGTCCCTAATAGTATTGTTGTATGCAGCCATAATACAATCAATAAACATAGGTCAAAGAGATATTTGAGGTAAGAATATTCAACTTACAGTCATTGAATCATCAGTGATGTTTCAGCCAAACTCACCTAAAATGAAAGAGAAAGAAACTCAATTAGCACTCTTTACAGAAACAATTCTTTAGAAATATTTAAGAAATTGGAATGGCCGAAAGACAAGCAAGAAGGAATTACGAATAGAAAATTCATTATCGTGTTGGGCACCTTTTAAGCCTACTTTCGATTTTTGCAAAAAATGAAAGTAGACTTATGAGATCAACACAGGGCGAAAAAAGTGTGTCTGTCTGTGTGTGTGTATGTGTGTGTGTGAGTCTGTGTGTGTGTCTGTGTGTGTGTGTGTCTGTGTGTGTGTGTGAGTGTGTGTACTCTGAATGTCTGTCCCCCCCCCCCTATCAATTCGAACACGGTGAATGCGAATTGAACGAAATTTGGTACAAAGGTAGCACTAGCAAAGGACATCTCAGTGTCATGTTTTATATCGCCGCCATCTTGACGGAAACGTAATGGCGGCCACACAAATGTTCAAAGCTTAAATCAAATTACGACTAACCTAATCATCCGATCTCTACCAAATTTTGCAACAACATACCTTTATGGGCGGAGCATTCTTTGACCAAACTAATAAGTCATCAGCGTAATAGTTTGCGGATGGCGGCCATCTTTGTGTGAAAATCGATTCCCCCATTAATTCGAACACGGTCCAACCGAATGGAACGAAATTTGGTACAGAGGTAGTACTAACAAAAGGCACCTCAGTGTCATGTTTTATATCGCCGCCATCTTGACGGAAACGTAATGGCGGCCACACAAATGTTCAAAGCTTAAATGAAATTACGATTAACCTAATCATCCGATCTCTACCAAATTTTGCAAAAACATACCTTTATAGAGGAAGCATCCTTTGACCAAATAACTAGGTCATTAGCCTAATAGTTTGCGGATGGCGGCCATCTTTGTGTGAAAATCAATTCCCCCTATTAATTCAAACACGGTGAAACCAAATGGAACGAAATTTGGTACAGAGGTAGCACTAGCAAAGGGCACCTCAGTATCATGTTTTATATCGCCGCCATCTTGACAGAAACGTAATGGCGGCCACACGAATGTTCAAAGCTTAAATCAAATTACGATTAACCTAATCATCCGATCTCTACCAAATTTTGCAACTACATACCATTATGGAGGGAGCATCCTTTGACCAATCTAATAGGTTATTAGCCTAATAGTTTGCGGGTGGCGGCCATCTTTATGTCAAAATTGATTCCCCCTATTAATTCGAACACGGTGGAACCGAATGGAACGAAATTTGGTACAGAGGTAGCACTAGCAAAGGGCACCTCAGTGTCATGTTTTATATCGCCACCATCTTGACTGAAACGTAATGGCGGCCACACGAATGTTCAAAGCTTAAATCAAATTACGATTAACCTAATCATCCGATCTCTACCAAATTTTGCAACTACATACCTTTATGGAGGGAGCATCCTTTGACCAATCTAATAGGTTATTAGCGTAATAGTTTGCGGATGGCGGCCATTTTTGTGTCAAAATAGATTCTCCCTATTAATTCAAACACGGTGAAACCGAATGGATCGAAATTTGGTACAGAGATAGCAATAGCAATGGGCATCTCAGTGTCATGATTTATATCGCCGCCATATTGACAGAAACGTAATGGCGGCCACACAAATGTTCAAAGCTTAAATCAAATTACGATTAGCCTAATCATCCGATCTCTAGCAAATTTAGCAACAACATACCTTTATGGAGGGAGCATTCTTTGACCAAACTAATAGGTCATCAGCCTAATATTTTGCGGATGGCGGCCATCTTTGTGTGAAAATCGATTCCCCTTATCAATTCGAACACGGTGAAACCGAATGGAACGAAATTTGGTACAGAGGTAGCACTAGCAAAGGGCACCTCAGTGTCATGTTTTATATCACCGCTATCTTGACGGAAACGTAATCGCGGCCACCCAAATGTTAAAAGCTAAAATGTAATTACGACCAACCTAATAATCTAGTCTCTACCAAATTTTGCAACACCATATCTTTATGTGGGAAACATATTCAGACCAAACTGCAAGAACATCAGCCCAATAGTTTGCAGATGGTGGCCAAGTATGTGTGCAAATCTATTCCCCCTATCAATTCAAACACGGTGAAATCGAATTGAACAAAATTTGGTACAGAGGTAGCACTAGCAAAGGGCACCTCATATTCATGTTTAATATCCATATAGCACGTTGTATTTCAACAAGCTACTACAACCAACATTCAATCATACTCCTTGAAAAGGACAAAGAGTTATAACAATACCCATGCATTTAGGAGAAAGTAGGCTATATGTTCTTTACTGAACATCTTGTTTAGTTTTGCCTTGGTAAATTAATTTTAAATGCTATTCAGTCGATCGACTCAATTTTTACAGAAATTGTAATGGGTGTTATTCCCTGAACTTGTAAAAATTACATGAGATTATTTAATATACTTGGATGACCAGTTCCAATTATTGATGTTGTTAAATTATAAATTCCAGTTTTCTTCGCGACAGCATGTGATCCTTTCTTATTTCCCGACATTGTATAAAATATTAATTAACTACAGTTCCAACTTAAGTTTCATTTGAAACAGCAATATAGGTTAACACAATATTATTCACTTTCCACAATGACACTCACACTCGGATTCTAACAAAATGGCAACTGACAAGAGGTGTTTTTTTTTTTGAAAGGGATGAGGTGAAACATAGCGCTACATCCATCTCACTGCCATCCTTCTGGCTGACCGAACAGCTGCAGTTACAGTAACGAAAAAAAAAAAAAAAGAGGAGTGAAAAACAGAATTTTTTTCAAATTAAACTTACATAAATTCAAACAAGTGTAATCAATCTGAAGATTGGTTTTATTGTAAAATAAAACTTACTAATTTCATATTTTTATTATTAGGTTCATGGGGGGATTATTGATCACCCTGATCACCCCCCGTAGTTACACACTGGTTATAAGCAGGATACAGGCGATAGGGTAACAACTGTACGACCAACGGCTCCAATGAGATAAGTAACCATACACATAATAGAATCCCAGTGCATGATCTAATATTATTTTCATTTTATTTATTACTAGCAGAAGTACCCTTTCTTCGAACGGTGTTCGGTGTTAACACCAGACATTATAATAATAATAATAATAATAATAATAATAATAATAATAATAATAATAATAATAATAATAATAATAATAATAATAATAATAATAATAATAATAATAATGTTATTGGTGTTACGTCCCTTTTAAGTACTGTTGCATTTAGAGACGCACCAGACATTATCAATTGAGCTACTGTTGCAATGGTTAGCGGCTTGTCATTCCTTCATAAGTTTATCAAAACGAAGTTAGTTTTCTGGGAATATCACACACACTGTTAATTTAAGGGCCTTATAATGTGGTTTTCGGAGACCCTTTATAGACTCGCGAATTTTGTGTCTCACATTGAGAAGTGCAACATATGCTTTGGTCGTCCTTCTAGGATAATTTTTATATTTCGCCTATTTTAGCATGTATTTTGAGAAGTTTTTCCCTATATCCACCCTTCTACTGTATGAAATGAACGGTGAAGAGTTTTATAAATGATTGGTGTATTGACTTATGTTTACCATACCCAATTTTACGATGCACCAAGCATCCGAACATGAGTTATAGGCGTACATAAGGATACACAGAAAGACAGACAGACAGACATTACTATTGTCTACAACATATCACCCAGAAATCCAAATATGGGTATATCTACCACGCAGTATCAAAGAAAATCATCCTTACGATGAACCCGTATGTCGACAAAAAAAAAAAGAAGATTAGTTGAAATGTGCTCTCAAACTAAATTCACCTGACGTGTACTTCCTGACATGAAATAGAATTGAAAGCCTTGTAGATGAAACGCAATACACGTCACATAAAAACTGACCCTCTACGTTGTGTTGGGTCCCCATACACAGGAAGACCTCTTTCATAAATTATAAAAGCTTGTAGTGCATGAAAATTCAGGTTCTTTAGTCTCAAATGGCCCAAATTCCTAAAAGCCGCAAAAAATGCTGATTCAATTCAGGAATTTTTGAAAATAATGTTGTTGTTTGGAGATATAATAGACCTTCTGCACTATATGTCGCACGTGAAAATTGCATGAAAAAATCCTAGGTTACCCCTTGACCCCCTTAATTGCATTGATGAATTATACAGTCTACGTTGGTTCCGTGATAACCTTATAGCCATTTGCAAACTTTCACAGAAATGTAATAGACTAAATGAAATAAATTGCTTCTTACTGAAATAGATGGAAAGTTGGATGCCACCCCTTGAGATAATGTTGTCATGGTTACCGATTTGCATTCCTTCATTAGTTTGTTAAATTAAACTTAATTAGTTTTCTGGGAATGTTTCAGAAACTGTTGGTTTTAGAGCCTTATGATGTAGTTTTCGAGGACCCTCGAGTTTTATTTCTGGCACCGAGGGGCTTTGTCTCGTCGTTGTACGCCATAATATAATACTAATAATAATAATATAACATAGGGATAGGAATATAATAGACCTGCCATACCACACCCGCAGATGTAAATCGCGTGAAAAAAAATCTAGACTACCCCTTGACCCCCTTAAGCGCATTTTACGTATTGATGAAATTTACAGCTTAATTTGGTTCCATAATAACCATCTAACCGTTTGCAAACTTTCACACTAATGTAATTAATGGAATTGTATTGCGTCTTACAGCAATAGATGGATCTCTGAGAATCTGTTGCCATGGTTATCGGCTTGCATTCGTTCATAGTTTATTAAATTAAATTAGTTTTCTGGAAATATCTCAAAAACGGTTGGACGTAGGACCTTAAAATGTGCTTTTAGGGCCCCCGAGTTTTGTCTCTCAAATTGAGGGGCTGAAAATGAGCTTTGTCTCGTCCTTCTACTCCTATTTCAGCATGTATTTTAAGGGGGTATGCCCCCTTTTATGAGAGGTATAGAGAAGAGTTACATCAATGATTAGTGTCGTGCCTATGATGGATATCTGTACCAAATTTTACGTTGATACACCCAGCCGTTCTCGAGTTATAAGGGGACAAAGTTGTCCACAGACAATCAAGCAAAGAGACAGACAGACCAAAACATTATTTTCGCGCGCATCTATCATAAAACAGTCTGAAACGTGTAAATAACTCAAATTTCCGTAGAAATTCAGAGAAAAACACACACATTTTCATTTTTAGCCTATTTTCAATTTTGAAAAAATAGGCTTATGAGATCACCTTTTGTCCGTGTGTGTGTGCGTGTGTGTGTGTGTGTGTGCGTGTGTGTGTGATTCGTGTGTGTGTCCCCCCCTAATAAAATCGAAACGGCTGGAGCGATTTCAATGAAACTCGGGAAGTTCATAGCACTATTCCCGGCGACCTCGACCGTGCCCTTCAAATTTTGTTACGTCTCTCCAATCCAACATGGCGGCTGTGCGAAATATTTCACTAGCATTCAATATCTCCGAAACTATTACCGATAGCGCCCTGAAATTGTGTACGGTGATAAAGGGCACTACTAGAAGTTCACCTATGAGACTTTCAAAAACCTGGTGACTATAAAACCAACATGGCGGCCAAGCGAAGTTGAGACATTTAAATAGACTTTTCTCGCGATTTAACCATCTAAATGTAATGAAACTTGGTACAGCAAATATTTATACACATTGTAATGCACTGGAGTCGAATTTAGTTCAATTGTTTACATAACCTCAAAATGGTGGCTGTGCGAAATATTTCACTGACATTCTATATCTCCAAAACTATTACAGATATCACCCTGCAATTTTGTACGGTGATAAAGGGTACTGATACAGGTATACCTATGTATATTTCATAAACCTGTAAAGTACGAAACGAACATGGCGACCAAGCGAATTTAAAATATTTTAATAGACTTTTCTCGTGATTTAACTCTCCGAGCGCAGTGAAATGTGGTACAGTAATTGATTTTGCAGATTGTAATGCACTGCCATCTAATTTAATTCAATTGCTTACATAACCTCAAGATGGCGGCTGTGCGAAATTTTAAAATTAAGTTTTAATTTCTTGTGTCGTAATCATGCGATCGAAGTGAAAGTTTGAATAATGAACCTAGGCAATAATTGTCCTTGAATGGTACATAACTCTATGGCCTATACACATAACACTCCTAAATGGTGAGCTCCCGAAATATTTAGACGGTTCTCAATATCTATGAATCTTTTACAGCAACCAAACTGAATGTTTTTATGTTCATAGAGACTATGAACATATGTTGACCTATAGGACTTTCAGGAACCTGGTGAGCACAAATCCAAGATGGCGGCGACGCGAAGTATAAATATTTAAATGGACGTATCTCGTGAATTAACTATCCGAGTGCCGTGAAACGTTGCACGTTAAATGCTTATACAAATGTTGATCCACTGGCATCTAATTTATTTCAATGGTTTGCATTATCACAAGATGGCTGCTGTGCGTAATTTTAAAATCTCGTTTTTACTTCTTGTTGTCTAATCATGCGATTGAAGTTTGAATACCACACGTACACAATAATCTTAATGTAATAGTTCAAAAATAAAAATCCAACCTGGTGACCATCTGAAATATTTTGGCGGTTCTCAATATCTACGAATCTGTTACAGCAATTAAACTGAAATTTTGTATGTTGATTGTGGCAGTTAACATAAGTAGGATATATGAAAATAGGCTGTATAGTTCTTCACGGAACTACTTGTTCTATATAGAGAGATCTACTGCACCGCTCGGTGTTGACCGTGTTTTATTGCACAGATTTTGGTTTTACTCGCTAACCGTTGGAGATATACGAAAAGTGATAAGGACCTTTCGGATAGAAAATTAAATGTTAAAGCTCATCTATACCATCAAAAGTTTGCTATTTCTTAGCGTTCTCTTTTTATTTGAAAAGGAAATATGAAATTTTGAAACCAAAGGGTGTAGTGACGTCACAAATGTCGATTTTACTCGCTAACTGTTGGAGATACACGAAAAGTGATAAGGTCATTTCGGATAGGAAATTAAATTTCAAAGCTCATATGTGCCATCAAAAGTTTGCTATTGCCTACCGTTCTCTTTTTATTTGATATGGAAATATGAAATTTTGAAACCAAAGGGTGTAGTGACGTCACTAAAATGGTCGCCATTTATTAATAGTGCAAAATATCGAAATTAAAAGTATCCTATATGTAAACCTGGTATTTCAGCTACATCCATGCAAAATGTCATTTAAATCGGACCAGTGGTTCTTGCGTTATTAGGTAACAGACAGACAGACAGAAAGACAGACACACACCATCTCATTTTTAGCCTACTTTCGATTTTTGCAAAAAATGAAAGTAGACTTATGAGATCAACACAGGGCGAAAAAAGTGTGTCTGTCTGTGTGTGTGTATGTGTGTGTGTGAGTCTGTGTGTGTGTGTGTATGTGTGTGTGTGAGTCTGTGTGTGTGTGTGTCTGTGTGTGTGTGTGAGTGTGTGTACTCTGAATGTCTGTCCCCCCCCTATCAATTCGAACACGGTGAATGAGAATTGAACGAAATTTGGTACAAAGGTAGCACTAGCAAAGGACACCTCAGTGTCATGTTTTATATCGCCGCCATCTTTACTAAAACTGAATGGCGGCCACTCAAACGTTCAAAACGTAAAATCAAATAACGACTAACCAAATCATCCGATCTCTACCAAATTTGGTAACAACATACCTTCCTATAGGATGCGTCTTGTCACCAAACTACAAGGACGTCCGCCATACTATTTCAGGATGGCAGCCGTGCGAATTATGCAAACTTTATAATCCATATCATGGGACCCACCAGTTCCGATTATCGAGCCGAGAATCGTTTTAACTGTTCTAAAGGAAGAGGCACGTTCGAAATTAAAAGTTTATTTTGTAATACTATAGTGCAGACGTGATTTTAAAAAGCTGAGCCGATTCAGTAATGAGACAAGATGGCAGCGGATATCTTGTGCCTGACTTATATTTCACTAATTTGAGTATTGCATGCAATATAGCGTACCGATACAAAATAAATAAACGTTGTATGAAATGCTTTATATATAAATAATATACTCCAGTGATGAAATCGTTTAGTATAAATCATTATTTGCTAACAAGTTCTATGTAAGTCATTTTATATAGAACGATATTCGTTGACACAATTAGCTCAGTGGTAGAGCGTTAGCCTGTCGCTCAAATGCCTATGGTTCAAACCCGATCAGAGCTAGGTTTTTTGCTTGAAATGTTATATGTTTATTGTTTTGTAATGACTCAGATGTTTTAAAATTAAGCGTTATATTGTGCATATTATGGTGTAAATATATATATTTAATTAAAACATAATTCGCCAGCAGATTTACTCGAGACATCTAGCTGCCAAAAAGGTAACTGCACGTAGACTTACTTATTAACTTCCAGATTTTATTGAAAAGTTTCTTCTTCTGGCCGCTAGAATGCACTCGCTCTGTTAGGATTATATTGTTCGATATTTCACCACTAGATGTCACGACTAGTCTACGTGGGGCTCCATTGATTACTATACCATTGGCATTCTATGCGCATCGAATTTGAAGAATGACAAGATGATACTACGATACATTTTTACTTTTTATTTTAAAGGGTTTGTAACAGCCTATTGTGCGTTATTTGAAAATGTTAATTGAAGTAAAGAACAAGACGATTTGACATAGTATCTGAACTCTACCGTTGGTGCTAGTTCAGGATATTAATTAATACTTTTATTTCAGCCAAATAGCAATCGAAAATATCCACATAGTTGGTATACACACGTCTCTGTAGGGTCATGGAAAGATTTGTTAATTCAATTAGGGTTGTGAAAGTCATACGCAGCCAGACGTGTAAAGACATGCCTCAACTCAAAGTTGGATGTTGCCCGCGTCAGGCAGATTATGTAATAATAATAATAATAATAATAATAATAATGTTATTGGTTTTACGTCCCTTTTAACTACTGTTGCTTTTAGAGACGTCGGGGTGCCAGAATTTTGTCCCGAAGGGGATCTTTAACGTGCCAGTAAATCTACTAACACGGCTCCCTCGTATTTGTGCACCCTCAAATGCCAGCTGACTGCGCCAGGATACGAACCTGAAACATACGGTCCAGCAAGCGAGAACGTTACCGCTGAGCCACGCCGCCAGTCCGGTCGATTATGTCTCCAGATCCATAACATTCTTTAGATACTTCTTATCTTTCTTTCTTCAATGATGGTAGAAGTTTTTATCTAGGTTGTGGCGTTTGGTAGAGGTAAATCGTTTCTAAGGTTTCAACAAAGAATAGTTCTATTATACTCTTTAATAATAACAACGAGTTATAACTATACTCATACATTTAGGAGAAAGTAGGCTATATGTTCTTTACTGAACATCTTGTTATATATTAGTATGATATTGTGTGGTTCTAAATTGTATACACGTGCATAGTACCGGTGCCAATACGTAATTCACAAACCCTTATAACAAAACAAACTAAACTTATAACAAGATTCAAACTGCGAATCGTATTATAAACACCAAACAAACGCACTACAATTTGTAGTTAGATAATATATTTGTGTATAAATTTAAACCCCAACGCAGTGATCAGGATCTGATGATGACAGCTTGAAGGTCCGAACGAGCAATCCTAAAATTGCGCCATTAGCATAGTTTTATTTATTTATTTATTTATTTATGGTTTTACAGATAACTTACAATATGTACACATATGATAATTAGTTTAGGAAAGGAAGACAAACTATATATTTATATCTAAATTGTTTATGTAAGTAAATATATATCTCTGGTGATCGAAGAGCGAAATCAGTGACGTTGCCACTGTACTTCCTTTTAGTACACTTGGTGATGATATTCTGGATGGTCTGCTTAGGGGCACCACAATCACAGTTGGGTGAAGAAATTATTTTCCATTTATAATGAAAGTCTGCACAGTTGCCATGACCCGAACGAATCCTGTTGAGAGTTGACCATGTTTTCCGAGGAAACTCAAATCCAGGTGGCAGCGATGATCCAATGCGTGGTAAGGTTGATCCAGACCTGAAAGTACGCTACACGTGACCCCTGGGTGGTGCTAATAAGCGAGCTACAGCGAACAGGCGACCGGACTCTCTCTCTCTCCCGGCCAAGATACAATTATCATAGTGATCATAACTTACTAATACATGTAATTGTTCCATGAGTGTTAATTACATGTTATATGCATTGTACCTCGCCCAGTCATTGGGCAAATTCATGATGACCGACTGAAGATTTACAACTGACAGCATACGCATTTCAGTTTGTAGCGCTACACATACAATGCAATTTTGATTCTTTTTTCCCCACCCAGGGGCAAATCTTAGTTACGCCACTGTCTGGCAGTACTCCTTCTTGATAAGTTCATCGGCCACGACTTCCTCAGCTATCTGTTGTAATACGTCTGTGACTACGAAACTCCATACTACTGCAAGATATGCTGAATTATTGTTCTCTTGGGACATTGTACCTGGTCAATAGTTCCAACATTGGATACAAGAGATAAGACCTACAGGCCCAAGGAGCTTCATGTTCTTGATTTTATATGATTTTATTATTGGTTCATTTATGGGCTTTCCGTTATCGTGGCCATGTAGCCGTGCGCTTGGGTGCGTGTATGAATCTGTTTGATACAATCCAAGCAATAAGGAATCTTTTGGATGACATTGAAAATGTACTCAGATTGCCTCAGAGAAAGTTTCATGCGGTATTCATCGACTTTACAAAGCTTTCGATAGACTTAACAGGAACATCATCTCTTCAAAACTTGAGTCGTTAGTGGAAGAAAACACAGAGATCACTGTTCTGGTCCATAATATGTTGAGGGTTAACACTGTCAGAATCTCAGACAATGTGGCGATTTCTAGCAAGATCGTCCAAACCAATGGCGTATTGCAGGTGACCCCCTCAGCCCATTATTATTTACTGTTGCCACTAATGATGTTGTTGGGATAATTAGAGAAGCATCAAAGGAAGTAAGGATATATTTATACGCTGATGATATGGTTCTAGGGTCGCATGGCATCAATGAATTACAAGTGCCATTAACTACTCTGGAAAATTGGTCCAATGCTAATGAACTCGAAGTGAATACCTAAAAAACTGAACATATGATATTTAGGAAGGGTGGACGGCTATCCCCACATGATAGAATACTTTTCAAAAAAGAGGCACTACACATTGTAAATAGCTTCAAATACCTAGGCCTTATTCTTCAGACAACGGCTAAATCTTTTCGACTGCACACAAGATTCAGAGTAGCAGCAGCTACGAAAGCTATACCGTATACGATATCAAGTTCTAGGCTATCTCTCATGTCTGCCATGACATTATTTCATGCAAAAATAATACCTATTCTTGCTTAAGGAATAGAGATTACATGGGCTAAACTAACTAAGAGTGACCTCTTGACTTTGGAAAAAGTCAAGGCAAGGTTTTTAAAGGTCACCACTGGCGTATCTCGATATACTGAACACGATCACGGCTAGTCTATGAGCTTGCTGGGGAACCTTTCCTCATAGAAGATTTGAGATTCAAGTTTGCTCACCCTTCTACGGATAGCTGGAAGAAGCTGTTGGAAGAAAGGGAAATAAAACGAAAGTACATCTGGCTACAGTTCTACTCGACTGAAGCCATGATGAGCAAGACATGGTCAGATGCGAACCAGGACCTTCAACACTTCGTTAACTCCATGGCCGTGCATGGCTATCATAGAGTTTGCAAGCTCAAGTCCTATCATGAGCCTTCAGCTGATTGTGTTTGTCAGCTGTGTGATCATCATTGTGAACGGTACCATGTTCAACAATGCACACAGCAACCATGCTCAATTATTAACTATTGCACGATGTGAATATTCATTTGTTAAAGTGCTCAATTTGTGTTTAATAAATTTATTAAATTATTTCAATGTGAAGGGTGTCGTATTGTGCTTATAATTGAGGCTACGATTTGGAAGCCATGGTATTAAATTAGGAACCATTTGCTGAAGTAGAAGTGGGAAACCACTGAATGTCTGCTTTAAGACAGCTGAGGTGTGAATATAACACAACTCTTTCTCAGTTTGACCTCACGAGGCTGAGTGTGCCCAGTTCCCAACACTCAGACCAGATTTAAATATTAGGTAGACCCGGGGATCGAACCCATGAGTTCTGGATCTGGAGTCTCAATACGTATATCGAGGCCACAGAAGGCGACGTTCTTAAATTGAAGTCAAGTGTGTAGCAACTACAGTAAGACCACTTAGAGCAGTGGTCTCCAAACCGTAGCTCGCGAGCTACTGGTAGCTCTCATGGCCAATTTTGGTAGCTCGCGGGGAAATTTCAGACGCAGCGCTTGGGTTCGCTAAGCTGTACTACTCATTCCCTCATTTCCACTACGTGTCCCGCGCGTCTGTCAGGTGATCGTGAGTGCTGGTTATTTTGTTTCTCTTGCGTTTTAAGCAAACTACGGACTACGACTGTTTTAATAACGGCGAATTCCAGCAACAACAAAAACTGATTATTTTCATGTTAAATGGTAAACTGATTACTTTTTACCCAGGTAAAAGACAAATGTGTGTGCTTACTTTGTAATGCAAGCGTAGTAGTTGGGAAGAAAGCAAACGTCATTAAAATCCGTTTACTCCAGTATTGAAAAGTATTTCCCTCCGAATTCTTCCTTAAGGAAAGAGAAGGTAATACAACTGAAATCTCAATTACATGCTCAACAATCTACTTTCTTCAAGATATTATACACCAACAAATTAGCAACTGAGGCATCTTTTCGTGTTTCCAAAATTAATGCTCAAAATAAAAACCTTGCGAAGATGGTGAATTACTCGAAGAGGCATAGAAGCTGCAGATACATTGTTAACAATGGGTAGCTCACGGTAAGGTTTATGAGCTGTAAGGTAGCTCAGTCGCTTAAAAGTTTGGCGACCACTGACTTAGACGAACGATTAAACTTGACTTTCAAGCAATTTCAAGATGAGAGGTGCAGAAATACATGAGGCCACAATACTATTTGCAAACAGGGGATCACGGAAGCACACCATTCACTTCCCTCTCAGGTGACATGGCTTTGAGTCCTGGATCTGCTATGCAGGATTTGAATCCTACTATGAGGGTTGGAACGAGCATCCCTCTGTTTCGTGAGGACAAGTGTGAAGAGAAGTGGGCTCGATCCCTACTTTCTACCATTATAGAAATGGTTTTCAATTTCAATTCGAGATAAATGTCAGGGCTGTATCTGGCATGTAGGTCACTGGATTTTCCTTCCCAAATCCTTAACCAACTCCTTTGAGAACATGATGCAATATCCACGTGGTGGTAGGAAAGTTATCCAACTTTCAGTTCCCAGATAAATCCTGAACTATGAAGTAAAGGAAAGATAAGGAAAAAGAAAAAGGAAAAAGGAAAAGGGAAAAGGGAAAAAGGAAAAAGGAAAAAGGAAATAGGAAAATAGGAAAATAGGAAAGAAGGGAAGATGGGAAGATGGGAAGAAGGGAAAAGGAATGAAAGAATGACAGAAAGAAGGAAGGGAAGAAGGAAGGATAGAAAGAAGGAAAGAAAGAATGAAATAATGTTTTTTTTTCGTGTGGTCTCCTCTGAGACCTAGTGCAGGTCTTTCTATTCGACGCCCGTGGGCGACCTGCGCCTCGGGATGAGAGATGGAATTGATTAAGGTGAATGAAATTGGAGAAGGATGTGGAAGGAAGCGGCCGTGGCCTGTCAGAAGGTACCGTCCCAGCATTTTCCTGGTGTTGAAAATGGGAAACCACGGAAAACCATTTCAAGGACGGCCGACGGTGGGGCTCGAACCCACGCGTCTACCGAGTCAGCAGAGAGCTTGGCCCCATGACCTAACACTGCGCTTTAGTCAGCGTAGCCACTACTGTCGGCAAAGAATGAATGAATGAATGAATGAATGAATGAATGATAGAAACAAAGAATGAATGATAGAACGAAGGAAGGAAGGATGGAAAGAAAGAAAGAAAGAAAGAAAGAAAGAAAGAAAGAAAGAATGAATGATAGAAAGAAGGAAGGAAATAATGAATGAATGATGGAAAGAAAGAAGGAAGGAAGGAAAGAAGGAAGGAAAGAAAGAAAGAAAGAAAGAAAGAAAGGGAGAAAGAAGGAAGGAAAGAAAGAAACAAACAACCTCGTGGCACTGACTAGCATTCTTGCCTTTCACCCCGTGTGGTCCGGGTTAGATTCCCAGGTCTGTCGGGAAATTTAATTCTAGTCTATGAGCTGGAACGGGGTACACTCAGCCTCGTGTGACAAAGCTGGGAAGAGGTGTGTTTAATTCCCACCTCAGCCATCCTAGAAATGGTATTCTGTGGTTCCCCACTTCTAATCCAGGCAAATGCCAGGATGCTACCTAACTTAAGGCCTCGGCCGTCTTCTTTACAATCCTAGTTCCAATTACAAATACATATAGCCTACATCAGAATAACACACGTTTTCAGACAAATCCTACGCACCCAAGTACAGAATGCTGCAAGACCTTAGTTGTTGTTGATTCATTTAGGGACTTTGCGACATGTAGTCCCGTGTGAATGGAATTCGCCTGATAACGTATATCATTGTGATGGGTGCAGTAGTGTGTAACTGAGGCTGGGACTGAGTAGGAGGAGGTCGCGTCCTTAAGCTATGTGCCGTCCCAGCATTTTCCTGAAGCACAAGTGGGAAACCATGGAAAACGACTTATAGGATGGCTGAGGTAGGAATCAAACCCGCCTTTTCTCAGTTGTGCCTCATGAGGTTGAGTAAACCCTGTTCCGGCCCACAGACTAGAATTAATTACCTTGGCAGAGCCGGGAGTCGAACGCGGGTCTAAGAGATGACAACCAAGAATACTAGCTACTGCGCCACGATGTGGTCTCACAATTTCCTAAATGATTGTCGTTGTTGTTTTAAGAGACAGAACAGCGAGGTCATCTGTGTCCTAAATTAATCAACAACATCAACAACGAATGAGTTGAGGTACAACACTTATACTGGAAGAGAGTAACACAAAAAATGACCTACAATGAATTTTAATTCAAATTTTAAAACAACAAGTCAACAATCACTTTGAACTATTTTACTAGATTGCGATGGCAACTCTGACGATCGGTTTCTAAAATATCTACACAAGTTCTATTCGCGAACACGGACACCAATCTTGTGGATAGGGTTCTGCTTTCACTAAGCTGGATAACTGGAACTTTATTTAATAGTGATGAGTCCGTTATCCGTGTTTGGATGATAATCCTCTGGTCTGCTAAAGTTGATCTGTCGTGCATTACTCACAGTGGAACAAGATTTATTGAGATGGTGTTCAGAGACCTGAGGCTCGAATTCTAGCATTGACAATAGCTATCCTATACTCAAACTACCAAAAACTGGGATTGATCCGTATTTTAAACTTCCGGGCCACATACTACAACCCTAGATCCTAATAATCGCTATTACATCATTACACAATTAATGATAATATAAGTTAATAACATAGATTTTCAGATAAACACCACATTCACACAAGTATAGATGGTAGATGCTCAAAATGCCCACAACCTATAAATTAAGCAACAACGTCAATATTGTATTACAGAGTGCGGTGGCGTCGCTTGTAACGAGAAACGACAATGGTTGTGGGGCAGTACTGTACATGGAATGTGTAGCAAGTGGCTAATTCACTTGTTAACACAGTGCAACAGTCTCCTTATCTTATCCACTACTTCCCATGGTCTATACAAACAACTATTAAGCTCCGCTATCTCTGCAACACCCGCACTATTTGTGGCAATGTCTCTTGGGGATGCGCATTTGTTACTTTGAAAGATTAATGAGAGTTCAACTGTTAAATTTATGAAGGTATGATACCGCCAAAAATTGTTTAGGCCTATTGGTTTATACTCTACCACGCCATACAAAATCAATCATAAAATATTAATAAAGTCATAAGTCATAGTATTGAATACTACTACTAATAATGATGATGATGATGATAATAATAATAATAATAATAATAATAATAATAATAATAATAATAATAAAAGAGAAAGTTCACGCCGTTGGCTGAAGAAATGCGGAAACTATGGGGACTAAAATGCGTGAGAATTTGTCCAGTGGTAATCTCCTCCACGGGAGTTGTTCCAAAGACGTTAGTAATGGCTTTGGAGTAACTGCAAATGAATGATATGTCCTTCTGTTGTAATGAATAGTTTATTCCTATGCATGTTTCATTTTGTCTGTATCATTCCTTTGGCTATTAGCTGCAATAAATATTTTATTAATGATATGCCAGAATACAGAAGGTATACGTATCATATTGTTAGGCTATTTTTATCTCAGTAAGGTTTATAGAATATGATTGCCAAATCCGTATCTTGTAGACTGAATTGTACCATATTTATGATAAATTAAAGAGAATAATAATAATAACAATAATAATAATAATTATTATTATAATAATAATGACCAGGGGTTACTGACTCAAGATATAGACGATGCCTCTTATATGATGAGTAAATTGTAATTGAGGAATATGAAATGTGGGGACTAAATATCAATTATCAAATAACGGAATACCTTACATTAGAGAATAAAGTGAGAAACTATAGATCGGAAATGCAGAATTTCAGTCACAACATTTAAATATTTGGGTTCAATAATAAAAACTGGGGGAACAAGTTCATCTGAAATTGAGAAGAGAGCAAGTGAGGCTAGGAGAACAATTGGAGCATTACAATTCCTATTTATGGAGCAGACATATTTTAAATAAAACTAAGAAACTTATTTACAGTTTATTGGTACAAAGTATTTTGTTATATGGAGAAGAAACTTGGACGTTAAACAGACAGTGAGCAAACAAATTATTACTAACAGAGATGGATTATCGGAGGAGGACGGAAAGAAAATCAAGATTGGATAAAATTAGAAATACGTTTACGAGAATTTGAGAAATTATGCAGGTAAACAAATGTACTTGAAGTGGTTGAAGAAAGACGATTACAATGGTTTGGACATGTAAAAAGGATCCAGAATAGTAGAATTCCAAATTTAATGTTGCATTGGCAAGCTGAAGGCAAACGGAAACGGGGTAAACCAAGAGAACAATGGATGGATGGTGTAAAGAGAAGCATGGCTACCAGAGGCTTAAGCGAAGAATATGCTGAAGGCTGACATTTGTGGAGGAGTAGAATATTTTTGGGTTGAAGGAAAACTTCTGTGTGTAAAATATTCCTAATAAAAAAGAAAGAAAAAAGGAAGTAGTAGGGGTCTCTGATAGGCCAGAACCTCATCGCACCACAGGGGCGGCTGCTGTACCACTTCCAGTGCTATAGAAAATATAACTTATACTTCACCAAAGGTTGTGGCAATACGCTTCTGAACAACTCAGAGAATACATTCAAAGGTGTTACATATTATTAATTGAGTTGCTTTTCCTCGTAAGGGGGACAAACACATTTCAATGCAAATGATGCTACACTTAGATGAATAGAAGATGCGAGAAAACTCTAATTGTACTTCTATACCAAAATTGAATTACTTACTTCTTATGATTGTAATTAAAACTACCCAAGTGTAACGTGTTTTTCGAGGGGTTTTATGCAACTGGCATAAGTCAGTAGGAAGCCATTCTATATTTATTTACGCGGCAAATTGTTCAGCCAAGAGAATTTTTCATGGTAATTTATTATTATTATTAATTTATTATAATTATTATTAAGGTATTTTCGGAGCATTTTATAAAAATTATTAGCATTCAGATAGGTTTTCTATGTCTTAGAAAACGCTATCAAGCAAATTATTACGAACGACGATATCATAGAAAATTATCTGATTACGGAATTTTACGGAGTTTTTGTCAGTTAGGGTATTTGAGAGAGATGACTCACTGGGATTTCAAGTACACGCTGAATCTTGTCGAGGAGCATGACGCAATCTTGGGTCGCAAGGTCTAGAAAAGGCGAATTGTTGAAACGGAAATCGACTTCTCCCTCCCGCGGAGTGTAATGAGGAAGGAGTGGGGATCTAGCGCGTAGGGTGCAGCCAATCACGGGAGACGACGTAAGCTAGATGTCGGTACCATGGTGGGGGAGCCAACGTGTGGATATATCGTTCGACGCGCCGTGGAACGAGGACTATCTGTGAAACACTTGCGGAGTATGGTTATACTCGGGGGACGCTCCGATGTTCAGTGGAAGGGAGAATCTGTGTAGAACTTGCAGTGTACGGTCGCAAGTGCGTGACGCTCCGATGTTCAGTGGAGTTAGCGACGAACTTTTGTAAAACGTAACCAGTGCGGTTTTACGAGAGTTTGGGTCCGATGTACGGACCATAGAATTATCTAATCTACCAGAATATCATCAAATTTCGACGGAGATGACGACGTCCAGGAGACTGTGGGAAGCACACAGCATCATCAAGAACGAGGGAAATGCTTTGACAATTTCCAGGGGTAAGCGCTAATGACGCAGAAATACGCAATCTCTCATTTTTCTTTGTTTTACATTTTATATTTCAGTAACTTCATAGCTTGGAAATAAGAGTAAAATCAATTTATCAGACTCCGTTTTCACGTAATTTTCTATCGGTAATATTCAAATCACAACGCTCCAATTTAAATTTTGTACTTATTATTATTATTATTAATTTTGCTATACTTGTTTTATATAATAAATTCATTTCTTTTACAATGCAATCTTTGCTTTCAGTAGGTAGCATTAGATATAGACCAATTCCTTCTCCTGATACAATTGTTTGTTGGGTTAATGATCAAATCATACCACGATCTGAGTGAATAGAGTCTTGAATGTGTTCTGCCAGAGCTAGACGTTGTTAAATACAAATTTAGATTTCAACATTGCATTGAGGTCTTGGCGCCCATTAAAACAACATAGCTTAGGCAAAGGTAAACAGTTACATTTATCACCCAACAGTTAGGAGCTAGCAAAACGTTTCATTTGTACGCTCAACGTGGAGCAAAGTAAATACCGTTTCACTTGTCATCCCAGCCTAAGCAACACGTTTCATTGGCGCCCAACGTGGGGATGAAAACCTAATAACATTTGTGGAAGGAGAAGGGTATATATTTCTGTGCCTGTATTTTGGGGGTTATTTGTCTTTATCAGTGTATATCATTATGGGGGATGAGAAAGAAAGACAGATGAGGTTACGTAGTGGTCATCAACGGGAAAGTGATGATACGAGCAGTATGTCGAGTGATGGTAGTACCGGGGTAGCGGAGGTAAATCCCGATACTGAAACAGGGAGTGTAGGCGGCCAACCAGAATTAAAAACTTTACTTCTCGAGTTCATGTATCAGAACAAAGTTAGTAGTGATGCCTTAAACGCAAAATTAGAACAAAACAGTAGGGAAAATAAAGAAAGTACAGAAGCTTTAAATGCAAAGTTAGAACAGAATAACGCTAAATTAGAACAAAACAGTAGGGAAAATAAAGAAAGTACAGAAGCTTTAAATGCAAAGTTAGAACAGAATAACGCTAAACTAGAACAAAACAGTAGGGAAAATAAAGAGAGTAATAGGGAATTGAGCGATAGTTTAAACGCCAAATTAGAACAAAACAGTAGGGAAATGAGTGACAAATTCGAACTGATTAGAGGTGAGATCAGGGGGGTGATGGAAGAAAAGGCTAAAGAGATTATTGCAGATGTAGACAGAAAATTAGGAAAAGTACAGGAGGAGTTGGAAATTAGAATCAGTACACAGGCTGAAAATTTAAAAGAACAAGTGCAACTGGAAACACAGCAGGTCAAAAAGCAATTGGGGGGAGAAATTGACAAAATTCAGGTAGCTACTAAAGAGGTTAAAGAACAGCTGGGGGGTAGAATTGAGAAAGTCCACTCACAAATAGTTGCAGAAGTAAATGATTTAAGAGAGAGTAATAGAGAGAGCATTAGCAAGATTGAGGAGAAACAAGCAAAGCTATATGATAAAGTAGAAGAATCAGAAGGAAACATTAAAATAACAGTAAACAGTATTGAGAGGAAGGCTGAGGAGAAAATCGCAGAATTAGAGTTAAAATTAAAAGCTAGGATCAGGCAAGAAAATAGTCAGAATAGGCCAGTTTTTGTGAATAGCACACACAGGGAGGTAGAACTGGGTAAGTTCAGCAATCGACAGGGGTGCCCAATGGAGTTCATGAACACTATAGAAAATAAATTCGGGGAAAGGTTGGAAAATGGTAGTATTGAGTGGTGCCAGGTAGTTGAAATTTTAGAACAAGTGTTTGTGGGGGAAACGAGGAATTGGTTTGCTGTCTACAGAGACAAGTTTACTGATATCAATGATTTTAAAATGAAATTCTGTGAAAAGTTCTGGAATGAGGTTATTCAGTCGCAGCATCGTGAGGGAGTAGTGTGTGGTAAATATAACCCTAAAGGAAGCTCCACCATGACCGAATACTTTTTAGGGCAGGTATTAGTGTGTAAATATCTTGATGGCTTGAAGGAGGAAAGTGATGTGGTAAGGTTGCTACTTAGGCACTTTCCCTATAGGATCAAGGAGGCTGCTTGTATCCAGAATGTAAAGACTATATCACAAGTAGAAAATTTGTTAAGCACATTTGATGCACTAGGGAGAGGGGGTTATGAGGACAATTTCAATCGGAACCAGGGTAATAATAATAATAGACCTAATGAAGCCAGGCATCAGGAAGTTCAAGGGAACGGTGGCGAAGGGGCCAACGCTCAAAATAGAAATAATAATAATCAGCTATATCAGAACAGAGGAAATGGCTATGGTAATCAGTATCAAGGGAGGAACAATGATTTCAGGGGAAATCAAGGGAGGAACAATGATTACAGGGGAAATCAAGGGAGAAACAATGATTTCAGGGGAAATCAAGGGAGAAATTATAATGACAATAATTACAACCAGAATAGGGGTCAAGGAAGAGGACAGCCTAGTGGTAGTAATATACAGCCAAACAATGACAACACAGCCCAGAACAACCAGACCAGTTTAGTAGTTAGTAGTACTACGGCCAGCTGTAGCGGTTCTTTAAACGCGAACCAGGCTGCGAAGTAAGGTCAGAATCTCAGTCTGTAGCATGCCCTGTCCATACAATTATACAGGAACCCTATGACCTAAATGTAAGAAATGAATTATTACATGAACTAAATGATGAAGGTACTATTCAGGAAGTGGTTAGTAAGAGCCCCATAGTTAAATTTAACGTGTCCGAGGCGTACACAGATGTTTTAATTGATAGTGGTTGTATGAAGAGTTGCATAAGTAGTGCATTTTATGATAAAATGAAAGGAACTGGAGTAAATTTTGAGGAGATGCCAATTAAAAGCACTTTTGTTATCACAGCTGTTGGGAAGAGGTCTAAAGTAATTTCTAAGCAAGTTTTAGTAGACATTAAAATTAATAATCATGTAGAGAAGCAGATTTGCCTTGTAATTCCAAATTTAGTATTCAGTGTTATCTTGGGTTCAGAGTGGCTAAGTAGAGTGTCTGGTAACTTATGTTATGATGTAGGGAGTTTGAAATTTAAATGGGGAGATTCTGAAGTAGAAGTAGCGTTCAATGACCAAATTCAGAGAAGTAGTATTGTAGGTGTGATTTGTACTTTAAATGAGATATCGCCAGCCGTAGAGCGGGGTTCTCCATGTTTTGTGGGCAGTGTGATTACGAACGGAAGTCTAGAGGACTCGTTACGTGAGGCTGCATTTCAGGGAAATATAGAGGATGAACAGTGTGTTCGGCTCTATGATGTGTTATGGTGTAATAGGAGAGTTTTTGAGGATCGCATTGGTATGGCCAATTGCTATACACATTCATTGAACGTTATTGATAGGTCAGTATTCACAGGACATAGATATCCTGTACCTTTCGCTTATCAGAGTGCAGTTGAGGCACAAATTAACCAGATGCTTGAAGATGGGATTATTGAGCACTCGAACAGTCCATATGTTAATTCTTTGATAACGGTACCCAAGACCGACGGCACTGTTCGTATTTGTTTAGACGCTCGTTTGGTTAACAGTAGAATTAGTTCAGATCAGCTGAAATCTATGTCAATAGAGGAATTAATGCAAACATTTGAGGGGAAGAAGTATTTCACTTGTGTAGATTTGAGTTCCAGTTTTTGGCAAGTGCCACTTATGTACGAAGATAGACCATTTACAGCTTTTAGTCATAAATATAACCTTTATCAATTTTGTAGAACACCTTATGGGTTAAAGAGTAGTTCAGCAGCTTTAATTAGGGCTTTAAACATTGCATTAGGGGATGACACAGGAGAGTTTGTAACCATTTACATTGATGATATGGCAATTAGTTCACGCAGTTTTGAGGAGCATCTATGTCATTTAAATATAGTTTTTCAGAAGTTAGATCAGGCAGGGTTCACTTTGAAGCTGTCTAAGTCGTCATTCTGTCAGTCAGAAGTGACATTTTTAGGTCATAGAGTGTCGAGTAGAGGTGTAACACCAGAGGAAAGTAGGGTTAATAAGATACTTAACGCAGAGGTGCCACAGAATGTTAAACAGTTAAAAACTTACCTGGGAATTTGCAACTTTTTCAGGAGGTTCGTTCTTAAATACTCTGGGTTGGTAGAACCATTCAGGGAATTGCTTAAAAGTGGGACTCGGTGGAGATGGGAGTCCAAGCATGATCAGGCTTTTAGAGCGCTGAAGGAAGGTTTTGAGAAAGCTGTAGTGCTGAAATATCCGTTAAAAGATAAGGAATATGTGGTTATGACAGATGCTTCACATATAGGCATTGCTGGAGTATTATGTCAGAAAGATGATGAGGGTAATCTGTGCATTGTATCTTTAGCCTCGCGAGGACTGACAGCAGCGGAGAAAAGATACACGATTACTGAGTTAGAGCTTTTAGGTATTGTTTTCAGTTTAGGAAAATTTAGAATGTATTTAGTAGGGGGGAAATTTGAGATCCACACAGATCACCATGCATTACTGTATATGAGGACTTGTAAACTCAGTTCTAACAGAGTTAGTAGGTGGATTCTTGCTCTGCAGGAATACGAATTCACAGTAAAATATATTAAAGGTAAAGATAACATTCTTGCAGACATGCTATCGAGGGACACTAATTTATGTAGGGATTATCCTGTGGTTAAAGCAGAGGACGGTATTTTAATATGTGCATGTGTGGACAGTAGCAACAGGGCATCGTTACAGACACTGAGGAATATGCTAGTAGAGCAACGTGATGACGTTAAGTTAAAGGAGCCACTGGCTAGGTTGGAAATAGGTGAAGAAGAGTATGTGAAAGTAGGACGGTTCACGTACAAGATGCAGGATGGGCTTCTTGCAAGGAAATGTAGGAATAATCGGTGGGCAATATGTGTTCCTGCCACTTTGCGGGAGGAGCTAATTTGGTTCATTCATAGGGAATTAGGACACTTTGGTGCTGCCAAGGTCTTCTATGAAATTGGTCGTGACTTTATTTGGAGTAAAATGGGAAGGGACGTTAGGAGGATTTTAGCTAAGTGTGACACCTGTCAAAGGAGTAAATATCCAGTTAAATATTTAGTGGGGGAGAGATCTGCAGTTCTCACCAGTAGTCCCGGTGAACTACTGTGTGTGGATTTATTTGGCCCGATCGTTAAAGGACAGTACGGCTACGAGTACATTTTTATAGTTATTGACGCTTTTAGTAAGTATGTCAAGCTATATCCGCTAAGGAAAGCCACGGGACTAGCGTGTAGCCGTCTGATCATTAATAAGTATGTACCTGAGTTTGGCATTCCTCTCAGGATACTATCTGACAGTGGACCACAGTTTACTGCAAAGAAATGGAGAACCAGTATGCAGGAAGCTGGTATAACACACGTTCATTCCTCTGTAAGGTACCCTCAGGGTAATTCTGCAGAGCGTCCATTAAGGGAAGTGGCTCGTCTTTTTCGGACTCTAGTGCATGACAAGCATGCGGCCTGGGTTGGACATCTTCCCAAGGTCGAGACTTGGCTGAATTCTGTCCAGCATGAGAGCACGAAATTGACGCCATACGAAGTTCACTTCGGAAAAAGACCACAAAATGAACTAGCGAGGGTGTTGGGATTAAATGAGGGTAAGCAACCGGGGATGGATTACATTGTCCAGTTGGCGAAACAGAATTTATCTAAGTCAGCACAAAAGAGAATTCGCCAACAAAAAGAAACTAAATTTGACCTATTCGAGCCGGGAGACAGAGTCTTACTTAGAGTGCCGAAACAGTCAAATAAGCTAGAGAAAGTCATGTCCAAGTTCTTTTATCTCTACGAGGGCCCATTTATAGTTTCCAAACGTATTGGGAAAACAGCATATGTGCTGGAGAATAGTGAGGGAAACAGATTATACGGGACGTATAATATACATAGTCTCCGAAAGTATGTGTCATAAAGTAAGGATGTTTAGCTGGCGAGCCAGCCTATCAAATGAGTAAGTGTGGTATTTGGTGCGTGGGAGGAGATGGTCTTCCAGGCAGGCGTATCAGAAGTCACACAGGAGGGTAGTATGTAAGTAAATGAGAGTTTTTAAGGTACAGGGAAATATGACGGGATTGTCGGATGCTGTTGAGCACTAAATTGTCTCGATGCACCAAGGCCATTTTGGCAGCGCTGATGGGTTCCCATTTATCTCCAAGAGATGGGGGAGCGCTTGAATAGGGCTTGTTAGCTTAAGGCGTCCACGAGATAAAAGATGGGCCATCAGAATGCGAGACAGTCCTTCATGAAACTCATACATATCAGCACACGTGATTTCTGTTTACGGCCTCGCCATGTAAGATTTGTAAGTGTGTAATTTAAGATAATTTGTACAATGGTATTATTTGTGTGAGGAGAAATGGTCTGTGTTGAGAACTAGTATTAAGTAGAATATGGTTAACGGGAACTTAACAAGACAGGGCGATTACGGCACAGAAATATTTGGTGTTATATGTAATGCGCATTTACTGTTTTTTTTTCAGAAGTCAATATTAATTTAATCTACTTTAAAGAGAGATTGAGTATTATGGTCACGAGGCGCTGCCACAGTAGTGTGATCGTGTGCTCAGTGATAAGTGAGATTAAATTTCACCATAAGGAGGGGACCTCCAGTGAAATTAGGGAGTTCTATGGTGATATAAATATATCAGAACACCTTCAATGCGTGTGATATGACATCATAAATACATAGTGCTCACACATTTATTATGTCTATTTCTCCAACATAGAGGAATTTGAGGGGCGGAAATATCCGTGGAACACTATTTTATATGAGAAACATTGGACTGGTTGCAAAGTGCAATCCATAGTGACAACAAACTTTGACGCAAAGTGCGTGAAGAAAAAATATGAGTGTATATATCTGTAATTTAGGGTGATTTCATTTATGTAATATGTATTTTGGATGGGGATTATTAACGTGTCTGGGATAATCGGATAATGGACCGTCGTCACGGTAAATCATCCGATGATCCGAGGCGAATATGTAACGTGTTTTTCGAGGGGTTTTATGCAACTGGCATAAGTCAGTAGGAAGCCATTCTATATTTATTTACGCGGCAAATTGTTCAGCCAAGATAATTTTTCATGGTAATTTATTATTATTATTAATTTATTATAATTATTATTAAGGTATTTTCGGAGCATTTTATAAAAATTATTAGCATTCAGATAGGTTTTCTATGTCTTAGAAAACGCTATCAAGCAAATTATTACGAACGACGATATCATAGAAAATTATCTGATTACGGAATTTTACGGAGTTTTTGTCAGTTAGGGTATTTGAGAGAGATGACTCACTGGGATTTCAAGTACACGCTGAATCTTGTCGAGGAGCATGACGCAATCATGGGTCGCTAGGTCTAGAAAAGGCGAATTGTTGAAACGGAAATCGACTTCTCCCTCCCGCGGAGTGTAATGAGGAAGGAGTGGGGATCTAGCGCGTAGGGTGCAGCCAATCACGGGAGACGACGTAAGCTAGATGTCGGTACCATGGTGGGGGAGCCAACGTGTGGATATATCGTTCGACGCGCCGTGGAACGAGGACTATCTGTGAAACACTTGCGGAGTATGGTTATACTCGGGGGACGCTCCGATGTTCAGTGGAAGGGAGAATCTGTGTAGAACTTGCAGTGTACGGTCGCAAGTGCGTGACGCTCCGATGTTCAGTGGAGTTAGCGACGAACTTTTGTAAAACGTAACCAGTGCGGTTTTACGAGAGTTTGGGTCCGATGTACGGACCATAGAATTATCTAATCTACCAGAATATCATCAAATTTCGACGGAGATGACGACGTCCAGGAGACTGTGGGAAGCACACAGCATCATCAAGAACGAGGGAAATGCTTTGACAATTTCCAGGGGTAAGCGCTAATGACGCAGAAATACGCAATCTCTCATTTTTCTTTGTTTTACATTTTATATTTCAGTAACTTCATAGCTTGGAAATAAGAGTAAAATCAATTTATCAGACTCCGTTTTCACGTAATTTTCTATCGGTAATATTCAAATCACAACGCTCCAATTTAAATTTTGTACTTATTATTATTATTAATTTTGCTATACTTGTTTTATATAATAAATTCATTTCTTTTACAATGCAATCTTTGCTTTCAGTAGGTAGCATTAGATATAGACCAATTCCTTCTCCTGATACAATTGTTTGTTGGGTTAATGATCAAATCATACCACGATCTGAGTGAATAGAGTCTTGAATGTGTTCTGCCAGAGCTAGACGTTGTTAAATACAAATTTAGATTTCAACATTGCATTGAGGTCTTGGCGCCCATTAAAACAACATAGCTTAGGCAAAGGTAAACAGTTACATTTATCACCCAACAGTTAGGAGCTAGCAAAACGTTTCATTTGTACGCTCAACGTGGAGCAAAGTAAATACCGTTTCACTTGTCATCCCAGCCTAAGCAACACGTTTGCCAAATCCGTATCTTGTAGACTGAATTGTACCATATTTATGATAAATTAAAGAGAATAATAATAATAACAATAATAATAATAATTATTATTATAATAATAATGACCAGGGGTTACTGACTCAAGATATAGACGATGCCTCTTATATGATGAGTAAATTGTAATTGAGGAATATGAAATGTGGGGACTAAATATCAATTATCAAATAACGGAATACCTTACATTAGAGAATAAAGTGAGAAACTATAGATCGGAAATGCAGAATTTCAGTCACAACATTTAAATATTTGGGTTCAATAATAAAAACTGGGGGAACAAGTTCATCTGAAATTGAGAAGAGAGCAAGTGAGGCTAGGAGAACAATTGGAGCATTACAATTCCTATTTATGGAGCAGACATATTTTAAATAAAACTAAGAAACTTATTTACAGTTTATTGGTACAAAGTATTTTGTTATATGGAGAAGAAACTTGGACGTTAAACAGACAGTGAGCAAACAAATTATTACTAACAGAGATGGATTATCGGAGGAGGACGGAAAGAAAATCAAGATTGGATAAAATTAGAAATACGTTTACGAGAATTTGAGAAATTATGCAGGTAAACAATGTACTTGAAGTGGTTGAAGAAAGACGATTACAATGGTTTGGACATGTAAAAAGGATCCAGAATAGTAGAATTCCAAATTTAATGTTGCATTGGCAAGCTGAAGGCAAACGGAAACGGGGTAAACCAAGAGAACAATGGATGGATGGTGTAAAGAGAAGCATGGCTACCAGAGGCTTAAGCGAAGAATATGCTGAAGGCTGACATTTGTGGAGGAGTAGAATATTTTTGGGTTGAAGGAAAACTTCTGTGTGTAAAATATTCCTAATAAAAAAGAAAGAAAAAAGGAAGTAGTAGGGGTCTCTGATAGGCCAGAACCTCATCGCACCACAGGGGCGGCTGCTGTACCACTTCCAGTGCTATAGAAAATATAACTTATACTTCACCAAAGGTTGTGGCAATACGCTTCTGAACAACTCAGAGAATATATTCAAAGGTGTTACATATTATTAATTGAGTTGCTTTTCCTCGTAAGGGGGACAAACACATTTCAATGCAAATGATGCTACACTTAGATGAATAGAAGATGCGAGAAAACTCTAATTGTACTTCTATACCAAAATTGAATTACTTACTTCTTATGATTGTAATTAAAACTACCCAAGTGGTCTTGAAAACAATAAATATAACCTATTAAGATCTAAAATAGTTTTAAATTGCTTGCTAAACAATGATCTATGACAATATTTGTGTACAAAAATGTTAAACATCAGATCAATAATATTGTAATATCCCGATGTTGGTTCAAGGTGTCACCGTTCAACCTGGTCAGCAAGAACCTCGCTTCCTCACTATAAAAAGATGCGGGCGTCGTTCATAAGAGGTCAATCAGTCACTACATTGGCGGAAGTCAGACAATCGCAGAGGTCGATTGCCTGCTGATTATGAGATCGGAAATGTCGGACGCTCGGTGACCAAGAAGCGCGGAGCGGAGGAGATACGTAAGAGCGCCATCACTATCAGAGCTGAGGAAACAGGTGAGAACCAGTTCTTTCAATTTCAGTCATTTGGGCAAACTTGTGTTGACCGACTGAAGAGTTACAACTAACAGATTGTGCAAGCAACACTGAAAACAAAATGGCTTCAAAACTTTACATGATACATCGATGAATAAACTTGCCCCTCCGCAAGGGGCTCACGACTAGTGGGACGTGGGCTGGTGACCATGGGGCCCCAATTGAGTCCGGCATTGCTTAAACTTACTTGTGCCGGGCTCCTCTCTATCTTCCTTCCTGTCGACCTCCCTTGGTCAACTTTTGTTCTCTTGCGACCCCGATGGTATTAGGGTATCCGAGGTCTGGGGATTCTTTCCATCTCCCGTCTTAACGGGCCCTTGTCTCATCTTTCCTGATCCCTCATTCTTGTTTTTCTCATCATGATATCTCCTGCCCTTTGCTCAAGGCCCTAAAGGAGACAGGGTGTGTAGTCCCATGATTTATCGTGCACCCTGGATAATGCTACACCCTCACGGCTGGTGAGCTTGGGAGTTGGCGACCCCGAAGGATTCCTGAGCTGTGTTCCTTGTTTACCCCTTTCTTCATTGCCTTAAGGGCGGGTTTTCTCTTTCCATTTCCTATCTGCCTTTCATGGCTCTCCTTCTTTCCAAGTCCCTCTGTCCTCACTCTTTGAGGGTTGAGGGTATTTCCTATCCCTATCGTTTAATTTCGTCATTCCCTTTTCTTTTTTGTCCTCATCTTATTGGAGTATTTTTGTAATATTTGTAGTTACAGTAGTTTTAGTTGTAGGTTTCGAAAATGAAAACCCACAGCCTGCTTCCAGTCGACCGACCGGGTCAGGGAATGGAATGAATGAAGCCCCTATCTAGCGGCGAGGATATGAACTGTGCCGGCTGCCAAAGCCTGTCGCACTCCCCTGGGGAAATGATTAAATGAATAATAGATGAAATGATAGTGGAGAGTGTTGCTGGAATTAAATGTTTGTCAGGGAAAACCGGAGTACCCGGAGAAAAACCTGTCTGCCTCCGTTTTGTCCAGCACAGATCTCACATGGAGTGACCGGGATTTGAACCACGGATCCAGCGGTGAGAGGCCGGCGTGCTGCCGCCTAAGCCACGGAGGCTCTCTAGTTGTAGGTATCATAACCTACAATTTTCACTGTCACCCAAACCATTAGAGGCTGATGATCTAGATGTTAGGCCCCTTAAAACAACATATCATCATTATCATCATTAAGCTTGCTCGGTAACATCTCAGCAGTTCACCCTGTACTATAGTGCGTCTCTACCTTAAAAGACAGCAGGCATTAAATGCGGCGCGCTGATGACAGATCTACTGCATATACAAAGTTCTGCAAGGGCGGGCACATGATGTAATATAACTCGTATACAGGCGTGCTTTTACACAAAACTCGGGAAATTTCCAAAATATTTGTTTGTTGTATATAACTGTAGCTCATACCTTGCAGCGAACAACGCTACAATATTTAGATATGATACACCGAACCTCAGAGCGCGAGTTTAATGCACACATTATAACAATTTATATTTTTCAATTAATCATGAACAAAGGCAAACCACGGAAACCACTTAGAGGATGGCTGAGGTAGGAATCGAACCCGCCTCTTCTCAGTTTTGTCTCATGAAGTTTAGTACACCCCGTTCCAGCCCTCAGACCAGAATTAAATTTCTTGGCGGAGCCGGGATTCAAACCTGGGCCTCCACGGTGGCAGCACGGTGACAGCCAGGAATGCTAGCCACTACGGTACGCAGCGAGGCGGACAATTTATAAAGAACTCAAGGACCACTTCATTTCACAGTTTAACTTCACACCATCACACCATCAGTCGGGGAGATACTGGCGCCTGAGTAAACAAACTTGCGCAGCGTCAGCGCTGGGCGGGAGGAATAAGTGCGATAACTTATGAATGCTATCTGAATCGAGCTCTGGTTTGTTTTAAAAACTTTTTGACATATTAATGAACATTTCTTCTCGCTTAGTCACCAACGTAAAGCCAATAGCAAAAAGGTTTGTCGCTACGTAACATTCCTGTGATACCATCTCAGATTTTTCAAGTAACATTTAAGAAAAAAAAATCATTACTTTCTTACTATGAAAATAATTACTGCCCTGAGAAATAGAGTATCTTCTACCAACATCAGGCAATCTAAAAATAAATTCTTGATCTATTGCGATCATTAGTTCATTATCTATGGCGTGATAAGTTTTATATCTGCAAAAATATAGATTCGCACTAAAATATCGTAATTGTGAAAATTGGGCCATGTGTTAATTATTTATGGCTTTTATTTTTACATCATCATAAAGAGCGGAAAATTCTCTATAAGACCACGCAAACAGTTTCTTAGATTTGTCACTTTCAATTATTGGGAAATGGCAACATCGCCGGGGTGGAAGAGGACGAAGCTAATTGCAGGACATAGGAGTGCGAGTGAGAGGCAAATACTACATATAATTCCATACTGTATTTTAAGGTTGAGACGCTCTATAGAAACAAGCAAAGCAAGAGAATGTAAGTTTGACATAGTCCGTTTTACAGTACAAGACTATCGGTGTACAGGTTAAGGTTGAATGTTTTTAACATGTCAGAATGTCAACAGGTCGGTGATTTAAGATGTATTCAATGTGTTCCATAGTACAAGACATGATTAGCATGACAGAGGAGGAAGGTGAAGGCCAAGCTTTCACTTGAACAGCGAGGTAATTACTAAATCTATCATGTCAGGTTGAACAATGCACGTGACACCGGGCATCAGCAGGGAGCTGGTAATAACCATTAATCTGACACACTCTTCAACAATTTGTAGCACATTAAAAATCAACGATGAAAACTTGTTATTAGCGATGGAGAATCTCTCACTGATTACGATCATTTGCCCCGAGATAAATCACGTTGAGATTTGAGTGACAGAAACATGTACGTCCAGGTTTCATTGTGTGAAATATCTCGAGTGTTGTTCTGCTTTAATCGTATATAAAGCGAGGCAGTAATTCAATTCAGAGGGCAGCAAACATTAAACAAACCAGAGGTTGTAACGAATGTACGAGAGGAGTTCTGAAAGTAAGTTGCACGAGCAGATGGTACCCTGGTGATACATGCAATCGCCATAAGAATCCTCACTATTGGCTGGTTCAACGACGGAAGGAGCGTCAGTGGAGGGGGGAATGACGCATGCACAAAACGCCGACGAACATAGAGAAGCAGCAGACCGGCGTGCCCGATATAATTCGAGTACAACACATGATGGCAGACAGACGTGTACTGACAACGTGATCGCCAATGGAAGTTCGTGTTGTTATCCGGTATGTATGGGCACATGGGACTGGTGTGTCAGTCATCCATGAACGCCTGAAGACCGTGTATAGTGAAGCGGTCATGTCTCGTCAAATATGGCCGGTTGCTGGTGTTGCATGTTCAGTGAAGGATGTCAGAGTGTGGAGGATGAAGATCGAAGTGGGCGTTCCTGCACATCCACGAATGAAAACATTGCTCGAGTACAGGACATGATGTTAACGGACAGGCACATAACGGTGGCAGACGTGGCGTCCACACTGCGTATTGGTTGTGCCCGGGCCCATCACATGCTCCATGATGTGTTGGATTGCCGAAAAGTGTCACAAGATGAGTACCGAGACACCTAACCCTGAAACACTTCGCAGGGCACCCGGTTTTACGAAAGTGGTTTCTTCAAACTGATTGAACGCTACGGCAAGTATCTCAATGTTGGTGGTGACTATGTCAGAAAATAGTGCAAGGTGTATAGTTCATGATGTCTTGGTGTATGTCAGTTTGGCAATAAAGGGTCCCTGGAATAAATGACGAAAATTATTTTTGGAAATTCCCTCGTAATCATCTCTAACTGCTGTCATTATTATAAGCAGTTATACGAGCAGTGATCTGAACCAAACATATACAATCGAAATAAAATAAAGTTCCACGTACTGAAAGACTGATGGATTCAGTTTGTCATTCAGCCCCGTGTACTTTGGGTGAGTGTGTGCCTGTGTATAATTTAATAATAATAATAATAATAATAATAATAATAATAATAATAATAATAATAATAATGTTATTGGTTTTACGTCCCTCTTCTCTACTGTGCCTTTTAGAGACGCCATAGTGATGCAATTTTGCTCCAAAGGAGATCTGTAACGTGCCAGTAAATCTACTGACACGGCTCCCTTGCATTTACGCACCCTCAAATGCCAACTGCCTGCGCCAGGATTCGATCCTCCAACATTGGGAACAGTAGGCGAGAACGTTACCGCTGCGGCACGCAGTTAGTACGGTATGTGTAGAATTTGTCTGATAACATTGTGATGGTTGTATTAGTATGTGTATTTGTAATTTAGGTTTGAGGACTGGGAACTAGGCGGCCGTGGTTTTATATTAGGAACCATGCCGGCATTCGCCTGCAGTATAAGTTAGGGAACCAGGGAAAACCACTTCCTGGATGGCTGAGTGGAAATTGAACCCGGCGTCTCTCTGTTTTGCCTCACGAAACTGAGTGTACCCAGCCCTCAGACCAGAATTAAATTTCTTGACAGAGTCGGGAATCAAATCCGATCCTTTGTGGTGATGGCCAAGGGTGCTAGTCCCTACGCTTCGAGGAGTACCTGCCTCTCTGTTCCTAGACTTCAAGTCCTTGACAATGTTTTAGGTGTCTCCACGACCCCAATTTGCAGTTAGTGTTGGGAGTCACATCTGCATTTATACCTGTAATGTCCAAATCATTAAAATCTCAATCCAACCATTTTCATGGTCTTCCTCTTCTACTTTATTAGCCTCATTCCTTTTCATCTCATGGCTCTACCATCTAGGTCGACGAATTGATATCGCCCCAGGAGATGGTAGTTGGGTTTGAACTGCAGATGTCTTCCCACTCACTGCGTATCGCACATTCCAAAAGCATTAAGTCGGCCACTACTTGCTCCATTCACTCAGCACGTTCCTTCTTTCATTGGCTGCGTGTCGTTTGATGCTATAACAACCATTGACATGCGGGATGGTTTGGAATAGGTGGGCTGCGCATGCGTACTGCAAGACACCCGCACCCCGTCGCAGCGTGTTGAACTGCCATCTCCTGGCGCGATGACAATATATGCACATCTTAATCCATCACGTTCAATCGTAACATTGATTTCTTCATCACAAGCACCCTCCTACCATTGTTCCCACTAATTAATACCGGCGATCGATCTTGCTGTCTTCATGTCTGTTACTTCCAGCATATGTCATGATTCCCGTCCACCCAGCGAGTGGAGTGATATCTGTAAGGTTCCTTATTTCACCACAAAGCGCTGCCAGTCTACTGTGACATTGGCATTTTTCTTTTTAGTTTTTGACGATAAGTCTACACAGCACTCAAGGACTGGATTAGGAAACGAGTGAGTTCGAATCTCACCGTCAGCCGTCCTGTAATAGTTTCCCGTAGTTTCCTTCTAATAGGCTTCGACTGCTTCGTTGTAAAACACCTTGGACCGTTCCATTGACATGCATTCATTTTATCTCTCATCAATCCCTCTGATGAGATTGGCATCAGGAAGGGTATCTGGACCCATTCGCTACAACTCATCTCTCCTTACCCCCGGTCCCGTAGAAGCGGAGATAGTAAGTGGTAAACTCTATTGTGATTGGATGCCGTATGCCAAGCTATGTAAAGAAAAAAACATATTTAAAGAATCCCATTGTTCGAAACTTGCATCCAATTTTGATAGTGAGCACGTTTTTCGTCACTTCTGAATTACAGCTTTAGCACGTGTCTCATGGCCAACTGCCAAGGCTATAGGCATTGAGTCGGCGGTTTTTGTATGAGAAAACGTGCCTTAGCTATGAGATCTGGATGCAGCGAATGCCTCAACGTTGCACAAGTTTTATAACCTATTTTAATTTGCATCTTAACAAACAGTAGAGCAATAAACCAACAATAAAAATGAAAACAATTAGATCATTAATCTATTTTATGCTGGCATAAATCAAATCAATCCAATAAAAATGTCAAAGAATGGAAAGGCTCGATGCAGTTACCATCCGATTGCAGAATTAAAACAGTGCCTCGAGTTCATCCTTGTTGCTTGTGTCTGCATCCTGTTCATGTTTCCCTTTCAGTAAGTCAGTAAATGGTGGTTCCTAATGAATTTAGTTGGGGGGGGGGGGTCAAATACACTAATGTAAAACCGACTACGTGCACTAATACGCAAGGTCATGGGGCCAGGCTACGTCCGGACTCGTCAGACAATTAAATTTTAACCCCACCGTCAGCCATCCACGAAATGAAGTGAAATTGCGTTCTACCATTTTCAGCTCCACGTAAATGCCAGGTTGGACTTTCCAACAGGTCATGACCAATTCCTTTCAACTCCTTGTCCATCTTCATGATATATTTCATTAAATTGTCTAATGGGGTTGGTGTTAGGAAGGGCATAAGACGTCAAAAGCATTGCCAAATCGAAGCTCATCTCACCTCATTCTCGATCGAATAGAAACTAGAATAATAGGAGTAGAAAAACACAATAAGATATTATTTTATTATTGTAACGGGAATCAATGCTCACTCTACTAAACCACTACACAACTAGTAGCGTGCGTTACTAACCTCCATCTATATTACGACTGCTGTACACAATTATTTATACACCCTGTACAATTCTCACGCAGTAGGCTGCCAAGTCCACAGTTCACAGTTCTCCTGTACTTAAGTTACAGACCTGATCTTTTGTAATGTGTTGGTAACCATGTAGTTTTATAGCATGAACCGAAGTATATTTAAAATAACCTTCATCTTTTCAATTTATAAAATAAAAAATCATACATTTTAAGAGGCTAAAATATTTTTTGAGTTTGTTAATTTTCAAACGGCTCAAAATAATCATTCTTGAAAAACCAAACCGTTCATTTTGTCACGGTACAAACCTAGAAGAATTGCTGAGTTTTAATTCACCGGCTGTGAATGCCAATATACCATCTTTTTGGAAGGGAGATTGAGACTGCTTGAACTTTTGGTTCTCGCAGTGAAGTAGTGCAGTTGCACTCTACACAAAGGGAGGTAACGTACAGTTCGTTACGCCTGTGGGGGTCCGAGCGGGGACATCAAGAACCCGCCGATGAGGCAGCTTGGTGCCCTAGGCGAAACCCCACACAACACACGGCACAAACCTGGAAGAATTGCTCAGTTTCAAAATTAAGTATCCTTGACAAGAATGTTTCAAGAAAAATGTACCAAACTTGAGAAATGTATATACTAGAATTGTTTTCTGCGACCTTGTATTTGAACAGCCTGTACAAATTCTGACAATAATATTTCATATTTATTGTTAGCGCGATGGCTTAGAAAAGTTTGATCTTAGTTTAGTGTAAAATTAACAGCCATTGACCAAACGGAAATAACAGAAATTTGTTTTTTTGTGTAAAATAAGCCATTGTCACAACCCAGTGCCCTTACCACTTACAGTAGTATGAATAAATATTCTGATAACTGTACGGAATACTCGGATAAAGAAGTACATTAATTGCGTGAAAGGCATAATGTTCGTAATTTCTCACCAGAGCACAAAACGCGCGCTACCTGTGGGAGATTTCTGAAACCTCTGAGCTCCGCCCAACAACTAGCCGTCCATTAGGGGCTTGGGGCTTATTGACTATCAGCCCCATGTACTTGTATGTGCATTGTATTTGTCTGATAACTTATGTTATTGTGATAGCTGTAGTAGTGTAGCAATAACTGTTTAGATCTAGGACTCGGATAGGTGGCCACCTTGACATTTTCCTGGAAAAAGTGTAGACACATAAATAAAACTGTCAGAGTAGAGATTGAAACCTCTGATTTTCCAATTATCTGCAGCTTTCCAAAGCATTTTTGTGCGTTATTCAAGGCACTCAGCTAAGCTGTTGGTTTTCTTAAATTGAATAACCCGATCGATATGTAATCCTTTATCCTAGACGCCAGGGGCGCACCCAGGGGGGGGGGGCTTTGGGGGCTTAAGCCCCCTCCAAAGACCTGGGAACACTTTAAAAATATTGATGATATCTTTCAAGAAAATTGATTGCATAACGGGCTCCAGAATATTTAGTGTTGGAACGTTGGAACATTTTGCGATTTTCTACTGATTTAAAATAGAATTATGTTAGGCCTATATTTATGCAACACTTGAGTGATAATATATATTTCCGGCCGTTGTCGTAACTATGCTCGGAGCAAGATGCGCGTGGGACTGCGGTGAAAATTTCTCTCCCCAAGGTATTGTGCTGTGCTCTGTGTCAGGCGTCAAGTCAGTAGTGGTGTTTGTAAAAGTTGATTCGTTGATTGTTGTTGTGTTTGTATTTTCTATTGGCTATTTGTGTTCGTAGTGTGTCCAATTAGACTAGTAGTAATGGGAGACAAAAGAAAGTCAAACATGCAAAACTACTTTAAACCGTTAAAAATCAATAAATATGATGTGGTTAGTATTAGTGAATGTGGCAATCCTTCAACGAGTAAGGAACTGTTAACAAGGACTGCAAGCATAGAAAAACAGCCAAGTTGTTCGTCAGAGGAGGGCTCAGAGGCAAATGTGAGCATACCTAAGGCCGTTGTAAGTAAACATAACATGGAATTGAACATTGGTTTATTTAAAAACAAAGTGTTGACGGACAATGAAAAGTTCAAAGTTTTGAATGACAAATGGGTTCCTCAGAGCAACTTTAACTTTCCTTTTAGATCGCATGGGAACCAACAACGAAAATTTTCGTTTTCATGGCTAAAGAAATATACCTGACTTTCGTATTCTGGAATTGAAGATTCTGCATACTGTGTCCATTGTATGCTTTTTTTCAAAAAAAGAAATAGGTAAGAGTAACACTCAACATACTGGACAACTTTTTGAAGAAGGTTTTTGTAACTGGAAAAAAGCCCTAGAGAAGTTTGAAAAACATGCAAACTCACAGTATCATAAAGACTCATGTGAAAGCGAAGCTAACTTTAAAAGAGTTATGGACTGCCGAATGAAACCGATTGACAAATCTCTTGATAAAGGGAAAAGACGTCCAAGCCCAAAATAATGTGAAAAGAATAATTCCAATAACAGAAACTATTATTTTGTGTGGCAGCCAAAATATCGCCCTTAGGAACCATAGAGATTATGGTCAGTTTCAAATCGACAACAAACCATTTGAAAATGAGGGGAACTTAAGAGCTTTGCTCAGAGCTAGAATTTAAGCAGGTGACAACAATTTGAAAGATCACTTTGGGTCATGTGGCAAAAATGCAACCTATAGGCCTATAAGTTGGAATTTTCAAAATCATGTCGTCGATGCTTGTAACCAAATAATAACTGAAAAAATAGCAAGTAAAGTAAAAGAAGCTTAGTTTTTTAGTGTTCTCGCAGATGAAACATCTGATATTTCAACTGTTGAACAGTTGTCTTTGTGTTTACGTTATGTAACGCCAAATACTTTAAATAGTAATGAAATATGTGTGCAATTTTTGAAGTTCATGCCTCGAACCTCTACAACGGGTAGAGTATTGGCAAAAACATTGATTACAGGTCTTGAAGACAGTAATATCGACATAAATAACCTACGTGGCTAGGGGTACAATGGGTGGCTGCCATGAGTGCAACGTTTAAAGGGGCTCAAGCGTGCATCCAAGAAGCTCACCCCACAGCAATTTACGTGCATTGCGCTTCTCATAGCCTTAACCTGGCATTGTCAACAGCGTCTGAGGTTGTATCAATCAGGAACTGCTTTGGAATAGTGGAGAAGTTGTGGGATTTATTTAACACTCCTAAAAGACAAGCAGTTTTAAAACAGTGCATTGAATCTGAGGTAAATCTTGAAACCAACAAGAAAAAAATCCTGCAGCTTTGTCCAACGAGATGGGTACAAAGGCACGATGCTATTTTTGTTAAAAAAAACTGCTGCAACCTCTTGAAGTAGCGTTAGAGGAGATTAAAAACTGGAATGATAGGGAATCTTCTTCAGGAGCTCTAATACTACTAAACTCCTTAAGTTAAGGTGAATTTATAATTTCTCTCATGGCATCATAAAAACTGCTTGGTTACACAGTAAACCTAATCAAAAAGCTTCAGGGAACTGATTTAGATTTATCGTCTGCAATTACACACGCTGAAACCGTGATTGAAAGCTTAAAATCTCTAAGAAAAAATGCAGATCAAAAATTTCACTCGTTGTTTGAAGAAGCTACCAAAATTGCTAATAACTGCGGTTCAATAATTTCGATGCCACGAACAGTTGGAAGACAGAACAGTAGCAAAATACCAGCAGAAACTCCAGAATTATACTATAAAAGATCTGTTTTCATCCCTTGGATTGACTCTTTCATTATTACATTGGAATCTCGATTTATCAAGCATAAAGACTTAAAGAGTTTTGAGTGCTTACTGCCATCAGGCAATGCATCACATACACATAAAGAAACCTTCCAAGAAAAAATGCAACCTGATTTCTTACAGCTGTGTAATTTTTATAAGAATGACATAATTGAAAGTGGAGGAAACAACAAAGGCCTGCTTATGGCTGAGTTTGAACTGTGGTACAAGAGCTTGAAGACCCACGCTAATATTCCTAAAACGCAATCGATGTGTTGAATCTATGTGACAAGGACTTGTTTCCTAATATCCACACATTGTTGAGAATTTTGTGTACCATCCCTGTGACTACAAGCACTGCTGAGAGGTCATTTTCTACACTACGTCGGCTGAAAACATATCTTAGGAATACCATGGATGCAGACAGGCTGACTGGACTAGCAGCACTGAATATTGACCCGGAAATTGAAGTCACCAGTACAGAGGTAGTTTCCGTTTTGAAAAAAATCTGCTAGGCGGCTGGATTTTGTTCTGTGAAATTTGAGTTTCCACTTTATTCAAACAACGTTAATGTTAATTCATTAATACATGATTTGTATTCAACTATTTGTTTAAACTTGCATTCAGTCTGTGTAATTAAGTTCAACTTGAAATTCTAGAAATGTTTAAGATTTTTTATTATAATGTTAGTTATTAAGGAAAATTAAAATAACATATATTTTCACGTACAGTACATAAAATATTTGTTACAATCCATAACACTATGGTATACAATTTCATCTCGTAATTTTTAAAATGTAATTTTTAGTTCCAATTAAATTTACATATTCAAAATCAAAATGTTATTATTAATTTCCTAAAACCTATACTAGTTCTTGGTATACAGTAAACAACTCAAAACTTAGTAAATGATTGCAGATAATTGATGTTACACATCAATCTGACGATCCTGGTAGCTGGATATATAGTTATGATAATAGTGAGCAGAGCAATCGAGTCGTTATCACTCTGATCGTGATCAAAAGTTAATTCTAGATAAAAATCATGCAGTTCCTTTTTATTACTTGTATAACCTTAGATCAATGGAACTGTAACTAAAATTTGTATAAAACCAATGCACATTTTGTTTAAATAATCTCCAGTCCAATAGCATCTTTTGTATTGGTTTTAACAGAGCATTCTACAGTATGTTTGACCTTATAGAATACCGTATCTTTTTATGCATATGATCTTAAATATCATATTTACATACAAGACAATTAATGGACAATTTCTCTTTCCATAGCTGAAATCATGTTATTGAGGAAAGCCCCCTCCAAACCAAAAGTCTGGGTGCGCCCCTGCTAGACGCTACTAACGTTGATGTTTTGCAACTGCAATAACAGCTTTCTTCATAACATTTATGTTGTATTTTTAGCCTACTGTTCACATTTTGCAAAAATGAGGAAAAAGTAGACTTATGAGATTGATCAGGGAAAATGTGTGTCTGTCTGTCTGTCTGACCTTCTGTCTGTCTGCCTGTCTGGCTGTGTGTGTGTGTGTCCCCCTATCAACTCCTAAACGGTTGCAGCAATCGAAACCAAATTTAGTATGAGTAAAGATGTATACCGGAATATCTCAAGCTCATATTTGAAAATGATGTCAGTGCTACTAACCGCTGAAAAAACGCACTAGAAATTTGAGCTCCATGTTGGGTATCATGGAAGGTATGGATGGGAGCTATTCCAAAATTGGCACACATGTAGATAATACTATTTCAGTTTAATTTCCAGGAGGCCATACATGGCAGTATTGTCAAAATCATTATAAGCCTGTTGATAGGTCCAATTTTTAAATGCATATAACTTCTACACTATCAATTGGAATTCAACCAAATTTCGTATGTACTATGTGTATATAACCAAATATGACTGAGCGTATTCTTAAGAGCCATCAGGGCTGCCAACTGTTAATAAATGCTCTTAATTTCTTTTATCCAAATACCAATATATCAGAAAGTATGCAAGCCGATAGCTTTAAACTATGCACATGTATAGTACCTGACATTCTATATTAATTTGGAGTAACTTATATACGTCAGTGCTACCAACATGATCTAAGCCTGCTGATAGGTCCAACTTTAAATACATGTAACATCCATACTATCATTTGGATTTCAACCAAATTTCGTATGTGCAATGTGTACCATAACAGTTATGGCTATGCGTATTCTTAAGAGCAACCAGGGCTGCCAACTGTTAATATGTGCTGTCTCTATTTTTGCTACCCTAGTATCAATATATCAGAAAATATGCAAGCCAATAGCTCTAAACTTTGCACACGTATAGTACCTGGCATTCTAGATGAATTTGGAGTAACTAATATACGTCAGTGCTGCCAACATGATTCTAAGCCTGCTGATACGTCCAATTTTAAAATGCAAGTAACTTCTATACTAACTAATGGATTTCATTTAAAATTGGCACAACAATATATCATATTATTTCAGATTATTTCTGACCATTACATGCATGACATTGTTGCCAACATGATTTTACGCGCGCTGTTAGATCCAGTGTTTAACTGCATATAACGTCCATGCTATTCATTGGACTTCAACCATATTTTGTATTCTGTACCTTAAAGATGGAACTAAGAATATATTCAGTCACCTGGGCTGCCAAATGTAGTGCTCTATTAGGCTACAATATGCCAGATATACAGTATTTCGAACTAATTAGAAATTTCTATATTAGCAACTTAATTTCGTCATTATTCTAGATAGATCCATATTGATCAATCATTGGCATGAATCTTAAATTTTAAGAAACGTAGGCTCTTTAGTTCGTCACGGAACTTCTAGTTTTTGTCCAAATACCAATATATCAAAAAGTATGCAAGCCGATAGCTTTAAACTATGCACACATATAGTACCTGACAGTTTAGATTAATTTGGAGTAACTTATATACGTCACTTCTAACAACATGATTCTAAGCCTGCTGATAGGACCAATTTTTTAATACATGTAACTTCTGTACTATCAGTTGGATTTCAACCAAATTTCGTATGTGCTATGTGTAACAAAACAGATATGACCATAAGTATTCTTAAGAGCAATCAGCCCTGGCAACTGTTAATAAATGCTGTCTATATTTTTTCCCTAATATCAATATATCAGAAAGTATGCAAGCCGACAGTTCTATACTTTGCACACATATAGCACCTATCATTCTAGATTAATTTGGAGTAATTAATATAAGTCAGTGCTGTCAATATGATTCTATGCCTGCTGATAGGTCCAATTTTAAAATACATGTAACTTCTATACTAACAAATCGATTTCATCCAAAATTGGCACAACAAGATATAATTTTTCAGATTATTTGTGACCAGCACACGCATGTCATTGTTGCCAACATGCAACGCGTGCTGATAGATCCAATGTCTAACTGCATGTAACGTCCATTGGACTTCAAACAAATTTTGTATTCTGTACCTTAAGAGATGGACTAAGAATATATTCAGTCACCAGGGCTGCCAACTGTAGTGCTCTATTAGGCTACATTATACCAGGTATATTTCGAACTAATTAGACATTTCGATTTTACCAACTTAATTTCGTCATTATTCTAGATAGGATTATATACTGTAGATTAATCATTGGCATGAATCTTAATTTTAAGAAAAGTAGGCTCTTTAGATCGTCAAGGAATTTCTTGTTTTTAATTTGTAATTCCTTTTAGAACGTTTTGGTAACTTTTTACACTGGAGTTAGTTGGGAACAATTGTAGGCCGCTAGGGCCCACTCGTTGTATGAAGGGGAATATGCCTTGGCATTTGCAAGTGATTCTTCTTTTCTCCGTTCTCTTTACACCATGGCTCAATATGAAGCTGCTACAGCAAGGAGTGAAACGCTTCGCCGCGGAATGCGCCTCCAGAGGGCTGTTCCACCGTTCCACCGAGATTGCCGTGCATCTCAGTGTTGCCGTACCCTCCTTAATGTCATTTACACTACATTTAAGTGCCACGCCGTTATCTTCTCTCTGTCTCCTGTAATTAAGTCGCACGTCTATGAACGATGCTTAACAGGTTCTTTATTTTAAAAAAGATTTTCATCATCCTAAAAAAGCAGGAACACTTTTATTGTCTTCGCTTGAAAGAAAGGGGACATTAATACAATAATTTATGTTCAGTGCCTGAAGATATTCTCGAAATCCTACAATACTCCATAAATTATTCGCAGCAGACCTCAATACCTAGGAAATAGCCTACAGTATATCAGTTGTCTGTTTCAGTTAAATTACCCTTTCCAATAGAGGAGAGTGCGTCAAAACGACAAGTACTCTCAATGTGACGTCATACGTAAATAATTCTTGTTGTTGATTCATTGAAGAGACTGAAACATCATGTCATTCAGCTCCGATTACGTGGGTATGTGTGCGTATGTTTATACAGTATACAGGCTGTAAAAAAAGTCCTGCACCAAGCTTAAACTCCGCATGCGGGTGGGGGCAGGGAGTAATTTGAGATAGGGAACCCATGTGCGGAACTCAACCGTTACGCCCCTATGAGCGATTTTAATTATGAGTACATTTGGCAACGTCGCGTGCTACCCACGGCAGAGGACCGATTACGGCTCACAAGTAAATCTGGCTATAAACCCACATCGTGGCTCAGTGGCAAGGCGTTAGACTCTCACACGCGAGGTGACCGGGTTCGAATCCCCTTCCGGCATGGCTGATTCTTTTTCTTTGAGTCGTTTGTATTTGCATCAATTAATTACAACATAGGGCTGGATTAGATCCTTTTTGTTTCTAATTTCGTTTTAAAAGGAGCTAAATTATACGCCGCAATTTTGCGTTTTAAAAGAAAAACAAATTGGTTCTGTTCGTTGCCGATTTATTTCTTCGCGGTAGGATTTTGTTTGGACACAAAAATTGCTGTATGATTGTTTCGCAATGATATCTTTAAGATCGCAATTTGAGGTAAAGGTCATAGGGGGTTACTTTACAAGCAAAAGATAGCGAGTTCAAAAATGTTACAGTGAAGATTCAGCGATCGTTGGAACTGAGGAACTTTAATGCTTATCAATTATTTTATTGAATTGTGCGTAAGATCACTTCTCTGTGTCGCTTTTCTTAGATTTCCTAATTATTGTATGTTAATGAAACTCCGAATTTTCTAACCGTTGTTTTGTTGCTCCCAAGCCTTATTGTTACACGTTATTTCAATCAAAGTGATGTAGCCTTTGGTCTGCGTGCTGGCCTACGAATCGGGCGTTCCCGGTTCGAATCCGAGTAACTACAGGTATTGGAACTTCAGGAAATTTCGGTGTTTCCGGTTTCTGTAAAGTCTAGAAAATTCTGTCAGGGTATAAAAGCCCTCAAGAACAGCGATGCGTTATCACTTCTTCCGCGAGAGTCTTCTAAACCGTAGCTTTCCTGAAAATTCGCAATGGACGGATATCCTAACGAACATCCACTACGTCTACGGATTGGCCGACGGGAATAGTCGCCAGGCCCAGCGCATCTACCGAGAGAGGTTTCCCATGCGCCATATCCCACACTGCCAATTTTTTACGCGAATTCACAATCGTTTGCGAGCAACAGGATCGATTCAGGTAAGTACCATATCTGTTAATGTGTATCTCTTCCTATTCGTCTTTAGTTTCCCTGTAAATGTGATAAAATAATAGCTACGTCTTAGTGTTTTAAACAATTTAAAAATGGAACGGTGTAGGTACTAGAAGCAGGGAAGAGAATGTCAACATTCTCCCATCGAACGTAACACTTTCGCATCTCGCTTTTGGCTCCTAAAACCCAAACCGTTCCAAATAGGTCAAAGCTATCAGATATGAAAGTTACTTTAAAAAATAAAACACACCTTATTCAACTCCAATATTGTATTTGTAGAAAAAACAGTGCCCAGTCTGAATGGCGGGTACCGATACCCAACGTTTGAAGGCGCCTGGACGGCAAACGGTGGGTTTCCGACCGTATGTTCTTCGATTGTGAAGCCTTAAAATTTCAAGGCGGATTCAGGGTTTTTGGATGCAAAAATAAACTTAACACTTCCTGAAAATAATTTAATTTTAGTGATTAATAGTGTTCATTTTGTTATGATTAAGGGTATCCGTCGGTGATTTTTCTGAGTACCTTTCCTATTAGAGGCATCAGTTTTGAAAGAAGATTTTCTTTACGAACGGTGCTTTCTATTCTGCTTTGTTTTTAATCTGAATTTTAGGTTGGATTTTTAAAGTTATCGTTTAGTGGGAACAAAGAAGAACGGTTTAATTCACATTGTTTCATTAAGTTCTTTTTCATTACACAGGCTCACAACCCCCGACCGGGAAGACCGCGGGGGAGGAGAACTCCAGAAATGGAAGAAAGGGTTTTGGAGCGTGTACGCAACAATCCTTCCACAAGCACGCGTGCGATCGGACGTGCGGAAGGGTTAACGCATACCACTGCTCACAGCGTGATACAAGATGATGGCCTGTATCCGTATCATTTTCAAAAAGTTCAAAAAGTAAAGCCTGAGGATCTTCCAATCCGGATGGATTTCGCCAATCAAATGATCGATCGCTTGGGGAAGGACCCTGATTTCTTGTCGAAAATTTTAATCACCGACGAAGCGACGTTCACCAGGGATGGTTGCTTCAACATCCACAACAATCACACGTAGAGTCACGAAAATCCTCACCAGACAGTCGGGCAGGGAAATCAAGAAAAATTATCTGTGAACGTTTGGGCGGGTATTATTGGGACCATCTAATCGGGCCTTACATTTTACCAGCCAGACTCAACGGACGCGTTTATCTGCGGTTTATTCAAGAAGTTCTCCCAGAACTTCTGGAGGATGTCCCGCTGGAGACAAGGACTGAAATGGTCTTCCAGCATGACGGCGCCCCAGCTCACTGGCTCCGAGCAGTTCGGGACATTTTGGACGAAACGTTCCCCGAAAGATGGATCGGTAGAGGAGGTCGAGTTCAGTGGTTTCCTCGCTCTCCTGATTTGACGCCACTTGATTTTTTCTTTTGGGGATACATAAAGGACCTGATATACGATGGGATAAAAATCGACAGTCAAGAAGAGCTAGTCGGAAGAATAGCTGTAGCAGCCGGCGTCGTTCGGGAAAGAGCAAAATAAATTTTTGGACGAGTCCGCAAATCACTTGTAAACCGTTTTCATTTTTGCCTTCGTGGCGATGTGCAAGGAGGCAATTTTGAGCAACTGCTTTAACGAAAAATCATTTGTAAAACTCTCCCAAAGTAAAGATAATTTAGTTTGCTATTGTTCATTTCTTCCAAGTCTACTTTTCTGGAAAGATATCTTATGTATTGAAAATGAAAAACAATTTGAATTAAAACTGATAAATTGTCTGATTTTCAAAAAGGAGAAATTTTTGTTTTTTTAGTTACAGACCTCCCTCCGCAACAACAATAAAAAGATAAATACGTAAATTAAATGAAAAAGAGAACTGCCATAGCATCTTAAGAAAAGACACAGTCGCAATATTGCTGAAGTTTGGACCGTTACCGAACACGTGGCTATTAGGATAAGCGTAAACATTTAATTAAGATTCTTAAAACGTTCTTGAAACTTCTACCTGAAAACATCATGCTTACGGTAATTGAGTTGCTCCATCATCAATTTACTCGGAGGAAAAAAAAAACAATTTGGGTTGGAAGAAGGATTCGAACCCCAGCGTGTAGTCACCTACGCCTGAGCGTCGAGCGCTTTACCACTGAGCCAGAAAGTGGGACTGGAGTTAGGTAGACTTGTGAGTGATAATCGGTCCTCTGCCATGGATAGCACGCGACGTTGCCAGATGTACTCATATTTCAAATCGCTCATAGGGGCGTTACGGTTGCGTTCCGGACATGGGATCCCTATCTCAAATTACTCCCTGCCCCCACCCCCATGCGGAGTCTAAGTTTGGTGCAGGACTTTTTTTACACCCTGTATAAAGGGTTCATTCCAGAAACCGCAACAGTCCAATTTTTGAAATAAATACTTATTCTTCTTCTTCTTTTCTTATTCAAGGCCAACTACGAATAGCTATTATTGCTGTCTCCAAAAAGCAGACAGGTCGGGTTATGTACGAGTGTGAAATATTGGGGATTCTACAAAAATAAGACAAGTCCAATGATTTTTCAATGCTTTTTTAAGATGATTATCTAGAAAGTTTGGCATTCAATAATGATTTGTACTTTGTTAAGATTTGCGTAATAAATAATCGTATTTGTGGATAAAATATTTTTATTAGGTTTTCTCAACTACCTCATAAAAATATACTTCCTTTATGTGCAATGTAAAGCTGTTAATGAGACAAGAGTAGGCCTAGGTCTAAAATCATTTTTAGCCTACTTTCGATTTTTGCAAAAAATGAAAGTAGACTTATGAGATCACTACAGGGCGAAAAAAAGTGTATTGTCTGTGTGTGTGTGTGTGTGTGTGTGTGAGTGTGTGGACTCTGAATGTCTTCCCCCCCCCCTATCAATTCGAACACGGTGAGCGCAAATTGAACGAAATTTGGTACAAAGGTAGCACTAGCAAAGGACACCTCAGTGTCATGTTTTATATCGCCGCCATCTTGACGGAAACGTAATGGCGGCCACACAAATGTTCAAAGCTTATATCAAATTACGACTAACCTAATCATCCGATCTCTACCAAATTTTGCAACAACATACCTTTATGGGGGGAGCATCATTTGACCAAACTAATAGGTCATCAGCCTAATAGTTTGCGGATGGCGGCCATCTTTGTGTCAAAATCGATTACCCCTATTAATTCGAACACGGTGAAACCGAATGGAATGAAATTTGGTGCAGAGGTAGCACTAGCAAAGGGCACCCCAGTGGCATGTTTTATATTGCCGCCATCTTGACGGAAACGTAATGGCGGCCACCCAAATGTTCAAAGCTTAAATCAAATTACGACTAACCTAATCATCCGATCTCTACCAAATTTTGCAACAACATACCTCTATGAAGGGGGCATCCTTTGACAAATCTAATAGGTCATTAGCCTAATAGTTTGCGGATGGCGGCCATCTTTGTGTCAAAATCGATTACCCCTATTAATTCGAACATGGTGAAACCGAATGGAATGAAATTTGGTACAGAGGTAGCAGTAGCAAAGGGCACCTCAGTGTCATGTTTTATATCACCGCCATCTTGACGGAAACGTAATGGCGGCCACACAAATGTTCAAAGCTTAAATCAAATTACGACTAACCTAATCATTTGATCTCTACAAAATTTTGCAACAACATACCTTTATGGAGGAAGCATCCTTTGACAAATATAATAGGTCATTAGCCTAATAGTTTGCGGATGGCGGCCATCTTTGTGTCAAAATCGATTACCCCTATTAATTCGAACACGGTGAAACCGAATGGAATGAAATTTGGTACAGAGGTAGCACTAGCAATGGGCACCACAGTTTCATTGTTTTATATCGCCGCCATCTTGACGGAAACGTAATGGCGGCCACACAAATATTCAAAGCTTAAATCAAATTACGATTAACCTAATCATCCGATCTCTACCAAATTTTGCATCAACCTACCATTATGGAGGGACCATCCTTTGCCCAAACTAATAGGTCATTAGCCTAATATTTTGCGGATGGCGGCCATCTTTGTGTGAAAATCGATTCCCCATATTAATTCGAACACGGTGAAACCGAATGGAACGAAATTGGGTACAGAGGTAGCACTAGAAAAGTCCACCTCAGTGTCATGTTTTATATCACCGCCATCTTGACGGAAACGTAACCGCGGCCTCCCAAATGTTAAAGGCTAAAATGTAATTACGACCAACCTAATAATCTAATCTCTACCAAATTTTGCAACAACAAATCTTTATGTGGGAAGCATATTTTGACCAAACTGCTAGATCATCAGCCCAATAGTTTGCAGATGGTGGCCAAGTATGTGTGCAAATCGAATCCCCCTATCAATTCCAACACGGTGAAACCGAATTGAACGAAATTTGGTACAGAGGTAGCACTAGCAAAAGGCACCTCAGTGTCATGTTCATATCGCCGCCATCATGACGGAAACGGAATGACGGCCACCCAAATGTTAAAAGCGTAAATCAAATTTCGACCATCCTAATAATTTGATCTCTACCGGATTTGGCAACAACATGCCTTTTTGTGGAAAGCATCTTATGACTGATTACAAGGTCATCAGCCCAATAGTTTGCAAATAGCGGCCACGTATGTGTGCAAATTCATTCCCCAGATCAATTCAAACACGGTGAAACCGAATTGAATGAATTTTTTTACAGAGGTAGCACTAGCAAAGGGCACCTCATATTCATGTTTAATATCCCTATAGCACGTTGTATTTCAACAAGCTACTACAACCAACATTCAATTATACTCCTTGAAAAGGACAAAGAGTTATAACAATACCCTTGCATTTGGGAGAAAGTAGGCTATATGTTCTTTACTGAACATCTTGTTTAAAATTTCATTTAGCACAAATGAAGCTATACTATTTTTCTTAGTTTCTGAACAATTTAATTTTTGGACTTGTTTGGATCTTGGAATAAATCCTTCATAATATGTAAGTGTGTGTTATTTGTTTGATTATGTTAATTTTTTTTTTTTTTTACATTTGATTTGAGCCACTATGGACTACGGAGTGACAATCAAAATCAATGTTTCGTTCTAGATCGTCTGCCATCTTTGATGTACTGCCAGTATCTCTTGAGCCCATCACTCATCGCCTTCTCCCGATCTTCTAAAAGAGGTCCCGTCCGTCTTTTAGGTTCTGCCCCTACCTTAAATCCCTGGTAATTTTTAGCCTACTTTCGATTTTTGCAAAAAATGAAAGTAGACTTATGAGATCACTACAGGGCGAAAAAAAAGTGTGTCTGTCTGTGTGTGTGTATGTGAGTGTGTGAGTCAGAGTGTGTGTGTGTGTGTGTGTGAGTGTGTGTACTCTGAATGTCTGTCCCCCCCTATCAATTCGAACTCGGTGAGCGCAAATTAAACGAAATTTGGTACAAAGGTAGCACTAGCAAAGGACACCTCAGTGTCATGTTTTATATCACCGCCATCTTGACGGAAACGTAATGGCGGCCACACAAATGTTCAAAGCTTAAATCAAATTACGACTAACCTAATCATCCGATCTCTACCAAATTTTGCAACAACATACCTTTATGGGGGCAGCATCCTTTGACCAAACTAATAGGTCATCAGTCTAATAGTTTGCGGATGGCGGCCATCTTTGTGTGAAAATCGATTGCCCCTATTAATTCGAACACGGTGAAACCGAATGGAATGAAATTTAGTACAGAGGTAGCACTAGCAAAGGGCACCCCAGTGTCATGTTTTATATCGCCGCCGTCTTGATGGAAACGTAATGGCGGCCACCCAAATGTTCAAAGCTTAAATCAAATTACGACTAACCTAATCATCCGATCCCTACCAAATTTTGCAACAACATACCTTTATGAAGGGAGCATCCTTTGGCAAATCTAATAGGTCATTAGCCTAATAGTTTGCGGATGGCGGCCATCTTTGTGTGAAAATCGATTACCCCTATTAATTCGAACACGGTGAAACCGAATGGAATGACATTTGGTACAGAGGTAGCACCTCAGCGTTATGTTTTATATCACCGCCATCTTGACGGAAACGTAATGGCGGCCACACAAATGTTCAAAGCTTAAATCAAATTACGACTAACCTAATCATCCGATCTCTACCAAATTTTGCAACAACTTACCTTTATGGAGGAAGCATCCTTTGACAAATCTAATAGGTCATTAGCCTAATAATTTGCGGATGGCGGCCATCTTTGTGTCAAAATCGATTACCCCTATTAATTCGAACACGGTGAAACCGAATAGAATGAAATTTGGTACAGAGGTAGCACTAGCAAAGGGCACCTCAGTGTCATGTTTTATATCGCCGCCATCTTGACGGAAACGTAATGGCGGCCACACAAATATTCAAAGCTTAAATCAAATTACGATTAACCTAATCATCCGATCTCTACCAAATTTTGCATCAACATACCATTATGGAGGGAGCATCCTTTGACCAAACTAATAGGTTATTAGCCTAATATTTTGCGGAAGGCGGCCATCTTTGTGTGAAAATCGATTCCCCCTATTAATTCGAACACGGTGAAACCGAATGGAACGAAATTTGGTACAGAGGAAGCACTAGAAAAGGCCACCTCAGTGTCATGTTTTAGATCACCGCCATCTTGACGGAAACGTAATCGCGCCCACCCAAATGTTAAAGGCTAAAATGTAATTACGACCAACCTAATAATCTAGTCTCTACCAAATTTTGCAACAACAAATCTTTATGTGGGAAGCATATTCTGACCAAACTGCTAGATCATCAGCACAATAGTTTGCAGATGGTGGCCAAGTATGTGTGCAAATCGATTCCCCCTATCAATTCAAACACGGTGAAACCGAATTGAACGAAATTTGGTACAGAGGTAGCACTAGCAAAAGGCACCTCAGTGTCATGTTTTATATCGCCGCCATCTTGACGGAAACGGAATGACGGCCACCCAAATGTTAAAAGCTTAAATCAAATTTCGACCATCCTAATAATTTGATATCTACCGGATTTTGCAACAACATGCCTTTTTGTGGAAAGCATCTTATGACTGACTACAAGGTCATCAGCCCAATAGTTTGCAAATAGCGGCCATGTATGTGTGCAAATCCATTCCCCAGATGAATTCAAACACGGTGAAACCGAATTGAATGATTTTTTTTTACAGAGGTAGCACTAGCAAAGGGCACCTCATATTCATGTTTAATATCCCTATAGCACGTTGTATTTCAACAAGCTACTACAACCAACATTCAATTATACTCCTTGAAAAGGACAAAGAGTTATAACAATACCCATGCATTTATGAGAAAGTAGGCTATATGTTCTTTACTGAACATCTTGTTTATTTTATTTTATTTTATTTTATTTGAATTTATTTAAATTTTTTAATTTGAATTTGTTTTATTTTATTTAATTTATATTATTTTATTTTATTTTCTCTCTCTCTGTTAGGGTCTTCTGAGGAACACGAACCAATTTCAATGTTTAGTCCTTTGTTGTTCTTTCTTATTTTATTTATTTTTTATTTTGATTTTAATTTAATTTTATTTTAATTTTATATGTAAACCTGTGCTAATGTGGTATCTGTAGAAGCGTATTCATTTGTAATTATGAGCAGGATAGGGAAGAAAGTGGCCGTGACCTTAAGGTAGGAACCATCGTGGCATTTGCCTGGAGTAGACGTAGGAAACCGTGGGAAACCATGGGAAAGCAGTTCTAGGATGGCTGAGGTAGGAATCGAACGTCAATTACTTGTGCATACATTAGTAAAGCCATCACAATAAGACAGGTTATCAGATAGATTTCACATACACTCAAGTAAATGGGGCTGATAACCACCATATCACAAACACCTATATAAAATATGATGGCCAATAATAACTTATATAAAGTTTCTGTGAAGAAAAGAAACCAGTCTCAAATTTCAAATGTTAAGAAGACATGGTAGTAATATAAAAACTCTGATAGTTTGCTAGCATTATTTAAATAATAATATACTGATACACCATCATGGCTGTTACATTGGTTTATAATTAAAATATCAATAAAAAGGGATGGCCTCTTTATTAAAGTTGATTAATTTCCTCGATTTCGTCATAATATTATGAGACAGCATTTCTTGCGTTCAGCCGGATGCTTTGAAGTCTTGAGTGTTGACTTAACAATAATTCCTCCCCCCTACCTTCTGATGATGTTTTGACTTGTGTCAGAATATAGATCCACCCTTTTTCCTTTATGAAGAAGTTTTTATAGGTATACTTTAGACCTCTTTTACCCTCAGTAAAATACAAATTAAAGCGAGAATCAGATAACTTTTGCCCTTGTAACATTTTATGGCGCGTCCCTTTGTAATGTTACGGCTCCACGTTGGGCGGATGGAATGGGGGTGAGGCGGGGAATTTCTTTATGAACCTCACTGACACTTAAAGTAGGCCATTAAATGTTAAGAGTGTTTCTGCCGTTGCTTTAAATGCATCAAGTCCTTCTTCATTCTAAACGGAGTCACCATCACGAGTAATATTACTTCAAGCAGGTGATTTTTTATTGCTAGGGCAGATTTTGTTTAAGGATCATGAGCAAACTATCCTGGATATCATTTACATAGAGTAATATTACTTCAAGCAGGTGATTTTTTTTATTGCTAGGGAGGATTTTGATTATGTATCTTCAGCAAACTATCCTGGTTATCATTTACATAAAGTGGTTTCTTTAGCACTTCACTACCATTTGGAATGTATACTTCAAAGTTGACAAGTGTAGCAATCGGCAAAAAATTGCACTCGCACGTTTCTATAATGGATATTAGTAAAATTATTCATTGAATTACACTGATATTAACGCAATTTACTCGACACGATTTCACGGCTGGAACTATTACATGTCAGCCTTCAATTCGAAACTTCGAGCAAGAACAAGAGAAGAAGCATCTTCCTCGTGCACTGCCCTCTTATAGGTTTCAATCCAAAGTCGTGCATACACTAATATTTAATATTCACCTTTCTGCAAGTTATTTACTGTTACAAAATATTAGTTTAAAATCACAAAATGAATTATCATGGCCTCAAACATCTCCAAATATCACGTAGGAAAAGTAATTAAATTTCAAAATATTAACTTCACGGCCTTCTGAGTCGGTCATATCCTGTTCCATACAGTCGCTCTTGACAACAGTCGATTGTATCATCCACCATGGGCCTATCTAGTCAAAGTGTCGAAACGTCAATGCAGCGAATTTTCAGTTGCGATCTACTGTATTATACAAGACACTCTCCCTACATCATTCAGTATTTAGAGCGGCCTTGCTGCGTGGGAATGACAGCAGGATGGAAAGGACATATCATACATAAACTGGTGGTAGGCCTAACTGATAAGATATTGTTGTTTCATTAGAGGAACTTGGATACCATGGTCATTTAGCCTCGTGTATTTGGGTGAATGTGGAATTTTGTCTGATAACCACTGTTATTGTGATGGATGTGTTAGTTTGTGTATTTACAATTAAGGTGATCATTAAGAAGTGAGAAACCACTGAAAACCACGGTCCAGGATGTCTGAGGTGAGAAACGAAACCACCTCTTCTCAGTTTTGTCTCACGCGGCTGAGTGTAACCCGTTTTAGCCCTCAGACCAGAATTAAATTTCTTGGATGAGCCGAGAATCAAACCCAGACTTCGGGGGCGGTAGCCAAGAACGCTAGCCGCTACTTCAGGAAGTGGTCAACTGATAAGAGGGTTGCACGAATGATTGCTAGGGCAAATATTGATGGAGACAATGGTACGAGACTAGCTGGCCCTGTGGTGTTTTGGGTAGTGCACCTGCCTCTCACCCGGAGGCTCGGTCAAGGAGTTTACAAGCTAACGGGAGTGTTGGAACGGGGTGCACTCAGCCTCGTGAGGGCAATTGAGTAACTGTCTGACAGTAAGGCAGCGCCATGGTCACGAAAACCAAGTTTAATGGCCAAGGGGACCCAACGCGCTGACCACGCGTCACCCCACAATCTGCTGCCGAGTAACTGGGCAGCGGTCGCTTGGTAGGCCTAGGCCCCTCATGGGCTGTGGTGTCACGGGGTTTGTAATGGCACGAGCGATTATGAGACAAATTCTGCACACACCCAAGTACACAAGGCTAAATGAACACGATATCCAGGCCCCTAAGATGAAACAACTACAAGAACAACAACAACAACGTCTTAGCCTACACTCAGAGAAACGAGAAATAAGAAACTAAATATTGATGACCTAGTAGCAAATCTAGCTTCCTTTTCAGCATACGTTACTTACAAGCAATTAATTTAACGCTTGGTAACTATTTATGAATAATTTCAACATCACTGCCATCAAACAACGACGTTTGAATTACCCACTCGTTGATTGGTACACTAATTAATGGTTTTATTTTTGGAGACTCCAATTAGGCATTAGATTACGAGATATTTATTAATTTTAGATTGGTTTGTTTCACCACAAATTGTACTGTATCATGCTTCTGCTCACAGGTTTAAATGTCAGACGAATTATTGCTAATACATCTCCACCCCTTCCTCTCTCATAAGTCAAGACAATAATTAAACAATTCAATTGTATAAGATAAGAGCAGTTTTTCGGCCAATGTTGATACAGTTGGGAGCAGATGACCTCGTAGTTCCGCCCCTTAAAAATCAATAAATAACTAACTAACTAACTTGATACAGTTGACAGCATCGTAGTACCTTCTCCAAAATTGTTAATTAACCTTCACAGGTACAGTACTTGGTCTACATCATTACTGTTTTCGGTGTCAATCCGGTCGTCGGCTTAAGAATGGAAACGAAGGAGAAGAAACAGCAGAAGAAGAAGAGGAAGAGGAAGAAGACGAATCAATTTAGTAATAATGTTATATTGAGTGCATTTAATGTCCCCTTTCACTCTTGTGACTTAAGGAGTCACCAGGGTGCTGGAGGTTTGCCCTAAATAAGTTCTTAAACCTTCCTATAAATTTACCGACACAAGGTCTTCGAAACACCCATAAATACCATCAGGCTGAGCCGGGATTAATACCTCTATTTTGGGTTTTGAAGACCAACCCTTTACTGACTGCGAGACTCAGCTCGATTAGACTCATTTTTTGGCCTCGGTCTGGATTTATAAGCTGGTCCCCTATTCTGCTATTACTTAATGTTCCTAGTACAATTCCCACTTTAAGTCCCAGGATTTGAACATGTGTCCGTGGTGGCAACCAGTGACACTGCTACGACTCCCACTCTTTGAGAATAAACTCATGAAATTAGTTTCATTGGAGTATCAAAACTCAAAATTGCTCACAATTAATATCATCATAAAAAGCCAAACAAAACAGTAATGACTAGGGGGTTAAATAGTTTTGTCAAGGAATATATTTGTGAGTCGTTACGAGATCTGAACATAAAACGTCTTTATGTATGGTACAATAAATTATTAATCATGCATTTTTTTTAAATCTATGAATATACTAATATCATCACGCTAGTGTCAGAGAGATTTTGAGGTAGTTGCATGTATAGTGATCCTTAGAAGAGTAATTATCTTCAGAAAGAAATTGCATGCCCAGGAACTCATATTCAACATATTTGGATTCGTGTTGACAAACTGAAAATCTTCTATTAATCGATTACCAAGGCATCAGTGACAAGTGGCTTCTACTGTAATACGAGTATTTCAGTTTCATATTCATGACTCATCCGTCTAAAATGTATATCCACGTGCTAAGATGCGGATTGGTTCCGGATATCAAGCATCTTCAGTCAGAGCGTCTCTAAAATCCGCAGTAGTTAAAAGGGACGTAAAACCAATAACATTATTATTATTATTATTATCCTCAGTCAGATGAATTCACTCAGACTTAGCACTATGTCAACTTCCAGTCAAGAAATAGTTTTTAGGAGAATTACTTGACTGTATTTAAATGATAAGAAAAACCTCCGGGCATTGATCGAAAACGTATGGTCATACTAAGAACAAGCAGTTCCGTGAAGAACTGTACAGCCTATTTTCATATATCCTGCTCATGTTAATTGCCTCAATCAACATACAAAATTTCAGTTTAATTGCTGTAACAGATTCGTAGATATTGAGAACCGTCTAAATATTTCAGATGGTCGCCAGGTTGGATTTTTATTTTTTTACTATTACATTAAGATTATTGTGTACGTGTGGTATTCAAACTGCAATCGCATGATTAGAACACAAGAAGTAAAAACGAGTTTCTAAAATTACGCACAGCAGCCATCTTGTGATTATGCAAACAATTGAAATAAATTAGATGCCAGTGGATCAACATTTGTATAAGCATTTAACGTGCAACGTTTCATGGCACTCGGATAGTTAATTCGCGAGAAACGTCCATTTAAATTATACTTCGCGTCGTCGCCATGTTGGATTTGTGCTCACCAGGTTACTGAAAGTCCTATAGGTGAACATATGTTCATAGTCTCTATGAACATAAAAAAATTCAGTTTGGTTGCTGTAAAAGATTCATAGATATTGAGAACCGTCTAAATATTTCGGAAGCTCGCCATTTAGGATTGTTATATGTATAGGCCATAGAGTTATGTACCATTCAAGGACAATTATTGCCTAGGTTCATTATTCTAACTTTCACTTCGATCGCATCATTACGACACAAGAAATAAAATCTTAATTTTAAAATTTCGCACAGCCGCCATGTTGAGGTTATGTAAACAATTGAATTAAATTAGATGGCAGTGCATTACAATCTGCAAAATCATTTACTGTACCACATTTCACAGCGCTCAGAGAGTTAAATCACGAGAAAAGTCTATTAAAATATTTCAAATTCGCTTGGTCGCCATGTTCTATTTGTACTTTACAGGTTTATGAAATATACATAGGTAAACTTGTATCAGTACCCTTTATCAATATACAAAATTGCTGGGTGATATCTGTAATAGTTTCGGAGATATAGAGTGTCAGTGAAATATTTCGCACAGCCGCCATTTTGAGGTTATGTAAACAATTGAACTAAATTAGACTTCAGTGCATTACAATGTGTATAAACACTTGCTGTACCAAGTTTCATTAGGTTTGGATAGTTAAATCGCGAGAAAAGTCTATTTAAATTCTCAACTTCGCTTGGCCGCCATGTTGGTTTTGTAGTCACCAGGTTTTTGAAAGTCTCATAGGTGAACTTCTAGTAGTGCCCTATATCACCGTACACAATTTCAGGGCGATATCGGTAATAGTTTCGGAGATATTGAATTCTAGTGAAATATTTCGCACAGCCGCCATGTTGGATTGGTGAGACGTAACAAAATTTGAAGGGCACGGTCGAGGTCGCCGGGAATAGTGCTATGAACTTACCGAGTTTCATTGAAATCGCTCCAGCCGTTTATATTTTATTAGGGGACACACACACACACACCTCACACACACACATACACACGCACACACACACGGACAAAAGGTGATCTCATAAGCCTATTATTTTTCAAAATTGAAAATAGACTAAAAACTAAGGAGGAAAGCCTGCACAACAAAATTGAACAAGGTCGAAGCGTTGGTCTAGAGTGTGATTTCGCGATGAGAAAAATAAACTTGCAAATGCCAAGCAAGATAGAATCATTGGTAGATAAGTGGTAAAGATGACTAATTTAAGATCTAATAACGTATTTTTGAACTAAAAGGACTTAGGGGTGAGTAAATGCTTCACTTCATTAATTTTCACCAAGGTGGTTTCAAAAACAAAGAAACAAACAAACAAACAAACAAACACAGAAACAAACAAACAAACAAAGAAACAAACAACCAAACAAACAAACAAACAAATGAATGAATAAGTACATAATTGGGAGTCTGCTGACTTCTCTTGATGAGTGCAGTATATTAGTATTTGTCTGTTGGCACAGGCTAGAGTAAAATGAGGTTTTTCACCGATGTCTCATTATTGGCTGAGAGAATATGGAAGCTATTGAGATGTAGGTGGTGCTGACTAATGGCATTCGTGGCATGACCTAGCTAGTGCCCGTGGTCGCCGAGAGAGTTTCTGCGCATAAGGTCAGTACTTCTGTACTGATTCACAAAAGGAAAGGAATAGCAGACTACCTCGCTCCAAGGTGGCTTCGGTGGCGTAGTTGGTAGCATGCTGAGCTTCTATGCCCAAGATCGTGGGTTCAAACCCGGCCGAAGTCATCGGATTTTTTAAGAGCGTTAAAAATTCCTCAGTATGCCTTTCTTCAGGCACCTTAAGAGAGTACATACAATCCAAATCCCGTTCCAGCTATTGCCGGGTCTGGGTGTTTACGAGCCTCTCCATCTCATTCTATCTTCCCACCACTTTTCTTCCTGCACTTGATTCCAGTTAACTCCTCTTCTCTCTATCCAGACTCTCACTCCTGTACTCCAGCGCATTCTTGGACGCCCTCGAGGTCTTCTTCCATCGATCTTAAGTTTTTCCATTATTTTTGGTAACTTTTGCCCGCTCATCCTCTTAACATGTCCACACCAGCGTAGTCTCTTTTCCTCTACCCCCTCTCTTATATTTTCCTGATTTAGCTCTTTTCTAATTTCTACATTTCTTATTCTGTCCAATCTAGTATTCCCTTCAACAGCTCTCAGAAACCTAATTTCACCTGCTTAGAGTCTGCCCCAGTCCGTTTCCGTCATTGTCCATGTTTCTGCTCCATACGTGACAATGGGTGAGTAATACGTCTTATACATGAGGAATTTTGCTTTATCTTTAGTCAGCCTGTGGTCACTCATTCTGAGAATATGCCCACAAAATGTAAAGTTCTTTTCCTCAATTGTTCCGAGATTTTCTCCGAATGATGATAAAGCTCCTTATCATCCAAATTCACTCAGTACACTCTCGGCCAAACTTTTTCGTCAAGATTTTTTCTTTCTTGTTTTTGTATATCATAATTTCATCAATTAGTAATCTGCTTCCAATGATCAGTGTTTCAGAGGCCTAAGCCTATAGTGACCAGGGGTTTGATTACCGCGTTGTAATGTTGACATTTTGCTTTATGGAAATACATTTCTTATTATACAGTAGCTCTTCCATTACTTTTATTAATATTATTGTTATTCTTCTTCTTTCTTCAATTCGGCCAACTAGGGACCACGTCAGTTCAACTGTGTCTTCTTCCGAGCTCTATCTACCACCCAGTGTTCCCGCATTCGTCTCCGGTGTTGTTCTTTTCTCTCTTGGGACCACGCCTTCCCTGTCTTCGCTTCGGCTTTTCCTGGAAACCTTTGTGCGTACGTAGTTTTTCCTGAAGTGGAACACCCTCCTGGATATCTTTAGGGGAAATTTACATTCCACGTAGATCTTTCTCAACTCCCGTGAACCATGCCCCTTTGGCTTTCTTATCTTGTAGCCGAAATAAATCAGAAACCTCTATGGACATCAAATTGGCAGGTGAAAAACTAAATGAAGTAGGAGACTTCTGTTACTTAGGAAGCAAAATAACCAGTAATGGACGAAGCAAAGAGGATATTTAAAGTAGGGTAGCTCAGGCAAGGAAAGCATTTCTATAGAAAAGGAATCTGTTGAAAGCGAATATAGATTTAGGTATTAGGATGTCATTTTTGAAGGCCTTTGTCTGGAGCGTGGCGCTCTATGGAAGTGAAACTTGGACTATTGATGCAGCAGAAAAGAGGAGAAATGAAGCGTTTGAAATGTGGTGTTACGGGAGAATGATGAAGATCAGATGGGTAGATAGGGTTACAAACGAAGAGGTATTAAGGCTAGTGGGAGAGGAGAGATGTTTCTGGCGACTGCTAATGAAGAGAAGAGATAGGTGGGTAGGACATATACTAAGACACCCAGGAATAGCAAGCTTAGTTATGGAAGGAAGGGTCGGGGACAAGAACTGTAGGGGTAGACCAAGGTTAGAATATGTTAAACAGATTGCCTCGGATGTAGGGTGTGGTAGCTATGTAGAGATGAAATGATTAGCTCAGGACAGGGAGGCATGGAGAGCTGCAACAAACCAGTTAATAGACTGAAGACTCAAACAACAACATCTTGAAAGTACGTCAATACCCGTTTTGATATCCTGCCTGGGCTCATTCGTGTCACGTGGCTATAAAAGGCAATAATCCTTTTTCGAATCGTGTCACTGATCTTCTCCACGTGCTTGTATAATTCGTGGTTGTGACGCCTTCTGTACTCGCCGTTTTCTTTTATGGGACATTATTATTATTATTATTAGCCTATTATAATCATCATCATCAGCAACATCATCCAAGAATTGGATCTGGCCCATCGAATATTTTGACTCTTTGTATGTTACTTGTTAGCTAGAAAAGGTAAGAAAACCTGTGCTTTAGGACGATGATAGAGAACTTGAACAGTAGGCCTATATGCATTAATTCTGAGGTAGGGTGTACTCCTGTACATTCTAGTCCAGACTAGCGCTGTGGTCATTTAACTATAGTTCTACGCACCTCGTTAGTTTGTAACATGCATTCGTACTTGGAAGGTCGTCAGGGCTACTGCGTGCAGACCGCACCCAGGTATGCGATGCGATCCGAGATTATCTTGACACAGTTTAAATCACACTGAAGACAGTGTCCGCATTCTTGCTGTTGAGTTTTGTTTAAGGAGACCGCATTTCAATGCGTTACAGCACCGTGGACTCTATAGACAAGTAGGGCGTAACAGTCTAATGAAATTCAATTAGGCTAACTATTATTATTATAAATACTCATTATTATTGATTTTAGCCCACTAAAGAGCGCTTATGACTAGTTCTTCTTCGATGCTCTCTTTCGTTCCCAATATCTCTTAGGGGCGGCTTCGGTGGCGTAGTTGGTAGCATGCTGAGCTTCTATGTCCAAGATCGCGGGTTCAAACCCAGCCGAAGTCGTTGGATTTTTTAAGAACGTTAGAAATCCCTCAGTATGCCATCATTCAGAGGGGTAGTAAAGCAGGAGGGCCCATGTCATAGATTTATGGCATGTAAAAAAACTTCCACTAATTACAACTGTGTGAAGTTAAATTTGTAGGTTAGCGTTGATTAACGCTCTATTAAGTTCCAACGTTCGTCGACAGGAGCCGGTTGTGGTGGCATCTAGTATCTAAGTTCACAGCTAGGTGTCGTTGTTAGCATTTGGTGGCAAAAGTAGGAACTACTTGAAATTGATCGTCTGCAGTCCTTAGCACAATTCGCCAGCTTAGTACCAGAATTGCGTATCTTAATAGGATTTCCATTGTAGATACGCTATTTAGGTCCTAAGCCAGCGACGGTTATCAGACGGATTCTACACACACCCAAAGTACACGGGGCCACATGGCTGCGTTGTCACAGCCCCTAAACTGAGGAACCAACCAACCTATCTCTTGAGCCCGGCTGATAGTTTTTACTATCACTCTTGTGAGAAAGTTTTTTGACACATGCACTTTGGGTCATGGTGACCAAGAGTTAACCATATCACCAAATTTGGAGCGATGTTTGACATCAAGGTCAGAAATGCCAGCTGAATCCAAGTCTTTTTGTACGGTACTTCATTGAGCCATAGGCTGCCAGTCTTGTAGCCTTTAACCAAGAAGAATAACCTGTTGATAAGTATGAATAATAATTATCCGTTTTTTATTTTTTTTATTTTTGTAGCGTATGGCTTTTTTTTAGTGCCGGGAGTGTCCTAGGACATGTTCGGCTCGCCAGTTTTGTAGCTGCTTTGAGACGGACACCCAATGGGTGAGCTACAAGTACCGTTGGGGAGGAATGTAGGAATGGAAGGACAAGGAATTGGAAGGTAGCGGATGTGGCCTATAGTTAGGGACCAACCCTGGCATTTGCCTGGAACGAAGATGGGAAACCACAGAAGACCATCTTCAAGGTTGCCTGCGGAGGGATTCGAACCTCCTCACCTCCCGGGTGTGAGCGACTGCCAGCAGTCATGCCGTAACGACCACGGCTAACTCACCCGGTAATTATCCGGTATCTCGTAGGGATACTCGCGGCCTGGGGGACCGTGCTGTATGGAAACCCTCTAGGATGGAGGAGTTCGACCCCATTCTAGTACCAGTCATACTGGAGAACAATTATGGTGAAGTCAATAAGATGCATGCAATCCACCCTTGCAAGGCAGCGCAGTAGATACTGGTACCGGGTCTGCTGTGAGAAATACCGTAGACTACCCGTACTAGTGGACCTCGGTGGACCTTCCTCCGATCAACAGGGAAGGCGCAGCGCCGAGCCACTCTTGGCAACCGCAACTGAAGCGGCTCCAGCTGCTCCCACCGCTGTTTTGCTGTCTTCAAAATGAATTCAGCATTCTGCTCTTAGTGACAAGGGAGTGATGTACTGATCTTATGAGCACACTGCTTGGTGAAGGGTGTTCTGACAAGACTTGAAATAGTGCCTCATTTTCATCTCATTCGACCAACATAGAACCTCTATGCCAAGCGTTCTCAATCTTTCTGAGACTGTCAGCACCATCTTCAAGTCATTCCAAGTAACCGAGCACCATTAAATAATAATAATGATAATGATGTCAAATAATAATAATAATAATAATAATGCAACAAACGTGTGCCTTTCTTTCCCTTTTCTATCCTTTTCCCCCTCAGAAGTGTTGAAGTATCTAGGGATTCACCGCTCACCAGACATGCTGCAACTGCTAGCATGAGTCATGCAGATAAGATACATTTACGTGTATTACCATCTTTCGTGTTACTCATAAAACAGGGATGTCCAATTATTTTACTGTAAATTACAACCTACAATTTCAAAAAAGATAACATTTGAACTTCTTAATCCATCTTCTCATATTTGTGATTACACATCCTGGCTCATCACTGATATTAGACATGTATTATTATTATTATCACTATTATTATTAGGTCTACTATTATGTTGGGAAGTAGGAGAATGGGGCCGTTCGACTAGAAGGCTGATCCCTCAGGTACAACGCTGGACAGAGAGGAAGCTTGGAGAGATACTAGTATAAATTATTATCTGATCCAATTTCTGACTGCACATGGGTATTTTCGGTCTTACCTCAAGAAGATGGGGTTGGGGAAGGTATTTTCCCAACAATGCTCAACACACCTTTTTCTCCTGCAAGAGGTGGATTGATAAGACGGAATCGCTTTAAAAGGAGATAGGGCAACAGATCTCCCCAGACAACATAGTGGAAATGATGCTTCAAGATGAGTCGCACTGACACAATGTTACTCATTACACTGAAGAAATTCTTCGAACGAAGAAAAAAGGTCTGGACAGTCACGAATGAAAAATAGTCGAGGACAACTGTCCTAGTATATGGTCCTAACCTGAAGTAATGTGTTAAACGGTTCCATGGTAGGTTCCAGAAGTCACAGGGGGAGTTTTAGTCGGTAGTCTGTCACTCAGGAGTCCGACACTATGTGCGTAAATACATTTCTCCTCCTCTGTAATAGGAAAAGAAATATTACTATTATTATTATTATTATTATTATTATTATAATAATAATTATACCGACAGTAGTGGCTACTTCGAAGTGAAATGCCATGTCCTGTGGTTCGGATTCCACGTAAAAAGGAGGTCTCGTGGCTCATGATCTCAAGATTAACGGTCACGTTAAACTGCAAGCTTCCTTCCTTCCTTTCCTTAGTAGTGGCTACGCTGGCTAAAGCGTAGTGTTAGGTCATGGGGCCAAGCTCTCTGCTGACTCGGTAGACGCGTGGGTTCGAGCCCCACCGTCGGCCGTCCTTGAAATGGTTTTCCGTGGTTTCCCCATTTTCAACACCAGGCAAATGCTGGGACGGTACCTTCTGACAGGCCACGGCCGCTTCCTTCCACATCCTTCTCCAATTTCATTCACCTTAATCCATTCCATCTCTCATCCCGACGCGCAGGTCGTCCACGGGCGTCGAATAGAAACACCTGCACTAGGTCTCTGAGGAGACCACTCGGGAAAAAATATATAATTATTATACTCATGTGACACACACCCTTGGGAAACAGCTAGCCTACAGTAGATCAGTTGTAAAAGGATAGTTGGGAATAGCAATGCTGTCGTGCATAAGCCGCTCATTGCGGTCTATGGTTGAGACGCCCTTGAATTACAAGGCAAAAGAGAGCCAATTTCAGCCCTGATTGAGAATCTTCCTGTAGGAGGGAGTGATTTACTCGAAGATGATCTGTCTGGGAGAGGTAGCGAGTGTGGCCACGGAGGTCGCGGGGATTGACAGCGGGCGGGAAGGACGCTCCCCATTTGTCTTCCTCCCTAACTCTCACCACCCGCCCTTTCCAAGTCAAGGGACGCTTTGTCTCCACCGCTAAATGCTGCTTCACGCAGAGACATTGGCCGAGCCGAACCGCGGAATTAAAATGAAGCCGTCATCGTTTACTGGCAGCAACTTTTCCCATATATCTTGCTGCTTACTTGTTAGGATTGCCGCCATCTGGTTCAATGTCACACAAACTCTGTAAACTGTTTGTTGGATCAAGGCGTGTCCAAATCTACAGACCAATACGAAGCAGTGTCTTCCTTGTTCATAATTCGTTAAGGGACTAAAGAGTAAATCCCTTTCATATATTAACAACAGTTACATAACCAAGCGGGGAGGGTACAGTGGTTCCGGATTCCCACAACATTTTTGGACTGACTACTAATAATACAATTGAATAAATAAAATAATGTTGAAAAACACATGCTGGAAATAAAAGTGTACCGCACACGGAAGAAAATGATTTCGTTTCTATAATTTTTAAGAATAAAATACCTTTAGCTTTCACCCATATACAGCCAGCTTCAATTTGTAGGCACCGACAGTAGTGGCTCCGCGGGCTAAAGCGCTGCGTTAGGTCAAGGGGCCACGCTCTCTGCTGACACGGTAGACGCGTGGGTTCGAGCCCCACCGTCGGCTGTCCTTGAAATGGTTTTCCGTGGTTTCCCCATTTTCAACACCAGGCAAATGCTGGGACAGTACCTTCTGACAGGCCACGGCCGCTTCCTTCCACATCCTTGCCCAGTTTCACTCATCTTCATCCATTCCATCTCTCATCCCGACGCGCAGGTCGCCCACGGGCGTCGACTAGAAAGACCTGCACTCGGCCTCTCAGGAGGCTACACGACAAAAAAAATGTAGGCTATATAGCCTATACCAGGTATATATGTACAGGGTCTTTATTTTTGCTTGGTAAGGACATTCTCGCTCACGCGCTCCGCCAGTGACAGCTCAATTCCCGGCTGCCGCGGACGCGTATAGACGGCAGAATACGGTGATTAAAATCAGTATCGTGCATTTTTACTCACCATGCTTACAGTAGACGCTGAAAATGTTCCCCATCCGCTGCCAAACATAACCGGCATCTCATTATGAAGTTTCCGGTTACTCCGGTTAATTTAGCTTCAGTAAGGAAATAACGACATTTACGTCTATTTTTATTGTATACTGAACCTGTACATTTGAATCTCAATAACCTGTTGATTTATTGTCCGATTTATAGGAATGAGTCTCCCTGGAAATGTCATTCGAAACTTTTGTCATGTTCTAGCGCTCGTTATGTACGGCGCGTATTGTGCAGACCTTCGCTCGACCTTGGCCGCCGGTCCCCGGCCAGATTGGCGCGTGGTCTCCAGCCGGGTATTCCCTCGCTCTTCTGTAGACGTGTGAGCTCTGAGCTAATTGGGTGTTTCAGTCTTTCAGTGTTTTATAAAGCTACCGTGTACCGGTACTGTATATCGTATTGTGTAGTGTTTTATTGTGATTGTGTGTAGTGCTGTAATGCTTTATGTAAAATATTCGTTACGTGAACGTGTATATCTGCACAATACGTACATAAAGTGCAGAAAATCGTGCGCTAGAACAAGACATAAGTTTCGAGTGAGATTTCCTGGGGGACCCATTCCTTTAAATTGGACAGTAAGACAACTGGCTAAGAGATTCAAACGTACAGGTTCAGTAAGCAATAAAAATAGACGTGAAGATTTCCTTACTGAAGCTAAATTAGCCGGAGTAACCGGAAACTTCATAAGGAGATGCCGACTATGTTTGGCAGCGGATGGGGAACATTTTCAGCATTTGCTATAAACATGGTGAGTAAAAATGCATGAAACTGGTTTTCAGCACCGTAATCTGCCGTATATGCGCGCGCGCGGCAGCCGGGAACTGAGCAGTCACTGGCGGAGCGCGTGTGCGAGAATGTCCTTGCCAAGCAAATATAAAGACCCTGTATATTTAATTATTTTGTGATAATTCATTGGACCACATGGAGCAGCCGTGCTCGTGCACTACAGCCGCGAGGGAAGCTGCAGTAAGAAGCAAATCTCGACGCTGACTGGGGCTAACCTGAGTATGGTTTTTCCCTGGGGTTTCCCACACTCCCTCCAGGCAAATGTCGAGATAATACAGTTCTTCAAGTCACGGGGCACCTACCCTATCCCTAATACAGCTACACACACTACTTCAGTCATCACAGGAATACAGGTTATCAGACAAGCTCAACACACACCCAACTATACGGGGCTGATGACCAATATGTCCCAAGACCCTTAAATTAATTATCAACAACAACGAATTAATTTAATTAAGGTCATACAAAAATCAACTAATACTTATGGACGACTCGAACACCTTTGCTCTAGGACGGATTCAAACCGGCGGCACGCGCATCGCTCAGTTCAAGAGCCCCACACGATGGCCCTGAGCTACCCTGCTCGGGTCCAAGCTCCGTGAACCTGCGAGGAATGTGGATCGTGGACGATGACTATATATGACGACAGACGTGCTGGGTTCCTCGTCCGTGCGACTCACCCATTCGCAACACCACAGTGGTTTAGGCAACGGCCCTATGTTAGCAGTATTGGAATAGACAGGAATACAAGATAACACGGCTGTTGACAGGCCCTTCTCTGCTCGCCTGCCCCTTCCTCCCGCTCCGCAAGTTCACAGAACTTGGACCGGAACAGTACGACTGCCAGCAAGACTTCTAGGTGTTATGTGTTAGTAAATGCTTGATCATCAGCGTGACAACACCCATTCTGACTCTGATTAAAATAAACTGAGCCTGCTTGCGCAAAGTTTCCGATTTCGTAAGTTGACAGGATCGTAAAACTTACTCGAAATGAGCGTATTATGTATCATAATTAAATCTATGTTCGACGATGTCGAAATGTAAATATTATAGGTCAGAAAACTGTATCATAATGGGGCTCATTAAAGTACTACTTTTCATTATGATACAGTTTCTCCAACCTATCAGAGCTCAATATTTCCATTCATTGACCAATTAGGTGAGGATAGCTTCGCACATGCACTCAAATTCCAACATGTCGGACATGAATTACATGATGTGAAAGTTGACAATGTAGCCTATATTGGATCAACCATTGTTGTTACAAACCCAAACACAAAGACAATCTGCCCAAATCTTTACGGCAACAGGAAAATACTATGAAATATGCATGAAATATAGGAATCTGCGTCAAGAAGTTTGCAACACACCATCCTACACTAGCCTATAACGACATGGAAAGTGTGTAACTTACCGTCCGTAATGTTTGCATAAACAATGCGGAATATTGCAAAATAAATAGCACAGTACCTTAATATCCCCAACTCCAATTTCTACACAGGGCATTACATTCGTAAGATTTCGCCGACAATTTTAGCGAATGCTGTTGTTGACATAAACACACCAGAACGTCATGGAGAAAGCAGGCGTAAGTCATTAGATCCACGGAAATTATAATCCTGCTCTCTGTTCAGTAAAGGGATTTCTTAAGCGAAACATTTCCTCCAGATGTCATGCCTGTTCTATTTGGGACTCCATTGATTTGCCTTCCGTTGACATTCTATACGCATCGAATTTGATGAATAGGCTAACTAGTTGATAATACGATACATTTAAATTTTAAAGCGTATGTAACAGCCTATTGTGTGTTATTTGACCACAATAACAAAATGATCCAACATAGTACCTGTGCGCTATCTATTCGTGCTAGTTCAGGATAAGCAATGTTTCAAAGCTTTGGAATTCGTTATTGGGTAGAGAGCAAATGCTGAGCCCAAACAATCCCCAGGAAGAAGAAGAAGTCAACCGACAGAATCTCGACAGATATTAATGAATATTTATGTTAGAACATATAATAAATTTATAATTATCGTCGAACATAAACAGTCGTATTCACTCGTATGAAAATTATAAACTCGCTTCGCTCGTTTTATAATCATACTCGTGTCTTAATTATTGCCATTACAGGCTCGTTGCATAATGTACTATTATATTTTAAAAATCACCCCCCCCCCCCCTCGATTCATATGGATAACGTTAAGTTAGAATCTTTCTAGCTTAAGGACACAACTACCCTCTTTCCCAATCCTAGTCTCGTTTACAAATAGGCCTACACACACTAAACTATTACCCGCCTCGTCGTTGCTTAGCGGCTAGCATTCTTGGCTCCCATCGCGGACGACCGGATTCGATTCCTGGCTCTACCAAAATTTTTTATTCTGGTCTGAGGGCTGGAACGGAGTGTACTCAGCCTCCTGAGACAAAACTGAAAAGAGGCGGATTCAAATCCCACCTCAGCCATCCTGGAAGTGGTTTTCCGTGTTTCCCACTTATACTCTGGACGAATATCAGGATGGTTCCTAACCTTAGGCCATGGCCGTCTCCTCACCAACCCTCATCTAAATTGAATTACAACTACACTAATGCAGCTATCACAATAAAACAGGTTATCAGACAAGTTCTATATCTTACACACCCAAGTACATGGGTCTACATGACCACGATGTCACAAAACCCCTAAATGAATCAACAACTCAACTAAGTTCATTTTTTTAAACTTTGGCAGCGTCACTTGAGTGACATTTGTTGCCTATAGGATACTGGGACCGTAACAACATAAGCACATCAACCGAGGATGTTACGGGGTTCGAACTACGGCCACCAAACGGTGCTAACGAGAGAGACCCTTACGTCACGTCCGTTGTGAGAAGAAGTCACCACATCAAGAGCCTGAAGAAGCGGTTCAAGTTATTACCCTTTCACGAATTGATTGCCGGCGGTCGAAATGGGAACTATTCTTTGTTTACTTGTGTCACACGTCAGCCTCCTTCGTTGACAGGTACAGTTTCGCGAGTAGGATATGACTCAGCTCCAGTAGCCTCAGTCGTCGGTTAACTGTACGTGGTGACATGAGCTCCTGTGACGCGCAATGCTGCTTGACTTATGTGCAGAATGCATTCTGTCATCACTGTGTTCCCCGCTTCGCCCCGCGGGGCAGCTGCTACACTAAACAACAAACACTGGCGCAGCCACGCTCAGCGGCAATCAAATCTTAATTGGGTAATACGTACGTGTCTAGGGGTAATTTTAATCGATGACGTCATGGATGTCGTGAGAACGTTGATGTTCATTTGTTTGATGGTGTGACTTGATTAGCCACCATATTGGTCAGCTGTGTGAGGTTTTAAATAGTGCGCATATATGCCGATGTAGTCACATGTGTTCAAATGTGAGGTGTGGTTGTGATTTACGAATGTTCATACATTGTGCGCAAATGAAATCAAATTCATTATAAATACATTAATTTTAGTTCAATTTTTTGAAAAGTTGCACTGTACTCTTACAAAGCCATGGTAAGACTAAGCCATTGGTCGCTATTTGGTTAGACGACGGTGTGGGCGAAACCATTGGTTGCTCCCTGGTTAGACGACGGTGTGGGCGAAACCATTAGTCACTACCAGGGTAGATGATTGCCTAGACGAAACCATCGGCCGCTACTAAGTGAGAAGACTCTCAGGATCAATATTCCTGCTTGTAATACAAGCAAGGGGGTTTGGGTTAGATTTGTGTTTGTATGTAAAGTCTTATTAACTCATAATTATATTTAACATGTATACATCGTTTAAAGCTTTAGTGCCGTCCATGACGTCATGGATGCTGCTATTTTGTGTCTAGGGAAATTTTGTAGTGTAATGTATCGCGATCTATTACTTAGTACTCCCGAGGAAGCTGCCTCGTTGTAGAGAACTAGTAGCGGGAGATTCTGTTAGTTAAGTACCATAACGACATTCTGACGTGATGTACCGAATAATTTAGTGTACACCATGAACTGTATCGCCACGAAAATATTAGAAATATTATTCAATTTTATTGAGCCTCCGTGGCTCAGGCGACAGCACGCTGGCCTCTCACCGCTGCGTCCGAGGTTCAAATCCCGGTCACTCCAGGTGCTGGACAAAACTGTGGCGGACCGGTTTTTCCCCGGGTACTCTGGTTTTCCCTGTAAAAAAAAAATTCTAGCAACACTCTCCACTATCATGTCATTTCATCTGTCATTCATAATCATTAAATCAGAGGAGTGTGACAGGCTTCGGCAGCCGGCACAGTTCTTATCTTCGCCGCTAGAAGGGGGCTTCATTCATTCCATTCCTAACCCGGTAGTCGACTGTAAGCAGGTTGTGGATTTTCATTCTATCAATTTTGTAGAAATTGCACCTGCAAATATTGATGAGTATGCGACGATAAAGTTAATATCCTTGAATACCCTGGTGACTTCGTGTACTGTAGTGCTTACGTTACTCCCGGAGTTGCAATAGATGCAGCTTTATTGGCAAGGTGGAGCTAACTTTAATTCCCGAGAGCTGTTCCACTCACGGCACATTTAAGGAATGTCCCCGGGGATTCAAGTCACTTTCGTTTAGTAGTGAACAGCAGGTGAGCGCCGTTCCCTCCTGGTTCTTTCTCAAAGGCGAACCAGGTCTGGGACACAGCATTCATATTCACTACATTTTCTTTTGAACACCGTTCGTTTCGTTCCAAGCCGATTCTACCATTTTGCCATGATGGTGAGAAAAGATGGATTCTATTCTCACCTCAGCCATCCTATATGTAGCTAATATTTACCAAGCTGCAAAATAAAAAATAGAAAATAATAAAACATAACAAATAAAAATAATAATTAAAAGAACAATTTAAAAAACAAAAATAAAGATAAATAAAAATAAATATTAAAGTAGGCAGAGATTTACAAGAAATTGGGATTTCATGAGACAATGTGCAGGAGCGTGTGTCACTTAAGATGAAACTAACAACTCACCGAAGTTTCCTGGAAAAACCTAAGCTTAAAACAGGACTGAAGTGGATGGAAGAAAGGAAGCAACAACATGAAGAATTCATGTGACAGTAATGGACGTAGCTGGTAGCATGCTGAACTGCTGTACCCAAGATAGCGGGTTCAAACCCGGCAGAAGTCGTCGGATTTTTTAAGAGCGTTAAAAATCCTTCAGTATGGCTTCCTTCGGAGGGGAAGTAAAGCCGGCAGTCCCATGTTATAGATTTATGGCATGTACAAGATCCTTACACAGACTAAACTTGTGTGAAGCAAATTATTAGGTTAGACTTCGTCGGAACGCTCTATCAAAGTTCCAACGTCCAACACTAGGTATCACTCATATCTGGAAGCGAAAGTTGTAACTACTTGAAATTGAACGGAACTTGTATCTCACCCTAAGGGTGTCCACTGGAAACAGCTAGAGACTCAGGCGAGCCGAACATGTCCTCGGACACTCCCGGCACCAAAAGCCATGCGATAAAAAAAACTGAGCGAATATTAAAGCTCGATGCAGAAACCAGTTGAAATGACGTGTTCCTTAGTTGGCCGAAACGCAACAAGAAGAAGAAAGATTAAAGATAAAATTAAAATAAAATAACATAAAATTTAAAAAATACTTTCAATTACAATGAATAAAATTTCATTATACCAAATTAAACAAAATTTAAAGTTTAAATTTCGCCTTTGCTGACGACCTAGCAATAATTACCCGGACTCCAGAAGAAGCCAGACATGCCATCGAGAAGCTTCATGAGATATCAATCAGAACCGGCCTCCATATCGCTTACGAGAAAACACAGTACATGGATTCCAAGAGCACAAACCTGGCATCAATTACAACCAAATATGGCGACATCACACAAGTTAAGCACTTCAAGTACCTAGGTGAAATTATCGGGAACACTGGTAACGAAAGAATGGCTAACAAAACACGTGCAGAAAAATTACGCAAAGCTTACACTATCACATGGAATATTTACAACAAGAAATCACTTTCCACTAAAGCCAAACTCCATCACTACCACACAGTCATCCTCCCAGAGGCACTCTATGCGATTGAGACGTCATCGTTAACCATCAACATCAAATACATTGAGAAGATAGAACGACAAATATTGAGAAAAATCTTTGGACCAAAGCTTCAGGACGGTATCTGGATGAGAAAAAGCTCAGACGAACTGTATTCACGGACTGAACGATTCGCCTCACTCGCACGTAAAAGACGCATGAAATTCTACGGACATATAGCTCGAATGGACAACTCCCGACTGACCAAGAAAATCTTCCTCATAGTCAATGGAAACCGACAAACCAAAGTACGCTGGCTAGCAGACACCCAAAAGGACCTCACTGAAATCAATATTGACCCACTGACAACGACGCGGACTGCATATAGACAAAAAGTAAATTCGTACAAGTTTCCACCCAAGATCCCTACGGGACAGAATTTGAAACTTAAAGCTGCATGGACACAAGAAAGAAGACAGGCACATAGCGAAAGGATGAGGAAGTTTTGGGAAGATAAGAAGAACAAGAAGACCAATGTTAACTAATGGTTCTACGTGCTCCTTAGAGGGCCAAACGCATTATATATATATGATAAATAAATAAATAAATAAATAAATAAATAAATAAAGATGCAAGAATCAGACAGTGATATTAATTCGCATGATTTGTTTTGAATCGTGAACGCATACTGGCGAAAGCTGACTAATACAGGGATTATTATATTTTTTTTGTTTTTACAGTATTCCCGTCGTTTGGGTGGGTTATAATGTTCAATGGGGTCGTTCCACTGATATTCTGTACCCGCCCAGACACCCTACTTTCCTACATCCATTCTCGACCGTATTAAAAGATCTGAAAACCATATTTGGTATGTTAGTCTTCTCACAGGATTCTAGTTGACCTATAGATAATTTCTTGAGCGTTTCCCTGCTGTGAGTGGATGTTATTACGGACTCATTTGAACATAATTATGGCTGTAGGTTCAGCCCCCCTGCAAGGCTCAGCCAAACTCGTGACAGCTCAATTTAAAACATACACCACCCGCCGGTAAATTAGCTTGTTTTGGAAATCCGGAAACATCCCCATTACTTAAAGCATCCCTTCTTTCTTCTCGTAGATTTTATCTCTGCCTTGTTTGGCATTCCTTTCCCGTGATTTAAGAAAACAGCGAGGAGGCTCGAGATGTTGAATACGTAATACGCAGGTGAATCCCTCATCCAATTTCTTGTAAAACACAGGAGCTTTTTGGTAATTATTTATGAGATTCAGTAGCGTCCTTGCTTGCGATTCAGCAATTATGAATTCATAATATTATAAAATATTGAATTTCATCCACTCTCTTTAAGGCAAATCGAATTAAGATTAAAGAGAATGGGCCAAGTACATCGCATTGACGACCCTGTGTATTTGAGTCTTTAATCTTTTGAATGGCTTGATGCAGCCCTTCATGCCTCCCAATCCTGAGCTAAACGTTTCATCTCTACATAGCTATCCCACCTTACATCCGAGACAATCTGTTTAACATATTCTAACCTTGGTCTAACCCTACAGTCTTTGTCCTCGACCCTTCCTTCCATGACTAAGTTTGCTAACCTCGGTGTCTTAGTTTGTGTCCTACCAACCTATCTCTTCTCTTCATTAGCAGTCACGAGAAACACCTCTCCTCTCCCGTACCCCTTTATTTGTTAATATGCGCATATGATTTTTATCATTCTCCTGTAACACCACATTTCAAATGCTTCAATTCTCATCTTTTCTGCTGCACCAACAGTCTAAGTTGCACTTCCATAGAGTGCAGCGCTCCAGACAAAGACTTTCAAAAATGACTTTCTAATACGTAAATCTATATTTGATTTCAACAGATTCCTTTTCTGTAGAAATTCTTCCCTTGTCTGAGCCAACCTACTTATATCCTCTTTGCTTCGTCCATCCCGTTGATTACTATCAATAGCAAGCTTGAGGGACTAAAAAGATGGACTTTCACGGCCAGTGAATTAAAACTCAGCAATTTTTCTAGGTTTGTGCCGTGTCTTGTGTGGGATTTCACCTAGGACACCAAGCTGGCTCATCAGCGGGCTCTTGGTGTCCCCGTCCGGACTCCCACAGGAGTAGCGAACTGCGCACTACCTCCCTTTTTTATGAAGCACACCTGGACTAAGTTGGTAATGAACTGGCCTTTAAAACTTAAGACTGTAAAATCCAGTGATATTCAAAAGGATTTAAATCAGAACAGCCTTATTGTGACAGAGGAACTCAATCTGGGCAGGAGGGCGTGGTGGCTCAGCGGTCTAGCTGTATGCCTCTCACCAAGGCGGTCTGGGTTCGATTCCCGGTCAATGCATGTGGGATTTTCGAAGTGAAATGCCACGTCCTGTGGTTCGGATTCCACGTAAAAAGGAGGTCCCGTGGCTCATGATCCCGCGATTAACGGTCACGTTAAACTACAAGCTTCCTTCCTTTTTCAATCTGGGCAGCCTAGGACATATGGTTTACCTAATCCTCTCCCCAATTAAGGCAGAAAAGTTAATGACACCCTAGGTTGTTCGCCAGTTTACCAGCTCTTGATGGATGATGTATTTTTGTACTTGTCTATTGACACAGGCTAGAGTAAAATGTTGCTTTTCACCGATGTCTCAGTCTCATTCATGGCTATGGTTATGTAGAAGCTACTGAGGTATGAGTCGTGCTGAGTAATGGCATTTGGGTCACAGCTAGTGCCTGTGGATGCTGTGAAAGTTTCTACTCATAGGGTTAGTGCTGCTGTACTGACTCAGTGAGGAAAGTAATGACAAACTACCTCACTCCTCACCTTGTCTAGACGGAACCTTTGGTGGCCCTTTTTGAGGATTCAACCAGTCTCCCGACTGACTACATAACAGACAGACAAACAGGGTTAGGATACCTTAATACAACCGGAGTTGAAAGAGAACAAGAACTAACAAAGGGAGGTCGACAGTAAAAATGACAGAGAGGAGCCTTGCATACGTAAGTAAAACCAATGTTTGGGTCCTTCGGTCGCGAGCTCACGTCCCAATAACTGGGATCTGACAAAACTCGCATTCGATTCAACTTCCTACTAACTAAGAAGCAGTGAAACATTGGAGCTACCAGTTAGACCTAGGCTTCGCAGCGCTACGAACATAACTTACATAGAATGGTAAGGAAAAGATTCCCGCCCTATCTCATTTACTATTTAAACAAAAATCGCCAGAGTCTGAGGGACCCCAGTGTGAACATTGAGGATTAAGAAAAACAAGTCCACGCAGGATAGACTATTCAAGAGTTTACCAGTACGGCAGTGAGCTTATTTTATTATTATTATTTATCTTCACAGCATTCTAAATATTTACATACATTGTGAGGAGAAGCAGAGTTGATCAAAAATGCCCTTAACTCAGCAGTGGCTCTGCCATCGCATTAACTTGGAAGTTCCCACTCTGAGTATAATAATTCTCACACCCCTGCACTGTAGAATCAATCGAGGTGATATATAAAGAGGAACACCCAGAATCCTTTAATAAGGAGACCACTATACGTCGAGCAGATCATGTTAAGTCCTCTATAGTTAGGTTATCATCTGCTTTGGCTCAGGGGGTCACGGAGTAGCAAATTGTGTTTCGACATGGCCTTCTCTCTTCACAGCCTAGTGCCGTAATCGATACGGACAATATGCCATGCTTATCTTTCTTTATTACATTCCTAAGGAGGCAAGCAGCTGTTCTGAAACGCGTTGGAGTATTTAATATTAATAGGCTATCTCTCGACACAATTCAACATTACGGAAGTTAGGCTATTCTAACGTTGTTGCTGTTTCATATAGAGGCTTCAAACAACAAGGCCGTCAGTTCCAATTATTAAGCGTGTGAGAGAAAAATGTCTGATAACCTGTAGCATTGTGGTGGCAGTATTATGGAGTGTATTTGTGATTGGGGCGAACACTTGACCGCTGCGCCACCACGCCCTCAAAGGGAAAACCATCGAACACAACGTCTACTGTTTTTATGATGTCTAAGATGGAATTCGAACCCATCTCTCCACTTTGCCTAGAGTAACAAGATGTTCAGTAAAGAACATATAGCCTACTTTCTCCTAAATGCATGGGTATTGTTATAACTCTTTGTCCTTTTCAAGGAGTATAATTGATGTTGGTTGTAGTAGCTTGTTGAAATACAACGTGTTGTACGGATAATAAACATGAATATCAGGTGCCCTTTGCCAGTGCTACCTCTGTACAAAATTTCATTCAATTCGGTTTCACCGTGTTTGAATTGATCCGGGGAATGGATTTGCACACATACATGGCCGCTATTTGCAAACTATTGCGCTGGTGACATTGTAGTTCAGTCAAAGGGTGCTTCCCACAAAGAGGTATGTTGTTCCAAATTTGGTAGAGATGAAATAATTAGGTTGGTCATAATTTGATTTAAGCTCTTAACATTTGGATGGCCGCCATAACGTTTCCGTCAAGATGGCGGCGATATAAGACATGACCCTGAGGTGCCCTTTGCCACTGCTACCTCTGTACCAAATTTCGTTCAATTCGGTTTTACCGTGTTTGAATTGATAGGGGGAATCGATTTGCACACATACATGGCTGCCATATGCAAACTATTGGACTGATGGCCTTGTAGCTTGGTCAAAGAACGCTTCTCATATAAAGGCATGGTGTTGCAAAATTGGGTAGAGATTAGATGATAAGGTTGGTCGTAATGTGATTTAAGCTTTTAACATTTGGGTGGCCGCCATTACGTTTCCGTCAAGATGGCGGCGATATAAAACATGCCACTGAGATGCCCTTTGCTAGTACCTCTGTACCAAATTTCGTTCAATTCAGTTTCACCGTGTTTGAATAGATTGGGGGAATCGATTTGCACACATACATGGCCGCCATCTGCAAACTACTGGGCTGATGGCCTTATAGTTTAGTCAAAAGACGCCCGCCATATAAATATATGTTGTTGCAAAATTTGGTAGAGATCGGATGATTAGGTTAGTCGTAATTTGACTTAAGCTTTGAACATTTGGGTGGCCGCCATTACGTTTCCGTCAAGATGGCGGCGATATAAGACATGACACTGAGGTGCCCTTTGCTAGTGCTACCTCTGCACCAAATTTCGTTCAATTCGTTTTCACCGTGTTTGAATTGATAGGGGGGGGGGGGGGGGGCAGACATTCAGAATACACACACACACTCACTCACAGACAGACACACTATTTTTGGCCTATTTTCAATTTTGAAAAAAAAAAAAAAAAAAAGCTTATGAGATCACCTTTTGTCCGTGTGTGTGAGGTGTGTGTGTGTGTCCCCTAATAAAATCTAAACGGCTGGAGCGATTTCAATGAAACTCGGTAAGTTCATAGCACTATTCCGGGTGCCCTTCAAATTTTGTTACGTCTCACCAATTCAACATGGCGGCTGTGCGAAATATTTCACCACCATTCAATATCTCCGAAACTATTCCCGATATCATCCTGGAATTTATTACGGTGATAAAGTAAACTACTAGAAGTTCACCTATGTAGCTTTTGAAAAACTGGTAACTACAAAACCAACATGGCGGCCACGCGAATTTGCGACTTTAAAATAGACGTTTCTCGCGATTTAACCAACCAAACGCAATAAAACGTGGTACAGTATATGCTTATACACATTGTAATGCACCGACATCTAACTTTTTTCAATTCTTTACATAATCACAAGATGGCGGAAGTGCGAAATATTTCACCGGCATTCTATATCTCTGAAACTATTAGCGGTATCACCCTGAAATTTTGTACGGAGATAAAGGGCACTACTGAAAGTTCATCTATAAGACTTTCAAAAACCGGTTAACTACAAAACGAACATGGCGGCCAAGGGAATTTGAACATTTTAAATAGACCTTTCTCGCGATTTAGTGTTCCAAACGCAATGAAATCTGGTACAGGAAATGTTTATACACATTGTAATGCACTGGTATCTAATTTAGTTCAATTGTTTACAGAACCTCAAGATGGCGGCTGTGCGAATATTTAAAATTAAGTTTTTTTTATTGTGTCGTAATCATGCGATCGATGTGAAAGTTTGAATAATGAACCTATGCAATAATTTTCCTTTAATGGTGCATGACTCTATGGCCTATACATTTAACAATCCAACATGGCGACCATCCGAAATATTTAGAAGGCTCTGAATATCTACGAATCTATTATAGCAATCAAACTGAATTCTTTTTATGTTCATAGGGGCTATGAACTTAAGTTCGCCTTTAGGATTTTAAATAACCTGGTGATCACAAATCCAACATGGCGGCGACGCGAAATATAAATATTCACATGAACGTTTCCCGCAATTTAACCATCCGAGTGCAGTGAAACTTGGTACAGTAAATCCTTATACGAATGTTAATCCACTGGCATCTAATTTATTTCAATTGTTTCCATAACCACAAGAAGGCAGCTGTGCGTAATTTTAAAATCTCTTTTTTACTTCTTGTGTCCTAATCATGCGATTGAAGTTTGAATGCTACTCGTACACAATAATCTTCATGTAACAGTGCATAACTCTAGGACCTACATATATAAATTCCAATATGGCGACCATCCGAAATATTTGGTCGGTTCCCAATATCTACGAATCTATTGCAGCAATCAAACTGAAATTTTGTATGTTGATAATGGCAAGTAACATAAGCAGGATATATGAAAATAGGCTGTATAGTTCTTCACGGAACTACTTGTTCGCCCTGTGTTGATCTCAGAAGTCTACTTTCATGTTTTGCAAAAATTGAAGTAGGCTAAAAATGGTAAAGCCAGAAGCTAAAGGAAGCGTGTGTGCCTTCGATCTAAGGGGAAGTAAATCCGGCGGGCCCATGTCATAAGATTTATGGCATGTGAAAGGACCTTCCACTAACTACAATTGTGCGAAGCTAAATTTGTAGGCTAGATTTGATTAGCGCTCTATTAAGTTCCAACGTTCACTGCAAGGTGCCAGTTGCGGTGGCATCTAGTAACCAAGTTTACAGCTAGGTAAGAAAAGTAGGAACTAGTTGACATTGATCGTCTGCAGTCAGTACATGAATTACAGATAACACACACTAATACAGCCATCACAATTAACACTGGTTATCAGACGGATTCTACACACACACACAAAGTACACGGGGCTACATGACCGCGTTGTCGCAGCCCCTAACCTGAGGAAACTGCTTGCCACGGTGGGTGAGTGGTTATCGTGTCGGATTACTGACACCAAGCTTGCAGGTTCGCTCCCGGCCGTGGTAAGTGATTTTTGAAAGGCAGCAAAAATCACGACACGCATGTCATACGATGTTGGCATTTTAATGAACCCATTTGAATTCAGTAGGCCGTGTTCATAATGGCAAAATTAATCTCGGGATTTTCCGACAACTCAAAGTTCCTCATTTCTCTACTAGAAAGCGCTATAGTATCAAGGAGCTTAGATATCTAACCTCCTTGACTTTCATAGTGCTTCAAGGAACAACAAAATTCGACACGCAAGCTGCCCTCTGGGTGTCAAATAACAAATCTTGCACCCGACACTGAGGCCATACGATATTATTGTTATTTTTATTATAACTGAATTTTTACTTTTTATTTATCGTACGGCTTTTAGTACCGGGAGTGTCCGAGGACATGTTCGGCTCGCCTCAGTCTGTACAGTAGGTGATTCCAGCGGACACCCTTAGGGTGAGCTACAAGTTCCGTTCAATTTCATGTATTTCCAACTTTCGCTACCAGATATCAATGATACCTACTGGTGGACGTTGGAACTTTGATAGAGCGTTCCGACGAAATCTAACCTAACAATTGAGCTTCACACAAGTTTAGTCAGTGGAAGGATCTTTTACATGCCATAAATCTATGACATGGGACCGCTGTCTTTACTTCCCCTCCGAAGGAAGGCATACTGAAGGATATTTAACGCTCTTAAAAAAATCCGACAATCTCAGCCTGGTTTGAACCCGCTATCTTGGACACAGCAGTTCAGCATGCTACCGACTACGCCACCGAACCAACCAACCAAGCTTGTAGTATTATATGAATGTTAATCTCGTGATCATGAGCCACGGGACCTACATTTCTACGTGAAATCCAAACCACAGGACATGGCATTTCCCATGCTTTGATGGGTTTGACCACTGCAACACCACTCCCTCAGTGGGAACACCATGGAAAACTATATCTACTGCTTCTACGATGATTGAGGAGGAATTCGAATTCAACTCTTAGCTGTTTTGTCCCATGGAACTATATGTAACACGTTTCAACTCTCTGTTCAGAATGAAATTTCTTAATGGAGCTGGAAATCGACGCGCAACCTAAATGACACAGTTTCCGTTCGTGCTTCGAGACCAAATAGTTGTTCTTGCTTTGCGACATCGTGGTAATGTAGCCCTGTGTACTTGGGTGTGTTGAAGTTGTCTGATAACCTGTGTCACTGCGATGCTTGTACTAGTGTGTGAGCTTGTAATCAATGTAGGATTTGGGTGGGAAGCGGCCGTGGCATTACGTTAGGTATCATCTTGGCATTACCGACAGCAGTGGCTACGCAAGGTCATGGCATGGTCTGCTGACTCTGTAGACACGTGGGTTCGAACCCCACCGTCGGTCGTCCTTTAAATGGTTTTCCGTTGTTCCCCATTTTCAACACCAGGTAAATGCTGGGACGGTACCTTCTGACAGGCCACGGCTTCCTTCCTTCCACATCCTTGCCCATCATTCATCTTCATCCATTCCATCTCTATTCCCGGCGGGCAGGTCACCCACGGGCGTCGACTATAAAGACCTGCACTCGGCCTCTCCGGAGGCCACACGACAAAAATAAATCTTGGCATTTTCCTGGAGTGGAACTGAAAAAAAACTGAAAACCACTTCCAGGTTGGCTGATGTAGGAGTTGAACCCACCTCTTCTCAGTTTTGCCTCACGAGGCTAAGTGTACCACGTTCCAGCTCTCAGACCAGAATTACATTCCTTGACAGAGTCGGCAATCGAGCCCTAGTCTCCGCGGTTGAAGCCAAGAATGCTCTACTACGCAACGAGGCGGACACAAATAAATATGGTCTGCGAAAGTCTCGTTGGCTAAGATTGTAGAGCTCAGTTTTTAAACCACTACTACAGTATATCACATTTTCATTCAGTCGTCTAGTACCGCAGTGGGTAACAGGTTTGATCAAACTGCAGGTTTATCAACGCCAGAGCGTGTCATTTAGATGTGATATCTACAACCTGTGATAGACTATTGTCGGTTATTGGAAATGAATAAAAGTTTATCGAGGGAATCATAACACAGTAAATATTGACATGTGATATGTGTTCAGCGAAAATGCTATTTGCAGGGCTTACATAGATTTGAAGCGGCTTTGTAATGTCACGACTTTCACTCTCGTGTGGGGGTGAGGGGCGGGGGTGGAGAGCTTGTAATAATCCTAACAACAGGTTTTGTTAAAACGAAATTAAAATAAGTGACCGCTTTATGCGCGTGGTAAATACAAAATTCCATAACAAAAACATTTATAAGCTGTAATGTTACGATTGTAGAGAGCTATAAAATTTGAATCGATTCATAAAAATATATTTATTGACACAAAGCCAATCGATACAAAACTAAACATAGAGAAGGCACGACAGTTCGAAGGTACCTGAGGTTTTTGTTATTAGGTATATTAGCTGTCTAGAATTAGTGTATGAAATTTTTCCAAAGTGTATCCGATAATGCTATTGGCCTATTTTCATCAATTGAAATATAGACTTATGAGATCACACATTGTTTCCCTTGTGTGTGTCCCTTACACGTTTTGATTTGATTGATTGAAACTTGGTAGGAACTTACTACAAACCCACTGGACCCTGAATGTGCCTTTCTAAATTTGAAGAAATGTCACGAATCCAACATGGCTGCCACGTAAAATATTTCACCGGTCTTCAATATCTCTGAAACTATTGCAGAAATCGTTGTTGCTTATTTTAGGGGCTGTGGCATAGCGATATAATAATAATAATAGTAATACTATGTCCTGTGAATTTGTCAAAAGATTAAAGCAAATCATAAAAACGCACTTGAACAGCAAATACCTAGTGAAAGCTGTTAACACGTATGCTGTACCGGTGTTGAGCTACTCCTTTGGCACAATCAAATGGTGTAAAACGGACATGGAAGGTCTTGAGCGAAAAATGAGAACGATGCTCACAAAAGGAAGGAAACACCACCCACGATCTTCAATAGAGCGATTGACTCTACCCAGAAGCCTAGGTGGACGTGGCTTCGTTGACATTGATAACCAGATGAAACGACAGATAGTCAGCCTTCGGGAGTACTTCTACGCAGAAGCGAGGTCATCTGTACATCACAGAGCCATCAGTGAGGCGGACAGATCAACGCCACTGGTTTTGTGTCAGCAAGAGATTCAACACCTCCTACATACTAACCTTCAGAAGATGGAAGCATGGAAAGCAAAACCTTTGCACGGAAGACATCCAAATAAGGTGAGTCAAGCAAAAGTTGATATAACTGCGTCAAACTACTGGCTCACTTCAGGACAGATCTTTCCAGAAACTGAAGGTTTTATGCTTGCAATTCAAGACCAAGTCATCCCTACAAGGAACTACCTCAAGTTCATTGCAAAAAATCTCACTGTACCAGATGATAAGTGCCGCTAAGGCTGTCACCAGTCAGAAAAAATACAGCATATTACATCTGCATGTAGGTATTTCCTGGCGACGGAGCACAAACAAAGGCATGATGCAGTTGCTAAAATCTTGCATCAGGAGTTGGCTGATAAGCTTCTAAAAGGAAAGAAAGTTATGTACTACCAATATCAGCCAGAGTGTGTTCTTGAAAACAAAGAATACAAGTTGTATTGGGACCAAACTATTTTGACTGATCAATCGGTATCACACAACAGGCCGTATCTGGTTGTTGTCAGCAAGAAAATCAAGCAAACTACCTTGAAGGATGTTGAGATTCCTAACAACAAGAATCGCCAGTCAAAACACTTATAACAGATCAGCAAGCAAAACCTACACCTTACAGACCTCAATGGTCTGACGAAAGAAAATTGGCATTCTCCAACAGAATGAAACAATACTGGCAAGAATAACCGATCAATTCTTTGCTCGGGAGTTTCTTCTACAGCAATTTTTACATTTGCAAAGGATTGAACCTTAGAGAAAGTCTTGGTAAGACCACACCGGAGCCATCTGCTGAGACACTCCTCAGATAGCAGTACGCCGCGTTGCCGCCAGATGGCTGCCGCCACCACGCAGCCCTGCGCTCTAGCGGCAGGCTCGCAAGGTTACGGTGCTCCCATTGTATATGTACTTTTTTAAGGTATTTATTTGATTATGAGGCATTTAAAGAGGAAGTGAGTGCGTTTCGGGCACACATGGGGTTATGTGGAACCTGTAGGTACCCCATATGTGCAGGTTGGTGTTAACAGGACCTTATTTTCGGTATAAAACCGGAATGGGACCTTTGCAGAATAATATAGGGAGGATAACTAGTGGACCCAGCCAGAACTCTCGAATGTGATTAAACCACCCGCCCGGCTTTAAACGCACTTTTCACACAAATTGTGGATATTAATGAAATCAAAGTGCAATTCGTCACTGTTGCGGGAAATTCTCTTTCTTTTGATTGCTCATTTGTTACGGTCGGTTATTTGTGATACCACCCTCCCGGTTTTACTGTTATGCGGGATCAACGCGACACAAGTCTAGTGGGGTGTAATTGTTTCAACGCACTTTATAAACAAATAAATAATATTTCCGTTTTCAAGAAATACAAGATTTGCTCTGTAGTGTTGAGACTAGTAGGGAGATTTTGGCACAAACCGCACCTTCTACTGTAACTCCCTCTGGTTTAAGAGCTTGAGTTTTGTGAAACATCCACCTTAGCTTTTTATATGTGATAGTAATAATTATAATAATAATAATAATAATAATAGATCACAAAATCAGTATGATAAATTAAAATTAAATCAATATTTCAGCTCCTTAATTTTAATCTCACGTTGTAGCCATGTGGATTAAATCACTCACCACGACTACGTTGGAGAGCTGCGCTGAGTCCGAAGATTGGAGGTTTGAATCCCGGCGCTGGTAGCGGATATCCGGAATGTGATTTTTTCCTGGATTTTTTCTGACTCACTCCTGACCAGTCCCGGGGAACAAGCCCCTTTACCAACCCTAATAATTACAGTTACAGAAATACGGGAGACATTTACTATGTCATGGCACCTATTTTTCTCCGCGGAAACCGGTCCGCAATCCATATGATTTGATTAAGCAATATTTACAGCAGGATATATAGTACTTATAGATGCCACTAGATGGTGTAGAAATGAAAGACAGAAGAAGGGGGATGCACGCGGGTCAGGCAGTGCATTTTGTTGTTGTTTGTAATTTAAGTTTAAGTATTGATGTGAGTCGACTAAACAATGGAGCAGCTGATGGTATTGGTCGTCTGCCTCATTGTTGGCAGTGAACAATTGATTGCCTTGGGGAATACTTCGAAGGATGTGCTGAAATTGTGTTAATGTGTTAATGTGCGTGCAAATTAATGTTCTCAACATTATGACATACGATAACATTTTCTTTATTGCACTTTTCTCCCTTGCCTACAATACTTCCTGAGAATCTCACGTAACGGATATGATTGGTTAAGTACATTATGTATTTTCTCATGTGTACAAGTTAAAAATCCCTCAGTATGCCTTCCTTCGGAGGGGAAGTAAAGCCGGCGGTCCCATGTCATAGATTTATGGCATGTTAAAGATCTTTCCACTAATTACACCTGTGTGAAACTAAATTGGATAGGTTAAGAATGTAAACAACGCTCTTAGGTTGCTACGTTCGTTGCCAAGAGCCGACTGCGGTGGCGTCTAGTAGCTAGTTCTGAACTAGGCCTAGTAGTCGTTGACGGTGGCGTTTGGCGGCAAAAAAGTAGGAACTATTTGAAAATTCAAAGTTGCAGTCCCTACTTGAATTTAAAAAAAAACAGATACACACACTAATACAGTCATCACAATTAACACCGGTTATCAGACAAATTCTACACACACCCAAAGTACACGGGGCTACATGACCGCGTTGTCGCAGCCCCTAAACTAAGGAACCAACCAACCATGTGTACAAGGAAATGTTTGTATAAAAATGCATTTGCCATGACTTAGTAAATGAACCTCGTAAAAATACACGGAGATGGTGGCCAAGATGTCCCGAACCCCTAAAACCAATTAACTGCAACAAATCTTAAGTTTAGAGTGACGATTTTCTAGAACTATAACAGGGGTGCTCAACTTTTGGTGCGCACTGTACACGTGACATTTCCTATGAATGACTCGACTTTAATTCAATTGGAGAAAGTGCCTTGTAGAAATATTTCAAATTGACTTGCGACTCCTGCAAACAATTTATAAGGCTCAGCGCTTAGTTACTTTCTTTTGTTTTCTTTAGACTGGGTGTCACATATGTGATAGTGTATCTTAGTGGCTGATAAATTGGAACTATTGGCTTGTTCCAAAGATATATTACAAGGGTACGACAAGCGAGGAGAGAGAGAGAAAAAGGTCTGGATTTAGTTGACTTTTTTATCGCATGCAGTTGAGTTGGGGAGAAGTAGTTGACGCGTTCAGTTTCCCACAGCGACCCAACGATTTATTATTCACAAACATAGAAATGGATGTCATTTCATCTCCTGGAACGTTAACAAGATGTGCCCTCTTCACTGGGAGACATCAAGAAAGATATCAGCTGAAATAATGAACTTGTCTCAGCCAAGAGGTAGCCTAAAAACAGATATTTTATCGGACAATGAGGAGTTGCGGCACGTAATTGGGCCGGGATGCACCTGCGAATTCTTGGAATTATTTCACTTTTTCTCTTCTGTAAGTTTGATGGCTCTTTTTTTATTCGTTTCACGAAGTCTGATAAAGGGGTAAGTCTCAATATCATTTAATCATAATTAATCTCAAAAACGTCTCCAATACAAATTTATATTTTAAATAAATCTTGTATAACTTACTGTAGTTACCTGGTAGGCGCCCGATTGATAATCTCAATTGAAACCAAGTTGAAACTAAACAAGCTTTTCTAATATAATATTTCATAACAACTATTATCCAATGACCATTAAAATCTACAAGTTCATATTTTCTCTGTTCAAGACTATTTACATTCATACGGTACATACATTTTCATTTGCCTTGCATTGTCCAGTCTACCAGTTATTATGGAATAAGAGTGGGCATCTTGGACATATTCTGAGTCGTGACCCTCCTTGTGCTCAGGCGGCTAGGACTACCCAACTCACTTACAGCTTCACTTGAACTTCTTAAACCTGCTAAAATTGTCCTAGTACCACTCCCATATGACAGAAGACTATTTTGCTATAAACATTTTTACTATTGACATTCAGCAAATATTGCTTTATTTTACATATTGACATTATTTTTCATAGGTTTAATGAGGAAGTAAAGCCGGCGGTCCCATGTCATAGATTTATGGCATTTAAAAGATCCTTCCACAGACTAAACTTGTGTGCAGCTAAATTGTTAAGTTAGATTTCGTCAGAACGCTCTATCAAAGTTCCAACCTTCACCACTAGGTATCATTGATATCTGGTGGCGAAAGTTGGAACTACTTGAAATTGTACGGAACTTGTAGCTCACCCTATGGGTGTCCGCTGGAAGCAGCTACAGACTCAGGCGAGCCAAACATGTCCTCGGACACTCCCGGCACTAAAAGCCATACGATAAAAAAGAAAAAGAAAAATAGGTTTAATTTTCATGCCTTGTTCTTAATCAGCTTTTTAAATTAATTCTATAAGATTTCATAATTTGTTTATTTCGTTTCCTGGTTGCTTTAAGTTTCTTAAATTAGATTTTTCAATGTGAGATAACCAATTTTTCCTTTAGTGCTTCATGATCAATTATTTAAATATATATTAAGAATCACTTGGTTTGTAAAATAATAAGATTTTATTTAGAGATTTATTTGTGCTGATGTCTGAAACATGTACACAAAGCAATACCGTAGGCCTACTGTAGTACATTTCGTTGATAAAGTATTAATATACGTCTTTTTGTTATCTTTAAAGAACTATATTAACCCTCGAGTGCATACACCTTATTTTGTACAGATTTGCATAAGCCGGGCCGGCGAGGATATTCTGGTGTGAGGTCAATATTAATAATAGTCTACAAATGAAATGTGAATATTTCACTACGTTCATTTAGGTTCTAAAATGGAAATTTATCATCGAAATGAGGAATTAACTTAATAAAATGTGAAAATATAAATACGAAAGTGTGATTTTAAAACACCTCACACAGCGTGAAACCATTACATCCTACATGAAGTCATCACAAAATTAACAAACTATGGTTTTGGTCAAGTTTTCTGTCAACATCCACACATCGTGTATCATGAAATGAATAAGTAACTGAATGATTTTAAAATATGAGATGGAAAGGCCCGGCTCATGTAAATGTGTGGAAAATTACAATATATCTACATTAAAATCCAGCAATTTTCTAGGTTTGTGCCTTATGTGGGGTTTCGCATAAGACACCAAGTTGGCTATCAGTGGGCTCTTGGTGTCCCCGCCCGGACCCCCACAGCCGTGAAAGCCAATATGCCATCTTTTTGGAAGCCTCATAGGGAGGTAAAGAGGAGCAGGTACGCTATATAAAAAGGGAGGTAGCGCGCAGTTCGCTACTCTTGTGGGGGTCCGGGCAGGGACAGCAAGAGCCCGCTGATGAGCCAACTTAGTGTCCTAGACAAAACCCCACACAAGACACGGCACAAACCTAGAAAAATTGCTGAGTTTTAATTCACTGGCCGTGAAAGCCAATATACCAATTAAAATATAGCTACATTGTTACTCAACTATAAGCAATTATGGTTGATTTGTTCTATTACTGCTCGGACACTCGCGCTAGTTATAGATACAGCGTTACTCGCGCGGGCTACATATATAGCCCAAAGAGTTATTCAGTCTGATGGACTCGCACACGTTATTTTCGGTGTTCAGTTTCAATAATATGATAAATAATAGTATAATATATAAGTATTCTAAGCTAAATCTGAAGATTTTATGTAGGCATTTATCTTCATATGAAGAGAAAATTCAATTGTATCGTACATTTTTGGTAAAACTGCAACAAAAATAAAACTAATGGAACTAGAACTGTTAAATTATTTTTATGTAAACCTAAATACTTACATTAGTGCACATTACGATTGGAATTGTACAAAAATAAAACTAGGTTAGATAATTTCCTTAAAAAATCAGCACTTATTATGAACAATTTCTGTATTATAATTTATTTTTTCTCGAAGTTTTGAAGTTTATTTTTGCCCTTTTGGCTACAATCTATAGCCCAGGAAATTCATAAGCATGCTCAGACAAATTTGCCACTCAAGCATTCTGTGCAAATGGACACACTGATCCGAGAAGATCTTCATTGCACTTTGCGCATCTGTTCCTTGTTGATTTATCCCTTCCTCGTCCACACAAGAAGCAACAGCCTACTTTATTTCCAATACACTCAAACTATCATTACTTTCACCTAAACACTGACTGATTTGACAGTCATCTACATGACCGCCTCCTGTGAGGCAACTTTTCCTTTGCACGTTCAATTCTGAAACTGCGATGCTCGCGCGGGCTACTATTGTAGCATCTAATGCATCTGCTGTCAGTTTGTTGCAATTGGTTCAGTTGGAATCACACCCGTCTGTTAAATACAGCATCAACAGGCAGCTACAGAGAATATCAATATTCCTAGCAAAAAAATATACTCTGCGCTACAACAAAATAAATCACTGGGCTACACCTGTAGCCCGCACGAGGGTTAACTGTGAGAGGAATGTTGGGAATTTCACACTGGAGGTCCGAACACTTTAACCATAAATCACACCCTGGGCCTCGTACACCCGGCTTATGCACTCATGGGTTAACCTAAGTGTAGTTCAGTTTCGTTGAGTTAACTAATACGTATTCTAAGGAGGCAGGTTATCTCCGAAATCGGGAGAAGAGTGGGAATAATGTCAAAATTACATTTTTTTTCACCTAGAAGTTTGCTTCTATGCATGCGCACATACCTCACGAGGCTGAGTGCACCCCGTTCTAACCCTCAGACGAGAATTTAATTTCTTGGCAGAGCCTGGAATCGAACCCGGAACTCAGGAGTAACAGTGAATAATGCTAGCCACTGCGCCGTGAGGGGGGGGGGGGCGATTAATGGTGAAGGGCCGCGCCCATTATGGGTATTATTGTGGGATGTTGTAGTGCTTGGTAGTGTATTTCTAGTGTAGTTTTGTATATACTGTACGAGTATGCTAGCATTCGTGGTTGTCACCGTGGAGGCCCGGGTTGAATTCCCGGCTCTGCAAATAAATTTATGATGATGATGTTGATGATGATAATTGTTGTTGTAAGGGGCCTAACATCTAGGTTAACGGCCTCTAATGGTTTGAGTGATCGTGAAGATGATAATGAAATGTAAACTATAACTAAAACTAACTACTAACTTATATACTAGAAGAAGAAATGGAAAACAAAAGGAGAATAAGGCAAATAAAGGACAGGCGGAAGGAGGAAAAGAAATGCCCTCAACCCTCGAAGAATGCGGATTGAGGGACTTGGAAGGAAGGAGAGCCATGAAAGGTGGATAGGAAAGTGAAAGAGGAGAGGGTCCGCCCCAGAGGTAATGGATAAACGGGGGGAAAACCGGACCCAGCTCAGGAATCCCTCGGGGTCGCCAACTCCCGAACTCACCAGCTGTGAGCTTCTGAGGGTTTAGCAATATCCAGGGTGCACCAGAAGTGCTGGGGCCTTGAGCAGAAGGCAGGAGGCAGGAGATAACATGAAAAGATAAAGAAGGCTGACCCCTCGCAGAAGGAGGGTATCAGAAAAGATGAGACAAGGCCAATTAAGGCGGGAAAAGAAGAGACTCCCTAGGCCTCGGATACCCTAATACCGTCGGGGTCGGAAGAGAACAAGAGTTGACTAGGTGAGGTCGACAGGAAAGAAGACGGAGAGGAGCCCGGCACAAGTAAGTGGAAGCAATGCCAGACTCAGCTGGGGCCCCGTGGCAGCCAACCCACGTCCCACTAGATGTGAGTCCCTGGGGGGCCAAGAAATATAATTCTGGTCTTAGTGTTGGAACAGGGTACACTCAGCCTCGTGAGGCAAAATTGAGAAGAGGCGGGTTCGATTCCTACCTCAACCATCTTGGAAGTGGTTTTCCCTGATTTCCCACTTCTACTTCAGGTAAAATCCGGGATGATAGCTAACATAAGGCCACGGCCGCTTCCTTCCCATATCCTACCTCAATTGCAAGTACATACATTAGAACAGCCATTACAGTGACACAGGTTATCAGACAAATTCTGCACACACCCAAGTACACGGGGCTACATGATTTCGATGTCGCAAAGCCCCTAAAAATCAACAACAGCAACTGTATAGGTTATATGAATGATTTGATCTAAACTGTTTATGGGTGTTATTTCGGGATTTTATAGTACCGACAACGGTAGCTACGCTTGTTAAAGCGCAGTGCTAGGCCATGGGGCCAGGTTATCTACGGATTCAGAAGATGCGGGTTCGAGCCCCACCGTCGGCCGTCCTTGAAATTGTTTTCCGTGGTTTCCCACATTTTCAACTCCAAGCAAATGCTGGGAAGGTACCTTCAGGCAGGCCACGGCCGCTTCCTTCCACAGTTACATTCATTTCATCTGCCACTAACTCCTCTCAATAGAGTGGCCTCAGTAAGGGCATCCGACCGTCAAAACCACCCACAACATAGTCTTTCATCGCATCTCATTCCCGTTGAAAACGGGAATAATAAGGGGTAGACATACATTGCGGGATTTTGTAGTATATTTTTTGTAGTCTTGTATATATGTACTAGCGGACTCGTGCGAGACCTCTCGCATAATGGGGTGTGTGCACCCCATGTGTACAGACTACCCGCCCGGTTCTAGTGCTATGCGGGCTGTACGCGAAACAATTCTTCCAGGGGCTATCGTCTTGTTTATTTCTTTAAAAGCACTTCATATACAAATAAATATATTTCCGTTGACTTTTCAAGAAATGCAAGATTTTTCCTGTACTATTGAGACGATTTGGAAGATTTTGGTACAAACCGCACCTTCTAACTCCTTCTGGTTTAGGACCTTGAGTTTTGTGAAACATACACCTTAGCGTATTTTATAATAAGATGATTTGAATAACCTCGATCTGACGATGTTTGCTTGACGAGCAAAACATTTTATTCTAGAAATGCCCTCCTCTCAAATAAAATCGAGCATAATAGTCTACATTTTAACCGACTGAAAATTCATCACTTAATTGAGTCGGTGACTAAACCAACATCTTCAGAGTTTTCCGGACGAGATTAAATGTACTGCATTTCGACTCTCACTGTCAGACCAGAATTGAACTTCTTGGCAGTGTAGAACAGAGTTTCTCTAAGTGGGGGGTGGGCCCCCTGGTGTTAAAGGGAGGCGCCGGCTCTGATTGTAATATTTATGTTTCATATTCTGTAACTAATATTGCTATCCTCATATCCATGAGCCTATCATATGCAGGAAGCTCCCACGACTATTCAAGACTAATATACTCGTACTTTTGCTGTCTTATTTCACAAGAACTGACCAGTAGATCCTGTCAGCAGGAATTCTGAGAAAAGGTGTAGAGTAACATTTCCCACACAGCTCCCTTTCCCGCGCCACCCCCAAACAACCTTCTTCTTCTTCTTCTTCTTCTTCTACTTCTTCTTCTTCTTTCTCTTCCCCAATATGCCACTACCGTGGCGTTGGGAGATAACCTCGGATCCATCCGTCCATTTCCGAGGCCATCTTTTATTCTCTGAATCAGTAGATAGCCTACACTGTGCGGGTGAATAGTCCAGCGACAGCGTGCGGTGGTTTCCCTTATAGTATCCGCCCTGCTTAATTACTCCCACGTTGTTCAGGGCTGGGGGTGGGCATTTCCACCCGCCCCAGAGGCTATGGTTTTCCCGCCAATACGCGGGTGGCTGATTGCAGTGGTTGCCCACTGGGCTTTGGGGTCGCCACTTCCGTACGCCACCCAAACAACCAAAATGTGACCGACACATCCTTACAAGAATAAATTCGTCTATGTCTGCCATTATCGACTCGAATTCAACCAGGCCTTTGCAGTAAGTTCAAATACAGTGAGTGAACAGGTGATTTCTAGTGCGTGTTCAGTGGACATGGTTAGCCTGATTTACAATAGACTGATACAAGTAAAAGCATTACTCTTGGATAAGTGGCTTAATAGCAGTAGTAAACAGAGACCCCATGAAAGTGATAGTGCTTGCCCTCCTTCGGAAAAAGAAAAGGGTGGGCGGAGCGCTAAATATTTCATGCTTCAGAAGTGGGGCGCGACAGAAAAAGATTGAGACCCCTGGTGTAGAGAGACGAACCTGCAATGCTAGCCACTACACCACAAGGAGGTTGAACCACAATTCACTCTTGGATGCGACGTACAGTTTGTAATAAAACGCCCATTATTTGACTCTCTTACTTGAATACATAAACTGATATGAATCTCGACTTCCACTCTTGCTACAACTGTGGTCTTCATTTTGCTGGATGTCAAATGCTAAGTGATTCTTAATATAAATCAGTTTAACGGCTACGATATTTTACATAGAGCAAACACATTCTTGAAACTCAGCGGGTGAATGAAGTGCTCAACTGGGCCCCCATAGTCTCCTGGCTTGTGTAACAAAAGAGAGAGGAATGCACAAGAAAGTTATGTTCGTTCAGATAGGAACAGGTGTTCGTCCGTCACAAAAAAATAAACATGGTGTGCTATCTTATGTTATGAGCCTTCTTCGAGGAGGTAATATGGTTAACATTACATCACGGCGACATCGCCACTAGCTCTCCGGCTAGTATTGTTTTACACCACTAAACCTACTGTAGATAAAATGTGTCACTGAAAGAAAAAAACTGATGGTACTGACGCTACTTGCATCAATCATAGAGAATTTACTTCTAATTATTATTATCATCACGAAAGTTTAGTGCTTTTCAGTCGGTCAACACGAATGTACCCAAAAGAGATGCGTTATTCCCCAATCCTGAAATTAATTACATGAGATTAATAAATAATAAATAACAATAACAAATAATAGCACATTATGCAACGAGCCTATAATGGCTATAATTAAGACACGAGTATTTTTATAAAACGAGCGTATGCGAGTTTTATAATTTCCATACGAGTGTCTTAATTACCATTATAGGCGAGTTGCATACGATTGTTTATGTTCGACGATAATTATAACTTTATTCTATGTTTTAACATAAATATTCATAAATATCTGTTCAGTCACTAGAATGTTGTGATCGGGTGCTGCGGTGAGTAGTATATCTCTGTTTTCCAAGCTCCCTGGACAACCGACGCATGCGCTCTGTGTGCTTCAATGCCATATGTTCAGATTGTGCTCCAGTATTCAGTAAAACTGTCACCGAAGTCGTTTCAAAACCACGCGCTGTGTAGAAATTGGTTTTGGGGATATTAAGGTACAGTGCTATTTCTTGTCTCATATTCACCAGTTTATTTGCGCGAACATATGGACGGTGCAATTTCGGTAATTTATATAGACATGTTGGATTTTGAGCGCATGCGCGAAGGTATCCTTATCTAATTGGTCACACAACTGTTTCTTGAGCTCTAATTGGTGGGAGAAACTGTTTCATAATGAAAAATAGTGTTATAATGAGCCTCATTATGATACAGTTTTCTGACACATAATAGTTAGGGTCGAACATAAATAATATTATTTTTCAGGATTAGGGAATAACCCAACCCTTTTGGGGGAAAACTCGTGTTGACCGACTGAAAAGCATCAAACTTTCGTTTACTAAGGAAAAACTGAAAATGACTTCAAACACCATAATGTTATAATTATCATCACTATTATTATTATTATTATTATTAGGTCGGCCCCCTGGTGTTGGGGGTAGTGATTGCGCTTGCCTCGCACTCGTTCGATTCCCGGCTCCGTCAGAGATTTTAGAAACTGACGTGAGGGCTAGAATAGGGTGCACTTAACCTCGGGAGTAGCTGTCTGACAGTGAGGCAGCACCCCGGTCACGGAGACCAAGATTATCGGTCAAGGGGACCCAACGCGCTGACCACACGTCTCCCCATATTCTGCAGGCCAAATGACTGGACAGCGGTCGTTTGGTAGACCTAGGTCCTTAATGGGCTGTAGACCCACGGAGTTTAAATAACGTTCCTGGTGATCTAATCATTCGAGTGCAATGCAACTAGACACAGCGAATCTTTATTCAGAGCTGTGTAGAGTCATCTAACGATGTTCAATTGTTTTCAAAAATTAAAGATGGCATCAGCTCGAAATTTTAATACTTTATTTTATCTCGTATCTTATTCAGGCTATTGGAAAGATTATTCGTATGATAGGCTAATTATTATCTAATGGCACTAAATTATGTAGATTACTTTTCGTAAATCATAGAGGCCGTGCATTTCAATTTTCTAAAAATTAATTCCCGTGGTTCGTTACAGAAAGATGCCATCTCACGGGAGTAATCTTAATCACCGATATTGAAAGTTATATATTCTAGCACAACTTCTAATTATAATAGTGTCGGGGTGACATAGGCCGTGAACAAATAGTACATTATGCAACGAGCCTATAATGGCAATAATTAAGACACGAGTATGTTTATAATTTCCATACGAGTGTCTTAATTACCATTATAGGCGACTTGCATACGACTGTTTATGTTCAACGATAATTATTATAACAATTTTATGTTCGAACATAAATGTTCATAACTATCTGTCGAGATTTCGCCAGTTTTATGTACTGAACAGAGCGCATGAGATGCAGGGAATGCCTTGTATTTGACCATGGCCACCTCGATTACCCTACTATGACAGTAGGCCAGGCAGTGAAATTTAAATTAGAAGGCCGTGGAACTCAGCGCATCTAATTATCTAATTGGTCAAACAACTGTTTCTTGAGCTCTGATTGGTGGGAGAAACTGTTTCATAATGAAAAATAGTGTTATAATGAGCCTCATTATATTACAGTTTTCTGACATATATTAGTCAGGGTCGAACATAATAGTACATTATGCAACGAGCCTATAATGGCATTAAATACCATTATAGGCGAGTTGCATATGACTGTTTATGTTCGACGATAATTATAACTTTACTATATGTTTTAACATAAATATTCATAAATATCTGTTGAGATTCAGTCACTAGAATGTTGTGATCGGAGTGAGAGCACTGGGTAGGATATCTCTGTTTTCCAAGCTCTCTCACCGACCGACGCATGCGCTCTGTGTGCTTTGCAGTTTATTTACGCAAACTTATGGGCGGTGCACTTTCAGTAATTTATATACACATGTTGGATTTTGAGTGCATGCGCGAAGGTATCCTTACCTAATTGGTCACACAACTGTTTCTTGAGCTGTGATTGGTGGGAGAAACTGTTTCATAATGAAAAATAGTGTTACAATGAGCCTCATTATGATACAGTTTTCTGACATATAATGTTTACATTTCGACATCGTCGAACAGAAAAGCTATTTAGTATATCTCATGGAAAACCTTTTTAATGGAGGGGGGCGGGCGGAGGGGGGGGGGGGCGCAGTGGTAAAGCTGTTGGCCTCTCACCAAGGTGGACCGGGTTCGATTCCCGGTCAATGCATGTCAGATTTTCGAAGTGAAATGCCATGTCCTGTGGTTCGGATTCCACATAAAAAGGAGGTCCCGTGGCTCATGATCGCATGATTAACGGTCACGTAAAACTAAAAGCTTTCTTCCTTTGCTAGATTATAATGGGCAGGAGAGTTTTAATGGAAAAGACCAGTGGGAAATATGAAAAAAGGCTATTTAGTTCTACACAGAACTAGTTATTGAGTGGGTTAGTACAAAACCCCAGCATACGAAATGTGCCATAAGTTTGTTAGTACCACAGCAGCTGCGGCTTAGGCTTAAGACCATTCTCAACCTGTAGATCAAGTCTGGGGAACGTTACTTGTTGTAGGTTTAATTCCACCTCAGGAAATAATTACACGGATTGGAAATAAACAGAGTGTAATCCAACTGCTCAATTCCGTTTCCGTTCCGATCCGTTAGGTCGTGAAGAGTGATGCGCCAGCCACGCGCACCAGTTGGGGCATAAATCTGTTGTGGCGCGCGCTTGGGACAGACACAGGCTGCATTGTCTTCTTATTAAAGGCGGGTTAAATTCTTTGTGTTTGGCAGACACTTCCGTTGCTGACTGAGACCGATAACACTGGCACAATAAACTAACCGAGTTCAATCCTGTTTTACAGTAGTAAATATATTTAATTTGTACTTATTTACATTTAATTATTTAAGCCTAGTTATAATTATTATTCATTTTTAGCCTATTTTCATTTATGAAAAAATAGGCTTATGAGATCACATTTTGTCCGTGTGTATGTTTGTGTGTGCGTGAGTGACGGCTGGAGCGATTTCAATAAAACTCGGCAAGGGGACTTTATTCATCCCATTCCTGACCCGGTCGGAGACTGGAAGCAGGCTGTGGATTTTCTTTTCAAGTTTATAGCACTATTCTGGACGACCCTGACCGAGCCCTTCAAATTTTGTTATAACTCACCAATCCAACATGGCGGCCGTGCGAAATACGGTATTTCACCAGCATTCAATATCTCCGAAACTTATACCAATATCACCCTGGAATATTTTACGGTGATAAAGGGAACTATTAGAAGTTCACCTATGTGCCTCTTGAAAACCTGGTAACTACAAAACCAACATGGCGGCCAAGCGAAGTTGCTAGTTTTAAATAGTCGTTTCTCGCGATTTAACCAACCAAACGCAATAAAACTTGGTACAGTATATGTTTATACACATTGTAATGCACCGACATCTAACTTCGTTCAATTGTTTACATAACCTCAAGATGGCGGCTGTGCGAATTTTAAAATTAAGTTTTTATTTATTGTGTCGTAATCATGCGATCAAAGTGAAAGTTTGAATAATGAACCTACGCAATAGTTTTCCTTTAATGGTACATGACTCTATGGCCTATACATATAACAATCCAACATGGCGACCATCCGAAATATTTAGATGGGTCTCAATATCTACGAATCTATTACAGCAATCAAACTGCATTTTTTAATGTTCATAGGGGCTATGCACATAAGTTCACCCATAGGACTTTCAATAACCTGGTGATCACAAATCCAACATGGCGGCGACGCGAAGTATAAATATTCACATGAACGTTTCTCGCAATTTAACCATCCGACGGCTTCGGCCGGGTTTGAACCCGCTATCTTGGGCATAGAAGCTCAGCATGCTACCGACTACGCCATCGAAGCCGCCCTTGTTTACATTAATTGGCAAATTAGAGTGTAAATGAAAATAGAAATTTCATTCATCATGTTCAATTTTAATTTCACATTTGTTTCCGATTGATGCGACTCGCATGCCTCAACTGCAACGTGTGGTAAAAAGAGATGAAGTATTGATGCGTTGTCTCGGCTATATCTGCTAAATTAATCTAATACAAGGCTTATGAGCGGATATGAGAAATTAGTGCTTCTAATTCACTGTCGCTGTAACGGGGATCAAGATTGATTGGGCTGCTACAGGAATTAGTGACTTTTTGTAGAGCTTTGCTTAATGGGCTGTTTTATAGGGACAATTAGGAGACAATACAGTTGCTTCAAGGACAGAACTGCCCCGTGGGAGGTCAACGATTTGCTGGCAGTAGTGTGGGTGTAGTTCAGTACAGCCTGGTTATCCAAGTGTTGGTAGAATTCTCTTACGTCCGGCAGTTTAGCCGAGCGCGTTGAGTCACGCTACAAAACTCCAATTGAGATTGTACTAAGTCCAAACAGCGGAGGTTTATTTTTTGATCCCTGGGATTTTCGACACCTTCCCTAGACAAAAATCGGTAAGACATTTTATTCAAGTCCCACGTAATCACTCTCAATCATGGACCTAAACTCCCGGCTCCGTGGCCAAATTATTAGCGCACTAGGCTTTGGCCCAAAGTGCCCTGGGTTCGATTCCCGTCCGAGCCATCAGGGATTTTTAATCTCCTGGGGTTAAGAATTCCCATGACTCGTGGAATGGGTGTATGTGACGTCTTCATCATCACTTCATCCTCAATACGACGCGCAGGTCACCCTCGGGCGTCAACTAGAAAGACCTGCACTTGGCCTCTCCGGAGGCCACACGATTATTATTATTATTTTTATTATTATTATGGACCTAAACAGTTATATCCACTATTTCTTTTTCATGTAGGCGCTTGGATAACATGGTCTTCAACTCAGTGTACTTGGCAGTGGGGACGTTTGGGTTTGACTTCTGCCTCTTTCAAGAAATATAAATTTGGTCTGAAGGTTTGAATGGGGTACACTGAGTCTTGTGAGGCAAACTTGAGAGGAGGTAGATTTTATTCCCACCTCAGCTGTCCTATAAGTCGTTTCCCATGGTTTCCCACTTATATTACAGACAAAATACTGCAACATCCTTCACAATCCTAGACTTATAGAAATGTGGCTAGTCCATGACCATATATAAATATCTTAATCACATGTAATTTCTTTGAGCTTAATTTTTCGCATATTCCTTTAATTTTAATTACGTTGTGTTGGTCGACTGAAAGTTACAATGCAAATTGTCAACACTGAAAATTGGCTTCAAAACTATCTTTGTTTCATTCAATTGGTACCAAGATTAATACCACAGCCGTCTCATTCTCAATCTTAATTCCAAGTACAATTTCACACGCAAAACAACATCTTAAAATAAAAGTAATAATATCATATGGATGCCACAGCCGCCAAAGCTCATGCAGTGATGACAAAAATGATAACAGTAATAACTCTAATTTCTTTCCTAAGGGATCTGTTTATCCCTGGGACACATGGTGCAGGTACAACTTCAAGACAACCAAATCTTTATGTACGTCAAATTTTCAGCCAACATCTGCGTCCATACGTCGTATCTCCAATGAAAAATTATCACAATTTCTCATAAACTGGCTCCAGAAGCCAATTAAGTCTGAACCCTTTTCCTGTCTACTCTGTCTTATTAATTTTTAATATACCAGCAGTATAAACCCCCCCGCTGCTGTCATTTCTCCCAAATGACTAGCTCATGATCACCTGGATACCTATCACCTCAAGATGCTTTGAAAATTAATTAGTAAACTTTCTCTTTGACAGCCTCAAGATATGCACTGATCGAGGAGTCGCCAACATAACTGAATCCATGTCGTAATACTGTAGTAATTAATAATGGTGATTATGTCTTGACGAGGGGAATTCCTTGCCAGGCACTGTATGTATGCGTTTCGGTCCAACATCAGGTGGCCTCAGATTTGAGTCCGAGACATTTTATAATCCGGAACTGATGAGAATTCGTCCCAAATAGAGCGTGTAGGAGTAGCGGTCAAGCTGCATTCTTCCCATTAGGATAGACCGAGTACAGTTCACGGTTAGTGCATGTGAGATTTTCGAGGGAAAATATCACACCCGGTAGTTAAGATTTCACGTAAACAAAGGAAGTCCCGTGACACATGATCGCGAGATAATCGCCCCTCCCCCCTCCCCCCTTTCTCATTTAACTTTTTCCAAAGATGCAAGTTGGCAAATAGGCCTATAACTCATATTTCTTTGTAGGGTATTTAAGTTAATTTAAGCCTTACATTTGCTTTCTCCTAGTCTTATTGCCTGCCAAATTGGTGAATGTGCATTTGGTTATGAGGCAGACTGTACATCCTAAATCAGAGTCTCGTACGAGTGGGAATTTTATGTCTGAAACCTCGCTTCAATTACCGCTCGAATGGAGCATGCAATCTACTTAGGTAGTGTGCAATCTTGTGTTGCTAGTACCAAAGCTTGGTGGAGCAGAGCTGTAGCTTTCAACATCCAAAGTATCACACGAGAAAAGTTTCTGAAATAGTTCTAATCTACCTCCAGCGTTGCTGGTGGTATGGTATTATAACCAAATTGTGCCCAATTACATTAGGTGGGAAAACAAGTATTTATACACTCGAACCTGAAAGAAATATTTCATGAGATATTTATCAAAAAATAACACGCCTTTATGTACACAAATTTGGGGTCTGTCTGTTAGGTAGTCAGCCCTAAGGCTGGTTGGATCCTCAAATAGCACCGCCGTTATGTTGTGTGGGTAGATACCCACAAAAACCCAAGGCAGCGCTGTATTGAGGCGTACTAGGCAAGAAGAGGAGTGAGGTAGTTTGCCATTGCTTTCCTCACTGAGTCAGAACAGCAGTACTAACCCTATGAGCAGAACCTTTCACAGCTTAATTGGTTGATAGGTCTAGATCGTCTAGTGATCATCATCAGATCCTGCTCACTTAGGCTTAGGTAGGCTAATGTAGGATGTTTATGTATTACACTTATGCACAAATGTGTATACAATATTTAGATTACAAACGTTTTTAATAACTTGTGTACAGTTTCAATCTTTCTTTCAGATATTATTGTTCAATCAGTTTGAAGCACTTCTAGTGTTGTTGCGTTATTATTAATGTATTTAAGTATACTAGTCTGTGATATACATATATATATACACCACGGACAGGCCAACAAGGACAACGCAAATATAACTTCTTTATAGGTCTAGTTTCCTTCTTTCTCTTCCAGAAGTCTTTCATCCTGGTCGACTGCGCAGCTCTTCTTTCAGCAGTCCATTCTCCTCTGTTGAGATTCTTCTTCTCCCCGACAAGAATTTCGAGGCCATTTTTTCCTGTACTCTATTCGATTTAAACAATTTTAATGTAATTTTGAATGTTTGAAGTTCTTCATTCATTTGTTTTACATAGCCTCCTTGCCCTTTATAGTTCCAGATTTTATCAAAAATTCGTTTGTTTAACCTTGAGCAATCCGTGCGGACCATATGTCCGTAGAACTGAAGTCGCCGTTTTCTGATCATCTCTTCAAGGTTGTCGATTTTACTATATATTTGTGCATTGGATCTCAGTCTATAACCTTCCTGTGTTTTCTTAGGACCATAAATCCTTCTTAAAATTCTTCTTTCCATCTTGAGCAAATTCTCCATTCCTTGTTGTGGTGTTTGAAGCCATATTTTCAGTGTTGCCTTAGTAAACAAGAGTTTAGTGCTTTTCAGTCGGTCAACACGAATGTAACCAAAAGAGATGGGTTATGCCCTAATCCTGAAATAAATTACATGAGATTAATAAAACACTAGCCAAAAGAGATGGGTTATGCCCTAATCCTGAAATAAATTACATGAGATTAATTAGTGTTTTATTAATCTCATGTAATTTATTTCAGGATTAGGGCATAACCCATCTCTTTTGGGTACATTCGTGTTGACCGACTGAAAAGCACTAAACTCTTGTTCTCCATTCCGGTTATATTTGTAGTTTCCATGACGTACAAGATGACTGGTCTAACAACTGTATTAAAATGTCATAATTTTGCATTGATAGACAGACAGGTTATTTTTATTGTATATATTTTTTTGTACAAAAATTTAATCTTTCCAATTTCCCTTTTTTGTTCTCAATTGCCAATTTATCCGTCCCATTTCTACTAATTATTTCTCCAAGATATTTAAATCGGTCAGTGACCCTGATGCTCCCATAATTTGTGATATATTGAATTATTATTGTGATGGACTTCAAGAATGATGTTGTCTACACTATTTTCTTATTTATTATTATAATTCAACCGTTGGTATTTAAACTAGTAGCCTGTTGTAATGTGGTTATCTTGTTAATGAGGCAAATACACAAATGATACAATATGCTGGAGTTGAATAAGTTTATGTAAATTTATCTGGTATCTGAGTCCTGAGTCCTATACCGCGTTTCTTTCTCATTCACTGCTCACCTCGGAATGGTTGCTGTGTGCTCCGTTAGCTTCCTAGTTCGTAAATAGTGACGCCACCTATTTGTTATTTTGCAAACTGTGTTACTAAACGCTACGTCTAAGTGCCACCCACACCGTCTGTTGTTGTTGTTTCTTAAAAGCTTCTTGCTTGGTTTAATTAGTTTGTGTCTTGAGCCGGCAATGCCCTAAACTGTATTGATGTACTGTATGCTAATGGTTCAGGACGTTCTCAGCTATTGATGACCAATCTCTCCCCACCTCAGACCCTCCTGCTCACTTAGGCGTAAATAATTAAGATGTTTAAGCCTAAGTGAGTAAGCCTCCGTGGCTTAGGCGGCAGCACGCCGGCCTCTCACCGCTGGGTCCGTGGTTCAAATCCCGGTCACTCCAAGTGAGATCTGTGCTGGGCAAAACGGAGGCAGACAGGTTTTTCTCCGGGTACTCCGGTTTTCCCTGTCAAAATTTCATTCCAGCAACACTCTCCACTATCATTTCATTTCATCTGTCATTCATTTAATCATTGACCCAGAGGAGTGCGTCAGGCCTCGGCAGCCGGCACAGTTCATATCCTCGCCGCTAGATGGGGGCTCCATTCATTCCATTCCTGACCCGGTCGGAGACTGGAAGCAGGCTGTGGATTTTCATTTCATTTTCAAGCCTAAGTGAGTAGGATCTGAGGATGATCGCTTGATGTTTGAAACATGTCATCCATTCTAAGTACCCCCATTTTTGTGCATAAAAGCGTGTTATATTGTGTTAAATATCTTATGTAGTGTTTTTTAATGTTAGGGCATATAAATACTTGTTTTCCCCGCCTAATAATAATAATAATAATAATAATAATAATAATAATTATATCGAATGGCCTCGGGTGCCGGGTGCAAGCTTTGTTATTTGACACCCAGAGAGTAGCTTGCATGTCGAATTTCGTTGTTCCTTGACTATGAAAGTCAAGGAGGTTAGATGTTAGATATCTAAGCTCCTTGAACACTATAGCGCTTTCTAGTAGAGAAATGAGGAACTTTGTGTTGGCGGAAACTCCCGAGATTAATTTTGCCATTATGAATTCGGCCTACTGAATTCAAATGGGTTCTTTGACATGCCAACATCGTATGACATGCGTATCGTATTTTTGCCGCCTTTCAAAAAAATCACTTACCACGGCCAGGAGCGAACCTGCAATCTTGGGGTTAGTAGACCGACACGATATCCACTCACCCACCCCACCTAATGTAATTGGACACAAAAAATTGTGTTGACCGACTAAAAAGCTTTCTTTATTATTAAATAGGCCTACTACGTTGTAATTACTCTAGTTCCCAAATCACGACTTGTGTGCAATAAGTGTGTTAGATATTATAGTTGGTAATTTTCTGTAAGTGTATAATTTACCACCGGGGAATTAACCCCATTTGCAAATAATATAAATGATGTAAAAGCATTTATTCTATGACATTGTTTGGCTCTGCATAACCCAATGTTAATAAGATTGCTATTCCCACTGGGCATGCCGAAACTTGGGGTAGGCCCTTATGGTGGTAAGCATTAATAATTGATGATAATGGCGATAATGATGGCATGCATATGTAATGTGTGTCTGAGCGAGGCAGCTTGTGGCAGCGTGTCCTGTGTCAGTAATAGTGCAGGCTGGTCCAAGTCACTCGACCGGAAGCGAGTGAGTTAGCTTCCTCCACTAATCCAAGTGCTCGATACAGTGACTACTACAATCAATTTATCGAGGAGCGGCAGCGGCCTCGTCTCTTATTAATTCCCTGTCTGTTTCTCGTGCTCACGACTTGTTAGAACGCTCGGCTTCACTAATTCAATTAGAAAAGGGACATTGCATGAAAAGTCTTTTAAAACTATTTGAAAAAGCGTTTATTTTCTTTCCAGTATCTTCGCTGCTACTTTGAATTACATGGAGTCTATTTCAGGCTTATCAAGAAGTCCATCTAGTGCTAATTACTAGAGCCCGGATGTTCAAGTATGGTATAGACATGTAAGTACTTATAATATAAATCAAATCCTTCCTTAATAAGCGGTTTTCATTTTCTTGTCATTTCTTCAAAATGAAACATTTTTTCAGAGAAGCCTACTTTTCACATTTTGCAAAAATGAGGAAAAAGTAGACCTATGAGATCGATCCGGGCAGATGTCTGACTGTCTATCTGTCTGTCCTTCTGTCTGTCTGTCTGTGTCTGTGTGCCCCCCCCCCCCTATCAACTCCTAAACGGCACCAGCAATCGAAACAAAATTTGGTAGGAGTAAAGATCTATACCTGAATATCTCAATGCCGTATTTGAAAATGATATCAGTGCTACCATCTGCTGAAAAATCGCAATTGAAATTTGAGATCCATGTTGGATATCATGGACGGTATGAATGGGAGTTATTTCAAAATTGGCACACGTATAGATAATAATATTTCAGTTTAATTTCCAGGAGGCCATACATGGCAGTGTTGCCAAAATGATTATAAGCCTGCTGATAGGTCCAATTTTTAAATGTATATAACCTCTACACTATCAATTCGAATTCAACCAAATTTCGCATGTGCTATGTATACATAAACAGATATAACTGAGCGTATTCTTAAGAGCCACCAGGGCTGTCAACTGTTAATAAATGCTCTCAAATTCTTTTATCCAAATACCAATATATATCAGAAAGTATGCAAGCCGACAGCTTTAAACTATGCACACGTATAGTACCTGACATTCTATATTAATTTGGAGTAATTTATATACGTCAATGCTACCAACATGTTTTTAAGCCTGTTGAGAGGTCCAACTATAAATACATGTACCATCTATACTATCATTTGGATTTCAACCAAATTTCGTTTGTGCTATGTGTACCATTACAGATATGACTAAGCGTATTCTTAAGAGCAACCAGCGCTGCCAACTATTAATAAATGCTGTCTCTATTTTTGTTACCCTAATATCAATATATCAGAAAGTATGCAAGCCAATAGCTCTAAACATTCCACACGTATAGTACCTGGCATTCCTGATTAATTTGGAGTAACTAACATACGTCAGTACTGCCAACATGATTCTAAGCCTGCTGATAGGTCCAATTTTAAAATGCTTGTAACTTCTATACTAACTAATGGATTTCATTCATAATTGGTACAACAATAGATCATATTATTTCCGATTATTTCTGACCAATACATGCATGACATTGTTGCCAACATGATTTTACGTGCGCTGTTAGATACACTCTTTAACTGCATGTAACGTCCATGCTATCCATTGGACTTCAACCAAATTTTGTATTCTGTACCTTAAGAAATGGAACTAAGAATATATTCAGTCACCAGGGCTGCCAACTGTAGTGTTCTATTAGGCTACATTATGCCGGATATACAGTATTTCGAACTAATTAGAAATTTTAATATTACCAACTTAATTTCGTCATTATTCTAGATAGATCCATATAGATTAATCATTGGCATGCATCTTAAATTTTAAGAAAAGTAGGCTCTTTAGTTCGTCACGGAACTTCTTGTTTTGTGTGCAACGGCTAAACAAATATTCAATTTTACTACATGGAACATACTTGCACTAAACTGGTCATATAGAGTTACAGTCTATCCTATTAATAATAATTATTATAATAATAATAAGAAGAAGAATCTTCTCTTCTTTTTCTTCTTAGCGTCATCCCGTAGGAACGGGGTCCGCTTTTTGGATCAATGCACGCCATTTCTTGCGATCTAATGCTTCCCGCGATTTCAAGTTTCTTGATCGTAAATCTGCATTAATTGTGTCCAGCCACCGCAATTTTGGTCTCCCACGTTGTCTCTGGCCGTCGACCGTTAGATGGTAGGCCGAGCCGATGACTGAAGTTTGTGGTGCACGGAAACGTGTCCATACCAACGGAGTCTCCATTCCTGCATTTTCTCATTGATTGGAGCCACGCCAGCTATTATGTCGAATTGTTGTGTTGGGGATATGGTCGAGCAGAGAAATGTCTAATGAACTTCGCAGCATCCGCATTTCCATGACATGGAGTGAGTGCTCAGCACTTCTAGGTGCTGGCCAACAATCGGTACCATATAATGCAACTGGTCTCACCATTGTGCAGTATATCTTTGATATTAGGCGGATAGGCATCTTCTTATCACAAAGAATACCGGTGACATCTCTGAATCGCATCCAAGTCGCATTGATTCGTGCTCGTACATCTTCATTCACAGAGCTGTCGCTATGCAATCGTGAACCTAGGTATCTGAATGTATTTACCTTGGTAAGAGGAGCTCCATTAATACCTATAGTTCCAGGGGATGGAATCGTTTCGAGGTATTCAGTCTTGTGGATGTTCAAATGAAGACCAAATCCTTGCAGACGATCAGGCCATGTCTGCACTTGGGTTTCAAGATCCTTCCTGGAGTCTGCCGCAAGCATCACATCGTCAGCGTATGGCAATGTCCATGGGACACACTTCTGCAGGTCTCGCATTATGGAATTCATGACGATAACAAAGAGCAAGGGAGACAGAGCTGAGCCTTGGTGAACCCCAACTGTCACAGGGAAACTGTCAGTCAGTCCTGCAGGGCATAGCACGTGGCTTTTGGTGTTGTTGTACAGCATTTTTACCCCGTTTATATACATTTCTGGAAAGCATACCAAATCATCTGGTGTGGTACTCGATCAAATGCCTTCTCAAGGTCAAGGAAAGCAACATGTAGTGGCCTCCTCTCCTCGCGGAATTTCTCCATCAGCAGGCGCACAGCAAATATTGCGTCTATCGTGCCACATCCCTTCACACACCCACATTGATTTGTTGAGAGCTGTACGATGTTCCTCAGCCTATTGTCTAGGATACTGTACATTCGAATATTTTCATAGTGTGGGAGAGAAGTCTGATTGGACGGTAATTGGTACATTCAGCTGGGTCACCCTTACCCTTAAAGATAGGTACTGTGATACTAGCTTACCAATCTGTAGGTATTTGACCAGAGAGCATAATTGAATTGAAGAACTCTGTCAGTCAGGTAATCGCATTGTCAGTAAGTTCCTCAATTTTCCAGATGTCTCCAGGAAGGTCATCTAGACGTGGGGCCTTTCCATTTTTCTGCTACGAATGGCCAATCCGACTGGGCTTTCCCAAAAACAATCTCTACATACTGAACCCTTGGGCCATAGGGTCCATGACGGTCGAACCAATGTCCTTAAGGAAGAAATGAAAGAAAAGTATAGTTTCTTAAAGGAATGGAGAGAGATTTTAAGCCAGGAATATAGCTCAACATTGTGCAAGCGACTAGGGACAGATGTTCCTTAGATGAGATCACCCCACTCGACATGCCAGAGAGGGCTGGTCACGAGTATTAATAACTGAGTGGAATCTTCCACCGTGATAGAAAGAGAAGCCTGAATCGGAATTCAAGCTGACGTGGCTGGAAATTGACAACGTCGCATATGCACCAGAAGAGGAATAATTAAAATTAACACGTTTACGAGCATAATAATGAGTAAACAAGCACAGTACAGTGAATCATTTTGAATGAGATATTTTTCAGTATAGAGAAACCATGTAATAATTGTGCAGAAATAAACTGCCGACGTAAGACGACGTCATCGGTGAATTACCTAAGCCTCTGTGGAGGGGAGAGACCAAAAAGAATGCAACACCCACACAATTGAGGACGAGAAATTAATTAATATCTCCAAATTGCACGATCGATTCTTAGGTGCAATAAGATCATTTGACATTGAGAAGACGAGCTTTCGGAAGGTATAATTTTTATATTTGTGGCACCATTATTTTAGAAGTTGACCACAGGAAAGGCTTGAGTCTTATTTTTTTGTAGTAAAACAGTATAAAGCTTCGGGCGTTTCCAAGCCAATCATGCAGTATTCGAACGGCCCGAGGGGTATCGCCACGCATCACGCATCACGAATCCGTCCAGGAGGACGTGAAGTTATATCAGCACATGCAGTTATTCTGAGAGCCCGTGAGGGGACGTAACGCTGTATCACGTCACATCGCATGCAGTATTCAGACAGCCAGAGGGCACGTCACTGCGTCACATCGTATGCAGTCCTACGAGCATTCCGTGAGGGGAAGTGCTGCTCCACGACGTAGAAGTAATCATTCCGACAGTCCGTGAGGGGATGTAACTCTGCGTTACATTGATAACAGCTACCAGTACTCCTTGAGGGGAGAAAACGCTGTTTCACACCGCCGAAGGAAGATCCGATAGCCACAGGCGTCACAGTGGTAACGACTTGCTTGCCTCCATTAGGAGCATTTAAGGCGAAATTTTAAGGTATCGCCGCAGTGAAGTATTAGGAAAATCCTAATTATAGGATTTAGGCCCGACTGTATACAAGTTAAAGTGAAAATTCGCAAGTTATAGTCAGAGCAGGCTGCGAACGTCGGACTTAAAGGCGATAGGTCGTTAAATGTGCGAACGAACAGATCATAACGTATGGAAGTATCGTACCAGACAGATAAACTGTTAGTTAAATTGAAGAAACCTAAAAAGGAAGAACAGAATACGGTTCGAAACGTAGGAGTGTTAAAACAGTTCAAATAAATAGAATAGGAGACTATAAATATTAGCTCCAGAAAGCAGGCGAACAATTCTAATAGTACTAGAATCAAGAAGTGCTAGCTGCTAGAAACTAAATCTATAGGTCTTAGAGGAGACCTCGATCCATATAGACTCTCGTTAGGATCAATAGACAGATCGACAGAGAAGCCGTTCAAGCTAGATAATAGCCAGTTATCCAGGATAGGAATAGCAGAATTGAACTCCAGGGAACAGTAGATGTTTCAGGACTTTCGCATTTCTTCAGAATAGGAAGCCGACATCAGATAAATCTCACCCTTGGAGACGGGAATTAAAGAAGATCACGTGTGATAGGCTCAGAAGTACGGCCTAGTGATCGAGTAATTGTGAAGTGTAAAATAATCAAGATTGTGTGTTAGATAATATTTTTAGTGTTATTATGTGTTCAAAAGGGACACACTAGTATATAAAAATGTCGTCAATATTAAGTGTTCTAGATATAGGTCAAAAAGTGTTTCTACGTAAGATGAATACCTTCAATATGGTGTAAAAAGTTCAAAGTGGGCCCCAAAAATGAAACACCACACCAGATTTAAGATCATGGGATGATCTGAAAATATGTAAGTACAAAATTCATTTTTATTTTGGTGTCAGAAATTGATTGTGTGCAACTCACCGGAGTTTTGAGTGAAAGGGATGTGTTTTAATGAATAAATACTGAATAATCAAGAATACGGTCTGAATAATAATAAATAAATAGAGAAATTATGAATAATGATGTAAAGAATAAATTCCGTAGAGGAAATAGGTGAATAAAGGGTTAAAGTATTTAACAAATGTCATAAGAGCAAGCGAAATATCAGTTAAATATCATGAAAGACATTGAAATAAAGTAAAGTTGAGATATGAAAGAAATAGCTTTTGAGCTTATATAAAGAATAAAGAATAATAATAATTAAATATGGAAATGTTAAATAAAAATCAAATAAATTGATATGAACATAAGAACGTTAAGCCTTAACGTATGTGTAAGAAATGAGGTTCAATGGAATATTTTAAAACAGGGAACGATTTATCGACCATGGAAAGATTAATATGTGAATTAAAATAATATGAATTGTTACTAAAGAGATTTATCAGTTCTTGGGAAGACATTTTCGGCTTAAAATAATGCATAGCGCATAATGAGCGCAAATATAATATTAAAGTGTCACGCTCGGAACGCGTAGTAGTTAAATACTTGGTACATTACTTATGGAGGGTAGTTGATTGCAGTGAATGATAATTGTATAAGTCCTCTATTTGTGACATTAGTATCACGAGGCATTGTGTATGTATTTAAAAAGGGAGCTAATATATGGTATTATTGAGCGTATGTCATATGGGCCACGGCCGACTCTAAATCGCATTTTGTATAAGCCCTCTGTATGGGATTAGTTCCCGAGGCACCTGAAGAGATTCGAATGCAGGATCTTCTTATGATAAAAGCCCCTGAAATTCTCCGTCGTCGTATGTGTATTTAATCTTCCCAATCAATGAGGACCCTCTCATAATTAATAAATGCCAAGGATATGAAAATGGTCTGTGAACCAAAGAATAGTTGTTTGAATGTTACGGTACAATAAAGCCTGGTCTCCTCAGAACTGGATAGAATGGAAAGGTTTGTTTTGAAAGCCTTGAAAATAAGCTACTAAAATGTTGGGTCAGACGGGAAATCTCCACCACCCTAACAGGTCATAAATCGCACCCCAGTAGTAGAGACTAGCTCTTTTAAAGCGAGATGGAACAGAGACCGTCTCGTAAGCTGTTGTAAAGAGAGACGAATACACCAGGAGTGTTTAGAGTTGTAAACGACCCGGGCATTGAACCGAGGCCCTTAAAGATGGATATTTCGTTTGCCGGTTCAGATCGTAGTTTCTTATATGATAATGATCTATTAAGACATAAGAGATAAATAACAATCCCTATTGTAATAATGTAAGGACGTGGGATTCCACGAGTTGATTGAAGGCAACTGAGTTCGGGAGTAACTATAGTTTTTTGACTGTGTCAAGTACCTTCACGCTCTGGAGTACACAATGGATTTTCTGATTACCTTAATATGTTTGTGAAATAAAGAGAGATGATAACAACTGAAGGTGTGGACATGCCCAAAAACATTGAATTAGATAATTAACATAGATTTTAAATATAATTATATATTTGTCCTTGAGAAATAAGTAAATATAAAAGCTAGTGTTTGAGGTGTACAAGAATGACACCGTAATAATGTAATTGCATGGAGCCAAAGAGCTCGGAGTTATGTAAACTTAATGTTAGTGCTTTATGGAAGTGAGACTAAGTAAGAATTGTTGGTTTATGTGGAAACCACAGGTTTTGAATTCAATATTTGTTTATTTTATTTTGTGATCCCTTGTTCATTTGGAGCAAGCAGTTGATATTTGGGTCAGTAATTAATTGTAAAAATATTTGTAGCGCCATTAATTTTATTAATTAAATATGTTTAAATAGGAGTTGATTTTGTTGTTATTTTGCAAGTGTATCCTCTAATTAATCCAAAATATGTGAGTCACAGAGAGGGGGAACTTACCGCTGCCCCGAAATCCCGAATTGAGCTACGCTGGTATACTGTGATTGGCATATTTCTTGCTAAATGGGCACAATACCATACCTCGCATTTGCGGATGATCTGGCGATACTAACCGAGGATGAGGAGACTGCTGTCAAACAGCTCGAGATACTTAAAGAAAGTGCAGAAAGCTGGGACTACAGATCTCGTGTGAGAAAACGAAATTCTTCTGTTCAAAGACAGATATCACGAGCCTGAAAACAAAATATGGTAAAATCGAAAGGGTACCGCACTTTAAATACCTCGGAGAATTTATCGAAACGACAGGCCTTGAAAAAATCTCGCAACAAAATCGTCTCCAAAAAGTCAAAAAAGCATTAGGGTTAGTCCAAAACATCTACAACAAAAATCTTTGTCAAAATACACAAAGATTTGTCACTACAACACAGTCATAAAACCAACAGTCCTTTACGCAAGCGGAACTCTGACACTTAACAGTAAACATGAACTTCAAGACATCAAAAAGGAAGAGAGGAAGATCATTAGGAAAATTTTAGGAGCAAGATATACGCAAGATGGTTACAGACTACAATCAATAAAAACAACAGAAAAGTATTCAAACATCGAAATTGACATTAAGAAAAGACGAATGCAATTCTTTGGACATCTCACTGGACTACCAGAAAATCGATTGACGAAAAGGATAATAGATTATTTGACCACACTCAAGAACTCAACACCTTGGTTAGAGGAACTTCGAAAGGACCTCAAAAACGCAAACATAAGTTCACCTGACATTTTTGAAAGGGATACCTTCAGGCACAAAGTAAAAAAGTGGGAAGTTATATCAGAGCAACCACAGCAAAGGCAGTACAGACCAAAGTGGTCGGAACAACGCAAACAAGCCTTCTCGGAAAGAATGAAAGTCTATTGGAACAACAAGAGGAACCAAAAGAAAAGTTGATGAGTCATTTGCTTAACGTCTTCTATGTATTGGGAGAATTCGCTTCAAATAATAATAATAATAATAATAATAATAATAATAATAATAATAATAATAATAATAATAATAATAATAATAACTCCGCCACTGCCGGTCCCAAGCCCGGAGCCTCATCTCGTAAGTGATGAGGAAGGAGGAGGGGGAGGAGTAACACCTCGTTAAAAAACCTGGGTCCATCTGGCTCCGGATGGTAGCACCCTGTAAGGGCCCCTGCCTAGGGTTACTAGGTGAAAATTGGTCAATGGTCCTGATAGCGGAAGATTCCCAACGATGGATGGAGCGGAAGAGCCAGGTGGTTTCCCCACCAATAAAGAACTCTAAATCCAAAAGCGTTTGTTCCCAGATTGGGCGGCTTATGGTCAGCGTCTGTTCACCAAGTGGTGCGGCTGCAAACATGCTCCAGGAACTAACAATCCCTGGTTCTAAGAAACCTAGTGGATAACCACTAGACCCCATTTCTTACAAGTAACCATGGCGCGTGCAAATAATAGCATTATTACCCCAGGTGGTAACCAATCCACCCGTCAACTGACGGCACCCGGGCGTTCGGACTCTGGGGGACCCGGGCAACCACGGCCACAGAGAAAATCGGAGTTCTCTGGCAAACTTCCACATAAGACACCAACATACGTAGGCACTCTAAACATCAACACTCTCATACAGCCTGGAAAGTTGCACAATCTAGTGACAGAACTCGATAGACAGAAGCTTCTAATCCTCGCGCTGCAGGAGACACGTATCACAGATGAAAACACCATGGACTACGGCAATTACCGCTTGTTCAAGAGCAAGACTGACAGGCGCGTTGCCAAAGGCGCTCCACTTCTGGGGATGGCCTTCATGGTCCACAAGACCATAGTAGAATCCTTAGAAGAAGTTACTCCAGTAAACAACAGATTGATGAGCATGCGCTTCCGGTGCGCCAACAAAAAATACACACTGATCAACGCACACGCCCCCACTAACCAAAGTAACAAGAGCGATCCACAGTCCGCAGAAAAATTCTGGTCGACCCTTGACACAGTGATGTCCAAAGTCCCCAGGGATGACGTCAAACTCCTCATGGGCGACTTCAATGCACAGATCGGTAGAGAAAAGGTGTACAGGAAAACAGTCGGAAACTATCCTGCACATAAATTCACGAATAAAAATGGCACACGACTCATAGAACTCTGCCAGCAGAATAACCTCAAGATCATGTCAACATCTCTTAGAAAACACCCTAGAAAACAGAAAACCTGGCGTTCTCCAGTCCAGCAGTTAGGTGAGTACCAAATCGACCATGTGGCAATCTCATATCCAGTACAGAAGGAGATTCATGATGTACAGGTACGTAGAGGAGCCAACATTGACTCGGACCATTACCTAACCCGCGTCAAGGTCAAGTTCACCCCAAAGAGAAATTTCTGTAAGAAAACCCCCCTACCAAAATTTGACACAAAAAAGATCGCAGACTCTGGAGTGAAGGAAGCCTGGGAAAAAGAACATGCCAATGACTGGCAAAATTTCCACCGAAAAATCATAGAAACAGCACAAGCTCTCATTCCTTTGAAGAAGAATTCCAAACATCCTTGGTGGGATGTTGATTGTGAGAATGCACTCATTACCAGGAAATTGGCATATCAGAAATACAACAGTAAAAAATCCCCAGAAAATTTACAGACTTTCCATGAAACACGCAAAGCAACCGCAAAAATTATCAGACAATCCAAGAGGAGATACCTGAAGGAACAGTTGGACTCCATTGAGGACAACTTCCGTAACTACAACGTAAGGGACTTCTACAGAACGTTTGCAGGACACATCAGAGGGTACACACCACCAAACCTTTGCTTCAGAAAATGTGATGGAAAATTAGCACTAACGAATAAGGAGAATTGCAAGGTGATGGCACAATACTTCTCTGATCTTCTCAACTGTCCAGAACCAATAGAGAGATTCTCAGAGGAAGAACCTACAGTCAAGAACGCAGACTCATTACCTCCGACAGAAGAGGAAGTTCACAGGCACATCATCAAACTTAAGAACAACAGGACATCTGGTGAAGACGGTATAGTGGCCGAACTACTGAAAAACCTAGGGCCACACTCACTTAGGGAACTCACACAGATTATCACTGACATCTGGACATCAGAAAAGCTACCAGATGAGTGGAAATGTGCATTGATCCACCCATTACACAAAAAAGGCGACCGCTCTGACGTAAACAATTACAGGGGCATTTCACTATTACAAGTTACGTACAAGATCCTCTCAGCGTGCCTACTCCTAAGGGCTCGGGACCAGCTGGAACACAAGATTGGCGAGTACCAGGCGGGATTTCGTCCTGGTCGCTCCTGCGCGGAACAAATCTTCAACTTAAAAAGTATATTGAAAATCAAAGCCCTCAGGAATACTCCAGTTATATGTACCTTCGTTGACTTCAAGAAGGCATATGATTCCATTGACCGTCAGTCATTGTTCAACATCTTACACGAGCAAGGTTTGGATAGCAAGACCTTGCGATTGATCAAACAGACACTGACAGACACGACATCAAAAGTGAAATTCATGGGGGAAATCTCAGAACCATTTCAGATCAATACAGGTGTTCGCCAAGGTGACGGGCTCTCTCCACTCCTCTTCAACCTAGTGCTGAACAAAGTTATCAAGGAATGGGAGAAAGAGCTGAGACTTCAAGGTTACTGGAGGCCAGTGCGACTAGGACGACCAAAGGACGAACTGGAGGTTGGATGTCTAGCCTTCGCGGATGATCTGGCTCTACTCTCAGATAACGAAACCACATCAATCAGACAGATAGAAGTACTCCAAGAGTGCGCCGAAAAAGTAGGACTACAGATCTCGTTCCAAAAGACAGAGTTTTTCTGTACGAAATTCGACATACAGAATTTAAACACGAAATATGGCAAGATCAATAGAGTCACCCACTTTAAATACCTAGGTGAAGTGCTTGAACCGACGGGAAAAGAGAAAATCGCGCAGAACACTAGGTTAATGAAAATGAAGAGAGCCTTATACAAGACACAGAGTGTCTACAACAAAAAATGTCTGTCCACATTCACTAAACTTCGTCATTACAACACGGTTATTAAACCTGAGGTGCTTTATGCTAGTGAGACATTGACCTTACACACTAAGGGCGACTTGGAAAAAATCCTCTCAGAGGAAAGAAAAATAATAAGGAAAATAATTGGACCAAAGCACACAGATGAAGGATACAGGCTTCACTTCAGAGACACCACAGAGAAATTGTCCAACCTCGCAGCAGACATCAGAAAGAGGCGACTAAAATTTTACGGCCACATCAGCAGACTCCCACAAACCAGACTCACCAACAAAATTCTTAGATACATACAGCGGCTCAAGATTACTACACCCTGGATGATGCAAGTCAAAATTGATCTAGTAAAAGCACAGGTCGACCCAGAAGACGTCATAGACAAAAGCGTATATAGACACAAAGTGTACAAGTGGGAAGTGTTGTCAGAGAGAGCTGCACCTACAGCCCAAAGACCAAACTGGACCGAAGAAAGGAAGAGGGCCTTTAGTGCACGAATGAAAGAGTACTGGAAAGACAGGAAGAACAAAAAGTCATGATTGCTTCGCGTGGTCTAATAGGCCTGTAACGTGTAAAATAAATAAAATAAATAATAATAATAATAATAATAATAATAACCCCTGGCACTACAGCCTGATGGGCCTAGGCCTACCAAGCGACCGCTCCCCAGCCATTTGGCCTGCAGATATTGGGGTGATGCGTAGTCAGCGCATCGAGTCCCCTCTGCCGTTAATCTTTGCGCTACCTCACTGTCAGACAGCTACTCAATTGTCCTCACGAGGCTGAGTGCACCCCGTTCCAGCCCTCACGTCAGTTTCTAAAATCCCTGACGGAGCCGGAAATCAAACCCGGGACCTCCGGGTGCAGGGCAAGCGCGCTACCCCAACACCAGGGGACCAACAGTCTATCCTATTATTGCCTAAAAATCCGGGCTCTACTAATTACAAAGCTTTCCCCGCCGACTGCAAAGTCCAAGGTCGCTGTGGTGGTGCGTTGATTGCTGTTGAAAATCCACAGCCTGCTTCCAGTCTCCGACCGGGTCAGGAATGGAATGAATGAAGCCCCCATCTAGCGGCGAGGGTATGAAATGTGCCGGCTGCCGAAGCCTGTCGCACTCCTCTCGGGCAATGATTAAATGAATGACAGATGAAATGAAATGATAGTGGAGAGTGTTGCAGAAATGATATTTTGACAGGGAAAACCGGAGTAACCGGAGAAAAACCTGTCTGCCCCCGTTTTGTCCAGCACAGATGGAGTGACCGGGATTTGAACCACGGACCCAGCGGTGAGAGGCCGGCGTGCTGCCGCCTAAGCCACGGAAGGGTCAAAACATGTTGGTCATGTGCCCTTAACTTATTCAGACTCTGGGTGCACATATGTGCACCTTCATTGTTTAATATTCTTAACAGCAGAAGTTGGTATTATGTGAATTCTGACCTGTATTTCTACCACTTAAACATTCCTATTACTACGGGGTTGGAGATGACATGTGATTTCTATGTGGCTTGTTGGTTTTACGACCGTATGCCCTTCCGGACCTCTAGCTCATCAGAGGCGACAGTATATAGGTGAGTGAATGGTGGCGAATGAAACACGGCAGAAGTTGGAAGGAAGTAGCCGTGACCTATTACAACATATCTTTACGGTTTCGCCTGGAGTTGAAAATGATAAATCATGAAAATTCATTTCAACGTATTGCGACGGTGAAGTTCGATCCCTATCGTCTTCCTCTATAACTTTCGACAGTGCATTACCGGAATCGGTAGTAGTGACCTGTAACTCTTATATTTAATAAGAATGTCCATTATCTTATTTGTGCCGTTTTTTAATAGCAAATACAGGAAAATGAAACTCAGATCCACACATTTTCTTGTTGATTCTTTTGGGGCGTTGTGACATCGTGGTCATGTAGCCCCGTGCAATTGGATGTGTGAAGAAGTTGTCTGATAACCTGTATCACTGTGGTGTCTGTACTAGTGTTTGTATTTGTAATCGAGGTAGGATTTAGGTAGGAAGTGGCCGAGGCTTTACGATAGGTACCATCCTGGCTTTTGCCTGGAATATAAGTGGGAAATCACGGAAAACACCGCTTAGTTAGTTAGTTATTGTTGTTTGAAGGGGCGGAACTACGAGGAAATCTGCCTCTATGGCTGAATTAGAAATCTAACCCGCCTCTTCTCAGTTTTGCCTCACGATTCTGAGTGTACCCGTTCCAGCCCTCAGACCAGAAATGTATTTCTTGGTAGAGCCGGGAATCGAACCTGGGCCTCTCCAGTAATAACAATTAATAAAGTAGGGATTTGGTATAGGTACCCCGTGGCCTTAAATAAGGTACTATCGCGGCATTTACCTGGAGGGAGTATGGAGAAACCCGGGGTAAGAAGTTGCCCAGGATGGCCACTGATTTGAACTATCGTTTCCCAGACTTCCTGTAACTCTTCATCGCAATCGACCGGCTCTGTCGCGGGGTATTTGAACAGTCCTAAAGAAGACTAGCAGCCCCGAGCAGTAATCGGATATAACTCTAGTGTATCTTTGAATGTACTCGACAAATTGACATTTTCCTTTTCCTTGTCTGCGTGTCAGTCGGCGGGATGGGTTTTTATGTGCACGTGACAAGCCGGCTCGAGTAAGGAAATAGATGAAGACGGAGGGAAGCGGAGGAGGGGGAAATGGGGCGAAACATTAAAGGAAAGCAGCGCCGAGAAAAAAATAAAATGTCGTCAAATGTGCTCGGGCGAGACCCCAACTTGTCTTCTTGGAGTCGAGATGTGCTTCACAAAGGTAGCGTGTTAACTTGGGCGCGACTGAGGTGTTCACTTCTCCTTGCCAACACAAGAAGATCGTGCGTGATATTCAAAGGCTCCATAACACACATGCACACGGTTCCATCTGAGCTTCTCATAGAATTAGGAGCGCCATTGAAAGATCCAGGAGATCTTCACTGGAGGGAATATATTATTATTATTATTAATTATAATAATAATAATAATAATTATTATTATTATAATAAAACACCGAACTCGACATCAGAAAAATACGATTGAAATTCTTCGGTCACATAAGTAGACTGCCGAATACCCGAATAACCAAAAGAATACTAGATTACATAGCATCATTCAAAAGTACAACACCATGGATGAAATAAGTACAAAAAGACATGCGAACCGCTAACATAACCGACACATCAGACAGAGACTCCTTCCGTAACATAGTGAACAACTGGGATATCCAACCAGAGCAAGCAAAACCTACACCTTACAGACCTCAATGGTCTGACGAAAGAAAATTGTCATTCTCCAACAGAATGAAACAATACTGGCAAAGTAAGAAGAACGTCAAGAATTGAGTCAAAGTGCTTAACGCTCTCCAATATTGGGAAAATTCCCCGTAAATAAATAAATAATAATAATAATAACCCACAGGCATTGGATCTTTCAATAATTTGTTATTCTTAACACTTGCTGAACAGTTCGAACGTTTTTAAACCTCCCCACCACATACTGTAAATGAAACAGAACACCAACTTGCTGTAGAATGCCACTCGTGATCGTTTACCGCCTTCTGTAAAATTTGGCGTCTCTTCTATATCTTTTTTATGAGTACGGTAACTATTTTGTATATTTTTATTATATTTTTGTTGGTAACACCGATTCACGTGACATATAGTCTACTATATTATAAGTTATAGTACCGGTATACAGTATTTTATTTTTAAAATTCTTTTAAATCGATTATTCTCCCAGCTTAGCTTCATCTACAGACTCTGCGAGGGGTAATTCCTGAGTTGAAGACACTTTGTCACCAGATATACAACTAGGGATGGTGACAGGCCGATCGCCCAGGCGACCGCTAACTTGGGTCTAATTAAGGAAGGGTCAGGGAAGGGATTTTTGAATGAAATCGGCCGTGGACCTGTTGAAAGGAACCGTCTTGGCATTTGCCTGGTGCAGTGCCGGATTAAGGTAAAATGAGGCCCAAGTCCCTCAGATTTTTTGGGGCCCCTTTATGTTTTTCAAATATTTTTTATTTTTTATCACCTGTACATTTAATAAGGTGTATACAAGAGTTTTTTTTCTCAAGATGAATAATACACTTTTTATTAAATCATATATACATATATACAGTACATAACTTGCATTTCAATTGAAACGATCATCGTTATTTGAAAACATTTCAGATGATTTGATGAACAATTTAACAAATCATACTATTTTTCACTTCTGTAAAATGTAATCAAAATTTCTTTTTTCTGTTATTTTTTCGGTCAATGAAATCTTCTACAATGTCATCAAAATCAATTTCCCGCAGAACATCTGACTCGATATACATTAAACTTAGCATGTCTAATCGCTCTTGTGACATGATACGTCTTTGCGCACTTTTGATCCGTTTCAATTTTGAAAACGAGCGCTCCGCAGAAAAATCCGTTATTATGAGGGTCAGGAAAATGCGAAAAGCAATTTCAACGTTCGGAAAAACAGACTCAAGCTTGTCTCGGATAGGAATTTCGTCGAGTTCAGAATGAGTGAACTCAGTTTTTAAAGGACATGGTAATTTAATATAATGCTGAAACTGTCTCAGTTCTGGATAAAATTTTTCTAAATCTTCGGAATAAAATTTTGGGGGCCCCTGATAATTGGGGGCCCTAGGCCTGGGCCTATTCGGGCCTAATGGGTAATCCAGCACTGGCCTGGTGGTGAAAATGGAAAACCACGAAAACCATTTTTAGGTCGATCGAGGTGGGATTCAAACCCACGCTCTCCCGATGTCAGCGAAGCCAGTCTCTGTATATAAAAAAAATAATACTGACCCGATACTACTGCACCTTGTTAAACAAGTTTTTATTAGTATCTAATGGAATTCATATATTTTCAAGTAGGCTATACCTATTACTCGACAGATATAGGCCTAACAGCTCCATTCGGAGCTATGTTATTTGGGCCCTGTGCAATTTTAATACGCAATGGTTAATTTAGTTTCATCCTCATCACAACGCGTAGGTCACCTACGAGCGTCAACTCAAAATACTTTCAACAGGCCTCTTCGGTGGTTATACGTTTAATGTTATTACTATTAAATTATTGTTAATTGAAGTAAACATTTGAATTTATTAGGAAACCAAAGTTCTTTTGAAATTTGAAATCAGTCTTGCGAATGTCTTTTGCTGAGAAACTAGCAAGATATGTGTTCAGTGTCCATGGACCATGTCCTGACTTGCGGTTCATACGATATGACAAGGTGTCCTCAATTCTAATTAGTCAGCTGCCAAGCTGTCGTCTCTGTGCAACCAGCATTATTGCTCATGAAATATGGATTACATGAAGGATGGTAAATTTCAGCTATATTACAGCTGAGCAGCATAATACTGTGTAATACTAGGAAAATTGACCACCGTATCTTCCATTTACCCTAACCTTGTTGATTATTTACGAGCACGCGACACAAGGTTAAATCTGGCTTTGTTTGCTTCACACTTTTAATGGCAATCTTGCCCTGCCACTCTTTCTGGTCTCCCACGAGAAATATCACAAATGATGGTGAATGTTTCTCTTAAGCATGCAAGTTGTTGTTGTTGTTTCACATAGCAGCTTAGCGTGATCATTTTTATCCCCGTGTACTTTGTGTGTGTGTAGAATTTGTCTGATAACCTATATTATTGTAATGACTACAGTAGTTTGTATATTTGTTTGAGGCTAGGAATGGTAAGGAGGCGGCTATGGCCTTAAGTTAGTTAGCATACCAGCATATGCCTGGAGTAGAATGGGATACCACGGATTAGGACAGCAGTAATTGCCTGATGGCCCATGCGTACGCATCGAGTTCCGTATGTGGGCAAATCTAACCTAGGTATGTGCTGTAGCGTGATTGAGAGGGGAGAAACGTTCACTTCGCTCGTTGCTATGGAAATATACGCATCTGCTTCTCGAGTACGGACGGTATGTGGTAAGGCATCAGGGTCACGGTACAGTATGATTGGCGGGGAGCCGGAGCACAAGAGGAGACACCCTTCACTTAACTGCACCGAGCACAAGACGATTGCATGCACAATTTTTAAGCATTAACACGCGATGTAGACAGCACGGCGGATGCCGAGTGAATGCTGTCCCTGTTTCACCACCAATGAAACGTGTCTGGAAATCTTTCTGCCCAGAGCGGTCAGCCTCACATCATACCGTCCGTACTCTACTGGACATTTATTGCACGTTAGTATCTCCCAGGGGCACAGCAGCATTGGCCTTCTCCAATACCTTCCATCTCCTCCTTTCCCCTCTCCCCTCGCATGTTCGCGCCATCAGGTATTAATTGCAGTTGATTCTTTTCTACCACACGTAGGATTAATTAGATGGGAATGGCACCCACCTCTTCTCACAATCAGTTATCCATTTTCTAGTGTCGCGGCTAGCATTCTTGGCTGTCACCCCGCAGGTCCGGGTTCGATTCCTGGCTCTGACAAGAAATTTAATTCCGGCATGAGATGTTGGACCGAGTGCACTCAGCCACGTGAGTCAAAATACTGAGAGGAGGAGGGTTCCATTCTCAACCATCCTCGAAGTGGTTTTCCCTAGTTTCGCACTTCTAATCCAGGCAAATACTGGGATGGTCCCTAACTTAAGACAACGGCCACCTTCTTCCCAATCCTCACCTGAATTACAAATACACACACTACTACAAACATTACAATAAGACAGGACATAAGACAAATTGAACACACACCCAAGCACACGGGGCTAAATGACCACGATGTCTAAGCCCCTCAAATGAAACAACAACAACAACAGTACGGCTTCGGTGGCGTAGTCGGTAGCATGCTGAGCTTCTTTACCCAAGATAGTGATTTCAAACCCGGCCCTTAGGCCCCTTATTATTATCATCATCATCATCATCATCATCATCATCACCAAACCCGGCCGAAGTCGTTGGATTTTTTAAGAGCGTTAAAATCCTTCAGTATGCCTTCCTTCAGAGGGGAAGTAAAGCCTGCGGTCCCATGTCATAGATTTATGGCATGTAAAAGAATCTTGTGTGAAGCTAAATTTGCAGGTTATATTTCGTTTAAACGCTATATCAAAGTTCCATCGTTCACCACTAGGTGTCAGTTATATCTCGTGGTGAAAGTTGGAACTACTAGAAATTGAACGGAACTTGTAGCCTACCCCATGGGTGTCCTCATTGAAGCAGCTGTAGCCTCTGGCGAGCCGAACATGTCCTCGGACACTCCCGGCACTAAAAGCCATACGTTAAATAATAATAATAATAATAATAATAATAATAATAACAACAACAGTATCAATTCTCGTACAGCTTCAGTCACAGTTTTCGATTACAAAGACAACACTGTAAAATGGCTTCCAACACGATGACATAAATAGCTAATAATGATATATCGTTATCGTGTTGTAAGCCATTTTTCAGTGTTGCCCTTATACCGGTAATCGAAATTTAATGTTTTTCAGTAGGTCTACGCGATTGTACCCAATTGTAGCCTAATGGGTGGTTCCCTAATCCTGAAACAAAAAATTACATGAAATTAATAAATATTTATTAATCTCATGTACATTTTTGTTCTTTTTCTTTATTAATCTCATGTAAATTCTCTTTCTTTATTAATCTCATGTTCGTTATTGTTCTTTTCCTTTATTAATTTCATGTAAATTCTGTTTCTTTATTAATCTCATGTTCGTTATTGTTCTTTTCCTTTATTAATTTCATGTAAATTCTGTTTCTTTATTAATCTCATGTTCGTTATTGTTCTTTTCCTTTATTAATCTCATGTAAATTCTTTTTCTTTATTAATCACATGTAAATTAGTTTTCAGGATTAGGGAACCACCCATTGTACAATTGGGTAAAGTCGTGTTGACCGACAGAAAAACGTTAAATTTCGATTACTAGGGCAACACTGAAAAATGGCTTGCAACACGATAACGATATATCGTTATTAGCTATGATTAATTGGTAACATGTTACAGCAGACTATTTGTATACAATGTGTGCCTAGTTGTAGCACGAACTGGCGGCCTTTCACTTCAGCTCAATTCGCTGAGGACATGCGTGATGTACCACTGATTCCCATCTGTCATTAAAACTCGTTAAGTCGGACAGCTGTGTGACGAACGACATTTTATTTTAGTTTGCCATACATGACAATCTATCACGCGGATGTGGTTGTAAAAGCAATAGAACTGAATATTTGATTATAGCAAGCTCTTCTCTGCTGTCCGCGAGGCTATAAATAACAGGAGCTTTCTCGTGAAACACATATGAAGTGTGTAGCTTCAGAATATATGCCCACATTATTATTATTTTTAATTTCCACTTGCCCGGAAGGGACGGCACCTTACCCGTTCCACTGGCCAAACTCCACAAAGAGTGTACTGCGTATAGATAATCACGTGACTCGGACAGTTTTCTATCCTTTGTGATCGTACTGCCATCTTCCTAATAAAACATTAACGCTTGTACCTATGCTTGTTTTTATGTCATAGATTTATGGCAGTTTGAGAATTAAATACATTGAATACGTTAGGTTTCGTACCGTTGAGCAGCTTAAAAAAGCATGAGTCTTGAGTTTTCGAGCAGACCCATGCTAAGTGTATAATATTACATGATCAATTCAAACAGAGGACCATGAACCCCAACTTCGCTACAAATAATTACATAAATAAATAAATAAATAAATAAATAAATAAATTAGTTAATGATTAAATGAAGAAATGTTTAAATAAATGAATGAATGAATAAATGAATAAATAAAAAATAAATAAATATAAAAAATAAATGATTGAATGAATGAATAAATAAATACATAAATAAATAAATGAATGAATGAATGAATGAATGAATTAATTAATTAATAAATACAACATAAAAATGAATGAATGAATGAATAAATGAATAAATAAATAAATAAATAAATAAATGAATGAATGAGTAAATAAATAATTAAATAAATAAATGAATGCATTATTAAATAAATAAATAAATAAATAAATAAATGAATATATAAAAATCCATATAAACGGAATATTATAATCTAGTATACACCCCAATCACATTTCTTGTTTCTATTAAGAACCACATTAAGCTAGCTGTGGATAAATACATAGACTACAGCATATATATTTATTAGAGTAGAATAAATTCGTACATTATCTATACACACCTACATTTCTGCAGGACCACTTTACATTGATCATCAGATAAAACGTTATGGGTATTATACTATAGGCCTACCTGAATGTAATATGATTCCCGCCAATATAACCTAGATATGGCTTTAGATCTCAAATATTACCAATGTATGAAAACGACTAAAATATTTTAATTATAAGACATATAAAACAAGAAGTTCCGTGACGAACTAAAGAGCCTACTTTTCTTAAAATTTAAGATTTATGCCAATGATTAATCTACATGGATCTATCTGGAATAATGACGAAATTAAGATGGTAATATCGACATTTCTAATTAGTTCGAAATACTGTATACCTGGCATAATGTAACCTAATAGAGCACTACAGTTGGCAGCCCTGGTGACTGAATATACTGTATTCTTAGTTCCATCCCTTAAGGTACAGAATACAAAATTTGGTTGAAGTCAAATGGATAGCATGGACGTTACATGCAGTTAAACATTGGATTTAACAGCGCGCGTAAAATCATGTTGGCAACAATGTCATACATGTATAGGTCAGAAATAATCGGAAATAACATGATCTATTGTTGTGCTAATTTTGAATGAAATCCATTGGTTAGTATAGAAGTTACATGCATTTTAAAATTGGACCGATCAGCAGGCTTAGAATCATGTTGGTAAGGCTGACGTATATTAGTTACGCCAAATTAATCTAGAATGCCAGGTACTATACGTGTGCAAAGTTTATAGCTATTGGCTGCATAGCACATACGAAATTTGGTTGAAATCCAAATGATAGTATAGAAGTTACATTTATTTAAAGTTGGACCTCTCAGCAGGCTTAGAATCATGTTGGTAGCACTGATTTATATAAGTTACTTGAAATTAATATAGAATGTCAGGTACTATACGTGTGCATAGTTTAAAGCTGTCGGCTTGCATAATTTCTGATATATTGGTATTTGGTTAAAAGAAATTGAGAGCATTTATTAACAGTTGGCAGCCCTGGTGGCTATTAAGAATATGCCCAGTCTTCTTCTTCTTTCTCTTTACAACATTCCCACTCCTATGTGGGGTCGATGTTTCCGACAGCTCTCCTCCATTTAGCCCGGCCATGCACATCCTCAGTCATATCTGTTTATGTACTCATAGTGCATACGAAATTAGGTTGAAATTCAATTGATAGTGTAGGAGTTATATGCATTTAAAAATTGGACCTATCAGTACGCTTAGAATAATTTTGGCAACACTGCCAGGTATGGCCTCCTGAAAATTAACCAGAAGTATTATTATCTATATGTGTGCAAATTTTGGAATAGTTCCCATGTATACCTTCCTAGATATCCAACATGGAGCTCAAATTTCAATTGTGATTTTTCAGCAGTTGGTAGCACTGACATCATTTTCAAGTATGACATTGAGATGTTCCGGTATAGATCTTTACTCATACCAAATTTGGTTTCGATTGATGCAGCCGTTTAGGAGTTGATAGGGGGACACACACACACGACAGACAGACAGACACACATTTTCCCGGATCGATCTCATAAGTCTATGTTTTCCTCATTTTTGCAAAATGTGAAAAGTAGGCTAAAAAATATAGGTCTAAAAGTTAACAGAAACATTCAATTTATTTGTTTAGTTCACGCCACGACTGAAATATAAGCCAGTAAATATTATGACATGTCATAAACATCCGAACCTATGTGATATAAGCTAGGCACACTGAGATTATATCAGATCACCTCTTGGTGTATCAGCTAGCATTCTTGGCCGTTGCCCAGTAGGTGCAGGCTCGATTCCTGGAAGTGGTTCTCCGTGGTTCCCATTTTTATTCCAGGCAAATGCCGTGATGGTTCCTAACCCAACGCCACGGCCGCCTCCTGCACAATCCACACCTGAATTGCAAATACTACTACAAACATCACAAACTCTCAGGTTATCAGATTAATTTTACACACACCCAAGTCAAAATAAACAACAACAACCCCTGGCACTATACAGCCCATGATGGGCTAAGGCCGACCAAGCGACCGCTGCCCAGCCATTTGGCCAGCAGATATTGGGGTGACGCGAGATCAACGCGTCGGGTCCCCTTGGCGTTAATCTTGGTATTCGTGATCGGGGCGCTGTCTCACTGTCAGACAGCTACTCAATTGTCCTCACGAAGCTGAGTGCACCCCGTTTCAACCCTCACGTCAGTTTTAAAATCCCTGATGGAGCCGGGGATCGAACCCGGGGCCTCCGGGTGAGACGCAGGTGCACTACCCCAACACAACGGGGCCGGCACACACCCAAGTTCATGGGGATAAATGACCACGATGTGCATAAGCCTCAAATGGGAACAACAACTTATAACAGGAGTAGAAGTTAATCAGCATGACATTATTATCTGCATTCTTGTTGTTGTTGCCTGTTTGAGAGACAAACAAGCAACGCGAACTTGAGATAAACACTGTGTGGATATTGTTTCTATGTTTGCGTTTCTGTACAAATGTACTGTATGTGTTTGCAATTGATTTACGGCTAATATTTTGACAGAAACATTGGAACTATAAACAGGGCAGACAACAATTCTGGCATTTTACAGGATCAATGAGGATATACAGTATTCAGATAAAATCACATTGGGCGCACAGCCAATGTCTCAATGGGATATAAACCTCAAACCCTTTAATAATGCCTTGTCCCAGTCTGATGCTCTTAACATGTGAACTACATCAGTGGGTAATATATTACACTACAATTTCTTTTAGACGCATATATTTTAATTGTAGCCCCAGCAATTAAGTCAAAGAACGCCCATAAATAACGACTTGAGCGCTAGATGTACGGACCAAAGGAGGGGGAGCCCCATCTCACAAGCGTTTTGTTACTGTTCAACTTTATTAGCCTATTTGCTGATAGTCATTATCATTAACTTAAGCCCTCTTGCAAGAGATTGAATTAAATTAAATTAAATTAAATTTAATCAAGTCACGAGGACGGACATATACCTTAAACATGCAGCATAATACGTTTAGTTAGTTACCTATAGTTTTAAGGGGCGGAACTACGAGGTCATCTGCCCCTATAATACATTTAAACACATAGAATTACGTGTAGTTGTTGTTGTTGATTAATTGAGGGGTTTGCGACATCGTCGTCATATAGCCCCGTGTACTTGGATGTGTGTGGAATTTGACTGATGACCTGTGTTATTGTGTTGGCTGTACTGTGTTAGTGTGCATATTTGAAATTTGAATGAGGATTAGGAAGGAGGTGGCCGTAACCTTTAGTTAGAAACCATACCGGCATTTGAAGTGGGAAACCACGGAATACCACTTTTAAGATGGCTGAGGTGGGATTCGAACCACCTCCTCTCAGTTCTGTATACCCCGTTCCAGCCCTCAGACTAGAATTAATTTTCTTGGCTGGGTCGGGAATCGAACCTGGACTTCAATGATGCCAGCCAACAATGCTAGCCACTAAACATTTAGCTTCTCACTTGGTCTTGAGAGGGCTCTGTTAGTGTAGTCTTTTGTACATGGAACAATCAATTAAGGAAACTGGAGAAAAATTTTACGTACACTACGAGTAAAGATTCAGGGAGAAATAATTATTGAACTCTGAGATTTAATGTTGACATTGTCATCTTAGTCGATTCACCTGAGGATTTGAATGATATTTTAATGGTATGGACTCAGTCTTGAGGAAAGAATTCCGGATGAAAATCATAAGTGTAAAAAAGAATGGAATGAAGCCGAAAGAAATCAGAAATTCCTATTAAGGTCTGGTCTAGTTAAAGCCATTTTGTAAGATTCACTCCTTGAAGAAAGGCATTCGTCAGTCTTCGAACCAAGGAACTAATGGGATTTAAAAATCTGTTAATCGCCTCGTTGGGCTATAGCTATTCTGATACCAAGTCTGGAGTGACTTATAAATTACTAACCCTACAACTCTTGTAAGGTTACAGAATATTACCATATATTACGCTGTCTGAAAGGTACAGTATTTTTGTGGAAAGCAATGCTGACAACTTAATGATGATGAATGGGATGATGCAGTTCCTGTGTGACGTGTGGGTGACAAAGATGCCGCGTCCTTCCTGCTTACCAAGATGTGTTAAGACCCACTCACCATTAAGATGCGCCTTTGTCCCTCACAGCCCGCATGTATTTCTGTCGGGTTTAATAAGACTTGCAGCCATGTGGCACGAGTTTCTGGAACTTGCTACAAACTCCAGGCTCAGTGATGTAACAACTTGTCACATAGAGAGGGATAATTACCTCATGGATGAGTAGGCAGAGGAACGGGATGAACTTCATGGATCCAAATCCAGTCTTTGGACATCATCCCTTTAGCTCCTCGACGACATTAATTACTTTGTTACATTTTAGTACTACTTGAAGCATAATTTATTACTTGGCCAATGAACAAAAATCAAATAAAATCACTTTTCTGTAACGTACATTTATCTTGAAAGGGCTGCAAAAGAGAATCTGGCATATTGAAGATTCTATGGGTAACTACAGTAATAGCCATACGAAGGTAAACAGGAATATGCTCTCTCTTAATCCTCCCCTCTCTTTCTAGTTATTCTCATTCTTGTAAAAGTTTCATTTCCCCCTCCACCACACATTGCTTGAGCGCATAGTTACTAAAAATATGCATTTCCTTTGTCAATTTTTTATTTTTTTTATTTAGTCAATTTACCCTCTAGGTTGGTGGTTCCCACGGACTCAGCGAGGGAACGCACCACTACCGCCTCTATGGGCAGTGTCCTGGAGCTTGGAACATCTGGTCGGGTTGGATACAACTGGGGATGTGTGATCAGCACATCGCCCAGGCGGCCTCACCTGCAAAGCGAACAGGCGCCTCATGAGGGATGGGAAGGAAAGATTGGTATGGATAGGCAAGGAAGAGGGAAGGAGGCGGCCGTGGCCTTACATCCCAGCATTTGCCCGAAGACGAAGTGGGAAACCACGGAAAACCACTTCGAGGATGGCTGAGGTGGGAATCGAACCCCCTCTACTCATTTGGACCACCCGAGGCTGAGTAGACCCCGTTCCAGTCCTCATACCACTTTTCAAATTTCGTGGCAGAGCCGGGAATCGAACCCAGGACCTCCAGGGCGGCAGCTAACCATGCTGACCGCTACGCTACGGAGGCGACTTGAGTCAAATTAACTTAATAATTTTTAAGAGCTTCCTCACTGACATTCATTCTAAATGAAATACCAATGGGCATTTAATACTTTTATCACACATTAGTCAATAAAATTGATTTAATATACATTAATTAATACCAGTTTCGGTCATATTATGGCCTTCTTCAGTAATTAATTTTAAAAGAATCTGTTGTAATTGCGAGCAAGGTTTTTAAATAATATTATACTGGATTTTTTTTCTGAAAAAAAAAATAAAAAAATAAAAAATAAATATATATATATATATATGAAATGAAAATCCACAGCCTGCTTCCAGTCTCCGACTAGGTCAGGAATGGAATGAATGAAGCCCCCATCTAGCGGCGAGGATATGAACTGTGCCGGCTGCCGAGGCCTGACGCACTCCTCTGGGGCAATGATTAAATGAATGACATGAAATGAAATTATAGTGGAGAGTGTTGCTGGAATGAACTTTTTGACAGGGAAAACCGGAGTACCCGGAGAAAAACCTGTCGGACTCCGTTCTGTCCAGCACAGATCTTACATGGAGTGACCGGGATTTGAACCACGGACCCAGCGGTGAGAGGCCGGCGTGCTGCCACCTAAGCCACGGAGGCTTATAAGAAATATATAAAATTGTTAAAACAGATCTGTAACAAATATGGGCTTTAAATTGATGATAATGTAAAATTATTTTGTGAAAATAGTTGGTGTTTGTATATTCCTATAAAATAGACTATTTTTTATGTGAATATAAAAAAGGAAGCTTGTAGTTTAACGTGACCGTCAATCTTGAGATCATGAGCCACGGGACCTCCTTTTTACGTGGAATCCGAACCACAGGACATGGCATTTCACTTCGAAAATCTCACATGCAATGACCGGGAATCGAACCCGGACCGCCTTGGTGAGAGGCACCACGCCCTTATGGGAATATAGAAACACCAACTATTTAGATATTGTACAGTCCCCCAGGGGTATGCACCCCCTGGAGGCCATCCCCCCATCATCTATTTAAATCACCCCTAACTGGCAAAACTTGTAAGTCCAGATCAACATCTATTAACACCGCAAGGGCAGCTAACCAGTCTGGAAAGCTTACCCAATAATTGCATCACTACCACAAACAGCGACACACAATTAACTGGGGCATCTATGCAATCGGAATGTCGACGAAGCAACGCCGAAGACTATAAGAGGGAACCTTAAGGAGTACAAGCTCTCTCTCAATTACCAGTCTTACAGTGCGTCGGCCGGAGGCTATCGCTGTTATCATCAGGTGAGTCAGCAGTGTTCAGAATCATGTACTTTGTAACCTTTACCCACAAATTGTATACACAAGTTTGTACACTTACATTGTAACATTTACTACATCCCCTAGAAGGGACTCATAATTCCATATTACTGACCAATAAACACTTGGTCAGTACACTACACCTGTATTACTGTTTTACACGCCTCATTACGTCCTAAAGTCCATCCTGAATCCTCCGTCACGATTAGACGTGACGTACAGTAGCCAGACACTTGCTAGCGCAAGTATCATTGTATTCCCGTATAGGCTCGACTGCTAGGAGCAGCGCGCGCCATAAAGCTGACGCGTGCACATCAGTTATATAACCAGCCAGCCAGCTGGAAGACCAGCGCGTTGACCTGTACGCTAAGTTCCATCCCCTAAAATACACCTACATCTTTTATAGGAGCGCCCCTTAGTTCCTAACACTAAACAACACTCTACACTGGTCAGCTTGCCCGACTACGGGAAGCTACCCCCTTTTAGGCACTTCCTTATAAATTAACACAATAACTCTTCCGTTTTAGATCCAACTACCCCCCAATAAGGGATCTAAAACAGATGGTGGAGGCGCCTCTACTACGCACAGTAAAATAGGACTCAAACAACGAGCCCTCGTAGTAGAAACGACCCCTTCCGTACCGCACATAGCCAAGCGAGACTGAAAAAAAAAATTTTTTTGACCTCATATTACGTCACACATTTTTTTATATATAGGAGTTTGTATTATTACAGCCTCCCCTATCCGCCCCATAGTGCAAAGTCGGTGGAAATTAAATGTCCACATTTAGAACTACACTAAGAGACTTTGCGCACCATTTGTCGGCTAGTACGACTCCACTCCTGCCGAAACTAAAAATTAAGAACGGTGACTTGATAACTGACCAGACCGCAGTACAACTTCTCAGGGACCTTGAATTCAAAACATCACAGATCCGTGCTCAACACCCTACCCCCGCAGCACAAGTTATACATTTTACACGATCCCAGGCCAGTGAACACGGACAAGAGTCACCAGTATCCAGCGCTAGTGAAGTAGATTGCCTGCCAACACTCCATCCCCTATTGTTGCAGCAACTGCAAATCACAGAGCAGAAAACTGATAATCTGCTCGAGCGCATTACAGAGCTATTAGAGACAGACACTATCAAGTCAAATAATCATACGACAGAAGCAGTTCTTGACATCCACACTATTCTGGAAACTGTGAAACTGGACTTAGACAGGACTGTACACATAGTTAAATCCACACAGTACGACAACACACCATCACTCAGTACAGACATATCAGGTGACGAGCCACCTGGTAACATAACACAGGTGTCGTACACGGGAAGCGAGGCTAATTCCCCTCTAAATAGCCCAAACACCTCGGCACACGATAGTGGTGCGAACAGCATAGACAGACCAGAATCACTACACAGCCAACGAGACACTGTCGAAAACGAAATGAACAGACACACGGAGTACCCCATGATCCACCCCACAAAGTTCACGGGGGAAGGCCAGGATCCCGAGGAATACCTCAAGGCCTTCAATAGAACGGCCCGGATCAATGGTTGGAGCGAGGAAGTTAGGAAACGGCTCCTTCCTGCATACCTCACAAAGGCGGCCATGACATGGTATGAGCTCCATGAGGACACACTAGAAGCTGCCACGTGGGAGGAAACCGCTTTAATGTTGAAGAGCGAATTCCAGCTCATACCAGACGATGACGATCTTTACGACCAAATTAGACAGAGGTCACAGGGACCTAAAGAGAGCGCCCAGGCATACATCAATGTAAAGTTGATAATGTGCGACAAGTACAATGCAGCCATGACAAACAAACAGAAAGTCAAGCTGTTAATGCAGGGCCTCAGACCAGCCATAGTGGAAAAGCTGTGTATAATGAACAACCCCACGGTCCAACAGATGTTAAACAACATAAAGACCATAGAGGAGGGGAGAAAGATCACGGAAAAGGCTACGGAAAAAGCCGTGGATCTGCACTTCCAAACACAAAAAGACGACACTAACAATAAAATGGACGAATTGGTGGACATAATGGAGAAACTGACCATAGCTGCCATCCAAGCAGGCGGGAGACCGCTAAGGGATGAGCACGCAGACACACAAAGACGCTATGGGAGGGAGGAAAATTACTACCCTCCACAGCGGCCAACAACACCTCACCCACAGGATAGGCCCACATTTTTACACGTGGATGCCAGCCTGTATGGGCTGGGGGCGGCCCTATTGCAGGAAGACGCAGAAGGGCGCATACGGCCCGTTGCTTTCGCTAGCAGGAAGCTAACGGCCGTTGAGACTAGATACTCTGCCACAGAGCGGGAAATGCTGGCATTTTCGTGGGGAGTGAACTATTTCAGGGTATACCTCTATGGTATCAAGTTCACGGTAGTGACTGACCACGCGAGCTTGCTTTTTTGGGACAAATTTAAAAACCCAAATTCGCGGCTCAACAGGTTTATATTCCGCCTGTATGAATATGACTTCGTGGTCAAACACAAGAAAGGCGCTACACACCTAGACGCAGATGGGTTGTCTAGGCTGCCAGTAGCCGATCCCCCGGATGACAGTAAGGACCACGACTGGGACGACATGCCCACTTTTGCCCTGACGGTGATTAACATCAAACAGGAGCAAGAAAGTGATCCGTACTTGAAACAGATTCTATTGGCACTAGAAAACTTGGATAAAGTGGACTCCAAGACAGCACGGCTATCTAGGCGATTTTTCCTAGACAAAGACGGGGTACTGAAATTTAAGCCCACGGCCATGCACGATAACGCACCTATAGCGGTTCCGGAATCATTGAGAGAAAATATCATGATCGGACACCACAATAGCCCACTGGCAGGGGCACACTTAGGTACGCATAAAACATACCTTAGAATCCGTGACAAGTACTATGGGGTAAACATGAAGGCCGACATAGATACCTTTGTAAAGACATGTCACACTTGCCAGCGATTCAAAACAAGACCTGGCAAGCCTCATGGACTACTCAACCCAATTCCCGTGGGAGAGTTATTTCACAGAATCGGGATAGACGTGAAAGGCCCCATTACGACAAGTCAGAAAGGCAATAAATATATCCTGGTGGCCACCGAGTATCTCACACGATACATGATTACAAAGGCTGTTCCCAAAGCAGACACGAACAGCATAGCCGAATTCCTATTTGATATTGTTACACGATACGGCCTATTCCAAACCTTATTATCCGACAGAGGTACTATTTTCACCTCGAGAGTGCTCCAACAGTTTCTGGAGATACTCAGGATTAAGGCATACACTACCACGAGTTTTTCCCCGCAAACCAACGGACTCACGGAGAGTATGAATAAAATACTTGGAATAGCGTTGGCTAAATTTACAGGAGACGCAGGAACAGACTGGGATGAATACCTGCAGTCCATTACTTTTAGTTATAATACCTCTATATCCACGGCTACGAAACACTCTTCACACTTCCTACTGCTCGGGTACACACCCAGAAGTCCCATAGATAATATATATATCCCACAGGACACCTACACGGACAATGCTGCCCGGCTAGAGCACTTACAGATAGCGCGAATGAACGCTAGAAAGAACATAGCTGCGGCGCAGAAGAAACAGAAAGAGCGGTTCGATCGGCATAGGAAGACCGTGGAATACACACCCGGGCAATTGGTTATGGTTTCCAATTCTGCCCGTAAGAAAAACGTGTCCGAGTTCCTCCTGCCACGTTGGTCAGGTCCCTTCAAAGTCTGCAGGAAGGTATCTGACCTAAATTATATAGTCAGCGTGCGCCATGGGAGAAAACTCATTAAAGACACTATTCACGCCCGCCGTATGAAGGCATATCATACACGCAAAGCTCCCACACCTACAAGTACAAGCGGGAACACTACCAAAAGAAAAGCAAATGATCCCACTGGTAGACGTGGAAAGAAGGCCAAGAAATAGCCTTCGGACCTCACTGACCGCACCGGGATACGATCCTAACACTCGACAGAACTGTCCCGGAGGCACAGCCTAGAATGGCACCAGAAACAATTACTCTGGATAAAGACGGTCTCAAAACCCGCAACCTTCTGAATACCAGGAATGTCAGGTCAGGTAGCTATCCAGTTGTAGGATAGAAAAGTAGGAAGCTAAAACAGATTGGGACAGTTCCACTAACAGACGTTCATAAATGAAAAACAACAAAATCGCCTCCGGCACCTAGTCACCAAACACGCGACTAGCGGCCCGGAGACACTCGTGTATAACGACATTTTGTACAATGGATACGGACATAGTCGACCCACGTTACAGTTAACACAATACTTGGGGACACAAATGTAGTTAGTGAGAGGTTCTTTTGTATGGCGGAAAACCCCACTCGCAATTACAGAGTTAGCACTCAGGCTAAGAGGCACAAACATACAGAAACGGAGCATTGTCAAGCAACTAACAAGATAACGTACACGTGAGTGAAACTAGAGACTATCGCGTCAGCGATAACGCACGCACCGTGGGCGACCTTTGCTGGCACAGACAGACTGGGAGCGCTACAGACGAACCTGGGAAATAAACGTTCATTTAAGCCGAGTTCAGAACCACACAACTCCCCAAATTACACTACGAGGAGAATTCAAAAACACACATACTCTTCACACGAAAGGCGGTCCGGGTTCGATTCCCGGTCAATGCATGTGAGATTTTCGAAGTGAAATGCCATGTCCTGTGGTTCGGATTCCACGTAAAAAGGAGGTCCCATGGCTCATAATCTACAGATTAACGGTCACGTTAAACTACAAGCTTCCTTTTTTTCTTCACAGGAATGCGTATTCCCATCTGCGCATTTCAAATACACGGTACATGTGCCATAATATATACGGCACAGATAGCGTCGTAACAAGTCTTTACAGTAAGCCGGGTCCGAACCCATGATCACACACCACACTCGTACCAAAAACTAACTAACCAACGGTATTTTTGGTACGAGAGACACAAGCAAAAACCACACTGAGGACACCTCAATCCCTGAAACACAACGCAGACACAGAACACAGAGAATTACATAGATCACGGGTCCAAATCCCAGCAAAAAAATTGGACACCATGGAAAGCAACTAGCCAGGCTTCCAACCACATCGAAATTGGCCCATACAAATACATGAACAGGGAATACCACATTTCCTCCCGCCAAAAACCAGGCATAAAATTTCACATTACACCTGACATGGAAAATATATTTCCCAGACACAGGTATAGAAATTTCGTAAGACAAAGGTCTTATGGAATAGTGGCCACACAACGGTACTAGCTAAATAGGACGAATTACTACATTGGTCCGCCCGGAATCTAGAACAATGACAACACTCGCATACGTGCAAGAAAGCACGTGCCGGCAGCTGACATGCATAACGTCCGAGCCTGCCATCACACATACAAACCGCTGACTTGCAGATTTCGTCACATTGCAATACTGCTGGTGACAGACACTATTGTTGTATCGGCATTGACCATGAAATTACAAGCACAAAGCAATCATAATGCCACACATTTTTTAACACTGCAAAAACAATTGTGACATTAAGCAATGGACAGACGTGACAGACCGGAACTTATCTTGGGCCCATAGGAGCACGTTCTCAAAGACGTTGACAGGCCACGGGCACCTCCTGCCCACACACGCGATACACATTAGGACTTAGCCTATAACAGACCATCCGTCCGCATGGTGTAGCGGAACATAGTCACACACACACGCGCTCACTAATCAGGAGCGAACACAGACAGGGGCTCTGAGAAAACAAGACCTCCCCCCTAATAACTTCCTTTCGCGATTTTATTTCTAAAAGAAATCATTCCAGGCGATTAGGACATGGCCAGTCGCACTACAACCACTGGCCACATTCACACTACAAAGGGCAGACCAGATTAAGTCATGACATCACAGCGTCACGACGCTTTACTATCCCAAGAAGCGGATAGAAAGCAGACATGGACCAAGGGAGAATGACTGAAGCATAGGTGGATAATCCCAGCGGGATTACCGACATACCACCCAAAGTCTACCATTTTGAATACCTTACTCCCCTCCAATAACCTTCCCACGTCCAACATGACCAACGCAGACACATGAACACGATCAAAACAGCTACACTACATTACGAAGTATACATAGGGGTTGATAGACTTCATGCGTTTAAAAAGAGGGCTTACTACGCCTTGGATCTCGATGCTACCACCTGAGTATTAGGGGTGGGTCGGCAAACATCAATTAAGCATAATGCGCATCTCCAAATGAGAGATGAGGCCACACTCATATATTAACCATTTTTTGTTAATTAAATACTCCCGCATGACAGGGACATATTATTATTACGCCTCACCCTACACCTATCCTTACATGAGGGCGGATGCCTCATGTCCACATACATGCATGGAATATCCCATCCATTTACCAAGGGTTATTACTATCAAGCCTGCATGGAAATTTTTATATTTCTGCAATCCCGGGAATTACCCGCCCCAATCCACTCATTGTAAGAGCAATCCTAGCAGCATTACCGACTCAAGGCCACCATTTATTGGAGCACAAAGATGCGCAACCTCTTCCTACCATGCTTTCAGCCCACTCTACAAATAACTACCCCCAGATCCTAATAACAGGGTACCTGACGCCATAGACCCTACTAACACCTCCATGACGGGTAACGGAGCATTATCGCTGGAAAGCTGACGTAGCAATAGTAGACCTAAAGTAGTCTATGCACTTAGAAGCTCTACAACCCCACAACACTTGAAATATTTTACATTTTTAAATTATTTACACAGGTTACGCACATATTTTTTTTATTACATGAAAAGGAATCTGAAACACTCTGATTGGTGATAGCGGCACAAGCAAAAGGCCAAAGGCACCGCACTTTGAGAGAAAAAAAGGCGATGATGAGCCTTACCCTAGTAACTTGACGACTAGACCAAACAGACGAACCACGTAAGGTTGAGGCACTCGCGGCCTGGCCGGGCAAGCTCTGGAATCCTAGGTGCGCCTAAACTGCCTCTGGGAGGAAGGGATGCTACACCCACTATGTGCCACGGTCATCGACGCCAAGACCTGCAGGGAAGACTTTCTGAGGATGGTGGGAGAAATAGCTCGCTCCACGCCGGACCCAGAAGTTGACCCTAGAGACGACCAAGCTAGGACTAGACTCTTAGGTAAATGTAAGTAAGTACGGCTTCTACAGCGGGAAGCAAGACTCCCACGCGCGGGAGTGAAATATTATTGCGGCCGACAAAGGCGAAGAGATTATTATACTGCGAAAAGCATACTACTGCGGCCGATAAAGGCGAAGAGAATTATTATACTGCGAAAAGCATACTACTGCGGCCAATAAAGGCGAAGAGATTATTATACTGCGAAAAGCATACTACGATTGCCAATGAAGGCGAAGATAACATTATGCCATTGGACGATGTCCAATGCCCACATAAATGGCGACGCAGCGGGCAGCCTAGGGCATTAAATGAGGGGCACAGCGAGCAACTCAAAGGGGTTAAAGTGGGCGACCCAACTACGACAACGTCTGAAAAAACAACGGTAATGAGCATGAAAGTACAGCAGGCGAAACGGTTTTGCTTTGTGGCACCGTAAGCCGCCTGTGACTAGATTAGTACTAGTTAGTAAGACCTAGAATAGACGTCGACAACTAGAATTAAGGGAGCGGAATCCAGCGATTCTAGAGACTACCGGTGTTTCTAGGATTCGTACGGGTGGTGCCCTGAGGAAGTAAATTGCCTCAGGCGATCGCTCTGGTCCAAATTTAGCAAATAAGACAGTTGCACTTTGGTACGCAACTTAGGATTAAGCAAATTCATTAACCGCTGTTGCCAGGTAATGGCACAGCACATTTCGGCAATAGAGTAAGGCCACCCATTCGGCTTAGTAATAGTAGCCATTTTTTTAAAATCATAATTAAGATAGATAGTATTAAGATAACGCCGCTCGGCACCTGATGGCCGACAAATCCGCCATCAGGATAAGTCCGATAACACATTACAATACATTATAATACATTATAATACATTAGAATACATTATCATACATTAGAATACATGATAATACATTAACATAAGTATAATTGAGGTGGAATATATCGGCACCCGGTACCCAAAATTCCGCTACCGGGGTAAGACCGACAACACATTACGAAACGACATTACGGCACCGTATAGGGTAAGCCCGGCCATACATCGATTAACACTAACCATGCCATTTTTTTCACAGGTCAAAAGAGCTTCAGACTGTGGGCACACTACCACAGGAAGCGGCATAGAAAATAGGCAATGTTTAAACGTTTTATTAACCTCTCCATTTTTTTTCAGGTATTGTCACCAGGAATATGGCACTGGTGACTATGATTTTGCTGCCATATAGCAGCAGCATGCTATTAATGCCGTCTTATTATTGTATTACACCTGTGCGCACTAATTTATATTTAATATTCATCTTCACTTACAGGCTCACCACATTTTTACAGCTACACTTTAAAAAATCTGCACAGCACGGCTGATACCTGTGGGGTATCAGGCTCGCTGGCAGATCAACGTACACAGGAAACATAAGGCGTCAAAAATGCGGCGCAAATTACGGCAATGAGGGCGCAACCGATTTGTGGCGGCGACTCTCATTGTCAAGTGTGAAAGCATTCACCCACAAAGGATGCTTCACAGAATAGAAATACATTGCAAGCGGTACGACCACTAAACCATAACAGGAAGTGGCCGTACAGGATTAGCCGTGAGACGGCAAGCGTACGTACAAACGAGTAGCGTGCACGCGAGGTACCAAAAACTAGAAACATAAGAGATTAGCGCGCTTAAGTTAGGTATAAGATCATTGTAATTGATAATTTTAAAGGGTAACTTAAAACAAATTCATGCGCCCACGGGCAATTATTCCACTAGAAATCAATATATATATATATATAATACTTCGCAACCCCACATTGTCGGTGGAGGTGATCAATAATATTCCTAAATGTTAACATATGAACATCGCAACATGGCACATTAAACGGTATACTTTTTTGTTTGTTTGTTAAAATCACATGTACACAATGTCTATGATTTGTTTTCTTTCATTTTTCTTTCTTCTAACTTCCCCATTTGTCAGGGTGTTCCGTTTTATCCCAAATCAATAAATGCATTTTGAATATTTCCCTTAAATTATACCCTGGAACACCCATTTTTGTCTATTCTTCTATCTTTCTCATTGCAGGGAGCACTTTTTCCCTAAGATAGGGCGGACGACCCAATCATTCGTCCAGCCCTGGGTTTTTTCCTCCCTGCACAACAATGTACCGAATAACTATCAGCACCATGTATTTTTTTTTCTTTAAACTTTCAATATGCCAATATCGATTTTTTTTTTCATGCACTATTTTTATAATGTCTATGCCAATGTCAATGTTATATATATATATGTATATCCCATAACCCACCCCTCTGAACACGAGCTGATCTCACACCTACACATCAACACGACATCACCACATCATACGACGACGAAGAGGACACCAACAGGAGATACGAGGGGGCTTCAAGAACAACCACATCAACTATATCTACTACATCAACATCCCAACCTCATGTTCCGTTCCCGTTCGCGGGGACGCGAACTAAATAGGGGAAGAGGCTTGTACAGTCCCCCAGGGGTATGCAACCCCTGGAGGCCATCCCCCCATCATCTATTTAAATCACCCCTAACTGGCAAATCTTGTAAGTCCAGACCAACATCTATTAACACCGCAAGGGCAGCTAACCAGTCTGGAAAGCTTACCCAATAATTGCATCACTACCACAAACAGCGACACACAATTAACTGGGGCATCTATGCCATCGGAATGTCGACGAAGCAACGCCGAAGACTATAAGAGGGAACCTTAAGGAGTACAAGCTCTCTCTCAATTACCAGTCTTACAGTGCGTCGGCCGGAGGCTATCGCTGTTATCATCAGGTGAGTCAGCAGTGTTCAGAATCCTGTACTTTGTAACCTTTACCCACAAATTGTATACACAAGTTTGTACACTTACATTGTAACATTTACTACATCCCCTAGAAGGGACTCATAATTCCATATTACTGACCAATAAACACTTGGTCAGTACACTACACCTGTATTACTGTTTTACACGCCTCATTACGTCCTAAAGTCCATCCTGAATCCTCCGTCACGATTAGACGTGACGTACAGTAGCCAGACACTTGCTAGCGCAAGTATCATTGTATTCCCGTATAGGCTCGACTGCTAGGAGCAGCGCGCGCCATAAAGCTGACGCGTGCACATCGGTTATATAACCAGCCAGCCAGCTGGAAGACCAGCGCGTTGACCTGTACGCTAAGTTCCATCCCCTAAAATACACCTACATCTTTTACAGGAGCGCCCCTTAGTTCCTAACACTAAACAACACTCTACACTGGTCAGCTTGCCCGACTACGGGAAGCTACCCCCTTTTAGGCACTTCCTTATAAATTAACACAATAACTCTTCCGTTTTAGATCCAACTACCCCCCAATAAGGGATCTAAAACAATATATGTCACCCAAAATTGTTTTACATTATCATCAATTTAAAGCCCATATTTTATAGATTTTTTTCTGAAACTATTTTTATATATTTTTTCTCTTAATTTACACAGAATGAATCCAAGTATAATATTATATTTAACACTTTGCTGGAAATTACAATAGATTCTTTTAAAAACAATTACTGAAGAAACTGGTATAATTAATTAATGCATATTAATTCAATATTATCGACTAAGGTATAATAAAAACATTAAATACCCATTGGTATTTCATTTGGATAGCTTGCTACGGTGGGTGAGTGGTTATCGTGTCGGACTGCCAACCCCAAGCTTGCAGGAGATTTTGAAAGGCAACAAAAATCACGATACGCATGTCATACGATGTTGGCATGTTAAAGAATCCATTTGAATTCAGTAGGCCGTATTCATAATGGCAAATTAATCTCGAGATTTTCCGCCAATACAAAGTTCCTCATTTCTCTACTAGAAAGCGCTATAGTGCCAAGGAGCTTAGATATCTAACCTCCTTGACTTTCATAGCGCTCCAAGGAGCGATAACATTTGACATGCAAGTTGCCCTCTGGGCGTCAATTAACAGAGCTTGCACCTGGCACCCGAGGCCATACGATATTATAATTATTATTATTTCAGTTAGATGTCATTTCTTTACTATACTTTCCACACTCCTACTAAAAGATGGTGCATCATCTGACTATCTACATACAGTAGCTTTAGTCAGCTATTTAGGACGGACAGAGGAACTTTCATACATGGTATAACCTCATTGCCACACATTATTACGTTATCCTACTGACAATGCAGACAAGGTTCCCAGTGAAACGTTTACCATATTTAAATTAGTTTTATCACGACAAAAATCCAATAGAACATTATGAATAATTGGTTCTTTCTTTAGCACATTTCCCGAGTTATGGTTTTAAGTTGTACATGATTAACACACACTCAAATACACGGGGCTACATGACCGCGTTGTTGCAGCCCCTAAACTGAGACCAACCAACCAAGTTTTACATCCAGAAAACAATCTTATGTACCAATACGAACAATTAACTAATTTACATAAAGGTGTACAGAGGCCAGAAATTATGTTAACTCAATATTCGGCTACTGGACCCTGAACCATTACGCACACAGTTTATCTAATTTTGACGGGAGCTGTACGAGGAACTGATACCCATAATATTTCTAGCTTTTAAGATAAAGCACCAGTGATATAACAATTGAAAGTTCACTAACTATTTAAGAAGCTCAGAACTAAGATGTATGAAGTGCACTCACTGGGTGTAAACAGACTGTCACAGCGCTATGCTAAGGCAATTTGTTAAGTGGTTACACAGACTTTTTAAAACTCTCTGAGAAGCTTGCTGCTGATGAATCTCTCCACTTCATGATCTTTAAAACAAACAGAAAACTTAATTAGGTAAGAAATATACTGCGACGTGACATTCCTTTCTCACGGAGCTCTGTACAAACGTATTACTCAAGCAAGGCTGATACAGATGTGTCGGAGATGAATGGTCCCTCCCCACACAACAAGAACATCAGAGGGGAACACGCAACGCAGGAAAAAATAAACACAAAAACCTCGCCGAGGGTGAAAAGCGTGTCTACCGTCCGTGGCTTGCAGGGGGCTTAGAATCAACAGACAGCCCACAGTCGCGGCTGCCCTGAAACTAAAAACTCGGTTCAGTTACTGTCGGTAATTTAAAGTACCAAATAGAAAACATTGCTTCTCAATTTATTTTCAAGTCAGGATTTTCTAGAATTTAGAACAGGCACTGATTTGCATTTTTTTAACAATTGAATGCCATATTGTTTAGCTCTAAATGTACAATATATCGTACACGAAGTTTTAATATACTAGAATAATTAGATCCCCAGTAAGAGCAAATCAAATTGTAAAATTCACGCAGTCACCATGCTTATTACATTTTACAAAGCCATATCAGTAAACTCAATTTATAGTAATTTATCAGAGCACAAATTTCAAGCTTTTTGTTAAAACAGATTCTATGAAAAATCAGTTACATTTTGAAAAATCGCGGGATCAATATATTGGTTATCGTGCTACTCATTGTATCAAAAATTAGCCTACATTTCTGAGTTTGTCTTATAGTCTCCTATTATGGTACAAGATTTCAGACTTATAGCAGTAATATGTGATGATAAAGCGCAACTCGATTTCGAAATTTGCAAAACTGCCATCTTGGCTGTATGTTTGTCATGGCCTCGAAACAGATATACATTTACAGTATATGTTTTATGGTCGTCTGCCATGGGTCCAATATATTTAATACTGGTGGAATATTTCGCGAGGCCGTCATGTTAGGTTGGTATCATTTATAGGAGTTTTAACCTTTTAAGCGCTGAGTTACCCAATTAGCTTTGCTACCTCTGTGCTTAGTTTCTTCATTTTCATTTTAAAATATTGTAGAAGTCGTAATTTTTAACTTATTATTTTATTTTATTGAATGTCCATTACAAGGGGAACCCCATTTCACCAAAGTATATTAGGATTATAGTTTAAGAAATTACAGGTTACATATTACATAAGGCAATTTACAAAGATAATTTTGAGTATTCAATTAGTTATACACAAAATACAGTAGGCCATGATTGAATAGACATTCTGTGAATGTTAAAAACTGCTTGTAACAACAAGATTTTTGAAAAATGTGATAAAGTGATTTTGTTAGTTCATTATTGCAGTAATTGAAATGGTGATTCAGATTATATCTTCCTCTTTCGAAGGTAGGACAGTCAAATAGGAGGTGACTTATGCTTTGAGATGATCCATAGATACAAGAGTAATGGTTTTCTACTTTAAATTTTGAAACTTTGGAAGTAAGATTTTACCTGGCTGGAAAGGAATTGTGAAAGCTCAAAGCATGGTGTCAGCATTTTGTATTGGAGTAGGTAGAAAACTTTGGGGAAGAATATATTCCTGGTAACAGTGGCCTTTGAAGAGGAAGTCTATAGGTGATTTCACCGATCGAAGGTGTATTGTTTTATTTGTCTTCTCACATAACATCATACGACACCAGCTAGGTAGACGTGGCAGCAGTTTTTGCTCCAACAGTTCCAATATGTCCTCGTGTCCAAGATAAGCAAATTTAATTTTTAATTTATAAGGAAGGGGGCTTAAAATGTCTATTGGTTTCGGGTCTTTATTAATCTAAATGTAAATTCAAAATCTACAGCCTGCTTCCAGTCGACCGACCGGGTCAGGGAATGGAATGAATGAAGCCCCCATCTAGCGGCGAGGATATGAACTGTGCCGGCTGCCGAAGCCTGTCGCACTCCCCTGGGGTAATGATTAAATGAATGACAGATGAAATAAAATGATAGTGGAGAGTGTTGCTGGAATGAAATTGTTGACAGGGAAAACCGGAGTACCCGGAGAAAACCCTGTCTGCCTCCGTTTTGTCCAGCACAAATCTCACATGGAGTGTCCGGGATTTGAACTACGGACCCAGCGGTAAGAGGCCGGCGTGCTGCCACCTAAGACAAGGAGGCTTGGAATGTATATAAATTCAAAATACTACGTTTAAATTAATTTTCGTTTTGAGATGAATCGAAATTAAAATCTTTGTGCCCACGCTTGCATGTAAAAGCTATGTCCAACAAGATGTTCAGTAAAGAACATATAGCCTACTTTCTCCTAAATGCATGGGTATTGTTATAACTCTTTGTCCTTTTCAAGGAGTATGATTGAATGTTGGTTGTAGTAGCTTGTTGAAATACAACGTGCTATAGGGATATTAAACATGAATATGAGGTGCCCTTTGCTAGTGCTACCTCTGTACCAAATTTCGTTCAATTCGGTTTCACCGTGTTTGAATTGATAGGGGGAATCGATTTGCACACATACTTGGCCACTATCTGCAAACTATTGGGCTGATGTTCTTGCAGTTTGGTCTGAATATGTTTCCCACGTAAAGATATGGTGTTGCAAAATTTGGTAGAGACTAGATTATTAGGTTGGTCGTAATTACATTTTAGCTTTAAACATTTGGGTGGCCGCGATTACGTTTCCGTCAAGATAGCGGTGATATAAAACATGACATTGAAGTGCCCTTTGCTAGTGCTACCTCTGTACCAAATTTCGTTCCGTTCGGTTTCACCGTGTTCGAATTGATAAGGGGAATCGATTTTCACACAAAGATGGCCGCCATCCGCAAAATATTAGGCTGATGACCTATTAGTTTGGTCAAAGGATGCTCCCTCCATAAAGGTGTGTAGTTGCAAAATTTGGTAGAGATCGGATGATTAAGTTAATCATAATTTGATTTAAGCTTTGAACATTCGTGTGGCCGCCATTACGTTTCTGTCAATATGGCGTCGATATAAATCATGACACTGAGATGCCCTTTGCTAGTGCTATCTCTGTACCAAATTTCGTTCCATTCGGTTTCACCGTGTTTGAATTAATAGGGGGAATCGATTTTGACACAAAGATGGCCGCCATCCGCAAACTATTAGGCGAATGACCTATTAGATTGGTCAAAGGATGCTCCCTCCATAAAGGTATGTAGTTGCAAAATTTGGTAGAGATCGGATGATTAAGTTAATCGTAATTTGATTTAAGCTTTGAACATTCGTGTGGCCGCCATTACGTTTCAGTCAAGATGGCGGCGATATAAAACATGACACTGAGGTGCCCTTTGCTAGTGCTACCTCTGTACCAAATTTCGTTCATTCGGTTCCACCGTGTTCGAATTAATAGGGGGAATCAATTTTGACATAAAGATGGCCGCCATCCGCAAACTATTAGGCTAATAACCTATTAGATAGGTCAAAGGATACTCCCTCCATAAAGGAATGTTGTTGCAAAGTTTGGTAGAGATCGGAAGGTTATGTTAGTCGTAATTTAACTTAAGCTTTGAACATTTGTGTGGCCGCCATTACGTTTGTGTCAATATGGCGGCGATATAAAACATGACACTGAGATGCCCTTTGCTAGTGCTACCTCTGTACCAAATTTCGTTCCATTTGGTTTCACCGTGTTTGAATTAATAGGGGGAATTGATTTTCACACAAAGATGGCTGCCATCCGCAAACTATTAGGCTAATGGCCTAGTCATTTGGTCAAAGGATGCTTCCTCTATAAAGGTATGCTGTTGCAACATTTGGTAGAGATCGGATGATTAGGTTAATCGTAATTTGATTTAAGCTTTGAACATTTGGGTGGCCGCCATTACGTTTCCGTCAAGATGGCGGTGATATAAAATATGACACTGAGGTGCCTTTTGTTAGTACTACCTCTGTACTAAATTTCGTTCCATTCGGTTGTACCGTGTTCGAATTAATAGGGGTAATCGATTTTCACACAAAGATGGCCGCCATCCGCAAACTATTACGCTGATGACCTATTAGTTTGGTCAAAGGATGCTCCCCCCATAAAGGTATGTTGTTGCAAAATTTGGTAGAGATCGGATGATTAGGTTAGTCGTAATTTGATTTAAGCTTTGAACATTTGTGTGGCCGCCATTACGTTTCCGTCAAGATGGCGGCAATATAAAACATGACACTGAGGTGTCCTTTGCTAGTGCTACCTTTGTACCAAATTTCGTTCAATTCGCATTCACCGTGTTCGAATTGATAGGGGGGGACAGACATTCAGAGTACACACACTCACACACACACAGACACACACACACACAGACTCACACACACACATACACACACACACACACACACACAGACTCACACACACACATACACACACACAGACAGACACACTTTTTTCGCCCTGTGTTGATCTCATAAGTCTACTTTCATTTTTTGCAAAAATCGAAAGTAGGCTAAAAATCAGTAGGCAAGTAATACTTGTTGCTCCTCCTTAGTACAAACATTGATATTCCTTGAACCGAAATCACAACGCGGCGTGAAGAATTCGCTTGTTATTCCGCCATGCTTGTTTACATCACAGATGAACCACGGCCGACTGAATACGAGCTGCGCTCTATACCGGCCTTGACATTCCCAGTCAGAACCCATGTATAACATGTAATTGGAAAGTTTCTACTCGTTGCCGGTAGAGCGCACTCCCCTCCCATTATAGGCGCGATAAGGAATCAGCTGTACAGTACGTATATTAAATGTGTAATCTCAAGAACCACTGGATGGATTTTGATGCTGCTTTCACCATTCTGTAAAGGTGATCTCGAGGAAGATTTGTGTAGAAAATAATTTATTTATGACCAAAGGGAGCCAAGCAGTAACGATTTCAGTGAAAAGGTCGAAAAAATAGCCTGGCGTCCGTGCGCTTTTTAAGCTTACGCTGGGCGAACCGTTAAAAATATCATTATATTATGAGTGTAAGAATTGTTCAGCGTGAGAAATTCTACAAAAAAGTCCGCGAGAGCATATCTCTATCTTCGATACATCGCCCACTATAAGTGTTTTTAGTATGGACGGGAGGAGCATTTGGCTTGCACCTCGCCATTCTTAAATTACGTCTGACAGGAATTCCTAGCACTGTTCCCTGGCGAAGCAGGGGCGGGTTGCTAGTGATACTATATAATTATTATCATTATAATTTCCGCATTATCAAAATTAAAATTATATCACAAAATAAAATAACGTGCTAATAAATCTAAGAGAAATTAGACATACCTTGCACCTTCTTCGGGTACAAGGACACTACTCCAGCACCGTCTCATTAAAAGGAAAGAGAGGATCAAAATTACAGCCGGGAACAAGTAGCAGCTAATCGTGTGTTGTGTTTTGTGCTAAGAGATCTTTCGACAAATTATCAAATACCGTGTGCCTTCTTTTCCACGAAGCAGCTGTCAGGACGGGACTTACATAAACTCCTGCTGGACGTTATTCTCGAGGTTGAACAATGCGGTTTCATAATAACTGTCTCTGATAATCACAAAACTAACACTACAATGATGAGGCATTTAGGGGGAGGGAATTTGCAACCAATGGTCAATCACCCATACGACGAGTCTAGGAATGTATTCCCTAGTTTTGATCATTGTCACATTCTAAAAAAAAACAACAACATTAGAACGCAGTTTCTGTAACGAGAGATGACTGATGGTACTGGAATAATTTCAGGGAAATACTTGTCATTACTATACACAATGCAAAAGGGTGAGATCGTCAAACCGGTCAGACACCTCACTAAAAAAAAAATCGAACCCACTAAATTTGAAAAAATGAATGTTCGGCGTGCCAAGGAAGTGTTCTCGTCAGAAGTTATTGGTGCCATTAGTACACTGAAAGAAAATATAGGCATGCACCCGGAAGCGTACACATTCATGGACGCAGACGCAACCATTTTTTTTGAAAAACGTTAATAAATGGTTCGCTATGCATGACGTAAGCATCACATATCATCATTTTCAGTCTAGAAATCCAGATAAAGGGCATTTTTTCTCATTAAATGTCAGTCGCCTAAACTGGCTAGAGGAATATTTTCTTTCTTACCTTGAAACTTTGAAAGCTGCTAGTAACGCTGCTAGAAAGGACTTCCTGAGTTCTGAGACTTACGAAGCTACCTATACAATTAATTACGGATTCAGCTGTCCAGTGCATAAGGTATCTTCTAAAAATGGGTAGAGGAAAGTCGCCAAATATGGGGAGGTTTTTTTTATAGGGCTCACATTAGACATAAGAAGGAACGGAATAATTTTGGTTTTCTCACCAATGTAAACCTCAGGCGATATACTATGTATATTACAAATATGGGCACGTTTGATGTTGTAATACCCTCGGATATTATTGTTAACTTTAAAAGTGCACTTTCCCCGTATTAGGCAACCGGGTTACGTAATATGGGGAGGTGAGAAACCTCACGGTTTTTATTTATAATAGGTACACTGAATAGTATACCCTACTAATTAAAGCATTAATTCTGACATTTTTTTCGTGTGGCCTCCTGAGAGGCCGAGTGCAGGTCTTTCTAGTCGACGCCTGTGGGCGACCTGCGCGTCAGGATGAGAGATGGAATGGATGAAGATTCATGAAACTGGACAAGGATGTGGAAGGAAGCGGCCGTGGCCTTTTAGAAGGTACCGTCCCAGCATTTGCCTGGTGTTGAAAAATGGGAAACCACGGAAAATCATTTCAAGGACGGCCGACGGTGGGGCTCGAACACACGCGTCTACCGAGTCAGCAGAGAGCTTGGCCCCATGGCCTAACGCTGCGCATTAGCCAGCGTAGCCACTACTGTCGGTAATTCTGACAATGTAATGAAACCACGAACACAAATAGTACAAAAGTTCAAAAATGAATATTTTAAGTAAATAACAGTCCTAGTTTCCTGTTGCCGAACTTCCAAACCGTTCAGCAGAAAAATGCATAAACTTTAATGAAAACCGAGTGATTCTGATCGAATTCAACTGTAACGAGGTGCAAGGTATGTCTAATTTCTCTTAGATTTATTAGCACGCTATTTTATTTTGTGATATAATTTGCATTTTGATATTGTGGGAATTATAATGATAATATAATAGTGTCACTAGCAACCCGCCCCGGCTTCGCCCGGGAACAGTTATGAATGTGCAAGAAATTCCTGTCAGACGTAATTTAAGAATGGCGAGGTGCAAGCCAAATCCCCTTCCCATCCAAACTAAAAACACTTATAGTGGGCGATGTATCGAAGATAGAGATATGCTCACGCGGACTTTTTTGTACAATTTTTCATGCTGAACAATTCTTACACTCATAGTATATTGATATTTTTAACGGTTTGTCCAGCGTAAGCTTAAAAATCGCACGGACGTCAAGTTCTTTCTTCGACCTATTCACTGAAATCTAAAATCGTTACTGCTTGGCTCCCTTTGATCATAAATAAATTATTTTCTACAGAAATCTTCCTCGATATTACCTGTACAGAATGGTGAAAGCCGCATCAAAATCCATCCAGTGGTTCTCGAGATTACCCGTGATATCCAAGAATCGGGGACTTTGTTTTACACAAGTAGAGATAAGTCTTAGTCGTGGAATGCTTGGTGAACAGCGCTGTGTGAGCAGTTGAGTAACTAACAAGATTTCATGAAGATGAACCCAAGCAGTACTACATAATGCCCAACAGATGGCAGAATATGCCAGATATCAACTCGGCATTCGATAGCAAATGGGGAATATCAAAAAAGGAATTCTTGTGCACCTTTTATAGACGGGTGATGCACTCAACGGGTTAAAGGCATGGCCGAGGCGTCTGGGCATGGAATTAACTTTCTACTATAATTCATGTCGCCTCCATTGCGTAGTGGTCAGCGTGATTAGCTGCCACCCCGGAGGTCCTAGGTTAGATTCCCGGCTCTGACACGAAATTTGAAAAGTGGTATGGGGACTGGAATGGGGCCTACTGAGCCTTGGGTGGTCCAAATGACTAGAGAGGGTTCGATTCCCACCTCAGCCATCCTTGAAGTGGTTTTCCGTGGTTTCCCACTTCGTCTTCGGGAAAATGCTGGGATGTAAGACCACGGCCGCCTCCTTCCCTCTTCCTTGCCTATCCACACCAATCTTTCCTTCCCATCCCTCATGAGGCGCCTGTTCGCTTTGCAGGTGAGGCCGCCTGGGCGATATGCTGATCTCATCTCCCCGGTTGTAATCCCCGACCAGATGTTCCAAGCTCTAGGACACTGCTCGGAGAGGCGGTAGTGGTGGTAACCCTAGCTGAGTCCGTGGGAAAAACAATCTGGAGGGTAAAATTGATCAAAAACAAAAAAACAAAAAACAAGAAACTGTAAGTTTCATTATTATCATTGGTCGAGTTGATCAAAGTTATTTTTGAAGCATGTCTGACTCACATACACGGACGAATGTTGATCTCAAAAATGCATCTGTTACATGTTAAATCAATATGCCCAAATACAGAATGTTCTATGTCCAACTCATGCTTTCAATAAAGAAAACTTCCACAGCAGGAATGTCGTTTATTTGAGGTTCTCAACATATTGAGTGTGATAATCAATTGACATAAACGTAATTTGTCCCCATCTTTCTCGCACTATTTCTTGATTTTTGTAAATATATGTTCAATATTGAGGATCACAAACGACGGCATCAAGGTCCATCTGTAATTCACGGACCTAAGTTTAAGAAAAGAAAATAGCCAATTGGCGAATTTCAAATCTGCAATCTATCCAGTAGTATAGCCGACAAACGTTTATGTTGGGCTATCTCCAAATATAATTTTCTTCAACTTTTTTACCCTTTAAGAAGTTGGTATTTACATAATGTACCAGTATCAGTGACGTAGTGCACTTGCCACAACCTCCTTCCACAAAATAAGTACAAGGATGGCACGATGAAAAATTAGATGTCTATTCAATCATAGCCTACTGTATTTTGTGGATAAGTAATTGAACACTGAAGGTACATATTTATGAAATTAGATTTATTTTCGAGCAACAAATTAGTAAATGTTTCCTTGCTGGGGAAAAGTTGAAAACATAAACATTAATTCATGAATTAATGTCTTTCAGACATTTCCAACAAGTGGCAGCGTTTCGTACAGAGCCCATCAGACAGCGTTCAAAGTTTCGAAACCCTGTATTGACAGCGACCAAAACCCTATGAGCCTCGGAGCACGTTCCTTATCGCTAGACAATAATTGCATCTACATACACTTTGACAGTCATAACAGTTAAAGCAAACTTTTATACTGTTATGGATGGAATGTCTCTTTTACCTGCTGAGGGCTTTCGAGACGCCGTGATGCCAAAAGTTTGCTCTGAAGGGGATCTTTAATGAACCAGTAAATCTACTAACACGCATGTCTCACATTTGAGCACTCTCAAATGTAATATTTTGACTGCGCGTGGATTCGATCCCGTTGGGCACAACAGGTGAGAACCTTGCCATTGAGCCACGCATGCAAACTCTACCTATATACACGAGTACACGAGGCTGATGACCATGATGTCCCAAATCAATTAATTAAGAAATCAACAACAACAAACTACAAGTAATTCTACGTTGTTTTAATGCTAAATAAAACCAAAACCAGTTAATACATATTTGATATCCTGATCTACTATATAAAGCTCAAATACCACTGACTCATTCATTCATCACGAAATCTCTGAAACCACCAAACGGATTGGAATGAAATTTGGTATCCAGATTCCTCAAGGGCCGCAAACGCCCACTAAGAAAGGATTTTTGGATATTCAGGTTCTAAAGGGGTGTTAAGGGGGTATACCTGCATTTCATTGAATAGCAATATTTCCCGATTGGTTTCATTGGGGGATGTGATACTCGACATATAAACTCAGCACAAAAAATAAGAAGACACGTGTCTGAGGGTTTTTAGATGTGGTGTATATTATGAGGAGAAAGGGGTGAAAAGTGGGGGTTGAAGGATTCCTAACGGAGCGTGTATCTCTTAAACGACATAGGCGAGGAGTTTGGAACTCAGCCGAAAAAAATGAGTATAAAAATAACTAAACAGGTGTTTGACCGTTTTTTCATAAATCCAATTTAAGGGGCCCATGGGGAGGGATGAAATAATGGGGTGGGGGGTGGAAACGTAATATGTCTGTGTGTAAAATTATACATGGCCTATGTTGTAGACAATAACACATTACATCTTTTTTGTCTCTTGCTATTTCATCATACGACAAATACTTACGGAGTTATTAATGATTTTGTACTTTTTGGCCGGAATTTTCAAAGTCCCAGGAATGACATAAAAATTGATTCGAATGAATTTTCAAAAAATAGTTATTTTAATACTTTTATTATATTTTTCACGTCTTTTAGGATCCAAAACCAACATGATATTTTGATGTTTTTTTCGTCCCATGCATTTTTGGTTTCAGGTGATAGAATTATTTTCCACTAGGACCCATGCTTATTTATCTATTTAACTAATGTTATAACAGGATTCTAAATGTTATTGCGGGCGAAGCCGCGGGTAACAGCCAGTTCATCATAAAGTTGAATTTCAACGTCAATGATATTTCAATATAAACATTAGTGAATGTCATTGGCCATGCACTTAACACTTCCATTTCAACGATCGTTTCCCATTACTTGTAGGATTGGGAGGAGTATAATGTCTGATTTTCCGTACAGTTTAGTTGCTTGGAACGCATATAAATCTCGAGAGACCTCCATAGGGAATGCATTTTACGGCTCATTTGATACGATAAAGGAAACACATGTAGCACTCGGTGCGGCTAAATCTGTAATTAATCTAGCCACTGAGTGCACTCACTTTGTCACCATAATATAACGACGCTCGGCTCGCTTTTGATGTGCGGTGCTAGGGCAGGTTAAAGGGACGTGAGAAACTAATAAATCTAATAGCTCTTTCACGACGCCGGCCCGCACCGTGGTGTGTGAAGGACTAGAGCAAATACATCACGTTTACACGTTGTGCGAGTCGTACAGCAGGGATCTATTGGTATTAACTATCATTTGTAGGCGACGTTCGTAACTAGCTCTATCTAAAATGTATGAGTTGCTTCTCCGATTTCCTTTTATACACATGTTTACGACCATAGCACCCTTGGTTGGCCTCGGATAACACATGTTCCCTGTGTCGAAAAACCAGAGGAGGACAGCGGCTTCGGTGGCGTAGTTGGTAGCATGCTGAGATTCTATGCCCAAGGTTGCAGGTTCAAAACCGGCTAAAGTCGTCGGATTTTTAAGAGCGTTAAAAATCCCTCAGTATGCCTTTCGTCCGAGGGGAAGTAAAGCCGGCGGTGCCATATCATAGATTTATGGCATGTATAAGAACTTTCCACCTTCACTTGTGTGAAGCTAAATTATGGACTAGATTTGACTAACGCTCTTAGGTTCCAATGTTCGTCGCCAAGAGCCAACTGCGGTGGCATCTTGTAACCAAGTTCAGAACTGGTTGACGGTGGCGTTTGGTAGCAAAAGTAGGAACTACTTGAAAATTGAATGTCTGCAGTCCTCACATGCATTAAAAACCGATTACACACTTTAATACAGCCATCACAATTGACAACGGTTATCAGACAGATTCTACACATAACCAAAGTACACGGGGCTACATGACCACGTTGTCGCGGCTCCTGAACTGAGGATCCAACAAATCCATCAGAAAGCGGCTTCGGTGGCGTAGTTGGTAGCATGCTGATCTTCTATGCCCAAGATCGCGGGTTCAAACCCGGCCGAAGTCGTCGGATTTTTTAAGAGCGTTAAAAATCCCTCAGTATGCCTTCCTTCGGAGGGGAAGTAAAGCCAGCGGTCCCATGTCATAGATTTATGGCATGTTAAAGAACCTTCCACTAATTACACCTGTGTAAAGCTAAATTAGGTTCAAAATGTAAACAACGGTCAGGTTCCTACGTTCGCCGCCAGGAGCTGACTGCGGTGGCGTCTAGTAGCCAAGTTCTGAACTAGTAGTTGTTGATGGTGGCATTTGGCGGCAAAAGTAGGAACTACTTGAAAAATTCAAAGTATGCAGTCCTTACTTGAATTAAGAAACAGAAACACACACTAATACAGTCATCACAATTAACACCGGTTATCAGACAGATTCTACACGCACCCAAAGTACACGGGGCTACATGACCACGTTGTCGCAGCCCATAAACTGAGGAACCAACCAACCAACCCACCAGAAGAGGTCTGACGCCTCGAAAAATGATGGTGTCAGAAATGTAAGACTCCCTAGGCCTCCAGATACTCGAACAACGTCACAATGAGCACAACATAGGGAACAAGTGGTCACGCATCTTCATCACCTGTCTTTGAAATTGCCAGAAACACTTGCTAGAGTAAATCAGAGATTTGAAGAAAATACAGGGTGTTTGGTTATAGAGTACAATCCCAGCCGTCACACAATGAATTGCATCAATTAAATCTACAGCCAGCCTTTGCGTGAAATCATATGAAATGCTAACCATACTGATCAAATTCTATTGCAAGGCCTTGCCCATATATAGGATGTTTCTCAATTATACCGACAAAAAGAATCTGGAATGCTCTTTGTGTTATGTGTGGAACGATGCCGCAATTGGATTGGAGGAGAACATTTTTCTTTTCGAAAACATCAGGTTACTTTGTTACTTCTGGGCGCGCGATTCCAGTTGACGAACTCAAATTGACTTGCGCCTTGCCCAGCAAATACGGCGAGTCCGTCAATTTGAATCGCGCGCCTGGAAGTACCAAAGTAACCTCATGTTCCCAAAAAGAAAAGTTTTCTCCGCCAATCTAATTGCAGCATTGGTCCATATAAAACGCATGGAGCATCCCTAACTTTTGTCTGTATCTTTGAGAAACACCCTGTATACATATAGGCCTACTACATTTTTATATAATTTAATGATGGCAAGATCTTTCTTTCTCCAAATTAAAACGCACTTCAGGTAGACATGTCTTTAAAGTTTAGAGACTAATCGCTGGAGATCTTTTAGATATACTAATGAAGAAAAATGCTAAAATGTGGATGGCTTTCTAGTCAATTCAAATCCAGAGCTCCATTTACAAAAATAAAAAATTGACGTCTGTGATCCCCGCGCCACCCAGGCAGAAAACATTAAGGTGGACTCACGCTGCGCAGAAGCGCCAGGGTTAGTGTAGCTGTCCAGTTATCAACAAGATCTGGGAAAATGTTAAAAGTTTCTTATCGGTATCCTGTCAGACTGTCACGAGCATAATAGAAAATCTACAGAATGGTACATACTTAAACACGGTGAACAACGTTTACATGGACAATATAGTTATCTGATACAATACTTCGCTACTCTCCAACAGGTAAATACACGTACGTATGAAAAATGTGGAACATCTTTACAACAAGACATGTTCTTTGTACATAACTGGGAGGTTTGTCGAGAGGAATGTTTGTAATCATATTTTACAGTGTTGCCCAGTTGGGAAATATTTGAAACCAGTATTGTTTGTAATTTTTGAAAAAATATTGCAACATTAGCTGGTGGAAATGAATGACAGAGCACACAGGTGACTCAAGTGTCGTCATGGACACATGTACGTCATTCCAAAAGTTACTGCACAGCGCCCTCCAGCTAAGACTAGAATATGTTTGTCATTGTTATTGTTGTTGTTGTTGTTTGATTTAGTGGCTTTGTGACATCGTGTACCTAAGTGTGAGTGTGTGTATGTGAGGGGGGGGGGGATTTGTCTGATAACCTGTGTTATTATGATGGCTGTATTAGTGTGCATTTGTAATTCTGATGAGGATTGGAAAGGAGATTGCCGTGGCCTTAAGTTAGGAACCATCCCGGCATTTGCCTGGAGTAGAAGTGGGAAACTACGGAATATTACTTCCAAGATGTCTGAGATGGAAATCGAACCTACCTCTTCTCAGTTTTGCCTCACGAGACTGAGTGCAACCTGTCCCAGCCCTCTTAGCAGAATTGTCAGAGTCGGGAATCGAACCCGGACCTCCAGGGCGACACCCAACACTGCTAGTCGCTACAACACGAGGTGTAGGCCTAATAATAATAATAATAATGGTATTGGTTTTACATTCCATTTAACTACTGCGGCTTTTTGAGACGCAGGAGTGCCGAAATTTTGCCTCAAAGTGGATCTTAAACGTGCCAGCAAATGTACTGGCTCGAGATGGTCTAACTAGAAAGTGTGTTCGAATTATGGCGTGACCCACAGTGGTTGTCAGAGACTTAGAATGCTTGCGATGACAGCAGGAGACCTGGATTCCAATCCCAACTGCGGTCACATTTTAGTGTCCAAGGCAACAACAACAAAAAACTGAAGATCTGCGATTTATCCCAAGTTGTTTGGGTTCAGCGGAGCCAACCTTGCTCATTTTGGTGTTGGCCAAGAATTTAATGTCAGATGCCGTTCCTGACCTCAGGTAATTTTTGAGTGAAAAATCCACCCCACTGCCAATGGGATTCAAACCCCGGCCGTTTGGCTGAAAGACCATCACTCTCCTCAAGTCCTACTCTAAAGTATATTATTATTATTATTATTCTAGCCCAACCAGCTGCGGTGACCGAGAGCGGTAACGTGCTACCCCGTGCCTCAGTGGCATCGGGATGGCGTGGGTTTGAATCCCACCTTGGCCATCCTAAAAACAGTTTTCGTGGTTTCCCACTTTCACCACCAGCCAAATGCCAGGACAGTTCCTTTCAGACGTGATGGCGCAGCGGTCAAATTGTTGGCCTCTCACCAAGGCGGACCGGGTCCGATTCCCGGTCAATGTATGTGAGATTTTCGAAGTGAAATACCACGTCCTGTGGTTCGGATTCCACGTAAAAAAGAGGTCCCGTGGCTCATAATCGCGTGATTAACGGCCACGATAAACTACAAGCTTTTTTCCTTTAGTTCCTTTCAATAAGTTCACGGCCAAGTTTCTTCCAAAGTTCTTTCCCTGACCCGTCCTGAAAACAAAATAAATGGCCATTGGCTGCATTAATAACAATAATCATACTATTTAAAAGAAAATACAGCCAAGAGGGCAAACCCAAAATAAGGGCGGGGGGAGAAATAAACTGCTAAAATTTGGACAACCTTTTACGTCAGAGAGGGCATCCGGCCATCAAGGATATCGCCACAAAGAGACTCATTTCATTTCATCCCCGATCACGTAGAAATTACAATAAAATAGGGCAGAACTTGATACGTTTGCAAGCACCGTAGTTAGCTAGGGAGAAGCCAGTGTTAATAACACGAAGTATTTTGTCCATCCCTCGCAGAGGCAGGGAGTCCTCAATCCGGGATCCCAAATGAGACTAGGCCGCCAGCTTCCCTTGGATATTACAGGAGAGGTCACAAGGCAGGTGGCCCAGTCGTCAGCTGTCGGATCCCAGACGCGACACATCGGCAGGGGGCTTGCGGAATATTGATAGCTCTACATGTGCATGATTTCAATAGAATTCATTGTCTCACTGTCAATGACCAACAATTAATGATTTTACATTATGAACATTTTTTTTTCAATACGCCCAACATTTATATTGTCCTCCAATAGCGATGGCTATCTGTTATGCAGTAATGTAACGCATGTAGAGAACATAACAATGCATACATACAGGGGTAATTATGTCTAGGATGACAGCAGTTAATAGATTATTTGTAACAACGCGTCGCGCATCAATGAGCTGCAGTGATGATAAAATTCAATATGGGACATCTGAACCAAATACGGTAAGTGTCAAACTGGTATCCTGAACTGAAATCGATTGACCTTCAACTTTACTTGTTTAATGTGATGATCTGTAATAGAAAGTAAATAGCCAGGTTGGTGTTCTAACTTGAATATGGATCTACTGTCGACAAAAGTATTATGTGTACTCGAGTTTGAAGGTTGTTTGTTAAGTAACCAATAGACGTACATAAAATCCAATACCATCAACATTTTCGTCGTTCTATTCTACGTTAGTTTATGTAGGTTTGGATTTTTTAATTTATATTTTAATATTTTTTATCGCAGTTGGAACACAAAAAGTGCACGTTTTTAAGCGTGTTTCAACCATGCGTCACATTTAAGAATTATTATCTCATAAGCCCGACATCAGATCGAATCCAAATTTTAACACAATATACATTGGAATGTTGTATAACTGGTTTATTAATTTCACAATTGTGTGTGTCCAAGAAACAAAGTTGTTATCATTGTTGTAAGGTAACTTTTTCTCGGCTCGGGGTGGTTGGAAAATGTAATTCATGGTTGCGTTGTAATCGGTATACATCAAAAAGTTATGCTGTATGATTGTGAAATACGTAAATTAATTCACTTATTTTATATCGGTTTGTATTTCTACGGGGAAATAACACATGTTTCACCTGCTAGCCGCTCCGGCAAACGCTGTACAGCGTTGCAGAGATGGAGCCCATCACTTCCTAGCGAGACGCGCCATGATGCGTGTGGGCACCATTACGGCAACGCTGTACAGCGTTTGCCGGAGCGGCTAGCAGGTGAAACATGTGTTATTTCCCCGTAGAAATACAAACCGATATAAAATAAGTGAATTAATTTACGTATTTCACAATCATACAGCATAACTTTTTGATGTATACCGATTACAACGCAACCAAGAATTACATTTTCCAACCACCCCGAGCCGAGAAAAAGTTACCTTACAACAATGATAACAACTTTGTTTCTTGGACACACACAATTGTGAAATTAATAAACCCGTTATACAACATTCCAATGTATATTGTGTAAAAATTTGGATTCGATCTGATGACGGGTGTTTGAGATAATAATTCGTAAATGTGACGCATGGTTGAAACACGCTTAAAAACGTGCACTTTTTGTGTTGCAACTGCGATAAAAAATATTAAAATATAAATTAAAACATCCAAACCTACATGACCTAACGTAAAATAGAACGACGAAAAGATGATGTTATTGGATTTCATGTACGTCTATTGGTTACTTCACAAACAACCTTCAAACTCGAGTGCACATAATACTTTGGTCGACAGTAAGTACTTAGCTGGTTATGTGATGTTCAGACTCGTTCAGCTTCCGTCACAATTCATGATGAAAATTAATAAATGTGAAACAAACATATTGGAATGCAGCCGAAAAAAATCAGAAACCTCTATGGACATCAAATTGGCAGGTGAAAAACTAAATGAAGTAGGAGACTTCTGTTACTTAGGAAGCAAAATAACCAGTAATGGACGAAGCAAAGAGGATATTTAAAGTAGGGTAGCTCAGGCAAGGAAAGCATTTCTATAGAAAAGGAATCTGTTGAAAGCGAATATAGATTTAGGTATTAGGATGTCATTTTTGAAAGCCTTTGTCTGGAGCGTGGCGCTCTATGGAAGTGAAACTTGGACTATTGGTGCAGCATAAAGGAGGAGAATTGAAGCACTTGAAATGTGGTGTTACAGGAGAATGATGAAGATCAGATGGGTAGATAGGGTTGCAAACGAAGAGGTATTAAGACGAGTGGGAGAGGAGAGATGTTTATGGTGACTGCTAATGAAGAGAAGAGATAGGTTGGTAGGACACATACTAAGACACCCAGGAATAGCATAATTATGGAAGGAAGGGTCGAGGACAAGAACTGTAGGAGTAGAGCAAGGTTAGAATATGTTAAACAGATTGCCTCGGATGTAGGGTGTAGTAGCTATGTAGAGATGAAACGATTAGCTCAGTACAGGGAGGCATGGAGAGTTGCATCAAACCAGTCAAAAGACTGAAGACTCAAACAACAACAACAATGCAGCCAATGGCCATGTATTTTTCTTTTCAGGACGGGTCAGGGAAGGGATTATGAAAGGAAATCGGCCGTGGACCTCTTGAAAGGAACCGTCCCGGCATTTGCCTGGTAGTGAAAATAGGAAACCACGAAAACCATTTTCAAGACGGCCGAGGTGGGATTTGAACTCACGCTCTCCCGACGCCAGCGAGTCACGAGGTAACGCGTTAGAGCTCTCGGCCACAGCGGTCGGTCCACAGTACGATTATGAAAATCGCTAACGACGGTCCTTGCAAACGTATCCTGTTCTGCCCTATTTTATTGTCGTTTCTACGGGATCGGAGATGAAATGAAATTAGTCTCTTTGTGGCGATTTCCTGTATTACTGGATGCCCTCTCTGAGGTAAAAGGTTGTTCAAATTGTAACAGTTCATTCCTTCCACCCCATGTTTTGGGGTTGCCTCCTTGGCTGTAAATGTTTTTAATATTATTATTATTAATGCAGCCAATAGCCAATTATTTTGTTTTCAGGACGGGTCAGGGAAGGGATTTTGGAAAAATTTGGCCGTGAACCTATTGAAAAGAACTAAATGAAGGAAGCTTGCAGTTTAAAGTGACCATTAATTTCGCGATCATGAACCACGGGACCTCTTTTTTACGAGGAGTAGCCATTGGACCTAAAATTGTTTATAGTGATAGAAGTTCAAATATGTGACTTTCAAAACCATGATAAGCACATAGTTAACATGGCGGCCACACAAAGTTCAAATACTTAAATGGATTCTCCCGACAACTTTACATCATCCGAGCGGGGTTAAACTTGACAAAGTAAATATTTAGAGATAAATATTATGGAGCTAAACGTAGTTCAGTTGTTTGAAAAAATTCAAGCTGGTGATTACTTGAAGTTATGAACAGCAGGAGATTAGGGGTTGAATTCCGACTGCGGTCACATTTTGAAGTCTTACTCAACAGGTATGACAGCTGCAAAGAGAATTATGTGCCAAAGCCGTTTCTATGAAAATGAGTGTCTTTAGTAAATATTCAAATCGATAGGTCATATGTGAAGACTAAGACTTCATAATGAAACCAACCTTGGAACTGGAAACAGAATCTTATGTTTGTGGTGCAATCCAGAGACACATTCCTGTAAAGCAGGTTACCTCGTTCCGGTCAATAGGATGGTCTTAAGCTTCAAAGAGAAATGTTTACAAGTGATGAAAGTGAACATAATGAAATAGATGTGTGGAATCTCCCGTGTTAATTAACCTTACTTATCTTAGGCCTATAGGTCTACCGTAGACTTAAACCACCTCGTACATCCCTTGCATGCATCGTCTCCCCCTTCATCTTCCTCCAGCTTCCCCTCCCAGATTCCCCTTGCCTAATTATTACATAGCCCTGCTAATCTTCCTGGAGTATTGCATACTATGTTTAATAACTCAATTTTATTTTCAATCATTTTAACATCGTTGAAATGTATAGTTCGTCTGCTCACAAAAGTTTATTAAGTACTCTGTATTATAATTACAGTATAACCCTGGCTAGGTTTTTTTTATGTAATCAATTTACCCTCTAGGTTGGTGGTTCCCACGGACTCAGCGAGGGAACTCACCACTACCGCCTCTATGGGTAGTGTCCTGGAGCTTGGAACATCTGGTCGGGATGGATACAACTGGGGAGGTGTGACCAGCACTTCGCCCAGGCGGCCTCACATGCAACGCGAACAGGGGCCTCATGAGGGATGGGAAGGGTTGGAAGATTGGAATGGATAGGCTAGGAAGAGGGAAGGAGGCGGCCGTGGCATGACAGTAGGTACTGCCCCCGTAAATTGTATTATTTAGGGACAAAATGAGAGTATTTTCCGTCCCCATGATAAAATTTAACCAGCAAATATAATTTCTGGAAGTGTGACACAAGAGTGTAGTGTTACAAGCTCGAGACTGTGGGAGAGCCCGATCACGTGATATATTGCACAATGGACGCTTCTAGAAGGCTATATTTAGCATAGCAACAGCGAGTTTGGAAATTAATATTATAAGTATTGTTATAAATTATGCTATTGGATCCCAGCCCAGAGCCAATGAGAACAGGTCTTATTGAAGACGGGATCAACTTTAATTACACAATATGATGAAATTATGCATTTAGGCCCTTAGAAGAAGATTTTCTTATTTGGTAGTGAAGAGAATATTAAGAGAAATTATGTCTGATACTTTAAAAACCGCAGATCGGTTAATCTACGCAATAATAAGCATTGGTAATCTACGCGCTAAAATTATGGTGGGAGATTGATATGGCCGCCAAAAATTCGACTTGGAGGGGGAGATCCAAGGATCGATGTTCTTATTCCAGCAGTCTTTGAAGAGTGAGGAAGAGTTTTTACTGGGTTAACGGAGATCCCAAGACTTAGTCCGAGTGCGACGACTGTCGACTTGTGGAAACGCGAGGATAGCTAGGTGGAACGTAGGAGGTCACCGCACTTCCATTCTACGTGAAGTTGCGAGGAACAATGAATTGATTATATCTCATATATAATTGAGATCTAAATATAAAGACGCGAATAGATATAAAGAACAGGTCGCTTACTATATATTGTGAAAAGGCGAGCGCTTTAAAAATTCACCGTTTCGACAATATAAGCCTGTTAAGTTAGATTTCCAAATGTGTTGGAAATAAAGCTGAATATCATTATAAATTGCAACGTGAAGTTGACGAACGCAGTTCAAGTGAACAGTGGCGGAGAACTTTTAATATTGGCGCAACACATAAACATTAACAGAATGACTATTATTATTCTTCAAACCTTATCATTCTGCATAATTAACATTGTTGATATGATGAACTAAATAGTCATGCGCCAGAGATATATTCGATAACAGGAGTTAAGATACAACGATGGAGCTTCGTTAGACAACGTATTCTTGAATACAGACGTAGTGTACGGTCCATCTTGTGCATTTTCGTCAGTCTACGAACACTATTATAACATCAATTAGCAATGAAAATATTTCATTCACCATTTATATGAATATTTCCATAATTATATTCCAATGATGAAGCTGATACATATTTACGACGGAGAATGAAGACTTTACAGAAGAGATTTGTCAAGATGCTAGGGAAAGGTAGCCCAGCAACACAGAAGAATTTGCCAGAAGGATGTCGTTCGAGCCCAGGCGAATGTTGGTGAATTCCAGAGAGGGACGTTTCTTATCTCTGAGGTCGCAGATCCGAGGTTCGAATGCAGATCCATCTCAGTGTCTTGTACTGAGGAAACATCTAAAGTATTGTGGGAATACTTACATAGATCTTCAAGTTTTCGTCCAAATAAGGTATTAGTGTATCTCAATTGTTATATAGAGCTTGATTAGTAACATTCTGAGCCGGCGATCTTATTGCATATTTTCAGCGATCTTATTCCATATTTCTATATTTTCACATTTCATGTATTTCATTGCTTTTATGTATTTTACACTTCAGATGTGTGTTGAGATTTTTATATTTCAAGATCATTTATAAGATGATTGCATTTCATCTATTTTTCAATTTTATTCTACGGATCAGTTGTGGAACTGACATAAAAAATTTGTTCGAGGAATCATATTGCCTCATAGGAGACTAGTCGTTTCGACTCATGAATTTTAATAATTTCATTTAAACCAAGTATTCTGACGTTATGTCATAGCTTCAAATTAAATTCTTATTAAATTTAATTTGAGCACTTTAATGTAACAACATATAACTTCAAGAAAAGAAGAAACATCGAATGATATTGTTATATCATTATTGTACATAAACTATCGACGATCTAAGAAATACTAGTCGGTTGATAAGACCGAAGTCTTAATCCCTATGAACATTCTTTGTGTAGAGTGGAAAAACATTACGACATTGACAAACCTTATTTATTATTTGTAAAGCTAAGAGCTTTATTCATTTAATATGTTAGAGGAAATACCTTTTGATAGAAGATTATTCAAATCTTTGGCTAGGAATTCAAAGCTAGTTTATCCCGGTCAAGATTGAATTCTATCTGTCATTATAAATAACATGTGTGTTATTTTATTCTATTTGTGTTACATCACGTCATTTTGTCGACATATTACAACGATAAACAATTTACAGCTTGACAAGTGAGATGAGACAGGAGTATTATTTTTATTACATGTATTTGCGACAGACGAGTTAACAGTTAATTATCTTGTTGTGGAGTAAACCTTAGGAGGTTAATCACGACTGTCTAATATCGTTCATTACAATTGGAAGTTTCGTTTGAAGAACTTACGCATGTATAATTGTAGTCCAGTAGTCATGTGCAATGATACTGAGGGTCATGCCAGTATTTGAGAGAAGTTCCTACATAAGATATGTTAATAACAATTAATCCCTTTTGGTTATTGTTTAACATAGTAGATGATAATTGTTTATGCCATTTATACTGTTATATGAGGATTTGTAGAGCTATGGAGTGCTCATGCGAGGGAATTCCGCATTTTAAGGAAGTCAAAGTATTGTTGTTCTTTGATAAAAGGCATGTATCATGATAAGAGCCGTTGTATACAAGTAGTCCAGTTCTTGTGAATTAACGATTTAGCTGTGTTAACAGGAGGGTGTCAGCGGAAATGCAACTTGAGAAAGATTGTCTGCTCATGTCTATAATACAATTATTAAATTTTATTAAACCCGAAGTTATGTAATTACGTACAGTTTACCTTAATTAGTCGACTGTATTATACCGAAAATGTAATGAAACCTATATAAGACGATGTGTAAGCAGTATATCAAAACTACAGAACGTGAGAGAAGGATGGTTATGTGAAAAACCAGTGTATATATTTAGTTAAGAATTATATTGTAGCCGAGAAGTTAGAATCTCGAAAGTGTCGCGTTAGCAACACTAGATAATGGATATTATTATAAACATATTACATGTAAATAATTTTAGTGGAAATGATTTAATTAGTTAAATAATTTAGTAGGATTTATTAATCAATTGTTTTGGAATAGCAAGTGTTTTATAAGCGGATGTTTTTGGTGTGTATGATTGTTCATTATTAAGAGAAAATGTGGAACCGAATTGGTCTAGAACAATTGCGGGGTGCGAATGAAAGAGTGTATAAATTTTTTTAGAATGATTGTTTAAGAAACAGAGTAGTTATGTGAACTTTTCTAAGATCTAAATGTTAATTTTTACGTGTTTTTATAAATGAACACACAAGCAGTCTCTGTGGACTAGCGAGAATGATTCACCGTTAGCATTGGAGACCGATGCCATAATATGAACAGGTGTAATCTCACCGCCTTGCATTAATTGTAGGGGAGAGTCGGTCAAAACAGGGTACTTAATAAACAAAGTGGCATATCTTATGAACTTGTTGAACTATTGTGTTAAATTTTTAAGGACTAGTTTTGTAATATATCTACTTACAAATGGCAAGGAAGAAAATAATTTTAAAAAAAGCCTAACCGTAAATTGTTTATTTATATAAATGATTGTCCAGTACCCCGTTTTATCAGACGAGTTGGATAAAACAGGGTACTGGATTTAAAGTAAACATTACAAAATAGAAATACATATTGCAAACATTGAAATTTACTTCATGCACTAAACTCACATTTATACGGTTCATCATCATCTTCATCATCATTGCCGGCACACTGTTCATGAGCCCATTCACCACACTTATAACACTTGACCCAGCCTTCTTCAGACATCGAATTAGTGAATAGTTCATTATAATAAATGCAAGCTGCGTTATTATTTTCTCAATCCTCCCCTGACGAGGTGTTTTACTCCTGCACTTTTCTAACTTTCATCGATTTCTGCTTTACGACATTTGTGACGTCAGAAGGCCTAAATCTGGAAGATTGTGACTCCATTTGAACTTTCCTTTTGGGAGCCTTCTCCGTTTTCATAGATGAAGCTAATTCTACCTTGTATGGGGAACTTGTCAGAATAGCTGTCTTTCCTCTTCGTCTATCGGTTATTCCTTCCTTTCAGGTCTCGGCTCTGCCTTTATGTCTTTCGGAGAGATTTGGAAATCTGAAGTCCAAGGCTTAGGCCTAACTGACTGAGAAGACCCTGATGTGGATGGAACAGATGATTTTCCGTTTGATGGTTCAGATAGAGATCCCGAAGTCAGGATATTACCTTTCTCCAATGGTGGGTCTGATAAAACGGGGAACTACCCTGTTCTATCCAACTTAGTGGTACCCTGTTTTATCTAACAACACCACGTTAGGAGCAAGTGGAATTCTACAGCACTTAAAGCGGTCATTCGTTTTGAAACACCTACAAGTATGTACTGCAAACAATGTTTAATTTATATCATCCTTACCTTACAGTCTTTCAGAATTGGGGCTTGGATATATAAGCACACAATTTACAAGCGGATATTATAACAAAACACCGTAAAAATAGATTTTACCCCTGTGAGAACGCACGCTTGCACCCTACAGATTGCAACTGCTCTAAGAATGAAGGTCATCAAGTGAGAAAGAGGTTAGTATGTTCACCGGTAGATGTCACCACATACCAGGCGAGAAAACTATGGTACCCCGTTTCATCAGACTACCCTGTTTTATCAGACTCTCCCCTATAAACCAGTTTCGAGTACGGCGTGGTGCCGGTATTTCATTGATGAAACAAAGTTAATGCACGTGCGTTCTTCAAATGCAGGCTTGTGAATGAAACCATGTGTCTGGAATGCCATTATGAGATTTCATTAAACGTTTTTATTTTTACGCAGTGTAGGCCTAGAACAAGCCAAGATTTATGCCCATAATTTTTAATACAGCATTGTAATAAGATGTAGAGTTGAAAGGAGGTGTGAATGTTTGCGTGTTTTTAATTTTAATTTCTATTGTTAAATTCGTTTATTGTTATTTTGTTTATACTAGATTAGTTTACCCTATTGTTAGTAAATTTTGTTCAGATTGTTTTCCATAGTTGTTGGAGTGTGGTTCATTTTAAATATAAGGTGAAGAATATTGTGGATGTAGTGTAGGCGAAGCTGAATTCCCAGTCCCCGAGAGGTAAGTAAAGGTGAATGCCCCGTGTAGTTGGTTGTTGATCCACAATATTCTGGTAACTGCTGTCTGTAAATCCCTAAAGGCCATGTTGGAAGCGATTTCTAATGTAGTATTTGCCGGAGCAGTTAGAAATAGGCAATCCAGCGGGGGCATTGGATATTCCAACAGGATCCTTTCCGGATTATCGGGTGCAGTACCATCCCGGCATTTGCCCGAAGACGAAGTGGGAAACCACGGGAGACCACTTCGAGCATGGCTGAGGTGGGAATCGAACCCCCTCTACTCATTTGGACCACCCGAGGCTGAGTAGACCCCGTTCGAGTCATCATACCACTTTTCAAATTTCGTGGCTGAGCCGGGAATCGAACCCAGGACCTCCGGGGCGGCAGCTAACCATGCCGACCGCTACGCTTCGGAGGCGACAGGATTTATATGTACCGTACTAATACGGCCGTTTTCGCCAACGTCAATTATCTCTTAATTCATCAATAAAGGTTATTTATCTTTGCACGAGCATTTCACCAAACAGAAACACTCGTTAACTTACCACTAACAAGGAATTATGTTAAATGGCCAAATATGACCACTCAACTCTCTAAAGCATCTATAAAGTGGCGGAAAACAGCTGAACTGTGGTTTGCGCTATCCACAATGGCGGTTTGTTTCCGAGTTTCACACGTACTTTCATCCATATGAATATAAAATATGTTTATGACAATGAAATTATAAAACATAACACACATTACTAAGTTTTAATACCAAGAAAGGCAAATACGGAATTTAATATATATATATATATCCGAAGGGGGTATTCGAACTCCTTTCAGCGCTGCATTATAAACTACAAATCTGCACCTCAAACGCTTACGCTACGAAGACAATGAGGTAAACGTGTCCTTTTAAGCTATCTATTCACAGAACTGCCAGTTCTCCTAAATACTTTGTTCGTATCAATTTGAGCGTTTGCCACGAATAAGGTCTTCTGTAAGCTTATATCCCTTCCTTTATAATTATGTTCCAGAAAGTCTCAAGGAAGCATCGCAAACAATGATCAGTGCTAGACGCTTCTTGTTCTGTCCGCCATGCTCTCCAAGATGAAACCGAGTCTACGCATGCGCGAGAACCGTAAATCTTATTTAATTAATTGCGAACCCGAATGGCCTTGTGAAATGCATCGAAGATAATCACGCATTAAATCTCGTATTTAAGTTAAATGGGAATTAACTAAATAATAGTTAGTGAAGGGTTGGTGAAAACGGCCCTAAAAAGTGTCAAAATATGTACATACCTGGTGAATCAGCTGCCCCTAATAATATTGTATTATGCAGCCCAATTAGCGTTGTTATCAGGAAGGTCGATATTTCTCTGCTTGCATCCCGTATGGTACTGATGCACTGCAAGCATATCCTGCAAACGATACTGAACCCTGTTACGTTTTCCTCGATGTGACTGCCGACTAATACGAGGAGGATAGCTTCGATGGCGTGGTTGGTAGCATGTTGAGATACTATGCCCAAGATCGCGGGTTCAAATCCAGCCGAATTCGTCGGATATTTTAAGAGAGTTAAAGTCCCTCAGTGTGCCTTTCTTCGGTGGGGAAGTAAAGCCGGCGGGCCCACGTCATAGATTTATGGCATGTAAGAGAGCCTTCCACTAACTATACGTGTGTGAAGCTAAAATTTGTAGGTTACATTTGATTAACGCTCTGTTAGTTCCAACGTTCGCCACCAGGTGAAAGTTGCGGCTAAAGGGTGTACTTGTAAATGAGGAAGGATTTGTGAAGGAAGCTGGCCTTGATCCGCGGTAGAGACTGTTGTTGTTGTCGATTCTTTAGGGACTTCGCGGCATCGTGGCCATGTAGCCTCGTGTATTTGGGTGTGTGTAGAAGTTGTCTGATAAACTGTGTCATTGTGATGTCTGTACTAGTGTGTGTACTTTTATACGAGGAAGGATTTGGGTAGGAAGCTGTATTTGTTGTTGTGTCATTTGAGAGGCTTGGACATCATGATTATTTAGTCCCGTGTACTAGGGTGAGTGTTGAATTTTGTCAGATAACCTGTGTTATTATGATGGATGTATTAGTATGTGTATTTATAGTTCAGTTGAGGATTCAATCAAACAACGTATAATATAGCACGCTATTTTTCAACAAGCTACTACAACCAACATTCAATTATACTCCTTGAAAAGGACAAAGAGTTATACCCATGCAATTAGGAGAAAGTAGGCTATATCTTGATTTTCTTCTTATCGTCGAGCACGCGCAGTAATTTTTCACTCCAAAGCATCTGAAGTAAGAAACCCCCTATACAATGATACATTTATTACTTTAAGTGATTTGCAGTTCCTAGTACTGTACAGAACAGTGTAATAAAGAACACGTGGAGGTGATTTTTGCTGCCACGGTCACTTATTACTTCAATCATACGCCAGTTATGGCCACGAAGGCTGATGATAATAGAGTAAGAGGCACAAAGGAGCTAGGCTATTTGCGAGCTACGTTATAGGCCGATACATCGCGCGGGACGAGTAATTGGACCGCTACCGGAGAAGAGAGCAGCGCTATTGTCAAGTGAGAAATGATTCCTGGCCACAAGAAGAAGGGTCGAGTCGTTCCTCCCATTGTGGCCCGGGACAATGCCGTCACCAATCCTCCAGCTGATCACATCAAGCCATTTGTCATTAACCACCACCACCAAACATTGCATCTGTTGATGAGAGGACATGGGATGAGCGCAAATCAGCTAGCATGCAAATCAGCATGAACTACACACATCAAAAAAAGTTTTGCATCACCTCGGTTCCAAGAGTTCCGGAACCGTTAAATACAAAGGGAATAGAGATCAACACAAACAACATTTCAGCTCGTTTTATTGCTCATGAGACCCACACATTGCATGTTGTACCATCATACAGCTAGACTTTCAGCATTTGTGATCCAGATTGCAGTGCACACCACTACCTCTAATACCCAGTAGCACGTCCTCTTGCATTGATGCATGCCTATATTCGCCGTGGCATACTATCCACAAGTTCATCAAGACACTGTTGGTTCAAATTGTCCCACTCCTCAACGACAATTCGGCGTAAATCTCTCAGAGTGGTTGGTGGGTCAAGACGTCCATAAACAGCCCTTTTCAACATATCCCAGGCATGTTCGATAGGGTTCATGTCTGGCGAACATGCTGGCCACTGTAGTCGAGCGATGTCGTTATCTTGAAGGAACGCATTCACAAGATGTGCACGATGAGGTCGAGAATTGTCTTCCATGAAGACAAATGCCTCTCCAATATTCTGCCGATATGGTTGCACTATGGGTCGGAGGATGTCATTCAGGTATCGTAAAGCCGTTTCGGAGCCTTCCATGACCACCAGTGGCGTACGTCGGCCCCACATAATGCCACCCCAAAACATCAGGGAACCACCACCTTGCTGCACTCGCTGGACAGTGTGTCTAAGACGTTCAGCCTGACCAGGGTGCCTCCAAACACGTCTCCGACGATTGTCTGGTTGAAGGCATATGCGACACTCATCGGTGAAGAGAACGTGATGCCAATTCCGTGGGGTCCATTCAGCATGTTGTTGGGCCCATCTGTACCGCGCTGCATGGTGTCGGGGTTGCAAAGCTGGACCTCGCCATGGACGTCGGGAGTGAAGTTGCGCATCATGCAGCCTATTGCGCACAGTTTGAGTTGAAACACGACGTCCTGTGGCTGAACGAAACGCATTATTCAACATGGTGGCATTGCTGTCAGGGTTCCTCCGAGCGGCAATCCGTAAGTAGCGGTCATCCACTACAGTAGTAGCCCTTGGGCGGCCTGAGCGAGGCCTGTCATCGACAGTTCCTGTATCTCTGTACCTCCTCCATGTCCGAACAACATCGCTTTGGTTCACTCTGAGACGCCTGGAAACTTCCCTTGTTGAGAGCCCTTCTTGACACAAAGTAACAATGCGGACGCGATCGAACTGCGGTATTGACCTTCTAGGCATGGTAGAACTACAGACAACATGAGCAGCGTACCTTCGTCCTGGTGGAATGACTGGAACTGATCGGCTGTCGTACCCCCTCCGTCTAATAGGCCCTGCTCATGCATGGTTGTTTACATCTTTGAGCAGTTTTAGTGACATCTATGAACAGTCAAAGGGACTGTATCTTGGATACAATATACACAGTCAACGTCTATATGCCGGAGATCTGGGAACCGAGGTGATGCAAAACTTTTTTTGATGTGTGTATAATCAAATGTTCTCGAAAGAGAATCAAAATGGTTATTATCCGTTGAGCCATTATAATTAACACATAAAGGTATAAAAATGTCCTGCATAACTCAACAAATTGCTAGCGTTTCGCCCCAGTGTGCCAATTGGGCAATATTCATTTTGATTCTCTTTCGAGAACATTTGATTATAGTCAATGCCAAAGCAAGGTTTATTGTTTTGGAGTGGAGTTTTTGACTCCCGTGGTACACTGACGCGGCTGCATATGTAGCAAAGCGTCTTGCATGGCCTTATCAGTGTGTGCCTGCTAAGCGTCTTGGTAGGTGTGACTTTACCAACTGAAGAGCCCAATTGGCACAGAGGGGCGAAACGCTAGCAATTTGTTGAGTTATGCAGGAAATTTTTATCCCTTCGTGTGTTAATCAGCATGAACACAACATAATCTGGTATTTAGAAGACATTTATTCTGTTTAACCGTCCGTTGGTCGCGTGGATTTCTATTGTAATCCAGGTTCTTATGTTTTATATCTGCAAACATAATACACTAGAATTTGGTACATAGTGATCAGTACCTATCCTAGAAGGTCTCCCCACTACAATCACCGTTACATATTACATCAATGACCACTAGCGTCTCAGTGGCAAGCCAAAGAGTTAACTTGGATTAAAACTGTACTCCATGCGACTATTTATGGAACTACGTTTGAACTGCGTTGGTTTGCTTGTATAGGTATAGCTTTGTGTAGAATTGGAAAACTGAATATAATATGAACACTTGATTGTAGAAACATACCCATCTGTTCGCAAATATGTCATGGTTTTACTCAATACGGGAAATATTACCAAATTTCTTTCACAATTTCAAATTAAATAAGTTACTCTTGCTGTGTCAAAATAAATGGAATTTCATGTTTCGTCTTCTTATAAAATCAAAAATCAAAATTTTAAAACAAAAAAGCAGCTATTGAAATACCCATTAAGAATTGGCCTACGATTGTACTCCACGCGACTACTGGCGTTACATTTTCGAGCGCGACAACCGGAGGGTAAAGATACATTGGAACAGAGTATATTTTTCAAAATTAGAAAAAATATAAAAGTTTTGAGTTTTGAATAGAAATGCACAACTGAATCCAGAGAATTATTTTAGTGATGTCATTTTTAAAAGCACAGCTATGACATTCAATGTTCAGAGTTTAGAAAATAATTTCCTCTACATCGGTCACTTTTGATGAATAAGACTAAACACTGATTTCCTGCATTCCGAACAAGTACATTACTGCAATATCCAACTGTCTGATATTTATTTGTAGGTCTTCGATGAAGACGGCCAAGCAAATTAACCCTGCTTAGGCTATATGTCTCCGTAAAAATGCATTTTTGTCAGCTTCTCATTTTTGCGACGAATATACTTCTTGCACATTGGAACGTTGAAGATATTTCCACTTGTTCTATGTAAAATTATTTAAAACTTAAGTCTTTAGTTTTAGGCCATACAATATTTAATTAGGTAATTAATGGAAGAATCAGTTATAAATTATATTTATTCCTCAAAAAGAATTAATACGTATATTTGATCATTTTCTTGAAAACTAATGAATAGAAAATATGATGATTGCGCTACGTAAATTTGTTTGACCTGTTTAAAAAAATGCTCACTTTGTATATAAAATAACTATATATTAAAAAGGTGCCGAGACAAAAAGCATACGTCTGTTATATAATGTATATTTATGTTCGACCTTGACTATTATATGTCAGAAAACTGTACTATAATGAGGCTCATTATAACACCATTTTTCATTATGAAACAGTTTCTCCTACCAATCAGAGCTCAAGAAACAGTTGTTTGACCAATTAGATAATTAGATGCGCTGAGTTCCACGGCCTTCTAATTTAAATTTCACTGCCTGGCCTAGTGTCATAGTAGGGTAGTCGAGGAGGCCATGGTCAAATACAAGGCATTCTCTGCGTCTCAAGCGCTCTGTTCAGTACATAAAACCGGCGAAACCTCGACAGATATTTATGAATATTTATGTTCGAACATAAAATAGTTATAATAATTATCGTCGAACATAAACAGTCGTATGCAACTCGACTATAATGGTAATTACGACACTCGTATGCAAATTATAAAACTCGCATACGCTCGTTTTATAAACATACTCGTGTCTTAATTATTGCCATTATAGGCTCGTTGCGTAATGCACTATTATGTAAGCGTTGTATATTATGGTGTTTGAAGCCATTTTTCAGTGTTGCCTTAGTAAACAAAAGGGTGGTGCTTTTCAGTCGGTCAAAACGATTGTACCCAAATGAGATGGGTTAATCACTAATTTTGAAATAAAATTATTAATCTCATGTTTTTTTTTTCAGGATTAGGGATTAACCCATATCATTTGAGTACAATCGTGTTGACTGACTGAAAAGCCCCAAAATTTAGTTTAAGCATTGTATGTTAACAATTAGAACAAATAATTTAATAATAATACAAAGATCTGCAAATTTAGTGAAACTCAGTTCCAGTGTCCCTTAATTTAATATTCTGCTGGCTACCAACCCACAAAAATCCAGACACATGATAACTGTAACACTACATATTTTGAAAGGTGTGTTATATTTAATTACAAAAACATTAAATTTATTTTAAATATTACTATAATATATCTGATGCCAAGCATTTGTTGTATACACTGATTGATTACTGTGAAGATCTGTTTATCTGTAATTCGTCGTTATACTATACTCGACTTCACTGGCATATTGCAGGAGTTCTCCAACTGGTGTCATCGTATAAATTTAGAGTTGAGCACTCCCCAGTTCCTCGTTTGTTCATAAACAATGAAGAAAAGTTTGCAACTTGAATATTTTCCTGCGTTAACGGTAATGAGAAAATGTTAGAACTCCAGTTAGTGCATATTACAATCAAACAGAATATCATACATATTCTACTAACAAAGTACACAAAACTAAAGGTCAAAAATGTACAACGTCCGTAAATGAAGCTGTTACTTACTACCACTACTACAATGTGTTGTTTCCATAAAACTGAGGGCCTGGATAACACTCGAATAGCATATTTTCAAACATTAGAAACACAGAAAAGGCCTAACATTGTAACTTGTGGCTTATCAAGTATCGTATCAGGCATTTGAAGAGCAATAAAAATAAATAAAATAGAAATATTTAATCAAGTATTAGTAAACCTATACAACGTAGCACTCACCCGAACTCCATATCTGCAGAATGAAAATGCGACTCACCTGAAAAATAGAAAAAGAGCCATGTTAATTTATAGGACAGGTATTTATGAATACAAGAAGCTAGGTATTTGAAAAATATAACAAATGTCTACAAATATATCCATATATATGCGTTTTCCGTGAACTATTCTTGAAAAGATAGATGTCACCATTCCAATGTGTTTAACCCGTTGAGTGCTTCGTCCGTCTGTAGACGGTGCAGAAGAACAATTTTGTTTTCATATTCCTCTTACGTTTTCGAGCGCTGTGTTGATCTCTGGCATGTTCTGTCATCTGTTGAGCATTACGTAGCATTACTTGAGTTCGTATGTTTTGCTTCTGTAAGTAACTAACAGAGAATTTTGTAGACGTCTATCGTTTACAGCTGGAGTTCATCTGAGATGTAAACAAGCATGGTGGAGCAATAATCAAATTATTCTCGTCGTGCTGTGATTTCGGATCAAAGAATACCAATTTTGAACTCGTAAGGAGCAACAAGTATTAGTTGCCTACTGATTTTAGAAAATAATATTATTTTGAGCCCTATGTCAAAACATAGAGTTTTTGAAAATAATATTTTTTTTTCATGGATTTTTTAAAGATGGCGTTATTCTTACAGCATTTTCATGAACATTTCTATGTGATAAAATTGAACTAATGCACATTTCCAAAACGGCTGTGTTATAAAATAACACTCATAAAGAGGAATATCTTCTCAAACTTTCAACTTTGAATGTTGAAAAGTTGCTGAAGAATGGGAATTCGTATATTAAGAAATGATTTTTAGCAAGAAACTGGAATCATAAAAGTTTCCACTAGCTGAGGGAATGGCAACAGTTTTGGTTTTAGGACGAGGTATACTCCGACACTGCAAACCCGTTTTTTTTAATGTATTTCGTCAATTAGAGAGAAAACAAAGAATCGTGATATAACTCCAGTGAAAAATAGAGAAAAAATAAAAATATATCGATGCTAATACTTTGCACTCAATCTTCAGTGTGGGCCCTCCCTATGGAACGGAGCCTCGCAAAGGTCGTGTGGCAGCTGCGGCACTGTGTGTTGCAGCGTGTCGAGGAGGCATTGGCGCTAGCAGCAGCGTAGCGCCCAACTAGTTTAACACATTTACACCTTTTCCCATATTTAATAGTCATAATTACTGACATGAATTTCAGAGTAGTTGCTAGAAATACTGTGCTACTAATTCTAAACACACATTGCACCAATGTAGAGAGTTTTGGTTCGCTCGCTATAATTCATCCTCACTGTTATTTCGTATCAGTGCAGTTATTGCGTTCTCGAGGGCCTCCGGAGTACACGGATTGTTTCTGTATATCTTTGGTTTGAGGTTCCTCCACAATTAAGAATCGCACTTACGTACAAATTTACTGCAAACTTCTTCTTAAGAAGATAAGTTTCCACTAGGAAAATTTGATGTTTTGTTCTATACCTAACCATGTCCACGGGCTACGAGGTAGTCTACAGTACTTCACAGAAAGTCTTAATTATCACAAATAAGGTATCTTGCCAGCTGCGTATGTAATATACTGCATGCTATGACAGCATCCAGTGCTTCCCGACCTGCTGTTGTAATCTGTACATGCTATAAATCCCACGGTGAGTCATTGTGACCTCTCCGCGGTACGGCCACTGTCAGGCTCCTGGCGCGGCTGGGCGGCCACGCTGCACAAGCAACGCTGTTTAGGCAGCGGCAGCGGAGTTCGAAATACTGTATATCCCGTCTAAATACACGTGGAGTGGTAGTGAGCTTCCGCATCCATGGCAGCGAGGTTCCAAATCGTACCTTTACATACAAAAATAAATATTATGAAAATTAGGAAAGTCCTTCCGACGAGTGCAAATGTCCACATATAAGTTATATAATCTATGAGTCTAAAATAATCATAATAACTCTTCTAACTTATGTATTTTAGTAGCACTTACCTCGTACAGCTGCACTAGACGTAATATTCGAAAGAAATATGAGGATTTATTCAATTAATTGAACAGCCACTTGCGCTTAGCGATATGCCTATGAGAAAGTTGGTCACACTCTCTGGGACATTTCTCGCGTCTACGTGTTTCAAAACTCGGCAACTGTACGGTAAAAAATCTCAGTGGTATTGTGGTATTTGTAGATGGCAAGATTTTCAGCAGGGTTGGCGAAACTGTGCTGACACAAAACACACCTTAACTTCAAGAAATTCAACCATAAACCAACATGCGAGTAGATATAGGGGTTGGATGTTAAAGTTGGCTACATATTTCTAATTTTAGTAACTTATTTAAGGTGATACAGGAGGACCCTCACTGTATTTAGGGTGACTGTACCTTCAGCGATGATCTCTGTCATCCACAGTACTCTGTTTGTTCCGGTGACTCGTGAATATAACACAATTGGTTTAGGACTCAAAGAGAAAAGCTAGCACAAAGTTAACTGTCTCTTTTACAATTATTCCTCTCCATTTATCCTGATGTTCTCTAAGGACTAAAGTAATGCAATAAGGTGGAGCACTTTCTGCTTATGGCATAATGTAAGCTTACTGAGTACAATCAGTTTAAATGAAGCTTGCACTGTGCCACATTAGCTAATTACGTCTCTGGTCCCGTAACAGGAGCAGCCAGAGGGTGACAAATGACGCAGTGTTCCTTATTTCGGCTTCATAATCTCTGGGAAATTATAATTGCATGCCATAAAGCTGTTTCACAGCCCCCGGATAGGACACGCCTTTTCCTTCATAAAAGAATCATATCTTAGAGGAAGAGTTTCATCGAGAACTTCTACGATAATGGTGTGGTCGCTTCTTAAGTGCCTAACTTTTAAATGAGTCTCACCCACGTTTGCAAATATCCATGCCATTTTATGTTGTAAGTGCTTCTTAAACTGCATGAAGGAATACTTCAACAGTGTAAAAGCTTTCTATATAGCCTCTACAGAGTGTATCATAATCTATATGGGACCCATATTATTAGCGACAGCAGACAGCAAAACAAAGAGAAAACTCCATATGAAACCTTCTTCTCTTGCCTCCAGGTACGTATTGAGACTCCGAAACGGAAGGTCCTGGGTTCAATTCCCGACTCTGTCAAAAATTTAGTTCTGGTCTGAGGGTTGGAATGAGGTACACTCAGCCTCGTGACCTCAGGATAGGGAGGTATGGAGATCTGCATCAAACCAGTCAAAAGACTGAAGACTCAAACAACAACAACAGCCTCGTAGGGCAAAGCTGAGCAGAGATGGGTTTGATTGCAACCTCAGCTGTCTAAGAAGTGGCTTTCCGTGGTTATCCCCACACCTATAGTAGGCTACTTCAGGTAAATGGTTTCAAAGTTAAGGCTATAGCCGTCTCCTCACTGATACCTATTTTACTGACCGTCTCCCAGTCTCACTTACGTACAGTTAGTGGTAAAGAGTGGTAAAACTGCCTTCCTCTCACCAAGGCGGACCGGGCTCGATTACCGATCAATGCATGTATGATTTTCGAAGCGAAATATCACGTCCTGTGGTTTGGATTCCACGTAAAAGTGGAGGTCCCGTGGCTCATGATCGCGATATTGACGGTATCGTAAAACTACAAATATAATTTTATTGGTTTTATGTCCCTTGTAATTACCACCGCTCTTGGAGACGTTGCAGTGCCGGAATATTGCCCCGAAGGAGATCTTTAACGTGCCAGTAAATCTACTACATGGCTCCTTCACATTTGCGCGCCCTCAAATGCAAAATAAATGCACTATGATCCCAATACCGCAACCTTGGCAACAAGGCGAGACAGTTACCGCTGCACCACCCAGCCAGTCGATTATAAAACTACAACCTGCTGCTGCGTCTCCTTACAAATCCTACCTCGATTAAAAATACATGTACACACATAATCACAGCCTTCACAACGACAGAGATTATCAGACAGCTTCAACACACACCAAAGCAAACGGGGCTACATGAGCACGATGTTGCAGAGTTCCTACATGAAATGACCGTTAATTCGAAATGAACATGTGTCCCATTGTGCCAAGTTTTATACGGTAGTCGGGATCAGTGGAACAGTTGGTTGATCGCCTTCAAAATCCAATATTGCTGGTTCAACTTCAGCTCAGTCCGATGCCATTTAATGATGTTTATTATGGTGTATGAAGGCAGTTTTCAGTTTTAATGTTGTTTAATTGCGACAACCTCGTGTCTGCATAATCTCTACATAATATAAAACAAAGACCCCAATTCTTGGATGTAACGGGTAACCTCGAAAACATCTGGATGGATTTTGATGAGGTTTTCAACAATCTGTAAAGGATTTCTAGAGATAGGTTTCTGTAGACAAACATTCATTTATGACCAAAGGATGCCGAGTAAAACGATTTCAGTAAATCAAGTGCACCTTTTAAGCGTTTGCTTGGTAAACCGTTAAATTCATTCATTCATTCATTCATTCATTCATTTATTTCCAATGGGGGGTGTGTCCCCCGGTGGCAAATTGGATATACATAACAAATAAATAATTATACATAGCAATTCAATAACAATTATACAACAATTAAACTGGAGTATTTACACAAATAGTCAGTCTTTTCTTAAACACACCTATATGTTTGGGAAAAGGCTCTAAGACTGCGGCAGGTAGAGAGTTCCAGTTATCAATGGCACGGTTTACAAAATAATATTTACCATAATTTGTTCGCTGTGGTCGGCCCTTAACTTTGAAAGGATGATCGCTCCTACCCATGTAAGTGGGCTTTCCCAATCGTTTGCTAAGCTCACCCCATGCTGGTTGATTTGTATACGTGTTGTACATAGCGCAGAGTCTAGATTTCATCCTCCTAGCCTCCAGTGATTCCCACCCAAGTTTCTTTAACATACGGCTCACACTACTCCTGGGATTAAAGTCACTGAGCACAAATCTAGCGGCCTTTCTTTGTACCATTTCCAACTCATTGATGAGCCCTACTTCATATGGATCCCAAACCGTCGAGGCATATTCCAGAATAGGTCTTACAAGTGACAAATAGCCTAATTCTTTAGCAGAGGTACTACTTCCTTTTAATACCCTCATTACAAAGTGCAGGGATTTGTAAGCTTTTGAAACTACACATCCTACATGACTACTCCATTTCATATCATTCCTTACATGAACGCCCAAATATTTGCAAGAATTTTCTTCTACAAGTATTTCCGAGCCAATGTTATATTGAAAATCCTGCCTTCGCACTTTCCCTATTTTTAAGAGACTACATTTGCTTGTGTTTATTTTCATTTTATTTTCAATCGCCCACTTATAGACCAGGTTCAGGTCCTCTTGAAGCACTGCATTGTCTTGTGAGTCATGTATCTTTCGATATATTACACAATCATCCGCAAACAATCGACAGTCACTGCGAATCCCATTTGGTAAGTCATTTTATAAACGCCAAAAATAACAAAGTTCCGATTACGCTGCCCTGAGGGATACCCGACGTTACGGTAATTTCATCCGAGAATATGCCTTCGACTTTCACTTTCTGTGAACGACCCGACAAAAATTCTTGGATCCATAAAATTACTCTTCTATCAATCTTCGTCGAAGCTAATTTATGGAGTAGCATGTCATGCGGCACGACATCAAATGCCTTCGCAAAATCTATAACCACGGCGTCGACTGAAACTCCATGGTCTAACGATTCGCTAATGTCTTGAAAAAGTGATAGCATCTGACTCTCGCATGAGTAACCTTTCCGAAATCCATGTTGCCTATCATTAAACCATGAACCGGGTGAGTTAGCCGAGGTCGTTGCGGCATGACTGTTGGCAGTCGCTCACATCCGGGAGGCGAGGAGGTTCGAATCCCCCCGCCGGCAACCTTGAAGATGGTCTTCTGTGGTTTCCCATCTTCCTTCCAGGCAAATGCCGGGGTTGGTCCCTAACTATAGGCCACAGCCGCTACCTTCCAACTCCTCCACCCTCCCATCCAACATTCCTCCCCAACGGTACTTGTAGCTCACCCATTAGGTATCCGTCTCGAAGCAGCTACAAAACTGGCGAGCCGAACATGTCCTCGGACACTCCCGGCACTAAAAGCCATACGCTAAAAAAAAAAAAAACATGATAATGTTTCCCACTGTTCCCTCAAGTAGTCGCAAATGAGATGTTCCATCTGTTTACAAACGATGGACGTAAGGCTAACCGGCCTGTAGTTGCCCAATTCAAGTCTGCTCCCTCCCTTAAGTATTGGGACTACTGTAGCTCTTTTCCAGTCATCTGGGATTTGCGCATTGTTTATGGACACATTAAACATCACCTCCAAGTATCGTGCCACGGCCCTACCTCCTAGTTTAAGTACTTCACTAACAATATTATCAGGACCCTTTGATACATTGAAACGTAGTTTTTGTATTAGCTTTACAATTGCTGACTGGTTTATTTGGAACAGGGGAGCCCCTGATTCTTCGTTAAGGTCCAACACACAGCTATTGGATTTATTGAACACACTACCGTAAAAGACATTTAATTCATTAGCAATGACCTGTTTGTCAGTAATTAATTTACCGTCACCGGACATTATCATCGACAAATTATTTGAATTTCCCTTTCTTCTCCTAACATAACTGTAATTTTTTTTCCACCCATCACCTCCCGAACCAAGTAAACCTTGCATATAACTGTCATGAGCAGCCCTCTTTTTTAAGACGAGCTCTCTTGATAAGGACTTAAATTTCAACATATACTTGTCACTATCATGTCTTTTATTGTATAATTTCCTAATTTTCCGTTTTAGACTCCTAATTTCTCGTGTGTAATACTCAGGATCTGGGTTTTGTTTCAGCAATTTAAATGGGACAAATTTATCAACAGCGCTATTTAAAATTTTCAAAAAGTTAGTCCACAGGATATTAATGTGATTTCCTTCCGATGCCCATCCTACAAATAGCTCATTCAAATACCCCTGAAACTTGCCCTGATCCGCCCTGCGATACTGGAATATGATCTTTTTTGCTACATCAGAGTCTAATTTTGTAATGTCACCATATCTAATATTTAATTCAACCCCAGAATGGTCACTAATTCCTGGTACTTTCAGACAGTTAATATACAGCTCTACAGGTCTTAAGAGATAAACATCTAAGGTATTATTGTCTCTAGTTGGGAAGTCAACTACTTGGGAAAATCCCCCCTCCCTTAAGAATTTATTTGCAGCGCTCTGAGCTTGACCACAGCTAGTTGACTCACCAGACCAGTCTACTTTGGGGAGGTTTAAATCTCCAGCAATTATTATGCTCTTTTTCATAGCATTGCCCGTACAAGTTTTATCATACAGTGTTTCGAGGAGAGAAAAGTTATCTTTCGGTGCTCTATACGCCCCTATCACCTGAAGAGGGAATTTATTTCCTTTATCGGAAATTTGTACACATAACATTTCATGATCCATATCAGCCCACTTTAAGAAACTAGCTATATTTTTGCGCACACAAATAAATAGCCCACCACCTCGCTTCCCCCGATCCCTTCTGTACATTTCGTAGGTCCCTTGAATTATTTCGCTACTATTTATGTCCTCATATAACCAAGATTCAGTTGCAATGACAATGTCCGGAGAATACGTCTCTACAAGATTCCAAAATTCAATTAATTTATTTCCTAAACTCTGACAATTAACCTGCAGTAATCTTAGAGTCTTACCTCCGCAGCAAATATCTCGAAATAGCTCCTTCTGTTCCCATCGGCTGGCAACCTCTGGACCTGCTCCTCCTCACAAAAGCCGGCACGAACCGATGACCCTGTCATGTAGGCTCCCTAGGTTAAAAGCGCCCCGTCGATTTAGATGCAGCCCGTCTCGGGTGAAGTCACGGCCACAAATCCAGCAGTCAGCTTCTACGTACACTAATCCCAGTTGTGCACATACCCAGTCCATGCGGTCGTTTACAGTCTTAACTCGCCTTAACGGAACATCTCCCCGCCGAACAATGCCACTCATTATAATTTTTGCATTTCTAAACTTGCTTTTAGCTTTTCTGCCTAGTTCGTAGAGCTCCCCCATGATGTAATCAGCTGTAGCCCTCTTCTTCTAATCGTTCGTCCCAACATGTAGCAACAACACTTTAACTTTGTCACAGTCCTCTACATTTGATTCTTCCACTTGTTGGACAAGCTGGTCAATTTTAATCCCCGGATATCACCGCACTTTCGCACCTGATTTCCTCGAGATATTCGCACTCCATCGTATCATTGAATCACCCATTATGATAACGTCATCCTCAGTTTGCTCCTGCACGCCCTCTTCCACACTGATCCCAGTAGAAAGCCGTTCAGTCACATCCTTCACCGTTTCTTCTGATTCACGAAGCTTTGCTCTAAGTTCCTGTATTATTTGATCCCTTGCTTTGATTTGCACCCTCAAACAGTCCGGCGTATCACATACTTTACAAAACCAATTTCCGACATCACAATCCTCCTTCTTGACCTTAATACGGCCGAAGTGAAACCATTTCTCACATAGTCCACACTCAACACCATTCTTCAATGTTTTACTGCACGTCGAACACTTTAAAGCTGCCACTGGATCATTTGCCTGATTCACAGTTGGAGTAACAGGCCCTGGATTCACTTCCACTCCACCAATAACTAGCAATGCAGCTATCACTAGGGCTATGAACAACAAGTTGCTAGGTCCCGTACGCACACACAAACACCGGAAATCCCGACTACCCTTCGCATACCACAGTCCGATCCTCGCCCGATAACACTCCAGAGAACAACCCATTACAGCACACCTGAGAGCTCGGGAAAAACACGACCTTTCACTTTGACTGCCAACTGCCAACCAACCAATATAGCGGGTGAAGCCAGTTAACTGACATGTTAAGGTTGATTTCCAAGATTTTGGTATCTTTAAAGCCAGTGCAATGAAAAGAGGGTGTAAAACCCATAAGATTATTATTATTATTAGCCTATTGCTATTCGTTATTGCTGTATTGAAAAGGACAACGAATTCATCTGACCTTGAGATAAATGAACAACGAGGCGTTTCTTCAACCCGTCATTCCTTCCACTAAAGCAGAGGTTCTCAAACGTTTTCTGTCGCGCCCCCCTTTTGAAATGTGCCATATCTAGCGCCCCTCTCACCCTCCACCACCCTCTAATTCTTATTTCCTTTCTAGCACTTCTCATAGGCTACATCGCGCAAAAAAAAAAGGCTCACAAGATCTACATTATGAGCTTCTGTCTAATTACTGCAACTACCAGTTACAATAATAGGGCCTAATAATAACAAGAAAAATAATAATTACATACAATTTACTATTCTTAGAGCACATCAGAGTTCACTAACTTTTTTGTTTAAAAAATCATGCATTTGTATTACCCTTAGGTGTTGAAAGTTAACTATTTCTCCTTGCTTATTAAAAAAAACTGCTGCATGTGCATTTATTGGAATTTAACAAATTTTGTTTATTTTACTAATTAGCTCTTTAGCTGTCACCTGTGTTGCTTTTAGTTCAATAATGCTGGCCGATTCTTGTGAAATAAGACAGAAAAAGTACGAGTTTATTAGTATTAAATGGAGGCGGGAGCTTCCTGTCTATGATAGGTTCATGGATATGAGGATAGCAATAATTTTTACAGAATATCAAATATATTTCAATCACTCTCTGCAACCCCCTTAGGGGGCGCGTCCCCCACTTTGAGGATCTCTGCTCTAAAGTACAGTAATTCTTTTCTATATTTCACATGTTAAAATAAATTTGCTGAAACATTTGATGGAAGCATGTGTTTTGAAATTTATTTTTCAGAGTACTTACATTGATTCAATTCTTTATCTACCTATGCTTCTAACCAACACTTAGAAACTTCCAAAAATGGAGGTTTAACTTACTATATCTAAGATACATGATACCATTATAGAATGCGATAGATTATAGGCGTACAATTCATATGACGTATTAATGTGGCCTTCATTTCTAGAAGTTCTAAATGTCTTTCAGGTGCGTGGAAGAAGGAAACCTTTTCCCCAAGAGGCCAATTTATTAGGGTGAAGCAACAGGCTTAGTCATTAGAGGCTGTAAGGGTTGAAGAGCGTGGAGGGATTCAGTTTGGATCATGCCTGGTATATAAAGGTATTTTATTAATGGCACCCGCTCCGCACCTTGAGGAACATGTAATCACGAACTGTATTGCGAAGTAAGATCCATCATCATTCCCTCGTTAATTATCATTCGCCTGCTTTTCAAAGGGTGGCATCTAATTCTCCCGCCAGTCTTTTACTCTACGCCCCGTGATCGCTTAGGGTGTTGAAACTGATGACAGCGTGTATTTAATTTGATTTCGTTGTTATTTTTTTTTTCGTGTGGCCTCCTGAGAGGCCGAGTGCAGGTCTTTCTAGTCGACACCCGTGGGTGCCCTGCGCGTCGGGATGAGAGATGGAATGGATGAAGATGAAGGAAACTGGGCAAGGATATGCAAAGAAACGGCCGTGGCCCGTCAGAAGGTACTGTTCCAGCATTTGCCTGGTGTTGATAATGGGAAACCACGGAAAACCATTTCAAGGACAGCCGACAGTGGGGCTCGAACCCACGCGTCTACCGAGTCAGCAGAGAGCTTGGCCCCATGAACTAACGCAGCGCTTTAGTGAGCGTAGCCACTGCTGTCGGTTTCGTTGTTCTGGCGTAGTCTCATTGATGGGCTACTGCAATGTCACAAAGCCCCTAGCTGAATCCACGACAGTAAAACATCAGGAACAACAAAATGTAACTCGATACCACAGAAGGTGCCAAACGTTGATCCCACAAATTCTCTCGACATTATCTTATCCTTTATCAGATGGGGAGACTCCCTATTTTTAGCCTACTTTTCACATTTTGCAAAAACGAGGAAAAAGTAGACATGAGATCGGGCAAATGTCTGTCTATCTGGCTGTGTGTGTGTCCCCCCCTATCAACTCCTAAACGGCTGCAGCAATCGAAACAAAATTTGGTAAGAGTAAAGATCTATACCTGAATATTTCACGCCCATATTTGAAAATGATGTCAGTGCTACCAACTGCTGAAAAATCGCAATTGAAATTTGAGCTCCATGTTGGATATCATGGAAGGTATGAATAGGAGCTATTTCAAAATTGGCACACGTATAGATAATAATATTGCAGTTTAATTTCCAGGAGGCCATACATCGCAGTGTTGCCAAAATGAATATACGCCTGCTAATAGGTCGAAAATTTTAATGCATATAACTTCTACACTATCAATTGGATTTCAACCAAATTTCGTATGTGCTATGTGTACATGAACAGACATGACTGAACGTATTCTTAGGATCCACCAGGGCTGACAACTGTTAATAAATGCTCTCAATTTATTTTATCCAAATACCAATAAAACAGAAAGTATGCAAGCCGACAGCTTTGAACTATGCACACGTATAGTACATTACATTCTATATTAATTTGGAGTAACTTATATACGTCAGTGCTACCAACATGATTCTAAGCCTTCTGACAGGTCCAACTTTAAATACATGTAACTTCTATACTATCATTTGGATTTCAGCCAAATTTCGTGTGTGCTATGTGTACCATAACAGATATGTATATGCCGATTCTTAAGAGTAACCAGGGCTGCCAACTGTTAATAAATACTGTCTCTATTTTTGTTACCCTAATATCAATATATCAGAAAGTATGCAAGCCAATAGCTCCAAACTTTGCACACGTCTAGTACCTGGCATTCTAGATTAATTTGGAGTAACTAATATACGACACGAGATGCCAACATGATTCTAAGCCTGCTGATAGATCCAATTTTAAAATGTATGTAACTTCTATACTAACTAATGGATTTCATTCAAAATTGACACAACAATAGATCATATTATTTCAGATTATTTCTGACCAATACATGTATGTCATTGTTGCCAACATGATTTTACGCGCGCTCTTAGATCCAATGTTTAACTGCATGTAACGTCCATGCTATCCATTGGACTTCAACCAAATTTTGTATTCTGTACCTTAAGAGATGGAACTAAGAATATATTCAGTCACCAGGGCTGCCAACTATAGTTCTCTATTAGGCTACATTATGCCAGGTATACAGTATTTCGAACTAATTTGAAATTTCGATATTACCAACTTAATTTCGGCATTATTCTAGATAGATCCATATAGATTAATCATTGGCATAGATCTTAAATTTTAAGAAAAATAGGCTCTTTAGTTCGTCACGGAACTTCTTGTTTAATTATTATTTTGTTGTTGTTGTTGAGCTTATAGTATTCACCGGCGGCTTCGGTGGCGTAGTTGGTAGCATGGTGAGTTTCCATGCCCAAGATCGCGGGTTCAACCCCGGCCAAAAGTCGCCGAATTTTTTAAGAGCGTTAAAAATCCCTCAGTATGCCTTCCTTCGGAGGGGAAGTAAAGCCGGCGGTCCCATGTCATAAATGTATGGCATGTTAAAGAACCTTCTACTAATTACACCTGCGTGAAGCTAAATTATAGGTTAAATTTGAACAACGCTCTTAGGTTCCAAAGTTCGCGCCAGGAGCTGATTGCGGTGGCGTCTAGTAACCAAGTTCTGAACTAGTAGTCGTTGACGGTGGCGTGTGGTGGCAAAAGTAGGAACTACTTGAAAAATGTCAATGTCTACAGTCCTTACTTGAATTAAAAACAGATAACACTCACTAATACAGTCATCACAATTATCACCAGTTATCAGACAGATTCTACACACACCCAAAGTACACGGGGTTACATGACTGCGTTGTCGCAGCCCCTGAACTGACGAACCAATCAACCATAGTATTCGCCAGCGCCTTTTCTTCTTTTTCTGATTGCAGGCGAAGCTTCGACAAAACTTAACAGTAGAGTGACGACGACATGCCACGAGTGGTCATATTGGAAGTACATTATTACGGGTGTGCTCGTAAGCACAGACCAATTTAGAAAACATTATTTCCTTGAGTTTCTTCATGCAACGCTGTTCAGTGTTTTACTCGTACAGTACAAGTTCGAAGCTACTATCGTGCTGTTTTTAACACCGTATTCTCTCACAGTGAACACGATAATTATGTTGTTAGTTTTGTTTAATTTATGGGGCTTGGACTTCGTGGGCCGGCCTTGTTATTTTGGGGTAGTGCGCCTGCCTCCCACCCAGAAGCCCCGGGTTCGATTCCCATCTCTGTCAGGGATTTTAGAAACTGACGCGAGGGCTGGAACGGGGTACACTCAGCCTCGTGAGGACAATTGAGTAGCTGTCTGACAGTGAGGCAGCAACCACAATTAACGGCCGAGAGGATCCGCGCTACCCCATAATCTGCAGGCCAAATGGCTGGGCATCGGTCGCTTGGTAGGCATAGTTAGTTAGTTATTTTTGTTTTAAGGGGTGGAACTACGAGGTCCTTGATGGGCTGTTGTGCCACGGTAGGGGGAGGGTTGGATATCGTGGTTATTAAGCCCCATGTACTTGGGTGTTTGTTGATATTTCTGGAACGGAGCACATTCAGCCAAAGCTCTGCGCGGATTAACCCGCGGGGTAGGAATCGACCTACTTCTTCTCAGTTCTGCCTCACGAGGCTGAGTGTGCTTCGTTCCAGCCCTCAGACCAGAATTACATTTCTTGGCAGAGAGGGAATCAAACTCGGACCTCCAGGGCGTCAGCCTAGCATGTTAGCCACTACACCACGAGGTGGTCTGATGCCACAAGAATTAAGTAACTTAGGAATAATAATAAGCGTAAGTATGTAAGAAGCACCGTCATCGACGCCCAAGACTCGTCTGAATTCTCACTGTAACAACCTGATCACTCCATCGGAGTCTTTGAAGTAAGTGGTTAATTAAGCCACACATTAACTCTTCGTCTGTCCTACTGGATCGCGATTTTGATCCGAGATCTCTGCGGACCGAATGTGACATAAGGGACTTTATACCCAGACCTGTGGTTTACAAATAAATGGAAGAAACAGAGAGGATGTTAAAGAATTTACGTAACTTGGTAGCATCTTTGTAAAACTGGAGGAACAGAGGTGGATGTGATCAGTAGGATCAAGAAAGCAAATGCAGCTTTTATCCAGTTCCATCCTATCTGGAAAAGCAATGCGATTTCCTCATGAACTAAGCTCTGAATATTCAATAGCAATGTAAAATCAGTGGTGCTATATGGGTGTGAGACTTGGAAAGTAACAAAACCAATCATAAAGAAAATCCAGACCTTTATAAACCGATGCTTACGTAGAATCTTGAGAGTGTTTCGGCCAAATGTAACATCCAATGAGGAACTATGGAATCTTGCAAACGAGAAGCCCGTGGATTTACAGTTAAAGGCAAGAATGTGGAAGTGGGTCGGACATACACTGCGCAAAAGCCAGACGGCAATAGAGAGGCAAGCCCTGAGTTGGAATCCTCAGGGACATCGCAGAAGAGGAAGACCAAGGGAAACTTGGAGGAGGACGGTGGAGAGGGAAGCTGCAGAAGCGAGGAGAACGTGGGGAGAAGTTAAGGCAATGGCACGAAACCGAGTCCAATGGCGATGCTTCGTTGAAGCCCTATGTTCCAGCGATGTGAACAACAGGACTTAATCAATCAATCTGGCTTACAACTGGGGTATGCACCTTATTGAAAAGAAAATCCACAGCCTGCTTCCAGTCTCCGACCGGGTCAGGAATGGAATGAATGAAGCCCCCATCTAGCGGCGAGGGTATGAAGTGTGCCGGCTGCCGAGGCCTGACGCACTCCTCTGGGGCAATGATTAAATGAATGACAGATGAAATGGAATGATAGTGGAGAGTGTTGCTGGAATGAATTTGTGACAGGGAAAACCGGAGTACCCGGAGAAAAACCTGTCTGCCTCCGTTTTGTCCAGCACAGATCTCACATGGAGTGACCGGGATTTGAACCACGGACCCAGCGTTGAGAGGCCGGCGTGCTGCCGCCTAAGCCACGGAGGCTTAGGGGTATGCACCTTATTACACACTGAAAATTAGTAAACAATGAGAGCAATGTTGCGTCACAAAGAATATATCCTCATGATGTACTTCGTATGTTGAACATCGACATGTGTTTTGATATTTACAGACTCCCTTGACCACACGCATAGAGTGAAATTAGTTGGGTGTTTACTGACAGTCGAACGTGTGTGTTAAATAGTCAATAGTTCGTGGAGCTCTGTAGGCATTCTGAATTTCTCTTGAGGTTTTATTTATTCCACTATGTGGCCGCTTTCCAAAGAAGCTTTTAGAATGAATTATATTTTCCTTTGAACCCAGAAACATTCCAGCCAAGATTTATGAGACAAAAATGTGCGGAATGAGTATCAGGATTTCCTGGTGAAATGAACATTTGTTACATAAGCACGCTTTTCAGATTATAAAATGTGTTGGCAGGCCTGTCGTCAGTTCAACACTTCAAATATATGTCCAACGTCCGGGTTAAAGGATTACCAACAGAATAACATTCCAGTGCTGAAAATCTTCTATTTGACATAATGAGCATTTCTTCGCAATATATTATCACGGACCTAGATTATTATTATTATTATTATTATTATTATTATTATTATTATTATCATCATCATGTGAGAAACATAAATATATACACAGTTACAGTGGCATAACTACGGGGGATGTTTAATAATAATGTTATTGGTTTTACGTCCCTTTTATCTACTGTGCCTTTTAGAGACGCCGGGGTGCCGGAATTTCGGCCCGAAGGGGATCTTTAACGTGCCAGTAATTTTACTGACATGGCTACGGGGGATGATTAAGGGGACCAATCCCCCCAGAGTCAAATAATAAAAATACCGTAATTAATTTGCTGAAATCTTGGGATTGATGACAAACCAGTGTATTATGTACGTTTATACTTACTAATTCAAGAACACTTCCGTTTACTCGTGCAAAACTTTTAGTTTTACTTAAACTTAACATTTGCTTTAGCAAATCTGTTAATTTTCGAACATTTGCACATTTATAGGTGCAAATAAAACGTATCAAATGCTATCGAGAAAAGAAACGAAAAGGTGTAGTTTTGCTTTCATTGATTGTGTCTCATTTAGCTCAAGCCTCACCTTCTACCCCGCACAAAGAGCCAGAAAGCAAAAAGTAAAAACAAAACAAAAAATCATAAACAGATAAAAACATAAAACCAAACCCCAAAGCAAACACAAAATCAAAAACGAAAGCAGAAAGAAAATCAAAACTAAAATCGAAAACAAAAGCAGAAGAAAAAGCACAAAGCAAACACAAAATCAAAAACGAAAGCAAAAAAAAGTCAAAACCAAAAACAAAAAGTAAAAAACGAAAGCAGAAAAGAAAAGAAAAACCAAAAGCAAACACAAAATCAAAAACGAAAGCAGAAAGAAAGTCATAACCGAAACAAAATGTCAAAAACGGAAGCAGAAGAAAAAACAAAACCACAAAACAAACACAAAATCAAAATCAAAAACAGAAAGAAAGTCAAAACCAAAAACATAAAAACAAAGACGAAAGCAGAAAAAATAAAACCAAAACCCAAAGCAAACACAAAATTAAAAACGATAGCAAAAAGAAAGTCAAAACAAACACAAATCGAAACCGAAAGCACAAATAAAACACAGAACAAAAACGCAAAGCAAAAGAAAATCAAAAGGAAAAGAAACCAAAATAGCAATAAGAAAAAATCACATACACAAAAACCAAATCAAAGCTCAAGATGACAACAAAAAACAGACACAAAAGCTAAACTTAAAATATAAGAGACAAATAAAACAATCCAAAATAAAACGTTTGTAAAAAAAATATCCTATAAAGAGTTTATCTGGCACGTGAATAGACCTAGTAAAACGCTCTTCATAGCTTATTAGTTCTGATTTGACTCCACTCACCTCCCTCCAAAAGCAAATCCTAGTTACGCCACTGCACTGTTACAAGATTATATTGCATTAGACCTAAACTTAGCCAACGTTATTGCTTTCTCCGAGGCGTGACGTAGATCATCTTCCATAGAGGATGTTGGACACAATCGACTGTGGAGCGTGGGTTTTGTGGTCTAATCTTCTCCACTATCACACTTGGCGCTATCTTCTTTAGTGTAGCCGCATCTTGCCAGATTAGTCCTGGATCTGCCTACTCCTGATCTCAAACTATTAAGAGACTTCCATGTTAACCATCCCTTGTCAAAGCCAGGTTGTAGAGTTAATATTGTAACTTTCAGATAATTCAAATTACTGGAATATGTGAAAGATAACCCGAAATACATTACATGCGATTAGAATGCATTGTTAGGGACTATTGAAGAAGATGAAGAAGAAGGAGGAGGAAAGGAAGAAGAAGAAGGAGGAGGAGGAAAGGAAGAAGAAGAAGGAGGAGGAAAGGAAGAAGAAGAAGGAGGAGGAGGAAAGGAAGAAGAAGAAGGAGGAGGAAAGGAAGAAGAAGAAGGAGGAGGAGGAAAAGAGGAAGAAGAAGAAGGAGGAGGAAAGGAGGAAGGAGGAGGAGGAGGAGGAAAGGAGACAGAAGAAGGAGGAGGAAAGGAAGAAGAAGAAGGAGGAGGAGGAAAGGAAGAAGAAGAAGGAGGAGGAGGAAAGGAAGAAGAAGAAGGAGGAGGAGAAAAAGAGGAAGAAGAAGAAGAAGAAGAAGAAGAAGAAGAAGGAGGAAAGGAGGAAGGAGGAGGAGGAAAGGAAGAAGAAGAAGGAGGAGGAGGAAAAGAGGAAGAAGAAGAAGGAGGAGGAAAAGAGGAAGAAGAAGAAGGAGGAAAAGAGGAAGAAGAAGGAGGAGGAGGAAAGGAGGAAGATGGAAGAAGGAGGAAAGGGAGAAGAAGAAGGAGGAGGAGGAAAGGAAGAAGAAGAAGGAGGAGGAGGAAAAGAGGAAGAAGAAGGAGGAGGAAAATAGGAAGAAGAAGAAGAATGAGGAGGAAAAGAGGAAGAAGAAGAAGGAGGAGGAAAGGAGGAAGAAGAAGGAGGAGGAGGACAGGAGGAAGATGGAAGAAGGAAATATGAAGAGGAAAGAGGAAGAGGAAAGAGGAAGAAGGAAATAGGAAGAAGGAAAGAAGAAGGAAAGAGGAAGAAGGATGGCTTCAAAGCTATCTTTATTCTTTTCCAGCCAGAGGAAGGGTAGGGAGGGGTGAAGCATTAGCTGTCCGCAATTCCTACCTTGCTCTTCTTCCGCCACTTTGCGTAGTGACTAGCATTCTAGGCTAACGGAGGCCCGGGTTCGATTCCCGGCTCTGCCAAGAAATGTAATTCTGGTTTGAGGGCTGGGATGGGGTACACTCAGCTTCATGAGCCAAAACTGTAAAGAGGCGTTTTTGTTTCCTACCTCAGCCATCCTGGAAGTGGCTTCCATGGTTTCCCACTTCTACTCCAGGCAAATACCGGGATGGTACCTAACTAAGGCCACGGCCACTTCATACCCAAATCCTATCTCGATTACAAGACAAGTACACACACTAATAGAGACATCACAGTGACAGATTATCAAAACACTCCTCCAAACACCCAAGTACACAGGGCTCCGTGACCACGATGTTGCAAATATTTTAAATGAATTAACAACACATAGGCTACCAACTTTCTCGTACAATTCTCAAGTGCGGACGGATTTTCCGACAAATGTGGTGAGTTCTCGAAGTAGTCCGGTAATATTTCTGAGGCGGTGAATGAGCTTCAAGGAAGCGCAAGATAAACGAGAAGCTATTTCTAGTGTGGAGGCTACATCCAAATATAGTCCAAGGAGTGAGAGATGGGCCGCGCAAAACCCAAAGGAAGCGTTTCTTCATTAATGCAATCAAGTTGAGTGTTGAAGCAGACTTGTGAGGAATATTTCTTATCCCATGTCAAGTAATTCACTAACAACAGTTTCCGAATCGTAGTACCAATAACTCTGTAACCCCAATGTGTCTTTCTGGCTACGTAGTGTATCCATAAGATTATTAGTATTAGTATTTGCGTACATTACCCCTTAAGGAGAGCGCTAAAAACACAAAAATCTAGCTTTTGTTGGGGGCTCTTTTCCTCTTTTTATTCCAAAGAACCTTTCATCCGTTCATTGTGTGGCTTCTTCTCTTCATCTGTCCATTTACGCCTATTTCTTTTGGGTTGTGATCTTAATTCAAATTTCTGGTTTTTGATTTTTTGTCTACAAATGCTGCGATCGTGGATGTCTTCTATGGTGATATGTAATTATTGAAAATCTTCCATTGTTTCTTTGCACCAAGAAGTGCCCAATTTCGACGTAGAAATTATGTTGAATAGGCCTATTCTTTTAATCAGAACATCACTCTGTATTTTGTGATGAGTGTCGTGATAGATTCAGTATTTCTGTATAATTCATCTGTGGGTCTTTTTTTTTTTGCCAGAAATTATCTCTGAAAACTGCGCCGTAAATTTTTCTCAGAAGTTTCCTTACTTGTTTTTCAATGTCTTTAATTTTGGCCATTATTGTTATTAAGCTTATGTATTCATACATTTAACATTTACCTTATTTTCTGATAGGGGTAATTCCCCGGTGGCAAATTCTACAATATTACAGAAAATTACCAACAATATGTCAAACACACTTCCCACGGAACGCCTACGGCTTACCTGCAGTGATTGGTCTGTTTCACATGGTATCCATGTGACTTCCGTGAACTCACCAACAACAAAGCGTCTTCTTGTAGATTTTTACGATTTCAATGTTTAAATCGGGCGTCAAGTTATTTGGAGCTGGGAATAAATGCAGATAGCTATCTCCTTCCTACCTCAGCTATGCTGGAAGTGGTTTCCGTGGTTTCCGTGGTTTCCTCACTTCTACTCCATGCGAATTCTGAGATGGTTCCTAACGTAAGACCATGGCCGCCTCCTTCCCATTTCTCACCTGAATTACAAATGCGCACACAAATACAGCGATCACAATAACTCAGGCGATTAGACAAAGTTTCACACACACAAGTACACGGGACTAAATGACCACGATGTTAAAGCCGGACCTGAGCAGTTATTTATGTTCGTGGACAGTAAATGTGTAAACTCTTCAACTACATCGTGGGGTTAAAGGCCAGATCAAAATGGGTAGAAGAGGTGAAAAGGGATGCGGCAGAAGTTGGAATCACACTACAGATAGTCCACAACAGAAGAGAGTTTAGAAGGAGAGTAGACAGTATAAAAGCATTTCAGGAGAAACCAATAATGAGGAGGCCCAAACGGATCATTTCCGATGACGAGAGAAAGAAAAGAAGCGAACGCATGAAGAGGTTCTGGGAGGAGAAAAGAAGAAAAGCCAAAACGTCTTAAGGTCTTTGCGGTCCATAGTTGGCCAAATTCGAAAAAAGAAATATGTGAAAACATGGGTAATAACTAGGACTCGCATTTTTAGGTGTTAAAAATCGGGGAAATATTTATTTTTTATGTATTAAAAATACCTCAAATATGTGACAAAAAAGTAAAAAAATATTTAATTATAATTTTGTTTATTAATGTGAATATAAACAATATGCAGTACTCCCGAATGCAATTTATGCTATGTCTCACTGACAGCTGAAGAATTACAATACACATCGAGATACATCTTCAGGTTGTCCATCACAAATGAGCGACGATTATCGCGAAACAGTTCTTCTGAAGACGCGAAACAGCGGCAATATGTTTCTTGCCCTTGCGGTGCTGTGTAACTTGAGATCGCCGTTCAGCCTTGATTGCTTTCCCACATGGTTGGCAGAACAGTACGTCCCCATCAGAAGTAAAATTATCATTAAATTCTGCAACATACTGCTGCAGACGATAACTTGTAGTTGCTTTTACATTTGGCATCGTAGAAATGGTTTACACTTCACAGTGCCAGAAATGAACTGCATGTGAGTGACACTGGTTCCAGGTAGCTGAGGAAGGGGGAGGTTTAGCACGTGGTGCAATATGGCTATGGACATGGAAATCCTCGGCTGCCACAGTGAGTGGCACGGGGTGACAAGTTAATAACACAGTTGCAAGCTGACATACGCTCTGCATGAAGATTAGATAGCTCACAGGTTCTTCCCCGTTGAAGTAACACAGAGCAAAAATGCAATAAACTGAAAGATCTAGCATATTGATTTTAAAAAAATGTAAATATTATGTCTTGTTATGTGCTAATACGTGAAAAGCAGGAATTTATGTATTTATAGAAAAATGATTAAAATATGTAAATACATAAAAAATATTTATTTACCTAAAAATCCGAGCCCTAGTAATAACAGTAAGGTACAGGTTACGGTTAATGTATGTTGAGGCTGAGAGCAGCCAGGAGGGATGCGATCCAGCTGGCAGTGGTACCATGTGGAATGTATATAACATACGGATTACTTCAAGGTTTGGATGCGCCATTACAGATATTTCTACAATAAATCATCTTCAAGTTGTCATTCTTTGGTGTAAAAATATTCATTATAGACCTATCATATTTGCTGAAAACAATTACGATTTATTTAGAGTCTGTTTTTCAATCTCTGCATAAAAGTGATGGGCATCCACTCCCCGAGTAACTTTCCTCAACACCTTCATACTGATCGGTAAACGCTCCTGCGAACTCTGGTGTCAACTCATTGAAACACAAACCACTTGTCTTCGTATCAGTATTCAAATGATGATATGCTTTTATTTGAAACATTGTAACTAGTCGGCAAAACTGGTATTATGTTTCTGCACAATGGCTATTCAGCTGTTCCGCATGTCGATTTGCTCCTTGTGGCGACCCAGACTGTCGTTACACGATTGGCACGCTCGTACTGAAGCACCCTGTATATTCAGAACAATGTAGGAGGATGCTTAGTAGCGATGGTTTACCTCGAGATGAAAGTCAAGTGAGTGTAGTAGAACAAAGGCGGTGTTTAACAAGGGACACAGCAATAACTCTGGATGTTTGCTCGTTGAAGCGTGCTCTACTAATGGCCAGTCCAGCTGTAAGTCAGACCAGTGAAATGAATTTTGATCATAAGTCCAGTATTAATAGGTTAATTAGCTGAAATTTGCGGTAAACGTTTGGCATTACTCCATTAAGACCTTTCATTTAGAAACGTAATTTGTAATTGCCAACCACTGTTTGCAGCCGCTGTTCTTTTGACGTGGATACGATGAAGTAACAAGTAGTTCCGTGAAGAACTATACAGCCTATTTTCATATATCCTACTTATGTTAATTGCCACTATCAACATACAACATTTCAGTTTGATTGCTGTAATAGATTCGTAGATATTGAGAACCCGACTAAATATATCGGATGGTCGCCATATTGGATTTTATATATGTAGGTCCTAGAATGATGTACTGTTACATGAAGATTATTGTGTACGTGTAGCATTCAAACTTCAATCGCATGATTAGGACACAAGAAGTAAAAACAAGATTTTAAAATTTCGCACAGCTGCCATCTTGTGGTTATAGAAACAATTGAAATAAATTCGATGCCAGTGGATTAACATTCGTATAAGGATTTACTGTACCAATTTTCATTGCACTCGGATGGTTAAATTGCGAGAAACATCCATGTCAATATTTATAATTCGCGTCGCCGCCATGTTGGATTTGTGATCACAAGGTTATTTAAAGTCCTATAGGTGAACTTAAGTTCATAGCCCCTATGAACATAACAAAATTCAGTTTGATTGCTATAATAGATTCGTAGATATTCAGAGCCGTCTAAATATTTCTGATGGTCGCCATGTTGGATTGTTAAATGTATAGGACATAGAGTCATGTACCATTAAAGGACAATTATTGCGTAGGTTCATTATTCAAACTTTCTCTTCGATCGCATGATTACGACACAAGAAATAAAAACTTAATTTTAAAATTCACACAGCCGCCATCTTTGGGTTATGTAAACAATTGAACTACATTAGATAACAGTCCATTACAATGTGTATAAGCATTTCCTGTACCAGATTTCATTACGTTTGGAACATTAAATCGAGAGAAAGGTGTATTTAAAATTTTCAAATTCGCTTAGCTGCCATGTTCGTTTTGCAGTTAACCGGTTTTTGAAAGTCTTGTAGATGAACTTCCAGTAGTGCCCTTTATCTTCGTACAAAACTTCAGGGTGATATCGCTAATAGTTTCAGAGATATAGAATGCCGGTGAAATATTTCGCACATCCGCCATCTTGTGGTTATGTAAACAATTGAACGAAGTTAGATGTCTGTGCATTACAATGTGTATAAACATATACTCTACCAAGTTTTATTGCGTTTGGTTGGTTAAATCGCGAGAAACGTCTATTTAAAAGTCACAAATTCGCGTGGCCACCATGTTGGTTTTGATGTTAACAGTTTTTCATAAGTCACATAGGTGAACTTCTAGTAGTTCCCTTTATCACCGTAATAAATTCCAGGGTGATATCGGGAATAGGTTCGGAGATATTGAATCCTGGTGAAATAATTCGCACAGCCGCCATGTTGGATTGGTGAGACGTAACAAAATTTGAAGGGCACGGTCGGGGTCGCCCGGAATAGTGCTATGAACTTACCGAGTTTCATTGAAATTGCTCCAGCCGTTTAGAATTTATTAGGGGACACACACACACACCTCACACACACACACACACACACACACACACACACACACACACACGGACAAAAGGTGATCTCATAAGCCTATTTTTTCAAAATTGAAAATAGGCTAAAAACAGCATTCTAAGAAAATCATACTTGGGACTAGAAGTATTGCTTTCAATATAGGTAAAAACTTTATTTTATCAAGCTAAGAGTCACATACTATAAGCTTGAAAAACAAACAAACAAAAACGACCAGAGTCACAAATTTAATTTGAATTTAGGATGAATAAATCATTTTCGTTATATTTTTATTTCATTTTCATTTCTTATTGATTTGTCAGTGCATTACACTATATTTACAGTACACTGATGGGAGTCTCTAAAAAGTGCATAGCCCCACTTCGCAATTGAGATGGATCAGAGCCCCCACAAATAACATTAACCTAAGCACTTTTAAAAATTTAATATTTTGGACATTTCACTTTACTTATGACTAAGGTTCGAAGGAAAAGTCATATTTTTTCCCTGAGCTCAATTTACCCGAAATCTGAAATATTAGTTTGAATGACGGGTCCCTGACCAGGTTTAAAGCAATTTCATGTTGCCTATAAATGCATATTTCGGCCATTTTTATAGTTTTGGTCATATTTGGTCTTATTTTACTGATATAAGGTCATATTTGGTCATAATTTCAGCATTTTTGTTTAAATTGAGGCGTCGTTAACAAGGTACGTGTTATCTGCGTCGAGTTTCAAACACACTCAATAAACTTCCTGTTAGGCAGTGTCTTGTAACTTACGCCGACAGATATCACAAAGCATCCTCATACTTCGTTTTTTCCCCTTTTAGGAAAATCGAGCAAGAACTGCATCTCAAGGCTATGATACTGAATGAATGTTGAAAATTTTAATGTACTGTGGCTCTCTGTCAGTTTGTACGATTAAATGTGTCTGGTGTATTATCGCTGATCACGTTTTGGCACTTAAGACGGTTACTGTTTGTTAGAGATACTCTACCTATCCCAATATTTCATGTCATATTTCATCGTTTTTTGGTCATATTTAGCTAGTTTTTAGGGCATATTTACTTACATATTTTGTATTTCTTTAGGTCTTAAACTTCCAAACCCTACTTATGACATAAAGCCTATAGTCTATGAATTTCAAGTATCTATGTATATTACAAATTACCTAACTGGCGTTCACATGTTTTGTTTTTCTCCGTAATTACTTAAGAAGTGGTACTTCCAATGGAAACTTCATAGTTGGTACTCAGCCAGCGATTAAATCACAGAGACGAAGAAATACCTTCAAGTCCCTCGTTAAAATTACAAATAAAGGGACAGTAGCCATATGACGTCACAATCACTGGACATCTTGCATTGTCTGTCATAAACACTAACTTTTGTGACAAATTTGAATTTCATTGATTTATTGCAAAATTACCTTATTTCATTCACCTTCGTTTTTGTTTTCTGTTTGATAAGTATATTAAAAATTTCCTCTCGGCACGCCGGAAGGCGGAGGTAGATTTCACCGGGCAAACTAGGGGATAGGCTATAATAGGCAAAATATGCAGGTTTTCGTAGGAGGATTAGACCTCATTTATTGCGAGAAAGTATTTTACAATTGGAGGTTAGTTAACATTTTTTCGTCTTTCTATGCATATTTTTAACATTTTACTGTCTTATGGGGATGGTAACCTTCTTGTCATTTGGGGTTCATTTTTATACTTGTGATCACACTGTCCTTATGCAAGGTTTGGAACTAATGTGTAACTATCAACAGTCTGTTACTTCTTCACGCAAAATTTTATCTCCCGCAGAGATGTTGGTTGGTTCCTCAGTTTAGGGGCTGCGACAAGGTGGTCATGTAACCCCGTGTACATTGGGTGTGTGTAGAATCTGTCTGATAAACGGTGTTATTTGTGATGACTGTATTAGTCTGTAATTCAGGTAAGGTGTGCAGACGGTCAATTTTAAGTAGTAGTACCTAACTTTGTACCAAATACTAACGTCAACAGCACCTAGCTGTGAACTTGGCTGCTAGATGCCACCGCAACCAGCAACTTGCAACGAACGTTGTAACTTCCCCTCCGAAGGAAAGCATGCTGACGGATTTTTAGCGCTCTTAGAAAATCCGGCGACTTAGGCCGGCTTTGAACCAGCGACCTTGAGCATAGAAGTTCAGCATGCTACCAGTTAGCCGCTTCCCTCATAGTCAGATGGAACAAGAAGTTCCGTGACGAACTAAGAAGCCTACTTTTCTTAAAATTAAGATTCATGCCAAAGATTAACCTACAGTATATGAACCTATCTAGAATAATGACGAAATTAAGTGGGTAATATCGAAATGTCTTAATTAGTTCGAAATAAGGTATACTAGGCATAATGTAGCCTAATAGAGCAATACAGTTGGCAGCTCTGGTGACTGAATATATTCTTCTTCCATCTCCTAAGGTACAGAATACAAAAAGTGGTTGAAGTCCAAAGGACGTTACATGGAGTTAGACATTGGATCTGTTAGTACACGTAAAAGCATGTTGGCAACAATGTCATGCGAGTGCTGGTCAGAAATAATCTGAAATATTATATCTTTTTGTGCCAATTTTGGATGAAATCCATTTGTTGGTGTAGAAGTTACATATATTTAAAAATTGGTCCTATCAGCAGGCTTAGAATCATGTTGGTAGAACTGACGTATATAAGTTACTCCAAATTAATGTAAAATGTCAGGTAATATACGTGTGCATAGTTTAAAGCTCTCGGCTTGCATACTTTGTGATATATTGGTATTTTGATAAAAGATAGAGAGCAATTATTAACAGTTGGCAGCCCTGGTGGCTCTTAAGAATATACTCAGTCATATCTGTTTATGTACACATATTGCATACAAAATTTGGTTGAAATCCAATTGATAGTGTAGAAGTTATATGCATTTAAAAATTGGACTTATCAGAAGGCTTAAAATTATTTTGGCAACACTGTCATGTATGGCCACCTGGATATTAAACTGAAATAGTATTATCTACATGTGTGCCAATTTTAGAATAGCTCCCATGTATACCTTCCAAGATATCCAACATGGAGCTCAAATTTCTAGTGCGTTTTTTTAGCAGTTGGTAGCACTGACATCTTTTTCAAATATGGGCCTGAGATATTCCGGTATACATCTTTACTCATACTAAATTTGGTTTCGATTGCTGCAGCCGTTTAGGAGTTGATAGGGACACACACAGCTAGCCAGTCAGACAGAAGGACAGACAGACAGGCAGACAGACAGAAGGACAGACACATTTTCCCGGATATATCTCATAAGTCTACTTTTTCCTCATTTTTGAAAAGTGTGAAAAGTAGGCTAACAAGTAGTTCCGTGAAGAAATATACAGCCTATTTTCATATATCCTGCTCATGTTAATTGCCTCTATCAACATACAAAATTTCAGTTTAATAGCTGTAACAGATTCGTAGATATTGAGAACCGTCTAAATATTTCAGATGGTCGCCAGGTTGGATTTTTTATTTTTGTACTATTACATTAAGATTATTGTGTACGTGTGGTATTCAAACTTCAATCGCATGATTAGAACACAAGAAGTAAAAACGAGATTTTAAAATTACGCACAGCAGCCATCTTTTGATTATGCAAACAATTGAAATAAATTAGATGCCAGTGGATCAACATTTGTATAAGCATTTAACGCGCAACGTTTCACGGCACTCGGATAGTTAATTCGCGAGAAACGTCCATTTAAATATTTATACTTCGCGCCGCCACCATGTTGTATTTGTGCTCACCAGGTTACTGAAAGTCCTATAGGTGAACATATGTTCATAGTCTCTATGAACATTTAAAAAAAACGGTTTGGTTGCTGTAAAAGATTCATAGATATTGAGAACCGTCTAAATATTTCGGAAGCTCGCCATTTAGGATTGTTAAATGTATAGGTCATAGAGTTATGTACCATTCAAGGACAATTATTGCCTAGGTTCATGATTCAAACTTTCACTTCGATCACATGATTACGACACAAGAAATTAAAACTTAATTTTAAAATTTCGCACAGTCGCCATCTTGAGGTTATGTAAACAATTGATTTAAATTACATGGCAGTGCATTACAAGCTGCAAAATCATTTACTGTACCACATTTCACTGCGCTCAGAGAGTTAAATCACGAGAAAAGTCTATTAACATATTTTAAATTCGCTTGGTCGCCATGTTCGTTTTGTACTTTACAGGTTTATGAAAGTTACATAGGTAAACGTGTATCAGTACTCTTTATCGCCGTACAAAATTGCAGGGTGATATCTGTAATAGTTTCGGAGATATAGAATGTCAGTGAAATATTTCGCACAGCCGCCATCTTGAGATTATGTAAACAATTGAACTAAATTAGACTCCAGTGCATTACAATGTGTATAAACATTTGCTCTTCCAAGTTTCATTACATTTGGATAGTTAAATCGCGAGAAAAGTCTATTAAAAAGTCTCAAATTCGCTTGGCCGCCATGTTGGTTTTGTAGTCACCCGATTTTTGAAAGTCTCATAAGTGAACTTTTAGTAGTGCCCTTTATCACCGTACACAATTTCAGGGCGATATCGGTAATAGTTTCGGAGATATTGAATGCTAGTGAAATATTTCGCACAGCCGCCATGTTGGATTGGTGAGACGTAACAAAATTTGAAGGGCACGGTTGAGGTCGCCGGGAACAGTGCTATGAACTTACCAAGTTTCATTGAAATCGTTCCAGCCGTTTAGATTTTATTAGGGGGGGGGCACACACACACCTCTCTCTCACACACACACACACGCACACACACACGGACAAAAGGTGATCTCATAAGCCTATTTTTTCAAAATTGAAAATAAGCTAAAAATGAATGTGATCTCGTCAATGGCGTTGTCTTGGCAACCTTGGATATATCATCCCTATCAATTTAAAAGCGTTGTTATGGTAACCTCTGATGGCACTTGGCATTTTTTAAAATTCCGAAATCATTTTTCTCATCCCTTGGCGTAATGGTTGGTCATATCAAAAATTCTTTCAGACAAAAGTTTCAGGTAATTATTAGGGGAATATTTTCCATTCTGTACGGTTTTGATATTGTGCCTATTAAGAGAGATATGATTAATGGTTCCCGAAAAACCCACTTTTTTTCCACCCCTTTGGTCAATGGTTGGTGCTATCAAAAAACTTGTTTGACATACATTTTTGCCACTTATCCGACACATATTATGAACTTTGAATGGATTCGATATTTCACGCATTAAGAGAGTTATAGCGAAATGTCATTTTTTCGAAAAAAAAAAGCCCCCCATTTTCACCCCCTTCAACCGATTTTGCCCATTAACGAACTCGACCGAGATTTTATAGGGATACATATTATGTAAAAAATTCGAAGTGATTGGTGCAAAATTACGGCAGTTACCGTGTCCACAAGAAACTGATAAAATTCCTCTCGGCACGCCGGAAGGCGGAGGTAGATTTCACCGGGCAAACTAGGGGATAGGCTATAATAGGCAAAATATGCAGGTATTCGTTGGAGGATCAGACCTCATTTATTGCGAGAAAGTATTTTCAATTGGAGGTTAGTTAACATTTTGTCGTCTTTCTATGCATATTTTTAACATTTTACTGTCTTATGGGGATGGTAACCTTCTTGTCATTTGGGGTTCATTTTTATACTTGTGATCACACTGTCCTTATGCAAGGTTTGGAACTAATGTGTAACTATCAACAGTCTGTTACTTCTTCACGCAAAATTTTATCTCCCGCAGAGATGTTGGTTAGTTCCTCAGTTTAGGGGCTGCGACAAGGTGGTCATGTAACCCCGTGTACATTGGGTGTGTGTAGAATCTGTCTGATAAACGGTGTTATTTGTGATGACTGCATTAGTCTGTAATTCCGGTAAGGTCTGCAGACGGTCAATTTTAAGTAGTAGTACCTACTTTTGTACCAAATACTAACGTCAACGACACCTAGCTGTGAACTTGGCTGCTAGATGCCACCGCAACCAGCAACTTGCAACGAACGTTGTAACTTCCCCTCCGAAGGAAAGCATGCTGACGCATTTTTAGCGCTCTTAGAAAATCCGGCGACTTTGGCCGACTTTGAACCAGCGACCTTAGGCATAGAAGTTCAGCATGCTACCAGTTAGCCGCTTCCCTCATAGTCAGATGGAACAAGAAGTTCCATGACGAACTAAAGAGCCTACTTTTCTTAAAATTAAGATTCATGCCATAGATTAATCTACAGTATATGAACCTATCTAGAATAATGACGAAATTAAGTGGGTAATATCGAAATGTCTTAATTAGTTCGAAATAAGGTATACTAGGCATAATGTAGCCTAATAGAGCAATACAGTTGGCAGCTCAGGTGACTGAATATATTCTTACTTCCATCTCCTAAGGTACAGAATACAAAATGTGGTTGAAGTTCAAAGGACGTTACATGGATTTAGACATTGGATCTATTAGTACACGTAAAAGCATGTTGGCAACAATGTCATGCGAGTGCTGGTCAGAAATAATCTGAAATATTATATCTTTTTGTGCCAATTTTGGATGAAATCCATTTGTTGGTATAGAAGTTACATGTATTTAAAAATTGGTCCTATCAGCAGGCTTAGAATCATGTTGGTAGAACTGACGTATATAGGTTACTCCAAATTAATCTAAAATGTCAGGTAATTTACGTGTGCATAGTTTAAAGCTGTCGGCTTGCATACTTTCTGATATATTTGGATACAAATTAGAGGGCAATTATTAACAGTTGGCAACCCTGGTGGCTCTTAAGAATACACTCAGTCCTATCTGTTTATGTACACATATTACATACAAAATTTGGTTGAAAGCCAATTGATAGTGTAGAAGTTATATGCATTTAAAAATTGGACTTATCAGAAGGCTTAAAAATATTTTGGCAACGCTGTCATGTAAGGCCACCTGGAAATTAAACTGAAATAGTATTATCTACATGTGTGCCAATTTTAGAATAGCTCCCATGTATACCTTCCAAGATATACAACATGGAGCTCAAATTTCTAGTGCGTTTTTTTAGCAGTTTGTAGCACTGGCATCTTTTTCAAATATGGGCCTGAGATATTCCGGTATTCAACTTTACTCATACTAAATTTGGTTTCGATTGCTGCAGCCGTTTAGGAGTTGATAGGGGGGGGGGGGGACACACACACAGCCAGACAGACAGAAGGACTGACAGACCGACAGAAGGACAGACACATTTTCCCGGATCGATCTCATAAGTCCACTTTTTCCTCATTTTTGAAAAGTGTGAAAAGTAGGCTAAAAATTAATGTGATCTCGTCAATGGCGTTGTCTTGGCAACCTCTGATAGTTGATCCCTTATCAATTTAAAAGCGTTGTTATGGTAACCTCTGATGGCACTTGGCATTTTTTAAAATTCCGAAATCGTTTTTCTCATCCCTTGGCGTAATGGTGGGTCATATCAAAAATTCTTTCAGACAAAAGTTTTAGGTAATTATTAGGGGAATATTTTCCATTTTGTAAGGTTTTGATATTGTGCCTATTAAGAGAGATATGATTAATGTTTCCCGAGAAACCCACTTTTTTCCACCCCTTTGGTCAATGGTTGGTGCTATTAAAAAACTTATTTGACATAAGTTTTTGGCAGTTATCCGATACATATTATGAACTTTGAATGGATTCGATATTTCCCGTATTAAGAGAGTTATAGCGAAATTTCACTTTTTCGAAAAAAGCCCCCCATTTTCACCCCCTTCGACCGATTTCGCCCATTAACGAACTCGACCGAGATTTTATAGGGATACATATTATGTAAAAAATTCAAAGTGATTGGTACAAAATTACGGCAGTTATCGTGTCCACAAGAAACTGATATATATATATATATATATACATAAATTATATATAAACTTTTGAACTGACGGTGGTTTTGGGGTCTGGGGGATGTGAAACGCGAAGATATGTCGGAATTTTCCGGAAGTCGAAACATGGTACCCATTGCAATAGTTAGCTTTCTAATGAAATCTACCTAATACAGTACAACCTTGATATTTGAAATATTGTTATTGATGTGTAACATCTTTCCACTCGGTTGCTGGATATTTTTGTGGGAGTGATTTTGAAAAATGGGACGGAAGTGTGTAAGACGCGCTGCCAGCTGGATCGCATCCCACCTGGCTGCTTTCAGCTGAGGCTGAGGCTGAGAGCAGCCAGGAGGGATGCGATCCAGCTGGCAGTGGTACCATGTGGAATGTATATAACATACGGATTACTTCAAGGTTTGGATGCGCCATTACAGATATTTCTACAATAAATCATCTTCATGTTCTCGTTCTTTGGTGCAAAAATATTCATTATAGACCTATCATATTTGCTGAAAACAATTACGATTTATTTAGAGTCTGTTTTTCAATCTCTGCATAAATGTGATGGGCATCCACTCCCCGAGTAACTTTCCTCAACACTTTCATACTGATCGGTAAACGCTCCTGCGAACTCTGGTGTCAACTCATTGAAACACAAACCACATGTCTTCGTATCAGTATTTAAATGATGATATGCTTTTATTTGAAACATTGTAACTAGTCGGCAAAGCCGGTATTATGTTTCTGCACAATGGCTATTCGGATATTAACCCACATAGCGGTAATGGAGTGATCAATGTAATATATATCGATGATTTTATACGGGAACTGGGCTAGCTTTCATAGACCACTATAGGAATTCCCTTTACTGTCAAGTAGGCGTATTCATAACTAATTTAAAACTCAATTCCACACAGGAACGTTATCGAAAAAAAAAAATATTAATGGAGCATACAAAAATACTTCCATATTATAACTGGTACTTGAAAATGAGTACCTGACTTGTACTCCAAATTTCTGGGGTTGTAATTGCTGCGTGGATAGCATCGTGGTCTGCGAATCATGCGGTCTCAGGTTCGAACCCCAATCCCGGCAATTATTTTAGCTACCGGATTATCGATTTAAACGATATCTATCATAACATTATGCGTCATTTTAACAGAATCTCCATGAAATTACGATTTATCTAATTTGAATTACAATAGTTTGCTCCAAGCAGGAGTTGGGAAATTTGATTGTCTTGAACATTATTTCTAGTAGTCTATAGATAGGCTAGAGACTATGGTTTCATTCCTCCTCTTAATTTACAATATAATATGTGATGTTTGTTCAAACAAGTGTGGCAGTAGCATATCTCCAATTCAATCTATACATTCATCATAGTAGCAGTATGAAAACGGAGCGTAAATTAACATTTTAAGAATGTCCAAGCTGTGTCGTATACGAGTGGGATAACATGTCAGATGACTTCACATACATTTCATCTCAATTTCATAGTAGGATAACATGTCAGATGTTACACATCATATGCGACTACTGTAAGGCTCGCATCTTTTTTATTAATTCATTTTTACTCGTGTCTTAATTATTGCCATTATAGGCTCGTTGCATAATGTAAGTTACAAATTATTCAGTACAGTGCATTTAAATCTCTTTACACCTCTCCACACGAAAATGAACCGAACATGAATTGTTCTGTCGGACTTCACATCCACATACGATGGGAGGCGGGACCAATTATAAGGGAAACTATTGGAAAAGAAGAGCATTGACAGATACGAGGTGTTGCAAGTTCAGCGATGATATACTGTACGCTATTTCTTAAGGCGTATGCATTTGTATGTATTCACGTCTACTTCTGGCTACATGAATCGGGAATAGAATTGAATTTGTAAAATTGTCAAATTCCATTCGATTCAGGTGTAGGAATTGAGAAGGATATGTCAGACATACGCACACACACGTAGATGGACGGTCAGGCAGATAGAAGTGAGACAGACAGACATACAGTTTGTATGGGAAGGGACCAGTTGCCGGGTGTTGAATTAACACAAGTTCTAGGAGTACTCTTCCACATTATGGTTGTTTATCTTCGAGAAAAATAAACTTAGAACGTGTATTGTTATTGTTTTAAGGGGTGGAACAGCAAGATCATCTCCCCCTAAAACCTTTGTACTCTGTCTGATTGTAACTTTGTAACAGAAGAATGCAGTTTTGCGCAGTTTTCAGATTAAACAGGAAGCTAATCTAAGTTACAAGCTGGGAACATGTACCTATCCTTATACTACATGCTCGCATTGATGTGGTCATTAGACTATATGAACTAAGGTGATCTGGAATAATGTGTTATTAGACGTCACTGATACCATCAAGAAGTAAGAGAGCAGTGATTGGTGGTGGTAGTTTTAAGGGGAGGGACATCTAGGTCTTCTGCCATCGATAAATAAATAAATTAATAAATAAATAAATAACAGCAGTGTGCTGTTACATTTGAAAGGTTAAGTCGCCCCAATGGTGGTATTGTGGTGATGATGTGGGATTGAAAGCTCTTCAGTGAAGATGATTTTTGGGATACGACCATTAACACCTTTTATTAAAGCCTGACAGCAACATAAAAGGCATCACCTCTTCTTGGCTTTGTCCTACCTATTACAAGACTCAAGATGTGGGGGAAACTTGGGACAGGTCGCAGACCATCTACTGCTGCGTACAAAAGATGGTGACCTGTGATATGTCACCATTAACAGACTATTGAGTTACAGATTCAGGCGCCATAATTGGGCAACACATTGACACATTTTCCCCACTAAATCCTTTGTTCAGGGATAGGTATTACGTCATGGTTCGTATACAGGTTAGCACCGGAATGTGGCTGGTGTAACTTTCCACTATGCCAAAAGCATACTCTTCTCACTTGAAAAACAGAAACACTGTGGGTTTATGTGATCAGTTGGGAGATATGTGTTTCACAAAAGAAGAACGGCTGTTTCGATTTCCACCAAATTTGATGGGGAAACATGTGCTGTTAAGGGAGTCGATCAAGTACCTGCTGTGGAACATGCCCTGACGCCTATAAGCTGTCGGTAACGCCGGATTATACAGCACCCATTATCGGTGTGTGTGTGTGTGTGTGTGAGAGAGAGAGAGAGAGAGAGATGGTGTTGGGTGATTTTTTGCACAGTTACCGACTTTTAAGTGGCAAGAAAATATAAAAATTTGGAATTTACTTCAAATATTTAAATGTTATTTGTATTCAAAATGTAAGTACAGATACATTCAAATTAGTATTAAAATTAGTACCCTTTCTCAAGAAGACAATTTTGAGACAAAATTGCATTAGAATTGTCAATAAAACATGTTATATTAGCACAGGTTAATGAGTCTTCAAAAATATTTTTAAATGGGCTGTACCACAGAGACTTCAATATCCGAGGATTAATTCCTCAAGCTCGGGGACTGAGTGCTTGTGAGGTCTTCACGGACGTCAACTAAAGAGACTTTCACCAGGCCTCGCAGGAGGTTACACGACATTCAATTCATAACTGACCCACTTATCTTGAATATAAGACTGATTTGAACCAAAATCGATGCAATTGATGCTATTGCCACCCTGGGGGCGCATTGAGGATATGTTATTCATCTATTTTTCTGAAGAAATAAACAGATAGTATTCTTCATTCAACTCTTACACATCCTGCATGAGCCACGAATGGTATTTAATGGGCTTAAATATCCGTTTCAGGCGTGATAACAATAATGACCGAAATGTTTGAAGTGTTACAGTAGAGCTGGTTCCTTTTTTATTTTTTCTCTATTTTATATGGATTCCCCTTACAGATACGCCCCCACCTTCACGTTCTCCCCCACCCCTAATAAAGAAACTCGTTCAGTGGAATTTTCGTGATTTATTCATGGTGAACAAAATATACACAAACTGTACGTGTAATGGCATACTCTGTAACTGCGTAGCAGGGAGCCATTATGAGGTCGAGGTGTTGCGGTGGTGAGAGATAGGCCGAGGGCAGGATTGAAATGGGTGGTCTGTGTACGCACTTTGATGGAGTAACCATTACTTACTATGCTCAAAGCATCAGTCTTGGTTTCAACAAACACAGAAGATCAAATTACCCACTAGAATGTAAATCAGTCAGCAAGAAAGATAGACTTCCATTGATTTTGTTACGATCGGAATTGGAAATCAGGAGAAGCTGATGTAATTTGAGCCCTAATGAGAAATGCCACTATAAAAAGGTCAAGTTTAAATAATAGATGTTGACTTTAGGTCTACGTGTTCAACATGGACCATCCAACAATTACTGGCATCACTCAACAACACTGACTGAGGATAGTGTATTATGTATCAAGTAAATTGCTTGCATTAACATTTTATAGTCCACGATTACAGTGAAAAGAGAACCTTCAACACGCAACAAACTCGCAAGAGGAAAGAAAGGTGAACTTGGAGATTAACCAAAGTATGGGGTCAGAGATGAGTATAGGAACGGGCAGTTGGCTTCCATATTGTGTTTGTATACTCCCGTCTATCCCCTTCTTACCCATCCACGGGCGTCATCACTAACTCGCCAACGTTAATTGTACTTTGTTCCTACGAACAAGACCGATGTTTTTAAGACCAACTGAATTGGTAATTTTCCGACTTTGAAAGAAATATAAATACAGAATATTTATTTGCATATTTGTTAATTCATTTTTCAATCGATTACACAAATACCTGTAGTTAAGGGTATTTCATATGTAATGTTAGTGGTGAAAGTACCTTGTTTATTTAATAATGTCTGTCTATGAACTACAAGCTGGATAAACTAGAGGTCTTGGAAAGGAGAATCCTCAAAAAATTATGGGTGCTGTTCAAACCGAAAGTGGATGGAAACTTCGAAGTCATGAAGAAGTTTACCAGAAAGTAGAAAGAATCTCTGAGACTATGCAGAAGAAGAGGTTGAAGTTTCTCGGACATCTATTCAGAATGGACCAAAATAGACTCACCAAACAGATATTTGATTACTTCTCGAGAAAGAAGACCATGGATTAAGGAAACAAAGGCGGATATGGAAAGATTGAACATCTCTGAAGACCAACTGTTAGACAGAAATAGATTTAGGAACATACTGAGTAATTTGGAAGGATTCAAGCCGCAAGAAGACCTAAGAAGACCGGAAGAGCCTGGACGGACGAACAGCGTAAACAGGCTAGCGAACGCATGAAGGAGTATTGGTTGCAGAGAAAACTTCGCACCAAGAAAAAGAAATGAAGTTGTAGCGTGATCCTAAGTGGTCCATTCGCATGTAAAAATAATAATAATAATAATAATAATAATAATAATAATAATAATAAAAATAATAATATTAATAATAATATCGTATGGCCCCCGGTGCCGGATGCAAGCTTTGTTATTTGACACCCAGAGGGTAGCTTGCATGTCGAATTTCGTTGTTCCTTGAAACACTATGAAAGTCAAGGAGGTTAGACATCTAAGCTCCTTGAAAACTAGGCTATAGCGCTTTCTAGTAGAGAAATGAGGAACTTTGTGTTGGCGGAAACTCCCGAGATTAATTTTGCCACTATGAACACGCCCTACTGAATTCAAATGTGTTCTTTGACATGCCAACAACGTATGACATGCGTGTCGTATTTTTTCCCGCCTTTCAAAAAACACTTACCACTGCCAGGAGTAAAAATGTTCTCGTAGTTCCGGCCCTTAAAACAACAATAACTAACTAACTAACTAACTAACCAACAAACGTTGACCGACTGGAAAGCTTTCTTTAATAGAACTAGGTAACACTGAATAATGGATTCTATCCTTCCAATTCCCCTTTATTGTACTTAAAATTTAATTTGGTCAATGTTTTACTTATTTTGTCATTGCTTCATTTAAGAACTACGAATGCCTCGGCCAAAATATTATGGAAATATCTGAAGGCATTCGGGATGGTCATCGCAAGTCTCTGAAGTGCGGAACTAATCATTCAATTGTGGATTGCTCTACCTATTGTGGTAGTGCCTGGGCATTTAATGTATGGCTATGGCGAAAAGCGACTTGAATAGAAAGCCGTTTCTCTTAGACCGTAAATTATTATTAGTCTATCTTGAAGATACCTTCGTAGAATCATCCTATATTTCATTCGCTTTCAAAAACCCTCGTTCACATTTGCCTTGCATTGCCATGCTTGAAGTGATAAAAGAGAACAACGAGTTTTGAACAGTTGCCCAGGCATTATATGTTGGGTATTGGATAGCCCTGGGTTGCTTGATATTTTCCCCTCAAAAGTTGGTGATGTGCTCATCTGCCTTAGGGCTTGCAATAAGGGTTAGGGTGAGGCTTAATGAGACGGTTAGGCTAGAAATGTGTCGGCCAGACAGATTGATGAAAGTTCCTCAGGCCGTAGGCGGCAGTCAAAACAAAACCTTCTCTTCCCGAGCAAATCTGTTCGCCTGCCAAAGCGGTGAAAACACACTAGGCTACTGTTCCTTGTTCATAGCTTCAAGCACACAGACTATTCCAAGCAAGTATCATTTCAGTTTAATTTACAGTATTTCCACGAGTTACGCGACAAGACCTTTCCAAAGGACAGGAGAAACCAAATTAGTACAATGTGTTGCTCCCTAGGCCTCCTTTCAGCTAATGTTGTATTCCGTTGAGGTGTTTCAAATTGTCTCCCCACGTTTTGAATTATAAGATAAAATACAAACTCGTTTATCCGGAAAAATATCTGGTAGATTAAAGACTGGCTGCTTAGCTCAGCGGTAGCGTTCTCGCCTGCTTCTACCAAGGTTACAGGATCGAATCCTGGTGCAGTCAGCTGGCACTTGAGGGTGCTCAAATGCATCGGAGCCGTACCAGTGGATTTGCTGGCACGTTTATGATCCCCTTTGGGGCAAAATTTGGCACCTCGGTGTCTTTAAAAGCCACAGTATTTAAAAGGGACGTAAAACCAAAAATATTATTATATTATATTAGATTAAAGCTTGTATATAGATTTTCAGTAATGTAAATAGACCTTGAGTTTCTGGTTTGATTTCCGAGTCCACCAAGAAATTTAATTCTGATATTAAAACTCAGCAATTTTTCAGGTTTATGACGTGTCTTGTGTGGGGTTTTACCTTGTAACACCACACAAGACACGGCATAAACCTAGAAAAAATTGCTGAGTTTTAATTCCTTTACCGTGAAAGCCAATATACCATCCTAATTCTGATATGTTATGCCTCGTGAGGCAAACCTGAGTAAACGTGGACTCGATTCCCACCTCAGCCATCCTAGAAATGGGTTCCCTCTGGTTTGACCCAATTAAAAATGCACACACTAGCACAGACAACACAGTAACACTGGTTATCAGACAAATAGTATCTACATAATTATACACACACCCATGTACAAGGGGTCAAAATGACCACGATGTCATAAAGCCCTTTGAATGAATTAACAACGAATATTAATCATATGTGAATCTTTCTTAGGGAGAGTCATATAGTTTATGCCTAATATAGGATTGTATACAGGCGGCTTCGGTGGCGTAGTTGGTAGCATGCTGAGCTTCTATGCCCAAGATCGCGGGTTCAAATCCGGCCGAAGTCGTCGGATTATTTAAGAGCGTTAAAAATCCTTCAGTAGGCCTTCCTTCGGAGGGGAAGTAAAGCCGGCGGTCCCATGTCATAGATTTATGGCATGTTAAAGAATCTTCCACTAATTACACCTGTGTGAAGCTAAATTGTTGTAGGTTAAACATTTGACTAACGCTCTTAGGTTCCTATGTTCGTCGTCAGGAGCCGACTGCGGTGCCATCTGACAACCAAATTCTGAACTAGTAGTCTTTGACGGTGGGGTTTGGCGGCAAAAGTAGGAACTACTTGAAAACATTCAATGTCTGCAGTCCTTACTTGAATTAAAATAGATATACACACTAATACAGCCATCACAATTAACACCGGTTATCAGACAGATTCTAAACACACGCAAAGTACACGGGGCTACATGACCGCGTTGTTGCAGCCCCTAAACTGAGGAACCAACCAACCAACCGGGATTGTACACATTCTTTGACAACCCTGCAAATTTTGTGGATTAAGTGTTGCTTCATCCTCCACACCAGTTGAGTGCACCATCGGCATTAAATGGCCTCACTTAAATATAAGTCTAACGGGATAAAGTCTGGGAAATGCGGAGGCCAAGCAGCTGGTCCATCCCTATCCAGCAATTAAGATACCAATCAATTGGCTGTGCATGGACAGTACGACTAAAGTAGGCAAGAGCACCATATACTTGCATGACTGACATTGTAATGTTTTTGGTCCACGTTGAGCGTACAAATGTTAGGTTTTGACTGGGGTGAGTGATGCTAAACTATCACAAGTCCCACGTTTGACCTAATTGTAATGTTTACACTGACTAAGATACGTTGAATTAATGGGCGCCAAGACCTCAACCCTAAGTTGAAATCTAAATTTATATTTATCAACGCCTAGCTCGGGCAGAACACCTTTAAGAATCTTCACACTCAGACCGTGGCATGATTTGATCATTAACCCAACTAACAATTGTATCAGGAGAAGGAATTTGGTCTATATCTAATGCTACCTACTGAAAGCAAAGATTGCATAGTATAGAAATGAATTTATTATATAACAAAAACTAGTAGTGGCAATTTTAATAATATCAATAATTTAAAATTGGAGCGTATCGATTTGAATTTTCCCACTCGAAAATTACGTGAAAACGGAGCCGGATGAATTACTGAATTTACAGTTATTCCCAGGCTAAAAGTTACTCAAATTCTGATTATGAAACAATGAAGAGAGAGATTATGTAGTTCTGAGTCATTCGCGCTTACCATTGGAAATAGCCGTAGCATTTCCCTCCTACGTGATGAATCACGAGAACTTCCATCAGCCTTCTGGACGTCGCCATCTTCTTCGTCATTTGTGGAGATTGTTGTTGAAATATTAAAGTTATGGTCCGATCACACCGGAACCAACCAAACGAGCGACCACTTTGGTCAACTTTTACAATGTTAATATCCCCTTCTTCTCGGCGGGCGAACACTTTATGCCCTCGCCGAATCCCCTCTCCAGTGCCGTCACCCAGTGGTCCGGACTCCCCTGATTGGCTGAGCCACCACGCTGACTCCCGACATAAGGGTCATTTTACTCGGCGTGATGAAGTAGATTTGCCGATCAAGTCTAATTCGCCTTTTCTTGATACAGCCAGCTGGAAGTGTTCCTCGGTTTCGTCATCGCTTCACGACAAGAATATTCCTGTATCTGAATTCCCAATGACTCATCTCTCTCACAATAAACCCTAACTGTCTAAAATCCGTAAAATTCCGTAATCATATAATTTTCCGAGATAATGTTGTTCGTAATAATTCACTTGATAGCGTTTTCTATAAAATCGAAAACTTATCTGTATACTTATACTCTTTAAGGAAAAAGCTCCAAAAAACATTAATAATAATAATAATAAGTTAAATGAAAATTATCTTGGCTGGACAAGTTGCCGCGTAAATAAACATTGAATGGCTTCCTACTGACTTATGTCAGTGGCGTAATATTCCCTCGAAAAACACGTTACAACATCTCATTAAATATTTCCGGACCCATATTTATTGTACCGATTTTGACCCTTTACGTGTTTGGATCCTGCCGTGTATTAACGAAACACCCTATATGATTGAGCATAAATACGAGTTGATCGACTGAAAACTTTCAATTAATTGTTAATTAGGTAACACCGAGAATGGTTTCAAATATCTATTTTCTACAAGTTCCATGCGATTTTTGTGAGCTTCTGAGAGAAATAAAGTAGCCTACTTGTCTTCCACCACGAGTCGTCTTTTTGCCAAACACCAGAATTTTCTTTTTCATTAGGAGTACATTTCATTATTCTAATATCCCCGCAGCTTTCTTCTCCTGTTCTCTAGTGCTCCGTCTTCACGTAAATTGAGTGGTTCGTTGTATAAACAAAAAGAAAACATTCATATTGTATAATGTGCCGTCTTCGCATGAATTAGTTTCTCTGAACTGGCTTCTGAAAGTAGGATTCTCATTAAATGTTATTGCCCTTAACGTATTAAATATTCCGGTGTAAGAAGAAAACAGTGGAGAGGTAACCTTTTCTGTTGAGTCTTCACGGATATGGAAAATACTACTTTATCTTAGGAGTGAGAAATCGCGATAATCAATTCTGCGTTCTTAACCTTTCTACTGTGAATACGTCGCTTTGCCCCAGATTAACACATTCGTGCATATTATTATTATTATTGATTAAATAAATCGTTACAAATATACACATTTTACAAAATTCAGAAAAACTGTACACATTTTATGAATTTCCTTACACTTCCTACTCATTGTTTAACCTGTAAATTTACAATTATTAAATTATATTGTTACAATATGATAAAGACGGGTCGAAATAGGAAACCAAATTCATACAGAGCAGGAAGAGCAATCACATATGCCACTAAAAGGTACAACATTGTGTGTGGCTTGCATATCATTGATTACTATTTCTAAAAATTGTATAGGCCTAATGGCTTAGTCGAATAACACGTTCTATGTAAATGCTTTATGTACTAACAAATAATGAATAAGAAGGGACATTGAATTTGCGTTTGTATAATCTTGTAGGCTCAACTAATTATATTTTCAATTTTAATATTGTTTTCTCTGAGAATATGTTTATATGCATCTTAAGGTTTGCATGATTTCCTTTATATTCTCTTAATTTAATTGGGAGCATGTTATATAATTTTGGTGAGAAACACAGAAAGTTACGTTTAGCTATAGCCTACTTAACTTAGATTGATATAAAATAGGGTGATTCTCTGTTATACTTCTGGTTTCACACACTTGTATTTGTTAGTAAATGGGTTGGGTTTTAATCTTCCAACGACAACATGTGTTTAGCTGAATCCTCTTATTGTCTAATCTATCACCTGCTCATTGATTTACACTACCGCCAGTGAGGCTTCTTTAATCTGAAGGAGCCCACTTCGCTTGCCATGTGCATTTATTTAGTTAATGGTAAGGATTGTTTGGAGACAAATCAATCAAGATAGGCAGATGCGAGAGTCAATAATAATGGTAGTAGGAACAAGCAGAGCAAAACTTGATTTTCTCACGCATTATATCAATATTATCAATATCAGTTGGAACCAGCCACCACTATCATGCGACGGAGACGACTGAAATTCTACGGGCACTTCTTCCGGATAGGGAACGATAGAATCGCCAAGAATATCTTCAACTTGATTAATGGCTACAAGTCTGGCAGCTTGTGGCTTAATGAAGTGAAACAAGACTTGAATAACGCTGGCATTTTGGTCTGTGATATTCTTGACCGTTACAAATTTTGTGATAGTGTTAACTCTTGGTCCCCACCACCCAAAGTGATTAAGACCCGACTATCCCTAACACAGGAGAGAAAGGACAAGTTATTGGCTGTACTGAGGAGATACTGGGGAACAAAGAAAGCATCGCAGAAGCATTAGTCAGTATGGTCACGTATGGACATATTGATACTAATGCATCTTTTCGGTTTATTTAGTTACTATTTTTCATATTTTTGATTAATTTTGCATATTTTCAATAGTATTTGCAATTTTGTTTATCCTTTTACGCGCCGAGTTTTTTCGTTTGCATTTTTAAAATTATTGTAGAAGTCATCATTTTTAATTATTCGGGAGGGCTTAAAATATCTCCGGGATTTGTTTCTTGATTTATCTAAATGTAAATTCAAAATCCTACATTTATATTAATTTTCATTTTTTGACGAATCGAAATTAAAATGTTTGTGCCAACGCTCGCATCAGGGCCCAAAATGAAAGTATTGCCTAAAATCAGTAATATGTGTTGCTCCTTACTAGTCGTAAGATTGATATTATTTGATCCGAAATCACAACGCGGCGAGAAGAATTTGCTTGTTTACATCACAGAAGAACTCCAGCTGTTAAGGACAGACGTCTACAAAATGCTCTGTCAGTTACTTCCGGAACACCGGAAGCAAAGGTCCAAACTCAACTAGTACTACATAACGCCCAACAGATGGCAGAACATGTTCGAGATCCAGCTGGCACTCGAGAGCGAATGGGGAATAAGAATCAGAAAGTTATTGTGCACCGTTTATAGACGGGCGATGCACTCAAGAGGTTAATGTCCTGGAAAATATAATTAAAGTAATTTTCATGCAAAGAGAATGTTAATTTAATTATTTCATTTTGTGAATATTAATCAAAATATAATTTTAAACAATGTACACAATATTTCAGGAAAGAAATCCTGCGTTCGACGTGGAGTAAATCCTAAAGTATGTCCAGCAGGTCAAAAGTATTTGCTATATGCGTCCAAAAATATAAACCAACGTTAGTCAAAAGAATAATGTATACATTGAATGAATCTAATCTACCCAGGCGTTTAGTTCAGTGGTTCAGTTTTGCCCAATATGGTGTGGTTTATGAAAACTATTTATTATTGTTGGTAGTCAGTGGAGTGAGTCTTAGGCAGATTAAAATGCTTCCACGAACAAGTATGGCCTTCTTACGGCAGTTCTAAAATTATGCTAAAGTTACTAATTTATTGCACGAAATTGGTGACAACGAAATAAAAGAGGAAGGTGACGCAGTGAATGATCCTGATTTTGGGCGCTAGGAAGAAACGAGTGATGCATAAATAGGCCAGATTAATTATTCTTAAAATTTCATTTCTAATTTAGTGTATTTATTATAGTAGAAGTTAATAGAAGAATTGAAAGAAAGGCTTTTTCACTGCATTAAGATAAATAATGCCCAATAGATATTCGTAGCTTTTTTTGTTGTCTCTTTCATGAACTACATTATGAAAAGAAAACATAGGCTAATAGTAAGGTTTAATGCGTTTCAAACATGAGTTTTGAGTAATAACCTATGATATTGTGGTGTCAGCAGTAGTGTTTCTAACTGTAGGCTACAGGGTTTTTCATAATTCCCTCTGGAGGTTTCGAACCTTATTTGTGCACTATCTATGACAGATGTAGTGAAGTGACTCATAATAACAGATACAGAAGCTCTCCAAGTTGCCTTCCATAATAAGCATCATAGCAAGCTAGCAATGGCAAACTACCTCACTCCTCATCTTGCCTAGTACGCCTCACTTAGCACTGCCTTGAGTTTTTGTGGGTATTTACCCACATAACCCAACGGCGGTACTTAGTGAGAATCCAACCAGCCTTCGGGCTGACTACCTAACAGACAAACAGCAAGCTAGCAGATTTAGGCACTAGAGGGCAGTGAACATAGTAAACGAACATGGCGATGACCGGTGGTTAGAGCGTGACAGCATTCGGTGAATGTGAGTCAGTTGTGACGGTGCAACGGCAATTTCATGCGAAATACACTCACGCCCCTGCGTCTGCTGACAAAAACATGGATCATGGAAACAGGCTGATTGTGTGATGCTGAACGAACAGGCCGCCCAGGATGTTCAGCTGAGACCGTCGACCATGTGCGTGGTGTCTATGGAAGGAGCTCTCTAAAGTCACTAAGTCATGAAAGTCGAGAATTTAAAATATCGCTGTCAACTGCCTGGCATATTTTACGCAAACACTTACGAAATTGCAAGACTGAAACCCTACGATCTCAATCCTAATTGCTAGTTCTGTGCGGAGTTACAAGAGCGGCTAATGGAGGATGGATTTGCCGGGAACTCCTTTTTTTTAGCGACCATGCCACTTTTCGTGTGTCTAGTCATTCGAACCGTCTCAACGCGCTCATTTGGCAGACGGAAAATCCTCACGTAGTTGTGGAGTGTATCCGTTATTCTCATTAACTTAACGTGTTTTGTGTGGTTTTATCGTCAGAATATGGACCATTTTTCTTTGTGAAAATATCTGTTAACCATTAAAGTGCACTTAGACCTGGTTAACGAGTGGTTAATGTTGCAATTAACCCTGTGAGTGCTACGTCCGGCTATAGACGGTGCACGAGAAAGTTAATTTTCTTCATACTTCCTATTTGCTATCGAGTGCCGAGTTGATCTCTAGCACGCTTTGCCATCTGTTGGACATCATGTAACTTAGTACCATTTGAGTTTTCTACTTTTGCTTCTAGAAGTAATTAACCGAGCATTCATCAGACGCCTGTATTCTACAGTTGGAGATCATCTTTGGTGTAAATAAGCGTGGTGGAACAACAAACAAGTTCTTTTCGCCATGTTGTGATTTCAGGTCAAAGGATCCTTCAGTTAATAAGCACTAATAAGAACAAACATGTAGGCTATTAATTGCCCACTGCTTTTAGGAAATAATTTGATTTTGGTCCCTTTACTTGGTATGGAGACAATAAAAGCATAGGCACAAATAAAATAATTTTGATTTGTCTAAAAATTAAAATTAATATAAACGTAGGATTTTGAATTTGCATTTAGATTGATGAAGACCCAAAACTTAAAGAAATTTTTAGGATAACACCCCCCTGATATATTACAAATTACGGCTTCTACAAGTCTTTTACATACAAATGAAAAAAACTAAGCACTTAAAAGGTAAAGAGAGGATTGCGGTGACTTCATTATGCAACAGTACGGGGCTCCACCTTCTTTTAATTCGACCATCCGTGATTATTTCAATATTGAATTTGCAGGTCATTTGATAGTACGTGTTACAAAAGATGAGTCCCCTCTTCTTCGATGGCCTCCATGGTCTCCTGACTTATTACGATGTAATTTCTTCCAATGGAGTTACAACAAAGATCGCGGTAATGCATGTGTCCCCTGCCTATATTATCTGAGTTAGAAACACTGCGATAAAAGATCACGCTTCCATTCACTTGGATCAATGACGACATGTCGTGACATGTATGGTTACTGGACTGATGTCACTAGAAGTGAGTGGTCATTTGTAAGGCATGTAACACATATGGAGAGATTCTGTGTCTTCTAATATAAGTCGCTTTGCTACGTCTGCCATGACTAATGTACAATTTAAGTTCGAAATTTCAGAGGGAGTTAGAATTCGATTGAAAGCGAGATAAATGAAACAAAGAAAAATACGATCATTTAATGGAACTGGGTTGGGGAATTCTGAGAGAATTTACGGTCTGGATGACCACGGTTATCTTTATTGTTCTTCGTAAATGAAATAGCTACTTATCTCTGAACCACTAACCGCCTGAGTTGGTCTATTGATGAATAGAATCGAACTAGTAAGAGAATCCGTATATCTATTCGACTGAGATTGCCATTATTGCGGTTATTAAAGGGTTAGTGACTAATGTACTCCAGTATAATAGTAGAACACTGCCTTAGCAATATCTTAATGTGGAGGCTGCACCTCTACCGCCATTACCTCCAGCCACAAGAGTGTACGCAGCGCAAATTAGAAGGTGAGTCGACTCTAGCTACAGCCATAATGAATACCGACCCCAGTAGCCGACCGACACATTGGGAAGTTCCAATCCTGGCGCTACACGTAAGTGAACATTTTCCTCAGTTATATTCAACATCAACCTCTGTAGCCGAGCGAGTGAAAGCCACACACCGTCGTATAGTTTATCGAACAATATCTATAAACAACCATAATCAACAACTATATTGCTACCCAGAAAAGTAGTCTAGAACGTTAAGCCACACTCATCGACTGCAATGTGGAGTTGTAAGTTCGGAGGTCTGAGGTTCGAATCCCAGGGCTGACGGCGGTCATTTTGAGTGTGGTTTGCCCCTGCGTTCTTCCACCAGTCCCGTAGGTACCTTATTCAAGACTTGGGACATCTATTCCAATCATTGACGAAAATCAGCAACGTTACACATACTGATTTTGAGCATAGGCTGTTAGACAAACCAAATGGGCACACAACAACCACTATCTTGGTGATTTGTTAAAACAATCACAGTCAGTTTGAAAGACTAGACTAGACGTTGTATCATTTCAAATGACGCATGCTACAAATGCTACACATGTTAGAAAGGCTCAGGAGGGCTAAGCCCCAGGACTCTTTCAACAGACTGCATTACCCATTAACTTAGGCTTCCCGCGCGGGCACCTCTTTAAGGGTCACGGGAAGAATTGTGTTTCTTGTACTTGTATTAGAGATGTGTTCGGTTGAATAAAGCGTAAATTGTGTACATTTGATAGCGGTTTTGTGGCCCATCATCCCAGGCAAGCCGGCGGAAACCTTTGCCTCCCTGTCAGAAGGATCATTTGACCGTAAATTTGAATTAGTGTAAGGATGTAGTATGAGTGTCTAGATTTAGACAATAGCCTACTCCATGAAGGGGGCATGACTTTGCCTTACATGTTTGTTTAATGAATAGTGTATCTGAAATAAGGGAAGAATACTGATTTACAGATTTGTGGAGTGAGTTTTTAAATAGAGTTTATGAAATTTATGCTAAAGGTGAAGGAGAGGTGAACATGATTAGACAATAGTCTACTTCATGAAGGAGTCATGACTATGCCTTCTGTGTCTGTTTAAAGCAGGGGTCTCCAAACTACGGCCCGAGGGCCACATCCGGCCCGCGGACAGATTTTGTCCGGCCCGCGGAGAGCTAGCATACTTGAAAACTCCTTTTAGAGAACATATTTGTTATAGCAAATTAAATTTAGTTTACTGAAGTATTCTAATTTTATGTTGAATAATTATTAATATGACATCTACATTGATATGGTCATGGGCTAACTACTCATAACATTGTTGTAGGCTTATTGTTATTGTTTTTGTGATAAGTTGGATAAAGAAACACAGAATTGTAATGAGTAAAGACATGTATAACATGCAGACATATGAAATACTAATGAGATTTATGTAATTGAGATTTTCCACTGACAATAGTTTGTAGTTGTGGACTAATTTTACTTGTACCAATTATTAAAAGAGATTTAAGATGCTCATCAGTTAATTTAGATCTGTAAACATTTTTTGTGTACTTCATTTTGGAGAAGGTCTTCTCACACAAATAAGTAGTACCAAAAACAGAAAACAGCCCACGAGCAAATTTATGCAAATTATCAAATTGTGTCAGTGGAAGACTCTTATAAAATTCCAACAAAGATGAGTTTTGATATTTGTTCTTAATTATATCACTGCACTGTAGTTCAATCATTTCCATTTGAAGTTCCGGGGCTAGGGTTTCAATGTCAGTATCAAAAGGATCCTGAAAAATCTTAATTTGATTCGCAAAGGCATCGAAGTCCGAGAAACGAGTATCAAAATTTATTTTCAAAGCACTCAAAGTTTCGATTGCAAAATCGATAGGAAACTCAGTCTCAGTGGTGTGGCTGAATATTTCACATGTTTTAAAATGTGAAAAACATTTACTTCGTAGTTGTGATTGAAACAGTATCAATTTCTTCCGGAATGATTTGATATTAGTGTATAAATCAGGAAGATGCTGGTTTTCTCCTTGCAATCTCAAATTCAGTTCGTTCACATGTTTTTTCAAATCAACATAGAATGCTAACTTCCACAGCCATGCGTTGTTTGGTAATTCAGTAAGAGGGCGATGCTTTTCATTCAAAAAAATTTCGATCACTGCTCGAAGTTCAAAAAAGCGCTGAAGGACTTTCCCACAACTAAGCCAACGTACGGCAGTATGATAAGGTAAGTCATTTTCTCCAATCTCTTCAATAAATTGTCGGAATTGTCGGTGATTCAGCCCAAAAGATCTCATAAAATTAACAGTTGATATGACTGGTTTCAGAACTTCAGACATATCCAAACATTTTCCGCACAAAGACTGTTGATGAATGATACAATGTAAGACTAATGGTTTTGAACCACCGTCATTTTCTACAGCCTTTGACACAAGAGCGACCACTCCTTTATCTTTCCCACTCATGTTTTTGCCTCCATCAGTTGTAATACATTTCAAGTTTTTCCATCGAAGGTTCTTTTGATTAATGGCCATTTCAACTCCTTTAAAAATATCTCTACCAGTAGTTGTGCCATGAATACTATACATATCAAGAAGTTCTTCATGCACTTCATAGCTTTCATCTACTCCTCGAATATAAATCAACACCTGAGCAGTATCTGACACATCCGTTGACTCATCCAAGGCCAAAGAAAACCACTCAACATCTCCATTTTTGTCGAACAGTTGAGAGGATATATTTTCAGCGATGTTTTCTACCCTTCGAGCCACAGTGTTTGCTGACATACTGACAGTTTTTAATAAATTTACCTTTTCAGGGCACATTTCTTCGGCTGCTGCAATTATGCATTCTTTGATCATTTCTCCATCGGTGAATGGTTTTCCACGTTTTGCAATTTCAAGAGCCACACGAAAGCTGGCACGAGTTGCAGCCTCTTGTTCGGTTTTGAGTTTTGTAAATGAAGATTGCTGCGATTTCAATCCGCGCTTCATAACTTCGAATTTTTCTGTCCGCAAACTTCCTGTATATTTTGAGTAATTTTGAAAATGTTTTGTTTCATAATTATGTTTAATGTTATATTCCTTGAGAACGGCTATGCTTTCATTGCAAATCAAACATAGCGCCTTGTTACTGGACTCAATTACGAAATACTGAATGTTCCACTCATCTTTGAATTTTCTGCATTCACTATCAATTTTTCGCTTCTTTTCCATACTACTAAATCACACACAAAAGCAACAATTCAAATCAAAATACTGTTACAAAGATGTCTTAAACTTAAACACGCACAAACACGTTTTAAGGAGGTACGCACTATTTTATTTTACAACAGTGTCATAGGAACTGACTTGTGGTTGCGCAACTAGCCTTCTTATATATTCCAATTACTGCCATCTAGAAGTGAGTGGAAGACACCAGAACTCTCTCGAACCAACGAGATTACTCTGTACGTGCTATTAGCGCCATCTGTTAGCGATAGAAGGTACTACCTATTTCCGCTTGTGTCCACCAGATGTCGTGTCACGTTACTCCTCATGGCTAGTACTCTACGACTAATCTAGAAATTACAGATAATGACAGGAAAATTAATAATATGCAGTGTTGCCGTTTTGCGGACTTTAGTCCGATTTGCAGCCTTTTTTCAACGTTGCGTACTTTTTCGGACTTTTTTTTCATCAGTGGACTATTTCACTTTTTACCACCGGCAACAATGATAATATGGTTTTGGCCCTCGGAACTTACAGGAGTAATCAGTATGGCCCTAAGGCTGGAAAGTTTGGAGACCCCTGGTTTAAAGTATAGAGTAACTGAAATGAGGGAAGTTTACTGAATTTGGTGTTTGTAGAATGTAATTTTCGATTTTAATTTGGGTTTTCGTGAAGCTTGTTGCGGAGTTGTTATTTCTCTGAAAGGGAGTGTTTTTGCCCCAGGCAGGCCTGTGTTCGATCTGGCTAGACTAGTGTAACGGTAGAGAATTGGGAGATGAGTTGTAGAACCTGGGAGCGAGCAGTGGCGGGCTGAACAGTAGGGGGGGCTATTTTGAGTGAGAGTAGGGATGGAATATTGGGACTGGTTCGATGCTTTGATCTGACATCCTGCACACCTCTTTAGGCAAGCCGGTTGAAACGTTTGCCTTCCAGTCAGATGCATCATTTGGCCGTAAATTTGAATTAGTGTAAGGATGTAGTATGAGTGTACAGATTTAGACAATAGCCTACTCCATGAAGGGGTCATGACTATGCCTTATATGTTTGTTTAATGAGTAGTGTATCTGAAATAAGGGAAGAATACTGATTTACAGATTTGTGGAGTGAGTTTCTGATTTTTAAATAGAGTTTATGAAAATTATAGTAAAGTTGAAGGAGAGATGAACATGATTAGACAACAGTCTACTTCATGAAGGAGTCATGACTATGCCTTCTGTGTCTGTTTAAAGTATAGAGTAACTGAAATGAGGGAAGTTTACTGAATTTGGTGTTTGTGGAATGTAATTTTCGATTTTAATTTGGGTTTTCGTGAAGCTTGTTGCGGAGTTGTTATTTCTCTGAAAGGGAGTGTTTTTGCCCCAGGCAGGCCTGTGTTCGATCTGGCTAGACTAGTGTAACGGTAGAGAATTGGGAGATGAGTTGTAGAACCTGGGAGCGAGCAGTGGCGGGCTGAACAGTAGGGGGGGGGGCTATTTTGAGTGAGAGTAGGGATGGAATATTGGGACTGGTTCGATGCTTTGCTCTGACATCCTGCACACCTCTTTAGGAGGCACCCTGTATTCTTATTTCAGACTGACTGTAATTTTTTGCTCTGACATCCTGCACACCTCTTTAGGAGGCACCCTGTATTCTTATATGGCATCTAGTATATCTCTTTAGAAATCACCCTGTATTCTTGTGTTCGCTTCGCTCAAAGCCCCAGGTCGCTTGACGCCAGGCCTCTTTCAACAGACTCCAATAATCATTAGCGTCTGCTTCTCGCTCCCCGCGTGAGCATGACGTCTCGTTCCCGAGCAGCTGCATGACGTCACTTCCCGCGCGGCTGCATGACGTCACGTCCGTCTCCGTGTCCGTGTCCATAACGCATAACGATGGACCCCAACCATAACGACGAAGTCGACAAGATCATTTGAAATGATAAAAGAAAATGTTAATGTTAATGTGACTTACAAGTTTTGAAATCTCTCTCTTAAGTTAACAGCCCTGGGGCTGGTTTGCAGCAACTCGCCAATCTTCTCTATTCTCCACCATAATCAAACAGAATCTCTCTGACGTAAACATATCCACCGTGCCTTATCTAAGCCTAGGTGAACGGCCCTGATGATGGTCGTAACATATCAAAATAATCCCCCCCCCCCCTCCTTCGTAGTTTTCTTTGCATTAAGATGGTACATTGGCTTTCACGGCCAGGTAGTGCGCAGTTCGCTACTCCTTTGGGGTCTGGACACTGATGAGCCAGCTTGATGTTCCTAGGTGAAACCGCGCACAAGACAGGGCATAAACCTACAGAAATTGCTGAGTTTCTTTACGGTATTTCAATATTTAATACTCCCGGCCTAATAGCGCACAATCTTCACCTACTAAAAACATTCTAATATAACACATTCCTGTAGTTATTTCATTTCAAAACTAGTAGCCCCTTGTGCTTGGGTGTGTTTAGAATCCGTCTGATAACCTGTTATATTGTGGTGTATTTGTTTGCAGAGGTGGAATTTGGAAGGAGGCTATTTTTTTAGCGTATGGCTTTTAGTTCCGGGAGTGACCGACGACATGTTCCGCTCGCCAGGTTTGTAGCTGCTTCGAGATGGACACCCAATGGGTGAGCTACACGTACCGTTGGGGAGGAAAGTTGGAATGTAAGGACGAGGAGTTGGAAGGTAGCGGCTGTGGCCTATAGTTAGGGACCAACCCCGGCTTTTACCTGAAAGGAAGATGGGAAACAACAGAAGACCATCTTCAAGGTTGCCGGCGGGGAGATTCGAACCTCCTCGCCTCCCGTATGAGAGCGACTGCCAGCAGTCATGCCGTAACGACCACGGCTAACTCACCCGGTGGAAGGAGGCTATGTTTTTCGTGAATTTACCAGGATTGGAAATGGGAATCGACGGAAAAACATTTTCAGGTTTAAAGTTGGAATGGAAATATCCTCACATCAGCTATCCTCACAAGGTTGAGGATATCCCGTTACAGCTCTCAGACCAGAATTAATGTTCTTGTCAGAGCTGGGAACCCAACCCCGAACTCAGGCATGGCAGCCAATGGACTGCCACTAGACACTATTTAACACCGAGGTGCTAGTCCCCCTAACCGTTTATATGTTAATGGTCTATGTATCGACCACTTTATCATAGGGACAATTTACTATATATTATCAAAGGTGCTGTAGGTGGCATTTTTAGTCTTTTTTTCTTAAATCACACTGTGAAGTCACAACATTCTGAAAATATTAACACATACACATTATTGTACGGTATCGATTTGTGCCCCTGCACCCATTAATACCAGTCGGGGCTACCAACGTGATATTCAGTTATTCAGTTAATCAAAGTTTAGTTTTCTCCACCAGGAGGGAAATACACGTTTGATTGCAACGGCCAAGTGTAATAGAACACGTGAAAGAGGTCGATTTTTAATTCAACCGCTTCCTGCTTGATGGCCATATTCCCAAAATTGTAAGGAATGTAATGTTCTAAAAGTATTTTTAGCCTACTTTTCACATTTTGCAAAAATGAGGAAAAAGTAGACTTATGAGATCGGGCAAATGTGTGTCTGTCTGTCTGTCTGTCTGTCTGTCTGTCTGTCTGTCTGTCCTTCTGTCTGTCTGTCTGTCTGGCTGTGTGTGTGTCCCCCCCTATCAACTCCTAAACGGCTGCAGCAATCGAAACAAAATTTGGTAGGAGTAATGATCTGTACCTGAATATCTCACGGCCATATTTGAAAATGATGTCAGTGCTACCAACTGCTAAAAAATCGCAATTGAAATTTGAGCTCCATGTTGGATATCTTGGAAAGTATGAATGGGAGCTATTTCAAAATTGGCACACGTACAGATCATAATATTCCAGTTTAATTTCCAGGAGGCCAAACATGGCAGTGTTGCCAAAATGATTATAAGCCTCCTGATAGGTCCAAGTTTTAAATGCATATAACTTCTACACTATCAAGCGGAATTCAACCAAATTTCGTATGTTGTATGTGTACATAACCAGATATGACTGAGCGTATTCTTAAGACCTACCAGGGCTGCCAACTGTTAATAAATGCTCCTAATTTATTTTATCCAAATACCAATATATCAGAAAGTATGCAAGCCGACAGCTTTAAACTATGCACACGTATAGTACCTGACATTCTATATTAATTTGGAGTAACTTATATACGTCAGTGCTACCAACATGATTCTAAGCCTGCTGACAGGTCCAACTTTAAATACATGTAACTTCCATACTATCATTTGGATTTCAACCAAATTTCGTATGTGCTATGTGTACCATAACAGATATGACTATGCGTATTCTAAGGAGCAACCAGGGCTGCCAACTGTTAAAATGTGCTGTCCCTATTTTTGTTACCCTAATATCAATATATCAGAAAGTATGCAAGCCAGTAGCTCTAAACTTTGCACACGTATAGTACCTGGCATTCTAGACGAATTTGGAGTAACTAATATACGTCAGTGCTGCCAAAATGATTCTAAGCCTGCTGATAGATCCAATTTTAAAATGTATGTAACTTCTATACTAACTAATGGATTTCTTTCAAAATTGGCACAACAATAGATCATATTATTTCAGATTATTTCTGACCAATACATGCATGACATTGTTGCCAACATGATTTTACGCGCGCTGTTAGATCCAATGTTTAACTGCATGTAACGTCCATGCTATCCAGTGGCCTTCAACCAAATTTTGTATTTAGTACCGTAAGAGACGGAACTAAGAATATATTCAGTCATCAGGGCTGCCAACTGTAGTGCTCTATTAGGATACATTATGCCAGGTATACAGTATTTCGAACTAATTGGAAATTTCGATATTAGCAACTTAATTTCGTCATTATTCTAGATAGGTTCATATTCTGTAGAATAATCATTGGCATGAAAAGTAGGCTGTATAGTTCTTAACGGAACTTCTTGTTTTTTTACGTAATCACATTGATGGGGGGATTTCAAAGCTAAGGATTACGCTGATGACGTGCGGGGAAGAGGGGTAACCTTGGATCTCCGGGCAACGGCCAACAATGCTAGCCGCTACATTATAATAATAAAGATATTTATTGCAACCAATGGTCAAATACAATAATTAAAATTGCGCACGTTGAAGTCATGAGATAGTCTCAGTGAAGTATTCTGTCCTAGAGAAGCTTATGAATCCCTTATTATAATAATGTTATTGGTTTTAGGTCCCTTTTAACAACTGCGGCTTTTAGAGACGCCGGGGTGCCGGAATTTTACCAAGAAGGGGATTTTTAACGAGCCAGTAAATCTACTGACACGGTTCCCTCGCATCTGCGCACCCTCAAATGCCAACTGACTGCGCCATGATACCATCCTGCTACCTTGGGAACAGCAGGCATAGCCACGCAGCCAGTCAAATTAATCACATCAAATAATGCTTCTATTGAGATTATGAAGATTTTCAAAAATATTTTTGTTGATAAATGAAGTACCGGTAGGACTTTCGTCAATTGTTCGTACATTTTTTATTTTTTTGCCCCCGAAACTCCTCAGGGAACTGTAGCGCTATATTTTGTACATTAATTGTTAATCCTGAGTCTCTGACATACTGTAGTGTTTCTTTTTTCAGTTGTCAATGCGGATAAATCGTGATGAAATTATAAATATTTGGTATTGCTTTGTGTTTACGTAATAAAGGGTGCGGGTGGATGTGATGATTACGCGTTATCACATGGGGGAAGGGGATGGTGTCAAAATCGACCAAAAAGTGATTACGCATCATGTGGACAGCCCCTATGTGCAGTTACTGTGTGTACATAGATGTGTACATTATTAGAATTTTCCAACATTCCATGGCTTAATGCAGTAAAACTGTTTTGAAAGGCACTGGGATTATTTGAAATATTTAACCAACAGTCTAAACTAAATTTTCTTTTAAGAAAATGACTGTAACATAATTTTTAGAATTTTCACTAAAAGTGAGCCTTGCTAATGTAGAACGCCACACGTTTTGTTTGGATTGCTATATTCTAGTTTTATGTGGATTTAGAGCAAAGGGATTCCAGGTATTTTATTACTGGTGGTCCACTCTTGGACTATTCGTGGACCATGGGTGAAAGCACGTGATTTATAGGGTACATTCCAAAGTCAATGATAAAAGAGAAGACGAATCCAGCTTGAGTGTCCCTCAGAATCTCCCATTTCGAAAATTTACAGACACAATTCCTAGTGGGAAAAGTTGTAAGTTTATAGAGGAGAAAACATAACTAAGTAGGGTGATTAAAGATGTCAGCAGTTGGTCAATACAGTGATTTTTGATACTAAATTGTGACTGGATTAAATTCTTTATTTGAGTCTAATCACCGCTGGGTCCATGGTTTAAATCCCGGTCACTCCATGTGAGATTTGTGCTGGACAAAGCGGAGACAGACAGGGTTTTCTCCGGGTACTCCGGTTTTTCCTGTCACAAATTTAATTCAGCAGCACTCTCCACTGTCATTTCATTTCATCTGTCATTCATTTAATCAAAGCCCCAGGGGAGTGCGACAGGCTTCGGCAGACGGCACAATTCATATCCTCGCCGCTAGATGGGGGCTTCATTCATTCCATTCCCTGACCCGGTCCGTCGACTGGAAGCAGGCTGTGGATTTTCATTTAAGTCTAATCATTTGCACACCTCTGTATTTTGAAGCGTAACTTCAATACATAGTCGCCTCCGTAGCGTAGCCGTCAGCATGGTTAGCTGCCGCCCCGGAGATCCTGGGTTCGATTCCCGGCTCTGCCACGAAATTTCGAAAGTGGTACGAGGACTGGAACGGGGTCCACTCAGCCTCGGGTGGCCCAAATGAGTAGAGGGGGTTCGATTCCCCCTCAGCCATCCTCGAAGTGGTTTTCCGTAGTTTCCCACTTCGTCTTCGGGCAAATGCCGGGATGGTACCTACTTTAAGGCCACGGCCGCCTCCTTCCCTCTTCCTTGTCTATCCATCCTAACCATCCCTTACCTTCCCTCATGAGGCCCCTGTTCGCTTTGCAGGTGAGGCCGCCTGGGCGAGGTGTCAATCCCACCTCACCAGTTGTATCCCTTCCGATTCGATGTTCCCAGCTCTAGGACACTGCCCGTAGAGGCGGTAGTGGTGAGTTCCCTCGCTGAGTCCGTGGGTTCCACCAACCTGGAGGAGTAAACGACTAAAAAAAAAAACTTCAATACATGCAGTATGTCTAAGGTCAATGTTGGCTTCTCACCAAGATGGACTGGGTTCGATTCCCGGTCAATGCATGCGAGATTTTTGAAGTGAAATGCCATGTCCTGTGGTTCGGATTCCACGTAAAAAGGAGGTCCGGTGGCTCATGATTGCATGATTAACGATCACGTAAAACTAGAAGCTTCCTGACATCCTTTTTTACGGCCAATGCAATTCCATACACCTTATTGTTTAATCATTGTTGACATCAGTGAAGTAATGCTGCTGCTTCATTTGAGAGGCTTGGACATCGTGGTCATTTATTCCCGTGTACTTGAGTATGTATGAAATTTGTCTGATAACCTGTGTTATTGTGAATACTAGTTAGTTATTGTTGTTTTAAGGGGCAGAACTACGATGTCATCTGCCCCTATTGTGAAGACTGTATTAGTGTGTGTATTTGTAGTTAAGGTGAAGATTGGGAAGGAGGCGGCCATGGCCTTAAGTGAGGAATCGTCCCGGGATTAGCCTGGGGTAGACGTGGGAAACCACGGAAAACCACCTCTAGAATGACTGAGGTGTGAATTGAACCCACCTCTTCTCAATTTTGCATCACGAGACTGAGTGCACCCCGTTCCAGTCCTCAAACCACAAATTAATTTCTTGGCAGGGCCGGGAACAGAGCCCCGACCTTCACGACGACAGACAAGAATGCTAGTCACTACACCAGGAGGGGATCAATTAAGAAGTGTATACATAGTGCTATCAATGAACACACAACAGATGTGAATAGGAATGTACAATCCCTTATATTTATTCCTATTCCTTCGGTCTCAGGAATGAAGGAATATTAATATATGTCAATGATTTTATTTCCATATGCCCTTTCTGACGCCACCTCATGAGAGGAGTGAATAAGAGTAATTGAAGAGGGCAAGGCGTTCGAAGAAAGCAGGGTTGGGTAACTTACTTTTAAAGAGTCACTTCGTTACAATCGCCGTTTATTTCCAAATATAATAACTAAGTCACCCTTACGATAAATCGTTACTTTTTCGTTACATTCAGCATTATGAGGCAAAAATGAGTCGAGGTGGGTTCGATTCCCACCACAGCTAACCTGGAAGTGGTTTTCCGTGGTTTCCCACCTCTATTCCAGGCAAATACCGGGATGGCTTCCAACCAAGGCCACGGCCACCTCCTTCGAAAAACTCACCTGAATTACAAATACACACTCTATTACAAACACCACAATATTACAAGTTATCAAACATATTCTACACACGCCTAAGTACACGGGGCTAAATAACCACGAAGTCCAAGCCCTGTAAATGAAACAAGTTATAACGCCAACCCATAGCAAACGGCTTCGGTGGCGTAGTCGGTAGCATGCTGAACTGCTATGCCCAAGATTGCGGGTTCAAACCCGGCCGAAGTCATCGGGTTTTTAAGAGCGTTAAAATCCTTCAGTATGCCTTCTTTTGGAGGGGAAGTAAAGCCCATGTCATAGATTTATGGAACCTACCACTGAGATTAGTAGTGTGTTGCAAAACTAGTAGACTATATTTGGCTAGTTAGAAACGCTCTATCTAGTTCCAAGGTTCGCCGCTAGATGTTCTTGACAGTAGAATCTGGTAGCCAAAGTTGGAACTACTTGAAATTGAACTTGTTGGGAGTCCACGGCCGTTCAATTAAAAATACCCTGCTGTGGCCATGGCAGTAATTCATATATAATAACAGCGAACGGAAGAGGCACCTTTTCATTTCTTGCCAAGTTTTGGTCCACTAATCATTCATTAGGATGTTTGAAAATGATTACTCAATAATTACAGATTTTTTAAACCAAAGGTTGTATGAATACCTTAAGAAGCCTGAATTGCTTCTCGGTTTAATAACCTTGAGCATAGCAGACGACAGCCTTACAAACCATGTCACGCATCCCCGTGGTACTTCCTGCTTCATTGAACGAAATCTAGAAGAATGAGGTTGCCTACTAATACTTTAAACATGTCATTCCCATGGCACTTTCTTGCTTCACTGCACGAAACCTAGAACAATGAGCCTACCTACCGTATGTGACCCTGTGCCACGCTACGCTCGACGTTGAGGTTTTTTACTCATTTTATTTCTAGAATCTTCGCTAGACATGCCATCGCGAGTGGATCGTCTTTCATTCTTGACCTCAACTTCGATTTTACGTCAACATCAGGCTGTGGAAGGTCGGTGAGTTCGAATAATTTAGTTTGTTATTTAAGAGGAGTTTGTACCCCAACCTGACACGTGCCGGTTGTCCTCAAAAACTTGTTAAATTATTGATCACACCTAAATAAATCAATTGAGAAGATACTCGACGAGAATTGCCATAACAAGCTTAGGCCTATCTGGTTTGGAAAGGTGGTTTGAAGCATATTCAACGACTTTGCATCACGAAAGATTTTGCTCTTGCAGATTTTAGCCATTACCTTGTCAAATAAAAATGCAATATTATAACCCACCAGCGTCAGTTGTATAACTTGTTATAAACTTCAGTCGTATAGAAAGACCTATAACTTTGTCGTAACATCTGGAGAAAATTTAGTGAGGTTATTGTATATAGAAAACGTGAGGTGAGCTTGAGCACGCTGATCAGTATCTGAGGCCACGCCGACTGATACATTCGATTTGACATAAAATGAAGCGAAGAAGTCTCTAAAAATAAAAAGAACACTGCTAGCAAGTGGCATGAAATCGGTTTGGTGCATGAAACATATTGACATGATGTGAACCTCGTTATCAAGAAATCTATTCCATGTTGACTAATTACAATGGGAATTACTTATATACTTTACATCATTGCCATTACAAAAGAAAACAAATAATATATTCTTTTAACAGTTATCAGTCATATTTTAGCCACTGTGAGACCTTCATCACCTTAACAGTAAATATGTCCGAAACATGTAAGTACGTTTAATTGAAAATGCAAATACGTAATGTCTATTAAATTGTATTCTTTTGTAATGACAAGGCCGTAATTATCCACACTTATTTATGTAAGTAATTCCTATAAGAGCAGGATATTTTATCTCCAAGCTGTAGGTAACTTATCTAGCCCCGAAGTGTTGTGGTAGAGCACCTGCCTTTCACCTGAAGGCCCCGGGTTCGATTCCCGGCTCCGTCAGGGATTTTAGAAAGTGACGTGAAGGCGAGACGGGGTGCACTTAGCCTTGTGAGGACAATTGAGTGAAGTTGCCTCGTACACTCACAGAGGCTTGCAGACTAGAATAAACGTTGAAAGGCAAAAGAGTCTATAATAAATGATCGTCCAAGAGGACACAAGATTAAATTGCAAATGTGTTTAACATGCGAGCAGATTTAGATTTGATTCCTTGGTGGTCAATTCTTAGGATCTTAGATATAATATTCCAATTCAAAAAATTCCCGTGGCAAGAACATAATACTACTACTAATAATAATCATAATGATAACTCCCATGGCAAGGTAATAATAATAATAATAATAATAATAATAATAATAATAATAATAATAATCATCATCATGGTGGAGTATGTTGTTTTATAGAGCGTAACATCTTTATCATATGCCTCTAAAGAAAGAGAACTGGAAAGAAACAAGAAGTTCCTTGACGAACTAAAGAGCCTACTTTTCTTAAAATGTATGAATCATGGCAATGATTAATCTATATGGATCTATCTAGAATAATTACGAAATTAAGATGGTAATATTGAAATTTCTAATTATTTCGTAATACTATATACCTGGCATAATGTAGCCTTATAGAGCACTACAGTTGGCAGCCCTGGTGACTAAATATATTCTTAGTTTCATCTCCTAAGGTACAGAATACAAAATTTGGTTGAAGTCCAATGGACGTTGCATGCAGTTAGACATTGGATCTATCAGCACGCGTAAAAGCATGTTGGCAACAATGTCATGCGTGTGCTGGCCAGAAATAATCTGAAATATTATGATATCTTATTGTGCTAATTTTTGATGAAATCCATTTGTAAGTATATATATATTACATGTATTTTAAAATTGGACCTATCAGCAGGCATAGAATCATTTGGCAGCACTGACATTATATTAATTACTCCAAATTAATCTAGAATGTCAGGTGTAATACGTGTGCAAAGTATAGAGCTGTTGGCTTGCATATTTTCTGATATATTGATATTAGGGTAAAAAATATAGACAGCATTTATTAACAGTTCTCAGCCCTGATTGCTCTTAAGAATACTCATAGTCATATCGGTTATGTTACACATAGCACATACGAAATTTGGTTGAAATCCAAATGATAGTATAGAAGTTACATGTATTTAAAAATTGGTCTTATCAGCAGGCTTAGAATCATGTTGGTAGAACTGACGTATATAAGTTACTCCAAATTAATCTAACATGTCAGGTACTATACGTGTGCATAGTTTAAAGCTGTCGGCTTGCATACTTTCTGATATATTGGTATTCGGATAAAAATAGAGAGAGCAATTATTAATAGTTGGCAGCCCTGGTGGCTCTTAAGAATACGGTCAGTCATATCTGTTTATGTTCACATATTACATACAAAATTTGGTTGAAATCCAATTGATAGTGTAGAAGTTATATGCATTCAAAAATTGGACCTATCAGAAGGCATACAATTATTTTGGCAACACTGTCATGTATGGCCTCCTGGAAATTAAACTCAAATATTATTATCGACATGTGTGCCAATTTTGGAATAGCTCCCATGCATACCTTCCAAGATATCGAACACGGAGCTCAAATTTCTAGTGCGTTTTTTGAGCAGTTGGTAGCACTGACATCATTCTCAAATATGGGCTTGAGATATTCCGGTATACATCTTTACTCATACTAAATTTGGTTTCGATTGCTGCAGCCGTTTAGGAGTTGATAGGGGGGGGGGACACACACACACAGCCAGACAGACAGCCAGACAGACAGACAGAAGGACAGACACACTTTGTTCCGGATCGATCTCATAAGTCTACTTTTTCCTCATTTTTGCAAAATGTGAAAAGTAGGCTAAATACATTAGAGATGTATCCTATATGTGGGTTTTTGTAAACGATTTGACTGACTGAAGAGGTACCTGCATACGGACTTGAAGGTATCTACTGCATACAAATGAGCGTATGTATTCTACATGGTACATATAGTGCAATGTGTTGGACAGTTTCTAGCGTTGAGGCATTGTTTTGTTAGATAAGAGTCTATGTTACATCTGAATGGCTCACTGCCCGTGGTGTGTACCAGTAAGTTGGGCTGCCTGCAGTAATGGGAGCTTCGGGAAGACAGAATAATACCCTACATTTAAACTCCCGGTGTGTTATTAGCTTCACTGCTATGGGAGTGTATTAAGACGATTTACTGTATAGGAGAAAATTGCAAATTCAGTCATTCAATCGTCTCGCTGAACCCCTACAGCAGTCACGTTGCTGACGCATCTGGGGTTTAGCCCCTCAAGCGTGATATTGTGAAACGCTGGGCTGCACCCACAACGTGCATTATTTCTAGCCTACTCCCAATGGTAAGCGCGGTGTCATATGCATTTCGCTATAATTTCCAAACGCACTGGCAAAAGTTTTCAAAAAACACACACAATAAGAGCAACATATAACATAATATTCTAAACTATTGATAACCTGGTTATCCCTGGTCAGCGGCACGTGAATACTGGGACAATATCACAGTCGCCTAATGTGTTCGTATTTCTTGGCGTTCTATCACGAATTACATCGTCAGCGTCACTATCTTCACTGGAAGTTATAGCGAACTCATCCTCTATATCGCTGTCACTCTCTGAATCACTTTCGTTGGAACTAATATCGAGCAAATTAGCTATTTCTTTGTCATCAATAACTGTGCCACGACCTGCCATGTTTACAAGCAAACTCACTGTCCGCAAAAGCGGGAACACGTGTGCAGAGATCTGAAAAATAAATGACTGTGAAGATATGCGACACCTCCTGGCAATAATAAGTAGCTCGAAGTGTAGGAAAAAGTTGCCTCTTCCTGCCATGTTACGACCAAATAAATTACTATTACGAAGTCCACGTAACGGGCGTTTCAATTTCGACGGCGAACCCTTGCGCCGTACACGCTGTGAACGTAGCAGGCTAGTGGGCGCACCGTTGCGCCGTACACGCTAAGGGGGTTTTAGACATTGGATCTATCAGCACGCGTAAAAGCATGTTGGCAACAATGTCATGCGTGTGCTGGCCAGAAATAATCTGAAATATTATGATATCTTATTGTGCTAATTTTTGATGAAATCCATTTGTAAGTATATATATATTACATGTATTTTAAAATTGGACCTATCAGCAGGCATAGAATCATTTGGCAGCACTGACATTATATTAATTACTCCAAATTAATCTAGAATGTCAGGTGTAATACGTGTGCAAAGTATAGAGCTGTTGGCTTGCATATTTTCTGATATATTGATATTAGGGTAAAAAATATAGACAGCATTTATTAACAGTTCGCAGCCCTGATTGCTCTTAAGAATACTCATAGTCATATCGGTTATGTTACACATAGCACATACGAAATTTGGTTGAAATCCAAATGATAGTATAGAAGTTACATGTATTTAAAAATTGGTCTTATCAGCAGGCTTAGAATCATGTTGGTAGAACTGACGCATATAAGTTACTCCAAATTAATCTAACATGTCAGGTACTATACGTGTGCATAGTTTAAAGCTGTCGGCTTGCATACTTTCTGATATATTGGTATTCGGATAAAAAATAGAGAGAGCAATTATTAATAGTTGGCAGCCCTGGTGGCTCTTAAGAATACGGTCAGTCATATCTGTTTATGTTCACATATTACATACAAAATTTGGTTGAAATCCAATTGATAGTGTAGAAGTTATATGCATTCAAAAATTGGACCTATCAGAAGGCATACAATTATTTTGGCAACACTGTCATGTATGGCCTCCTGGAAATTAAACTCAAATATTATTATCGACATGTGTGCCAATTTTGGAATAGCTCCCATGCATACCTTCCAAGATATCGAACACGGAGCTCAAATTTCTAGTGCGTTTTTTGAGCAGTTGGTAGCACTGACATCATTCTCAAATATGGGCTTGAGATATTCCGGTATACATCTTTACTCATACTAAATTTGGTTTCGATTGCTGCAGCCGTTTAGGAGTTGATAGGGGGGGGGGGGACACACACACACAGCCAGACAGACAGCCAGACAGACAGACAGAAGGACAGACACACTTTGTTCCGGATCGATCTCATAAGTCTACTTTTTCCTCATTTTTGCAAAATGTGAAAAGTAGGCTAAATACATTAGAGATGTATCCTATATGTGGGTTTTTGTAAACGATTTGACTGACTGAAGAGGTACCTGCATACGGACTTGAAGGTATCTACTGCATACAAATGAGCGTATGTATTCTACATGGTACATATAGTGCAATGTGTTGGACAGTTTCTAGCGTTGAGGCATTGTTTTGTTAGATAAGAGTCTATGTTACATCTGAATGGCTCACTGCCCGTGGTGTGTACCAGTAAGTTGGGCTGCCTGCAGTAATGGGAGCTTCGGGAAGACAGAATAATACCCTACATTTAAACTCCCGGTGTGTTATTAGCTTCACTGCTATGGGAGTGTATTAAGACGATTTACTGTATAGGAGAAAATTGCAAATTCAGTCATTCAATCGTCTCGCTGAACCCCTACAGCAGTCACGTTGCTGACGCATCTGGGGTTTAGACGGCACTTACTGTATGCTCGATTGAAGCCCCTACTAATGTAGGCAACCGAACTTACTGAACTGTATGTTTGTGTTATACCCTGTACAAGTACATAAGATGTGTTATACCCTGTACAAGTAGATAAGATGTGTTATACCCTGTACAAGTAGATAAGCGAGATGATGTGTTATACCCTGTACAAGTACATAAGATGTGTTATACCCTGTACAAGTACATAAGATGTGTTATACCCTGTACAAGTAGATAAGCGAGATGATGTGTTATACCATGTACAAGTACATAAGATGTGTTATACTCTGTACAAGTAGATAAGATGTGTTATACCCTGTACACGTACATAAGATGTGTTATACCCTGTACAAGTAGATAAGCGAGATGATGTGTTATACCCTGTACAAGTACATAAGATGTGTTATACCCTGTACAAGTAGATAAGATGTTGTATACCCTGTACAAGTACATAAGATGTGTTATACCCTGTACAAGTACATAAGATGTGTTATACCCTGTACAAGTAGATAAGCGAGATGATGTGTTATACCCTGTACAAGTACATAAGATGTGTTATACCCTGTACAAGTACATAAGATGTGTTATACCCTGTACAAGTACATAAGATGTGTTATACCCTGTACAAGTACATAAGATGTGTTATACCCTGTTCAAGTAGATAAGCGAGATGATGTGTTATACCCTGTACAAGTACATAAGATGTGTTATACCCTGTACAAGTAGATAAGCGAGATGATGTGTTATATCCTGTACAAGTACATAAGATGTGTTATACCCTGTACAAGTAGATAAGCGAGATGATGTGTTATACCCTGTACAAGTAGATAAGCGAGATGATGTGTTATACCCTGTAGAAGTACATAAGATGTGTTATACCCTGTACAAGTAGCCTACATAAGATGTGTTATACCCTGTACAAGTACATAATATGTGTTATACTCTGTACAAGTAGATAAGATGTGTTATACCCTGTACAAGTACATAAGATGTGTTATACCCTGTACAAGTAGATAAGCGAGATGATGTGTTATACCCTGTACAAGTACATAAGATGTGTTATACCCTGTACAAGTAGATAAGATGTTGTATACCCTGTACAAGTACATAAGATGTGTTATACCCTGTACAAGTAGCCTACATAAGATGTGTTATACCCTGTACAAGTACATAAGATGTGTTATACCCTGTACAAGTACATAAGATGTGTTATACCCTGTACAAGTAGATAAGCGAGATGATGTGTTATACCCTGTACAAGTACATAAGATGTGTTATACCCTGTACAAGTACATAAGATGTGTTATACCCTGTACAAGTACATAAGATGTGTTATACCCTGTACAAGTACATAAGATGTGTTATACCCTGTTCAAGTAGATAAGCGAGATGATGTGTTATACCCTGTACAAGTACATAAGATGTGTTATACCCTGTACAAGTAGATAAGCGAGATGATGTGTTATATCCTGTACAAGTACATAAGATGTGTTATACCCTGTACAAGTAGATAAGCGAGATGATGTGTTATACCCTGTACAAGTACATAAGATGTGTTATACCCTGTACAAGTAGATAAGCGAGATGATGTGTTATACCCTGTACACGTAGATAAGCGAGATGATGTGTTATACCCTGTAGAAGTACATAAGATGTGTTATACCCTGTACAAGTACATAAGATGTGTTATACCCTGTACAAGTAGATAAGATGTTGTATACCCTGTACAAGTACATAAGATGTGTTATACCCTGTACAAGTACATACGATGTGTTATACCCTGTACAAGTAGATAAGATGTTGTATACCCTGTACAAGTACATAAGATGTGTTATACCCTGTACAAGTACATAAGATGTGTTATACCCTGTACAAGTACATAAGATGTGTTATACCCTGTACAAGTACATAAGATGTGTTATACCCTGTTCAAGTAGATAAGCGAGATGATGTGTTATACCCTGTACAAGTAGATAAGATGTGTTATACCCTGTACAAGTACATAAGATGTGTTATACCCTGTACAAGTAGATAAGCGAGATGATGTGTTATACCCTGTACAAGTACATAAGATGTGTTATACCCTGTACAAGTACATAAGATGTGTTATACCCTGTACAAGTAGATAAGCGAGATGATGTGTTATACCCTGTCCAAGTACATAAGATGTGTTATACCCTGTACAAGTACATAAGATGTTGTATACCCTGTACAAGTACATAAGATGTGTTATACCCTGTACAAGTACATAAGATGTGTTATACCCTGTTCTAAGTACATAAGATGTGTTATACTCTGTACAAGTACATAAGATGTTGTATACCCTGTACAAGTACATAAGATGTGTTATACCCTGTACAAGTATATAAGATGTGTTATACCCTGTACAAGTACATAAGATGTGTTATACCCTGTACAAGTAGATAAGATGTGTTATACCCTGTACAAGTACATAAGATGTGTTATACCCTGTACAAGTACATAAGATGTGTTATACCCTGTACAAGTACATAAGATGTGTTATACCCTGTACAAGTAGATAAGATGTGTTATACCCTGTAAAAGTACATAAGATGTGTTATACCCTGTACAAGTACATAAGATGTGTTATACCCTGTACAAGTACATAAGATGTGTTATACCCTGTACAAGTACATAAGATGTGTTATACCCTGTACAAGTAGATAAGATGTGTTATACCCTGTACAAGTAGATAAGATGTGTTATACCCTGTACAAGTACATAAGATGTGTTATACTCTGTACAAGTACATAAGATGTGTTATACCCTGTACAAGTAGATAAGATGTGTTATACCCTGTACAAGTACATAAGATGTGTTATACCCTGTACAAGTACATAAGATGTGTTATACTCTGTACAAGTACATAAGATATGTTATACCCTGTACAAGTAGATAAGATGTGTTATACCCTGTACAAGTACATAAGATGTGTTATACCCTGTACAAGTACATAAGATGTGTTATACCCTGTACAAGTACATAAGATGTGTTATACCCTGTACAAGTACATAAGATGTGTTATACCCTGTACAAGTACATACGATGTGTTATACCCTGTACAAGTACATAAGATGTGTTATACCCTGTACAAGTACATAAGATGTGTTATACCCTGTACAAGTACATAAGATGTGTTATACCCTGTACAAGTACATAAGATGTGTTATACCCTGTACAAGTACATAAGATGTGTTATACCCTGTTCAAGTAGATAAGCGAGATGATGTGTTATACCCTGTACAAGTACATAAGATGTGTTATACCCTGTACAAGTACATAAGATGTGTTATACCCTGTACAAGTACATAAGATGTGTTATACCCTGTACAAGTACATAAGATGTGTTATACCCTGTACAAGTACATAAGATGTTTTATACCCTGTACAAGTACATAAGATGTGTTATACCCTGTACAAGTACATAAGATGTGTTATACCCTGTACAAGTACATAAGATGTGTTATACCCTGTACAAGTAGATAAGATGTGTTATACCCTGTACAAGTACATAAGATGTGTTATACCCTGTACAAGTACATAAGATGTGTTATACCCTGTACAAGTAGATAAGCGAGATGATGTGTTATACCCTGTACAAGTACATAAGATGTGTTATACCCTATACATGTACATAAGATGTGTTATACCCTGTACAAGTAGATAAGATGTGTTATACCCTGTACAAGTAGATAAGATGTGTTATACCCTGTACAAGTAGATAAGCGAGATGATGTGTTATACCCTGTACAAGTACATAAGATGTGTTATACCCTGTACAAGTAGATAAGATGTGTTATACCCTGTACAAGTACACAAGATGTGTTATACCCTGTACAAGTAGATAAGCGAGATGATGTGTTATACCCTGTACAAGTAGATAAGATGTGTTATACCCTGTACAAGTAGATAAGATGTGTTATACCCTGTACTAGTACACAAGATGTGTTATACCCTGTACAAGTAGATAAGCGAGATAATGTGTTATACTCTGTACAAGTACATAAGATGTTGTATACCCTGTACAAGTACATAAGATGTGTTATACCCTGTTCAAGTAGATAAGCGAGATGATGTGTTATACCCTGTACAAGTAGATAAGATGTGTTATACCCTGTACAAGTACATAAGATGTGTTATACCCTGTACAAGTAGATAAGCGAGATGATGTGTTATACCCTGTATAAGTACATAAGATGTGTTATACCCTGTACAAGTACATAAGATGTGTTATACCCTGTACAAGTAGATAAGCGAGATGATGTGTTATACCCTGTCCAAGTACATAAGATGTGTTATACCCTGTACAAGTACATAAGATGTGTTATACCCTGTACAAGTACATAAGATGTGTTATACCCTGTACAAGTACATAAGATGTTGTATACCCTGTACAAGTACATAAGTTGTGTTATACCCTGTACAAGTAGATAAGATGTGTTATACCCTGTACAAGTACATAAGATGTGTTATACCCTGTACAAGTAGATAAGATGTGTTATACCCTGTACAAGTACATAAGATGTGTTATACCCTGTACAAGTACATAAGATGTGTTATACCCTGTACAAGTACATAAGATGTGTTATACCCTGTACAAGTAGATAAGATGTGTTATACCCTGTACAAGTACATAAGATGTGTTATACCCTGTACAAGTACATAAGATGTGTTATACCCTGTACAAGTACATAAGATGTGTTATACCCTGTACAAGTACATAAGATGTGTTATACCCTGTACAAGTAGATAAGATGTGTTATACCCTGTACAAGTAGATAAGATGTGTTATACCCTGTACAAGTACATAAGATGTGTTATACCCTGTACAAGTACATAAGATGTGTTATACTCTGTACAAGTACATAAGATGTGTTATACCCTGTACAAGTAGATAAGATGTGTTATACCCTGTACAAGTACATAAGATGTGTTATACCCTGTACAAGTACATAAGATGTGTTATACTCTGTACAAGTACATAAGATGTGTTATACCCTGTACAAGTAGATAAGATGTGTTATACCCTGTACAAGTACATAAGATGTGTTATACCCTGTACAAGTACATAAGATGTGTTATACCCTGTACAAGTACATAAGATGTGTTATACCCTGTTCAAGTAGATAAGCGAGATGATGTGTTATACCCTGTACAAGTACATAAGATGTGTTATACCCTGTACAAGTACATAAGATGTGTTATACCCTGTACAAGTACATAAGATGTGTTATACCCTGTACAAGTACATAAGATGTGTTATGCCCTGTACAAGTACATAAGATGTTTTATACCCTGTACAAGTACATAAGATGTGTTATACCCTGTACAAGTACATAAGATGTGTTATACCCGGTACAAGTAGATAAGATGTGTTATACCCTGTACAAGTACATAAGATGTGTTATACCCTGTACAAGTAGATAAGCGAGATGATGTGTTATACCCTGTACAAGTACATAAGATTTGTTATACCCTGTACAAGTACATAAGATGTGTTATACCCTGTACAAGTAGATAAGATGTGTTATACCCTGTACAAGTAGATAAGCGAGATGATGTGTTATACCCTGTACAAGTACATAAGATGTGTTATACCCTGTACAAGTAGATAAGATGTGTTATACCCTGTACAAGTACACAAGATGTGTTATACCCTGTACAAGTAGATAAGCGAGATGATGTGTTATACCCTGTACAAGTACATAAGATGTGTTATACCCTGTACAAGTGATTAAGCGAGATGATGTGTTATACTCTGTACAAGTAGATAAGCGAGATGATGTGTTATACTCTGTACAAGTAGATAAGCGAGATGATGTGTTATACCCTGTACAAGTACATAAGATGTGTTATACCCTGTACAAGTAGATAAGCGAGATAATGTGTTATACCCTGTACAAGTACATAAGATGTGTTATACCCTGTACAAGTAGATAAGCGAGATAATGTGTTATACTCTGTACAAGTACATAAGATGTTGTATACCCTGTACAAGTAGATAAGATGTGTTATACCCTGTACAAGTAGATACGATGTGTTATACCCTGTACAAGTAGATAAGATGTGTTATACCCTGTACAAGTACATAAGATGTGTTATACCCTGTACAAGTAGATAAGCGAGATGATGTGTTATACCCTGTACAAGTAGATAAGATGTGTTATACCCTGTACAAGTACATAAGATGTGTTATACCCTGTATAAGTACACAAGATGTGTTATACCCTGTACAAGTAGATAAGCGAGATGATGTGTTATACCCTGTACAAGTACATAAGATGTGTTATACCCTGTACAAGTAGATAAGCGAGATGATGTGTTATACTCTGTACAAGTACATAAGATGTGTTATACCCTGTACAAGTAGATAAGATGTGTTATACCCTGTACAAGTACACAAGATGTGTTATACCCTGTACAAGTACACAAGATGTGTTATACCCTGTACAAGTACACAAGATGTGTTATACCCTGTACAAGTAGATAAGCGAGATAATGTGTTATACTCTGTACAAGTACATAAGATGTTGTATACCCTGTACAAGTAGATAAGATGTGTTATACCCTGTACAAGTAGATAAGATGTGTTATACCCTGTACAAGTACACAAGATGTGTTATACCCTGTACAAGTAGATAAGCGAGATAATGTGTTATACTCTGTACAAGTACATAAGATGTTGTATACCCTGTACAAGTAGATAAGATGTGTTATACCCTGTACAAGTAGATAAGCGAGATAATGTGTTATACTCTGTACAAGTACATAAGATGTGTTATACCCTGTACAAGTACATAAGATGTGTTATACCCTGTACAAGTACATAAGATGTGTTATACTCTGTACAAGTACATAAGATGTGTTATACCCTGTACAAGTAGATAAGCGAGATAATGTGTTATACTCTGTACAAGTACATAAGATGTTGTATACCCTGTACAAGTAGATAAGATGTGTTATACCCTGTACAAGTAGATAAGATGTGTTATACCCTGTACAAGTAGATAAGATGTGTTATATCCTGTACAAGTAGATAAGATGTGTTATACCCTGTACAAGTACACAAGATGTGTTATACCCTGTACAAGTAGATAAGCGAGATAATGTGTTATACTCTGTACAAGTACATAAGATGTTGTATACCCTGTACAAGTAGATAAGATGTGTTATACCCTGTACAAGTACATAAGATGTGTTATACCCTGTACAAGTAGATAAGATGTGTTATACCCTGTACAAGTACACAAGATGTGTTATACCCTGTACAAGTAGATAAGCGAGATGATGTGTTATACCCTGTACAAGTACATAAGATGTGTTATACCCTGTACAAGTAGATAAGCGAGATGATGTGTTATACTCTGTACAAGTACATAAGATGTGTTATACCCTGTACAAGTAGATAAGCGAGATGATGTGTTATACCCTGTACAAGTACATAAGATGTGTTATACCCTGTACAAGTAGATAAGCGAGATGATGTGTTATACTCTGTACAAGTACATAAGATGTGTTATACCCTGTACAAGTAGATAAGATGTGTTATACCCTGTACAAGTACACAAGATGTGTTATACCCTGTACAAGTACACAAGATGTGTTATACCCTGTACAAGTAGATAAGCGAGATAATGTGTTATACTCTGTACAAGTACATAAGATGTTGTATACCCTGTACAAGTAGATAAGATGTGTTATACCCTGTACAAGTAGATAAGATGTGTTATACCCTGTACAAGTACACAAGATGTGTTATACCCTGTACAAGTAGATAAGCGAGATAATGTGTTATACTCTGTACAAGTACATAAGATGTTGTATACCCTGTACAAGTAGATAAGATGTGTTATACCCTGTACAAGTAGATAAGCGAGATAATGTGTTATACTCTGTACAAGTACATAAGATGTGTTATACCCTGTACAAGTACATAAGATGTGTTATACCCTGTACAAGTACATAAGATGTGTTATACCCTGTACAAGTACATAAGATGTGTTATACTCTGTACAAGTACATAAGATGTGTTATATACTGTACAAGTACATAAGATGTGTTATGCCCTGTACAAGTACATAAGATGTGTTATACCCTGTACAAGTACATAAGATGTGTTATACCCTGTACAAGTACATAAGATGTGTTATGCCCTGTACAAGTAGATTAGCAAGATGTATCTGAGCAATGGCATCTGGGCCTCTATGTCATAAACGCACATAGTCGTACATAAATACGACAATAACTTGGCCGCAGAACTGCTCACAACGCTGCCACATTATTTACGGTTGTACGCGCTGATTAACAACAAAGACCCAGACATCATTGTTCATATAGATTTTGCTTATGCACTCGTACAGTCATGCTCCACGTGATATGAGCCAATAACGCAATAGGCTTAAATCAATGTAACCTTCTGTCATACGGTACACTATTTTTTCATCTTAACAGTGGTTACCATAACACATTGTCAGACACAGTGTACGGTATGATATTTATCATGTGGAATATCAATGCAACGTTTAGTGTAATCCTTTCCCCTAGCACCCTGTACAGAACTATAATAGTTATAATTAAAAACCTGTCCAAGAGAAAAAGACTATCGGAGCCTCGTTCATAGAAAACGATCTGCACATGATTGGGATCTCATGTGAAGATATCCAGGAGCGTGACCAGCTTAAGGTAAAACTCTTCACACTCTCCGACCTGAAAACTGGAAAGTCGTATACAAAAGAGAGAAAGGAACAACACCTCCTACGGATGAAGGAATACTGGACTAATTTTAGGCTAAGGGGAAACATTTGAAATGACGTGTGTCTTAGTTGGCCAAAACGAAACGATAATAATAATAATAATAATAATAATAACAATAATAATGATAATGATGTTAATGGTTATACGTCCCTTTTAACGACTAAGGATTTTAGAGACGCCAGGGTGCCGGAATGTTTGCCCTGAAGGGGATCTTTAACGTGACAGTAAATCTACTCACATTCACGCAGCCAGCTCCCCTATATAGAAGAGGGACTATGTATTTATTTGGCAGGCATTGTAGTATATCTCCCGTGGTCTCTATTCACAGGGGTGCCACATTGCTAAATCAAGGACTGTACCCGCCTAGGGATGTAGCTCCTCCGTATGCTCCGCAAATTATGTTATGAATCGATGAGCCTGTGTTGGTAATCCTGATTGTGATATACCACTATTGTTGCGGTAATTGTTGTAGCTGTTTTAATTAGAGACACTATTAGATCCTGAACTAGAGCATTAACTCGTATCATCAGGAATTACGCGGGCTTTGGTAATTAGCCTCCCTGTTAGAGATTTAGCGGCTCATCCGTGTGCACCGTGCGACAAAGAATCCTGGTGTGTTTGTGTGTGTATTAAGCAGGTGACAATGATAGCCACATTATACCGTACTGCTCAAAATGGAAAGTGAACACCCACTGCTATTACTATTCATTGAATTTTAAATGAGTAATTTACATAGGATTAAAGTCAGTTGTTGTAAGGGCTAGACACTCTCATTCAAGTAAAATAATTGAACATCAATAAATCAAGAAATAAACGTATAAATAAATGAATAAACAAATATATAAATATTAAATAAATCAACAAATAAATAAATAATTGAATGAACAAATGAACGAGTAAATAAATAAATGAATGAATGACATAAATAAAAAATAAATAAATAAGTAAAAGAATAACAAAATGAAAAGTTATTAAATAGATAAATAAATAAATAAATAAATAAATAAATAAATAAATAAAGGAATGAATAAATCAACAAATAAATAAATAATTAAAGGAATGAACATTTAAACGAATAAATTAATACGTAAATAAATGGCATAATTAAATGACATATGTAAATAAAATTAATTAATTAATTAATATATAAATAAATAAATAAATAATGAAAAATGAATCAATGAATACATAAATAAATAAATAATTGACATAAATAAATGAAATAAATAAATAAAATTAATTAATATATAAATAAATTAATTAATAAATAATGAAAACTATATCAATGAATAAATCAATAATGAAACAAATAAATTATTATATAAAAAATAAAAGAATAATGAAAAATAATTCAATGAGTAAATAAATAATTAAATAAAAGGATGAATGAATGAATGAAAGATAGAATGAATGAATGAATAAATGAATTAATGTAAAACAAAATAAATGAAAGGATTTTTTAAATATCGGGAGTTGGTCGAAATAGTTTTGTTAGTGATCCATGTTAAAATGGAGTAATAAACAGGATAGATAGATGCAGTTTGATGAAAATTGTTGTACAAATTCATGTTCACATAAACATCGATTTCTGAGAGTGTAAATATGCTGGTGGTAGTGTTTAGGAAGAAACGTTGAGGTCAGTTGCACTAAGTGTGGAACATGACCTTAGTGTTACGCTGGTATTGCTATTGCTCTTGTTCGGAAATGGGGATGTTGCGAACACCACATACTCACATTTACATTTTTAGCCTACTTTTCACATTTTGCAAAAATGAGGAAAAAGTAGACTTATGAGATCGATCCGGGAAAATGTGTGTCTGTCTGTCTGTCTGGCTGTGTGTGTGTCCCCCCCCTATCAACTCCTAAACGGTTGCAGCAATCAAAATCAAATTTAGTATGAGTAAATATGTGCAACGGAATATCTCACGTCCATATTTGAAAATGATGTCAGTGCTACCAACCGCTGAAAAAACGCACTAGAAATTTGAGCTCCATGTTGGATATCTTGCAAGGTATGCATGGGAGCTATTCCAAAATTGGCACACATGTAGATAAGACTATTTCAGTTTAATTTCCAGGAGGCCAACCATGACAGTGTTGCCAAAATAATAGTAAGCCTTCCGATAGGTCCAATGTTTAAATGCATATAACTTCTACACTATCAACTGGATTTTAACCAAATTTTGTATGTAATATCTGTACATAAAATATATGACTGAGCGTATTCTTGAGAGCCACCAGGGCTGCCAACTATTAATAATTGCTCTCTCTATTTATTTATTTTATCCATATACCAATATATCAGAAAGTATGCAAGCCAACAGCTTTAAACTATGCACACATATATTCTGACATTTTAGATTAATTTGGAGTAACTTATATACGTCAGTTCTACCAACATGATTATAAGCCTGCTGATAGCACCAATTTTAAATACATGTAACTTCTATACTATCAGTTGGATTTCAACCAAATTTCGTATGTGCTATGTGTACCATAACAGATATGACGATAAGTATTGTTAAGAGCAATCATGGCTGCCAACTGTTAATAAATGCTGTCTATATTTTTTTACCCTAATATGAATATATCAGAAAGTATGCAAGCCAACAGCTCTATATTTTGCACACGTATAGCACCTGACATTCTAGATTAATTTGGAGTAATTAATAAAAGGCAGTGCTGCCAACATGATTCTATGCCTGCTGATATGTCCAATTTTAAAATACATGTAACTTCTATACTAACAAATGGATTTCATCCAACATTGGCACAACAAGATATCATAATATTTCAGATAATTTCTGACCAGCACACGCATGACATTGTTGGCAACATGCTTTTACGCGTGCTGATAGATCCAATGTCTAACTGCATGTAACGTCCATTGGACTTCAACCAAATTTTGTATTCTGTACCTTAAGAGATGGAACTAAGAATATATTCAGTCACCAGGGCTGCCAACTGTAGTGCTCTATTAGGCTACATTATACCAGGTATATTTTGAACTAATTAGATATTTCGATATTACCAACTTAATTTCGTCATTATTCTAGATAGGTTCATATTCTGTAGAATAATCATTGGCATGAAAAGTAGGCTGTATAGTTCTTCACGGAACTTCTTGTTTGTATCGGGATCGAGTATAGATGGAGTGCTAGGTTTTGACCGGTGCACATATCAAGCGGAAGGCTAAGAGCGAGTTTCTAGCCCCGTTGGTGTGAGGACCATCTCATGGGCCCGTCCATATGCTGGGCCTGGTTGGAACATTCCTCAAAGTCTACTTGTAAACACCTGTCGCTGCTTGCCACCCTGCTCCACCCGCGGACTGTGGAGGGTGGAGATAGGTCCATCGACTAGACTTCCAGCATACGGACCGGCCAGGAATTAGTGCTCGATCTATAGTCTATGTATGAATGACTAGGATTGAGAGATAACTCCGGATTTGAAATACAATATTTATATACCATACCAGCATTTGATTGGCTTAAGTGTGGGGGAGACTTATTGTTTAATGCTACTACTACTACTACTACTACTACTACTACTAATAATAATAATAATAATAATAATGATGATAATACAAATAATAATAAGTGAAAGAGAGAGTTAGATACTTGATATAACATCTTAATCACAGCTGATATTACTTATAATATCATGACAAGTATAGCTAAAGTTTTAAAGAAACTTCAAACAAAGGATATATTTAGCCTCAGCAAGTAAATGAACATGTGACCATGTGGTATCCACGCACCACAGGCTAGGACCCGCTATTGTGTGGCGGAACTTAACAAGTTTCGATTCGTTAACAGAATGCACATTGCTTTACATGTTCCCAATGGGCGGGCACTATCTCCCTTTATGTTGGCTCTAAACCGGAATCACTCAATGAATGTCTATTTGATTATTTTACGTCGCGGACTCTGATATGATTGTCTACAGTTTAGATGTATTCTTTCGGCTCAAACTCATCTGTTCAGAAGGCGTACATGAATCACAGGAGTGACCATGACATTCTGTATATGCATGTGTGCCTATATACAGGGTGTAACTAAATATGTGGGAAAGCTCTGAGGACTCGTTAGAGGACCTGACAACAAGCAAACATGCCCTGTAAACATATTATGGTGTATTTGTTTTAGTTTCCGTGTTACAAGCATTGTTTATGGTGTACATAACACAGACTGCTTCACTATGCAGGTTGGTCATTTGTGTTGATAAAGTGTACGTTACTACATACAGTTCTCTACAGAAGGTGCTCAAAATGGCTACCAAGAGCTGTAATGCAGGCGTCTACGCGCTGCGTCATTGGCGGTCTCACACGCTCCCATATACCCGGTGTCTGTCGTATCTGATGACATCCTTGCCCTATTCGATGATGCAGCATGTCCACGTTATGAATAGGTGTGGCATACACCTGACCCAATAAGAAGAAGTCTAATGGGTTGAGAACGGGAGAACGAGCAGGCTACGACGTCGGTCCCTGAATGCAAAACAAATACTTGAATAGCGACGAAACGTACAAGTGGCCTGTGTGCCCTCCACAAATGACCAACTAGCATCGTGCCGCCATCTGTATTATGCACACCTCAAACAATGCTTGTAACACGGCAACGAACGCACATACACTCTGTTCACAGGACATGTTTTGCTTATTGTCAGGTCCTCTATAGAATCCGGAGCTTTCCCACATATTTAGTTACACCCTGTAAATATTTAAAAAGTGAATGGGTGTACTGTCGTCAGTAAATACCGGTCAGTTTAATAAAATACGGGATCTGATTGTAAAATGTGTGCTGTGGTCACAGCTGTATTGTATAAGGTGCGATCAAAAAGTAACGAGCTGGAGGCATAATTACAGAAACCAGTACCTGTATGTTAGAAGTATTGGCTCTGGCTGTTGAGGCACTTGTCCCACTGTGACACGAGAGGGTGAATGGCTGTCTCATAAAATTCCCTGGGCTGCGATGTGAACCAGTTCCGCACGTACAGCTGGACGTCGGCATCCGAGGTGAATCGTTGGCCCCGCAGAGCCCTTTTCAGGGGACCAAACATGGCGTAATCACAAGAAGAGAGGTCTGGACTATATGGAGGATGGCCGAGTACCTCCCATTTGAATTTCTGCAGGAGTGCCGCGACTGTGTTGGCCGTATGAGGTCGTGCATTGTCGTGGAGCGACCATGGTGGCTATGGCGTTCACTGTCACTCGGCGGTCCTGGGTAATGAGTGCATCAACCAGCTGGAAGTTATCATCGGTAATGCAGGGGGGTGCCCCAGACCGGGCATCATCGGCTAACGACACCCGTCCTTCCCTGAAGCGCTTGTGCCACGCCTTGACCCTTGCAAGGAACATGCAGTGTTCGCCGTACACTTGTGACATTCGGCGATGAATGTCCGTTCCCCCTACTCCTTCCGCTGTCAGAAACCGAACAACACCTCTTTGCTCTTCGGTTGACGCCTCCATGTTACTGTTTGCAATGTGACTGGCGCGTTGGACGATTGATGCATGCTGCTGCTCGCTTAGTATCGTCACGTGACGTGTATGCGTGCCCTCTAGCGACGGGCTGTGACCTTCCACGCTCTGGTCGGAACCACACCCCGTTACACATGCCACGATTAGCCGATGTAGTCACCGGTTTGCGCATTCCAGCCTCCAGCTCGTTACTTTTTGAACGCACCTTATACATCCGGGCTGGAATACGGACACTTGTCGTATGCATGTCTAACCAGTATTATTCCCGTTTCTAACGAGGTCGGGGATGGGATGCGTTAAATGTCTATGTGACCGGAAGGTTTTTACGGTCGGATGCCCTCTCTGGCGCCAACCTCATGAGAGGAGTTAATGAGAGATGAAAGAATGAAGGCGAATGAAACTGGGCAAGGATGTGGAAGGAAGCGGCCGTCACCTGTCAGAAGGCAACGACCGAGCATTTGCCTGGAGATGAAAATGGGGAAACCAAGAAAACCATTTAAAGGATGACCAACGGTGCAGCTAGAACCAACGTCTACCAAGTCATCAGAGAGCTTTCTCCCAAGGCATAGCGCTGCGCGTTAGCGAGCGTGGCTACGGTCGTCGGTCAGGGCTGTAATACAAACAATGTTCTTCCAAATTGCATCAATTTTACCGTAATTGTACGATGTACGAAATAAGGTTATCCTTGGGCTATATGCAACACGTATGAGATTTTTAGCCGATCATACAAGGTTTGTAATGATGATGAAGAATTAATAAAAACCAGCGGACCCGTGCCAGAAATCTTGCATGTTCATAAACCACTCTTTCCCCAATAGGTTTATAATGAGAGACTTAAGGAGAAAGGTTGTTATGTTCTTGTTTTTTTTTCAACACTATTTTCATTTCAGTTCGAATTCCAAGTTCTACATTCCCTAACTTAAGAAGGCAATCACTGAAAATCGGATCATCATAACGCTCACAGGTTATTCGATATTTATGAAATTATACGATTTGAGTGGACTACTCATTCCTTTGATTTACTGTTTCTGAAATCCATGCAAAATGATAAAATTAAAGACCTCAGAATGTTAAAATGACATGAAACAGGCGTCACAGCGGTCAAAATGTGAAGTGGACAGCAATTATGGAACGTATTTTCCTACAGCAACAGTATCTGCAAATTGCACACTGTACATTTTTAAGTATTTTTTTTAAAGAAATTATAGATATTTATGAAATTAGAGTGCAATTCGTCACTGCTAATGTCTATTCTCTTTCATTTGAATGCTCATTTGTCACGATCGGTCGCTTGTGAGCGCCGTAGGAGTGATCTATACTACTGAAATAATATATATGATAGTTTTCTATTTCTTTTTAAGGCTTGGGACATCGGGGGTAGTCGACCTTGTGTTCTTGTGTGTGTGTGCGTGATTTCCTTGATATTTACCAATTTTTTATTTTTTTATATTCTTTTTCGTGTGGCCTCCTGAGAGGCCGAGTGCAGGTCTTTCTAGGTGACGCCCGTGGGCGACCTGCGCGTCGGGATGAGAGATGGAATTGATGAAGGCGAATGAAACTGGGCAAGGATGTGGAAGGAAGCAGCCGTGGCCTGTCAGTAGGTACCGTCCCAGCATTTGCCTGGTGTTGAAAATGGGAAACCACGGAAAACCATTTCAAGGACGGCCGACGGTGGGGCTCGAACCCACGCGTCTACCGAGTCAGCAGAGAGCTTGGCCCCATGACCTAACGCTGCGCTTTAGCGCGCGTAGCCACTACTGTCGGTATTTCCCAATTGCAACCACGGAGAGTTATTTTGCGTGCTTGGTTGCGTTGCTCGGTTTCTCAATATTGGCCTACATTTCAATACACTCTGAATTAAAAATTGATAATATTTCACCAATGCTGTTGGTTCAGGGGGTTTAAATGTGGTTAATAATTTATTTAAAGGAATGCTGCAGCGGTTGTTCCCATTCTCGTAACCTAACTGTACAGAAAATATATATTCTGAGTAACTGCTTCACCCCTCGTCGCTGCGGTCTTTTGTTTTTGTAGCTGTTTTATTCTTGATAATATGAGGGGCTAAGGGATAATTGACCATAAATGACCGACTGTATATTAGAACAAAAAGCTACTTATTTTCCAATTTTTATGAAAATTACACGCCAAGACCACAATTATTTGGTGTAATTTACCGCAAGGATGTGGAATTAACTTTTATGCTCACGTATTACCTTTGATAGCAGCAAAGGGTGGACAATTGAAAGTCTACACTGCCCTCCAGGGAAAGATAAATTCAATATCGCGCATCCAATTTGAGTTTCTAATTGCAAGATCTCGCAGAAGATGAGCTTATTGAAACTCAAAAATATTGTTGGTATAGCACGGTGTCTTCTTTGCTCCAGAGGGTACGTGTTATGATTATTGATTATGACTCTTTTCCTAACGATACTGATCTCAATTCTCGGCTCTGCCAAGAAATTTAAATCTGTTATGAGGGTTGAACGAATTGGTTTTTCGTGGTTGCCCACTTCGTCTTCGGGCAAATGCCAGGATGGCACCTATCATCAGGCCACGGCCGCCTCCTTTCCTCTTCCTTGTCTATCCCTCCCATTCTTCCCATCCCGTCCCATCCCTCATGAGGCCCCCAGTTTGCTTTGCAGGTGAGGCCACCTGGGCGAGGTGCTAGTCCCATCTCCCCAGTTGTATCCCATAACCCGATGTCAGGCTCCAGGACACTGCCCGTAGAGGCGGTAAAGGTGGGATCCCTCGCTGAGTCCATGGGAAAAGCCTACCTGGAGGGTAAACTGACGACGAAAATTTTAAAAAACAATGAGTGTTGAAACAGTCTACATCTAACCTCATGAGGACAACTAATATTATGTGGTTTTGATTTCGACGTTAGTCATCATAGAAGTGGTTTTACTGGGTTTCCTCACTTCTACAATTGAATCGGTCGGAGCTGTTAACATTAAGTCATAAATGGTCATTTTTTAAGGAATTAGTATTCGGAAGTATTTACCCAAGGGCCTTGGAAAGGTATAAGAAAGAATTAAGTCAGCTTTCTGTTTAAGTCAGAAACCATGGCTACATGTAGTGCGATCAGAGGAGAAAAGCATTAAGCCAATGACTTGCTGCCTTTCAGCTCCGTAATCCGTACTTAATGTTGGCCGCACTGCAAGATTCCCGCGTGTTACAGTGCTATTGTAAATTAAATTTGTACAGGGTTAATGTTACAAATCCATTTTAAAATAAAATATCATGTGAAATATTCACTCTGGATGGATTCATGCCACACTAAACTGACCACGGAGTTGAAAGGCATTAAGTCACGTTTCCAAAATTGATTTAAAAATATGTTTATTAAATTAAAATTGATATTCCACTGACACGAATATAATCTGAATAGTTGCTTCACAACAAAGATGACTAATACAGTGTGTTTGTTGAGTTCTGTCCGTCAATGACGTTTTATCTGTCTCCTGAAATGTGGTGAAAACTGACTTAATACGCTTCAGCTCCGACCGATTCAATTAGTATATATTAGAATGATGAGGCTGCGGTCACCAATTGCAAGGAATTAGTGTATACAACAGTACAGATACCACAATAACACACGCTAGCAAACATATTCTGCAGACGCACAGTTATTCGGGGTTGATTAACACAATGTTGTAAGCCTCATCTATAGAGCGACATGGAAATTACTTCCATGAATAATGCAAGGTACGTGCACTCGATTGATCCCTGAATGTCAGTACCTCGGCTACGATATTCCCTCACAGGAGCTCACAACTAGTACAATGTAAGCTAGAAACCACAGGGCTCTAGACGAGACAGGCACTACGTCCACTTGTACTATTATCCTCTCTTGATCAACTCTTGGAACACAGTATCCTAATTATTCCAGTCTTTCATAGATGGTTTAGATATGGTATTGGTCCTGGATTTTCATCTTACTAATCATCTACAGTTCTTACTTGATGAATGTGAGATTCTTCATTCTAGAAGACAGTGGTAACAATGTTGCATTTCGCGTTATAATCAATAATGAAGGACAAACGGAAAAATCCTGTTGTCCAACAGCTCAAATTACCTGTCACCACAACAAAATGAATATATTATGCATAATTACTCCAACCGAATAATATCCATCAGTCATAAGAACTTCCACAAATCTGCGCATGAAGTCCGTTTGAAATTTCCCACGTACTGTATTTATCTTCCTCATTAAAAGCTGAATGCAGCCCCTGTAAGTGCAACTACCATCAACACACCAGAAACAAGAAGTTCCGTGAAGAACTATACAGCCTACTTTTCATGCCAATGATTATTCTACAGAATATGAACCTATCTAGAATAATGACGAAATTAAGTTGGTAATATCGAAATATCTAATTAGTTCTAAATATACCTGGTATAATGTAGCCTAATAGAGCACTACAGTTGGCAGCCCTGGTGACTGAATATATTCTTAGTTCCATCTCTTAAGGTACAGAATACAAAATTTGGTTGAAGTCCAATGGACGTTACAAGCAGTTAGACACTGGATCTATCAGCACGCGTAAAAGCATGTTGCCAACAATTTCATGCGTGTGCTGGTCAGAAATAATCTGAAATATTATGATATCTTGTTGTGCCAATTTTGGATGAAATCCATTTGTTAGTATAGAAGTTACATGTATTTTAAAATTGGACATATCAGCAGGCATAGAACCATGTTGGCAGCACTGCCTTGTATTAATTACTCCAAATTAATCTAGAATGTCAGGTGCTATACGTGTGCAAAGTATAGAGCTGTTGGCTTGCATACTTTCTGATATATTGATATTAGGGTAAAAAAAATATAGGCAGCATTTATTAACAGTTGGCAGCCGTGATTGCTCTTAACAATACTTATAGTCATATCTGTTATGGTACACATAGCACATACGAAATTTGGTTGAAATCCAACTGATAGTATAGAAGTTACATGTATTTAAAAATTCGTACTGTCAGCAGGCTTATAATCATGTTGGTAGAACTGACGTATGTAAGTTACTCCAAATTAATCTAGAATGTCAGAATATACGTGTGCATAGTTTAAAGCTGTTGGCTTGCATACTTTCTGATATATTGGTATATGGATTTAAAAAAATATAGAGATTAATTATTAACAGTTGGCAGCCCTGGTGGCTCTTAAGAATACGCTCAGTAATATCTGTTTATGTACAGATATTACATACAGAATTTGGTTGAAATCCAATTGATAGTGTAGAAGTTATATGCATTTAAGCATTGGACCTATCAGAAGGCTTAAAATTATTTTGGCAACACTGTCATGGTTGGCCTCCTGGAAATTAAATTGAAATAGTATTATCAATATGTGTGCCAATTTTGGAATAGCTCCCATGCATACCTTGCAAGATATCCAACATGGAGTTCAAATTTCTAGTGCGTTTTTTCAGCAGTTGGTAGCACTGACATCATTTTCAAATATGGACGTGAGATATTCCGGTGCACATCTTTACTCATACTAAATTTGGTTTTGATTGCTGCAGCCGTTTAGGAGTTGATAGGGGGACACACACACACAGCCAGACAGACAGACAGACAGACAGACAGAAGGACAGACGGAGAGACAGACAGACAGACAGACAGACAAACACACATTTCCCCGGATCGATCTCATAAGTCTACTTTTTCCTCATTTTTGCAAAATGTGAAAAGTAGGCTAAAAATGTTTTGTCCGAGGAGATTACGTCGGTCCACAATAATACCTCACTAGCAACATATTTTAGCCTATTTTCAATTTTGAAAAAAATAGGCTTATGAGATCACCTTTTGTCCGTGTGTGTGTGCGTGTATGTGTGTGTGTGATTCGTGTGTGTCCCTCCCCCCTAATAAAATCTAAACAGCTGGAGCGATTTCAATGAAACTCGGTAAGTTCATAGTTCTATTCCGGGCGACCCCGACCGTGCCCTTCAAATTTTGTTACGTCTCACCAATCCAACGTTGCGGCTGTGCGAAATAGTTCACCAGCATTCAATATCTCCGAAACTATTCCCGATATTACTCTGGATTTTTTACGGTGATAAACGATACTAATAGAAGTTCACCTATGTGACTTTTGAAAAACTGGTAACTACAAAACCAACATGGCGGCCACGCGAATTTGCGACGTTTAAATAGGCATTTCTCGCGATTTAACCAACCAAACGCAATGAAACTTGGCACAGTATATGTTTATATACATTGTAATGCACCGACATCTAACTTAGTTCAATTGTTTACATAACCTCAAAATGGCGGATGTGCGAAATATTTCACAGACATTCAATATCTCCGAAACTATTTATAATATCAACCTGAAATTTTGTACGGTGATAAAGAGCACTGCTTTTTTTTAGCGTATGGCTTTTAGTGCCGGGAGTGTCCGAGGACATGTTCGGCTCACCAGTTTTGTAGCTGCTTCGAGGCGGACACCCAATGGGTGATCTACAAGTACCGTTGGGGTGGAATGTTGGATGGGAGGGTCGAGGAGTTGGAAGGTAGCGGCTGTGGCCTATAGTTAGGGACCAACCCCGGCATTTGCCTGGAAGGAAGATGGGATACCACAGAAGACCATCTTCAAGGTTGCCGGCGGGGGGATTCGAACCTCCTCGCCTCCAGGATTGGAGCGACTGCCAACAGTCATGCCGCAACGAGCTCGGCTAACTCACCCGGTAGAGCACTGCTACAAGTTTATCTATGTAACTTTCAACAAGTAGTTCCGTAAAGAACTATACAGCCTATTTTCATATATCCTGCTCATGTTAATTTCTTCTAACAACATACAAAATTTCAGTTTAATTGCTGTAACAGATTCGTAGATATTGAGAACCGTCTAAATATTTCAGATTGTCGCCAGGTTGGATTTTTATTTTTGTACTATTACATTAAGATTATTGTGTACGTGTGGTATTCAAACTTCAATCGCATGATTAGAACACAAGAAGTAAAAACGAGATTTTAAAATTACGCACAGCAGCCATCTTGTGATTATGCAAACAATTGAAATAAATTAGATGCCAGTGGATCAACATTTGTATAAGCATTTAACGTGCAACGTTTCACAGCACTCGGATAGTTAATTCGCGAGAATCGTCCATTTAAATATTTATACTTCGCGTCGCCGCCATGTTGGATTAGTGCTCACCAGGTAAATGAAAGTCCTATAGGTGAACATATGTTCATAGTCTCTATGAACATTAAAAAAATCAGTTTGGTTGCTGTAAAAGATTCATAGATATTGAGAACCGTCTAAATATTTCGGAAGCTCGCCATTTAGGATTGTTATAAGTATAGGCCATAGAATTATGTACCATTCAAGGACAATTATTGCCTAGGTTCATTATTCAAACTTTCACTTCGATCGCATGATTACGAAACAAGAAATAAAAACTTAATTTTAAAATTTCGCACAGCCGCCATATTGAGGTTATGTAAACAATTGATTTAAATTAGATGGCAGTGCATTACAATCTGCAAAATCATTTACTGTTCCACATTTCACTGCGCTCAGAGAGTTAAATCACGAGAAAAGTCTATTAAAATATTTCAAATTCGCTTGGTCGCCATGTTCGTTTTTTACTTTACAAGTTTATGAAATATACATAGATAAACTTGTACCAGTACCCTTTATCACCGTACAAAATGCAGGGTAATATCTGTAATAGTTTCGGAGATATAGAATGTCAGTGAAATATTTCGCACAGCCGCCATTTTGAGGTTATGTAAACAATTGAACTAAATTAGACTCCAGTGCATTACTATGTGTATAAACACTTGCTGTACCTAGTTTCATTACGTTTGGATGGTTAAATCGTGAGAAAAGTCTATTTAAAAGTCTCAACTTTGCTTGGTCGCCATGTTCGATTTCTACTTTACAAGTTTATGAAATATACATAGGTAAACTTGTATCAGTACCCTTTATCACCGTACTAAATTGCAGGGTGATATCTGTAATAGTTTTGGAGATATAGAATGTCAGTGAAATATTTTGCACAGCCGCCATTTTGAAGTTATGTAAACAATTGAACTAAATTAGACTCCAGTGCATTACGATGTGTATAAACACTTGCTGTACCTAGTTTCATTACGTTTGGATGGTTAAATCGTGAGAAAAGTCTATTTAAAAGTCTCAACTTCGCTTGGTCGCCATGTTCGTTTTCTAATTTACAAGTTTATGAAATATACATAGGTAAACTTGTATCAGTACCCTTTATCACCGTACTAAATTGCAGGGTGATATCTGTAATAGTTTCGGAGATATAGAATGTCAGTGAAATATTTTGCACAGCCGCCATTTTGAAGTTATGTAAACAATTGAACTAAATTAGACTGCAGTGCATTACAATGTGTATAAACATTTGCTGTACCAAGTTTCATTACGTGTGGATAGTTAAATCGCGAGAAAAGTCTATTTAAAAGTCTCAACTTCGCTTGACCGCCATGTTGGTTTTGTAGTCACCAGGTTTTTGAAAGTCTCATAGGTGAACTTCTAGTAGTACCCTTTATCACCGTACACAATTTCAGGGCAATATCGGTAACAGTTTCGGAGATATTGAATGCTAGTGAAATATTTCGCACAGCCGCCATTTTGCATTGGTGAGACGTAACAAAATTTGAAGGGCACGGTCGAGGTCGCCGGGAATAGTGCTATGAACATACCGAGTTTCATTGAAATCGCTCCAGCCATTTAGATTTTATTAGGGGGACACACACACACGAATCACACACACACACACACACACACACACGCACACACACACGGACAAAAGGTGATCTCATAAGCCTATTTTTTCAAAATTGAAAATAGGCTAAAAACCTGTAAACTACGAAACGAACATGGCGGCCAAGTGACGTTGACACATTCTAATACATTTTTCTGGTGATTTAAGCATATGAGCGCATTGAAATGTGGTACAGTAAATGATTATACATATTGTCATTCACTGGCATCTAATTTAGTTCAATTGTTTACATAAACTGAAGATGGCGGCTGTGCGAAATTTTAAAATTAAGTTTTTATTCTTGTGTCGTAATCATGCGATCGAAGTGAAAGTTTGAATAATGAAGCTACGCAATAATTTTCCTTTAATGGTACATAACTCTATGGCCTATACATATAACAATCCAAAATGGCGAGCATCCAAAATATTTTGACGGTTCTCAATATCTTAGAATCTTTTCCAGCAATCAAACTGTTTTTTTTAAATGTTCATAGAGGTTATGAACATAAGTTCACCTATATGACTTTCAGTAACCTGGTGAGCACAAACCCAACATGGCGGCGGCGCGAATTATAAATATTTAAATGGACGTTTCCCGCGATTTAACCATCTGAGTGCAGTGAAACCTTGCACGTTAATGCTTATTCAAATGTTAATCCATTGGTATCTAATTTATTTCAATTGTTTTCATAACCACAAGATGGCAGCTGTGCGAAATTTTAAAATCTCGTTTTTACTTCTTGTGTCCTAATCATGCGATTGAAGTCTGAAAACCACGCGTACACAATAATCTTCATGTAATAGTACATAAATAAAAATCCAACCTGGCTACCATCTGCAATATTCAGGCGGTTCTCAGTGAAATTTTGTATGTTGATAGAGGCAGTTAAGGGGGCACATACACCGCCAGTGGAAATTTTCGCATACTGTTACGAATCATATCATAGCTTCACTAATATGTAACATATAGTTATGAAAACTGATATATGTATAGTAAATATGTAGAGCTTTCATCTAATTTAGAGAGAGGAGCAGTAACTTATATAAAGTATTTCTTGATATATTGAAAGGATAATATTCGTGATATTTTAAACTCCGTGAATCACAAAAAACACGATTTAACCATAAATACCAGTCTGAATGGAATTATTTTATTTTTCATGTAAAGTAAACGCATAAATAGCGAGGATGAACCACCATGAATGTTATATTGTAAATAGTATATTTTTTAAAATATTAAATTTGTGTTTCAAAAAATGAACAATTTTTTGTTTAATTTTCCAAGTATATCTCAATTATTTTTAAAGATAATTTCATAAATGAGGTTCATCCTCTAGGGATCATATGTTGGAATGTATCTACCAAGTTTCATCCAGTTTCATCACATATTTCACGAGATATTGTGTTTTTCCTACCAAAAAAGCAACCTTTCGGGTAAACAGCTTTGAAAATTAAACACTCCATTGACAGATAGGCGCATGGTCTCACGTAATACGCTATATCTCTGCCAAATCGCTGAATTTACTTATACAACTTAACAGATATATTGAGAAAGGTATTGTCTTTTATTTAAACGTAAAAAAATTGACAACCGGCGATGTATGAGCCTCCTTAATATGACTAGGATATATGAAAATAGGTTGTATAGTCCTTCACGGAACTACTTGTTAATGTTGAAAAAGTTGAAACGCTTGAAGACCAGGAAATGTGTCAAAATGCGTTTCTGTTTAGAGTGTGTCACTATGCCACCAACACGTAAGAGGTGATTGTTTAATACACAAAATATCCAAAAGTGGAATAATAAATTTAATAAGCAGATAGCAGTAAGACTCAGCGATGAACCTGGAAGAAGTCTGCAAGACGATACTTGTATGGTTTCGTTCAAACAATACATGGAGATCAAGCGTTAGACCAACCATATCATTTGTCGTATGTAGTTCAATAAATCTAACACTTCGAGTGCTAGTGTTGTGGATCCATACATGGCCAAATCAACATCGAAATATCTACTTCCGTTTTGACTGACAAGTCATGAACAGCAACACTTAGATCATATCCTTTGTCGTATGTAGTTCACTAAATTGATATAAGAAAGAAAAATTCCACAGCCTGCTTCCAGTCTCCGACCGGGTCAGGAATGGAATGAATGAAGCCCCTATCTAGCGGCGAGGATATGAACTGTGCCAGTTGCCGAGGCCTGACGCACACCTCTGGGGCAATGATTAAATGAATGACATATGAAATGAAATGATAGTGGAGAGTGTTGCTGGAATGAAATTTTGACAGGGAAAACCGGAGTACCCGGAAAAAAACCTATCTGCCTCCGTTTTGTCCAGCACAGATCTCACATGGAGTGACCGGGATTTGAACCACGGACTCAGCGGTGAGAGGCCGGCGTGCTGCCGCCTAAGCGTTAGACCAACCATATCATTTGTCGTATGTAGTTCAATAAATCTAACACTTCGAGTGCTAGTGTTGTGGATCCATACATGGCCAAATCAACATCGAAATATCTACTTCCGTTTTGACTGACAAGTCATGAACAGCAACACTTAGATCATATCCTTTGTCGTATGTAGTTCACTAAATTGATATAAGAAAGAAAAATTCCACAGCCTGCTTCCAGTCTCCGACCGGGTCAGGAATGGAATGAATGAAGCCCCTATCTAGCGGCGAGGATATGAACTGTGCCAGTTGCCGAGGCCTGACGCACACCTCTGGGGCAATGATTAAATGAATGACATATGAAATGAAATGATAGTGGAGAGTGTTGCTGGAATGAAATTTTGACAGGGAAAACCGGAGTACCCGGAAAAAAACCTATCTGCCTCCGTTTTGTCCAGCACAGATCTCACATGGAGTGACCGGGATTTGAACCACGGACCCAGGGGTGAGAGGCCGGCGTGCTGCCGCCTAAGCCACGGAGGCTTCACTAAATGAAAATGAAAATCCACAGCCTGCTTCCAGTCTCTGACCGTGTCAGGAATGGAATGAATGAAGCCCCCATCTAGCGGCGAGGATATGAACTGTGCCGGCAGCCGAGGCCTGACGCACTCCTCTGGGGCAATGATTAAATGAATGACAGATGAAATGAAATGATAGTGGAGAGTGTTGCTGGAATGAAATTTTGACAGGGAAAACCGGAGTACCCGGAGAAAAACCTGTCTGCCTCCGTTTTGTCCAGCACAGATCTCACATGGAGTGACCGGGATTTGAACCACGGACCCAGCGGTGAGAGGCCGGCGTGCTGCCGCCTAAGCCACGGAGGCTTCACTAAATAAAGCTTATTATTTCTTTTCTGCTTGCCACAGTGGGTGAGAGATTAACGTGTCGGACTAGCAACCCCAAGCTTGCAGGTTCGCTCCTGGCCATGGTAAGTGATTTTAGAAAGGGGGAAATAATTACGACACTCATGTCATACGATGTTGGCATGTCGAAAAGCCCATTTGTTTTCAGTAGGCCGTGTTCATAATGGAAAAAAATAATCTCGGGAGTTTCCGCCAACACAAAGTTCCTCATTTCTCTACTAGAAAGCGCTATAGTGTTCAAGGAGCTTAGATATCTAACATCCTTGACTTTCATAGTGCTTCAAGGAACAACGAAATTTGACATGCAAGCTACCCTCTGGGTGTCAAATAACAAAGCTGCACCTGGCATCCGAGGCCATACGATATTATTATTTCTTTTCTAGTTCGTTATCCTAAAATCTTAATGCTCAAGTCATGTTTTCATCATTAAGTTCCCAGCCTGTAGGGAATTTTTACCAACTAAAGATTGAAAAAAAAACTCTAACATTTAGTTCTCAGTATTAGTCACACAATCTTCAGAGCTTACTGAAACCAAAAAAAAAAAAAAAAGCCCTTTCGAGATGAAATACACTCACTGCAGAGTACATAAAAACCATTAAAAATGCACAAGAACATCATCTAGCATACAGTAGAATATTGCTGATCAATTAAGTTCCCTGTTTATATTCTGCATTAAACCAGTTGAACATAAATATCACACAGCACATTCTTCAGTGAACACACATGTCTGGGCATTACATTCGCTTCATGAGCACCTGCTATAATGTGAACGATTATAACTGCATAATACGTAATAGAAATGCACGTGCACTTCAGGCAGCTGTCACTTATTATGAACAACTATATTTCACCTCCATTGGAAACATAAGAGAATCAACGACATTGCGGTTCAAGGCTAGTTGTACGGATCAGATTAATGAGATTTCTCCTCCTATGTACAAGGTTGAGGGACGGAGTTCTGTCCTAGTTTATAGATATTTAAGGGTGTTGAATGCGAGGCACCTTAACAAGTCCTTACTTTTTGGCTAGGGTTAAATCCTGACATCGCGGTGTTTCCAAGATCATAACAGTTAATAATAATAATGTCCCTTTGAACTAATGATGATGATAATAATAATAATAATTTTGTTTTTCTAACTCAATATGGAGTAGTTAATGGAGCACATATTTCAGGGCCTGTCCCTAAGTTGAATGACGTGCTTCAACCTTAAATATACTTCAATGTTTCAAACCCGGGAGTTATCGACGCCCTTAACCTGGAATATGCAATCTCTTCTAATTCAAAGGCATTCAGACAAATATCTTAGGATTCATAATAATTCAGCAACGAATCCCACACTCATCCAACTACACGGGGATATATGTCTAAGGTGTCGCAAAGCCTCTAAATAAATTAACAATACTTATTCATCAACTAGTTTGTTTGACATATTTACCGGATATTGTAAAACTTTCATCCCATTTCACTCTGTATAAGCATTGGTAATACAGTCGCTCTTTTATCTTCATGCCATGCGAATTCCCTGGGCGCCACATTGTTTGTGTCAAGCTTTGTCCGATTAAATGTGTGCACAGATCTGACGTACAACAGCAGCTGCCACCGATTGTGTCATCACGTCATAATGGGCACTGCCTGCTCTCCCTGTTTAGTTACACTCCCATTCCTCGGAGTTCTTGGATAAAATCTTAAAATTTACTCCTTTACTTGTATTTTGAATAGAATCATGAATATACAAGTAGTTCCGTGACGAACTAAAGACTCTGCTTTTCTTAAAATTTAATATTAATGCCAATGATTAATTTATATGGACCTATCTAGGATAAATACGAAATTAAGTTGTAATACTAAAAGTTTTAATTAGATCAAAACATACCTGAAATAGTCTAGCCTAATAAAGCACTACAGTTGGTGACTGAATATATCCTTAGCTCCATCTCTTAAGTTACAGAATGCACATACAAAATTTATTGCAGTTCAATGGTTAGTATGGAAGTTACATGCAGTTAGACATTGGATCTATCAGCGCGCGTAAGTCATGTGGGCAACAAAGTCATGTATGGGTTGCTCAGAATTAATCTGAAATGATATATTATTATTGAGCCAATTTTGGATGAAACCCATTTGTCAGTATAGAAGTTATATCTATTTAAAATTGGACCTATCAGCAGGCTTAGAATCATGTTGGCAGCACTGACGTATATTAGTTACTCCAAATTAATCTAAAACATCAGGTAATATACCTGGGCAAATTTTAGAGTTGTTGGCTTGCATACTTTCTGTTATATTGATATTAGGATGAAATAATAATAATAATCATGTTATTGGTTTTAAGTCCCTTTTAACTACTCTGGCTTTTAGAGAAGCCGGGGTGCCGGAATTTTGACCCGAAGGGGATCTTTAACGTGCCAGTAAATCTACTGACACGGCTCCCTCGCATTTGCGCATCCTCAAATGCCAGCTGACTGTGCCAGGATACGAACCTGCAACCTTGGACCCAGCAAGGATGAAAAATAGAGAGAGCATTTATTAACAGTTGGCAGCCCTGCTGGCTCTAAAGAGTACGCATAGTAATATCTACACACATCAAAAAAAGTTTTGCATCACCTCGGTTCCAAGAGTTCCGGAACCGTTAAATACAAAGGGAATAGAGATCAACACAAACAACATTTCAGCTCGTTTTATTGCTCATGAGACCCACACATTGCATGTTGTACCATCATACAGCTAGACTTTCAGCATTTGTGGTCCAGATTGCAGTACACACCACTACCTCTAATACCCAGTAGCACGTCCTCTTGCATTGATGCATACCTGTATTCGCCGTGGCATACTATCCACAAGTTCATCAAGACACTGTTGGTCCAAATTGTCCCACTCCTCAACGACAATTCGGCGTAAATCTCTCAGAGTGGTTGGTGGGTCAAGACGTCCATAAACAGCCCTTTTCAACATATCCCAAGCATGTTCGATAGGGTTCATGTCTGGCGAACATGCTGGCCACTGTAGTCGAGCGATGTCGTTATCTTGAAGGAACGCATTCACAAGATGTGCACGATGAGGTCGAGAATTGTCGTCCATGAAGACAAATGCCTCTCCAATATTCTGCCGATATGGTTGCACTATGGGTCGGAGGATGTCATTCAGGTATCGTAAAGCCGTTTCGGAGCCTTCCATGACCACCAGTGGCGTACGTCGGCCCCACATAATGCCACCCCAAAACATCAGGGAACCACCACCTTGCTGCACTCGCTGAACAGTGTGTCTAAGACGTTCAGCCTGACCAGGGTGCCTCCAAACACGTCTCCGACGATTGTCTGGTTGAAGGCATATGCGACACTCATCGGTGAAGAGAACGTGATGCCAATTCCGTGGGGTCCATTCAGCATGTTGTTGGGCCCATCTGTACCGCGCTGCATGGTGTCGGGGTTGCAAAGCTGGACCTCGCCATGGACGTCGGGAGTGAAGTTGCGCATCATGCAGCCTATTGCGCACAGTTTGAGTTGAAACACGACGTCCTGTGGCTGAACGAAACGCATTATTCAACATGGTGGCATTGCTGTCAGGGTTCCTCCGAGCGGCAATCCGTAAGTAGCGGTCATCCACTACAGTAGTAGCCCTTGGGCGGCCTGAGCGAGGCCTGTCATCGACAGTTCCTGTATCTCTGTACCTCCTCCATGTCCGAACAACATCGCTTTGGATCACTCTGAGACGCCTGGAAACTTCCCTTGTTGAGAGCCCTTCTTGACACAAAGTAACAATGCGGACGCGATCGAACTGCGGTATTGACCTTCTAGGCATGGTAGAACTACAGACAACATGAGCAGCGTACCTTCGTCCTGGTGGAATGACTGGAACTGATCGGCTGTCGTACCCCCTCCGTCTAATAGGCCCTGCTCATGCATGGTTGTTTACATCTTTGAGCAGTTTTAGTGACATCTATGAACAGTCAAAGGGACTGTATCTTGGATACAATATACACAGTCAACGTCTATATGCCGGAGATCTGGGAACCGAGGTGATGCAAAACTTTTTTTGATGTGTGTATTATGGTACACAAAAGTACATACGACATTTGGTTGAAATCAATTTGTTAGTACAGTACAGAAGTTTAATAGCCTACATTTAAAAATTGGACCTATCAGCAGGCTTAGAATCATCTTGGCTCCACTGCCATATATGGCCTCCTGGAAACTAAATTTAAATATAATTATCTATATGTGTACCAATTTTGGAATAGCTCCAATGCACACCTTCCGAGATATCCAACATGGAGCTCAAATTACAATTGCGACTTTTCAGCAGTTGATAGCACTGACATCATTTTGAAATATGGCCGTGTGATATTCAGGTATAGATCTTTACTCATACCGAATTTGGTTTCGAAAGCTGCAGCTGTTTAGGAGTTGATAGAGCGGGGGGGGGGGGGGGTGACGACGACGATACATACAGACAGACAGACAGACAGACAGACAGACAGAAGGACAGACAGACAGAAGGACAGACAGTTAAACCCACATAGGCCAGGATCGATCTCATAAGTCTACTTTTTCCTTATTTTTACAAAATGTGAAAAGTAGACTAAAAATCTTGAATTTGAGATAAGAACTAAGCATATCAAATCTTCACATAACCTTTAATAAATATTTGAATCCATTCTGTTTGTAGATGTGACTGAACAAGAGACGAATAATTGTCTCGATATTTTTTCAAACGGTACAATTAGATGGATACTTTCCGATAATGTCAGCACCTCGGAAGGTATTGATGACTCCAAACACAAACATAACTGATAGTCATATTTAAAGGGTGCTACAGGAATGTTCTTCCTTGTAAATATATCAGGAATTTTAAATGTAATAGGCACTAATGAAATACCCAATACGAAACTCTGGTTGGGAGCAAGGAAAATAAACGTTGCTTAGTCGAGTAACGAGCAGTCTCAAGTGATTCATAGCTTCATTTTGTTTTTTGTCACGCTATGCTTATACGATATTGTTGTTCATTCAATTAGGGGCATTACGATATCGTGGTCATGTAGCCCCATGTACTTGGATATGTGTGCGTATAATTCGTCTGATAACCCGTGTCATTGTGATGGCTATAGTAGTGTGTGTATTTGTAATTCAGATGGAGATTGGGAAAGAAGCGACCGGGGTCTTAATTTAAAAACCGTCCCGGCAATGGTTGGTTGGTTGGTTCCTCAGTTTCGGGGCTGCGACAACGCGGTCATGTAGCCCCGTGTACTTTGGGTGTGTGTAGAATCTGTCTGATAACCGGTGTTAATTGTGATGGCTGTATTAGTTTGTGTTTATATTCAAGTAAGGACTGCAACTTTGCATTTTTCAAATAGTTCCTACTTTTGCCCCCAAACGCCACCGTCAACGACTACTAGGCCTAGTTCAGAACTTAGCTACTAGACGCCACCGCAGTCGGCTCTTGGCAACGAACGTAGAAACTTAAGAGCGTTGTTTGCATTCCTAACCTATACAATTTAGCTTCACACAGGTGTAATTCGTGGAAGGTTCCTTAACATGCCATAAATCTATGACATGGGACCACTGGCTTTGCTTCCCCTCCGAAAGAAGGCATACTGAGGGATTTTAACGCTCTTAAAAAATCCGACGGCTTCGGCCGGGTTTGAACCCGCTATCTTGGGCATAGAAGCTCAGCATGCTACCAACTACGCCACCGAAGCCGCCCGTCCCGGCAATGCTTATAAGAAGAGCGATCCTTGAAAATGAAACCTATATCAATGGATTATGGAGCTCACATGTTTCACCAAGTGAAGGCATGCATTTCTCGGTCGTTCTCCATTAGACAGCTCTGCAGTAGTCCTTTAATATTAAAAGGGGGCGTGATGGCGCAGTGGTCAAGCTGCTTGCCTCTCACCAAGGTGGACCGGGTTGGATTCCCGGTCAGAACATGTGTGATTTTCAAACTGACGTGTGGTTCGGATCCCACGTAAAAATGTAGGCCTCGTGACTCATGATTGCGAGATTAATGGTCACGTAAAACTACAAGGTTCATTTTTCTAAATATTAATACTGTACTTAGAATTGATTTTTAATAGGTTCAGACCGTAAATGCCCCTGCCCGAACTGAAGAAAATTTGGATTCAAAGTTCGAAGGTTATCTCATCTTCAAGTCCCACTCTTAACAATTGACATATTTAAGGAGCGTCTTTTCTTTGAAGTCATTGAGGTTGAAATGGGTACCATGTTGTGACTTTTGGAAAATTTCGACTAATCTTCGCGTTTCGCGTCTACCAAACCCCAAAACCACCGTCACTTCAAAAGTGTATAAGCCTATACAATTTATATAAGGTTTGGGAAGCAATGGAAAATGTAGGAGTGGAAAAAGGGACTGTAGACAGAGTGAAGAAGATGTATTGTGGAAGTGTGAGTTGTGTGAAAGTTGGAGTGGAAAGAACAGACTGGTTCAGACAAATGAGTGGCCTGAAACAGGGTAGTGCACTGTCACCCCTTCTCATTATTGTGGTTATGGACGAGGTAATGACACGGGTAGCAGGAATGATAGGAGAAGATAAGATGAAAGCAATGGTGTTTGCAGATGATCTCATGGTCTGGGGAAACAAGGAGGAGGAAATTCAGGAGCAACTGAAGGCTTAGGAAGAAACAGTGGGAGAGTACGGATGGAAGTTCAACATCAGTAAATGTGAGATCCTGTTAACGACCAGGAAAAATGACAGTCCAATGAGTGGGATAACACTTGGAGGTGGACAGCTGAAGAAGGTGGAAAGTCTCAAGTACTTGGGAAGTAGAGTGGTGGAAAATGGGAGAAATGACAAGGAGATTACGGAACGTGGCAGACAGGCAGAAGCATTAGGAGCTTAGTGTGGAATAAAGATGTCCCACCATAAAGCAAGGAAGTGTTATACAGAAGCTACTATATCCCGATACTGACCTATGCATCAGAAACGTGGATAATGAAGAAAAGAGAAAAGGAAGGAAGGAAGCTTGTAGTTTAACGTGACCGTTAATCTCGAGATCATGAGCCACGGGACCTCCTTTTTACGTGGAATCCGAACCACAGGACATGGCATTTCACATCGAAAGAAGAAAAGAGACATAAGCAGAATACAAGCAAGTGAAATTAAGTTCCTACGAAGTAGGATCGGAGAAACAAGAAGTGACAGGGTGAGGAATGAAAAGGTCAGTGAAATAGTGAAAGAGGAGCCCTTGCAGGGTAGGATTGAGACATCAAGACTGAGGTGGTATGGACACTTAAAGAGAATGGAAGAGAAGAAGATTCCCAAGAGAATACATGAGATGCAGATGCAGAAGAAACGGCCAAGGGGAAGACCAAGAGATAGATGGCTGAAAGGAGTGGAGGAATGTGTCAAGAAGAGAGGCGAGGACTGAACTAGAGTGACAGCGAAGAGGTGGTGGGATGAAAGGACTAAGTGGCGAGGCTTATGTTCCAAACAGACCCAGCCTAGGGCTGGAAACTGTACAAGATGATGATGATGATATCACATTTCTGTCGACACAATAACTACCATCATTTTGTACCAATCACTTTCAAATTCAACATAAAATATAACCTTTTAAAATCTCAGTCGAGTTCGTTACTGGAAAAAATAGAGTCAAGGGTGTTGAAAGGGGGGTCTTTTGCTAAATGTCGCTATAACTTTCTTAATATGTTAAAAATTGAATCCATTCAAAGTTCGTACTCTTCTTCGGATAAGGGCCAAAATCTTATCTCAGTTAAGTTTTTAGATAGCATCATTTTTAGATACCGCCAACCTTTGACCAATGGGGTGGATAAATGGAGTTTTGAAAGAGAAAATAAATCATACCTCCCTTAATAGGCACAAAATCGAAATCGTTCAAAATGGTCAATAGTCCTCTACAAATTATGTAACACTTTTGTCTGAAAGAACTTTTCATGTTATCCACTTTTACGCCAAGAGATGAGCAAAATGTTTTCGGAATTGTAAGATGGAACGTTTGTATGTATACAACAATATTGGCAAATTTAGTGAATTCCACACATTATTCTTTGTGTGCTGACATCTATCTCGGCTGAGAGGGAATTTTAATGTTAAAATGTATTCCATTTAACCACCAGCACCTTCACAGTTGACCAACGCTGCTTGCGTGTCCCACATTCAGGATGAGTCATAGCGGCTTCAGTGGCGTAGTTGGTAGCATGCTGAACTGCTGTGCCCAAGATAGCGGGTTCAAACCCGGCCGAAGTCGTCGGAATTTTTAAGAGCGTTAACAATCCCTCAGTATGCCTTCCTTCGGAGGGGAAGTAAAGCCGGCGGTCCCATGTCATAGATTTATGGCATGTAAAAGATCCTTCCTCAGATTAAACTTGTGTGAAGCTAAATTGTTAGGTTAGATTTCGTCGGAACGCTCTATCAAAGTTCCAACGTTCACCACTAGGTATCATTGATATCTGGTAGCGAAAGTTGGAACTACTTGGAATTGAACGGAACTTGTAGCTCACCCTAAGGGTGTCCGCTGGAGGCAGCTGCAGACTCAGGCGGGCCGAACATGTCCTCGGACACTCCCGGCACTAACAGCCATACGATAAATAAAATAGGATGAGTGATGCAAGAGAGGAAATGAATTCATCTTAGTCCGATTAACTTCAGGTTCAAGATTCTCCTCTGAGACAATGAAGGACGCGTTGATAAATATTCCAGTTTTATGAGAGTGGAGAGGTGGCAGTCAACAGAGGCGAGAAGGGTAAACTGTGAAGGTGCTGTAAGAACAAGGAAATCTCAGGGTAATGGATTATATAGTCTTTTAAAGAGCCTAGACAATGAGGTAGTGGGTGTTTTTGTCGTCACCAAGAACTCTTAGCTAACGGTTTTTAAAACTCATGTTTAGTGGGGAATGTCAAATACAGACGTGTGACATCCACTGTAAAAGTTCATTGACGTGACGTCGTCTATAGCTGAGTGAGTTCATCTGATTCCATAAGGGTCTACTTGAGAGTCCAGACATTTGATTTTTAAAGCGACACAATTAAGAATCATTTAACAGCAATATATTGCCTGCTGGTTATTAAATCTATGCATGATTATCATCCAAGAAGTTATGCAGATGTTGCTCATGGCGTGCTTACCATTTACTACACAACCATTTGCCTGTACCCTTTACCACAAGACATGGAAAATGGTCCTTTCGTCACTGTTTTAGGGTTTCGAAGCTGAAATTTGGATAACTAATCCTTAAATTATACAGCGCGCGCACAAAGTCCGTATACACCTACGCATTGTTATTATTATTGTCAGATACCCATTGTTGTCGACTTCGATTCTTGACAGCAGTTGGTGCCAAAATATTGAAAGAATGACTGGCTCATCCCGCAGCTGCAAAATGCGGAAATCTTAGAAGGTTTTGGTTTCAACACGATGGGGTGCCGACTCACTTCGCAGTGGCTGTTCGACAACGTCTGAACGCAGTCTTTGGGAATCGCTGGATCGGTCGACGATCGGACGATGATCCAGCTCCTCTTCCATGTCCACTAAGGAACCCTGATCTAACAATATCTGATGACGCACTCTGGGATTACATGTACTGTAGGTCTTAAGAGTTATGTACTATTACATGAAGATTATTGTGTACGTGTAGTATTCAAACTTCAATCGCATGATTGGGACAAAAGATATGAAAACCAGATTTTAAAATTTCGCACAGCTGCCATCTAGTGGTTATGAAAACAATTGAAATAAATTATATGCCAGTGGATTAAAATTTGTATAAGCATTTACTGTACCAAGTTTTACTGCACTCGGACGGTTAAATCACGAGAAACGTCAATTTAAATATTTATATTTCGCGTCGCCGTCATATTAACTTATATTTGTGCTCACCAGGTTATTGAAAGGTGAACTTATGGTCATATCAACATAAAAAACAGTTTGATTGTTACCATAATTATATTAATAGACATTGAGTGCCGTCTAAATATTTCGGACGGTCGCCATGTTGGATTTTTATATAATTATGTAAGCCATAGAGTTATGTACTATTAGATGACAAATTTTGCCTTGGTTCATTATTCAAACATTCACTTCGATCGCATGATTAATACACAAGAAACAAAAAACTTAATTTAAAAATGCGCATAACCGCCATCTCGAGATTATGTGAACAATTGAACTAAATTAGATGCCAGTGCATTGCAATGTGTATAAACATTTGCTTTACAAAGTTTTATTGCGTGTGGATGGTCAAGTCGCGAAAAAAGTCTATTTAAAAGTTTCGACTTCGCTTGGCCGCCATGTTCGCTTTGTACTTAACAGGTTTTTGAAAGTCTCATACGTGAACTTCTAGAAGTGCCCTTTATCACCGTAGAGAATTGCAGGGTGATATCGGTAATAGTTCCGGAGATATGGAATGCCTGTAAAATATTTCGCACAGCCGCCATGTTGGATTGGCGAGACGTAATAAAACTTGAAGGGCACGGTCGGGTTCGGCCAAAATATTACTATAAACTTACCGAGTTTCATTGAAATCTCTCCCGCCGTTTAGAAGTTATGATGGGAGACACACACTTGGACACACACACACACACACACACACACAAAAGAAACACACACAGACTAAAGGTGATCTCATGAGCCTATTTTTTTCATAAATGAAAATAGGTTAAAAATATATAAGAATTACACAATAATTGAATGTTCAAACGTAGTATTATACCAGGGCCAGCCAAAATACGTGATAGTGAGCAACACATTACATCCACAATTTTGAATAGCGTAGCCATCTGTGATTCAGACGCTCAACATTCTAAAAAAAAAAAAAAAAAAAAAGGCGTCTGGAACTTTAAATATGGTGGTAGGTCAAATGTAATTATTTTTTCAAAGAGGATGGATTGAAGAATTTTGAAAATGTAAAAATTAAAATTACTTTATTGAAAGAAAATATACAAACTTTCATTCATAACATCCCATTTATTTTATTGTTGCTGATTCATTTAGAGACTTTGTGACATCGTGGTTATATAAGCTAGTTTCTGTCTGATAACCTGTGTCATTGTGTTGGTTGGACTAATGTTTGTGTTTGAAATTGGAACTACTGTAGAATTTGGATGAGAGGCAGCTGTGGTATAAATCTACTGTGGTACCATCCCAGCATTCACCTGCAGTGGACGTGAGGAGACCAGGATAAACGACTTCTAGGATGACTGAGGTGGGAATTAAACCCTCCCCCTCCCTCTCATCTGCCTCACGAACCTCGAACCACGTACCTCGTTCCACCGTTGGACCAGAATTACATTTCTTGACAGAGTTTGAAATCGAAACCAGACTACCGCGGTGATTGCCAATAATGCTAATCACTACACCACAAGATGGACAAACTCCCCTGTAATGACGGATCCATTCAACAGTTTACTAACAACTAATTAAAGTTGTTGTTGTTGTTGTTGTTGATTCTTTAGGGCCATTGTGACATCATGGTCCGTTAGCCCCGTGCACATGAGTGTTTGTAGAAGTTGTCTGATAACTTGTGTCACTCTGATGTCTGTACTAGTGCCGTGGCCTTCAGTTTGGTACCATCCCGGCATATTCCCGGAGTAGAAGTGGGAAACCACGAGAAACCACTTCCAAGATGGCTGAGATAGGAATCGAACCCGCCTCTTCTCAATTTCACCTCACGAGGCTGAGTGTATCCAACCCTCAGAACAGAATTAAAAATCTTGGCAGAGCCGGCAATCGAACCCAGGCCTCCACGATGACAGCCAAGAGTGCTAGCCACTACGCAACGAGGTGGACACTACTTACAGGTGTGCGAGGTCAGTGACAATGCCTGGGTCGATACCATGTGGATCATAACTTCTTTTGCGCAAAACTATACGTCTCGTGGCTTTATGCTTAAGAGCATGAAAGTCTCATAAACCTAGTATTTTGTCTGCGTATTCAATGGTATTGTTCACTGCAATGCAGCAAGCAAACAAAATGTATGTTTATAATAATATCCCTTCTGTCGCACCACTAACCGCATGTAGCTTTAATATCGGAGCCCGTATTTCACGAGAAAGTGACCTATGTTTTAATTTCATTCGGGACAAGGAAATATGCACATAGTGTGGTTACTTCAGCGAGCGTACGCGCTGTAAGAGATGGCAATCTGCATGGCTGCTCAGTTCAATGAGAACTCGCACTTCGCTCGTGAACATTTTTAGCCTATTTTCAATTTTGAAAAAATAGGCTTATGAGATCACCTTTTGTCCGTGTGTGTGTGTGTGTGTGTGTGTGTGTGTGTGTGTGTGTGTGTGTGTGTGCGTGTGTGTGTGTGTGTGTGAGGTGTGTGTGTGTCCGCCCCTAATAAAATCTAAAAGGCTGGAGCGATTTCAATGAAACTCGGTAAGTTCATAGCGCTATTCCCGGCGACCTCGACCGTGCCCTTCAAATTTTGTTACGTCTCACCAATCCAACATGGCGGCTGTGCAAAATATTTCACTAGCATTCAATATCTCCGAAACTATTGCCGATATCGCCCTGAAATTGTTTACGGTGATAAAGGGAACTACTAGAAGTTCACCTATGAGACTTTCAAAAACCTGGTGACTACAAAACCAACATGGCGGCCAAGCGAATTTGAGACTTTTAAATAGACTTTTCTCGCGATTTAACAATCCAAACATAATGAAACTTGATACAGCAATTGTTTATACACATTGGAATGCACTGGAGTCTAAGTTAGTTCAATTGTTTACATAACCTCAAAATGGCTGCTGTGCGAAATATTTCACTGACATTCTATATCTCCGAAACTATTACAGATATCACCCTGAAATTTTGTACGGTGATAAAGGGTACTGATACAAGTTTACCTATGTATATTTCATAAGCCTGTAAAGTACAAAACGAACATGGCGACCAAGCGAATTTGAAATAATTTAATAGACTTTTCTCGTGATTTAACTCTCTGAGCGCAGTGAAATGTGGTACAGTAAATGATTTTGCAGATTGTAATGCACTGCCATCTAATTTAATTCAATTGTTTACATAACCTCAAGATGGCGGCTAAGCGAAATTTTAAAATTAAGTTTGTATTTCTTGTGTCGTAATCATGCGATCGAAGTGAAAGTTTGAATAATGAACCTAGGCAATAATTGTCCTTGAATTGTACATAACTCTATGGCCTATACATATAACAATCCTAAATGGCGAGCTTCCGAAATATTTAGACGGTTCTCAATATCTATGAATCTTTTACAGCAACCAAACTGAAAATGTTTATGTTCATAGAGACTATGAACATATGTTCACCTATATGGATTTCAGTAACCTGGAGAGCACAAATCCAACATGGCGGTGACGCGAAGTATAAATATTTAAATGGACGTTTCTCGCGAATTAACTATCCGAGTGCCGTGAAACGTTGCACGTTAAATGCTTATACAAATGTTGATCCACTGGAATCTAGTTTATTTCAATTGTTTGCATAATCACAAGATGGCTGCTGTGCGTAATTTTAAAATCTCGTTTTTACTTCTGGTGTTCTAATCATGCGATTGAAGTTCGAATACCACACGTACACAATAATCTTAATGTAATAGTACAAAAATAAAAATCCAACCTGGCGACCATCTGAAATATTTAGACGGTTCTCAATATCTACGAATCTGTTACAGCAATTAAACTGAAATTTTGTATGTTGATAGAGGCAATTAACATGAGCAGGATATATGAAAATAGGCTGTATAGTTCTTCACGGAACTACTTGTTTCTAGGTCTATTATAACGCCAGACAGGGGAGATCCAGTTTATTGTATTGGGACAGGTGAATGTACTTAAACGCCTCTATGTTGCGCTCTAATCTAAAATAAAATTGTATTGCAGTCAAATGACCATACACCATTCAAATAATACTATGAAGTATTGCACATTGCTGAATTAATAAAGTGGAAAGGCCACGATGAATGATTTGATTTAGTCTTCTGTGTTTAGTTCCATGATTGATTTGGTGTTTCTTTTGCATGATAGGATAATATGGCATTTTGGGCATTCTTCATTACAAAGTTTGCATACGCACTCTAATGTCCGGCGTGAATGAACGAACAGTTATGATACAAGGTAGTTGTTTTGAGGGGCCTGACTTCAATTTCATCGACTCCTAATAGCCTTATATGTATTACCTGGATCTAACCCTTGTTTTGATATGTACTAAAATTCAAAAGTGGTATGGATCAACTCAAATACTATGGCAGTACATGGAGCCCAGTGTTGAGTGGTTTGAGTCCGGGTTATGGATAATTTGACTACTCTAATCGTGATTCCTCACTCATGATAATTAATCCGTTCAAGTGCTGGGGTAGAATTTACTTAAAATTAAAAGAAAGTAAAACAAAATAAACTTAAAAAATAAATCAAATACCGTAAAGTGGGGTTACTTTGTGACAGTTTTGAGGGTTTTATTTAAATACAAGATTAACTATTTGTCATTGTACTCTTTCGGTGACACCCAGTCGAAACTGGACCCTTTCTCTGTAATCAAGGAAAATATGGTTGCATTTTCTCGCATGCATCACGAAATATTTTCAAAATAAAATGTCATAAAGTTACCCCATGGGTCAGGGTAACTTTGTGACACTTCAATTTTGCAAGGAAAACAATGAGATACAGCCTCCATGTCATAAAGTAAGACCTTACTGGACGAATAGATATTGCAGGTACTGAGATAATGTTTTAAAAAAGTCATGAAATGATTATTACTACCGAATATTATCAAATTATATCAAAGATTTCATCCAGTCCGGCCCAGGCAAATTATTCTTCAAACAATCGAACCTTCGTCCTCTGCAGTCTAAATATGATTTCACCACACATCGCAAGTCGTATGTTGTGACGGGAAATCCAAATTTGCCCATAGCGAGTGCAAATGCATTTTTTTTATCATCACTAAAGATTGTTGGTCCCCCGTGTGACATCGGATGTTTTTCTTTTAATTTCATCCACAGAGAGTTCCTGTGAATAATGGTATTTTTCTGCAGCACTACGCAGTCAAATATTCTTTTACCTTATCTGATCTAAAACTTCCTCCGATGTTTCATCAGTGTAGTTCCTATAATTGCGGGCACCCACTCGGCGGTCATACTTCCGCGGCATCTTCAGCCCTAAAGGGGAATCATTTACCATTGATATTACAAAGTTATCTGTGAAATATCTTTGGATTCGACACTATGCATATTTACTGCTTTGTTTTATGTATAATACTCTTTGAATTATGTGCTATGAACTCATTGGGATCACTTTGAAACATTTTTCCGGTGTGTCATAAAGTTACCCAGCAGGTGCCGGTTCCGAAAAAAAACCTGTTGATTTCACTATTTACAAATTTCGCAGGCGCTTCAAATTTACACATAAGAGAGCCAATTAGTAGTAAAACAAATTATAATAACCAGTAATGCAATATATCGAACCAATAATCCACTACAACACAAATTTTTACAACAAATATTAAACGCGGGAAACCAAGACTCACAGAGATTATATCTCTATTTAGAGATAAGCTTAGTACGAAGTTTGGAAAGTCGCTAATAGGTGGCAGAATATACTGTATTTGAGAAATCTTGGAGAAAATTGGCCCCAGGACAGAATACCAACGCATGAAATTAAAATATATGAGTTGATGCCTCGCTGTCACAAAGTAATACTGCAATCACAAAGTAACCCCGCTTTACGGTAAAAATAAACAAATAATATAAAACAAAATAAACAAGTAAAATAAAATAAAACAAATAAAATAAAATAAACACATACATTTAAATAAGGTAATCAATTAAAATAAAATAAAACAATTAAAATAAAATAAAACAAATAAAATACAATATAACAAATAAAACAATGTAAAATAAAATGAAATAATATAAATAAATTAAAATAAAATAATTAAACAAATAAAATAAAATAAAATATAATAAAATAAACAAATAATAAAAACTAAAACTAGTAATATAAAATAAAACAAATAAAATAAAACAAATGAAATAAAATTATAAGATTAAAAATGAAATAAAATAAAACAAAACAAACTAAACTAAAATAAACATATAAGAAAAATAAAATAAAATAAACAAATAAAATAAAAAATAAATAAAAAATTAAATAATTTTTAATAAGATTAAAATTAAGAGTATAATTAAATTTAATAAATAAATGTAAAATGGAGTCATTATAAAATAAGCCTAAAATAAAATAAAATAAAAGTAAACAAAGTTAAGTTTACATTGAAATTATTATAAGTTAAAACGAAGAAGGGAAGAATTAAAAAAAATTAAAGAATAATATTTAAAGGATTAAAATTAATTTTAAAGAAAATAAATATAGAATGAAACAAATCAAAATTTAACCTGATGTAAATTTTTAGGAGTTATTAGGCTTCTAAACTTGGCTGCGGCAGCGAGCTGGAGCCTTGCAGGACGTTGAGAGGGACATAGCGATGACGAAGTACAGTCTCCACAAGTCAAGCAGCATTGCGCGCACTACACGTGTTGGACAGGAGTTATATTGTGAATTATTCTACTGTAGACGGAAAATCAATAATGTGCCAACTAAGAAAGTTGCATCACTAATTATTTCGCAACAGCACAGCTAAGCGCAACAGGAGCTTATGTCACCGCGGAGAGCAGAACGATGACTGATGGTACTGTAGCTGTGTCATATCCTACCCGCGCGACTGTAGCTGTAACCAAGCAGGCTGACAGCGTGACAAAAGTAAACTAAGAATAGTTCCCACCTTGACCAGCGTAAATAGTAACTTGTTAGGCTAATACACACACTATTACAGTCAGCACATAAATACAGGTTATCTAAGTTCAACACACACCCAACTACACATCCCAAGCTCCTACAATGAATTAACAACAAACAACGTAGATAAGGGCAAGCAAGTCATAAACTCATGATGTTTGATACAGTTGTATTTTCACCATTTTAGCATTCTCTCATTCATAATTGGAGCACTATGTGTTTTTGCTGTTCTTCAGACCATGACTAGGTCACAGTGTGTACTCTGTCTTATGTTTACGGAGAATGTCCCAGGGCGTGTAGTGTAATTTATTAGCTGAGACAGCTGACTAATGGGTGGTGGCGCCTTAAGGGCAGCGGTCATATCACAGGTCATAACCATTAACTCTCGGAACAATACTCCGCTCCGGAAACACGTAACTCATTGCCGTGGCATTGCTTCTACAGTGCATAAGTGACTGGTCATACGGAAAGTGTAACCTTCCCAATTACAATATTACACTCTATGAACACAGGCGAGGTCGTAGGATGTTAGACATACTATATGAAATACTAATATGATGAAGGAAACTACAGGTTAAAGTTCTCTCTAAAAATTGAAACGCATGCTATCTGGCATAGAGCTGGATATATTCTTCAAAACATGATTGCCTTTGGTTTGTGCCATTACACTTACTTGTAAGAAACTGGAAACTAAACAAGTAGTTCCGTGAAGAACTAAACAGCCTATTTTCATATATCCTATGTATGTTAATTGACTTTATCAACATACAAAATTTCAGTTTGATTGCTGTAATATATTCGTAGATATTGAGAACCTACTAAATATTTGGGATGGTCGCCATGTTGGATTTTTATATATGTAGGTCCTAGAGTTATGTACTGTTACATGAAGATTATTGTGCACGTGTAGCATTCACACTTCAATAGCATGATTAGGACACAAGAAGTAAAAAACAGATTTTAACAAGAAGTTCCGTGACGAACTTCTTAAAATTAAGATTCATGCCAATCTATATAGACCTATCTAGAAAAATAGCGAAATTAAGTTGGTAATATCGAAATTTCTAATTAGTTCGAAATATACCTGTAGCCTAATAGAACACTACTGTTGGCAGCCCTGGTGACTGAATATATTCTTAGTTCCATCTCTTAAGATATAGAATACAATATTTGGTTGAAGTCCAATGGGTAGCATGGACGTTACATGCAGTTAGACATTGGATCTATCAGCGCGCGTAAAATCATGTTGGCAACAATGCCACGCATGCGTTGGTCAGAAATAATCTGAAATATTATGATATCTTGCTGTGCCAATTTTGGATGAAATCCATTTGTTAGTATAGAAGTTACATGTATTTGAAAATTGGACCTATCAACAGGCTTAGAGTCATGTTGGCAGCACTGACGTATATTAGTTTCTCATAATTAATCTAGAATGTTAGGTACTATAGGCTACTTGTGCAAAGTTTGAAGCTGTTGGCTTACATACTTTCTGATATATTAATATTTGGGTAAAAAATTGAGACAGCATTTATTAACAGTTGGCAGCCCTGGTTGCTCTTAAGAATAAGCATAGTCATATCTGTTATGGTACACATAGCACATAGGAAATTTGGTTGAAATCCAATTGATATTATAGAAGTTACATGTATTTAAAAATTGGTCTTATCAGCAGTCTTGGAATCATGTTGGTAGCACTGATGTATATAGGTTACTCCAAATTAATTTAGAATGTCAGGTACTATACGTGTGCATAGTTTAAAGCTGTCGGCTTGCATACTTTCTGATATATTGGTATTTGGATAAAATAATAGAGATAACATTTATTGACAGTTGGCAGCCCTGTTGGCTCATACGAATACGCCCAGTCATATCTGTTTATGTACACATATTACATACAAAATTTGGTTGAAATCCAATTGATAGTATAGAAGTTATATGCATTTAAAATTAGACCTATCAGCAGGCTTAGAATCATTTTGGCAACACTGCCATGCATGGCCTTCTGGAAATTTAACTGAAATATTATTATATATACGTATGCCAATTTTGAAATAGCTCCCATTTATACCTTCCAAGATATCCAACATGGAGCTCAAATTTCAATTGCGATTTTTCAGCAGTTGGTAGCACTGACATCATTTTCAAGTATGGCCGTGAGATATTCAGGTATAGATCTTTACTCCTACCAAATTTCGTTTGGATTCCTGCAGCCGTTTAGGAGTTGATAGGGGGGGACACACACACACAGCCAGACAGACAGACAGACAAGAGGACAGGCAGACAGACAGAAGGACAGACAGACACACATTTGCCCGATCTCATAAGACTACTTTTTCCTCATTTTTGCAAAATGTGAAAAGTAGGCTAAAAATTCTTGTGGTTATGGAAACAATTGAAATAAATTAGATGCCAGTGGATTAACATTCGTATAAGGAATTACTGTAGGCCTACCAAGTTTCACTGCACTCGGTTGGTTAAATTGCGAGAAACGTCCATGTGAATATTTATACGTCGCGTCGCCGCCATGTTGGATTTGTGATCACCAGGTTATTGGAAGTCCTATAGGAGAACTTATGTCATAGCCCCTATGAGCATAAAAAATTCAGTTTGATTGCTATAATAGATTCGTAGATATTCAGAGCCGTCTAAATATTTCGGATGGTCGCCATGTTGGATTGTTAAATGTATAGACCATAGAGTCATGTACCATTAAAGGAAAATTATTGCGTAAGTTCATTATTCAAACTTTCACTTCGATCGCATAATTACGACGCAATAAATAAAAACTTAATTTTAAAATTCGCCATCTTGAGGTTATGTAAACAATTGAACTAAATTAGATACCAGTGCATTACAATGTGTATAAACATTTCCTTTACCAGATTTCATTGCGTTTGAAACATTAAATCGCGAGAAAGGTCTATTTAAACATTTCAAATTCGCTTGGCCGCCATGTTCGTTTTGTAGTTAACTGGTTTTTGAAAGTCTTATAGATGAACTTCGAGTAGTGTTCTTTATCTCCGTACAAACTTTCAGGGTGATACCGCTAATGGTTTCAGAGATATAGAATGCCGGTGAAATATTTCGCACATCCGCCATCTTGTGGTTATGTAAATAATTGAACGAAGTTAGATGGTGGTGCATTACAATATGTATAAACATATACTGTACCAAGTTTTATTACGTTTGGTTTGTTAAATCGCGAGAAACGTCAATTTAAATGTCGCAAATTCGCGTGGCCGCCATGTTGGTTTTGTAGTTACCAGTTTTTCAAAAGTCACATAGGTAAACTTCTAGTAATTCCCATCACCGAAAAAGATTCCAGGATGATATCGGGAATAGTTTCGGAGATATTGAATGCTGGTGAAATATTTCGCACAGTCTCATGTTGGATTGGTGAAACGTAACAAAATTTGAAGGGCACGGTCGGGGTCGTCCGGAATAGTGCTATGAACTTACCGAGTTTCATTGAAATAGCTCCAGCCGTTTAGAAGTTATTAGGGGGCACACACACACACACGGACAAAATGTGATCTCATAAGCCTATTTTTTCAAAATTGAAAATAGGCTAAAAATAGGGTTTCCCCTTTAGACTTGGTTACTTTTGGTCAATCTGGCACCTGTGTACAATGGACTTTCCATGAGAGACTGCTGTATCAGTTCATACTCTGGCTGCACTTCTCAACATAGATACACCGGTAAGTCAAGAATTATGATTCTGTGAAGAATATATGGAACTCGCCCTCAACGTAGCATTTTAAATAGCTCATTCATCCTTTTTACCACATACCGTTTGCCCTCTATACTTTCACTTCCCCTTTGTTAACACTCCATACCAATCAACAATTAGAGTAGGCTTTTACTTCCTTGACCATGTCGTTCCTATAGTTCGCCAAATCTCCTCTACTACGAATTCAAAGCTGGATCAGCCATCTTGCACGTCACCTAAATAAAGTTCCAAAGCCGCATCGGCCATCTTGCACGTTACCTATGTAAAGTCTGTTTAGTTCTGCGTTTTGCCATTATATCAAATTCAGCCGCCATCTTGCACGTCTTCGCGAAACAGCATGAAGTCACAGCAGCATCTCTGTGCTCGGCCGACCGTGACGTCACAAAGCACTGCACCAAGTTACGTACATCGCAACTTCCCTTGGCACAAACCAGGCTAATTATCTATACAATACATACCCAATTAAAATCTAAATAATGAAAGGAATGAAAATAGATGAAACAACCGACACTAGTGATCCGAAGTACAAACATAGGTTCAACCTCTTGTAACAAACATGTTACAAAAGGGACTCAAAGTTTAACCTTTAGAGGACGAAAATACACAATTGCAAGGTAGAAGACTATTAAAACTACCCCTCATATTCTCTTTTGTACGACTGACTGCGGTGGTAACGTTTTCGCCTGCTTTTCCCAAGATTGCTGTCGTATTTATTCACTTTCATTACATGGCTGAGCCTAGATCGAACCCTCGAGAAGGATAGCACTCTACTACCTGAGCTACACAGCCTCGCTATCATTTAATTATTATTGTTGTTTTATACAGTACATATAACACATTGCAGGTACATCACAACATAACTATACGGGCTTCAGGGAACCAAAGTATAGTTACTGAAACAACAACTTCTAAGCTGGAAAGCCGAAATCGATAACCAATGAACTTCCAGACGATTCGGGTTGTTGAGAGAACTACTGCCTTCTGCATTAGTTTGTACAGTTGAGTATCCAGATCCAGTTCTTTAAGGCCTTGGAGCAAATTACTTGGGATCACGCTCGTACTCGAAACAATGATAGGTAAGGTATTTACCCGTTCTACATGTCATTGCCTTTTGATAGGGCCGACCAACTCGCTATATTTGCTTTATTATTATTATTATTATTATTATTATTATTATATACATGTGGTATCGTACTAGTACTACATCTTGGAAGTAGTTTTCCATGGTTTCCCACTTCTACCCTAGGCAAATTCCGGGATGGTTCCTAACTTAAGGCCATGGCCGCCTTCTTCCCAATCCTCATGTGAGTTACAAATACCCACATTACTACAGAAACTACAAAAGCACAGGTTATCAGACACATTCTACCAACACCCAACTACATGGGGCTAAATGACCAAAATCGCCAAGCTTCTCAAACAAAACATCAAGTATTTTACTTCCGTCTGAAATGCTAGTTCTGAACAGACTACGGGATGTCTGAATTTTGTTCCACTGTATTACATTAATGTGCAGGACGCCATTGTCACACCAGGGCTGATTATATTATCGAAATTATTTTATACTTTACATAAACATCAATCAATGAGTTACACACTTACAAATTAGGCTACACAGTACTACCGGTCCTAACGTTCCAAGCCATTGCGTGCAACTTCAACTACAGCAACAGCAGCAATACAAATTTTCTTACGAGACGGGTATCGCTATCGTCATAACAGCTAATACCCCCTTTCAACCGGCAAGGTCAATGCTCCGATTACGCAACAACTTCCCCGACGCGCGTCGTCCCATCTTGCCCCGCCTCGTTTCCTCCAGAATGCCGCCCCACCTGCTTGAAGAGTTTCTGAAAACCTAAAAACATTCACTTTTTAATGATTAATCTTCAATTTAAAGATAGGTGACAATTTTTTACATAATAAGCCTATAATAGTTTCTTCTATCACCAGAGTAACGGACTTCCGTTATATCATTTACATCCTGTATAGATTTTAGTAATGTCCCAACAATAATTCAGGGTAACGCTGTGACTTAAGGCATCTCGGCAAAAACCAAGCAGTTCTAGTTATTTATTTTAATTCTGAAGTAATAAATGTATATTAGGGAATGAAAAGTTAAAATCTAGAAAAAATTCATCCCAAGGATTGTTATTAAAAGTTATTGTAATGTCAAAAATTCTGGAATAAAGATCCTATTTCTTGCACAGTATTAAAAAGGCCACGACCACAGCATGTGGGTTATGTATGGAACTCCAATAAAGGGGCGAGAAGGGTGTGTCGAGGACTAGGGAGGGTTGGACTGACCAAGTTATGGATGGCCTGGGCCGCAGAGAAGAGAAAGGAACAAGACTGGGGACAGATTATAGGAAGATTGTCAGAGAGATAAAAACCTGCTTAAGTCTAACGGGCCACAGTAAGTGTGGGAGTAAATCAGCATTACGCCCCCAACTGACAGGTACAGCCTTAAAGAGGTTCGGATTCACACAACAGTCCTTCAGTTTGTGAGGGTGAGGTGAACGACCAACAAACAAAATTAAATAACGGTACAAACAGAATTTCTGAGTCTTGTTTACAAAACTGCGATTTTGATATATAAATTCAGGTCATTGTGGAGTGCCTTCTTGTACAGTTTACTGCTCGATTTATCGTCGATAAACTTACGGGAAATGCTAAAATATAGCATTGCTGTATATTAAGTACCAGAGCTACTATTTCAATCCAATATCAGAGTATTTGGTGCATGAATGATTTAAGAACCAGGAAAATGCAACGTAGCATTTGATAAAATTACAATGGATTAAAGCGTACAGTGAATTCTTTTTAGTTATTGTAACTTTTCAAATGGAGGTTTTGGCTGTTATCCTATCATGGAATAGTGAATTGAGACTTTAAAATTTACTGTAATGAAGGTATGCTTTTGTCAGTGTTTGAATTATTCGTAATGTTATTTTTAATGAAGAACGGAAAGTTAAGTATGCGGTAAGTGAAAACACGGGACAATTTTATTTACTGCGTATTTCAGGTCATAATAAAACGGAAATTGATCTACCATGTTTTAATTAAAATTGGAATTCAAGACCTGAAAGTTCCAGCTTATGGTGAGGTAAATCATTAAATTATAGCACTTAAAAATCGCTAAAAACCCTCAATGGGATCTGTAATGTCGTCGCGAATATGACCATGAAAGGCGAGCAATGTTTAGTTTGACTAATTCATTCCTCTTGTAATTCACATATTCCTCATCCTTTATTCGACGTTGTTGTTCCATGATTCATTTAGGGACTTTGCGACATCATATCATGTGGCCCCGTGTATTTGGGTGTGTGTGGAATCATATTTAATTCTAACTTCCACGGTATAGTTCATGTAAAGTTGTATACTTTGGAAACGGTTTGTCCTGTCATCTCTACTAGTGTGTGTTTTCTTTAAGTAACACGCAAACGCTCATTAAAAAAAACTTCGTTAAAAGAATCAAACTTTAAATCCTGCCAAGGTGTGACGTCAGCTGAATTTGTAAGAGTGTTGCCAAAACCTTCAATTTGAGGTGCATTGAGGTATATATAGGAATTTGCATTAACAAACGTAAACTTCTATCCATTAAATACACTGAAGATCTTACGTTCATTTGTCTTACAGAGACATTTTTCGAGCAATAACTTTCACTGATGAGCGATATGTGAGTAGTACCACATATTAGTTCAGAGACCACAGATCAACTGTCAATCCTTATTATATTCACAAACATGGCATCAGTGTCGTAGATAATTATTTATTTAAATAATTATATATAGATTCTTCTTCTGGACTACTAGGTCAAGCATACAGAAAATTTAGAGTAGTTTATTGTTGGTACGTGTGGCCTCTTGAGAGGCCGAGTGCAGGTGTTTCTAGTCGACGCTCGTGGGCGACCTGCGTGTCAGGACGAGAGATGGAATGGATGAAGATGAATGGAACTGGGCAAGGATGTGGAAAGAAGCGGCCGTGGCCCGTCAGAAAGTACCGTCCCAGCATTTGCCTGGTGTTTATATTGGGGAAACTATGGAAAACCATTTCAAGGACGGCCGACGGTGGGGCTCGAACCCAAGTGTCTACCGAGTCAGCAGAGGGCTGTGCCCCATGAAAATGCTGCGCTTTAGCCAGCGTAGCCACTGTTGTCGGTTATCAAGAGTAGTGAAATCCGTACAATACTGTTAAACAAATTAAAAATGAAATACTGACATTGAAATATTTTATACAAATGAATGATTAATTATTCCGAATTTCGTTCATAATATTCATCATATATCACAAGGTGTGTCTTTCATGATGATGATGATGATAATTGTTGTTTTAAAGGGTGGAATAGTGCGGTCATCTGACCCTTTAAATACTGGAGTCCCTCAGTATGCCTTCCTCCGGAGGGGAAGTAAAGCCGGTGGTCCCATGTCATAGATTTATGGCATGTTAAAGAACCTTCCACTAATTACACCTGTGTGAAGCTAAATTATATAAACGTTAAACATTTGACTAACGTTCTTAGGTTCCTACGTTCGTCGTCAAGAGCCCACTGCGGTGGCATCTGGTAACTAAGTTCTGAACTAGATGGTCGTTGGCGGTGGCGGTTGGCGGCAAAAGTAGGAACTACTTGAAAAAATTCAATGTCTGCAGTCCTTACTTGAGTTAAAACAGATACACACACTAATACAGTCATCGAAGCCGTCGGATTTTTTAAGAGCGTTAAAAATCCCTCAGTATGCCTTCATTCGGAGGGGAAGTAAAGCCGGCGGTCCCATGTCATAGAGTTATGGCATGTTAAAGAACCTTCCACTAATTGTACCTGTGTGAAGCTAAATTGGATAGGTTAAGAAAGTAAACAACGCTCTTAGGTTTCTACGTTCGTTGCCAAAAGCCGACGCGGTGGCGTCTAGTACCTAAGTTCTAAACTTGGCCTAGTAGTCGTTGACGGTGGCGCTTGGCGGCAAAAGTAGGAACTATTTGAAAATTCTATGTTGCAGTACTTAAATTAAAAAACAGATAACACACACTATTACACTCATCACAATTAACACCGGTTATCAGACAGATTCTACACACACCCAAAGTACACGGGGCTACATGACCGCGTTGTCGCAGCCCCTAAACTGAAGAACCAACCAACCAAATACTGGAGTATAATATGAAACGGAGATGTATTCAGAAACACCCAGTTGTATGATCACCAGGGCTCAGATTTTGAATCTGTTAGGTAGTCAGCCCGAAGGCTGGTTGGATCCTCAAAAAGTACCGCCGTTACGTTATGTGAGTAGATACCCACAAAAACCCAAGGCAGCACTATTTTGAGGCGTTCTAGGCAAGAAGAGGAGTGAGGTAGTTTGCCATTGCTTTCCTCACTGAGTCAGAACAGTAGTCCTAATCCTATGAGTTGAACCTTTCACAGCATTCACAGGCACTGACTGTGCCCCGAATGCCATTACTAAGCACCACCCATACCTCAGTAGCTTCCATATAATCACAGCCATGAGTGAGACTGAGACATCGGTGAAAAGCCACCTTTTACTCTAGCCTGTGCCAACTGACAAATGCAAAAGTACTGTATTCATCAAGAGATGGCGAACAGGCCCCAGATTTTGAATATGACCTACAAAATCGAATGCAATTTTACAGTCAATTCACTCATCGAGTTGATACAGGCTGTAGGTATGTTGCCGACATAACACCCAAATGAATCCAAACACAAATTTTCACTTCACATATTTTGCAGAAACAACAACTCATCATCGAAGAAGTATCCTTGCTAAATTCCGAAATCATTCGGTTGAAGCAAACAGCGCTATATGGAATTAACGTCGGCATTTCAATTACACTTAAAATAACAATCGCAGCAATCATGAAGTAATTGATCACACTGGCATTACTGGGCCTACTTTAGTCTGTCTTGCTATCCTCGCTTTCAACATCACTCCTGGATTGATTGTAAGCACAGGTGTGTCTCCTGTAATGTGGATATTTCCAAGGACTGAGCGAAGCTACTTTACACTTCCCATCGTCAATGAGTTGAGAAGATTCTCATGTTTCCACATTCAACCTTACTGTAAGTTCCGATAAATACAATACCATACGGATAAATGCAGCAAATCCATTAAAACTAGAGAAAATTACTCGAAGGGTATAAAATAGACTAATACATTCCATGAAATGACAAAATAATGATGTATACTTTTAGAAAATGAAGCGTATGCGCGAACAAAGGTCTATGTTACATTTTGTGTAATTTGAGATATTCACGGAACAAACTTCTACGATGTTTTATGAATACGTATTTGCAAGTACTTCCAGCATATCTCAATAGATAGCTTTAGTATTCCCGAATTTGCGAAGCGAAATGCACTTTAAAAACAAGTAGTTCCGTGAAGAACTATACAGCCTATTTTCATATATCCTGCTCATGTTAATTGCCTCTATCAACATACACAATTTCAGTTTGATTGCTGTAATAGATTCGTAGATATTATGAACCGACTAAATATTTCGGATGGTCGCCATGTTGGATTTTATATATGTAGGTCCTAGAGTTATGTACTATTACATGCAGATTATTGTTAACGTGTAATATTCAAACTTCAATCGCATAATTAGGACACAAGAAAAAACAAGGAGATTTAAAAAATTTTCACAGCTGCCATCTTGAGGTTATGGAAACAATTGAAATTAATTAGATGCCAGTGGATTAACATTCGTATAAGGATTTACTGTACCACGTTTCACTGCACTCGGATGGTTAAATTGCGAGAAACGTCCATGTAAATATTTATAATTCGCGTCACCGCCATGTTGGATTTGTGATCACCAGGTTATTTAAAGTCCTATATGTGAACTTAAGTTCATAGCCCCTATGGACATTAAAAATGCAGTTTGATTGCTAAAATAGATTCGTAGATATTCAGTATCGTCTAAATATTTCGGATGGTCGCCATGTTGGATTGTTAAATATATAGGCCATAGAGTCATGTACCATTAAAGGAAAATTATTACCTAGGTTCATTATTCAAACTTTCACTTCGATCGCATGACTACATCACAAGAAATAAAAACTTAATTTTAAAATTCGCACTGCCGCCATCTTGAGGTTATGTAAACAATTGAACTAAATTAGATACCAGTGGATTACAATTTGTATAAATATTTCCTGTACCAGGTTTCAGTGCGCTTGGAACATTAAATCGCGAGAAAGGTCTATTTAAAATTTGCAAATTCGCTTGGCCGCCATGTTCGTTTTGTAGTTAACCTGTTTTTGAAAGTCTTATGGATGGACTTCCAGTAGTGCCCTTTATCTCCGTACAAAATTTTAGGGTGATGCCGCTAATAGTTTCAGAGATATAGAATGCCGGTGAAATATTTCGCACATCCGCCATCTTGTGATTATGTAAACAATTGAACGAAGTTAGATGTCGGTGCATTACAATGTATATAAACATATACTGTACCAAGTTTCATTGCGTTTGGTTGGTCAAATCACGAGAAACGTCTATTTAAAAGTCGCAAATTCGCTTGGCCTCCATGTTGGTTTTGTAGTTACCAGGTATTCAAAAGTCACATAAGTGAACTTATAGTAGTTCCCTCTATCACCATATAAAATGTCAGGGTAATATCGGTAATAGTTTCGGAGATATTGAATGCTGGTGAAATATTTCGCACAGCCGCCATGTTGGATTGGTGAGTCGTAACAAAATTTGAAGGGCACGGTCGAGGTCGCCGGGAATAGTGCTATGAACTTTCCGAGTTTCATTGAAATCGCTCCTGCCGTTTAGATTTTATTAGGGGGGGACACACACACGAATCACACACACACACACACACACGCACACACACACGGACAAAAGGTGATCTCATAAGCCTATTTTTTCAAAATTGAAAATAGGCTAATAATGGAACAAAAAGTCTATGTTACATCGCTTCCCGCTCAAACGCGGCAATAATATTATGAAGTGAATGAATATAATGAACACATTCTCGTCAAGGGGATATTCTGGTGTTATCAGCTGTGTATTACTAAGCTTATTCGTGCATATTGATGTGTTGAAACCAAAAGGAAGAGCAGCATAATTGTATTTTGAAACTTAGAAGAATTTTGAAACCTAGAAGAATAGCTGAGTGTTAATAAAAATATCTTGACCACGGGAAAAAAAACGAGTTCATTCGCGATTTACAAAGGAATTTCTTTTCACGGACCAATACATTATAAATAGGTGCAAACAAAAACATTAAACTTAAAATAACGCCATTCTATTCTGTACACTTCAAATATGGGCGAGTGAGTCAGCGCGCACTGTACAGCAGTGTGTTGGTTTACGGAACTAAAGTCTATGTTACGTCTTACCGCGTAGCCCTGTCCCACGGACAACAGTCGCCTCTTCCTCAATAAGTAAGAAATGTAACATACACGTTTGTTTCCGCATACGCTTCAAATGACAAAAATTACCGAAAAATGACGTATTAAATTAGTATTTCCAGACTGTGGGAACTATGATCAGGATTTGTCTATACGTTAGCATTGTTGGTGGTAACCAATTAGAAGATGACATGTCATCAAAATCCGCGCTCTGATTAATACCATAAATATTTCAAATTATACTCTATTTAGTTTTTTATTGTTGTTTCAACGGGCAGAACATCGAGGTCATCTGCCCCCAAATTGTACTCTTTGTTAATAATAAATTCAAGATTGCCGCTCTTCGTGATTTTTCTACCTGCAGTGCGCACATCGCCCATGTTACGCATGTGGAGGTAGTAGCACTGCAGTACCGTATTGAATATGCCAGCCTATCCCGGCGTATTACTCAATCATGCCGACAGGTTTGGCAAAATAACTGTTTCTATGCTTATGTTTTCTGCAGGATTTAGATTGAGTTAATGTTGTTAATTCGATTTAGGGGCTTGGGACATCTTGGCCATGCACACACTTATTACACCCCTATTACGAACTTAGGTATGTGTCCAATTTGTTTGATAACCTGTGTTTATGTTGTGACTGTAGCAGTGTGGATAACTAAAATTGCATGTATTAGGGTCTGAAAGCGGGGTTAAAGCCCTGGGACTTGAAATAAGGTACTACACCAGCATTTTCATGAAGTGAGTGGAGAAAACGACACTCTGGATAGCAGCTGTCAGCGCCGGGACTCGAACTACTGATCTCTGGAGTTGCTGATACTCCTCGTTGTGGTAGGTGATTTAACACGTATCATATATTTCAAAGAGTATTGTAAAAACTTCAAAAATGTCGCTCTTCATTCCACCGAGCACATTGCCTATGTTACGCCTATATAGGTAGCTTCTACATCCCGCATTACAGTACCGTATTGGATTTGCCGGCCATTCCCGGCGTATTACTCATTTATGTTGACAGGTTTGATTCTCTGTGTTATTGTCTTCTGCTGGATAGTTATAATTTCATTTGAGAAGCTTGAATATCGTGGTCATTTATCCCCGTGTACTCGGCTGTGTGTGTAAATTTGTCTGATAACCTGTGTTATTGTGATGTGCAAGTGTGTGTATTTGTAATTCAAGGTGGGGATTGGGAAGGAGGTGGTCGTGGCCTTAAGTAAGGAAATCACGGAAAACCACTCCCAGGATGACTGAGGTGGGCTAAACCCACCTCTTCTCAGTTTTGCGTCACGAGGCTGAGTTCTGCAGAATAGAGAATGATCGAAACAGTCTGAGTAAGTACAAATCAACGTCCGAAATTTAGTCCCTTCCTTAACACCAAAGCAAAAATAGAAAAAGGAAGAAAGCTTCCAGTTTCCATGGCGGTGAATCTCACAATCACAAGAGCATTGAGTGACCTGCCGAGGCAGATATTGTATGTTTTTTTTTTTTTTAGAAATAATGTTAAGGTAAATATTTACAATGTTAAAATTGGGTCTGTGAGAATAGGCGCCAGTACTCAAGTCACAACTGGTAGTGCCAGTGCGGCGGGGCCAAACTGCATTCCCGCCAAAATATTTTCCCGTCAAATTTAAACTGTCTTAAAAAGGCAGGCTAGTGCCATGCGCACAAACCGACTGTAGGCAACGTCGTCCAAACCATCTTACGCGCAATTAAAGACATACCATCCCAAGATCCACGTACTCGTGAAATATTTCGCGGTAATATCTAGGTACACCTTAGGTCTCCTTACGAAATATTGCAGGTGTCATGAGAGAACAAAATAAATGTACAGAATAAAAGGAGAGGAGCCCCACTTAAGTAACAGCAAGCAATTTTTAGCCTACTTTTCAAATTTTGCAAAAATGAGGAAAAAGTAGACTTATGAGATCGATCCGGGAAAATGTCTGTCTGTCTATCTGTCTGTCCGTATGTGTCCCCACCCCCCCTCTATTAACTCCTAAACGGCTGCAGCTATCGAAACCAAATTTGGTATGAGTAAAAATCTATACCGGGACATCTCAATGTCATACTTGAAAATGATGTCAGTGCTACCAACTGCTAAAAAATCGCAATTGAAATTTGAGCTCCATGTTGGATATCTTGGAATGTATACATGGGAACTATTCCAAAATTGGTACACATATAGATAATAATACTTCAGTTTAATTTTCAGGAGGCCATATATGACAGTGTTGCCAAAATGATTCTAAGCCTACTGATAAGTCCAAATTTTAAATGCCTATAACTCCTACACTATCAATTGGATTTCAACCAAATTTCGTATGTACTATGTGTACATAAACAGATATGATTGAGCGTATTCTAAAGAGCCACCAGGGCTGCCAACTGTCAATAAATGCTCTCTCTATTTTTTATCCAAATACCAATATATCAGAAAGTATGCGAGCCCACAGCTTTAAACTTTGCACACGTATAGTGCAACACATTCTAGATTAATTTGGAGCAACTAATGTATGTCACTGCTACCAACATGATTCAAAGCCTGCTGAAAATACCAATTTTAATTACATGTATCTTCTGTACTGACAATTGGATTTCAACCAAATTTCGTATGTGCTATGTGTACCATAACAGACATGACTGTGCATATTCTTTAGAGCAATCAGGGCTGCCAACTGTTAATAAATGGTGTTTATATATTTTACCCTAATATCAATATATCAGAAAGTATGCAAGCCAACAGCTCTAAACTTTGCGCACGTATAGTTCCTGACATTTTAGATTAATTTGGAGCAACTAATGTATGTCAGTATTACCAACATGATTCTAAGCCTGCTGATAGGTCCAATTTTAAAAGTCCAGTAACTTCTATACTAACAAATGGATTTCATCCAAAATTGGCAAAACAATACATCATAATATTTCAAATTATTTCTGACCAACACATGCATGACATTTTTGCCAACATGATTTTACATGCGCTGATAGGTCCAATGTCAAACTGCATGTAACGTCCATGCTATCCATTGGACTTGAACCAAATTTGTATTCTGTACCTTAAGAGATGGAGCTAAGAATATATTCAGTCACCAGGGCTGCCAACTGTAGTGCTCTATCAGGCTACATCATGCCAGGTATACAGTATTTCGAACTAATTAGAAATTTCGATATTACCAAATTCATTTCGTCATTATTCTAGATAGGTCCGTAAAGATTAATCATTGGCATGTATCTTAAATTTTCAGAAAAGTAGGCTCTTTAGTTCGTCACGGAACTTCTTGTTTCTCTAAACTTTATTTCGACCCACTCGTCAAGTTGTGTGACCCTGGAGATTCTCGTATATTAGGTAATGGATCGACTTGGAGTAGTGTTCATCCCTGCGATTGACAGCAACAGCACCGAGATAAGATTCTCTTCTATTTTTGGCAACACTGTTAACCTGTTGAGAGTGTCGGTGTGCGTGTTAGGTGCAACAGGTGGATCGCACGCACGACAAGAGAACTCTCTTCTCTTCAACACTTATAATAAGCAAAAAGGCAAAAAGGTGTTCTGTTTTAAACAAACATGCACGAAGGTGGGGATAACAAGGAGGATGGCGCCAACTGGACTATTCGTGACTCTTATCTTTAACAACGGTTTGGCGAAAGCCTTGAAATAATCGAAATAAGACATTTTAGTTAAATTATTTTCCGTTTTTCTGTTAATGATTCTACAGTGCGTGTATGCCTCTTGTCATTATTTTAGTCTGAATTCTTGTCAGCCTTGAACGGAATCTTTTTAAAAAAAGTCCTCTCGGCACGCCGGAAGGCGGAGGTAGATTTCACCGGACAAACTTGGAGATAGGCGAAAATAGGCAGATTATGCAGGTTTTCGTAGAAGGATCAGACCTCATTTATCGCGTGAAAGTATTTTATAATTGGAGATTAATTAACTTTGTTTGCCTTCATTTTAAACATATTTTAAACATTTTATTGTCTTACGGGGACGGTAACCTTCTTGTCATTTGGAGTCCATTTTTAGCCTATTTTCAATTTTGAAAAAAATAGGCTTATGAGATCACCTTTTGTCCGTGTGTGTGTGTGTGTGTGTGAGGTGTGGGTGTGTGTCCCCCCTAATAAAATCTAAACGGCTGGAGCAATTTCAGTGAAACTCGGTAAGTTCATAGCACTATTCCCGGCAACGTCGACCGTGCCCATCGAATTTTGTTACGTCTCACCAATCCAACATGGCGGCTGTGCGAAATATTTCACTAGCATTCAGTATCTCCGAAACTATAACGGATATCGCCCTGAAATTGTGTACGGTGATAAAGGGTACTACTAGACGTTCACCTATGAAACTTTCAAAAACCTGGTTACTACATAACCAACATGGCGGCCAAGCGAAGTGGAGACTTTTAAATAGACTTTTCTCGCGATTTAACTATCCAAACGTAATGAAATTTGGTACAGCAAATATTTATACACATTGCAATGCACTGGAATCTAATTTAGTTCAATTGTTTACATAACCTCAAAATGGCGCCTGTGCGAAATATTTCACTGACATTCTATATCCCCGAAACTATTACAGATATCACCCTGCAATTTTGTACGGTGATAAAGGGTACTGATACAAGTTTACCTATGTATAATTCATAAACCATAAAGTACAAAACGAACATGGCGACCAAGCGAATTTGAAATATTTTAATAGACTTTCCTCGTGAGTTAACTCTCTGAGCGCAGTGAAATGTGGTACAGTAAATGATTTTGCAGATTGTAATGTACTGCCATCTAATTTAATTCAATTGTTTACATAACCTCAAGATGGCGGCTGTGCGAAATTTTAAAATTAAGTTTTTATTTCTTGTGTCGTAATCATGCGATCGAAGTGAAAGTTTGAATAATGAACCTAGGCAATAAGTGACCTTGAATGGTACATAACTCTATGGCCTATACATATAACAATCCTAAATGGCAAGCTTCCGTTATATTTAGACGGTTCTGAATATATATGAATCTTTTACAGTAACCAAACTGAAATTTTTATGTTCATAGAGACTATGAACATATGTTCACCTATAGGACTTTCAGTAACCTCGTGAGCACGAATCCAACATGGCGGCGACGCGAAGTATAAATATTTAAATGGACGTTTCTCGCGAATTAACTATCCGAGTGCCGTGAAACGTTGCACGTTTTAAATGCTTACACAAATGTTGATCCACTGGCATCTAATTTATTTCAATTGTTTGCATAATCACAAGATGGCTGCTGTGCGTAATTTTAAAATCTCGTTTTTACTTCTTGTGTTCTTATCATGCGATTGAAGTTTGAATACCACACTTACACAATAATCTTAATATAATAGTACAAAAATAAAAATCCAACCTGGCGACCGTCTGAAATATTTAGACGGTTCTCAATATCTACGAATCTGTTACAGCAATTAAACTGAAATTTTGTATGTTGATAGAGGCAATTAACATGAGCAGGATTTATGAAAATAGGCTGTACAGTTCTTCACGGAACTACTTGTTATACTTGTGGTCACACTGTCCTTATGCAAGGTTTCGACACTGATGTGTAACTATGTAACGGTCTGTTACTTCTTCACGCAAAATTATATCTCCCGCTGAGATGTTGGTTGGTTCCTCAGTTTAGGGGCTGAGACAACGCGGTCATATAACCCCGTGTACTTTGGGTGAGTGTAGAATCTGTCTGATAAACGGTGTGAATTGTGATGGCTGTATTAGTCTGTAATTCAGGTAAGGAATGCAGACGCTAAATTTCAAGCAGTAGTTCCTAATGTTGCTACCAGATACTAACGTCAACGCCACCCAGCTGTGAACTTGGCTACTGGATGCCACCTCAATCAGCAACTCGCAACGAACGTTGGAACTTCCCCTCCAAAGGAAAGCTTACTGAGGGATTTTTAGCGCTCTTAGAAAATCCGACGACTTTGGCCGGCTTTGAACCCGCGACCTTGGGCATAGAAGTTCAGCATGCTACCAGTTACGTCACCGAAGCCGCTTCACACTTAGTCAGATGGAAATCTGAATCTGATCTCGCGCAAGTGCGTTGTCATGGCAACGTCTGATGGCTCATCCCTCATCAATTTAGTAGTGTTGCCATGTCAACCACTGATAGCTCTTGGCATTTTCTTATAATTCCGAAATCATTTTTCTCATCCCTTGGCGCAATGGTGGCTCATATCAAAAATTCTTTCAGACAAACGTTTTATGTAATTATTAGGGGAATATTGTCCATTTTGTACGGTTTTGATATTGTGCCTATTAACAGAGATATGATTAATGTTTCCCGAAAAAAACACTTTTTCCCACCCCTTTGGTCAATGGTTGGTGCTATCAAAAAACGTTTCAAACATAAATTTCTGAGCTTTATCCGACACATAGTATGAACTTTGAACGGATTCGATATTTCACATATTAAGAGAGTTATAGCAATATTTCATTTTTTCGAAAAAAAAAGTCCCCCATTTTCATCCCCTTCGACCAATTTAGCCCAGTAACGAACTCGTCCGAGATTTTATGGGTATACATATTCGGTAAAAAATTCAAAGTGATTGGTGGAAAATTACGGCAGTTATCGTGTCCACAAGAAACTGATATACATATATACATATTGAACCCGATGGGGTTATGCTGACTGGAATCGAACATGGTTCTCAGAGACTGTGATCTCAGTAAAAAGGTTCCGCCAGGAAGCGAACCAGAGACCTGTACAGGGAGTTTCTTGGTAAAAACCCCTCGAAAGAAATGTATATTTAATCACTGGTGTGATTTTTGATGAAATGGCATTATTTATTAAAATAATGTAGGAAATAATGAGCGGATTATATCATTATAAGACGATTTGGTGTAAGCTATTGGAGGTTTGAAGCAGAGAGGAGGGCAGAGCTGACATTTACTAATCGGCCCAGAATTGTGGGTTGGTCCCAGTGGAGCCACGTCCATCTCTGTCACCCCATTATGTCGTCTGGAGCAGGGGAGAGGCCTGAAAAATGACACAGTTATTCCCCGACGGAGAATAGATGTAGAGGAGGGGCGGTGAAATGCCCAGAAGAATCATTGATTACTCGTGATTGGAGTAACGAATCGAGATGAGAGTTGCACACAGGTGAATATTTTGGCAAGAAGATAATTTTAGAGTCTTTTACATGCGAAATTGGTGCATATTTAGTGATGTGCGTAAGGACTGTGAAGCGACCATTGTTCGCGGAGGGATGTGAAGATGTTGACGGGGAGTTCCCGATTAGGTAGCGTCCCACGCCATGGAGAAAGGAATTAATATAAATTAATTGAACGAGCGATTCCTTTGCACACATATAGTTTTGGGACCTGTGAAGAGAGAGGAACACAATGATCATGGTTTGAAGACCTGAATCATGCTGTGAGAGGAGCGAAGATTACGCGGGAAGATGTTGCTCTACTTTCTGTGGAAATCCGATATAAGGGAGTAGACCCCAGGAGGAGCCCTCAGTTGTTGAATCTCAGTTGAACCTCACTTTGAAACTCACTCTGTTCTAACTCAGTCAAGCTCAGTCTACATGCCGCCAAGCGCAGTTACAACCAGTTATTGTCTTACTCAATTGTCAATTGTAGCACAATGGAAATAAGTTGCAATCAGTATGCAGCAAATATGCAGCAGTACGAGACAGCGTGTAAGCCGCAGACAGAAGTCTTCAAATAAGTTACGTGCAGTCTTCGAGTGAAACTTCAGTCAGCTACAGCCAGGTTGAAGCAAGTTCGTCAAGGCAAAACGCATGACGATTCTATTCATCGAGACGCCGAACAAAGACTGGTATGTGTAAAAGAAACAGAAAACATGCTTGTATGAATAATAGTCGTGATATAGGCATAATCAGCCGCACGAACTATGACGTGTTCAGTTACGAAGCACCGTATAGACTAACGGTAGAAATATTGTAGATAATTATTTGTGAAAGTGTTGAACTTTATTAAGCGCAGTGAGTATAGTATGAACTAATCGTATATGTGTAACTACGATAGAATGCGCTAAAGAAACCTTACTAAGTGTTTGGTATTGCCATGAGAATACCAGATGTTAACGCTCATGTTTGGGAGCCAGCGTATTGATGTAACGCAGGACGCTTACTGTAGGAGTAATGATCGTCACAAAAACTGTTGGAGAGTTCCGAGAGCAGATAACCAGACTTTCAATCAGGAGTTGATAACGTAAGATGCCGTCGACACCTGCAATTTCGATCTCTGCTAGGGAATTTCAGCATTGAAGTGTGTATAAGTGACGAGTGTTCAGTGTAATGTATATGTAAAAATATCATTTAAAGTAGTGTTTGATGAAGTGTTTCACATGTTTAGGGAGTGATAACTTCCTGAAAGGTATGCAACGTGTCGTGTTGGTGATAGAAATTATGTATAATCAAATGTGTGTAAACAAGAGAAATATGTCGCGTTAAACCCATTATGGCGGGCGACATGGAAGAATATGATTGGTTGGAGCCACCTTAGATGCCTATAGAGATGTAAGTACCCCACAAATTATGGTTATAATTATGTAGAAGTATGGACCGATGCATGTCTGTGATTCCGTAAAGGTATTGTGAATTCCTTATAGATGCCAGTAAAAATCAGTTAGGAGGCTGATCCTCCATGTTTAATCAGTATTGAGTTGATTTTTATAGAGTTGAAATGATGATTTGCATCATTAAGTGGAGTAATTTTTTCCACTATGAATTAAGAATGGCAATCAGTTATGTAAATATAACGAACGCGATTGTTCGAGTTTAAAACGTCTAGCTATGTCGGAAATTTTGGTAATTTATATGAGAATAATAATAAATAATGATTTTGGTCATTTATGTCAATGAGATTTGTAATAATAATAATAAAGGATGATTTTGGTCATTTATGTCAGTGAGAAATGATGATAATAATAATAATGGTTATTAAGAGTATGAATGAACACATCAGGAAACAAATAAATGTTGTAAGCGAGAATTATTAACGCTAAGTGCAAGACTTATCAATCTAAGCAGGAAGATGTTACAGTGAGATTACATTTCAGTAATTATGAAAAGAAGTTTTATATCAGAATATTGCATATATTCGGTAATGATACCAGTAATGAAAGAGCTTTTAGTGGATTGAATTTGCAGCTTAATTGAGAAGCTTATAGAGTAAATGTTAGATTTCTCTTAATATTAGAGGTCGGTGTGTCGTAGCATGGAGCATTAGGGGCCAGATAGTCTATTCTACGTATGAATTCTCCTATGTCGTGGACATTGTTGGAGATATTATGTATTCCGGAGTTTTAGTGAATGGACCCTAACTCTGAAGAAAAGGATTGAAATGTGTTCCGGGCTGGAATCTTGTAAGAGTCGAGGAAAACAAGGACACCTCGCAGCTCTATGATTTCCCGAGAACTTATGATGAGTTATTTACGCTCGTGGGCAGCGAAAACTCATGGCGACAGTGGTTTTGTGCGCCTATATTATACTTGAGACATCGGTCACCGCCAGGCTCATGCATTACGAACCCCGAACCTTCATGTTGAATGGACCCATGTGAGGCCATTAATTAATCGTTATCCTCGACGTAGGAATAATTACAAAAGCTCATTCAATACCTGTTGGCATAATAGTCAATTAAGATCCTTTGGGAACATGTGTGCCGGTTAGGACACAGTATTTGTCTTGTAAATCTCCACTGCTTAGAGAGGGAAGCTTTCAAACTTTTAGAAAGGTCGAGATAATTGGTGGAACGACCCATCCCACTTTCTATTGTGTAGCGATTTCTTTAGCCGAGGGTCGGTGCCAACCACCCGAACCGCTCAGGCAAGTTATAAAGGGAAGAGATTCTAGACCTTGTTAAAATGACATATAATGCGAGATTGTTATGTTGAGTATTATAGCCATGTGGTTTGTGAACACATGGATAATTATAGTCAATCCTGATGGTTCATTAATTTAGCTATCTGACGAATAGTTACATGATATATTTGTACTGTCACTGGAACCAAGTCATGTAGTTGGTTACTAGATGCCAATCGCCATGAGCGCGGGGCAGTCTATCGTACAATCCGACATAAGCTATAACGTAACGTTTTATCTAGGAATCACAGACAGCATGCGGTGAAACCATATAATTGAAGGATATGTAGGGGGTAGCTTACATAATTATGGAGTTGCACGGTGATTTTGGTGCAACGTCCAAATAGGTAAATGCATGCAAAGCATTTCATTGGTGAGAAGAAAAATATTAAAACACGCACGGCACACATAATTGTTTAACATAAAGAGGTTTAAGGAATAATCCTTGTTGTAATATTAAAGAAGTCACATTGTATGACTGTCATGTTAATGGACAGTGTGTTTTGAAGTCGTAGGTGCATCAGCGCACTAGTATATCCTTGTGAAGTTCACAGAAGGGTAAAGCGTTATGGCTAGTTATGACTTTGTTGTGATTTCATATTTGTTTACTTGTGGATTGTGGAAGTAAAAATTTTGTTTGCTTTTATTTTATGCTTTTTTTTGGGTATTGTTTTGTGTTTGAAGCCATGATTTATTTTAATGAATTAAAGTTTTAGAATAGAGTTGTGCCTTATCATTGTAGAGTTGATACCTTTTAGCCTCAAATCCAAAATATGCACTGCAAAATTGGGGTTACCGTACACGCCTGAGAGCTGATGCTAGTTGGAGGCGGATGCATATTATCCAACGAGATTACTCACATGGGTACATGGAAATTGATGTCCTATACGGTGATTTGAGCTAAAGGTACGACTAAAGTCGGTCAGATTTAATGCACACAACTCTATTAAAGTAAGAATTAACGAAGTAGGGTGTGACCGCTCCTAATCCATAGCTAAGTTCCGATACGTATATATAAATTTTGATAGATTGTGCTTATTCTCTACTCATTTATCATGGCCCAAGCAGCGTGGGACGGTATTAACTCTTTATGGAACCGCCTGCGTCAGTGCAATATGAGCGATGTTGGCATTGCACGAACCGGGCAACGATAGATACATATTAATTTATCATGACGCCCATCTGTGGAGTCTATGGTAGTAAAAGCTCTATTAATTTATCATGGCGTGGCCCAAGTGGGGCTTTCGGCAGTAAAAACCACTCCCTGAACAGTTTTTATAGTAAATTAGAATATGGCCGATGTCCTACTAATACCACGACTCATGAGATATAATTTATCATGGCGCCCAGAATACGTGGAACTTATGGGATTTAGGGAAAACCCATAGATTTTTTAATGGTATTTCATGGGGAAAACCATAGTAATTGTTTTGCCTCAAACTGTGTTTGAGTGATTGTTGAATTCAGTAGGCTTTTTGAGGTAACGCAGAATCTCTCTATTGAGAAGAGAATGGCCTAAGGGTACGAGCGTTACATACCCAATCCACAATCTACCATAATATTATCAGGTTTTGTACGACTTCACAATATGTGTGCAGTGTTTGATGTTTCTCTTCGAAACGTATCCACATATTTTTCCAGGAAGCCTGCCTGCATATTTAAGTGTGTTATTGTAAAATGTCAGGTACAGAGGAGATCTTGCAAGTTATTGCAGGACTGAAACAACATTTTGATGCTGCTCACGTGCAGAACAAACTGGAAACCAAAGCTTTCCAGGATAGTATAAATGCTCGTTTAGAGGCAAATCAGGTTGCAATGGATAATAACCAGATTGAATTAAACAATAAGTTAGGTCAAATGCAAGAAGTCATTAAGACCGAAGTAACAGATACTGTTGTAAGCATTGTATCGGAAATGCAGGTAAAAACTGACAAACGCTTCGAGGCTATAGAAGCCAAACTTGAGGGTAATTTGCAAGCGTGTAGGCATGCTCAGGAGCAAACCAACAGTAAATTAGAGGCGTTGTCTAACGATATCAAGGATATTCAGATCCAAAACGAGGCGAATCTCGAACGCCAAGCGAAACAGTTCGCAGAGTTTACGAAAACAGTAGACCAGAGATTAGAGGAGAACGACTCCAAATGGGATCAGAAATTGAAAAGCTACGCTAGAGCAATTAACGGTGACCTCAAGAAACAGGACCAGAATATATTAGGTCAATGCCAGGAAATAGGCGAAATTAAGGCTATCGCTCAGGAAAATAAGGAGCTGGTAGGCAACGTGAAAGGTCAGATGGGTAAAGTTCATAAAGAACTGGACCAAGTGCAAAGTGATATTGTCATAGTCAATAAAAGACAAGAGGAAAACAGAGGCGAGATCACCAAGGTCCGGAATGAATTGTCTAAAATCAATGGACACATTCAAGATGAAATTAAAGGTCTGAGAGAAGAACTCGAAATAAGAGAAGGCCAGAAAACAGAGGCAAGCGACAAGACCCTTGCTCAAATTAAAGAGGACGTAGAGGATGAAATATCCCATATCAAACAAAGTCTGAAAGAAGACAAGGTGAAAATTTTTCAAGTAGCCGAGGAAAACCGAGATAGGCTTACAAGAATAGAGAAAGAAGTCATTACTCGCCTAGAAAGAGCAGAAATGCGCCATAACCAAATGGAGACGAGGATAATAGCACAGGAGGAGACACTTCTGAAATATCCTAAGTCAAGTGAAGGCAGCATAGAGGATATAAGAAAAACAAGGTGGGCAGACCTAGAAACCCAACCTATAAGCAGGAACGCTGCAGGCGCAGGAGAAAGTCCTTACATGACGCCAGGTGTACCAATTGCGGCATCGACGCCACATGAAAATGCGATGCACACCCAGGTGATAAACGTCATTAGGGCAAGTGAAGAAAAACCTAGGAAGTTTTCAGGTAGTCACTGTAGTATGACACCAAAATATTGGTTAAAGGAAGTGACTGAATATCTCAATGATGCACGAATACCGCAGGAGCGTAGGCTACGTGCTATAGAGAAGTTAACAGAGGGGGAGTGCGCATTATGGTTTCGCAGCTTCCGTTACACTTTTGATACTGTTGAGGAATTCCGCGAGGCATTCTTGAAGAGGTATTGGGACGCCGCGACTCAGCAGAATTTACGGCTGGATTTGTATGCCAAAAAGTACAGCACGAACAACCCGACGAAGTACGCAGAATTCTTCATATCGCAGATGTGTCGTTTTAAAGAGCTGGATCAAAAACCTAGTGAACTGGAGCTATGCATTGCTATCGCCAAACAGCTTCCATACGAGATCCAAAGGCTACTAATCTCGGCTAATGCGAAAACTGCTATGGAAATGGAGACAGTTCTAAGGCAACTGGACCTCACCACAGCAAATACTATGCGTCAGAGTCGAACCGTGGAACAAGTCCACGTGACCAACACACAGACTGACCAACAGCAAGCTCCAAGGAACAACAAGGCCACGAGCACAGAAACTTTAGATTCCTATGGACGGCAATGGGAACAAGAACCCAGAAAATGGCAGTCAAGGTACAAAGGAAATGCTAATAAAGCAGGAAGAGGTCGAAGTTCGTGGAATAAACACGATAACAGGGGCAAACCGTACCATAACAATGGAGGTAATAATGGCCAGGAAGGCAATAATAGAAATTGGAGACCCCAAGAGAGAAGAAATAACTTCGATGACGAGGCAGAAGAGCGATATCATGCTTCTTTGCGATACCTCGAAGAAAGGGGAGATGAGCCCCAGAAAGCACAAGTCCGCTGGCAAGAAGTCATGCAGAACAGGACATCGCCAGACAGATATGGAGATGGAGCCAAGAGTTTGGAACTACAGCGCAGCGAACAGGAGAGAAGGAACTCCAAAGGGGCGGGCGCTGAAGAAAAAAAAAACGCCAAAATTAGAAGAGCTCGGGACTGATGGATGGAAGTCTATTAACATCATCAATTGGATAGCCAAACCAGAAGAATTGATTGAGGATACAGGAGGACCACAGGTCATGGTCAAGAGAGAATTGCCTATTATAATTGTGAGAGTGGCAGGATTAAAAGTCAGAAGTCTGCTAGACACAGGATCAACAGTGAGCCTGATGACACAAGCTCTATATAATGAAATAGCCCGGAGAGAGAACATTTTGAAGATACCGATCTCCAGTGTCAAAATTAAAGGGGTAATTCCAGACAGAACAATGATATGTAAATACCAGGTATTCCTAGATTTACAGATAGGAGGCTCTATTTACTCACAGAGTTTTCTGTTAGTAAACAAACTACCTTATAACCTACTTATTGGGGCAGAGTTTATAAGGGAATACAGAGTGATAATTGACCTAGCACAGGACAGGGTTATGTTCCATGTGAATGAAGAAGCTGAAGGCTTAGAGGTCGCACTCAATGAAATTGAACCAGGATCCAGTGAACAAGTATGGCATACATACAGAGATGTGGCTGATGAAGAAGTGTTAGCTATTGAGCAGTTAGAAGCGGAGCTCAAAACACTAGCCACAGACTTGGAAAAAGATCTGGAACCCAAATTGGAAGAATACATTTCGGAGAAGCTAGAAGAAGCGAAAATTGGGCTAAAAGAGAAGGAAAATTTAAAGCAGTTATTACTGGAACAGAAGGAAGTCTTTGATTCGAGACCTGGTCGGATAAAGAACTTCACTTATGCTTTTCAAGTCAGTTATTGGACACCATTTAGGCAGAAACCCTACCCTATAGCTGAAAAGCATTATGCTAAAGTGAAAGAGGCAATTCAGGAGATGTTGGAGGCCGGCGTTATTGAGAAAACACCTACGCCTTATGTAAGTCCATTGGTAATTGTACCAAAGACAGACGGATCTGTCAGAGTCTGCTTGGACCTGAGACGCTTAAATTTGAGAGTTATTCCGGAATTTGACCAAGTGCCACCTATTAAAGAGATCCTCAGGAAGTTTAAAGGAAAAACTATATTCTCAAACTTGGATATCACATCCAGTTTCCACCATCTTGAATTGGAGAAGAAAACTAGTCTGTTGACAGGATTTATGTTTGATCAACATACATTCACATTTTTAAGGCTACCTTTTGGGTTGAAAACAGCTGGTTCAGCCCTGATAAGAGCGTTAGATCGCAATCTATCAGATGAGGTTAAAGAGAGTACCATCAGATATGTAGACGACATTCTACTCACATCAGAATCTCTGGAGGAGCACATGAGAGACCTGAAGAAGTTGCTAGATGACCTTCGAGAGGCGAACTTTAAGGTCAATATCAAGAAATCGCACTTCTGTCAGAGGGAAGTTAAATTCCTAGGGCATGTTATTGATGCAAATGGAGTGAAGCCCAATCCAGATAAATTGGAGATAATTCGGAATTTCCCTCGACCCACGAAAGTTAAGCACGTCCGACAGTATTTGGGAGTAATTGGATTCTTTTCGAACCACTGCCCAAACTATACTGCGACAGTAGCACCACTGCAGGACCTATTGAAGAAAGGCGGCAGATGGAATTGGACGGAGCAATGTCAGGAAGCATTCGTGAGGTCAAAACAAATGCTTTTGGAATATGTGAAACTGGGATACCCAGATTATACCCAGAAGTTCATCATACAGACGGATGCATCACTTATTGGGATTGGAGCGATGTTATTCCAGGAAAATGTTGACCAGCCTGAGAAGAAAGTTTTTATCGCCTTTATCAGCAGAAGACTGAGAGCCCATGAGAAAAATTACACGATCACAGAGATAGAATTGCTCGCAATTTTGTACGCGTTGCAATCATGGCACAAACTCGTGTACGGCTTCCGAATAGTTCTGAGAACAGACCATAAAGCTTTAACATTTTTGTTAAAGACAGATTTGTCTAGTCAGAGATTGACAAGATGGTCCCTGTATATCCAGCAATTTGATGTGGAAATAGAATACTGTCCAGGGAAAGAGAATGTAATACCGGACATATTAAGTCGTTACCCTAGAGAAGAAGAAGTACTAGCGGTCCAGATTGAGAATCGAGATCAGAAGACGTTGGATGACTTAAGGAACATTACCAACCTACAACGCGAAGACCCATGGTTGAAGATGATAATCGATTACTTTGAGGGACGTTTAGCAAGGGGAACTGCGATATACAGAGAGGCGGAGGCATTGGCAACAGAATATGTATGGTATAATCAGATATTACACAAGTGGGACGATGTGGATCACACACGTCAAAGGATTGTAATTCCTGCATCTTTGCAGAGGAGGTTAGTATGGCTAGCCCACAGAGCATTTGGTCATCCGGGGATTGATAAATTCTGTGCTCTGTTGAAGGAAGCATTTACTTGGCCAAAATTGAGAGAAACGGTGAGAAATGCTATTAGAACATGTGATCTTTGCCAAAGGGTAAAGCCGAATCCCTTTTTAATGAGGCAACGACCTATCCCGTTATTACCAGAGAAGCCAAGGCAGCTATTGAGTATCGACAACTTTGGACCATTGCCTAGAGCACGTAGAGGCAATAGACACATTTTTGTAGCCATGGATGTATTTTCGAAAATGGTGGTGTTGTGCCCCATTCAAAAGACAAGTTCAAAACAGGTCTTGAAGCGCCTGAAAGAGAGAGTTATTCCGATTCTTGGGAAGCCGGATAACATTCTCTCGGACCACGGAAGTTGCTTTACTAGTGCAGAATTTCGTCGAGAACTGGAAACTCTAGGAATTAGGCAGATTTTATCTACCATTCGCCATCCTGAGGCAAGTCCCGTTGAAAGAGTAATGAGAGAGATCCAGAAATACATGAAGATCTACTGTTCTGAAGCGAATTGGCGTTGGATTGAATTTCTAGAAGTCATTGAATACTGTATAAATAATACTGTACATGAGGCGACAGGTCAGGTTCCCGTTACTCTACATCTGGATCAGAGACCAGAGAGACCGTGGAATGGTGTTATTCCATTACCAGTAGACGCACAGCCCGGTAGAGAATTGAGGATCCAACGAACCTCTGAATATCTAAAAGCACAGGCGGAGAGACGTCAGAGAAGGAATCGTGCGAAGAGGTATCATAAACCGCTTCTCGTGGGACAGAAAGTTTTAATTAAGAAACCCGCCAGTTCAGATCCAGAGGCACGGAAGTATAAGAAGTTTAATTTTTCTTACCACGGCCCGTTCGAGGTGATAAGAGACCTCCAGAACAATGCATACAGGTTAAGGCATTTAGAGAATGGAAACGAGGTCGTTATGAACATAGCCAACTTAAAAATTTATTACTCGCCAGAAGAATTCGATGAACCAGAAGAAGAATTAGTAACGCACACCCAACTCAACGTGGAGAGCGGAGGCAGCCAAGCAGGCAGACCTGAATGTTGGAACGGCGAGACGGGACGAGAAGCAGACAGTTTACCCAGTGTAAGCGGAGAGCAGAAAGAATGCCAGTGTTTGCGAGAACTCTATGAAGAAATGGTCAGAATGGCTAGAGAGGTTGAGGCTGTAAACGCGACCCTTCGCAGGGAGAATAGACAGCTCAGAAACAAGGCCGAGTGTGGAAGGGGGAACATTACTAACCCACTCGCAGCCAGACAAGGTGAAGGACCCCAGACGTAAACACAGACGGTGGCCGACAGTCAGCTGGTTACTTATATAAGCCACTTGCATTGGACTTTTATAAGTTTTGCAAGGGGAACATGAACCCGATGGGGTTATGCTGACTGGAATCGAACATGGTTCTCAGAGACTGTGATCTCAGTAAAAAGGTTCCGCCAGGAAGCGAACCAGAGACCTGTACAGGGAGTTTCTTGGTAAAAACCCCTCGAAAGAAATGTATATTTAATCACTGGTGTGATTTTTGATGAAATGGCATTATTTATTAAAATAATGTAGGAAATAATGAGCGGATTATATCATTATAAGACGATTTGGTGTAAGCTATTGGAGGTTTGAAGCAGAGAGGAGGGCAGAGCTGACATTTACTAATCGGCCCAGAATTGTGGGTTGGTCCCAGTGGAGCCACGTCCATCTCTGTCACCCCATTATGTCGTCTGGAGCAGGGGAGAGGCCTGAAAAATGACACAGTTATTCCCCGACGGAGAATAGATGTAGAGGAGGGGCGGTGAAATGCCCAGAAGAATCATTGATTACTCGTGATTGGAGTAACGAATCGAGATGAGAGTTGCACACAGGTGAATATTTTGGCAAGAAGATAATTTTAGAGTCTTTTACATGCGAAATTGGTGCATATTTAGTGATGTGCGTAAGGACTGTGAAGCGACCATTGTTCGCGGAGGGATGTGAAGATGTTGACGGGGAGTTCCCGATTAGGTAGCGTCCCACGCCATGGAGAAAGGAATTAATATAAATTAATTGAACGAGCGATTCCTTTGCACACATATAGTTTTGGGACCTGTGAAGAGAGAGGAACACAATGATCATGGTTTGAAGACCTGAATCATGCTGTGAGAGGAGCGAAGATTACGCGGGAAGATGTTGCTCTACTTTCTGTGGAAATCCGATATAAGGGAGTAGACCCCAGGAGGAGCCCTCAGTTGTTGAATCTCAGTTGAACCTCACTTTGAAACTCACTCTGTTCTAACTCAGTCAAGCTCAGTCTACATGCCGCCAAGCGCAGTTACAACCAGTTATTGTCTTACTCAATTGTCAATTGTAGCACAATGGAAATAAGTTGCAATCAGTATGCAGCAAATATGCAGCAGTACGAGACAGCGTGTAAGCCGCAGACAGAAGTCTTCAAATAAGTTACGTGCAGTCTTCGAGTGAAACTTCAGTCAGCTACAGCCAGGTTGAAGCAAGTTCGTCAAGGCAAAACGCATGACGATTCTATTCATCGAGACGCCGAACAAAGACTGGTATGTGTAAAAGAAACAGAAAACATGCTTGTATGAATAATAGTCGTGATATAGGCATAATCAGCCGCACGAACTATGACGTGTTCAGTTACGAAGCACCGTATAGACTAACGGTAGAAATATTGTAGATAATTATTTGTGAAAGTGTTGAACTTTATTAAGCGCAGTGTGTATAGTATGAACTAATCGTATATGTGTAACTACGATAGAATGCGCTAAAGAAACCTTACTAAGTGTTTGGTATTGCCATGAGAATACCAGATGTTAACGCTCATGTTTGGGAGCCAGCGTATTGATGTAACGCAGGACGCTTACTGTAGGAGTAATGATCGTCACAAAAACTGTTGGAGAGTTCCGAGAGCAGATAACCAGACTTTCAATCAGGAGTTGATAACGTAAGATGCCGTCGACACCTGCAATTTCGATCTCTGCTAGGGAATTTCAGCATTGAAGTGTGTATAAGTGACGAGTGTTCAGTGTAATGTATATGTAAAAATATCATTTAAAGTAGTGTTTGATGAAGTGTTTCACATGTTTAGGGAGTGATAACTTCCTGAAAGGTATGCAACGTGTCGTGTTGGTGATAGAAATTATGTATAATCAAATGTGTGTAAACAAGAGAAATATGTCGCGTTAAACCCATTATGGCGGGCGACATGGAAGAATATGATTGGTTGGAGCCACCTTAGATGCCTATAGAGATGTAAGTACCCCACAAATTATGGTTATAATTATGTAGAAGTATGGACCGATGCATGTCTGTGATTCCGTAAAGGTATTGTGAATTCCTTATAGATGCCAGTAAAAATCAGTTAGGAGGCTGATCCTCCATGTTTAATCAGTATTGAGTTGATTTTTATAGAGTTGAAATGATGATTTGCATCATTAAGTGGAGTAATTTTTTCCACTATGAATTAAGAATGGCAATCAGTTATGTAAATGTAACGAACGCGATTGTTCGAGTTTAAAACGTCTAGCTATGTCGGAAATTTTGGTAATTTATATGAGAATAATAATAAATAATGATTTTGGTCATTTATGTCAATGAGATTTGTAATAATAATAATAAAGGATGATTTTGGTCATTTATGTCAGTGAGAAATGATGATAATAATAATAATGGTTATTAAGAGTATGAATGAACACATCAGGAAACAAATAAATGTTGTAAGCGAGAATTATTAACGCTAAGTGCAAGACTTATCAATCTAAGCAGGAAGATGTTACAGTGAGATTACATTTCAGTAATTATGAAAAGAAGTTTTATATCAGAATATTGCATATATTCGGTAATGATACCAGTAATGAAAGAGCTTTTAGTGGATTGAATTTGCAGCTTAATTGAGAAGCTTATAGAGTAAATGTTAGATTTCTCTTAATATTGGAGGTCGGTGTGTCGTAGCATGGAGCATTAGGGGCCAGATAGTCTATTCTACGTATGAATTCTCCTATGTCGTGGACATTGTTGGAGATATTATGTATTCCGGAGTTTTAGTGAATGGACCCTAACTCTGAAGAAAAGGATTGAAATGTGTTCCGGGATGGAATCTTGTAAGAGTCGAGGAAAACAAGGACACCTCGCAGCTCTATGATTTCCCGAGAACTTATGATGAGTTATTTACGCTCGTGGGCAGCGAAAACTCATGGCGACAGTGGTTTTGTGCGCCTATATTATACTTGAGACATCGGTCACCGCCAGGCTCATGCATTACGAACCCCGAACCTTCATGTTGAATGGACCCATGTGAGGCCATTAATTAATCGTTATCCTCGACGTAGGAATAATTACAAAAGCTCATTCAATACCTGTTGGCATAATAGTCAATTAAGATCCTTTGGGAACATGTGTGCCGGTTAGGACACAGTATTTGTCTTGTAAATCTCCACTGCTTAGAGAGGGAAGCTTTCAAACTTTTAGAAAGGTCGAGATAATTGGTGGAACGACCCATCCCACTTTCTATTGTGTAGCGATTTCTTTAGCCGAGGGTCGGTGCCAACCACCCGAACCGCTCAGGCAAGTTATAAAGGGAAGAGATTCTAGACCTTGTTAAAATGACATATAATGCGAGATTGTTATGTTGAGTATTATAGCCATGTGGTTTGTGAACACATGGATAATTATAGTCAATCCTGATGGTTCATTAATTTAGCTATCTGACGAATAGTTACATGATATATTTGTACTGTCACTGGAACCAAGTCATGTAGTTGGTTACTAGATGCCAATCGCCATGAGCGCGGGGCAGTCTATCGTACAATCCGACATAAGCTATAACGTAACGTTTTATCTAGGAATCACAGACAGCATGCGGTGAAACCATATAATTGAAGGATATGTAGGGGGTAGCTTACATAATTATGGAGTTGCACGGTGATTTTGGTGCAACGTCCAAATAGGTAAATGCATGCAAAGCATTTCATTGGTGAGAAGAAAAATATTAAAACACGCACGGCACACATAATTGTTTAACATAAAGAGGTTTAAGGAATAATCCTTGTTGTAATATTAAAGAAGTCACATTGTATGACTGTTATGTTAATGGACAGTGTGTTTTGAAGTCGTAGGTGCATCAGCGCGCTAGTATATCCTTGTGAAGTTCACAGAAGGGTAAAGCGTTATGGCTAGTTATGACTTTGTTGTGATTTCATATTTGTTTACTTGTGGATTGTGGAAGTAAAAATTTTGTTTGCTTTTATTTTATGCTTTTTTTTGGGTATTGTTTTGTGTTTGAAGCCATGATTTATTTTAATGAATTAAAGTTTTAGAATAGAGTTGTGCCTTATCATTGTAGAGTTGATACTGAACCCTTGCAAAGAAGCATATGAGACTCAAATTCGGGGCGTAACAGGTCATATTCGTAAGTTGCTGTCAGGGCGCTTCATTAACTTGCAGGGTAACATATAACAAAATTAACATGCAGGAAAGAGTGAAGCCAGGGTTAAAAACAACTGAATTTAATAACAAATCACCATATTTACACATAAACAAATAACAACAAATCTCCCAACTGACTCCCATTTAATAAAAATGCCAAAAACTAGGCGATATCTCTGGAGAGATTAATTACTTGGACCAAGTGTCCTTAAATGAAAGATACAAAAGTGACCATATAAGTGACCATATAAATGCGTATGCCGTTCTACATGCATCACGATGTGTACTTTGAATGCGTGATTCGTTATCATCCGGGATGACCCTTCAAACACCGAATCCGCATTTCCTAGAGCTAGACCGACACGGGGGAACACAACTACACTACTTAAATTAAACCGACACTTCCTAAATCTACTATAAACAAACACAAAATTTCCGAGTGAAATTGGACATAGATTGCCGTAGCAACATTTACTGCCTAAAAACTTAGGTCTTCTCACACAAATCAACACAAGTACATTAACACGTGACCAATAGAAAAAATACTCAAATGACCGCTGTCAAAATTTACAAATACTCTACCACTACACCACACGGGTGTGACACACAAAATTACATGAATTGAGTCATCAACAAAGCAATAGGCAAACAGCCAACATTTACGTTAATCACAATATTTTATCCATACAAGGTACAACAATCCGTTACAAACATGGCGAACTCCCCAATTAATTATGGCTTAAAAATTAACCATCACAATGAACAGGTTTGCTATATGAAAGCTTACAGGGATCAGTCGGACACAAGGACTGCCTATCAAAATAAGTCACAGGCAAAACGGGCGGTTTGTGGAACTCTGCATGTCTGTCAACCCACGTGTCAAAATGCCTCGACCTCCCAGAACATGGGTCGAACCTCGAAGAAATGTGCCCCAAAGCACAATAATACATGTGTGTGTCAGAATAACCATATGGACAAGAATCAACAGTCTCCCAAGAGCACTCTGTCTTTCCATCTAAAAAAATACAATAGCAGCAAAAATATATAAGGGCGGTAGGACAACTACCCCCTCCTCACGTAGAATCAACACACACTAGACACATCAACACACACTGAATCACACGTATGGGTTTTGACAGACCCTGAAATAAAAGACACAAATAATATCCACATGCTGGCGCCATCGTTCTATGCCGTGACTAGTCACCTGAAAAGGACTCAAGAAAATCTATCAAAATTAGAACGAAGGTGTTCTACAATTACTTTTAAGTTGGTGCACTCGGCTACCCTAACATGAATAATAACCTGTTCAGACAAATGTTTTACACTAATTTCCTCCCATTCCTATTTCAAATATTAACGTTAACAAAGCACCATTTATCGAATGTAACGGGTTCCGCAAATTGCAAGGGTAAAATCACGCACGCACGCCGCGTACATTACACTTGACTCAAGAAAGAAAACAAAATATCAACAAACACTTTGGCCACGCGCCAACGGACATTTAAACATACAGTATCGGTACAAGAAAAACTCTAAAACAACAAGAAAGAAAAACATGACTATTTACAAAGTTCCCCGGCCAAATCTAACTACATAATTGAAATAAATCCAATTTTAGTACATCACCGCTTCTGCATGTAGACCAAGGACATTCTCCTCAACCCATTGCCCTATGGACAATTTAGCTCTCCATAGTAGTCGTCTGTGCTGATTTCTTGAAGCTCATCCCAACTTCAAACCACGTGCTGTTCATCTTGGTCTCGACTCCTCGGCAGAAAAGTTCAATATTAAATGTTTGCCTATCTATAATCGCTTGCAGGCTACTCAGTTCACCCACAATTGTCCTATTGCGATTAATAGCGAAGACTGGCCCTACTTATATCAGACACACGCACTATAAAAACATACATAAAATACACACACTTTATACATAAAATATACAATCTCGAGTCCGCGCCACTGGCTCGTTAACAAGTTCACAATCCTAGCTGCACTAGCAGTCGCTATCTCGTCCGGTATTTCCGTCTGTACTATGGACTCCGGTTCTGGTAAGCGCTAATTAGGGTGGTACGATACTTCCCTCTTAAAGTTGAACTAGTCGTCTTGAAATGAATGTTACTGTTTAGTTCACACAACAAAGTTGATTTTATAATAAAATGTATTACAGCCTTTAAAATTTGATACTGCGATCGCTGCGACTTCAGTTCCTCAAAGCTCACAAAATAAATTAGCTTTACTGATTTAGAGCGTAAAAATCACGTTTTACACCAAATAATGACTTAGATAAATTCGAGCGTCAAAATCACAGTCCAAACTGACGTGGAGTATGCCTCTCAAGGCTCCAAACATTAAGACTTTAATTGGCGTCAGGCCAAGCTATTTATGAGAAACTGACAAGGGCGGTGGAGTGGGGCAAAGTCGGATAAAAACTTCCAGAGTTTTTGTCTCACAAAGATGTAGCTAGTGTCATTCTTCTCCAAATAAATCCAACGTCTCAAATAACTCGAGCGGAAATTAATCCGTTCGGCGGTTCCTTAGATACACACTTCCGCGGGCTTTTTACTACTGACGCCGTCCACCTCGTGGTCACGGCTTGGTCTCTTGCGATTGGCTGATTCAATCGTATGTTCGTTGAGAAGACCTCGTGATTCTTCCTTTATGTCTCCAATTTTGGTACAGTAGTTGCACAATTTAGCCTTGAACTCGACTAATTCTGGCCGTCCCCCAGGAATAGCTACTGGCTCAACTTCTGTTGCAATCGTTACGAAATGCTGGCCTCCCTAATATCCAAGTCGACTTCCTTACGTGCTGCCTGGGCCGTAGTAATAATAATAATAAATATGAATACTTATTTATCCAAGATCAATAAGGGTTCATTTGTCCTCAGCAAGGTTTTGAAATTCGAAACAATTTATTGGTTTGGATTTCAAAAACAAGATCCACTGTAGTAACAACACATCTCTTTAAATCTCACTCAGCTGCTCGAGTGTATGCCCCTCTGACTCAATTAGTGTGCTCCCTTCTCGCTGGAATGTCACTCATATTTCCACTAGGTCTCCCCTTCTCCTCAAGTAGTTGCCACTCCCGTCGTCTCAGCTGCTCGTTGTTTACAAACAAAGTGCGTACTCAGGTGCTCCCCGTGAATTTGAGTGTTTGTTTTCAAAAATAAATTTTGCAATACAGATTCTGCACATATCATCTTTCCTACTCATCAAATGGTTCCCTTCTGTAGTACGGTTTCAAATTGGCGCTATTAAAAACAGATTTTGCACCAGTGCTCACTTCTTCTAATCTGTAGGCATTGTTACCCAGATTCTTAATTACCCGGAACGGACCAATGAACCTTGGACAGAACTTGGCGAAGACTTTGTTCTTAGGGTCGGAGATCGGTGGTCTACGAACCAGCACTAATTCTTGTTCTTGTAACTCTCGGTGAAACTTCTTTCCTCGGTATCGTCTCAGCCTTCGGTCCGCTTGGTTCCTCATGTGCTCCCTCGTTCGCTGGATTCGCAAATCATGCGCTAATAATGGATCCCTTGGGCAAGGAATGATCTTATCCCAAGTTCTTTCCGGCAACCTGTTGTGGTGTACAATCAGTGGGACTTGACCCGTCGACTCGTGCTTAGTAGTGTTCATGCACATCTCAATTTCTCCTACTTTGTCTACCCATTTATTGTGTTCGTTAGGAATCATTACTCTGTAGTATTTAGCGACACAGCGAATTGTTCTTTCGCTCGGATTTCCACAAGGATGACGAATACTTGAAAATATGTGTTTTATTCCTAGGCTCTCCAAACCTTGCCTAAAAACATTGCTTGTGAAATAGGTACCGTGATCTGATAGAATGGATTCCGGCTTCCCAAGCATCGGAATGACTTTGTTCTTAATTCTACTGAGGACTTGTCTTGATGTCGTCTTCTGAATAGGACATAGCACGACCATCTTCGAAAATACATCGACACACACCAAGAGGTGTCGGCATCCACGCTTTCCTTTTACTAAAGGACCAAAGCAATCAATTGCGAGCATCTCGCATGGTTTCTGCGGTAATAGTGGTATTGGAGGTTGTTTCAGAATAAAGTTGTTCGGCTTTGTGCGCTGACAAGCGTCACACGTTCTAATTACTTCAACAATGGTGAATCTCATCTTGGGCCAAGTAAAGGTCTCCCCTATCGTAGCTTCAGTCTTATCCGTGCCGATATGTGCTAGGCTCTCGTGAACATGCCAAGTTAATCCCCTCTGCAGTGATGCTGGAACTAAGATCCGCAGTTTAGTATGATGCTCATCCACGTACTTATGTAACAAGTTATTCAAGTAGTGAAATCTCGCTTGTTTAGCACTGGCTTCCCGGTACTCTGGTGAATTTGGTTGTAACTCCTTCCTATAGAATTTTATCATCATCATCATCCATGGGTCAGCTTCTTGCTCCTTCCGAATATCCTTCAATCTTGCCAAAAACTCACGAGCCTTAGGTGTCAAGGTAATATTGTGAACTTCCGCTATTACTTCGTTTCCGTCCTCAGGGTTTCTACTCAAGGCATCTGGAATGACGTTCAATTTCCCAGGACAATGCTCTATTGTGATGTCAAACTGTTGTATGTAGATGGACCAGCGCGTTACTCTCTCACTTGCTATTGTTGTCTTAAATAAAAACGTCAGTGCATGGTGGTCGGTTCTAACAATGATGGAATAACCATAGATCATCTTGCGCCACTGTTGTAGAGAATATAGAATTGCTAGTAGCTCAAGTTCCGTAACTGTGTAGTTTCTCTCATGTTTCCGTAATTTACGACTCGTGAATGCCAAATAGGATTTCTTCTTGGGTTCTTCAGCGTCCTCTTGGTACAGCATAGCACCAATCCCAATTAACGAAGCATCTGCTTGAATGATAAATTGTTTCTCAAAATCCGGATATCCAAGTTTCACACAGTTTTCCAATAAATCCTTCGTTGCTTTAAAAGACCTGTCGCACTCCTCATTCCACGACCATCGATTCGCTTTCTTCAACATCTCCTGCATAGGCGCTACTGTTTCTGTGTAACCAGGGCAATTTTCTTTGAAGAAACCAGTCACTCCCAAAAATGCTCTAACATGTTTGACTTTGGTAGGTGTGGGAAATTTCTTAATAGCATCAATCTTGGCTGGATTAGGCCGCACGCCCTCGACATCAATTATATGTCCCAAATATAAAATTTCGCTCTGGCAAAAGTGTGATTTTTTTAAGTTGATCTTGAAGTTCATGGTTCTCAGGTTATCCAACAATGTATTTAAATTTATCAAGTGTTCTTCCATTGTCTCAGAAGCGATTAATATGTCATCAACATATCTCGTGGTGAAGTTCTTGACCTCCTCAGTCAGATTTCTGTCGAGTGCTCTAATGAGTGCACATCCCGCAGTTTTCACGCCAAAGGGCATTCGACACCAGATATAACTTTGATTGTCGAATAAAAATCCCGTCAACAGTTGAGATTTTTCTTCAAGTTCAAGATGGTGGAAACTATTCGTCAAATCAACACTTGAGTATATCTTCTTCCCACGGAAGCCTTTCAAAACATCTTTGATCCTCGGTGCTTGGTCGTGCTCAACTAGCAGTTTACTATTTAAAACTCGCGCGTCTAGGCATAGCCTAATTGATCCGTTTGGCTTGGTCACAGCCAATATTGCGTTCAGATAAGGAGTTGCAGCTTTCCTTATCATGCCAGAATCTAATAAGTTAGTAATAATGTCCTTCACCTGAGAAAAATGCTTCTCTGGGATCGGGTACAATTTACTTTTAAATGGGGTCCAATCTGTCACCTGCATAGCATATTGAAAATTCAAAACTTTCCCAGGTACGGTGTCAAAAGCTTCTTTATGCAATCTTAAGATTTCTTCCAGTCTTCTTCTATCAGATTCCCCTACGATGGCTTCCTTAAGTCGCTCCTGAAGTAAAATTTCGAATTTGGTTCCGCCCATTTCTTCTTCCGCCAAATGCACCCAAAGTTCCTGTGAAATATCTCGGCTGTCAATTTCTAGCACTGCTGTCTGGTTAACTTGCTCTCCCCTCAAGATCTTATCTCCGGCCTCATTAGTGCATTCCTCAACAACCCAAGTGTTGGCCTCTCTCTCCAGCGGATTCTCTTCCATATTTAAACCCACATGATCCAATCCTTCTACTTGTTTGAAGCTTACAGTGTTGTTATGTAAATCAATTACAGCATGAAAATCGCAGATGAAGTTGGCTCCTAAAATTATATTGTAGTTCATCTTTGGAATAACAATGAATGTTTGTGAAAAAGTATGGTTCAATATTTCCAGATCTAGGAATGCTTGCTGTTTACAATTCATAGTTTTGTCAGGAATGACACCTCTGACTTTCATTAGCGGTACCGGCATAATAGGAACAGTCTGTTTTCTTGCTATTTCTTTTATCAAAATTTCAGTGACCAAGCTCACCTGGCTACCTGTATCAATCAAACATCTCACCCTCATACCTCCAATATGCGCGTAAATAATTGGTAGCTGTCTGATAACGTTTTCACGGTTCTTCACCACTTCCTCCAGGCAGTCGTCTGGGAATGCTACCCACTCTTCTATATTGGCCACTATCATCTCTTCTTGCTCCCTGGCGATCTCCGTTTCTAGCCTATCTCCTTTCAATTCATTTGGTTTTTTTTTTATCCCGGGCCCCATTAGATGTGTTTCGCCGGTTATCATTCTGTCGCTCCTGTTGCCTCAGTAAACTCTCTGCCCCCTCTCCTTGATGATTGTCTGGGCTCTGTCTGTTCGCCATGGCACGCCCCCACTTTTCCTTCTCCGCTTCTTCATTACTTAATTGATCCAGGTATTTACGGGATTCAATATATCGCTCGTCCCAGTTATTCCTATATTCTCCTCTGTTTTCTTGGCGATAGTCCCTGCCGTTACTCCATCTACCATCTCCATTTCTTTGGTAGGGTCTACCTTGTCTCTGGTTTCCCCTCCAATTTGTGTACTCCCGCTGGTACGTCCACTGATTATTTTGATTCTGGTTATTCTGATGATATCTCCCGCGGTTATTCTGATAGTTATGATTGTTGTGATGGAACTGGTTTCGGCCGTCAAAATCTTGTCTTCTTGGCGTGAACTGTGTTCCCGTGGACTGTGTCTTACTTTGGTTTCCCTGGCCGTGGTTATTTTGGGGTCCCTGAACTACCTCTGCCGTGTTTACACATTCCAAATTCCTTCTTCCTGTCTGTGGGCTCACCATACTCGTCTCATCTGTCTGAGTAATTCTTCTGCTTGGACTGCGGTCTGAATGTTTCCTGCGACTAGCAATTGTTGGATATGCATTGGGAGTTGTTTTCCGATGGTTAGAACCATATTCGGCTCGCTAGGCGGGTCATCAAAATCCCTGAATTTTACCAATTGCTGACTAAAGAATTCTGAAAAACGGGTTGGATGGGTACTATGGTATTTGCGTGTGTACAGGTCCATTCTTAACCCCTGTTGTAACGAAGGACTCCAAAACTTCTTCAAAAACGCCTCGCGGAATTGATCCATGTCTGTAAATGTGTACTTGAAACTTAAGAACCAGGTCAGGCTAGGTCCTTCCAAAAATTTCTCCACCAGTCTTAATTGTTTCTCTGGGCCGATGTGTTGGTCATTAAAGTAATCCGTTAATTGCCGTAAGAATGCTTTGGGAGTGGTTCCTGAATTTTCTTTGAACTTATCGGGCTTAAAATCATTACCCCGAATGACTTGGATGACTTGGGCTGGTGCCAAGTTCGGTTGCGGAGTTGAAGTCTCCCCCCTGTACTGCTGGAATGCATTAGTCGTTAGTCTGGGACTTTGACCTCGACTCGTGTCCTCAGCCAACTTCGAACCTGCCGGACTTCCAATACTTGTTTGCTTTTCCTGTATGTTTTCATTTGAAAATAATGTCGCATTCTCTAATGATCTAATCTCGTTCTTTATGATTAATTCTGATTGTTCCTGCAATTTCGACTTCATATTTTCCTCCAGTGCCTGCATTCGCTTCAAAACTGCCAGCCTGTCTTCCTTATTCGCCTGAGCCTGCTGGTCCCAATCTCGCCGGATCCTACTTTTTAAGCTATTTATTTTCTCCTCGTTCCTTTCTTGGTTTTTCTCTAGCTCTTCACGTATCTGTTCCTGCGTTTTCACTAGTTGTTCCCCCACCTCTTCTCTTATGACCTCTTGTGTTTTGATTAGCTGACCTTCCAAATTATCTTGAGTTTTGACGAGCTGCTCCCCTACTTCTTGTCTTATTACCTCTCGTGTGTTTATCAGCTGGCCTTCCATCTCTTTCCTTATGATCTCTTGTGTTCTGCCTAATTGCTCCTCTAAATTTTCCCGCAAGTGTATCCGCTCAGTTTCAGCCTTAATTTCGACTTTATCTATTTCCTTTATTAATTCCAGCACGTTGTTATCTACCGAATTAATCTGCTGTTGTAGTTTCTCTTGGGTCTTCTTCACTCCCGCGGTGTTACTGACACATGCTGCCTCTATCTGCTTAAGTTTATCCGCCACCATCTCGTCAAATTGCATTAATTTATTATCAAATTTTGCCTCCAATTTCTTCATTTCTCCTAACTGTCTGATGTTGTTTTCCGCAACCTCGCCTGACAGTTTCTCTACTTTTTGAACGCTCTGGTTGATATCATTTGTGATTTTCCCTAACTGTTCGGTTTGTGTTACCGCCTGTTGTGACAATTTGTAGTTAAGTTCATTGAGTTGTTTGTCAGTGTCTAATTTCTGGACTTCTAACTGGACCGAAATGTTACCGCTCATATCAAGTAATTGTTTTTCACAGTCTATTAATTGTTTTTCCGTTTTCGCGGACATCTGCTCTAATTGTTTTTCACTGTGCTCACGCTGAGCTTCTAATTGTTCTTTTAATTGTTCTTCCGTCTTTACGGACATTTGGATCGACATCTGTTCTAATTGTTCTTCCGTTTTCGCGGACATTTGGATCGACATCTGTTCTAATTGTTCTTCCGTTTTCGCGGACATTTGGATCGACATCTGTTCTAACAATGCCTTTATCTCATCAACAAGCGCCATATCACACACAAAAATATATTCAGAGAAAAACAGGGTTATGGGCTAAGGTTTCAGTCCTATACGCACATACATGTCACACATTTAAATATTACTGGCTCTACTTTAATGAAAATTTCAGTAACAAAATGTACTGAATACAATGACACTTATTCCCAAACAACAAAATAACCCCTAGTGATCTGCTTTTAAATTCCTAACCAACAGAATTTACGAAACACCAATTAACCGAAGTCAATTAAATGTCAAATATAAGGCAACATCTCCTGCTTTACTGAGTTCATTAATAATGCAAATTTCTAATTTTAATGTGGGCGCCAGAACAAGTTTATAACAAATACAAATCAAATTCTAACCTTGTTCAATATTTCTAACCTTAGGAACTCAGTGATTTTACTAATGCACATGGCGGTACAACATCGCCTCCATTTACTGAATTTACATGTCCGCTTGATCTGGCATCATTTCTCAACGAAATAAATATGAGATCAGCGAAGCAACAACAACAACAAGCCCCACGTTGGGCGCCATTTTTTGTTTTATGAACCCTTGCAAAGAAGCATATGAGACTCAAATTCGGGGCGTAACAGGTCATATTCGTAAGTTGCTGTCAGGGCGCTTCATTAACTTGCAGGGTAACATATAACAAAATTAACATGCAGGAAAGAGTGAAGCCAGGGTTAAAAACAACTGAATTTAATAACAAATCACCATATTTACACATAAACAAATAACAACAAATCTCCCAACTGACTCCCATTTAATAAAAATGCCAAAAACTAGGCGATATCTCTGGAGAGATTAATTACTTGGACCAAGTGTCCTTAAATGAAAGATACAAAAGTGACCATATAAGTGACCATATAAATGCGTATGCCGTTCTACATGCATCACGATGTGTACTTTGAATGCGTGATTCGTTATCATCCGGGATGACCCTTCAAACACCGAATCCGCATTTCCTAGAGCTAGACCGACACGGGGGAACACAACTACACTACTTAAATTAAACCGACACTTCCTAAATCTACTATAAACAAACACAAAATTTCCGAGTGAAATTGGACATAGATTGCCGTAGCAACATTTACTGCCTAAAAACTTAGGTCTTCTCACACAAATCAACACAAGTACATTAACACGTGACCAATAGAAAAAATACTCAAATGACCGCTGTCAAAATTTACAAATACTCTACCACTACACCACACGGGTGTGACACACAAAATTACATGAATTGAGTCATCAACAAAGCAATAGGCAAACAGCCAACATTTACGTTAATCACAATATTTTATCCATACAAGGTACAACAATCCGTTACAAACATGGCGAACTCCCCAATTAATTATGGCTTAAAAATTAACCATCACAATGAACAGGTTTGCTATATGAAAGCTTACAGGGATCAGTCGGACACAAGGACTGCCTATCAAAATAAGTCACAGGCAAAACGGGCGGTTTGTGGAACTCTGCATGTCTGTCAACCCACGTGTCAAAATGCCTCGACCTCCCAGAACATGGGTCGAACCTCGAAGAAATGTGCCCCAAAGCACAATAATACATGTGTGTGTCAGAATAACCATATGGACAAGAATCAACAGTCTCCCAAGAGCACTCTGTCTTTCCATCTAAAAAAATACAATAGCAGCAAAAATATATAAGGGCGGTAGGACAACTACCCCCTCCTCACGTAGAATCAACACACACTAGACACATCAACACACACTGAATCACACGTATGGGTTTTGACAGACCCTGAAATAAAAGACACAAATAATATCCACATGCTGGCGCCATCGTTCTATGCCGTGACTAGTCACCTGAAAAGGACTCAAGAAAATCTATCAAAATTAGAACGAAGGTGTTCTACAATTACTTTTAAGTTGGTGCACTCGGCTACCCTAACATGAATAATAACCTGTTCAGACAAATGTTTTACACTAATTTCCTCCCATTCCTATTTCAAATATTAACGTTAACAAAGCACCATTTATCGAATGTAACGGGTTCCGCAAATTGCAAGGGTAAAATCACGCACGCACGCCGCGTACATTACACTTGACTCAAGAAAGAAAACAAAATATCAACAAACACTTTGGCCACGCGCCAACGGACATTTAAACATACAGTATCGGTACAAGAAAAACTCTAAAACAACAAGAAAGAAAAACATGACTATTTACAAAGTTCCCCGGCCAAATCTAACTACATAATTGAAATAAATCCAATTTTAGTACATCACCGCTTCTGCATGTAGACCAAGGACATTCTCCTCAACCCATTGCCCTATGGACAATTTAGCTCTCCATAGTAGTCGTCTGTGCTGATTTCTTGAAGCTCATCCCAACTTCAAACCACGTGCTGTTCATCTTGGTCTCGACTCCTCGGCAGAAAAGTTCAATATTAAATGTTTGCCTATCTATAATCGCTTGCAGGCTACTCAGTTCACCCACAATTGTCCTATTGCGATTAATAGCGAAGACTGGCCCTACTTATATCAGACACACGCACTATAAAAACATACATAAAATACACACACTTTATACATAAAATATACAATCTCGAGTCCGCGCCACTGGCTCGTTAACAAGTTCACAATCCTAGCTGCACTAGCAGTCGCTATCTCGTCCGGTATTTCCGTCTGTACTATGGACTCCGGTTCTGGTAAGCGCTAATTAGGGTGGTACGATACTTCCCTCTTAAAGTTGAACTAGTCGTCTTGAAATGAATGTTACTGTTTAGTTCACACAACAAAGTTGATTTTATAATAAAATGTATTACAGCCTTTAAAATTTGATACTGCGATCGCTGCGACTTCAGTTCCTCAAAGCTCACAAAATAAATTAGCTTTACTGATTTAGAGCGTAAAAATCACGTTTTACACCAAATAATGACTTAGATAAATTCGAGCGTCAAAATCACAGTCCAAACTGACGTGGAGTATGCCTCTCAAGGCTCCAAACATTAAGACTTTAATTGGCGTCAGGCCAAGCTATTTATGAGAAACTGACAAGGGCGGTGGAGTGGGGCAAAGTCGGATAAAAACTTCCAGAGTTTTTGTCTCACAAAGATGTAGCTAGTGTCATTCTTCTCCAAATAAATCCAACGTCTCAAATAACTCGAGCGGAAATTAATCCGTTCGGCGGTTCCTTAGATACACACTTCCGCGGGCTTTTTACTACTGACGCCGTCCACCTCGTGGTCACGGCTTGGTCTCTTGCGATTGGCTGATTCAATCGTATGTTCGTTGAGAAGACCTCGTGATTCTTCCTTTATGTCTCCAATTTTGGTACAGTAGTTGCACAATTTAGCCTTGAACTCGACTAATTCTGGCCGTCCCCCAGGAATAGCTACTGGCTCAACTTCTGTTGCAATCGTTACGAAATGCTGGCCTCCCTAATATCCAAGTCGACTTCCTTACGTGCTGCCTGGGCCGTAGTAATAATAATAATAAATATGAATACTTATTTATCCAAGATCAATAAGGGTTCAATACCTTTTAGCCTCAAATCCAAAATATGCACTGCAAAATTGGGGTTACCGTACACGCCTGAGAGCTGATGCTAGTTGGAGGCGGATGCATATTATCCAACGAGATTACTCACATGGGTACAATATATTACATAAATTATATATAAACTTTTGAACTGACGGTGGTTTTGGGGTCTGGGGGATGTGAAACGCGAAGATATGTCGAAATTTTCCGGAAATCGAAACATGGTACCCATTGCAATAGTTAGCTTTCTAATGAAATCTACTTAAAATACTGCCGTCAACGACGCCTAGCTGTGAACTTGGCTACTAGATGCCACCTCAATCAGCAACTCGCAACGAACGTTGGAACTTCCCCTCCGAAGGAAAGCAAACTCAGGGTTTTTAGCGCTCTTAGTAAATCCGACGACTTCAGCCGGGTTTGAACCCGCGACCTTGGGCATAGAAGTTCAGCATGCTACCAGTTCCGATACCGAAGTCGCTTCCCACTGACATATGAAAACTGAATGTGATCTCGTGCAGTGGCGTTGTCATAGCAACTGCTGATGGTCATCCCTTATCAATTAAAAGTAAAGTTGTCATGGCAACCTCTCTTGGCACTTGGCATTTTCTTATAATTTAAATAATTTTGTTCACCCCGTGGCGTAATGGTGGGTCATATCAAAAATTCTTTCAGACAAAAGTTTTAGGTAATTATTGGAGGAATATTGTCCATTTTGTGTGGTTTTGATATTGTGCCTATTAACAGAGATATGATTAATGTTTCCCGAAAAACCCACTTTTTCCCACCCCTTTGGTCAATGGTTGGTGCTATCAAAAAACTTATTTGACATAAATTTTTGGCACTTATCCGACACATATTATGAACTTTGAAGGGATTCGATATTTCATGTATTAAGAGAGTTATAGCGATATTTCACTTTTTCGAAAAAAGCCCCCCATTTTTACCCCCTTTGACCGATTTTGCCCATTAACGAACTCGACCTAGATTTTATAGGGATACATATTATGTAAAAAATTCAAAGTGATTGGTGCAAAATTACGGCAGTTATCGTGTCCACAAGAAACTGATATATATATATATATATAGATAGACAGATAGATACATATATACATAAATTATATATAAACTTTTGAACTGACGGTGGTTTTGGGGTCTGGGGGATGTGAAACGCGAAGATATGTCGAAATTTTCCGGAAGTCGAAACATGGGACCCATTGCAATAGTTAGCTTTCTAAAGAAATCTACCTAAAACACTGTCGCAGTCAAGAAGTAAGCATTGAAGCTTAAGCCACAAAAATTCCTCGGTTTGATTCCGACTCTACCATGACGATTAAAATCTGGTATGTGAACTGGAATGAATCCTCCTCAACCTCGTGAGGTCAACTGACAATAGGGGATGGGTTCGTATGCTAATTTAGGCCATCCTAGAAATCAGAAACCGCAATTGACGTTAGATTGGCCGGTGAAAAGCTAAAGGAAGTAGGAGACTGCTGCTGCTTAAGAAGCAAACAACAACAACAACAACATATGTGATATTCAGTGAGTCCGGAATATTAACTCCTTCCAAACGCCTGACGTAAGCAAAGAGGATATAAGTAGGTTGGCTCAGGCAAGGAAAGTATTTCTACAGATAAGAAATTTGTTGACAACATATATAGATTTAGGAAGCCATTTTTGAAAACCTTTGTCTGGAGCGTGGCACTTTATGGAAGTGAAACTTTGACTGTTTGAGCAGCAGGTGTCTTAGTATGTATCCTACCAACGTATCTCTTCTCTTCATTAGCAGTCGCCATAAACATCTCTTATCTGTAGAAATTCTTCCCTTGCCTGTACCAACCAACTTTTTATATCCTCTTTGCTGCGTCAGTCACTGGTTATTTTGCTTCCTAAGCAGCAGCTGTCTCCTACTTCCTTTAGCTTTTCACCGGCCAATCTAACGTCAATTGCGGTTTCTAATTTCTAGGAATAGCAAACTTAGTTATGGAAGAAAGGGTTAAGGACAAGAATTGTATGGGTAGACTAAAGTTAAAACATGTTAAACAGATTGCTTCGGATGTTAGCTGTGGTAGCTCTATAGAGATGGAACGATTAGCACAGGGCAGGGAGGCATGGAGTGGTGCATCAAACCAGTAAAAAGACTAAAGAATCAAACAACAACAACAACAACAGACGTTATATTCTGTGGGTTCGGCATATTAACTCTTTCCAAATGTCTGACGTCACATCCCTTCCATTGGAAGCCCCAATTGAAAGTACACACACACAGCTATCACAATGACACTGGTTGTTGGATAGATTTCCTAATTTCAGGCCAAGGCCATCCCTTTCCCAATCATAGTTTAAATTATAAATACGCACACTAACACAGACACAACAGTAACACAGGTTATTAGATACGTCCTACACGCGGATAAATGACCACGGTATCGGAAGGCTTTAATTAATCAACAGCGACTAAATCAACAACCTAATGTACTGTATATGTTCCTGCTATTTTGGTTTTGGGCACAATCGAAATTATGTCATGTGGTGCTCTTAATTAGGTGCCGTTTATATACGAGGGTGGATCGAAAAGTTCTTTCCCCTATTCTTTTTTTTAGCAAAACATAATACAGGTAATTACAAATACAGTAAACTCCCGATTATCCGCGGAATTGACTGGCGCGGATACCGCGGATAATCGAATTTCGCGGATAAGCCGCAAAATTGCTGGTAATGGTTAAACAAAGGTCGAAGGCACTAAAAAACAACACACAAGTGCTTTAAATAAGTTTATTATACAATAAAAGGACATACATGATAACAAAACTCAGTCGATGTTATGTGTGGTATTAAAAAGTCTTGTATACTGTTTAACAAAAAAAAAAATCGGTCATCTGCTTTTGCTTTTTCGTAATGAAACACTTTTTCTTTGTTTGTGATTTGAGTCTTCTCAACACCATCTTGTCACAAAGTGATGCGTCGTCTTGCTCTTCAAGGTATTGATTGAAGAATCCTGTCAATGTGTCCTAATGCTGCATCATGAGTAACGGTCCTCTGCATCTGCGTTTCCTCATTGTCTTCCGATTCAACCGATTCAATCCCTCGTACTTGATTTATGATGTTTTCATCTGTACACGTTTTGTACTGTACATTATCAAGTGTACTGTACTGTATTTGCGATTTACGATTTTTATTACGTTTAAGTATTTAGTAACTTTATTTCAATTTTGAGAAATAATTTTCGGTTTCCAGACCTTCCTTTTTTATAAAAACGTTCTCCTACAGGCACCGCGGATAATCCGCAAAGCGGATAAACCGCCCGCGGATAATCGAGAGTTTACTGTATACGTATGGTTCTACGTACCTCACACTATTTTCCCACATAGTCTCCACATTTGTTTAGATATTTGTCACATCGCAGCACTAAATGTGAGATAATAATAATAATAATAATAATAATAATAATAATAATAATAATAATAATATCGTATGGCCTCGGATGCCGGGTGCAAGCTTTGTTATTAGATACCCAGAGGGGCAGCTTGCATGTCGAATTTTGTTGTTCCTTGAAGCACTATGATAGTCAAGGAGGTTAGATATCTAAAGCTCCTTGACATTATAGCGCTTTCTAGTCGAGAAATGAGGAACTTTCTGTTAGCGGAAAATCCTGAGATTAATTTTGCCATTATGAACACGGCCTACTGAATTCAAATGGGTTCTTCACCATGTCATGATTTTTGCCACCTTTCAAAAAAAAATCAATTACCATGGCCAGGAGCGAACCTGCAAGCTTGGGGGTTAGTAATCCGACACGATAACCACTCACCCACCGTGACAAGCAAGTTTGAGATGCCCTTGTAGTAGAATTCAGCCGGCTGACTGTGGAACCATCGTCGGACTACTGTATTGGCATCTTCGTTGCACGTGAATCGCTGTCCTGCCGGGAACTTCTTCAGCGGACCACAAACCTGAAAATCACTAGGGACAAGGTCCGGACTGATGGTAGGTGTTCCAGACTCTCCCAATGAAATAACCGGAACTTGTTGTCGGTTCTGGTTGTCACATGTGGTCTCGCATTGCCAGTTCTGCATCTAATAAATGCAACGCCAGCATTCGGGACTTTCCGTCCTGCTCTTGAGTTATCGCTAAATGCTAGTCAAGTGGCGGCCTGACCTGACCCATGCAGACTGCTCGATGCAGACTATTGTAGCCTGAAGAGGAAAATCATTCTATAAGATGGCGGGAGCGCTTATGACGGCTCCCCCTGGCTTGGTAATCACCCAATCTGTTTATGAGTGGGTTTGTATTTAGTGTAGCTGTTCTATAGAGTCTAACTGCCCGTCCGTGAATTCTTTCACTGATGGTCGGTAGACCGTATTCGTTATGTAGTTGAGCGTTGCGTACGTTTATTGAAGTTTATTGATAGTAGAGGGGGCAGCAAAGCCCCATGCGGGACTGGCATATTCCATGACAGGACGCACAATGATGCTGTATGTGAAAAGTCTGCTCCCGTCATCTAGTGCACTCTGAGACTTCATAAGAGGCCAGAGTTGCGCTTGGATCGCTTTCGCAAGGTTCGCGCGCTGAGTGACGTCCTGTGCGAAAGTAAGGCCTCGATCAAGCGTAATTCCCAGATACTTTGTAGCTGGCTGCCATCTGATTACATCGCCAAAGAAATTAAGGTCCTGGACTTCTGTAAATTTGCGTCTTTTGGTAAACAGAGTGGCAGCACATTTACCGTCATTAATTTTTACTCTCCAATCCCTTAGCAAGGGGTGAAGGGTAAGCGATTTGGAGGTTTTCTGCAGCTCTATGTCCTCTCCAGGAGGTGGAAGAGATAGCAGTATCATCTGCGTATAAGTGGAGACTGGTAGCATCTGTTATGGGGATATCAGAACGATAGACATTGAAGAGGGATATCAGAACGATAGCCATTGAAGAGCGCGGGAGCTATGACACTACCTTGCGGTACACCGGCTTTGATCTTCCTCAGTGAGGATTGGGCGCAACCACTTGGACATAGAACAACTGCCTTTTCCTAAGATAGGAGTTGATGACCTTGAGTAAGTGATCTGGAAATCCTTTGTGCTTCATTTTGTACAGCAAACCACTGTGCCAAACTTTATCAAAAGCACGACTGATGTCTAGGAAGCAGACTCCTGTCATACGTCGTTCGTTAAACGCGCGCATGATGATCTCAATGAGTCTTAGAAGTTGCTGGAATGGCCTTTGCGGAATCCGAACTGCTCATCATTAATAATCCCTGTGATATATGAATTGTGACTAACCACTCGGTTCTATAGGGAATGCCCTCACTGTGTAAATCATATAATGAAAAATACTTTTCAAAACTTATCTGTAATCGCGAGAAGAGATTAGTAATACGCTTCATTATCCTGGAGGAAATGTGGAAAACCCTGTGGAAAACCACACTCTAGATAGCCGCAGTCAGCACCGGGGTTTGAACCTACAATCTCCAGACTTGCTGCAGCTGACCGCGCGGTCGTGGTGCACGCTTTAATGATCAAGTTTTCACCATGGGTTCTCGGGTATAGCAGCCCACAACGCTAGACGTTACGACAAGAGGCAGTCAGGTCCACCAATCACATACGCTATCATGCAGCCAAACATATTTGCTTTGCAAACAGTCTGTTTTGAATCATAGATTAGTAAATATTTGGTGTTGAACAATTAACCGTAAACTGCTCGAGTTCGTGATCAATACACTGCACAATATTTTGCGTTCATATTCGAACATGTCATGAATTTCAAATGAGCCATTTCATCATTACCAACTCAAACACATATTAAACAGCTTTAGAACATGGTCAATGCCGCATTTTAAAAGCAGAATATGGGGGCCTATTTAAATAGGCTATTGCTATTTTATATTGTAACTGGTTCCTAATTTAGTCCGTAATTTGTCCACCTTATGTCGTTGTGACTAGTATTCTTAGCTTTCACCGTGGAGGTCTCGATTCAATGCCCAGGTTTTTCAATTAATTCAATTCTGCTCTGATCACTGGAATGGGGGTTCCCTCAGCCTCGTGAGGAAGAACTGAGACGATGTGGGTGAAATAAATACCTCAGTCATCCTAGAAGTGGTTTTCCGTGGTTTTCCGCTTGTACCTCAGGCAAATGACGAAAGGGTTCCTAAGATAAAGTCACAGGCACCTCCTACCCAAACCCCAGCCTCAATTACAAATACAGACACTAGTGCAGACATCACACTGAGAAATGTTATCATAAAGGCTCCACTCTCACCAAAGTACACTGGGATACATGACCACGATGTTGCAAAGACCCTAAATGAGGACATGCGTGGAATACTGTGATAGGGATATCAGTTTAAACTCCCTTGCACAGAAACATGTTTATTTCAGTAGAGTAAAAGCCACACTTTTTCTCGCGAATATCGCCCAGTGCTTCTCCTCCCCTGAAGAGCTCTTAGTTCATACACTATTATATGGCTCTCCAGTCAGTTGTAACTCTTCAGTCGGTAGGTTGGTACACTTAGTACATTGTGTTGTTCTAATTTTGTATACACGTGCATAATACTCATACGTAATTCACAAATCCCTATTAATAACTAATCTTATGTAACGAAATTCAAACTGCAAATTGGCTGGCTTCGTGGCTCAGCGGTAACGTTCATGCTTGCTGTTTCAGCAGGTTGCAGGATCGAATCCTGGTGCAGTCAGCTAACATTTGAGGGTGTGCAAATGCGAGGTAGATTTACTGGCGCGTTAAAAGTTCCCTGTGGGGAAAAATTCCGGCGGCACCCCGGCGGTTCTAAACGCCGCAGATGTTAAAAGGGACGTAAAATAAATAACATTATCATTATTAAACTGCTAATTGTATTATAAACACCAAATTACCGCACTACACTCATTGAAGTTAAAATTAAGTTTGTATATACATTTAAACCTCAACACAGTGATCAGGAACTGATGATGACCACTTGAAGGTCGAAACGCGTAATCCTAAAATTGCTCCATTATAGTAGAGATCAAAACTAATATATGCAATTTCTTTTCCAGGAGTGTATTACTTATTATTCATATATTATATACATTGTACTCCTCCCAGTCTTTGGGCAAGATGTGTTGACCGACTGAAAAGATACAAATGACATATGACAGGCAACACTGGAAGAATGCCTTCAAAACTTTTCATAGCTATCCAACTCAGCTGCCCACTGGTCGTCTCGGAGCTGTTAAACTGTGAGTGAGCGGAGCTTCTGTCCCAAGCGAGGGAGATAGATATCTTGTCAAACACTGAGCTATCTGTGGTACCCCTCGCCCATTGGTCACAAGTCGGCGAGATCTGTCATATTACAAAGTATGTTCAATTGTAAGGCGTTCAAAACATGCTACATGGTATGTTGTTACCCGAGGTTGGAAATACGCATGAGCAAAGGGAGTTGAATCATGAATGTATGTATCAAGCGCTGTGATCATATATTCGTGCTTTGCTTTGTTTGTAGACATGTAGCATTAAAATACAATGGCTGGTGAGATTCAGAACACGTCCAAGCAACAACAACGAGCAGTAATCCCGTTTTTAACGGCAAAGGGATGCAAGCTGGTAGAGATTCATTAATGGATTGATTGATTGCTTATTTTAAGATTATATGCATAGCGCTGAGAAGCCCTATTTGTTGCATGCAATAAACAATTTTGCATCAAAAAGCATTATATAAAAATATTACAATACATTATATTAAATAACATTAGAATACATTACATTGAATAAAAATCCACAGCCTGTTTCCAGTCTCCGACCGGGTCAGGAATGGAATGAATGAAGCCCTCATCTAGCGGCGAGGATATGTACTGTAACGGCTGCCGAGGCCTGACGCACTCCTCTGGGGCAATGATTAAATGAATGACAGATGAAATGAAATGATAGTGGAGAGTGTTGCTGGAATGAAATTTTGACAGGGAAAACCGGAGTACCCAGAGAAAAACCTGTCTGCCTCCGTTTTGTCCAGCACAGATCTCACAAGGAGTGACCGGGATTTGAACCACGGACCCAGCGGTGAGAGGCCGGCGTGCTGCCGCCTAAGCCACGGAGGCTCTAATACATTACATTAAATAACAATACTTATAACAATTACCTATAAACTAAGTATTAAATCGCATGATGTGCTTACAAAGAGGCGGCTTCTGTGGCGTAGTTGGTAGCATGCTGAGCTTCTATGCCCAGGTTCACGGGTTCAAACCCGGCTGAAGTCGTCGGATATTTTAAGAGCGTTGAAAATCCCTCAGTATGCCTTCCTTCGGAGGGGGAGTAAAGCCGGCGGTCCCATGTCATAGATTTATAGCATGTTAAAGAACCTTCCACTAAATACACCTGTGTGAAGCTAAATTGTAGGTTAGGTTAAACATTTGACAAACGCTCTTAGGTTCCGACGTTCGTCACCAAGAGTCGACTTCGATGGCATCTGGTAACCTATTCTGAACTAGTAGTCGTTGACGGTTGCGTTTGGCGGCAAAAGTACGAAATAATTGGAAAAATTCAATGTCTACAGTCCTTACTTGAATTGAAAACTGATATGACACACTAATACAGTCATCACAATTAACACCGGTTATCAGACAGATTCTACACACACCCAAAGTACACGGGGCCACACGACCGCTTTGTCGCAGCCCCTAAACTGAGGAACCAACCAACCAACCGCTTACAAAGACACTGTAACCTTCTAAAAGAACATCAATTAACATCCAATAGTACTTCGATAAGGTGCCTTCTGTGTACTGAGCGATGTGAATTCTCCTACTCATGCAGATTATACAAATTATTAATGCGTGATGCACTACAAATAAACGATTTATTGATTTAAGAAGTACGAAAGTGCGGTATCTGCGTTGTGAACTCGGTAAATCTGTTGCTTCGGCCATGGACTGTTTCCATACGACAAACTCCGTCGTAATTATATGAAGGTTATTTCTGTTTAAGAATATTTGCGGCCATTGCCAGCAATCTACGTTCATATCGGAGAATGGTTGCTGTATACGGCTTGTCAAAGGCAGTCGTTACTGAATGGTCGCGAACGTTTTGATATGGCCGTAAGGATACGATGAATTATCCACGTTCTGTAACTTTCATATTTTAGGGCTGTTGAAGAAATTCCGAAAAGGACCAAGATTTCATTCCAACGTAGAGGTACAGAATGTAGTTCAAAACTGGTTAAAGCAGTAATAACTAGTAGTTCCGTGAAGAACTAAATAGCCTATTTTCATGTATTCTACTCATGTTAATGGCCTCTAACAACATACAAAATTTTAGTTTGATTACTGTAATAGATTCGTAGATATTGAGAATCGTCTAAATATTTCGGATGGTCACCATGTTGGATATTTTATATGTAGGCCATGGAGTTATGTACTATTACATGAATCTTATTGCGTAGGTGTATTATTAAAACTTCAATCGCATGATTAGGACACAAGAAATAAAAAAGACCGTGATTTCAAAATTTCGCACAGCTGCCATCTTGTGGTTATGGAACAATTGAATTATATTAGATATCAGTGAATTAAATTTGTATAAGCATTTACCGTACCAAGTTTCATTGCGCTCGGAGGGTTGAATCGCGAGACACGTCCATTTAAATATTTAAATTTCGCGTCACCGCCAATTTGGATTTGTGCTCACCAGGATTTTGAAAGACCGATAGGTGAAATTATGATCATAGCTGACATAGATTAATGGACTAGATATTGAGAACTATCTAAATATTTCGGATGGTCGCCATGTTGGAATTTTGTATATGTAGGTCATAGAGTTATGTACTATTAGATGCCGATTGTGGCGTAGGTTTATTATTCAAACGATGACGTTGATCGCATGATTAGGACACAAGAAAAAAACTTAATTTTAAAATTTCGCACAACCGCCATCTTGAGTTTATGTAAATCATTGAACTAAATTAGATGTCAGTGCATTGCAAGGTGCATGCACACATGCTGAATCATGTTTCAATATGCTCGGATGGTTAAATCGTGGGAAACGTCTATTTAAATGTTTCAACTTCGCTTGGCCACATGTTCGCTTTGCAGTTAACAGGACTTTGAAAGTCGCATAGATAAACTTCTAGCAGTGCCCTTTATCACCGTACAAAATTTTAGGGTGATGTCAATAATAGTTTCGGAGATATAGAATGCCGGTGAAATATTTCGCACAGCCGCCATATTGGATTGGTGAGACTTTATAAATTTGAGGCACATGGTCGGAGTCGGACAAAATAGTTTACCGAGTTTCTTTGAAATCACTGAAAGCGTTTAGATTTTATTACGGAGGGGGGTACACACACAGACACACACACACATACCCACACACATACACTTTACACATTCACACGGACAAAAGGTGATCTCATAAGCCTATTTTCTTCATAAATGAAAATAGGCTAAAAATATTCTTCGTGGACGGTTTTATTTGCCTACCCAAACATTGAGATGCCTACCTTAACACCATGAGTGACATCTTATGAAGAAATCCACTAAGATGACTGTGTAAGTAAACAGGCTACTACTCCTTCATGTGGATTTTCCTCTTATTCCAGAGACCAGAAACTCAGAGGGGTTTCATTTGATCACCCCTCATACATCAAGAATCTATCAACTTTTACACATTTTCATCTGGGAAATATTGAGAGGAGGAGTCTTCAAATATTTCTTAGTAATCGCTTTGTGATATCCATTACGGTTCTGTCCATGCATTTCTTCCTTTACGTGTTGTTCCTTTTCTCTGCGGACGTCAGCTATTAGGGACTTCACTGGAACTGTTAATGCCACGCGATTACGCTGTCTGGAGTTATTGGATGGTAACAAGAGACAATGAGGGCAGTGCGGAGACATTCCAATGCTTGTGATTTGTCCATGCTCATTCATTAGCTGGAATGGACCTGCACAAAGCCAATTAAGTTTCCAATTGGATTGGATGGGCAAAATGGTGGAAAATTGGCTGTTATCGACCTGTTACATTCAAAATACAGGCCGCCTGTAAGTTCATTAGGGCCGATGATGGCTATCCCGGGAACATTGTATTGATGTCAAAACCATTATTCTTCAGGTAGGAAACTAGACTACATAATCACGTGTGACTAGGAATCAACTCTTGGATGGATCACCATTGTAAAATTAGGCGTTGCCTGATGTCCACGATGTCTATGCCTCTTAAGGGAGAACAAAATAAAACCATCTTCATTTAACAGCTGGAACTCAGATGATAGCAGAATAAAATATATCCTGAAACATCAAATACACCTGCCAAAATATAACAAAAAGTTAAGCAGTCAGCAGTACGTGCTACATATCCAGTTCAGTACACATTACAGTGTCTTCATGATCATTAAGATATACATCAAAATACCGATACTATCGCTCTGTTTGCTTATGATGTAAGTGCAACATTGAGAAAAATATTCTACGACGGTAACCTGATATTACAAGATAGCATCTCGGTATTTCCGCCACCAAGTTTGAATCAACGCCTGGAGGGAGTTTAGGAGATTGTTACGTTAGCCAGGCTACTTATACAAGATAACATTCATTATAATAGTGTGCATTATGTAAGCTGATAGCTACTTATAAATATTAATACGCGACATGAGTGATAGAGAGCCGCTAGCAGCGTAAGAATGCAAATTGCTCCAGCCTAATTATAGCAAACAGTTCCGTCAGCTCTCTTGCTTCAAATGTGCAGCAAATATCTTATAAGATTACGCTAAAATGTGATTAATTCCCCTGTGTTACAATTATGATAATATTAGCCGTATCGTAATGATTAACTACCTGTTATTATACCGATGTGCACTTGCTCGAATTGGTTAGGAGCCTTGGGGTAGCAACAGATGGTTATTAAAGAAGCCTGCAGCCACAACTTTAGAGTATTTCTAGTTAATTATTGGCAAATAGCACAGCGATATAATTCACGGTAATTTTCCTTACATGACCGCCACCCAGATTGTCGTTGGTTCAAAGTGACTTGTTCAGCTCGGAATGAAATTCAGTCCACTACATTTCTAAATGGGAATGAACTGGAAATGATGGATGGTCTATGAATTCGAACTCTAATCCCTTTGGTTTCTGGACGGGTGCGATAGCCATTTTACCAAAATGGTCACCGCATGAGAGACATAATTTCCTTTTCAATGCTAAACTTGGAAAGGTAAGTTCCAAATATATTTTAGTGCCTTAAATTGGCTCTATTCCGATGTAATGTAGGCTATTAAAATACAAACTGGGTACTCAGAAGCACGAAATAAGAAATCAAAAGAACAAAATATGAACTGTAAAGAGAAAAATGGTTTCTTGGAGGTTCACGAAAAATAACTGAAAACAAAACAAAATGGTATCTTGAAGGTAGCAGCACAAAAGTACAAAATGTAATCTCAAGAAAACAAATGAGAGCTCCCAATACAGCTTATTTCTTAATTATTTAGGGAGAGATATTTTCGATCCCTTTCAGCAACGATTACCATTCCCTTGTTATTAAAAGTCATTATAATATTCAACATACTAAAATTTACAATTTCAGATTACATTCATAACGGGAAAATAAAACTTACCGGAGTGGTAATACTGCTTATTAATAGTCTAGCCTATATAGCCAAAGGCCTATATCATGTACTGTATTTGTCAATTCAAATGCCATAACTAATTGAAAACTGTAATCAGTTTATAACAAATGTACATGAAATACAGTATGGTTTTCATAACCACAAGATGACAGCTGTGCGAAATTTTAAAATCTCGTTTTTATTTCTTGTGTCGTAATCATGCGATTGAAGTTTGAATACTACACCTACACAATACATTTCATGTAATAGTACATTACTCCAGGACCTGCATTTATAAAGATGCAACATGGCGACCATTCGAAATATTTAGATGGTTCTAAATATCTACGAATCTACGAGTATTACAGCAATCAAACTGAAATTTAGTATGTTGATAGAGGCAATTAACATAAGTAGGATATATGAAAATATATCCTTCTTCACAGATCTATTGTTTCATAAATGAAAATAGGTTGGTTGGTACCTTAGTTTAGGGGCTGCGACAACGCGGTCATTTAGCCCCGTGTACTTTGGGTGTGTGTAGAATCTGTCTGATAATAATAATAATAATAATAATAATAATATCGTACGGCCTTGGGTGCCGGGTGCAAGCTTTGTTATTTGACACCCAAAGGGTAGCTTGTATGTCGAATTTCGTTGTTCCTTGAAGCACTATGAAAGTCAAGGAGGTTAGATATCTAAGCTCCTTGAACACTATAGCGCTTTCTAGTAGAGAAATGAGGAACTTTGTGATGGCGGAAACTCCCGAGATTAATTTTGACACTATGAACACGGCCTACTGAATTCAAATGGGTTCTTTGACATGCCAGCATCGTATGACATGATGTCGTGATTTTTGCCGCCTTTCAAAAATCACTTACCAGGCAAGGAGCGAACCTGCAAGCTTGGTGTTAGTAGACCGACACGTTGACCACTCACCCACCGTGGCAAGCTATCTGTCTGATAACCGGTGTTAATTGTGATGGCTGTATTAGTGTGTGTTATCTGTTTTAATTCAAGTAAGGACTGCAGACAATAATTTCAAGGAGTTCCTACTTTTGCTACCAAATGCTACCGTCCACGACACCTAGTTTGCGGATTTGGCTACTAGAAAAAGTCACAAAATAATGGGAAAGAAGATTATTGTAAGATACGCGGTATTGGAAGTAGGCTATAGTGACGATATACTTTGACTATATATCTAAGTTCAATATTAATAGGGGGCGTGGTGTCGCAGCAGTCAAGGTGTTGGCCTTTCACCAAGATGGACTGGGTTCGATTCCCGGTCAATGCATGCTAGATTTTCGAAGTGAAATGCCATGTCCTGTGGTTCGAATTCCACGTAAAAAGGAGGTCTCGTGGCTCCTAATCACAAGATTCAAAGTCGCGTAAAACTACAATCTTCCTTCCTTTTTCAATATTAATATTTTATTAACAACTGTTTTCAGTCCAAAGACAATGTAAAAAAGACAACGGTCAACACAACTTGGTTTTGCTACATTACAACGTACACATTTTTAGGGCTCCCTGAACTCTAGTTCGTCTGTGTAAAATATTGAAAACCTTCTTACTAAAAGAAGGGCAGAGATTTTGCACCTTACTAACTGATCAAAAGCCATGAATGTACGCAAGATTTTCTACGATGCTGTAGAAATTTAACACCATCACGACATAATAATAATAATTTAATGTCTCTTTTACCTGCTGGTTTGCCGGAATTTTGGCCTGCAGGAGCTCTTTAACCTGGCAATGAATCCACTAACAAAATTAATTCAATATATAAACACCATTCAATGGCAACGAATTAAACAGGGGATTGAACACGCTATTTTGGGTTTTAAAGGACGAATTCAAAGAAACTGCGCCACTCAGCCCGACATATCGTGCTAGTGTAATGGAATTCATCCTTTAAATCACTTGATATTATGCAAAAAAAAAAAAAATGATTAATTCACTTGTACCAGAATCATAATACCACTGTTATTAACCCAATGTGGATTTGCTCGAGTCGCCGGAGAGCCAAATTGTTGCCTGGAGTCTCATCATCAGTCAAGCTTCAAAACGTCTTTCTAATTAATTACGGGCAAAAAGCCGAGCAATGAAACTGGCCGTCATCCGTCCTACATGGCCACCGCTCAAATTACCGTTCGTGCTCTAAGTGTCCGCCCAATTATAGTTTCTAGAAAAGGGAAGGACCTGTTCCTGTTGTATGACGTCCCAGGCTACTCCTTTTTGCTCGTTTAGCTACCAGTCATCTCTGGTGGAGGTGGCTATTGTTGTTTCAAGGGGCACACACCAGTTCAGTTCGTCTTAAAGATAAGTTATATTGACTTACTCGCAGTAGTACTTGGTTTCGCCCGGTGGATTTATATATTTGTTTTATGGATGATAATGAATACTACTACTGAACTGGCACATGATACTTATAAATTAACAGAAAAAAAATCATTTAAACATAACTTTTTTGTAACGGTGGTGGTACCAAGTACTGTAATACAGTATAATGGACGTGTTGATCCCATGAACAGGGAAATGGCAATATACTAACTACAGTACTGACACATGTAATTTACAAACGAACTGAAAACAAGAAGTTCCGTGGCGAACTAAAGAGCCTACTTTTCATACCAATGATTATTCTACAGTATATGAACCTATCTAGAATAATGACGAAATTAAGTTGATAATATCGAAATATTCCTGGTATAATGTAGCCTAATAGAGCACTACAGTTGGCAAGCCTGGTGACTGAATATATTCCTAGTTCCATCTCTTAAGGTACAGAATACAAAATTTGGTTCAAGTCCAATGGACGTTACATGCAGTTAGACATTGGATCTATCAGCACGCGTAAAAGCATGTTGGCAACAATGTCATGCGTGTGCTGGTTAGAAATAATCGGAAATATTATGATATCTTGTTGTGCCAATTTTGGATGAAATCCAATTGTTAGTATATAAGTTATGTAAATGAATTTTAAAATTGGACCTATCAGCAAGCATAGCATCATATTGGCAGCACTGACTTATATTAATTACTCCAAATTAATCTAGAGTGTCAGGTGCTATACAAGTGCAAAGTATAGAGCTGTTGGCTTGCATACTTTCTGCTATATTCATATTAGGGTAAAAAAAAAATAGACAGCATTTATTAACAGTTGGCAGCCCTGATTGCTCTTAACAATACTTATAGTCATATCTGTTATGTTACACATAGCACATACGGTTTGGTTGATATCCAACTGATGGTATAGGAGTTACGTGAATTTAAAAAATGGTCCTATCAGCAGGCTTAGAATCATGTTGGTAGAACTGAGGTATATAAGTTTCTCCAAATTAATCTAAAATGTCAGGTACTATACGTATGCATATTTTAAAGCTGTCGGCTTGCATACTTTCAGATATATTGGTATTTGGATGAAGAAAATAGAGAGAGCAATTATTAACAGTTGGCAGCCCTGGTGGCTCATAATAATACACTCAGTCATATCTGTTTATGTATACATATTACACACAAAATTTGGTTGAAATCCAATTAATAGTGTAGAAGTTATATGCATTAAAATCGGACCTATCAGAAGGCTTAAAATTATTCTGGCAACACTGTCATGTATGGCCTCCTGGAAATTAAACTGAAATAGCAATATCTACATGTGTGCCAATTTTGGAATAGCTCCCATGCATACCTTCCATGATATCCAACATGGAGCTCAAATTTCTATTGCGTTTTTTCAGCAGTTGGTACCACTGACATCATTTTCAAATATGGGCTTGCGATATTCCGGTATACTGTGCCCGTTTAGACCGGAGTCCGCACGACCACATATGCATTTTACCAATAATCAGTCAGCACGAGAGTCAAAATATCCCGGAGCGCCAGATGGGTTAAAGCAAATCGCAAAAACGACATCAAATTTATAAAAAATGCTTTACTGATTTTTGGCTCAATGCAACAATAAGGATAGAAGGAGATTTAATTGGGAGAAACACATCTGGTAAAATTATCTCAGTTTATTTTAAAGTTAAAATCTGACTGCAAAGATGCTCAAAGCAGCATCACTCCACGTGTGGCGATCCACACTCTTATTTACACACAATATACAGAAATCTTCCAAACACATTTGACAATCTTTCTGGAAACACAAGTCCGATTAATAGTCCTGTGGACTGTGTTCCAAAATTATTAATATTTAATTCCAGTTCAAAATTAATTGTCCATACTGGAAATAACGTTGATCACTGTTTGACTATTTACATGATATTAACACTCGTAGAATAAATGTTTATAGAATTTCTTAGACTTTCATTTGTTTTCCAGTTTTCAAAAATATATCGTTGAAAATATTATCATCATCGAAGCAACACAAATTATTAACACATATTAATAACATCTGAAAAGTATTTGACCATTGAGCATAGCATCGAAGAACTGTGTGAAGCACAACAACAATTAATTGTTCTTCTGACATTAAACATTCGAGAAGTGACTCGATTATGAACTTCAAGTTCCAAACAAAATATATGATTTCTGAATCATCAACTTGATCAATAAATGGTTGAACCATTCAACTATTAGATTTTCCACTTGGAAACAATATGAAAATATTTATATTCATGGCCATTCTTAGCAATTTTTACAACTTGCAATTCTTCGACAGAATGCGGAAATTAGAATTGTAGTTTTATAATGAATTCATTTAGTTCATGGCACTAGGATTGAAAAATATCCTTCAAATTATTCGTGGTTAAAGAATTATTTTTAATTGGCAGTGGCCCATTCTATTATTTGTGTAAGAACACAATATTACAACAACAACAACGGCAAAGGTCTTCCTCTGTAGAAGAATAAACTACTATCATGACAAATCCGGGTTCTAGCAAAATCAAAGTCTAAATGGAATTCGAAAACAAGGTTGAAACAAGAACTGATGGTTTCAAAGAAATAACCTTCGGGTTATTCATACGACGAAATGTGTGACTCCAATACTCCTACTATAAACCTGAGCCATCGAACCTGCTATTTGATTGATGCTCGAAAAAACCTTCATTCCTGCGACTTAACATGCGCACCTGGGAATGGCATTTCAACTACTCCACACACATAAATTTTCTTCCCAAAATTTATACAATAAATCAAGCCTCTGCTTGTTATCAACACTGGAAGATTAATAAACTTACAAGTTTATTTTATTTTACCATTCAGTTTAACCCGTGAATTTACCATACTTATGAAAAGCTTCATTTCACTTTCGAGTGTATTTACCTCATGATTTTATATAAATACAACAATATCCTATTTGATACAAATATCATTTGCTTCCCGTTTCATGCCTCTCCGTGTTATATGAAAAATATACTTTGCTCATTGCAAATATCAACTGTTCAACCAGAACTGACATGTTGGTTGAATGCGGGCTTGCGCTAACCACTCTCCTTCGGAAAATCTCCTGTTCCAAACTAGAAATGTTTAAACTACTTCATAGGCTCTTTCTCAATACATATGATTATTAGAAAATATAATATCCAAGAATTATTTAGAAAAATTATGAAAATTATTATTATTATTATTAGTGGATTATTATTATTATTATTATTCGTTATATGTTTAATTATCATCTCATTATGTGAGAATCCACATGTTCGAACCTTCGAATATGGAAAAAATATCCATTCCTCAACAAAAATAAATTTAACTTTTACAGTTACATCGGCTGATTACCGTGATTTCCTTAAAATATGAAAATTCAAATAAATGCTCGAAATGCTCGGTCATCGATTCTAAACTGTTCTGAGTGCTGAAAATGCTCAGAATAACTCTTAATAAGTCTTGCGTAAATCATTACAAGCTTTAAATACGACGAAAAAAATGTATTGGTCATCTGCAGAAAAATAGTTTGTTCCAATTAGCTAGGCATAATATAATTCAAATGTGGCTTACATTTCTTGATGGTCTTGAAGTGTAGTAAACCTGGTCTATACCAGATTTATCCGTAGACATGCCCTATCGGACAAGCACGTATAATCCTTGTATCGGCCGCCATTGTAGACCCACAATTCGTCTAGTCAGACATAGTGGTAGTATCTTTCGACGTTTGAATAAACTGTGGTTCCATTTTAATATGGGCTTCTATCAAAGCCATAACAGTTTGTTCAAATAGGGTCAGATCTAAGTGATCTCTTCTTAAATATGTCAGTTGTAACATAACTCACTGTAATCTCATCAGTACAAGAAAAACATTGACAGTCTAAGCAGTTAACGGCTGTTCTGAAGATCGTTCCCTGGGCATGGTTTATTAATATCACCATCTGCCATGCGCTAGACAACTTGCAGTTTCCCTTGCGTAGACTAATGAACGCTACCGTTATAGACTAGTCTTCAATGTACTGACAGATCGAAGTGGTTAACTAGTTACAAAAATGAAAACTGACTTGAAATGGATTTAAACATCCAAGTATTAAGTTACTATTGGACTGTGACAAAATACTATTTCCTAGACAAAGTCTAGCATATGTCCTTTTGGAAATATAAATATTTCCACCAATGTCTGTAGAAATCAATCACCTCAGTGATTCTCCTCACCAGAAACTTACTAAGTTCCAACTCGTTTGCGCAACACTTCTCGTGACTATCACGATTTGAAAAGAACTTCTGCGTAGATACGGCAACCATGTGCCTTGGCTCAGCGTAGACGCAACTTGCTTGCCATGTGCTTGTGTTGAAGTGAGCTGACCATGCCTCCTCCAGCTGGCTTTTATTCAAAACGCTCAGGGTCACGCGTCATCGCCTGATATCTGGAAATCCTCATATCTCTTGAATCCCTGGTCCGATTTACTTGATACTAATTGCATTCTCTTTCATTTGGCCGTGCCAGTAATCTGATCCCAGTCTCAAGTCTCTACTCCGTAGTTAACTATTTAATCAATAAATAGCCTCCACCTCTGCTGTTACTCGCTACGTCACTTGACATCCAACTATCGGTAAAATCCTTCGAAATGCTTCGAGAAGCAATGTAGCGCGATATTCAAATATCTGAACTTTCAAAAGCGGCTACAGCCTTTCCCTTGATATCTAGGTGTCTGAAACTTGGAATACCCATTCCTAGAGTTGGGCACAATACATCTTTACTCATACTAAATTTCGTTTCGATTGCTGCAGCCGTTTAGGTGTTGATAGGGGGGACACACACACACACACACACATAGCCAGACAGACAGAAGGACAGACAGACAGACAGACATTTTCCCGGATCAATCTCATAAGTCTACTTTTTCCTCATTTTTGCAAAATGTGAAAAGTAGGCTAAAAATAATTAGAAAGAGGAATAAGTGAAATAAAAGACGCTGCCTAGGACCTATATCTCATTGGCTGTTAGAAAAGTAGAGAGAATGTCGTCTCTTGCTGCATAGTACTATAGGATAATGATCGGAGTACATCAAAGAGAATTTGAAAGCACCAAAACTTATTGCAGCTCATAACCTCAATGTACCTCGCCAACACCATCGCACTTATTCAGAGGCCTAATATTTTCATGACGATAACTGAACTGTTTTAAGGGGCCTAAGAAATCTTTTTGCACTAATTTACTCTCCATGACTGCAATTTGTAAGCAGCGCAAGATGTAATTATTTTCCCAATCTGGACCAGAACTCGGGTAGGGGTATCGTGACAGAGCCCGCATTGCCAGCCAACAATAGACTCATTTAAATATTCTTACAGTTACACCTCAATTCTCAGCATCTCTGGTCCCCTATTACTACTGCGGAATAGCTTACTTCCAGCATGGTTGGTTCTAGGGTCATAAAACGAGGTTTTCAGAACCCTTTGTCTGTTATTTATAAAAATCTACACCGTTTCAGCGACCTGACCAAATTTTATGACCAGAATTTGGTTTTTTTGCATTGCGAGTGTTAAATTAAGCCTTACTTATACAAATCTACACCGTTTCACCGTGCTGAGCCAAATGTTAAGTTGCGAGTTTTGTTTCATGCATTGCTAGGTTTAAAATGAGCTTAGATTGGTCTTTATACGACAAATTCTATATTTCGTCCATGTGCCAAACGACCTAAATCTAGGGAATAAGAGAGCTGTCCAAATTTCTAGTAACCCGCAGTATTTCAAAAGGTAAGTACATACAATTTCGTTCAGATCGGTGTAACGGTGTAGATTTATATAAATGACAGACAGACAGACAAACAGACAAACATTGAGCTTTATATACAGAAGTTGATTAAATGCAATAAAACACATTGCAAAATAGGATTATGTAAAATGATATACCAGATTTCAACCAGTTGTGCGAAAGAAATGTAAAAAGCACAGGCACATTAGGCCTGCCTACACAATAGAACAAGGATCAATGCTTTTAAAAGTTCCTTTGCGTGTTTTGAATGCACCCCAAAAGTTTCTCTCGATGCATAATTCGGGTCTATAATACTCGGTAAGGTGCCCCGAAATTAATAGTAATGTTATTGTATTTATGTCCCTTTTAGCTATCATGGCTTTTAGAGACTCCGCGCCGGGGTGCCAGAATTTTGCCCCAGAGGGGATCGCTAACGTGCAAGAAAATCTACTGACACGACACCTACGTACCCGGGGATATAGCCTATGACCGTGATATCGAAAGGTTTCTAAATGAATCAATAACATTTTTGGACGTTCGTTTTTCCATTTATTTATATGAAATTTTACGTTCAACATGAAAAATAAACAACTGAAGCTCGCCAATGTTTGAAATCTGCTCTGCCTTTTTGTAGAATCCTTTATATTTTGACTGGACCGCGCCTCAGAATATTTAGAAACGAAATTGCCAGGCCACAGTATAATTAAAGCTAAAACACTGTGTAGAAAGAGCGGTTTCAGAATATCGGGTGATCTCTGTCTCTCTCTCCATTATGTTCGATTAATATTTGCATGCAAAATGTATCCTCTTGCCATCGTCCACTGGGTGAACCCAGCATTGTATCAAAATTAAGTCTAATACGTTTATCCACGAGTTACTGTACGTTTGGTGTGTGGAAATATTGTCTGTACTGAGAGGATCAGGAAGAAGCTAGACGCGGAAGGGTGTGACTACACTGTTCTAATCCCATGTCACTGGACGTGATCCCCGGAAACGATCGTTGGCGGTATAAACTCACTTCTCCCCTTACCCCGGTTTGTGGTGTTGATCCCATGTGGTTAACTTTTATTACCCCCTATAGCAGAGCGCTCACAATATGCAGTACAGCAGTAAACGTTTGACAGCACACGGCATCGTTACCATCACGCAGACGACTGAGATACGCTATAGGGAGGGAATAAACAGATTTGCTGCTAGCAGGGCCATCTTGTATCCAAGAGGTCTGTGCGCAGATTTAGGTAACTAAATTACAGTTATCGTTACTTACCAGCTTGCCACGGTGGGTGAGTGGTTAACGTGTCGGTCTACTAACCCTAAGCTTGCAGGTTCGCTCCTGACCGCGGTAAGTGATTTTTGAAAGGCGGCAAAAATTACGACTCGGATGTCATACGTTGTTGGCATGTTAAATAACCCATTTGAATTAAGCAGGCCGTGCTCATAATGGCAAAATTAATCTCAAAATTTTCTGCCAACACAAAGTTCCTCATTTATCTACTATGAACGCTATAGTATTCAAGGAGCTTAGATTTCTAACCTCCTTGACTTTCATAGTGCCCCAAGGAACAACGAAATTCGACATACAAGCTACCCTCTGGGTGTCTAATAACAAAGCTTGCAACCGGCACCCCAGGCCATACGATATTGTTACGTGCCACCCCCCTAGTGGCACTTTTGTTAACTGGATTACGGTGGGTTGAAAGCACAACACCAATTACTGCTTAAAGAAATAATTAATTTTATTGTGGCCAGAAAGATACACTACTCAACAGCAAATACAAGCAATTATTACCTTAATCCAGTTTCCTCACGTCGAGAATACTTCCCCTTTCACTTGTCAACAGACCACAGTTAATCCTCTCGCTAATGAGTCCGGTCCCGTACGCTGGCTAGAAATAGCTGCACTAGGTCTGTCACTCACTGTTTTGCAACTCACCACAATGACCTCTCTCGCACTAAGTAAGCACACTCGCTCAAAACACAGGCAGTCCCCTGTAAGCTCCTCACTCCCTTCGCTGTCAAGAGAATCGGCTTCACTAGGCGTTTCGCAAGTCTCCACACTTCTGTCGCTCAGGATAAGCGCTCGCACTCACTCGTAAAACACAACAACAACCACTGCTTGACAGGTCGCACTTATATAGCAGGCCGGTGACTCAATACATGGTTCTAGATCCATCCAGGGTTCACGGCTTCACGAGGTTTCCATCGCTGGCTCAGTCACGAATATTCTGGACCATCCCTTTGTCCTAGTAGCCCTGTTGCATAAGGCGCACGCAATACACGAGGCAGGGCACAGCCCAGCCCTGGGGCAGTTGTGACTCATGCGGCGAGCGATGACACAAACTCACAGCCGTAACACCACCCCCTTCCTAAAAAGGCTGATCGTCCCGATCAATCATTGGTCCGTCTGTGTCCCTCCGTAGGCTGCCAGGCGATCTCGATGCACGATCTTCATCTTCGCCCTCGGGCTCCGCTGGATCCTGTAGACGACATCGTTGATCCGTTTCACGACTCGGTACGGGCCCTCCCAGGACTTCTGCAGTTTGGGTGACAGGCCTTTCTTCCGTAATGGGTTGAAGAGCCAGACCAGGTCGTCCTCGTGGAATCCGCCGGCATCCGTCTGCTGGTCGTATCGGGTCTTCATTCGGTCGGTCTCGATCCGCAGTTTCCTCCTCGCGAACGCGTGCACGTCCTCCAGTTGGTCGACCAGTTCTTGACAATACTGGCTTACCGGGATCGGATCATTCCCAGGTCGGCCGAAGGCAAGATCGACAGGTAGGCGGAGCTCCCTCCCAAACATGGCCCGGGCTGGTGTGCAACCGGTGGCTTCATGCATGGCGGCGCGGTAGGCCAGGATAAATAGTGGAAGATGTTTGTCCCAATCCCTCTGGTGCTCGCTGACGACTATTCGGAGATGGTTCTCGATGGTGCGATTTTATCGCTCTACCATCCCATCGGACTGAGGGTGTAGTGGCGTTGTCCTTGTCTTCCGGATTCCCAGCAGCTGGCATAGGTTCTGGAACACCTGCGACTCGAAGTTCCTCCCTTGGTCGGAGTGCAGCTCCAGGAGCACTCCGTACCGGCTGACGAATTCCTTCACCAGGGTCTCTGCAATCGTCGCGGCTTCTTGGTTAGGGAGCGCATACGCCTCCGGCCATTTGGTAAAGTAGTCGCTGACGACTAATATGTAGCGGTTCCCTGCCTCGCTTAACGGGAATGGCCCAGCAACATCGATGGCCACTCTCTCCATGGGGCCGCCCACGTTGTAGGTCTTCATTGGACCCCGTCGTCTTCGTCCTGGGCCCTTGCTGGCTGCGCAATCGTGGCACCTCGCGCAGTGGTTCTCCACGTCTGTTCGGCATCCGATCCAGTAGAACCGCTCTCTCAGCTTCTCCAGGGTCTTCTTTATCCCTAGGTGTCCACCAGATGATCCTCCATGAACTTCCTTCAGGACTTCCTCCGTCATAGCCTTTGGAAGGACGACTTGTTCCCGAGATGTCTTCCCGTCGGTGCTCTCCCAGGTACGCCAGATGAAGCCATCCCTTACAATCAGCGAGTCCCACTGTGCCCAGTAGGACTTAAACTTTGGGCTGCAGTCACTCACAATGTTCCACCCGGGTCTGGGGACACAGGCCCTCTTCCATTCGGCTATCAGTCCCAGGTCATCATCTTCTGCTTGTGCCCACGTGAAAGATTCGCGGCTGCAGCTCCCTTCAAGTTCCACGGTAGTCCTTCGGCACTGTATCCCGGTGTTCTCATCCCTTCGGGCACAGAAGGTGCAGCCTTCGGGGCACGGTCTTCGTGACAGGGCGTCGGCGTTAGAATGCAGTTGGCCTTTCCTGTGCTGAATCTCAAAGTTGTACTGTTGAAGCCTCTCTAACCACCGCGCGAGATGACCCTCGGGCTGCTTGAAGTTCAGGAGCCACCGCAGGGATGCATGGTCGGTCCTGATGAGAAATTCTTGCCCGTACAGGTACTTGTGGAAGTGTTCAATGGTCTTCACGATGGCGAGCAGCTCCTTCCTGGTGACGCAGTAGTTCCTTTCTGGCTTTGACAAGGCCTTGCTGAAGTAGGCCACTACTCTCTCCTCGCCGTCCACTACTTGCGACAGGATTCCCCCTATGCCAAAGTCGCTGGCATCGGGATCGACGATGAACCTTGTTCCAGGTCTGGGGTAGGCCAGAATAGGCGCGGTGCACAGAGCCTGCTTGAGTTGTTCGAAGGTACTGTGGCATTCTGCTGTCCACGTGAAGAGTTGGTCCTTCTCAGTCAGTCGATGTAAAGGTTTGGCGATGTCGGCGAATCCCCTCACGAAGCGACGGTAATAAGTGTAGAGTCCCAGGAAGCTTCGTAGTTGGGACTTGTCCTTCGGAACTGGCCACTCCCTCACAGCTGCGGTCTTCTCTGGGTCGGTGCGCACCCCTTCCTCGGAGACGATATGCCCAAGGTACTGGACCCGCTTCTGGAAGAGCTGACACTTCTTGGGGCTCAACTTCTGCTGGGCAGCCCGTAGCTTCAACAAGATCTCCTTCGGGTTGCTGTAGTGCTCCTCGAAGCTACTCCCCAGAACGATGACGTCGTCTAGGTAGACCAGGCAGGTCTTCCAGTGTAGTCCCCTCAGAATGGACTCCATTAGCCTTTCGAAGGACGCAGGGGCATTGCACAGACCGAATGGCATGACGGTGAACTGCCAGAGCCCGCTGCCCACAGAGAACGCAGTTTTCTCGCGGTCCTTAGGGTGGACCTCCACCTGCCAGTAGCCACTCTTCAAGTCCAAGGTGGAGAACCATCTCGACCCTGATATGGTGTCCAGGGTGTCGTCGATCCGGGGTAGAGGGTAGCTGTCCTTCTTCGTGACGTCATTCACCCGCCTGTAATCCACGCAGAACCTGGTGGAACCGTCCTTCTTCTTCACTAGCACGACCAGAGAACTCCAAGGACTATGTGATGGCTCGATCACTCCTTGCTCCTTCATCTCTTCTACCATCCGGTCGACTTCGGCTTGCTTGGCGAGCGGGACACGTCGGAAGGGGGCCCTAATCGGTGCGCTGTCCCCAACGTCGATTCTGTGCTGAACCAAGCTTGTCCTGCCGAAGTCTTTGCTCCCCACGGAGAAGACGTCCTGGAATTCGCGTAGCAGGTCCTGAAGTTGGCGTGATTGTTCCTCGTCTAAATGGTCCTGGGATCCTTGGTACAGCTTCTGTAGTTCTTCTGGCAGTGTGCGTCTTCTTCGGTTGTCCGTCTGCAGGTGTCCGTCCGTCGTATCTGTGATGCGGGCAATCCAGGTAACGGGCTCGCAGACTCCTAGGTTGGTGTCCCGGTGAACCGTAATGTCGTAGTCGTTCAGTTTGGACAGGCGGACGTACGGCCGAGACGTCGTGTTGATGAGAGTCTTGGCAACTAGCAATCCTTTTGTCTGGATGTCCTCATATTTTGGCTCGATGACAGCCGCCACTCCCTCAGCAGTTCCGTCGACAATTACGGTAGCGCTGACCTCCGTCCTGGCGGGAACGATGACTTCTTCTCTCAGCCTTACTCGTCGTGCGGTGATGGACTCGTGCGCAGGTTGCAAAGCAAGTTCCTCACCTCCGAAGTGCAGAGTGTTGGTACTCAGATCCAAGATGATGTTGTTCTGGTCCAGGAAGTCCAGTCCGATGATCACTTCATTCGATACGTCAGCCACAAGCACTGGATGCTTTATCGCCCGTCGACCAATGACGAACTCCAGTGATGCTTCGCCATGTACCGGTGCGGTCTCTCCGGTCGCGGTTATTAGCTGGAGGTTCCTTTGTGTGGGTTGCACTCTCCACTTCGGTGGGACTGACGATGGTCCTCGATGCTCCCGTGTCGATTAGCATGGGCCATCTCTCTCCGTTGACGACTCCGTTGACCATCAGGCTGCTATTGTCCCTCCGTAACTTCGTCACACGAACCTGGACTGCCGGGGCTTGACGACTGTCACAAGCCAACCTTTGCTCCCCAAGGCTGGCTAATACTCGTTTCCCTGGGTCGCGCGGTTTTCAGACGACTGATTTCCCGTCGGATACCCTCGGCGGCGGCGATCACCGCAGTCCTTGCTCAGATGGCCTTTCTTGCCGCAGGTCCAGCAGGTCGGTAGTCCTCTTCCGGGCCGCCTCTCCGGTTGCCTTCCGGCTGTGTCGTTGCTGGTGGTGCCGCGACTATCGAAGAAATGGCTTAGCGCCTCCATTAATTCGTCGGCCAGGGGCTTGGTCTCGTTGGTTTTTACTGGTTCGTCGACGTCCACTTGACGCACCCACGCGTGCATTCTGGATGCCTGTTTTGCCGTCTCGAACTCAAGTGCGTGGCTCAGCGCATCTGTCAGGGTCTTAATGCGCGCGAGTCGCAGCGCCTGTTGAGTGTCCGAGTCCCGTAGCCCGTCGGTGAAGGTCTGCGTCGGTATCTGCTCCAGAAAGTCGGCCGGCGCTGTTGGGTAGGCGAGCCTTACGAGACGTGCGATGTCCATCTCGAACTCCTGCAGGGTTTCCGCGTTCTTTTGTACCCGGGTCCGGAGCTGCATCTGGTAGGCCTGCTGAAGATGGCTATCTCCATATCGGGACTCCATATGGGCGATTAGTGAAGCGTAGTCCTGGGACCCAGGCGGGATGGCCTGAAGGACGTTAAGGGCGTCCCCTCTCAGCGCTACAATGAGAGCTGTAGCCTTTTCCGTGCTGTTCCAGTTGTTTATTGAACAGGCTGCCTCGAACTGACGTAAATAGGTGCTCCACGGGACCTTTCCGTCGAAGGTTGGGGGCGTCACTCTGCTCTGTCCCGTTCCTGATATTCCCGGTGTACCTGTGGGCGGGCGTCGGCGCAGCTCGGCAACTTCCTCTTGAAGAGCGTTGAATCTCGCTTCCATCCCCGTCGATGGGCGTTGGTCTGCTCAGGAATTTCCTTTTGTAAAGCGTTGAATTTTTCTTCCACCCCCGTCAGTGGGAGTTGGCGCAGTTCGGCAACTTCCTCTTGTAAGGCGTCGAACTTCTTTTCTACTGCTGTGACTTCCTCACGTAGGCCCTGGCAGACGGTGTTGACTTCCTGACGCAGACCCTGTTCCAATTTCTTTTGACTTTCCTGTAATTTCGTCAGCAGACACTCTTCCAGATTTTTATGGCCATCCAGAAATTTGGCGGTTAGGTCCTCTGCTAGCTTATTCTGACCGTCTTCTAATTTGGAAGTTAGGTCCTCGGCTAAACTTTTCTGGCCGTCCTCCATCTTCTTCTAGCCGTCTTCTAATTTGGCAGTTAGGTCCTTGGTTAAATTCTTCTGGCCGTCCTCCATTTTAGTTTCCATGCCATTTAACTTTTCTAGCAATGCTGCCAATTGCGCCTCCATTTTAGTTGTTTGTCTTGTAAAGGGCATGCACTCACAGGAAAATTAGAGAAAATGACCTGCTCGGGTTTTGAAACCAGGACCGTCAGGTGTTGTGCTTGAGTTCGTAATCCCACTTCCGACACCAGTTGTTACGTGCCACCCTCCTAGTGGCACTTTTGTTAACTGGATTACGGTGGGTTGAAAGCACAACACCAATTACTGCTTAAATAAATAATTAATTTTATTGTGGCCAGAAAGATACACTACTCAACTGCAAATACAAGCAATTTTTACCTTACTCCAGTTTCCTCACGTCGAGAATACTTCCCCCTTTCACTTGTCAACAGACCACAGTTAATCCTCTCGCTAATGAGTCCGGTCCCGTACGCTGGCTAGAAATAGCTGCACTAGGTCTGTCACTCACTGTTTTGCAACTCACCACAATGACCTCTCTCGCACTAAGTAAGCACACTCGCTCAAAACACAGGCAGTCCCCTGTAAGCTCCTCACTCCCTTCGCTGTCAAGAGAATCGGCTTCACTAGGGGTTTCGCAAGTCTCCACACTTTTGTCGCTCAGGATAAGCGCTCGCACACGCTCGTAAAACACAACAACAACCACTGCTTGACAGGTCGCACTTATATAGCAGGCTGGTGACTCAATACATGCTTCTAGATCCATCCAGGGTTCACGGCTTCTCGAGGTTTCCATCGCTGGCTCAGTCACGAATATTCTGGACCATCCCTTTTTCCTACTAGCCCTGTTGCATAAGGCGCACGCAATACTCGAGGCATGGCACAGCCCAGCCCTGCGGCAGTTGTGACTCATGCGGCGAGCGATGACACAAACTCACAGCCGTAACAATATTATTATTATCATCGTTACTTACCAAAATAGTTAGAGCCCTGCGCGGATGCGGATATCCGCAAAAAGTTTCGTAATGAGGATCGAGTTTGCATCGCTGTTCGGAGAGCGGATAAGCTGCGGATAATGTTTGGAGTAAATTTGCGGATAGTTTTTGGAATATAATCCGAACTTGTTTAGTCTAATGTCATTACAAGGACCCGGATGTGAATGACATTTTATTTTCTTCATAACAAAGGTAAGATGATGATTTATGCTAATCTCATTCAAATTATGTCATTAAGCATAATTAACACCCGAACTGAAAAGGGTTGCAATTCTGGCTGTATAACATTCATTTTATACATAGCACATGACATACATCAGCCAGGGGAACGAGATTCTCCTCAATTGTCTAAAGGTGTTGCTTCAATACTTTATGAAATAAGTTTAAAATATTATTGCATGTCAGCAGATGCGGAAAAAAGTCGTGGGGATGCGGAAAAAAAGTCGTGCGAATGTGAGGCGGATAGGGATCATGTTTTGTTTATCCGCGCAGGGCTGTAAAAATAGTAACGAAGTTACATTCATAATATAATTACTTTTTGCGAAAAGAACAGTCCTTTGACAATGATGATGATTATGATGATGATAATTTTGGTTTCACGGGGCCTAAAATGTATGACATCCGCCAATTATGGTGAAATGAAAAGAAACTTACAATTTAAACTAAGGGTTAACCTAAAACTTCTTGTTGTTTTATTTGAGGGGCTTGGACATCGTGGTCATTTAGTCCCGTGTATTTGGGTGTGTGTATATAGAATTTGTTTGATAACACCTGTTATTGTGATATTTTTTGTAGTGTACTGAATATATTTGTGATACAGGACAGGATTTTGAAGTAGGTAGCCATGGCCTTAAGTTAGGAACGATCCCGGTATTTGCCTAGAGTAGAAGTGGGCATTTATGACTGTGCCAGCCATAGATCTTGTACAACAATTATATATATTTCAAAAGAAACGCACACATTTTTCTATTAGAAACAAAGTTCAACATTTCCAAAATTCAAATAGTGACTATTTTTATCCATTTTTCAAAATTTGACCTTTCTTTGTGCTGACCTTCACCATTATCCTCATATATATCATGTTTATGGGAATGATTCAACATTTCTTTTTTTAAAGTGGGTGATAAATCTTCAGCTACAAATTGAATCCCACTCACACATGTGTGGCTTTGAGTTGTCTTTCTAAACAGCTCAAAATATTTAGTTTTGAATTTGCTAAGATTACAAGTTATATAATAACGCTAAATTAACGGATGTGTAAATGAGTGCGATTCATTTTGTAGCTGTAGTCTATGTTTAATACTCACTTAAAAACAAGAAAAATCAAAAAAATCCTGCACACATGGCAGATATGACGAAAACGGTGTATGCCAGCAAAAATCAAAGGCAAGTTTTCAAAAATGGATAATATTAGTCACGATTAGTATATTGAAAATTTTGAACTTTGTTCCTAGTAGCAAGAAGTGTGTGTTTCTTTGAAAACGTTGTACAATATTTATGACTATTTAAACTTGTTATTGCTGAGGTTCCTTTAGTTGTAGGTTCCCTCTTAAGAGAAATCTGAACCAAACTAAATTATCCGTACAAATAATTCTAAATGCAATGAATAAACAAAAGAAATAGAAATTGATATCCTTACAAATTGAAATTAATATAGTTATTGTGGTTTTAAGGGGTGGAACAGCGAAGTCATCTGCCCCTTGCAATTAACTTACGAAAAATCGTTTACATATAAATGATTTGGTGAACAAGCAATAATTTAAGAACGATAAAAAAATGATCAAAAGTGAAGAAATGTTTACGAAGAAAAAATGAAAAAACAACTTGGTATCGATAGAGCAGCTCACCACAACGCGTCCAGGAAATGGTCCGAGGAATGTAAGATAGAGAGAGGCTTCGGTGGCGTAGTTGAGAGCATGCTGAGCTTCTATGCCCAAGATCGCGGGTTCAAACCCGGCCTAAGTCGTCGGATGTTTTAAGAGCGTAAAAAACTCTCAGGATGCCTTCCATTGGAGGGGAAGTAAAGACGGCGGGCCCATGCCATAGATTTATGGCATGTAAAAGAACCTTCCACTAACTACACTTGTGTGAAGCTAAATTTTGTAGGTTAGATTTGATTAACGCTCTATTAAGTTCCAACGTTCATCGCAAGGTGTCGGTTGCGGTGGCATCAAGTAGCCAATTCACAGCTAGGTGTCGTTGACGATAGCATTTGGTAGCAAAAATAGGAACTACTTTTCGTCTGCAATTCTTACCTGAATCACAGTTAACACACACTAATACAGCCATCACAATTAACACCAGTTATCAGACAGATTCTACACACACCCAAATTACACGGGGCTACATGACCGCAATGTCCCAGCCCCCAAACTGAGGAACCACCCAATCAACTTAAGACAGAGTTCAGCAAGAAAAAGAAAGATTACTGGTCCAATAAAAAGGCTAAAAATTTCAGAATGAAAGCAGTCCCCAAACAATCCACCAGAGGTGGCAGACACACTCAAACACAAGCGCCGTGGCTTATACGACCAAGGAAGAAGATATAGTTAGTTACTGACTGTATCGATTATCGCAAAATTGTTTAAAAAATAGTAATAACCGATAGAGCAAGTCAGATAGTTATAGTAAAGCCATCATAACTTCCGACTTGACGTTTCACTGTTAGCCTAGTGTTATCTAGCGGTCAGAAGGAAAATAACTTTAACTAGACAATCACAGGCTTCCATTCAAATCGATAGATCACGATATATTGAGTTTTGTTCGTGATGTCGCGGTTTAGCGAACGAAAGTCTAGCCTAACACTGAAACGTCAAGTCGGAAGTTATGGTGGCCTTTCTATAGTTATTGTGGTTTTAAGGGGCGAAACAGCGAGGTCATCAGCCCCAATAATCGTTAGAAATGAAGAAATAATCAGTACAGGTAATATTAAGTTTCAAAACATATGTAGAAAAATATTACAAGTTGTTAACCAATGTGAATTTGTATTTCTAGGCGCAGGAGATAAAAGATGTACCTACCAGAAACTACATAGAAAGAAAATGAGAAAAAGAAAGATTATTAAGAGGCCGAATAAATAAGAACTAAAGGAAAGAATACAATTTTAATTTTGATAACTAGCTTCTTATGCTATAGATTGATTGATTTGAACGGAATAGTGGATTGCAATGCGGGCTGCGTACTGAGCCTCTAATTAAAGGGAGTGAGTTCGAATCCCACCCAGGAAGTGGATTTTGAAAATAAACTTAGCACTTTCAGGAACGCAAATGGCGCTGCGGTTCACTGAGCTTATAACAGAAATGAGTACCAGTGTAATTCCTGGAAGCAAAGGCGGTGGGGTATGAAGCTGAAACTCTATCCGATCAAGTGCCGATGTCACAATGAGTGGGAACCTATACCTTTCACTGATACAAGAATACGTTTCTCCACATCTGCAGGGATATTTTCTGAAATATTACACGCCCACCTCATGGTGTAGCAATCTTGGCTGTCGCCCCGCAGGTCCGGGTTCAATTCTCGGCTCTGCCAAGAAATTCAATTCTCGTTTGAAGGCTGGAACAGGGTCACACTCAGCCTCGTGAGGCAAAACCGAGATGAGGTGGGTTCGATTCCCACCTCAGCCATCCTGGCAGTGGTTTTCCGTTGTTTTCCCATTTCTACTCCAAGAAAATAACGGGATGATTCCTAACGTATAGCCACGGCCTCCTCCTCCCCAATCCTCATCAGAATTACAAAATAACACACTTCTACAAAGATCATAAATACACAGGTTATCAGATGAATTTTACACGGGTCTAAATGACCATGATGTCCAAGCCCCTGAAATGAAACAACAACGGCAAATAAAATGTTAAGGAGTAACATTTCCATTTGTTTACAGAAGACGTAATTAGAAATTATGATTTAACCCTTCCATCGTCATGTTACAGCCTACTATTCCTTGTGTGATCATTTTTACAAGGAAAGATTTTAAGGCATGCTCATTTGTTTTTAATTTTTAATATTGTTTAGAGAGACATTTAAATAGAGGAAATCTAGTTCAAAATATGAATCAGTTCTGTGAATCATGGAATTTCCGTCGAGGAAAGCAGGCATACCTTGAAATACCACACTTGTATCTGAATTGACACTGCTCTCAGTTTCATTGTCACTTTATAAATCTGAATCTTTTCAACATTATCTTCAAATTCACTGTAATTTCTGATAGATTCGTCCGATTATCGTATGAGCCCCCCCCCCCCCTCAATTTCTCTGTTTACATCATACATTAGCTGATACAGTCAAACTCAAGTATTTATCCAGCAAATCCTGAAATATGTAGATGTAATTATTCACGTAGTCTTTCCCGGTTCCAGGTGAGCTCGTTAAGGTTGTATAATACCTTCCTACCACCTATCGTAATTAAATGCAAACTTATAATAAGCTGCGGAATATTCCGTATGTGACCCACAAGAGTGGGAATTACGTCACGGAATATTCCGGAAAAGACACGGTAAGGGTTAATCGAAAACATCCTTGGTTTACGTAGGCTATATGAAGTGATTTCTAAGGAAATGTTTGGTATGAAGCATACCAGAAAAAGCTCTTAACAAGAGACGTGTTGTGCCCTTGTTGCGCTCGTCCAAGCAAGGCCATCCATCACAGGCGGGACAGCGACCACGGAACACTTAGTAAGGATAACGGAAACACCATGTGCTTCCTCCCATCGATCCTCGTGACTACCTTCACCCACTCGCGTGTGCCTTAACTTATTGAAGACGCTTCCGGGTACAGACTATGTCATCTCAGTAATCAAGGGTTATCGATTCTTGGGATGAATAGTAACTCTGGTGAAGAATTGGTCATCAATACGTTATGAGACACAGCATAGGATATTGGATCACCATAGGTTGCCATTACAGTACCGACCTCGGTGAGTGTCCCATGCTTCTACATATGAAGATTGTAGGGTCGGTTCCGATCGAGGTTAGTACATTTCTGAAGAGCTAAAATATTTATGAATCTCTATATTCTAAACTATCAACCCACCCCGGCTTCGCCCGGAGTCTTTAACGGTTTACCCAGCGTAAGCTTAAAAGGCGCAATTCAGAAAAGCCGAGGTTAACAGTGAAACTTCAAACACATATAACTTACTCTTCTCTGAAGTCGTAGCTCGACACAACTTGACAGTTTGATGCTGGCCGAAGCTGGGGTGATAGAAGATATATATTTTTAACGGTTTACCCAGCGTAAGCTTAGAAGGCACATGGACGGCAGGTTTTTCTTCGGCTCGATTTACTGAAATCGTTACTACTCGGCTTCCTTTGGTCATAAATGAATATTTTTCTACAGAAAACTTCCTTGAGAAATCCCGTACAGAATGGTGAAAACTGAATCAAAATCCATCCAGTGGTTCTCGAGATTATCCGTTACATCCAAGAATCGGAGACTTCGTATATACTATGCAGAGAAGTCGATATGCACACAGGTGGCCAACTCGTATTATGGTAAAGCTAAATAGTAATGATAGCTTTGAAACCATTTTTATCTTATTTTCATTTATGAAAATAATAGGCTTATGCCATCACCTTTTGTCCGTGTCCGTGTGTGTGTGTGTGTGTGTGTGTGTGTGTGGGTGGGTATGTGTGTGTACTCCTAATACAATCTAAATGCACGAAGCGATTTTAATGAAACTTGGTAAGTTTCTAACCTGTCCGACCTCGACGGTGCCTTCAAATTTCAATACGTTTCTCTATATCTCCAAAACAGTAACAGATATCCTTGAAATTTTGTACGGTGATAAAGGGTACAACTAGAATTTCATTTATGTGACTGTAAAGTACCAAACGGACATGGCGGTCAAGCGAATTTGAAACATTTAAATAGACTTTTCTCGCGATTTAGCCATCCGAGCGCAGTGAAACTTGGCACAGCAAATGTTTATACATATTGTAATGCACATACATCTAATTTAGTTCAATTGTTTACATAACTTCAAGATGGTGGCTGTGCGAACTTATAAAAATTAAGTTTTTATTTCTTGTCCCCACATAATGCGATCGAAGTTGACATTTGAATAATAAACCTACGCAATAATCTTCATCGAATGGTACAGAACTCTATTCCCCACACATATAACAATCCAACATGGCGACCATCCGAAACGGTTCTCAATATCTACGAATCTATTACAGCATTCAAACTTACATTTTGCATGTTGATAAAGGCTATTAACATACGTTCACCTATGGATCATTCAATAACCTGGTGAACACAAAGCCAACATGGCGGTGACGCGAAATTTAAATGGATTTTTCTCGCGGCTTTCCATCTTAGTGCTGTGAAACTTAGCACGGTATATATTCATACCTGCCTTAATATAGTGATGTCTAATTTAATGGAATTTTATGAGAACTAAAAATGGTGGCTGTGCATTTTTTTAAATCTCGTTTTTATTTCTCGTATCCTAAGTAAGACCAGCAAGCTATACTGTATGAAAATAGGCTATTTAGTTCTTCACGGAACAACTTGTTCTATTTAAACTTAAGGAATGTATGTATTTCTTTCAACCTACTTTTAGTCCTCATATACTTGTCATTGACATGTCAAACGGATGAATGAAGTAAGGCTACCAAGACGAGCACTGGAACGACAGATGACATGGAAGAGAGGATGAGGAAGACCAAGAATGCGTTGGATGGACTCGGTGAAGAATAGCATTAGTAAACGGAACCTGGATTGGAACACCGTGTCGGAAGAGGAATGGTGGATCGACAGAACAAAGTGGAGAGGAACCATATTTGCCCCCACCCAGTGTCAGCTGGAAAAGGGGAAATGAAGATGATGATGATGACGATGATGATGATGATGATGATGATGATGATGATGATGATGATGATGATGATACAGTAACTACTTTGCAAGAATCAGAACTTCTTTCTAGATCTTACTACCTAACGCAATTATATTTGCCATAGCTCTTCTCAAAATATAATAGATTATTTCTGATGTAAGTTCCGGCAGTGTGAAGTCGTAAGAACAACAGATACGCCCAAAGGTTTGCAAGATTAGTCGCATTACCCGTGTGAACGTCCTATAAACCTCCTTCGATGCTGGTCTGATATTTTGTGTCAGTTCCTTATTGTTATTTTCCGAGTTACTGCAAAGGAACATCAAGAGGTCAGATTTGTTATTCTAAAAGCAGTTGCTTCATGAAGAGCAAGTCAGTACCGTGCCTACTTAAGATGTAAAACGATGCACGGCAAGGCCTCACTGATGTCGCGTGACAGCCTGATAGCCACGACATATAGGCACGTGTGCTCTAACACACAGCACAAGATTTATGTCCAGTACTGAGACTAGCAGCGTAATCGCAAATAGCATCACGTAATCATCATATCTGGTGTCCTTGCATTCATTTCCATTGCAAAGCTTGAGACATGCAAGTTAGGTTATGTTATCCAATAAATTATGCCGAAAATGTATGTCTATAAAGGTGTATCAGTTATAGCGTGCCAAACAGATATCATCAATCTGAGCTGCCACACCGAGCACATCAGTATGTGGTCAACGAGACCAGCCAAAGGTACTCGACACCGATGGTGAATAACTTGAAAATCGGTAATTAAATAGAAGATATCCTGGACAGAAATCCAAGCTATAAATCATTTATCATTCATTGTTGTTGTTGATTGATGGCTTTGCAGCATCGACATCGTCATGTAGCCCTGTGTACTTGGGTGTGTGTGGAATTTGTCTGATAACCTGTATCATTGTGATGGCTGTATTAGTGGGTATATTTGTAATAGAGATGAGGATCGGGAAGGAGGTGGTCCGTTAGGAACCATCCCGTTAGGAACCATCCCAACATTTCCCTAGAGTTGAAGTGGTAAACCACAGAAAACCACTTCCAGGATGGTTGAGGTAGGAATCCAACCCGCCTCTTTTCAGTTTAGCCTCATTAGGCTAAGTGTATCCCGTTCCGGCTCTCAGACCAGAATTAAAATTATTGGTAGAGCCGGGAATCGAACCCGGGCCTCCGTGGAGAAAGCCAAACATGCTAGCCACTACACAAGTGGACTTTTCAAATAGAGGGTGAAGTAAGGTGAATTAAGAGGAATTCTAAAATAGTTTTTAGCTTTCTTTTTAAACGGCTGCTTTAATGTAAGTGAATTAAGGGAAAATTTAATTATAAGCATTCTCAGCCAGTAATAGGTATCATGGAACGAACTCTTACTGAAACCTTTCCCGATTGTTCCTCCGAATCTAATTTTTTGAATATACATTTTTCTGAAAGTATAATTCTTTCCAATTATACAAGCTCTTTCATGCGCGTTGATGAATTATTACGCGTTGCTATGTAATTGTTCTAGTTAGATTTTCTGTGCGATGGATACAAATACCAGTATTAACCTATTAGTTCTAAAGGAGGAGGAATGAAGTTATATAATGACTTCATTTATTATAATGCCACATCTGGTAATCAAGGTTACATTTACTGGGAGTGCAAGAGACAAAGGAATGTTCATCAGGAGCCATCACACTTGGCTATGGAGACAACTTGCGGGTAATAGAGTAAAGCGTGATGTAGAATCGCTCCATGGTCATCCTCTCTACAGAGAAGAGGTCGTAACGAGGAAGTAAGAGCTAGTGTCAAGCTTAGAGCACAAGATCATCCAGAATTACACCCAGCTCAGAATTTGCACCCAGAATTAAATCGTGTTCCTAGTTTTAATGTTTTTACCGGAGAGAAAATTGTAAAAAAAAATGCAATTTGCAGAGAAAAGAGGCGTAATCATCCTGCAACAACTTATCACCGTTAATTATTCACATTAATTTCCCATGAACGTTATTCAAATATCTAGCGTGTAATATTAAATTATTTCTTTCGAATTTAATGCCTTTATGGAAAAATAACTTTCGGAATTTGGTATTCGGAAAATTAGCAATAGGACAACAGACTTTCAGAAAATCGGAATTTCGGAAAACTGTACGGGTATCACTGAGATAGATGGGGAAACTGTTCAAGGAAAGATGTTGTGCAAACAGAACAATGCGCAGGATTGGTTTAGAAAATGGTTGTTGCCTAAACTCTTGACAGTCTAGCCACAATATTACCCTCCTCTCAGCAGCATCTTGGTCGTTTAGGTCAGATGAGTTAAGTCATTTTCTTATCCCTACAATATGAGAACCCGACAACGACGGGTATGGTAAGTTATTTGCTCAAAAAGATTTGAGGTGTAAATCTAAGTTTAATTACGTAACATTCAACAAACCACCGTGTGGCACTTTAGATCCTTAAGGGCCTTGGCCTACCAAGCAACCGCTGTTCAGCCCTGTTGCCCTAGGCCTACAGATTGTGGAGGTTACGCGTTGTCAACATGTCGGGTCCTCTCAGCCATAACCTCAGTTTCCTTGCCTGGGGCGCTGCCTCTCTGATCAGTTTCTCAATTTATTATTGTTCTCACGAGGCGCAGTGGACCCCGCTGCAGCCTTCACGTCAATTTCTAAAATCCCTGACTGAACCGGGAATCGAAGCGCGCTACCTGCAACACCACGGGGCCGACTACATAATTATATTCTACAATATTTATTGGTATTTCCTTTCATATAAGAAAGGTACACTCATTCTTTGTTGTTAGTTTTAGTATGTTCCTTTTTTCTCCTTTTCCTTAAGTTTTGTTGAATCTTCTTCTAAAATTATATGTGATTATGGTAATAAGTTGCTGTGACTTGTCTGGGAAGGAAGCTCTCTTGGTCACCGGGTATAACCACTTCCTACCAGCTGGGCTGTCGATGAGATGCTACAAGCTGCTACCAGTTTAACACAGCCCAAAGCAAGAAATCAATTTACAAGGTTGCGAATGTTTACTCTTTGGGATTTATGTTCGCTAACCATAGAGTGAAGTGAAGTGAAGCTGTGCCGTCCCCGATGGCTGAGTTGCCTCCTCTTATCTGCTGTGCCGCCCTACCCACCGTGTGATCAATCAGTAAATGTTCGCTTCCCTCCCGCTATTGTGTGTCCCTCACGGAGGAAATGAGAGAGGAAGGGGGACGCTAACCCAACCATTTACAAGCCATTCGCTCGCTTATCTGACACGGTTTATGGTTTTCAAATTGCTTTGCATTTCTAGTACACACTCATGTTATCACTTCTAAACTTTTTGGACGTGTTTTTTTAAACAACTGTAATTAGAAACTATGTTTTACGCCGTATTTTAACATTCTGAAAGGTTACCGGTATCTGAAACGATTTTCTAATCCAGTAGGTAATAATGATTGTAATTTTAAGGATGAATTGCCCTAGAGTTCCTGAGTGGATCCCCCCCCCCCCCCCCCCCCCTCACAGGAAGAGTTATATACCCCTCCACCGGACAAAGGATTCTCAAAATATTAAGAGTTGAAAAGTTGAAAATAAGACGACCATCGTAACTCAAGCTCGGATTCCCTGCACCCCTACAGCTGAACCGTCATATCATGAAAATACTAAATACAAAATTATATTTTAAAATAAATCTCAAAATACTTAACACTTTCAGGGGAAAATATTTCCATCCCATTAAGAATTTTCAAATCAATGGTCTGCAAGCACATTTTACTGAAAGTGTTCTCAATGTTATTTTAAAATAGGCCTACAATTTTGTATTTTGTATTTTCAAGGATTTTGTATCAATTTTGTATCGAAAATACTTTTGTGAGTATTTTGCCTAACTCTGATGACAGGTCCGATTTGAATAAATCTTATAGACAACGCTTAATGTAATTGCTGAACAGATACAGAGCTGTAGAGGTTTTTAATTTGTCCACAAAGTATTCTGTAACTTCCTTAAATGCGATGGTATTGACTCAGGAATAAGATTTGCAGTAAACTTTTAATCGACTGTACTACTCATCCCGGATGAACTTAAAACTAGACTAGATGCTCTATATTCTTAGCAGCTGGCAGTATTGTCAGTGAGTGTATGTAACAGAAAGACACTCGGTAACGATACAGGGAGCAGCTGTATGTCTTCTTGCTCTACTACATGCAAGATTGACTTACGTCTCATGAGGAGCCATCAATCCCTTTTCACGTCCGCTTACCTGGAACAGAAAGGAGAAAGAATTAATGTATTACAAGTTCATAAATACTTAGAATTTCAAATTTTAAATAAATTCATCAAAACATAAGTGACATCATTTTGTCACCCCTCTTTCGTTCGATGAAGCTTAGCTTTCACTCAGCTACTTATCAGTGATACCGTCGGTACTACCGTACAGTATGTTAACCTAACAAATGTAAATTTCCCTACTTTTCAGGCGATCCAAAAACAGTGTTAATTTGATTATAAATCACCTCTTATCAGAATATTCTACCATTAAATTTTCTTCACCTACTCTCGACTTACAATTTAAGTGGTCTACGATACAATTGCCATAATAGTTTTATTTTAATTATTAAAATAACTTTTTATATTCCTGACTTTACACTTAATCTACATTTTGTAGTTACCTACCAGAGATGGAGTGGAAGACCTGCGAATATGCTACATCTGGTTTCTACAGTATATTTCAAAAGATGCCACATTCACTACATTGCCTCGTTTTAACCTCACAAGTAAGTAGGTTGTATTGATTATCCTTCACACATCACGAGTCAATATTAACGCATGCTATGGTGTTAGCCGATTGGTCAGAATATCTTAGGACTCGGAAGACGAGTAGGTTAGAACCTCGCCAAGGGCCGTCCTTGGAATGCTATTCAATCCCAGAAGACTGGCTGCGTGGCTCAGCGGTAATGTTCTCACTTGCTGGGCCCAATGTTGCAGATTCGTATCCTGGCGCAGTCATCTGGCGTTTGAGAGTGCACAAATGCGAGGGAGCTGTGTTATTAGATTTACTGGCAAGTTAAAGATCCACTTCGGGGCAAAATTCCAGTACACCGTCATCTCTAAAAGACAGAGTAGTTAAAAGGGACGTAAAACCATAATTTTAATATTATCAATCCCAGGAAAAATACAGGGCTGATACATTCCAATAGAGTACTGTCAACTTATTTCCAATTTCTTGCCGAATTTGATTCATCTTCATTCATTAAAAAAAAGGAAGGAAGCTTGTAATTTTAAGTAATTGTTAATTTCACAATTACGAGCCACGGTTCATCCGTTTGGCGTACAGTCTGTCCTACTGGACGAGGCACTTCCCCATGAAAATCTCACTTGCATTAATCAGAAATTGTGCACGGTCCATTTTGATGAGAAGCAATCAGCTTGACCACTCTGCCATCACGCCCCTTTCACTCATTTAACCACCCATTAACTCATCTGATAAGGTGGGGGGCACGAAGGGCATCTGGCCGGAAAAACCATCCACCCCATAGAATACTCTACTCATTTCATCCTCGGCCTTGTAGAAGCGAGAAGACACACACACACATGCACATATATTAAGTTTCGAAAGATGATGTATTCCACGTTTCTCGGTAACTCATAATTAGGTATTTCCGGATCCAGGTATCTCTCATTGATCCTTGTGATCGTCACCAGCATCCATGAGCGCATGCATCTTATCGAGATCATCCGGAAGAATACTCAAGTTATCTTTTGTTATAGAGAATCTAAGAAAGCCAATAAAAGTAAAGAGGTGGAGTGTTGCTACGAAAGCAGCAATATCAAAACATCTGAATAGCATTTTACGATTTTAAGGCATTACTTTTTTGCATTATTTTTCACCTCCCATAGGCCTATACGCAGAATAAGAAATCGGCCAGTTGTGACGAAAGGCATTCATTCTCAGCCCCATGAACTTCAATTATCACGCAGGGGGATTATTGCTAGGTACTCTGTATAATTATGTTATTGATTATATGATTATTGCGAGAGGTTTCACTTAACGCAGCTTGGTATAGTAATGGCTGTTATTACTGAGCAAAACATAGTCTGTGGTGTTTACCAACATGCAATGCGCTCTATAATTCTGGAGGAGAAAAAAATGCAATGCCGGCTTCTGTGGACTAGCAGTGCGTTTGGAGACTCGTATTCTAAAGACCTTGGATTTGATTCTAAGCTTTGTCAATAAATACAATTTTGGTCTAAGGGATTGAACGAGGTACACTCAGCCTCGTGAGGAGAACTGGAGGAAGATGAGTTATATTTCAACCTTAAAACGCCCTAGAGGTGGTTTTTAGAGGTTATATAGTTCTCGCCCTAGCAAATGATGCCCATCTTAAGGTCACAACTGCCTCTTTCATAATGCTAAGCCTAACTATAAATACATACACTCGCATAATACCAGAATATGCTACCCCTGATTATCATACCATATGACTGAGTGACGTAGTTTGCATAGCGATGATCTTCAAATCCTAAGATTGACTGCTCGATCCCGAATTATTACTAGCGGATCCGTGAGAGAACTCTCACATAATGGGTTGTGACCGTCCCATGTGTATATACTACCCGCCCGGCCCTAGTGCTATACGGGCTGTAGGCGGCATAGTTCTCGCAGGGGCTATCGTCTTGTTTATTTGTTTAAAAGCACTTTATGAACAAATAAATATATTTCCGTTGACTTTTCAAGAAATGCAAGATTTTTCCTGTATTATTGAGACGATTTGGAAGATTTTGGTACAAACCACACCTTCTAATTCCTTCTGGTTTAGGAGCTTGAGTTTTGTGAAAAAATACACCTTAGCCTTAGCGTATTATATAATAAGATTATTATACTGTAGCTGACGAGACTGAGTGTACCCCATTACAGTCCTCAAACCAGAATTAAATCTCTTGGCAGAGCTGGAAATCAAACCTGAAGCTCAGGGATGAATCCACCCGCCGACAACCTTGTCTTCTGTGGTTTCCCATCTACCTTCCGGGCGGGTGCCGGGATTGATCCATGGCTGAGGGGCGCGGCCTCTACCTTCCGATTCCTCGTCCTTACTATCACACTTTCCGCCCCAGACAACACTCCACACGCGACGGCACTTGTAGCTCACCCCTTGGGTGTCTGCATAGAAACAGCTACAAACTCGGGCGAGCCGAACATGTCCTCGGACACGCCCGTCATTGAAAGCCAAACGCTTAAAAAATAAATAAAAAATAAAAAGAAATGATAGTAGGCCTATTTAATGTATTTAAAATGTGACAGCCCCGCATTTACTAGCACAGGATTGGCTGACATAGCCATGGAAATCTAAAGCGAAACAAAAATCAAAACAATTTAAAAAAATGAAAATCTGCAGTCTTGTTGTGGCAAGGCGTTTTGTAAATTATTTTTCGTTGTTAAGTTCATTGGGTTGTATTGGTTCGGGTTGTGTTAAAGATAATCAGTATGGTGATCACAGATCAGTATAATGATAACTTGGGTATTTGCAATCGATATAAGGAATCCCTGTGATTTGGATAGAACATATGACAAATGAAGAGGTATTCATAAGAGCAGGAGAAAATAGATTCTTTACGAAGTGTCTGAAAACAAGAAGAGCAAATATGTTGGGACATATTCTCAGACATAATAACCTGCTAGCAAGAGTCATTGAAGGAGTGTTAGAAGGGAAAAACACAAGAGGAAGACCACCTCTTGCATACATCACACAGATAATGAGAGAACGAACACAAAATCATATCACGAATTGAAGAGGATGACGGAGAATAGAGAAGATTGGCGAGTTGCTGCAAACCAGTCCCAGGGCTGTTAACTTAAGAGAGAGCTATTTTATGCACGCTTGATAGCGATTCTAAAAGTCAAGCACTGGACGTTAAAATATGGTAATGGTTTTTATTGCTGTTTTAAGGCACTAAGTGTCGAGGTCATCTGTCGTAATGATTTGGGTGATAGTGAAAACAAAAATAAAGTTAGGAACCATCGCGGCATTTGCCGTGGGAAACCACTGAAAACTACTTCCAGTATGTCTGAAATGGGAATAAAACCCACCTCTTCTTAGTTTTGCCTCACAAGGCTAAGTGTTCCCCGTTCCAGACGTCGGACCAGAATGACATTTCTTGGCAGAGCCTGGAAACGAACCTGGACCTCAGAGATGACAGCCAATAATGATAGCCACTGAACCACGGGACGGACAAGCTACTTGTCTCTCCCCAACGATATAAAGGTTTGATTCTCAGTTAGTCCCTACATGTCAGTTTTTCGAGCTGAAATATTTTATCCATTAGTTCAGATCTCACGTAAAAAGGAGGTCCTGTACGCACACTAATACAGCCATCACAATGACACAAGTTATCGGTCAGATTACTCACACACCCCAGTAGCCTACATGGGTTGTATGACAACGATGAAGCGAAACCCCTAAATGAATCAACAACAACAACAACAACAACAACAACAACAACAACAACGACGACAAATATCCCAAATGATCGGCAACTTTGATACGGCTCCGTGAAACTGCTGTGAGAATAATGTATTTGCAGATATGAACACTGCTACCCACGTAAGCAAATACACTACATTTTAAATGAAACCATAATCAAATAATTCAGTGTAGATATTTAAATTCCTTCCTCTAGATCGGGAAATGACAGCATAATTGCTGTAGACTTTCAACGAGAATCAACATTGCAGTACAGCATTCCGTCTTGACTGCCATAGCTTCTGGCTCTTCTAGTGCAGTTGATGGATACGCCAAGAAGATAGAGTAAATAATGTTCACAAACAAACACACGGAGGGAATGATAAATGGGAACGAGTTGTAAGAGAAACACTGCAGGCAGAGAGACTGACCGCATCTGGATCAGGCAAGAAAAAAATCGCAATCAGTAGTTAGAGTGAGTAGGCTATATCTCAAGCAAATACATGGTACTCGATTGCGGCCTAGGTTACTTGAAGACATAGATTTAACGGTCTAAGTGTAAAGGATCTGACGATGATCGCTTCACGATCGAAACTGGTTATCCAAGTGAATTTATTTCTTAATCTCTTGTAATTAAATATGTTTCAGGTTTAGGGAAACACTCAGTGCAATTGGGTACAATCATGTTGACCGACTGAAAAAGCCTTAATTTGTTTGTTTTCAAACGGCAATAAAATCGATTTTTTTTTCAGTCTGTAAAAAAGATTATACCCAATTGTGATAGGTAGATCCCTAATTCTGAAATAAATGACATGAAATTAATAATTACAACTGAATGACCAGTTTCGATCGTCAAGCGATCATCATAAGATTCATTACACTTAGGCTATTAAATCTATATCGACAAGTATGGGTGATACTCGTACTATTTACAATATGTAGGCTTCACTTATTTCGTTTCAGTAATAGTTAAACTGAGCCTCCGTGGCTTAGGTGGCAGCACGCCGGCCTCTCACCGCTGGGTCCGTGGTTCAAATCCCGGCCACTCCATGTGAGATTTGTACTGGACAAAGAGGAGGCAGACAGGTTTTTCTCCGGGTACTCCGGTTTTCCCTGTCACAATTTCATTCCAGCAACACTCTCCACTATCATTTCATTTCATCTGTCATTCATTTAATCATTGCCCCAGGGGAGTGCGACAGGCCTCGGCAGCCGGCACAGTTCATATCCTTGCCGCTAGATGGGGGCTTCATTCATTCCATTCCTGACCCGGTCGGGGACTGGAAGCAGGCTGTGGATTTTCATTTTCAATAGTTAAACTAACACAACCAGTCAATATTTGTTAGTTATATGTGGTTTTTTTTTTGTTAAGATACTGGAAGTGGTGATTGACCTTCAAATTTGCTTGCTTACTGTAATTATGTGATCGTTGTTAAATGGCCAGGTTAGAGTGGATTGTATACTTAGCTGTCTGAGTTGTATGCGGTCCAGATGCGAGAAGCTACTCTCGTCACTACCTGCACTGAACTGGGAGGAATTTCCTGTGTGTTCGTTACGTTCGTTATCTCTTATCCTCCTAGCCCCCACCCCCTGCATTCCTGACAGAGTTAATCGAATAATGTATGTCTAGAACTTTATAATATGGTGTATGTTACTGTATACTGGACATCTTCAACTATTGTAGGTCAGTTTTTACATTCTCGCCACGGGTACGCTAATCAGCTCTATAAGCGCTGAAACATTAAATTTTGATTAGTAAGGCAACACTGAAAAGTAGCTTCCAACACGATAACGGCAATATACTGATATTATGTTATGGACTTTGCGTCACTTTTCACTACTGAGGCTTTTATGGACGCTGGAGTGCCGGATTTGTTTCCTTGAAGGGTATCTTTAACGTGCCAGTAAATCTATTGACTGGGCTCCCTCGCATTTAAACATCCTCTAATGCTGACTGCGCCGGGATTCGATACCACAACTTTGGTCGCAGCAAGGGAGAACCTAACCGTTGCGCTACATATATTCCGTGTTTCATATTGTATGAAATGTTTTATTCTACCTCAGACCCACCCGTGTAGCTGAGCAATATTTTATGTTGAGAACTATGTGAGTGCACCTTTGCTGAGATCCAGCGTTTGAATCCCGGCCCTCACATCGGTGTAGTGCGATTTGAGTAAGGGCTAATTGCGTACATCGAAAATAGACAGTTCATGCTATAGACATAGGTAATTTTGTAATTATGTGAAAAAGCAGTATATGACAAACGATGGGTCTGGATAATGATTAATTATTGATGTGTGAGTACTTCCATTGTGCTAACAATACCCCGGGGTGCATACTGTATATGGCTAGTGCCACGCTACCTAGCAATTATTATTGGTCTGGGCAAACCCCGCGTTTTCTTGGTGCAAGATGTGGGCTACAGAACCGTATGCGTGAAATAGTAAACGAAGTAGAATGGTTACACCTGTGTACGCAACTAGCACCAAAGAGGAATCAATCAGGGTTGTCCGCTACTAGATCGTACGCATCTAGCACGTATTCCTCACAACAGCCATCCTCAATGACTTTCCACCGTTTCTTTAACAGTCATCATCATTATTCATCATCATTTATTGTACCAAACAGGCCACTTAGGCCCATGACAGAAAGCAAAGAAACATACCACACATCAAATATACAACATTGCATAACACCATCCATTGTCGTCCACCATTTGATCAGTCCGATATTTTCGTTTACCTTTTTCTTTGATCTCGTAATTTAAGATGTAGGTTATCAGCCTTACGAGCCCGAGCTCAGTGATGGGGCTGCCATCTAAGATGCTGAACCACCCGGTTTGTTATCCAAGTGACCTTCTTCTAGGCGAGTTGCCTTCACCACGGCTCATAGAGTCTCACCTACCTTTACCCATACCTATTGGTCTTGGTCCAAGGCCGTTGTCCATCTGCTGGATCATCCGCCTTTAGGGAAGATTTCTCATCCCAAGGACATAGGGTGCCCTTTTCCTCACCTTACTCATCTGCTCTCAAAGAAGATCATTAGCTTGATAAAGAACTCCTTATCTCGGGAGTAATTCGGACCCAAAGCCTCGACTGTTTACAGCAGGGTGCACCACGTGTAAGAAAAGGATGACATTTGGAAGAGAATTCTCTCACCAGTCATTAAAATATACCTACTGAAAAGAACTATCAAAAACTATCATATAGACAACAAAAAAGGCAGAATATAAAAGGTTTGGATCACCAAACACTATATAGGAGTGCGTGCGTTGAATCTTTTAGAAAGGAAATACAAAAATCTTGAGGTAATGTAATATCTTATAGCTAGAACTGCAGGATTCATGCGTTTCATTCAAACGTTGATTGCGTTCTGGTAAGATCTATCCCCATATAAAAGCGTACGGGTATATTTTGTTATTCATTACAGTCGCTATATAGGCGACTTTGGGATTTTAAAGTCTTGCCCCCGTTGAAGCAAGGAGCTACAAAAATATCCAATCACGCCAGTAAAATGTTATAGTGGTACCTTATTTCAAGTCATGGAGTAACTACTGTCCCAAAACCAAACCAAAATAGTTATAGCCTACACATACTGTACTAATATTAAGACCACTATAACGCATCTCCTTTCACACAAACCTTAGTACATGGGGTTGATGACCATGCTGACTATGTTGCTGAGTGAAATCAGCAGCAACCACAATAATACAGACGAAATGAAAGATGCTTGACAAAATGAAGATGAAACACATGCCACCGTGATTTCTGTCTGAGTTCCTGCTCCCAGCATTCCAGATATCTCCTCAATAATTGCCCTAACGTCACGCATCCTCTGCTTGGTCCAATCACTAGCTATTCTCGGCGCTCCCCCGTCAGAACATCGCCACGAGGAGTCACTAGCCTCCATTCAGAAAACGTGCGCTTGGAATAGGGCACTATCGAGACACGAAACTCGATGCAATTCGTGAGGCGGCAACACTACTGCATTCAGAGCTATCTATAAACATCTCTATCTGGTCTTGAAAATACCAATTACATTGAAAAATGAAAATCCACAGCCTGCTTCCAGTCTCCGACCGGGTCAGGAATGGAATGAAGGAAGCCCCCATCTAGCGGCGAGGATATGAACTGTGCCGGCTGCCGAGGCCAGACGCACTCCCCTGGGGCAATGATGAAATGTATGACAGATGAAATGAAATGATAGTGGAGAGTGTTGCTGGAATGAAATTTTGACAGGGAAAACCGGAGTACCCGGAGAAAAACCTGTCTGCCTCCGTTTTGTCCAGCACTGATCTCACATGGAGTGACCGGGATTTGAACCACGGACCCAGCGGTGAGAGGCCGGCGTGCTGCCGCCTAAGACACGGAGGCTTCGACCAATTACATTACAAGACCTAAATAATTAAAGATCACCCAATAGTGTAGTGGTTTTGCTGTTAAGTGGCAGAGCAAACGGAACGTCGAAAATGAAGAGCAGATCGCCTGAATGGCTTCAACTCAAAACACCTACTCCGAGTACCTGAGCACATACGATTATTATTATTATTATTATAAGTATTATTATTATTATTATTATTATTATTATTATTATTGGCCTATTCTCATCATATGAACTAAATGTACGAAATAGACTTTTGTTCGTGTGCGTGTCCGTTATCTTAATACATATTCATCGATTAGAAAAATGTTACTTTACTCTGGTAGAAACTTAACTCCAGCTCCGGATCCCTAAACCGTCCTTCTCATATTTTCGTTGTCTTCATCAATCCAATATGGTGGCCACCCGAAATATTTTTCCAATACTCAAAACCTACGAAACTCTTGCAGCAATTAAACTAAATATTTGTATGGAGATAGTAAGTACATACTTCGATTCCCGACTCCGTCAGAGATTTTAGAAATTGACGTGAGGGCTGGAACGGGGTGCACTCAGCCTCCTGAAGACAATTGAGTAGTTGTCTGACAGTGAGGAAGCGCCCCGGTCACGAAAACCAAGATTAACGGCCGAGGGGACTCGATGCACTGACCGCGCGTCACCCCAATATCTGCAGACCAAATGGCTGGGCAGCGATCGCTTGGTAGTCCTAGGCCCTTCATGGGCTGTAGTGCCAGGGGTTATTATTATTATTATTATTATTATTAGTAGTAGTAGTAGTAGTAGTAGTAGTAGTAGTAGTAGTAGTAAGTACATATACTACTACTGTATATAGTAGATAATACCATATATGTGACCTTCAAGGACTTATTCGCACGCAAAATTCAAACATGCATAGCTTAAAATTGTCCTTTTTTTGCAACGTTAACACCCGAGCACAATGGAACCATGCAAAGCGAATATTTGTTTATAGTGAAATACATTGGCGTTTAATGTTGATTAATTGATTTTGCTTGAAATTTTAAAAACACTTTCTTTAAAATTTATCGTATCCTATTCAAGCGATTGATGTGAAACTTTGCATAGTCAGGAAATTCTACAGTATGTATCTTCTGGTACATAAATACATACCGTAGCTTACGTTTAATGCAAATTCCTAATATATGAATTCCTCGATGTCGTCACTTCTGTTCCCAAGGTTACGGGATCAAACCAAGGCGCATTTAGTTGGCATTTGCAAACTCTTAAATACCAGGGAGCCATGTCAGTTGATTCAATGGCAAGTTAAGGATGCCCTTCATGACAAGATTCCGGCACACTGGTGTCGTAAAACCACTAACATTATTGCTATGCATCTCGTCACATCGTAACCCGATCGTTCTGTGGTTTACTGTATTATGATCTACTATATTATAAACCACGGAGTAGACAGATGTAATGCTTTTTTTTCCTTCAAATTATAGATGGTACGCTGGTGAATGTCTGATAATGGATTTTGCTTAATCGTCATGGAATGATCCTATTTCCGGGGAAAATTGTGCAGTTGACCGCTACTTGAGTATAAACCTACAGGTATAACATCTATCATATTTGCCGATCATAGATGACGGGCATGACGGGGTTCACTGAGCCTCGTGAGGAAAAACTGAGATGAGGTTGGTTCGATTCGTTTGTCAGCCATCCTAGCGTGTTTTTATCGTTGCTTTCCCCAATTCTACTCCAGGCGAATGCTGAGATGGTGCCGGTACCTTAACAATTAAGGCCACGGCCGCCTCTGATCTAAATCCTAGCCTTAATTACAAATACAGACAGCATCATCGCATCTAATGGGAGATGTGACAAGGACGTCCGTTCTCGAATACCCAAGGCTAAAGAAGCTTTTAATAAAAAAAAAAGGTTATATCCCTACCAGTGAGAAAGCATTTCATTAAGAGCTTCATTTGGAGCATTGCCACCCATGGCTCTGAAACCTGGACTCTATTAAAGGCTGACAAGAAAATAATAAATGCATTTGAACTCTGATGCTGGCGCCGAATATTACGAATACCCTGGACTGTCAGGCTAAAAAATGAAGAAGGCCTCAAGAGAGCTGAAGAAACAATAAGTCTAGGGAAAATGCTCACGAAAAGAAGTTATAATTGGATTGATCACTTACTCCGACATTCACCATGGTGTACCACTCTATTTGAAGGGAAACTGGAAGGGAAGGCTAGAAGAGGACGTCCAAGAGCAGGGTTCCTTGACGACAATAAAGAGCGACGTCCACATCAACTAATCAAGATAGAAGGTCGTTGGATGAAGACAGCCATGCTAGTTACCCTTTCACGAATTGATTGCCGGCGGTCGAGATGGGAACTATTCTCTGTTTACTTGTGTCACACGTCAGTCTGCTTCGTTGACAGGTACGCGCGGGTAGGATATGACTCAGCTACAGTAGCTGTCCATGGTGACATGACGCTTATCTGCGCTTCTAAGACAGGTAGCGCACGCAATGCTGCTTGACTTATGTGCAACTTGCACTGTGTCCTTCTCCTCACCCCGCGGGGCTCCGGCTACAATAATCAACAACCGGTGGCGCAGCCAGGCTCAGCGGCAATCAAATGTTAAACGGGTAATATCCACCAACCATCAGGTTGAGAAGAACGAGAGAGAGAGAGTAAAGCCATTATAGTGACACAGGTTATATATCAAGCAGATTTCACGCACATTTGAGAACACGGGGTTAAATGACCATGATGTCACAAAGCTCATAAATGAATCATCATTATCAACAACAACAACAACAACAACAACAACGAGATCCATTAGCCGAGATGTCCTATTTAGTGAACTTGAAGGGCCATTTACAGCGTTCTAATTCAGTACAGAGAGCTTTGAAGCTATTTTGTTCAGTGTAGCCTTATTGACATGATTGATATTGCAAATTTTCAGTAAGCCATCAAAATATAATCTTAATTACTGGGATATATTTTGAATCACATGTAATTTTTCTCAGGTTAAATCACGTCCCAGTAATTGGGATTACATTGTGTTGACCGATTGAAAAGTTGTAATCTCAATTCAGGGTTTGTCAGATGTTCCAACACATGAGTCAACAGTGCAGCCAACAGTGCAGTCCTAATGGACCTCAATAAATGGTCTGCACTTCATGATATAGCCTATTTGAATACATTTCTGTTGTTGTTGTTGTTGATGATGGTTCTTTTAAGGGCTTTGTGACATCGTAGTCATGTAGCCCCGTGTACTTGGGCGTGTGTAGAATTTGTCCGATAACATGTGTCTGTACTAGTGTGTGTATTTGTAATTGAAGTATAATCTGGGTGGAAAATGGCCGTGGCCTTAAGTTCGGAACCATTCCGGCATTTGCTTGGAGTAGAAGTGGGAATCCACGGAAAACCATATTCCAGGATGGCTGAGGTAAGAATTGAACCCGCCTGTTCTCAGTTTTGCCTCTAGAGGCTGATTGTAGGCCTACCCCGTTCCAGCCCTCAGACTAGAATTACATTTCTTGTCAGAGCCGGGGATCAATCCCGGGCCTCCACGGTGACAGCTAAGAATGCTAGCCACTATGCAACGAGACGAACACAAAAATAAATTTATATGGCTTTTGCCTGGAGTAGAAGTGGGAAACCACAGAAAACCACTTCCTGGATGGCTGAGGTAGGAATCGAACCCGCCTCTTCTAAGTTATGCTTCTCGAGGCTGAGTGATCGCCATTCCAGCCCACAGACCAGAATTTAATTTCTTGGCAGAGACGGAAATCAAACCCGGGCTTCCGCGGTGAAAGCTAAGAATGCTAGCCAGTACGCAACGAGGCGGACACAAAAATAAACTTCTATAGCGTTGAGGGTTGCGAAAATGCAGTGCTTGATACTCTACTCCCTCCCTAGTCACACTTTCCTATCGTGATAAAAATTCCAGTCTATAACTTTGGCAGCGACAGCATTACTGCCATGTACTACAAGTTAAACTAGCGGCAAACAGATCACGTGTTGATGCTGGGACATGGCTCCAGTGAGTCCCCGTGCAATTTTTATGAGAATACGCGCTTCTATGAGCTCAATCCCTCCCCTCCCCTGCGTCCCTCAGGACTACGCCCTACTATATCCAAAAGTTCACCCACGCCCAGTAATAAAGGTTAATTATTACCGTATTGCACTGCAGAGCTAATGCCACAGTTTATCTGCAGCAGAACACAGCACACGAGAGAAATCATTTGCCATTTGAACAAAATCAGGGGTTTATGAGGTACGATATGGTATCCTAAATCTCGCGCTTGCAAATTCTACTCGTTAGCTGGGAATGAAAAACATTAAAAAATCATCCCTCTGTACTTTATGTTACGAGTAAGATATAAGAACATTACAGCTACCGATACGCCCAAAAGATCTAAGCTACTTGCTTTGCCAGTCTGAATGATATACCCCAAATACGGGATTAAATGACCATGATGTCTAAAAACTTATAAATTAAACAACAACAACAACAACACATGCTGGCACGTTTGGTGTCTATACTCCATTAAAATACAACAATTGCACAGCAATGTTTTGTAAATACATTATAATGCTGTACAATTTACAAAAATATTATTCACAAAGTAACATGATGTAACATGAGGTAAAATCAAATAAAGCTGTATTGATATGAGAATGTCATTAAGTCAGTCGATTGTTAACTTTCAATCGATCTTACGAAATTATGCTCCAATGCGGGACAAACGCTAGGAAGATGATGATGATGATGATGATGATACTACGCCAGGAATATCAGATTCTAGTGAAAGAAAATTTAGGCCTACATGTGATTAATTAACAATGAAAGTGTTTCGGGCTCGAAAATAGCATATTCTTATGTATTTCCACCGGCTAAATTCAATAATCACTATAAAATGACCGATTAGCGCTTGGTTTGGTGATATAGTGACATCATTTCTTATAGTCTACATTTTCAGTTTTGGGGGAAATAAGGATTTTTGGAGTTGGCACACACGTGAACTTAAAAAACAACGTTTTCCATTATTTTGTAGGTTAAAAACGTAAATACTGTTGCTATGATTGTGAGTTTCATATTCTTTATGTTGTATTTAGTGCAGAATGTATGGGTTTGGAGTGCTTTTAAAGTGAAAAATCTGTTAAATCAACATACCACGGGCGGCGTCGGTGGCGTAGTCGGTAGCATGCTGAGCTTCTATGCCCAAGATAGCGGGTTCAAAAACGGCCGAAGCCGTCGGATTTTTTAAGAGCGTTAAAAATCCCTCAGTATGCCTTCCTTCGGAGGGGAAGTAAAGCCGGCGATCCCATGTCATAGATTTATGGCATGTTAAAGAACCTTCCACTAATTGCACCTGTGTGAAGCTAAATTGGATAGGTTAAGAATGTAAACAACGCTCTTAGGTTTCTACATTCGTTGTCAAGAGCCGACTGCGGTGGCGTCTAGTAGCTAAGTTCTGAACTTGGCCTAGTAGTCGTTGACGGTGGCGCTTGGCGGCAAAAGTAGGAACTATTTGAAAAATTCTAAGTTGCAGTACTTAAATTAAAAAACAGATAACACACACTAATACAGTCATCACAATTAACACCGGTTATCAGACAGATTCTACATACACCCAAAGTACACGGGGCTACATGACCGCGTTGTCGCAGCCCCTAAACTTAAGAACCAACCAACCAACATACCACGAAAATGTGTAGACTCGATGTTGTTGACATATGTCGTTTTCTCATAATGTGTTAAAATAAAACACCTCCAACTATTGTGTATCACAGAAACTAGAGCTAATATTTTTTTCTTTCTGATATTCGTCTTTCTCAACCCAAAATCAGTCAGATTCGACTCATGAAGCGAACATATTTATTTGTTGGCCAATTAGTTAATATTATAGATCTTTTCAGGTAGAGTCTTCCATATTTCCTGCCTAAGATGACTCCCCGGTTCAAAACATCCATTTTATTTTTTCTTTCACCCTGTTCCTGAATTTAGGGCAATATTTGAGTAAGGTAAGCTCGTCGATAACAGTATCGATTGCACCCTGTAAGCACGAGGAAATGCGGCACGCAGACACGCACGGAGCGAGAGTGGACCAGTTAATGTGTCACATCCTCTGTGTCGTCACAGCACGCACGTCCGCTAGGGGACCGGGGAGCCTCCCTCGTTATGATGGATAGCCTACTACACTGATTTCTTTTTCAATTTGGATGCTCTTTGGTTAAGAACTAAGCTCTGCTGGACAGTTATCAGGCTGTTCAGGATCTGTCCTTCGCCAAGGATGTAGTTAATGTACCACCAAGTGACCCTATGTGACCTAGTTAACGTGCTGTTGAGTGTGTATGCGCGACTAAGTGCATTGTGTGCCATAAACGTTCGGTGAAAGGTATGGGAAAGCAAACAAAACACAAGATACATACTATTAGGTTTGGGATTCAAAATGTTCGCTGTTCATCACGACACACTTTTGGCAACGTTCATAAAGCTCCTGAAGACTGTCAGCAAGAACTTCTTTACTAATCACAGAACATAGTTCACACGTTCTAAGATTACCGCCACATCCGAAGAATCCCATCACTCGTAGTTTAGTCACCGATCTCCTGCCAGTAAATATCCCACTTGCTCTATGACGTATGGGGCTTGGACAAGTCGACATGAACATAGCTCATCTTCAGCCATATCCATCCCGTTGCGAAAGTTTTCGAACTAGTAGTAAACATACTGTATTTCATCTCACGTCTTCCATCCCATACTCATACACTAACAGTTTAGTAGGCACCGTTTTCCTCAATAGCAGAACTTAATGCTCACTCGTTGCGCTAGTGTCACTTATTTTCACACTGATTACGACGCTACCAGTGGGTTAACCCTGATGGTACTGAGCACTAGTTGGCGCTTACCGACAAGTCTCTGGATACTCATGTGCATGCAATTTTGCCTAGCCCATGTGGCTGTTGAGACATCACTCCTTTCACCGAACGTTTAGACATGCCACGTACTCATTCGTCACACTCACCTAAGGATGTTTCATTCAATAAGGAAAGAGGCTGTTTGCTGCCGAGTTTGGCACTGGGTGTCCATTGCAGTTCAGATATTGACAAGGGAACCGCCCACAGCACTCAAGTCAAAACCCCGACCATCCAGAAGTTCATAAGTCTTAAACTAAAAGCTTCATGAAATTCTTTATACATATAGTGGGCCATTTTCTATGTTATTTTTTAAGCAGTGACGGGTGCAGAACTGTTACCGTCTGAAATATAATAAAATCAAGCATTGGTAGGTTGCTCTTCCTGCACATTTTGATTTGATTTTGAATAAAATAGGATCGTCCCTTCATGATTAAATAGAAAGGTGATTGTAAATTTGGTATTAGTTCCCATTTACGATCGGCAGCACTGAAGCCAACACAGAGGACAGAAAGAGTGTTCCTCCCTCATACAAAGTTTGATACACATTTGACCACACCTTCACGAATTATTGAAATGGAAACGAAAAGTTTGTATGATTTTGTTGGCGGGACTGCACAGGCAGTTAAGTAAGGAAATGAAATATCTGTAGTAAGTACTTCCTTTGCACACAGCTTTATATAAATTGGGTTGACAGTTACGTAATAGTCACGGATGGCTATTAGTCAACGTTGGTTGCACTATAACTCATGGTTAAAAACGACATCAAATTCGGATTGGTAATGAGTAGGGCTCAGATGTTTAAGACCAAAAATAGCCAGAATATGCAAGCAAATATGGCCTTAAAAGTGACGAAATATGACTAAAAAAGACAACATATGACCTAAAAATGACTGATATAAATATGGCCGTATTCTTAAATTATAAATCCAAGCAACATTCCCTTCGATATTAAATTGTTAACTAATTTTTTAATTCCTTTCTTCATATTAATTTTCTGAATATACATGTTTAAGTGGTTATTTACAGTGGAGCCTCCGTGGCTTAGGCGGCAGCACGCCAGCCTCTCACCGCTGGGTCCGTGGTTCAAACCCCGGTCACTCCATGTGAGATCTGTGCTGGACAAAACGGAGGCAGACAGGTTTTTCTCCGGGTACTCCGGTTTTCCCTGTCAAAAATTTCATTCCAGCAACACTCTCCACTATCATTTCATTTCATCTGTCATTCATTTAATCATTGCCCCGGAGGAGTGCGTCAGGTCTCGGCAGCCGGCACAGTTCATATCCTCGCCGCTAGATGGGAGCTTCATTCATTCCATTCCTGACCCGGTCGGAGACTGGAAGCAGGCTGTGGATTTTCATTTCAAGTGGTTATTTACAGTCTATTTCTGTAAACACTAGTTCCCGTTCGGTAAGTTGAGGATGATTGCACACCTACAGCTGCCATCAAACTGCCGAAATACAGTAGGCCTATGGCATTCTTACCAAAACATGCTCAAAATATGACCTAATGGTGAAAAATAATCAAAATATGTATTTATATGACAAATGAAAACCACTGTATTGTGACGATAATCACTTGATTTGCATCAGAAACCAATCGGGCTTGAAAATAGAAGCAAAGGAAAAAATATGTTTTTGCTAAATATCCGAGCCCTAGTAATGAGTATTGTATTCATACAAAAACGTTTCAATAATATCAGATAAACCGTTCAGAAGTTAATATTGGGATGGACATACAGAAGCAGGCACATCCCACTCCAGGTTGATCTAAAAAAAACACTCTTAATGATACTGCGCACTCTTAAACTTGTGAACTGAATTTTTTGCGAATTTATCAGGGATCATTGTACAGCGCTCTTTCTCGTATTGTGCTAAGGCCGAGGGCAAAATTTTATTGATATGCATAAAGTAACTGGATGATACATTTTGAGTTTATAGAATCTGGAAAATTGATACGAATTGTAAGAAAAAGTACCGTCATATCTGATGAAGGGCAGCCAGGTCAGCCAGAATGAAGAAATTTTGGGAGAGAAGGAAGATGATGACAACTCATTTCCCTGTCAATTCTTAGTTTACTTAAATGTTTTTATTTTTAATGAATTCGGTTTGATTTAATTGCTCCAATGTGAGCGTCAACTATATAAATACATAATAAACAAAAGAATATTAAGATTGGTTCATTCAGGAATACTTGACTTGGTTGATTGTCAACTAAATACTCTCCAAATGTTATCATCACATTATAAATAAATACATAAATAAATAACCCCTGGCACTACAGCCCATGAATGGCCGAGACCTACTAAGCGACCGCTGCCCAGCCATTTGGCCAGCATATATTGGGGTGACGCGTGGTTAGCGCGTCGGGTTCCCTCGGCCGTTATTCTTGATTTTTGTGACCGTGGCGCTGCCTCACTGTCAGACAGCTATTCAATTTTCCTCACAAGGCTGAGTGCACCCCGTTCCAGCCCTCGCGTCAATTGTTAAAATCCCTGTCGGAGCCGGGAATCGAACCCGGGGCCTCCGGTTGAGAGGCAGGCGCACTACCCCAACACCACGGCGCCGCCGTTATCATCACATACTGAGAATATATAACTTCAGTATGTTAACCTATTTATTTTATTAACATTAGAATATAATCCAAGAAAAAATATCCCAACCAACTAATTTTTTTAATATTTTTAATGAATTCCATACATTGTTCGGATTGCTAATTTCTGAAGGAAATTATTACTAGATAACACTCTGAAGATATCTTTTCTCAGTATGCGCAAATATTCGGAGAGTATTTGGTTGAAAAGCAAATGAGATGTGTGTAGAATGAACCAATGTTACTATTTACCTGAAATCTCTTATGATTCAACTTGTAATAATTTCCAGATTTTCCAATCTCAAAATATCATAATATGGTAATCATCCAGTTCATGATAAGTTACCTTTTGCACGTTGCAGGAATCTTTGCCATGGTCTTGCGTTAAAAATGAACACAACTCAATGCTCATCCTTAAATGATGGAAGAAGGAAAGTTTTATAGAAATGATTATTATGTAAACCAATATATTGTCCAACCCCAGCAATAAAACTAGACATAACAGCTGATATTTATGCTCAGTATGTCACTCACTGAATACCGCAATGATTTGTTCTATTTCATTAGCTCTCAAAAGCACTGTGTATATTATATAGCGCATGTGGTAGAGCTGTCAGCTGCGCTCCAACATTTATCAAGCCACATGCTATGACATATTCATTGAGGCACCACGTCGAGTCGTGTCGTTTTATTTAGCGAGAACGTTACTGCGCGCTATGTTTACTTTGGCACTTCTGAAAGACGTCTCTGTCTCATCTTGTCGCCTGCTTTTGTGATTTGCGTTTCCTTTAAACTAGAAAACTCATTTATTATCACAATTTTGTAGCAAGAGGCTGTGGGACGAATGAAGCTGTCACCTTACAAGGAACGACATCTATGTAACAGACCACACTGCAGCTGAGCCCTTTAAAGCACTGATCATAGTGGTCACTATCCATAGACTCGAGATACTGGTGGAATTAAATCATGAGTGCGAAATCAGTAACTTGTAGTTGATGTTGGTCATAATATGTGGTTCCACGTAATTCAAGCAGAGGAAACAACGGTGACAAAGAGGGCTTTACACTGCAAGTCGGTGGTTATTTATTTATTTATTTATTTATTTATTTATCGTTTGGCTTTTAGTGCCGGGAGTGTCCGAGGACATGTTCGGCTCGCCTGAGTCTGTAGCTGCTTCCAGCGTAGGGTGAGGTACAAGTTCAGTTCCATTTCAAGTAGTTCCAAATTTCGCTACCAGATATCAATGATACCTAAGTGTGAACGTTGGAACTTTGATAGAGCGTTCCGACGGAATCTAACCTAACAGTTTAGCTTTACACAAGTTTAGTCTGTGGAAGGATCTTTTACAAGCCATAAATCTATGACATGGGACCGCCGGCTTTACTTCCCCTCCAAAGGAAGGCATACTGAAGGATTTTTAACGCTCTTAAACGATCTTCTCTTAACCTTCACAGGCTCTTTGTCAGAATTTGTAGCTGTTCAGTCGGTCTACACGAATATGCCCAACGAATGGGCGGAATACAAGATATATTCGTAAATATGTAAATTCACTCCTGGAAAAAATACATGTATTAGTAAATTAGCACTATTAAATGGGGCAATTGTGATAGTTAGCTAATACATGTATTTTTCCAGGAGTTTGTTTACATATTTTTATCTTGTACACCGCCCATTCATTGGGCATATCGTGTTGACCGACTGATGAGCTACAAACGACAATTTGGTATAGGCAACACTGAATGGCTTCAAATCTCTACGAATTAACGATCTCAATATCGGGGCAGATAACCTCGATTGCACGAAGCCCATCCAGAAATAAAATGAAAACATAGCTGCATGAAAATCATTATTGACACCAGATACACCAATGTTTGAGCTGTTTTTCAACATAACCACCATCAGAATAGAGACACCTGTCTTATTATTGTAACTTTCAGCCTGTGTATTTCTAATCACTGGAATATGCAAAAAGAAAACAATGAAAATACATGCGATTAAAATATCTAGAGGTATATTTGTTATGGACTATAAAAAGAATAATTGCCTTAGCGTGGAAAAAATTCTGGTCACTACAATTCATACTCATGGACAGGAAGCTGAGCAGAAGATTGAAGTTTGAGACATTAGAATCATGCGTCTTCCCAACACTATTATATTATATGGCCAGCTACGTGCAGACAGATAAACACACTTCAAGTAAATCAAAGCAAGATGATACGTAAGATACTTGGAGTAACAAGGTCAGACAGGATATCAAATGAGAAACTGGCACAAATGTCATCAACGACGGATATCGCAGAAAAAGCCATGAGACAAAAATGGAAATGGGGAGGCTAAATCGCGAGGATGCGAGACGACAGGTGGACATACAAAGCTACAATGTGGGACACATGGATAGGTAAATGACAGAGGGGAAGACGAGGCGAAGGTGGTCCGACTTTTCCAGAGCGCAGGCAGGCCCACAGTGGACGAGAGAAGCAAGAAGTAGAACAGAGTGGAGGACCATGGAAGACAGACTATAGGGCAAGTGAAAGTAATTTAAGTCAAGTGCATCGCTAGGAAAACTGGGAGAGAAGTCAAAGTGTAACAAGACAAAATAAGACAAAACAAACCATACAATTACCATGCACAAACCTAATGTGACTAACTCACCACATTAGTGAAAAAGAGCTACCCTTTTATGGGAGGCCTTTGCCCTTTAAGGGACATTCGAGACTGTTCTTTATTCTTCATTCTTTATAGAAGAAGGAGAAAACAGAGGGATGACATGATTCGCTCGTCAAGGGAGCATCTTAAAATCCTCACATTCAAGGCAAAATAGCTCTACAAAACACTACCAATCCTACAATGACACCCTTAGACAGTCTCTGCCCTCCAGAAACAAAAAGACGTTAGGAAAGTGTGGCAACTATCACTGCTAAATATTAACGCATTAAGCATCCAAAAAAACGAACTGTTTATTTTAACGATGCAAGATTGAGAAATGACGATCCCATCAACAAACATTCCTCCATCAACTAATATATGAAGGTGTAGCCACTGTGATACACTTAGGCAAAAAAATCCCTGAACTACTGTAGAATTGTAAACTAATATGAGGAAATCACCTACGAATACTCTGCTGTGATGATGGTAAAAAGCTAGAACTACAAAATTCCAATAGCCTAGTGTTTGTCTACTAGCTATTTATGTGTTGAATATGGAGACTTATCTGTAATTGTGGGATGTCTACAGGCTGGTCAGAAAAACTAGGCTGAAACAAATTAAAAACAAAAATGTTCCTATCCTAAACTGTAAACATTGAACAAGAATTCAAAATCTTTGATGAAAACTCTTAGTTTTATTTTTTGGAAATCCTTCCCATTTTGATCAATGTTTGTCCTACCACTGTCACAGACTCTTATTTAGTAACTGTTAACATAAAAGAGGAAGGACACATTGTCTATTTAGGCAAATAGTAACTTCTATAGATTTCTATACATCATTCCGAGAATAAGCGTAACTTAACTCAACTTAAGCGATGACCTCTGATTTAAACTTATTTTCTTATCTCGTGTCAACTAATCAATTAATGGATTCGGTTAGCCGACTAATCTATTATTCGGTTAGTCAATAGATTTAACGATAGAGTCGATTAATCGATTAATCGTTTTCGATTAATTTCAAATTAATCGATTAATCGATTGGTAATCGATTAACCAATTATCGCTTATTACCAGCTCAACTGTTAACAATACCTTCTTTCACGAGCTCTGAATGTAAAGGGAAGTCGATTTCGAAGTTATTAAAATTTATATATCCGCTTTCCGTTTCCTCCAATCTATTTCCGACGTCTTGTTGCTTGAGGTTTGCTGAGGTTGACTGCACTTAATTGCTTGTAGCAAGCGGGGACGTATTGATGGGGTCGCTGAGGGAGGACTGGTTCACATCACCTCAAGGTTCTTGCTCCCCAGGCCCACTCACTGAGGATTCTGGGTGGTAAATATTCTAGCTCCACCATATTTTTTTTTCAACGCCAGAGCGAAATATAATTCACTCTTGGATATATGGCAGAAAACATACAAGCCTCCTTCTGTAGTCACGGCCCACGTATTCAGGCTCAGATCCAGAGGGTTCTAGGTTAGATTCCTGGCGCTGATCTGAGGTTTGGAACGGGGTACACTAACGTCGTGATGTATAACAAAGAAGAGATGGGTTCGATTCCAATCTCAGCTGTACTAGAAGTTGTTAACAGTGCTCTTCCTCTTCTACTCCAGTCCAATGCCGGGATGATAACTAACTTAAGGCCAATTTTAACCTCAAATACAAATTAATACGTTTCTACAGACATGCCACTCCGAAGTGCATGGTGCTGATGACCACATGGTCTAAGCCCCGAAATGGAACAACAAGAACAGAATATTTACAAATTCCTTTCTCATCTCTTGAAATTTGGACGTTATCTAAGCCTTATTGTTCCCATATTTTATGAGGTCGGGAATATCAACTCAACACATTTTTATGCGGCAAACATTTTTACGGCAGGATGTCCTTACTGACGATAACCATAAGTAAAGAAAAGCTGTAGCTTTACCTGGCTCTTAATCTTGCAACCATAAGCCACGAGCCATTGCTTTTACGTTGTATCTGAACCAAGCATGAAAGACCTAATGCGCAGCAACTTGGAATTGAACCCAGTTCTTTTTGGAGAGAAGCAAGCAGATTGGACGGCGCAACATCAAGCTCTAGACGCCTACCTCACGAGAGGAATTAATGACCGACGAATGATGAATGAAATAGGGCAAGAAAACCCTTGTGGCCTGTTATAAGATACCGTTCTGGGTACAGTTTACAATGGGAAACCATGGAAAACCTATTCTAAGACGGCCTAATGTGAGGTTCGAACCCATTACTTTAGATTATTATTGAAATAGCCAGGCCCTATGTCACAATAATAATATTAATAATAATAATAATAATATTTTGGAGAGAGATGAGGAACAGGGCGAGAGACAGTATGGTCCGGGTTGTCTGAACCACAGCTCTGGCCTTGCCTCTCTGAGGAAGCCAGTCACAGACTAATGCCCTCAATGAGAGGCTTAATATCAAACAGTGAGTATCCTGGCGCGCCATGGAACTCGACCTTGTTTTATTTCCTACTCTGTTCTCTCGAGATTGAGGGGGAAAATCTCCCAACTTTTCTCAGAAAAAAAAAACGCCACCTACACATGTCCTAAATAGAAATAGGAAGTACTATCCAAAATTCCAATTTGATTCAATTTTAATATAGGCCTAGGCCTAGATATTAGGAAGTCATTTTTGAAAACCTTTGTCTGGAGCGTGGCAGTCTACGGAAGTGAAACTTTGACTGTTGGTGCAGAAGAAATTAGGGGAATAGAAGCATTTGAAATATGGTGTTATAGGAGAATGATGAAGATCAGATGGTAGGACACATACTAAGGAACCCAGGAATAGCATAGTTAGTCATAGAAGGAAAGGACAGGGACAAGAACTGTACGGGTAGACCAAGGTTAGACTATGGTAAGCAGATCGTCTCGGTAGCTATGTAGAGATGAAATTATTAGCTCAGATCTAGGAGGCGTGGAGTGCTACATCAAACCATTCAAGTGACTGAAGACTAAAATAACACATTAATTTTTTGCGATATTATTATTATTAACAAGAGTTTAGTGCTTTTCAGTCGGTCAACATTCGTCAACTCTTGTTTACTAAGGCAACACTGAAAATATGGCTTCAAACACCACAATTATTATTATTATGTAATCATCATTACATTAATATATTGCATATATTTGTTATTTCATGCAACGCATATACGCTGTTGATTATCAATGAATTACAGTAACCCTGCTTCGCCGTGTTTGGTTATCCAGGCTTTGAACGCTTGGGTCATTTACTTATTTATTTATGCATTCATTTATGTATTTATATATTTATTTCAATTATTTGTTTATTTATTTATTTTTAATTCGTTATGCACAACTAAGGAGCGCGTCAGAAGTTATTAAGCTTAATGTTTCCTCTTTTCCTGCTAATATCTTTGTATCCGTTCACTGTGCTCTCTTAGGTGTTCTTCTGTCCATCGTGTATTCTTTCATGTAGGTTTCGCAGCATGTTTGTGTCCGTTTGTTAAAGTTATATAGGGTTATACATGTTTAGCCTATTTTCATTTTATGTGTCTGTGTGTGCGTGTGTATGTCCCCACTAATAACTTCTAAACGGCTGGAGCGATATTAATGAAACTCGGTAAGATCATAGCACAATTCTGGCCGACCCCGACGGTGCCCTTCAAATTTTATTGTGTCTCACCAATCCAACAAGGCGGCTGTGCGAAATATTTCTACCAGCATTCAGTATCTCCGAAACTATTACCCTGAAATTTTGTACGGTGATGAAGGGAACTACTAGAAGTTCACCTATGAGACTTTCAAAAACCTGGTAACTACAAAACCAACATGGCGGCCAAGCGAAGTTGAGAGGTTTAAATAGACTTTCCTCGAGATTTATCCATCCAAACGTAATGAAACTTGGTACAGCAAATGTTTATACACATTTCAGTGCACTGGCGTCTAATTTAGTTCAATTGTTTATATAACCTCAAACTGGCGGCTGTGCGAATTATTTCACTTACATTCAATACCTCCGTAACGATTACAGATATCACCCTGAAATTTTGTACGATGATAAAGGGCACTGCTGCATGTTTATCTATGTAACTTTCAAAAATCTGTAAAGTACAAAACGAACATGGCGGCCAAGCGAAGATGAAACATTGTAATAGACTTACCTCGTGATTTAACCATCTGAGCGCATTGAAATATGGTACAGTAAATGATTATACATATCGTAATGCACTGGCATGTAATTTAGTTTACATAACCTCAAGATGGCGGCTGCGAGAAATTTTAAAATTAAGTTTTTATTTCATGTGTCATAATCATGCGATCGAAGTGGAAGTTTGAATAATGAAGCTACGCAATAATTTTCCTTTAATGGTACATAACCCTATGGGCTATACATATAACAATCCAAAATGGCGAGAATCCGAAATATTTTGACGGTTCTCAATATCTACGAATATTTTACAGCAATCAAACTGATATTTTTATGTTCATAGAGGCTATGAACATACGTTCACCCATAGGACTTTCAGTAACCTGATGAGCACAAATCCAACTTGGCAACGACGCATTTAAATGGAAGTCTCTCGCGATTTAACCATCCGACTGCAGTGAAACTTTGCACGTTAAACGCTTATACAAATGTTAATCCACTGTCATCTAATTTATTTCAATTGTTTTCATAACCACAAGATGGCAGCTGTGCGAAATTTTAAAATCTCGTTTTTATTTCTTGTGTCCTAATCATGCGATTGAAGTTTGAATACCACACGTACACAATAATTATTTCTACGAATCTATCAACAATCAAACTGAAATTTTGTATGTTGATAGAGGCAATTAACATGAGTAGGATATATGAAAGTTAGTTAGTTATTGTTGTTTTAAGGGGCGGAACTACGAGGTCATCTGCCCATGAGGATATATGAAAATAGGCTGTATTGTTCATCACGGAACTACTTGTTTTCTATTGAGAATAATTTCTTCGTGAATATCAATTTCTTGTAAGCCTTGCATTAACTTGTAGGTCTTGTATTATTTCTACCAGTCAATTGTCGTGGTTATTTAGGTATCGTATTATATTATTGAGGCAGTGAAAGTATCCTTCATCAAGAGAGCTCTCCAAGTATTTAAATCAACTAGATCGAGGATAATCTATTTGCTAGCGGATACAGATTATTTTGTGAAAGAGATAAAACAGGGATACGGTCTTCCTCTTATATTCTCTTATGAAGACCACATCAAGAACCGAGAAGATAAAGCTACAAACATAGACGCGAGCTTCTACCGAACTCCAGCCAAGAATACTGAAGAATGGATGAAGTCTAATTTCGAGTTAGACATGTATTCACGAGAACAGCTGCTCATGGATTCCATTATAAAATCTGTGGACTACGAGGATATCACTTGGCATCGGACTTGTGTACTGTACTTGCAATCTTTGTGGACAATATCACATAAGTTACTTACACATGCAAATCAAGGACTAAATCATTGTCAGCCTATGAAAAAGACGATCAAATTGTATTCTTCATATGTACACATTGTGTACAATAAATCTTGTATTATGATTATTTTTATTACTATTGCAGAAACCCACCAACCATCGTAGAGCTTAGATAATAAACATGACGGGTTTGAGGATATCAGTGTAAGTAAACACTAACTGGTTGTCTGCTCTCTCTGACAAGATGTAGATGGTGTATTGTCACCCCAGACCGCATGCTTTGAGGCGATAACAGAGTCGTGCGACATTTAAACTCCCTGATAATAGTATGTATTATCCGCAAGATGTTTCCATTACCTGGTGCTGTTATTGTGTGATGCCCACTGCTTGTCTCGAGGCGATAGCAAATATTCTGTTGTAAAGCACCAGTAATTAGAAGTTGTAGAATACATATGCAAACATTGGTATGAGAAAGTACAAGCTAACTTTGCAGTGCCATTTGTATAATTGATGCAAGGAAAATGCTAGGAGGGAGAACAACTTAAAGTTCTCTGAATTTGCCTAACTTCTCCTGAGCTGCAGGTGCAGAGGATGTGTACGTTTGTTGTTGCTGTTACTGTTGCTGTTGTTAATTAATTACACGCGCTTGGCAAATCTTGGATATCAGTGCCGAGTAGTCGTACATGGTTGTGTGTCCAATGTGTATGATAACCTTTGTTTCTCTGGTGACGGCAGTAGTGTGTTTAATTGTAACTATTACGGTCAGGAATGGGTTAGGTGCCCCGGGACTTGAAACAAGTTACTGTCTCGGCATTTGCGTGGAGGAAATGTGGAAAACACCGGGTAACAACCACACTCAGGATAGCCAATATTCAACCCAAATTTGCAGTCGTGGTGAACGATTCAATCCGCACGGCTACATCGCGGGGTGGATGCGCAAGTAGTATCATTGCTGAAATGTTAAACGTTTCTCTTGTAGTTATTTCTTTTAAGGGCGTGGAATGATATACATATATAATGGCTTTTTTTCTAACCTGCGTTCTTATAGTGCCTGCTGTAGTAGTGTTGTTGTTAGGGTCTTCAGTCTTTTAACTTGTTTGATGCAGCCCCCTATGCTTCCCTGTCATGAGCTAATCGTTTCATCTCTACATAGCTCCCACACCCTACATCCGAGACAATCTGTTAAACATACTCTAACCTTGGTCTACCCCTACAGTTCTTATCCTCGACCTTTCATTCCACAACTAATTTTGCTATTGCTGGGTGTCTTAGTATGTGTCCCACCAACCCATCTCTTCTCTTCATTAGTAGTCTCCACAAAAATCTTTCCTCTCCCAATCGTCTCTTCATTTGTAACCCTATCTACCCATCAGATTTTCGTTATTCTCCTGCAACACCACGTTTCAAACGCTTCAATTCTCCTCTTCTCTGCTGCTCCAATAGGTCACGTTTCATTTCCATAGAGTGTCACGCTCCAGACAACGGCTTTCAAAAATGACTTCCTAATACCTAAATCTATATTTGACGTCAAAAGATTCCTTTCATGTAGAAATGCTTTCCTTGCTTATGCTAACCTACTTCTTGTATAGTACTGTGTGTATCTGTAATTGAAGATGAATTTGGGAAGAAAACATCGTGGCTTAGTTTTAGGAACTACCCCCAGCATTTGTCAGGAGTAGACGTGTGAAAGCCACTTATAGGATAGCTGGGATAGCAGTCTAAGTCACCTCTTCGCAGGAGCAGATGACCTCTCTGTTCCACCCCTTAAAAGAACATAATCATCAATACCTTCCCCCTCGCCTCACAGGTTGACCCCGTTTGAGAACTTTATTTTTATTAGAGCGTGTAGAACATTTTTTGTGGACAGGAGCCTGTGTTAATTGCCCGGACTTAGTTTTCCTGAGTCGCGCACTTCTTGCTGATAAAAATGTTTGCCAGAACCACTCGTGCGGTTCGCTCTTTCTGCATAATGCAAGGACGAAATGAAACGGAGGGGAAAAATAAACACGAGAAGTGGAGTGGCGCACGCTAATAAACACGCGCCAAAAGTGAGCAAAAAAGCTGCTTCATTCATCCAGCAAGCCATGTGTCCCCTGTTCAACTCCGCACTCCATAAATCACGGACGTTAAAGAAGAAACAAGACTTGACTAAATAATAAACATGACAAACACGCATCACAGTATCTACTCAAATTAATCTAAGCTACTTGTTTATATTTTATTTTAATTTCATTTATTATTATATATTTTTGTTCTAATTTGTATATGTCTTAGTCAAGGCGGCTTCGGTGGCGTAGTTGGTAGCATGCTGAGCTTCTATGCCCAAGATCACGGGTTCAAACCCGGTCGAAGACGTCGGATATTTTAAGAGCATTAAAAATCCCTCAGTATGCCTTCCTTCGGAGGGGAATTAAAGCCGGCGGGCCCATGCCATATATTCATGGCATGTAAAAGAGCCTTCCACTAACTAAACTTGTGTGAAGCAAAATTTGTAGGTTAGGTTTGATTAATGATCCAACGTTTTTTACCAGGCGCTGGTTGGGATGGCATCTAGTAGTAGCCAAGTTCACAGCTAGGTGTCGTGGACGGTAGCATTTGGTAGTGAAGGTAGGAACTAATTGAAATTATCGTCTGCTGTCCTTATTTGAATTAAAAACAGATCACACACACTGATACAGTCATCACAATTAACACCGGTTATCAGACAGATTCTACACACACCCAAAGTACACGGGGCTAAATGACCGAGTTGTCGCTGCCCCTAAACTAAGGAACCAACCAAGCTGTCTTAGTCAGATAAGGAAATCCGTCATTTCATGAAAATCCTAGGCACTTGATGAAGAGCTGTCATATGATGCAAAGAAGAATAGTTGCACTAACTGACGCATGGTTTCATAAATAGACTAAATTTCACCGTGGCATAGTGAAATTATTACTGGACATTGCCTGACGGGAAGTCCAGCCCGTCACTTCATGAAGTAGGCTACCGGTAGCGCTGTCCTCGTGGTAAGAAGTGCACTTTCCAAGAATTAACAATGGCATTATACAGAACGGTATGGATTTCACCATGGGTGCTCAAAGGCTGTTTTTTGAGGAGTATTATTGCCAATGAACGATTTCTGTACTTTTCTTTGTTCAGCCTGTTATTGTGATTGTTGCACTAGCATGTGTAAATACGGTATAAAGCTCAATGTTGGTTTGTCTGTCTGTTATTTATACAAATCAACACCGTTTCACCGATCTGAACCAAAATTTGTATACTTACCCTTGGAACCCTGCGAGTAACACTGTTTACATCAAATTTCGGACAGACCACTCCATTCCCTACATTTAGGCCCATGGGCACAAATCTACACTGTTTCACCGATCTGAACCAAATTTTACGTACTTATACTTTCGAACCCGACGAGTAACATTGTCCACGTGAAATTTCGGACAGACCACTCCATTCCCTGCATTTAGGCCCTTTGGCACAAGTCTACATCGTTTCACCTATCTTAACCAAACTTAATGTACTTACCCTTTGAAAACCTGACGGTAACACTGTTCACTTGATATTTTGGACAACTCTCTCCATTCCCTACATTCAGAATAACAGACAAAATGTACTTGAAAACTAAGTTTTAAGGTCCTAGAACCATTCATGTCCGTATAGTGTAACTGTAACAATATTTTTATAAGTCAATTGTTGGTTGGCAATGCGATCTGCATCACGTCACCCCTACCAGAATTGCGAAAATAGTTACAACTTGGCGCTGCTTATAAATTGGAGTCACTGGGAGTAATTATTGCAAGACGATTCATTTTGCCCCTTAAAACAGTTATCATCATGAACTTATTATGCATCTGTGTAAGTGCGATAGTGTTGGTGCAATACATTGAGGTTATCAGCTGCAATAAGCGTTGGAGCTTTCAAATTTACCGTAATTTATTCCGAAACTTATCGTTGAGTGCTATGTGGCCATAAATGACACTATTGCTACTTCAGGAGCTCGAGACAGACGAAGTTTTCCAAAGTGCTCTGATTATTTTCCTATGGCACTATGTGACAAAATACGACACAATTGATCTCTAATTTTCTAACAGCCAATGAGATATAGGCCCTAGGCAGTGTCTTTTATTTCACATACTCCTCTTTCTAATCATATTTTTCAATTCGTTTGTAAATTCCATGTGTCAGTACTGTAGTTAGTAAATAGCCGTTTCCCTATTCATTATTGTCATTATCATTACGGGAAAATGGCCTGAATGTTAGGTCCATTATAATGTACTACTTATCACCCCCACCACCCCCAGCACCACCACCACCACCACCACCACAAAAAGTTATATTTTTAAAGTATTTTTTTTCTGTTAGTTAAAGTATTATGTACCAGTTCTGTAGTAGGATTCATTATCACTCATAAAACAAACAAATCCACCGGGCGAAGCCGGGCACTACGGCTAGTATATTATATTGGGTAAATTCATGTTACCGACTGAAGAGCTACAACTGACAGTTTGTACAGGGAACACTGAAAGAATGGCTTCAAAACTTAACATTGGAGTACAAATCAGTGATAGTATCACACGCACCGATTTGTGGAAAATATTGAAAGAGGTTGAGGAGGCAGAATTTCTTTTAAAACTGAGAGGTTGGTTGGTTGGTTCTCAATTTAGGGGCTGCGACAACGCGGTCATGTAGCCCCGTGTACTTTGGGAGTGTGTAGAATAATCTGATAACCGGTGTTAATTGTGATGACTGTATTAGTGTGTGTTATGTAATTAAGGTAAGGACTGCAGACGATAATATCAACTACAGTCCTGCCGCTGAATGTCCGGCTCTGACGTTTGGCGATGGTGGGAGAAGAGGGGTAAAGAGAACAATATAGCCAACTTACGGCAATGAGAAGCTGTTAATAGAACCTTGAAACTTTCCATCAGTGTAATTCTTATCTAGCGTCTTCACTATGTAACGAGGAAGTCCCACACCCTATTAGCAATATTATGCATCATTATGTTATTCCGGCATTTTGCGGTTACAAAACCTAAATTCTTCGATCGCAGTGGAATTCCGCCTATGTTGGCGAAGTCGCTTGCTACCAGGAAGAATGTTGTCACTTGTACCAATCAGCGGCTTTCCCGGTAAGCCGGTCTTTAAATTTAGCTCGATGTTGCAAGGGCTCTCTTCTGTTGCTCTTTGTGTTAGTGCAGGTTTGTTGTTTTATTGTCTTGTGTGTGCACACTTACCGGTTAACTGTGTGTAATTATATTACTTTAGTAATATGGTCAGTGCGAAGCCTCCGTGGCTTAGGCGGCAGCACGCCGGCCTCTCACCGCTGGGTCCGTGGTTCAAATCCCGGACAAAGCGGAGGCAGACAGGTTTTTCTCCGGGTACTCCGGTTTTCCCTGTCAACATTTCATTCCAGCAACTTTCTCCACATCATTTCAATTCATCTGTCATTCATTTAATCATTGCCCCAGAGGAGTGCGTCAGGCCTCGGCAGCCGGCACAGTTCATATCCTCGCCGCTAGATGGGGGCTTCATTCATTCCATTCCTGACCCGGTCGGAGACTGGAAGCAGGCTGTGGATTTTCATTTTTCAGTAATAGCCTATGGTCAGTGGTTCGTCAGAATTCATTTAAAAACAGGTGAAATATTTTATGTAGTCCACGCTGTTTTATATTTCGTGGTACAGAACCGGCAACGCTGTCTCCCTCCCTCATGAGAAATGTCAGAGCCGGACACTCGACGGCTGTACTGTAGTTCCTACTTTCGCTACCAAATGCTACCGTCTACGACACCTAGCTTGCGGACTTGGCTACTAAATGCCATCGCAGTCAGCACCTGGTGGCGAACGTTAGAACCCAATATAGCGTTATCAATTCTAACCTACAAATTTTTGCTTCACACTTTTGTAGTTAGTGGAAGGTTATTTTTCATTCCATAAATCTATGACATGGGACCGCCGGCTTTACTTCCCCTACGAAGGAAGGCATACCGAGGGAATTTTATCGCTCAAAATCCGACTTCTGTTAGCCATGGTCTCACTATCTCTCTATTCTCCAAGTTGATGAGAAGCCGATTGGTTAGTCTTGTTGGGTTCATCCTTGAGACATGTTCGTAGAAAACCAGACTGTCTCTTGCTGGCCACATCTGTGATCTTCTCAGTATATCTGTACAGCCCCTGATTTGGTCTTCTTCTGTACGCGTCATTTATTTTGACTGGTCCCAGTATCTTTCTCAGGATTTTCCTCTCCTGAATCTCCAGTTCGTCCGTCAAACCTTTCCTCTTCAGCACCAAGCACACTGTAGCATACTGTACAGGGATTCTGGGCCAATAACTGCGTAGTAGTGTTTCAATTAGTCTATGCTTCTTATTAATATTATTTATTTGCGTACATTCCTTTTTAAGGAGAGTGCTAAAACACAATAATCTATATTTTGTTGGTGGCTCTTTTCTTCTTTTTATCTTCCTAAAAATCTTTCATCCGTTCACTATGTGCCTTCTTCTCTTTTTCACTATGTGCCTTCTTCTCTTCATCTGTCCATTTACGCCTATTTCTTTTGGGTTGTGATCTAAATTCAAATTTCTATCTTCTGATGTTTTCTCTACAAATGCTACGGTCGTGAATGTCTTCTATGGTTATATGTAATTGTTGTAAGTCTTCCGTAGATTCTTTGTACCAAGAAGTACCTAATTTCGACGTATTATTATCATTATTATTATTCCTGTTAAATGTAGTGTATATCTCAGCATGATGAAGGCACGTACGGTAATGATAATGAATGGTAGGTTTGAATCTAAAGTAGCATGATAGTGACATTGAATGTTTATTTTGAAAGGTCATACTGCTATCCTTTCTAAGTATTCTCCTCACGATGACGAAAACAGCCTTAAGAACTACGGTATGCATAAAATTGTCTTGATCTTTGTTGAATACCTTCATGTATATTGTACGTCTACATGAAGAAAACAAATATTGAAACATCCCTGGTGTAGCCTACACAGAAGCTCTCTCAAGCCGGGAACTCCCTCCTTACCTTGCGTCTCACGTCCACACTTAGTTTCTAAAGACTTCGCAACGCCACTCTTCTTTTGTTTATGGCTCTCCCAATACCTCTTTGCGTTATTACCAGCGAGACGACTACTTTTCTGAAAAAGTTCAATATTGCTTACTTTTTTTTAACACCATTCTACTTCGGTATCCAACATGTTTGCTTTTCTCTCTCACTTTCATTTTCGTAGCATGTCTATTTCATTTCTTTTGCTAAGTTTTCAGAACACATAGAGAAAGTAGGCTACACTCTATCCCAAGTGGTGGAATGTTGTATAAAGTTACATTTAATCGGCGTTTAAGTTGTTAATGTTTACAACACACCAGTTTAATTAAATATTGGATTTCTTCTCACGAATGTGTGAGCCAAACTGCTTTGCGCACAAGAACAAAAGAAGTAATTGGAATTCTGTACATTAGAGGAAAGTTCGCAGCAAACGTTACAAGGACAAGAAAGAATTTGCAGCATATTATGTGGTAATGGTAATATGAAAGATACTCTTTCAAAATGTGTTCGTATGTGAATGAATATACGTACACTTAATTGCACACATATTCGTATTAATTCATGCTCAATGAGGGGTCTAGGAAAGAGAAGGAGAGGGTTAAGACTCAGATATTTAGGTCATGTTAGTCTCAGTTTCCGGTTTCCCGTATACTACCCTTAAAATAACTTTTCTGCTGTAAGGCTAATTGCTAGGGCTGAATTAATTAGGTTTCCCTTATACTACCCTTAAAATAAACTTTTCTGCTATGATTATGATTTTTAGGGCTCAGATATATAGGTCACGTTAGCCTCAGTTTTAGGTTTCCCATATACTACCCAAGGAAACTTTTCTGCTAAAAGTATAATTGTTAGGGCTGAGTTATTTAGGTCATGTTAGCCTCAGTTTTAGGTTTCCCATATACTACCCAAGGAAACTTTTCTGCTAAAAGTATAATTGTTAGGGCTGAGTTATTTAGGTCATGTTAGCCTCAGTTTCTGGTTTCCCATATACTACCCTTAAAAAGAATTTTCTTCTGTGAGCATGCCTGTTAGGGCTCGGATATTTAGGTGAAGCTAGCCTCATTATCCGGATTCTCATATACTACCCTTAAAATTGACTTTCTTGCTGTGAGTATGACTGTTGGGACTCAGATATTTAGGTGATAATAACCTCAGTTGCCGGTTTCCCATATACTACCCTTAAAATAGACTTTTCTGCTGTGAGTATGACTGTTAGGGCTCATATATTTAGGTGATGTTAGCCTAAGTTTCAGGTTTCCCTTACATTAAAATAGACAAAGATATTTAGGTCATGTTATCCTTAATTAAGATAGACTTTTCTTCTTAGAGAAAACAATTTATTCCTTGCCCAAACTCTTACCTTTGAATACTCGATTTTCTTCGTTTATATTTTCACAGTAACATCATCACATTGATATAATATTCTTACTTTAACACATGATATCATCAATCTTAACCTATACATTTCTGTGCATATATAATATCCAGATAAGTGATTCAACATCAAGCTGTTCTTTTTATCAAGAATTATATATTTTGTCTTTACTTGTAACAGATCAGATTGTTTTGGAATTTTAATTTGTTTTTTGCGTTTAGCCAACTAGAATTTTTTTGAAATAATTTTGATAACAACATTTGATATGAAAGTTCTTTGAATGTAAGACTTGTATCTCAACTTATATTATACATTGCTGCTGAGGAAGGTTACAATGTGGCCAAATCCTGTAATAATATAAATTAAAAGAACAACTTATTATTGACATGTATTAATTTTCTGAATATAATAATAATATCACTTTTCAATTAGCTGTTTTCCGCTATGATCGGATATTATAAAAACAGCCCTCGTATAACAACATTAATGTGCTTACATACTTTTTGATAAATTAATATTAGGGTAAAAATAGAGACAGCAATTATTAACAGTTGGCAGCCCTGGTTGCTCTTAAGAATAAGTATAGTCTAGTCATATCTGTTATGGTACAAATTGTACATACGAAATTTGGTTGAAATCCAATTCATAGTATAGAAGTTACATGTATTTAAAATTGGTCCTATCAGCAGGCTTAGAATCATGTTGGTAACACTGACGAACTAAGTTACTCCAAATTAATCTAGAATGCCAGGTACTATACGTGTGCATAGTTTAAAGCTGTCGGCTTGCATACTTTCTGGTATATTGGTATTTGTATAAGAAAATAGGGAGAACATCTATTAACAGTTGGCAGCCGTGGTGGCTTTTAAGAATACGCTCAGTCATATCTGTTTATGTACACATAGTACATACGAAATTTGGTTAAAATCCAATTTATAGTGTAGAAGTTATAGCCTATGCATTTAAAAATTGTACCTATCAGCAGGCTTAGAATCGTTTTGGCAACACTGCCATGCATGGCCTCCTGGAAATTAAACTCAAATATCATTACATATATGTGTGCCAATTTTGAATAACTCCCATGCAGACCTTCCAAGATATCCAACATGGAGCTCAAATTTCAATTGCGGTGTTTCAGCAGTTGGTAGAACTGACATAATTTTCAAATATGGGCTTCAGATATTCAGATATAGATCTTTACTCATACCAAATTTGGATTCGATTGCTAAAGCCGTTTAGGAGTTGATAAGGCGGGGGGGTGGGGGTGGGGGGTGGGGGGTGGACACACAGCCAGACAGACAGACAGACAGAGAGACAGAAGGACAGACAGACAGACATTTGCCCGGATCGATCTCATAAGTCGACTTTTTCCTCATTTTTGCAAAATGTAAAAAGTAGGATAAAATCAAATCATGAATACAATTCTATTTTATTAGTCTAATATTATGAGGTAACATTATTTTGACGAAATCCATATTACTGGCCTATTCTGAGAGACTCGTTGCCTCAGTAACGAAATAGACCTAGATCACTCGCCCACTATAAATAACACTTTTGAAGAGTTTTAAAATTAGTAACTTCTTTTTTTTCGTGTTGATACTAAAATTTTATTTTGGCAGCACTGATTTTTTAAATTTAAAAATGACACACGCAAATGCTAGTAAAAACAATCTCGAATGACTTTCAGTAATTTTAGGGACTTTTAGTGCAATACTACAAGTTCGTACTACATCGCGACCGATAGGTGCATTACTGTAACTTACAATAATGGTAACTATTATAATATTCTTATAGCAACGAACTGGAATGCATACGCCTAGGAGACAAAACACTTGCTACCCTGGTAATTACCGGATATCCGTGTCAGTTTTTTTTCCTCGCTAATCACAGATATATCCTCAGCTCCTCCACAGCTCTCTAAGTTGAGAATTTCGAGATTTCACTCACGGGGCACCTTAACCCTTTATAGGTCCTTGGAATACTATCTTCCCACCATGTATTTATAGAACGGTGTTAGGGAGAGAATCTTCCCACCCCTTTCATTTCAAGCAGTTCCACATGCATCCACAAGCTAGCTGCACAGAAATATTGAAAACCCATTAATTTGATGTATACTGTCATCAGAAACCAAAGGTGGGAAGCATATATCCCAGTGGTCTCCACAGTGCACGTGCTCGCCAATTCGGTTGTGTTGAGTGAAAGAAATGCATTGTTTTACAGAAGAAGGTGTTTTTTTATTGAAGATAAGAGATTTGTAAACGTTGGTAAATAACTGAAATACAATGTTAATAATGGGTTTGGTCACTTGAGTAAATATATTTTAGCTAGAATGGAAATAATTATCCTGCTCAGGGTGTTGGCCATAGAAAAGAATTTTTTTAAAATTAATTTTCTGTGTTTTTATTAAATAAGTTACTATTTTGAAATTATTGAATTATATTCAAATATACTAATTTTTAACATTCCAAAATCACTTTTATATTTTTTGTGAAGTTTTCGGCAAAGATGATATAGGTCACTGACCTTGTGTTGCGTGGGAGTTACGTTTTTTTAAATTATAGGGCGTGATGGGTGTTTTTATATATTATATCCTGTTAAATAATCCTGATTATTGAGTGATAACCACAGTACCATCATAATTTGGAGGTGGAAGATTATTACTCCATTGCTCATTTAAGAAAACATACTGTCGGGTGTGGGCAGTGGGATAATAATTTCCCACCCCATATTTCATAAAATAGAATCCACACCCATAAGATTGTTGCATATTCTTACCCATCTATCACCCCCAATTATAAATGTGCAAAAAATATATATATATATATATACCCCCAGTCTTTTGCCTCATTCATGATATATATGACACCTGGTTTGCTTGTGTTGTTATAATATGGGTTATTCCCTTTAACTACGATACTACTGACGCTAATTCTGTGGTAGTTGTTATCGAGAGGACGCTTTATCACAGTATTTGTCACGCAACAGCACACAAAACTAATTTAGAAATTGCAGATCAAAGAAAGTTCGGTCTGCTCCTGAGGCAAGTGTGCACTTCCATTATTAACTAGAGACGTTTACAGTAATAACAGTTGGATGTACCAAGAAATGAGCTCGTAAATATTCAATCACACCTAAAGTATGATTTATTTATTATATTATTATTACTATTAGTATTATTTTTATTATAGCATCTTTGTTATAATGGAATGCAGCCGAAAGAAATCAGAAACCCCTACTGACGTCAAATTTGCAGGTGAAAATCTAAAAGAAGTATGAGACTTCCGCTACTTAGGAAGCAAAATTAACCAGTGATGGACGAAGCAAAGAAGATATAAAAAGTAGGCTGGCTTAGGCAGGGAAAGTATTTCCACAGAAAAGAAAACTGTTGACATCAAATATAGATTTAGGTATTAGGAAGACATTTTTGAAAGCCTTTGTCTGGAGCGTGGCACTGTATCGAAGTAATAATAATAATAATAATAATAATAATAATAATAATAATAATAATAATAATGTTATTGGTTTTACGTAAGCCTCCGTGGCTTAGGCGGCAGCACGCCGGCCTCTCACCGCTGAGTCCGTGGTTCAAATCCCGGTCACTCCATGTGAGATCTGTGCTGGACAGAACGGAGGCAGACAGGTTTTTCTCCGGGTACTCCGGTTTTCCCTGTCAAAATTTCATTCCAGCAACACTCTCCACTATCATTTCATTTCATCTGTCATTCATTTAATCATTGCCCCAGAGGAGTGCGTCAGGCCTCGGCAGCCGGCACAGTTCATATCCTCGCCGCTAGATAGGGGCTTCATTCATTCCATTCCTGACCCGGTCGGAGACTGGAAGCAGGCTGTGGATTTTCATTGGTTTTACGTATCTTTTAAATACTGTGGCTCTTAGAGACGCCAGGGTACCAGAATTTTGCCCCGAAGGGGATCTTTAACGTGTCAGTAAATCTACTTACACGGCTCCTTCGAATTTGTGCATCCTCTTGCCTGCGCCAGGATTCGATCCTGCAACCTTGGGAACAGCATGCGAGAACGTTACTGCTGAGCCACGCAACCAGTCTATGGAAGTGAAACATGGACTATTGGCGCAGAAAAAAGAGAAGAATAAGAGTGATTGAAATGTGGTGTTACAGGAGATTGATGAAGATCAGTAGGAGGTACAGTATTAAGATGAGTGGGCGAGGAGAGATGTTTCCGGCGACTGCTATTGAAGAGAAGAGATAGGTTGTAAGGACACATAGGCTACTAAGGCACCCTGAAATAGCAAACTTAGCTATGGAGGGAACGGTCGATGACAAGAACTGTAGGGGTAGACCAAGATTTGATTATGTTAGACAGATTGCCTCGGATGTAGAATGTGGTAGCTATGTAGAGATGAGAGGATTGAAGTGCTGCATCAAACCAGTCAGAAGACTGAAGACTCAAACAACAATTATATGTTGCTTGAGAGAAGTTTTAGCTGATCATTTGTCGAAACATTCGTAAATATGGAGGAACTTTGATTTGTATCGTTACAGCATTTGAAATACCTAGGCTTACAGTACAGTAAGTGTGACACTTGCCTTTGCCTTGGAATCCATAAATGTATCAATAAACCTTCAGAAACCATTGATACCAACATTGCTTAATTGCATTACTCCCAGAATTTACTTTAAAATTATTCACATTTACAGTGTTAATTTCCTAGTAATATTATATCGTCGCTGCGCCTGTATAATCCGCTATGTGATAGTATTGTTCTCTTCCGTATTTTACCTTAAAAGTGGACACGCTGCACAACAATCGCATAGTCCACTTTGTTGCGTAGTGGCTAGCATTCTTGACTGTCACAATGGGGGCCCGGATTCGGTTCCCGACTCTGACAAGAAATTAAGTCTGGTTTGAGGGGTGGAACGGCGTACACTCAGCCTCGTGAGACAGGACTGAGAAGAGGCGGGTTTGATTCTCATCTCAGCCATCCTGGAAGCGGTTTTTCGTGGTCTCCCACTTCTACCTCAGGCAAGCCTGAATGCTACCTAACTTAAGACAACGGCCGCTTCCTATCCAAATCCTACATCAATTACAAATACACACACTAGTACAGACATCACAGTGTCACAGGTTATCAGCTCAATTGAATCGGTCGGAGCTGAAAAGCAGTATGTCAAAAAAGGTCATTTTTAAACAATTAGTATTCTGAAGCATTGACCCAAAGGCCTTGGAACGGCATAAGAAGGAATAAAGTTTAAGCCGGAAACCACTCCTATATTCGATCAGAGGTGAAAAGCATTAAGTCAATGACTTATTGCCTTTCAGCGCCGTATTCCGTACTTAATGTTGGCAGCACTGCAATATTCCCGCGTGATACAGTGCTATTGTAAATTACATTTGTACAGGATTTAGGTGTTTTTTTTTATACAAACCCATTTCAAAACAAAAGCTGGGTTATGCCCTAATCCTGAATCTCATGGTTTTTTTTTCAGGATTAGGGCACAACCCAGCTCATTTGGGTACATTTGTGTTGACCGACTGAAAAGCACCAAACTTTTGTTTACTAAGACAACACTGAAAAATAACAAGAGTTTAGTGCTTTTCAGTCGGTCAACACGAATGTACCCAAAAGAGATGGGTTATGCCCTAATCCTGAAATAAATTACATGAGATTAATAAAACACTAGGATGACCAGTTTCGATAGTCAAGCGATCATCATCAGATCCATTACACTTAGGCTACAAAATCTATGTTTGAAATACAGGTGAAAATATTTACAATATGTACAATTATTTAGTTGCAGTATTGGTACTGTCAGTGTATGCTAAATGCAGTATATATGTTAGGTGAAATGCTAAATGGTGATAGCTATCCGGAGATTGTACTTTAGAGAGATTATATGGTTGTAAACTATGGTTAAACTATAAAATTTTAGGCTAACTACTTATCTGATTGTCTTCCGTACTACAGCTACTCGCAGTTTTCGTGCTCACTGGAACTCACTGTGCGGTTTACTAAGGCAACACTGAAAATATGGCTTCAAACACCACAACTGAAAAATAACTTCAAACCCCACAATGCCCATTTCAAAATAAAATATAATGTGAAATATTCATTCTGGATGGCTTTATGCCGCAATAAACTGTCCACGGAGCTAAAAGGCATTAAGTCACGTTTCCAAAATTGATTTGAAAATTATGTTTATTAAATTAAAATTGATATTCCGCAAACACATAATATATCCTGAATAAATGCTTCACAATATAGATGACTAATATAGTGTGTTTGTTAAGGTGAGACCGAATGCCCTATCCCGCCAATGTTAATTTTGTATACTTTATGTTCCTTATTCTCATAAACTGCTAAATATAAATGCATGAAATTTTTTAAAGTATATTTCTCAACTCATACTAAGTGCTGGAATCTACAATTGGAACTGTGGTTCAATAAATGTGGGAGTAATGATTTTTTTTGAAAATATATTGAACCCTTATTGATCTTCGATAAATAAGTATTCATATTTATTATTATTATTACTACGGCCCAGGCAGCACTTAAGGAAGTCGACTTGGATATAAGGGAGGCCAGCATTTCGTAATGATTGCAACAGGAGGTGAGCTGGTAGCTATTCTTGGGGGACGGCCAGAATTAGTCGAGTTCAAGGCCAAATTGTGCAACTACTGTACCAAAATTGGAGACATAAAGGAAGAATCACGAGGTACTCGCAACGAACATACGATTGAATCAGCCAATCGCAAGAGACCAATTCATGACCACGAGGTGGACAGCGTCAGTAGTAAAAAGCCCGCGGAAGTGGGTATCTAAAGAACCGCCGAACGGATTAATCTCCGCTCGAGTAATTTGAGACGTTGGATTTATTTGGAGAAGAATGACACTAGTCCCATCTTTGTGAGACAAAAACTCTGGAAGTTTTTATCCGACTCCGCCCCACTCCTCCGCCCCTGTCAGTTTCTAATAAATAGTTTGGCCTGACGCCACTCGAAGCCTTTTCTTTGTGGAGCCTTCAGAGGCTTACTCCACGCCAGTTTATATTGTGATTTTGACGCTCGAATTTATCTAAGTCATTCTTTGTGGAGCCTTCAGAGGCTTACTTCACGACAGTTTATATTGTGATTTTTACGCTCTAAAATTAGTTAAGTTAATTTATTTTGTGAGCTCCGAGGAGCTAAAGTCGCAGCGATTGCTGTATCGAACTTTAAAAGCTATAATACATTTTGTTTTATTCTGGAATCTACTTTATTTGTGAGCTAAATATTTCACGCCAGTGCGTGATAACTTGTAACATTCATTTAAAGACGACGAGGTCAGCTCTAAGGGGGAAGTATTGTATCACCCTAATTAGCGCTCACCGGAGCCGAAGTCCAGAGTACAGGACAGAAATACCGAACGAGATAGCGACTGCTAGTGCAGCCAGGATTTTGAACTTGTTAACGAGCCAGTGGCGCGGACTCGAGATGTATATTTTATGTATAAATTGCAGTGTATTTTATATGTGTTTTTATGGTGCATGTGTGCGATATATTTAGGGCCAGTCTTCGCTATTAATCGCATTAGGACAATTGTGGGTGAATTGAGTAGCCTGCAAGCGATTATAGATAGGCAAATATTTAACATTGAACTTTTCTGCCAAGGAGTCGATACCAAGATGATCAGCACGTGGTTTGAAGTTGGGATGAGCTTCAACAAATCAACGCAGACGACTACTATGGAGTGCTAATTTGTCCATAGGGGCGATGGGTTGAGGAGGATGTCCTTAGTTCTACAAGCAGAAGCGGTGATGTACTAAAATTGGATTATTTCAATTATGTAGTTAAATTTGGCCGGGGAACTTTGTAAATAGTCATGTTTTTCTTTTCTTGTTGTTTTAGAGTTTTTCTTGCACCGACACTATATGTTTAAATGTCCGTTGGCGCGTGGCTAAAGTGTTTGTTTGATATTTTGTTTTTCCTTGAGTCATACGTAATGTGCGCGGCGTGCGTGCGTGATTTTTATCCTTGCAAATGCGGAACCCGTTACATTCGATAAATGGTGCTTTATTAACGTTAATATTTGAAATAGGAATGGGAGGAAATGATTGTAAGATATTTGCTGAACAGGTTATTATTCATATTAGGGTTGCCAAGCGCACCAACTTAAAAGTAATTTTTAGAACACCTTCGTTCTAATTTTGTTAGATTTTTCTTGAGTCCTTTTCAGGTGACTAGTCACGGCATAGAACGGTGGCGCCAGCATGTGGATATTTATTTGTGTCTTTTTATTTCAGGGTCTGTCAAAACCCGTACGTGTGATTCTGTGTGTGTTAATGTGTCTAGTGTGTGTTGATTCTACGTGAGGAGGGGGTAGTTGTCCTACCGCTCTCATATTTTTGCTGCTGTTGTATTTTGATGGAAAGACAGGGTGCTCTTGGGAGACTGCTGATTCTTGTCCATATATATTTTTCTGACACACACATGTATTATTGTGCTTTGGGGCACACTTCTTCGAGATTCGACCCCATGTTCTGGGAGGTCGAGGTATTGACACGTGGGTTGACAGACATGCAGAGTTCCATAAACCGCCCATTTTGCCTGTGACTTATTTTGATAGGCAGTCCTGTTTGTCCGACTGACCCCTGTAAGCTTTCATGTAGCAAACCTGTTCATTGTGATGGTTAATTTTTAAGCCATAATTAATTGGGGAGTTCGCCATGTGTGTAACGGCTTGTTGTACGTTGTATGGGTAAAATATTGTATTATTAACGTAAATGTTGGCTGTTTGCTTATTGCTTTGTTTATGACTCGATTCATGTAATTTTTGTGTGTCACACCTGTGTGGTGTAGTGGTAGAGTACTTGTAAATTTTGACAGCGGTCATTTGTGTATTTTTCTATTGGTCACGTGTTAATGTACTTGTGTTGATTTGTGTGAGAAGTCCTAAGTTTTTTTTAGGCAGTAAATGTTGCTACGGCATTTTGATTCCAATTTCACTCGGAAATTTTGTGTTTGTTTATAGTAGATTTAGGAAGTGTCGGTTTAATTTTAAGTATTGTAGTTGTGTTCCCCCGTGTCGGTCTAGCTCTAAGAAATGTGGATTCGTTGTCTGAAGGATTATTCTGGATGATAACGAATCACGCATTCAAAGTACACATCGTGATGCATGTAGAACGGCATACACGCATATAAATGGTCACTTTTGTATTTTATCTTAGGGACACTTGGTCCAGGTAATTAATCTCTCCAGAGATATCGCCTAGTTTTTGGCATTTTATTAAATGGGAATCAGTTGGGAGTTTTTGTTGTTAATTGTTTATGAGTAAATATGGTGATTTGTTATTAAATTCAGTTGTTTTAACCCTGGCTTCACTCTTTCCTGCATGTTATTTTGTTATATGTTACCCTGCAAGTTAATGAAGCGCCCTGACAGCAACTTACGAATATGAACCGTTACACCCCCCGAAACTGAGTCTCATATGCTTCTTTGCAAGGGTTCAATATATTCCAATTAAAAAATCATGAACAATGGGGCATAAATCTCAAGATGTTAGTCACAATGTCCTGATTGTAGATCCCCAGCTGTATTGTATACACATTAAGTACCTGTCAAAATGTCATGGTTATACATTGTATAGTTTTGAAGAAAAAGGAACATTTATTGAGAGTTTTTAAGTTTCAAGAAAATCAGCTCCAAAGTTGAGGAGTGAAAAAAGTATTTTAAACTTACCCTATACGTTTTCCTAGACCAATTAGAAGCATCCAGCACCATGATCTGACTCCTCACTGGCTAATCTGTTCCTTTTTTCTTCTTTCTTGCTTCTTTTGTTGCCAGATTTGCCTCAAATTCTGCTTTTTGCACCCTTAACCTGTCAAGAACTTTCAATCCAGATGCTGTATGCTTTCCTATTTCCACCCCCAGTTCTTCAAGTACCTAAGTCTGCCTGAATTCCCATGATTGAAGGTTATTAGAGCATTAAGTGCTTTTACGTTTTCATTTCTTCCAACGATCTCCAATCATTGGAAATTTAAATACTAGCTTCGGAGCGAGCCTATCACCCCAGTTTCAGTCAGCATCAAACTGTCAAGTCATGTCGCGCAACAGTATAGCCCACTTCCGGAACTTTAAAATGAGCCAAACCACAGCTTTCTAGGTCAAGAAGTTCCTGATATATCAGTGACTATACCAATCGGTGCAACATGAAACGAAAATCCATGCAGTGTAGATGTAAATTTAAACAAGAAGTTCCGTGAAGAACTACACAGCCTACTTTTCATGCCAATGATTATTCTACAGTATATGATCCTATCTAGAATAATGACGAAATTAAGTTGGTAATATCGAAATATCTAATTAGTTCAAAATATACCTGGTATAATGTAGCCAAATAGAGCACTAAAGTTGGCAGCCCTGGTGACTGAATATATTCTTAGTTCCATCTCTTAAGGTACAGAATACAAAATTTGGTTGAAGTCCAATGGACGTTACATGCAGTTAGACACTGGATCTATCAGCACGCGTAAAAGCATGTTGCCAACAATGGCATGCGTGTGCTGGTCAGAAATAATCTGAAATATCTTGTTGTGCCAATTTTGGATGAAATCCATTTGTTAGTATAGAAGTTACATGTATTTTAAAATTTGACATATCAGCAGGCATAGAATCATGTTGGCAGCACTGCCTTGTATTAATTACTCCAAATTAATCTAGAATGTCACGTGCTATACGTGTGCAAAGTATAGAGCTGTTGGCTTGCATACTTTCTGGTATATTGATATTAGTGTAAAATAAATATAGACAGCATTTATTAACAGTTGGCAGCCCTGATTGCTCCTAACAATACTTATAGTCATATCTGTTATGGTACACATAGCACCTACGAAATTTGGTTGAAATCCAACTGATAGTATAGAAGTTACATGTATTTAAAAATTGGTCGTATCAGCAGGCTTATAATCATGTTGGTAGAACTGACGTATAAAAGTTACTCGAAATTAATCTAAAATGTCAGAATATACGTGTGCATAGTTTAAAGCTGTTGGCTTGCATACTTTCTGATATATTGGTATTTGGATTTTAAAAAATAGAGAGAGCAATTATTAACAGTTGGCAGCCCTGGTGGCTCTTAAGAATATGCGCAGTCATATCTGTTTATGTACAGATATTACATACAAAATTTGGTTGAAATCCAGTTGATAGTGTAGAAGTTATATGCATTTAAACATTGGACCTATCAGAAGGCTTAAAATTATTTTGGCAACACTGTCATGGTTGGCCTCCTGGAAATTAAACTGAAATAGTATTATCTACATGTGTGCCAATTTTGGAATAGCTCCCATGCATATCTTGCAAGATATCCAACATGGAGCTCAAATTTCTAGTGCGTTTTTTCAGCAGTTGATAGCACTGACATCATTTTCAAATATGGACGTGAGCTATTCCGGTGCACATCTTTAATCATACTAAATTTAGTTTTGATTGCTGCAGCCGTTTAGGAGTTGATAGGGGGGGACACACACACAGCCAGACAGACAGACAGACACACATTTTCCCGGATCGATCTCATAAGACTACTTTTTCCTCATTTTTGCAAAATGTGAAAAGTAGGCTAATAAAATATCATGTGAAATATTCATTCTGGATGGCTTTATGCCGCACTAAACTGACCACGGAGCTAAAAGGCATTAAGTCACGTTTCCAAAATTGATTTGAAAAATAGGTTTATTAAATTAAAATTGATATTGCGCAAACACAAATATATCCTGAATTGCTTCACAATTTAGATGACTAATATAGTGTGTTTGTTAAGCTCTGTTCTCTGTCAATGACGTTTTTCTTTCACTTGAAAAGTAGTGAAAACTGACTTAATGCTCTTCAGCTACGACTGATTCAATTCTATTCACACCCAAGTACACGGGGATACTCGACCACGATGTCGCAAAGCTCCGAAGAATCAACAACATTAAATATCTCGAAAGGTTCATTATCCTAAGATCAGAGATAAATAATTCGAAGTGAATTGTTTAGTAGGACTGTGTACTCGCATAGACCAGGGAGGCGTGAACAGCGTTAGGGGTCAGAATAGAAGTGAACAACATTGTCTCATGATGGATTTCGTAGGCACAGTGACCATATGTTGGGTAAGATTTGCCTGATTGGCAACTTACAGATTATCAGGAAGGAATGAATCGTGTTAATAAATATGTTGTAGATTCATTTAGGGGCTCTGCAACATAGTGGTCATGTGTCCACGTGTACATGGGTGTGTGTGGAATTTGTCTGATAACCTGTGTTATTGTCATGGATGTATGTGTGTGGTTGTAATTCAGATGAGGACTGGGAAAGAGACATCCGTGACCTCAATTTAAGACCCATCCCGGTATTCGCCTGGAGTAGAAGCGGGATACCACGGAAAACCACTTCCAGGATGTCTGAAGTGGGAATCGAAGCCTTCACGAGGCTGAGTGTACCCTGTTCCAGCTCTCATACCAGGAATTAAATTACTTCCCAGAGCCGGGAAACGAACACGGGCTTCCGCGGGGGTTTTTGTAGAGTTTCTTCACAAGGATAATACTGTATTCATATTGTTTGAGAACTGTATTTTTCATTACCCGTCGCGGCTTCGCCCGCGAATATTGTAATTGTAAAGAATACACTTAGCAACGTCTCAATCATGAATGCCATGACTTATTTTTCATTTAATATTGAATAATAATGATAATAATTTGGTAAATACCATAAACAATCAGACAATAGAGACAATATAACTCAACAATGGCATATAAATATCAAAATCTCACGAACGTCTCGTCGCAACGCATGTATAAAATTCGACTTATAATCACAACACGGTTTCCGACCACAAACGTAAATATAAAATAAATGAGATATATTGAACACACTGACTAAACACAAAATCCATTTACCTACATTCCTATGAAAAAAGTACACATCATAAAATTACACAAATCAAAATCTCCTACGCCTACATTTCCCCCCTTTCACCTCATAACATACACCACATCGAGAAACCCATTGACACGTGACTGCTTATTTTTAATGATTAGATTATATGCCGAGTGTTACATCCCCAAATGAAACCTCTCATGAGATATTCTTATTTAATGAAATGCAGGTTTAACCCCCTTAACACCCCTTTAGAGCCTGAATATCTGAAAGTCCTTCCTTAGTGGATGTTTCTTTTCTAGAATTTCAACCCTTCCCATGGGCCCCTTAAATTATATTTATGAAAAAAACGGTCGAACACCTATTTATTTATTTTTAAAGCAGATTATTTCAAACTTCTCGCCTATGTCGTTTAAGAGATACACGCTCCGTTAGGAATCCTTCAACCCCCACTTTTGACCCCTTTCACCTCATAATATACACCAAATCGAAAAACCCTTAGACACATGTCTGCTTATTTTTAATGATTAGTTCATATGCCGAGTGTCACACCTCGAATGAAACCACTTGTGAGATATTCTTATTCAATGAAATGCAAGTTTAACCCCCTTGACACCCCTTTAGAACCTGAACATCGAAAAATGCTTCCTTAGTGGACGTTTTTGACATACAACGAACATATCCCAAAATGTCATGTTTCTAACTTCAATGATTTTGGCTGGGCGATGGTGAGTGAGTGAGTGAATCAGTCAGGACACTTTCTTTTATATAATAGAGAAAACCCCTTAGACACGTGTCTGCTTATTTTTAATGATCAGTTTATAATCCGAGTACCACATCCTCAAATGAAACCCCTCGTGAGATATTGTTATGCAATGAAATGCAGGTTTAAGCACCTTAACACCCCTTTAGAACCTGAATATCCAAGAATCCTTCCTTAGTGGACGTTTTCGACATACAATGAACATATGCTCAAAATTTCATGTTTCTAATCTTAATAGTTTTGGCTGGGCGATTATGAATTAGTAAGTGAGTGAGTGAGTCAGGACACTTCCTTTTATATAAGAGATTTCGTGAACTTGCTGTTCCTGTTACAGAAACATCAGAACAAGTGCTTTATTCTAACTTGAGTTGGTAAGCCATTATGGGGAACCAGAACTCCTTCTTCGTCTCCAAACAGTGTCTTATGTATGCACAGTGAAGGAAATAAGTAAGAGATAAGTGAATTCCAAATACCGAGCACTAACTTCTCTGTTTCTCTTCTCAAGAATGCAAGGAATTCACTGTATGCCAGTAGACTTTCAGACTGTGATCGCCATGAGAAATAAGCTTGGGGCCTCATCAGCCACTCAGGCTCAATGGCTGCCTGAACACAACATTCTCACACGTCGCAAACAAAGGGCTCTTTATAAGGGTTATCAGAGGACCCTTTCTCATCCCAAGCCTACTGACCAGCGTTCCCACTGCTGCTCAATTGAGCTCAACATGGCACAGGGGTGGATAACAGTACCTGCCGCTCATCGTGATGAGTTTTAGTTTCAATGTTTGTCTCTACCTTCCGTGAGAGGGGCAGATGACCTCATAGATCCGCCCCTTAAAACAACAATAACTAACTAACTTCCTTCCGTGAGAGTGGGTTTCAGCCACCAATCTGAATTTCCAAGTGTTATTTTCCTCAAAGAACTGTTCTTCTTTTGAATTTCAAATTTCAATTTTTATATTCCACATAATTTTCTTAATATAATTTTCAGTATTACCGGTACCAACTTTATTTTAGCGGCTTCTGTGGCGTAGTTGGTAGAATGCTGAGCTTCTATGCCCAAGATTGTGGGTTCAAACCCAGGCGAAGTCGTCGGATTTTTAAGAGCGTTAAAAATCCCTCAGTATGTCTTCCATCGGAGGGGAAGTAAAGCCGGCGGTCCTATGTCATAGATTTATGGCATGTAAAGGAACCTTCCACTAATTACACACGTGTGAAGCTAAATTATAGGTTAGATTTGACTAATGCTCAGAGGTTCCAACGTTTGTTGCCAGGAGCCGGCTGCGGTGGCGTCTAGTAACCAAGTTCAGAACTAGCTGTCGTTGACGGTGCATTTGATAGCAAAAGTAGAAACTACTTGAAAATTGAATGTCTGCAGTCATTACTTGAATTAAAAACAGATAACACACACTAACACAGCCATCACAATTAACACCGGTTATCAGACAGATTCTACGCATACCCAAAGTACACGGGGCTACATGACTGCGTTGTCGCAACCCCTAAACTGAGGAACCAACCAACCAACCTACTTTATTTGTTGTTTTATGCGCAGTGGTAGGCCATGGAGCCAAGCTATTTGCTGACCGGTAGATTTAGGTTCGAAGCACACCGTCAGCCGTCCTTGAAATGGATGTCTGTGGTTTCTCATTTTTAACTCCAGACAAATGCTGGGATGATACCTTCTGATAGGCTACGTTCACTTCCTTCCATTAGGGACGTGGCGGTCCAGTGGTAAAGATCCTTGCCTCTCACCAAGGTGGGCCGGGTTTGATTCCCGGTCAATGCATGTGAGATTTTTGAAGTGAAATATCATGTCCTGTGGTTCGGATTATACGTAAAATTGAGGTCCCGTGGCTCATGATCGCGAGATTAACGGTCACGTAAAACTGCAAGCTGCTGCCTTCCTTCCATCTACTTGTCCAGATTTATTTATATTCATTCATTTCATCTCTCCTCTCATGAGTTTGGCATCAGGAAGGGCATCCGGCCGTAAAATACCCCAACATAGAATTTCATCACATATCATCCCCGCCCCCCTTGAAAACGAGAATAATACACACTCTTACTCTATTTGTGTCAGTGGCAGTGTCAAGATAGGAAGAGAATAAAACTTGACAAAGGAAACGTGAAAGAGAGAGGCCTGACATTAGTAAATATTCGTTAGAGTCATTTGGGCCCATATGATCGTCAACCATATCCTAAGAAAATCCAAGTCAAGTAAGGAATCTTGTAGTTTTAAGTGACACTTAGTCTCACGATCGTAAACCAGACTACTTACTTTTTATGAGGATTCTAAACCAGCCTACGTAACTTTTCACCTCGTCAATTCCACATGCATTTACTACAGTAGGAATCAAACTCGATCCACCTTGGTGAGAAGTTTGCAGCTTGGACAATCTCCCATCATACCTCATAGAATTAATGTATGGCTTAACTCTTTACTATGCTGAGTCCTGATGCAGTGAGAAATAAAATCTGCATTGGGGACTCATTAATTACTTAAGTACTCGCCAATTAAATAGAACAAAATGATATTCAAATATAACTTAAAAGCAAAGCTTGTGGTTTAACGTGACTATTAATCTCGCGATCATGAGCCACGGGACCTCCTTTTTATGTGGAATCCAAACCACAGGACATGGCATTTCATTTCGAAAATTTCACTTGCATTGACCGGGAACCGAACCCGGTCCACCTTGGTTAGAGGCATACAGCTTGACCGCTGCGCCACCACGCCCCCCAAAATATAACTTAAGTACGGTAGTCTATCTAATATATAAAAGTGAAAGTCTGTATGTGGGTATGTATGTGGATCTGTTCCGTATACAAATCTACACCGTTCCACCAATCTCAACCAAATTTTGCATACACATAGTTTAGGACCCAGAAGGAACCGCTGGCTACATGAATTTACGATAGTCTTTCTCATTCTTCTGATTTCGACCCTTTTGCACTCCAGCACATGCTAATCAAATCATAAAATATACTCATGAAGGAATGGCAAGGCAGATAGTTTCCATGGCAACATAGCTCAAGTCGAGACACGGCCGACTGGATGCCATTTGCGCTCTGCACTACCGGTATAGAAAATGAGGATCTTTACTTGAAATCACGTTAGTTACTCAACTTCTCACAGAGCACTGTCAACCGAGTTTAGCATAACAAAGACTTGACACTATCTTCTACTATATATTTGTCAAATACCACTCACTCACTCATTCATTCATCACGAAATCTCAGAAACCATCAAACGGATTGGAATGAAATTTGGTATGCAGCTTCCCCAAGGGCCGCAAATGCCCACTAAGAGAGGATTTTTAGCCTACTTTTCACATTTTGCAAAAATGAGGAAAAAGTAGACTTTTGAGATCGGGCAAATGTCTGTCTGTCTGTCTGTCCTTCTGTCTGTCTGTCTGGCTGTGTGTGTGTCCCCCCCCCTATCAACTCCTAAACGGCTGCAGCAATCGAAACAAAATTTGGTAGGAGTAAAGATCTATACCTGAATATCTCACGGCCATATTTGAAAATGATGTCAGTGCTACCAACTGCTAAAAAAATCGCAATTGAAATTTGAGCTCCATGTTGGATATCTTGGAAAGTATGAATGGGAGCTATTTCAAAATTTGCACACGTACAGATCATAATATTTCAGTTTAATTTCCAGGAGGCCAAACATGGCAGTGTTGCCAAAATGATTATAAGCCTCCTGATAGGTCCAATTTTTAAATGCATATAACTTCTACACTATCAAGCGGAATTCAACCAAATTTCGTATGTTGTATGTGTACATAACCAGATATGACTGAGCGTATTCTTAAGACCTACCAGGGCTGCCAACTGTTAATAAATGCTCCTAATTTATTTTATCCAAATACCAATATATCAGAAAGTATGCAAGCCGACAGCTTTAAACTATGCACACGTATAGTACCTGACATTCTATATTAATTTGGAGTAACTTATATACGTCAGTGCTACCAACATGATTCTAAGCCTGCCGACAGGTCCAACTTTAAATACATGTAACTTCCATACTATCATTTGGATTTCAACCAAATTTCGTATGTGCTATGTGTACCAAACCAGATATGACTATGCGTATTCTAAGGAGCAACCAGGGCTGCCAACTGTTAATATGTGCTGTCCCTATATTTGTTACCCTAATATCAATATATCAGAAAGTATGCAAGCCAATAGCTCTAAACATTGCACACGTATAGTACCTGGCATTCTAGACGAATTTGGAGTAACTAATATACGTCAGTGCTGCCAACATGATTCTAAGCCTGCTGATAGGTCCAATTTTAAAATGCATGTAACTTCTATACTAACTAATGGATTTCATTCAAAATTGGCACGACAATAGATCATATTATTTCAGATTATTTCTGACCAATACATGCATGACATTGTTGCCAACATGATTTTACGCGCGCTGTTAGATCCAATGTTTAACTGCATGTAACGTCCATGCTATCCAGTGGACTTCAACCAAATTTTGTATTTAGTACCGTAAGAGACGGAACTCAGAATATATTCAGTCATCAGGGCTGCCAACTGTAGTGCTCTATTAGGATACATTATGCCAGGTATACAGTATTTCGAACTAATTGGAAATTTCGATATTAGCAACTTAATTTCGTCATTATTCTAGATAGGTTCATATTCTGTAGAATAATCATTGGCATGAAAAGTAGGCTGTATAGTTCTTAACGGAACTTCTTGTTGGATATTCTGGTTCTAAAGGGGTGTTAAGGGGGTAGACCTGCATTTCATTGAACAGCAATATCTCCCGATTGGTTTCATTGGGGGATGTGATACTCGGCACATAAACTCATCATTAACAAGAAGTTCCGTGAAGAAGTTAGAAACATGACATTTTGGGGATATGTTCGTTGTATGTCGAAAACGTCCACTAAGGAAAGAGTTTAGAATATTCAGGTTCTAAATAGGTGTTAAGGGGGGTAAACGTGCATTTCATTGAATAACCATATCTCACGAATGGTTTCATTTGGGGATGTGATACTTGGCATATATACTAATCATTAAAAATAAGCTGACACATGTCTAATGGTTTTTCGATGTAGTGTATATTATGAGGTGAAAGGGATGAAAAGTGGGGGTTGAAAGATTCCTAACGGACCGTGTATCTCTTAAACGACATAAGCGAGGAGTTTGAAACTCGGAGGAAATCAATCAGCTTAAAAATAAATAAATAAATAAATAAATAAATAAATAAATAAATAAATAAATAAATAAATAAATAAATAAATAAATAAATAAATAAATAAATAAATAAATAAATAAATAAATAAATAAATAAATAAATAAATAAATAAATAAATAAATAAATAAATAAATAAATAAATAAATAAATAAATAAATAAATAAATAAATAAATAAATAAATAAATAAATAAATAAATAAATAAATAAATAAATAAATAAAATAAATATGTGTTCGACCGTTTTTTCATAAATCCAATTTAAGGGGCCTATGGGGAGGGGTGAAATTCTGGAAGAAAAACGTCCCCTAATGAAGGATTTTTGGATGTTCACTCTCATCGACCAACCCAAACGATTAAAGTTAGAAGAATGATATTTTGGCGATATGTTTGTTGTGTGTCGAAAACGTCTACCAAGGAGGGATTTTTGGATATTCAGGTTCTAAAGGGGTGTTAATGGGGTTAAACCTGCATTTCATTGAATAACAATATGACACGACTATGACGCGAGCGAAGCGAGGCTAAAAATGAGATGATGTGCGTCTATGTATTACTCAATCACGCAAGTACCACTGGTCCGATTTACATGAATTTTACATGGAAGTAGCTGATTTACCTGGTTAACATATAGGTTACTTTTGATTTCAATACTTTGTACTATTTAAAGATGGCGACCATTTTAGTGACTTCACTACACCCTTTGGTTTAAAACTTTCATATTTCCATTTCAAATACAAAGAGAACGCTAAGAAATAGCAAACTTTTGATGGTATATACGAGGTTAAAAATTACATTTTCTATCCGAAAGGTATCTCCAACCGTTAGCGAGTAAAACCTAAATTTGTGCTATAAAACACGGTCAACGCCGAGCGGTGTAGTTGGACATAATGTTCCATCCTTAATTTCCCTCTGCGCAGCACTTCGCCTATCCCCTGTTTTAACTGTCACCTTCATATTTTAATTTATTTATGACGCGTAGCGAAGCACGGGTACTTCAGCTAGTTGTAAATAATTGTAAATGCTAACGTTATGGGCTAACATGCATTGTATCTGCTTTGAATTTAGAGACGTTGCGATTCCAAAATATTACCTCACAATGTATTACCCGGGGGTGGATCAATAACATGTATTTTCATGATACGTGGTTGTCACATTTAAATGCCATAGAACTGAGGAGGGATCGAACTCACTATTTGAGGCTTTGAAGGCCATCGCTAAACCAACTGCGTCAATCGGCATGACGAGGCATATTGCCTTGAGTACTTTATGTCCACTTCAATTAACAACAATTTCTTCTTACAAGCTCTAAGCCATGGATCCCGGATCCTGTAAGACCTTGTCAGTTAAGAAACATTGGACGTGGTCAGAAATTGGATTTGTGATCGATTTTGAGAAACCTCGAGTTTTTGGTGAGTAAAGGGAAGGGGAGGGGAATGGAAATGGTCACCGTACTTCAAGTAGGTTATATTCTCGCTCATGAGCGACTCGCAAGGTTCATACCTGCCTGTAATGGCAAGCGTATCCCTCTTAGAAACTGCAGTGTAAAATACTGTACTTGTCTTGCTGGGCAACCCTGAGACGTGCGGGACCCTATTCACACACGTTGTCAAGAAGGCTTTCACTAGCCGAACTGGTGATAATGATGTGTATTAGTTGCCTCAACCAATCACACGTTCATGATGATACATCCGGCCAAGACAGGCCTACGCAGCCACTAACAAGAACAAAGGAAGGACAATAATTCTGGGTTATCGGACCAAAATATTTTGTTAACTACAGACTGCCTTATACGTGTTCTCCGGGGAGATCAGCCGGGAACCAGTTCCTCACTATCCTCATATAGGCTAAGCAATTGAAATAGGAAAAGGGAGGAAGCCTATAGTTTTACATGACCGTTGATCTCACTATTATGAGCCACGGGATCTCCATTTTTATGTGGAATCCAAACCACAGGGCGTGATATTTCACCTCGAAAATCTCACATACATTTGCCGGAAATCGAACCCGGTTCGCATTGGTGAGAAGCAAGCATATTGATCACTGCAAATCAAGCCCCCCTATAATCAATCTAGACCAGGCTCTTACAAACCGGGAAACTTTCGCAGAAATTGAGTGATTATACATCATCATCACCAACATGTAGCCCTGATCTCGCGATGTTACCAGGTGACATTTGGTATACTTAATGCCTGTATTACAAATTCTCTTTGTGTAATTTTGCAATTTTGTTGGTTCTATGTTGTCATTCTGTTGTTAATTGGCAGCTCTTCCCTACCTTGCATTTAAATACTGTAGGATCGTGCATATCCTCGGTGACCCTCCACATATCCATATATCTATCAATCATATGATGCTATTACGCTATTTCCAAGTTCCTCATTTCTATCGCGTGGAGCGAACTCCCATTTCTTAACATAATGGAAATTGGTGGTCTTAAAAAAGACAATAGTTTTTTTTCTCCCTCATCGGCGTAGGGATGTGGCAGCCCCATCGCCCAGTGGGAAACCACTGCAATCAGCTACCCTAGAATTGGTGGGAAAACCATACCTAAGTGGGTAAGGAGGAAATGCCTGCCCAAACCCTGACCATCTAGGCGAGGGCACCCTGTCTTCAGAGGATAAATATGGAGGATGGGAAGGTAACCCAACAAACCACTCTACGTTGGGCTAGGAACCCACGTGGAGGTAAAGTGATTCAGAGAGCTACAAGTAGCCTAGGATTGGACGGATATAAACGACGACGACCGGAGTGGAAACGGAACACGAGATTCGGAACATGGAATATTAAGACAATCGTTGGTAAATAAATAATACAGACATGTGGGAATAGGATTGAGAGATTGTGGATAAGAAGGGGCAAAACTGTTGTGGAAATGAAGAGAATGTGCAGAAATAGAGCGGAATGGCAGAACTGGCTCCAACGAGGCTACCCCGACGCTTGAAGGCATAAGGGAATTGAAGGAGAAGAAGAAGAATATTTCCTCCCTCATCAGCTTGCAAGGAACCCATCTTGTCGTATGAAATACTCCATGGCTCTGGATTGGAACGTCTAATGATATGATGGAAACCAAGGTAATCCAAGACACTTGTCAACGTGAAGATCCCTTGCAGAGGTCAGCCAGCCTGCAATGCACTTTCCTCTCTACCTTCGCACGAAAACTCTCGACATTTATCCTCAGTCGACGAACTAGGCCAGCAATAACGAGCGACATCGTAACGCCAAACTAGTTAAATACATTTACACTCTTTAGCGTATTTCTTACATGAATTTCAGAGTAGTTGCTGGAAATGCTGTCCATCATTTTCTAAACACACATTGCACTAACGTAAGAAGTTTTGGTACACTCACTGTAATTCATACTCTCTGATATTTCGTATCTGTGCAGTTATTTCGTTCTCGAGAGCCTCCAGAATACGCGGATTGTTTCTGTATACATTTTGTTTGAGATTCCCCCACAAGTAAAGATCACATGCCGCTGAAACGTACGAACACATTTACTGGAAGACTTCTTCTTGAGAAGATAAGCTTCCAAAAGAAAATTTGATGTTTTCTTCCATACCTAACCATGTCCACGGGATACGAGATAGCCTACAATACTTGACTACAAGTCGTAATCTTCTCAACTAAGGTATCTTGCCAGCTCCGTTTATGATATATGCAATGCTATCATTCGGGGCTTCGTGACGCTCTGTTGTGTAATGGTAGATGCTAGTCAACTGACGCTGACTCAAAGCGTTCCACTTATCCCACGGCGAAGGCAAAGCTCCGTTCGATACGGAAGGCTCTCATTGTATTTATTGATGTCTTTTGAAGTCTCGGAAGATGAAGAGAAAGTTCTTTGTTAGATTACTCATGCCACGTCGGAAATTCAGATTCGGATATTGTTGGTCTTTATTATTGTAAAGTACTTCATTATGAAATATATGCCTGAATAGTTTTTATTAATTTCCATCTATATGAATTATAAGTCTAAGTAGGTTAAGTACAGGCACAGTAACTTGTTAGGCATCTTACAGAAGTAATGTGGAGTTTGTTAAGCTACGAAGTTAATGAACAGTACTGATAAAGTCAGTTATCCTATGTAGTAAAGCGAGTGAGCCTGTGTTGTGAGACCGTATCTGCTTGATCGCAAGAGCAACATACAGCACAGGTAGAAAGAAGCTCTGCACCTAATCCACATTTCACCAGCAGCTAAGTGCCTGCCCCCTAGCCCTCGTAGCTCGTCGAAACATTTCTTCTCTGAACCTGAGAATTAAGTCGTCTAAGACGTGATAATGAGGAAGTCAAGAACATAATTGCACCATCTCTCAAGCTCACTCAAATAAAAGAGAACTGCAATGTCGTCCCTGACAAGAGATAAGGAAACCTTTGCTTCACTAGAATGAGCGTCAAACTCTCTGTCACATTATTGGCCACAGCCGTAAAGAGAAACTGTTCAGGAACAAACAAGGAGGTGGATAACAACTACATTAAATCACATTTCTTATATTTCCAGGAAACCTGAAAAACTGTTGCCGAATGAACGGACCAGTAGACATGCCCGTGCTTTCCTCTCCTTCCCCTTATTAATTAGGCAGCCTGGACTGCCTTATCTGCTCTACGGTTGGTATCTACACGCTGCGAGTTTCACGAGCTTTAGTCATGGAAAGGCACGTTAATAACGAGTTTCTCCTCTGCGAGCACTCAAAATAGCAGCGATACGGCGAGGTATCGAATCGACAAGAAATGGGTTCCTGACTCCCAACATTCAACTGGCCAGTGATGTGACTCACAGTAGCCCTTCAATTATCCCGTATGGTTCTGCTGAGGCGACGAGATGTCCTTTCGTTAAACACATATGGTCGTCCCATGCGGCGATTCACGTGGATGGTTAACATTATCTCTGTGGTAGTGAAGATCCATCCTCGTCACTGTTGACCTCGGAAACCGGAATTCACGTGTAATCTCCAAATGCTATGGCCCATGCGCCGTGCACCGATAATCATCCCACGTTTAAAGTCGGTTAACTCGCGAAGTGTTGCCACCTTCACTACCCTCGTGTAATAAAAAAAGAAAATATAGAAGCCATAATTTATCTGGCGGGCGATATGCTTATACTGTCTATATGTTTTGGATCTTGAACATAAATGCAAATTCAAACTCTTACGTGCATATTTTATTTTTTATTTTTTAAGTCGGTCAATCACTGAGGTAACAATTGCTTAAACAAATGAGGATCGCCAAATATTATTCCTGTATTATGAGCTAGTGAGTAAGCTAATGAAACGTCATATCAGTGAATACATGTTTAAAGAGCATGGCTAAAATATTCTTATTTCAAATTCGCATGTATTGTTGATTTTAAATAAGCAAATCTTCCGAACCTTGCAAGGTATACGTATAGTGTGAAGTTACTGTGTTTACGTGGTTATGAGGGGCAAATAACCTCGCTGTTTCACCCCTAAGAACCCCAGTAAATAAATAAATAAATAACTACATGGCTAGGCCGCTATTGTACATCAGATATTCAACATGGAGTCTGCCTGCGAAGTCTTCAGCTAACCTGAATCAGCGTTAACATCCAAGCAGCATCTTATGGCCATACACTGAACATTTTATTAAAGAATCAAACCATCATGTCATTAGGAGAAAATCAGAATATTAGCATGTAGTAATTTGAAGTCTATCTAATTTTTGTAATATTCAAATTAATTTCATTTTTATTTGCGAAAATCACCTATTTTAGAATAATATTTGTGTGCTTGATTATCGCCATGATTCTTGCCTCATCCCATATGGGTAATTTACTGAGAAACCCTGAGGTATTTAGATCATTTCCATATTGTGTAACTGAATCCAAAACAATCAATCCAAATGAATTCAATTAATTGATCATCAATTTTCATTAATTAATTAGATTTTAATAAATTTGGTTTAAATATACTTAATATTTAGTTTGTAATTATACAACCATCCCAAGAGAGGCTACGTTCAATCCCTTTCTATGAATCTCCAATAGGTCATTGCTGAATAAACATTTCGATATATTTCGCTATACTTTTAAGTACTTCTCAATAATAACTGTCGGCTAAAATTGTGGTGGGAATAGAAAAACAAGATTATAAAACGATATTATCCAAAGGAGGCGAATGAAAAAGCAGTGAATATGTGAAGTCGAGATGTCACAACATGAAGATCAGCCAAGGCCAGCTGTTAGTGGCGTGTGTAGCGTGACAGTCCCGTCAGCTCTCAAGTTTGAAAAAGAAAAGCCGTGTGCTTCTATCTTATCGAGCACTTGAAAGCTTTGGTCCTGGCCACGAGGGTGTGCTGGCAGGAACCACTTGAAGCGACATCTTAACGCAGCCTGCTGACACATCCCAGAAGGAGGCGGTCAAGTTTCATTCAATAAACATTTTCCACTAAATGACTGCACTGCAACAGGCGTGCTAGTTATTGAAAGGCCGCATTTAAAGAGTGGAAGTTGGCGACTCACATGTTCGATGTAGATAAATAAATAGCACGTTTTGCAAGTTACAAACAATAATTTATTCTGCATAAACAAACTTGGAACATGGCCGATTAATTAATTAAATAATTCTTTGTTAGATTTTCACTGCCGTTAGCGTTGTTCAAGATTCTTTTTGTGGGTATTCGTGTCGTTTATACTGTATATTTCTTTGCAGAGGCCGTGCCGTGGACAGATCGCAATGCCTCACCATTACATTTATAGCATGTGCCGATTACAACATCCCTGGATGCTGTTGTAGCATGTGTTACATATGCAGATGGTAAGAAACCTTAGTTGTGATAATTAAGACTTGCTGTGAAGTACTATAGCCTGCTTCGTAACACGTGAACATAGTTAGGTATAGGACAAGTCATCGATCTTCCTAGTGGAAACGTATCTTCTCAAGAAGAAGTTTGCAATAAATTTGTTCGTAAGTTTCATCACCATGCGATTTTTAGTTGTGGGGAAAACTAAAACAATAGGTATACAGAAACATCCGCGTACTCGGGAGACTCTTGAAAACGAAATATCTGAGAGGATGAATTATAGCGAGGGTACCAAAACTTCCTACGTCGGTGCAACGTGTGTTTATAAATTGAAGGACAGCATTTCCAGCAACTACTTTAAAATTCATGTAAGTAATGATGATTATTAAATACGTCAAAAAGTGTGTATGTGTTAAACCAGTTGGGTGCTACGCTGCGGCTAGCCACAGCGCCCCGGCGAGTCTCCGTTCGATAGGGAGGGTCCTCACTGTGTAAGGTTGGTGTGTAAATCGTCCATAGTAAAGTGTTGTACGTTCTCTCACGTCACGTTCCTATTTCTTCAGTGGTTCCTTCCCATATAGGCAAGCTCGTATTTAGGGCTCCTGACGCCCCTGGGGGGGGAAGAACTTTGCTGCCCCCGACTTAGAATATGAAGATTTATTTAAGTTTCCTTAAGCCTCCGTGGCTTAGGCGGCAGCACGCCGGCCTCTCACCGCTGGGTCCGTGGTTCAAATCCCGGTCACTCCATGTGAGATCTGTGCTGGACAAAACGGAGGCAGACAGATTTTTCTCCGGGTACTCCGGTTTTCCCTGTCAACATTTCATTCCAGCAACACTCTTCACTATCATTTCATTTCATCTGTCATTCATTTAATCATTGCCCCAGAGGAGTGCGTCAGGCCTCGGCAGCCGGCACAGTTCATATCCTCGCCGCTAGATGGGGGCTTCATTCATTCTATTCCTGACCCGTTTGGAGACTGGAAACAGGCTGTGGATTTTCATTTAAGTTTCCTTAACATATGGGGCTGTTTTATCATCTGTGTTTGTATTTAACTAAGAGTGGCAAACACTATAAATATGCATTTACTAAAATTACAAATAGAAAAAGAACTATACAAAGAATATACATTAAATTTTAACAGATACCATACACAATCAATTGCCAAATCATCAATTATTTAAATAACGAGAGGCTTAGTCATTTTCAAACAAGTTTAGGATTTCTTCATTAGCACAATTTCACTTTCAAGTCAGATTCAACAGCAAGAAAACCAAGATGACTAAGAGGATCCTTTCTTGTATGTCCTTAAATAATCAGCATTGCCATTGTGCGACATTAATATTCCCTTGTGGGGGTATTTAAAATTTTAATAACTTTACATACAATGCCCAAGTGGTTTTGTACAGTTTGCCAGAAATTTTACCGCCCCTAAAACCTGCCGGCCTGGGCAGTTGCCCAGTTTTTCCCCCCGTAAATTCGGGCCTGCATATAGGTCTACCCTCCTTCATTTTGCAACCTACAGTATATTCTTCAATCAAAACATTAGTATGTGCATCGAGAGCACCACGATAAAGTTTGAAGTACAATCCTCACATTCTTTATTCATTATACAGCGCACTGAAGTGGCCTCTCAGTATTCACAGCGTATCACTCAACAGTTGTGAACGTTAAGATATTCATGTGTGCGTAATATTTTATGTAACCTCCGAAAGTTTGTTTACGTACATTTTGAATGTTTATGTCAGCCTGCTTCCATATGCATATTTTCTTCTCGTCCAATGTAAACATAGACCACTTGTACCCTGTACTTCTATTTTTATTTCTAAAGAGCCATGTCGTGCTCGGAAATGAAACAATACGCAGGTTTTACTTCATTGAGCATCTATGCTGAGGATTTCTGTTCAAACGGTAATATGGCAACTAAGGGATCGTGCACAAGAAGTGAAAACCATACAGTACATCTGGTAGTGAGTTAATGTGGCCAACATTTACTTTCATCAAGATGGTATCGATTACCCATTCACAATTTGACTGCCACAACCGTGGCTGCACCAACGTTTGTTATTTATAGTAGCATGAGCCCCGCGGAGCGAAGCGGAGGACACAGCGATGACAGGGTGCACATAAGTCAAGCAGCATTGCGTCAGATAAGCGACACAGGAGCTCATGTTACCACGGACATTTAAACGATGACTTGGGCTACTGGAGCTAAGTCATATCCTACTAGCGCAAGTGTACCTGTCAACGAAGCAGGCTGACGTGTGACACAAGTAAAAAAAAAAGAATAGTTCCCATCTCGACCGCCGGCAATCAATTAGTGAAAGGGTAATACATAATGTTTGGTTGAGGTTCCTGGTAAGTTCCCTGTAGGTTTCATTCAGTTCGGATCAGGAGTTTAGGACAGAGAAAGGGAAGTGAGAGATGAGAAACACAATAACGATGCACGTGAAACAAATAAGTCAAGGATACTTTAAGGCACGACGAGAGGGAGGGGAAAGTGGAGTTGTAGCCCCGGGGGGTGGATTTTTTGAGGAGCCCGTGGTGGTGAATTTTTATTCATACATTTCTGAAAGGAATATGGCTTATTCTTGTGGTGCCTGAACACGTTCAGATACAATGGTGGCTTCGGTGGCGTTGGTAGCATCCCAGGATCGCGGGTTTAAACCCAGCAAAAGTTGTCGGATTATTTTAAGAGCGTTAAAAATCCCTCCTTTGGAGGGGAAGTAAAGCCGGAGGGCCCATGTCATAGATTTATGGAATGTAAAAGAACTTCCACTAACTACAATTGTGTGAAGCTAAATTTGTAGGTTAGATTTGATTAACGCTGTATTAAGTTCCAACGTCCGCCACCAGGTGCCGGTTGCGGTGGCATGTAGTAGCCAAGTTCACAGCTAGGTGTCGTTGACGGTAGCATTTGGTAGCAAAAGTAGGAACTACTTGAAATTGATCATCTGCAGTCCCTACTTGAATTACAGATAACACACTAATACAGCCCTCACAATTAACACCGATTATCAGACAGATTCTACACATACCTAAAGTGCACGGGGCTACATGACCACGTTGTCGCAGCCTCTAAACTGAGGAACCAACCAAAGAGAAAGAGAGTGGCTGAATAACTAATAACAATGTAAATTCATATTCAGTTGGGCAACCTTAAATTCCACGGAGCCTTTCATTGGGGGAGGTTAAAATTTTGCAACCTTATTAACATATTGTCGTTCCAAAGTTATGCCACAGGTTGAATAAGAATGGAGGGGCCTGAAGATCTTGTCCTAGGGTCCATGATCGCTCTCTACGGGCCCGGGTACAGAAGTCTAGGATTGTCTCTCTGTATCAATTAGAATACAATTAAGGTAGTACAATAGCCGTTATTAGAGTTTTCGATAATTGATTATAACATTTAATACCGTTTAAATTATTTCTAGGTTCTGTGACATGTTTTTAGCCCATTGGAATTTATGAAAAAAACAAGTAGTTCCGTGAAGAACTATACAGCCTATTTTCATATATCCTACTTATGTTAATTGCCACTATCAACATACACAATTTCAGTTTGATTGCTGTAATTGATTCGTAGATATTGAGAACCAATTAAATATTTCGGATGGTCGCCATGTTGGATTTTACATATGTAGGTCCTAGAGTTATGTACTGTTACATGCAGATTATTGTGTACGTGTAGAATTCAAACTTCAATCGCATAATTAGGACACAATAAGTAACAAGGAGATTTTAAAATTTTGCACAGCTGCCATCTTGAGGTTATGGAAACAATTGAAATAAATTAGATGCCAGTGAATTACCATTCGTATAAGGATTAACTGTACCAAGTTTCACTGCACTCGGATGGTTAAATTGCGAGAAACGTCCATGTGAATATTTATACTTCACGTCGCCACCATGTTGGATTTGTGATCACCAGGTTATTTAAAGTCTTATAGGTGAACTTAAATTCATAGCCCCTATGAACATTAAAACATTCAGTATGATTGCTATAATAGACTCGTAGATATTCTGAGCCGTCTAAATATTTCGGATGGTCGCCATGTTGGATTGTTAAATGTATAGGCCATAGAGTCATGTACTATTAAAGGAAAATTATTGCGTAGGTTCATTATTCAAAGTTTCACTTCGATCGCATGACTACATCACAATAAATAAACACTTAATTTTAAAATTCGCACAGCCGCCATCTTGAGGTTGTGTAAACAATTGAACTAAATTAGATACCAGTACATTACAATGTGTATAAATATTTCCTGTACCAGATTTCATTGCGTTTGGAACATTAAATCGCGAGAAAGGACTATTTAAAATTTTCAAATTCGCTTGGCCGCCATGTTTGTTTTGTAGTTAACCGGTTTTTGAAAGTCTTATAGATGGACTTCCAGTAGTGCCCTTTAACTCCGTACAAAATTTCAGGGAGATACCGGTAATGGTTTCAGAGATATAGAATGCCGGTGAAATATTTCGCACATCCGCCATCTTGTGGTTATGTAAACAATTGAACGAAGTTAGATGTCGGTGCATTACAATTTATATAAACATATACTGTACCATGTTTCATTGCGTTTGGTTGGTTAAATCGCGAGAAACGTCTATTTAAAAGTCGCAACTTCGCTTGGCCGCCATGTTGGTTTTGTAGTTACCAGGTTTTCAAAGGTCACATAAGTGAACTTATAGTAGTTCGCTTTATCACCATACAAAATGTCATGGTAATGTTGCTAATAGTTTCGGAGATATTGAATGCTGGTGAAATATTTCGCACAGCCGCCATGTTGGATTGGTGAGTCGTAACAAAATTTGAAGGGCACGGTCGGGGTCGCCCGGAATAGTGCTATGACCTTACCGAGTTTCATTGAAATCGCTCCAGCCGTTTAGATTTTATTAGGGGGGGACACACACACGAATCACACACACACACACACACACACACACACGCACACACACACGGACAAAAGGTGATCTCATAAGCCTATTTTTTCAAAATTGAAAATAGGCTAAAAAGGCTTATGAGATCACGTTTTGTCCGTGAGTGTGTGTGTGTTTGTCCTAATAAAATCTAAAATACTGGAGCGATTTCAATGAAACTCGGTAAGGACATAGTACTATCTTGTCCAACCCCGACCGTACCCTTAAAAGTTTAATACAACTCACCAATCCGACATGGCGGCTGTGCGAAATATTTCACCGGCATTCTATATCTCCGATACTATTACTGATATCACCCTGACATTTTGTACGGTGATATAGAGCACTACTAGACGTTCACCTAAGTAACTTTCAGAAACCTGTTAAGTGCAAAGCGAACATGGCGGCCAAGCGAAGTTGAAACATTAAAATAGATGTTTCTCATGATTAACCCTTCCGAGCACAGTGAACCTTGGCACGGTAAATGTATATACAAATGTTAATCCACTGACATCTAATTTATTTCAGTTGTTTTCACAACCTCAAGATGGTGGCTGTGCGAAATTTTAAAATCTCGTTTTTTATATTTATTGTGTCCTAATCGTGCGATTCAAGTTTGAATAATAAACCCACGCATTAATCTTCCTCTAATAGTAGCCTACATAACTATGGCTTACATGTATAAAAATTCAATATGGCGAGCATCCGAAATATTTAGACTGTTCTCAATATCTACAAATCTAACAGCAATCAAACTGAAATTTTGTGTGTTGATAGAGGCAATTAAGATGCATAGTATATATGAAAAAAGGCTATTTAGTTCTCCACGGAACAATTTGTTTTAATTCATGTTGTGTTTTATTGATCTTACTGAGGAGGACTTTTGCATTAGGCCTAGACTGGCTGCGTGGCTCAGCGGTAACGTTCTCGCTTGATGGGCCCAAGGTTGAAGGTTCGTATCCTGGCGCAATCAGCTGCCATTTGAGGGTGCACACATTCGAGGGAGCCGTGTCAGTAGATTTACTGGCACGTTAAGGATCCCCTTCGGGGTAAAATGTCAGCACCCTGGCGTCTCTAAAAGCCAGAGTAATTAAAAGGGACGTAAAACCAATAACATTATTAATAGGCCTATGTAATAGGTTATTAGGGATCACTGTAACTAATAATCGCATGTATCAGGTGATGGTTGTAATAAACAATACTGTCGCCCCAATCTCTCTCTGGCTATCCGAGATTCGGAGCAGAGGACAATCTTTGAAAAAAAAAACATAGACAATCACTTACACAAAGTGAATACATACGATTTGTTTCGACAATTGTTTTGAATGAGACGATCCAGGCTAAGGTGATAATAATAATAATAATAGTAATAATAATAATAATAATAATAGAAGAAGAAAGGCTCAAGATTTCAGCACGAAAGCAGCCGCCAAACAATCCACCAAGAACACAAGACGCGGTAGACAACTGCTAAAACACAAGCACCGAGGTCCATACTCTCCCCAAACTACCAAATAATAATAATAATAATAATAATAATAATAATAATAATAATAATAATAACAATGTCTACTAAATATGTCAAATATGTTCCACATATATATGAGTTAATTGATGTATCTATAGTTTATGAACTGTTAATTCACTGAATGGTACTTTAATTTATATTGCTTACTTTGACGAAGTTTTATTTCCAGTTGTTTGATCTGAAATAGAGATACATTGGGTTATTTGAACAAAACATTATCATTAGAGGAATTTGATTACAGCCTCCCTTTACATCTGTTGCTCATCAAAACGTTCGAATTTCAATCAAAATCTCGTGGAACTGTATCCCGGAGTAATATACACAATGTAATTATTAGAGCATGGATTTGTATGAAATGTCATATTCTGAAGTAGTTATGATCCCAGAGCAATGTGAATTAAAATATTCATCAATCAAACCCGGGTTCTTCAATGCGTAGTCCATGATGTGTATTTGGCCCTCAAAGCTGCTTAATAAGACCTACTGGAGAAGTTCCAACTATCCATTATCTTCACGGTGTGCTGACTTACAATGGTCACCCGCAGAAAACATTCCAGTTAGAGGCATCTATTTTATTAAGCGACGTAGACATTGTGGTCATCAACCATGAGTACTTGGATGTGTGTAAGCCTTATCTGATAACCTAGTATGTTTGTGTATTTGTAGTGTTACACTATCAGTGATTGAGACTAGGATTTGGAGGGAGGTGGTCGTGCCTAGAAGTAGAGAACTAGAGCAAACCCACCTCTTCTCAGTTTAACCTCACATGGCTGAGTGTACTCTCCGACCAGAACTAAATTTCATGATAATCGGAAATCGTACCTGGACGTGAAGGTGACAGCCAAAGAGCTAGCCGGTGGTACATCTATTTGTTGCTTAATCTTCGCAGAGTACTCAGAAAGCAAACTAATTTGGGGCAGATGATCTCGCTGTTCCGCCCCTAAAGCAACAATAACTACAGTATATAGTAACAAAAGGTTGTAAGAAAATCGTGCCCAGGGTAAATAGCGCCCACTGAGGCACGTGCGTAAATCGTGCCCAGTATAGAAATTGTCCTCGTGACAATACTGTTCCACATACAAAGCAAACCTAACCTGGGGCTTACGTCCAGTACCCCTTGCTGGTAGTGCAGTCAGTAATTTTCATCCAGACAGTCATCTAACAAGTAGTGACCAATGATTTCGTCCAGACCGATGGTTTCGACCATACAGTCGTCTAACCAAGTAGCGACCAATGGTTTCGTCCAGACAGTCGTCTAACCAAGTAGCGAACAATGGTTTCGTCCGTATCAGTCACAATTACTCCAGGTAGAGACTATGCTGAGCGCGATTTACATTGGGCACGTTTTGTACTGGGCGCGATTTACAGGACATCGTAACAAACTAACCATTGACACCACAGGGACTAGTTAAGAAAACATACATAATACATTTCCATTTGATCCTGCTTTGCCTTTCAGCGTCCATTCTAGTCTGCAGCCTCTAATTGCAAACAAGTCACCTCCATGATGCCCTATTAGCAGTTAGCACTCCAGGCTCCTCTGCTTTTACACCTCTCACTTTGAAATCGTTCAACACTGAACCTAACCATCACCTCCCAGGTCTACTTCTGCTTCTTCTACCCTAGTTAAAAAACCTTCCACAACTTATTTGGATGGGAAATCTTAAGATAGACACAGTATCAGCAATGAAAAAAGAAGCGTTTACTGTGGAACTAATATCAAGACCACAAAATTAAAATTAATTTACTCCAAGGACCTCGGAGGACGACTGTCACCTAAGTTATAGCTTACTGATTATCGGGGACGCGTGACCAGTGCGACTACACCCTTAACTTGATTCTGTACTGTATTCAGTTGCCATTTAAAAGTGCCTGCCCATATGGGCACGTTAAAGATCCCCTTCGGGGCGACATTCTGGCACCCCAGCGTTCCTAAAATCGGTAGTACTGTAGTTAAAATGGACGTATCGTATAACATATAAAATTATGAAAATCATATTTCAATTGTCCTCACAAAGTTGATTGCACTCCATTCACGCCTCGCGTAAGTTCTCGTAGAGCCAAGAATCAAACCTGGAAATCCCTAGTTAAGTAGCAAGCATGCTACCATTACAACACGATGATATAATGATACGAAGTAGCGATGAAAATGAAAGTATTTAGGAAAACCATTAGCTTAATATTGATACGATGTTATCCCTATATATATACAATTGTACATTTGTCCTTCTGTCTGTTCCTTCATCAATTGAAAACGAATCAACAGATTTCTTTCAAAGTTTGCAAATGACTATAAGAAGATCCCGGAATCAAATTAGGATGTAAAATTCAACAATGCATGCAATGCGCTTAAGGGGAACAAGGGGTGCCCTATTATATTTACCTTCGAGTTACTCGTGTGATATTTCGTACGAAAGGTCTTTTATTGCTCTATACAGCAAGATTATTCTCATTACTTACTGTACCGTAACGAAAAAGTTATTAGCCTACTTTCGATTTTTGCAAAAAATGAAAGTAGACTTATGAGATCAACACAGGGCGAAAAAGTGTGTCTGTCTGTGTGTGTGTATGTGTGTGTGTGAGTCTGTGTGTGTGTGTGTCTGTGTGTCTGTGTGTGTGTGAGTGTGTGTACTCTGAATGTCTGTCCCCCCCTATCAATTCGAACACGGTGAATGCGAATTGAACGAAATTTGGTACAAAGGTAGCACTAGCAAAGGACACCTCAGTGTCATGTTTTATATCGCCGCCATCTTGACGGAAACGTAATGGCGGCCACACAAATGTTCAAAGCTTAAATCAAATTACGACTAACCTAATCATCCGATCTCTACCAAATTTTGCAACGACATACCTTTATGGGGGGAGCATCATTTGACCAAACCAATAGGTCATCAGCGTAACAGTTTGCGGATGGCGGCCATCTTTGTGTGAAAATCGATTCCCCCTTTTAATTCGAACACGGTACAACCGAATGGAACGAAATTTGGTACAGAGGTAGCACTAACAAAAGGCACCTCAGTGTCATGTTTTATATCGCCGCCATCTTGACGGAAACGTAATGGCGGCCACACAAATGTTCAAAGCTTAAATCAAATTACGATTAACCTAATCACCCGATCTCTACCAAATTTTGCAACAACATACCTTTATGGGGGGAGCATCCTTTGACCAAACCAATAGGTCATCAGCGTAATAGTTTGCGGATGGCGGCCATCTTTGTGTGAAAATCGATTCCCCCTATTAATTCGAACACGGTGCAACCGAATGGAACGAAATTTGGTACAGAGGTAGTACTAACAAAAGGCACCTCAGTGTCATGTTTTATATCGCCGCCATCTTGACGGAAACGTAATGGCGGCCACACAAATGTTCAAAGCTTAAATCAAATTACGATTAACCTAATCATCCGATCTCCAGCAAATTTTGCAACTACATACCTTTATGGAGGGAGCATCCTTTGACCAATCCAATAGGTCATTCACGTGATAGTTTGCGGATGGTGGCCATCTTTATGTCAAAATTGATTCCCCCTATTAATTCGAACACGGTGGAACCGAATGGAACGAAATTTGGTACAGAGGTAGCACTAGCAAAGGGCACCTCAGTGTCATGTTTTATATCGCCGCCATCTTGACTGAAACGTAATGGCGGCCACACGAATGTTCAAAGCTTAAATCAAATTACGATTAACCTAATCATCCGATCTCTACCAAATTTTGCAACTACATACCTTTATGGAGGGAGCATCCTTTGACCAATCTAATAGGTCATTCACCTAATAATTTGCGGATGGAGGCCATCTTTATGTCAAAATTGATTCCCCCTATTAATTCGAACACGGTGGAACCGAATGGAACGAAATTTGGTACAGAGGTAGTACTAGCAAAGGACACCTCAGTGTCATGTTTTATATCGCCGCCATCTTGACTGAAACGTAATGGCGGCCACACGAATGTTCAAAGCTTAAATCAAATTACGATTAACCTAATCATCCGATCTCTACCAAATTTTGCAAATACATACCTTTATGGAGGGAGCATCCTTTGACCAATCTAATAGGTCATTCGCCTAATAGTTTGCGGATGGCGGCCATCTTTGTGTCAGAATCGATTCCCCCGATTAATTCAAACACGCTGAAACCAAATGGAACGAAATTTGGTATAGAGGTAGCACTAGCAAAGGGCACCTCAGTGTCATGTTTTATATCACCGCTATCTTGATGGAAACGTAATCGCGGCCACCCAAATGTTAAAAGCTAAAATGTAATTACGACCAACCTAATAATCTAGTCTCTACCTAATTTTGCAACACCATATCTTTATGTGGGAAACATATTCTGACCAAACTGCAAGAACATCAGCCCAATAGTTTGCAGATGGTGGCCAAGTATGTGTGCAAATCGATTCCCCCTATCAATTCAAACACGGTGAAACCGAATTGAACGAAATTTGGTACAGAGGTAGCACTAGCAAAGGGCACCTCATATTCATGTTTAATATCCCTATAGCACGTTGTATTTCAACAAGCTCCTACAACCAACATTCAATCATACTCCTTGAAAAGGACAAAGAGTTATAACAATACCCATGCATTTAGGAGAAAGTAGGCTATATGTTCTTTTCTGAACATCTTGTTTTTCAAATGAATTACAAAAGTTGTAAATAGGAGGCTAAAACACTGAATTTGCATGCCCCACAAACGATATAATTTTATATAAGGGCGTCATCACGGGAATAGATGGAGCTAAAAAATATTATTCTTGCCTAATCCATACTTTATTTCATTTTTTTTTTGTTATAGGCTCTCTTTTCTTATACTACTTGTGTTGCTTTCCGTGTGAGAGTGTTTCAATATTGATTTTATCTGAAGAAGGTGAGTTTTGGTAAATGTAGCTTCAGAATTGATTTGACACTAATCTTCTAATTTTTATCGTTCAATTTCATCATCACACAGAACCTGGGTCTTTTTGGTGTATGGTTCTCTCCTCCAAATTTGGTAATCTGAATGATATGGAGTTCTGAATAGGGTTAGTTTGTCTCGTGGCCACAAGGTGTCTCTGCACTCGTATGACTAGATCTTATTTAAGTGTAAGTGGACATATAGATTCTTAGATGATATTTAGTATGTATTCTTATATTTGGTATTCGTTATTTCTCTAATCAAATGCAAATATTATTATGAAGCTGGGATTCTTGGCGTTTATGTGCGGACTACCATTATCCTTTTGAAATGTTGGTGTTCGACAAAACAGGCAAGGCTAATACAAATAAGAAAAAGAAATTAATTGAGTCGCCTAGTTGCAAAACCAGCTAACTGACAAAAATTTTAAAAAAGTAGCTTTTAGCGCCATTGGATACGATTTCGCGTCCTCTAACGATCGTTGAAAGACTCAGGGTGCAAAACCAGCTATATCGCTCTCAAAATGAGATTCGAAGAAAGCGTTCTGTTTGCAGAACCTGCTAAGTGTCGAGCTTGTTCGGATGCAAAACCAGCCAAGTGACAAACGGTTGCAAAACCAGCTAAGTTGGGTATATCGATTGCCTACTTCTCACCGTACGGATGCAAAACCTGCCAATTGTTACTATGTTCCATCAATTGTCTCGTTTACTGATTTTGTAGGACGTTAGAGTCGCAGAAGTGTTAGGTAGGCAGTAATGGAACTGCTTATGTTGGTAGTACGTAAAAGTGGAGTCGCTGCATTTGTGGATGACGCAAGAACGGTTACAATCGCAAGTTGAGCGGGATGTCAGCACAGCCTTCATTGGTGAGTGTTTAATGACAATTCTATTCTTTAGTGGTTACAACGAATTATTTATTGATAGATCTAACATTGTTTTGTTGGACTTACAGCAATGAGTCACCACGATTCGGATTCGGATTGGGAGAATAGGGGTTCAGGTGGAAGTACGACAACTAGTGATGATGAAACTATGACGACCCATGATCAAAATTGACCAGATCGAGTGTTCGGCAACATAGAACGACAACTCAGGAAGCTTTCTGTTATTGAGAACCCTACTAAATACATCGAAATCATCAAGAAATTTTCCACGCTGGTTCGTTTGGGAGATGATTGCACAGTAGATGATTGGAAGACTTACGCCCAGAGCGTTCTGAAAATCCCAGGAACATAGCACTTCCAGTTCCAGAAGGCCAAGAAACTGATTTTTACGAAGATACCAACTAAAAAAGTGTGCTTTGTGCAAGGAGAGTCTTTTTATAATTTCGAAGCCTGCCAGCCAAAGAGTCTTACTAAGAAAGGGAAAACTTTTAAGAATGATCTTCCTGACGTCATCCCTACAGGTAATGTCGTAAAAAAAAGCTAAACTCGATGACGTTAAGAGACCTTTGGCTCTAAATTACGGAGAGCAATGTGACCAAGATTAGACCTTAATTATCTTTACGGACGTGTTCACTCAACAAGAGAGCTTGACTGCAGAGCCAAGCAGAGTAGCTGACCAAGCAGACGAAGTTTTCGAACTATTCGATGACGCTGACGGCGAGAGTGTCGTTTAAAAATAAAAGTCTGTAACAAAGTGATAATGTTAATGATGTAACTTATGTATTACACAGAAACTTGCAAATGATTTGATTTTGATAATGTTGACCGAGTGCAATTATATCCCATTTCAACTCCTGCAAAATATGACTTTAAAAATATCATGGCAATTATTATTAATAATGTTAGTTCAATATCTTATAATATAAGAACCACTAACCCCAAATACTTTCAAACCTATTTCCCGTCTCATAACTCGCATTTCAGGTTTTCCAAATTACTAGCTTTGAACCTTTCAAAAGGTTGCAAAACCGGCTAACTGCATTTGATTCGGTTGCAAAACCTGCTAAATACGACGTTCGGTTGCAGAAACAGCTAACTTAAAATTTTACTTTTAAAATACGACTAAAGTACAAATGCACCATTGCTCACTCTAAGATATTTATAATCCACTATTTTTTCTCTGTTTCTTAACAAAATAATCTTATTTGTACCTCTTTTGAACCGCTGTGAAACGGTTTTTGCTGTTTTCCCAACATTTAAAAAAGTACAATTAGCTGGTTTTGCAACTAGGCGACTCAATTGGTCCTTAAAATGTATTAGTTAGGCTAATAATGCATACAATGATTAAAATAGGCTCCTCAAATATTCAGTTATATTAGTGAAATTTAAGGCCTAATCTATAATCTACAAGCAGTACAGAGCCGTCGTACCCACCTATTTTACAACTTCAACACAATTTTTGATCACATAAAAAGCACGCTCAAGTGGCAATAATAGTGCTCATTATAACAACGACCTTCCTCCAGGTCGCACACAATACGACAATGCGAGCAAAGGTACTATTTCTTAATATCCAATTTTGATCCCGAGCAACGCCGGGCATAACAGCTAGTCACTTAATAAAGCTATACTGTGCCCATTTAGCAAGAAATATGCCAATCACAGTATACCAGCGTAGCTCAATTCGGAATTTCGGGGCAGCGGTAAGTTCCCCCACTCTGTGACTCACATATTTTGGATTAATTAGAGGATACACTTGCAAAAATAACAACAAAATCAACTCCTATTTAAACACATTTAATTAATAAAATTAATGGCGCTACAAACATATTACAAATTAATTACTGACCCAAATATCAACTGCTTGTTCCAAATGAACAAGGGATCACACATTAAAATAAACAAATATTGTATTCAAAACCTGTGGTTTCCACATAAACCATCAATTCTTACTTAGTCTCACTTCCATAAAGCACTAACATTAAGTTTACATAGCTCCGAGCTCTTTGGCTCCATGCATTTACATTATTATGGTGTCATTCTTGTACACCTCCAACATTGTCTTTTATATTTTCTTATTCTCAAGAACAAATATATAATTATATTTAAAATCTATGTTAATTATCTAACTCAATATTTTTGGGCATGTCCACACATTCAGTCGTTATCATCTCTCTTTATTTCACAAATACATTAAGGTAATCAGAAAATCAATTGTGTACTCCAGAGCGTGAAGGTACTTGACACAGTCAAAAAACTATAGTTACTCCCGAACTCAGTTGCCTTCAATCAACTCGTGGAATCCCACGTCCTTACATTATTACAATAGGGATTGTTATTTATCTCTTATGTCTTAATAGACCATTATCATATAAGAAACTACGATCTGAACCGGCAAACGAAATATCCATCTTTAAGGACCTCGGTTCAACGCCCGGGTCGTTTACAACTTTAAACACTCCTGGTGTATTTATTTCTCTTTACAACAGCTTACGAGACGGTCTCTGTTCCCCCTCGCTTTAAAAGAGCTAGTCTCTACTACTGGGGTGCGATTTATGACACGTTAGGGTGGCGGAGACATCCTGTCTGACCCAACATTAGTAGCTTATTTTCAAGGCTTTCAAAACAAACCTTCCCATTCTATCCAGTTCTGGGGAGACCGGGCTTTATTATACCGTATACATTCAAACAACTATTCTTTGGTTCAAAGACCATTTTCATATCCTTGGCATTTATTAATTATGAGAGGGTCCTCATTGATTGGGAAGATTAATACACATACGACGACGGAGAATTTCAGGGGCTTTTATCATAAGAAGATCCTGCATTCGAATCTCTTCAGGTGCCTCGGGAACTAATCCCGTACAGAGGACTTATTTCAAAATGCGATTTAGAGTCGGCCGTGGCCCATATGACATACGCTCAATAATACCATATATTAGCTCCCTTTTTTAAATACATACACAATGCCTCGTGATACTAATGTCACAAAATAGAGGACTTACACAATTATCAATTCACTGCAATCAACTACCCTCCATAAGTAATGTACCAAGTATTTAACCACTACGCGTTCCTAGCGTGACACTTTAATATTATATTTGCGCTCATTATGCACTATGCATTATTTTAAGCCGAAAATGTCTTCCCAAGAACTGATAAAATCTCTTTAGTAACAATTCATATTATTTTAATTCACATATTAATCTTTCTGTGGTCGATAAATCGCTCCCTGTTTTAAAATATTCCATTGAACCTCATTTCTTACACATACGTTAAAGCTTAACGTTCTTATGTTCATATCAATTTATTTGATTTTTATTTAACATTTCCATATTTAATTATTATTATTATTATCTTTATTCTTTATACAAGCTCAAAAGCTATTTCTTTCATATCTCAACTTTACTTTATTTCAATCCCTTTTATGATAATTAACTGATATTTCGCTTGCTCTTATGACATTTGTTAAATACATTAACCCTTTATTCACATATTTCCTCGACGGGATTTATTCTTTACATAATTATTCATAATTTCTCTATTTATTTTATTATTGTTCAGACCGTGTTCTTGATTATTCAGTATTTATTTCTTTAAAACACATCCCTTTCACTCCAAAAACTCCGGTGGATCTGTACACAATCAATTTCTGACACCAAAATAAAAATGAATTTTGTACTCACATATTTTCCAGATCATCCCATGATCTTAAATCTGGTGCGGTGTTTCATTTTTAGGGCCCACTTCGAACTTTTTACACCATATTAAAGGTATTCATCTTACGTAAAAACACTTTTTGACCTATATCTAGAACACTTAATATTGACGACATTTTTATATACTGGTGTGTCCCTTTTGAACACATAATAACACTAAAAATATTATCTAACACACAATCTTGATTATTTTACACTTCACAATTACTCGATCACTAGGCCGTACTTCTGAGCCTATCACACGTGATCTTCTTAAATTCCCGTTTCCAAGGGTGAAATTTATCCGATGTCGGCTCCCTATTCTGAAGAATGCGAAAGTCCCGAAACATCTACTGTTCCCTGGAGTTCAATTCTGCTATTCCTATCCTGGATAACCGGCTATTTATCTAGCTTGAACGGCTTCTCTGTAGATCTGTCTATCGATCCTAACGAAAGTCTATATGGATCGAGGTCTCCTCTAAGACCTATAGATTTAGTTTCTATCAGCTAGCACTTCTCAATTTTAGTACTATTAGAATTGTTCGCCTGCTTTCTGGAGCTAATGTTTATAGTCTCCTATCCTCTTTATTTGAACTGTTTTTAACACTCCTACGTTCGAACCTTATTCTGTTCTTCCCTTTTAGATTTCTTCAATTTAAATAACAGTTTATCTGTCTGGTACGATACTTCCGTACGTTATGATCTGTTCGTTCGAACATTTAACGACCTATCGCCTTTAAGTCCGACGTTCGCAGCCTACTCTGACTATATCTTGCGAATTTTCACTTTAACTTGTATGCAGTCGGGCCTAAATCCTATAATTAGGATTTTCCTAATATTTCACTACGGCGATACTTTAAAATTTCGTCTTGAATGCTCCTTATGGAGGCAAGCAAGTCGTTACTACTGTGACGCCTGTGGCTATTGGATCTTACTTCTGCGATGTAAAACAGCGTTTCTCCCCTCAAGGAGTACTGGTAGCTGTTATCGATGTAACGCAGAGTTACGTCCCCTCACGGACTGTCGGAATGATTACTTCTACGTCGTGGAGCAGCACTTCCCCTCACGGAATGCTCGTAGGACTGCATGCGATGTGACACAGTGACGTGCCCTCTGGCTGTCTGAATACTGCATTCGGTGCTTATACTTGTTGCGCAGTATGACCTCCCCTGAGGTTCATACGTTTGAAGACTTTGATGCAGCACCTCCGGTCACGGAGTGCTCGTTGTAACTGCATGATTGGCTTGGAAACGCCCGAAGCTTTATACTGTTTTACTACAAAAAAATAAGACTCAAGCCTTTTCTGTGATCAACTTCTAAAATAATGGTGCCACAAATATAAAAATTATACCTTCCGAAAGCTCGTCTTCTCAATGTCTAATGATCTTATTTCACCTAAGAATCGATCGTGCAATTCGGAGATATTAATTAATTTCTCGTCCTCAATTGTGTGGGTGTTGCATTCTTTTTGCTCTCTCCCCTCCACAGAGGCTTAGGTAATTCCCCAATGACGTCGTCTTACGTCGGCAGTTTATTTCTGCACAATTATTACATGGTTTCTCTATACTGAAAAATCTCTCATTCCAAATGATTCACTGTACTGTGCTTCTTTACTCATTATTATGCTCGTAAACGTGTTAATTTTAATTATTCCTCTTCTGGTGCATATGCGACGTTGTCAAATTCCAGCAACGTCAGCTCGAATTCCGATTCAGGCTTCTCTTTCTAACACGGTGGAAAATTCCACTCAGTTATTAATACTCGTGACCAGCCCTCTCTGAAATGTCGAGTGGGGTGATCTCATCTAAGGAGCATCTGTCCCTAGTCGCTTGCACAATGTTAAGCTATATTCCTGGCTTAAAATCTCTCTCCGTTCCTTTAAGAAACTATACTTTTCTTTCATTTCTTCCTTAAGGACATGGATTCGACCGTCATGGACCCCATGGCCCATGGGTTCATCACATTAGATTCAATAATGCACATTAGCAACACACTTGTGTGTGTCATTTAATAGCGCTGTTTTGTGCCTAAAAGTAAAAGCACTATGAAGACCACCTCGTGCTGCAGCGGCCATCATTCTCGGCTTTCGCGCCGGAGGTCCGGAATCTATTTCCGGTTCTGCTAAGAAATTTCATTCCCGTCTGTGGGCTGGAACGCGGTACACTCAACCTAGTGGTTCTCGGAGATTCCTGCACTAACTTCCACTACACTTCACTCACACCCAATTAAATAGCGCTGATGACCAACATGTCCCAATCACAATAGTAAATTAACAGCAACAGTAAAGAATGAGTGATCTCTTTTTGAGTTATTGAAGGGTGGAATATTTAGTTCTTCCCATGGACAAAAGAAGCTGGATTTCAGTTGCTCACACGAATGTATTACTCATACGGTTAGCAATACATTGCTGGCAGCTACACGTGGAGAAGTGACTGAGGAGTATCTCCAAGACTGTCTTGGATGAGAGCCACAACCATCAACCAGTGTCCTGGGCTCCTGAAGTCACAGTTCATCACCAGCATAGCACTTGACACCGAGTAAATTATGACGTCACTCTTCGACACAGAAACGGGGGTAAACACTAACATCAAAATTGAAAACTGCATTATTTTAACAATGGACGGAACTATTTCTAGCACGACAAACATAGACTTTAAACAGTTTCCTCAATCAAGTGGTTTCACTTTAATTCCAACTCATTCTCTCTTCTAAACCCATTGCCAAGATTACAGATCGATTGAAACAGATGGATGCTGCGGCTGTTCTTGTGGCTGCTGTATTTCAAAGTCATATTGGTTTTAAGGTTGTAAACATGAATCTAATGTTCTCTCTCACCCTCAAACGTAGTCAAATGTGTTTTGTTGTGAGTGGAATGAGATAGCCGAGTTTCTAATCGCGACAATTTCTGCTTCACCCAGTGGAGTGTTGTCACCTTACATTTGAAAAATAGACTATCACTGGCTGGTAGTAAATACGAGTAGTATCTAGATTCCTATATTACCAACAGAGAAATATTATTTTCATAACTCAAGGGACAAAAAAAAGTCGCTAACCCGCGAGAAGAAGCTGCAGCAGGTTCGTAGGTTAGAATCCTGGCGCTGAAAGCATAGAACCTCAGTTGCTTTTCCCCGAGTTTACACACACTCCTACCAGGTAAATGCCGGGATAGTAGTACCTTAATTCAAGGCTCAGAGTACCTACCCCATCCCTGACCCTAATATAGCTACACACTACTTCAGTCTTCAGAGAAACCCAGTTAATAAGAAAACTTTAACTCACACCAAAATGCACGGGGCTGATGACCGAGATTCCCCAAGCAAGAAGAATTATGAACAGAAGAAGAACAAGTATTAGGTCTCTATTTAAAACAAGATAAATTCATCATAGAACACAAGGAAGCCATTGTTCCAGTGTCATCTTGTTAGATTTTATGGAAATATTGTTGTTGTTTTTTCAGTCGATCAACCCGCACTCACTTGCTGCAGCTCCCCATCGCGACCGTGGTTAGCGATTTAACGCCCATGGCTATTGCATGGATTAAACAAATCAAGCTTTCGTTTATTGCAAATTGTTAATGCAGGTTACATCCTATAATCGTAGTTATTTCATCCCATATTCTTCGGTGTGTCTGAGTTAAATAAATAAATAATTCTATAAATAAATAATAAATATATAAATAAATAATGAAAGACAGAAAGACAGAAAGAAAGAGAGAAAAAAAGAAAATAAATAAATAAGAAATAAGTTAATAAATGAGCGGTTTCGGTGGCGTAGTTGGTAGCATGCTGAACTGCTGTGCCGAAGATAGCGGGTTCAAACCCGGCCAAAGTCGTCAGATTTGTTAAGAGCGTTAAAATCCTTCAGTATGCCTTCCTTCGGAGGGGAAGATAAGCCGGCGGTCCCATGTCAGAGATTTAAGGCATGTAAAAGATCCTTCCACAGACTAAACTTGTGTGAAGCTAAATTTCTAGGTTAGATTTCGTTGGAAAGCGCTATCAAAGTTCCAACGTTCATCACTAGGTATCATTGACATCTGGTAGTGAAAGTTGGAACTACTTGAAATTGAATGGATCTTGTAGCTCACCCTATGGATGCCCGCTAGAAGCAGCAACAGGCTCTGGCAAGCCGATCATGTCCTCGGACACTCCCGGCACTAAAAGCCATACGATATATACATATAGTAAATAAATAAATAAATAAAGACTTAAATAATGAATGAAAGAAAGAAAGAATGAATGAATGAATGAAGAAGGAAATAAATAAATAAAGAAATAAATAAAGAAAGAAAGAAAGAAAGATACTAAAAAATAAATAAATCTATATATATAAAAGAGAGTCGTGTTAGTTACACTATTTATAACTCAAGAACGGCTGAACCGATTTGGCTGAAAATTGGTGTGGAGGTAGCTTAGAACCAGGAGACGGACATAGGATACTTTTTTTTTATCCCGTGACGTGAGATAAAACGTCAAAAAGAATACAAGTCACTATAAAACGTAACGCAAATGTCAGCTAAGGCAAGTCGTTTCCACGCAACAGTAGCTCTTGACGAGACACGGCCGACTGGATGCGAGCGCTCTCCACTACCGGTATAGAAAATGAGGCTCTTAACATGAAATCCCGTTAGTTACTCTACGTAATTTGTATAAGGGTAGTAAATCCAATTTACAATAGATGGCGCGAGAAGCTTCAACAAAATGGCGTGAGTTTGTTTCAAGAAAGTCCCACATGCGTTCATATACCATTCATCCCATTGCTATGAAACTTGGGTGAGATGTTGTGTACACTTCAGGGAAGGTTTCTGGCTTAGTAAATCCACTTAACAATAGGTAGCGCACGAGTAGATTCAACAAATGAGCGACGACGGGCGAAGCGTTTCAACAAAGTCCCGTATGCGTTCATACCATTCGTCTGATAGCGATGAAACTTGGGTGAGATGTTGTGTACACTTCAGGGAAGGTTTCTGGCTTACTAAATACACTTTACAATAGGTATCGACCAAGTATATTAAACAAATGAGCGACGACGTGCGAAGTGTTTCAACATAGTCCCGTATGCGTTCATATACCATTCGTCCGATGGCGACTAAACTTAGGTGAGTTGTTGTGTACACTTCAGGGATGGTTTCTGGCTTAGTAAATCCACTTTACAATAGGTATCGCACAAGTAGATTCAACAAATGAGTGACGGCACGCGAATCGTTTATACAAAGTCCCGTAGTCTATGCGTTCACATACCATTCATCCGATTGCTATGAAACTTTGGTGAATTGTTGTGCACCCTCCAGGAAAGGTTTCTGACTTAGTAAATCCTTTTTACAATAGGTAGCGCACGAGTAGATTCAACAAATGAGTATTGGCGCGCGTATCATTTTAAAAAAGTTCCGTATGCGTTCATATACCATTCATGCGATTGCAATGAAATTTGGTGAAATGTTGTTTCCACTCCCGCGAAGATTTCTGATTTTGTAAATCCATTTTACAACATGGTAGCGCACGAGTAGATTCAACTAATGAGCGACAGCGCGTGAACCGTTTCAACGAAGTCCCGTATGCGTTCATATACCATTCATCCGATTGTGATAAAACTTTGGTGAGTTGAGTACTGTCCTGCGAAGGTGTATGAATTAGTAAATCCGTTTTTCAATGAGTGGCGCACAAGTAGATTCAAAAAATGAGTACCGGCGCGCGAATCGTTTTTACAAAATCCTGTATGCGTTCATATGCCATTCATTTGATTGTGATGAAACTTTGATGAGTTGTTGTGTACACGCCAGGGAAGGTAGTAAATCCATTTTACAATAAATAGCGTACGAGTATATTCAACAAATGGGTGACGGCGCTCGAATCGTTTCAACAAAGTCCCGTATGCGTTCATATGCCAATAATTTCATTGCGATGAAACTTTGGTGAGTTGTTGAGCACGCTCCCAGGATTTTTTTTGAGATAGTGAATCAATTTTACAATAGTTTAGAGAGGTGGTTAACGAAAAAAGAAAAAAATATTGGGAATCCAAAAGCACTTCAACAAACAAAGTTACAACTCCAACACTTTCTTTGATTGGAATTGCAACGCATGCCGGGTACAGCTAGTAGATAAATAAATAAATAAATAAATAATGAAAAACAAAATGAAACAAAGAAAGAAAGAAAGAAAGAAAGAAAGAAATTAAAAATATATAAATTAATTTAAAAATTGTATGATAACCTGTATTATTGTGGTTTCTGGGGTTCAGTGTTGTATTTGATGCATTAATTTAGATAATATCCTGGCATTTGCTTGGAGCAGAAGTGGGGAAACCTTTCAAAACTCTTTCAAACCCTGTTGAGAAGTTCTGCCTCACCAGGATGAATGCACCTCGTTCCGGCCCTTAAGCCAGTATTAATTTCTTGGCAGAGCTGGGAATTGAAGCTGAACCTCAGGGATTCAACCAAGAATGCTCTTAGTACTCTATGAGGTGGTCATGTTTACCCTTGTATAATTGAATTGTCAATGGCATTTAACCCCCTTGTCGCGGCGTTTGTTTGTGAAGACAATGATCGCGATTCAAGGAACAATGCGTGTGGTGTAATTCAGCGACGCGTCACGTCGCGTCGTGCCACTTGCCACTGGTGTCAAGCTTGAATGTCAATGTTCGAGGAATGTAATTGGCTTGAACCAGTCTCGGTGCATGCTGACTGCAGTAACCTTGGCCTCAACATCCATTGAATAATGTGTTACGTAATTCATTGAGCTATCTATAGCGTGTCTGTGTCGTAGGTGCCAGTGGGGTTAATTACTATTAATAGGAATATTAGGGCTAGTCAACTTCCTCCGTCAAGTAAGTTACTAGATTTCACGATGGAGGGCCCTTAGTCAAGAACTGGACTCATGTTGGCACAGTTTCAGAGTCGATCAATGAATCGCTTTGCAGTCGGTCAACACAATAAATTGCACGGGTAATAATTAGTTATCACAATAACCCGGATGCAATGATATTAATTAATTATACATTTTTTAAATACGGTGTGCAATAATTGGATGACTTGTCTCAATCGTCTGGCGAACATCATCAGATCAGCCACATACCGGTATGTTAAGGCTTTATTTATTAGCCTACTTTCGATTTTTGCAAAAAATGAAAGTAGACTTATGAGATCAACACAGGGCGAAAAAAGTGTGTCTGTCTGTGTGTGTGTATGTGTGTGTGTGAGTCTGTGTGTGTGTGTGTGTGTGTCTGTGTGTCTGTGTGTGTGTGAGTGTGTGTACTCTGAATGTCTGTCCCCCCTATCAATTCGAACACGGTGAATGCGAATTGAACGAAATTTGGTACAAAGGTAGCACTAGCAAAGGACACCTCAGTGTCATGTTTTATATCGCCGCCATCTTGACGGAAACGTAATGGCGGCCACACAAATGTTCAAAGCTTAAATCAAATTACGACTAATCTAATCATCCGATCTCTACCAAATTTTGCAACAACATACCTTTATGGGGGGAGCATCCTTTGACCAAACTAATAAGTCATCAGCGTAATAGTTTGCGGATGGCGGCCATCTTTGTGTGAAAATCGATTCCCCCTATTAATTCGAACACGGTGCAACCGAATGGAACGAAATTTGGTACAGAGGTAGTACTAACAAAAGGCACCTCAGTGTCATGTTTTATATCGCCGCCATCTTGACGGAAACGTAATGGCGGCCACACAAATGTTCAAAGCTTAAATCAAATTACGATTAACCTAATCATCCGATCTCTACCAAATTTTGCAATAACATACCTTTATAGAGGAAGCATCCTTTGACCAAATAACTAGGTCATTAGCCTAATAGTTTGCGGGTGGCGGCCATCTTTATGTCAAAATTTATTCCCCCTATTAATTCGAACACGGTGGAACCGAATGGAACGAAATTTGGTACAGAGGTAGCACTAGCAAAGGGCATCTCAGTGTCATGATTTATATCGCCGCCATATTGACAGAAACGTAATGGCGGCCACACAAATGTTCAAAGCTTAAATCAAATTACGATTAGCCTAATCATCCGATCTCTAGCAAATTTAGCAACAACATACCTTTATGGAGGGAGCATCCTTTGACCAAACTAATAGGTCATCAGCCAAATATTTTGCGGATGGCGGCCATCTTTGTGTGAAAATCGATTCCCCTGATCAATTCGAACACGGTGAAACCGTATGGAACGAAATTTGGTACAGAGGTAGCACTAGCAAAGGGCACCTCAGTGTCATGTTTTATATCCCCGCTATCTTGACGGAAACGTAATCGCGGCCACCCAAATGTTAAAAGCTAAAATGTAATTATGACCAACCTAATAATCTAGTCTCTACCAAATTTTGCAACACCATATCTTTATGTGGGAAACATATTCAGACCAAACAGCAAGAACATCAGCCCAATAGTTTGCAGATGGTGGCCAAGTATGTGTGCAAATCAATTCCCCCTATCAATTCAAACACGGTGAAACCGAATTGAACGAAATTTGGTACAGAGGTAGCACTAGCAAAGGGCACCTCATATTCATGTTTAATATCCCTATAGCACGTTGTATTTCAACAAGCTACTACAACCAACATTCAATCATACTCCTTGAAAAGGACAAAGAGTTATAACAATACCCATGCATTTAGGAGAAAGTAGGCTATATGTTCTTTACTGAACATCTTGTTTTTTATATAAAAAAGATATAAACTTAGGCACAACAATATACAGGGTGGCGCTAAAGTCTCTACACACTCGGGAAATGTACTGCTCGAGTCCAAGCTCTGTGAATTTGCGTGCTGAGGGAAATGGACAGGGAAGGGGCAGGCGAGAAGAGAAGAGCCTGTCAACAGCCCGACGTGTTATCTGGTATTCCTGTCTATTCCAATGCTGCTAACATAGGGTCATTGCTCAAACCACTGTGGTGAGTGAGTTACCGACCAATGTATTTGGCTCTGTTACTACGCACGGACCGGGAACCCAGCACGTCTGACATCATATATCATCATCGTCCGGCATCCACATTCCTCTCAGGTTCACGGAGCTTGGAGCCGAGCAGTATCTATGTTTGTACTACGAACGGTATGGATGTGTAAGAAAATATTGTTAACAAATGAATTGTAACCATAGTAACAATAAGTTAATTGAATAATATATATATATATTTATTTATTTTTGTCGTTTACCCTCCAGGTTGATGGAACCCACGGAATCAGCGAGGGAACTCACCACTACCGCCTCTACGGGCAGTGTCCTAGAGCTGGGAACATCGAATCGGAAGGGATACAACTGGTGAGGTGGGATTGGCACCTCGCCCAGGCGGCCTCACCTGCAAAGCGGACAGGGGCCTCATGAGGGAAGGTAAGGGATGGTGAGGATGGATAGGCAAGGAAGAGGGAAGGAGGCGGCCGTGGCCTTGAAGAAGGTACCATCCCGGCATTTGCCCGAAGACGAAGTGGGAAACCACGGAAAACCACTTCGAGGATGGCTGAGGGGGAATCGAACCCTCTCTACTCATTTGGGCCACCCGAGGCTGAGTAGACCCCGTTCCAGTCCTCGTACCACTTTTCAAATTTCGTGGCAGAGCCGGGAATCGAACTCAGGACCTCAGGGGCGGCAGCTAACCATGCTGACCGCTACGCTACGGAGGCGACGAATAATAATAATAATAATAATAATAATAATAATAATAATAATAATAATAATAATAATAATGTTATTGGTTTTATGTTCGACCCTGACTATTATATGTCAGAAAACTGTATCATAATGATGGTCATTATAACACTATTTTTCATTATGAAACAGTTTCTCCCGCCAATCACAGCTCAAGAAACAGTTGTTTGACCAATTAGATCAGGATAGCATCGCACCAGCGCTGAGTTCCAAGGCCTTCTAATTTAAATTTCACTGCGTTGCCCAGTGTCATAGTGGGGTAATCGAGGAGGCCATGGTCAAATACATGGCATTCTCTGCGTCCCATGCGCTCTGTTCAGTACATTAAACTGGCGAAATCTCGACAGATATTTATGAATATTTATGTTCGAACATAAAATAGTTATAATAATTATCGTTGAACATAAACAGTCGTATGCAACTCGCCTATAATGGTAATTAAGACACTCGTATAGAAATTATAAAACTCGCATGCGCTCGTTTTATAAACATACTCGTGTCTTAATTATTGCCATTTTAGGCTCGTTGCATAATGTACTATCACGTCCCTTTTAACTACTGTGGCTTTTAGAGACGCCGGGGTGCCGGAATTTTGCACCAAAGGGGATCGTTAATGTGCCAGTAAATCTACTGACACGGCTCCCTCGCATTTACGCACCGTTATATGCCAGCTGACTGCAGCAGGATACGAACCTGCTACCTTCGACCAGCAAGCGAGAACGTTACCTCTGAGCCACGCAGCCGCTTAGTAACAATGATGCTGTTACTGGTGTTGTGTTGTCAAGGCTATATTAACGAAAGAAGAGAGAATATTTGCTTTGAAGACAGCTTACCAAAGCGTTGTAAGTGCTGTACTGAGGGATTGGAGAGAGCATATTTCTAGTCAAATCCACCAACACGTAAGGCTATTTACAACGTACGAGTAATTCATAAATTTTGAACTGAATTTTCTGTTTTTGGTGCATTTTGCAGCAGGTGACCTAGCACAGCCTTGTTGGGTGGGGGGGATTATTGGACGATAGAGAGATTTTAAGAAGTTCCACAAGAATCGATCCACCAATATTCGGGACTAGCATTACCCGTCGCGGCTTCGCCCACGAATATTCTAGTTGTAAAGAGTACACTTAGCAAAATCTCAATCATGAATGCTATGACTGATTTATCCTTGGTATGAATAATCAGACTTTATCAATTCAGCTACTGGTGCAGTGGTTAGGGGTATGTCATTCCTTCATAGGTATATCAGAGCGAAGTTAGTTTTCTGGTAATATCACAGACACTGTTAATTTAAGGGCCTTTAAATGTGGTTTTCGGAGACCCTTTATTGTCGGGTGAAAAAGACCTTTCGCACCATAATCAACACGTGAAAATTGCGTGAAAAAATCTAGAGTGCCCCTTGACCCCTTAAGCGCATTATACTGTATGTATTGATGAATTTTATAGCTTAATTTGGTTCAGTAATAACCTTATAACCGTCTGGAAACTTTCACAGTAATGAAATAATTGGAATTGCATTGCGTCTTTCAGAAATAGATGGATCTATGAGATTCTGTTACCATGGTTAACGTGTTGCATTCTTTCATTATTTCATTGTAAATATACATGTTTTAAGGTATTTATTTAATTGTGAGGCATTTAAAGAGTAAGTGAGTGCGTTTCGCTTACGCATTGGGTTATGCTGAACCTGTAGGTACCCCATATGTGTAGGTTGGTGTTAATGGGACCTTATTTTTGGTTCAAAAATTGGAATGGGACCTTAGCAGAATAATATAGGGAGGGATGGCTTTAAATCTGGACTGTCTCGATTCTTCTGGATAAAACAACGACAAATAATTATAAATGCACCAACAATAAGATTCGGTGATAAGCCGGTTTCTAGTCGGCAATCGGACCATACCAAGTCAATATATCCTAAATGTAGACTATAATTACGTAAATTCCCAATTCCATATCATGGAAAATATAGTCTACTATTTCACTACTATTAATCGCACGAGCCAGAACGCACGAAAACTCCCATTAATATTACTCTTCATAAATTCGTCATCACACTGTACGTTTGCAGTGGTCGTAGTTTCCGATAATCACGAATGAGAGCTTCAAAATGAGGTCAGGTTTCCTGCTGTACGTTTGTCCTGGGCTGAGAAAACGTTACTTCAGAAAAGGTATAAGAACCTTTTATTGTGTACTTGAAGAAACTTCAAACTTGAGATTTACACTACCAATACTTGTGCCTATAAAACATGAAAATTTCATTACCCTCAGCCTAGTAGTTTTCCATGTATATAGGTTAAAGGGAGCGGTTCCTAGAAAAGACGTCAAACCCCCGGACAAATTTTCATACAACCAAATATAAAAAAAAAAAGGTTAATAAACTTGAGAATAATTGGCTTGTATAGTCTAACGCAGAATCAAACAAGGAAAATATTGGTGTAACTCATTTTTGAATCGGTTTATTGGTTTGTTTGTAATTAAGGCCCAAACTCGAGTATCCATAATAAACAAGTAGTTCCGTGAAGAACTATACAGCCTATTTTCATATATCCTGCTCATGTTAATTGTCTCTATCAACATACAAAATTTCAGTATAATTGCTGTAACAGATGAGAACCGTCTAAATATTCCATATGGTCGCCAAGATGGATTTTTAATTTTGTACTATTACATTAAGATTATTGTGTACGTGTGGTATTCAAACTTCAATCGCATGATTAGAACACAAGAAGTAAAAACGGGATTTTTAAAGTACGCACACCAGCCATCTTGTGATTATGCAAACAATTGAAATAAATTACATGCCAGTGGATCAACATTTGTTTCACGGCACTCGGATAGTTAATTCGCGAGAAACGTCTATTTAAATATTTATATTTCACGTCGCCGCCATGTTGGATTTGTGCTCACCAGGTTACTGAAAGTCCTATAGGTGAACATATGTTCATAGTCTCTATGAACATTAAAAAAATCAGTTTGGTTGCTGTAAAAGATTCATAGATATTGAGAACCGTCTAAATATTTCGGAAGCTCGCCATTTAGGATTGTTATATGTATAGGCCATAGAGTTATGTACCATTCAAGGACAATTATTGCCTAGCTTCATTATTCAAACTCTCACTTCGATCGCATGATTACGACACAAGAATAAAAACTTAATTTTAAAATTTCGCACAGCCGCCATCTTGAGGTTATGTAAACAATTGAATTAAATTAGATGGCAGTGCATTACAATCTGCAAAATCATTTACTGTACCACATTTCACTGCGCTCAGAGAGTTAAATCACGAGAAAAGTCTATTAAAATATTTCAAATTCGCTTGGTCGCCATGTTCGTTTTGTACTTTACAGGTTTATGAAATATACATAGGTAAACTTGTATAAGTACCCTTTATCACCGTACAAAATTGCATGATGATATCTGTAATAGTTTCGGAGATATAGAATGTCAGTTAAATATTTCGCACAGCCGCCATTTTGAGGTTATGTAAACAATTGAACTAAATTAGACTCCAGTGCATTACAATATGTATAAACATTTGCTGTACCAAGTTTCATTACGTTTGGATAGTTAAATCGCGAGAAATGCCTATTTAAAAGTCTCAAATTCGCTTGACCGCCATGTTGGTTCTCTAGTCACCAGGTTTTTAAAGTTCTCATAGGTGAACTTCTAGTAGTGGCCTTTATCACCGTACACAATTTCAGGGCGATATCGGTAATAGTTTCGGAGATATTGAATGCTAGTGAAATATTTCGCACAGCCGCCATGTTGGATTGGTGAGACGTAACAAAATTTGAAGGGCACGGTCGAGGTCGCCGGGAATAGTGCTATGATCTTACCGAGTTTCATTGAAATCGCTCCAGCCGTTTAGATTTTATTAGGGGGGACACACACACACCTCTCTCTCTCACACACACACACACACACACACACGCACACACACACGGACAAAAGGTGATCACATAAGCCTATTTTTTCAAAATTGAAAATAGGCTAAAAATCCGATAGTTGTCTATGACATTAAATTATGTTTTTAACAATGAGATTCTTACCTGGAGGGCTAGAACTGTGGATTTTTGCCTCACGAGCCTGAATGTACCACAATCCAACCCACAGATTAGAATTAGCATATATTTCTTGACACAGCAAGGAATCAAGACCAGGACCTTTGACTCCAAGTAAGCAGAAGGCTGTGACTGGTATAAGAGGTAAGGAACACAACTTTGCAGACTGGCTGCAGTGCCACGTGTTGAGACTCCTCAGAACTCTCATTGCGGGCTCCCTACTCTTGCAATCAGGGCTAATTGTGCGTAGGGCGCTGCTACTACAATTAACTTAGCCACGCATTCCGCTCACTGGACCACGGTATGTGCGTGAAGGGTGTACCTTCACTCAAATTACAAACTCACCTTACAGTGATGAGTTCTATTGTACGGAAACATGAGGTGCTTAGGCTCTGTGATGTGAGAATATAATCCTCCCGTGTTTCTACTATACTTCAGTTCATACAGGATTGCCCTTAGTTATCTAATTATAATAATAATGATGATAATAATAATAATAATGTTGTTGTTGTTGTTTGAGTCTTCAGTCTTTTGACTGGTTTGATGCAGCCCTCCATGCCTCTCTGTCCTGAGCTAATCGTTTTATCTCTACATAGTCACCATACCTTGCATCCGAAATCATCTGTTTTACATATTATAACCTTGGTCTACCCCGAAAGTTCTTGTCCTCAACCCTTCCTTCCGTAACTAAATTTGCTATTCTTGAGTGTCTTAGTATGTATCCTACCAACCTATATCTTCTCTTCATTAGCAGTCACTAGAAACATATCTCCTCTCCCACTCATCTCTTCATTTGTTATTCCATCTACCCATTTGATCTTCATCATTCTCTTGTAACACCATATTTCAAACGCTTCTATTCGCCTCTTTTCTGCTGCTCCAACAGTCCAAGTTTCACTTCCATAGAGCGCCACACTCTAGACAAAGGCTTTCATAAATGAATTTATAATACGTAAATCTAAATTCGATGTCAACAGACTCCTTCTTTTGTAAAAATGCTTTCCATTCCAGAGCCAGCCTACTTTTTATATCCTCTTTGCTTTGTACATGACTGGTTAGTTTGCTTCCTAAGTAACAGAAGTCTCTTAGTTCTTATTTTTTTTTTGCCAAATTGACGTGCAGAATAATAATAATAATAATAATATGTGAAGTTTTGAAGCCATTTTTTCAGTGTTGCCTGTACAAACTGTCAATGTATACTTTTCGGTCGGCCAACACGCTTTAGTCCAATTAGATTAGGAGGGTAGCTATATATAAAACAAACTTTCCTGAAAAGATAATATGTTCAATAATATTATTCACTGATACTTGCACAAGAAACAAGAAACACAGGTTATCAAAATCCATGGGATCCACATCCATTATAATAACTAGGAGATGGTGACCACAATGTTTCAAACCTCTAAAGAAACAACAACTACAGTCGAATGAGCATGTAAGATTGTAGGATGCATTCAAGTAGGTTTTCTTTCGAATACAAGACGTTATCTTGAGAGAGTAGCAGTGCCTGTAATGTTTGGTTGTGTCAAGTTTCTTCAGCGCCACACCCTCTCAGCACGTCATGTTTCCAGACAGTCATGTCCTAGATAAAGCACACCATTCACTGACATTAAGTCAAAATGGTTGATACCATCACGTAATTAGCAGACCACGTGTTCTTTCTAGGGACTTCAAATTCTCTTTCATTCATTGGTAGATCTGCATACAGATGTGTAACTGAGGGACTTGCAATCTATACAGCATATTAAAAATATTTATGAAAAATTAACCGAGTCCGTCAGGCCATTCTATCGGGTCGATTTCCTTCATTATTTTTTAAATGAAAGGTATTCATGCACAGATTTGTTATCAAGTATTACAAATCACTTAACGTCCGCCTTCCTCAAATTATTTGATTTTTTCCAACTTTCTCCAACTTTTGTTCTCATTGAATCAATCATATATTTGGTTCTAATTGAGTTACGCAGGTCGGTTTGATTTAAGAACACTCAGTGAATTAAGCTCTGTCATTTGAACTCTTTACCATTCAAATCGGCTGATTGTGAGGAATGTTATGACTGGACATTCAATATTACTTTTCATTTTTTCAACATCTTTTCTCATTGAAGCAATCATATCTTTGGTTCCAATTGAGCTACGCAGGTTCGTTTAGGTCTAAGAACAATCAATGGATTAAGCACTTCTTTTGAGGCATTAACTATTTAAATTGGCTGATTCTGAGGAAAGTTATGAGTGGACATTCAATATTACTTCTCACTTTTTCAACATTTTTTTCTCATTGAAGCAATCATATATTTGGTTCAAATTGAGCTACGCATTTCGTTTTGGTCTAAGAACACTCAGTGGATCAACCCCCTTTTTTTAGGTATTACATATTTAAATTGTTGATTCTGGGGAAAGTTATGAGTGCCGAAGAGAATATTAAAAATATTTATGATAACTTAACCTAGTCCGACCGGCCATTCTATCCGGTCGACTTCCTTCATTCGTTTTTTAAATGAAAGGTATTCATGCACAGATTTGTTATCAAGTATTACAAATCACTTAACTTCCACCTTCCTCAAATTATTTGATTTTTTGAACTTTTTCCATTTTTTTTCTCATTGAAGTAATCATATTCTTGGTTTTAATTGAGGTACGCAGGTCGTTTTAGTCTAAGGACACTCGGTGGATCAAGCTCTTTCATTCGAGCTCTTAACTATTCAAATCGGCTGATTCTGAGGAAAGTTATGAGTGGACATTCAATATTACTTCTCATTTTTAGCCTATTTTCAATTTTGAAAAAATAGGCTTATGAGATCACCTTTTGTCCGTGTGTGTGTGTGCGTGTGTGTGTGTGTGTGTGTGCGGTGTGTGTGTGTGTCCCCCTAATAAATTCTAAACGACTGGAGCGATTTCAATGAAACTCTGTAAGTTCATAGCACTATTCCCGGCGACCCCGACCGTGTCCTTCAAATTTTGTTACGTCTCACCAATCCAACATGGCGGCTGTGCGAAATATTTCACCATCATTCAATATCTCCGAAACTATTCCCGATATCACCCTGGAATATATTACGGTGATAAAGGGAACTACTAGAAGTTCACCTATGTGACTTTTGAAAAACTGGTAACTACAAAACCAACATGGCGGCCTCGTGAATTTGCGACATTTAAATAGACGTTTCTCAAGATTTAACCAACCAAACGCAATAAAACTTGGTACAGTGTATGTTTATACACATTGTAATGCACCGACATCTAACTTCGTTCAATTGTTTACATAACCACAAGATGGCGGATGTGCAAAATATTTCACCGGCACTCTATATCTCTGAAACTATTAGCGGTATCACCCTGAAATTTTGTACGGAGATAAAGGGCACTATTGGAAGTTCATCTATATGCCTTCCAAATACCGGTTAACTACAAAACGAATATTGCGGCCAAGCGAATTTGAAAATTTTAAATAGACTTTTCTCGCTATTTAATATTCCAAACGCAATGAAATCTGGTACAGGAAATGTTTATACACATTGTATTGCACTGGTATCTAAATTAGTTCAATTGTTTACATAAACTCAAGATGGCGGCTGTGCTAATTTTAAAATTAAGTTTTTATTTCTTGTGTCGTAATCATGCGATCGAAGTGAAAGTTTCAATAATGAACCTACGCAATAATTTTCCTATAATGGTACATGACTCTATGGCCTATACATTTAACAATCGAACATGGCAACCATCCGAAATATTTAGACGGCTCTGAATATCTATGAATCTATTATAGCAATCAAAATGATTTTTTAATGTTCATAGGGACTATGAACTTAAGTTCACCTATAGGACTTTAAATAGCCTGGTGATCACAAATCCAACATGGAGGCGACGTGAATTATAAATATTCACATGGACGTTTCTCGCAATTTAACCATCCGAGTGCAGTGAAACTTGGTACAGTAAATCCTTATACGGATGTTAATCCACTGACACTTAATTTATTTCAATTGTTTCCATAACCACAAGATGGCAGCTGTGCGAAATTTTTAAATCTCCTTAATACTTCTTGTGTCCTAATCATGCGATTGAAGTTTGAATGCTACACGTACACAATAATCTTCAAGTAACAGTACATAACTCTAGGACCTACATATATAAAATCCAACATGGCAACCATCCGAAATATTTAGCCAGTTATTAATATCCACGAATCTATTACAGCAATCAAACTGAAATTTTGTATGTTGATAGTGGCAGTTAACATAAGTAGGATATATGAAAATAGGCTGTATAGTTCTTCACGGAACTACTTGTTCTTTTTCTTGCACCGAAAAATGAACATTGCCATGAAATTAATAGGGTAGTTTGAGATCTACTTCCAGGAACTTCTAGACCTTACATGAGTGAAAATGAAGTTTTGCAGTTTCCCACTGAATTTGTGAACAGCCTTGGGATGAGTGGTCTTCCTCCCCATGTGCTGACTTTGAAAGAAGATGCTATTGTAATGCTCCTAAGGAATTTCAATGCAATTAAGGGATTACTGAATGGGACGAGGCCAATAGTTAGAAAAATGTACGACAATATCATAGATTTAGAAGTTCCAACTGGTGTGAACAGTGGGGAGCGAATACTGCTACCTCGCGTAGATTTGTCACCATATGACACTACAATGTAGTCCTCTTTTAAACGAAGGAAATTTCCTACTACACTAGCGTTTTGTATTACGATCAACAAAGCGCAGGGTCATACGCTTCATCAAGTTGGAATCTACTTGCCTTATCCTGTTTTTAGTCATGGACAATTGTATGTTGCCTTATCCCGAGGACAAACATTTAAAGATGTAAAAGTAGAAATTAAGCCTATGGGTCGACGCACAGCGAACATTGTCTGGTAGGAAGTATTGTGAAATAAATGTTATATACTATGACATAATATCGTTATTTTTTTATTCCAATACTGAAAAATAATGCTGCGGGGCAGCACGGGTGCCCTAGTATAATAATAATAATAATAATAATAATAATAATAATAATAATAATAATAATAATAATAACTTATTAAGGTGCGCTGGAATGAGCATTTATTACAAACTGAAAGTAGCAGTTCATTCTTCATTGTATTCTGTGATTGATGTACTTTTGCAGGTGCAGGTCGTGATGTGATATCTGTCTCACGATCCATCACATAAGGTGCACAAACAGGTATCACTGAGGTCATGGTAGAAAGTCCTTTGGCATATCTTGTGATGGAACCCATGTACTGACAGTCGAGTTAATACGTGTCGCTGTCTTTGGTTCGGACGGTTCCACTCTCTGTAAATCATGGCATCAGTTGCGTAGAACTCGGGCCATATGTCTCTCTTCTTTGTTTCTCTGGCAATATAGATACTGAGTATTTAATAATTTATTTCCACCTCATGTCTATAAAAATAAATTACTAACATTAATTATTTAGACTAGTTTCGGCCTCATTATGGCCCTTCTCAGTAATTGCCTTTTTTTACGAAAGGAAAGAAAACAAATGTAATTGCGAGCATAGTTGAATTTAACCTTTGAAAATAAATAAATAAATAAATAAATAAATAAATAAATAGGCTAAGTAAAAAATATAAAAACTCTGCAACTTTCCTAGGTTTATGCCGTGACCCTTGTGGGGTTCCGCCTAGGAACACCAAGCTGGCTCATCAGCGGGTTCTTGATGTCTGTGCCGGGACAAAATATATCTGATACAAATATGTGCCTTTAAATTATAAAAACACAAAATAATTTAGTGAAAAAGACATAGGCCTATCTCAATAGTTGGTGATTGTAAATTACTATAAAAAATACTAACATTTCTTTTCCCAGTTAAAAATATCCTGTGACGGTCATAAACTTGTCAAAAATAGGCTCTTTGTGGAGCGGAGCAAGGTTGGAATTTGTAGGTTATTGCACCCTCATGCTGCAATGACAAATTTTAACGTGACTTATCTTTAAAAAAGAACTGTTGTTTCGGAAATAGTTGTATTTATACTTGTGCTATTCAGTGTATATGTTATCTTTTGTCGTTTTCATGGGTAAGCGTTAAATTTGTGTATTAACCAAATTATTTGTAAGGATAACCATTTTATTTTATTTCCAAATTGATTTTATAATTTTACATTTTACACGAATTCTTATCCATTAGATTCTAAATATTTATTGTTGTAAAATTTCTTAGTTTATATTTTTATCGTTCTTATTCACTGTTTTCCAGTTTCTTCATGTCATCCTGTATATATTTTAGTTAATTTCATTTTTCAACAGTTTTATTAGATTAGTTTCTGAAGGTTTGATTTCAATTTGCTGAAAACGATCCCATTGTTTGACCGAAACATGTACTAATTTGAATATAATTTGTATTGATTCGAGAAGCATTTTAATTAATTATTCATTAATCAATACGGCTATTTTCTTACATTTTCCTATATTGGAAAATGTTTTTGCTTTTTTATAAATATGAGACTTACCTGATTTTGAGAGGACTTGTAGATTGTGAGAGTCAACACTGGAGACAAGTTTCACGCATGTGAGCACACAAGTTTGAAGACCAAGGTGTTCCAAGCCAGTAAAATGACTTAAAGGTAACTAAGTATTACGCACTCATCCGTGTGTATCTTTTCCGGGTAATAATGTATGGAATGCTACACAGGAGTTGGGACTTAATGCCACTTGTACTTTCTTTCACTTGAGGCAGCTTATGGACGCCTCTCTGACTCTGTCGTATGAATTCCAGAATAATGCAGTCTATGTTACATTGACTGTGGGAGTTATTCACCTGTTCTTCGGCCAGGATAACAGATGAGATCCGGCTTAACGCCACGCACGCTGTTTGAGCACATATATTACTCATGACATAAGCTGACAAGAAACTTGTCGTGCTGTCCACTGCACTCATCGGAGCTTTCATCTTACTTATCTTTCAGTAACCGTCTCAACAAATAAAATGTATAGAGGAAACTGATCTGAATCCTTATTACACACCATTAAACATTACAGAATTTCATTTAAGACAGTGAACTCCACAAGAACTGAAACAGTAACGCAAATTATTATTCTTATTGTTAATATTTTTATTAATATTATTGTTATATGAATCTTAGAGACAATATCCATATCTCCTGCCCAAATTCTCAGATTTTAACATACTCTATTCCTAGCCATTTAATAAATCAATTTCAGGATAGGCCTACATGTTTCTCACTTACTGGGGCTAAATCTATTATATACTGTATAATCCAAAATTGACTCATCAACGCAGGGCTCAAACCACTAGACCTAGAAAGCTGAAATTTTGCATGTTGGTTGATCCGAGTACGTAGAGGCTCACTAAGAAACGTTTTTTTAAATTCAATTTGTAAGTGACCTTTTTCGGCCCTTTGGCACTGAGCAAGGACAGTCGGTACAAATATCGGATTAACTCATTTTAAGCCGCCAGATACGAGAAACAATACTCGGAGGTCCTGTAGGGACGCCGAAACACACTTTTTAAGATCCTAAAATGAACGGTTTCGGAGATATTCCCAAATAACTGTGTTCCCTCGAATAAACAGATCAACGTTACTATGGCAACCGCTAAAATTTCGCAGACCGGGGATAGTTTTCTGGCAATATCTCGAAAACCGTTCGTTTTAGGGCCTTAAAACGCGGGGTTCGGTTCACGAACTTTGCTCCTCGCATTGATACGCGTAAAATGAGATATATTTTATTTATAGAGGTGGTTTTTCGGGTCGGATACGAGCGCGATTTTGAGTCTAATTTTATACTCTTTGAGCTGGTTATTGTAAGCGAACTTTCGTATCTTTACGCTAATTCACAGTGTCAAGAAGCTTCCTATTTTGCACGGTATGCTTTCATTTTCTTTATAAATTTGTTTTTTGTTAACTGTATATTTCTGTTTGCCAATATTGATCTGCTCTTTTTCGTTTTTACCATGATCAGCAACCCATAATCACAGACGGATATGTCGTATTCTACCGGCTGTCACATTAAATTATTATTTTTTCTTAATTATTCTTACTGAGGAATTGGGCAAACTTATTTCAATAAAGTTGGTATTTTGTCTTTCACGGCAATTGAATCCCCGCACTAGGCACGGCTTAAACCTAGAAAAGTTGCTGAGTAGGACTTATGGACTAATGGTGCAGCAGAAAAGGGGAGAATTGTAGCGTTTGAAATGTGGTGATACAGGAGAATGATGATCAGATGGGTAAATAGGGTAACAAATGAAGAGGTATTAAGACGATTGGGAGAGGAGAGATGTTTCTGGCGACTGCTAATGAAGAGAAGAGATAGGAGGGTAGGACACATATTAAGACACCCAGGAATAGCAAGCTTAGTTATGGATGGGCGGGTCGAGGACAAGAACTGTAGGGGTAAACCAGTGTTAAACAGATTGCCTCGGATGTAGGGTGTGGTAGCTATGTAGAGATGAAACGATTAGCTCAGGAGAGGGAGACATGGAGGGCTGCATCGAACCTGTTAAAAAACTGAAGACTCAAACAACAACAATCGGAAATTTTAATTACTTAGAGAGGCATGTGAGGCAAAAGTGTTTTGGAGAATTTTTAATCCGCGGGATGTAACACTGGAAGAGACTGCATAATGTACTGTACATCAGCGGCCAAGGTGAGAGATATTTAACTATAATTAATAGCGATATGTTGACGTACAAATCATCAATAAGTATGGCAAAATTACATCCCGAATAGCTTAAGGAAGAATACTTTTAATTCCCCATATTCCGATAGATTTGCCATTCCAATGTGCAAGAGTGCAGTTCCCTCTTCAAAAAATATTCGCAATTTCTTTAACAAAGCGCAATGACACACACTTAACAGTAGCACGTAGACATTTAGACAAAACCATTTTTTCCCTTGGGCAATTGTAAGTGGCGTGCTCGCGAGCATCCGGACAACAAAATCGTTATGTCTCAGCAGAAGACGTAATTTTAAAAGGTGTTAGCATAATGTAACATTGAACCCTGCAGACTTTCACAACTCTATAAAATTCCCACTTTGCTGCTCATATCAATATACTGTATGTATCAGAATATTCAGAATTAAAATGGACCCACCTGTAGCCGCGATTGCTGTAATAGAATAGACCAATTATCAGCAATAATGCATCGTCCCCATTGTCTTGATCGCGGGCGAAGCCGCGGGTACCTGCTAGTATAAGTATATGAATCTCGCAGGACTTAAAAATGTATAAATGTGAGGTTAGGACTTAAAATGTTCTAAATCACTGATTTCATTACTTCAGATAATAAATACATATTCAAGCCAATATACAGTAAGACAACCTTTCATTACGGGCATGTATATAGTTACCTACCGCAACGTAAATAAATAACATGAGGCAGTGAAATCAAATCTGTGTGTGTTTTCTCATGAAATACAGTATGCACATTTAAATAAATCTTACTGGAGCAAGAAAAACAGAAAGGTAATAGGAAATCGTTCACACTAGACAATTATTTGGACGTTTAGACAAGCTTTTAGGCATCTAATGCATTGTTACCGTAACAATTTATACCAAAAAATAGTAAAAATTTTTATGTGTGTTTTATGATGGTAATTGATAAGGAGCTGTACTTTTATAAAATTAGGTATAACTAAATATTACTAAAATTAAACATACATACATTTTCATTTGATCCTATTTGCCTTTCAGCGTCCAGTCTTGTCTGCAAGCCTCTAATTGCCGGGAGTGTCCGAGGAATGTTCGGCTCGCCAGAGTTTGTAGCTGATTCTATGCGGACACCCAAGGGATGAGCTACAAGTACCGCCGCGTGTGGAGTGTTGTCTGGGGAGGAAAGTGTGTATGTAAGGTCTAGGAATTGGAAGGTAGCGGCTGTGGTCTATAGTTAGGGACCAACCCCGGCATTTGCCTGGAAGGAAGATGGGAACATAAGACCATCTCGAGGTTACCGGCGGGGGGATTCAAACCTCCTCGCGGATGTGAGCGACTGCCTCCAGCCACGTCGTAACGACCACGGCTAACTCACCTGGTACTATACTAATGACGCCTATTTTAAGGGGATAGAAATCCTAAAACGGAAATTTAATTCTGGTCTGTGAGTTGGAACGGGGTACACTAAACCTCGTGAAGCTAAACCGAGAAGACATGGGTTCGGTTCCACCTCGGCTGCCCTAGCTGTAGTTTGTCATAGTTTCCGCACTTCTACTTTTACTTCAGGCAAATACCGCGCTGTTTATTAACATACATAACCTATCTTCAAATACAAATGTACATGCTACAGTACAGACACCAGAAAGACACGCGTTATCGGTCAAACACCCACGATGTCTCAAAGCCGCTAAATTAATCAACAACAGCAACGGTATCGTGTGAAGCTGGAATATGAAATTGCATAAATGGTTTTTATCGGATAGGGTTCTCTTCATTAACAACAACAACAACAACAACAACAACAATAATAATAATAATAATAATAATAATAATATTAAACTGGCTGAAAATAGTTGAAGTATTCTTACGAGACAACGAATGGGGTATTTCCTGGCGATGGAGCACAAAGGCATGATGCAGTTGCTAAAAACTTGCATCAGGAGTTGGCTGATAGGTTGCAGCTTCTAAGAGGAAAGAAATATCGGCCGGAGAGTGTTCTTGAAAACATTGACTACAAGTTGTATTAAGACCGATCTATTCTGACGGATCAATCGGTATAGCATAACAGGCTGGATCTGGTGGTTGCCAACAAGAAAATAAAGCAAGTCACCTTGACTGATGTTGCGATCTATAATGCTGTAAAGCAACAAGAATCTTCAATCCAAGCACATTGAAAAGTTTAGCAAATATAGTGAGTTAGTCGGCCGTATCAAAAGGGTAGAACGGGTCAAGACCATACCTAGCATTATCTCGAGTACGGGCGTGATCTCAAGTATCTTTCTCCAAGGCCGAATCTGGATACTCAACTATACAGACATCCGAACCGTCTGGAAGTTCATGGGTTGCGATTTTAACTTTCTAGTTTAGAACTGGCTGTTTCAGCAACTATTCTTTGGTTCCCTGAAGCCCGAAGAGTTATGTTGTGATGTACCAGCAATGTGTTATACACATGTGTATTATAATTATTGAAGATGCAACGCACACATTGTGCATAGTATTACGAGTAATAACAAACTTGAACTAGCATGCGTATTGTCACCTCTCACTTTCACAAAATATCACAATGGAAGATCCCCGATAGGCTATGTGATTACCTGGTATCGACAGCATTGGACACCGCACAATTTGCATGGATAGGAGTCGTCTGGGTCATGGAAGTACACGGTGCTGCACAGTTTATGGAGGTAACCATGGACCGCCATCGAGTTAACAAAGTATCGCAGGTCTTGGTTAGTGTCTGTCCATGTCCTGTTTATCATGGCCTCTGTTGTGTAAAACTGGAGCCAGATTTCTTCCCTCTTCTTCACTCTGTCCTGCATTAGTTCTTCCCAGGCGTCAGTGGATGGTAGCCCCTTCTTCATCCGGATGTCCTCAATGAAGAAGATCTACCTAGCAAGTTCATACGCTACTCCAGATTTTGCGTATTTCGAATTTCCCAAGGAAGCGCGACTTGACTGCTCCTATCGTCTTCAGGACCGTAAGAGTCAACGATTACCAGATGGTTTCTACAGTAGTCCGTATGTGGCGATGGGAGCTATTATCACGTCGAATGATCTCATAGCGGTTATGAAAATCCACAGCCTGCTTCCAGTCGACCGACCGTGTCAGGGAATGGAATGAATGAAGCCCCCATCTAGCGGTGAGGATATGAACTGTGCCGGCTTCCGAAGCCTGTCGCACTCCCCTGGGGTAATGAATAAATGAATGACAGTTTTTAGGTAGATTTCATTAGAAAGCTAACTATTGCAATAGGTCCCATGTTTTGACTTCCGGAAAATTTCGACATATCTTCGCGTTTCACATCCCCCAGACCCCAAAACCACCGTCAGTTCAAAAGTTTATACTCGTATATAATTTATGTATGTATATATATATGTATATCAGTTCGTGTGGACACGATAACTGCCGTAATTTTGCACCAATCACTTTGAATTTTTTTTTCCGAATATGTATACCTATAAAATCTCGATCGAGTTCGTTACTGGGCTAAATCGGAATAAGGGGGTGAAAATGGGGGGCTTTTTTTTTTCGAAAAAGTGAAATATTGCTATAACTCTCTTAATATGTGACATATCGAATCCGTTCAACGTTCATACTATGTGTCGGATAAAGCCCAAAAATTTATGTTAGAAGAGTTTTTTTATAGCACCAACCATTGACCAAAGGGGTGGGAAAAAGTGGGTTTTTCGGGAAACATTAATCATATCACTCTTAATAGGCACAATATCAAAACCGTACAAAATGGACAATATACCCCTAATAATTACCTAAAACTTCTATCTGAAAGAATTTTTGATATGACCCACCATTACGCCAAGGGATGAGAAAAATGATTTCGGAATTATAAGAAAATGCCAAGAGCTATCAGAGGTTGCCATGGCAACTCTACTAAATTGATGAGGGATGAGCCATCATGGATGCCATGACAACGCACTTGCACGAGATCAGATTAAGTATTTCCATCTGACTAAGTGTGAAGCGGCTTCGGTGACGTAACTGGTAGTATGCTGAAAGTCTATGCCCAAGGTCGCGGTTTCAAAGCCGGCCGAAGTCGTCGGATTTTCTAAGAGCGCTAAAATCCCTCAGTATGCTTTACTTTGGAGGGGAAGTTCCAACGTTCGTTGCGAGTTGCTGGTTGGGGTGGCATCTAGTAACCAAGGTCACAGCTAGGTGTCGTTGGCGGTAGCACCTGGTAGCAACATTAGGAACTACTGCTTGAAATTGACCGTCTGCAGTCCTTACCTGTATTAAGACAAATACAGCCATTACAATTCACACCGTTTATCAGACAGATTCTACACTCACACAAAGTACACGGGGTTAGATGACCGCGTTGTCGCAGCCCCAAAACTGAGGAACCAACCAGAGGTAGATTTCATTAGAAAGCTAACTATTGCAATGGGTACCATGTTTCGACTTCCGGAAAATTTCGACATATCTTCGCGATTCACATCCCCCAGACCCCAAAACCACCATCAGTTCAAATGTTTATATATAATTTATGTATTAACTAGCTGTTACCCGCGGCTTCGCCCGCAATAACATTTGTAATCCTGTTATAACATTAGTTAAATAGATAGATAAGCATGGGTCCTAGTGGAAAATAATTCTATCACCTGAAACCAAAAATGCATGGGACGAAAAAAAAACATCAAAATATCATGTTTGTTTCGGACCCTAAAAGACGTGAAAAATATAATAAAATAATTAAAAAAACTATTTTTTGAAATTTCATTCGAAACAATTTTTATGTCATTCCTGGGACTTTGAAAATTCCGGCCAAAAAGTACAAAATCATTAATAACTCCGTAAGTATTCGTCGTATGATGAAATAGCAAGAGACAAAAAAGATGTAATGTGTTATTGTCTACAACATAGGCCATGCATAATTTTACACACAGACATATTACGTTTCCACCCCCACCACCATAATTTCACCCCTCCCCATGGGCACCTTAAATTGGATTTATGAAAAAACGGTCAAACACCTGTTTAGTTATTTTTATGCTGATTTTTTTCGGCTGAGTTCCAAACTCCTCGCCTATGTCGTTTAAGAGATACACGCTCCGTTAGGAATCCTTCAACCCCCACTTTTCACCCCTTTCACCTCATAATATACACCACATCGAAAAACCCTCAGACACGTGTCTTCTTATTTTTTGTGCTGAGTTTATATGCCGAGAATCACATCCCCCAATGAAACCAATCGGGAAATATTGCTATTCAATGAAATGCAGGTCTACCCCCTTAACACCCGTTTAGAACCTGAATATCCAAAAATCCTTTCTTAGAGGGCGTTTGCGGCCCTTGAGGAAGCTGGATACCAAATTTCATTCCAATCCGTTTGGTGGTTTGAGATTTCGTGATGAATGAATGAGTCAGTGGTATTTGAGCTTTATATAGCAGACAAGCTGACCCGGCAGACGTTGTCCTGCCAATCAAAGAAAGTGTTGTAACTTAGTTTCTTGAAATGCTTTTGGATACACAATATTTTTATCAATTTCTGTTAACTGCCTCAAAACTATCGTGAATTGAATTAACTAATTTAGAAACATTCGTTGGAGCGTGCACAACAACTCTCCAAAGTTTCATCGCAAACGGATAAATGGCATTTAACGCATACGGGATTTGGTTTAAATGATTCGTGCGCTGTCACTCATTTGTTGAAACTACTCGTGCTCAACCAACTGTGAAATGGATTCACTAAGTTAGAAAGCTTCACGTAAGTGTACACAACAACTCATCAAAGTTTCATCGCAGTCGATGAATAGTATATGAACGCATACGGGATTTTGTTGGAACGCTTCGCGCGTCGTCACTCATTTGTTACATCTACTCGTGCGCTACCAATATTGTACAATGGATTTACCAAGTTGAACACCTTCCCTGGCATGTACACAACAACTCATCAAAGTTTCATCGGAATCGGATGAATGACATATGAACGCGTAAGTGATTTTCTTTAAAGGATTCGCGTGCCGTCACTCATTTGTTGAATCTACTCATGCGCTACCTATTGTAAAATAGATTTACTAAGCCTGAAACCTTCTCTGGCGTGTACTCAATGATTCACCAAGGTTTGATCGCAATCGGATGAGTGATATATGACCGCATACGGGACATTGTGGAAACGATTCGCGCGCCGTCGCTCATTTGTTGAATCTACTCGTGCGTTACTTGTTAAAAACTGGATTTACTAAGACAGAAACATTTCCTGGAGTGTACACAACAATTCACCAAAGTTTCATCGCAATCTGATAAATGGTATATGGCCGCATACGGTACTTTGTTGAAATGATTCGCTTGCCGTCACACATTTGTTGAATCTACTCGTGCGCTACCTATTGTAAAATGGATTTATTAAGCCAGAAACCTTCCGTAGGGTGTACACAACATCTCACCCAAGTTTCATCGTAATCGGACGAATGGTATTTGAACGCATACGGGACCTTATTGAAACGCTTCGTGCGTCGTCGCTCGTTTGTTGAATCTACTCGTGCGAAACCTCCTGTGAAATGTATTTACTAAGTTAGAAACCCTCACGTAAGTGTACACAACATCTCACCCAAGTTTCATTGCAATCGGATGAATGGTATATGAACGCATACGGGACTTTGATTAAAAGTTCGCGCGTCGTTGCTCATTTGTTGAATCTACTCGTGAGCTACCTATTGTAAAATGGATTTACTAAGTTAGAAACCTTCACGTAAGTGTACACAACATCTCACCCAAGTTTCATCGCTATCGGACGAATGCTATTTGAACTGATACGGGACTTTTTTGAAACGCTTCGCACGTCGCCGCTCAATTGTTGAATCTACTCGTGCGCAACCTCCTGTGAAATGGATCACTGAGTTAGAAGCCTTCACTTAAGTGTACACAACAACTCATCAAAGTTTCATCTCAATCTATGAATGGAATATAAACTTATACGGGATCTTGTTGAAACGCTTCGCGTGTCGTCACTCATTTGTTGAATCTAGTCGTGCGCTACCTAATGTGAAATTGATTTACTAAGCCAGAAGCCTTCCCTGGAGTGTACACAACATATCACCCAAGTTTCATCGCTATCGGACGAATGGTATTTGAACGCATACGGGACCTTTTTGAAACGCTTCGCGCGTCGTCGCTCATTTGTTGAATCTATTCGTGCGCTATCTATTGTAAAATGGATTTACTAAGCCAAACACCTTCCCTCGAGCTCACTCAAGATATCACCCAAGTTTCATGGCAATCGGATGAATGGTATATGAACGCATACGGGACTTTGAAACGCTCTAACGTGCAGAGACAAACATAGAATTCGACATCACTGCCACCTTTGGTATAAAACACAACTTTTCGCCAAGGGCGGAGTGTATGTAATTGCGGTAGTTGCACAGGTTGCGACCAGGTGGCTCTAAAGTGCAGAGACAAACCGTCCAAAGACATTAGCTTTCACGAAGGCCAAGGCTAGTGGTTTCCATGACGACTGTTTTTGACTATATATTGTGGTTCTAAAATTGTGTGTAAATTGTGGTTCTAAAATTGTGTTCATTCCACCTACCGGGTCAGATTGTGAATCTAAACCATACATGGACCCACCCTAATATACATACCAAATTCCATCAAAATCGGTTCAGTCGTTTAGGAGGAGTTCAGTCACATACACACGTGTCGAAGAATTATACATATACAGATATTTATATATATACAAGCTGACCCGGCAGACGTTGTCCTGCCAATCAAAGAAAGTGTTGTAACTTTGTTTCTTCACGTGCTTTTGGATACACAGTATTTTTTTCAATTTCTGTTAACTGCCTCTAAACTATCTTGAATTGAATTAACTAATTTAGAAACATTCGTTGGAGCGTGCACAACAACTCTCCAAAGTTTCATCGCAAACGGATAAATGGCATTTAACGCATACGGGATTTGGATTAAATGATTCGTGCGCTGTCACTCATTTGTTGAATCTACTCGTTCTCTATCAACTGTGAAATGGATTTACTAAGTTAGAAAGCTTCACGTAAGTGTACACAACAACTCATCAAAGTTTCATCGCAATCGATGAATAGTATATGAACGCATACAGGATTTTGTTGGAACGCTTCGCGCGTCATCACTCATTTGTTACATCTACTCGTGCGCTACCAATAATGTAAAATGGATTTACCAAGTTGAACACCTTCCCTGGCGTGTACACAACAACTCATCAAAGTTTCATCGGAATCGGATGAATGACATATGAACGCATAAGTGATTTTCTTTAAACGATTAAACCTTCTCTGGCGTGTACTCAATGATTCACCAAGGTTTGATCGCAATCGGATGAAGGATATATGACCGCATACGGGACATTGTGGAAACGATTCGCGCGCCGTCGCTCATTTGTTGAATCTACTTGTGCGCTACTTATTAAAAACTGGATTTACTAAGACAGAAACATTTCCTGGAGTGTATACAACAATTCACCAAAGTTTCATCGCAATCTGATAAATGGTATATGGCCACATACGGTACTTTGTTGAAATGATTCGCGTGCCGTCACACATTTGTTGAATCTACTCGTGCGCTACCTATTGTAAAATGGATTTATTAAGCCATAAACCTTCCGTAGGGTGTACACAACATCTCACCCAAGTTTCATTGTAATCGGACGAATGGTATTTGAACGCATACGGGACCTTATTGAAACGCTTCGTGCGTCGTCGCTCATTTGTTGAATCTACTCGTGCGAAACCTCCTGTAAAATGTATTTACTAAGTTAGAAACCCTCACGTAAGTGTACACAACGTCTCACCCAAGTTTCATTGCAATCGGATGAAATGTATATGAACGCATACGGGACTTTGATTAAAAGTTCGCGCGTCGTTGCTCATTTGTTGATCTACTCGTGAGCTACCTATTGTAAAATGGACTTACTAAGTTAGAGACCCTCACGTAAGTGTACACAACATCTCACCCAAGTTTAATCGCTATCGGACGAATGGTATTTGAACGCATACGGGACTTTGTTGAAACGCTTCGCACGTCGCCGCTCATTTGTTGAATCTACTCGTGCGCAACCTCCTGTGAAATTGATTACTAAGTTAGAAGCCTTCACTTAAGTGTACACACCAACTCATCAAAGTTTCATCTCAATCTATGAATGGAATATATACTTATACGGGATTTTGTTGAAACGTTTCGCGCGTCGTCACTCATTTGTTGAATCTAGTCGTGCGATACCTAATGTGAAATTGATTTACTAAGCCAGAAGCCTTCCCTGGAGTGTACACATCTCACCCAAGTTTCATCGCTATCGGACGAATGGTATTTGAACGCATACGGGACCTTTTTGAAACGCTTCGCGCGTCGTCGCTCATTTGTTGAATCTATGCGTGCGCTATCTATTGTAAAATGGATTTACTAAGCCAAACACCTTCCCTGGAGCTCACTCAACATATCACCCAAGTTTCATAGCAATCGGATGAATGGTATATGAACGCATACGGGACTTTGAAACGCTCTAACGTGCAGAGACAAACAGTAGAATTAGACATCACTACCACCTTTGATATAAAACACAGCTTTTCGCCACGGGCGGAGTGTATGTAATGGCGGTAGTTGCACAGGTTGCGACCAGGTGGCTCTAACGTGCAGAGACAAACCGTCCAAAGACATAAGCTTTCACCAAGGCCAAGGTTAGTGGTTTCCATGACGACTGCTTTTGACTGTATATTGTGGTTCTAAAATTGTGTGTAAATTGTGGTTCTAAAATTGTGTTCATTCCACCTACCGGGTCAAATTGTGAATCTAAACCATACATGGACCCACCCTAATATACATACCAAATTCCATCAAAATCGGTTCAGTCGTTTAGGAGGAGTTCAGTCACATACACACGTGTCGAAGAATTATATATATAAAGATATACAAGATCAACCATGACATTCAAAAATGATATAACAAAAACTACATCACGTAATAATTCACCTGTGTGGAGGCTTTGCAGTATTTACAATGATGCAGTTCGTGTAAACTGGGAACTAGATTTCTGTCTCCCAATTAGACCGTTTTTGGAAATGATAATCCAGTCACTGAATTCATAATTGGAGTAAAATGATCACACGAAACAGAACCAACAATGTACATATATGTAGATAGGCCTGTTCTCTAGTTGTTAAAGTGTTAGTTTTCCATGTAATAATTAAATTCTAAACCTGTGTTTATATTTGACACTAGCAGACATAGCTGCTCTTCGAACGGTCTTCGGTATTAACAACCAGACGTTATCAATTGAGCTAATATTACAATGGTTAGAGGCTTGTCATTCCTTCATAAGTTTATCAGAACGAAGTTAGTTCTCTGGGTATATCACAGACACTGTTAATTTAAGGGCCTTAAAATGTGGATTTTGGAGACCCATTATAGACTCCCTACTATTGTGTCACACATTGAGAAGCTCAACATATGCTTTGGTCGTCTTTCTAGAATAGTTTTTATTTGTCGCCTATTTAGCATGTATTTTGAAAACTTTTCCTATACCAACCCTTCTATGAGAAGTACGGTGAAGATTTTTATAAATGACCCGGCAGACGTTGTCCTGCCAATCAAAGAAAGTGTTGTAACTTTGTTTCTTGAAGTGCTTTTGGATACACAATATTTTTTTCAATTTCTGTTAACTGCCTCTAAACTATCGTGAATTGAATTAACTAATTTAGAAACATTCGTTGGAGCGTGCACAACAACTCTCCAAAGTTTCATCGCAAACGGATAGATGGCATTTAACGCATACGGGATTTGGTTTAAATGATTCGTGCGCAGTCACTCATTTGTTGAATCTACTCGTGCTCTACCAACTGTGAAATGGATTTACTAAGTTAGAAAGCTTCACGTAAGTGTACACAAAAACTCATCAAAGTTTCATTGCAATCGAAGAATAGTATATGAACGAATACAGGATTTTGGTGGAACGCTTCGCGCGTCGTCACTCATTTGTTACATCCACTCGTGCGCTACCAATATTGTAATTGGATTTACCAAGTTGAACACCTTCCCTGGTGTGTACACAACAACTCATCAAAGTTTCATCGGAATCGGATGAATGGCATATGAACGCATAAGTGATTTTCTTTAAACGATTCGCGTGCCGTCACTCATTTGTAGAATCTACTCATGCGCTACCTATTGTAAAATAGATTTACTAAGCCTGAAACCTTCTCTGGCGTGTACTCAATGATTCACCAAGGTTTGATCGCAATCGGATAAATGGTATATGGACGCATACGGTACTTTGTTGAAATGATTCGCGTGCCGTCACACATTTGTTGAATCTACTCGTGCGCTACCTATTGTAAAATGGTTTTATTCAGCCAGAAACCTTCCGTAGGGTGTTCACAACATCTCACCCAAGTTTCATCGTAATCGGACGAATGGTATTTGAACGCATATGGGACCTTATTGAAACGCTTCGTGCGTCGTCGCTCATTTGTTGAATCTACTCGTGCGGAACCTCCTGTGAAATGGATTTACTGAGTTAGAAACCCTCACGTAAGTGTACACAACATCTCACCCAAGTTTCATTGTAATCGGATGAATGGTATATGAACGCATACGGAACTTTGATTAAAAGTTCGCGCGTCGTTGCTCATTTGTAAAATCTACTCGTGAGCTACCTATTGTAAAATGGATTTACTAAGTTAGAAACCCTCACGTAAGTGTACACAACATCTCACCCAAGTTTCATCGCTATCGGACGAATGGTATTTGAACGCATACGGGACTTTGTTGAAACGCTTCGCACGTCGCCGCTCATTTGTTGAATCTACTCGTGCGCAACCTCCTGTGAAATGGATTACTAAGTTAGAAGCCTTCACTTAAGTGTACACAACAACTCATTAATGTTTCATCTCAATCTATGAATGGAATATAAACTTATACGGGATTTTGTTGAAACGCTTCGCGCGTCGTTACTCATTTGTTGAATCTAGTCGTGTGCTACCTAATGTGAAATTGATTTACTAAGCCAGAAGCCTTCCCTGGAGTGTACACAACATCTCACCCAAGTTTCATCGCTATCGGACGAATAGTATTTGAACGCATACGGGACCTTTTTGAAACTCTTCGCGCGTCGTCGCTCATTTGTTGAATCTATTCGTGCGCTATCTATTGTAAAATGGATTTACTAAGCCAAACACCTTCCCTGGAGCTCACTCAACATATCACCCAAGTTTCATGGCAATCGGATGAATGGTATATGAACGCATACGGGACTTTGAAACGCTCTAACGTGCAGAGACAAACAGTAGAATTCGACATCACTGCCACCTTTGGTATAAAACACAACTTTCCGCCACGGGCGGAGTGTATGTAATGGCGGTAGTTGCACAGGTTGCGACCAGGTGGATCTAACGTGCAGAGACAAACCCTCCAAAGACATCAGCTTTCACGAAGGCCAAGGCTAGTGGTTTCCATGACGACTGTTTTTGACTGTATATTGTGGTTCTAAAATTGTGTGTAAATTGTGGTTCTAAAATTGTGTTCATTCCACCTACCGGGTCAGATTGTGAATCTAAACCATACATGGACCCACCCTAATATACATACCAAATTCCATCAAAATCGGTTCAGTCGTTTAGGAGGAGTTAAGTCACATACACACGTGTCGAAGAATTATATATATATATATATATATATATATATATATATATATATATATATATTGATCCCTTGCAAAGAAGCTTATGAGACTCAGTTTCGGGGGGTGTAACAGTCCATATCGTAAGTTGTTGTCAAAGCGCTAAAATTACATCTTAATTTGTTGCGCCCGGCAACTCTAATATGAATAATAACCTGTTCAGCAAACATCTTACAGTGATTACCTCCCTTTCCTATCAAAAATATGAACTTTAATAAAGCACCACTTACCGAATGTAACGGGTTTTGCATTCGCTTGGATAAAAATCACGTACACGCGCCGTGTACACTAAATATGACTCCAAAGAAAAATAATACACAACAAACAACTTTGGCCACGCGCCAACGTACATTTAAAACATTTAGTGTCGGTGCAAGAAAAACCATCTAAAACTAGAAAACGAAGAAAATGAACTATTTACAAAGTTCCCCCGCCGTATCTAACTACATATTGAATAATCAATTTTTGTACATCACCGTATCAGCTTGTAGAACATATAACTTCCATCTCAGCTCATTTCCCTACGGGAAATTAGCCCTCCATCGATGTCTTCGTAGAAGCATTGGACATCACTCCGGCTCCTCACCACACGTCGGACATCTTGGTGTAGTCTCCTCGACAGAAAAGTTCAATGTTATTATAAATTGCCTGGCTATAATCGCTTGTGAGTTACTAATTTCGCCCACGATTGTCCTATGCGATTAATCAACGAAGACTTTCCCTAGCTCTCGCTTACACACGCACAATACAACACTTGAAAAATACAATAAAAATTTACATGAACTTTACACTTCAAACCCATCGTCACTGGCTTGACAATACAAGTTTTAAATCTGACTGTGTCGCAGTCGTAATCTCGCTCGGTAATCTCTACTGCTCTGCGTGGACCTTCGCTCACGTTGAGCGCTAATTGGAATGTTACTCAAGTCTTGCCCCTCAAGAGCTGAAAATAGTTGTCTTCAAAATAAATTAGAGTTTTAAAATCACCACGCAACTGGCGTGAAGTTCGCTCACCAGAGCTCAAATCGTTAGACTTCAAATAATATTAGAGCTTTAAAATCACTACACAAACTGGCGTGAAGTTAGCTCACCAGAGCTCAAAACGAATTACTTCAAATAATATTAGAGCTTTAAAAATCACTACGCAAACTGGCGTGAAGTTAGCTCCCCAGAGCTCAAACAGTATTACCTCGAAACAGCGTCTCGTCGATCAATTTATTGGAAACTGACAGAGTGAGGAGGAGTGGGGTGAATTAAGAAATTTTTTCTAGAGTTTTCATCTCACACACATGGGTCTAGTGTCAATCTTCATCATTTAATTCAAACGTCTCAGCGCACTCATGCGGAGATATTTCGGATCGGCGGTTCTTTAGATAATCAATTCCGCGCGCTTTTTACCAGTGACGCCACCCTTCGCGTGGTTTTGGCTTGGTCTCTCCTGATTGGGTGATTCAATCGTAGGTCGGTTGCAAGGAAACTCGTGACCCTCCTCTCATGACTCCAATTCTGGTGCATGTTGTTACACAATTTGGCCTTGAACTCAGCTTACCCGGCCGTTTTCAAGAATAGCTACAAAGCTCTGTTTCTGTGGCAATCATTGCAACACACTAACTTGCCTTCCTCTTTGTCAGCTTCCACAAGTACTGCCTGGGCCGCAGTAATAATAATAATAAATCATGAATACTTATTTTTCGCAGATTAATAAGGGTTCATTTATCCTCAGCAAGGTTTTGAAATTCAAAGCAAGTGATTGATTTGGATTTCAAAAACAATATCCACAGTAGTAACAACAACATCTCTTTAGTACCTCGCTCAGCTGCTTGAGTGTACACTCCACTGACCCAATTAGTGTGCGCGCTCCTTGCCGGAATGTCATTCATACGTCTCGCTAGACCTCCCCTTCTCCTCACGTGATTACCACTCCTGTCGTCTCAGCTGTCTTGTTGTTTACAAACAAAGCACGCTCTCTCCCAGGCGCTCCACGGCCACGTACATTTGGGTGTTGGCTCTCAAACAAATTTCTGCAACAATGATTCTGCACACATAATCCTGCTTATTCATCAAATGGTTCTCTTCTGTAATATGGTTTTAAGTTGGCGCTGTTGAAGACAGATTTAGCACCAGTGCTCACTTCTTCAAGCCTGTAAGCATTGTTACCCAGATTCTTAATGACACGGAACGGGCCAATAAATTTTGGACAGAATTTTGCAAACACTTTGTTTTTGGGATCAGATATCGGTGGTCTGCGGACAAGCACTAGTTCTTGTTCCTGTAATTCCCGGTGAAACTTCTTTCCTCTGTACCTTCTCAGTCTTCGGTCCGCTTGGTTCCTCATGTGCTCTCTCGTTCGCTGAATTCGCAACTCATGCGCTAATAGTGGATCCCTTGGACATGGAATAATCTTGTCCCAAGATCTCTCTGGCAACCTGTTGTGGTGTACAATTAGTGGGACTTGACCCGTCGACTCGTGCTTAGTGGTGTTAATGCACAACTCAATATCTCCTACTTTGTCAACCCACTTATTATGATCGTTACTCTGTAATACTTGGCAACACAGCGAATCGTTCTCGCTCGGATTCCCACAAGGATGACGAATGCTCGAAAATATATGTTTAATCCCCAGGCTCTCTAGACCTTGCCTAAAAACATTGCTCGTGAAATAAGTACCATGGTCTGATAAATTGGATTCCGGCTTCCCAAGCATCGGAATAACTTAGTTCTGAATTCTACTGAGGACTTGTTTTGATGTCTTCTGGATTGGACATAACACTACCATCTTTGAAAATACATCGACACACACCAGAAGGTGTCGGCATCCACGTTTCCCTTTAACCAGAGGGCCAAAACAGTCGATAGCGAGCATCTCGCATGGTTTTTGAGGTAATAGTGGTCTTGGAGGTTGTTTCATAATGAAGTTGTTTGGTTTAGTGCGCTGGCACGCGTCACAAGTTCTTATTACTTCCACAATGGTGAATCGCATCTTAGGCCAAGTAAAAGTCTCCCCTATTGTAGCTTCTGTCTTGTCCGTGCCGATATGTGCTAGGCGCTCGTGGACATGCCACGTCAATCCTCTCTGTAGTGATGCTGGAACTAGGATTCGCAGTTTGGTATGATGCTCATCCACGTACTTATGCAAAAGGTTATTTAAGTAGTGAAATCTCGCTTCTTTAGCACGGGCTTCTCGGTATTCAGGCGAATCTGGTTGTAATTCCTTCCTGTAGAACTTGATCATCATCATCATCCATGGGTCTGCTTCTTGTTCCTTCCGAATTTCCTTTAGTTTCTCCAAAAACTCACGAGCCTTCGGTGTTAGTGTTATATGGTGAACTTCCGCTGTTACCTCGTTCTCATCTTCAGGATTCCTGCTCAAAGCATCTGGTATGATGTTCATCCTTCCAGGGCAATGCTCTATTGTAATGTCAAACTGCTGTATGTAGATGGACCAGCGCGTAACTCTCTCACTTGCCATCGTCGTCTTGAATAGAAATGTCAGTGCAAGGTGGTCAGTTCTGACAATAATGGAATAACCGAAAATCATCTTGCGCCATTGTTGGAGTGAATATAAAATCGCTAGCAGCTCAAGCTCCGTCACAGTATAGTTCCTCTCGTTCTTCCTCAATTTACGACTCGTAAATGCCAAATATGATCTCTTCTTGGGTTCTTCAGCGTCCTCTTGGTACAGCATAGCACCGATTCCAATCAACGAAGCATCTGCTTGAATAATAAATTTCTTCTCAAAGTCTGGATACCCTAGCTTAACACAGTTCTCCAGTAAGTCTTTCGTAGCTCAAAAGGACCTGTCGCACTCCTCATTCCACGACCATCGATTTGACTTCTTTAACATCTCTTGCATAGGTGCTACTGTTTCCGTGTATCCAGGACAATTCTCTTTGAAGAAACCTGTCACTCCCAAAAACGCTCTTACATGATTGACTTTAGTTGGTGTGGGAAATTTCTTGATTGCATCAATTTTCGCGGGATTAGGTCTCACGCCCTCAACATCAATTATATGCCCCAAATATAGAATCTCGCTCTGGCAAAAGTGTGATTTCATTAGATTAATTTTGAAGTTCATGGTTCTCAAGTTATCCAGAAGTTTGTTTAGGTTCACCAAGTGTTCCTCCATTGTTTCAGATGCAATTAATATGTCGTCAACATATCTCGTAGTGAAGCTCTTGACCTCCTCAGTCAGATTCCTATCTAGTGCTCTTATCAATGCACATCCAGCTGTTTTTACACCAAAGGGCATGCGAGACCAGATATAACTTTGGTTATCGAATAAAAACCCCGTCAATAGTTGGGATTTTTCTTCAAGTTCAAGATGGTGGAAACTATTTGTCAAGTCGACGCTCGAGTCTTCTTCCCACGGAAGCCCTTCAAAACATCCTTGATCCTAGGTGCTTGGTCATGCTCAACTAGCAGTTTACTGTTCAAAACTCGCGCGTCTAGGCATAATCTAATTGATCCATTTGGCTTGGCCACAGCCAATATTGCATTTAGGTACGGGGTTGCTGCTTTTCTTATCATGCCGGAATCTAATAAATTACTAATGATGTCCTTCACTTGAGCAAAATGTTTCTCTGGGATCGGGTACAATTTACTTTTAAATGGGGTCCAGTCAGTAACTTGCATGGCATATTGGAAATTCAAAACTTTTCCAGGGATGGTGTCGAAAGCTCCTTTATGAAATCTCAAAATTTCTTCCAGTTTTCTTCTATCAGGTTCCCCTACTATTGCCTCCTTAAGCCGCTCCTGAAGTAGAATTTCAAATTTGGTTCCGCTAATTCCTTCTTCCGCCAAATGTACCCAAAGTTCCCGCGAAATATCTCGGCTGTCAATTTCAACCACTGCTGTCTGGTTTACTCGTTCCTCCGTCAAGTCCTTATCTCTGATCATCTCATTAGTGCATTCTTCAATGACCCAAGTATTCGCCTCTCTCTCTAGGGGACTTTCTTCCATGTTTAAACCCACGTGATTCAACCCCTCAACTTGTTTGAATCTTACAGTGTTGCTATGTAAGTCAATTACAGCATGAAAATCACAGATAAAGTTGGCTCCCAAAATTATGTTATAATTCATCTTCGGTATGACAATGAATGTTTGCGAAAATGTGTGGTTCAATATTTCCAGGACTAAATATGCTTGCTGCTTACAACTAATGGTCTTGTCAGGAATGACCCCTCTGATTTTCATTAACGGTACAGGCATAATTGGAACAGTTTGTTTACTTCCGATTTCATTTACCAACACTTCTGTGACTAAGCTCACCTGGCTACCTGTGCCAATTAAGCATCTCACCCTCATACCTCCAATATGTGCGTAAATAATCGGCAATTGTCTGCTGACATTTTCTCGGTCCTTCACCACTTCCTCCAGACAATCGTCCGGGAATGCTACCCACTCTTCTATGTTAGCAACAATCAGCCCTTCCCGCTCCCTGGCGTCCTCCATTTTCAGACTATCAGGTTTTGGTTCATTTGAGGTTTTTTAAATCCCGGGACCCATTCGTTGAGTTCCGCCGGTTGTCATCGCGCCTCTCCTGCTGCCGTAATAAGCTTTCCGCCCCCTCTCCTTGGTGATTATCCGGGCTCTGCCTATTCGCCATTGCACGCCCCCACTTCTCTTTCTCCGTCTCTTCGGCGTTTAACTGATCCAAATACTTCTGCGATTCGACGTATCGCTCATCCCAATTGTTGCGATAGTCTCCCCGATTATCTTGGCGATAGTTCGTGTTGTTCCACCTGCCATCTCCATTCCTTTGGTAAGGTCTACCCTGCCTTTGGTTTCCCCTCCAATTGGTGTATTCTCGCTGGTACGTCCATTGATTTTGCTGGTTCTGATTGTTTTGATTATAGTTATCTCGGCGATTCTGAAAATCTCGATTATTCTGGTTGAATTGATTTCGGCCATCATAGTCTTGCCGTCTCGGTGTAAACTGCGTTCCCGTAGATTGGGTTTTTGTTTGGTTACCCTGGTTGTGACTAGTTTGGTGTCCCTGACCCACTTCTGCCGTGTTGACACATTCCATGTTTCTTCTCCCTGTCTGTGGACTAACCATACTTGTCTCGTCTAAATGGCGGAGTAACTCTTCAGCCTGCACTGCGGTCTTAATATTTCCGGCTACTAACAGCTGTTGAATATTCATAGGAAGTTGTTTCCCAATGGTTAGAACCATGTTTTCTTCACTAGGGGGGGTCGTCAAAATCGCGGAATTTAACCAGCTGTTGGCTAAAAAATTCTGAAAATCTGGTAGGATGCGTGCTGTGATAGTTTCAAGTGTACAGATCCATTCTTAATCCCTGCTGCAAAGAAGGACTCCAGAACTTCTTTAAGAACGCTTCTCTGAATTGTGCCATGTCGGTGAATGTATATTTAAAACTCAAGAACCAGATTAAGCTTGGGCCCTCTAAAAACTTTTCCACAAGTCGCAACTGTTTTGCGGGACTGATATGTTGATCGTTAAAATAGTCATCCAACTGACGTAAAAAGGCTTTGGGAGTGGTTCCTGTGTGCTCCCTGAATTTATCGGGTTTGAAATCATTCCCCCTAATGACCTGAATTACTTGGGCAGGTGCCAAGTCGGGTTGCGGTGTGGACGTCTCTCCCCTGTACTGTTGGAATGCGTTGCTCGTTAATTTCGGACTTTGACCTCGGCTTTTATCCTCAGCCAACTTTAAGCCCCCCGGACTCCCAATGCTTCCCTGCTTGCCTACTGCATTTTCTGCCGAAAATAATGTTGCGTTCTCTAATGATCTGATTTCATTTTTAATTATGAGATCTGTGTGTTCTTGGAGTTTGGATTTTACGTTTTCCTCCAAAGTCTGCATTCTCGAATTGTATTCACCTAAGCGCTTTAAAATTGTCAGCCTGTCTTCCTTCGTTTCGTTGACCTGCTGCTCCCAATCTCTTCGGATCCTGTTCTTCATACTGCTAATTTTCTCTTCGTTCCTTTCCTGACTCTTCTCCAGCTGTTCCCCTATTTCTTGTATCTGCTGCTGTGTTTTGACTAATTGTTCTCCGACCTCTTCTCTTATAACCTGCTGGGTTTTAAGTAATTGGTCTTCCAAATTATCCTGATTTTTTATGAGCTGTTCCCCTACCTCTTCTCGCATTACCTCTTGTGTTTTAACTAATTGTTCCTCCAAGTTTTCACGCAAGTGCATACGTTCTGTTTCTGTTTTGATCGCAAGTTTATCGATTTCCTTTATTAATTCAAGTACGTTGCTGTCGACTGAATTAATCTGTTGCTGTAATTTATCCTGTGTGCTCTTTATTCCCGCCGTGTTGTAGACGCATGCTGCCTCGATTTGCTTTAATTTATCGGCCACCATTTCATCAAATTGTATGAGTTTATTGTCAAATTTCGACTCCAACTTTTTAATTTCACCTAATTGTTTTGCGTTATTCTCCGCGTCCTCATCTGCCAGTTTCTCTACTTCCCTAGCACTTTGGTGTATGTCATTGGTGATCTTTTCTAATTGCTCTGTTTGTACTGTTTGTGTTATCGCCTGTTCTGATAGTTTATGATTCAATTCGTTTAATTGTTTATCAGTGTCCAATTTCTGGACCTGTAATTGGACCGTAATGTTACCGCTCATGTCTTGTAACTGTTTTTCACTATCCTCGCGCTGAATTCCTAACTGTTTATTTAATTGTTTATCATTGTCTTCACTTATTTCCTCCTTCATGTTCTTTAACTGTTCTTCCGTTTTCGCGGACATCTGTTCTAACTGTTGTTCCGTTTTCGCGGACATTTGTATCGACATCTGCTCTAACAATCCCTTGATTTCTTCAACACTCGCCATCGCACAATACACAAATATAACCAGAGAAAAACAGGGCCATGCACCGAGATTTCAGTCATACACACGCATACATGTCATAATATTTAAATATTACTGGCTCTAATTTAATAAAATTTACAGTAATCAAAATTTACTGAATAAATTACACTTATTTCCAAACATCAAAATAACTCCCTAGTGATCTGCTTTTAAATTCCTAACCAACAGAATTTACGAACAACACTAATTAACCGGAGTTAATTAAATGTCAAATATAAGGCAACACCTTCCTGCTTTGACTGAGTTCAATAATATGCAAATTTTCTAATTTTAATGCCGGGCGCCAGAACAAGTTTATAACAAATACATTATCAAATTCTAACCTTGTTCAATATTTCTAACTTTAGGAACTCAGTGATTTTACTAATGCACATGGCGGTACAACATCGCCTCAATTTACTGAATTTACTTTGCCCGCTTGACCTGGCATCATTTCTCAACGAAATAAATATGAGATCAGCGAAGCAACAACAACAACAATCCCCACTTGGGCAGACATTTTTGTTTGATGAACCCTTGCAAAGAAGCTTATGAGACTCAGTTTCGGGGGGTGTAACGGTTCATATCGTAAGTTGTTGTCAAAGCGCTTCATTAACATGCATGGTAACATATAACAAAATAACATGCAGGAAAAAGTGAAGCCAGGGTTATAACAAATGAATTTAATGACAGATCATCTATTTACAAAAATGAATTAACAAACAAAATTCCCATAATGACTCCCACTGAATAAATTAAATTTGCCAACTAGGCCAAATCTCAGGAGAGATTATTACTCGGACCAAGTGACCCAAAAAAAATCAACAATAATGACAATGTATGCGCGAGTGCTGCTCTACATGCTTCACGATGAGTACAATTGAATGCATGATTCATCATCATCCGGAATAAACTTTCAGAAGACGAATCCGCATTACTTAGAGCTAGACAGACGCGGGGAACAACTATACAACACTTAAAACTAAACCGACACTTCCTATACTTAAAATAAACAACACAATAATTTCCGCATGAAATTGGACTCAAAACTGCCGTAGCAAAACATTTACTGCCTAAAAAATTAGGACTTCTCACAAATCAACACAAGTAAGTTAACACGTGACCAACAAAAGAAATACACATATGACCGCCGTCATTTTTACAAGTATAATACCACTACACCCCACGGGTGTCACATACTAACTTACATGAACTGAGTCATAGAACAAATCACTAGGTTCAAAGCCAACATTTACATCATTAACACAACATTCCATCCATACGACATGCAATAATCCGTCGCAAACATGGCGAACTCCCCAATTAATTATGGTTCAAAATAACCATCACAAAAAAAAACAGGTTTGCTAAATGAAAGCATAAGGGGGCCAGTCGGACAACAGGACTGTCTAACAAAATAAGTCACTAGGCTAGACGGGCGATGCGTGGAACTCTGCATATCTGTCAACCCACGTGTCAAAATAACCTCGACCTCCCAAGGCACGGGATCCAGTCTCGAAGAAGCGCGCCCCAAAGCACAATAATACGTGTGTGTGTCAGAACAAAATATATCTCAGCATTTCCCCTAGGAAATCCAAGAATCAGCATATGGACAAGGAACAGCGGTCTCCTCGGAGCACCCTGCCTTTCCATCAAAAATACAACAACAAAATATGAGGGCAGTAGGACCTGTACCCCTCTTCACGTAGAATCAAAACACACACCTGACACAATAACACACACAGAATCACACGTATGGGTTTGACAGACCCTGCAATAAAATGACATAAATATTTTCCACCAGCTGGCGCCTCCGTTCTATGCCGTGACTAATAAACCTGAAAAGGACTCCTAAAAATCTAAAAAATTAGAACTAAGGTGTTCTACAATTACATCTTAATTTGTTGCGCTGGGCAACCCTAATATGAATAATAACCTGTTCAGCAAACATCTTACAGTGATTACCTCCCTTTCCTATCAAAAATATGAACTTTAATAAAGCACCACTTATCGAATATAACGGGTTTCGCATTCGCATGGATAACAAGTAGTTCCGTGAAGAACTATACAGCCTATTTTCATATATCCTACTTATATTAATTGCCACTATCAACATACACAATTTCAGTTTGATTGCTGTAATAGATTCGAAGATATTGAGAACCGACTAAATATTTCGGATGGTCGCCATGTTGGATTTTATATATGTCGGTCCTAGAGTTATGTACTGTTACATGCAGATTATTGTGAACGTGTAGTATTCAAACTTCAATCGCATAATTAGGACACAAGAAAAAACAAGGAGGTTTAAAAATTTTTCACAGCTGCCATCTTGAGGTTATGGAAACAATTGAAATAAATTAGATGCCAGTGGATTAACATTCGGATAAAGATTTACTGTACCAAGTTTCACTGCACGCGGATGGTTAAATTGCGAGAAACGTCCATGTGAATATTTATAATTCGCGTCACCACCATGTTGGATTTGTGATCACCAGGTTATTTAAAGTCCTATAGGTGAACTTAAGTTCATAGCCCCTATGAACAGTAAAAAAAGCAGTTTGATTGCTAAAATAGATTCGTAGATATTCAGTATCGTCTAAATATTTCGGATCGGTGCCATGTTGGATGGTTAAATGTATAGGCCATAGAGTTATGTACCATTATAGGAAAATTATTGCGTAGGTTCATTATTCAAACTTTCACTTCGATCGCATGACTACATCACAAGAAATAAAAACTTAATTTTAAAATTCGCACTGCCGCCATCTTGAGGTTATGTAAACAATTGAACTAAATTAGATACCAGTGGATTACAATGTGTATAAATATTTCCTGTACCAGGTTTCAGTGCGCTTGGAACATTAAATCGCGAGAAAGGTCTATTTAAAATGTTCAAATTCGCTTGGCCGCCATGTTCGTTTTGTAGTTAACCGGTTTTTGAAAATCTTATAGATGGACTTCCAGTAGTGCCCTTTATCTCCGTACAAAATTTTAGGGAGATACCGCTAATAGTTTCAGAGATATAGAATGCCGGTGAAATATTTCGCACATCCGCCATCTTGTGATTATGTGAACAATTGAACGAAGTTAGATGTCGGTGCATTACAATATATATAAACATATACTGTACCAAGTTTCATTGCGTTTGGTTGGTCAAATCGCGAGAAACGTCTTTTTAAAAGTCGCAAATTCGCTTGGCCGCCATGTTGGTTTCGTAGTTACCAGGTTTTCAAAAGTCACATAAGTGAATTTAGAGTAGTTCCCTCTATCACCATAGAAAATGTCAGGGTAATATCGGTAATAGTTTCGGAGATATTGAATGCTGGTGAAATATTTCGCACAGCCGCCATGTTGGATTGGTGAGTCGTAACAAAATTTGAAGGGCACGGTCGAGGTCGCCGGGAATAGTGCTATGAACTTTCCGAGTTTCATTGAAATCGCTCCTGCCGTTTAGATTTTATTAGGGGGGGGGGACACACACACGAATCACACACACACACACACACACACGCACGCACGCACACACACACGGACAAAAGGTGATCTCATAAGCCTATTTTTTCAAAATTAAAAATAGGCTAAAAATCACGCACACGCGCCGTGTACACTAAATATGACTCCAAAGAAAAATAATACACAACAAACAACTTTGGCCACGCGCCAACGTACTTTTAAAACATTTAGTGTCGGTGCAAGAAAAACAATCTAAAACAAGAAAAAGAAGAAAATGAACTATTTACAAAGTTCCCCCGCCGTATCTAACTACATATTGAATAATCAATTTTTGTACATCACCGTATCAGCTTGTAGAACATATAACTTCCATCTCGGCTCATTTCCCTATGGGAAATTAGCCCTCCATCGTTGTCTTCGTAGAAGCGTTGGACATCACTCCGGCTCCTGACCACACGTCGGACATCTTGGTGTAGTCTCCTCGACAGAAAAGTTCAATGTTATTATAAATTGCCTGGCTATAATCGCTTGTGAGTTACTAATTTCGCCCACGATTGTCCTATGCGATTAATCAACGAAGACTTTCCCTAGCTCTCGCTTACACACGCACAATACAACACTTGAAAAATACAATAAAAATTTACATGAACTATACACTTCAAACCCATCGTCACTGGCTTGACAATACAAGTTTTAAATCTGACTGTGTCGCAGTCGTTATCTCGCTCGGTAATCTCTACTGCTCTGCGTGGACCTTCGCTCGCGTTGAGCGCTAATTGGAATGTTACTCAAGTCTTGCCCCTCAAGAGCTGAAAATAGTTGTCTTCAAAATAAATTAGAGTTTTAAAATCACCACGCAACTGGTGTGAAGTTCGCTCACCAGAGCTCAAATCGTTAGACTTCAAATAATATTAGAGCTTTAAAATCACTACACAAACTGGCGTGAAGTTAGCTCACCAGAGCTCAAAACGAATTACTTCAAATATTATTAGAGCTTTAAAAATCACTACGCAAACTGGCGTGAAGTTAGCTCCCCAGAGCTCAAACAGTATTACCTCGAAACAGCGTCTCGTCGATCAATTTATTGGAAACTGACAGAGTGAGGAGGAGTGGGGTGAATTAAGAAAATTTTTCTAGAGTTTTCATCTCACACACATGGGTCTAGTGTCAATCTTCATCATTTAATTCAAACGTCTCAGCGCACTCATGCGGAGATATTTCGGATCGGCGGTTCTTTAGATAATCAATTTCGCGCGCTTTTTACCAGTGACGCCACCCTTCGCGTGGTTTTGGCTTGGTCTCTCCTGATTGGGTGATTTAATCGTAGGTCGGTTGCAAGGAAACTCGTGACCCTCCTCTCATGACTCCAATTCTGGTGCATGTTGTTACACAATTTGGCCTTGAACTCAGCTTACCCGGCCGTTTTCAAGAATAGCTACCAAGCTCTGTTTCTGTGGCAATCATTGCAACACACTGACTTGCCTTCCTCTTTGTCAACTTCCACAAGTACTGCCTGGGCCGCAGTAATAATAATAATAAATCTTGAATACTTATTTATCGCAGATTAATAAGGGTTCAATATATAAATATATATATATATACCGGTATATTAGTTTCTTGTGGACACGATAACTGCCGTAATTTTGCACCAATCACTTTGAATTTTTTGTGGAATATGTATACCAATAACATTTCGGTCCAGTTCGTTACTGGGCTAAATCGGTCGAAGGGGGTGAAAATGGGGGGCTTTTTTCGAAAAAGTGAAATATTGCTATAACTCTCTTAATATGTGGCATATCGAATCCGTTCAACGTTCATACTATGTGCCGGATAAAGCCCAAAAATTTATGTTTGAAGTGTTTTTTATAGCACCAACCATTGACCAAAGGGGAGGGAAAAAGTGGGTTTTTCGGGAAACATTAGTCATATCTCTCTTAATAGGCACAATATCAAAACCGTACAAAATGGACAATATTCCCCTAATAATTACCTAATATTTTGTCTGAAAGAATTTTTGATATGACCCACCATTATGCCAAGGGATGAGAAAAATGATTTCGGAATTATAAGAAAATGCCAAGAGCTATCAGTGGTTGCCATGGCAACACTACTAAATTGATGAGGGATGAGCCATCAGGCGTTGCCAAGATAACGCACTTGCACGAGATCAGATTCAGATTTTCATCTGACTAAGTGTGAAGCGGCTTCGGTGACGTAACTGGTAGCATGCTGAATGTCCATGCCCAAAGTCGCGAGTTCAACGCCGGCCGAAGTCGTCGGATTTTCTAAGAGCGCTAAAAATCCTTCAGTATGCTTTCCTTTGGAGGGGAAGTTCCAACGTTCGTTGCGAGTTGCTGATTGCGGTGGCATCTAGTAGCCAAGTTCACAGCTAGGTGTCGTTGACGGTAGTACTGGTACCAACATTAGGAACTACTGCTTGAAATTGACCGTCTGCAGTCCTTACCTGAATTACAGACTAATACAGCCATCCCTAAGTACACGGGGTTACATGACCGCGTTGTCGCAGCTCCTAAACTGAGCAACCAACCAAAATCTCTGCGGGAGATATAATTTTGCGTGAAGAAGTAACAGACCGTTACATAGTCACACATCAGTGTCGAAACCTTGCATAAGGACAGTGTGACCACAAGTATAAACATGGATCCCAAATGACAAGAAGGTTACCGTTCCCATAAGACAATAAAATGTTTAAAATAAGCATAAAATGACGAAAAACAAAGTTAATTAAGCTCCAATTATAAAATATCTTCTCGCAATAAATGAGGTCTGATCCTTCTACGAAAACCTGCATATTCTGACTATTTTCGCCTATCCCCAAGTTTGTCCGGTGAAATCTACCTCCGCCTTCCGGCGTGCCGAGAGGACTTTTTTTTTTTGTCGTGTAGTCTCCTGAGAGGCCGAGTGTAGGTCTTTCTAGTCGACGCCCGTGGGCGACCTGCGCGTCGGGATGAGAGATGGAATGGATGAAGATGAATGAAACAGGGCAAGGATGTGGAAGGAAGCGGCCGTGGCCTGTCAGAAGGTACTGTCCCAGCATTTGCCTGGTGTTGAAAATGGGAAACGACGGAAAACCATTTCAAGGACAGCCGACGGTGGGGCTCGAACCCACGCGTCTACCGAGTCAGCAGAGAGCTTGGCCCCTTGGCCAAACGCAGCGCTTTAGCCCGCGTAGCCACTACTGTCGGTATGAATGACAGATGAAATGAAATGACAGTGGAGAGTGTTGCTGGAATGAAATTTGTGACAGGGAAAACCGGAGTACCCGGAGAAAACCCTGTCTGCCTCCGATTTGTCCAGCACAAATCTCACATGGAGTGACCAGGATTTGAACCACGGACCCAGAGGTGAGAGGCCGGCGTACTGCCGTCCAAGCAACGGAGGCTCTCATAGCGGTTATAATAATAATAATTATAATAATTAAGAAAGACATTACACCACAGTAATCAAAACTGATGCCTGCGAAACCTTGACCATTGGAGGCAGATCACTTATTAAAGACGTAGGGAAACAAGAAAGGAAAATATTGTGGAAAATCCTTGGTCCAATCTGCTCAGAAGGAATATGGATGAAACGGAAGTCTCAGGAGCTTTATCAGCATGCCGAAAAGATCATTTAAACCTTCAGGAAAAGGCGATTGAAATTCTACGGGCACATTTTTCAAAATGAACATTGACAGGCTCACCAAAAGGGTTCTCAGCCTTGCTCTCCCAATGAAAGTCAAGAACAACTAGCATAGTAAAATAGAAAATGACCTTCAAGAAATTGGCATTACGGAGGAAGTTTTACAAGATCGACTCCAGTTAAGAACATTAATCAATTACCATAATTTCTCTGAGAACATGACTACCAGGACCAAGAAATCTTGGACAGAAGAACGGAGGAAGAAAAAAAAAGGAAGCTTGTAGTTTAACGTGACCGTTAATCTCGCGATCATAAGCCACGGGACCTCCGTTTTACGTGGAATCCGAACCACAGGACATGGCATTTCACATCGAAAATCTCACATGCATTGACCGGGAATCGAACCCGGTCCGCCTTGGTGAGAGAACGGAGGAAGAATGTCAGTGCCCAACTGAAGAGATTTTGGGTGAAGAAAGAAATGTCATTAGCAAAATGAGTTCTATGGCGCTCCACAGATGGACTTAACGATGTAATAATAATAATAATAATAATAATAATAATAATAATAATAAGACAAAGAAGTACGCACCGTTGGCGGAAAAATTGCGAAAACTATGGGGACTAAAATACGTGAGGATTTTGCCAGTGTTGATCTCATCCACGGGAGTTGTTCCAAAGACGTTGGCAATGGCTTTGGAGGAACTGAAAATGAAACACCCGATTGCCAGAATACAGAAGGCAGTGCTGCTGGATACGTGCCATATTGTTAGGTTATTTTTATCTCAGTAATAGGTTTACAGAGTACTTGATTATCAAATCCGTACCCTGTAAACTGAGTTGTACCATAATTATGAGAAATTAAAGTTAATAATAATAATAATAATAATAATAGTAGGCATGCTAAATAATTTCATTCCTACGGAAAGAGAGTGATTCTATCACGATTGGCAATTTTCAGCACATCTTGTGGAGGAAATAACATTGACGATTCCCCATCGATTTACATTTTATCAGTGACACACTTTGAAACAAATGCCTGTTGGCGTGACAGTGATAAAACAAAGTTAGAAAATATAGATGGGACCATATAAAACCCATCATAAACAATAGATGAAATATGAGACCGCAAGCTATTATCGGCTCACTTGCTGATGAGATCAAAGAGATGTCAGATTAACAAGCCTTATCAATCACAGCTGAATTCCGGGCTTTAATTTCACTGCAATGAACTTTTGGGTTTATTTTACGCCCAAACAAGCGGTTTTCATGACTGAAGACTCATGAGTAGGGGAAGCAATAAGACAAAATAAATCGCAACTGGCGATCATAAGGACAGACGGTTCTGAGGTAAATAATGCTAAATCTTCCTTACCTCATTTCTCGCTGTGTCTGCAATACTATTACAGGTAGTAATACAAAATGTTTACCATGTTTAGTCCAAGCCCTGCGTGTTACAATTACCAGATATTTATTAGAATTAGGCTAGTCGTTTTCTCTAAACACTTTCTAAAAAATGTGTAATTTTTCAAGGGTTTTTGAAATATGTCTATGTTGCTCTCCATTCCTGCTACAATTTTCATACTACTACATCCAAATCTTTTTCACACATTAAATACACTAATAGCTATATGAAACGCTAGAATTTTTTACATCAGATAAATATTTCATAATTCAGTAACGAATTGAAATTCTGATCACAAATTATATAATTTTAGCAACATATATTTTTTAATAAATAGCGCAATTTAAAAGCTATATTATAATTTATACTTTCATATAGCTATGAATGTGTTTAATGTGTGGAATAAATATGAATTGTATGACTACTTCAGCAGGAAGGTGTACCAACACAATGATATGTTTCAATAAGACCTTACATCATTACACAATTTCAATAGAGTGCTTGGAGAACATGACAAGCCTATTTTCAATAAATTGCAATTCATGAGAATTATCAGGACTTGGAATAAACATGGTAACCGTTTTGTATTTCTACCTGTAATATTATAGCCTAGTAGATACAGCGAGAAATGTGGTAAGGAGGTTTTAGCATTATTTCATGGTGCGACCAGAACCATCTGCTCTTATAAGATCGAATACAGGCGGCTTTGTTATCTGCTGCTGCAGTGGCCTTGGCCGAGCTTGTGGCGCACAATGGCCCCCTGCTGTAGTATTGAAAGCGCGCGCATAGTATATACTGTACTCGACCTTGCAATAGACGTGCAGGTGTTCAGTCGCCAGTCTGAACCTCAGATGTTAACATTAGACAACATCGTATTCTTGTATGTAAAACTTATTCTAAGTAAGAGTCGGCTCGGCGAGTACGTGATGCATTTGTTCAGCAATTTCCTGATGAAGTGCCACCTTCACTAGCACAGATTCACGTAATTGTAAAAAAAGGTTTACACTACTGACCCAGAGATCAATAAAAAGCATAAAATTAACAAGAAGTTCCGTGAAGAACTATACAGCCTACTTTTCATGCCAATGATTATTCTACAGAATATGAACCTATCTAGAATAATGACGAAATTAAGTTGGTAATATCGAAATATCTAATTAGTTCAAAATATACCTGGTATAATGTAGCCTAATAGAGCACTACAGTTGGCAGCCCTGGTGACTGAATATATTCTTAGTTCCATATTCATTTTCTTAGTCTTAAGGTACATAATACAAAATTTGGTTGAAGTCCAATGGACGTTACATGCAGTTAGACATTGGATCTATCAGCACGCGTAAAAGCATGCTGCCAACAATGTCATGCGTGTGCTGGTCAGAAATAATCTGAAATATTATGATATCTTGTTGTGCCAATTTTGGATGAAATACATTTGTTAGTATAGAAGTTACATGTATTTTAAAATTGGACATATCAGAAGGCATAGAATCATGTTGGCAGCACTGCCTTGTATTAATTACTCCAAATTAATCTAGAATGTAAGGTGCTATACGTGTGCAAAGTATAGAGCTGTTGGCTTGCATACTTTCTGAAATATTGATATTAGGGTTAACAAAATATAGACAGCATTTATTAACAGTTGGCAGCCCTGATTGCTCTTAACAATACTAATAGTAATATCTGTTATGGTACACATAGCACATACGAAATTTGGTTGAAATCCAACTGATAGTATAGAAGTTGTGTGTATTTAAAAATTGGTACTATCAGCAGGTTTATAATCATGTTGGTAGAACTGACGTATATAAGTTACTCCAAATTAATCTAAAATGTCAGAATATACGTGTGCGTAGTTTAAAGCTGTTGGCTTGCCTACTTTCTGATATATAGGTATTTGGATGAAAAAATAGAGAGAGCAATTATTAACAGTTGGCAGCCCTGCTGGCCTTAAGAATATGCTCAGTCATATCTGTTTATGCACAGATATTACATACAAAATTTGGTTGAAATCCAATTGATAGTGTAGAAGTTATATGCATTTAAACATTGGACCTATCAGAAGGCTTAAAATTAGTTTGGCAACACTGTCATGGTTGGCCTCCTGGAAATTACACTGAAATAGTCTTATCTACATGTGTGCCAATTTTGGAATAGCTCCCATGCATACCTTGCGAGATATCCAACATGGAGCTCAAATTTCTAGTGCGTTTTTTCAGCAGTTGGTAGCACTGACATCATTTTCAAATATGGACGTGAGATATTCCGGTGCACATCTTTACTCATACTAAATTTGGTTTTGATTGCTGCAGCCGTTTAGGAGTTGATAGGGGGGGGGGGGACACACACACAGCCAGACAGACAGACAGAAGGACAGACAGACAGACAGACAGACAGACATTTTCCCGGATCGATCTCATAAGTATACTTTTTCCTCATTTTTGCAAAATGTGAAAAGTAGGCTAAAAATCAGAAACAATACAGTGGCAGAACTCACTCGCGTCAGCCAGAATGTGGTTACCAGATACAATGCCTGTATAACCCAGGAAGGACGACACTTCCAGCATCTTTTATTGTTCACACGCTTAAAGCAGGGGACCGTGGCGCGCCACAAGCTCGGCCAAGGCCACTGCTGCAGCGATTAACAAACTGCCACTTGCCGTCCTTACTTTATATGAAAGACCCTGTACATTGAGCTTGAGGTAATGTTAACTGCAATCATAGGCTGGCTGCTAGGTGCAGGGGTGAAGATTTAATGTAGAAAATATTTCTCAGCAGAAAATGTAGGGATCCCCATGTTAACAAAAACATAAAATTATTCACTTTCCTCAATTGTGCCTCAAAGTTGAAGGACTAAAGGTGTCAAATTGTGAGTCTTGTGATTTTGAAAATCACTTACGGCCTAAATATAGTTCCGAAAAACAGCTTAAAATAGCTTTGTTTCTTTACTAGTTTTCTTTATGATTCAAGAGCCAGCAAAATTAACTTATTTATGTTCGACGATGTCGAAATGTAAATATTATATGTCAGAAAACTGTATCATAATGAGGGTCATTATAACACTATTTTTCATTATGAAACAGTTTCTCCCACTAACCAGAGCTCACGAAACAGTTGTGTGACCAATTAGGTAAGGATAGCATCGCATCTGCGCTGACTTCCACGGCCTCCTATTTTAAATTTCACTGCGTGGCTAGTGTCTTAGTGGGGTATTTGAGGAGGCCATGGTCAAATACAAGGTATTCTCTGCGTCCCATACGCTCTGTTCAGTACATAAAACTGGCGAAATCTCGACAGATATTTTTAAATATTTATGTTCGGACATAAAATAGTTATAATTATCGTCGAACATAAATAGTCGTATGCAACTCGCCTATAATGGTAATTAAGACACTCGTATGGAAATTATAAAACTAGCTTCGCTCGTTTTATAAACATACTTGTGTCTTAACTATTGCCATTATAGGCTCGTTGTATAATGTACTTTACATAATTCTTACTTTAATGTGTTCCTTGGTTCAATACCCTCAGGTGTTTTTTGATTTCTTGAAAAATCTTCACGCCGGAAGTAGTTATAAGGGTTCAAGTGAAACTCTGCATTTATTCACACTAGCACTCGTAGTGGTAGAAAAGGCAAACTGCTAATCTAATCGACCAAATATGGTTGAGTTTCATTGACACACACTAGCGGTCGTAGTGGTAGAAAAGGCAAACTGCTAATGTATTCGACTGGATATGGTTGAGTTTCCGGTCAACAATCATCAGTCTACCGCGTGTCATCATGCCATGGCCTCGTAAGGAACGTTTAGTGTGTCCTTTACGTTTGGAAAAGTGGAATATAACGAAAATTAATTACAAATGCTCCAACAATACTATTCATTGATGAACCGGGTTCCAGTGGACAATCGGATGAACATGATTGTAATAGGATGTCTTTAACATTGAATTGCTTGCCTGTGGATTCTTGCTTACTGTGTTGAAATTTGCGGTTGAATGCACTCATTTAATATTTGGTGCTTAAATGCGGCAGCCCCGTGTCAGTAGATTTACAGGTCCTAAAATGTCATCTACATGAGCTCTCTTTTTAAGTAAGGTTTAGTGGCTTAATTAAAGAAATCATAAGTAGGCCTACTTGAAAGCCTGAGCGAGAAATCTCGCTAAACCACCCACCGACCTTTACTGTTATGCGGGCTTCACGTGACATAGTTCTGGCAGGGAATAGCGTCTTGTTTATTTATTTATTTATTTTAACTCACTTTTTAAACAAATTGACAACATTTATAACATATTGCACCTTCTAATTTTCTCTCATTTAAGAACTTGAGTTTTGTGAAACATACTCCTGAGCGTTATACGAGATGATTTTAATTTAAAGAATAATTTTCTGTAAAATAAAGCATAATTTTGGTTGATCTCGTGAATAAATAAAAGTAAGAGTTCATATTGTGGGTGAATTATTGCAACTAACTCATTCACACACGCCCACAATCATCTCCTCAGACGCGGTTAGATAATTTACCTATATTCTGAGACAGTTCTTGGTTAATTACAATATAATAGATTGCTCAGCTAACGGTGGAAAAACTGCAAGTTGTATAATTACTAAAATCACGAACAGCTGATAATCAGAAGTAATTAATCTTGGCCTTAAACACACAACGTCCGTTCGCTTCATAGAGCTGGCATGCCGCATGACCTTCCGTGTTAACATGTTACTGTTAAAGGTATTCTTAGTTTGTTTATTTCTACCTCTTCTTTGCACGCCTCATTTCGGAGTTTGTGGTTTAGTAACATGTAGCTTATTTAAGTATGTGTAAATATACCTGATAAGCTGTGGTGATAACAGGGTGTTTAATTTAAGACTTCGCATTTCTAATCACATGCCGTGGAAATCCCTGAGCTAGTACCATATAGCTTATGATAAGCTTTGCTTGATTAGAAGTGCGACAGCTGACGCTTGAGTACGAACAGTATGTGGTGAAGCTTCAAGGTTGTGGTACAGTACGAGTGGTAGGAAGCCGGGGAACTGGAGGAGAAACACCTCCCTAAAACGATTGCAAGAACGGATTTTTAGCATAAACACACGATTTCGACAGCACGGCGGGCGACGAGTGACTGCTGTTGCTGTTCCCCCGCCACTAAAACGTGGCTGGAATTCTGTTTGTCTGTCTGTAGCTTGACCTTGAAGCCTCACTACAGTCCGTCCGTACTCAACTGACGCAGCTGATGGAGCAGGATCTATTGAGCTCTCTCGTTCAATGTGTTTAGTACCGTAACTATTGGAATTTTATGATACGGCAATGGTTAAAATCACTATAATGCAGAGAAATTTTTTGTCGATTCTTATTTGAACAAGAAGGAGAAATCAGATAAAAGGTGCCTTCGAAACTTTCGTAGTCATTTTCCCGGTTCGACCGTACCATCAAAATGTTACGTGTAACTACTCGTTCACAAGTGGCGAAGTAGTGGTTCGCTATTTATCTAATTAACTTCAACAACCCCTGGCACTATACAGCCCATGACGGTCTAAGGCCGACCAAGCGACCGCTGCCCAGCCATCGTGATCAGCGCGTCGGGTCCCCTCGGCCGTTAATCTTGGTATTCGTGATCGGGGCGCTATCTCACTGTCAGAAAGCTACTCAATTGTCCTCACGAGGCTGAGTGCACCCCGTTCCAACCCTCACGTCAGTTTTAAAATCCCTGACGGAGCCGGGGATCGAACCCGGGGCCTCCGGGTGAGAGGCAGGCGCGCTACCCCAACACCACGGGGCCGGCTTATCTTATTAACTACAGAACCATTACAACGACACTGCTTTAGCTGTCAACATTTCTTATCAAACCAGATTACCACAAGCTATATGTTACTCGCTCGAGGATTTCCACATGTGACCAGAAGTGCGAAGTCTTAAATTAAACTCCCTTTAGTATAGTGCGCGTACATAAAGTTGCGACTAAAACTGGGAGGGAGGTCCTGGCAATGAGCTAGGTACAATTTATGCAGTTCCTTGGAGTAGAATTTGAAAATCATGGTAAGCTTCTATGTTCGACCACGTTAGTAAATAAGCACTGGAACGGCACAAGCCGTCTTAGCCTGGTTCTTGCTGTCCCGACTCCATTGCCATCCTCAGCTGTCAAATCGTGTTTGACTGCCGTATGACCAATTTGTCTTGCTTGTCTAATTGCCATATACAGTTACCGGCAGCTAGGTATGCACTTGCCTATCCCCCTCCTCCTGCTTACTACAGCAGCGTAAAGCATTTGCCACGCTAAGCGGTACTGGCTTGGACTAGTAATGTCCGAGGGAACATTGGCTACTACTGTCTCAATGTTCTCAGCCAGAGATGTATTCGGCACGATCTCCGCACCGCTCAACGCCTCTCGCTTACCGCTGAGCTTTCCAAGTCAAGTGCAGAGCATATCAACGGGATCTGTACTTATAGGCCTCGTGCGAAGTCATAGCTTGAATTATTTGCCCAATTTCCAGGTTGTCTTCCAATACTTCAGAGTCTCGTTTGTTAGCGACCACATGTCATTCTCTGTATTCGGGTTTTTTTATAGCCTACTTTCGATTTTTGCCAAAAATGAAAGTAGACATATGAGATCTACACAGGGCCAAAAAATGTGTGTCTGTCTGTGTGTGAGTCTGTGTGTGGGCGAGTGTGTGTACTCTGAATGTCTGCCCCCTCTCCCCTATCAATTCGAACACGGTGAGACCAAATTGAACGAAATTTGGTACACAGGTAGCACTATTAAAGGACACCTGAGTGTCATGTTTTATATCACCGCCATCTTGACGAAAACGTAATGGCGGCCTCCCAAGTGTTCAAAGCGTAAATCAAATTATGACTAACCTAATCATCCGATCTCTACCAAAGATTGCAACAACATATACTCATATGGTGAGCGTCTTTTGACTAAACTACAAGGTCATCAGCCTAATAGTTTGCAGATGGTGGCCATTGTTGTGTGCAAATCGATTCCCCCTATCAATTCAAATACGGTGAAACCGAATTGAACAAAATTTGGTACAGAGGTAGCACTAGCAAAGGGCACCTCAGTGTCATGTTTTATATCGCCGCCACCTTGACAGAAACGGAATGGCGGACACCCAAATGTGAAAAGCTTAAATCATATTACCACCAACCTAATCATTTGATATCTACCAAATTTTGCAACAACATACCTTTTTGTGGGAAGCATCTTTTGACTGTACTACAAGGTCATCAGCCCAATATTTACAGATAGCGGCCATGTATGTGTGCAAATCGACTTCCCATATAAATTCAAACACTGTGAGACTGAATTGAATGATTTTTTTTTACAGAGGTAGCACTAGGAAAGAGCACCTCATATTCATGCTTAATATCCGTATAGCACGTAGCATTTCAACAAGCCACTGTAACCAATATTCAATTATACTCCTTGAAAAGGACAAAGAGTTATAACAATATCCATGCATTTAAGAGAAAATAGGCTATATGTTCTTTACTGAACATTTTGTTATTATATACTTCATCATACTTCTTTCAGCGTGGTATGAGATAAGTAACGAACAACTTAACAAAATTTTTGTCATAATAAAGGATGCTATAAATATTTTTGTTCCAATACCTCATAGTGTAAAATTTCAAAAAGCAGATCTGTTACAAACATTTTGTTAATAAAGCATAAAAAGTCTTGATAAAACAGCGTTGAATTGAAGAGATGTGTATGTGAAATATATATATAGTGAATAAGTTAGGTTATAGATGATGGTTGATGTATATTTGCCAGGTAGAGAGAACTTTGGAAATAGGTGTGACGAAGAAGTTATGTTACATTACTGTACATGGACAGACTTAAGATTATGAAACATTTACTAATTTTTAAAATTAGACTTCATATATCAGTTTCCTTCAAGCCTTTCCTTCGTTGGTCTTGCGTTAGAAATATATAAATCCACATGTGAGATGGACAGGGGTAATATGGATGACACAATTTACTACCAACAATCAAAAACATACAGACATGCATTCAAAAATAATTTACCATTCATTCAATCCATAATGTATTCAAGAAACAATAACTCTTATATTTCCATAGGCCGATATATCGGCCGACGGAGGTTCTGTTAAAATGCTACTGGCTAATCTATCGGGCCTGTTTTAATAAAAATGTTATTATAATTTCCAGTCACTATTTTAACCCTAGAACTAACATTATTCAATTGATGCTTAATACTAATAATACGTTAAATTTACGTATATTACGAACTTTGTGCTAAGGCACCAATTAGCTAAATGGTAGAAATTAATATATATTTCGTATGTTACACTATTTATATACACTGAATCCTCTGTGGTCTTTGAAGTTTAATACGCTAAGTTCCATCCTAAATACAACAAATGCAAAAGTCCTTTACTTTGACGTAAATAGCATTACGTAATCTCTCCAGCCTCTTATGCTGTCTCTGGTTTTGATGGGGTTGTTTTTATAATCCCTCTGAAGTGATGTGACATATCTAAGCCTACATCAAATTCTCCACCTCTTTGTTATTGTCATGGAGAAACCAATATGTTGTTAAATTCAAGGATAGTTTCCAGGCAATTCTTTGCCCCATGATTATGCCTCTAGGACTGATTGGCATTAATAAAAAAGCATTGACATCAGCACCATAGACCAGTAGAAGCACTGCTGGAAGATGGTAGGGTGGGGACAGTTATCGAGGGAATTCTAAGCAGTTAAATTATTCATACACGTATATTTTACGTAGGCCTATGTTAGTATTGTAGGTTTAACGAAGAATACGTTGAATCGTTCTCTCACTGGATATATCGATGTGATTAAGTTCCGCAAAAAACTGGATTCATATTAAGTATGGTATTCTTTGAATCCGCTGCAATCAGCTGACTTCCCGCACGTGTTATCTTTTGAAGGAATACTTGTTCACGTTTGTGCTCGGAGCTAATTAAGATACCAGGAAATAAATGTTATTATTTGAAAGAAGAAGAATTAGATAATGTTTAACGCTTACTGAAGTGTGAGAGAGAACATTTTCGACCAATGTTAAAGATTAAGAAACATCTCCCATTAAAATTTGAAAAGAAAAAAAAATGTTTAATGAAATTAAATATTAATTATTCAGCAACTAACTTAATACGTTTAAAATACATCAACCTGCTCGGGTAAAGACTTGTAATTTCACTAAACTTTGCATTTTTAAGATACTGTAACCATTCATCAGAATCTTGTCATCAAAAGGGTTAACACATTTGTACATTTAGACTGCACTATGAGACTGATTAACACTTATAAGTAGGAGCGAGAGAGAGTTTTAAATGGTACGTCCACTGCTGTGTTGGATGGCAAACTTTCTGGTAACTTCCATTTATCCACGAATGTAGGGCGAAATCAAACCACGCAATGATTTATGCAGAACGAATTACTGCTGCAACACGGAGAGTAAAGCATTCGCTTTAGTTTGATATCTGTTTTGCGCTGTGTTTACGCTCGATTACACTCATACTGTCTGCGAACAAGAAGAGAACAGAAGTGGTGACTTAATGAAGAGCAAGTGAAACGGCTCGTAACTTACTCTAGCCGACAGCATCAAGGCGAGTATTGTTGTAGTTACCACAGGGCTGTCCAATGAACTGCATGCACAACGTGATACAAACCTGCCTGTGGGTGGTGATTTTAGAAAGCCCTGTCTGTCTGTCGTAAGAGGATGTGTGTAGTTACCACAGGGGTGTCCAATGCACATAGTCATTGAACCCATTCTGTGGGTGTAGGTCCTAAGAAGCCCTCAGTGACCCCTGCATACCCATCGCAAGTGCAAGTGTGCAAAACCAGCAATCAGCGAAATACATGTATACTTAGGCCTATTTAAAACCCATATTTGAGTTATGAAAAATTTATCACGCCGCATTGGCATTTGGAGAATTTCAATGTTTGCAATTTATAGGCTACTAGCTGAAGTACCCGTGCTTCGCTACGCGTCATAAATAAATTAAAATGTGAAAGTGACAGTTAAAACAGGGGATAGGCGAGGTGCTGCGCAGAGGGAGATTAAGGATGGAACATTTTGTCCAACTACACCGTTCGGCGTTGACCGTGTTTTATAGCACAAATTTAGGTTTTACTCGCTAACCGTTGGAGATACCTTTCGGATAGAAAATGTAATTTTAAACCTCGTATATGCCATCAAAAGTTTGCTATTTCTTAGCGTTCACTTTTTATTTGAAGTGGAAATATGAAAGTTTGAAACCAAAGGGTGTAGTGACGTCACTAAAATGGTCGCCATAGTGCAAAGTATTGAAATCAAAAGTAGCCTATATGTTCACCAGTTAAATCAGCTACTTCCATGTAAAATTCATGTAAGTCGGACCAGTGGTTCTTGCGTGATTGGAACTCGGAGAAAATCAAACTCCTCGTCTATGTCGTTTAAGAGATACACGCTCCGTTCGGAATCTTTCAACCCCCAATTTTCATCCCTTTCACCTCATAATATACACCACATCGAAAAACCATTAGACACACACCATCTCATTTTTAGCCTCGCTTCGCTCGCGTCATAGTCGTGTCATATTTTTATTCAATGACATGCAGGTTTAACCCCGTTAACACCCCTTTAGAACCTGAATATCCAAAAATCCCTCCTTAGTAGACATTTTCGACACACAACAAACATATCCCCTTCTTCTAACTTCAATAGTTTTGATTGGTCGATGAGAGTGAACATCCAAAAATCCTTCCTTAGTGGACGTTTTTATTCCAAAATTTCACCCCTCCCCATATGCCCCTTAAATTGGATTTATGAAAAAAAAAACGGTCGAACATCTACTTATTTTAATTATTTATTCATTTATTAATTTTTAAGGTGATTGGAACTCGGAGAAAATCAAACTCCTCGTCTATGTCGTTTAAGAGATACACGCTCCGTTCGGAATCTTTCAACCCCCAATTTTCATCCCTTTCACCTCATAATATACACCACATCGAAAAACCATTAGACATGTGTCAGCTTATTTTAAATGATTAGTATATATGCCAAGTATCACATCCCCAAATGAAACCACTCATGAGATATTGTTATTCAATTAAATGCACGTTTACCCCCTTAACACCTCATTAGAACCTGAATATCCAAAACTCTTTCCTTAGTAGACGTTTTCGACATACCACGAACTTATCCCCAAAATTTCATGTTTCTAACTTCAATAATTTTTGCTGGGCGATGATGAGAGAGTGAGTCAGTCAGGACATTTTCTGTCATTAATATTTGAGAATTTCACCCCTCCCCAAGAACCCCTTAAATTGGATTTATGAAAAAAAACGGTCGAACACCTATTTACTTATATAAAGCTGTTTTCCCCCTGAGTTTGATAAGTGAGTAAGTAAGTCAATCACTTAGGACACCTTCTTTCCTGTTCCCCCCCCCCCCTCCCCGAATTTCACTCCTCCCCATGGGCCCCTTAAATTGGATTTATGAAGAAATGGTCGAACACCTATTTACTTATTTTTAAGCTGCTTTTTCCGCTGAATTTCAAACTTATCGCCTATGTTGAATAAAAGATACAGTACACGCTCCGTTAAGAATCCTTCAACCCCCAATTTTCTCCCCTTTCACCTCATAATATACACCATATCGATAAACCCTTAGACATATGTCTGCTTATTTTAAATGATTAGTTTGTATGCCGAATATCACATCCCCAAATGAAACAACTCGTGAGATATTGTTATTCAATGAAATGCAAGTTTAACCCCGTAACACCCCTTCAGAACATGAATATCCAAAAATCCATCCTTAGTGGACTTTTTCGACAAACAACGAACATATCCCCAAAATTTCAAGTTCTAACTGCAATAGGTTTGCTGGGGGATGATGAGTGAATATCCAAAAATCTTTCCTTAGTGGACTTCTTTCCCCAGAATTTCATCCCTCTCCATGAGCCCCTTAAATTGGATTATGAAAAAACGATCGAACACCTATCTACTACTTTTTCAATCTGATTTTTCTCCCTGAGATTCTTACTTTTTGCCTCTGTCTTTTAAGAGATACTTGCTCCGTTAAGAATCCTTCAACACTCACTTTTCACACATACACCTCATAATATACACCACATCGAAAAACCCTCAGACATGTGTCTTCTTATTCTTAATGATGAGTTTATATCCCAAAGGAAATCATTCGGGAGATATTGTTATTCAATTAAATGCAAGTCTACCCCCTTAACACCCCTTTAGAACCTGAATATCCAAAATTCCTTCCTTAGTGGACGTTTTCAACGTACAACGAACATAGCCCCTTAATGTCATGTTTCTAACTTCAATAATTTTGGCTGGGGGATGATGAGTGAGTAAGTCAGGACATTTTCTTTCAATTATTTTTCAGAATTTCACCCCTCTCATGAACCCCTTAAATTGGATTTATGAAAAAAAAAACGGTCGAACACCTATTTACTTATTTTTGAGCTGTTCTTCCCCCCTGAGTTTGATGAGTGAGTGAGTTAGGACACTTTCTTTCCTGTTTTCCCCCCAGAATTTCACCTCTCTCCAAGGGCCCCTTAAATTGGATTTATGAAAAAACGGTCGAACACCTATTTACTTATATTTTAAGCTGTTTTTTCCCGCCGAATTTCAAACTTCTCGCCTATGTCGTTTAAGAGATACACGCTCCGTTAAGAATCCCTCAACCCCCAATTTTCACCCCTTTCACCTCGCAATGTACACCTCATCGATAAACCCTTAGACATATGTCTGATTCTTTTAATGATTAGCTTATATACCGAATATCACATCCCCAAAGAAACAACTCATGAGATATCGTTATTCAATGAAATGCACGTTTACCCCCTTAACACCTCTTTAAAACCCGAATAACAAAAATCATTCATTAGTTGACGTTTTCGATATACAGCGAACATATTCCCAAAATTTCTTGTTTCTAACTTTAATAGTTTTCGCTGGGCGTGACGAGTGAGTGAGTCAGACAGGACATTTTCTTTCAATTATTTTTACCAGAATATCACCCCTCCCCATGGGCCCCTTAAATTGGATTGATGAAAAAACGCTTGAACACCTATTAACTTATTTTTAAGCTGTCTTTTTCCCCTGAGTTTGATGATTGAGTGAGTTAGTCAGTCAGTTAGGACACTTTCTCTCCTTTTTCCTCCCAGAATTTCACCCCACCCCATTGGCTCCTTAAATTAATTTATGAAAAAACGGTGGAACACCGACTTACTTATTTTTTAAGCTGATTTTTTTTTCGCCGAGTTTCAAATTTCTCGCCTATGTCGTTTAGGAGATAGGCCTACACGCTTCGTTAGGAATCCTTCAACCCCCAATTTTCACCCCTTTCACCTCATAATAATACACCACATCGAAAAACCCTTAGACACATGTCTGCTTATTTTTAATGATTAGTTTATATGCCGAGTATCACATCCACAAATGAAACCACTCGTGAGATATTGTTATTCAATAAAATGCAGGTTTAACCCCCTTAAGACCCCTTTAGAGCCTGAATATTCAAAACTCCTCCCTTAGTGTACGGTTTTGACATACAACGAACATATCCCGAAAATGACATGTTTCCAACTTCAATATTTTTGGCTGGGCGATGATGAGTGGGTGAGTGAGTCAGGACATTTTCTTTCAATTTTTTTCTTCAGAATTTCACCCCTCCCGATGAATCCCTTAATTTGGTTTATCAAAAAACTGTCGAACACATATAAGTTATACTTATTTTTAAGCAGTTTTTCCCCCTGAGTTTGAAGAGCGAGTGAGTCAATCGGTTAGGACACTTTCTTTCCTGTTTTTTTTTTACACAGAATTTCACCCCTCGCCATAGGCCCCTTAAATTGGATTTATGAAAAAAAAACGGTCAAACGCCTATTCACTTATTTTTTATGCTGATTTTTTCCCGCTGAGTTTCAAACTCCTCGCCTATGTCGTTTATGAGATACAGGCTCCGTTAGGAATCTTTCAACCCCAACTTTTCACCCCTTTCACCTCATAATATACACCACATCAAAAAACCCTCAGACACATGTCTTCTTATTTTTAATGATGAGTTTATATGCCGAGTATCACATCCCCCAGTGAAACCAATCGGGAGATATTGCTATTCGATGAAATGCAGGTCTACCCCCTTAACACCCCTTTAGAACCTGAATATCCAAAAATCCTTTCTTAGTGGGCGTTTGCGGCCCTTGAGTAAGCTGCATACCAAATTTCATTCCAATCCGTTGAATGGGTTCTGAGATTTCGTGATGAATGTGTGAGTGAGTGAGTGAGTGAGTGAGTGAGTGAGTGGTATTTGACAAATATCTAGTAGATAGTGTCAAGTCTTTGTTATGCTATACTCGGTTGACAGTGCTGTGTGAGCAGTTGAGTAACTAACGGGATTTCAAGTAAAGATCCTCATTTTCTATACCGGTAGTGCAGAGCGCAATTGGCATCCAGACGGCCGTGTCTCGACTTGAGCTATGTTGCCATGGAAACTATCTGCCTTGCCATTCCTTCATGAGTATATTTTATGATTTGATTAGCCTGTTTTTGAGTGAAAAAGGGCCGAAATCAGAAGAATGAGAAAGACTATCGAAAATTCATGTAGCCAGCGGTTCCTTCTGGGTCCTAAACTATGTGTATGCAAAATATGGTTGAGATTGGTGGAACGGTGTAGATTTGTATACGGAACCAACATATATACATACATACATACATACATACATACATACATACATACATACATACATACAGACTTTCACTTTTATATATTAGATATGACAATCAATCAATAACATGCAAACAATATAGAAAATGGCTTCGATTACTATTTTCCTTCTTGAAACATACTGTAGTTCCCAGTGACTGCGGATGATAATTCTCATGCTGGTGCCAGCAAATTCTAAATTTACAATCAAATCGTTCATACATTGCAAGTTCAAAACTTGGTAAGGATATTCCCTGTACCCGACAAAATTTAAAGACGTTACTCTTAAACGTTTGCGATGCCACCAGAAAAGTTAACAAACCTGATAATTCGTATTTGCGTTCTAGTAGGCGTAACTGTGTCGCCAACTTAAACCAACGAAACAAAGCAAAACTTACTGCAAAATGCCCAGAATGTTACATTATAAATATTCCTGCCATCAATATGAGTGTGAAAAAGTCGCTAAATGTCTAACAAGAAAGAACGAGAAGTATATTGTAGGTATTTAATAGTAGCCATATACACTGACAAATCATTAAATTGGCAACCCTGGAAGTGCACCCACTGCATTTTGCTGTCATATGTTGTACTCTAGTGGTTGAACTATAAATCACTTCAAGCAGTTGTAACTTGCGATTCCTACATGCTTCACTCGAGTCAGTGAATGCGCCACGCAGCTGTTGGCTCTACCTCAGCCCAACACAATACTCGTACATTCAAACACAAGCCAAATCAGACTTTAGCACTGAGTCGTATTTTCGGAGCTGGAGCCCGTGAGATCTGGCTCACTCATTCAGGAAAGCACCGCCAGAGCGGTTTTCAGGTCGCGCGCTCGTTCAAATGAATGCGGAGTAAGTTATGCTTGCTATTTCTTTGAAATTTAAATTTAATACAAACCGTTATTTAGAGGGCACACGGGTACTACCTGGCAGTCCCTAAAATAATAATATTCGTTTTTCAATTAATTAATTAATTAATCCATCGTATAGGCCTATTAAAGTTTTGAACATATCTGCATTTCTAAACATAAGTATGTATAATCATTTTTTCATACAGAAATGTCCATGACCGATAAAGGAATATCATCCTAAATGTGCTAGGTCGTTGTTATCGACATTTTCATAAATATTCCTTTCGAATGAAAAAGATACAGTCAGTCTGAGAGACTAGACTTTATATCATTTCAAATGACGCATGCTACAAATGCTATGTTAGAAAGACTTAGGAGGGCTTCTCGCTTCGCTAGAAGCCCCAGGACTCTTTCAACAGACTCCATTACAGCACGAGATTTAGCTTTAGTAGATATAATAGCACTATTACTGTCAACCGACTCCATTATTAACACACTTGACGTGAACTGTAAGTAAGCAAGTTTAACGAACGATCCACAGACTCCATTATTAACTCACTTTACTACCCTGCACAAATTGTAAACTGTAAGTAAGCAAGTTAAAACAAAGAACCTGCAAGTACAGAGATAGCAAGAATCACGTGAACGCTTCATGATCAACAAGTTGCAAGTCATTCAGTATCACGCAGCTAGCGCGTAGGCTTCCCGCGCGGGGAACGGGGAGCGGGAGGTGCACTCTGCTGCATGACGTCATGAACTCGCTTCCCGCGCGGGGAACGGGGAGCGGGATGTGCACTTTGCTGCATGACGTCATACACGCCGTAACCGTAACGCATAACGTTAGACCCAAGCATAACGACGAAGTCGACAAGATCATTTGAAATGATAAAAAATAACATAATCTTCAAAGGTACCTATTCCTCAAGAGTTTAGTGCTTTTCAGTCGGTCAACACGAATGTACCCACATGAGATGGGTTATACCCTAATCCTGAAATAAATTACATGAGATTAATAAAACACTAGGATGACCAGTTTCGATCGTCAAGCGATCATCATCAGATCCATTACACTTAGGCTACAAAAATCCATGTTTGAAATACAGGTGAAAATATTTACAATATGTACAGTCGTTAAGATAACCACCACAGTCGACCGCACAGTGAGTTCCAGTGAGCACGAAAACTGCGAGTAGCTGTAGTACGGAAGACAATCAGATAAGTAGTTAGCCTAAAATTTTATAGTTTAACCATAGTTTACAACCATATAATCTCTCTAAAGTACAATCTCCGGATAGCTATCACCATTTAGCATTTCACCTAACATATATACTGCATTTAGCATACACTGACAGTTGCAGTACCAATACTGCAACTAAATAATTGTACATATTGTAAATATTTTCACCTGTATTTGAAACATGGATTTTGTAGCCTAAGTGTAATGGATCTGATGATGATCGCTTGACGATCGAAACTGGTCATCCTAGTGTTTTATTAATCTCATGTAATTTATTTCAGGATTAGGGTATAACCCATCTCTTTTGGGTACATTCGTGTTGACCGACTGAAAAAGCACTAAACTCTTGTTTACTAAGGCAACACTGAAAATATGGCTTCAAACACCACAATGTACCTATTCCTCCTGAGATTCCGTTATGTGTTTGTTATTCAAGAATACCCCTCAATCCTCGTTAGGACTGGCTGCGTAGCTCAGCGGTAACGTTCATGCATGTTGTACCGAAGGTTGCAGAATGGAATCCTGGCACAGCCAGTTGGTGTTTGAGGGTGCGTGAACGAGATACTGTACGCTGACGTTTGGACCTAGGTTATTCAAAATCCTCATTCGAACTCTGCGATGTTGATCTATCTAAAAATGCTTCTAGATCACCATATGGGAGATTAGGAAATATCCAGCTAAAAAAAATTGTTTGGTAAACCAAATTAGATCACCACATAAGTTTCATAAGCCTCGTGTTCTGGAACAGTATCAAGTTCTTGCCCAGATCTTCGTGAGTAATACCACACGCATTACGGAGCCACTCGTACCGTGAGTCGTGGGGTTCTTCCTATCCTCAAGTAGTCGACTGCCGAGGCCGAATGCTAATTATCGCCCCTACTCTTGAGTTGAGAGGTGTAGGGTGTCGCCGGCAATTAAGTCAAGAGCTCTTCCAGTGACGGAGCGGTCTCGTGGAATCAGACACCGACCACTTGCGCTTCGCACTTCAACAAGTTGCGGGCGAACAGTACTTCCGAGTCACTCAAATCTAATCGCATGGTTTGGGGCATCAAATAAGTACGGCTTATTATCACAAGAACATCCCCGCTTGGAATGTCCCCACTCATCCTATTGATCTAGGCTAGCGACAGCAGGACAGGTCAAATATTTCATTTACCCTGAGAGCCAGACACTTTTTCGAAGTAGAGTTTAAGAAGGGTAAACTGTAAAGCTATAAACAAGTTTACAGTGTTACAAATTACTTAGGAAGCAAACTAAACAGTGATGGACCAGGCAAAGATGACATAAAAAGTAGGTTGGCTAAGGCAAAGAAAGCATTTCTACAGAAAAGGATTCTGTTGACATCGAAGATAGACTTTGCCTTTCGGAAGTTATTTTTGAAAGCCTTTGTCTGGAGCGTGGCACTCTATGGAAGTGAAACTTGGTCTGTTGGCGCAGCAGAAAAGAGGCGAATAGAAGCGTTTGAAATCTGGTGTTACAGGAGAATGATAAAAGATCTGATGGGTAGATAGAGTAACAAATGAGGAGGTAAGACGAGTGGGAGAGAAGAGATGCTTCTGGTGACTGCTAATGAAGAGAAGAGATAGGTTGGTAGGACACGTACTACGACACCCAGGAATAGCAAACTTAGTTAGCCTATTGAATGAAGGGTCGAGGACAAGAACTGTAGGGGTTGACCAAGGTTAGAACATGTTAAACAGATTGCATCGAATGTAAGATAATGGTAGCTGTGTAGAGATGAAACGATAAGCTCAGGACAGGGTGTCATGCAACAAATCAGTCAAAAGACTGAAGATTCAAACAGAAAACAAATTATGGGATATGTACTAAAATAGGAATCATATAAACTGTAAGTTAAGTGAGGTTAAATTAGTGGGAGTTCTTTTCAAGTTCCAAGCCTGCCGGTAAACAGCCAATTGAGTGGGATGCAGGTACGCTTGGAGGGTGACTGCACATTTTCCCCCACTATAACCACTACCATCTCCATCTCCATTACGCCATTTTGCGCTCAGTTCAGTCACGGAAGTTTATGACTGCTAGGATTGATTCTGCCGCCAAGTGCAAGTATGGTTTATTCAAGCACAAGGGAGTGAAAATTCATCGAAGAATGAGTTTTTCTGATTCACCGATATTGCAACTTTTCAGTCGGTCAACACAATGTAATCGAAATTATTAGAACATTCGAAAAGACAACCAGAAAAAAATACATGTGATTAACATATAAGTTTATATATTTTATGGACTACACAAGAAGGAGAAAGTTAGTTAGTTAGTTATTGTTGTTTTAAAGGTCGGAACTACGAGGTCATCTGCTCCTAAGAGAGAGAAAACTACTGTATAGGAAGACATGTTTCGCTCATCAATCGAGCATGTACATATTCGAATATACTGTACAAGAGAAATAGCCCTACAGAACTCGACCACACCCACAAATGGTAGTCTACAACTTATTTGGTTTATCAATTAATAAAATCTTTTCATTACGTCAACATGAATGTGCCCAATTAGGTTGGTGAGGAGTTAGAAATAAATACATGACTTATTTATACACTTAATAAAACACTTTTCACTCCTCGCCCAGCTTTTTGTGACGTTTTATATTTTTCATCTATGCATAGACTACTATTGTATGTCAGGAATATCATCTATACGTTGTTAGAGCAACGCAAACTCTTAGTTATGTGTCTGAGGTTTGCCCTACGAGGGTGAATGTGTCCTAATCCAGCCATCAGACGAGAATTAAATTTCTTGGTAGAGCCGGGAAACGAACTCAGGACCTCTGGATATCGATCCCTAGACCACATAAAGTGACGACTATAAATGTATACACTACTACTGACTATGGACATGGCAAGGTTTTCGAAACATTATTTGTGACGACAAATTTGAAGACCTAATATAACTATATTAAGTAAATTGGCAACGTGATTTTAGGTAGATTTCATTAGAAAGCTAATTATTGCAATGGGTACATGTTTCGACTTCCGGAAAATTTCGACATATCTTCGCGTTTCAAATCCCCCAGACCCCTAAACCACCGTCAGTTCAAAAGTTATATATAATTTATGTATGTAACTTATATATATATGTATATATATGTATATGTATATCAGTTTCTTGTGGACACGATAACTGCCGTAATTTTGCACCAATCACTTTGAATATTTTACCGAATATGTATACCTATAAAATCTCGGTCGAGTTCGTTACTGGGCTAAATCGGCCGAAGGGGGTGAAAATGGGGGGCTTTTTTTTGAAAAAGAGAAATATTACTATAACTCTCTTAATATGTGAAATATCGAATCCGTTCAAAGTTCATACTATGTGTCGGATAAAGCCCAAAAATTTATGTTTGAAGAGGTTTTTTATATCACCAACCATTGACCAAAGGGGTAGGAAAAGTGGGTTTTCCGGGAAACATTAATCATATCTCTCTTAATAGGCACAATATCAAAACCGTACAAAATGGACAATATTCCCCTAATAATTACCGTACCTAAAACTTTTGTCTGAAAGAATTTTTGATATGACCCACCATTACGCCAAGGGATGAGAAAAATGATTTCGGAAATAAGAAAATGCCAAGAGCTATCAGAGGTTGCCATGGCAACACTACTAAATTGATGAGGGATGAGCCATCAGACGTTGCCATGACAACGCACTTGCACGAGATCAGATTCAGATTTCCATCTGACTATGTGTGAAGCGGCTTCGGTGACGTAACTGGTAGCATGCTGAACTTCTATGCCCAAGGTCACGGGTTCAAAGCCGGCCGAAGTCGTCGGATTTTCTAAGAGCGCTAAAAATCCCTCAGTATGCTTTCCTTTGGAGGGGAAGTTCCAACGTTCGTTGCGGGTTGCGGTGGCATCTAGTAGCCAAGTTCACAGATAGGTGTCGTTGACGGTAGTATCTGGTAGTAACATTAGGAACTACTGCTTGAAATTGACCGTCTTCAGTCCTTACCTGAATTACAGACTAATACAGCCATCACAATAATATTCACACCGTTTATCAGACAGATTCTACACTCACCCAAAGTACACGGGGTTACATGACCGCGTTGTCGCCGCCCCTAAACTGAGGAACCAACCAAAATCTCTGCGGGAGATATAATTTTGCGTGAAGAAGTAACAGACCGTTACATAGTTACACATCAGTGTCGAAACCTTGCTTAAGGACAGTGTGACCACAAGTATAAAAATGGACCCCAAATGACAAGAAGGTTACCGTCCCCATAAGACAATAAAATGTTTAAAATATGCATAGAATGACGAAATACAAAATTAATTAAGCTCCAATTATAAAATACCTTCTCGCATTAAATGAGGTCTGATCCTTCTACGAAAACCTGCATATTCTGCCTATTTTCACCTATCCCCAAGTTTGTCCGGTGAAATCTACCTCCGCCTTCCGGCGTGCCGAGAGGACTTTTTTTAATTCGGAAGAAACGTTTCATCTATAATAAGGTTATAAGCAACTAATAATTTTATAAGCTAATTGATGTGGTTCTTACTCTCAGTAGAGATGTAGTCTACCCGTGTGCTTTTAATATTGTTACGTGCCACCCCTCTAGTGGCACTTTTGTTAACTGGATTACGGTGGGTAGGAAGCACAACACCAATTACTGCTATAAAGAAATAATTAACTTTATTGTGGCCAGAAATATACACTACTCAACAGCAAATAGCAATTATCACCTTACTCCAGTTTCCTCAAGTCGAGAATACTTCCCCTTTCACTAGTCAACAGACCACAGTTAATCCCTCGTAATGAGGTGGCCCCGTACGCTGGATGGAAATAGCTGCACTAGCTCTGTCACTCACTGTTTCACAATGCAGCACGATCACTTCTCTTCGCACTAAGTAAGCACACTCGCTCAAAACACAGTTCCTCTGTAGGAGTCTCACTTCCCCGCTCCACTAGAGGTTTCGCAAGTCACCACACTTCTGTCGCTCAGAATAATCGCTCACACTAGCTCGTAAAACACAAAAACAGAAAACTCGGTCCCCTCACTGTTGAAGCCGCTTATATAGCAGGCTGGTGACTCAATAAATTCTAGAATCGTCCAGGACACACGGCTTCTCGACATTTCCTTCGCTGGTGGTGTCACGAAGATTCTGGACCATCCCTTTCACTTCGCAGTCCGTTGCGTAACGCGCATGCAATACACCGAGGGAGAGCAGTCCAGCCCTGGGGCAGTTTTGACTCATGCGGCGAGCGATGAAACGAACTCACAGCCGTAACAATATGAAGTTCTTGGACTAGGAGTTTATCTGGAATTCGAGTCATGCATTTTCTGACAGCATGGTAACCAGACATAATGTCCACGATTAGATTGTCCAGGTACAAGGAAGTCCACGCCTTTTGGTCCGGGTCTTGAATGGCCATGTATTTTGGTCCATTGGTTTTTGGTCCCCATGTCAAAATGTCCAGAGTACAAACCGGCCGAAGGTCAAAATGTCCAGAGTGCCAAACGTTCAAAGTGGGAAATGTCCAGAGTACAAAATGTCTAAAGTGAAAAACGTCCAGGACTTAAAACATTACGTGGCTTAGTGGTCCGCGAGTTGTTGGGCGTCGTCCAGCTCAGCCAGTGCCAGTCTTAATCGTCGGTGCAGACCCAGGAAGCATTGTTAGCCGTTGCGTGACGCGCGTCAAGTGCGGCCGACTGGCAATGTTTACATCTGAAATTTAGCGTACAATGGCAGATATTCCAGAAATCATTGATTCACAAAAGGGAAAACCACTACTTTCATTTCGGAAATTTGTATATCACTAGCACGATTTCAATAAGTAAAAAAAAACAAAATTTACTGGTTGTGCAGTTTAAGAAGAATATGCAATGCTGCCACCCACACCAACGCCGACCTTGCTCACCCAGACGTCCTCGTTGATGGTACCGACAAGCACCTACATAAATGCTCAGTCTGGACATTTTTCATTCCATTTCAAAAAAGAATAGTTAAGAAAGAGTTAAAAAAATAAGAATCCTGTCTTAATGAACATCAATATTTGAAGACATTTTGAACGGGGTTTAAATATTGCTGGACACTTTGTTTCTCTGGACATCATTATTTGTGGTCATTTTGGACGAGGTGCAAACATTCCCTGTCATTTTGACACTCTGGGCATCATTAATTCTGGTCATTTTGAACGGGATGCATATATTCCTGGACATTTTGTCACTCTGGACATTTTCGTTTGGTGGACCTAATTGCTTGTGGTCTTTTTTTTTTTTTTTTTTTTGTCATGATCTTTTCGGCTGTGGACTTTATGAGGTGGAAGGTAACCAGCGTTCTTCATCTGTTCATACTAGGTCAGTAGCGTCATATGTATGTTGCTATAACAACGCAAGCTCTTAGTTACGTGTTTTCTTCATCTATACATAGATTATTATGTCAGTACTGCCATATATACGTTGCTATAACAACACAAGCTCTTAGTTACGTGCTTCCTTTCATCTATGCACCCTTTCGTCTATGCATAAGCTAATAATGTCAGTAGCTGACCTTCAAAGCACATCAGCATATGAGGCCTACATCAAGGACAGAGAGGAAATGTCATCAGACATAGACCCGGAAATTCATAAAACCCCTGCCATGGAAACAGAAGATTGGAAGAAGGCAAACTTCGAGCTGCGACACGTTTTCACGAGGAACGCGGCCCACGGGTTTCATCACAGCATCTGCGCACATAGAGGACACCACACAGCCGCAGAGCAGTGCACCTGCACCCTATGTGGACACAGAATCATATATCCTATTCACCTGCCAAGCTAGAACAACCCCACTAACGTTATATTCTAAGAATGAAAACTTCTGACAATCACCGTATTGTAAAAATCTGTACACATTGTGTTTAATAAATATTTTTATTAACATGTTAGTAGTGACATCTATACGTTGCTACAACATAATGTTATTAATAATAATGTTATTGGTTTTACGTCCCTTTTAACTACGCTGGCCTTTAGAGACGCCGGGGTGCCGGAATTTTGCCCCGAAGGGGATCTTTAACGTGCCAGTAAATCTACTGACACGGCTCTCTCGCATTTGCGCATCCTGAAATGCCAGCTGACTGCGCCCGGATACGAACCTGCGTTGCTACAACACACAAGCCCTTAGTTACGTGTTTATTTTCATCTATACTTAGACTAATATGTCAGTTGTGCCATCCATACTTTGCAATAAAAGCACAATGCAGGAAAGGATTCAAAGAAGCTTAGAAGTAAGAAAATCGTAGGCCTAAACATTTTCACGATTCTATGCTTTTTCTTTTGTGTCGAGGAGAAATTTCTTTCGTTTTTGCTTCATTCGACTCAGCTAATAACAATTCCAAAGTAAACAAGTAGAATTAATATGAGTACGAGATGGAGACGAAACGGGCAGGTATGGCATGGGAGAGTACACCGTTACCGTGATGGAAAACACCTGCTCGTTAGTTTCTCCCTGAAGATGCAGATGTTTGTTCCTTTCCCGCAACACCTTTTAGCACAGAGTATAAACAAACTTGACATAACCTAGCCACTTGTCCTCTAGAGGCTGTACGTGTTTGAGAGGCGTGGAACTCTCCTCTCGGTTAGGCGAGGTCAGAAGATATTCGATATGGCACGACTACATCTGTGTGGCTTCGCACTCGAGTGCTTTGAGAGTATAGCCACAAAAGAAAGCTGTATGAAACACGATCTCCAACCACTTGTTCGGTTTACGTCTCAAGTGGCCACATACAGCTTAAGATATCTCTCGAGTGGAAGTGATGTTATTATTCAATTAGCGAGAAGAATTTTAATTAAGACACATATTTTTCCAAGCTTACACGGCGATGGAAAGCATTTTAAAATAATGACTAGTTAAATCCAATAATAATAATAATAATAATAATAATAATAATAAATTATGATTCTTCACATAAGAGTTTAGGGAGTAAGAGTGTAAAACTTGGCTGATATGCAGAGATCACAGTTATCGCTTTTAACGAAGATCATGACTCTTTTACAGTTGTGAATATTTGAAAAAAGAATTGAAATGGAATTGAAATAAAAAATTCAACTCATTCACAAAAAATGTAATTAGATGTAAACAAATGATTTTTTGAACTCAATCGGTAACAAGAAGTTCCGTGAAGAACTATACAGCCTACTTTTCATGCCAATGATTATTCTACAGTATATGAACCTATCTAGAATAATGACGAAATTAAGTTGGTAATATCGAAATATCTAATTAGTTCAAAATATACCTGGTATAATGTAGCCTAATAGAGCACTACAGTTGGCAGCCCTGGTGACTGAATATATTCTTAGTTCCACCTCTTAAGGTACAGAATACAAAATTTGGTTGAAGTCCAAGGGACGTTACATGCAGTTAGACACAGGATCCATCAGCAGGCGTAAAAGCATGTTGCCAACAATACCATGCATGTGCTGGTCAGAAATAATCTGAATTATTATGATATCTTGTTGTGCCAATTTTGGATGAAATCCATTTGTTAGTATAGAAGTTTCATGTATTTTAAAATTGGGCATATCAGCAGGCATAGAATCATGTTGGCAGCACTGCCTTGTATTAATTACTCCAAATTAATCTAGAATGTCAGGTGCTATACGTGTGCAAAGTATAGAGCTGTTGGCTTGCATACTTTCTGATATATTGATATTAGGGTAAAAAGAATATAGACAGCATTTATTAACAGTTAGCAGCCCTGATTGCTCTTAACAATACTTATAGTCATATCTGTTATGGTACACATAGCACATACGAAATTTGGTTGAAATCCAACTGATAATATAGAAGTTGTGTGTATTTAAAAATTGGTACTATCAGCAGGCTTATAATCATGTTGGTAGAACTGACGTATATAAGTTACTCCAAATTAATCTTAAATGTAAGAATATACGTGTGCATATTTTAAAGCTGTTGGCTTGCATACTTTCTGATATATTGGTATTTGGATAAAAAAAATAGAGAGAGCAATTATTAACAGTTGGCAGCCCTAGTGGCTCTTACGAATACGCTCAGTCATATCTGTTTATGTACAGATATTACATACAAAATTTGGTTGAAATCCAATCGATAGTGTAGAAGTTATATGCATTTAAACATTGGACCTATCAGAAGGCTTAACATTATTTTGGCAACACTGTCATGGTTGGCCTCCTGGAAATTAAACTGAAATAGTATTATCTACATGTTTGCCAATTTTGGAATAGCTCCCATGCATACCTTGCAATATATCCAACATGGAGCTCAAATTTCTAGTGCGTTTTTCAGCAGTTGGTAGCACTGACATCATTTTCAAATATGGACGTGAGCTATTCCGGTGCACATCTTTACTCATACTAAATTTGGTTTTGATTGCTGCAGCCGTGTAGGAGTTGATAGGGGGGACACACACACAGCCAGACAGACAGACAGACAGACAGACACACATTTTCCCGGATCGATCTCATAAGTCTACTTTTTCCTCATTTTTGCAAAATGTGAAAAGTAGGCTAAAAATTACAGTTTGTGCTTAATTTATTGACTATTTTAATTATATAGGGCTGGAAATTTGAAATTGGAATAAGGGTTGAAAACATTAAAAGTATAAGCAATGTTCTTTCTAGATACTTTTACTGAAGGAAGACATGGAAGAGAAAACATACTAGAGTGAAAAAGTGTTCATGCAACAGTAGTAAATATCGCCTTATTAATATAGTCTATACTGTATTTGAAGAGAGGGGAATACACGCTTCCTTGCTGTTCCAACCCTTTAAACAACAAAAATTAATCAAACCATGTAAATTCCGAAAGCAAAAGCAAAGCCCATATAGATCATGTAGGCCCATGGGACAGAGGAAATACATCAGCATTAGATGGGATGGAGTTATTAGCTCCAAACACTGCCATTGCTCTCATTTCTGCTGTACTGTAGGCTGAGAGGGCCATATGCGTCTAAGGGGTATTAGGTTTATTTTTAAAATCCACTATATGGGTGGGAATTGAACTCACTCTTTTCCAGTTTGAAACACAGTGCTTCTATCGACTGAGTTCCTTAGCGCCCTACAGTACATGTGTAGTAGTAGTTTGTAGTTTAACGTGACCGTTAATCTCGCGATCATAAGCCACGGGACCTCCGTTTTACGTGGAATCCGAACCACACAGGACATGGCATTTCACATCGAAAATCTCATATGCATTGACCGGGAATCGAACCCGGTGCGCCTTGGTGAGAGGCATACAGATTGACCGCTGCGTCCTTCAGTACATGTGAATTTTACAAAATAACAAAAAATAAATCACATCTCGTTGAGTATTTGAGGATGCATATGCAGAAAAAATGTGACGACCACAGGAAAGCCACAATTATGTTGCTCCAAACAAGAACGAACTCAGCCTATTGTCATATATTCTACTGTTCCTTTCCATATTTTCAAAGAACTCCCTACAAGTGAAATGATTTCCCATGTGGCATACTAAATAAAACTCCGGTTGTTGACCTAAATTGTGTTAAAATATAACTCAATAATTCAATATCCAAACATTGTAGACATTTTGTTTACAACAAACATAAATTTTAAAAAGTACAATTCTAATAGGTGTTTATTTCAGATGACACCACGACAGCCAAACTGAGAAGAACTACTCTAGAATTGTGTACACCAGATTATTCCGCTCATTGCATCGGGCTACCATACGAAGTTTCACTGTGATTGGATCATTCGCTATCGAAATGAGCGAATCTTATGAATTGACAGTACGCCATCTTCTGTAGAATTTGTGAAAATTAAGCAATAGATATATCTACCTGAATAATTAGATTATAGTAGGGGTAATTTGTGTAATTTTTCACAGTAGTTGGATTATTCAGTGACGAATTAGACGAATTCATGTTTGAGGAATTGACATGCGCGTCAACTATTAGCCTATTTATGAAAGGTAAGATATAGATTAATACATATGTAGGATAACCACACTGGTATTCCATTATACAAAGTTTCACATAAATAGGATTATTCTCTAATGAGTTAGAGGAATAAATTCATTGCTGAATTGTTTACATGCGTGTCATCTAGAATTTACTATGCAAGCAATAGATTTATGTACCAGTAGGTAAGGATTATAGTGGTGGTTCTTAATACGAATTTTAACTTTAATCGCTTAAGTAGAATAAGAAAAAAAAAGCGGGTTTTAAAAGTTCGCAATGTCACCATATTCAATTGTATTAACTACTTAACTTTAAACGCTAATACAGTTTGTCTAAACAAAGATTCACTTTGCCAAGTTTGATTTGATAAGTGGCAAATTATACATTTCACTACATACAAATAATTAGGAGTTTTGGTGAAATCTTTATTTTATTTTTAATCTTTATAATTTTAGCCTCTTTTCATTTTATGAAAAAAAAAAACAAGATGTTCAGTAAAGAACAGATAGCCTACTTTCTCCTAAATGCATGGGTATTGTTATAACTCTTTGTCCTTTTCAAGGAGTATAATTGAATGTTGGTTGTAGTAGCTTGTTGAAATACAACGTGCTATAGGGATATTAAACATGAATATGAGGTGCCCTTTGCTAGTGCTACCTCTGTAAAAAAATTCATTCAATTCGGTTTCACCGTGTTTGAATTGATATGGGGAATGGATTTGCACACATACATGGCCGCTATTTGCAAAATATTGGGCTGATGACCTTGTAGTCAGTCATAAGATGCTTTCCACAAAAAGGCATGTTGTTGAAAAATCCGGTAGAGATCAAATTATTAGGATGGTCGAAATTTGATTTAAGCTTTTAACATTTGGGTGGCCGTCCTTCCGTTTCCGTCAAGATGGTGGCGATATAAAACATGACACTGAGGTGCCGTTTGCTAGTGCTACCTCTGTACCAAATTTCGTTCAATTCGGTTTCACCGTGTTTGAATTGATAGGGGGAATCGATTTGCACACATACTTGGCCACCATCTGCAAACTATTGGGCTGATGATCTAGCAGTTTGGTCAGAATATGCTTGCCACATAATGATTTCTTGTTGCAAAATTTGGTAGAGACTAGATTATTATGTTGGTCGTAATTACATTTTAGCTTTTAACATTCGGGTGGCCGCGATTACGCTTCCGTCAAGATGGCGGTGATATAAAACATGACACTGAGGTGGCCTTTTCTAGTGCTACCTCTGTACCAAATTTCGTTCCATTCGGTTTCACCGTGTTTGAATTGATAGGGGGAATCGATTTGCACACATACTTGGCCACCATCTGCAAACTATTGGGCTGATGATCTAGCAGTTTGGTCAGAATATGCTTGCCACATAATGATTTCTTGTTGCAAAATTTGGTAGAGACTAGATTATTATGTTGGTCGTAATTACATTTTAGCTTTTAACATTCGGGTGGCCGCGATTACGCTTCCGTCAAGATGGCGGTGATATAAAACATGACACTGAGGTGGCCTTTTCTAGTGCTACCTCTGTACCAAATTTCGTTCCATTCGGTTTCACCGTGTTCGAATTAATAGGGGGAATCGATTTTCACACAAAGATGGCCGCCATCCGCAAAATATTAGGCTAATGACCTATTAGTTTGGTCAAAGGATGCTCCCTCCATAATGGTATGTTGATGCAAAATTTGGTAGAGATCGGATGATTAGGTTAATCGTAATTTGATTTAAGCTTTGAATATTTGTGTGGCCGCCATTACGTTTCCGTCAAGACGGCGGCGCTATAAAACATGACACTGAGGTGCCCTCTGCCAGTGCTACCTCTGTACGAAATTTCATTCCATTCGGTTTCACCGTGTTCGAATTAATAGGGGTAATCGATTTTGACACAAAGATGGCCGCCATCCGCAAACTATTAGGCTAATGACCTATTAGATTTGTCAAAGGATGCTCCCTTCATAAAGGTATGTTGTTGCAAAATTTGGTAGAGATCGGATGATTAGGTTAGTCGTAATTTGATTTAAGCTTTGAACATTTGTGTGGCCGCCATTACGTTTCCGTCAAGATGGCGGCGATATAAAACATGACACTGGGGTGCCCTTTGCTAGTACTACCTCTGTACCAAATTTCGTTCCATTCAGTTTGACCGTGTTCGAATTAATAGGGGCAATCGATTTTCACACAAAGATGGCCGCCATCCGCAAACTATTAGGCTGATGACCTATTAGTTTGGTCAAAGGATGCTGCCCCCATAAAGGTATGTTGTAGCAAAATTTGGTAGAGATCGGATGATTAGGTTAGTCGTAATTTGATTTAAGCTTTGAACATTTGTGTGGCCGCCATTACGTTTCCGTCAAGATGGCGGCGATATAAAACATGACACTGAGGTGTCCTTTGCTAGTGCTACCTTTTTTTTCCAAATTTCGTTCAATTTGCGCTCACCGTGTTCGAATTGACAGGGGGGGACAGACATTCAGAGTATACACACTCACACACACACACACACACACACAGACTCACACACATACACTCACACAGACAGACACACTTTTTTTCGCCCTGTAGTGATCTCATAAGTCTACTTTCATTTTTTGCAAAAATCGAAAGTAGGCTAAAAATGGACTTATGAGATTACCTTTTGTCCGTGTGTGTGTCAGTGTGTGTGGGGATGTGTGTGTCCCACCCCCCTAATAACTTCTAAACTGATGGAGTGATATCAATGAAACTCTGTAAGGTCATAGCAACATTTCGGTCGACCCCGACCGAGCCCTTTCAGATTTTATTACGTCTCACCAATCCAACATGGTAGGTGTGCGAAATATTTCACCAGCATTTAATATCTCCGAAACTGTTACAGATATCGCCCTGAAATTTTGTGCGGTGATAAAGGGCACTACTACAAGTTCACCAATGAGACTTTCAATAAACTGGTAATTACAAAACCAACATGTCGGCCAAGCGAATTTGAGACTGTCAAATAGACTTTTCTCGCGATTTAACCATCCAAACGCAATGAACCTTTGTACAGCAAATGTTTATACACATTGTAATTCACTGGCATCTAATTTAGTTCAATTGTTTACATAACCTCAAGATGGCGGCTGTGCGAAATATTTCACTAGCATTCTATATCTCCGAAACTATTACTGATATCTCCCTGAAATTTTGTACGATGATAAAAGGCAATAACTACAAGTTTATATAAAAAGTTACAAAAACCTGTCGAGTACAAAACGAACATGGCAACCAAGCGAAGTTGAAATATTTTAATAGATTTCTCTCGCGATTTAACCATCTGAGCGCAGTGAAATATGGTACAGTAAATGTGTATACATATTGTAATGCACTGGCATCTAATTTAGTTCAATTGTTTACATAACCTCAAGATCGCGGCTATGCGAAATTTTGAAATTAAGTTTTAATTTCTTGTGTCGAAATCATGCGTTGGAAGTGAAAGTTTGATTAGTGAACCTACGCAATAATTTTACTTGAATGGTACATAACTATATGGCATATGCATATAACAATCCAACATGGCGACCATCCGAAATATTTAGACGGTTCTTAATATCTATGAATCTTTTACAGCAATCTAACTGAAACTTTTTATGTTCATAGAGGCTATGAACATAAGTTCACCTATAGGACTTTCAATAACCTGGTGAGCACAAATCGAACATGGCGGCGACGCGAACTATAAATATTTAAATAGACGTTTCTCGTGATGTAACCATCCAAGTGCAGTGAAACTTGGTGCGGTAAATGCTTACACAATAATGTTATTCCACTGGCATCTAATTTATTTCAATTTTTTTCATAACCACAAAATGGCACTTGTGCGAAATTTTAAAATCTCGTTTTTACTTCTTGTGTTCTAATCATGCGATTGAAGTTTGAATACGTGCACAGTAATCTTCATGTAATAGAACATAACTAAGACCTACGGTACGTATATAAAAATCCAATATTGCAACCATCCGAAATATTTAGACGGTTCTCAATATCTACGAATATATTACAATCAAACTGAAATTTTGTATGTTGATAGAGGCAATTAACATAAGTAGGATATATGAAAATAGGTTATATAGTTCTTCACGGAACTACTTATTTTTAGTAGGTCTACCCCTTATTATTCCCATTTTCCAACGGGGTCGGGGATAAGATGCGATGGAAATCATCGTGGTGGATGGTTTTTACGGTCGGATGTCCTTCCTGACCCCAACCTCATGAGAAGAGTTAATAAGAGATGAAATGAATGATGGTGAATGAAACTGGGCAAGGATGTGAAAGGAAGCGGCCGTGGCCTGTCAGAAAGTACCGTCCCAGCATTTACCTGGAGTTGAATATGGGGAAACCACGGAAAACCATTTCAAGGGCAGCCGAAGGTGGGGCTGAAACCCACGGGTCTAACGAGTCAGCAGAGAGCTTGGCCCCATAACCTAACGTTGCCCATTGGCGAGCGTTATATTTTTAGTGAACTGTCTAATTTGTAACGTATCATTTGGCATTCATTTCAAGTATTTTTGAGGAGATAATTGGGCTCCCGTCTACAGTACGTGTTCTCTGACTGTACAACAATATTGTACATTGAATCTACCAAGGCTATAATAAAAACAAGTAGTTCCGTGAAGAACTATACAGCCTATTTTCATATATCCTGCTCATGTTAATTGCCTCTATCAACATACAAAATTTCAGTTAAATTGCTGTAACAGATTCGTAGATATTGAGAACTGTCTAAATATTTCAGATGGTCGCCAGGTTGGATTTTTATTTTTGTACTGTTACATTAAGATTATTGTGTACGTATGGTATTCAAACTTCAATCGTATAATTAGAAAACAAGAAGTAAAAACGAGATTTTAAAATTACGCCCAGCAGCCATCTTGTGATTATGCAAACAATTGAAATAAATTAGATGCCAGTGGATCAATATTTGTATAAGCATTTAACGTGCAACGTTTCACGACACTCGGATAGTTAATTCGCGAGAAACGTCTATTTAAATATTTATACTTCGCGTCGCCACCATGTTGGATTTGTGCTCACCAGGTTACTGAAAGTCCTATAGGTGAACATATGTTCATAGTCTCTATGAACATAAAACATTTCAGTTTGGTTGCTGTAAAAGATTCATAGATATTGAGAACCGTCTAAATATTTCGGAAGCTCGCCATTTAGGATTGTTATATGTATAGGCCATAGAGTTATGTACCATTCAAGGACAATTATTGCCTAGGTTCATTATTCAAACTTTCACTTCGATCGCATGATTACGACACAGGAAATAAAAACTTAATTTTAAAATTTCGCACAGCCGCCATCTTGAGGTTATGTAAACAATTGAATTAAATTAGATGGCAGTGCATTGCAATCTGCAAAATTATTTACTGTACCACATTTCACTGCGCTCAGAGAGTTAAATCACGAGAAAAGTCTATTAAAATATTTCAAATTCGCTTGGTCGCCATGTTCGTTTAGTACTTTACAGGTTTATGAAATAAACAAAGGAAAACTTGTATCAGTACCCTTTATCACCGTACAAAATTAATATTTCGCACAGCCGCCATTTTAAGGTTATGTAAGCAATTGAACTAAATTAGACTCTAGTGCATTACAATGTGTATAAACAATTGCTGTACCAGATTCCATTACGTTTGGATAGTTAAATCGTGAGAAAAGTATATTTAAAAGTCTCAACTTCGCTTGGCCGCCATGTTGGTTTTGTAGTCACCAGGTTTTTGAAAGTCTCATAGGTGAACTTCTAGTAGTCCCCTTTATCACCGTGCACAATTTCAGGGCGATATCGGTAATAGTTTCGGATATATTGAATGCTAGTGAAATATTTCGCACAGCCGCCATGTTGGATTGGTGAGACGTAACAAAATTTGAAGGGCACGGTCGAGGTCGCCGGGAATAGCGCTATGAACTCACTGAGTTTCATTGAAATCGCTCCAGCCGTTTAGATTTTATTAGGGGGGGGGGGACACACACACGCCTCACACACACACGCACACACACACGGACAAAAGGTGATCTCATAAGCCTATTTTTTCGAAATTCAAAATATGCTAAAAATACTTGTATGTAATTCACTACTTGCCATTACTGGTTACAATACAGGACTTGGCGTTCCCCTGCGCCTTGCTAATGGACAGATCTGTAGTTCTCCATGTTTATAACAATCCAATTACTGTCTTTCATCATATTGTTTACTCACCGAAAGTTAGGCAACAGTGTTGACGTCTCATTTTCAGTTCCGCCCTGGTGGAAACAGGCTACGGGAAACCTGAGAGCAAACTCTCCAGTAACATTTCTGCGGCTCCATGTTCTCCACACGCGCTGGCGGGTCAAGAGGGCGAAATACGATCTTCCAAATTAATGTTGTTAGAGGAGTTAGCGAACGAGGAAACACATCCATACTTAAGAACAACAACGAGAAGAAGAACTTGGTATGCAAGTTACACTAAACACAAAAATAACGAAATTAAATTTAAAATGTATCAGCAAGCGTGATCTTCACTTGAACATCCTACAGGAACTAGGAAGTACAATGTATCTACGTGCAACTCACTCCTACGGCACAACTTAGCGATATTTATTATTTGTAGAACATGGCAATGGGACAATGATGATAATTGCTGTTTTAAGAGGTCTAACATCTGGGTTATCGGCCCCTAATGGTTTGGGTGATAGTGAATAATTTTAATGCGATGAAAAATCTAACTAAAAATAACTACGGTCTTACTAAAGCTAACTACGGACTTATATACTAGAATAATAAATTCAAAACAAATAAAGAATGAGGTAAAGAAAAGACAGGAGGAAAGAAATGCCCTCAACCCTCGAAGAATGAGGATTGAGGGACTTGGAATGAAGACGATCCATGAAAGGCAGATAGGAAAGAGAAAGAGGAGAGGGTCCGCCCCAAAGAAAGGAGAATATCACCAGCCGTGAGCCCTTGAGGGTGCACCATAAGTGGTTGGGCTTCACACAGCCTGCCTCCTTGAGTGCACGAGTCATCATGAAGAGAAAAAAAAAACTCTGCCCCTCGAAGATTGAGGAATCAGGAAAAGACGAAGAATGGTAAGACACCCTGGGTCTCGGATACCCTAATGCCGTCGGGGTCGGAAAGAAGAAGGAATTGACCAAGGGAGGTTGACAGGAAAGATGACAGTGAGTAGTCTGATACAAGTAGGCGGAAGCAATTCTGGATACAGCTGGGGACCCGTGGTCACCAAACCGCGTCCCACTAGTCGTGAGCCCATGGGGGACACCGGGACAAGGCTACCAACATCGATATTTACTTCCCTACGTAGTATAAAACAAAGTCCCCGATTCTTGGATGTTACGGGTAAACTCGAGAACCACTGGACGGATTTTAATGCGGTTTTCACCATTCTATAAAGGATATCTCAAGGATGATTTATGTAGAAAATAATTTGTTTTTGATCAAAGGAAGCCAAGCAGTAATGATTTCAGTGGAAAAGTCGAAGAAAAACCTGGCGTCCTAGCGCTTTGTAAGCATACGCTGGGCAAACCGTTAAAAATATCCAAATACTATGAGTGTAAGAATTGTTCAGCATGAAAAGTTCTAAAAAAAAGTCCAGGAGAGCATATGTCTATCTTGATTACATCGCCCACTATAAGTGTTTTTACGTTTTAATTTCTTCCGACCATGTCCATTCAACTACTGAGCCGACAGTTTACGAGCTAGCTAAGGGCGAGTCTATCATCCCTGTTACAGCCTAGCTAGCGAGCGAACCTATTGCCCCAGATACAGCCAGCAGAAAACCGTTGAGTCGTGTTGAGTTAATACTTCTGAGAAGGATGGTTGTGTTTGGAGTTTCCCTAGAAATGCAACTCGGGTTTTCTTCATTTCGCCTGTGAAATACTGTCAAGTTAAGATTGGACGGAAGGGGGATTTGAGTTTCATTCACCTCGCCATTCCCTGGAAGTGCAACTCTCATTTCGCCTGTGAACTTTTCGTTCCGCAAAATTCACAGTCAATTTAAGATTGGACGGAAGGGGGATTATATTATATTAAATTATACTGATTGGCGTATAATCTCTACTTAGTATAAAACAAAGTCTCCGATTCTTGGATGTCACGGGCAATCTCGAGGACCAAGAAATTGATTTTGATGCGGTTTTCACCATCTGTAAAGGATATCTCGAGGAAGGTTTCTGTAGAAAATAATTTATTTATGACCGAAGGAAGTCAAGCACTAACGGTTTCAATGAAAAGGTCGAAAAAAAACCTGGCGTCCATGCGCTTTTTAATCTTACACTGGACAAACTGTTAAAATATCTATACAGGGTGTTAGCAGCAAGCTCTACTTTCTGCTGTAACTCTTTTGTTTTTCAAGATATTTTAATTTTGACACTCGCTTAGGAAAGTACTTTTCAAGCTCTAAAACCTTTGTGTCGTTGCTTTTTGTGTGAAGTTCGCGCATAACGCGCAAATCAACTTTTGTGGCACGGTTTTAGCACTTTATTGCCGAAATCGGTTTTTTGACATCACCCATCGAAAGAGCGACATTGAATTAGTCGAATTATCCACCAAAATATCAGTTGTTGCCCATATCAAACTCGCAAAATGCGTGTTTGTGTTTAGATTTTCGTCCGCTTATAGCATACGACCTGCCTCTGCCCGACCCGGTCGAACCAATCAAAACACAAACTCGCATTTTGCGAGTTTGATTTGGGCAAAAACTGATATTTTGGTGGCTTATTCGACTAATTCGATGTCGGTCTTTCGATAGGTGATGTCAAAAAACCGATTTGGGCAAAAAAGTGCCAAAACCGTGCCATAAAAAGTTGATTTGCGCGTTATGCGTGAACTTCCCACAAAAACCAACGAAACAAAAGTTTTAGAGATTGAAAAGTACTTTCCAAAGCACGTATCAACATTAAAATATCTTGAAGAACAAACGAGTTACAGCACAAAGTAGGGCTTGCTGCGACCACCCTGTATACTATGAGTGTAAAAATTGTTCAGCATGAACATTTCTACAAAAAAAAAGCCCGGGAGAGCATATCTCTATCTTCAATACATCGCCTACTGTAAGTGATTTTACGTTTTCATTTCTTCCAACAATCTCCATTCAGTTACTGAGGCGACAGCTTACGAGCTAGCTAGGGGCGAGTCTATCACCCCAGTTACAGCTTAGCTAGCGGACGAGCTTATTGCCCCCGATACAGCCTGCAGAGAACTGTCGAGTCGTGTTGAGTTAAACACTTTAGAGAAGAGTGGTTGTGTTTGGAGTTTCCTTGGAAGTGCAACTCGTCTTTTCTTCATTTCGCCTGTGAACTTTTCGTTCCGCAAAATTCACAGTCAAGTTAAGATTGGACGGAAGGGGGATTTGTTTTTCATGCACCTCGCCATTCTTAAATTACGTCTGACAAGAATTTGTTGCACATGCATTTCCATGATAATATAATTAATAGTCCAGTCAGTGATTTTAACCCATCGTGTCGAGACGTAAAACGGATATTGGTCGTTGTTCATTGACTCTGGAGAAAAAAAAAGCGCTTATCACGTAATGCATTCATAACTGTTCCCGGGCGAAGCCGGGTCGGGTTGCTAGTTTTATGTATAAAAGTCCAGAGTTCTCTGTCACGCAAAAACTACCCTACCGATTTTGCTGAAAAGTTTGCATGGACATTGTTATATATCGGGAAAACTATAGGACTATTGCCGTTTCGAAATGTTCCGTCATTTCTATATGCTGGCAAAACATGATGGGAAAGTTTCGTTTCGGTAGTCGCATATCTCCCGACAAACAAGTACCATGGCAGGTTGCATAAATTCAGTCTTGACCACGTTTCTCGCTGCTAACATTTCGCTTTCGATATAGAGTTTATTTACCCACGTTAGAAAAATAAAAGTATTTGGAGTGTAAGATACACATACAAATACAGATTGCCTGTACGAATAATGGGAAACTGGCTAGTATGGAAAAAAACGTAGAAGGTAAAATATCGGTAATCTATATCAAATGAAAATGTATCACTATTCCACAGTGCACGTTGAATTATAGGCTATGGTATTGCTTTGTCATCTGACTGATGGTGTGAAGATTGACCATCCTGAATGACGCCACAAAAAAAAAAAAAAACAAACAAAAAAAAAAAAAAAACAGATGATCATCCATAGTTGTCAACTTCCAAGTTGAATTGTATATGCCATTTTCAAGTGTCTACAAATAGTCTGCAAGCGGCTTCGGTGGCGTAGTCGGTAGCATGCTGTGCTTCTATGCCCAAGATAGCGGGTTCAAACCTGCTCGAAGCCATTGGATTTTTTAAGAGCGTTAAAAATCCCTCAGTATGCCTTCCTTCGGAGGGGAAGTAAAGCAGGCGGTCCCATGTCATAGATTTATGGCATGTTAAAGAACCTTCCACTAATTGCACCTGTGTGAAGCTAAATTGGATAGGTTAGGAATGTAAACAACGCTCTTAGGTTTCTACGTTCGTTGCCAAGAGCCGACTGCGATGGCGTCTAGTAGCAAAGTTCTGAACTTGGCCTAGTAGTCGTTGACGGTGGTGCTTGGCGGCAAAAGTAGGAACTATTTGAAAAATTCTAAGTTGCAGTACTTAAATAAAAAAACAGATAACTGACACTAATACAGTCATCACAATTAACACCGGTTATCAGACAGATTCTACACACACCCAGAGTACACGGGGCTACATGACCGTGTTGTCGCAGCCCCTAAACTTAAGAACCAACCAACCAAATAGTCTGCAAACATGGTGACTTTTAAACATTGAATCTGAAATTTATTTATTTATTTTAAGTGAATTACAATTAGAACTAAAAGTCCCTTTAGCTGCAACTAACTGCCACTACTATACTTGTTTATTTGATAAATAGTCTTAAATTAACCTAATTAGTCTAATTAATATGAAGTTATACTATTATGCTAAAATTTTATCATACAAACGTATAGGCCTACATGGTAATTACACCGATAATAGGAGTTAATATGCGATTTCTGAGCTTTGATACTCCTCTGCCGTACTTCGCACTGTCTTAAATTGTTGTGAATATTCGAGCCATTTACCACAAATTATTTATTACATTTCATTGTACGATGCTGAGGAATCTTCAGAGTTGTAGCTGTAAGTCTATTGTTCCGATCATACACTTGACTTATTTTGAACCAAGCTTCAGCCAGCCAAGGTTTTATAAAATGGTGTAACATGACATTGTTTACGAATGTCGAAGACAAAACGTAGACATGCATTCTGTATTCGCTGCAGCTTCATATTGCATTTATCTGAAATATTACTGTATACTAATGACCCGTAATCTAAACATGAGTGGGAACAGTGAATATAAACATAATTCAACCCAATAACAAGTGACTTGACCCTCCATCACCATGTTTGTAATAAAAGGGCCACACATGAAGTGGTTACATTGCTAAATTTTAGGGTTATGTGGACTTTAATGTGGGTCAGAGCAAGTGGTTTTGGGGTAGAGCCCCTGCAGTTCACCCGGAGGCCCAGGGATCGATTTCCGACTAAATCAGGGTTATTAGACACTGGCGTGAGGGCTGCAACAGGGTGCAATTCCCGCTCCCCTCAGGGATTTTTGATACTGACGTGAGGGCTGCACTCAGCCTCGTAAGGACAATTGAGTAGCTGTCTGACTGTGAGGCAGCACTTCTGTCAAGGAATCCAAGATTAACGACCGAGGGGACCCGACGCGCCAACCACGTGTCATCCCGCAATTTTTAGGTCTAACTGCTGGACAGCGGTCCCTTGGTAGGCCAAGACCCATGATGGGGTGTCGTGCCACGTGGCTTGTTGGGTGTTATAATGAAGAAATAAAAACAAGATGTTCAGTAAAGAACATATAGCCTACTTTCTTCTAAATGTATGGGTATATTTATAACTCTTTGTCCTCATCCCTAAAACAATCACCTCTACCACCAGGTATTGTTTGTTTTCTTTTATATTGATAATTAGCCAGTAAGTGTCAAAATCAATATTATATAAATAATTCATGTTTTGGGCTAATATTATGTACTTTATGATGATTGAATAACAAAATTACTAACTTATTGTAATGCATTCACGTCCGTTAATCTCTATATTAAGCCAGCCTGCAAACTTAAGAATCTTTCGTTTTGGGTATCTTCCACTTTAAAAATCCGCGCCGATCACAGTAGGATGGTGCTGCGACCTAGCAGTGAATTAATGATTATCTTGTACGCCTATGGGTGTTGAATGAGCAGGCAGTTTAAAGTAGCCAAGAGGGAGGCGATCCAGCTGGCAGTGTTTAAAGGTAATCGGAGTGCGATCGTGACTCATAGTTGAACTACCAGTATTATAAAATTGCCATACTTCAGGAGGCCAGGTATTTACACATCGGTATGTTTTGAACAATATTACCCACATAACCCACAAGAGGACAGCACCGTGCAGAGGCATTAAGAAGGCTGTGGTTGATGCCAACGTGTATCTGATCTAGTTCTTCTATTCTCCTTTTCCTAATGTCTTCTGTTTAAGTGCGATGCTGGGGCTGTGATTTTATTAAAAAACGAGTGTATACATTAGCCTCTCCTTTGAGCTAAATGACATTTTATTCAGTATCTGTGGAAAGAGCTCGTGCACATCATTTGTATAAGAATTCAAGAAAAAAAAAAGTTATCTGTAGCAGTATTCGATCCCCAGTCAACTGAGTAACAGATTAACACGCTAGCCCAGAGCTATCCATATCCTTATCATTATGGTGTTCTTAACTGACATATTAGATACAACCTGTTGGCAAATAATGACTTTAAATAAACGATTTCTTCACTGCAGTACATCTTCATTATAGATCATTTCATACAAAGTTCATATTATTGTATCAGTAGGGTATATCACATAAAACATACTAAAACTACTGAAATATAAGACAGGCACATGAGGACAGCTGCCATCTTGTCGTGTGGCAGGGCAGAGACGGCTCAGCTCTTTTAAGCCACTCATGCAGTATAATATTATAATATTAAATTATAATAAATAACGGATCACGACCTTCAGGATAGCTTAACCACCCTAGGCTCGATAATCGGAATTGGTGGGTCTTAAGCTATTGATTATAATGGTTGCATAATTCACACGGCCACCATCCTGAAATGGCACGGCCGATGACCTAGAAGTTTGGGTGAAAACCGCGTCCTATATAAAGGTATGTTGTCACCAAATTTGGTAGAGATCGGATGATTAGTTTAGCCGTAATTTGATTTTAAGTTTTGAACGTTTGAGTGGCCGCCATTCAGTTTTGGTAAAGATGGCGGCGATATAAAGTATGACACTGAGGTGCCCTTTGCTAGTGCTACCTCTGTACCAAATTTCGTTCAATTCGGTTTCACCATGTTCGAATTGATAGGGGGGACAGACATTCAGAGTACACACACTCACACACACACACACACACACACACACAGACAGACACACACACACATACACACACACAGACAGACACATAATTTTTCGCCATGTGTTGATCTCATAAGTCTACTTTCATTTTTTGCAAAAATCGAAAGTAGGCTAATAAATACGGTATAAGTTTTGTTAACCACCTCAAAGTCTACTGACTAGTACTCTCAACTCTCACTCATGACCTTGATGAAAGGAGTCCCAATACGAAATCCAACTCCACAAAGGTGACCAAACACGACATCAAGGGGACACTTGTGGTCCCGGCCATGTGGTTTTCGGAGTTTCAGTGAACTCGAGCAAGTAACATGTCCACCGCAAATCACTTGAATCTCTCATCCAGGTTGGAGTCGGTGCTGGAGAGACTCATGTATTATTTTATAGCAGCGCTTCAATTTATGAACTCTTTGAGATGACTTGTAAAGAGAAAGTTTCCTACTTTCAGCGGCGCGGAATGTAATTTAGGACCGTAACAGGGTGGAACTATGACAGCACGGGGAGATAGCAAGGCATGCCATCGGTTGAGATGTAAAAGATATTCTCATGGAAGTATTAAATAAATTCCATGGACTTCCTTTTAGGGTGAGAACAAGCATCTAGATAGTGGGTAGTCAATAATAGCTATAATTAAGTTTCCCTTTTGACGCAGCAATGCACAGTTGCTTTCAAAGCTCAGAGTAATATACAATCCTGTAATTCTTTGCCTTAAATTCCTGTAAAGAACTTTAAAATAGAAGCAGAAATCATAATCATTCACAAAGACCTATCCAATACATCGTCAGAAGTGATCGCAATTCATTTATATCAATGAGGGAATTGAACGTTCAATAATAATAATAATAATAATAATAATAATAATAATAATAATATGACACCCACTGGAAATCAAGAATGGAAAAATAACAAATGTGGAAAGTTTCAAATACCTGGGAGAGATTGTAGAGAAAACAAGACTGAACTTGTCATCCAATGAAGAAAGGATCATAAAACTACAGAAAGCACACAGACTTACATGGAACCACTACAACAAAATAGTTTCTCCATCAATGCAAAACTACGACACTATAATACAGCAGTCTTACCAGAAGCCTTATACGCTGCAGAAACGACAGCAATTAAGGGAAGAACAAATATCAAGCAACTAGAAAAAACTAGAGAGAAAAATACTGAGAATGATCTATGACCCAGTTCAGAAAGAGGGAACATGGATAATGGGACCAACAATAGAAACATACAAAGAGACAGAGACGATTACAAACAACATAGGAAAAGGAAGGGTGAAATGTTATGGGCACATAAGATACATAGGATGAACGAAGACAGACAGACCAAGATTATGTTAATATACTGTAGTTATGATTAGTACACTGAAAACCAATTGGGTAAAAGGAACCATGGAAGACCTCAAGAAACTAAACATCTCTACATAAGACATGACAGACAGGAAAATATACAGAGAACAAGCAGAAAACAGAAATTTGAGCAAACGCGCAAAGAGAGAAAAAAAAAGTGGTCAGAAGAGAGAAAGAGGAAACCCAGTGAATATATCAAAAGTTTTTGGGAAGAAAGAAGAAAGGGACAGAAAAAAAATCATGAAAATTGGTAGTGTTTTAACGCTCTCCATAAGGGAGAATTAACGAAAATAAAAATTAGAAGAAGGATAGGAAGAAGAAACAGTGACCAATAAGATAAGACGTTGGATCGATGAATAGATAAAAGCTGCAAACAAGGGATTGAAGGAATATTGGTGCCAAAGAAAAATGAAGTTATGCACTGTTATTTACGCGGTCCATAGTAGGTCAAAATCAATTCATTAATAATAATAATTATAACAATAATAGTAATAATAATAATAATAATAATAATAATAAATTGATAAGATGTAAAAGACATTCTCATTGAAGTATTATATTAATTCCCTGGACTTCCTTTTAGAGCAGGGGTTCCCAACCTGGGGGGTGTCAGGCTTTATCAAGGGGGGCGTGAAGTGATTTCCGAATTCAGTTTTTTTTAACTCGAATATTACAATTTTGTAAAATGAACATTTTTCGAATCTCTCCAGGTGATTGTCGCACCAAGTCAATCGTTCAAAAGCACTGGTAATTGCCAACTGTCGGCACAAACCTCTGCGTAGCCGCAAGGTCGGAGGTGAAATAAGTAATTTGCTGTGTTGTAAGGAGCAAAATTATGCCAGTTTTATCGTCTCGTTGGCATATCCTTGTGATTTCTTTGAAGCTTTGAACAGTTGAACAGTTTGAACTGACATTTTCAAAGACAGATTTATGCGAGGAATTTCAACGTTGAGTGTCATAGAAACAAAGCAGTGCTGTCGGCTTGATGTTACAAGTGACCTCCGCTGAGCTCTGTCAAATATCAAACCAAACATGCCGAATCTTACCAAAAGAAAACAGTGTCAACCCTCTCACTGACATTTGTTGACTAATTGAAGGATTTGTTGTAAAAGTGTGTTCTTTGTATTGTGCTAAAATGAAGTTCGTATGTAATAGATAGGCCTATTCCAGTATGTACTGAGGTGTTATAAGGTTAGGTCTATATCCTCTGCGTCAATCGAAGAGGTTATAGAAGCGATGAGTGGAGGAGCAGGGGGGTGCGATGAACTCCCGTATCTGAAAAGGGGGGCGTCAGCTGACAAAGGTTGGGAACCACTGTTTTAGAGGGGGGATAATGACATTCCAAAGCTCTACTGTAGCTCTTATGGTACAAGTATTGCCGTGGCACAGCTATGGTACAGCACTCAACATGAGCAACTTCGACACTGATCTCAGACTTATACTCCTGTGGTTCTAGAGGTAGGCCTACCCTTCTACAGCAATTAAGCTTGACACTAACAGTAATTTTAAATTCCCTGGGACCAAACGTGAATTATATTGCGGGAGGGGGAGGCACTACATATAACACCTGTCTTTGGATTTGGAATATCCTACTGATTTATTTATTTATTTATTTATTTATTTATTTATTTATTTATTTATTTATTTATTTATTTATTTATTTATTTATTGGTATACTGACCAACCTCAAATTTGGAAGAAAATTGTGTTTTCTAAAGATATTATACAGGCTTATCAAGGGAAAATATTCCGTTTGTCGTTCTTCATAAAGAATACTCTGCGAGCGCCGATGATCATGGAGTCGAGCACTTACGTGAAACTCAATAAAAATGATCACATTGTGGTGTGGTGGTTGGATCCGCGGCTGTCACCCCAGGTTCAATTCTCGGCTCTGCCAAAACTTTTAATTCTGTTCTGAGGGAGTATTGCACAGATGCACGCAGATATGTCCAGTCTCACTGCTTGCTTTTTTAGTGGCTACGGTGGAGAGTTGACAACCCTGTGCTTAGTCCACGCAGACATGGAATGTAAACAAAGTCAACCACCGAGGTTTCGAAAGCGAGTCAGTCCTTAATGGGGAAAGTGAGACAACAATAACCGTACACCTGAAGAAGCTGCCGATTGGTATTGAAACTAATTGTCGAAACTTCGGTAGTAACAATTATGCCATGATGTGCCGAAAATTTTAGTGCAGAAGAAAAGTGTTAGTTAATTCTCATAGGCGGGTTCACACGGAGTAGTGAAGCGGGCGAGAGCACTACTGGTCGATCAGCCGGTCGTGGGCATGACCTCGTGTGAGCCAGTGGTAGTGGGAATGGGGGTCGTGCTCGTCCTCGAAAAGGTTGGGCGTGAAATCTCCGACTAGTTGGAGTGAGCACGACCGCTTCAGTCGTATTCTTTTGCAGCTTCACGTTCTGCCATGATTGAACAACGAGCGAGAAACTTACGACCAGGGAGAACACTTCGTCCGTGTGAACTGAACACGGTCGTGGGTTCTTAAGTTGAATAAGCTAGTCAAGACGCATGCTGACAAATAGTAGTGCTTTCGCCCGCTTCACGACTCCGTGTGAACCCGCCTTTAAATGGAATCAGTGACATTTGAGATATTATTCAGTTCAATAAACCAATGCTCTCCTGCATCGGCCTTCCAAGAAAGTTATCCCGATGACGCCATCAGAGTGCCAATTACGAGGAAGTTCTGTGAAGCTTTGCGTGGGAGACCTGATAAGCCAGCTTTAGCAGCTTCCAGCGGATCAGCCTGTTAGCGGGCATTTAAACAAGCCGAGGCCTAAACTTGACGATCGCTACATAATGAGAGTTTGTAGCCCGTTTACTACCGGTTTGATGTTAACATTTCTGACAGTTGTGACTGGTGCACATGGATCGCTTAATACTGTTGACATGAGCAGTGGAGAATGGCTCATGCGAATCAGCTGTTTTATTTATTTCGTTCCGGGTGAGTTGATTGCAGGATGCAGTGGGTGTTCCATTCAAACTTAATAAATGGTTGTTGACTCATTTAGGAGTCTTGCGACATAGTGGCATTGTAGCCCCGTACACTAGGCTATGTGTGAAATCTGTGTGACAACCTGTGTCATTGTGATGGCTGTAGTAGTAAGTGTATTTGCAATCGAGGCAAGGATTTGGAAGGAGGCGGCCGTGGCCGTAAGTTAGGAATTATCTCAGGATGTGCTAAGAATAGAATCAGAAAACCACTGTTCAGGCAGATGAGGTGGGATTCGAAACTTAGTTTTGGCTCACTAGGCTAAGTGTACCCCGTTTCAACCATAAAACCAGAATTAGCCTTAATTTCCAGGCAGAGGTAGAGGAATTGAACCCAAGACCTCTGGAACCTAAGTGTCAATATGTTCCCAAGATCGCAAAAAGGCGGAAAACTCAGTTTATATTAGTACAATGGTACTTATTACGTGATTTAAATAAATGAATGAATGAATGAATTAATTAATTCATACATACATATACATACATTGGACTACATTAAATAAATACGGTAGATAAATAAAAATCTTAACAACGAGTGTTTCAAGGGCTACACAAAACGTGACGTCTAATTGAGAAAGAATGTATGGATAACTAGTAGAAAATTCTTCTTGGTTTGCCTTAGCAGCCATTGCTTTAACCATTGAGAGTTTATTTAGGTTTAGACCTTGGCAATATTATAGAATTTCTGTTAAAGGATGTCTGACACTGTAAATTCTGTAATTTTGACGCAGTCAAAAAGAGATACAACTCTTTTATTTTATAATAATAATAATAATAATAATAATAATAATAATAATAATAAGTGTACTGAACCCTTTACCCAATGTTGGTTAAATGATTCTACTATTTTATTTCTTCAATTAATAAATATTTCAACCAGCATCATGAAAGTAGCCAGACAGTGATGAGGAAATCTCAAGCATTTGTTGGAGACAGTAGGGACATACCTGCATCAGTTTAACAAAAGGCTAAGTACTTGAGCTATGAAAAGAAATAGCAGAGCGATGTATCATAAGGACAGGTGTGGCTACCTCAATTTTAGAAGCGACGCGCGGTGAGACATGGTTCTGGTATGTTCATTGTGATATTCGCGCCTAGAAGAAATATGATGCAGTAACGTGAATGGCTGATGAAGAAAATAGACACTCCCAAGACGCCAAGATCTACTAGAAACCACCAAATTACAGAAAATGGAGAACCAATGAGAAGAGAATGCCTACTTGCGCGCCAACTCTGGCTGGGGTACGCGGCGGCTAGCATTCACGCGGGAAATCGCCTAGACAAAATCTCTACGATCGATTCTAGGATTAATGGGCATATTCTTGACCTGTGCAATATTACGAGTTCAGTGATATCTATTTCATTCCTGTATCACAATTATTTCGAGAAATTTTTACATAAAATCCCCCTCCATCTAGACCCAAGGGCCAGTTCATTTATAAGTGTGTCGAAGAGCCAAGAGATTGACTTTTATTCCGTGTGTCGAGAACACAGGACTTTGATTCTGTCCGTCTGAAGAGATAGACTTTTATTCCGTGTGTTGAGGACACACTATTATTATTCTGTTCGTCTACGGACGTAGACTATTATTCTGTTCGTCTGAAGAGATAGACTTGTATTTGTGTCGAGGACACAAGATATTCATTGTAAAGTGGTAAATTCAGTGATAGATAGTCATAGTACTATAGTTATAGGGACAGTAGCGTCGATAATTCGCCAACGAACAGTGACAGGGAATTTAGTACCTGAACAAGCGAATTTAATAGTCAGGCATAAAGTGCATAATAACCTAATTTTTGTATCAGCGCAAGGATGACATCGATGAATGCAGAAGAAGTGTGGAAGTCTCAACAGTCCGTCCAGATGGCTGCTATGAGATAAAGAACCATCCAGTTGGGGAATGGCGTCTGATGTTCTTTGACGGGTGACTACAACAAGAGATGAGTACAAATAATATTTTATTATTTATTAAATTAACTTATGGTTTATGGGACATATTTTTGCAAATACTTTGCTTGTGTGATTTAATGTAGTATATTTAGTTTTGATCTGGCACACTTTTGTTTGGAAGCAGCTCGCACAATTGTAGTTAATGGAAGGTTCTTTTCTTTGTGTTGTGTTAACTAACGTATCTATGTGAACGGCCGTGTTCGCCTAGGTTACGAAGTGCGGTTAAAAACGTCTCTCGGAGATATGTCGTGTTTCAGAAGTAGGACTGAATTAATCTAATTATATAGTAGATTGGAGGGTAATTAAAAATGTTATTGAGAATTATTATTGATCAGATTCAGTGTGATTATTGCCTTTGGAGCAATGTAATTTGTGACGAAGAGTACTCAGCTCTATCGTAGGTTTTAAATATTGTGTTAAATGTTTGCGAGCTCTAATTCAGCAGACCCATGTGAAAGGCGTTATGTCAGTCCCAGATGTGTGTACTGTGAGTATATTGTTGTGGTATTACAAGCGGGAACTTCAGCAGAGACTGATTTCTGTCAGCTTGGTACCAGATTCATATTGTATCCTCGCGAGGACAATTATGGATATGTGATTATTGTCTGACCATATGTTGAGTGGGAGGAGATGTTAGCGGCTGTTGATTCCTTGAGATAACAGTTCAGCTGGTCGGCTATTTATATACACTGGAAGGGGGACATGACTGGTATTGTGGAAAGAGGTGAGTTGTTGTCACAAGGGCTGGCTGAGTTTCGCAAGCAGAGCTCATTAAAGTGGAGTGCACGACTGGCTCCAAATTACTTGAAAATAAATATAAATGTGAGAAACTGATCAATGGTAAAATTGTTTAAATAAATGGGAGTTGCCTACGAAACACGATAATCTTCGAAGCGTATCTTTAACATGCAGTTTTGTTAATATAAAGTAATCTTAACCACTCAGGTTGTTTGTTGTTGTTGGTTTATTCTTATGTTTATTGTTCCATGTCGGTGGCCCGTGAGTCACGTGCGGCGCTGTGTTTCCTTGTTGTTGAGTATCTGGCCATTGTGGCAGCTCATTGGGTTAAGTGTGTCACCACACTAATAAGGGTCTCAGAGAGATGCCTGTAAATAGTAGAGTTGTAATATGTGTGTCAGAGTTAGATTTAAGGATTTTTATTAATGTTATGCCCATAGCCATAAAAGTTGATTTACGAGGTGATTGTTCGTGAGCACCGTGGCTGTTAACCCGTTGTGAACGAATGATCATCCAAGTACTCATTTCTCGTAGATAGTTACCACGCGAACATAAATTCACATGCAAGATAGTGGAACTTGGATCCACATTTTATTAGAAAAGGGGAGATCCATCTGACTCCTCAAAGTGATAAATATTCCGGTCAGGGGAAAAATTCAGGGAGGATTTTGTTTATTATTGTTTGTTTTATTCTTTTATGCACAAATTAGTTATTAAATCTTGTTATTATCTTACGTTTTGTCTCCTTTCTTTCTTAGTTATAGTTTTCATCCTATAACCCTTGCCTCACAAAAGCACGTAGTTTGGCGGACGTAAACACCACACTATGAACTGAACGCGACCCCTTGATCTAAGATTCTTGCATAAAACACTGCTATTCTGAAGGGTTCATAGGTGAAAACTGGCGGCCAACGGTGGGGCTATTCACTGTGGTGTAACAGGGAGATTACACATGTCAATAGTGGCGCATTTGAGTAAAACTGGCATGCCGCAAGTGCAGGCAGATATGACAGTATTTTATCACCGGGAAGTGATATTTTATTAAAAGTAGTTGAGGCGAAGTGGATACCGCCAAATGTGTGAAAGATAAATTAAAATCAAGAGTTTGCAAAGTAAAATACGGTTCACGTTGTTGTCTTTTAAATTAAAGTAAAATTAAGATGTGATACCGGGCGCCCAATGATAAAGTTAAAACTAGATTTGTGTAGAAAGTCAAACTCATGGAAATATTAGGAGGCTGTAGCCTAAAATGACAATTAATACTTTGTTAATTAGTCAGTGTTAATATCAGATCAGGATAACTGTTTAATGACTAAATATGTGCTTGGGGTTAAAATTAAATTGAGTAAAACTAGAACTACTCAGAGATGCAATCAACTAATGGGATTAAAGGTAAAAATAAATGAACTGAGTAGAATAAAGAAATTAAATGTGCATTGGATTTATGTGCGTGTCAAAGGGCATTGGCGTATTCCATTTCCCATATGTCTCATATAAATTGTAAAACATGGCAACGGTGGCGCAGATCCAGGAGATCATTGAAAGTGCAGCGAGGAGAACTCAGGAATTGTTGGATACTAAACTAGCAGAACAGAGTCAATCTATAAACACTAGTATGTTAGAGCAAAGTGAAGCGTTGAATACAAAATTATCTGAACAAATAAATACTAAACTGTCAGAACAAAGTGAATCGCTAAATACGAAAATGTCAGAACAAAGTGAATCGCTAAATACTAAACTGTTAGAGCAAAGTGAATCGCTAAATACTAAACTGTTAGAGCAAAGTGAATCGCTAAATACGAAAATGTCAGAACAAAGTGAATCGCTAAATACTAAACTGTCAGAACAAAGTAAATCGCTAAATATTAAACTGTTAGAACAAAGTGAATCATTGCGGACACAGTTAAATAACGGTAGAATTGAGCAAAATGAATATCAGGCGGAACAAGCTAGGTTATTAAAGAGTGAAATTAATGACACTATAAATTCACAGTTAGAGGCGCAAAATAATAAAAACACGAACCAATTAGCTTCGTTAACCGCAGAGATGAAAGAGCACACAAACCAACAGATGGTATTACTGGCCCTTGATGTAAGCAAAAATAATGAGAAACAATTAGAGCAGATTGAAAAAATGGAGAGAATTTTTGATAAAAAACTTAGCATTCTCGATGAAACGGTGTTAGCTAAATTAGAGCAGATTGAAATAGCATGCACAATGAATACAAGCGAGGTCAAAATAGCCCAGGATAAGTTGGAAGGTCGATTTAAGGAGATGGAGAAAAGTGGCAGGGTCATTCAACAACAAATATCAGCAGTAGATGAGAACATATCAGGCATAATTAAAGATATGGACCGTCTAGAGATAAAATCAGCGGAACAGTGGAAAAGCCTAGAAACGGAACAAGAACAATTTAAGAGTACATTAGACGAAAGGCTAAGCCAGATAGAAAATAATCAGGATGAAAATAAGAGCCAAATTGAAGAAAAAATAAGCACGATTAAAGAACAGATCAGGAAAGATTGGAAGAAAATGAATATTGATTCTAGAGAGGAAAGATCCACCATTATTAAAACAGTAGGCGAAAACCACACGCGTATTCAAGCTTTGGAGCAAGAGGTAAAAAATAGACTTAAAGAGCAGACAGACAGGATCATTAAAGCCGAACTTCGCTCATTAGAACAATCGTCTATATTTAAAACGGGAGCATTGAAAGACAAGCAGGATGACTCACATAGTCCCCAACCCAGCATAGCAGGAAGTCAGAATCAAGCAGAGAGCCCATTAACAACAAACACGGAAGGATTTCGTAAGAACGTAGATAGAAGCTCAACACCACAGGACGGTCATCAGCCCACACAACTTATTCAAGTAATTCGCTCAAAAGACTACAAACCGCAGAAATACACCGAAAATTCAGGGGTAACGCCTAAGGCCTTTATCAAAGAGATTGAAGACCATTTCAATGACACTGGGGTACCTGAAGCACGTAGATTGAGAATGATGGAGAGATTTTTATCAGGGAATGTTCTCACCTGGTTTTTAAGTTTCAAATATACATTTGGAACCATGTCAGACTTTAACTTAGCGTTTCTGCGCAAATACTGGTCACCCGCCATACAACAGAGTTTAAGAATGGAGCTTTACTCTAGAAAATACCAAACTACCCAGCAGACAAAATACTCAGATTTCTTTAACATGCAAATGCTAAAATTTCGCGATCTGGATTACCCATTAAACGAATCAGATTTGGTGATGACAATAGCAAGGCAAATGCCAGTTAATGTACAGCAAGTGCTAGTCGCAGCAAACGTCAGTACGGCCCTACATGCAGAGCAGATATTACGGCAAATAGATGAGACCACATCTCATAGTCATTTTAGAGGAGGAAGACAACTGGAATTAGTCAACACTACAGAGGTCGTAAAAACAAAACAGGGAAATACTAAAACGCAGGGTACTAATACGAGCACCTCCACACCTAGGCGAAACCAGGAAGAAGGGGAAAACAGACCATATCAGCGTAACGAAAATTACTACAACAATAGATACCAGGGCAACAATAGATACCAACAGAGAGGATATCAACAATGGCGTGATAATCGAAGGAATGACAGGCCTTATGGAAGATACGGTGATTATAATGCCAATCAACGATGGAAAGGAAGGAGAGATCAAAATCAAGGAGATCAACGTAACTATCGAGATGACTGGGATGATAGGCACGCTCAATCACAAAATTACTTAGAGGAGTTACACGCTAATCAAGGTGGAGAGCTAGGAAGATGGGAAAAGGCCATTGGGAACAGAAAGAACCCAGATACACATACTGAGGAAGCTGGAAGTCTACTGAGACAAGAGGAATATCAAGGACATGAGCGACAGAAGGATGATGGGAGTCGAAATGGAGCTAAAAAAATGTTAATTTTGGATCAAGGAGACAGTCTCAAAACACAACAGTCGGAAGTTGAAGATGGATGGATAGTAGCGAACATACAAGAATGGATTGCTGTACCAGAAGATTGCCTGGAGGAGACGGTGAAACCACGGAACGATGAAATTAGGCAATTACCCATTATTTACGCAAGGATTGGTGAAATTAATATAAGATGTTTATTGGATACAGGGTCACAGATCAGTCTAGTATCGGAGGCCTTGGTTCGAGAGTTGGGACGGACTCAGAATATTCCTGTAATTCCGGTACCACAGCTCAAAGTGAGGGGTGTTATTCCTGAACGCACCGTTACTTGTAAACGTCAGGCATACTTAGAGCTGAACATATTGGAACACACTTTTGGGCAAACATTCATTATCATGGCAAAGATGAATTTCAATATAATTCTTGGTGCAAATTTCATTTGTGACTATCAAGCAGTGATAGATTTACACAAGAATACAGTCAGTTTTAGAGAATATGACCAGCTGAAAAACGTGGGATTGCATATGGATGAAATCACTACCGGAAGAGATGTAAATTCTTGGGCATTGGAAGCATTATCAGAAGAGACGGAAGAGGAGGTACGAAAGGCAGAAGATAACATCATAGAAGGGGCTGTTGTGGAACTAGATGAGGAGATAGAATCCCAGGAGATATGGTCTTTATTAACAGAAGGAGATGACAGTGATGCACAATTTGAAGAGTTACTACAGGAGCGGCTCAATGACATTCAACTTGGGGATGAACACAGAAAACAGTTGGAAGAGATTTTAAGGAAGCACAAAACAGTATTTGATACAGTACCTGGGAAAATATTAAATTTCAAGTACTCTATGCAAGTCGAGGACTGGTCACCTTTCAAAAGCAGATTGTACCCAATTCCTGAAAAATATCGTGGTCAAGTTAAAATCATTATAGATGAGATGTTAGAAGCTGGAGTGATAAGGAAGACACCTACACCTTATCTAAATGCGATTTTTGTAGTCACAAAACCAAATGGATCTATTAGACTTTGTTTAGATGCCAGAAACCTCAACATGAGACTCATTTTTCCTGAGTATGACAGAGCGCCAATTATCAGAGACGTATTAAAAGGCTTTAAAAACAAGAGCATTTATTCATCAGTCGATCTGACGAGCTCGTTCCACCATCTTGAGTTGGATGAGAAGTCACAGCTTCTAACTGGCTTCTTATTCGATAACCAGACATATTGTTTCGTCAGAATGCCTTTTGGGGTCAAAACAGCGGGCTGTGCTTTAATCCGAGCACTGGACCGGAACCTAACCGAGGAAGTAAAGGAGATGACGGTGCGATACATTGACGACATTCTGTTGGCATCCGACAACATTGAAACTCACATGGAAAATTTAGATAAAGTATTGGGCAACTTGAAAGCATCGAATTTCAAAGTAAACCTGAAGAAATCGCATTTCTTCAAGAGCGAGATCTTATATTTGGGTCACGTCATTGACAAGGAGGGAGTGATGCCACACCCAGCCAAGATTGAAGCGATAAAGAATTTCCCTACACCAACGAGAGTCAAGCACATTCGGGCTTTCTTAGGCGTAACGGGATTCTTTAAAGAAAACTGTCCAGGTTATACAGAGACTGTAGCTCCAATGCAAGAAATGTTAAAGAAAAATAACAAATGGTCATGGAACGCGGAATGTGAGAAGGCATTCCAAGCAACAAAACAGCTATTGGAAAACTGCATTAAATTAGGATATCCAGATTTCAAGCACAAATTTATAATCCAAGCGGATGCTTCACTAATTGGGATAGGTGCTATGCTCTACCAAGAGGATCCAGCTAACCTGCAGCACAAAACATATTTGGCATTTGTCAGCCGAAAATTGCGTAAGCACGAGCGAAACTATACTGTAACCGAGCTAGAATTGTTGGCCATCCTTCATGCGCTCCAACAATGGAAACGAATAATCTATGGTTACCCGATTGTTGTCAGGACTGACCACAAGGCACTAACATTCTTGTTTAAGACGTCAATGGCAAGCGAACGTGTGACACGTTGGTCTATATACATTCAGCAGTTCAGCATTGAAATTGAACATTGTCCAGGGAAGATGAACGTGATACCGGATGCACTCAGCAGGAACCCAGAGCCTGATAATGAAGAAACAGCGATGGTACAACACTTGGAGTTAACACCGAAGGACCGGGAATTCTTGGAGGAGTTACGTGAGATACAGCGAGAACAGGAAGCGGAACCATGGATGATGCTATTAATTAAATACTTCAAAAAGCAACTACCTACAGGAACACCTGCATTTCGAGAAGCGAAAGCCAAAGAAGGAAGATATGTTTATGTCAACAATTTGCTACACAAATGGGTAGATAATGACCACACCAAGTTACGCATATTAGTACCTGCATCGTTACAACGAGGATTGACATGGCATACGCACGAAAGTTACGGTCACGTGGGCTTAGACAAGTGCGAAGCAACAATAGGAGAGACATTTACATGGCCACGTATGAGAACAACTATATGTGACGTCATTACAACTTGTGACCCGTGTCAGAGAACAAAGCCAATAATTATTTACTGAGGCAATATCCTAGACCATTGCTACCTCAGAAACCATGTGAGCTACTGGCGGTGGACTGTCTTGGTCCAATTCCGAAGGGAAGGAGAGGTTGCCGTCATTTGCTGGTGTGCATTGATGTATTTTCTAAGTTTGTAGTACTATGCCCTATTCAGAAAACAACATCGAAGCAGGTACTCAGTCGCATTCGTAATAGAGTTATTCCAACCCTTGGAAAACCAGAGTTTATATTATCAGATCACGGCAGTTATTTCACAAGCGCCGAATTCAAGAAAGGAATGGAAGACATGGGTATAAAACATGTTTTAAGCAGTATCCGACATGCCCAAGCAAATCCAAGCGAGAGAGTAATTAAATGTGTAACTGCATATTTGAGAATCTTCATTCCGAACGAACACCACAAATGGGTCGATAAAATTAAGGACGTAGAGACATGCATGAATTCTACCAGGCACGAGTCAACAGGACAAATCCCTATGGTCCTACACAAGAACGAGTATCCAGTAAGAACGTGGAAAAGCATCATTAACTGTCCACAAGATCCCATGATAGCACCAGACCTGCGAATTGAACGAACGAGAGAATACATGAGGAAACAAGCAGACCGCAGATTACGGCGAGTAAGAAATAAGAGGTTCCACGGTGATCTTGAAGTCAACCAGCTCGTTTTGGTAAATCGACCTGCTACATCGGACCCAGAAAAGAAAATCTTTAGTAAATTCTGCGAAAAATTCATAGGACCCTATTCTATCGTATGAAACCTTGGAAATAATGCTTACAGAGTGAAAGAATTGAGCACAGGAACAATGTCAGTTTACAACGCTGCCAACCTAAAAAAAATATCGTCGAAGTGAACCATGGTAGCGCCGAAATAATGACGCTGTTTGAATATACGGACGTCCTACTATCAACAAAGTCAACGGGGAGCAGTTGAATACGGCACGTGATGAAGGAGGAAGTAGAGCTGTTGTTGACAAACATTAACGAGGCAAGTAAGGTGTTGCCGCAGGCATCGAGCGTCACGCAAGATTGGAAGGGGAAATACAAGCAGGAAATGAAAACGAGTAAATGCCATTGAAGACAGGAGCGCCTAGACCAAGTAAGAAAAAGGGGTGATTCTGGAAATAAAACAAATTGGCCTACGGAAGTATGGTAAAATTGTCGACTTTATTCCTAAGTTCGAAATTTTGTGAGTGGGAGAGTTGTGAACCCTTTACCCTATGTTGGTTAAATGATTCTACTATTTTATTTCTTCAATTAATAAATATTTCAACCAGCATCATGAAAGTAGCCAGACAGTGATGAGGAAATCTCAAGCATTTGTTGGAGACAGTAGGGACATACCTGCATCAGTTTAACAAAAGGCTAAGTACTTGAGCTATGAAAAGAAATAGCAGAGCGATGTATCATAAGGACAGGTGTGGCTACCTCAATTTTAGAAGCGACGCGCGGTGAGACATGGTTCTGGTATGTTCATTGTGATATTCGCGCCTAGAAGAAATATGATGCAGTAACGTGAATGGCTGATGAAGAAAATAGACACTCCCAAGACGCCAAGATCTACTAGAAACCGCCAAATTACAGAAAATGGAGAACCAATGAGAAGAGAATGCCTACTTGCGCGCCAACTCTGGCTGGGGTACGCGGCGGCTAGCATTCACGCGGGAAATCGCCTAGACAAAATCTCTACGATCGATTCTAGGATTAATGGGCATATTCTTGACCTGTGCAATATTACGAGTTCAGTGATATCTATTTCATTCCTGTATCACAATTATTTCGAGAAATTTTTACATAAAATCCCCCTCCATCTAGACCCAAGGGCCAGTTCATTTATAAGTGTGTCGAAGAGCCAAGAGATTGACTTTTATTCCGTGTGTCGAGAACACAGGACTTTGATTCTGTTCGTCTGAAGAGATAGACTTTTATTCCGTGTGTTGAGGACACACTATTATTATTCTGTTCGTCTACGGACGTAGACTATTATTCTGTTCGTCTGAAGAGATAGACTTGTATTTGTGTCGAGGACACAAGATATTCATTGTAAAGTGGTAAATTCAGTGATAGATAGTCATAGTACTATAGTTATAGGGACAGTAGCGTCGATAATTCGCCAACGAACAGTGACAGGGAATTTAGTACCTGAACAAGCGAATTTAATAGTCAGGCATAAAGTGCATAATAACCTAATTTTTGTATCAGCGCAAGGATGACATCGATGAATGCAGAAGAAGTGTGGAAGTCTCAACAGTCCGTCCAGATGGCTGCTATGAGATAAAGAACCATCCAGTTGGGGAATGGCGTCTGATGGTCTTTGACGGGTGACTACAACAAGAGATGAGTACAAATAATATTTTATTATTTATTAAATTAACTTATGGTTTATGGGACATATTTTTGCAAATACTTTGCTTGTGTGATTTAATGTAGTATATTACTTTTGATCTGGCACACTTTTGTTTGGAAGCAGCTCGCACAATTGTAGTTAATGGAAGGTTCTTTTCTTTGTGTTGTGTTAACTAACGTATCTATGTGAACGGCCGTGTTCGCCTAGGTTACGAAGTGCGGTTAAAAACGTCTCTCGGAGATATGTCGTGTTTCAGAAGTAGGACTGAATTAATCTAATTATATAGTAGATTGGAGGGTAATTAAAAATGTTATTGAGAATTATTATTGATCAGATTCAGTGTGATTATTGCCTTTGGAGCAATGTAATTTGTGACGAAGAGTACTCAGCTCTATCGTAGGTTTTAAATATTGTGTTAAATGTTTGCGAGCTCTAATTCAGCAGACCCATGTGAAAGGCGTTATGTCAGTCCCAGATGTGTGTACTGTGAGTATATTGTTGTGGTATTACAAGCGGGAACTTCAGCAGAGACTGATTTCTGTCAGCTTGGTACCAGATTCATATTGTATCCTCGCGAGGACAATTATGGATATGTGATTATTGTCTGACCATATGTTGAGTGGGAGGAGATGTTAGCGGCTGTTGATTCCTTGAGATAACAGTTCAGCTGGTCGGCTATTTATATACACTGGAAGGGGGACATGACTGGTATTGTGGAAAGAGGTGAGTTGTTGTCACAAGGGCTGGCTGAGTTTCGCAAGCAGAGCTCATTAAAGTGGAGTGCACGACTGGCTCCAAATTACTTGAAAATAAATATAAATGTGAGAAACTGATCAATGGTAAAATTGTTTAAATAAATGGGAGTTGCCTACGAAACACGATAATCTTCGAAGCGTATCTTTAACATGCAGTTTTGTTAATATAAAGTAATCTTAACCACTCAGGTTGTTTGTTGTTGTTGGTTTATTCTTATGTTTATTGTTCCATGTCGGTGGCCCGTGAGTCACGTGCGGCGCTGTGTTTCCTTGTTGTTGAGTATCTGGCCCTTGTGGCAGCTCATTGGGTTAAGTGTGTCACCACACTAATAAGGGTCTCAGAGAGATGCCTGTAAATAGTAGAGTTGTAATATGTGTGTCAGAGTTAGATTTAAGGATTTTTATTAATGTTATGCCCATAGCCATAAAAGTTGATTTACGAGGTGATTGTTCGTGAGCACCGTGGCTGTTAACCCGTTGTGAACGAATGATCATCCAAGTACTCATTTCTCGTAGATAGTTACCACGCGAACATAAATTCACATGCAAGATAGTGGAACTTGGATCCACATTTTATTAGAAAAGGGGAGATCCATCTGACTCCTCAAAGTGATAAATATTCCTGTCAGGGGAAAAATTCAGGGAGGATTTTGTTTATTATTGTTTGTTTTATTCTTTTATGCACAAATTAGTTATTAAATCTTGTTATTATCTTACGTTTTGTCTCCTTTCTTTCTTAGTTATAGTTTTCATCCTATAACCCTTGCCTCACAAAAGCACGTAGTTTGGCGGACGTAAACACCACACTATGAACTGAACGCGACCCCTTGATCTAAGATTCTTGCATAAAACACTGCTATTCTGAAGGGTTCAGTACAAAACCTGTTTCACTGAATACTCGTTGCTGTTTGAAGAGAATGGCATTTTATCTTCGTAATTTCTTTCCACATTCTTACTACATAATATTGTAATAATAATAATGTTATTGGTTTTACGTCCCTTTTAACTACACTGGCATTTATAGAGACGCCGGGGTGCCGGAATTTTGCCCCGAAGGGGATCTTTAACGTGCCAGTAAATCTACTGACACGGCTCCCTCGCATTTGCGCACCCTCAAATGCCAGCTGACTGCGCCAGGTTTCGAACCTGCAACCTTGGGCTCAGCAAGCGAGAACGTTACCCCTGAGCCACGCAGCCAGACTACATAATATTGGCCTGTTTGCCATCTCTTGATGAATGCAGTACATTTGCATTTGTCTGTTGGCACAGGCTAGAGTAAAATGTGGCTTTTCACCGATGGCTCAGTCTCACTCATGGCTGTGATTATATGGAAGCTACTGAGGTATGGGTGGTGCCTAGTAACGACATTCAGGGCACAGTCAGTGCCTGTGGATGCTGTGAAAGGTTCTACCCAAAGGGTTAGTTCTGCTGATCTGACTCAGTGAGGAAAGCAATGGCAAATTACCTCACTCCTCATCTTGCCTAGTACGCCTCAATATAGCGCTCCCTTGGGTTTTTGTGGGTATCTACCCACATAACCTAACGGCCGTACTTTTTGAAGATCCAACCAGCCTTCGGGCTGACTACCTAACAGACACTAACTAATATTCACTTTAAATAATCAGAAATAGCATGATCTCTTGAAAACGCTATTAGACATGTTTTGAATAAGTCAGAGAACATGTAATTCTGTGGCGACTATGAGTTTGTTTAAATGCAATGATTAGGTTCTAGGATTGGTAAAAGTACCCAGGTATACCATCCCAGCATTCAATCGAAACATAAATGAAATTATTGCAACTAAGCCATTATAGTACAACAGAGAGTGACTGTACTAGCAGCCTACACGCTAGTTCCACCAATGTATCCTTGCCAAGACAATTAAATTGTCTGCTGCACTACTGTCGACCAAATATTATGTGCACTCGAGTTTGCAGGTTGTTTGTGAAGTAACCATTAGACCTACATAAAATCCAATAACTTCATCATTTTCGTCGTTCTAGTTTACGTTAGGTCTTGTAGGATTGGATTTTTTATTTATATTTAAATATTTTTTATCACAGTTGGAACACAAAAAGTGCCCGTTTTTTAAGTGTGTTTCAAATTACTCGCGAACGGCAAGTGCAAACCAAGGGCAAAGCATGGTCAAGGGCGCGGGATGACGTCACGCTCACCAGAGTGCGCGGGGACGTGCCCCTTCCATCCAGTCTAAAAACACTTATAGTGGGCGATGTATTGAAGATAGAGGTATGCTCTCGCGGACGTTTTGTAGAACTTTTCATGCTGACCAATTCTTACGCTCATAGTATATTGATATGTTTAACGGTTTACCCAGCGTAAGCTTAAGAAGCGCACGGACGCCAAGTTTGTTTTCGACTTTTTCACTGAAATCGTTACTTATTGGCTTCCTTAGATTATACATAAATTATTTTCTACAGAATCTTTCCTCGAGATATCCTTTACAGAATAGTGAAAACCGCATTAAAATCCATCCAGTGGTTGTCAAGATTACCTGGGACATCCAAGAATCGGGGATTTTTGTCTTATACTAACGAAGTAGTGATTCGTGCACCAAGTGGTACTATGACGTCACACACCTCAGTGCATCTGGGTACATTTCGTCCCGTCACCGTAACGTAACGCCAGACCCCAGCGTAACGACGAAGTCGACAAGATCATTTAAAATGATAAAAAGAAGTATGTTTCTGTTAGTGGGTGCAAACCACTTCATCGAGATAAACCACCAGTGAACCATAGCGCACATGCTTTAACTGATATTTCGTGACATCTGTCTGTGTTGTTGATTGTCATGTGAGATAACGTTTACGACATGGCACTCACAATACAAGGAGAAGAAGTGAGTTCCCCTGTCTCCCGCTCGTTATCCAGAGAGCCCTCCTGGCTCATATTAAGCTGCACGTGATGAGGATGTCAAGGAGACGTCAAGCGTCACTTCCTCCTCGACATCAACCTGGCTATCCAGGACACAAGTAACTCAGGGAGTTACGCCAGATAGTGCTTTCCTTCTCTCCTGCTACCCGGCCTTTTTTGGGATCACATCACATTCCAATGATGTTACCGAATTTCCAAGATATTCTTCTTTCAACAACAGCGGCTTCGGTGGCGTAGTTGGTAGCATGCTGAGCTTCTATGCCCAAGATCGTGGGTTCAAACCCGCCCGAAGTCGTCGGATTTTTTAAGAACGTTGAAAATCCCTCAGTATGCCTTCCTTCGGAGGGGAAGTAAAGCCGGCGGCCCCATGTCATAGATTTATGGCATGATAAAGAACCTTCCACTAATTACACCTGTGTGAAGCTAAATTATATATAGGATAAACATTTGACTAACGTTCTTAGGTTCCTACGTTCGTCGTCAAGAGCCGACTGCGGTGGCATCTGGTAATTAAGTTCTGAACTAGTTGGTCGTTGACGGTGGCGTTTGGCGGTAAAAGAAGGAACTACTTGAAAAATTCAATGTCTTCAGTCCTTACTTGAATTAAAACAGATTACACACATTAATACAGTCATCACAATTAATAACGGTTATCAGACAGATTCTACACACACCCAAAGTACACGGGGCTACATGACCGCGTTGTCGCAGCCCCTAAACTAAGAAACCAACCACCCATTATTTCAACAACATACATACATTTTCATTTGAGACTGTTTTGCCTTTCAGCGTCCAGTCTAGTCTGCAAGCCTCTGTTTGCGAACAAGTCACCTACTTGATGCCCTATTAGCAGTTAGCATTGGCAGGTGAACAGCAAATGGAAGTAAGAGACTTCTGTTAGTTAGGAATTAAAATAACAAGTGATGGACGAGGCAGAGAGGATATAAAATGTAGGTTGGCTCAGGCAAGGAATGCCATTCTACAGAAAAGGAATCTGTTGACATCGAATATAGATTTAGGTATTAGGAAGTCATTTTGGCACACCTTTGTCTGGAGCGTGACACTCTATGGAATTGAAATTTGGACTGTTGGAGCAGCAAAAAAGAGGAGAATTGGGGCATTTGAAATGTGGTGTTACAGGAGAATGATGAAGATGAAATGGATCGATAGGGTTACAGATGAAGAGGTATTAAGACGAGTGGGAGAGGATAGATGTTTCTGACGACTGCTAATGAACACATAGGCTACTAAGACACCCAGGAATACCAAGCTTAGTTATGGAAGGAAGGGTCGCGGACAAGAACTGTAGGGGTAGATCAAGGTTAGAATATGTTAAACAGATTGCCTCGGATATAGGGTTTGGTAGCTATATAGAGATGAAACGATTAGCTCAGGACAGGGAGGCATGGAGGTCTGCATCAAACCAGTCAAAAGACTGAAGACTCAAACGAACGGCCTCCTCTGCTTTTTCACTTCTAACTTTAGAATTGTTCAACTCTGAATCTAACTATCGCCTTCTAGGTCTACCTCTACTTCTCTTACCCTCTACAGCAGAACTCATTAACCTCTTAGGTTATCTCTCCTCCACCTTTCTCTTCACATGACCACACCATCCGAGTCGACTTATACGAACAGTTTCATCCAGCGTATTCTAACTTAACCTTTATCTCTTCATTACAAGTTTCTTCCTGCCATTGCTCCCATCTATTTGTCCCAGCAATCATTCGTGATACACTCATATCAGTTACCTCTAGCTTATGTATAAGATATCCTGAGTCTACCCAGCTCTCACTTCCATACAGCAAGGTCGGTCTAAATACTGAGCTATGTAGAGAGAGTTTTGTCGCTACACTAACTTCTTTCTTGCTGAATATTGTAGATCGCAACTGAGAACTCATTGCATTGGCTTTTCTACACCTTGACTATTGCCTTCTCTATACTACCATCCTGAGGCCGGCCCCGTGGTGTTGGGGTAGAGTGCCTGCCTCTCACCCGGAGGCCCCGGGTTTGATCCCCGGCTCCATCAGGGATTTTAAAACTGACGTGAGGGTTAGAACGGGGTGCACTCAGCCTCGTGAGGACAATTGAGTAGCTGTCTGACAGTGAGGCAGCGCCCCGATCACGAATACCAAGATTAACGGCCGAGGGGACCCGATGCGCTGATCACGCGTCGCCCCAATATCTGCAGGCCAAATGGCTGGGCAGCGGTCGCTTGGTCGGCCTAGGCCCTTGAAGGGCTGTATAGTGCCAGGGGTTGACTTTTTTTGACTTTTTTATACTACCATCATGAGATAATACACAACTCAAGCAGTTAAAATGTTCCACCTGCTCCTAATCAGTTACTCCTAACAACATCTGAAGAACTGGATTTCTTTCCACGATCTAATGACAACCAAAGAGACCTCCTATTCTTGGAGAGCGGCTTCGGTGGCGTAGTTGGTAGCATGCTGAGCTTCTACGCCCAAGATCGCGGGTTCAAACCCGGCTGAAGGCGTCGGATTCTTTAAGAACGTTAAAAATCGCTCAGTATGCCTTCCTTCGGAGGGGAAGTAAAGCCGGCGATCCAATGTCATAGATTTATGGCATGTTAAAGAACCTTCCACTAACTACACCTGTGTGAAGCTAAATTATATATAGGTTAAACATTTGACTAACGTTCTTAGGTTCCTATGTTCGTCGTCAAGAGCCGACTGCGGTGGCATCTGGTAAATAATTTCTGAACTAGTTGGTCGATGACGGTGGCGTTTGGCGGCAACAGTAGGAACTACTTGAAAAAATACATTGCCTGCCGTTCTTACTTGAATTAAACAGATACACACACTAATACAGCCATCACAATTAACACCGGTTATCAGACAGATTCTACACACACCCAAAGTACACGGGGCTACATGACTGCGTTGCCGCAGCCCCTAAACTGAGGAACCAACCAACCAATATATCCTTGAAATCAGTCAAACAACGGGCTCCAATATTGTGAGGTTGTGTTAGCAAACACTGGCTCGACTCATGTCTCCTGATCTAGAGAGTTGATTGTCGCGCCACGTAAATTTTGTTGGTAGGTGATTTAGCGCCAAAATCGAAAGTTGTAGCTTTGTTTCCTGAACGCATCAGGGCAAGCCATATCTTACATCCATATGGCTTGTACTCAAAAAGAACCTGGACTAATAGTTGAAAGCCTTCTTGGGGGTGTTTGGTTTCCCTGCGGGAATTGGAGTTTTAACACGATTAAGACCTATTTAATGCGATAGAGCTCTTGACTGTTGCCCCGGAGGTCCGAGTTCCTTTTCCGGCTATACCAAGAAATTAAATTCTGGTCTGAGTGCTGAAACGAGGTCCACTCAGCCTCGTGAGTCAAAACTGAGAAGAGGTGGGTTCGATTCCCTACTTAGCCATCCTGGTAATGGTTTACCACGGTTTCCCACCTTTACTCCAGGTGAATTCTGGGTTGGTTACTTTCTTGAGGCCATGGCCGTTTCCTTTCCAATCCTCATCTGAATTACAAATACACACACTAATATGGCCATAACAATAACACAGGTCATCAGACAAAAACTCCACACTCACCCTAATACACGGGGATAAATAACCACGATGTCCAAGCCCCTTAAATGAAACAACACCAAATATTTAAGGCGACGTAGCAATGGCATTTAGCTCTCTTCTTTACATAAAAATGTCATATGCATAAAATATAACCTGAAGTAATACCATTGGGGATGTTTGATTTCCTTGCGGGAATCGGAGTTTTAAGACGTTTAAAAACTACTGTAATTAAGGTGAACTGGGAAGGAAATCTGCTCGTGTCCGTCGGTAACACTGTTTGTACCATCATTGCCCAATATTCACTAAATACACTTTTACTTTAAGTGTGAGATCTCGGATAAAATATATCAGGCCTGACCAGCACGTTCATTGCCGAAAAGAAAAAAATCAACTGAAAATAATTATTGGAGTTACCACATTCAGTCATTTTGTATGTGTTGTTTGTGGTACTAAGCTTAGGTTATCGACAAGTGGACTTCTGTCATCACACGTCACACCTGTGTTCCATTTTCCAAATAGTTTTACTTCTTACTATGATTCTCATTTACTCGATATGAAGCAGGAGCGCAGGGTTGTCTGCTTAGAATGCACCGCGTGTCGCAGTGCAGCCCGGTAATTGGCCGAGTGACTTGCGCGCTTGAACTTTCTTTACAAAGGGAATTTATCCCAGACTGGGATAATTTAAGGTACTGATTCTCGGTAACGACTGGATAGATTTTTCCTTCGCTTTTATTGGATTGTTCTTTATTCTTTTATTAGATCAGATGCTACCAGTTAATTGAACCCCCAAGATCATATTTCATGTTAGCAAACATTGAAGACATCTCCAGTATGGCCAGGTCAGATCCTTTGTATTGTTAGCCTATTTTCAATTTTGAAAAAATAGGCTTATGAGATCACCTTTTGTCCGTGTGTGTGTGCGCGTGTGTGTGTGTGTGTGTGAGAGAGAGAGGGGAGTGTGTGTGTGTCCCCCTAATAACTTCTAAACGGTTGGAGCGATTTCAATGAAACTCGGTAACTTCATAGCACTGTTCCGGACGACCCCGACCGTGCCCTTCAAATTTTATTACGTCTCACCAATCCAACATGGCGGCTGTGCGAAATATTTCAGCAGCATTTAATATCTCCGAAACTATTCCCGATATCACCCTGGATTTTTTTACGGTGATAAAGGGAACTACTATAAGTTCACCTATGTGACTTTTGAAAAACTGTTAACTACAAAACCAACATGGCGGCCATGCGAATTGGCGACTTTTAAATAGACGTTTCTCGCGATTTAACCAACCAAACGCAATAAAACTTGGTACAGTATATGTTTATACACATTGTAATGCACCGACATCTAACTTAGTTCACTTGTTTACATAACCACAAGATGGCGGCTGTGCGAAATATTTCACCGGCATTCTATATCTCTGAAACTATTACCGGTATCACCCTGAAATTTTGTACGAAGATAAAGGTTACTACTGTAAGTTCATCTATAAGACTTTCAAAAACTGGTTAACTACAAAACGAACATGGCGGCCAATCGAATTTTAAAATTTTAAATAGACCTCTCTCGCGATTTAATGTTCCAACCGCAATGAAATCTGGCAAAGGAAATGTTTATTTACATTGTAATACACTGGTATCTAATTAAGTTCAATTGTTTACATAACCTCAAGATGGCGGTTTTGGGAATTTTAAAATTAAGTTTTTATTTCTTGTGTCGTAATCATGCGATCGATGTGAAAGTTTGAATAATGAACCTACGCAATAATGTTCCTTTAATGGTTAACGACTTTATGGCCTATACATTTTACAATCCAACATGGCGACCATCCGAAATATTTAGACGGCTCTGAATATCTCCGAATCTATTATAGCAATCAAAATGATTTTTTTTATGTTCATAGAGGCTATGAACTTAAGTTCACCTATAGGACTTTAAATAACCTGGTGATCACAAATCCAACATGGCGGCGACGCGAAGTATAAATATTCACATGGACGTTTCTCGCAATTTTACCATCCGAGTGCAGTGAAACTTGGTACAGTAAATCCTTATACGAATGTTAATCCACTGGCATCTAATTTATTTCAATTATTTCCATAACCACAAGATGGCAGTTGTGCGAAATTTTAAAATCTCCTTGTTACTTCTTGTGTCCTAATCATGCGATTGAAGTTTTAATGCTACACGTACACAATAATCTTCATGTAACAGTACATAACTCTAGGACCTACATATTTAAAATCCAACATGGCAATCATCCGAAATATTTAGTCGGTTCTCAATATCTACGAATCTATTACAGCAATCAAACTGAAATTTTGTATGTATATAGAGGCAATTAACATAAGTAGGATATATGAAAATAGGCTGTATAGTTCTTCACGGAACTACTTTCTTTTTTTTCAGTCGTCAACATGTTTGCAGGAGGTCACTTACCATGGGAGGTTCATTTTAATATTAAATAAGGATTTACACATAAATAAAACACAAGTATTCAACACGAAAGCAGCCGCGAAACAATCCAGCAAGAACACCACAAGTGACAGACAACAGCTAAAACACAAGCACCATGGTCTACAGGTGGCCCAAACCAAAGGAGAGAAACTACAAGAAATTCATTAATAATGATAATTCCATGTAACCAGACAAATCTTTGATTTCTTCCGTAGCCGCAAAACAAAACCCACATCGTTTAAAGAAAATGAAAGAGACCTAATAGAATTAAATGATACAGAAAATTCACTGCGCAATCGTAAAGCTAAAATAATTATTAAATACAATAATATAAGGTTCCAAGACAAAACTTCACTAAAATCCAAACCAATCGTCTTGGAAGAAGAGAGGAAAAGAAGATCAGAAATAATGAATAGATTCTGGGCGCAAAGAAAAGAACAACACGCATTGACATTATTGATTCAACGTACCCCAAAGAGGGTGAAACGAAAGAACAAGAAGATGACTCCATGTAACGTAGCTCCAAAGAAAAAACACGCATGTAATCAAATAGTCTGGGAAGTAAAAGCAAGGTTAACTGTCTCCAAAACCTACTAATTTACACAAATATTCTGACTCGAAAATTCGCGAGAAATGTACAGTAGATGTCGAAGACTGTCGAGTTATTTTGTAAGTTACTGGGAACGTTACAACCCTGTTAATATGCATAATATGCAAGTGACTGGCTGAGTGGTGTAGCGGTAACGTTCTTGCCTGCTGTTCCAGTGGTTGCAGGATCAAATCCTGGAGCAGCCAGTTGGCATTTGAGGGTGCACAAATGTGAGGGAGCCGTGTCAGTAAGTTTACTGGCATGTTAGAGATCGCATTAGGAGTAAAATTCCGGCGTCTCTATAAGCCGCAGTAGTTAAAAAGTATGTGAAACCAATGAAATCATCAATACTTCATAAAATTTTTATTAAAGAAAAATACAATTTTAGTTAATTAATGGAATCAAATCAAATTATATCTCAGTATCGTAGATGGTTTAACCACAACACAGATTAAATAAGCCCGTTGAGTTAGGTTTTAATTAGCAGATTCTGGTAATTCTAGTGTTATCACTAAGGCCCGGAAGTTCATGCAAAATCATACTTTTGCATATTTACGCATATTTTGGTCATTTTAACACAATGCATCATAGTTTTCTCCCTTAGCTATTTAAGTGCATATCTCTCCTTGATAAGGGTGTATATTCTAATTTCCTGTTGTTTTGAAGCGCGTTTGTTACTTCATGTTCTTAACGTCGTATATTTCGATTCGGACTCCGAGAGTCTATCACAATATAAAACTGAAATTATTTTAATACCTAGTATGTTTCAGTCCTTTTTGCAAGTTAATATCAATTATTTTTATTCAGGAATCACTATGTGAAAATCCACAGCCTGCTTCCAGTCTCCGACCGGGTCAGGAATGGAATGAATAAAGCCCCCATCTAGCGGCGAGGATATGAACTGTACCGGCTGCCGAGGCCTGACGCACTCCTCTGGGGCAATGATTAAATGAATGACAGATGAAATGAAATGATAGTGGAGAGTGTTGCTGGAATGAAATTTTTGACAGGGAAAACCGGAGTACCCGGAGAAAAAACTGTCTGCCTCCGTTCTGTCCAGCACAGATCTCACATGGAGTGAGCGGGATTTGAACCACGGACCCAGCGGTGAGGCCGGCGTGCTTCCGCCTAAGCCACGGAGGCTTCAGGAATCACTATGTAGATATTGTAAATTATTTTCATTTTTTAATTCAAAGGCTGTTAAAATTGTATATCAGTTATACTTGAAAATAAACATAATTAAATAATTATTGATCGTCAACACCACTTGAAGTTCCATAAAATAGCATTTCCTATTATTTAGAACTGGTTCTACGTTGATATATTATTTTAAAAAAACTTAACGAGCCTAACAGTAGTCGCATATGATGTGTTACACCTGACATAGAAGAAACCTCACATGAAATTGTTGATACACCGGTATTGTATGTCTACCCCTTATTATTCCCGTTTTCCTAGGGGGTCGGGGATGAGATGCGATGGAAGTCTTTGTGGCGGATGGTTTTTATGGCCGGATGCCCTTCCTGACGCCAACCTCACGAGAGGAGTTAATGAGAGATGAAATGAATGATGGTGAATGAAACTGGGTAAGGATGTGGAAGGAAGCGGCCGTGGCCTGTCAGATGGTACCGTCCCAGCATTTACCTGGAGTTGAAAATGGGAAACCACGGAAACCTTTTCAAGGGCACGCGACGGTGGGGCTCGAACCCACACGTCTACCGAGTCAGCAGAGAACTTGGCCCCATGACCTAACACTGCGCTTTAGCGAGCGTAGCAACCACTGTCGGTTATATTTTTAGTGAACTGTGTAATTTGTAAACGTATCATTTGGCATTCATTTCAAGTATTTTTGAGGAGATAATTGGGCTCCCGTCTACAGTACGTGTTCTCTGACTGAACAACAAGATGAAATGAATGATGGTGAATGAAACTGGGTAAGGATGTGGAAAGAAGCGGCCGTGGCCTGTCAGAAGGTACCGTCCCAGCATTTGCCTGGAGTTGAAAATGGGGGAAACCACGGAAAACCATTTCAAGGATGGCAAATTGTTGATACACCGGTATTTTATGATGTTATTGGCACAAATATTAATCTATTGTAAAAGGGAGTGTTTTACAGATATTGTAGTTTATAATACGGAACTCATTTTATTAGAGGTTTTGTAGCTTCCACCAGTACTAGCCTAAATAAAGAATACGATGTGGATCAACTAGATTAATAGACGCGACACCGCTCATAACCTTAAAATCCCTATAAATAGGCCAACTTGCGAGTAAATGCAATGTGCACAGCAGTAGATCATGAAAGGCTTGCCCAGTTCCCGGACCTCTTGATTCACAGACCAACACGTAATTTCATATGGATTCTGTTAAAATGAGCCATATTGATATGATAAATATCGTTTAAAATGATAATCGGGTAGCGAAAATATCCGACCCGTCCGGGATTCGAACCCGAGAACTCTAGATTTACAGTCAAAGGCGCTAACACCGCGGCTATTACAGCCACGGAAATATTAAGCACAAGATGGTGACTTATTTTCACGTACCAATAATACAGCATCATGGAATTAAGTTTCATTTATATTTTGCTTGTTTCGATAATGTTCCTGCGTGAAATTGAGTTTAAAATGCCTTGTGAGTAAAGAGAATGTGTTCAGCAATAGTTCATGAAGGCTTGCTCAGTTCTCGTATAAACACAACGATTATATTATATTGATGACTGTATTACCGTTATCTGGGTTAATATTCCAATAGCCATTGTGCAGAAACATAATACAGGCAATGCCGACTACTTACAATGTGTGATATTAAAGCATTTTATCATTTAAATACTGATACGAAGACTTCGACAGAATGAAAGTGTTCAGCAATGCGATCTAGCTGGCAGTGCGTCTTACACACATCCGTCAGATCCACCTCCGTCCCATTTTTCAAAATCACTCCCACGAAAATAGGCTATCCAGCAACCGAGTGGAAAGATGTTACACATCATACAGTGTAGTTATATGTCGGTCTGTTCATATTTTGTTTGTATTCAAAATAGAAGCGCTAATGAATACGGAGTGGACGTAATTACCATAGTAATTTGATAGTGCATATACAGGGTCTTTCATATAAAATAAGAGAGCCAAGCGGCGGCTTTGTTAACCGCCGCTGCGGTCACCTTGGCCGGGCTTTTGGCGTGCCAACTACTTGTGCTAATTTTGTGAGTGATTTATTCGGAGACCGTTCAAGATTCTCGCTAATGTCATCTAGCTCATCCTCTGTTCAAACTGTTCGTGTGCGGGCATGTTTTTTATTGAGCACCGAGCCAGTAGTGTCAAACTTATTTGCAATTACGTGAATCTGTGCTAGTGAAGGTGGCACTTCATCAGGAAATTGCTGAACAAATGCATCACGTACCCGCCGAGCCGACTCGTACTTAAAATAAGTTCTACATAAAAAATACGATGTTGCAATGATAACTGTCTCACCATGTTAGCACTTGAGGTTTCGACTGCGACTGAGCAAATGCACGCTTATTGCAAGGTCAAGTTTGGTAATGTCAATCTGTTATTTTTATACAGTCCATCGGAACTTGAAAAAAAAAAGACAGCCATCGTATGTACTATGCGCGCGCTTTCAATACTATAGGGGTTTCGGTTTCATCAACAATAACTAACTAACTAACTAAAGTAAGATTTCAGCATTGTACACACGCTAGCAAGGCCGCTGCATCATATAGGATTGTACACACGCTTAAAGCAGGGGGCCTTGGTGCGCCAAAAGCTTGGCCAAGGTGACCGCAGCATCGGTTAACAAACCGGCCGCTTGGCGCTCTTATTTTATATGAAAGACCCTGTATTTGAAACATGATGCATATTTGACCAATAATTAGTGCATATTTGCATGCATATTTATTCATTTAATAGCTCATGAACTTCCGGGCCTTAGTTATCACAAATGGTCCGTTGCACCGACCTTGCAAGGAATTTCATTTCGAGTTACAACACACGTGCTAGCCTCCGGGACAAACAAAGGGCAAACCCCACCACTCTTATGTTGATGCTCGGGGCGCGACATCTTAAGCTGCACGAAATTGGAAGGCTAAGAAAACAGCTTGAAAGTTTGTATAAGTTTATACAGGCAGTGAGGGAAGATGTGCTGGGCTTAAGTCAAGGAAACGAGCTTGCTATATGCATATTTTATACAAGGAAGAAATAATAAGACCTTCTATGCACTATACATTCAATATATTAGATCCCCCAGTTGCAGACAGTGATGTCGTTCTGGAGATTAATTGATCTCCTTTCAGTTTGGTCATGCGTGTGGACCTTGCAAATGGAGCGTTATTGAAGACAGTCCGGTACCGCATACAAATAGAACACGTCTCTGAAATATATAGAGTGTTAAAATAAGAGTGTCCAATATTTAAAAAAACAAGAAAACAATGTCTGGTGTATAAAGATGGTATATTGGCTTTCACGGCCAAGGAATAAAAACTCAGCAATTTTTCTAGGTTTATCCCGTGTCTTTTTGTAAGCCTTTATAGGGAGGTGAATGGCTTCTTCAGCTTTAAGCTCTCACAGTAAAGATGATGATGATGATGATGATAATTGTTGTTTTAAGGGGCCTAACATCTAGGTTATCGGCCCCAAACACAGTAAAGAAGCGCAGGTGCGTTTCATTAGAAGGGAGGTAGAGCTCAATTCGCTACTCCTGTGGGGGTCCGGGCACGGACACCAAGAGGCCACTGATGAACAAGCTTGGTGTTCCTAGGCAAACCCCCATACAAGTCACGGCATAAACCTAGAAGAATTGCTGAGTTTTAATGTCTGATATGGTTCTCTCACTTTCCTCGTTAACCTTTGAAACCAAGCTCTGGGCGGACATGTATACATTCCATGTCTGGGGGAAGCAAGGCTTTCCCAGCTCAAGGCGCTGTGTTGTCAACTCTCCACTGTCGCCACTGAAAGCAAGAAGCGAGACTGGACAGAACTGTGTGCAGCTGTGCAACACTGGAGTCCTAACACGCAAGCAGGTAGCCAGGACCGGATTCTGGACTTCACGTGGAGTGAAAGAGCAAGCATGCTATTGGTCAAGAACCATCAGCTATTGGTCAGCAAGTTACAATGGATATTGTCAGGTGTTTGATTCGCCGTTCGTTAACGAGAAATGTGATTTTATAACAAGTGTCCTACATTGCCTACTCTCTGAGATCTGAACACTAGTTCAAAAGAATGCTCAATGTAGGCCTAATGTCCAATCACTGCAATGCATTCTTCTCTACTTCAAAATAAGTAAGACACCACGGTACGTATCCAGTGTGAAGAGACCCGCGGCTTACCTGTGCTCGTTAAATCGTGCGCCACGACCGCGTGGGCAGCTGGAACAAGTCCGGAGGTCGTAGGCTTGAATCCAGGCGCCACCAGTGGCTAACCTGAGTGTGTCTTTTCCCCAGGTTCATCCACACTCCCTCCAGGAAAATGCCAGTATAATACCTCATTTTAAGTCCCGGAGTGCCTACCCCATATTTGTCCCTACTACAGCCGCACACACTACTACAGTCATCACATAAATACAGGTATCAGACAAATTCAACACACACCCAACTACACGGGGCTGATGATTAAGATGTCTAAAGCCCCTAAATTGAATTAACAACAACAGCATAGTTAAGAGTAATATACACGAACGCACCCAAACACGATTGAAATTACTCCACTGGAACCACACAACTGAACTGCTTGATGGAGCGCCAATACAACTCTGTTCACAACCCAACAAAACATTTATCATTATTCCTTGTGACGTGTCGGTATTCCATGCCAGGGATGCCAACTATCATTATCTGGTGGTCTATGCCTCTTATGAGCAATTGTTAATAAGAGAATATACGAACGTTACGCTACTTTTACATTTAAAACCAATAAACTTTTAATATTTAAATGACAATATCTCAAGCTGTTAATGTTGGACTTGGTCATGCAAACTTGGACCGGCACATTGGTGTCCAGTGGGCATATTTCATGGAGGGGCTTGGCCAGAAAATATATCGTTATTCGCTACCAACAGGTGAAATCATCAGTCGTGGAGATGTTGTGTTACTTTATTTTAGGCGCTCGGAATATCTTGGTCATCATCTCCGCGTATGTGTGTGTTTTCAATTTTCTGGTAACCTGTGTTTCTATGATGGCTGTAGGAGTGTGTAACTGTAATTATACGGGTTGAGGATGTGGTAGGCACCCCAAGACTTGAATTAAGGTACTATCCCGGCATTCGCCTGGAGGGAACGTGGGAAACAGCACTACAGATGAACTCTGTCAGCGCCGGGATTTGAACCTCCGATCACCGGACATGCTGCAGCTCCCCATCACGGCCGTCGATCGCGTTCCTTGGCATCTAGAGATTCTTTGTGAATGTTCTTTATAAAATGTTTTGATTTATTGCAGGAATCTGCTACTGTTTTGGTGGCCTGTTTCAACGTAAAATGGAACTAGTTCACTCTAGCTTTATCATCACATTTCTCAACAAGTGTGCGAATTAATTGCCGGGCCTCACTTTGAACAACAAAATTTTTCCTTTTAGAAGACCGAGAAATGAATCCCGCAGTTCCTTCGGCCATACAGCTTATTGCTGGAGCAGACATAATTATATCTCCAGCATTTAATTGACCTTCTTGCTTCAGGTGGATTTTGAAATGAATTTTATTTGTGTCCTGAGAATTACGTCCACTACACACGAGAATGTTAGAGAAAGAACTGTGTGATTACTCACTCATTCACAACACCACAGTGGTTTAAGCAACGGCCCTATGTTGGCAGTATTGGACTAGACAAGAATTCCAGATAACACGGCGGGCCGTTGACAGGTCCTCCTCTTCCCGCTTGCCACTTCACCTTACCCCGGAAGTTCATGGATCTTGGACCCGAGCAGCGCATTGTACCCCTTCTAGTCATTGGACAAACTCGTATTGACCAACTGAAGTTGATATAAAGTACTATCCTGGCATCAACCAAGAGTGGGAGTGAATAAAAAACGGAAAATAACCATACTCAGAGTAGTCGCTAATAATAATAATAATAATAATAATAATAATAATATCGTATGGCCTCGGGTGCCGGGTGCAAGCTTCGTAATTTGACACCCAGAGGGTAGCTTGCATGTCGAATTTCGTTGTTCCTTGAATCACTATGAAAGTCAAGTCAAGGAGGTTAGATATCTAAGCTCCTTGAACACTATAGCGCTTTCTAGTAGAAATGAGGAACTTTGTGTTGGCGGAAACTCCCGAGATTAATTTTGCCATTATGAACACGGCCTACTGAATTCAAATGGGTTCTTTGACATGCCAACATCGTATGACATGCGTGTCGTATTTTTGCCGCCTTTCAAAAATCACTTACCACGGCCAGGAGCGAACCTGCAATCTTGGAGTTAGTAGACCGACACGCTATCCACTCACCCACCGTGGCAAGCTAGAGTAGTTGCTGTCAGCACCGGAGTGTAAGAGAAGCAGTGCACGTGATTGTTGGATTCAGTAATCAACGATTTCATTGCGAGAGGTATATAAACAGAGAATGCCGCAAGGTAACTTCAAACAGGGGATCTTAGAAGCACCTCATTTACTCACAGAGTCTTGCAAACTAGACTGGACTCTGAAGATATTGTCCATAACGATAATAAATGAATAATATTCACATTTTCCATTGCAGCTCTACCTCCCTCCTACAATACTTGCCGAGCAGGGAGTCGAACTCTACCCACAGCACAATATATCATACTGATGTAACAACATTGGGAACTGATTCCTTTAACACTACATCGTATAATTAATTCACATAAATATTGGAATTGTGTTTTCAAACGTAACTCCTTATTTAGATAATGTATTCATGAGAAAAGAAGGCAACAAATGGGAAACAAGGCCTAGACCGACGACAGAGAACCGAGGACTGTCTTTCAAACAATTATCGTGCTCAATTACGACATACTTGGGTTAAACGAGGTAAGCTCGTAAGCAATGAATATTACATCAGGCAGGAAACAAGCCTGGAGACTCTAATAAATAACAATTAAAGGGAGATGTTTTAAAAGAACCTTTCAAATATCGGGACGTGCAACAAGCACTGACATCCGGGGTTTAATGAATACGTAGTCTACATGTTCCTCCATGGATGCACTCGCCCATTCAAGAACACAGGATTATGTGAAGCACAAATAAATGCTACTAACAATAATGCAAGGTTTATCTTGCTGATCGAAATATTGGCTAGTTCTCCTGTCCCCAACAGCTTTCCAATGTTTTCCTAGTCCGTAAATGACGAGTGTAGTGGATTGTTGTTTGAGTCTTACGTCTTTTGACTGGTTTGATGCAGCTCTCCATGCCTCCCTGTCCTGAGCTAATCGTTTCATCTCTACATAGCTACCACACCCTACATCCGAGGCAATCTGTTTAACATATTCTAACCTTGGTCTAGTGGATTACATTTCACATAAACATTCTGAGAAATATGTGAATTAATTAGCAATTATTAATTAGTCATATAAGGGAGTAACAAGAGCAACATGTTGTTGGATCAGAATGTATTTTGTACCATATCTTCAATAAACAAGGCTGGCATTAACGGCATTATTAAAGTTTCCATGACATTCTCAATGGACCGGGTGCTCTTATAGAGGACTGATTAACTTACGCGTGGCGAGAATGTAAAATAGCCTTTAATAGTTGAGGATGTCCAGAATATAGTAACCTAAACCATATTAGGATGTGTGCTAGACTTGGCAGCAAGCATATGTTACAATGATCGACAAACACAGGCAGTTAGGGATGTGGAGGAAAGGCCAAGAAGCATAAGAGATAACGAGAAAACACAGGAAATTCCTTCCAGTTCAGTGCAGGCAGTGGTGTCGGCAGCTGGGCGGGAAAGGACCACACTTTGCTCAATTAACTAAATTCACAATCCACACTAACCTGACCATTTATTAACAATCACAGATAGCCTATAACACTAAGCAAGTAAACTCGAATTATTAATTCACTAATTAACTACAGTATCTGCAAATACCAATTGAAATGACAAAAGTTGCTAAGATATAAAAAAAAATCAGCTCAGTATTGGGCTGAATAATGTTAACAGCAAGTACCGTAAGAATTTCCCAAGCAGATGGCGTTAAAACATTAAAATCAATATTTCCGGCCAATCCCCTATTTCAATTCTTCACTTTTGATATCATGCAAAAGTACAATCTGTCATTTCATTGGTGCAATTGCAATAACCCAGTCCAAGTTTCAACACAATTATGAAACTAAAAGAATACATTAGAGATTGAGAAAAGAAGCATACACTATGATTTAAAGAAAAATACTTGAAAAGGAAGAAGGGGATACTATTGTACTGTAGGTCGTCAGTAGGTTAGACCTACTGGGCGATACCACAGGTCACTACTAGGTCACATGACTGTCTGAACGAAAATTACTGCTCGTACTGCAAGCAAGAAGATCTGGGACGTAAGGTTTTGTTATTGACTGTAAAGCTTCCTTATCATAATGAATTTAAAATGCATGCGTTGATTCTAAATATGTTGCTAGCTTGAAGAAAAAAAAATACACATTGGGGTATTTACCTGGGCTATTTAAGTCAAGCATGTGGCATGATACAGACTTTCTTAAACGTTATATTCTATTTATAGCTACATTTTGTATGTGTTTTATGTTGTGTTTTTTAGTTATACTGCAGTTAAATCTTTAGTGTCGTTGATGACGTCATGGATGCTGGCATTTTGTTTACGTATTGTGACATATACTACTCCCCCATTCAATGCGGGGCTACATGACCGCGTTGTCGCAGCCCCTAAACTAAGGAACCAACCAACCCATTCAATGCCTATAAACAGGAATGATAAGTGATAAAGAATCTTGAGGATTTTGAATATTGTTTTTTCTTTTAAGCTAATATAATTTAGATTTACATGTATCTGATATATATTGGTGTCTCAAGAAGGTACTGAACTGATCTTACTATTTCTATACTGTGCCCTTTTAGCAAGAAATATGCAAATCACAGTATGCCAGCATTGCTCAATTCGGGATTTCCGGGGTTGTAGTATGTTCTCCCACTCTGTGACTTACACATTTTGGACTAAATAGAGGACACACTTGCAAAAATAACAACAAAATCAACTCCTATTTTAAAACATTTAATTAACCAAAATTATGGCGCTACAAACAATAAAACAAATAAACTACTGACCAAAATCCTTCTACTTGTTCCAAGCGAACAAGGAATAACAAAGGAATTAAACAAATATTATATTAAAACACATGGTTTCCTTTAAAACCAACAATTCATAATTATTTTTACTTCCATAAAGTACCTATCTTAAAGTTCCATATAACTACGAGCTCCTTTGGCTCGATATTTTCCAATAATAATGGTGTCATTCTTCTTATACACCTCAAATACTATTTTTATATTTTCTTATCATCAAAACAAATATATAATTACATTTAAAGTACATGTTAATTCTTTACTTAAATATTTGGGCACTTCACATGTTTTCAGCATTTATCATCCCTCTCAAGTTTTTACAAATTCACCATAGTGATCGGGAAAATACTTGTGTACTCCAGAGTTATAAAGATTACTTGACAAAGTCAAAAACTATGATTACTCCCGGAACCCAGTTATCTTCATTTAACTCGTGGAATCCTACTTCCATACAACATTACAATAGGGATTGTTATTTATTTTATTTGTCTTATAAGACCATTATCACATAAGAAAACTACGATCTGAATTTGCAAGCGATAATTTCGTCTACAAGGACCTCGGTTCACTTCCCGGGTCATTAACAACTTTTAAACACTCACGGTGTATTATTTACTTCTTACAGACGGCCTTCACCCAACCCTCCTGCTATGAGGGTCAGACCGTTATACTCGAGCGAGATTTATGACTGGGGGGGGGGGGGGGGTGACTTCCAGTCTAGTCTACGGTTGGAGGTCTTCTCAATGCTTTTAAAACAAATCTTCCTTTCTTCCAGTTCTATGGAGAGACCTGGCATTTAACTTCTCTTTTCACTTTCAACAATATTATTTGGCTCATAAACCACTTTCGTAACCTTGGCATTTATTAATTATAAAGGGTCCTCATTGATTGGGAAGAGTAATACACATTTTACGACGAATAATTAGGGGCTTCAACAACAAGAGGATTCTAGGTTCGAATCTCTTAACATGCCTCGGGAACCATTTCCACATTGGAGGACTTATACAAAATGCGATTTAGGGTCAGCCGTAGCCTACATGACCTACGCTCAATAATACCATACATTGGCTCCCTTTTCAATATAATAACACACACATGGCCTCGTGATCTATGTCACTATTGGAGGACTTACAACATATCTCAAATTACCGCAATCAACTACCCTTCATAAGTAATTTACCAAGTACTTTTAACCTTTACGCATTCCTAGCGTGACATTTTATTTTAATTGCGCTCCATTGCGCTATACATTATTTTTAAGCCTAGCGTCTTCCAAAGAACTGATAAATTCCATATTAACAATTGATACATATCTCAATTTTTATATTAATCTTTTCCTTTGACAATAATTGCTCTATTTTAAATAACATGCATTAATATCATGTCTTATACTTCTATTAAGGCTCCAACGCTCTTATTTTCATATCATTCAGTTTAATCTTTATTTATATTTCCTTGATATTATTATTATTATTATTATTAATACGCTTGCTTTTATAACATTCGTCAAATACACTGACATTTTATTCATACATTTCCTCTACAGGATTTATTCTTTCACATAATTATTTATAATTTCTCAAAATTCTATTTTTGTTCAGACCGCGTTCTTATTCTGTAATTAGTTATTTAGAAACATCCCTTTTACTCAAAAACTCCGGTGGATTTGTACACAATCATTTCCCCGACACCAAAACACAATGAAAATCTTTACTCACATGTTTAAGGTCGTTTCTTGACCCTTCTCCTCGATGCGTCATTTTGGCCCACTTTTTTTAAATTACTCCATCGTGTACAAATTCATTGCATGTACAGGCATATCTTGACACATATTTAACACGTATACATTTAACACTAATAACATTTTAAATACACTGGTGTATCCGTTTAGAACACACAATAAAAACACTGAAAATATATTACTTTTAACACAAATCTTGATATATTTACACTTCACAAATTTTGATCATTAGGCCGCTATTTAAGCCTATCACACGTGACCTCTTGATCTCCCGTCTCCAAGGGTGAAATTTAGTAATGTCGGCTTCCTATCCTCTCTGAATGTGAAAGTCACAAATCATCTACTTCCTCCCTGCAATAGCACTCCTTCGAATCCCGTTCTTGACGATCTGCTATTTCTCTGACACGAACGGCTCCCCTTTTAGACCCTATTTATTGATCTTAGCGAAAGTCTGTTCTGTTCACGGTCCCCTCGATAATTTATCGGTGACCTATGGATTTTTAGCAACTAATACTTCTTGCGTCTTAGTGCTTTTAAATAGTTCGTCTGCTTTCTTGAAACGATGTCTATAGTTTCCTGTCTTCTTCTTTGCTTATTCGGTTCCCGCACTTCTAATCTTCTTGAATACTTACGAACCTTATTTTCTCTGTCCCTGCTCGGGTTCTTTAAATTAGATAAACTGTTTATCTCGCTGTTACGGTACTTCCGTACGTTATGATACTTTTGGTCGTTTACTTAAAGACCTATCGCCCTGAGTCCTAAGTTCGTAGCCTACGTTGACTGTATTTTATGAACTTTTCACTGTAAATTGTATACTGTCGGACCTAAATCCTGTAACTAGGATTTTCCTAATTTTTCAACACGGCGATACTGTAATATTACTTCTTTGCAACTCCTTTACGGAGGCACGCAAGTTATTGATACCGCGACGCCCGTGGCTGTCGGATATTTTCTATGCGATGTAATGCAGCGTTTTCCCCTCAAGGAAAGCTGGTATACTGTCTTCGGTGTGTTTCAGCGTGACGCCCCCCTGGGCTATCGGAAACTGCATTCGGTGTGATACAGAGTGACGCCCCCTCACGGACTGTCGGAATACTGCATGATTGGTCTGGCTTGGCCTGGACTTTTATACTATTTAGTCACAAAAAGATAAAACTCTAGTCCTTTTCGTGACCAACTTTTTAAATAATTGCCGTACAATTATAAAAATTATATCTCCAGAAAGCTCGTCTTCTCAACATCAAATGATCCCACTGCGCATAAGAATCGATCGTGCAATTCTGAGATATTAATTAATTTGTAGTCTTCAGCTGCGTGGGTGTTGCTGTTCTTTTTTAATATTCCCCACTCCTCTGGTATCAGTGAATCCCCGATGACGTATACTGCGTTTGCAGTTTTTTCCTGTGCAATTATTACAAGGTTTTTCTTTACACAAAAATCTCTAATCCGAAATGATTCACAGTACAGTATTTATTTACTTATTTTCATTCCTGCAAATGGGTTAAATTTAATTATTCTTCTTCTGGCACATCGGCGGTGTTGCCGTTTTCCTGCAAGCTAAGCTTAATTTCCGAGTCACGTTTCTCTCTCTTACAGTGAAAATTTTCCACTCGTTCTATTAATATCCATGATCCGCTCCCTCTCAAGGAGTCAAGAGGCATGATCTCATCTTCTGAACACCTGGTCCAGCGGCTTGCGCAATGTTAGGCTAGAACCCTTGCTTGAAATCTCTCTCCGTTCCCTTAGAAACTGTGTGTTTCTTTCATTCCTTTCACAAATACATGGATTCGACCCCTTTTGAGCCAATGGTACATGGGTTCAATACCTATATTTAAAATTTAAAAACTTAATAAATAAAATTTAAATATTAAACATTAAAAGAAATAAAAAATTTAATTAAATAAAATAAAATTAAAAATTTGACTTTAAAATTAAAACAAAAACACATTAAGAATGAATTTAAAAAAATTAAATTTAAAATTAGAATTTAATAATGACAATTTAATAAATAAAAATTAAAATATAAACTAAATGAATAGATAAATTCGTAGCACTTTGAATGGATTGACACAATCACCTCCCGTGTTTTCTGAAGTAACGTTTAACTGTTAACTGAAGCTTATTCTGTCCTGACACGTGGTCCTAGTCCAGAGGGTTTGTCTACGGGACGCTACAACTGTTGAATACCGAGCCTTCAGCTACTATCACCGTTACATCAAGTTGAGGGAGCATTTAATTTATATTACGGGGAACTGTTCTGACAGGTCGGAGTAGCCGCTGGGCGCACTGGCAGATTGAAGGAGACAACAACTGTCCAGACAATATCGGGCTCAACTTATTGGGGTGTCAGTTCCGTTCCTTCATACTGGACTTCACATCCCTGATCACTCTCAGCTTGTCTTCCACTCTACAGAGTAATCGTCCTGGCAGCGTATACGAGAAACCGACAGTAGCCTACCTGAGTGCATGAGAATATTATAGGAGAGTTAGCATACAAGGTTTTTATGTGCATAGTAGAGTAGTGGTTACTGGTATTGTCTGCAACCCCGGAGGTCCGGGTTACGGTTCGACTCTCTGTGAAGAAATACAATTCGGTTGGAGGTATTGGACAGTATCGTTGACATGCGAGTCACCCAACTTGTGTCAAATATGAAGACTGGCATCAGGTCAGTGGGTTACACGAGTTAGCTAAAATGGCAGTTAGGGAGATTTTGAAGTTCTATGATCAGTCCGACCCAGAGACGTGCCACTGGGTGTGCTTGATTGGGCACGAGCCCCCCCTGCAATGAGGTTTTGCCCACCCGGTTTGCCCCCCTGCTTCAGGATTCTTAAGAAGTACGATACTAACTAATCACAACATAGGCTACTGTGAATTAACGTTTCAAAGTTCAGAATATAAGACATGTAATATTCTGGAACAGTTATCAATTTATTAAACATCCGCACCAAAACTTAACTCGGTCACTATGGTTGCTTCATTTGGGTGGGTGAAGAATTAGTATGATAACTGTGTTATTGTGTGTCTGAAGTAGAGTGTGTGTTTGCAATTCAGACGAGGGCAGCCGTGGCCTTCATGTAGGAACCTTTCCGTTATTTGCCTGAAGCAGAAATGGGAAACCACGGCAATTCACTTACTGGATATTTGTCTCGCGGGGTTAAGTGGACCCTGTCTAAGCCCTCAGACCAGAATTAAATTTCTTGGAAGAGCAGGAAATCGAACTCAGCCCTGCAAGGAGACAGTCAAGAATGCTACCCGCTACACCACGAGGTGTGTGCATATGTACCACTACTGTAGACTAAAATCTTTCCGGAGGCTTCGGCGGCGTAGTTGGTAGCATGCTGATCTTCTATGCCCAAAGTCGCGGGTTCAAACCCGGCCAAGTCGTCAGACTTTTAAGAGCGTTAAAAAACTCAGTAGGTCTTCCTTCGGAGGGGAGGTAAAGCCGGCGGGCCCATGCCATAGATTTATGGCATGAAAAAGAACCTTTCATTAACTAAACTTGTGAGAAGCAAAATTTGTTCGGTAGGATTGATTAATGCTCTTAAGTTCCAAAATTCGTCACCAGGACCTGGCTGCGATATCATCTAGTAGTAGACAAGTTCACAGCTAGGTGTCGTGGACGGTAGCATTTGGTAGCGAAAGTAGGAACTACTTGAAATTATCGTCTGCAGTCCTTACTTCAATTTAAAAGAAACAGATAATACACAATAATACAGTCATCACAATATTAACACCGGTTATCAGACAGATTCTACACACCCAAAGTACACGAGGCTAAATGAACGCGTTGTCGCAGCCCCTAAACCAAGGAACCAGCCAACCTAATATCTTTCCGGGCCTTCTAAACAAATTCGAATCAAAGTGAGTCGATTTTAATTAAACGGACTTGGGTAGTTTTGACTCGGCGAGCCTCAAGCTAGCTATTACAATAAGGTTCGTTTAAAAGATGGTGCCACTATGGACCAGCAAGACCTAAAACTATAAAAGGCACTATGACTCGCGGCGGCAGATAAAGTTGGTCTTAAAAGCTTCCTTCATCTCCCATAAACTCAGAGTTGCTAAGTAACGGGCAGATAAAGTTGAAAAATGTCGCAATCGTGAGCTGAACTATGTGCTTAAACCTAAGTCCTCTGCTGAATCAAAACAGTAGGCGAACAACGCGATTTTAGCATCAGTTTATGGAAGAAAAGAGAATAATTTTAGGACATCACGGGGATTCAAATAATAGCATTTCATTCAGTATTTAATACCATTTAATTAGGAAAGCTCACTTTTAGATAATGTTATGTTTCTAAGAAATTACTAATAACACTGGTACTGTATATCATAATGTTATTGGTTTTACGTCCCTTTTAACAACTGTGACTTTTAGAGACGCCGGGGTGCCGGAATTTCGCCTCAAAGGGGATCTTTAATGTGCCATTTAATTTACTGACAGAACTCCCTCGCATTTATGAATCCTCAAATGCCAACTGGCTGAGCCAGGATTCGATCCTGCAACCTTGAGAACAGCTGGCGAGAACGTTACCGCTGAGCCACGCAGCCAGCCAAGAAATTACTACCTAACGGTGTGATAACGGCTCCAAAATGATTTGGAGTTATCGAGTATAAATTATTATTATTAAGTAATATAAATATTTGTTAATGGGGCACATACAGCTTAAGGAGCCACAACAATAACGATGCTAACATTATAACTGTGTCTGTCATAAATCTTGTACAACAATGATATACATTTCCAAGGAAACACACACACCTTGCTATAAGAAGCAAAGTTAAAAATTTTCAAAATTCAAACGGTAATTATTTTTATTAAAAAATTGATTCTTGTTTTGTGCTGACCTTCACCGTTTCCCTGATATCTCCGGTGTTTATAGGCATTTTTGGAGTTTTCTTTTTTTAATGTGGGTGTTAAACCTTCTGCTACAAAATGGATCTCACTCAAAACCGTTGTGACCTTAATTAGTCATTCTAATAAACGTTAACATTTTTTTTAGTTTGCTCAGAATAAAAATGGAAATAATGACGCTTAATTAATTAATTAATTAATTAATCATGTGAAAATATGCGAGATTCATTTTGTAGCAGAAGGTTTAACACCCACATTAAAAAAATAAAACTCCAAAAATGCCTATAAACACCGGAGATATCAGGGAAACTGTGAAGGTCAGCACAAAACAAGAACCAAATTGTGAAAAAATTGATAAAAATAATTACCATTTGAATTTTGAAAATGTTTAACTTTGCTTCTAATAGCAAGGTGTTTGTGTTTCCTTGGAAATGTATATCATTGTTGGACAAGATTTATGACAGGCACAGTTATAATATTAGCATCGTTATTGTTGTGGCTCCTTAAGCTGTAAGTGTCCCCGATATCTCAAGAATGCTTTCCTGACTTTCTTCATTACATATTATTATTATCATTATTATTGTTGTTGTTGTTGTTATAATTTAACATTTGAATTGAGCCTCTGTGGACTGCATATTAACAATCAATATTATTTATGTCTAGATCTTGTTCCTCTACCGACCTTGACATCCTCCCAGTATGTCTTTAGTCCACCATCGATCAGTGCCTTCTTTCGTGTTTATGGTAGAGGCACTTTAAAATTTTGATAGTTTTTAACCATTTGTTACATCGAATCTGTCATGGATTTTTGTTTCTGGAATATCAATTTGAATCAGGTTTTTCATACATTCTTGGAATCATGTCCATTGCCTTTGAGTTTGAGACTTTTGCCCAATTCAATACTTTACAAGGAAAATGAATCTATCATTGACACGATGCGAAAACGAAGGATTGCGTTTTTTGGACACATATCCCGCTTGCCAAATACTAGACTCCTAAAACAACTTTTTGACTTCTTTTGGAACAGTTAAACAAAAATTACATGGTTTAAGGAAATACAAATGGATTCAGACAAATTGAAAATTACTAAATATCATATTAAACTTAGAGAGGAGAAACAGCTTCTGAATAACAAATACACTCGACTAACATTCAAAATTTCACAGCGTAAGCAATATGTTATATCAGCAGAAGAACGAGCTGCAAGATCTTCCAGAATGAAGAAGTATTGGGAAAGGAAAAAAAAAAAAAAAAAAATAAATAAATAAATAATACCAGGGCCATCTTTCTTCTCTATAAAAAAATATTTGAGGAGTTTGAATTAGACCAGTTTTCTCTCTTGTTGTATACAGTAGCTTAGGGGCTGCAACATTTTGAATTTTGGGTGTGTGTAATTTGTGTGATAACCTGTGTTATTGTGATGGTTGTACTAGTGTGTGTAATTGTAAATTCGGGATATGATTGGTAAGGAGGTTGCCATAGTCTTAGCTTAGGAACAATCCCCGCATTTGCCTGGAGTAGAAGTGGGAAACCATGTAAAACCACTTCGAAGATGGTTGATGTGGGAATCGAACCCGAACCTTCGGGGCGACAGCCAAGAATATTAGCCGCTACACTACGAGATGGTTTCCATTGTAAAACAAACACAAAAAAACTATATTTTAAACAAAAGGAACAGAAAAGCAAGGTTGCGATACTTTGAACATTTTTACTGTAACGCATTTTGCTTTTGCAGAAAGTTATTGGTTATTTTGAGGCTTTATGGCATCGTGGTCATGTAGAACCGTGTACTTGGGTGTTTGTAGACATTTTCAGATAACCTGTTACACTGTGGTGACTGTACTAGTTTGTGTATTTGTAATTGAGATAGGATTTGGGTAGGTAGTGGCCATGGCCTTAAGTTAGAAACCAACCTAGTATTTGCCAGGAGTAGAAGTGGGAAACCACGGAAAACTACTTCCAGGATTGATGAAGTAAGAATCGAACCTCACTTTTGCCTCACAAGGCTGAATGTGCTCCGTTTCAACCCTCACACCAGAATTAAATTTCTTGGCAGAGCCGGGAATCGAACCAGGGCCTACGCGGTGACAGCCAAGAATGACGGTCGCTACTCGCAGAAAGTAACTGCAACTATAATTTCTTTACTATTTTTAGGGGTAACGATTGTATTATTAACCAAACCAACCGTGGGAATTAGATACAATTAATAAGCCTTCGAAAGAAACTGAAGCTCCCCATTCTATATTTTTTACGGCAGACGTTTGGGCTGCAAGTCCCTGTATGTTTGCGAGCTATCGAGGGCTGGTAGAACCACCTAGCGGGATAAAATAAAACTGCTTTGAAGTAGCAGGAGTAATAAAAAAAAGTAGCGGTTCTTGTGTTTCGTTGAGTCGAGCGATCTCGTTTAGGCGTAAATACATTTAAATCCTAAAAGGATAGGAAATCTGGTTCCTCCTGACAAGCAGGCTACTTAAACTTTTTAATTTGGTCCACAAAGAGAGCGTGTGTGCATGGGAGGGCATTAGAGCTCAGTCCGGTTAACAGGGAAACGCTTGTAACATGTAACAAGTTAACCTGGCTTACGTGCAAAACGGCCAGCAATTTATTATTTTCATAACTAGATCCATGCATTAATGGGGATCATTTCCTAATTTCCCTTGTAATTTTCAAGAACTCTGTATTAGTGTTAGCCTAGATGAAAATGAAAATCCACAGCCTGCTTCCTGTCGACCGACCGGGTCAGAGAATGGAATGAATGAAGCCCCCATCTAGCGGCGAGGATAGGAACTGTGCCAGCTTCCGAAGCCTGTCGCACTCCCCTGGGGCAATGATTAAATGAATGACAGATGAAATGAAATGATAGTGGAGAGTGTTGCTGGAATGAAATTGGTGACAGGGAAAACCGGAGTACCCGGAGAAAAACCTGTCTGCCTCCGTTTTGTCCAGCACAAATCTCACATGGAATGACCGGGATTTGAACCACGGACCCAGCGATTAGAGGCCGGCGTGCTACCGCCTAAGCCACGGAGGCTCCAGTGTTTGCCTAGATAAGTTATCCAATTCCTAATGAGCACTCAAAAATTATCATAACAGATGCTACGCGCAAAGATATCGGTATTCAGACCAACGCGCTCCGTAGCATAGGCCTACATAATTATACATTCTAACCTATAACAAGTAGTTCCGTGAAGAACTATACAGCCTATTTTCATATATCCGACTTATGTAAACTGCCACTATCAACATACACAATTTCAGTTTGAGTGCTGTAATAGACTCGTAGATATTGAGAACCGACTAAATATTTCGGATGGTCGCCATGTTGGATTTTACATATGAAGGTCCTAGAGTTATGTACTGTTACATGCAGACTATTGTGTACGTGTAGTATTCAAACTTCAATCGCATAATTAGGACACAAGAAGTAACAAGCAGATTTTAAAATTTCGCACAGCTGCCATCTTGTGCTTATGGAAACAATTGAAATAAATTAGATGCCAGTGGATTACCATTCGTATGAGGATTTACTGTACCAAGTTTCACTGCACTCGGATGGTTAAATTGCGAGAAACGTCCATGTGAATATTTATACTTCGCGTCGCCACCATGTTGGATTTGTGATCACTAGGTTATTTAAAGTCCTATAGGTGAACTTAAGTTCATAGCCCCTATGAACATTATAACATTCAGTTTGATTGCTATAATAGATTCGTAGATATTCAGAGCCGTCTAAATATTTCGGATGGTCGCCATGTTGGATTGTTAAATGTATAGGCCATAGAGTCATGTACCATTAAAGGAAAATTATTACGTAGGTTCATTATTCAAACTTTCACTTCGATCTCATGACTACATCACAAGAAATAAAAACTTAATTTTAAAATCCGCACAGCCGCCATCTTGAGGTTATGTAAACAATTGAACTAAATTAGATACCAGTGCATTATAATGTGTATAAATATCTCCTGTACCAGATTTCAGTGCGTTTGGAACATTAAATCGCGTGAAAGGACTATTTAAAATTTTCAAATTCGCTTGGCCGCCATGTTCGTTTTGTAGTTAACCGGTTTTTGAAAGACTTATAGATGGACTTCCAGTAGTGCCCTTTATCTCCGTAAAAAATTTCAGGGAGATACCAGTAATAGTTTCAGAGATATAGAATGCCGGTGAAATATTTCGCACATCCGCCATCTTGTGGTTATGTAAACAATTGAACGAAGTTAGATGTCGGTGCATTACAATATATATGAACATATACTCTACCAAGTTTCATTGCGTTTGGTTGGTTAAATCGCGAGAAACGTCTATTTAAAAGTCGCAACTTCGCTTGGCCGCCATGTTGGTTTTGTAGTTACCAGGTTTTCAAAGGTCACATAAGTGAACTTATAGTAGTTCCCATTATCACCATACAAAATGTCAGGGTAATGTCGCTAATAGTTTCTGAGATATTGAATGCTGGTGAAATATATCGCACAGCCGCCATGTTGGATTGGTGAGTCGTAACAAAATTTGAAGGGCACGTCGGGGTCGCCCGGAATAGTGCTATGAACTTACCGAGTTTCATTGAAATTGCTTTAGCCGTTTAGATTTTATTAGGGGGGGGACACACACACGAATCACACACACACACACGCACACACACGCACACACACACGGACAAAAGGTGATCTCATAAGCCTATTTTTTTTCAAAATTGAAAATAGGCTAAAAATAAAGTCATGTAATTATATCTTTCATAGGATGGAATATGAAATAGGCTACGTACATCAATACATAAATACAGGGTGTCCCACCTAACTCTGCGACCTCAAATATTATCGAAATGAAACAAGATGTGAAAAATCTACTTGCGCAGGAATGTAACCACGTCAGGGGGTCACACAATGGGAGGATATGCACAATCCAGGAAATTATAACAATATCACTTTCAACGCAATGTTACCTTTTCTTAAATGGAATATACATGTTTTTTCTATCAAAATCAAAAGTAAACATACAATTATTGATAACAGAATTGGTTTCACTTCTCTAAACCTCGTACCTTCTGAAATAAATAACGTTGTAGAGGATGGCAATGGAGACACTGTTTGTAACGTTTAACACAAGTGTAAACTGTACACATAGTACAAAAGGTACAACTACCGGTTCCCTAAACAAACTTGTGGCCTATAGCTTAAATAAACGTTATGTTTTAAATTACATCCAACAAGGAAAATGCATTCACAGGTAAGCAGTAACATCTTAACTGGTGAAACTGTGCCACTTCAGCAGATGTTTAATGTGACCACCGTTTGCATCAATGCACTCTGTAGACGGTGAACAAGCGAGTGTTGTACCGATCCCAGTGTTTCCACAGATATTTCCGCACACGCCGCAGTAATACGCTGTTGCATATTCGTTATTGTAGTTGGGACTTCTTGATAGACTATCTTTCAATGCGCCCCAGAGAAAGTAGTCTAATGGCGTCAAGTCGAGGGACCGTGCTGGCCATCTCACAGGACCACCACGTCCTATCCACCGATTTGGAAACTTCGCATCCATTACATCTGTGGCAACACGTGCGAAATGTGCGGGGCACTCATCATGGTGGAACCACATTGATACACCCGTTTCCAATCCCACGTCCTCCAGGAGATGGGGTAACGTGTCTTGAAGAAATGATGCATATCGCTGTCCGTTTAGTGTCCCCTGATAAAAAAAAATAGGGACCTACAATACGGTTGCCAATGATACCACACCAAACATTGATACTCCACTGTCGTTGGTTTTCAACCTCGCGAAGCCAGTGGAGGTTTTCTACTGTTGAGTTGTGCATGTTCCTCAAATTCACATTGCCATGATTTGTGAACGAAGCTTCATCGGTCAACATAACATCCCTTAGGAATGCGTTTGTGTCGTGCAACTGCTGCAATGCAAAAGGACAGAATGCAATGCGGGCTTCAAAGCCATTCCCGTACAGTTCCTGGTACAGTGACATATGATATGGATGAAATTTATGCCTGTGCAAAATTCTGCTAACACTGGAGCGACTTTCCAGAACCGCGTGCAATTTGTTGTACACGCACGTGCGGATTGTGAGGTACAGCAGCCAGAATAGCGATTTCATTACCGTTGTTAGTTGCCCTGTATATACGTTGACGTTTTCTGGGAGCCCAATTTCCTCTTTCTGAGAGACTTCTGCACATATTGGCAATGGCACGAGGCGACGGACACCGTAGATCTGGGTAGCATTCAGCATACAATGTCACAGCTGTTGTTTCATTTCTGTGACATTAACCGTAAATTAAAATAATGTTTAGCTTTTCTTCATTACTGAAGGCCGGCATACTGGTATGTGAAAATGAAAATCCACAGCCTGTTTCCAGTCTCCGACCGGGTCAGGAATGGAATGAATGAAGCCCCCATCTAGCGGCGAGGATATGAACTGTGCCGGCTGCCGAGGCCTGACGCACTCCTCTGGGGCCATGATTAAATGAATGACAGATGAAATGAAATGATAGTGGAGAGTGTTGCTGGAATGAAATGTTGACAGGGAAAACCGGAGTACCCGGAGAAAAACCTGTCTGCCTCCGTTTTGTCCAGCACAGATCTCACATGGAGTGACCGGGATTTGAACCACGGACCCAGCGGTCAGAGGCCGGCGTGCTGCCGCCTAAGCCACGGAGGCTTCGGCATACTGGTATGTACTAGACGAAATCAGAGAATAAAGGGGTAGAAACAAAATAGGGTTCCAAATATCAAAGTAACTGCGAAGGGGCCACGAGTTCACTGAGAAGTGCAGCTGTAATGTTACTGTCTTGTTTCCTGAATGCTTTTAGTACAGCGATGAAAACAATCCAGCTGTGTGTATGTCAACGGCGTGCACTACACTGTTTTTAAACGTCACGAACAGTGTCTCCTTTATCAGCCTCTACAACTTTAGTTATTTCAGAAGGTACGAGGTTTAGAGAAGTGAAACCAATTCTGTTATCAATAATTGTATGTTTACTTTCAATTTTGCTAGAAAAAAACACATATTTTCCATTTAAAAAAGGTAACTTTGCATCGAAAGTGATATTGAAGAAAGGAAGATTGTAGTTTTACGTGACCATTAATCTCGATCATAAACCACGGGACCTCCTTTTTACATGGAATCCGAACCACAGGACACGGTATTTCACTTTGAAAATCTCACATGCATTGAACGGGAATCCAACCCGGTCTGCCGTGGTGAGAGGCCAACAGTTGACCGTCTGCGCCACCACGGCCCTGAAAGTGATATTGTTATAATTTCCTGGATTGTGCATATCCCCCCATTGTGTGACCCCCTGACGTGGCTACATTCCTGCGCAAGTAAATTTTTCACATCTTGTTTCATTTCGACAATATTTGAGTTCGCAGAGTTGGGTGGGACACCCGGTATATATTCCAACCAATGTAATTTATCATTAAAATTTATTCTAATTACCCTATTAATGTATCATTTAATACTTTTCATTCCTTATCCTGAATGAACTCCTGATTTTTCGTTTTTTCATGGAAACTCATTTTGCATGCAGCCTCCACTCCACATTATTCATCACATAGAAAACACACTTCACGCCCTGTTGAACATCTCAAGATATTTTTAACGATATCTTTAGACTAATTTATATGAATAACAACTATTTAGATACGCCGTTTTGGCAAAACTATTTTAACTGTCATCAAATTAACGCCAACATTTATTACAGATCTGTTTCTATTTTTAGCCTACTTTTCACATTTTGCAAAAATGAGGAAAAAGTAGACTTATGAGATCGATCCGGGAAATGTGTGTCTGTCTGTCTGTCCTTCTGTCTGTCTGGCTGTGTGTGTGTCCCCCCTATCAACTCCTAAATGGCTGCAGCTATCAAAACCAAATTTAGTATGAGTAAAGATGTGCACCGGAATATCTCACGTCCATATTAGAAAATGATGTCAGTGCTACCAACTGCTGAAAAAACGCACTAGAAATTTGAGCTCCATGTTGGATATCTTGCAAGGTATGCATGGGAGCTATTCCAAAATTGGCACACATGTAGATAACACTATTTCAGTTTAATTTCCAGGAGGCCAACCATGACAGTGTTGCCAAAATAATGTTAAGCCTTCTGATAGGTCTAATGTTTAAATGCATATAACTTCTACACTATCAATTGGATTTCAACCAAATTTTGTATGTAACATCTGTACATAAACAAATATGACTGAGCGTATTCTTAGGGCCACCAGGGCTGCCACCTGTTAATAATTGCTCTCTCTATTTTTTTCATCCAAATACCTATATATCAGAAAGTATGCAAGCCAACAGCTTTAAACTATGCACACGTATATTCTGACATTTTAGATTAATTTGGAGTAACTTATATACGTCAGTTCTACCAACATGATTATAAACCTGCTGATAGTACCAATTTTTAAATACATGTAACTTCAATACTATCAGTTGGATTTCAACCAAATTTCGTATGTGCTATGTGTACCATAACAAATATTACTATAAGTATTGTTAAGAGCAATCAGGGCTGCCAACTGTTAATAAATGCTGTCTTTATTTTGACCCTAATAACAATATATCAGAAAGTATGCAAGCCAACAGCTCTATACTTTGCACACTTATAGCACCTGACATTCTAGATTAATTTGGAGTAATTAATACAAGGCAGTGCTGCCAACATGATTCTATGCCTGCTGATATGTCCAATTTTAAAATTCATGTAACTTCTATACTAACAAATGTATTTCATCCAAAATTGGCACAACAAGATATCATAATATTTCAGATTATTTCTGACCAGCACACGCATGACATTGTTGGTAACATGCTTTTACGCGTGCTGATAGATCCAATGTCTAACTGCATGTAACGTCCGTTGGGCTTCAACCAAATTTTGTATTCTGTACCTTAAGAGATGGAACTAAGAATATATTCAGTCACCAGGGCTGCCAACTCTAGTGCTCTATTAGGCTACATTATTCCAGGTATATTTTGAACTAATTAGATATTTCGATATTACCAACTTAATTTCGTCATTATTCTAGATAGGTTCATATTCTGTAGAATAATCATTGGCTTGAAAAGTAGGCTGTATAGTTCTTCACGGAACTTCTTGTTTATAAAACCCAAGTAAATTATTAATAACAAAGCTTTGCTCGTAATTACATTAGTTTCTCTTCTTTTTAACAACAACGCTGAAAAGTCCCATAATATGGCCGAAACCGGTACATTTTATTAATTAATGTATATTATTTTATTATTATTGGCTAAGCTGTAATAAATTTATTAAATACCCATTGGTATTCATTTAGATTAGAAATGTAAAGTTGTAAACTTGTAAATTATTAAATAATATATGTAGCATATGCAGATTTATTTAAAATAACATATATTTAACAAATTCAGATTGATACACTGCCATGTATGAGGTAGGGCAGAAAAGTCGATTAATTACTTAAAATAACGATTATTCGAATGTGCGTTTAATCGATTGGTCCATTAATCGATTAGTCGGTCGTTCGAATAATCGATTATTTGTTTTGTTGAATAGTTGCTGTACTTCGCTCTTTTCACTACTCTCTCACAAAAGCAAAACAGACATTTAATTGCCTAAAATATATCGTATCATATATTTCCAAATAATGTAATATACCTTCTTAGTACATTTCTAAACCAAAGTAAAACAAAATGGTTCCTGTCCTAAATTGTAACCGTTGAACAAGAATTCAAATTCTTTGCTGAAAACTCTTCGCTTTCTTTTTTAGAAACGCTTCCCAATTTGATTGATGTTTGTCTTTCCACTGACTCTTATTGGATTATTGTTAACATAAACAAGAGGACATTTTGTATATTTAGGCGAAAGGTAACTTTTGTAGATACATCATTCCGAAAATAAGCTTAACTCAACTTAAGCGATGACCTCTCATTTAAACTTCTGTTCTTATCTCGTGTCTAGTAATCAATTAGTCGATCTTTCGATTACCCGATTAATCTATTATCGGGTTAGTCAAATAATCGATTAATCGTTTTCGATTCATTTCAAATTATTCGATTAATAGATTATTTTTCGATTAATCGAACATACCGTATTACCAGCTCCAGTATGAAGTATCTTCTGCAGGAGATTCTCTGGGGTTCACCTACAAAATAGTTTTGAAATTTAAACCGAGTGAAAACACGTCAAGCATTGTTGGGCCCAAGTAACATAAAAGCGATCGTCTGATCCAGTTGGGAACTGGCTGGCAACCGGTTAAGCTTTGCGCCCTCTGGGTGTGTGCGAGCGTGGGTGGGTGACAGGGTCTGGGCGGGGTGTGCGCATCATTCCTCTCATAATTACACATTACACTTGTATTTGAATAGTAAAACCATCGCGGTGATACCAGACATTTGAATAAGAAGCAATATGTCACCGTCCCAATGTCTCGCCCAATATCCATTTCTCAATGACCTTCCACTCGTGATCAATGGGTCAATTATAGGTATTCATTAGTTGTGACTTACTATGGTAATAGCGGGCTGGTCAGGGCACCAACGACGAGCGAGTTTCCTTACCTGAAACAAAGAAATAAACGACATCACAATAACGAAATCAGGCTCGGGAAATAATGGGCATTTGACTACATTAGCATACGAACAGACACACGTAGGTAACACTTCAATTGACCTTCTCACAATATATACAATTGTAGATAAGCATTCTAAACACAGTAAAATAAAACGAAGGAAAATATAGTGCATAAGAATTCCATTAAAAAGAACGATTCTGAACAGGAAGGGTGGGGAATATTGCTCACTGAACATACCATTAGTCTATAATCTAAGCTAAAGATGTGTTCGAGATTGCGTTCGATGAAAATCGAGTCCAGAACTTTGGGCATTGTAGTATGACCCTTCTCCAAAATAAAAAAAGGCAGAAATATTAAAATTACTATTAGAACACCCTAAAAAACTCTCTTTGGTTTATCCCAATTAACAGGGGACGCCAGAGTCAACCGGGCTCATTTTAGTTTTGGCCGAAGGATTTAAGACTGGATGCTCTTCCTCAAACCATGTGATTTTTCAGGTGATAATTCCACCCTGTTGTTACCAGGATTTGAAGCCCGGCCGTCCAAGACGAGCAGCTAAGCCACTCCACCAACACGCTCCTCTAATATTAGTACACCCTAACCTGAAATAAATATTACATGAATGATATTAATCACTCAATTAACGCACAAACAAGAGGGGAGGGGGGAGATTAATAAAGTGTTAAATAATTAACATATTTCTTTCAGATTAGTGTGTTTAAATATTTGTATTTCCCACCTAATATAATTGAGCACAATCGTGTTGACCGACAGAAAATCATTCTACAATAGATTACTACGCAGCACTGAAAAATGGCTTCTATTACTTCAATATCTTTTTGAGTCAAATTTTCAAACTACGGCAATTTCACTAGTGTAAATAAAGGGACTTAATACATCGAAAGTTGTCGTTGCTATTGTCAATGGTTACTACAGTGCGTTCGCTTCCCCCTGCGGCCGGGCGATTCTTTCACTTCCTCAAGCTGAGCGAGCAGCAGTAATGCAACAATGGTGGTTTCCGTAAAACAGTCAGTTTACGCTTACCTATGCAGTGTAGAAGACGTTTCGCTTATCACTACAGTGTATATAGCATAGTGCGGTGTATAAGAAGTGTTATAGGGGTATTGTACATTCCATTTATATGGCAAATTACGAGAAATTCCCGCTTGAACAAAGAGTGTTCATGTATGAAACGTAATTAAATACGGAGAATTGCAGTGCTGTGTGTAGGCAAGTTAAAGACAATATCCCTACCATTCCAGTTCCATATAGAGAGACTTTCATGCGTCTTCTTAATAAATTACGGACAAGGGCAGTCCGAAACCCTGCATGTCCTAAGGTAAAGAGATGTGTCCTGACGGAGGAATTTATGCATCATTCTCTTACTCTCCAAGTAAGTCTCTAAAACGTGTTTCAGAGAAAGTAAGTGTTTCGAAGACCATATGTCAACTAAAATTTTAAAACTGGAACCACTTGACAATGAAGAACGCATCACTTTCTGTAATTAGATTTTACACAACATTGTTGATGGCATTCTTGATCCGCAGTTAATGATTTTCTCTGATGAGATGTTGTTTAATTTAAATGGTCACGTTGCTTCACAAAAAAATAGATACTGGAGCACAGAAAACCCCCATCTGATTATCTAAACTTTGCATGGGAATCGTCCGGCCGAAGGTGGAAGTGAATGCACTGTACTTGAGACATTTGTCGATTCAACGTGCTCCAACGAGTGTGAACTAAGTCTCTACTGAACTAGAATGCATAGGCATAGATGACAAACACTTGTTGCCTATCAAAGAAAGAAAGAAAGAAAGAAAGAAAGAAAGAAAGAAAGAAAGTGTTTGTGTTGTAATTTTGTTTATTGTCAGTGCTTTTGTATACACAATAATTCTTTGTTTTTCCGTCTGATGCCTACATGAATAAATCAGGAGGCTTTCCGATATGTGAGCAGGCCACATTTGTTTAAACGACTCGCGCACCAACTATTGTAAAATGTATTTACTAATTCAGAAACCTTCGCGGGAGTTTGCCCAACGTCTCACCAAAGTTTAATCGCAGTCGGATGAATGGTATATGAACGCATTGAGAAGCCATAACATTGACAGATCTTTGATTAACAAAAATCTTAATGGAAATTACATTTAGCTTTTGTTTCTTGAATAATGTTTCCATATTTTTGTATGTTATTATTATTTATTTATTTTTGTAAATATTGAAAACAAATCCTTGGACCGAGAACAGAGGATGGTGTACATTATCCAAAGCCTAATACAGAAATATACAAAAAAGTTTCCAAAATCACAGACACAATGCGAATGCGAAGAATCCAATTTATGGGACACACAGAAAGAATGGACCCGAACAGACTGACACACAAAATACATACTTTCTTAAAGAACAAGGCTAATAGACCGAATTGGTATAAATTTACAAAGAGAGACATAAAGGAATTAGGATCACCAAACTTACATGACCGGAAGGAAATCTGGAAAATCACTCAGACGCAGGGTTTCGAGGAAGAAGAGAAGAAGACTGCACAACATCGATGGTCAGAGCAGCGGAAACAGACCCACTCGTTGCGAATGAAGGAATGCTGGGCCAACAGGAAGGCTAGAAAGTGTTGATTTCGCGTGGTCCTAAGCTACCCATTCGCAAAGAAGAAGAAGAAGAAGAAGAAGAACAAGAAGAAAACAAGTGTAATTGAAGTATGAAAACCCATCAACGTTCTCTAATGATAATTAATTTGACTAATTGAACAGAAAATTATATTTAACATTGTATAGGTTAAAATAAATAGAAAGCAACAAAGATTATGTGAAACAAAAGCAACGTTTGTTTCTCATAAATTTTGAATGTATTTGGGGAGAGGGATACAATTTGGTAGGTGGTGAAAGGTAGCATAGGATATTTGCTGAAATCTGCGAACCACGCAAAACCATTTCAATGTCGGCTGAAGGTGGGGATGTGAACTTGAAGCCCACTCATCTACTGAGACCGTAGATACAGCGAGGTCCTTCTCTATGGAACGGAACCTCGCAAGGGCCTCGTGGCGGGTGGGCCATTCAGTGTAGCAGCCTGTCCAGAAATGCACTGCCACTAACAGCAGCGTAGGGCGCAGCTGTTATAGTTTAACACCTTTACACTTTTAAAACGTGCTTATAATCATCATTACTTACAGGAATTTTGGAGTAATTGCTAGAAATACTGTCCATTTTCTAGACAACCGACGTACGTACGAAGTTTTGCTACACTCGCTGTACACTCGTATAAGTGCACTTATTTCGTTCTCGAGGGCCTCCAGAGTACGTGAATTGTTTCTGTATACCTTTTGTTTGAGGATTCCCGCAAGTAAAATTCGCTCGGCGCTGAAACTTACGAACAGTTTTACTGTAAGGCTTCTCCTTGGGAAGATAAGTTTCCACTAAGAAAATTCGTTTATAGTTTTATACCTAACCACATTCACGGGATACGAGAAAGGCTACAGTACTTCACCACAAGTCTTAAGGTATCTTGCCAGCTGCGTATGTAATCAATGCTATGACAGCATCCGGTGTTGGCCGTAACTCATCGCGATCCGCCCGCCATGTGGCCCCGGTGAGGTTCCCTTGTAGAGAAAAGGGCCTCTCTGTGGTATGGCTTCATGGCCTAGGGCTGTGCCTTAGTGGGCTTAGCTACCGCAGACAGTTCATTAATTAATATTCTCTAAGTTGACGATTTAACATGGATATGTTTTCCGGTTGGGGTCTATCTGAAATTAGCGTCATCAATTTCCTGACGCCAAAGTTACCATGGCAACCCGCGTGAATCATCATTTAAGTCCACAAGTTCTGTATCGTTATCTATTGGTTGCTAAAAGAACGCAAGCTCTTAGTTACGTGTCTTTCGTTCTTTTCTCCTTCTTCTTTAGGATGGCGACACTCCTCACACATTGCATTTGGTATGAATTGCATCCACAATATGGATAGAGACAAACTATTTTCGAATACCATTTGGCCACTTCGATATCCAGGTCTCTTAACCCCTGAGTTTTACCTCTAAGATGCCATTAACATAATTTCCATCTCTATATCCAGGTCTCTTACCCCTGAGTTTTACCTCTGAGATGTCATTAACATTTTGTGTGTGTGTGTGTGTGTGTGTAGGGGGGGGGGGTGCGTGGACACCCTCGTACTGTAGAGTCGATAATTTGAAGATGGCCAGCGGATTGTACTAAGCGAAGTTTTCACGACACTAAACATCTGATGGTACATACTGTAGATCACACTTTGGACATTAAATGTAATAAACATGTAACAATGGATTGCTTCTAACAAAGAAATTTTCACCACCCTGTAAGCTTGGAGTCACTGGAAGAAATGATCTGACTTACAAGTCACAAACCACCACACAGTGCGCTCACAGTTTATCGAACATCCCACGAGGAAAGATAGGTAACCTTTTAACCTTTCTAGTTAGGAAGCGTTGGCTAACATCACCTTTCCACCTACGTTAATTCCTCGGGAGTAATGTAAGACCGGATCGATGAAGACCCTATCTCATCTCAACACGGAATGTTGGAAGTTGAATGTCCCACATAAAAAAGAAATTTGTAAGCTTATGTCCAGCGATGAGATAGCAGGGCTGACAACATGATTTACCACGATAGCAAGCAAAAATGCTAATTTTCACATTATCAATTGCGACAATCTGCCGCTGTGATTTAAACAACAGTCTGGTGTGTTTTGTAGCTCGCGTAGGTAGCCCATTTGAATGTTGTTTACTCGTTAAAAAGCTTCCCTAGCTCAATGGGAGAATCCTTTGACAGAACACGTCTTGCGTGTTGATAGTCCGCACCTCCCGTGATATAATGGCAGCCTGCTTAATCCGAAATGCTAATATTGTTGATCTGAATCAAATGGGTTCAATTGACTGTGATGAACGGGTACAATACAGCCCCCATTCACGTTTAATAATGTTCGGACCTCCAATTCACGTTCATTAAATAGATGAAATACATTATTGTTCATTGTTGAGCATGCAAACGAGGTGTGGTAATACGAATGTTGTAAATTTTATTCGATTCAAGACCAGTTCTAAGAATCACTGCGTGGAACGTAGTAAGGTCACGGCACCTACTCCAAGACTAATTCAAGTCAATATTGTGAAAAACAGAACAAAAAATTGGCATAATATTATCCGATAAAGAAACCACGTATTCACGCTTTCCAAAACTGATTCTCAATTCTAAGTCCAGATGCTCTTCAGTCGGCCAACAATTTAACGTGTGTCTGTGCTGTTAATCTTGGGTTTCATTACCGATGTCGCTGTCTCTCAGATTGTCCTCATGAGACCGATCGCACCTGGTTCCCGTCATTACATCAGTTTTTAAATCCCTGTTAAGGGCAGTAATAGAACCCGAGACATACTAGGTAACTTAAGAATATACTAGATGAAACCCGTCAAAACATGACGGACAATGGAAAACAAATTTACTGAAGAAGCTTCTTATATAAGTTACATTCTTTGTACGATTACCTTTTAGCACTATTGCAACTTTAAGGGCGTCAAAAGATAGCACTCTCAGCATTGCAACATATTGCTGGTCATGACTGAAAACGTGATGAGGTCATCATCATCTTGCACAGTTTCCAACCACTGGCCGGGTCTGTTTGGAACACAAGCCTCTCCAACGCCTTCTGTCTTCCCACCATCTCTCAGCCTCCACCCTTGTCCAGTCTTCTCCTCTCTTCTTCACGCTTTCTTCCACCCCCTTCAGCCACCTGTCTCTCGGTCTCCCTCTTGGTCTCTTTCCTTCCCACTTCGTCTCGTGTATCCTCCTGGGTATCCTCTTCTCCTCCATTCGTTTTACATGTCCATACCATCTAAGTCTAGATTTCTCTATACCATCCTGTAATGGTTCCTCCTTCATTAATTCTCTGGTCCTCTAATTTCTTATTCTGTCCCTCTTTGTAGCTCCAATACTGCTTCTCAAGAACCTCATCTCACTGGCCTGTATTTTGCTCTTCTCCCTTCCTTTCATAACCCAGGTCTCCGAGGCATACGTCAGGATAGGGACATAGTACGATATATGATCTACTTGCTGTTCTGAGGGACATCCCTGCTCCATAACATGCTTCTCACACTCCTCCGGAATGCTTCTGCCTGTCTCCCCCGCTCATTTATTTCTCTACAGTTTCTTCCATTCTCTTGTATCAGGCTTCCCTGATACTTGAAACTCTCCACTTTCTTCAGCTGTTCCCCACCAATTGTTATTCCCGCTGTGGTCCTTTCCTTCTTCCTTGTTGTGATCACCATCTCACTCTTATTTATGCTAAATTTCATCCCATATCCTTGTATTATTCCTTCCCACACGTCCAACTGTTCCTGTACCTCCTCCTCCTTGTTTCCACAATCATCAAATCATCCGCAAACACCATTGCTTTCATCTTTCCTTCCCCAATTACTTGTGCCGCTCGGGTCATTATGTCATCCATCACCACAATGAAAAGTAACGGTGACAGTGCACTTCTTTGTTTCAGGCCGTTTCTCTGTTCCACCCAGTCCGATCTCTCTCCTCCCACTTTCACACAGCTCACGCTTCCCTTGTACATCTCTTTTATCCTCCTTATAGTCCATTTTTCTACTCCTCTATCCTCCAGGGACTTCCATACTTTGTTTCTGCATACACTGCCATATGCTTTCTCAATGTCCAGGAAGGCCATCAGTAGATCTGTTCCATACTCATAGTGCTGTTCTTGTAACTGACTTACAGCAAAAATCAAATCCACTGTGGACCTTCCTGCTCTGAAGCCACGTTGTTCTTCCCTCATCCCTCCTTCTATCCTTGTCCTAATTCTCCTTTCTAAAACTTTCTCAAACATCTTTGCGCAATGACTCATCAGTGTTATTCCCCGATAGTTTCTGCATTCTGTTCTACTACCTTTCTTGAAGATCGGGACAATTATTCCCTTTTTCCAGTCCACTGGGGTCTTCCTTTCCTTCCATGCTGCCTTCATCACTCGGTACAACCATTTTATCCCCACCTCTCCTGCTGCTCTCACCATCTCCACACTCAACTCATCCACACCCGGTGCCTTCCCTCCTTACATCTTCCTCACTGCATCGTCCACTTCTTTCCATGTTAAGTCCTTTTCTGTTTGCAGTTCATCTACTGTACCTCTTCCCCGATTTCTTCTTCCTCGCCGTGGTTTCCATTTGGGTTCAGGAGTTCTTCAAAATATTCTTTCCACATTTTCTTCAGTTCTTCCCTATTTTCTATCCCTTGTCCCCTTTTGTTCACCATTCTGACATAATCCGTAGGATCCTTCCGCCTCTTATTCTTTACCATCCCATACAGGACCTTTTTTGTACCTTCACCATCCTGCTGGTCATGACTTAAAACGTGATGAGGTAAATAGCCCAATACGTTCAAGAGTTTCTCCTTGAGCTTGATTGATTTTGATAAAGTAGGCCGAGCGAATAGGACATTGTTGCCTATTAAAAGAAAATGTACTGTACCTGCAAGTGTTTTATTGGAAGGTGTTAAATCAAGTCGTAGGATTTGAGCTCTCTGCCTAATATTAAGCTGCACCTATTATATCCGAATCCAAGCAATTTCTTACATATTTCTTACAATTAATATATTACCATATATGAGTCCTTGGGAAACGTTCAGATTTCTAAGGAGCATAACTATGGCTCAAACGTTCGGAGTATGTGGAGGCGAATCACTTAATTCCAAGGAATTGAAAAATTCAATAATAGGGAAATGAAGTACAGTAGCTGGCTTTCATCTTCAGTAACCAATCTGTTAACGCTGGTGTATGTGTTTGAACTACTGGGTATAAGTTCAATGACTTTTAAATTAATATCATTACATTGTTGCAGCTTGGCAAATATTTTATATTCCAGCAGATCAATTTTACCCTCACAACAGTAAAGACCAAAGTAACCACGCATAGATTTTACGCAAGAGAAGTACAATGTAGAACAATATTTACATTTGATCGTCAAAGACCTTACAGTACACTGTACTGCATAATATCTGGAATTGTTTCTGAAATGGCCTATTTATATTGGATTTTAAATGTGGCTTCGTATTATTCGATAACACTATAGTGTCCTGCAATAACGGAGCCGCTAAATATTACATGGCAAATAATACTTCCATTGCCGAAATCAACTGCGTAGTTAGACTCAGTACTCTAAACAAATAATCATTAAGCAATTGTCTTATACAATGAAGTTCAACATGACCGTCCAGAGACTTTCATACTCAAGTTGGTTGGTGAGGAGAATGCGATGAGACTGATCGCTTAAAATAAATTCCTTATAATTGTTCCTGCCAGCGAAATTTTTTGCGATAGCTTGAAAACGCAGCTCAGAATGACGTTCTTCATTTTGTTATAAACAGTACGAAACTGCTCTAAATAAGCAATTTCCATCACCTGTTATAGGTTATGACAGCACATTTTGCAGGGGAACATAGAATCACTTCGCCAACTACTGGAACGAACATAGGCCTATACTCAATACTCACTTCGGCAGTCACCCTAATGGAGGCAGTTTTTGAATTATATGTCCCGTGCATGTCAAAAATCGTATTAACACATGGAGGCCCACCTATTCTTGTCTATCGCCCCGGAGACCCAGGTTACATTTCCTGCTCTGCCAAGAAATTGAATTCTGGTCTGAGGGCAAAAACGGAGCACATTCAGTCTCTTGAGGTATAACTAAGAAGAGGAAGGTTTAATTCCCACCTCGACAATCTTGGATGTGGTTTTCCGTGGTTTCCCACTTCCACTTAAGGCAAATACCGGGATGGTTCCTAACTTAAGGCCTTGGCCGTCTCCTTGCCATTTACCACCTTAATTACAAATACACACAGTAATGCAGCCATCACAATAACACAGGTTATGAGAGAACATTTCACACATACACACCCAAGTACACGGGGCTGAGTGACCACGATGTCGGAGCCCTTCAAACGAATTATGTTTGCCAACTGTCTCTTATGGCGAAAGCAATTGTGGACACGCGCGAGTGCCTGGAAAACTACTTTTTTCTTTAATAATTTAAGAGTATATCGACCATGCATAATTATAAGTTTCAGTCTAGGACGCTAATAACTTGACCACCGAAGCATTGGGAAGAAATTGCAATATTAAGGTACATAAACAACATAGCCTACACATTCATCTGTCGGTTAATGTTCCTCAAAATTTCCCTTCTTAAATATTCCCCTCCTTTATAATTTTCCATCACGTGAAAACGTGCCATGTCTTGGGTTTTAAATATATCGATGCAATGGTGCTGCCATCTGCTGTCAGTTACTGGAACTATATGGGCGATGTACTGCCATCTGTTGTCAGTTATAGGAACTGATTGCAGATATTTAAACGGCGTACTGAGGACAACAGTTTGCTCTTTTGATCCCATGCTGTAATGCAATGGTAAAACGGAAATAAAACGTATTGAGTGAGAATGTAGAAATATGTATCTTTTACAGACATTAAACCTTACTAATACTCCTTGATAAAACAATATTTCAATGGTAAAAAAAAAAAAAACATATATCGGCGCGGGCTGGGATCGAACCGGCGAACCTAGTAACCACAGTCTGTCGCCCTAACCACATAGCTACTCGCGCAATCTTGATCAATAGCAGACGCAGCCATTCATTATCTTCAAAAGCTGCTGTCTGAAGGAAATAATCCATTTCATTATCCAAATAAATCAATGTTGCACATTCGTATACGTTCATACTGTTATTATATTTTATTGCCAGAACTTGGTTAATGTATGTTTTCAATTACATGGAAGCTTATTAAATAACTTACATTTTAATGGAATTCTCACCGCCATTTTGTCATGACCTCAGGCGAATTGTGCGCATGCGTGAAGGGAAAGAATTCTGCTATTTTCTATATTAATTCAAAAATATACCGAGAGGGAATGTAGAAATATGTATCTTTAACAGACATAAAACCTTAGTAATACTCCTTGATTAAACAATATTTCAGTGGTAAAAAAAAAGATCGGCGAGGGCTGGGATCGAACCAGTGAACATTGGAACCACAGTGTGTCGCCTTAACCACATAGCTACTCGCGCACTCTTGGTCAGCAGCAGACGCAGCCGTTCTTTATCATTAAAAGCCGCTGTCTGAAGGAAATAATCCATTTCATTATCCAAATAAATCAATGTTGCACATTCGTATACGTTCATACTGTTATTATATTTTATTGTCAGAACTTGGTTAATGTATGTTTTCAATTACATGCAAGCTTATTAAATAACTTACATTTTAATGGACTTCTTACCGCCATTTTGTCATGACCCCAGGCGGATTGTGCGCATGCGTGAGGGGAAAGAATTCTGCTATTTTCTATATTAATTCAAAAATATACCGTAATATATTTGTTTATTTTATAGACACTCTGCAAATCTAGAGGCCAAGAGCTTTCGTTAGAGTGCTCTACGAAGTAAATCGGTTCTGTCGTTCTCTCAATCTCGTGGTAACAAAAATCACCTTACTGTTTTAAATATATAGATGGAGGACAATATTAATATAGAATACTCACTTATAAAGACAATTATCAAATTTAACATACGAAATTTCAACGTGTTCATCCAATGCATTTTAGTAGAATGACATACATTAAATAATGTGAAGCAGTAGGCCTAATCATCAAGGCGGTTATTTGGAATAGATACCGGAAATTTCTTTCGAAGTGTTCATTGAAGCGCAATTCATGGTTATATTTTCATTTAAAATTCAGGTAAGGTACTTGTAGTAGCATTCAATTTTAGCTTATGTAAGTGAAAATTACTTTGATAGTAGCCTATTGGGATAAATACATCAGGAAGGAGACAATTATTATTAAATCGAAAATCGGATATTCAACTACAGTTGATCAGCGACTAGAGGTGAAATGTCCACTTAATTCGCATGCAGTAATGAAATCAAAATAATATGCATCCTAAAAAAAGGAAGCCTAGAAACACAAAAGAAGAAGCCATTTTGGTCTTCATAAACATGTGATGAAGGGTGCACGAGATATAGCGTACACGAGCAAATGTTCCCCTGCAATCTCCATATGTAAACTCGGAGATGTTGACTGTCCACCATGACGTAATTCCATTTTATTTGCTCTGCGGCATGTGATGGGGCGGTCGTCGTGAATGAGCAGGCCCCTGGCGGTGCTGCTTTCCGCTTGCCGAATATCACAACCCTGTGTGGAGGTAACATCAGCACTCGAGATGACACAGGTCCCCTGAGACGACCTGTCGTGACGTGCCGGGTTGTTATAACAGCATATGCAACGAAGTAAGGAACTGATAGCGAGCATAATTTGTGTGGATCACCGGCTTGCTTTGTTCAGGAGAGGGAAGAAGCTCAGTGCGATACAATCACAATTTGCGTCTTACACACAACTCAATATATCCCTTTAACATAGTCTCTCCTTAACTCTCCTTAATATTCCAGTTCGCAATAATAAGGTTAAATTTAGAAAACAACTTTTATACAATAAATAAATAAATAAATAAATAAATGAGTGAATGAACATTACAGAAGATAGCATCATGAATCGCAAGACTTTTGGAACCCGAGTTACAAATCACACTTTCACCGAAAAAGCTAAAAAGACCACTGGAAAAAAATGGACGGAGGAACGTAAGAAGGGGCATAGCGAGTTCATGAGGAGATTTTGGGAGGAGAAGAAGAGGAAAGCTCCATCAACCCGAGTCAACAAGTTCAAGCGCGCTCCCTAAGTGGGCAAAACGAAGAAAGAAAGAAAGAAAGAAAGAAAGAAAGAAAGAAAGAAAGAAAGAAAGAAGAAATGAGTGAATGAATGAATGTACGAATAAATAAAAAATAACTTAAATAAATATATCATCACCATTTATTGTATAGGCTATAACAGGCCATTAAGGCCCATGACAGAAAACAAAGAAACATAACAAACACTTCAAATACGGTATACAATATTACAAACCAAACATTCCCTTAATCAATCCATTGTCGTCAACCATATTTGAGCCGTCAGATATTTTCTTTTGCATTATTCTTTGATCTTGTAATTTAAGACTGGTAGGTTATCAGCCTTCCGAGCCCGAGCTCAGTGATGGGGCTGCCATCTAAGGTGCTGAGCCACCCGGTTTGTGATCAAAGTGACCTTCTTCTAGGCGAGTTGCCTTCTCCACGGCTCATAGAGCCTCACCTATCCTTACCCATACCTATTGGTCCGGGTATATATATTTAAAAAAGGATGATATAAAATTGATATTAATTAAAAAGGTAGGGGTCACCAGCTATTACAAGGGGAAGAATGTGTACATAACCTAAAATTGTAAACGTTTGATTGACAACTATAAAGATCTGTCACCTCCCACAAACGTGCGGGTTGTCTTAGGCATGATATAGAAGGCGGTGGAGGCCCGTGTGCTCTTCCTCAATGAATACAAAGAACTACGAAATATCAAATCAACGCAAGATAAACAAATCTGCAATTTAGGACAACAAACATACTGCATGGTGCATTTGAGTGAACTAGCATAATGTGAGCACAGATTCATGAGATAACAGGAACTGACACTGGTAACACAATTAAAAAGCAGTGTAAACACACGATGATCCCTTAAAACAACATAACACAACATCAAATGACAAATCCGTGACAGCACCACATTCCAAGATCTTATCATGGCCCCCATACCAATAAGTAAATAATAAATAAATAAATGAATGAATGAATGAATAAATAAATAGGAATTGAAATTCACATTTTTAATCGTTTTTTTTAGGTTGCCTCGCCATCGTAGTCTATTGCCTTAAATTCATAACTGCAACGTCGGGGCTGATAGCTAATACATTCTGCAAGGGAGGATCATACTGAATATTATTCAAAGGTGGATTGCTAAGCACGAAAAAATGACTTAAGGAACAAAATAACAGATAAGTACCCTTATTGCAAATGTCAAAATACGAAATTATCTTTATTTTTTTTCGTCTGATACTGAATGATGAAGAACCTTCAATATAGTAGTCTAAACAATTATTAACATTTAAGACACAGGAGTATACAGCCTAGAAATGGTGGTAAATCAATGCCAGACTACTGGACCCCTTTCAAATAAATACACACATATTGCTGGGTGTGCAGACACCCATCCCCAACGATGTCCATGATATCAGATATATTGCAGATGCAAGTGCATTTTAACAATCACGGACAGGAAATACTGTGTTAACTTTATGTCCATCATAATCGTAATGTATTACGAGCATGAAGATCATTGACATGAGGCTTAGTATACAAAAATAATTTAAACGCAATGTCGTCGAATTTTCCCACTAGGAGTTCAGCAGGAAGTGGCAATCAATCTCCGATTTTAAATGGAACGCCCAATAAACCTTTATAGGGGTTATCAAAGAGTATCTGCAATAAAGAGTACAATAGCAATTAAGGTTGCTGCACCAATAAACTACTGAGCGTTACAGAACCCCTTACGGATATGAAAATAAGTAGATTCAAATGAGATTCTCGTTATGTAATAACAATGTCACCTGGTTAAAGTGGTGACCAATCATAAGCGTTCTTTCTCTCTGATCGGAGGATGAGGGAGTAGGCCTACTTAAAAATTGGAAGTTCATTGCACGATTGTATATGCAATAGTAGCCTACTCTATGAGGTGACGGCTTCGGTGGCGTAGTTGGTAGCATGCTGAATTGCTGTTCACAAGATAGCGGGTTCAAACCCGGCCGAAGTCATCGGATTTTTTAAGACCGTTAAAAAATCTTTCAGTATGCCTTCTTTTGGAGGGGAAGTAAAGCCGGCGGTCCCATGTAATAGATTTATGGTATGTAAAAGATCCTTCCACAGACTAAACTTGTGTGAAGCTAAATTTGTTAGGTTGGATTTCGTCAGAACGCTCTATAATAGTTCCAACGTTCACCACTAGGTATCATTGATATCTGGTAGCGATAGTTGGAACTACTTGAAATTGAGCTGAACTTGTAGCTCACTCTACGGGTGTTCAGTGGAAGCAGCTACGGACTCAGGCGAGCCGAACATGTCCTCGGACACTCCCGGCACTAAAAGCCATACGATTAAGAAATAAATCTATGTAGTTTAATAAAACCTTTACGTGTGCTTTGTGGACTTGGAAAAAGCATTTGATAAAGTCAGCTGGCACTAGCTGTTTCCTCTTCTGAATCAAAAATGATGTCTCCATCGATTTATCAGATTAATATTTGATCTGTATATAAATCAAACTGCTATTGTTTGGCTTGGAAATGACGTATCAGAACCCGCTGAGATCCGCAAAGGTGTGCGACAAGGTTGTTTGCTGTCCCCTGGACTGTTCAATGCCTTCGCTGAAGCCATAACAAAGTGGTCTTTTAAAGATTCTAATATGGGAGTGAAAGTTGGTGGAAGACTTATCCAGAATATTAAATTTGCTGATGATCTGTCATTACTTGCAGTAAATTCGCATATATTAACAAACATGTTGCAATGTTTAAATGATACAGCTACAGAATGAAAATCCACAGCCTGCTTCCAGTCTCCGACCGGGTCAGGAATGGAATGAATGAAGCCCCCATCTAGCGGCGAGGATTTGGACTGTGCCGGCTGCCGAGGCCTGACGCACTCCTCTGGGGCAATGATTAAATGAATGACAGATGAAATGAAATGATAGTGGAGAGTGTTGCTGGAATGAAATTTTGACAGGGAAAACCGGAGTACCCGGAGAAAAACCTGTCTGCCTCCGTTTTGTCCAGCACAGATCTCACATGGAGTGACCGGGACAGCGGTGAGAGGCCGGCGTGCTGCCGCCTAAGCCACGGAGGCTTCGATACAGCTACAGAATACGGAATGAAAATCAATTTTAAGAAGACCAAGGTTCTGGTGACAATAAGCATCAACACCAACTAAATATAACCATATATAAAGAACCAGTTCAACAGGTCAGTCGATTTAAATACCTTGGTCAGATCTTCACAGAAGACCTACGATGTGAAGTTGAAATCAGGAGTCGTATAGCCATGGAAAAGCAGGCATTCCGTGAAAAGCATTCTCTAATTTGTCAACGCTCGATGTCCCTCAGCCTCAGAAAACGACCTACATATGGCCAGTTGCACTGTACTGCAGTGAGATCTGGACAATGAATAGAGGTGACATTAAACGACTAGAAGCGTTTGAGATGTGGTGTTGGCGCCGAATGGAAAAGATCAGCTGGGTAGAGAAAATGACCAACATACCGGTGCTGGATCGAATAAAGGAAAAACGGCAAATGATCCGCCAGATATATAGAAGGAGATCCACCTGGCTTGGCCACAGGTTACGACATGATGGCCTGATGATCGACATTCTAGAATGCAAAATACCTGGAAAACGCCCTCGCGGGAGGCCATTGAACACTTTCATGAGATCTTTCCTAGATAGCTCTGGCCTAAGAAGTTATGAAGTGGTCAAAAGGACAGCACAAGACCGAACAACGTGGAAAAGACTCATTGTAGGGGAAGACCAGTCGCTTGACTGAAAAACATGATGATGATGATGATGATGATGATGAGGTTAAATACGTATTTACCTGTGGCAAAAAGGCATGAGATGATATTTCATGTGTTGGAGATGATGATGCTCAGATGATCGCAGGGAATCTCGCAGCTGGATCGTGTGATGAACAAAACAAATCGAATCACATTCACGAAGAATCCCCCGTTCCAGACAAAATGGGAGAGGCAAGGCTACACTGGTGACAATTAGAGCCACACTGACGGATACAAAGCCCAAGATCAAGTTCCTCGGGTGTCCCTCGGATTCCTCTGAGGTCAAGACTGCAGTTCAACATGGCGATGGGCCCTCTCCGATGCTTTTCAATTGCGTTCTTGAAAACATCATAAGGACTTGGCGAACGCGATTATTGGAAACCGGCTACAGAACGCTGAGAATGGGAACAAAATCAAAGGGGGTCGTTGTAGACTGTCTAGCCTTACCCGATGAAATTGCTATTCTGTCAAACGATTTGTAAACCGCTAGGTTTTAAATTGAATTGTTGAAGGAAATTGCCGAACAAACTGGTCTGCAGATATCATTTCATAACACAGAAGTAATGACTAACATCAAAGATGACCCTCCAAACCTCCGCACAAAAATACGGAGATATCCACCTAGTGGAGAAATTAAGTAGGTCTATCTAGGTAAGGTCATCATGAGAAGTAGGCCTAGTTCCGTGAAGAAATATTCTCCCTTCTATTAAAAGCACTTTCCATGTGATGTATTAAATAACTTTCAGTACACGACCAACATGGGGAGCGTGATGGCGCAGTGGCTTAGCTACTCGTTTTTCACCCAGACTGCCAGGGTTCGAATCCCGGTGACAACGGGGTGGAATTTTCGGATATTCGTTCTTTGTGGTGACGGCTGAGGCCAATATATTACAAGTCCGTAAGATACTCCAATGCGCAGGCGCACGGTGGGCTCGTGCTTGCGAACAAATCCCTTTCGGCGAATTACCGAATTTTCAACTGGAAAAATCACGTGGCGTCAGGAAGGGTATCCAGCCTTAAATCCCTGGCCAAAACTAAAATGAGCCTGGTTGGCTCCGGCGATCTCAATTAATTTGGAAAAGCCGAAGGAAGTTAGTTTTTACTCGACCAACGTTGTGATAAAGCATACAGAAATAAAATCAAAATTAAAACTCAATATCCGTAAGCTGTAGTCATTATCGACAAGAAACATACAGAATGCATTATTGTCTTACTATGGTACTAGTCCATGCCCAGTCTCAAATCAAAGCTTTCATCGTTCATCAATATAACTCAACTTCAACACTTGCTTTTCCCCATGGCCCTATGGCTAGAGTCCTGCGCGGATAAACAAAACGTTATCCTCATCAGCCCCGCATTCGCACGACTGTTATCAGCATCCACACGTTTGTTATCCGAATCGACTGGCATTACAATAATATTTTATTTAAATAATGTATTAAACAACAGATTTAGACATTTAAGGAGAAAGTCGTCTCTTAGGCTATGTACAGTATGTCATGCGCTATGTTTAAAATGTATGTTATACAGCCAGAATTGCAACTCACTTCAGTTCGGAGCGTTAATTAGACTATGCTTAATGACATAATCTGAATGCGAATAGCGTAAATCCTCTTACATTTGTCATGAAAAAAAAAGAGCATACCAAAAAAATATATGTGATAAACATACGGGTCAACAAGTTCGGATTGTATTCTAAAACAAGATGTTCAGTAAAGAACATATAGCCTACTTTCTCCTAAATGCATGGGTATTGTTATAACTCTTTGTCCTTTTCAAGGAGTATAATTGAATGTTGGTTGTAGTAGCATGTTGAAATACAACGTGCTATAGGGATATTAAACATGAATATGAGGTGCCCTTTGCTAGTGCTACCTCTGTAAAAAAAAACATTCAATTCGGTTTCACCGTGTTTGAATTGATCTGGGGAATGGATTTGCACACATACATGGCCGCTATTTGCAAACTATTGGGCTGATGACCTTGTAGTCAGTCATAAGATGCTTTCCACAAAAAGGCATGTTGTTGCAAAATCCGGTAGAGATCAAATTATTAGGATGGTCGAAATTTGATTTAAGCTTTTAACATTTGGGTGGACGTCATTCCGTTTCCGTCAAGATGGCGGCGATATAAAACATGACACTGAGGTGCCTTTTGCTAGTGCTACCTCTGTACCAAATTTCGTTCATTTCGGTTTCACCGTGTTTGAATTGATAGGGGGAATCGATTTGCACACATACTTGGCCACCATCTGCAAACTATTGGGCCGATGATCTAGCAGTTTGGTCAGAATATGCTTCCCACATAAAGATTTGTTGTTGCAAAATTTGGTAGAGACTAGATTATTAGGTTGGTCGTAATTACATTTTAGCCTTTAACATTTGGGTGGCCGCGCTTACATGTCCGTCAAGATGGCGGTGATATAAAACATGACACTGAGGTGCCCTTTGCTAGTGCTACCTCTGTATCAAATTTCATTCCATTCGGTTTCACCGTGTTCGAATTAATAGGGGTAATCGATTTTGACACAAAGATGGCCGCCATCCGCAAACTATTAGGCTAATGACCTATTAGATTTGTCAAAGGATGCTCCCTCCATAAAGGTATGTTGTTGCAAAATTTGGTAGAGATCGGCTGATTAGGTTAGTCGTAATTTGATTTAAGCTTTGAACTTTTGTGTGGCCGCCATTACGTTTCCGTCAAGATGGCGGCGATATAAAACATGACACTGGGGTGCCCTTTGCTAGTACTACCTCTGTACCAAATTTCGTTCCATTCGGTTTCACCGTGTTCGAATTAATAGGGGCAATCGATTTTCACACAAAGATGGCCGCCATCCGCAAACTATTAGGCTGATGACCTATTAGATTGGTCAAAGGATGCTGCCCCCATAAAGGTATGTTGTTGCAAAATTTGGTAGAGATCGGCTGATTAGGTTAGTCGTAATTTGATTTAAGCTTTGAACTTTTGTGTGGCCGCCATTACGTTTCCGTCAAGATGGCGGCGATATAAAACATGACACTGAGGTGTCCTTTGCTAGTGCTACCTTTGTACCAAATTTCGTTCAATTTGCGCTCACCGTGTTCGAATTGATAGGGGGGACAGACATTCAGAGTACACACACTCACACACACACACACACACACACACAGACTCACACACACACATACACACACACAGACAGACACACTTCGCCCTGTAGTGATCTCATAAGTCTACTTTAATTTTTTGCAAAAATCGAAAGTAGGCTAAAAAACACTGATAGTGAGTCTGAAAGACTAGGCTTGATATAATTTTAAATGCTACAAATGCTGCGTGAACTCAAAGTTCGTTTGAAAAAAATAAACAAAATAATAAAAAATAAATAAAAAATTAATAAAGCAAGTGCAAACCAAGGTCAAAGGAGGTAGCTGTCTGGATGACGTCACGCTCACCGGAGTGCGCGGGGAAAGGAGGAAGCTCAAGCAGTCCTATGACGTCGGTACATTTCTTCCCGTCGCCGTAACGTAACGCCAGACCCCAGCGAAGTCGACATAATCATTTAAAATGATAAAACTATCCGCAAATTTGCTCCAAACATTATCCGCAGCTCATCCGCTATCCGCACGGCCATGCTAACTATATCCGCATGGCGAAAATATTTGTGGATATCCGCATCCGCTCGGCTACCTATGGCTTAGTGTACTTAGCTACTGCTGTCGGTTTTAGGCAACACTAAAAACTGACTTCTGATATTTCAATGCAGGTTATCAGACAAACCCCATACACATACAGGTACACGGAGCTGATGATTAATGTACCCCAAGCGTCTATGAATTAACGAGTATAACTTGTTTGAAAGGTTAGGTCTCTCTATGCTGTGTTTGCCAGCCCACTGGTCTGGATGTTAGTTGGGTCGCAGCCAAACAGCTCATTCATCAGCCGAGTGGCATTATAAATGTAGAGGACAGGCGATAAGGGTAGGTGTGAAGTTGGTTATTACTAAACACAGAGCCTGTGTTGCGGCCAGGGTGATAGCGGCTGTCATCACAAGGTTCAACAATCACGACTGACCACAACATAGCACAACATGCTGATAAACTCTGTTGTGGTCTAAACGATCTTCTTTCCGTCTCTTCGTCCTAACGCTAGCCAGAAGATAAAACAAAGCCCGTTCAGATGCACGAACAATAAATACTGCAGAACGTCTGCTGTGCCGTAGTTCTTATTAGTCAGAAAATTTTCTTGTTTCTATTCAGCTCTGACAATAACTCTAGTACTGAGGGGAACTGTACTGCTCGGGTCTAAGCTGCGTGAACCTGAAAGGAATGTGCATTGCGGACTAGGAGAAGTGGTATTGACGAGTGATGAGGTTTCTCGGTCCATGCATAGTACAGAACCAAATACATTGGTCGGTGACTCACTCACTCATTCGTAACACCACAGTGGTTTGAGCAACGGCCCTAGGTTAGCAATATTGGAATAGACATGAATTCCAGATGACACAGCGGGCTGTTGACAGGCCCTTCTCTTCTCGCCTGAACTTCCCTGCTCTTTCCCCTCACCCCGCAAGTTCACAGAGCTTGGACCCGAGCAGTAGTATTCCCTGACGACACGCTATGTATGTTCCATGATGGCCGTGGTGGCCGTGATGTGATGTAATGTCTTGTACCTTGGTGTTCCTTGCAATAAAGTGTATGATGATGATGATGATAATTGTTGTTTTAAGGGGCCTAACATCTAGGTTATCGGCCCCTAACAATAAAGTGTAGGATGGCGTACCGTGATGTGAATGTGTAGTATTATTAGTCTACAGACGTAATCTAGGCTACAGTATTCATATTCTCCAAATATAATCACCGAAAGCACGGGAAGGAACATTTATGTTACCTTAAATAAACGGAAGAATATTCAAGGGACGCTGTTCAGTATAGATAAGCTACAATAAGCTATACGGTTACTCACTATAATTTGGAGAATATGAATAGCCTAGATTACGTCTGTAGACTAATAATACTACTACACATTCACATCACGGTACGCCATCTTACAATTTATCGCAAGGAACACCAAGGTACAAGACATCACATCACATCACGGCCACCACGGCCATCTTGCAACATACATAGCTTGTCGTCAGGGAATACTACAGTTCCCCACAAGTACCTTGTGTAAAAAACTACAGTGAGAGCCTTCACTATACAAGGGAGCTTTGCCGGACCGTGGGCCGGACGGCGAGTGATTACGTAGGGCCCGGATGTTGATGACATGGCATCTTTTTACTGGTCTAAAACAATGCTGAACTACATAGAAACTCCGGATGGGCCACCCCGTCTTCAAATATGTTATTTTTATTTGGATCTTTTTGTGCTTTTTGCTATTTTTCCATTTTAAGAGCATTTTTTTAAGTTTGGTAGAATTTTTTTGGTCATATTTTAGAGAAATCAGCCTTTTAAGGCCATTTTCTTCCAATTTAGTCATGCCACAGCTTTATATGAGGGAGTTACGTCTCTCAGAGTTATGAAGAAGCTACTAGCTGATACAAGATAGTTTAAGATATTGAAATAAAATATTTCAGTATTGGTATTAGTAGAAAAATATATATCTTGGACGCAGACGAACGGTACAGTTTTCGTCGCAAACCAGTTATTAGCGGAATGGAATGTTATCTGCTCTGTTGACCAAGGTCAGCTGTGGCGGGGTAGAAAGGGGAAGGAGTGTATATTCTAGTCTCAGTACCGCATAGTTAACGGCAAGAGAATTATCGTTCATTGCCGCTTTCTCCACTTTATAGAGCATTTTTTGAATTTTTGAAATATTGGTGAGTTCATTATTATAAGATCATTTTCTCCATTTTATAGTGCGTTTTTCGAATTTTTAGGTCATTTATTACAGTCATTTTTGAAAATTTTAAGTGCATGTTTAAATCTTTTTTACGGCATCAACATCCGGCCCTAGTGATTAGTCACCGCTAGTTGACTAGCGTTTGCCGATAACACAAGAGCAGTACTTGAAGCTTGAATGCTGGCATTGCATTTATAACAAACGGAGCTGTCAAGATACCTTCATTGAGATAATTACGACTTGTGTTAAAGTAATCTATTGTAGACTATCTCGTATCCCGTGATCATGGTTAGGTATAGAACAAAACATGGAATTTTCCTAGTGAAATCTTATCTTCTTAAGAATAAGTCTTCCAGGAAATGTGTTCGTACGTTTCAGCACCGTGCGATTTTTAATTTTGGGGGGTATCTCAAACAAAAGGTATACAGAAACAATCCGCGTACTCTGAAGGCTCTCGTGAACGAAATAACTGCACTGATACGAAATATCAGTCAGGATGAATTACAGTGAGTTTACCAAAACTTCCTACGCTGGTGCAGTGTTTGTTTTGAAAATGACGAACAGCATTTCCAGCAACTACCCTGTAATTCATGTAGGCTGGCTGCGTGGATCAGCGGTAAAAATTGTCGCTTGCTGAACCCAAGGTTGCAGGTTCGTATCCTGGCGCAGTTAGCTGGCATTTGAGGGTGCGCAAATGCGAGGGAGCCGTGTCAGTAGATTTACTGGCACGTTAAAGATCCCCTTCGGGGCAAAATTTCGGCACCCTGGCGTCTCTAAAAGCCTGAGTAGTCAATAGGGACGTAAATCCAATAGGCTAACCATGTAATTCATGTAAGTTATGATGATTATTACTGTAAATACGTCAAAACGTGTAAATGTGTTGAACGAGTTGGGCACTACGCTGCTGCTAGCGCCAGTGCCTTGCTCGACAGCCAGATAACCACAACACGTAATTATTGGAAGTTCATTGTTAAAGATGGAACTCTTCAAGATGATGGTCATCACACGGCACCTGCGAGGTTCCGTTCTATAGAGGGCTCTCACTGTACTGTAGTAGCCTACATGTTACGAATCAAAATTGATTCATCATCAGATAAGAGAAATAAAAAAGAGTAACAAAGAGTATGAAAATTAAGGTAAACATTGAGAGCTACCTAGATTTGGTGGGACTGCGCAATCCAGATAGCTTTCAATGTTTGCCTTTAATGTTCATAGTTAGGCTTATATGTCTTTTGCTTGTCTCTATTAATTTATTCTTTTAGCACAGGCGTTCTCAACTCTTTTAATACCGTGACCACCACCTTCATGCTATACCAAGCTCCCGGGCACCATTAAATAGAATTCAATAATAATAATAATAATAATAATAATAATAGTTTATGATTGCAATACAAGATCAGGTCATTCCAACACGTAATTTTTGGAAGTTCATTGTTAAAGATGGAACTCTTCAAAATGATAGGTGTCACTACGGGTGCCCTGTGTCGGAGACTATCCTACATATTACGTCTGGATGTAGGCCTACAGTTACGTGCAGTGAGCTCTGTACTTCCACAACCCCACTCCCCAGCTATACTACTGCAGCGTAAAACATTCGCCACGCTGAGCGTGTCTGTGTCTGATATTGAAAACCTACAGTCACGCACGTTAATGTTTTCAGATAGGGAAGTATTGGCACGTTCCCCGCACCGCCCTACACCCTGCTCCTACCACTGAGCTCTCATGGACAAAAGCTCAGGTAAACAAACATTTGATTTAAAAATGCGTTACCGGGCAGTAAAATTGTAAATGCAGATATATCGTTTCTTGTTGAGGGTTGGGACGTTTTAGCAAGTACTCCTACAGTCAATAACAAATATATGCTTTTCAGTCGGTCACCACAATTGTTCCCAATTGTACAATTGAAAAATCGTGTTATCCGACTGCTAAACATACCACATGATAATGTTCACAGCAAATTTGGCTTATAGTCTATACTTTCATGTGTGTATAATAGGGCCTACTGTATGCCTGATGTTTTAGCTACTTGGCCCATCTGGACGATAGCTCTTTGTACTGAGATGTCATCGGTATCTCCACCAATTGTAAGCCACATACTTGGTTCATTATGAGAGATACATTTCCGGTATATTTTCATTTTGTGCTGAATAAGATTCGAGTCCTAGTCATTTTACCCAAAATACAACAGTTAATGTAGAGAGATATATTGGATTTTATGCAGTAGATAGAGGGCAGGGTGTGTGGACTGATATGATAGAATGGCAGACGTCTCTTCATATTATAACCGCTGCGTGAAGCAGCTTCTCGACCTCGCCCGCGGCTCTGACGTCACGACTCGTAATTTTTTGGGGTCGAGTCTCACTCAGGATGTCAAGAACAGTGGAAAGCGCTGTGACAAGGATTTGCAACATATGACCCCATATCATGACTGAAGTGGTGCTGTCGTTATAACGTGAAGTAGCAAGGACAGGTTGCTGGTTGTATTGTAGATTCATTTAGCAGCTTCGAGACATCGTGGTCATGTAGATCCGTGGACTTTGGTGTGTGTGTGTGTATGTTCCCTCTAGAACGCGGCAGAATGTGTCTGTATATAATTTGCTTTTGTGATCCCCCCACAAGCAAACATCGCACGGCACTGAAACTTACGAACACATTTCCTGTAAGACTTCTTCTTCTTCTTGAGAAGATAAGTGTAAACGAGGAAAATTCGATGTTTTGTTCTATACCTAACCATGTTCACGGGATTCGAGATACCCTACAGTTCTTCACCTCAAGTCGTAACTATCTTGCCAGTACCGTATGTAGGCCTAACTACTCTTATGTTATCGGCAAATGCTAGTCATCTATGCTGACTAATCACTCTCTGCCCGTCACACGGGTCGGCACAGTTCCGTTCTATAAGGAAGTCTCTCACTGTATAATAGTATATGTCACTGTGATGGTTATGGTACTGTGTGTATTTGTAATTGAGGTTAATATTTGGAAGGAGGCGGCCGTGGCCGTATTGTGCCCGTTTAGACCGGAGTCCGCACGACCACATATGCATTTTACCAATAATCAGTCAGCACGAGAGTCAAAATATCCCGGAGCGCCAGATGGGTTAAAGCAAATCGCAAAAACGACATCAAATTAAAAAAATGCTTTGCTGATTTTTGGCTCAATGCAACAATAAGGATAGAAGGAGATTCAATTGGGAGTAACACATCCTGTAAAATTATCTCAGTTTATTTTGAAGTTAAAATTGACTGCAAAGATGCTCAAAGCAGCATCATCCACGTGTGGCGATCCACACTCTTATTTACACACAATATACAGAAATTTCCCAAACACATTTGACAATCTTTTTGGAAACACAAGTCCGATTAATAGTCCTGTAGACTGTGTTCCAAAATTATTAAAAATTAATTCCAGTTCAAATTTAATTGTCTCTACTGGAAATATCGTAGATCACTGTTTGAATATTTACATGATATTAACACTCGTAGAATAAATGTTCATAGAATTTTTAACTTTCACTTGTTTTTCCAGTTTCAAAAATATATCGTCGAAATTATTCTTATCATTGAAGCAATACAAATTATTTACACATATTAATAACATCTGAAAAGTATTTGACCATGAGCATAGCATCGAAGAACTGTGCGAAGCACAACAACAATTAATTGTTCTTCTGACATTTAACATTCGAGAAGTGACTCGATTATGAACTTCAAGTTCCTAACAAAATATATGATTTCTGAATCATCAACTTGATCAATAAATGGTTGAACCATTCAACCATTCAATTTCCCACTTGGAATCATTATTATAAAAAATATTTATATTCATGGCCATTTTTAGCAACTTTCACAACTTGCAATTCTTCGACAGAATGCGGAAATTAGAATTGTAGTTTTATAATGAATTCATTTAGTTCATGGCACTAGGATTGAAAATATCCTTCAAATTATTCGTGGTTAAAGAATTATTTTTAATTGGCAGTGGCCCATTCTACTATTTGTGTAAGCACACAATATTACAACAACAACGGCAAAGGTCTTCCTCTGAAGAAGAATAAACTACTATCATGACAAATCCGGGTTCTAGCAAAATCAAAGTCTAAATGGAATTCGTAAACAAGGTTGAAATAAGAACTGATGGTTTCAAGAAATAACCTTCGGGTCATTCATCCGACGAAATGTGTAGTTCCAATACTCCTACTATAAACCTGAGCCATCGAACCTGCTATTTGATTGATGCTCGAAAAAACCTCCTCATTCCTGCGACTTAAACATGCGCACCTGGGAATGGCATTTCAACTACTCCACACACATAAATTTTCTTCCCAAAATTTATACAATAAATCAAGCCTCTGCTTGTTATCAACACTGGAAGATTAATAAACTTACAAGTTTATTTTATTTTACCATTCAGTTCAACCCGTGAATTTACCATACTTATGAAAATCTTCATTTCACTTTCGAGTGTATTTACGTCATGATTTTATATAAATACAAAAATATCCTATTTGATACAAATATCATTTGCTTCCCGTTTCATGCCTCTCCGTGTTATCTGAAAAATGTACTTTGCTCAATGCAAATATCAACTGTTCAACCAGAACTGACATGTTGGTTGAATGCGGGCTTGCGCTAACCACTTTCCTTCGGAAAATCTCCTGTTCCAAACTAGAAATGATTAAACTACTTCATAGGCTCTCTCTCAATACATATGATTATTATAAAATATAATATCCAAGAATTATTTAGAAAAATTATGAAAATTATTATTATTATTGGATTATTATTATTATTATTATTATTTGTTATATATATATTTAATTATCATCTCATTATGTGAGAATCCACATGTTCGAACCTTCGAATATGGAAAAAATATCCATTCCTCAACAAAAATAAATTTAACTTTTACAGTTACATCGGTTGTTTTCCGTGGTTTCCCAAAAATATGAAATATTCAAATAAATGCTCGAAATGCTCGGTCATCGATCCTAAACTGTTCTGAGTGCTGAAAATACTCAGAATAACTCTAACAAGTCTTGCGTAAATCATTGCAAGCTTTAAATACGAAGAAAAAAATGTGTTGGTCATCTGCAGAAAAATAGTTTGTTCCAATTAGCTAGGCATAATATAATTCAAATGTGGCTTACATTTCTTGATGGTCTTGAAGCGTAGTAAACCTGGTCTGTACCAGATTTATCCATAAACATGCCCTATCGGACAAGCACGTATAATCCTTGTATCCGCCGCCATCATATACCCACAATTCGTCTAGTCAGACATAGTGGTAGTATCTTTTGACGTTTGAATAAACTGTGGTTCCATTTTAATATGGGCTTCTATCAAAGCCATAACAGTTTGTTTAAATAGGGTCAGATCTAAGTGATCTCTTCTTAGATATGTCAGTTGTAACATAACTCACTGTAATCTTATCAGTACAAGAAAAACACTGACAGTCTAAGCAATTAACGGCTGTTCTGAAGATCGTTCCCTGGGCATGGTTTGTTAATATCACCATCTACCATGCGCTAGGCAACTTGTAGTTTCCCTTGCGTAGACTAATGAACGCCACCGTTATAGACTAGTCTTCAGTGTACTGACAGATCGAAGTGGTTAACTAGTTACAAATATGAAAACTGACTTGAAATGGATTTAAACATCCAAGTATTAAGTTATTACTGGACTGTGACAAAATATTATTTTCTAGACAAAGTCTAGCATATGTCCTTGTAGAAATATAAATATTTCCACCAATGTCTGTAGAAAAATCAATCACCTCAGTGATTCTCCTCGCCGTAAACTTACTAAGTTCCAACTCGTAGCGCAGCACTTTTCGTGACTATCACGACTTGAAAAGAACTTCTGCGTAGATCCGGCAACCATGTGCCTTGGCTCAGCGTAGATGCAACTTGCTCGCCAAGTGCTTGTGTTAGAATGAGCTGACCATGCTTCGGCCAGCTGGCTTTTATTCAAAACTGTCAGGGTCACGCGTCATCACCTGATATCTAGAAATCCTCATATCTCTTGAATCCCTGGTCCGATTTACTTGATACTAATTGCATTCTCTTTCATTTGGCCGTGCCAGTAATCTGATCCCAGTCTCAAGTCTCTATTCCATAGTTAACTATTTAATCAATAAATAGCCTCCACCTCTGCTATTACTCGCTACGTCACTTGACATCCAACTATTGGTAAATTCCTTCCAAATGCTTCGAGAAGCAATGTAGCGCGATATTCAAATATCTCAACTTTCAAAAGCGGCTACAGCCTTTCCCTCGATATCTAGGTGTCTGAAACTTGGAATACCCATTCCTAGAGTTGGGCACAGTATGTTAGGTACTATCCCGCCATTTGACTGGAGCAGAAGTGGGAAACCACGTAAAACCACTTCTGGGATAGGCTAGTGAGGTATGAATATAACCCATGGTTCTCTGTCTCTTTCGTCTCACAAGGTTGAGTGTACCCCGTTCCATCCTTCAGGCAGAATGACATTTCTTAGCAAATATGGAAATCAAACCCACGACCTTTGGATCCAAAGTCTCAATACGTAGGCCTACCCAGGGACTACAAAAGGTGGCAAGGAAATGCTCTATGACCAAGGAATATAGGCTATATGTTGTTGTTGATTCATTAGGGGCTTTGCGACCTCGTGGTCATGCACCCCGTGCACTTGGGTGTGTGTAGAATTTGTCTGATTACCTGTGTTACTGTGATGTCTGTAAGCTACTAGTGTGTGTATTTGTAATTGAGGGTAGGATTTGGGTAGGAAGTGGCCGTGGCTTTAAGTTAAGTACTATCCCGGCATTTTCCTGGAGTAGAAGTGGGAAACCACGGAAAACCACTTCCAGGATGGCTGAGGTAGGTATCGAACCCACCTCTTCTCAGTTTCGTCTCCGGAGGCTGAGTGAATCCCGTCCCATCCCTCAGACCAGAATTAAATTTCTTGACAAAGCCAGGAAACGAACCCGAGCTTCTGAAGTGACAGCCAAGAGTACCAGCCACTACGCAACGAGACGGGAAAAGAACAGATATAACTCCAGTGTACTTAAAGCTTATTTGCTTAACCAATCAGCAACGAAGTTTTGTATGCAAGGTAACTCACCAGGATCCACGAATAACAAAAATCAAAACAAACAAGTAGTTCCGTGAAGAACTATACAGCCTACTTTTCATGCCAATGATTATTCTACAGAATATGAACCTATCTAGAATAATGATGAAATTAAGTTGGTAATATCGAAATATCTAATTAGTTCAATATATACCTGGTATAATGCAGCCTAATAGAGCACTACAGTTGGCAGCCCTGGTGACTGAATATATTTTTAGTTCCATCTCTAAAGGTACAGAATACAAAATTTGGTTGAAGTCCAATGGACGTTCATGCAGTTAGACACTGGATCTATCAGCACGCGTAAAAGCATGTTGCCAACAATGTCATGCGTGTGCTGGTCAGAAATAATCTGAAATATTACGATATCTTGTTGTGCCAATTTTGGATGAAATCCATTTGTTAGTATAGAAGTTACGTGTATTTTAAAATTGGACATATCAGCAGGCATAGAATCATGTTGGCAGCACTGCCTTGTATTAATTACTCCAAATTAATCTAGAATGTCAGGTGCTACACGTGTGCAAAGTATAGAGTTGTTGGCTTGCATACTTTCTGATATATTGATTTTAGGTTAAAAACAATATAGACAGCATTTATTAACAGTTGGCAGCCCTGATCGCTCTTAACAATACTTATAGTCATATCTGTTATGGTACACATAGCACATACGAAATTTGGTTGAAATCCAACAGATAGTATAGAAGTTACATGTATTTAAAAATTGGTACTATCAGCAGGCTTATAATCATGTTGGTAGAACTGACGAATATAAGTTACTCCAAATTAATCTAAAATGTCAGAATATACGTGTGCATAGTTTAAAGCTGTTGGCTTGCATACTTTCTGATATATTGGTATTTGGATAAAAATAAATAAATAGAGAGAGCAATTATTAACAGTTGGCAGCCCTGGTGGCTCTTAGGAATACGCTCAGTCATATCTGTTTATGTATAGATATCACATACAAAATTTGGTTAAAATCCAATTGATAGTGTAGAAGTTATATTCATTTAAACATTGGACCTATCAGAAGGCTTAAAATTATTTTGGCAACACTGTCATGGTTGGCCTCCTGGAAATTAAACTGAAATAGTCTTATCTACATGTGTGCCAATTTTGGAATAGCTCCCATGCATACCTTCCAAGATATCCAACATGGAGCTCAAATTTCTAGTGCGTTTTTTCAGCAGTTGGTAGCACTGACATCATTTTCAAATATGGACGTGAGATATTCCGGTGCACATCTTTACTCATACTAAATTTGGTTTTGATTGCTGCAGCCGTTTAGGAGTTTATAGGGGGGGGGGGGGACACACACACAGACAGACAGAAGGACAGACAGACAGACAGACAGGCACACATTTTCCCGGATCGATCTCATAAGTCTACTTTTTCCCCATTTTTGCAAAATGTGAAAAGTAGGCTAAAAAACAGTACCAACCAGTAGGTTTGTTGTGAACAGAAACAAAATGTAAAAACACACACTGGGAACTTTTACCAGTCATGAACATATTCCAATGCAAACGTCCATGTATACTCGCATGTTAAGAAGTTCTCGAGACAAACCAAAGCCACTTTAATTTAATCATGTTTCTATAATTCCACGCTCAATGCGTTGTACATCATTACATTGCTTTGAAATATGTATTTAAAAATACTGATCGATAGCTGTGTGTTAATCGATATGTGTCTTTAATGTAGGCTATCTGCCTGGATTTGAAGCTATACAATGTCAATACACGCATGAATTATAAAAATTTTCCTAATTAATATTTGTATTTTTGAGCTGGTTGTATTTTCGTAAGAAGTATGATTAAATAGTCTCGATTCGGGTGATGGGCCCATAATGACCTGAAAGGGAGTTTGTTTGCATCCTTGTTTTGTATATCCCTGCTCTCGCTTCCACAGCGATAACCTGCTCCCGTCACTCCCACCATATTCAATGACCGCATGTTTGAAGTTCTATACTGTGTTAATTTATTACACTCATTATGATTGCACATCCAGGAGAGATTTGAGATGTTATAAGGCTTCTAAAGAAATATCCATAAATGTGAACAGCCTCCACTTCGTCCCATACAGACATGTAGACAGATGGGCTTCAAAGTAAAATTAAATGAAAATAAAATATAATATAATAGAATTATAATATAATATAATATAATATAATATAATATAATATAATATAATATAATATAATATAATATAATATAATATAATATAATATAATAGGGCAGCGTGATGGTGCAGTGGCTTAGCTACTCGTCTTTCATCCGGACGGCCGGGGTTAGAATCCCGGTGACAGTGGGGTGGAATTTTCACCTGAAAAATCACGTGGCGTCAGGAAGGGCATCCGGCCTTAAATCCCCGGCCAAAACCAAAATGAGCCTGGTTGTCTCCGGCGACTCCAATTAATTCGGGAAAGCTGAAGAAAGTAAGTAAAATATTATTAAATAAAATAGAATTAAAAATAAGGGAGCCTCCGTGGCTTAGGCGGCAGCACGCCGGCCTCTCACCGCTGGGTTCGTGGTTCAAATCCCGGTCACTCCATGTGAGATCTGTGCTGGACAAAACGGAGGCAGACAGGTTTTTCTCCGGGTACTCCGGTTTTCCCTGTCACAATTTCATTCCAGCAACACTCTCCACTATCATTTCATTTCATCTGTCATTCATTTAATCATTGCCCCAGAGGAGTGCGACAGGCTTCGGCAGCCGGCACACTACATATCCTCGCCGCTAGATAGGGGCTTCATTCAGTCCATTCCTGACCCGGTCGGAGACTGGAAGCAGGCTGTGGATTTTCATTTTTTTTTTCCATTTTCATTAAAAATAAGAAATAATAAATACATTTAAAAAATAAATAAAATTTTAAGAAATTAAAATAAACAATAACAAAAGAGAATAGAACAAGCACAATATAAATAACATGTTTTAGAACAGTAGCCTTACTCAAAAGACAGGAATTAAGGAGAAAAATAAACTAAACAACTAGGCGAAAGTGGACTCAAGAACAAAAGGACCACCACTTTCGAAGAATGAAAGATATTTGGAAACAAGAAAATGAAATAAAACGTAGACAATGCTGATTTACCGTACTCTCCAAAAGTGTTATTCGAGAGAAGTAGAAGAGGAAGAAGATTAAGAAGGAGAAGAACAATAAAATATAATAAAAATAAAATAAAATGGAATAAAATAAATAAAATTAAAACCCAACAAAAACATGTAGACTATTATTTGACCAACAGACAATCTGAAATAGTTTTGCGAAAATAAGCAATGTAGGCCTAATAATTTGGACAATTTAACTTATACACAGCCTACAGTATATTCACGGAAACAAAGTATTGAGCAGTCCATTTCTATCAACCTGTGTCTAATGACTCCCCTCCTCCTTGTTAAGGTGGAGTTTTCACCTTCCACATCTCGTAAGTATGAAAGGAATCTGCTACGCCCTTCACGGCTGCTCCTGAGTACATGGTAGTTGTGATGTTATTGGGTGGTAATACTCCTCACCTGTGTTACAAACTGGGCGTATTGTTGTTGTGGCAGGGAATATTCGGGGATGTATCTCCATCTCTACATACTTCACGCAGGCTCTAAACGCTTAATCAATCATTGGTAGTCGTGTCGCGTGGCCTAGGACATGTCACTAATTGGAGGGGAGCAGGACAAACGAGTCTCAGCGAGCCACTGTCTGGTCCGGCCACTGCAACCGAGGTTAGGGTCACTGATTTCTTCCATGCCGAGCAATTCTGATCTCTATCGCTGATCTCCAAGAAAAAGAAATACATGAACCAGAAATGTAAGTTCAGCGAAGATTACCAGAAATAGGAGTGTGAAGGATGAATACAAACACATAAAGTACAGGTAAATTATGGTTGGTTGGTTGGTTGGTTCCCCAGTTTAGAGTCTGCGACAACGCGGTCATCTAGCCCCGTGTACTTTGGGTGTGTGTGGAATCTCTCTGATAACTGGTGTTAATTGTGATGGCAGTATTAGTGTATGTTGTTTGTAATTCATGGGCGTAATTCAAGGACTGCAGACGATCAATTTCAAATAGTTCCTCATTTTGCTACCAAATGCCACCGTCAACGACACCTAGCTGCAAACTTGGCAACTAGATGCCACCACAACCGGCACATGGCGAAGAACGTTGGAATTTGCACCTTTTAGTGGCATATGTGATATCTCTTCCTGCTCTGTATGAATTTGATATCCTATTTCGACCTGTCTTTATCATATTGTAACAATATAATTTAATAATTGTAAATTTACAGGTTAAACTATGAGTAGGAAGTGTAAGGAAATTCATAAAATGTGTACAGATATTATGAATTTTGTAAAATGTGTGTATTTGTAACGATTTAATAAATAATAATATTAATAATAATAATAATAATAGAGCGTTAATCAAATATAATATAGAAATTTAGCCTCACACAATTGTAGTTAGTGGAAGGTTGTTTTACATGCCATAAATCTATGACATGGGCCTGCCGACTTTACTTCCCCTCTGAAGGAAGGCATACTGATGGATTTTGAACGCTCTTAAAAACTCCGACGACTTCATCCAGATTTGACCCCGCGATCTTGGGCATAGAAACTCAGCCTGCTACCGACTACACCACCGAAGCCGAAGGTAATGCATGTAAAATGCTTTAAAATAAAAGAAGCATGCTTCTTCTTTTTTAGTCTTTCTTCCTTCCTCAATTTCTGTCACCTATAGACCGCGGGAAATAACTTCTTCATGATTGTGACTCCTTTCTTGGTTTTAATATGTTTTCAGTATTTCCTCATGCTTACATGTTACTCTTTCCTTAGCCTACATCCTCTGTCAAAACAGTTGAGCTACGTTTTGTGTTTTTCCTGAAAATCACCGAATTTTCTAATTTATTTCGAACTGTAAGCCAGTCTAAAATAATAAATCTTCCAGTGATCCACTCTATGACATTTTATAGGCACTCTCACTAACGATTAGATTGGCGACCACCCTGGAGAGATCCACATCGGCCGGCTCTATGCTAAATGAGATGACTAAGGAGTAATTGTGTAACAAACACGAGACTTGACACTAATGGCCGAGAAACAAGTTACTCCACCAAGGAAACAGGAAGTTAGGTCGAACATTAACAAGTCAGGAAGTTGTGGTCATTAGCGCTACTTGGCGCCGTAGATTGACGTCTTCTTCTCCTCGCTAGGTCTCTTAACAGATGATATTTGGACATGGCTTTCCTCTTATGAGCATCAGATAAGCCACTTCCGGAGCAGTGTGTTTGAATAATTCAGTGACCTTCAAAATTCGAGACTACAGGTGTGATTCCAGTTCAGGTCGATGCTAGTTACAGAATAAGGTTGAGAAGAAGAAATATTTTCTACCGTGCGCGCAGATTAACAACCTAAAGGAGGCAATTCATAGTCGAAGTTTACTTATTGTAGGGTGGTCAGTTACGGTCAACTTCCCATTCTCCTTCCCCCAGCTGGAGCAAAGAACACTTACACCCAGTTTCATCTTGGTTACTGCTCGATAGTTGGAGCCATTGTTGTTGTTATTGTTCAAAGGAACGGAACAGCGAGGTCATCTACCCCTTTATTCGAACCGTATGAGCTGGTGTCGTATTCTGATGAAAGCTCCCTGCCATGTTTGACTAAGCTTCATTTATACATAAGGATTATCCCTTTTCAGTCGGTCAACATGATTGTGCCCAATATTACATTAGGTGGGCTGTAACAACTATTATATCATTATAATCTGAAAGAAATATTACACGAATTATTTATACACTTAATTAACACACTTTATAAACAAAAGTTCCGTGACGAACTAAGGAGCCTAGTTTTCTTAAAATTATTGAGACCATAATATCAACAGTTGGCAGACCTGGCGACTCTAAATATATTCTTAGTGCCATATCTTAAGCTACACAATGCACATGCAACATTTGGTTGAGGTCCAATAGATAGTATGCACGTTACATGTATTTAAATATTGAATTCATCAGCATGCGTAAAATCAGGTTGGCGACACTGCCACAAATGGGATGCTCAAACTTAAATCTATATATGTGCCAATTATGAAGGAACTTCATTTATTAGTATGGAAGTTACGTGCGATTCAACATTAAACCTATCAGCACGCGTAGAATCATGTTGGCAGCACTGTCATATATCGGTTACTGAAAATTAACCGACATTTGCAGGTACTATATGTGTGCAAAGTTTAGAACTGTTGGCCTGCATACTTTCTGATATATTGAGATTAGGATAAAAATGTATAGAGTACATTTTTCAACATTTGGCAGACCTGTTGACACTAAGAAAACCGCACATTCATATTTGCTCCGGTGCGAAAATCACATACCAAACATGGTTGAAATCCAATAGATAGTATGGAAGTTACATGCATTTAAATATTGGACCTTTCAGCAGGCACAGAATCATGTTGGCAACACTCTCATGTTTGGGCTCCTGTAAATTAGTCTAATGAAATATTATCTAAATGTCTGTCAATGTTGGAACAATTCCCATGCATATATTCCGTGATATTCAACATAGACCTCAATTTGCAATTGTGATTTTTGAGCAGTTGGTAGCACTGACGACATTTTAAAATATGGTCGTGAGGTATTCAAGCATAGGTCTTTACTCATACCAAATTTGGTTTCGATAGCTGCAGCCATTTAGGAGTTCATAGGACACACACACACACACACACACACACACACACACACAGAAGAACAGACAGACACACATTTGCCAGGATAGATGTCATAAGTCTACTTTTTCTTAATTTTTACAAAATGTGAAAAGTAAAAAAAAAAAGAGAGGGGTTTTGGTTTTTTTTTTTCATCAAAAGGAATAAACTATCCTGTCAGAGGTTCCAACATATCTTTTGAACAAAAAAGGGATTTCCTTTCGATTAGTTTTTGGTTCAAGAAGTGTCAACTATGCTGTCGGAGGATGCAATGTACCTTCTGAGGATAGAAAAGGGGTATTTTTGAAAGAGTGTTAATAAATAGGCTAATAACAATTTGTTATTTGTTTTACGTCCCTTTTAACTTCTGCGGCTTTTAGAGACGCCATGGTGCTGGAATTTTGCCCCGAAGGGGATCTTTAACTTGCCAGTAAATCTACTGACACGGCTCCCTCCCATTTACGCACCCTCAAATGGCAGCTGACTGCGCCAGGATTTGATCCTGCAACCTTGGACAAAGCTAGTGAGAACATTTCTGCTGAGCCAGCTGAGAGTGTTAATTAAGCGTATACATAATTCATGTAATATTTCCTTCAGGTTAGGGTGATAAAATAAATTGTTACGTCCCGCCTAAACATCTAAGTAGGATTACTGCCACAAAACTGAAGTTTCTGACGAGAACAGTAGGAAAGACAAGAAGAGATTGAGTTCGAAATGAGAGAATAAGAGAGCAATTAGGACAAAAAGCAATGGGTGAAGTGGTTGAGGAACTTCAGCTGAGATGGTACGGACATGTTACGAGAATGGAAGAAGAAAGAAAAGAAAAACAAATATATGAAATGCGAGATGAGGGAGGAGCTGGACGAGGTAGACCCCGCATTACATGGGAGAATAGGATTGAAAGATTGGGACAGAAAAGGGGCAAAACTGTTGTGGAAATTAAGAGAATGTGCAGAAATAGAGCGGAATGACAGAAATGGTCCAAACGAGGCTACCCCGACGCTTGAAGGAATAAGGGAATTGAAGAAGAAGAAGAAGAAGAAGAAGAAGAAGAAGAAGAAGAAGAAGAAGAAGAAGCAGAAGCCCAATTGGGTTGACCGACTGAAAATCAATTCTGTTAAAAAGTTACTTTGGAAAAATGGCCTCTATTACTTCGATAACCTATTTCATTTTTATGTCCATTGTTAAAAATTGTTGTTGTTTGAGTCTTCAGTCTTTTGACTGGTTTGATGCAGATCTCCATGCCTCCCTGTCCTGAGCTAATCGTTTCATCTCTACTTAGCTACCACACCCTACATCCGAGGCAATCTGTTTAACAAATTCTAACCCCTACAGTTCTTGTCCTCAACCCTTCCTTCCCGGGTGTCTTAGTATGTGTCCTACTAACCAATCTCTTCTCTTCATTAGCAGTCGCCAGAAACATCTCTCCCCTCCCACTCGTCTTAATACCTCTTCGTTTGTAACCCTATCTAGCCATCTGATCTTCATCATTCTCCTGTAACACCACATTTCAAATGCTTCAATTCTCCTCTTTTCTGCTGCACCAATAGTCCAAGTTTCACGTCCATAGAGAGCCACGCTCCAGACAAAGGCTTTCAAAAACGACTTCCTAATACCTATATCTATATTCGATGTCAACAGATTTCTTTTTTGTAGAAATTCTTTCCTTGCCTGAGCCAACCTACTTTTTATATCCTCTTTGCTTCGTCCATCACTGGTTATTTTGCTTCCTAAGTAATAGGAAGCAAAATATTAAAAATTACACTTTCAGAAAGAAGTACTTTGGAATTGTGTAACTATAAAAGATAGGAACCTGGTGACCAACCATATGGAAAAAATGTATCAAATATTATGTATATAGTAGGCCCTACGTTTTCTACACTGTAAGCCTTGTTATTGTTTTGGTAAATGTTATTAAGTCCCCACCTTTATTCCGATGTCACATCATTCTCTACTTCAACTGTTCAGGTTTCGACTCTTAAGTTAAAAAACAATATGCTTTGGTGATGCAGGAATGTACTAAATGGTGCAAGTGATTAGCAGTGTATTATTTAAAAGACTTGTGCCGTAGCTAATTGTGGTAATACGAGCTCTTCGTCTCTGATAGGCCCACTCTCTCAGTTTCCTCATGATCAATTATTACTGAACAGCGAACTAACTCCAACTTTTGGCTCTAATCCTCACGCAGCAGTTAAGTCTGAACATGAATATTGCAGAGCCACTGATCGAGGATTCCCCCAGCTCTCGATACAATTATGCAAACAGCTATCATTGGTGCCGGTCCGTCAGTTAACACGTGGTTGGCATTAAGTGGCCTCACTGCACCACGTTGACATGATCGCTGCTCTTCACACGTGATTGCAGTGCCACGGGATCGCGTTTGCCAATTCGGCAAATTAGTGACCAGGGGCTACAACCAGGTGATCGGTACCAAGCTCTATGGCTGGTGGGGTGAGGTGACATAGCAGGCGGGAAGAGAAGGGCCTGTCAACAACCCGCCGTGTTATCTGGAATTCCTGGCTAGTCCAATATCCCTAACGTGGGGCCGTTGCCTGTACCAGTGTGGTGTTGCAAATGAGTGAGTGAGTCACCGACCAATGAATTTGGTTCTGTTACTACGCATGGACTGGGAACCCCCCCACATCTCTCCTCATCGTCCACGATCCACATTCCTCTCAGGTTCACAGAGCTTGGACTCCAGCAGTACTGTACTGCTCGGGTCCAAGCTCTGTGAACTTGAGGGATGAGGTGACGCAGGAGGCAGAATGAAAAGGAACTGTCAACAGCCCGCCGTGTTATGTGGAATTCCTTTCTATTCCAATATTGCTAACATAGGGCCGTTGCCTATACCAGTGTGGTGTTGCAAATGAGTGAGTGAGTAACCGACCAATGTATTTTGGTTCTGTTACTACGCATGGACCGGGAACCCCCCACATCTTTCCTCATCGTCCACGATCCACATTCCTCTCAGGTTCACAGAGTTTGGACTCAAGCAATACTGCACACTGAGTGAGCTATGCTGTCCGAGGTTCCATCGTATTAGCCTTTCAAGATACGATTGTCGGTGGCAGAGGTGGGAACTATCCTTTGTTCACTTGTGTCACGCTCTCAGCCTGCTTGGATCATTAATTCATTCATTTACTTAATTTACAAATGGGGGTAATTCCCCGGAGCCAAATTGTACAATTACAGACCATTGCCATTTTTTTGGCGTATGGCTTTTAGTGCCGGGAGTGTCCGAGGACATGTTCGGCTTGCCAGTTTTGTAGCTGCTTCGAGGCGGACACCCAATGGGTGTGCTACAAGTACCGTCGCGTGTGGAGTGTTGTCTGGGGAGGAAAGTTTGAATGTAAGGACGAGGAGTTGGAAGGTAGCGGCTGTGGCCTATAGTTAGGGACCAACCCCGGCATTTGCCTGGAAGGAAGATGGGAAACCACAGAAGACCATCTTCAAGGTTGCCGGCGGGGGGATTCGAACCCCCTCGCCTCCCGGATGTGAGCGACTGCCAGCAGTCATGCCGCAACGACCACGGCTAACTCACCCGGTATTGCCAACTATAATATCTTCTTCACTTTTTTAAGTGCCTCGTCCTCCAAGAACATTGGCGATCAGTAGCATGATCTGCTGTTTGTCCAGAGCTGTTCTAAACAGTGACACTGTATTAAGTCCAAACCATTGGCTTAAGTTCTTTAGCCAGGATATTCGTCTGCGTCCTGGACTCCTAATGCCATCAATCTTCCCTTGGATAATTGATTGCAAGAGGTGGTATTTGTTGTTGCGCATGAAATGACCAAAGTATTCTAGTTTTCTCCTTTTGATGATACTGAGAATTTCCGAGTCTTTGTTCATACGCCGCAGTACTTCCACTTTTCTGACTTTAGCTTTCCATGATATCCTTAAAATCCTGCGATACGTCCACATTTCAAATTCTATCAGTTTCTTACTTAAAACTTCGGTAAGTGTCCATGATTCAACTCCATAGAGCAGGACACTAAAAACGTAGCATCGAAGCAGTCGGGTGCGTAATGACAGACTTGAATCACGGCTGGTCAAAACTTTTCTCATTATCATGAAAGAACTTCCGACCTGCTCAATTCTACAGCGAATTTATTGACTTAAGTCCCAGTTATCATTGATTTGACATCCCAAACTATAATATCAGACACACTTTAATGTACACAAGTCGCGATTTGGGAACTATAGTAATTAGTACACAAAACTTCAGTCTTCTCGTAAACACATTAATATGTTTGGGGAAAGGCTCTAGGACTGTGCTAGGTGATGAGATATCAATAGCACGATTAGACTAGTGAAAGAATATTTCCCATAATTTGTACACTATGGTAAGCCCTAATCTTATGCGGATGATCTGCCCTGCTCAGGTAGTTGGTTGAAAGGTACAGTTGCGCAAGTAGGATATGACTCAGATCCAGTAGCAACAGTCATCGTTTAGCAGTGAAAATCCACAGCCTGCTTCCAGTCGACCGACCGGGTCAGGGATGGAATGAATGAAGCCCTCCATCTGCCGAAGCCCGTCGCCCTCCTCTGAGGCAATGATTAAATGAATGACAAATGAAATGAAATGATAGTGAAGAGTGTTGCTGGAATTAAATTTTTGACAGGGAAAACCGGAATACCCGGAGAAAAACCTGTCTGCCTTCGCTTTGTCCAGCACAAATCTCACATGGAGTGACCGAGATTTGAACCACAGACCCAGCGGCGAGAGGCCGACGTGCTACCGCCTAAACCACGGAGGCTTTAGTAAGACGTTTAGTAGTAATGATAATAATAATGTTATTGGTTTTACCTCCCTTTTAATTACTCTTACGCTGGGGTGCCGGCATTTCGCCCCGAAGGTGATTTTTAACGAAGTAAATCTACTGATACGGCTCCTACATTTGCGCACCCTCAAATGCCAGCTGACTGCGCCTGGATATGAACCTGCAATCTTGGGCCCAGCAAGCGGGAACATTACCGCAGAGCCACACAGCCAGTTAAGTAGTGACATGAGCTTCAGTTACGCCCACATGAGCTGTTGCTGCTTGACTTATGAGCAGTCTGCACTCCGTCATCGCTGTGCCCCACCCTGCTCGTCCTGCAAGGCTCCAGTTGCGTATTATCAACAGATGCTCGCGCAACTAAGTTCAGTGGTAATCGTATTTTGAAATACCTTATGTCAAAAGAACACTACGTAATATCTATAACATTATGGAGTTTGAAACCAGTTTTCAGTGTTGCCTTAGTAAACAAAAGTTTGATGATTTCAACACGATTGTACCCAAATGAGATGGGTTATTCCCTAATCCTAAAAAGTGTATTTATTATCTCATGTAATTTTTTTAGGATAAGGGAATAACCCATCTCATTTGGGTACAATCGTGTTGACCGACTGAAAAGCACCAAACTTTTGTTTAATCTCTACCTAAGTAAAGTACCTTCGTAATGTTCGACTAAATCTTCGTATTTATCCCAGATGAGATATTTAATGGCCAAATATAGTCTCTGTTTAATTTGTATCTGTTTGTTATAATAATAAATGTATTGTAGCCAATGGACTTACCTTCCCTGGTATTTTTCCCTGAAGAATAGACTATAGGAGATGGTACTTGTCGGTATTCCTCATGATGTGTCCTAGCTATTGAATTTTCCTTGTTTTCACGGTGGTTAGCATTTTCTTGGTTTTTCTCATATATTAGTGAACCTCAACATTTGTGACATGGTCTGTCCATGGAATCCGCAATATCCTTCTGTACAGCCACATTTCAAAGGCATTTAACCGTTTACATAAGGACTCTGTCAGAGTCCATGCCTCAGTACCGTAAAGAAAGGATTAGAGAACACTTAACAAAAGCCTGATTTTCGTAGGCATTGTTATTCCATGATGTTTGAACAAATCACGCATCTTATTGAATATTGTCCTGGCTTTTCCAATTCGAGACCTCACCTCGTCAGAAGGATCACATTGGTCATTTATGGTAGTGCCAAGGATATATAGACTACTTGTTCAATGGGATTCTGGTCTATATTTAATTTGCCTGGAGAGACTACTTTTCTCGCTGCTAAATATTCCCTTTGGATTCAGTGTTAATTTACTCAAATTAGAACAACAAAAGTATTGATATTATTATTATTATTATTCATTTTAGGGGCTTGGGACGTCTTGGTCATCTGCCCCGTGTAGTTGGGTAAGTGTTGAATATGTCTGATAACCTGTATAGATGTTATGACTGTAGTAGCGTGTGTGTGTTGCTCCATTAGGGACAGGGTGGGTGCCCCGGGACTTGAAATAAGGTATTATTCCGACATTTTCCTAGAAAGAGTGTGGAAATTCCAGTGTAAAACCAAACTCAGGATAGCCAATGTCAGCGCAGGGATTTGAACCTATAATCTGCGATCCTGCTGTAGCTGTCCGCGAGGTCGTGGTGCACGATTTATCAATCACGGCTACGCCACGGGACTCAATAAAACTGTTCTGAGTGTAAATTACTCACACAAGAACTTTCTTTTACCGTACGAAGGACGAGCAACCAGCAAATGAATGAAAAATGTCTTTAATCAAGACGAATTATTTATTTCGGGTATTAAAGACGTATTACAGTAAAAACGAACGGCCGTGGGCTGACACAGCCCACACAGCTTACGTTTTACTGATACATCACATTTCTTGTTCAATACTCTCGTATATTAACAAGATGCGTGAGGTTTTTTTGAAATATTTTGTTAGAGTGTATTATTCGACATGAATATCAATATCATCTAACCAATACAATTAGGTTCCCAGAACATGTTGTTCAACTGAAAGTAGACAGGGAGTTAGAGTTATGTAGAGAGGAAGAGAAAAACAATTCTTAGACGAAATTTAACTGCTTGTTTCTCTACAAGTTGCCAAGAGACACAGCATACCAGTTAATCATGTAGACCAGGGTCTCCAAACTTTCAAGTTAAGGACCACACTGACTCCTGTACTAACAAAGGAAGTATCAGGTAAGACAGGTCGAAACCTATCTTGAAACTTTGTGGACGCAATCGTTGTACTATAAGAGGACAACGTGCGGAAAATCAGCCGCCAGATTGAACTGCAAGGCTCCGAAATCGTACCTGACATCCTGGTACGCAGGCATGACGGCTGGCAGAGCTGGGCATCCCTGTGGCACTTGGATTGGAGCATGCGGCTGCTTCTCACCGGCCTTGAGTTGGGCCGTCAGGGCTGTCCGTTCCAACACGTACGGTATTCGCTACCTCCCATTGATAGCTTGCCACGGTGGGTGAGTGGATATCGTGTCGGTCTACTAACCCCAAGATTGCAGGATCGCTCCTGGCCGTGGTAAGTGATTTTTTGAAAGGTGGCAAAAATACGGTACGCATGTCATACGATGTTGGCATGTCAAAGAACCCATTTGAATTCAGTAGGCGGAGTTCATAATGGCAAAATTAATCTCGGGAGTTTCCACCAACACAAAGTTCCCCATTTCTCTAGTAGAAAGCGCTATAGCGTTCAAGGAGCTTAGATATCTAACATCTAACCTCCTTGACTTTCATAGTCAAGGAACAACGAAATTCAACATGCAAGCTACCCTCTGGGCGTCAAATAACAAAGCTTGCACCCGGCACCCGAGGCCATACGATATTATGATATTTATATGAGAGATACGCCACAGGATTTCGGAGCCTTGCAGTTCAATCTGGTGGCTGACTTTCCACACGTTGTCCTCTTATAGTACAACGATTGAGTCCACAAAGTTTCAAGATAGGTTTCAACCTGTCTTACCTGATACTTTCCTTGTACATCCCAAGGATCAAGACCTAGCTAGCCCAGTTTTGAATTGCGCGCAAATTTTCGTTTCGGGAATGGCCAGTGAGTGAGATATCTATGGTGCAGTGCACATGGGGTGGACTCCGCTACGTTTGCTCGTAGTTTTTGTTTCCGCTTTCAACAATACTTATCTGTGTGGAAAACATTCTCCAAAATGAATAATTCCAAAAATAATTACATATACAAATTAACTGAAGAGCATTTGAAGTCTATGATGATAATTCCCACTTCTAAACTTGATCCAAAACTGCAAACTGGTATTTCATAGCAACAGAAACATCTTTCTTTTCTTCCTTGTACTAAATCTATTTGGTCCACTTCTTGATTCGAGTTTGATTTCCGGCTCTGACAAGAAATTTAACTCTGGGCTGAGGGCTGGAATAGGGTACACTCAGCCTCGTTAAGCAAAACTGGGAAAAGGTGAGTTCGATTCGCACCTCAGCTATCCTGGAGGTGAAATTCAATGGTTTCCCACTTCTAGTCCAGGCGAATGCCGGGATGGTTCGTAACTGTAGGCCACGGCCGCCTCCTTACCAATCCTCACCTGAATTACAAATACACACACTAAATGGACGATCGCCTTGCCCATCAAATGACACAGCTATATCTATTTATTATTTATTAACAGAAAAGCGTACGAATGTGAAAGTACATAACATTTTACTCGAATTTCGAGGCAAGAATCACTTAGTAAGTCGATGCTGTTTTTGTATTCATTGAGGGTCTTGGACATTATGGTCAAATAGCCACGTGTACTTGGGTGTGTGTAGAATTTGTCTGATAACCTGTGTTATATTGGTGTTTGTATTGTGTATTTGTAATTGAGGTGAGGCTTGGGATGGTGGTGGCCGTAGCCGTATTTTAGCAACAATCCCGGCATTTGCCTGGACTAGTATTGGGAAACAACGAAAAATCACTTCTAGAACGGCTGAGGTGGGAATCGGCCCTCATATACTCAATGTTGCCTCGCGAGGCTGAGTTAGTGAACCAAGTAAGCAGTCGTGAAGGACGTACAAGTTTCGAACACATGTCTCTTCTTTAATATAATACAGCATATCTCTTCGGCGAGATCTGTAAGACGGTTATCTTCCACAAATATTGCAAGTATACAAGCGGTCATTTTTGGATTAATCAATTAATCGAAAACCTCGTGTTCTCATAGAAATACATTTTTGTGTGATGATTGTGAAGATTGAAGACTTCAAACCAAGTGCACTGCTTCCATGCTTCTTTGATTGTGTTGAATCTCGCAGTTACATGCCTGATAAAGTAGGTCTCTAGAATGTGTGGGTTGAAGCTGAGCTATGCATAATGTAGCAACCAATTCAGGCATGAAAGCTTCATGCTCATTCAATCTTTAAATGTTTGTGCTCTCGTTGATAGTTCACAGTTCACGTAAGTTCTTGAAACAGAGGTTATGCATGAGCTAGAGAAAGGAAACATGCGGCCTTACATTTCCCGTACTGATATACTGATCTATAGTAAAAAATATACTCTTTGTGAATACCTTTTGAAGGTCCAATGAAACAATTTCACCTAAATAATGAAGTAAAATACAGTATTTGAATGTGTTAAATAGATTTCACCAGGCTTGAAATTCATATCAAGGATTTGAGATGACGCCATTAATTAATTTTCTAATTAATATTGAAACCAATCAGGCGAGAATTTAATGGATTGCCAGGCAACATTTATACCGCCTAATATATTGTCAGGCTTATCTATGGTTTTATTTAAACTTTGATACATATATAGATCATTGTAGATCATGTGATAACTTTGTAAGATTTTGGATTTTTCTTCCTATTGGGAGAAGACGTGGGTAGTATGAGTGATTTGTGTTACAATTTCAGTGTTGTAAATTAGGGGTAAATTCTTGTTTGACATTTTAGTTCGTTATATTTTTTATATTTTTGGATTGTTGTAATTTATAAATTTACTAGGAACCTGCCCCGGCTTCGCCCGGTATCTTTAACGGTTTACTCAGCGTAAGCTTAAAAGGAACATTTTTTTAAAATTTCAATTAACTACGACCTTTATCCGTTTTCCATCTCGGTATGATGGGTTAAAATCACTGACTGGACTAATAATTATATTATCATGGATATAGCATGTGCAATGAATTCTTGTCAGACGTAATTTAAGAATGGCGAGATGCATGAAACTCAAATCCCCCTTCCATCCAATCTAAACTTGACTGTGTATTCTGAGGGACGAAGGCTGAAACTGGGATGATAGGCTCACTCACTTGCCAGCTAGGAATAAAAAATGAATGGAGATTGTTGGAAGAAATGAAAACGTAAAAGCACTTATAGTGGGCGATGTATTGAAGATAGAGATATGCTGTCGCAGATATTTTTGTAGAAGTTTTCATGCTGAACAATTTTTACACTCATATTATATAGATATTTTTAACGGTTTAAGGATCTTTTTGACTCGATTCACTGAAATCGTTACTGCTCGTTACTGATTATAAATAAATTATTTTGTATATAAACCTTCCTCGATAAATTATTTACAGAATGGTGGAAAGCACATCAAAATCCATCCAGTTGTTCCCGAGATTATCCGTAACATCCAAGAATCGGGGACTTTGTTTTATACTAAGTTGAGATGAATGCGAAATTTTTAGCGAAAGATAGGCTATGTGTTGTTTATTTCACTACTCTTTTAAGAACCTGTATGTAGACCTCCAAATGTGCTGTAGTGTTTCTAATCCGAAATAATCCGGTATAACCCCGAGGTCCGTCTGATATTATTTATATTAATGGTTTAGGCCTAGGTCATTCACAAACAGTTACGATATATTATTCAGAACTACATGAAATACAATGGATAATAATAATAATAATGTTATTGGTGTTAAGTCCCTTTTAACTACTGCGGCTTTTAGAGACGCCGGGGTGCCGGAGTTGTGCCCCAAAGGGGATCATTAACGTGCGAGTAAATCTACTGACACGGCTCCGTCACATTTGTGCACACTCAAACGCCAACGGACTGCGCCATGATTCAATCCTTCAATAATATAACAATACAGTAAAATAGACTATGCATTTACAAGTTGTTTACTTACCCCCCGGCATAATAGTTAAGTAATGTCCCACGACCGCGCGGGCAGCTGCAACAAGTTCGTAGGTCACAGGCTCGAATCCCGGCGCTGACAGAGTCTATCTTGAATATGGTTTCCCCCCGTTTTTTTCACACTCCTTCCAGGCAAATACCGGTATACTAGCGGCTTCGGTGGCGTAGGTGGTAGTATGCTGAACTGCTGTGCCCAAGATAGCGAGTTAAAATCCTTCAGTATGCCTTCCTTCGGAGGTGAAGTAAAGCCAGCGGTCCCATGTCATAGATTTATGGCATGTAAAAGATCCTTCCACAGACTAAACTTGTGTGCAGCTAAATTGCTAGGTTAGATTTCGTCGGAACGCTCTATCAAAAGTTCCAACGTTCACCACTAGGTATCATTGATATCTGGTAGCGAAAGTTGGAACTACTTGAAATTGAACGGAACTTGTCTCTGGAAGCAGCTACAGACTCAGGCGAGCCGAACATGTCCTCGGTCCCTCCCGGCACTATAAGCCATACGATAAATAAATAAATATCCGGTATACTACCTAACTACAAGTCCCGGGGCACCTGCTTCATCCCTGTCGCTAATACTGTTACAAACGCTACTACAGTAATCACAGGAATACAGATTATCAGCCAATTTGAACACACACCCAACAAGGCCTGTATGTCCCAAGCACCTATCATGAATTATTAACAACAACTACTTGTAGTGCATATTAGGATGGTATTCATGGGCTGATAACCACGATGTTTTCCGACCCTGAAAACAACATCTCCACCTCAGTATTCACCGTAATTGTTTTTTTAAATAGATTTTACCCTTCAGGTTGGTGTTTTCCACGGACTCAGCGAGGGAACTCACCACTACCGCCTCTACGGGCAGTGTCCTAAAACTGGGAACATCTGGTCGGAGTGGATACAACTGAGGAGGTGTGATCAGCACCTCGCCCAGGCGGCCTCACCTGCAAAGCGAACAGGGGCCTCATGAGGGATGGGAAGGGAGGGGAAGATTGGGATGGATAGGCAAGGAAGCAGGAAGGAGGCGGCCGTTGCCTTACAGTATGTATCATCCCGGCATTTGACCGAAGGTGAAGTGAGAAACCACGGAAAACCACTTCGAGGATGGCTGAGGTGGGAATCGAACCCCCTCTCCTCATTTAGGCCACCCGAGGATGAGTAGACCCCGTTCCAGTCCTATACCACTTTTCAAATTTCGTGGCAGAGCCAGGAATCGAACCCAGGACCTCCGAGGTGGCAGCTAACCATGCTGACCGCTACGCTACGGAGGCGACTACCGTTATAATAATAATAATAATGAAAATTTAATTAATTTGTCTTGTATACATCAAATGTGATTTGTGAGATCTATTACGAGCTTTTTTTTATTATTTTTTTTAGCGTATGGCTTTTAGTGCCGGGAGTGTCCGAGAACATGTTCGGCTCGCCAGTTTTGTAGCTGCTTCGAGACGGACACCCAATGGGTGAGCTACAAGTACCGTTGGGGAGGAAAGTGGGAATGTAAGGTCGAGGAGTTGGAAGGTAGCGGCTGTGGCCTATAGTTAGGGACCAACCCCGGCATTTGCCTGGAAGGAAGATGGGAAACCACAGAAGACCATCTTCAAGGTTGCCGGCGGGGGGATTCGAACCTCCTCGCCTCCCGGATGTGAGCGACTGCCAGCAGTCATGCCGTAACGACCTCGGCTAACTCACCTATTACGAGCTGATACAGTACGACTCGGTGCACAGTGGATTTGTTTCCACCCTTCCTTAGGTAGGAACCGAATCCGCAAAGAAGTTCATATCCACTGTAATGTACAATTGTTTCTAACATTTCGTTGTTTTAGGGGCTTGGGACATCTTGGTCATCAGTCTCTTGTACTTGGGGGTGTGTTCAGTTTTGTCTGATAACATGCTTTTTTGTGGTGAGTAGTAGTAGCAGCCTATGTGCAACTATGATTATTAGGTTCGGGAATGGGATAGGTGCCCAAAATCTTGAAATAAGATAGGCTACTAAGTATCCCAACATTTACCGGAATGCGAATCCCTGATATCTGGACTTGCTGCAACATCCCATCGCAGCGGCTTCGGTGGTGTATTTGGTAGCATGCTGAACTTCAATGCCTAAAATCGCGGGTTCAAAAGAGCGTTACAAATCCCTCAGTATGCTTTCTTTCGGAAGGGAAGTAAAGCCAGCTGTCCCATGACATAGATTTATGGAATGAAAAAGAACCTTCCACTTATTACACTTGCGGAAGCTAAAATTTGTTGGTTAGTTTGATAACGCTCTATTAGTTCCAACGTTCACCACCGGGTACTGATTGCGATGGCATTTGGTGGCCACGTCCGCAGCTAGGTGTCGTGGTGGTAGCATTTGGTGGCAAAAGTAGGAACTACTTGAAAAAAATTAATCGTCTGCAGTCCGGAAGTCTCAGAAATGACGCAGTCACCGGTGACTGAGTGAGGGCCAGGTACCGTTGCGCTAATGCGCTACTCTGCCTGGTTTATGATATTCATTTTAAAAATGTCGTTGATTGAGAAGTGACTGGAGGGGGGCGGGGGGGGGGGGGTGTATTAAGTAGTTGGCTCGGAATCCGTCTCGACGCCCGACGGCAGCCGAGCGACCGGGGACACCGCGCCGGCGCCTTTGTTCTACCTGAATCACTGATAACACACACTAATCCAGCCATCACAATTAACACCGGTTATAAGACAAATTCTACACACACCCAAAGTACACGGGGCTACATGACCTCGTTGTGGCAGCCCCTGAACTATAAGGAACCAACGAACAACATCCCATCGAGGTCGTGGTGAAAAATTTAAAGCGCGCTGCTAGAGTGTTACCCAGGTGACGAGACTACTGCAGTTTTGCTGGAATGGTCCTCAGTAACTTGCGGTACAACTGGGTCAAACTCAGCGCATAAAACAGTCCTGTTGTTTTGCTAACGAGCTTCGCCCAACTCAGTCAACTCCGATCTTAAATGCAAGTAAAACTGAGGAATGGATTACGTCGGTGAAATAGTTCGCGGTCTTCGTGACGTTCTCTTTAATTTAAGAAACTAGGTATGCTACAAAAGAACTTAATAGAACCGAAGTTAGGTAGGACATACAATCAGTAATTGCTAAGTATTCACCTAAAACGAAATCCAACTGAGGTTCTACAGCCTATTGATAGTTGTTGTTGTTGTTGTTGTTGACGATGCATTTAGGGATTTTGTGACATCGTGGTCTTGTAATCTCGCAGTCCCGTGTATTTAGGTGTGTGTGTATGGGGGGATTTGTCTGATAAACTCTGTTATTGTGATGGCTGTATTAGCGAGTGTATTGTAATATTGATATTACAAGTTTACGTAGACCACCTCGTGGTATATTGGCTAGCATTCTTGGCTGTCGCACCGAAGGTCCGGTTCGATTCAAGACTATAACAAGAAATTTAATTCTGGTTTGAGGGCTGGGAAGGGTACACTCAGCCTCATGAGGCAAAACTGAAAACTAACTCAGCCACCCTGGAAGTGGTTTCCGTGCTTTCCCGACTTCAACTCCAGGCAAATGCTGGGATGGTTCCTAACTTAAGGCTACGGCTGCCTCCTCCTCAATCCTCACCTGATTGCAAATACACACACTAATACGGCCATCACAACAACATACGTTATCAAATATAATTCCACACACAAAAATCACGGGGATAACTAACTACAAAGTCCAAGTCTCTCAAATGAATCAACAAACCAAAATGTATGTGCAACCGATTCAAATTCTCTGCTCTAAGAAAAAAAAAAAAAAAAAAAACAATACTTATCCGAATCACACTCAAAAGACCTAAATGATATGCGAGTAGGCCTACCTAAAAATACATAATTGCAGTTTTGTTCCATTTATTGCAGTAGTCTATAATTGAATCTTTAGTCCATATTTTAAAAGAGATACTTGGTTATTTACTGTAATCAAGAAAAGTGCGGCTAACTATCATATCTTATTCTTATTATCAGAAACGTGGGGATAAATCTCTCATTGTTTCCAAGTTCCCTATATTATAAATAAACCAAATTAATTAAACGGGCTGGAGTGTGAAAATCAACTCTGAGATCCTTGGATTTATTGAATTTGAATAAATAACTTATTTAAGGAGAGCAAATATTGCCTAAAAGTGTGAAATTCTCGGTGATAATTTGATAAAAGACGTATCATTATGTAAAATATTTACACTCTCGTTGCAATCAGATTTTATACTAACAATTTATTAATTTTAAGCTTTGCGAGATTTATGTCAATTTTTGCTACACTCTAAACATGAAAACCTATTAAAAACCTAAAAAAAATATTTTTGTGCTTTTGAAAACCAAACCTCAAATGAAAATTTTGAAACCCTAAAAATCTGGTCCCTAGTGTTTTTGTACTTAGTTGAGGATTGGAAAGGAGGTGGTCGTGGCCTGAAGTTCGTAACCATCCCGGCATTTGACAGGAAGAGAAGTGAGAAACAACGGAAATATACATCCAGGATGGCTGAGGTGGAATCGAACCCACCTCTTCTCAGTTTTGCCTCACCAGGCTGAGTAGACCCCATTTCAGCCCTCAGACCAGAATTAAATTTCTTAGTAGAGCTGGGAAATGAACCCAGACCTCCGGGGTGACAGCCAAGAATGTTAGCCGCTACACTAAGAGATGGTACGAGTTGAAGAGAGAGGCCATACACATTGTTTCAGTACTCAACTAGCTAAGTAGGTACTAATTTACCTTTTAATAGCTCCATAATGCGCTGTAAGTAGCAATTACCAGGAGTGTAAATCATGTTGCTGATGTTAACATTATGTTATAAAACATTCCCTGTTAAACTGAGTAGATTGCAGAAAACTGGCTCTGAAACCTGGACTATAAAGTGCATTAAAAATAAGGATCTTAAAAGGATTTACGATGGAGAATGGCATAAATATCGATAATATTTTTCTGGATTTTTATTACCAAGCGATAATAAATTGCTGCCATTTGAAAATAAGGAATCAAATAACATTTTACAGTTAAGGATTCACACTTGATTTGAAAACTGGCTTTTCTTGATGCCAGGCACTTAATTAACAGTGCAAAGTATATCTCACTCTCCGACCTTCAAAGCAAGTTACTGACCTTATCCTCTTCAGTAATGTCTGCGGGTATACGGCTCGGGTCTACAGGCCGGACGTTTGTTTTAGACGAGTGAAAAATCTTAATGGAAGCCTGGAGGCGAGTTACTGCAGAACCTGTGTTGTTATCAGCTGCCCCAAGCGATCCGATGATTGACAAATCTGTTTCACACTTCTGCTAGGAGTACAGTCATTGGCAAATATAATGACATTCTGTTCGTAACTATGTAACGTGTACTTCCGCGACACACAATTCTTCGATGTGGACTGTACTGTCTGCTCAAGTCTGGAATTCCATTACATCAGATCGGTGGTGACAAGTGTGAAGCGATAGGGTGAGAGAGTGAGTGTGTGTAGGCTCACCCACAGGCTTCAAGGTCAAGGGCAATCGTCTAAAACAAACGTCCGGCCTGTAAGCTCTGTGAATTTGCAGAGAAGGGACAGGCGAGAATTGAGAAGCCTGTCGACAGCCCGCCGTGTTACCTGACATTCCCGTCTATTCCAATATTACTAACATAGGATCTTTTCTGAAACCAGCAGTGTGGCGTTGCGAATGAGAGAGTGAGTCACCAACCAATGTATTTGGTTCTGTTACTATGTACGACCGGAAAACCTCATCACTCGTCATCATCACTTCTCATAGCCTGCGATCCACATTCCTCTCAGGTTCACGCAGCTTAGACCCGAGCAGTACTTGCAGAGTCCAACACACCAGTCTTTGCCGAGACGCAATAACGCATCATTCATACCTCCTCTAATACACGTGACTACTGCTCGGTTCCAAGTTCTGTGAACTTGCGGGATGAAGGGCAGTGGCAGGGTAGGATCAGGCGAGAATTGAGAAGCCTGTCGACAGCCCGCCGTGTTACCTGACATTCTCGTCTATTCCAATACTGCTAACATGGCTCTTTTATGAAACCAGTGTGACTGAGTCACCGACTAATGTATTTGCTTCTGTTACTACACAAGGACCGAGAAACCACATCACTCTTCACCACCACTCATAATACTCATAATAGTCTGCGATGCACAATCCTCTCAGGTCCACGCAGCTTGGACTCGAGCAGTAGTCCTGCCTCCCCGAGTCCCGATGTAGCAAAATCGTTCAATCGCTGCTTGGACTTGAACGTGCTCACCCACCTCGTTGTTGTGCAACGACTTGACAACATTGCATTGCCTCGTGCACTCTGCAGCAGCTAGGAACGAGTGATTAAATAATTTTATAATAAAATTAAAAGTAAACTACTGGGCGTAGAATTGTGATTCATGTCTCTATATATTCAGGAAAATACTGCCTTTCTTCCAGCCAAACTTGACTCAGCAGCGCACGTGATATTTGCATTTCGGGATTAAAAGTGACGTGAATAATCAGTTGAGCTAGGACAGTCCGACTCCTCCCACTGTTCGATGGCTACGCCTCCCTGGTCATGTCGCAGCGGAGACTGGTGTGCCGGGCTCTACCACCTTATGGTTCATCTCAGGCTAGGATGATACAATATTTGTTAATCTCCACCAAATCTAATTGAGCACAATTTTGTTGACCAACTGTAATGCTAATCTGTTAATAGATTACTTAGCCAACATTGAAAAATGGCTTCTAATACTTCAATAATTTATAGAGAACGATAGTCCAGTCCAACATTCATGTAATATCCCGCTTATAGAATATTAATCTTCTGACTGTACCACAATTATTATATTATGGCAAACGCGTAAGCAACGAGTTCCATATGCGCTCGAGTTCATGTGTTGCAGCATGGTTAAGAAGGGAGGAACGTTCACTTCGCTAGTTGCTATGGAAATATTTACATCGGCTCCTACTATAACTGTAGCAGTATTGTAACTAATATTTTTATGAGTCTTCCATGACAGTTTCATTCAGGCGAGTGATATTATTAATTTCTGTTTATAAATGTTATAGGACTATCCATGACTCATCGCTCTAGCGATATGGCAACGTGGTCTTCAACTAGATACCGCCCAACGAACGTGTCTCTCTGTGATTGGAGGACGGAGTAGTTGGGGGTCAGTGATTGCAGCTCGAATCACGATTGGTTGGCTTCGGCGTAGTTACTATATTTTAGACTGTGGTGGAAGGAAAGAGCTATCACAGACCGTGTCAGACATAATTTAAGGACTGTTTATTTCTGCGATTTACCTAAAATTGCAAATGTGACCATTTACGAGAAAACTATTTCTTTTTGCTACATTTTTTTGTAATGTAAAAATTTACAAAAGGCTTCACAACGTGTGGCTATCTTGTGTCTATGAGTGTAATATTACAGTATATCCCAGAAGCACAATTGCAATCACCCCCTCAACTACCTTACTTCTCCTCCTTCCCCCTCTCAGCTCAGGGTTCGCGCATGTTTGTGCAATTGCTGTCTTCCTTGCAATATTATATCAACTAGAAAAGTGATGGCCAGGCACTTATGGGTTATAATTCTGCAACTATTCGTGCCAATATACCTATGTAGGCTAAATTCATTCACATACACTTAATACTACTGTTAGTATAAAGCTATGGCGAACGGTTCTCGCCTCATCTCGCACTCGTTGCGGCATATTTCGGAACAGTGCGCATTGCTGTCACGTCACAGAGCAGTCTCGGTGAACATCGCTGCTCTTATTAGTCGGGCCCTCCTTGTCTTGGTTCGTGATCTCCAAACGCACTGCTTCTCTCCTAGTACTTGATACGGAATGTGACCAGCCGCTGCCATAAGCCACCAGAGTGCTACAGCTGTGAGATAAGTGGATATGCCTCCGCCAGAGGACTTGATAAATCTCTCGGAGGACTTCCCATTCAGCGTGTGTCACGACACACTTTACAGCAAATAAGTTATTTTCTTAAATACTGAAAATTGTCTAATAGCCATGTCGAGTTGTGTTTACATGGAATATATCATTACGACTAGCAAGTGTCGGCCCGGCGGGCGGTCTCACAGGCTACTCATACACCTTGCGGCCTAACATGGCCATGTCCAGCACTTTTTCTCTCTGTAGAGCACTCCGCTCCGTGACTACCACACGAAGACTCAAAAGTAGCCTCTCCTCTTACCGAGATACAGTACAGCCAGCAAGTGTCGGCCCGGTGGGCAGTCTCACAGGCTACTCATACACCTAGCGGCCTAACATGGCCATGTCCAGCACTTTTTCTCTCTGTAGAGCACTCCGCTCCGTGACTACCACACGAAGACTCAAAAGTAGCCTCTCCTCTTACCGAGATACAGTACAGCCAGCAAGTGTCGGCCCAGCGGGCAGTCTCACAGGCTACTCATACACCTAGCGGCCTAACATGGCCATGTCCAGCACATTTTCTCTCTGTAGAGCACTCCGCTCCGTGACTACCACAGGAAGACTCAAAAGTAGCCTCTCCTCTTACCGAGATACAGTACAGCCAGCAAGTGTCGGCCCGGAGGGTAGTCTCACAGGCTGCTCATACACCTTGCGGCCTAACATGGCCATGTCCAGCACATTTTCTCTCTGTAGAGCACTCCGCTCCGTGACTACCACAGGAAGACTCAAAAGTAGCCTCTCCTCTTACCGAGATACAGTACAGCCAGCAAGTGTCGGCCCGGAGGGTAGTCTCACAGGCTGCTCATACACCTTGCGGCCTAACATGGCCATGTCCAGCACATTTTCTCTCTGTAGAGCACTCCGCTCCGTGACTACCACAGGAAGACTCAAAAGTAGCCTCTCCTCTTACCGAGATACAGTACAGCCAGCAAGTGTCGGCCCGGAGGGTAGTCTCACAGGCTGCTCATACCTTGCGGCCTAACATGGCCGTGTCCAGCACTTTTTCTCTCTGTAGAGCACTCCGCTCCGTGACTACCACACGAAGACTCAAAAGTAGCCTCTCCTCTTACCCAGGTACAGTACAGCTAGCAAGTGTCGACCTGTGCTTGTGTGTTTCAAGAATGGTATTGAAGTTTCACGCCTGTGAAGAGTACAGCATTATTTAGAAACTAGAATAATCGTTAGAGATGATTATCGTGTTCGAAACCATTTTTCAGTGTTGACTTAGTAATCAAAACTTAATGCTCTTTAGTCGGTCAACATCATTGTGCCCAATTGTAATATGTGTTTCCCTAATCTTGAAATCAATTTAGGCTACATTAGATCAATAAATACACTTGGATGACAGTGTCAAGATTTTCCCCAGATTTTGGTATTAACGTGGTTTGGTGTGATTTCCACGATTTTGTGTATATCCCACGGTGGTAGAGAATATTGAAGAGTACAGTTAAGGTTCCTACGATGTTTTGATAGTTAATAAGACCACTCCTAATATCCCCATCAAGGCCCGGAGCACCTCCAAGTTTAAGTTTCTTCAATTTATCTGAAACTTCATTCTCCTTGATATTGATAAGACGTTCATCTTTCGGTTTAATTTCCGGAGCTAGGGCGAGGTGGAGTGTAGTGCACATGATCCCGGAGATTTCCATACGTTCTTTGTAGAGTTGTATGGTGTCATCTTCTGGCAGATTAACTACTGTTGTATTGGATAGTATCAATCCTGGTAGATTATTGTCTAATACCAACTGTTCTAGGCGTGAGAGGTTCCTCTTATACAACTCTTGGGGTTTCGCTTTTTTTTCTGGTCCTATGTGATGTTTTGGTCTGCTTTCTCTTGGGTCGCTTCTCTCTGCTACTGGTGTTACTTGGAGGATATCGAACGTCAGCTTCTCTACTAGGTATTCTATATCCTTGTGATATTTCCTGGTTCCCCTGCAGCGTCTATGAATTGTTTCCCAATACAGCATGTGGGGGTTATTTCCTAACATGAGATTAATAAATACACTTGGATGACAATGTCAAGTGTATTTATCTATTTATTAATCTCAAGCATTTTTTTTCAAGATGTGGGAAACACCCATTGCAATTGGGTACCGGTACAACCATGTTGACCACTCTTTCATACGTATAACTGAAGATGGTTACAAGATAACCAAAACTGGTATTACATTATAATATTAGTTTCAATACATTATTGATTTTAAGGTGGATTATCATTTATTTACCTATTCATTAGATAAAATTTTAATTTAAATTATGTATATTTTGCCTGTTAATCCGTGTTGTTGTAGTGTCTGCAGTAGTGTGTAGCCTATATGTAATTCAGGTGAGGATTGGGAAGGAGGAGGCCGGGGTTTTGCGTTAGTAACCATCCCAGCACTTGCCTGGAGTAGAAGTGGGAAACCAAGGAAAACCCCTTCTAGGATGGCTGAATCATTGAAACAAAGATGCCCACGAATAAAGGACAGTTTAAATGAAAATACGTAGCCTATTGCATGAAAAAGAGGTAGGGCCTATCTCAATTAAAACACAGCACTTCAAAGTTAAATTGACCGATCTTATACAAGCTGTGCGTAGGAACTATGACATCGCTGGCTGGTCCATATATATGTATTTCACTAGATGCATTTCCAGCAAGTACTCTGAAATTCATGTAAGTTTATTTATTTATTTATTTATTTATTTATTTATTTATCGTATGGCTTTTCGTGCCGGGAGTGTCCGAGGACATGTTCGACTCGCCTGAGTCTGTAGCTGCTTCCAGCGGACACTCTAGAGGGTGAGCTACAAGTTCCGTTAATTTCAAGTAGTTCCAACTTTCGCCACCAGATATCAATGATACCTAGTGGTGCACGTTGGAACTTTGATAGAGCGTTCTAACGAAATCTAACCTAACAAATTTTGCTTTACACAAGTTTAGTCTGTGAAAGGATTTTTTACATGCCATAAATCTATGACATGGGACCGCCGGCTTTACTTCCCCTCCGAAGGAAGGCATACTGAGGATTTTTAACGCTCTTAAAAATCTGACGACTTCGGCCGGGTTTGAACCCGCTATCTTGGGCATAGTAGTTCAGCATTCTACCGACTACGCCACCGAAGTAGGCTTCATGTAAGTAATTATGTTTTTTAAATACGTTTTAAAGCTTTCCACGGTGGGTGAGTGGTTATCGTATATGACTACCAACCCCAAGCTTGCAGGTTCGCTCCTGGCCGTGGTAAGTGATTTTTGAAAGGCGACAAAAATCACGGCACGCATGTCATACGTTGTTGGCATGCTAAAGAACCCACTTGAATTCAGTAGGCCGAGTTCATATTGGCAAAATTAATGTCATGATTTCCCGCCAACACAAAAGTTCCTTCTTTCTCTACTAGAAAGAGATATAGTGTCAACGAGCTTAGATTTATAACCTCCTTGTCTTTCATAGCGCTCCAAGGAACAACAAAATTCGACATGCGAGCTGCCCTCTGGGCGTCAAATAACAAAGCTTGTACCTTGCACCCGAGGCCATACGATATTATTATTAGGCTATTATTAATACGTATTAAAAGTGTAAATATGTTAAACTAGTGTGGCATACGTTGCTGCTAGCGCCAATGCCTTGCTCGACACGCTGCAATACACAGTGCTCAATCGCCACACGGCGCCTGTGAGTCTCCGTTCTATAGGGAGGGCCATCACTGTAGTTAGGGATGGTCTCACAGGCTACCCACACACCCTCCGACCAGCACAATGCCCAGCACATTTTCTCTGTAATGTACATCCATTCCACTCCGTAACTACAGAAGGGAGACTCAAAAGCAGCCAAAAGCCGGCCTCATGGTGTAGGGGTAGCACGCTTTCTTCTCAACTAAATAGTCCCGGGTTCGCCTTCCGGCTCCATCAGAATTTTAGAATGGCTATGAGGGCTGGGTGCATTCAGCATAGTGAGGACATCTAAGTAGCTGTCTGATCTGAGAGGCATTGGCCCTGGTTTATCAAGTCCGGATGAACGACCAAGGGACACTTCACGCTGCTGTGTCTGAAGGCCATATGCCCAGCTGCGTGGCGCAGTGGTAACGTTCTCACCTGCTGTCCCCAAGGTTGCAGGATCAAATCCTGGCGCAGTCAGTTGGCATTTGAGGGAGCGCAATTGCGAGGGAGCCGTGTCAGTAGATTTATTGGCAGGTTAAAGATCTTCGGGTTAAACATTTTGGCATATCGGCGTTTCTAAAATCCGCAGGACGTTACACCTAAATCGTTATTATTTATTTCACACGTCACAGGCCTATTAGACCACGTGAAGCAACTATGACTACTTGTTCTTCCTATTTTTCCAGTACTCTTTCATTCGTGCATTAAAGGCCCTCTTCCTTTCTTCGGTCCACCTTGGTCTTTGGGCTGTAGGTGCTGCTTTCTCTGACATCACTTCCCACTTGTATACCTTGTGTCGAAAGACGCTTTTGTCTGTGACGTCTTCTGGGTCGACCTGTGCTTTTTCCCGATCAATTTTGACTTCCATCAACCATGGTGTAGTAATTTTGAGCCGCTGTAAGTATCTAAGAATGTTGTTGGTGAGTCTGGTTTGTGGGAGTCTGCTGATGCGGCCGTAAAATTTTAGTCGCCTCTTTCTGATGTCTGCTGCGAGGTTGGACAATTTTTCTGTGGTGTCTCTGGAATGAAGCCTCCTTCGTCTGTGTGCTTTGGTCCAATAATTTTCTTTATTATTTTTCTTTCCTCTGTGAGGATTTGTTCCAAGTCGTCCTTAGTGTGTAACGTCAATGCCTCACTGGCATAAAGTACATCAGGTTTAATAACCGGTGCCTTAGTTGGTAGCATGCTGAACTGCTGTGCCCAAGACCGCGGGTTCAAACCCAGCCGAAGTCGTCGGAATTTTTAAGAGCGTTAAAATCCTTCAGTATGCCTTCCTTCGGAGGGGAAGTAAAGCCGGCAATCCCATGTCATAGATTTATGGCATGAAAAAGATCCTTCCACTAACTAAACTTGTGTGAAGCTAAATTTCTAAGTTAGATTTTGTTGAAACGCTCTATCAAAGTTCCAACGTTCACCACTATGTATCCGTGATACCTGTTAGTGAAAGTTGGAACTACCTGTAATTGAACGGAACTTGTAGCTCACCCTATGGGTGTCCGCTGGAAGCAGCTACAGCCTCTGGAGAGCCAAACATGTCCTCGGACACTCCCAGCACAAAAATCCATATGCTAAATAAATAATAATCACGATATTATTATTATTATTATTATGAATGCCATATTGCTGAGCAGCTATCGCTTGGTCCTCAATTGATTGTTGAGTCACAGGGTTTCAATTTTCTTACCGAGGTCAATCCATAGTGATCTAACTCTAAATATAGGCACCATGCACGTAGACAGAAGGAGTTTACTAGCGATTACTACCTTGTGAAACTGTGAGTAAATCGACTGACACTGACATTTTTCCATCCTAGCTCCCCCAAATGCCAACCGACGTCATCGGGACGCGATCCTGCTACTTTGGGTATAGTAGGTCAGCCAACTGAATCCCATACAGTAGGCAACGAGGGTGTCGAGAGCCTCAGTCTATCGATTAAGCATGTCCTCTTATTTGTGACCCGTGACGGCTTTCAGAGTAGGTAGATAGGAGGTTTTGTAGCGGTGTTTTCCCAGGTAGGAAACATAGCATACCTCGGCAGACCCAAGATATACATTGTTCTTTTGATGTGTCGAAACCGAAAAAGAAAGATGATATCTCAGTTATTGTCAGTTTCCATGCTTGTGGAGGGGTGAAAATTTACAGCAGGGCAGATCCGATCTGAATTAGTTCACCCTTAAGGACCACAATAGAAAGAGTGAGAGAGATTGTGTTTAATATGTAATGGGGTCGAGCGATAAAGTATGTGTAACCTGAAGCTTCCACACAGCGCTGGGAGATAAGGAACGTTACTGCTTAGATGATAAAATCTCCCCAACTTCTGAGATCATCTGATAGTAGATCGTACATCTTTTGTTTCGAATTGCATCTCTGACGTTTACATTCTTGACTTGGTAAATCAAATTTAAATGCTCTTCAGTCGGTCAACACGATTGCCAAATTGTAATGTATGTTATTCCCTACACCTGAATAAATTACATGAGATTAATTAATAAATTAATTACATGAGGTTAATTTAGAAATGAAATTATATCAGGTTAATGAATTAATTAAATTGATGATGATCAGGTGCCATCAAGTCGGCGTCGATTCCTAGCGACTGAATGGATGGACTGTCTCCATATGATTCGGTTTTCAGCCATATACTTCAGATATTTCACTGACATATTCATGTTGAATTTGATGGAGTCGATCCATCTCAACGCTGGCCGCCCTCGTCTCCGAGACCCTTCCACCTTTCCAACCATAATTGTCTTTTCCAACGAATCAGAATGCCTCATAATGTGTCCAAAATATGACAGCTGTAATCTTGTTATCAATGCTTCAAGAGACAGATCTGGTTTGATTTTTTGAATTACCCATACATTTGTCTTCTTGGCTGTCCAAGGAATACGCAGTATCCTTCTACAACACCAGAGCATCAATATACTTCCTACCTCGTTTCTTTATGGTCCGGCTTTCGCAACCATTTGTAGCTATGGGAAAGACTAGTGCCTTAACCATTCTAATTTTAGTAGGCAAAGATATATCTGAACACTTGAAGATCTTATCCAGGTCTTTAAAAACGGCTCTTCCTAGGCAAGTCTGCGGCGAATCTCTTGACTGCATGAGCCACTACTAGTTAGTTAGTTATTGCTGTTTTAAGGGTCGGAACTACGAGGTCATCTGCCCCTAAGAGCCACTACTACTAATGGTTGATCCCAACAAACAGAAACTATTCACCCCTGTGATTAACATCTCCTTTGCAGAGGTTCATTTATGTTTCTAATTTTGCCAAAGGACCTAAATGCAAATTTTACAATTTATCTAGCCTATTTAAATTGTTTTTATTAATTTTGTTTATTTGGTATTTATTATTTACTTTTTAAATTAATTTCTGTTTCTTTTAAATTTTATCAAAGGGCCTAAGTGTTATTATCTATCAAAATATTTGATGGTAAACTTGCTGACATTAGTTTTGACTTGTTGATATTCAAGTACAAGCCCATGGTTTCACTCTGTTCTTCGACTTTCATAATGATATACTCCAGCTCTTCTTAATTAAAATAGGTGTGTTTAATCAATGAAATACATTAAATTAGGTTAATTAATTGGCCGAACCCATGTTGTTTGGGTAGCGTGCCTGCCTCACACTTGGTGGCCCCGGGTTCGATTCCTGGCTCCGTCAGGGATTTTAGAAACTGACATGAGGGCTGGAACGGGGTACACTCAGCCTCGTGAGGACAATTGAGTAAATATCTGACAGTGAGGCAGTGTCCCGGTCACGGAGACCCGACACGCTGACCACGCGTCACCACACAATCTGCAGACCAAATGGCTGGGCAGCGGCTGCTTGGTAGGTCTAGGCCCTTCATGGGCTGTAGCGCCACGAGGTTTTGGGGATTTGGGATATTTAATGAATACTTAAATTACACGAGGTTAATTCATAAATAAAATTGCATGAGGTTAATTAATGAATTAATTAAATTACAAGAGGTTAATTAATACATTTTAGGTTTAGGGAATAACATACATTACAATTTGGATACAGTCATATTGACCGACTGAAAAGCATTTTCAGTCCTTTAGCTTTTCAACGTTTGGCACAATTATCAAAATTGCTTAACTTTGTTTTTGCTTAACTGGACCCCTGGAGCCTGAATGCTCTTAATGCCATATACAAAATGTTTTCTACATTAAAAATGTGGAAACATCAATGTTAAAATTCAGTTCAACAGTTTATATAGGCCTAGATGTGGAGTTCTGTGGACATTTTTAATTTTTGTGAACTACCCAATGTTATTTCCAATGGATCAGTCAAATAGATTCAGCCTTGTCGTGGCTTGAACGAACTTATTCATGTTTCTCTACGAAAAGTGAACGTTAGATTCCTCTCTCTTTAATATCGCAATTTTCGCTCAGAAGTTAGGTGCCAGATGAAGCTTACAGGGCTGACTCGTGAGGAGGGATGAATCCCGCTGTATTCATTGGGATCTCACTGTATTGGGGACATAAGCCCCACAATGCCAGAAGTTACGGACGTGCGTGGACTACACGCTCACACAACTCCAATATTCTTGACGCGAAATACCACTTTCAACCCCAAAAGATCTTCCTGTACTGTTTTACTTTAAGACCCATGTCATGCCTTGCATTATACATCAGTTCATTTTAGCTGTGCTTGGTGCTATCGACTCACTGTCATATTTATTAAACAAGTCACAAATGGTGTTATTCCATCTCGGAGCATTGCTTAGCGGAAACTTGGAGCTGGGAACTAAGATATGATATCAAATCACAATCATACAAGGAACGTTTTCAGAGTACGAACAGTTTTCAAAGAAACAGGACATTATTCAAGTTTTATTCGGGAATACTTGCCATGTGTACCATTAATTGCTTAAACAACGTTCCATCCTATGCTAAGAAGGACATTTTCAAGGTGATAATATTAAGTTAATAATGGTAAATCACTTGCAATTCAGAGACCGAATGAGGCATGATCAAACTCAACTCATTCTCCGAACTCCAAACTAGTGTATATAAAACAATCAACTTGTGGTATTACATTGAAAATGCTCACCATAATAGAAGGAAAAACGTCAATTAAGAATTTGATATCTACGGGAAATGAATTCCCAAAAATAAACTTCAATATTGATAGCCAATGTGATGGTCTAAAAACTATACACATGACATTAATTTGAAAATACTTTATAATTTTAGATTTTTCACATCTTAAACTACTTCTCCACCATTATAGTTTCTGCACTTCCCTTTTTACTATCAGCAAAGGCCGTTCATTACAGACCGCTTCCTGGTTTAGATCTGTCCCGAAGAACATGGACATTCTTGAACAGGATAGGAACTGGACATGGAAGACAGTTGAATGATCGCTTGTATCATAAGTTTCATATATCAACACAGATTGATTTGGTCTTTATCAAGTAAGTAATATACATATTTTTGAGGCTATTCGAGCAAATACAACGAGAATAAGCCAACAAATAAGGTTGTGACTTTGGCAGATATCGAAGGTAGAAATCTCAATTCCCTACATCAATGTTTAAAATTTCATCACAATACATCCGAGCGCGGACAACAAGAGCCCCCTGATGAGCCAGCTTGGTGTTCCTAGGCGTAATCCCACACAAGACACATCTTCTAATGTTTGAAAAATTTTATTTATGTATTTTGAACTCTTATATTAATCAAATTATTTTAAGGATATCCATTTTTAGCCTATTTTCATTATATGAAAAAATAGGCTTATGAGATCACCTTTTGTCCGTGTGTGTGTGTGTGTGTGTGTGTGTGTGTGATGGTGTGTGTGTGTGTGTCCCTAATAACTTGTAAACGGCTGGAGCGATTTCAATGAAACTCGGTAAGATCATAGCACCATTCTGGCCGACCCCAACCGTGCCCTTCAAATTTTATTATGTCTCACCAATCCAAAATGGCGGCTGTGCGAAATATTTCACCAGCATTTAGTATCTCCGAAACTATTACCGATATCACCCTGAAATTGTGTACGGTGATAAAGGGTACTACTAGAATTTCACCTATGAGTCTTTCAAAAACCTGCTAACCACAAAACCAACTTGGCGGCCAAGCGAAGTTGAGACTTTTAAATAGACTTTTCTCGCGATTTAACCATCCAAACGTAATGGAACTTAGTGCAGCAAATATCTGTACACATTGTAATGCACTGGCATCTAATTTAGTTCAATTGTTTACATAACCTCAAAATGGCGGCTGTGCGAATTATTTCACCGGCATTCAATATCTCTTAGACTATTACAGATATCACCCTGAAATTGTGTATGGTGATAAAGGACACTGCTACAAGTTTATCTATGTAACGTTCATAAACCTGTAAAGTACAAAACGAACATGGCGGCCAAGCGAAGTTGAAACATTTTAATAGACTTTTCTCGTGATTTAACTCTCTGAGCGCAGTGAAATGTTGTACAGTAAGTGATTATACATATTGTAATGCAATGGCATATAATTCAGTTCAATTGTTAACATAACCTCGAGATGGCGGCTGTGCGAAATTTTAAAATTAAGTTTTTATTTGTTCTGTCGTAATCAAGTGATCGAAGTGAAAGTTTGAATAATGAACCTACGCAATAATTTTCCTTTAATGGTACCGGTACATAACTCTATGGCCTATACATATAACAATCCAAAATGGCGAGCATCAGAAATATTTAGACGGTTCTTAATATCTACGAATCTTTTACAGCAATCAAACTGAATTTTTTATGTTCATAGAGGCAAAAGCTTGTAGTTTAACGTGACCGTTAATCGCGAGATCATGAGCCACGGGGCCTCCTTTTTACGTGGAATCCGAACCACAGGACATGGCATTTCACTTCGAAAATCTCACATGCATTGGCCGGGAATCGAACCCGGACCGCCTTGGTGAGAGGCATACAGCTAGACCGCTGAGCCACCACGCCCCCTGTTCATAGAGGCTATGAACATAAGTTCACCTATAGGAATTTCAGTAACCTGGTGAGCAGAAATCCAACATGGCGGCGACTCAAAGTATACATATTTAAATGATCGTTTCTCGGGATTTAACCATCCGAGTGCTGTGAAACATTGCACGATAAATACATATACAAATGTTAATCCACTGGCATCTAATTTATTTCAATTGTTTTCATAACCACAAGATGGCAGCTGTGCGAAATTTTAAAATCGCGTTTTTACTTCTTGTGTTCTAATCATGCGATTGAAGTTTGAATACCACACGTACACAATAATCTTCATATAATAGCACATAAATAAAAGTCCAACCTGCGAACCATCTGAAATATTTTGGCGGTTCTCAATATCTACGAATCTATCACAACCTTCAAACTGAAATTTTGAATGTTGATAGAGGCAATAAACACGAATAGGATAGACTATATGAAAATAGGCTGTATATTTCTTCACGGAACTACTTGTTATGTTAATGTTAAACGATATTAATTTGAATGCTGAAGAAGATATCATTGAATATCGAAACATGTTCGTTTAAACAATAATAAATGATATATTTTGGTATTGACAAGGGGCATTAAATAACATAAAATAATTAAATAAACCTATTAGACGCGAAATGTAGTTTAGTATTCCAATAAGTAGGCAACATTATTTTCCTCTCTAACGAAAACCTGCCATTAAATTTTTCTTACGTAAATTAATCCTGAACGAAGAGACTGATAGTTAACAGAGCGGGCTTATCTTTGCATATCGAATGCTTGCACGCTTTTCCTACCTTTCGCACTGGTGAGAAGCATCCGAGTGTCTTCGGTGAAAGTGGCTACGTCCGTGATTGCATCAGTTAACTAAATCCGATAACTACAGAATGGAAACTATTTCTTCCCCGCCAATAATACTGGGTCGCGGTAATCCTCGAACTCATGTGGGCAACGTTTGCCCAGCAAGCCAGCATCGACTTACGGCTTAAGCTGCTAAAACATCCCAAAGTTTCGCTGTTTGAAACCCCTTATAAATACTTTGGATAAGTATGGAAATTCCAAATAGTCTGCCATAAAATGTGTAGCCTACTCTATTATACGGTATTGTGCATATTAATGTGAACAGAGATGGAAAATCGCATTTTTGACGTTCAGTTCCTCAGCCAATCCCTTCAGTTCTGGGACAACTTTTCTCTATAAAATTTGGATGTAGTCTACTTGTCGCTGTTCATCATTCCATCAGCAGGAAGCAAACAGGGTCCGTGAATGTAAAACAGCCCAAAAACATCTTATTTTGTGGAGAATTCACTGTCTGCTTGATGTGTTTCGGCAAGAATTTCTCATTTTCCTCCTAATTTTATTACAAACAGCACCAAAACCTACATTACATTCATGTGACGTTTGTCCCTGAGTCATACCACTAAATTCGTGGAGGGTTATAATTTTGCTTCTCTTCTTTGCTGTGATATCCATTATGACTGATTAAATATACTCACTGAATGCAGTTTCAAACAGCTACAAACACATCCGAAATTCCAAACACAAGCAATAAGAGTATTCACTACAATTACCTATCTCAACAATGGGTATCCTTGCTGTTGTTATGAATTGGCGGAAATAGTTGCTACGTCTTCATTACTTAATAAAGTAAATTTGCCTCGTCACATTAATATGCACAAGACTGTACTTGCTTGGCTCCACGCAATCACTAAAATATTTTCAAAATAGAGGCGTCTTTTCATTGCCATCACAAAGACGCAGGTTATCTGACAGATTCCACACACACCAAAGTACACGGGGTTACATGGTCGCATTTCTGCAAATCCTCTAAATGAACATCAACAACCAATAACTAACTAACTAACAAAAATAAAAACCAACACGACTTGAGTTTTCAATCGATAAAAGAATGAAACATGAATTAAACACACAAGTTTACTGTACACTTCGCCACATAAATGAATAAAGTACATTAATTATTTATTATTAATTAGTTGCGTAGTGGCTAGCACTCTCGGATGACATCAAGGAGGCTCGGGTTCTACTCCCGGCTCTGCCAAGGAATTTAATTCTGGTCCGAGGGCAGGAACAGTGTATACTTAGCCTCGTGAGGCAAACCTTGGAACAGACGTATTCGATTCCCACCTCGGCTATCTTGGAGGTGGTTTTTCGTAGCTTCCCCACTTATACTCCAGGCGAATGCCGGGATGGTTCCTAACTCATGACCACGGCTGTCTCCTTCCCAATCCTCATCTCAATTACAAATACACACACTAATACAGCCATCACAACAACACAGGCTGTCAGACAAATTCCACACACACCCAAGTACACGGGGATTAATAACCACGATGTCGCAAAGCCCCTAAATGAATCATCAACAACAACAAGTGTATTAATTTATTTCATGTATCTTAATGTTGATAATATTTTTTTTTAAAGGGCCTAACATATATGTATTCTAAAAGTTATTTTGAGTAGGTTATGTATTAATGCTAACCGTCCAAGATAACTGGGATCCCACGAACGTATTGATCAACCGAAAGTTCATACATTAGATAGAATAAATGATTTGTGTGAAAATTACGAAAGGTCATACATTCAACAATGTTAGGATTTTCGGTCTCTGGTCCCTGTTCTTTCATCCTTCTTCATATATCTGTGCCCAGGCCTTAACGTCCCACGTTATTTACATTTTAGCTGATGAGAAGTTCTATTTAAATATTGTAAATTTCAAAAGCCTGTTCTAAGAATAGTGAGAAATTATTTTCAACAGCTCAAATTGATGTTTTTGAGTCAAAAGACCTGTTGATAATTGCGTTGACGTTGGCATGGCAACCACTGCACTGGATGGTCGGTCAACCGTGGAGTATTTATGCGTAGACACACAGCACGCATTCACACCAGTCCGCGGAATGTAGTCTTCCCACTGGGAGTGTGGGCGGAGAAACACGCATAGTGTTCAGCTTGGTGTGTTTACTAAAAACAAATAACTTAGCTTTCCATTTATTATCTCCACCAAACTACTGTATCCTGCACGTAAAAGGTCAACTCGACCTGCAAAGAAATTTACAATAATGTTTCTGTAAAATAGGTATTCTTCCCTTCAACATCAGGTGGGATTCCTTAAAACTTGTCTCTGAGAACTTCAAGAACATCGGAGTTTTCAACCTTAGCCAAAACTAGAAACCAGGAAGACGTGGACGACGGAGAGAAAGGTGCAACATCGATTACGAATGAAAGAGTACTGGGTCAACATTAAAATGCAGAAGAAACAGTTAACATGACGTGGTATTTAGTTGGCCGTAATGAAGCAAGAAGAAGAAGAATACCAGTATTAGTAATAATAATAATTATTACATTTAAATTGCATGGCCATAGCAGGGCATTCTAATTGAACGCCCGTGAGCTCACAGGACGTTCAATTTAAAGTAGTTCCATATCTGGTTACCAGATAGGCCTACCTCTGCCACTGACATCTATCGGCAAACGTTGGAACTTAATAGATAGTTTCTAAGCAACCAAATATAACCTACACACTACCAATTGGAGTGGTAGGTTCTTTTACATGCCATAAATCTATGACATGGGTCCGCCAGCTTTACTTCCCCTCCGAAGGAAGGCACACGGAAGAATTTTAACTCTTAAAAATCCGATGACTTCGGCCGAGTTTGAACCCGCGATCTTCGGCAGAGCAGTTCAGCATGCTACCGACGACGCCACCGAAGCCGTTATAATAAAAATGAGAATAATAATAATAACTAGCGGACCCGTGGGCTATCGTCTTATTTATTTGTTTAAAAGCACTTGATAAAAAAATAAATATATTTCCGTTGACTTTTCAAGAAATGCAAGATTTGTCCTGTACTATTGAGTCGATTTGGAAGATTTTAGTACAAACCACACCTTCTGGTTTAGGAGCTTGAGTTTCGTGAAACATACACCTTAGCGTATTATATATAAGTAATAAGATAAGATAATACACGGAAGGATCCGCTCGTTATCTGTAAAGGCTCTAAATTCGGTAGAATTCATCATGTAAATAAATTTATGTTCTTGGGAGTAGTAATTCATTCATCAGGATTGAATCGTGAGGTGAAAGGTAAAGAATTTCAAACTTACAAAAGGCCTATCGAATCACCTGGAACAGATATTACAACAAAAATCAATGAATGCAAAATGAAGGCAACACAGTAATCAAACCTGAAGCATTACACGCCTCGGAAACCTGGATCTTTGGAAACAGATCTCTTACTAAAGACATAAAAGACAAGAGAGGAAAATATTGTGAAAAATCTTCGACCAGGCTGCTCAGAAGAAATCTGGGTGAAACGGAAGTTCTTGGAGCTTTATCAGCATTCTGAAAAGATCTCCGACACCTTCAGGAAATGTGGTTTAAGTTATGAGCAATACGTATGTATATCATTGCCACCAAAGTAGTTTTACGAACGTTTATAATTCCATGTTTAACTAAATGACCTTAACTTCCAGATCATTCAGTGGATTTTTAATAAATTGTGTAAATACAGTATATGCCATAAGAGATACCGCAAGTGTGCATGTTCCCTACCAACAACCTAAAACTCACCCTGGACATTTGAGCCGTAGATTATGATATCTCAGAATCCATGCAAGGAAAGAAATTCAACATACTGTACCCGTTCGTCCTGGGGATGCGATGACCCATCTGCTATTACATCGCATTCCTGGATTTCCAGGACAGAGCGGAGTTAAATGAACCTCTAGTCAAATAAGGAATGTGTCGGAAATTCAGTTGAAATATTTCGAAAGCAGAGGGTACACGAGATAAAGTATCTCCAGGGTCGTTACGGGTTTAAATTTAATTTAAAAAAAATACAAATATCAATGGGCGCCATCAACTGAATCCCTAGCAAACCACATCCTTCCTGGTTAAGCCTTAATTAAGACAAGGAAAGAAAAAGGAAAATCACATCATCATCAGATCACAACTAAGATAAAAACAAATTTATTCAACTTTGATAGTCAGACAGACATATTAAACACTCATCCTACCTAAGAGCATGGTCGAATGCCAACGTTAAATTGTCATTGTCCAGAAAATCGAACCATCTCCATTCTACTCAAAGTGTATTTAATCCACATAAAATAGGAAAAATTTCTAAAGTTCTCTTGGGTTCTCAGGATCACCGTAGCACTATGTTTTTGCGTCTCTGACATTCGTGATAACTGAGACCTAATTTCTCTTTAAATTAACATCATGAATGTGGATGTAAAAAATATTATTAATCTGTCTAAACACACATATTATAATCACATATTTTAAATATCACATAATTTATGGCTTGCATGGCATTATTCAAATGCTGAATATGTTAGTAAAATGCTCCTAAACATCGAATAACTAATTTACACTATTTACACTGTCATTAATCATTGCTTGTTTGTGAATCACAGAAAATCCACTACTCATTGGTTATAATTATCATGATCATCAAAATTAATTGTTTAATTCATCAACACAAGTTGCAATTCTTCAAATCATATCTCAAATAAATTTATTTAAATCCATTTAAATTTATTAATCATCAGCTTCTTTAGTTAATTATCACCTTCTAATTCAGTTATTCATCATCTATTCAATCATCTATTAATTTATTTAAATCAGCTTATTTATTCAATCATTAATTCATCCATTTATTTAATTCATTGATCTATTCCAAAATTTAATTTATCAATTTATTTAAATTTTATTCATCTGGTTATTTAGATTTTTATTATTTCATCTAGTCATTCTGATTTTTATTTCATTAGGTCAGATCATTAATATGCTTAAATTTCAGATTATTATTTCATTAATTATTATTATCAGAAAATCTCGTATTATCAACATTATTTATTTGTTTAATTTCCTAACAAATTGTTTAATATGGGTTATAGAAAGTTGTCTTACAGTTTTATCACTTCCAAGTTATATCTCGTATTCAATTATCATGCCAAAAAATATTATTGCCTTCACAAATTCACGTTGGATCTCACTATCCACAACTACATTATATATTTTCACTTTATCAAATATCACATTTGAATACCACAATTATTCCACAAACTCCATAAATATTCAGCGCACAGCATGAATCTCAAAAATTATGCTGGACTGGGTTCGACAACCTCATGTCTGCTTCAAAATACATTAGCAATATTGCAACTTCCACTTGGCAACTTCCACAAAATGCCTATCACAAACTTCACTTAATCACGTTGCATGATCTACAAAAATACATAACTGGCTTCAAATTATCAACGCACACAATCTCCAATAGCTGTAATTAATCTGATCACATCTAGACAACTTCTTAAACAATTAGGAAAAATATTACCTTAGTAATCGAAATCAAATTCAAAATCTGCTTTCAAATAGCATAAATTCTCTTAAAATTCTCATAATTCACTCCACAGAAAAAACACCAATGTGCTATAATCTCTCACATCGAAATATGCAATACTGATCTGCCTTAAAATAAATCTGACCATTAATGATTCATCTTATAAGATTCAATTACTTTAAATCCTTCTCAAAGGTATCAAACTCAACCATAAAAATTATCAAAAGCATCAACTGTATCAGCTGTTAAACTGAAAGTACTCTCAAAAGAGTAGAGCAACAAATTATTGGATTGGCAAACAAGAATTACAAAATGTAACCCTGCTGACATGTATTTTTAATTTATTTAACAAAATTCGACTGATATGTGACTAGTAGTTCCTTGTTTGATCCTCTTACAATCTCAAGTACACTCGGATGATCAAAATGAGTTCCTCAATGGCAAGTAAGATGAGTAACCACCACACAATCGTATAAATACGAAAGGCCTTGCCCCGTCGTCTAACATGATAATGCCCTGAACGATGGGTAAAGATGTGTACCACCACGCAATCGTATAAATACGAAAGGCCCCATCTCGTCGTCTAATGAGTGAATGTACCAGGTTGGAATCAACAAGTCTCTAGTTGTCACATAAAAGCGATATTCATTCACTTGAGTGAATAACATCTTAATATCTCCAAACAATCCAATGGAAAAATCTCTACTGATGAATAATACACACTCGCTAGTATGCAATGAACTGACGAAGTAATTTAAATAATCCAATTGCAGATCACGAGTTCGAAATACTCGTCACAAAAAATTTAACTATCCAGGAAAACTATCCTTACTGGAAAATGTCTAAAAGACCAAACATCTGCTTAATAAAGCCAACCAATGGTGAGAATTTCGTATAATGGTGCCTGCCATATCATATGGTAACGCCATATTCTAGCAAAATTTGGAGCAAATAATGTTTAAGCCATGTCTCAATAATCGTATAACTCCTACTAGAAAAATATATACATGTATGCCCAGTGCTCATGAAAATATCATATTAGAAAGTCATAACTCTTACAGTACCTTCTCATATCAGCTGTTATTATATTTCAAAGATCGTCGATTATTCTTGTGTGTAATAAATTTCTCGAAAGATCGACGTGAATATCGTTTCACCCACGCGATAACGATCGCCTTCATATCCCAAGTGAATCAGCTGTCAGACCTCCTCTTCTTCAGGAATCGAATCCATCGCTCCGTGGTGCCATCGCGTCTCTGTCTTCGTTTACTCCGACATGATGAACTGCATGTTATCCATAATGGATACTGTCCAAAATCTTACGTAAAAGTTCATAAAAGCAGCGTACCCCATGTTCTTCTTCTAAGTTACGCCACTGTCCCATACAATGTTCGGTTTGCTTGTTAAAAGTTCAATCTCCATAGCGGTTAAGTCTCACTTGTAGAAAATAAATTTTATTTATGAGAGTGTATAAGTTTTGAAACACCCTGTAGCTGTGTTCGTACTCGATATTTTATGATAATTCATGAAAACGAATTCTATTAATGCACGTGCCAATGTTCATAAGTGCATATAATTGTAACAGTTCATTTGCTTAAAAGCGTTAATGTTGTTTGGACCCCATGGTCGCTCTACATATTCGGTTATGAAATGCATAGTCGTAATGTAATTTGAATATCTAAGTTCATAATTGCAGTATATTGTAACTATCTGCCTGCACAATTTTATTACTGAATACAAGTCCCAACTCAATGTTGTAACTGAATGTTGAAATGAACTTCAGCTTCTCTAATGTTGCCTGCGTATAAAAGTCGGAACTAGCCCGCTCTGATCTACTGCATTGTTCCAGAATGAACTATGCTTAAAGCCGGCCTCGCCATGCCGCTTTGCTATACTGTTCTGCGTTATAAAATGCAGCTCGAAATAAAGTTCTCAAACTCGTATTACAATGCTGTTCTGAACCCCGGCTTTTCTCCTCCGTACACGGCCCGCATAGCTTGCATCGGAACCGGTCCTCTCGCCGTCTGCCCTGCGTTGCTCGCCTCGGCTCACTGACCTACTTCCTGCTCTCTGCTTGGTTAAGTAATACTGTCGCCTTCGCTTTACGTAACAAGTGCTGTTCACCGCTCGACTTTACCGTACGCTCTGCGCATGTGTACCACTCAGCTCGCTGGCTGAACTCGACTGATTTCTCTAAACTGCATTGACCAGCTCCTACCTGGCGCGGTCACGTGATTCTCCCCCACCATCTACGGTCGTGCGTCACAAATATAATCTCGACCACCTTCATCTCGGCTATTAAGTTATACAATAACTTAAGGGATTATCTGTCTTTCTTCAAGTTATTATCATATATAATGCTTGTTATTTCTTCTCTTCTGAGATGATTAAATATACTGTTCCATAAAGATCTTAATAAAACTTTAATATTCCTCCCATAATTCCATCTACTTGACTGGCAGTGCCTTCTTGATCCTTGGCCTTCTACGTCATTTTCTAACATTCCTCTCTACTCGATGTGAGCGCTATCTTTACAACTTTTCCCATAAATCTCAACTACGGATCAATGTCAGCTGGCGTAGCCGATAGCCTCAACTGGGTATCGGGTACAATACTGAAGTCAACGGCTCTATTAGACCACAATATTTCGGTTGTATTGAAAAGACATCGTCATCTTGGCCGACACGCCTCAGGATTTGAATGAGTTTTTGAATGGTATGAGCTCCGTCTTGAGGAAAGAATTCGTGATGAAAATTAATAAATGTAAAACAAAACTATTGGAATGCAGCCGCAATAAATCAGAAACCTCTGTGGACATCAAAATGGTAGGGGAGAAACTAAAGGAAGTAGGAGACTTCTGTTACTTAGGAAGCAAAATAACCAGTGATGGACGAAGCAAAGAGGATATAAAAAGTAGGTTGACTCAGGCAAGGAAAGCATTTATACAGAAAAGGAATCTGTTGACATCGAATATAGATTTAGGTATTAGGAAGACATTTTTGAAAATCTTTGTCTGGAGCGTCGCACTCTATGGAAGTGAAACTTGGACTATTGGTGCAGCGGAAAAGAGGAGAATTGAAGCGAATGAAATGTGGTGTTACAGGAGAATGATGAAGATCAGATGGGTAGATAGGGTTACAAACGAAGAGGTATTAAGACGCGTGGGAGAGGAGAGATGTTTCTGGCGAATGCTAATGAAGAGAAGTGATAGGTTGGTAGGACACATACTAAGACGCCCAGGAATAGCAAGCATAGTTATGGAAGGAAGGGTCGAGGACAAGCATAATCCTGCATAATTCCATAGATAAAGATATTATTATGATTATGTCTAATTTGAGGAATAAGAATTGAATATAAAATTTTAAGAAAAGTAAGTCGAAAATTCGTCACGGAACTACTTGTTCAAAGTTATGTTGGCGTTTCATTGGGGTTGTAATAAGGCTGGGGGTTGGAAGTTAGCCAAAGGGAAAATAATTCAAGGGAACATTCTGTTGTGTTCGATTCTGCATGCGTTTCGACAATAATGTACATTTGCTTCTTTGCCAATTGTATTCGACCACCTAAATATGAAATTTTGCCGATATAAGCCCGTTATCTGACGGGGACTACGAATCGTGGCATATCCATTTAAAATATATTTGCTTTGTAACTTTCCCGTTATTACTTTTTGGTTTTACATTTTTATCATGGATTCTGTTCGGTTAGCCGTGAGTGTGCAAACACCTCTCGCTTTGCATACAAATGGAGTGAGGGAACTAAGTAGGACATATGCCCTTTAATTAGCTCTCAATTAGTCTCTTGCAGCCAATATGTTTCGAAATAGGCTGTTAACGTGGGATGATCGATAAGGGAACAACGGTGAAATAGTTATCCTGTTATAACCCACCTGATTAGTTGAGGAAGGTAAGAAACGTTCCATTAGGAGAGTGGTGAATCACTCTTTTTGAAACCGGATTTCGAGCATCATTGTTTATTTATTTATTGACGCACAACAGGAATTTCATCCCACCTGCAGTACCATAAAAATTACACAGTATGTTATCTTGTAACTTAAACTAACTTAAACAAAACAGTAACTAGCCTAAATAAAAGAAGAGGTGAACATTAAAATAACTAGGTGTGAAATTAAAACAGATTAATACAGATATAATATAAGGTTGACTAGGCAGAATGACACAGTGGTAAGAATTCATTTGCAAGGTTTGAAACATTATTTCTGGAGAATGGTTAAAAATTCCATCAAAAGAACTGTCAAGGGGAGTACTAGAATCTATGGCATTATTTCCTCGAACAACATTGTTGAAGATACTACATAGTCTGTTCAGCGGTGACGTACTCTACAGCCCATGAAGAGCCTAGGCCTACGATGCGACCGCTGTCCAAACATTTGGCCTGCAGATTATTGGGTGATGCATGATCAGCGCGTTTAGTCCTCTCGGCCGTTGATCTTGGACTCCATGACCGAGGCGCTGCCTCACTGTCAGACAGCTACTGAATTGTCCTCACGAGGCTGAGTGCACCCTATTCCAGCCCTCAGGTCAGTTTCAAAAATCCCTGATGGAACCGGGAATCAGACGTGGTGCCTCTGAGTGAGAGGCAGCTGTGCTGCCCCAACACAACGGGGCTGGCATCGTTGTCATATAGCCCTGTGTAATTGAGAGAGAGTGTATGTGAGGAGTTTTGTCAGATAACCGGTGTTATTGTGATAGCTCTGTCAGTGTGCGCTTCTGGAATTCTGGTGAAGATTGGGATGGAGGTGGCCGTGGCGTTAAGTTTGGAACAATCCCGAAATTTGCCTGAAGTAGAAGTGGGAAACCCACGGAAAACCACGCACAGGGTATCTGATATGGGAATCGAGTCCACCACTTCTCAGGTTTGCCTCACGAGGCTGAGTTCCAGCCCTCACACCAGAATTAAATTTCTTGTCAGAGCTGGGAATCGAATCCGGACCTTTAGGGTGACAGCCTAGAATGCTAGACACTGTTGTGCGATGGGGGTATTATCATTATACTCTGCGAGCTGCCTGAATAGGATTGACATTTGGCCGGAAGTTCCAAGTCAGTCATCACCCCTCTGCCTCTTGACCAATCCAAGTTCACATAGTTGATGTCATAATACTCGGCGTTGCAATATCACAGCCCACGTGCGTCAGTGCCTGATCAGCTGTATCTCTAGCTTGTACGGTGTGATCGCTTGTTATTCTAACTGTTTGGCAACCTTGTTCCCTGACTACATGGCGAGGCGAGAACTGTCAATCCTATTCTGGCAGCTCACAGAGTATAGGCTATTATTATTAATACTAATATTATTATTTTAATATCTATACGGACTTAACGTCCTACTTAATTTCTGTAGCTTAAAAGACGCCTGGGTGCCTGAATTTCAGGGATTCTGGAACGTGCCGTCAAATATACTAACACAAGGTTGTCAGAGTTAAATACCTCTAAATGCCATCGACTGAGCCATAATAGAACCCACTATTTTAGGTTTTTAAGGCCAGCGCTTAATGGACTGACCACTCAGGCTGACTTTGAACACCTCCGGGTAAATATCAAACATTGTGTTAGTAGTAGAAAGTGGGCATGGCCGGCTCGACATACCTATCTTCAAAGACGCCGTTATGTTCGCGACTTCTTACTCGTCATGTTTTGAAGTCCTCACATTTCGATTCTTGTAGGTCTGTACTCCTTCAAATTCCGTCATTTGTATACAAGTAATAAAGCAATACAATAGGCGACATTATCCCTGAAGATGCTCTTTGTCCCGCACTTGTTTGCATGTCATTACATTATGCAAGGACTTGTATCTGTTGAGAAAGGAAAGTCTTGTTCAGAGCGGAGAATGTGTACACAATCAGCATCTCAATGGTCGCTGTGTTTCACACTGCAAGAGTTCACATTATGTGGACTTTGAGCAGCATATCTTCACTCTCAGGATTCAGGTGGAAAATTGCCAGCCAACAACGCTTCATGTTGGTTGGTTGGTTGGTTCCTCAGTTTAGGGGCTGCGACAACGCGGTCATGTAGCCCCGTGTAGTTTGGGTGTGTGTAGAATCTGTCTGATAACCGGCGTTAATTGTGATGGCTGTATTAGTGTGTGTTATCTGTTTTTAATTCAAGTAAGGACTGTAAACATTGAATTTTCCAGTAGTTTCTACTATTTCCGCCAAACGCCACCGTCAACGACTACTAGTTCAGAACTTGGTTACTAGATGCCTCCGCAGTCGGCTCCTGGCGACGAACTTTGGAACCTAAGAGCGTTGGTCAAATTTAACCTATAGTTTAGCTTAACACAAGTGTAATTAGAGGAAGGGTCTTCCATAAATCTATGACATGGGACCGCTGGCTTTACTTCCCCTCCGAAGGAAGGCATACTGAGGGATTTTTAACGCTCTTAAAAAGTCTGACGGCTTCGGCCGGGTTTGAACCCGCTATCTCGGGCATAGAAGCTCAGCATGCTACCGACTACGCCACCGAAGCCGTCATCGCTTCATGTGAACCGATCAATTATGATAAATAAGCAATAATGTTATTGGTTTTACGTCCCTTTTTACTACTGGGGCTTTTAGAGACGTCGGGGCCATGGAATTTTGCCCTGAAGGGGATCTTTATCGTACCAGTAAATCTACTGACACGGCTCCCTCCGCATTTGCTCACCCTCCAATGCCAGCTGACTGTGCCAGGATTCGATCCTGCTACCTTGGGAACAGCAGGTGGGAACGTAACCGCTGAGCCACGCAGCCAGCCAGATCAATAGCAGGGGTCTTCAACAATCACTCACGTATCAGTCACAATTTATAGGGTCAAATTTGGAACTACACTTTGCAGAATCAAAGTACACACCATTGACCTCTTAAGTGCTGAGAGACAGTACAGTTTTGAGTGTTTTCATTCGTATTTACAGATATTGTAAAAGCCGTAAATTTCAACTTATCATTGGGGGGGGGGGGGGGGGGGTTGATAAGCTTACAATGTCTATAGGTTTTGCTGTGTCTAAAGTTGCAGGATCGAATCCTGGCATTTGAGAGAGTGCAAATGCGAGGGAGCCGTGTCAGTAGATTTACTGGCACGTTAAAGATCCCCTTAGGGGCAACATTCCGATACCTCGGCGTCTCTAAAAGCCGCAGTAGTTAAAAGAGTCGTAAAACCAGTAACATTATTATTATTATTATTATTATTATTATTATTCTCTATAGGTTTCTTTATTAATCTTAATGAACATCTATATTTGGGCCTATATTTTTTTGAGAAAATCAAATTTTTTTTTCGTCCACACACTTCCATCTTCATACCAGGTACATGGTGAAAAACACAAATTTTCCGAAAATCACTAGGCAACTAATTCATGTTACTCCTTACTAAGTTAGTTCAAAATGTATATTCTTTGATCCAAAATCACAACGCACCGAGAAGAACTTGGTTATTATTCCGTCATGCTTGTTTAGAGTACATCTCAAATGAACTCCAGCTGTAGAGGACAGACGTCTACAAAATGGTCTGTTAGTTACATCCGGAAGCTAATACCCAAACTCAAATAGTACTAATAACGCCCAACAGATAACAAAACATGCCAGAGACAGACTCGGCACTCGAGAGTGAACGAAAAAAAAAAAAAAAAAAATATATATATATATATAAAAAGTGCACCGTCTATAGATGGTCGTAGCACTCATTGAGTTAATCCATACAACACTTTGTACAAAATAAAAGGTGGCCCCAGTAGCAACATATGGTATTCATTTCATATGGAATAATATTTTGGAAGCAAACTTAAAGCGACTAGAAAATATAAACGCCAAGTACTTAAAACGCATTCTGCAGATATCCATGTTTTCGCAAAATCGAATGGCATATCTACCCAACACGGCTGCCTTGGACGCGGTCTTGGAAGAGAGGAAAACAAAAGCACGTCAAATTCCAAGATTTTTTTTCCCTACCGAAGCAATGAAGAATCACTCATGGAAAGGACCAAACTTCAAGTTACGTCACGTATTCACGCGTTACGCTGCACACGGTTTTCATGGTAAAATACAGTGTGCATAATAACGAGATTCCACAAACCGACAGAAAAATGTATATGTCGCCTATGATGGGAGCTATGCTCCCGGTACCATGTTGGAAACTGTGCTTTTTTTTTTAAGCGTATGGCTTTTAGTGCCGGGAGTGTCCGGGGACATGTTCGGCTCGCCAGTTTTTTTGTAGCTGCTTCGAGACGGACACCCAATGGGTGAGCTACAAGTACCGTTGGGGAGGAAAGTGGGAATGTAAGGACGAGGAGTTGGAAGGTAGCGGCTGTGGCCTATAGTTAGGGACCAACCCCGGCATTTGCCTGGAAGGAAGATGGGAAACCACAGAAGACCATCTTCAAGGTTGCCGGCGGGGGGATTCGAACCTCCTCGCCTCCCGGATGTGAGCGACTGCCAGCAGTCATACCGTAACGACCACGGCTAACTCACCCGGTGGAAACTGTGCTGAAAGATCACAACTGATCAGCATATTTGCTAAAGGCTGACACAAATCAGTGTTTTCTTATTCAATAATTACATTTCTTTATTTTTGTACACATTGTGTTTAATAATAATAATAATAATAATAATAATAATAATAATAATAATAATAATAATAATAATATATAATATCAGGGAAGAAGATACACCGCAGAGAGATTTTTCTAGGCAGAGTACTAAAAAGTGAAGGATTCCAAGGGAATAAGGGAAAGAAAACCAGCTCGAAATGGTCCGAGGAAAGGAAGAGGAAATATAGTGAGATGATGAAGGAATACCGGAGGAGGAAGAAGCAACAGCGAAGGACAAAGCATTGAAATTGGCTCGTGGTCCCTAGACGTCTGAAACGAAAATAATAATAATAATAATAATAAGAAGAATTTTTTGTCGTGTGGCCTTCTGAGAGGCTGAGTGCAGGTCTTTCTAGTCGACGCCCGTGGGCGACCTGCGCGTCGGAATGAGAGATGGAATGGATGAATATGAATGAAACTTGGCAAGGATGTGGAAGGAAGCGGCCGTGGCCTGTCAGAAGGTACCGGCCCAGCATTTGCCTGTTGTGGAAAATGGGAAACCACGGAAAACCATTTCAAGGACGGCCGACGGTGGGGCTCGAACCCACGCGTCTACCGAGTCAGCAGAGATCTGGGCCCCATGACCTAACGCTGCGCTTTAGCCAGCGTAGCCACTGCTGTCGGTATAATAATCATAATAACAATAATAATAAAGGTATGAACTCCGACTTCAGGAAGGAATTCATGATGCAAATGAATAAATATAGAACAATAATAATGGAGTGCTGACGAAAGAAAATCTGTCCACTGTGATCTCATCTCAACTGTTGTAATTCTTACGGACGCACTAAACGGGGCTTTCTTCAGGTTTTCACACACTGTTAATAAGACGTGGAATGTTCTTAGGCTGTGTAGGCTCAAGGACTTCTACAGAAACCAGAAACTTCTTGCAAAGGAGATGAACAGTATCTCCACATTACAAATCACACCCACGCACGGCTCATCTGATCATATAACCCCGTCCATCTGGATGAAATATTAGTATGCTACCCACCACGCCAAATTCTCCCTTGTGTATGTGTATTCTGTCAAAGCTAATTGCATCAATATTTATAAAGCACACATTACTTGTTATTTATGTAAAAGCCAAAGGTCTCAAATTGCAACCAACTTAAAGTTTGTGTCATAAATAAAGTTTCACACAAAACACCTGTCACGTTAAATGATTATTCGTCTGAAAGAGCTGAAAAACGGACAGCGGGAGTGTTGATTTACGCCTTTCCTTTCATTGACGTGGATAGGATTCTTTCTTTTCTTCTCTGTTGGAACGAGAATAAAAGAATACGAGTTTGTTTCTCGCCGACGATAAATAATACATAAGTAGCAAAATCTCCAGATTGGTCCTTTATACAGCCACAAGTAGTGGCCCAATACACGAACAATTCCAGTTTATGATCACAAGAGATTCTCTTTCGATTCTCTCTAGGAATGAACGGGTATACCAGGGCTGTGGTTATAAATTCTTCATAAGTTATTGCCAGTCATCTGTCTTCCTGTCTCTACATTTTTAAGATTCAGAATTTATATTTTGCACATTACATTCAATAATGTTATTGTCGGCTTCGGTGGCGTAGTCGGTAGCATGCTGAATTGCTATGCCCAAGATCGCGGGTTCAAACACGGCCAAAGTCGTCGGAATTTTAAGAGCGTTAAAATGCTTTAGTATGCCTTCATTCGGAGCGGAAGTAAAGCCGGTGGACCCACGTCATAGATTTATGGCATGAAAAAGAACCAATCACAACAATTAAAAAATCCGACGACTTCTGCCGGGTTTGAACCCGCGTTCTAGGGCATAGAAGTTCAGCATTTTACCAACTACGCCACCAAATCCGCTGAAGATATACCTTGCCTACCCTGTTATAACGCTAAAATATAAGTTTGAGTTCAAAGTTCTGCGTGGAAAGAGGTAGCCTGTCATCTTGGAGGGTGCAACATCGTGGGCACATCTTTATTCATGCAATATTCAATAACGTGGTGCGCTGCGCCGTATTGTCAGGACAGCCACCCCATGGGGAGGACACCGCGGGGTCACTGATTAAACCACATTCTTTCACACCCAGAACACATTTCGAAGTCAAATGTGCGGCCTGCAGTCTGTCACGTTCCCAGACAGCAACACGAGCCGAACAGAGCTGCCAACGAAAAAGAAACATAGGGGCTTACAGAACTGTATGCCATGTTGAGGGGGTAGTTAGTATTAAATATTAAAGCCTGACTCGTGGTGGTCTAGGATTAACCATCTGACTGGAAGACAAGGGTTCGTGTTTAATAATGCACCATGTAAGGACTTGGAAGACAAAATGTTGATAGCTGCAATAAGAAGCTAAGAGAAGGAAGCTTGAATTTTTACGTGACCGTTAATCTCGCGATCATTGATATTGAATTTATTGATCGTGAAAAAAAATTACATGAGATTAAATTTATTAATTAGGGAACCACCCATTACAATTGGGTACAACGTGATCACCGACTGAAAAGCATCAAATTTCGATTCTAAGACAACATTGAAAAACGGCCTCCAACACGATTAATATTATTTATTTATTCGTTAATTCCCCATAAGGAGAGCGTTACAACACAATCAATTTTCATGTTTCATTCTGGACCTTTCTTCTTTTTTCCCAAAAACCTCTCATATACACACTATGTTTCCTCTTTCTCTCTTCTGTCCACCTCTTTGCTGGTTGTCTCTCTTTGGGAGTTTGCTCAAACTTCTGTAGTCTAAGTTTTTCTCTGTATTTGCTCCTGTCTGCGATGTCTTCTGTAGAGATGTTTAGTTTCTTAAGGTCTTCCACGGTTTCCTTTACCCAATTGGTTTTTAGTGTGCTATTCGTAACTATATTAAAAATTTTCTTGGTCAGTCTGTCTTCGGTCATCCTATGTATATGTCCATAAAATTTTGCCCTTCTTTTCCTTATGTTGTTTGTAATCGTCTCTGTCTGTTTGTACAGTTCTATTGTCGGTCTCTTCATCCATATTCCCTCTTTCTGAACTGGCTCGTAGATCTTTCTCAGAATTTTTCTCTCTTGTTTTTCTAATTCCTTGATTTTTGTTCGCCCCTTGATTGCTGTCGTTTCTGAAGCGTATAAGGCCTCTGGTAAGACTACTGTACGGTAGTGTCGTAATTTGGCATTGATGGAAATACTTTTTTTTATTGTAGTGGTTCCATGTAAGTCGGTATGCTTTCTGCAATTTAGCGATCCTGTCTTCATTGGATGCCAAGTTCAGTCCTGTTTTCTGTATAATCTCTCCTAGATATTTGAAACTTTCCACTTGTGTTATTTTTCCATACTTGGTTTCCAGTGGGTGCTTGTCTGTAGATTTTGTGTCCATGAACTGTGTTTTTTCGTATGAGATTTGTAACCCTGTTTTGGCAGAGATTTCATGTAGCGTCTCTAGAGCTTCTTTGGCTTCTTTTCTGTTATTTGTTATAATCGCTACATCATCGGCAAAGGCCAGACACTTAATGTTGACTGTCATTTTCTGGTGTTTTGCCATTTTTATGCCTTTGACTCCTTTTTCCCATGTCTTGATTATTTTATCCAAAACTGAGTTGAATAGAATGGGTGATAAACCATCACCTTGTCGCACTCCTGTATTAATTTTGTAGGGTTCCGAGATCTCTCCCATGAATTAACTTTGGATATTGTATTTGTTAATGTTTCTTGGATTAGTTTTCTGGACTTATTGTCGACCTTCATTTCTTCTAATGTGTTAAAAAGTGTTTCTCTATCTATGGAGTCGTACGCTTTTTTGTAGTCGACGAATGTGATTGTTGTGTTCCTGGTTTTTCTCGTTGCTAGTATTGTTCTCAGGCACTAAATCTGCTCACTGCACGATCTTCCCTTCCTGAACCCTCCTTGGTATTCTCCTATCTGTGGATCTATCTGAGGCTCTATCCGTTTTAACAGGGCTTTGGAGAAAATTTTGTATGCGACGGGTAATAGTGAAATCCCTCTATAATTATTAGGGTTCGTTTTGTCTCCCTTCTTGTGGAGGGGGTGTATTAGAGCTGACTTCCATTCTTCTGGTACCTTCCCTGTTTCCCAGATGTTTTCGATGATTTTGTGTATTTTTGGTGTAACATTTTCGTGGTCTAATTTCCAGATTTCCAAAATCAATCCGTCTTCTCCAGGCGCTCTATTGTTCTCGCATACGCTCGTTTTATAAAAATACTCGTGTCTTAATTATAGCCATTATAGGCTCGTTGCATAATGTACTATTCCTTAATCCTAAAAATAAATAAAAAAAACATAATTTTGTATTGATCCTGAAATAAATTACATGAAATTGAATTTATTAACAAGTGAAATACCCATTACAATTGGGTACAACGTGTTTACTGACTGAAAAGCATCAAATTTCGATTACTAAGGCAACACTGAACAATGATAGTTATTATTATTAGACTATTATTATTATTATTATTATGTTTAAGACACAACATTAAAAATATTCCTCGTAGAATCCCGACCCCTACACTGGTTTCCTGTGATTTAGATAGTTGGAATTAAGTTCTCAGACTGAAAACAAAATTAGCCGAGTTTTTTCGGTGCCGGTGTTTACTTTACGGCACAACAGCTTGAAACTTGCTGGACGAGGGTTGAGTTGTGAGACTCCTGACCTCTTCTTTCCCCAGGAGGAGAGCACCAAAACTTTCCTGCAAGATTAAGACTTCTTCCCTCCTTCTCTTCTGTACTTAACGAATATTGACCGACTCACCCAGATTGAAGACTGGGGAAAAAAAAAGATTGTGTACATAAAGTCCAAGTAGTACATACTCTCTTCTTTCCATGTTGGAGAGGAAAATTTGAAGTTAATGCCGTTCTTTCATTTCATGTCATGATTATCAGTTCCAAAAGAAAAAAAGCATAAATATTTACCTATTTAGGAAAATGTAAGGAAATTAAGGCTTTAATTTTGGTAGATGTCGAGAATGGAAGTCTGAATTTCATCGGTCAGTTTTTCAACTTCACAACTATCCATCACGACTCTATTGACCAGTTTGAAAATTAAATTTAAATATTTATAATCTTTTTTAGATCGTAAGCTTTCACGGCCGGTGTCTAGTTTATCATCTAGGCTAACAGGTTGGAGCCGCGTCGTGTATCGATGATTGTTTCCCGACGTTTCGGCTGACATTGCAGCAGCCTTAATCATGGGTAGGTACGAGTTGGTGTCCGTACTCAAACTGACGGTTATTGCCAGCCAGAGGTGCCTGCTTGCACTGCATTGACGTCACGCTGCTCCCTGATTGGTCCGCGCCTCTGCCAGTCGCGCGCTTGGAGAACTTTCCAAGCGTTGCTAAGTCTGAAACCATCTTCGCGACTGAAATTATTGGGATGCTTCACGACCTCTATTGCCTTCCTAATTAACCTGTTTTGATATCCAGGAATTTTAGCAACAGTTTCGGCGTTATCAAATACGATGGCGTGTATCGTGACATCAGCATGTTCAGCTATTGCAGATCTGTACTTTATCTGTTTTGTGTCTCGAATGTGCTCTGAAATCCTAATGGAAACGCGTCTTTTGGTTTGCCCTATGTAAACCGGTCCACAGGAGCAAGGCACTTTGTAAACTCCTGCGTCCTGGTTTGGCTGCTTTATCTCAATTGATTTACGTACCACTTGCGTCAGCTTGTTAATTGGATGCATTACCGTTGTCACATTGTGTTTCCTTTGCAACCTGGTGATTTGATCTGTCAACCCCAGTACATACGGCAGAAAGGCTTTATGGTAGGACCTATCTTCGTTCTTTTTGACAGTTCTTCGGCTTTTTTCTACATTCCGAGTGGCCCTATTTAGAACCATTAGCCCTATTTAATCAAATTATTTGTAAGGTTATCTATTTTATTTTATTTTATGTTAATAGGCTTATTGTGTAAACGCTGAAGATATCATCGTATATCGAAACATATACTAACATTTGAATAGAATTGATTCGAGGAGCATTTCAATTAATTATCAGTTCCTTGTTCTAAATGAGTGTCTGATATCAGTGACTTCACTTCTCACTGGCACAGGAAAGAGGAGATAATGCTAACTCTTCACAATCTTTCATTCCTACAAACATCTATTTTTTTTTGTACATTGTTAGAAATATTCCCTACGTAACGTCGTTGTATTCATTAACGAGCTTTGCTAATTGTTGACCATTTAGCCCCATGTAGGCTACATGGGCGAGTGTGTGGAAAGTCTGATAACCTATCTCATTGTGGTGGCTGTAGTAGTGCATTTATTTAGAATTGAGGCTAAGATCTTGGACGTAGGTGACCGTGGTCTTCAGTTAAGAACCATCTCATCATTTTCCTGATAAGTGGAGAAACAATTTCTAGGACAGCTGAGTTGGAAATCGAACCCATCTCTACTCAGTTTTTTCTCATGAGGTTATTGTACCCCAGTCATTAATTGTTGATAGTAGGTACTCCTCCCTTTACATAACTTTCACAAGGCAGATTATTGAAAATATATTATTTATGATTCATATACCTTTCTGGGAGTCATTAGAAGATGGTTTGAGTTTGAATTGTCACTGCTGCACCGGAAATATTTCTTTTATTACGTAAATAAAGCATTTTTATTCATGTTCATTTCACGAGCAGCGCCATGTTACATTGACGTCATACCCGTTGTCACCCGTTGCCAACATGTCCGATACAAAATTCTCCACAAGACACGTAAATAATGAAATAACAGGCAAAACCATTGCCATGGAAAAAGATAATTGTTGGTGACTACCCCCACTGTGCGTGACAAAAAACAGGGGTGTTTATATTAGCTAACGTGGCCCACAGGGCCACGCAATCTAACCATTATTGGTTTAGGCGAAAACCATTGGTCTGCCGGATGCGATATATTACCGAATACGTGGGGATGGCAGTACGGTGCATGAAGGTACATGATGCTAAAATGGCTGAAACAGCTGGAATTTTGCCTATATAAGTCGTTTTCATATTTGGGATGGCTGGGCGGATCTCAGACATCATCTCCACATATTTTCCCGGCTATTAAATCAGGTAGTTTGCTTAATTTCAGTAGTTTAAGAATTTTATTGAAAGGAGTACCTTCTGTAAATTTTTACTTCGCATTCTAACCCCCGGACCAGAGTTGAACTTCTTGACAGAGACGGGAATTGAACCTGGAAACTTTAGGATGGGATTTTAAAAGTAGCCTACTCCGAGAACACACAAGTTGGCCCTACGTGACGATAGGTTCTGAAACGCGAATGGATGTTCCAGGTCACTGGATATAGCTATAACTAGATCTGGTAGTCAAGTGGATTACAATCCCTCATCGAGCTCATTGAAATTGCATTAAATGGTATTCCAGTTACAACTGAAGGCAAATATCAGGATGGCAGACATTCAAGTATCTCCGGCTGCCTGCTTCCAATTGGTTGTCTAATTTAATTTATAATATTCATCTTCATATATCATTAACAGCCTTGATAAGGTTGGTGTCAGGAAGAGTATTAGGTAGTAAAAACCACTCGCTACCTATAGACTTAACCCCCCTTAAGCTCAATCCTGCATGAACGCTTAGTAATAGCTTTCTTCAGCTTATTCCAGTTATTTAGGGATAACAAAAGCCAACCTTGCTAACATATGTGATTCTTCAGGTTAAAATTCTACCATGTTTACAAGTGACTCTATCTTGGCCGCCCGGAGGAAACATCAAAAGCTTAGCCTCTCCACCAGTATGACCTCGCCATCCCGAATCAGGAATAGTATGAGATAAAATGCACTATCAATATTCCCTATGTGTTAAAATTGCAATAAATCACATCTTAATAGTTTTTTACTGCTTATGTAGGCCTATAAATGCCATTTGGAAAGCATTCAAAAGGCAGGCTTTAATGCGCAGTTATAGCACAATTGCGAACTGAAGTATTGAACAACACGCATCATCGAGAGAGATAAATCAGCGTAACACATTAAAATAAATTCAGTGCCTCAGCCAGCTTTCGCACGAACTAAGAGGCAATTGCTTCATGCCTCTACTGAGGTTCGCAACGCACAGAATTTGTTTCAACAGCTTGGGTCCCTAGGAATTTAATTCGGATCCTGGATGCCACTAAAAGGGATTATGATTAACTCGAAGAATAAATACAGTAAAATCTCGATTTAGCGGATCTCGATTCATTAGACTTCGGATATGAAAATCCACAGCCTGCTTCCAGTCGACCGACCGGGGCGGGGATGGAATGAATGAAGCCCCCATCTAGCGGCGAGGATATGAACTGAGCCGGCTGCCGAAGCCTGTCGCATTCCTCTGAGGCAATGATTAAATGAATGACAGATGAAATGAAATGATAGTGGAGAGTGTTGCTAGAATGAAAGTTTGACAGGGAAAACCGGAGTACCCGGAGAAAAACCTGTCTGTCTCCGTTTCGTCCAGCACAAATCTGACATGGAGTGACCGAGATTTGAACCACGGACCCAGCGGTGAGAGGCCGGCGTGCTGCCACCAAAGCCAAGGAGGCTATTGGACTTCGGATATAACGGATATAATTAGACCAACCGAGATTATTTTCTTAAAGTTTCGCGCACCCAAGTATTTAAAAAGTACAGTAAACGCTAATTAGAGCAGAACCTCCTTAATTAGTGGCCCACACGATATAGACCAATATAAACATAACCTTACTGCTCGTACTGTGAAATGAATAAATAAATCCGCGTAGAACATTCCTGTTGATTAGCGTAACCAAATGAAACTACGAAATAATTTTCCCCAACACATAGTTTTATCGGCCATAATCGTAGATGCAAGAACAACATACTGCCATTTTTAGCCTACTTTCGATTTTTGCAAAAAATGAAAGTAGACTTATGAGATCTACACAGGGCCAAAAATTGTGTCTGTGAGTGTGAGTGTGTGTGTACTCTGCATGTCTGCCCCCTCCTCCCTATAAATTCAAACACGGTCAAATCGAATTGAATGAAATTTGGTAAAGAGTTAGCACTAGCAAAGGGCACCTCAGTATCAAGTTTTATACCGCCGCCATCTTAACGGAAACGTAATGGCGGCCACCCAAATGTTCAAAGCTTAAATCAAATCACGACTAACCTTATCATTTGATCTCTACCAAATATTGCAACAACATACCTTTACGTGGGAAGTGTCTTTTGACCAAACTACAAGGTCATCAGCCCAATAGTTTGCAGATGGTGGCCATGTATGTGTGAAAATTGATTCCCCCTATCAATTCAAACACGGTGAAACCGAATTGAACGAAATTTGGTACAGAGGTAGCACTAGAAAAAGGGCACTTCACTGTCATGTTTTATATTACCGCCGTCTTCACGGAAACGTAATGGCGGCCACCCAAATGTTCAAAGCTTAAATCAAATTACGACTGACCTAATCATCTAATCTCTACCTAATTTTGCAACGGCATACTTTTATGTGGGAAACGTCTTTTGCTCAAACTACAAGCCCTTTAGTTTGCAGATGGTGGCCATGTATGTGTGAAAATCGATTCCCCTATCAATTCAAACACAACGGAATCCAAATCGAACTACCTTTGGTACAGAGGGAGCACTAGCAAGGGACAACTCAGTGACATGTTGTATATCGCCGTCATCATAACACAAAAGAAATGGTTCCCACCCAAATGTTCTGAGCTTTAATCAAATTACGACTAACCTTATCATCCGATCTCTACCAAATTTTTCAACAATATACCTTAATGTGGGAAGCGACTTTTTACGCAACATCCTAAGTTTATATCCTTTTAATAATGTACTGAACAAAATCATACATATTTAGTATCAAATGGTTTATAGAAACGCCAGAAAACGCTAATGAAATCCTTGATTTCAACACAAAATATGATACAGTTATACTAAACCAGTTGTTTATCAAGTATTATCGTAGCGCATCCGTGGCGTAATGGCAGCGACTTAGGCTCGTAGTCTGGGGGTTCGTGGATCAAATCCCTGCAGGTTCAAGTTTCTTAACTTTTTTTCTTTTTTGTATTTATTGATTTATAACTACTCACATGTTATATTATTAAGCATATATAGTGTGTATTTGCAATCGAAAATATGATATAATATATACTTATAACACCAAATATGTCAACACTCGAATACAGCGATTAATATTCGTTGACCTTGATCCGCGGTAAAGACTATTGTTGTTGTTGATTCTTTAGGGGTTTTGCGGCATCATGGTCTTGTAGCCCCGTTTATTTTGGTGAGTGTTGAATTTTGTCTGATAACCTGTGTCACTGTGATCTCTGTAGGCTTACTAGTGTGTGCACTTTTATACGAGGAAGGATTTGGGTAGGAAGCTGTTTTTGTTGTTGTTTCATTTGTGAAGCATGGACATCATGGTCATTTAGCCCCGTGTACTTGGGTGAGTGTTGAATTGTATGTCATAACCTGTGTTATTGTGATGGCTGTATTAGTGTGTGTATACATAATTCAGGTGAGGATTCAACCAATCAACGTTTAATATCCGTATAGCACGTTGCATTTCAACAAGCTACTACAACCAGCATTCAATTATACTCCTTGAAAAGGAAAATGAGTTATAACTATACCCATGCATTTAGGAGAAAGTAAGCTATATGTTCTTTACTGAACATCTTGTTTAAAATTGAACACATCTAATGGATTGTTCCTCAGGCAATACAATCGTTCGATAATTCACAAATTTCGATTATTTTTTAATAAAACTTCAATATGTTTATCGCTAAAGAGCTGCGAAATTAAGAACGAGCATCTCGAAGCGCAGGCTGATGAATTTTGTAAGGTGAATCGCGTTGATTTGAAAGATATGTTTGAATTTTTCGAATTAAAAGTTCCAAATTTTAAATTCGCGATTTAAAGGACAAACCTTCGTCCCAATTAGTCCACTGAATTGTGGGTTTACTGTACTCGTAAATCTATAATTGCATTCCATCATTCAAATTAAATATTTCTTTTTGAAACCACTCAGCATTTACAAACACAGTTTGCAGTTGCATAAAGAACAGTCAATTCGATCTTAACAGTCTGATTGTTCTTCAAATTTGGGGACATTATTTTATACAGTTGGAGATCAAACTAGAGTTTTCTTCCGAGAAGGGTTGAGCATAGTGGAACATGTGGCAGTCCTGCTTCTATTAAAGGCAGAAGTTAAACTATCTCAGATTTTTAGTACGTGCACACGGCCTTGTATCCAATCCGTCCGGGTATCGAAATGCGGACCACACAGCTAGTGGACATATTTACTTAACAAAGGTTCATATGGGAGGCGTTCACCTCTGGGTGTGTGGCCAGAGCTGTTAATATGAATCATGAGTATGGACAATGGGATCCAGCTTGTAGTGAAAGTAGGAATCATCGCCACCGCCCTACGAATACAAGTTACCCCACCAGCTGCGGCAGTTGAACGGGACATGCTATCTACAACTTCCTTGGTCACTGTTTCGTGTCCACAAGTCTTGTAGCCAAGGCCCCTTACATTTATAACAGAGTGGCTAAGAAGAAGATTCAGATGTTTTTGAACAGTTCCTATGAGTAAATGAATAAACATAGAGTTATGGACTCAAAAAATGCGAACGTAAATTACGAAGAAAAAGGAAAGAAGCTTCTAGTTGACGTGACTGATTATCTCGCGGTCATAAGTCACGGTACATGTTTTTTACGTGGAATCCAAACCTCAGAACGTGACATTTTGCCTCAAAATGTACACATGTATTAACCGGGAATCGAGCCGTGTCCACCTTGGTGGGATGAAAGCAACTGTAGACAATCGATATGGCATTCAATAGATGGCTTCGTGAAGTCACACATGGATTTTATTCCTTAAATACTGTACATGTCTTTGTAATAACAGGCAGAGGTCAAATGTAGCTGAAATAATGATAACAACACGTACAAGTACACACATCAAAAAAAGTTTTGCATCACCTCGGTTCCAAGAGTTCCGGAACCGTTAAATACAAAGGGAATAGAGATCAACACAAACAACATTTCAGCTCGTTTTATTGCTCATGAGACCCACACATTGCATGTTGTACCATCATACAGCTAGACTTTCAGCATTTGTGGTCCAGATTGCAGTACACACCACTACCTCTAATACCCAGTAGCACGTCCTCTTGCATTGATGCATGCCTGTATTCGCCGTGGCATACTATCCACAAGTTCATCAAGACACTGTTGGTCCAAATTGTCCCACTCCTCAACGACAATTCGGCGTAAATCTCTCAGAGTGGTTGGTGGGTCAAGACGTCCATAAACAGCCCTTCTCAACATATCCCTGGCATGTTCGATAGGGTTCATGTCTGGCGAACATGCTGGCCACTGTAGTCGAGCGATGTCGTTATCTTGAAGGAACGCATTCACAAGATGTGCACGATGAGGTCGAGAATTGTCGTCCATGAAGACAAATGCCTCTCCAATATTCTGCCGATATGGTTGCACTATGGATCGAAGGATGTCATTCAGGTATCGTAAAGCCGTTTCGGAGCCTTCCATGACCACCAGTGGCGTACGTCGGCCCCACATAATGCCACCCCAAAACATCAGGGAACCACCACCTTGCTGCACTCGCTGGACAGTGTGTCTAAGACGTTCAGCCTGACCAGGGTGCCTCCAAACACGTCTCCGACGATTGTCTGGTTGAAGGCATATGCGACACTCATCGGTGAAGAGAACGTGATGCCAATTCCGTGGGGTCCATTCAGCATGTTGTTGGGCCCATCTGTACCGCGCTGCATGGTGTCGGGGTTGCAAAGCTGGACCTCGCCATGGACGTCGGGAGTGAAGTTGCGCATCATGCAGCCTATTGCGCACAGTTTGAGTTGAAACACGACGTCCTGTGGCTGAACGAAACGCATTATTCAACATGGTGGCATTGCTGTCAGGGTTCCTCCGAGCGGCAATCCGTAAGTAGCGGTCATCCACTACAGTAGTAGCCCTTGGGCGGCCTGAGCGAGGCCTGTCATCGACAGTTCCTGTATCTCTGTACCTCCTCCATGTCCGAACAACATCGCTTTGGTTCACTCTGAGACGCCTGGAAACTTCCCTTGTTGAGAGCCCTTCTTGACACAAAGTAACAATGCGGACGCGATCGAACTGCGGTATTGACCTTCTAGGCATGGTAGAACTACAGACAATATGAGCAGCGTACCTTCGTCCTGGTGGAATGACTGGAACTGATCGGCTGTCGTACCCCCTCCGTCTAATAGGCCCTGCTCATGCATGGTTGTTTACATCTTTGAGCAGTTTTAGTGACATCTATGAACAGTCAAAGGGACTGTATCTTGGATACAATATACACAGTCAACGTCTATATGCCGGAGATCTGGGAACCGAGGTGATGCAAAACTTTTTTTGATGTGTGTAGTTCCGTGAAGAACTAAATAGCCTATTTGCATATACCCTACTTATGTTAATTGCCTCTATCGACATATAACATTTCAGTTTGATTGCTGTAATATATTCGTAGATATTGAGAACCATCTAAATATTTCGGATGGTCACCATGTTAGATGTTTATATATGTAGGCAATAGAGTTGTGAACTATCAGATGAAGTTTATTGGGTAGATTTATTTAATCGCATGATTACGACAAGAAGAAAAACGTGATTTTAACATTTCACTCAGCCACCATCTTGAGGTTATGGAAACAACTCAAATAAATCAATGTCGGTGGATTCAAATTTGTATAAGCCTTTACGGTACCAAGTTTCACTGCGCTCGGATGGTTAAATCACGAAACGTCCATTTAAATATTTAAATTACGCGTTGTCGCCATGTTGCATTTGTGCTCACCAGGTTATTGCATATTTTAACTAAAAACTGGTGATGATGCATATTTCAGGGCTATATTTACAATATTTTAGAAATTAAAAGGGTGGGCTAAAGCTCGATCTCGTTTTGATGTTATATAGTGACCGCGAAATATAACTGCGCTGAGTCAATGCGCCTGCCACCCGCACTCCCGCCGGAGGTATTCCTGAGGGAACTTAGAGAAAAAAAAATCCACAGCCTGCTTCCAGTCTCCGAACGGGTCAGGAATGGAATGAATGAAGCCTCCATCTAGCAGCGAGGATATGGACTGTGCCGGGAGGGGCAATGATTAAATGAATGACAGATGAAATGAAATGATAGTGGAGAGAGTTGCTGGAATGAAATTTTTACAGGGAAAACCGGAGTACCCGGAGAAAAACCTGTCTGCCTCCGTTTTGTCCAGCACAGATCTCACATGGAGTGACCGGGATTTGAACCACGGACCCAGCGGTGAGAGGCCGGCGTGCTGCCGCCTAAGCCGCGGAGGCTTTCTGAGGGAACATAGAGAAAAGTTTGAAAACATTTTGAAAAATAATCCAGGCTTTGAACCTTTGAGTCAAATTGATAGTTTTATTAATGGGTTCGGTGAACCTTTGCCAGAAACAATAAGTGCCAATATAGCACCCAAATTAAAATACTGTCCTGTTACGCCAGCTGATGTAGAACGGTCCTTATCTGCTTATAAAAATGTTTTGAGCGATCGACGACACAATCTTACACTGAACATTTGGAACAGTATCTGATTGTTTTTGTTTACCATAGTAGCAAAATGTAAAATACCGTAATTTGTAAACTGTACTTTTTTCTGATGAAATAAATAATAACAAGAAGTCCCGTGACGAATTAAAGAGCCTACCTTTCTTAAAATTTAAGATTCATGCCAATGATTAATCTATATGGATCTATCTAGAATAATGACGAAATTAAGTTGGTAATATCGAAATTTCTAATTAGTTCGAAATACTGTATACCTGGCATAATGTAGCCTAATAGAGAACTACAGTTGGCAGCCCTGGTGACTGAATATATTCTTAGTTCCATCTCTTACGGTACAGAATACAGAATTTGGTTGAAGTCCAATGGATAGCATGGACGTTACATGCAGTTAAACATTGGACCTAACAGCGCACGTAAAATCATGTTGGCAATCTGAAATATTTGAAAATGATATCAGTGCTACCAACTGCTGAAAAATCGCATTTGAAATTTGAGCTCCGTGTTGGATATCTTGTAAGGTATGCATGGGAGCTATTTCAAAATTGGCACACGTATAGATAATAATATTGCAGTTTAATTTCCAGGAGGCCATACATGGCAGTGTTGCCAAAATGATTATAAGCCTGCTGATAGGTCCAATGTTTAAATGCATATAACGTCTACGCTATCAATTGGAATTCAACCAAATTTCGTATGTGCTATGTGTACATAAACAGATATGACTGAGCGTATTCTTAAGACCCTCCAGATCTGCCAACTGTTAATAAATGCTCTCAACTTTTTAAATCCAAATACCCATATATCAGAAAGTATGCAAGCCGACAGCTTTAAACTATGCACACGTATAGTACCTAACATTCTATATTAATTTGGAGTAACGTATATACGTCAGTCCTACCAACATGATTCCAAGCCAGCTGAGAGGTCCAAATTTAAATACATGTAACTTCTATACTATCATTTGGATTTCAACCAAATTTCGTGTGTGCTATGTGTACCATAACAGATATGACTATGCCGATTCTTAAGAGTAACCAGGGCTGCCAACTGTTAATAAATGCTGTCTCTATTTTTGTTACCCTAATATCAATATATCAGAAAGTATGCAAGCCAATAGCTCTAAACTTTGCACACGTATAGTACCTGGCATTCTAGATTAATTTGGTGTAACTAATATAGGCCTACGCCAGTGCTGCCAACATGATTCTAAGCCTGCTGATAGGTCCAATTTTAAAATGCATGTAACTTCTTTACTAATTAATGGATTTCATTCAAAATTGACACAACGATAGATCAGTTTATTTCTGACCAATACATGTATGTCATTGTTGCCAACATGATTTCACGCACGCTGTTAGATCCAATGTTTAACTGCATGTAACATCCAAGCTATCCATTTGCCTTCAACCAAATTTTGTATTCTGTACCTTAAGAGATGGAACTAAGAATATATTCAGTCACCAGGGCTGCCAACTGTAGTTCTCTATTAGGCTACAAATTGCCAGATATTCAGTATTTCTAATTAATTAGAAATTTCGATATTACCAACTTAATTTCGACATTATTCTAGATAGATCCATAAAGATAAATCATTGGCATGGATCTTAAATTTTAAGAAAAGTAGGCTCGTAAGTTCGTCACGGAACTTCTGGTTTTATCATCATTTGATTTTGCATATGTCGATACTTTTCATGCATATTTGAATGCGTATTTCGAGCTTTTTATGTTGCATATAATCCGGTCTCTAATCATGAGATTACGTTCCCACGCGTTCGAAAGCTTATGGACACGAAGGAAAGTTAGAGTTCTGCTCAAGGGTTGAGTGTAACAGGAAGCAAGACGTCCTCCAGGGAACTGTTCATCACAATACCGCAGAGCTACGTGTTGTTGCTCCCTCAAATCTACAATTGTATTTCATGCACGAATTTTAGACCGAGCTATTCACGCTAGCCCCCAAAGTTTGCTGAGTTACTGTATGCGAGTACAAGAGGCGTTCTGTTCATCGAGCTAGTGTAATTCAGTAGACATTCAGTGAGCGCAGTGTGCAGAACGGGATCCATAGCTCTTTATACCGGTGTTTCAGCTTTCCCAAGGGGCTCACAATTAATTGGATGTGGGTTGGTGACCACGAGATCCCAGCTGAGTCCTGCAATGCTTCCACTTATATCGGGACACTGACTGTATCTGAGGCCTATGATATCTTTCAATACCCACCTTAATTGGACATTGTGTTAGCCTACTTTCGATTTTTGCAAAAAATGAAAGTAGACATGATATATACACAGGGGAAAAATTGTGTGTCTGTATGTGTGTGAGTGTGTGTGTAATCCGCCCCCCCCCCTATCAATTCAAACCGAATTGAACGAAATTTGGTACAGAAGTAGCACTAGCAAAGGGCACCTCAGTGTCATGTTTTATATCGCCGCCATCTTTACCAAAACTTAATGGCGGCCACCCAAACATCCAAATTTTAAAATCAAATCACGGTTAACCTAATAATCAGATCTCGTCCCAATTTGGTAAAAATATACCTCCATGTGGTACGCGTCTTACGCAAAAACTGAAAGGTCATCAGCCGTACCATTTCGAGATGGCTGCCTTGTGAATTATGCAAGCAATATAATCAATAACTTACAACCCACCAGTTCCGATTATCCAACGGAGAATGGATTAAACTGCCCTGAAGGATGTGGCCAGTTCGATGTTTGTAGTTCATATTATAATATTACACGGAATCAGTGAATTTGAAAAACTGAACCGCCACGGTTACAAGACAAGATGGCAGCTGATATCTTGTGCCTGACCTATATTTCAATAGTTTGAGTATTGCATGCAATAGAATTAATATAAACTTTGTATGAAATGCTTTATAATAAAAATACTCCTCTGAAGAAATCATTTAGTCCATATCATTATTTGCTAAGTCGTTGTATGTAAGTCAAGTGATAACGATGAATTTCGGTGGACACGTTTGGCTGTGTGGTAAAGCGTTAGTCTTTCACCCGTTTGGCCGGGTTTCAAAACCTATCAGAGTTGGTTCATTTTGCTTGAAATATTTTATATTTATTGTTTTCTTCACCGGATCTGCGCAAGAGAAATCTACCAGCAATCAGATGAACTATACGTTGCCAACCACGGCCGAATAGATGTGAGCTGCGCTCCATACCCACCTGTTGTAACCCATGCCAAAGGTGTAATCGAAACGTTTCCTCTTGTGGCCGCTCGAATGCACTCGCCCCCAAGGATAGGCACGAGAAAAAAAACAGCGGTGTAGTTAGAAGGTATCAAGTAGAAAGGCTCATGGTCTAGGCCAGCTCGCATCCAGTCGGCCGTGGTGCCAACTTTGTGGTGGCCCATGCGATTGCATGTAGGGCATGAAAGGGCATAGAGATATCTCGGACGCAATAGAGTGATCTCATACGAATCCTTTCCACCAGATGTCATGACTGTTCTATGTAGGACTCCATTGGTTTGCCTTCCGTTGGCACTTTATACGCAACGAACTTGAAGGATGACATAATGAAGTTCATGATATGATAAATTTTTATTTTAAAGTGTTTGTAACAGCCTACTGAGTGTTATTGCAAATGTTATTTGAACTAAAGAGCAAAACGATCCCACATAGTATTTATACGCTATCTGTTGGTGCTAATTCAGGATATTCTATGAAAGTGAGACTGTCTCTTCTTCCGAACTCTAAATACCGCCCAGTGTTCCCGCATTCGTCTCCGGTGTTGTTCTTTTCTCTCTTGGGACTACGCCTTCCCTGTCTTCAGCTTCGGCTTTTCCTGGAAATCTTTGTGCTTACGTAGTTTTCCATGAAGTGGAACACGCTCCTGGACATCTTTAGGGGAAATTTCCATTTCACGTAGATCTTTCTCAACTTCCGTGAACAATGCCCTTTGTTTTTCTTATCTTGAAAGTACGTCAATATCTGTTTTGATATCCTGCCTGGGCTCATTCGTGTCACGTGGCTATAAAAGGCAATCCTTCTTTTTCGAATCGTGTCACTGATCTTCTCCACGTGCTAGGATGATTCGTGGTTGTGACGCCTTCTGTACTCGCTGTTTTCTTTGATGGGACCCAGGATTTCCCTCAACATCTTCCTTTCTTTAGCCTCTAGTTTTTCCAATAGACCTTTCTTGTTCATTAATAGAGTCTCTGCCGGATATTATTATTATTACTACTATTATTATTATTGTAGTTGATGGAGATGAACCCATATTTTCACACAATGAGAAGCGTGAAATCAGCAGCACCTTCTTGAAATACAACGGAAGATAAAGAGCTGGTGGCATACAGCTCTGTTGGAGTCTCCAGGAAAGACGGCAGTATGGATCATACGGTGAAAGTTAAATTAAGTTAGGGACTCTAATTATTCCGGGTACTCGTGCTTACAAGCTAATCTGCTCGACATTCATCGGTCACAGGGGTGACGAACTTCCGCACCAATTTTATAAATGAGAAATTACGAGCTCAAAAACTTTAGTTGGGGGGGGGGGGGGTTGCAACCCCTCCAGGCTGTATTCTACGCACGAAGTAACATCGCTACATCATTCTTTATTTTGTTCCTTCATTCGTGATCATTTTTATCTCCTCACTCCCTTGCTCCCGACACTTTGTGACGACCAAATCTCTCGACGCAGGAATTTCCTCGCCAGGAACTGCGAATACGTGATGCGCACACAGATACGCGCGGCGGGCAGGCCTAGTGGTTGGGGGCTTAGCACGGCGCTGCTCCTGGCGCTAACAGCATCTTTAGTCATCTCGCTGGGCAGCTCGCACCTGTTCATTGACTCGCTTCTGGGAAGGAATTCTGACAGCAATGTAGTGAGAGATTATATTGTTTCATTGCCAGGGGAAATTTATGGTAAGCGATTTTCGAATCAGAAAACATCGTAGAACGGGGTAAAAATCTCGTAGAACGAGTTAACCTAAAGAAACCATGATTTCACAATTTTATTTCAGCAAAGTAATATAACTCCATGTGTAAAGTTTCCTGACTCGAAGTGCTAAACGAAGATGTTCAGTTCCAAAATAGTGTTCGTCAATGTTTACATATTCATGTACTAAAGGCAATGTCTTATCGATACAACCATTCTTCTCTATCATCCGCAGGTCATTTCATCTTTATGTAAGGGTCGAATCCTACAGTATCTTTTATGTCTTTCAAGTACTATTTCTTCTTCCCCTCTCCCGTAAAGCAACACCCTCAAACAAACAAAAAAAGGTGATGCTGGTCTTATGCCTAAAGAGATTTTCTCTAAATAAATTATTTTTTCAATTTCTTGTAACAACTTCCGTTCCTTGTTAATTTCTCTAGGTACATTCAAATTATTTTTTGAAAGAAAAAGAAAAGTTTTCTCTTCATCTCCACGAATCATATTTTGTCTTCATAAAATGAAAATGGCACTTGTAGAATATCTAACATTTATGTTTTGTTTCAAATGTATAATTTTTTCACGCTTAATTTTATTTTATCCGAATTGAGGACAATTGATATAGGATTCAAACACAGCGGTTATGGGTGCCAAATGACTACAATATCTGTGTGTGTGCGTTTTTACTTCTTAAATATGTTTTATGATGATGACCAGTATTTTTCATTGTCATTAGTTATTATAACCCCGAAACATGTAACACATGAATAAATAAGTATCATATTGTATTGCCAAGGCTGACATCCAATTTATCTTATAATTAATGTTATAAGATTTGTTCAATATTATTCATTGGCCAATACTGACCATACAGCATGGATAATACCATTAGTACCTGCCATAGGAACACCTGTTATCAGATAAATCCTATTCACACACCTAAGTACAAGGGACTGATGACCAAGGTATCTCAAGTCCTAAACTAAAGTAAGAAATACAGTAATCAATATAACAATTATTTATTATTATTTGTTACGTGTTTTGTGCTCATAAGAACCCTCCCATTATTTCTTCATTTCAAATACTCTCTGTTTAATCAAGAGTCATTTACAATATTTGATCATCTCTTAGGAATGTGATGTTGTGAATCCATTCGACGTCCATACAACGTTGAGCGCTGCTGGGATAATTTGGTCTATAATCTTATATCCTTCCTGCAAAACACAGTAGATTGCATCTGGTAATTTACTACATTGCCTTGATTCTGTAAAAGTAAAAATAATATCATACCTCAGTCAGTCAACACGTTTAAGAGAGTCGAATACTTGAAATAAGAGACTCACTAACAAATTTAACAAGTTACTGGGGTATTTAAAATAATTAGGATGAATTTGTAAGTTGACATCAAAAACACCTTGATGATTATTTCCTTGATCTGTAGTTTCTTAGAACATTTCTAGAACATATTTTGAGCCAAAATTAGGCTTTTCTCCGACTGTGTACTAATTTTGATTCTAACATTCTAGTCTATCAATTGTTTACAAAAACTCACTTCCACATAAAATACTCTTTAGTTAATCAAATTTTCTGTTTACTCTGTATTGTTGGCATTTAGTCTGTTTTGTGACTTCTCAACCCCACTGTTGGACTCCATTTGTAACTTACCAGGTTAGCATACAAGATAGCTACTTGTGGTAATTGAACATTCTGGGTTATAGGGTGAGCAATACGCTTTAGAGATAACACTACAAAATAAAATATAGATCACTTGAATGAAGGAATGACGATAAAAGCAAATAATGTACTGTATATTAACAAAATGACCAATAGCACAGGTTACCTGTTACAAACATAATTTACTTCCCTAATAGAATTAATAGCTGTGGCATGGACTCGTGACATGAATAACTAGCTTGATAGTAATCTCCCCAATGTTTGTAACTCGGCTTACATGACTTGCTGACTTCCTGTTCCACCACGTGCTGCCTCTAGAAGTCGTGATGTTCTATTCCTGACTAACTCTCAGAATTCTTGCACTAATTACAGGCAATTCTTTCTATCACTGTATTACTTGATTGTATATATTCTGAATATCTCCTTCACACGTTGATAATATTGATACAAATACCATTGTGCTGAACTTGATAATTTATTAACTCTTTTTAGTTGATTCCAAATCGATGAATGACAATAAGTAGCACATAGGACGAAAATATATCACCAAGTGGAATAAACAGCTCGACGACTAGTAAAATAGCAAATTAAGTACTCCGACAACAAATCAAGTAGACAGGTCCCTCACTGGCCGAAGCTTCAATAAGTCTACTTCCTCCAACTTGACAGCAACCCCTCCAAGAACATCTTGGATCTATTCGCGCCATACTCAGCCAATCAGAATCATTGTATGTCCATACGAAGTGACACTGAATTTAAACATTTGATTTCAAATGAGTAGGCAACCCATTGATGACTTGATACCAAACACTATTTTATTCATACAACAGACACGGTTTACTCTCCTTGCTTCAACTAGACCTCAGAGTTTCAACACACTGGTCTAAGTTTAAACTTCCTAGAGATTCCTTGTCGCTAGGCCACAGCCATGAATTTAAATGATGTTACCTCTCATGAATGGACAATCCTCGCCTTCTTTACCGACATGTTATCCATTAAACCCTATAAATTGATAATATACTGTGACAGTATACATGAGTGAATGGAAATGGTATTTGAAATTTTTGTCGCCTCTGTACAAACAGTGTGATTATGATAAGGCCCTTCAATTTAATTCCTACGTACATAATAGACGGATTCGGTTCGTGTAACCTAGTAGGTTACAGTTTGTATATAAATTATGTTCAATTCACTTTTTGGTTGTTACAAATTTAATAAAACTCTTGTAGTGAAGCTGTTTAAAAAATTGTTTTACGAAAGCCATTCATATGGGATGTTTCGAAGCCATCTTTTAGTGTTGCCTGTAAAAACTATGAATGAAAGTTTCTCAGTCGGTCATCAAGCCTTATATCCAGTTTGATTAGACGGGATAACTATATTTATAACATACTATTCATAAAAGAATACAGGTATTAATATTATTCACCAATAAAGGGGACGCATTTAGGATTACGGACTTCGACCGTCAACCATTAATAATCTGATACTGGTCCCTAGGGTTGATGTTTAATTTTATAACACATAGAAATGTGAATGTTATACTTAGTATAACTCGTCTAGTTAGTCTAGTTACGATTCACAGCGAATCTCGTTATTAAAACTGTTGAGACTATTCTATGTTGTTGTTTTATAGGTTTAAGTGTTACGTATGTGTATTATGAACGTGTAGATAGTTCAGGGATACAAGAACACAATAAACTAGGGCAGTAGTTTCTACTACGATTATGAGTATTTATCCATTAGAATAGTCCAAATCAGGGACGGTTGTTGCACAGGTGTTAAGTAGTAACTAGGCACTAACTCATTTGACACTAACCCCCACCTGACCCTTTCAATGACGATGGTATTTTTGATTTTTTTAAATTAAACATTTTAGTTAAAAACGAGGTTAATTGGATTTCCAGATTTGTTAGCTTGAGTCTGTCTCTTGTATCTAGGCTATTGGCTGACTGAACTAACTTATACGTGAGAATCATCTGAAAAACAATATATTATATAGAATTTAACAAGATAGCACTGATGATTCTATCTCTTTCACTCTATTGCCAAACGGGTTGTTTCCAACGTGCTGTTTATTACAGGGTAGAGCATATTTGTCATCATATGTACAGACATCATTCTGACATATTCCCATCATGGAGTGTAGCACAGATAAATGAAACGGTTGAGACTGGGTCTTTAGTGGAGATAGACATGGTGTTATTCTCAATTCTGAACTCTGCAGTCTGGTGCAATAAATAATAATAGCACACCTTCCCTTCGGTTTTCAATATATCACTGTCGCGTGAAGAAACACCCCGAGTAATCTCTTTGAAATCAACCTCTTTCGTGAGCTGTGGTCTATCTCGCAATACCATCCGCGAGTGATGGAAGTTTGGAAGGTGATATGTACAGAATGGAGAACTTCGAAATGAATAACATGATATTGGTTTCTGCCGGAGCAATTGCAGTATTTCTCCATTTAATAGCCACTTCATCATCTTTACAGTATGGGGCTATGAAGAAGACTCTACAATGGTCTCATTTGTCTACAATGGTCACTGGAGTAGAGTCATAACTGTCAATGAAATTGTTATCGCCTCTGGTGTTAAATTATTGAGCAAGAACATCATGCATATCATTCATATTTTACATGATTATTTTATACTATTCAAAACGGAGCGATGGATAATCTGGTTTCAAAATATTACACAAATGTTACAAATTGTAACCAGACGTTTTAAAAACTATCAGTAAACTTGTAACGTTTCGCGGCTAGTGCACAGCTTGGCCCATGCTTGGGTGACATGTTGTAACGTTTCATAGCTCGTGATATAAAATGAGTGCAGTAAATAGCTCGGTTAATAGGGCGCCAATCTCCAACAGACGGTTGTGAGATAAATTTATGTTTATTAAATTGAGATTCTTTACTTTCGGGGGAGGGGCAACAAAGGCTAGCTGTAAAACACCTTATTCTATTATCTTGACCTCTGGGAAGTCTAGCATTGGGTAAATATTGACTGAAAGTCATAGAAGTTAAAATAATTTATTAACAAACAGGATGAGATGAATGACGTCTTGCGACCTTTCAAACAGATAAAATAAAAAGGGGAAGTTATTTCTTTAAATTATTGAAGTTAGTAGTATTTACGTCCGACTTGCAATTGACAAATATGCATGAGCTCACCGGGTTGAAGATCTTCATGGGCGATGTTGGCGGAGGTATCTCGTTCCTGAAGTAGACATCTCGCGTGGTCTTCCATGGTCCCAAGTACCAATCCTACCTGATAAAGCATCTGCCCACTAATTGCACAGATACTGTCGCCTAGCTGAGTGAATAGAATGGTTTCACTCGTCTTCGATATTCAGCGCAATGCTGGAAATATCCTAACTAGATCTCCACTGAGTTTACTAGTTGAACTTTATGAAATTTTGTATTTGAATCTCAACAAGTGAGGTCCAAGTTTAGAATATGAAGTGCTTTCAAGTGAAAGCATACTAATATTCTTCCTCTCCATACAGCTCTGTCCCGGCTTATATATGGCAATTATATCTCCCACCAGCAGTAGGGGATCTGCCAATTGCAATATCAAAGTATTGTCTCCAGAAAGTGACGCTCCTTCTTATTGGCCGAAGTAAGTCCTTTATCAAGCACCAAGTGGCTATATTGGGGTGAAGGTCTCTCCCCCCAGTGACACACTTCCATATTGGTGTCATGTAGCGGTATCTTCTTTCAAAAATCACAATGTTGCAGTTTTCTCGTCGTAAAACAATTTATTCTAAAAAGCTGTAGGGTCCATTGTTCCGACATCTTTTAGAATTAGCCTGTTGGCTACCGAGGGTCACTCCTGGTTGTGGCTCCCTTTCCATTCTTCCTGCCTCTTCATAAGCGGTTTTATGACGGTTCAAGCGGTATCTATTGTCAGTTGTTAGTTCCACAAGTGAGCTCAAGAAATATATTTATTGGGGGAGGGGTTGTAAATTTACGGTTTGAAATCTCGGGTGACGTCTAATTACAAGAATGGATGAAAATGAACATATGACTTTATACTACCCTTAAACACAATAAATATATACATGCACTATCGTTGCAATTGCACATCAATATAGTACTCTTAGTTCAATTGTTTTGGGTGTGGTGTACAAACACCACAATCGCTCCCATGAGTCGACGAATAAATTCCCAATTTTGAGAATGACTCATCCCCTGAAAACAATTACACAACACTGAAATTCATATACACAATACACTTAAATCTTCAAATCAACAATACATTTAAAATGTCATTTCTTTCAATATATCCTGTTATCCAGTTTGTCTGAACTTATTTCACTCTTAGGGCGTTCTTTATGACATACAACATTTCAACTGTAGAAGGTTGAATTTTACACGGATAATTGCACACGCATACACACGCAAAGTGTTTGCTCTTACAAAATGCAATTACAAGTCGGAGGATAAGTCTTCTGCCTTGTGTAACACCATCTTTCAACAAAACATTACTCTTCCCAGTAGTCACTACTTACAGAAAATTTATTCTTAACAAAACTTCATGGTATCAAAATTAGACAACTTAGCGACATAGTGGTACACTCTATCTAACCAACTACCTGCGCTCCTACCAGCCTTATATCCTTACATTAACTCAATGCGTTACCATTACTGTTAATCTAACACTATTATTATAACGATCCTACACAATCTTACTCACAAATCTAAATCATATTCACACACTGTATCTTAATAATAATTATTTGAAATACACCCTTAATTCTTCTCCACCTCATCTAATTACTGTCATTGCTTCTGACATTACTTCAGAGTTCAGTAGCTATCAATGCTTTCTCTCACAAACTACTGGTAAACCGCTACTCAATTTAAATTTCACACGAATAAATCGTATTTTACTTACCTCTTTCTCTTCTTCAATCCTACTACATTTAACAAATTCCTTTCAATAATTTCTAAATATTTTGCCAACCATGTATTATTATTATTATTATTATTATTAGTTTTACTTTCATGTGTGCCGGACAACAACACAACACACCATCAATTCGCTATCGCTCATCATCAGTAACATTTACAAGTGGTTTAACTAGGTATTTGGCCTTGCAATATATTTGGCTAAGTTCCAAAACTTGCGCATTAAGATCTTGAAACTATAACTTGGATCATCTCTTGGGTGTATTCCCTCATTACTCTGTTTCCTTGTGTGCATACATTCGCTATTTTTATACTTCAAAACTCCCAACATCTACGAGTACTTTCCGTATTCACGTAGACACCACAAAAACCTCCTCAAAACTCCCAACATCTACGAGTACTTCACGTATTCACGTAGACACCACAAAAACCTCCTGCTCAGAGTTATTAATCTCCTCTGGCATACTTACTTCTCCAAAACCTTCCTCCACCATAACTTCATTTGGCCACTTACCAACCTGAAACCTCATTGCTCAACGGCATTAAACCTCGCTGGCATCCTTACTTACTACCTCAGTCACGTCATTTACGTGTAGTTCACACAGACACACGTACATACATACACACACATCCATCTCCAAGTACCAGATGTCCTATAGTTTAATACTTCCTTATTTCCATCAGATGTTGGTTATTTCAGACCAAGCCTTACCATCTATCACTTCTAAACCACTTCTAAATATCTCCAACTGTAGTCACTGATGACTTCGCTGTTCTCAAATGAAATTTCTTTACTGCATATCAATACTTACTTCAATTCATTAATTTTATTCTCACTGTATCACATCATCTTAAATCATTTACGAATCTCTACATTATTATTATCATTGCTATTATTATTATTATTATTGTTATTATTATTATTATTATTATTATTATGCTCATCATAATAGTTCTTTCATTAGGTTACTTACCATTTCTCTTATTACTTTCGCAGATATTCTTAGGTTACTTACTTCTGCAGACTACGCACCTTTTAATACAGTATATCATTATATATCGATAAGCGGTTAACCGTCTTTACCTAGTTTATAAGCACAAGCTTTTATTTGCTGCTCCCTCACTTGTTCATGCAACTCTGAACTGATACAAGATTTCAGGCTTCAAGAATCCACCAAAATTTTAATTTACGCCCCCCACTCTTCTATTTAAACAATGAGCTGACATGCTCCACGACCTTAATCTCTATTAATACTCTTTACCTTCTTATTGTAGTATATACTTAAATATCTACGTCATAACTCCCTAATTTAATTACATAAAATAAATACACTTTAACTACACGGCTAAGTCTCCGACCTATCTTTACACTCCACTATTCATTTAGGATTCCTTGTTCAATTGCTCTCACTTCTTTCTTTCTCCCTGGTTTGATTGTTACTCTTTCTTCTCTTCTCATACTAATAGTCTCTACTTCCTCATTACTATATTTATCTATAGTCAAGCTACTCTTAGTCTCTCCTCCTAACGTTTCACCTAACATCTCTACTTCTACCCTCCATTCCAAATAGTAATCTTCATCCTTATCTTTATATCTCTTTCTAATCTCATCTAACAATGTGACCTGGCTTTTCCGCTTTGTTCTACTCCTACCGATTTTAACTCCCGTCATCTGCTTTCCTCGTTCACTGTAATCTACCTGCTGGCTTTGTGCTAACGCACGCATCTCCATCTCAGCTAAGTTTACGTTACTAGAAACTCCTCCTAATTTAGGAAGACTTTTCCTAATGTCCTGCTCTATTTCCACTATCCTACTTTCAACATTTACTCTAACCTGATTGTTCTCCTCTTTAACAACTTCCTGGATTTTACAATCCTGAGGACCTATTGTTTTCTCTACCTCCCATATTTCTACTCCTAACTGTTCTTCAAACACATTCTCCTCTCTCATTCTCTGATCTATCATCTCTTCCTCCAGTTCCTCAACTCTCTCCTCTAAATGTTTATTAGGCTTACATAATTTGTCATGACCTATATCTACTTTCTGCTCTACTTCTGATCTCATTTCAGCTAATCTTTTCTCCTCCTGATTCTGTATTTCTAATCTACTCTCATTTTCATTCAATTCCTCCCTTTTCAGTTCTACCTCTTGCTCTTTCTCACATAAACTACTATTGACTATTTCTAGCTTCTTATCTTCTTCTGTTTCCTTATCCAGCACTTGCCGTCTTTGGTTGAATTCCACATTCTGTTTTATCATAGGCTCTGATACTATTTTATTTTGCTCTAGTTCATATTTTGCTTCTCTGGTGCTTTGGGCTAGTTCCTGATTCCATTGATCAAGTTTTGCGAGCATATCTCCCATCATCTTGATTAACCTTTCTTCCAATGTATCTGATTCTATATTGATGTTTTTGCCCTTTTCTGGGCCTTCCGCGCCCCCCATCGTACCATTCTGTGATTCAACCGACTTGTCTACCTCGCCGCAACTCTGAACATTGTTACTCCCGCTAGCTAAGTCTTTCTCCACTACCTCTGCCTCGGTACCCTTAACTGTGTTACCACTACGTAACGTCATCATCTCGTTCTCATCTCCCATGATTCACTTTATATAAGTTACTTTATTATTATGAAAAACAATTAATTTTATTTCCAAATGAAATTTAATAATTTTATTTATTTATTTAAGGTGTTTTATAGCTTTCGATCCCCACGTTGGGCGCCATGTTGTAACGTTTCGCGGCTAGTGCACAGCTTGGCCCATGCTTGGGTGACATGTTGTAACGTTTCATAGCTCGTGATATAAAATGAGTGCAGTAAATAGCTCGGTTAATAGGGCGCCAATCTCCAACAGACGGTTGTGAGATAAATTTATGTTTATTAAATTGAGATTCTTTACTTTCGGGGGAGGGGCAACAAAGGCTAGCTGTAAAACACCTTATTCTATTATCTTGACCTCTGGGAAGTCTAGCATTGGGTAAATATTGACTGAAAGTCATAGAAGTTAAAATAATTTATTAACAAACAGGATGAGATGAATGACGTCTTGCGACCTTTCAAACAGATAAAATAAAAAGGGGAAGTTATTTCTTTAAATTATTGAAGTTAGTAGTATTTACGTCCGACTTGCAATTGACAAATATGCATGAGCTCACCGGGTTGAATATCTTCATGGGCGATGTTGGCGGAGGTATCTCGTTCCTGAAGTAGACATCTCGCGTGGTCTTCCATGGTCCCAAGTACCAATCCTACCTGATAAAGCATCTGCCCACTAATTGCACAGATACTGTCGCCTAGCTGAGTGAATAGAATGGTTTCACTCGTCTTCGATATTCAGCGCAATGCTGGAAATATCCTAACTAGATCTCCACTGAGTTTACTAGTTGAACTTTATGAAATTTTGTATTTGAATCTCAACAAGTGAGGTCCAAGTTTAGAATATGAAGTGCTTTCAAGTGAAAGCATACTAATATTCTTCCTCTCCATACAGCTCTGTCCCGGCTTATATATGGCAATTATATCTCCCACCAGCAGTAGGGGATCTGCCAATTGCAATATCAAAGTATTGTCTCCAGAAAGTGACGCTCCTTCTTATTGGCCGAAGTAAGTCCTTTATCAAGCACCAAGTGGCTATATTGGGGTGAAGGTCTCTCCCCCCAGTGACACACTTCCATATTGGTGTCATGTAGCGGTATCTTCTTTCAAAAATCACAATGTTGCAGTTTTCTCGTCGTAAAACAATTTATTCTAAAAAGCTGTAGGGTCCATTGTTCCGACATCTTTTAGAATTAGCCTGTTGGCTACCGAGGGTCACTCCTGGTTGTGGCTCCCTTTCCATTCTTCCTGCCTCTTCATAAGCGGTTTTATGACGGTTCAAGCGGTATCTATTGTCAGTTGTTAGTTCCACAAGTGAGCTCAAGAAATATATTTATTGGGGGAGGGGTTGTAAATTTACGGTTTGAAATCTCGGGTGACGTCTAATTACAAGAATGGATGAAAATAAACATATGACTTTATACTACCCTTAAACACAATAAATATATACATGCACTATCGTTGCAATTGCACATCAATATAGTACTCTTAGTTCAATTGTTTTGGGTGTGGTGTACAAACACCACAAACTTGCCTTTAATTTGCCCATCTGGCAATCCGAAATGTTAACACTATGGCAATGCCTCTTTATAACTAATAATACACATTTGTAACATTGAAGTTAATTTTAAGACTAATGGTTCTGAATTTATTTGACTATTTATTTATTTATTTCTTCTTTCCGATAAGGCCTGCTATGGACAAAGTGCCAATTTCAATTCTTCACTCTTTGTTGTTTTCTCTTCCGTTCTTCCCAATAATTCTTCATTCTTACTATGCTTCTTCTTTCTGTCCTCAGACCACTTCGCCCCAGTTTTCTTTCCCCCTCTTCCCATACTTAACACCTCCTTTCGAAAATACGCTCTGTCCACAGTGTCTCCTTCTCTTATATTATTTCCTTCTAAATATTTATTTACCTCTTAAATGCAGCTAGTCGTTGACCTTTTCTCCCAAAGGTAATTGAATATCGTTTTTGTTAATCTGGAATCATCCATTCTGTAAATATGTCCAAAAAATATCAATCTCCTTTTTCTTATCGTTTCCATTATGCTCTCCATAGTCCTGTAGCCTATATTGCATCATTAGATCTTAATTTTCTTTCTAATTTAATTTTCTTACTTCGTTTGTTTTCACAGGGCCTAAGATTTTTCTCATATTTCTCCTTTCTGGTACTTCAAGTTTGTCTAATTTATAATTTAATACTAGGCTTTCACTCTCATAAAAGCATTCTGGTTTTACCACTGTAGTGTAGGGCCTTACTATACGATTCTTAGATAGACACTTTCTGTTTTAAACATTCTTAGTAATTTATTTATTTATTTATTTATTTATTTATCATCCAATTCTTCATTTCTTCATTCGTTCCTACATTCTTTCATTTATTTATCTATTTTCTTATTCATTCATTTATTTAGCCTACAGAATAACATTGCACTGTAAAATATACAAAAACTGATTCATATAAATTATTTATGAGTATAGTACAGTAGCATATAGAGTACATAGAAGCCACCATTATATTGTTCTCAGGATGGGTGATCGTCACCAAACCAGTCTGTTGAGATTTTTGTAACGTGGTGCACTCAGTCTTGTGAGGACAATTGAGTAGCTGTCTGCCAGTGAGACAGTGCCTCGGTCACGAAAACCAAGACTAAGAGCTCAGGGACCCGCACATCCTAACCACGCGTCACTCCATAATCTGCAGACCATATGGCTGGGCAGCGGTCGCTTGGTAAGCCTAGGCACTTCATGGGCTGTGGTGCCACGGTACCTTTTATTTTTTGTAGTTTACTCTTGCTCCATGACACAGACAAACCCTCACACACGACACACTGATCTCATAAACCTACTTCTTCATTTTTAAGTGAGAAACGTAATTTAAAATGTAAGTGTTTTGACGCAGGCATACCGGCAAAATAATGAGATGCTACAGGGTCGTAATACGAGAACAGTCATAATTCACAACTCACAAACGATCCCATCATTACTATGTATACAGTTCATCTGGCTGGAGACACTGAAGGAGGAGCACTGTCATAAAAAATGTACAAGGTAACACACCAGCTTACTTTCATTTAATTTATACCACAGGCTTGAGATTCTCTCTCAACTCTGTGAATGATAATGAGTCACTGTACCGTGTTTCCTTCCCGGTAGCAAAATTTAGCTGTAGTATTCTATCCACTTGCAAATACGTCAGGCACACATAATAATCGTATTTCTGAAGAATGGAATTTCACATCAATAAGCTGTAACACCACATTTCAAACGCTTCTAAAAGAGGAGTATAGAAGCGTTTGAAATGTGCTGTATCATAGAAACATAAAACTAGGCACTAGAGAGCTGATGTCCCCAGGATCCCTAGAAAAAACTAAATATCTAAAAGATTTGTTACAAGGCCGAGCTGATGAGCTTTGAATTTGAGTTTCAGAAGCAGAAAATCAGATGGGTAGATAGAACAACACATGAAGAGGTATTAAGAATTCTCCTGTTACTCTAATATTCGAAGTATTAATAGAATATCAACATTAAGATTTAATATCAGTTCACGATGATGATGGTATCATTGCAATACCGAAACATGTAAGTCATTTAATTTATTATTGAACAACTTCTCCAAGAATAAATAAGGCGGATGTTCAATTTATCAATACAATAGTTGCCCAATGTTTAAATGGGTATTCCATTAGCTATTTTTAGCCTACTTTTCACATTTTGCAAAAATGAGGAAAAAGTAGACTTATGAGATCGGGCAAATGTGTGTCTGTCTGTCTGTCTGTCTGTCCTGTCTGTCTGTCTGTCTGTCTGTCTGTCTGTCTGTCTGGCTGTGTGTGTGTCCCCCCTATCAACTCCTAAACGGCTGGAGCAATCAAAACAAAATTTGGTAGGATAAAAGATCTATACCTGAATATCTTACGGCCATATTTGAAAATGATGTCAGTGCTACCAACTGCTAAAAAATAGCAATTGAAATTTGAGCTCCATGATGTATATCTTGGAAGGTATGAATGGGAGCTATTTCAAAATTGGCACACGTATAGATAATAATATTGCAGTTTAATTTCCAGGAGTCCATACATGGCAGTGTTGCCAAAATGATTATAAGCCTGCTGATAGGTCCAATTTTTAAATGCATATAACTTCTACACTATCAATTGGAATTCAACCAAATTTCGTATGTTGTATGTGTACATAACCAGATATGACTGAGCGTATTCTTAAGACCCACCAGGGCTGCCAACTGTTAATAAATGCTCCTAATTTATTTTATCCAAATACCAATATATCAGAAAGTATGCAAGCTGACAGCTTTAAACTATGCACACGTATAGTACCTGACATTCTATATTAATTTGGAGTAACTTATATACGTCAGTGCTACCAACATGATTCTAAGCCTGCTGACAGGTCCAACTTTAAATACATGCAACTTCCATACTATCATTTGGATTTGAACCAAATTTCGTATATGCTATGTGTACCATAACAGATATGACTATGCGTATTCTTAAGAGCAACCAGGGCTGCCAACTGTTAATATGTACTGTCCCTATTTTTGTTACCCTAATATCAATATATCAGAAAGTATGCAAGCCAATAGCTCTAAACTTTGCACACGTATAGTACCTGGCATTCTAGATGAATTTGGAGTAACTAATATACGTCAGTGCTGCCAACATGATTCTAAGCCTGCTGATAGGTCCAATTTTAAAATGCATGTAACTTCTATACTAACTAATGGATTTCATTCAAAATTGGCACAACAATAGATCATATTATTTCAGATTATTTCTGACCAATACATGCATGACATTGTTGCAAACATGATTTTACGCGCGCTGTTAGATCCAATGTTTAACTGCATGTAACGTCCATGCAATTCATTGGACTTCAACCAAATTTTGTATTCTGTACCTTAAGAGATGGAACTAAGAATATATTCAGTCATCAGGGCTGCCAACTGTGGTGCCCTATTAGGCTACATTATGCCAGGTATACAGTATTTCGAACTAATTAGAAATTTTGATGTTAGCAACTTAATTTCGTCATTATTCTAGATAGGTTCATATACTGTAGAATAATCATTGGCATGAAAAGTAGGCTCTTTAGTAAGTCACGGAACTTCTTGTTTGTTTAAATATTTCGATTATATAAGAAGGATGGAGTGTGATAAATACACTAACCATAGACAAATGCATGAAGTGCCAAATATTTTAACACAGCATGATAAACTTATATAATTTGAACTTTTGAAATAATTTGGTAATATTTCCCGTATTGAGTAAGAATATGAAATATTTGCGAACAGATGAGTATTTTTCTACAATTAAGTGTTCTTATTATATTCAATTTCCCAATTCTATAAAATGCTATACCTACAGTATACAAAACAAACCAACGCACTTCAAGCGTAATTCCGTGAATAATCGCATGGAGTTCAGTAGTAATCAAAGAGAACTCTTTGGTAGCCCATGTCACTGACACGCTAGTGAGCATTGATGTAATATTTCGAGGCAAAACTGAGAAGAGGTGGGTTAGATTCCCACCTCGACCATCCTGGAAGTGGCCTTTCCTGGCTTCCTACTTCTACTCCAGGCAAATGACTGGATAGTACCTCTTACCCAAATCCTAGCCCCAATTAAAAATATACACACCAATACAGCCATCACAATATTACGGGTTATCAGACAATTTCAAAACATAACCAAATACACAGGGCTACATGAACACGGTCTCGAAAAACCCCTAAATGAATCAAAAACAACGTTACTATTAATATTATTTAATAATATCGTATTGCCTCGGGTGCCAGGCGCAAGCATTGTTATTTGTGCCCAGAGGGCAGCTTGCATTTCGAATTTTGTTGTTCCTTGGAGGGCTATGAAAGTCAAGGAGGTTAGATATCTACGCTCCTTGACACTATAGCGCTTTCTAGTAGGGAAAGGAGGAACTTTTGCGTTGGCGGAAAATCCCGAGATTAATTTTGCCATTATGAACACGGCCTACTGAATTCAAATGGGTTCCTCAACATACCAACAACGTATGACATGCGTGTCGTGATTTTGTCGCCTTTCAAAAATCACTTACCATGGCCAGGGACCTGCAAGCTTGGGGTTGGTAATCTGACACGATAACAACTCACCCACCGTGAGTATTGCCACCGTTATTAACGTGTGGAAGCACTACTGATGACTAGGGCTCGGAATTTTAGGTAAATAAATATTTTTTTATGTAAATACATATTTTAAGCATTTTACCCATAAATACATAAATTCCTGCTATTCACTTATTAGCACATAAAAAGACAAAATATTTCCTATTTTAAATATTTCAGTTTATTGCAATTTTGGTCTGTGTTACTTCAACGGGGAAGAACCTGTGAGCTATCTAATCTTCATGCAGAGCGTATGTCAGCTTGCAACTGTGTTATTCTTAACTTGTCGCCCCGTGCCACTCACTATGGGAGCCGGGGATTTCCTTGTCCATAGCCATATTGCACCACGTGCTAGACCTTCTCTTCCCCCAGCTACCTGGAACTAGTGTTACTCATATGCAGTTCATTTCTGGCACTGTGAAGTGTAAGGCAGTTCTACGATGCGTAAAGTAAAAACAACTACAAGTTATCGTCTGTTGCAGAATTTAAAGATAATTTTAGTTCTGATGGGGGCGTTCTGTTCTGCCAACCATGTGGGAAAGCAATCAAGGCTGAACAGCGATCTCAAGTTACACAACACCTCAAGGGCAAGAAATATATTGCCGCAGTTTCGAGCCTTCAAAATAAGTGTTTCGCGATAATCGTCGGTCATTTGTGATGGACAACCTGAAAATGTAGGCTATCTCGTTGTTTATTGACTATTTCAGGTATTTTTAATACATAAAAAATAAATATTTTCCTGATATTTAGCACCTAAAAATCTGAGCTCTACTGATGACAATAAGCAGCCACGAAGGATTTTGTTGTGTGGACTATTGAGCACAACAGCAGTTTTGGGGTTTATAACATTCCTTAGGACTTGATATCGGACGGAATCAAAGTAGATGTTAATAATTTAGCTTAATTAAGAACATAATCCGAGATGTGAATGGAAACAATGCCCGAAGTGCTCAGCGTACGCAGATAAACGGTCTCGAGTTGGCATAGCGTCGCTAGGAATTCTATATAAGAACGAACTACGGGCATGCGAATGGCTTCTCGAAAACACTACAAATGTTTTAAGTATGGGCTAGTCCCTCACATAAGGATCACGTTTGTTCACCACAATGGCTCATAAACCTCTGAATGACTTTCACAGTTCCTCCACGAACAGAGTTATGTTCTTCTAAAGGTATACCTCGTCTGAATACGGTCAAGATATGTGTTCTATTACCAATGCTGAAAGCCACACTGTCTGTCAAACGTTTCCGCACCACACCCGAAGCAATGAGGCGGTAATGTTTTTATGGTTTACGCGGGGAAAATTAGCCCGTCGCGTAGTACCGTATGGTACAGTGATGGATATTTATACCTCGTCCATTTTGTGGCTTATTTTGCTTATGCACTGAGTGGTTACGATGGTAATAGTTTTTCTATCACTATCAAACTTATCATCACATGAATTTTTTGATATAGGTGGGATAAGTCAATGGATGCAAGAGGAGATTATGCTTGAAGAAAGCTTTCCAGTCGGTCAACACAAATTGTGCGCAAGTACATTAGGTGGCAAAACAAGTATGCATATTACATAAAATATTTATCACAAAATTACACGCTTTTATTTACAAAAATGGAGGTAAGTTACTTAATTGAATTGCATGTTTCGATCGCCAAGCAAATATCATCAGATCCTGCTAACTTAGGCTTAGTTAAAATACAATGTTTGTGAATTAAAATCATGCACAAATATACAGGGTCTTTCATATAAAATAAGAGCGCCAAGCGGCGGCTTTGTTAACCGCAGCTGCGGTCACCTTGGCCGAGCTTGTGGCGCGCCAAGGCCCCCAGCTGTAGTATCGAAAGCGCGCGCATAGTACATACGAGGGCTGTTTTTTTTTTCAAGTTCCGATGGACTATATAAACTTAACAGATTGACATTACCAAACTTGACCTTGCAATAAGCGTGCAGGTGTTCAGTCGCCAGTCTAAACCTCAAGTGCTGTGACCGTACATTCTCTCCTTATCGGGGTAGTGGTTGATTATACTCACAAGGGATATTTTAATTTAACAACAGGGCAGACATATAGTACATATACCTGATATATGTGATGGACATTCCTCTATTAACCGTTAATCACTCAGATCACCATCAATTAAAACATAAAGGAACCTGCACCTCACCATAGGAACACAGGTATTCATTTAATTCATTAATAATTCTCACTATACAGCTTTTTCGTTATCTTTAAGCAATCCACTTTTATAATCCAAACCTATCATATTTCTTTTTCTCATCTAACCATCTCAACAGATACTAACATGGCTTCCTACAATCTCCAAAGATAAAACGGACAGATACTCTAATACAAAATCATCCAGTATGGACCCACAACAAGAAGTCAAAGATACATATAAAAACAAAACAGCATCAAAAAGAATATACAAAACATCTAACTTCATTGGCAAGGCCACCTGCCATGCCACACAGAGATACAAACTGCCCTCCCAGCAAGCGCCATTTTCTTACCTAACAAACCCAAAAGAGCTGTGCCTTGCAATCGGAATGGTTGCAATCGCCCCTCTATGTGATTCTCACGTGAGGATCACATACATTAAAATACACAAATGAAAATAATACATTTTCTCCTCCTGCCTCCACGCCTGCTACGTCATCTGTAATTCTTGCGTCTCCCACGCCTTCCTCCTCGTCGTCTTCTACGATGCCTCCTGCCCCCCCGTCTCCTGTATTCCAAACCTCTCTTTTTCTTCTTCCTTTGATCTGTCTCCTCTGATTCAGTATCATATTGTTCTTTCTTCTCTTGGTCGGTCTCCTCTGATTCAGTATCATATTTTCCTTTCTTCTTCTTTTTCTTCCTTTGGTATGATCCTTCACTCTCTTATATTCCTTTACCTGACATCTCATCTTCTTCCTACTCCTTATTCTCAACCACTTCTCTCTTCTTCCTTTCCACATGTTCCACCTCTTCCTCGTCTGTCTTGTCTTACTCAACAGTTCCTTTCTCTTCTTCCACTTTGTTTTCCACTGTTTCTTCTTCACCTTATCTTCTTCTAGTATATTGTCTTCTCCATGGCTCACTCTTGCACTTTCATCCTCATCTTGAGCCTCTTTTTCTTCATTGCTACTGTCTTCATTACCAACCTCATCTGATTCTCCTTTCTTTTCTTCAATTTCTCCCATATCTTTTGCTTTCTCACGCTTTTCTGTTTCACCTTCTCCCTTATCAGTTTCTCCTTTCTCTTCAGTTTCTTCCATTTCACCTTCTCCGTTATCCGCTTCTCCTTTCTCTTGTACCATTTCCTTTCTTTCACCTGCCTCCTCTCCTTCAGTTTCTTCCATATCACCTGCTTTGTCACGCCCCACACATCTCGGATAATTTTCCTGCTCCTTAATCGCACATATATAATTCACTTTCTCCATATAACCTTGTTCTTCTTCATCTCGTTCTCTCTCTTCCTTGAGCTTCTCATTCCTCTCCATCAACGTCACCTGTTCCTCCTTAAGGCTGTCCACGCTATCCTTATTTTCCGCTATTCCTTCTCTCATCACAGTTTTATGTTATTGTACTTCTTTGCTTAACTCCTCAATCTTAGCATTGGTTGCTTCAGCCTGCTTCTTTACTGCTTCGTTTACGTACACCTTTACAGATTCTACCTGCTTACCTATAGATTCTATTTGCACTTTCATAGACTCTCCTTGCTGCCTAACTTCTCCTATCTCCTTACTCATACTCTCTTTCACTGACTATATTTTCTGGCTTACTGACTCTCTTACTGATCTTATTTCTGTCCGTAAAGACTCTTCCATACCGGTGAATTTACTTAGTAGCATTTGTAACATATCCCGAATCATATACTCCTCCATTTCTTTTTCTACTTTCCCTTGTTCGTGCCCGACGTTGGGTTGCCAATTGTGACCGTACGCTCTCTCCTTTTCGGGGTAGTGGTTGATTATACTCACAGGGGATATTTTATTTTAACAACGGGGCAGACATATGGTACATATACCTGATATATGTGATGGACATTCCTCTATTAACCGTTAATTACTCAGATCACCATCAATTAAAACATAAAGGAACCTGCACCTCACCATAGGAACACAGGTATTCATTTAATTCATTAATAATTCTCACTATACAGCTTTTTCTTTATCTATAAGCAATCCACTTTTATAATCCAAACCTAACATATTTCTTTTTCTCATCTAACCATCTCAACAGATGCTAACATGGCTTCCTACAATCTCCAAAGATAAAACGGACAGATACTCTAATACAAAATCATCCAGTATGGACCCACAACAAGAAGTCAAAGATACATATAAAAACAAAACAGCATCAAAAAGAATATACAAAACATCTAACTTCATTGGCAAGGCCCCTGCCATGCCACACAGAGATACAAACTGCCCTCCCAGCAAGCGCCATTTTCTTACCTAACATACCCAAAAGAGCTGAGCCTTGCAATCAGAATGGTTGCAGTGCTAACATGGTGAGACTGTTATCATTGCAACATCGTATTTTTTCTATGTAAAACTTATTTTAAGTACGAGTCGGCTCGGCGGGTACGTGATGTATTTATTCAGCAATTTCCTGATGAAGTGCCACCTTCACTAGCACAGATTCGCGTAATTGCAAATAAGTTTGACATTACTGGCTCGGTGCTCAATAAAAAACATGCCCGCACACGAACAGTTTTAACAGAGGATGAGCTAGATGACATTGGCGAGAATCTTGAACGGTCTCCGAATAAATCACTCACAAAATTAGCACAAGTAGGGGTTTCGGTTTCATCAACAATAACTAACTAAAGTAAGATATCAGCATTGTACGCAAGCAAGGCCGCTGCATCATATAGGATTGTACACAAGCCACAAGCTCGGCCAAGGCGACCGCAACTGCGGTTATCAAAGCCGCCGCTTGGCGCTCTTATTTTATATGAAAGACCCTGTATATATTACATATATTACATATTATATATATTTGTAAAATCTTGTAGAACGTGTCCATCTTATTTACAGATATTGCTGCTCACTTCTATAGTTGTTGCGTTATTATTAATGTAATTTTAGTATGATAGCCTGTGATCTACTGAATTATTATTGTGACCAACTTTAGGAATGATGTTGTCGACACTATTTTGTTACTTATATTCTAAATCAACCGTTCGTATTTAAACTAGTGGCCTATTGTGATGTGATTAAGTTATCTTGTTAATGTGGCGAATACACAAATGATACAATACACTAGAGTGGAAGAAGCTTAGCAGGTAATTGAAACCTGAGTCCTATACAGCGTCCGTTCTCATTCACTGCTCACCTCGGATTGTTTTCCCACCTAATGCAATTGGGCACAATTTGTGTTGACCGACTAGAAAGCTTCCCTTAATCGAACTAGGCAACAATGAAAAATGTCTTCTATCACTTTGTGGTTAGTTATTAATGATAACCACGTACAAAATCTTGTTCACTAACTAACAACATAATTTGAATATTTGTTTTTCGATACTTGAAATTACATAGATTATTAATAACAATTTAAGAGCGTTTTACGCTTACAAAATAGTACATTATGCAACGAGCCTATAATGGCTATAATTAAGACACGAGTATTTTTTATAAAACGACCGTAAGCGAGTTTTATAATTTCCATACGAGTGTCTTAATTACCATTATAGGCGAGTTGCATACGACTGTTTATATTCGACGATAATTATAACTTTATTATATGTTTTAACATAAATAGTCATAAATATCTGTTCAGTCACTAGAATGTAGTGATCGGGTGCTGCGGTGGGTAGTATATCTCTGTTTTCCAAGCTCTCTGGACAACTGACGCATGCGCTCTGTGTGCTTCAATGCCATATGATCAGATTGTGCTCCAGTATTCAGTAAATCTTGTCACTGAAGTCGTTTCAAAACCACGCGCTGTGTAGAAATTGGTTTTGGGGAAATTAAGGTAAAGTGCTATTTCTTGTCTTTTAACTTATTCACCAGTTTATTTACGCGAACATATGGACGGTGCACTTTTGGTAATTTATATAGACATGTTGGAATTTGAGCGCATGCGCGAAGGTATCCTTATCTAATTGGTTACACAACTGTTTCTTGAGCTCTGATTGGTGGGAGAAACTGTTTCATAATGAAAAATAGTGTTATAATGAGCCTCATTATGATATAGTTTTCTGACACATAATAGTTAGGGTCGAACATAAATGTTCATGTAATATAAATGTTAATCATGGCCACTACAACTTCAATGTTTGGATTAGGTTAAAATATACGTGACGTTGCAATCGCTACCTGCTGATGATAACATCCCGAACAGACAAACCAACAAATGACAAAGCAAACTAATGAGTGAGGAAATGAACGTACTAACGAACAAACGAATGAATATACCGAAATGAATGAACACATGACCAAAATAACAAATGAATGAGCAACCGAACAAATGGTTGATCAAATGAACAAATGAACGTTTGAACTAGCGGCAGAGCAAATGCATGAATGAGCAAAATAAAACCTAACTAGTTAAAACCCGTCAAAACATCATAAACAATATTTCCCCTGTTTATTACAATAGAATACCAACAGCAAGAAAGAAGACTACGGAAAAATAAGCATAAACATAACCGAGGTGGGATTCGAACTCACTTTACGATACATAAAGTAACTCAAAGTCTGCAACGATATCGGTAGAGCTACCCAGACAATTGAAGAAGAGCGAACTATTAAGTATGGTAAACAACTTATACACTGAACTGCCAGTTTAAGTTATTCAGTATTTCTCTTCTTTTATAATTAATTTACCAGTATATCTCGTAGGAACATCATAAGCAATATTTCCCCTCCCCCCTTCAAAATTCTCATAAACAAACGATCTCAATTAAAACGCGGTGGAACATGTATCCGCCATGTCACTCACGGGCGAAAGTGACTGTGCGCACGCATGAGTACCAGAAATATTACTTTTTTAATTAATATTTTAAATATATGTCGCCTCCGTAGCGTAGCGGTCAGCATGGTTAGCTGCCGCCCCGTAGGTCCTGGGTTCGATTTCCGGCTCTGCCACGAAATTTGTAAAAGTGGTATGAGGACTGGAACGGTGTCTAGTCAGCCTCGCGTGTTCCAAATGAGTAGAGGGGGTTCGATTCCCACCTCAGCCATCCTCGAAGTGGTTTTCCGTGGTTTCCCACTTCGTCTTCGGGCAAATGCCGGGATGGTACTGCCCCCGTAAATTGAATTATATTGAGACCACGGTGGCTGTATTGGCAAATATGAAGAAAGTTATGGCTGTCATAGTTGTGACGTGGATACTCATGACGTAAGCACGGATGACGCAGACTTCACGCAAGTAGGCTGCTTGAGCTGAGATTCTTGGTGACGTCATGATTTCGTTCGAGAAAGATCTGAGATTTACGACGCAGTCGCAGGGAAACGTGGAATTGTGCTGAGGAAGAAGTTACGCGATTGGAGGAAAGACTCGAACCAATGAAGGATAGTTTGGAAGGAGACGGAGATTACTGAAACTATCATTTTTTATTACTTTTGGAATGCAGAATTGTGGAAACCTATTTTCAGTTATGGCATTGATTTGGAATTTTGAAGAAATTATTTTTGAGTTTTTGAAATTTGAAAATCCGTCAAGTATTGCCAAAGTTAGAAATTCTAGCAATGACGGAGAAACAAGCTATGGAAGGGATGGATACGCCCCTTAAGAAGTTGATAAAAGGTCTTGCACAGCAGAGAGGAGCTCTCATAGCTCATGTGTCTCATATCGCATATATATCTCATACCGCATATATTTCTGATGTCATATAGTCGTTTTCGAGTGAATAAGTGAAACAAGTTGTCTTTAGCGTGTGTGGTAAAGCCCACCGCATCGAACGAGCTTCGAGCGTGCCGCATTTCCATTTTACGGTGTTTGAAACTAGGCGACGTTGAAACGCACACATTAACGAGTCTACGAGATAATATATCAAGAGTTGACTAATGCCTTTAAGCTACTTCTATTGTGCAGTACTATATTAAAGTGTGTAGAAAGGTTGAACATTTTCAAGATTATACTTTGAAAGATATTGGCATTTTAGGACGACTGACAAAAGTGATTTTCTCGCCACCTGAGAAGCACTTTTAAAATATCACATTCTACGCTACGGCTGACACGTGTAGTGCAACCGTGATACTACATATTGCTTTTGATGATATAACGCTGCATTCTAACATGGAACAATATAATATGGCAGTTCTTTCAACTATTATAACGGAAATGGAGATGGAAGGCTAAGGACTTTAATGCAATTGGGACATATATCAACGGAGTGAAATAGCAGCATGGATCTTCGCTAATCGTCTTTCTACAAAAGCGAGCATGTAGTGAATATCCAACTACACTCATGCATCGTTGTCCAACGCTGAATTATATCGAATGGCAGTGGAAATATTTTCATACTCCACGATTATGAATATTTCTACGGAAATAACTGCAATAAACTTCATGGCGAATTTCTACCAGAACTTCAGGGAACTATCAAGAGAGGCCAGGGTAGACCCGGCTCACAAAGAAGAGTTTTGCCAGAAGGATGTCTATCGTATACACGGAGCAGTGCAATTTCCGGAGGAGGAAGCAGTTCTATTCTCCGAGGGCGCTGGTTCCAGGTTCGAGGTCGGAGCACATCTTTTTGGTGAAATGGAACCAACAGCAGTCTTCTTTGGAAGATTTTCCTCTAGAACTTCAATCAACAGATAAGGTAGTCGTGAACGTTTCTTGTTTTATTTGAGTCATTTAGCGATATCTGAGCAACCATTTTTCCCATATTTTTGTCCCATATATATTTTGCCCCATATTCTTGCTTGATATTTCTGTACTCAGTACACTTCGATGAGTTATGCCTTTTTCTACGATTTATTAAGACATTGTTATGTCAGTGGCAGATTTAAATAATTTTGGATCAGTTGAAACTGATATCTATATTCTTTCAGTAATTTGCATATTTTTGTAGTCACGATTTGACTGTAAAGTTAATGATTTTCTATGGCAGATTTGAATTCAGACAGCGTGTCATTTTAGTAATGTAATTCTTTTCAGTAAATTACTTTGACCAATTTTCTGTCATCCTCAAGAAAGAAGAATAATTAAAAGATTTTAGAGCGTTAAAATCTATTTCTGGATCGACGATCTTGGAAATACTAGTCGTTTTATGAACATGATTGCAACATAGACGTTTATCATCAGTTCTGAAATTACCATTGCATTATAGACAATTTTATGAACTATGAACTTTGATTACGATTTATTGAATACACTATAGTAATGAACATTTGATAGGATTTTTTCTCAATTTTAGATTGGAACAATAATGTTTGCATTCCAAAGTCTAATTGTATTCTATTCGACTATTTATGCAGTTTAGATGAACTTTGATTGAAGATAGTATTTTTATACTACGATACTTAGGAGATATTAATCTCAATTTTGATAGACCAGAGAGGCGTGTATAATCGTATTTCCTATTAAATTTATTTGTGATTGGCAAATTTTTACTTCATATCGATTCATGAATGAAACCCACGAAGGTTAAATAAATAACAGTTTGACACATTTAATGAATATAAGAATTTTTAAAGTGGAACTATGGATGTATAATCGTTAGTTCAGTGGACATGTAAAAGTCGCTGATGAATAATGCCCTTGAATAAGTGAAGGAGATTCCCACAGTAATATTAATGAAGTTGATGAGATTATAAGTGGAGGTTTTGTGTATGGATTATGGAAGATTTTTATGCCATATATATTGAAATATATGATGAATTCTGGGCCTATTTTATGCAATTTTGTGCGTTTGAAGCGAAGTATTTTTCCGCTGAGTTTATTGTCCAGGTCCTTTGAAAATTAATCATGTGAAATTACTGTTAAAATTAACAAGAGTGTTAAATAATTTGAGATAACGATTTTGAATGGAGATTACCGTCACAAATAATAATAATAATTATTAAAACTTATTAAACCTGAATATAAGCATAAATATAACTAATCTTCATTGGTCGATTATATTAACCTGATTTGAGTAATTATCAACCGGATAAACGTGTGGTTTAATGTATTTCTAAAATAAATAATATTAATATTGTAAATAATTGTGTAAATATCTTTAACAATAATGTGAAACGAAAGGGATTAATCGAGGCGTGTATAGATTTTTGAATTGTCGTTTGACAATATTATAAACAATTTATAATTGTTATAAACAATTAATGAGCATTTGTTATAAACATTAAGAGTTTTGTTAATATACTCCAAAGAACGCTAATTATACAAGTGGATTATACCATTAAACAAGTTTAGGGATTATTAGAGTAATCCAGTAATATTTGAATGGAGCATTTAGAAGATTTGCGTGATAATATTTGAGTTGAGTTGAGGACATTTAAAGTGTTTGAAAAGGAGCTAGGCTCGGAGGTTACGAGCATATGCTAACACTGGCCGGACAGGTGGGTCCATTTAACGACGTAGGCATGCGACTTGATGTAGGGTGGATCGCAGCTGGCCTGACAACTGTATGTTAGAGGCCAAGGTCGACCACATAACAGGCTTGCAGTAATAAATAAAGTGTGATGTTTATGAAAGAGGAAAACAATTGCTACATGTCTCGTTCCAATTCCCTCATCCATTCCAAGTGTATTACTATTATTACGTTCTTTATAAGCTAGTGAAAGCTGAAAATGTTGTGTGCTAAGTTTACAAGTCCCACAGGAGGACATGATTATATTGACAATGGCTTCTGATTGCCACGTGTTTTTTTTTTTTTTTTTTTTTTTTTGTTGAAGTTTGTTAGAATCATTCCCTTTATGTGAAATAAATTATTGTACAGTTTAAGGTTTCTAGTTTCCGTCTTGGTTCATTTTAAATATCATGGTGGAGGTTATTGTGTGGGCATACTTTAAGTGATCCAGTTGGCAACCCATACCCGAGATTAATTGGAAGAGGTAAGTAAAGGTAAGTATGAACCCCCGTACATTTTGGTGTGTTCCACAATAATTTCTTGTTAACTGCTGTGCTCTAATCTCGGTAATATCTGTCAGTGCTATTTTCATTGATGTAGCTGTGCCGGTGCGATTGATTTTTGGCAATCCGATTGAGGGGGCGGATATCTGACAGCCTACGCTCCGGATTTACGGGGACAGTACCTTCTTCAAGGCCACGGCCGCCTCCTTCCCTCTTCCTTGCCTATCCATCCTTACCTTCCATTACCTTCCCTCATGAGGCCCCTGTTCGCTTTGCAGGTGAGGCCGCCTGGGCGAGGTGTCAATCACACCTCACCAGTTGTATCCACTCCGATTAGATGTTCCCAGCTCTAGGACACTGCCCGTAGAGGCGGTAGTGGTGAGTTCCCTCGCTGAGTCCGTGGGTTCCACCAACCTGCAGGGTAAACGACTAAGAAAGATAGAAAGAAAGAAAGAAAGTGAATACATTACTGTTACATTGATGCAACATGTTTTAGTTTCCTCTTGAAGATAGTTTTGACGTCATTTATCAGTGTTGCCTTATTAACAATTAATATTGTAGTTTATCGTTTTAAATGGCTTAGTCGAATTCGTCGTCACGTTACGGCAACGTCGCGAAATGTACCGAGAATGCACTGAGGTGTGTGACGTCATATTACCGCTTGGTGCATGTGTACTGAGTTCACTGGTGAGCTCTGGCGTTACGTTACGGCAACGTCACGAAATGTACCGAGAATGCACTGAGGTGTGTGACGTCATAGTACCGCTTGGTGCATGTGTACTGAGTTCACTGGTGAGCTCTGGCGTTACGTTACGGCAACGTCGCGAAATGTACCGAGAATGCACTGAGGTGTGTGACGTCATATTACCGCTTGGTGCATGTGTACTGAGTTCACTGGTGAGCTCTGGCGGTACGTTACGGCAACGTCACGAAATGTACCGAGAATGCACTGAGGTGTGTGACGTCATAGTACCGCTTGGTGCATGTGTACTGAGTTCACTGGTGAGCTCTGGCGTTACGTTACGGCAACGTCACGAAATGTACCGAGAATGCACTGAGATGTGTGACGTCATAGTACCGCTTGGTGCATGTGTACTGAGTTCACTGGTGAGCTCTGGCGTTACGTTACGGCAACGTCACGAAATGTACCGAGAATGCACTGAGGTGTGTGACGTCATAGTACCGCTTGGTGCATGTGTACTGAGTTCACTGGTGAGCTCTGGCGGTACGTTAAGGCAACGTCACGAAATGTACCGAGAATGCACTGAGGTGTGTGACGTCATAGTACCGCTTGGTGCATGTGTACTGAGTTCACTGGTGAGCTCTGGCGTTACGTTACGGCAACGTCACGAAATATACCGAGCATGCACTGAGATGTGTGACGTCATAGTACCACTTGGTGCATGTGTACTGAGTTCACTGGTGAGCTCTGGCGTTACGTTACGGCAACGTCACGAAATGTACCGAGAATGCACTGAGGTGTGTGACGTCATAGTACCGCTTGGTGCATGTGTACTGAGTTCAATGGTGAGCTCTGGCGTTACGTTACGGCAACGTCACGAAATGTACCGAGAATGCACTGAGGTGTGTGACGTCATAGTACCGCTTGGTGCATGTGTACTGAGTTCACTGGTGAGCTCTGGCGTTACGTTACGGCAACGTCACGAAATGTACCGAGAATGCACTGAGGTGTGTGACGTCATAGTACCGCTTGGTGCATGTGTACTGAGTTCACTGGTGAGCTCTGGCGTTACGTTACGGCAACGTCACGAAATGTACCGAGAATGCACTGAGGTGTGTGACGTCATAGTACCACTTGGTGCATGTGTACTGAGTTCAATGGTGAGCTCTGGCGTTACGTTACGGCAACGTCACGAAATGTACCGAGAATGCACTGAGGTGTGTGACGTCATAGTACCGCTTGGTGCATGTGTACTGAGTTCACTGGTGAGCTCTGGCGTTACGTTACGGCAACGTCACGAAATGTACCGAGAATGCACTGAGGTGTGTGACGTCATAGTACCGCTTGGTGCATGTGTACTGAGTTCACTGGTGAGCTCTGGCGTTACGTTACGGCAACGTCGCGAAATGTACCGAGAATGCACTGAGGTGTGTGACGTCATAGTACCGCTTGGTGCATGTGTACTGAGTTCACTGGTGAGCTCTGGCGTTACGTTACGGCAACGTCACGAAATGTACCAAGAATGCACTGAGGTGTGTGACGTCATAGTACCGCTTGGTGCATGTGTACTGAGTTCACTGGTGAGCTCTGGCGTTACGTTACGGCAACGTCACGAAATGTACCGAGAATGCACTGAGGTGTGTGACGCCATAGTACCGCTTGGTGCATGTGTACTGAGTTCAATGGTGAGCTCTGGCGTTACGTTACGGCAACGTCACGAAATGTACCGAGAATGCACTGAGGTGTGTGACGTCATAGTACCGCTTGGTGCATGTGTACTGAGTTCACTGGTGAGCTCTGACGTTACGTTACGGCATCGTCACGAAATGTACCGAGAATGCACTGAGGTGTGCGACGTCATAGTACCGCTTGGTGCATGTGTACTGAGTTCACTGGTGAGCTCTGGTGTTACGTTACGGCAACGTCACGAAATGTACCGAGAATGCACTGAGGTGTGTGACGTCATAGTACCGTTTGGTGCATGTGTACTGAGTTCACTGGTGAGCTCTGGCGTTACGATACGGCAACGTCATAAAATATACCGGGAATGCACTGAGGTTTGTGACGTCATAGTACCGCTTGGTGCATGTGCACTGAGTTCACTGGCGAGCTCTGGTGTTACGTTACGGCAACGGCACGAAATGTACCGAGAATGCACTGAGGTGTGTGACGTCATAGTACCGCTTGGTGCATGTGTACTGAGTTCACTGGTGAGCTCTGGCGTTACGTTACGGCAACGTCGCGAAATGTACCGAGAATGCACTGAGGTGTGTGACGTCATAGTACCGCTTGGTGCATGTGTACTGATTTCACTGGTGAGCTCTGGCGTTACGTTACGGCAACGTCACGAAATATACCAAGAATGCACTGAGGTGTGTGACGTCATAGTACCGCTTGGTGCATGTGTTGCATCTTAAATGATATTAAGTCCAGTCTTTCAGACTGACTGTGGCTTTTTAGTCGGTCAACACAAAATGCACTCCAATCACTGGAATATGTTATATATATTGTTACGGACTATTGAAGAAGAAAGTCCGAAACTATACATCTTAATTACATGAAATTTAATTCAGGTTATTTTTCAAATATTCCAGTGATTGGAGTGATTTTTGTGTTGACCGACTGAAAACGATATTAATTGTCTTTCCTCCTAAGCCAATATTGTCCTCTGTTTTAAATCGAAACAAGCTTGATATAAATGAAACTAACATCCTTGACGTGCAAATAGCAGAACAAATATGTCAGGTAGTAAAATAACCAACAGTGTGTAGAAAAATTCGTCATACTTAAAGTGGGTGAGGTAAAGAATGCGGTTAGAATTAATCTTTGAGCCGAAGAGACGTCTAGGCCACACAACAAAGAGGCGTCATTTGACGGATACAAATTCAACCGCACTGCTGTCATAGCCAGCTACCAACTTTTAAAGTTTTCGCCAATAAAACGCTTCTTTGAGAAGAGTTATTAATTGTGTTTTTTTTTATTTCCTCTGGGACGTCCTTTCATTCGTCACAATTTTATGGTTTCTTGCACTGAAAAATGCTGCAAACAAGCACAAGATATGTGGTAAACATAGCGTTACGTTTAGTTTTATGTATCAGTAGGCGGTACAAATGTACGCCTCAAAGCCTCTATTTCTTATCGCTGACTTGGAGCGAGGAAATGAAAGCACATGCCTTTATTTATTTTATACGTAGCGTGCTGAATATGCTGTGCATATTTCACACGATCTCTTTCATACTGCTGGGACCACCTCGACTGGTCATACATTAGAGAACTGTTCAACTCACAGGTGAAGGACGGAAGCAGGTGTTTACAAAGAGAGCTATGATGTAGGGCACTTAATCAAGACTAGGTCTAGACTGGCGTAACGAAACGTGGACTAAATAAATATCTTCCATCCCATGCATACTGGGAATAAAATATAGTTGGATATCTTTTTTATGGAATGTAATAAGCGTCCTTACTCACAGAACCACAAAGATATACAGTATACTTGCGTTAAAATATTTCAAATGCCAGATATTAATATTCTCGTTGAATTAAACATGAATATTTTTTTAAGGGAACACAGCCAATTATGTCTAACAGCTTTGATTTAATTCTTAGTTTTATTAATCCTACGGCCACAAGGAAAAACATGTCAAGAATACCGATTATTAAGTGTGAAGAGTGAAGCATTAGCTGTTTTTAATTGTTTCTTGAGGTATTTTAAACATTTGTTTTTAGTTTTATCTTAAGATTCCTCTAACGCTCAGACGTTTAGAGTCAGCCTCTCACTGCTGCATCCTAAAAGAAACCTCGGTTGGTGCATATGTGATTTGTGTTGTACAAAACTGCCGTTAGGAAGATTTTCTTGAGTTTCTCATTCCAAAAACATTCATTTAACGTTAGTACAAAGTGACCTAAAATCAATAAATAAATAAATAAACAAATAAACAAATAAATAAATAATAAACTAACAAACAAATAAATCTCTACTTAGTATAACACAAAGTACCCGATTCTTGGACGTCACGGGTAATCTCGAGAACCTCTGGATGGATTTTGATGCAATTTTCACCATTCTGTAAAGGATATATCGAGGATGATTTCTCTCGAAAATAATAGGCCTATATTTATGTTCAAGGAAAGCCTAAAAGTAACGATTTCAGTGAAAAAGTCGAAAAAAAACCTGCCGTCCGAGCGCTTTGTAAGATTACGCTGGGCAAACCGTTAAAATATCTAAATACTATGAGTGTAAGAATTGTTCAGCATTAAAAGTTCTACAATAAAGACCGCAAAAGCACATCTCTATCTTCAATACATCGCCCACTATAAGTGTTTTTACATTTTCATTTCTTCCAACCACGTCCATGCAGGCGACAGTTTACGAGCTAGCTAAGGGCGAGTCTATCACCCCGTTACAGCTCAACTAGTGGGCGAACCTATTACCCCAGATACAGCCAGCAATAAACCGTCGAGTCGTGTTGAGTTAAGACTTCAGAGAAGGATGGTTGTGTTTGGAGTTTCCCTGGAGGGATTTGTGTTTCATGCACCCCCCCCCCCCCCCCACCCCCCCCCAATTCCCCCTGGAAGTGCAACTCGGCTTTTCTTCATTTCGCCTGTGAACTGCTCGTTCCGCAAAATACACAGTCAATTTAAGATTGGACGGAAGGGAGATGTGTTTCATGCACCTCGCCATTCTTAAATTACGTCTCACAAGAATTCGTTATAATAAGGCAACACTGAAAATAATAATAAAGGAATAATAATAATTAGTATTAATTATTATTATAAGAGTCAATGGAAAACAGAAGACTTAAACTAGAAAATCTCAACCTCTCCACTAAATATATATACAACAAAAAGTACCTCTCCCTTAATGCCTAACTACAATACTACAATGCTGTGGTAAAACGGGTGATCTTATATGGCGTGGAGACGGCAAATTTGAGGAACCTAGAAAAGCTTCTGAAGATTGAAAGGAGGATATTGAGGAGGATTTACGGCCCAAAAGTGGTACAAGGAACCTACAGACTAAGATCAAGCAAGGAGATGTATGAAAGGGTGGAAGACCTGGAAACAACAATTAGGAAAAGTCGTTTACGTCTCTATGGACATATGGTTAGAATGGATCCAACAAGAATAAACAAACACATTTTTGATAAATTATATAATCTGAAGAGCCAAGGGGGGTTACACCAAGCAGATGAAGTAAGAACTCCGGAGGCTAGGAATTACAGATGATGACTGTCGAGACAGAGAACACAATTCAGGGAAATACTTTCGAACAAAAAGGTTCTTGTGGGGCAAAAGTGAGAACGCAGGGGAGGAAGATGGACAGGAGAGTGAAAGGCGCAACAATCTGAAAGAATGAAGGAAGTGTGGTGGAAGAGAAAGGAAGAAAGAACTATGAGAAGGACATGAAATGATATTTGTGTGGTCCTTAGTTTTGGCTGGTTCCTTTAATGTAATGTATGTAATAATAATAATAATAATAATAATAATAATAATAATAATATTAGTTTTACGCCCCTTTTAACAATTGTGTCTTTTAGAGACGCCGGGGTGCCTGAATTCTGCTCCAAAGGGGATCTTTAACGTTTCAGTAAATCTACGGACACGGCTCCCTCGCATTTGCGCACCCTCAAACGCCAAGTGACTGCACCGAGATTCGATCCTGCAACCTTGGGACATAACGAATAGAATAAGAAGTGATTTCACTGGCCTAGTACGCCTGGTCCGCCGCAGCGCAGCGCTGGCTCCGATCTGTGATGTAAGTTAGCATTGGCGCTTACGAGACTTAAAACCTTGCGACCTGTTTTACATGTTAAAACACCGCAAGATATCCTCATAAGCGTTAATAAGTTTGACATCTCCTCTTACTTTACTGTGCCCAATAATAATTTAGTAAGTCGTCTCTTGTAATAGTCCAGTTTCGACAATAAGCGAAGACAAAGAGCAAGTTTAAAATGCAATTAGTTTTGCCAGCTATCGGTAAATTTTAAAAAAGAACGGAACAATTAACCTCGCTATCAGAAAGGATTTCTTCACATTGTTACACGTTTTACATTCCCTTAACAGACTTGCAACACAGACAAAAAAAAAAAAGCCGTACGAACGCAACTTTCAACTTTACCGTAGATTACTATAAAATTCAATAATAACCATTAATTTCACTCCACAAACACCAAAATCAGTAAACTACCATCATTTCAGAAGAACTTAACATTAAACAGACATAGAAGGCATAGTCATGACCCCTTCATAGAGTAGGCTATTGTCTAAAACTGATCACGCCTCCTTCAGCATTACGGTACATATATGTTTTTTAACTCATTGTCTTTTTATTCTCATCCCTTTCTTCACAGAAGTAGTCTTTAATGGCATCAAGAGCATTTTATTTACACCATACTGGACAGATACTTAGGAAAATTAGGATTATATGTGGAACAGAATAGTCTTTCAATCGCCAGTTGGTTCTTGGGAGAAGTAATACTTCCTTCCCTTCTATCACAAATTTGTCAAATTTAACAATTAAATCTTCTGAAAAGTGAACATCACAGATGTAGGACTTTTCAGTAAGTTCCCTATCCTTCCCTGATATGGCCCCTTTGCACTTGATAAAACGTTCCTAATCTTTAGGAGGTTTGAAAAACCGTCTGACCTCTTTACAGTCCCTATAGCTAGATCTGCATCCTGGTACAAAAGAGCAAGGCATCTTCACTAATCACATTAAGCACTCATGAAAATGTAAGGGCTAAACTGCTGTTTACTTACATTAAATAACAATAAAATTAACACACGAAGATAACGTCAACACACGACAAGAAATTCAATTCCCTTTCAGTCAATGCTTCCTACATTAGCATTTCAGGTATTAATACTATGAAGTAATAGTGTAAGCACTTGTATATCAATAAACGTTTGCACAGAACACCACCAAAACACTCCGACCAATTAAATACTTAATAAATCGCACATAAACACACAAACATTAGTGGAAATCAACAATCTCAAATCGACTGTAGCGCTGCGTAGCGGCGAGTGCCAACCCGATCCGTATTCATTACATGCTATTGAGGGAGAAGAGATCACACTTTATATTCTATTCGTTATGCTTGGGAATAGCAGGTGAGAACGTCACCGCTGACCCACGCAGCCAGTCTCACATAAAGGGAGATAGGGACGAAGAAGTAGGAGATTACAAGGTATAGGCTACCTATCAGGTGTAAAACGAGGCAGGGAAAAGTGGGGAGTAGGGCTATGTGTCAAGAGAACCTTAGGATGTAACATAGTTCCTGGAAGGTACGTAAATGAACGATTATTGTGGATATACTTGGAAATGTCACTTATTCTGGCTAGTGGAAAAGGGTGTGAGTAGTTAGCACCCCAACTGGGAAAAGGGGGATTGGGATTCGGGCACACAGTGAAATTTAAATAGAGCGATGAGGAAGAGACCAAATATTGATAACCAAGGTTTGATACATTTATTTGATTTGTGAAGTAATAACAAACATTTTCATTTAGAAGAATAATTAAAAGAAGCTAATAAAAAATGCAAGGTTTCTCCAGGAAACTTAGAATAAAGAAGAATTATAATAAAAATGCATAAAAAGGCCATATAAAGGCGATTAAAAAAGTATGTTTAAGAAAAATATCTAAAAACAAGCAAGAAGCAAGAAGAAAGGCGTAGCCTTGAAAAAATGTATAAACCAAGTGAAGGTAGTTCACGTTACCAATAATTCGATACTTTTGTACTTAGTATTTGGCCCGCAGGAAGCGGGTTGTGATCCAAACGAAGGGTTCCTCTAAGCTGCCTCGGCATGCCTTCCGAGAAAGATGGATGGTGGCTCCATTGGCGAATTGCACCCCGCCGGAACAGACCTCTTGGTAATGATCTGTCTGGCGGTTTACAATCAATTGTAGTTTCTCATCGACGAGTTGTAGTGAGCTAGCGGGCTGACTTAGTTGCTGAGGTGAAGGTCGTTGACTCATGCCTCGCCCAGCATGACAGAGTCCGAGCGATGAAGCATGCCGCCTGGCAAGGTTCCAGCCACTCAATGTTTACTAACAGGGCCTTCCCAAGAAGGGCCTTGCTGTGGAACGGCAGGCAGCCGTGGTGAGACTGGTTCAAGCAGATAGATGTAGACAAGGCCGCAGAACGGCGAAGCGGAGAATTTATAGTGGAAATGACGACAGCGCGTCGAACAATCCAGAATGAAGGCGGGGCGTCAAACAGCCAATCAGCGCACAGCCCAAGCACATTGCGACGGTTGCCGCTGAGATGAGCACAGTACCTCATGAAACAGTGTGACAGTATGGTGCGTCTAGATAGACACTTCAGAAAAAGGTGAGTTGACAAGAATAATAAAGAACAACAATTCAAATGAAACGTAAGTTAAGTAAATAATCAGAACACCGTGTTCATACTGCAATTATAACGGAAAAAAATAATGGGGCAAAATTAAACGAGTGTTTCAAACCGTGCGGGAAACATAGCCACAAAAAAAACATTCGCGAAAGCGAACATGCTGGGAGGGGCGAGAAAAAATTGCAGTAAGAAGTCGCAGAAGTTAGGTCTCGCGTGGCAAAGGAGCAATCATAGTGATTGGCCTGAGAAACTGGCCAGCAGAAGTCTGCAGTTTTACCACGCGAATCCTACCATCTCTGCCAGGAAAGCACTCAATAATCCTACCCAAATTCCAGACAAGAGGGGGACTAGGGTCTTTCAAAAGGAACAAGTCCCCAATCTGAAGGTTAGAGCAGGAAGCACGCCATTTGCCACGCTGCTGAAGCAAACCGAGGTATTCCAACCTCCAGCGGCGCCAAAAATTGTTGCGCAAACTTTCAATTTTGCGCCAAGAAATGGCTAAAGAAGATGGAGAATTAGAATATAATAAAGATGGGGAGGCAGTCAATGGACCACCGATAAGAAAATGGCCCGGCGTTAATGGTAGAAGATCTGAAGGGTCATTAGATAAGGGTGATAAAGGACGAGAATTAATTATGCCCTCAATAAAAATAATTAAGGAGTTAAACTCTTCATGAGATAGAGGGGTGTGGCCACAAACACGTCTAAGGTGTTTCTTGGTGAGTTTCACACAAGACTCCCACCGTCCACCTTGATGGGGTGCATAAGGGGGGATGAAGTGCCACTTGAAATTTCTCTGGTGAGCATAATCAGTAATCCTTTCCAGCGCTGCATTTTGAGTAAGAGCTCTCTTAATTTGCTCAGAAGCTCCGATAAAATTTTTAGCATTGTCGGAGAATACTTCTGAAGGAAGCCCTCGGCGAGCAGAAAATCTGGCAAAAGCTGCCAAAAAATAAGCAGTAGAGGCGTTGGTAACTAGTTCTAAGTGTACTGCTCCGGTGACCATACATACAAACAGCGAAATATAGAGTTTTCCACAAATACATCTTTTGGCCTCAGGAGAATTTTTTCTGTAAACAAAAGGCCCGGAATAATCCACCCCCGTAAAGGCAAAAGGTCTAGCAGGCGCAGATCTAAAGTTAGGAAGATCACCCATGAGCTGAGTGGTAATTTTAGGGTTGGATTTAAAACATGGAATGCACTTCCGGATAACAGAGGTAACTTCATGGACTCCGTTTATGGGCCAATACCTTTCCCGAATGATGGAATGTAATGTGCGGGTTCCAGCATGAAGATGCTGGTAATGATACTGACGAATGATTAGAGAAGTGACATGATGCTTTGAAGGAAGAATAATTGGGTGTTTTTTATCCTCAGAAAGATCAGCCAAAGATAAACGTCCTCCCACTCTTAATAAACCATCAGCATCCAAAAAGGGGGCGAGTGAGGATAGCCTACTCGATTTCTTGAGGGATTGACCTTGAGACAACACCTGACATTCTTCAGAGAATATTTCTTGTTGAGTAAGCCATAAGATTTTTGTAGTGGCTAAACCTAATTCAGAAAGGGTTAAATATGGCTTAGGAAAAAGAGGTTGTTCTACCACAAAATATTTCCAACGAAGGAGATAAGCCATAACCCTCACCAATTTATGAAAAGAGGAATATCGCTGCAAGAGAAGGGGAGAGTCAGAAACGAAAAGAGAAGATCCAGTAATCTTACCAACATCTGGCAAGTCTGATAATTCCGGAAGAGGAAAATTTGGCCAAGCGGAAGGTTCTTGTAGAAGCCAAGAAGGACCGTGCCAGTATAATGTCAGGTTAGCCAACATAAGAGGGGAACATCCCCGAGAGATGACATCTGCAGGATTCTCCTTGCCAGATACATGATGCCATTGTTCAAAGTTAGACAATTGTTGTATTTTGGACACTCTATTAGCTACAAACACCTGCCAATGCGAGGAGGGTTTGGCAATCCATGCCAACGTGATGGCTGAGTCACTCCAAAAGTAAGTTTTGCTAAATTGGATTTTCAAAGATTGGCGGATTTTGACCGATAATTCAACCGCCAGAAGAGCGGCACAAAGTTCCAGTCGTGGCAAGGATAAGGATTTAAGAGGAGCCACCTTTGACTTAGCGCAAATTAAATTGGAAAAGAAATATGACTGGTCAAAATTGCGGCAAACAATATACGCACAACACCCATAAGCTTTCAATGAGCTATCGGCAAAGATGTGAAGTTCATATCCTCCACAGGAGGGAAAGGGAATAATCACTCGCGGGATAATGACATTGGAGAGATCTTCCAAGCTATTTCTATAAGAAATCCAATTTTTTTGCAACTCGGAAGGAACTGGTTCATCCCAACCAGTTTTCAAGGACCAAAGGTCTTGCATGAAAAGTTTTGCTGTGACGATAATTGGCGCCAAAAATTGGAGAGGATCAAATATTTTTGCAATCTCAGACAAAATTTGCCGCTTAGTTTGCGGTTTGATATCACTGAGATTAATTTTGAAAAAGAAAAAATCCTTTTGAGGACTCCAATAGATGCCTAAGGTTTTGATAGAATTACTTTCTTGAAGAAGCTCTACTGAGTCGTTATAGACTGAAGTTAATGGAAATTTGGAAAGAAATTCTTCCGAATTAGAGTTCCACTTGCACAAGGAAAATCCGCCTCCCAAAAGCAAAGCTGTCAAATCTTTAGAGACCTGTAGTGCTTCAGATACTGACTCAAATGAATGAAGAAAATCGTCAACGTAAAATGATGATTTTAACACTTCAGAAGCCTTAGGAGAATACAACGGGCCATCCTGTTCAGCAAGTAATTTCAACGTACGTATGGCTAGAAAAGCAGAGGGCTTTAGTCCATAGGTTAAGGTTTTTAGCCGAAAAATCTTGACAGGTTTAGTAGGCTCGTCGCGCCAAAGAATTCTTTGAAGGTCGCACTGTTGTTGATCGACCAAAATCTGCCTATACATTTGCTTGATATCAGATATCACTGCGATAGGGAACAAGCGAAAATTCATCAAGACAGAAGAAATGTCAGATTGAATAGGAGGGCCTGATAATAATGTGTCATTCAGAGAAGTTCCATTGGCATCCAAAGCAGAGCCATTAAAGACCACCCTTATGTTTTCCTTTAAAATTTCATTCTTCCAAACTGGATGATGATTGAGGTAAATGACTTCAGATGGGGTATAAGAAGCCTCATCTTTCTTGGTAACAACCTCCATGTGATCAAGTGCCTCATATTCCTCCATAAACGTGGAGTATTGAGCTTTAACAACAGGGTCACGGTTAAATTTGTTTTCCACAGCATAGAGTGCTCTAAGAGCCCTAGGGTGTGTTTCAAATAAAAGAGGTGGATTATCCACTCGGGGCATTGTTACAACAAATCTACCCTCTGAATTGCGTTTGGTTGTTTCACGAAACAGTTTTTCACACATTTCATTTTCAACCGAGGAAGGTGAAACTGAATCTATAGTTTCGATTTTCCAAAATCTTTCTAAGTTGTAATCGAGACTTGTATTGACAAAATGACATTGAGAGAAATTTTGAAACGACTTACGAGGGACCTGACCCGTTACTAACCAACCTAGCTTGGTATGATGAACAAACACTCCAGGTGATATTTTAACCTTAGAGCTAAGGAGACATTGCCAAAATACTTGGGCACTGAGAAGTATGTCTACCGGGGCGCTCGTATTAAATGTTGGGTCCGCCAACTGAATGTTATGAGGAAATTGCCATTTTCTAATTTCAAAAGAAGTACTAGGGGTATTACTGCCAATAGTATCAATGGCAAGGCAATTCAACTGAAATGTTGTGTTAGAATTAACAGCATCTTTGATGTGAACACGAACAAAATGCAAAGATTTAACATTGCTATTGTTAATACCGGTAACCTGAATTAATGTAGGTTGCTTGGGAAGACCAAGTTTTTTAATGAGACGCTCACTTATGAAGTCATGGGTGGCGGCATTATCCAATAGGGCACGTGCTTCAAGCCATCTACCAGAAGAGTCTTGAACTTTTATTAACACGGTTGATAGTAGCACCTGGGAACTACGAATTGAGCTAGAGCTCTGAGTATAAGATTGCGCATTAGCTCCTGGGGATGCATCTTTAGAACATCCAGGGGAAGGAGCCTGACGTGGCTTTTCAAACCTATGAAGCAAGGTATGATGTTGAGCCTTGCAATGGGAGCAAGTATTTTTAGATAAGCAATCAGGCACCATATGCCTAGTTGACAAACAGTTATAGCAATATCTTTTTTGAGCTATTAATTTGCGTCTTTCATCGGTAGAAAGGGCTTTAAAGGCAACGCAGGAATATAACCTGTGAGGTGCTTTACAGAGAATACAATCCGTTGAGTTATGCTGAACAGTAAAGACAGCAGATTTGTTTATTTTGGCACCGACTGGTTTCACAACATTAGATTTGTTATCTGCACTTCCTGACATATGACAGGCTACGGCTGACAAAACCTGACATCTATTATTCATAAACGTAAGCAATGAGTCATAAGTATATGAAGTGTCATTTGTTAATTCCCTTTCCCATGCCTTTAAAGTTGATGAATCAAATTTAGAAGTAACCAAGTGAACTAAGAATAGATCCCAGTGCTCGACCGGTTGATTCAACCGTGCCAATGCTCTGACGTGTAGTTGGACCGTGTCACTTAAGGCTCGCAGTGTTGACAAGCTGTCAGCTCGCAATGCGGGCAGGTTAAATAAGGCTTGAATATGCCTCTGTAAACATAATTTTTCATTGCCATAACGGCCTTTAAGAAGCTCGATAGCAATGTTATAGTTTTCTCCTGTTAAGGGAAGTTCTCTTATAAGTTGAAGGGGCGGCCCCTGCAAAATGGATTTTAAGTAATGAAATTTCTGAATTTCCGGAAGTGTGGCATTATTATGTACTAATGAACTGAACAATTCAAAGAATGATTGCCACATCTCTTCCTTTCCTGAAAAATGCGGAATTTCAATTTTAGGTAGCAATGGTTTGATACCATTCCCATGATCGCTAATTCTTCCTTGAGTTTCCTCTACCTTCAACGCCAGGGTCAAAGTTCTTACTAATGCCACAGCCTGAGCGTGTGTATCAAAGTAATTACTCTCTACTTCTTCCCTATCTGATTGATGTTCTGGACTTTTGATTTCAATTTCAAGTTGCACGAGATCATATTTCTCGTACGCCTGTTCAAAAGCTTTTAAACGCTGAGATATAATATCAAGATTTTGTTCCTCTTTCGGTAGAGTGGCTAGATATTTTTGAAAACGGGTAAGTTGACCTTTGTAGGCCACCCGAGAGTTTAACAGTTTATCGTCTATTATTACTGGCATGGCTGGGAAGTTGGAATAACTCACCTACCAAAGCTGCTTGCGGCACCAGACGGACCTGCTTTCCAGAAAGAAACCAGTTATGGAGTAAGCTGGGATTGTCTCCGCTTTCCCGCAGATCTCCTGCGCTAGCCACGATATACTGAAATGTATAAGGCAAATATTAGATTACACAAGTTCTGTTTTTTTTTGGAATAGAATTTGTGGTCTCAGAATAAAGGTTCTGGGTTCGATCCCGGGTTTGAGGTACCATGGAAAAGGGTGTGAGTAGTTAGCACCCCAACTGGGAAAAGGGGGATTGGGATTCGGGCACACAGTGAAATTTAAATAGAGCGATGAGGAAGAGACCAAATATTGATAACCAAGGTTTGATACATTTATTTGATTTGTGAAGTAATAACAAACATTTTCATTTAGAAGAATAATTAAAAGAAGCTAATAAAAAATGCAAGGTTTCTCCAGGAAACTTAGAATAAAGAAGAATTATAATAAAAATGCATAAAAAGGCCATATAAAGGCGATTAAAAAAGTATGTTTAAGAAAAATATCTAAAAACAAGCAAGAAGCAAGAAGAAAGGCGTAGCCTTGAAAAAATGTATAAACCAAGTGAAGGTAGTTCACGTTACCAATAATTCGATACTTTTGTACTTAGTATTTGGCCCGCAGGAAGCGGGTTGTGATCCAAACGAAGGGTTCCTCTAAGCTGCCTCGGCATGCCTTCCGAGAAAGATGGATGGTGGCTCCATTGGCGAATTGCACCCCGCCGGAACAGACCTCTTGGTAATGATCTGTCTGGCGGTTTACAATCAATTGTAGTTTCTCATCGACGAGTTGTAGTGAGCTAGCGGGCTGACTTAGTTGCTGAGGTGAAGGTCGTTGACTCATGCCTCGCCCAGCATGACAGAGTCCGAGCGATGAAGCATGCCGCCTGGCAAGGTTCCAGCCACTCAATGTTTACTAACAGGGCCTTCCCAAGAAGGGCCTTGCTGTGGAACGGCAGGCAGCCGTGGTGAGACTGGTTCAAGCAGATAGATGTAGACAAGGCCGCAGAACGGCGAAGCGGAGAATTTATAGTGGAAATGACGACAGCGCGTCGAACAATCCAGAATGAAGGCGGGGCGTCAAACAGCCAATCAGCGCACAGCCCAAGCACATTGCGACGGTTGCCGCTGAGATGAGCACAGTACCTCATGAAACAGTGTGACAGTATGGTGCGTCTAGATAGACACTTCAGAAAAAGGTGAGTTGACAAGAATAATAAAGAACAACAATTCAAATGAAACGTAAGTTAAGTAAATAATCAGAACACCGTGTTCATACTGCAATTATAACGGAAAAACATAATGGGGCAAAATTAAACGAGTGTTTCAAACCGTGCGGGAAACATAGCCACAAAAAAAACATTCGCGAAAGCGAACAGCTAGGATTGTTTCAGAGTACACGCCCTGGCAAGGGGTACATATGGACGAAGTAGACAGATTTTATGAGGCACTGCCTGATGCGGTAGTGAGATTAAAAAATAAAGATAATGTAATACAAAAGGGGGATTTTAACGCTAGTAGTAGGACTGAGTGGTATAAGAAGGTAATGGGGGAGGATACTGAAATGAACACCAATGGAAAATGTTTACTGGACTTCAGTGTTAGCATGGGGTTATCTATTGCGAACACATTCTCGCAGCACACATGGGAGGGTAGCGAAACAAGATCAGTATTATTTATTTATTTATTTATTTATTTATTATTATCGTATGGCTTTTAGTGCCGGGAGTGTCCGAGGACATGTTCGGCTCGCCTGAGTCTGTAGCTTCTTCCAGCGGACACTCTTAGGTTGAGCTACAAGTTCCGTTCAATTTCAAGTAGTTCCAACTTTCGCCACCAGATATAAATGATACCTAGTGGTGAACGTTGGAACTTTGATAGGGCGTTCCGACGAAATCTAACCTAACAATTTAGCTTCACACAAGTTTAGTCCATGGAGGGATCTTTTACATGCCATAAATCTACTTCCCCTCCGAAGGAAGGCATACTAAAGGATTTTTAACGCTCTTAAAAAATCCGACGACTTCGGCCGGGTGTGAACCCGCTATATTGGTACATCAGTTCAACATGCTACCAACTACGCCATCGAAGCCGCTATTAATAGCCTGCTGTATATCAAAACTGGCTTTCAGTTCAGGAAACTGACAAATAATGAATTGGCGTAAGCTATTCAGGTTTCTTTTCAGCCTACTTTCGATTTTTGCAAAAAAGCATATTCTGAACAAACTGCAAGATCATCAGCCCAATAGTTTGCAGATGGTGGCCAAGTATGTGTGCAAATGGATTCCCCCTATCAATTCAAACACCGTGAAACCAAATTGAACGAAATTTGGTACAGAGGTAGCACTAGCAAAGGGCACCTCAGTGTCATGTTTTATATCGCCGACATCTTGACGGAAACGGAATGACGGCCACCCAAATGTTAAAAGCTTAAATCAAATTGCGACCATCCTAATAATTTGATCTCTACCAAGGCAACAACATGCGTTTTTTTGGAAAGCATCTTATGACTGACTACAAGGTCATCAGCCCAATAGTTTGCAAATAGCGGCCATGTATGTGAGCAAATCCATTCCCCATATCAATTCAAACACGGTGAAACCGATTGAATGACATTTTTTTACAGAGGTAGCACTAGCAAAGGGCACCTCATATTCATGTTTAATATCCGTATAGCACGTTGTATTTCAACAAGCTACTACAACCAACATTCAATTATACTCCTTGAAAAGGACAAAGAGTTATAACAATACCCATGCCTTTAGGAGAAAGTAGGCTATATGTTCTTTACTGAACATCTTGTTTTTTATGAAACAGACCACAAAATGATCTGCTGTGATTTAAGCATAGTTAAACCTAAAGAGCAGAAAGTGAGGGCTGTTTGCCGAAGGATTAGGATTGAAAATTTCCAGGATAAGGAACATAGGCAGATATACACGGAAATGACTTACGAGTAATTCCAAAGAGATACTGAGAACCGGTGAAATATTTCGCACGACTACCATGTTGGATCGTTTTATATCTAGGCCATGGAGTTGTGTAGGCCTACTGGTAGATGAAGACTATTGTGTTGGTACATTATACAAACGTAAAGAGAGCTTTGAATCCATTTTTCAGTGTTGCCTTGTTGACTTCTCAGTTGGTCAATACAAACTGTTCCCAATTACTGGGATTCAATCATACAAACGTTCACTTCGATCGCTGGGACACAAGAAATAAAAAAATCAGGCTTTTGGAAGTCATTTAGACAAACGTATCTTAGTATTCTCTATAACCATGCAAAATGTCTGGTTAATAGTAGCAATTATTGTTTCGGAGATAATGAATGCCGGTGAAATAATTCGCGCAGCCGCTATGTTGGATTGGTGAAACGAATTAAAATTCTATAAGCACAGTCGAGGTCAGACGATGTAAGTACTTACCTAGTTTAGGGGCCGATAACCTCGACGTTAGGCTCCTTTAAACAACAATTATCATCATCATCACCTTACCGAGTTTCGTTGAAATCTCTCCAGTCGTTTAGATTTTACTAGGAGGGAAGGGGTCACGTGACATGCACAAAAGATGTTCTCAAAGAGATTGCTTCGGATGTAGTACGTACTAAGGTTGGTATATAAGGATTAGCTTTGGAGCACCACATCAAACCAATCATCAGATTGAAATAAAACAAGGACATTGATGACAATCCAACAAATTGCATGAAGGTTTACTGAGAATATTAATTTACTGTATGTATTTGTTAGGTGTGCATGATGTGCTTATATCCACAAGGAATAATTCGTTTTCAATTAAAGTATCAGGAAACCGTATAAGGAGCTATTTTCTTTAACGTGTTATCTTTTATTTTATTTTCAAACTTACTTTCGAAAGAACGCCATTGATATTGGTGCTTTTCTTATTGTTATAATTCTTACACTAAGCAACTTGGCGACGCTGTATTTCAGTGCTATCTAGCGAGTGACGTGAGGACTATTCACTGTTCGCTACTGCGGACGATCGAAACACATTATGAAACAAGAGATGACGGATTATTATTAGAAATATTATGTCCATACATTTCCTGTAACTTAGTTTCAAACACCATGTGTATCTTTCTTTTGCGTGTGGTCTTTGATAACGCCTTCATCGGGATGTCACAATTCCTGGCTCCATTGCTAACATAATCTCCATCAAGTAGGAGTGTTCTTTTGGGAGACGGGCTAGTTTGATGTAGAGCGGAATCGTGGATGACCAAACTCATTCATTAAAAAAGATATCAACGTTTTTTTCTTCTTAAACCTTTAATGACTTTTAAAATATCATATCAAAAATATGCTCCGGATTCCTTCACGGTAGAAAGGTTCTTTAAAGTTGTTGGTTTTTATTTCTCAGGCATAGTAATTTAATTAAGGATCTTTCCAAGAACAGCTTGGATCAAGTTCCAATAGTGGTTAAACTGGTCCGAATTTTCTCTTGGACCAGAAGAGAGCATGCAAGCCAATGGTGCCAAGTCTTCGTTTTGAAGATGATTGTTATTTTAACGGAAGGAACATCAAGGTCATTTGCCCATTGTAATTCAGTTAAAACACAAATATATATATTTTTAATAGACGTGAATGGCTAAATAAGAAAAGCAACCTAATATAATTAAATTAAAATTAGTACTACTAATATTAATAATAATAATAATAATTGTTATTATTGCATACAATTGAACCTGGACGGAGGAGGGAACACGGCGAGCTGATTTGTATTTAGAGCAACTTTTTAAAACATATTTTCGCTGCTTGAAGTTAACTATTTAACCATCTTATATAACCCCGGGCGCTACAGCCCATGAAGGGCCTAGTCCTACCAAGTGACCGCTGCCCAGCCATTTGGCCTGCATATATTGGCATTACGTGCGGTCAGCGCATCGGGTCCCCTCGGTCATTAATCTTGGTTTTCGTGACCGGGGCACTGCCTCACTGTCAGACAGCTACTCAATTGTCCTCACGAGGCTGAGTGCACCCCGTTTCAGTCCTCACGTCAGTTTCTAAAATCCCTGATGGAGCCGGGAGTCGAACCCGGGGCCTCCGGGTGATAGGCAGGCGCGCTACCCTAACACCACGGGGCCGGCTCTAACCATCTAAAGCGAGAGATTGTACACTGAGTGTGATAGTGGGATGACTGCGTGGTGACCGATGCAGCTGACAAGACGAGTGCGCATAGAGATAATAGGGGGAATTACATCAACCGCGGTCGGCCGATGCACGGGCAACAACCGAGTGGAAAATTTCCACGCGCGACGGTGCTGATATGTAAATATAACCCTGTATAATGACTGGAAGTCTGTGAATCAATGAAGTACAAAAATACTTTGATTCCACTGGGATTTCTGGCCTTGATGTCCAAAAACGTTCCCACTTTTGTGATATGGTTAACTGTTGGTCCCCACCACCCAAAGTGCCTAAGTGCCAAAAACTCCTCTAACAGGAGAGAAAGAAAGAAATATCAACCGGGCTCGATAGATAGATAGATAGATAGATAGATAGATAGCTTTATTTTGTCTGGCAAGATTAGGGCCATTGGGCTCTTCCATCTAACCAGATTTTACAATTAATACATTATTACAATATTAGCAGAACTTAACAATGGTACTTAAATCTAACAGAAATACATTTCAGATCCAATCACAATACATATAATGACAGGTAAGCATGGCGTAGGAAAAAATATGTTAATTAATTAATTATTGCTAAACTAAATGTCGCCTCCGTAGCGTAGCGGTCAGCATGGTTAGCTGCCGCCCCGGAGGTCCTGGGTTCGATTCCCGGCTCTGCCACGAAATTTGGAAAGTGGTACGAGGACAGGAACAGGGTCTACTCAGCCTCGGGTGGCCCAAATGAGTAGAGGGGGTTCGATTCACCCTCAGCCATCCTCGCAGTGGTTTTCCGTGGTTTCCCACTTCGTCATCGGGCAAATGCCGGGATGGTACATTATTCAAGGCAACGGCCGCCTCCTTCCCTCTTCCTTGCCTATCCATCCTAACCATCCCTTACCTTCCCTCACGAGGCCCCAGTTCGCTTTGCAGGTGAGGCCGCCTGGGCGAGGTGCCAATCCCACCTCACCAGTTGTATCCCTTCCGATTAGATGTTCCCAGCTCTAGGACACTGCCCGTAGAGGCGGTAATGGTGAGTTCCCTCGCTGAGTCCGTGGGTTCCACCAACCTGAAGGGTAAACGACTAAAAATAAATAAAAATAAATATATAAATTGCTAAACTAAGAAATTAATAGGGAAATACAAACACTAATAAACTGGGAATGATAGGGAGCATCCAAGCAAAATAAGTCATAAGCGCTCCTCTGTTGTCTTAAGGGGGAACATAAAGCTTGAGGAACCAAAACAACAACGATTTTAATATTACTGTATAACCGAGCCTGTCATAAATCTTGTACACCAATTATATACATTTCCAAGCAAACGCACACATCCTGCTATTAGAAGCCAAGTGCTACAATTTCAAAGTTCAAATCGTAACTATTTTTGTCCAATTTTCAAAACAAGAGTTTAGTGCTTTTCAGTCGGTCAACACGAATGTACCCAAAAGAGATGGGTTATGCCCTAATCCTGAAATAAATTACACGAGATTAATAAAACACTAGGATGACCAGTTTCGATCGTCAAGCGATCATCATCAGATCCATTACACTTAGGCTACAAAATCTATGTTTGAAATACAGGTGAAAATATTTACAATATGTACAATTATTTAGTTGCAGTATTGGTACTGCAACTGTCAGTGTATGCTAAATGCAGTATATATGTTAGGTGAAATGCTAAATGGTGATAGCTATCCGGAGATTGTACTTTAGAGAGATTATATGGTTGTAAACTATGGTTAAACTATAAAATTTTTGGCTAACTACTTATCTGATTGTCTTCCGTATTACAGCTACTCGCAGTTTTCGTGCTCACTGGAACTCGCTGTGCGGTCGACTGCGGTGGTTATCTTAACGACTGGTTTTTCCCCTGCCTCCTCCCCCCAGTCCCTACGTGCTGTGGGGAGTGATAGCGATGTGTTTATGTGAGGTGTTGCCAACCTAGATAAGATGTATGTTATTGAATGAGGTGGGTCCACAACTATTAAAGACCGTGGATTGGCCTTCGCCACGCGTGGAGCATAACTCATTCGAACTAAGCGTTGACGGTCTTATGAGGACGTCCCGGCACCTTTAATACTGCCGCGAATATGGGCCTTGGTTTATTGCAGAAGCAAAGTACATCGTACACCTGATCCAGATAACATTTACCTATTAAAAACCCCCTAATTTCCCCCCTTTTTTATCTAGCTTGGCTGTGTCGCTAAATTGTGTTTTGTTTCCGACAGGGTGTGTTTTTTTAGTAGCGTGAAGAGGGGTGAGCTCTCCATGAACGTGTGTTCATTTAGATTGTTGGGATTGTTTCGTTTGGCTAGGTGTATCTCGATTGCTTCCTTTATGTCAAGAGCTCTGCCTTTCGATTCGTGATGGATTATTTTAAGGTCCGACTCTATGTTGGTAAAGCTGTGCCCTGCGTCACACATATGTTCGCACACGGCTGAATGTGTTCCGTATCTTATCGCATTCCTATGTTCATTATAACGTGTGTCTACTTGCCTTCCACTCTGCCCGATGTAATTAGCTTGACAATCGGTGTCTTGGCACGTTATAGAATATACCCCTGACCTTGAATACGGGTCACGTTTATTTAGATTACTATTTAGGAGGTGCCTAGCGGTTGTGTTTTTCGTTGTGAAAGCTATCTTTATGCCTTGTTTTTTGAATAGGTTAGTGATTTTATATGTATTCGCATTCACATAGTTGAAACGCGCAAATTTTTTCTCATTACTGTCCGGTTTGGGAATCGTTTTATCTTTATTTTCATGTTTGGCTATAATTTGATTTATTTTGCTTGGCGAGAAGTTGTTTTCCTTTGCAATTTGCATAATAGTTCTTATTTCCTTATTATAGTTGTCTTTTGACATGGGTATGTTTAAAGCTCTGTGCACCATTGAATTGAAACCCGCTAGTTTGTGCGTACTGGGGTGATTAGACTGATTGTCGATTGCATGCGAGGTTTGTGTTGCTTTCCGGAATATGGAATATGAAAGGTCGTTGTCTTTACGTTCAATAGTTATATCGAGATAATTTATTTTCCGGTCCATTTCGGATTCCTTAGTGAATTTGATAGAGTGGTGAAGGCTATTAATGGATTGGAGAATTGTTTCTTCGCTTGTTAGTTCAGTATCGTAGATGCAAATTACATCATCTACGTATCTTTTCCATAGGTAAATGTTATCTGGATCAGGTGTACGATGTACTTTGCTTCTGCAATAAACCAAGGCCCGTATTCGCGGTAGTATTAAAGGTGCTGGGACGTCCTCATAAGACCGTCAACGCTTAGTTCGAATGGGTTATGCTCCACGCGTGGCGAGGGCCAATCCACGGTCTTTAATAGTTGTGGACCCACCTCATTCAATAACATACATCTTATCTAGGTTGGCAACACCTCACATAAACACATCGCTATCACTCCCCACATCACGTAGGGACAGGGGGGAGGAGGCAGGGGAAAAACCAGTCGTTATGATAACCACCGCAGTCGACCGCACAGCGAGTTCCAGTGAGCACGAAAACTGCGAGTAGCTGTAATACGGAAGACAATCAGATAAGTAGTTAGCCAAAAATTTTATAGTTTAACCATAGTTTACAACCATATAATCTCTCTAAAGTACAATCTCCGGATAGCTATCACCATTTAGCATTTCACCTAACATATATACTGCATTTAGCATACACTGACAGTTGCAGTACCAATACTGCAACTAAATAATTGTACATATTGTAAATATTTTCACCTGTATTTCAAACATAGATTTTGTAGCCTAAGTGTAATGGATCTGATGATGATCGCTTGACGATCGAAACTGGTCATCCTAGTGTTTTATTAATCTCATGTAATTTATTTCAGGATTAGGGCATAACCCATCTCTTTTGGGTACATTCGTGTTGACCGACAGAAAAGCACTAAACTCTTGTTTACTAAGGCAACACTGAAAATATGGCTTCAAACACCACAATTTTCAAAATTTGGTTCTTACTTTGTGGTGACCTTCACCTTTTAACTCATATCTCCCAAGTGTTTAGGAATGTTATGACTTTCCTTTTTAAAGTTTGGTGCTAAACCTTCAGCTACAAATAGAACCTCACTCAAACATTTATGACTTTAATTAGTCTTTCTATGAAACGTTAAAAATATTTCCTTAGTTTGCTCAGAAGAAAAATGAAATAATAATGCTCAATTTTTAATAATGTGGAAATGTGTGAGATTCAGTTTGTAGCTGAAGGTTCAAGACTCACTTTAACCCTTTATAGGTTTGTGATCTATATATTTAACACCTAATATAAAAGGATTTTGCAGGCTATTATCAAAGGTGCTAATAGTTGAAACTTTCTGCCTAATTCCAACAAAATTTCTTGTAGATGTATTATTTATGATAAGGAAATATTATATCTGTCCTGTTTGATGGTGCTGGATAAAATTTCAACCAGTAAATACAATCAGACATATTAAAATTAGACAATAAAATAAAGCAATAAAATAAAACATAAATATACAAATTAAAATAAAACACACTAAGAGTTAAAATAAAACATGAATGGCATTAAGAATAAAATAAAACACACTAAAAATTAAATTAAAATTAAGATTATAAAATTGAAAAGTTAGAATTATAAAATTAAAAATAACAAATCACTGGCGGATTGTAGATAGAATGCATAATGTCGTATATGGGTGAATAACATTATGAGCAAGTTAATTTCATGAAATAAAATACTAATAGTTGTTGAATTAAAGAAAACAATAGTGAAGGCACATATACACCAAAATCACATTTCATCAAAATCGGTCCATTGGGGAGTTGTTGGCGATTTACAAAAGAAAACGCCTTGTGGTTTAAATATATAGATGCCAACGTAAATCGCAGAGAATTCATTATTTTACGGGAATTTTAAAAGTAAAGTATGATTTGGCTACGTAATACCAATGGCAAGAAAGAAAAATATGGAAATAAAATAACATGTCGGAAGTGGGTATCGAACCCCTTCCATTTCACGATCCATGAATTCAGAGCTCGCAACGCTTCCACCTGAGCTACCAAATCATTGGTAAAATGGCGCAGTATTAAGTTACGTAAACAGTATACACACTCAACAGTCTGTATAAGTTCTTCTAGATGTCCCGTCTTTTATAATTCCATTCCAGTAGGCCTATATTTCGTGGAAACATCATAAACAATAGAACTGCGCGCCACCTCTCTTTATATTAGGTGCAACTGCACCACTTGCGAGAACTAAAAGCTCAAGCAGCCGTAACCTCCCTATGAAGGCTTCAAAAAAGATGGTATATTGGCTTTCACGGCCAGTGAATTAAAACTCAGCAATTCTTCTAGGTTTGTGCCGTGTCTTGGACACAAACCGAAAAGAATTGCTGTGTTTTAATTCACTGGCCGTGAAAGCCAATACACCATCTTTTTGGAAGCCTTCATAGGGAGGTTATGGCTGCTTGAGCTTTTAGTTCTCGCAGTCAAGTGGTGCAGTTGCACCTAATATAAAGGGAGGTGGCGCGCAGTTCGTCACTCCTATGGGGGTCCAGGCGAGGACACCAAGAGCCCGCCGATGAGCCAGCTTGGTGTCCTAGGCGAAACCCCACACAAGACATGGCACAAACCTAGAAGAATTTCTGAGTTTCAATATTCCTCTCCTTTATAATTCTTATAAATAACTATTACATTAAGACGCGGTGGACATCCGCCATTTCTGTCATTAACCAAGCTGATTCTGCGCATGCGCTTGGGCCAATAATTTTGCATTTTTGTTTATAAATTTAAAAATATATTGTAACATATTTCTTTATTTTAAAGACACTCTGCAAATATACAGGCCAAGGGCTTTCGTCAGAGTGCATTACGAAGTCAATCGGTTCAGCCGTTCTGCCAATCTCGTGATAACAAAAATCAGCTTACTATTTTAAATATATAGATAATTAAATACATAATTTTTAAAATTTATTTAAAATAATTGAAATGTGGCTGTATCGTCGCATGCTTCGTATATCGTGAACCGACAAGGTGAGAAACACCGAGGTGCTGGATCGGATGGGCAAGGAGATGGAGGTGCTCTACAACATCAAGCCACAGAAGCTACAATATTTTGGCCACGTGATTCGAAATAACAAGTACCGACTCCAGCAGCCGATCATGGAAGGCGAGATTGAAGGACGGCGCAGACCAGGGAGGAGGAGGATCTCCTGGCTCAAGAATTTGCGGGAATGGTTTGAACTTGACTCAGCATCTCTGTTTCGAACGGCAACCTCGAGGCAAGGGATTGCAATGATGATCGCCAATCTTTGACGCGGAGACGGTATATAAAGAAGAAGAAGATTTAAAATAATAAAATTGAATATTTAAAATCAAAATAAAACTTAGAGCTGAAATGAAAATTTAAATAAACAAATTAAAGTAAAAATTTGAAAGAAATTGTACGACCTATAAAGGGTTAAAAGAAGAAAAGTAAAAACATTCCTAAACACTTGGGAGAGATTAGGGAAACAGTCAATGACAGCACAAAGCAAGAACCAAATTTTGAAAAATGGTTGAAAATAGTTACGATTTGAATATAATATTGAACATTTAAGACTTTCCTTTTAATAGCAAGGTGTGTGTGTTCCCTTGGAAATGTATATAATTGTTGAGCCGCAGTTCCGACTCTTAAATCAACAATAACTAACTAAACTGATAAATTGTTGAGCAAACTCCTTGACAGGGACATTCATGATATTGAAATAGTTATTGTTTTGCCTTCTTTAGCTGTATGTTCCTCCTTAAATCAATAATAATAATAAAAAGTATGACTACACATCTCGTTCCAAAAGACAGTCTTTTTCTGTACGAAATTTGACATACAGAATTTTAACACGAAATATGGCAAGGTCAATAGAGTCGCCCACTTTAAATACCTAGGTGAAGTGCTTGAGCCGACGGGAAAAGAGAAAATCGCGCAGAGCACTAGGTTAATTAAAATGAAGAGCGACTCACGGTGTCTACAACAAATAATGTCTGTCCACATTCATCAAACTTTGTCATTACAACACGGATATTAAACCTGAGGACTGAGGTGCTTTATGCCAGTGAGACATCGACGTTACACTCTAAGGGCGAATTGGAAATATATTCTCACAGAGGAAAGAAAAAATAACAAGGAAAATGATTGGACCAAAGCACACAGATGAAGGATACAGGCTTCACTCCAGAGTCACCACAGAGATATTGTCCAACCTCGCAGCAGACATCAGAAAGAGGCGACTAAAATTTTACGGCCACATCAGCGGACTCACACGAACCAGACTCACCAACAAAATTCTTCGATACCACAGCGGCTCAAGATTACATGTCCAGCGAAAATTACCTCAATGATGGATCAGATAACGTCGATGTTGGCCTCCTTCTAAGATAATCGCCACCACCTTATCTCAGTGGTAACCTAATGTAAACCTACGATTCCCTCCATGCTTTTCCACCTCATAAATTATGGGTAAGGAACATGGATGCTTTGAAAACCACTGACCTTCGCACAGCCCAGGTGTCGGTGCCCATTGTCGAAAATAACGGGAAACGAGAAAGTGATTCTATTCAAACCCACTATAAGCGAGAAGATTGGTTTGGTGAATAAACCAAGTCGCTTCTCGGCAACAGTTAAAATAACCTGCTTCATTCCTGTCAGCAGGTGCAGGGATTAGTTGAATAAGGGACCAGATTAACCAGATCTCTGTGTGTTTATCGTAAATGTTGTGCGTTTGTCAGTAAACATATTTTGACGTCTCTCCATTAAACTCAATTTCTCAGTTTCGCTTACATTGTTGTTACATAGAATTTGCTCTCCTAGGACATAGCCTGCTGTCCTTGGAGCGGTCATCTCTGTTGAGTAATAGTTATTTTTTGCCGCAGCTGAAGCGTGGCCCCATTCGTGAAAGAACTAAACGCTTCTACCGGGATAGCAGGTGATTCGGTTTCGAGCCCCCCCCCCCCCCCCTTACGATCACAATGATCTTTAGGGCATTTGTCTTTGTATGAGACAAGACACATCTTTAAGTAATCTACCAAAAGTTTATCTACATGCAGGTTCAATAATGAAAATCTGTGGTAGAAGATGTGTTCAAGTTGCACTGTATCTAGGCTTATAATGTAGTTAGCTCTCGTTGCGTAGTGGCTAGCATGCTTGTCTGTCAACAGGGAGGCCCGGGTTCGAATGCTCGCTCTGCCAACAAATTTAATTCTGGTCTGCGGGTTGGAACGGGGTACACTTAGCCTCGTAAGGCAGCCATCCTCAGCCATCCTGGAAGTGGTTTTCCGTGGTTTTCCACTTCTACTCCAGGAAAATGCCAGGATAGTACATAACATTAGACCACTGTCACTTCCTACCCATATTTTACCTGAATTACAAATGCACACACTACTACAGACATCAGAGTGACACAGGTTATCAGACAAATTCTCAACTCACCCAAGTACACAGGGCTACTTGACCATGACGTCGCGAAGCCCCTAAAACAACTTTTAGTAATATAAGCGCATCATTACTCACTAACGCTTAGTGGCGCTATTCTGCCTAGATTACGGCGTTTACAGTACTTACACAATTATAATATTCTATCAAATGGCATTTCGATGAATACACACAATTTCACATTCATAGTTACATCTCTATGATGTCAGTAATAGGGGATGAAGGCGCAGTGGTTATCTGCTTGCCTCTCACCAAGAAGGACCGAGGTCAATTCCGGGTAATGCATGTGGTTATTGGAAGTGAAATGTGACGTCCTGTGTTTCACATTCCACGAAGAAAAAAGGTCACATGTCTCAAGAACGCGGGATTATTAGTCACGTATAGATCATTCATTCCCTCCTTCCATCCATCTTTCCTTCCTCCCTTTGTTCCATCCATCTTTTCTTCCTTCCATCTTTCCTTCCATCTCTCCTTCCTTCCATCCATCTTTCCTTCCTTTCTTTCAGCCATCTTTCCTTCCTTCAATCTTTCCTTCTTTCCTTCCATCCATCTTTCCTTCCTTCCTTTCATCCGTCTTTCCATATTTCCTTTCATCCATCTTTCCTTCCTTTCTTTCATACATCTTTCCTTTCTTCCTTCCATCAATCCATCTTTCCTTCTTTCCTTTCATCCACATTCCCTTCCTTCCATCCATCTTTCCTTCCTTCCTTTCATCCATTTTTCCTTCCTTATCTCTTTCCTTCCTTAAATCCATCTTTCCTTCCTTCCTTTCATCCATCTTAGGGGCAGATGACCTCGTAGTTCCGCCCCTTAAAACAACAATAACTAACTAACTTCATCCATCTTTCCTTCCTTCCAGCCATCTTTCCTTCCATCCATCCATCTTTTCTTCCATCCTTCCTTCACACAGGTTGTACAATAGTGAAACATTACGTTGAACAAGAAGGAATTAAAGGTTTCGTCACTTCGATGATAATAATAACTACTTTCGTTCCACGGAAACAGTTGTTCCTTTTGTTGTTGTTTCTTTTGAGGACTTTGGTCATCGTGGTCATTCAGCCCCGTGCACTTGGGTGTATGTGTGGGTAGAATTTTTGTATGTTAACCTGTGTTATTTTGATGGCTCTATTAGTGTATGTATGTGTTACTTAGGTGTGATTTGGGAATGAGGTGGCCTTGGCCTTAAGTTAGGAACCATCCTGGCATTTTCTTGGAGTAGAAGTGGGAAACCACGGAAAACTACTTGCAAGATGGTTGAGGTGGGAATGGAACCATATCTTCTCAGTTTCGTTTCATGAGGATAGGTGCACCCCGTTCCAGCACACTGTACGTAGGACTTGAATGAATAATATCAGTGTTGAAGTTAGTTTGTAATGCCAGCCCAGAAGTAAATTTCTTATCATAGCCGACAATGGAATTCGGACCTCCGGGGCGACAGCCAAGTATGCTAACCACTACATTACGAGGAGAAGCAGATGACCTCGCTGTTCAGCCCCTTAACGCAAAAACAACTAACTACTTTACAAGGTGGTCTCATAGAAACATACTTTGCGCATAGCTCATTAAAGTGTAATGCGGATTTGAAGATTAAGGTCAAATATAAAGGACAATAATTTGTGAATAGAAGCAATGCCAAGCAGCTGTGCTTCGTTTTTATCCTTTATTTCTGTACTACTTATTTGTTCTTTGTGTTTCTCCTGGCTTGAGGGTTTTCCCGAGCAGGCCTTTACAATAATGCGCATACTTCTGAGTTTGGTTGAAAAAGAAGCTTAAATGGAGTTCAGGCGAGTGCTCCGCTAGTGCAGTTGTACTGGAATTGATTCTCTTCCGCCGTTCAAGGAACGGTAGCTGGATCACTGGGGCAGACTTTACACCCTCTTGGGCCAGAGTCCCTGCCGATTTGTTAGGAGAAGTTGAGACTGTTCTTCGAGAAAAGCTCCTTATTTACAAGCCTTTGTGCTCAAGTGCAGATTGGATACAGTTTCCACAGAAGAAAAGGAATTGCATTACTACTGAAGGTTTACAGAGTAAAGAATGATTCACTGTCTGACGATAAAGTAGAGACAAAGATATCTGGATTTCGAATATAAAGTTTACTGGTCATAAATGTAAGCTCAAGGCAACATTCATTTAAGTCATAGAATGATTGAGTGGGAGTAGAAACACGGTTTGGCGATTTATGTAGCCTACTTTGTTGTCTTGAAGAACACTTACATTCATGAAATGTGTACATTGTAGTTAAAGATAGACAACACAGTACAACTGACAATACATTTGTTTATGTCGTCAATTCATTATAGGGGCTTGGTACATCTTGGTCATCAGCCCCGTGTAGTTGGGTGTGCGTTGAATTTGCCTGATTTATATAATGACTGTAGTTAGTGTGTGTAGCTGTATTAGCTACAGGAATTGGGTAGGCGATCCGGGACTTGAAATAAGTAACTATCCTAGCATTTACCTTCCTCATTTCGACCCAATGTCCCAGAGAGCCAGTCCACCCGCCTGCTAGCTAGCCAGGCCAAATTTGATGCGACATTGATTCCAAGAATACATCTTAAATATTACCTAAAATTAAATTTCAACACTAGTGAAAGTCGAAATACTAAAGAAAAAATTCTCCCTTTTTAGTGAATAATATTAAGACGTATTTATTTCCTGGATCCAACCGTGCGTTTTGAAACACATGCAGGCAACCAGATTAAGTCAACAATGAAAAGAAGGAAATTTATGAGTCTACAGTCCCTTTCTACAAAGAAAAGTACTACCTTCAATATTAGTGGGTGCCCGGGGAACAGTACCTTCTCTTTTTGCTACAACATACAGAACATTTCGGATCTCCAAAACCACCATGAACACCATAGCAGTAACAGCCCTTATCGGATCTATTAGGTTTTTGAGAAATCACGTATATTTGTGAATTATGTGCATTTTAAGGCTGAACAGCTAGACCCATTTTAATTATTTATTTTTAGCCTACTTTTCACATTTTGCAAAAATGAGGAAAAAGTAGACATGAGATCGGGCAAATGTGTGTCTGTCTGTCTGTCTGTCTGTCTGTCCTTCTGTCTGTCTGTCTGGCTGTGTGTGTGTCCCCCCCCTATCAACTCCTAAACGGCTGCAGCAATCGAAACAAAATTTGGTAGGAGTAAAGATCTATACATGAATACCTCACGGCCATATTTGAAAATGTTGTCAGTGCTACCAACTGCTAAAAAATCGCAATTGAAATTTGAGCTCCATGTTGGATATCTTGGAAAGTATGAATGGGAGCTATTTCAAAATTGGCACACATTCAGATCATAATATTTCAGTTTAATTTCCAGGAGGCTAAACATGGCAGTGTTGCCAAAATGATTATAAGCCTCCTGATAGGTCCAATTTTTAAATGCATATAACTTCTATACTATCAATTGGAATTCAACCAAATTTCGTATGTTGTATGTGTACATACCCGGATATGACTGAGCGTATTCTTCAGACCTACCAGGGCTGCCAACTGTTAATAAATGCTCCTAATTTATTTTATCCAAATACCAATATATCAGAAAGTATGCAAGCCGACAGCTTTAAACTATGCACACGTATAGTCCCTGACATTCTATATTAATTTGGAGTAACTTATATACGTCAGTGCTACCAACATGATTCTAAGCCTGCTGACAGGTCCAACTTTAAATACATGTAACTTCCATACTATCATTTGGATTTCAACCAAATTTCGTATGTGCTATGTGTACCATAACAGATATGACTATGCGTATTCTAAGGAGCAACCAGTGCTGCCAACTGTTAATATGTGCTGTCCCTATTTTTGTTACCCTAATATCAATATATCAGAAAGTATGCAAGCCAATAGCTCTAAACTTTGCACACGTATAGTACCTGCCATTCTAGACGAATTTGGAGTAACTAATATACGTCAGTGCTGCCAACATGATTCTAAGCCTGCTGATAGGTCCAATTTTAAAATGCATGTAACTTCTATACTAACTAATGGATTTCATTCAAAATTGGCACAGCAATAGATCATATTATTTCAGATTATTTCTGACCAATACATGCATGACATTGTTGCCAACATGATTTTACGCGCGCTGTTAGATCCAATGTTTAACTGCATGTAACGTCCATGCTATTCATTGGACTTCAACCAAATTTTGTATTTTGTACCTTAAGAGACGGAACTAAGAATATATTCAGTCATCAGGGCTGCCAACTGTAGTGCTCTATTAGGATACATTATGCCAGGTATACAGTATTTCGAACTAATTGGAAATTTCGATATTAGCAACTTAATTTCGTCATTATTCTAGATAGGTTCATATTCTGTAGAATAATCATTGGCATGAAAAGTAGGCTGTATAGTTCTTCACGGAACTTCTTGTTAGTTGTGGTTTGTCCATGTATTAGTTTATTTCTAATTTATACATTGTATGAGATACATTTCATTCAGTATTTTGTTAACCTTCTAATTTTACTTCTTTCACCTTATTATGATGATTTGTCAGATCTCTTCTTTTTCTTTTTATGGTAACTCCCGCCTTCTGGTCATGGACCTCAAGGAGGCAGGGTGTGTGTAGCCCTACCACTTATAGTGCACACCTGGATACTGCTACACCCTCAAAGGCACACGACTGGTGAGTTTGGGAGTTGGCGATCCCCAGGGATTCCTGAGCTGGGTCCGGTTTTCCCCTTTTTACGTTGCCTTTGGGGCGGACCCTCTCCTCTTTCCCTTTCCTATCTGCCTTTCATGGCTCTCCATTCCAAATCCCTTAATTCTCATTATTCGAGGGCTGGGGGCATTTACTTTCCTCCTGTCTTTTATTTACCTCATTCTTCTTTTAGTTTCCCATTTCCTCTACTAGTGTATAATAAGTCAGTAGTTAGTTTTAGTTGTAAGTGTGTAATTAGTAGAGACGAAAATTATAGGCACTAAAAAAAGATAAAATAGGCAGGCATGTAGGCTCTTAAAATAGCCAAAATAGGCATGTAAATATGCACTAACATGTGAAATAGGCAACAAAATAGGCATGAGGAAATTTCTTTTAATTTAATTACATTTATTTATTTATCGTATGACTTTTGCATGCAGAAACAAGATTGAAAGATGACAGAAAGTACTATATACAATATATACATAAATACACATGACAAGAAACAGCAACATATCTATATTTTTAAGTCCAAACTATCCAGCCACAGTATCATAGAAGGTGTGGCCTGAATAAAGTCCAGTGGATCACCTTCATAGGCCCGCAGTCTGCACTCGAATGCAATGTGTTGTATAGACTGGGAAGGAGCACCGCAGTCACACTGGGGGGACGGAACTTTGCCCCATCTGAACAAGGACTCTGCGCAGATTCCGGTATTTGTGCGGATCCTATTTAGAGCAGTCAATGCCCTCCTTGGGAGGTGAAATCCTGGAACTGGACTGTTTTTGGAAAGTAGAGGCCAAAGCAGGTGGTCAGTATTGAGAGTCCACTCTCCTTTCCATATTTAATTACTATAAAAAGAATTAACAATAAGCAACTTATAATTTAATAACTGGCCTGGACTTGTAAAGATAGTCTTCGCAGCCTTGCAAAACACGCTGTGACATCGTCCTAGCCGCGCCAAATTGGATCTGCAACCTATGTTTGGCGAAGGCTTAGCAGAGGCGTAACAGAGTTCACTAGAGGCCACACACAGCGCTGGTGAAAGTTACTCGCGACTTTTTCAAAAAATTTGCATTTAAGTTGAAAATCTCTATTTTCACAGGAAATGAATCACAGTTCAAAATACCGTTTTTTAATTTTCATCCACTCTGTGTCAAGAGACCACCAGAGTTCTAACTCCTCGTTCAGTAATTAAATGATTATTTACATTTTATATATAAATTATTGAGAGTTAATGTCTATTAGAGCATTGCAACAAAACAACTTGCCACAATACATAATTCAATAGGCCTATAAATGCAACAATGAAATACGATCGTAGTTCTCAATCACAAAAACATAAAAGGAACAAACGAACTTAGCTCTTTACAGCAAGCTTGGCATCGGTAGTGAAATTGGTATCCCCTGTGATCCACTGCTTCAGCCAGTAAGACTTCGATAATTTATCCTTCAGGTATGCCATGGACACACTTCTTCTTCGCAATAAATCACACAAGGTTCTGAATCTGAAGTGAAGATCAAGTGTACGCTTACACAGTTTGCATCGAGAGGGATGTAGGAGATACGGGTTGTGTAACATAATTCGACGTTGATTGGTTCTCGCATGTGTCTTGCGAGGTTGGAGGGGTTGAAGGCGTCGAGGTCAAATTGATCCTTGTTTCTTCTGATGGAAATTTCCCAAGCGTTATTGCTGGTTACTTCAGAGAATTCCCATTCTTGTTCGTGGGGTAAACACATATTGAGAAATGGGAATATAATTCTGTAGAGCACACTAGCTACAATATAATGCAATTTAAAATACAGTCAAAAGGCATCAAATTGGCAATTATAGTACAAATATGCACAAACCATTGAAATAGGCATTTATAGGCACAATAAAACCAATGAAATCTAGCCAAACAGAACCTAAAACAGATTTATATCTCAAAAGCCTAGGTTTCTAAACACAGGAATAAAATAGGCAAATAGGCAAATTCCCGTCTCTAGTAATTAGTTTTAGTTTTATTTGTATTTTCATTTTCATTTTCACGATCACCCAAACCATTAGGGGCCGATATCCCAGATGTTAGCCCCCTTAAAACAACACTTATCATAATCATTATCATAATGATAATGATAGTGTGGCCTCCGGAGAGGCCGAGTGCGTGACCTGGGCGTCGTAATGAGGATGAAGTGATAATGAAGACGTCACGTACACCCAGTCCCCGAACCACGGGAATTAACCCCAGGAGATTAAAATCCCAGATGGCTCGGCCGGCAATCGAACCCGGGGCCCTTCGGGCCAAAGCCTAGCGTGCTAACCATTTAGCCACTGAGCTAAATCATTATCATCATCATCATCATCAGATTACGGCTACCCTCTACCTACAGTAGTTGTGGACACAGATACGTCCTGCTATGCTCACTCAATGCTAGGCCATGCCAATAATGCATGTACTCCCAGAGGAAGAGCGTTGAAATCTGGGCTAGTGGATATCTTGTCTGAACAAGCTCACGAGTGAGAGTCCTCGATGTTTTATGACTCCGGCAAACTTTTTCTCGAGACACACTTGCTCTATTTGTCTTGCGATGCTATTGTCTCCCAGTTTCTTCAATATCATCTCACACTTGCCGCAGAGACTCCACAAGTATGTGGCTTGGCCTACTTCTCTAAACTATGGTGGAACACATCGAACTACATGAATAAAGGAAATGCAAGGATATTACCAAGCAATTTAAGCTAAACTTTCACTCCAAGGAATACGCGAGCCGAGCATACACAAATATTTTATAGGCTACATATCCATTTTGGTAATGGAATGAATTGTTCAGATTCTCTTGAGATTCCAGTATATTTCAAAGGTCAAGTCCTTAGCAAATTGCATCAAACTGACTGAGATCACAAGATAAACACGTGAACATTACTTACAAATTAATAATAATAATCTCTATACATAAAAATAAAGGTTTCTGATAGTGTGTTTGTATGCTTGCTTGCTTGTTTGTTGTCCCATATGCGTTCATTATACAGCATTCACTGGATAGCGATAAAACTTTGGTGAGTTGTTGTCCACACTACCACGATGGTTTCTAAATTAGTAAATTCATTTTATACTAGCAGACCCATGCGAGAACTCTCACATAATGGGGTGTGTGCGCCCCATGTGTACAGACTACCCGCCTGGCTCTAGTGCTATGCGGGCTGTACGTGACACAGTTCTGCCAGGGGCTATCGTCTTGTTTATTTGTTTAAAAGCACTTCATAAACAAATAATAATATTTCCGTTGACTTTTCAAGAAAAGCAAGTTGTTTCCTGTAGTATTGAGACGATTTGGAAGATTTTAGTACAAACCACACCTTCTAGCTCCCTCTGGTTTAGGAGCTTGAGTTTTTTTGGAACATACACCTTAGCGTATTATATAATTAGAATATTAGGTGGCGCACGAGTAGTTTCAACAAAAGAGTGTTGATGCGTCAATCGTTTCAAGAAAGTCCCATATGTATTCATAGACCTTTCATCCGATTGCGATGAAACTTTGGTGAATTGTTGTGCAAATTCCTGCGAAGGTTTCTGAATTAGTAAAACCATTTTACATTAGCAGGCACACGCATCGTTTCTACAAATGCGTGTCAGCCCAAGAATTGTTTCAACGAATGAACTTTGGTTAGTTGTCTTGTGCACGCCCGCGAAAGTTTCTGAATTAGTAAATCCATTTCACAATAGGTGGTGCGTGAGTTATTTCAACAGAGGAGTTTTGGTGCGCTAATAGTTTCAAAAAATACACTTTGATCAGTTTTTTTCTTGTCCCAGTAATTTGGATTGTGTGGCAATACCAGTTAACCCCAACACTTCTGCTAACTCACCTAGCAGCTGCTGAAGCCTCGGTTAAAAGCCCCTCATATGACTGTAACATATTGGTTACAGAGTTCACATTTAAGGTTAAGAAAATGTCGCTTTCTGGGAGTGCTGTGCATTGTCCCAAATTAGATCTCTATGTAATTTGGCAGGGAGGTGGCCTTGCCTTGTAGTGTTCCATGTTTATATGGATATTTCTTTTTTTTAATGGTGTTTTGTTTTATCTTTTATCTCTGTGACTGTATATTATAGTGTTAGTTCTGTGATGGATGATTATTGGTTTACTTGGACTATGGAAATTTTAGATGTTAGAGGTACTGAATGTATGAATTGAGAAGATTAGAAGATCTCGTTGCAAATAGAAATATTAGGTTATGAAATGTGTTTCCTTATGGTATTTAATACCCCCCCCCCCCCCCCGAATAAATAGAATTAAACGGTTACAAATGTCGTACCAACGTGGAGCTCAAAAAAGGAAATAAATTAAATATGATCAGTGTAAGTACAGTGCAATGAAGTTAAGAAAAGTGTGGTTAAATTTGTTGTGATAGTAGTAGATGATGTTAAGATTAAAGATGATTATGAATTGTTGGTAGAAGGCTACGGAACGAAATCGACGCAGCAATTAAGAAGTATGGAGAGCCTTTGAAGGAGTATTTAAGTAAGGAAATAGGAGAAGTAAACGTATCTGTAAATGAGAAGGTAGGGTCAGTGACCAAGCAGTTGGAATCTTGGAAAAGTGCCTTTGAGTGTAGAGGAGGAGGACGTGGAGGCGATGTGTGAAGTATGTGATGCTGGAGTGGCTGAAATAGAAGGAAATGATAGAAAACTGAATGAAGAAGGGTATAAGAAGCAGGAAAATTATCAGAGAGGTCGGTGGGGGGGGCGTAAGAAATCAGGTGATATGGAAGAAACTGAAGGAGAGGAAGCAGGTGAATGAAAGGAAAAGGTAGAAGAGAAAGGAGAAACGCATAACGGAGAAGGTGAAACGGAAGAACGGAAGAAAGTAGGTGATATTGAAGAAACTGAAGGAGAGGAAGCAGGTGAAAGAAAGGAAAAGGTAGAAGAGAAAGGAGAAACGGATAAGGGAGAAGGTGAAACGGAAGAGCGTAAAGAAGATGGTAATGGAGAGGAAGAAAATGAAGAATAAATGAAATATGGACAAGAGGGAGGACAAGGTGAAGGAAAACAAGGTCAAATGGAGGAGGATGAAAATGAAGACAAGGAAGAGGATGAAATAGAAGACAAGGTAAAGAAAAAGAGAAAGGAGTTGTTGAATACTATGTGACAGACAGGAAAGAAGAGGAAAAAAAATGAGGAAGGGAAGGAGAGAGAAACGGTGGAGATTGAAGATGAGGAATACCAGGTGCGGAATGACATGGTGGATGAAGAAAAAGACGAAATGGAAGATATAAGAAGGAGGAGGTAGATTAAGAGAACAGAAGAAAAGGAAGAAGGAAGAAGAAGGAAAGAAAGAAGGTGATATGGAAGAAACTGAAGGAGAGGAAGTAGATGAAGGAAGGGAAAAAGTAGAAGAGAAAGGAGAAACGAAAGAGAAAGAAGAAGTTGATAAAGGGGAAGGTACTGTTCTCAATCCTCATAACATTACGATTTTGGATCCTGTTGGTGATGGAGAACTAGTTTGCAACCAGTTTCGTAATACATTTGATTATAATGTAGTTAACAATTATGGGTATTCTGTTTTGAATGATATGGTTGAAGTGTCACGAGAACCTTCATATGTTCCGAATATAGGTTTTGCAGGAAGTGCAGATTCTATATATGATGATGACAATGATGGGTGTAAAGTGATTAATCTGGATATTGATAGAGATGATTATTCAGTTTATACATTCGAGATGGTAGCAACATCGACAAGAGCAGTTCAGATGATGAAAAGTGTGGAGATGGCATATCTTTATAAAATGAACTCATTTTTTCAGTTCTTCGAGACTTAAAATATTCGAAAGTGGATTTCAGCTTGGTGATGGCTTGGATTCAGAATATTTAGTTGTTGCCTCAGGGATGCTTACACGAGATAGTCAAGGGAAGATGTCTGTGGAACAAATAGGCTACAGAAAGAGCCAGCAGTTGTTAAAGCTAATGCATTATCGCTTTCCGAGGTAGCTAAGGAAGCAAATTTTGACAATTTGGGAAATGACTCAAAGGAAATAGAAATATTAGGTTATTAAATGTGTTTCCTTATGGTATTTAATACCACCACTCCCGAATAAATAGAATTGAAAGGTTACATGACGCTAATATGTGTGTGCGGAAGTTAACTTACGGAAATTACCTCCTAAAGAAACTTTTACTGCCCTATGAAGAGCAACAGCGGTCTAAGAACTGCTTATAGTTTGAGAAGCAATAGAAGAGGGAAGGCTTTTAATGGATGCAATCAGTTTTGCCTCATGAATGGATGACGTTGTATCCTTACAGTCTCGCCAACGTTGTATGAGTCGGGGGAGAACATATCCAGAATTAAACACACAATGCCAGCTCAGGAAGTGGGAATTCGAACCGCATTTGTTCTCGCTAGCGATCACACGCAGGTCATTGACCTTACGAGCAATGGCCTGCCCGAATAGTTCCACAGTCTCTCTGTAAGCCTAAAGCCTGGTGCTCTAGACGAGGCGAGGAGTGTGGTAGTTTATTAGAGCTTTCCCAGAAAGTAACACACTTTGCAGGAAGTACCAGACTCTTCAATGTCATTACTCAGCACCATTCGCACCGTAACAGCTTACATATACATGATATACGCTACAGTTGTGTAGAGACAACTACAAATGTAAAACTTTACACTGATTCACTGGTAACTCATGTTTCTACGCTGTATCACTTAACATTTGCTGAAGGATTCTAATTCTTTCTAGTTCATTAGTTAGCTACACAAAACCATCAACATTGTCTGCATAGTATTGGACTGGAGAGAGTCTGTGACTTCATGAACGGGCTTTTTCCTCTAGAATCTCCTTATTAGCATACACAGCTCTATTCTCTCTGTGTAAACCATGTGCAATGCACGTAACATAAATCATTTTAGGATAACTAACAATTAGTCTTGCCGCCTTCTTTATGTATACCGCGTCTGGTTCCGTGGCTAAATGCTTAGCGCGCTAGTGTTTGGCCCGAAGTGCCCCGGTTTCGACTCCCGGCCGCGCCATCAGGGATTTTAATCTCCTGGGGTTAATTCCCGTGGCTCGGGGACTGGGTGTATGTGACGTCTTCATCATCACTTCATCCTCATTACGACGCGCAGGTCGCCCACGGGCGTCAACTAGAAAGACCTGCACTCGGCCTCTCCGGAGACCACACGATCATTCATTCATTCATTCATCCATTGGCAGCACTCAATAAACGACAAGTACAACTTAAAACCAATAATTACTGAGACAAGGTCAATAACTCAGCATGGTTTCCATGGCTGTTTCTCCTGGGTTCGTGGACACACAGGGACATTTTTGGGAATAAAAGAGCAGACGAACTAGCTAAAGAGGCTGCACATTCAGCAATGGATGTTTCATATGACAGAACTCAGTCCCTTGTAGTTGGGTAATTGTCTGATTTTTAACGCGGCTTTTACGAATTTGCGCACCCTCGAGTGGCAACTGACTGCGCCAGGATTCAATCATGCAACCTTGGACACAGCAGACGAGAACGTTACCGTTGTGCCACGCAGCTAGTCCAGATAAAGTGAAACAAGTTTCTATGTAATGGATGCTTTTTACGGCAAGATACCCATCCTGACAGCAACCCCATCAGAGGAAATTAAAGCTTTCAGTAGATCGTTCGATTAGTAAGGCAACAATAAAAATTGATTTCCAACACGATAATGCTCATCAGAGGACTTAATGAGAAATGAAATGAGTGACAATGAATTGAAGACGGAAAGGAATTAGAGGGAAAGGGAAAAACAACGAAAAAACTTTTCAAAGATGACACGGTGGGGTTCAAACCCACACGTCCACCGAATATAGAGATAACCTGACCCCATGACCGTTGTAAAGCGTGTAGCTACTCCGGTTAGCTCCAATGTTCCCTACTTGGCAAAAATTGTGCTTCTGTCAGACCCGCAGAATATTGGCAAAATGTAATATTAGATTCTCGCCACATCTGAATGGCGAAGAGATATTTTAATATAACCAATATTGAGGATAGCATTGTCTCCTTTTGCATGAGATCACTATTTTTGGAGAATTTTGTGAGGAATGTGTTATTTTTTTTTTTTTATTCTACGGAAAGAACAAATAGCCTACCACACGCATCGAAAAGGCGATGCAGTAGAGAGACAGATTGTGTTTGAGGCGATAACAAAGGATGATGTGATGAATGAGGCAATTAACTGAACAAGACTTCTTCTTCTTCATTTCCCATTTTCCAGTTCCCTGGGTCGGGTTGCTAATCAAGGACCTCCACAGTTGTCTATCCCTCCAGCATTCATTTCCTTCTTTCAATACTTCTTTTTTCTTTTACTCCTCTTTTCTCTATGCTTTCCTTCACCGTATCTATCCTCCTCTTTCTGGGCCTTCCTCGTGGTCTTCTTCCTGATATTTTCTCCATAAATATTATTTTTGGTACTCTATATTCTTCCATTCTCATCATATGTCCGTACCACTTCAGCTTACTGGTTTCTATCTTGTCTTGCAGTTTTGGAAACGCAGTTCTCTCCCTAATGTCCACATTTCTGATTTTATCCCTCCGTGTCTTCCCAATTATTCCTCTAAGGAACTTCATCTCGGCTGCTTGGATTCGGCTTTCATCGCGTTTTGTTGTGGTCCAAGTACCTGCTGCATATGTCAAAATTGGTGTATAATATATTAAGAATAGAACTTTCATGCATTTCTCTGGGACTTCGTGGTTCCATACTAAACCTCTCAAACACTAAGTTATACACTTGTCCACTTTACAATACAAAAATATATTTTTATTTATACATTTTGATACATGTTTCGGCCCTGTGAGCCTTCTTCAGTCAAAATCAATAAAATTCTCCTAGATCATTCTAATGGTTGGTCTCTCATAAAAAAAAATTGTAAATCCATTTTTACATCGTCAATATGAATTAAAATACATGGATATAAAATGCTTAAAGAAATTAAAAGATTTAAAAATGTACAATATTTTGAAACGTGGGCTCCATTTTGTTATGTTTAATTTTTCATTTTCATTTAGTTTTCCGCTTTACAGGTTGTTGAAAACATTTTGGCAAAGCTCTAAATAAACAACGTCCGATTCCTATTTCTTCATGACAGATTTAAACACATTCCATTTTCAAGATGCTCGTACAATGGGGTAAGTTTTTTAACCAACTAAAGTAAACATCTCTTCATGTTTCCAAGTAGAAACCGTAGATTGTTAGGTAATTTTATTGTTCCAGGTCCCTAGTTTTGATTATGGATTAGCAAGAATGGAGCCCACGTTTCAAAATATTGTACATTTTTAAATCTTTTAATTTCTTTAAGCATTTTATATCCATGTATTTTAATTCATCTTGACGATGTAAAAATGGATTTACAAAAAAAAAAAAAAATTATGAGAGACCAACCATTAGAATGATCTAGGAGAATTTTATTGATTTTGACTGAAGAAGGCTCACAGGGCCGAAACATGTATCAAAATGTATAAATAAAAAGATATTTTTGTATTGTAAAGTGGACAAGTGTATAACTTATCAAAATCAATACGGAAAAACTTGAAAAATGACTAAAGTCATAGATATTCATCTCTCAAACACTGGTAAAAACCATTAGCTTGTTGGATTCTGTTTCCAATTGCTTCATTTATTGTACCATCTTCTGACTGACTGCTGCTAAAAACATAAAAAAGTCGTTTCATAAATCAAAATATTTTATACGTAACGATCGAGTAGAAATTACATTGAAGATCTACTGTATTTAAGTAGCTAAATATATAAATTAACATTACCACTATGCTAGTTAACATTTCATAATTAAATAAATTGTGTTAACAAGATATCTTAACGCTATAAGAACGTAATCTGTCACCCACAAGGCTTTGCGTTTTGTGGTATAATTTAAAAGTATTCTTCCCTTATATTGGTGAGTTTGATATTCTTCAGAGGCGAGCTAACCAGGGTCATTTAAGTCCATTAAGTCACTAAACATTCATCAACGAGGGTGTGTAGTGTCAGCGCACAGACAAGAAGGTAGCATAAACAACAGCTGCATGATTTAATTAAAGAAGCACAGATATTATTTTATTTTTTGGGAATCTGGATGACCTCACGTCACCAGTTAAAGGTTAGAACTTATCTTTTCACAGAAGATACTAAAAATGTTCTCCTACAGCTGACAGACAGGCATCGTTACATTATTTCGCTACTCCTGCACACCCCCCCCCCCCCCCTCAACCTGCGTATTTACTGTAATTAATCGAAGCACGGACCTAAGCCCGTTTCTTGTTCAATTGTGGGTTAATTGAACATTCAAAGTGTACAGATCAATTACCCGCACTCTAGTGGAGCTGGAGAACAAGATACGGCAGCAGATATCCCTCATAACAGAAGGGAATTACAACGTGTAAACGCTAATTTATTTACACGGTACAACGCTTGGCTGTCAGTTGAAGGAGAACATTTTCAGCATCTTCTGTGAAAGGCAAGTTCTTTAGTCATGATTTTCTGGTGAATTTACCATTAATTAATGTACTTTGTTACGGTTTCCACCTGCGCACAATCCGCGGTACGAGCTCGGTTGGCTGGCGGAAGGCGCCAGTTGGCCGTCCCGCTCCAGCAAAAGAATCTCACTGTACAATTTTTAATTCATTGGCATCTAATTTATTTCAATTGTTTTCCTAACTACAAGATGGCGGCATGCGAAATTTTAAAATCTTGTTTTTATTTCTTGTGTCCTAATCATGCGCCAGGTTGCAGGTTCGTAACCTGGCGCAGTCTGCTGGTAGGCTATTTAAGGATGCGTAAATGCGAGGGAGTTGTGTCGGTAGATTTACTGGCACGTTAAAGATTCCCTTCGGGGCAAAATTCCGGCATCCCGGCGTCAGGCGTCTCTAAAATCCAGAGTAGTTAAAAGGGACGTAAAACCAATTACATTATTATTATTATTATTATTATTATTATTATTATTATTATTATTATTATTATTATTCATGCGATTGAAATTTGAATATTACACCTACACAAAAATCTTCATGTAATAGTACATAACTGTAAGGTCTACATAATATAAATCCAACATGGTGAGCATCTGAAATATTTAGACTATTCTGTCCGCGAATCTATTGCAGCAATCAAACTGAAATTTTGTATGTTGATAGAGGCAATTAACATAAGTAGGATATATGAAACTAGGCTGTATAGTTCTTCACAGAAGTAAGTGTCATATAATGGAGCTGCATCAAGACGCAGTACTGAGTGTTCTAATAATAATTCAATCGACGAAAATGTATTATACATATCTCGCATCCTCTCCACCTAGGTCATTAGTCATCACCAGCGACGCCTAACACTGACATAAGCAATCCAGAAGGAATTCCTCAATATTAATTCCCACGTGCATCACTTTTTCTTGTATTTAGAAACTTCTCTTCACACTTGACCTACCTTATCAGAACAGGAATAATAACGTCTTATTGTTAGTTGCGTTCATTTGTAACCAATACTGGATTTTATTTTCCCCAAAAAGATGCACATTCTGTTTCCGTGGCTAATTTGGATGACTAGTTTCGTTCGTCAAGCGAACATCATCAGATCATGCTCACTTAGGCTTGATTTAGGTTCAGTGGATATGTGTATAACACTTAGCCTATGTGCACCAGTATTTAAAATAATTAAACTACAGAAGTTTTGAATATTAATCTTTGTAATGAGTCGGATCTTTTAAACACCAGAAGTCTTTTATTATGAATAATAATTGATTATAATAATAATAATAATAATATCGTATGGCGTCGGGTGCCGGGTGCAAGCTTTGTTATTTGACACCCAGAAGGTAGCTTGCATGTCGAATTTCGTTGTTCCTTGACTATGAAAGTCAAGGAGGTTAGATGTTAGATATCTAAGCTCCTTGGAACACTATAGCGCTTTCTAGTAGAGAAATGAGGAACTTTGTGTTGGCGGAAACTCCCGAGATTAATTTTACCATTATGAACTCGGCCTACTGAATTCAAATGGGTTCTTTGACATGCCAACATCGTATGACATGCGTATCGTATTTTTGCCGCCTTTCAAAAAAATCACATACCACGGCCGGGAGCGAACCTGCAATCTTGGGGTTAGTAGACCGACACGATATCCACTCACCCACCGTGGCAATAAAATAAAATAAAATTACATAAAAGTAGAGGAATGTTTTGTTTTTTTCACTATAATTTTACCCTCCAGGATCGGCTTTTCCCACGGAATAAGCGAGGGTTCCCACCTCTATCGCCACTGAGGGCAGTGTCCTGGAGCTTGAGACTATGGGTCGGGGATACAACTGGGGTGTGTGACCAGCACGACACCAAGGCGGCCTCACCTGCAAAGGGGCCAATGAATGAATTATAATTGATTATTATTCATATACTTTTATTCTAGGCACTAATTTATTTGGATAGGTTCGTGTTGACCAAATGATAACAATTATAACAATAGATATACGTCTTTAGAATTTAATTTCCCTTAATGCTAAGTGATCATGTAAGGATTCGATCCCGGAATCTTAAGTAAAGGAGACGAGCGCCTTAACCATTGCGCCACACAACCGGCTAATTGTGCACATATTCCACAGACTTTAATGCTCATATTGGAATAAACAAGCGTTTTCCCAGACATCTGTTCGTAATAACTAACTTATCAACTACAGTACTTTCCTCAGGCAAAGCCAGATTCAAAAAGAAAAGAAAAATCTGGAAGAAGTCTCATCTCTCTCTAACCACTTAGTCTCCGTTGAACTTGAATCAAGTAGCTTTACTCGGCAACCACTAAGAGGTTTAACAGCTCTGTCAGATCGCCGCAAGACGGTCGTTAATAGGTTTACGAGTCGACACTCTCAATGTCTCAAAGCTTTCATCATGCGGACACAAGACGTAATGTTTATTTTCTTTTTGCATGCCTGTCCTTTTGTTGACAAATATTAAATCTGCATTATAAAACATCACCTGATTTATAAATAAATAAAATAAGCTTTATGTATGAAACATATACATTTTCAGCTGAAACTTCATATTTGTACCAGATAAGGTGTACAATTATCAAATATACCTTCTATTTAATTTTTGTATGATTGTTACAGTTTAGGAAGTGAATTGATGGAAAATGCAAGATTGGATATGGAGATTAACAAGAGAATACAACGTGGGAGTGGTTTCTATCATCAGGTTTGGAGTTTAATTTGGGATAAAAACATACCACTGAAGGCTGATGAAGTGATGTACAAGACCTATTAGACCTACTTACCAATAATGACGTATGGAGCAGAAACTTGGCCAATGACGAGGAGAGATGAAAGTAGGATACAGGCAGCCGAAATGAAATTCCTAAGGGGTATGGTACAGAAGACTAGGACAGATTGAGAAATGAATACATTTGAGAGAAAGTGACTGTACAGAAGCTGAATGATAAGCTGGAGCAGTACAGATTGAAATGGTATGGACATGTGGAAAGGCTAAATGATGAAAGAATGCCGAAACAAGTGATGGAGTGACAGATGACTGGAAAAAGAGGACGAGGAAGACCTAGAGTACGGTGGATGGACTTAGTGAAAGACAGTGTGAGAGAACGAAACCTGGAGTAGAGTTCAGTGGTTCAGGAAGGATGATGGAGGGATGTCATATTTGCTCCGACGCGGCCCAAGCTGGAAAACGGAAATTTATGATTATGAGTTTGTTACAGGTTAAGGGTCTCAGAAAAGACGAAAATCTTCAAAGCATTCGAATATTAATTCGTGTGACATATAAAGCAGAGACCATTCCCCTTTCAATGGTACGCTATATTAATTTCTTCTTGGCTCATTCCCACGGCTAATTTACTTATAATATCCCTACCCGTGAGTTCAATTAATAAACCCACTCTTGTAGATTTTTAGAAAATTTCCTCTCTACTAGACAACAGATATTACAAGAAAAAAAAAGAAGCAAAACTTGTGTTGCGGTGTTGTAGTATAGCCCGCCATAAAACCTAAGCTTTCGTCGTTTCCTCAGCTGACGGAAAAACTTTGACACAAGTTTTTATTCGCTAAAATCTATTTATTAATATAAAATTACTATGCCCCAGGTCACGGTTCAAACCCGGCCATTGGCTGGCTGCGTGGCTCAGGGGTAACGTTCTCGCTTGCTGAGCCCAAGGTTGCAGGTTCGTATCCTGGCCCAGTCAGCTGGCATTTGAGGGTGCGCAAATGCGAGGGAGCCGTGTCCGTAGATTTACTGGCACGTTAAAGATCCCCTTCGGGGTAAAATTCCGGCACCCCGGCGTCTCTAAAAGCCAGTGTAGTTAAAAGGGACGTAAAACCAATAACATTATTATTATTATTATCAAACCCGGCCGAAGTCGTCGGATTTTTTAAGAACGTTAAACATCCCTCAGTATGTCTTCCTTTGGAGGGAGAGTAAAGCCGGCGGGCCCTTGTCACAGATTTATGGCTTGTGAAAGAACATTCCACTAACAAATCCTGTGTGAAGCAAAATTTGTAGGCTAGGTTTGATTAATGCTCTTAAGTTCCAACGTTCGTCACCAGGTGCTGGTTACGATGGCATCTAGTAGTAGCCAAGTTCACAGCTAGGTGTCGTGGATGGCAGCATTTGGTAGCGAAGTAGGAACTACTTGAAATTATCGTCTGCAGTACTTACTTGATTCAAAAACAGATAACACACACTAATACACAATACGGCGATTGCATACATACATAAGAAAAAGAGACTGATAGTCAGTATGAAAGACTGGACTTTATATCATTTTAAATGCTAGCAGCCAAGTACCAAGCAGGCAGTGCGAGAACAGAGTTTCAAGATTCTATTTTGTTTCTTCACTGCTTACTTGATTATTCTCGCTCTGCCTTCTTGATACTCTGTTCTCGCACTGCCTTCTTGGTACTCGGCTGCTACATCGTACTATGACGTCACACATCTCAGTGCATTCTAGGTACATTTCGTCCCGTCACCGTAACGTAACGCCAGACCTTAGCGTAACGACGAAGTCGACAAGATCATTTAAAATGATAAAAGGTCCGACGAGGTTAGGTCAGGTGATCGAGGGGGCCACTTATTTTTTGAGATTATTCGGTCACCAAAGAAACTGGTTACAATAACATGTTAGGAGATTCCTCGCAGTAAATGTTGGAAATGCCCTCCACCAGCATCCATACACAACTGTACTCGTTGAGTCGTTTCACCATATTCCGTGACGTTCTGTGAAGTGTACCTATCTTCACCAATGTTGTTTATATCATGTTATGTATTTTAGTGGTCGAATGCACGCAAGAACACATAATAAATACTTAATTCCTTATATATTTATCTCTACTCTAATACACATATGATATGATAACCAAGGAGTGGTATTCCTTGATAATAATGGATGTATCGATAGCACCATGACAACTGTCGTGCCTTGGTGTTTGGAAAAGTCAGGGAGAGTCTATCTTTATATAACTTCCGCGACCACCACCCGAGTGCTCGTTAACGGGATATCATGTCTAATGACCACACGGAGTTCAGCAGTTATCCGAGGTATATATTTGTACACTCTGCCTTTAAGAAAAAGTCCGGCGATGTTTGGTCAGGTGATCGGGGAAAGGGCGGGGGCACAATTTTATTTCGTTTGGAAGATTCTTCGGACACCAAAGAAACTGGTTACAAGTTGCCTGGAAGGGTTAGACGTATGACACGTTGCTCCGTCTTGTTGATAATAACCTTCTGTCAGTTCGACGTCATCCAGCTGCACCACAAATGCTGGACAGAGGAGCACATGCGCAGAAACAATCAACGTACTTGCCAATGGGCAGTGGTACTCATTCTCCCAGAGCCACTGATATCATTAAAACAAATTTCCCGTTTCTACGAGCTTTCAGAGGGAAATTATGAGCCATTAAGGTTTGTATGGATTGCTCTGTATTTCAACTATTAGCACCTTACAGTATTCAGGTAGCCTTGGGTTAAGAAAGCAAGGGAAGCAACTTCTGGTATGGCTGAGGTGGAAAACCTACCTCTTCTCTGATTGTCCTCACGATGCTAAGTGAACCCCATTTCAACACGTTAAGGAGCCAGGACACACACCCGGATCACGGAGTACGGAGGAAGCAACCAAGAATGCCATGCACTAGACCATTTTTTTTATTATTTATTTATTTATTTATTTATTTATTTATTTATTTATTTAGCGTATGGCTTTTAGTGCCGGGAGTGTCAGAGGACATATTTGGCTCACCAGAGGCTGTATCTACTTCACGCAGACACCCATGGGGTAAGCTACAAATTCCGTTCAATTTCATGTAGTCCCAACTTTCGCGACCAGATGTCACTGACGCCTAGTGGTGAACGTTGGAACTTTGATAGAGCGTTTCAACGAAATCTGATCTAGAAATTTAGCTTCACACAAGTTTAGTTAGTGGAAGGATCTTTTACATACCATAAATCTATGGCATGGGACTGCCGCAGCGGCTTTACTTCCCCTCCGACGGAAGGCATACTGAAGCAACTTCTGGTATGGCTGAGGTGGGAATCGAACCTTCCTCTTCTCAGTTGTTCCACACGATGCTAAGTGAACCCCATTTCAACACGTGAAGGAGCCAGGAAACAAACCCGGATCACGGATTATGGTGGGAGCAACCAAAAATTCAATCCACTAGGAGGTAGAACTGATTTTTCATAGTTCGTACTTTGTGTTGTATTATTTTGTACTAAACATTAGCAGTTAATGCTTCATGCAGTTTTCTGTACAGGTCTGGCATCAAAAGTAAAAGACGTTCCGACTGAGATGAATCGTTCCCAAGCTCTTCGATATTCAGCGCGAACAGTCGACTCTTTAAGGAACATTCACCAGAGACTTCCTTGAGTTAATCCGTCTGCGTACGCGTGATCTTTTGATCTCCATCTCCCCTCCTTTGTCACTGTCATCCTGAATTTCACTTTTCTCTCCGTCATTTATCATGTCAGCCCTTCTTCATCTTCCTCTTCGCACTCAGTAGTAGCACCACCACCACTACCATTTCGTAGATTCGGCGAACCCTAGTATAAACACATCACCCTTCCATCTCATATGCACACCAACCTCAAAATTGACAGAACCATTTCCAGATTCCCTCACACACATTTTTCTCTCCCTTTTCTATTTGTTCTTCACTTTATTCTGTTTTTCTTACCCTCTGCCCATATTTTATCTCCGTCTGCCCCCACGTTTGAAGTGGTGAAACTTGAGTAAAGTTTGAAACTTTTTTTATTCTCTCTCCCCCCTTTCGGTTTCTTTTCTCTTGAATTCTTTTGAACTAAGGACACATAGGAGGGAAGTTAGATATATGAGCGAGGGAAAGGCGCGCGTGTTTGCAATACAAGTGAATAAGTAATGGAAGTTACCGGCTGATAAATTGGCGCCATATAACTTAGTTGAAAATATTCTCTGAAACTGAAATCCCTGAAAGATAATGAAATAATAGACTCCAGTGGAAGAAGCGATGAAAAATACACCAACTTTTAACTGTAGCTATATATTTTCACTATACAATGCACTATCATTGAGATATATTATTTTTGAACTTATTTCTTTTGATTTATATTCTAACTTAGACTGAGCTATCTAGGAATTTCTTATTTGTAAAGCGTATTTATGGTACTTTCTTCTCACTGTTCTCACATACAACAATGGAGCCCTAAAGATTGACTTACTTCGCGTAAAGTATCTCGATGTGGTGAGATGCCCTTGTTTCAATCAGAGAAGGGGAAATAATGATCTTATGAGCGTGGTGGCAGCTGAACAGCCGTTTTTTATGAAGGTGAGTTAGCTAAAAGTCTTTAAAACAAACATCATCGTCATCATCATCAAGATAGCCCTTTCAAGAACAAATAATAATAATAATTATTATTATGGTGTTTGAAGCCATTTTCAGTGTTGCCTTAGTAAACGAAAGTTTGATGCTTTTCAATCGTTCAACACGATTGTACCCAAATGTGATGGGTTATTCCATAATCCGGAAATAAATCTCATGTAAATTTGTTTCAGGATTAGGGAATAACCCATTTCATTTAGGTACAATCGTGTTGACCGACTGAAAATCATCAAACTTTTGAATAATAATATTATTATTAATAATAATAATAATAACGACAAAGGAACTACTGAACATCAAAACAAAGGGTAGACTAAATGCGGCACGGAAAGGCTGACTGAGGTCCAGATGGCCCTACAACAGAGCAACATAGAAAATCTCGAGAACTGCACCGAGTGCGGGAATAAAATCACAAATGATAAGTTGGAACAAAGAACATCACGACAACCTGCGAAAAAGAATGGACAGCTGGAAAATTACGACAAGTCCACAACATTAAATAGCAGCAGTTAAAAGAGATTGTAAACCCGCATACAGTAGTATTATTATCATCATTTTTTAACAACGTCATGCCCAACTAAGGAGCATGATTGAAGCTATTTCACAGATGAATTTGAATTCGCTTTCTTTTCTTCCCAAAATCTCTTCATCCTCTCACTATGATTTTTCTTCCTTTTTGCTGTCCATGCATCCGGGAGTTTGCAGCAAAGTGATGTTTGTTCACCAACAATCTGAATCTAGGCCTGTCCCATAAAATTTCTTGAAGGTCATTTTCAAGTTCTATCGGCCATTTATTCTTGGCTTTTAATGAGGAGGCATGATAAATGTCCTTTCGGTAAATCTTTCATTGTCTATTCTTTGAATATGCCCATAAGACTTTAATCGCCTTTTTCTAATAGTGTCTGATATTTTCTCGAGAGACCTCTTTTTCATCCACACCGGGTCAAAGATTTTTCTGAGGATTTCTCTTTCTTGTGTTTCTAAATTGTTAGTGATCTTCCTCCAATGAATAGGATTTCTGATGCGAATTATCATCATTGTTATTACAATTATTATTAGTACTAGTAGAAGTACCCGTTCTTCGAACGGTCTTCGGTATTAATAACCAGACGTAATCAAAAAGAAGGAAGGAAGCTTGTAGTTTAACGTGACCGTTAATCTCGAGATCATGAGCCACGGGACCTCCGTTTTACGTGGAATCCGAACCACAGGACATGGCATTTCACTTCGAAAATCTCACATGCATTGACCGGGAATCGAACCCGGACCGCCTTGGTGAGAGGCGTTCAGCTAGACCGCTGAGCCACCACGCCCCGCCAGACGTAATCAATTGAGCTACTGTTGCAATGGTTAGGAGCATGGAACCTGTTTGTCGACAAAGAAAAATGATTAGTTAATATACTCTGAAACTTAATTTACCTAACGTGTACTTCTGACTTGAAAATAAAATTGAATACCTCGTAGACGAAACGCAATACACGTCACATAAAAACTGACCCTCACTGTTGTGTCAAGTCCCCATCCAGAGGAAGACCCCTTTATTAAATTATAAAGGCTTGTGGTGCATGAAAATTCAGATTTTTTAGCCCCCAATTGCCCAAATTCCTAAAACAAAAAATACTATTTCAATTCAGGAATTTTTAAAAATAATGTTGCTGTTTGGAGATATAATAGACCTTCGGTACGATGAAAGAAATTTGGAAACAACGAAAATTGAATACAATGGACAATAGCCATTGTTGATTAATGTATCTCCAAATAGGTTATTCGAAAGAAGAAGAAGACTTTCTGTACGACATATCGCACGTTTACGTCGTGTGAAAAAATCTAGGGTACCCCTAGATCCCCTTAAGTGCATTGATGAATTTTACAGTTTTAGTTGGTTCCGTGATAACCTTACGGTCATTTGCAAACTTTCACAGAAATTGAATAAATGGAGTGGCATTACTTCTTGCAGAAATAGATGGAAAGTTGGATGTCACCTTTTGAGATACTGTTGTCATGGTTAATGGCTTGCATTGCTCCATTAGTTTATTAAATGAAATTAATTTTCTGGGAACTGTAGGTTTTAGAGCCTTAAAATATAGTTTTCGGGGACTCTTTACGGCTATTTAGGGGCTCCGATGTTTGTTTCTGACACCAAGGGGCTGAAAATAAGCTTTGTATCGTCGTTGTAGGCCGTAGTATAATAATAATAATAATTATAATAATAATATAACAATATAGGGATAGGGATATAATAGACCTTCCGTACCACACCAGCACGTGTAAATCGCGTGAAAAAATTCTAGAGTAGGCCTACCCCTTGATCCCCTTAAGCACATTATATGTATTGATGGATTTTTACAGCTTAATTTGGTTCCGTTATAACCTTATAGACGTTTGAAAAGTATCTCAGTAATGTAATAAACGGAATTGTATTGGTTGGTTGGTTCTTAAGTTTACGGGCAGCGACAACGCGGTCATGTAGCCCCGTGTACTTTGGGTGTGTGTAGAATCTGTCTGATAACCGGAATTGTATTGCGTCTTACAGCTTTAGATTGACCAGTGAGATTCTGTTGCCATGGTTACCGGCTTGCATTCTTTCATTATTGTATTAAATGACATTAGTTTTCTGGGAATACCTCAAAAACTGTTGGTTTTAGGGCCTTTAAATGTGGTTTAGGACCCCGAGTTTCTCACATTGAGGGGCTGAAAATGAGCTTTGTCCTGCCCTTCTACGCCTATTTCATCAAGTATTTTAAGGGGGTAGGTCCCCTTTTGTGAGAGGTACAGAGAAGAGTTACATCAATGATTAGCATCGTGCCTCTGAAGTATATCTGGACCAAATATTACGTTGATCCACCCAGCCGTTCTCGAGTTATAAGGGAACAAAGTTGTCCACAGACAGACAGGCAAAAAAATTATTTTCGCGCGCATCCGTCATAAAACTGTCTGAAACGTGTAAATAACGCAACTTTCCGTAGAAATTCAGAAAAAAACAGACAAACTTTCGTTTTTATATAGAGAGAGATTATCTCTACTTAGTATAAAACTAAGTCCCCGATTCTTGGATGGCACAGGTAATCTCGAGAACCACTGGATGGATTTTGATTCGGTTTTCACCATTCTGTAAAGGATATCTCGAGGAAGGTTTCTGTAGAAAATACTTTATTTATGATCAAAGGAAGCCAGGCAGTAACGATTTCAGTGAAAAAGTCGAAAAAAATACCTGGCGTCCGTGCACCTTATAAGCTTACGCTGGGCAAACCGTTAAAAATGAGTGTAAGAATTGTTAAGCATGAAAAGTTCTACGAAAGTCGACGAGAGCATATCTCTATCTTCAATACATCGCCCACTCTAAGTGTTTTACGTTTTCATTTCTTCCAACAATCTCCATTCAATTACTGACGTGACAGTTTACGAGCAAGCTAGGGGCGAGCCTATCACCCCTGTTACAGCCAAGCTAGCGGTCGAGCCTATTACCCCTGATACAGCAACTATTAAACTGTCGAGTCGTGTTGAGTTAAAACTTCAGAAAAATGTGGTTGTGTTTGGAAGTGCAACTCGGCTTTTCTTCATTTCGCCTGCGAACGTTTCGTTCCGCAAAATACACTGTCAAGTTAAGATTGGACGGAAGGGGCTTGTGTTTCATGCACCTCGCCATTCTTAAATTACGTCTGACATGAATTCGTTGCACATGCATCTCCATGATATTATTAATAGTCTAGTCAGTGATTTTAACCCATCATGCCGAGACGTAAAACGGATATAGGTCGTAGTTCATTGACATAAAAAGCGCTTATCACGTAATGCATTCAAAACTGTTCCCGAGCGAAGCCGGGGTGGGTTGCTAGTTATTTATAATATCAATAATGGTACTACTACTGCTACTACTACTAATGATAATAATAATACATTCTGCGTGATTGAGGAATCTTTTATTTACAGATTGTTAGTTTCTGTTGAATGGGGAAGTGGTGAAGGGTATTTCTTTTCCATTTTTTCTCGTGGGACGATACGTAACATGTTCCCGTTATTTTAATTAATGAATTACATGTAATTACCGCTTTTGTTAATCACCAGATGACTGCCACAGCATGTATGATAAATGTGTTCTGATAACACGACACCGCTATGAATAGCCAGGTATAGTTTTACATGGCACGCGGTAATGTGGTTCTCGTGTTCGCAGTAATATGGAGCACCAGGTCAATGACTAACACTCCATTTCGCAGGACTTTCACCCGCTATGTTGTGTTTATATATGGAAGGTAGCTGATGATTCTATTTATTTAATTAATTTAGGCCTAATTTGATTATCATTCTCTACTGACAGGTACCACTCCAAACATTTTCCAATCTCTAGATCAGTACAGAAGTTATTACCTGTATATTCTGGAAAGGAAAGGACATGAAGATTGTTGTTCTAAATGACTGTTAATCTCACGATCATAACTCATAAGCCACTAGAACTCATGATTTGTTTTGTACGTGGAATACCTATGATATCGGAAACACAAGACGTTGTACTAATTCCACATTGAAAATTCCACATGCATTCACTGTGAATTGACCTCGGTTCATTGATTTATTTATTTATTCATTCATTTATTTATTCATTTATTTGTTTATTTATTTATTTATTTATTATATTTATTTATATATTATTATATATATTTATGTATTTTTTATATATTTAAAACACTAAGGAGATTTTTGTTACCGTGAGAATGAGAAAACGTCTTAACCGATTGACTTCGTAATGCATTCTAACGAGATCTCTTGGCATGTAGATTTGCAAAGTGCCTTTAAAAGGAAAATATATGTTAAAGAAAAATGTAATATTTGTCGCTCCCGCTCTTGCACACAATGGGCGGATCCCGCCACGTCTTAATGAGATCTTTGTTTATGAGAATTAAAAAGGGGGGAAATATTGTTGTGGCTCTATGGCTCAAACTTTTAGAGTAAGTATATGAGGAGGCAAATCACTTAATGGGCAGAGAGCTATAATCCTTCGACTTGATTTAACATCTTCCGATAAAACACTCCAATTTCCAATTTCCAATTCGCTTGGCGTACTTTATCACAATTAATAAAGCTCAAGGAGAAACTATGGAACGTATAGGTCACTATTTGAATCATCAAGGTTTCATTCATGGGCAGTTATATGTTGCGAAGTCGATCTCTCGACGGCCTTAAAGTTGCAACAGTGTCTAAAAATAATCGCTCAAAAATGCTTACTGTATAAGAGAATCCTTCAGTAAATATTTTCCTAATGACCGTCATGTTTTGACGGGTATGGACTAGTTATTATTATCATTACTATAATGTTTGCCCTTATGGACTGTGTTTGAACTTAAATATCTCATGATGACCCAATGTTCACTTCTCTCCCTTCTTCCTCTTCTCTTCCCAAATTCTCTTCATCCTTTGACTGTGCTCCTGTTTCCTTTGTTCTGTCCACAATGTTCCTGTCTTCTTCTTTTCATTTGCTTTAAATGATGTGTTCTTAATTTTGTTTCTGAATTCTCCTCTGTCTCCAATCATTTGCCTGTCGATACCCACCTGTTTTAAGTGTTCCTCAATTTCATGATACCAATTAGTTTTCCTGCTTGAGCTGTTTACTACATCAAAGATTTCTTTGTAAGTCTGTTGTTCACTCTCTGTATGTGCCCGTAAAATGTTAGTCTGCGTTTTCTTATCATATCGGTGAGTCTCTCTGTGTACTCATATAGCTCATTGGTAGGTCTCTTCATCCATATGCCATCTCTGTGTATTGCTCCAAATATTTTTCTGAGAATTTTGCGTTCAATTTTTTCAGTTTCTATGACGCCTGATGCTCTAATTGTTGTCGTTTCTGACGCATATACTGCTTCTGATAGTACGACTGTTTAATAGTGTCTAACAATAAGTTTGGCCGGTCTTGATACGCTTTTCTTATTATAATTTATTGATTTATTGATTGATTGATTTATTTATTTATTTATTTATTTATTAATTTAATTATTGATTGATTGATTGATTGATTGATTGATTGATTGATTGATTTATTTATTTATTTATTTATTTATTTATTTATTTATTTATTTATTTATTTATTTATTTATTAATTAATTAATTTATTTATTTATTTATTTATTCATTCAGCAGATAGTTTTAAAGCCATATTTCAGTGTTGCCTTATTGCCAATCAATATAGTAACCTTCAGTCGGTCAACACAAAATAATTCCAATTACTGGAATATGTGAAATATAACCTGCAATAAATTACATATGATTATATTGTTACGGACTGTTGATATCTGAATCATATGAAATTTATTTCAGGTTATATTTCACATATTCCAGTAATTGTAATTGTTTTGTGTTGACTGACTAGACGTTAGAATATTAAGTAGTTAAGTAATTAATGAATTCATTCATTCATTAATTATTTTATTCTTTCATTTATTTATTTATTTCATTTTTTCTTTCATTATGTATTTATTTATATTTTAATTAATTAATTAATTTATTTATTTATTTATTTCGTTTTTTGTTTCATTATGTATTTATTTATATTTTATTTATTTATTTATTTCGTTTTTTCTTTCATTATGTATTTATTTATATTTTAATTAATTATTTAATTAATTTATTTATTTATTTATTGATTTATTTATGCTCATTTGTATATTTTGATATAATAGGATGTTTAGGGATTGTTTAAAAAAAAGCCCGAAGTTTGTGGGGCTGTCTGTAGCTGATCCCCTCGCTCGTTAAGATCTATACACGCTACCTGCCAGCACTCATCTCATGCCCTCCACGGAAGCTGTGACGAATTTCTTTAGGGCCGAGTATAGCAGGCTAACGAGAGGGCGTGTGCCTCTTTGCCCTAACAATATAACCAGTTAGCTCCATGTTGTGGACTCAGCTAGTTACATCAATTTTTCGTTTCACGTTTGGCTTTGAACTGCACATCAGGTATTAAAGTAGATATACCGATAAAATGAAAAAAGTCGAGCTTATTATTCACAAAGGCGACGATAATATCGCAAATATCAATAGCGAGAATGCAAAGCATCAGTTCTCAATACCGATTGTATGAGATAGCAATATAGAGAGCTTTGAAGCCATTTTGCAGTGTTGTCTTATTGACAATTGATAATGCTACTTTTCAGTTGGTCAACACAATATCATTCCAATTACTGAAACATGTGAAAAAATTATATTACCTGAAGAAATTGCATGTGATTAAATATATATACAGTATATACTAGCAACCCGCCCCAGTTCCGCCCGGTATCGTCAACTGTCTACCCAGCGTAAGATTAAAAGGCGCACGGACGGCAGGTAGGCCTACTAGACGCTTTTTAGAACAGCCGAGGTGAACAGCGAAACTCCAAACACATATACTCTTCTCTGAAGCCTTAACTCGACACAACTCGACAGTTTGAACGTGGCTGATAGGCTCACTCGCTAGCTCATAAACTCGCTCCAGCGGCTTCGGTGGCGTAGTTGGTAGCATGCTGAGCTTCTATGCCCAAGATCGTGGGTTCAAACCCGGCCGAAGTCGTCGGATTTTTTAAGAGCGTTAAAAATACCTCAGTATGCCTTCCTTCGTAGGGGAAGTAAAGCCCGCGGTCCCATGTCATAGATTTATGGCATGTTAAAGAACCTTCCACTAATTACACCTGTGTGAAGCTAAATTATATAGATTAAGAATGTAAACAATGCTCTTAGGTTCCTACGTTCGTAGCCAAGGAGCCGACTGCGGTGGCGTCTAGTAGCTAAGTTCTGAACTAGTAATCGTTGACGATGGCGTTTGGCGGCAAAAGTAGGAACTATTTGAAAAATTCAAAGTCTGCGCTCCTTACTTGAATTAAAAAACAGATAACACACACTAATACAGTCATCACAATTAACACTGGCTATCAGACATATTCTACACACACCCAAAGTACACGGGGCAGGGGGCTACATGACCGCGTTGTCGCAGCCCCTAAACTGAAGAACCAACCAACCTACCAAACTCGGTCTGAAGCTAGTAATTTAAATTTCCACTAAATTAAGAAGAAATGAAAACGTTTTTCGCATATTCCAATAACTGGAATGAATTTTATGTTTACCGACTAAAAGATACAATATTAATAGCAATAGAATGCAACGTATTTGAGTTGATCTTCGGACTGTTTTATCACTATCATTAAATGCTTCATAAATATTGACAAACTGCCCCAACATTTGATCCTGGAACCTTGTACACAAGTGACAAGTATCTATCCAGCTGCGCCCCACAGTCGATTTCTTCATTAATGAGTGGGCCTTGATGGCCCAATGATCATTGTGGACCGGGTTTGATCCCTGATTAATGCATGTATGGTTTTAGAGGTGATAAGCCACATCCAGTGGTTTATGTACCACATAATGGAAGCACCCTGCTTTGTGATCACAAGGTTAGAGTTACGTAGAATAAAAAATAAACGACAAGCATTTATGAGGCGGCAAATCAAAGCAGAGTCGTTTTATTATTCTCCTATGAAGAACGAACAGTACATAATATGAGACGACAATTATGACCACAGTTAACTGTATTATTTTTTACTCCAGTGAAACATGTATAGACCTAGGCAACATACACTAACTAGGGAACTCGGACGTCTATTTTAAAAATGACAAGTAGTTCAGCGAAGAACTAAATAGCCTATTTTCATATATCCTACTGGTATTACTTAGGACACGAGAAATGAAAACGAGATTTTTAAAAATTACACAGCCACCATTTTTAAGTTCTCATAAAATTCCATTAAATTAGACGTCAGAATAGACTATTAAGGCTTGTATGAATAGGGCTTATATACTGTGTCAAGTTTCACAGTGCTCAGATGAAAAGTCACGTGTAAAATACATTTAGATATTATAATTTCGCGTCGCAGCCATGTTGGATTTGTGCTCACCATGTTATTGAATGATCCATAGGTGAACCTACAGTAAGTTAAAAGCCTCTATCTACATACACAATTTCAGTTTGTTTGCTGTAATATATTCGTAGATATTGAGAACCGTCTAAATATTTCAGATGGTCGCCATGTTGGATTGTTATAGGTGTAGGCCATAGAGTTATGCACCATTAGATTATGATTATGGTATGGGTTCATTATTCAAATGTTCACTTTGATCGCATGATTAGGACACAAGAAATAAAAACTTAATTTTAAAATATCGCACAGCCGCCATCTTGAGGTTTCGTAAACAATTGACCTAAATTAGATGTCAGTGCATTTCAATGTGTATAAACATTTATGCTATGTGCAGATCAGATGTAAATATCTTGGTAGAGTCGGGAAGTGCTCTGTTTCCCCGCATACTTGGACCTCACTTATTGTTTCCGAAACCTTAAAAGGTATTGTTCAGGACCAGGAAATAGCCTGTCATTCACAAAAAAAAAATGATATAGCCAAGAATGCTATCCGCTACACCACGATGTGGTTGGAAGAATTAAATTTCCTCTTTCTTGTAAGGAAGTTATTCTGTAATTCAAACTATTATCAGCTTGAAAGAGTAACGATAACAATGTAATAATATGTTTAGTTAATAAACGTGCTATTTAAGACAAACAACTCTTCTATGGGGGAAACTTACGAGCATGACTTCTACGTAAGGTGATACAAACACAGCAAACCCCATTCAGCTGGTACGCGACCGAATTCTATTCCGTTTCATTCGGCGAGGCGAGAGCTTTACTGACTACGCAAAGCAACCGGTCAATCTGTTTGGAAATGGCATACTGTAATGTGCAATAAGGGGATGGATTGGGAAGTTACATTGAACAGACTGAATAACTAATCATTGGTGCATGAGAGTAAGTAACCTATTATGTCACTGTCACTCAGGCTGTTACAATTCACAGCCTCCTGTGTCTTTATTGAACAAGCGTGAGTACCTCTGAGAGGCCACCATCTTGCAGGCGTGCCTCATTTCAGAAGGCTTTGTGGACCCTATCACTCCTTCCCCTTCCCCTCTTGTAGCATATTATGATCTAAAGGGCTCTTTACCGAACAACAAAGGGAGCCCTGTCTCTATAGAAACTAGGTTATACACATATTGGGGTTGATACTAGATCGTTTAAAAACTCGACCAAAGGGTTAAATTACGCGTGCACAATAGACCAAACTTGTTTTTCAAAGTACAGCACGCTTAAAAATATTTGCCACATACATTTGTACTTTTCCACTTAGATCAATGAAGATATTATTTTTCGTGAATTTAGGCTAAATACACCATTGTGGGTGTTATCCTGGTTGTTTTTGTTTTATCCAAACGACGGCCCTTAGTCCGGGGCTATTTTTTGTGAACCCATTTTATAAACAAATTAATTAAAACGAGGTTCTATGTATTTTTGTGGGGCAAATATTATTATTACATTAGATCTTGGTATTTTTTATAACTTCCATGTTGCTGCTTTCCTTGGTAAATAACTAGCTACATATTCAGGCTTCTGTGAAAAAGGTCATGGTTAGATATCAGTCTCTGTCAAGATTTTTATTTTTTTATTCCTTTAGTTGATTCATTTAGGGGCTTTGCAACGTCGTGGTCATGTAGTCCGGTGTGTTTGGGTGTGTGTTTGGTAACCTGTGCCATTTTGATGTAGGAGTCAGCTATGGGTTTCATTTAGGTTTCAGACCTTACATAGAAGTGGAGAAACCATGGAAAACCACTTCTATGATGGTTAAGGTGGGAATCGAACCCACCTCTTCTCGGTTTTCCTGCACGAGGCTCTCACCAGAAACCGGGAATCTAACCCTGACATTCGTGGTGACAGCCAAGAATGATATTAACTATGACACGTGATAGACGAACTTCATTCTCGTCCGAGTGATGGAACGAGGTGTATTCAACCTCATGAGGATAAGTGAGAAGAGGTTGGTTCTCTTGAAAGCTACAGTATGCCATACTAGGACTAGTTTTGCATGTTTTCGCAATCTCCTCCAGGCAAATCCTGGGATTATTCCATAACGTAGGCAACAGCCAGCTCCTTTCTCAAGCATAGCCCTAAATTACACTGAATATTTACAGTAATATTGATGAACTGTAATTCCTTTACAGGAGTGTTATGTCATTTCTGTCTAATATAACTGATATCACCTCGTGGTGTAGTGTCTAGCATTCTTGGCTGTCACCTCTGAGGTCCGACTTAGACTCTGCGGTCGTAGAGTCGCCAAGATAACGTCCAAGTGAATCTACTAACACTGTTCTCTCACAATTAATCACTCTCATATGCCAACTGACAGCCGGGCTTCTCTCCCACAACCTTGGGCACAACAGACGAGAACCTTACCGCTGCGTCACTCAGCACATAATCGCTACTTAGTATAAAACAAAGTCGCTGATTTGTGTTTGTTACGGGTAAACTCGAGAACCACTGGATGGATTTTGATGCGGTTTCCACCATTCTGTAAAGGATATCTCGAGAATTATTTCTGTAGAAAATAATTTATTTATGATCAAAGGAAGACGAGCAGTAACGATTTCAGTGGAAAAGTCGAAAAAATAAACTGGCGTCCGAGCGCTTTGTCAGCTTACGCTGGGCAAACGGTTAAAAATATCTCAATACTATGATTGTAAGAATTGTTCAGCATGAAAAGTTCTACAAAAAAGTCCGGGAGAACATATGTCTATCTTCAATATATCGCTCACTATAAGTGTTTTTACGTTTTAATTTCTTCCAAACATGTCCATTCAACTACTGAGGCGACAGAGTTCGAGCTAGCTAAGGGCGAGTCTATCATCTATGTTACAGCCTAGCTAGCGGGCGAACCTATTGCCCCAGATAGAAGACAGCAGCAAACCGTCCAGTCGTGTTGAGTTAATACTCCTGAGAAGGGTGGTTGTGTTTGGAGTTTCCCTGGAAGTGTAACTCGGGTTTTCTTCATTTCGCCTCTGAAACACAGTCAAGTTAAGATTGGACGGAAGGGGGATTTGAGTTTCATTCACCTCGCCAATTCATGGAAGTGCAACTCTCATTTCGCCTGTGAACTATTCGTTCCGCAAAATTCACAGTCAATTTAGATAGGATGGAAGGAGGATTATATTATACTAGCAGTAGTGCCCGGCTTCGCCGGGGGATTTATTTGTTTTATGGATGATAATGAATACTACTACAGAACTGGCACATGATACAATATTTTAAAAATATATCTTTTTGTGGTGGTGGTGGTGGTGGTGGTGGTGGTGGTGGTGGTGGTGGTGGTGGTGGTGGTTGTAGTGAAGGTGATAAGTAGTACAGTATAATGGACGTAACATTCAGGTAATTTTCCCGTAATGGTAATTATGAAAAGGGAAACAGCTATTTACTAACTACAGCACTGACACATGTAATTTACAAACAAATTTACAAAAAAAAAAATAGAGAGAGGAGTAAGTGAAATAAAAGACACTGCCTAGGGTCTATATCTCATTGGCTGTTAGAAATGTAGAGACCAATAGTGTCGTCTTTTGTCGCATAGCGCTGTAGGAAAATAATCAGAACTCTTTGGAAAACTTCGGCTGTCCCGAGTTACTGAGGTAGCAATAGTATAATTTATCGTCACAAAGCGCTTAACGATAAGTTTCGGAATAAATGAAGGTAAATTTGAAAGCACCAACGCTTATTGCAGCTGATAACCTCAATGTACTGCACCAACACCATTGCACTTATACAGAGGCATAATATTTTCATGATGATAACAGTTTGAAGGAGCCTACGAAATCTTTTTGCACTAATTACCCCCCCCGTGACTGCAATTTATCAACGGCGCAAGATGCAACTATTTTCGCAATTCTGCACCAGACAACTGGTAGGGGTGACGTGATGCAGCCCGAATTGCCCGTCAACAATAGACTTATTCAAATACTCTTACAGTTACACTACTTCGGACATGAATGGTTCTAGGGCCTTAATACGTGGTTTTCAAGTTCATTTTGTCTATATGTACGGAATGGGGAGCGTTTTCCAAAATATCAAGTGGACAGTGTTACCAGCAAGGTTTCAAAGTGTATGTAAAATTTGGTGCAATTAGGGGAAACGGTGTAGATTTGTGATGAAGGGCCTAAATGCAGGGAATGCAGTGGTCTGTCCAAAATTTAAAGTGGACAGTGTCACCCGCAGGGTTCTAAAGGGTAAGTATACAAAATGTGGTTCAGATCGGTGAAACGGTGTAGATTTGTGCCAAAGGACCTAAATGCAGGGAATGGAGTGGTCTGTCCGAAATTTCAAGCAGGCAATGTTACTCGTCGGGTTCCAAAAGGTAAGTATTTAAAATTTGATTCAGATCTGTGAAATGGAGCATATTTGTGCCAAAGGGCCTAAATACAGAGAATGGAGGGGTCTGTCTAAAATTTCATGCAGACAGAGTTACTCGCAGGGTTCCCAAGGGTAAGTATACAACTTTTGGTTCAGATTGGTGAAACGGTGTAGATTTGTGCCAAAGGGCCTAAATGCAGGGAATGGAGTGGTCTGTCCTAAATTTCATGCAGACTGTGTTACTCGCAGGGTTCCAAAGGGTAAGTATACAAATTTTGGTTCTGATCGGTGAAACGGTGAAGATTTGTGCCAAAGGGCCTAAATGCAAGGAATGGAGTGGTCTGTCCGAAATTTCATGTAAACAGTGTTACTCGCAGGGTACCAAAGGGTAAGTATACAACTTTTGGTTCAGATTGGTGAAACGGTGTAGGTTGTGCCAAAGGGCCTAAATGCAGGGAATGGACTGGTCTGTCATAAATTTCATGTAGGCAGTGTTACTCGCAGGGTTCCAAAGGGTAAGTATACATATTTTGGTTCAGATCGGTGAAACGGTGTAGATTTGTGCCAAAGGGCCTAAATGCAGGGAATGGAGTGGTCTGTCCGAAATTTCATGCAGACTGTGTTACTCGCAGGGTTCCAATGGGTAGGGGAGAGTGTTGTACCTTGGAACGTTTGTACCTTGGAACAGTCACATTATCTTTGATCTTAGTAAACATTCTTTGGAATAGCTGGGTTGAGTTCATTACTTTGCCACCCTAGGCAGCACTGATTGTCTGGTGGCATCCGTTGTGGCTTCAGTTCCAAGTTATTTAAGTATAAAGCATTTTGGTACTTGAAAGTATTTTTAAAACGATTTCATATCGGCATATAAGTAGTTCTCTCAGGTAAAAGAGATTCCTTCAATTTTTACATTAGGGTAGTATGTAAATGGGCTAACTTATGCACAGGTTACATTTTTGTTCTACCTAACCTATCAAAAGAAATGCATGTTTTTCTCTGAAATGGCTACATCATGTACCTTGGAACACGCATACCTAGTGTACCTTGGAACATGTTCCAAGGTACATTACAAGGTACTCTATGTTCTCCTAAATGCTATTTTGAAACATTATCTTGTTCTTATTCTGTATTGACCTGAATCCAACTCAGTATTAAGAGATCTTGACCCAATCGTCTGAAGTAGTCCACATAGTATGGGCTATTCATAAGGTAAAATACACGAATATGAAAAATGTTGTTCTGAGTAAAAAAATTAGTTTTTAAAGAGACAGGGTGACATTAAAAACTTCATCTTTGACAAGAATACACTAGATGATGTTCCCAAGGATGACGTTATAATGAAATTGCCTCAGCCAAATGTCTCTGGTGTCACCCAGCGACAAAAGAAACAGATGCACTTTGAAATAGACTTCATAACTTCCAGAAACAACGTTCACTGAAACAAATCTGTGTTTGATTGCGCTGTTGCTATATTATGAAGGAAAACTGATAACAGAACTAGTTTAATCAGATTCTTTTTATTGTCATGCTAATAGTTATACGCATCAAATTGTTAAGTCATTTCCTAGAGTCTGTAATGAGAGAATAATTATGTGTCCAGTGACACAACATGTTTAATATTAGGTATACATGTACAGATGAATAACCATGACATTCCTTGCAAAGAATATAATATTTTTGTCATATTCAGCAATTCTCGTTAAACCTGTTCCAAGGTACATGACAGTGTTGTACCTTGGAACATATTGCAGAGTTCAACAAAATGTTTCAAATGTTCAGTGAGTGGAAAGACCTATATTATTGAGGTATAATATGTAGGATTCACGAAATTCGAACAAAAAAAAATAAAAATAAAAATGTAAAAACTGTTCCAAGGTACAACACTCTGCCCTAAGTATACAAATTTTGGTTCTGATCGGTGAAACGGTGTAGATTTGTGCCAAAGGGCCTAAATGCAAGGAATGGAGTGGTCTGTCCGAAATTTCATGTAAACAGTGTTACTCGCAGGGTTCCAAAGGGTAAGTATACAAATTTTGGTTCAGATCGGGGAAAGGGTGTAGATTTGAACCAAAGGGCCTAAATGCAGGTAATGGACTGGTCTGTCATAAATTTCACGTAGACAGTGTTACCATCATGGTTCCAAAGGGTAAGTATACAAATTTTGGTTCAGATAGGTGAAACGGTGTACGTATCACTAACCATAACGCCAGCGCATGCGGATAGAGCTGTTCGTGAGCACCTGTTCTACCGACTTACTCAACACAAATCAATCTTTAAGGTTACCTGAGAGGTGTAGCCCAAAGCTACACAGCCTAAACTATTCCTCTTGTATCTGACTGTCATATAAAAAAAGAATATTTCGAATCGGGCTGGTAGTTCCAGAGATTAGCGCGTTTAAACACATAAACACAAAAACTCTTCAGCTTTATTATATTATATAGTATGGATTAAATTATACTGATTAGCGTATAATCTCTACTTAGTAGCCTATAAGTCCCCAATTCTTGGTTGTTACGGGTAAACTCGAGAACCACTGGATGGATTTTCATGCGGTTTTCACCATTCTGTAAAGGATATCTCGAGGATGATTTCTGTATAAAATAATTTATTTACTATCAAAGGAAGCCGAGCAGTAACGATATCGGTGGAAAAGTAAAATAAATAAAAAACTGGCGTCCGAGCGCTTTGTAAGCTTACGCTGGGCAAACTGTTAAAAATATCTAAATACTATGAGTGTAAGAATTGTTCAGCATGAAAAGTTCTACAAAAAAGTCCGCGAAAGCATATGTCTATCTTCAATACATCACCCACTATGAGTGTTTTTACGTTTTAATTTTTTCCAACCATGTCCATTCAAATACTGAGGCAACAGTTTACGAGCTAGATAGGGGCGAGCCTATCACCCCAGTTACAGCCTAGCTAGCGGGCGAACCTATTGCCCCAGATACAGCCAGCAGCAAACCGTTGAGTCGTGTTGAGTTAAGACTTCTGAGAAGGGTGGTTGTGTTTGGAGTTTCCCTAGAAGTGCAACTCGGGTTTTCTTCATTTCGCCTGTGAACTTTTCGTTCCGCAAAATTCACAGTCAAGTTAAGATTGGACGGAAGGGGGAATTGTGTTTCATGCACGTCGCCATTCTTAAATTACGTCTGACAAGAAGTTATTGCACATGCATCTCCATGATAATATAACTAATAGTCCAGTCAGTGATTTTAACCCATCATGCCGAGACGTAAAACGGATATTGGTCGTTGTTCATTGACTCTGGAGAAAAAAAAAAGCGCTTATCACGTAATGCATTCTCCCGGGCGAAGCCGGGTCGGATTGCAAGTAACAAATAAAGGGGGATGATTTAAGGCGACGGTTCGAGAAGTATCGGCGTATTCTGAAGTCTGCATAAAAAGGTAATAAATCTCACGTCATTTATTATTGCCAGTCATAACACACGCCTATGAGTTCAAGTAGATACCACATTTAATGGCTCTTTACATCTACCGAAGGGGCGGGGGGCGTGGTGGCTCAGCGATCCAGCTGTATGCCTCTCACCAAGGCGGTCCGGGTTCGATTCCCGGTCAATGCATGTGAGATTTTCGAAGTGAAATGACAAGTCCTGTGGTTCGGATTCCACGTAAAAAGGAGGTCCCGTGGCTCATAATCACAAGATTCACGGTCACGTAAAACTACAATCTCCCTTTTTTTTCTACCGAAGGTTACTCCATTTTGAAGTTTAGGCAAAAGGCACTTCCCATATTAAGGTACATTTTTGTAAAATTTTGTAGGGATCGGATGATTAGGTTAGTCGTAATTTGATTTAAGCTTTGAATATTTGGGTGGCCACCATTACATTTCCGTAAAGATGGCGGCGATATAAAACATGACACTGAGGTGTCCTTTGCTAGTGCTACCTCTGTACCAAATTTCGTTCATTCGGTTTCGTCGTGTTTGAATTGATAGGGTGGGGGGCAGATATTCACTCTCACACACGCGATTTGCACACGTACACGTCCACATCTTCAAACTATTTGGCTGATGACCTTGTAATTTGGTTGAAAGACGGTTGTTACATGAAGGTATGTTGCAATATTTGGTAGAGATCAAATGATTAAGTTAGTCGTAATTTGATTCAAGCTTTGAACATTTGGGTGGCCGCCATTACTTTTCCGTCATGATGGCGGCGATATAAAACATGACACTGAGGTGTCCTTTGCTAGTGCTACCTCTGTACCAATTCTGTTTCATCGTGTTTGAATTGATAGTAGGAGGGGGGGGGGGGATATACACACGCTCACACGCACACACACACATACACACACGCACACACAGACAAGCTGACAACGTTTGGCCCGTGTAGATCTTATAAGTCTACTCTAATTTATTGCAGAACTCGAAATTAGCCTAAAAGTTCGAAGGAGCCGTGTCAGTAGATTTACTGGCATGTTAAACATTCCCTTCAGGGCTAAATTCCGAAACCTCGACGTCTTCAGAAGCCACAGTAGTTAAAAGGGACATAATGCCATTAAAAACAAAAAACATTTCAGCCCCGTGTGTAGAATATTTATGTTAACACGTCTTATTGTGGTGTTTGTAGTAGTGTGTATACTCGTATTTCTGATTCAGGTGAGGATTGCCTACCAAGCGATTTCACCCCAACTATTTGGCCTACAGATTGCGGAGTGACGAATGGTCACCGCGGTGGGTCCCCTCGGCCGTTAATCTTGTTTTTTTCTGAACGAGGCGCTGCCTCACTCTTAGGCAGCTACTTCATTGTCCTCACGATGCTGTGTGCAACCTGTTGAAGCCCTCGTGTCAGTTTCTAAAATCCTTGACGGAGAAGAGAATCAAACCCGGGGCCTCTGGGTGAGAGGCAGGCACACTAACTGAACACCTCGGGGCCGGCATTATTAATATTGTAGTTATTATTATTATTATTATTATTATTATCCTTGTTATTTTTTCCTTTATAGATTTACGACATCGTGCTCATGAGCCCTATGCACCTTGGTGTTAGCTGAATCTGTCTGCTAACCTATGCTGATGTGGTTGTGTGTATTCGTAATTATGGCTAGCATTGAAAAATAGCCAGTTAGGTACGATCTTGTCATTTGCCTGAGTATAGTAGAAGTTGAACACCACGGGAAACCACCTCTATGCAGGCTGGGGTGTTAATCGACGCACACTCTTGTGAGTTATCCTCACGAGGCTCAGTGTACTAGTTTCAATCCTTAGACCAGATAGACCAAGGAATTGAACTACCATTCTTTGGGACAGGAGGCTCAATACAAACCCTGGAGTGCCATAGGTGGCTGTTTGATCTCTGTAAAGGGCAAACATGGGCAGTCAATAGTAATAGCAAATATACACACAGTGTAATTGAAATATGGTACATGCATGTCGTTAGTAATACATCATTTTTACCAATTATGTTAGTAACATTTCATTTCAATTTGAACGTAATGTTGCAAAAGACTAAATTACTTTAGCGGTAATAGGGTAGGCTATAGGTTATGTCAAATAACCGAATTACAGTATTTTGAATAATAATACTCTTGAATAGAGTTCACATTTATGGTCAGGGTCATCCTGATTTCGTTATTTTTGGTATTGTTGTTGTTTACATTTAGGGACTTTTGACATCATTTTCCTGAGCCGCGTATAATTCAGGTGTATTCAGAACCTGTCTGATTACCTAAAAGTAAGCGTAAAAACCGACGATTTTCTTTGGATATCACTCTGAGGAAACTATAAGAGAATGCCATTTTTGAGATGAACTGTGCATTATTATTTTAATGCGAGTGTGAATAAAATACGTAATAAAAAATTAAGAATTTTAAAAATCAAGTATTTAAACATTAATAATTTAATCAATAGAAGTTATAAACCAAAACTAAGACAAAAAATTATAACCAAGAAATCTTAAAATCTATAAAATTTATAAATCTTTTTAAAAAACTTGAAAAAATATAAAGTCGTCCGAGAATGGAGACGAGCTGGTGCACCATCCCATAGACTAGGACCAAAACTCAAAGGGATAACACTAGACTGTTTGACATTTGCGGATGACATAGTGTTAATTGCTCCAAGCATTTCTGATGCCCAGATACAACTTGAATTACTCCAAGAACAAGCAGCAAAAATCGGCTTACGGATTTCTTTTGACAAAACAAAATTTATGACGGATATTAAAACTGCTCCGAATACACTCCGCATCGGTAATTGTCAGGTCTCCCGAGTGAAAGACTTCAAGTATTTAGGTGAATGGATCAATGAAACTGGCAACGAAAGAAAAGCTATAGAAGCAAGACTACAGAAAATGGAAACTGCTTTCCATTTGACAAAACAAGTTTATAAAAAAAAATGCCTCTCTTGGAATTGTAAAATTCAACATTATAAAACAGTAGTCTTGCCTGCAGCCCTTTATGCATCCGAGACACTTAATCTACAACATAAAACACTGAGAAATCAATTGGAGATTAAGGAACGCAAAATCATGCGAAAAATGTTGGGACCAAGAATTAAAGATGGAATTCACCTTCCAAAACCTAAAGCTGACATCTATTTAAAAATTACTAAAATCACAGACACAATCTGTTTGAGAAGGATCCAATTCATGGGACATTTGTACAGAATGGACCCACCTAGGTTAACAAATAAAATCTATACGTTTTTGCAGAAAAAGGCAACAAGGTCCAATTGGTACAAACAGGCGGAATAGGACTTGGCTGAATTAGGTTTTCCTAATCTCAAGGATCGGGAGGAAATTAGGAAAATTACTCATACACGGGGTTTTGAGGCAGAAGGGAGAAGACCTACCAGACACGTCTGGTCGCAGCAACGAAGACTCGCTCAATCGTTGCGCATGAAGAGTTATTGGGCAAACATCAAGGCCAAGAAGTGTTGATTCCGCGTGGTCCTAGGAGACCCATTCGCGCAGAAGAAGAATAAAAAATTAAAAAATAAAATTTGAAATTAAAAATTAAAAATTAAAATTGGAATCAGACAAATACTCTTAAATAAACAAATATATGTAAAATAAATAAAAATAAAGTAGCACCTAGGTACAGATTGCTAGACACGCACAGAACAAAGAGAAACGTAATAATTTTTATGTTCGACCCTAACTATTATGTGTCAGAGAACTGTATCAAAATGAGGCTCATTATAACACTATTTTTCATTATGAAACAGTTTCTCCCACCAATCAGGGCTCAAGAAACAGTTGTGTGACCAATTAGATAAGGATACCTTCGCGCATGCGCTCAAAATACAACATGTCTATATCAATTACTGAAAGTGCACCGTCCATATGTTCGCGTAAATAAACTGGTGATTATGAGACAAGAAATAACACTGTACCTTAATATCCCCAAAGCCAATTTCTACACAGCGCGTGGTTTTGAAACAACTTCGGTGACAGTTTTACTGAATACTGAGCACAATCTGAACATATGGCATTGAAGCACTCAGAGCGCATGCGTCGGTTATCCAGAGAGCTTGGAAAACAGAGATATACTACCCACCGCAGCACCCGATCACAACATTCTAGTGACTGAACAGATATTTATGAATATTTATGTTAAAACATATAATAAAGTTATAATTATCGTCGAACATAAACAGTCGTATGCAACTCGCCTATAATGGTAATTAAGACACTCGTATGGCAATTATGAAACTCGCATCCGAGGCTCGTTGCATAATATACTAATCTAACCTACATTAAATAATCGTAACCATTAATGGAGCTACGGACCCATATACTATATAACCCCTCAGAACCGCTATTTCCAGGTCTTATGGCAGTAAATTCTCGAGGGGAGATTGTAACAAATGTTTGTTTTAGATGATGTCGCTTTTTTGGAAGAAAAATGACAAGAAGATAAAATATTATACGTAATTAACGACACGCCTGAATTATTTACAGAAGCGAGTAGGAAGTGTATTAGCTTCCTGTGCTTCCCCCGCGGATGTGTTAATATTGATGACATCTTGGATCCGGACCGCTAAGGAAGCGCCCTTCCACCCTCAGGCTTCATCGTCTCTCTTATTTTAAAAGTAGACAGAAACTTCAATGAGAGGTAGACCACGTCATGCACAAGATGGGAGGGGATTTTGCTTGCTAAGTTAAACATACAGACACGGCCTCTCCAGGAGTTGTGCTCCCAGCTAGCTTTGCTGTCATTGTAGTTGTTGATTCAATCAGAGATTGCGTGACATCACGATCATGTATATGCAAGTACTTGCGTGTAGATTACACTTCACAAGTCTGTGTTATTGTAGTGCCTTTAGTCGAGTGTGTATCTGTACGAGAGGATTGGAAAGGAGACAATATCCCGTCAGCTGCCCGGAGTACAACTGTTAAACAACGGGAGACCACTTTTAAGATGGCTGAGGTGAGAATTGAACCTACCCCTTCTCAGTTCAGCATTATGAGGCTGGGTGTACCCCCTTTCTAACCCTCAGAACAGAATTACATTCCTTAGGAGAGCCTGGAATTCAACGCGGACCTCAGGCGTGATGACCAAAAATGCTAGCCACTACACTACAAGTAAAAATTGACGCCCTGCACTGCCTGATCTCTCTCGGATAGTGGATCACCCTGAGGTCAAGATCAATGAGATGTTCCATTTAGGGGCTTAAGACTTTATACTTTGCCAATTGTAACCAAATGTACTTTGGGTGTGTGTAGAACCTGTCTGATGAGCTATGTTACACACAAGCATGTGTATTAATAACAAGAGGTAGGATTTCGGGGGGAAGCAGTCATCGCGGCCTATAATAAGGTACCGGTACCTTCCCAGAATGTGTTTGGAGTGTAAAATGAGACACGTATTTCAAGTACAACTAGGGGTGGTGTTCGAACCCACTCGTTAACTGAGTTTAAACATAGCCTGCTCTTATGCCACAGCGTGCGTAGCTAGAACGGTCATTAGGGACACTGAGGTAAAATGCACGTTGATTTATACAGGGTGTGTTTTATGTACCTTTGGAGAATGATAGGTCATGTAGGGGACGGGTATAGAAATAATTTGAGATAGGGAACTTGGGGTCGGAGCGGCCTCCTTAACCCCTAAAATAAGGGTTGATTCAGGCCCTCCACCCTGTAAGTTAGGCAACCGACCCAAGCCTCTATTACCTTTCTCAATCCCTTAACTCTTGGCAAGATTCATTTCACCATGCGGCGCTGGCGTGATGGATAGCGTTGCGGTGCGAAAGGCTGGTAGTCCCGGATACAATTCCGGGCTTGGGCAAAATCTTGCCAACAGTTAAAGGATTGAGAAAGGTAATAGAGGCTTGGATCGGTTACCTAACATACAGGGTGGAGGGCCTGAATCAACCCTTATTTTAGGGGTTAAGGAGGTCGCTCCGACCCTAAGTTCCCTATCTCAAATTACTTCTATACCCGTCCCCTACACGACCTATCATTCTCCAAGGGTACATGAAAGACACCCTGTATAGGGGTATTTATTCGAGCTCCCTATTAAACATTTTTTTACTATCCGCCTTTGTTAAAAGGTTAATTAAATAAACCTTTTTTAATAATAAACGACAAAACATTTCTTAACAAATCGTTTCCGAATCGAGCGTTTTCTGAAAACCATATTATTATATTATCGATAAATCAATATTTTTTACCAGTTTTCGCTTAAAATTGTTTGCTTAGCCTTTAATGTGTTCCATTTAAGTTTCCTTAATTTAATAAATTTACCGTAACGATATTTCGTGTTTGACGGGTGTTATTGTTGGTAAAATAAACAACAATAAACTTTCCTTTCATCAGCTTTAAGCCTGATCGGTATACCGGTATTTCTCATACCGTACGGCGGTGTTAAGTACTCGAAAATACCAGAATACAGCTCCACTGTGCATTTATTCCTCGCACTAGACTTGTGAACTGAAAAACCTTCGTAACAATTCCCTCAGAATCAGTCAAAACGTAAACCGTGAGGAACATGTATTACATTTAAATGCAAAATCGTTTAAGAGGGTCAACATTAAAAAGTATTTTTTTGAATTTTATCGTGTTGTGTTTTAAGCCATTATTCAGTGTTGCCTTAGTAACCACTAATCAGTATTAATGCTTTTCAGTCGGTCAACACGATTTAGCATTTGTAATGGGTGTTTCATAAACCTGAAATAAAATGCATAGGGTTAATCAGTAAAATCATTTGGATGATCAGTTTCGATCGCAATCAAAATTAATGGTCTTCATTCGGTCAACACGATTCCACTAGAATCAAAATCAATGCATTTCAGTCCTCCTCATTAAGTAGTGACTAGCATTCTCGACTGTCACCACGGAGGCCCGAGTTCGATTCCCGGCTCTGTCGGGAAATTTAAATCTGGTCTGAGGCCTGGAAAAGAGTACACTCAGCCTCGTGAGGGAAACCTGAGAAGAAGCGGATTGGATTCCTACCTTACACATCTTGGAAGTGGTTTTCCGTGTTCCTTCACTTCTACTCCAGGCAAATGCCGGGATGGTACCTAATTTAAGGCCACGGCCGCTTCCTACTCAAATCCTACCTGAATTACAAATCTAGTCATTAGCGCAGACGTTACAGTGACACAGGCTATCAGACACATTCTACACACACCCTTGTACATGGAGCTACATGACCACGATATCACAAAAACCCTAAAGTTTGAAAAACAGAATTAAAATTCCTTGGCAGTGTTGGATATCGAACCCGAACCTCCGGGGCGACAGCCAAGAATGCTAGCCGCTGCACCACGAGGTGGTCGATGAGTCCATACGCGCGCAATCGTAACGCAAATTAAAAGTACACACTTAAAATTTAGATACACATAAATACACGCTATTCGACTGATTTCATGCACACTTCTAAATTGACGTTGTCTTAAGTCTGTGGCTTCGGTGGCGTAGTTGGTAGCATGCTGAGCTTCTATGCCCAAGATAGCGGGTTCAAACCCGGCCAAAGCCGTCGGATTTTTTAAGAGCGTTAAAAATCCCTCAGTATGCCTTCCTTCGGAGGGGAAGTAAAGCCGGCGGTCCCATGTCATAGAGTTATGGCATGTTAAAGATCCTTCCACTAATTACACCTGTGTGAAACTAAATTGGATAGGTTAAGAATGTAAACAACGCTCTTAGGTTGCTACGTTCGTTGCCAAGAGCCGACTGTGGTGGCGTCTAGTAGCCGGTTCTGAACTAGGCCTAGTAGTCGTTGACGGTGGCGTTTGGCGGCAAAAGTAGGAACTATTTGAAAATTCAAAGTTGCAGTCCCTACTTGAATTAAAAAACAGATACACACACTAATACAGTCATCACAATTAACACCGGTTATCAGACAGATTCTACACACACCCAAAGTACACGGGGCTACATGACCGCGTTGTCGCAGCCCCTAAACTAAGGAACCAACCAACCAACCTAAGTCTGTAAATGAAACAATAACAAAAACCTAAAGGAATGTAATTTCCTCTTAGCATTATACTTTGAATTTTAACCCCGCATTGCATAGCTTAATGCTAAATATGTATGTTTAATGCAAAACATTTCAAAATGAAGTAATTTAATGTAAAAATTAATCCAAGCAGAGCAGGTTTTAAACATTTTACGGTGTTGCAAGAGTTTAAGAGCTTATCGGAAATAAAAAATAAATGTTCATAAAAATGCTTTCAAGCTTCAGAGTTACTTACAGGTGCCAAGTTTTGAGAGCAACATGAGTGAAGTGAAATGTGCGCCAACATGAGAGATTCGTCCCGTACAGGGCTCACAGCGGGAGCTTAATATGATAATGGTGGCTTCTGTCACTTCATGTCGCGTGCTACACCACTCAGGAGGCAGACAGGATTGATGCCACTGTAGGCTGCCAGGCACGTAAGGAAGCTGGAGAAAGTAGTCATATTCTACATTATTAGTTTACCTAGATTCATTATTATTATTATTAATATTATTATTATTATTATTATTGTGGCAAATGTGGGGCTCTTGGCTCTCTTTTACACTTAAACGCTAACAATACAACTTAATACAAATGATACCCACATGTCATTCCTAACCTACAGACATCGGTGGCTACACTCGCTAAAGCGCAGCGGTTGGTCATGGGGCCAAGCTCTCTGCTGACTTGGTAAACGCGTGGGTTCAAGCCTAACGTCGGCCGTCCTTGAAATTGTTTTCCGTGGTTTACCCGTTTTCAACACCAGACAAATGCTCGGGCGGTACCTTCTGACAATCAACGGCCGCTTCCTTCCACATCCTTTCCCAGTTTCATTCATCTTCATCCATTCCATCTCTCATCCCGGCGCGTGGGTCGCCCACGGGCGTCGACTAGAACGACCTGCCCTTGGCCTCTCAGGAGGCCACACGCTAAAGAACATTTTTAATCTACCATACTAAGTCTCAGCAAATTTAAGTATCAAAATTGGGCTGGCAATTATGTTTTGACATGTTATAATTTCTATAGTCATTCACTCATACTCAATGGTTCTCTAGCTATCCTGGAAGTGGTTTTCCGTGGTTTCCTCACTTCTACTCCAGTCATATGCTGAGATGGATCCTAACAATAAAAGCAACGCCAACCTCCTTCCCAATCCTATCCCAAATATACAAATACACAAACAAGTACAGCCATCACAATAACACTGGTTATCATACAAATTCCACACACCCAAATACACAGGGCATATGACCACGATTTCGCAGCCCCTAAAGTAAGCAACAAAAACAATTCTTCTAGTTCGGCTACGAATTTAAGAGAACTCTTCACATGCACGTTTGAATGTCGTTAGGGATGCAAAATTTCTAAAGTCACGAGGACAATGATTTCAAATTCTAGTTCCCGACAAGAGGAAAGAGTTACTGAAGGCAGATGAATGATGCAGAGGAATTGCAATTATAGATCCTGATCGAGTGTTACGATCATGAAGGAAACAAAAAATTACATGAGAGATAGTGAGATGTATCTTCATTGAGGAGTCTATTAGTAAAGAGTACACAGGCCTACTCGTAAGTGTAGATTTATTTGATCTTATATTCTTAACCAGGAATGTAGAGCATTAAAATGTGACATATTTCAGGATATGTTCAAGGAAAAAATAAACCTTCAGTTTATGTTTACATTTTACTTCACATACATTGTACTGGAATTTCCTATGGTTGAATCTACAAGTCAGGGGTCTCGGCTGGTTCCCCTAAACCAGGGGTGCCCAACCTTTTTTAAGTAAGGGCCAAATTTTAAATAGTTGGGGGACCTTGAGGGCCAATAACACTCCGGGGGGTTTGGGGGTTATCGAACTTCTTTTAAAATATAGGTGCAATAAGGTGAGATTTGTGGCTGTCAGACCTTAGTTTTCCTAGTATTGTTGCAGTTTTCTATATTTATATGAAGTGGATAAAATATTAAAACACTAAAAATAAATTTTCATATTTCTAATAAATCCCTTTAAAATAGAAGTACGATGATATTCAATACACTCATAGAGCATGAATGACAAAAGAGTGAGTATTTATGTTCATTTGACACAATTATTTAACAAATTATGAAAATAAAGTTCATGATACTGTTACGTGCCACTCCCCAAGTGGCACTTTTGTTAACTGGATTACGGTGGGTAGGAAGCACAACACCAATTACTGCTTTAAAGAAATAATTAACTTTATTGTGGCCAGAAAGATACACTACTCATCAGCAAATACAAGCAATTAGGACCTTACTCCAGTTTCCTCAAGTCTCTTCCTTATGGAGCGCTCTTGCCTCCTTTCACTTGTCAACAGACCACAGTTAATCCTTTCGCTAATGAGTCCGGTCCCGTACGCTAGCTGGAAATAGCTGCACTAAGTCTGTCACTGTACTACACACTGTTTCACAATGCACCACAATCACCTCTGTCGCTCGGTGAAATCACACTCGCTCAAAACACAGGCAGTCCTCTGTAAGCTCCTCACTCCCTCGCTGTCAAGAGAATCGGCTTCACTAGGGGTTTCGCAAGTCACCACACTTCTGTCGCTCAGGATAAACGCCCGCACTAGCTCGTAAAACACAACAACAACCACTGCTTGACAGGTCGCACTTATATAGCAGGCCGGTGATTCAATAATTGCTTCTAGATCCATCCAGGGTTCACGGCTTCTCGAGGTTTTCCATCGCTGGCTCAGTCACGAATATTTTGGACCATCCCTTTGTCCTAATAGCCCTGTTGCATAAGGCGCACGCAATACACGAGGCAGGGCACAGCCCAGCCCTGGGGCAGTTGTGACTCATGCGGCGAGCGATGACACAAACTCACAGCCGTAACAATACGTAACTTAGTTTAGTGCGACGACTGAAACTGCTTTGGGTCGAGGGGCGCGCGCACTTCTTTTTCCAGTTGGCTTTGGTTCTTTCAAAGTTTTGGCTACTAGGCGCGGCGCGGGCGTGGATCGGCGGGCCGGAGAAAATAGTCTCGCGGGCCGTAGGATGGGCAGTCCTGCCCGAGACCACAGCAGGTGGTTTGTTGTTATAGAGATCCCAAAACTCAAACAAACATTTACAGTTGTGGATTTACCACAATAGAACTCGGGGCAGTTATAATGTGGTGCAAAGGCTGGCTGTAACCCCTGAGGTCCGAAAATTCTGGTCTGAAGGTTGGAACGAGGTCCACTAAGACTTGTAGAGCTGATCTGAGGAGAGGCGGGTTCTATTCCCACCTCAGCCATCCTAGAAGTATTTTTCCATGGTTTCCTCTCTTCTATTCCTGGCATAAGCCGAGGTGGTTCGTAAATTACGGCCACAGCCGCCTCCTCCCCAATCCTACCCTCCAATTACAAATAAACACACTAGTAGTTAGACATCACAACAACACAGGTTATCAGACAAATCCTATATACACACATGGGGCTAAATGACCACAATGTCGCAGGCTACTAAATGAATTAATAACAACGCAAAATGCTGACGAGTCTTTGCCGTTCTGAAGTGAGTGGGCTACCAATTGTTTACATCTGTATATCGGCACGTCAAATCGAGTGTGGGGCAAGAGGGAAGGTATGTACACTCGTCATCAAATGCTATTGACACAAGCAGATTGCGTACTGTAATTCTGCTATAATAATACACTACTCTTCATTTATACTCTCTTAACCTTCCATAGGGCGCAACTGATCTGACAGGTACACGTGTTAATTCGTGGGACCGGAGCTACTTCTTCTTTTCATTATCTGCCTGTTTCCGCCCATATCGGCCAGTTTGTCAATGACCCTCCAAACGTGCTGTTGTTGCAAAAGTGATATGCCAGGCACCATTACGTAAAATGCAGAGAATGTATGAGTGAATTCACTATTGAACCAAAACTGACGACAGTGATGACCATTGTTTGGTTTATTACTATGGGTTATAGGCCTATGTAAAAAACAAAGAAGTTGGTGTTTTTTACCTTTGAAAATGAAAAGGAATACTGGATAAACAATATTTCTGAAGGAACTCGTATCACACATAAAATTCTTTCTTCTTCTTATAATCTTTATGTAAACATAAGTGTTATGTATTGTTTAAAAGGGCGTCTCAGCGGTAACGTTCCCGCTTGCTAGGTCCAAGGTTGCAAGTTCGTATCCTGGTGCAGTCAGCTGGCATTTGAGGATGCGCAAATGCGAGGGAGCTGTGTCAGTAGATATACTGGACCATTAAAGATTCCCTTCCGGGCAACATTTCGACACCCCGGCGTCTCTAAAAGCCAGAGTAGTTAAAATGGACGTAAGACCAATAACATTATTATTATATTATATTTAAGTATTATAGAAGCTTTCTTCAGCAAAAAATATTGAAAATTACTTTTTTCTGATTTTTTAAAGTGTGCCTCGCATTCTTATTGCGCCCACTGCCGCTATATTTAATATTGCTCCCGACGGAAGGTTAATATACACTTAAAATACCCAACGAACCAACCGCAAAATTCGTACCACAATGATTCATTGGCATACAGTGCAGACTGTACCGATATTTCCGGGAAAACAGATTCCATCACATTGTTGGCAACTTGTAGTTCATACATCTACCGTTGGCAAGGATTCGTCAACGTGCAATATTTTATGATAATGACCGCTTATCATTCGTAGTGAACATATCACGTAATGTGGAGCACAACATTTATATGTAGTTGAATAACAAACAATTTCTGTACAATATATTACAGGAAAATTAATTAAACTGTCAATGGGAATTGCCATTTGTATCAATCTGATAAAATACAGTAATTAGGCTGATGAGTGCATTGCATTTGAACTCTTTGACACATGCTATAAGAACAAACGACGAGTGACTTTTGACTGAAAATTGATATTGATAACTGCAGAAACGTCTCTGGATGCCAATAAATGAATTTGAGCAAATGAATTCAAGAAAAAATAACATCAATGTGTAATTTTCGAGATTTAATTTCACGTCTAGTGGTTCGAATTCCATGTGAAATGTAGGTCCCTTCGCGTATGATCGCGAGATTAATGGTCACGTAAAACTGCATGCCTCTTTACTTCTTTCTGTTGAGTAGCAACTGCAATAATCGTCAGTTAAACAACTTGTCTACTTTGTATTACTCTATTCGTTTTTATTAGTGTTGATTGTGGTATCGATTTGAAAACTAACATAATTTGTTAGAAAATATGGAACTGTGACTTCATAATAGTTATATTTCTACTACTCAGGTCTTCCCTTTGTTGTGGAACCAACCAGAACTGAGTTTCATGACCGCTTTGTTGAAATAAAATTAAACAAGTAGTTGCGTGAAGAACTATACAGCCTATATTCACATATAATACTTACGCTAATTGCCTCTATCAGCATGCGATATTTCAGTTTGATTGCTGTAAGAGATTCGTAGATATTGAGAATCTTCTAAATATTTCGGATGGTCGCCATGTTGGATTTCTTATATGTAGGCCATAGAGTTATGTATTATTACATGAAGATTATTGTGTAGATGTATTATTCAAATTTCAATTGCATGAACAGGACACAAGAAATGAAAACGAGATTTTAGAATTTTGCACAGCCACAATCTTGTCATTATGAAAATAATTGAAATAAATTAGATGCCAGTGGATTAAAATTTGTATAATCATATACCGTTCCAAGTTTCACTGCTCCCAGATGGTTAAATCGCGAAAAACGTTCATTTAAATATTTACATTTCGCGTCACTTCAATGTTGGATTTGTGCCCACCAGGTTATTGAAAGTTCCATAGGTCAACTTATGTTCATAGCCTCTATCAACACATAGGGGCGTTGTAGCACAGCGGTCTAGCTGTATGCCTCTCACCAAGGCGGTCCGGGTTCGATTCCCGGTCAATGCATGTGAGATTTTCGAAGTGAAATGCCATGTCCTGTGGTTCGGATTCCACGTAAAAAGGAGGTCCCGTGGCTCATGATCTCTAGATTAACGGTCACGTTAAACTACAAGCTTTTTTTCTATCAACATAAGCATTTCAGTTTGATTGCTGTCATAAATCAATGGATATTGAGAGCCGTCTAAATCTATATGTAGGCCATAGAGTTATGTACTATTAGATGACGATTTTTGCGAAGGTTCATTATTCAAACATTGACTTCGATCACATGATTAGACACACGAAATAAAAACTAATTTTTAAAATTCCGCCATCGTGAATTTATGTGTACAATTGAACTTAATTAGATGTCAGTGCATTACAATGTGTATGATCATTTTCTATACCAAATTTCACTGTGTTCAGATGGTTAAATCGCAAGAAAAGTATATTTACATGTTTCAAGTTTGCTTGGCCGCCATGTTTGTTTTGTAGTCAAGAGGTTTTTGAACGTCACATAGGTGAACTTCTAGGAGTGTCCTTTATTACCGTACAGTACGAAATATCAGGGTGATATCAGTAATAGTTTCGGAGATATAGTATTCCGGTGAAATATATTCGCACAGCCACCATGGTGGATTGGTGAGACGTAATAAAATTTGAAGGGCACGGTTGGGGTTGGCCAAAATAGTACTCTGACGTTAACTTGTTTCATTGAAATCGTTCCAGCCGTGTAGATTTTATTAGAGGGACACACACACACACAGACATGAGCCTATTTTTAGCCTACTTTCCATTTTTGAAAAAAAAAAATGAAAGTAGGCTTCTGAGATCTACACAGGGCCAAAAATTGTGTGTCTGTCTGTGTGTGTATTCTGAATGTCTGCCCCTCCCCCCTATCAATTCATACACGGTGAAACTGAATTGAACGAAATTTGGTACAGAGATATCACTAGCAAAGGGCACCTCAGTGTCATGTTTTATATCGCCACCATCTTTACCAAAACTGAATGGCGGCCACTCAAACCATCGAAACGTAAAATCAAATAACGACTAAACTAATCATCCGATCTCTACCAAATTAGGTAGCAACATACCTCCATATGGGACGCGTCTTGTGCCCAAACTAGAAGGTCATCCGCCGTACCATTTCAGGATGGTGGCCGTCTGAATTATGCAAACTTTATAATCCATAACATGGGAACCACCAGTTCTGATGATCGAACCGAGAATGGTTTTAACTGTTTTAAGGACGTGGCACGTTCGAAATTAAAAGTTTATATTGTAATACTATAGTGCAGAAGTGATTTTTAAAATCTGAACCGTCTAATTTACAAGACAAGATTGCAGCTGATATCCTGTGCCTGACCTATATTTTACTAGTTTGAGTATCGCCTACTGATATAAATAATATAAACTTTGTATGAACTGCTTTATGTATAAAAAAATATAGCCTACTCCACTGAAGAAATCGTTTAGTCTAAATAATTATTTGCTAACACGTTGTATGTAAGTCAATTGATATCGGCAATTTTCGTTGACATGTTTGGCTGCGTGGTAAAGCGTTAGCCTTTACCCGTATGGCTAGGGTTCAAATCCCATCAGAGTTGGGGGTTTTGCTTGTTTTTTTTTCATATTTATTGTTTTGTAATTACTCAGACGTAAAATTAAGCGCTATATTGTGCATATTACAATGGAAAATATATATTTAATGAAAACAAAATCCACCAGCGGATCAGCCTGAGACATCTAACGGCAACCAGGTGAATTATCATGGCCAACTGGTTGCGAAATGCGCACCGGCCCACCGATTAACTTGCAGCTTTAATTGAAAAGTTTCATTTTATGGCCACAAGAATGCACTCGCCCTATTAGAATTGCCTTATTCGATACTTCTCCACCAGATGCCACGACTGGTCTACGTGGGACTCCATTGGTTAGCATACCATTAGTATTCTATAGGCATCGAATTTGAAGAATGACAAGTTGATAATACAATACATTTTTATTATTTTTATTTTAAAGCGTTTGTAGCAGCCTATTATGAGTTATTTGAAAACATTATTTGAACTGAAGAACAAAACGATCTCACATAGTACCTGAACTCTAGCAGTTGGTGCTAGTTCAGGATATTAATTAATACTTTCATTGCAGCCAAATAGCAATCGAAATTAAAGAATGACCATGTACACTAAAATTGCACTCTGGGGATTTGACTTGCATAGTCTTTGATTGATTTTTTTCTTTTACTACATAACTCTAAATGTTAGCTTTCACATGCTTGTCCACATAGTTGGTATACACATGTCACTGTAGGGTCATGGAAAGATTTGTTAATACAATTAAGGTGGTGAAAGACATGGACTGCCAGACGTGTAAACACATGCCTCAACTCGAAGTTGGATGTTGTCCACGTCCGGTCGACTATGTCTCCAGATCCATAAAAGTCTTGAGATATGTCTTCTCTTTCTTTCTTTCTTTCTTTCTTTCTTTCTTTCTTTCCTTCTTCAATGATGGCAGTAGTTTCTTCGAGGTTCTGGTGTTTGGTAGAGGTAAATAGTTTCTAAGGTCTTCAACCAAGAAATGATTCTATTACACTCTTTGATAAAGACAAATAGTTATAAGTTATAACAATACTCATACATTTAGGAGAAGTGGGCTATATGTTCTTTACTGAACATCTTATTACAGAAATGAAAATAGGCTAAAAAGTAAATTTTAAAAAATGTTCTTGAAAAATGCGCTTATGATACGAAGAATTTACACTCCATTAGTTATCCATATCTGGGATTATTTTCTTAAAATAATTATTGTGAAATTGATAGGTGTGAAAGATAATGTTAAATACTGAGGGATTTCGCGTATCTCTATAATGTTTGGTGAATCAAGGATCTTGAGTATCTCTTACTTCATTGCTCTTCTGAATGTGCGATTACATTCAATGCAGATCATCGTTTCCAAAAAATTAATTAATCGAGAATCAGTGAACTTGGTCTCTTTAAATAACAGATAAAAATATATTTGATTACACGCACTCAGAATCTAATAGGTGTTTCACCTAGAGGGTTGAAAATAGAATCTGTTTGTCTATAAAGATTCTTATCGTCACATGAACAACATAAAATACTGTATATCAGGACTTCCTTTATTAAACCAGGAGTGTTTAATAGTAGTGGAGTGGTGGTGCTTCCAACTCACTCCAGAACATACATGTCGTTACTACTAAGCCTCAGCCATGTAATATTTGTTGATATCTCGCGAACCCATGGTCGGATGTTGACATATGAGGTGTCGTTGAACTCGAGCTGACGTCCTTTTTCCTATTGACCATGTATTATATTTTTCAAAAATTCTTTGAATTTTTTGTTTACGAAAATAGGCGATAGTTTGAAAACCAAACAGGATAGAACGTTGTGCCATGGCTCAAACGAATGGTCTTTATGACCTTTATTTTCTATAATAAAACTTTTTTACTTTTTATGTTTTTTTGAAAACACTCGAATTTTGAAAATCCTATATTTTGGAAACTAGAAATTATACAAAAAAGGTTTGTTTGACGTAAATCAATGGTCCATACCCCCTCTACCACCAAAATAACTTTTAAGTCTCTAGGATGAAAACCTGCAGTAGTGTGGTAAGGGGGGAGCTGCTTACAAAAGCAAGTGGTGAGCCCCTGCGACCTTGGAATGGAAGGAGTGATGCTAGGAGGGCGTGCTTGGATTCGTTTTTTTCGTCTCGTCGTGCTCTTTACGGGAATGTAGGTGTCGAAAATGTGAAAATCTGGAAACACAGTCTTTTTGGGGTAAAAACGTGATTTTAGACTTTTTGCTATATCTCGCGAACCAATCATGCTAGAGGCATGTTCGATAGGTCCAAGGACTCGGGGTGACGTCTTCTCTGCTATGGACCACTCGTTATAATTTTTAATAAAATTGGAAACTCGATTTTGGGGTAAACACGTGTTTTTTGTGATTTTGCCAATATCTCACGAAGCAATAACGCTAGAGGCATGTACGACGGGTCCAAGGATTCGGGCAGACGTCCTCTTTGCTATAGACCACTCGTTGTAATTTTAAAAATTTTGGAAACGTGATTTTGGGGTAAACACGTGTTTTTTGTGATTTTTGCCGATATCTCACGAACCAATAACGCTAAAGACGTGTACGAGGTGTCCTAGGACTCGGGCTAACGCCCCCTTTCAAATGTGGTAGATATTTTTTTTCAAAAAAATAATTCAAAAAGGGCCTAACGCCATACATGTTGAAAAAACGTTTTCCTTTTCTTTACCTGTTTATAATGTTCATGAAGCGTGGTGGTTGAGAGAGACGATACGGCTGGGTGTGTGTTTCAACGAACCTATCGCTGACCATGGTGGCTGTGTTCAATAGATCAATCGCTATTTCGGCGGGTCGGTGTATGAGAGAGCGAGCGTGCGTTTTTCTGATATTTTACCTTTAACGTGTAAACGGTAATGAGAGCTTGGTTCTATGTTGGTCAAAGCGAGTACAGAAAACAAACTTGTTGAGGAGCAGGGGGTAAAGGTCATTTGAGCTTATTGGAAGGCATTGATCTGACTTGACAACAAGTGCAATGGAAAAAATGACCAAGACGCTTGAAGGTGAAATAATCTGACCATCGTGGTGGCAGGGGAGTGTGAAAGGCATGCACACACATTTGTGAAACCACATGTAGGCTAAACCAGTGACATCCTGTCTTGCTTCGTACGTGACAAAATGCAAGTTCAGGTGAAATTTGATCTACCGCAGGTGTTCACCTGGGACGTTAGCTGTCCACGTGCGCGATAACTGTTAACAAGTCACATCCTGTTTTGCTTTGTACGTGACAAAATGCAAGTTGACGTGAAATTTGATCTGCCACAGGTGTTCACCTTGGACGTTAGCTGTCCACGTGCCTGATAACAGAATGTTCAAAGCGTGGGAATCGCTGAATCAGTAAAAAGTATGATGCAACTTGTGGGAATGATGTCACAACCAATAGATAGGCAAGAGCTGCGAACAGCAGTGGTGGGAGGTGGAGGGGGGAGAGGGGGAGGGGTAATGTAAGAGAGAACACAGGTGGAAAGAGAAAGACAAACATGTATGAACATGCATGAAGCGCGGAGCGCTGTACACATAGAGTTATAGGTGGTGTACAACATGTGTGAATAAATAAAAAGTACACAGGTTCACACAACATGTAATTTATTGATCCAAGAATTAAACGTAGAGTTAAACCCTAACCATTTGACATAGAGTTTATTTCCTTTTTGTTTCAACACTTTTTCCACAAGATAATGCTGAGGAAATGCTGTTTTCTGAAGTTCATGTAGATAAAATCTACCTTTTATGGGTTGATGGTTGAGGTCCTCGAGTAAATAGGTGACCGGACTGTCCAAGTAGACTCGACGAATTCGAAATAGTTCAGTCCCCCACTGAGGCGTGTAGCCCTTATTGAAGGCAGACTTAAATTTGCTCACACGAACAAAATCCCCAATGTTCAGTCGGTGACGTTTAGGATCGGCTGTTTTTATGGGGTTAAACAGTTTATCCAATCGCTGAATATTTTTGGTCACGAGGCGTGGCTTGGTCCCAATCGTTCTATGTTTGGTGTCATTGTAACGTGATACTAGCTCAGGTAACATGTCCAACCAGCGATACGTGCCCTGAGCGGTAAACGCTTTCCACATATGGGTTTTCAATGTTCGGTTGAACCGCTCGACCACACTGGCTTTGAGGTTGCTGTACGTGGTGTAATGGTGAATATTCTTAGATTTGAGAAAAATGGAGAAGTCCTTGTTGAAAAATGATTTCCCCTGGTCAGTTTGTAGCAGCTGAGGTTGACGTTTGGAGTGTTGAATAATATGTTGAAAGGCCTTGGTAACTAGTGGGCCAGACTTGCGACGCACAGGTTCAACAAAGGCCATTTTGGAATAGACATCTATTTTACAATAGGTAGCGCACGAGTGGTTTCTACAAATGAGTTACGGCGCACGAGTCGATTCAACAAAGTTCCGTTTGCGTTCATATACCATTCATTCGATTGCGATTGAACTTTAATTGTTTGGTTTTCAAATGCAGTGGTAGATAGCCGTTATTTTGTAAAACATTCTTACTTGCAGTAGTAATAAGACTCTATGGTTCCGCTAACACATAGATAGACTGTATTATTGCCATGGTCAAGCACTCACATTAAGATCATTTACAAAATCATAAAATGAAAAATAAAAAATCTTGTTTTGAAAATATCGTTTTTCAACATACACAAAATAAATATATAAAAAATGTGTAAACAGCAAAATGGAAAATCCATGGTCAAGCACTCACATTAAGATCATTTACAAAATCATAAAATGAAAAATAAAAAATCTTGTTTTGGAAATATAGATTTTTTTCAACATACACAAAATAAATATATAAAAAATTTGTAAACAGCAAAATGGAAAATCCAAGTTTCCATATAGACAAAATTTAAAAACCTTAAACGGACATTTAAGAAAATATATGCAAATGGGAAATTGACAAATGTGTAAATATGAAAATGGAAAAAATCCATGTTTCCATATCATGAAATTGAAAAACATCAAATTGTCATTTTAAAAAATGCAAATGGAAAATTGACAAATTGCAATGTGTGAAATGTGAAATTGAACAAATGGCTATCATTATTAAAAAAAAGAACATGGTGCTCTATGGTTGAGGTGTGAATCAAACCCTCTCTACTTATTTGGACCACCCGAGACTGAGTAGACTAGTTTTAGTTGTCATACCACTTTTAAAAGTTTGTGTTAAATCTAGGAATTGAACCCAAGAGCTTGTAGGGGAGATCCAAGGTTATAATATATTAAACAGATAGCCTTGAATGTAGGGTGTGGTAGCTATATAGAGATGAGACGTTTCGCTCGGGGCAGGGAGGCATGGAGATCAGCATTAAACCAGTCAAAAGACTGACGACTCAAACAACAACATGTAGAGCTCACCAAAATAATGTTGTGTAACGGTAAATGTTAGTCAACGAACAGTAATGCATTACTAAAACCCATGACACGATACCTAAGAGCTTTTCTAAAATTATTTTAAAATGCCTTTAACCCTATATTAAACACCCAGTTCACAAGACTCATAACTGCCATGTTATGGTCAAACAAAACAAAATCTATATTTCAAAACAAACAAGTGGTTTAGTCAATGTATACTGGAAAAAGTTTTATAAACACTCAAGTCCACAAAAATAATTAAATTAGTAACAGTCAGGTTGACCGAGTGGTTATGGTGTTTGACTTAAGTTCAAATTTTCTGTACAAGAAAGCAAGGGTTCGAATCCCTTACCTGATATAACTATTGCCTCAACATGGCTTGACCACACTCTATTATTGTGTACTCGGTACACAAACCATAAATAGAGTGTATTGTTTAAGGTCACTCTCTTTGCGAACATAGTCGGAGACTGTTGATGGTTAACAATTGCATTAATAGTGGGACATAGGGATAGCAATTAAGAAAAACAGACAATACCCATACACTATTTTTATTTATTTAATGTAAGTACTTGTACAATAGTTATATACAAACTACAATTCTCTTTTGTCTATTACTATCTAGTCCTTTTCGATCCACTTGCATATCAAGGGCAGATGACTTTGTAGTTCAGCCCCTTTAAACAACAATAACACTACTTCTTGCATAGTCTGTGATGTTGATGACTCTTGAGGCGTGGAAGATGGATACAACATAACTTTTACAACAGGGGTTAAACGTTGCTCAACAAACAATGCACTATTTTGAGTAGCAACATCTTTCTCTTGTACTAACTTTTTAGCATTCTGATGATTTTTTGTCAACACCATTAGTGTTTTGTCTGGAGCACTACATCGCCTGATCACTCACACTTAAAACCACACCATTTCTACTTTTCATATTGCCTCGACATCTTGTTGACCTCTGTTTTGAGCATTGCCAGAATATTATTCCCTTAAAATTTTGTCGTCTGTAGTTATAAGAGTAGCCTTTATAGAGTACACGTTGTTTACCTCGGTTAGTTGTAGTAAGTTCCATAGTAGTAACTAACCTGTTAGTATGATTTGCACACTACAAAGGTTATCTCTGTTCTGGTAATTGAATTATTTAGCGTTGGCTTTTATATTTAATTCGTACAGTTTAAAGTGATAGAAAAGTGGTAGAAACGTGGTAGCAAAGTGGTAGACAATTGGTAACATAGTGGTAGAAAAGTGGTAGCAAAGTGGTATAAAAGTGGCAGAAAAGTAGTAGAAAAGTGGCAGCAAAGTGGTAGAAAAGTGGTAGCAAACTAGAAAAGTGGTAGAAAAGTGGCAGAAAAGTAGTAGAAAAGTGGTAGCAAAGTGGTAGAAAAGTGGTAGCAAACTAGAAAAGTGGTAGAAAAGTGGCAGAAAAGTGGTAGAAAAGTGGTAGCAAAGTGGTAGCAAAGTGGTAGAAAATATTACATGTATTGTTATGAAATAGTTTAAGCGGTTACATGGATTCATTACACTATAATTTTAGCATCACGAAGCTCATTTTCTATATCCAAAAGTTCTTCCTCATATTTAGTATGACCAGCCTGTTTACAGGTATGCAAGTACTGAAGCCGCTGGATTAACTTACTGGGATTGTTCCAGTAAACAAATTTAACATATGATTTTTTTGGGTGTAAACCATTATCATCATCATCATCATCATCATTATCATCATAATCATCATCATCATCATGGTTATCATCATCAATATAATTATCATCAATATAATCATCATCACTATTACTATCTAATCCTTTTTGTTCATCTTGCAATGCAACAACCTTTGGCATAGTTTGTGTTGTCTTTGATAGTGTTAGAGGTTTCGTAGACGTTAACGACTGTCCTAACATGTCTTTTTCAGGAGATAATAAATGCTCTTTAACAAACAAAGCACTATCTTGAGCCACACTATTTTTTTCTTGGTCTTGCTTTTTTACCTTGGTTAGAGTATTTTGTCCATTTAAATGAGTATTATTTTGAGATTTACAATGATGATCGATTGAAATAAGTATGTTGGAGCCTTTTGTCTTAATCATTCCTCGACACTTTTTAGATCGTTGTTTCGAACAGCACCAAATAACAGTTCCATTTTTATTAGTTCTTTTTACAATATATGCATATCCTTTATAGTAAGCACATGGCTTACCATAGCTAGTCGTTGATACTTCCATGTCAACTGTTCAGCATAAACTAATCTCTAGTAAAGTTAACTCGATAATAAAAATGATTGTTTGTAGTATGTGCAGTTTAAAGTAAGAGCAAAAGTGAGAGTCAAATGGTATAAAAGTGTTAGCAAAGTGGTGGAAGGGTGGTAGCAGTTTATAGTAGTCATGATCTTTTTTACTAGAATGTGATTTGAGTAAATGTAATTTCTAATCCTTAGCAGTGAGTAGTCAGTTAGTCTTGGTTCAGACAAGCGTAAACAGTTCTCCAATGAATCAGAGATCAAGATTTTCATTATGAAACAGTTGTGTAACCAATTAGGTATCGGTACTTGATAGCTTCACACATGAACAAAAATTCCAACATATCTGACTTGAATTACATGATTTGAAAGTTGACAAAGAATATCCAATCAACCATTGTAGTTACAATGTCAAACACACAAAGACAAAATCAGCATGAAATTTTAAGTTACAGGAAAATTCTATGAAATAGACTATGCAGGAAATTTGGAAATACACATCAGAAGTTTGCAACACCATCCTTCTAGCCTATATAAATTTTCGACATGGAAAGTGTGCACTGCCCCTAACATTAAACCAATTTATCAATAACACAAGTCAACAATCAAAACATTTTGTGTTGAGTCTATCATTTAATGCATATATTCTGTCTACATTGAACAGTAACAAAAAAACGCCATTCATAATTAATTAAGTTTGCTTTAATTCTTTATGTAATGATATATACATATTTAAAGTTTTGGCTGACTGTTCAGGGTGAATCGGCTTTGAACACATAAGAGAGGGAATATTTTAAGACTTAACCTCAGCTCACCTAACATAACCTAAATTTACCTAACCTAACCTTGTCATATAGGTAAGAAACGGGTCAAGCTATGCTTTCGACTACCGAGTTTCAGCTACTTTTCAAGGTTACTCTCCCGAACATTGCCGGAGACTGCTGATAAACACTTATATTCTCACGGCGGCGGCGCGCAACGACTTACATGACGCGCTCCCCCCTTTTTCATTGATCCCTGTTGATTTGTCCCTTTGGACTGGTCCCTGTTGACTAGCCCCTTTTGGACGGGCCCTTTTTGAATGGAGTCATTTTTGACGGGTCCCTGTGGACAGGTCCTTTTGGCTGATCCCTTTGGACCGGACCCTTTGACATAATTTGGATAATTGGATAACCTATGGACTGGCCCATGCAATTATCCAAATTATGTCAAAGGGTCCGGTCCAAAGGGATCAGCCAAAAGGACCTGTCCACAGGGACCCGTCAAAAATGACTCCATTCAAAAAGGGCCCGTCCAAAAGGGGCTAGTCAAGAGGGACCAGTCCAAAGGGACAAATCAACAGGGATCAATGAAAAAGGGGGGAGCGCGTCATGTAAGTCGTTGCGCGCCGCCGCCGTGAGAATATAAGTGTTTATCAGCAGTCTCCGGCAATGTTCGGGAGAGTAACCTTGAAAAGTAGCTGAAACTCGGTAGTCGAAAGCATAGCTTGACCCGTTTATTACCTATATGACAAGGTTAGGTTAGGTAAATTTAGGTTATGTTAGGTGAGCTGAGGTTAAGTCTTTAAATATTCCCTCTCTTATGTGTTCAAAGCCGATTCACCCTGAACAGTCAGCCAAAACTTTAAATATGTATATATCATTACATAAAGAATTAAACAAACTTAATTAATTATGAATGGCGTTTTTTTGTTACTGTTCAATGTAGACAGAATATATGCATTAAATGATAGACTCAACACAAAATGTTTTGATTGTTGACTTGTGTTATTGATAAATTGGTTTAATGTTAGGGGCAGTGCACACTTTCCATGTCGAAAATTTATATAGGCTAGAAGGATGGTGTTGCAAACTTCTGATGTGTATTTCCAAATTTCCTGCATAGTCTATTTCATAGAATTTTCCTGTAACTTAAAATTTCATGCTGATTTTGTCTTTGTGTGTTTGACATTGTAACTACAATGGTTGATTGGATATTCTTTGTCAACTTTCAAATCATGTAATTCAAGTCAGATATGTTGGAATTTTTGTTCATGTGTGAAGCTATCAAGTACCGATACCTAATTGGTTACACAACTGTTTCATAATGAAAATCTTGATCTCTGATTCATTGGAGAACTGTTTACGCTTGTCTGAACCAAGACTAACTGACTACTCACTGCTAAGGATTAGAAATTACATTTACTCAAATCACATTCTAGTAAAAAAGATCATGACTACTATAAACTGCTACCACCCTTCCACCACTTTGCTAACACTTTTATACCATTTGACTCTCACTTTTGCTCTTACTTTAAACTGCACATACTACAAACAATCATTTTTATTATCGAGTTAACTTTACTAGAGATTAGTTTATGCTGAACAGTTGACATGGAAGTATCAACGACTAGCTATGGTAAGCCATGTGCTTACTATAAAGGATATGCATATATTGTAAAAAGAACTAATAAAAATGGAACTGTTATTTGGTGCTGTTCGAAACAACGATCTAAAAAGTGTCGAGGAATGATTAAGACAAAAGGCTCCAACATACTTATTTCAATCGATCATCATTGTAAATCTCAAAATAATACTCATTTAAATGGACAAAATACTCTAACCAAGGTAAAAAAGCAAGACCAAGAAAAAAATAGTGTGGCTCAAGATAGTGCTTTGTTTGTTAAAGAGCATTTATTATCTCCTGAAAAAGACATGTTAGGACAGTCGTTAACGTCTACGAAACCTCTAACACTATCAAAGACAACACAAACTATGCCAAAGGTTGTTGCATTGCAAGATGAACAAAAAGGATTAGATAGTAATAGTGATGATGATTATATTGATGATAATTATATTGATGATGATAACCATGATGATGATGATGATTATGATGATAATGATGATGATGATGATGATGATAATGGTTTACACCCAAAAAAATCATATGTTAAATTTGTTTACTGGAACAATCCCAGTAAGTTAATCCAGCGGCTTCAGTACTTGCATACCTGTAAACAGGCTGGTCATACTAAATATGAGGAAGAACTTTTGGATATAGAAAATGAGCTTCGTGATGCTAAAATTATAGTGTAATGAATCCATGTAACCGCTTAAACTATTTCGTAACAATACATGTAATATTTTCTACCACTTTGCTACCACTTTGCTACCACTTTTCTACCACTTTTCTGCCACTTTTCTACCACTTTTCTAGTTTGCTACCACTTTTCTACCACTTTGCTACCACTTTTCTACTACTTTTCTGCCACTTTTCTACCACTTTTCTAGTTTGCTACCACTTTTCTACCACTTTGCTGCCACTTTTCTACTACTTTTCTGCCACTTTTATACCACTTTGCTACCACTTTTCTACCACTATGTTACCAATTGTCTACCACTTTGCTACCACGTTTCTACCACTTTTCTATCACTTTAAACTGTACGAATTAAATATAAAAGCCAACGCTAAATAATTCAATTACCAGAACAGAGATAACCTTTGTAGTGTGCAAATCATACTAACAGGTTAGTTACTACTATGGAACTTACTACAACTAACCGAGGTAAACAACGTGTACTCTATAAAGGCTACTCTTATAACTACAGACGACAAAATTTTAAGGGAATAATATTCTGGCAATGCTCAAAACAGAGGTCAACAAGATGTCGAGGCAATATGAAAAGTAGAAATGGTGTGGTTTTAAGTGTGAGTGATCAGGCGATGTAGTGCTCCAGACAAAACACTAATGGTGTTGACAAAAAATCATCAGAATGCTAAAAAGTTAGTACAAGAGAAAGATGTTGCTACTCAAAATAGTGCATTGTTTGTTGAGCAACGTTTAACCCCTGTTGTAAAAGTTATGTTGTATCCATCTTCCACGCCTCAAGAGTCATCAACATCACAGACTATGCAAGAAGTAGTGTTATTGTTGTTTAAAGGGGCTGAACTACAAAGTCATCTGCCCTTGATATGCAAGTGGATCGAAAAGGACTAGATAGTAATAGACAAAAGAGAATTGTAGTTTGTATATAACTATTGTACAAGTACTTACATTAAATAAATAAAAATAGTGTATGGGTATTGTCTGTTTTTCTTAATTGCTATCCCTATGTCCCACTATTAATGCAATTGTTAACCATCAACAGTCTCCGACTATGTTCGCAAAGAGAGTGACCTTAAACAATACACTCTATTTATGGTTTGTGTACCGAGTACACAATAATAGAGTGTGGTCAAGCCATGTTGAGGCAATAGTTATATCAGGTAAGGGATTCGAACCCTTGCTTTCTTGTACAGAAAATTTGAACTTAAGTCAAACACCATAACCACTCGGTCAACCTGACTGTTACTAATTTAATTATTTTTGTGGACTTGAGTGTTTATAAAACTTTTTCCAGTATACATTGACTAAACCACTTGTTTGTTTTGAAATATAGATTTTGTTTTGTTTGACCATAACATGGCAGTTATGAGTCTTGTGAACTGGGTGTTTAATATAGGGTTAAAGGCATTTTAAAATAATTTTAGAAAAGCTCTTAGGTATCGTGTCATGGGTTTTAGTAATGCATTACTGTTCGTTGACTAACATTTACCGTTACACAACATTATTTTGGTGAGCTCTACATGTTGTTGTTTGAGTCGTCAGTCTTTTGACTGGTTTAATGCTGATCTCCATGCCTCCCTGCCCCGAGCGAAACGTCTCATCTCTATATAGCTACCACACCCTACATTCAAGGCTATCTGTTTAATATATTATAACCTTGGATCTCCCCTACAAGCTCTTGGGTTCAATTCCTAGATTTAACACAAACTTTTAAAAGTGGTATGACAACTAAAACTAGTCTACTCAGTCTCGGGTGGTCCAAATAAGTAGAGAGGGTTTGATTCACACCTCAACCATAGAGCACCATGTTCTTTTTTTTAATAATGATAGCCATTTGTTCAATTTCACATTTCACACATTGCAATTTGTCAATTTTCCATTTGCATTTTTTAAAATGACAATTTGATGTTTTTCAATTTCATGATATGGAAACATGGATTTTTTCCATTTTCATATTTACACATTTGTCAATTTCCCATTTGCATATATTTTCTTAAATGTCCGTTTAAGGTTTTTAAATTTTGTCTATATGGAAACTTGGATTTTCCATTTTGCTGTTTACAAATTTTTTATATATTTATTTTGTGTATTTGAAAAAAATCGATATTTCCAAAACAAGATTTTTTATTTTTCATTTTATGATTTTGTAAATGATCTTAATGTGAGTGCTTGACCATGGATTTTCCATTTTGCTGTTTACACATTTTTTATATATTTATTTTGTGTATGTTGAAAAACGATATTTTCAAAACAAGATTTTTTATTTTTCATTTTATGATTTTGTAAATGATCTTAATGTGAGTGCTTGACCATGGCAATAATACAGTCTATCTATGTGTTAGCGGAACCATAGAGTCTTATTACTACTGCAAGTAAGAATGTTTTACAAAATAACGGCTATCTACCACTGCATTTGAAAACCAAACAATTAAAGTTCAATCGCAATCGAATGAATGGTATATGAACGCAAACGGAACTTTGTTGAATCGACTCGTGCGCCGTAACTCATTTGTAGAAACCACTCGTGCGCTACCTATTGTAAAATAGATGTCTATTCCAAAATGGCCTTTGTTGAACCTGTGCGTCGCAAGTCTGGCCCACTAGTTACCAAGGCCTTTCAACATATTATTCAACACTCCAAACGTCAACCTCAGCTGCTACAAACTGACCAGGGGAAATCATTTTTCAACAAGGACTTCTCCATTTTTCTCAAATCTAAGAATATTCACCATTACACCACGTACAGCAACCTCAAAGCCAGTGTGGTCGAGCGGTTCAACCGAACATTGAAAACCCATATGTGGAAAGCGTTTACCGCTCAGGGCACGTATCGCTGGTTGGACATGTTACCTGAGCTAGTATCACGTTACAATGACACCAAACATAGAACGATTGGGACCAAGCCACGCCTCGTGACCAAAAATATTCAGCGATTGGATAAACTGTTTAACCCCATAAAAACAGCCGATCCTAAACGTCACCGACTGAACATTGGGGATTTTGTTCGTGTGAGCAAATTTAAGTCTGCCTTCAATAAGGGCTACACGCCTCAGTGGGGGACTGAACTATTTCGAATTCGTCGAGTCTACTTGGACAGTCCAGTCACCTATTTACTCGAGGACCTCAACCATCAACCCATAAAAGGTAGATTTTATCTACATGAACTTCAGAAAACAGCATTTCCTCAGCATTATCTTGTGGAAAAAGTGTTGAAACAAAAAGGAAATAAACTCTATGTCAAATGGTTAGGGTTTAACTCTACGTTTAATTCTTGGATCAATAAATTACATGTTGTGTGAACCTGTGTACTTTTTATTTATTCACACATGTTGTACACCACCTATAACTCTATGTGTACAGCGCTCCGCGCTTCATGCATGTTCATACATGTTTGTCTTTCTCTTTCCACCTGTGTTCTCTCTTACATTACCCCTCCCCCTCTCCCCCCTCCACCTCCCACCACTGCTGTTCGCAGCTCTTGCCTATCTATTGGTTGTGACATCATTCCCACAAGTTGCATCATACTTTTTACTGATTCAGCGATTCCCACGCTTTGAACATTCTGTTATCAGGCACGTGGACAGCTAACGTCCAAGGTGAACACCTGTGGCAGATCAAATTTCACGTCAACTTGCATTTTGTCACGTACAAAGCAAAACAGGATGTGACTTGTTAACAGTTATCGCGCACGTGGACAGCTAACGTCCCAGGTGAACACCTGCGGTAGATCAAATTTCACCTGAACTTGCATTTTGTCACGTACGAAGCAAGACAGGATGTCACTGGTTTAGCCTACATGTGGTTTCACAAATGTGTGTGCATGCCTTTCACACTCCCCTGCCACCACGATGGTCAGATTATTTCACCTTCAAGCGTCTTGGTCATTTTTTCCATTGCACTTGTTGTCAAGTCAGATCAATGCCTTCCAATAAGCTCAAATGACCTTCACCTCCTGCTCCTCAACAAGTTTGTTTTCTGTACTCGCTTTGACCAACATAGAACCAAGCTCTCATTACCGTTTACACGTTAAAGGTAAAATATCAGAAAAACGCACGCTCGCTCTTTCATACACCGACCCGCCGAAATAGCGATTGATCTATTGAACACAGCCACCATGGTCAGCGATAGGTTCGTTGAAACACACACCCAGCCGTATCGTCTCTCTCAACCACCACGCTTCATGAACATTATAAACAGGTAAAGAAAAGGAAAACGTTTTTTCAACATGTATGGCGTTAGGCCCTTTGTGAATTATTTTTTTGAAAAAAAATATCTACCACATTTGAAAGGGGGCGTTAGCCCGAGTCCTAGGACACCTCGTACACGTCTTTAGCGTTATTGGTTCGTGAGATATCGGCAAAAATCACAAAAAACACGTGTTTACCCCAAAATCACGTTTCCCAATTATTTTTTTAAATTTATAACGAGCGGTCCATAGCAAAGAGGACATCACCCCGAGTCCTTGGACCCGTCGTACACGCCTCTAGCATGATTGGTTCGCGAGATATAGCAAAATCACAAAAAACACGTGTTTACCCCAAAATCGAGTTTCCAAAATTTTTAAAAAATATAACGAGTGGTCCATAGCAAAGAGGACGTCACCCCGAGTCCTTGGACCCGTCGTACATGCCTCTAGCATACTTTGTTCGCGGAATATAGCAAAAAGTTTAAAATCACGTTTTTCCCCCAAAAAACCGTGTTTCCAGCATTTCACCTTTTCGACACGTACATTCCCGTAAAGAGCACGACGAGACGAAAAAAACGAATCCAAGCACGCCCTCCTAGCATGGCTCCTTCCATTCCAAGGTCGCAGGGTCTCACAACTTCCTAAGTGGAGCAGCTTTACCCTCATCCCACTACTACACACAATTTTTTTCTCTAGAGACTTGAAATTTATTTTGGGGGTAGAGGGGGTAGGGACCATTGATTTACGTTAAACAATTTTTTTTGTAGAGTTCCTAGTTTCCAAAATATAGGATTTTCAAAATTCGAGTGTTTTCAAAAAAACATAAAAAATAAAAAAGTTTTATTGCAAAAAATAAAGGTCATAAAGACCATTCGTTTGAGCCATGGCACAACGTTCTATCCTGTTTGGTTTTCAAGCTATCACCAACTTTCGAAAACAAAAAAATTCAAAGAATTTTTGAAAAATATAATACATGGTCCATAGGAAAGAGGACGTCAGCTCGAGTTCAACGACACCTCATATGTCAACATCCGACCATGGGTTCGCGAGATATCAACAAATATTACATGGCTGAGGCTTAGTAGTAACGACATGTTCTGGAGTGAGTTGGAAGCACCACCATTCCACTACTTTTAATCATGGTTATTTTCTGGTATAATTGAGCGATATAACATTACCTTGGAAGTTCGTGAAATGCTTAGGTTTGGAATGATTCTTAAATTTATGGAATTCCGCAGGGGATGCAAATAATATAGTCCAAGGAGTTCTATTTATTAACCTCTAAACCCAACAAGAGAGTTCCGTCATCTTATGTTTCAGAAAAATATCCTACTACTACTACTAGTTATTCTCCTCTCTACGAGGTAAAGAAAATAAGAGCCTTCCTTGTGACAATGGTTTTTACGACCTGATGTCCTTCCTATTAACCTCACAAGAGGAATGGGTAATTAATTGAATAAAGATGTTATGGTGTCTGAAGCCATTTTTCAGTGTTGCCTTAGTAAACTTGGTTTGATGAATTTCAGTCGGTCAACACAATTGTACCCAATTGTGGGTACACGAGTATGTTTATAAAACTAGCGAAGCGAATCGGCGATAAGGTTCGAGCCCTCTCGTCCTTCGAGATCAGAGATCGATGATGCTTGTAGCTACCCTGGAAGTGTTCTTTAGGCGATTCACGTGATGTCAGTGGTCAATTAGAAACACCAGTCCAAGAGATAAATACATAATGATCCTAAAACTCTTATGCATTAGAATATAGCCTACAGAATTTTAATGGTCAAGATAGTTTGTGTTATTCCATAATAGGCAGGGGGCGTGGTGGCTCAGCGGTCTAGCTGTGTGCCTCTCACCAAGGCGGTCCGGGTTCGATTCCCGGTCAATGCATGTGAGATTTTCTAAGTGAAATGACATGTCCTGTGGTTCGGATTCCACGTAAAATGGAGGTCCCGTGGCTCATGATCTCAAGATTAACGGTCACGTTTAAACTACAAGCTTCCTTCCTTTTTTAGCCTACTTTCGATTTTTGCAAAAAATGAAAGGAGACTTATGAGATCACTACAGGGCCAAAAATTGTGTGTCTGTCAGTCTGTGTGTGTGTGTATGTGTATGTGTGTGTGTGTGTGTGAGTCTGTGTGTGTGTGTGTGTGTGTGTGTGTGTGTGCGAGTGTGTACTCTGAATGTCTGTCCCCCCCTATCAATTCGAACACGGTGAAACCGAATTGAACGAAATTTGGTACAGAGGTAGAACAAGCAAAGGGCACCCCAGTGCCATGTTTTATATCGCCGCCATCTTTACCAAATCTGAATGGCGGCCACTCAAACGTTCAAAACGTAAAATCAAATAGCGACTAACCAAATTATCCGATCTCTAACAAATTTGGTAATAACATACCTTCATATAGGACGCGTTTTGTGACCAAACTACAAGGTCATCCGCCGTACCATTTCAGGATGGCGGCCGTGCGAATTATGCAAACTTTATAATCCATATCATGGGACCCACCAGTTCCGATTATCGAGCCGAGAATCGATTTAACTGTTCTAAAGGAAGAGGCACGTTCGAAATTAAAAGTTTATTTTGTATTACTATAGTGCAGAAGTGATTTTAAAAAGCTGAGCCGTCTCGGTAAGAAGACAAGATGGCAGCGGATATCTTGTGCCTGACTTATATTTCACTAATTTGAGTATTGCATGCAATATAGCGTACTGATACAAAATAAATAAACTTTGTATGAAATGCTTTATAAATAAATAATATACTCCACTGATGAAATCGTTTAGTCTAAATCATTATTTGCTAACAAGTTATATGTAAGTCATTTTATATAGAACGATGTTCGTTGGCACAAATGGCTTCGTGGTAAAGCGTTGGCCTTTCACTCATATGCCTATGGTTCAAACCCCATTAGATTTATTTATTTTTGCTTGATATTTTATATATTTATTGTTTTGTAATGATTCAGACGTTTTAAAATTAAGCGTTATATTTTGCATATTACGGTGGAAAATATATATTTAATTAAAACATAATTCGCCAGCAGATTTGCTCGAGACATCTAGCAGCCAAAAAGGTAACTGCACGCCGGCCTACTTATTAACTTCCAGATTTTATTGAAAAGTTTCTTCTTATGGCCGCTAGAATGCACTCGCCCTGTTAGGATTATATTGTTCGATATTTCTCCACTAGATTTCACGACTGGCCTACATGGGACTCCATTGATAGTATACCATTGGCATTCTATGCGCATCGAATTTGAAGAATGACAAGATGATACTATGATACATTTTTACTTCTTATTTTAAAGGGTTTGTTACAGCCTATTGTGCGTTATTTGAAAATGTTATTTGAAGTAAAGAACAAAACGATTTCGCATAGTAACTGAATTCTAGCCGCTGGTACTAGTTCAGGTTATGAATACTTTTATTTCAGGCAAATAGCAATCGAAAATATCCACATAGTTTGTATACACATGTCTGTAGAGACACGGAAAGATTTGTTAATTCAATTAGGGTTGTGAAAGCCATGCACAACCAGACGTGTAAAGACATGCCTCAACTCAAAGTTGGATGTTGCCCACGGCAGGTCGATTATGTAATAATAACAATAATAATAATAATGTTATTTGTTTTATGACCCTTTTAACTACTGCTGCTTTTAGATACGCCGGGGTGCCGGAATTTTGGTCCGAAGGGGATCTTTAACGTGCCAGTAAATCTACTGACACGGCTCCCTCGCATTTGTGCACCCTCAAATGCCAGCTGACTGCGCCAGGATACGAACCTGCAACCTAGGGCCCAGCAAGCGAGAACGTTACCGCAGAGCCACGCAGCCAGTCCGGTCGATTATGTCTCCAGATCCATAACATTCTTGAGATACTTCTTATCTATCTTTCTTCAATGATGATAGTAGTTTTTTTCTAGGTTGTGGCGTTTGGTAGAGGTAAATAGTTTCTAAGGTCTTCAACCAAGAAATGATTCTATTATACTCTTTGATAATAACAACGAGTTATAACTATACTCATACATTTAGGAGAAAGTAGGCTATATGTTCCTTACTGAACATCTTGTTTTCCATAATAGGCTAAGTTTACGAATTACAGTCATGACTTTCTGTCCTCGTACTATAACTTACTCCATTAATTTGACCAAGAGACAGTGACCTGGGTGCACCTCTCGGTTCGCTGTCTTGTTGTCTTGACCGAACGAGACATGCAAATTAGAACTCGACTCTTCTGCCAGAGTAGACTGTGCAACATGTCAGGGAGTCTATTTTATGGTCCAAGCACCATATATCAATGGTACATTAGCATACAGTCATCGGTAAAGGAGGGATTAATTAATTTCCCAAATTGAATACGAATTGAGAATACAATTTAAATTTTAAATGTGAACCTTGCTATTGCATAAGGTGGGAACAACGTATTGAAGACCTCTTTGTAGTCTGATAGCCTAGTCTACTATTAATCTGATCATAAATAAAATAATAATAATAATAAAATTAACACAAAATTAATTAAAATTAAAATCTTAGGTAAAATACAAATTTAAATAAAAATAAAACATACAAATAAAAATGTACAAAGATAAAAAGATCAAAAGATCGAAAAATAGAATATAAAAATAATAAAAAATAAAAAGAAAGATAAAAATTAAAAATACATATTAAAAATAAAAAAAATATTATAATTAAAAGTAAAATTAAAATAAAAACTAGGAACAATATTAAAAATATATATAAAAATAAAAAATGAAAAAATAAAATTAAAATAATAGAATGAAGAAATACAGCATTTAGCGAAATCTTGTCAGATCTTAGAAATTATTTCGTCATTGTTCAATTCTTCTGTCGCTCGATGAGATTCATGTAAACCCTATTCACATCAGCAATCAATCATTGCCAAGTCTGGCTAGAAACTGTTGAGATAATTTACACACATCAAAAAAAGTGTTGCATCACCTCGGTTCCCAGATCTCCGGCATATAGACGTTGACTGTGTATATTGTATCCAAGATACAGTCCCTTTGACTGTTCATAGATGTCACTAAAACTGCTCAAAGATGTAAACAACCATGCATGAGCAGGGCCTATTAGACGGAGGGGGTACGACAGCCGATCAGTTCCAGTCATTCCACCAGGACGAAGGTACGCTGCTCATGTTGTCTGTAGTTCTACCATGCCTAGAAGGTCAATACCGCAGTTCGATCGCGTCCGCATTGTTACTTTGTGTCAAGAAGGGCTCTCAACAAGGGAAGTTTCCAGGCGTCTCAGAGTGAACCAAAGCGATGTTGTTCGGACATGGAGGAGGTACAGAGATACAGGAACTGTCGATGACAGGCCTCGCTCAGGCCGCCCAAGGGCTACTACTGTAGTGGATGACCGCTACTTACGGATTGCCGCTCGGAGGAACCCTGACAGCAATGCCACCATGTTGAATAATGCGTTTCGTTCAGCCACAGGACGTCGTGTTTCAACTCAAACTGTGCGCAATAGGCTGCATGATGCGCAACTTCACTCCCGACGTCCATGGCGAGGTCCAGCTTTGCAACCCCGACACCATGCAGCGCGGTACAGATGGGCCCAACAACATGCTGAATGGACCCCACGGAATTGGCATCACGTTCTCTTCACCGATGAGTGTCGCATATGCCTTCAACCAGACAATCGTCGGAGACGTGTTTGGAGGCACCCTGGTCAGGCTGAACGTCTTAGACACACTGTCCAGCGAGTGCAGCAAGGTGGTGGTTCCCTGATGTTTTGGGGTGGCATTATGTGGGGCCGACGTACGCCACTGGTGGTCATGGAAGGCTCCGAAACGGCTTTACGATACCTGAATGACATCCTCCGACCCATAGTGCAACCATATCGGCAGAATATTGGAGAGGCATTTGTCTTCATGGACGACAATTCTCGACCTCATCGTGCACATCTTGTGAATGCGTTCCTTCAAGATAACGACATCGCTCGACTACAGTGGCCAGCATGTTCGCCAGACATGAACCCTATCGAACATGCCTGGGATATGTTGAAAAGGGCTGTTTATGGACGTCTTGACCCACCAACCACTCTGAGAGATTTACGCCGAATTGTCGTTGAGGAGTGGGACAATTTGGACCAACAGTGTCTTGATGAACTTGTGGATAGTATGCCACGGCGAATACAGGCATGCATCAATGCAAGAGGACGTGCTACTGGGTATTAGAGGTAGTGGTGTGTACTACAATCTGGACCACAAATGCTGAAAGTCTAGCTGTATGATGGTACAACATGCAATGTGTGGGTCTCATGAGCAATAAAACGAGCTGAAATGTTGTTTGTGTTGATCTCTATTCCCTTTGTATTTAACGGTTCCGGAACTCTTGGAACCGAGGTGATGCAAAACTTTTTTTGATGTGTGTATTTGACCATCAAGCGAGGGAACATAGACAGCGAGGTTATCTCCCACTCTCCTGTTTGTGAATAGTGTGTTTTAACACGCTGATCTAACCCGGTATGGGAGGAAAAGCAATGGAATGTAGTGATGTGTATTGGCGGTTGTTAAAATTTACTGGATTAAACTGAGCCAAATGATAGTTACTTGAAATACTTTGCCACCGCAACTCTTTTCTATAGTCACCCATCTCAGTAGCTGAGCAAGTTAAGCCATGCACTACGAGAGCATTGAGGAGTTTCCCCAATTAAAGATCTGAAGTTAAAATCTCAGCATATTGTGTATTCGATTCTCCCAGGTACTTTCCTTTTCTTGCTCCATTCAGTAGACTAATTACTGAGATGGCACCTTACATTCATGGCACTTGCTCTTTTATAATTATATGTACAGTCACGACTACAAACACTACATTAGCACATGTTATCAAACGCAACACAAAAGAAAGGGAGGCGTGGTGACGCAGCGGTCAAGCTGTTGGTCTCTCATCAAGGTGGACTGGATTTGATTCCCGGTCAATGCATGTGAGATTTTCGAAGTGAAATGTCCTGTCCTGTGATTCAAATTCCACGTATAAAGGAGATCCCGTGGCTCATAATCACAAGTTCCACGGTCACGTAAAACTACAATCTTCCTTCTTTACAACACAAAAAGTACTCAAGGGGGAGAGCAAAGGTGCCGTTAGAACCTAAACAAACCTATATCACTTAGAATAACGACCATGATGGAGAGTTGTAGCATGAACGGGGATAGGGAGTTTGAATCCCGACACTGACAGTGGCTATACTGAGTGCGTTTTTTTTTCTGTTTTTTTTCCACTCTCTCCAAGCAAATGTCAGGATAGAACCTTACTTTAATTACACCAAACCACCTATCGCATTTCCGATTCTAATAATTACAGATACACGCACTACTGCAGTCACCATGAATCACAGGTTATCAGACAAATTGAGCACGCACTCAAATACATTAGGATAAAAACTTTTGATGTGGCATAGTCTTCAAAGATCTGCATTGAAATGCACAAGACCTGGGCCTTGAAACGTGAAATGACAGCGGATTTTTTTGTTTGTTTGATGAATATTCATTGGACTTGTGATAGAAAAGACCCACGTAAACAAATAACGAGACTCACTCATGTGCCCGCAGCACGTTCAGTTGATCTTCATGCAGAAGTGAAGTAGCCAGGCGATTACCAGGTGAGTGGCTTACAAGGCAACGGACTTGGAATACAGATTACCCCACAGGCCATATTTATTCATAACCCATTCTGATGTTTACTCTCTTAATTTGTTAAGCTTAATCGCAAGCAAGTGAGTTCAGTCCGTGGTGATGTGTTTCCACGCAAACTGCCCCTGGCTATTGCGAGTTTACTTAAGACACAAATATTGAAGCCAATCAGTTCTGTAATTTACCTACTAAATACTCTCTCTCTCCTGTCAGAGAGCTAGTCAACACTCCCCGTATACTGTATCTACAGAGAAGTGAAGTCAGAGGACGGACAGATTTAGGGAAGGTTATATTAGAGGCTGGTCTTCCGTAGAAACACACCTCAAATATTCTCTTCATTAATATTATAATATATTGCAAATACAGTGAATTCCGGAATGGAAAACAGTAATTGTACCTCAATTTTCAAGAAAAATTAGGTAGTTTGAAGGTACGTTTTGCTCCCTATTTGAGCAGTAATATATGATTCAACTCCCCTACCAGCTACGTCCTAAATGAAACGGAGGAGCAGATGACAGCTTCAAACAACAACCAACATCATCATCATCATCATCATCGATTAAGATATTGTGACCTCCCATATTTAAAAACAAGTTAAATGAATCATCTTGCTATACAGAATTTAGGATGCCTTAACCATGTACGGAAAGGAAGGAAGATTGTAGTTTTACGTGACCGTGAATCTTGTGATTATGAGCCACGGGACCTCCTTTTTACGTGGAATCCGAACCACAGGACATGGCATTTAACTTCGAATATCTCACATGCATTGACCGGGAATCGAACCCGGACCACCTTGGTGAGAGGCATACAGCTAGACCACTGAGCCACCACGCCCCCTTAACCATGTAAGGAGCAGCGTCTGTAATTAATAATTAATAGATGCACTTTAGCATATCGGATGCCATCAGACCACAGAAGCACCATAGCATCAAGCTTTCGCTACTGTACTACTGTCAGATTTCTCCAGTAAAAATGACTGTGATGGTTCGAATTTTAACGCACCGACTATAATGTTGGCTACGTAACGGCCAGTAGCATCGGCCATCTTGTCCATTGTACAGTAATCCACACAGCGTTGTCGCCAATTTCACTATGAATTCTGAGTATTGTCTCAGAGTAAAGTTTTGGTAAATCGTTCTTACGCAGTGTTGACTCGTCAGGGAGAGGAAGTTTGACGTACTTTTCTAACGTTCCACGTAGCTCTGGATGCTGCAGATTGTTCATTGGTATATCAGCCGCAAGAAATGCATGAAAAATATCTTGTGAGAACTGGCAGTTTGTTGGACCAGGTCACACATCCTGTATTTCGGGAAGCAAACGTTGTGTTGGCTTCTTTAACGATGCACATTTCACATGATTTGCTGTCGCAATATGTTGCGTAACTTGTGAACGCATGTCTGCCGCTACTGGCTTCTCACAAATGTTGCAATATGATACAGTTCCGTCTGTTTTAAAAGCGTCCCCGAACTCCCGCACTAAACGATTCAAAGTAACTCTCTTCGCTCTTTTGGGACACATCGTATTCGTTGAAACGAGAACGCCACTCTGTCAGTACTCATACGTTTCGCAGACCACTGTGGTTTCAACTAAAATTTCCCGTCAAGGTAAGGACTACCGTAGTAAAGGTTTAATTAGACTGTTGACTGCAGCCCCCCTCCTGCTGTACTTTCCTGTCTATAATACAGAGACAAGGGTGCACTGACGAAATAGAGCCGAAAATGTGGGCAGCAGTCATCTAAGAAGTACAGCATGTCACCAAATATAGGAAATATGTAATTATGTAATTTTGTCATATCTCACGCCTGCCGGATACCAGACAATTAAAAGTGTTAATTAGTTATTTTTTCATAAGTAAAACAAAGAACTCTTGGTTTATGGAAATTCAAAATGATCTGGATGAACTCGGTTTGACAATGTCCCAAATTGCTAACAAAGATGAGAAGAATATCTTGAAAAACAAGAACATCCGACTTCCCTTAAAAACCTTTACCCGCAAAACGTACACCAGAAGCGATGCAGAGAGAGCGGCAAGGTCGACTAGAATGAAAATGTTTTGGAAAAAGAAGAAAAATAAGAAGCTGAATCTTTAATATTGTTTTTGAGACATGTAGGCTATATACTCGTTTTGGTTAAGTGCTCCAATGAGGGCGTAACATATGTAAATAAATATGAACAAATAAGCCAGAATATGTAGTTATTTATAAAAACGGCAAAAAGATGTAAGTAAATAGAAAATGTATAGTTAAATGAAAAATATTCAAACACATAAATATCCAGGCCTTAGTGATTAAAAACTTCTTATCATGCACAATATAATTTAGAAACGATGGCGTCAGGGTCTAGTATATGCATTAGCAGAGCGGTGACATATTGTGTGTCTTCATACGAGACAGTCAGCGTCATTTTGGAATGGTCCGGATATTCTGAGGTGGGACTGTCAACTTTGCTACAATTTCCGATAGAGTAGTCACGATTCCCACCGCTATATTATGTAGGTATCACTTACCTTGACATCATTGGTTCAGTGAACAAGAATCGGCTATAACGCCACGCTGGTGAAACTCTTACCTGGAACAAATAGAAACATCTAGTGAGTGACTTACGTGACATTAACCTATAAACTTATAGATATGACTAGGGAAAAGCTCCCCTTGGGGAAGAACATGTATAAATAATACAACTTGCTGCATATTTCATACTGTGGCCATCGCATCGTAGCGAATACAAAACTGTGGGCACTTACTGTAAATCATCAAGGTCCAAGTCAGTGACCGGGAAAAAAGCAATCATCAGATCCCTACTGAATTCAATGTTTGCATATTATCCTATTAGGGGAATTAGTTGGCAACGTTACAACTCTCTTAACTGATTATTTTCCAATATGGCGGCCGTGCATACTTTTCAAATACTCACGTTCTAATACAGCAATGTTCACCAAAATATCAATCAGCAGTTCCATATAGTGGACATAATTGGTTTAAGTTTAAACGTAGTTATACTAAGTATTACGCACAACCGCCATCTTGATGATAAAAATACTAAAATCAATTACTCACCTTCTAGTAAATTTAGCAGAAATTAAGTATTATACAGAGGGGTACGAAACAACGTGACAGCGTTATAAGACTGGTCATAAGGATAACATTTTTGAAGATTAAAAAAACGTAGGTGTTATTTCATCAGCTGCTGAGGTTAGCCAATCAGATCGCTTCACGGGCAATGTGATATATTGACAGAATTATGTCCTAGACTATGTCCTAAGTATTAGTCTACTATATTACTAGTTGGAATGTATTTGTAGTGTAGTGGGCTTACGTCTGTTTAGTGTGAAGTAGGTTGTGGCGTCTGCGTGTAGTTTCCTTTTCGTCAAGTTTCCGCCTTCAGTATCGACGACGACAAGGATAGAAAAGTAGAGCCATGTACGTTAGCTGGACACTGGTTTCACACGAGAATTTTCGGCACCAATATGTGATATAATGACAGAATTAAGTAACGAACGCACATTATATTGTATCGTATCGTTTTTAGCCTATTTTCAATTTTGAAAAAATAGGCTTATGAGAACACCTTTTGTCCGTGTGTGTGTGCGTGTGTGTATGTGAGGAGTACGTGTGTGTGTCCCCCTAATAATCTCCAAACGGCAGGAGCGATTTCAATGAAACTCAGTAAGTTCATAGCACTATTCCGGGCGACCCCGACCGTGCCCTTCAAATTTTCTTACGTCACACCAATCCAACATGGCGGCTGTGCGAAATATTTCACCAGCATTCAATATCTACGAAACTATTACCGATATCACCCTGAAATTTATTACGGTGATAAAGGAAACTACTAGAAGTTCACATATGTGACTTTTGAAAAATTGGTAACTACAAAACCAACATGGCGGCCACGTGAATTTTCGACTTTTAAATAGACGTTTCTCGCGATTTAACCAACCAAACGCAATAAAACTTGGTACAGTATATGTTTATACATATTCTAATGCACCGACATCGAACTTCGTTCAATTGTTTACATAACCACAAGATGGCGAATGTGCGAAATATTTCACTGGCAATCTATATCTCTGAAACTATTAGCGGTATCATCCTGAAATTTTGTACGGAGATAAAGAACACTACTGGAATTTCATTTATAAGACTTTCAAAAACCGATTAACTACAAAACGAACATGGCGGCCAACGAATTTGAAAATTTTAAATACACTTTTCTCGCGATTTAATGTTCCAAACGCAATGAAATCTGGTACAGGAAATGTTTATACACATTGTAATACACTGGTATCTAATTTAGTTCAATTGTTTACATAGCCTCAAGATGGCGGCTGTGCGAATTTTAAAATTAAGTTTTTATTTCTTGTGTCGTAATCATGCGATCGAAGTGAAAGTTTGAATAATGAACCTACGCAATAATTTTCCTTTAATGGTACATGACTCTATGGCCTATACATTTAACAATCCAACATGGCGACCATCAGAAGTATTTAGACGGCTCAGAATATCTACGAATCTAATATAGCAATCAAATTGAATTTTTTAATGTTCATGGAGGCTATGAACTTAAGTTCACCTATAGGACTTTAAATAACCTGGTGATCACAAATCCAACATTGCGGCGACGCGAAGTATAAATATTCACATGGACGTTTCTCGCAATTTAACCATCCAAGTACAGTGATACTTGGTACAGTAAATCCTTATACGAATGTTAATCCACTGGCATCTAATTTATTTCAATTGTTCCCATAACCACAAGATGGCAACTGTGCGAAATTTTAAAATCTCGTTGTTACTTCTTGTGTCCTAATCATGCGATTGAAGTTTGAATGCTACATGTACACAATAATCTTCATGTAACAGTACATAATTCTAGGACCTACATATATAAAATCCAGCATGGCGACCATCCGAAATAATTAGTCGGTTCTCAATATCTACGAATCTATTACAGCAATCAAACTGAAATGTAGTATGTTGATAGTGGCAGTTAACATAAGTAGGGTATATGAAAATGGGCTGTATAGTTCTTCACGGAACTACTTGTTATTAACCATAATTTGTTCAGAGATTACATTATCGATGCCCGTGCTAGAATTCCAAAAGATCCTAGCACAAAGAGGCTGCACTAGTTCATTCTTCCACATGCGTATTCAAATGGGCTTTACGGGGCGATGTTGCCAATGCTACACGTGGCTGAAGGCCCGCTTGAGAGCCCTAAACGAAGAGAAAACTTCGCCACAGTATGGATTTGGGCATCGACCTCCGGGCCAAGGAACTACGCTACACTGACCAAGTGAACTGTTGCATGGTTGTGTCGAGAGTGGCTACGCTTGCGCTGAAATGTGTTTACGGACTTCTCCGTAAATGTCCGATCGCCGGGTATCTATCGCTGCCGAGAAATCTCCATTACAACAAACACACGGTGTCTCCGTAGACTTACCAAACCCGAGTTTCCTGGAGATCAATAATAAAGCTCCCACCAAACCGAACCCTGTGGTACTACAGCCCATGAAGGTCCTAGGCCTACCAAGCTACCGTTGCCCAGGCAAATGACCTGCAGATATTGGAGTGACGCGTGGTCTGCTCACCTGGTCCCCTCGGCCGTTAATCTTGGTTTTCGTGATCGGGGCGCTTCCTCACTGCCAGACAGCTCTTGAGGGTGAGTGTACCCCGTTCCAGCCGCCACGCGAGTTTCTAAAATCCCCGACAGAGCCGGGAAACGAACCCGGGGCCACCGGGAGAGAGGCAGGTGCTCTACTCCAACACCACGGGGTCGGCTAATAAGGCTCAAGTTATATAAAATGTACTTTTATAAGTTTCCGTCCCTGCCAGGATACTAAGGGCCATTCTACACGAGCGGGTAAAACGCCGCGTTTTGCCCGCCTCCTACCGCGCCATCGGACAGAACCTACAGTAATGAATTTGTCTGTCTACACGAGCGTTTTGCCGGTCGAGGGAGGGAGGCGATCGAGACGCGTCGGGCGGGATGCACGCCTCTGGAGGCGTCCTGCCCGCTAGCGGGAGACCCGCGATCTAAACTACACGTGGCGTTATGCAAGCAGTTTACAGGCGTCAGTAACCTCCTGTTGTTTACTGTGAATTCGTGTTTGTTGCGCTGCACTATGTTTGATACGGAAAAGTTTATTATTGAGGTCGAGAATCGCCCGCCACTTTTTGTCATGTTTTGCAAGAGTTTCACCCACAATTCCTAGCAATTCATCAAATGAAGATATCGACATTCGATAGTACTGAAAAAAAAAGTATCAGGGTACTTCCTGCGTTCGTTGAACACAATGTGAAACATTCCACTAGACAAACGATTCGCTAATGTGGGATGAATCCACCAGCGCCTCTTTTTCCCATTATGTTCATTATTAAACATATCATTTAACAATAAGATTCCTGCAACGCAACCGACTTGCACTGCATCCATGTCCATCGCAGCACTCAATAGATGTGGGTAGACTACTTGTCTCACAATCAGTAGAAAGAATAGAATAGAATAGAAATGTAGGCGCTTCTGTTCACACGCCACGTTTTGACCGCCACGTGTAGATTGCACAATTTTGGCGCGGTCTGCTCTAGGCGGGTCACACGCCGCGTTTTGACGGTCACGTGTAGATTGCACAATTTTGGCGCGGTCTGCTCTAGGCGGGTCACACGCCGCGTTTTGACGGTCACGTGTAGATTGCACAATTTTGGCGCGGTCTGCTCTAGGCGGGTCACACGCCGCGTTTTGACGGTCACGTGTAGATTGCACAAATTTGGCGCGGTCTGCTCTAGGCGGGTCACACGCCGCGTTTTGACGGTCACGTGTAGATTGCACAATTTTGGCGCGGTCTGCTCTAGGCGGGTCACACGCCGCGTTTTGACCGCCACGTGTAGATTGCACAATTTTGGCGCGGTCTGCTCTAGGCGGGTCACACGCCGCGTTTTGACGGTCACGTGTAGATTGCACAATTTTGGCGCGGTCTGCTCTAGGCGGGTCACACGCCACGTTTTGACGGTCACGTGTAGATTGCACAATTTTGGCGCGGTCTGCTCTAGGCGGGTCACTCGCCGCGTTTTGACGGTCACGTGTAGATTGCACAATTTTGGCGCGGTCTGCTCTAGGCGGGTCACACGCCGCGTTTTGACGGTCACGTGTAGATTGCACAATTTTGGCGCGGTCTGCTCTAGGCGGGTCACACGCCGCGTTTTGACGGTCACGTGTAGATTGCACAATTTTGGCGCGGTCTGCTCTAGGCGGGTCACTCGCCGCGTTTTGACGGTCACGTGTAGATTGCACAATTTTGGCGCGGTCTGCTCTAGGCGGGTCACACGCCGCGTTTTGACGGTCACGTGTAGATTGCACAATTTTGGCGCGGTCTGCTCTAGGCGGGTCACACGCCGCGTTTTGACGGTCACGTGTAGATTGCACAATTTTGGCGCGGTCTGCTCTAGGCGGGTCACTCGCCACGTTTTGACGGTCACGTGTAGATTGCACAATTTTGGCGCGGTCTGCTCTAGGCGGGTCACACGCCGCGTTTTGACGGTCACGTGTAGATTGCACAATTTTGGCGCGGTCTGCTCTAGGCGGGTCACACGCCGCGTTTTGACGGTCACGTGTAGATTGCACAATTTTGGCGCTGTCTGCTCTAGGCGGGTCACACGCCGCGTTTTGACGGTCACGTGTAGATTGCACAATTTTGGCGCGGTCTGCTCTAGGCGGGTCACACGCCACGTTTTGACAGTCACGTGTAGATTGCACAATTTTGGCGCGGCCTGCTCTAGGCGGGTCACACGCCGCGTTTTGACGGTCACGTGTAGATTGCACAATTTTGGCGCGGTCTGCTCTAGGCGGATCACACGCCGCATTTTGACGGTCACGTGTAGATTGCACAATTTTGGCGCGGTCTGCTCTAGGCGGGTCACACGCCGCGTTTTGACGGTCACGTGTAGATTGCACAATTTTGGCGCGGTCTGCTCTAGGCGGGTCACTCGCCGCGTTTTGACGGTCACGTGTAGATTGCACAATTTTGGCGCGGTCTGCTCTAGGCGGGTCACACGCCGCGTTTTGACGGTCACGTGTAGATTGCACAATTTTGGCGCGGTCTGCTCTAGGCGGGTCACACGCCGCGTTTTGACCGCCACGTGTAGATTGCACAATTTTGGCGCGGTCTGCTCTAGGCGGGTCACACGCCGCGTTTTGACGGTCACGTGTAGATTGAAACATTTTGGCGCGGTAGGAGGCGGGTGAAACGGGCGTTTTACCCGCTCGTGTAGAATAGCCCTAAGCCGTATCACAGACTACAATTAGTGGCAATACAAAAAAAAGTTGTAAAAAACAACACATAAATAAAAGATTCCTACTTAATGAATTATCTATTATGGCCTATGTAATATGAATGGCAAATATCTAAATATTGGTCAATTTATTAAGCAGAAAGGTAAACAGTTTTTTTTAAATAAATAATTCATGTTTTTTGGGCTAATGCCGTGTGTATTTAGATTAGAACCATACGTTTCGGAGAAACCTTGCCTCCTTTTTCAATGGAATCAAAACAATGTGGCCAAAGAAAGTATATCAATGAGATTACAAAAATTACTAAAAATATAGATAAATTCCTCTGTTCGTCACCAGTGAGCAGCTGCCAGAAATTACTGTATGGGCCATGGTAGAACGGCGGACAGAGTAGTAAGTAAGGAGAAGGTAAAGGGTGGGGGGCGGGGTGAAAATATAAAGACTCCTCGATGAATGAGGATGTCCAAATGAAAAGGGTGGGGGGGGGGGAGGGGTGGGAGGGTTTGATGGATATAAGGAAACATAAACAAAAGGGAAGTGTATCTGAACGATACCTAACGTCATACAGGCAACGGCGAAAAAACAGATGGAAACTCCTCCAGTGACGAGCAAAGGAGATCAAATCCAGGCTCTGTAGCCATATAGGAAAAAAGTACAATTTGAAATAGGTGAAGAACAGAGAGACTGAGAGGAACTATCTTCCTAGATCCTTAATAACTGGTAGCCAAGTGTCACAGCTGATATCCAGGGTCTCTGTTAAAATTATTGGGATTTTTACGAATTTCAACTGCCTCCCTTATAATTCTAGACCAGTTGTGCTTAACAAGGGCAAGCGTATGAGCACCTTGAAACATACATCGTGCCCAGGAGATAGGGCATGTTCAGCTATAGCTGATTTGTCAGCTATAGCTCTTTGATGCGAGTTGCAATGGACCGTTTTGTTTGTCCAATGTAGATTTTTCCGCAAGTGCAAGGGACTTCATACACCCCAGGTTGTAGTATTGGGGACAATTTATCTTTGTTTAACGCTAAACGTTGATCAATTTTCGTCATAGTGCCGAAAACTGTTTTTATCTTGTGCTTGCGGAGAATCTTAGCAACGCGGTCAGTGGTGTTGTGAATATAAGAGAGGTAAGCAGTTCCCGTCACGTCGGAGCTCTGAGAAGGTTGTCTATCCCTTCTTCGGGGATGTAGGGACCTATATATAGTGTTTTTGTTGTTGTTGTTGTTGGGTTTTTTTTTTTTTTTTTTTTTTTTTTTTTTTTTTTTTTTTTTTACAAATTGGTAATTTATAACTCAAAAGTACTGTACTGTGGAATTCTCAGTTTTGCCTCACAAGGCTAAGTGTACCCCGTTCGAGCCCTCAGACCAGAATTAAGATTTATTGGCAAAGCCAAGATTCGAATGCGGACCTCTGGGGCGGCAGCCACGAATGCTACCTAATACACCACGAGATAGTCTAATTTCAATCTTAATATTGTTTATAACTTAGCCAATAAGTTAAGAGTAGGGCACAACCACATTTACAATTATTTTACGCTTTTACCAAAGCAACACATCCTTGATTTTTATTTGCTTTTTTTGGGGGGGAGGGGGGCAGAGTCCCCACAGCTCCCCCCTTATATACACCGCGGAGCCGTATACTAGACAAGATATGCATTGGTCAGTCGGTGTTGTGCAGCATTTCCCGAGTCCACACTCTTTTGAGCATGTTTGAAATCTGAACTATGTTGAGCGGTGAATCGCCGTGTTACTGCACGACCTTGCCGAATATCCTTGAAATAAACTCGTGACACCCCTGTTCGTAACATCACTTATCGCAACGATTCGTTTTATTCAACTGTTTTTTTCGAGAGCAGCACCAACCTGACTGGTTCTGCATGTTTGCCACTCATTCCCTCATTCAGAGAATCTGCAAATAGGCCGTTGTTGTTAATAATTCATTTAGGGGCTTGAGAAATCTTGATTTTCAGCCCCGCGTAGTTGGGTGTGTGTTGAACTTTCTGATAACCAGTACCTCTGTGATGACTGTAGTAGTGTGTGTAATTGTAGTAGGAACAGGGATGGAGTAGATGCCCCGTGACTTGAAATAAGGTACTATCCACGCATTTTCCTGGAAGGAGTGTGGGAAAATTAGGAAACCACACCCAGGATAGCTAGTGTCAGCGCTGGTATTCGAACTTATGATCTCTTGACTTGCTGCAGCTGCCCTCGCGGTCATGGTGCACGATTTAACGGGTACGGCCATGCCGCGGGCTTGTACCTACCTTTCAGAGGGCCCTGGTAGGAGACGTATGGACTGTCAAAACCCGTGCATCTCAATTACGTGATATATCCCTCCAAAAAGATTTGAGTAGGAGCTATGTTCGGACTCAGACTCACCAACTCTCCCGAGCACGTTGTATTCCCCAGGGTCTGCCTATGTGTTCTTCTATAACCACCACTGCAGTAAACAGTAGTGTTTCTTACTTTGACAATTTTATGAGACACTGTTGACTGAGCCGTCTGTACGATGGTTAAAATAGAGATAAATTCTGAACACATGCAAATTCTGGTAAATTATGGACCAATTACCTTCCATCGTTATACAGTGTTGGAACGAGTGATAGTAAATATAAAATAATTTGCATAGTGAATAATTAACAGCTGAAGAGCTGCACCTGTGCTGGATGAATTGGGTTTGTCATCAGAGTTGTTCTTCCCGTTCAACAACTATCTCGCAATGCTGCTAAATCAATTTACTAAAATTACACGATATTGAATTTCCAAATCCACACAAGTACATGACAATCAGAAATTAAGGAAATGTCAGCTTGTTTTGTAATATATATGACTAGCAGTAGTGCCCGGCTTCGCCCGGTGGATTTATTTGTTTTACAGAACTGGAGCGCTCAAGAATAGGGATCGGAATGAATGAAAGTAAATTTGAAAGCACCAACGCTTATTACAGCTGATAACCTCAGTATACTGCACCAACACCATCGCCCTTATACAGAGGCATACTATTGTCATGATGATAACTGTTTTAAGGGGCCTAAGAAATCTTTTTGCACTACTCCCGGTGACTGCAATTTATAAACAGCTCGCAATTCTGCACCAGAACATTGGTAGGGGCGACGTGATGCAGCTCGCATTACATGGCAACAATAGACTTCGGTATTATTGAAGCCGTTCTGGAGCGCTTGTTCTTCCGACTTACTGAACAAAAAGCAATCTTTAAGGTTACCTGAGAGGTGTAGCCTAATGCTACATAGCCTAAATAGTTCCAGAGATTAGCGCGTTTAAACACATAAACACACAAACAAACACACAAACTCTTCAGCTTTATTATATTAGTATAGATTAATGCCAGTACCACCAAACTATTTCTTCAAACTATGTATTCCTTGCCTGGTTTTCTTACAAGCCATAAACATTTCTTTAATAAACGAAACAAAAACTCATGCGATATATACATTTTTTTCCCCGATGGACGGAATCCAACTGGCAAGTTTTACCTTACAATTACAATACACAGCTCATAGGCCTATACGTCTGCACACAAGATGGTCATATTGCGTAGTACACTCCGACGGTGGCCGTTTGTGTCGGTTGTATAAGAATATTAGGCTATTTTTGTAATAACCTAGTCCGATATTCCGTTCAGCTCCCCTTCGAAGTCATACTCATGAAATGTTATATAGTCCACTGTTGCACCTAATCCTCTGTTTCGTCTTTCTTTCTTTCTTTCTTTCTTTCTTTCTTTCTTCATATCAGATGTAGCCTACCCATAGTTTAATATACAGAGTTAAACTAAACAGACGGAATATAAATGAAACTATTTAAACCAAGATGACATATAATAAGTTATGTACAGATATTTATGTACAACTAAATGGTAAAGTCTAATAATTAAATGTTCTTTGCCCAGTAGCGAGCGGCGTCAACAGCAATGGTGTAGGCTAAGATCAAATTTTCCAGTGTGCATGTTGATGGAATCAAGGTACACTGGCAATGCCTGTCATAAAGTTTGAACGGAAAGTTCCTCTCATCAGAGATTGCCAAGTGACAAAGTGTGATATTTAAAACATGCAGGTAAATTTGCACATGAAACAAAAAATATACGAACTCCTAGACATGTTCACTACGTGATTCCTCATTAATGGTGTTCGAAATTTCAGTGTCATGGCAACTAGGCCTATATCGGGCAGTAAATTTAGATTGACTTTCATCATCATCGAGTATTCAGTCCACTGACTAGTCTGTTGTCCCAAAATGATGCCAAACAGTACGTTTGGTTCTTGCTCTTTTCATTGTTACATAGGTTCTCAGTCCGGCATCTTCTTGGATTTGCTTGTGATATGTAGGTTATGTCTTGTTCGTCCTCTAGGCCTCTTCCTATTAATAAATCCATCCACAATAAGTGACATCAGCTGAGAGTGGCGTAAGGTGTGCCCCCACCAAGAAAGATTGACTTTACACAATTTATATGAATCCACTAATAATTTTGGATGGTGCCTCTTGCACCTATCATTAACTCTACAACCTCGATATTTCTATTAATATTCTTTTAATTGAGGTGGAAAACTGTGGGTTCGTAGATGCCTTTCTTTTCTAAATCCACTCTACTTGGCTGTTCAGTATCATCTTCATCTTCAAACAGTCGGTTCAAAAACTACACCAAATCCCTTTCCTCTGCCAACTGCAATGATGCCTCCTCTTGCAGCAAAACATTGACCTTCCTCATGCACCTCCAAATCAGATTATCTTAAGACAATTGCTATTATCTTCCTCACTGAGTTATGACGGACATTCCGTAGATATTCTGCACAGTGGTAACATATCAAAACTTGGGTGAGGGTTTAAGCTCATTACAGTGTATGCAACGGTATCCAGCCTGAGATCCTTAACATCACTTTGTAACAATATTTGAATACATCAAATAACAATGAAATGTCGCAAGGAGAAATAAAATTGGATGAAACAGGTATGCGTGGATATTGAGGATGACCTGAAGAATGGGAAACCTGACAAAGCTTATTTTAAAGATATATCTTTGAGCTACCAGCAACGCATCACAAGCAACGTAGTTAAGGATTCCAAAGGGAAGCTATTGTTTGAATACAGTATGAAAAGGTATTTGAGCGATGGATGGAATACCTTGAAGATTTGTATGATGGACCAGATATTACTGACAATAGTAGTTATATAGAAGATGAAGAACTAATTGAAGAAGATGATAAAGGTACAACTATAACTAAAGCAGAGTTTTATGCAGCACTCACTAAACTGAAAGGAAATAAAGCAACTGGTGTGGGTGTAGGTAACATTCCTGCAAAGCTCTTAAAATGTTGTGATGTAAGCATTAAGGAATGTATTTTTCAAATCATTACTAAATACTATGAGGACGGAATTGTACCTCCTGATTTTATCAAAAGTCGAGCAATCACACTACCCAAGAAAGGAAATGGTTGTGAATGTTCTAATTATAAAACTTTAGCCATTCTTTCACATGCATCAAAGATTTTATTGATCATTATCAAAGATAGACTAAGCAAGAAAATTAAACAACATCTGGATAGTGATCAGTATGGATTTAGAACAAGGAAAGGGACTAGGGAGGCTATCCTAGCATTACGTCAGATTTTAGAAAGAAGACTGGAAGTTAATCAAAAAACCTATATAGTATTCATTGATATAGAAAAGGCATTTGATAATGTCAATTGGAAATCCTTATTTCTTACATTGGCCAAAATCGAGATTGACTGGAAAGGCAGGCGTCTTAATCTGAACTTATATCAAAATCAAACTACCGAAATAACAGTTAATGGCAATAAAATGGAAGCAAAAATAAGGAGAGGTGTAAGGAAGGGTTGTCCTCTATCACCTTATCTTTTTAATATCCATGTAGAGGCTGCAGTAAATGCATTAAAAGAGAATACAAAAGGATTAAAATTTAATGGAGTATAGGTTCATAGCATTCGCTTTGCAGATGATATTGCACTTTTAGCAAACTGTGCATGTGAAATGAATAGAATGTTAAAAGTTTTTCAGAAATCCTTAGGAAAGTTCGAGCTAAGAGTTAATTCTCGGAAGACAAAATTAATGGTGGTTGATAAAAAGAAACAACCAATTTTAGCTAATATAATGTTAAATGATAGTGCCATTGAACAAGTAACGGAATTTTGCTATTTGGAAAGTGTGAATAATTATGACAACAGATGCATCTTAGAAATTAAGAAAAGAATAGTGTTGGCGAAGAAAGCCATTCAAAATAAGAAGAATTTGCTGCTCCAATGCGCACCTCAACTTGAAAATAAGGAAGTCATTTCTCAAGACCTTTGTTTGGAGTGTGTTGACCTATGGTTGTGAAACATGGACATTTGGGAAAAGAGAAGAATCAAAACTCGAGGCAGCTGAAATGTGGTTTTCGAGACGAATGACCCGAACAAGCTGGATGGAAAGAAACATAAATGAGCTTGTTCTGAATCAAATTCAGGAGAATCGATGCCTGTAGAACACCATCAAGAAAAGGAAAGACAACTTCATGGGACACTTACTCAGACATGACACTCTCCTCCAGGTAATTTTTGAAGGAAACATTTTGGGGAAGAAACCAAGGGGACGACCAAGACAAACGTATCTCAAGAACATTGTCAAGGAAATGGAATGTGACTCGTATGTCAATACGATGAGGACTGCAGAAGACCGTAAGAAATAGCTGCAACGACAAGACTTTTAGCCTTTAGAAGCTGATGATGATGATGATGATGATGATGCGGTGTTCCAAAAATTGCAATGGTGTAACTTATCAAATATGTTTGTACTTTTTCAATCACGTGATTTTCTCTCCTATGATCTTCAGAAATATTACTTAAGGTGGCGTTAACTCAGGTTTTGCCGGGAAAATCTATATCATATTTTTTTGATGTTTTGGGTTCACAACACATTGAAATAGAGGTGGTTTGTTCGCAGCAAAAATTGTTAATCAATTTTCGAGATAAGAGTTAGTGACGTTTGTCAACTTTGACAAACATTTATCATTCTTTATTAATGTAACTTATTTACAGACATATCTTTGATAGCCATTTCTTACAACTTTTATTCTTATGCAAATAGAAGACATTATCGCAGAAATTACTGCACCTATCTAGTTGAAACTTTCACAGTATCTTTATACGCATATGTTCAATAACCAGACAGAGAATAATGGCTGCAGTATATACACATTGCTTTAAAAACAAAGCACTTTTTAAACTTATCAAAGAAACAAGAAGTTCCGTGACGAACTAAAGAGCCTACTTTTCTTAAAATTTAAGATTCATGCCAATCTATATACACATATCTAGAAAAATAGCGAAATTAAGTTATTAGTTCGAAATATACCTGTAGCCTAATAGATCACTACTGTTGGCAGCCCTGGTGACTGAATATATTCTTAGTTCCATCTTTTAAGATACAGAATACAATATTTGGTTGAAGTCCAATGGGTAGCATGGACGTTACATGCAGTTAGACATTGGATCTATCAGCGCGCGTAAAATCATGTTGGCAACAATGTCACGCATGCGTTGGTCAGAAATAATCTGAAATATTATGATATCTTGCTGTGCCAATTTTGGATGAAATCCATTTGTTAGTATAGAAGTTACATGTATTTGAAAATTGGACCTATCAGCAGGCTTAGAGTCCTGTTGGCAACACTGACGTATATTAGTTTCTCATAATTAATCTGGAATGTTAGGTACTATACTTGTGCAAAGTTTGAAGCTGTTGGCTTACATACTTTCTGGTATATTAATATTTGGGTAAAAAATTGAGACAGCATTTATTAACAGTTATCAGCCCTGGTTGCTCTTAAGAATAAGCATAGTCATATCTCTTATGGTACACATAGCACATAGGAAATTTGGTTGAAATCCAATTGATATTATAGAAGTTACATGTATTTAAAAATTGGTCTTATCAGCAGCCTTAGAATCATGTTGGTAGCACTGATGTACATAAGTTACTCCAAATTAATTTAGAATGTCAGGTACTATACGTGTGCATAGTTTAAAGCTGCCGGCTTGCATTCTTTCTGATATATTGGTATTTGGATAAAAGAATAGAGATAACATTTATTGACAGTTGGCAGCCCTGGTGGCTCGTACGAATACGCCCAGTCATATATGTTTATGTACACATATTACATACAAAATTTGGTTGAAATCCAATTGATAGTATAGAAGTTATATGCATTTAAAATTAGGCCTATCAGCAGGCCTAGAATCATTTTGGCAACACTGCCATGCATGGCCTCCTGGAAATTTAACTGAAATATTATTATCTATACGTATGCCAATTTTTAAATAGCTCCCATTCATACATTCCAAGATATCCAACATGGAGCTCAAATTTCAATTGCGATTTTTCAGCAGTTGGTAGCACTGACATCATTTTCAAATATGGCCGTGAGATATTCAGGTATAGATCTTTACTCCTACCAAATTTCGTTTGGATTCCTGCAGCCGTTTAGGAGTTGATAGGGGGGGGGGGGACACACACACAGCCAGAGAGACAGACAGACAGAAGGACAGACAGACAGACACACATTTGCCCGATCTCATAAGACTACTTTTTCCTCATTTTTGCAAAATGTGAAAAGTAGGCTAAAAATACAAAGAATAAGTTTGAAGAAATGGAAACATGATTCTATGTTGGATTGCAAGCCATGAAATCTTCTTAAAGTATATTTAGTTTCAAAACTTAAACTTAATAAACTAGTAGGGTCAAAAAAGTAATATATATTTTAAGGAATTGATTAATTGTAATGTTGGTAACAGTGGATGATATTGCCTTTTCAATACCATAACTATTTTAGCTTATAAAGGTAAATTTTGATACATTTTCATAACAATTGATTCAGTAATTTGTGTGGTAGGATCATATTGAAAAACACCGACAGCAGTGGCTACGCTCGCTAAAGCGCAGCGTTAGGTCATGGGGCCAAGCTCTCTGCTGACTCGGTAGACTCATGGGTTCCATCCCCACCGTTGGCCGTCCTTGAAATGTTTATCCGTGGTTTCCCATTTCCAACACCAGGCAAATGCTGGGACGGTACCTTCTGACAGACCATGGCCTCTTCCTTCCACATCCATGCCCAGTTTCATTCATCTTCATCCATTTCATCACTCATCCCGACGCGCAGGTCGCCCACGGGCGTCGACTATAAAGACCTGCACTCGGCCTCTTAGGAGGCCACACGAAAAAAATATTGAGAAACGGAACTGTTTTGTTCAACAATTTAGTTAGCGCCTACTTAATAATATAGCACTAATGTCACCCACTATTCTGAAGATTAAGAACCAAGGAAGTGTGAAATTTCTTTGAAGTATTATACACAATGCAAAAGTACCATAACTACTGTAATCTTATAATACACTGCCGGATATTCAGTATTATTATCTACAATAAGAGTATTGTATCCACAGTAATTACATGAGTATTGTTTAGAGATATCGTTCGGTTCTAATTAACCGAGCACGAGGGAGCACATTTGCTACGCACGATGTGGAGAGTAAATTGGGCGAGGAACCCTTCAGCTGATAGGATCTTGGTCTAAATAATGTGCCAAATTATTATTCATTAACCATCCCTTTGCGGAGCGCTTTGTGGAACACATGCCTTGGGGCACGGACCCCCAGGAGTTGGCGCTACAGAGGATGCTCGGTCCCATTAGCTCTTCATAGGCCATCTAGCTCGCGATGAATGGAGCACGCTTTATTATAATTAATTATAGAGAAAATTAAATCCAAACTAAATTAAATGTATGATTATTAATCGTATAGCACACTGGCCATGTATACAATTCCCATGATACCAAAAGAGTTATGTTATCTGAATGATAATTACGCTTAACCATGTACTTCATGCTGTTCTACGCTCGAAAATATATTACGACAGGATTGTTATAAATCGCTCAGGTGTACGATACACAAAACTCAGGCGGCTTCGGTGGCGTAGTTGGTAGCATGCTGAGCTTCTATTCCAAAGATCGTAGGTTCAAACCCAGCCAAAGTCGTCGGATTTTTAAGAGCATTAAAAATCCCTCAGTATGCCTTCCTTTGGAAGAGAAGTAAAGTTGGCGGTCCCATGTCATAGATCTATGGCATGAAAAAGAACCTTCCACAAACTACGCTTTTGGAAGCTACAATTTGTAGGTTAGTTTGATAACGTTATATTAGTTCCAGCGCTCGCTGTCAGGTGCTGGCTGCGATGGCATTTAGTAGCCAAGACCGCAGCTAGGTGTCGTGAACGATAGCATTTGGTAGCAAAAGTAGGAACTATTTGAAAAATTGGTCGTATGCAGTCCTTCTACCTGAATCACAGATAACACACACTAATGCAGCCATCCCAATTAACACCGGTTATCATACAAATTCTACACACACCCAAAAAGTACACGGGGCTACATGACCGCGTAGTCGCAGCCCCTAAACTAAGTAACCAACCAAACCATCCACAAACGCAACCAGAGGGAGTTAGAAAGTGCGCATTCGTCTGAGCTGCTAGGATTCAAAATGAAGAATAATTTTATTCGTTTCTCTATTGAATATAGTTTTAATCAATTAAAATTTGATTAATTATTCGGTTAACAGGTCAAAGTTTTATTAGATCGCATGCCCTGATAATGAGCTCAGGATTGCGATGTTTTATATCCTCTATGCGAGGACCTGGGAGAATACAAAGCAGACCACTGGCTAATGTGTTGGGAACTTGACTGATTTATTAAGTCTTCATACATGTTTTCATATTGACGTATTGGGAAAATAAAATATAAGTAGGTCTAATGTTTGGAATGCGAGCAGCCAAACGCTATTTGGGCATACTCCACGTACCATTGTTTGCAAATGGAGACGGGATTCATTGTGTATCAGAACACTCGTTCAGACCTGTTTCTTCTCCTGAATACATGCATCTATGTGTTCGTCTAACACACTCCATGCTTGTTTGATACATTGTTAAACATGTTAAACATGGATGAAACAAAGGAATCTGCTCGAGTTTTTATGGTCCACCATAGTGGAACATCAGTTGTGCTGTCAAAATATAAGGGTTCTTATGCTCAAGTTATTTGTCGAAGGAATTTCTGTGTGTCCTCTTTCTTATTTTATTGAATGGTGTCCCTAATACAAGACAAAGATAAAAGTCAACTTTATTGTCCTGTCACAAAACTGAAGAATATTTTATTCTTGGGATTCGAGAAACTCCCATACTTGTAGCGTTATCTGCTCCCTTCTTGAAAACTCTATCCCACAGCAAGTTATTCATTCATAGAGTAAACAGTCTTATAATATGGCATGAAAATGACCATGTTAACTCTGTTCCTTATTGACGAAGTATAATACGTTCTGAAGATTGAACACCTATAGTCAATATTAATTTGTAACTTTGTTGTACTGGTTTCGGCAACATTGTGGCCTTCCTCAGCGCAAATAATAATATGAATAGAAATGCAAGACTTACATTAAAAATATTTTTGTCATAAACGAAGGTGGTTCTCAAAACTATTTCTCAAAAATTAATCGTCTAAATGCTGGAAAAAAACACACACATTAAAATTAATAAAACCAGGTATGTTACAAAAATATGTTAAATACGAAAGAAATAAATCTTGGTATAAAACCAGCTTGTAGAAGGAACAGTGATCTAGATAGAAGATTAAGTGAATGTATTTTTATAACACATTAATCTGAAAAGTAAGTATTGTGAAAATAAAATGTATTTATTGTATTTATTAAACTCATGTAACTTTTTTCAGGATTAGGGTAACACCCATTACTATAAGGTACAATTGTGATGACCGACTAAAAACAATACATTTCTATTACGGTACTAAGGTAACACTGAAAAATGACTTCCAACATGATAATAAAGCAATAAAATGTGTGTCACTGTTAACGGGTGTAGATACTGATCGAGTCTAAGCTGAGAGGAATGAGGATCGTGGACGATGAGTAGTGATAGGGGAGTTCCGGTCCGTGCATAGTAACAGAACCAAATACATTGGTCGGTGACTCACTCACTCATTTGCAACACCACAGTGGTTTAGGCAACGACCCTATGTTAGCAATATTGGTATAAAGAGGAATTCCAGATTACTCGGCGGGCTGTTGACAGGCCCTTCTCTTCCCGCCTCCTGCGTCACCTCACCCCGCAAGTTCACAGAGCTTGGAACCGAGCAGTATGTTACTCCACAAAATATTTGGTTCTTCATTAGTGACTACGTTCGCTTAAGTAAGAAATACCATTTTGTATACTTTTCAGAAAGTCAACACGTTTGTACCCAATTGTAATAGATGCTATTCCATAAAACTGAAAGAAATACATGAAATTAATAAATTCTTTTGGATTACTAGTTTCGATCGTCAAGCAATCATCATCAAATAACTTACAATCAGGCTTTAAATCTACGTCTACAATTATGTGGGTGAATATATTTACAATATATGACAGAATTCCAAAAAAATACTGCCCATGCAGATGTTAAAAAAACAAAGCGCTAAAACCCCTTAAGAATAAAATAATATCAACATCAATAAAGCTTTTAGGCTAAAAAATATCACAAATCCACTCCTCAACTGTCACCGTCCTTCCTCCAAACTAGTCCACGAAGACTCGGATACTATTGCTGACAAATTTCCAAAGTGACTAGCCTCCACAACAGAATGATAAACACTAGTTAGTTAGTTAGTAAGTTATTGTTGTTTTAAGGGGCGGAACTACGAGGTCATCTGCCCCTCTTAACACAGATTAAAGAATACAAATTTGGAATTGAATTTAAAATTTAGAGGTGGACACCTAAATATGAAAAGACCTAAAATTAATAAAACAAAAAATTAAATAAAAATAATAATTATAAAAATTAACACAAATTACGGAAAAACAAAAAATTATCATTCAAAAACGAATAGGTCGTTGAGTTAATTTACACTGGAAAATGTAGATAAACACTAAATAAGTAGCTTTCTACAGGTGTATTGCAAAGACAACTTATCTGAATGAGCTTTGGTATTTCAAGTCAAATGGTTATTACTATTACTTAACTGACAGGCCATAAAGGAATCTGCAAATGTAAATAACTTACGTACCATCCAATGAAGGTTCCGAACACCGAGTTACTTCAGCTAGTTAGTTAGTTATTGTTGTTTTAAGGGGTGGAACAGCGAAATCATTTTTTTTTCTTTCGTGTGGCTTCCTGAGAGGCCGAGTGCAGATCTTTCTAGTTGACGCCCGAGGGTGACCTGCGCTTCATAATGAGGATGAAGTGATGATGAAGACGTCACATACACCCAGTCCCCGGGCCACGGGAATTAACCCCAAGATATTAAAATCCCTAATGACCCGGCTGGCAATCGAACCCGGGACCCTTCGGGCCAAAGCCTAGCACGCTAACCAAAGCAGAAAAAGGTTTTTGATGATTAATATTAGCAGAGGTATTAGCAAATTTCTGTTTAGGCGTTACTGTAAATGTCCAAGTCCGTTGAGTGGCTATTAAATCACGTGTATCGTTGTTTCATTATTAACTCGTATTAGGGACTTGGGGGTGCTTTGGTAATCAGCCAGACACTTGCTCCTGGGTGGAGAGACTCTTAATATGAAACTTGATTGACACATAGTCATCTGTTTCCCTTCGAAGGTGCAATAGACAGACTTAAAACACCAAAGGTGTTAACTTGATCATAAACGGATATACCAGTACCAAAAACTGTCCAAGTAATGGATACTCTACAATTTTGCTTACAGTAAAAGGAAAGGTATTCCATACAAGCATTCTGATGGGAGAATGGTGTTGCTCTGTTTAGTGAATTATGTGTCTGATGATGATGACTTGTTTATTGGGATATACATCCGTGTAGTGTATAAGGACTCTGCACTTCACAAACTATAAGGTCTTACGAACAACAGGAGTGGTTGGAAAGTATTAAGTACCTTCTCGGAAAGGTTCGTTGTCTTTGTCAAGTGTATTCACAATATTCACAATGAACAATATCTGCTTATAATAATCTTTGACACATATAAGAAAATATGATAGATAAGTTGAACGGAAGTACCTTATTATTTTAATAACTCATTCCATTTTATAATGAGTTATTAGACTTTGTTAAAATAAAAATAGCGATTTCAGTTAATTCGTAAGAGAATATTCTATGAGATTTTTAAATTTAATGGCAGCATGCAAAGGAACTGGTTCAAGGCACGCTGATAGGGCAGCTCTATTAAAACGTGGATTGATGGCTGCCGACAATGAAGAGGAATAATAAACGAGGAGAAAAAACATTTAACATCATGCACGGGGACTACATCATCACGTTACAGAAAAAATATATCTTTTTCATGAGTATACTATATGCAGATGAAGGCAGGAATTAAACAAGATTTGCAGAGAATATCTGCTCCAGACATACATGAGAGTTGTTTATCTTGAAGGGAACTGCCAATAATTTATTGTAGCTCGATATTTACTCAAGTTTATTACCTTGAGCAGTAATTTCCTCGTGTTCGTTGTGGGTGGCCCTCTTCCTTATTCGTCACTCTTAGCATGAACGGATTTTGCAATTCAAAGTCTCCAGCTCTCGATAGCACAAGGCCTTTCCATTCTGTGTTTTGTTCTCTTCGTCATTGACGAACCGGTATTCCCTTTATAAAAATGAATCTCTGCCGGATGCAATACATAAGCGGTGATGCCGACAAAAAGTGTGAAGCGTTATTTAAAAGTCAACACACAACGGCCAATAGGTTCAGTTAATCCATTAACAATTCGAGACAATTGCAAAAATAATGGAATCCCTATTGATCTCTTGGAAAGAGAAAGCTAAAGTCAGTAGGAGACTTCTGCCACCTAGGAAGCAAAATAACCAGCAAAGAGGGTATAAAAAGTCGGTTAGCTCAGGCAAGAAAAACATTTCTACAGAAAAGAAATTTGTTGACATCAAATATACATTTAGGTATTAGGAAGTCATTTTTGAAAGTCTTTGTCTGGAGCATGGTGCTCTATGGAAGTGAAACTTAGACTGTAGGTGCAGCAGAAAAGAGGAGAATAGAAGCGTTTTAAATGCGGTTTTACAGGAGAATGATGATCGTTAGATGGATAGATAGAGTAAGCATTGACGAGGCATTAGGACAAGTGGGAGTAGAGATATGTTTCTGATGACTCCTAAGAGAAGAGGAAGGTTGGTAGTATATAGGCCTATACTAAGACACCCAGGAATAGCAAACTTAGTTATGGAAGGAAGGGTCGAGGATAAGAACTGTAGGGGTAGACCAAGGTTTGAATATGTTAAACAGATTGCCTCGGTTGTAAGGTATGGTAGCAATGTAGAGAAGAAACGATTAGCTCAGGAAAGAGGCATGGAGCGATGCATCAAACCAGTCAAACGACTGAAGATTCATAAATCAACAACAACAACAACTACTATTACTACTACTACTACTACTACTACATGCTAAAAAGATTAGAAGTCATTTTTAGTGTTGCCTAATTATCTAGTGATTTCTACCTTGAAGCCACGGGAAAAAGCAGAACACAACCAGATGAGTTTGCATATCACAGTTTATATACGTGATCAATATGCTATTTATATTTTCATCCATCTTATAAATTTAAATGATGGTAATATCAAGTAATATTATATTTTAATTACATGTTAAGTTGTAAAGAATCCTTGTTCCCAACCAATGCACTAAACAATGCTGAATACGTTATAAAACACTAAATATAAATGCCAATATATTAAATTTAATTTTGGAAACAATAAATCTAAATTTCAAAATGCGAATTAAAATTTCAAAATGCTAATTTAAGTTATAAAATGTAATATAAATTTCAAAATGCTAATTTAATTTATAAAAGGTAATTTAATATTTCAAATTGCTAATTTTAATTTCAGAATGATAATTTAAATTTCAAAATGCTAATTTAAGTTATAAAAGTTAATTTAAATTTCTAAATGCTAATTTAAGTTATAAAAGTTAGTTTAAATTTAAAAATGCTAATTTAAGTTATAAAAGGAAGTTTAATTTAAAAAAATCTAATTTAAGTTATGAAAAATCCACAGCCTGCTTCCAGTCTCCGACCGGGTCAGGAATGGAATGAATGAAGCCCCCATCTAGCGGCGAGGATATGAACTGTGCCGGCTGCCGAGGCCTGACGCACTCCTCTGGGGCAATGATTAAATGAATGGCAGACGAAATGAAATGATAGTGGAGAGAGTTGCTGGAATGAAATGTTGACAGGGAAAACCGGAGTACCCGGAGAAAAACCTGTCTGCCTCCGTTTTGTCCAGCACAGATCTCACATGGAGTGACCGGGATTTGAGCCACGGACCCAGCGGTGAGAGGCCGGCGTGCTGCCGCCTAAGCCACGGAGGCTTTCAATTTAAGTTATAAAAGGTTTAATTAAAATTTAATAATGCTAATTTTAACTTCATACTGTAATGCTAATTTAAATTTATTTATTAAAGATAATTCGCACAAATTGTGCATATTGATGAAAACAAACTGTCATTCACAAAATTTTACAATGGATGATCCCCGATTTGCACAAGAAATTACGTGGTATCTACTACATTGCACCCCGCATAATTTACATACGCAGGATTCATCAGGGTCATGAAAGTACTCGGTATTACACAGTTTATGGTGATACCCATGTACCGCCATCGAATTGACAAAGTGTCGCAAGTCTTGATTTGTGTTCATCCATGTCCTAGTCATCATGGCCTCCGTGGTGTAAAACTCGAACCAGATTTCGTCCCTTTTCTGTATTCTTTCCTGCATTAGTTTTTTCCAGGCGTGTGTGGATGGTAGCCCTCTCTTCATCCGAAGGTCCACAATGAAGAAGGTCTCCCTGGCGAGTTCATATGCTAATCTTAATTTTGTATATTTCGATATCCCCAGGGTAGCCTTCAGGAAGCGCGATTTGACTGCTTCAAGCGTCCTCAAGTCTGCCAGGGATAATTTCTCCCATATGATTTCAAGTCCATATGTGGCGATGGGCGTTATTTTCGCGTCAAATAATGTCATAGCAGTTCCCAAAGAGAGCTTCGTGATTGTTTTGATGTCATATATGGCTTTGGTAGCGGCTATTGCTCGAGATTTTATGTGGACTCTGTAGGCTCTTGCTGTTGTTTGCATTGTCAATCCTAGATACAGTATTTAAATGTATTGACTGACTTAAGGGGAGTCGTTCCTAGGTATATCCTATCTCCTGAAGCCTCTCTGCCTCCTTTCAGAAACGTCATTTTCACTGTTTTCTCTGTGTTTATTTTCATCTTGTTGTCCTTTGCCCACCTATCAAGATTGTCTAAGGATTTTTGAACTTCAGTAATGGATTTCGAGCCAATGACCATATCATCTGCGTATAATAACATTGTGAGATTTGCTGTTCCTTGCATAGTTGCCATCACCACATCATATGTCGCTATGTTGAACAGGAGGGGGCTAAGCGGGTCTCCTTGAAGTACGCCATTGGTTTGCATTATCAAATTCGAGGTTGAGACACGGTCATCTATTTGTATGAAGTTTGTCGTCAGAATGTTACTTATCAGGTTCGTTAGTTTATTACCCTCACCCACTATGGATTCCAGTTTTGCGAGTATTAAAGGCCTGCTTAAAATGTCAAAAGCTTTTGCATAATCAACAAAAACAACATGAAATTTTCCACCAGGGTGTCGTAGTATTTCTTCAATGTCATTGAGTAAGTTGGTAATGGCATAAAAGGCACTCCGTCCTTTACGAAATCCAAACTGTTCATCTGGGAGTTTATGGTCTACTTCTTCTGTGATCCTCTTCGTAAGGAGCTTTGTCATTATTTTCATCATGGTCTTTTCTGTAGCAATCCCTCTGTAGGAGTTCGGATCTGACTGGTCACCTTTCCCCTTAAACATCACTTTGATAGTCGAAATTCTCCATGCTGAGGGGATGTTACCCATTTGAAGACAAAGATTCATTAGGTCCGAAATTGCTGAAAGTAATACCTCTGATGAGTCTTTAACATGTTCATTGCATTAAATTTCAGAATGCTAATTTTAAATTTCAAAGGGATGCAATTAAATTTTAAAATGCTGGATTTAAATTTCAGAAACATTAAAACTTAAGCCTCAAATTGATAAATTAAAAATTCAAAACACTATAATTAAATTGCACAGTGTTAAATATAAATTTTATAACGCTGAATTTAAACTAGACATATTAATTTAAATTTAGAAACGCTAAATTTAAATTTCGAAACCCCACATTTTAGATATGTATAAGCCATAATCCAAAAATTAATGATTGGCAAAAGATTGTGTAATTTACAATTTATTCGTAGACCAACCATTATGTTATTGCAGGCTGATTTTACGACGGTTACGGAAGTAAGTATCTTATGTTGGCAGTCCTTCCTCAGCCGATATATTTCTAACTTAAATTTTACTAAGATTGCACCTACTGTGTCATGTGTAGCATATCCATTGCATTCACGCTGTGCATTGGGAATGAGAACACATCGATCTTGCTGTGGAACGTCCATTCATTTCTTTACTTTTCACACAGTCAAAGCTCCAGAGGAGAGGTATTCGCCGCCAAATTCCCAGCATTCTACTTAAACACTTTAGGACATGCTAATGAAAATGAGATTCAACACTGGCATACGTGGCCGAGGTGCATTTCACAGCAGTGGAATTTATTAGAGCTGATGGTGCAGTAATTCAAGCCGGGCGACAGGTGGCTACATACAGTGCCTCAGTGAACGCCATCTGACATTCTAGCCGGAGAAATTCAATTTGAATGACACTCATCGTGTATCCATTTACATATCAGAGCACTGTACAGTACAAGAGCGTACGTTACTCTCTCATGAGCACGTGAGGAAGAATCGGGAAGTAGCACAATACAAAGAAAGAGCTCAGAAGACAATGGCGTTTTGCGGCTTTGCGCAGTAAGATTAATGCAGCTGGTTCCCATTATTACGGGCTTCAAATTTGCAGTGTTATACAGAAAGCAACTTTGCTTTAAAAATATATGACATTCAAATGTGAAATAATGTGCATAAATTGATGTTCTGTATAAATTTCTTTAAAAGATATCCTTTGACTATTTCCCATTCACTTAAATCCTCTTCAAATACGGTAAATGCGTCTCTTTCTGCGGTGAGATTAGTTCAATGTGTACAATACGTCCTTGGCTGTCACCGTGGAGACCTGGCTTTGTCAAGAATTTTAATTCTGGTCTGGGGGCTGGAACGGGGTACACTCATCCTCGTGAGGCATCCCTGGGGGATATGGAAGTCAAATCTTGGCTGTTGGTGCAGCAGAAAAAGAGAGAGGAGAAGCATTTGAAATCCGGTGTTATAGGAGATTGTTGAATATTAGATGTATAAATCAGTAAGAAAGGTTGGTTGATTGGTTCCTCAGTTTACTGTGACAATGCGGTCATGTAGCTCCATGTACTTCGGGTGCGTGTATAAGATGTCTGATAACCGGTGTAAATTGTGATGGCTGTATTAGTGTGTGTTATCTGTAATTCAGGTAAGGATTGCAGACGATCAATTTCAAGTAGTCCCTACTGTTGCTACCAAATGCTACAGTCAATGACACCAAGCCGCAAGTGTGGCTACTAGATGCCACCGCAACCAGCACCTGGCGACGAACGTTGGAACACAATAGGGTGTTAATAAAGTGTAATGCACAAATTTAGCTTCACACAATTGTATTTAGTGGAAGGTTCTTTTACATGCCATAATTCTATGACATGGACCCGCCGGCTTTACTTCCCCTCCAAAGGAAGGCATACTGAGGGAAGAGTAAGAAATGAGAAATTACCATAATTAGAGGAATGTGAGAAGAGAGATGTATCTGGCGAGTCCTAATGGAAAGAATACATTGATCGGTAGGGCATATACTAAGGCACCCAGGAATACCAAAGTTCTTTATGGAAGGAAGTGTTCAGGACAAGAACTGTACAGATTGGGCTAAGAGATGTGGAGTATGGTAGCTATGTAGAGATGAAACGATTAGCTCAGGACAGGGAAGCATGGAACGCTGCTCCAAACTAGTGCAAAGACTGGAGACTTAAACGCGAATGTTTGAAATACATACATTTACAACACTCCATAATGTGGAATTTCTAGTCAGATTGTTGAACTATTACAGAGCTTCGTTTGGTGGATAAGATGGTTTAAAAGTGCTTCTTAGAGTGCAGGATACTCATCATCATCATCATCATCTTCATTTCCCCTTTTCCAGTTGACACTGGGTGGGGGCAAATATGGTTCCTCTCCACTTTGTTCTGTCGTTCCACCATTCCTCTTCCGACACAGTGTTCCCATCCAGGTTCCGTTTTCTAATACTATTCTCCACCGAGTCCATCCAATGCATTCTTGGTCTTCCTCGTCCTCTCTTCCCTGTCATCCGTCGTTCCAGTGCTCGTCTTGGTAGCCTTACTTCATTCATCCGTTTGACATGTCCAAACCATCTCAATCTGTTTTTGCTCCAGTTTGTCATTTAGTTTCTGTACTCCCAGTTCTTTCCGTATATCTTCATTTCTCACTCTGTCCCTCCTCGTTTTCTGGACCATACTTCTCAGGAATCTCATCTCAGTTGCTTGTACTCTGCTCTCATCCCTCTTAGTCATTGTCCAAGTTTCTGCTGCATATGTCATTACAGGAACATAATATGCTTTGTACATAACTTCTTTAGCCTTAATTGGTATATCCTTGTTGCATACTAGTCCCCGTACCTGTTGGTAGAAAGCACTCCCGAGTTGTATTCTTCTGCTAATTTCCAAGTCTAGTCTTCCATCTTCAGTCAGTTCACTTCCCAAGTATTTGAAGTGTTTCACGACTTCCAATTCCTTATCTCCTACTTTGATTACTCCTTTTCCTTCTTTCTTATCTCTACTCATCACCACTGTTTTACTCTTCTCCACAATTATCTTCAATCCCCATTACTCAATCTTTTCATTTATTACGTCTAACTAAGGATACTAACAAATTTAAAAAGCAGAATGGTGTAAGATGGAGATTTCAATGATATATCCTTGCTCAGTATCATACAAGTTGAGCTGAGGGCTGGCAAGCAGCGGAGTGCGGTAGAGTTGTTACTACACCCTTCACGTGCAGGAACAGGTGTTGTGTGGTCACATATTTCTAGCGCCCAGTCTCCCACTAGGGGTCTGGTCTACACTAGGGCGCGCCCAAAGAGCCCCTGGAGAGGGTGTCGGGTGTCAGTCCGCACCTGCACATGAAGGTTGTTGACTCTGTATTTCATCACGGTTGGTGATACAACTGGGATACATTCTACTGGGTCGGCATCACAGTCGGATGATGTACTGCTCGGTTCCATGCTCTGTGAACTTGCGGGATGAGGTGACGTGGGAGGCAGGAGCTCGCCGTGTAATCTGGAATTCCTGTCTATTCCAATACTGCTAATATAGGGCCGTTGCCTAAACCACTGTGGTGTTGCGAATGAGTGAGTGACTCTCCGACCAATGTATTTGGTTCTGTTACTACGCACGAACCGGGAACCACCCCACATCAATCCTCATCGTCCGCGATCCACATTCCTCTCAGCTTCACGGAGCTTGGACTCGAGCAGTACGTAGTCGTCCACGTCTTTAAAAAAATGTATGACACCATAAAACTTGCTTAAGAAACGTTGAGAATAGATTTTGGCAGGTTGTCATAATTAGAACAGTAGACACAAATTCATACTAAAAAAAAAAGTACAAAGTGAGGTTTTGCCGGAGCGGCGATGCCGGCTAGGCTGGAACGGGCGAGGCTATCGTTACCCTAACCAGCTCGGGTCACAGCTTGCGCGTAAGTAAGCAAATCAGAAGCAGCAGTCCGAAGTGGCAAGGCTAACGGCAGCCACGTACGCTCCTGACTAGCAGGCAGCCATACTCTAGCGAAAACCTCTCCCTGTATTTCAGTTGATGTAAAATGTAGCCGTATAGTAATTATCTCACATGGTGATCCGTCCCTTAGCAAGGCGAGACGTGATGAGGAAGGAAATGTGGAATTGTAAGAGTGTTCTGAGCAGGTGAATGGTAGCCTATACGAACATGTCTCCAATACTTCGACCTGTTTGACTGACCATCTGATTGTGGCTTCACTAGACAGTGACTGCGGAGAGACCCGATCTTCGTGCTTCTGTAACGAAACGGTTTATGACTATGTTTTGAGCACAGATAATACGAGCCCACGCCACGCGTGTTGTAGCTATCATGATGGTCCAAGTATTGCTGGCACAGAGCTGTATCTCCATGTATCTGTAGCTCTGTGTTCGCTATTCAGAGAGATCAGAGCGCTAGGACGCTTACAAGCTAGCATGTTAGAACTGGAAAAGAAATGTGGGGAATATGGTATGAAAATCAGCATTTCAAAAGCAAAGGTATTGTCGATACAGAAGAAACACATACAAATTGGGTTTTCAGATAGGAGGAACTAAATTGGATCAAGTGGACCATATTAGTACATGAGCTGTGTATTCAGGATAGTAGTAAATTATAGTGTTCAAAGATAGAGTCGAGGTGTAGAAACACTAATGCAGTGAGTTCTCAGTTGCGATCTACTGTATGCTGGAAGAAAGAAGTGAATGTTGCAACAAAACTCTCTCTATATCGCTCAGTATTTAGACCGAACTTGCGGTATGGACGTGAGAGCTGGGTGGATTCAGAATATCTGATATACATGCCGGAGGTACGGCGAAGCGGCCCCATCGCCTAGTGGGAAACCACTGCAATCAGCCACCGAAGTATTGGCGGGAAAGCCATACCTAAGTGGGTAAGGAGGAAATGCCTGCCCAAACCCTGACCATCTGGGGCACCCTGTCTGCAGGGGATATATATGGAGGATGGGATGGTAATCACCCATGTGAAGGTAAAGTGATTCAGAGAACTACAAGTAGCCTCGGATTGGACGGATATAAACGACGATGGCAGAAATGGCTCAAACGAGGCTACCCCGACGCTTGAATGCATAATAGAATTGAAGAAGAAGAAGAAGAAGAATAAGAATAAGCTGGAGGTAACATATGAGTGTAGCGCGAATAAATGCTGAGACAAAGAGATGGAAGCAATGACAGGAAGGTACTCGTAATGAAGAGATACAGGGCAAGTTAAAAATGAACTCGTTAAATGAAGCTGTTTCATGTGAGTCGACTTGGTTAGATGGTGGGATCGTGTGATGAGAAGGAGGAATAATAGAATACATAAGAAGTTGTGAGATAGGCTGTACGAGTAGGAGAAGCAGAGATAGACCTAGGAGAAGGTCGATGGTTTGATTCAGTGCTCAAAGATTTCAAAGTAATGGGAGTAGAAACAGAGGAGTCCTCGGTACTAACTGCTTTAATACCCCTTACACTGGTTTATACATGTCCCACAGTTGTGGTATAAATTTTAATGATTGATGGGCGCCACCTATATTTGCATCCATAGGAAATTATCTATTCTTGTTGTCTGGGTTTAACTGGTGGAGAGCACCAGACTCTAATCTGGGTTTACAGGCGTGAGGTGATATTACACTTATCCACTGCTTGTTTATGAAATCAAGTAGACAATGTTTGATTCTCAAAACTCTTACTTGCATACATAATTATGAACAGATACATTTTAAACTCCTGTGAGAATTGGCTTATAGGTTTGATATAACATGTGATCTAATTGACGATTATTTTCTTTACCCAGAACACTGTGTCGTTCCCATTGTGGGAAGAACCGAACTTTTCACAATTCTTCTAGCGAGTGAGTGGAATTCAATATAAAAAAAAATCCTCTCGGCACGCCGGAAGGCGGAGGTAGATTTCACCGGGCAAACTAGGGGATAGGCTATAATAGGCAAAATATGCAGGTTTTCGTAGGAGGATCAGACCTCATTTATTGCGAGAAAGTATTTTACAATTGGAGGTTAGTTAACATTTTTTCGTCTTTCTATGCATACTTTTAACATTTTACTGTCTTATGGGGATGCTAACCTTCTTGTCATTTGGGGTTAATTTTTATACTTGTGATCACACTGTCCTTATGCAAGGTTTGGAACTAATGTGTAACTATCTAACAGTCTGTTACTTCTTCACGCAAAATTTTATCTCCCGCAGAGATGTTGGTTGGTTCCTCAGTTTAGGGGCTGCGACAAGGTGGTCATGTAACCCCGTGTACATTGGGTGTGTGTAGAATCTGTCTGATAAACGGTGTTAATTGTGATGACTGTATTAGTCTTTAATTCAGTTAAGGTCTGCAGAAGGTCAATTTTAAGTAGTAGTACCTAATTTTGTACCAAATACTAACGTCAACGACACCTAGCTGTGAACTTGGCTGCTAGATGCCACCGCAACCAGCAACTTGCAACGAACGTTGTAACTTCCCCTCCGAAGGAAAGCATGCTGACGGATTTTTAGCGCTCTTAGAAAATCCGGCGACTTTGTCCGGCTTTGAACCAGCACCTTGGGCATAGAAGTTCAGCATGCTACCAGTTAGCCGCTTCCCTCATAGTCAGATGGAACAAGAAGTTCCGTGACGAACTAAAGAGCCTACTTTTCTTAAAATTAAGATTCATGCCATAGATTAATCTACAGTATATGAACCTATCTAGAATAATGACGAAATTAAGTGGGTAATATCGAAATGTCTTAATTAGTTCGAAATAAGGTATACTAGGCATAATGTAGCCTAATAGAGCAATACAGTTGGCAGCTCTGGTGACTGAATATATTCTTACTTCCATCTTCTAAGGTACAGAATACAAAATGTGGTTGAAGTCCAAAGGACGTTACATGGATTTAGACATTGGATCTATCAGTACACGTAAAAGCATGTTGGCAATAATGTCATGCGAGTGCTGGTCAGAAATAATCTGAAATATTATATATTTTTGTGCCAATTTTGGATGAAATCCATTTGTTGGTATAGAAGTTACATGTATTTAAAAATTGGTCCTATCAGCAGGCTTAGAATCATGTTGGTAGAACTGACGTATATAAGTTACTCCAAATTAATGTAAAATGTCGGGTAATTTACGTGTGCATAGTTTAAAGCTGTCGGCTTGCATACTTTCTGATATATTTGGATACAAAATATAGAGCAATTATTAACAGTTGGCAGCCCTGGTGGCTCTTAATAATGCACTCAGTCATATATGTTTAGGTACACATATTACATACATAATTTGGTTGAAATACAATTGATAGTGTAGAAGTTATATGCATTTTAAAATTGGACTTATCAGAAGGCTTAAAATTATTTTGGCAACGCTGTCATGTATGGCCAACTGAAATAGTATTATCTACATGTGTGCCAATTTTAGAATAGCTCCCATGTATACCTTCAAAGATATCCAACATGGAGCTCAAATTTCTAGTGCGTTTTTTTAGCAGTTGGTAGCACTGGCATCTTTTTCAAATATGGGCCTGAGATATTCCGGTATACATATTTACTCATACTAAATTTGGTTTCGATTGCTGCAGACATTTAGGAGTTGATAGGGGGGGGGGGGGAACACACACACACACAGCCAGACAGACAGACAGACAGACAAACAGAAGGACAGACAGACAGAAGGACAGACACATTTTCCCGGATATATCTTATAAGTCTACTTTTTCCTCATTTTTGAAAAGTGTGAAAAGTAGGCTAAAAATGAATGTGATCTCGTCAATGGCGTTATCTTGGCAACCTCTGATAGATCATCCCTTATCAATTTAAAAGCGTTGTTATGGTAACCTCTGATGGCACTTGGCATTTTTTAAAATTCCGAAATCATTTTTCTCATCCCTTGGCGTAATGGTGGGTCATATCAAAAATTCTTTCAGACAAACGTTTTAGGTAATTATTAGTGGAATATTTTCCATTTTGTACGGTTTTGATATTGTGCCAATTAAGAGAGATATGATTAATGTTTCCCGAAAAACCCACTTTTTTCCACCCCTTTGGTCAATGGTTGGTGCTATCAAAAACCTTATTTGACATAAATTTTTGGCACTTATCCGACACATATTATGAACTTTGAATGGATTTGATATTTCACGTATTAAGCGAGTTATAGCGAAATTTCACTTTTTCGAAAAAAAAAGCCCCCCATTTTCACCCCCTTCGACCGATTTTGCCCATTAACGAACTCGACCGAGATTTTATAGGGATACATATCATATAAAAAATTCAAAGTGATTGGTGCAAAATTACGGCAGTTATCGTGTCCACAAGAAACTGATATATATATATATATATAGATAGATAGATAGATAGATACATAAATTATATATAAACTTTTGAACTGACAGTGGTTTTGCGGTCTGGGGGATGTGAAACGCGAGGATATGTCGAAATTTTCCGGAAGTCGATACATGGGACCCATTGCAATAGTTAGCTTTCTAATGAAATCTACCTAAAAATGGTCACTCACGCTCAGCCGTCCTGATACTGTTGTAGTGCGGTGGATTTCTTAAATTAGCCCACAGATGTAGCAGAATAATTTGTGCGGTATTTTACTGGTAGCTTACTCTATTGATACGTGGCGAGTGTTACTATCGCCTGACTGGCTTTTACGTAGCTCGAGACTCCACTGTACTTGACATTTGACGAAGTATAAAAACTTCAATTTAATCACTGACTGAACACAGGGTTAGTGTCCCAGTAGTTGCCGATATTATAACGTTATCTGTTATACAAACTCTCGTTGTTAAAAGATTATAAGCTGGCTACATCACTGACTTGACAGTGAAACAGGCTATCGAAGCTTTTCTCACTGCATATTGCAGAAACGAAGAAGTGATTCACAACATATTCTCAACCTATATATAAGGTCAGAATCAGCACATGTGCCCCAGCCAAGATTTGGGGGCAAACTTGTGCACCCAGATGTGGTCCAATAAGCTGTAAGCATCATCTGTTTCGCACCGTCCAAAAACGTGCGATGTTTAAATTCATTACCGCCAAAAATTGGCGAACATGTCCGATCCTGTGTTCCTAATTTCTCCCTTCTCCCGAAGATCACCGAGCACTCCTGAAGCTAGCCATTTGAGGGCACAATACAGAGTTCCAAGGCTTGGCTTTCTTCTAGAATAACCTCTCTGAGGAAGTAGTTAAGCTTTCCATCTGGCGGTCGCAATCCTAATCTCTTGTTCTGATTAATATTTTATGCAATATGGAAAAAATTACCAATTCCCGTCTAACTATAAATGTTTGCTACCTAAAATACTTAATATTAAAAGCTAATGATAATGGAATGGTATGTAATGAGCTGCTCCGTGTGGTTAGTAATAACGAACCACGTAAAATTGCGTTACATAAAATAAATGATGTTACTCGATGCTAATAATAATTGAATGTAAACAAAATCCCGTGGTTATGATGAGAGCCTTTGTAACGGACCTAAGATCTGTTAAACTGCTAATAGAGAATCATGGAGGTGACCTGTTCGCAAACAGAATCTTGCAGACTAATCTGGACGCTGAACGGTAAAACAGTAAAATAGTGAATACATGATTGAATGAATAAACGTTTATTAGAATCGTTCATCGTTCGTTTCGTAACATTTTGTTCCCATCTCGTACATAAGGAATTAATGAGTGGAAGTTGAAATTCTATGAATTATTACACATTTTTGTTCTTCGTTCGCTTGAGTTTGAGATTGCAATTTTAAAACCACTCAGTTAATTCTAGAGTGAGAAAAGTATTCCCAAGATTTTAACTTCTATTTCACTTTGAAATGTCGTCATCCTCTCAAGAGTGCACGACAATAGCTTTCCCTCTCCGAGACTGGGTGCAAATATGACAGCCACATCTTGTGGTATCTCGTGAAGAGTTCTAATTTTATGCCGACATGTCGCCGGCATGTTGCTGTCAATCTGGCGACGGAAGCTCTTTGAGATATCTTGTTGCGCGTCCCGATTCTGGCTGGCGTCTTATCTCTCCCCACATCTCTCTGCGGAGGCGTCGTAATGTGACCTAATAGGCGAGAAGGGAGAGAGACATTGGCTTCGTTCATCCCGACAAGCGTGTTACCCTCCACTCCAGACGAGCCCAGTTCAATCCATCCAATCTCAGAAACTGGTCTACTTGGAGTGTTCGTGTAAGAATCGAACATTTTCACCAAACTAGCACATTTTGTTGCTAGATATAACGATATTGGAATATCTTTCGGTTCCACCATATTAAAACTCAAATATTGTGGGCTGAAATAAAATTTATTGACTTTTAGATTTATAAAAATTTAGTTACTTGGGCAATGAACGCGTTGAATTTGTACATAGGTTGGCAACACTGTAGTATTGTATTATTATTATTCTTTCATTCTTTCTTTCTTTCTTTCTTCCTTCCTTCCTTCCTTTCTTTCTTTCTTTCTTTCTCTCTTTATTTCTTTCTTATACTATCGTCAAGCCAGAAATACTTCACGCATCTAAAAAATCTATAATAGGGGGCAGATTACAAGTCAAACACCTCGAGAAAAGAAAGAAAAATCTTCAGAAAAATCTTATAATATGAAAGTGGGGGTTGGTTAAAAAAAAGAAGCCACACGATATCTATCAAAATATTGAAAAAATTACAGATTCCATCAGGAAATGGAGACTAAAATTCTATCGTCACATATACATAATGGATGCCAATAAGCTAACGAAAAGAAAATGTTTAAATTAACACTATCTCTGAAAAAACACATCAATTGGTTGGTAGAAATAAGACAAGACCTTCAAGAAATTGGCATCAACGAAGAAACAATTCAGAACTGACCAACATTTAGAATCCTAATAAACAGACACAAATTTACTAAGAAACCTACACGGAAGAATACAGGATGGACAGAAGAACGCAAAAGAAAGCCCAGTGAACGGATGAAGAGATATTGGGAAGAAAGAAGGAAATGAGTGTAAATGCGCTCCATGGTTAGATAGAACGAATTTTTATTATTATTATTAATAATAATAATCTCTGTAAATCCATTAGAATGTTCACAATTATTCCCTTCCCTCTCCTCTCGATGGCATTAACAGAAACTGGACAAAACAAACCAGCCGCCAATGAAAAGAACACATGTTTTTTCAATCGGACGTTCCTCCAAGGAACAATGAAGATGTTCTTGCTCCGTATCAGTCACGTAAACTTGCTACTCTTCGTCTCCCAGGTTCACAATTCTCTTCTGTTTTACTTTGTAGAACAAGATGTAGAACTTGCAGTTTTTCACTCCACGCTTTGCTGCGAAGATAAGTGCACCAGTTTTTTGTGTTTTGGTTTTGATGAGAATTTCTGTTTCTGGACTCACTCTCTCTACCATTTCTACATTCCAACATTATCGATCCGAGAGATCCTTAACATGCATCTGTAAGACCACATTTCGAAGAATCAGGTTTTTGCACTCACTCTGTGCTAAAGTTCAACATTCCACAGCAAACAACAGTGTTGAAGAAACGAAGCATCTAAGAAATCTGAGAGTTCTGAAAGGTCTGAGGTCTTACAAACAAACCTTCTGTCGGTGACAGGTTTTAAAAGAAAGATTACATTTTTCTTGCAACTTGTTTGTAATGCCTAAATGAGTGCTTTTTGCTGTATCGGGACATCATTACTCTCGACTTGACGATTAGACGCGAAGCAAGAGCTACCTAGCGGTTAGAAGTGAAATCACTCTAATCAGCCAATCATAGGCAGCCATTCATATCGATATGATGACAAATCGAGCATCGTTCGGGATGAACACGGGCCTACAAGGCCAACATGTCGCAAAGCCCCTAAATGAATCTACAACGAATTAATTTCTTACTAATAGGCCTAATACTAGGTTTATGGTTTTCAGTCGGTCAACCCAATTGCACTTATTTGTATTGAGTGTTGTGCCCTAAATCTGAGGAAATTAAATGAAATAAAATGAATTTATTAATCTCATTTAAAGTTTTCAGGTTTAGGGAGCAACACTCAATGCGATTGCGTACAAAAAGCGTAAATTTCGTTTGGAAAGCCAGCACTGAAAAATGGCTCCCAACATGATAGTTAACAATGATAGAAATAATAGGCTAATAAAGCTATTGGTGTTATGCCCATTTTAAATACTGTGGCTTTTAAAGACGCTACGCTACGCCGGGGGTGCCGAAATTTTGCCCCGAAAGGGATCTTTAACGGGCCAATAAATCTGCTGACACGGCTCCCTTTGCATTTGAACTCCCTCAAATGACAATTGACTGCGCCAGGATACGATCATGAAACCTTGGGAAAAGCAGGTAAGTGCGTCATCGCTGCGCCACACAACGAGTGGAATTTCATTTTTATTTACCCTTTAATGTTCAGGTTTCTACACTATTTAATATGTTTTACTCTATAGCCGATTCAGGCAGCAGTTCAACGTGCGCACTACATTCTCCCCGTCCTATCTCAACCTGTTTTCCTGTTGGAGAGTTACTGTAGTTCATTGAACGGCACTCGTATCTTGGCTATCAACAACATGAATGCAAGCGTGACCTAACTGTGGCTGAATTTGAAAAAAAAAATGCAATTCCTCGAATTTGACATGATATATAAAGGAGTACCTGCCACGGTGGCCGAGAGCACTAACGCGCCAACTGGTGCCTCGCTGGCATCGGGAGAACTAAGTTCGAATACCACCTCGGTTGTTCAGAAAATTATATTCGTGGTTTCCCATTTTCACCACCAGGCAAATGCCACAACGGTTCCTTTTAACAGGTCCACAGCCGACTTCTTTCCAAAATACATTTCGTGACCCTTCCTTAATTAGACCCAGGTGAGCGGTCACCTGGTCGATCAGCCTGTCACCATCCCCTGTTCTATCTGCCGACAAAGTGTGCTCAGCTCCCATACATCGTCCATGAGATGGTAGAGGAATGTCCCCTCTCAGAATCCGTGGGTGAAGCCGAGCTGGCAGGATAAGCGATTTAAAAAGTTGTAAAAGAGTACAAAGGTTTTATTCCTAAAATATATTTCAGCACAAAAAAACAAAACAATTAAGAATGACTTATATTGGTTTTGGAAAAAAGCATCTCAATTGTGGATGACTCTTTCATTTTGTATTAATGCAGAATGCAGTCAATCTTCCCATGTAGAAAAATAAGTGCTTTGATAATAAGAAGTTGAAAAGATACCTCACAATTAATCGCAGATACTAGAAACGCCAAGTATGACGGGGATAATTAAACCTTTGAGCTCACGGAATGAGAGAAAAAGGGGTAGCGATGCTTAACTACTATGCTATTTGGCCGTTTCAATGACAGCAGAGCTCCTGCCAGTTGTTGGCCCAGAGCATTCCATAAGAGTGCCAGTAGTTCGGTTTGGTTTCACCTCCATTTCGGGATCACTGTTGATGTAGAGTACAGCATACCTCCGAGCCACATATGGCGAACAAAGGCAATTCTTTTTGCTCTCCGTGATGGATCTGCGTGCAGCGGGTTCGAAATATCTCGCGTGTTCGAAACTGTTTTTGAGTTTCCTCACTCACTTCAAGCATCTGTTTAATACAGTCCCAATCAAACATACACAGCACAAACACGTCCCTCACTAAAAAGACGGTATATTGGCTTATACGGCCAGTGAATTAAAATCCAGCAGTTTTTCTAGTTTTGTGCCGGGCGGGGACACTAAGAGCCCGCTGATGAGCCAGCTTTGTGTCCTAGGCGAAAAGCCACACAAGACACGGCACACACCTAGAAACATTGCTGAGTTTTAGTTCACTGGCCGTGAAAGCCAATATACCATCTTTTTGGTAGCCTTCATAGGGAGGTTATGGTTGCTTGATCTGTTAGTTCTCGCAGTAAAGAGGCGCAGGTGTGCTTCATAAAAGAGGAGGTAGCGCGCAGTTCGCTACCACTATGGGGGTCAAGGCGGGGACACCAAGAGCCCACTGATGAGCCAGCTGGTGTCCTAGGCGAAACCCCACACAAGACACGGCACAATCACAGAAACATTGCTGAGTTCATTCCTTTTCATTACAGTCTGCATTGTAATAATGTTATTGGTTTTACGTCACTTTTAACCACAGTGGAATTTAGAGTCGCCGGGGTGCCGGAATTTCTCCCCGGCGGTGATATTTAACGAGTCAGTACACTGGTTTGTCTTGCTTCTAGTCTAGTCTGCAAACTTCTGTGTGCGAACGCGGCGCCTTCATGATTCACATTAGCAGTTAGCACTGCAGCCTCTCCACAGCTTCTACAAATTCCACCTTGAATTCGTTCAACATTCCCTCCTAGGTATACCTCTACTTCTCTTGCCCTCCATAGCCGAGTTCATTAACCTATTAGATAAGCTCTCCTCCTCCATTCTCATTACATGACCTCACCATTTGATGCGGCTCATATGAACTGCCTCATCTAATGTGATCATTTCTATCATAGACTTTATCTCTCTTCATTACCGAGTACCCTCCTGCCATTGCTCCAACATTCATGCTGCCCTCATATCAGTTACCTCCAGCTTATGGTTCAGCTATTCTGAATCCACCCAGCTCTCAATCCCAAACTCGGTCTAAATACTGAGTGATGCCGGGAGACTTTCGCGCTCTATTAACTTCTTTCTTGCATAATATAGTAGATCGCAACTGACAGCTTAATGCATTGGAATCTTGACTGCATCTATTTCACTGTAGCACCATCTTGGGAATATACAGAGTTCGAATACCTAAAATGGTCCACATGCTCCAATTTAATTCCTACAAGCTTTTGTTAAATACTACAGTCACCGTAAACTACACAGTACTACAAACATTTTACCAGCATTGCCATTGCGACAAGTCACATAAGGCAGAGATATTTACATCGATTTTGGCGACATGTATTATAAATTTACAATGACGATGTAGTGCTTCGGAAACTAACCGTAATGACAACTGATTGTCAACTAGTGCCGATCCATTAGTGCCTGAACTAGTGACTAATCATTAGGGATGCTGTTTTTTTTCTTTCAGCGTCCCGTTTCTCTGTCTTCCATGATGACCTTAGCATTAGCTGGACATGTTTGTACCGACTCAGACATATTTAGCCTACTTTTCACATTTTGCAAAAATAAGGAAAAAGTAGACATGAGATCGATCCGGGCAAATGTGTGTCTGTCTGTCTGGCTGTGTCTCGTCGTCGCCCCCCCCCCCCCCCCCCACAAACCCCGTATCAACTCCTAAACGGCTGCAGCAATCGAAACAAAATTTGGCAGAAGTAAAGATCTATACCTGAATATATCAATGCCGTATTTGAAAAAGAAGTCAGTGCTACCAACTGCTGAAAAATCGCAATTGAAATTTGAGCTCCATGTTGGATATCTTGGAAGGTATGAATGGGAGCTATTTCAAAATTGGCACACGTATAGATAATAATATTTCAGTTTAATTTCCAGGAGGCCATACATGGCAGTGTTGCCAAAATGATTCTAAGAAGTCCAATTTTTAAATGCATATAACTTCTACACTATCAATTGGAATTTAACCAAATCTTGTATATGCTATGTGTACATAAACAGATATGACTGAGTGTATTCTTAAGATCCACCAATGCTGCCAACTGTTAATAAATGCTCTCAATTTATTTTATCCAAATACCAATAACTTATATCAGAAAGTATGCAAGCCGACAGCTTTAAACTAGGCACACGTATAGTACCTGACATTCTATATTAATTTGGAGTAACGTATATACGTCAGTGCTACCAACATGATTCTAAACCTGCTGAGAGGTCCAACTTTAAATACATGCGACTTCTAGGCAATGATTTGGATTTCAACCAAATTTCGTATGTGGTATGTGTACCATAACAGATATGCCTATGCATATTCTTAAGAGCTACCACGGCTGCCAACTGTTAATTAATGCTCTCTCTATTTTTGTTACCCCAATATCAATATATCAGAATGTATGCAAGCAAGCTCTAAACTTTGCACACGTATAGTACCTGGCATTTTAGATTAATTTGGAGTAACTAATATACGTCAGTGCTGCCAACATGATTCTAAGCCTGCTGATAGGTCCAATTTTAAAATGCATGTAACTTCTATACTATCTAATGGATTTCATTCAAAATTGGCACAACAATAGATCGTGTTATTTCAGATTATTTCTGACCAATACATGCATGGCATTGTTGCCAACATTATTTTACGCGCGCTGTTAGATCCAATGTTTAACTGCATGTAACGTCCATGCTATCCATTGGATGTCAACCAAATTTTGTATTCTGTACCTTAAGAGATGGATCTAAGAATATATTCAGTCACCAGGGATGCCAACTGTAGTGCTCTATTAGGCTACAGTATGCCAGGTATACAGTATTTCGAACTAATTTGAAATTTCTATATTACCAAATTAATTTCGTCATTATTCTAGATAGATCCATATAGATTAATCATTGGCATGAATCTTAAATTTTAAGAAAAGTAGGCTCTTTAGTTCGTCACGGAACTTCTTGTTTACAATAAGATAAAATGATTAAATAAAGAAAGGAACCTATATAAACTGTATATAACTTTCAAATAGGCTACGATGCCCATCTTCTTTTCGTCAATTGATATTGCAACATTTCAGCCGGTCGACACAATATAATCCCAATTATTGAGATTTACAAAAAATAAAACTGAAAAAAAAAATTACACACATATATAAACACTAGCAGTAGTGCCCGGCTTCGCCCGGTGGATTTATTTATTTTATGGATGATAATGAATACTACTACAGAACTGGAGCGCTCAAGGATAAGGATCGGAAAGCACCAACGCTTATTGCAGCTGATATATAACGTCAGTATACAGCATCAACACCATCGCCCTTATACAGAGACATACTATTGTCAAGATAACTGTTTTAAGCGGCCTAAGAAATCATTTTGCACCAATCACTCCTCGTGACTGCAATTTATAAGCAGCTCACAATTCTGCACCAGAACACTGGCAGGAGCAACGTGATGCAGCCCGCATTGCCAGGCAACAATAGACTTAAGTATTATTGAAGCTATTCGGGAGCGCTTGTTTTTCCGACTTACTGAACAAAAATCAATCTTTAAGGTTACCTGAGAGGTGTAGCCTAATGCTACATAGCCTAAACTATTCCTCTTGAATCTGGCTGTCGAATACAAAAATAATTTTTCGCATCCGACTGGTAGTTTCAGAGATTAGCATTTAAACACACACATGAACACATTCTTCAGCTTTATTATAGTAGTATAGATATACATATTTGTTATGGACTATAGAAGAGGGAGGAAAATGGATTCAAATATCTCTATACCGTAATTTCTATCAGGAAAAGAGCTGTCTGACTTACGAACGCGTTATACATTTGTGATTGTCTTACGGTTCTACGGTATTGCTTTTGTTGAACCATAATGCCGTAGTGCATTCATAGACTTTGTAATATAGGGATCTCTTTCATTTTCAATTTCCCTATCTTTGATTCGTGCATTTTACATTGTTTGTATTCTCGAATAATTATCCAAGTTGGTAGTTGGTAGCATGCTAAGCTTCTATGCCTAAGATCGCGGGTTCAAACCCGGCCGAAGTCGTCGGATTTTTGAAGAGCGTTTAAAATCCCTCAGTATGCCTTCCTTCGGAGAGGAAGTAAAGCCGGCGGTTCCATGTCATAGATTTATGGCATATTAAAGAACCTTCCACTAATTACACCTGTGTGAAGCTAAACTCTGCCCTAAAAGACAGTATGGAATTAAATGTAGTATTTGCCTCTCACTCGCACTTCTATGTCCTGCAATTAGCCTCATCCTCTTCTACGCCGGCAATGTTGCCATTTCCCAATAATTGAAAGTGACAAATCTAAGAAAATGTTTGCGTGGTCATATAGAAAATTTTCCGCTCTTTTTGATGATGTAAAAATAAAAGTTATAAATAATTAACACATGGCTCAATTTTCACAATTACGATATTTTAGCGCGAATCTATTTTTTTGCGGATGTAAAACTTATCACGCCATAGATAATGAACTAATGATCGCAACAGATCAAGAATTTATTTTTAGATTGCCTGATGTCGGTAGAAGATACCCTATATCTCAGGGCAGTAATTATTTTCATAATAAGAAAGTTATGAATTTTTTCCCCTAAATGTTACTTGAAAAATCTGGGATGGTGTCACACAAAAGTTACATAGCGAGAATCATTTTTGCTCTTGACTTTACGTTGGTGACTAAGCGAGAAAGAATGTTCATTAATGTCTGAAATAGTTTTTAAAACAAACCAGAGCTCGATATCAGATAGCATTCATAAGTTATAGCACTTTTGCGTACACCTCCCGCCCAGCGGTGACACACCGAAAGTTTGTTTACTAATGTGGCCCGTAGGCTATCTGCTCGACTGCGTTTGAAGGAGGGAAGGTGATGGTGTGAAGTTTAACTGTGAAATGAAATGGAGCTTGAGTTCTTTATAAATTGTCCGCCTCGTTGCGTAGTGGCTAGCATTCTTGGCTGTCACTGTGCAGTCACCGTGGAGGCCCGGGTTTGAATCCCGGCTCTGCCAAGAAACTTAATTCTGGTCTGAGGGCTGGAACGGGGTGTACTCAACTTCATGAGACAAAACTGAGAAGAGGCGGGTTCGATTCCTACCTCAGCCATCCTCGAAGTGGTTTCCGTAGTCCGCCTTTGCTCGTCCCGGGAATGGTCAAGGGTTCGTTAATGGTGCAGAGTTAACGTTAAATATATTATTTTATTATTATAATCATTATTATTATTAAATGTCATATTGTAATTTATTATAACCTATGATATTCGAGAAAATGTAATATTATAACATGATATAATATTATCATATTCATGAATAATTGAAAATTATAAATTATTATAATGTGTGCATTAAAATCGCGCTCTGAACTTCGGTGTATCATATCTAAATATTGTACCGTCGTTCGCTTCAAGGCATGAGGTACATTTATATACAACAATCAACTATTTTGGTAATTTCCTGAGTTTTCTGTAAAAGCACGCCTGTATACGAGTTATGTTACATCATGTGCCCGGCCTTGCAGAACTTTGTATATGCAGCAGATCTGGCATCAGCGCGCTCCATTTAATGCGTACTGTCTTTTAAGGTAGAGACGCATTCGATAAACGCTCCTAGGTACAGACGTTCGTTGCCAGGAGCCGATTCCGGTGGCATCTGGTAATCAAGTTCTGAACTAGCAGTCGTTGACGGTGGCGTTTGGCGGCAAAAGTCGGAACTACTTGAAAAAAATCAATGTCTGCAGTCCTCACTTGAATTGAAAGCTTGCCACGGTGGCTGAGTGGATAGCGTGTCGGTCTACTAACCCCAATATTGCAGGTTCGCTCCTGGCCGTGGTAAGTGATTTTTTTTTTTAAGGCGGCAAAAATACGACATGCATGTCATACGATGTTGGCATGTCAAAGAACCCATTTGAATTCAGGAGGCCGTGTTCATAATGGCAAAATTAATCTCTGGAGTTTCCGCCAACACAAAGTTCCTCATTTCTCTACTAGAAAGCGCTATATTGTTTAAGGAGCTTAGATATCTAACCTCCTTGACTTTCATAGTGATTCAAGGAACAACGAAATTCACATGCAAGCTACCCTCTGGGTGTCAAATTACAAAGCTTGCAATCGGCACCCGAGGCCATACGATATTATTATTATTACTTGAATTGAAAACAGATAACACACACTGATACAGTCATCACAATTAACGCCGGTTATAAGACATTTCTACACACACCCAAAGTACAGGGGGCTACATGACCGCGTTGTCGCAGACCCTAAACTGAGGAACCAACCAACCAACCAATTATCCAAGTTGGCCCATTGCTGCAATTGTCAGTTACGTTAGTATTACTGCATGAGTTGGCAGAAGAGGAAAATCTCTTCCGTGGACAATCTCTGCCTGGGGTATAGCATCGTTTTTTTTTGTTGTTGTTGGTAAATATATGGCTCTTGGATAAAGTGGTATCTTCTTCAAACTCATATTACTGCATTGTGGCACTCTGAAGCATTATCGCATTTGAAAATCCAGTAACGGAGAAATGATTTAGTTCAGCATTATGTTAATGCTATGAAATACAAGTTGTCTCCTATGGGAGTAATAAATTGGTATCTACGTACATAAAATGTAGTTACATGCACTGTTCAGACGAGAAGAAAGATTTCTCCACACAATGCCGCGCCTTGTGTGGGTACTGCACCGCATTTGAAAGATAAATTATCCGAGAATTCGCTGGAAGTTTGCCACGTTCAGCTCTTGCGTAGTGTCATATAGTCAGTGTTAAAAACAGTGTCTGGAAGAAAAGAACTGGACAGAAATTTGCTACCGAGAGGCTAAGTTGGTAGTCAAAGTCTTGAGCCTCTCTGTATGAATTGGAATAAGATTAAGTTAAGACATAAATTAATAGCCATTAACTTATTAGTGTTTTTATAATTGTTTATAACATTTAATAGGATGTCAATTATTTGTAGGTTCTGTGATTAATTTTTTAAATTCATGTTCTGACTTACCGAGAAGGATCACATGTAACAGGTGATGATTGCAATAAATAATGCTCTCGCTCCAATCTCTGACTATCCGAGATTTGGAACTGAGGGAATTATGTTCTATTCTATTCTGAATCCTACGTTGGGTTGTTTGAAATATAGAGTTAAATTTTTACTGAATAATTCAAAAACGTTACTTCCCTACAATTTCCACGTATTCAATAATCTCAAATTATAAAAAGTAGTTTAATAATTAAATTAACACGTAATAGTACATTATGCAACGAGCCTATAATGGCAATAATTAAGACACAAGTATGTTTATAAAACGAGCGTATGCGAGTTTTATAATTTCCATACGATTGTCTTAATTACCATTATAGGCGAGTTGCATACGACTGTTTATGTTCGACGATAATTATTATAACTATTTTATGTTCGAACAAAAATATTCATAAATATCTGTCGAGATTTCGCCAGTTTTATGTACTGAACAGAGCGCATAAGACGCAGGGAATGCCTTGTATTTGACCATGGCCACCTCGATTACTCTACTATGACACTAGGCCAGGCAGTGTGATTTACATTAGAAGGCCGTGGAACTCAGCGCATCTAATTATCTAATTGGTCAAACAACTGTTTCTTGAGCTCTGATTGGTGGGAGAAACTGTTTCATAATGACAAATAGTGTTATAATGAGCCTCATTATAGTACAGTTTTCTGACATATAATAGTCAGGATCGAACATAATAATTATTAAATTACTTTCTAGTGTTTATAATTTGAAATTAATGTCAGTCAATACGGATATTATTTAATACCATCTTCATAATGGTTAACGTCTATGCATTTTACGTATTCATTGTTAAGATATCGTAATGGTATGTATTTTCAATTTTTATAGTTTACACGTGGACAATTCTAGCCATGATTTCTTCTGATATCGAAATACAACAGTTCTTTCTAAGCAGTGGCAATTAATAGTTCAAATCTTATTTTTTTATATACAGTATAGACCAAAAAGTAGCAAACACAAATTTGTGAATTCGTGACGTCAGCAAGGTGACAGAAGCAAGTTGAGTAGAGAGGAGAGGTGTCTTCTTCTTCCCTGCACCGTTTATCAGAGCACGCTAAATAGTGATCGACCAAAATATCGTTCGAGATGACCAAGGTGGTTCGACAGAAAAGGGGTAAGAGAGGAGTTCGACACAAGCAAGTGAAAGTAAAGTAGTGCCCAGGTTTGTGTAAGTTACTTCTTGAAAGTGTCCAAGTTACAGTTAAACTTACTAAATAATAATAAGGCTACCGTTACAGTTAATTTAAGTGGAAATTAACTGCCTTACGGTCACAATTTCACAAAGAAACGTATCTTTACTGTTCAGATATTTTTGTATAAAATAGTCGATTTACGAATATAATATTTTTCCCACACCTACAATAATTTGCTTCATTCGAATAGAATATTGGATTCCAATATATGGAAGACGAGAATGAATTGACTTTGTGTAAACCATATTTCAAATTGATAAACGATTATTGTAACATGCTTATCTCTGTAGACTAACGACTCTTAAATAAATTCCTTAGAGTCAAAATTCAACATTGTTATACCCTGATTTTCCCAGTTAACCACGATCACTTCTTTCGCAATTCCTTGTATAAATTTTATCCTAATGAGAACTGGTCAGAGGTCACCTGGGTCTTGGCGCCTAGACATATATCTGATCTAGAATTACATGTTCGTCCCAAGACACTGTCAGTTAATTAAAAAATTCCTCTCGGCACGCCGGAAGGCGGAGGTAGATTTCACCGGGCAAACTAGGGGATAGGCTATAATAGGCAAAATATGCAGGTTTTCGTAGAAGGATCAGACCTCATTTATTGCGAGAAAGTATTTTACAATGTAATTGGAGCTCAATTAACTTTTCTTTCGTCTTACTATGCATATTTTTAACATTTTATTGTGTTAGGGGGACGGTAACCTTCTTGTCATTTGGGGTCCATTTTTAGCCTACTTTCGATTTTTGCAAAAAATGAAAGTAGACTTATGAGATCACTACAGGGCGAAAAAAAAGTGTGTCTGTCTGTGTGTGTGTATGTGTGTGAGTCTGTGTGTGTGTGTGTGTGTGTGTGTGTGAGTGTGTGTACTCTGAATGTCTGTCCCTCCCTATCAATTCGAACACGGTGAGCACAAATTGAACGAAATTTGGTACAAAGGTAGCACTAGCAAAGGACACATCAGTGTCATGTTTTATATCGCCGCCATCTTGACGGAAACGTAATGGCGGCCACACAAATGTTCAAAGCTTAAATCTAATTACGACTAACCTAATCATCCGATCTCTACCAAATTTTGCAACAACATACCTTTATGGGGGCAGCATCCTTTGACCAAACTAATAGGTCATCAGCCTAATAGTTTGCGGATGGCGGCCATCTTTGTGTGAAAATCGATTGCCCCTATTAATTCGAACACGGTAAAACCGAATGGAACGAAATTTGGTACAGAGGTAGTACTGGCAAAGGGCACCTCAGTGTCATGTTTTATATCGCCGCCATCTTGACGGAAACGTAATGGCGGCCACACAAATGATCAAAGCTTAAATCAAATTACGACTAACCTAATCATCCGATCTCTACCAAATTTTGCAACAACATACCTTTATGGAGGGAGCATCCTTTGACAAATCTAATAGGTCATTAGCCTAATAGTTTGCGGATGGCGGCCATCTTTGTGTCAAAATGGATTACCCCTATTAATTCGAACACGGTGAAACCGAATGGAATGAAATTTGGTACAGAGGTAGCACTATCAAAGGGCACCCCAGTGTCATGTTTTATATCGCAGCCATCTTGACGGAAACGTAATGGCGGCCACCCAAATGTTCAAAGCTTAAATCAAATTACGACTAACCTAATCATCCGATCTCTACCAAATTTTGCAACATCATACCTTTATGGAGGAAGCATCCATTGACAAATTTAATAGGTCATTAGCCCAATAGTTTGCGGATGGCGGCCATCGTTGTGTCAAAATCGATTACCCCTATTAATTCGAACACGGTGAAACCGAATGGAACGAAATTTGGTACAGAGGTAGCACTAGCAAAGGGCACCTCAGTGTCATGTTTTATATCGCCGCCATCTTGACGGAAACGTAATGGCGGCCACACAAATGTTCAAAGCTTAAATCAAATTACGATTAACCTAATCATCCGATCTCTACCAAATTTTGCATCAACATACCATTATGGAGGGAGCATCCTTTGACCAAACTAATAGGTCATTAGCCTAATATTTTGCGGATGGCGGCCATCTTTGTGTGAAAATCGATTCCCCCTATTAATTCGAACACGGTGAAACCGAATGGAACGAAATTTGGTACAGAGGTAGCACTAGAAAAGGCCACCTCAGTGTCATGTTTTATATCACCGCCATCTTGACGGAAACGTAATCTCGGCTACCCAAATGTTAAAGGCTAAAATGTAATTACGACCAACCTAATAATCTAGTCTCTACCAAATTTTGCAACAACAAATCTTTATGTGGGAAGCATATTCTGACCAAACTGCTAGATCATCAGCCAATAGTTTGCAGATGGTAGCCAAGTATGTGTTCAAATCGATTCCCTCTATCAATTCAAACACGGTGAAAACGAATTGAACGAAATTTGGTACAGAGGTAGCACTAGCAAAAGGCACCTCAGTGTCATGTTTTATATTGCCGCCATCTTGACGGAAACGGAATGACGGCCGCCCAAATGTTAAAAGCTTAAATCAAATTTCGACCATCCTAATAATTTGATCTCTACCGGATTTTGCAACAACATGCCTTTTTGTGGAAAGCATCTTATGACTGACTACAAGGTCATCAGCCCAATAGTTTGCAAATAGCGGCCATGTATGTGTGCAAATCCATTCCCCGGATCAATTCAAACACGGTGAAACCGAATTGAATGTTTTTTTTTTTTACAGAGGTAGCACTAGCAAAGGGCACCTCATATTCATGTTTAATATCCCTATAGCACGTTGTATTTCAACAAGCTACTACAACCAACATTCAATTATACTGCTTGAAAAGGACAAAGAGTTATAACAATACCCATGCATTTAGGAGAATGTAGGCTATATGTTCTTTACTGAACATCTTGTTATACTTGTGGTCACACCGTCCTTATGTAAGGTTTGGAACTGATGTGTAACTATCTAACAGTCTGTTACTTCTTCACGTCAATTTTTATCTCCCGCAGAGATGTTGGTTGATTCCTCAGTTTAGGGCTGCGACAACGCGGTCATGTAACCCCGTGTACTTTGGGTGTATGTAGAATCTGTCTGATAAACGGTGTTAATTGTGATGGCTGTATTAGTCTGTAATTCAGGTAAGGACTGCAGACGGTCCATTTCAAGTGGTAGTTCCTAATGTTGGTACCAAATATACCGTCAACGTCACCTAGCTGTGAACTTGGCTATTAGATACCACCGCAACCAGTAACTTGCAACGAACGTTGGACTTCCCCTCTAAAGGAAAACATACTGAGGGATTTTCAGCGCTCTTTGAAAATCCGACGAATTCGGCCGGCTTTGAACCCGCGACCTTGGGCATAGAATTTCAGCATGCTACCATCTAGGCTACGTCACCGAAGCCACTTCCCACATAGTCAGATGGAAAACTGAATGTGATCTCGTTGGCATGGCAACCTCTGATAGCTCACCCCTCATCAATTTAGAAGCGTTGTCATTGTAACCTCTGATGGCTCTTGGCATTTTATTCTAATTCCGAAATCATTTTTCTCATCCCTTGGCGTAATGGTGGGTTGTATCAAAAATTCTTTCAGACAAAAGTTTTAGGTAGTTATTAGGGGAATATCGTCCATTTTGTACGGTTTTGATATTGTGTCTATTAAGAGAGATATGATTAATGTTTCCCGAAAAACTCGCTTTTTCCCACCCCATTGGCCAATGGTTGGTGCTATCAAAAAACTTTTTAAACATAAATTTTTGGTACTTATCCGACACATAATATGAACTTTGTAGGTATTCGATATTTCACATATTAAGAGAGTTATAGTGATATTTCACTTTTTCGAAAAAAAAAAGCCCTCCATTTTTACCCCCTTCGACCGATTTTGCCCATTAACGAACTCGTCCGAGATTTTATAGGTATACATATTATGTAAAAAATTCAAAGTGATTGGTGCAAAATTACGGCAGTTATCGTGTCCACAAGAAACTGATATATATACTTTTGAACTGACGGTGGTTTTGGGGTCTGGGGGATGTGAAACGCGAAGATATGTCGAAATTTTCCGGAAGTCGAAACATGTTACCCATTGCAATAGTTAGCTTTCTAATGAAATCTACGTAAAAGGTAAGATGAGTTGTTCTTTCTGGAGTCCGATATAAAAGCCACACTTGGATAAACGACATTTTAAAAAGTTCACAGATGTGTTTAAATTATATTAGACTTAATGCCAGTTTTCCAAACTTTAATTTTGAATTTTCATGACTTAATGCAGGTTTTCTTTTGCAAGCGCTGAAATCATATCAAATAGTTAACCAATAGTTTTAACTACGGTATATAGCATTTTATTTTAATAAAATAACAGTATAATTCAATTTCAGAATTACAACTAAATGAGGTTTCATGTTAATGCAGAATGTCACACGATAAATAAATAAATAAATAAATAAATAAATAACAGACTATACAGAACTGATACGTACTACTTTTACAGCCAAAGAAAACTATTTTTCTACATCCCCCTCCTTAAAATACGAATAATGACCTCCACAAACCTCCCTAAGCCAATCGGGAAAGAGAAGAGAATGCTTTGAGCCTGAAAGTAAAAATTGCTACATTTGGTTATTCCACATTTCCCAGTTCCATTAAAATGTCGCTAACCCGGCATGAATTATATATAGTCTAGCAAATCCTCCTTGCAATGTGAACACAGCCTTTCTCGTTATCTCACTGTAACAGCTGCCGTTAATACGAGAAAACGAGTTTTAATTTCACGTCTGAATAGTGTTCCGTTTCTATAAGCCACAAATCAATCAATGTGCCAATCTCTAAAAGAACTCAAGTCAATCCCCTACTTCTTATACTGAACGTACGTCCTCATCACGTTTCTTTCATTCCAAAATAATTCACCGCCAATGTGATAACTTTCTCCCTCCGTTCAGACGTGGGAAGCACGGAAGAGAAATCTGAAGATGGAGTTATACTCCTAAGTGCATAAAGAAATGAGTGAGAGATTGAGTTCTAGGACCGACCGACTTGGTAAGCACTAAAACTAATGAATAGCAGAGAGTAATATTTCCTTCACTTTCCAATAAGACCTTTCAAGATTGATCTGGTAATTCTAACTGAAGGTCATTCCTTCCGTCCAATCCTCGAAGAGAAGTTCTTTTATTGCGGTGTGATGTGAATTTATTGGAACCCGCGGCGTAGCAGTGCACGTTAAATCACTCATGACGACTGCGACGGGAAGCTGCAGCATGTCCGGAGATCAGAGGTTCAAATCTCGGCGCTGACAGTGGCCATCCTGAGTGTGGCTTTCTCCCTGTTTTTTCCACATTTCCTCCAAATACCATGATAATAATAATAATAATAATAATAATAATAATAATAATATCATATGGCCTCGGGTTCCTAGTGCAAGCTTTGTTATTTGACGCCCAGAGGGTAGCTTGCATGTCGAGTTTTGTTGTTCCTTGAAGCACTATGAAAGTCAAGGAGGTTAGATATCTAAGCTCCTTGACACTATAGCGCTTTCTAGTAGGGAAATTAGGAACTTTGTGTTGGCGGAAAATCCCGAGATTAATCTTGCCATTATGAACACGGCCTACTGAATTCAAATGGGTTCTTTAACATGCCAACATCTTATGACATGCGTATCGTGATTTTTGCCGCCTTAAAAAAAACACTTACCATGGCCAGGAGCGAACCTGCAATCTTGGGGTTTAGTAGACCGACATGATAACCACTCACCCACCGTGGCAAGCAATACCATGATAATACCTCATTTCAAGTTCCGGGGCACCTACCCCATCCATGACCCTTATAATTACAGAATTCCAGGGGCCTATAAATTGAATACACCTATCTGCCAGCGATTGCCGTGTAGCCTATAATATAATATCATGTTCTTCATTCCACTAATTACTGTGTGCTAACGATTGATGAAACAAAGTTACCTTTTTGACATACGAACATATTTATAAAACGATTATGGTAGAAAATATTGCTCCTATATCCGTCTTACTTTAAATACACTAAGTCGCTTCTTTCCAACAGAAACTCGATAAGAGAACGCTTTCTTTTGGCATCTGAGTTTCCTACACTTATCAGCCCAGAGAAAAAGACGCTTCACACATTAGCCATCAGTTGAAATGCCATTGTAAAGAAAAATAACAAAACTCAACCTACTACTGCTCTGATTTATGTCAATAGGAATCCGACGACCAGAGATTTAGATAATCGTGCTTGTTATTCCTGCATAAATGAATAAACTCATCCCACGAATGGTTCTGATTTATTTCTTCTATGTTAATAATGGCCTCTATCAAAGCATTAGGACCCCATCTTCCAGCATCTGTCAACTCACCATTTGGATGCTACCGACACATATCGATTTTCAGCCCTCTACAGTGCTCTACGTGATTAATGGTCAAAATACGAAAAAAAATATCGAAATACAACTTTATTGAGTGTGACGGGGTTTAATTGCCTGTCAACCGAGAGTTCCTCATTAACTCTCGTTAAAGAAGTTGAGGTCACCAAGTACAATGAGGAAGTACTTGTGTACTAACAGTAAATACTGGTGGAGGGAGACAAGTCGTTCAATGACTAATTAGGCCTTTGACCTCATTACTCCACTGCTAGTGGCGATGGTTCGTTAAAATATAAAAGGGGGATTTGTAAAACGTGGACATGGGTTAATTCGACATCAGCGAGTCCACCTAATGACGTAGTGGTTAACATTCTTGGTTGTCATCGTAGAGGTCCGAGTTTCATTCCCTGTTCTGACAAGACATTTTATTCAGATCTGAGGGCTGGAACGGGGTACAGTCCGCCTCGTGAGGCAGAACTGAGAAGGTGTTGATTATTTAGGGGCTTTGCGATTTCGTGGTCATGTAGACACGTTTTCTTGGGTGTGTGAAGAATTTGTCTGATGCCTGTGTCACTATGATGTCTTTACTAGTGTGTGTATTTGTAATTGAGGCAGGAGTTGGGTAGGAAGCGGCCGTGGCCTTAAGTTTGGTGACATCTCAGCATTTGTCTGGAGTAGAAGTTGGAAACCACGAAAGATCACTTCCAAGAAGGGTCAGTTTTACCTAACGAGGTTGAGTGTACCTCTTTCCAGCCCCTGGACCAGAATTACATTTCTTGGATAGCCGAAAATCGAACTTGGGCCTCCGCGGTGACAGCCAAGAATGATAGCCACTACGCAACGAGGCGGACCAGAACTGAGAAGAAGTCGGTTCTATTCACATCTCAGCCATCCTAAAAGTGGGTTTCCGTACTTTCCCACTTACACTCGGGCAAAATGCCGGGATGGTACCCAAACTAAGGCCACGGCTGATACATACCAAATCCTAACTCCTATTTGAAATATACACACTATTAGAGCCATAACAAGCACACAGGTTATTAAACTATTTTCACGCATATCTAAGTACTTGTGGCTGCATGACCACAATTTTGCACAACCGCTAACTGAATCAACAACAATAACAACAACAACAACAACAACAAACAAACAAACAAACAAACAAACAAACAAACAAACAACCGAACGCTAGGTAATTCAAATTATAGGAACAAAATGTAGCCTATAACACTTTGAAATGTATAAAAAGGTTAAATTATATTTTTATCAAACTTTCTTAAATTTCATTTGCATAATTCGATGCTATGATTTCTTTGACTTCTAAATCAGAGCTTTTTTTAAATGTGTTTGATAAGTAGCCTGTACAACACAGTAGACAATCAGAATTGACAATTTATAACAACCACATATTCACTCCAAACAGGCAAATTCCGGAGGTCAATCACCACTTCCAATATCTCAAAAAACATCACATAGACCAGGCCTACAACTAACAAATACTCACAGGTTGCATTTCCAATACTGCAACTAAATAGTGTACATATTGTAAATATTTTTTCACCCATATGTTCAGACTTAAATTTTATAGCTTAAGTGTAGGCTAATGGATCTGATGATGATCGCTTGACGATCGAAACTGGTCATCCAAGTCTATTTATTAATCTCATGATTTTTTTTCAGGATTAGGGAATAACCCATCTCATTATGGTACAATCGTGTTGACCGACTGAAAAGCACCAAACTTTAGTTCTAGCATATTTTTTTTAAGGAAAAAATCTGTGTTCACCTCAGCTCAAGTTAAATTGTTTCCAGAGTGTATCATACAATAAACAATCAAATATAATATTAATGGCACTGATGATTTCATCTACGGAGCAAAATGATCCAATGACAATCCACCGACTTCTTCATAAGAAAATAGTGAACGTGTTTTATTGTGAAATATCTACAGTACCGTACTTTCACTGTTGGTCCACTCATTCACAGATTGCACTGAGTTAATTGTATTTAAATACTGTATTAGCTGTCCCCCTGAAATAAATAAGACTCTAAACGTCAAAGTTACACATTTTGATATATTGTGTGAAATAGAATCTACACGCCATACGCCAAGCCTAAGGCTCGAACTGCCACGAATGATGGTGTAGTAACAATGTCCATCAACAGATGGCATTCGGTTTATCTGCCGCTGCTGTTAACAATTATTATGAAAGACTCATTTTCCTCAAAACCATTATTTTGGCACTTAGAGCCTTCTTTATTTTAAGTCTATTCGCGTGATTTCCCTTAAAAGTTAAACATGTTAAACTATTGTTTAATGTTTCATTTTTCAACTGTTGTACTGTGGTTGGTTTGGAACAGTATTGGACGAGCAATCAACGTTGTTAAAAAATCGACTATCAATGTTGTCGCTTTTGTTTGAGTCAAAAGTCCTCACAATTAGCTCATCAAATATTCTTGAAAAGCTGAGGAAAATGGGTTTTGAATCATGAATTGAACCGAAAATTACACTCTGGATGACCCGGCTCTAGATAACAATAAGCTGAACTAACTACTAGGCTAGTTGTTGAGTTAACCGTGGGCGTTACGGCGTGGCTGCAGGCAGTCTCTCACATCCGGGAGGCGAGGAGGTTTGAATCCCCCTGCCGGCAACCTTGAAGATGGTCTTCTGTGGTTTTCCAAATTCCCTCCAGGGAAATGCCGGGTTTGGTCCCTAACTATGGGCCACAGCCGCTACCTTCCAATTCCTCGTCCTTACAATCACACTTTCCTCCCCAGACAACACTCCACACGCGACGGTACTTGTAGCTCACCCCATGGGTGTCCACATAGAATTAGCTACAAACTCTGGCGAGCCGAACATGTCCTCGGACTCTCCCGGCATTAAAAGCCATACGCAAAAAAAAAAAAAAACTACTAGGCTAGTGGGTTGATTCACGTTTGTTAGAAACGACTTGAACCGCACGATCGAAGGCATTTGGGAGATGGTAAGGTCATTGTTGGAGTTGCAGTGAATATAACAAAATATCATGCTTATAACAATGTTTTGTAAACACTCAATAACAATAGATAATGTCAAATTACTATTGCTAAGAATCTCTCTCAGTGTAGGAACATTCCATGGATTAAGTGACATGACGCTAGATTCTAATAAACGTGGTCTTCTGCAAGGACGACGGAGATAAGTTGGGAAGGAAATGGCTGGAGAGAGTCCGGAGTTACTGAAGTACTTTTCGTCTCATTCCCCGTCCGTCCAGCGCACATTAAGCACGTGCAACGTTATATCAAATCGCTTGCTTCAGCTTAACAGTCCAGAACCATAATCAAGGGTTAGCGTTACAGCTTCTTGACCTAGTGGACATTGGTTCGATTTTTTATGAAGGTGTTGCATAATCAGCAACCGTAATCTTCTCATGTAGAAGAGACAGATTGCAGCTACTGTATGTCAACATCCCTTCATAAAAGGCTTAATGACGATTCATTGTAAAAACTGTTGGCATTTCCACAATGCGGATCACATATACTTGTACGAAATATATTTCCAGGATCCGAAACCAACGGAACTAATACCACTACAACAGGCGCGAAATTGTTAAGAAAAATGGTATCACTAACAAGGCAATCACAAAATAACCAAACGTACAAAACCAGACCAATTTTTTTGCAAGCTACATGGATAGAAATTTGATGCGTTTAGCGCACCAAAAATATTCGTACAAATTGCAACGGCGTGTTTTGCGACGTTTACATCGAGCTTCGAGAAAACTATCAAGGTACGTTACAGTTTCGGCAAGTCGAGTTGGTACCGACAAAGGGAGAAAGTCACAGCTTAAATTGCCAACCAAGCTTGCAGTTTGGACGTCGGCAAGATTTTTTTTGGTACGAAAAAAGCCCCAAGTTCCTATCCGTGCATTGCTGCACATTCATCGTGGCATCACTATAGACATCGATTCGGTAATCACAAGGTTTGCTAAACAAAATAGACGAGCTGATTTTGTTATATAAATAATCGTTTTTATATAACAGGCATGAAGTTGTAAATATGTACAGTTGTAACTGAACATAATAATTGCAATAAAGATATTTTGAATATTGAATAAAATGAAAAAAAATGTTTTTCAGTTAAAATTCGTTAAGTTTTATTTTTCCGGTTATTGTGTTTTCCTTTTTTGAGTTTGCAAACAAATTTGGTCTCTGTTTTTTTGGGGGGAGGGGGGGTTATGACCCCCGTGACCCCCCCCCCCCTTGAATCCAAGTCTGCACTACAATCCATGATACATTTCAGCTGTGTAAAAGAAGTCAAATTAAAAGCCATTCGAAAATGCCCAGCGACTTTCTATGGGTATACCAGATTTTACTAAATCCAACGTTTTATGAGTTGTTTAATTATATACACTCAACCACTATGTAATTCTAGTCAAGTGGAACTGAAAGTACACCTTGACAGACAGTCAAACAGAGGAATCCTGTTCAGTGAGAAGAGTAACATGAGTCCCCATCAACTGGTGAATGTTATTACAGAGTTCGTAGACCACAAACAGAGTATTAGGTGACAGTTCATGATATGTTTACTCACGTATCGCATGTCTCAACACCGGCAATGAGTCAGTGGAAACGACAATAAAATAATGAAAGAGCACTGACTACGAAGTAGGCCATCATGCATGGACCACTTGCACCCAAATCTCCCCCAAGATATAATCGGCACTCCTCAATTAAAACTAACAAGCAAATTAAGGATACAACATTTCATGTTACTACTACTACAGTGAGGTTCTTCTCTATAGAACCTAACCTCGCAGGCGCCGTGTGGCGGTTGGGCCACTGTCCATTGCAGCACGTCGAGCAAGGCACTCAAACCTCAAAGAATGAGAATTAAGGGACTTGGAAGAAAGGAGAGACAGGAAATACACATAGAAAATGGAAAGAGGTGAGGGACCGCCCCAAAGGCAATGGAAGAAGGAGAAAAACCGGACCCAGCTCAGGAAGCCCTCGGGGTCGCCAACTCCCGAACTCACCAGTCGTAAGCGATTGAGGGTGTAGCACTATCCAGGGTGTACCACAAGTGGTGAGGCTACACACACCCTGCCTCCTTTAGGGCTTTGAGCAGAAGGCAGGAGATACAATGAAAAGAAAACAAGAGGTGTGTCCCCTAGAAGAATGAGGGATCAGGAAAGATGAGGCAAGGGCCAATTAAGGCGGGAAAGTGAAATACTCCCTAGGCTTCAGATACCCTAATACCGTCGGGGTTGGAAAAGAACGAGAATTGACCAAGGGAGGTCGAGAGGAAAGATAACAGTAAATGGAACAAGTAAATGGAAGCAATGCCTGACTCAGCTCGACTCCCGTGGTCACCAACCCACGTTCCACTAGTCGTGAGTCCCTGGGGGGATACACAGTTGGGAAGTTACACCTGAAGATCGACCCAAGAGAACGGGGAAACGATGGACGGAGGAACGTCGAGTCCGTCATAGCGAAACGAAGGAAATTTGGAAGACCAAGAAAATCAGCAGCGGATCATACTTCGTTTCATGTGATCCTATGGGTCTAAACAGCTTAAATAAATAAATAATAATAATAATAATAATAGAAATAATCTATGAAACGGAAGTCTCAGGATTGTTATCAGCATGCTGGAAAGATCACTGACACCTTCAGGAAAAGTCGATTCAAGTTCAACGGCCACATCCATGCCTCGTTAGGCAAAGCTGAGAAGCTATCCTGGAAGTGGTTTTCCGTGGTTTCCCACTTTTACTCCAGGCAAATGCCGGGATTGTTCCTAACCTAAGGCCATGGCGACGTCCTTCCCAATCCTGTTCTCAATTTACAAATACACACACTAGTACAGCCATCACAATAACACAGGTTATCACACAAATTCCACGCACCCAAATAAATGCGGTTATATGACCACGATGACACAGCCCCTATAATAAACAACAACAATTCTCACGGGTAAAATTATCCACTATAGCTATTAACCAGACGGCTGTGCAATAAACCATCATTCACTTGGGAAAACTGCTTTACTTCTCCAGTTGCAGGTGCATCTGGTAGAGAGATAAATTATCACGCACTATAAATCAAGAAAACTATTGCAAATAAGGATGGAATTTGCAGTAAATCATGGAGACCACTTACCTTCACCGAACCTGAGTGTGGGGTCTCGTAGTCCAAATGACATACGAGCGAGTGAAGTCATATGGGTGCTGCCAACAACTGACAGCTTCAGGTCACCGAACAGACTCGTTTAACTGACCTCATCGACAGCCAAAAGTTTCTCAACATGACACGACCACAAGGAAACAAAATTAATTCTTGGTAAGTGCTCAATAAGAAGGAAATTCCAAATTTATAGCAACTACTGTATAATGTTGGGTATTGTTGTTTTATTTGAGAGGCTTGTATATCGTCGTGTACTTAGGTGTGTGTATGGGTATTGTTACATGATAACCTGTGCTATTGTAGTGGCTGCATTAGAGTGTGTATTTGTAATTCAGGTGAGGATTAGGGAAGGAAGCAGCCGTGACCTTAAGTTAGGAATCATCCTGGCATTTGCCTGGAGTAGTAGTGGGAAACCACGAAAAACCCCTTTCAGGATGGCTGAGGTGAGAACCCATCTCTTGCCAATATTGACTCCGGAGGTTGAGTGTACCCCGTTCCAGCTCTCAGGCCAGAGTTTAATATCTTGGCAGAGACGGGAATCGAACCAGAGCCTCCACGGCGACAGCCAAGAATGCTAGCCACAACGCAACGAGCCTACTACAGCCAACCTATATTCTGACAAGTAAACGAAGTAGTATTCTTTTGTCTATTAGTAGGTAATATATTATTTTGGCCAAGGGACGGGTGTAGGAATCCTACACTTGTGAGAAGCCAAAATTTGTAGGTTAGAATTGATAACGCTCTATTCGTTCCAACGGTCGCCACCAGGTGCTGACTGCGATGCCATCTGGTTGGCAAGTCCGCATGCTAGGTTTCGTGGACGGTAGCATATGGTAGCAAAAGTAGGATCTACTTGTAATTACTGTCTGCAGTCCTTACTTGAATTAAATCAGATAACACACACTAATACAGTCATCACAATTAACACCGGTTACCAGACAGATTCTACACACACCCGAAATTCCCGGGGCTACATGACCGCGTCGTCGTAGCCTCTAAACTAAGGAACCAACCAACCAACCATCCTTGGTCAAATAACTAGCCTCCTTGTTGTGAAAGCTTGCAATAAAACGGACTGCGTAATTTTTATTTATTTCCCATTAGAAAGTATGCACTATGTAATTATACGGGTAATTATAAAACAACAAATACAGTAAAATAAAGCACAAAAAAGTGAACACCAAGCATTTAGACCAGTGGTTCTTAACCGGTGGTCCGCGAGTGCCTCGGGAGTGGTCCGCGGGAGAAAAGGGTCCACCAGCACGCATAAAAAGTGGCCAATAAATGGGGATTTCGAAAACGATGTGCGAATGTATTCCCAGCGATGACTATAAGGTTTTGAATTGAAATATCTTTAAAATAAGTGTTATTAAGGATATTGTGTATTGGGGGGGGGGGGGGGGAAGGGGTAGGGGGAGGAGGGGGTGGTCCGTACATGATTCAATTTCACGCTGAGTGGTCCGCAGACTTCTACGGGTTCAGAACCACTGATTTAGACCAATCGATAAAAGGTTCAGGAAGTACCGTACTAATTGGAAATAAGGAAAATCTTTAGCATTGTATAACATGCTTAACACTGGGGCAGATGACCTCACTCTTCCACCCCTTAAAACAACAATCAATAAATAAACGTAGTCTATAATACACCACGTTGAAATTCAACAAGCTACTACAAACAACACTCAATTATACTCTTTGAAAAGGACAATGAGTTATAATAAAGGCCTACCCATGCATTTAGGAGAAAGTAGGCTATATGTTCTTTACTGAACATCTTGTTTATATCTACAGCGAGGTTTTTGTTATCAGCCGTCCCTAACATGGAATACAGGGTGCGAGGTCAGACACTACCATTTTGGAGTTTTCAGATCATTATAATAATAATAATAATAATAATAATAATAATAATAATAATAATAATAACAATTACAATAATAAAATAATTTTAAAACACCTGCTAAAGCATTTTACTTGTATTTTAATTTAAGCTTGTTTGGTGGAAATTATTACCGTTATCTCCTTGAAATTTGGGGGAGGAGTGTCTCTTCCTTCCTGAAGGTTACCTTGAAAAACCCCACATCTCTGTAACAGAAGTTAACACTCCGGACACCCATGGATGGGAGTAGCTAACTGCTTACACTGACCACTTGCTGTGAACTAATTAAAAGCGACTCAGGTTTCTAGCAGTTGAAGCAATCAAATATCACTTTGAGCTGCTGTAACAATGAGGGAACTTGGTGAACTGTTGGCGTCCCGCTGCTATACCACTTATGGGTTCCTTAGGAAGTGGGGGTCGCCATTACACAGCCCTAGTGGTTTCATATGGGTGCGTATACTCAAGTTGGTCTTAACGATTAGAATGATTTCCAAAATTTCTTACAACAGATATACCTACAGTAATACAAAATGGAAGAACGCGCCAGTAGGCTACTATTTCTTAAGCTGTTGGTACCCTTGCACTTCTTAGTAGATGCATCAAGCTTCGTTAATACCTTTGTGAGTAAAGTTAATTTAAACCATGTGAAATGTGAGGCAACGGAAAAATACCTTCAGTCAACAAAATTACTATCAAGGTTGGAAGAGCTTCATTGTCTATATGCTTTTGACGTGGAAATATCACTGCATATTCACGTTGCTGGGGAATATTTTTTTATTAGCAATTCCAACCTTCAAATGATAAATTAACACATACATAACATCGGTTACAAACAATGGCACTCTCACATAGTGTTGCTTTTGGAGTTTTCTTTTTTCATATTAACCAAAATTTGTAACAGACCTGATTTTATTATTTTTAAATAATTTAGACAGAAATCATTGTTGAAATATTATTGAATCTCACCTCTGTTATAAATTTAATTTTTACTCGAACTATTTCTCTCGACAACAGTGTTGTTTTACCTCTTGATTATTATTTAACGAACATGAAACTTCATACTTGTTTCTATTTATAAATATTAATTATACAATGCTGATGAAGGTCATAATGTGACCGAAACCGATACTTTAGAAACATTAATAATGATTTTATTGAATAAATGTGTTTTTTCCTTGTCTCTCAAACTTTGTCAACAAGGGTCATTTTCTAGACTTGGTTATTTTCCTGTCTCTAAGCATGTGAAATGACTCAACCTTACTGCATTTCAGGTAGCAATAGTACCATTTACTACTACTACTTCTACTACTACTACTACTACTACTACTACTACTACTACTACTACTACTAATAATAATAATAATAATAATAATAATAATAATTTCAGTATTGATAAAATCACAGATTCCATCGGAAAAAGGAGACTGAATTTTTATGGTCACATGTAGCCTACAGAATGGATTACAATAGGCTAACGAAGAAAGTTTTAAAATTAGCATTATCCCTGAAAGGAAACCAACAATTGGCTAGTATAAATAGCACAATGGATTCAAGAAATTGGTATAAACGAAAGAATCATTCACATTAGAACAAAAATTAGAACTCTAATAAACAGACATCAATTTACCGAGAAACCTACACGGAAGAATACAGAATGAACAGAAGAACGCAAAAGAGAACACATGGAACGGATGAAGGGATATTGAGAGGGAAAGAGGAATAATTATGATATTAATCCGCCTTGTCCACTCTAAAATATGTTGTTAATTATTAATTAAATTAACATGTTTCGATAGACAATGATACCGTCTTCAACGTTCAAATTACAAAGTTTAACCTTAATAAAATAAAAATGGATATCCTTACAAATAATTTGATAAAAATATATTTCCAATCACATAATAGTACATTATGCAACGAGCCTATAGTGGCAATAATTAAGACACGTGTATGTTTATAAAACGAGCGTATGCGAGTTTTATAATTTCCATACGAGTGTCTTAATTACCATTACAGGCGAGTTGCATACGACTGTGTATGTTCGAATATAATTATAACTATTTTATGTTCGAACAAATATTCATAAATACCGTATCTGTCGAGATTTCGCCAGTTGTATGTACTGAACAGGGCGCAAGGGACGCAGAGAATACTTTGTATTTGACCATGGCCTCCTCGAATACCCCACTATGACACTAGCCACGCAGTGAAATTTAAAATAGGAGGCCGTGAAAGTCAGCGCAGGTGCGATGCTATCCTTACCTAATTGGTCACGCAACTGTTTCTTGAGCTCTGATTGGTGGGAGAAACTGTATCATAATGAAAACTTGTACTATAATGAGCATCATTATAGTATAGTACATTTTACATTTCGCCATGGTCGAACATAAATAAAAATTTTCAAACATTAGAAAATGTTGCTTCTATACTGGAGCTGCGATGGATTGTGGTAAATTTGTAAACAATGATAATATGGAATTGAGATTTCTACTCTCGACATCCACCAAAATACAACCTCACAAGCCAGCCCACTCTCGCTCATTTGTTCGAATAGCTTCAAAAAACATTTATATACCCCACAATGACCCAACATTTCCGAGCTGATATATGAATGATTCCCTGCATTACAAGTTCCACTCGAACCAATGCTAAGCTTCTTGTGTACACCAGGTTATACTTGCATCGGAGTTAAAATTGAATGGTATTGTCTGACGTTGTATCTTGAGAATCCGCTGTTCTTCGAGGTATTACAATATATGGTGTTCTAACGCGGTCCTTACTTTGGCGCAACGAATTTTAAAACAAATCTTTACAGATAAATTAAACAAACATTCAGATGTTCAAGACTGATGACTGTGGTGTTCCAAGCCTCTAAGAAAATAATAGCACTGACAAGAAGTATGTGGCAATGCAGTGAAAACAGTAGGTTTACAGTAATTTGTGTCGTTTCTCTCGGTACTACAGCAGACAATCCGTAAAATCTGCACTCTGCCACCACAATGGATAAAAACAGAACGTTATGAAGTATTAATTTAATGTCACCCAAGAGCCAGTAGGTTTTTCTTTTTTCCCTTTATTTCGCAGTCTCGATATGAATTAATACTTGCCTCAATAGCAGCACTGGGTTTCTAATTTAAAGCCCATTCACTAGAATCTTCATGGTTACCGCCACAATATTGGTCACGGCACAGCGGCTCTATTATTGAGTGAAAATTAATCGCACATGCTCTGCCTTGGACTCCAGAAAAAAAAATTTAGTTGAGAGCAGTGTGTCGGATTCAAATATGTAAAACTATAGCCGATGAATCAATTTATATGATGGAAATTGGTTACAGTGCAATATGAAAGTGTCGTCTCCCGGGACATAAACAGCCGCAGTGCTTTCCATTCTATTCTTTCTACTAAATCAGTACTTTCCCAGCAGTGGTCTTCAGAGTCTGTTCTCGATAATGACAGGTAAAATTTCCTCCAACTGCAGCGATCAACAATCAATAACAGACCGTAGCTGACTGAATTATACAGTGAGAGCCCTCCCCATAGAACGGCGCCTCGCATGCGCCGTATGACGGCTGGGGGCTCTCTTGCTAGCCGCCTGTCGAGCTAGGCACTAGCGCTAGCGATAACGTAGCGCCCATCTAGTTCTACACATTTACTTTTTTTAATCATCATTACTTACATGAATTTCAGAGTAGTTGCTGGAAATGTTGTCCTTCATTTTCTTAACACACATTGCACCAACGTAGGAAGCTTTGGCACACATGCTGTAAATAATCCTCACTAATATTTCGTATCAGTGCAGATATTTCATTCTCGAGAGCCTCCAGAGTACGCGGATTGAATCTGTAGGCTATACAATTTGTTTGAGATTTCCCCCCACAAGTAAAAATCGCACAGCGTTGAATCTTACGAACACATTTACTGGATAGATAGATAATGCCTTTATTGGTGGCGAAGTTAGGGCTCAAGGCGCTCTCTTACACTTAACCGCTAGAAGAGTATACATCTAAATAATTGCAAATACAATACCACAAATAATATTAATAGCAATAAGAATAGTGATAATATGATTAATGATAGAATCATTAATTTCAAAATACACAAAGTAAAGTACACTTACATGATGTAGGCCTAACTACAGTAATCGAATCATTCATTCATTCATTCATTCGTTCATTCAACATTTATCCAGGATCCACCCAGCAGATACTCGCAGCAAGCACTTTAAACTTGCGATGAGAGGAATTGTCTCTAATGTTCGCAGGTAGCAAATTTCATGGCCTGGACGCATAGATTATGACCGAGCGATTGTAAACAGCAGTACGGTTTATAGGTATGGTAAGAGAGGAGCCAGATCTCATAGTGTGGTCATGATAGCACGAGAGGTAATAAAACGGTGTAACGAGATAGTTAGTTATTGTTGTTTTAAGGGGCGGAACTACGAGGTCATCTGCCCCTTGTAACAAGATAGGGGTATTAGTGGAAAGTATTTTGTGCAGTAGTGATAACATGTGGATTTCACGACGCTGGTGCACTCGAAGCCACGACAGCTCCTTATAATAGGGAGATATATGATCATCATATCGCAGACCAAAGATATAAGTTATCTTACACAGTTGATCAGGCACCGGTCCAGTTTCTTGTTACTGTCGCAGGTTATTTCAGTCAACACAGTGTCACAGTAGTTAAATATAGGTAGTATCAGAGAGTGAATTAGTTGTACTTTAAGTCGAACAGAGAATACATTACTCGAAGACTCCTTCTTGAGAAGATAAGTTTCCACTAGGAATATTCGTTTTTTTTTTCATACTAACTATGTTCACGGGATATAAGATACCCTACAATACTCCACCACAAGTCTTAATTATCTCAACTAAGGTATCTTGCCAGCTCCGTATGTAATAAATGCAATGACAGCATTCGGGGCTTCCCGACGCGCTGTTGTATAACGATAGATGCTAGTCAACTGGCGCTGACTCAACGTGCTTCGGCCATCCCACGACTCAGGCAAAGCTCCGTTCTATAGGGAAGGCCCTCACTGTAGTTCGTATACTGTAATTTGGCACTTATTTGACTGCTACTGTTGCCAACTTTTCTAAAGACACTTGTTCTAAGACTTTGTTTACACACTGAAGAACCACGTGCTCGTGACACGAGTGTGCGGTTGGTAGCGGTCGCAATACTGTTAGTCCGCCAGTGCAAGTAGCGCGTTTATACTATATTAAAATATACATATACTTCCGCAAAGAGCCTGAAAATATTTATTACTATTCCAACTTCAACGTGTGTCTACTTTTCAGCTCTATTGTGTTTATCGTAAGTGTTGCATAAATATGTGAATGTGTGGCATGGAGGTCCAACATTCTGATTTCGACTTTCATGTGAACTAAAAGCAGAAGATAGAAAAAGAAATGAATCCTCTTGTTCACACTGTATTATAGCCTATTTTCAATTTTGAAAAAAAAAATAGGCTTATGAGATCACCTTTTGTCCGTGTGAGTGTGTGCGTGCATGTGTGTGTGTGAGTGAGGTGCGTGTGTGTGTGTGTGTGTGTGTGTGTGTGTGTGTGTGTGTGTCCCTAATAACTTTTAAACGGCTGGAGCGATTTCAATAAAACTCGGTAATTTCATAGCACTATTCCGGGTGACCCCGACCAGACCCTTCAAATGTTCTTACGTCTCACCAATCCAACATGGTGGCTGTGCGAAATATTTCACCAGCATTCAATATCTCCGAAACTATTCCCGATATCACCCTGGAATTTATTACGGCGATAAAGGGAACTACTAGAAGTTCAGCTATGTGACGTTTGAAAAACAGGTAACTACAAAACCAACATGGTGGCCACGCGAATTTGCGACTTTTAAATAGACGTTCCTCGCGATTTAACCAACCAAACGCAATAAAACTTGGTACAGTATATGTACATACACATTGTAATACACCGACATCTAACTTCGTTCAATTGTTTACATAACCACAAGATGGCGGATGTGCGAAATATTTTAACGGCATTCTATATCTCTGAAACTATTAGCAATATCACCCTGAAATTTTGTACAGAGATAAAGGGCACTACTGGAAGTTCATCTATAAGACTTTCAAAAACCGGTTAACTACAAAACGAACATGGCGGCCAAGCGAATTTAAAATTTTAAATAGACCTTTCTCACGATTTAATGTTCCAAACGCAATGAAATCTGGTACAGGAAATGTTTATACACATTTTAGAGCACTGGTAGCTAATTTAGTTCAATTGTTTACATAACCTCAAGATGGCGGCTGTGCGAATTTTAAAATTAAGTTTTTATTTCTTGTGTCGTAATCAAGCAATCGAAGTGAAAGTTTGAATAATGAACCTACGCAATAATTTTCCTTTAATGGTTCATGACTCTATGGCCTATATATTTAACAATCCAACATGGCGACCATCCGAAATATGTAGACGGCTCTGATGAATATCTACGAATCTATTATAGCAATCAAACTGATTTTTTTTATGTTCATAGGGGCTAGAAACTTTAGTTCGCTTATAGTACTTTAAATAACCTGGTGATCACAAATCCAACATGGCGGCAACGCGAAGTATAAATATTCACATGGACGTTTCTCGCAATTTAACCATCCGAGTGCAGTGAAACTTGGTACAGTAAATCCTTATATGAATGTTAATCCACTGGCGTCTGATTTATTTCAATTGTTTCCATTACTACAAGATGGCAGCTGTGCGAAATTTTAAAATCTCCTTGTTACTTCTTGTGTCCTAATCATGCGATTGAAGTTTGAATGCTACACGTACACAATAATCTTCATGTAACAGTACATAACTCTAGGACCTACATATTTAAAATCCATCATGGCGACCATCCGAAATATTTAGTCGGTTCTCAATATCTACGAATCTATTACAGCAATCAAACTCAAATTTTGTATGTTGATAGTGGCAGTTAACATAAGTAGGATGTATGAAAATAGGCTGTATAGTTCTTCACGGAACTACTTGTTATAGTTATTTTAGTTGAATGAATGAATGAATGAATGTTGATATATTTTTGGGGTGGCTTTTAACTGTGTAAGGTGCTATTCCTCTTTTGTTTTATTTACAAGTTCATGAATTCCGATATTTATGCTGCCTGGTGGATCATGATGATGATGATGATGATGATGATGATGATGATAATTGTTGTTTTAAGGGGCCTAACATCGAGGTTATCGGCCCCTAATGACCTGGGTGATAGCGAAAATGAGAATGAAATGGAAACCAGAACGAAGATTATGTGAGACGGAAAATACGTACAAAGAGAAACTCAGATGGAAACAACTCACAATATGGTCTTACAAAAGGGAATTTAGAACGAAAAGATTCACAAAAAGAATAGATTGAAAAAGACCCACAAAACGTAGGCTAGATTCAAAATACGTACAAAATGCCTCTTCACTAACTCATTCTGCATACTCTGAACCCTTCACTCATGAATAAATCAACATTGCCTTGAAGGACATGAAAGCTAGAAAAGCACCAGGCTTTGATGGTATCCATCCGGAGTTCCTCATATATATGGGAAACAATGCTAAAAAATGGCTGGCTCGTTTCTTCTCTGATATTCTCCGAACAGTAATACTCCAAAAGCAGTTCAAGAAATCCAAAATAATTGCCATCTTAAAACCTGGGAAACCAAAAGATTTGCCTCAGAGCTATCGACCTATAGCCCTACTTAGCTGAAAGACTGATTTTGAACAGAATCAGCCCCAGTATCACCCAACACACCCATTGAGCAAGCTGGTTTCCAGAAAAACCGAACTTGCTGTGATCAAGTTCTCGCTCTTACATCTGACATAGAAGCTGGTTTCCAACTTCACCAGAAAACAGCCGCTGCCTTCTTAGATTTAACTGCTGCGTATGATACAGTTTGGAGAGAAGGTCTACTGTATAAATTCCTAAGAGTAATTCCCTGTAAATCTATGGCCCAGCTTATTGACAATATGATTAACAACAGACATTTCCAGGTTTTCTTGGGATCAACAATCAGCAAACGAAAGAAGCTAACTAATTGCCTCCCACAGGGTTCAGTACTGGCTCCTCTCCTCTTCAATCTGTACTTACCGGATCTACCAGAAACAAATTCAAAAAAGTTTTGTTATGCTGATGACATAGCATTGGCCACTAGACACCAAAATATGGAAGATTTGGAAAATGTACTTAAAGATGATTTGGCTAAACTTGGAAGATATTTCCACAAATGGAGGCTCCAACCCAGTGCTACAAAAATTGAGGTATCTTGTTTCCACCTGAGCAACATATTGGCTAATATCCAACTCAATGTACAATTTGAGGGGAAGATTTTGAAATATAACAAGTTCCCAAAGTACTTAGGAGTGATACTGGACCGAACACTCTCTTACAAGCAACACCTCCAGAGCACAGCAGCTAAAATTAGAAGCCGCAACAATATATTGCTAAAGCTATGTGGAACATCTTGGGGAGCTCCTGCCACTACTACAAGATGCTCTGCCTTAGGTCTAGCCTTCTCTGTGGCTGAATACTGCGCCCCAGTTTGACTCAATAGCCTACATGTCAAACTCGTTGACACCCAGTTGAACAACACCATGAGACTTATCACTGGTTGTATAGGAACTACACTAGCATATTGGCTTCCAGCCCTCAGCAATATTCTTCCACCCCACCTTCGTAGAGAAGTTGTCTTGCTACGGGAGTACTACAAGATTATGGACCACCCTACACTACCTATTCATGAAGACATCCCCTCTCTTCAAATGAACAGGCTCTGTTCGCTTTCGCGAATGTTTTTTTTGTGGCTATGTTTCCCGCACGGTTTGAAACACTCGTTTAATTTTGCCCCATTATTTTTTCCGTTATAATTGCAGTATGAACACGGTGTTCTGATTATTTACTTAACTTACGTTTCATTTGAATTGTTGTTCTTTATTATTCTTGTCAACTCACCTTTTTTTTTGAAGTGTCTTTCTAGACGCACCATTCTGTCACACTTTTTCATGAGGTACTGTGCTCATCTCAGCGGCAACCGTCGCAATGTGCTTGGGCTGTGCGCTGATTGGCTGTTTGACGCCCCGCCTTCATTCTGGATTGTTCGACGCGCTGTCGTCATTTCCACTATAAATTCTCCGCTTCGCCGTTCTGCGGCCTTGTCTACATCTACCTGCTTGAACCAGTCTGACCACGGCTGCCTGCCGTTCCACAGCAAGGCCCTTCTTGGGAAGGCCCTGTTTGTAAACATTGAGTGGCTGGAACCTTGCCAGGCGGCATGCTTCATCACTCGGACTCTGTCATGCTGGGCGAGGCATGAGTCAACGACCTTCACCTCAGCAACTAAGTCAGCCCGCTAACTCACTACAACTCGGCGATGAGAAACTACAATTGATTGTAAACCGCTAGACAGATCATTACCAAGAGGTCTGTTCCGGCGGGGTGCAATTCGCCAATGGAGCCACCATCCCTCTTTCTCGCAAGGCATGCCGAGGCAGCTTAGAGGAACCCTTCGTTTGGATCACAACCCGCTTCCTGCGGGCCAAATACTAAGTACAAAAGTATCGAATTATTGGTAACGTGAACTACCTTCACTTGGTTTATACATTTTTTCAAGGCTAAGCCTTTCTTCTTGCTTCTTGCTTGTTTTTAGATATTTTTCTTAAACATACTTTTTTAATCGCCTTTATATGGCCTTTATATGCATTTTTATTATAATTCTTCTTTATTCTAAGTTTCCTGGAGAAACCTTGCATTTTTTATTAGCTTCTTTTAATTATTCTTCTAAATGAAAATGTTTGTTATTACTTCACAAATCAAATAAATGTATCAAACCTTGGTTATCAATATTTGGTCTCTTCCTCATCGCTCTATTTAAATTTCACTGTGTGCCCGAATCCCAATCCCCCTTTTCCCAGTTGGGGTGCTAACTACTCACACCCTTTTCCATGGTACCGAAACCCGGGATCGAACCCAGAACCTTTATTCTGAGACCACAAATTCTATTCCAAAAAAAAAACAGAACTTGTGTAATCTAATATTTGCCTTATACATTTCAGTATATCGTGGCTAGCGCAGGAGATCTGCGGGAAAGCGGAGACAATCCCAGCTTACTCCATAACTGGTTTCTTTCTGGAAAGCAGGTCCGTCTGGTGCCGCAAGCAGCTTTGGTAGGTGAGTTATTCCAACTTCCCAGCCATGCCAGTAATAATAGACGATAAACTGTTAAACTCTCGGGCGGCCTACAAAGGTCAACTTACCCGTTTTCAAAAATATCTAGCCACTCTACCGAAAGAGGAACAAAATCTTGATATTATATCTCAGCGTTTAAAAGCTTTTGAACAGGCGTACGAGAAATATGATCTCGTGCAACTTGAAATTGAAATCAAAAGTCCAGAACATCAATCAGATAGGGAAGAAGTAGAGAGTAATTACTTTGATACACACGCTCAGGCTGTGGCATTAGTAAGAACTTTGACCCTGGCGTTGAAGGTAGAGGAAACTCAAGGAAGAATTAGCGACCATGGGAATGGTATCAAACCATTGCTACCTAAAATTGAAATTCCGCATTTTTCAGGAAAGGAAGAGATGTGGCAATCATTCTTTGAATTGTTCAGTTCATTAGTACATAATAATGCCACACTTCCGGAAATTCAGAAATTTCATTACTTAAAATCCATTTTGCAGGGGCCACCCCTTCAACTTATAAGAGAACTTCCCTTAACAGGAGAAAACTATAACATTGCTATCGAGCTTCTTAAAGGCCGTTATGGCAATGAAAAATTATGTTTACAGAGGCATATTCAAGCCTTATTTAACCAGCCCGCATTGCGAGCTGACAGCTTGTCAACACTGCGAGCCTTAAGTGACACGGTCCAACTACACGTCAGAGCATTGGCACGGTTGAATCAACCAGTTGAGCATTGGGATCTATTCTTGATTCACTTGGTTACTTCTAAATTTGATTCATCAACTTTAAAGGCATGGGAAAGGGAATTAACAAATGACACTTCATATACTTATGGCTCATTGCTTACGTTTATGAATAATAGATGTCAGGTTTTGTCAGCCGTAGCCTGTCATATGTCAGGAAGTGCAGATAACAAATCTAATGTTGTGAAACCAGTCGGTGCCAAAATAAACAAATCTGCTGTCTTTACTGTTCAGCATAACTCAACGGATTGTATTCTCTGTAAAGCACCTCACAGGTTATATTCCTGCGTTGCCTTTAAAGCCCTTTCTACCGATGAAAGACGCAAATTAATAGCTCAAAAAAGATATTGCTATAACTGTTTGTCAACTAGGCATATGGTGCCTGATTGCTTATCTAAAAATACTTGCTCCCATTGCAAGGCTCAACATCATACCTTGCTTCATAGGTTTGAAAAGCCACGTCAGGCTCCTTCCCCTGGATGTTCTAAAGATGCATCCCCAGGAGCTAATGCGCAATCTTATACTCAGAGCTCTAGCTCAATTCGTAGTTCCCAGGTGCTACTATCAACCGTGTTAATAAAAGTTCAAGACTCTTCTGGTAGATGGCTTGAAGCACGTGCCCTATTGGATAATGCCGCCACCCATGACTTCATAAGTGAGCGTCTCATTAAGAAACTTGGTCTTCCCAAGCAACCTACATTAATTCAGGTTACCGGTATTAACAATAGCAATGTTAAATCTTTGCATTTTGTTCGTGTTCACATCAAAGATGCTGTTAATTCTAACACAACATTTCAGTTGAATTGCCTTGCCATTGATACTATTGGCAGTAATACCCCTAGTACTTCTTTTGAAATTAGAAAATGGCAATTTCCTCATAACATTCAGTTGGCGGACCCAACATTTAATACGAGCGCCCCGGTAGACATACTTCTCAGTGCCCAAGTATTTTGGCAATGTCTCCTTAGCTCTAAGGTTAAAATATCACCTGGAGTGTTTGTTCATCATACCAAGCTAGGTTGGTTAGTAACGGGTCAGGTCCCTCGTAAGTCGTTTCAAAATTTCTCTCAATGTCATTTTGTCAATACAAGTCTCGATTACAACTTAGAAAGATTTTGGAAAATCGAAACTATAGATTCAGTTTCACCTTCCTCGGTTGAAAATGAAATGTGTGAAAAACTGTTTCGCGAAACAACCAAACGCAATTCAGAGGGTAGATTTGTCGTAACAATGCCCCGAGTGGATAATCCACCTCTTTTATTTGAAACACACCCTAGGGCTCTTAGAGCACTCTATGCTGTGGAAAACAAATTTAACCGTGACCCTGTTGTTAAAGCTCAATACTCCACGTTTATGGAGGAATATGAGGCACTTGATCACATGGAGGTTGTTACCAAGAAAGATGAGGCTTCTTATACCCCATCTGAAGTCATTTACCTCAATCATCATCCAGTTTGGAAGAATGAGATTTTAAAGGAAAACATAAGGGTGGTCTTTAATGGCTCTGCTTTGGATGCCAATGGAACTTCTCTGAATGACACATTATTATCAGGCCCTCCTATTCAATCTGACATTTCTTCTGTCTTGATGAATTTTCGCTTGTTCCCTATCGCAGTGATATCTGATATCAAGCAGATGTATAGACAGATTTTGGTCGATCAACAACAGTGCGACCTTCAGAGAATTCTTTGGCGCGACGAGCCTACTAAACCTGTCAAGATCTTTCGGCTAAAAACCTTAACCTATGGTCTGAAGCCTTCTGCTTTTTTAGCCATACGTACGTTGAAATTACTTGCTGAACAGGATGGCCCGTTGTATTCTCCTAAGGCTTCTGAAGTGTTAAAATCATCATTCTACGTTGACGATTTTCTTCATTCATTTGAGTCAGTGCCTGAAGCCCTGCAAGTCTCTAAGGATTTGACAGCTTTGCTTTTGGGAGGCGGATTTTCCTTGTGCAAGTGGAACTCTAATTCGGAAGAATTTCTTTCTAAATTTCCATTAACTTCAGTCTACAACGACTCAGTAGAGCTTCTTCATGAAAATAATTCTATCAAAACTCTAGGCATCTATTGGAGTCCTCAAAAGGATTTTTTCTTTTTCAAAATTAATCTCAGTGACATCAAACCGCAAACTAAGCGGCAAATTTTGTCTGAGATTGCAAAAATATTTGATCCTCTCCAATTTTTGGCGCCAATTATCGTCACAGCAAAACTTTTCATGCAAGACCTTTGGTCCTTGAAAACTGGTTGGGATGAACCAGTTCCTTCCGAGTTGCAAAAAAATTGGATTTCTTATAGAAATAGCTTGGAAGATCTCTCCAATGTCATTATCCCGCGAGTGATTATTCCCTTTCCCTCCTGTGGAGGATATGAACTTCACATCTTTGCCGATAGCTCATTGAAAGCTTATGGGTGTTGTGCGTATATTGTTTGCCGCAATTTTGACCAGTCATATTTCTTTTCCAATTTAATTTGCGCTAAGTCAAAGGTGGCTCCTCTTAAATCCTTATCCTTGCCACGACTGGAACTTTGTGCTGCTCTTCTGGCGGTTGAATTATCGGTCAAAATCCGCCAATCTTTGAAAATCCGATTTAGCAAAACTTACTTTTGGAGTGACTCAGCCATCACGTTGGCATGGATTGCCAAACCCTCCTCGCATTGGCAGGTGTTTGTAGCTAATAGAGTGTCCAAAATTCAACAATTGTCTAACTTTGAACAATGGCATCATGTATCTGGCAAGGAGAATCCTGCAGATGTCATCTCTCGGGGATGTTCCCCTCTTATGTTGGCTAACCTGACATTATACTGGCACGGTCCTTCTTGGCTTCTACAAGAACCTTCCGCTTGGCCAAATTTTCCTCTTCCGGAATTATCAGACTTGCCAGATGTTGGTAAGATTACTGGATCTTCTCTTTTCGTTTCTGACTCTCCCCTTCTCTTGCAGCGATATTCCTCTTTTCACAAATTGGTGAGGGTTATGGCTTATCTCCTTCGTTGGAAATATTTTGTGGTAGAACAACCTCTTTTTCCTAAGCCATATTTAACCCTTTCTGAATTAGGTTTAGCCACTACAAAAATCTTATGGCTTACTCAACAAGAAATATTCTCTGGAGAATGTCAGGTGTTGTCTCAAGGTCAATCCCTCAAGAAATCGAGTAGGCTATCCTCACTCGCCCCCTCTTTGGATGCTGATGGTTTATTAAGAGTGGGAGGACGTTTATCTTTGGCTGATCTTTCTGAGGATAAAAAACACCCAATTATTCTTCCTTCAAAGCATCATGTCACTTCTTTAATCATTCGTCAGTATCATTACCAGCATCTTCATGCTGGAACCCGCACATTACTTTCCATCATTCGGGAAAGGTATTGGCCCATAAACGGAGTCCATGAAGTTACCTCTGTTATCCGGAAGTGCATTCCATGTTTTAAATCCAACCCTAAAATTACCACTCAGCTCATGGGTGATCTTCCTAACTTTAGATCTGCGCCTGCTAGACCTTTTGCCTTTACGGGGGTGGATTATTCCGGGCCTTTTGTTTACAGAAAAAATTCTCCTGAGGCCAAAAGATGTATTTGTGGAAAACTCTATATTTCGCTGTTTGTATGTATGGTCACCGGAGCAGTACACTTAGAACTAGTTACCAACGCCTCTACTGCTTATTTTTTGGCAGCTTTTGCCAGATTTTCTGCTCGCCGAGGGCTTCCTTCAGAAGTATTCTCCGACAATGCTAAAAATTTTATCGGAGCTTCTGAGCAAATTAAGAGAGCTCTTACTCAAAATGCAGCGCTGGAAAGGATTACTGATTATGCTCACCAGAGAAATTTCAAGTGGCACTTCATCCCCCCTTATGCGCCCCATCAAGGTGGACGGTGGGAGTCTTGTGTGAAACTCACCAAGAAACACCTTAGACGTGTTTGTGGCCACACCCCCCTATCTCATGAAGAGTTTAACTCCTTAATTATTTTTATTGAGGGTATAATTAATTCTCGTCCTTTATCACCCTTATCTAATGACCCTTCAGATCTTCTACCATTAACGCCGGGCCATTTTCTTATCGGTGGTCCATTGACTGCCTCCCCATCTTTATTATATTCTAATTCTCCATCTTCTTTAGCCATTTCTTGGCGCAAAATTGAAAGTTTGCGCAACAATTTTTGGCGCCGCTGGAGGTTGGAATACCTCGGTTTGCTTCAGCAGCGTGGCAAATGGCGGGTTTCCTGCTCTAACCTTCAGATTGGGGACTTGGTCCTTTTGAAAGACCCTAGTCCCCCTCTTGTCTGGAATTTGGGTAGGATTGTTGAGTGCTTTCCTGGCAGAGATGGTAGGATTCGCGTGGTAAAACTGCAGACTTCTGCTGGCCAGTTTCTCAGGCCAATCACTATGATTGCTCCTTTGCCACGCGAGACCTAACTTCTGCGCCTTCTTACTGCAATTTTTTCTCGCCCCTCCCAGCATGTTCGCTTTCGCGAATGTTTTTTTTGTGGCTATGTTTCCCGCACGGTTTGAAACACTCGTTTAATTTTGCCCCATTATTTTTTCCGTTATAATTGCAGTATGAACACGGTGTTCTGATTATTTACTTAACTTACGTTTCATTTGAATTGTTGTTCTTTATTATTCTTGTCAACTCACCTTTTTTTTTGAAGTGTCTTTCTAGACGCACCATTCTGTCACACTTTTTCATGAGGTACTGTGCTCATCTCAGCGGCAACCGTCGCAATGTGCTTGGGCTGTGCGCTGATTGGCTGTTTGACGCCCCGCCTTCATTCTGGATTGTTCGACGCGCTGTCGTCATTTCCACTATAAATTCTCCGCTTCGCCGTTCTGCGGCCTTGTCTACATCTACCTGCTTGAACCAGTCTGACCACGGCTGCCTGCCGTTCCACAGCAAGGCCCTTCTTGGGAAGGCCCTGTTTGTAAACATTGAGTGGCTGGAACCTTGCCAGGCGGCATGCTTCATCACTCGGACTCTGTCATGCTGGGCGAGGCATGAGTCAACGACCTTCACCTCAGCAACTAAGTCAGCCCGCTAACTCACTACAACTCGGCGATGAGAAACTACAATTGATTGTAAACCGCTAGACAGATCATTACCAAGAGGTCTGTTCCGGCGGGGTGCAATTCGCCAATGGAGCCACCATCCCTCTTTCTCGCAAGGCATGCCGAGGCAGCTTAGAGGAACCCTTCGTTTGGATCACAACCCGCTTCCTGCGGGCCAAATACTAAGTACAAAAGTATCGAATTATTGGTAACGTGAACTACCTTCACTTGGTTTATACATTTTTTCAAGGCTAAGCCTTTCTTCTTGCTTCTTGCTTGTTTTTAGATATTTTTCTTAAACATACTTTTTTAATCGCCTTTATATGGCCTTTATATGCATTTTTATTATAATTCTTCTTTATTCTAAGTTTCCTGGAGAAACCTTGCATTTTTTATTAGCTTCTTTTAATTATTCTTCTAAATGAAAATGTTTGTTATTACTTCACAAATCAAATAAATGTATCAAACCTTGGTTATCAATATTTGGTCTCTTCCTCATCGCTCTATTTAAATTTCACTGTGTGCCCGAATCCCAATCCCCCTTTTCCCAGTTGGGGTGCTAACTACTCACACCCTTTTCCATGGTACCGAAACCCGGGATCGAACCCAGAACCTTTATTCTGAGACCACAAATTCTATTCCAAAAAAAAAAACAGAACTTGTGTAATCTAATATTTGCCTTATACATTTCAGTATATCGTGGCTAGCGCAGGAGATCTGCGGGAAAGCGGAGACAATCCCAGCTTACTCCATAACTGGTTTCTTTCTGGAAAGCAGGTCCGTCTGGTGCCGCAAGCAGCTTTGGTAGGTGAGTTATTCCAACTTCCCAGCCATGCCAGTAATAATAGACGATAAACTGTTAAACTCTCGGGCGGCCTACAAAGGTCAACTTACCCGTTTTCAAAAATATCTAGCCACTCTACCGAAAGAGGAACAAAATCTTGATATTATATCTCAGCGTTTAAAAGCTTTTGAACAGGCGTACGAGAAATATGATCTCGTGCAACTTGAAATTGAAATCAAAAGTCCAGAACATCAATCAGATAGGGAAGAAGTAGAGAGTAATTACTTTGATACACACGCTCAGGCTGTGGCATTAGTAAGAACTTTGACCCTGGCGTTGAAGGTAGAGGAAACTCAAGGAAGAATTAGCGACCATGGGAATGGTATCAAACCATTGCTACCTAAAATTGAAATTCCGCATTTTTCAGGAAAGGAAGAGATGTGGCAATCATTCTTTGAATTGTTCAGTTCATTAGTACATAATAATGCCACACTTCCGGAAATTCAGAAATTTCATTACTTAAAATCCATTTTGCAGGGGCCACCCCTTCAACTTATAAGAGAACTTCCCTTAACAGGAGAAAACTATAACATTGCTATCGAGCTTCTTAAAGGCCGTTATGGCAATGAAAAATTATGTTTACAGAGGCATATTCAAGCCTTATTTAACCTGCCCGCATTGCGAGCTGACAGCTTGTCAACACTGCGAGCCTTAAGTGACACGGTCCAACTACACGTCAGAGCATTGGCACGGTTGAATCAACCAGTTGAGCATTGGGATCTATTCTTGATTCACTTGGTTACTTCTAAATTTGATTCATCAACTTTAAAGGCATGGGAAAGGGAATTAACAAATGACACTTCATATACTTATGGCTCATTGCTTACGTTTATGAATAATAGATGTCAGGTTTTGTCAGCCGTAGCCTGTCATATGTCAGGAAGTGCAGATAACAAATCTAATGTTGTGAAACCAGTCGGTGCCAAAATAAACAAATCTGCTGTCTTTACTGTTCAGCATAACTCAACGGATTGTATTCTCTGTAAAGCACCTCACAGGTTATATTCCTGCGTTGCCTTTAAAGCCCTTTCTACCGATGAAAGACGCAAATTAATAGCTCAAAAAAGATATTGCTATAACTGTTTGTCAACTAGGCATATGGTGCCTGATTGCTTATCTAAAAATACTTGCTCCCATTGCAAGGCTCAACATCATACCTTGCTTCATAGGTTTGAAAAGCCACGTCAGGCTCCTTCCCCTGGATGTTCTAAAGATGCATCCCCAGGAGCTAATGCGCAATCTTATACTCAGAGCTCTAGCTCAATTCGTAGTTCCCAGGTGCTACTATCAACCGTGTTAATAAAAGTTCAAGACTCTTCTGGTAGATGGCTTGAAGCACGTGCCCTATTGGATAATGCCGCCACCCATGACTTCATAAGTGAGCGTCTCATTAAGAAACTTGGTCTTCCCAAGCAACCTACATTAATTCAGGTTACCGGTATTAACAATAGCAATGTTAAATCTTTGCATTTTGTTCGTGTTCACATCAAAGATGCTGTTAATTCTAACACAACATTTCAGTTGAATTGCCTTGCCATTGATACTATTGGCAGTAATACCCCTAGTACTTCTTTTGAAATTAGAAAATGGCAATTTCCTCATAACATTCAGTTGGCGGACCCAACATTTAATACGAGCGCCCCGGTAGACATACTTCTCAGTGCCCAAGTATTTTGGCAATGTCTCCTTAGCTCTAAGGTTAAAATATCACCTGGAGTGTTTGTTCATCATACCAAGCTAGGTTGGTTAGTAACGGGTCAGGTCCCTCGTAAGTCGTTTCAAAATTTCTCTCAATGTCATTTTGTCAATACAAGTCTCGATTACAACTTAGAAAGATTTTGGAAAATCGAAACTATAGATTCAGTTTCACCTTCCTCGGTTGAAAATGAAATGTGTGAAAAACTGTTTCGCGAAACAACCAAACGCAATTCAGAGGGTAGATTTGTCGTAACAATGCCCCGAGTGGATAATCCACCTCTTTTATTTGAAACACACCCTAGGGCTCTTAGAGCACTCTATGCTGTGGAAAACAAATTTAACCGTGACCCTGTTGTTAAAGCTCAATACTCCACGTTTATGGAGGAATATGAGGCACTTGATCACATGGAGGTTGTTACCAAGAAAGATGAGGCTTCTTATACCCCATCTGAAGTCATTTACCTCAATCATCATCCAGTTTGGAAGAATGAGATTTTAAAGGAAAACATAAGGGTGGTCTTTAATGGCTCTGCTTTGGATGCCAATGGAACTTCTCTGAATGACACATTATTATCAGGCCCTCCTATTCAATCTGACATTTCTTCTGTCTTGATGAATTTTCGCTTGTTCCCTATCGCAGTGATATCTGATATCAAGCAGATGTATAGACAGATTTTGGTCGATCAACAACAGTGCGACCTTCAGAGAATTCTTTGGCGCGACGAGCCTACTAAACCTGTCAAGATCTTTCGGCTAAAATCCTTAACCTATGGTCTGAAGCCTTCTGCTTTTTTAGCCATACGTACGTTGAAATTACTTGCTGAACAGGATGGCCCGTTGTATTCTCCTAAGGCTTCTGAAGTGTTAAAATCATCATTCTACGTTGACGATTTTCTTCATTCATTTGAGTCAGTGCCTGAAGCCCTGCAAGTCTCTAAGGATTTGACAGCTTTGCTTTTGGGAGGCGGATTTTCCTTGTGCAAGTGGAACTCTAATTCGGAAGAATTTCTTTCTAAATTTCCATTAACTTCAGTCTACAACGACCCAGTAGAGCTTCTTCATGAAAATAATTCTATCAAAACTCTAGGCATCTATTGGAGTCCTCAAAAGGATTTTTTCTTTTTCAAAATTAATCTCAGTGACATCAAACCGCAAACTAAGCGGCAAATTTTGTCTGAGATTGCAAAAATATTTGATCCTCTCCAATTTTTGGCGCCAATTATCGTCACAGCAAAACTTTTCATGCAAGACCTTTGGTCCTTGAAAACTGGTTGGGATGAACCAGTTCCTTCCGAGTTGCAAAAAAATTGGATTTCTTATAGAAATAGCTTGGAAGATCTCTCCAATGTCATTATCCCGCGAGTGATTATTCCCTTTCCCTCCTGTGGAGGATATGAACTTCACATCTTTGCCGATAGCTCATTGAAAGCTTATGGGTGTTGTGCGTATATTGTTTGCCGCAATTTTGACCAGTCATATTTCTTTTCCAATTTAATTTGCGCTAAGTCAAAGGTGGCTCCTCTTAAATCCTTATCCTTGCCACGACTGGAACTTTGTGCTGCTCTTCTGGCGGTTGAATTATCGGTCAAAATCCGCCAATCTTTGAAAATCCGATTTAGCAAAACTTACTTTTGGAGTGACTCAGCCATCACGTTGGCATGGATTGCCAAACCCTCCTCGCATTGGCAGGTGTTTGTAGCTAATAGAGTGTCCAAAATTCAACAATTGTCTAACTTTGAACAATGGCATCATGTATCTGGCAAGGAGAATCCTGCAGATGTCATCTCTCGGGGATGTTCCCCTCTTATGTTGGCTAACCTGACATTATACTGGCACGGTCCTTCTTGGCTTCTACAAGAACCTTCCGCTTGGCCAAATTTTCCTCTTCCGGAATTATCAGACTTGCCAGATGTTGGTAAGATTACTGGATCTTCTCTTTTCGTTTCTGACTCTCCCCTTCTCTTGCAGCGATATTCCTCTTTTCACAAATTGGTGAGGGTTATGGCTTATCTCCTTCGTTGGAAATATTTTGTGGTAGAACAACCTCTTTTTCCTAAGCCATATTTAACCCTTTCTGAATTAGGTTTAGCCACTACAAAAATCTTATGGCTTACTCAACAAGAAATATTCTCTGGAGAATGTCAGGTGTTGTCTCAAGGTCAATCCCTCAAGAAATCGAGTAGGCTATCCTCACTCGCCCCCTATTTGGATGCTGATGGTTTATTAAGAGTGGGAGGACGTTTATCTTTGGCTGATCTTTCTGAGGATAAAAAACACCCAATTATTCTTCCTTCAAAGCATCATGTCACTTCTTTAATCATTCGTCAGTATCATTACCAGCATCTTCATGCTGGAACCCGCACATTACTTTCCATCATTCGGGAAAGGTATTGGCCCATAAACGGAGTCCATGAAGTTACCTCTGTTATCCGGAAGTGCATTCCATGTTTTAAATCCAACCCTAAAATTACCACTCAGCTCATGGGTGATCTTCCTAACTTTAGATCTGCGCCTGCTAGACCTTTTGCCTTTACGGGGGTGGATTATTCCGGGCCTTTTGTTTACAGAAAAAATTCTCCTGAGGCCAAAAGATGTATTTGTGGAAAACTCTATATTTCGCTGTTTGTATGTATGGTCACCGGAGCAGTACACTTAGAACTAGTTACCAACGCCTCTACTGCTTATTTTTTGGCAGCTTTTGCCAGATTTTCTGCTCGCCGAGGGCTTCCTTCAGAAGTATTCTCCGACAATGCTAAAAATTTTATCGGAGCTTCTGAGCAAATTAAGAGAGCTCTTACTCAAAATGCAGCGCTGGAAAGGATTACTGATTATGCTCACCAGAGAAATTTCAAGTGGCACTTCATCCCCCCTTATGCGCCCCATCAAGGTGGACGGTGGGAGTCTTGTGTGAAACTCACCAAGAAACACCTTAGACGTGTTTGTGGCCACACCCCCCTATCTCATGAAGAGTTTAACTCCTTAATTATTTTTATTGAGGGCATAATTAATTCTCGTCCTTTATCACCCTTATCTAATGACCCTTCAGATCTTCTACCATTAACGCCGGGCCATTTTCTTATCGGTGGTCCATTGACTGCCTCCCCATCTTTATTATATTCTAATTCTCCATCTTCTTTAGCCATTTCTTGGCGCAAAATTGAAAGTTTGCGCAACAATTTTTGGCGCCGCTGGAGGTTGGAATACCTCGGTTTGCTTCAGCAGCGTGGCAAATGGCGGGTTTCCTGCTCTAACCTTCAGATTGGGGACTTGGTCCTTTTGAAAGACCCTAGTCCCCCTCTTGTCTGGAATTTGGGTAGGATTGTTGAGTGCTTTCCTGGCAGAGATGGTAGGATTCGCGTGGTAAAACTGCAGACTTCTGCTGGCCAGTTTCTCAGGCCAATCACTATGATTGCTCCTTTGCCACGCGAGACCTAACTTCTGCGCCTTCTTACTGCAATTTTTTCTCGCCCCTCCCAGCATGTTCGCTTTCGCGAATGTTTTTTTTGTGGCTATGTTTCCCGCACGGTTTGAAACACTCGTTTAATTTTGCCCCATTATTTTTTCCGTTATAATTGCAGTATGAACACGGTGTTCTGATTATTTACTTAACTTACGTTTCATTTGAATTGTTGTTCTTTATTATTCTTGTCAACTCACCTTTTTTTTTGAAGTGTCTTTCTAGACGCACCATTCTGTCACACTTTTTCATGAGGTACTGTGCTCATCTCAGCGGCAACCGTCGCAATGTGCTTGGGCTGTGCGCTGATTGGCTGTTTGACGCCCCGCCTTCATTCTGGATTGTTCGACGCGCTGTCGTCATTTCCACTATAAATTCTCCGCTTCGCCGTTCTGCGGCCTTGTCTACATCTACCTGCTTGAACCAGTCTGACCACGGCTGCCTGCCGTTCCACAGCAAGGCCCTTCTTGGGAAGGCCCTGTTTGTAAACATTGAGTGGCTGGAACCTTGCCAGGCGGCATGCTTCATCACTCGGACTCTGTCATGCTGGGCGAGGCATGAGTCAACGACCTTCACCTCAGCAACTAAGTCAGCCCGCTAACTCACTACAACTCGGCGATGAGAAACTACAATTGATTGTAAACCGCTAGACAGATCATTACCAAGAGGTCTGTTCCGGCGGGGTGCAATTCGCCAATGGAGCCACCATCCCTCTTTCTCGCAAGGCATGCCGAGGCAGCTTAGAGGAACCCTTCGTTTGGATCACAACCCGCTTCCTGCGGGCCAAATACTAAGTACAAAAGTATCGAATTATTGGTAACGTGAACTACCTTCACTTGGTTTATACATTTTTTCAAGGCTAAGCCTTTCTTCTTGCTTCTTGCTTGTTTTTAGATATTTTTCTTAAACATACTTTTTTAATCGCCTTTATATGGCCTTTTTATGCATTTTTATTATAATTCTTCTTTATTCTAAGTTTCCTGGAGAAACCTTGCATTTTTTATTAGCTTCTTTTAATTATTCTTCTAAATGAAAATGTTTGTTATTACTTCACAAATCAAATAAATGTATCAAACCTTGGTTATCAATATTTGGTCTCTTCCTCATCGCTCTATTTAAATTTCACTGTGTGCCCGAATCCCAATCCCCCTTTTCCCAGTTGGGGTGCTAACTACTCACACCCTTTTCCAGGCTCAAATCCAGGAAGCCACCCATTTGTCATGCCCAGAGGCTTGTAAGAAACCATTTTGATTCCAGCATGCAGTGGATTAGTGAATGGACACTAAAAGCTTGTCCTGAGTCGAGCTCCTTCCTGGACCCTACAAGAACATCCACTCCAGGTTCCGATCTGTCTAGGAGGGCTTGGGCAACTCTCAATAGGATTCGGACAAACCACGGAGTAAGCAATGGAACTTTGTTCAAATGGGGAAAAATTTCGTCTCCTCAGTGTGATTGTGGTGCTCCTAATCAAACCATCCAACACATTACAACTGACTGTCCTCTGAGGGCATATGGAGGGGACTGGATCGACTTCCTGTTGGCGACACCTGACGTGGTCCAATGGATAGACTCATTAGACCTGAGACTGTAAATAGTGTAAATAGTAAAAATAATGTACAGTAGATTTTAAAGTGATTTTCTAGGTACTCTGAAATCTTGTATTGATTATATTGCCAAACGATAAATAAATAAATTCCATAAAGTGCCACGCTCCAGACAAGGACTTTCAGAAATGACTTTCTAATACCTTAATTTATATTTGGAACCTGATAAATCAACTAATAATACATTTAAAAAAACAGGACGTCCTGTACTTGCTGGCCTTGAATCAACTTAAGGTGTGTGGAGTTTTCATATCAAGCGACGACCGGTCTCCGGTGGACTGTTCAGGCATAACTGACTGGAATGCCTGTTCGTGTATGGTTCCCTGGCTAGCATCGAGTAAGCAATCGGTTAGGTGAGCCGTGCGCTAAGTCACGTTCACAACACCAATGAGGAGCTGCAGTAGGGAGATCTCAGGTTCGAACTCCGCGATAACAGTGACATTCCATAATTAAGTTTTTCTCGACACTTTTTCCATGTACCCTATTTCAATTATGTAAATGGTTTTACGTCCCCTTTAACTATGTTCAATTTGGCTTTTAGAGACACCGGGGTGACGGAATTTACTCCCGAAGGGGATATTTAACGTGCCTGTAAATCTATTGACACGTCTCCCTCACATTTGCGAACCCTCAAATGCCAACTGACTGCGCCAGGATTCAATCCTGCAACCTTGAGGACTGCAGGCGAGAACGTTACCGCTGTACCACGCAGCCAGTCATACTCTATTTCAAATCTTGAGCTACCTATCCAATCCTGATCTTATAATTATACTGAAACAAAAAAACAAAACAAAATTCGTTGCAATAACGCAGATTATCAGAATACTCTCGTACACACAAAACATGTGGCTGATGATCAAAAAATTTCAAAGCCCCTACTAAAACAACAACAAAAACTAGACGTTCTATTGCATTTTGTTTTTAACTCGCCTAATAATTTTAGAAGAGTTACAACTTAAGCAGTAGTCGACGTATCTCACCTCAATCACATGAGATGGGGTAGAACGGGACAACCCTTTCACATTGAATAGGAACGTCTATATTTTAATTAGAATCCAGCACTGTGTTTTCTAAGACCTTGCCAGATTTAACGACGTAATCTTGACAGTGTTCAACACATTATTTACAGGTGTTCAGGCTTGGCTGGTTCCAAGCTCACAAGCACGATAAATCGCGGCTTAATGACGCCGGGTTTCTTAACCTAGCCCCAATTTCAGAGCCATTCACAGCAAATTCAATTACTGGAGTTCTCCTGCTTAACACTTGTCCTTACAGGTCATTCTCTTGGAGAGTCTTAAAGCTGCGGAGACAGAATAGCCCGGAAGTTCTTGCGAAGGATGGCATTACTTCACTAGTGAAACATGAGTAGTCGGGTCACGTCTAGCGCTCTGAAATGTAGATTAACTACACTACCCCTGTTAAGACAAAACGACTAAATTGTTTATCCAGCCCTCTTTAAAAGGAATCTCCAGTTTATCCGGGTTTGTTTTTGGATTCTTTCTTGTCTCCAAGTTCCTTTTTTTCTGCTGACAATTTTCCTCGGAATTAGATGAACGCAGAAGTTTAACCTGAGAAGAAAATAAACTCAGCCATTATTTTAATGGTAAAGTATTTTTCTTCTTCTTCTTTCCGATGAGGCCTGCTATGGACCACGTGCCAATTTCAATTCTTCACACTTTGTTGTTTTCTCTTCCGTTCCCTCCAGTACTCCTTCATCCGTTCACTATGCTGCTTCTTTCTGTCCTCGGACCACTTCGCACCAGGTTTCTTTGGCAATCTTCCTTGGAATCCTTTCATACTGAATACCCTTTTTCTAAAGATCTCTCTGTTCACCGTTTCTTCTTCACTTATATTATTTCTTTCTAAATCTTTCTTTACTTCTTGAATCCAGCTAGTTGTTGCCCTTTTCTCCCAAAGGTACTTGAATATCCTTTTTGTTAATCTGGAATCATCCATTCTGTAAATATGTCCAAAAAATTGCAATCTCCTTTTTCTTATCGTTTCTGTTATATTTTCTATGTTCATGTATATTTCATCATTAGATCTTAATTTCCATACTTCTGCTGTTTTCACTGGGCCTAAAATTTTCCTCATGATTCTCCTTTCTAGTACTTCAAGTTTATCTAATCTATAGTTTAGTACCAGACATTCACTTGCGTATAGGCATTCCGGTTTCACCACTGTAGTGTAGTGCCTTATTTTAAGATTTTTAGATAAGCACCTTTTGTTATAAAAATTCTTAGAGATACCATATGCTCTTTCCATCTTGTGTACCCTTTCTTCTACCGAATATTTTTCTATTATTATTTTTTATTATTATTTATTATTATTATTAAGAATAATCAATATTACATCCAGCAATACAAGAAAATATATACACACATAGCTTTTTAAGTATTAGGACATACGTCCGTACAAGAAATCGCGTGTGCTATATACACATTGTCCTTTGCACTACAGCATTGTATAAGTCACTTGTTCTCTTGGTCACTGGAGTCCCGTTATATTAAATATGTACAATCTTCATCATATCGTAACTTTAGTCTATTTCTGATTATTATCTAAGTAAACGTATTGGTCTAAAAATGTACATTCTGACATCTGTGTGATGAATATCAAATTCAGCTGAGTTAGGGAAGAATACATGTAAGCTATACCACGTAAGGCAAGGCCTTGTGGGTGGCGTATTAGGTCTACTTACCTAATTATAACGTTAAGTGTTCATGTTAAAAAATATATTACATATACTGTATATATTAAAATAAGCGTTGTGAAACAGCTAGGTAGCAATGGTAATGCTAATTTATAGATTAAGCTACTTTAATATATCTTTAATGACATTTTTATTTTCTCGAACAAATATCTTTGCGTTACGTATAAACTTTGTAGATTTATGTAACTGGTCTTTTATGGGATTAGGAAGGATATTGTAAAATTTAGGAACAAAGTATTGAAAATTACGCTTTGCAATAGATAGATTTGGTTTGAAGAGGACAGACATATTTCCTGTTCTACCTCTTGTTTGGTAGGTGTGGCTCATGTTTATGACTGAATTTTTATTTTTATAGATATATTTATAGATTTCCGTCACGTAAAGTTGTCCTATATTCATGACGTTTGCTTCCGCATACAATTCATTCGTAGGATATAACCTTTCCTTTTTATACATGATACGGAACACCAAGTTTTGCATTACTTGAGCTTTTTTTTACAATAGTTTGATAAGCTCCTCCCCATGCAATTATTCCATACGTGAGAGTAGACTGAATAAGTGCAAAGTAGATATCTCTCAGTAGTTTAATATTGAAAATGTGTTTCAGACAATGAAATACATAAACTGTCCTCCTTATTTTCTTTGTGATGAAATTAATGTGCGATCTCCTCTTCATGTCTTCATCAAAATAAATTCCTAGCTATTTTATATTTTTATATTTTGTGTGCGGTTGATTTTTATGCAGTTGCAGCTTGTATTACAGTTTTCCCGATGTACTTTAAGCTCGTTGAAGCAATTTTGATTGCTTTTTAATGTGAAAATAATAAATTTTGATTTATTTACATTCAGAAACAATTCATTATTATCCAGCCATAATTTAATCCCTTTTAAAGCTTCGGTTGCTTCTTGCCTGACTATTTCCCATGTATTCCCTTCAACAAATATAGCGGTGTCATCTGCATAAGTGATGATTGAACTATTTTTTTGATTATTTATTGATTTTTCTATGTCATTAATGTATATAATAAAAAATAGTGTTCCTAAGACTGTTCCTTGTGGTATGCCCCTTTTTACTTGCATCGGTGCACTCAATGTGTCATTTATTTTTACATATTGGAATCTGTCAGTAAGGTAACTTCCGATGAGATTGAGAGCTGTGCCTCGAATACCATATTTTTCCATTTTTTGGAGGAGAATATCATGTGATACAGTGTCGAAAGCTTTAGTGAGATCTAAAAATATCCCTAGTGATGGTTTGGAGCAATTTAATTTTTCTTGTATTTGTTTAGTTAGTGTTGCAATTGCATCCACAGTACTTCGAATTTTTATAAATCCATATTGCCTTGCTGATAGAATGTCATGTTTCAGTAAAAACTGGAAAATATTGTTCTTGATACATTTTTCAAATATTTTTGCTATTATTGTGTACCTTACTTAAAGCCACGGCCACTTCCTACCCAAATCTTACCCCAATTACAAATACACCCACTAGTACAGACATCACAGTGATACAGGTTTTCAGATAAATTTTACACACACCACAAGTACACCGGCAACATGACCACAATGTCGCAAAGCCCTAAAAGGATCAAGGACAACAATTAATTTCTATCATATTTAGTTTGTAATAATTTGTATACTCAATATCATTTCTTCGTGGATTATCAATATTTTTCCTTCATCCGGACGATTTTCAGTCCCAGATAGTCAAAGAAGTTTCTACTTTAGGCTAGGCCTATTATACATTTTGTATTTGAATTCTGAGGAGAATGTGTAGAACTTGAAATTATCGTTTTGGGTAGGCCTACTGTTACTGCTTCATTTAGGAACTTGGATATCAATGCCGTTTATTTGGGTGGGTATTGAATTTGATAACCTGTGTTTCTATAGTAACTGTAGTAGTGAGTGGAATCGTTATTACTTAAATCGAAGATCAGGGTAGGAGACCATGGACTTGAAATAAGGTACCATCTCGACAAATGCAAGAACTTTGATTTAGCCTACACAAAACACATTTGGAATTGATCTTTATTTTACTACAACTTCGAAGTATGTGAATTGCTAGTTTATAATTAGCTTATCCAATGTGGGTGAAAGAAAGTCAAAACCCATTTCTGTCTTTTTCTTTACATTGAACAAAATGAGAATTTACGAACGGAATAAGCAACAATCTTAAACTTGATTTTGCTCCAAGTTTTGTCCAATATTTTCAGGTATCATGGTGTGCATAAGCTTTGAAAAATAGTTATCATTTTCCACTCTATGTGAAATGGTCCATTCCTGACTTAATCCTAAAACTCTCTGAGGGGTTGCAAGTTAACAAGTTGCGCAACTTGCTTGCTACGGGAGTAAGAAAGGGTAAGGCTGGATTTCTTTTGCTAAAGGGCCATTGGTGGAACACAATAGACTGTTAGAATTATGAAGGTATTGAGGCTTCATAACAAACCCACTGAACGACGGGTATGACTGATATCGACTAAGGACAAAGACATATGATATTATTTATTTTAATGTTTGCAGGAAATTGGAATAGAAATTCAAAACAAGTAGTTCCGTGAAGAACTATACAGCCTATTTTCATAAATCCTACTTATGTTAATTGCCACTATCAACATACACAATTTCAGTTTGATTGCTGTAATAGATTCGTAGATATTGAGAACCAACTAAATATTTCGCATGGTCGCCATGTTGGATGTTATATATGAAGGTCCTAGAGTTATGTACTGTTACATGCAGATTATTGTGAACGTGTAGTATTCAAACTTCAATCGCATAATTAGGACACAAGAAAAAACAAGGAGATTTTAAAAATTTTCACAGCTGCCATCTTGAGGTTATGGAAACAATTGAAATAAATTAGATGCCAGTGGATTAACATTCGTATAAGGACTTACTGCACCAAGTGTCACTGCACGCGGATGGTTAAATTGCGAGAAACGTCCATGTGAATATTTATAATTCGCGTCACCGCCATGTTGGATTTGCGATCACCAGGTTATTTAAAGTCCTATAGGTGAACTTAAGTTCATAGCCCCTATGAACATTAAAAAATGCAGTTTGATTGCTAAAATAGATTCGTAGATATTCAGTATCGTCTAAATATTTCGGATGGTCGCCATGTTGGATTGTTAAATGTATAGGCCATAGAGTCATGTACCATTAAAGGAAAATTATTGCGTAGGTTCATTATTCAAACTTTCACTTCGATCGCATGACTACATCACAATAAATAAAATCTTAATTTTAAAATTCGCACTGCCGCCATCTTGAGGTTATGTAAACAATTGAACTAAATTAGATACCAGTGGATTACAATGTGTATAAATATTTCCTGTGCCAGGTTTCAGTGCGCTTGGAACATTAAATCGCGAGAAAGGTCTATTTAAAATGTTCAAATTCGCTTGGCCGCCATGTTCGTTTTGTAGTTAACCGGTTTTTGAAAATCCTATAGATGGACTTCCAGTAGTGCCCTTTATCTCAGTAAAAAATTTTAGGGAGATACCGCTAATAGTTTCAGAGATATAGAATGCCGGTGAAATATTTCGCACATCCGCCCTCTTGTGATTATGTAAACAATTGAACGAAGTTAGATGTCAGTGCATTACAATGTATATAAACATATACTGTGCCAAGTTTCATTGCGTTTGGTTGGTCAAATCGCGAGAAACGTCTATTTAAAAGTCGCAAATTCGCTTGGCCGCCATGTTGGTTTTGTAGTTACCAGGTTTTCAAGAGTCACATAAGTGAACTTATAGTAGTTCCCTCTATCACCATAGAAAATGTCAGGGTAATATCGGTAATAGTTTCGGAGATATTGAATGCTGGTGAAATATTTCGCACAGCCGCCATGTTGGATTGGTGAGTCGTAACAAAATTTGAAGGGCACGGTCGAGGTCGCCGGGAATAGTGCTATGAACTTTCTGAGTTTCATTGAAATCGCTCCAGCCGTTTAGATTTTATTAGGGGGGACACACACACACGAATCACACACACACACACACACACACACACGCGCGCACACACACACGGACAAAAGGTGATCTCATAAGCCTATTTTTTCAAAATTGAAAATAGGCTAATAAACACTCTCCCTTGATGATTGTTGCCCATGCAAATATCATACATGTTTTCACGTAATTTGACGCAATATCTTATCTTAATTTTATATGTTTAATTTACTTCCATCTCTGCCTTCTTATGAATATCTATGTGACTGATGTGTAAGTTGTGCCAATTGGTGATCTTAAATGAGGACTGATAACTTAACCTTAATGTAGAGGTGTCCAAACAGCACGCCGACTGCACGCCAGCGTGCTTCTGGCGTATACGGCCTTGCAGCAATATTGGGGAAAGACTATTATGGCTGTCTCTCTCGCTCGTTTTCCCGTTTCAATCCGCCCGTACTGCCTTTGCTGTGTTGCTGTTGATCGATCGAACGTTAAACGGTATTCAGTAACTTATATTGTAAATATGAAAACAAATTGAAACAAAACGAACACAAGGAGCAAGAAAAACCAATAATGTGACCAAAATTGCAATGCCTTAAATGGGTTCCATGATACCTACAGTATCAGTGTCTCTGACTGTTTTAATAATAAGAACCGGTACGCGTAGAAGCGCGCGAAACACAATGTAGATGTGTCGGACAACCAACGCATTGGACATACAGTTTGTTTGTTTACATTACGTCCTGTGCGCTAGCGATCCCAACTTGTTCGGTCAGACACAGGGAAGAGTTATCGCAGCACCGGAAGTAAGGGCAGACAGCCCAGCCAAGAGAGGCACAAGCCAGCATGCCGGCGTGCGGCGTCACTTAGCTAGCACGCTGAGCGTGGAAAGGTTGGACGCCCCTACCTTAATGGGATTTTCTCTCTCCTAAGAAAGAGCTTAAATTCATTTAGCTTTTAAAAAATATTGGCATATCCATTTTAAATCTGCGAGCAAGGAACATCTAAAGATGAAAATGAATTATCAATTAGTCAAATGCATTTTGGAAGTGCAAGTATCTGAAAGCACTTGATGATGGTACGAAAAAGTATTGTGTTAAAGGGAAAAGGGGAGGGGAGGTAATGGATGCAAAGAGCATCGAAGAACAATTCGTATGAATAATTAAAATGTTCAAGTATTGAATATGCATATCATAAAGACCTTATCCGGCAAGGAAAAGTTTGTTATGACGGAAAGACATTTTGGAAGTCAGCAGTTTTACTGAAAGAGAGTAGAAAAGAAGAAGTTCCCTTGTGAAAGATGCAATGAAGCATCAGCTAATGATCATCCTAAAGTAGATGGCTTGGCCTAGATACAGTAGTGCGGGTATTATTATTATTAATAATAATATTATTTAATTTACTTCCATCTCTGCCTTTTTATGAATATCTATGTGACTGATGTGTAAGCTGTGCCAATTGGTGATCTTAAATGAGGACAGATAACTTAACCTTAATGTATTAATAATGTATTATTATTAATAATATTATTATTATTTATAATTAATAATAATAATAATAATAATATCATATTGGAAGCCATTTTTCAGCGTTGTCTTAATAATCGAAATGTAATGCCTTTCAGTCGGTCAACACGATTGTACCCAATTGTAACGGGTGGTTCCATAATCCTGAAAAAGATTTTCAAGAAATCATCATCAGATCTTTTACACTTAGGCTAATTAATCTATGTCTACAAAAATAGGTTATGATTTATGATATTTACAGTGTATACACTTATTTAGTTGCAGTAGTAATTAAACTAACACAACCAGACAAGATATGTGGTATTTTGTTGAAATACTGATAGTGGCGATTGACCTTCAAGATTGCTTGCTTAGTGTGATTATGTGATTGTTATTAAGTGGTCGGGTTATTGTGCATTGTGCACTTAGCTGTTTAGCGATGTGTGGCCCGTTTACGTGCAGCTGCCACCTCCCGCTGGCTCCCGATAAGTGCATATATTGTAAATATCATAACCCATACATGCAGACACATAATATTTAATAGCCTAAGTGTAATGGATCTGATGATGATCGTTTCGACGATCGAAACTGGATCATCCAAGTGTATTTATTAATCGTATGTAAATCTTTTTCAGGATTAGGGAACCAGCCATTACAATTGTGTACAATCGTGTTGACTGACTGAAAAAAAATTGATAATAACACTAACTAAATTCGATAATAATAATAATAATAATAATAATAATGAAATGAAAATCCACAGCCTGCTTCCAGTCTCCGACCGGGTCAGGAATGGAATGAATGAAGCCCCCATCTAGCGGCGAGGATATGGAATGTGCCGGCTGCCGAAGCCTGTCGCACTCCCCTGGGGCAATGATTAAATGAATGTCAGATGAAATGAAATGATAGTGGAGAGTGTTGCTGGAATGAAATTGTGACAGGGAAAACCGGAGTACCCGGAGAAAAACCTGTCTGCCTCCGCTTTGTCCAGCACAGATCTCACATGGAGTGACCGGGATTTGAACCACGGACCCAGCGGTGAGAGGCCGGCGCGCTGCCGCCTAAGCCACGGAGGCTTTAATAATAATAATAATAATAATAATAATAATAATAATAATAATAATAATAATAATAATAATAATTTTACGTCCCTTTTAACTACTGAGGCTTATATTTAGAGACAACGGGGTTCTGGAATTTTGCCCAGAAGGGGATCTTTAACGTGCCAGTAAATTTACTGACACGACCTCCGAACTGTGGCAAATCCTCGAATGTCAACTGACTGCCCGTGTACTTTGGTCTACGTGTGTTTGCGTGTGTGTGTGTGGAATTTGTCTGATAACCTGTGTTATTGCGATGGCTGTATTAGTGTGTGTAGTTGTGTAGATGAGGATTGGGAAGGAGCCGACCGTGGCCGTAATTTAGGAACGATCCTGACATTCGCCTCGAGTAGAAGTAAGAAACCACGGAAAAACGCTTTCAGGATGGCTGAATTGTGAATCGAACCCGCCTATTTTCAGGTTTGCCTCACAAGGCTGAGTGTACGCCGTTCCAGATCTCAGGCCAGAATTATATTTCATTGCAGAGCCAAGAATCGAACCCAGGCCTCCGCTGTGACAGAAAGCTTATAGAATCACCTGACACTGATCAATTTCCAGATTAAAGAATTAAGGCAGAGTAACACAATCATCAAAAACAGAAACAGCGATTGGTTATATTGAAGCAAGATCACTAATTGAAGACATAGAAAATCCAGACAGGGAAACCCTCCAGGAAAATATTTGGCCCAGTCTGCAAAAAAGTAATTTAAGCTTATTTAAGCACCCTCAATTGCCAACTAACTTGATTGAGATTCGATCCAGCAACCTTAGTCTCAATTAGGTGAGATTCATACCATTTAGCCAGTCGTGGGATAAAAAAGACACTTAAGTGCTCTTAGGTCGTTGTGTTGTGACTAGCATCTTTGGCTGTTACCGCGGGGGTCCGGGTTAGATTCCCGGTTCTGCCAAGAAATTTAATTCTGCTCTGATGGCTGGAACGGGGTACACTCACTCAGCCTTATGAAGTAAAACTGAGAAGAGGGGGTTCGATTCCTACCGCAGCCATCCTGGAAGTGGTTTTCCGTGGTTTCCCACTTCTACTCAGGCAAATGCCGGGTGAAGGCCACGGCTGCTTCCAAACCCTCCTACCTTAATTAAAAATACACACACTAGTACAGAGAACACAGTGCCACAGCTAATCAGACCAATTCCAAACACACCAAAGTACACGGGGCTACCTGACAACGATGTTGCTAAGCTCCGAAAAGTAACAACAACAATCTTAGGTGAGACACTCAGGGTAAATTTTAATTGTCCATCTCCTAGCGTAGTGGCTAGCATTCTTGGCTGTCTGCTGTCACTGCGGAAGTTCGGGTTGGATACTCGGCACGGCCAATATATTTATTTCTGGCTTCAGGACTGGAACGGGGAAAATTTAGCCTTGTGAGACATAACTGATAAGAAATGGGTTCAATTCCCATCCTAGCAAATCTAGAAGGGGTTAATCCACTTCTACTCCAGACAAATGTCAGGATGATCCCTAAATTAAGGCCACGGCTACCTCCTGACCAAATCCTACATTCAATTTCAAATACACACACTAGCTCAGGCATCGCAATGACACAGGTTATCGGATTGATTCCACACTCATCGAAGTACGCGGGGCTACATAAGCACGATGTCACAAGGTCCCTAAACGAATCAACAACTCCAATTGCTCATTATCAAGGTGGAAAATGTAACACTGTGCATGGATGCTGTACATTTCTAAACTCAGCCCTGCCTCCGTGAATACTCCCCTGCAGTTTTTATCCAAGGACCGAGGATATGTTTCTACACCCTTCTACTGTAGTCTGGGAGTCAGCGTAGCGAATGCAATTAATGTCACGTGAGAGAGAACAATTGAATAACAGGATGCGGAGGATGGACAGGATAGTTGTTCCACAACTCATATGACAGAACAATAACATATATATTAATATGATTAAGTTAGAAGTCAAGTTGTCAGCTCTGATTTCAACAGGGTGTTTGCTGCTATATTTACATTGAATATAAACTAATGCTTCGTTTATTATGAAGTGAACAGTAGCATATTAAATCAGGTTGCATGTCGTAAATCATGGAGAGGAGCTGATGCCCGTACACTCTATGCACCATTCAATGTTAATGTGCTGGTTTTGTCGTGTTCAATGTGGGAAGTGCCCAAATTTGGTTTGATTTTAAAAGATAATCTAAAGCTACTGACAGATCATTACTCAGATTGTCATATTGATAATATGAAAGCAACAACAATCAAATCTATGGATGGGAATGACCACCACATGTCTATCGACCTGTTATTATTTATTTATTTATTTATTTAGCGTATGGCAACATGTTAGATACATAGGCCTATATACAAGTACAAATATACATACACAAGAAACATGTTTCCCGGGAGCAAGATTTAATTATATCGCAATGTCTGTTGGTTCCAGAAAGTAATTTGGGCTACCTGTATTGAGCTGTAAATTACTGTAAATTGAGTATCACATACACAGCAAGGCAAGAATATTTAGTATAATTCAAGAACTGAATATTAATAAACTATTTAACTAATTAATTAACAGCAGCAAATTGTTTATAAATTAGGGAAAATTGATAAGATCAGTGTTTGGGATGCGGTCAGCAACAGTGACGTAGTCAGGGGCTGATACTGGGTGGGGAGGGGATAGGCTAGAACCCTTCTCCCACCACCCATGAAGATCGTTTTTCAAAAACTGAGAGAAACTGATTATTTTTGTGGTGAGGCCTCCTGAGAGGCCGAGAGCAGGGCTTTCTATTTGACGCCCGTGGGCGACCTGCGCGCTGGGATGAGAGATTCAATGGATGAAGACGAATGAAGCTGGGCAAGGATGTGGAAGGAAGCGGCCGTGGCCTCTCAGAAAGAACCGTCCCAGCATTTGCCTGGTGTTGAAAATGAGAAACCATGGAAAACCATTTCAAGGACGACCGACGGTGGAGCTCGAACCCACGCGTTTAAAGAGTAAGCATAGAGCTTGGCCCAATGACCTAACGCTGCGCTTTAGCGAGCGTAGCCACTACTGTCGGTAGAGAAACTGATAATAAACAATAAGCCAAATAAACACTATTAAATGAAATAATCACACTTGCTGATGCGTCTATAACTCACGCCGCGTGGGAAATTGGTATGGTTGTGATTTGTGTTTGTATCACCAAATCACTATACTGATGTTCTTTCGTCGCCTTTCGGCCGGGTTCCTTATTTGGGACTACACGAGTCTACATTGCAACCCAATTTGTGTATAACATTAATATCAACGTCATTCAATTGTTTTAGTGTCATTATGATACTCATGCATTCACGCACCACGCAATATTTTGAAACTATAACCCCTCCCATTGGTCGATCTTCACAAGGCTACCTGGTCATCAACAATGTTCACCAACAATACATTAACAGAGAAACTAACCTAATTGTTGGGGGAGTTGTTGTTTGAGTCTTCAGTCTGTTGACTGACTTGATGCAGCCGTCCATGCCTCCCTGTCCTGTGCTAATAAATAATACTAATAATACCCAAAACTCTCCACAGTAGTCTATCAATATTGAATCTGCATCCGCAGATATATATTCAACTACATAAGGCAGATCTGTTAAACACCTGCCATATTGTCAGGAAGTTCCTTGGTGACAATACCCTGGTCGAACACGCAGCAAGGCTCGATGATTCAGATGGAAACTTAGCTCATCCTATAAATGAAGGAGACTCGTGAAGAATGCGGGCACGACATGGATATAGTGTGAATTCTCTGAACAGTGTAATCTACAAACGTACCTCAGTGCAGATAGTTCCTTGCTAAGGCCGAACCAGGCTGTAAGATAAAATGTAGCCGGTGTTTTTGGTGGTCAGTCTGTTAGGTAGTCAGCCCGAAGGCTGGTAGGGTCCTCTAAAAGTACTGCCATTAGGTTATGTGGGTAGATACCCACAAAAACCCAAGGCAGCGCTATATTGAGGCGTAGTAGGCAAGATGAGGAGTGAGGTAGTTTGTCATTGCTTTCCTCACTGAGTCAGTACAGCAGTACTAACTACTTGAGCGAAAAATGAGAACGATGCTCACAAAGGGAAGGAAACACCACCCACGATCTTCAATAGAGTGATTGACTTGACCCAGCAGCCTAGGTGGACGTGGGTTCGTTGACATTGATAACCAGATGAAACGACAGATAGTCAGCCTTAGGGAGTACTTCTACGCAAAAGCGAGGTCATCTGTACTTCACAGAGCCATCAGTGAGGCGGACAGATCAACGCCACTGGTCTTGCGTCAGCAAGAGATTCAACACCTCCTACATACTGACCTTCAGAAGATGGAAGAATGGAAAGCAAAACCATTGCACGGAAGACATCCAAATGAGGTGAGTCAAGCAAATGTTGATCTAACTGCGTCAAACTACTGGCTCACTTCAGGACAGATCTTTCCAGAAACTAAAGGTTTTATGCTAGCAATTCAAGACCAAGTCATACCTACAAGGAACTACCTCAAGTTCATTGAAAAAGATCCCGCTGTACCAGATGATAAGTGCCGCTACGGATGTCAACAGTCAGAAACAATACAGCATATTACATCTGCATGCAGATATTTCCTGGCAACGGAGCACAAACAAAGGCATGATGCAGTTGCTAAAATCTTGCATCAGGAGTTGGCTGATAAGTTTCAGCTTCTGAAAGGAAAGAAAGTTCCGTACCACCAATATCAGCCAGAGTGTGTTCTTGAAAACAATGAATATAAGCTGTATTGGGACCGAACTATTTTGACTAATCAATCGGTATCACACAACAGGCCGGATCTGGTGGTTGTAACAAGAAAACCAAGCAAACTACATTGATTGATGTTGCGATTCCTAACAACAAGAATCTCCAGTCAAAACACATTGAAAAGATCAGCAAATACAGCGAGTTGGTCGACCCTATCAAAAGACAATTGCATGTAGAGCGAGTAAAGACCATACCTATCATTGTCTCGAGTACGGGCGTGATCCCAAGTACCTTGCTCCAAGGCCTTAAAGAACTGGATCTGGATACTCGGCTGTACAAACTAATACAAAAGGCAGTAGTTCTATCAACAACCAGAATCGTTCCGAAGTTCATGGGTAGCGAAATTCCAGCTTAGAAGTTGCTGTTTCCGTTACTATACGTTGGTTCACTGAAGCCCGTATAGTTATGTTGTAATGTACCAGAAATATGTTATATGTACTGTACGTATAAACCGAAAATAATAATACTAATAATAAATGAAGCTTGTAGTTTTACGTGACGGTTAATCTAGCGATCATGAGAAACGGGATCTCCTTTTTACGTGGAATCCGAACCATAGGACATGGTATTTCACTTCGAAAATCTTACATGCACTGACTGGGAATCAAACCCAGTTCACCTTAGTGAGAAGCAAACAGATTGAACGCTGCGCTACCACGAAAGAGATGAACGATGATCTGCAAGAGATGGAGATTACCTGTGGGGATATTCTAGAACGCAATCCCCTCTGGAAGAAACTAAACGACCACCAGGGTTTTCAAGAAAAAACAAAGTTGAAGACGGGAAATACGTGGACGGAAGGAAGAAAAGAGCAACACGGGCGACGTATGAAGGAGCACTGGGCAAAGATCAAAGCCCAGAGAAGACAGTTGAAATGACGTAGTCCTTAGTAGACCGATAGATTAAAGAAGAAGAAGAAGAACAAAACTCATGTGGAGGTGCGTGAAGTTTTAACGGGGGACTGTGTAAAAGAGAAGGCAATTATGGCCTCGAGCTGTTTATTATTCGGACTTTTTTTAAGCGTATGGCTTTTAGTGCCGGGAGTGTCCGAGGACATGTTCGGCTCACCAGTGTTTGTAGCTGCTTCTATGCGGACACCCATGGGGTGAGCTACAAGTACCGTCACGTGTGGAGTGTTGTCTGGGGAGGAAAGTGTAATTGTAAGGACGAGGAATTGGAAGGTAGCGGCTGTGGCCTATAGTTTGGGACCAACCCCGGCATTTGCCTGGAAGGAAGATGGGAAACCTCAGAAAACCATCTTCAAGGTTGTCGGCGGTGGGATTCGACCTCTTCGTCTCCCGGATGTGAGCGACTAACTGCAGCCCCGCCGTAACGACCTCGGCTAACTCACCCGGTGTTATTCCGACGTAGGCTATTCCTGGAATGAAACTAGGATTCAAATCCACCTGTCTTTATCGTCATAAGACATGGTGAAGTTTGGTTTCAATCCTCATACAAGAACTGAATTCAAAGCGAAGGATGTTTGATCCCCAGATAATGAAGGTGAGAGTTTTGAGGTAAAATGTCACATCCGACGGGCGAACAGCAAGACTGTGGGCGCGATTGGCTTCGAGGCGTTACTTGCATGCACCCTGCTGGCATAACTACATACGGCTCAGAGAGCAGCCGTGACGATAATGAAACGACGATTTGGCAGGACCAAACTGCAGCTTATGCAGAGGGCTGCTTCTAACTAAATCCAATTAGAGCTGCCACCCACACACCTGACCAAGGACTGGGGCTACTTTTACTCGTCTATTTACAATGATAAAACACGCTGTTGTTATAATTCGCTGCCAATTGTGACGTCCTTGTCCCCGAGCACTTCTGCGAAATGTGGTTTATCTATATATATATAAATCAATGTAACGTGATAGTTTGTCTGTGGGTATGTCTGTGGGTATGTCTCCTATGCGTTCATATACCATTCGTCCGATTGCGATGAAACTTGGGTGAGATGTTGAGTACACTCCAAGGAAGGTTTCTGACTTAGTAAATCCATTTTACAATAGGTAGCGCACGCGTAGATTCAACAAATGAGCGACGATGCGCGAAGCATTTCAACAAAGTCCCGTATGTGTTCATATACCATTCGTCCGATAGCTATGAAACTTGCGTAAAATGTTGTGTGCACTGCAGGGAAATTTTCTGGCTTAGTACTGAACCCTTTACCCTATGTTGGTTAAATGATTCTACTTTTTATTTCTTCAATTAATAAATATTTCAACCAGCATCATGAAAGTAGCCAGACAGTGATGAGGAAATCTCAAGCATTTGTTGGAGACAGTAGGGACATACCTGCATCAGTTTAACAAAAGGCTAAGTACTTGAGCTATGAAAAGAAATAGCAGAGCGATGTATCACAGGGACAGGTGTGGCTACCTCAATTTTAGAAGCGACGCGCGGTGAGACATGGTTCTGGTATGTTCATTGTGATATTCGCGCCTAGAAGAAATATGATGCAGTAACGTGAATGGCTGATGAAGAAAATAGACACTCCCAAGACGCCAAGATCTACTAGAAACCGCCAAATTACAGAAAATGGAGAACCAATGAGAAGAGAATGCCTACTTGCGCGCCAACTCTGGCTGGGGTACGCGGCGGCTAGTATTCACGCGGGAAATCGCCTAGACAAAATCTCTACGATCGATTCTAGGATTAATGGGCATATTCTTGACCTGTGCAATATTACGAGTTCAGTGATATGTATTTCATTCCTGTATCACAATTACTTCGATAAATTTTTACATAAAATCCCCCTCCATCTAGACCCAAGGGCCAGTTCATTTATAAGTGTGTCGAAGAGCCAAGACATTGACTTTTATTCTGTGTGTTGAGGACACAAGAGATTGACTTTTATTCCGTGTGTTGAGGACACACTATTATTATTCTGTGCGTCTACGAACGTAGACTTGTATTTGTGTCGAGGACACAAGATATTCATTGTAAAGTGGTAAATTCAGTGATAGATAGTCATAGTACTATAGTTATAGGGACAGTAGCGTCGATAATTCGCCAACGAACAGTGACAGGGAATTTAGTACCTGGACAAGCGAATTTAATAGTCAGGCATAAAGTGTATAATAACCTAATTTTTGTATCAGCGCAAGGATGACATCGATGAATGCAGAGGAAGTGTGGAAGTCTCAACAGTCCGTCCAGATGGCTGCTATGAGATAGAGAACCATCAAGTTGGGGAATGGCATCTGATGTTCTTTGACGGGTGACTACAACACGAGATGAGTACAAATAATATTTTATTATTTATTAAATTAACTTATGGTTTATGGGACATATTTTTGTAAATACTTTGCTTGTGTGATTTAATGTAGTATATTTTGTTTGATCTGGCACACTTTTGTTTGGAAGCAGCTCGCACAATGGTAGTTAATGGAAGGTTCTTTTCTTTGTGTTGTGTTAACTAACGTATCTATGTGAACGGCCGTGTTCGCCTAGGTTACGAAGTGCGGTTAAAAACGTCTCTCGGAGATATGTCGTGTTTCAGAAGTAGGACTGAATTAATATAATTATATAGTAGATTGGAGGGTAATTAAATGTTATTGAAAATTATTATTGATCAGATTCAGTGTGATTATTGCCTTTGGAGCAATGTAATTTGTGACGAAGAGTACTCAGCTCTATCGTAGGTTTTAAATATTGTGTTAAATGTTTGCGAGCTTTAATTCAGCAGACCCATGTGAAAGGTGTTATGTCAGTCCCAGATGTGTGTACTGTGAGTATATTGTTGTGGTATTACAAGCGGGAACTTCAGCAGAGACTGATTTCTGTCAGCTTGGTGCCAGATTCATATTGCATCCTGGCGAGGACAATTATGGATATGTGATTATTGTCTGACCATATGTTGAGTGGGAGGAGATGTTAGCGGCTGTTGATTCCTTGAGATAACAGTTCCGCTGGTCGGCTATTTATATACACTGGATGGGGGACATGACTGGTATTGTGGAAAGAGGTGAGTTGTTGTCACAAGGGCTGACTGAGTTTCGCAAGCAGAGCTCATTAAAGTGGAGTGCAAGTCTGGCTCCAAATTACTTGAAAATAAATATAAATGTGAGAAACTGATCAATGGTAAAATTGTTTAAATAAATGGGAGTTGCCTACGAAACACGATTACCTTCGAAGCGTTTCATTAACATGCAGTTTTGTTAATATAAAGTAATCTTAACCACTCAGGTTGTTTGTTGTTGTTGGTTTATTCTTTGTTTATTGTACATGTCAGTGACCCGTGAGTCACGTGCGGCGCTGTGTTTCCTTGTTGTTGAGCATCCGGCCATTGTGGCAGCTCATTTGGATAAGTGTGTCACCACACTAATAAGGGTCTCAGAGAGATGCCTGTAAATAGTAGAGTTGTAATATGTGTGTCAGAGTTAGATTTAAGGATTTTTATTAATGTTATGCCCATAGCCATAAAAGTTGATTTTACGAGATGATTGTTCGTGAGCACCGTGGATGTTAACCCGTTGTGAACGAATGATCATCCAAGTACTCATTTCCCGTAGATAGTCACCACGCGAACATAAATTCACATGCAAGATAGTGGAACTTGGATCCATATTTTATTAGAAAGGGGGAGATCTGTCTGACTCCTCAAAGTGATAAATATTCATGTCAGGGGAAAATTCAGGGAGGATTTTGTTTATTATTGTTTGTTTTATTCTTTTATGCACAAATTAGTTATTAAATCTAGTTATTATCTTACGTTTTGTCTCCTTTCTTTCTTAGTTATAGTTTTCATCCTATAACCCTTGCCTCAGAAAAGCACGTAGTTTGGCGGACGTAAACACCACACTATGAACTGAACGCGACCCCTTGATCAAAGATTCTTGCATAAAACACTGCTATTCTGAAGGGTTCAGTACATCCACTTTACAATAGGCAGCGCACAAGTAGATTCAACAAATGACCTACGACGCGCGAAGCATTTCAACAAAGTCACGTTTGCGTTCATATACCATTCGTCCGATAGCGATGAAACTAGGCTGAGATTTTGTGTGCACTCCAGGGAAGGTTTCTAGCTTAGTAAATCCCTTTAAAAATAGGTAGAGCACGAGTAGAATCAACAAATGAGCAACGGCGCGCGAAGCGTTTCAACAAAGTCCCATATAATTTCATATACCATTCATCCGATAGCGATGAAACTTGGGTGAGATGTTGTGTACACTCCAGGGAAGGTTTCTGGCTGAGTACATCCATATTACAATATGTAGCGCAAGAGTAAAATCAACAAATGAGCGACGACACGCGAAGCGTTTCAACCAAGTCCCGTATGCATTCATGTACCATTCGTCCGTAGCTATGAAACTTGGGTGAGATGTTGTGTACACGTCATGGAAAATTTCTGGCTTAGTAAATCCACTATACAATATACAGCGCACAAGTTGATTCAACAAATGAGGGACGACGCGCGAAGCGTTTCAACAAAGTCCCGTATAAGGTCATATACCATTCTGCCGTTTGCGGTGAAACTTGGGTGAAATATGGTGGACACTCCAAGGAAGGTTTCTGGCTTAGTAAATACATTTCACAGTAGGTAGCACACGAGTAGATTCGACAAATGAACGACGACATGCGGAGCGTTTCAATACAGTCCCCTATGTCTTCATATCCCATTAGTCCGATAGCGATGAAACTTGGGTGAGATGTTGTGGACACTTACGTGACGGTTTCTAACTTAGTAAATACATTTCACAGTAGGTAGCGCACGAGTAGATTCAACAAATGAGTGACGGAGCGCGAATCGTTTAAACAAAATCAGGTATGCGTTCATATACTATTCATCTGATTGCGATGAAACATTGATCAGTTATTGTGTACCCGCCAGGGAAGGGGACTTAGTAAATCCATTTCACAATAAGTAGCGCAAGAGTAGATGCAACAAATGGGTGACGACGCGCGAAGCGTTTCAACAAAATCCCCTATTGCGTTCATATAACATTCTTCGATTGCGATGAAACCTTGATGAGTTATTGTGTACATGCCAGGGAAGGGCTTCGACTTAGTAATACATTTCTCAATAGGTAGCGCACGAGTAGATTCAACAAATGAGAGACAGCGCACGAATCGTTTAAACAAAACCCCGTATACGTGCATATACAATTCATCCGATTGCGATGAATCATTGATGAGTTATTGTGTACACGCCAGGGAAGGGTTTCGACTTAGTAAATCCATTTCACAACATGTAGCGTACGAGTAGATTCAACAAATGAGTGACAGCGATGAAACTTTTGAAAGTTGTTGTGCACGCTTCCACGAATGGTTCTAAATTAGAAAATCCATTTTACGATAGCTTAGAGGCAGTTAACATGTATTGTATCCAAAAGCACTTCAAGAAACAGAATTTCAACGCCAACACTTTCTTTGATTGGCATTGCAACTCATGCCGGGTACAGCTTGTTTATTTATATAATTTAAAAGTTTTGGCAGAGGAAACATTTATTTATTTATTTGTGCATTCATTTATTTCTTCATTCATTTATTAATTTATATATTTATGCATTCATTCATGTACGGTATTTATTTATTTATTCACTTATATATTTATGTATTTATTTATTTGAGCTGGATAACATCGCGAAATATTCCTGGAGTAGAAATGGGATTAAAATTCACCTCCCCTTATGGTCATAAGACAGGGTGAGCCTTGTCCCAACCCTCATACACGAACTGAAATGATAGTGGAGAATAGTTGATTCCAGGGTAATGAATGTGAGGTTCATTGAGGTACAGTATAATGTTACGTTAGATGGGTCGAATTCCTCGTAAAAAGAAGGTCCCGTAAGTTGTGACCACGTGATTAACGGTCACGTAAAACTACAGGTCTCCTTCAACTTACAATTGAAATCCCCTATGACAGACCCGAAAATCGAACTTAAGCCTTCTAGAAGGACTTCCAATACGTACGGGTGGCGGGCAATTAGCAAGCAGATCCTCCACAGCATAAAATGACACGATCTGAGATCGCTGACCTCATAAATGGAACGCGTCATAAAGACAAACCCACTAATGGCCAAATCACCTCGTCATTCAGAAGTCAGACTGGAGAAACAATACCCAAAACTTTAACGTTAATAAATTTTATTTACGGCAGAAATAAAATGTCTCGCAGTTAATCGAACATTAAAAGTTTTCCTCTGCCAAAACGTTTACTGCCATGAAATGATACGAGGCACAACGGTCTGTAAAATACATATAACAAAAGTGGGCCATGAAATAGCTTCGCCTTTATGGCTCTTATAATTCAAGAAAAATACTCTTGGTGGTACTTTGGAAGGCTTTTATAGTTAGCGATGTAACAATGTGGATAAAGCTCTTCATTATATGAAGTTAAATTCAGTCTTTAAGATATCAAACCTAGCCTACTGAAGTTGAGTGATGCGTTACAGGATGTGCAATAATTTATGTAGTGAGTAAATCATCATTGATAATATTACAACTTTTCAGTCGATCATCACAATGTGATTTCAATTACTGTGACATGCGAAAAATAACCTGAAAAATTACATTATTCATTTATTTTATTTTTCTATTATCGAATTTGGCCAACTATAGACTAAGGAAGCTTGTAGTTGAAGGTGACCGTTAATCTCGCGATCATGAGCCACGGGACCTCCTTTTTGCGTGGAATCCGAACCACAGGACATGGCATTTCACTTCGAAAATCTCACATGCATTGACTGGGAATCGAACCCGGTCCATCTAGGTGAGAGGCAGACAGCTTGACCACTGAGCCACCACGCCCCGCAACTATAGTCTGCAAGGACCTCGAGACTTATTGGCTTTCTTTCTCTTCTCTTCCCAGAACTTCTTCATCCTGTCACTTCTTTGTTTTCTCTCCTCCTCGGAAATGATCCGTTTGGGCCTCCTGCTTGGTGGTTTCGCCTGAGATGATTTTACTCCGTCAACTTGACTGCGGAACTCTCTTCTATCATGGGCCATCGGTGGAGTAATTCCAACCCGCTGCATCCCTCTTCACCTCATCTACCCATTTAGATGTGACCTTTAACACAATGATGTAGCTGAAGATCCTTTTGGTCAGCCAGCCTTCATCCATTCGTAGTAAATGTCCGTAGAACTTTGGCCTCCGCTTCTTCATTACGTCTGTGATCTCTTCAGTACACTTGTAAAGTTCTATTTATTTATTTATTTATTTATTTATTTTCAAAAAACCAACACTGAAAATTGGCTTCAAAGCTAGGCCTATCTAGCGTGAATCATCGCTCATCAGCCTCAAAGACTGACTTAGCCCTTACCCTGCTGATGTCTGTTCCTCACCCGCTTGCTGGCTGATTTCCTGAATGTTTAGCTACGTTCATAAGGACACAAAATAAATGTGGTTTGGGTTAAAAATGAATTAAGAAGTCCGTTTGATTTCCGAAATTCTTACACCACAGGTTATGCCAGTTTCAGGTAATTATGAAAAAAACTATATTGCAAATAAAGTCACAAAATGACACATTTTTTTAGTAAAGAAAAACATAAACATTTGAGAAAATTGAAAACTTATTTCACTACACTGTTGACGTCTAAATCACAATTTAATTCTTAAAAAAACAATACCTTAGACTGAAAACGAAAACACTTCTCGTAATGCATTACGTGACTACGCTTTACTAATGCAAGGGGTGACAAGAAGTTCAACGTCCAACGAGTTCTCATGCCTTCAAAAAGATCGATATTTTTCCAATAAACAGTGGCATGGTGCTAACGACAGCTTTTACAACTGCATGTCCAGTGGTTATATCCATACAGAAGTCTAGAGCTGTAATATTACGTTTGCCTCCAAAGACAAAGCGCGAGAAATCGATCAACGTAGGCTAATATTATACCTGCAGCAGTATTAGAGAGTTACCTTACAACGTAGCATTACAGCGCCCACTCACTAACTGTTCCATCCGCATCCCCCTTCATTTACCCATCTGGTGTGATCTAGAACAGAGTTTTTCTAAGTCCTGAACACCACGGACCCCCATCTAAAATCATACCAACTTCGCACCCCCCCCCCCCCTTTCCATCCCCATCCCCCCCCCCCCCCCACACACACACAAAATCAATTTATTCCAATTCAACAATGATACACACACTCATATTTCTTGGCTAATAGCGAAGGCACATACGCTACAACATGCCACTGCTGCCAGCCTGCTAAACGCTGCGAGTAACTTATGTTATCATATTTAGCAACCTCATCTTCTAGCTAGAAAAGGAAATCGGCTGGATTTTTATCACGTACTTTGTTTGTTAATCATAAACAAAGTGTGTCTTTTATTTAGGGCCATTCAAAATATTAAATATTGACATCTTTTTAACTAGTCACGGTATGGTGGTCCGCAGACCACTCTTTTAGTGGTACCTTCGTCCCAAGGATGATGAGTTTTATTCCCTGCTCTACCAAGAAATTAACTCTAGTTGTTGTTTGAGGACTGAAACGGCGGAACCTCGTTTCATTGAGGAGATGAGCTTGGTTCCTGCCTCATCGATCCTAGAAGTGGATATCCACGTTTCATACTTTTACTTCAGGCAAATGCCGGGACAAGTACACACGCATCAGGACCGAAATAACAATAATACTGTATATAAAATATTTTATACTCACACACCAACTCATGTACACAGGGCTGATGGCCACTTTGCCACAAGCTCTTCAATGAATTAACAAAACCTTGTGTAATCTCAGTGTTGTCTTAAATGATAGACTATATGAATTGACCATAGCTGGGTATTTTTGATTGAACGCCTGAGGGCTCCCAACAAGTTCAATTTCAAGTAGTTCCAACTTTGGCTACCAGATGCTACAGTCACTATAACCTAGCGGTGAACGTTGGAACATCATAGAGCGTTTCTAACCAGCCAAATAATACCTACACACTACCAATTGCAGTGTTAGATTTTATTACGTGCCATAAATCTATGACATGGGCCCGCCAGCTCTACTTCCCCTCCGAAGGAAGGCATACTGAAGGATTTTAACGCTCTTAAAAATCCCATGACTTCGGCCGGGTTTGAACCCGCGATCTTGGGCATAGAATTTCAGCATGCTACCGACTACGCCATCGAAACCGAATTTGTCCTAAATTATGGACTAGGAACATCTTCACCATCAATCCTACATAGACTATGTAGGCTACTGTATTTGAATGCGATATGCATTATCCTGATAGAGTTAGTTTGAGGACTATAGAAGAATGGATAATTATAATTCTTTTGGTCTATGAATAGAGTAGGTACCTTGAACATTAAATTAGGTACCAGATTGACATTTGCCCAGAGTAACTGTGGAAGAAACGGTGGGTAAAACACACTCAGGACAGCCAATGTCACCGTCGGGATTCAAACCTCAAATCACTTACTTGAACCATCTCATTACATTTGTGGAGCTTGACCAAGTGAATATGGCGGCGATGGGACTCGTTGGTTATCTACATAGCTACTGCACTATACATTCGACGCAACCTGTTGACATATTCTAAATTGGGCCTTCCCCTACGGTTCTTGTTCATTACTCCTCTTTCCATCACGAATTTAACTGACACCGACAGCCTTAAAATGTGTCCTACTAACTTACCTCTCCCAGTCATCGGTAGACGCCACAACAATATCGACTAATCTACTCATTTGTTGTCTTACATACGGTACCCATAAGATTTTCATCGTTCTCTTATGGCAGGACATTGTAAATTGAGCACTTTTGGCATCTGTGTTCTCTGCTACATCCAAGATCCTACCTTTCTGTCACACTTGCGAAAGATGTTGTACACCGTCAGCACGTTCAGGAATGTCTCACAGTGACCTCCGCATGATACGGATGATGACTCGGGATGTAATGTTTCCCACGATGGAGGTTTTTTAAACTTTTGACAAGAGATCATAATTACATGGACTCTCATCAAGTGAATACGGTGGTAATTTAGCACTTATGGTAATCCGTTATGTATACATATGGTGCCACTCTGCTAAAGACATGATCTTCTCTTGCGTGACTAACTATGGGAAGTGACAGGAGATTTACCAACTTCATGTCGGTCGTCGACATTCAGAACCCATAATATGATTGAGTGGGTGTATTGTACATGCTGGTACTAGATTGGTGAAGAGTGTCATGTAAGGCACACGTCTTTCGCTCGTGATAGAATTCCAAGAACGAGTGATAGCAGTTCTTTTATTGACCATTAAATATTCATATGCTGGTAGTTTCTAGAAGTTTTATGAACATTCACTAATGACCTTGGAGAGGCCGAGCAGGCCTTTCTACACTGGTCAAAACAATTAGGGGATCAGTCGAGATATCTAGATTCTGACGTATCGTCATCGACAGAATGACCTAAAATGGGTCGACGTCTTTCTGTCGGTTCTACGGACTGGAGACAACAACAATACGGCAACCGAGATAGTGGTAATAACAGGAAGTTGCTGCAGAGGGGGTTGGTGTGGACGTGTGTTTACTCTACCAAACGAATGACACAAGCAGTTGGGTTCAGGTGGTGTAGTGAGCAGGAAGTGCAATGCAACAACAACGTGACTTACCCGAAGGTATGGCATGGAGAGCCATAGGAAGGTTGGAAGCGGGACAGACTCAGAGGGAGGTCGCTGCAGCTATTGGAGTGTCCCAAAGTGTAATTTCCAGGACCTGCACACGATTTCAGACAACAGGAACCGTTAAAAGAAGGCCAGGCCAAGGTCATCCACGGGTAACATCAGCAAGAGATGACCGTTATCTCCGGGTAACAGCCCGTCGAGACGGGAGGCTGAATGCAACTCAGCTGCAACGCACCCTCCAGGTGGCAACAGGGCGCGCCATATCAACACAAACAGTCCTAAATCGCATTCGGGAAAGTGGCCTCTACGCACGGAGACCTATGGTGTGTGTCCCATTAAAACCACGCCACCGTTTAGCCCGCAGAAACTGGGCGGAGGAACATCAGGATTGGCGTCGTAACGAATGGCGCCGGGTTCTGTTCACAGATGAGTCACGATTTTGTGTTCAGCCGGACAATCGTCGTTCCCTCAACTGGAGAAAACGTGGAACTCGGAACAATCCCGCGTGTGTGCAGGAAACAGCACAATATCATGGTCGTGGACGAATGGTGTGGGCAGGAGTCAGTATTGGCGGACGTACGGACCTCTATGTCGTTCAGAATGGCGTTTTGACTGCTCAGAGGTATCGAGACATGATCCTTCAACCGTTTGTTGTGCCCTACGCTGGTGCCATAGGCGATGGGTTCATTCTGGTTGACGATAACGCAAGTCCCCACAGAGTTGCACTGGTGGACAACATGCTTGATGACGAGGGCATTGAACGAATTGAGTGGCCAGCCTGTTTACCGGACTTAAACCCGATTGAGCATGTCTTGGATGCACTTGGCAGACGCATTGCAGCCAGACCAGCACCTCCCACCTCGGTTGCCGAGCTGGATATTGCACTCATGGAAGAATGGCCAAATATCCCTCAAGAGCTGATTGATAACCTTATACTGCCCATGCCACGCAGGTGTGCAACTGTCCTGGCCATCCCAGGTGATCACACACCATATTAGAGGGCAACGAGAATGACTTTTTCACTATTATGGTAGCCATATGGTGCCTCGCTCTAAGTCAACGCCATGTAAACCACCAGTAAAGAGTTGAGACAGCACAATATCGTACTGTAGCACACACAAATTACAATTGTAACCGAACTCTGAATAAAAGACGTTACCCTATGTATCTTGTGTATGATATCTCACCTGATCCCCTAATTGTTTTGACCAGTGTAGTTGACGCCCGTTGGCGACCTGCGCGTCGTAATGAGGATGAAGTGATGATGAAGACGTCACATACACCCAGTCCCCGAGCCACGGGAATTAACAACAGGAGATTAAAATCCCTGATGGCTCAGCTGGGAATCGAACCCGGTGCACTTCAGGCCAAAGTCTAGCACGCTAACCATTCAGCCACGAAGCCGGACATGAATGTTACAGAAAGCGCGTTATTGTGCATGGCGATTACTTTTAAGGCCACTAAAGGTTTCTATGTCTTGTTTGTTGTTGGTTTTCGGATATCATTCACCGAACTTTGTAGCCACACAACGTCCTTTGCTCAAATTACCATTTTGACTCTGAGAGGCAGAGAGGTCCATCACAAGTGTTAGGTAACTATTTGTTCCTAGATAACCGCTGTGTGATGGTTGATTTATGCCGAGGTCGGGTCTGTCCATGTGAGCTCAGTACATCTGTTTCCTTGTCGACCATAAAGCTGCTCCCCGTCAGGCCTTTGTGCTGTCACTCGTCTGCCGCTCCGCGACAAGTCTCAAGTGAGGAGGACCAGAGCGTAACCACGTTCACTCTGGCTTAGCGCTAGCCAAACAAAAGAGTGGGTCAGAGAACGCTTCACTTGCTAAGAATGTGTACTTTATTGTCTACCATCCCGATGGTTGTGCCTAAAGTTATGGAAATACAATGTAAAATAATGTATGAAATTAAGAGAAAGAAATTTAAATGCCTTTCAGTCAGTCAACACGATTGAACCCAAATCGTAATTGGTGTTACTCTATACATCTGAAACAAAGAATACATGTTGGTTCATATCGGGACAGTGAATTGTGTCGGAAGCTGAACGAGAAGAGCACCACATCACCCAAATAACCAGCTAAGTACTAAACCCTTTGGAAAATAGCATGTAGACAAGATTCAAAATTTCGGGGTCGTAATGGATTCTTGTGAATGTGATTTAGAGGTTTTGCTATCAACATAACTTCCAGGGTTCATAAGGTTAACTTATTATTATTATAAAGCCAAGAAAAACAACAGGATCTACTAACAAATGAAATTTATTAACTGAATCAAACATAAAAAAGGAAAACTATAACCACCCTTTTATTGTTCACTCGCGTGAACAGATCTAACACTGACCAGCCTGACGTACCGTGACGACACGGCATGACAGCTGTCAACAAGCATTGTGACTGAAATGTCACTTAAGTCAAAGTAACAAAAGAAAACGGATCACAAGATCCAAATATAACAAACAAATAAAATAGTACAAAAATTTAATATTTATGAGCGACACGGGTTTTAAGACTAGTTCAAGTAATGAGCATTTTGACGGGCGCTCGTTTCCGACCAAAACAGTTGGTTCGGGAACGGACTCCGTACTGCGAAGGACGAATTACGGAAATGTGGGAACAACAATTACATATTTATATACACTACTGACATGCTCTAACCTTAGATTACCACAACCAAATACACGTGTGTATTATTTAAAATAAGGGCTGCGGAATTACCGTCTTATACCTTAAACACTAGGATAGCATAACATGACATGAACAAGTTTGGCCGGTTGCCAAATTATATTTATATGAATACAATGGCCTTGAAAATAAGAGCCAACAACAACAAAATACAACTTTTAATTTTCACGCCGGAAAGTTTGGCGTTTTAAAACAATGAACAAATAAGTCGTAGTAATGATAAAAGAAACTTGGATCGACAACATGGCAACTTCCCAAATTAAACCAAATAAAATAACCTTAACTCATTAGGCTTTAAAGCAAACATAACGTGTCATAACGAGCTGGAGACAACCGGGCCTGTTATCGCATCACCGAGAGAGTGGCTGATTTCTTCCCCCAAGTAGTAATTAGTGCCATGCTAAATATAGATTCTGGCCCATAGCCAGCGTACAGCACCTTTGCTAATCGCCACCTGTTAAACGCGTACAAATAAATAACACATTATCTCAAAACATCCTCTCAGGGATTTTTAAGAATACATTCCCAGGTCAAACTTATCCCCACGGATAACTAGTTTGCCGGAATGATATCGCAGTCATGGACAGGCTTTACCTCTCCTCATCATCATCACTTACACCCAAAAATACGTGGCACATTTCTCGAAGATCACGTCGTAGCATTAATCAGCACACCTCTCAGATAATGACACACAACATGTCCAAATGACAATAAAGAATAAATAACAGGATCAGTCCTAGCCCGAGTTATCAAAGCAACAAAATGCAAATATTCCCCCCACGTAGTAATTAGTTTAACATATCATTAAATCAGTCCATTTATCATTGTCGTTCCTAGGTTCTCATTCATGGCTACACTTTTTATAGATACGTTAATCGATGCGGCCGTTTCGCTATAAGAATTACGTATACATAAGGAAAACATTTAAATTACAAAATTTACTGTACAACAATTGTCACGCAATGCCAAAAATTACTACACGCATGTCAGTTAAGAAATCAAACCCTAAAATTTAAATTAAATCACACAAATAAAATCTATACAAAGTTCCACACATCTCTCGCGATTCCCCTCGTCCAAAATCAATAAATCAATTTTTTAATACTCATCACTTAAACTGCTTTCCAGAGGCCTCCCGCCTCGTCAATTCCCATCATTAGGCCGTTAGCCCATAACACTGATGGTAATGGAGGATGAAGCTTGCTGTCTTCTCTCCATGGTCGACATTTTGCTGCTGTTAAAACACAATTAAATCAAAGTTTTTAAACTGTTCTATCTGCGTTCTAAGTATTTTATTTCCTCAGATCGTCCTATGCAGAATCGTCGACTTTCCCTATTCTATGGCTAATTGCCATCTCACAATTTATGAAAATTTCCAACTTCGTTGCCGACACACAACTATAATTTTAAAACCATATCGTCTTAAGGACGTCTTAAATGACTGTCGAAGAATAATTAGGAGTGCCCCGATTCATCTCAGACATTTGTATATATACAGAAAGCCTAAAGTTTCAATGGTGGGAGAAAAACAGCTCCTCAATATTTTAAGTAATGGGCCTATAATTATGTGTGACCTCTCAAAATTCTTGTATTTTCTCACAGGTCGCGAATCTGCCGTCGAACATGCAAACCGATCGCTAGATCTTTTTATATCCGATTGCCGCGCAAAACACACTGACGCTATGTTCTGGCGTCATGTTTTCTTATTGGTCAGATAAGTTGGCTTCGGAGTTCTGACCTTACAAATCCCGCCCTTATTTTCACGTCACGACTATTCTCCTCTCTCTCACTCCTTGCCTTGTACGCAGCATTGTGGCCTTTTATGGTCACGTACGCCACAGCGTCATATCTGATCTTCTCAGAAATCCAAGAATAACATAGGTTGTGAAACTATTGGTCATTTCCAGCCAGCACGTAGCATGTCTTACCAAGTCCAGATTTCTTGCTACATCAATATTACTCAAATATCCAGCATATCATGTATTTAGTATTTCCATCGTTTTTATTAATATGAAACATTATTATTGGACACAATGATAAGGGTTCATCCGACCCCTAGTTGATGAAATTCGAACTCAAATGAAGTCGAATTTCACATCCCCTACTTTTCTGGCTCAAATTTGAAGTTGCTGGTCACCCTCAAATATAATGACTGTCCGCCTCTGTCTGTTTCAGTAGCCGTCTCGTTCCAAACTCATTAGGAAATTCCTGTATACTTATGCCCTCCGGCCTCTTTCCTTGCTACTCGTCTCCCCTCTCACTCTTTCAAAACATCAACATATTCATTAACGACTTCCGCCTGAACTTGTAAACACGTCAGAGCTGTCTTTTGAGCGCTTTCACCACTCGAGTACCCCCGTATCTTTTGTTGTATGTTATCACGCGAATGTTTAATTTGCTGCAGTAACATTATTTCTCGGTTCGTATGGCTCTCTCTGATGATACAATTTTAAATGTGAAATATTATACACTGCCATGTTTCCTGTGCTCACCTCTCGGACTCTGTAGGCGTTGTTACCTAAATTCGTAACCCCTAGTTGAACTTCCTTAAGCTGCTCCTGTCTCTTCTCCATTTATCATTATTTCCTTCCATGTTACGTGGCTCCTCCAGGTACTGTTGTGACTCAGCGTGTCTTTCGTTCCAATTTCTCTGATCATCCCTTGGATCCGATTGCTCGTTAAACCGCTGGTTATCTTGTGCGTTATGTTGCTGGTTGTAACGCCTATTGTCTCTGGGCCTATATTGTTGATTATAGTGTCCTCCACGCCATCCTCGATTGTAAGGTGCGTTATTATTATTCCTATTGTATGACGTTTGGTATCTCCTATTATCTCGCCACTGCTGATTGTTTGTGTTCCGGTAGCGGTTAGTTCCTTCCTGATTGTTATGGTTTCTGTCCCTATTTTCGTATCTCGGTTGAGATCTCGGCTCATATTCTTCGGTGCTCTGCCGTCTTTGGTTATCCCCAGTGTTTGTAGCTTGCGACCTCGTGTTTTTGTTCGGTGTCTTGACTACTTCGACTGCATTAACTAACTCTATCTGTCTCTTCTCTCTCGGGTTGATGTAATTAGTGGTTTCATCTATCTTCCTTAATACCTCTTCTGCCTGGACCACGGTCGTAATATTTGCCGCCACCAAGAATTGCTGAACGCTAATAGGCATCTGCTTTCCTATAGTAGTTATTAGCTCCATTTCGCTCGGGGGATTATCAAGATCCTGCAATTTGACAAGTTGCATGGCGAAAAAATCTGCATATTTCGTCTGATGCGTGGAATGGTATTTGCGCGAGTATAAATCCATTCGCAAGCTTTGTTGATACGACCCACTCCAGTATTTGCTTAGGAAGGCCTTGTGGAAACCTTCCATTGATTTAAATGTGTTCTTAAATCCAAGATACCAGGTAAGTGCTGAGCCCGCCAAAAATTTTTCAACCATTCTTAATTGTCGCGTTGAGCTAACATTTTGGTCCGAAAAATATTCTGTCAGTTCCCTTAAGAAAGCTTTAGGTGTCCCTCCGCTCTCTGGTAAAAACTTATTCGGTTTAAATTCGTTTCCACGGATGACTTGTATAACTTGCGTGGGAAGTTGTGTGTTTTGAGGTGTCGAGCTACGACCCTCATAATTCTGGAATGCTTGCGTGTCTACCGTTCTTGGACTTTGCCCAAGCTCGTGGCTGTCTATTGTGTGCTCTCTTTCCGCATTCTCCCCTTTCCCCTTTTCCATTAGTGTCGCAAACATCGTATTATGTCCAAGTGACTGCAACTCCGATTTTATCATGCGGTCCTCTTGAATTTGAAATCTTAACTTCATATTTTCTTCTAACGCCTGTATTTTCGCGTTATTTTCCCCTAGCTTCTTGCTTACTGCGAGCCGTTCATCTTTCGAATCAGCGCTCATCTTGGTCCAATCTTTCCTAATAGTATCCTTCAATTTAACAAAGCGTTTTTCGACTTCCTGTTGATTAGCCTCCTGATTATCTTCAAGTTTATCTATCCTTTCTCCCAGAGAAATGTTGTTCTGTTCTAATGTTTGTTTAATTTCTTCCTGGTCAATTTCTAACTTTTTCCATTTCTTAATTGATTGTATTTCTAATTTGTTGAGTTCCGTCACTAAGCCCGTGATATTGTTATCTACTGTAATTATCTGATCTTGCATACCCTGTGTCCCTCGTTCGATATTCTCAAACCTTTTTTCTAAGTTTGTGTGTGCTTCTTTGATTTCAGATGAGCTGGTCAAACACGCTTGCTCGATTTGTGCTAGTTTTGCCATAACAGTCTCATCCATTCCTTTTATTTCCTTTTTAAACGAATCTTCGATACCTTTTATTATTCCTAATTGTTTGGTATTGTTAGTGCTAACGTCCTTTGCTAATTGGATTAGCTGTTCTTTTGTGTGCTCTTTGATTTCTACCGTTAGCGCAGCTAGATTTTGAGTGTTCCTTTCGTCTTGTGCGTTTAACATTTCATTGTTTTTCTCAGACTGCCTATGTAATTGTTCACTAACCAGAATGTTTTGTGTAGCGATTTTCTGATTTATATTCTCGTTAACTTCAGATAGTTTTGTGTTTAACTGTGTCTGTATTTCTTCCGATTGTTTATTTATAGCAGCTAACTGTGTCTGCGTTTCTGTCGATTGTTTATTTATGGCCGTTAACTGTGTCTGCGTTTCTTCACTATTCGCCGCTAACTGTGTCTGCATTTCTACACTATTTGCCGCTAACTGTGTCTGCGTTTCTTCACTATTTGCCGCTAACTGTGTCTGTATTTCATTGGTTATGTCCTTTCTCATCTCACTAAGTTGTTCTCGCGTACGAGCGGATGCTAGTTCAATCACTTCGCGAATTTCTCCCAGAGTTGCCATCACAACAATAATATATTTGAGACATAGGGAAATGACATAAGGGCGGAGCCCTGGATACGCGCGCTCACATATATTAAATATACACACATTAACCCTTTATATACTCAGTTCATTTACTTTAAATTACTCCCACAAACTATAGCATCACTGAGTATAATTTACTTATTATTCCATTTAATTTTAACCCTTTGATTCAGTTATAATCTTCCTGACCTTACTTTACTTACAAATTTTAACCAATTAATAGAGTATTAATTAGTTTTTAAGGTCTAACCTTCCTGTCAAATAATTCTTTGAGTTTGGCTTTTCTACACAAAGCTAATTTAATTTTATTGGGCGCCTGGAACAGTTTGTTCTAATTTTAATCAAAGTTCAAACACTTAACTTGTTCCACATTTACTTTATTGCAAACTCCATGACTTTATATTTTCAAACATTTGGCGGTATTATCTTCGCCTAACTTACGTTAATAAACTTATCACATGCCGGTGATCTATTTTTTTACTCTAAAACACAAATGCCACACGTTCGGAAGCCAAAGTAACTCTTATAAACCCTTTGGAAAATAGCATGTAGACAAGATTCAAAATTTCGGGGTCGTAATGGATTCTTGTGAATGTGATTTAGAGGTTTTGCTATCAACATAACTTCCAGGGTTCATAAGGTTAACTTATTATTATTATAAAGCCAAGAAAAACAACAGGATCTACTAACAAATGAAATTTATTAACTGAATCAAACATAAAAAAGGAAAACTATAACCACCCTTTTATTGTTCACTCGCGTGAACAGATCTAACACTGACCAGCCTGACGTACCGTGACGACACGGCATGACAGCTGTCAACAAGCATTGTGACTGAAATGTCACTTAAGTCAAAGTAACAAAAGAAAACGGATCACAAGATCCAAATATAACAAACAAATAAAATAGTACAAAAATTTAATATTTATGAGCGACACGGGTTTTAAGACTAGTTCAAGTAATGAGCATTTTGACGGGCGCTCGTTTCCGACCAAAACAGTTGGTTCGGGAACGGACTCCGTACTGCGAAGGACGAATTACGGAAATGTGGGAACAACAATTACATATTTATATACACTACTGACATGCTCTAACCTTAGATTACCACAACCAAATACACGTGTGTATTATTTAAAATAAGGGCTGCGGAATTACCGTCTTATACCTTAAACACTAGGATAGCATAACATGACATGAACAAGTTTGGCCGGTTGCCAAATTATATTTATATGAATACAATGGCCTTGAAAATAAGAGCCAACAACAACAAAATACAACTTTTAATTTTCACGCCGGAAAGTTTGGCGTTTTAAAACAATGAACAAATAAGTCGTAGTAATGATAAAAGAAACTTGGATCGACAACATGGCAACTTCCCAAATTAAACCAAATAAAATAACCTTAACTCATTAGGCTTTAAAGCAAACATAACGTGTCATAACGAGCTGGAGACAACCGGGCCTGTTATCGCATCACCGAGAGAGTGGCTGATTTCTTCCCCCAAGTAGTAATTAGTGCCATGCTAAATATAGATTCTGGCCCATAGCCAGCGTACAGCACCTTTGCTAATCGCCACCTGTTAAACGCGTACAAATAAATAACACATTATCTCAAAACATCCTCTCAGGGATTTTTAAGAATACATTCCCAGGTCAAACTTATCCCCACGGATAACTAGTTTGCCGGAATGATATCGCAGTCATGGACAGGCTTTACCTCTCCTCATCATCATCACTTACACCCAAAAATACGTGGCACATTTCTCGAAGATCACGTCGTAGCATTAATCAGCACACCTCTCAGATAATGACACACAACATGTCCAAATGACAATAAAGAATAAATAACAGGATCAGTCCTAGCCCGAGTTATCAAAGCAACAAAATGCAAATATTCCCCCCACGTAGTAATTAGTTTAACATATCATTAAATCAGTCCATTTATCATTGTCGTTCCTAGGTTCTCATTCATGGCTACACTTTTTATAGATACGTTAATCGATGCGGCCGTTTCGCTATAAGAATTACGTATACATAAGGAAAACATTTAAATTACAAAATTTACTGTACAACAATTGTCACGCAATGCCAAAAATTACTACACGCATGTCAGTTAAGAAATCAAACCCTAAAATTTAAATTAAATCACACAAATAAAATCTATACAAAGTTCCACACATCTCTCGCGATTCCCCTCGTCCAAAATCAATAAATCAATTTTTTAATACTCATCACTTAAACTGCTTTCCAGAGGCCTCCCGCCTCGTCAATTCCCATCATTAGGCCGTTAGCCCATAACACTGATGGTAATGGAGGATGAAGCTTGCTGTCTTCTCTCCATGGTCGACATTTTGCTGCTGTTAAAACACAATTAAATCAAAGTTTTTAAACTGTTCTATCTGCGTTCTAAGTATTTTATTTCCTCAGATCGTCCTATGCAGAATCGTCGACTTTCCCTATTCTATGGCTAATTGCCATCTCACAATTTATGAAAATTTCCAACTTCGTTGCCGACACACAACTATAATTTTAAAACCATATCGTCTTAAGGACGTCTTAAATGACTGTCGAAGAATAATTAGGAGTGCCCCGATTCATCTCAGACATTTGTATATATACAGAAAGCCTAAAGTTTCAATGGTGGGAGAAAAACAGCTCCTCAATATTTTAAGTAATGGGCCTATAATTATGTGTGACCTCTCAAAATTCTTGTATTTTCTCACAGGTCGCGAATCTGCCGTCGAACATGCAAACCGATCGCTAGATCTTTTTATATCCGATTGCCGCGCAAAACACACTGACGCTATGTTCTGGCGTCATGTTTTCTTATTGGTCAGATAAGTTGGCTTCGGAGTTCTGACCTTACAAATCCCGCCCTTATTTTCACGTCACGACTATTCTCCTCTCTCTCACTCCTTGCCTTGTACGCAGCATTGTGGCCTTTTATGGTCACGTACGCCACAGCGTCATATCTGATCTTCTCAGAAATCCAAGAATAACATAGGTTGTGAAACTATTGGTCATTTCCAGCCAGCACGTAGCATGTCTTACCAAGTCCAGATTTCTTGCTACATCAATATTACTCAAATATCCAGCATATCATGTATTTAGTATTTCCATCGTTTTTATTAATATGAAACATTATTATTGGACACAATGATAAGGGTTCAGTACTTTAGTTAGTTAGTTATTGTTTTAAGGTCATCTGCCCCTAGCTAAGTACTGTAATCCATGTCCGGCTCCGTGGCTAAATGGTTAGCGCGCCAGGCTTTGGCCCGAAGTGCCCCGGATTCGAATCCCGGCCGAGCCATCAGGGATGTTAATCTTCTGGAGTTTATTTCCGTGGCTCGGGGACTGGGTGTATGTGACGTCTCCATCATCTTTTCATGCTCATTACGACGCGCAGGTCGCCCACAGGCGTCTAGAAAGACCTGCACTCTACCTCTCCGGAGGCCACACGATAATTTCATCACCTTAATCCATATTCAAGTTTGAACAAAAACTTAACCATTGCACATTATCACACTAAACAAGGTCAATAGCCACTAACATTATCAAAACAAAACACCCAGAGGTATGCAAATTATTGGACTCGATGGAAATATTCCCAACATTTTGGCTACTTTGTACGTTTTGTGACTTAATACAGTTGAAATGTTTTGCAAGGTGCTGACATTATTTCAAATGTTTAATCAATAGCTTTAATAACATTTTCTTTAAAGAATATGAAAGCAAACTAATTATTCACAGTTTCCACTAAAAGGGGAGTCTTATTAATGCAGATTGCCACACGTTTTGTTTTGATTACATTAGTGTAGTTTTCGTGTGAATTTCGACCACAGAGTTTGAAAGTGTTTTATTACTGAGTGTCCACTCTTCAACTATTCAAACACTCGTGGAGATTGGATTGAAAACACCCGAATTAGAGGATACATTCCAAAGTCAATGAAAGAAAGAAGAAATGGACCCAGCTCAGGTGTCCCTCAGAATCTCCAATTTCAAAAATTTCCAGATGCAATTCCTGATGGAAAAAGTTGTAAGTTCACAGGGGAGAAAACATTTCTAAATAGGGTAACGTAATGACATGAAATAAATCATGTTTGAAGAGTTTCCGTATTGACGTTATACTATAATTGAAATACTTATAGTATTTTTGTATTTATATTACGCGCGAGTCATTTCAACAAACGACTGTTGGCGTGTTCATCGCTTCAACGTGTGAGTTGGTGAGTTGTGCGCATGCCCGCGAAGGTGTCTGGATTAGAAAATCAATTTTACAATAGATGACGCGCAAGTTATTTCAACAAATGAGCTTTGGTGAGCTGTTGTGCTCGTCCACCGGGATGTCTGAATAAGTGAATCAATTTTATAGTAGGTGGCTCATGAGTCGCTTCAACAAATGAGTGTATTTCATACAGTTTAGCGGCAGTATATATATTTTCTTTGTATGCGTGCGTATCCAAAAGCACATTAATAAACAAACTTATAACACGAACACTTACATACTTTCTTCCTGTCTTTCTTTCGTTCTTTCTTTTTAGCCTATTTTCAATTTAAAAAAAATAGGCTTATGAGATCACCTTTTGTCCGTGTGTGTGTGTGCGTGTGTGTGTGTGTGTGAGGTGTGTGTGTGTGTGTCCCTAATAAAATCTAAACGGCTGGAGCGATTTCAATGAAACTCGGGAAGTTCATAGCACTATTCCCGGCGACCTCGACCGTGCCCTTCAAATTTTGTTACGTCTCACCAATCCAACATGGCGGCTGTGCGAAATATTTCACCAGCATTCAATATCTCCGAAACTATTACCGATATCGCTCTGGAATTTTGTACGTGGATAAAAGGCACTACTAGAAGTTCACCTATGAGACTTTCAAAAACCTGGTGACTACAAAACCAACATGGCGGTCAAGCGAAATTGAGACTTTTAAATAGACATTTCTCGCGATTTAACTATCCAAACGTAATGAAACTTGGTACAGCAAATGTTTATACACATTGTAATGCACTGGAGTCTAATTTAGTTCAATTGTTTACATAACCTCAAAATGGCGGCTGTGCGAATTATTTCACTGACATTCTATATCTCCGAAACTATTACAGATATCATCATGCAATTTTGTACGGTGATAAAGGGTACTGATTCAAGTTTACCTATGTATATTTCATAAACCTGTAAAGTACAAATCGATCATGGCGACCAAGCGAATTTGAAATATTTTAAAAGACTTTTCTCGTGATTTAACTCTCTGAGCGCAGTGTAATGTGGTAGAGTAAATGATTTTGCAGGTAGTAATGCACTGCCATCTAATTTAATTCAATTGTTTACATAACCTCAAGATGGCGGCTGTGCGAAATTTTAAAATTAAGTTTTTATTCTTGTGTCGTAATCGTGCGATCGAAGTGAAAGTTTGAATAATGAACCTAGGCAACAATTGTCCTTGAATGGTACATAACTCTATGGCCTATACATATAACAATCCTAAATGGCGAGCTTCCGAAATATTTAGACGGTTCTCAATATCTATGAATCTTTTACAGCAACCAAACTGATTTTTTTTACGTTCATAGAGACTATGAACATATGTTCACCTATAGGACTTTCAGTAACCTGGTGAGCACAAATCCAACATGGCGGCGACGCGAAGTATACATATTTAAATGGACGTTTCTCGCGAATTAACTATCCGAGTGCCGTGAAACGTTGCACGTTAAATGCTTATCCAAATGTTGATCCACTGGCATGTAATTTATTTCAATTGTGTGCATAATCACATTATGGCTGGTGTGCGTACTTTTAAAATCTCGTTTTTACTTCTTGTGTTCTAATCATGCGATTGAAGTTTGAATACCACACGTACACAGTAATCTTAATGTAATAGTACAAAAATAAAAATCCATACTGGCGACCATATGAAATATTTAGACGGTTCTCAATATACGAGGCACGTCCAGAAAGTAAGTTCCGTTTGGTAATAAAATTGAATTGTGTATAGATACAGAAAAAATATTTATTGCACAACATTCTACACCTCTTAAACTACTTTTCCACATAACTGCCGAACTTTTGCAGGCATTTGTCATAGCGTGGCACAAGTTTTTGGATACCTTCTACATAGAAGTTTGCCGCCGACCGTAAACGAGAGTGAAGACTCCCCCGTAAGATATCTTACCACTTGGCCACTACTGTTAGGCAAATTGCGTATGTGGTCAGGAGAATTCCTAAACATACGAAGTTCTCCTGGTAAGCACGCAATTTGCCTAACAGTGGTCGCCAAACGGTAGGATATCTTACAGGGGAGTCTTCACTCTCGTTTACGGTCGGCGGCAAACTTCTATGAAGAAGGTATCCAAAGACTTGTTCCGTGCTATGACAAATGCCTGAAAAAGTTCGGCAGTTATGTGGAAAAGTAGTTTAAGAGGTGTAGAATATTGTGGAATAAATAATTTTTCTGTATCTGTACACAATTTAATTTTATTACCAAACGGAACTTACTTTCTGGACGTGCCTCGTATACGAATCTGTTACAGCAATTAAACTGAAATTTTGTATGTTGATAGAGACAATTAACATAAGTAGGATATATGAAAATAGGCTGTATAGTTCTTCACGGAACTACTTGTTTTCTTTCCTTTTTAGTTAGTTTGTTTCTTTTCGTTTCTCTTTTTCTCCTTCCTTCTTTGATTGACATTGTAACGCATGCCGGGTACAGCTAGTTATTTCATTAGAATTATTACATTATGGTGTTTGAAGCCATTTTCAGTGTTGCCTTATTAAACAAATGTTTGATGCTTTTCAGTCGAGTTCCGCCACTTAAAACAACAATAACTAACTTACTAACTAACTAACTAACTTTTCAATCGGTCAACACGATTGTTCCCAAATGAGATGGGTTATTCCCTAATCCTAAAAAAAAATACATGAGCTTAATAAATACACTTGGATGACCAGTGTCGATCGACAAGCGATCATCATCACAGCCATTACACTTAGGCTATAAAATCTATGTCTGAAAGTATGGGTGAAAATGTTTACAATTTATACACATATTTAGTTGCAATATTAGTTAAGATAATGCAACTCATCAATATTTGTTAGTTGTGGTCTACCGGGTGGGTTAGCAGTGGTCGTTACGGCATGATTGCTGGCATTCGCTCAAATCCGGGAGGCGAGGAGGTTCGAATCTCCCAGCCGGCAACCTTGAAGATGGTCTTCTGTGGTTTCCCATCTTCCTTCCAGGCAAATGCCGGGGTTGGTCCCTAACTATAGGCCACAGCCGCTACCTTCGAACTCCTCGCCCTTACATTCCAACTTTCCTCCCCAACGGTACATGTAGCTCACCCATTGGGTGTCCGTCTCGAAGCAGCTACAAAACTGGCGAGCCGAACAATATGTCCTCGGACACTCCCGGCACTCAAAGCCATACGCTAAAAAAAGTGGTCTATGTGATGTTTTGTTAAGATACTGGAAGTGGTGATTGACCTCCGGTATTTGCTTGTTTGGAATGATTATGTGGTTGTTGTAAATGGTCATTTCAGATTGTATTGTGCAGGCTATTTGTTTGGTTGAGTCTTGCGTGGTCCTGGTAAGAGCAGTTAACTTGGTCACTATCTGCACTCGACTTATTACTTTTCAGACATCTCAATGCATTGCCAGTGAGATCAAAAAGTTCACGTTCACATGCTTCCCTTGTCATACCCAAGGAGTAATTTGCTGAAGATTGTGTACTTTTGCTTCTTGCATACCTATATAATTAACTGCAACACATGCACCTAACAGGTCTTAAAGTGGACTTAAATACGAGGAATGATAAAAGTGTAAGAAAAGCACTGAGTTATGTATCTCTCATTTACGCTTTAAGAGCATGTTTAGTTAAAGCATTCTTTAGTTTGGAATCTCCAGTAAAAGAGCCATAAACAGTGAAGTGCTATTTTATGCGTTTGACGCAGATAACTACACGAAATAGCTGAGGCTAATTTTAGACAATGGGAAAAACGCCCTGAACAGACTATTTTGCTCTTACTGCCATTTTATAGCTTTTTAAAGATTTATAGGGCGTGTTTCGTGAAATTTGGGCATTAATCCTGACGAATGGTATCCCGTCACCATGCTACTCTTCTAAATGGGCCTCTAGATGGGTCCTGGTATCATAAATAACCCCTGGCACTACAGCCCATGAAGGGCCTAAGCCTACCAAGCCCAGCCATTTGGCCTGCAGATATTGGGGTGATGCATGATTAGAGCATCGGGTCCCCTCGGCCGTTAATCTTGGTTTTCGAGATCAGGGCGCTGCCTCACTGTCAGACAGCTACTCAATTGTCCTCACGAGGCTGAGTGCACTCCGTTCCAGCCATCACATCAGTTTTTAAAATCCCTGACGGAGCCGGGAATCGAACCCGGGGCCTCCGGATGAGAGGCAGGCGCGCTACCCCAACACCACGGGGCCGGCCCATTGGGATCATGGAGATCGTAATTTTGTGTTTGGATACAAAGAGACAGCCAATGGCCGTCAGAAAAATAATTGAAAGGCACCAGGTAAGCACGTGGAATGCTCATAATTGCCAACCCTGTCAAATGACTTGAGCGTCTATTGTGTTGGCCCTGCACAGAAACAAATGACAAGCGGATTATTCAAGAAGCATCTTGTAACGTGAACATAGTTCTGCCCCCAATAACATTATAGTTATTATTCAAATGAGGTTTAATTGGATTTGTGTGTGTAGCTAGTTGAAGGATTATTTTTAATTTAATTTTGTTGTTCATATTAAATCAGAATGATTAATGCAATCAACATCCCATGTTTCCATGCTATGGATAGAATTCATGCTCTGATGACCTCTTCAATGAATTCAATGAGTCTTAAGAAAGCAATATGGTCTTGTCCCCAAAGCAATAAAAAACAAGAAATAAGACCTACTGATGATGATCTTGGAGAGAAATTGGATGGGGTGGGGCATGAAGTTTGGAGGTTATGGTACCACAATGTTACGAATAGCAGCAAAGGTTCACATTTTATTATTAAACAAAATTGGGACATTGCGAAGGACTCTCACTCTCCATAACTACAAAAATGGGCAAATAAAACCGCGACTGATCCATCTAAATTAGCAATTTCACCAACATTGTGGAACAAAACTAGTGAACAGATCTTAATTTCCGCAGGCGCATTCCGTCCTACCATTTCAGGTTCTGTAATTTTTCGTTGTTCTATACACAGATCCGTTGTTTAATACGATCAGTAACGATCTATGCTCATAATAACTCACATCTATGAGTTCACCTTCATTGCATACGTTGGTAAATGTAGTCGGTGAAACCCTCCTATATCATTCGGTCTCTTGTATTCTTTGCTTCCATGTATAGTCAGGTCTTGCATCTAGGTGGCGTTGGAATTCTCCATGTACGCGGTATTCGCACCCAAACACAAAGTCATCACGTTCTAATCTAAGAAGTTCATAACTACCTAGAGAGTCCCTCCTTTGTTATTATTAGAATCAAATAGAAAATTTAAATCAGTCACAATTTGTTATTCAAAATCATTTTATTGACCTACTCCTGGCATATTTTATTATCCTACTTAGTAATGTACTTTCCCCCGTGGACTTATACATTTTCCCATAAGAAATTGCGTCTGGAAACTTTCAAAATTTAGGATTCCAAGGGCTGGGTCTGTTTCCTACTTTATTTTTTGACTTTTGAATGTACCCTTTAAGTCAAGTGATTTTATTCAATGGTTCACGAAACTTTGAATATTTCAAGAGCCGTCCATCAGTAAAATGACTAAAAAACCCTCTGCACACGAAACGTAGAGTGAAGTAATAAAAACAAAATGTGTGATATTTAGCATTAGAATGGCCCCTCTTTTAGTGGAAATTCTAAAAAATCAAGTTTGCTGTGTGTTTAATAAACAACAATGTAATTAAGACTCTTGGTTAAACATTTAAAGTAATTTCAGCGCCTTGCAAACATATTTAGTGCATTAAGCCGTGAAAAGTACAAATGTAATTTTGGAAAACTGGCTTCGAGTCTCGTTCGTTCCTCAGTTTAGGGGCTGCGACAACGCGGTCATGTAGCCACGTGTACTTTGGGTATGTGTGGAATCTGTCTGAAAACCGGTGTTAATTGTGATGGCTGTATTAGTGTGTGTTATCTGTTCTTAATTCAAGTAAGGACTGCAGTCATTCGATTTCAAGTAGTTCCAACTTTTGCTACCAAACACCACCGTCAACAACCAACTACTTCGACCAGCATCAAAATGAGGCCAAGTTTCCTGCTGTACGTTTAACCTGGGCTGAGAAAACGGTACATCAGAAAAGTATAAGAACTTTGTATTGGGTAGTTGAAAAAATTCAAACTTGATATTTGCACTACCAATACTTGTGCCTATAACATATACAAATTTCATTACCCTCAGCCAAGTAGTATTCCATGCATATAGTTTTAATTGAGCGGTTCCTAGAAAAGACGTCAAAAACCCAGACAATTTTTCATACAACCAAAAATAAAAAAATAATTATTAAGCTTGAGAATAATTGACTTATATAGTGTAACGCAGAATTAAACAAGGAAAATATTGGTATAACTAGTTTTTCAATAAGTCTGTTGGTTTGCTTTTAATTAAGGCCTAAACTCGAGTATCCATAATAAAAAAAACCGAGTAGTTCTGAACTTTGTTACTAGATGCCATCGCAGTCGGCTCCTGGCGACGAACGTTGGAACCTAAAAGTGTTAGTCAATCATAACCCGTAATTCAGCTTCACACAAGTGTAATTAGTAGAAGGTTCCTTATCATGCCATAGCTTTACTTCCTCTCCGAAGGAAGGCATACTGAGGGATTTTAATGCTCTTAAGAAATCCGACGACTTCGGCCGGGATTGAACCCGCAACCTTGGGCATAGAAGCTCAGCATGCTACCAATTACGCCACCGAAGCCGTTGGCGTCGAATCTAATAATTTGCACACCTACGTACACTGAACTTCTTCCCTCCCTCTCTATTTACTCTCCAATGCATTCACTACCTACCGGCCAAGGAATTGAGTTGTTCCAGTTGAGGGACTTGGGACATCGTCGTCATTCAGCCCCTTGTACTTGGATGTGTGTGGGATTGTGTCTGATATCTGTGTTATTGTGAAGGATGTATTAGTGAGTGCATTTATTATATTCAGTTGAATATTGGCAAGGAGGCGGTCATGGCCTAAAGTTTGAATTGTTATTTAATGTTGACTATCAACCCGCTACCCCAGCACCACGGGGCCTGCGGAATCCGTCTAACAACCTTGTCATTATGGCTGTAGTAGGGTGTGTATTTGTAACTGTAGCTAGGATTTGAAAGGAGGTGGTCAAAACCATAACATAGGAACCGCCCCAGCATTTGCCTGAAGTAGAAGTGATAATCACTTCTAGAACAACTGAGGTGAGTATTGATACCCAATGCTTAGTATACCCCGTTCCAACCCTCAGACCACTATTTTAATTCTTGGCAGAGCCAGGAATTGAATCCAGAGTCTCTATTAGTAAACACCACAGAAGGCGGCATAATAAGAGTAGTCGTACAAAAATAGAACAAGATGTTCAGTAAAGAACATATAGCCTACTTTCTCCTAAATGTATGAGTATAGTTATAACTCGTTGTTATTATCAAAGAGTATAATAGAACTATTCTTTGTTGAAGACCTTAGAAACGATTTACCTCTACCAAACGCCACAACCTAGATAAAAACTGCTACCATCATTGAAGAAAGAAAGATAAGAAGTATATCAAGAATGTTATGGATCTGGAGACATAATCGACCGGACTGGCTGCGGGGCTCAGCGGTAACGTTCTCGCTTGCTGGGCCCTAGGTTGCAGGTTCGTATCCTGGCGCAGTCAGCTGGCATTTGAGGGTGCACAAATGCGAGGGAGCCGTGTCAGTACATTTACTGGCACGTTAAAGATCCCCTACGGGCCAAAATTCCGGCACCCCGGTGTCTCTAAAAGCAGCAGTAGTTAAAAGGGATGTAAAACCAATAACATTATTATTATTATTATTATTATTATTATTATTATTATTATTATTATTATTATTATTACATATACGACCTGCCGTGGGCAACATCCAACTTTGAGTTGAGGCATGTCTTTACACGTCTGGTTGTGCATGGCTTTCACAACCCTAATTGAATTCAAATAACATTTTCAAGTAACGCAAAATAGGCTGTTACAAACCCTTTAAAATAAAAAGTAAAAATGTATCGTAGTATCATCTTGTCATTCTTCAAATTCGATGCGCATAGAATGCCAATGGTGTAGTAATCAATGGAGCCCCACGTAGACTAGTCGTGACATCTAGTGGTGAAATATCGAACAATATAATCCTAACAGAGCGAGTGCATTCTAGCGGCCAGAAGAAGAAACTTTTCAATAAAATCTGGAAGTTAATCTAGTTACCTTTTTGGCAGCTAGATGTCTCGAGTAAATCTGCTGGCGAATTATGTTTTAATTAAATATATATTTTACACCATAATATGCACAATATAACGCTTAATTTTAAAACATCTGAGTCATTACAAAACAATAAACATATAACATTTCAAGCAAAACACCTAGCTCTGATCGGGTTTGAACCATAGGCATTTGAGCGATAGGCTAACGCTCTACCACTGAGCTAATTGTGTCAACGAATATCGTTCTATATAAAATGACTTACATAGAACTTGTTAGCAAATAATGATTAATACTAAACGATTTCATCGCTGGAGTATATTATTTATATATAAAGCATTTCATACAAAGTTTATTTATTTTGTATCAGTACGCTATATTGCACGCAATACTCAAATTAGTGAAATATAAGTCAGGCACAAGATATCCGCTGCCATCTTGTCTTATTACTGAATCAGCTCAGCTTTTTAAAATCACGTCTGCACTATAGTATTACAAAATAAACTTTTAATTTCGAACGTGCCTCTTCCTTTAGAACAGTTAAAACGATTCTCGGCTTGATAATCGGAACTGGTGGGTCCCATGATATGGATTATAAAGTTTGCATAATTCGCACGGCCGCCATCCTGAAATGGTATGGCGGACGACCTTGAAGTTTGGTCACAAGACGCATCCTATACGAAGGTATGTTGTTACCAAATTTGGTAGAGATCGGATGATTTGGTTAGTCGTTATTTGATTTTACGTTTTGAACGTTTGAGTGGCCGCCATTCAGTTTTAGTAAAGATGGCGGCGATATAAAACATGACACTGAGGTGTCCTTTGCTAGTGCTACCTTTGTACCAAATTTCGTTCAATTCGCATTCACCGTGTTCGAATTGATAGGGGGGGACAGACATTCAGAGTACACACACACACACACACACAGACTCACACACACACACACACAGACTCACACACACACATACACACACACAGACAGACACACTTTTTTCGCCCTGTGTTGATCTCATAAGTCTACTTTCATTTTTTGCAAAAATCGAAAGTATGCTAAAAATGAGGGACATACATAAATACAGACACACACATACACCTCATATTACGAGTATTTAAATGTTGCATCCGCCTCGTTGCGTAGTGGCTAGCACTATTGGCTGTCACTGTGGAAACCCGGGTTCCATTCCCAGCTCTGCCTAAATATTTAAATTGTGCTGTGAGGGCTGGAACGGGGTACACTCAGCTTCGTTCGGTAAAACTGAGAAGAGGCAGGCTCGGTTTCCACCTCAGTCTGGAAGTGGCTTTCCGTGGTTTCCCCACTTCTACTCAAGGCAAATGCTGGGATGGTTCCTGACTGAAAGTCACAGTCGCCTCCGTCCCAATCCTCATCTGAATTACATCATTACACACTGTCTTTAAATTTATTATGTTTCCTCGACTTACACGGCTCCAAATATACAAGGCTTAACAATCATAATAACGCGAAAAGAATTCTTAGAAGGTTAAAAAATACGAGTAATGAACTATGAAATACAGTATATCTCACACTTATACTGTAAATTAGAATATAAGATCTGAAGAGTGGGCAAACCGCAACTAAAAATACATAATTAAAATAGCTATTCAGCCTTAAAATACACATAATTTACGAATGTAAGTGATTTATCAAAATACTAATGGATCCTTTAAGGACTGTTACTGCTATGGTGTTAATGGTGGCATTTGAGATCCGAACATTTCTACACGTTGCAGCAGAAAGAGAAGGTATTGTTCCCAGGGCCCCCACTAATAACGTAATAACTTCCATTTCTGTTTCTCAGTAACGCAGGTTATTAGACAAATTCCACACACGCCCAAGTACACGGTGCTACATGACCACAATGTCGCAAAGACTCCAAATGAATCACCGACCTACTATTTAAATGATACAAGGGGGATAAGGAGAGTAAACATGTGCAACCTGTTAGTGAAGACTATCTAGAACACAGCCTTTGAGTAGCACTGTAGCTTGCGTCAATATTCAGCACACTCCATCTTCAAGTGCCAACACCAGGAATATGTTAACATGTTAATTAGCCAACTAATCGTGATATAAAATGCAGAAATTACTCGAGTCGCTTTCAGTCTCCTACCACGAATGTAGCAGGAAGATTATGGGAGAAGTCAAACTATAACATACTGTAGAGCAGTGCAGTGGAAATTTCTCAGGAGATGTAGGTCAGGCTCTTGAAATATGGGGGTGTGCATGTGAAATTGGAGTGGACACCACTTCCGGGTTGTATCCTGTACATTGTCACTTAAGCGTACTTCCTTTAAGGTTACACGTAGAAAAATAACCTCCAGCCTAGAATCTTGAACAAGGAAAATGAGATGGAAATAAGTAAATAATTTCGTATATTGGTCCTTTAATTTGTGTTGTGTTGAATGTACTTCGTAATTCATCTCTCATGAATCATACATAAATTTAAATAAATGTTCATATATTATTGAATTAAGAAAATTCCAATCCTTTCGAATTAAAACTATACAAACTGTTTTATCATGTTGATTAAAAAGTTAACGATCTAACGTCATTTTTAACTGCTGCGGATTTAGAGACTTTACTGGCTCTGCCTATAAGGCAGAGAACACAGCCACAGGATTTGTTCCGATGGTTTGATGATTACAAGGAGTCACCTCTTTGGGAACACTGTGCACATTCTGTACATCCCTTGGTGACGCCAGATACAGCTTGTGTCAACGCCGATTGTTTACACTGCACACGGCGCGCTGCATAGGCTAAGTGGACAGCTCGACGCAAAATAAAGATAATAAAATTCCTTCCCGTCTGCCGTACACGAACACTACAAAGACCCTGGTTTTGGTGATACCTTATTTAGCGTCTTTGGAAATCCTAATCATCAGCAAGGTGTATTTGAAAGGTCAACCAGTCCCAATTTGATGACTGACAATACTCTCGCGATCCCGCGGCGTAGCCTTGCTCGTTAAATCGTGCACCACCTCCTCGAGGGCTGCTGCAGCAAGTCTGTAGATCGCAGGTTCGAATCCTGGCGCTGAATGTAGTTTTTCCTCGGGTTCTTCCACACTCCCGCCAGGCTATGCTGGGATAGTACTTACTTCAAATCCCAGGGCACCTACTTCATCCCTGTCCCTAATATCCACAAAGAGTCTCACTCCATCATCTAATCTATGAAGGAGTAGGACTATTGTTGTGATATGCTAGACCATTGAACTCTAAACGAGAATATACTAATATATGCAGAAATAACCTACGTGTACTCTGCTGCGCTGGTCGTAAGAACACTACTAATGAAAACCAACGAATACAATAACATATATAAAAATAAACCATGATTACTACACAACAGCTATTAGTCGAGGAACATCAACATTTTCCACATCGGATCAGAAAATTTTCATTGGAGCAGAGGATAATTACAACAAACATTCCAACCTATGCTTCACTCAGAAAAAGAGTTATTCATTAATATGTTTCCATATTTTCCACTCGACAAAAAGGTTTTTCATCTCATAGATAGACCATATCATGATTTTTTAAAGAACAATTTTTTCTATTTATGGGAATACAAGCAAAAACAATTTTTAGATTTATGTTAATTTTCACAAAATCATTTTATATTTTCAAATTAAAGCCAACATTTGTGACAGATCTGTTTTTAATGTGTTTTTTTTTTAATTTAAAAGAGTAATAGGAAAGACCAAGTTTAAATATTGTTCTCAAACGCTTTGCTCGCAGTTAACCATTATTTTTTTTTCTTTTATTCTTTGAAAAACTGAAGAAGGCTATAATGTGGCCGAAACTGGTATTTAATTACGCTAATAAATATTAATTTAAAAATGTTATTGACTAAGGTGTATTAGATTTATTAAATACCTGTGGGATTTTTCTTTTTAATAAGATGGTAAGAAGCTAAAACTACAACATATAGAAACTGTGCTTGTCTACTAATAATGTGTTGAAAGATCTGATATGGAGACTTATCTGAATGCCTACAAGCTGCTCTGACAACCACTGTTCTGATGTAAAATAAAATAATCTGTATGTGAACAACTCGCAAAACACAAATCTCAAGATACACTCTTGTAATTTGGGGAGCTTTTATAAAAGCAGATTTACAGTGGTGTGCGAATTATTAGAAACGACGCCAGTTTTCCAAAATAACACTCTTCACTGCTTAATTAATGCACTAAATATGTTTGCAAGGCGCTGGAATCACTTCCAATGTGTAACCAAGAGTATTAATTACATTTTCTTTTACGAAACTCAAAGTATAACGAATTTTTAGAATTTCCACTAACAGATGAGCTTTGCTAATGCAACATGCCACACGTTTTGTTTTGATTAATACACTCTACTTTTCAAGTGGATTTAGAGCAGAGGAATTTTCAGTCTTTTTACTGATGATCCGCTCTTCAACGTGGGTACATTGCAAAGTCAATGAAGAAATATAAAACATACCCAGCTCTGGTATCGCTCGCAATCCCCAATTCTGAAAGTTTCCAGGCGCAATTTGTTATGGGAAAAGGTCTAAGTCCACGGGAGAGAAAACATAACTAAGTAGGGTAATAAAAGATGCCAGCAGTTGGACAATAAAATGATTTTGAATAAATAATTGTGGCAGATTTAAATTCTTTATTTGATTCTAATAATTTGCACACCCCTGTATATTGCAATTTTATTGATTTAGTAAAAGTATTCATTTCATGATATTTGAAACAGTCTCCCGATTGTCTACAAAGAACGTAGTGGAGCTTAGAAGAATGCTGGAGACTTTTACTGAGCAAAAAGGTTCCGTGACGGGTAGCCCTGGTGGGCAATGTATTTTCCTCCTGTGAATTAAATCCCCACAAGAGCTGCGGTTACAAGGATGTCCGAAACCTCTTGACGTGAATTCTTTAATTCTATGTGCGTCCAGACATCTCCCTGTTATTTAATCCAGTAGGTTTCTCGCTGTCGGTTGCGGTCCAACCACAGTGCATTGAGTGACACCACGGTCCCGGCTGACCGCCTCCATCGTTCCTCGCGGTACAGTCTTACGCAAAACTAGTGACCTGCAACGCTCCTTGTGCTACAGTCTTAGGCAAGACTGGTGTCCTCCATCGTTCCTCGCGGTACAGTCTTTAGCATTGCCGTGGACTCTTTGGGAAGGGATAACTCAGTAAATTGAACTATCTTGTGGTATTATCAAAAGAAAGGAGTTAGAATATTTCGGTCCTATAATGAGGAACAGTAAATACCACCTTCTACAAGTTATACATCAAGGAAAAATTAATGGAAAGCGTTGTCCGGAGCGAAGAAGGAGATAGTGTTTCGACAACTTGCGTTAGTAGCTTGGAGTGACGAAGCCGCATCATTTCAGAACAGCTATGGACAAAAATGACGGATCATTCTACTGATCTTCAACGTTCTGCAAGAACATGGCACGTGAAGAAGGAGAATAAGAAGAAATAGTAGAATAAGTAGAAGTATGCTCTCAAATAACTTGCTTCATCTATTGTATATAAATTAAGTGTTTATTATGTGATTTAAATATTGATTATAAACTGAAATTTGGTTCAAACGTAATCTTTATTGAATATGAAAAAAGACCTGTACCTAATTTTGTTCCCTAAGGTTGTTTAGAATGTTTATAAAAATCTTACAATCAAATAATATTGATTACTATCGTGGGCGGCACCAAAATCAACTACACCAGTTATTATGTAGGGAAATGAAACACCAACTATAGGTGATATTATTGACTACTGACAACTTTCTGAGAGTCTACGTTTAGTAGTAAGATTATTATTTATATTTTAATACTTGTTGTTAATCAAATCAGGTAAAAATAAGTCAACGTGAATAACATTCTTTGATTGTAAAATGTAAACCGTCAGTTTACTGAGCGCTGTTGGGCACGCGACAGATACCACTGGGGGATGCTCGCCTGAGTAACCCGCTAAACACCGCCGTGGGCTTAACTTAATGAAGTGCATAACTCACTTTCCGCAAGAGAAGGCTGCCTGCCATCCCTTTCCCTCACAGAAGTAGAAACTCCTGCTCAACAATTACACTCGATCATGATACAGTTCAATCTACAGTATATCCATGGCGGAGCACAGGTGGAGCGCAAGGGGGTGCATTGGCATTTATTTCTGATCTGCCTCTGAGGGGATATTGTTGTTGTTAATGTTGATATGGCGGCTTCGGTGGCGTAGTCGGTAGCATGCTGAGCTTCTATGCCCAAGATAGCGGGTTCAAACCCGGCCGAAGCCATCGGATTTTAAGAGCGTTAAAAATCCCTCAGTATGCCTTCCTTCGGAGGGGAAGTAAAGCCGGCGGTCCCATGTCATAGATTTATGGCATGTTAAAGAACCTTCCACTAATTGCACCTGTGTGAAGCTAAATTGGATAGGTTAAGAATGTAAACAACGCTCTTAGGCTTCTACGTTCGTTGCCAAGAGCAGACTGCGGTTGCGTCTAGTAGCTAAGTTCTGAACTTGGCCTAGTAGTCGTTGACGGTGGCGCTTGGCGGCAAAAGTAGGAACTATTTGAAAAATTCTAAGGTGCAGTACTTAAATTAAAAAACAGATAACACACACTAATACAGTCATCACAATTAACACCGGTTATCAGACAGATTCTACACACACCCAAAGTACACGGGGCTACATGACCGCGTTGTCGCAGGCCCTAAACTTAAGAACCAACCCAACCAACCAACCAATGTTGATACATTCTAAAGCTAGGCTGGTACTGGCTCCAGCCTGATGTGTCTGCGGGCATTTAATGTTGTCTTTTATGTTTGGCTTTTGTGATATTTTCATTAATTGGCGCATCTATGATTGCTTGGGGGCTGTAAATATGATACGTTACTTAGAATTAGCCTTTCAAAATACCCGCCTCATTGCGTAGTGGCTAAAATACGAACGGTCTGTATTGAGGCTTCAAGGTCAAGCTGACCGCTCTGGGCAGACAGATTTCCAGCCACATTTCAGTGGTGGGGTAAGAGCGACAACAGTCACGCGTCATCCGCCGTGCTGTTGACATCGCATGTTTATGCTTAAAAATCTGTGCATGCAACCGTCTTGAGCTCGGCTCAGCCACGTGAGGAGTGTCTCCTCCAGTACTCCGGCTCCCCACCACTCATACTGTACCGGGACCTTGAAGCTTCACGCCATAACGTCCGTATTCTAGCATTCGTGACTGTCACCGCGGAGGTCCAGGTTCAATTCCCGGCTCTGCCAAGAAATATAAATTCTGGTCTGGGGGTTGGAACGGGGTATATTCAGCCAGGTGAGATAAAACTGAGAAAATAATAGTTCGATTCCGATCGCAGCCATGTTTTAAGTGGTTTTACAAGGTTTCCCATTTCTACTTCAGGCAAATGCCGGGATGGTTTCTAACTTAAGACCACGGCCACCTTCTTCCTAATCCTTATCTGAACTAAAAAATGCATACACTAATACAGTCATAACAATAAAAGAGGTTATCAAACCATTTTCACACACACCCAAATACATGGGGTTACATGACTATGATGTTGCAAAGCCCCAAAAGAATCATCAACAACAACCTTTCAAAATACGACTGCCGCTGAATTTGGCTGCACCAGCCATTATTGATAATAGCAACTGTTAATTTTTGATTTGCTGGAACTATAGAAGGCTTTGATTGTTGAAATACTCGTAATATAATTTTAATAACATGACAAGAAATTGCTCCTTCAATATTACTTTGGTTGTTGGTTGGTTCCTCAGTTTAGGGGCTGCGACAACGCGGTCATGTAGCCCCGTCTACTTTAGGTGTGTGTAGAATTTGTCTGATAACCGGTGTTAATTGTGATGGCTGTATTAGTGTGTGTTATCTGTGATTCCGTTAGAAGGACTGCAGACGGCCAATTTTTCAAGTAGTTTCTACTTTTGCTACAAAATGCTTCCGTCCACGACACCTAGCTACGGACTTAGCTACTAGATGCCATCGCATCCAGCACCTTGCGGCGAACGTTGGAACTAATATAGCGTTATTAAACTAACCTAAGCATTTTAGCTTCCACAAGTGTAGTTAGTGGAAGGTACTTTTTCATTCCATAAATCTATGACATGGGATCGCCGGCTTTACTTCCCCTCCGAATGCAGATATACTGAGGGATCCTTAACGCTCTTAAAGAATTGCGATGACTTCGGCCGGGTTTGAACCCGCAATCTTGGCCATAGAAGCTCAGCATGCTACCAACCATGCCACCGAAGTCGCCTTAATATTACTTTCTCATACCATTAGAACAAACGTTTTTATCTCCACTATTATTCTTTCATCAATTTCAATTGGCTCAATAGGAGGGTTAAATCAAACCTCGTTACGTAAATTAATAGCATATACATCTATTTATCATTTAGGTATAATAATTGCTGGTGGCTTCGGTGGCGTAGTTGGTAGCATACTGAGCTTCTATGCCCAAGATCGTGGGTTCAAACCCGGCCGAAGTGGGCTGATTTTTTAACAGCATTAAAATCTCTCAATATGCCTTCCTTCGGAGGTGATGTAAAGGCGGTGGACACATGTCATAGATTAATGACATGTAAAAGAACCACTAACTACAATTGTGTGAAGCTAAATTTGTAGGTTAGATTTGATAAACGCTTTATTAGTTCCAACGTTCCTCGCCATGTGCCGGCTGCGGTGACATCTAATAGCCAAGATTACAGCTACAGTAGGTGTCGTTGACGGTAGTATTTGGTAGCAAAAGTAGGAACTACTTGAAATTGATCGTCTGCAGTCCTTACCTTGCACTAATGAAATGAAAATGAAAATCCACAGCCTGCTTCCAGTCTCCGACCGGGTCAGGAATGGAATGAATGGAGCCCCCATCTAGCGGCGAGGATATGAACTGTGCCGGCTGCCGAGGCCTGACGCACTCCTCTGGGGCAATGATTAAATGAATGACAGATGAAATGAAATGATAGTGGAGAGTGTTGCTGGAATGAAATTTTGACAGGGAAAACCGGAGTACCCGGAGAAAAACCTGTCTGCCTCCGTTTTGTCCAGCACAGATCTCACGTGGAGTGACCGGGATTTGAACCACGGACCCAGCGGTGAGAGGCCGGCGTGCTGCCGCCTAAGCCACGGAGGCTTGACCTTGCACTAATACAGTCATCAAAATTAACACCGGTGATCAGACAGATTCTACACACACCCAAAGTACACGGGGCTCAATGACCACGTTGTCCCAGCCCCTAAACTGAGGAACCAACCAATAATTTCTGCTGTAATTACGGGGCGATGAGGGGAACAAAGCGATGATGGAGTGCAGTCCCCACATAAGTCAAGTAGCATTGTGTGCGATACTTGCGTTACAAAGTAGTTATATTATGAATTGTGAACGGGAGAATTAATAGGATAATGAGCGATTTTAGAATGGTGCGTTTCTAATTGTTTTGCAACGGCACTGCTAAGCGTAACAGGAGCTTATGTCACCAAAGAGAGGAGTACGATGACAGATGCTACTGGAGGTGAGTCATATCCTACCCGCACGACTGTACTCGTCACCCAGCAGGCTGACAGTGTGACACAAGTATATAATAGTTCCCACCTTGACCAACGGCAATAGTATCTCGAATAATTTTATTAATGCAGCCAATGGCCATGTACTTTTCTTTTCAGGACGGGTCAGGGAAGGAAATCGGCCGTGGACCTTTTGAAAGGAACCGTCCCGGCATTTTCCTGGTGGTGAAAATGGGAAACCATGAAAACCATTTTCAGGACGGCCGAGGTGGGATTCGAACTCACGCTCTCCCGATGCCAGCGAGGCACGAGGTAGCGAGTCAGCACTCTCAGCCACCGCGTCCGGTAATAATATCTTGAAAGGCTAATAATAACACTCAGTATCAATTCTCGTCTGAGGGCTGGAACGGGGTGCACTCAGCCTCTTGATGTAAAACTTAGATGTGGTGAGTTCGATTTCCACCTTAGTTAACCTAGAAATATTTTACCGTAATGGCCCACTTTTACTTCAGGCGAATGTGGCCACGGCTGACTCCTTTCAAACACTAGTCTCCTCTTGGCAGAGCTGGAAATCGTACCCGAATCTCCGTGGTGGCAGCCTAGAATGTCAGTGACTACGCCACGAGGTGGACTTTGGTGAGTAAAACAGGAATATACAACTTGTATTCTGTCATGAATTACGTCTGTAAAAATATGTGTGTTTTCAATAAACAACGAGGAATTTACGCCTTTGTGGAAGTAAATAAACGCGAATATACTGTCCAGTTATTCACGACCTATGTTGTGGACAGAATAACTGTCATCGTAAATGCCAAAACATCTCTTCATACACTCAGTTAAGATCGAGGAAGCGCTGTCGAGTTAATGATATTAATGTCAAAACGAAAGCCGTTGAAATAAATACATTAACTAACCGAAGTTAAAATATTATTTGGAGGAGTTTACAAGAAATTTTCTGCCTCGGTAAATATTTTTCTCCAGCCATTTCATTATAAATATACTTTGCAAGGAGAACACTTTTACGTGTTTACGCCAAGTGGATTCACTGCAAAGACAGATCTAATAAGATGTGAACATTTCTTAACCATCTTGTGTCTAAACTCGTCCACAAATCTAGGGTATCTTGAAGTTGAATGTTTCAGAACTTTAGAGTATACCAGCATCTAACATTAATTTGTTCAATTACCCTACGGTGGACAAGATAGTCACATGACCTGAAGGGCTCGACTGTGTAATACCAATGAAATACTTGTATCTAGATGTTTACTTTGGATAAGATTAATAATAATAATACACATATATTCATTTGAGACTATTTTGCCTTTCAGCGTCCAGTCAAGTCTGCAAGACTCTGTTTGCGAACAAGTCGCCTCCATGGTTCATGATGTACAGTAGTCATGTCCTAGTTCGTGAATCATGGGCAACGGCTGAGTGTCCTAGTGAGTGGTCCTGACAGTCGGGATACCAGTTACTATGGAATAAGAGTGGACATCTTGGACATATTCTGAGTCGTGACCCTCCTTGTGCTCAGGTGGCTAGGACTACCCAAATCACTTCTTGAACCCTGAAGTGAAATTCAGGGGCCCTGTGTATGTAAGGTTAGCAACCTGCTTCACTTCAAACAGACAGAAGATAAGGATAAGTGTCGTAAATGTGGCAGGCAGGGTGAAACCTTGATCACCAGGGCCCGGATTCGAATGACATGTATCTTCTAAATTGTTCATCCCAGACATTGTTAGCTTATATACAAATCCTGTTCATGGCCCTCACATTACAGAAATTACCGACAGTAGTGGCTACGCTGGCTAAAGCGCAGTGTTAGGTCATGGGGCCAAGCTCTCTGCTGACTCGGTAGACGCGTGGGTTCGAGCCCCACCGTCGGTCGTCCTTGAAATGGTTTTCCGTGGTTTCCCCATTTTCAACACCAGGCAAATGCTGGGGCGGTACCTTCTGACAGGCCACGACCGCTTCCTTCCACATCCTTCTCCAATTTCATTCACCTTAATCAATTCCATCCCTCATCCCGACGCGCAGGTCGCCCACGGGCGTCGAATAGAAAGACCTGCACTAGGTCTCTGAGGAGACCACACGAAAAAAAAATTACAGAAGTTCATATTTATGAAGTACTTTTTCCGACATTTTTCTAAGTATTTTAGTTTTAGGTCATTTCCTCGCTTTTTGCGTAATTATTATTTCATTTGTTGGAATTAATTAGAATATTTTATACGTTTGGAGTTATTTTCTCACTTTTTAATGGTTTATGGTGCATTATTTGCGTATGGTACTGGATATTAACGGAACTGAAAGTGAAGATGAATACGAAGATTTTAAAATCTTCACAACTAGGTTCAACCCTTATTTATTCGAATATCCACATTCCTGGAGACACACTAGACTGAAATAATAACCAGTAGGCCTATTTGTGTGCAAGTAATTCGTATTTGTCAAATAATAATTAAATTATATTAGGTACCTATTAAAATCATTTCAACATACAATGACGTAGTCTGAGATTTTTGTGTGATGAAATTATGTCAGCTTCAATCAAATTCTTAGGTCATTTATTAAACTTTTCTGGTCATTTTATGGGATTTTGCATGTATTTTATAGTTAATTTTTAATCATATTTACGTCATCAAAATCTGGACCCCGTTGATCACATTATCGGTGCATGTCCAACCTTGGCAAATATGGACTACACTAAGTGCCACAATAATGTTGCTAAGGTTGTGCACATGGAGCTGACTCAAACTGTAGGAATAGTAGACTCTTCGCTTCCGTATTATAGGTACCACCCAAAAGATGTTTCGGATAATGGAATCCATATATTATACTGGGACAGAGAAATCCATACTGATAAAAACATCAAAGCCAACCGACCTGATATTCTCCTCCTTGATCGCCCGAAGAATGATGCTGTGATAATCGCTATATCCGTAGCACTCAACCACAACCATCTAACAGCCAATGCTCAAAAGTTCAATAAATACACCGATCTGGCCATTGCAGTAAAACAAATGTGAAAGCTAAAGCAGGTGAGCATCCGGCCTTTCATTCTGTCTGCAACTGAAATTCTAACTTCAAGACACGTGGACCAACTACAGGCTCTCGGAATGGCTCACAAGCTGGGACAGATCCAAAAGTCGGTGATCTTGTACACTTGCCACACAGTGCGACGATTCTTAAATGATGAATGAACTCTGAAAGTGCTTGATATTAGTTCGCATTTTAAATCAATATATCGATGTAAAATGAGGTATTTATGAATCTGTATAATAATAATAATAACGAGTTTAACGCCCCCGTGTCGGTAAATCTACAACATGGATCTCTCGCATTTAAACACCCGTATACGCTAACAGATCACGCTGGGATTGAGTCCGCAACCTTGATGTTTGAAGATTAGCACATAACTTGAACATTAAGAATAGGGTCAGTTAGAAAGCTGAGAGGAATTTTCCCTTTGGCAGAGATTTCAGCCACTTCAGTCACTTCACTCTACAAAGCGGTTCAATTAAGGCCCTACTGGCTTCGCAAGTCAATGAAAAGGGTAATACGAGATTCTGGATTGGTCGTTACGGCCATTCCCATTATCAAGCTTCAGAGGCGCGCTGTCTGGTGAACTGTGTAAAGACTTGGTCGGCTTTAGAGCGTGATTCTTGGCGTCTCTCTCAAGACTGATGTGCTGCGCCCTTTTCAAGAGGGGGAGTAAGACGGGTCGAAGGAGGAAAGAAAATTGATAGCCGATCTTACAAGCTATTACATAAAAAGCCTTCAATACGTATTGTTCTTTTCTCTTTATTCGATTTCATCCTTCCTTTGCCTTGATCCTTGCCGAAGTGTATCAAGTTACGAAGAGACAATCTCACTATCGGTTGCTTGGAAGCTCTTATTTGTAAATGCTTAGCAATAATTAGATTTCTCGGCATCTCTGTTTCACATGTCGCCGGTCCTATGAGGAAAAAGAGACTACCGGGAAGCGGCAAAGGGATGGACTGGTAGATTGGACAGACAGCTGTAAAAATCGGTAGTGGATTGGAAAGCCAACATACGGTGAAGACTGCGGGAATTGTAAAGAATTGAACTTGTCGACTGAGTGAAGAAGACGGATGTTCAAAAGATCTGAAGATCCCTCGTGTGTCTCAGAACCAGTAGAACCTTATTTTTATCCTCATTTTTGGTTGGGGGTGGTAGGGGTGGGGGTAGCTTGGGAAGGGGATGCACAGGAGGAATTAAATCCGGGACGTAAGTGAGTATTATCTTGCATATAAGTAGAGGTGATTAATCGAATAGTTTGAAATTCATCGAAAAAATTAGCCTAATTGAATAATCGACTGAACGTTCATTCGATTAATCGACTAACTGAATAATAGATTACTCGACTAAAAGAAGAATTTGATTAATTGATTAGGAGACACGAGATAAGAAAAAAGTTTATATGAGAGGTTACGTTTATTTTCGGAATGGTGTATAGAAATTTATAAAAGTTACTTTCAGCCTAAATAAACAATGTGTCCATCCTTCTTTACGTTAACAATAACCAAAAATGAGTCAGTGACAGTGGAAGGACAAACTTCAATCAAATTGGGAAGCGTTTCGAAGAAAGAAAACGAAGAGTTTTCAGCAAGGATTTTGAATTCTTGTACATAGTTTACAATTAAGGACTGGAACAATATTCTTGCTCAATGTTTACAATATGGGACAGGTACAGTTTGGTTTTACTTAGCCTAGTTTTCACAAAGATGCTACCTACATTATTTAACAAGTAGTTCCGTGAAGAACTAAAGCCTATTTTCTTATATCCTACTTATGTTAATTGCATCTATCAACATACAAAATTTCAGTTTGATTGCTGTAATAGATTCGTAGATATTGAGAACCGTCTAATATTTCGGATGGTCACCATGTTGGATTTTTATATATGTAGGTCTTCGAGTTATGTAGTATTCAAACGTCAATCGCATGATTAGGACACAAGAAGTAAAAACGAGATTTTAAATTTCGCACAGCTTACATCTTGTGGTTATGGAAACAATTGAAAAAAATATGCCAGTGGATTAACATTTGTATAAGGATTTACTGAACCAAGTGTCACTGCACTCGGATGGTTAAATTGCGAGAAACGACCGTGTGAATATTTATAACTCGCGTCGTCGCCATGTTGGATTTGTGATCACCAGGTTATTGAAAGTCCTATAGGTGAACGTATGTTCATAGCTCCTATGAATATTAAAAAATTCAGTTTGATTGCTGTAATAGATTGGTAGATATTGAGATCCATCTAAATATATCGGATGGTCGCCATGGATTGTTATATGCATAGGCCATAGAGTCATGTACCATTAAAGGAACATTATTACATAGGTTCATTATTCAAACTTTCGCTTCGATCGCATGATTACGACACAAGGAATAAAAACTAAATTTAAAAATTTGCACAGCCGCCATCTTGAAGTTATGTAAACAATTGAACTAAATTAGTTGCCAGTGCATTACAATGTGTATAAACATTTCCTGTACCAAGTTTCATTGCGTTTGGATCATTAAATCGCGAGAAAGATCTATTTAAAATTTTCAAAATCGCTTGGCTGCCATATTCGTTTTGTAGTTAACCGGTTTTTGAAAGCCTTATAGTGGAACTTCCAGTAGTGCCTTTTATCTCCGTACAAAATTTCAGAGTGGTACCGCTAATAGTTTCAGAGATATAGAATGCCGGTGAAATATTTCGCACAGCCGCCATCTTGAGGTTATGTAAACAATTGAACGAAGTTGGATGTCGGTGCATTTATTTATTTTCCGTGTCCAAATCAAATTAGATTTTGCCAGTAAGTAGCAACAGTTATAGCATTAGCATTTGCAGCCAAAAGATCGTCTTTTGAACATATGTCCTCCATCAAGGGGCAGATCAGCAGGTGTTGTGGGTCTTGTAAAATTCTGCAGTCACAGAACTCATCATTGTTGACGAGCATGTTCCATTTCTTGAGATTGTTCTTGCAGCGTGAAACCCCCGTCCTCAGCCTGTTCAATGATTTCCAAATTCCATATGGCAAGTTGTGACCAGGTGCCATTTTTTCTGATAGAGGAATAGTTGGGTCTGTGATCTCTGTCTTCCATATCTTCACACGGGCAGCTTCTTGTGAGCCTTCGAGGGCTGTTACTCCCCTCAAAAAGCTGTTTCTGGACTTAAGTCTCTGTCGGGCTGGTTGTTGGCCGAAAAGTGGATGCCTTGAATCGGTTTCTTGCCGTTTCTTCTCAGATGCTGCTGCTACCATTCTTCGGACATGAGGTGGAGAAATTCCTATAAGAGGGTAGATCTTCTGAAGTGGTGTTGGTCTAAGACACCCAGATACAATCCTGGAAGTCTCATCCAGAGCTATATCCACCTCTTTGGAATGTGGAGAAGAAAGCCAAACTGGTGCTGCATACTCAGCAGCTGAGAAGCTCAGTCCAAGGGCTGAAGTTCTGAGAGTGGTGGGGTGAGCACCCCATGTCCTTCCTGTTAGGCATCTTAGTATGTTATTTCGTGCAGATACTTTACTTTTGGTGTTCAAGCAATGTTGCTTGAAAGACAGAGTTCGATCGAGGGTGACACCAAGATATTTTGGTGTAAAACAATAAAGGATTGTTTCACCTTGCCACTTAATGTTCAATGTCCTCTTTGCTTCTTTATTTCGCAAGTGGAAAGCACAAACTTGCGTTTTGGCTGGATTTGGCTTCAAATTATTTCTGTGATAGTATCGACCAAGTTCTTCTAAGGCACAGGACAAAGAATGTTCTACTTCTTCAAAGCTACGACCTTGCACGGCTATTGCAGTGTCATCAGCGTAGATAAATCGCCTGGTGCCTTCTGTTCTGGGCTGGTCATTGGTGTATACATTGTAAAGCAGTGGTGCTAAGACGCTACCTTGAGGTAGTCCATTCTTCTGGAGGCGCCAACGACTATTTTTCCCAAGGAGAGACACGTAAAATCTTCTGTTCTCAAGGAAAGTTCTTAGCAGTGAGGTCAGCCTGTAGTCCTTTATCAGTTCATAAATCTTACGAAGTAGTGTGTTATGATTAACAGTGTCGTAAGCAGCAGTTAAATCTATGAAGGCTACACCAGTAATGCACTTTTCCTCAAATCCATTCTCTATGTGCTGAGTAAGGTTCAGAATTTGTCCACAGCATGACCTGCCCGGTCTAAAGCCTGCCTGTTCAGAAATCAGTTTGCTATCTATAGAATCAGATATTCTATTAAGAATCATTCTCTCCAGCAACTTATAGGTGTGACACAGAAGTGAAACTGGCCGAAAGTTCTTTGGGCTATCAGGAGTCTTCCCAGGTTTTAGGATCGCAACTATGCGAGCTTTTCTCCATACCTTAGGAATCTTCAGCCTGGATGCACAGTTGTTCATCAATGAAAGCAACCATTGCAGTGTTGCTGGTCCAAATTGTTTTATTTGCTCTGCTCTGAGATCATCCAACCCAGCTGCCTTGTTCGATTTCAGACCGTCGATTGCTTTCATAAGTTCTTCCATCGTAAACAGGTCCTTAAGAAACTCAGTCTCTTCTTCAATACACCGTTCAAGCTTCTCTGTATTTGACTTAGATTTTGGAGTCTTTCCATTTAAGATCAGTTGGTGTGCTATCTGATTAGCAGTTACTTGAGTAAAGTTAAAAGGCGGGCTAGTCGGATCTCCACTGAGGTTCTTAAGAAGACGCCATGCTTGTCTACTATTCTGTTTCATATCGATATTAGAAACCAAGCTATTCCATCTGTCTGCGCGTGTCTGACCGAGAGAAATCATCAGTGCATGCCCAGCTTCCATTGTTTCCTCGGTGCATTACAATGTGTATTAACATATACTGTACCAAGTTTTATTGCGTTTGGCTGGTTAAATCGCGAGAAATATCTATTTAAAAGTCGCAACTTCGCTTGGCCGCCATGATGGTTTCGTAGTAACCAGGTTTTCAAAAGTCACATTGGTGAACTTCTAGTAGTTCCCTTTATCACCGTAAAATATTCCAGCGTGATATCGGATATTGAATGCTGGTGAAATATTTCGTCAGACGTAACACAATTTGAAGGGCACGGTCGTGGTCTCCCGGTATAGTGCTATGAACTTACCGAGTTTGAATGAAATCACTCCAGCCGTTTAGAGGTTATTAGGGGGGGGGGGGGGCACACACCATCACACACACCGTCACACACGCACATACAGACAGACACACGGACAAAAGGTGATCTCAAAAGCCTATTTTTTTTTCATAAATGAAAATAGGCTAAAAATAAGCCTATATGATACACTATATTATAATTGATTAAATATCTGTGAGAGCGTAGTAACCTACAACGATTAATCGACAAAACAATTAATCAATTATTCGAACAACCGATTAATCGATTTTTCTGCTTCAGTTAACTTAATATATTTTTCGATTTCTGAAATTAATCTACTAATAGTACCAGCCGTAAGCCTCCGTGGCTTAGGCGGCAGCACGACGGCGTATAGCTAGTTGTTTGCTGTTCATGTTCGTCAATCCAGGTGGTAGTTCATTAATTAGTGAAGGTATAATATAATTTAGTCTCTTGAAACCATAGCTATTTATACATAAAGGTTTTACGTATTTAGTATTTGTTAAGGCTCTAGTGTGTATTTTGTGAGAGAGAGACCTTATGCCTGAATCTTGGATCATGGTAGTAGAGATTCAGTACAGTAATTTGAAACAACTCTTTAATATTAAAATAAGGGATACCAGTGTAATATTTAAAGAACCTGTTTTGGCTACTGGTCTACCTGTGAGTGCCCCACGTTCCCCACACCCCTGGCTTAACTGTTACGTGGGCTCGACACAACCCAGTTCAGGCAGGGTTTATCGTCTTGTTCATTTTTATAAAGTACATTTTGAACAAATAAATATATTTCCGTCGACTTTTCAAGAAATGTAAGATTTTTCCTGTAGCCTACTATTGAGTCGGTTTGGAAGATTTTGGCACAAACCGCTCCTTCTAACTCCCTCTGTTTTATGAGCTTGAGTTTTGTGAAACATACACCTCAACGTTTCTATGATGATGATGATGATGATGATGATGATGATGATGATGATATTAATAATAATAATAATAACAATAATAATATGACCTGCGATACCACTGCGTCCATGGTTCAAATCCCGGTCACTCCATGTGAGATTTGTGCTGGATAAAACGGAGGCAGACAGGTTTTTCTCCGGGTACTCTGGTTTTCCCTGTCACCACTTTTGTTCCAGCAACATTCTGCACTATCATTTTCATTTCATCTTTCATTCATTTAACCATTGCCCCAGGGGACTGGGACAGGCTTCGGCAGCCGGCACAGTTCATATCCTCGCCGCTAGATAGGCTTCTTTCATTCAATTCCCTAACCCGGTCGGTCGACTGGAAGCAGGCTGTGTATTTTCAATAGTGCCAGCCCTACTATGAATGCACATATACAGTAGAGGGTAAACATGGTTTGCACATACAGACTATCACATGAAATATTTATATTTATACAAAGGTTGAGTCAGGAAGAGAAATATATATTTGGTGAAACGACATTATGATTTGTATGAACTGGGTTAATATTGGGTACCAGAATTTGTTTCGAGTTAATAAGAATAATTCTGAATTTCAATTTGAATTTATTAAGTAAATACTATTGATAATACATTTGGGATATGTCTCACGAATCTGACAGCAAAACCAGTAGAGATTATCTGTGAGACATATTATTTATTTTCTTTTGCAACATACAGTATATACAAATTGTATTTCAATACAAGTGTGCATGCAATAATACGTTTATGTTCGACCCTGACTATTATATGTCTGAAAACTGTAGCATAATGATGGTCATTATAACACTATTTTTCATTATGAAACAGTTTCTCCCACCAATCACAGCTCAAGAAACAGTTGTTTGACCAAATAGATACGGATACCTTCGCGCATGCACTCAAAATCCAACATGGTTATATAAATTACCGAAAGTGCACCGTCCATATGTTCGCGTAAATAAACTAGTGAATGTGAGACAAGAAATAGCACTATACCTTAATATCCCCAAATCCAATTTCTACACAGTGTGTTGTTTTCAAACGCATTCGGTGACATTTTACTGAATACTGGTGCTCAATCTGCACATATGGCAATGAAGCACACAGAGCGCATGCGTCGGTCGGTCAGAGAGCTTGGAAATCAGAGATATCCTATCCAACGCAGCACCCGAACACAAAATTCTAGTGACAACCTCAACAGATACTTATGAATATTTATGTTAAAACATATAATAAAGTTATAATTATCGTCGAACATAAACAGTCGTATGCAACTCGCCTATAATGGTAATTAAGACACTCGTATGGAAATTATAAAACTCGCATACGCTCGGTTTATAAACATATCCGTGTCTTAATTATATCCATTATAGGCTCGTTGCATAATGTACTATTATGTTATAAATCAGTGTTTATTTAGGTAATAATTTTTAATGGGACGTATAGCTAGTTGTTTGCTGTTCACGTTCGACAATCCAGGTGGTAGTTCATTAAGTAGTGAAGGTATAATATAATTTAGTCTCTTGAAACCATAGCTATTTATACATAAAGGTTTTACGTATTTAGTACTTGTTAAGGCTCTAGTGTGTATTTTGTGAGAGAGAGACCTTATGCCTGAATCTTGGATCATGGTAGTAGAGATTCAGTACAGTAATTTGAAACAACTCTTTAATATTAAAATAAGGGATACCAGTGAAATATTTAAAGAACCTGTTTTGGCTACTGGTCTACCTGTGAGTGCCCCACGTTCCCCACACCCCTGGCTTAACTGTTATGTGGGCTCGACACAACCCAGTTCAGGCAGGGTTTATCGTCTTGTTCATTTTTATAAAGTACATTTTGAACAAATAAATATATTTCCGTCGACTTTTCAAGAAATGTAAGATTTTTCCTGTAGCCTACTATTGAGTCGGTTTGGAAGATTTTGGCACAAACCGCTCCTTCTAACTCCTTCTGTTTTATGAGCTTGAGTTTTGTGAAACATACACCTCAACGTTTCTACGATGATGATGATTATGATGATGATGATGATATTAATAATAATAATAATAACAATAATAATATGACCTGCGATACCTTTAGAAGCGGTGCCATATGTATGACCTCCTCACTTACTTTGATATCATTTTTTCAGCTGCCATCTATCAGCGACTTATGACTTGTAGTTGAGATGTAATTCATTTTTAGCCTATTTTCAATTTTGAAAAAATAGGCTTGTGAGATCACCTTTTGTCCGTGTGTGTGTGCGTGTGTGTGTGTGTGTGTGTGTGTATGAGAGGTGTGTGTGTGTGTCCCCCTAATAAATTCTAACCGACTGGAGCGATTTCAATGAAACTCTGTAAGTTCATAGCACTATTCCCGGCGACCCCGACCGTGTCCTTCAAATTTTGTTACGTCTCACCTATCCAACATGGCGGCTGTGCGAAATATTTCACCATCATTCAATATCTCCGAAACTATTCCCGATATCACCCTGGAATATATTACAGTGATAAAGGGAACTACTAGAAGTTCACCTATGTGACTTTTGAAAAACTGGTAACTACAAAACCAACATGGCGGCCTCGTGAATTCGCGACATTTAAATAGACGTTTCTCAAGATTTAACCAACCAAACGCAATAAAACTTGGTACAGTGTATGTTTATACACATTGTAATGCACCGACATCTAACTTCGTTCAATTGTTTACATAACCACAAGATGGCGGATGTGCAAAATATTTCACCGGCACTCTATATCTCTGAAACTATTAGCGGTATCACCCTGAAATTTTGTACGGAGATAAAGGGCACTATTGGAAGTTCATCTATATGACTTCCAAAAACCGGTTAACTACAAAACGAATATAGCGGCGAAGCGAATTTGAAAATTTTAAATAGACTTTTCTCGCTATTTAATATTCCAAACGCAATGAAATCTGGTACAGGAAATGTTTATACACATTGTATTGCACTGGTATCTAAATTAGTTCAATTGTTTACATAAACTCAAGATGGCGGCTGTGCTAATTTTAAAATTAAGTTTTTATTTCTTGTTTCGTAATCATGCGATCGAAGTGAAAGTTTCAATAATGAACCTACGCAATAATTTTCCTATAATGGTACATGACTCTTTGGCCTATACATTTAACAATCCAACATGGCAACCATCCGAAATATTTAGACGGCTCTGAATATCTATGAATCTATTATAGCAGTCAAAATGATTTTTTATGTTCATAGGGGCTATGAACTTAAGTTCACCTATAGGACTTTAAATAGCCTGGTGATCACAAATCCAACATGGAGGCGACGCGAATTATAAATATTCACATGGACGTTTCTCGCAATTTAACCATCCGAGTGCAGTGAAACTTGGTACAGTAAATCCTTATACGGATGTTAATCCACTGACACTTAATTTATTTCAATTGTTTCCATAACCACAAGATGGCAGCTGTGCGAAATTTTTAAATCTCCTTAATACTTCTTGTGTCCTAATCATGCGATTGAAGTTTGAATGCTACACGTACACAATAATCTTCAAGTAACAGTACATAATTCTAGGACCTACATATATAAAATCCATCATGGCAACCATCCGAAATATTTAGCCAGTTCTTAATATCCACGAATCTATTACAGCAATCAAACTGAAATTTTGTATGTTGATAGTGGCAGTTAACATAAGTAGGATATATGAAAATAGGCTGTATAGTTCTTCACGGAACTACTAGTTGTGATCATCAAACTTTACACGTGAGATTTTCGAATAGTCGACATACTGTAGACAACTCTTAGTTCCATGAATGTTACCCGATCTGTAAAAATACGATTTTATTTTTTTAAATAAACAGTCTACTACCAATCCCTAGAGAACGTTTATTCCCTAGTGACGTGATATTATATCGAATGGTGCACCAGACTCTTAGAGGTAAGTGCTTTGCCACTAGCATTTTACATTACAACCTACAAACGTCGTTCCCAGGTCCGCTGCTGGCTTGATACAACGAGATGTGTGGGTTTACGCTCTGGAAAACAGCAGTAATCATTAGCGCTAATTTTAGTTTCCATATTTGAAGCTCGAATGAACTCTCAAAAGGAGAGCAGCTACGAAGAACATTTACGTTACTACAGAAGGTATACATGCAGACAATAATTACAGATACCATATAGGCTGTAAAGAACGTAGACCCATCTAGCCTCGCAATGGCAAATTTTATAGTGATTCTTGAAATATGTGATGAACCAGGTTCGATTCTTGCTACTGTACAACATTTTTTTTGGTCCTTTTTGTTATCACCCATAACATTGGCAGTTCGAAGGTCTCATGCGAAATTACTGTTTTTCTCATTAGGATATCCTTATTGATATGGGTGTGATGACTAATGAGTTCTACCTTGTTTCTCCGTAGATGAGCAACATGTTCAAATACATGGCAATGGAATTCATGGAAGAGACGAATAAGATGTGTTGTGACATGAGCCAAGGAAATTGAGTTAACGCAATCATGACGTGTTATCGTTCCAAAGGGATATTATTTACCATTTCTTTGTACTAGAAAGCTGTGGAGTAGTTTGAAATTGGAATCGGGTACACTGTGTTGTATCCGTAAGCCACCACATTTAGTCCATCACAGCTAAAATTACCATACAAACAGTCACACAAAAAATATTCGTTGGACAAGAGTATGACTGGGCGATAAAAGAAAATGTACAAAACACCGGCTCATGAATCGAATTACTCTGATTATTATTATTATTATTAATAGTATTATTATTATTATTATTTTATTATTATTATTATTATTATTATTATTATTATTATTCTTTCTTCGATTCGGCCAACTAGGGACCACGTCAGTTCAACTGTCTCTTCTTCCGAGCTTTAACTACCGCCCAGTGTTCCCGCATTCGTCTCCGGTGTTGTTCTTTTCTCTCTTGGGACCACACCTTCCCTGTCTTCAGCTTCGGCTTTTCCTGGAAACCTTTGTGCGTACGTAGTTTTTCCTGAAGTGGAACACGCTCCTGGATATCGTTAGGGGAAATTTCCATTTCACGTAGATCTTTCTCAACTTCCGTGAACCATGCCCCTTTGGTTTTCTTATCCTGAAAGTACGTCAATATCCGTTTTGATATCCTGCCTGGGCTCATTCGTGTCACGTGGCTATAAAAGGCAATCCTTCTTTTTCGAATCGTGTCACTGATCTTCTCCACGTGCTTGTATAATTCGTGGTTGTGACGCCTTCTGTACTCGCTGTTTTCTTTGATAGGACCCAGGATTTTCCTCAAAATCTTCCTTTCTTTCGCCTCTAGTTTTTCCATTAGACCTTTCTTGTTCATTGTTAGAGTCTCTGCCGCATACAGAGCCTCTGGTCGAATAACAGTGCAGTAATGTCTAATTTTGGCGTTTAAGGATATCGATCTCTTATTGTAGATGTATTTAGTCAGGTTGTATGCCATTTCCATTTTATTAATGCGTGACACGAAGGCTTCTTTCTCTGATAGGTTAGGCTCTATCCATTCACCGAGGTATTTAAACTTTTCTGCCTTCTGAACTTTTCCTAGTCCGACCTCCAGTTCCCTGGGCGCTGATTTTATGTTTGTCATGAATTGTGTCTTCTCAAAGGAGATTTGAAGCCCAGCCTTCAGTGCTTGATTTTTCAGTTGGTTAAGTTGTTCTTCTGCCGTATCAATGGAATCTGAAAAGATCACTAGATCATCTGCATTATTATTGACTTCGCTTAAATTATTAATGGTAATGGAGTGCGCTCTTTCCGAATGGGCTATTTGCTAGACGTGGCAGTTCTCAGCATTCATGGTATCTGTTCATAGTTTCTATGCATACTGTATCTGTCACGTGTTCTTCGCATCGTGATCCTTTTAAAAATACATTGGATTTTCAAATATTTATCATTGGCTCTGAAGTTTTTCTCTGACTTCTAGAGTTTATGATAGAACATACCATTGCGTGTATTAATCATGCAAACGACAATATTATATTGTAAAAATTGCATACGTATAAATAGTTGTATATGCCTTGAAAATAGTCCATATACAGTCTATTTTAAAACATCTGAATTCAACTTTGTTTCAAAATATTGTTCAGATTTTTCTAGAACATCCGATACTGTCTCTTATTTTTCACGAGTGGCTAAATAGCGTTAATCAAGAGCTATTTTATGAGAAATTCTCACTAATGTACCTATAAAATGTGGTATTTATTTAAGATCAGTGGCAGCTTGCTGCGGTAAGGAAGTAAAATAGATGTAGCAAGAGCCTGAAAGTCAAAGTGTGTGCTTTCTCACGGTTCGCACCCCATCAATTCAGCGCACTAACAACGCAAATCGATAGCGAAGGCCAATATGTGACGTCCAAAAGAGCTGACGAGCACGTGAGGACTGGTAACTTGGTACTTGAAGTGCTCTCTGCGTTCTGTTTGTTTGCTCTTTAACAGCTAGAGTCAACAATGGCAAGGGAAGCGAGTTTTAGCCAAGGTTTGGTATGCGGAGAGCTTTCACAGTTCCCATGACGTGATCGAGGAAGACAGCAACAAATTATACCTCGCCAAGTTCTGACGTGATTGACAGGTAATTGGAAAGAACGACCTTCTTGATCCAAGATAAAAATATAAGTATAAATACAACACTTTTCTCAGTGATAGACACACACGGCTTTCTTGGTTTTCATTAAATTAATGTTGATTTCCTTCCTGGTAATACACAAGAACTTGCACGAATATAAAACATTTAAGTTAATTCTTTCAGTGCTGTCCTGTAGTTAAGAACTAAAATCATTACTTGTATTATGGCATTTGTTTCCATAGCACCTATAACTATTTTGGGACGCCATTGTCTATAGATCGCAAATCACACATGCATGGGGGCGCGAGTTAACAAACATTTTTGGGAAATATGTTGTTAGTACAGGCGTAACCAGACTATTTTGAAGACGCTATGTTTTCCAATAGTTTGCGAGAATAGCGGTCAAATAATAACAGTCTAACAATAATGGTAATATATAGGCTACAGCGTGAATAATCTCTTCTGAATATCTAATAAGGAGTTATTTAATTTTTAGAAACATATGTTAGCTTCGTTCTACTGATAATGATACATCTCATTTTTAGCCTATTTTCAATTTTGAAACAAGATGTTCAGTAAAGAACATATAGCCTACTTTCTCCTAAATGTATGAGTATAGTTATAACTCGTTGTTATTATCAAAGAGTATAATAGAACTATTCTTTGTTGAAGACCTTAGAAACGATTTACCTCTACCAAACGCCACAACCTAGATAAAAACTGCTACCATCATTGAAGAAAGAAAGATAAGAAGTATATCAAGAATGTTATGGATCTGGAGACATAATCGACCGGACTGGCGGCGTGGCTCAGCGGTAACGTTCTCGCTTGCTGGGCCCTAGGTTGCAGGTTCGTATCCTGGCGCAGTCAGCTGGCATTTGAGGGTGCACAAATGCGAGGGAGCCGTGTCAGTACATTTACTGGCACGTTAAAGATCCCCTTCAGGCCAAAATTCCGGCACCCCGGTGTCTCTAAAATCAGCAGTAGTTAAAAGGGATGTAAAACCAATAACATTATTATTATTATTATTATTACGACCTGCCGTGGGCAACATCCAACTTTGAGTTGAGGCATGTCTTTACACGTCTGGTTGTGCATGGCTTTCACAACCCTAATTGAATTAACAAATCTTTCCATGACCCTACAGAGACGTGTGTATACAAACTATGTGGATATTTTCGATAATATAATCCTAACAGAGCGAGTGCATTCTAGCGGCCAGAAGAAGAAACTTTTCAATAAAATCTGGAAGTTACCTTTTTGGCAGCTAGATGTCTCGAGTAAATCTGCTGGCGAATTATGTTTTAATTAAATATATATTTTACACCATAATGTGCACAATATAACGCTTAATAACATTTTCAAGTAACGCAAAATAGTCTGTTACAAACCCTTTAAAATAAAAAGTTAAAATGTATCGTAGTATCATCTTGTCATTCTTCAAATTCGATGCGCATAGAATGATAATGGTATAGTAATCAATGGATCCCCACGTAGACTAGTCGTGATATCTATTGGTGAAATATCGAACAATATAATCCTAACAGAGCGAGTGCATTCTAGCGGCCAGAAGAAGAAACTTTTCAATAAAATCTGGAAGTTACCTTTTTGGCAGCTAGATGTCCCGAGTAAATCTGCTGGCGAATTATGTTTTAATTAAATATATATTTTGCACCATAATGTGCACAATATAACGCTTAATTTTAAAACATCTGAGTCATTACAAAACAATAAACGTATAACATTTCAAGCAAAAAACCTAGCTCTGATCGGGTTTGAACCATAGGCATTTGAGCGATAGGCTAACGCTCTACCACTGAGCTAATTGTGTCAACGAATATCGTTCTATTTAAAATGACTTACATAGAACTTGTTAGCAAATAATGATTTATACTAAACGATTTCATCACTGGAGTATATTATTTATATATAAAGCATTTCATACAAAGTTTATTTATTTTTTATCAGTACGCTATATTGCATGCAATACTCAAATTAGTGAAATATAAGTCCGGCACAAGATATCCGCTGCCATCTTGTCTTATTACTGAATCAGTTCAGCTTTTTAAAATCACGTCTGCACTATAGTATTACAAAATAAACTTTTAATTTCGAACGTGCCTCTTCCTTTAGAACAGTTAAAACGATTCTCGGCTCGATAATCGGAACTGGTGGGTCCCATGATATGGATTATAAAGTTTGCATAATTCGCACGGCCGCCATCCTGAAATGGTATGGCGGACGACCTTGTAATTTGGTCACAAGACGCATCCTATACGAAGGTATGTTGTTACCAAATTTGGTAGAGATCGGATGATTTGGTTAGTCGTTATTTGATTTTACGTTTTGAACGTTTGAGTGGCCGCCATTCAGTTTTAGTAAAGATGGCGGCGATATAAAACATGACACTGAGGTGACCGTTGCTAGTGCTACCTTTGTACCAAATTTCGTTCAATTTGCATTCACCGTGTTCGAATTGATAAGGGGGGGGCAGACATTCAGAGTACACACACTCACACACACACAGACACACACACACACACACAGAGAGACTCACACACACACATACACACACACACACACACTCACACACACACATACACACACACAGACAGACACACTTTTTTCGCCCTGTGTTGATCTCATAAGTCTACTTTCATTTTTTGCAAAAATCGAAAGTAGACTAAAAATAGGCTTATGAGATCACCTTTTGTCCGTGTGTCTGTGTGTGCGGGTATGTGTGTGTGAGGGGTGTGTGTGTGTGTGTCCCTAATAACTTCTATACGGCTGGAGCGATTTCAATGAACCTCGGTAAGTTCATAGCACTACTCCTGGCGACCCGGACCGTGCCCTTCAAATTTTGTTACGTCTCACCAATACAACATGGCGGCTGTACGAAATATTTCACCAGCATTCAATATCTCCGAAACTATTCCCGATATCACCATGGAATTCTTTACGGTGAAAAAGGAACTACTAGAAGTTCACCTATGTGACTATTGAAAAACTGGGAACTACAAAACCAACATGGCGGTCACGCGAATTTGCGACTTTTAAATAGACGTTTCTCGCGATTTAACCAACCAAACGCAATAAAACTTGGTACAGTGTATGTTCATACACATTGTAATGCACCGACATCAAACTTCGTTCAATTGTTTACATAACCACAAGATGGCGGATGTGCGAAATATTTCACCGGCATTCTATATCTCTGAAACTATTAGCGATATCACCCTGAAATTTTGTACGGAGATAAAGGGCACTACTGGAAGTTCATCTACTGTATAAGACTCACAAAAACCAGTTAACTACAAAACGAACATGGCGGCCAAGCGAATTTGAAAATTTTAATAGACCTTTCTCGCGATTTAATGTTCCAAACGCAATGAAATCTAGTACAGGAAATGTTTATAAACATTGTAATGCACTGGTATCCAATTTAGTTGAATTGTTTACCAAACCTCAAAATAGCGGCTGTGCGAATTTTAAAATTAAGTTTTTATTTCTTGTGTCGTAATCATGCTATCGAAGTGAAAGTTTAAATAATGAACCTACGCAATAATTTTCCTTTAATGGTACATGCCTCTATGGCCTATACATTTAGCAATCCTACATGGCGACCATCCGAAATATTCAGAAGGCTCTGAATATCTACGAATCTATTATATCAATCAAAATGAATTTCTTTATGTTCATAGGGGCTATGAACATAAGTTAATCTATAGAATTTTAAATAACCTGGTGATCACAAATCCAACATGGCGGCGACGCGAAGTATAAATATTCACATGGACGTTTCTCACAATTTAACCATCCTAGTGCAGTGAAACTTGGTACAGTAAATCCTTATACGAATGTTAATCCACTGACATCTAATTTATTACAATTATTTCCATAACCACAAAATGGCAGCTGTGTGAAATTTTAAAATCTCCTTGTTACTTCTTGTGTCCTAATGATGCGATTGAAATTTGAATGCTACACGTACACAATAATCTTCATGTAACAGTACATAACTCTAGGACCTACATATATACAATCCAACATGGCGACCATCCGAAATATTTAGTCGGTTCTCAATATCTACGAATCTATTACAGCAATCAAACTGAAATTATGTATGTTCATAGTGGCAGTTAACATAAGTAGGATATATGAAAATAGGCTGTATAGTTCTTCACGGAACTACTTGTTCAGTTTCAATTACGAATTACAAGCCATATTATATCGAAACAAAATTTACGATTTTCACTCAGTCAAAACAATTGTACCCAATTGTAATGCGTCTTATGCTCTAAGCCAGAAAAAATAACATGAGATTATTTCATTTACTTGGATATCTACAGTAGTTTCGATAGTCAAACCATCACCATCAGGTCCCTTACACTCAGGGTATTGTAAATACATTATTTCAAATACCTGGTTATTCAAGTGAATTTATTTATCTCGTGTAATGTTTTTAGGGTTAAGGCATAACACCCCAGACAATTGGGTACTATCGTGTTGACCGACTGAAAAGCGTAAATTACGGTTACGAACGCAACACTGAAAATTACTTCCAACACGATAACCATATTACGTTTTAAGGAAAACTGAACACAAATTCAGTCTTCTGTTTAGGATACGTGAGTACATATTTGTTGCCACTTACTGTCAAGTATAAAGAATCGTCTGACGTCATAAGGAACCCGAGGAAAGCTTTTCACTGAATACCGCAAGACAGGACAAGACAAGACTTTGAGAACAAAGATGTGATAAAACAAGCTAAAAGTGATCCATGCATGTAGCTTTCACATCCACCATTAATCATAAAAGTTGAGGTAGCTATTCATAATAGTCTGTCAAGTATAATTGACCCCCCTTGATAAATCTGAAAAAGTTTGGAGCTCAGGAGAACGGAAAACCTCTCTGGTTGTGTTGCAGATTAGTATTATACATCCCCCAGGGTCTCACATCTAGTGGGACGTGGGTTGGCGACCACGGGAGCCCAGCTGAGTCCGGCATTGATTCCACTTACTTGTGCCGGGCTCCTCTCCGTCTTCTTTCCTGTCAACCTCCCTTGGTCAACTCTTGTTCTCTTCCGACCCCAACGGTATTAGGTTATCCGAGGCCTAGGGAGTCTTTCACTTTCCCGCCTTAATTGGCCCTTGTCTCATCTTTCCTGATACCCTCCTTCTGTGAGGGGTCAGCCTTCTTTTTCTTTTCCTTTTACCTCCTGCCTTGTGCTCAAGGCCCTTAAGGAGGCAGGGTGTACGTAGCCCCACCACTTCTGGTGCACCCTAGATAATGCTACACCCTCAGAGGCTCACGGCTGGTGAGTTCGGGAGTTGGCGACCCCGAGGGATTCCTGAGCTGGGTCCGTTTTCCCCTTTTGTCCCTTACCTTTGGGGCGGACACTCTCCTCTCTCCCCTCTCCTCTCCTCTTTCCCTTCTATTTCCCTTTCTCTTTAAGATTCCCGCACTGTTTTTGTTACTTGGTTCACCGTGTATCCAAATTCCCTTTTTGCGATTTTTAAGGCATTTTTAATCTACGTTGCATTTTGTAAGTTTTTTCGATCTAAATTACATCTCGCGATTGTTTTCAACCTCAATTGCATTTTGTAAAGATTGACAATCTAAATTGCTTTTTAGTACGTCTTTCAATGCAGGTGGCCGGGCCTTTTAGTGAGTATTTTGAATTTCAATTGCATTTTGAAAGTATTTTCAACCAAGACCGCATTTCGCACGAATTTTGAATCTAAATTGCATTTTGTTTGGTGGGCATTCTGCACATATTTTGATTCTCAATTGCATTTTGTGGGTTTTTTGTATCTGAATTACATTTTGTCAAGTATTTTCAATCTAAATTGCATTTTGTAAGTATTGTCAATCCAGATGAGTCGTTTGAATCTACCGTACATTTTGTAAGCATTTTCAATTTCAATTGCATTTTGTAACTATTTTGAATTTCAATTGCACTTTGTGAATAATTTGGATTGGAACTGGGATATTTCACTCTGAATTGCATTTTGTATTTTCAATTTCAATTGCATTTTGTAAGTATTTTGAACATCAATTGCATTTTGTACGTATTTTCGATCGCATTTGCATTTTGTAAGTATTTTGAATTTCAGTTGCATTTTGTAAGTATTTCGACGCTACATTCCATTTTGTACGTATTTTGAATCTAGCCTACGTTTTGTGGGTCTCTTTCAATCTATTCTTTTTGTGAATTTTTTCGTTCTAAATTCCCTTTTGTAAGACCATATGGGAGTTGTTTCCATCGGAGTTTCTCTTTGTACGTATTTTCCGTCTCACATAATTTTCGTTCTGGTTTCCATTTCATTCTCATTTTCATTCTCATTTTCCCTATCACCCAGATCATTAGGGGCCGATAACCTGGATGATAGGCCCCTTAAAACAACAATTATCATCATCATCATCATCAGTATTATACAGAATGGTAGTAAAAAAAATTTATCATTGATTTCCGTTTCCTTTTATGAACATTATGGTGTTGGAAGCCATTTTTCAGTGTTGCCTTAGTAAACGAAAGTTCGATGCCTTTCAGTCGGTCAACACGAGTTTTCCCAAAAGAGATGGGGTATTCCCTAATTCAAAAAACAATTACATGAGATTAACAAATACACTTGGATGACCAGTTTCAATCTTCAAGCGATCATCATCAGATCCATTACACTTAGGCCCTAAAATGTGTGTCAGAAAGTATGGGTGAAAATATTTACAATATGTACACTTATTTAGTTACGGTATTAGTTGAGATAATTCAACTCGTCAATATTTGTTAGTTGTGGTCTATGTGATGTTTTGTTTAAATACTGGAATTGATGATTGATCTCTAAACTTGCGTGTTTAGAGTAAATATGTGATTGTAGTTAAATGGTCAATACAGGTTATATTGTACAGGCTACTTACCTGATTAAGTCTTGGACTGTCCTGGTGAGAGCAGTTATCTTGGTCACTATCTACTCTCCACACAAGCAAGTTTGGAGATCAATAACTAGTTCCAGTATTTCAAAACATCACATAGACCAAAACTAAAAATATTGACGAGTTGAAATATCTCAACTGATACTGCAACTAAATAAGTGTACATATTGTAAATATTTTCACCCATACTTTCTAACATGAATTTTATGGCCTAAGTGTATAGAATCTGATGATGATCGCTTGAAGATCGAAACTGGTCATTCAAGTGTATTTATTAATTTCATGTATTTTTTTCAGGATTGGGGAATAACCGATCTCTTTTGGGAAAACCTTGTATTGAAAGACTGAAAAGCATCAAACTTTCACCTATTATGAAGTTGTTGAAATGTTGAATAGATATTTTATTTCCTAATCATGTGCTAAAACTGTTTATCTTGTAGGAATACATCCTGCCATAAAGATGCCTGACATCACTGACTTCTGAAGAAGGGTATACAGTACAGTATTGTAGTTGTCTCGAAGGTCGATATCTCTCTGCCTGCATCCCGTATGGTACTTGTGCACTGCAAGATTATCCCGCAAGCGATACTGAACGCTATTATTTTCCCCTCGTATTAGTCTGTAGTCACATAGAACGATGTTCTGGCTGATTCTGATATTTAGAGGCCACTTTGAAGTTTTCTGAAAAAGTAAAAATGAGCTTAGCTGTCTGTATTCAATCATGACAGCTTCGGGCTCACTTGAAGGTCTTGCTTCACCGAACAAGTCGATGTTTGACGTCCTTCAGGATTTGTTTACACACCACAAGCCACATCGGTGAGCATGCATGCACTACGTTATTCCGTGTGCATATTATGACTTGGAGAGCTATTCTAACCCAAGAAGTGCCAAGGGTGTCTAAAAGTCGCTCACTGCGCGTTCCTGTGGTGCCAGGATCACTTATTGAGATCCTTAGTAGATGCATGATTTCCCGACAGTTATACCATATGTTTGGAAATATTTGTACTAAGATATTATGAATGTCTCTAATTTACGCATATCACCACTATTGTAACATTTCGAAATATTTATTGGAGTTTCACGTTTACGAATCATGGTGTCTAGCAGTTGTCATGGGACTGTGCTAAACAACCAACATGACAGCCATATTGTCGAAGACATTGCTAACTGAATCAGATATTTTACAAGCGTTTGGTGAGGGCAGTGACTAGAGTGATTTTGAAGGTGGTAAAATTGATATTGAGAGTGATTCTGAAGACAGTGAGTTCCAAGTTCGGCTGGAGGAAGCTTGGAACAGTTGTCGGATGATGATACACCATTGCAGACCAGACTTCATCAGGCACATGTAAATAGGCCTGTATAATTGCCAGATAGGTTCCAACAGGCGAGTCATCCTGAAGAACATAGGGATTCTGTAAATTTACAAACAAGGAAGATGGCCCAGGAAGAAGAAGTAGCAGCAGAATAATAAAAATGATGTTTTCCATTTCTTCCCGTATTGTAAAGCAAAAAGTGTTTCGGAATTTTAAATTATGTACTGATTTTCACCACACATTCAGCATTATTTCAAATTTGCGTATGTGATATTTTGTGTATTTCAGTTTTTCTTGTTATGATGAACAATGTTTGTACAATTTCACTTTGAATTTTCTAAATAACAAGTATGCCAACCAACAAAAAAGGTTGCTTTATATAAAGGGTCTTTGGTTCTTATGTCCCCATTATTTACTCGTATATTTTATTTAAAATTGTGAAACAACCCTTTCCGATCAAAATGGTGCATATATTGTTTGTGTCTGATAATATTAAACAGTTTAAAAATTATTTTATAAGGCCGTAAGATTTCAGCATAAACACCTGACAAAAAATGCTTTGGCACTTACAGTAAAGGGCAAGTTATTGAGCTGCTGATATTGCAGTGGATTCTCTTTCAAAGTAAAAATGTCAAGTGATAGGTTTCACACAAGATCTTATTTTTTCTAGAAGTTTGTTTATTTATCACTTAACACTGTAACCGTGGACTGGCGGATTGTGTACCTCAGGGAATTTTTATTTCATGATAGTTTGGTTTTGGTGACTTAAACCGACTCTCGCTTCGGTGAATTCTCTTTGATATTTACACTCTGTAAATTAATGCATTTCCCTTCATATACTAACATCTAATTTATTGCATCTCAAAAAGCTTTGTTTGGACAATCTTCACAGCCAGATACCAACGTGGACATTCTTTCAACCATTCACTCAATAACTCATCAATGCCTTTTCACTTTCCTTCTTCTTTCCTCCGTGGGTTGCGCGATCGAATCCTGACACAGTCAATTGACATTTAAGGGCATGCAAATATGAGGCAGTCGTGTCAGTAGGCTTACTTGCACGTTATAGATCTCCTTCAGGGTGAAATTCCGACACCATGGCGTCTCTAAAATCCTCAGTATGTAGAAAGGACGAAAAAAGCAATAGCAATATTATTATTATTATTTTCTTTCCCATTGCCATGCTTGATTGTTCGATGCAATTTGCATTGATGCCATATAATTACAAAGCTCTACATTTGCATTTGTCAATGTGATTTAATTTGATACATGTGTTTGAGCGTTCAGTGATAGGAATGGTTTCAGTTTTCCTTTATCCGTTTGTCATTTGGCGCAGATGACCTCGTAGTTCCGCCCCTTAAAACAACAATAACTAACTACTAACCATGGCTTTGTCTGCATGTAATCGTTTCATCTCTTCATATCTAGCACACTCGACAAACGAGGCAATCTCTTCAATATATTCTAACCTTGATCTACTCTTACAGTTCTTGCCCTCAACCCTTCTGTCATAGGTGTTTGCTATTCCTGGGTGCCATAGTATGGGCATTATCAGCCTATTTCTTCTTTTCATAAGCATTTGACAGAAACGTGTTTGCTCTCCCACTCATCTAAATATTTTCTAATTTGTTATTGTATCTAACCTTCATCATTTTCCTACCGACAGCTGTGGCTATGCTCGCTAAAAGCGCAGCGTTAGGTCATGGGGCCAAGCTCTCTGCTGACTCGGTAGACGCGTGGGTTCGAGCCCCACCGTTGGCCGTCCTTGAAATGGGTTTCCGTGGTTTCCCCATTTTCAACACCAGGCAAATGCTGGGACGGTACCTTGAGACAGGCCACGGCCGATTCCTTGCACATCCTTGCCCAGTTTCATTCATCTTCATCCATTCCATCTCTCATCCCGACGCGCAGGTCGCCCACGGGTGTCGACTAGAAAGACCTGCACTCGGCCTCTTAGGAGGTCGCACGAAAAGAAAAAAACATTTTCCTGTAGTGCGTTACATATCCTCGCGAAGAACATAATGGTTGTAGTCTCCCGTTGCTTTCAGCCGCGCTGAAGTACGCATATTAGCCAATGTTATGAATGTCTTCACGGTCTAAAGGGCAAGTAATGAGCGTTGATAACTATTAAAAGCCTGCTAGTCCCCTTTAGAATAATGAAATACGAAGTACGGTAATGAACTACCAAAACAAATAAAATTATTTAAAACATACCAACTCACGCATTACTTTTCTAACTACAATCTATATATTTAAAACACTAAGCTGTTTTTTGTACACACGAGATTGTGAAAACGACTTAACCGGTTGGGCCTTTTAAGACATTCTAACGAAAGCTCTTGGCATGCAGATTTGCAGAGTTTCTTTAAAAGGAAAATATATGTTACGGTATATTTTTAAATGATTAAAGAAATATGTAATATTTGACACTCCCGCGCATGCGCACAATGGCCTTTCTCAACAAGGAAAATGGCGATTCCGGACGCGTCTAACTGAGATCTTTGTTTATGAGAATTAAAAAGGGTCTCCAATAATGTTAATTATGTTTTTACAATATGCATTGAAATAGAATTATATTAAATAAACCACGAATTAAAGGACTTAAACTGCAGGTTGAGTGTGTATACTGGTTAGATAGATTAATACTGAAGTGCCCCATAGTTGTCTGGATGGCCAAGGGGATAAGGTTACTGCCCAAAAATATGTATTATGCATGATCGAGAGGGTTCGATTCCCACCTCGGATATGTTTTATTTTATTTTCGTTTTCTGCCTTCCTACGATTGGTATTGCATTGTAGAAACATATTTCACTTTTATCATTCCCGTCAAGTAACGAATTCTCTGTTGCCATCCTTTTCATGGTCGAGAGGGTTCGATTCCCACCTCGGATACGTTCTTTTATTTTCATTTTCTTCCTTCCTACGATTGGTATTACATTGTAGAGACATATTTCACTTTTTTCATTCCCGTAAAGTAACGAATTCTCTGTTGCCATCCTTTGCATGGTCGAGAGGGTTCGATTCCCACCTCGGATATGTTTTTTGTTGTTGTTGTTTTCTTCCTTCCTACGATTGGTATTACATCGTAGAAATATATTTCACTTTTATCATTCCCGTAAAGTAACGAATTCTCTGTTGCCATATATATTTAAAACACTAAGGTATTTTTGTACACACGAGATTTTGAAAACGACTTAACCGATTGGCTTCGTATGGCATTCTAACGAAAGCTCTTGGCATGCAGATTTGCAGTGTGTCTTTAAAAGGAAAATATATGTTACGGTATATTTTTACATGTTTAAAGAAAAATGTAATATATGTGGCTATTGCGCGTTGCCACAATGGCGTTTCTTCATGAGAGAAATGGCGGATAAACGATCCACCGTATCGTAGATCTTTGTTTATGAGAATTGAAAAGGGAAATAACGCTTATGTTGTATCCCGATATATACTGGAATAGAATCATGAAATAAGGGAAATATTGATGAACTATAACTGGCAGTTGAGTGCGTTTGTTGTTTACGTCACTTAATATTGCACTCTAATTTCGTTGTCTGGGTGGCTCAGCGGCTAACATTGTGGACAACGAAATTGATTATGCATCGTCGGAGGAGTTTGATTCCCACCTCAAACATGTAATTTTATTTCCCAATTATTCTATCTTGCAATTGGTATTACATTGTCTAAACATATGTTACGTTTATTATTCCCGTAAGGTAAGGAATTCTCCATGATTTACGTTGCCAGATACTTTTAAATTATTAAATAAAAATCGGCACAATCGCTTCGCCTTGAGAGAAAATTGTCGAACATAATTCATTTGATGGACTCAGACATCGTGGTCACTCAGCGCCGTCTACTTTGGTGTGTGAGTGTAAACCTTTCTCTGATAACCTGTGTTAATGTGATGGCTGTATTGATGTGTGCATTTGTAATTAGTATGGGGAATGGAGAGTTGACGACTGAGGCTTTAAGTTAGGAACTATCCCGGTATTTGCCTGGAGTGGAAGTGGGAAACCACGGAAAACCACATCCAAGATTGTTGAGATGGGAATCAAATTTTGCTCTTCTTAGGTTTGCCTCAAGAGTGCGCCCCGTTCCAGCCCTCAGACCAGAATTAAATTTCTTGGCAGAGCAGGGATCGAACCTGGAATCTGGGGCGATAGCTCAGAATGTAGCCTTAAGACTGGGCTTCCCTGTGTTAATACGATCTTTGAAAAACACTGAACATATAATTCTAAAACTCCCTCCATTACGGTGGCTGGCGAAGTGAGTCCATGCTCATTCCAGTAGTGGCGAAGTGATTCTATGCTCCCTTGCATAATTTACTGTCCTGGAAATGCAAAGTATTGTACCTTCAACAGGTGATGGAAATTGATTATTTAGAGCAGTTTCATTCTGTTTATTTCAAAATGAAGTTCGTCATCCTGAGTTGCGTTTGCAAGCAAATTGCAAAAATTGCAAGGATTTTATTATTGGCGATCAGTCTCATCGCATTCTCATCAGCAACCAACTTGAGAATGGAAGTCTCTGAACTTAGTTGTATAAGTGAATATTATTGTTTATTGATTATTTTTTTAGAGTGCATAACAATGAGTCTAACCACGCAGTTGATTTTGGCAATGGAAGTAAGTTATTATTTGCTATTTAATATTTGGCTGCTGCGTTGATGCAGGCCACTATAGTATTATTTAATATGACGTTAATTTGGGGAGAAATGCTGCTATAAATAAACCCATTTTACGAAATAGAACATTAGCCGCAAACAAGTGGGAAATCGGAGAAAAATACGAAGCCACTTTTAAACTCCAATATGAATACGGCATTTCAGATACAATTCCAGATACTATACCGTTACAGTGTAGGGTCCTTGACGAACAAATGTAAACATTGTTCTGCACTGTATTTCTCTTGAGAGAAATCTACACTTGGTTACTTTGACCTTTGCTGTTGTAATGGTAAAATTAATCTGACTAAATATAAAATATTTGACATGCTGCAACAATTATTTTTCACTGGAGATGATATCTCAAGGAATTTCAGAGAGACTAATCGGCAGTACAATGCTATGTCCTTCGTTTCATTTGGTGCCAATGTTACTGTGCCACACCCATACGGTCCACATTGTTTTAAGATGTATGGAGGTGCACATCATCGCATTTCTTCGTTATATTCCAAAATTATATGTGACGGTTTGCGGCCAGTTTTATTAGACTCCTAAGAGTTCTTGAATTCCTTGGAACTAAATGACTTGCCTCCACATATTCCAAACGCTTGAACCGTTATGCTGCTTAGAAATCTGAACGTTTCCCAAGGGCTCCTAAATGCAACTATATTGCTTGGATTTGGAAATAATAAGTGCAGTTAAAATTAGGCAGAGAGGTCTAATCCTTCTACTTGATTTAACAGCATCCGATAAAACACTATCATTTTGTTTTAAGAGGCAATATTTTCCAATTTATTTGGCATACTCTGTCACAATCAATGAAGCTCAAGGGAAAACTCTGGAACGTATAGGTCTCAATTTGCCTCATCAATTTTTCAGTCATGGCCAGCAGTATTTTGCAATGTTGAGAGTGCAATCTTTTGACGCCCTTATAGTTTCAATAGAGCCAAAAAATAATCGTACAAAGAATATACAGTAGGCCTACATAGGAAAATTCTTCAGTAAATATTTTTCTATTGACCGTCATTTTTGACGTGTTTCAACTAGTATATATTTAAAACACTAAGGTATTTTTTGTACACACGAGATTTTGAGAACGACTTAACCGATTGGCATCGTATGGCATTCTAACGAAAGCTCTTGGCATGCAGATTTGCAGTGTGTCTTTAAAAGTAAAATATATGTTACGGTATATTTTTATATGTTTAAAGAAATATGAAATATATGTGGCTATTGCGCGTTGCCACAATGGCGTTTCTTCATGAGAGAAATGGCGGATAAACGATCCACCGTATCGTAGTGTGATCTTTGTTTATGAGAATTGAAAAGGGAAATATCGCTTATGTTGTATCCCGATATATACTGGAATAGAATCATGAAATAAGGGAAATATTGATGAACTATAACTGGCAGTTGAGTGCGTTTGTTGTTTACGTCACTTAATATTGCACTCTAATTTCGTTGTCTGGGTGGCTCAGCGGCTAACATTGTGGACAACGAAATTGATTATGCCTCGTCGGAGGAGTTGGATTCCCACCTCAGACATGTAATTTTATTTCCCAATTATTCTATCTTGCAATTGGTATTACATTGTCTAAATGCCTATATGCCTACCAGTCAAGCTGATGATGAGGATGTTGAAAAGGTCTATGAAGAAATAGACGAAATTCTGAGGTATATCAAGGGTGATGAAAATGTTATAGTAATGGGAGATTGGAATGCTGTGGTAGGAAAAGGGAGAGAAGGGAAGATAGTAGGAGATTTCGGATTAGGTGAAAGGAATGATCGAGGAAGCAGGCTGGTAGAATTCTGCACCGAGCATGAATTGGTCATAGCTAACACCTTATTCAATAACCACAATAGAAGAATATACACATGGATGAGACCAGGAGATACAGGGCGTTACCAAATCGACTTCATTATGGTCAAGCAGGGGTTTCGAAACCAGATTTTGGATTGTAAAACATATCCTGGTGCTGACATAAACTCTGATCACAATTTGGTTGTAATGAAATGCAGATTAAAGTTGAAGAACCTGAAGAAAAGTCAAAAGCCAAAAAGGTGGGCAATAGACAGACTGAAAGAGAAGGATGTAAACGAAAGATTCAAGAAGAGTATAAAGGAAGGACTAATGAAAAACCCTAAACAAACTTCAATTGCAGACGAATAGGCACTTTTGAAGAATGAAATAACAAAATCCGCAGAAGAAAACATTGGTAGGAAAGAAAGAATAGGTAGAAAACCGTGGATCACTCAGGATATACTAGAATTGATGGATGAAAGGCGGAAACACAAGAATCTAAGAGATGAAAAGGGGAAAGCAGAATACAGTCGTCTGAGAAATGAGGTTAACAAGAAGTGCAAGGAAGCGAAAGAAGAATGGTTGAAAGAGAAATGTGCAGGTATAGAAAATTGTCTGAAATTAGGAAAAGTAGACACAGCTTATCGAAGGATTAAGAATACTTTTGGGGAAAAGAAGACTAAGTGCTGTAATATTAAGGACACAAATGGAAAGCCTCTAACAGATAGGGAAGAAAAGGTTGAGAGATGGAAAGCTTACATAGAGAGTTTGTATAAGGGAAAGGAGATTGAGAATCATGTAATGGAAAGGGAGGAGGAAATTGATGAGGATGCGAAAGGAGATTTAATATTGAGATCAGAATTTGATAGAGCTTTGGAAGACTTAAGCAGGAACAAAGCACCAGGCATAGATGATATACCGATTGAGTTGCTACGCTGCATAAGAGATGAAGGTCTGATCAGGTTATTTCACTTGGTGTGTAGGATTTATGAGACAGGTGTGGTACCCCCTGATTTCAAGAAGAATGTAATCATCCCTATACCAAAGAAAGTGGGAGCTGACAGATGTGAAGATTACCGTACAATCAGCTTGATTACTCATGCTTCAAAGATCCTGTCTAGAATAATTTACAAGAGGATTGAAAGCCAGATAGAAACGGAGTTGGGTGAAGACCAGTTTGGTTTCAGGAGAAATGTAGGAACAAGGGAAGCTGTACTAAGTCTTAGGCTGATTTTGGAAGGTAGAATAAGGAAAGATAAGAGAACGTTCATGGCTTTTGTAGACTTAGAAAAGGCTTTTGATAACGTTGATTGGACTAAATTGTTTGACATTTTGAAATCTATTGGAATAAAGTACAGGGATAGGAGGGTGATATACAATCTGTACAGAAACCAGACAGCAGTCATTCGAGTTGAAGGACATGAGAGAGAAGCTGGTATTCAGAAAGGTGTAAGGCAAGGCTGCAACTTATCACCCATACTTTTCAATCTTTACATTGAACAAGCAATGAAGGAAATTAGAGAAAAATTTAAAGTGGGAGTGAAGATTCAAGGAGAAATAATTTCAACTCTGAGATTTGCTGATGACATCGTCATCTTGGCCGACAAGCCTGAGGATTTGAATGAGTTTTTGAATGGTATGGACTCCGTCTTACGGAAAGAATTCATGATGAAAATAAATAAATAAATGTAAAACAAAAATACTGGAATGCAGCCGAGATAAATCAGAAACCTCTATGGAGATCAAATTGGCAGGTGAAAAGCTGAAGGAAGTAGGAGACTTCTGTTACTTAGGAAGCAGAATAACCAGTGATGGACGAAGCAAAGGGGATATTAAAAGTAGGTTGGCTCAGGCAAAGAAAGCATTTCTACAAAAAAGGAATCTGCTGACATCGAATATAGATTTAGGTATTAGGAGGTCATTTTTGAAAGCCTTTGTCTGGAGCGTGGCGCTCTATGGAAGTGAAACTTGGACTATTGGTGCATCAGAAAAGAGGAGAATTGAAGCATTTGAAATGTGGTGTTACAGGAGAATGATGAAGATCAGATGGGTAGATAAGGTTACAAACAAAGAGGTATTAAGACGAGTGGGACAGGAGAGATGTTTCTGGCGACTGCTAATGAAGAGAAGAGATAGGTTGGTAGGACACATACTAAGACACCCAGGAATAGCAAGCTTAGTTATGGAAGCAAGGGTCGAGGACAAAAACTGTAGGGGTAGACCAAGGTTAGAATATGTTAAACAGATTGCCTCGGATGTAGGGTGTCGGAGCTATGTAGAGATGAAACGATTAGCTCAGGACAGGGAGGCATGGAGAGCTGCATCAAACCAGTCAAAAGACTGAAGACTCAAACAACACACAAACATATGTTACGTTTATTACTCCCGTAAGGTAAGGAATTCTCCATGATTTACGTTGCCAGATACTTTTAAATTATTAAATAAAAATCGGCACAATCGCTTCGCCTTGAGAGAAAATTGTCGAACATAATTCATTTGATGGACTCAGACATCGTGGTCACTCAGCGCCGTCTACTTTGGTGTGTGAGTGTAAACCTTTCTCTGATAACCTGTGTTAATGTGATGGCTGTATTGATGTGTGCATTTGTAATTAGTATGGGGAATGGAGAGTTGACGACTGAGGCTTTAAGTTAGGAACTATCCCGGTATTTGCCTGGAGTGGAAGTGGGAAACCACGGAAAACCACATCCAAGATTGTTGAGATGGGAATCAAATTTTGCTCTTCTTAGGTTTGCCTCAAGAGTGCGCCCCGTTCCAGCCCTCAGACCAGAATTAAATTTCTTGGCAGAGCAGGGATCGAACCTGGAATCTGGGGCGATAGCTCAGAATGTAGCCTTAAGACTGGGCTTCCCTGTGTTAATACGATCTTTGAAAAACACTGAACATATAATTCTAAAACTCCCTCCATTACGGTGGCTGGCGAAGTGAGTCCATGCTCATTCCAGTAGTGGCGAAGTGATTCTATGCTCCCTTGCATAATTTACTGTCATGGAAATGCAAAGTATTGTACCTTCAACAGGTGATGGAAATTGATTATTTAGAGCAGTTTCATTCTGTTTATTTCAAAATGAAGTTCGTCATCCTGAGTTGCGTTTGCAAGCAAATTGCAAAAATTGCAAGGATTTTATTATTGGCGATCAGTCTCATCGCATTCTCATCAGCAACCAACTTGAGAATGGAAGTCTCTGAACTTAGTTGTATAAGTGAATATTATTGTTTATTGATTAATTTTTTAGAGTGCATAACAATGAGTCTAACCACGCAGTTGATTTTGGCAATGGAAGTAAGTTATTATTTGCTATTTAATATTTGGCTGCTGCGTTGATGCAGGCCACTATAGTATTATTTAATATGACGTTAATTTGGGGAGAAATGCTGCTATAAATAAACCATTTTACAAAATAGAACATTAGCCGCAAACAAGTGGGAAATCGGAGAAAAATACGAAGCCACTTTTAAACTCCAATATGAATACGGCATTTCAGATACAATTCCAGATACTATACCGTTACAGTGTAGGGTCCTTGACGAACAAATGTAAACATTGTTCTGCACTGTATTTCTCTTGAGAGAAATCTACACTTGGTTACTTTGACCTTTGCTGTTGTAATGGTAAAATTAATCTGACTAAATATAAAATATTTGACATGCTGCAACAATTATTTTTCACTGGAGATGATATTTCAAGGAATTTCAGAGAGACTAATCGGCAGTACAATGCTATGTCCTTCGTTTCATTTGGTGCCAATGTTACTGTGCCACACCCATACGGTCCACATTGTTTTAAGATGTATGGAGTTGCACATCATCGCATTTCTTCGTTATATTCCAAAATTATATGTGACGGTTTGCGGCCAGTTTTATTAGACTCCTCAGAGTTCTTGAATTCCTTGGAACTAAATGACTTGCCTCCACATATTCCAAACGCTTGAACCGTTATGCTGCTTAGAAATCTGAACGTTTCCCAAGGGCTCCTAAATGCAACTATATTGCTTGGATTTGGAAATAATAAGTGCAGTTAAAATTAGGCAGAGAGGTCTAATCCTTCTACTTGATTTAACAGCATCCGATAAAACACTATCATTTTGTTTTAAGAGGCAATATTTTCCAATTTATTTGGCATACTCTGTCACAATCAATGAAGCTCAAGGGAAAACTCTGGAACGTATAGGTCTCAATTTGCCTCATCAATTTTTCAGTCATGGCCAGCAGTATTTTGCAATGTTGAGAGTGCAATCTTTTGACGCCCTTATAGTTTCAATAGAGCCAAAAAATAATCGTACAAAGAATATACAGTAGGCCTACATAGGAAAATTCTTCAGTAAATATTTTTCTATTGACCGTCATTTTTGACGGGTTTCAACTAGTATATATTTAAAACACTAAGGTATTTTTTGTACACACGAGATTTTGAAAACGACTTAACCGATTGGCTTCGTATGGCATTCTAACGAAAGCTCTTGGCATGCAGATTTGCAGTGTGTCTTTAAAAGGAAAATATATGTTACGGTATATTTTTATATGTTTAAAGAAAAATGTAATATATGTGGCTATTGCGCGTTGCCACAATGGCGTTTCTTCATGAAAGAAATGGCGGATAAACGATCCACCGTATCGTAGTGTGATCTTTGTTTATGAGAACTGAAAAGGGAAATATCGCTTATGTTGTATCCCGATATATACTGGAATAGAATCATGAAATAAGGGAAATATTGATGAACTATAACTGGCAGTTGAGTGCGTTTGTTGTTTACGTCACTTAATGTTGCACTCTAATTTCGTTGTCTGGGTGGCTCAGCGGCTAACATTGTGGACAACGAAATTGATTATGCATCGTCGGAGGAGTTTTGATTCCCACCTCAAACATGTAATTTTATTTCCCAATTATTCTATCTTGCAATTGGTATTACATTGTCTAAACATATGTTACGTTTATTATTCCCGTAAGGTAAGGAATTCTCCATGATTTACGTTGCCAGATACTTTTAAATTATTAAATAAAAATCGGCACAATCGCTTTGCCTTGAGAGAAAATTGTCGAACATAATTCATTTGATGGACTCAGACATCGTGGTCACTCAGCGCCGTCTACTTTGGTGTGTGAGTGTAAACCTTTCTCTGATAACCTGTGTTAATGTGATGGCTGTATTGATGTGTGCATTTGTAATTAGTATGGGGAATGGAGAGTTGACGACTGAGGCTTTAAGTTAGGAACTATCCCGGTATTTGCCTGGAGTGGAAGTGGGAAACCACGGAAAACCACATCCAAGATTGTTGAGATGGGAATCAAATTTTGCTCTTCTTAGGTTTGCCTCAAGAGTGCGCCCCGTTCCAGCCCTCAGACCAGAATTAAATTTCTTGGCAGAGCAGGGATCGAACCTGGAATCTGGGGCGATAGCTCAGAATGTAGCCTTAAGACTGGGCTTCCCTGTGTTAATACGATCTTTGAAAAACACTGAACATATAATTCTAAAACTCCCTCCATTACGGTGGCTGGCGAAGTGAGTCCATGCTCATTCCAGTAGTGGCGAAGTGATTCTATGCTCCCTTGCATAATTTACTGTCCTGGAAATGCAAAGTATTGTACCTTCAACAGGTGATGGAAATTGATTATTTAGAGCAGTTTCATTCTGTTTATTTCAAAATGAAGTTCGTCATCCTGAGTTGCGTTTGCAAGCAAATTGCAAAAATTGCAAGGATTTTATTATTGGCGATCAGTCTCATCGCATTCTCATCAGCAACCAACTTGAGAATGGAAGTCTCTGAACTTAGTTGTATAAGTGAATATTATTGTTTATTGATTATTTTTTTAGAGTGCATAACAATGAGTCTAACCACGCAGTTGATTTTGGCAATGGAAGTAAGTTATTATTTGCTATTTAATATTTGGCTGCTGCGTTGATGCAGGCCACTATAGTATTATTTAATATGACGTTAATTTGGGGAGAAATGCTGCTATAAATAAACCCATTTTACGAAATAGAACATTAGCCGCAAACATGTGGGAAATCGGAGAAAAATACGAAGCCACTTTTAAACTCCAATATGAATACGGCATTTCAGATACAATTCCAGATACTATACCGTTACAGTGTAGGGTCCTTGACGAACAAATGTAAACATTGTTCTGCACTGTATTTCTCTTGAGAGAAATCTACACTTGGTTACTTTGACCTTTGCTGTAGTAATGGTAAAATTAATCTGACTAAATATAAAATATTTGACATGCTGCAACAATTATTTTTCACTGGAGATGATATCTCAAGGAATTTCAGAGAGACTAATCGGCAGTACAATGCTATGTCCTTCGTTTCATTTGGTGCCAATGTTACTGTGCCACACCCATACGGTCCACATTGTTTTAAGATGTATGGAGGTGCACATCATCGCATTTCTTCGTTATATTCCAAAATTATATGTGACGGTTTGCGGCCAGTTTTATTAGACTCCTCAGAGTTCTTGAATTCCTTGGAACTAAATGACTTGCCTCCACATATTCCAAACGCTTGAACCGTTATGCTGCTTAGAAATCTGAACGTTTCCCAAGGGCTCCTAAATGCAACTATATTGCTTGGATTTGGAAATAATAAGTGCAGTTAAAATTAGGCAGAGAGGTCTAATCCTTCTACTTGATTTAACAGCATCCGATAAAACACTATCATTTTGTTTTAAGAGGCAATATTTTCCAATTTATTTGGCATACTCTGTCACAATCAATGAAGCTCAAGGGAAAACTCTGGAACGTATAGGTCTCAATTTGCCTCATCAATTTTTCAGTCATGGCCAGCAGTATTTTGCAATGTTGAGAGTGCAATCTTTTGACGCCCTTATAGTTTCAATAGAGCCAAAAAATAATCGTACAAAGAATATACAGTAGGCCTACATAGGAAAATTCTTCAGTAAATATTTTTCTATTGACCGTCATTTTTGACGGGTTTCAACTAGTCTATATATTTAAAACAGTAAGCTGATTTTTGTTACGACGAGATTGGCAGAACGGCTTAACCGATTGACTTCGTAATGCACTCTGACGAAAGCCCTTGGCCTGTATTTTTGCAGAATGTCTTTAAAATAAACAAATATGTTACCATATATTTTTAAATTTATAAACAAAACTGCAAAATTATTGGCTCAAGCGCATGCGCAGAATCACCTTGGTTAATGACAGACATGGCGGGTGTCCACCGCGTTTTAATGTAATAGTTACTTAATGAATTATAATAAAGGAGGGGAATATTGATTATGAAGTTTCCACGATATAGACAGGAATAGAATATTATAAATGACATGAAATGTAGAAGAACTTATACTGACTGTTGAGTGTGAATGTTGTTTAAGTACCTTAATATTGCGCTTTTCCACCAGTGATTCGGTAGCTCAGTCGGCAGCGTTGAAGGTATTTAATTTATGCATCGCGCAATGGGAGCAGTTCGAATCCCACCTACGACACATATTTTTTTCCCCAATTATTCTTTCTGGCTATTGGTAATACATTGCCTTAACATATTTTACTTTTATTATTCCCGTAAAGTAAGGATTTCGCCACGATTTACGTTCCCATATACTTTTAAATTATTAAATAAAAGATGGTCGCCTCCGTAGCGTAGCGGTCAGCTTCCGCCCCGGAGGTCCTGGGTTCGATTCCCGGCTCTGCCACGAAATTTGAAAGGTGGTACGAGGACTGGAACGGGGTCTACTCAGCCTCGGGTGGCCCAAATGAGTAGAGGGGGTTCGATTCCTCCTCAGCCATCCTCGAAGTGGTTTTCCGTGGTTTCCCACTTCGTCTTCGGACAAATGTCGGGATGGTAACTTCTTCCAGGCCACGGCCGCCTCCTTTCCTCTTCCTTGCCTATCCATCCTCACCATCCCTTACCTTCCCTCATGAGGCCCCTGTTCGCTTTGCAGGTGAGGCCGCCTGGGCGAGGTGCCAATCCCACCTCACCAGTTGTATCCCTTCCAATTCGATGTTCCCAGCTCTAGGACACAGCCCGTAGAGGCGGTAGTGGTGAGTTCCCTCGCTGAGTCCGTGGGTTCCACCAACCTGGAGGGTAAACGACTGAGACAATTGACGAACATAATTCATTTGATGGACTCTGACATCGTGGTCACTCAGCCCCGTCTACTTTGGTGTGTTTGTGTCAAATTTTCTCTGATAACCTGTGTTATTGTGATGGTTGTACTGACGTGTGCATTTGTAATTAAAGTGGGGGATGGAAAATTGACGACCGAGGCTTTAAGTTAGGAACTATACCGGTATTTACCTGCAGTGGAAGTGGCAAACCACGGAAAACCACATCCCAGATTGTTGAGATGGGAATCGAACCTTGCCCTTCTTAGTTTTGCCTCGAGAGTGCGCCCCGCTCCAGCCCTCAGACCAGAATTACATTTCTAGAGAAATGGCGGATAAAGGATCCACCGTATCATAGTGTGATCTTTGTTTTTGAGAATTAAAAAGAGGGGAATGAAGAACTTCAACAGGCGTTTGAATTCATTTGTTGTTTAAGTAACTTAATATTGCTATGAAAGTCTGTTGATTGGGTGGCTCAGGGGTAACATTGCGGACCCAGAATGAATTTTGCATAGTCGAAGGATTTCGCATCTCACCTCAGGCATGTATTTTTATTTCCTAATTATTCTTTCTGGCTATTGGTAATTCATTGTCTTAACATATTTTACTTTCGTTATTCCCGTACAGTAAGGAATTCTCCACGATGTACATTGCCATATACTTTTAAATTATTAAATAAAAGATGGTCGCCTCCGTAGCGTAGCAGTCAGCATGGTTTAGCTGCCGCCCCGGAGGTCCTGGGTTCGATTCCCGGCTCTGCCACGAAATTTGAGAAGTGGTACGAGGACTGGAACGGGGTCTACTCAGCCTCGGGTGGCCCAAATGAGTAGAGGGGGTTCGATTCCCCCTCAGCCATCCTCGGGTGTTCCATGGTTTCCCACTTCGTCTTCGGGCAAATGCCGGGATGTTACCTTCTTCAAGGCCACGGCCGCCTCCTTCCCTCTTCCTTGCCTATCCATCCTACCCATCCCTTACCTTCCCTCATGAGGCCCCTGTTCGCTTTGCAGGTGAGGCCGCCTGGGCGAGGTGCCAATCCCACCTCACCAGTTGTATCCCTTCCGATTCGATGTTCCCAGCTCTAGGACACTGCCCGTAGAGGCGGTAGTGGTGAGTTCCCTCGCTTAGTCCGTGGGTTCCACCAACCTGGAGGGTTAACGACAAAAAAAAAAAAAAAAAAAGATGGCCACAATCGCTTTTGCCATGCAAGATAATTGACGAATATAATTCATTTGATGGACTCAGACATCGTGGTCACTCAGCCCCGTCTACTTTGGTGTGTGTAAAATTTTATCTGGTAACCTGTGTTATTGTGATGGCTGTACTGATGTGTGCATTTGTATTTCAAGTGGGGAATGGGGAATTGAGACCGAGGCTTTAAGTTAGGAACTATCCCGGTATTTACCTGCAGTGGACGTGTCAAACCACGGAAAACCACATCCCAGATTGTTGAGATAGGAATCTAACCTTGCTTTCCTTAGTTTTGCCTCAAGAGTGCGCCCCGTTCCAGCCCTCAGACCAGAATTAAATTTCTTGGCAAACCAGGCATCGAACCCGGAATCCGGGGCGATAGCTCAGAATGTAGCATTAAGATTGGGCTTCCCTGTGTTAATACGATTTTTGACAAGCACTGAACATATAGTCTAACTCTTAAACTCCCTCCATTACTGTGGCTGTAGAAGTGAGTCTATGCTCATTCCAGTAGTTGGCGAAGTATTTACTGTCATGGAAATGCATAGGATTGTACCTACAACAGGTGATGGAAATTGCTTATTTAGAGCAGTTTCGTACTGTTTATTTCAAATTGCACAACGTCATCCTGAGCTGCGTTTGCAAGCAAATTGCAAAAAATTTTGCTGGCATGAATAATTATAAGGATTTTATTATTGGCGATCAGTATCATCGCATTCTCATCAGCAACAAACTTGAGAATGAAAGTATCTGAACTTCACTGTATAAGTGCATATTATTGTTTATTGATTATTTGTTTAGAGTACATAACAATGAGTCTAACCACGATTTTGATTTTGGCAATGGAAGTATTATTTGCCATTTAATATTTGGCGGCTGCGTTGATGCAGGTCACTATAGTGTTATTGAATATGACGTTAATTTGGAGAGAAATGCTACAATAAATATACCCATTTGACGAAAAAGAACATTAGCCAAAAAAGTGGGAAATCAGAGAAAAATACGAATCACTTTTAAAATCGAATATAAATATGCCATTTCAGAAACTATTCCAGATAGTATGCCGTACAGTGTAGGGTCCTTGACGAACAAGTGTAAACATTGTTCTGCACTGTATTTCTGTAGCGAGAAATCTACGCGTGGTTACTTTGACCTTAGGTGTTGTAATGGCAAAATGGATCTTACTAAATATAAAATATTTGACAGACTGCAACAATTTTTCACTGGAAATGAAATCTCAAGGAATTTAAGAGAGAAGAATCGGCAGTACAACAAATGCTATGTCCTTGGTTTCATTTGGTGCCAATGGCACTGTGCCACATGCATACGGTCCATATTGTTTTGAAATTTAGGCCTATGGAATTGCACATCATCGCATTTCCTCGTTAATGTATATTCCAAAATTATAAGCGACGGTTCTTGCGGCCAGTTGTATATATTAGACTCCTCAGAATTCTTGAATTCCTTGGAATTAAGTGATTTGCTTCCACATACTCCAAACGAATGATCCATAGTTATACTCCTTAGAAATCTGAAGTTTCCTAAGGACTCCTAAATGCTACCATACTAATTATAAGAAATATGTACGAAAATTGCTTGAATTTGGAAATAATAAGTGCAGTTAAAATTAGGCGGAGAGATCTAACCCTTCGTCTTGATTCCATAGGCTATTAATTATAAGAAATATGCATGAAAATGCTTGGATTTGGAAATAAGTGCAGTTAAAGTTAGACAGAGAGGTCTAATCCTTCGACTTGATTTAACACCATCGGATAAAACAATCATTTTCTTTTAAGAGTCAACATTTTCCGATTCGCTTGGCATACTTTATCAAAATCAATAAAGCTCAGAACTCTGGAACGTATAGGTCTCAATTTGCCTCATCAAGTTTTCAATCATGGCCAGCAGTATGTTGCAATGTCTAGAGTGCAATCTTTTGACGCCCTTAAAGTTTCAATAGTGCCAAAAAATAATTGTACAAAGAACGTATATAAGAAAATTCTTTAGTAAATATATTCTTATTGACCGTCATGTATTGACGGGTTTCAACTAGTATTAATTAAATACAAATGGGTTGCGTCAGTTAAGTCAGATATGGAACAACTAGATATCCCACTGGAACAAACTCGTGAACGTCTGACGTCCCGTACAAGTAAGAAGACTACAGGAGCTAAGTGGACTGAAGAAAGAAGACTGACTCATAGTCAGTTGGAAGAAGAAGAAAGCAACAACTTTACCGAAGAGTAGATACGAGCCCCGTGGTCCTAAGTAGGCCTAAACGATAAAGAAAGAAAGAAAGAAAGAAAGTAAGAAAGAAAGAAAGAAAGAAAGAAATTAAATACATTCAAAGCTTGCACAATCACAGCCTCTTGATAGGTATTGAATAATGGTTCCATTTGATTTGTTTTGAATCCTTCCTACAGCAGTTCCCAGAGGAGTGCGTCAGGCCTCGGCAGCCGGCACAATTCATATCCTCGCCGCTAGATGGGGGCTTCATCCATTCCATTCCTGACTCGGTCGGAGACTGGAAACAGGCTGTGGATTTTCATTTTCTACAGCAGTTGAGGGCTGCCACTTTAACAAAGAGTACCCGAGCATATGCTACAATATTTTTAGCCTATTTTCAATTTTGAAACAAAAAATAGGCTTATGAGATCACCTTTTGTCCGTGTGTGTGTGTGTGTGTGAAGTGTGTGCGTGCCCCCCCCCCCTTATAACTTTTGAACGGATGGAGCGATTTCAATGAAACTCGGTAAGTTCATAGCACTATTCCGGACGACCCCGACCTTCAAATTTTGTTACGTCTAACAAATCCAACATGGCGGCTGTGCGAAATATTTTACCAGCATTCAATATCTCCAAAACCATTCCCGATATCACCCTGGATTTTTTTATGGTGATAAAGGGAACTACTAGAAGTTCTCCTATGTGACTTTTGAAAAACTGGTAACTACAAAACCAACATGGTGGCCACGTGAATTTGCGACATTTAAATGGACATTTCTCGCGATTTAATCAACCAAACGCAATAGAACTTGGTACAGTATATGTTTATACACATTGTAATGCACCGACATCTAATTTCGTTCAATTGTTTATATAACCACAAGATGGCGGAAGTGCGAAATATTTCACTGGCATCCTATATCTCTGGAACTATTAGCGGTATCACCCTCAAATTTTGTACGGAGATAAAGGGTACTACTGGAAGTTCATCTATAAGACTTTCGAAAACCGGTTAACTACAAAACGAACATGGCGGCCAAGCGAATTTGAAAATTTTAAATAGACCTTTCTCGCGATTTAATGATCCAAACGAAATGAAATCTGGTACAGGAAATGTTTATATACATTGTAACGTACTGGCATCTAATTTAGTTCAATTGTTTACATAACCTCAAGATGGTGGCTGTGCAAATTTTAAAATTAAGCTTTTATTTCTTGTGTCGTTATCATGCATTCGAAGTGAAAGTTTGAATAATGAACCTACGCAATAATTTTCCTTTAATGGTACATGACTATAATGGCCTATACATTTAACAATCCAACATGGCGACCATCCGAAATATTTAGACGGCTCTGAATATCTACGAATCTATTATAGCAATCAAACTGATTTTTTTTATGTTCATAGGGGCTATGAAGGACTTTAAATAACCTGGTGATCACAAATCCAACATGGCGGCGACGCGAAGTATAAATATTCACATGGACGTTTCTCGCAATTTAAACATCCGAGTGCTGTGAATCTTGGTACAGTAAATCCCTATACGAATGTTAATCCACTGGCATCTATTTTTTTTTTCAATTGTTTCCATAACCACAAGATGGCAGCTGTGCGAAATTTTAAAATCTCCTTGTTACTTCTTGTGTCCTAATGATGCGATTGAAGTTTGAATGCTACACGTACACAATAATCTTCATGTAACAGTACATAACCCTAGGACCTACATATATAAAATCCAACATGGCGACCATCCGAAATATTTAGTCGGTTCTCAATATTTATGAATCTATTACAGCAATCAAACTGAAATTTTGTATGTTGATAGAGGCAGTTAACATAAGTAGGATATATGAAAATAGGCTGTATAGTTCTTCACGGAACTACTTGTTTACTGTGTAGATATTGTCAAATGATCCTCTAATAATAAAAAGTATTATAATGAAATACGTGGCTTGTTCGGTGTATTAATAACCAAATGCATGGTTCTTGTAAATTGAAATTCATCCTTCCAGAGCTCAGCGATGGCAAGTGCTTCAGTAAAGGTTATAAGAAGACCGAACTGATCGAAGACGTCAACAAACTATTCCGGACTGGTTCCCCTCACTCCTATAAATTAAGCTAATTATTGTAATTGACTTACGACGGCACTTTTTTCAGTGGCGTAACTAGGATTTGCGTTTTTCGTTTTGTGTTTGTTGTTTCCTACTTTTTTTGTGTCTTGTTTTCTTTCTGCCTTTGTTTTAGTTTTTTTGGTGTTTGTTTTCTGCTATAAATTAAGCTAATTATTCTAATTGACTTACGACGGCACTTTTTTCAGTGGCGTAACTAGGATTTGCGTTTTTCGTTTTGTGTTTGTTGTTTCCTACTTTTTTTGTGTCTTGTTTTCTTTCTGCCTTTGTTTTAGTTTTTTTGGTGTTTGTTTTCTGCTATTTTTCGAATTTGGGTGTTTGTTTTCTGTCTTAGTGTTTTGTTTTTGCCATTGTCTTTCCTTTCTGCTTTCTGTTCTGGTCATGTGTTTGATTTCCATTGTGCGGGGGTCAAAATAAGAGTGATTGATCTCGATAGCATTTGATTCGTTTTATTAACACTTCTCAAAAGCTCGGAAATGAACGGTTTTGCCAGGCCTAAAACTGAATATTTTACGCAAGTAAAGATAAATGCTTTCAAATTTTAAACGTATTCTACATAATCCAGTCATTTGTCAACAATCCGAAAATTGGATTTTTAGCCTACTTTTCACATTTTGCAAAAATAAGGAAAAAGTAGACTTATGAGATTGATCCGGGCAAATGTGTGCCTCTCTGTCCTTCTGTCGGTCCTGTCTGTCTGTGTGGGTGTGTGTGTCCAAGCCAGCTGATAGGTCCAACTATTGTAACTTCTATACTAACAAAAGGATTTCATTCAAAATTGGCACAATAACGTAATATATTATAATATTTCAGATTAATTCTGAGCAACACATACATGCAATTGTTACCATCATGATTTTACGCGCACTGATAGATCCAATGTCTAACTGCATGTAACGTCCACGCTATCCATTGGACTTCAAATTGGACTTCAACTAAATTTTGTTTGAGCATTCCATACCTTAAGATATGGAACTAATAATATATTCAGTCACCAGGGCTGCCAACTGTAGTGATCTATTAGGCTAGACTACTGCAGGTATATTTCAAACAAATAAAACATATCAGTATTGCCAACTTAATTTCGTCATTATTCTAGATAGGTCAATGTAAATTAATCATTGGCATGAATCTTTAAAGAAAGTAGGCTCTTTAGTTCGTAACAGAAGTACTTGCTTTTTTAAAAAATGTCATCAATTTTCGTTTTTGTAAAATTATTAGTCTCTTGAGAGATATTGATCTACCTAATCACACCCCCGCACCCCCCCACCCTCCCCTCCCGTAGTTACGCCACTGTTTCATTTTAAACATTCTGACGTCGGTTTGTAGATTTGTCTCTTCGCAACATCTCCTTCCTCAGAGCGGTTTTTATGATTCACTCACCCATTTCCGTATTTCCAAATCAATGAATTGGTTTGACTTTTTGACTACTTCAAAAATTACTCCAATCAAAATCCCTTCCCTGACCCATCCTGAAAATAAAATATAATAAAATAGATGGCCATTGGCTGCATTAACAATATTAAAAATGAGTCTTTATGCAAGGAAAAACGCACTTTCTAAATAGAAAATAACAATCCAGATTTATTCAGCGCTCAGGAGTAAGAGAATCAAAATGGATCTCACTGACATATTGTAAAGGTGTAGAAGTTTGGAAATAGACGACTCATAGAAATATACGCTAGTTCAACGAAGATTTAGAATTTAACTCGCAGATAACAAAACAGTTCGATGGGTCATTTTGAGGGCAGATGCTCGCTATTCCGTCCCCTTATCAACAGTAATCGTTATTAATATTGGCATTAATATCTCCGTTGAGCACGGATGATCAGTGGACTGTGGATATTCTTGGTGCAGCTTATTGAAACTTATGTCCAAAAATAATTACTAATAACATTATTTCCACACACACAAGTATAGTATTTATAGCTCTTCATTCACACACTGCTCCTAATTCTGCATTGCATATGTTGCTCGACAGCGGACCGTAATCAAATTTTTAGAATGGGTGAAATTGGGCTGTATAGGTACGTGCTTTAATCAAATTACGACCCGCCCACGCAAATTCACTGTACTACGGGGAAACACCAGTAGCTCGCGGGGTTGAATCTAATCATGGAGTACAAAAAACATATCTCGTGCCAGTAACTGGCGCAGATGCAGGGGCAGGCAGATGCTTGGCGGTGCTAACAAGGAAATACACTTAGCCATGGTCGTTATCCTTCCCTTGCCGACCTGTCTTAACTCAAAGAACAACATCCATACTCTTCTGACTCGAGCCATGCGTCCCCTTGTGCCCGTGTTCGAGCGACTCATGAATGCCTCCAAATAAAAGAAATGCGACCTTCTGTCAGTAGTGATAGAAGACACGATATCGAGAATTCGAGGAATCGATCTCTCTACCGGTGGTTATATCGATATTTCACACACTGTAGGCCTACCTGGTTTTACAGCCCTAAGAACTATTGTTATTATTATTATTATTATTATTATTACATCATTTTTGCCCTTATGGACAGTGTTTGAACTTAAATATCTCATGATGTCACAATTTTCACTTCTTTCCCTTCTTCTTCTCTTCCCAAAATCTCTTCATCCTTTGATTGTGTTCCTGTTTCCTTTGTTCCGTCCACAATGTTCCTATCTTCTTCCTTTCACTTACTAAAAAATTGGCGTTCTTAATTTTGTTTCTGAAATTTTCTCTGTCTTCTATCATTTGCTTGTTGATCCCTAGTTGCTTTAAGTCGTCTTCTATTTCATGATACCAATTTGTTTTCCTTCTTGGACTGTTAACTACATCAAAGATTTTCTTTGAAAGTCGTTTATTGTTCATTATCTGTATGTGCCCGTAGAAAGTTAGTCTGCGTTTTCTAATGATATCTGTGAGTCTGTCTGTGTGTTCTTATAGGTCTTTGGTAGGTCTTTTCATCCATATCCCATCTCTGTGTACTGCTCCAAATTATTATTATTATTTATTATTATTAATATTATTATTATTATTATGATTATTAGCCTATTATTGTATACTTGTTGTTAGTAGTAACACGATTGCTTCCTACTAAGGTGTTCTCGTTCATGTATAAACTGTTTAGCTATAGATTTACAGCCTGAGTGTAAAGGATCTGATGATGATTGCTTGACGAACGAACCTCGTCATGCAAGTGTAATAAGTAATTTCATACAATTTATTTACGATTTAGAGAATAAAACCCATTACAATTGGGGTACAATCGTGTTTACCGACTGAGAAACATTTAAATTCCATTCACTAAAGCAACCCTGAATAATGGCTTCCAGCACGATAAGAGTGGGGTGGTTTACTAAAGGCTTCTTCCAGAAAATAGTAGATGCGCTCGCCGAACTTGAAAGGGTTTGCAATAAATGGTAACAAAGTCGTTGGCAATTTAAATGTAGCAGCTATTCATGCGCCACACTGTACTTTCATAATTTCAAATTAAAGGTCAGCATTTTTGTAACCTAGTTTTATTTAACCTCGCGTCGGGTGCACATAATCTGTAAGATTAATTGGGAAGAGTTTTCCTCTCCCAGGCTTATGTTTTAGTATTAACAATTCATGTGTCGCAATATCTTCCGCACTTTCCGCCATTTGCATGAGGGTGAGGTCCTCCTTGTTTCAGTGCCTTTCGCTACTCCTTGGTGAATCGATTCATCTACGAAATTAATTGTGTCCGATTATGTAAGTAACTTAATCTTCATTAAAAATTAGTATATTTCATATAATTGATTCTCTATTAAAGAAAGAAAAATCTATCTATATATATAAAGCACAAAGTTTGTCTGTCTGTCTGTCTGTCTGTCTGTTATGTATACAAATCTACACCGTTTCACCGATCTGAACCAAAATTTGTATACTTACCCTTTGGAACCCTGCGGGTAACCCCGTCAACATTAAATTTCGGACAGACCACCCCATGCCCTGCATTTAGGCCCTTTTGCACAAATCTACACCGTTTCACCGATCTGAACCAAAAGTTGTATATTTAACCTTTGGAACCCTGCGAGTAACACTGTCCACTTGAAATTTCGGACAGACCACCCCATTCCCTGCATTTAGGCCCTTTGGTCCAAATCCACACCGTTTCACCGATCTCAACCAAAATTTGTATATTTACCCTTTGGAATCCTGCGAGTACCACTGACCACTTAAAATTTCGGACAGACCACCCCATCCCTGCATTTAGGCCCTTTGGTCCAAATCTACACCGTTTCACCGATCAGAACCAAAATTCGTATTCTTACCCTTTGGTGCCCTGCAAGTAACACTGTCTGCTTGAAATTGCGGACAGACCACTCCATTCCCTGCATTTAGGCCCTTTGGCCCAAATCTATACCGTTTCACCGATCTCAACCAAAATTTGTATATTTACCCTATGGAACACTGCGACTAACACTGTCTGCTTGAAATTTCGGACAGACCACGCCATTCCCTGCATTTAGGCCCTTTTTGCACAAATCTACACCTTTTCACCGATCTGAACCCAAATGTGTATACTTACCCTTTGGAACCCTGCGAGTAACACTGTCTGCTTGAAATTGCGGACAGACCACTCCATTCCCTGCATTTAGGCCCTTTGGCCCAAATCTACACCATACCACCGATCTCAACCAAAATTTGTATATTTACCCTTTGGAACACTGCGACTAACACTGTATGCTTGAAATTGCGGAGAGGCTACTCCATCCCATGCATTTAGGCCCTTTGGCACAAATCTACACCGTTTCACCGATCTGAACCAAACTTTGTATACTTACCCTTTGGAACCCTGCGAGTAACACTGTCCACTTAAAATTTCGGACAGACCACCCCATTCCCTGCATTTAGGCACTTTGGCACAAATCTACACCGTTTCACCGATCAGAACCAATATTCGTAAATTTACCCTTTGGTACCCAGCGAGTAACACTGTCTGCTTGAAATTGCGGACAGACCACTCCATTCCCTGCATTTAGGCCCTTTGTCCCAAATCTACACCGTTTCACCGATCTCAACCAAAATTTGTATATTTACCCTTTGGAACACTGCGACTAACACTGCCTGCTTGAAATTGCGGCGAGGCCACTCCATCCCTTGCATTTAGACTGTTTGGCACAAATCTACACCGTTTCACCGATCTGACCCCAATTTTATATACTTACCCGTAGAACCCGACAAGTAACACTGTTCACTTTAAATTTCGGACAGACCACACTATTCCCTGCTTTTTGGCCCTTTGGCAGAAAACTACACCGTTTCACCGATCTCAACCAGATTTTACATAATTACCCTTTGGAACTCGACGAGTAACACTGTCCACTCGAAATATCGGACAGACCACTCCATTCCACGCATTTAGGCCCTTTGGCACAAATCTACATCTTTCACCGATCGAAAACAAAATGTGTATACTTACCCTTTGGAACCCGATGAGTAACACTGTCCACTTTAAAATTTGGACAGGCCACTCACTCTATTCCCTGCATTTTGGCCCTTTGGCACAAAACTACACCGTTTCTCCGATCTCAACCAGATTTTACATAATTACCGTTTGGAACTCGACGAGTAACACTGTCCACTCGAAATTTCGGACAGACCACTCCATTTCCCGCATTAAGGCCCTTTGGTACAAATCTACATCGTTCACCGATCGAAAACAAAGTGTGTATACTTACCCTTTGGAACCCGATGCGTAACACTGTCCACTTGAAATTTCTGACATACCACTCCATTCCCTGCATGTAGCTCAGGAATTCCTCGGGGTTGCCAGCTTCCTAACTCACCAGTCATGAGCCCTTGAGGGTGTACCAGAAGTGGTGGGTCTACACACACCCTGCCTCTTTGAGGGCCTTGAGCAGAAGACAGGAGATGTTATGAAAAGGAAAGGAAGGCAGACCCCTCGAAGAATGAGGGTATCAGGAAAGATGAGACAAAGCCAATTAAGGCGGGAAATTGAAAGACTCCCTAGCCCTCGGATACCCTAATACAGTCTGGGTCGGAAGAGAACAAGAGTTGACCAAGGGAGGCCGACAGGAAAGAGAACTGAAATGAGCCCGGCACCAGGAAGTAGAAGCGATGCCAGACTCAGCTGGGGTTCCGTGGTCGCCAACCCACGTCCCACAAGTTGTGAGACCCTGGGGGGGGGTCAGTTGTGAGAATAGCATGCTGATTCATCGTGAGGTGACTTGAAAGTACTTTCCAGAGCCCGCCGTGTTATCTCCTGCTGTCTATGCTGATGCCAGCACAGGGCCGTTGCGAAACAGTGAGTGATTCCCGGTCAATCTGTATAGGACGGGGAACCCCGAACGAGTGTCATCATATTTCGTCATCATCTGCGATCATCTCAGGTTCGTGCAACTTGGACCTATATTCTTTGTCTTTGCCGAGCAGTACGCTCTTTCCCTAGACGCATCCAGTACAGGCCTAAGCCAGAAAATAAGGTTGAGACTTTGGAAGACAACGAGGCTAGACACCTGAATTACCTATATCAGTTTTAAAATAACACCATGTTCGTTTAGTAGTCATTTTTTCATTACCTTATTATTATCATCATAAGTGCAAATGACCTAGATGTTACGCGCATCATACCAATAATCACCGCCGCATAAAGTCTTTCTCGTCTGTGATTTTTAAAATATTTATTTTTGGTTGGTTGGTTCTTAAGTTTAGGGGCTGCGACAAAGCGGTCATGTAGCCCCGTGTACTTTGGGTGTGTGTAGAATCTGTCTGATAACCGGTGTTAATTGTGATGACTGTATTAGTGTGTGTTATCTGTTTTTTAATTTAAGTACAAACGGCAACATAGAATTCTTCAAATAGTTCGTACTTTTGCCGCCAAGCGCCACCGTCAACGACTACTAGGCCAAGTTCGGAACTTAGCTACTAGACGCCACTGCAGTCGGCTCTTGGCAACGGACGTAGACATCTATGAGCGTTGTTTACCTATCCAATTTAGCTTCACACAGGTGTAATTAGTGGAAGGTTCAATAACATGCCATAAATCTGACATGGGACCGCCGGCTTTACTTCCCCTCCGAAGAAAGGCATACTGACGGATTTTTAACGCTCTTAAAATATTCGACGGCTTCGGCCGGGTTTGAACCCGCTATCTTGGGCATAGAAGCTCAGCATGCTACCAAATACGCCACCGAAGCCGCCATATAGTTATTTTTATTACAGTACATTGTGTACATTATACGTTGAAGTGTCAATTCAATACCGGTAGTAGTTTCCCTTATCATCCTCATCATAAGAGCAAATGACCTACAGTAGATGTTACGCCCATTACACCATTAATCACCACACACAATAAGTCTTTCTCGCCTGTGAATTTTGAAATATGTATTTCTATTACGGTAGTTTGTAAGTTTGACGTGTCAATTCAACAGTAGTTTTTATTATCATTCTTATCAAAAGGGCAAATGACCTAGATATTACTCCCTCATTGTCTTTGGGGGCAAATGACTTAGATTTTAAGTCCATTATATTTCTAAGGAGACCTTAAAACATTATCATCATTCCACCGGGCGAAGCCGGGTAGGGGAAGGGTGGGCATAGTGGCCACGCTAACGGGAAAACATTGTTTTCAATAAGTTAAAATTGTTAAAAACAAATAAAAATTGGCCATACTATAGTTTATTTAGTTATGTATCTTTAAACAAATCATTTTAACTATATCTTAGTTACTTTTTGAAGAAAAAAAGTTTTTTCAAACCTCTACCAAATGGCCACTTTGCCCTATGGGGTAGGGCAAAATGGCCACTAGATGGCCCTTATACCCGTTGTTACAAATAACCCTGCAAATTCATTTAACAAAAATTTATGAGCATATGTTTTACAAATCAAAGTATTGTTATAAATCTCCACACATGTTTTAGGGCCCCTATCATTTTATAAAACTAATTTTCAATTTTTTATTGAGTAGGCCTACAATAAAAAATACAAAAGTTGAAATGCTTCAAAACATTTTATGGATATTGTGTTTAGCCTATTTTTGTTTAATTGCACATTTCACATATGAATTCATTGTCCTCCTCATCACACCCAGCACAATCCTCGTGTACCCATATCAGGCAAATAGAGCATCTGATCCACCCTTCATTGATTTTGGACTTTAAATATAAGTCCTGGCAGTGAAGGTAATTTGTATCACTCTCGTCACTACCGGAGTTACTATCTCCTTTAGTGAACAAAGCACGTTTTGCCACTTTTGATTTCCTTTTCTCCTGAATACCTTTATTCTTCATCACCTCTTTATCACCTCAACCCAGCGGGGCTCGATCCTGGAACCATCAGCATGTCACGATTCCGAAGGCCGGCGCTTAACCGATTGAGCTACCACCCTGCTCATTCAAGGAGATGTTTAAAACGTTCAATAAGTATCCCATTTAAAAGCACAAAATTTGCTTAGTCTAGGCTTCATATAAATATTTTACTAAAAAATATAATATGTAGTGTCGGGCAAAGTGGCCATGGCCATGACCGTGGCCACTTTGCCCTTTTTTACGCCATTATGTAAATGTGACTCTGCAGGCCCAACCAGGTACACCAGGTCTTACTTTCAAAGATGAATTTGAAGTTTAAATCACACTTGTTTCAGGTATGACAGTCATCAATACATACTAGAATCATATATCTAGTTATAATAGTTAATGCAGTACGCTTACCTTACATCAGCAACTTGAAAAACAACAAAATTGATGACAATTTCTAAAAGTGTAATCTGATCAGCTTCAAGGCTCAACACAACACTAATGGCAGTCTAGTGGAGTAGTTGAGGCGCTTGCAGCCAGGTAGCAGCACTGCACAGTAGAAAAATAGCCCGTGGCAACTATGCCCGCCGTGGCCACTATGCCCACCCTTCCCCTACTACTGCTAGTATTATATAATAATAATATAATCTTAATTAGGGATTTTGTGAGGATAGTAAAAAGCTCATTTGTTGCCAAAGTGGTAATATAAATAAAACTAATATTCCCCCAAGGCATACTAGAATAAAATATACGAGGGAAGATCAAAAAATAAGTTGCACTTCCCAGTTATGGCCATTTATTACACCACCTAGACAATAGCAACACGCCTATAACGACATACAATGTAATGTCACTTTTCCACATAGTTTCCAAGAGACTCCAAACATTTCTGCGAACGCACAACCAACTTGTCGATACTGGATGCATAGAAAGTTCCTCCAGCGTTCTGCAACCACGCGGACAGCGGCCTTCACCTCCACATCGGCCTGGAAACGTCGACCACCGAGCTCCGTTTTGAGCTTACCGAACAGATGAAAATCACATGGCGCTAGGTCGGGAGAGTAGGGTGGATGTTGCCAGACCTCCCACTTTAAACGCTGCAGCAGGTCACTCGTTTGGCAGGCCTTGTGAGGTGTTGCGTTATCGTGCAACAAAATCACACCGGCGCTCAATTTCCCCCGGCGCTTCTCTTTATCGCTTTACGCAATCGGTGAAATGTTTGACAATACGACGCCGCGTTGATCGTCGTTCCTTTCGGCATGAATTCCACGTGCAGCAAGAACACTGTCGCCATAACCTTACCGGCTGAAGGTTGTACCTTGGCCTTCTTTCGTTGTGGTGATGAGGGGTGCACCCATTCCATTGATGTTCTCTTCGTTTCGGGAGTGAAGTGGTGGACCCACGTTTCATCGCCTGTGACGATTCGCCGCAGAAACCCGTTGCCGTCTGCGTCATAGCGTTGCAAAAATGCCACACCGATGAGGAGGTGAAGGCCGCTGTCTCCGTGTGGTTACAGAACGCTGGATGAACTTTCTATGCATCCGGCATCGACATGTTGGTTGTGCGTTCGCAAAAATGTTTGGAGTCTCTTGGAAATTATGTGGAAAAGTGACGTTACATTGTATGTCGTTATAGGCGTGTTGCTATTGTCTAGGTGGTGTAATAAATGGCCATAACTGGGAAGTGCAACTTATTTTTTGATCTGCCCTCGTAAGACAATCAGAAAGTAGAAGTTGTTATTCCTGTTGTTAAAGCAATTTTCTGCCAATTTTATTTCTCCACACTGATGTGGAATATGCATTACTGCTCTTAAGTCAATTACAGCGAGATTACAGCTTGTTTATATCTCAATACAGCAGATTAAGTGAAATAAGATTTATGTTTTTTAATCTGTAATTAATTTATAATTAATTTTCTGATCTAATAACATTTAGACGTTTCCCTCCCTTTAAATTATAAATACAATGTTTTATGTGAGATGCGAAATTCTAGTACTGTTTCTAGCCAATATTATAACATATTTGAATGGTTAATCTGACAGATTTGTTGCACCCGAGAGTGATAAAATTCAGGTTGCGCCTGATGTAAGGTTAATTGAAACTTAAGAACTTATTTTTAAGTAAAATAAATCTTAAATGTGGTTACCCTAGTAATTATGCAGTTTATGACTTAATGACCCAGAATTAGTATTATGAATTTAACGGGTTGGGAACTTTTACAATACAACATACGTGCATCTTCATAAAAATGGAGGTAAATGGAACCCAGTGCGAGCTAAACACCTTGCGGCCACCTGTTTGCACACGTGGCTCCCGGGATAAACAAAGGCATGCTCGCACTTGACCTGCTGGTAAGAGCACCTATTGATCAATGGCCATTGACTCTGGCATTGCAGCTTCATCCTCGTCAGTGAGCCAGGTGATTGATCATCTGCTTGTACACAGACCTGCGTGTTGGTTCTTCACACAGCTTTTCTTTGACCTCAAGGTCCGGAGAATACTCAGTTTCTATCTAAACATTCCATTGTAAATCTATAGGAATTATCTTACAAGGTGTTCGCGCCGACTCCACATCACCGAATTCGTCCAAATTTGTGATACTGTAGGCCTATATGCAGGGATTGACCAGTAATTAAAATGACAGAAGTGGGGAAGTAATTTTCAGGCAGTAGTTGGCGCAGCGGAAAAGGTACAGAACGGTAATCTGAGGGTGGTGGGATTGAGACCGCACGCAGATTTTGTTGTCTTGTTTAATTTTTAATTTGCACGTTACTCACACTGCAAATAAACGAAAATAATGCTCAATACATTGTATCTATTAATATTTGCATAAAAGGAAGGAAGGAAGATTGTAGTTTTACGTGACCGTTAATCTCGAGATCATGAGCATGGTTGTTTTAAAATTGCTATAGAAAAACAAAAAACATACTGTACTTGGATCATGCCTCGCTTGAATCACGCCCAAAATGCTATTTTCTTTCTAAACGCTTGCCCATCTGGAGCTCCCTCTTCTGTCACATTTCATTTCCGGCCAAAGCCTGCTTATACCATAAATTTGGAGAAAATCGATGATGAAGAGTAGGCGCGGTCCCCTTGTTGGAGCACGACCGTTCATACTAATATATACTTTTAAACTTATGAATTGAAAATGAGATCAACGTCGGTACTCAAACCCGAATCCCCTGCATTCAAGAAAAGTGCACAAACTGATTACACTACGAACGGTTCACTCCCGAAGGTAGCTTATCAATAGACATGAGCAGGCTCTAGCTTTTCTCTTCTCTCCCTTATGAATTAGGCAACTTGAAGTATCATAACCGCTCGCAAAGTGCGAGCTTACAGATAGCACTTCTACAGACTGGTTGACATTCTAGGGCCTAGAATCTAGGCTATCACCACGGAGGCTCCGGTTCGATTCTTGGCTCTGTCAAGAAATTCAATTCTGGTCTGAGGGCTGGAACGGGGTACACTCGGCCTAGTGAGGTAAAACAGAGAATAGGAGGATTCGATTCTTACCTCAATCACCCTAGAAGCGGTTTTCCGTGGTTTTCCCCACTTCTACTCCCGGCAAATGCTTCGTCTCGTATACGACATGTTTGGTAATTGGCTTTTTTAGTTATAAGTGTATTTTATATTTTTTTTATTAGTTGTTAAACTACAGGAGCCTCCGTGGTTTAGGCGGCAGCACGCCGGCCTCTCACCGCTGGGTCCGTGGTTCAAATCCCGGTCACTCAATGTGAGATCTGTGCTGGACAAAACGGAGGCAGACAGGTTTTTCTCCGGGTACTCCGGTTTTCCCTGTCACAATTTCATTCCAGCAACACTCTCCACTATCATTTCATTTCATCTGTCATGCATTTAATCATTGCCCCAGAGGAGTGCGTCAGGCCTCGGCAGCCGGCACGTTCATATTCTCGCCGCTAGATGGGGGCTTCATTCATTCCATTCCTGACCCGGTCGGAGACTGGAAGCAGGCTGTGGATTTTCATTTTTCATTTTCAGTTGTTAAACTACAGTAGGTTTAGTTTCTTATGCCAGAGCATTGTATACCAGTACGCTAAATAAAGGGGCTCTTTAACCTCAGTGGCAGTTCTCTATGAATCAATTCAATTCAAATGTTGGGATGGTTCCTAACTTAAGGCCACGGCCGCTTCCTTTCCAATTCTGACCCCCAATTTACAAATGCACATACTAATACATCCATCACAATAACACAGGTCATCACACACACTCTACACTCACCCAAAATACACAGAGCTATATGACCACGATGTCACAGCCACCTAAAACAACAACAACAACAACAACAACAAAATGTTGCAAATGTTTGTACCAAGACGATCTGTATTACAAAGGTTTGAAGTCGTTCTTTCAGTGTTGCCTGTACAAACTGTAAGTTGTAGCTCATCAGTCGGTCAACATGAATTTGCCCAATGACTGGGTGGTGTACAATTTGCCCCATTATAACAGTGATCATTACTAATACATGTAATATTTACAGGAGTGTTATTTACTAATTATTCATGCAGAGTCCCACTCAACCGACCTTCGCTTATTCGACATTCCATGTTATCCGACATTGGTAGACATAATTTGAATGCTTGGTGCTCACTAAATTCTGGGACACCAGGTGTGGAGGTTGCAGCCATGGGACAAGCACTGACGAAATTGAGGATGGTGAGGAAGAAGAACGAGGTATTGCAGAACAAAATGATAAAACGTTGTCTCACAGTGAAGGATTAGGCGCATTGGATATGGTATTAACGTACGTGGTGCAACAGCTGGAGGCAATCGCAACGGAGGTGTTAATTTTTCGTCCAGGGCGATATTTCGCAGTAAGGAAACTTGAATCAACAGGCATGCAGACATTGTTGACAAGTTTCTTTTCTTAGGCATTTGGAGCGTTTTTGTTCAATATTCCAAGTACAATTGAATTGATAATTCAGTAAATAAAGTACCGTAAAACATTGCAATTGTTTTAGTAATACAGTATAGCCTACCTATTTGTTTTAGTTAATTCTTAAAGTCAGTCTGTATTATCCGACATTTTCGGTGATCGGACGTACTCCAGGTCCAGTTTAGGTCAGATAATCGAGACCGCCCCAGCTTCGCTCGGGGACAGTTATGAATGCATTACGTGATAAGCGCTTTTTTTTTCGATGTCATTGAACTACGACCTATATCCGTTTTACGTCTCGGTATGATAGGTTAATAAAATTACTGACTGGACTATTCTTTCTTTCTTTCTTTCTTTCTTTCTTTCTTTCTTTATCGTTTAGGCCTACTTAGGACCACGGGGCTCGTATCTACTCTTCGGTAAAGTTGTTGATTTCTTCTTCTTCTTCTTCCAATAGTCCCTCATTTACTGATTATGAGTGAGTCTTCTTTCTTCTGTCCACTTAGCTCCTGTAGTCTTCTTACTTGTAAGGGACGTTGGGAAAACGCCCTGTCGGATGACCTGACGGAACATCAGACGGTCACGAGTTTGTTCCAGTGGGATATCTAGTTGTTCCATATCTGACTTAACTGACGCAATCCATTTGTTCTTAGAAGCCTTGCCTCTTCCTGTTACTTTGAATATCCTTTTGTTGAGTCTTTCAGAATCCAGACGTGCCAAGTGTCCATAAAAGGTCAGGCGTCTTTTCCTTATAGACGTGATGATGTCCTCATGGTGTTCATACAATTTACTGGACTATTAATTATATTATCATGGAGATGTATGTGCAGCGAATTCTTGTCAGACGTAATTTAAGAATGGCGAGGTACATGAAACACAACTCCCCCTTCCGTTAAATCTTAACTTGAGACTGTATTTTGCGGAACGAAAAGTTCACAGGCGAAATGAAAATAAGCCGAGTTGCACTTCCAGAGAAACTCCAAACACAACCACTCTTCTCTGAAGTCTTAACTCTACAGGACTCGACAGTTTGCTGCTGGCTGTATCTGGGGAAATAGACTCGCCCGCTAGCTGGGCTGTAACTAGGGTGATAGGCTCGCCCATAGCTAGCTCGTGACTTGTAGTAATTGAATGGAGATTGTTGGAAGAAATAAAAAAGTAAAAACACTTATAGTGGGCGATGTATTGAAGATAGAGATATGCTCTCAAGGACTTTTTTGTAGAAATTTGTATGCTGAACAATTCTTACACTCATAGAATATTGATATTTTTAACGGTTTGCCCAGCGTAATCTTCCAAAGTGCATGGATGCCAGGTTTCTTTTTCGACTTTTTCACTAGGTATCAATATCATCTGGTAGTGAAAGTTGAAACTACTTGAAATTGAATGGAACTTGTAGCTCACCCCATGGGTGTCCTCTTGAAGCAGCTACAGCCTCTGGCGAGCCGAACACTTCCGGCACTAAAAGACATACGATAAATAAATAACTGCTTGGCTTAATTTGGTCATAAAAAAAAATTCTACAGAAGCCTCCCTCGAGTTATCCTTTACAGAACGGTGAAAGGAAAGCAAAGCCAACTCCGTACAGTACAGGCCATAGAGGCCCTGGGACTAGGGGTAGGTAGAGTCTTCCACTCTTTGCGACATCGGCACTAGATGGGATGGAGTTGTCAGCTCCATGCCCGGCCGTCTATGCTCTCAGGAATTGCCCTGGTACTCATTTCTGGTGTAGGCTGAGTGAACCCCAGGGCTATTTGCGTTACCGAAAGTGGTAGTTTTGTTTCTAAATTCCACTCCCTGGGTGAAGATTGAACCCACTCCCTTTCAGTTAGAAGCTCAGCGCCTCGACCGACTGCGCCACGCAGGCCCCACTTGATGGTGAAAACCGCATCACAGTCCATCCAGTGGTTCTCGAGATTACCCGTGACATCCAAGAATCGGGGAATTTGTGTTACAGTAAGTAGAGATTATATATAGGTCTACCTTATACCCCGCCCAGTGTTTGGACCAATACGTGTTGACCGACTGAAATGCTACAGCTGACAAGAAGGACGTGTTACATCTGTTCTCCGCGCACGAGGAATAATGTTGAGGATTAGGAGAGGCATGGTAAGCTTACCTCTCACCAAGGTGGACCGAGTTCGATTCCCGGTCAATGCATATGAGATTTTCCAAGTGAAAGATCATGTCCTGTGGGCAGTGTAGACCGCTGCAGATTACACACACAGTCTCTGGATGGTTCATGAAAGCCTTTCCTGTTACAAATGTTGTGATGAAACCCATGTATTGCGCTTCTCATGTAGTCGTGGCGTAGCTCGAAGTTAGCTTCTTGCAACTCTTGGTTGATCATGGCCGGGGTTTGATAGAATTTCGGGTTTATTTCTGCTGTTATCAGGAGTTGTTCCTCTTGGAATCATGTGGAGGCTGTGGTTGATGCCCGGTAGTGGGTGGTCATTACATCTTTAATTACCGGTAAGGATCTAGTACCTGCTAACTGGTACGCAAGTCGGGTTGGCGCGAATTTGGATATACAAAGAGCTCGTTTAATGTATCTGGCATTGGCTCTATCTAGAGACTACAGGTTTTTGTGACTTTGGTGTGGCCATATTATCTCGATGGCATATGACACCACTAGGGCAACTTTTAGTTTGAATAGTGTCATTGTGGATCTGAGGGAGCGAATTTTAAGGTTTCAGATCTCTATTATGGCCTTTATCGAGGCAAAGGTTTTGTCCTCTATGTGCCTCTATGCTATTGTCATGCCAGAAAAATTAGAAGATTCTGCGCAAAAGTATTGGTCCCACTTTTTGTGATTTTAATAATTATAAACAAATACATCACAATCTGTGGAATGTGCTCCAGACGATCAACCTAACAGACCGAAGAATGACTACCAGCATTCATTCCGGTATGTTTCGTTCGTCTGGTAGTGTAATGGGAATCGTCTGTGACCTGTACATATTTGCGTGAACATTTAACTCACTTGTTTATGAATGCTTCTTCATGTCTCATTGTTCTTGACTTTATGAAGCAATAAACTGTGTCTACCTTGGATAAGATGGGGAGGACACGTGCTCCTAACGAGATCCGACCCACCTCACCAGCTGGAGGTCGTCACGGTATTTTGTTTCTGCACGTGAGCATTACTTCTGTCCATTCTCTGTTATTAACAGTGTTTAAATATTATCATAAGTAGGGCTCTGAAGTTGAAGACCTGTAAATTGCGACCTATAAGTTTAAAAGGACGTAAAATATCAAAATAAAGGGCATCATCATCTACTTCCTTGTCTTTGCAACCATTGTTCTCTGTCTTCAGCACCTCGTGTCATAATAAAGGTACCATAATGAAGAGGTATAATATATAGGGGAAGGTACCCCAGTATCGGACGGAACTCAATATCGGACAATGTCAGTTTCTGATGTTCAGCACAATGTTGCGGAAACTTTTGTGATGGTAGTACTGACCCTTCACTAGGTACGTTGGAGGGTGACCATTGTGTGTCCATAAACAAAGAAGTAAGCACGTGGTGAGATGCTCCCTCTTTTGTGACTCTTTCTTGCTGCACGAAGATAATTTTGTGAACCTGTTCGGCACCTTAATACTGATGAGTGAAATATTTTAAGGGTTGTTGATTGTTAACCATACGTTAATGAAGAAATGTTGATGATGGCGTAGCTTTTGTTTAAATGTGTTACGTATGATGACCAGTTCAACTTTTACGTGTTGGGCACCCAATATCGGACAAGCTTCCGGCACACAGTATCGGACAAACATACGCGAAGTTTTCTTACCAATTCTTACAATACCATCGTTTGTTTCAGACAAATATGAGAGTATAAAGGTGAATCTGGGTGATGGAAAACATAAAATTAGCAATTGATGAAGTAAGAGGGGCTAAAATGAGCATTAGGAAAGGAAGTGAGCAGTTCTGTGTCCCTAGAAGTACATTAGGAGACAGATTGAAATTAATTTCTCCAGCGAAAGAGAGACAAATGAAAACTGCCATGGGTGCATTTAAAAGCACGTTTTCTGATGAGCGACGCTGATATAAATATGTTTAGACAAATTTTTAGAACTGAATTTATGTTACAATTATGTAATAATTTAATTTCTATGTTAATTTTTGGAAATCCTTTCCCTAAGTTTATTATTATATTATATACAAAGCATAGTGTGAACTCAAGGCGTGTTGACCTGAATTTACAATCTTTGGCGTAATTGGGGAAAACGCTAGGAAGGCACTGAATTTTGATTGCCGAACAACCGACTGCATAATTTGTGGTGAGAATTTCAGTGAGGACTGGATCCAGTGCAACATATGCAAAGGTTTCCTTGAAGGGATACTTCGTTATTATAAATGTGGCATATGTGCTAAAAGGTAATATGGATATACTGTACATACATGAGCATAATAATAGAATAATCTTACAATATTGAGACTGTCCGATATTGTGTGCCTCGTTTTTGAATTGTGAAAAATGAGAGATTTATAAATGTTTTAAATTCTTTTAAATCAGTATATAATGCAGAAAGATGATTTTCTACAATGAAAGAGTTTTCAAAAGTTTTCAAAAATAATTTTTAATTTTAATTTGACCCTTTCCTTAAGTTATTATACAAAAGGAACCTTAAGTGTCCGATACTGGGGTACCTTCCCCTATAATATCGTATGGCCTCAGGTGCCGGGTGCAAGCTTTGTTATTTGACACCCAGAGGGCAGCTTGCATGTCGAATTTATTGTTCCTTGGAGCACTATGAATGTCAAGAAGGTTAGATATCTAAGCTCCTTGACACTATAGCGCTTTCTAGTAGAGAAGGGAGGAACTTTAGTGCTGGCGGAAAATCCCGAGATTAATTTTGCCATAATGAACACCGCCTACTGAATTCAAAAGGGTTCTTTAACATGCCAACAACGTATGACATGCGTGTCGTGATTTTTGTCGCCTTTCAAAAATCACTTATCATGGCCAGGAGCGATCCTGCAAACTTAGGGTTGGTAGACTGACACGATAACCACTCACCCACCGTGGTGAACAATAATGAAGAGGTAGGTAGCATGATGTCTTGAAGGAAATAAAAATCTCGGTCGTCCTCCGCCTGTCTTCCCTGAGATTTTTCCTGAGATATTTGGCTGTGTTCCAAAACTTGCGTATTAAGATCTTGAAACTATAACTTGGATCATCTCTTGGGTGTACTCCCTCATTACTCTGTTTCCTTGTGTGCATACATTCGCTATTTTTATACTTCAAAACTCCCAACATCTACCGAGTACTTCACGTATTCACGTAGACACCAAAAAAACCTCCTCAAAACTCCCAACATCTACGAGTACTTCACGTATTCACGTAGACACCACAAAAACCTCCTCAAAACTCCCAACATCTACGAGTACTTCACGTATTTACGTAGACACCACAAAACCTCCTGCTCAGAGTTATTAATCTCCTCTGGCATACTTACTTCTCCAAAACCTTCCTCCACCATAACTTCATTTGGCCACTTACCAACCTGAAACCTCATTGCTCAACGGCATTAAAACTCGCTGGCATCCTTACTTACTACCTCAGTCACGTCATTTACGTGAAATTTACACACACACACGTACGTACATACATACACACACATCCATCTCCAAGTACCAGATGTCCTATAATTTAATACTTCCTTATTTCCATCAGATGTTGGTTATTTCAGACCAGGTCTTACCATCTATCATTTCTAAACCACTTCTAAATATCTCCAACTGTAGTCACTGATGACTTCGCTGTTCTCAAATGAAATTTCTTTACTGCACATCAATACTTACTTCGATTCATTAATTTTATTCTCACATCATCTTAAATCATTCACGAATCTCTACATTATTATTATTATTATTATCATCATTATGGTTGTCATAACAGTTCTTATTTTCATTAGGTTACTTACCATTTCTCTTATTACTTTCTCAGATATCCTTAGGATGCTTACTTCTGCAGACTACGCACCTTTTAATACAGTATATAATTATCTATCGATAAGCGGTTCACCGTCTTTACCTAAGTTTATAAGCATAAGCTTTTATTTGCTGCTCCCTCACTGTTTCATACAACTCTGAACTGATACACGATTTCAGGCTTCAAGAATCCACCAAAATTTAATTCTACGCCCCCCACACTTCTGTTTATACAATGAGCTGACATGCTCCACGACCTTAATCTATATTAATACTCTTTACCTCCTTATTGTAGTATATAATTTTAATATCTATGTCATAACTCCCTAATTTAATTACAATAAATAAATACACTTTAACTACACGACTAAGTCTCCGACCTCTCTTTACACTCCGCTATTCGTTCAAGATTCCTTGTTCTATTGCTTTCATTTCTTTCTTTCTCCCTGGTTTAATTGTTACTCTTTCTTCTGTTCTCATAATAATAGTCACTACTTCCCCATTACTATATTTATCTATAGTAAAGCTACTCTTAGTCTCTCCTCCTAACGTTTCACCTAACATCTCTACTTCTAACCTCCATTCCAAATAGTAATCTTCATCCTTATCTTTATATCTCTTTCTAATCTCATCTAACAATGTGACCTGGCTTTTCCGCTTTGTCCTACTCCTACCGATTTTAACTTCCGTCATCTGCTTTCCTCGTTCACTGTAATCTACCTGCTGGCTTTGTGCTAACACACGCATCTCCATCTCAGCTAAGTTTACGTTACTAGAAACTCCTCCTAATTTAGGAAGACTTTTCCTAATGTCCTGATCTATTTCCACTATACTATTTTCAACATTTTCTCTAACCTGATTGTTCTCTTTAACAACTTCCTGGATTCTACAATCCTGAGTACCTATTGTTTCCTCTACCTCCCATATTTCTACTCCTAACTGTTCTTCAAACATATTCTTCTCTCTCATTCTCTGATCTATCATCTCTTCCTCCAGTTCCTCAACTCTCTCCTCTAACTGTTGATTAGGCTTACAAAATTTGTCATGACCTATTTCTACTTTCTGCTCTACTTCTGACCTCATTTCAGCTAATCTTTTCTCCTCCTGATTCTGTATTTCTAATCTACTCTCATCTTCATTCACGTCCTCCCTTTTCTGTTCTACCTCTTGCTCTTTCTCACATAAACTACTATTGACTATTTCTAGCTTCTTATCTTCTTCTGTTTCCTTGTCCTGCACTTGCCATCTTTGGTTGAATTCGACATTCTGTTTTATTATAGGCTCTTCTACTATTTTATTTTGCTCTAGTTCATATTTTGCTTCTCTTGTGCTTTGGGCTAGTTCCTGATTCCATTGGTCTATTTTCTGGTTAACTTCTGTTTTATTTTGATCTAGCTCATGTTTTATTTCTTTAATACTTTGATCTAATTTCTGACTCCTTTGATCAAGTTTTGCGAGCATATCTCCCATCATCTTGATTAACCTTTCTTCTAATGTATTTGATTCTATATTTATGTTTTTCCTCTTTTCTAGGTCTTCCGCGCCCCCCATCATACTATTCTGTGATTCAACCGACTTGTCTACCTCGCCGCAACTCTGAACATTGTTACTCCCGCTAGCTAAGTCTTTCTCCACTACCTCTGCTTCGGTACCCTTAACTATGTTACCACTACGTAACGTCATCATCTCGTTCTCATCACCCATGATTCACTTTATATAAGTTACTTTATTATTATGAAAAACAATTAATTTTATTTCCAAATGCAATTTACTAATTTTATTTATTTATTTAAGGTGTTTTATAGCTTTCGAGCTCCACGTTGAAGTGCCATGTTGTAACGTTTCGGTCATCACAATAATAAGTTTTGGTACAATAGTGATTATACTCATACAGTAGCATGCTGAGCTTCTATGCCCAAGATAGCGGGTTCAAACCCGGCCGAAGCCGTCGGATTTTTTAAGAGCGTTAAAAATCCCTCAGTATGCCTTCCTTCGGAGGGGAAGTAAAGCCGGCGGTCCCATGTCATAGATTTATGACATGTTAAAGAACCTTCCACTAATTGCACCTGTGTGAAGCTAAATTGGATAGGTTAAGAATGTAAACAACGCTCTTAGGTTCCTACGTTCTCTGCCATGAGCCGACTGCGGTGGCGTCTAGTAGCAAAGTTCTGAACTTGGCCTAGTAGTCGTTGACGGTGGTGCTTGGAGGCAAAAGTAGGAACTATTTGAAAAATTCTATGTTGCAGTACTTAAATTAAAAAACAGATAACACACACTATTACAGTCATCACAATTAACACCGGTTATCAGACAGATTCTAGACACACCCAAAGTACATGGGGCTACATGACCGCGTTGTCGCAGCCCCTAAATATAAGAACCAACCATACTCATACATAGGCTACTCTGCATTTTTCGTAATGGTGCACGATCAGGCGCAATATGCCTGGCCCGGCAGATCACGTTTGCAACAACAGCATGTGCGGAGGATCTTTGACAAATTGGCCGGTATGGACTTCAAGGTCGTGCGGATACAGGCCGAAAGTCCAAAATGGTGAAGTTGCAAAGCAAGGCCGTTAAGACCTAAAAACAAGACTAAGAAGGACCAATAAGCCAAACAAAGTCAAAAAAGGACAAATAAAACCAACCAATTTTCGTCCTACAATGGCCCAAAATGAACCTGCTTATATATTATATCTGGCCTCGATTTCAGACACGCGAGAAAAAAAGACTTTTTCTCAACATCTAAGCCCTAATCATAAGTAAAGGCGGATGGTGTTGAAATGTCACATCCTTTCTTTTCACACCCAAACAATGTCTGTTAACACATAAGTTCATTCAGCGATTATGGCGAAGGTTAAATAATGCATTTGTATTTGGCATCATTTTCCAATTTTCCCATCTGGGATGATGAGTGCATTTCATCTTATTTTGATCATTTAAAGTGGCGCTAACTCAGGTCACTGTCAGTTCTAAGATTAGAACCTTGGATCTCTGAACAACAGCTTCCAAGCTCAGTTGTGTAGCGTACGCTGGACCAGGCCTTCTCGGCTCCTAATAATCGAGTGAAGGAATCAAACTCTGCGTCCGTTATCACATACTGCTCACCTCGGACTGTTAACTTCAGAAAATGATTGGTAACATATCGATTTAAGGGGAAAGTGGCTTACACCAATAGATTTTGTTTGTATTCCGTAAAATGCAATACATATTTTAAACAATCCCTCGACAAAGAACAGACGGAAGTCTGGTATCTATTTTAAAAACGTTACACTGAATATCTTTTAACATTTCAAAGCTGTGTCTGTCATCTTAAAGTAACTACCCAGATAGAAGAAATCTACTACATTTCCCAGAAAGGTGACAGTTTCCGGTGTTCATCAGTGATGTTATGAGTGATTGATGTCATAAAATATAGGATATGATGCAATTGCTGTACACTGGAATAGCCTATTATGCTGCGACCTTCAGTAAAAACACGCAAGGAGAGATATGCGAATAGATTTCAAGAATGTTTACATTGCTAGTGGCGGTTCTGTTATGAATGCAATTAGGGGAGAACGTCCACTGTTCTTCGACACACCACCTACTTATTCGACTTAGTTTTGTTGTTTTAGTATCATTTGGGGGCTTGGACATCCTGGTCATCATCCCCATGCACATTCATGTATGCATGGGATGAAAGGAAAGAGCCGTGGACTTAGTTTTAAACCATCCCGGAATTTGCCTGGATTAGAAGTGGGAAAACTACCGAGAACCACTTTTAAGGTAACTGAGGTAATTTCGAACCATCCTCTCTTCAGTTCTGGCTCCACCTCTCAGACCAGAATTAAATTTCTTGGCTGAGACAAGAATCGAACCCGAGCCTCAGGAGTGATAGCTAAGGATGCTAACCTGTACACCATTAAGTGGTCAAAGTTTTGTTGTTGTTGACGATTTTTTTAGGGGCTTTGTGACATCGTGGTCTTTTAGCCCCGTATACTTGGGTATGTGTAGAATTTGTCTAATGATCTGTGTTATTGTGATGGTTGTAATAGTGTGTGTACTGTAATTGTAATTTAGGTGAGGATTGGGAAGGAGGCGGCCGTGGCCAGAAGTTATGAACCATCCCGGCATTTGACTGGAGTAGAAGTAGGAAACCAGGGAAAACAAATTCCAGAATGGCTGAGAAGGGAATCGATCCCATCTCTTCTCAGTTTTGCCTCACAAGGTTCGTGTGGAATGTATCTGATAACCTGTGTCATTGTGATGGCTTTTGTTGTTGTTTATTAATTTAGGGGCTTTGTGACATCGTGGTCATTTAGCCCCGTATACTTGGGTATGTGTATAATTTTTCTAATAACCTGTGTTATTGTGATGTCTTTAATAGTGTGTGTATTTTTAATTCAGGTGAGGATTGGGAAGAAGGCAGCCGTGGCCTTAAGTTATGAACCAGCCCGGCATTTGCCTGGAGTAGAAGTGAGAAAACTCGGAAGACCACTTCCGGAATGGCTGAGATGGTAATCGAACCCATCTCTTCTCAGTTTTGCCTCACGAGTTTGAGTGGACCCCGTTTCAGCCCTCAGACAAGAATTAAATTTCTTGTCAGAGCCGGGGATTGAACCCGGTACCTGGGGGGTGACAGCCAACAATGCTAGCCACTGTGCCACGAGTCGAGTGTGATGGTTGTGCTAGTGCGTGTATGCTAATAGGGGTCAGTAATGGGCAGGAGGTGGCCGTGGTTTTAATTTAGGTACCACGCTGGCATTTGATTGGAGTAGAAGTGGAAAGTGATCACCTCGTGGCACAGTGGCTAGCATTGTTGACTGTCACCCCCGAGGTACCGGGTTCAATCCCCGGCTCTGCCAAGAATTTAAAAGTCTTGGTACGGGGTCTCCCAGCCTTGTGATGCAAAATGGGAACCTGCCAGATGCTATGGCAAGATGAGGAGTGGAAAGGAACTGGCCACCCTACCACACGCAAACTCCTGCTCAGGATGCCTGGTTAGTGATCCCTTGACGATGTCAAGGGCTCTAATTCAGGTCGCCTACTTCCCTGGAGGGGATATGGCACTCTAAATCTTATCTAAGAAGACGAAACCCGTGGAAAACTACCAGTAGGATTGCTGAAGTGGGAATTCAAATCACCTCTTCGCAGTTTTACCACATGAAGCTGATTGAACCCAGTTTCAGTCCTCAATCCAGAATTACATACAAGAACAGTCTACTAGCCGCTGTATCATGAGGAGGTGGAAGAAAGTTTGTGTTACAGAAAAATGGTATATAAGGCAAAACAAACACGAATACAATATTCTCCTTCACTTCTCGTCATCTCAGCACCGTTTCTTATTTATAACTTTACACTGCCTCGAGGAATATAATCCCATAAATTTTATAGCAGTGCTGTGTTTTGATAACGCGTGACGTATATTGCGCATCAAACAAAAACATTGCAGTGTGTTATGATGTAAAGTTCATTACGTAGGCAAGCATACGGCGGTAGGTCACATCGTCGCGAGATTGAATGTGGATTAGATCAGAAGGATAATATCACGGCTTGTTATATCTTTATCCGAGCGCTGCGCTACGCTGGCTTCACGCCAGGGGTTGGTGCCAGCTCAACCTGGCTACATTCTTGGGGCGACCTGCACGCCCTCGATCACTCAGTGGTACAAAGATCAACGTGTGTTCTCATTAAATTACCCTGATTTATGATTTCATGTTATATAACACCATAAGGTAAGGAATTGTCCAATAATTTTATTAAATTACATAAAAATGAACATGATAGCCCGATTCCTTATTGAACATGTAATTATAATAATATTTATGTTCGACGATGTCTAAATGTGAATATTATACGTCAGAAAACTGTATCATAATGATGATAATTATAGTACTGTTTTCTATTATGATACAGTTTCTCCAGCCAATCAGAACTCATTCATTGACCAATTAGGTAAGGATACCTTCGCGCATGCGCTCAAAATCCGCTGAAAACAATAGGTGTTCTGTGTTGGCAAGCAAAGCGAATGGTCTCTGCGTTCGGAGTGCCTTGATCCACGCATGCGCTCTGTTCAGTCAGCAAAGCCAGCGGGCCCTGTTCACTAACTGAATCCCTCAGATATTTATGAATATTTATGTTAAAACATAGAATAAAGTTATAATTATCGTCGAACATAAACAGTCGTATGCAACTCGCCTATAATGGTAATTAAGACACTCGTATGGAAATACTCGTGTCTTAATTATTGCCATTATAGTCTCATTGCATAATGTACTATTATAAAACCACTTATATAGTTTCATATCCATGTAAGTGTTCTATTTTTATTTTTATTTATTTTATGTCTTCGGTAGTGGCGAAGTTAGGGCTCATGGCCCTCTCTTACACTCAACCACGAAGTATGGTACCAGTACATAGCTTATGACAATTTCGAAAATACAAAAAATTATAATGATGATAAATAAGGAGCAAATTAATTATGCTAATACTAATATTAGTAAAAAAGCACATGAATAATGATAGTAATAATTATAACAATACAAATAATAATATTAATAATCACAATGTCACAGACCTTTCTATAATATCCTAGATATTATCCTAGCTCAGTCATACGTCCTATCATCCATCACCATTCACACGGGGCAATCAGCAGTATTCAACAGGTAATCTCGGCATGCGGCCTTAAATGTATTTATTGTTGTGGAATTTCTGATATCGGGAGGACTTGAATTCCATAGTCGAGACCCAGCTACAGCAAAAGAGCGGTTAAACATGGATGAGTGGTTGATGGGGATGGCGAGGGAAGAGCCAGATCGAGTGCTTCGATTATGATATGAGGACAAGTAACTAAATTTTGATGACATGTACGTGGGGGTGTTTTCATGCAGAAATCGATAGATGGATGTCAACAAGTGAAATTTACGGCGTTCATCAGGTTCAAGCCATGAAAGAGCACGGTAGCTTGGGGTTATGTGGGCATCGTATCTTAGATTGAAAGCGAACCGAAGACAAGAGTTCAATGCTTGTTGGAGTTTCATTGTTTGTCCATGAGTCGCGTCAACGAAAACGATGTCACAGTTGTAGTCTAGATTTGGTAGTGTTAGTGTCTGGATGAGTTTAATCTTAATGTCTAGTGGTAAAATATTCGTATGGCGCACGAGTGGGTGAAGGGATGCATATATCATTTTACGTGTATTTCTTATATGTGGTGATCAGTCGAGAGTTTCAGTTAAGGTTCCTTACTTCTAGTCTTTTTACATCTTTTCCGTTCTGTTTTCTAGATTTTGTCTCTCATTTCAATTTCCACTTTTTAAATCTCTTCTATTCCACGCTGTTTTTATCAAGACTCATACTTTCATATTTTTCTTACTTAATCCATTTTGTAACAGATCTGGTTTTTAAATTTTAATGTATGAGCTTTTGGACGAAGAATATTTTTAGAATTGTTGATACTATCCTCTGTTATGGCAAATTTATATTAAGCATATGTTCTTGCACCTTTTCATGTCCTAAATTATGCTGAGGAAGGACACAATGTACTGAAACCGGTTCGATATTAAAGTACAATATATATTGACAAATGATTTTATAAATATTATTATTATTTTATTAATGCAGCCCATGACCATTTATTTTATTTCCAGGACGGGTCAGGGAAGGGAGTTTCGAAGGAAATCGGCCGTGGACCTATTGATAGGAACCATCCCAGCATCTGCATTGTGGTGAAAAAAAAACAGAAACCATTTTCACGACGTCAAGGTGTGATTCGAACCCATGTTCTCCCAGGAGGTCGCCGTGGCCTTAATTTAGGTACCATCCCGGAAAATTAGTGCGTTATCGCTCTCTGCCACCGTGGTCGGTTACAAGTAATTTTCACTCTACGACAGGTCATACGTCTCGAACCTCCATTCTATTCGTCTCTGCTTGAATCCTCACTCTGTATAAATAGCTTGTTCATTCATCTAGTGGCTTGTGACATCGTGGCCATTTGGCCCCCGAGTACTTGGGTGCGATTAGGATTTGTCTGTTGGCCTGGTTTAATGTGCTGTCTGTAGTAATGTGTGTAGTCTATTTGTAATTGAGACTAGGATTGGGAAGGTGTCGGTTTTGGCCTTAAGTTAGGTCCCATCTCGGTATTTGCCTGAGTAGAATCGGTAAACCACGGAAAACCATTTCTTGAATAGCTGAGATTAGAATCGAACCCACAGCTTCTCAGTTCTATCTCCCGAGGCTAAGTGTACCGCATACCACCCTTCGATCAGAATTAAATTAATTTAATCAGGAACTCAGGGATGACCGCCAAGAATGCCAACCACTACCCCACCAAATTGATTGACAAGCACCATCCGCTTTTTTTTTCCCAGCGTGAATAAGAATATTAATTAAAATTAGGCTGTCAAGAACTTATTTTTAATGAAACACAGCTCCTGCTGTATATCTCTTGATTTAGGTCATGCTCCTAACAATTTCGATGTTCCCAGCAGAGAAATAAAAGATGTGAAAGCCCGGTGGCTGACATCTAACTTTGTATTATAGTCATGAAATACGAAACAATAGGTCTTTAGTGTGCTCATATACAGGGTGGCCCACTTAAATCCTTCACCACAAATATATCTGAATCAACAATAGATATTGAACAAGAAGTTCCGTGAAGAACTATACAGCCTACTTTGCATGCCAATGATTATTCTACAGTATATGAACCTATCTAGAATAATGACGAAATTAAGTTGGTAATATCGAAATATCTAATTAGTTCAAAATATACCTGGTATAATGTAGCCTAATAGAGCACTACAGTTGGCAGCCCTGGTGACTGAATATATTCTTAGTTCCACCTCTTAAGGTACAGAATACAAAATTTGGTTGAAGTCCAATGGACGTTACATGCAGTTAGACACTGGATCTATCAGCACGCGTAAAAGCATGTTGCCAACAATACCATGCGTGTGCTTGTCAGAAATAATCTGAATTATTATGATATCTTGTTGTGTCAATTTTGGATGAAATCCATTTGTTAGTATAGAAGTTACATGTATTTTAAAATTGGACATATCAGCAGGCATAGAATCATGTTGGCAGCACTGCCTTGTATTAATTACTCCAAATTAATCTAGAATGCCAGGTGCTATACGTGTGCAAAGTATAGAGCTGTTGGCTTGCATACTTTCTGATATATTGATATTAGGGTAAAAAGAATATAGACAGCATTTATTAACAGTTGGCAGCCCTGATTGCTCTTAAAATACTTATAGCCATATCTGTTATGGTACACATAGCACATACGAAATTTGGTTGAAATCCAACAGATAGTATAGAAGTTACATGTATTTAAAAATTGGTACTATCAGCAGGCTTATAATCATGTTGGTAGAACTGACGTATATAAGTTACTCCAAATTAATCTAAAATGTCAGAATATACGTGTGCATAGTTTAAAGCTGTTTACTTGCATACTTTCTGATATATTGGTATTTGGATTTAAAAAAAATAGAGAGAGCAATTATTAACAGTTGGCAGCCCTGGTGGCTCTTAAGAATACGCTCAGTCATATCTGTTTATGTACAGATATTACATACAAAGTTTGGTTGAAATCCAATTGATAGTGTAGAAGTTATATGCATTTAAACATTGGACCTATCAGAAGGCTTAAAATTAGTTTGGCAACACTGTCATGGTTGGCCTCCTGGAAATTAAACTGAAATAGTATTATCTACATGTGTGCTAATTTTGGAATAGCTCCCATGCATACCTTGAAAGATATCCAACATGGAGCTCAAATTTCTAGTGCGTTTTTTCAGCAGTTGGTAGCACTGACATCATTTTCAAATATGGACGTGAGCTATTCCGGTGCACATCTTTACTCATACTAAATTTGGTTTTGATTGCTGCAGCCGTTTAGGAGTTGATAGGGGGGGGGGGAACACACACACAGCCAGCCAGCCAGACAGACACACATTTTCCCGGATCGATCTCATAAGTCTACTTTTTCCTCATTTTTGCAAAATGTGAAAAGTAGGCTAAAAATGACTTTCACAAGCATGAAGGCAGGGAAGAGGCTTATAAACAAAATAGTACGGATCATTAAAAATCGTAAGCAAATATGATGTTCAACATAACCTGATGTCTTTTCAGATGGACAGTCCGCATTATTTATTGCACGAATGATAACATGAAAATTTACTTTAAGAATGACGTTTGTTGCATTGCAATATGTCAATTATTTTCCGAAAAATTGGAACGTAAAATTGAAGTTAAATTAAGTGGATCACCCTGCATGCTGCTCTTAAATCCAAATTCTTCAGCCAGGTATCGATCTAGAATAGTCGACCTACACAGCTATTGATGTATTAGAATTTTAAAGATCGATACGTTTTATAGGGAGAGGAAAGATGTTTCTGGCGACTGTTAACGAGGGTGATGGGATAGATTAGTAGGGCATATAGGCCCTACTAGGACACCCAGGAATAGCAAACTTAGTTCTGGAAGGAAGGGTCGAGGACAAGAACTGTAGGGGCAGACCAAGGCCAGAATATGCTAAAGAGATTGTCTGTGATGTAAGGTGTTGTAGCAATGTAGAGGTGAAACGATTAGCTCAGGACAGGGAGACATCGTTAGCTGCACCAAACCAGTCAAAAGACTGAAGACTCACACAGAAAGCATATGAAAGGGTAAGAAATTCCGACCAAGAAAAGTTATCTTTTTAACATAACTCCATAAGATAGAATACAAACAACGTAGGCTCATTCAGGCTCACGTATAAATATGTTGTCAGGTTATTCCCCGATGATCTAGAAAAGGTCGGTCGGATTCCAAGAAACAGGACCTGGACCTGACGAGATTAATGCAAGTAACATTGAGCACCAGTCCTGCTCGGCAGTGAGAGATCGTATCGCACCATACATCCGCTGACCAATAATCGGTGACCCGAGTCCTGATGAAGACCTACTGTATAGTCAAAAGACACCGCACAGATCTTCTTTAAATGTGCTGCATTTACCTGTATACATCAAATCCACCCAAACAGAATCCTAAGAGATCATTCCCGACATCGCAACACATCATTATCTTCTCTTGGCGACGGTAACCTACATCTGTTGTTCTGAATCCATGATACCCTTGGTGAAATGTTACCGAAAAGCAACTCCTTATCCTGTGTACTTCGTCTTAGCCACCACATTTTGAAGAACATCAAAATATATGTTCCATCCTAAACTGACCACATCGTGGTCTAGCAACTAGCATGTTGTCCCGGAGGTCCGGTTTCGATTCCCGGCTCTGCCAAAAAATCAATTCATGTTGGAACAAGGTTCACTCAGCCGCGTGATGCAGAATTAAGAAGAGGTTGGTTCAATTCTCAATTCTGCCATTCTAGAAGTGGTTTTCCGTGGTTTCATACTTCTTCTCCAGGTAAATGTCGAGATAATTCCTAACATTATGCCACGACAGCCTCCTTCCCAGTCCTCTCAATGGGTTGTATACATCATGGTGCTGTGTAAGAGATGGCCATGTAGTCTTAACACAGGTAATATGATTAAAATTTAATTATTTAAAAATAAAAATAAATAAAATATTTCAAAATTTTGAAAATATTTGTCTAAAATTTTAAACAAAAAAGTTACTAAAATACGTTCGAAATATCGATTTCTTCATCTAGCATCTTACAGTGTTATTTAACATTTTTAAAAACAGTGCTACCAATATAAAAGTTAAGTGTAAACAAACAATCTCTAAAAAGTTACTAAATAAAATTTCTTCGAAAGTATTGTTTTAAGTGCGCCTGTGATCTAGACATAGACTACAGTATATGGTTACAAAGGCAACAATGCTCTCAAAATAGGCCATTACTATGAATTAGAACAAATTTAAACTCATAATAATAATAATAAAATTAATAATAATAATAATAATATATTCAGTTAAAATAAACATGGAAAAGAAGTGGGAAGCCTATTAAACCACAAGATTGTTTATTTCAGTATTACACGATATTATAACTAACAATTAACTTAACTGCTGCTCTAAAATTTTCAACAATTATCTTGCTTTTGTCCTGCCACCGTGTTTCTTCTGGAGACTTACCAATTGAGACTTCACAGTCATAAAATGGTTCTGCGTTCAATTCCCTGCTCTTCCAAGAAATGTAATTCTTCTCTTAGAGTTGGAACGGGGTACAGTAAGCGCCGTGAGGCAAAACTGAGAAGAGATAGGTTTGATTCTCACCTACGTTGTCTTAGAAGTGGCTTTCCGTGATTTTTCACTACTACTCCTGACAAATTCAGTGTTAGTTCATAATTTAAGGCTGCGGCCATCTTCTTTCAAACCCTAGCCTTAATCACAAATATACACATTCTTACAGCCATCACAATAGTATAACACAGGCTATCAGATTCCACACACACACCCAAGTACACAAGGCTATATGATCTCCAAAATAAATTAAGAACAATGCACAATTTTGCCTTTGCAAACTTATTTAATTGAGTAATTTGATATTTTATTTATTTTCAAAGTAAATTCCGTATGTTTTGTTTAAGTGCTGATTGCTAATTTGAAGCAACCAAATTATACAACATTTTTTAGTTTCCTCAAAGTCAACAATGTTGTATTATGACTACAAAAGGAGTTACATAATGAGAAAGCAACAAGATTTATCTAACATCGAAATTGTAATTTATTTTATAACGGTAGCGAAGGCTGTATTTCAGTGCTGGGAGTGAAGAATAAGTCAGTGGGCCATAGCGTGCATTCGATTGGCAGAAAGTCCACAACTCGTTATCGACAATCGAAGTCCATCAGAAACAAGTTGCATAATAGATGGAATCGTGTCGTGGTTTCTGGCCTTTCATTACATGCAAATGGCAGCAGCAGAGCGTGCGTATCAAACAGAATACCAGCACACATAAGATAATTAATGAAAGAGACATTTAGTTTGCTTTGTGTGCCACCAAATTATTCACGACGAATTAAGTATTATCTCCCTAGCTTGGCCTAAGTTAGTGAGTGAGCTTGTTAGCTACATAGGCACGTCAAGAGCAGTCAGAACTTGAATCACTAGAGGGATTTGCACACAAGTTCCTATACAATATTTGTCAGATAACCTGTGTTATCGTGGTGTCCGTAATAGCGTGTATATTTGCAATTGAGACTAAGGATTGGGAAGGAGGCGGTCGTGGCTGTAAGTCGTGAACTGTTCCGACGTGGAGTAGAGATGGGAAGCCATGGATATCCAATTAGACTATAATATGACTGAGGTGGAGATCGAACCCATCCCTTCTCAGTTTTGTCCTACGAGTCCTTCCTACCTTTATACTAGAATTAAATTCTTGGCAGAGCAGGACTTACGGGGTGACAGCCAAGAATGCTACTTCACCACGACAGAAGTTATAACTTAATGTTGCTTTCGATGAGGTGTTGAAGGAATGAAGTAAGGAAGGAAGGAAGCTTTACGTTTTACGTGATTATTAATCTCGCGATCATGAGCCACGGTACATCCAGGAATCCGAACCACAGGATGTAATTTTTCACTTTGAAAATCTCAAATGTAATGAGTGGGAATCGAACCTGGTCCACCATGGTGAGAGGCAAGCAGCTTGACCACTGCACCATCACGCCCCTTACGTTTTGAACATATTAGAAAATATGAGAACTTATAGGCATAGACTAATAATAATAGGCTAATAAATATAGTATTAATAATAAATACAAAAGTCTAAAACAACTGACTTGGTGCAGAAATTACAACTTAGTCCTCAAATCTACAGCTTTCAAACGCCTTCCTAGAAAAGCTATGACGTGGAGATGTTCTAACCCCATGCTTGGGGAATTCCAACTAGATCATGAAGCCATTAGTAGAAGGAACAGCCAGGAAATATTAAATGTCAAAGTATTGAGAAGTGCGAACATTGACTCGGATCATTATCTTTCTTTGATCAAAACCAATTTCATCCCTCTTAAAACAAGCAGAGGAATCCATTGCATCAAGTCACGAATTCCAAGGTTCAATCTGTCCAAGCTGAGAGACAGCGATGTCTTCACCAAGACCCTAGCTAAGAACAAGGAAAAGAAGGACTGGCCCTAACTACAAAAGGCACTAGTAGATGCAGCGACAATAACCATCCCGGCAGTCAGAAAGAATAAACATCCGTGGTGGACAGCTACATGTGACAAGGCAATAGAAGATAGAAAACAAGCATAGCTGAAATGGAACCGTAATAAAAGTGTGGACAATCATGATAATTTCTTAGAAATTCGGAAAACTACTGCCAAAATTATCAGAACAAGCAGCAAGAGGCAGCATAATAAGGATATCATTGACCAGGCAGAGAGGGATTTCTAGCGAAACAACACCAGAGACTTCTACCAGGCTTTTAAATCACAAATAACACCCTATTCAGCTCCTACACTTCACCTTTGGGGAGCTGACGGAGATCTGAAACTGAACAATGAGGAGTGCACCACAGCCTTAGCAGAGTATTTCAGCGACCTTCTTATCTCCGAGGAACCCTTGGAAAAGCTACCTTTTGAACCCAAGAACGTTACTAAGCCACACTCTTTACCTCCAACAAAGGAGGAGATCCAGAAAGTCATTTCCGAATTAAAGTCCAATAAAGCAGCAGGCGAAGATGGGATCATTGCAGAGCTCTGGAAGTATGCTGACGAGGAGTCAATGCAGAGTATCCATGACATCATATCTAAGATCTGGTTGACAGAACAATGACCTAGTGACTGGACCTCAGCTATCATTCACCCACTACATAAAAAAGGTGACAAATCAGATCTCAACAACTACAGAGGGATTTCCCTGGTATCAGTGACATACAAGATACTCTCCAAAGTATTGCTCACAAGAGTAGAGGTTCAACTGGATTCCTGCATTGGAGATTACCAAGCTGGGTTTCGAAAGTCAAGGTCATGCACCGAACAGATTCTGAATCTCTAAACCATTCTCACTTACAAAAATCTAAGTGCCTCACCTTATGTTGCAATTTTCGTTGACTTCCAAAAGGCCTACGACTCAGTAGATAGAGAGTCACTCTTTGAGACGCTGGCTGAATTGGGGCTAGATAAAAAGACCCTGAATGTAGTGAAAGCGACTCTCACCAGAGGGGAACTGTCCAAGAGCTTCGAGGTCAGAACTGGTGTTAGACAAGGGGATGGCTTGTCTCCGATCCTCTTCAATTGCCTACTAGAAAAAGTAATTCGTGAGTGGACGAAAACTCTGAAGGATGATTCTGGATTAAGAATAGGCTACAAGAAAGACAAGATAACAGTCCCCTGTTTAGCCTTTGCAGACGACCTTGCACTCCTAGCGTCCAGTGTGGAGGAAGCTAACCATCAACTATCCTCTCTGAACTATATAGCAGCTAAAGTAGGCTTAAAGATCGCCATCAACAAAACACAGTTTATCAGCAACATCAGAGATGCGCCCGAGTCAATCCCACTGGGGGACAAAGTAGTACAAAGGACTAACTCCTTCAAATACCTAGGAGAATGGATAACCCCAAACATCAATGAAGACCTGGCCATGAACGACATATGCATCAAACTGGAGAGAGCCTACCACCCATGCAAGAATATGTACACATTCAAATCCCTCTCAAAGAATTTCAAACTCAGACACTACAGTACTGTAGTGAGACCATCACTACTATATGCCTCAGAATGCCTAAATATGATCATAAAAGGACAACTCCGGAAATGGGAGCTGAAGGACCGGAATATTCTGCGAAAAATCATGGGCCCTATTAAAGATGAAGGGAAGTATAGAATCAGGCACAACAATGAACTCTATGAACAAGTGGAGAGCATTACAACAGCCATGAGGAAGAGGAGGCTGATCTTCTATGGTCATATTGTGAGAATGGATAATCAGAGGCTCACCTCCAGAATTTTCAACACTGTTTCTAGAGGGAAAGCAACTAACGCCAAGTGGTCGAAACTAGTCAGGAAAGACCTTCAACAATTGGATATTGACCCCAGTAACATCTATGACAGGAATAAATACAGGACTTTAGTCAGAACATCAGACTCTCTCCAGTCACTAACAGCAAAAGCAGTGCGTCCAGGAGTAGGTGTGAAATGGACTCAGGAGCGGAAGGACATTCATAGTGCCAGAATACTGGGCTAGGAGGAAAGCTGCCAGAGATAAGAACCACGTGGTCCACAGCCGGCCCAAACGGAACTAAAAAGAACCTGACTTAGTGACGATCGAAACTGGTCTTCCTAGTGTATTTATTAATCTCATGTAATGTTTTTCAGGATTAGGGTAGGCCTATAGCCTAACTCTTTTGGGTACATTTGTGTTGAACGACTGAAAAGAACAAAACTTTTGTTAGTGAAATAGAAAATGGCCTCCAAGATTAATTTTTTTGTCGTGTAGCCTCCTGAGAGGCCGAGTGCAGGTCTTTCTAGTCGACGCCCGTGGGCGACCTGCGCGTCAGGATGAGAGATGGAATGGATGAAGATGAATGAAACTGGGCTAGAATGTGGAAGGAAGCGGCCGTGGCCTGTCAGAAGGTACTGTCCCAGCATTTGCCTGGTGTTGAAAATGGAAAACCATTTCAAGGACAGCCGACGGTGGGGCTCGAACCCACGCGTCTACCGAGTCAGCAGAGAGCTTGGCCCCTTGACCTAACGCAGGCCTTTAGCCCGCGTAGTCACTACTGTCGGCAAGAAATTGGTAATGATACGAGATCGACTCAGTTCAAGAGAGTAATCAACAATCATAATTTTGGTGAGAAAATGAATACCAGGACCTAAGAACAGAGGACGATTTCAGTGTCCAGGTTTAGAGATTTTTGGAGATTATCGAGTTGGAAGCCATTGTTCCATGTTGCCTTAGAAATCAAAATTTGATGTTTTTCAGTCGGCCAACAGGATTGTAACCGTTGGCCGACTGAGAAACATCAATTTTTGATTCTGGGAGTAGAAGAAATCAACATCATAAGCTAAATGAGTTCCATCGTACTCCACAGATGGCTACTCTCCAACTTTGAAATTCTGTTTAACACTGCCTTTAGACAGTAAAAATCACAACTCTATTGCACGACTTGCGGCAAAAATTTAAATTATTTCCTATTGCAGTCGCCAAATGTGATACGAGAGAACTTTTATGAGCTAACATCAAAAGTGTGATTTCGCCCGTCGGGAATACACCCTCAAGTCAGCTAATTTCAATCCATAGTTCATGAATCTTTGAATAGTTCAAGAGCGGATCATCAGTAAAGTGACTCCAAAATCATCAGCTCTAAATTCTCAAGAAAAGTAGAGTGAAGTAATGAAAACAAAACGTGTGGCAATTTGCAGTAGCAAAGCTCCTCTGTTAGTGAAAATTCGAAAAAATCATTTTAATATAATTAAGACTCTTGGTTAAACATATTTAGTGCATTAAGCCGTGAAAAGTATAAATGTTATTTTGGGAAACTGGCGTCGAGTCTAATCATTTGCAAATCTCTGTAGTTCATTAATTCAAATTTGAATAAACAATCATTCTTTCTTCTTTTGCTTTAGCGTTTGTCCCACCTCGTGGCAGGGTCCGCTATTTGAATCCGCTTTCTCCACTTTACTCGGTCATGGGCCATGTCCGGATGAAGGTTGACGCCTTTCAAATCCCTGTGCAGTGTATCGGCCCAACGTTGTCTCGGTCGCCCCTTTGGTCTTTTCCCGGCGACCTCCAGTGTGTAGCCCTGGATAAACAATCATTGTAGTTAGGTTACCCTCTGTGATTGTTAAATGGAAGAGTGGCAAAGAAATTATCCTCGTATTTACCTGCAGGGATTGGGAAAAGCCACACTCAAGATATCCCTGTCAGCACCAGGCTTTGAACTTCTGATCGTTTGAGTTGCTGTCGTCGTTTCATTTGAATGGCTTGAACATAGTGGTCATTTATCACCGTGTACTTCGGTATGTGTAGAATTTGTATGATAAACTGTGTTATTGTGTAGTTGTAAATCAGGTGAGGATTAGTAAGGAGGTGGCCGTAGTCAGGCCCGACGAGAGGGGGGGGGGTCAGGTGGGGCTGGTGCCCCGGGGCCCGACCCTCCCAGGGGGGCCCGGCGTCCTAGGATGATGGGCCCGATCGGGCATTGATTTATTATTGCCTTAATCTGACTTGAATTTGCTACTGGCAATCATTTAGTGAATGCAATGAACTGTCTTTGAACAATGTTACAAGGATTGAGAAACTTATTATGCCAAGTGAACAATATTTTCCTCTACAAAGCGCTTGTGGGAAGAACAACTGTCTCAAAGTAGTCAACTTAGGCGATGGGGCTTCGCTAAGTATTGTTCTAAGTATATACTTGAAGACAGAGAGAGCATTCCATTATTCTAAATTTAGCTTATTCGGCTTATGCACCAATCCTTCAAATAACTTTCTCATCCCTTCACTTATTTCGCCAAGGCCATGAGAGCCTGGGCTGCCCTGGTGTGTTTGGTCAGCTAGCTCAAGAGTTTCAAGTTTGGTGCGTCACGCCGAGCTTAAATATTTGGAGGTGATAGTGTCTGAAATGAACATATTGTCTAACTAGACGTATCGCATGCCGTGAAGGCAGGTAACTAAAATACATTTTAAAGTAGCGTCCACACAGTAATTCACTTAAAGTTGATTTAAGGGACAGAACAGCGAGGTCATCGTTCCCTAGTAATTCACTCTCGCACTATGTGAAAAATTATCATTGCTGGCTAAATATCTTGTGAAAGGGTGGGATGATTCTGTTGTCAAACGCAGATAGAAGAAATGCATGCGAAATTGTTCATCTTCTCGTATACTGAATTGAGAAAACAATGCTAACATTTGAAAAATCTGTAAGCTTAGGTGCAGTATAATTATTATTATAACTGGTTCATTCAATACGATCAACTATCCTAGGTACTTGGGTTCGTGCGCAAATCAAATCTGATTAAGGGATTTATTGAAAACCTATAACTTATTACTATTAGTACTATAGTTGGGAAATGTATCCAAAGACTGAAACTAAGGTAACATTCCAGTATTTTTCTGGACTGAGTGTTTAATTAACCAGGAGAAAAATGGCAATTAAGCTAGGACACTGAACCACTCAACTTTGTTTTCCAATTCCTCTCATGGGACGTCAGTGGTAAGGACAGATGACATACAGCAGCTGTTCTCCCTCATAAAACAACAATAAGTAACGTCAGTGGCGTGCATGGCGATGGATAAATTAATATATTGCATGTAGGCAACCCCGCAGACTTTTCTAAGACCAAATATTGAACTCTGCTTAATTTAGAGGAAAATTAAGATGACGTATTGCCGAATATTAATATAAATACAATTTTGTTTTGAGGTGGTGCGGTGAATGTTGTTATTATTGGACATTTCTACGCCGTTTATTCCAAAGAGTAGCATCGATCTGCAAAGCAATTATTTTTCAGGACGCGAAGAGATATTTTCCCTTGCGAATCAAGCCCTTTCATGATACGCTTTAACATCTCAGTACCATTAAACATAAAAGGAGTTGCTCCCTTTATCTATAAAATGGAAACGACTCCGGGTCCTGAGGAAGACGCGGCAGGAATGCAGGATTCGGCTTACCGACTGCGGTGTAATTCGTAGTCTTACTCAAGAGTTAATAATAGGCATATTTGTTGCTACAGTTGTTAATTCATTTAGGGGCATGTGACATTTAACCCGTGTACTTGGTAGCTAGTAGGTCTAGTATCACTGGCGGGCAATGAACCATTGGTGCTCGGTTGGGAAACGTTTGCATCAACTAGTACTGTAGATAGCCTATAATTCAGTATTTGCTGACGCGTTAATTTTCCGGTTTGTTTCTGAAGGTCTCCACATTATTGAATGAAGATGACTGTAAAGCAGTAGTTTTCACAAATAATAATGAAGTAAATTATAAGACTCTCAAACAGCGAACAAAATAGAAAACCATGAAACGTGCGAATTGTGTAGACTGAAGGCGTAAAATAAAGAGAGGTGTATTGGCAACATTGTTGTAACCATTTGTCTTGGAGAGTAGAAACTTAAACCCTCTTAAAACCACCCACTGCTGGACGAAAATCAGGGTATACACTGTGCTGTGATATGGCCTCTGTGACGTGATCAATCGCATGCCGTATTCTTAGTTGCCGACTGGGAAAAGTGGGAATGCGTTGCCCGTCGTGACTATTACTGTAATTATTAGGGTTAAGAGTAGGGTAGGTGTCCCTGGATTTGAAATAAGGTTCTATCCCGGCATTTGTCTGGAGGGAGTGTGATTCGAACCTCCGATCAGCAGACTTACTGTAGACTTGCTTGTACTTGAAGATGCGAGAGCTTTTACTTCAATAACGGCGAGTCTTATCTATAGCCACTAAATATCAATGGTCACCAAATTTTTACACCAAAATATCACAAAAATAGTCACCCAAATTGCCTGTAACTCAATAATTTGGACCTAATTTTTCGCAAAATTTTCCGGAAGAGGACCCCCGGACCCCACTCTGAGCTTGGTGATATTACATACCCCCAGATCCCCGGTGTGTCCACTCCCCCATAATCTTGGCTTATATCCGCCCCCGATGGTCACCAGTAATAGATAGGATTGGGGATTTTTAGGAGAAACTGGCTCTAGGTTTGCTTATTGCAAAGCAATATTAAATTATAAGAAGTCCATTGACAGCAAATTACAATATATAGTTCAAATTCACATTTTCTTCTTTTGTGAAAACAATCACTGATCAGCTGCAATCTGCTGATAGCACATAATAAATAACTTGACTTACGTATGAGTATACATGTGGTTAATTATGAAAAGATATTTTGCTTTGTCTAATGTGCAATGATGTGTGATCGCCGTTCAACCGAAACACTTGGCTTAAGCCCAAGGGCGTGATTCTTCAAGGGCAGCAAGTTTTAAGAATGTCAACTTATAAACCCTATATGTAAAACGTATTTTAAAATATGACTTGACTTTGTGTAAAAATCATGTTTTTATTATGAAAAGAGATTATGTCATATGTCACAGAGGCCGTAGTACTGCACTGTGTACAGTGTACCCTTACCACCTCTTTTAACATGCAGTTCAGCGAACTGAACTTCCTGTTGATTATATTTTGGGTCTTGGGGGCCCGGGAGATTCCAGCCCCGGGGCCCGTCGCCGCTCTCCACGGCCCTGGCCGTAGTCTTTAGTTAGGAAACATCGCGTTTTTTTAAAATCCTGGAATAGAAGTGTGTAAACCACGAAATAACACTTCCAGGATGACAGAGGTAGGAATCGATTCCACCTCTTCTAAGGTTTGCCTCACGAGGCTGAGTGTACGTTGTTTCAGTCCTCAGACCAGAATTGAATTTAATGGCAGAGCGGGAATCAAAATCGGACCTCCGGAAAGATAGCCAAGCATGCTAGCCGAGAGGTGAAGTGACTGAGAAGTACAGCTAGCACTTCGGTCAAGGTGAAGATGTAGAGATGAGTTCAAGTGGAGATAGCTAGCTACCTGGACTGGAGCCTTTTAATGAAGGCTCTAGGTCGTAATTAATCTGGCTGCTCTCACGCAACGGCTGCGGCTATTGATTGTACTGCTTGCATAAGGAACCAAGTCATTAGTACCCAAGCTGTTTAATTAACAAGCCAACAACACTCGCTTATAACACTAAAAGTGAACTAATGGTAATAATTCTAATGGTATAATGAGACAAGGAAACATCATTCGTAAATTTAGTAAAACAAACACTGCTAGACATGCGAACAGATGGACCACCTATATGGAGAAAGTTCAACAAACTGAGTACATGTTACGGGGACTGTAAAATGTAAAGGCAAGTAATTCTCTATTGGGGGTCTATAACCTCTCTGGAGGCAATATGATCAGCCACAAGAGGACTGGAACTTCAAACAAGAAATTCTTGAAATGTGGGATTCCCCTTGCTCTCATTTGAAATTTGTTTTTAAAACAAGCTTTCGTCATTCTCAGCTTAAAATCTATAATTTTCTTGTGGAGAATCTATAATTTAAATCATTTTGGCATGTTTCAGCCCATAAATAAATAAATAAACAAATTCATATAAACATACCGTTTATGCCAGCATACGCTCTTACTAATGGAACATGCACTAAGTATAAAAATGTTATTTGTGAAATATCCTTAATGTGTGATCACTTCAGACACCGAAAAATATTTCAGTCATACATTTGATAAAATTATAACATTTGTAATTATTCACTTCGACCACTTCAGGGACTAAACAGGTATTTATTTGCCTTTGAATCCGAAATGAAAATATCAGGTGTCAAAAGTAAAATTGTCGTGAACTTGCTTTGCGCATTAGACGGTGTAAAACGTTTCAAAAGAGCTACCATGAGCTCCGAGTTAGTCTGATTAATGTGGCACCGTAGTGCAAGAGAAAAACATATGTGATGGTTTCAGGAATTGCATTTTCAAAACCGCAATGGTGAGATACCACAATTTTAAGTATTGTGTAATTCACAAGCCTTGTACTGTAGATGGGAATTAGAGAATTAAAATCTCTGACCTCATTGGGACTCAAACCTGCCACCTCCGACAATGTAAATCGGTACTTTGATAACTGAGCTATAGGGAGACACTTGGCATGGCATGACCCGGCTTTGTTGCGTTGAATTTTTAGCCCATCGGCCCGAAGGCCTTGAGAAGGGAGACACTTTAAATCTCACTTTGCAATAATACATCTATGATAGTGACCTATGCTAGTCAATCATACTGTTTGTCTTTTGTAACTTTTCAGTCAGTCTACACGATTGTGTCCAATGAATGGGTGGGGTACGAGATATAAATATGTAAATACACTGTGTAGATTAAGGCTTTCACGACCCGGAATACTAGAATCATTTTTTTTTGGGGGGGGGGATTATGCCGTGTGAAAATAAAATAAAAATCCTATTCGTTTCGAGAGAAACCTTGCCTCTTTTTTCAATAGAATTAAAACAATGTAGCTAAAGTATGTGTGCCAATGAGCTTACAAAAAAAACTAGAGAAGTACCTCGGTTCATCACCAGATAGCAGCCAGAAGCTACTGTATGGACGTTGGTATAAAAGCGCGCCATATTAAATAGAACGGCGGAAAGAGTAGTGAGGAAGGAAATGAGGTCGGAGGAAAATATTGTGACTCCTCGAAGAAAGAGGATGTCCAAATAAGGGGAAAGGGGGACATCCTCATTCTTCGAGGAGTCTCAATTTTTTCCCCTGCCCTCTTTTCCTTCTTTATTGGTTGAAAATGAAAACATGAAAATCCACAGCCTGCTTCCAGTCTCCGACCGGGTCAGAAATGGAGTGAATGAAGCCCCCATCTAGCGGCGAGGATATGAACTGTGCCGGCCGCCGAGGCCGGACGCACTCCTCTGGGGCAATGATTAAATGAATGACAGATGAAATGAAATGATAGTGGAGAGTGTTGCTGGAATGAAATTGTGACAGGGAAAACCGGAGTACCCGGAGAAAAACCTGTCTGCCTCCGTTTTGTCCAGCACAGATCTCACATGGAGTGACCGGGATTAGAACCACGGACCCAGCGGTGAGAGGCCGGCGTGTTGCCGCCTAAGCCACGGAGGCTCTCTTCTGTATTAGTTATTTATCACAATTAAATGAGGCAATTAACTGATGATTAACTAACACATATTTATATATTATACCCCGCCCATTCATTGGGTACAATCGTGTTGACCGACTGAAACGCACCAAAAGACTGAAAAAAAAATGGCTTCAAATCTCTTCAAATCATACTGTTTCCCGCTATCATCTATTAATGGAATACAAGAATTGGATTTTATTTATAGCAATGACGAGAAATGAAAGCTGTAATCTAAAATATCGTGTATGCACAAATAGTGCACACCAAGTAGATAGAATTAAGAGAATTACAATGTCTGATCCCAGAAAGTTCGAATCATTTGCCATATATGATGGTATTTTCTCCCGTTATTCCCTTGGATGATCTCTGCAGCGGTAGATATTCCCCTAACTTAAATAGACTGTCATTAATACCTATTGGCGCAAATCTGCGCCAACCCAATAGCGAAGAGGGGAAAGGAGGAGATGGAAGGTAGAGAAGGGGGTCACTGCTGCTGTGCTCCTGGAAGACACACTAACGTGCAATACTGGTACTGTCACAGTAGTGGCCAATTCAAGCATATCCGTACCAACGGGCGAAGTGAACATTCCTCCCCAGTCAATCACGCTGCAGCACATGGACTCGTCCGCATACGAAACTCGTTGCGTACGCATGGGCCAGCTAAATTGCGGTCTACCCACATAAAAAACATAGCAGCCCAAGTCGGTGCAGTCGAAGTTCTCACATCGCACTGCTATATGTATTTCCTCCAGCATGAGACGTTGATACTCTCTGCGAAGGCGGACTGCCTGAAGTAATGCGATTGGTTGCTGAGAATGTAAGTACTCAGCATGTCTTTTGGATATATTCACACGCGTTCAATTTCGCTATATCTACGGATGGTCCTCCTAAATTTAGGGATGGAATACCATCGTAGATCCCCTCTTTGCAATCTGGCCAGCATGTACACAAATGTTCAGTGAAGTCAGGATATTTACGTTCGTGAGTTCGCGATGTTCCCTTGTGATTTCAGAGAACAGTACGTATCGTCTATTAACTAAACACAGCTGTCTCATACAGAGTCCATCCGTCATATCTTCTTTAGACCTCCCTACCCTCCTTCTCTTCCAACCCCCTCGCCACGTTGTTAAAAATAGCGTGGTTCCCCTCTCCCAATCAGAGAGTAGAGTTTTTCTTACGGCAGAGAAATCAATCATAGAATATTTGTTTCTCCAAAAGCTTGCTAAGCACAGATAACCCCCACCCTGCTTATTGATTCTCCCTCCCCCACCCCTTCTATAATCTCTGATATTTAATCTAATGGCGCTAGTCGATGGAGTGGAAAGCCGCGACAACGCTGAATCAGCCTGACAAGGATGCTGTCCGCCCATTAGGCGCATTGTGTGAAGACGTTGCGCGTCAGGAATGACACGCCTCACCGCCGTGAAATATAGCCTACACCTTGCTTCTCTCGTAGTCTTCTTCTTGCTGGTATTTCTGACATGACGTAGGCCTACCCCTCCTCCTCAAGTAAACACAATGTCCCGCAGTGAGGGTTTAAGCCACTCATAGAATGGTGAGCCTTTATCAGCACAGGATAAGCTTTAGTGTTTAAATCAGGTAGAATTAGTCGAAAAGTCCGCATTTCATGAATAATTAATTCCTCTAATTGAACATTTTCCCTCATTATTTCTTCCCTTTCTTTAATTTACTTTATGTTCGACCCTGCCTATTATATGTCAGAGAACTGTACTATAATGAGGCTCATTATAACACTATTTTTCATTATGAAACAGTTTCTCCCACCAATCAGAGCTCAAGAAACAGTTGTTTGACCAATTAGATAATTAGATGCGCTGACTTCCACGGCCTTCTAATGTAAAATTCACTGCCTGACCTAGTGTCATAGTAGAGTAATCGAGGTGGCCATGGTCAAATACAAGGCATTCCCTGCGTCTCATGCGCTCTGTTCAGTAATAATAATGGTTATAATACTAATAATAATTATCAGTCGTTAATTTAGAATGAAAAGCAGTTCCACCGGAAGCTCCAGCAGAATGACAAAACTGCAGTTTATGGTACAACAACCACAGAAGAGATCACAGATTTATGGTTGGGGATATGGTCAGTGCCAGTTGAACGTAATGATACAGCCCCGTGGATAAGAACGGAGGAGATCAGTCCAAGAGATGTGCCACTCACGGAAAAGATTGCGATTCAAGTTGATGACGGGAGCAGGGCTGTGAATAATACTGTACCGATAATTGGAAGTCTGTCGGATCTGAACAACTTTGCACTTATTGGAATGAGAGGTTCTCAATCTCACATCACTACTTGGCAAGATATTTTAACAGCTTTCTGCCCAACTTAAATCTTGACCCCAAATGTTTGACTCAAGGTATCACTTACTTTCCAGCAAAGGACAAAACTACACTGGATCCATCTAAATATAAGCCTATATATCGTCCATCCTTTTTTGGTCTTCGTTTGAACATCCACAAGACTGAATACCTCGAAACGATTCCATCACCTGGAACTATAGGTATTAATGGAGCTCCTCTTACCAAGGTAAATACATTCCGATACCTAGGCTCACGATTGAATGGCGACAGCTGTGTGAATGAAGATGTGCGAGCACGAATCAATGCTACTTGGATGCGATTCAGAGATGTCACCGGTGTTCTTTGTGATAAGAAGATTCCTATCCGCCTAAAATCAAAGATATACCGCACAATGGCGAGACCAGTTGCATGGTACCGAGTGTTGGCCAGCACCTAGAAGTGCTGAGCACTCACTTCATGTCATGGAAATGCGGATGCTGCGAAGATCTTTAGACATTTCTCTGCTCACATTGAAAATGAAAATCCACAGCCTGCTTCCAGTCACCGACCGGGTCAGGAATGGAATGAATGAAGCCCCCTTCTAGCGGCGAGGATATGGACTGTGCCGGCTGCCGAGGCCTGACGCACTCCTCTGGGGCAATGATTAAATGAATGACAGATGAAATGAAATGATAGTGGAGAGTGTTGCTGGAATGAAATTTTGACAGGGAAAACCGGAGTACCCGGAGAAAAACCTGTCTGCCTCCGTTTTGTCCAGCACAGATCTCACATGGAGCCTGTATGCTTAAAGATCCAAATATAGCCTTTTCAAAACAAAGCGGCTTTAAGAAACCCGACGTGATGGAAAGTGATCATAGGTTAGTTTAAAGCATATGGTGTCTGAAAGAAAGCAATGGAAAAACAGATAAAATTAAACCAGTGACAAAGATGAAAAATATATAAAAATCATTATGCAAATCTAATTTAAACGACATTGAAAGAATATAAATCAAATACATATAATAAGCATACAGGCTCTTCATTGGTTGTACAGCTACACGGATTGGTGAAGTATTGGTGTTACATATTGTGCCCTTGGCCTACGTCTTAGGCCAAGGACACATTATGTCACTGGAGAACTTATATGGGGCAATGTCATGATGTTAATGAGAATGAAATCATCATTATGTAATGATCATAATAATAACTAGGATCTTTCTGCCGTGTTGAAGACCACATATACTGTATATGGCTTGGCAGTTCTGACAGGGAGAAATTTATGGTTTTCACACAATGGGCAGAGCAGGTGCGTCATAAGTCGCTTGCCTGCAAGTTTCAGAGCAGGAGCACTCCAGCGAATTCTGAGAATCTTGCCAAAACGCAGTAACCATCTCGAGTTAACACGCAGTAGATGCTTGACTCCGCCCTCAGAGAGTACGCCTCGGTTGGTTACAAGAGATCAAGACATTACATGAATGATCTAAAACGCCCATGATGAATCTAATTATCATCAAGAATTTTGGGAATGCGGTAACGGATTAAATATCTCTGTGTTCATCGAGTAGAAGTAGTCCTCTGCCCAAGGAAATTTGACAACGTCGAGTGTGTGAGAGAGAGAACATAGCGTCCTTCAGCAAGAAATTAGTTCTACCCAAGCGCTGATGATATAAATTTAGCCTATGATCGAGTTCCGTCGTGAACCATAAGATTAGCAAGGCCATATTTTTGTGTATAAATTAAGGTACCTGATTACTGTAGCCTATGATTATGAAAGGAGCATTTGGTGTCGTATGTGCAAAACTGTGAATTGGCAACCATTTTGTCATATATGTGGGTGAAGTCTGTGACAGCGGGCATTGTTCATCATTCAGCCAACGTTAGTGGATGCTGGCCTATGTAGCACCACGCCAAGCATTAATGTACGAGACGCACAGTCCATTGTTCGGCTGATGCGAAATAATATTAAAAATGAATACTGAGCTGTGAATGTGTATAACAGTAAGGACGGATGTGAATTATATTTAATTCAAGTGAAAAATATATAACAGAAAATGTGTCCGCGACAAGTGTAGAAATAGTGTGAGAATTTGTCATCTATGACACAAGTGTATAGTCCACTAATGTATATTTTTTTTAGTGGTGCATAATCTAATTAAATATGTGTGTGTGTGCATTTTAAAAGGGTGCTGCCTTACAGCAACCTAGTGATAATGGAGGATTGCAGTGATATTAGCGAGTGGTTTTACATCATCGTGATGGGATTCGAACTGGCCATGGAGGTCATGTGCTAAGTTATACTGTTGCGGGCCTCTGGTCCAACTCTTGCAAATGATGAAGGAAGTCTTCAATGTGATAAGTACCTTTTGATTATATTTTAAAGTGTCAAATAATTCATGGATTTCATCGCCATAATGTTAGCATGTTATTTGTTTTCTTTTGATTTGTTTTATCTTGTGTGTACAATAACTGTGTCAATGGCGACCATAGTTGTACATCTGACGGAACTGGGTACGCTCATAATGATTAATGATCACAATAATTATTTTTATGAATTAAAAGTGCCTAATTTAACGTAAGGATGTTGCTAGGTAATCGTATCCGTACATAAAACACATGGTAGAACTACCTATTTTATTTATAAATGTGTGTTAGAAATATCCCCTGTGTTTTCCACCCAAATAGAACGAACGAAGCATGGTATTTCGATAGATGCCCTTTCCAGGCAAAATCTCATTATTTCGTATAAATGACCAGAAATAGTAATTTATGTATTTACATACCGGATGAATTAATATCCGAGGATTTTTTGGGACGATATTTAAAGGACCATGGTGTATTGTGATGGATAATGACGGGATATTATGGTGTAAGCAATGAGTATAGTTTAGAGGACAGTTTGCAATGGCGTGAGTTATTTAAGAAGTGACGGCTGAACCAGCCTCATTAATTGTTATATTAGTTTTTATTGAACGCGTGTGATATTTAAGGCCATACAGGTAAGATGTTGTAAGGAGGAATCTACGATGAAATAAGATAAAATAGATAATGATGCCAGGTAAATATAGACCTGAGGGAAGATGTCAGATGAGAGTTAGTATGATAAGTTTACAATGATATTAAGTAAATTGTATGTGTAAGGTAGTGGCAAACAAGCGCAGGCAAAATAACGCTATAATTAATCTATATCCAAATGAGAGCGCCCCGCTCCACGTTTAGAATACTAAGATCTGGTCGCACAGCTGGTGAGGATACAATCATATGTTAGCCCGGGGAGGGGTGAAGAGTTGCATCTCTGCCTTTTCACGGTCAAGGTTAGCTAGTAGGCGCGGCCAACCTATTGTCATTTTCCACAAAGAGAGGGAGTCCACTCTGGACTCGGGTGCTTGTCGCAGTGATTCTTTTAAATTTTTGTTATGTTTGGTCCCAAGTTTAATATTCACGTAAGGGTATGTTAGGTTACTACCCTGATGCCTCCAATCGATAGTGTTTCTTTTACTGATCATTTTGATATAAGGGACGGTTTTGTCTGCTGACCATACAGTCCCGGGTTCGATATCCTCTTGTTGTGCCTGGTCCAGAAACTATTTTTAAACGGGTGCTAGATAGGCAGTAACCTTTCGGTCCCGTGTTCGAAATCCTTTTATTCATGCCTGGTCGATCAGTCTTTTTAAATGGGTACTAGCTAGACAGTGACCTTAGAGTCCTGTGTTCATGAATAATTATTTTCGGTCCTGGAAAATAATTATTATTAGTTTTTTTTATATAGTTAATATTGGTTCAAAATTATCTTGAGATTTCTTTTTCTCGATAATTGTTGAACGGACCATGCTTTGTTCTATTGTAACCTCGTTCTGCAAGATAAGGCATTCAAGGTAAGAAATGCATAGGTAGCGAATACCCCTAAATACATATTGATCCTGTTGAATATGCCACTTAGAACATGTTTGTGCCATGCCTATCTTTTTCAGGGGTCGCGGCTTCAAATACATTCACCGTTGTTTAACATAACACTGATACAAGGTATTTCTTCTGTGCCATGTCTATCTTTTTCAGGGGTCGCGGCTTCAAATACATTCACCGTTGTTTAACATAACACTGATACAAGGTATTTCTTCTGTGCCATGTCTATCTTTTTCAGGGGTCGCGGCTTCAAATACATTCACCGTTGCCTAACGTGACTCTGACACGATACGATTACTTTAATAATGTTTGGTTGGAATTATTAATTCTTTTTCATGTCTATCCAACCCAAATGTGGTAGGCAGATGATTAGTCATCAATTTTTTTATGATGTTATTTTTGTTTGTTCTTAAGGCACTTTTCTTAGTTTGTTTATTAAATATCCATGAATTATTTGACAAGGCATCGGGTGCTTGGTTCGAGAATGTATCACGTCGAACGCAAGGGCCGAAGCCAGGCTTATCATATCGCTAATATGTTAATGTAATATGTGACAATTTGTGGGTGTGTTTCAAGGCTAAGGAAACTAAATGGCTTCATTGATTCAGCTAATTTGTTTTAAAGCTAAGACGTCCAAAGTAATGTCGGGATTGGACATTAAGATTCCGTACGGAAAGGCTTCCATAATTAATTTACAAGAGTATGTAAATAAGATGCATAAATCATATTCAGGTTTGCAGATAGAAATACATAATTAATGCCATGAAGGTTAAGATTTGATATGAGGGTAAACTCTTATTTAACGGAGGGATTCTAGTAAATGTTAATTAAACGCCATTAATAATTAAATAAGCCAATGGCTAGGCTATAATGTATACTTCGGAATGGCCATGGATGTCTCTGATATTGAACATACCATGTATCTGAAATGTAATTGGATGATATTAGACTCAATGATCATTATGTTTACTCAGATTAATGATTGATTAATTTCGTATAATTGGATTTCTTTTTCTTAATCCATACTGTTGTTGCAGTTGACCGGACCCTCTTGATCCCTCATCTCTTAATAACTTAACTTTCTGATGATATATTATCATCGTAATTAATAAATTTGATTATAGCAATTAAGGCTAATTGGTGATAACCAGATTTCATTTCGATTCATTTTCTTTATTTTGCCATATGATTGGTTTTTATTTGTTAATAAATTTGATTGTAATCATACATCATAACTACTATGATAAGTATTAATTGATGCTGATTACCATTTAATTGGTGGTCATTGGACATTAATTAGTCCATTGTTTATATTTTTGATTTTGACTTAATTTTATTGATTCCGTAATTGATTTATTTTACCTTTGGATTATTATTATTATTATTATTATTTTAAATTTCATTTCTACTATTTTGGTTTTATTTCATTTATTTGTTTTTGCTGTACTGGTGTTTGGTGCATTAAATTTGTTTATTTTCATTCAGAATCTGTGTGTGATGAATTTTATTCAGCCCTAGTGATCTTCCTAGAATATCCAGAACAGTTTCATATTCAAGCTAGTGTACCGTTCATGCCCCGACGACAGAGTCCTGTTCTGAAGGCCTTGTACAAGGGTACAATATCTACCATTTCAAGGAACTACTATTTGTCATGAGCAGCTGGTCACCGTCACCATCTGTTTCTCTTCATTTTATTCTATTCTTATACCCTAAATTTTATGGTGCACCATATTAGGTTTTCGTTAATACGTATCTTATTACTGTGCTCCGCTTTGTTTTTTGTTTTTTTCCACAGCTGATAAAGGGGTTAAAATATAATTAATCCCCGAAACATGTACTGTAAACAAGTTAAATAATTAATTTTATCTGTATAGTATTGATTCAGGCAGATGTTCATTTCTTGTTAATAACTATTTCTCTGCTCTACCATATCCCCAACACAACGATTCAACATACAGCTGGCGTGGCTCCAATTAATGAGAAAATGCAGGAATGGAGACTCCGTTGGTATGGGCACGTTGTCCGTGCACCACAAAGTTCAGTCATCGGCTCGACCTATCATCTAACGGTCGACGGCCAGAGACAGCGTGGGAGACCAAAATTGCGGTGGCTGGACACTATTAACGCAGATTTACGATCAAGAAACTTGAAATCGCGCGAAGCATTAGATCGCAAGAAATGGCGTGCATTGATCCAGAAAGCGAACTCCGTTCCTACGGGATGACGCTAAGGAGAGGAAGAAGAAGAACATATCGTCCATCCTTTTAAAAATAAATCTTCACGATAATAATAATAATGATGATAATTGTTGTATTAAGGGGCCTAACATCTAGGTTATCGGCCCTAAAAAATCTTCAACTATTGTATCTACAACAAAGCATATCGCCACTGCACCTACCAGAATAGTTTATGTTGATTGTTTTAGGGATTTTGCGACACCATGGTATGTAGCCCCGTGTACTGCTCGAGTCCAAGCTCTGTGTACTTGAGGGGTGAGGTGACGTGGGAGGCAGGAAGAGAACATTATTATTATTATTATTATTATTATTATTATCGTGAAGATTTTTTTTAAGAACAGCCCGCCATGTAATCTAGAATTAATGTATATTCCAATATTGCTAATATAGGGCCGTTGCCTAAACCACTGTGGTGTTGCGAATGAGTGAGTGAGTAACCGACCAATGTATTTGGTTCTGTTACTACGCACGGACCGGGAATTTCCTCCCCCATATAACTCCTCATCGTCCGCGATCCACATTCTTCTCAAGTTCACGGAGCTTGGACTCGAGCAGTGCATGGATGTGCGTAGAATTTGTGTGATAACCTGTGTCACTGTGAAGTCTGTATTAGTGTGTGTATTTGTAATTGGAATAAGATTTGGGTAGGAAGCGGCCGTGGCCTTAAGTTAGGTACCATCCCGGCATTTGCCTGGAGTAGAAGTGGAAAACCACGGAAAACCACTTCTAAGATGACTGAGGTGGAATTCGGACCCACCTCTTCTCAGTTTTGTACCCTGTTTCAACCCTCAGTCCAGAAGAGCTAGTGAGGACTGCCCGCAACCAAGCACTGAGCTTACACCCGACACTCTCACTCGATGGGCTCGAGTGGGGGAGGTAGTGCATTAATACACTGTTGAAGGAAATCCTGATAGAAAATTACTCTTACATCGACAAACTAGATTTACTGACTGAATCTGTAATATGTGATGCAATCGTTTAACAAGGTTTAAGCAAGCCAACTCCGTGCAGGCCATGGAGCCATATGAAGTAGTGGAAAGTTGAGACTTCCACACTGTCAGACATCGGCACCTGATCGGATGGAGTCATCAGCTCCATGCCCGGCCGCCTTTGTTCCCAAGTTACCCTGATACGCATTTTGGTTGTAGGCTGAGGAAACTCCAGGGACATTTGCGTTACTGGAAGTGGTAGTTTTGTCCCTAAAATTCCCTACCTGGATGGGGATCGAACCCACACTCTTCCAGTTAAAGCATAGCGCCTCTACCGATTGAGCAACGCAGACCCCTACCAAGGGTAAGAAACTGCTGTAGTGTCTCATGATACGACACTGATTCATTTAAATTTCAAAGATAAATTGATGACGATTACACCGGCATGTATGTTGCGTTAAACGATAATAAATGATGATAATTGTTGTTTTAAGGGGCCTAACATCTAGGTTATCGGCGTTAAAAGGAACAACACAGTAGTACAGGGGAAGATTTAAAAATAGAACACTGCTACAGCCTTCTGTTTCTGTGTTGTCTTCAACTTGAAGATTTTTACGTGCGATGGAGAGTGTCGTTCATGGTCTGGTGTTAGTGTCGTTGCAAGTTGTAGGATCTTCTGTTGTTACGATTTCCGAAGTATGTTATTGCCCAAGAATCAGTTGTTGTTGTTGTTGTTGTTGTTTCATACGAGGGGCTTGGATATTGTGGTCTGTTCAGTCCCGTGTACTTGGGTGTGTATAGAATTTTGTCTGTTGGTCCCCAAAATCAGCTACGATGTTGAAAGTTTGATCTCCAGTTTAATGAAGTATCCTAATGGTGGTAGGGAATTTTGGAAAAATGCATATGACAGTTCATATCCAGGAACTCTTTTGTCTAGTATATTGTAACTATATTAACAAAATAATTGGTAACTTGGGCTAAAGCACTAGCTCACTCTCTTTTCCGTAATCAACATCAAATCTTCTCTCAACCAATCACTCCGGCAGTTTGCTTTCACCTTGTAATCCTCTCGTTATAAGAGCACCTTCCGGGGTATTGTTTTCGTAGGAAATTGAAACATTAAGACAAGTGGTACTAAACGAATTTTAGTGCGATGAAGGAAATACTTCTGCTCAGTACTTATTACTTGACGGATATTTTGTGGGAGCAAGTTTTTGTTCAAACACAGTCATGTTAGATGGTAGCCTATATTGGCTTTCACGGTTGAGTTTTACATTCATGTTAGGTTATTCTATGGACGTGAAATATATTTTGAAGTTATTCCCCGTAATTATCAATCTATATAGGCGAATTAAAAGGAAAATGATAGAATTAGACATAAATTCACACTGGAGATAATTGTTGCAAATGAATGAACAAAAAAACTGAGAAGAATGAAACTATGAAAATCCACAGCCTGCTTCCAGTCAACTGACCGGGCCAGGGAATGGAATGAATGAAGCCCCCATCTAGCGAGGAGGATATTAACTCTGCAGGCTGCCGAAGCCTGTCGTACTCCCCTGGGGAAATGATTAAATGAATGACAAATGAAATGAAATGATAGTGGAGAGTGTTGCTGGAATGAAATTGTGACAGGGAAAACCGGAGTACCCGGAGAAAAACCTGTCTGCTTCCGCTTTATCCAGCACAAATCTCACATGGAGTGACCTGGATTTGAACCAGGACCCAGCGATAAGAGGCCGGCGTGCTGCCGCCAAAGCCACGGAGGCTTCAACAATAAAACTGAGGTAAGCAATAAATTTTTTATTAGGTCAGTCAATATTATGATTGATTTTATTGTTTTGATTTGTTTAAATCAAGTGAAATCAGTTTTATTTATTATTCTAGATAATTGTTCATATTCCAATGGTGGCGATTGTTATTTTGGGAAGCGGAACATCTATGTGATCTGCCCCTTCCGTTATAAATGTTGTATTATGTAGCCTATCTATTACCCGTGTGTCGCCTGATGAAAGATAGTTGAAATATTGGGATAACTTCGTGTATGATTGTTTGTGAAAGGCATTGCAATTTTTATTGTGTGTTGACTTAACTCAGTCGACTGTATCATTACATAAACGACATGAATAGCGATGCTGTGTGAAATCATTTGTGTATGTAGTATGTTGCTCGCGTGCGAGGTGGAAGCGACTTATTTGGCGTTGTATGATAAAGCTCGTCCAGTCATGTAGTCGCGGTTGAACTGCTCGTCTCTCAACTTGCTCAATTCTCCGCAGAGATAGATAGGAGGAAACTATACCACAAATGTAGAGGGGTAGTGTGTTTATTATTATTATTTAATCGTATGGTGATTATAACAAGGAATTCATATGGCCAGGTCCAAGTTTTTCAACCACAAGCACAATCTGAAAGATGAAACAGGTCGCTGGGGCTTCCGGAGTAGGCATGAAGAGGGCAGCGCAGGATGACATGGTCCAAGGGGTGGGGGGCAGATGACCTCATAGTTCCGCCCCTTAAAACAACAATAACTAATTATCTATGGTCCATGGTCTGCTCCTCTTCACTGCATTCACACATTGGAGAATCCATCCAGCCTCACTTATGGCGCAAGAAATTACAGCGCCCATGCCCAGTTCTCAGTCTGTTGAGGCGACACCATAGTTTTCTTGGGAGGTCAAATCCACTCATTTTCCTAGTTGTATTTATCTCATGGGCATTAAAATCAGATGTTGAATTAGACCACTCTTCCCGCCAGCTCCGGTTTAGGTTAAAATTGTCCCTCAAGAGTCAGCCGGCCAATACACTTGCTGGTCTCCTAGATCGAAGTCGTTGTGGCGATGGGTAACAAAATTCCTGGTAAACTGGTAATGAGGGAAATGGCCGGATCTTCTTTTCTTCTGTCAGCAGAGCTTCCTTTCTCCTCAGGTGGGGTGGTGGGATATGACTAAGAACGGGTAACCAGTGGCGAGGTGTAGACTTTACAGTACTAGTTATGCAGCACATGGTTTCATTCAACTTAGTATCCACTTTATGCACATGTGTGAATTCTGGACACGGATTTCTAACCACCTGTTCACTTCAATCCTATTACAAACTAAGAAATTGCCTTATTCTGTGTACTTGTCGTCTCTGAAAGATAATGAATGAATACTTTTATGTTTAAGGAGATCAGTGGGAATTTCTATTTTAAGGCGACAGTTCACTCACAAGAACATGATTCTGGAGTAGAGAAGAACTTCAAAGAAATACTACACGGTCTTGTGCATGCGCACGTGTGTGTATACATGAAGGGGAGTGTCACAGTCGTTACCTCCAGTTAATGAAGCTCTTCAGTCTTGTTTCCTTCTGGGAAGTGACAATGAGTGTAGGCCAACTAAATTTATCACAGCAGTTGTCCCGTCTTTCACTCATGGGTACACGAGAATTAGTGGCACTTGAGGAGCAGTGGCATCCAGGAAGGACCTCCTTATTTATTTAAATTTAATTCATCGAAGCCGCAGGTGAAAAACCAAAGGATGGTCGGTTCCTTAGTTTAGGGGCTGTGACAACACGGTCATGTAACCCCGTGTACTTTGGGTGTGTGTAGAATCTGTCTGACAACCGGTGTTATTTGTGATGAATGCATTAGTGAAAATCCAAAGGAAGTAAGAGACTTCTGTTACTTATAAAGTAAAGCCATCATTACTTCCGACTTGACGTTTCAGTGCTAGGCTAGAGTTTCGTTCGCTAAATCGTGACATCGCGAATAGAACTCGATTTGTCGTGATACATCGATTTGAATGTCTGCCTGTGATTGGCTAGTTAAAGTGAATTTACTTCTGACCGCTAGATAACTCTAAGGTAACACTGAAACGTCGAGTCGGAAGATATGATGGCTTTACTTCAGGAAGCAAAATAACAAGTGATGGACCGAGCAAAGAGGATATAAAAAGTAGGTTAGGACAAGCAAGGAAAGAATTTCTACAGGAAAGGAATCTGTTGCCATCGAATATAGATTTAGGTATTAGGACGTCGTTTTTGAAAGCCTTTGTCTGGAGCGTGGCACTTTATGGAAGAGAAACTTGGACTGTTGGAGCAGCAGAAAAGAAGAGACTAGATGCGTTTGAAATGTGGTGTTACAGGAGAATGATGAAGATCAGATGGGTAGATAGGGTTACGAATAAAGCAGTATTAAGACGATTGGGAGAGGATATATGTTTCTGGCGACTACAAATGAAGAGAAGAAGGTTAATATATGTTAAACAGATTGCCTCGGATGTAGGGTGTGGTAGCTATGTAGAGATGAAACGATTAGCTCAGGACAGGGAAGCATCAAAACAATCAAAAGACTGAAGACTCAAACAATAATTCATCTCTTCTGTCTTTTATTCTATTCAATGTTTATATACTTTTGTGGTTCAACTATTACTATTAGATTCTGGATTACAATAAGCGAATATACCGTATATTGCAATGTAAAAAAATCTAAAATAAAAAATGTAAACCGACGAATTATTCCTCTTTTTTACCTCATACCTCATTGCAACATCCTATTAACCTTTATCTCAGAAACTATTAACATGAACTAATATAATTATTTCACGGATGTTCTTCAACACTTTGTCCTTACTTTGACATGGGGTTTTATAAAATAAATGAATTTTTGAAGTTTCTTGAACAATTTTGGGATTGTTTATTTTTTACAGTGTTTTCATGAATATTGATATCTGGCAGAATTAAACTAAAGTAACTTTTGAAAAAACAGACGTGTTAAATTACAATGAGTGGCCAAAAGTAACAGTAAGGGTAGTCCCATGAGGTGCCGTGTATGACTCCTGAGTGTTACGGCTAGCTGCGGTGGAGCAGAGCAGTCTGTCAGAGACAAGAGTGTAGTGAAGCTGGCAACAAGTCGCGAGTTTACCGACTTTGAACGAGGGATGATATTTGGCGCACGGCGCATGGGTCATAGCTTTTCGGAGATCACACGTGAATTCCGGTTTCCGAGGTCAACAGTGACGAGGGTGGATCTTCAATATCGCAGAGATAATGTTACCATCCGCGTAAACCACCGCACGGGATGACCGCAGGTGTTTAACGAACGGACATCACGTTGTCTCAGCAGAACCATACAGGGCGATCGAAGGGCTACTGTGTGTCAAATCACCGCCAAGTTGAATGTTGCGAGTCAGGAACCCATTTCTTGTCGAGTCGATGCCTCGCCGTATTGTTTTCGTTTTGAGGGCAACTCTTTATTAACATCGTATTCCGTGCCTTCCCATGATTTTTGGCCAATGAGTGTGTAACACACATAGCTTACGGAGGATTAACATATAAAAATTTCAGCTTCGTATGTTGAAATATTCCGTAAGAAAGGTAACTATTATATCACTCTGGAAATAATAAATGTTGTAGATATATAGGAATTTTTCCTATAAAGTTATGATTCACATATTAAATATTCAGATATTATGCACACCACGAAATACCATATCAGCAATGGCCTCCCGTAAAATCTGCATATTTGTGTTGCAGGAATCCAATTCCTGTTTACCTTAGCAACAAAAGAGCTGGCTGGCGTGTATGCTTAAGGGATTTAGAAAAGCAGTTAGCAACCAGGTGCCCGTGGGCCACATACCGCCGACTGACTTAACGCAAGTAGGGCATGATGTTGTAAGCACTGTACATAGTGGCCGTACCGACAAAGTTAGTTCAGTGTTTTTTTGTAAGAGCTGGCCACGGTAATCATCGAAGGACTTGGGAAATACCAGTGGTGGCTGGTGCAGAAAATCAGTTGTATGCTGTAACCCGTCCTTCTCCAAAAAATAAAAATATTTAGAAGCATATAGAAACACTCACTCAGAAACATTTGGTATGAGCGCACAAAAACAGAACTTGTAAGTGTTAGCAAAAGCATTAAAATTAAACCAGAAACGCCAGCGTTATTTTGTTATAGTGAAATTTGCAAACTAGACATTTTTTAATTAAAGAAAATCACAATATTACGTCGGTATTTTGACAAGATAAGAATTATATTTTTTATAGTTCAGTGACTTACAAGATGTGGCTATAGAAAGTTGGGACACTAAAAGACCTTCCGGTGGGAACAGCTAATAGCCTGCTCTAATATTTTCCCCCGTTTGCTTTGAACGATTCACCCTGCCACGCTGTCATATCGTATGACCGCACCGTTGTTTAAACAAAGAATTGCTATGATGTCTTGCCTCTGGTCTCGGCTGTTGTTCCGTCAGCACAGCGAAAAAGTTCGGCACGCATGCACAAAATGCAGAGTTCATGTTTGCTGGCAATAAACTTAGTGAATCACTTATTTCGAATAGGTAACATATAAATAAAAGCAAATTTTATAGGAGGTAGAAAGATCTATTTATTCCAGTAAATATATCGCTCTTCGTAGTTGATAGTTATAATGTGACAGTGTTAATGAAGGGGTCTGATAGTTTTGCACTCCGTAATATACCTCTATGTTTACATAACAACAATATTAACACACTGTACATGTTATGTTTTCAAACTAAACCGTTAAAATTATTTTAGACTTATTCTTCAAAGGACAAATGACAAATGACAAAAAGATTTGAGAATACGCTGATTACATATTTGTGTGTCCCTTTAAAACAGTAGACTAATCATAGCTAAAAGTCTCCTTCTGGCGATTCAATTTGTTGTGTGGATGGTAGGATTTTAGACCAATATTCCTTTGCCTATTCAGGTATGTAGTTAAACAGTTTCCTCAGGTCATCTAAATTCTTATGATTATTTACTTAAATATGTTTTTTTTTAATAAGAACCTTATTGCAGCCAATGGCCAAATTAATAAATTAACATTAAAAGACAAAAAAAAAGTCTTTAGTCTTCACTACAAAACATTGTATGTGTGACCCGTCATTGTTGGCACAACATCACGTGATACCTATCACACTGCTCTCCACATAGCAAACAGATGCTCTGCTGGTCCGGCTGATGGTATTTCTTCTTGGTGCATACTTTAAAGTGAAAACCATGCACCGAAAATCTCGTGACTATATCCCGCATATCATACAATGCATTTGTCCATTCAGTTGAAAGCATCGCGTCAGTGCCGTAAAAGTCGTCCCATATGTCTCATATCCAGGTGTAACGGGCAGCAGTAGGTTCAGTCTCAGGTCTTCAACAAAGTATAGCTCTCTAGCTAGCAGGTAAACCAAACGGGATGGCATGTACTTTATGTATTTTGCGTGTGGCTTTTAGTGCCGGGTGTGTCCGAGGACATGTTCGGCTCGCCAGAGGCTATAGCTGCTTCAAGCGAACACCCATGGGGTGAGCTACAAGTTCCGTTCAATTTCAAGTACTGTAGTTTCAACTTTCGCTACCAGATATCACTGACACTTAGTCGTTAACGTTGGAACTGATAGAGCGTTTCAACGAAATCTAACCTAGAAATTTAGCTTCACACAAGTTTAGTTAATGGAAGGATATTTTACAATCCATAAATCTATGACATGGGACCGCCGGCTTTACTTCCCCTCTGAAGGATTTTAACGCTCTTAAAAAATCCGACGACTTCGGCTGGGTTTGAACCCACTACCTTGGGCACATCAGTTCAGAATGCTACCAACTACGACACCAAAGCGGGTGTGAGTTGCATCTATCTGATAATCTGTGTTACTGTGTTGGATGTACAAGTATGTGTAATTTTAATTAAGACTACGAATTGGGTAAGAGGTGGCCGTGGCCTTAAGTTATGAACCGTCCCGGCATTTGCCTAGAGTATTAATGGAAAACCAAGGAAAACCACTTCTACGATGGCTGAGGTGAGAACTGAACCCATCTCTTTTCAGTTTTGCCTCACAAGGCTGAGGGAAGCCCGTTCCTGGCATCTCAACACAATTAAATTTCTAAATTTCTTAGTAGGACTGGGAATCAAACCTGAACCTCCACGGTGACAACTTAGAATGCTAGTCACTATGCCACGAGGTGAACTCAACAATCAGAAATTAACTGTCCAGACAGGGGATGAAAATTTGTTTGTTGTTGTTGATTCTTTAGGAGCTTTTGATATGTAGCCCCGTACATTTGGGTGTGTGTATAATATTTCTGATAACCTGTGTCACTGAGATCTCTGTACTAGTGTGCGTGTGTATGTAATTGGAGTAAGATTTGGATAGGAAGCGGCCTTTGCTTTAAGTTAGATACAATCCTGGCATTTACTTGGAGTAGAAGTGGGAAACCACGGAAGTCTACTTACAGGATGGCTGAGGTAGGAATCAGTTTTGCCTCCTGAGGTTGAGTGGACCCCGTTCCAGCCCTCAGAGTAGAATTTTATTTCTTGGCAGAGCCGGGAATCTAACCCGGGCCTCCGCGACAGCCAAGAATTCTATTCACTACACAACGAGCCATATTGAAATTTATTTAACAATTAGGTTGGCTGAGTTGTTTAGAAAAGACAAAATCAAAATATTTTTAACGTCATAAAACATTATAATAAACTATTTATTACCTTAAATCAATATTTAGTACATTGAAACCGTACCGATTTCGGCCACATTGCGACCTTCTTCATCGTCCTGTGCAGTGACATACAACTTTTTTTTTGTCATAATAGAGGATACTATCAGTATTTTTGTTCCAAAAGCTCACAGAGTAAAATTTCAAAAACCAGATCTGTTGCAAAAATGTTGTTAATAAAGCATAAAAAAGTATTGATAAAACAGCGTTGAAATTGAAGAGATGTATATGTGAAAATATATATGCTGAATAAGTTAGGTTATAAATGATGGTTGATGTGTAATTTGCCAGGTAGAGAGATATTGTAGAGAGAACTTAGGAAATAGGTGTGATGAAAAAGTTATTATGAAATGGTAAGAAATGTATTGGTTATGTAGTTGCCAAGAATCTAAATAACGTACTAAATATTGACATAACAAAAGTTTGGTGCTTTTCAGTCGGTCAACACGAATGTACCCAAAAGAGCTGGGTTATGCCCTAATCCTGAAAAAAATTACATGCAATTAATGAATCCACTAGGATGACCAGTTTCGATCTTCAAGCGATCATCATCAGATCCATTACACTTAGGTTGTAAAATCTATGTTTGAAAATCCAGGTGAAAATATATACAATATGTACAATTATTTAGTTGCAGTATTGGTGGTAATGCAACTTGTCAGTGTATGTTAGCTGGAATGCAAAAATGGTGATAGATATCCGGAATTTGTCTCTTTGGAGTGACTATATGGTTGTAAAAGTCAATTATGGTTGTACTGTATAGTGCAAGCTATTACTTATCTGGTTGGATGTCTTCCGTTCTGTAGCTGCGATCAGTATCAACTTCCCACCTGGAGCAATGACGGTCGACTGTATTGGAATGTTGTCTCTGTGAGCTGGTTTCCCCCCGCCCCGTGTTCCTATGTCTTTTCTGTAGTCAATGCATGTGTAATTGTGACGTGTTGCCAAATCTAGATAAGATGTATGTTATTGAATTCAGGAAATTCTTCAACTATTAAAGACCGTGGAACATTCCTCGCCACGCGCAGACTATTAGCCATTCATACTAAGCGCTGCCCGGTCGTTGAGGACGTCCTGGCACCTTTGATACTGCCGCGAATGCCGGCCTTGGTTTATTGAAGAAAAAAGTACATCGAACTCCTGATCCAGATAACATTTACCTATTAACCCCACAATATTGACTTAAGGTAATAAATAGTTTATTATAACTAATACGTCAATAATGAATCAGGCTATCATGGTCATTTTTATGTCATTTAACATAAAACATGTTCCCGTAGCGTGAAGTCACTAGAGTTAGCATTACCCATCTAAGAGCATCGTTAACTTTTCATAGCACCCTTATACTCACGTTTTATAGGATTCAAACAACGTGTAGGAAAGGGGTGATACTTTAATTTACATTAATTAGCAATACATTAATGAAGTAACCCCAGGAGTGCCATGTAAGCTGCAGACTTGCGATCTGGGAATTGATCCTGTCACTTGATCCTCCATCCCCAAGGGAAGAAGTGATACGATTTGCGAATGCTAATTTTACGAAGAGGAAAGTAAGAGATAAACGAGCACGAATTAGAGAGTAGTTAGGCGCAATTATGGGTGAGGAGGGGAGATAGAGCCGTGCACCATCTTAATATTCTAGTCGTAAAAAGGCATTTGTCATGAGAAAATTCAATTTAAAATCCCAAGCCATCTCGTAAGTTGAACACGTACTGCTATTAACATTATAATGTGTATGTGTGAGAAGGGATCTTCAATCTCTCTCTATCTCTCTCTCTCTCTCTCTCTCTCTCTGTCTCTGCTCGTCCTTCCTTCCACTTCTTTCACCAAGTCTCTAAGCCAGTTCCCAGTACCGTGACACACAGGGGGCTTAGTTTTCGAATGACCACCCGAGAGAAACCACAGCCTCTGTGATACTCATGCATTTTCCTGTCATGGGCCTTACAGCGGAACAAAAATTAAATATTCATGTGGCAATTAGTTCCTCACAGACTTCAGTCGTAAGTAATAACCCTAAAGATTCTAGATTTGAGAGTTAAACCTAGTTTGCGGCAAACGGCTCCTAAAATGCAGTTTCAAGGTTTGTCTCAGTAGAGAATGGAACGCATGCAACCGAAAAGGGAGCCAATTTTGCTTTACAAGCGTCAAATGTCGTTGTTGTTGTTGTTGTTGTTGTTGTTAATGCTATATTCAGGAGCTAGCGATAACTGTGGTTATCAGTACCATATATTTACGTGAGGGTAGGATCTGTGTTATAATGATATATGTATCATTTTATGCATTTGGATCTATATTTAAGTTGTAGATGATGAAAATCCTCAGCCTGCTTCCAGTCGACCGACCGGGTCAGGGAATGGAATGCATGAAGCCCCCATCGAGCGGAGAGGATATGACCTGTGCCGGCTGCCGAAGCCTGTCGCAGTGCTTTGGGGCAATGATTAAATGAATGGCAGATGAAATGAAATAATAGTGGAGAATGTTGCTGGAATGAATTTGTGACAGGTAAAACCGGAGTACCCGGAGAAAAACCTGACTGCCTCCGCTTTGTCCAGTACAAATCCCACATGGAGTGACCGGGATTTGAACAACGGACCCAGCGGTGAGAGGCCGGCATGCTGCCACCTGAGACATAGAGGCTACAAGTAGAAGATGATAATAATAATACAAATAATAACTTTAAGTTAATACTACTGTAATATAATTTTAAATTAATATACATTCATTTTTTCTTATCAATTTAATTTATTACCAACAGAATAAAATTCTAATTATTGGTAACTGACCCATATTACATAGCACACATTACATAATAAAAATAATAATAATAATAATAATAATAATAATACAGTGCAATATTCATGATATCTACAGGAGACCTTAAACGTGCCAACAAACCTATTGTTTACGGTATAACGCCCAGTAACCTCAAATGCCAGATGACTGCTCAGAGATCCCACCCCTATGCCTTGAGAGCTGTAGTCAAGAGCCTTGACGTTTAATCCACAACTAAGAATTGGGGTAAATTTGCGACATGCTATCTCTTCTAGCCTATTGTCTTGGCGCATGTATTTGAAATTGCCACCATGTAGGTGACTTTCATGTGAAGAATACCATCCAACACCTTAAACCAGAATTAAATTACTTGGCAGAGCTGAGATTCAAAATCGGGCATCTGGGATGATGTCGAACAATGCTACCTATTACACCAGCAGGCTAAGGTGTCATGCCAAAAGTTGCCGGAAGTGAGTGTGGGAACCTTTAGCGAATAACTACACCCACAATGAATCCTTTTTGCTCAATGCAGATCCACCGGACGAGCAGCATATTGTATATTACACCGGACAATAGGGGTGGATTATGGCAATCAAAGTTATACCATACATAGGGTTACCAGATTTCAAGAATGGAAAAACGGAACACTTTCCCAAAACTTTTTTTATCAAGGTTGTTAATGTTGTAATAAAATAAACATTACACAATCAAACACACAAAATTAAAACTATATATTGCTGACATATCATATAGGCCTATGACACCTGCAACTTACAAATACTTTTCATATGAACGACTTTTTGCAAGGATTTTTTTCTTTTGCCTTGTGATAAATGACTACAATTTTCGTCATAATTGAAATATATCAACAATTCTTGTTTTGTCAAACTAATGGATCTTCTGTATCTATTATCTCGACGTTTGATATTCATGTCAAAAATGACTGATAGTCAGTCTAAAAGACTAGACTTTATATCATTTTAAATGCTACAAATGCTGAAAAATGCTGGGTGAAAGCCTCATGATTAAAGATACGAGAAAATAGCATTTTGAAATTGATTTTGTAGCATTTTCATTTTGAAAAATAGCATTTTGGAGCATTTTGAAATTTAAAAATTAGCATTTTGTAGCATTTAAAAGTTCGTCACCAGGTAGGCCTACAATAAACAGGTTCAAAATAATATGCACGGAAACTAATTCAAACATGTGCAGGATTGGAAATATGGGTGTTTCTGATAAACGGCATAAGCATTTAATATAAGTCTCCTGTTGTGTGTGTGGTTTTTATTTTTACTAAGGGAGTGTTAGAAGTATTAAAATCCTAATATCAGTATTACAGAAATGTAGAAACTTGACATCATACATTTTTCAGAAATGGAGATCCCTGAAAATAAGGGCATCAGCCTGGCTAATTGGCAAGATTGAGTTCAAGTACTGTCGGTTGGTTGTATGACGGGGGATGAGGGTACCTAAGCTATGCTCAAAAGATCCAAAGGTCATGTTATGCAATCAACAATATCAGGTGTTGTGCAGCAACTCAAATATTCAGGGCCGGCAGAGAGTTGTATTAGTTCACTGGTACCAAGGTGCCAATTGTTAGAATAAAGCGAGCTGTGGTCAGGCAACAATGCTTGTCTTACGAAGTTTACTGTGTGGCAGGTGGAATGACGACAATACCAGGCTGTCCTGGACTCGATGAACGAATTGGTTCAAATTCTGAGGATGTCTATGAAATCCTTTTGTGTGGTTTTCCTACTAACTCCTTGCGAAGTTCCATTCATTTCTTTTAATAACTTATCTTATGAGGTAGGATTCAAGAAGTGCCATTTGACCATTAAACCACCGGCAAATAGAAATTCAATGCCCCTCATCCATGGCCCTTTGTGTAAATATCACACAATGGATAATTAACTAAATAATAAGATATATGTTTACTCCCTCATTATTTCCTGACCACACTGCGACTCTTGACTGACAATCTGTAAAACAGTATCCGAATTCACGGAGAAATCGCCGGACGACATGTAACATAACCTATAACTCACACATGGTAGAGAATATTTTCATCATATTATACAACATTTCCCAAAGCAAAGAGAACGCCTAACAAACATTGTCTATTCATATCACGATACGTACTTGAGAGTTTTCATTTTCATTTCAAATACAAGAAATGAGGGCCGGCGCGATATAAACCTATATAAGCATAACCTTATTGCTCTAATCTTTAAAAAGATCTTTAAAAAGTATCGGCACAAACGATTGGAATATTCCTTTTATTAGCACAACCAAATGAAACTACGAATTAATTTCTCCAAAATCATCGTTTTACTGGCGATAAACAGTGGATATTATGCGGCAATAATAACAGCCCAGCACCATTTTCTAATTGATTTTTACCGTAATCGAGTCTTTTCACGACAATAATCGATGTTCGTACATATCGATTATTACTCGAAAATATCGATTATATAGCCGATATTTTCATCGTGGGAACTCGCAAATTTGAAAGTTGCGGCGCGAAAATGTAATAAAACATAATATTCAACATTAATCGGTAAATTCGGAACTTTTCGCATTTACGGGAATAATTCGCGAGAACCCTTAGTTATCGCACTTTGTCGCACATTCAGTTTCTCAAATTTTGGGTGTACATAGTCATATTAGTTACCAGGTAGTTGAAAAAAGGAGAAAAAAGTAAAATTCGCATTTATCGCAATTGCGATTTTCCCGTATCTCTATGATCATGCAGCGAACTGCGTGAACAGAAAGTATATTAGCAAGTGCAAACCAAGGTCAACGGAGGTAGCTGGCCGGATGACGTCACGCTCACCGGAGCGCGCGGGGAAAGGAGGGAACTCAAGCGGTACTATGACGTCACACACCTCAGTGCATTCTTGGTACGTATCGTCCCGTCACCGTTACGTAACGCCAGACCTCAGCGTAACGACGAAGACGACAATATCATTTCAAATGATAAAACCCTCCGTAAAATCATTGGAGGGGAAAATGTTGAGCATGAACTTCACTAGGACTACGATATAACTTAATGTTGTTGCCCCTAATAAATATATAACATGTACCCATCTATCTGACACAGACATAGAGATCATTCTCTCTTTCAAACTTGCAACTGTGCCCTAGCACTCAGTAAAGTGAAGCAACGCGGCCGGCGTGCCAGTGCCGATGCTAATTGACGTCACTAACAACAACCGTCAATCACGTCAAGCATGGATTGCTCAAGCGGGACATTTGACAATTAGTGCGAAATTGAATATATTAAAATGCGTTAACATTGACCATTATGGCAATGGTAATCACTAATAACCGTGTTGACTGATATTATCTTATTACAACCACGTAGTCGAACACTAAAGAAACGTTTAATTACATTATTAATCGTACATGTTTCGGTATTTCATTGATACCTTCCTCAGCGTGGTTGATATTAAATCTTAAAACTAGTTAACAAAGTCAAAAAGAAATGGATATCCTTACAAAAATTGTTTTAAATTAAAAATGGAAAAGCTAGCAAATAATTAAATGCCATGTATTAAAAAATGATAGTAAAATGATGCTATTAAAATAAGAGATGTACCTTATAAACTGCCTACGTCAATACTCCAATAATTTTGATTGAAAACTGTAGTGACAGAAGATGTCGCTGTCAGAAGAATGAAGAAGCGCAAAGGATGTAGGTCAAATTAACCAAAATACGGAATATTTGGCGTTCCGTTAAAGATTAAAACGGAACCGGGAACAAAACAAGAAGAAGAAACGAAATTGTACTGGGTAAAACAGAACGTCTGGCAACCCTAACCATAGGCTACACCACGACATAGCTATGAACGTTAAAACGTGCACCACTACCGTGAAGGGAAGGTGCAGCTAATCTAGAGATCACGAGTTCGACAGCGGCTATCCTGAGTATATCCTTCCCCCGTGTTATTCCATACTCCCTCCAGTCAAATGCCGGGATGGTACCTCAATTAATGACCTACCCCATCCCCGTCTCAAATAAAAAATAGGAAAATGTTTCAGTTACACACACCAATACAGTATTGACAGAAACACAGGTTATCAGACAAATTGAACATACACCCATGTACATGATGACAAAGATGTTCCAAACCCCCAAAATGAATTAACAACAGCAACAACAACGAAATGATGCCTGTGGGTTCGGTAGCAAACGGATCTGGCAATACTCTGCTGAACCAAGGCCGAAACATCTATTGTTTCACTTTGTGAGTCAAATTGGCCGGATTTATAGTTTCTTGTTAATTCATAGAAAGTCTCAGATCATCAGCCCCGTGTAGGGCTACGTAGGGGTTAGTTCAAATAGTCTGATAACTTGTGTTCGTGTGGTGACTAGTGTGGTGTGTGTAACTGCAGTGTTTAGGGCAAATGATTGGGGAAGATACTCTGGAACGTGAAACATAATACCATCTCAGCATTTGCCTCGAGAGAGAGTGTGCAAACAACAGTCAAGATGGCCTCATTCAACCTTTGATCTTTGGAATTACGTTTAGTGTTAGTAATGATGCTCAATTTAATGAACACGGTTATGCTACGGAGTATCTAGAATTGCTAGAAGAAACTGATGAGGATTGTGTTTAAGGCTACAAGTCCGGTATACAAATATAGCGCAGAAAGTGGCTGTTCAGAAATTTTAGACACTCACCCTTGAAGAAATCTCATTGTCCCAAACGTCCAAGGCACATTATTCTTACCTGAAATGAAAGAAAAACATATTTGAAATACTGCTACTACTTTTATCGGTTTATCTTATTATTGCACTATTTACAAATTGTAGCAAATGGGGCATCATTGAAAATGCAGTTCATTTTATGTACTTCCACTTCATAAAATAATTAAAACAGGCCATTCTTTTAAATAATCAACTCGCCATATTTGTACAACTTGTGCTTTGATTATGACATCCACAGTCTCCACTGTACCGTTTAGACGTCCATACTAATATGAAACACATGACCTCGTACATTTAGCAGCCAAAAACATGATGATGATGATAATTGTTGTTTTAAGGGGCCTAACATAGCCAAAAACACATGCACGCACACTTCAAGTGTAAATAATACGCGTGCGGTGATGAACTTACAATATTATACTTGTTATAACTGATCTGGTTAGTATTACGAGTCGCAGGGAATCTTGTTCTTTAACAAGTAGTTCCGTGAAGAACTAAATAGCCTATTTTCATATATCCTACTAATATTAATTGCCTCTATCAACATACAAATTGTCAGTTTGATTGCTGTAATAGATTCGTAGATATTGAGAACCGTCTAAATATTTTGGATGGTCACCATGTTGGATTTTTATATTATAGGCCATAGATTTATGAACTATTACATGAAGATTATTGTGTAGGTGTTTTATTCAAACTTCAATAGCATGATTAGGACACAAGAAATAAAAGCGGGATTTTTAAAATTCGCTCAGCCACCATCTTGTGGTTATGATAATAATTTAAATGAATTAGATGCCAGTCGATTAAAATTTGTATAAGCATATACCGTATCAAGTTTCACTGCGCTAGGATGGTTAAAACGCAAGAAAAGTCCATTGGAATATTTAAATTTCGCGTCACCGCCATGTTGGAGTTGTGCTCGCCAGGTTATTGAACGTCCCATAGGTGAACTTATGCTTATAGCCTCTATACACTTACAAAATTTCAGTTGGATTGATGTAGTAGATTAATAGATATTGAGAACCGTCTAAATATTTCGGATGGTCGCCATGTTGGATTTTAATATATGTAGGCCATAGAGTTATGTACTATTAGATGATGATTATTGTGTACGTTCGTTATGCAAATGTTCATTAGGATCGCATGATTAGAGCACAAGAAATAAAACTTTAATTTTCGAAATTCGCACAGCCGCCATCTTGAGGTTACGTAAACAATTACACTAAATTAGATACGAGTGCGTTACAATGTGTATAAACATATGCTGTACGAAGTTTCATTGCTTTTGGATCATTAAATCGCGAGAAACGTCCATTTAAAACTTTCAACTTCGCTTGGCCGCCATGATCGTTTTGTAGTTAACTGGTTTTTGAACGTCTCATAGATGAACTTCCAGTAGTGCCCTTTATCTCCGTATAAAATTTCATGGTGATACCGGTAATAGTTTCAGAGATATAGAATGCCGGTGAAATATTTCGCACTGCCGCCATCTTGATGTTATGTAAACAATTGAACGAAGTTAGATGTCGGTGCATTATAATGTGTATAAACATATACTGTATAAGTTTTATTGCGTTTGGTTGATTAAATCGCGAGAAACGTCTATTTAAATGTCGCAACTTCGCTTGGCCGCCATGTTGGTTTTGTAGTTACCAGGTTTTCAAAAGTCACATAGGTGAACGCCTAGTAGTTCCTTTTATCACCGTACAAAATGGCAGGTTGATATCGGTAATAGTTTCGAAAATATTGAATCTTGGTGAAATATTTCGCACAGCCGCCATGTTGGACTGGTGAGACGTAACAAAATTTGAAGGGCCCAGTCGGGGTCACCCGGGATAGTGCTATGAACTTACCGAGTTCCATTGAAATATCTCTAGCCGTTTAGAAATTATTAGGGGGGACACACAAAAATCCATCACACACACACGCACACACAGACAGACACACGGAGAAAAGGTGATCTCATAAGCCTTTTTTTTTTCATAAATGAAAATAGGCTAAAAATGTATAGTCAATTTTATATCGCGGTTTTATAGGTCTGAGTTTATAGAAATTGCAAAGCTAAATAGATCACATTATGATGACTGGAAAGAATCTCCTCAAGATTCACATGTCCGGAACTACCTAGGCTAATTTTGGATGAGATCGTAAGATTATTGTCCCCTATGACCCCCAGAATATGATGATAAATTAGAAATTCAGTGTAGACTATACCTTCAGAGGGATGCTCTTAATCGATAACAACATACTGTAGGTTTCCTTCATTCCCCAATGAATTTGAACATGAGTGCTGAGTAACACAGACTAATCGTTTGGATCCATGTTTAATAGGACGGTATGTCTTAACAGCTAATGCGCATTACTTTAAAACAGTGGTTCTATACCCGTTGAAATCTGCGGACCACTCAACCTGAAATTGAATCATGTACGGACCCCCCCCCCCCCTCTCTCTCCCTCCATCCACCCCCACACCCCACCCCTCCCCCTCCCCCCAATACACCTAATCAGTTGCAACTTTTCCTCAATAACACTTATTTTAAAGATATTTCAATTCAAAATCTGATAGTCATCACCGCGAATACATTCGGACGATTCTCGTTCAACGCACATCGTTTTCAAAATCCCCAGTTATTGGCCAATTTTTTATACATGCTGGTGGACCCTTATCTCCCGCGGACCACTCCCAAGGCACTCGCGGACCTCAGGTGGTCCGCGGACCACCGGTTAAGAACCACTGCTTTAAAATTTACCCCTCCAGATGAATCGTAAACCTTCTTTTCAATATGAACTAATCTTCTGTTTTTTTTTGTTTTTTTTTAGCGTATGGCTTTTAAGTGCCTGGAGTGTCCGAGGACACGTTCGGCTCGCCAGTTTTGTAGCTGCTTCGAGACGGACACCCAATGGGTGAGCTACAAGTACCGTTGGGGAGGAAAGTTGGGATGTAAGGACGAGGAGTTGGAAGGTAGCGGCTGTGGCGTATAGTTAGGGACCAATCCCGGCATTTGCCTGGAAGGAAGATGGGAAACCACCGAAGACCATCTTCAAGGTTGCCGGCGGGGGAATCGAACCTCCTCGCCTCCCAGATATGAGCGACTGCCAGCAGTCATGCCGTAATGACCACGGCTAACTCACCCCTCTTCTGGTTGAATGCTATATTCAGCTACATTGAATATTCCCTTTAATCAAATCAAGATTTACATATCTCTCACAACATTGTAGTACTGTAGGCTATATAACTTATTTGTTGTTAAAGATCTTTGGAAAAGCTTAATCACCGCCTTTTGTGATGCCAGGGTACGTATTGAGGCTCCGGGTCTGAAGGATGGGTTCGATTCCCAGCTCTGCAAATAAATTCCATTTTGGTCTGAGGGTTAGTACGGATAACAATCGGCTTCTTAAGGGTGAGCTGAGAACATGTTGGTTTGACACCAACCTCAGTCATTCTAGAAGTGGTTTGCCGTGGTTTTCTACTTCCAGGCAAATGCTGTGATGATACTTAACTTATGGCAATCCTAGCCCCAATTGAACATATCAGTACGCGTAGAATCATATTAGCAGCACTGTCATGCACAGGCTCCTGAAATTTAATCTGAAATATTATTATCAATACGTGTACCAATTTTGGAACAGTTCCCAATAATACTGTACCTTCTGAGATATCCAACATAGAGCTCAAATTTCAATTGTGGTACTTTAGCAGTTGGTATCACTGATGTCATTTTTAAATATAGCCGTGAGATATTCAGGTATAGTTCTTTAAAACAAAAGGTTCGTGCTTTTCAGTCGGTCAAGACGAATGTACCCAAAAGAGTTGGGTTATACCCTAATTCTGAAAAAAATGAGATTAATTTTAATTTAATTTTTTTCAGGATTAGGGTATAACTCAACTCTTTTGGATACATTCATGTTGACCGACAGAAAAGCACCAAATTTTTGTTTACCAAGGCAACACTGAAAAATGGCTTCAAAACCATACTCATACCAAATTTGGCCTCTCACCACGGCAGACCGGGTTCGATTCCCGGTCAATGCATGTGAGATTTTCAAAGTGAAAAGCCATGTCCTGTGGTTCGGATTCGACGTAAAAAGGAGGTCCCGTGGCCTATGATCTCGCGATTTACGGTCACGTAAAACTACAATCTTCCTTTTCCATACCAAACTTGATTTTGATACCTGCAGCGATATAGGGGTTGATAATGGGGAAACACAGACAGACAGATAGACAGACAGACAGGCAGAAGGACAGACACACACACACATCTGCCCGGTTGATCTCATAAGACCAGATTTTCATCATTTTTGTAAGATGTGAAAATTAGACTAAAAATCAGGGTACCGTGGTCACTAACTCTCGTCCTATTTGCTATAAGCCCCTGGTGACTATAATGCAATGCAGTATGTGTTGAAAGTGAATAATGGTAAAATCCCCCCCTTTTTTTTTTACTTTTTAACGAACATGAAGGCTGCAACCCCTGCCAGCATGGAGAAGCTGTCGCGCTGTGAAATATAACTGGAGCCCGACACATGTGGGCCGACAAAGCGGGCCTGACGGGCTACGTGACGCTACTACCAGTCGGCGATGCGTCTTTACGTGCCGGTGGTCGTGAGGGGAATCCACCAATGCTTCACATTATCGGGCTGATTTGACCGGGAAGATTTCTTTAGCAACAATATATTTCTACATACATTGAAAGGAATAAGGGATAATAGACCCATTCCTTGCTGCAATCCTCACTATGTACAAAATACACGTTCATGTACGCGACACCGCCTTCCTTACTACTGGAATTCCAGAATTTATTTTGGTTATAGATTAGTGATAGACATGTCTATAACGCTGAGCCTATTGATGCTTCTTGCGCTTCCCAACTTGGGGTAATTACTGCCAACGAACATTCCCAGCTAGACGTGTTGTTGCTAATTTTAGGGGCTTCGACATCGTAGTCATATATCCCTGTGTATTTGGGTGTGAGTGGAATTTGCATGATAACTTGTGTTCTTGTGGTGGATGAAGTTGTAAATTGTAATTGTAAATTGGGGGATAGGATTAGGAACGGGTGGCCATGGTCTTACGTTAGGGACCATCCCAGCATTTGCCTGGAGTAGAAGTGGTAAAACCACTTCCAGGATGGATGAGGTAGGAATCTAACCCGCCCTTTCTCAGTTTTGCCTCACAAGGCTGAGAAATAACATTTATTGGCAGAGCCTGGAAACAAATCGAATCCCAGCCCATAATGCAGTTACACACACTACTGCAGTCATCAGGTCATCACATAAAAGATTATAGGTCCGGGAATGGACACCAAGAGCCCGCTGATGAGCCAGCTTGGTGTCCTAGACGAAACCCCACACAAGACACGGCATAAATCTAGAATGAATGCTGAGTTTTAATTCACTGGCCGTGAAGGCCGATATACGATTTTTTGGAAGCCTCCATAGGAGGTTAAGGCTGCTTGAGCTTTTAGCTCTCGCAGTAAAGGGGCGCAGGTGCGCTCATTAAAAGGGAGATAGCGCGCAGTTCGCTACTCCTGTGGGGTCCAGGCGCGAACACCAAGAGCCCGCTGATGGGCCAGTTTGGTGTTCCGAGCTGAAACCCCACTCAAGACTTGGCACAAACCTAGAAAGAATGCTGAGTTTTAATTCACTGGCCGTGAAGGCCAATATACCATCTTTTTGGAAGCCTTCATAGGGAGGTTAAGGCTGCTTGGTCTTTTAGCTCTCGCAGTAAAGAGGCGCTGGTGCGCTTCATAAAATGGGAGGTAGCACGCAGTTCGCTACTCTTGTGGGGGGGTCCAGGCGCGGACACCAAGAACCTGCTGATGAGCCAGCTTGGTGTTCCTAGGCGAAACCCACGCAAGACACGGCACAAACCTAGAAAGAATGCTGAGTATTATATCAGACAAGTTCAACACACATACAACTACACGGGGATGATGAGCAAGATATCTCAAACTGAATTATCAACAACAGCAATGATTGTGTTACTGAGACTGACATTGTTGTCAACTCCCTTGACTAGTTAACGGCACTCTTCACAGCTTCTCTGAAAGTTTCTGGTGGAGAGTGATTAGTCACCGGCACTTGAGAATCAGTTAGCGATAACAAAATAGCAGGACGGGAAGTCCTGAATACTGGCATTGCATTTATTACACACGTATCTGCCAAGATACCTTAGTTGAGAGAGTTAAGGCTTGTGGTGAATAACTGTAGGCTGATACGTATCCCGTACGCAACGTCTTTTTTTTTTTTTTTTTTTTTTTTTTTTTTAGCGTATGGCTTTTAATGCCGGGAGTGTCCGAGGACATGTTCGGCTCGCCAGTTTTGTAGCTGCTTCGAGAGACGGACACCCAATGGGTGAGCTACAAGTACCGTTGGGGAGGGAAGGAGGGAAGTTGGAATGTAAGGACGAGGAGTTGGAAGGTAGCGGCTGTGGCCTATAGTTAGGGACCAACCCCGGCATTTGCCTGGAAGGAAGATGGGAAACCACAGAAGACCATCTTCAAGGTTGCCGGCGGGGGGGATTCGAACCTCCTCGCCTCCCGGATGTGAGCGACTGCCATCAGTCATGCCGTAACCACCACGGCTAACTCACCCGGTAACATCTTTGATAAGCCGAGGACAGTGGCCTGCCCGTTCCCCCCGATTTGTCTGTGTGTGATTTTTACTTGTGGGAGAACCTCAAAAAAGGTATACCGAAACAATCCGCGTATTCTGGAGGCTCTCGAGAACGAACAACTGCACTGATACGAAATATCCGTCAAGATGAATTACCGCGAGTGTAGCAAAACTTCATATGTCGTGCAACGTGTGTCTAGAAAAAGAATGACAGCATTTCAAGCAACTACTGTGAAATTCATGTACCGACGGTAGTGGCTACGCTGGCTAAAGCGCAGCATTAGGTCATGGGACCAAGCTCTCTGCTGACTTGGTAGACGCGTGGGTTCGAGCCCCACCGTCGGCCGTCCTTGAAATGGTTTTCCGTGGTTTCCCATTTTCAACACCAGGCACATGCTGGGACGGTACCTTCTGACAGGCCACGGCTGATTCCTTCCACATCCTTGCCCAGTTTCATTCACCATCATTCATTTCATCTCTCATTAACTCCTCTCATGAGGTTGGCGTCAGGAAGGGCATCCGGCCGTAAAAACCATCGCCACAAAGACTTCCATCGCATCTCATCCCCGACCCCGTTGGTAAAACGGGAATAATAAGGGGTAGACATACATACTGTGAAATTCATGTAAGTAAATATGAATATGAAACACGTTAAAAAGGGTAAATACTGTATGTTCAACTAGTTGGGCGCTAATCTGCTGCTAGCATACTGTGCCCGCCTGTCATGCAGAGCATCCGAGGCTCCGTTCTATTGGGATTGAGTGAGTAGAATCTGGTAGGATAATGTATTACGCTAGTTACTTCTTTTTGCATAATACTTCTTTAAAGTTTTGCATGTCAAACTGAGAATAATAAGCAGTACAGTAGCCTATATTATCCAACAGTTCCCAAATCTATTCATAACCTTTGAAGAACACTAAGTTACTACTTTCCACTACACAATTAAGACCCAGATGTGAAGCACGCAAAATGAACCCGGTTTGAAATGAAAAGTTTACCGAATTATTGTTGCATTTTTTTGCTGTGAACGCAATACAGCCTACTGTGATTTAAAACGTGTAAAGTTCCTGAATACAGAGATTATTATGGCTTTCTTCTTGAACGCAGTATCTTGCACAATGAGGAATAACGTCATCTCGTCAGTGAAAGTAACTTATATCTTGAATTTAAATTTTACTCCGAGGTATGGAGCTTCTGTAGAATTATTATAAAACCAGTGGAAACGAAGTCTTGTGGGACTCGTAATAAGAAGTACAATTGGGCATAATAGCTCTTTTGGGAACTACTTGATATAGTAAATTTTTCGCTGAAGAATACTAGCAAAAGATTAGAGAGATGAACACTCAATCCCTAGATACGGGGGCGCAATTCATGTATATTACATGACTGGGTCACCGTGCTGGACATGGATAGTAAAAGATGAGTTCTTCCCCTTGAAGAACGCTCTGTTCTAATGACTGGGTTGGATGGGCCTGGAGAGTGGAGGATGCGTTGTTCCTCTTGAAGAATGCTCTGTTGTGATTACAACGGCTGTGTGTTTATCTCCAGCTGGCTGACTTGTGTTTTCTTCAGCTCGGACAATCAGATGGTACGCAACGCTCACTCGTAAGTCTTCCCGCTGCTGGCCTCATTACAGTGTGCTCTAATGACTTCCAGCCTGTTCCTACTACACTCCAATTGCCTTCTCTAATGTTCAATGAATGGGCGAGGATCTGGAGATTAGGCCACTGCATTCCACTTCTTTAGTGAGGGTTCAATCAGATTTGTGTACTAAAACCAGGCTTGATCGTATATAATGAAATGAAACTCCACAGCCTGCTCCCAGTCGAACTACCGGGTCAGGGAATGGAATGAATGAAGTCTTCATCTAGCGCCGAAGATATGAACTGCGCCAGCTGCCGAAGCCTGTCGCACTCCCCTGTAGCAATAATTGAATGAATGACAGATGAAATGAAATGATAGTGGAGAGCGTCACTGGAATGAAATTTGTGACAGAGAAAACCGGAGTACCCGGAGAAAAACCTGTCTGCCTCCGCTTTGTCCAGCACAAATCTCACATGGAGTGACCGGGATTTGAACCACGAACCCAGCGGTGAGAGGCCGGCGTGCTGCCACCAACGTCACGATCGTATTTAATACAGTTTGTAATTGAAATAAGTTACTTCCATTCAACCGGCGAGGCTTAAATAACAATCTGATGAAGCCCACATCGTAGCGTAGTGACTAACATACTTGGCTGTCACTACGGAGGTAGGGGTTCAATTTCTGTCACTGTCAAACAATTATTTCTGGTCTGAAAGCTGGAACGGGATTTACATATCCACGTGAGGTAGAACTGAGATGAGGTAGATTCAGTTCGTACCACAGCCATCCAAAAAGTTATTCTCCATGGTTTCTCGCCTCTCCTCTAGGGCCATGGTCACCTCATACCCAAATACTAGCCACAATTATCAATACACACACTAGTACAGTCATCACAATGACACAGGTTCTCAGACAAATTCCACATACACCCATGTACACAGAGCAACATGAACACAACGTTACAAAAAAAATGTATCAATTTTAGAAAAATTCCCTTTTATCGTTAACAGTGTTAAATGAAATTTGTCAACATATAATAGCTCGATTGTTTTAGGGCATGTCTTCGTGACAACAGTAAATAATTCTCATCAAAGAGGAGATCATTTATAGCTGCAAGCTCAACTGTATTCTTAGATAAAGAAATATAGCTGTTCCCTTGTCATTATATTATTTCAACCCTCCACTCAGCAGAGGCAATGTTTCGTCCAGCCAACGGATGAGCATCATTGAGAGAGAAAAATCATAGTTTTCTCCCTATGCCACTCGTAAAATAGCAGCTCAACTCCTGGAAGCCAACATACACCGTCCTACCACTAGAAAAAAATTGATATTTAGTACGGTACTCCGGCATAACTACGGTACTCAAAATGGTCTTGTTTCACTGGTTATTTGGAAGGTGTTGTTGTCGTCGTTTGAGTCTTCAGTCGTTTGATTGGTTTGATGCAGATCTCCATGTCTCCCTCTCCTGTGACAATCGCTTCATCTCTACATAGCTACCACATCTTACAATTGAGGAAATCTGTTTAACATATTCTAACCTTGGTCTGCCCCTACAGAGTGTCACGCTCCACACAAAGACTGTCAAAAATGACTTTGTTGTTGTATGAGTCTTCAGTCTTTTAACTGGTTTGATGCAGCTCTCCATGTCTCCCTGTCCTGAGCTAATCGTTTCATCTCTACATAGCTACCACACCCTACATCTGGGGCAATCTGTTTAACATAACCTTGGTCTAACCCTGCAGTTCTTGTCCTCGACCCATCCTTCAATAACTAAGCTTGCTATTCCAGGGTGTCTTAGTAAGTGTCCTTCCAACCTATCTCTTCTCTTCATTAGCAGTCGCAGGAAACATCTCTCCTCTCCCACTCGTCTTAATACCTCTTCGTTTGTAACCCTATCTACCCATCTGATCTTCTTCAGTCTCCTGTAACACCACATTTCAAACGCTTCAATTCTCCTCTTTTCTGCTGCACCAATAGTCCAAGATTCACTTCCATTGAGTGCCACGCTCCAGACAACGGCCTTCAAAAATGACTTCCTAATACCTAAATCTATATTCGAAGTCAACAGATTCCTTTTTTGTAGAAATGCTTTCCTTGCATGAGCCAACCTACATTTTATGTCCTCTTTGCTTCGTCCATCACTGGTTATTTTGCTTCCTAAGTAACAGAAGTCTCCTACTTCCTTCAGCTTTTTACCTGCCAATTTGATGTCCATATAGGTTTCTGATTTATTTCGGCTGCATTCCAATATTTTTGTTTTACATTTATTAATTTTCATCATGAATTCTTTCCTCAAAACAGAGTCCATACCATTCAAAAACTCATTAAAATCCTCAGGCGTGTCGGCCAAGATGACGATGTCATCAGCAAATCTCAGAGTTGAAACTATTTCTCCTTGAATCGTCACTCCCACTTTAAATTTTTCTCGAATTTCCTTCATTGCTTGTTCAATGTAAAGATTGAGAAGTATGGGTGATAAGTTGCAGCCTTGCCTTACACCTTTCTGAAAACCAGCTTCTCTCTCATGTCCTTCAGCTCGAATGACTGCTGTCTGGTTTCTGTATAGATTGTATATCACCCTCCTATCCCTGTACTTTATTCCAATCGTTCCCAAAATGTCAAACAATTTAGTCTAATCAACGTTATCAAAAGCCTTTTCTAAGTCTACAAATGCCATGAACGTTCTCTTATCTTTCCTTATTCTACCTTCCAAAATCAGCCTAGGACTTAGTAAACCTTCCCTTGTTCCCACATTTCTCCTGAAACCAAACTGGTCTTCACCCAACTCCGTTTCTATCTGGCTTTCCATCCTCTTGTAAATTATTCTGGACAGGATCTTTGAAGCATGAGTAATCAAGATGATTGTACGGTAATCTTCACATCTGACAGCTCCCACTTTCTGCAGTATAGGGATGATAACATTCTTCTTGAAATCAGAGGGTACCTCACCTGTCTCATAAATCATACACACCAAGTGAAATAACCTGATCAGACCTTCATCTCCTATGCAGCGTAGCAACTCAATCGGTATATCATCTATGCCTGGTGCTTTGCTCCTGCTTAAGTCTTCCAATGCTCTGTAAAATTCTGATCTCAATATTAAATCCCCTTTTGCATCTTTATAATATCTAAAACTATATTTGACATCAACAGGTTTTTCTTCTGTAGAAATGCTTTCCTTATTTGAGGCAACCTACTTTTTATATGCTGTTTGCTTCGTCCATCACTGGTTATCTTGCTTCCTAAGTAGCAAAAGTCTCCTACTTCCTTTTGTTTTTCACCTGCCAATTTGACGTCAACAGGGGTTTCTGATTTCTTTCGGTTGCATTCCACTATTTTTGCTTAACATTTATTGATTTTCATCATGAATTTCTTCCTCAACACGGAGTCCATACCTTTTTAAAATGCATTCAAATCTTGTGGTGAATCGGCTAAGATGACAGTAACATCATAAAATCTCAGAGTTGAGTTAATATCCCCTTGAATCTTTGCTCCTACTTTGGAAGTATGAGTTAACATATTCCTTCTGCATCCTTTATCTTTGTCATTAAGAATTGTGATCCCAACATAGGCACAGCATACTTATGGGCCGTGTCATTAACCTGACATACTGGCTTCATGGGCTTCTTGCAATGCGTATGTAGAATATGACATCGTGACCAATTTCATAAGTTCCTCACCGAACGTGAGCCGAAATTAACTTTTGGGAAATTCATAGCAGACGAAAAAGTGTAATCAGATAGATGAACCGAGACTGTAATGGAGTTCGAAATTGTATTATTAAAAACGTCTGAAAGATGTCGGGGCGATTCCTAGTCCTAGTCAGGCCGCGGCACTTTAGTCACTTATAGTTAATTTCTCTGACACAGGAATTGTATTTATATAAAAGGAAATAATCATAACATAAGTGCTAGCTTTAACCACGATAGGAAAAGAAATAGGCGTTTCACTATCACGGTTATCCATAAAAAACTGAGATGTTGGTATTCAAAAATGGTGGAAGAGTTCCTGAAGCAGCAACAATTTCCATACAGAATAGAATACTGAAAATTGTCCCAGACTACAAATATCTAGGCATAACTATACAAACCAGTGCAAAATGCTACACGAAGCACATGATGGAAAAAGCAACACAAGCAGTGAGAGTGATGAATTACATAAAATGCATCAAACGTCTCTGCTTAGGAACGGCAATGGCATTATTTATAACAAAAATACTAACTAATCTAACATCTGATATTGAAATAATTGGAGAACACCTAACAAATCCAAACCTAGAAACGCTAGAAAAAGCAAAGACAACCTACATAAAGAAAGGGATTGGAGTATCCAAGTATACACGTTCAAGGCTAGTATACCTACTTGCGAGAGAGATCTTCCTTATAGACGATGTAAGGACAAACTTACTCCAAAACAAGTAGTTCCGTGAAGAACTATACAGCCTATTTTCATATATCCTACTTATGTTAATTGCCACTATTTAACATACACAATTTCAGTTTGATTGCTGTAATAGATTCGTAGATATTGGGAACCGACTAAATATTTCGGATGGTCGCCATGTTGGATTTTATATATGTAGGTCCTAGAGTTATGTACTGTTACATGCAGATTATTGTGAACGTGTAGTATTCAAACTTCAATCGCATAATTAGGACACAAGAAAAAACAAGGAGATTTTAAAATTTTGCACAGCTGCCATCTTGAGGTTATGGAAACAATTGAAATAAATTAGATGTCAGTAGATTAACATTCGGATAAAGATTTACTGTACCAAGCTTCACTGCACGCGGATGGTTAAATTGCGAGAAACGTCCATGTGAATATTTATAATTCGCGTCGCCGCCATATTGGATTTGTGATCACCAGGTTATTTAAAGTCATATAGGTGAACTTAAGTTCATAGCCCCTATGAACATTAAAAAATGCAGTTTGATTGCTAAAATAGATTCGTAGATATTCAGTATCGTCTAAATATTTCGGATGGTCGCCATGTTGGATTGTTAAATGTATAGGCCATAGAGTCATGTACCATTAAAGGAAAATTATTGCGTAGGTTCATTATTCAAACTTTCACTTCGATCGCATGACTACATCACAAGAAATAATAAGTTAATTTTAAAATTCGCACTGCCGCCATCTTGAGGTTATGTAAACAATTGAACTAAATTAGATACCAGTGCATTACAATGTGTATAAATATTTCCTGTACCAGGTTTCAGTGCGCTTGGAACATTAAATCGTGAGGAAGGTCTATTTAAAATGTTCAAATTCGCTTGGTCGCCATGTTCGTTTTGTGGTTAACCGGTTTTTGAAAATCTTATAGATGGACTTCCAGTAGTGCCCTTTATCTCAGTACAAAATTTTAGGGAGATACCGCTAATAGTTTCAGAGATATAGAATGCCGGTGAAATATTTCGCACATCCGCCATCTTGTGATTATGTAAACAATTGAACGAAGTTAGGTGTCGGTGCATTACAATGTATATAAACATATACTGTACCAAGTTTCATTGCGTTTGGTTGGTCAAATCGCGAGAAACGTCTATTTAAAAGTCGCAAATTCGCTTGGCCGCCATGTTCGTTTTGTAGTTACCAGGTTTTCAAAAGTCACATAAGTGAACTTATAGTAGTTCCCTCTATCACCATAGAAAATGTCAGGGTAATATCGGTAATAGTTTCGGAGATATTGAATGCTGGTGAAATATTTCGCACAGCCGCCATGTTGGATTGGTGAGTTGTAACAAAATTTGAAGGGCACGGTCGAGGTCGCCGGGAATAGTGCTATGAACTTTCCGAGTTTCATTGAAATCGCTCCTGCCGTTTAGATTTTATTAGGGGGGGACACACACACGAATCACACACACACACGCACACACACACGGACAAAAGGTGATCTCATAAGCCTATTTTTTCAAAATTGAAAATAGGCTAAAAACTGATGCCTCAAAACGAATTTTAACAACACTCATAAATAAGAGAGAAGACTTTGTAACAAAATTTTCCGGCACAGGAGCCATGAAAGATCAGGAATGGACAAAGGAGAATTTCCAACTACGACATGTGATAACCAAACTGGCAGTTCACGGGTTGCTCCATCTTATCCGCAAAAACACAACATACCATGAACCAAATGAATCGTGTGAGTTTACATGGTGCAACAAAAAGTGTGAACGCTACCACATAGAACTAAGTAACAAAAGGACAAAATCAATAATTGCATACGCAAAACATAAAGTGTAAATTCATGTATAAAATTGAGATGGCCATTTGGCCAAAGTTGTTTTCTTGCACGAGTTACAGTCATTGGCTATAAGTGTATGAACTGAGACAGATATAGATATTTTTTTTAGCTCCGATTAGGTGCGATTTTCCTGCATCAATGAGGAGTAACTTAAATTTAATTCTTCGCGTTTATTGAAGAGCATGAGTACAGTACCGGATCGAGTGATACTGTCTAGTCTGACGCAATGAATATGTATATATTGATATATCTGCTTGTCCACCCGGTCCACGTGGGCGCCATGGTGGGCCGGCGCCTACAGACCTTCATTTGTTTTCTTTAAGAGGTCGTAGCTCTTCGAAACGTGCACAGGCACTCTCCAGTCACAATTCATTGAGTCCGCCTCTTTGCATAGTGACTAGCATTCACGGATGTCACCGTGGAGGCCCGGGTTGGTTTCCCAGCTCTGCCAAGAAATGAAACTCTGGTCTGAGGGCTCGAATGTGATACACTCGGCCTCGTGAGGCAAAACTGAGAAGAGACGGATTCAATCCATACCTCAGCCATCCTGGAAGTTGTTTTCCTTTGTTTCCCACTTCTACTCCAGGCAAATGCCACGAACGCTTTCTACCCAAACTGTCCCACAATTACAAATGCACACACTACTACAGGCACCACAATAACACAGGTTATCAGACAATTATCTTTAAAATAAATAAACACACTCAAGTACACGCGGTAAAATGACTACGATGTCCAAACCCTTCAAAATAAACAACAACAACAACAACAACAACAACAACAACAACAACAACAAAGTAAAAAAGCTAAATGGCCACAGTCTCCTTCAAGTCAGAATTAGGTCTGTTGATTTTGCACTGTACGTGTAAATCTTAATGATAATTTTAATTACTGTATGTTGAAAACAGACTAAAATATTCATTGTTCCTTGATTTGTAATAGTTCTGTTAAGTTTTGTTTTAAGTAATATAACCTTTTTAGACGGATGTCATCATTTTATGAAAATAGCTAAATTAAATAGAAACAAATTAGCCGGACCATTCCCTTTCCTTCCCATTCCTTCCCATCCCGTTCATTGACTTACCTTTCCTTTCCCTCACCTACACTCCCATACCCTTCCGTGCATCTACAATAACACAAAACTCACCAAATATTCTAGGTTTATGCCGTGTCTGGCCGTGAAAGCCAATATACCATGTTTTTGGAAGCCTTCATAGGAACGCTAAGGCTGCTTGAGCTTTTAGCTCTCGCAGTAAAGAGGCGCAGGTGCTCTTCATTAAAAAGGGAGGTAGCGCGCAGTTCACTACTCCGATGGGGGTCTGGACACGGCCACCAAGAGCCCGCTGATGAGCCAGCTTAGTGTTCCTAGGCGAAACTCCACACAAGACACAGCATAAACCTAGGGGAAAAAAAAGATACGAGCCTTACAGAAGTCGCATATGATGTGTAACATCTGCCATGTTATCCTACTCGTATACTACACAGCTTGGACATTCTTAAAATGTTAATTTACACTCCATTTTCATACTGGTACTATGATGAATGTATAGATTGAATTGGAGATATGCTACTGTCACATTTGTGGCGCAGCGGTCAAGCTGTTAGTCTCTCACCAAGGTAGAACGGGTTTGATTCCCGGTCAATACATGTGAGATTTTCGAATTGAAATGCCATGTCCTGTGGTTCGCATTCCACGTAAAAGGGAGATACCGTGGATCATGATCGTGAGATTAACGGACACACAAAACTACAAGCTTCCTTCCTTCCTTCCTTTTACATTAATAATTCATAATAACAAACTGACACACAACGTCGACAGTACTCTCAAATACTGTGAGCACATTCCTCAGTAACTATAACATTCATTATTTTCAAGGCTCTCATACAGTTCGTCGTAAACAATCAAAACATGGCTTCCTACAATCATGAAATGACCTAGTCTCACATATGATGAAAATACAGCATTTATTCCACTCATAATATAACAACATTCTGTTATGCATTTAATATTTGAGTACTCACCCACAGCTTGACAATAATGCCGCTTACTTAAATGTCATTTGTCGTCTTTGTCCTACCCCATGTGATATTCAACCTTGAACGTGATGCTTCATAAACTGCTCAATGACAAATGAAAGTCGGTGAAACATTTGCCACTGTGCTTGTCAAACCAGTGCCTGCTAAATGCACTGCCTACTGTATTGCCATTCTCGCGCTACAGAGCACACACTGCCTTGTTTCCAATACACACATTTTCAATTGTACATCCAGCTGGCAGTGCGTCTTCACTTCCGTCCGATCCATTTCCGTTCGATCCACTTCCGCCCGATTCACTTTCGTCCCCAATTTTCAAAATCACTCCCACAAAACTATCCAGCAACTGAGCGGAAAGATGTTACACATCAACAAGATGTTCAGTAAAGAACATATAGCCTACTTTCTCCTAAATGCATGGGTATTGTTATAACTCTTTGTCCATTTCAAGGAGTATAATTGAATGTTGGTTGTAGTAGCTTGTTGAAATACATCGTGCTATAGGGATATTAAACATGAATATGAGGTGCCCTTTGCTAGTGCTACCTCTGTAAAAAAAACATTCAATTCGGTTTCACCGTGTTTGAATTGATCTGGGGAATGGATTTGCACACATACATGGTCGCTATTTGCAAACTATTAGGCTGATGACCTTGTAGTCAGTCATAAGATGCTTTCCACAAAAAGGCATGTTGTTGCAAAATCCGGTAGAGATCAAATTATTAGGATGGTCGAAATTTGATTTAAGCTTTTAACATTTGGGTGGCCGTCATTCCGTTTCCGTCAAGATGGCGGCGATATAAAACATGACACTGAGGTGACTTTTGCTAGTGCTACCTCTGTACCAAATTTCGTTCAATTCGGTTTCACCGTGTTTGAATTGATAGGGGGAATCGATTTGCACACATACTTGGCCACCATCTGCAAACTATTGGGCTGATGTTCTTGCAGTTTGGTCAGAATATGTCTCCCACATAAAGATATGGTGTTGCAAAATTAGGTAGAGACTAGATTATTAGGTTGGTCGTAATTACATTTTAGCTTTTAACATTTGGGTGGCCGCGATTACGTTTCCATCAAGATAGCGGTGATATAAAACATGACACTGAGGTGCCCTTTGCTAGTGCTACCTCTATGCCAAATTTCGTTCCATTTGGTTTCAGCGTGTTTGAATTAATAGGGGGAATCGATTCTGACACAAAGATGGCCGCCATCCGCAAACTATTAGGCGAATGACCTATTAGATTGGTCAAAGGATGCTCCCTCCATAAAGGTATGTAGTTGCAAAATTTGGTAGAGATCGGATGATTAGGTTAATCGTAATTTGATTTAAGCTTTGAACATTTGTGTGGCCGCCATTACGTTTCCGTCAAGATGGCGGCGATATAAAACATGACACTGAGGTGCCCTTTGCTAGTACTACCTCTGTACCAAATTTCGTTCCATTCGGTTCCACCGTGTTCGAATTAATAGGGGGAATCAATTTTGACATAAAGATGGCCTCCATCCGCAAACTATTAGGTGAATGACCTATTAGATTGGTCAAAGGATGCTCCCTCCATAAAGGTATGTAGTTGCTAAATTTGGTAGAGATCGGATGATTAGGTTCATCGTAATTTGATTTAAGCTTTGAACATTCGTGTGGCCGCCATTACGTTTCAGTCAAGATGGCGGCGATATAAAGCATGACACTGAGGTGCCCTTTGCTAGTGCTACCTCTGTACCAAATTTCGTTCCATTCGGTTCCACCGTGTTCGAATTAATAGGGGGAATCAATTTTGACATAAAGATGGCCGCCATCCGCAAACTATCAGGTGAATGACCTATTAGATTGGTCAAAGGATGCTCCCTCCATAAAGGTATGTAGTTGCAAAATTTGGTAGAGATCGGATGATTAGGTTAATCGTAATTTGATTTAAGCTTTGAACATTTGTGTGGCCGCCATTACGTTTCCGTCAAGATGGCGGCGATATAAAACATGACACTGAGGTGCATTTTGTTAGTACTACCTCTGTACCAAATTTCGTTCCATTCGGTTGCACCGTGTTCGAATTAATAGGGGGAATCGATTTTCACACAAAGATGGCCGCCATCCGCAAACTATTACGCTGATGACCTATTGGTTTGGTCAAAGGATGCTCCCCCCATAAAGGTATGTTGTTGCAAAATTTGGTAGAGATCGGATGATTAGGTTAATCGTAATTTGATTTAAGCTTTGAACATTTGTGTGGCCGCCATTACGTTTCCGTCAAGATGGCGGCGATATAAAACATGACACTGAGGTGCCTTTTGTTAGTACTACCTCTGTACCAAATTTCGTTCCATTCGGTTGCACCGTGTTCGAATTAATAGGGGGAATCGATTTTCACACAAAGATGGCCGCCATCCGCAAACTATTACGCTGGTGACCTATTGGTTTGGTCAAAGGATGCTCCGCCCATAAAGGTATGTCGTTGCAAAATTTGGTAGAGATCGGATGATTAGGTTAGTCGTAATTTGATTTAAGCTTTGAACATTTGTGTGGCCGCCATTACGTTTCCGTCAAGATGGCGGCGATATAAAACATGACACTGAGGTGTCCTTCGCTAGTGCTACCTTTGTACCAAATTTCGTTCAATTCGCATTCACCGTGTTCGAATTGATAGGGGGGGGGACAGACATTCAGAGTACACACACTCACACACACACACACACACAGACACACACACACACAGACTCACACACACACATACACACACACAGACAGACACACTTTTTTCGCCCTGTGTTGATCTCATAAGTCTACTTTCATTTTTTGCAAAAATCGAAAGTAGGCTAAAAATGCTGAGTTTTAATTCAATGGCCGTGAAAGCCAATATACCATCTACAATAGCACAGATTATCTGACAGGCGTCAAATATCACGGGAAGCTGACCATAAACGGAGAATTGGCAAGACTTGTTAGTACAGCCAATTTAGCAAATTAGTGACGGTCACGGGATGGTGACCATCACCTGCTAAATTTATTTATATTGCACAATACACTTGTTGGACTATTGACAGCACCAGCTACGAGCACGCTAAATACGGTGAGACCCATGGCTGCTGATAATTGCATTTCTCTGCTCATCTTATCACCTTGCCACGTATGGTCACTGTGAAATTAAAGCTTCCCTTTATAGCCTCATTTGCATTTGTTCCACCTTATGAGACCCCTGCTCTGCAATTGGATTATAACTGACCACAAGCACACATAGGCTACTTCACAGGAGATGGGTACTTATTGAATTGGTGCTTTGTTGGTAGGTGTTTGTATGTGTGCGGGAATATGACAGTCTCTCTTCATAGTTGTGTGAAATTCTCAAACCTCATTACATTAGAATAGCTAAGCGCGCTAAGGCTAAGCCACTATCTTTGAACTCTGAGATGAATAAAAACTCCAGGTACATTTTGAGACTGCATCTTCCAAAGGGGATGCTCAAATAAAACATAGACATTTATTAGAGCTGGTAATTAGATATAAAATAATAACCCTGGCACTACAGCCCATGAAGGGCATAGGCCTACCAAGCGACCGCTGCCCAGCCATTTGACCTGGAGATATTGGTGTGATGCGTGGTAAGTGCGTCGGGTCCCCTCGGCCGTTAATCTTGGTTTTCGTGGGGTGCTGACTCACTGCCAGACAGCTACTCAATTGTCCTCACGAGGCTGAGTGCACCCCGTTTCAGCCCTCACGCCAGTTTCGAAAATCCCTGACGGAGCCGGGAATCGAACCCGGGGCCTCCAGATGAGAGGCAGACCCACTACACCAACTCCGCGGGTCCGACGCTGGTAATAAGATAGATTCGGTTAATCGATTAATACACGATTAATCAAATAATTTAAATTTAATCGAAGACGTTTAATTGAATAACCGACTAACCGTTCAATTGATTAATCGACTAACCATTCAATTGAATAACCGACTAACCGTTCAATTGATTAATCGACTAACCATTCAATTGATTAATCGACTAACCGTTCAATTGAATAATCGACTAACCGTTCAATTGAATAACCGACTAACCGTTCAATTGATTAATCGACTAACCGTTCAATTGAATCACCGACTAACCGTTCAATTGATTATTCGCCTAACCGATCAATTGATTAATCGACTAACCGTTCAATTGATTATTCGACTAACCGTTCAATTGAATAACCGACTAACCGTTCAATTGATTAATCGACTAACCGTTCAATTGATTAACCGACTAACCGTTCAATCGATTAATCGACTAACCGTTCAATTGATTAACCGACTAACCGTTCAATTGATTAATCGACTAACCGTTCAAATGATTAATCGACTAACCGATTAATAGATTCATTGGCTAACCGAAAAATCGATTAATTGATTAGTAGACTCGATATAAGAAAGAAAGTTTAAATGAGTGGTCATCGCTTAAGTTCAGTTACGCTTATTTTTGGAATGATGTAATCTATAATAGCTACTCTTTACCTAAATATACAAAGTGTCCTTCTTTGTTTATTTTAACAATAATCAAATAAGAGTCAGTCAGGGTGGCAGGAGAAAGATCAATATAATCGAAAAAGGAAAACGAATAGGTTACAATTTAGGGCATGAACATTTTTGATTTACTTTGTTTTAGCCTCTTTTTGGCCTGTTTGCCATCTCTTGATGAATGCAGTACATTTGCATTTGTCTGTTGGCACAGGCTAGAGTAAAATGTGGCTTTTCACCGATGTCTCGGTCTCACTCATGGCTGTGATTATATGGAAACTACTGAGGTATGGGTGGTGCTCAGTAATGACATTCAGGCCACAGTCCGTACCTGTGGATGCTGTGAAAGGTTCTTCTCATAGGCTTAGTACTGCTGTTCTGACTCAGTGAGGAAAGCAATGGCAAACTACCACACTCCTCTTATTGCCTAGTATGCCTCAATATAGCGCTGCCTTGGGTTTTTGAGGGTATCTACCCACATAACCTAACGGCGGTACTTTTTTAGGATCCAACCAGCCTTCGGGCTGACTACTTAACATACAGCCTATTTTTACAAAGAAGGTACATCATTTGAAAATATATTATGATACGCTCCAGACGCTCGACCCTGACTATTATATGTCAGAAAACTGTATCATAATGATGGTCATTATATCACTATATTTCATTATGAAACAGTTTCTCCCAGCAATCACAGCTCAAGAAACAGTTGTTTGACCAATAAGATAATGTTAGCATCGCACCTGCACTGAGTTCCAAGGCCTTCTAATTTAAATTTCACTGCGTTGCCTAGTGTCTTAGTTGGGTAATCGAGGAGGCCATTATCAAATACATGACACTCTCTGCGTCCCATGCGCTCTGTTCAGTACATAAAACTGGCGAAATCTCGACAGATATTTATGAATATTTATGTTCGAACATAAAATAGTAATAATAATTATCGTCGAACATAAACAGTCGTATGCTACTCGCCTATAATGGTAATTAAGACACTTGGAAGGAAATTGTAAAACTCGCATACGCTCGTTTTATAAACATACTCGTGTCTTAATTATTGCCATTATAGGCTCGTTGCATAATGTACTATTCTAATGCCTAAATCTATATTTGACGCCAACAGATTTCTTTCCTGTAGAAGAGATTTTCTTGCCTGATCCAACCTAATTTTTATACGCTCTTTGCTTCGTCCATCACCGGTTAGTTTACTACCTAAATAGCAGAAGTATCCTACTTCCTTCGGCTATTCACCTGCCAATTTGACGTCAATAAGGATTTCCGATTTCTTTTGGCTGTATTCCATTATTTCTGTTTTACCTTTATTGATTCTCATCATGATTATCTTCGTCAAGACAGAGTGCATACAATTTCAACTAAAAAGAAAATAGTTAATTTGATTATAATATTACCGTTCATACCTTGGTAGAGGAGACGCAAGGAAAGCTTGCCGAAGAATGCTGCGCAAATCTTCGGCCATGTTCGGGTGTTCGGGTGTGCTCGGTAATGACATACAACGCCCCTCCCACTTCGCGGCAGTAGCTCGCCAGCAGTAGTTCTGAACGGATCGTCTGCCCAGGATTGGCAGGCTGAACTGTGACTGGGTTTACGCTTGTTTTACAGCTGTAGACCGCGTCTCGGAGCGAGTCGCGTTGGTGAAGAATGGAGCGAGCAGTGAGCCCGGTAATCAGCATTCGGGGGACACACAGGAGCCCCGCAATGAGCATTAAAATACGCCGATTGATATTGGTCTCGGCGCACCGTTGTGTTTCGACAAGCTTTTCTTGCGTCTCCTCTAATATGAGAGGCGCAATATTTCCTGCACAACTGCATTGAATGTGTTGTGCCGTAACACGTATTGACATTGTGCTAGCGGCGAGTGAGAGAGTCAATGGCTAGGTAAGCGGTGGAGTTTACTCGGAGCCGTGTTGATGTGGCTTAGGGCATCTTCGTCCGTTGACCGAGATTGTATAAGAGAGGTGTAGATAGCATAGGGAACGATGAAACGTCTACTGCACAGTAAGCAGTGAACGTGCCCGCTACAAGGTATTGTTCAGTAATCGATTATTCACGCCACTTCAGTGCCGTGAGATGAACTAACTTATTATGCTTTAATCAGTACACTGTGTCAACGACATCAACAACAGCTCCAGCTCACAGGTTACTAAAGGAGGGAATCTAGTTCAATCATTAATTAAACTTGAAAAACCGCAATTTTGTAGATCGGTTAGAATTAGACCAAAATATTCAGCAGAATTTCCCACAGTGAAAATGTGTCTATGCTACCAATTACAAAAGCTGTTGTTGTTGTTGTTGTTGTTGTTGTTGATGATGATTCATTTGAGGAGCTTTGTCATATCGTCATGAGTACTTAGCTGTATAGACTACATACATACATATACTATTTATTTATTTATTTATTAATCAAAGCACAAACTACAGCTATGCCAGCCCTTCACGCTTGTACAAATAATAACCAAATAACAATTTAAAATAAAATATAAGATAAAACTTAACAAATCACCAAAGAAAACAAGTCCAGATCATGAGCCGGTAGAATGTCCTTGCTCGTAGCCGTGTCATCAGTGGCCAAGATGACAGTTCTAAATACAATTTAACTTCTCCTTCGCCTGCTTCAGGAACGTCCTCTTGTTTGTGGATATGTCCAACTTGCGTTTCATTGCAATGCTATTGTACAGGGATGATATGCGGATTTGGAAGGATCTTTGGATTATGGAATGTTTTGTGTGTGGAATGTGCAAAATATCTTTGAGCCTGGTAGAACGGGAAGGGGCTTTTAGTTTGAAAAGTGACAGCAGGTGGTCCGAACGGTAATGGCCATTTAAAATAGAACTAGTTGAAACCCGTCAAAACATGACGGTCAAAGGGAAAATATTTACTGAAGAATCTCCTTATATAGGCCTAATGTACATTCTTTGTACGATTATTTGTTGGCTCTATTGAAACTATAAGGGCGTCAAAAGATTGCACTCTTGACATTGCAAAATACTGCTGGCAATGACTGAAAAATTGATGAGGCAAATTGAGACCTGTACGTTCCAGAGTTTCCCTTTGAGCTATATTGATTTTGATAGAGTATGCCAAACGAATTGGAAAGTATTGCCTCTAAAATGAAAATTATAGTGTTATATCGGATGGTATTAAATCAAGTCGAAGGATTAGACCTCTCTGTCTAATTTTAACTGCATTTATTATTTCTAAATCCAAGCAATATGGTTGCGTTTAGGAGCCCTTGGGAAACCTTCGGATTTCTAAGCAGCATAACTATGGGTCAAGCGTTTAGAGTATGTGGAGGCAAATCTTATAATTCCAAGGAATTCAAGAACTCTGAGGGGTCTAATAACTGGCCGAAAACCGTCGCCTATAATTTTGGAATATAACGAAGAAATGCGATGATGTGCAAAACATGACGGTCATTGGGAAAATATTTACTGTAGGACTTTCTTATATGAATTCTCTGTATGATTACAGAGAAAGATCGACTTTGCAACATATAACTGGCCATTACTGAAAACTTGCGTTACGTTTGCGTTAACCTTTTCCCCCTCCATGGTTGTCTTTTCCCACGGAGTAAGCGAGGGGTCCCACCTCTACCGCCACTAAAGACAGTGTCCTGGAGCTTGTGACTCTGAGTCGGGGATACAACTCGGGTGTGTGACCAGCACTACGCCCAGGCGGCCTCACTTGCAAAGCGATCAGGGACCTTATGATGGGATGGTAAGAGCGGGAGGGTTAGGCAAGGAAGTGGGAAGGAGGCGGCCGTGGCCTTACGGTAGTTACCATCCCGGCATTTTCCCGAAGACGAAGTGGGAAACCACGGAAAACCACTTCGAGGAATGCTGAGGTGGGAATTGAACCCCCTCTACTCATTTGGACCACCCGAGGCAGAGTATACCCCGTTCCAGTCCTCATACCACTTTTCAAAGATCGTGGCAGAGCCGGGAATCGAACTCAGGACGGGGCGGCAGCTAACCATGCTGACCAGTACGCTACAGAGGCGAGCTTCGGAGGCAACGACTGAAAACTTGATGAGGCAAATAGCGACCTAAACGTTCCCGAGTTCCCCCTTCAGCTTTATTGATTGTTATAAGGTATGGCAAGCGATTGGAAATTGGTGCTCTAAACGAAAATGGAAGTGTTTTATCTGATGGTGTTAAATAAAGTCGAAGGATTAGAACTCTCTGCCCAATATTATCTGCACTTATTATTTCCAAATCCAAGCAATTCTCATACATAATTCATACAATTAATCTGGCACCATTTAGGAGCTCTTGGGAAATGTTCAGATTCCTAAGGAGCATAACTGTGGCTCGAACATTAGGAGTATGAATATGTGGAAGCAAAATTCCGAGGAATTCAAGAATTCAAGAATTCTGTAAGGAGTATCTGTCTTTCACATTCATTATTTAATCTGTAACAGTGGTGCATACTTTTGTTACCTTAGTGTTTAAAATATATATGTGGCAACGTCAATCGCGCCGAATTTCTTAGTTTACGGGAATGCTAAGAGTAAAATATGTTTTGTCAATGGAATAGCAATACCAAGAAATAAAAATACGGAAATAAAAAAAAAGTGGCGGAGGTGGGATTCGAACAGCTCCCATTGCGCGATGCATAAATGATGAGTTCTTGCCTCTATGACCTGAGCTACCGAACAAATGTAAAGCTACGGAAAATTAAGATAGTTTAACTACATAGGCCCTACACACTCGACTGTCAGTTTACGTGTTTCAACATTTTCCGTCGGGTATAAATGTATTCCAGTATATATCGTAGGAACGTCATAAATAATGTTCCCTTCCTTTATACTTCTTATAAATAACTATCAAATTGAAACGTGATGCACTTGTAACCGCCATGACTGTCATGATCAAGGTGATTGTACGCATGCGTGAGGGGCGAGAATTCTGCAATTTTCTATATTAATTTAAAAATATACGAATTCCTTAGTTTACGGGAATGCTAAGAGTCAAATACGTTTTGACAATGGAATAGCAATACCAAGAAATAAAAAACGGAAATAAAAAATCATGTCGGAGGTGGGACTCGAACAGCTTCCATTGCGCGATGCATAAATTAGAAGTTCATGCCTCTACGACCTGAGCTACCGAACCGTTGGTAGTATCACGTAATATTAAGACAGTTCAACTACATAGGCCCTACACACTCGACTGTCAGTTTACGTGTTTCAACATTTTCCGTTGTGTATAATATTGTATTCCAATATATATCGTGGGAACGCCATAAATAATGTTCCCTTCCTTTATACTTCTTGCAAATAACTATCAAATTGAAACGCGATGCACTTGTAACCGCCATGACTGTCGTGAGGCAAGGTGATTGTGCGCATGCGCTAAGGCCAATAATTTTGCATTTTTGTTTATAAATATAAAAATATATGGTAACATATTTGTTTATTTTAAAGACATTCTGCAAATATACAGATCAAGGGCTTTCGTCAGAGTGCATTACGAAGTAAATCGATTCAGCCGTTCTGTCAATCTCGCGGTAACAAAAATCAGCTTACTGTTTTAAATATATAGAAGATGTAGGAAGGACAGGTCAGTTACCTGCATTGTCGTGTTGAGGAGAGGGATGTTTATGGCTGAAAGTACCTGCTGAGTGTTGAAGTGTCTAAACCTTGGCATTCTGTTCCTTACAATGGAATCAAAGAAGGATTGAATTCTGTTTAATTTAGCTATGTTTGACGGGCAAGAAGTTGTCCAAATGGGAGAGCAGTAGCACATTCGATAAGTAATGGCAACTTTGCTTAAACATCACTAAGAATATTATTTGGTTAATTTTGACATTACGAACTTCATTCATAGCCTAGTCTCCCGCCATGTCAACAAGAAGTTGCCAGATCCTTGGAAGACGATGCACTCCATCTGGATATCTATCTCACTGATCAATCTAGAGCTCTCTGGATGTCAACTCTTGATTGAAATCGAACGTCCCGTAGAGGTTCTTTGAACTTTGAGAATAAGTCGTAAGCACAGGGACTCACGTTAGGTGAATTTGGTTGTTCGAGTACTTCTCAGTTCCACCTTGTAAACAAATTCTTCACTGATGCGGCTACATGACAACGAGCATTGTCATGTAACACAATATGACTCCCAATGGTCGGACCGCCACCGTCAGCGACCCTGGTCTGCTACGTAGTGGTGGTGGGGTTATAGTTACTATATCTCCCAACCATTAGGTGGTACGCGAGAGATTCTCATCTCTTAAAGTGGTTGGTTCCTTAGTTTGGGGCGACAACGCGGTCATGTAGCCCCGTATACTTGGGGGGGGGGGGGTGTAGATTCTGTCTGATAACCGGTGTTAATTGTGATGGCCGTATTAGTGTGTGTATCTGTTTTTTAATTCAAGGAAGGACTGCAACTTTGAATTTATCAAATAGTTCCTACTTTTGCCTCCAAACAATACCGTCAACGACCCTGGTCTGCTACGTAGTGGTGGTGGGGTTATAGTTACTATATCTCCCAACCATTAGGTGGTACGCGAGAGATTCTCATCTCTTAAAGTGGTACACACCCAAAACAGTTTGGGAAACACTGCTATAGAGCATCCAGAGTTGAGAAAGGACTATGGGTCTTACGGGCTTTTACTTTTAACGGAAACCCTACCTACACTTGATTTGTTACCTCACCCTTTGTCATGAAGGAACTCTTGAACATAATATTTTTCGTCATAATAGCATCCTACAATTATCTGCCAATTGATTACTTCTGTTACTGCATGCAAGTATCGTTTATATTACGTATAGTAATTTAAAAATTTCGAGGTTAGCACGCTGGAAAGAAGAGCCTGGTCGTGTGATGCATGCTCGCCCGGAATAGAGCACGTGCTCCATTCCGTCGGCAACATAAGTTCTGAAGCACTATCCGTCATTGGTATTCCTGTTGTGGGTCTGTTTTATTTTCTATTCGATCGAATAAGCGCTACCGTCAGTGGGGTTCGAACACACTATCTCCCGAATGCTAGCTCACAGCTGCGCGCCCCTAACCGCATGGCTAACTCGCTACAATATTACAATAATTAATCTAAAGAAAACAACAACAAGAATAAAATTGAAAGAAACTAATTTATAGCCTAACAAATAACAAAAAAGGTGATGATCGAACATATTGTTGACGTAAAAATTGTTAACATCGTCTGCATACATCCGAGAAGGAAGGAAGGGTTGTGCTCTCGACATTTGTCAATCAGTAATGCGTCATATCACAGCGAAATGAATGTCGTTATTGGTTCTCTTCGCGTATCCTTAATACTATTCTGATCCGTTAACACCTGCAAATCTGCTCCTTCCTGGGCGTGTTGTATGTCAGATAGCTGCTGGGGTTGTGTTGTGTCGATAACTTATGAAAGCGTAGTACTCGAAGCGGGTGAAGATAACGTATGACGTCAGCGCTACCTCTGCCTAGAGTTAGCAACACTGTCGCCTTAAGGCTCCACAGGCTTTTCTCAACGCTGGATGCTCTATTGTATAGGCTATATAATTTGCATGATGACCTGTGTTATTATGGAGTTTGTGTTTTGTAGTAGTGTGTGTATTTGTAATTCCGGTGACGATTGGGAAGGGGGCGACTGTGGCCTTAAGTTTAGATACATTCCGGTATTTGTCTGAAGTACAAGTGGGGAAACCACGGAAAACCACTTCCAGGATGGCTGAGGTGAAAATCGAACCCACATCTTCTCAGTTTTGCCTCACGAGGCTGAGTGTGCCCCGTTCCAACCCTCAGACTAGAATTACATTTCTTGTCAGAGGCGGGAATCGAACACAGACCTCCGCAGCGCCAGTAAAGAATCCTAGTCTTTACGTCACAAGGTGGACAATGACAATTTGAAACTCATGAACTGTCGTCCTATTGAGACAACTCTATGTTCAGATGTGCGCAAATACAGATTATTTCTTACACCTGGTATTATCCGTTTAACATTTGATTGCCGCTGAGCCTGTTGATTGTAGCAGCTGCCTCGCGGGACGAAGCGGGGAATACAGCGATGACAAGAGTTCATTCTGCACATAAGACAAGCAGCATTGCGCGTCACAGGAGCTCATGTCACCACGGACAGTCAAACGATAAATAAGGCTATTGGAGCTGAGTCATATCCTACTCGCGTAACTGAACCTGTTAACGAAGCAGGCTGACGTGTGACACAAGTAAACAAGGAATAGTTCCCATCTCGACCGACGGCAATCAATTCGTGAAAGGGTAATACATATAATAGAGTGTTGATCATGGACGGATGTAATGTCATAGAGGGTCGTGTCTGGGTCGTGGCCCTCAGTTTGGACATCCCCGTCATAGGCTATCAGTTTCATGCAATTACGGGTCAGGTTTGCTAATTACCTTTATTGTGTGAAACATGATGCTGATCCTACCTAGAGTAAGTGTAGATGAACACTCTGGTTAGCCGCTAATTGCCCATTTGCAGCGGTCTGCAACATAACACATAACTTTATCTTTCAAACGTACTTTAATATTCACCATTTTTAACATGGATATGTTTATCGAGCTTCTATGCACAAGATCGCGGGTTCAAACCCGGCCGAAGTCGTCGGATTTTTTAAGAACGTTAAAAATCCCTCAGTATGCCTTCCTTCGGAGGGGAAGTAAAGCCGGCGGTCCCATGTCATAGATTTATGGCATGTTAAAGAACCTTCCACTAATTACACCTGTGTGAAGCCAAATTATATATAGGTTAAACATTTGACTAACGTTCTCAGGTTTCTACGTTCGTCGTCAGGAGCCGACAGCGGTGGCATCTGGTAACTGAACTAGTTGGTCGTTGACGGTGGCGTTTGGCGGCAAAAGTAGGAACTACTTGGAAAAATTGGTCTGCAATCCTTACTTGAATTAAAACAGATAGGTTACAGGCACTAATACAGTCATTACAATTAACACCGGTTATCAGACAGAGTCTACACGCACCCAAAGTACACGGGACTACATGACCGCGTTGTCGCAGCCCCTAAACTAAGGAACCAACCAGCCAACCGTTATGTTTATCGGGCTGGGGTCTATTTGGAATTAACGTGAACAATAATCCGACATTTAGTTAACATGACAACAAGTGTAAGCGCACTTATTACCCACTCGTTGAAGCGTGTTGCGGCGCCAAATATCTGCCACCTAGTCACTATGGCGACAAGTGCTATGAAGATGTTACTAAGTAAATGAACCGGGATACTTCTAGGTTTTTGTTACCATGGTAAATAACGACTCTCGGATCTTTCTCAGCATTACGCTCTGGCTGACCTTATTCTCAAAACCAAGACATCATTTTTTTCTTATTTCTGGCTTGTTTTCTATACTTAGCAATTTATATTTTGCTGACTGATGGTAGACCCTAGATGTCAAACCACTCAACAACAATTCTCTACGGTACTCTTTCTCTATTGTTGATTGTATGATTAACTGTCACGAAAATTGCATAACAATCAGGAAATTGAAAACTGAAGAAATCAAAGGACATAATAATAATAATTATTATTATTACTAGAGGACCCGTGCGAGAACTCTCGCATAGTGGGTTGTGTGCGTCCTATGTGTGCAGACTACCCGTCCGGCACTAGTGCTATGCGGGCTATACGCGACACAGTTCTATACATATATTAACGTTGATTTTTCAAGAAATGCAAGTTTTTTCCTGTATTATTGAGACGATTTGGAAGATTTTAGTACAAACCACACCTTCTAACTCTCTCTGGTTTGGGAGCTTGAGTTTTGTGAAACATAGGCTACACCTTAGCGTATTATATAAAAAAGATACGGGCCTTACAGTAGTCGCATATGATGTGTAACATCTGACATGTTATCCTACCTTGAATTTGTTACCGTTTTTATTATCCGTGACATTCATCAACACACAAAAAATCTTTTTATTTTTTACACTATCATAATACATAACAATTCCAAGACTCTCTTTTTTTTTCTTCACTGCCTACTTGATATTTCTACTCTCGCACTGCCTTCTTGATACTCTGCTGTTACATCACTCTCCTGCCAGCAACTAAGATACGTTAACGGGACCGACATTTTTTCTTCACTGCCTACTTGATATTTTACTCTCGCACTGCCTTCTTGATACTCTGCTGTTGCAAAGTAATCTGTATGTGAGAAACATTCCACATGGTACCACTGCCAGCTGGATCACATCCCTTCAGGCTGCTAAAGCAGACAAGAGTGATGCGATCCAACTGGCAGTGTGTCTTACACACTTCCGTCCCATTTTTCAAAATCACTCCCACAAAAATATCCAGCAACCAAGGGGAAAGATGTTACACATCAATAAGATTATTATTAATATTTTTATTGTTTTACGAGTGACTATGGAAAATATTAATTGAGACGCTTGTGGGGTTCCGCACTCCTCAAGTGTGTGGCATTCTTACCCACTAAAATCACACACACACACACATCTCCCATGTCGTGTGTCTCCACCCCGGAATCGCTCTCACATTACTTCAGGCCAGTGTCGTGCGAGAAGTCTCTTATGCTTCTTCCTCTTTTTTCCAATCTCATTTATAGCTCATATGCAGCTAAGATCCTCTTCTTTTGGCGCAAAATACTTTACACATATACTCCTACCTAATTAGAGGATTCTTGATTTTGCAGCATAGTATGCACGATGTTGTCTGGAGTCAGTTCTCCCTGCTCAACTTCCAAGCATCTTCTTTGTGGCGGCCAATGGCCACAAACATAGAAAGTGAGGAGTGCATCATTGATGTAATTGAAGTAAATGCACACCGGACCATTCGCTCGCTGTATTATTTGGACGAATTTTCGGAAGTATCCATAACCTGTCAAGATGATGATGATGACGATGATAATTGTTGTTTTAAGGGGCCTAACATCTAGGTTATCGGCCCCTAATGGTTCGGGTGATCGTGAAGATGATAATGAAATGTAAACTATAACTGAAACTAACTAGGCCTAACTTATATACTAGAAGAAATGGAAAATAAAAGGAGAATAAGGCAAATAAAGGACAGGAGGAAAAGAAATGCCGTCAACCCTCGAAGAATGCGGATTGAGGGACTTGGAAGGAAGGAGAGCCATAAAAGGCAGATGGGAGAGGGAAAGAGGAGAGGGTTTGCTCCACAGGTAATGGATAAAAGGGGGAAAACCAGACCCATCTCAGGAACCCTCGGGGTCGCCAACTCCCGAACTCACCAGTCGTGAGCCCCTGAGGGTGTAGCAATATCTAGGGTGAACTAGAAGTGGTGGGGCTACATACACCCTGCCTACTTGAGGGCCTTGAGCAGAAGGCAGGAGATAACAGGGAGAGAAAAAGAAGGCTGACCCCTCGCAGAAGGTGGGTATCAGAAAAGATGAGACAAGGGCCAATTAAGGCGGGAAAGGAAGAGACTCCCTAGGCCTCGGATACCCTAATACCGTCGGGGTGGGAATAGAACAAGAGTTGACCAAGTGTGGTCGACAGGAAAGATGACGGAGAGGAGCCCGGCACAAGTAAGTGGAAGCAAAGCCGGACTCTGCTGGGGTCCCGTGGTCGCCAACCCACGCCCCACCAGATGTGAGCCCCTGGGAGGAACCTGTCAAGAACTGTGTGAGGTAATAGTTCACTTCACCAGGATTCCGGCCGACCTAGTCAGTTAGTGAATGTATCAGCTTCTTCGTCCATTTCCCTCTGGAATCATCTTTCCTTCTCTCTTGCCATCGATCCATTCTGTGGCTGACAGCTAGCTCCTTTGCCCGTTTCCTTCTCAGATCTCCTTGAGTACGCATAATAATAAATATCACAAGTTGAAAGTGTATCCCCCGAGAGAGTACCTGATCCGCTCCAGGCCATGGATTGCAGACAATGTTGAGTAACATTTCACAAATAGGTAAGATGTTACTCCTGGGTATCCCTGGATATGATCTTGAATCTATTCATGCACGGTATTTACTTATATAGGTGATTATTAACCCATGTACACCCCTGGATATGACGTTCATACAGTTTAGGCTTAGTATTCTCTTAGACAGGCTATAAAAGCGTCATGTACATTGTACACCCCTAGATAGGCTCTCTATTGTGTTAGGATCAGTATTCAATTAGATGGACTATAAGAGGCCCATGTACAACTCTAGGCATTACATCGATACAGTTTAGAATCACTATTTACTATTCGTTATTTACTATTCGCAGGCGACACGAAGCTCAGGTACACCCCTAAATAGGCTCTCGATACTGTTAGGATCACTATTTACTTAGGCAGGTAATTAGAAGCCCATCACCACCCCTAGACATGATGTCGATACAGTTTAGACTCAGTATTGACTTATACAAGCCATAAAAGACCCACGGACACCCATATATATGCTCTTGATACTGTTAAGATCAGTATGCACTTAATCAGGCGATAAGAGGCCCATGTACACCCCTAGACATGATGTCGGTACAGTTTAGGCTCACTATTCACAGGCTATATGAAGCCCATGTGCACCCCTAGATAGGCTATCGATACTGTTACAGTAGCATCAGTATTCACTTAGGCAGGCTATAAGAGGCCCATGGACACCCCTAGGCATGATCTCGATACAATTTAGTCACAGTCAGTTATGATTCTCCATCGTTAATTGTGTTGTCAATCATCAGCATGCCACACGTTTAGTGAGCATCTTAATTACCCATGCTAGCATCTTAATCGTCTCTCATGGAAGTGGAGAGGACCGAGGAAGACGTGACAGCGGCTCAGTGGGAGGAATGTTAATAAGGTAGGCCTACACTGCAGTTACAACTATAGCAGTAGGAATATTATACAAAGATTCGTCGGCAACTGGGAACTAAACAATACGTTACTAAGACGTATTGCTAATTTTCAAATGAGTCTCAGGGCCCAAACGATCTGAAAAAGTAGAGCAAGAAAGCTAAATTGGAATTACGGTACAATCTTTATGTACCTATCGAACTAAAGCAGGACCTCCATTTTCCGTCAACCAATCATTCAATTGGTGGATTATCCGTAACACTTTCTTTTGTGGGTTTGTTCTTATGAATGTTTGAGTTTTTAGCCTACTTTTCACATTTTGCAAAAATGAGGAAAAATTAGACTTATGAGATCGGGCAAATGTGTGTCTGTCTGTCTGGCTGTGTGTGTGTCACCCCATATCAACTCCTAAACAAACCGACAGTAGTGGCTCAGCTGGCTAAAGCGCAGCATTAGGTCATGGGACCAAGCTCTCTGCTGACTCGGTAGACGCGTGGGTTCGAGCCCCACCGTCGGCCGTCCTTGAAATGGTTTTCCGTGGTTTCCCATTTTCAACACCAGGCAAATGCTGGGACGGTACCTTCTGATAGGCCACGGCCGATTCCTTCCACATCCTTAACCAGTTTCATTCATTCACCTTCCACCATTCCATCTCTCATCCCGACGCACAGGTCGCCCACGGGCGTCGAATAGAAAGACCTGCACTCGGCCTCTGAGGAGGCCACACGACAAAAAAAAAACTCCTAAACGGCTGCAGCAATCGCAACAAAATTTCGTAGAAGTAAAGATCTATACCAGAATATCTCACGGCTATATTTGAAAATGATGTCAGTGTTACCAACTGCTGAAAAATCGCAATTGAAATTTGAGCTCCATGTTGGATATCTTGAAAGGTATGAATGGGATCTATTTCAAAATTGCCACACGTATAGATAATAACAATGCAGTTTAATTTCCAGGAGGCCATGCATGGCAGTGTTGCCAAAATGATTATAAGCCTGCTGATAGGTCCAAATTTTAAATGCATATAACTTCTACACTATCAATTGGAGTCCAACCAAATTTCGTATGTGCTATGTGTACATAAAGAGATATAATTGAGCATATTCTTAAGAGCCACCAGGGCTGCCAACTGTTAATAAATGCTGTCAATTTTTTTAATCCAAATACCCATGTATCAGAAAGTATGCAAGCCGACAGCTTTAAACTATGCACACGTATAGTACCTGATATTCTATATTAATTTGGAGTAACTTACTTACGTCAGTGCTACCAACATGATTCTAAGCCTGCTGAGAGGTCCAACTTTAAATACATGTAACTTCTATACTATCATTTGGATTTCAACCAATTATCGTGTGTGCTATGTGTACCATAACAGATATGACTATGCGTATTCTTAAGAGCAACCAGGGCTGCCAACTGTTAATAAATTCTGTCTCTATTTTTGTTACCCTAATATCAATATATCAGAAAGTATGCAAGCCAATAGCTCTAAACTTTGCACACGTATAATACCTGGCATTCTAGATTAATTTGGAATAATTAACATAGGCCTACGCCAGTGCTACCAACATGATTCTAAGCCTGCTGATAGGTCCAATTTTAAAATGCATGTAACTTCTAGACTATCTAATGGATTTCATTCAAAATTGACACAACAATAGATCATATTATTTCAGATTATTTCTGACCAATACATGTATGTCATTGTTGCCAACATGATTTTACGCGCGCTGTGAGATTCAATGTTTAACTGCATGTAACGTCCATGCTAGCCATTGGACTTCAACAAAATTTTGTATTCTGTACCTTAAGAGATGGAACTAAGAATATATTCAGTCACCAGGGCTGCCAACTGTAGTTCTCTATTAGGCTACATTATGCCAGGTATACAGTATTTCGAACTAATTAGAAATTTCGATATTACCAACTTAATTTCGTCATTATTCTAGATTGATCCATATAGATTAATCATTGGCATGAATCTTAAATTTTAAGAAAAGTAGGCTCTTTAGTTCGTCACGGAACTTCTTCTTTTTATTTGCTTATATTAACTGTCACCGAATTTTCAACGATGAAACAATCATTTCTTTAATATTTTTTTTCTGAATTTCTAATGCCTTACATATTAACCGCACCAACATTGATTATATTTCGACACGATGTCACGTAATGAAACGTTACTTTTAGAAATTCGACAGTAAAAATCTTAGCCATTCGTGACTCAACAAACCAATATCTACATTTCTGTATCTCTGTATGTCTGTCTGTCGATTTGCCTGCCAGCCTACATGTTTGTATGGATATCCACTGTATTTTCCTCAACCACGGTAAATTAGCTCATCAAGTTTACATGAGTTTGTCATTATTACCCATATAAATTCTCAGGGTCTATTTAGTTTCAAAGTGCTTATTTCGGACGGAGAGCATGAAATTTTAACTTTTGTCGACATAATTATAATGTACACTCTGCTGAATCCAAGAAAAACGCAATTACCAAATAGTATATACAAACACAGGACATGCTGCATTCACGTGTTATACCAGAGAAAATGATGCCAAGGACAAATGTACAGTAATACCTCAATTGCCATATCATACGTAAAAGCAGACAATTCTTGATGATTCCTTTACACCAGCTCCAAATATATGGACACTTTCTCAGCATGTTTAGCCTGCAGGTTGTGCGTATTATTATTATCATCATCATCATCATCATCATCATCATCATTATCATCACCATGTCGATGTTGTATGCTGACGTACGATCCTTAATCCTTAATGATAAAATTTGGCTTGACTGTAGAATCCATCAAAAACCGTTATATTCAACGGTAAAACTTACTTTCACGTAAGTCTTTGTGAAAAATAACTGTATCGATGTACTCCGAACAACTCACGCACAAAAATTACAAAACTCACTCCAACGTTTTTAAATTTAAGTGCAAGAATAAAACAGCTGAGATATGAAATCGTCTGTCGCGATAATCGAATTGGAAGCAAGGCAAGACAAAGAGCAACCCTTGGAAATAATAACATTTCACGGCAGAAACATTCCTTTATTGAGTTTAAACTCATTTATCACGCAATTTTCATTAGCGCCTGTTCTTCCTCTCACAACTCAATAAGAGCGACGAGTTCTTCGTTTCTTTTTTCTCTCGCCAGTCCCCGTTATTAGACTGCCACAGGAAATGTGCTTCAAGTGCCTAATTGCTGCAAATCAACTCATTACTTGCAGCAGCAAACAGCTAAAATGCCTATTTAAGTAAAAGATTTGATTTTAATCTGCTTATAACATCTATGTGCCTTCTCTCCTGTAGCACTAGTCAGAATCTATGAGCATTAAAAGAGGAGTATAAACGACTCGAAATCCACAACTACCCTTAAAGTTCATTGCGTTCAAGCCTGCTGCGAGTGCATTCTGTGGTAAAAGCTGCGTTAATGATTCTCTATTAATCCTCACTGTTCTGCAACACCTTTAACGTGATTTTGCTACGGGTTGCAGCTGCCTGGGAGCAAGAAGCAGATCCGGTCAAAATAGTAGATAAGATCAGTCACTTTCTTAACGAATACGTTACACCCACGTAGTCTATTTTCGCTGTGCTCGAGTAAGAGAACAACTAACATACACAGCTTAAAATCGTGGCACCTCATCTTATCAGCAATAAGTAGCAGCGATTATATACAACCAGTCACGAAATTTCGGACTGAAGTACAATAGAAACAAATCAACAATCAGTTGAATACTCTTCTGTAATCCCATTTGTTATTTCCAATTTCAAGAATGCAACAGAGATCTCCGTCACCAATTAAAATCAGTACTTCACATGGCAATCAACTCAGAGCTTGCCTGGGATTCGATCTCTTCCATCCTTGAGGTAATTCCTAGCATTGTACCCCTCTCAGATAGACCAGTACTGCATAATGAACATCCTCTTTCGTCTCACACGCTCAAAAACGATACCTGTGTTTACTTCACTTTCCATGGATGAATCATGCATTTTCTTGCGAGAACCATTCAGCGTATGCAGATCCATCCAGGATCTCATTTCTCAGTCTTCTTTTGCTGCACATCACAGAGTTTATTGGATGTAAGATTATCCCGCTAGGCATATTCAAATACCAAAACGAGCCGTCGTTTACTAAACGTTTTTCATGGCTTTCTGCGCTTCCTGATATATGAAATCGTATGTTTCCAGCTGGCTTGTGATACCCCACACGCCCTGCATTTCCTCACCATGAGCACTTAAAAATACTGATGTACAACCACCCTCAAGTAATTCCCATGGTCTGTAATGTAATGTTGCCAGCATTAGCGAAGCTTCTGAAATTAATGCTGTAAGTTATACATGTATTTTTATCCCCCCAAAACGCCCTCTGCCATACTGCTTTTACGTCATTTGCATATGCAAATGAATGTCTCTTGAGAGTACTTTTCATCCTTGGAATTTCCAACAGGTCCATGATGACTGGAAGGCGAGAGTTTTATTCAAATTTTGGTGACTTTGTCATTCTTCTCTCTTCCAACGCAAGCACTTGAACCTGAGAAGAATCGAAGTAGTATCTTTAAAACAAAAAAGCTAACTCTTTAATCGACAAGAGGACGTATTTTGATGCTACTGTATTATTCAAAGCCAAAACAAGCATTGTGAAGCGCCATAGTGACATGTGTTGGACACACAGGCGAGCAACTGGGAGACGTAAGGAAGGTGCTAACGATATTGTGAGGATCTGGAGACCGGAGCGGACCGCCCGGCAAAAAGTGATTGTCGTCAGATGACAGCTGGGACGCGGTAGCTCAATCTGGCCACCCTAGAAAACGTGCTGCAGTCCATTCGTCACATCTCTAATTAGCGAGGATCTCCACCGCGACACGGATCATCGTCAAAGAGCAAACAACCGCAGAAAGAAAATTAACTAGATTAAAAATTGATTTTAAAGAATATCTAATTAAACTTAATCAATGAATAATATTCAACCTGAAGAAACTATATTAACTACATTACGAATCCTAAAGCTCGAATCTCGGTGCAGACATCCTGTGCGCGTATAATCAATGGTTTTCCAACTACAAACTGAGAACATAACCCTAGTCTTAATTAATTTTAGAGATACCCAGTAAGCTAGACACGAAAATTTCACAGATTACCACACGGTTTCACATGTAGGCGACATTGTGTTCATAGGTCATTGATTTTTGTTCACATCGTAGAACAGTGAAATGGAACAAAACGTTCTTCAAGTCACATATACTCGTACAACCAGAAAGTGTCTTTATAAGAAACAGTACCAAACTTGCCTATAGTTTATTTTCACTGCAAAAAATACGACACTGGAAGAGATCGTCTGCTTTATTTATTATTTTCTGTGATGAACTAAAAGAGATAACCACAATATTCTTCAATTCGCTTGTTTCAATTTCGATGACGAGGAGCAGTTGTGCCCTTCTTCTAACGTCATGAGACGTGGTTAAGTTTAAATTGAGGACTAAGAATGACTCAGCCGATCCCCCACGGTAGCGACCATTGGTGACCAATATGCGGAATTGGGAACGGGTAATGTCTTATTCGTGATAATTATTACCACTAGTGCTCAGGGCCTTCAGGACCTGAGTCCTTGACCTATCCACAAACAAAGTGAGCAGTAGAATCCCCGTAGAAGACAGATTCTAACTCCTCTTTTCTTCCCTATGGCAGGCAACAGTTGGCCACAGAGTATTATAATGCGAAGTTAATACTTAAGGTTCCTAATATTCGTACGTATCACTTCGTAAGCCAACAAAGAGGACTATGTGTCTAGCCCATGGGGCCGGCAGGCTGCTGCCATCTGCTGCAGCCTATATAAAAAATGTGTTGATACAGTATTAATTACTTCAGTAGCACTGCTTGTAAACTTGTTCACAGAGCAGGGATGGCGAATCTACTGTATACCAGGCGAGTCTCCAGGTGACACGCGAACATAATTTCTGCGACACGCCACATGAAGATATTAACATTGGCATTAAAAAAAACAAGATGTTCAGTAAAGAACATATAGCATACTTTCTCCTAAATGCATGGGTATTGTTATAACTCTTTGTCCTTTTCAAGGAGTATAATTGAATGTTGGTTGTAGTAGCTTGTTGAAATACAACGTCCTATAGGGATATTAAACATGAAATGAGGTGCCCTTTGCTAGTGCTACCTCTGTAAAAAATTTCATTCAATTCGGTTTCACCGTGTTTGAATTAATATGGGAAATGGATTTGCACACATACATGGCCGCTATTTGCAAACAATTGGGCTGATGACCTTGTAGTCAGTCATAAGATGCTTTCCACAAAAAGGCATGTTGTTGCAAAATCTGGTAGAGATCAAATTATTAGGATGGTCGTAATTTGATTTAAGCTTTTAACATTTGAGTGGCCGTCAATCCGTTTCCGTCAAGATGGCGGCGATATAAGACATGACAATGAGGTGCCCTTTGCTAGTGCTACCTCTGTACCAAATTTCGTTCAATTCGGTTTCACCGTGTTTGAATTGATAGGGGCAATCGATTTGCACACATACTTGGCCACCATCTGCAAACTATTGGACTGATGATCTTGATGTTTGGTCAGAATATGCTTCCCACATAAAGATATGGTAGAGACTAGACTAGATTATTAGGTTGGTCGTAGTTACATTTTAGCTTTTAACATTTGGGTGGCCGCGATTTCGTTTCCGTCAAGATGGTTGTGATATAAAACATGACACTGAGGTGCCCTTTACTAGTGCTACCTCTGTACCAAATTTCGTTCCATTCGGTTTCACCGTGTTCGAATTAATAGGGGGAATCGATTTTCACACAAAGATGGCCACCATCCGCAAAATATTAGGCTAATGACCTATTAGTTTGGTCAGAGGATGCTCCCTCCATAAAGGTATGTTGTTGCAAAATTTGGTAGAGATCGGATGATTAGGTTAATCGTAATTTGATTTAAACTTTGAACATTTGTGTGGCCGCCATTACGATTCCCTCAAGATGGCGGCGATATAAAACCTGACACTGAGGTGCCCTTTGCTGTACCAAATTTCGTTCCATTCGGATTCACCGTGTTCGAATTAATAGGGGGAATCGATTTTGACACAAAGATGGCCGCCATCCGCAAAATATTAGGCTAATGACCTATTAGTTTGGTCAAAGGATGCTCCCTCCATAAAGGTATGTTGTTGCAAAATTTGGTAGAGATCGGATGATTATGTTAGTCGTAATTTGATTTAAGCTTTGAACATTAGTGTGGCCACCATTACGTTTCTGTCAAGATGGCGGCGTTATAAAACATGACACTGAGGTGCCCTTTGCTAGTGCTACCTCTGTACCAAATTTCGTTTCATTCGGTTTTACCGTGTTTGAATTAATAGGGGGAATCGATTTTGACACAAAGATGGCCGCCATCCGCAAACTATAAGGGTGATGACCTATTAATTAGGTCAAAGGATGCTCCCCAAATAAAGGTATGTTGTTGCAAGTTTTGGTAGAGATCGGATGATTAGGTTAGTCGTAATTTGATTTTAGCTATGAACATTTGTGTGGCCGCCATTACGTTTCCGTCAAGATGGCGGCGATATAAAACGTGACACTGAGGTGTCCTTTGCTAGTGCTACCTTTGTACCAAATTTCGTTCAATTCGCGTTCACCGTGTTGGAATTGATAGGGGGGGGGGACAGACATTCAGAGTACACACACTCACACACACACAGACTCGACTCTCACACACACATACACACACACACACACACACACACAGACACACTTTTTTCGCCCTGTGTTGATCTCATAAGTCTACTTTCATTTTTTGCAAAAATCGAAAGTAGGCTAACAAGCGTGTGTTGTTGACGCTGAATACTCTCTCCAGAAGCCAGAAAACTTGATGTTTGAGCAGTCGAACAGCCTCCCACAAAAGTTCTTGGCCATGAGGAAACTTTCTACTCAGCTACTTTTGGACATCCGCCTGTGAGTACCTGTCTTTTGTCTTTTGCAATGGACTTTGTGAAGTCAACAGTAACAGTCTAGGTTCTGACCTATGTTCTGTGTTATTAAGACTTAGGCCTACATAATATTTTGAAATATATTTTTTGGTGTTCACAAAGTAAGATGAAAGAACATGCAGTCAAATGCATTTAAACCTCATACAATTAATAATTTATTCTTTATAATTAAATACAAGTTTTTCGGGCTTGTAAGCCGTGGTCCAGACAGGATATCTCCCGACGTTTCACCGGAAACTGCGTCCGGCATTATCAAGGGTTCCGCTCCTTTCCTTGGTCAGCAGTGGAATATCCTGCTGACCAAGGAAAGGAGCGGAACCCTTGATAATGCCGGACGCAGTTTCCGGTGAAACGTCGGGAGATATCCTGTCTGGACAACGGCCTACAAGCCCGAAAAACTTGTATTTAATTATGAACGCCGGCCGTGAAAGCACAAGCTGTTATATTCTTTATCTATTTATTTATAAATAAACAACTTCTTCTGAAACATAATTGTTAGGTAGTATGAAAAATGAGGGTGGCTTTGTGATTATTTTTAACGAAGATGTGGAACACTAGGCAATTGAAAATAATGAACTAGACTTAAATTGCCACACACGTTCGCCGAGTTTTACGTTACTCGCGGCTTTGCGGCAGAACTTTCCTCGGCCGCCAATATTCTTTCTTCAATTTCCTTAAGCTCTAGACTCTATAAACACCATTAGATCAACTGAAAATTCCCACACACCTGTATTTTGCGTTTGTGAAAAACCATTTTATGATACTCATTCGTCTGGCCATTATATCGTATCACAGAATAAGAGACAAGAATTGAATTCTGCTACGTCTAGGATATACATTATGACACTGTACACTCCTTCGTGCATTTTGTTTAAAGGAACATATACGTTACCGTACTACAGGTTTACTGTAGTGACTCAACTCACTGTGTTTAACAATAAAATTAATAGCTTTATTTGATGATAAAAATGTTGTAATGAAAAATAATTGTTTTGGATTGGAAAATACATCAGCACGTTCATTGGGTGAAGTAACATTAGACATGATGACGTAGTGGTCAATTTGTTTGTCTCCCACAACGGTGGACGGATTTCGATTCCCAGTTAATGTAAGCGAGATTTTCGAATGAAACGTCATATCCGGTAGTTCGGATTCCACATAATAGGAAGATTCCACGACTCATGGTAGCGAGATTAGTGGTCACGTAAAACTACAAGCTTCTTAACATTCCTCTTGACGCAATTTTTTATCAACTATTTTGTGTTTTACTTTTGAATTCTCAGTCCCAACTCTTGTAATGAAAGGCATTTATCCTCTATCAATATTTGATATAATGGTGAAAGCAGTAGTCTGTTGATCATGTTTATCAACTCATGTATGAGGAAAAAAATGCTAGTTTTGCTGACAAATTTGATAAATTTACCGGTAGTTTAAAACGTTGCTTAATTTGTACAACAAACATTTGAAAACAATATTGTGTCACAAGAGGATATTTTATGGCATTATTTGCAGCGACAACTTCTGCATGAGTAAGGTGCTGTGAAGTATAATGTTATTCAGAACATCTCAACTTGTCCGGGAGGGTACCACAGTGAGGTCCTTCTCTATAGAACGGCACCTCGCCGGGGCCGTGTGACGGGTTGGCCACTGTACGCAGCAGACTGTCGGGCAAGGCACTGGCACTAGCAGCAGCGTAGCGCCCAACTAGTTTAACACATCTACTCCCTTTAACGTATTTAATAATAAACATTACATGAATTCCACAGTACTTTAGTTGCTGGAAACGCTGTCCTTCATTTTCTAAGCACACGTGGCACCAACGTAGGAAGTTTTGGGACACTTGCTGTAATTCATCCTCACTGATATTTCGTATCAGTGTAGTTATTTCGTTCTCGAGAACCTCCAGAGTACGCGGATGTTTCTTTATAACTTTTATTTGAGGTTCCCCACAAGTAAAAAATTCACGGCGGTAAAACTTACGAACATATTTACTGTAAGACTTGTTCTTGAGAAGGTGGGTTTTCACTAGGAAAATTCGACGTTTTCTTCTATACCTAACTATGTTCACGGGATACGATATTGGCTACAGTACTTCACAACTGGTCCTAATTATATCAGCAGCGTCTGTAATCAATGCAATGACAGCGTTCGGTGCTTACCGACCCGCTGTTGCGTAATCAGTAAATGCTAGTCATCTGGCGGTGACTCAACGCTCTCAACCCGTCACACGGCCCCGGTGATGTTCCGTTCTATAGAGAAGGACCTCACTCTAATACCCCCCCCCCCCCCCCCCGTCAAGCCCTGAATAGAAACACTGATTTTGTCCATGTGTACACCCACAAACTAGACATGACAATTATTTTGGCTGTCGACGATTCAGATATCTTCAGCATGTGTTTCTCGTTTTATTCAACTTATACATCGTTTAAATAAACCGAGCTCCTTCGGAAAGTGACGAGGTTACGATTGAAGTGTTCCTCTTGAGGATTGACTCTGACGACGCTCGTAGTGAAGCAGGTATATTACAGTTGAGGATACAACTTCTTCCAAAGTTACTAGGGACAGCAGTGACTTGTTCTTCGTTGCAGAAGATTCGCGATCACTTTAGTAAATTGCTGGCTGTAACAGCTGTGTGCAGTGCGATACCTGTCCACACTCTTGAAGATTAGACAGCGATAAGGCCTCCTTTAATACCATTCGCTTTCAGTCTTACTCAACAGAAGTGAACTGTATTTCCGAGTTTCGAGAGGTGTATGTGAAGCTTCATCATCTCGACATCTGGGGAGTTCAAGAAAAATAAATCATTTTCCAGAGTAGAGCAAGCAGGCATTGAAGGAGTGCTAAGGTCACATTGAAATGTAACTTATATGTTTATTGAGGGGTTCAGTTTCTAAATGGTGTGGGGAAATTATTCGTGAGGGCATTCAATAAGTATAAAACGATAATATTGGAATGCTGACGAAAGAAATTAGTAAACTCTATTGACATCGAATTGGTAAGTGTGAACTCACAGGGTAATTCTGAAACTCGTGAAGCAACTTCAGCAGCAATTGACGAAGCAAAAATGTTTATAATGTGTATTAACACAGACGAGAAAAGCTGTTCTATAGAAAATAAGTCTGTTGACATCAAAAATATCGATTTAGGTACTAGAAAGTCAGTTTTGAAACTATTTTTCTGGAGTGCGATTCACTTCTTTTGTTAGTAGGCCTACACTGGATTTAGAGGTCTAGCAATGTCTAATCGCATAAAAGACTAGTGCTATCAGAGTAAGCACTTGATGACAAAATTACAAACTAGTACAGTTACTGGCAGCTAGCTCTGCAATTGCCCATTACCCTACTCTTGATCACTACTGCAACCTAATACATTTGCCACGCTAAGCGGCACTGGCTTAGACTAGTAATGTCCACTGTCGGGAGTGTCAATGTTCTCACAATCAGATAGGGCCGTATTTGGCACGATCAACACACCGCTCTACACCCCTCTCCTACCACTGAGCTCTCAAGGTCAAGTGCAGGAATGCGTGCTAGTTGCGGACAACCCTAACTGATACCTTTTTGGTGCTAGTTGCGTACATTTCCTGCGCCATCCCTTGCTAGTTGCGAACATAGCTTGTGAAATTGGAATACGTGGGAATTTTCGCAACCAGATCCATGCCCTGATCGAGGAGTCTTCGCATTTATTGACGGAAGATGACGTTTGGTTGTGTGGTTAATTCTTCTCGCATCCTCTTTCTGCAGTTTGACTTCGCCACCTCTACCTGTTCTGGCCACATTTGGAATGCACAGATGAGGAGTATTTCCAGTGACTTCATTGCTGGTAGTAGTTTTTAATGCACCCTTACATTTCACGTGCCACTCCTGAACACACACCCAGTGGATAGTATTTTCAGTTTTTCGATGCTGCCGGTGTCGCTCCCCTTTAACAATTACGGAAGGCTTCCCTTTGTTGTACTTTGGAAAAGAGACGAGCAACTGACATGAGCCTTAAGTACATTTAACCTCCAAGGAATTCCCAGGGAATAACCCGGGTGCCTGGCCTTAAGTATATTTAAACTCCCAAGAATCCCCAGGGAATAACACAGGCGTCTGGCTTCCCGATCCTTGTCCGCAACTAGCGCCATCTAATGGTGCACTTCATACCATGTCCACAACTAGCTCGTCCGCAAATCACACGACACCAAGTGCAGTGCTAGTCGGCGGGATCTATTCGTAAAAGATACGTACAATATATACAATAGAGTACCTTTCTGCGTCCATTATTGTGAAACGAAATGACATCAGGGAAGCATTCACTACAGGAACAGCTTGGCATGGGAAGGAGCTATGAGTGGATGCTCTGAAGCGGTGGGGATGAGTTGCAATTGTGATTTGTTTCATGGTGGCTCGTGTGTTGAAGTCCAATACTATTCTACATCTCTACAAGAACACAGAAGCTGCTAAAACGTTAATGAAATGCCATCAACGACAATGATTTTGCAAGAGTGGGAAGAACAATTTCTATGAACTGATTATAGTGGAAATGCAACGTGTTTAATTTGTTGTAATGTCGTTCAAAACTTCAAGGTTATCATTCGGGAAGTAATTCACGAACTATATTTTATATTTAAAGAAATAATAGACTTGGAACCTGGCATTCAGTTGTTCGCTTGAGCAATCTTTGTTGCAATTGATAATGTTGCTACCACACCTCAACTAGAAGTGATTGGCTCGCAGAATGATGTAGAACTCAATCATGGTTTCCACGACTATGCCACTTTGCTGTCGGATAACTTAGCATGTTTAGTTTGTTAAATAGTTAGTTATTGCTGCTTTAAGGGGAGGAACTACAAGGTCATGTGCACTTGCATGTTTAAACCTATGTTAACGGTTACAGGGATTTTCAAAGTATTAGAGGAGCACAGTAAAATTATAATTCGGTACAATTAGCAGTAATATATAATCCCAATTTCTGACAGAAAAGAAATTCACTGGCTGTGAAAGTCGATATAGCCTGCCATCTTTTTAGAAAAGAAAAGATTATCCACATTTGATCTTTATTTCTCAAATACAGGGTGCCGCACGAAAAGTCATACACTGGAAATTGTTTATAGAATATTTAATATACAACATATTTAATAAAGAATGCCATTACAACATTCACTGAAATGTGCATGATTAGTCAGTATGCGGGACATGTTCAATATGCCCACCTTCTCGGCGTACAACAGCTTCTAGACTAACCTGCATGTTTGTGACCACTCCACGACACAATTACCTCACTCAACCCTCGGAAGAAAGTCACAATGGCCGCTTGCAATTGCAGCACATTTTCTGGTTTCTATCGGTAGATTGTCTCCTTCAAATATCCCCACAGGAAGAAGTCGCAGGGATTAATATCGGCACTATGTGGTGGCCAGATTGAGCCACTCTAAAAACATTCGGGATATCGATGGGACACCACTCGGGGTCAGAAATGTTCATGCAGGGAGTCCAGAACAACATTTGCTGTGTGCGGACGAGCTCCATCTTGCATAAACTCTTGCGTCACTATTGTTAGTCGTGTTGCAAAAAGTTGTGGAAGGAAACTGTTTTGCAACATATCCATGTAACGCACACTGTTGACTCTGTCATTAATAAAGAAAGATTGGCCCAATAATTCCATGACTGGAAATTGCAGCCCACACACACACTTTCACACCATGACTTTCAACCTCGTGCACAATAGCAGGCCGTTCTTTCGCCCAAAACCAGACATTCTGTTAGTTCACAGCACCGTTGAGATAAACGTGTGCCTCATCATTGAACCATGTGTTGTGCAGTACTGGACCACCTTCATGCAGCAAACTGTAGCCTACTTGCCGTTGCTTGCCTAGCGCCGTTAATTTATGACCTGTTGTCATTTTGTATGGGAATTGGTCAAGCTCAGACTGCAGGATTGTCTGAATTGACCCACAAGAGATGCCCACCTGAACACAGGCAGTTCTGGTGGATTTGAAGGGGCTCCGAGCCACAGACGCTCTTACAGCAAACTGGCTTGAGACGGGTTCGTTTTCTCTCCAGTATATTGCCTTTTGTTTTAAATTGGCTGGCCAGTCTATAGACCGTCTGCCGGCAGGGAGCCCACCGGGTACGGAAATGAACACGAAACCTTTCCGAGTCCGAATTACACTCTTTGTGTCCGCATAAAACAACACTGTTTTCACCTCCTATTCGCGCGTCAACCTCCCTTTGTCCGCCATGCTGTATAACTGGAAGCCGGTACGCATGCGCGACTTGTGCTGCTGTCTGTCGAATCACGCATGAAATAAGGTTTCTGTTCACCAATGGACATGGTTGTGAGCCCAGATTTACACATTTTATAAACCCTTTTCAATGTATGACATTTCGTGCGCCACCCTGTATATAATACAGAACGTTCTAAAGTCTTGTAAGTGGAATGTATTTATGTGGTAAGTAGCAAGTTAGTTTAAATATTTTGTTTCTGAGCATACAAAAGTTAATTTCCTTTTACAGTCAAACTATTCAAATGAAGTACTGAATGTTCTTCTTCTTCTTCTCTAAATGCCGTAGATGTCACAAACAATTCATGATTCCTAAACTAAGAAGATGTGCAAACCAACAGCACGTTACAGACGTGCAGACAGGAGTCATTCAGGTGAAGGTCATGAATACTGGTCAGAAGTTACGGCTGGTCTCGCGAAATTTGAGGGAACTCCTCCAACCACATGTTAGTCCCTTTCTCTCATACTCACGCGTGACACTTGTAGCGCGGTTGCTACTCTGAATCTGCTTCTAGGTTTCCCACGAAGTCATTGCAGTAACATGGGTTTTTGGGAGATCTACTCGCTGTTTTGAAAGCCATCGGGGACATCATTTCCTTGCTTTGTTATGTAGCTCAACATGGTGCAAACTCAAAGTAATAGAGCATACGATTTGCCAACATGTTTAAATAATGCACTAAACCAGGCGTTCTCACCTGGTGCTCTTTAAATGAAATGTTGTTCTCCCGTTATACGAGCCACAATGTGCTCGCGAGCACAAGTTCCCCTCAGATCCATTCTTCAATTCAAATTCTGTTGCACGAACCGGAATAATAGTGTTTTCATTACAAGTTTTGACTGTCAGAAATTTTACTATTTTGTGAAATAGTATTTTTAATCTACAGTAAAAATAATTGGACATCCCTGTTTTATGAGTAACGCGAAAATGCTGGTTTTACTCGTCTGTCCATACATACGCATGAGTTATGCAAGCAGCTGCAGCATGTCTGGTGAGCGGTAAATCCCTAGCTATTTCAGCACTTCATATGGAGAGAGAGGAGCATGCTTGCTGCATTATTATTATTATTATTATTATTATTATGCTTGCCACGGTGGGTGAGTGGTTATCGTGTCGGACTACCAATCCCAAGCTTGCAGGTTTGCTCCTGGGCGTGGTAAGTAATTTTTGAAAGGCGACAAAAATCACGGCACGCATGTCATACGATATTGGCATGTTAAAGAACCCATTTGAATTCAGTAGGCCTTGTTCATAGTGGCAAAATTAATCTCAGGATTTTCCGCCAACACAAAGTTCCTCCGTTCTCTACTAGAAAGCGCTATAGTGTCAATTAGCATAGATATCTAACTTCCTGGATTTCCATAGCATTCCAAGGAACGACCAAATTCGGCATGCAAGCTGCCCTCTGGGCGTCAAATAACAAAGCTTTCACCCGGCACCCGAGGCCATACGATATTATTATTATTATTATTATTATTATTATTATTATTATTATTATATTCGATTTATGGTGGTCGGGTACTTGGTATGGCATGAGGGTGGCGCTTAGTGACAAATGCATTGAGAACACCGGTACTAAACCACTTCTCCACCCCACTAAATCATGCACCTTTCACTAAACGCTTTTCACGTCTTTGGGCACTTCTTGACCAGGGAAATCATATGATCCTGGCTGCCTTGTCATACCGCAGCCACCCTGTACAGCACGCAGCGATAATGTTAACAGGGTTGGTTACAGTTTTCAACAACGGATGATTTCCATTCACTTCCTTGGCAAAGAACTGAAATAATTGAATGTCAGCTAAGGCAGCGACAAGTGAGATGGTCGGAGGCTCTGTTGCTGTCAACGCTCGTTTATTCTCGGCACAGATAATTAGAGACTCGGAGTCACTTCCACCCGCCTCCTTGTTCAATCTGAGTTCATTCCGACAGTCAGCTGCTCTGCCCACACAAACCATACACTCATTTCATGTACACCACGTCGCGTCGTATCGTTCACTAGCCAATTTACTAAGATCAAATGTCACTGCCACGTGGTAGCTGCATCAGGTGATCGGATACGACTGATGTTTGTGATGCACTAGCTACGACTTACGGTTTTCAAACCAGAGCGTGAATCACGTTCTTTGTCTTACATTAGGTCATCAAGAGAGCAAAAGAACGGCACAACGCACAGCACTATTGCAATGCCACAGAATACCACTACGGCCACTATGCTGATATTTTGAGCAAGAACACAGGACGACGTCTTCACATCACAGAGCTCAGTCGTAGGTGATCATTTAATGAAGCTGTCACGTGACATATGTCTAGTTCTGGAGGTTGCTAAAGTGATAAGTAAAAAATGACATGACGAGGTCGACCAGGTATACAGTTTACGCCCCAGTTTTTGTCCGGCCAACCACGGTTGCGCTGTCGTACAGAGGACAGTTAGCGAGCCTCTGGCATGTACAATTGATACGTGAGTAGGGGCGTGGTGGCTCAAGCGGTCTAGCTGTATGCCTCTCACCAAGGCGGTCCGGGTTCGATTCCCGGTCAATGCATGTGAGATTTTCGAAGTGAAATGCCATGTCCTGTGGTTCGGATTCCACGTAAAAAGGAGGTCCCGTGGCTCATAATCTACAGATTAATGGTCACGTTAAACTACAAGCTTCCTTCCTTTTTGATACGTGAGTAGGGTGACCAGTTCCAGTACTGTGAAATAGAGGACAACAAAGGGAAAAATTGAGGACATTAAGGGAAACAAGATGTTCAGTAAAGAACATATAGCCTACTTTCTCCCAAATGAATGGGTATTGTTATAACTCTTTGTCCTTTTCAAGGAGTATAATTGAATGATGGTTGTAGTAGCTTGTTGAAATACAACGTGCTATAGGGATATTAAACATGAATATGAGGTGTCCTTTGCTAGTGCTACCTCTATAAAAAATTTCATTCAATTCGGTTTCACCGTGTTTGAATTGATATGGCGAATGGATTTGCACACATACATGGCCGCTATATGAAAACTATTGGGCTGATGATCTTGTAGTCAGTCATAAGATGCTTTCCACAAAAGGCATGTTGTTGCAAAATCTGGTAGAAATCAAATTATTAGGATGGTCGTAATTTGATTTAAGCTTTGAACATTTGTGTGGCCGCCATTACGTTTCCGTCAAGATGGCGGCGATATAAAACTTGACACTGCGGTGCCCTTTGCTAGTACTACCTCTGTACCAAATCTCGTTCCATTCGGTCTCACCGTGTTTGAATTGATAGGGGGAATCGATTTTCACACAAAGAGAGCCGCCATCCGCAAAATATTAAGCTAATGACCTTTTAGTTTGGTCAAAGGATGCTCCCTCCATAGAGGTATGTTGTTGCAAAATTTGGTAGAGATCGGATGATTAGGTTAGTCGTAATTTGATTTAAGCTTTGAACATTTGTGTGGCCACCAATACGTTTCGGTCAAGATGGCGGCGATATAAAACATGACACTGAGGTGCCCTTTGCTAGTACATTCTCTGTACCAAATTTCGTTCCATTGGGTTTCACCGTGTTCGAATTTATAGGGGGAATCGATTTTGACACAACGATGGCCGCCATCCGCAAACTATTAGGCTAATGACCTATTAGATTAGTCAAAGGATGCTCCCTCTATAAAGGTATGATGTTGCAAAATTTGGTAGAGATAGGATGATTATGTTAGTCGTAATTTCATTTAGGCTTTGAACATTTGTGTGGCCGCCATTACGTTTCTGTCAAGATGGCGGCGATATAAAACATGACACTGAGGTGCCCTTTGCTAGTGCTACCTCTGTACCAAATTTCGTTCAATTCGGTTTCACCGTGTTTGAATTGATAGGGGGAATCGATTTGCACACATACTTGGCCACCATCTGCAAACTATTGGGCTGATGATCTTGCAGTTTGGTCAGAATATGCTTCCCACATAAAGATATTTTGTTGCAAAATTTGGTAGAGACTAGATTATTAGGTTGGTCGGAATTACATTTTAGCTCTTAACATTTGGGTGGCCACGATTACGTTTCCGTCAAGATGGCGGAGATATAAAACATGACACTGCGGTGCCCTTTGCTAGTGCTACCTCTGCACCAAATCTCGTTCCATTCGGTTTCACCGTGTTCCAATTGATAGGGGGAATCGATTTTCCCACAAAGATAGCCGCCATCCGCAAAATATTAGGCTAATGACCTATTAGTTTGGTCAAAGGTTGCTCCCTCCATAAAGGTATGTTGTTGCAAAATTTGGTAGAGATCAGATGATTAGGTTAATCGTAATTTGATTTAAGCTTTGAACATTTGTGTGGCCGCCATTACGTTTCCGTCAAGATGGCGGCGATATAAAACATGACACTGCGGTGCCCTTTGCTAGTACTACCTCTGTACCAAATCTCGTTCCATTCGGTCTCACCGTGTTTGAATTGATAGGGGGAATCGATTTTCACACAAAGAGAGCCGACATCCGCAAAATATTAGGCTAATGACCTTTTAGTTTGGTCAAAGGATGCTCCCTCCATAAAGGTATCTTGTTGCAAAATTTGGTAGAGATCGGATGATTAGGTTAGTCGTAATTTGATTTAAGCTTTGTGTGGCCGCCATTACGTTTCGGTCAAGATGGCGGCGATAAAAAACATGACACTGAGGTGCCCTTTGCTAGTACTATCTCTGTACCAAATTTCGTTCCATTGGGTTTCACCGTGTTCGAATTTATAGGGGGAATCGATTTTGACACATAGATGGCCGTCATCCGCAAACTATTAGGCTAATGACCTATTAGATTAGTCAAAGGATGCTCCCTCTATAAAGGTATGATGTTGCAAAATTTGGTAGAGATAGGATGATTATGTTAGTCGTAATTTCATTTAGGCTTTGAACATTTGTGTGGCCGCCATTACGTTTCTGTCTAGATGGCGGCGATATAAAACATGACACTGAGGTGCCCTTTGCTAGTGCTACCTCTGTACCAAATTTCGTTCCATTCGGTTTCACCGTGTTTGAATTAATAGGGTGAATCGATTTTGACACAAAGATGGCCGCCAACCGCAAACTATTAGGATAATGACCTAGTAGATTGGTCAAAGGATGCTCCCTCCATAAAGGTATGTTGTTGCGAAATTTGGTAGAGATCGGATGATTATTTTAGTCGTAATTTCATTTAAGCTTTGAACATTTGTGTGGCCGCCATTTCGTTTCTGTCAAGATGGCGGCGATATAAAACATGACACTGAGGTGCCCTTTGCTAGTGCTATCTCTGTACCAAATTTCGTTCCATTGGGTTTCACCGTGTTCGTATTAATAGGGGGAATCGATTTTGACACAAAGATGGCCGCCATCCGCAAACTATTAGGCTAATGACCTATTAGATTGGTCAAAGGATGCTCCCTCCATAAAGGTATGTTGTTGCAAAATTTGGTAGAGATCGGATGATTAGGTTATTCGTAATTTGTTTTAGGCTGTGAACATTTGTGTGGCCGCCATTACGTTTCCGTCAAGATGGCGGCGATATAAATCATGACACTGAGGTGTCCTTTGCTAGTGCTACCTTTGTACCAAATTTCGTACAATTCGCGTTCACGGTGTCCGAATTGATAGGTGGGGACAGACATTCAGAGTACACACACTCACACACACACACACATACACACACACAGACAGATACACTTTTTTTCGCCCTGTGTTGATCTCATAAGTCTACTTTCATTTTTTGCAAAAATCGAAAGTAGGCTAAAAAGAGGACAGATCTAAAAGTAATAAAACCATATAAGATACGAAAAAAGGTTGTCTAGAGTTTGCGAACTGCCGCAGACTTGTACACTTTTTTTGTGTTTATTTGAAGAAATGCGGCTATCCAAATCTCGAGAACCTACGAAATTCCATGAAAATTTAATGTAAATAACGCTTTTTTAATATTTGTAATTTATTAACTAAAACAATATATTATAGAACTTACCATGATTTGCTACCGAGACGAAAGAGCAGTTGGGCAAATTTTACATTCTTCCTCAAAATCATTACGTCCAAGCTTGAAAGGAGGATATTTGGTTTTCAAAGCATCTGTAAACTTGCACTTTCGTTTAGGCATCTTGAATGCGAACAAATTTTTAACTCGCAAACTCACAACCAAGCCGCAAGACTGCCATTCAACGGAGCACAAACAGAGAAACACATTCCCAAACCCAGTGTGGACCAGAAATAAAAATAGTAGCGCGGCACATCAGTAAAAACAAGTAGTTCCGTGAAGAACTATACAGCCTATTTTCATATATCCTGCTAATGTTAATTGCCTCTATCAACATACAAAAATTCAGTTTAATTGCTGTAACAGATTCGTAGATATAGAGTACCGCCTAAATATTTCGGATGATCGCCAGGTTGGATTTTTATTTATGTACTATTACATTAAGATTATTGTGTACGTGTGGTATTCAAACTTCAATCGCATGATTAGAACACAAGAAGTAAAAACGAGATTTTAAAATTACGCACAGCAGCCATCTTGTGTTTATGCAAACAATTGAAATAAATTAGATGCCAGTGGATCAACATTTGTATAAGCATTTAACGTGCAACGTTTCACGACACTCGGATAGTTAATTCGCGAGAAACGCCCATTTAAATATTTATACTTCGCGTCGCCGCCATGTTGGATTTGTGCTCACCAGGTTACTGAAAGTCCTTTAGGTGAACATATGTTCATAGTCTCTATGAACATTAAAAAATTCGGTTTGGTTGCTGTAAAGATTCACAGATATTGAGAACCATCTAAATATTTCGGAAGCTCGCCATTTAGGATTGATGTATAGGCCATAGAGTTATGTACCATTCAAGGACAATTATTGCCTAGTTTCATTATTCAAACTTTCACTTCGATCGCATGATTACGACACAAGAAATAAAAACTTAATTTTAAAATTTCGCACAGCCGCCATCTTGAGGTTATGTAAACAATTGAATTAAATTAGAAGGCAGTGCATTACAATCTGCAAAATCATTTACTGTACTTCATTTCACTGCACTCAGAGAGTTAAATCACGAGAAAAGTCTATTAAAACATTTCAAATTCGCTTGGTCGCCATGTTCGTTTTGTACTTTACAGGTTTATGAAATATACATAGGTAAACTTGTATCAGTACCCTTTATCACCGTACAAAATTGCAGGCTGATATCTGTAATAGTTTCGGAGATATAGAATGACAGTGAAAGATTTCGCACAGCCGCCATTTTGAGGTTATGTAAACAATTGAACTAAATTAGACTCCAGTGCATTACAATGTGTAAAAACATTTGCTGTACCATGTTTCATTACGTTTGGATAGTTAAATCGCGAGAAAAGTCTATTTAAAGTCTCAACTTCGCTTGACCGCCATGTTGGTTTTGTAGTGAACTTTTAGTAGTGCGCTTTATCACCGTACACAATTTCAGGGCGATATCGGTAATAGTTTAGGATATATTGAATGCTAGTGAAATATTTCGCACAGCCGCCATGTTGGATTGGTGAGACGTAATAAAATTTGAAGGACACGGTCGAGGTCACCGGGAATAGTGCTATGAACTTACCGAGTTTCATTGAAATCGCTCCAGCCGTTTAGATTTTATTAGGGGACACACACACACACACACATCTCACACACACACACACACACACACGGACACACGGACAAAAGGTGATCTCATAAGCCAATTTTTTCAAAATTCAAAATGGGCTAAAAAATAACTATTGCCATGGCGCCATATAAACTACGAAAAACTAAAATATACATATACATTCATACGATATTATAGTAAATTAATAAAAAAAAAGGTGGACATTTAGACAATTTTAGAAAATGTTCGCGGACAGAGGACAGAGACATAAATTGGAGGACATGACCGCGAAAATGAGGACGTCTGGTCACCCTATACGTGAGTTCCTTTTCGCGCATCGCAACTGACATCTCATGTATCAATTGCCTGAGGCTCGCCGTCTATCCTCTCTGTACGACTGCGCAACTAGGGCTAACCGGCCAAGAACTGTGGCGTAAACTGCACCAGTGGCCATGAACTTTATCACCACGACTGTTTTCATTAGCCTATATATTCTACACTCTGCTACAACTATGTGCTGTATGAATGATTTAGGAGAATGGCTCCTGAGTTCTCTTAAGACAGTCATATCTGAAGGGTAAGTGTTGAAAACGAAACCACCCTAGTAACTGTGATAAGTTCACTTTGATTTGCTCCGCAAAGGTTTACCACCAAACAAAGATTATTGGCATCTCTTTGCACGAAGTAGCCACTGCAGAGAAAACAGTGCACATGAATTGAGATATCTTTGATGCGTAACCTATGTGTATATTAAATTCCCAATATTACGTTAAACTAGCCATCCAAGGGCACTCGGTTATCACAGGTGAGATCTTTAGCTTCTTCGTCATTTTATATCGAATTAGGCTAGTCTTGCCGAGCTTGCACAATGAAGTGAGACTCGCTTTAATAGGCGTTCCTCACTCCACTGCTCATGAGCCCATCGTCGTTGATCATTTTCAAATTCGAATGTTTGTACATAGTTAAATTCTTTAATCATTTTATAGTCATTTGTTTAAATCATCATGACGATGTAAAAATTTTAACAACTTTTTATTGAGAGATCAAACCATAGACTGTTTTATGAGAATTTTTAGTATGTTTGACTGAAGAAGGCTCTCAGAGCCGAAACATGTCTTAAAGTGTATATTGACATCGAGTGATATAAAAAATTAAAAAATAAAATAATAATAATAATTGTGTATTGTCAAGTGGATATTTGTGTTACATATCATAATCGATACGGGAAATCTTGGAATAGTGACTAAAGTCATAGATATTAATACAGTGGGACTGGTGAGATCAACTAGTACAACAACTGTTGAAAGCATTACTTTTCTTAAGCTTACTTGCTAATACAATTTCGTAGATAATGATTTGTTAACAGACTGAACTACAAGGCCATACCGCTAGGAATCCCGCTGCATATACAGTATGTCAACAGGAGATTTAAGAGCTCAAATACATGCACCAACCACAGATAAGTCGTTGCCAGTTAAAACATCACCAGAAATCTTTTTTAATTTGCCTCGTTTTTGTGTGACGGAATAATTTCTATCAGGGTCTGTTTTGATAACGGTTGTGTACTTCAGGTCCTTATAATTTCTGAAATCTTAATGTTGCGACAAGTCTCTCATGTGGTGAAATTGCTTTTCTCATGCAAGAGTTTTGTGTATGTGGAGTTACCAATTTCAACAAATTATTGTATGTCTCCATGTCCATTCGTAAGTAACTTCGCCAGTCTTCAAGTGTAACACAAAACTCATTAAGTGATCTAACGTGAAAATTGTTCCCTTCTTAGTAGCCAACGTCTTGATCAAATTGTACGTCACGCGGATGCATATCTTTATTAAGTTTAATTCACAGACTTCTTGCAAGATAACCTGCGAAAAGGCGGCTTCGGTGGCGTAGTTGGAAGCATGCTGAGCTTCTATGCGCAAGATTGCGAGTGAAAAAGCCAAGTTCACGGCTAGGTGTCGTTGACGGTAGCAATTGGTAGGAAGAGTAGACACTACTTGAAATTGATCGTCTGCAGTCCTTACCAAAATTACAGATAACACACACTAATACAGACATCACAATTAACACCGGTCATCAGACAGAATCTACACACAACCAAAGTACACGGGGCTATATGACCGCGTTGTCGCAGCCCCTAAACTGAGGATCCAACCAACCAAACTGCGAAAACTGACCACAGTGATATACCTTCTTCCATGACTATTTCCACTCAACGGAATATTTGGTCCTGAAAACTGTGCTATGTAGACATGTTTAGTTTGTAGAGTCTTTTTAAACCAATCTGATTTTCGCACACATTTGCACCAAGAAGTCGTTGCGTGTGAAACCCACTTAACGGGACGTGTCCTTTTTAAGTATCTGTAGTATTTGTTGCCACTGAAACTATCAGTTCATATGCCAATATCATGTTTTATGATTGAATGTTGTTCGTGTGATATACTAGGTCTTAACAATTCATTTATATGTTGTGACCAAACTGACTGCTATAATTTATGGCTAGAATTCAGTAGTTAAACTTTCATTATGGAGTAACAGCACCAATGGACATGCAATTGTATACCGTTTGTCAACATGCTTCGTAAATTGAATGCATTACATTTAAACACAACCCATTCTGAATACTCGCATCAACAAATGCTGTGTTTGAAATGTGAAAGATTTGTGAGCGGACATAGTGAAAATAGATATTGCTCGTTGTAAACGAAATGTATGAATAAAAGAGGTGATCTGAAATGATTTCAGGGCTCATGTTAGTTGGCACGAACGTCAAAGCATGGCATTGTAGCAAAGCTGTTATTAATCAGATCCATTTTAATTCCACAGAGCATATTGTACAATGATTAATTCTGACAAAAGTAAAATCGATTGAAGTGAAAGAATATCCAGATTTCGATTTGACATTCAGTGGATAATGCATTATTGTGGTCTACTGAAGAAAATTCTGTTTTTTATGCATAGCTCCCTACAAATTGTAGGCGACATGAACAAAAGCTGCATTTATAGCTGAACATCGAACAATACATTGATAGTTAATGTTCTGCAATAGAGAAATAAAGGAATAAAGGAATGAATAAATAAATAAATAAATAAATAAATGAATAAATGAATAAATGAATAAATGAATAAATGAATGAATAAATGAATAAATGAATGAATGAATTAATGAATGAATAAATGAATGAATAAATGAATTAATGAATGGATAAACGAATAAATGAATGAATAAATTAATAAATGAATGAATAAATAAACACATAAATAAATGAATAAATGAATGAATAAATAAGAAAATTAATAAATGAATAAATGAATAAATAAATAAATAAATAAATTGATAAATGAATAAATGATTAAATAAATGAATAAATTAATGAATGATTAAATAAATGAATAAATGAATGAATAAATATAAAATAAATAAATAAATAAATGAATAAATAAATAAGTGAATAAATAAATGAATAAATGAATGAATAAATACAAAATAAATAAATAAATAAATAAATAAATAAATAAATAAATAGATAAATAAATGAATAAATAAATAAATATATAAATAAATAAATAAGTGAATAAATAAATGAATAAATGAATGAATAAATATAAAATAAATAAATATAAATGAATAAATAAATCAATAAATGAATAAATATAAAATGAATACATAATTTAATGAATAAAATAATAATTAAATTAACGAATTAATGATTAAATAAATAAATTAGTACATGAATGAATGAATAAATGTAACATAAAGAAAGAAATGAATGAACGAATAAATAAATAAAAATGAATGAATGAATGAATGAATATAAAATAATAAATAAATGAATAAATATAAAAGAAATGAATGAATAGATAAATATGTTAGTAAGTAACTAACTAAGTAAATTTATTAATCAATAAATATATAAATAAATACAAAATTGGAAGTGTTTGATGTCTTATAGGATCTTAGAACATCGTGGTATTTAGGTGTGTGTCAAGTTTTTCTGATAATTATGGCATCAATACCACAGTAGTACATGTGTGTTTGCTTATAACTGGAACTAGAATTAGCAAGTAGGTGGACGTGGCCTTGCCGTAGATACCTTCCCGACATATTCATGTAGTAGGACAGCCCTCTAACATGAATTCAAATGCGTAGAAGAACCAGGAATTGAACTCAGGGTCGTTGGAACAGTTGTGACAATACGTACCGTTAGACTTTGAAAGAGGCACGTATTAATTTCAAAACACATTATCCTGTTGGAAGGAATTTTTCATTGTTGCTTTAGTAAAGTAAATTAGAACGATTTTCAGTCGGTCAACCCGATTGTGCGCAAATTGTAATGGGTGTTATTGCATAAACCTGAAAAAAAATAAGACACGAGATTAACCCTTTACAGGGCACAATATTATTGAAGATGTTTCATTTGTATTCATTTTAATTTCATATTAATTATTTTAGCCTAATTGTAATTATTATTCATTTTAATTTTTGTTTTCTTAAACATTTCTTTGTTCATATTTATTTTGTTTATTCCTATTTTTAAATTATATTTATAACCCAAAAATGAATATTATAAATTTATTATAATTTTGTTTCTTATTATTTATTTTTAATTTTTACAGGCATATTTAATTTTAATTATAATTTTTATTTTCATATTTTACTTGTATATTTTTCACTCTTTAGTTTTAATTGCTATTATTTAAAAAATAATTTTATCAAGCATCTTAGGTAATATTTGGTTTTCAGAAATATTATTATATTTGAATTGCAGCCAATGGCCACAACAGCACTGCTCTCGTTGTTGTTTTCAGAAATATTAACAATTCCAAAAAAATCGATATATCGTTGAAATATTCAAACATCAGTATCTCTGACAATATAAATTATCCTCATAGTAGGTGGTTAATATACTGATCACTAACCTATAAAGGGTTAATTAACTTGAACTAATCTCGTGAATTTTTTAAAGGAAATAACACCCATTAAAATTGGGTACAATCGTGCTGACAGACTGAAAATCATGAACATTTCGTTCAAATCACATGTGGAGGTGATTATGAGTCCTGTCCATATGAGTTGGACACCTGAGTGATGATAGGTGACATAGAAGTTCTGATCCTTGTTTGAAGACACAAAGCTTCCTTCGTTCAATGTAGAACAGAAACAGTTATTTTGCCTGTAACTGTTTCTTGCCTTTGTCGCCGGTCTCTAGAGCTCACCCCACTCCACCGCACCGCGGGAAATGAATCGCTTAGATAAGCCATCCACTAATCTCTTGAAATGAGAACCAGGTGGTGATTAATAAAATACCAAGTGAACTTTGTTGGAGACAAATCCTCTCCTCGGCGAGCTTAGAACTTGAGCTGTAATTCATCAAGAGAATTCGACTATCTCAGCGCTTGTCTGCGGGAGATACGTATCGCTGAGGAATTAGGTAACATTTATCGTGTGTAACATGCTTAAATATTGAATCAATATACTTTGATGCATAACACAGGTCTGAGAGTTCCAGCTCAATATGCATGTAGAATTAACGTCTTAAATCGCTCACCACGACCACTATGGAAAGCTGCAAAATAGGCTATCTGGAAATCAGAGGTTCGAATCCCGACTCTGAGTGTGGTTTTTGAGCGAGTGTTATCACCCTCTCTCCAGGCAAATACCTAAATAGCACATTATTTCAAGTACCGAGGCACCTAGTCCCACCTCCAACCCTAATAATTAAAGCTACACACACTCGTACAGTCACCACAGAAACAGAGGTTATCAAACAAATTGAGCGCACACCCAAGTACATGGTACTGATGACCAAGTATGTCCCACTCCACTAATACGAATTTACAGCTGTCCGCCTCGTTGTGTAATAGCTAGCAATCTTGGCTATCACCCCAGAGACCCGGAGACCCGGAGACCCGGATTCAATTCCCGGCTCTGTCAAGAAAATCAATTCTGGTTTGACGGACTCATGAGGTATAAATGTGAAGAGGTGGGTTTGAGTTCAACCTCTGTCATCCTGGAAGTGATTTTCCCAGTGGTTTTCCACTTCAAAATTCAGGCAAATGCCGGGATGGTTCTTAACGTAAAGCCACGACCGTTTCCTACCCAAATCATACATCGATTACAAATACACACACATCACAGTGGCACAGGTTATCAGACAACTTCTACACACACCCACGTACACGGGGATACATGACTACGATGTCGCAAAGCCCCATAAAGAAAATATGTTGTTATTTCATTCGGGACATTCTTTAATATATAAACAAATAAATATTTAAAAAAAATGTCTGATAACCTATGTTGTTGTGGTGTCTGTGCTGATGTGTGTATTTGTAATGCAGGTGAAGATTGGAAGGAGACAGCCGTGGCCTCACGTAGAAATGCGTGGAGTAGAAATGAGAAACGACCGTATGCCACTTCCAGGATGGCTGAGATGGGAATCGAACCCACCTTTAGTCAGTTTTGTCTCACGAGGCTCAGTGGATCCCATTCTAGCAATAAGACCAGAATTAAATTTCTTGGCACAGCCGGGAATTGAACATGGGCATCCGCGGTGACAGCTAAAAATGCTAGCCGCTATGCAACGAGGCGGACTTAACATCTTGTTGACTTGTACGTTATTTACATAACACCGCCTGTAAAACGCATTTGATAATGGTCGTGAAAAATACTAAGTTGTTTTGTGTTTGATTGAAATAAAGGTATATATCAAAGGACAATCCCCAAGCAGTTGAGAATAGGGTAGAACACAACAAGTAGCTGCTCCCGACATGTCCAGGTCACTGGCCTGCACTGATGATCGCAGGGCCTGATAAGCCCCTCCCCCACACGAACAGGAGCTGGAACTAGTTCTAGAGATCGTGATTCAGAGTCTCAGCTGTAGGTTGGTTACTACCACATGGAACGGCATGCTGGTACAGGACCTGCAGGCTCCTGTGTTCCCATTGCAAAGGTGTTGGCGATAAAGTTGTATGTGGCGGTTGGATTTTATGGCAGGATGCCTTCCCTGGCACCAACCTTTCCATGATGATTTTTTCTTTTAGGCTTTCTGACATCGTGGGCATGTAGTCACGTGGAGCCTGTGTCACTGTTAAAGGAATATAAAACTTAGTTAGCCTATCGAAGGAAGGGTCGAGAACAAGAATTGTATGGGTAGACCACGATTAGAATTTAAAAAAAAAAGGCGGCTTCGGTGGCGTAGTTGGTAAAATGCTAAGCTTCTATGAACAAGATAGTGGGTTCAAATGCGGCCGAAGCGTTAAAAATTCCTCAGTATGCCTTCCCTCGGAGGGGAAGTAAAACCGGCGGTCCCATGTCATAGATTTATGGCATGTTAAAGAACCTTCCACTAATTACACCTGTGTGAAGCTAAATTGTATAGGTTAGGAATGTAAACAACGCTCCTAGGTTTCTACGTTCGTTGCCAAGAGCCGACTACGGTGGCGTCTAGTAGCTAAGTTCTGAACTAGGCCTAGTAGTCGTTGACGGTGGCGTTTGGCGGCAAAAGTAGGAACTATTTGAAAAATTCAAAGTTACAGTCCTTACTTGAATTAAAAAACAGATATACACACTAATACAGCCAACAAAATTAACACCGGTTATCAGACAGATTCTACACACACCCAAAGTACACGGGACTACATGACCGCGTTGTCGCAGCCCCTAAACTGAGGAACCAACCAACCAACCAGAATTTAAAAAATGCCTCGGATGTAGTGTGAGATACATATGTAAGAATGAAACGATTAGCTCAGGACAGGGAAACATGGAGGGCTGCATCAAACCAGTCAAATTACTGAAGACCTAAAAAATAAGAACAATAGTAATAATAATAATAATAATAATAATAATAATAATAATAATAATAATGGATAAGAAACAAAGGTTCCGAATTGAAAACAAACAAAATCGTACGATCCACATCTTTGTCGAAGAAAGGGAAGCACGATCTCAAAGGATGAGGCAATACTGGGCCAAAAGTAAAGCTCAAAACAATAAAAAATGATTGATTTCATGTACTCCAAAGTTGGGTGAAACAAATAAATAAATAAATAATAATAATAATAATAATAATAATAATAATAATAATAATAATAATAATAATAATAATAATAACTTCTACATCGTATTGGCTGCTCACCGAGATATTATTATTATTATTATTATTATTATTATTATTATTATTATTATTTAATTTTGCGCATACGCTTACACAATCTCAGCATATTTTCTGGAAAGTAAACTTTTACAATCGCAGATATAGGCCTACATCATAAGGAACAAATTCTCGATGACTGCATTCCGAAGTAGATTTACACTTTTCTCTTAATATTAGAGTATTATTATTGATATTATTATTTACCTTTACAATCCTTTGTTTGTCTACCCCATATTATTCCAGTTTCGATGGGGTCGGGGATGAGATGCGATGATATTCCAATGTGGTGGACGGTTTTTACGGCAGGATGCCCTTGCTGACGCCAACCTCATGAAAGGAGACCTTAACAATCCATTAATTTCTGAAAAGAAAACTTCTTTCCTTGTTTACTCCTGGCACTGTAGTAGAATGTTGACCCCTGGCCACACGTGCCAGAGCTGATCACATGCGATACGCTACTCCATGACCCATGGTCACGCGCCATTAAATAAATGAAATCCTTTCATAACATCAACTTCAACGTCCGTTTAAGGGGTGTGTCCGAGGAGTTCTTGTGATGGTAGCTCGCTCAGATACGCGCAATTCTCTTGGATCAGTCCATTGGCAAATACTGTTAATACACGAAATACAATATAAAGGATAGTCTACTTTGTAGTTGGGTGCTTCAACTAACATTTGCGTCGATTCTTAACTAGGCCTAGATTAGTTGGTTTCTTAGTTTAGGGGCTGCGACAACGCGGTCATGTAGCCCCGAGTACTTTGGGTGTGTGTAGAATCTATCTGATAACCGGTGTTAATTGTGATGGCTGTATTAGTGTGTGTTATCTGTGATTCTGGAAGAAGGATTGAAGACGATTATTTTTTTCAAGTAGTTCCTACTTTTGCTACCAAATGCTACCGTCTACGACACCTAGCTGCAGACGTGGCTACTAAATGCCATCGCATTCTGCACCTGGTGGCGAACGTTGGAACTAATATAGCATTATCAAACTAATCTACAAATTTTAGCTTCCACGAGTGTAGTTAGTGGAAGGTTATTTTTCATGCCATAAATCTACTGTATGACATGGGACCACTGGCTTTACTTGCCCTCCGAAATAAGGCATATTGAGGGATTTTTAACGCTCTTAAAATATCCGATGACTTCGACCGGGTTTGAACCCGCGATCTTGGCCATAGAAGCTCAGCATGCTACCAACTACACCACCGAAGCCGCTAAACTAGGCCTATGCTCATCAACTCTTTGAGGTTAGGTGGTGCGAAAAATAAACCACCAGCTGTCATCGCTTCAATGGATGGTGATACGGGGAATGTACTACCAAATGTTGAAGGTCTGCCTCTTCCAGCATGCTGGTACACTCTCTGTACATTGTTGTGTTATGATGCTACTAGTTACTAGGTAGTACTGGTTGCTCATTTCCCTCCGTTATGTGTTTTAGTGGCTATTGTCCGTTGTCATGCGCACAGAGCTTATGGTGAATAAATAAATATCTTGTGCCTTAAGGGTCAGAATTCCTCTCAAATTCATGTGCTTAAAAGACGCACAAGGTAATGAGGGTCAGTATCTTCCAATTCACTAGAAAGTTAAAAAGAATGGAAGCTTGTAGTTTAACGTGACCGTTTTTCGCGATCATGAGACATGGGACCTCCCTTTTACGTGGAATCCAAACCACAGGAAATGGCATTTCACCTCGAAAATCTCACATGCAGTAGAAAGTTAACGTGTGTCCGTGTAGTCCACTGTTGTAGACTAGTAGTTCAAGCCAAATTGAAATTTCTTGGTAGGTCTGAAAATCGTACTCGGTTCTCCATGGTGAAATCAGTTACACTAACCCCTACACCAAGTACCGTATGCAGAGTACTCTGTGAATGTGTTGGTTCAAACCCACCGTTGGCAATCCTTGAAGTGGTTTTCGGTGATTCCCCAGTTTCAACTCCATGTAGGCTATGTGCGACGTATTAAGTGAATTAAGTTAATAACGACATTTATGCTTTTTAGTCGGTCAGCACGATTGTACCCAATTGTAATTGGTTTTACGCCTTAAAGCTGAAAGAAAGTTGCATGTGTTTAATAAATTAACTTGGGTTACTAATTTTGATCGTCAACTGTTCATCATCAGATCCTTTACACTTGAGCTATTAAATCTATGTCTACAAGTATGTGAGCCAAGTGATTTACAATATGTAGCCTACACATATTTAGCCACATAAGTTTATTGTAAACTTGCGTAGCTTGTCAACATCGTTAAATTCGGGTGACCTATTTTATGATGTTGTTGATTGCTATTGACCTGCAGATTTCCTTATTTAGTGTGATAATCTGTAATGGTGAGTAAATGGTCAGGTTGCTGTTTGTAATTTGGAATTGATTAAATTACTTAGCTGGTTATTTGAGCATTGTGGTATCTGATCTTGTTTATCTGCTACCACTAACACTGTCTCGACTATCACTAACAGTGAATGCATTTGAATAGCTTTACCCACATACTGTATTTGTAGATATAGATTTCATAGCCTGAGTGTAATGAACCTGATGATGATCGTTTGACGATCGAAATTAGTCATCCAAGTGAATTTATTAATCTCGTGTATTATTGATAGAATTTTGAAAGAACGTTCCAAAAAAGAAATACCCATTAAAATATTTTACTAAGAAACTTATCTCAATAATTGGGACTACTTATGTGTATCAAACCTGTACACAACAACGCTTGAGTTCATTAAATCGAACTATCGATCTGAAATAACCGATTAACATTTAAGTAAACTCGTGCGATCTGCTCTTACAATTTTTTTTCAGCCAGATTTCAAACTACTAACAGGAAAAATGAACACCAGAAAAGCACTTATCAGAAGTAAAATCCTATTTCTTGTTGTGTAATGTGTAGAGAAAAAATAAATGTTTCGTAATACAGTATTTTGTAAAATAAAAAGTGTTTCGTCATTTTGTCAACCATTAACTTAAGTAAATATATGAACTTAATCATATTTTAGATTTCCATATTGACATTCCAATTAAAATAGTACATTATGCAACGATCCTATAATGGCTATAATTAAGACACGAGTATATTTATAAAACGAGCGTATGCGAGTGTTATAATTTCCATACGAGTGTCTTAATTACCATTATAGGTGAGTTGCATACGACTGTTTATGTTCGACTATAAATATTATAACTATTTTTTGTTCGAAGATAAATATTCATAAATATCTGTCGAGATTTCGCTAGTTTTATGTACTGAACAGAGCGCATGAGACGCAGAGAATGCCTTGTATTTGACCATGGCCTTCTCGATTACCCCACTATGACACTAGGAAACGCGGTTTAGAAGGCCTTGGAACTCCACGCAGGTGCGATGCTAACCTTAACTAATTGGTCAAACAACTGTTTCTTGAGCTGTGATTGGTGGGAGAAACTGTTTCATAATGAAAAATAGTGTTACTGTATAATGACCATCATTATGATACAGTTTACTGACACATAATAGTCAGGGTCGAATAAAAAGAAATACATGTGGTACTTCTTTTTCTTTTTTTTTCTTTATCCCTTTATGGTATAATGGTCTCTATATTAATCACCTGTCATAAGGACAGTTTATGGTTTCAAAGATGCTGATAGTTCAATCTTTAAGGCAAATTTCGGAGAATTTTCATGCCGAAGTGCTAGTATTTCTAAAAATCAAATATTATATACGTAGCCTATCTACATGACGTAATGTGTAGGATAAATTTTAAAAAAAATAACTAAAAACATTAACAATTAAAGTGTAAAAATAAAATATAAATAGAGAAATAAAAATCATAAAAATAAAATTATAATAATTAAAGAAATATAAAAATTAAAATAATGAACATAACTATACAAAATTATGAGAATAATTATAAAAATAAATTCGAAATTAGTTAATTAATTAATTCAATAAAAATATCAAAATCAAATCTATAAGAACATAAATTGGAAATTAAAAATAAATCTATAAACATTAAAATTAGAGAAACAAAAATAACATTATTAATGAAAATGAAAATCCACAGCCTGCTTCCAGTCTCCGACCGGGTCAGGAATGGAATGAATGAAGCCCCCATCTAGCGGCGAGGATATGAACTGTGCCGGCTGCCGAGGCCTGACGCACTCCTCTGGGGCAATGATTAAATGAATGACAGATGAAATGAAATGATAGTGGAGAGTGTTGCTGGAATGAAATTATGACAGGGAAAACCGGAGTACCCGGAGAAAAACCTGTCTGCCTCCGTTCTGTCCAGCACAGATCTCACATGGAGTGACCGGGATTTGAACCACGGACCCAGCGGTGAGAGGCTGGCGTGCTGCCGCCTAAGCCACGGAGTAAAACATTATTAATAATTGTAATAAATAAAATAAATTAAAATGTAAAAGAACATTGTATGTCGATCCCTTAGTATTCCCGTTTTCCAACGGGGTCGGGGATGAGATGCGATGGAAGTCTTTGTGGCGATGGTTTTTACGGCCGGATGCCCTTCATGACGCCAACCTCATGAGAGGAGTTAATGAGAGATGAAATGAATGATGGTGAATGAAACTGGGCAAGGATGTGGAAGGAAGCGGCCGTGGCCTTTCAGAAGGTACCGTCCCAGCATTTGCCTGGTGTTGAAAATGGGGAAACCACGGAAAACCATTTCAAGGACGGCCGTCGGTGGGGCTCGAACCCACGCGTCTACCGAGTCAGCAGACAGCTTGGCCCCATGACCTAATGCTGCGCGTTAGCCAGCGTAGCCACTATTGTCGGTAAAATGTAAAAGAACATAAAAATAAAAAAGTTTTGCCCTATAAACTTCTTAAAATTGTGGATCGCTTCGAAACGTGGCTCCCAAAATTAAGGTTAGTGACCACCCCTGCTATAGTATAACAATGGTATGGGGCCTCTTGAGAGGCCTGAGGTGGGTCTTAAAAATTGACACCTAGGCGCGATCTGCGCATTATTATGAGGATTAAATAAGTGATGAAGACGTCACAACACCGTAATTTCCAAGCCAAAGAAACCCTTGTGAAGTGAGAATCCCCCAACCATTCAGAGAATCAGACCTGGGACCTTTCAGACCAACTTGTAAGTCAATTGACTACGAAACAAGGTGATGAGCAAGGCGATGATTATCGTGAAAGGTGACTTACTGACTTATTACTTGTCTGAGATTCAAACAGGGGTCGTCTCGTCTAGAAATACGTGACGAGGTCACAGTACGGAGATGCTTCACTGACTTCAGTACTAAGAATCAGGTAACGTATTCTTCGATCACAATGGTGGTTTAATTTACGCTCAGAGGAAACATGAGCAAGGTCGTATAGATTTATAGTACCACTGTTTGTACAAGAGCATAAATATGACGGGTTGGATTATAGAGTACCGCACTTGGAGCGGAGTGGAATGGAATGCTGCAGCTTAGATGACAGAAACGAACGTTATACCTCTTGCCACGACCAGGGATCGTATTACGGAGCTTCAAGGCGACAGTTTCACCTTCGTAACTTATCTACATAGCAACACATAACCTTAAAATTCCGAACCAGAAGCCATAGTGTCAACAATTAGTGATGCTAAATTATGTATTCACATAGATATTCCCCAGAGAGTGATTGATCGATTGAATTACACACGTAGGACAGAAAAGTGCCATTTGATGTACATATTCCGCTCTCTTTAATAATAATAATAATAATTATTATTATTATTATTATAATATCGTATGGCCTCGGATGCCGGGTGCAAGCTTTGTTATTTTACGCCCAGAGGGCAGCTTGCACGGCGAATTTTGTTGTTCCTTGAAGCACTATGAAAGTCAAGGAGGTTAGATATCTATGCTCCTTGACACTATAGCGCTTTCTAGTAGAGAAATGAGGAACGTTTTAGTGAAAATGAAAATCCACAGCCTGCTTCCAGTCTCCGACCGGGTCAGGAATGGAATGAATGAAGCCCCTATCTAGCGGCGAGGATATGAACTGATCCGGCTGCCGAGGCCTGACGCACTCCTCTGGGGCAATGATTAAATGAATGACAGATGAAATGAAATGATAGTGGAGAGTGTTGCTGGAATGAAATTTTGACAGGGAAAACCGGAGTACCCGGAGAAAAACCTGTCTGCCTCCGTTCTGTCCAGCACAGATCTCACATGGAGTGACCGGGATTTGAACCACGGACTCAGCGGTGAGAGGCCGGCATGCTGCCGCCTAAGCCACGGAGGCTTGCGAACGTTTTAGTGTTGGCGGAAAATCCCAAGATTAATTTTGCTATTATGAACACGGCCTACTGAATTCAAATGGGTTCTTTAATATGCCAATATCGTATGACATGCGTGTCGTGATTTTTCCTCATTTGAAAACTCACTTACCACGGCCAGGAGTGAACCTGCAAGCTTGGGATTAGTAATCCGATACAATAACACTCACCCACCGTGGCAAGCGTCTCTTATAATTAACCACACACAATTTAACTTCCATGAAAACACATACACTGTATGTTATTCTTAACCTACCAAACTTAAATAGTAATAAAATAACTTAAATGAAATGAAAATTCACAGCCTGCTTCCAGTCTCCGACCGGGTCAGGAATGGAATGAATGAAGCCCCTATCTAGCGGCGAGGATATGAACGTGCCGGCTGCCGAGGCCTGACGCACTCCTCTGGGGCAATGATTAAATGAATGACAGATGAAATGAAATGATAGTGGAGAGTGTTGCTGGAATGAATCGTGACAGGGAAAACCGGAGTACCCGGAGAAAAACCTGTCTGCCTCCGTTTTGTCCAGCACAGATCTCACATGGAGTGACCGGGATTTGAACCACGGACCCAGCGGTGAGAGGCCGGCGTGCTGCCGCCTCAGCCACGGAGGCTTTGTGATAAAATAACTTAAATACTAGAATAAAAGTAGCAACTGTGCTAAGCTATAAAAATCACACGAAATTATAACAATACATGAAATTTTAACAAAGTTATACTATTTTATCATCTAGGCTCACAGGATGGAGCCGCGTCATGTATCGGGATTGTTTCCCAACGTTTCGGCTGTCATTGCAGCAGCCTTAATCATGGGATTATAAACTAGACACCAACCGCGGAAGCCTACGATCTAATAAAAGTTTTAATATGGTCATTCACTCACACATTCATACACACATTGTTCTAGTTGGCCTATGAATTCAAAAGGAAATCTTTATATGCACGTTTGAACGGTTTTAGGGTTGTACAATTGCTAACGACACGAGGAAAATTAATCCAAATTTTAGTTCCCTACACGAGAAAGTAGTTACTGATGGCAGATGAATGATGTAGAGCAATTGCAATATACTGTAGATCAAGATCGCGTGTGACGATCATGAAAGGAAGAAAGAAAACCAAAATTACAAGAGGTGCACATCCATTGAGAAGTCGATAGATTAATGTACATATATGCAGGTTTCTTTGTTGTTCTACTTTTAACCAGGAAAGTAGAGCAGAGAGGAGACATGTGTGAGAAAAAATTTAGGGAGAATTTAAGGATAATTTAACGAGTAGCATGAAAGATGCTGATTCGACTCGACTGTCCACATGTACTGTAAATGTATCTGCAAGAAGTCGCAGCATGCATGGTGAGCGGTGAATACCTAACCATTTCTGCACTTCTGAGGGAAAGACGGACGGATAAGAATCGGAGAAAGAGGCACATGCTTGTTGCATTATTATTATTTTCGTTTCGGTCACCTATGGACCACGAGCCAATTTCAATTCTTTGTCCTTTGCAGTTCCTTCTTCCTCCTTCAGTATTCCTTCATCATCTCCCTATGTTTCCTCTTCCTTTCCTCGGGCCATTTCGAGCCTGTTTTCTTTCCCTTCCTCCCTTGGAATCCTTCCATTTTTAGCACTTTTTGCCTAAACATATCTCTCTGTGGAGTATCTTCTTCTCTGATATTGTTTCTTTCCAAATTCTTTTTGACTTCTTGTACCGAGGTTGTTGTTGACTTCCACTGTAGTTCCATAGCAATGTGAAGATCTGCTTGGTTATCCTACTGTCATCCAACCTGTACAAATGTCCAAAAAATAGCAATCTCCTCTTCCGTATTGTTTCTGATATGTTTTCTATTTTTCGATATATTTCATCATTATATATTAATTTCCAGAATTCTGCAGTTTTTAAAGGACCGAGTATTTTGCGTATTTTCTAATTTATCTAGTTTGTAGTTCAGTACGAGACATTCACTCCCATACAAGCATTCCGGGTTGACTACAGTGTTGTAGTGCTGTATTTTAAGATCTTTAGACAAACACTTTTTGTTGTAGGTATCTTTATTATTACTATTATTACATATCATTTAATGGTACAGGGTACTTGATATGGCATGATGGTGGTGCTCACAGTCTAAATAAGGATAAGAACCCCTGGTGTAGAGTGTATACGCACTACCAGTGCTCTCAACATAAGCGTGTGCCACTAGTAAACAGTTCCCGATATAGCCTAGCTTTATCGGTGTAGCGTAAAACTAGCCTCGGGCTTTGTGGGGGGTTAGGAAGTCAATTCCCTTGGCTACGATTGGATTGCTAGTCCCATAGATCATGATGTGGTCTCCCCGCAGGAAAGGAGTCATATTAACACCATAGATCAGAGAGCCAGCCATTATCAGTTCATCAGAATGTGCCGTTCATTAGTCACATTATAAAGCTCATTTCAGCGAATCATAAGCTGGAGCCACAGTTGGGAACATTTAACGCCTATCTAACTCTGTGATATACAACCCTCCACACTCGTGATCAGAAATTATTCCTCGCTTTAACCACGCTGACTGCTAAATGTTCGTACAGTCACAGACGTGTAACTACTGTCGAGAACGGGTTTCAACAAGTGTTCTGACGAAATAATTCAGGACGTTCGGTTTTTTTTTCTTCGACTCTACTACCACATCTAGTGTTTACTTATTATTATTATTATTATTATTATTATTATTATTATTATTATTATTATTGATTACTGGTTGTCGTACTGAGCGGTTGGTGCGTCTTGGCTTTCGTGGTTTAAGTGAGTTTGACGGTATATTTCAGTGACTATATTAGTTGAAAGGGTTGGGTTTTGTGTGGCAGTGCCTCTTCCGCACGACGAAGTGATTTCTCTACCTGGGGGGTGGCTGGGTGAGTAATTCTTCCATCTGTTCAGGAATTGTGTCCCCGTCGCTTGTGGAAAGTAAGGTTATGTCCAACAGTAGAGAAGAGATTGGTGTCATGGAGAGATTGTGTGTGGAATCCACCGAGATTGTAAGCCGCGCAGATACCAGCGCTCAGGCCCAAGTGGGAGATTCCAATGGCGCGCGATGTGTGGCGTCTACAAGAACTACTTCATCTAGGGAGCTGGACGTTGTATCTAATGTCATGGCGGGGCAGAGTACAATACTCTCGGGTGAGAATGGAGATTCAGATGAATTGAGATTCACTGCGGACAAAGGTAAATGTCGAAATGAAATAGACATAAAAGAAGAGTCAGAGATTCTGAAAGGAATAGGATTACTGAAGATCATGATGGCAGCTACCAAAACTCAAAGAAATGTGAGTAATAATATCAAGAATAGCCTAGCGCAGTTAGTAGAGGTTTTTGATGTCCTCGATCACTGCCGCAAAACTAGATTGGCAACAGAGGTCACTACTATCACTCGACCTAGAACTCTCATATGCGAGAAGGCTGCAAGTCAAGGAGAAACAATGATTACTGTTATTGAGAGCAGTGTCAATTCCGAAAACATATCTGCAAATGAAATTGTGGTCATTGAACCTCCCGTGGAGAAGTTAGCAGAAAATGCCTGGCAAACAGTTCGAACAAGGAAACACAGGGGTCATAGCGGTAAAGTTATTCTGGAGGACGAAAAGGGAGAACTTAGAAGTAATCATTCTCTACATCAGAAGGGAAATAAAACGAAGGATAGGAGACGCAACGAGGCAATGGTTATCAAGCCTACTGAGGGGAAGACATATTCAGAAGTTCTTCAATCATTGCGTCAGCAAGCAACAACTGATTGCAGTGGCGTAAACCTTAAATCGATTCGCAGAACGTCGACTGGTGCGGTGCTCCTTGAAATGAGAGGGAAAAATGGAGATAAATCTAAGTTCAGGGAGATGATTTACAAAGCCGCTGAGGGTTTGGGTGAAGTCAAAATGTTGGCTCCTACCATAACCTTGGAAATTAGGGATTTGGACTGTCTTACAACAACAGAGGAAGTCCAGGCAATATTAGAGGACCGGCTTAAAGATAACATGGGTGAAATAAAAGTTACTATTACCAAGCCCAATTCCAGAGAACAGCGTATGGCCATAGTTGTGGTAAACTCCAATGCGGCAAATGAGTTGCTCCTTGATCAGCACATTAAGATAGGCATGGTTAGCTGCCGTATTCGGAAAAGGACCAATGTGCTGAAATGCTTTCGATGTATGGGCTATGGTCACATGGCAAGACAATGTACAGGTCCTGACAGGTCTAAGTTGTGCTACAGATGCGGGGGAAAGGAGCATAAAGCTGCTCACTGCACGACTGCCCCAAAATGCTCGATCTGCGCGTGTGAAGGCAAAAATGACGACCATGTGATCGGGTCAGGTATGTGTGCTGTCTTTCGACGTGCATTGGAGAGTGCTCAACAGTCAAAATGCTAAGATTTCTACAAGGCAACATTCATCGTAGCAGAGTGGCTAACGATCTCCTAGTTCAGTTTGCCGCGGAAAAGAATATTGATGTTGTGCTTATTAGCGAACAATATAAGAACAGGGATATTCCATCTTGGTACTCTGATGAAAGTGGGACGGCTGCTATATGGGTAGCGGATCCAAGCAGAGTTTTTATTGAAAAGTTTGGTGCTGGAAATGGCTTTGTCTGGGTCAAGAGCAGAAATATTTCTTATGTAAGCTGTTACTTAACACCCAATGAATCAATTCGGCAGTTTGAGACCCGACTATCTGCCCTTGAGGATTTCCTAGGTACAGTAACTGGGGGTATTCTGGTGGCCGGTGATTTTAATGGTCGAGCAGTTGAGTGGGGCTTGGCTCATACAAACGGGAGAGGCCATAGGATTTTGGAGATGACTGCTAGGTTGGACTTGGTGCTGCTAAATAGCGGTGATGTTCCAACATTTTGTCGGCCTGGGCAAAACGGAACCACACCAGACCTAACGTTTGTCTCTGCAGATCTTGCTGCTTGCATTGCAGACTGGCATGTAATGCTAGATTATAACAACAGTGATCATAGATACATCCTTTTTAATACTAGGCCTCGAGGAGGCCTAGTCCATGAAATTCCAATACCGTTTAGATGGAATGTTGATCACATGGATGGTGAAATTCTTCTTGCAGTAATAGCACAAGGGAAACAAGTTCTGGAGGATTTGTATCGACATAGCCCCGCGAATTCTGCAGAAACCCTGGTTAGGTCGACCATTGATCTCATTGTTAAGGCTTGCGGAGCATCCATGCCCAAAAAGAAGATTTTTCCGAACAAACGGCCAGCCTATTGGTGGAATGTTGAAATAGCAGAGGCTCGACGATTGTGTTTTCGATTAAGGAGAAGGGCACAAAGGCTCTGCAGAGATTCTCTAGAGTTTGCAAATGCGATAGAAGAGTGTAGAGTAGCGAGGAGGGCTCTAAAACGGGCCATAGCTCAAAGTAAGGCACATAAATGGAACGAGCTCTTTAACGATCTGGATCAGGACCCATGGGGTCTGGGCTACAAAGTTGTCAATAAGAAGCTCGGCGGCATTATGGTGTCTACTGCTGCTATGACGGCATCCCAGAAGGAAGCTATTATAGATGAGCTATTTCCTAATCATCCAGAGAGATTTCCCGATCACATTCCGGTGATGCTTGATGATATTCCGCTATTCACTAGAGAGGAATTACAAACTACAGCACGATCTTTTCAGAATAAGAAGGCACCAGGGCCGGATGGAATTCCTGCTGAAGTGATAAAGATGATATCCGAAGAGGAACCAGATGTTTTGCTGAACATGTATAATTGTTGTTTACTGCAGGGAGTCTTTGCGACCCCGTGGAAAGTGTCCAGGCTTGTGCTCATGCCTAAAGGCAAAGGAGATCCCACTACTGCTTCAGGTCAGAGACCTCTATGCATGTTGGACATGGCTGGCAAACTGTTTGAGAAGATGATTAAAGGAAGGCTTCAGGCAGCGATTGTTGCTGCAGGAGGTCTGTCCCCCAAACAATACGGTTTTGTGAAGGGTAAGTCCACCATCAGCGCCATTGAAGAAGTGGTGATGGCTGTCAGATCCATTGAGCAGGGCAACCATTTCTCTAGGAAAATGTGCTTACTGGTTACTCTGGATGTGAAAAATGCCTTCAATTCTGCCCGGTGGATTGACATAATAGCTGCACTTGAAACAACATTCAACATTCCTCGCTACTTGGCGTCTGTTCTGAGGAATTATCTTTGTGATCGTTGGATACAGTATGACACAGATGAAGGAGTCAAGTGTCGCAAGGTAACAGCGGGGGCGGCTCAAGGCTCGGTGTTAGGTCCTGATTTATGGAACATAAATTATGACAGCATTTTACGGATGGAGATGCCAGAAGACACATCTTTGGTGGGATATGCTGATGATCTTGTTGTGCTCATTATGGAGCGCTCCATGGAAGGTCTGCAACTTAAACTTAATCAGGTAATGCGGAGAGTTTCCACCTGGATGAATGAACATGGTCTCCAACTAGCAGTTCATAAAACAGAACTAGTCCTTGCTACTAAGAAGAGAGTTCCACGAGTTGTACCAATGCTAGTAGATAATCAAGTGATAGAAACAGCTCCTGCTGTTCGTTACTTAGGTGTTATGATTGACAGCAAGTTAACATTCTGGAATCATATCAGCAAGATTGCTGATAGGGCTGCAAGGATTGTTAACAACTTGTCGCGGCTCATGGCTAATATTGGCGGCCCTTCACCATTGAAGAGGAAACTGCTGATGAGAGTGGCGGAATCAGTTATTATTTATGGTGCAGAGATTTGGTCAGTAGCTCTTGGCTCTGAGATGTATAGGAAGCGGATAACCTCTGTTCACAGAAGAGCTGCCCTCAGAATAACTTCTGCCTATCGTACAGTGTCTGGACCGGCAGTGCTAGTAATAGCTGGGGCGATACCCATTTACATCCTGGCCAAGGAAAGGCGCCGTATATACTTGCGCAAAGACGAGCATTCTAAGATACGCGTGAAGATGGAGGAAAGAAACAGATCTCTTCTGGAATGGCAGGAAGAATGGGAACGTGAACATCGTGGCAGGTGGACAGCTAGGCTCATCAAGCAACTGAAGCCATGGTTGTCGAGAGAACATGGTGAGGTTAACTATTACATTACCATGTTTCTCTCTGGCCATGGTTATTATGATGCATACCTCCATCGAATGGGAATTTCACCGAGTTCACGGTGTCGTTATTGTGATGATCAATGGGACGATGTTCAGCACACATTCTTTGCATGCTTGAGGTGGAGAAATCTTTGAAGGCTTCTGGAGACAAAAGTTGGAGTCATTACACCAGACAATGTGGTGGATAAAATGCTCAGCAGCAGAGAAAGTTGGGCACAGATTGCAGTCTACATCTCTGAGCTGCTGAAAACAAAAAAAGAGGAGGAACCGAGAAGATTGGTTGCTGAAGACAGTGAAGATGATGGTGAGTAATTTCATTATCATCATGTTAAATGAAATTGACTGAGACCTCTGGTCGTAACAGTGGCTCCACCCTGAAGTAAGGCTGAACAGGCAGTTCCGGGGTGGCCTTAAGCCAAGTATAGGGTTTGTGGGTTTTTAGTAGGTAAGAATCCTGCACAGTTGTAGGTCCGGAAGCTTGCAATCTGTCTTTTGAAGATTTCCCCACGGTTTCCCTCGAAAAACTAAAAAAAATAAAAAAATAAAAAAAAAAATATTATTATTATTATTATTATTATTATTATTATTATTATTATTATTATTATTATTATTTTACCTTTGATCTATTGCTATTTTCATGTTTTTTCATTGTGCGTGTTTGTCTATCTTCGAGTGCTCCCTGAATAATCATGGGGGAGGGAGGTTAATATTAGAGCTGCTAATGAGCGGTGTCCAGGTAATCGATTAATTTGAAATTAATCGATTTAAATCGATTGACCATTCAATCAATTAATAGTCTAACCGAATAAAGGATTAATGGGCTAACCGAAGAATGGATTAATTTATTAGTAGACACGAGATAAGAAAATAAGTTCTAATGAGAAGCCACCGTTTAGGTTGAGTTAGTCTACGCTTATTTTGAGAATGAAAAATGAAAATCCACAGCCTGCTTCCAGTCTCCGACCGGGTCAGGAATGGAATGAATGAAGCCCCCATCTAGCGGCGAGGATATGAACTGTGCCGGCTGCCGAGGCCTGACGCACTCCTCTGGGGCAATGATTAAATGAATGACAGATGAAATGAAATGATAGTGGAGAGTGTTGCTGGAATGAAATGTTGACAGGGAAAACCGGAGTACCCGGAGAAAAACCTGTCTGCCTCCGTTTTGTCCAGCACAGATCTCACATGGAGTGACCGGGATTTGAACCACGGACCCAGCGGTGAGAGGCCGGCGTGCTGCCGCCTAAGCCACGGAGGCTTAATTTTGAGAATAATGTATAGAAATGCATAAAAGTGGTTTTTTGCCTAAATATACAAAGTGTTCTTCCTCGTTTATGTTAAAAATAACCAAATAAAAGCCAGTGACAATGGAAAACCAAAAATCAACCAAATAGGGAGGGTTTTGAAAAACGGAAACGAAGAGTTTTCTGCTAAGATTTTGAATCCTTGATGTTTACAATTTAGAACAGGAACACTTTTATTTCACTTTGTTTCAGCCTAGGTTTTACTTAGAAGGATTAACCGTGCTGGGGCATCCTTTGCAAGATTAAGGTCTAGAGTTTTTGACAACCATGATATCAATGCTGCAACGAAGCCCTTGTGTACAATTCAGTTGTAGTTCCCACCTTACTTTACGGATCTGAATCCTGGACATGCTACATACGTCATTTTAAAAAGCTGGAGCAATATCACCAGCGATGTTTGAGGAGAATTCATCGTGTGACATGGCAAGACAAACGCACAAACACCAGCATTCTCGAAGATACCATGCTTTTAAAACGTCAGCTGCGATGGACAGGACACGTAATCCGCATGCCCAATAATCGCATTCCCAAGCAAGTGTTTTGTTCTGAACTAACTGAGGTCAAGCGCTGTGTGGGAGGTCCTAGGAAGCGATTCAAAGACGTACTAAAAGCTAATATGCAAATGTGCCATATTGATATCAACAACTGGGAGACCTTAGCTCTTGATCGCTCATCCTGGAGATCAATTGTTCATCGTGGTGCGATACTTTTTGAAGAAAACCGCCGCCGTATGATAGAAGATCGGAGGCAGCGCAGAAAGAACAGAGTGTTCATTAGAAGACAGGGAATGAATGCGGATGTCTCACCTGGACCTGATACTATCTGTCATCACTGCGGAAAATTGTGTATCTCCCGCATTGGGCTTTTTAGTCACCTCCGGACTCATCGATGAAGAGTTATTCGGCATTGGAAGGCCAACCTACTCGAGAAGAGTGTTTGCTATCATCATCATCATCACATTGTTCAAATATAACATATTAATATATGAGATGTCTGTATTGCTTCTGTAGGAGCGTAGTGAAAGGAGTGAAGTGCACCGATTAAACGACAAAATAATTAATCAATTATTCAACCAACGAATTATTCGATTAAACAACTAATCGATAGATCGATTAAACGCACAATTGATTAATCGGTATTTGTAGCAGTTAATCAATTTTTCTACTCGATTAATCGATTAATTTTAGCAATCTATTCTCCGACTCTTAAAACAACAATTCCAATCATCATCTTCATCATCATCATCAGCAGAATCATAACTATCAAATGCTCTCCGAATTGTATATCCTTATTCTGAGCCGCTCAGGCGTCACATTGAGCGTGAGTGAGAAATGAGGACAATTTACATATTCTCTGAGCCTTCTTTTGTGTTATGCAGAGAAACTATCCCTTAAGTTTAGAGTGGTTCTGCTAAGGGAGAGCACGTGTCTCACGGAATCTTGAGACTTGCCGGGAGCTCCTTGACCCGAGTCTGTATCGTCGTACTCAGTGAGTGCTGTTCATTACGTAGCTATCTGTTGGAGAGCAGAAGGCACTCAGCTAGTCCCTGGTCCCAGGAGGTTTCAAAGTGCATTCAACCACAATGCGAACGAATTACAAGAATCCCACGGGACTCCTGTGAAAACAAAATCCACTGTATACACTTCCGAATCGTGGTAGGCCTATCACGTTATTTATCGGGTATTAGTTTCAAATTCAAAATGCCTGTGTATGAAAATCCATTTATAATTATAACAAGATGTTCAGTAAAGAACATATAGCCTACTTTCTCCTAAATGCATGTGTATTGTTATTACTCTTTGTCCTTTTCAAGGAGTATAAATGAATGTTGCTTGCAGTATCCTGTTGAAATTCAACGTGCTATATGGATATTATACGTTAGTTTATTGAATCCTCACCTGAATTATATATATACACTCACACGTATAAAACCATCACAATATCACAGGTTATCAGACAAAATTCAACACTCATCCAAGTATACCGGGCTAAATGACCATGATGTCCATGCATCTCATATGACACAACAACAGCTTCCTACCCAAATTCTTCCTCGTATAAAAGTACACACATCAGTAAGCCTACATTCATCAGAGTGACACAAGTTATCACACATCTTCTACACACACGCAAGTACATAGAGCTACAAAATCATGATGTCGCGAAGTCCCTAAAGAATCAACAACAAAAACAAAAGCAACAATAGACTCTACCGCTGATCAAGGACAACGAATTTTAATCGCTGTATTCGTGTGTTGAAATACAGTATGTGGTGTTATAAGTATATATATAATATTTTCTATTGCAAATACCTACTATGTATGCTTAACATCGCGGCTTCGGTGGCGTAGTTGGTAGCATGCTGAGCTTCTATGCCCAAGATAGCGGGTTCAAACCCGGCCGAAGCCTTCGGATTTTTAAGAGCGTTAAAATCCCCCAGTATGCCTTCCTTCGGAGGGGAAGTAAAGCCGGCGGTCCCATGTCAAAGATTTATGGCATGTTAAAGAACCTTCCACTAATTACACCTGTGTGAAGCTAAATTGTATAGGTTAACAATGTAAACAACGCTCTTCGTTGCCAAGAGCCGACTGCGGTGGCATCTGGTAGCTAATTTCTGAACTAGGCCTAGTAGTCGTTGACGGTGGCGTTTGGCGGCAAAAGTAGGAACTATTTAAAAATTCTAAGTTGCAGCCTGTATTTAAATTAAAAATCAGATACACACACTAATACAGCCATCACAATTAACACCGGTTATCAGACAGATTCTACACACACCTAAAGTACACGGGGCTATATGACCGCGTTGTCGCAGTCCCTAAACTAACGAACCAACCAAACAACCTGTGCTTAACATCGTAACGTGTGAGTAGTTATAAATCAATAAATACCAAAAAATCAAGTAAATAAATTTGAACCTGCTTGGATTTGATCCACGAACCCCTAGACTGTGAGACTAAGCCGCTACCTCTACGCTACATACGCCCAGTATTAACACTAGGTTAACAACTGGTTTAGTATAACTGCATAGCATATTTTATCTTGGAATGAACGATTTCATTAGCGTTTTCTGCCGTTTTTATGAACCATTTGATACTAAATATGTATTATTTTGTTCAGTACACTCCTAAAAGGATATAAACCTACGAAGTTACTGAAATATGAACTAGCGAGCAAACAATAGCCTCCATTTTGACCCAACGGGACGGCACGGCCCAGCATGGTATGGCACGGTCAGCCTGAACTGTTAGTCACTGCTATGGTTAAATATTCTATTTTAAAATGCTAATATCCTATCAGTCACCTCCTTGAGGACAGTTTAAATCTTCCTATGTGCGACAAACGGATTTGGTGAGGCCAGGCCTTGTCGAATCGTAAGTTATTGTTAGGATATAATACTTGCATGATTCATACATCCGCCATCTTGAAACTATTTGACTGATGACCTTGTATTTTGGTCAAAGGACGCTTCCCACATGAAGGTATGTTGTTGCAATTTTGGTAGAGATCAGATGATTCGGTTAGTCGTAATTTGATTTAAGCTTTGAATATTTGGGTGTCCGCCATTACGTTTCTGTCAAGATGGCGGCCATATAAAACATGACACTGAGGTGTTCTTTGCTTAGTGCTACATCTGTGCCAAATTTCGTTCAATTCCGTTTTGTCTTGTTTGAAATGATAGGGTGGAGACAGATATACACACACACTGACACACTGCCAACTTTTGGCCCGTGTGGATCTCATAAGTCTACTTTAATTTTTTGCAAAATCGAAAGTAGGCTAAAAATAATTCATTATAATAAACGAGGGCTAAGTTTGCAGCACTATTGACTAAAAGGATAAAAATGCTGGAAATTTTAATGAAAGAGCCCGCTGATGAACCATCTTGGAGTTACTAGGCGTAATCTCGCACAAGACACGGCATAAACTTAGAAACATTTTCTGTGATTAATTTGTTTTTGTTATTATTACTTGGGATGATTGAAGTTTGTTCCGTTACTGTTACTCTTTATCATGACGGTACGTACTTTCCGCAATATTACTTATTGCGGATATGATAATTGCTATCAAGTTTGATGTATTTTTAGCATAATGTTTATATGTTTAAATGTAGTAAGAAGACGTTAAACGATAGGTGTTCAATATTTAAGACAAGTTATTTAACTTTTACTACATAGAAGCTGATATTTATTTCCAATATATAAACGCACTTTCTCACCTACAAAGCGGAGACAGACAGGCTTTTCTCCGGGTACTCCGGTTTTCCCTGTCACAATTTCATTCCAGCAACAATCTCCACTATCATTTCATTTCATCCGTCATTCATTTAATCATTGCCCCAGGGGAGTGCGACAGGCTTCGGCAGCCGGCACAGTTCATATCCTTGCTGATAGATGGGGATTTCATTCATTCCATTCCCTGACCCGGTCGGTCGACTGAAAGCAGGCTAAGGATTTTCACTTTCCTACCTCTGATTAATAATTTGGTGAGTGAAAATGCATGTAGTATACACATGTAGTTGGTAACACGGAAATAACATAGGGTAGGGCGGGGCTATTTCGATCACTTCAATTAAAAGCAGAAATAAAACACATTCAATATTTTCTTATCACTTCATAATTTACTGTTGAGAGAGACTAACTATCACTCTCTGCATTAGCATACAGTATTTGGTTAAAAAACTGCATGTATATTGTATATATAGTGTTTTCTATAAACTGACATAATGGTTCTTTGGGCAAAAATGTGGGGTAATTGCGATCAGCCATGGGGCTATTCTGATCACGTACATTTTCTGCAAACAAACTGCTTTCTACCGACTGTGCCAACACATATTTCATGAAACCACGTTTTACACTTCTGACATTGAATCCAATGACCTCTACTGGCAGACTGGCTCCACTTAGTTGCACAAAACCCACAAGGGACATTCTCTTCATCTTCCATTTCTTAACTTTCATCTCCAGGAGAAATGCCATCGTTCACTTCGACCTCGAAGAGCCTGCGCCTTTTCAGCTTGTTCATTTCCAGGTGGCGCATTTTCTTCATTCCCTTTTCCAACTTCAGTCTCATTTTTTCAATGGTATCTGATATTTTTTTCTGTGAAGCAAGGTGGCGGGCCTGCTGTTTTCTATTTGGCTTCTTGCGGTTACAGGTTGATTTTTTTGGAGTCAGAATTATTTCACTGAATACAGGTGATGGAGCAGGTGCTACAGATAAAGATAAAATTATGTGAGAATTGTATTTATTTGCGAATAGTATCTTATTTGAGAGGTGCAGAATTTAATTAAAGTAAGAAAGGTGGCACTTGTCCGAATTAAATTTTATACTAAGGGTAGACTCTAAAGAAAAAATTCGCTTTTAAATATTCATAATTCGTATTATCAGTTTTCTATAGACCTACAATCTGTTAATAATCGCAAGTATGGGTTACAGTGGTATGCTTCCTTCCCACGTGCCAATATACTTTATTTTTAGTGATCGCCATTGCCCCAATATTCTGGCCGGAATTACCCCGCAATGTCATGCTTTAGGTTTGTCCGTATAGCTGGAAAAGTGTTTGACAAGTGCTGCTATATGTGGCAGGAATATAAACTAGAATCCTTAGACTACGAGCGTGGGGTACGTGTATGTTGGAATGTTTGATAATCATTACGCTAAACCTTATGATATATGACTGGCACCTTATTCAGAGGCTATAATGAGCAGTGTGCTACTTACCTTGCGATGTATTTTGTCGAATCGCTGTCAAACAAATGGGAATTGAGATGTCGTTATACAACGCACTGAACACAAAGGTGGCGGCGCGCGACTGAAGGAAAAATGGCGGCCGACAAACACTGTGCGGTTGAACAGCAGCAATCTTTCTTATGTTGATCGGAATTGCCCCGTGATCGAAATAGCCCCGCTCTCCTAACTACATTAGGAATGTGTGATTATTAGGGCCTGGATTTATATGCACTAAAAAAACTGAAAATATCCATGCAAATATGCATTAAAAAGTTAGAATATATGCACGGAAAATAATGAAATATGCACTTAAAACATGCAATTTTATTCACTTACCTATTTTCAGGTATCATTTTTTGCAAAAAGAAGCATCACAATAGGTAACTAGTAGTCTTTTAATGTTTTCAGGAGACAAACTATGTCTATTGTCCGTCAAAATGAGTTTATAGGCTGAGAATGATCGTTCTACTTCAACTGACGTGATTGGACAGTACTTGTACATGGGCACCAAAGTTTCGGAGCATACATCTGGCAAGGATGCCCTAGTTCCACTCAAGTATTGACTAATTAACTTAATCTTCTTCAGTCCTGGGTTCGAATTCAACACCTTTTCTAACTTGCATTTAATCTTCTCTCCAATTTCGCCTGGAGCGGAATTCAATGAAGATACAGCTTTCTCAACGAGATCAAGTGATTCATGGAGGGGAGTACCAGAAGGTTCTAAGCTCTCAATGGCTTTTGGAAGTTTAGAAAAATGTGCATGAATGAAATTCACATCTTGATAAACAGTAGCGGTTTCAAACTCAACTTTTGCATCACGGACACACGCAATATGCCATCTTCAAGTTTTGTAACCACTTCTTTCACTTCATTAAAATTCTCCTGATAAAATGATACTGCAGATAACCATGTCCCCCACCTAGTCAGGACAGGTTCAGGTGGCAAAGGAACTTCAGGTAGACAATCTTTGTAGAACTGGACACGAGCTGGTGCTTTCAGAAACAGCTTTTCCCCACATCCAATTAAATTGTTAACAGCTGGAAACTGTGTGCGTATTTCTTCTGCAATGCGCTGTAATCCGTGCGCTAAACAGGTTACGTGTATGAGTTTCGGATAAAATACTTGGAGGGCCTTTGCTGCTTTCAATATATACGAAGCTGCATCTGTGAGCAGTACAAGCACTTTACAACAATTATCCTCAATTTCAGATGGCCACAATAGTCGCAGAGAATCATTTACAAATCTTGCTATTGTGCCATGGTTGGTTTTCTCTAGTACTTTACAAGCAAGAAGATGCGGCTTACCTGGTTCGTCTGGATGTAATTTACCAACCACGAAATTTGCTATGTAACGGCCACATGAATCCGTTGTCTCATCCACCGATATCCAGACATAGTTTCTTCCGATATCAGAAAGGATCAATTCCAGGGTAGATTCATATAGCGGAGGTAGGTAATTTTTCCTAAGAGTTGATTCATCTGGTATTTTTTGATTTACACAATATTTTTCAAGAAATGATCGCAGAACTGGATTGTTTAATTTATTCCATGGAATGTTGCTGCATACGAAAGCCCTACAAAGATCATTTGAAAATGTATTAAGAATACCGGACTTAGGCTTTACCTGCGTAAGAAGTAGTTGTTGTGGTGTGCTGTTCTTCTCCTCCTTTGCTTTAATATGTGCAGTTGTGTTTGAATGCTGTTCAAGCTGAAATTTCTTTTCACATTTTACTTCCTTTGAGCAAACTTGTTAGTACACGATGACACCATCTGTTGAATAGTCCCTATTACCCGACACCCACTGATTTAGTAAATCTCTTCTCCTGCTCTTTTCCTTAGTCATTTTTAGAAACTAACATTTGAGATGCAGGGCATTAAACTGGAACGTAACTAGTGAACTGAAGATACTTCTGTCCTGACCAATTGCCCAACCCCCTGAGATTATTATCTACTGTGGTAGAGAAAGGAATTCCGGGAAGTCCAGCCAGCCTGCCTACCCATACCTAAGCTATCTGTTGCCATTGTCAGTTGTGAAAGTAAAGTGCCCTTACACATAGAGTCGAAAACACCAATTAGTGAGGGATGCACATAATATAGGCAACTAGCAAGGGATGCACAAAACAGATTTATTTTAGTAGTTCTTGTATAATTGTCCTTAAATTCCGACATATATACCGGAATATGCTGTTACGTCTGGAATATGCACTAAACCTCAAAATATGTCAAAAAATGCATATGCATTTTTTTTAAATCCGGGCCCTAGTGATTATATATATTAATGATTTAGGCCAGCAAGTACTAAAGGCCGTTCGAAGAACGGGTACTTCAGCTAGTAAATAAAATAAAATAAAATAAAAACTAGAACATGCATTTGAATTTCATTATGTAGGCCTATATGGTTACTTATCTCAGTGGAACCCTTGGTCGTACCGTTGTTACCCTAATGCCTGCCTATAAGACATGGTGAACCATGATCTGAAGGTCGAAACGCGTAATCGTACAATTGCTCCATTTTAATAGTGATCATAAGTATGTTAATACATGTAATTCTTTTCCAGGAGTGTTATTTATTTTTTATTCATAGAATCAACCCCACCCCCTGTATCTTAAACGGTTTACCCAGCGTAAGATTAAAAGGCGATCGGATGGCAGGTCCCAAACGCAATTCAGAAAAGCCGAGGTGAACAGCGAAACTCAAAACACATAATTAAACTCTTCTCTGAAGTCTTAACTTGACACGACTCGACAGTTTGATGCTGGCCAAAGCTGGTGTGATAGGCTCCCTCGCTAGCTTGTAAACTCGCTCCGAAGCTAGTACAGAATTCTACAAACGGAGATTGTTGGAAGAAATGAAAACGTAAAAACGCCTATAGTGAGTGATGTATTCAAGATAGTGATATGCTGTCCCGGTCGTTTTTGAAGAACTCTTCATGCTGAACAATTCCTACACTCTTAGTATAAGTTATAGATATTTTAATGGTTTACCCAGTGCAAACTTAAAAGGCGCACGTACGGCAGGATTTTTTTCGACTCGACTCACTGAAATCGTTATTGCTCGGCTTCCTTTGGTCATAAATAAATGTTTTTTAAAGAAACCTTCCTCGATAAATCCTTTACAGAATTGTGAAAACTGCATCAAAATCCGTCCAGTTGTTCTCGAGATTACCCGTTACATCCAAGAATCGGGGACTTTGCTTTATATTATGTAGAGTATTATATAGGCTTACTCGTCCATTGTACCCCGCCCAGTCATTTGGCAAATTCGTGTTGATCGACTGAAGAGTTACAACTACAGTTTGTATAAGCAACACTGAAAGAATGGCTTCAAAACTTTACATTTGTAAAATTCTAAACGACAAACTGTCCTGGAAAAAAACTGAATGTCAGTGATTTCAATTTGCATTAGTAAGGCGCTCATGACAAAGTCTTAATACGAGATTGGTTGACTGGTCCTTTTCTCTCGTCCAACAACCAACAAGCAGGGATCACCTAGGCCAATGTTCGTAATGTATACTGATTTGAAGTTGCAGCTAGTCTACGTTATTATTCCACGTATGACTTACATGACTTAATTCCTATGTCCCCTCCCGGAGCAAAGGGCTGCAACAAAATTCCTCCAGCGATTTCTTCCCCCAGCCAGCCTCTGCAGGTCTGTCCAGGATTTGCCAGTCGCCTTCCTCTCCTCCTCAACACTTCTTCTCCAGGTAGTTCTTGGCCTACCCCTTCCTCGGGAGCCCTGGAGGTTTCAACTAAGTGCTTCTTTTTCAATGGCGTCCTGCTTTCTCATACAATGGCCTATCCAACGCCATTTTCTACGTTTTATTTCTAGATGTATTGGCCTTTCGCTTGTTCTCTTCAGAAGTTCCTCATTTGAAATGGTTTCTGGCCAATAGATGCGTAGAATCCTTCTGAGGCAACGGTTAGTGAAGACTTGGAGACTCCTGGGGATCTGGGTTGTAACTTTCCAAGTTTCACTTCCATACAGGAGAACTGCTTTGACATTACTACGAAAGATTTGTAGTTTCGTTCTGGTCGAGATGTTGCGAGCTTTCCAAACCGGATATAATTGAACAAATGCAAAGTTTGCTTTTTTTGTTGCGGCTCTTAGCATCTGCGCTAGCACCACCGTCCTCTGCAATGATGCTACCAAGATATGGAAACACTCTCACAGTTTCAATTTCTTCTCCATTTATTTTGCACTTGCGGTTTGTATTTATTAAACTGTTTACTCGCATTTCTTTGGTCTTGTTAGTGGCAAACATAAGGAAGGAAGGAAGGAAGGAAGGATTCTTCTGCCTATTACAAAGTTATCTTTTCAGAAGAAGTTTATGCAATAACTTAGAATAGCCAGTTTCATTCCATTTCTTTTTAATCGCTCTTCCTTCCAGCAAGGCTTCACCCACTCTGCGAGTGATCATTCCTCTACCGTCACAAGGACGGTGTCAGGGAGCTGAACACACTTTGTCAGAACGTACAACTGGGCTATCGCTTAGGCTACCGCTAACTTAGTTCGAACTAAGGAAGGGCCAGAAAAGGGAGTGGAAAGGAAGTCAGCCGTGGACCTGTTGAAAGGAACTGTCCCGGAACATACCTGGGGGTGAAAATGGGAAACCACAAAATTACATTTTAAAGATGGCCGAGATGGGATTCGAATCCTTCCTTTCCCGAAACCAGCAAGGCACGAGGTAGAGCGTTAACACTCTCTGCCACTGGGGCCGGTTTCACTTCTTCCCATTTCAAACTGCACACTATCACTCAACAGAGCACCCATTCACTGTGACCAGTTGTTTTTTAAGTGTAAAGACATTGGTTGGTTGGTTCCTCAGTTTAGGGGCTGCGACAACGCGGTCATGTAGCCCCGTGTACTTTGGCTGTGTGTAGAATCTGTCTGATAACCGGTGTTAATTGTGATATCTGTATTAGTGTGTGTTATCTGTTTTTATTCAAGTATGGACTGCAGACTTTGAATTTTTCAAATAGTTCCTACTTTTGCCGCCAAATGCCACCGTCAACGACTACTAGTTCAGAACTTAGCTACTAGACGCCACCGCCGTCGGCTCTTGGCAACGAACGTAGGAACCTAAGACAGTTGTTTACATTCTTAACCTACATAATTTAGCTCCACACAGATGTAATTAGTGGAAACTTCTTTAACATGCCATAAATCTATGACATGGGACCGCCGGCTTTACTTCCCCTCCGAAGGAAGGCATACTGAGGGATTTTAACGCTCTTAAAAAATCCGACGACTTCGGCCGGGTTTGAACCCGCGATCTTGGGCATAGAAGCTCAGCATGCTACCGACTACGCCACCGAAACCGCTGTAAAGACATTCCATATGATTATGCCATTAAATTTTATAAAGGAAAATTCTATCATGTGCTATTGTCTGTACTCCTTGTTCCTGCTTCAAATGAAAACTAAATTATGAATTCTCTAAAAAAAACACAATACTTTATTTCTAAATAATAATAATAATAATAATAATAATAATAATAATAATAATAATAATAATAATAATAATAATAATAATAACCCCTAGCACCACATCCCATTAAGGGCCTAGGCCCATCCACTTGGCCTGCAGATATTGCGGTGACGCATGGTCAGCGCATCGGGTCCCCACGGTCGTTAACCTTGGTTTTCGTGACCGGGGCACTGCCTCACTGACAGATAGCTACTCAATTGTCCTCACGAGGCTAAGTGCACCCCGTTCCAACCCTCACGTCAGTTTCTAAAATCACTGATGAAGCCGGGAATCGAACTCGCGGCTTCCTGGTGAGAGGCAGGCGCGCCACCCCAACACCACGGGGCCGACTCAATACTTTATTTACATCAAGAAAATCAAATCGAGTTCGTAATGATAGTTTACATTCATTCAAAATCATTAATATATTTTTGGAATATGCACCAGTCGATGTTTCTTGTTTCATTTTCATCACGAATATAATTTTTCAGTTCAAACTGTAGAGGAAATCCACTAGGTCCTATGTAGTATTTGGGTATTTATGCTCATTATGCGTTAAGAGACCTCGAATACCACATGTTTAATTTATCACTTTCTCGTCCCCTTTCCTTGAGAGGGACAGCCAATTGCCTCTTGACCTGAGACCAAGTGACCCTCCCATAGTAATAACCATAACTCCCTCTTTTACATGTGCCGCCTTGAAATAGGCAATTTTATAGAATAAGCTTCGGGAGTGGTTTCATCGTTACGTGCTATCACCAACCAAATGGAGTTGTTGTTGTTGTTTCATTTATGGGCTTGGGCATCGTGGTCATTTAGCCCCCGTGTACCTAGGCACGTGTAGAATTTCATCTCATAACCTGTGTTTTGGTGATGGCCGTGGTAGCGTGTGTAATTGTAATTCTGGCTAGGATTGGGAAGGAGGCGGCCGTGTCCTTAAGCTAGAAGCCATTCCGTGATTTGCCTGGAGTAGAAGTGGGGACTCTAAGGATAACCAATAGCTGAGTGTACCCCGTTCCAGCCCCCAGAGCAGAAATACAATTTTGGCATAGCTGGGAATCGAACCTGGACCTCCGGGGAAACAGCTAGCCGCTACACCAAAAGGTGGTCTTGAAGTCTAAGCAACACCAACGATGGAATATTATGTCTATTACAAACGAAATAACTTGTTAATTTGGATACGTTATACGGGTCTATCTGGGATTAGCACGGAAAGTTTTTCGTTCACTACTTTTTGACACTTACAGTAGTAACCATGGCAACAAGTGCAAGCGTACTTCATTTCCACTTGTTGAAGCATGTGACCCGATTAGAGTACATGGCTTGTGTCAAGAGATCACTAACCAGGCGTCCTGAACCAGAGTTTAGGTGTGATAGGGTGACCAATTCATTTCTAGTCCACCTACTGTAGCGTTAATTAATGCCCCATGTTGGTAGCGACAAATGTAACAGTTTTGCTAGCCCACACGTTGAGCGACAAGTGTAATGGTTATTTAATGCCCCATGTTGGGAGATAAATGTAACTGTTTACCTTTGCCTAAGCTATGTTGTTTTAATGGGCGCCAAGACCTCAACGCAATGTTGAAATCTAAATTTGTATTTAACAACGTCTAGCTCTGGCAGAACACCTTCAAGACTCTATTCACTCAGATCGTGGTATGATTTGATCATTAACCCAACAAACAATTGTATCAGGAGAAGGAATTGGTCTATATCTAATGCTACCTACTGAAAGCAAAGATTGCATTGTAAAAGAAATGAATTTATTATATAAAACAAGTATAGCAAAATTAATAATAATAATAAGTATAAAATTTAAATTGGAGCGTTGTGATTTGAATATTACCGATAGAAAATTACGTGAAAACGGAGTCTGATAAATTATTGATTTTACTCTTATTCCCAAGCTATGAAGTTATTGAAATATGAAATATAAAACAAAAAGAAATGAGAGATTGCGTATTTCTGCGTCATTCGCGCTTACCACTGGAAATGGCCTAAGCCTTTCCCTCGTACTGGATGATGCTGTGAGCTTCCCACAGTCTCCTGGACGTCGTCATCTTTGTCGATATTTGATGATATTCTGGTAGATTAGATAATTCTATGGTCCGTACATCGGACCCAAACACTCGTACAACCACACTGGTTAGGTTTTACAAAAGTTAGTCCTCCACTCCACGGAACATCGGAGCGACTCCCGCGTGCAACCGAACTAGTCAAGTCTTTCACAGATTCCCTTCGTTCCACGGAACATCGGAGCGACTCCCGCGTATAATCATACTCGGCAAGTTCTACACAGATTCTCCTCGTTCCACGGCGCGTCGAACGATATATGCACCCGTCGCATCCCCACTCTTCAGCCGACTTCTAGGTTACGTAGTCTCCACTGATTGGCTGCTCCCCACGCGCTATACTCCCCTCCTCTGGCTCATTACACTCGGCGGGAGGGTTCCGTTCCAACTATCCGCCTTTTCTTGACGCTGCAACCCCGCTTGCGTAATACTTCCCGGCAAGATTAAGCGTGTACTTGAATTCCCAGTGAGTCACGTCTCTCGATATACCCTAACTGACGAAACTCCGTTAAATTCCGTAATCACATAACTTTCTATGATATTGTCGTTCGTAATAATTTGCTTGATAGCGTTTTCTAAGACATAGAAAACCTATCTGTATGCTTATAATTTTTATAAAATGCTCCGAAAATATTTTAATAATAATTATAATAAATTAATAATAATAATAAATTAACATGAAAAATTCTCTTGGCTGAACAATTTGCCGAGTAAATAAATATAGAATGGCTTCCAACTGACTTATGCCAGTTGCATAAAAACCCCACGAAAAACACGTTACACTACCACAGCATCTGGCACCATCCCTATTATCGTCACACGGCTGGGAGATTTAGGTCATACCAAGATTTTAAATATTTTGCAGAGCCAGGAATCGAACTCGGGACCTCTGGGATGATAGCCAACAATGCTAGCCACTGCACCACGATACGTCTTAGCAAAGGACAATGGCATGGTCATTAAAACTACACAAAATAAATTTAAGGAAGCGTCGTGACGATCTCGTCAGACACCCATTACGTCAAATCAAGACATCGCCATACCCAGATCCTCATGCTTGATATTCTTCAATTTATTGTGCGATACTAAATGTTTTCATCGCCATATGTATGAGTGTATATGTGTAAGAAAGCGAAAGGAAGCAGACTGCTAGGGAAGAATCATGAACTGTGCAAGTTTGATAATACTATGTCCACTGCAGGTAGAATATTCCCCCGATCCGTAGAGAGTCCCGACTAAGAGGCTTGGGTAAAGCTACCCCGAGCTCATTTACACTCCGTTGCACTTAAGCCCAATAGACGCGAACCGAATAAGGGAATGAGAACACTTAATCCTGCGGCTGGACCGATAGCTATAAGAAGACTGCATCAGGCTGTAAAGCGTACCGAAGAATCTTTCTGCATTTCACACGTCACATTTTAGCTTGGAACATGTGAGAATTGATTTACAGAACAAAATTGGGAACTGCAATATACATTCGATATCTCGAACTTTCATTACTATTTTTTTTAACTCATTGTAATTATTATTTACCGAACAAAATACCTATAATTTACAGGTATTTCTTTCTCTTTAGGGGCAGATGACCTCGAGTTCCACTAAAACAACAATAACATAACATAACATTTCTCTTTAAATCAAATTTTTCGATATATCGAAGTTAAAATTACTGGCACCGACAGCAGTTGCTGTGCTCGCTAAAGTGCACCGCTAGGTAATGGGGCCAAGCTCTCTGAGGACTTGGTAGACGTGGGTTCGAGCCCCACCGTCAGCCATCCTTGAAATAGTTTTCCGTGGTTTTCCATTTTCACCTCCAGGCAAATTCAGGGACGGTACCTTCCGACAGGCCACGGTAGCTTCCTTCAACATCCTTGCCCAGTTCATTAATTTTATCTCTCAATAACTCCTCTCATGTGGTTGACGTCAGGAAGGGAATCCAGCCGTAAAAATCCTTTCGTCACAGAATTTCATCGCATCTCATCCCCGACCCCGTTGGAAACGGGAATAATAGTCTAAGGGGTAGAAGACACACAATACAAATTATATCACTGGCACTTAAACTTGTTCTTTTATCTCATTTGCGCAATTTTTTAGTGCAACTTGTCTCATTCGGAGGTTCTAATTCGAATTTTCCATCGATTACTGTTGTCGAGTCGACCGTATGCAACTTACTTACATAATGTAATAAAGCTGTCATCATTACGAACATCCAGGTTATTACATACATTTACATAACTATATGTTGTAAGCCTACAAACAGTATCTTGCGAAAAGTATATCAGACATTTTAACATTTCTCTGACGTATCTCCCTCCATAACTTGAATTTTCGACAAGTCTAATTTAAATTGACGTCCTCTGACGATTGGAGATATCGAGGTTCAAATGAATGTACAATAATTCGGCTAGGACTATGATCTTCTTTACCCTTACATGGTTGTACATTAGTGTGTTCCACTTCATAATGGTAAAAGGATTACGATGGAAAACAAGGCATATCCTAATTATTTTCCATATTATGATAAGAGAAGTATTTCTTGAAAATGTCATGGCAATAATTCATTTAGAAGCAAGTGCTCTATGCTACTAAAAAAAGTACAGATATGAATTTTGTTTGAGGTATTTCAATGCCCACCCCTTATTAATCCCGTTTCCAACGGGGTCGGGGATGAAATTCCACGTGGTTGTTGGTTTCTCTGGCCGGATGCCCTTCCTGACGCCAACCACACGAGAGGAGTTAATGAGAGAGAAAAAAAGAATGAAGATGAATGGAAGTTCAATTTGAAGTAGTTCCAACTTTGGCTACCAGACGCCACTGTCACCCAGCGGCGAACGTAGGAACTTGATAGAGCGTTTCTCACCAAATAACCTACAAATTTAGCTACACACTACCAATTGTAGTGGTAAGTTCTTTTACGTGCCATAAATCTATGACATGGGCCCTCCGGCTTTACTTCCTCTCTGAAGGAAGGCGTATTGAAGGGTTTTAACGCTCTTAAAAATCCAACGACTTCAGCCGGGTTTGAACCCACCATCTTCGGCATAGCAGTTCAGCATTTTACCGACTATGCCACTGAAGCCTACTGAGGCTTTTCAATATGAACAGAAAATATTTGTGACACATGTATTTCTGCTAGTGGAACTGAATAATCCTCTCGAACAATTGAGCTCTTCGCTTTTATATACCTTTTGAACAGAGAGATTTCAGCTGAGCTAGAGGAACCAAAGCAAAATGTCACAATGGGGTGGTAACGCGATGGAGACAGGGTATTCAATCAAAGTAGGCCAAATTGTTGTTGTTGGTTCACTTGGGGGCTTTGCGACATCGTGATCATTTAACCTCATGTGCATGGGTGTGTGTTATTGTGATGGTTGTATTAGTGTGTGTATTTGTATTTGGGGCTAGGATTGTGTAGGAGGCGTCCGTGGCCTTCAGTTAACCAGCTTGAAATAGAAGGAAAATCATGAATAACCATTTATAGGATAGTAAAGATGAGAATCTAATCCACCTTATTTCACATCAAATCTATATGGATTGTACTTTCAGTATAGCCTATTACACTACCTAATAGTTATAAGACTCCTTGGTCAATAAAAAGTTTCTGTTGGTCAACACAAATTGAGCCCAATTACATTAGGCGGGAAAATAAGTATAACTTTAATGTACAAAAAATAGCGGGGTGGGGGGGATTTTCTATAGATAAAAGTTGGTTGGTTCCTCATTTTAAGGGCAGGACAACGCGGTCATGTAGCCCCGTGTACTTTTGGGGAGAGGTGTAGAATCTGTTTGATAACCGTTGTTAATTGTGATGGCTGTATTAGTGTGTGTTATCTGTTTTTAACTCAAGTAATGACTGCATACATTCGATTTTCAAGTAGTTCCAACTTTTGCTACCAAACGCCACCGTCAACGACTAACTAGTTCGGAATTTAGTTACTAGATGCCACCGCAGTTGACTCCTGGCGACGAAGTTGGAACCTAAGAGCATTAGTCAAATCTAACCTATAATTTAGCTTCACACAAGTGCAATTAGTGGAAGGTTCTTTATCAAGCCATAAATCTATGACATGGGACCGCGCGCCGGCTTTACTTCCCCTCCGAAGGAAGGCATACTGTGGGATTTTTAATGCTCTTAAGAAATCCGACGACTTCGGCCGGGATTGAACCCGCAACCTTGGGCATAGAAGATCAGCATGCTACCAACTACGCCACCGAAACCGCCGTAGATAAAGGTGTATTATTTTAGTGATACATACGAAGGAAAATTTCTTTCAGGTTAGGGCGTTTAAGTACTTGTTTTCCCGCCTATTGTAATTGGGCTCAATTTGTGTTGATCGACTGGAAAGCTTTCTTTCATAGAACTAGGCAACACTGAAAAATGGCTTCTAATACTTCAAGGAATAAGGATAAACAACTTGGAACATAAAATTCTTCCCCTTGTGAACGAATGATACTCAAATTGGGAAATAGGAAGATTTAATGATTGTTGGTAGAACTGATCATTGGAATAGAACAGAAGGATAATATTTGCTGTACAGGTTGATGACTTCCTTCTGAGAGGAGAGGAACACTCAATGAAGCGTTGCATATGGTAATGGGTGAGGTTAAAGTAAGAGACTAGTGGCCCGTGAAGGTAACATGCGCGTCTTACCCTATTGTAAGACACCGCAACATGCCGATAAAGTTTGCTCACACGGGAAGTTATCAAGGTGACAATCATCAGTAGCACATCCTCGAATTATAGGATATAACAGCTCATTAATTATGATGTTTTGCCAAACTGAAAACATCACTTCAAAGTTCACTAATGTACTATCAGTTTCATAATTCATTAGAATAATCACTAGTGGCTTCGGTGGCGTAGTCGGTAGCATGCTGAGCTTCTATGCCCAAGATAGGGCCGAAGCCGTAGGATTTTTTAAGAGCGTTAAAAATCGCTCAGTATGCCTTCCTTCGGAGGGGATGTAAAGCCGGCGGTCCCATGTCATAGATTTATGGCATGTTAAAGAACCTTCCACTAATTACACCTGTGTGAAGCGAAATTGGATAAGTTAAGAATGTAAACAACGCTCTTAGGTTTCTACGTTCGTTGCCAAGAGCCGACTGTGGTGACGTCTAGTAGCTAAGTTCTGAACTTGGCCTAGTAGTCGTTGACGGTGGCACATGGCGGCAAAAGTAGGAACTATTTGAAAAATTCTAAGTTGCAGTCTGTACTTAATTTTAAAAAAACAGATAACACACACTAATACAGTCATCACAATTAACACCGGTTATCAGACAGATTCTACACACACCCAAAGTACACGGCGCTACATGACCGCGTTGTCGCAGCCCCTAAACTTAAGAACCAACCAACCAGAATAATCACTAATGCCGTGATGAAAATAGTACCCTGACGTTGGTTCACATAAGTATTCTTTGCTTTTGGTTCTTACAGCAAAGTTTCGACCAACAAATGTTGCGATAGTACCATCTAAAGCCATAGCAACCACCTTATCAATTCTAGACTCGATTAAAAGTAGGCACAAAATATACACATACACCTAAGTGCAAGTAGGCTGATGACTACGATATCGTAAGTACCCTATGTATGATATGATAAATTATTTTAAAGCAATATTATAAAATATTTTTCTATATTGCAAAATCTGTATACCTGCTGTAGGTAAATATGATTTGTATTCAGTTCAAAAGGGACCAAAATGTATTAAGATTTTCATAAAGCAGCCTAACACCTATGGTGGAACACAAACGTGATTAATAAAGTGTCAATACGGTAAGTGCGTTACTATTCAGGAACTTATCAAGATATGTTGCGTCTTAAATATATAGGCTAGTATTTCATGTATATCCACTTACGTGAGAGAAAAAAAATTCCGGTTGCCAGTGACCAGTGGCGTATCTAGGGTTAGCTTCTGTATGGGGCGAACTGAGTCTAAATTACATTGGGGGACAGGGCTCATTATCAATGAAACCAAATATACGATTCCGAGGTTGCAAAACCTACTATCTTTATATAATATATTATACTATATGTTTTCGTGTTTGATTTAATTAGTATTTGATGCGTTGTAATTGCAATTATCTATGTGAAAACACTCAAAAATTAACAATTTTGTTGATATCAAATTAAAAGTCTAGTTTTCTTCGCGAAATCGTCTGTTCCTCCCCCCCCCCCCCTACAATGTATTAATATTAATAAACTACATTTTCCAACTTAAATCTAACTTAAAACAGAAATTTAAGGAACTATTATTTATTTTTCATGACACTCACACTCAGATACTAATAGAATAATAACTAACAAGCGGTGTATTTTTGGAAAGGGATGAGGAAAGTTAGTGCTACAGTCATCTCACTGCCACTGAACAGTTGACTATTTGGCTCAATTATTAAAATATGTTACGTTACGGTAACGAGAAAACTGTAACACGGGTGAAAAGACATGCTTTCAAAGTAGTAAGAATAAACTTGCATAATACAATAATTTGTCATCAAGCCGAAGATTGGCGTTACTCAAAATTTTAAATGTCAACAAATTTCATATTTTATTATTTGACTATGGGGACGGGGAGGGAGGGAAAAAAGGGGGGGGGGCTGTTCCCCACATTCTTCGGTAACCTAGCAACAGTACTTTGGGAAACAATAATCAGGACACAAGACTAGTGACTCCATTATCTTGTTCACCACCTGGTCGAACAACACAAGGAAGGAAGACCACTGTTCTGTTAGATTAGTCAGCAACAGAATCTTCGGGAAAAATAATAACTGTACACACCTATAAATCAACCAGTAGACAGGCTTCACCCCTTGTTTTACAGTACAGTAGGTAGTGGGGTAATTCCAAATTGTATTTTTTTTTCGAATTTCCCCCTGATCACCCTCACTAGAGAAAAGGCCTTCCAGTAATCTGATTTGCAGGAAAACGTTTCCACACATTCTAGGGATGAGCTGGCACGTCATAAGGAAAAGTGAAGAGGGGAATAACTTTTTCAGATAGGCAAATGCCTTTACGCAAGATTCTGTTTTTGTTCCTTCAACTTGTATTTCCGAGAAATGTTAACTACACATTCACTTGAGCGTGTCACAGTATCGCCCAACAAGGCTTGAGTACACAATACACATTATGTTAAACTCCCAATTAGAAGTGTTTATCCGCCCTGTTAATGAAGATACAGACAGACGAGTTAATCAGGCCTGTCGACACCACTATCTTGTTCCTCTGAGAGTAACACCTAGGACCACCAAGTTAGACAACACAAGGGTGTTCCCTACTTTCTTCGGTAACCTAGCAACAGTACTTTGGGAAACAATAATCAAGACTCAAGATTAGAGACACCAATGTCCTCGGTTCAGCACCCGGTCCAACAACACAAGATGGATCACTGTTCTGTTTGATTATTCTGCAACAGAAAAGAAAAACCCGTGGCACTACGCTACAGCCCAAGTGACGGCTGCCCAGCCGTTTGGCCTGCAGATTATGTGGTGACGTGCGGTCAGCGTGGCCGTTAATCTTGGTCTCCATGACCGGGGCGCTACCTCACAGTCAGACAGCTATTCAATTGTCCTCATAAGGCTGAGTGAACCCCATTCCAGCCCTCATGCCAGTTTCAAAAATCCCTGGCGGAGCCGGGAATTGAACCCGGGGCCTCCGGGTGCAAGGCAGGTGCGCTACCCCACGCAGCACCACGTGGTCGGCAAGAGAAACTTGCGCGAAAAATAAGGATTGTACACACCCACTAAGTAACTAGTAGACAGAGCTCACCTCATATTGCACAGTATGTCGGTGGTGCGAATGGTGAAACTCCTCTTGTAACTAAGCAATGATATACTCCGGCACCACAACAATATTTTAGAAAATTATAACTGTCTGAATATGTTTGTTTTATGAGCTGTTGGTAGGTGTATAATCAGGAAAGACAAAAGAGTATTTGAACATACAATTGAAGACTCCACGGGAAAAATGGGGTAAGTCTCATTCTGTAATTTTTTCAGGAGAGCGAATTTAAACTTTCAAAACTAAAAAGAAATACTTAAAATTCCCCGATTGGGGGTAAGCAATATAGTTTGTTGCCAAATTTATTTCTTGTAAAGTCAGCACAGGTAAAACAAATTACAACTAAAGTTAAATTATGAAAAAAAAGTGAGAGGATATGGGACATTCTTTCCGTTTCCACTAAAAATGGAAACCTCTGTATATCGGTGAAATTCAGCATTATTTGAAATTAATTTCAATTGATCTGTAGTGACGATGGCTGGCCACCAGAATATGCCATAAACTGATTTTCGAAAACCATGGACTTACCCCGTTCTTTCCGTGGGGTCTTCATTTTTAAAGTTCTTCTTAAAATGACTATTGAATAAGTATACAGAAATACGCACATCGTTATCTTCAATTATGACGTTAAGAAAGTGGATACTTAGTGAAGAAGTACTGCTCTGTTATGACTAATCTTCATCCACAGACGCGATGAAAGATGCGCTTGTTATTCTAGATTCTTTAGAAACCACCAGGTCAAAAAGCGCAAGAGAGATCGTTTGCTTTGTACGGTGAACCAGCAGTCTCAACCATTGAGAACAACGCCAAGGTGAACAATAATCATGTGCTCCAAATCTGACAAACACTTATACCCTGTTCTAATACCATTAAAATAGAAGTCGTCGGATGTTTTAAGAGCGTTAAAAATCCCTCAGTATGCCCTCCTTCGGATAGGAAGTAAAGCCGGTGGTCCCATGCCATAGTTTTATGGCATGAAATAGAACATTCCACTAACTACACTTGTGTGACCAAAAATGTGTAGGGTAGAATTGATAACGCTATATTAGTTCCAACGTTCGCCGTCTGGTGCTTACTGCGATGCCATCTAGTAGCCAAGTCCGCAAGCTAGGTGTCGTGGATGGTAGCATTTGGTAGCAAAAGTACGAATTACTTCAAATTAATGTCTGCAGTCCTTACTTGAATTTAAAACAGATAACACACCCTAATACAGCCATCACAATTAACACCGGTTATCAGACAGATTCGACACACACCCAAAGTACACGGGGCTACATGACCGCGTTGTCGCAGCCCCTAAACTAAGGAAACAAACAACCAAACAAAATAGATAAACAGGTTCCTAAAAACTCCATTGAAAAAGCTCATTAGAAAATGTCGCAAGTTATGTATGACATCAGACCTCTGAATCTGAGTGTCCATGAACGGTTTCTGATAACCTGTATTAGTTTGGTGACTTTATTAATGTTTGTAACGGTTGTTTGGGTGTAGGATTGGGTATGTGCGTCGGGTCTTGAATTAATATAACATCAGAGAGCATTTATAAATATTGAGTGTGAAAATATCATTCAGGATGGTCAATGTTGAGGCTTGGTTTTGAACCTATGGTCTCCGAATGTTCAGCTAGCCATTTGAGTCGTAAAGCATATTTTCGAGATCATGCTACGCCAGTGGTTCAAATGAGATTTACCGGTATGTATGTTAGGATCAAAAGGTCTTCCAGTGTAGCCTATATGCAATCTTTTGGAAATTAAGTGGTTACCAAAGGTTATGTAGTTGTCTTATTGGGGTCCTGACAAAACAAATACGGGCTTCAAAAATGATCCTACTGCAGCTCTACCCCTAAATATGTTTGGTACGGTAATTAGTTTATAACATAATACAGTCTGTGTGGTTTGTAATAACGTATTACTCAAAACATTTACAATGAAATCGGTACAGCTGTTTATGCACGTATTTCCTCAAATTATACGACAGATTCCATATCCATGTTGACCAAAACCATCTACATGGAACAACAACAACAACAGCTCTCATTATTTTATTTCAAACGCCACACAGAGTAACTGTGTGCATTGAGTAGCGCATCACAACTGCAATGATTTCTAGGCCCAAAGATCGAAGTTTCAAATTGTGGCGTTGAAGCAGTAATCCTGACTGTGCCCCATTATCTTCCATACTCTCTCCAGACAAATGCCGGCATGGTCCATATGAAATCTCGGGCTACCAAAACTAAACATAGACCATTCTAATATTACAGTTACATCTAATTATACTGTCACCATAGAAACACATGCTTTAAACAAATTAAACACACACTCAAGTACACGAGAATAATGACCAAGACGTCTCAAATCGCAAATATTTATTTTCAATACTGCACGCACGATTGAGTAGCGTGATGATTAACAGGCCTAAAATGAAACCCACCACCACTTAAAGAAACTAATAAGCGGAACTGGTTATAAATCAGTTTTAGTGTAATTAATGACAGATAGACAGGCCTGACATAACTAAGTTAATCATTTTAGCTTTCCACTTAAGTTAGCAGTTGTTTTCTCTAGCCTCCTTCCATGGTGTAGGTGCACACATTGAAACTCCAATCCCAAAGGCCCTGAATTTAGTTCCCGGCTCGTCTAATCGTTCAATTCTGGTCTGTGGGGGCAGTTGATCTCGCTGTTCCAGCGCTTAAAATAACTATCTTCATCGTCATCATCATCATCATCATCAACATCAATTCTGGTCGGAGGGTTGAAACGAAATGTTCTCATTCTCATGAGAATAACTTAGAAGGGATGGGTTTGAACTTCGAATTCTATTTGAAACCCCGTAAAAAATATATTTTTAGTCACCACTTTCTATTAGGCCAAATGTCGACATGCTCATTGTAATAAAGGTCTGTGACATTGTGATTATCATTATTATTATTGTTATTGTTATAATTATTATTATTATCAATATTCGTGTGCCTTTTTCATTAATATTAGTATTAGCATAATTAATTTACTCCTTAATTATCATCATAATTATGTTTTGTGTTTCCAAAATTGTCTCATATGTAGTGGTACCATATTGCTTGGTTATGTGTGAGAGAGGACCATGAGCCCTAACTTCGCCACTACTGAAGACATTAAATAAATAAATAAATAAATAAATAAATAAATAAATAAAGGACACAGCTACCTCCTTCCCTAATTAACCAACAACTTAATGATAACAACCATGATAGCCTTTAGACGAAATACCACAACAGCTTCTTGAATACATTTTATTTGAAAAGTCAGATGTAGACATAGGTGGATAGGAGCGTATGTGCATACAATGCAACGTATGCCATTTTACTCTCTTACCAATCTCCATTGTTGTATCTCTAAAACATAGTTATTTATTATTACCTTCTATAATTTCAAAATGGCGGCTGTCGGTAATATTCAATCTGGTAAAGTGTTTTGTATTCCGACCTTAATATTTGTAAAGTTAAAATATGTATATAATCCTTCATGAGCTCTGAACACTTGCTGTGTGTTTGAAATTTGTCTGTTATCCTGAGTAACTGTTTGCATTGGAAAGCTTACTTGAAAGTTAATTAAGGTTGTGATTCGGAAAGAAGCCATTCTAAGAAATACAAATCCAGGTTTAATCTCGAGATGAAATTGGAAACCATGAGTAAATATTCCGAGGATGGCGAACAGTAGAATTGAAGCCAAATAGCTCCAGGAACCAAGATCAGTACTTTCAAAGCATTGAGCTATCCTGATAGATGCAGAACGTTATAGGAGATATCTACAGTAATGAAACAGATCGCCGTATCACCTGAACAACTTGCTCTAAAATTGTGAACCTTGGCGCAAAAGAGGTTCAACCAACAATTCTGCCAAACTGTTAAACTCTTCTTGTCTTGTAACTTGAGTAAACAGCAGTTCTACAGGCGAAAGATTATTATAACTCAGCAATTTTTTCTAGGTTTATGCCGAGCATTGTGTGGGGTTTCATCTATTAACACCTATAAATAAATTGCTGAGATTTAATTCACTGACCGTGAAATCCAATATGCCATCTTCTTGGAAACCTTTACAGCTTTTAGCTCTCGCAGTCAAGAGGCGCAGGTGCGCTTCATAAAAAGGGACTAGCGCGCAGTGCCCTACTCCTGTGGGGGTCCGTCCACGGATACCAAGAGCCCGCTGATGAGCTAGCTTGGTGTTCCTAGGCGAAACCCTACACGAGACGCGACATAAACCTAGAAAAAATTGCCGAGTTTTAATTCAATGGCCGTGAAAGCCAATATACCATCCTTTTGGAAGAATTATTACGTTATTAATGTTTTGAGGAGAAAACAGCGAGGTCATCTGTACTGTTGATTTTATTAGTTCATGGTTAAATAACTGGACTACTGGAGACGTAGGGTGTGTTTCTCAGCAGATAGAATTATTGGATAATCCATACAGTAGGTTTCCAGCTCAATTGCTCACCAGCCAGCTAAGGGCAGTTAAAATATCTAAGTTCGACGTAGCTTTCCTATTACATAATTGCCAATGTTTCTAGGACACTATTTCATAATATTTACTTCAAGAGAGTTTAATTCATGAATATCGTCAAATGACAATTCATTTACGTTCATGGAAGTTCTATTTTCAAGGGGCAGATGACCTCAATGTATTTCCCCTTAAAACAATAATCACCACCACCACCAAAGTTATATTAATTTTGAGACACACTGCCCCTTCTCCATACTAGTACGACCGTGCATCTTTAATCTGATTGTACAGCCATTTAATGTATATGTGTTAATTTCCAAGCCTCGTTGTAAATTACAGACTGGTCTTATCTGACCATTATTCAGGCGTTGATTCTGATATCCAGGATTCCCCTCACTAAGAGAGGTAGAATTAATTATGTGACCACCCGGAAGGATCGTGGGAATGTGGACAAGGCGAGCATGAGACGCTGATAGGCAGAGCTTGCGTGTGTGTGTGTGTGTACTCCAATCACTCAGGGGTGGAAAGTATAGATCCCAAAAACACTTCTGTAAATTGACCCTATGAAATTAATTCTGAACTTCAATTCTTGAACAGACCAAATTAGCTCAGCGGGTTAGAGTAAAAGACAATCTCTGGACTCAGAAGGCTCTGTATGCAAAGTAATTATGGTTTAAAATTATACTTAAAAAGGGCTCCTGGATGTTCTATACTGCCCATGCTAACTTTACTTATCTTTTTTTCCCCCACAAATTATTTACAGGGACTAATCGATTTATTTTCAGGGAGATTCTTCAAGACGCTCTCCTTACTTTGAAAATGCTATGCCCAAGATGGCCGAAGTCATCAGAATTTTTAAGAGCGTTAAAATCCTTCAGTATGTCTTCCTTCAGAAGGGAAGTAAAGCTGGTGGGCCCATGTCATAGAATTCTGGTATGTAAAAGGATCTACAACTGCAATTGATGGTGTGTACCAAAATTTGGAAGATGGTGCATCTAAAACTGTGTCAGTGAATATGGAAATATTTTTTCGTGAAATACTTTATCACTAAACCAGCACTCGAATAATTTATGATTAAGGAACGTTTATGTAAATGATAACTGTAAGGATATCCATTTCGTTTTATGAAGAGTTGTTACACTAGTTTTAAGAATTAGATGTAAGCAATTTGCGCTATTGACTGATGAAGTCCTCTATGAATGGCTGAAACATGTTCCAACAATTTGAATAGATGTTCACAATTATAATAGAAGTTCTTAATTTTTTATTGATAGACGTTGTATTTTAAGAGGTACCGGTAACTATTCATTTCGTAGTTAAATTTGTGGCCCTTCTCTGCAGTAACTTTTGACACCCCCACCGTAACCCTTTAAGTTCATGCTGCGATGTTAATAAACGTTTCCACGCCTTGTATTTATTCTGTTTCCCCAGGAAATGATACGATCATCCTCACCCTTTCAGGATCCACCCCTCAATTTTGAAAGGAATTATAAAAGCTCACTTCACCCTCTCAATTTCCATACTATAGCTACATAATAGCTCTCTGAATGAAGACGCAAGCAAATACGCATCGGCTGTCACATCTGACAGGGTAATAGTGAGGTGAATGCAGACCACTTTGAGAAGAGAATACATTGTAATTTTAGAAGTACACAACCGTAAAATTACTTCATTAAAAGCCTCTCCAATCAGAGAGGCAGTAATTAATCGCAGCTGTTAAATCACTATGGATATAAAATTATCCTTAATTAAAATTCTCCAGTTAATGAATATACAGAGGAAGGGTTATTTGTTCAAGCCAATCAAAGCTGATGAAGATGTTAGGCGCCTCTGGAAGTGACATTTATGGCGAGGCAGCGAGAAGGCTATTCGGCAGACAAGTCTCTTCCACAGACAATTGAGCATTAACAGGATGAGCGAACATTATTTGCCACCGTCATTTGAAATACATTGAGATTGCTGCCCCGGTGGTCTAGGGTTCGATTCCTAGCTCTACCAAGGATTTAAATGCATAATTTTCAATTCCTGTCCTATACTTAGAGCCCTGCGCGGATAAACAAAACGTTATCTGCATCCGCCACGCATCCGCACAACTGTTATTCACATCCGCCCTGCATCCACATGGCATTTGTCCGCATTCCCACATTTGTTATCCGAATCTACTGGCAACACAATAATATTCTTAATTAGACACAATTACTAAAGTAACATATTTAGCATTTGAGGAAACATAGCTTAAGTTCTCAATTGAACATTTAAGGAATTCAATCGGCATTAAGGAGTTAGGAAAAACATGAACAAACGCGGATGCTCTGCAAGAAAACTCAACACAACGGGGCCGACCCTGCCAATATAACGCCAAGTTGCTTTTAATTTTTTTTCGCGTATATCGGCGCATCACCAGTCGATGTACTCCTGAGCCGCCACTGAGCCATACACATAGTCTATATATTTTATTTCCGGTGACATGCTGTATTTCTTGAGCACGTGGGCTGACTGGAACTCTTTGTATGTTTACCCTCGCACCGCGTGTCACACTTCCTATTATAGTGTAAAATATTTACATGCATTTCCTTTTCCCGTCTCACACATTGCACTAAGCTGACTGCTCGCGAGAGCTGCAATGTACATTTATTATTTTAAAATGTTTTTATCTGATGATGATGATGATGATAATTGTCGCTTTAAGGGGCCTAGCATCTATGTAATCGGCCCTTAATTTTTATATCTGAAGTCATTCGTATCAAAAAACAAGTAGTTCCGTGAAGAACTATACAGCCTATTTTAATATATCCTACTTATGTTAACTGCCACAATCAACATACAAAATTTCAGTTTAATTGCTGTAACAGATTCGTAGATATTGAGAACCGTCTAAATATTTCAGATGGTCGCCAGGTTGGATTTTTAATTTTGTACTATTACATTAAGATTATTGTGTACGTGTGGTATTCAAACTTCAATCGCATGATTAGACAACAAGAAGTAAAAACGAGATTTTAAAATTACGCACAGCAGCCATCTTGTGATAATGCAAACCATTGAAATAAATTAGATGCCAGTGGATCAACATTTGTATAAGCATTTAACGTGCAACGTTTCACGGCACTCGGATAGTTAATTCGCGAGAAACGTCCATTTAAATATTTATACTTCGCGTCGCCGCCATGTTGGATTTGTGCTCACCAGGTTCCTGAAAGTCCTATAGGTGAACATATGTTCATAGTCTCTATGAACATTAAAAAATTCAGTTTGGTTGCTGTAAAAGATGCATAGATATTGAGAACCGTCTAAATATTTCGGGAGCTCACCATTTAGGAGTGTTATGTGTATAGGCCATAGAGTTATGTACCATTCAAGGACAATTATTGCCTAGGTTCATTATTCAAACTTTCACTTCGATCGCATGATTACGACACAAGAAATTAAAACTTAATTTTAAAATTTCGCACAGCCGCCATCTTGAGGTTATGTAAGCAATTGAATTAAATTAGATGGCAGTGCATTACAATCTGCAAAATCAATTACTGTACCACATTTCATTGCGCTCAGAGAGTTAAATCACGAGAAAAGTCTATTAAAATATTTTAAATTCGCTTGGTCGCCATGTTCGTTTCGTACTTTACGGGTTTATGAAATATACATAGGTATACCTGTATCAGTACCCTTTATCACCGTACAAAATTGCAGGGTGATATCTGTAATAGTTTCGGAGATATAGAATGTCAGTGAAATATTTCGCACAGCCGCCATTTTGAGGTTATGTAAACAATTGAACTAAATTAGACTCCAGCGCATTACAATGTGTATAAACATTTGCTGTACCAAGTTTCAATACATTTAGATAGTTAAATCACGAGAAAAGTCTATTTAAATATCTCAACTTCGCTTGGCCGCCATGTTGGTTTTGTAGTCACCAGGTTTTTGAAAGTCTCATAGGTGAACTTCTAGTAGTGCCCTTTATCACCGTACACAATTTCAGGGCGATATCGGTAATAGTTTCGTAGATATTGAATGCTACTGAAATATATCGCACAGCCGCCATGTTGGATTGGAGAGACGTAACAAAATTTGAAGAGCACGGTCGAGGTCGCCGGGAATAGTGCTATGAATTTCCCGAGTTTCATTGAAATCGCTCCAGCCGTTTCGATTTTATTAGGGGGGGACACACACACGAATCACACACACACACACACACACACACACACGCACACACACACGGACAAAAGGTGATCTCATAAGCCTATTTTTTTCTAAATTGAAAATAGGCTAATAAATATATGAAAATAAATTCTGTTGAAGAAAGAAATGTAGCCTAATGCCAATACTTTACAATGGCATTCGTCACGTTTTCGGTACTACTATCCTCAGAGATTTACGCAGTTGAGAGGCCGTATTCCACAATATATTCATTCATTCATTCATTCATTCATTCATTCATTCGAATGAGTCTGTTTTGTCTTTCAGTGTACAAGACAATCGGCAAGCCTCCGTGTGCGAACGAGTCGCCTCCATGGTCCCCCTAGTATCAGTTAGATCTGCGACCTCCTCTGTTTCTTGGCGTTGTGACTACCATTCTTGGCCATCGCCCCTGAGATCGGGGAATGCGGTTGTGGAGCAGATTCGGATAACAGTCGTGCGGCTGCGGGGCGGATGCGGATAACAGTCGTGCAGTTGCGGGGCGGATGCGGATAACAGTCGTGCGGTTGTGGGGCAGATTCTGATAACAGTCGTGCGGCTGCGGGGCGGATGCGGATACCAGTCATGCGGTTGTGGGGCGGATTCGGATAACAGTCATGCAGATGAGGGGCGGATGCGGATAACAGTCGTGCAGATGAGGGGCGGATGCGGATAACAGTCGTGTGGCTGCGGGGTGGATGCCGATAACAGTCGTGCGGTTGTGGGGCGGATTCTGATAACAGTCGTGCGGCTGCGGGGCAGATGCGGATAACAGTCGTGCGGTTGCGGGGCGGAGGCGGATAACAGTCGTGCAGATGAGGGGCGGATGCTGAAAACAGTCGTGCGGTTGAGAGGCGGATGCGGATAACAGTCGTGCGGATGAGAGGCGGATGCGGATAAAGTTTTGTTTATCCCCGCAGGACTCAACAAGTTACTGGTGCCATTTTTTTTGTCGTATAGCCTCCTGGGAGGCCGAGTGCAGGTCTTTCTAGTGAACGCCCGTGGGCGACCTGCGCGTCCGAATGATGATGAAGACGTCACATCCACCCAGTCCCCGGGGCAGAGAAGTCAGCTCCAGGATGGCCCAGCCCGGAATCGAACCCGGGACCCTTTGGGCCAAAGCCTAGTGCGCTAGCCAATTCACCATGAGGCCATGTGAACATAAGATGTGGTTATTAACAAACTAAAAGTTAATGAAATAATATGAATTATAGTTAAAGTATGTTTATAAAATCAGTGTAACAGAACTTATGAAATCGGTGTAAGCTTACAGAATTGGTTGGCTCCGTTAAAGGAGATGACGTCAGCTATAAATAGCCCACCTGCTGGAATTCAGTGCCTCCATTAGTCATACAATTCTCTCACATCTCATTGCTAAATCACTTTCGCATTTGGAATTAGCATACGCTCTTCATTTCTGCTTAGTCTTCATTTACAGTGCATAGTGTTAATGCAGAAGCCACCCAGTTGCCGAGCGTGCCTCTTCTTCGAAACATATTCTGTCATCTTATGAGGATTAGACCGAGAGTAAAGCGCGCGCTTACGTTGCTTTATTTCATCACCCCCCTCATCCTCCGCCCCCATGGCCGTTTGCGATGAGATTTGCATATGCATACATAATTGATTCTATGTCCACACCTTTCACCGGAACTAGGGCGGAGACCCCTTGTCCCTCCGGGTGGGGAGGCACACCGCGGCCCAAGCACCGTAATCCCGAGCGCAATTTACTAGGGGACCACCCAGCAATCACACTTCGTAGAACCTCCAAATAGCTAACCTGTAATTTCAGACACAACTCAGAGAATTAACAATATTATGATTACCACGAATAAAAAGTAATTAGCTGCACTATTTGGTCACTACAGTAAGCGAGTATTATAGTGATATTTTCTTGCTTTGGTCTAATGCCTGTCTTTAGCGTATATAACAGTAGCGTTATGCTAATGATGATTTGCACTAATTATGATATCTGAATACATACATCGGAAGGAGCGAAGGAGAGCTGTCGTCTTTGTGACTGAATTGGTTGTGACACTCACATTCTACAACCAAGGTCGTGGGATCAAATCCCACCACAGTCTGTTGGCATTTACATGTGAAAGATCAATGATTGACATGTTAAAGAACAGTATTTGATTCCAGGTTAATGCATTAGGGATATTCGAGCTGAAATGTCTCGTTTGTTGGTACGAATGGCTCGTTAAAAGGAGATCCCGTGGCTCATGACGATGAGATTACCGAACACTCACTCACCCACTCCCACCCTTCCTTCCTTCCTCCACGTTAAACAACTTGATTTTGGCAAAATGGTGGCTCCTCGCTGTATTTGAAATAGCCGTTAAGTAGGCGTTCTCAAACTTTTTGTGACTGTGGGTACCACCCTCATGTGATAGCAAGTACTCGAGTACCATTAAATTGTATCTAATAATAACAAAAATTACAATATAGTATGCAGAAAGTAGTTATTTTACGGACCTGCTCCATCAGTTCGTTCGTTCCTCAACCTACCGACATAGAGAAATCCACTCCATCTTGCAACAAATACCGATGAAATCATGAATTGTAGCCAATGACATGGTGAACATATGAATAGTAACAAGAAGTTCCGTGAAGAACTATACAGCCTACTTTTCATGCCAATGATTATTCTACAGAATATGAACCTATCTAGAATAATGACGAAATTAAGTTGGTAATATCGAAATATCTAATTAGTTCAAAATATACCTGGTATAATGTAGCCTAATAGAGCACTACAGTTGGCAGCACTGGTGACTGAATATATTCTTAGTTCCATCTCTTAAGGTACAGAATTCAAAATTTGGTTGAAGTCCACTGGACGTTACATGCAGTTAGACATTGGATCTATCAGCACGCGTAAAAGCATGTTGGCAACAATGTCATGCGTGTGCTGGTCAGAAATAATCTGAAATATTATGATATCTTTTTGTGCCAATTTTGGATGAAATACATTTGTTAGTATAGAAGTTACATGTATTTTAAAATTGGACATATCAGCAGGCATAGAATCATGTTGGCAGCACTGTCTTGCATTAATTACTCCAAATTAATCTAGAATGTCAGGTGCTATACGTGTGCAAAGTATAGAGCTGTTGGCTTGCATACTTTCTGATATATTGATATTAGGGTAAAAAATATATAGACAGCATTTATTAACAGTTGGCAGCCATGATTGCTCTTAACAATACTAATAGTAATATCTGTTATGGTACACATAGCACATATGAAATTTGGTTGAAATCCAACTGATACTATAGAAGTTACATGTATTTAAAATTGGTACTATCAGCAGGTTTATAATCATGTTGGTAGAACTGACGTATATAAGTTACTCCAAATTAATCTAAAATGTCAAAATATACGTGTGCATAGTTTAAAGCTGTTGGCTTGCATACTTTCTGATATATAGGTATTTGGATGAAAAAAAATAGAGAGAGCAATTATTAACAGTTGGCAGCCCTGGTGGCCTTAAGAATACGCTCAGTCATATCTGTTTATGTACAGATATTACATACAAAATTTGGTTGAAATCCAACTGATAGTGTAGATGTTATATGCATTTAAACATTGGACCTATCAGAAGGCTTAACATTATTTTGGCAACACTGTCATGGTTGGCCTCCTGGAAATTAAACTAAAATAGTCTTATCTACATGTGTGCCAATTTTGGAATAGCTCCCATGCATAACTTGCAAGATATCCAACATGGAGCTCAAATTTCTAGTGCGTTTTTTCAGCAGTTGGTAGCACTGACATCATTTTCAAATATGGACGTGAGATATTCCGATGCACATCTTTACTCATACTAAATTTGGTTTTGATTGCTGCAGTCGTTTAGGAGTTGATAGGGGGGACACACACACAGCCAGACAGACAGACAGAAGGACAGACAGACAGACAGACAGACGGACAGAGAGACAGACAGAGAGACAGACAGACAGACAGACAGACAGACAGACACACATTTTCCCGGATCGATCTCATAAGTCTACTTTTTTCTCATTTTTGCAAAATGTGAAAAGTAGGCTAAAAATCATAATGAATGGCAGCAGAAATGGGATGTATCTTCAAAAGAAACTATCACAGACGAATTCTTCCCAACAGTAGAAAGCAGATTAAGAAGCAAATTTCACCTTACGCCAAATTTGACAACATTACACTAATATCAGGACATGGAAATATCAAATCGTATCTACATAGACTTAAAATTGTACGCAGCCCCGAGTGTTCCTGTAATGAAGGACCCCAAACAGTGGACCATATAATATTTGAATGAAGTGCAGAGAATAGCGAGAGAAACATGATATTAAACTGTGTTTCCATAGAAGGATACTGGCCGATACATAAGTCTTTTTTAATCAGAAAATGTCTTAAAATATTTTCAAAATTCATGAACTCTCTGGACTTAACAGTAATGAAAGAAAATCAAGAACATTATCCATCAGCAAATAATATATAGGAAAAAATGTACCGTATATTATAATTACACAATTGAATGAAATTAGTTAAGAGCATGTAGTGGGCCTACTATGACTGTAGTGGAGCATGCAGAGTGTATATTAATAATATTAACATATTAATAATAATAATAATAATAATAATAATGCAACAAGCATGCGCCTTCCGTTCTATTTTCTTATTTCACTCTCCCTCTGAAGTGTTGAAATAGCTAGGGATTCACCACTCACCAGGCATGTTGCAAACTGCTGCTTTCATGACTATGAATATAAGATACATTCAAGTGTGGAGAGTCGATTCAAATCAACATCTTTCCTGCTACTCATAAAAAGAATGTTCAATATTATTTTACTGTAGATTAAAAATGCCATTTCGCAAAATGATAAAACACTATTATTCCGGTTCGTGCAACAGAATTTGCTTCGAAGAAAGGAACTCGGGTGTAATTGTGCTTGCAAGCACTTTCTGACTCGTATGACAAGAAAGCCAAATTACATTTAGAGAGCATCGTGGTCTCGCCAGCATCAGGTTGAGAACGCCTGCGTTAGGATGGACCTCAAGCCCTCATCATATAAATTATTATCTTCTTTCCTCAAGGCTATGGTGAATCTCAACATACAAGATACGGACTTTACCTTTTATTATTGGGATAAAAATAATCAGACTATGTGACATGTATCTAGCACCCTGGCGTCCCTAAAGGACGTAGTTAAAAGGGGCGTAAAACTCATATCATTATTATTAGATGATAGGTTGTTAACCTCATCCTCTGGTTACAAACAAAATGACGTTTTATTAAGTTAATGTTTTTTTTTAATATTATTTAAAATTGTTTACAAGTAAGATGATATGTTGGCTTTCACGGCCAGTGAATTAAACTCATCAATTCTTCTAGGTTTGTTCCGTGTCTTGTGTGGGGTTTCGCCGAGGACACCAAGCTGGTTCATCAGCGGGCTCTTGGTGTCCCCACCCGGACCCCCACTGGACTAGCGAACTGGCCGTGAAAGCCAATATACCATCTTTTTTGGAAGCCTTCATAGGGAGGTTATGGCTGCTTGAACGTATGGTTCTCGCAGTAAAGAGGCGCAGGTTTGCTTCATAAAAAGGGAGGTAGCGAGCAGCTCGCTGGTACTATGGGTGTCCGGGTGGGGACACCAAGAGCCCGCTGATGAGCCAGGTTGGTGTCCTAGGCGAAACCCCACACAAGACACGGCACAAACCTAGAAGAATTGCTGTGTTTACCAGTAGTTTTTACATTGCTAAATCCTGTAGTTGTTGTTCCATTTATAATATTTGTTAAGCCTTTCCGCTGAAGAAGGAGCAAAAGGTTCCGAAACATGTACGCAGTGGCGTAACAACGGGGGGGGGGGGGGGGGGTTGATGAGGGGGATCAATTCCCCCCGCCGCTGAGCCAAATATTTAAAAAGAAATTGAAGATATTGTATATTAACAAAGCCAATTTTAGGATTGTTGATAAACGATTGGATTGTGTACGTTTATAAATTGAGAACATTTATCTTCACTTGTGTAAAATATTAATGTTAGTCTTGCCAAAACTATTCAATGCCGAGCTTTTGAGAGGTGCAAATAACTCGTATCAAATGCCATCGAGATCAATCATGAAAACATATAGATTTGCTTTCATTGATGGTCTTATTTTGCCCCCCACACAAAGCAAAAAGCAAAACAAAAACATGACCAAAAAAGAAAGAAAAAGCAAAATTCAAGAACGAAAGCAAAAGCATAAAACAAACACAAAACCAAAAGCAAGAACACAAAGCCAAAAAGCAAAATTCAAAAACAAATACAAAATCAAAAACATTGGAAAAAGCAACATTCAAAAACAAAAGCAATAGCAGAAAACAAACACAAAAAAACACAGCGAAAATAATAAAGTAGAAAGCAACACACACAAAAACGCAATTCGTTCATATTTGACTCCGCTCATCCCCCTCCAGAAGCAATTCTAGTTGCGCCACTGCATGTACGGGTAGTTGTCATTTATCCCACAATTACTGTATGTTAAAGACCACGTAATCAACATATTCGTTACTAGTTACTGAAATGAAGTGTGTTAAAAAAAAGTGACAGTCAGTCTGAAAGACTAGACTTTGTATCATTTTAAATGCTACAAATGCTGAAAAATGCTAGAAAGGCTGGAGACTTCTCGCTTCGCTCGAAGCCAAAGACTCTTGACAAGTTAGAAAATTATCTGCATAATACTTATCTTGCTTATCTTGTTTAAATTACTCGCGAAAGGCAAGTGCAAACCAAGGGCAAAGCAAGGTCAAGCGCGCGGGAAGCCGTCACGCTCACCAGAGCGAGCGGCGACGTGCCCCTTCCATCCAGTCTATAAACACTTATAGTGGGCGATGTATTGAAGATAGAGATATGATCTCGCGGACTTTTTTTGTAGAACTTTTCATGCTGACCAATTCTTACGCTCATAGTATATTGATATGTTTAACGGTTTGCCCAGCGTAAGCTTAAGAAGCGCACGGACGCCAAGTTTGTTTTCGACTTTTTCACTGAAATCGTTACTGCTTGGCTTCCTTAGATCATACGTAAATTATTTTCTACAGAATCTTTCCTCGAGATATCCTTTACAGAATGTTGAAAACCGCATCAAAATCCATCCAATTGTTCTCGAGATTACCCGTGACATCCAAGAATCGGGGATTTTTGTCTTATACTAACGAAGTAGAGATTGTCGGGGAACACATGCACCAAGCGGTACTATGACGTCACACACCTCAGTGCATTTGGGTACATTTCGTCCCGTCACCGTAACGTAACGCCAGACCCCAGCGTAACGACGAAGTCGACAAGATCGTTTAAAATGATAAAATAACTGCACTGAGGTTCACAATATTTTTACGGATATAGCCTAATAAAAGTGTGTGATGAAGAGGCTAGTTCAAAACAACTCTGTTTGAGCACTGATCGGGTTGATACCCCTGTAAAATTTGCGGTCAGTTGTGTCATTTAAAAGTGCGAATGGTTTGGATTTTACTCCACTTTCTCACTCCGCAAACAATTGTTGAACTATAACGTCCTTCCGCTTTCAAATTACTAGCATTCTGAGAAGATACAAGAGTACAGGGATGTGAAAAAAATGTGGTCAGATTTAAGCTGTACTTTTTGAGAAACATCATGTCTCCGTACCACAGGCATGACACACTCGACCTGCCTCGAACAGTACTTGGTATTCTCCTTCCAAGTGGGCACGTCTTCAGCTTGCCTTGTACAAAACCTAAGACTCTCCTCTCCATTCATTCGGTGTCCGCTAACATGTAAACATGTCTTCATTCATTAACGTTAAATAGAAACTTTTCCTTATGGTTTAACGATTCCGAAGAATTATGTCGTTCAAAATATCAACATTGCAGTCAGTCAGTGAGTTGGCATTTGTAGGTGCTCAAATTTGAGGGAACCGTTTCCGTAGTCGTTAAAGGGCCTCTTCAGGACAAAATCCGGCACTCGCGTGTCTATAAGAGCTACAGTAGTTGTATGAAACTTATAACCCATATCATAATAATATTATGCCGTCAGTTGTTTCGGAATGCCGAAATTCTTCAAAACTTCCAAAATTTCATTTTATGAATAATATTGAACTGACGACCATTCGCTTTGTAATGGTAGTCTATATTTTCTTCAAAGCTCATTCTTGATGCTAATATCCTTATAATTACCCACACCAATGCATCTGATTAATAAAACCACTCATGTAGATTTATAAACAAACCCCTCTCTATTAGACAATCAACATTAAAAAAAAAGAAAGCATAACTGATGTTGCTGTGTTGGAGTGTAACCCGCCCTATAAACTTAATCTTTTATTCCCGCACTTTTCATAGATACAGCAAAGCTGACATTTTTAGAAGTAATTACATCTTACATGTTTTATATTTTAATATATCAGTTTTTCTAAATTTACTTAAGTTTAATTTCTCCCGGATGGAAATGTTCAAGAAAATGCTATTAAAATTACGCCATTTTTAAAATATTATAGAAAAATAAAAAATGTAGGCTATGCATTTTCAGAAAATCTGTGAAGTGAGGGGATGGCTTCAAGGAACATCGAAGAGAAAAAAAAAATCATTTAGTTCTTTTCGGAGGAAAAGGTATACAAAAAGCTGAAAATTAACATTGACAGTAGGCCTATTGGACATTCATGTTTCCTTATGTTTACAAATGAACATGTTTTTGGCCAACTGACAGGCTGCCTCTAAGAACGTTCAAAATGATGGAGAAGAACTTTTCATTGAAAGAGACGTTCATTAAGGTCTGATCTGTCAAGTGCTGACACCTTCTGGCTTACTTACGGATTATTGATACCTACGCTACTTCTCTGTGCCAATTACCGAGTTGACAAAATATACTGAAGTTGTGAAATGTTCTCTTCGTTCCTGTACAGTTCAGTATTTGTTGGTCGTAATGTTCCTCGAGTCAGCCCTTGGACTGTTTTAAAACAAACTGTGTGTATTTTCAAGGATAATTTGTTGAACATTTCCATTGTTTAGAGGATTGCGGTATCGCGGTCATTTAGTCAAATGATCAGATCCCGGTGACTAGCTCTGCACTTGACCTTTAGAGCTCAGTGGTAGGAGAGGGGCGTAGAGCGGTGCGGGAGTGTGTCGATTACATCTCTGGCTAAGAACATTGACGCGCGACAGTAACCTGTTCCCTCGGACATTACTTGACCAAGCCAGTGCCGCTTAGCGTGGCAAATATTTTACACTGCAGTAGTATGCAGGAAGAGGGGGATGGGCAAGTGCAGAGCTAGTTGCCGGTAACAACACATGGGTGTGTGTATAGTTCTCTCACTTTCATCGTTAACGAGCGGTGTTCTTTGAAAATCTAGCTGGGCGGATAAGGTAACATTCCATGTCTGCGTGAAGCTAAGGCTTTCCCAGCGCGAGGCATAGTGTTATCAACTCTCCACCGTAGCCACTGAAAGCAAACAGCAAGAGTTGACAGTACTACGTGCAGCTGTGCAACACTGGTACCTGACACCTGCCTGACACGCGAGCTGGCCACCAGGACCGTACTTTGGAGTACATGTGGAGAGATAGAGGAAGCATTGGAAGCTATTGGTCAGCAGTGAACAATGTTTATTGTCGGCGCGTGGTACTGTCTTACGTTTGGGTCACCGCTCGTTAACGAACGAGGAAAATGAGAGAACTGTATAGGCCTAGCCTATATATACACATATCGGAAGGATAATGGTCACCCTGCTGCAAGTAAACTCTTGCTCGGGAATGCCTCCCTGAAGCTCCGAGCTCTCTGAAAAAAAAAAAAAAAAAAAAGATCTTCTTCATCTACTTCTGTATCCTAGCATTTCCCTGGAAACAGACCAATAGTGTAAGCTCATTTGCATGCGTCCTCCTCCAGATGTCCGTGGAGTTACAACGAGAAGCGAGATAGGTGGTATTAAGGGGTGACTGCTGAGATGTATGGTCATGTTTAGGTCCCTCTATTCTGTACAACCATGGCACACTCTACTGTACTTTCCTAATGGAAAGTGAGATGATGCGGTAACAATGCGACTGAGGAAACAATAGAATACAGCGCTCATAACGAAACATTATAACCTACGTGGCTGTTGAAGTAAATTAAAACCTCAACATATATCCTGAGACACAGGAATGCATCCTAGCCGAGTAGGCAACACAGCACGACAAAACATCTCCTTTGTTAACATAACAAAGAGTCACAGAGCCCGTGACAAATCTGACGATCGTATATTACCTGCTAACTTTCAAAATAGCGGTCATTGACGCTGAGTTATGGATCTTAAACTTCAAGCAAAATTAAACCTTGGTGTTATGACAGCGAAAATTTGTGGAAGGAAAGTTCCTCACCTTAGATTATGTTTATGTGACTATATACAGGGTGTTACATGTAAGTAACCAATACTTTAGGAGCTGAATGTATACATCAAATAAGAATTAAATGTCTAATGAACATGGGTCCTTCAGCGCCTTCTTTGTGAGATCTGGAGGAGGTGCAGACCACTAGATAATCATTGTTGATAAGGAATACTTTATTACTATCGAAATTAAATGTTTTTCAGCCCATCAACACGATTGTACCCAATTAACGGCAATATTAATGATTGCAAGACATCCGCAATAAACCGGATGTGCATGAAGAGGGCTGATTAGTTTACGCGTGGCGAGAATAAAAATTGGCCTTTAATAGTTGAAGATGGCCACAATGCATACACCATATTAGACTTGGCAGCTGACATATGTTACATCGCTGGACGAACACAGGCAGTCAGGAATGTGGGTGAATGGCCAAGGAGGAAAAGAGATAACGAGAACACACAGGAAATTCCTTCGATATCAGTGCAGGTAGTCGTGTTAGCAGCGGCATGGGAACGGACCTCACTTCGCTCAAACAATCAGCTAAGTTCCCAATCCACTCCGGCCATTTAATATCACACTAAACAAGCAAACTTGAAGGACAATCAACACTGACTATATCTAAAATAAATCACATAACTAACGAATCTTGACAAGTTGCGCTACAAGTAGTCTATGGGTAATGGCATTAACAAAATATACACTTACTAGCAGGTAGCCGCGGCTTCGCCCGCGATCAAGACAATGGATACGATGCATAATTGCTGATAACTGATCTATTCTATTATAGCAATCGCGGCTATAGGTGGGTCCATTCTAATTATGAATATTCTGATACATACAGTATATTGATATGAGCAGCAAAGTGGGAATTTTATAGAGTTGTGAAAGTCTGCAGGGTTCGATGTTACATTATGTTCACAAATTTTAAAATTACGTTTTTGTTTTTTCCATCTTCTGCTGAGACATAACGATTTTGTTTTCCGGATGCTCGCGAGCACGCCACATACATTTGCCCATGGGAAAAAATGGTTTTGTCTAAATGTACACGTGCTACTGTTAAGTGTGTGTCATTGCGATTTGTTAAAGAAATTGCGAATATTGTTTGAAGAGGGAACTGCACTATTGCACATTGGAATGGCAAATCTATCGGAATATGGTGAATTAAAAGTATTCTTACTTAAGTTATTCTGGATGTAATTTGGCCATACTTATTGATGATTTGAAAGTCAACATATCGCTATTAATAGACCAATAGTTAAATATCTCTCACCTTGGCCGCTGATGTACATTATATAGTCTCTTCCAGTGTTACATCCCAGTGATTGAAATTCTCCAACCACCCTTTTGCCTCACATGCCTCTCTAAGTAAATAAAATTCCTGATTGTTGTTGTTTGAGTCTTCAGTTTTTAACTGGTTTGATGCAGCCCTCCATGTCTCCCTCTCCTGAGCTAATCGTTTCATCTATGCATAGCTACCACACACTACATACGAGGTAATCTGTTTAACCCTGGTTTACCCCTACAGTTCTAGTCCGCGACCCTCCCATCCATAACCAAGCTTGCTATTCCTGGGTGTCTTAATATGTGTCCTACCCTCCTATCTCTTCTCTTCATTAGCAGTCGCCAGAAACATCTCTCCTCTCCAACTCACCTTAATACCACTTCATTTGTTACCCTATCTACCCATCCGATCATCATTCTCCTGTATCACCACATTTCAAAAGCTTCAATTCTCCTCTTTTCTGCTGCACCATTTGTCCATTAGTCCAACTCAGCAACATTTCTAGGTTTAAGCCGTGACTTGTCCGGGGATTCAATTGCCGTGAAAGACAAAATACCAACTTTATTGAAATAAGTTTGCCCAATCCCTCAGTAAGAGTAATTACGAAATAATTATAATTAACGTGTCAGCTGGTAGAATACGACACATTCGACTGTGAATATGGGTTGCTGATCATGGTAAAAAACGAACAAGAGCAGATCAAAATTGGCAAACAAAAATATTCAGTTAACGAAGAACAAATTTACAAAGAATATGAAAGCATACCGTGCAAAATAGAAAGCATCTTAACATTGTAAATTAGAGTAAAGATCTGAAAGCTCGCTTGCAATAATCAGATAAAAGAGTATAAAATTAGGCTCAAAATCACGATCGTATCCGACCCTAAAAGCCACCTCTATAAATAAAATATATCTCATTTTACGCGTATCAATGCGAGGAGCAATGTTCGTGGTTAGAAGTGGGCACCAAACCCCGCGTTTTAAGGCCCTAAAACGAACGGTTTTCGAGATATTGCCAGAAAACTATCCCCGGTCTGCGAAATTTCAGCGGTTGCCATAGTAACGTTGATCTGTTTCTTCGAGGGAACACAGTTATTTGGGAATATCTCCGAAACCGTTTATTTTAGGAACTTAAAAAGTGTGTTTCGGGGTCCCTACAGGACCTCCGAGTATTGTTTCTCGTATCTGGCGGCTTAAAATGAGCTAAATCCGATATTTGTACGGACTGTCCTTGCTCAGTGCCAAAGGGCCGAAAAAGGTCACTTACAAATTGAATTTGAAGAAACCGTTTCTTAGTGATCCTCTACATACTCGGATCAACCAACATGCAAAATTTCAGCTTTCTATGTCTAGTGGTTTGAGCCCTGCGTTGATGAGTCAATTTTGGATGCTCAGTGCCAAAGGGCCGAAAAAAGTCCCTTACAAATTGAATTTTCAAAAACCGATTCTTAGTGAGCCTCTACATACTCGGATCAACCAACATGCAAAATTTCAGCTTTCTAGGTACAGTGGTTTGATCCCTGCGTTGATGAGTCAATTTTGGATTATATATGAAAATGAAAATCCACAGCCTGCATCCAGTCTCGGACCGGGTCAGGAATGGAATGAATGAAGCCCCCATCTAGCGGCGAGAATATGAACTGTGCCGGTTGCCGAGGCCTGACGCACTCCTCTGGGGCAATGATTAGATGAATGACAGATGAAATGAAATGATAGTGGAGAGTGCTGCTGGAATGAAATGTTGACAGGGAAAACCGGAGTACCCGGAGAAAAACCTGTCTGCCTCCGTTTTGTCCAGCACAGATCTCACATGGGGTGGCCGGGATTTGAACCACGGACCCAGTGGTGAGAGGCCGACGTGCTGCCGCCTAATTGTAATAGTAATTAAATATTACTACTGCAATTAAATAAGTGGTGCTTCATTCATTCCATTCCTGACCCGGTCGGAGACTGGAAGCAGGCTGTGGATTTTCATTCATATTTTGTAAATGCCATTACCCATACTTGTAGCCGCGTGGCAAGCATGAGAATTGGCCTTTAGTAGTTGAAGTTGTTCAGGGTACAGTAACATACAACATACTAGGAAGATATACTGTAGATCAAGTGTAAATAATCTGGCGATGATCGCTTGACGATGAAAACTTGTTATCCAAGTGTGTTTATTAATCTCATGTAATTGTTTTCAGGATTAGAGTACCACCCATTACCATTGGGTACAATCGTGTTGACCGACTGAAAATCATTAATTTGTGATTATTAAGACAACACTGAAAAATGGCTTCCAGCACGACAATAAATGTTATTATTATTATTAAGCTTAATGCAATATATAACATAATTACAGAAAACTAGCGGACCCGTGCGAGAACCCTCGCATAATGGGTTCTGTGCGCCCCATCTAGCCTATACAGACTACCCACCCGGCCCTAGTGCTATGCAGGCTGTACACGATACAGTTCTGGCAGGGGCTATCGTCTTGTTTATTTGTTTGAAAGCATTTTATAAACAAATAAATATATTTCCGTTGACTTTTCAAGAAATGCAAGATTTTTCCTGTGCGATTGAGACGATTTGGAAGATTTTGGTACAAACCACACCTTGTAACTCCCTCTGGTTTAAGAGCTTGAGTTTTGTGAAACATACACCTTAGCGTATTATAATATAATAAGATGAAAAAGTACTGGAAAGAGCGCAAGAACCAAGCAGTACTACCTTCAAAGAAGAAGTGATTGTGGAACGATTCAAGTGGTCCAATGTGACCAATCAAGATTAATAATAATAATAAGATACTTATCTTAAAAACTATCATCTGGGCACTTGACAAATTTAAAGTTATAAATCTAAATTGTCCTGCCAATCTGTAGTCTTTGAGTTGGCTTGCACGAAGTCTTCCAGCGGTCCCAAGTAACTTATTCCTCGTTACAACACTCGGTAAGAATATGACGTATGGTCTGTCTGGGCGCACCACAGTCACAGTTGGGTGACGCTTTCATACCCCACTTACACAGCAACGAACCACACCGTCCATAGTTACTTCGTACCCTGTTAAGGGCAACCCACAGTTTTACGTGGCAGATCAAAACCTGTCGGTGGGTGTTGGGTACATAGCAGTGAATGCTATTCCTTCGGAGCTGCGTTGTTCCACTCTAGTTCCCATTCTGCTGCAACATAAATCCTCTCCTAACCAAGTCTTGGGCTTTTAACACAGATGGTGAACGTGATTTCAATCGACCACAGCAGATCCTTCATTTGTGGCCATTGGTCGGAATCGCCTCAACTGGCTACCTGCCCTTTCTATTAGTCAGGCGTTGATTGGCGTGTCACAGATGCCAGCACGTGCCACATCAAAACGAATAAGGAAAGTACCTTATTATTCCAAAGCTGTCACCGTGGTGTTGAGGTAGTGCGTCTGCCTCTCACCCGGAGGCCCCAGGTTCGATTCCCGGCTCCGTCAGGGATTTTAGAAACTGACGTGGGGGCTGGAACGGGGTGCACTCAGCCTCGTGAGGACAATTGATTAGCCGTCTGACAGTGAGGCAGCGCCCTGGTAATGAAAACCAAGATTAACGGCCGAGAGGACCCGACGCGCTGACGACGCGTCATTCCAATATCTGCAGGCCAAATGGCTGGGCAGCGATCGCTTGGTAGGCTTAGGCCCTCATGGGCTGTAGTGCCAGGGGTTATTATCTTATTATTCCAATCCAATTCGTGGTGTAGCAGCTAGCATTCTTGGTTGCCACCCCAAAGTTCCGGGTTAAATTCCTGGCCCTGTCAAGAAATTTAAATCTGTTCTGAAGGCTTGTACGGGGTACTCTCAGCCTCGTGTGGCACAATTCAGAAGTGGGTTTTACTCCCACCTCAGCCGCCCTAGAAGTGGTTTCCCGTTGTTTTACTCTAGGCATAGGCGTGCCTCCACCCGAATCCTCGCCTTAATTACAACTACACACACAATAATACAGACAACACAATAACACAGACAATTTCTACACACACCCAAGTACATAGGTCTGAAATGGCAACGATGTTCAATCTCCTCAATGAAACAACAACAACAACATACTATTATTATCGTTATTATCATCATCATTGAGCCTCCGTGGCTTAGGCGGCAGCACGCCGGCCTCTCACCGCTGGGTCCGTGGTTCAAATCCCGGTCAGTCCATGTGAGATTTGTGCTGGGCAAAGCGGAGGCAGACAGGTGTTTCTCCAGTATTTCAGAATTTCATTCCAGCACAACTCTCCACTATCATTTCATTTCAACTGTCATTTATTTAATCATTGCCCCAGGGGTGAGCGACAGGCTCGGCAGCCGGTACAGTTCATATCCTCGCCGCTAGATGGTGGCTTCATTCATTCCATTCCCTGACCCGGTCAGTCGACTGGAAGCAAACTGTGGATTTATCACAAAACTTTAAAAGATTGTTTGAAGTTTGTTCTGAAAGAAGATGAAATGATATACCTCAATTAACAGATTTTTGATGACTGAGATTCAACTTATAGCTGCAGGTATAACGCGCACTTAAGAAAAATAAACATTGATTCATTCCGATAAACACCGGAGATACGAGGTAAATTGTGAACGACAACTCAAAACAAGGGCAGACAGGTTTTTCTCCAGGTACTCCGATTTTTCCCGTCAGAATTTCATTCCAGCACCATTCTGCACTATCAATTCATTGCAACTATCATTCATTTAATCATTGCCACAGGGGAGTGCGACAGGCTTCGGCAGCCGGCACAGTTCATATCCTCCCCGCTAGATGGGGGCTTCATTCATTTCATTCCCTGACTCGGTCGGTTGACTGGAAGCAGGCTGTGGATTTTCATTTTCATTAGCATCATCATCATCATTATATATTTAAAACAGTAAGGTGATTTTTGTTACCACGAGATTGAGAGAACGACAGAACCGATTTACTTCGTAGAGCACTCTAACGAAAGCTCTTGGCCTCTAGATTTGCAGAGTGTCTCTAAAATAAACAAATATATTACGGTATATTTTTAAATTAATATAGAAAATAGCAGAATTCTTCCCCTCACGCATGCGCACAATCCGCCTGGGGTCATGACAAAATGGCGGTGAGAAGTCCATTAAAATGTAAGTTATTTAATAAGCTTCCATGTAATTGAAAACATACATTAACCAAGTTCTGACAATAAAATATAATAACAGTATGAACGTATACGAATGTGCAACATTGATTTATTTGGATAATGAAATTGATTATTTCCTTCAAACAGCGGCTTTTGAATATAATGAATGGCTGCGTCTGCTGCTTAATATGAGTGCGAGAGTAGCCATGTGGTTAAGGCGACCGACTGTGGTTCCAAGAAGCGCCGGTTCGATCCTAGCCCTCGCCAGTATTTTTTTTTACCACTGAAATATTGTTTAATCAAGGAGTATTAGTAAGGTTTTATGTCTGTTAAAGATACTTATTTCTACATTCCCTCTAAATACGTTTTATTTTCGTTTTACAATTGCATTGCAGCATGTGACCAAAAGAGCAAACTGTTGTCCGCAGTACGCCGTTTAAATAACTGCAATCAGTTCCTATAACTGACAACAGATGGCAGTACATCGCCCATATAGTTACATTAACTGACAGCAGATGGCAACACCATTGCGTCGATATATTTAAAACACAAGACATGGCATGTTTTCACGTGATGGAAAATTATAAAGGAGGGGAATATTTAAGAAGGGAAATGTTGAGGAACATTAACCGACAGTTGAATGTGTAGGCTAGGTTGTTTATGTACCTTAATATTGCAATTTCTTCCCAATGCTTCGGTGGTCAAGTTATTAGCGTCCTAGACTAAAAGTTATAATTATGCATCGTCGATATACTCTTAAATTATTAAAGAAAAAAGTAGTTTTCCAGGCACTCGCGCGTGTCCACAATTGCTTTCGCAATGAGAGACACTTGGCAAATATAATTCGTTTGAAGGGCTCCGACATCTTGGTCAACCAGCCCCGTGTACTTGGGTGTGTATGTGTGAAATTTTCTCTGATGACCTGTGTTATTGTGATGGCTGCATTACTGTGTGTATTTGTAATTAAGGTGGTAAATGGCAAGGAGACGGCCAAGGCCTTAAGTTAGGAACCATCCCGGTATTTGCCTTAAGTGGAAGTGGGAAACCACGGAAAACCACATCCAAGATTGTCGAGGTGGGAATTAAACCTTCCTCTTCTTAGTTATACCTCAAGAGACTGAATGTACCACGATTTTGCCCTGAGACCAGAATTAAATTTCTTGGCAGAGCAGGAAATGTAACCCGGGTCTCCGGGGCGATAGACAAGAATAGGTGGGCCTCCATGTGTTAATACGATTTTTGACATGCACGGGACATAGAATTCAAAAACTGCCTCCATTAGGGTGACTGTCGAAGTGAGTATTGAGTATAGGCCTATGGTCATTCCAGTAGTTGGCGAAGTGATTCTTTGTTCCCCTGCAAAATGTACTGCCATAACCTATAACAGGTGATGGAAATTGCTTATTTAGAGCAGTTTCGTACTGTTTATAACAAAATGAAGAACGTCATTCTGAGCTGCGTTTTCAAGCTATTGCAAAAAAATTCGCTGGCAGGAAGAATTATAAGGAATTTATTTTAAGCGATCAGTCTCATCGCATTCTCCTCACCAACCAACTTGAGTATGAAAGTCTCTGGACGGTCATGTTGAACTTCATTGTATAAGACAATTGTTAATGATTATTTGTTTAGAGTACTGAGTCTAACTACGGAGTTGATTTCGGCAATGGAAGTATTATTTGCCATTTAATATTTAGCGGCTCCGTTATTGCAGGACACTATAGTGTTATCGAATAATACGAAGCCACATTTAAAATCCAATATAAATAGGCCATTTCAGAAACAATTCCAGATATTATGCAGTACAGTGTACTGTAAGGTCCTTGACGATCAAATGTAAACATTGTTCTACATTGTATTTCTCTTGCGTAAAATCTATGCGTGGTTACTTTGGTCTTTACTGTTGTGAGGGTAAAATTGATCTGCTGGAATATAAAATATTTGCCAAGCTGCAACAATGTAATGATATTAATTTAAAAGTCATTGAACTTATATCCAGTAGTTCAAACACATACATCAGCGTTAACAGATTGGATACTGAAGATGAAAGCCAGCTACTTCATTTCCCTATTATTGAATTTTTCAATTCCTTGGAATTAAGAGATTCGCCTCCACATACTTCGAACGTTTGAGCCGTAGATATGCTTCTTAGAAATCTGAACGTTTCCCAAGGACTCATATATGGTAATATATTAATTGTAAGAAATCGCTTGGATTCGGATATAATAGGTGCAGTAATATTAGGCAGAGAGCTCAAATCCTACGACTTGATTTAACACCTTCCGATAAAACACTTACAGGTACAGTACATTTTATTTTAATATGCAACAATGTCCTATTCGCTCGGCCTACTTTATTATCAAAAACAATCAAGCTCAAGGAGAAACTCTTGAACGTATTGGGCTATTTACCTCATCACGTTTTCAGTCATGACCAGCAGGATAGTGAAGGTGCAAAAAAGGTCCTGTTTGGGATGGTAAAGAATAAGGGGCGGAAGGATCCTACGGATTATGTTAGAATGGTGAACAAAAGGGGACAAGAGATAGAAAATAGGGAAGAACTGAAGAAAATGTGGAAAGAATATTTTGAAGAACTCCTGAACCCAAATGGAAACCACGGCGAGGAGGAAGAAATCGCGGAAGAGGTACAGTAGATGAACTGCAAACACAAAAGGGCTTAACATGGAAAGAAGTGGAAGATGCAGTGAGGAAGATGAAAGGAGGGAAGGCACTGGGTGAGGATGAGTTGAGTGTGGAGATGGTGAGAGCAGCAGGAGAGGTGGGGATACAATGGTTGTACCGAGTGATGAAGACAGCATGGAAGGAAAGGAAGACCTCAGAGGACTGGAAAAAGGGAATAATTGTCCCGATCTTCAAGAAAGGTAGTAGAACAGAATGCAGAAACTATCGGGGAATAACACTGATGAGTCATTGTGCAAAGTTGTTTGAGAAAGTTTTGGAAAGGAGAATTAGGACAAGGATAGAAGGAGGGATGAGGGAAGAACAACATGGCTTCAGATCAGGAAGGTCCACAGTGGATTTGATTTTTGCTGTAAGGCAGTTACAAGAACAGCACTATGAGTATGGAACAGATCTACTGATGGCCTTCCTGGACATTGAGAAAGCATATGACAGTGTATGCAGAAACAAAGTATGGAAGTCCCTGGAGGATAGAGGAATATAAAAATGGACTATAAGGAAGATAAAGGAGATGTACAAGGGAAGCGTGAGCTGTGTGAAAGTGGGAGGAGAGAGATCGGACTGGTTGGAACAGAGAAACGGCCTGAAACAAGGAAGTGCACTGTCACCGTTACTTTTCATTGTGGTGATGGATGACATAATGACCCGAGTGGCACAAGTAATTGGGGAAGGAAAGATGAAAGCAATGGTGCTTGCAGATGATTTGATGATTTGGGGAAACAAGGAGGAGGAGGTACAGGAACAGTTGGACGTGTGGGAAGGAATAATACAAGGTTATGGGATGAAATTTAGCATAAATAAGAGTGAGATGGTGATCACAACAAGGAAGAAGGAAAGAACCACAACAGGAATAACAATTGGTGGGGAACAGCTGAAGGAAGTGGAGAGTTTCAAGTATCTGGGAAGCCTGATACAAGAGAATGGAAGAAACGATAGAGAAATAAATGAGCGGGGGAGACAGGCAGAAGCATTCCGGAGGAGTGTGAGAAGCATATTATGGAGCAAGAATGTCCCTCAGAACAGCAAAAAGATCATATATCGGACGTACTATGTCCCTATCCTGACGTATGCCTCGGAGACCTGGGTTATGAAAGGAAGGGAGAAGAGCAAAATACAGGCCAGTGAGATGAGGTTCTTGAGAAGCAGTATTGGAGCTACAAAGATGGACAGAATAAGAAATGAGAGGACCGGAGAATTAATGAAGGATGAACCATTACAGACTGGTATAGAGAAATCTATACTTAGATGGTATGGACATGTAAAACGAATGGAGTAGAAGAGGATACCCAGGAGGATACACGAGACGAAGTGGGAAGGAAAGAGACCAAGAGGGAGACCGAGAGACAGGTGGCTGAAGGGGGAGGAAGAAATCGTGAAGAAGAGAGGAGAAGACTGGACAAGGGTGGAGGCTGAGAGATGGTGGGAAGACAGAAGACGTTGGAGAGACTTGTGTTCCTAACAGACCCGGCCAGTGGCTGGAAACTGTGCAAGATGATGATGACCTCATCACGTTTTCAGTCATGACCAGCAATATATTGCAATGCTGAGAGTGCTATCTTTTGACGCCCTTAAAGTTGCAATAGTGCTAAAAAGTAATCGTACAAAGAATGTAACTTATATAAGAAGCTTCTTCAGTAATTTTGTTCTCCATTGTCCGTCATGTTTTGACGGGTTTCATCTAGTGTCTATTTAAAAGGCTCAATTTCGCTTGACCGCCTTGTTGGTTTTGTAGTCACCAGGTTTTTGAAAGTCTCATAGGTGAACTTCTAGTTATTATTATTCCAGTAATAGCCATCCGTCGCCGGCCCCGTGGTGTTGGGGGTAGCGCGCCTGCCTCTCACCCGGAGGTCCCAGGTTCGATCGCCGGCTCCGTCAGGGATTTTAAAACTGACATGAGGGTTGGAACGGGGTGCACTCAGCCTCGTGAGGACAATTGAGTATCTGTCTGACAGTGAGACAGCGCCCCGATCACGAATACCAAAATTAACGGCCGAGGGGACCCGACGCGCTGATCACGTGTCACCCCAATATCTGCAGGCCAAATGGCTGGGCAGCGGTCGCTTGGTCGGCCTTAGCCCGTCATGGGCTGGATAGTGCCAGGGGTTGTTGAATAGCCATCCGTCTGCCGATCTTTGTCGATGAGTTGTATTGGGAACGTTTCCTTGTGAATGTTGTTGTAATTGTTGATTCATTTTAGGGGCTTTGTCACATCGTGGTCATGTATCGACGGGTACTTGGATGTGTGTGTGCAATTAGTCTGATAACCAGTGTTATTTTGATGACTGTATTAGTGTCGTTTTGTAATTCAGACGAGGATTGGGAAGGAGGTGGCCGGAGACGGCTCTGGTCTTATTTTAGGAACCATCCCAGGTTTCGCCTGGAGTAAATGTGGGAAACCACGGAAAACCACTTCCAGGGGGGCTGAGGTGGGAATCAAACCCGCCTCTTCTCAGTTTTCCCTCACGAGGCTGATTGTGCCCCGTCCAAATCCTCAGACTAGAATTAAATTTCTTGACAGAGCCGGAAATCGAACCCGGGCCTCCATAGTGACAGTCAAGAGTGACATCCACTACGCAACGAGGCGCACCCTTATTAAGGACCGCAGAGAGTGTAATCCCTTGGGAGAGGTAAACGTTTAATGAAATATTGCTGGAACAAATCTAGTGCCTCCATCATTTAATGAAATCGGTTGGTTGAATAAATAGAAATAAATTTGTGAGAGCTTGGCACGAACATACTCTTTGAAAATATAATATTTAACGAATAAGTAAAATGTGTATAAACATGAACACTGTTGCCAACAACGTTAAACATACACAGTTGTGTTTGTTTGAGTTACGCTTAAACTCTGTTGGCAATTAATTTAACGAAACGCATGGAAGTTGAATTTATTTCACTGAGCTGCACAGGCAGTAAAACACTCAGGGTGTTGGCAAACAGATGCATGAAAACAAACTCTTATTAAAACTTGTAGTACAGAACTTAAAGCGTACAACTCGATCTTAATGACGCTATGTTCTTCTTACTATGCGAATTTAACCATTTTGATGCCAAGATATTATGAGTGGTTAGGTTAATTATTCAAACAATGTTTGGTGAAATTACAAATTCTTGATAAAAATTATCTCCCATCTTTATTTCTTACGATATAATGTTGCTATTCTTTTGAAGGTATTAGATTCAAAATAATTAATACGATGTTCCAATAAAAACACTTCAGCTTCAGAAAATAGGAGGTAGCCGCGCATTTCTCTACTCCAGTGCGGGTCTGGGTGGGGACACCAAGAGCCCGCTGATGAGCCAGCTTTGTATCCTAGGTGAAACCCCACACAAGACACGGCACAAATCTAGAACAATTGCTGCGTTTTAGTTCACTGGCCGTGAAAGCCAATATACTATCTTTCTGGAAGCCTTCATAGGGAGGTTATGGCTGCTTGAGCTTTTAGTTCTCGCAATAAAGTGGCGCAGGTGCACTTCATAAAATGGGAGGTAGTGCACAGTTCGCTACTCCAGTGGGGTCCGGGTGGGGACATCAAGAGCTCGCTGATGAGCCAGCTTGGTGTTCTAGGCGAAACCCCACACAAGACACGGCACAAACCTAGAAACATTGTTGAGTTTTAATTCACTGACCTGGAAAGCCAATATACCATCTTTTTGGAAGCCATCATAGGGAGGTAAAGGCTTGATCTTTTAGTTCTCGCAGTAAAGTGGTGCAGTTGCACTCTATATAAAGGGAGGTAACGCCCAGTTTGTTACTCCAGTGAGGGTTCGGGCGGAACATCAAGAGTTTTAATTCACTGGCCTTGAAAGCCAATATACCAAAAACACTTAGTTAAAATTTAGAAACCTTAAATATTTCCTCTTCATTCAAAGAGGGACTATCCTAATTAGCTTAGAGCAAGAACGCAAACAAACACGACTTCTAAAGATACGAAGCGCAGGATATCAGCTGATTGCAGTAAGTTCAAAGAATACTTATTATGAATCCAATCATTTTTAATGGAACATCAATATTTCCAGAGAGAGAATAATTCAGGCGTTGTCTTGGTTACAACACTGATAACACTAGCTGCTAAGTAGAATTATAATAGGCTAATAAAACGTGGTGGATATATCGGTCCCTGGTTAACTAATAGACAAATACGTTCTGAACTGGAAATGAACATAAGAAAATGCGGTGTTATGGTGCAGTGGTCAAATTGCTTTCCTCCCACGAAGGTGGACCAGGTTCTATTCTCGGGTAATACAGGTGGGATTTTCGAGATGAAACTTATTGGGGAAAGTGTGTGGTTTATGAACATGCGAGATTTCTTGCACGGGTCCGCTACTCTTAGGCTATGTAATATTGTTTTCCCGTCTAATGTAATTGGGCACGATTTGTGTTGACCGACTGGAAAGCTTTCTTTAATAGAACAAGGCAGCACTGAAATATGGCTTTTAACACGTCAAGGAACAGTAGAAGACACCCATCACCCATACGTGCCAGGGGCCTGGTGCCCCAGTTATAATGAGAAGCAAAATGAAACATACACCTTTACATGTCCTTAAACCTCGCGATCGTAAGTTAGTGTACCTGGTTTTACGTACGTAGAATCCGAATTAATCGCGTGGCATATAATGTCGTGCAAATTCTAATCATAATTTGGGGTTGTTTTTCTCCATGGGGTGAAACTTTGCTCTGCTTGCCACTTTTTCATAAATGTCAATCCCGCTGTTGTAAATGTGAAGAGATTTATTTCCTTATAAGATTGGCAGCCTTGCTTGTTCGAGTAAATTTTGGCCTTTATTCCTCTTTCAAGTGGAGCAAGGATGGCCCGTTGGAGCAATTCAACTTCATCTGACAGTAACAGGTTCTCTACTAGCAAAGGTGAGGTCTGGGTTCAATTCCCAGCTGTGCCAAAAACATTTCTTTGGCCTGAGAGCAGGGATGGTTTCACTCAGCCTCGTAAGGCAACGCTGATTCGATATAGGTTTGAATCCACCCCAGCCATCTTAGAAATTGTTTTACGTGGATTCCCAACTCCCCTCTAGACTAATGCTGGGATGGTTCCTTACTTAAAACCACAGCAGCCTCCTTCCCAATCCTCACCTGAATTACATGTACAGACACGAAAACAGCAATCACAGAAACACAGGGTATCAGACATAATTCAACACTCACCCAAGTAAACAGGGATAAATGCCTACGATGTCCAAGCTCCTCAAATGAAACAACAACGATATGACAAGTAGTTCCGTGAAGAACTAAATAGCCTATTTTCATATATCCTACTAATATTAATTGCCTCTATCAACATACAAATTGTCAGTTTGATTGCTGTAATAGATTCGTAGATATTGAGAACCGTGTAAATATTTTGGATGTTCACTATGTTGGTTTTTTATATTATAGACCATAGATTTATGTACTATTACATGAAGATTATTGTGTAGGTGTTTTATTCACACTTCAATAGCATGATTAGGGCACAAGAAATAAAAGCGGGATTTTAAAATTTCGCTCAGCCGCCGTGTTGTGGTTGTGAAAATATTTTAAATGAATTAGATGCCAGTCGATTAAAATTTGTAAAAGCATATACCGTATCGAGTTTCACTGCGCTCGGATGGTTAAAATGCAAGAAACGTCCTTTTAAATATTTAAATTTCGCGTGTCTGCCATGTTGGATTTGTGCTCGCCAGGTTATTGAACATCCCATAGGTGTACTTATGCTTATAGCCTCTATACACTTACAAGATTTCAGTTTGATTGCTGCAGTAGATTGATAGATATTGAGAACCATCCAAATATTTCGGATGGTCGCCATGTTGGATTTTAATATATGTAGACCATAGAGTTATGTGCTATTAGGTGATGATTATTGTGTACGTTCATTATGCAAATGTTGATTTGGATCGCATGATTAGAACTCAAGAAATAAAATTAAAATTTTCGTAATTCGCACAGCCGCCATCTTGATTTTACGTAATTAACTGCACCAAATTAGATACCAGTGCATTACAATGTGTATAAACATTTGCTGTACGATGTTTTATTGCGTTTGGATCATTAAATCGCGAGAAAAGTCTATTTAAAACTTTCAACTTAGCCTGGCCGCCATGTTCGTTTCATAGTTAACCGGTTTATGAAAGTCTCATAGATGAACTTCCAATAGTGCCCTTTATCTCCGTACAAATTGTCATGGTGATACCAGCAACACTTTCATAGATATAGAATGCCGGTGAAATATTTCGCACAGCCGCCATCTTGAGGTTATGTAAACAAATTAACAAAGTTAGATGTCGGTGCATTACAATGTGTATAATTATATACTGTACCAAGTTTCATTGCATTTGGTTGGTTAAATCGCGGGAAACGTCTATTTAAAAGTCGCAACTTCGCTTAGCCGCCATGTTGATTTGTAGTTACCAGGTTTTTAAAAGTCACATAGGTGAACTTCTAGTAGTTTTCTTTATCACCGTTCAAAATTCCAGGGTGATATCGGTAATAGTTTCAGAGATATTGAATGTTGGTGAAATATTTTGCATAGCCGCCATGTTGGATTGGTGAGACATAACAAAATTTGAAGGGCAAGGTTGGGATCGCCCGGAATAGTGCTATGAACTTACCGAGTTTTCTTGAAATCGCTCGAGCCGTTTAGAAGTTATTAGGGGGGGGCATACAAAAATCCCTCACACACACACACACACACACACAGACAGACACACGGACAAAAGGTGATCTCTTAAGCCTATTTTTTTATAAATGAAAATAGGCTAACAATTCCGTTCGGTCTATTTGAGTGTATGGCTGTAGGATAAAGAAACACGGTGTGACATCACGCTACGTGATCAATAGGTTAGTAGTTTCAAGTATATAATTGAAAATTATCTCGTACTAAGAGCAAAATGATGAGGAAGGATATTTCTTTCTGAGAGGATGTGGATAAGAGATCTTTATGGATGGCCATTAGAATCTCTATTAGTACCGAACGAGCGGGACGAGAAGGAGCAGGTCAGCTGCCGGCTTGGCGCACAAGCTATAGAACACACTCAACATCTGGCCACGACATAGAAATAATGTGAAGGGCGGGCTCGAAAACTACAGGTGACTTATGAACAAGGCGAATTCGGTGGCGTAGTTGGTAGCATGCTGAGCTTCTCTGCCCAAGACCACGGCCGAAGAGTGTATAAAATCCCTCAGTATGGCTTCCTTCGGAGTGGAAGTAAAGCCGGCGGTCCCATGTCACAGATTTATGGCATGAAAAAGAACCTTCCACTAACTACACTTGTGTGAAGCCAAAATTTGTAGGTTAGAATTCATAACGCTATATTAGCTCCTACGTTCGCTGCCAGGTGCTGACTGCGATGGCATCTAGTAGCCAAGTTCACAAGCTAGTTGACGTGAACGGTAGCATTTGTTAGAAGAAGTAGGAACTACTTGGAATTATCTTAAGTATTGGGTCGTTGATTAATTTTATGAAGTTTTAAATTAAAACAATAGAAATTTTCTTTCCTTTGAGTTTTTGAAGTGGATTACTTGATATTGATTTACAAGACCAGTGTTTTTATTTAAACTACTAAAACAATGGTAATAGTCTGAGGTCCTTACTTGAATTAAAACAGATAACACATACTAATACAGCCATCACAATTATCAGACAGATTCCACACACACCAAAACTACACGGGGCTACATGACAGCGTTGTCGCAGCCCCTAAAATAAGGAACCAACCAACCAACTTATGAACAATGCTTTATTATCTAACTTACTACTTCATCGCTCGAGAATGGTGATATTTCTTTGCATTCGAGGAGTTGATGGGAGGAATAACCCACGCCAACTTATTATTCTAATCACATTATTATTATTATTATTATTATTAATAATAATAATAATAATAATAATAATAATAATAATAATAATAATAATAATGATATTCCAAAATATTTGAAAGTGGGGGAACGAAAAATAGAGATTATCAGGGATTTAAAATATATCCATGAGTGGACCAGTTGGAATGGTCTTGAGAAGAAAGCAATGGAATCTAGACGAAACAAAATGGAAACAGCCTTCCAACTTACAAAATGCACCTATAACAACAACAACAACAACAAAAATCACTCCTGGAATGCCAAGATAAGACATTATAATACAGTAGTCAAACCTGAAGCCCTGTACGCTGCGAAAACGCTGTCCATAACTACATATGATCCACTGGAAAAGTTGGAGATCAAGGAAAGGAAAAAACTACGAAAAATTCTAGGTGCTAAATTCCATAATAACGAACTCTCGCACATCAGCAATGAAACCCTGTATAGGAAACCCGAAAAGATTGCCGACACAATAATGAAAAGGAGGATTGACTTCTATGGCCACATCCTAAGAATGGACCCAAAAAGGATAACTAAAACAAACTTCGACTTTTTTTTTTCGCAATGAAAATCCAAGCCGAACTGGTTTAAGGAGACTGAGAAGGGCCTACGAGAGTTCCAAATTACAGAATGGATGCTTGCAGATGGATCCGCGAAGAATATAACCAAAAACAAAATGAAGACGTTCCAGAACGGGGTCAAGACCAAACGACTATACAGAATTTCTGAAGAAGAGAGGACGGCAAGATCTGACAGGATGGATAAATACTGGGAGGACATGAAAACACGACTCACTAAACTCTGATTGATCTATCGTACCCCAAATTGGGTGAACGGACAAGAAGAAGAATCATAATAATGCTATTGCTATACGTCCTTTTTAACTAAAGCGGCTTTTAGACACGCCGGGGTGGTGAAGAGTTGTCCTGAAGGAGATCGTTAACGTGCCAACCCTCAAATGCCAACTGACTGCACCTGGATTCGATCCTGAAACCTTGGGAATAGTAGGTGAGAACGTTACCGCTGTGCCACATACCAAGTCCACTGAAATAAAAGATCGTTATGTCTCGATTCCTAGAAAAGATTGAAAACTGAAATTATAGATTACATGATAACCCTGTGTGTAATTTTACTTGGATGTAGTGTTCAGGCCGTTTGTGAGGTAGAGACGACAAGCTTGTCCGATTCAGATCGGCACCAGTTGTCATGTGACCTCGGCCAAGCTACTTGACATCGTTGCAGATTTGTCGAAATGGTAGAGAGGACACTGAGTAGGCTATAGTATTCGTACAAGTAGCAGGTAGAGATAATACACTTTTTTTTAGCGTATGGCTTTGAGTGCCGGGAGTGTCCGAGGACATGTTCGGCTCGCCAGTTTTGTAGCTGCTTCGAGACGGACACCCAATGGGTGAGCTACAGGTACCGTTGGGGAGGGAAGGAGAAAGTTGGAATGTAAGGACGAGGAGTTGGAAGGTAGCGGCTGTGGCCTATAGTTAGGGACCAACCCCGGCATTTGCCTGGAAGGAAGATGGGAAACCACAGAAGACCATCTTCAAGGTTGCCGGCGGGGGGATTCGAACCTCCTCGCCTCCCGGATGTGAGCGACTGCCATCAGTCATGCCGTAACCACCACGGCTAACTCACCCGGTAGATAATACACTGACCGTCACAGAAAGTGGATCACTAGAGAAAATTGGACTGTTAACAGGGTAATTTCAGGTTTTCAAATATTTCAATGGTGCTCATTTTCATTTTCCGAGTATTAATGTAAATTCTTCTTCAATGCAAGAGTCACGTTATTGAGTGTTTTGCTACTGTTGAGTTTTATAGCGCCAATTACGTGTTACCGTTTTTAAGACGTCAACGTCGCCTAGAGGCAGAGATTCAAGGAAGGGGTGGGAGCTCACCCTGTTACAGTGTTTTCATGTTTTCAAAACCCTTTCAGTTGTTACCGTAAATTCTGTGTGTGTGTTATGTGCCATTTGACGACGATAGAGAAATTATATTGGAATTTTCAATATTTCTTAGAAGAATTGTACAGTAAATTTAAAAAAATAATATTTTTAATTGTATGTTTGAAATACATTGTATGATAAGTTGTCAAATAACATAATACAACACCAAAAAACTCAAAAAATAACAATTATGGGCCAAACGCTATGTGGCCTTGAGTGTACTATCCGATGCAATCTTGAGAAAGCAGTTACATGTCTCCACCACTATCCTCGCCATGAAACAAGCACTATTTGTATTTCTTCAAATTTTAGGAAATGTTTGAGGATTTATTTAATCCAGCAAGGTAAATTTCTGTAAATATATCGCCATGTTTCGTAATAAGAGGAGTCGAATTCCATCTAGTGAATTATGATGCAAATAAGAAATAATTGCTGAATACCTGCTAATGGGTCGGGTTGATATCTGGTAACTATCCTTTATGGGCACTACTAGTATTATTACTAAATTACGTCATACATAGAAAGCTAACTAAGAAATTTGACAAGAAACTTGTAAGCTACTCAATCAGTTTCACAATTGTGTGATAGCTTCATCTTGTGGTGAACAACCGATTGCTCCCGACGATGCCTTGGCGTCGTCTCAATGCCTTGACTGCACAGTCTAATTCGCTTTGTGCCGTCTGACGATCGAGGATCGTGCATTGTGACGTCTTCTGCCAGTATCTCGTTGGCAGAGGCATGATCGACAAGGTAATATGATTCCGTTAAGAACCCTTGCACGCTTTCAGAAGTCTGCTAGACAGCCACACAGATATCTCCTCTATATTCGTAAAAAACCTTGCTACGATCCAGCTCAATGGAGGATCTATCCAGTCATGAGCAAGCAACGTAACCGAGATCACATGACTACCAGTAGGGTAAGGTGGTACAATTTCGATATAGGTACAATTCCGATCAAACTAAGGTTTAGCGTATATTTACCACTTCGGAGTGTTGGTAGTACTTGACTGTGTATGCCATTACAGTGCGGAGGACTTCTCGAGTTGTGTGTGATTGCATCACGAATACAGCGGTTTGTGCTTCAGATATACAGATTATTTTTTGTAGCTAGGTGAGTTCAATTATGTAGTTTTGTACTCTGTTATAAAATTGCCTAGTTTTTTAACGCTGGCAAACAATTATATTATGAGGTTAGAACCATGCTGTTGATTTCCGCTTGTGCTCGCACTACCTGAGTGACCTTCTGCTTGACATGTGCTGCCATCTCTCGTCATAGTGGGGTACTACTTGACGATATATACAGTGATGTCAATAGTACATTTTCGATCAGCAGAGAGGTACAACTTCGATACATTAGTACAATTTCAATCGGATTTGATTCAACCAGATATTTGTGTTGGAATATAAATCTTATTACGAAGCAAAAATGAATTATGAGTATTTCAAAGGATTTCAGCATCTAACGTTTTTATAGGCTAAATTCAGAGAAAATAATGGTTCACTGTTCTTAAGTTTCCAATATCTGAGAAATAAACATTATGGTTCCTAACTCAAATTCATATTTATGGTTCATGGTATTCAGAAGCAAACACTTCCTTTATCATTATTAGGTCAAACAATGTTAATAATGTTATTGCTTATCATTGTGGGGTTTGAAGCCATTTTTTCAGTGTTGCCTAAGTAAACAAAAGTTTGGTGCGTTTCAGTCGGTCAACACGAATGTACCCAAAGAAAAGAGCTGGGTTATGCCCTAATCCTGAAAACGCAAACATCATTTCGACTCACTTCCAACGAAAATCTGGAAAAACTCCGAAGCAAGGGACGTCTTTTTCAACAGGCACAGAAGAAAGTGAGAGGTCGCCAGCAAACGACGATGAGTGTGGATTTTGTTTGATGAACTATTATAGTGAACAATCAATGAAAAAAGTGACTGGATTCGTTGCCAGAAATGTAATGTGTGGTATCATGAATTGTGTGTTAGTTCAGTTTGAAAAGAACACTTCGTATGTGGAAGATGCCACTGATCGAAATTGTACCAACAGGTGATCATGATTGTACCCGACGAGGTACATTTCTGATCAATTACACAAAATTATGTTTTTTATTCTCATGTCTAAAGTAACAACTGTAATTTTGTAATATATATAAAATACATCCACTATAGTTCAAGGAACGTGTACCACCTTTGAAATTCATTCTAGCTTCTGCACGCCGCCTGTGGTAGTATGATTTGTCTTAACTGATCGAAATTGTACCACCTTACCCTAGTGTTTTTTTTTTATAGCGTATGGCTGGAAGTGTCCGAGGACATGTTTGGCTAGCCAGTTTTGTAGCTGCTTCTAGGCGGACACCCAATGGGTGAGCTACAAGTACCCCAAACTTGTCACCTCTCTTCCACCAGTTCACTATCCATGCCCGCTGAACAATTGCACCGCATGGCCGTCTGTGCGCTGGCGGGACAGTGCTTAATCATTCAGTAGTGAAATAGTGCTTCCTTGTTCAGCAAGCACAAAAGTGAGGAATTCTAAAGCACTTTCAATTATACTAAGCTGGCTGTTATGTCATATTCACCCATTTTCTCAATTCCCATGCTTAATAGGCTTTTAAGAAGATAATTTAACCTAGATTTTAATTTGGTTTGACAGGAGTATACAAACAAAATGCCAAGTAAGTTGAATCAGTCTATTTCTCGTGAAAATTACGAGGCAGAAGGGAAGGAAGCAAAATATCAAATATTGGTCTCTATCGTCACAGAAGCACCCAAAACAAAACAAAATATTCGTCAAAATAACAAAAAGGGTGACGATATGACTTCATTGATCATCATAACAAGACCCTCAAAAATATAAACAAAAACTCATTTTCTACCGAAATAAGTCAGAAATATCGATATAGTTTGTTCACATTAGAACAGACTTCGTCAAACAGCCCACCTCGAGTGTGTGCAAAACTTGATTGGCACACTTCACTGAGCCAGCCAGAGCCAACACCCTCTGGACCTTCGGACAACTTCGAACACTTCCGTATACATCCGATCCGTATATGAGAATGTAATAATGTAACTGCTATTAGTTATCTCCGAGTGAAGTAACAGGGAGGAATGGTTTGGAGGGGAGTCTTTATGAGTTGGTTTGCAAAAGCGCGGGAACTGTGCTGTTGGTACACCTGACAAGCCCTGGATTAGATGACAAGTATGCAGAATGATCAGGATTTTCTGCTGAAACGGAAAACATACTGTGATGTTGAAACACTGGACTGAAAGCATCATCAATTAATAATCGGACCTCATTCAGTTAGATTTCCATTACAGGCTTGCTGCTTGGTGCAGCGGTAAGGTACCAGCTTACTGTGCCTATTGGTGCGAGATCGAATCCCAACGTAATTAGTTGGCATTTATTTAATGAAAGTGTACAATGTTCACATTGACATATAATTTATTCTTGTACTGGTCTAATTATTGAGATTGTGAAAACCGTGTGTTGCATATCTTGTCATTATACAGTATGTCATGTTCGTAATTTGGCTGCTTCCATTCTGATGTTTTAATAGCGTCTGTTGTGTACAATTCGGGCCATATGGCTTTTTTTTCTTCTCGTAAGTCTTTGTATTTGGTAGCCAGAATTGTGCTTTAATGTCCTCAATGAAGAATGCTTTTTTGTTAGTGCATAAATGGTAACATTGATAGTGCTGGCTTCTCAACTCCAAGAATCCGTTTTAGGTAGCGGGCTTTTACTTTTTCAATTGCTGACAGGTTGGTGATCGTAAGTTTGTCCCAGAGGATATTGATCACGTAGGTTGCAATTGGTGTTATGGCCGTTTCAAACAGTGTTATTGCGGTGACTAGTGAAATTTGCTGAAGCATTTGAAGTTGTTTAAGTGATCAGTTGATTTCTTGGAACGTTCAGGGCAAAAGTATGGCACCCAGGCGTCTCGATGCCACAGTATTTAAAAGGTACATAAAATCCATAATATAAATAATATCATGGCAATATTCATTCCATTCCCTGGCCCGGTCGGAGACTGGAAGCAGGCTGTGGATTTTCATTCATTTTCATGGCAATATAAGTGAAGTTGTGCGACGTATGGCAAAGAGATGGTCTAACGAGATTCACTCTAGGGTAATATGTGGGTGGGCCACTGTCTAATGCCACCCCAGTGAAGACAAGCGTATTGTCTACTCCCTTTGGCGAGGAAGAACCTCAGATGTCCAGTCTGTGACTCCTCTCGTTCTGAAAGCAAGCACAAAGAGCTGTCTGCATTAGACACGTCGTGGCTGGACAATGTTACGAGTACAATGATACGTGAGGACAATATGTGGTACAGAAGACGTCTAAAGGCTGAGCAACACAATCCAGCGCTTATTGAACCTAACGCTTTGACGTGTTTCTCCTGCATCCCCTCAGCCTGTAGTGTGGTAATACGCCTGGTCGGCATTCAAGTGTCTCTCCCACTGACAAGAGGCACGGACAAAAAAATACTTGTTTTCAGACAAGGGGGAGGACATGAACATCTCTTAAGAAGATGATGTTCTTTCATTTGGGGGATTGGACTTTGTGGTCATCAACTCCTTGCACTTATTATTGAAAGTCATTAGTCAGTGTGGCCTCAGTAATCGATTGGTACAACTGTTGACCTAACATCAATAATTATTGATGTTGTCTCATTTGAGGGGCTTGAACATTGTAGTCATTTAGCCCCGTATACTTGGGTGAGTGTGGAATTTTGCCTCACAACCCGTGTTATTGCGGTGGCTGTATTAGTGTGTGTATTTGTAATTCAGGTGAGGATTCCGAAGGAGGCAGCCGTTGCCGTAAGTTAGGAACCAGCCCGGCATTTGCCTAGAGTAGAAGTGAGAAACCTCGGAAAACCACTTCCTGGATGGCTGAGGTGGGAATCGAACCCATTTCTTCTCACCTTTGCCTCATGAGTCCCAGTGTATCCCGTTCCAGCCCTCAGACCAGATTTAGCCTCAATAACAAATACACTACAACAAATACCAAAATTACACAGGTTATTGGATCAACTCAATACAAGTATCTAAGTGCAAGCATCAAAACTTATTGCTTTTCTGAATGTGCGTTCTGTCATACATTGTCTCTGACATATTAATAAAAGTTTCAAAGAAATATAATATTTTTATCTAACATTCGTGTTATACGCCGTAAGTCGGTAAAATACCTACCCCCTGATACCGCATTTTTTAAGGCGCGCTGTGTATTAGTTGAGAAAAGTTATGTTGACAATAAAAATAATATTGTGATTCACCACCAAACATATCTGGGTTCCCGTCTTTGCGTTGACCAGCTGAAAACAATATTTAACATAGAATCTAACAAAGCCAAACTAGAAACATAGATTCGTTGTTTTCTACTTACACTATCAAACTACTAACAATTACGCTGCACAGAAATAGGACTATAATAGTGTATTTGTCGAACTCAGATAGTGAAATCCGTCATTTCATGAAAATCCTAGGCACTTCATGAAAGCCGGCATATGGTGTTAAAAGAGATAGTTCCCCTAACTGACGCGTTTCTTCAGGAAGTGACGGACCGATTTAGGCAGATGGTGTAAGATATAATTTTACATTATCAGCGGAGGCACTTCATGAAGATCCGGTGTTTGTTGATTCGACTCTTCATGAAATGACTAACGCGATGGAGTTGTACAATAACTTCTTTTAATTGTTATATTCCAAGAAATAAATTAATGCTTGTTTATTATGGTTATAGAAATTAATTTTCACGTAATCACCAAAATCTAATTGTGGAATAATTCACAATACTAGCAGAGTACTTCATCATCATCTTCAGAATAAACGACAAATTGCTTTTACATACAGTATAATTAAATCAATTAAGAAAAGCTTGAAATAATATTATGAGTATCAAACGAAAGGAGATATTTAATAACTTGGTAGTGGAAGTAGAGGGATGAAAAAGTTTTAATCATCCGCTCCTGATTGTCCTTTCATTATTCTACTCTAATATCATAAATGCTAGTTTCTAACTTTGAAGCAGATTTATCTTCACCCATCTCGCATAGCCATTATATGCCACCCGAGATAAGGTTTTTATGAACATTTTTACTGGTTGAACGTCCAAGAGTATTCCAGCAATTTTCAAATTTTGTATTAAGCACACCTACGTTGATGTGGAGGTGGGGAGTATAGACCTAATAAAGCAGCAACATAACTGACATAACGACACTACAATAAAATCAACCAAAATTATTTGAGGAAGGATCTTGGAAAAATGGATTACTATTATTATAAGATGGGGAAGGTGAATTCACCAGTTTGCATCTACTGTATTAACGAACTAGATAATGCTAATAACGCCTTCTTCTCTTGTGGACGGTGGGTCCAAATAGACAGTCTCTTCAAGAGCACATTGAGGTAGAGATATATCCTGACAATATTATAGTGGCGATGCTACAAAATGAAGAAATTTATAACTGGTAGCAAGTTTTGTTGAAAATTTCCTCCGAACAAATAAGACAGATCTAGATCGCCACTGAAGATACTTCACTATGGAAGAGTGCCCTACGGCAAAGATAAAATGACTATAGCATAACTGAAATAGCATTGTTATTTATTTTGAATCCATATTGTTCATAAGAAAAAATATATAATATTATACTAAATTTGGCAGGTAACTTCGTGACAGGGATAGCTAATTTCGTGATACTGGTAAGGTAACTTCGTGAATGAAAAAATACTTACTACTTTTAGTGTATATTAATTGATCACACAAGAAATACATGATATCTTAGCAATTAATTAACGTCACAGTAATGTACTCATAATTTCCATAGTCTTTACTCGGAATCACTTCCCATTTCAGAAGTACAGTAACAGTAACTGATCGGAATTTCTTGTATAAAATCCTTCGGGAGCTCCAGGGAGTACGTGTTCGTTTTGATGCATGATAAACTTCTGCTCTGTTACCATTTTAGCAGCTGTGACTAACTGTTTTGATTCATACTGCCGGTAATTTGTTTTTTCTATTGGCATATTGACCGATAATGCAAAGGTCAGGTAAGTTCGTGATGCCTTAAATTAGGAAAAAATATGCAAATCTAGAGAATAAATTTAATTCTGAATAATTTCGTTGGTATAAATTATGGTTTAATGCTAAACTGCACACTAAACTCACTACAGGCATAACTATCAAGTCACGCAGTAATGATGTTCAATTTAATGCATTATCAGTAAGGTAATTTCGTGATACCCTAAATTAAAAATTTAACATAATAGCTTGATAGTATAAAAAAAGATACGAGCCTTGCAGTAGTCGCATATGATGTGTAACATCTGACATGTTATCCTACTCGTATACTACACAGCTTGGACATTCTTAAAATGTTAATTTACACTCCATTTTCATATTGGTACTTTGATGAATGTATAGATTGAATTGGAGATATGCTACTGTCACATTTGTGGCGCAGCGGTCAAGCTGTTAGTCTCTCACCAAGGTAGACCGGGTTTGATTCCCAATCAATACATGTGAGATTTTCGAATTGAAATGCCATGTCCTGTTGTTCGCATTCCACATAAAAGGGAGGTACCGTGGATCATGATCGTGAGATTAACGGACACGCAAAACTACAAGCTTCCTTCCTTTTACATTAATAATTCATAATAACAAAGTGACATACAACGTCGACAGTACTCTGAAATACTGTGAGCACATTCCTCAGTAACTATAACATTCATTATTCTCAAGGCTCTCATACAGGTCGTCGTAAACAATCAAAACATGGCTTCCTACAATCATGAAATGACCTAGTCTCACATATGATGAAAATACAGCTTTTATTCCACTCATATAACAACATTCTGTTATGCATTTAATATTTGACTACTCACCCACAGCTTGACAATAATGCCGCTTACTTAAATGTCATTTGTCGTTTTTGTCCTACCCCATGTGATATTCAACCTTGAACGTGAAACTTCAGAAACTGCTCAATGACAAATGAAAGTTGGTGAAACATTTGCCACTGTGCTCGTCAAACCAGTGCCTGCTAAATGCACTGCCTACTGTATTGCCATAACAATCTCGCGCTACACAGCACACACTGCATTGTTTCCAATACACACATTTTCAATTGTACATCCAGCTGGCAGTGCGTCTTCACTTCCGTCCGATCCACTTCCGCCCGATTCACTTCCGTCCCATTTTTCTGGCAGTGCGTCTTCAATTCCATCCGATCCACTTCCGCCCGATTCACTTCCGTCCCCAATTTTCAAAATCACTCCCACAAAACTATCCAGCAACCGAGCAGAAAGATGTTACACATCAAAAATTTTACATAATAGCTTGATAGTAAATTTAATCCTGAACAAATTTCTTCATATGCATTGTTATATAATATTTGTCAGTTTACCTGCTACAGGCGAAAATGTAAGAGCGCGCGCAGTCAAACGGTCTGTTCTGACGAAAAAGCTAAGAAAAGTACTTCACGAATTAAGCGATAACGGTTCGTACTTTCACATAATTATTTTCCTAACCATACATGCCCACACTACACACCTAAAGCTATAATTGTATACTATACACATATATCTTAACTTATCATTATCGTTTCAATCTTTCTAATAACAGACACAGAACAAAACCTGCCACCACTTTGAGAGAAAACACCTCACTACAAACAAAAGTTTGGTTGTGTCCGCTAGACCGCGATGAAGACCAATACAAGTACCTAGAGACATCTGTTGAGAACTCAGGGAACTACTACTGAAGTTGAAACGCTTATTCTGCGATAGGGGAGTTCATGATACTTATTCAAAGATTTATCACGAACTTACCTGTATCACAAAGATACCTCCCTTTACCCTATTTCTCGCTTAATTCATAAGAATACGGAAAGGTTGGCCTTCACCAGAGGTGTCCATAAAGCACGCCAGCGTGCTCCTGGCGCGGACGGGCATGCAATGATAGTGGAGGTAGACTGCTTGCTTGTCTCTCTCGCTCGCTTTCCCGTCTCACTCCCTCACGTACTGCCTTCACCGTGTTGTGGTTGAACGTCAAATGGCATTCTTCTTCTTCTTCTTCTTCTTCTTCTTCGGATGCCTATCTATTAATGTAGGCTGTTCCAGCCGAGCAGCTCGCCTTTGAGCAGTTGAGTACTTGTGTGAGTAAACCTGCAATATGCAATACAGCTCTGCTTTAGGGGCGGCCGTTACTAAGCGGTGGATACATCAAGATAGGCAGGAAGCGCATGGACTTGTTCTATTATCTTCGCCCAGTGACGTATTGGCTATCACCCCCAGTCCTTCTCCAACCGTGCTCCGAGCATCACTTGTGAGTACTCGTGTATACGCATACTGAAACTCGTGGATTTGGAATAGCCTGCATTAATGGATGTTAGCGACCATATGATGCATCTTTTGCTTATGAACTGCGATGTGGAATAATTTATCGATGCTGGGTAATCCTGTCCACTGTTTTATGTTATCCACCCAGCAAATCCTTCTTCGGCCCATTCTTCTTTGACCTCCGATCTTTCCTTCCAGTATCAATTAGAGAAATCGATATTTGGTTTTCCGCAAGATATGTCCCAGCTTTGCAGTTTTTCGTCTTTTAAAGGTGCATAATAAGTTTCGTTGTCTGTTCATTCTATGCAGTACTTCAATATTAGTTATTCTTGCAGACCATGGTATCTTCAGCATTCTGCGGCAAATCTACATTTCAAAGGCCTCTATCTTCTTTGTTTTTGGTATTCAGTATATCGTAATTATGATAACAAATTGAAACAAAACGAAAACAAGGAGAAAAAAAGCAATCACGTGACCAAAATTGCAGTGCCTTAAATGAGTTCCATGATGGCCTACCAGTAGTTCTGGCTGTTTTAATGCTAAGCACGTAGTCTGCATGTATCGATAAGCCGAGAAACGCGCGAAATACAATGTCGATGTGTCGGACAACCAGCGCATTGGATGAAAAGTTTGTTTGTTTTATATTAATTACGGTGTGCTAGCGATCCCAACTTGCCTCGGTCAGATGCCATCAAGGGCTGTCGTAGCGCTGCCAGTAAGGGCAGGCAGGATGCCCAGACAAGTGAACCAGGAGCCAGCCTGCTGGCGTGCGGTGCATTATAGCCAACACGCCGAGAGTGCTAAGGCTAGACGCCACTGAGTTCCGGGTTACCTACACCAATAATAATAATAATAATAATAATATCGTATGGCCTCGGATGCCGGGTGCAAGCTTTGTTATGTGACGCCCAGAGGGCAGCTTGCATGTCAAATTTTGTTGTTCCTCGACACTGAAGCGCTTTCTAGTAGAGAAATGAGAAACTATGTGTTGGCGGGAAATCCCGAGATTAATTTAACTATTATGAACACGGCCTACTGAATTCAAATGGGTTCTTTGACATGCCAACATCGTATGACATGCGTGTCGTAATTTTTGCCGACTTTCAAAAATCACTTACCACGGCCAGGAGCGAACCTGCAAGCTTGGGGGTGGTAGTCCGACACGATAACCACTCTCCCACCGTGGCAGGCTACCTACACCAATTTTATTTATTTATCGTATGGCTTTTAGTGCGCCGGGAGTGTCCGAGGACATGTTCGGCTTACCAGAGGCTTCTAGCAGACTCCCATAGGGTGAGCTACAAGTTCCGTTCAATTTCAAGTAGTTCCAACTACACCAATGATTCAACCTAAAATTACAGATACACACACGTCTCCATTTGCCTCATACAGTATGTCACAGTTTGTCAGGAAATACCATTGAAACAAAATTACACAAAATATCTCGAACGCAATTCTGTGAAAGTGAGACTTAATTAATTTATGAATTGCAGCCAATGGCCATAGCAGGATATTTTAATTTAAACGCCCGTAGGCTCCCAGCAAGCTCAATTTCAAGTAGTTCAAACTTTGGCTACCAGATGCCACTGTCACTGACACCTAGCAGTGAACGTTGGAACTTGATAGAGCGTTTATCACCAAACATAACCTACAAATTTGTCTACACACTGCCAATTGTAGTGGTAGGTTCTTTTACGTGCCATACATTTATGACATGGAACCGCCGGCTTTATTTCCCCTCCGAAGGAAGGCACAATGAAGGATTTTAACGCTGATAAAAATCCGACGACGTTGGCCGGGTTTGAACCCGCGATCTTGGACATAAGCCTAGCAGTTTAGCTTGCTATTGACTACGCCACGGAAGCCATTTAAAGTGAGACTTTAACTCTTTACTTTACTTATGTACGTTGTGCGCAAATTAAATTTAACAAGATGTTCCGTGACGAACTAAAGAGCCTACTTTTCATACAATTTAAGATGCATGCCAATGATTAATCTACATGGACCTATCTAGAATAATGACGAAATTAAGTTGTTAATATCGGAATTTCTAATTAGTTCGAAATATAGCCTACCTGGCATAATGTAGCCTAATAGAGCACTACATTTGGCAGCCCTGGTGACTGAATATATTCTTAGTTCCATGTCTGAAGGTACAGAATACAAAATTTGGTTGAAGTCCAATGGATAGCATGGACGTTACATGCAGTTAGACATTGGAACAATCAGCATGCGTAAAAACATATTGGCAACAATGTCATGCATGTGTTGGTCAGAAATAATCTGAAATATTATGATCTATTGTTGTGCCAATTTTGGATGAAATCTATTTGGTAGTATAGAAGTTACTGGTATTTTAAAATTGGATCTATCAGCAGGTTTAGAATCATGTTGGCGGCAGTGACGTATATTAAATACTCCAAATTAAATCAAGAATGTCGGGTAGTGTACGTGCGCAAAGTTGAGAGCTATTGGCTTGCATACTTTATGATATATTGATATTAGCGTAAAAATTGAGACAGCGTTTATTAACAGTTGGCAGCCCTGATTGCTCTCAAGAATAAGCATAGTCATAACTCTTATGGTACACATAGCACATACGAAAATTGGTTGAAATCCAATTGATAGCATAGAAGTTACATGTATTTAAATATTAATTCTATCAGCAGGCTTAGAATCATGTTGGTAGCACTGACATACATTACTTAGGCCTGCTCCAAATTAATCTAGAATGTCAGGTAGTATACGTGTGCGAAGTTTAAAGCTGTTGGCTTGCATACTTTCTGATATATTGGTGTTTGGATAAAATAATAGAGAGAGCATTTATTAACAGTTGGCAGCCCTGGTGGCTCTTAAGAATAAGCTCAGTTATATGTGTTTATGTACACATAGTACATACGAAATTTGGTTGAAATCCAATTGATAGTGTAGAAGTTTTATGCATTTAAAAATTGGACCTATCAGTAGGCTTAGATTCATTTTGTCAACACTGACATGTATGGCCTCCAAAAATTAAACTGAAGTATTATTATCTACAGTATATGTGTGCCAATTTTGGAACAGTTCCCATGTATACCTTCCAAGATATCCAACATGGAGCTTAAATTTCAAATGCGGTTTTTCAGCAGTTGGTAACACTGACATCATTTTCAAGTAAGGCATTGAGATGTTCCGGTATAGATCTTTACTCATACAAAATTTGGTTTTGATTGCTGCAGCCGTTTAGGAGTTGATAGACACACACACACACACACAGACAGACAGACAGACAGAAGGACAGACAGACAGACTCACGTTTGCCCGGATCGATCTCATAAGTCTGCTTTTTCCTCATTTTTGCAAAAAGTGAAAAGTAGGCTAAAAATTACATCTATTGCTCTAGCAAATCTATTGAATATAGCCTAGACGTGGATGCAAATGAAACTTGACAGCCCAAGATGCAACCTACGTGGAATTGTATTTCATTCAATTAGGTTCACCGAAGTTTATCAAGTTCCCTCCAAAAGTTAGAGAGGCATCAGCGCTCAGTTTCTGACCCTGCTGAAAAGTAATTTTGATGGTAAATTTATTATTGAGATGTCTTGGGCTCTACAACAATACAACAAAAACAACAACAACAAGAGCTATATTTCCAGATTTCTTTCAAGGTTCATTCACTTAGTGGAAGGTCACAGTTTATTGGACATAGACACGGAACTGGCGACCTGTGCCATGCCTTGGCTATCGAACGAGTAGTCTTCAACAGCAACCCAATCAAGTTAGCATGTAGTGCAGCGCGGAGATGTGTAGTTTTAGAGTTTGGTTAGTTATCCTCTACTATTCCTTGGTTTTGACGCGAATAACTAGCCGAACGTGTTCGGCCACTCTCCAAAACTGCAGTGGAAAGATGTAGTTAATAGTTCCAAAGTTCGAATCCCAGCTCTGACAGCAACCATCTTGATCTTAGTTCTTCTCCAGAATATTCAATATCTACTCTATAAAATGTCGAGATGGATTATTTCGAATCCCGGGATACACATACTAAATTATTAGAAGCCATTTTACAGTATTGCCTAGTTGAATTTGAAATCTGAGATTATTTCACTTTCCATTTGTGTTAAACAGTTGACAATATGTGTAGCCTATTTGTAATTCAGATGAAGATTGGGAAGGAGGCGGCCGTGACCTTAATTTAGGAATGATCCCAGTTTTCGCCTGGAGTAGAAGTGGGGATAATTGAAAACCCCTGCTAAGATGGCTAAGGTGGGAATCGAACCAACCCCTTTTCAGTTTTGCCTCACGAGGCTGAGTGTACCCCGATTCAGTCTTCAGCCCAGAATTAAATTTCTTGGAAGAGCTGGGAATCGAACTCGGGCCCCCACGGTGACAACCAAGAGTGCTAGCTACTACGCAACGAGGCGGACTCAGGCATGTTAAACACACACCAAACACAAGGGGCTGATAATCAAGAATTCGCAAGTCCTTAATACTGGATTTTCAAGAGACTCTTGAATACGCATGGGTTTCTTTTGTGGTGTACATTTCTGTACATTGCAAAGTATGATAGGGTTTGATTTCTCGGAAGTTGGTACTCCAGCATTGTTGTCCAGCCATAAGAATGAATAATGTGGATAGTGTACGCTTCGAGCTATCCAATCTGTGCAGTCAATGAGTAATGCCTGAGGAAGGGACATCTTGTTGGGGAGAGCCCGCCTCAAGATTTCACGGGCTGATTGCCGACTATTGCGGGGGTGACTAGCTTCATCCCCTGAGGTGATATGGCCGGCGCGTTCCATACAGTATGGTCCAAAATTTGTAACCCAAGTGACAGCTTCTCTCGGCGTGGAGAACTTCATTTCAGTTCATAGTTTCACGCTTGATGTTTTTCATTCTCGTCGTAAGCGAGGTATTCTACCACTATCCCGTTTTTGGAAATGTCAAATTTTGAATGGTGAAAGGACAGGGACAGATGGTCTTTTTTTCATGCTCACAAACGATCAGAGGCACTGAAAAATTTAGAATTGGAGGTAATAGTGTTCTGGTTCCACTCTCATCGAGAAAAATTGTTACTCCTATACGAGTATTGGAACTTAATTCATGTTAATCTTAAGTAGTTTGTTGTTTCAGTGTCTTCACATTATGAGTTTTATAGAGGGATGAAATGAGTGAAAATACAATATAATTTATGGAATTACTTTGAGGCATCCTAAACTTAAATTGTTACAATGTTATGAGTTTAACATCTCATAACTGCTGTAGCTTTTGAGTAACCGGGGTAACATAATTTTGTTTTGGGGGGCTTCCTTAACATGAAATTTAATCTGACAACAGGTTGTCGAATTTAAACACTCTTAAATGCCTTTGGACTGATCCAGGACAGAATTCTCAATCTTGGATTTCGAATGGCAATGCTTGACAGACTGTGCCACTGAGCCCGATTGGCGACTGTTAAATTGTTATGGACTGCAAGGGGGGTGGGAGAGGTAAACTGCAACCCAACGCTAAATTTCAATGGGTGGCGTATCACTCCCGTGTGCTATGAGCAGTGAGATGAGGAGATGAGTTTCTCTCTGAGGTCCCCTACGTATCGTTCCAGAGTAACAACATCCTGTTTCATTTCAAGCTATCTTCGTTCCACACAGATGGTTTGTCTTGAAGTAAAAAGAAATAGTCCTCCCCCTTTCACAAGAAGTGAAAACAAAAATGGCAATGCTGTATTAATAACTTGACTGGAAATAAGCTGTTCTTCGAAATAGGTTTCCATTATTTTCAACTCATTGGCACTCGGGGGGCGTGGTGGCTCAGCGATCTAGCTGTATGCCTCTCACCAAGGCGGTCCGGGTTCGATTCCCGGTCAATGCATGTGAGATTTTCGAAGTGAAATGCCATGTCCTGTGGTTCGGATTCCACGTAGAAAGGAGGTCCCGTGGCTCATGATCTCGAGATTAACGGTCACGTTAAACTACAAGCTTGCTTTTCATTTGCACTCTTCTGGTGGCCGTCTACTATAGGAATACCTACGATGGAAATACACAATGGCCGATAAAACTTTGCTCCTTCTAATGGAAACATCTCGTACTCAGGGCGAATGGAGTTAAAACTATTGGAAATAATCAAATTCAGTGAAACGAATTCTTACCTTGATAACCTATATTGCGTTTACAAATTAGGTGAACACGCATGAATGTTTTCAGCCTGCGTATCACAAATAATTAATTTAATACGGATATGTCCGTGGGCCAGACATTAGACATTAGCGGGATTAGCTTGGACAGTTTTGTGTCGACAAATTTCCGACATCTAAGTTAGTTACCATGGCAACAAATGCAAGCACACTTAGTTCCCACTAGTTGAAGAGTGCACGATCGCCATACGCAAGTAGAAGGTTGTTCTTATAATACAAATAAAAACATATCGCTGATTCTGAGTTTTGGCTGAGGTGGGAATCGAACCCATCTCCTCTCATTTTTGCCTCACGAGACTGAGTGTACACAGTTCCAGCCCTAAGACCAGAATAAAATGTCTTGGTAGAGCTGGGAATCGAACCTCGGCCTCTGCAGTCAGGTTGAAGTCTACAGTATTATGACTCATGACCACGATTCAGACCATGATTTTTGCCAATGTACGGTAAGACACAATCCGCAATACTAATGGGCTCTGCATTCTGCCTACCGTATCAGGCGTTCTATCATTTCATTGTTTGTCAAACTGATGAGCAGGACTCCAGTAGGCGTATTCTACCAGCATAATGTACGGCCTGCTGAGGCATTTTTGATAGCTCGCCATAAAGAAAGCTACACACAGAAGATACAGCCCTTCATTTTCGAACAAAGGTTCAGTATAACAATGCTTATGATTTGTTTCTAAAATCGATGAGTTTCTTTACCTTTAACTAGGTTTAAGAAAACCAATACACTTAACCCTGCGTTACTACTGTATGAAAATGTAACACCTTGCTACTCTGGGTCTGACAGACCCGGATGGTATATCAAAGATTTTTGATGGACAAAACGAGAAACCAGGATTCGGGATATTAAAATAAGTTATTTATATAGACTTGAGAAATACAGAGAGTTTAGTTTGTATGTAACGGAGACCCTCGCTTGCCCGTTCGCCCGTGGCGCGAGCCTGTCTCCCGCCACGCACTTTGCCGTTATGTGGCGCCCGCGTGGCGCCCCCTAAACGATTAAAACAAAGGTGGAGTGTTAAGTTGCGACTAGCGCGCACTACCAAACTATTAACAACAATAACGTAGGAAGTTAGAAGACTAATGAGCATTGTCCACTGTTGCCAACATGTTCAGAAACAAGACTGAATAACGTCATGAGTCTCTCAGATCCAAGAGTAGCAACGGAGGGTTAATGATCTTCGTTGCCCGCAGGTAATTTTGTACAGTTAAGCAACATTTTCGAAAAAATAGTAGTTGGCATACTAGAACAATGGATTGTTAGAGTTCAGTGACAATATTTGATAACTTTATAATAAAGTTGTTACATAAAAATATAATTTGAATTTGATAAACGACGAAAAATCAAATCTATAGAACTGTAGGAAGCTCCAAATTCTGTGAGAAGGGTTAGTGGCCCTTTAGCTTTCTTGATGAATCAGTGATGGAGTGTCCTTCTATTGATCCAAGGATCACGGGTTTGATTCCCAGCCGATTAAGTCGGAAATTTGAAAAGCGATAAAATCCTTGGCACTCGGGGATGTAAAAAATCTCTCGTATTACACTTGGTGATCAAGAGTCAAAATTACTAAAAACTAAAGAAACACAATAGAGTGTTGGGTTCGCTGCTAGTAGGCATTGAAAGTGGAACGTCGAAATTTCTGAGCCTATCGCCTAAATGGCTCCCAGTCACAAGATATGCATCAGGTTGCTGTGACCCATTGATTGTTATTATTATTATTATGGTTTATTTTTTGGCATCATTATCACGGCAAATACCCAGTTACATTTTAAGTTACAGCCTGGTTCAACCTTAGTAAGAAACCATCTGTACTGTATGTAAATTACACGGCACAGGAACCTCTCACATAACATAATGTCGTGCTCGCACTCTTCACGAGTCTCCTTGATTTATAGGATGAGCTAATTTCCCTCTGTGTCATATTCGAGCCTTGCTGAGTGATGGACTGGTGTATTTTCACCAAGGAACGTCCTGACAATATGGCAGGTAACAGAACTTATTATTAGTATTTAATTAATTACTTTAAGTATGCAAATGCACATTCTCAGCATACTGGCTGGAAATAAACCATTACAAAATTAAATTATAAGGACCAAACTCATTAAACTCTTGATGACTGAAGCTTCTTTACTTTTCTGCCTCACTATTTCAGACCTGAATACTCAAGAACAATCGAAAGTATGGCTGCCTTTTGTACACGTTAAAAAGGCATGGGTTTAACTTCAGTTCTATAAAGTATTCCTCGGAACCCCAATCACACCAGTACTGAAGATGATCATGGAAGCTTTCTCCATACAGTATTCCATTGCTCGTTGATCGGTATTGACAGCAGGTTGTATTTATTATTATTTTTTGTCTCTTTATTTCATCAACTTATGTTTAATTACACAGATCATGTCGGTACATAAAGTACAAGAAATTAATATATTCATAACTAACACATCCGAAATCCAATATATTCACAAATTATACTTAAGTGGGTATAAGTGACTCTTAAAGTGATAACATTATTTACAGTAATGTTCTCTTCCACGTTTCTTTTTCCCAAGAAGCTTTCAAGCATTTCCTATAAAGATCAATACTGTGTATCCAATAATGCTCTGGCTGTGTTGCATACCTGTATAATTGCAGTCATTTGTGGAATTGTGTGGGACTATACGAGAATATTTAGGCCAAGAAAAGTAAGTTTTAACATTCTTCTTCTCTCTTTCTTTCTTTCTTTCTTTCTTTCTTTCTTTCTTTCTTTCATCGTTATGCCCATTCACAGAGCGCGTTAATACTTGTTAGTAGGCTCGATGAATTTTACCTTCTTTTTCTTCTCCCAAAATCTCTTCATGAACTCTCTGTGTTGCTTCCTGCGTTCTTCTGTCCATCTTGTATCAGTCATGCTGCTAGATTTCACCCTAAATGTGTAGGCCTACTTATTTACATTGGTTCTGAAGATTTCTCAGTTTTTCATCATGATCTCTCCAAGGTTCATCTCATTCAAGTCTCCCCTTGTTTCCTCCAGCCAATTTACAAGGAATATTTTGTATTTTTTGTTTAACTAATATTATTATTATATTCGTTCATCCCCCTAAGGAGCACGTGGAACCATTAAATAGCACTGGAATTCATCTTTTTGAACTTCTTATTCGCCCAAAATCTCTTCATTCTTTCACTCTGGGCCTGCCGTCTTTCTTGCGTCCATGAGTTTTGGAGTTTCAACCTATTCTCGAATGGATTCTTGGGTGCGAATTTGTGGGTGTTGATCTTTTGTCTGTATGTAGTCCTTGTTGTAGTCATTGGATCAATGCCGACCTCAATAACGTCCATTTGTGTGTCTACTAGCCAGAGAATTTTGTTTTGTCGGTTCCCATTGATAATAAGAAATATTTTCTTAGTCAGACGTGAATCATCCATTCGTGTTAAATGCCCATACAATTTCATACGTCGTTTGCGTGCGACTGAAGAGAATTGATCAGTTAATGCATATAGGTCTTCCGAGCTTTTTCGCATCCATATACCCTCTTGAAACTTGGGCCCGAATATCTTCCTTAGTAGCCTATCTATCGTTCCATTTTTCGATGTCCTTGATGTGAACTGTGAGTGACGATGTCCCAGTTGCCTCTGATAGGACAACCATTATTATTATTATGTTTATTATTATTATACTCATTATCATCAATATCATCATTATTATTAGCCTTTTAGGCAATTTTAATCAAATGGGGGATGCACTGGATTATTCAACATGTACGGTAAATTCCGGTCGCTCTCATACTATTCTGCCTACAACCCTAGGGGGATTGTAAACTACGGAAGCTTTCAAATGATTTGACACTTCTTGACACTTCGTTACGGGCATGGCGTGTCAGGAAAGTACCTATTTCCCGTGCTTTACACCTTGAAATAATAATCCACAAAAATATATTTCATATTTTTTACTGCTGACAGCAAAGAATTAAATATTGGACTTGAAACAACAAGAAGAGGAAATGCATAATTTAGGTGAATGACTTGGTCGTTATATTTTAGTGCTTTGTTGGATTGTAGCCGTGTTGACACAGGTTTAATGAACTCGTTGAGTTAGAGGGGGAGTTGGAGCGAGCTTCCAGCTGGGTCGTCTCCACGTTAACGCATATGTCAATGTAATCTCTATGTAACAAGCAGCCAGCTAGCCGTAAAACATGACGTGCTGATGTTTGCTAGGCTGTTTACCTTCTGTCTTCACTTCGGTTAACTGCAATTCCAGGAGTCCAATATCGTATGATACATAGACTATAGCTTTGAATTATAATTTTGGCCTCAAAACGATATGCTGTAAGAGCCCGAATGTTTACATTATAACCTTTCATTCCTTTTTAAATTTATTTTTGTATCGTATGACAGTAGGTATTAATAAGATAGATAGCAACACATTATAGCCTACCGTGCGTGTAAAGCAGGCAGATATTTTTCCTTTAACGTACCATAAAAAGTGAAGAAAAATATGTATTTCTGTTTTGCTATCACAGTGGTATTTCTAAGGCATACATTATTAAATAAGAATTAACAAACCAACCACATGTTAAACATTCAGAAAGATTTTAAACATTCTCAACACACACTCGAAATTAAAAATCAACAGCATACACACTGTAGTAATACTTCCGTACATACGTTAAACAGTGTAACTTTTTGAAGTAATTTCTTCAGTGTTCCCTATATGAATAAGTAAATAAATACATAGGCCTACATAAATAAATAAATAAATAAATAAATAAATAAATAATAAAAAATAAAAAATTAAAGCATTGAAAATCAAAATTAAAATACAGTTTAAGATTTAAATAATTTTAAATATTAAAATTAACAAATTTAAAATAGAATAAAAAATAAAATTTTAAAGAAACAAAAAAGAACAAAAATATTAATATAAAATAAATAAATAAATAAATAAATAAATAAATAATTACATAAATGAAGTCCTGTTTAACTCCTTTGGCAGGAGATTCAAGTGCCTAACCCCACTCAGCCACACAGTCGGCGCGGCGTGAAGTTTCTCTATTCAGGTTATATCCATGACTTGTAATAGTACAAAAGTCGAATTCAATACGTATTTCACGTTTATTCGCACCCATGTGCTTCTAAGGCACTCACCATAACTGCAATACGACGCGCAGGTCGCCCACGGGCGTCAACTAGAAAGACCTGCACTAGGCCTCTCCGGAGGCCACACGATCATTATTATTATTACCATAACTGCAATGGGGAGCTGAAGTGATGGAGTTCGAATGTTCGATTCCCGACACTGACAGCGACAATTCGAAGTGTGGATTTTGTTTGTTTGTTCATTCACACTTTCTACGGTCAGTACCCGTATGGTACCTAATCCTTGATCCTAACAACTACAGTCACCAGAGAAACAAAGGTCAACAAACAAAGTCAACTTGTAATCAGATGCACGTACATGTAGCCTTCATGCGTTAGCAAGAACCATTACGGTATTCTAATGGTTGGCTATCGGTTGGTGAGCTCAATGGAAAGAAAGAATCTATCTCCAGGCAAATCTCAGGTTGACACAATCTGAGTTTTTGTGGCTGAAGGGGTTAAACCCCACTTGGGATGTACAGAAGATATCCGTCCCGTGTTGCTCGCTGCGGTTACGGGAACCTCAGTGATCCCTTGGGACGGCAAATCCTATTCGGAAACAGATATGTGGAGAAAGAACACTTACAAGATGTCGTCTGGGACATGCGATAGCAGAAATGCTTGTATGATGCTGACTGGTTAACATTGCTTGCACGCGAATGTGGATGTGGGATATCTGGGTCATCAGGCCCGTGTACTTGGGTGTGTGCAGATGTGCAGAACGTCTGAAACCTGTGATTCTTTAATTACTTTAATTGTATAAAAACAATTACTGCACTAGGGCCACGAATTAAGGTAGGTGACCTTGGAGTGAAATAAATTACTATCTCGGCATTTGCCTCGAAGGAATGTTAAAAAAAGGTAATCACTCTCAAGATGGCCACTGTCAGCATGGGGATTAGAACCTCGTATCTCCGGACACCTTGCAGTTCCCCATCACAGATGTATTGCGTAACTTCACGCGTAGGCTACTACGTATGCTGATGAATGTTAAATTATTTTGTAACTTTTATAGTGATAATAGACCATCACCTTAATGTCCGTTGTGAAAGGCAGGGTGGATGGAAAGAAAGAATCTATCTCCAGGTAAATCTCAGGTTGACACAATCTGAGTTTTTGTGGCTGATAGGGTTAAACCCCACTTTGGATGTACACAAGATATCCGTCCTCTTTTTTTCTTTGTCTCTTCCTGACCTACTGTAGCCTAGCAAGTCGCGAGATACACTAACAGCCACCCTCGTGCAGTATCCTAGAAACTGGTATGTCAGGAATGATATGTTTAAGAAATAATGTGTAGATAATCTAAGATAACGTAAGCAGGAAGCGCTACCACACCATCGGAAAATACATGGTGATAACGATAAGACTAAATGTTAATAACTCAGTTATTATTAGTCGTATGTAAAAATACAAAATAGGCCTACACAGAGAATGAGGCAACGCTCCCCATAATATTAAATTCCAATACGGAGTTTTTTGATAACATATTTTATATTAACATAATATTACCAAGTTTATAATATTTCGACATTTCTCTAAATTTCCCCCTGCTAACATTAAAAATCGTTAAAGCAAGATATATTAGAAAAGCTCTGTCAATCTCAAAGTTCACAAAGAACAGCTATGCCTATATAATAGGAAGACATAAGACACTGCTTCGAATTACCGAAGCGATGAGAACAGAAACCTGGAAGGGACCGAACTTTCAGCTTCACAACCTTCACACACGATTCGCCGCCCATGGATTCCATGGGAAGATATGCCCGAACGAATCATGCCATGTAAACTGTGCAGCAAACCATGCCCCAAGTACCATTTAGTGAAGTGTAACATCAGAAATCTATCATTAAACACGCTAACAAAAGACTGGTAACCAAAACTCAAATTAATGTACACATTGTCTTTCATTAATTTATTATGAAATAATTTGAAGCCTAGGTGCCAATTCTTCTTAAATTTAACATAAACAGGGTAAACTCATCTAAATCCGAGATATTAAACATTCAAGTTCATATTTAGAAAATTTTAACAGTTATGTTCGTTGATTCCTCGCATGTCAACAAACCACAGTAAAATGGGCATTTTGCACAATCCGTTTTTAAAGACAACTGCACTTTTCTTAATTTTGTAGCAACCTCCGTGACAGTATCACCTTAAATCTGCGATAATGTATTATTTATTGTAAAAGACAGAAAACCAAACATTTATTGTTACCAAACATTCAGACATTTCAATATACAATCAATTAATTTAATCTTATAAATAAATACATAAATACATAAATAAATAAATAGATAAATAAATACATAGACAAACAAACATACTTCGGAAAACCCCTTCTAGGACAACAGTTGAAGTAGGAATCGAACCACATCTCTTCTATTTATATATTTATTTATTAATTTATTTATTGTTGCCTCGTGAGGCTGAGTGCACTCCGTTCCAACCCTCATATCAATTTTTGTTTCAGAAACGGAATTCAAACCCTGGACATCTACATCTGGAGTCTTAATACAGTATGTACCCTGAAACTATAGAGTGTGGATTTTATTAAACCTATTCCAAATGGCAGGGCATGAAAATGAATTCCAAAACACCCTGATAGAAAGGCATAGTATGCAAATTAGTGATAGTGTGTCATTTTGAAAGAATTAGTAGCTCCTTGGTAACTGTAATATTCCCTCTCACTCTGCTATTTTCATTTTTCTGAGAAGTGTTTCTACAAATTAAGGAGAAAATTAGCATTGCTCCCAGGAGATATTTAGACGGAATTAATAACTACGTAAAGAGATAATTATGCATGATGTTTAGCATACCCAAGCCGTCCTTGTTCACTAAATATTTAATTTCACTTCATTTCCACGAGTTCTGTTTATTCTGCCACATGTTTACTTAGCTCACAACAGCTTGACATTGCCGTAAGTGGTTCCTCTTGTTATTGTTTACCGATGCCCCGAGCACCCTCGCTGGTTGCCAGGGAGATGTGAAGCACGCGCCATTTACTCTCCGCGCACCTCTATCTGTCTACAGGATGGTTCTATTCCCTTTCCTTCAAGGTTCAAGTATCAAACACTTGAATAGAAAATACAGTTACGTCAATTCATTGTTCTTTACTGAAATTACGTTAGAACAAACGCTCGGTCGCATGGCTAGTTGTGTGGTCTGTGGATAAAAGTCGGCATCAAACAAAGGTACACGTTATTTGTTAATGCTATGGGTAATAAAACGCTTTACACCTTTAGCAACTACTTCCCCCTATAGGGATTTGTTTTTCTGACTACAGTAGGTTCCTGAGGGGAATATACTATGTCGACAGTATATTTTCTTCTTTATTGTATTTTCTCCTTTACTGCAATACGTTGGTTTACAGAGGAATATTAATTCTTCGTAAGGGAACCTTAAGAAGAAAGTGCAACAGTACCAGTTGGTTATAATGTTGTGTACTGGCCTTTGTAATGGGATCTAAGCTCTGATAAAGGGAAAAAGAATAAATTATAAATAACGTTTACGTATTACATTATTTTTATAGTATTTAAAAGAGTGTTTTATCTTAATTTAAATGCAAAATGTAAGAATGTAAAGTTACAACATTAAAAAAGTTATAAGTGTTAAAAAGTTTTAGTAGACTATATTAAAAAGATAAAAAGTTTAAAATTTTGAAAAATTTAAAGAAATTAACAAAATTAAAGAAATTAAAGACGTTTAAAAATTTCAAGAAACTAAAGAAATTAAAGAAGTTTAAGAAATTTAAAGGAACTAAAGGAATTAAAGAAATATAAAAGTAACTGAAAGAATCGTCAATTAAAAAACTAATAAATTAGAAAAATATAAATTTTAAAATTTTAAAATCTTAAACATTTAGAAAATTTACAAAATTTCAAAATTTGAAAATTTGAACATTTCAAAAAAATTAAAAAAATTAAAAGTTGAAACAATTGAAAATAAAAAAGAAGGAAATTTGAACATTAAAATAAGAATTTTAAAATTAAAAATTTAAAAATTTAAAATACAAATGAAAATTTTAAATATAAAGTGGCTCCGCAGAGTAGGCAAGGAAGGCTATTTTGGTTATTTTGAGGTGGGAATCATCCATAATCCTTATAACTTAGTTAATATTTTCTCAATATATTTATCAAGCAAATCACATTGTTTACAGTGTTTCAAAGGGTATTTTAACTTCAGAATTATTCAAACCGCCCACTGTCAAGTAAGTTGTTCTTGTTGTTGTTGTTGTTGTTTCATCTGAGGGGCATTGGCATCGTGGTTATTTAGCCACGTGTTTGTGAATAATTTGTATAACCTGTGTTATTGTATTAAATGGACCCCCTACTGATATGGAAGAGATATGAAGAAAAACAATATGTTCAGTAAAGAACATATAGCCTACTTTCTCCTAAATGTATGAGTATAGTTATAACTCGTTGTTATTATCAAAGAGTATAATAGAACTATTCTTTGTTGAAGACCTTAGAAACGATTTACCTCTACCAAACGCCACAACCTAGATAAAAACTGCTACCATCATTGAAGAAAGAAAGATAAGAAGTATCTAAAGAATGTTATGGATCTGGAGACATAATCGACCGGACTGGCGGCGTGGCTCAGCGGTAAAGTTCTCGCTTGCTGGACCGTATGTTTCAGGTTCGTATCCTGGCGCAGTCAGCTGGCATTTGAGGGTGCACTAATGTGAGGGAGCCGTGTTAGTAGATTTACTGGCACGTTAAAGATCCCCTTCGGGACAAAATTCTGGCACCCCGGCGTCTCTAAAAGCAACAGTAGTTAAAAGGGACGTAAAACCAATAACATTATTATTATTATTATTATTATTATTATTATTATTATTATTATTATTATTATTACATAATCGGCCTGACGCGGGCAACATCCAACTTTGAGTTGAGGCATGTCTTTACACGTCTGGCTGCGTATGACTTTCACAACCCTAATTGAATTAACAAATCTTTCCATGACCCTACAGAGACGTGTGTATACCAACTATGTGGATATTTTCGATTGCTATTTGGCTGAAATAGAAGTATTAATTAATATCCTGAACTAGCACCAACGGTAGAGTTCAGATACTATGTGAAATCGTTTTGTTCTTTACTTCAATTAACATTTTCAAATAACGCACAATAGGCTGTTACAAACCCTTTAAAATAGAAAGTAAAAATGTATCGTAGTATCATCTTGTCATTCTTCAAATTCGATGCGCATAGAATGCAAATGGTATAGTAATCAATGGAGCCCCACGTAGACTAGTCGTGATATCTAGTGGTGAAATATCTAACAATATAATCCTAACAGAGCGAGTGCATTCTAGCGGCCAGAAGAAGAAACTTTTCAATAAAATCTGGTCGGCGTGCAGTTACCTTTTTGGCAGCTAGATGTCTCGAGTAAATCTGCTGGCGAATTATGTTTTAATTAAATATATATTTTCCACCATAATATGCACAATATAACGCTTAGTTTTAAAACATCTGAGTCATTACAAAACAATAAACATATAAAATTTCAAGCAAAAAAACTAGCTCTGATCGGGTTTGAACCATAGGCATTTGAGTGATAGGCTAACGCTCTACCACTGAGCTAATTGTGTCAACGAATATCGTTCTATATAAAATGACTTACATAGAACTTGTTAGCAAATAGTGATTTATACTAAACGATTTCATCACTGGAGTATATTATTTATATATAAAGCATTTCATACAAAGTTTATTTATTTTATATCAGTACGCTATATTGTATGCAATACTCAAATTAGTGAAATATAAGTCAGGCACAAGATATCCACTGCCATCTTGTCTTATTACTAAATCAGCTCAGCTTTTTAAAATCACGTCTGCACTATAGTATTACAAAATAAACTTTTAATTTCGAACGTGCCTCTTCCTTTAGAACAGTTAAAACGATTCTCGGCTCGATAATCGGAACTGGTGGGTCCCATGATATGGATTATAAAGTTTGCATAATTCGCACGGCCGCCATCCTGAAATGGTATGGCGGACGACCTTTTAGTTTGGTCACAAGACGCATCCTATACGAAGGTATGTTGTTACCAAATTTGGTAGAGATCGGATGATTTGGTTAGTCGTTATTTGATTTTACGTTTTGAACGTTTGAGTGGCCGCCATTCAGTTTTAGTAAATATGGCGGCGATATAAAACATGACAATGAGGTGTCCTTTGCTAGTGCTACCTTTGTACCAAATTTCGTTCAATTCGCATTCACCGTGTTCGAATTGATAGGGGGGGGACAGACATTCAGAGTACACACACTCACACACACACACAGACTCACACACACACATACACACACACACACACACAGACAGACACACTTTTTTCGCCCTGTGTTGATCTCATACGTCTACTTTCATTTTTTGCAAAAATCGAAAGTAGGCTAAAAACATCGAATACACTTCTTCAAATATAAGCATAGATGTTTTCATTCCTGGGAATAATATTCATAAAGTAATTATTTTTATAAAACCTATAATAATAATAATACTAATAATAATAATAATAATAATAATAATAATAATAATAATAATAATAATAACACAACCCTGATTTAATGTTCCTCAGTGTAGCGGAAGAATTTTATTATTATATTATTATTATTATTATTATTATTATTATTATTAGACCTATTATTATTAATTGTATTCATTATATTAAATCTTTGCTATGTATTTTGTATTAAAAACATACTCGTCACTCCAAATTGATTCAAATCGGGTCTGATGGCCAAAATATCCCGATCCCCTAACACGAATTAACAGCAATAATAGCCAAATGGTTACAACGTAAAGCTGTCATTCAGCCTCTGAGGTAGCCTATTACCTGATGTGGCATGTGAAATAAAATACACTCCCCCATTCTCCCTGAGGGTCCGTAGAATGTGTCATTGGCGCGATATATAGAAAAGAGTATCAGATCCATGTCCGCTGTTAACGTTTAGCGAAGCACGATTTAACTAATTTTTTGCAATGATTCTGAATTGACCCAGAAATCATTCTAAAAGGCGCCCATCAATTGGCAGCTTAAGTGCTCATCAAGTTTCCTTGCAGCGACCTTGGAAAATATTCTGCTTCGCCTCGGGCCATTCGTTATGGAATGCGCAATAAAAGGCTCTTTAAACGTAGTTTAGTGGTTGAAGGTAGAAACGACACCTGCAGGCGAGCTTATAATTGCGCACGTTATTAATGTAACTGCTTGGCTTCAGGTGTGTATCATGTTACATGCCTCATAAGGCGTATCGTGTGGCCCGGCCCGCCTGCTTAAAACCACCTCTCACTTTCATCCGACCACCAGCGCAGTGCCTCTTGCTTGCGCTCACGAGCTCCAATCCTGATTCCCTCACTTTCCTGGTTAACGAACAGCGAGTCAAATGTAAGGCACTAGCACGCCCGAACAATAACCATTGTTCGCTACTGACCAATAGCTGACGGTTGTTGACCAATAGAATGCTTCCTTTATCATTCCACTTCAACTCCCAAGTCTCGCCCTGGCGGCCAGCTCGTGTCGCACGCAGGTATCTGCTGTCCAGTGTTTCTCATCTGCACGTAGTTCTGTCCAGTCTAGTTGTTTGCTGTCAGTGGCCACGGTGGAAAGTTGGCAACGCTGTGCCACGCGCTGGGAAAGCCTTGGCTCCAGGCAGCAAAGGAATGTTAACATATCCGCCCAGCTAGAGCCGCACGTTAACGAGGAGAGTGCAAGAACTGTAACCGAAAACCGAATAGGTCTTTCCTCGTTATTGTTAGAAAATGTGCAGAGGATTTCAGTAACAGATCGTGCTTGAGCGCATAGGATAGGCCAATACATTGTTACGGCTGTGAGTTTGTTTCGTCGCCTCGCCGCATGAGTCACAGCTGCCCCCGGGCTGTGCTCTGCCTCAGTGTATTACGTGCGCCTTACGCAACAGGGCTACTAGGACAAAAGGGATGGTCCAGAATATTCGTGACCCAGCCAGTGATGGATATCTCGAGAAGCCGTGAATCCTGGACGGGTCTAGAAGCATTAATTGAGTCACCAGCCTGCTATATAAGAGCGATCTGGCAAGCGGGGTGGACAGTGTTTTTCGAGCTAGTGCGAGCTTTTACCTTGAGCGACAGTTGTGGGTGAAGGAGTGTGAAGCCTAGGAAAAACTGTGTCTTGAGCGAGTGCGTTTTCCAGTGCAGCAGAGGTTAGTGTGGTGAATTGCGAAAGCACCGGGGGCTGTTTCCCTAGCCAGCGGACAGCGAAGCAGAGTGTAGTGGTGAGTGACCGGCTATCGTAAATAACTGTAGCGTGCGTATTCAAGGAAGTGTTGCAGGTAGTTCTGTCGAGGCCACCGGACTCATTAGGAGGGATTAACTTCTGTGGCTTCTTGACAAGTGAAAGGCAAGTGTTCCCTACGAGAGGAAACTAGAGTGAGATACTAATTGATTGTATTTGCTATTTGTGTGGTGTATCTTTCTGGCCCGCAATAAAGCTAATGAAAATGAAAATCCACAGCCTGCTTCCAGTCTCCGACCGGGTCAGGAATGGAATGAATGAAGCCCCCATCTAGCGGCGAGGATATGAACTGTGCCGGCTGCCGAGGCCTGACGCACTCCTCTAGGGCAATGATTAAATGAATGACAGATGAAATGAAATGATAGTGGAGAGTGTTGCTGGAATGAAATTTTGACAGGGAAAACCAGAGTACCCGGAGAAAAACCTGTCTGCCTCCGTTTTGTCCAGCACAGATCTCACATGGAGTGACCGGGATTTGAACCACAGACCCAGCGGTGAGAGGCCGGCGTGCTGCCGCCTAAGCCACGGAGGCTTCCGCAATAAAGCTAATGCGTTTCTTTAAAGGAATAATTGGTGTTGTGCTTTCTACCGACGGTAATCCAGTTAACGGAAGTGCCACTAGGGGGTGGCACGTAACAATATAATATACAGCATATGTTCTCAGTATTATAGATCCCTTTTGCGGCGTACGCAAGTAACTGATCATAACCAGAGCATTTAAAAAGAGAATTACCCGTAGCAATAGCAAATTGCACACTAATTTCATAAATAACGACAATTTGTTTATAAAGAAACTAGCAACCAGACCCCGCTTCACCCGGGAACAGTTATGAATGCATTACGTGATACGCGCTTTTTTTTTCAATGTCAATGAACAACGACCAGCATCCGTTTTACGTCTCGGCTTGAAGGGTTAAAATCACTGACTGGACTATTAATTATGTTATCATGGAGTTGCATGTGCAACAAATTCTTGTCAGACGTAATTTAAGAATGGCGAGGTGCATGAAACACAAATCCCCCTTCCGTCCAATATTAATTGACTGTGAATTTTGCGGAACGAAAAGTTCACAGGCGAAATGAAGAACAGGCGAGTTGTACTTCCAGAGAAACTCCAAACACAACCACTCATCTCTAAAGTTTTTAACTCAACACAACTCGACAGTTTGCTGCTGGGTGTATCTGGGGCAATAAGCTCGTCCGCTAGCTAAGCTGTAACTGGGGTGATAGACTCGTCCCTAGCTAGCTCGTTAACTGTCGCCTCAGTAACTGAATGGAGATTGTTGGAAGAAATGAAAACGTAAAAACACTTATAGTAGGCGATTTATTGAAGATAGAGATATGCTCCCCCGGGATTGTTTTGTAGAGCTTTTCATGCTGAGCAATTCTTACACTCATAGTACATGGATATTTTTAACGGTTTGCCCAGTGTAAGTTATGCTTAAAATGGGCACGGACGCCAGGTTTTTTTTCGACCTTTTCACTGAAATCGTTAGTGCTCGAATTCCTTTCGTCATAATTAAATTATTTTCTACATAAACCTTCCTCGAGATATCCTTTACAGAATGGTGAAAACCGCATCAAAATCCATAAAGTGGTTCTCGAGATTACCCGTGACATACAAGAATCGGGGACTTTGTTTTATACTAAGTAGACATTATACGCCAATCAGTATAATTTAATGTAATATAATCCCCCTTCCGTCCAATCTTAAATTGACAATGAATTTTGCGGAACGAAAAGTTCACAGGCGAAATGAAAGTTGCACTTCCAGGGAATGGCGAGGTGAATGAAATTCAAATTCCCCTTCCGTCCAATCTTAACTTGACTGTGTTTCACAGGCGAAATGGAATAAACTCGAGTTGCACTTCCAGGGAAACTCCAAACACAACCACCCTTCTCAGAAGTCTTAACTCAACACGACTCAACGGTTTGCTGCTGGCTGTATCTGGGGCAATAGGTTCGCCCACTAGCTAGTCTGTAACAGGGATGATAGACTCGCCCTTAGCTAGCTCGTAAACTGTCGCCTCAGTAGTTGAATGGACATGGTTGGAAGAAATTAAAACCTAAAAACACTTATAGTGGGCGATGTATTGAAGATAGGCATACGCTCTCGTGGACTTTTTTTTGTAGAACTTTTCATGCTGAACAATTCTTACCCGCATAGTATTTAGATATTTTTAACGGTTTGCCCAGCGTAAGCTTACAAAGCACTTGGATGCCAGTTTTTTTTCGACTTTTCCACTGAAATCGTTACTGCTCGGCTTCTTTTGGTTATAAATAAATTATTTTCTACAGAAAACTTCCTCGAAATATTCTTTACAGAATGGTGAACACCGCATCAAAATCCATCCAGTGGTTCTTAAGTTTACCCGTAACATCCAAGAATCGGGGACTTTATTTTATACTAAGTAGATATGATTAAACAAATAAACAAGACGATAGCCCTGTGGACTCTGGTAGTTGCCATTTCCTTGATCACTGCTGCACAGTTCATCAATGACTCCAAGGCAGAATTTGTTTTTATCACCAAACACAACTGTACGCTATTCGTTCCTCTAGTTGCGCCACTATAAGACAGTGGCTGCACGTACTGTAAGAGAAAGAGCCTGGTAAGCGCCAAACTCGTAGTCCAGCTTTCGCAATGCTGTTCCTGACGGTCCTACCTGACACTGTGATAGAACTTCAGTCCCGATTTGTGCTCCGGACACCATGAGACATGTAATGGGTGCTTGTAGGATACGGTAGTCCAAGTTGAAATCTAGATGCCGCAGCCGTCCGGAGCCAGGGTGGTGAGCAGATACACCTTTGGAAAACTGGCACCAACACTGATACAGAAAAGAGAGTAACTGCCTGAACCAGAACTACTTCACTTAGTATGCTTATACTCCACTTTTAAAGATGGTCGCCAGGGAATCCCCGTCACGTGATTGACCGACATCTTTTCCTCGTGACGGTTATTTCCCCGGCCGCCATCTTGAAAAGTGGACTAGAAGCAAACAAAGTGAATTAGCTCCGGTTCAGACGGTGTAATGAAGACACCTCACATAATATAACGTGTTCGGAAACTCTTCGGAAGAACCATCCAACATCCCGCAGGCTAAAATTACAACCAACAGGAAATTCCTTCAAAGAATTTTGCTCGTTGACATTGTCTTGGCATGACTACAATGTTCCTCTCACAGTAAAATGCTCTAAACAATAGACCGCTCGTGTAGCAAGTCAAATACATTTGTTATGAGCTCATAGTGCTCATGTTCAGTGTTCCCTCCACAACAGGGAGATTTGAATCATTGCTTCAACTGCCCTCTGTCAGCGCCCTATGCAAATATGGTGCATCTACATAAGTTCTGTTAAGGTTTTTGTTTTAATTTTCACTAGTCTGTGTGTTCAGAAGCCCCGAGCTGGACATTTTAAACGCAATTTGTTCTTCCACCTGCTGCAATCAATGCTTTCGTGCCACTATGTTTAATATTTTACTATCGATACCTTTATCGTGGTGATGTCAGGGCTCTCAGCCCTATCTAACACACAATGCAACTTGCTAGAAATAAAATAAACACATAACCTAAGCCATTTTTCTAAAACTTAATATACTAAGTAGGTAAGAAACGCATAAACGAAAATTACAATGGCATTTTTTTGCCTATTTTCATTCATTTTTAAAAATTGGCTTATGAGATCACATTTTGTCCATGTGTGTGTGCTTAAGGTCACGGCTGCCTACTTTCAAATTTCCCAATTCTAACGCCACATCACATTAACACATGATATCCCAATAATTCCACACACACACACAAATACACGGGGCAACACGACTGAGATGTCGCAGCCCCTAAAATAAGCAACAACAGGAACAACGTATCTCTACTATAATTATTCACTCACACAGTCTCTCGCAAATGACCTAGTTGACCTAAGAATACAAGAGGAAATATTTACATGAACGAGGACCATTTATTCCATATTCTAGTAAGCCCACCCAAAAAGAGGAAGGAGTTACTGAAAGCAGATAAATGATAAAGAGGAATTGCTTTTACAGATCCAGATCGCGTGAGACGAACGTGAAAGGAAGAAAGAAGGCGAAAATTAAAAGAGAGATAGTGTGGTTTATATTCATAAAGGAGTCGATAGACGAGTGTGGATGTTATGCAGAATCTTTGTTGTTCTATTTTCAACCAGGAAAGCAGAGATACACTGTCACTAAGTCTTCGGTGCTCCAACCCGTATCCAAAGCAGGCTAATAGCCTTCGACGGTGATAATCTTGTTCTTGTTTATTCTTACGGTGAAAACGACTTTTAACCTGCACCGTTATTTATGTAGAAGCCACACACTCTATACTTGGTTTTTGTTGATGCAGAAAATGTGGGTCGTAAAGTCTGGGTGCATGTAATTATAATTTAGCTGTGGCAGTCACGTGAAGAGCATCGTGGGGGATATCGCCCACGGCACACCAATGCAGCGGCTGGGTGGCCGTCTGGGGCGTGCCTGGCTGGCCACTGTTCGAGACCCGGCAGGCAGGGCAACCACCAGGCAAAAACGAAGTGTGAAGAAAACATAAATATTCCTTACAACTATATAATTATAATTTCAATTCATTGGAGATTAATTACGAACTCCCTATCTGAAGCGCACTAGCCCTCCCCCTGATTTCCCACCGTCTCATAAGGGGAGAGTAAGACGCTCAACTATCGAGGTACGTATTGAAATTATGACCCTTAAGGCCCTGTTTGTTGTTGATTACTATTTAGGGCAGGGGTTCTTAACCTTGAGGCGTGCTTCCGCTGGGGAGATGCAAAGGGTTTAATGGGGAGGTGTGACTGTCCTCTATAATTTTGTGATATTGCTTTTCAGAATTCACACCAGTCTGAACGTAAAATATAAAGTTAAAACAGTTGCTTCTTTATACGAATTTTTCTGATCACAACAATACATCAAATGAGATAGGTACATACTGTAGTTTGAATAGCTACAACATTGGATTTCATCAAGTAAGAATGCTTAGTATTTCCCTTTGTTGAAATTCACAATCTGCATGAGTGTAACATTGAATTTTTACAAGACTGTTTTTAATTCTTAAAATTTACTCAACATCAGTTCGTTTTTACTACTTAAAGTAGGAAGTTGTTTCATTATTATCTCCACTACGTCTTAAGAAAAAAAAATGTCAAAGAAACTGAATCACAGTGATGAAAATGTTAAATATGGGTTTACATGCAACTTGATCTTGTTGGAATTGAAAAACATGATTAAATGACATTGTGTGCTTTAAGTGAGTCGATAATAACAACGAAATATAAAAAGTGTTCCTGAAAAATAACATTTCCTTAAATAATTTGCGTAACGATCTTAGAATGTTAAGAAATGTTAATTACATAATTGATCCACTATTAATTACTTTGCCAAAGAGGTTTCCAAGTTCCCTGCATGCTAAATAAAGTATATTAAACAGGCTAGAGTGTGAAAATCACCCGACATCCATGGTTTTATTGAATTGAATAATTAACATATTTAAGGAGAGCAATTAATATTGTCGAAAAGTGTGAAGTTCTCGGAGATAATTTGATAAAAGACGTATCATTATGTAAAATATTTACACTCTCGTTGCAATCAGATTTTATACTAACAATTCATTAATTTTAAGCTTTGCGCAGTGTATGTCAACTTTTGCTACATTTTAAACTTCTTTTTATAATCCTATTCTACCTATTAAAAACCTCTTTTATGTTTTTGAAAACCTAAAATGACAATTTTGAAAACGTACAATTCTGGTCCCCAGTTATGACAAACAGGAACACTCTCCTTTGGCTGGACTGAATATTGAATTAGAACCAACAGAGAAAAAGAAGAATGGTGCATTCTGGGGAGGAAAGTCGCTATACACAGTGTGATGCGATGTACCAATTTAAGAACTCCCTCCTCCCCCTGTCCCTTTACTACCAATCATGAACAAGCGCACTGTTTCGCATACAAATCATACAAGACAGTGTGATGATCATTATTTCTGTTAGCACTAAGCTTTCCCATGAGGAATGGTGACTTCCATTGCAATTCTCCTACATTCACCCTAAGAAGGGCTGATATTTCATCGGGGCCAGACGAAGATGGCAGAGGTAGTGAGCGAGAGAATGTGGAGGGGACCGAATTGTACTAAGGAGAATATTCGTGGTCCGTATCTCAGACAGTTTAATTCTCTGTCATCCATGGCTGATACTATCTGTGCTTTACACGACTTAGTAGGCCTACCTTAAAGCTTTAATTTAAGCCTACTTTCCAGTTTTGCAAAAAATGAAAGTAGATTTATGAGATTTGCACGGGCCAAATGCCAGTGTGTCAGTCTGTGTAGCCTATGTGGGTTAGTTTCATTTCAACACGACGAAACCAAATTGAATCAACTTTGGTACAGCAAAGTACCGTATACCTCAGTGTCATGTTTTAAATGCCGCCATTTTAACCAAAATAAAATAGCAGCCATCCAAATGTTCAAAGCGTGAATCAAATTACGACTAAATTAATCATCGGATCTTTACCAAATTTTGGAAAAGAGTACATTCATGTGGGAGCGTCTGACGCCCAAACTATAAGGCCATCAAACAAACCATTTTAAGATGGTGGCCGTATGAATCATGCAAGTTTTATAATCGATAACGCATGATCCAATGAATCATTGGTCACAGTATTTTGCATTCAGATAGTTTCGTATAAGAACCCTCTGTTGTCAACGCGATCACATAAGACTGTATGTTACGCGCAGCCACCATCTAAATAGTATAAAATATAAATATAAATAACTCAACACTTAAGAGTTACTGTAATGAAAATAAGTGTAAATGATTCATGATACGTGGTTGGTCCACAACTAAGATTGAGACTGTTAAAAATGCCTTAGAGAGCGTTACTCTTCCAGTTCTGTTTCGTACGCTCGCCGCGTCACTATTTTGGAACTTTGCACGTTAATTTCGCGTTTTGCTGAACCAGCCGCTTGGCACAATATCTTAACATGACAAACTGAAAAGATTGAAAGGATGTCATACTTCTTGAAAGCCCTATAGTCATATGGCGTGTACTTGGGTGTATTTGCAGTTTTGTCTAAAAACCTGTGTTTCTTTTGTAGTGTATGTATTTGTAAGTCAGGAGATAATAATAATAATAATTAGGTTAGGAGATGATTGGAAATGAGGTGAACCTGGTCTTAAGTTAGAAGCGATCCCGTCATTTGCCTGGAGTAGGAGTGGGTAACCACGGAAAGCAACTTCCAGGATGGTTGAGGTAGGAATCGAACCCACCTCTTCTCAGTTTTGCCACACGGGCTGAGTGCACTCCGTTCCAGCACATAAGCCAGAATTAAATTTCTTGGCAGAGCTGGGAATCAAACTCGGAGCTCTGGGACGACCACCAAAAATGCTAGCCGCTGTACCAGGGAATGGAAAAATAAATTACTATACAATACAGTAAATGAATTAGCAATTATCCCTATATTGTCATACTGAGAGAAAGCAGTATGCATCTACTTAAAATGATCCACCTACTCAGATGCATTACCTTCTACGAAACAGTAATGATACCATTTTTCCAAAAAATATATGAAAGAATATATATTTTGAAGTGATTGACTCCCTATGTGCCAAAGCAATCGAATAAGAAGTCAACGATAATTTCTGGACTTACTGCTCCCATTTTTAAAAATTGCCGATGATTTAGTAATTATATAGACTACAAGAGACTGATCGTTATTAATATACGAGCTGAAAGATCCTATAATTATCATAATTTGTAATGGAACGAAACCGCATATCTTAAGTAACAAAAGGAAATACATCAGACACGGCTCATTCAATATTTTAACATGTTGTTGCCTCTCTTTCCGAAGGTCGAGCATTTAAAATAGCAATTTCCACTCATTTGCATTGAGATGCTGTCACGAAACCACACTTTATCAGAGTTGTACAGTGACCGGGATAGATATCAAACGTCGTAATTCCAACCACAGGGTGAGTCGGGAGGAAAGGGCCATATTATGAGAGTTGAATGTATGTTGATTATAGAGGTATTTTGTACTTGTATCAGAAGCTATATGAATATTAATTCCATACAAAAAAATTATAAACGTCATAAGGGTAGTAATACGTCAATTGAAACAATAAAAACATTATAAAAGAAAGCTTTTCAGTCGGTCAACACAAATTGTGCCCAATAATATTAGGCTGAAAAAAAAGTATTTATACACCCTAATCTGAAAGAAATATTACATAAGATATTTATCACAAAATAACACGCTTTTATGTACAAAGTGTCCTCCATTTTTTCGTTGCGAAGGGAGGTCAATGCTTGTGAATATCGCTGCGCATTCAACGTTGTCCAATACTGCAGAAATTCCATAATAATGGGGCCTTTTTGGTCAAAGAAGAACCTGAGCACATACAACCTTCCCCGTACTTGTGCAGACGGCCTTAGACTTTTTGGGTGGCGCCGAGCCAGCCAGCATGCTTCGCTGACGTCTTTTTGTAGTTTTGACTCGGTATCTAAGTGATGGCACCATGTCTCGTCTTCTGCGACCACCCGTGCCAGGATCGCATTCCCTTCCTTGGCATAGCGCAGCAGATGTTCCAGAGAGAGTCCCATTCAATAGGCTTTCTGTACTGAAGACTGTGAGGCACACATTGGACGCACTTTTTGCGAAATCGCAATCGGTCCTTAATGATGGCGTAAACACTTCCGACACTCATTCCGACCACTGCGGCAATGACTGCTACCGTAACTCGCCGGTCTTGCATAATGAGGGCATCTACCTGCTGGACAATGCCATCGGTAATGCAGTGTGGCACCTTATATACCGTGCATCATCGGCCAACGACATCCGTCCTTCCCTGAATTGCTTGTGCTACGCACTAACCCTTGCCACGGATAGGCAGTGCTCTCCGTACACTTTCGCCATTCTTCGATGAATTTCCGTTCCCCGTACTCCTTCCGCTGTCAGGAAACGCACTACACCCTTTTGCTCTTCTTTTGAAGCCTCCATGTCACTGGTTTACGCATGACTGAGTGAAGTGGACGGTCGAGGAGTGTGCTTGCTCGCTCTGTCGTCACGTGGGTTTGCACCCGTGTCTCTCTAGCAGCAAGTTGGTACCTTAGCGCTCTCATAGGGACCACACCATCATTCCCAGGCCAGGGCATTACGATCTGTTTAGTGGTTTTCATTTTATAGCCTCTGGCTCGTTTCTTTGTGAATGACCCTCATATAATCGCTAGGATAGGATTCCAACGCATCTCTTGTCAGCTGACCTTACGAATCTGAGGGCATTCCATTCCAATTCTAATACCAGAGTTAAATTCATGGCAGAGTCGTGAATCAAACCCAGGAACTTCGGAAGACCAACTGAAAGGAAGGAACGAAGGAAGGAAATTGTAAACCATCCAGTTAAGCCTCTCAAAATGCTAGTAATCCTTGTAAGCCTGACCCAAGGGATACTAGAGTCCATATTGAGCTATCTTATCATGTTAAGTAATCTTAAGTCCACTAATATGTGGGCTCTAATCACACCTGCTGTAAGTACTGTGCAGTTCTAGAATGTGCTTTGTTCACACCTTGACATGTTATGTTCTACTGTCATGCCTTAATAGGAGTGTTTGTAGGCGAGCGTTGTAATGAGTCAACACCCGACCATCGTAGACTTACCATGGACAGAAACAACAGTCGTAATACAGTACTGAGCTGTTAAACACCTGCAATATATTGCCTGTTCCCTTCTCTATAATAATAATAATAATAATAATAATAATAATAATAATAATAATAATAATAATAATAATAATAATAAATTACATTCCTGATGCTGTTCTGCAGTACGATATATATAGGCTCTTCTGGGACAGGTTAGTGATCATAGATTAACCTATAACAGCAAATAGATCGGACATTATTCATATTGATAAACTGCAGAAGAGACCCCTTCTAATCCCTATCTTGCATAATATCAAAAACAAGATGTTCAGTAAAGAACTTATAGCCTACTTTCTCCAAAATGCATGGGTATTGTTATAACTTTTTCTCCTTTTCAAGGAGTATAATTGGATGTTGGTTGTAGTAGCTTGTTGAAATACAGCGTGCTATACGGATATAAAACATGAATATGAGGTGCCCTTTGCTAGTGCTACCTCTGTAAAAAAAATCATTCAATTCGGTTTCACCGTGTTTGAATTGATATGGAGAATTGATTTGCACACATGCATGGCCGTTTTTGCAAACTATTGTGCTGATGACCTTCTAGTTCAGACAAAAGATCATTCCCATAAGAAGGTATGTTGTTGCAATATTTGGAACAGATCAAATGATTAGGTTGGTCGTAATTTGATTTAAGCTTTTAACATTTGGGTGGCCACCATTCCGTTTCCGTCAAGATGGCGGCGATATAAAACATGGCACTGAGGTGCACATTGCTAGTGTTACCTCTGTACCAAATTTCATTCAATTCGGTTTTACCGTGTTTGAATTGATAGGGGGAATCGATTTGCACACATACATGGCCGCCATTTGTAAACTATTCAACTGATGACCTTGTAGCTTGGTCAAAGAACGCTTTTCACATAAAGGTATGTTTTAGCAAAGTTTGGTAGAGATCAGCTGATTAGGTTGGTCGTAATTCGATTTAAGCTTTATACGTTTGGTTGGCCACCATTACGTTTCCGTCAAGATGGCGGCGATATAAAACATGACACTGAGGTGCCCTTTGCTAGTGCTACCTCTGTACCAAATTTCGTTCAATTCAGTTACACCGTATTTGAAAAGATAGGGGGAATCGATTTGCACACATACATGGCCGCCATCCGCAAATTATTGGGCTGATCACCTTGTAGTTTGGTCAAAAGATTCTTTATACATAAATGAATAATGTTGCAAAATTTTGTAGAGATCCGATTATTAGGTTGGTCGTAATTTGATTCAAGCTTTAAACATTTGGGTGGCCGCCATTACGTTCTAGTCAAGATGGTGGCAATATAAAACATGACAAGTGCTACCTCTATTCCAAATTTTATTCAATTCGGTTTCACCGTGTTTGAATTGATAGGGGGAATCTATTTGCACACATACATGGCCGCCATCTGCTAACTATTGGGCTGATGATCTTGCAGTTCGGTCAAAATATGCTTCCCACATAAAGGTATGTTGTTGCGAAATGTGGTAGAGATCAGAGTATTAGGTTGGTCGTAATTTGATTCAAGCTTTAAACATTTGGGTGTCCGCCATTACGTTTTCGTCAAGATGGCGGCGATATAAAACACGACACTGAATTGCCCTTTGCTAGGGCTACCTCTGTACCAAATTTCGTTCAATTAGGTTTCACCGTGTTTGCATTGATAGGGGGAATCGATTTACACACATACATGGCCACCAATTGCAAACTATTGGGCTGATAACCTTGTAGTTTAGTCAAAAGACGCTCGCCATATAAAAATGTTCTTGCAAAATTTGGTAGGGATCGGATTATTAGGTTAGTCGTTATTTGATTTTAGATTTGAAAATTTAGGTGGCCGCCATTACGTTTTCGTCAAGATGGTGGCGATATAAAACATGACACTGAGGTGCCCTTTGCAAGTTCTACCTATGTACCAAATTTCATTCAATTCTGTTTACCCGTGTTCGAATTGATAGGGGGGGGGGGACAGACATTCGGAATACACACACTCACACACACATAGACACACACACACAGACAGACACACAATTTTTGGCCCTGTGTAGATCTCATGTCTACTTTTTTTTGGTGCAAAAATCGAAAGTAGGCTAATAATGATGCTGAGAAAGTGACAATATCTTCAATTGGCATCATCCCTAAGTCGATGAGGGCCAATTTCGATAAACGGGGGTTCCGCCGTATTCTGTATATTAGTATGCAAAACGCAGTAATTTCAGGGACCTGCTCCATAATTCTCACGTTCCTCAACCTACCAAGATAAAGAACTCCATCCAATCCTGCTTGCAATAATTTCGGATTTAATTGTGTATTATACCCAATGAAATGGTGAACATACGAATTATAGTAATAATAATAATAGTAATAATAATAATAATAATAATAATAATAATATTAACAACAACAACAATAATAATAATAATAATATAATAATAATAGAATAATATGATATGCAATGCCGGATGAAAACTCGGCGCAGATGGCGTTAGTGCCCACACTTTGCAAGAACAATCACCACCAATATCAGCATCACCAACTCCGAATGGGACTGAATGACAATATTTTTGATACAATGGGGGGAGGCACAGAATGTTACGGTATGCGGGAAAATATAAAATTTCTACATCTCTGATTTGATGATGTACTTGTACCTCATATTTGCTACCTGAACGAGGCTTAATGCATTTTAAATAATAATAATAATAATAGTCTAATAATATGAGGTAAGGGACTTGGTAAAATGGAGTTTCGAATACAGACGAAGTTCGTCCATATTGAGCATGAGACTCTACCTGTGTGGATATACCATCATATCTTTAAGCTGTGGAATCATACGCTTTCTGTTACGACCGGAAAGGTTTACTGTACGTAATTCTGTTCATGTTGAAGGTTTTAAGGCAAGCAATACAACAAGGTACGATTATAATTCACATAGTGTCGTTCGTAGTGTCAATAAACAAATACTCCATTTATTAGCCTTTCACGATATGAGTGCCGGCGGCTGAGTTGGGAACTGTTTTTGTTTAACTTGTGTCATGCTCTCAGCCTACTTGATGACAGGTTCAGTCACGTGGGTAAGATATGGCTCAACTCCAGTAGCCTCTGTCATAGTTGACTCTCCGTGGTGACACGAGCTCCTGGTACGGTTAGTTGAGCTTTTACGAAGCAATTAGAAACACACCATTCTTAATTCGTCATTAATATTAATTTTCCCGCTTACAATTCACAATATAATGTCTGTCTAACACAAGTAGCGCGCGCAATGCTGCTTGACTGCACTCCGTCATCGTCCTGCAAGGCCTCTGCTGCTATAAACAACAAACACTGGCGCAGCCAAGTTCAGCGGCACTCGTATCGTACCTCTCAAACTCGTGCTTACTGACTGAGGGTGTTCAAGTGTTTCAGACGCTGGGCTGTATCCACTACGTCGCACTCTAGGGAACGTTGGTCTCTAGTGTTACTTCCTCATTCACTGTCTCGCAACACGCACTTATTCTGCTCACTCACAGCTGGTCAACTCAAGAGTTGAGCTGAAGAGGCATTTCAAAGTTATCTTTCTTTTTAATCATCAGGAATTAGGGAATTGGGAATTTGCCTCAGGGGCTACACGCTGCTTGTTGAAGACCCCTGGGTCTAGGCGTACTGTATCATCAGCTGAGCACAACAGCGCGTAAAATAACCGCACATGAAAATTTTGAAAAAACACTGCTCAGATACTGCCATTTCAAAATATGGCTATCAGTTGGAAAAAGAAAGAATTATGGCATAGGTATGACTCATCTGTCGAATCCTTGCCGGTGGTAGATGTATGAACAAAAAGCTGTCAGCTCAGTGACGAAATATGTTATCCCGGAGATGAAGGTACAGTCTGCACTATACGTCAATGGATCATTGTGGCACGAACATTGCGATAAGAGTTTCAAATTGTGTTATGGGAATAGTTTTAAGGGATTCATACACGTAGCAGAGATTAATTAATACAGTAGAATTCGTATTATGAGTTTTATATTATATAAAGTTTTAGCACCAGCAGCAGAACGACATACAATCTCCTAGTGTCAATAACGCTGAGTGTACATGCCTTCCCTCTTGCGCCACACTAGCCCTCATGCGCCGATAAACAGATGTAAACAGTTGACAGCGTACTTATTAAATACGGTACTTCTGACCGGCGATGACTAGTGAGACGTGTAATATCTGCTCTCATGTACTCCATTATGACTCGATATACCATGACACAAGATGCTTCGTAATTCTTATATCGTTTAGTATCTATTAAATGTTTCGTGGCTTCAAATTAATTTGATGGAATCTATGAGGAGGCACTTGAGGTTAGAGCCATAAATGTTAACACAGGACAACTTGTAATTAATACAAAGCTGCTGGTGAGGTCATAAAGATATTATCACAAGCTCTATTGCCTGAACTGCATTGGAACGAGAAAGGCGTGCAGAATTAATAACACATTATGGTCATTGAGTCTGAAAATTCTAATTAAAATTCGCGGCAAGAAAGATATTGTTTTTGTTTGTTTTAGGGCATGACATATCGTACTCTTACACTTTTGGAGTGAGCTATGAGTGGCAGATATCTGATAACTTGTGTTATTGTGATCACTAGACCTTCGAATTTCACGCACTAAAAAATATTGGCATTATGCAATCACCGTAGGCAGTAGTGGCAAGGTAGCCGAAGTGGAAAAACAATTTTCTGGGTTCGTGTATGTGGACGAATCATGCATGATATTTCCTTTTTAGGCAACTTACTTATACTTTAAACCCATGGCTGCCCATGTCAATCCTAGCCTAAATTACAGGCAGCCACACAAGTTCAAATACCTTAACAATCCATTTTATCACACAGATCTCACATGCACCCAAGTGAATGGTCTGATGGCCATTATGATCCTTGATATAAATAAAACAACAGAAGTTACCTTTGAATTTTGAACTCAGTTTTGGAAAATTTGAAATGAATTCCACACACCGAGTGAGCACTTAATGGCTCCAGATATGAGCAACAGATAATTGAGAGTGGCCCTGCGGCTTAGCCGTGCGTGTTAATTCAAGCACTACGGACCAGGATGGGGTGATGTAGTAGGGCCGGAGATCGGAGGTTCAAATCTCGGTGCTGAGAGCAGCTTTTCCCAAAGCTTCCTTCCACTCCTTCCAAACTTGTGCTGGGATAGTACATTATATCAGCCAGCCCCGTGCCTGGCTCTCGCACGGTGGCCTCACTGTCGTTGGAATCCGAACACCGGCCGTCCCGGGGTAAGACAAAGTGTCATCAAGCTCCCCAATGAAATCTCTTAAATACTGCAATTTAATAAATACAATGAGGGTCCTCCTTATAGAACGGAGCTTTGCAGAGGCCGTGCCGCGAGAAGGTCGCAATGGCTCACCACCAGATTGTCTGGCTCCGTGGCTAAATTGTTAGCGCGCTAGGCTTTGGCCCGAAGTGCCCCGGGTTCAATTCCCGGCCAAGCCATCAGGGATTTTAATCTTCTGGGGTTAATTCCCGAGGCTCGGGGACTGGGTGTATGTGATGTCTTCATAATCACTTCATCGTCATTACGACGCGCAGGTCGCCCACGGGCGTCAACTAGAAAGACCTGCACTTGGCCTCTCCGGAGGCCACACGATTAATAATACCGCCAGATTTACAGCATGTATCGATTGCAATAGCCCTGGATGTTGTCATAGCATTTATTACATATGCAGCTGGCAAGATACCTTAGTTGTGACAATAAAGACTTGCTGTGAAGTACTGGAGCCTACCTCGTATCCCGTGTACATGGTTGGGTATAGAACAAAACATCGAGTTTTCCTAGTGGAAACTTATCTTCTCAACAAGAAGTTTACAGTACATTTGTTCTGCACCGCGTTACCTCAAACCTCAAACAGAAGGTATACAGAAACCCGCATAATCTGCAGGAACGAAATATCTGCACTGATAGACTACGAGGAGGATGAATTACAGTGAGTGTACCAACACTTCCTACGTTGGTGCAATGTGTGTTTAGAAATTGAAGGACAGCATTTCCAGCAACTACTGTACTCTACATGGTTGGCAGAACAGAACTCCCCCATCAGAAGTAAAATTATCCTTAAATTCTGCAACAGACGATACTTGTAGTCGCTTTTACTTTAGGCATTGTAGAACTGCCTTACACTTTACAGTGCCAGAAATGAACTGTAAGTGAGGAGTGACGCTGATTCCAGGTAGCGGGGGGGGGGGGGTAATATGGCTATGGACAAGGAAATCTCCGGCTTCCACAGTGAGTGCCACGGGGCGACACGGTAAGATAAACACAGTTGCAAGCTGACATACGCTCTGCATGAAGATTTGATAGCTCACAGGTTCTTTCCCGTTGAAGTAACACAGAACAAAAATGCAATAAACTGAAAGATCTAGCATACTGATTTTAAAAACTGTAAGTAGTAGGCCTATGTCGTTTTATGTGCTAATAAGTGAAAAGCAGGAATTGATGTGTTTATAGAAAAAATGCTTAAACTATGTATTGAACCCATGTACCATTGGTTCAAGGGGTCAAATCCATCATTTATTGGTGAAAGAAGGAAGGAAATATACAGTCTTCAGTGGAACATAGAAAGATTTTATACAAGAGGGCGAGCATAATGTTGTGCAAGAAATGAGAGCCCAGGTGGCCAGGAAATGATATCACGCATGACGCACCGATAGGAGCCGATCATGGCTATAATTAGAACGAGTGGAACTTTCCGTTTGGAGTGACTGGGAGCATGTTTCGGAAATTGATCTTACGTTGCAGTAAATTGGCAACCTCGCAGTTGTGCAAGAAGAAGAAGAATTAGATTTAAGGCACTTGCGAGCATAAAATTAACCAAAGAAAGACATCATTGTGAATCATTTCGGAATAGAGATTTTTGTGTGGAGAAAAAGGTTTTAATAATTGCCTAGGAAAGAAGTGCAAACGTGGCCATACGTCATAAAAAGTTCCCCGAGACCCGAGATGGAGGGGATTAAAAATCAACCTCAACACCCGCGTACCTCAAGAGTAAATTTCATTTAATATCTCGGAATTGTACGATCTATTTTCACGTACAAAGAAATCAGTTTACGTTTAGAAAACAAGCTTTCCAGAGATATAATTTTTAAAAGTGTGCGACCATTACTTCAAAAGTTGGTTATGAAAAAGACGAGGATTTTATCTCTCTTTAGCCAAAGAGTATAAAAGTCCTGGCAAAGCCAGACCAATCATGCAGTCTACGAGCACTCCGTGAGCGGAGGTGCTGCATCACATCTAATGCAGTTTCCGACATCCCGAGGGGGGCGTCAGGCTACATCACATCGTATATGCAGTTTACAGCAGACCTCGTGGGGAGGTGCTGCATCACAGTGTCCAGGTCATAGTACGAGAAGTATCATCATAGTATCGCCGTGTGAAGACTTAGGAAAATCCTAGTACAGGATTTAGTTCCGCCAGTATCAGTCTTATAGTGAAAGTTCCGTATTACAGTCAAAGTAGGCTGCGAACTTAAAGAACAGGCGATAGGTCTTCAAATAACAGTTTAGTAAAACGACTGAAGGTATCGTAACGCTTGAAGTACCAACGATAGAGAAACGAACAGTTCTATTAAAAGTTAAGGAACTCGATCAGGGTCGGACGAAATAAGTGCCGCCTAGTATTCTGAATAAAATAGGGACTAGAGCGAAGAATATAAGAAGGGAAAATTTAATCCAAGATATTGTCTCACTGGAGACAAACGAACAGTAAGAGCATTAAGCTACGTAACTAAGGAAGAGCAGTAACTGCTAGAGAATCATAGGTCACCGATAAAATATTCGAGAGACCGTAAATAGGACAGACTGTATCTAGACCAACTAATGAGTGTTTAGAAAGAAACGACTTCGAGCTAGTAAATATAAAAGCCGAATAGTCAGGAAACCGGATCTGAAGAATTACCGTTCCAGGGAGGGGTAGATTGATCGAGACTTTCAACTTCTTACCAGATAGGGAGCCGACATCTAAGAGTTTCACCCTTGGAAACGGGAATCAAGAAATCACGTGTGCAAGGCCTAATCAAAGCCTCAGTGATTAGAAGCAGTGTAATGTAAATATAGAAAATTTGTGTTAGTATAGTAATTTTCAGTGAATTTATTTGTGTATGATAGAAGAATACAGAATTGTATTCAAAATGTTACCAGTGTTTAAGGTGTATAAGTTATATGTGTGTCAAGAAATGTCAGTGTGTGAAATGGGATTAACCAAGATGGCTTAAACACAATAAGTGGGCGAAATGAAACAACGTCGGAAAATACGGTCGGTGACCGTCCTATCATGTGAGTAACCATTTCATTATGTTATGTGTTGGGGAATATTTGTGTACAATCCACCTGAAAATGAGAAATAGGGATGTTTTAAATAACAAATAACAGAATAATAGCGCGATCTGAACGATAAAAATTGAAAAAGTATAAAATGATTATGTGAAATGAATAAATCCCTTAGGGGAAATGAATGAAATAAAATATCAGTGTATTTGATAAATGATTTAATGTTATGAAAGCAAGCGTAATAATAATAATAATAACAATTATATAAATGAAGATTAAGTTGAATATTATGAAAGTAGTAGCTTTTGAGCTCCTGTAAAAGAATATATACATGTTGTGAATACATGGTCTTAAAGTATAGCGATTATTGTCACGGGAGAGGATTCATATAAAATTGAATGTAGAGCAAATGTTGATTTTGAATTTATCAGTTCTTTGGAAGACACTTGGCCGTAAAGTAATGTATAGCGCAATGTAGCGCATTAAAGTAATTTGTCACGCTAGGAAGGCGTTGAACCTAAATATACTTGGTAAATTAATTGTGAGGGGCATTTGGTCGTGGTAATTGAGCTATGATAAGTCCTCTAAAATGTGATGTGATCACGAGGCCGTTGTGTGTATTTTATTATAAAGGGTGCTATTTATTGAAGTATGAGTGCGGTTATAAGGTAATGAGGCCTGCCATAAGCCGCTAATGTATAAGTCCTCCAGTATGGGATGTGGTTCCCGAGGCAGTGAAAGAATCGAACCCAGGTTCGTCTGTGTTAAGCCCCTAAATATTTGTTGTTGTATTGAATTATTCTTACCCACCAATGAGGACACTTCATAATTAATAAATGCCAAGGTTACGAGAGTGGTCTATGAACCTAAATAATGTTGTTAAAATAAATGAATGAAAAGCCAGGTCTGTTCAAAGAACTGCGTGTAAGAAATAGCTGTATGAGCAGAGAGTAGCCCGTCTCTGTGGGCGAGACTTGGGGTTCCTACTCCCGGATAATAAATCACGCTAAGTGGTACGGCCCGACCCTTACTATTAACGGAAGTGTGGTAGGTCTGGTAGCCGTCTGTTTGAAGTAATAATACACCGTGAGTGTTTAGAGTTTGTTAATGACCCGGGATTCGAACCGAGGTTCTTGTAGATTGAAAGGTACCGCTTGCAAGTTCAGATCGTTGCTTTCTTATGAGATGATGGTCTTTTAAGACAAATAAATAAATCCCTAATGTAATGTTATATGATGTAGGAATTCACGAGTTCAGTGAAGACAATTAGATTTCGGGAGTGATCTTAATTTTTGACATGTTCAAGTAGTCTTCTATAACTTGGGAGTACACAAGTGTTTTTTCCAATCACTGTAATGAATTGTTGACTGAGAGAGATGGTAACATGAGAACATTGTGAAAAGCCCAAAAATTTAAGTAAAGGAGTAACAGTACTTTAATAAGAATTATATATTGTTTTGATTATAAGATACTCATATAATAGGAAGTGAGGTGTTGTATAAGAATAACACAGCGTATATAAAAAGTATCGAGCTATTGGAGCTCTTGATTATATGGAATTTTAAAGGGATACTTTATGGAAGTGAAAAGAGATGTAAGTTTGTTGGTTTATAGGAAACCATTTATGATGATATAACCTTTGTTTGTTTATGTATTCCTTGTTCACTCTGAACAAGTTAGAAGTATTGGTCAGTATTTTATTTGTTTATTTTGTTGTAGCGCCATATATTTGGTTAATTAAATGTTTTATAGTAGGAGTTGATTTTGTTTATTTATTTTGGAAGTGTATCCTCTATTTAATCCAAAATGTGTAAGTCACAGAGTGGGAGAACATACCATAACCCCGAAAATCCCGATTTGAGCATTGCTGGCATACTGTGATTTGCATATTTCATGCTAAATGGGCACAGTATTTACCTAAAAATCCGAGCCCTAATAATAACCTCAGGGCTCTGGTTATGAGCGTCTCCCTGGCGTCCATCGAACGGGAACATTGACTCATGAAATGTGCATCCCTTGTAGCAGCGGCTTGATGACGTATGTGGGTAATATTAAAGGTGATGAGCTGAGTGCAGTCTCTTGCTTCTCTTCGCACTTCATCATGGAGTAAATCAAGTTTTAATGCCCCTCAAATCGTGGGTATTTAAACTTGTGTGGAGCCATAATTGCTCTCACATATTCCTGACTGATCTGTGAGCGCGGCTATAAGCTCGACTCGGTCTGACCACGACAGAGAGGTGAACTTATTTCAAATACGTAATTCATTCGTTCATTAATTTTTTATTTATTCATTTTTGGCCTATTTTCAACATTAGAAATACTAACTTATGAGATTACCTTTTGTCTATATGGGTGTGTAATAGGATCTAAACGACTTGACCGATTTCAACAAAACTCGGTAAGGACATACTACAACGTCGTCCAATTTTGACCGTGCCTTTCAAATTTAATACGTTCCTCACCTATCCAGCATGGTGGCCGCATGCCATATTTCATGGGCAATCAATATCTCCGAAACTGTTGCCGATATCCTCCTGAAATTATGTATGGCACTAGATAATACTAACATAAGTTCATGTATATTACCGTTAGAAAACTGTTAAGTAATAATTCAGCATGGCGGCCAAGCAAAGTTAAAATATTTAAATAAAAATGTTTCGCTATTTATTTATCTGAGTGCAGTGAAACATGGCAGGGTAAATGTTTATACAAGATTTAATCTACTGGCATCCAGCTTAATTCAGTTGTTTTTATGAACTCAAGATGGCGGCTGTGCAAAATATTCAAATCACGTTTTCATTTTTGTGTCTTAAATATGCGTTCATTGTGAACGCTTGTACAATGGATCAACCCAACAATCTTGCTGGTACATACTGTAACTGCATTGCCTACTTTTTTATTACATGTAGAAGAATCTAAAATGGTGACCATCCGATATAGTGCATAGGTTTTCAATATCTACGAATCTAAACAAAAGTTTAGTGTTTTTCAGATGGTCAACGATTGTGTTGACCGACTGAAAAGCACCAAACTTTTGTTTAGTAAGGCAACACTGAAAAATGGCTTCAAACACCTTAATATCTACAAATGTGTTAAAGCAATCACACTGAGATTCTCTATGTTGATAGTGGCCATTAAAATATGTTCACGTATGGAACTTTTAATAACCTGATGAACACAAAAACAACATGGCGGTGACGCAAAATTTAAATAGTCTATTTAAATGGATTATTCTCGCACCTTAATCATTCGAGCATTGTGAAACTTGGCACCGCATATCTTCATACAAGGCTACTTGAGTCTAATTTAATTCAACTTTTATGAGAAGCTGGAAATGGTGGCTTTGCAAAATTTAAAGAACTTTTATTTTAATTCCCGCGTCCTAAACAAAATATGATAGAAATATACATTGGTATAATGAACCACCATTATAATATTCATATGCTGGATGTTGAGGAAAGCAATGGCAAACTACCTCACTCCTCTTCTTGCCTAGAACGCCTCAAAATAGCGCTGCCTTGGGGTTTTGTGGGTATCTACTCACATAACGTAACGGTGGTACTTTTTGAGGATCCAACCAGCCTTCTGGCTGACTACCTAACAGACAGACATGCTGGATGTAATTCTATAGTCTATATATATGCCTTCCTTCGGAGGGGAAGTAAAGCCGGCGGTCCCATGTCATAGATTTATGGCATGTTAAAGAACCTTCCACTAATTGCACCTGTGTGAAGCTAAATTGGCGGCAAAAGTAGGAACTATTTGAAAAATTCTGAGTTGCAGTACTTAAATTTAAAAAAACAGAAAACACACACTAATACAGTCATCACAATTTACACCGGTTATCAGACAGATTCTACACACACCCAAAGTACACGGGGCTACATGACCGCGTTGTTGCAGCCCCTAAACTTAAGAACCAACCAACCATAATTATAAAAAATATGGCACCCATGCGATATATTTCACTAGTTCACAATATCTCTTGAAACTATGATGGCAATCAAACTGCTATTTTGTATTGTGATGGAAGACTATTATGTAAGTACAGTATGTGACTTATAAAATCCTGAAAAACACAAAAACAACATCAAAGGAAAGGAAGGAAGCTTTTAGTTTAACGTGACCGTTAATCTCGCGATCATGGGCCACAGGACTTCCATTTTTGCGTGTAATCCAAACCACAGGACGTGATATTTCACTTGAAAAAACTCACACGCATTTGACGGTAAAAACAACGCATTCGATCTGATGATGTTAGTCTGATGAACGAAACATATCCTTGAAACCCCCTTTCTAGAAGTATAAACAAGGTGTATAATGTACATGAATCTTTTTCCAGGTTAGCAGGAGTTAGTACGTAATCTTTACTCCTCACTCAATTTCACTGGGCACATTTGTGTAGACTGACTGAATAGCTTATAGTAATTGATTACTTAGGCAGCATTGAAAAATGGCTTCTAATATCTCACAATTAATATAATTACAGCAACAGGTCACCCAATAATGCTACGGTTTCGCTTCCAGTTGGTAGTGCAAAATAGAGCGTTGAAATTAGAGAGTAGGTCACCTAAATGCCTCCAATGTAGGCCTAAAACGAGCAACACAGTTAGCCGAGGCATACGATACTTTGTGTTGCTGTTTGAGTTTCCAGTCTTTGACTGGTTTGATGCAGATCTCCATGCCTCCCTATCCTCAGCTAAACGTGTCATCTCTAAAACGCTACCACACCTTACAATCTGTTTAAAATATTCTAATCTTGGTTCACCCCTACAGTTCTTGTCCTCGACCCTTCCTTCCATAACTAAGTTTGATATTCCTGTGTCTTAGCATGTTTCCTACGAACCTATCTCTTCTCTTCAATAGCAGTCGCTATGAACATCTCTGCTCGCCCACTCGTTTTAATACTTCTTCATTTGTTGTTACTCTATCTACCCATTCTCCTGTAACACCACATTTCAAATCCGTGTATTCTCTTATTTTCTGCTGTGCCAAGTGGTAAGTGGTAAGTTTCCCTTATAAGGACTTTTTTCTACCCCCCCCCCCCCCCTCGTATTGTATAATTCCTTCATTTACTATAGTCTAACAAATGTTTATTGCTACCTAGGTGTGTTCCAATGAAATTATTATTATTATGTCGAGCATGTTACGTCTCATTGCATTTGTATATGTTGTTTTGCAAATAAAAGAGTCTATCGTATGATCCATTTCTTACTTTGTTCTTCCAAAACCTACTCTTCCTCAATTCAAATGCCATCTTCCCTTACAGTTGGAGCATTTGAGCATGTCCAATTACTCCAACTATCCACCAAATTTCACTTCCATAAAGATAGCTTCAAGCAATAATCAGTGTCTGCTTTATAACAATATATATTGTAGCTTTCAGTCACAACACAAAGGTCATTTTTACAACTATATCTATAAACCTTAGTTCGTTATTGTTGTTTTAAGGGGCGGAACTACGAGGTCATCTGCCCCTTATCTATAAACCTTAATCATGTAATTTATTTCAGGTTATTTTTCACATATTCCAGTAATTGGAATGATTTTCAAAAAAGAGTTCCTAGTACCAAAAATTTATATTTGATTTCAACAAATTTCCTATCTGTAAAAATGCATTCCTTATATTCTCTTATGTGCTATTATAGTTATTATCAGTATTCTAGTGGAGAAAAACCATTTATTCCATAACTTACTGTAACGCGAGCATAAATCTTGATTGGTACTGTTTATGTGAGAACTAGTGCAATTGCGATGAGCTGTTTAAAGGAGACGTGAATGAAGCAATCCTGAGAAAATGCATAGAGATATTAACTCAGTCTACTACGATGGAGAAAGTATCATAACCGATGCGCAACAGACTATTATATAGGTAGCACAAAGATGGCGGCTAGGACTGAGGAATTTGTTGTAGTGGTGAAACACGGTACTATAGAAGCTTTATATGAAGCACAAAGATGCAACATTAGAACCCTTGTAGTGGTGATATCGTGAAGTAATAGAACTCGATCATCAAGAAAAGAAGAGCCTACTCTAATTGCTTATTCCGTGGACAAGAATATAACAATGGGAAGTAAAAGACAAACCAGTTGGTGGAGATATGAAAAAATCCATTTGAATCGTTACTCGATGGCTTATTCCTCATGTTCCTTTCAGAAAGATAATCTTCATGATTAATGTTCAAGATGTTGAGAAAAGCAACTAGAAAATGAACCCATAAAGCTGTGTCGGCTAGAAATTCCATAGTTCGGAGATACCATACCCAAGCAAACGAAACGATGTCTATAAGACGATACCCTGGTGAGATAACCTATCACAAATATATACTGTAACTTATTTATTATCTATGAATATACTATGCATTTTGTTTTACTTAATTCTTTTATATACGTAGATTCCTTCTTTTTTCAGTTTCTATTATATATCTTTCATACTGTAGATTACAGTTTATTGATCTTGTCTCTTATCGGATGTATTCTGGTTGGTGATAGTATCACCCTACGGCTCGAGAGAGAGAGAGAGAGATTTGCTCTACTATTTTACATGTTTATCGTTCATAAGTCATCCATCAGCTTATGAACTGGCGCCCACCCAAGAATTATATTTTATTACAACAAATTGGTATGGAGAACGGCTGAAACAATTTTACTACATTTCTACTAGCCTGGATTTATGAAAAAAAAAACACCTAGCGAGGAAAGGTAGAAAATGAAAAGGAATTGACTAATGTTTGTTAAGAGGATTTGTTTTATTTATATTTAATGTGGTACAAGACTGGAATATATATACCAGGTGGCCCGTTTCCCCCGTGCAATCTAGTTTTAGATGTCCCGCATACACTAGTGCTGTATGGGATGCCTAATAACTGATTTCCATAGGGGTCACAGTGCATGCTGGCCGATTACGTCAGAATACGAAGGAATAACAACCGGACAGTCGCTAGCTGCATGTTCCTCAGCTCTACCCGTCTAATGCACCCCATTGCCTATTCGAACCCCGCATTTGAGAGCGCAATAGACTCATAAAATGTGATAGAACGACACGAGAGTTGCTGGCAACATATTGACAATGGCTGGTGTATTCAGCATCGATGAGTACACGGACATTATACTAATATATGGAGAAGCTGGTCGTAATGCCGTTAAAGCTCGTAGACGGTATGCACTGGTGTTTTCAGATAGACGCCTGCCGTCTCGACAAGTCCTTCGCCGAACAGAGCTGCAATTACGAACGAATGGAATGTTCCATGACTAGACCCGTCTGCGGTAATGCTGAAGTTGTACGGAATGTACAAGAGTACTTCGAACGGAATCCTACACACGGTCAGTTACACTTCACCTTACTGAGATAAGGCTGATAATAGTAATAATAATAATAATAATTTGAATTTTGTACTAGAATTTATTTATTAATTACTATTGATAATACATTTGTGATATGTCTCAGGAATCTGACGGCAAAATCAGTAGAGATTATCTGTGAAATATTAATTATTTTTCACAGCATTATACAGTTTGTATTTCAATACAAGAGTGCATACAATAATACGTTTATGTTATAAATTAATGTTTATTTAGGTAATAATTTTTTATGCGACGTATAGCTAGTTGTTTGCTGTTCATGTTGTACAATCGAGGTAGAAGTTCATTAAATAGTGCTGGTGCAAGATAATAATAATAATAATAATAATAATAATAATAATAATAATGATATTGGTTTTACGTCCCTTTTAACTACACTGGCTTTTAGAGACGCCGGGGTGCCGGAATTTTGCCCCGAAGGGGATCTTTAACGTGCCAGTAAATCTACGGACACGGCTCCCTCGCATTTGCGCACCCTCAAATGCCAGCTGACTGCGCCAGGATACGAACCTGCAACCATGGGCCCAGCAAGCGAGAACGTTACCCCTGAGCCACGCAGCCAGCCATGGTGCAAGATTTAGTCTCTTGAAACCATAATAATAATAATAATAATAATAATACGAAACCTCTATGTTACAATGTGCACATATTTATTGTTGTTTAGGGCAAAGAGAAGCTGCAAGAAATCTAGTAGTGCCACGAACTTCAATACAGAGGATCCTGAAGGAGCGAAAATGGCATCCCTATAAGCCGCACCTATACCAACAACTGTATGGAAATGATTTCGATCACAGGGTAGCATATTGCCGAAGAATGGCCGCTGCATTACAACAAGATCCACATTTCGCCAGGAATATTCTGTGGAGTGATGAATGCTATTTCGCCAATGATGCCAACGTCAATACTAACAATCTTCGTTACTGGGCTCCAGTGAATCCCCACTGGGTTCGAGCACAGCATGTTCAGATCCACTGGGGAGTTAATGTGTGGTGTGGTATTCTGGGAGACCACATAATTGGGCCTGTTTTTATAGCCCCCAGACTCACAGGTAGGAATTATCTTGAATTTCTACAAACCGACTTGACTCTGGAAAACCTTCTAGAAGATATTCCACTCCAGGTTGTATTGCAACATTGGTACCAGCATGATGGTGCTCCACTTCACACCTTCCGAGCCGTTACGGAATATCTAAATGCACGATACCCTGAACGGTGGATAGGCCATGGAGGCCCCTGGCAGTGGCCAGCACGATCGCCTGATCTAACCCCTCTGAACTTCTTTCTGTGGGGCTATATAAAATCAAAAGTCTACGAAACGGCGCCAGAAAATGTTGATCAATTAAAACAACGTATTGGTGAGGCCTGTGCTGCAGTCACACCTGAAATGTTACGACATGTCCATGCAGACACTGCGAGACGTGTTCAGCATTATATTCGCCACCAGGGACATGTATTTGAGCATATTCATTATGAATACTGTCCAGGTGTGACATTTTAATTTATTTTATTTTCTAACCTTTGATGCAATAATATGTGAGTTTTTGTCCACATAGCAAGCAATGCTATTGAAGAGTGGAATTTCTGTAGCCTACATGTACAAATTAATTTGTTATTAAACTTTCTTTTCTGCATCTTTGACGTGTTTACAAACGAACCCTGTTTATTACAGAAATCTTTGTTTGCAAAGGAGCGTTACAACGTGGTATACAATATGTTGCATGTTGTGCAACAATTTAGCAGTAGTTTTACTACACAAGCACTCTAACAGGATAAGTATTATTATTATTATTATTATTATTATTATTATTATTATTATTATTATTATTACTGTCACACACTCAAGTACACGGGGCTACATGCCCACTATGTTGTAAAGCCCCTGAAATTCAACAACTCAACAACTCAACAGTGAAATTCAACGTACCGTGTGAAGGCTTCGATCACAATTCTGATGTACAGTCTGCACGACATCAGAATTGTTGCAGACGTGTATAGTCAGGCTGGTATGTGCTTCAATCCATTTGCACTTAAATACAGCTCTGTTCGGGGAAATTCATGTACAAAAGGCCGGCGTCTATTAACGTGCGAGCTTTGGTGAGATTGTGACCAGATTCTCCATAGATTAGAATTATGTGTGTGCGCGCTCGTTTTCGGTGAATACCTCAGCCATTGTCGATGTGTTGATAGCAACTTTAATACAGCTGTGCCACGTGCAAAGCTACTATTCTGCGCTCTCCAGCGAGACTTCATACAGCTTTGGGGCGCATTAGACGGGAGCACTGAGGAACATGCAGTGTGCGGCCGTCTGGTTGTTATCTCTTGGCATTCTGACGTAACCTGCTTGTATGCAAGGTTACCCCTTAGCAATTCAGTTATTAGACCTCCCGTTCAACACTAGTGCATGCGGGACATTTATAAGTAGATTGCACGGCGCTGGTGGGCCACCTGGTATATATATATATATATATATATATATATATATATATATATATATATATATATATATAATTCTTCGACACGTGTGTATGTGACTGAACTCCTCCTAAACGACTGAACCGATTTTGATGGAATTTGGTATGTATATTAGGGTGGGTCCATGTACGGTTTAGATTCACAATCTGACCCGGTAGGTGGAATGAACACAATTTTAGAACCACAATTTACACACAATTTTAGAACCACAATATACAGTCAAAAACAGTCGTCATGGAAACCACTAGCCTTGGCCTTCGTGAAAGCTGATGTCTTTGGACGGTTTGTCTCTGCACGTTAGAGCCACCTGGTCGCAACCTGTGCAACTACCGCCATTACATACACTCCGCCCGTGGCGAAAAGTTGTGTTTTATACCAAAGGTGGCAGTGATGTCGAATTCTACTGTTTGTCTCTGTACGTTAGAGCGTTTCAAAGTCCCGTATGCGTTCATATACCATTCATCCGATTGCCATGAAACTTGGGTGATATATTGAGTGAGCTCCAGGGAAGGTGTTTGGCTTAGTAAATCCATTTTACAATATATAGCGCACGAATAGTTTCAACAAATGAGCGACGACGCGCGAAGCGTTTCAAAAAGGTCCCGTATGCGTTCAAATACCATTCGTCCGATAGCGATGAAACTTGGGTGAGATGTTCTGTACACTCCAGGGAAGGCTTCTGGCTTAGTAAATCAATTTCACATTAGGTAGCGCACGACTAGATTCAACAAATGAGTGACGACGCGCGAAGCGTTTCAACAAAATCCCATATAAGTTTATATTCCATTCATAGATTGAGATGAAACTTTGATGAGTTGTTGTGTACACTTAAGTGAAAGCTTCTAACATAGTAATCCATTTCACAGGAGGTTGCGCACGAGTAGATTCAACAAATGAGCGGCGACGTGCGAAGCGTTTCAAAAAAGTCCCGTATGCGTTCAAATACCATTCGTCCGATAGCAACGAAACTTGGGTGAGATGTTGTGTACACTTACGTGAGGATTTCTAACATAGTAAATCCATTTTACAATAGGTAGCTCACGAGTAGATTCAACAAATGAGCAACGACGCGCGAACTTTTAACCAAAGTCCCGTATGCGTGCATATACCATTCATCCGACTGCAATGAAACTTGGGTGAGTTGTTGTGTACACTTACGTGAGGGTTTCTAACTTAGTAAATCCATTTCACAGGAGGTTTCGCACGAGTAGATTCAACAAATGAGCGACGACGCGCGAAGCGTTTCAATAAGGTCCCGTATGCGTCCAAATACCATTCGTCCGATTACGATGAAACTTGGGTGAGATGTTGTGTACACCCTACGGAAGGTTTCTGGCTTAATAAATCCATTTTACAATAGGTAGCGCATGAGTAGATTCAACAAATGTATAACGGCACGCGAATCATTTCAACAAAGTACCGTATGCGTCCATATACCATTTATCCGATTGCGATGAAACTTTGGTGAATTGTTGTGTACACTCCAGGAAATGTTTCTGTCTTAGTAAATCCAGTTTTTAATAAGTAGCGCTCGAGTAGATTCAACAAATGAGCGACGGCGCACGAATCGTTTTCACAATGTCCCGTATGCGGTCATATATCATTCATCCGATTGCGATCAAACCTTGGTGAATCATTGAGTACACGCCAGAGAAGGTCTCAGGCTTAGTAAATCTATTTTACAATAGGTAGCGCATGAGTAGATTCAACAAATGAGTGACGGCACGCGAATCGTTTAAAGAAAATCACTTATGCGTTCATATGTCATTCATCCGATTCCGATGAAACTTCGATGAGTTGTTGTGTACACGCCAGGGAAGGTGCTCAACTCGGTAAATCCATTTTACAATATAGGTAGCGCACGAGTAGATGTAACAAATTAGTGACGACGCACGAAGCGTTCCAACAAAATCCTATTCTACTCATCAATGGCGATGAAACTTTGATGAGTTGTTGTGTACACTTACGTTAAGTTTTCTAACTTAGTAAATCTATTTCACAGTTGGTAGAGCACGAGTAGATTCAACAAATGAGTGACAGCGCACGAATCATTTAAACCAATTCCCGTATGCGTTAAATGCCATTTATCCGTTTGCGATGAAACTTTGGAGAGTTGCTGTGCACGCTCCAACGAATGTTTCTAAATTAGTTAATTCAATTCACGATAGTTTAGGGGCAGTTAACAGAAATTGAAAAAAATATTGTGTATCCAAAAGCACTTCAAGAAACAAAGTTACAACACTTTCTTTGATTGGCAGGACAACGTCTGCCGGGTCAGCTTGTATATATATATATATATATATATATAATGTGTATAATTTTCCCCGCCATAGTTGACAAATGAAAGGAGAGTCTATTCACACCACATTGCAGTGACGTGTTGGTTGGCAAACATTTCATGAGCTGGACAAATGAATGGCAGGCCTCAACCTTGCTTGTCTGCAGATCACAGCTGCTGCCAACCAACCAACAATATTTCCACACGAGCCCTATTGAAACAGCGCGATGGAAGCACTGCCAGAGGGATGTTCTGTCACCAAAATAAAGCACAATAATTGACCAATAAAGTTCACGTTCGATTGAAATTGTGCGGTTCATGCTATGGTTGTGTCAAATATAATGTGAATCCAATGCTTCACACACAAAATTATTGGCAAATTCTAGTAGAAATGAATTTCTATCAGTGGAATGCGTTGCCAATGGCCTGTTCATCAAGCTCTACCGTGTCATTTTCCCATTATCAGAGTTCAAAAAGGATTCAGGGTTATCATGAATTGGGGACTTAGCTGCTTTTATTCCATCCAGTAAATCACAGACCGATTCCTGTTAGCCGTATGTGAAATTTGTAACATGGAACATGACACATTTGAGTTGATAGAGCTAAGAGAAACCTGGCGAAGGATGTACAAGTAATACATCTCATGAAATATTTGGGATTCGTACTTGAGTGGTTTGAATTCCAGCCACTGGCTCATGGATCATGACTAAATCACACTATATCGAAGAAAAATGCTGATTCGACTTTCATAGAAGAATAGATAACAGCCCCGGCTGACCAGTAAATTCATTTCAGTAGAAGTCACAGCATTTCTAGTTATCTGTAATAAGTGTAACCAAGTTATAGTAGATATTTATTTTTATCGCTTATCCTCCCAGCTCGGCTTCACCCACAGACTCTGTGAGCAATCATTCCTCTACCGTCGCTTAGGATGGTGTCTGGGATCTGAACACACTTTGTCAGCAGATACAACTGGGGATGGTGACGGCTAACTTGGGTCTAGTTAAGGATGGGTCAGGGTACGGATTTTGGAAGGATGTCGGCTGTGGACCCGCTGAAAAATACCGTCCCGACATATGCCAGGCGGTGAAGATGGGAAATCACGAAAACCATTTTCAGAATGGCCGAGGTGGGATTCGATCCCACGCTTGCCCGATGTCAACGAGGCCCGAGCTAACGCGTTAGTGTTTTCGGCCACCGTGGCTGGTATAGATAATTCCCGTTTCTAATATTAGAACCATCAATGAAATGAAAATCCACAGCCTGCTTCCAGTCTCCGACCGGGTCAGGAATGGAATGAATGAAGCCCCCATCTAGCGGCGAGGATATGGACTGTGCCGGCTGCCGAGACCTGACGCACTCCTCTGGGGCAATGATTAAATGGATAACAGGTGAAATGAAATGATAGTGGAGAGTGTTGATGGAATGAAATTTTGACAGGGAAAACCGGAGTACCCGGAGAAAAACCTGTCTGCCTCAGTTTTGTCCAGCACAGATCTCACATGGAGTGACCGGGATTTGAACCACGGACCCAGCGGTGAGAGGCCGGCGTGCTGACGTCTAAGCCACGGAGGCTTTCTAATATTAGAACCATCAAAACTCCATAAAAATTTAATTCTTTGAAGATACATATTGAACCCGATGGGGTTATGCTGACTGGAATCGAACATGGTTCTCAGAGACTGTGATCTCAGTATAAAGGTTCCACCAGGAAGCGAACCAGAGATCTGTACAGGGAGTTTCTTGGTAAAAAAACCCCTCGAAAGAAATGTATATTTAATCACTGGTGTGATTTTGATGAAATGGCATTATTTATTAAAATAATGTAGGAAATAATGAGCAGATTATATCATTATAAGACGATTTGGTGTAAGCTATTGGAGGCTTGAAGCACGGAGGAGGGCAGAGCTGACATTTACTAATTGGCCCAGAATTGTGGGTTGGTCCCAGTGGAGCCACGTCCATCTCTGTCACCCCATTATGTCGTCTGGAGCAGGGGTGAGGCCTGAATAATGACATAGTTATTCCCCGACGGAGAATAGATTTGGAGTAGGGGCGGAGAAATGCCCAGAAGAATCATTGATTACTCGTGATTGGAGTAACGAATCGAGATGAGAGTTGCACACAGGTGAATATTTTGGCAAGAAGATAATTTTAGAGTCTTTTACCTGCGAAATTGGTGCATATTTAGTGATGTGCGTAAGGACTGTAAAACGACCATTGTTCGCGGATGGATGTGAAGATGTTGCCGGGGGTTTCCCGTTAGGTAGCGTCCGACGCCATGGAGAAAGGAATTAATATTAATTAATTGAACGAGCGATTCCTTTGCACACAGATAGTTTTGGGACCTGTGAAGAGAGAGGAACGCAATGATCATGGTTTGAAGACCTGAATCATGCTGTGAGAGGAGCCAAGATTACGCGGGAAGATGTTGCTCTACTTTCTGTGGAAATCCGATATAAGGGAGTAGACCCCAGGAGGAGCTCAGCTATGCTCAGTTGTAAGTCAGTCAAGCACAGTCGAAGTGGTAACGCAGCCAAGCTCAGTCTACATGCCGCCAAGCGCAGTTACAGCCAGTTACAGTCTTACTCAATTGTCAGTTGTAGCACAATGGCAATAATTTGCAATCAGTATGCAGCAAATATCCAGCAGTACGAGACAGCGTGTAAGTCGCATACAGGAGTCTTCAAATAAGTTACGTGCAGTCTTCAAGTGAAACTTCGGTCAGCTACAGCCAGGTTGAAGCAAGTTCGTCAAGGCAAAACGCATGACGATTCTATTCATCAAGACGCCGAACAAAGACTGGTATGTGTAAAAGAAACAGTAAACATGCTTGTATGAATAATAGTCGTGATACAGGCATAATAAGCAGCACGAACTATGACGTGTTCAGTTACGACGCACCGTAGAGACTAACGGTAGAACTATTGTATATAATTATTTGTGAAAGTGTTGAACTTTATTAAGCGCAGTGTGTATAGTATTAACTAATCGTATATGTGTAACTACGATAGAATGCGCTAAAGAAACTCTACTAAGTGTTTGGTATTGCCATGAGAGTACCAGATGTTAACGCTCATGTTTGGGAGCCAGCGTATTGATGTAACGCAGGACGCTTACTGTAGGAATAATGATCGTCATAAAAACTGTTGGAGAGTTCCGAGAGCAGATAACCAGACTTTCAATCAGGAGTTGGTAACGTAAGATGCCGTCGACACCTGCAATTTCGATCTCTGCTAGGGAATTTCAGCATTGAAGTGTGTATAAAGTGACGAGTGTTCAGTGTAATGCATATGTAAAAATATCATTTAAAGTAGTGTTTGATGAAGTGTTTCACATGTTTGGGGAGTGATAACTTCCTGAAAGGTATGCAACGTGTCGTGTTGGTGATAGAAATTATGTGTAATCAAATGTGTGTAAACAAGAGAAATATGTCGCGTTAAACCCATTATGGCGGGCGACATGGAAGAATATGATTGGTCGGAGCCACCTTAGATGCCTATAGAGATGTAAGTACCCCACAAATTATGGTTATGATTATGTAGAAGTTTGGACCGCTGCATGTCTGTGATTCCGTAAAGATATTGTGAATTCCTTATAGATGCCAGTAAAAATCAGTTAGGAGGCTGATCCTCCATATTTAATCAGTATTGAGTTGATTTTGATAGAGTTGAGATGTTAATTTGCATCATTAAGTGGAGTAATTATTCCCACTATGAATTAAGAATGGCAATCAGTTATGTAAATGCAACGAACGCGATTGTTCGAGTTTAAAACGTTTAGCTATGTCGGAAATTTTGGTAATTTATGTGAGAATAATAATAAATGATGATTTTGGTCATTTATGTCAATGAGATTTATAATAATAATAATAAATAATGATTTTGGTCATTTATGTCAGTGAGAAATGATGATAATAATAATAATGGTTATTAAGAGTATGAATGAACACATCAGGAAACAAATAAATGTTGTAAGCGAGAATTATTAACGCTAAGTGCAAGACTTATCAATCTAAGCAGGAAGATGTTACAGTGAGATTACATTTCAGTAATTATGGAAAGAAGTTTTATATCAGAATATTGCATATATTCAGTAATGATACCAGTAATGAAAGAGCTTTTAGTGAATTGAATTTGCAGCTTAATTGAGAAGCTTATAGAGTAAATGTTAGATTTCTCTTAATATTATAGGTCGGAGTGTCGTAGCATGGAGCATTAGGGGCCAGATAGTCTATTCTACGTATGAATTCTCCTATGTCGTGGACATTGGTGGAGATATATTTTATTCCAGAGTTTTAGTGATGGACCCTAACTCTGAAGAAAGTATTGAAATGTGATCCGGACTGGAATCTTGGCAGAGTCGGGGAAACAAGGACACCTCGCAGCTCTATGATTTCCCGAGAACTTATTGATGAGTTATTTACGCTCGTTGGCAGCGAAAACTCATGGCGACAGTGGTTTTGTGCGCCTATATTATACTTGAGACATCGGTCAAACCGCCAGGCTCATGCATTGCGAACCCCGAACCTTCATGTTGAATGGACCCATGTGAGGCCATTAATTAATCGTTATCCTCGACGTAGGAATAATTACAAAAGCTCATTCAATACCTGTTGGCATAATAGTCAATTAAGATCCTTTGGGGAACATGTGTGCCGGTCAGGACACAGTATTTGTCTTGTAAATCTCCACTGCTTAGAGAGGGAGGCTTTCAAACTTTTAGAAAGGTCGAGATAATTGGTGAAACGACCCATTCCACTTTCTATTGTGTAGCGACTTCCTTAGCCGAGGGTCGGTGCTAGCCACCCGGGCCGCTCAGGCAAGTTATAAGAGGGAAGATTCTAGACCTTGTTGAAATGACATATAATGCAAGATTGTTATGTTGAGTATTAGAGCCATGTGGTTTGTGAACACATGGATAATTATAGTTCATCCTGATGGTTCATTACTTTAGCTATCTGACGAATAGTTACATGATATATTTGTACTGTCACTGGAACCAAATCATGTAGTTGGTTACTAGATGCCAATCGCCATGAGCGCGAGGTAGTCTATCGTACAATCCGACATAAGCTATAACGTAACGTTTTATCTAGGAATCACAGACAGCATGCGGTGAAACCATATAATTGGAGGATGTGTAGGGGGTAGCTTACATAATTATGGAGTTGCACGTTGATTTTGGTGCAACGTCCAAATAGGTAAATGCATGAAAAGCATTTCATTGGTGAGAAGAAAAATATTAAAACACGCACGGCACACATAATTGTTTAACATAAAGAGGTTTAAGGAATAATCCTTGTTGTAATATTAAAGAAGTCACATTGTATGACTGTTATGTTAATGTACAGTTTGTTTTGAAGTCGTAGGTGCATCAGCGCACTAGTATATCCTTGTGAAGTTCACAGAAGGGTAAAGCCTTATGGCTAGGTATGACTTTGTTGTGATTTTATATTTGTTTACTTGTGGATTGTGGAAGTAAAAATTTTGTTTGCTTTATTTTATGCTTTTTGGGTATTGTTTTGTGTTTGAAGCCATGATTTATTTTACTGGATTAAAGTTTTAGAATAGAGTTGTGCCTTATCATTGTAGAGTTGATACCTTTTAGCCTCAAATCCAAAATATGCACTGCTCAATTGGGGTTACCGTACACGCCTGAGAGCTGATGCTAGTTGGAGGCAGATGCATATTATCCACCGAGATTACTCACATGGGTACAATATCAAGTCAATGATTGTAATTGATGAGGACACAACTCCTAATTTAGCTTAAACATAACCGATCACATTAGCTACGCTCGCTTATGGTACCGTGCAAGGTCATGTGGACAGGCTGTCTCCAGACTCGGTAGTGGAGTGGTCCACCTCCTGGTGTAGAGGCTAGCATTGTTGATTGTCACCCCGGAGCTCGGGGTTCGATTCCCGGCTCCGGTAAGAAATTTCATTCTGGTCGAGGACTGGAATGGGGCATACTCATTCTCGTGAGGCCAATTGAGAAGAGGAGGGTTCGATTCCCACCTAAGCTATCCTGGAAGTGGTTTTTCAAAGTTTACCTTACATCCACTCCAGGCAAATGCTGGGGTGATAACTATTGTTATTGTTGTTTTAAGGTTCGGAACAGCGAGATCATCTGCAAGGGGGTGATACCTAACATTAAGGTCATAGCTACCTCCACGTACCTACACCTAATAATACTGCTATTACAATAACACAGATTCCCAGACAAATTCCACATAAACCCAAATACATGGGGTTACGGGATCACGAAGACGCCAAAGTCTCTGATTTAAAGCGGCTTCGGTGGCGTAGTCGGTAGCATGCTGAGCTTCTATGCCCAAGATAGCGGGGTCAAACCCGGCCGAAGCCGTCGGATTTTTTAAGAGCGTTAAAAATCCCTCAGTATGCCTTCCTTCGGAGGGGAAGTAAAGCCGGCGGTCGCATGTCATAGATTTATGGCATGTTAAAGAACCTTCCACTAATTGCACCTGTGTGAAGCTAAATTGGATAGGTTAAGAATGTAAACAACGCTCTTAGGTTTCTATGTTCGTTGCCACGAGCCGACTGTGGTGGCGTCTAGTAGCTAAGTTCTGAACTTGGCCCAGTAGTCGTTGACGGTGGCGCTTGGTGGCAAAAGTAGGAACTATTTGAAAAATTCTTAGTTGCGGTACTTAAATTAAAAAACAGATAACACACACTAATACAGTCATCACAATTAACACCGGTTATCTGACAGATTCTACACACACCCAAAGTACACGGGGCTACATGACCGCGTTGTCGCAGTCCCTAAACTTAAGAACCAACCAACCTCTGATTTAAACAACAACAACAACATAATATCTTCTACAGGTCGCTGCCTCTGACTGTGATCATCTTTCCAGCTGAAAGTTATCAATCCTCGTCTTGAAGTTTAATAACATTTGGCTAGGAAGTAGATAAGTCGACAAACCTACGATACTGAATGGGATCCGAGAGATGTTCAATCCCACTGATAGAATGATTTTGTGCTCAATTCTCAACTTTCTGAGCTGAAATGGTTCAGGGATGTACTGATAAGTTCCTTGTTAAGTATGCCAGATCATGGGTGGACTGATCGCTCTTTTAATAAGAACTGCATCACGGAGGTAAATAAGGCACCTTGCTGTGTGAGGGCTAAATTAGGAAGTAGCCTACTAAATAACCAAGATCTAAATTAATGACTTTTGGCGGGAGGGTTTTTAATAACCTGCGCTAATGCTTCCCTAAAGAGAATGAAATAAGACCATCGTACAGAACAATTATGTAATTATTGCGCAATTCCCAAGTTATTCACCTCGCACCAAGTAATTAAAAAGCTCTAATGTATTTTATACGGGAAACGCTTTAACATGTTCATAAAAATGAGAACAAATTGAAATCGCAGTCTTAAATTCATGTAATTTTGGTAGCGGGGTAAAACCCTCGTTAATTATTTTAATATGAGAAATTTGCCCACGTGTTTCAAAGTGTAATTACATTTTACCGTTGCGTTGCCTGTTTGGACGAAATTTATAAAGATTAACAGCCACTAAAAATTAGTTACAGCAAAAATAATATATATTTTTTGACATGAACTACTTAGTTATCTCTGCTTGTGATGAAATCAGCGTATAACAGAAACTCAATAATATTCAGATGACACTGAGGGCAGAAGGAGTTTCTGAATAGCAATGTCTCTGTCTTGTGCAATGATTCATGTTGACCACCAAGAAGAGTAAGCAAATAGAATGGAGAAGATGAATATCAAATAACAAAATTGATATATAAATAAGTTGCTGTTGTTGCTTATTTTGAGGGCTGCAACGCCGTGGTCATATAGCCCCATACACTTGGGTTTGTGTGTGTGTGTGTGTGTGTGGAATTTGTCTGATAATCTGTGTTATTGTGATAGCTTGTATTAGTGTCTGCATATGTAATTCAGATCAGGATTGGGAATGAGGCGGCCGTGGCCTTAAGTTAGTCCCGTCTTGGGACGTGGGTTGGCGACCACAGGACCCAAGCTCCTACGGGCCTAAGTCTTTTCGGCAACCTACTGATTTGTTCTAGCTCTAAAGAAATAGAATGTGAAATAAGGACAGATAGAAAAGAAAGAAGTAGGCCTAATGGATACAAAAAAATGTTCGATAATTGTAAATATTCACCGCGGAAAGATAAGCATTCCTATGTACGTCATTGTTAAATACAATCGGGCTACACTTGTGGGTCAATTATGAGTCCCACTGCTTTCTAACGGATTTCTCAGACGTTGTTCTAATGAAGCCATCAGATCAGACGGATAGAAATGAAGACAAGGAACACGTCTTGAGGACCTTCTGTCTTTAATCTGCTGCCGTATCTTAATTGCAAGCAACGAAGTTTAATGATGTCTTGCCATGTATCTGTCATTAATTGTGTGCGAGATTTGAGAATTGTGGAGCTTGGAGTAAGAACAGCAATCGCAAGATCACCATGGACTGACTGAGTGGATGTAAGCCCTGACACATTAGCATTTACATTGGCTTCGCCTGCAGATCCACCCTGCACATCACTTTGCGCTTCCGTCGTCATTCCCACCCGCGGACCGCCTCGAACGGTGTGATTATAGAGAAGCCGGCTTCCTGGTTGCTATACGACAACTTGTAGGAACTCCTCACAATACACCAATACAATGCAAGTCAATGAATGTTCTCGGACCAACGATTCAAGAGCTGAACGTGTTTGCCAGAGCATTTGACGCTTCCTACTCCTCATCCCTCTTCCTCACTGGTGTTAATTAAACAAGAGAACGCTCGCAACATCTAGGGTAATCACAGTCAACAGCTCTGCGACCCAATGACAAGATAACCAGTCGTCGCTACGGAGAAAGCCACACTATACAGGGTGTGACGAAACTTACTTGTGTTCAACTGGTTAGACCTACTATTTCAAGATGATGACGATGATAAGTTATGTTTTAAGGGGCCTAACATCTAGGTTATCGGCCCCTAATGAAAGGAAATGTTATGAAATGAAAGGATGAAGTAAGATATAAAACAGCCCATTGCCCGGGATGAAAACGAAAATGGTTTGTATATAACAGACAGTGAGTCCCGAAAATTATGCTTTATTTTAACAAAAGGGTTTAAAACGGGGATGATAAAAGACAGTAAAACAAATAAGGCATATTGAACAATAAAAATAATTATGAACACAGTAAGAACTTAAAAAAGACTTAAACTGAACTAAAAGCATTAAACTACATTAATAATTGAAAAGGAGGCACTCCCACCTCATGAACTGGATGACGCGGTCTGCACTATTCTAAGTAAACCACTTTTTATGGTCTCAGAGTATGCATTGAGACTGCGTTCCCAAACGTCCTGGGTTTGATTCTCAGCTCAGCTGGCACTCCAGCGTGTCTAAAAGCCGCAGTAGTAAAAAGGGATATAAAAGCAAACACATTATCATGTATTATTGTTGTTGTTGTTGTTGTTTGAGTCTTCAGTCTTGTGACTGGTTTGATGCAGTTTTCCATGTCTCCCTGTTCTGAACTAATCGTTCCATCTCTACATAACTACCACACCTTACATCCGAGGCAATCTGTTTAAAATAATCTAACCTTGATCTACCCCTACAGTTCTTGTCCTCAACGCTCACTTCCTCAACTAACTTTGCTACACCTGGGTGTTTAGTCGGCTATGTGTCCTACCAACCTATCTATTCTCTTCATTATTAGTCGCCACAAACATCTCTCCTCTTCCACTCGTCTTAATACCTCTTCATTTGTTACTCTATCTACTAATCTGACCTTAATCATTCTCCTGTAACACCGCATTTCAAATGTTTATTTCTTCTCTTTTCTGCTGCACCAACAGTCCAAGTTTCACGTCCATGTATTATCTTCCAAGAAATGTAATTCTGGCCCGAGGGCTGAAACGCAGTACACTCAGACTCGTGAGGCAAAACTGACAAGAGGTGGGTTTGATTCCCTCCACAGCCTTCTTAAAAGTAGTTTCCCTTGCTCTCTCCAGACAGATGCCGGAATGTTTCCTTAACATACGAATAACGCCACGGTCGCCTTCTTACCAATCCTATTCTCAATTACACACACTACTACTATGGCCATCACATTAACAGAGTATATGATACAAAATCCCACCCAGGATGTGGGATGGCGACCACGGGGCCCCAGCTGAGTCCGGCATTGCTTCCACTTACTCGAGCCGGGCTCCTCACTCTCACGTTTTCTTTCGGCCTCCCTTGGTCAACTCTTGTTCTCTCCCGACCCCATTGGTATTAAGGTATATGAGGCCTAAGGAGTCTTTTGCTTTCTCGCCTTAATTGGCCCTTCTCCCATCTTTTCTGATCCCTCATTCATCGAGGGGTCAGACCCCTTGTTTTTCTTTTCATTATATTTCCTGCCTTCTGCTGAAGGCCGCAAAGGAGGTAGAGTGTGTGTAGCCTGGATAATGCTACAACCTCAAGAGCTCACGGCTGGTGTGCTCGGGATTTGGCCATCCCCGAGTGATTCCTGATTGTACCCTGTAAAACCAACAGTCGCATTAGTCCAACTTCCTTTAATTCTTATGATGAGCTTGCCCGGCCGAAGCCGTCGGATTTTTTAAGAGCGTTAAAAATCCCTCAGTATGCCTTCCTTCGGAGGGGAAGTAAAGCCGGCGGTCCCATGTCATAGATTTATGGCATGTTAAAGAACCTTCCACTAATTGCACCTGTGTGAAGCTAAATTGGATGGGTTAAGAATGTAAACAACGCTCTTAGGTTTCTATGTTCGTTGCCAAGAGCCGACTGCGGTGGTGTCTAGTAGCTAAGTTCTGAACTTGACCTAGTAATCGTTGACGGTGGCGCTTGGTGGCAAAAGTAGGAACTATTTGAAAAATTCTAAGTTGCAGTACTTAAATTAAAAAACAGATAACACACACTAATACAGTCATCACAATTAACACCGGTTATCAGACAGATTCTACACACACCCAAAGTACACGGGGCTACATGACCGCGTTGTCGCAGCCCCTAAACTTAAGAACCAACCAACCATGATGAGCTTGGTTCCAGGAACGACAGCCGACCGTAAAAATGTTAGCCGCATATAATGTCATCTCACCTCATCCTCAACCCTGTAGAACGGGAGTAATAAGGGGTTAAAATGCATATAAATGTTTATTATTATTATTATTATTATAACAGACAGCGGTAGCTACGCTCTCTAACACGGAGTGCTAAGCCACGAGGAGAAGTAGCCTGCGGACTCAGTAGACTTGGGTTTGATCTGCACCGTGAGCCGTCCTTGGAATGGTATTCTGTGGTTTCCTATTTCCATCCATCCGAATGCTGGGAGTGTATCTTATAATTGGCCACGGCCGCTTCCTTTCAATTCCTTGCCCAGTTTTATTCATCATCATTATTTCCAACTCTCATCAACTCCTCTGATGAGGTTGGCGTCAGGACGGGCATCCGGACATAAAATCCACCCGCCTTTCAACGCATCTCATCCCCAACCCCGTTGATAACGGAAATAGTGTGGAGTAGACTTACATTATTATTATTAGCCTACTTTTCACATTTTGCAAAAATTAGGAAAAAGTAGACATATGAGATCGATCAGGGCAAATGTGTGTCTGTCTGTCTGTCTGTCTGTCTGTCTGTCCTTCTGTCTGTCTAGCTGTGTGTGTGTGTGTGTCTCCTATCAACTCCTAAATGGCTGCAGCAATCGAAACAAAATTTGGTAGGAGTAAAGATCAGTGCTACCAACTGCTGAAAAATCGCTATTGAAATTTGAGCTCCAAGTTGGATAATAATAGAAGGTATGAATGGGAGCTATTTCAAAATTGGTACACGTATAGGAAATAATATTTTAGTTTAATTTCCAGGAGGCCATATATGACAGTGTTGCCAAAATGATTATAAGCCTGCTGATAGGTCCAATTTTTAAATGCATATAACTTCTACACTAACAATTGTAATTCAACCAAATTTCGTATGTGCTATGTGTACATAAACAGATATGACTGAGCGTATTCTTAAGAGCCACCAGGGTTGCCAACTGTTAATAAATGCTCACAATTTCTTTTATCCAAATATCAATATATCAGAAAGTATGCAAGCCGACAGCTTTAAACTATGCACACGTATAGTACCTGACATTCTATATTAATTAGGAGTAACTTATATACGTCAGCAGTGCTACCAACATGATTCTAAGCCTGCTGAGAGGTCCAACTTTAATTACATGTAACATCTATACTATCAGTTGGATTTCAACCAAATTTAGTATGTGCTATGTGTACCATATCAGATATGACCATGCGTATTCTTAAGAGCAACCAGGGCTGCCAACTGTTAATAAATGCTGTCTCTATTTTTGTTACCCTAATATCAATATATCATAAAGTATGCAAGCCAATAGCTCTAAACTTTGCTCACGTATAGTACCTGGCAATCTAGATTAATTTGGAGTAACTAATACACGTCAGTGCTGCCAACATGATTCTTAGCCTGCTGATAGGACCAATTTTAAAATGCATGTAACGTCTTTACTAACTAATGGATTTCATTCAAAATTGGTACAATAATAGATCATATTATTTCAGATTATTTCTGACCTATACATGCTTGACACTGTTGCCAACATGATTTTACGCACGCTGTTAGATCCAATGTTTAACTGCCTGTAACGTCCATGCTATCCAATGGACTTCAACCAAATGTTGTATTCTGTACCTTAAGAGATGGAACTAAGAATATATTCAATCACCAGGGCTGCCAACTGTAGTGCTCTATTAGGCTATATTATGCCAGGTATACAGTATTTCGAACTAATTATAAATTTCATATTACCAACTTAATTTCGTCATTATTCTAGATAGAACCATATAGATTAATCATTGGCATGAATCTTAAATTTTGTAACAGTAGGCTCTTTATTTCGTCACGGAACTTCTTGTTTTATATTATTATTATTATTATTATATTACTTTTATTATTGTAAACAATTTTCTTTGCAGAATTGTCAGCATAAGGCGTTGTGAGTTTAGCCTATTAATGTGACATTAATGAATGCATTCTATGTTTTAAGTTCATTTGTACGTTGCAGTTACTGGGAACAGTGCACAGGGAGCACGTGAAACTACAAGCTTATCTTCATTTCCTGGAATAGCTCCAATTGTCCAACTATGTTCATCTTGTGGAAACTCTCTCGTACGCTTGTGATTAGACCTGCAAGCGCTCCACTCCAACATTAATTACTCCACGAGGTCAGTAATAACAACCAGGTGAAGAGTGAACCCATTAACCGAGGAATTGAGACGTAAATCTGGACCACTAGCTTATGAATGGACTAACTTGTGAGCTTCAATTATCTCGTGTACATGGCTCTGTGTATGTTCACTCAGATGTGATTAACTTGTATCGCTCCCCTGATACACATTCCTGAGGTCAGCACAATTTAATTTGATATACCATGTAAAGTGATCTAGCTAACAATTAAAATACTTTCCCTATCTCATAATGTTAATAGAAAGAGTGTTTATAAGATACCTGAGCCCCTATAAATTATTGACTTTGGCAGAGAGTAATATTTAGATGATAATGAAATGTTAAAGGAAATCGCCGAACAAACTGGTCTGCAAATATCGCATGAGAAAACAGATATGAACAAGTAGTTCCGTGAAGAACTATACAGCCTATTTTCATATATCCTACTTATGTTAAAGGCCACTATCAACATGCAAAATTTCAGTTTGATTGCTGTAATATATTCGTAGATATTGAGAATCGACTAAATATTTCGGATGGTTGCCATGTTGGATTTTATATATGTAGGTCCTAGAGTTATGTACTGTTACATGAAGATTATTGTGTACGTGCAGCATTCAAACTTCAATCGAATGATTAGGACACAAGAAGTAACAAGGAGATTTTAAAATTTCGCACAGCTGCCATCTTGTGTTTATGGGAACTATTGAAATAAATTAGATGCCAGTGGATTAACATTCATATAAGAATTTACTGTACCAAGTTCCACTGCACTCGGATGGTTACATTGCGAGAAACGTCCATGTGAATATTTGTACTTCCCGTCACCGCCATGTTGGATTTGTGATCACCAGGTTATTGAAAGTCCTATAGGTGAACTTATGTTCATAGCCCCTATGAACATAAAAAAATCACTTTGATTGCTATAATAGATTCGTAGATATTCAGAGTCGTCTAAATATTTCGGAAGGTCGCCATGTTGGATTGTTAAAAGTATGGCCATAGAGTCATGTACCATTAAAGGAAAATTATTGCGTAGGTTCATTATTCAAACTTTCACTTCGATCGCATGATTACTACACAAGAAATAAAAACTTAATTTTAAAATTCGCACAGCCGCATTGAGGTTATGTAAACAATTGAACTAAATTAAATACCATTGCATTACAATGGGTATAAACATTTCCTTTGCCAGATTTCATTGCGTTTGGAACATTAAATCACGAGAAAGGTCTATTTAAAATTTTCAAATTCGCTCGGCCGCCATGTTCGTTTATTGGTTAAACGGTTTTTGAAAGTCTTATAGATGAACTTCCAGTAGTGCCCTTTATCTCCGTACAAAATTTCAGGATGATACCGCTAATAGTTTCAGAGATATAGAATGCCGGGGAAATATTTCGCACATCCGCCATCTTGTTGTTATGTAAACAATTGAACGAAGTTAGATGTCGATGCATTATAATGTGTATAAACATATACTGTACCAAGTTTTATTGTGTTTGGTTGGTTAAATCGCGAGAAACTTCTATTTAAAAGTCGCAAATTCGCGTGGCCGCCATGTTGGTTTTGTGGTTACCAGTTTTTCAAAAGTCACATAGGTGAACTTCTAGTAGTTCCCTTTATCCCCGTAATAAATTCCAGGGTGATATCGGGAATAGTTTCGGAGATATTGAATGCCTGTGAAATAATTCGCGCAGCCGCCATGTTGGATTGGTGAGACGTAACAAAATTTGATGGGCACGGTCGGGGTCGCCCGGAATAGTGCTATGAACTTACCGAGTTTCATTGAAATCGCTCCATCCGTTTAGAATTTATTAGGGGACACACACACACACACACACACTCATCACACACACGCGCACACGCACACACACACACACACACGGACAAAAGGTGATCTCATAAGCCTATTTTTTTTCAAAATTGAAAATAGGCTAAAAATGGACTGGACAAAGAAGTACTTCAGGAACGAGTACGCAAACTGGAAATAGCCTACCAAACATCCCGCACAATCTATAACAATAAATGCCAACAAAGGACTCCTTGACGAACTGGAGAGAAGTGAGCGCAAATTTGTGAGAGGAATCATGGGATCAAAGTACAAAAATGGAATCCATCAAAAGAGATCCAACGAGGAAGTCTACAACAAAATAGAGAAAATTACCGACACAATCCGAAAAAAAATATGGGCACGATTTTACGGTCACATGAAAAGAATGGACGGAGGAAAGTTAACTAAAGAGATCTTTAACTTTTTTCATTCAAACCCCAAAACCACAATTGCCTGGTTTAGAAATACCAAAGAAGACTTGCAAATGCTACATACCTCATCTGAAGACGCCCTTAACAGAGATCTCTTCCGCAAGAAAATATTGACGAATGGGCTAAGCCGAGACGACCAACGTAATAAGAGAAGACACGGTGCTCCTTGGATGGAGGAGCGTAAGCAGGCCCACTCACAATGAATGAGCGAATCTGGGCTCTGAAGAAGGCCAAGTTTAGTGTCAAATGCAACAAGACTTAACGTGGTCCTTGATGGCTCCAGCGAATTATATATATATAAACATAGCAATAATGATTTAGAAAAACAAGAAAGAATAATCCTTAAGAGAACTTTGGCCCAGCGTGCATAGAGAGAGTGTGGATGAAAAGGAGGTATCAAGAGTTAAACCAACATTCCGAGAAAATATCAGACACTATTACATAAAGACGATTGAAATTTTATGGGCATAAATGTGAAGAACGGACAATGAGAAACTTACTAAATTATTGTTTCCCAAGTAGCAGAATTCTCCTCCCGACGTTTTAATGTCAAAAAGCTATCCTAATTGAAATAATTCTTTCCTATTTTCATTACTCTTATTTTGCTGTTGTACAAATTGAAAATGAAATCATGACTAAATATAGTAAATCTACCAATACTTTTCGTACAGAATTCGAATATGTTGCGTACATATTCCACCAGACGAGTTTAAGTAACACAAGCTTCAACTGTCATTGTTATGAAGTGTAAAATCACGCCACTTGGCTAAGGTCTCGAAGATCGGGTCTATGACTAACACACGTTTTGATAGACTGAGATAGTCTTGACATGAGTAAAATAAACTGAATGACTGGGAATTAGATGGTGATGAAAACTGAACCAACTGATAAAGAATGATCTCGATCAACCAGGATGTTCTTAATTAGTAAAAACCTACTGATTTGGTTGGCAGATTTAATCTCAAATTAAGTCCCCATGAAACACATCCTGAAATTTGTCATCGCAGTCACCAGAGGTTCATTGATATAAATGGTGCTAAATTAATGTAGGTTTATGTGTATTAGGTAGCAGTTAATTTGATAGGATTTTTCGAATGAGAGTTTTTTTAAAATACTATTTTTTTGTTTATTTTGTTTTATAGATAGCTTTTCTAAGAAGGTCCGATTATATTTTTATAATTATTTAATTGAATGTTGTCTGTGTATCTAAAATAATAAATTATTATTAATAATGGTAATGATGATGCACAGAAATCTTATTTGTAGGATAATTGTCTATTACAAAAAATAATTGACATATAGCGTTAAACTCACCCATTGCAACTTTCAGACACATGGGAACACGACTAACCTGGAAAAAGAACAAATAGGCACATGGTTAACATTTTGAAAACAGAGGCAAGAGAATGAGTCAATTTTAAAATACGTTAATGAAAAATAAAAATCCACAGCCTGCTTCCAGTCTCCGACCGGGTCAGGAATGGAATGAATGAAGCCCCCATCTAGCGGCGAGGATATGAACTGTGCCGGCTGCCGAGGCCTGACGCACTCCTCTGGGGCAATGATTAAATGAATGACAGATGAAATGAAATGATAGTGGAGAGTGTTGCTGGAATGAAATGTTGACAGGGAAAACCGGAGTACCCGGAGAAAAACCTGTCTGCCTCCGTTTTGTCCAGCACAGATCTCACATGGAGTGACTGGGATTTGAACCACGGACCCAGCGGTGAGAGGCCGGCGTGCTGCCGCCTAAGCCACGGAGGCTTCCAAAAGTATTTATCCTGGTCAAGGCAAACTGAAAAATATAAATCAACAGAAAATGTATTTTGTGAAATACCAAGCTAAAACTAGGAGACTATTATTATTAGCGTATGGCTTTTAGTGCCGGGAGTGTCCGAGGACACTATTTTTCGAGCGAGTTGTAGTTCCTTCTATGCGGACACCCATGGGATGAGCTACATGAACCGTCTCGTGTGGAGTGTTGTCTGGAGAGGAAAGTGTGAATGTAAGGGCGAGGAACTGGAATGTAGCGGCTGGGGTCTATAGTTAGGGACCAATCCTGGCATTTACCTGGAAGAAAGATGGGAAACCACAGAAGACCATCTTGAAGGTTGCCGGGGGGGGATTCGAACCTCCTCGTCTCCCGGATGTGAGCGACTGCCTGCAGCCACGCCGTAACGACCACGGCTAACTCACCCGCTACTAAGAGACTGAACTTGCTTGGTGGACAGAGATTCAATTGTCAAAATTATTCACTCCAGGCAAATGTACAGTAGAAAATGTTTCTAATGACCCATTTTTGATGAATCAAAACAGTTATCATGGCTAGAGGCGGAGTTACACGGTATTAGAACGTGAATCGTATTACAGTATAACACCCAATTAAATGCACTACAAATTGTTGTAGTTATTTGTGTATAAATGTAAACCTCAACACAGTGATCAGGATCAGATGGTGATCACTTGAAGGTTGAAACGCGTAATCCTTATATTACCCCATTATAATAGTGATATTTATTTTTATTTTTTTGTCGGCTTACCCTCCTGGTTGACTTTTCCCACGGACTCAGCGAGGGTTCCAACCATTAGCGCCGCCAGGGCAGTGTCCTGGAGCTTGAAACACCTATTCGGGAGATACAACTGGGGAGATGGGACCAACACCTCGCCCAGGCGGCCTCACCTGCAAAGCGTACAGGGGCCTCGTGAGGGATGGGAAGGGAGGGGAAGATTGGGAGGGATTGCAAAGAAGAGGGAAGGAGGCGGCCATAGCCTTATGGTAAGTAGGCTACCATCCCGGCATTTGCCCGGAGACGAAGAGGGAAACCACAGAGAACCACTTCGAGGATGGACCACCCGAGACTGAGTAGACCCCGTTCTAGTCCTCATACCACTTTTCAAATTTCGTGGCAGAGCCGGGAATCGAACCGCGGACCTCCGGGGTGGCAGCTAAGCATGCTGACCACTACACCATGGAGGCGACATGTGTTCATTACTAATATGTATTATTATCCAGGAGTGTTATTTACATATTATATACAATGAACCTCGCCCAGTCATTGGACACATTCGTGTTGACCGACTGAACAGTTACAACTCACAGTTTGTACAGGCAACTCTGAAATAATGGCTTTAAAAATTTAGATTACATGTGTCCATACCGGCCCGTTTATCAGATAAATATATAACGTGATCGTTAATCTCGCAAACATAAGCAGTGGAACATTTAATTTACAAGGAATTTGAACAATAGGACGTGACGTTTTACCTCAAAAATCCCACATGTAATAACCAGGTTGAGAAGCCAGGAGGACGTCGTGTGAGGGGAGGACCTAGGACAAGATGGCTGGATAACGTGAAGGAGAATCTGAGGAAGATGGGAGTGAGAATATGGAGAACCAAATCAGTCAACAGGGAAGAATGGGTGGAGACCAAGGCCCTACAAGGACTGTAGCGCCAAGGAGTAAGTAAATAAGTATTAACCGGGAATCGATCCTGGTCTTGGTGGGAGACAAGCAGATCAACTGCTACACCATCATACATATTTTCCCGTTTCCTGAAAAGTTAATGATGTTATTGTAGTTGATTCATTTAGGGACTTCGCAACATCCTTGTCATTAAGCTCGGTGTTCTTGGGTGTGTGTAGAACCTGATAAAATGTGTCATTGTGGTGACTGTAGTAGTGTCTGTATTTGTAATAGGGACGAAGGGTGCGGGCTGGGGCAGCGGTCAAGCTATTTTTCTCTCACCAAGTTGGACCGGGTTCGATTCCCGGGCAATGCATGTGAGATTTCCGAAGTGAAATGTCATGCCTTGTTGTTTGGATTTCACGTAAAAAGGAGGTCCCGTGGCTCATGATCGTGAGATTAACGGTCACGTTGAACTACAAGCTTCCTTCCTTCCTTTGTAATAAGGACAAGGATTTGATAGGAAGTGCCCGTTGTCTTCAAATAGGAACTATCCCAGCATTTGCATGAAATAAAAGTGAGAAACTACGGAATACCACTTCTAGAAGAGCTGAGCTGGGAATCAAACCCATCTATTCTCAATTTTGTCTCATGAGGCTGCTTGTACCCCGTTACAACCCTCAGTCCAGAATTACATTACTTGGCAGAGCCAGGAATCGAACCCATAACATTTGGATCCGGAGTCTCAATACGTAGGCCTACTTGGTGAACAATAATTGTAATGTTATTGGTTTTACGTCCCATTTATCTACTATGTCTTTTAGAGACGCCAAGCCGGGGTGCCGAATCTCTGCCCCGAAGGGGATCTTTATCGTGTCAGTAAATCTACTGACACGGCTACCTCGCATTTGCGCACCCTCAAATGCCAGCTGACTGCGCCAGGATTTAATCCTGCAACCTTGGACGTAGCAGGTGAGAAGGTTGCCGCTGAGCCTGCTGCCAGTCACTTAGAGAACACAGAGAGCAGTGGATGGCTAATAATGTTAGTGTAGTTTTTAATCCAACTCCGGCGGCTTTGGTGGCGTAAATGGTAGCATGGTGAGCTTCTATGCCCAAAGTCGCGGGTTTAAACCCGGCCGAAGTCGTCGGACCTTTTAAAGAGCATTAAATAACCCTCAGTATGCTTTCCTTCAGAGGGGAAATAAAGCCGGCGCTCCCATGTCGTAGATTTATGGCATGAAAAAGAACATACCACTAACTACACTTGTGTGAAGCCAAAATTTGTAGGTTAGATTATTTAATAACGCTATATTAGTTCCAGCGTTAGCCACCATCTATTGGCTGAGATAGCATCTAGTAGCCAAGTCCGCAACCAGGTGTTGTGGACGGGTAGCATTTGGTAGCAAAAGTAGGAACTACTTAAAAATTGATCGTCTGCAGTCCTTCTACCTGAATCAAAGATAACACACACTAATACAGCCATCACCATTAACACCGGTTATCAGACATATTCTACACACGCCCAAAGTACACGGGGCTACATGACCGCATTGTCGCAGCCCCTAAACTAAGGAACCAACCAACCATTAATCCAACTCCTCAATTTGGGGAGTGTACGGTGAATAAAGCCTCGAGACCTACTGTAGCCTAATGTATTTCAACAACCCACACACGTGGTACTGACAAGAGGACAGCCCATGATTTTGAATAAAACATTACTTATAGGTGTTTATGAAAGTACAATTATTGTGTGAATGTATGAATAAATCGTTCCAGTCAACTGCAAGTTTCCATAAGTTATTATCATATTTTATATACACTCGCAGGCAAAACAAAAAACAGTTAACAAAGGGAACAATTTGAAATAGCGACCAATGTAATATAAAATAAATAAAAGCAAAATGAAATGATTGTCTGACAACTGGCGGGAACATGTTTATCGTCAATAAACCGGAAATAATTATATGAGCATGGGCTGCATGATTGTTAAACGGAAGAAGGGGGAAGGACAAAGAGGAACTCTCTTTCTAAGGGTCTAGAAATAGGTATTTTATCTAGAGAAACTTCAATAGTCTGCGAATGGTCTTGGCGCAGCGGCTAGCATTCTTAGCTGTCGCCAGGAGGTCCGGGTTCGATTCCCGACCCTGACAAGAAATTGAATTCTAGTCTGAGGGCTGGAACGGGGTCCACTCAACCTCGTGAGGCAAAACTGAGAAGAGGTGGATTCTATTCCCATCTCAGTCATCCTGGGAGTGGATTTCCTTGGTTTCTCACTTCTACTCCAGGCAAATGCCGGGATGGTTCATAACTTAAGGCCACGGCCACCTTCTTCCCATCGCTTACCTGGATTACAAATACATACTATTATAGTCACGGCAATAACATAGGTTATCAGACAAATTCGACAAACATCCAAATACACCAGGATGAAAGACCATGATGTCGCAAAGCCCTTAAACGAATTAACAACTTAAATTCAGAATACTTTTACAAGATTCTTGACTGTTTATATAAAACCAAAATTTTATCCTTATTACTGAGAATTAAACCAATTAAATAAATAATTTAATCAATTAATCAATCCTTTAATTCAAAATAAAACACTAAATAAATATATACATAAGTAGATAAATAGACAAAATACAGTAAAACGTAAGAATATAGAGTACGTACTCCATCAGTTTAGGCTAATTATTTGGTATTTTTCATCCTCTGATAGCGCATCTACGCTCCCTAAAACCACGCAGCGCTAGGCCATGGGGCGAAGTTATCTGAGGACTCGGTAGACATGTGTTTGAGCCCCACCGTTGGCCGTCCTTGAAATGGTTTTCCGTGACTTCCCATTTTCAACTCCAGCCAAATGATGGGACGGTGCCTACTAAAAGGGCACCGCTCTTCCTTCCGCATCCCTACCCAGTTTCATTCATGTTCATTCATTTCATCTCTCATTAACTCCCATCTCTAAAAGCCAGAGTAGTTAACAGGGACGTAAAACCAAGAACATTATTTAACACTATTACTTGTCCCAATATTTAAGAAAGGAAGCAGAAAGGAGTGCAGAAATTACAGGGGAGTCACACTCATACCTCCCTGTGCCAAGATATATGAAAAGATATTAGAAAGTAGAATACGAGCCAAAGTGGAGAGAAAATTGAGAGAGGAGCAGTATGGATTTGGACCTGGGAGATCAACAGTGGATCTCATATTTTCAGTGAGACAGCTCCAGGACCACCACTACGAATTTGGAGAGGATCTGTTGATGGCCTTCCTGGACATCGAAAAGGCCTATGAGTGTGTGTGTAGGGAGGTGGTTTGGAAAGCAATGGAAAACATGGGAGTGGAAAAAGAGGCTGTAGGCAGAGTGAAGATGTATTGTGGAAGTGTGAGTTGTGTGAAAGTTGGAGGGGAAAGAACAGACTGGTTCAGACAAATGAGTGGCCTGAAACAGGGTAGTGCGCTGTCACCCCTTCTCTTTATTGTGGTTATGGACGAGGTAATGACACGGATAGCAGAATAGATAGGAGAAGATAAGTTGAAAGCAATGGTGTTTGCAGATGATCTCATGGTCTGGGGAAACAAGGAGGAGGAAATTCAGGAGCAACTGAAGGCTTGGGAAGAAACAGTGGGAGAGTACGGATGAAGTTCAACATCAGTAAATGTGAGATCCTGTTAACGACCAGGAAAAAGGACAGACCAATGAGTGGGATAACACTTGGAGGTGGACAGCTGAAGAAGGTGGAAAGTCTCAAGTACTTGGGAAGTATAGTGGAGGAAAATGGGAGAAATGACAAAGAGATTACGGAACGTGGTAGACAGGCAGAAGCATTTCTGAGAAGCATTCGGAGCTTAGTGTGGAATAAAGATGTCCCACAAAAAGCAAGGAAGTGTTATACAGAAGCTACTATATCCCGATACTGACTTATGCTTCAGAAAAGTGGACAATGAAGAAAAGAGACATAAGCAGAATACAGGCAGGTGAAATGAAGTTCCTGCGAAGTAGGATCGGAGTAACAAGAAGAGACAGGGTGAGGAATGAAAAGGTCAGGGAAATGGTGAAAGAGGAGCCCTTGCAAGTTAGGATTGAGACATCAAAACTGAGGTGGTATTGAGACCGTCTAGTCGAGTCAACAACCACGATGACTTTCCTAACGTCCCATAAATCGAATAAAATTACCGTGAGGATCAGGTGACCTTCCATAAAGGCTAAAGCGGCACGAGAGTCCGTAGTCCACAGGGATCGTGGTACATGGTGACGATGGTCATAGACCGCCTAAGGAAAGGTTCACCTTAAAACTAGACTGAGAAAATAAACATCCAGACTTATGTAAAACACCGTGAAAATTTATTAAAATTCACAAGCCCCTAGCCTAGTTCGGAGGGTTATAATCGGCTAGTCCGCAAGCTAATAAATAAAAAAAATAAAGAGCAGGTCCCTACCTGAGAAGACACGGAAAACCCTCGCGAAAGATCTAACTCACAATAATAAAGCAACAACAGCAACGCTAGGAATATGGTACAAAGCAAGTCCCTAGTTCAAGTTACAAGATTAAGCTAATATCAGAATTTACATTTAACAGGGTAGCAAAACAAATCTAAGTTAGGATGGTACCATTTCGACATTTACATTTAACGTTAATTCATCTAGCTAAGTCCTATCAATTAACAAAATTTACGGCTATGACGTCCGTAAAAGAAAACAATTACATCCAAAAGCTAAGTGTACAGCCATGAAAAACAAACAATTTAATTATGCTTAATAACTATGTGCTAACAGCACACAATAAGGTAACATGTAGGATTTATACACTTGACATCATAAATAAATAATGAAATGGACACAGTAGTTTTATTAAAAATCCCTGCCTGCACCTTGGTTTACTCTTTGTAAGCCATAGTCATCTAATGTGTATAGTTACGGTGACGAATGCGTAGTTGAGACCACGTCTGACATCGCATGGCCTGAGCTCCACAAGCTACGAACTCTAGGTTCGCGCATGCTTCAGGTCGCTACAAAAATGTCAACTGTCCTAGTCATTTCCTCACAAGGAAATTATCTTCAACTGCACGGCTATGTCAACAGTTCCAGAATGCAAAGAACAAAGTTAGATAGAAAGAATCGTTAGTTAGACTTGTTTTACAACAATTATGCGTCTTATTATTAAGATGTCGGTTTATAGGTTTATCGTAGGTTTATAGCGAATAACATTGACAATAGCCTGGGCACGGAGTGTCTCCACAGAGATCCTTCTCCACCAAAAAGCCTCGACTCAACAGTCGGAATATAATCAACAGGTACAACAACTCGGACACACAATAACACGGGTTACCAGCGGCGCTAAGCTCGCGTTCAATAACTCTGGGATAGGCCTGTACACAACAGTTACCTTCCAATAACATCTAGTCAACGGGATCAGTCCCGGACAAGGCATACTCAAAATACCTTCATACAATAACATCCTGCTATAACAGGGTAGCCTTCACCATACTATAGGAAACCTTACATAACTGTACCTGTCAGACGACAGTACACGCAACAGAGCGTTTAACTAACAAAAAAACGATCCATAAAACATGTGATCAAATACAAGAGTGGAAACTAATTTCCATAAGCAAAATAGCAATGAAAGGAGATGCGAATACAAATCGTACTCTGTCCTTATCAATAGTAGTTTTGTCTCACAATGAAGCAGGCGTGCTTTCAGGTCACTGGGTTACATAACCAGTTTATTCAAGGCCGGCGATTTAATCAATATAAAACTGCACCTGGCCAGTTCATAAAAAACTTTACCATAGGTTACGGACTTCTAAAGAGTCCGTGTATAAAACACACGCAATAAATCTGAGTCTGTCTGTTAGGTAGTCAGCCCGAAGGCTGGTTGGATCCTCAAAAAGTACCGCCGTTACGTTATGTGAGTAGATACCCACAAAAACCCAAGGCAGCACTATTTTGAGGAATTCTAGGCAAGAAGAGGAGTGAGGTAGTTTGCCATTGCTTTCCTCACTGAGTCAGAACAGTAGTCCTAACCTTATGAGTTCAACCTTTCACAGCATTCACAGGCACTGACTGTGCCTCGAATGCCATTACTAAGCCCCACCCATACCTCAGTAGCTTCCATATAATCACAGCCATGAGTGAGACTGAGACATCGGTGAAAAGCCACCTTTTACTCTAGCCTGTGCCAACTGACAACTGAGTATAATAATACAATTCCGTCTTTCTACCAAAGACGTCTAAATGAAAGTAATCTTACAATAACTGGAGCTCTTTGCTTTAAAAATACACACATCAAAAAAAGTTTTGCATCACCTCGGTTCCAAGAGTTCCGGAACCGTTAAATACAAAGGGAATAGAGATCAACACAAACAACATTTCAGCTCGTTTTATTGCTCATGAGACCCACACATTGCATGTTGTACCATCATACAGCTAGACTTTCAGCATTTGTGGTCCAGATTGCAGTACACACCACTACCTCTAATACCCAGTAGCACGTCCTCTTGCATTGATGCATGCCTGTATTCGCCGTGGCATACTATCCACAAGTTCATCAAGACACTGTTGGTCCAAATTGTCCCACTCCTCAACGACAATTCGGCGTAAATCTCTCAGAGTGGTTGGTGGGTCAAGACGTCCATAAACAGCCCTTTTCAACATATCCCAGGCATGTTCGATAGGGTTCATGTCTGGCGAACATGCTGGCCACTGTAGTCGAGCGATGTCGTTATCTTGAAGGAACGCATTCACAAGATGTGCACGATGAGGTCGAGAATTGTCGTCCATGAAGACAAATGCCTCTCCAATATTCTGCCGATATGGTTGCACTATGGGTCGGAGGATGTCATTCAGGTACCGTAAAGCCGTTTCGGAGCCTTCCATGACCACCAGTGGCGTACGTCGGCCCCACATAATGCCACCTCAAAACATCAGGGAACCACCACCTTGCTGCACTCGCTGGACAGTGTGTCTAAGACGTTCAGCCTGACCAGGGTGCCTCCAAACACGTCTCCGACGATTGTCTGGTTGAAGGCATATGCGACACTCATCGGTGAAGAGAACGTGATGCCAATTCCGTGGGGTCCATTCAGCATGTTGTTGGGCCCATCTGTACCGCGCTGCATGGTGTCGGGGTTGCAAAGCTGGACCTCGCCATGGACGTCGGGAGTGAAGTTGCGCATCATGCAGCCTATTGCGCACAGTTTGAGTTGAAACACGACGTCCTGTGGCTGAACGAAACGCATTATTCAACATGGTGGCATTGCTGTCAGGGTTCCTCCGAGCGGCAATCCGTAAGTAGCGGTCATCCACTACAGTAGTAGCCCTTGGGCGGCCTGAGCGAGGCCTGTCATCGACAGTTCCTGTATCTCTGTACCTCCTCCATGTCCGAACAACATCGCTTTGGTTCACTCTGAGACGCCTGGAAACTTCCCTTGTTGAGAGCCCTTCTTGACACAAAGTAACAATGCGGACGCGATCGAACTGCGGTATTGACCTTCTAGGCATGGTAGAACTACAGACAACATGAGCAGCGTACCTTCGTCCTGGTGGAATGACTGGAACTGATCGGCTGTCGTACCCCCTCCGTCTAATAGGCCCTGCTCATGCATGGTTGTTTACATCTTTGAGCAGTTTTAGTGACATCTATGAACAGTCAAAGGGACTGTATCTTGGATACAATATACACAGTCAACGTCTATATGCCGGAGATCTGGGAACCGAGGTGATGCAAAACTTTTTTTGATGTGTGTACAAGTCAATAATTGATAGTACATCAAATAAAAACGTGTCTCACATGACACAAGCAAAAATAATAATTGTGGCGCAGATTCACACACTAGATCTGCTTAATGATACGTTGGGAACTAAGTTCGATGCTAGGCAACGAAACATTCCTTCTAGTTGTTAGGTTCAAACTTGACCAAGAATAGCTATCTGAGCTTATTCAAAATGAAATATAATGCATTTACAAAACTGGTAGTTACAGTCGACTACCTAAATGATACGACCGTTCTAACGACAGTCAGGGGTATAACAAAGGATGGCTGCGAAGAATGCAGTTAATTAATAACCATGGCACCTGATTGCCATAACTAATGTCAGCAAAGACTTGAAAATTACCCCAAGTAGGGTTGAACAAAATAGCCTCAAAATGACTACGATCAGGTTCAGCAAAAGGTAGGCATTGACGTTCTACGACGTTCATCAGGCTGCACCAGGGCTGACCAAAATGTCTGACCCCAAGGGTGTCTCACTCTAAGCTGAAATAAATGACATCTAACTAATCTAGTTACATCCCTACCTAGAAAAATGGCTGACACTGAGTGTGGTTGGTTCACAAACTACATTAAATCTACTATACCACCAGAAACTAGAACAAAGAAGGGGTGTGACAAAAACTCACGAAATGGAGGAGCTCTCACTCAGCTCTCTAATCCACAACAAGGGTTGTACAAAATCCTCTCTGGCTCTCTGGATCGGTATCCTCCTCATCAGGATTCCCATCTGGACTCCTCCAAAGACCAGGGTTCGATTTGTCCCTGTCGACATCTTCGTGGATATGCCTGGAAATGGCATTTTTGGCTCCTTCCTTCTCGTTCGTCGTCCTGGAAGTTCCACCATCATGCTAGTTCCCGTAGAAACATCACCCTCATACCGGGATGGTATTAGCCCATGGTGACTGCTTCAATCATGGTGAATAAAAGTCCAATCACGTGGGTAGCGAAATAAGTTGCGTAACAATTCATCCTCTCACTTTCAAAATGATAATGTTTGTCGTGAATGTTACAGGCTTCAATTATAAAATACGACACAGCCTTAATCTTGCAGATGTGGAATAGCATGTGAGCTAACACTGTTTTATAATTCTGCACGTGCTAGTGACGCTACTTTTGTATCACGCCGCATCCGTGAATTATACGTTGTTTTCAGAATGAAACTTTCACTTTGGCAATTTAAATATCTCATACAATTATAATCACACTTATTCAGGATAATTGTAACACTATTACCTGTATATTTCCACTAGGCATCTGCCCTCCACATACGCGTGGGTAAAATGTGGTGTTACAGCAATGTTGTGCAATACACTATACTTGCCAATAATTATTTCCCAAGCTTCTTCTTTAGTTCACTGGGCTTCAAGAACAGTGAATAAAAGTATTAGCGGGCTCGATGGCACCTTATAATCACTTTTAACGCTTAACAGCGGATATTCTTCTACGTCTCGTGGGACAAATGTAATTCCACGCCTACACAAGGCGGATTCTCCAGACGCAGTGCAAGGTACTGGGTGTCTCTAGAAAGTAGGTCGTCAAAACGAAGTCGTTGAGCGACTACTTACGTTCCTTTTTCGTATCTGCAAGGGTATTACCTTACCTAAAGTAAAAATAAACATTCTCCAAAATGTTTTAATAATGCAGCATGACGAAATGGAATATTCTGAGTCTTGTGGAAAGATAAAAATTAATTAATAAGACCTCAGATAAATAACGAGCAGTTTTCACCAAAGTCAAAAGTGCGATTCACCGCTACTTCAAAAAGTATCGCGTGATCTCTCAGCTTCACGTGGCTTCCTGGGTGTGTTCAAAAGTACAACATCCCATCATAAATGCTCTGTCATAAAAAAAAATATCACATGAACCATAACTCAGCGGGTTCAGTATGGACACTTAAAGAGAATGGATGAGAAGAAGATTCCCAAGAGGATACATGAGATGCAGATGCAGAAGAAACGACCAAGGGGAAGACCAAGAGATAGATGGCTGAAAGGAGTGGAGGAATGTGTCAAGAAGAGAGGTGAGGACTGGACCAGAGTGACAGCGGAGAGGTGGTGGGAAGAAAGAACTAAGTGGCGAGGCTTATGTTCCAAACAGACCCAGCCTGGGGCTGGAAACTGTACAAGATGATGATGATGATGATTAACTCCTCCCATAAGGTTGGCGTTAGGAAGGACATCCGGCCATAAAAGTCACTCACGCCAGGACTCTTTGTAGGCCAGTTCGTATGATAAAACCATGAAACTGTGTTTTACACAATATTATGGATAATTAGGGCTCAGATTTCTATCACCGAACTAAATATGGTGTTTCTCAGCACTCACCCAACTGCCTCTAGCACCTTAATGAAGCATTAACCTTAAAATGCAATGTTGTTTAGCGTTCGCATTTCATCGATACCGTACGTGATTAAGTGGTCAAGAAGATTTAAATGAGAACTTTACAACATAGAGTCAGTCATGCGTGATTGGATAGAAATTAAACATGGTTGTAATTGTTCGTTGCCCAGCTGACCACTCTCGTCATTAATTAGGCTTCATTAGACGGAAAGAGCACGTAGGCTACATGCTGCTCGCTATACATATTCATTTCATTTCAATGGCGTGTTCTTTGTGTTAATAACAGAGGATACCTGATTAATACCTCCCATGATATATTACTCTCCCACAGGTGATCACGGTTTATAACTTTTATTTCCATTTTTTTTCTCATACTAGACATTAGTAGTAACATTACCAGGAGCATAAGGCTACTTCCCGTGTAATAACTTCGGACCAGACTTTCAGGTTTTTTAAATTGCCATTTGAAGTTTTCAAAAACATAAAATAGGCATTTTTAGGTTTTAATAGATAGAATAGGTTTTTAATAGGTCTTTATGTTTTAAGTGTAGCAATCGTATACATAAACTGCGCAAAGCTTAACATTAATGCCGAATTGTTAGTAGAAAATCTGATTATAACTAGAGTGTAAATATTTTACATAATGATACGTCTTTTATCAAATCTTCACTGAGAACGTCACACTTTAAGCAATATTTTTTCTCCTTAAATACAGTATGTTAATTATTCAAATTCAATATAACCACGGATGTCAGAGGTGATTTTCACACTCAAGCCGGTTTAACTAACTTTGTTAAATTGGAATATAGGATTCTTGGAAATAATAAGAGATTTATTCCCACTTTCCAGGCAGTAAATAAAAAAGGAAGCTTGTAGCTTTACGTGACCATTAATATCGCGATCATGAGCCACGGGTCCTCCATTGTACGTGGAATCCTAAACACAGGACATGGCATTTCACTTCGAAAATCTCACATGTATTGACCGGGAATCGAACCCGGTCTACCTTGGTGAGAGGCAAACAGCTTGACCACTGCGCCACCACGCCCTCAGGCAGTAAATAACCAAGCAATAAGATATAAGCTGAAAAGTTCTCAAAATGTTTGAATTTTCTGGCAGGAAGAATATCTTTCAATCAACTAAACTAAGAATAAGCACTATCTTCAGATTTACCCTTAAAAATTATTGACTAAATTTCAAATCTACTACATTAAATGGAAAAGAACTGCAATTAGGTATTTTTAGGTACTTGCATATCATTTAGGTCTTTTAGGAACTATAGAATTCATGAATCTTTTGAATGTGATTCGGTAAAGCTTAAAACATTTTTGTATTTAGAAGAAGGAAAAAATAGGCAAAAACCTAAGAATTCGGTCCCTAGTAATAATGCAGAGATCCTAATCGTGTCTCCAGCATCTCCGCGCCAGGTGTGAGGAACGCTGGAGAAGAGACGAAAGCTCTCGTATTCTATGGCACGATGGGGTTTTCACAGACGACAGCATAATGGTGATATAGTATCTAATGATAGGCTATAATGTTAACCATAGTTCACATAGTGGGACATGTTTCGAGATATAATTGACCTGTTCATCAGCAATTTAAGACCATAAAATTAATATTGCTTATAAACTAAACTAATCTAAATATTATAAATATTATAATCATAGCTTTTCTTAGAATACTCGGGACTTGCTTTTTCATTAACAATTAAGCTCGTACAATTAGTTTTATGATTTGTTTTGATTTGTAATGTTTTTTGAAATTCAAATTCGTAACTTATTATAATGTGCGTTTTAACAATTAGAATAGATTAGTTTATAAGACATACTTATTTTAAGGTGTTTAATTACAACATAGCTTAGTGGTAAGAGCACCTTGCTGTTAATAAGGGAGGTCTCTGGTTCGGATGTCAGGGGTAGCAGTATCCCATTTTCCCACAGATTTCTCCATCATTGACTCTTCTCACAAAGGGCATAATACTGTATTTCAACATTTGATTCAAGAAATCAATGAATTACAAACCTTAGTAAAAAGAGATTAACAAAGTAGGCCTAGATTAAACAATAATCGATTTATCTTTATTGTTTACGATGAATGATGAGGACAGAAATGACGCATGTAAAACTACTCTAATGGTTTAATTATGATTGCTTATGTTGGAATGAAAGTAATGAGTAATGACATTATAGTTAATTAACTTCCGTCTTCTGAATGGACTATTTTTACGAGCTCCAACGTTCACCTCCCTCATGAACATAACAGAGTTATTCCACTGACTCGCAGTAGACAGCTGTTTACATTCAGCAACCAGACAATATGTATATACAGTAATTTGGCTGATCAGCGCTCATAGATTTTTTGTTTCTTTATGGATACATCTTGAAGAAATTAACCTTGGCATCAACGTGCATAAAGTGACTTGGGTCACACCCCTTTCCTTCTAAGTGAACATTAATGTTGACAAGAATTTAAATATTAACGCATTCAAGCCAGAGATAGAAGCATAGCAATCCACAACAATAGTCACCATCCATTGTTGAATTCATCTCTTACGTCGTAGCAAGGCAGTACAGTAACTGGCCTGAATATTATTATAATCATGTGCACGTTTGTGGTGATATTTTTCTTCGTGTTCTGTACTCCTCTACCCCCAATCTTTTCCTATTTCATATTATTTTCTTGATCTATCCCAAGGATATTTGATACTGTACTTGCCTATTTGTTGGGTTATTTCTGTTTGTAAAGGACCGCAATTTGCAAGTTGCTCGAAAACAAGGACTCTTTTACAGGGTGAATTATTTCTTAGTTCTTCTTCTTCTTTCAGTAGATCTGTCCGCAGACAGGTTTCAACTGGACGTTCTCCAATTCTCTCTGTCCTGAGCATCTTCTTTCATTTGCTTGTAACTTCTTCCTCTCTTCACATCTGTTAACATTCCTCTTTTCCCTTCTACTTTACCTTCCACGATTCGTTGTAGTAGACAATTTCTATGTATTATGTAACCCATCCAAGATGTTTTCCTCTTCTGTATCATCCTCATGAAACTCCTCTCCTCTCCTACCATTCTTAGCACCTCCTCATTTCTCATTCTATCGATCCATTTCACTTTATCCATTCTTCTCCACAACCACATTTCAAAACATTCTAAATAGTGTTGTTCTTTCTCTCTGACTGTCCATGTTTCCGAACCATAAGACACCACACTCCTCACAAAACATTTTGCAAACCTGTTCCTAAGCTTGATCGGTATGCTTCTGGCTGTTAATGAACCTTTCACTCTCCCGAAAGCTTTTTTTCTCCATGGAGATTCTGCGTCTCACTTCTTCTGTACAACTTATGCAGGAGCTCATCAAGCTTCCTAAATACTGGAATGATTGAACTTGTTCTAATACCATTCCATCTATTGTTATATTACATGTGTTTTCTTCTTTTCCTATTCTCATTACTTTGGTCTTGCTAATGTTTATTTCCATTCCAAACTTTTTGCCCACACTTAAAATATTCTGCATCATTACTTGGAGCGCTTCCCCCCGTTTCTGCTAGAACAGTTATGTCATCAGCATAGCCCACTTATTGGTTTTATACTCTTTTCACTACCAGTCCTATTTATTAAATGTCCCCTCATAATGAAGATTATGTCAAATGCACAAATAACTAAGAGCTGTATAGAAACTATTTCTTAGCAAAGAGCAACCAAAATTTGAATGTTCTGTACAATGCAGGTTTAATAAAAAAAACTACAAAGGCAAAAGACTCACTCAAACTCTTAGACCCTTCAATAATCGCTCACCAAACCAAGCTGAGTAACTCCAAGTGCACTATTAAAATGCCAACGAACGTGGAAGAGAGTTAACAATCTTTAACTAAAATTTCGTATCTAGAGGAAACAAAGCTAACAACAAATAAACACAAGAAATCTAGGAACGATGATAATAATCTGACCAGGTACCGGTACTGTATTCTCAGACATCCTCAGCTCGATTTTCTACTGATCTACTCTCAGCAGCTCAACTCTGGTGGGACAACCAGCTGCGATATGTATATTGTTGTTAATAAAATTTAATTGCAGCCGAATGGCCAAAATACAATTCATATTGGTTATTTAGTCTATAGATCTTTGCTATTCTCTAAAACTGATTCTGTCCTTTTTTTTTTTTTTTTGCATCGGTTGATGTGATAGTGTTCACATCCTTCACCACACAAAGTACACACACACTCCTTTCCTACTTCACGGAAATGTGTCGTCGCACATAGTTGGTGGTGATATCCATGAACCGCTAAACTTGTGATGACATGCCTTAATTCTTGATTTGCCTCCGTCCAGTGTCGGTACCACATGGCGTCTGTACAATAAAATTCAAGCCAAATATCTTCCCTTTTTTGTCTTCTCTCTTCAAGTACCTTGGCACTATTTTGAGTGGATGGTAGTAAGAACATTGCCTTTATTCCATCGATACAGAAGGTCTCTTTGGCCATTTCATATACCAGTCTTGACTTTGAGTTTATTCCAACACAGAAAGCTCTTTTAAGAAACCTTGCCTTCACTTTTTCTATGGATCGGAGGTCTGCGAGTGTTAGGTGATCCCATATAATCTGTATCTCATAAGTTGTTACTGGGCTCACTACTGCATGAAACAGTTACATTGCTGATTTTATTGATACATTCTGTAGATCTTTTATTGTATATATCGTTGTTGTGTTATTCTTTAAAGGCTTTGCGACATCGTGGTCATATAGCGTTGGCAAAGAGGTAAGCTGATTTCTTGAAACGATCAACTTGACCTAATTGCCACAAAGCTGTATCGTGGATTTAAAACAATGTTTTAATGCAAACATTTGTTAGGATTGCTCCAAGACAGCAACAAACTGCAGCAGACTGAGTAACAATCCATATTTGCTGAGATGTACATTACATAAACCTCCACCCACGCTACGCTGTTCTCTAGTATGAGCTTGAACGATCACACACCAGATGCTGCTCCTTAAAATCTGGTCTCACTCCGATGGACGTGCTTCAGCTAGAAGAGTGGTTCTCAGATGCTGGCCCGCAAGCTGGATGAGAAACTTCACTGCGACATGAACGGTTCAGGAGTGTGTCTATTATTTCAACATGTCGCTAACCATAATAGTGGAGTGGTTAACGTAATTTGTTGCCATTTTGGAGGCCCAGGTTTGGTTCCCAGCTTTGTCATGACTTCAATTCCAGTTTGAGGAACGTTAATTTCCAAGTAATCTAAATAATTAAAATGTTTCTAATACTTTCATGGCGATATACTCTAGTTCATGTACACCAACATATTCGGTACACCACGTAATATCGTTACTAGTTTCACTACCACGTAGCAGCATCTTCAGATAAACGGTTACTGCTGTGGTCTGTGATGCGGTGGCTCCTTCAGTGTCACAAGCCCTGTAAATGAATTAGCAGGCTACAACACAACAAATATTTTTCTAACATCACATGGTTTGAGTCTACACGCCCCTCGAGGTGGGATAGGGCATTTGGGAAGTATGAAGTCATGCCTACAATTCGCCTGAATTGGAGAGCTCAGAGGCCTGGGTTCGATTTCCGGTTCTGCTAGAAATGTAATTCTGATCTGAGGGCTGGAACAGTGTGCAATCAGAATCTCGAGGTAAACCTGAGAAGAAGTGGGTACGATCCCACCTCCGTCATCCGCTATTGTACCCAATGGTATATGCTTATCCGTGGTTTACCTACGTCTACTCCAGCCAAATTCCCGGATGGCCACGGCTGCCTCCGCCCCAACCCACACCTGAATTACAAATACACTCACTAATACAGCCATCACAATAAAAGAGGTTGTGAGACAGAGTTCCGCACTCACCCAAGTGGGGCTGAATGACCACGACGTCCAAGCCCCTAAAAAGGAAGCAACAAGAACAACAATGAATTGGAGAGCGCGCAAAACCACTTCTACTTTTGAATGATTCTATTCATTCTTCTCGGTGTTGTCCTTACGATCCCGCGGCATAAACTATCGAAATGTTATAGGCATAACTAGTGCCTATTGATGCTATGGAAGGTTCTGACTCAGTGAGGAAAGCAATGGCAAACTACCTCACTCCTCACTTTGCCTAGTTCGCCTCAATATAGCGCTGCTTTCAGATTTTGTGGTTTCTACTCGCATAAGGTACGGTGGCGCTTTTTGAAAATCTGACCAGCCTCCGGGCTGATTAATATACATAGCCTACATATTATACTGTACTGTACAACTGCTTTTCGCTTGAGGAAGGCAGCAATGAGATGAGGGTAGTATGTGCTCACGCCCGCTTAAGGGCAAGGTGCGTGGTAGACCGTCACACTTACTTGTGCATAACGTAACTTTTATCACGCAACATTTGGCTTAAGCCCCAGGCTAAGAATATATCCATGTGAAAACAGTGAGTCATAAAAAGAACTTAATAAGAAAATAAGAGCGCAGATACGTACACCAAGAAAGCCACTTAGTCAGTGCCTACTGAGTGTCTGCGCAACGGGCCGATATATTCTACCGAGTAATAAGCAGGTTGTCATGGCTACGATTAGAGCGCTGTGAGTAGCGAAGCCCATTTCTCTTCCATCACCGCCTTACCGCGCACTCGCAAACAAGTGAACTCCCGACATTATAGTACTCTCACATTCCTCGTCAACGACCAGCGTGGCCACTCAAACGTTAAGCAGTAGCACACGCCAACAATAAGCATTGTTTGCTGCTGACCAAGAGCTAATGGTTCTTGACCAATAGCATGCTTGCTCTTTCACTCCACGTGGAGTCCAGAGTTCGTCCCTGGCTGTCGGCTTCCATGTGAGGTCTCCAATGTAGCACACTTACACCCAGTTTTGCCCAGTCTCGCAGCTTGCTCTCAGTGGCTACGGTGGAGAGTTGACAACGCTGTGCCTCGAGCTGGGAAAGTCTTGGCTCTCTGCAGGCACGGAACGTAGGCCTAAACATGGATGTCCAGCTAGGTTTTAAAAGCGTTTCAAAAGGAAAGTATGAGAACTATAAATTCACCATCAACTCTGAATCCTTGTCAGAATAGTTGAGTTCTGAACACTATCATCTCATTGGACTTTCAAGGGAGGATTCGCGTTTTTTTTTAAATTTATTTTATTTTTTATTGTCAAATGCAGAGTGAATCTACCTTGAAGCTGCCACAGATTTTTCAAGTGGGACGCTCCGAATACCTTTGGGTCTTTGATTTCAGGGTAATGAACCCAGCTTTTTTCCCCCCAGGATAATTGCTCATTCTATGGTCGTTCAGTTTTATTCATTATCATCAAGTGCCATAATTTCTGCCTTTGAGACGAAGTGATGGGTCCATGCCAAGCATTCAAGACATAAGTCACAAAGCACTGTCTGGAAGCAGAGGCATTGCAGAGCTTTCTAATTTCTATCCACAGTGTGGAGGAACGTCTGTAGCTCTGTCACTTACTGTGCGTCACAAAGTCAACGGCCTCTTTCTCAGGAATATAAATACTAACGATTAGGAATCCTCAAAGGAGAAATGCTATTTGTAGGTCACTCAAAGAAGAAGTTTGGTCACTACTTACGCAGCGGTAAAACATGCGAATTATAGAGAAACTAGCAACCCACCCGGCTTCGCCCGGGAACAGTTATGAAAGCATTACGTGATAAGCGCTTTTATTTCGATGTCAATGAACTACGACCTATATCCGTTTTACGAATCGGCATGATGGGTTAAAATCACTGACTGGACTATTAATTATATTATCATGGACATGCATGTGCAATGAATTCTTGCCAGACGTAGGCCTAATTTAAGAATGGCGAGGTGCATGAAACATGAATCCCCCTTCCGTTCAATCCTAACTTGACTGTGTATTTTGCGGAACCAAAAGTTCACAGGCGAAATGAAGAAAAGCCGAGTTGCATTTCCAGGGAAACTCTAAACATAACCACTCTTCTCTGAAGTCTTAACTCAACACGACTCGACAGTTTGTTGTTGGCTTTATCTGGCGTAATACGCTCGCCCGCTAGCTAGGCTGTAACTGGGGTGATATGCTCGCCCCTAGCTAGCTCGCAAACTGTCGCCTCAGTAATTGAATGGAGATTGTTGGAAAAAATGAAAACGTAAAAACACTTATAGGGGGGGGGGGGGGGGGGGGTGTATTGAAGATATGCTCTCGCAGACTTTTTTGTAGAACTTTTCATGCTGAACAATTCTTACACCCATAGTATATAGATACTTTTCACTGGTTGCCTATCGTAGGCTTAAAAAGCGCACGAACGCCAGGTTTCGTTTCCGACGTTTTCACTGAAATCGTTACTGCTTGGCTTCCTTTGATCATAAATAAATTATTTTTACAGAAACCTTCCTCGAGATATCCTTTATAGAGTGGTGTAATCCGCATCAACATCCATCCAGTGGTTCTCGAGATTACCCGTGACATCCAAGACTCGGAGACTTTGTTTTATACTAAGTAGAGACGTAACTTGTATCATACGGAATACGCAAGTAAGTTAGTTATGCTACCTCCATAGTCTAGGTTACGAATTAAGATTCCTGTCCCAAAGTTCTGGGTTCGGTCCCCAGATCTGAAAAGAAATGGAATTTTGATCTTAATATGATCGTTGTTGGTTCATTTGAGGGGTTCTAACACCGGGATCATTTAGCTCCATGTAGCCTACACTGAGTGACCACATGTCACGGAAAGGATAGTTCAAAGAGCAAATGTGCCGTGTATGACTCCTGAGCGTTGCGGCTAGCTGCGACAGAGCAGAGCAGTCTGTCACAGACATGAGTTTAGAGAAGATGGCAACACGTCGCGAGTTCACCGATTTTGAACGTGGGATGATCATCGGCGCACGGCGCATGGGTCATAGTATTTCATAGATTACACGCAAATTCGGGTTTACGAGGTCAACAGTGTCGAGGGTGGATCTTCAATTTGGCAGAGATAATATTAGTATCCGCGTAAACCGCCGCACGGGACGACCACAGGTGTTTAACGAACGGACATCACGTCGTCTCAGCAGAATCATACGGGGCGATCGCAGGGTTACTGTGAGTCAGATCACCGCTCAGTTAAATGTTGGGGGTCAGGAATCCATTTCTACCAGGACTGTAAGGAGGCACCTGCACCGCCTAGGCTTCAATAGCCGACATTTTCTCATGGGACCATCCTTCCCGAGACTTTTGGTCACTGAGTGTATTTTGGTGTGTGTACTGTAATTTGTCCGATTACTTATGTTATTGTGGTGTCTGTAGTACTGCGTGTATTTGTAATTTAGGGCAGGAATGGGAAGGAGGCAGACGTGACCTTAAATTAGGAACCATACCAGCATTTGCCTGGAGTAGAAGTGGGGAGAACCACGGAAAACCACTTCCAAGAGAGCATACGAAACGCATTGTGTGCGTAAGTGACATCAGTTTTTTTTTTTTTTTTCGTATAGCCTCCTGAGAGGCCGAGTGCAGGTCTTTCTAGTCGACGCCCGTGGGCGACCTGCGCGTCGGGATGAGATATGGAATGGATGAAGATGAATGAAACTGGGCGATAATCGCCGTCAATCTACTCACACGTTCAATTCTTGGAAATCCCATCCGTGTGCATAGAGCTGATGGTTAAGGTATCCCAAGTGCATAAGGAAAGTAACAGAATCAAGGACAACTTGTCCTTTTGGTAGATTACATCGATGCTCTGCCCGTTGAAACAACAATCATCATCACCATCAAGGGCAGATGACTTCGCTGTTTCGCCCCTTAAAACAACAATTACGAACGAACAACCTAAGTAACTGTTGTTGCTTAGTTTAGGGACTGTGACATCGTGGTTATATAGCCCCGTGTATTTGCGTGTGTTGCAGAATATGTGTGATAACCTGTGTTATTGTGATGGCTATACTAGTGTGTGTATTTGTAAATTGACGATAGGATTGGGAATAGGACGGTCGTGGCCTTACGTTATGAACCATCTCAGCTTTTTCCTGGAGTTGAAGTGGGGGGAAAACCACGGAGGACCACTTCGAAGATGACTGAGGTAGGAATCGAATCCACCTCTTCTTAGATTTGCCTCACGAGACTGAGTATACCCCGCTCCAGCCCTTACACCAGAATTGAAATTTCTTGGTAGGGCCTGGAATCGAACCTGGACCTCCGGGGCGATAGCCAAAATCACACGCCGCTACACCAACTAACTAACTAACTTACTAACTAACTACTTACTAGCTAAATAACTTCTCAGAAAGCTTGGAGCAGCAACACCACTGCTGAATACCGGACCTGAACTTAATCCATCTTCTATCGCACAACACATTAAAAAGAGGTCAGAAGATGTTCCAATAGATGCCTGCCAAAAGAAAAATGTGCAAGAAAGTCTTAAAGCAATCAGCGATCAGTTGGATGATAACCCGTTCTATTCATCCCCTTTTACGAGTGCTGAACTTAACCAAGCAATTAGATCTCTGGAAACTGGAAAAGCAGCTGGTCAGGATGGTATATTTCCGGAATTTATAACTCACCTAGGAAGAAATGGCAGAAAGTGGCTCAGGAATATTTTCTCAGATATTCTAGCCAAAGTACAAATACCACCAGAATTCAAAATAGCAAAAATCATCGCAATCCTTAAGCCTGGGAAACCAGCAGATGACCCAGCCAGTTATCATCCGATTTCACTCCTTAATGTTTGCTGTAAACTTCTGGAAAGGCTAATTTACAATATAATTTACTGCAAATTAAACAGCAGAATACCACCAGAACAGGCTGGATTCAGGGGAAAACGAAGCTGTTGTGAGCAAGTCTTAGCTCTAACATCCTTTATAGAAGCAGTATTCCAAAGAGGACTAAAAACATCTGTGGCTTTCCTCGACTTAACTGCTGCCTATGATACAGTGTGGATTGAAGGATTAATGCTGAAGTTAAAACAAGCACTACCGTGCAGAAGACTCACTGCCCTGTTATCCACCATGATTAGGAATCGTTATTTCAGAGTGTACTCAGGCGACAAGATGAGTAAGTCGTACACCTTCAAGAACGGCCTCCCTCAGGGATCTGTCTTAGCCCCATTATTGTTCAACCTATATGCAAGCGATGTACCAGCAACAGTGTCCCATAAGTTCTGCTATGCTGATGACTCTGCCATAGCAATCCAAACCAAATATCTGGACGACGGGGAAAAAATCCTAACACAGGACATGCAACTTGAAAACTATTTCAAACAGTGGAGGCTTTGCCCAAACCCATCAAAAACTGAGGTCACAGCTTTTCACCTTAATAGTAGAACCTCCAAACAAGAGCTGAACATTACATTCTGCGGAAGGAGGCTGAGAAACAATCCCAACCCCAAATACCTAGGAGTAACTCTGGACCGTTCTCTGACCTACAATAAACACCTTGAGAATACTGCAGGAAAACTTAAGAACAGGAACAATATCATCCGCAAACTGGCTGGCACAACATGGGGTGCCCATGCAAGTACTCTTCGTATGGCAAGCCTTGCGCTAGTCTACTCTGTTGCCGTATATTGTGCACCGGTATGGCATAGAAGTGCTCATGTCCACAGAGTGGATACTCAGCTCAATGAGTCCTTAAGGATCATAACGGGCACATTAAGATCAACCCCTGTGCCATGGTTGTACGTCCTGGCAGGCATTCCACCTCCACAACTGAGACGACAACAAGCAGCTGCCCACGCTTGGAAAACTTACATCTGTTCTGACTTCAAGCACATTCCGGTTCACTCAGTACTGAGTAATCCTCCACCCATGCGCCTGAAATCCAGGAATCCTATTTGGAGTGATGACATTATTAAACAGCCAGAGCCTTACAACATCAGCAAAATCTTGAAGGAAAGGTGGAGAGATATTTCTTGACCTCACCAAATCCACTTATATGATCCTTCCCAGCATATCCCAGGAATTGATCTACCAAGAGCTCCGTGGTGCCAACTAAATCGTGCTCGAACTGGTCACGGAAGGTGCAAAGCAATGCTACACAAATGGGATTGGCTAGATTCACCAGCTTGTGACTGCGGAGCTCAAGAACAGACCATGTACCACACCATTCGGGAGAGCCCACAGCGTAGCTTCGCAGGTGAATGGGAAGAGTTCATGAAAGCATCAGCTCCAGCGCTTTCCTGGTTGAAGAGCCTTGATGTTCATTTTGATTGTTATGTACATATTTGTATATATATGTAGATCACTTGTACCATACGAAAAAAACAACTCGCCGACAACTAACTTACTACCAAATAATTAACAACTATCTTACTAACTTACTACTAAATAACTAACAACTAACTTACTAACTAGTAACTTACTAACTTACCTAACGAACTAACTTTCTACATACTAGCTAACTAACTTATTATTATTATTATTATTTAGGCTATCTCTCGTGATACAAGTATGATTGACTTCCAAGGTACGGTTGTATAAATCTTCGCTGTATAGCAATATTAGGCCTTATCATATCTCATGAGTTATTTTGTGACGGGCTAACTAACTACATACTAACTACTTATTAACTAACTAACTACTTACTATATAACTTACTAACCAATAAACTTACTACTACTACTACTACTAGGGGCAGATGACCTCGTAGTTCCGCCCCTTAAAACAACAATAACTAAATAACTAACTTACCACTAACTAACTAACTACAAAATTAACTTACTACTAACTACTTATTAACTAACTACTATATAAATGTCTACTTACTAACTAACCTCATCCTAACTACTAATGAACTACTAACTACTAAATAACTTACTAGACTACTAACTAACTACTTACTACAAAACAACGAACTACTTTTTAACTAACTACTAGCTAACTACTAACTCACATCATCATCAACAACGTTTCCTTTTCATTCTGGCGGAGCGGCCCAAACAACCTCGCTTTTAAAAGTATAGTATGATTTACGAGGAAATTCACTCAGCTGCAGATGAACTTTTGATTAAGAACGTGAGCTAAATGCGCGGATAAAAACGGGCTTATACAGTATGTGACTTTCAGTTGTGTTGGAATCCACCGTATCATTTTCTGATTTGAGCCATGATACATTCCCCCAGTCATTCCTTTCTCAGACCTTCTAACAATAACAATTTTTCCGGGTAATTACAATAATCAGCTGTGAACCCTAGCCCATCGCCCGTCTTATCGCAGTTGTTTCGCCTGACTTGCACATTACTATTCTCATTGGCTTGCTGTAATAAGCTGTTTCCTGCACCACCCATTAGCCGCTATCTCGCAGATCAGTAATGCTATACCTGAGTCCTGCGCGCCAATCACGACCTCGCGGGGTAAACCCAAAAGCAGTGGATGGGCGATGATACAATGACGAGGTCAAGGGTCTACTCTGGAGAAGAGCAATAAATTGATGGGACATAAATCTCAATCATTTTGATCGCTTTTTGATTGACTACATCAAGATTCAGCATCATTAGATCAATTCTGCGATAATTCCCCACGTGACTGTTAGTCGTAAGAGATGAGATCAGATTCTCAATAACAGCAGATGGAAGAGACGTTCCTTTCTAATCCCTTCTCCATGCAAATATAACACGCAAGTGACGCTCATTCGGATTACAAGCAAGATGCATTAATTAATTAATATTTATTTATTAATTAACTAGCAGGTACCCGCGGCTTCGCTCGCGATAAAGACAATTGGGACGATGCATTATTGCTGAAAATTGGTCTATTCTATCACATCAATCGCGGCTACAGGTGGGTCCATTCTAATTCTGAAAATTCTAATACATACAGTGTATTGATATGAGCAGCAAAGTGGGACTTTCATATAGTTGAGAAAGTCCACAGGGTATGATGTTACCTTATGTGAACACATTTGAAAATTACTTTTTGGTTTTGCCATCTTCTGCTGAGACATAACAATTATGTTGTCCGGATACTCGTGAGCAGGCCACATACAGTTGTTCATGGGAAAAAATGGTTTTGTCTAAATGTACACCTGCTGCTGTTAAGTGTGTCATTGCGCTTTGTTAATGGAAATTTCTAATATTGTTGGAAAAGGGAACTGCACTCTTGCACACTGGAATGGCAAATCTATCGGAATATGGGGATTTAAAAGTATTTTTCCTTAAGCTATTCACAATGTAATTTTGCCATAATTATTGATGGTTTGAACGACAACATGACGCTATTAATAGACCCATAGTGAAAGATCTCTCACCTTGGCCGCTGGAGCACATTATGCAGTCTCTTCCAGTGTTACATCCCTGGGATTGAAATTCTCCAGATGCCTCTGTGGGTAATTAAAATTCCTGATTGTTGTTGTTGTATGTTTGAGTCTTCAGTCTTTTGACTGGTTTGATACAGACCTCCATGCCTCCCTCTCCTGAGCTAATCGTTTCATCTCTACATAGCTACTTCATCCTACATCCGAGGCAATCTGTTTAACCTTGGTCTACCCCTACAGTTCTTGGGCTCGACCCTCCCATCCATAACTAAGCTTGCTATTCCTGGGTGTCTTAATATGTGTCGTACCAACCTATCTCTTCTCTGCATAAGCAATCGCCAGAAACATCTCTCCTCTCCCACTCGTCTTAATACCGCTTCATTTGTTACCCTATCTACCCATCTATCTTCATCATTCTTCTGTAACACCGCGTTTCAATCGCTTCAATTCTATGTCAAACGATTCCTTTTCTGTAGAAATGCTGTCCTTGCCTGAGCCAACCTACTTTTGATATCCTCTTTGCTTCGTCCTTCACTGGTTATTTTGCTTCCAAAGTAACAGACGTCTCCTACTGCCCGTAGCGTTTCACCTGCCAATTTGATGTCCATAGAGGTTTTTGATCTTTTTCGGCTGCATTCCAATTTTTTTGTTTTACAATTATTGATTTTCATCATGAATTCTTTCCTCAAGACGGATTTCATACCATTCAAAAACTCATTCAAATTCTCTGGCGTATTGGCCAAGATGACGATGTCATCAGCAAATCACAGAGTCGAAGTGATTTCTCCTTGAATTTTCTCTCCCACTATACATTTTCTCCAATTTCCTGATTACTGTGTTTTTAGAGATCTTTGAAATGCGTTGCCCTCGCACATGGTGTAGATGCATTGTCAAAGGAAAACATTCTATGTTACGAACATGGGATGCATAACCGGTACCGAAAGCTTCTGCAGATTTAACACAATGCCTATTCTGAACAGCAGTTCCTTAAACTCAGATTTGCCAACATTTTATTGTATCTTTCCATGTGGTATATATCTGTACCTCAACATACAGAAGAGTGCTTTCAAAATCACGTCTTGTGTAAATTTTGCAAAAGGTAGTTCACAATTTTATAAGTGCACATTGACTATTTATTTATCGTATGGTTTTTAGTGCCGGGAGTGTCCGAAGACATGTTCGGCTCGCCTGAGTCTGTAGCTGCTTCCAGCGGACACCCTAAAGGGTGAGCTACAAGTTCCGTTCAATTTCAAGTAGTTCCAACTTTCGCCACAAGATATCAATGATACGTAGTGGTGAACGTTGGAACTTTGATAGAGCGTTCTGACGAAATCTAACCTAACAATTTTGCTTTACACAAGTTTAGTCTGTGAAAGGATCTTTTACATGCCATAAATCTATGACATGGGACCGCCGGCTTTACTTCCCCTCCGAAGGAAGGCATACTGAAGGATTTTCAACGCTCTTAAAAAAATCCGACGACTTCGGCCGGGTTTGAACCCGCTATCTTGGGCACAGCAGTTCAGCATGCTACCGACTACGCCACCGACTATGAGACGGCGGGATGCCTTTAGTGTTACGGAAACGGCAATAGCCGCCACAGAGCTTCGTTGCTACTGACATAACGACCAGACTGATATTTGTACTGAAATATACGGGATTTGTGAGCCCAGTGTTTATGAAATTGAACGTAGCTTGATCGCTACCTTTATTTAGTAGCCGCTACTGTAGTGTTTAAAACTTAAAGGCGGTATTAGAAGGCGCTTCCTCTAATTTTTTTACCCCTGGCACTACAGCCCATGAAGGGCTTAGGCCTATAATGCGACCGCTTCCCAGTCATTTGGCCTGCAGATATTGTGGTGACGCGTGGTCAGTGCATCGTATCCCTCGGCCGTTAATGTTGTTCTTCGTGACCGGGGCGCTGCCTCACTATCAGACAGCTACTCAATTGTCCTCACGAATCTGAATGCACACCGTTGCAAACCTCACGTCAGTGTCAAAAATCTCTGACGGAGCCGGGAATCGAAACCAGGGCCCCCAGTTGAGAGGCCGGCGCGCTACCCTGTTCTTATTGTGTTTATATATATCTTGAAAAATATAACAAATGGATTGGCATTGCCTCCTATAGGGATTTATATAAAATCGGATGTCATACCTTGAGGTAGTGTTGCCATGGAAACGGACTTTCCATTAGTTCAGTTTATCAGAGCGAAGATAGTTTTCTGCGAATATCTTTGAAAATATTGGTTTTAGGGCCTTAAAAAGTGGTTTTCGGTGTCCCGTAGGGACCTACCGAGTATTGTTTCTCGCATCGAGGGGCGTAAAATGAGCTGTGTCCGCTCTTTATGCGACAACTTCGATATTTTGTCCCAGTTGAGTATTTTTAGTGACTTTTCTGTTATGTTGCTCGTTCCACGGGAACAATGATTTATTTCTGGGTGAAAGGCATCCTATATGTTATCCCAGGGTATAAGCTGTCTCCATTTCAAATTTCATCCAAATCCGTCCAGCCGTTTTAGTGTCAAGAGGTAACAAACTAACACACACACAGACTTTCACAATTATAATATATAGGGATATAGGGATATAGGGATTAATGCATCTTGCTTGTTAGTACATTATGCAACGAGCCTATAATGGCAATAATTAAGACACGAGTATGATTATAAAACGAGCGTATGCGAGTTTTATAATTTACATACGAGTGTCTTAATTACCATTATAGGCGAGTTGCATACGACTGTTTATGTTTGACGATAATTATTATAACTATTTTATGTTCAAACATAAGTTATATATATTCATAAATATCTGTCGAGATTTCGCCAGTTTTATGTACTGAACAGAGCGCATGGGACGCAGAGAATGCCATGTATTTGACCATGGCCTTCTCGATCACCCCACTATGACACTAGGCAACGCAGTGAAATTTAAATTAGAAGGCCTTGGAACTCAGCGCGGGTGCGATGCTAACCTTATCTAATTGGTCAAACAACTGTTTCTTGAGCTGTGATTGGTGGGAGAAACTGTTTCATAACGAAAAATAGTGTTATAATGACCATCATTATGATACAGTTTTCTGATATATAATAATCAGGGACGAACATAAAAATAATAATAATATAATATTTTTGTCATGTGGCCTCCTGAGAGGCCGAGAGCAGGTCTTTCTAGTTGACGCCCGTGCGCGACCTGTGCGCCGGAATGAGGGATGAAATGAATGAAAGGATGTGGAAGGAAGTGGCCGTGGCCTGTCAGAAGGTACCATCCCAATACTTGCCTGGTGTTGAAAATGGGAAAACACGGAAACCACTTCAAGGACGGCCGACGGGGGGGGGGGGGGGCTCGAACCCACGCGTCTAACGAGTCAGCAGAGAGCTTGGCCCCATGACCTAACGCTGCGCTTTTAGTGAGCTGCCGGTTATAATGATAATAATAATAATAATAACAATAATAATAATAATAATAATAATAATAATCGAATGGAAAATATTGAGTAAAATTCTTGGTCCAGTCTGGTCAGAAAGAATCTGGATAAAACGGAAGTCTCAGGAGATTTATCAGCATGCTGAAAAAGTCACTGACACCTTATGAAAAAGGCGATGGAAGTTCTACGGCCACATTTTCAGAATGAACAATGACAGGCTCACCCAATGGAGTCTCAATCTTGCTCTCTCAATGAAAGTCAAGAACAACTGGCTAAGTGAAATAGAACAAGACCCTCAAGAAATTAGCATTACAGAGGAAATTATACAAGGGGTGCGTGATGGCGCAGTGGCTTAGCTTCTCGCCTTTCACCCGGACGCCCGGGGTTCGAATCCCGGTGACAGCGGGGTGGAATTTTCACCTGTAAAATCACGTGGTGTCAGGAAGGGCATGCGGCTTTAAATCCCTGCCCAAAAACAAAATAACCCCGGTTGGCTCCGGCGACCCCAATTAATTGGGAAAAGCCGAAGGAAGTTCTTTAGAGGAAATTATACAAGTTCAACTCCAGTTCAGAACACTAATCAACAACCATCATTTCTCTGAGAAATTGACTACCAGGACCAATATATCATGGGCTGAAGAACTGAGGAAGAGTTTCAATGCCCAGATGAAGAGATTTTGGGAGAATAAAAATATATAATTAGCTAAGTAAGTTTTATCGCACCCTACAGATGGGCATAACAAAATAATAATAATAATAATAATAATATCTTCCTGCTGACAATCACCAGATCTGGCCTGTTGTGTGATCCCGATTGATCAGTCAGAATAGTTCGGTTCCAATTTCAAATACAGCGAGAATCATAGCCTTCCGCTAGACCAACAGGCCACTGGGTATGTGCCATGGGACTTAGTATAGTGGAATCAATAAGTAAAAACTCTGTGGGAAACTAGACTCCAGATGGCAACTGTCAAAGCCGGTATTCAAACCACAGGTCACGAACCGACAGCTCATCATTGTAGTCTTGAGGTAATTCAACGCTCGCTTGATTACGCTAGAGGCAGCAACTTGGATCGTAAGCAAAGATACTTTATGTTCGACCCTGACTATTATGTGTTAGAAAACTGTATCATAATGATGGTCATTATAACACTATTTTTCATTATGAAACAGTTTCTCCCACCAATCACAGCCCAAGAAACAGTTGTTTGACCAATTAGATAAGGTTAGCATCGCACCTGCGTGGAGTTCCAAGGCCTTCTGAACTGCGTTGCCTAGTGTCATAGTAGGGTAATCGAGGAGGCCATGGTCAAATACAAGGCATTCTCTGCGTCTCATGCGCTCTGTTCAGTACATAAGACTGGCGAAATCTCGATAGATATTTATGAATATTTATCTTCGAACATAAAATAGTTATAATAATTATCGTCGAACATAAACAATCGTATGCAACTCGCCTATAACGGTAATTAAGACACTCGTATGGAAATTATAAAACTCGCATATGCTCGTTTTATAAATATACTCGTGTCTTAATTATAGCCATTATAGGCTCGTTGCATAATGTACTATTATTAACATTTACAGAGAAAATATATGAGTGTTCAAGTAACAATACGACAACCTTGTGGCGTAGTGGCTAGCATTCGTGCCTGTCATCTTCGAAGTCCAGGTTCGAATCCCATCTCTGCCAAGAAATATAGTTTAGGTCAGAGGGCTGGAACGAAATCCACAAAGCCTCGTGAGACAGAACTGAGAAGAGGGGCCTTCGATTCTCACTCCATCTTTCCTGGAAGTAGATGACGTGGTTTTCCACTTCTACTCCAGGCTAATGTTGGAATAGTCCCTAATATCATGCCACGGCCGTTTCCTCTACCAATCCTAACCTGAATTATAAATACACACACATTCTGCTACAGACGCAACAATATCACAGGTTATCAGACTAATTAAAAGTACACTCAAGTGCACGGGCCTAAATGACCACGATGCCCAAGTTCTCCGGAATACTGAAAATTTTCAAAACTTTCAATATACCAATTCTTTACGCTATATTGTGCCCGTTTAGACCGGAGTCCGCACGACCACATATGCATTTTACCAAGAATCAGTCAGCACGAGAGTCAAAATATCCCGGGGCGCCAGATGGGTTGAAGCTAATCGCAAAAAAAAAAAAGACATCAAAATAAAAATTAAATGCTTTACTGATTTTTGGCTCAATGCAACAATAAGGATAGAAGGAGATTCACCTGGACATAACACAACATGTAAAATTATCTCATTTTATTCTAAATTTTAAAATTGACTGCAAAATGATGCTCAAGGTAACATCATTCCAGTGCGACGGCACACACTACTATTTACACAATGTACAGAAATTTTCCAACACATTGAACAATTGTCCTTGGAGACACAAGTCTGATTATCAGTCCTGTAGACTGTGTTCCAAAATTATATCAATTATTTACGATGAAATCCAGTTCAAATTTAATTGTCTTTACTGGAAATATTGTAGTTCACTGGTTGAATTTCTAACATGATATTAACACTCGTAGAAATTCTCACTGTTTATAATTGTTTATAGAATTTTTTAACTTCCACTTATTTTTCCAGTTTCAAAAATATTGTCAAAAATATTATCTTTGACCCAACACTAATTATGTACACATATTAATAACAACATCTGAAAAGTATTTGACCCTTGAGCATAGCATCGAAGAACTGTGCGAAGCACAACAAAATGTATTATTCTTCCAAAATTAAACATTTCGAGAAGTGACTCGATTATGAACTTCAAATTTCAAAGAAATATGATTTCTGAATCATCAGCTTGATCATAAAAAATTGTTGAACCATTCAACTATTCGATTTTCCACTTGGAATTATTATTAAGAAAAATATTTATATTTGTTGCTATTTTAGTAACTTTCACAACTTGCAATTCTTGAACAGAATGCGGAAATAAGAATTGTAGCTTTATAATAAATTCATTTAGTTCATGACAATAGGATTGAAAACATCCTTTAAGTAATTCGCGGATACAGATTTTTTTTTTAAATTGGCAGTGGCCCATTCAATTATTTGTGTAAGAACACAATATCCCAACAACAACGGCAAAGGTCTTCCTCTGAAGAAGAATAAAATTTTATCATGACAAAACCGGGTTCTAGTAAATCCAAAGTATTAATGGAATACGTAAACAAGTTTGAAATAATTACTGATGGTTTGGTCATTCAGTCGACGAAATGTGCGGTTCCAATACTCCTCCTATAAACCTGAGCCATCGAACCTGCTATTTGATTGATGCTCAAAAAAAAAAACCTCCTCATTCCTGCGACTTAAACATGCGCACCTGGGAATGGCATTTCAACTACTCCACACACATAAATTTTCTTCCCAAAATTTATACAATAAATCAAGCCTCTGCTTGTTATCAAAACTGGAAGATCTATAAACTTACAAGTTTATTTTATTTTACCATTCAGTTCAAACCGTGAAGTTACCACACTTGTGATATTCTCTATTTCACTTTAGAATGTGTCCCTACGTCATGATTTTATATAAACACAAAAATAAAATCCTAATTGATACAAATATCATTGGCTTCCTGTTTCATGCCTTTCCGTGTTATCTGAAAAATATACTTTGCTCAATGCAAATATTAACTGTTCGACCAGAACTATAATGTTGGTGGAATACGGGCTTGCGCTATCCACTAGCTTTCGGAAAATCACCTGTTCCAAACTAGGAATGATTAAACTAATCCTTAAGCTCTCTCTCAACGAATGTGATTATTAGAAAATGTAAGATCCAATAATTATTTAGAAAAATTATGAAAATTATTATTATTATTATTGGATTATTATTGTTATTATTTCCTTAAATATGTTTAATTATTATTTCCTTATGTGAAAAAACCACATGTTCGACTCTTCGAATATGGACAAAATATCCATTCCTCAACAAAAATAAATATTAACTTCTACAGTTATATCGGCTGATTACCGTGATTCTCAAACAAAATGAACATTCAAATAAATGCTCGGTATGCTCGGTCATCGATCCTAAACTGTTCTGGGTGCTGAAAATACTCAGAATAACCCTAATGTGTCTTGCGTAAATCAATGCAAGATTTAAATACGAAGAAAAATAAATGTGTTGGTCATCTGCAGAAAATGAGTTTGTTCCAATTAGCTAGGCATAATATAAAAGTCAAATGTGGCTTACATTTCTCGTTGGTCTTGAAGCGTAGTGGTCTGTACCAGATTTATCCAGATACATGCATGCCCTATTGGACACGCACGTCTAATCCTTGTATCGGCCGCCTCAGACTTGAAGATCCTAGACAGCTACTTTCGTCAGAACAACCTTAGACCAAACCCTCAGAAAACTGTTGTGTCTACCTTCCACTTGCGGAATAGAAGTTCTGGGTACAAACCAACCATACCATTCAGAGGAGAGAATCTACAATACTGTAGTAACCCAAAATACCTGGGAGTCACCCTGGACAGGTCGCTGACTTACAAGAATCACCTCTGCAATGTGTCAGCCAAGATCAAGACCAGGAATAACATCCTTCAAAAGCTGGCGGGTACATCCTGGGGTGCTAATGCTCAAGTATTGAGATCCACTGCTCTTGCACTTTCTTATTCCGTCGCTGAATATTGTTGCTCAACTTGGCTTAACAGTGCTCACATTGGACTAGTAGACACCCAGCTGAACCAGGCAATGCGTATCATTACAGGGTGCATCCGACCTACTAACACACACTGGCTTCCCACCCTAAGCCACATACCACCTCCATCCCTAAGAAGATCACAGTCACTGCTTAACTTATGGAAGAAAATAGAAAACAATCCTCACCTCCCTATTCATTCTGATATAGCAGCTTCTCCAACCAAACGGCTGAAATCCAGACACCCTTCTTGGCGTACTGCAATGATTCTACAGGAAACCTCCTTTAATATATCGGACGCCTGGAAAGAACAATGGCATCTGCAATCCTCGTTACCAAATCATCACATCATTAAGAACCCCTGCAAGTGCCCTGATGGATTTTCCCTTCCCAGACGACAGTGGAGGACGCTGAACCGTATTAGGACCGGCCAAGGTAGATGTGGAGCCACTCTCTTCAAATGGGGATGGAAGGCATCACCCCAATGTGACTGCGGAGAAGAGGAACAGACAGTGGACCACATTACATTCGAGTGTCCTTTACGCGCATACAGAGGCTCTATAGAAGACTTACACTGTGTCTCAAGCGAAGCCCTTCTTTGGCTCTCAACTTTAAACATGGAACTTTAGTTATGAACTTGTGATGGTAGTTGTACTGTATATATTGTATATAATATTGTATTCATCATACGCTAAATAAATAAATATACCCACAATCTGTCTAGCACGACATAGTGGAAATATTTGTTGAAGTTTGAAGTAACTGCTGATCCATTTTAATATTGACTTCAATTAAATCCATAGCAGTTCGCTTAAATGGGGTCAGATCCAAATGATCTCTTCTCAAAAGCGTCAGTTGTAACATAACTCACGGTAATCTTTTCAGTACAGGAAAACACTGATAGTCTAAAACAATCAACGGCTGTTCTGAAGATAGTTCCCTGGGCATGGCTTCACACCATCTATCATGCGCGAAGCAACATATAGTTTCCCTTTGTCGGCTAATGAACAACACCGTGATAGACTGGCCTTCAATATACTGAAAGATCTGAGTGGTTATTTAGTTACAATTTGTGAAAGCTGACAAGTTGGATTAAAATATCCAAGAATTGAATTTTTGTTACTGGACTGTGACAGAATAATATCTAGACAAAGTCTAGCATATGTCCATATAGAAACAAAGTGTTTCACCAATGTCCGTAGAAAAGAACAATCACCTTAGTGATTCCCTCTACCGGAAACTTACTACGTTCCCCACGTATCGTAGCACTTTTGTGACTATCACAATTCAAAGATATCTTCTGCGTAGATTCGGCAACCATGTGCCTTGGCTCGACGTAGCAGCAGCACCTTGTCCTACAAGAGCTTGGTTTGAAGTGAGCTGCTTATGCTTGGGCCGAGCGGCTTTTATACAAAACGGTCGGCTCCACGCTGGATCACGCTGAAATCTGTAAATCCTCATATCTCCGGTGTCTCTGGTCTGATTCACTTGAGACTAAGTGCATCCTCTTTCATTTGGCCGTGCCAGTAATCTGATCCAAGTATCAAGTCTCTACTCTATGGCTAAGTATTTAATCACCAAATAGTCTCGACCTCTGCTACTATTTGCCACGTCACTTAACATCTTCTTGGCTGCATAAAATTTCCATTTCAATCTAGAAGGAAAGGAGCGCGATATTCAAATATCTCAACATTAAAAAGCGGCTGTAGCCTTTCCCTTGATACCTAGGTGTCTGAATCTTGGAATACCCATTCCTAGAATTGGGCACAATATTAAGCTTTCTAACGGTACATTTATTTTCTTCATGGCTATGTTTTAAGACCACTTTCCTTATACTTTCCCACAACCGTGTTTTCTATTAGTAAACACATAACTTAGATGTTTATTTCTCTCTCTATGTCTTCCCTAGGTTTCTCTCTAGATTCTTAAGTTTTATCTCAATTAGACTATCTATATATTTAAAACGCTAATGTGATTTTTGTTACCGTGATATTGAGAAAAATGTCTTAAGCGATTGACTTCGTAATGCATTCTTACGTGAGATCTTGCCATGTAGATTTGCAGGGTGTCTTTAAATGGAAAATATATGTTGGTGTATTTTTTTTACATTATTAAAGAAAAATGTAATATTTGTCGCTCCCGCGCAATGGCTCTATTCCACCAGATAAATGGTGGATCCCGCCGCGTCTTACTGAGATCTTTGTCTAGGACAATTAAAAAGGGAGGAAATATTGTGGTGGCTCTATGGCTCAATCTTTGAGAGTAAGTATATGTGGAGGCAAATCACTTAATGGGCAATGAGCTATAATCCTTTGACTTGATTTAACATCTTCCGATACTTCAATTTTCCAATTTCCAATTCGCTTGGCGTACTCCAGGAGTTCTGGAACATTCTTGGAAGCTGCAAATTCCTGATGGTCACCCTCAACAGATAGTACTTCTCCAAAAGTGTGTATTTTTAGCTCCCTTTCGTTGCCTTCTTCATCATCGTCGTCCATATCTTCTATGACTTCACACCTGCTGTTGTAGGAAGCAATATCAGCAGTACATTGAATGTTTTCAGTCGTTTATCTTTCCTAGAACTTCGGTGAAACTACAGTCACGCTCAAAATTTAGTACTGTATATATATATATATATATATATATATATTTATTATGGATGAGATAATCCGTCTCAGTCAGGTTATTTACGACTACAGTATCGGAATTTCTTTCCGTTTCCGCGTTAGGCAGTTTTCCGGTTTACAGTATCATTTTACATAGAAAATACCTCCATTCCGATTTTTGTTTTCCGTTTGTCCAGGTTTCCGGTATATAAAGTGTCCGGTTTAGGCAAGGTTTACTGTATTTACATACCCTATCTTGAAAGGAAACGAGATATTATTACAAACTAACACGCTAAACATTGTACATATATATTTGTGTTTAAGTATCCCTCCCTATATTATTCTGCTAAGATCCCATTCCAGTTTTGTACCGAAAATAAGGTCCCATTAACACCAACCTACACATATGGGGTACCTACAGGTTCAGCATAACCCAATGCGTAAGCAAAACGCACTCACTTACTCTTTAAATGCCTCACAATTAAATAAATACCTTAAAACATGTATATTTACAATGAAATAATGAAAGAATGCAACACGGTAACCATGGTAACAGAATCTCACAGGTCCATCTATTTCTGTAAGACGCAATGCAATTCCAATTATTACATTACTGTGAAAGTTTCCAGACGGTTATAAGGTTATCACTGAACCAAATTAAGCTGTAAAATTCATCAATACATACAGTAGCCTATAATGCGCTTAAGGGGGTCAAGGGGCACTCAAGAATTTTTCCATGCAATTTTCACGTGTGAGTGTGGTACGAAAGGTCTTTTTCACCCGACTATAAAGGGTCTCCGAAAACCACATTTAAAGGCCCTTAAATTAAAAGCGTCTGTGATATTCCCAGAAAACTCACTTCGCTCTGACGTACGGTACCTATGAAGGAATGACAAATGAGTGTGGTACGAAAGGTCTTTTTCACCCGACTATAAAGGGTCTCCGAAAGCCTCCGTGGCTTAGGCGGCAGCACGCTGGCCTCTCACCGCTGGGTCCGTGGTTCTAATCCCGGTCACTCCATGGGAGATCTGTGCTGGACAAAACGGAGGCAGACAGGTTTTTCTCCGGGTACTCCGGTTTTCCCTGTAAAACTTTCATTCCAGCAACACTCTCCACTATCATTTCATTTCATCTGTCATGCATTTAATCATTGCCCCAGAGGAGTGCGTCAGGCCTCGGCAGCCGGCACAGTTCATATCCTCGCCGCTAGATGGGGGTTCATTCATTCCATTCCTGACCCGGTCGGAGACTGGAAGCAGGCTATGGATTTTCATTTCATAAAGGGTCTCCGAAAACCACATTTAAAGGCCCTTAAATTAACAGTGTCTGTGATATTCCCAGAAAACTAACTTCGCTCTGATATACCTATGAAGGAATGACAAACCCCTAACCACTGCACCAGTAGCTGAATTGATAAAGTCTGATTATTCATACCAATGATAAATCAGTCATAGCATTCATGACTGAGATTTTGCTAAGTGTACTCTTTACAACTAGAATATTCGAGGGCGAAGCCGCGACGGGTAATGCTAGTAATTCATAAACATCTTATACTAATTAAACCTAAGTGAACAGGATTTGAAGATGAACGCTTGACGTTTGAAACATGTCATCCAATTAAGTACCCCATTTTGTACATAAATGTGTGATAATTTGTAATATTTCTTCTTTCAGGTTAGTGTATATAAATACTTGTTTCCCGCCTAATGTAATTATGCACAATTTGTGTTGACCGACTGAAAAGATTTCTCTAATAGAATTAGGCAACACTGAAATATGGCTTCGAATACAGGGCGCCCGAGAATGTTCTCCGCAGTGGGTACGTGCAGCTGTGAGTGGTTGAGTCATGAGTTTAGTTGGATGCACTGCACTGTGTCCTTCAAAGCGGGACTCCCCGTGTGGGCTGTCAGTGTGTATTGCGATAAGCCAGCGAGCCTGCATGTCTATAGTGTGTGTTACAGTAAGCGAGCGTTCAGATAGATTATAGGAAGAGTATACAGGCGGTAATGTTTAATACTGAAGAGATAGTTTTTTGTGGATGGAATACGCTTTTCGCGAAGGCGATCGGTTTACAGAAAATATAAAATTAAGATTTCAGGCGCGGTTTCCTAATTCAAAGTGTCCAAACCTTGATACCGTTCGGAATTTGTTAAGTAAATTTTGTGTGACTGGCTCAGTTCACGATGTACCGGGAACAGGCAGGCCTACGCTTTTAACAGGCGAAAAGCTTTATGAAATCTCCGATATAATGCTGCGTAGTCCAAGTAAATCAACACGAAAATTAGCTCAACAAACAGGAATCTCCAAGTCGACAGCACATAAAGCTGTAAGAGACAAGCTTCAGTTGTTCCCTTATAAAGTTACCGTGGTTCATGAATTAAAACAAACTGATTACGGAAAAAGAGTGATGTACTGTGAATGGTTCCAGCATCTGTTATGAATGGCCGTGGTGAGTACAAAGTTTACTGTTTATTTGTTATGATGCAAGCGGCAGCCGTGCTACCAACGTAACTGCAGTAGCTAGCTCTTGCAGACGCATGTAGGCGCTGCGGAGAACATTCCCGGACTCACTGTACTTCAATGATTAAATCCACAGATTTCAAACTTCAAGGTTCTATCCTGCATTGCAAAGTAAGAACTGTGAAACAAGGGCTCGGAGTTTTATGTCTAGATAATATTCACATCTCTGCTGACATGAAATGGAGTGTGCACAAAAGGGATTTGGATAAGGAGCGATATTCTCAACTTTTGTGGTGCAAGTAAAAGTAAACTTGCCACTTACTCCTGGGTATCTTCCAACTTCTAAAACGTGGGCCCTAGCAAACTTACAATGGTGGACAAAACACTGCAAGACGGGAGTGAGAAAGATCCCGCAGGGAGACAAAACTTCAACTGCGCACGGATCTCGCAATAAAAATGAAAATAAAACAGCTCGTCAGCTTCATCTTATGAAGAATTATACACCCTCATAATATCATAGGTGTGGGGGAAGATTACTACAACCTGACGCCCATGAATTCCCTGTAGCATCTAACCTCCAAGAGAGAAGAGAAGAGATGCATACAAATAACAACAGTGGAGACTTTACAACATTTTACTTTATGTTTGATCGAACTGGATAGTTGAAGTAGATAATAATAATAATAATAATAATAATAATAATAATAATAATAATAATAATAATAATTGTTTTACGTCCCTGTTAACTACTGCGGCTTTTAGAGACGCTGGGGTGCCGGAATTTCGTCCCGAAGGGGATCTTTAACGTGCCAGTAAATCTACTGACACGGCTCCTTTGAATTTGCGCACCCGCAAATGCCGCTGACTTCGCCAGGATTTGATCCTGCAACCTTGGGCACAGCAAGCGAGAACGTTACCGCTGCGCCACGCAGCCAGCTAGCTTAAGTAGATCAAGTAAACTTATTAAGAAAGCAAAGTCCGCATAAGTATTGCTGGTCTGGTTTTGATTTCTTTAAGGTGTTTGCGGTATCGCAGTCATGTAATCCCGTGTATTGGCTGTGTGTGGAATTTGTCAGATAACCTGTGGCATTGTGATGTCTGTACTAGTGTATGTAATTTGTAATTTAGGTGGGATTGGGTAGGAAATGGCCGTGGTCGTAAGTTAGGAACCATCCCGACATTTGTCTGGAGTGGAAGTGGGGAAACCGCAGAAAAGCACTTCAGGAAGGCTGAAGTACGAATAAAGCCCGTTTCTTCTCAGTTATGCCTAGGCATCGGGATATCGGAAGACTGTTGACCTACAACTACCTGTTCTTACTGATGTTCCGATCATCGAACGAAACAGGCTTAGATCCAGACACCCAGCCATTCTCACAGCAAAAGCATTACACGATGCTGGCTTCAACATGAACAACTTATGGAAAAAACAGTGGCTAGAATGTTGCCTCCCACAATGCAGAACTCTATCATGCTTGACAGGAAAACCTCCAGGCTTCGATCAACCACGCTCGGTTTGGTCCACTTTGAATCGCATCCGTACGAGCCATGGTAGATGTGCTGATGCCCTCTTCAAATGGGGGAAAATACAATCCCCAAGATGCGACTGTGGAGCTGAAATCCAATCTGTTTGGCATATAGTCATGAAGTGCACCAAGAGAGCCTATATTGGAGAATTCCGTGACTTCCTGAACGCTACACCAGAGACTCTTAATTACATAAGTCATATGGACTTATCTTTGTAGTGCTCTGTTTTCTATTTTATATTACGGTGATGTCAACTATATTTTTCTGATGTGTATATTGAACCCTTCAGAATAGCAGTGTTTTATGCAAGAATCTTAGATCAAGGGGTCGCGTTCAGTTCATAGTGTGGTGTTTACGTCCGCCAAACTACGTGCTTTTCTGAGGCAAGGGTTATAGGATAAAAACTATCATTACGAAAGAAAGGAGACAAAACGTAAGATAATAACAAGATTTAATAACTAATTTGTGCATAAAAGAATAAAACAAACAAAAATAAACAAAATCCTCCCTGAATTTTCCCCTGACAGGAATATCTATCACTTTGAGGAGTCAGATGGGTCTCCCCTTTTCTAATAAAATGTGGATCCAAGTTCCACTACCTTGCATGTGAATTTATGTTCGCGTGGTGACTATCTACGAGAAATGAGTACTTGGATGATCGTTCGTTCACAACGGGTTAACAGCCACAGTGCTCACGAACAATCATCTCGTAAATCAACGTTTATGGATATGGGCATAACATTAATAAAAATCCTTAATCTACTTCTGACACACATATTACAACTCTACTATTTACAGGCATCTCTCTGAGACCCTTATTAGTGTGGTGACACACTTAACCAAATGAGCTGCCACAATGGCCAGATACTCAACAACAAGGAAAAACAGCGCCGCACGTGACTCACGGGTCACTGACATGGAAAATAAACATAGAATAAACCAACAACAACAAACCACCTGAGTGGATAAGATTACTTTATATTAACAAAATTGCATGTTAAGGAAACGCTTCGAAGATTATCGTGTTTCGTAGGCAACTCCCATTTATTTAAACAATTTTACCATTGATCAGTTTCTCACATTTATATTTATTTTCAAGTAATTGGGAGCCAGACGTGCACTCCACTTTAATGAGCTTGCTTGCGAAACTCAGCCAGCCCTTGTGACAACAACTCACCCTTTCCTAATACCAGTCATGTCCCCCTTCCAGTGTATATAAATAGCCGACCAGCTGGACTGTTATCTCAAGGAATCAACAGCAACTAACATCTCCTCCAACTCAACATATGGTCAGACAATAATCACATATCCATAATTGTCCTCGCAAGGATACAATATGAATCTGGTACCAAGCTGACAGAAACCAGTCTCTGCTGAAATTCCCGCTTGTAATACCACAAAAATATACTCACAATACACACATCTGGGACTGACATAACGCCTTTCACACGGGTCTGCTGAATTAGAGCTCGCAAACATTTAACACAATATTTAAAGCTTACGATAGAGCTGAATACTCTTCGTGACAGATTACATTGCTCCAAAGGCAATAGTCACACTGAATCTGATCAATAATAAATCTCAACAAAATTTTAATTACCCTCCAATCTACTATATAATTATATTAATTCAGTCCTACTTCTGAAACACGACATATCTCCGAGAGACGTTTTTAACTGCATCTCGTAACATAGGCGAACACGGCCGTTCACATAGCTACGTTAGTTAACACAACACAAAGAAAAGAACTTTCCATTAACTACAATTGTGCGAGCTGCTTCCAAACAAAAATGTGTCAGATCAAAACTAAATATACTACATTACTCACACAAGCAAAGTATTTACAAAAATATGTCCCATAAACCATAAGTTAATTTAACAAATAATAAAATATTATTTTGTACTCATCTCTTTTGTAGTCACCCGTCAAAGAACATCAGACGCCATTCCCCAACTGGATGGTTCTTTATCTCATATCAGCCATCTGGACGGAGTGTTGAGAATTCCAAACTTCCTCTGCATTCATCGATGTCATCACTTGCGCTGATACAAAAATTAGGTTATTATACACTTTATGTCTGACTACTAAATTCGCTTGTTCATGTACTAAATTCCCTGTCACTGTTCGTTGGCGAATTATCGACGATACTGCCCCTATAACTATAGTACAATGACTATCTATCACTGAATTTAACACTTTACAATGAATCTCTTGTGTCCTCGACACACAAAAATACAAGTCTACGTCCGTAGACGCACAGAATAATAATCTTGTGTCCTCGACACACGGAATAAAAGTCAATGTCTTGGCTCTTCGACACACTTATAAATTAACTGGCCCTTGGGTCTAGATGGAGGGGGATTTTATGTAAAAATTTCTCGAAATAATTGTGATACAGGAATGAAATAAATATCGCTGGACTCGTAATATTGCACAGGTCAAGAATATGCCCATTAATCCTAGAATCGATCGTAGAGATTTTGTCTAGGCGATTTCCCGCGTGAATGCTAGCCGCCGCGTACCCCAGCCGGAGTTGGCGCGCAAGTAGGCATCCTCTTCTCATTGGTTCTCCATTTTCTGATAATTTGGCGGTTTCTAGTAGATCTTGGCGTCTTGGGAGTGTCTATTTTCTTCATCAGCCATTCACGTTACTGCATCATATTTCTTCTAGGCGCGAATATCACAATGAACATACCAGAACCATGTCTCACCGCGCGTCGCTTCTAAAATTGAGGTAGCCACACCTGTCCTTATGATACATAGCTATGCTATTTCTTTTCATAGCTCAAGTATTTAGCCTTTTGTTAAACTGTCGCAGGTATGTCCCTACTGTCTCCAACAAATGCTTGAAATTTCCTCATCGCTGTCTGGCTACTTTCATGATGCTGGTTGAAATATTTATTAATTGAAGAAATAAAAAGTAGAATCATTTAACCAACATAGGGTAAAGGGTTCAATATGCCATACGATAAATAAATAAATACCCTCAGACCAGAAGTAAATTTCTTAGGTAGTGCCGGGAATCAAACCTGAGCCTCCGCACTGACAGCCAAGAATGTAAGCCACTACGCAATGGGGCGGAAGGGTGAGTGTCTTAATCAAATGTATGTCCGAGTCCCAGTAATAATAATAATCTTCTTCACGTAAGGGATATACAGTTAGCCACTGATGAGGAATGTTCAGCCATCAAGTTCCGGCAGTAGACGCAGAAAGCTCCGCACGGTCGTCATCCGTATGATCTCAACCAGAAACATGTCGACATAGACTGGTTGACTCATGCGGACCTATTCACTGAGACTGAAGGATTCATGGTTGCAATCCAGGATCAAGTTGTGGCTACCAAATACTATCTTAAATATATAGTTAAGGCAAATATTCAGGATGATAGCGGCTTCGGTGGCGTAGTTGGTAGGATGCTGAACTGCTGTTCCCAAGTTCAAACCCGCACAAAAATATTCAGCGGTCGTGGGAATCGAACCCACCACTCTCAAACAGTACGATTATCTTCTACGCACTTAGACCATTGCTCCTCGGCTACTTGGCCCTATAGATTGCCTGAAAGCGTATGAGATGTGATACTGCTTTCCGCTTCGAAGGTTCATTCACGTTTCTTAGCAGTAAGCCACCGTAACTAGCGTTAATTTCGTATCCAACTGAAACCGTATAATCGGCATGTTCTTTGTACATGCCCGTATGACAGTTTGATGCTTTGAATTAGCACTTGTCGCACACATGTTTTTGTAAAGGTCTTGCTTCCATGTCGTCATAAATCTTGCAAAGTCGTTTAGGGTCATTGTGGCTTGGCTATCGACGGGGAACTGTTGACCATGTTGGCATCAGACGTTGGAAGTGAGGCCGAAAACTAAAAAAATAAGGGGCGGCTGACTCACCTGGTAAATAGCGGCTTCAGTGGCGTAGTCGGTAGCATGCTGAACTGCTATGCACATATTGCGGGTTCAAACCCGATCTAAGCCGTTAGATTTTTTTAAGAGCGTTAAAATCCTTCAGTATGCCTTCCTTCGGAGGGGAAGTAAAGCCGGTGGGCCCATGTCATAGATTTATTGCATGAAAAAGAACCTACCACTACGCCTACGGGCGTCGACTAGAAAGACTTGCACTCGGCCTCTCAGGAGGCCACACGACAAAATAAAAGAAATTGGCAAATTCGTGTTGACTGACCGAAGAGTTACAACTGACAGTTTGTACAGCCATCACTAAAAAAAAGCCATCATAACTTTACATTTCTAGAGTGAGACCAGAAAATGGGACCCAAGTCGAGATTTGAAACTGAATCTTCTGCTATCCGGGCACGAATGCTGCCTCGCTCCGATTGCGGTACATCTTCAAGCCTTACATGAAGATGCGCTGTTGCGGTTGCATCTGGAATGACGCAAAGATATCTTTAATCGACTCGATGACACACACAGAGCCTCTGCGCTTAAGCCTGAACCTGACTGCAGTCACATATTCGAACTTCCTCAAAACGTATGACCTCCCCAAAGACAGAGGTGTCTGTCTCTTTACCTAGTGGCTACCATTCTTGCCCGTCACCGCAGAGAAAATGAAAATCCACAGCCTGCTTCCAATCGACCGACCGGGTCAGGGAATGGAATGAATGAAGCCCCAATCTAGCGGCGAGAATATGAACTGTGCCAGCTGCCGAAGCCTGTCGCACTCCCCTGGGGCAATGATTAAATGAATGACAGATGAAAAGAAATGGCAGTGGAGAGTGTTGCTGGAATGAAATTTGAGACAGGAAAACCCGGAGTACCTGGAGATAAACCTGTCTGCATCCGCTTTGTCCAGCACAAATCTCACATGGAGTGACCGGGATTTGAACCTCGGACTCAGCGGTGAGAGGCCGGCGTGCTGCTGTCTAAACCATGGAGGCTTCTTCACTGCGGAGACCCGGGTTCGAATTTAATTCTGGTATGAGGGCTGGAAAGGGGTACACTTGTGAGGCAAAACTGAGAAGAGGTGGGTTCAATTTCCATCACAGCCATCCTGAAAGTTATTTTCCATGGTTTCCAACTTCTACTCCAAGCAATTGACGGGATGGTCTCTACTGGACGTCACGTGACATAACTAATGGCTCAACTTACACAATAAGAATCCGCAATTGAAGGTAACTTCGCAAAGACTGACGAGATGTATGAACAAACAGGTGATCTATCAGAGAGATTGTGTAGCCCGCCACCTCGAATACTTATTAACGGAAGTATAAAAGGTGGCAGAAGAAATCCAATCCAAGTCGACGGCGATGATCTGCCTCGAACGACAAAATTTAAGTATCTTGGCTCTACGATAACTGCTGAAGGTCGTCTCACCGAGGAGGTCAACGAAAGAATTATTAATGCTGCGTGGATGAAGTGGCGAGGAACGTCAGGTGTCATGTGTGAATGCCAGATGAAAGACCACAAAAAAATAGAAGATATAACGCACTGTCATTCGTCCTGTGGCGCTTTACAGCGGATTCACATAGCGGACCCTGCCACGAAGCGGGACAAACGCTAAAGCAGAAGACGAAGAAGAAGATATAAGGTGACATTGGCTAAAAAAAAATATGGCCATGGCCTTCTTCTTTCTAATCCTCAACTGACTTTCAAATACACAAACTACTACCGACGTCACAATAACACAGGTTATAAGACAAATTTTAAACACACCCAAGTACACGGTGCTAAATGACCACTATACCCAAGCCCCTCAAATGAAACAACAACAGCTCTGGGTTTAGCTTGTTACGAGAAATGGCTCGGCTGCAGTGATGGTCGCGGGGAACGGGCTCGTGTCTGTGGACCATCGAGAGGGGGCGCTTTGCTATGCAAATTTGTCCCCAGCTGTATGAGTCAGAAGCATGCCACAACTCGTGCAGATGGGGGCTGATGGACAATTATAGTTCAATGACATCTCCGGCCCGGAAGCAATCTGGTCCTTCCTCCACTGCAGCCTTGGTGGCTTGAGATGTGCACAATGTTCGTTCCTCTTTCAGTATAACATACCAGGCCCATCCAGAAATTAAGTCCCCCTATTTGTTAAATAAAAAAGAAAATATAGTTACATGAAAAACGTTGATACAACAATGTTTGAGCTAATTTTCCACATAATCACCTCCAGAATTGAGACACCTGTCATATTGTGGAATAACTTTTGTATTCCTGTGATACAGAAGAGTGTCGCTCGGGAATGGAACCAGCGCGCAACATTCGTCTTCAGATCTTCGTCAGTGCAAAAATAGTTGGTAGGTTCCTTAGTTTAGGGGCTGCGACAACATGGTCATGTAGCCCTGTGTACTTTGGGTGTGTGTAGTAGAATCTATCTGATAACCGGTGTTAATTGTGATTGCTGTATTAGTGGGCTGTCTTCCACGGAACTCTTCAGGATTGCACAGGATAAGAAGGTGTTAGCCATGGTGGTAGCCAACGTCCGTATCGGATAAGTTAGAATAATAATAAGAAGAAGTATTAGTGTATGTTATTAGTAATTGAGGTAGAAGGACTGCAGACGATGACATTTTCAAGTAGTTCCTACTTTTGCTACCAATTACTACCGTCCTCGACACCTAGCTGCGGACTTGGCTACTAGATGACATCACAGCCAGCACCTGGCCATGAACTTTGGAACTAATATAGCGTTGTCAAACTAACCTAGAAATTTTAGCTTACCAAAGTGTAGGTTGTGGAAGGGTCCTTTGCATGCCATAAATCTATGACATGGAACCGCCGGCCTTACTTCCCCTTCGAAGGAAGGCATACTGAGGGATTTTTAACGCTCTTAAAAATCCGACGACTTCGGGAGGGTTTGTACTCTCGATCATGGGCATAGACGCGCAGCATACTACCAACTATGCTACCGAAGCCGCTATTGTAAAAAAGCCGACCGGAGGACAGGTGAGCCAATTACGACATACAGTATAAACACTCAACGATCTAGATACCCTCTATGACGAAACATTCCGGTTTATTCATCAGAGCATATTGAGGCTTGTTTATAAATTTTAACGTGCATTTTGTATCCACATTTATAGTCATCTTCGTTAAAGCACATTAAATGAATACCACATAAACCGAGGTTAATTAAACATATAAATAGCAGCACTAAAAGGGTACATTTTAATAAGATGAACATTTATAACGGCTCGCAGTGATTATATTAAATGCAATTATCACAATATTGTATTAGCCGAGTTCTAAAACACCTACATTACCAAGTTCACAGTTACGTTAAAATCGCTACCTAGATGAACTCACACCAAACTAGTGATCCTCACCCTAGCCCCCTAAAGATATCAGATAAATGATCTTGCTGATTAACTTCGATTAAATTGCTCGCTTCAGCTAAGAATTAAAAAAATATGGTTGATTCCTCAGTTTAGGGGCTGCGACAACGCAGTCATGTAGCCCCGTGTACTTTGAGTGTGTGTAGAATCTGTCTGATAACCGGTGTTAATTGTGATGGCTGTATTAGTGTGTGTTATCTATTCTTGAATTCAAGTAAGGACTGCATACATTCAATTTTCAATTAGTTCCTACTATTGCTACCAAACGCCACCGTCAACGACAACTTGTTCTGAACTTGGTTACTAGATGCCACTGCAGTCAGCTCCTGGCAACGAACGTTGTAACCTAAGAGCGTTAGTCAAATCTAACCTGTAATTTAGCTTCACATAAGTGTAATTAGTGGAAGGTTCTTTTACATGCAATACATCTGTGATATGGGACCGCCAGGTTTACTTCCCCTCCGAAGGAAGGCATACTGAGGGATTTTAACAAAGAATAAAATAACTTAGCCACACATCAGAACAAGATACAACAAATGTCAATAGGTAGTCTGTTGTGTCGTATCTGTTCATGTTTTTTCCCAGATGTATCGATTGGGCTCGTCAGTATACGTCGGTACACTTTGTCTAGACCCCTTGTGGGACAGCTACTGCTCGGATCCAAGCTCTGTGAAATTGAGGGGTGAGGTGACGTCGGAGGCAGGAAGAGAAGGGCCTGTCAACAGACCGCCGCGTTATCTGGAATTCCTGTCTATTCCAATACTGCTAACATAGGGCCGTTGCCTAAACCACTGTGGTGTTGCGAATGAGTGAGTGACTCACTGACCAAAGTATTTGGTTCTGTTACTACGCACGGACCGGGAACCCCACACGTCTCTCATCGTCGTCCTCGATCCACATTCCTCTCAGGTTCACGGAGCTTGGACTCGAGTAGTACTACTTGCTTTGTCCCATCTATGAAGTGATTTCAGCACTAAAAGAGCTAAGCTCTTAGTTCCTTTAGCCATGAAGCACAGCAAGTTTCATTTGAGATGGAACATGGCAATTAGTTGCTACCGACATCTACTCACTCACCGGTGTCACGGTGGCCAAGAGCGCTAACGCACTAGCTCATTCCTCCCTGGCATCGGGAGAGCATGGGTTCGAATCACACCTCAGCCGTCCTGAAAATGGTTCACGTGGTTTCTCCAATTTCACCACCAGGAAAATACTGGGACGGTTCCTTTCAAAATCCTGTCCTTAGTTAGACTTATGTTAGCGGTCACCCCAGTTGTATCTGCTGAAAGTGTTCAGCTCCCAGACACTGTCCTTGTGGTGGCAGAGGAATGATCCCTCGCAGAGTCTCCCAGCTGGGAGGATAAGTGATTAAGAGAATAATGATAATTAGGGAATATCTGTCACCCTGTGATGAACTAATTCAATGGACATACTTTCTTGCATTTAATTTTACACTACGTAATAATTCAGGTGAACCCTATATCAAGTGATTCAAACAAAATGTTACAAATTGGAATCTCAGTTTTGTTGAAATAGCAAGTATTAAAGAATTATCCACGTAGCAAATTTGTCAAAAACTTTTATTCATAAATATATATTTTGTAATAACCAAAATCATAAACAGACAGTAGTTCACGTAGGCCTACATTATATTCTATTAAGCAATTCTTTTTACAGATATCTCAATATGAAGAATTTTTACTTACACACAATCTATGAAATGTGCGAACTGCTGTGGATAAAACAAATTTCTCTCTAATGATCAAAGCAGCGTATATCCAGGAAAATTGTGAGTATTCTCTGGGGATTGTCACCGCAAAATACCCAGAAATATCAACCAATATCTTAGAGCATATAACGTTGTGTAATTATTTTAGATAAGATTCAAAGTTTATATAGCCTACAATTACTGGCAATACAAAAAATAAAAGTAAAATAGAACACAACACACAAATAAAATTCTATACTTAATGAATTTTCCATTATGATCTATGGGGGTATGAATGGCAAATATCTAAATATTTGTCAATTTACTAAGTAGAAAGGTAAACATTTTTTTTTTTTTTTTTTTTTTTTACAAGTTGACTTATTTCTCAAAAGTACCGTACTGTGGAATTCACAGATTTGCCTCACAAGGCAGAGTGTACCCCCATTCCAGCCCTCAGACTAGAATTAAAATTTCTTGGGGTAGCCGCGAATTGAATTTGGACCTCCGGGGCGGCAGCCAACAATGCTAGCCACTACATCACGAGTTAGTCTATTTTCAGTCTTAATATTGTTTATAACTTAGCCAATAAGTTAAAGATTAGGCTACAACCAAATTTAAATTATTTTAAGCTCTTACCAAAGCTACACTTTCTTAATTTTTATTGGCTTTTTTTCAGTGGGGGGGGGGGGGCTGGAGCCCCCTCAGCACCCCTCTTATATACGCCCCTGGATCAAAGTGCTCTATATGCCAGGTAGATAATGAGAATGGGGGCTCATGTGACGTCATAGGTTGCATGTCTTGACTGATCGGTGGACATCTGTAATGACGTCAATGTATAATCTGATCAGTACAATGAAGGTAGTTGTAACACAATCATGACGCAGGCAGGAAGACAGCCATCAAAGGCTGAGAGCTCTTAGCAGCAAGTACTTCGGTAATTAGGTCTCACTTGTCGATATGTCGCACTTACAGCACTTTAGGCGTAACCATCTTAATGTTTGATGGTTACCTAACAACAATTTCGCACTGAAAGAATGCGTGGAAACTCGGCATAACTTCTCCCTTGCATGAATATTATTTCCCGTATATTATTTACAGCACACTCATTAAGTTCTACATAGAGGATATTATTGCTGATAAGTCGGGAGAAAAGATGGGTAATTCAAGACATGCCGGTTTTCCTATCATCACCTTTGTATTTTACATCGGGCAGCTAGAACTCAGTGATAGACATATTATTATGTGGGTATAATATTGGTTGGTTGGTTCCTTAGTTTAGGGGCTGCGACAACGCGTTCATGTAGCCCCGTGTACTTTGGGTGTGTGTAGAATCTGTCTGATAACCGTTGTTAATTGTGAAGGCTTTATTAGTGTGTGCTATCTGATTTTAATTCAAGTAAGGACTGCAGACAATAATTTCAAGTAGTTCCCACTTTTGCTACCAAATGCTACCGTCCACGACACCTAGCTTGTGGAATTGGCTAATAGATGGCATCGCAATCAGCACCTGGCAGCGAACACTGGAACTAATACAGCGTTATCAATACTAACCTTCAAATTTTGGCTTCACACCAAGTGTAGTGTAGTTAGTGGAAGGTTCTTTTTCATGCCATAAATCTATGACATGGGACCGCTGGCTTTACTTCCCCTCCGAAGGAAGGCATACTGAGGGATTTTAATGCTCTTAAAAAATCCGACGACTTCAGCCGGGCTCGAACCCGCGACCTTGGATATAGAGGCTCAGCATGCTACCAACTATGCCACCGAAGCCACCAGGTGTTTAATGTTTTTACCAACTGCTGTAGCTGTAAAGAAGCCGGGGGCCAGATTTTTCCGGGAAGAGAGCCTTCAACTTTTTTAAAAAACAAACAAAGCTACTATAGGCCTGTTTATCATTCCAAACTAAAAAACATCCACCCACTAGAGGTCTGTCTTCCTTTCATGAAGTTTAAAGTTACCACTTCAAAACCTTCATATTTATTATTATTATCAATCTGAAGTGACCGCTGCTGACGCACCACGGCCGGAAAGGCATGTGGTGTGCGATGGTCGAGTGAATGAAACGGAAATCTGTACTAACACTTTTATATAACGTCTAATAAATTTAAAAAAATACGAGCTTTACAGTAGTCGCATGTGATGTGTAACATCTGACATGTTATTCGAATAATTCCATATTACTTGCTCGCAATTTTTAAAGAATGAACTCATAGTGCTACCTTGTGCCAGCAAACATGAAAGGATTCTCCAATGCATCTGCAGTAGTGACATATACCTGCAACTGTATGTGAGCTGCGCTTTATACCGGCCAGTTAGTGAACCCATGCCAGCGGTGTTATTGAAAATTGCCTCTTATTGCCGATATAGCGAACTGCCAAGTATAGGCACGATTAAAAATTAGGTGTGCAGTAGATATATTAAATGCGTTTCTCCCAGTGATACGTTGAGTCCAACGAAGTTTCAATTATTGTTAGTAGTCGGTGTTAATATACGGAATTCCTACGTTGTTTAGAGTGTTGGTTGATGCTATATAGCATTCGAGGTATCGAGTGCTTACATTAAATAAGAATGCAGCAAAAGTATGAACATTTAATAAATCGTAATTGTTTTCAGCAAATATGATATAATGAATATTTTCACACCAAAGAACGACAACTTGAAGATGATTTATTGTAGTAATTTCTTTAATAAGGCCTCCAAACCTTGAGGTAAACCGTATGCGATTTACATTCCACAGTCACATGGTTTACAGTACGTCGTTGTACCGATCTCCGCCACCGCGCGCGCTCATTGTTTCCGTCCCATCCACTTCCGACCCATCCACTTCCGTCTCTTTTCCAAAATCACTCCCACAAAAATGTCCAGGTACAGTGTGCCACAAAAATATCCAGATACCGAGTGGAAAGATGTTGCACATCCAAACTTGAAATAACTTAACATCTAAAATACTAAATATTACAAACTTCATTCACTACGTCAGCTTAAAGTTTACCAACTGGAAATCACGTCAGGGGCCTCCAGAGAGGCTGTCGGCTGCTTGTGACCGACAGCTGCCTTGGCGGGCACCTCTATTTTTTAAAACTGAAATTATATTACTCAAATCAATCCCAGTAATTTAAATTTAACATCCCCTTTCAATTTATACACCAGGCTAAGGAGCGCTTAGTCGCACCGCGTACCTGGCCCTATCGCCGCTGGCTCGCTCGCTCCGCTCGCGCAGCCAGCGGCTAATTTAAATGATTACAGAGAGCCTTCACGAGTTAAGTTTGTAGCTTAACGTGCGTACTTAGCTCGTTTTGTTTGTTAAGCTAGGGTCCATTCGGATTCTTTATGCACTTAGTATCGTATTCAACAGAAATGCAGAAGTCTAACTTGGAGTAATACTTGGTATTTATTTAGTTTGAACATTTATATACAATTTGTTACAGAAGCCGTGAAGCTTGTTAAAGTCACGTCATCGTAACTTGACAACTTTAAGAATAAGAGTTATTTTCTTCTAAAACTAGATCTTAAGTGTTTGGGCGTGTTTGACCTCAATATACTTGAGAACACCCGTAGCTCAACCAATGAGATTTGACTATTCTACTGGGAAAGAGGAAAGTAGTGGGAGTATGAAATGCTCCCTGAGGGTTTTCCCCTTGTGTACAAGGTTAGCCTCCTCCAGTTATTGCTGAGAAACCTCTAATGATATTACATTCAGTTTTACTTAAACTACATAAAGTAATTTCCTGCTGACCAGGAAATAAGAACATTGCTTCTACCTGGCTATTCCGGGAATGGTTCGGCAAACTCTCGTATTGTTACAAGGTGTTTCACTTAAGATTGATAACAAATACATGGCTCTGTAATGGAGTGGTTACATTCGTAAAGCCATTCTAACGACTTGTGGTGAATTTCCACATTGTCTTCCTTTAAACAGTAGTAAGGAATAATAATAATAATAATAATAATAATAATAATAATAATAATAATAATAATAATAATAATAACAGACCGGATCTGGTGGTTGTAAACAAGAAAACCAAGCAAACTACATTGATTGATGTTGCGATTCCTAACAACAAGAATCTCCAGTCAAAACACATTGAAAAGATCAGCAAATACAGCGAGTTGGTCGACCCTATCAAAAGACAATTGCATGTAGAGCGAGTAAAGACCATACCTATCATTGTCTCGAGTACAGGCGTGATCCCAAGTACCTTGCTCCAAGGCCTTAAAGAACTGGATCTGGATACTCGGCTGTACAAACTAATGCATAAGGCAGTAGTTCTATCAACAACTAGAATCGTTCGGAAGTTCATGGGTAGCGAAATTCCAGCTTAGAAGTTGCTGTTTCCGTAACTATAGTTTGGTTCACTGAAGCACGTATAGTTGAATCTCTAGGGAATCATAGTCTCAGGTTTGATACCAGGCAAGGTATATAACTCACGCACCAGTAACAGTTACTGTCTCGAGATTGGCACTAACGAATTACACTCCATTCAGACCAACAGAACATATAAGTCTCCATATCAGATTATTAGTAGGCAAACTCTGTTTTTGTATGTTGCAGTTTTAGCTTTTACCCTCAGCTCAGCCGAGTACTCGTTTCATTTCTGTATAATCATTTTTTAGGGCTTATCGCTTAAATGTATCACATCAATAGTAGATTAGTTGTAAGAGGGACACTGTTTGTGGGTGGGGTTGTGATTTCTCAGTCTTGGAACATTGCAGATATTAAAAAAATAGTTCATTTTTCGAATGCTTAATGCTCTAGTATTTATCTGCAAAAGTTGCCACACTTTATAAGTACTTGCCGTGGTTTTTGTTTTTGGAGGGCAGATGCCGTTTTTGGGTGTCATTGTGGGTTAGGTGATCTCTTGTACTCGTAGAACTATTTTGTCTTGAGTCTTTGGATTTGATGATGCTAGTTTGGCGAGCGAAACATGTCATCCTATAGTTTTCTCCCTCTTCTCAAGTCCATAACATATATATAAACCCGTGGCACTACAGCCAATCAACGGCATAGGCCTACCATGCGATCGCTGCCCAGCCATTTGACCTGCAGATTATGGGATGACACGTCCCCGCTTTGGGTCCCCTTGACTGTAAATCTTGATAAGACAAGGACCAATCAGTTCGGGAAAATGAAACACAACTTAGGCCTTGATACCCTAATACAGGCATTCTCAACGTGGTGCTCTCTAAATGAAATTTGATGCTTTCGTTACACAAACCAAAAAGTGCTCGTGAGCACAAGCTTCCCTGTGACCCATTCTTCGAACGAAATTCTGTTGCACGAACCGGAATAATAGTGTTTTCATTACAAGTTTTGACAATCACAAATGCTAACAATCTATTTCATAGTATTTTAATACTACTTTTAATCTACAGTAAAAATATTAGGACACCCCTGTTTTATGAGTAACACGAAAGATGCGGATTCAAATCGATTGTCCACACGTCTATGTGCATGAATCATACAAGCAGTTGCAGCATGCCTGTTGAGCGGTGAATCCCTAGATATTTGAGCACTTCTGAGGGAGAAAGATATAGGAAAAGGAAAGAGAGGTGCATGCTTTCTGCATTATTATTATTATTATTATTATTATTCTTTTACATTCGAATTGAGCCACTATGGACTACGGAGTAACAATCAAAATCAATGTTTCGTTCTAGATCGTCTGCCAGCTTTGATGTCCTGCCAGTATCTCTTGAGCCCATCACTCAGCGCCTTCTTCCGATCTTCTGAAAGAGGTCCCCTCCGTCTTTTGGGTTCTGCCCCTACCTTAAATCCCTGGTAATTTTTGATTAGGTGTCTGAATTCACACCTGTTCATAATTTTGCAGTCCGGAATACCAATTTCTGGAAGGTCTTTGCTACATTCTTCAAACCATGCCAATTGCTTCCTCTTTGGTTTCACGAAATTCCAAATTTTCTTTGTTAGACGATCGTTGGACATTTTGAAAATGTGTCCATAGAACAACAACCTTTTCCTTTTTATTGTTGACGTGACTGGTTCTATCTTTCTATAAAACTCCTCGTTTGACTTCAAACGTATGTGCCCGTCAACCCATCTGTGGCCTAAAATTTTTCTCAATACCCTGCGTTCTCTTTTGACTAACTGGTCGACAAGTCCCCGCCTGTTCATAGTCAAAGTCTCCGAAGCATATAATGCTTCAGGTTTGACAACCGTGCTGTAGTGTCTTAATTTGGCTCCAATGCTCAGCGACTTCTTATTATAGAGATTTATTATTATTATTATTATTATTATTATTATTATTATTATTATATTCAATTTAACGGTGCTCGGGTACTTGGTATGGCATGACGGTGGTACTTCTAGTCTCAAGAAAAGTTGAGAACGCCTGCCCTAATACCATCGACGTCGGAAAAGAACAACAAGTGACCAAGGAAGGTGACAGGGAATGACAGAGAGGAGCCTGCACACGTAGTCTAACTGAAAGCTATGACGGACTCAACTGAAGTCCTGTGATCATCAACCCACGTCCCAGTAGTTATGAGCCCCTTATAGGTGTATGTATAGAGAAACGAGACAAAATAATCGTGTTGGAAGAAAATGTTACAAGAAAGCAAAATTCCCTTATTGCTGAATTTCGTTACTCGTTGTTAGTAGAAGATTGTCTATAAGGGTTAATAATTGGTATCATCTCCAGTATAGCGTCTTTAATCTTGGCTCTGCAAAGGATTTCTCCTTCTCTTGCGAATAGGGCCTCCTCCTTCCCATGATCGCGCGTTAAATCAAGAACGGGGTTGTCTATACAATATTAACGATGCGTTGTCTGAACCCTCAATGAAGAGCGCTTGCACTAAATTTCTCATTTACTCTAGAATATTCTCAAGCTTCGCTGTCGCTCGACACAGCCCCATTCAATGTAGGTTCAACTCGTTCAGCGGGTAAATAGTTTCTACAATTAAGTACCTAATTTTGAAACCTTTTCGTAAACTTTGTAAAGCATGTTGCTACACGAAATATAGTGGTGGAATTTATTAGGGGAAGATAACTTAACTATTTAGTAATGGTCTTCGAGTACTGTGATGGAATGTTAGTAAGGGGATGGTGGTGCTTCTAACTCACAAGGTGCTCAAAAAGTTAGTACACACTTTTTGCTTATTCATATTTCGCGAACCCATGGTCGGATGTTGACAAATGAGGTGTCGTTGGACTCGAGCTGACACCCTATTTCCAATGGACCACTCATTTCAACCCCTAAATAAAACCTACCCCTACTAGGGGGTGAAATTGAATTTTTTTTAGTAAAAGTCTCTTTTCAAATGTGACATGTATAAGTTGCGCCGCTAAAATGAACTTAAAGGTTGTTGCTCATATAGCGCATGCGTTTTGTTGGATGCCACTGTGGATTAACATTTTTGTTTTTGTTTTTTACGCATGCGCACTTGGGATTTTTGTAAGAGGGCGAGCTCTTTGAAAAAATGATTGATAAGAAGGGGTTTTGGTGGTGAGGAGAGAACCAGATAGTCGCCTACTTTCCTACGAAGTTTGCTGATATCTCTCGAACACAAGGTCGGATTTGGACGTGTGACGTGTCAAATCGCTTGTCTCGAAGCCCTATACATGTTATTAATAGGTTAAAGTTTTGAGAATTAGGGAAACAGGCTTTTTGGGGGTAAAACCGTGATTTTAGACTTTTTCCGATATTTCACGAATGCATGGTCGGATTTGGTCCTATGACGTGTCAAATGGCTTGTTTTGAAACCTTGTTTATTTTGGTAATAGGTTAAAGTTTTTGAGAATGAGGGAAACGGAATGTTTTGGGGTAAAACCGTGATTTTAAACTTCTTGCTATATCTCGCGAACCAATTATGCTAGAGGCATGTACGAGGGGTCCAACGACTTGGGGTGACGTCCTCTTTGCTATGGACCACTCATTGTAATTTTAAAAAATTGGAAACTCTATTTTGGGGTAAACATGTGTTTTTTGTGATTTTGCCGATATCTCATGAACTAATAACGCTAGAGACGTGTACGAGGTGTCCTAGGACTCGGGATAACGCCCCCTTTCGAGTGTGGTAGATATATTCTCCAAAAAATAATTCACAAAAGGCCTAACGCCGTACATGTTGAAAAAAAACTTTTTTTTCTTTACCTGTTTATAATGTTCATGAAGCGTGGTGGTTGAGAGAGACGATACGGCTGGGTGTGTGTTTCAACGAACCTGTCGCTAACCACAAGGACCATGCTTAATAGAACAATCGCTATTTCAGCGGGTCGATGTATAACAGAGCGAGGGTGCGTTTTTCTGATATTTTACCTTTAACGTGTAAACGGTGATGAGAACTTGGTTCTATGTTGGTCGAAGCGAGTAGAGAAAACAAACTTGCAGAGGAGCAGGAGGTGAATGTCATTTGAGCTTATTGGAATGCGCTGATCTGACTTGACAACAAGTGCAATGGAAAAATGGCAATGACGCTTGAAGGTGAAATAATCTGACCACCGTGGTGGCAGGAAAGAGCGAAATGCATGTGAACATGTGTGAAACCACATGTACGCTAAACAAGTGACATCCTGTTTTGCTTCGTACGTGACAAAATGCAAGTTGACGTGAAATTTGATCTGCCACAGGTGTTCACCTTGGACGTTAGCTGTCCACGTGCACGATAACAGAATGTTCAAAGCGTGGGAATCGCTGAATCAGTAAAAAGTATGATGCAACTTGTGGGAATGATGTCACAACCAATAGATAGGCAAGAGCAGCGAACAGCAGTGGTGGGAGGTGGAGGGGGGAGAGGGGGAGGGGTAATGTAAGAGAGATCACAGGTGGAAAGGGAAAGACAAACATGTATGAACATGCACGAAGCGCGGAGCGCTGTACACACAGAGCTATAGGAGGTGTACAACATGTGTGAATAAATAAAAAGTGCGTTAATATCTCGCTAACTAATAATCAGAGAGTGTCAAGTGAGGTGTCAAAGGACTCAGGATGGTCAACCCTTTTCCATGACCAACGAATTTACCCAAAAGATCTAAAGTCATTAGCTTTTAATATCTCATGAATCAATAAGGCTAGGGACCTGTATGAGAGGTCGTTGGACTTGAGGTGACATTCTGTTTTTGAATATATTATTTAATGTCAAAAGGGCCTAACTGCACTTTTGTTGATATCTCGCTAACTAATAATCAGAGAGGTTCAAGTGAGGTGTCATAGGTCTCAGGATGGTCAACCCTTTTCCATGACTAACGAATTTACCCACAAGATTCAAAACAGAAAGGTCATTGACCTAATATTTTATAAACTAATAATCGAATATCAACATGTGAGGTGTCATAGGACTTAGAATGGTCAACCCTTTCCCATGGCCAATGAATTTACCCAAAATACCCAATACATCAGGGTCATCGACCTGAGATTTTATAAACTAATAATCGGATACGAACACGTGAGATGATTACCATGTGTGATGAAACATAGCTAGGTAGAGAAAGATTTAGTGTAGGCTACATGTATGGTGACTGACAAGTCATTGAAACTTCTTTTTCAGATCAAACTGCAGTATAGAGAGAGTATATGTTGCAGGTATGGGTTAATAATTGACGAACGGTGTACACAAACTTTGATTTATCTATTCAAGAAGTAAGAGTAGACTATCTTTAATTGATTGGTTAAAGAGGATAGCTAAAAACACAAAAAGAATACTCAGTGGTTACCGGGACAAGATGGTCGCTACACACAACAAGCTTTAAATACTTGAAGCTAATAATCTATACACACACACTCGCGTGTTCTAAACTAAACTGTGTTGCTGTCAGTGCTCAGACAGTAGGCTGATGACAAAATGCATTGCTAACAGAAATATAATCATTTCCGGTTGTATAATGTTACCAGCTATCCATTTTGTGTTGCAGTGTTAAGCACTTTTAGCTCTTGTACTGGCGCTCTTAACTCGATTTCCAGGTCTGAGGCCTAGAACGAGTCAAACTAAGAAACAAGGGCATGGTGGTGTAGTGGTTAAGCTGTTAGCCTTTTCACCAGAGTTCGATTTCAGGTTAATATGCATGTCATAAACATATTAAACAAAACAAAACAGAGATAACGTTTAAAACTGATTACATTTGTGTCTTTTCAAATTATTACTTTGATTACAAAAACAAAGGTGAACTGGGTTTGACATACAGTTAATGCTGTCTATCACACACTAGACTGTAAGAAAGCCAAATAGCAAAAGGCGTAGGTAGAGCAGTGGTAAAATTGCTATATGTAGAGAACTACCTAGCGGTTTTATGAACTGGCAAAGCTATATCGCATAAACAGTGCAGTATACAATCCAGCAATCAAATTTGTATCTTGTGGAACAGAGAAAATGCACTTTTACCTTGATGGATAGCAAATGAGTGCAGACGAATGACCTATGCATTAACCTACCCTGGAGTTATAACCACGAGGTGGAGGTGTGATTTCACTGTTTAATCATTTAGAGACATGGCTTTTTTGTAACCAGTAGATTTAGTATTTTGTAAATATTCATTTTTGTAATTGTAAATAGTGGAAACATTTTTTGTAATAGTAAATGTTAAATGTATAACTAAAAGTTATTTGGGATAAGTGTGCATGTCAAGGATAAATAGCGTGGTTGTATTTGTTTTTCAAAGACAGGTATGGTTGTGTGAATGTACTGTATGACTATAGATAGAATGATAGAGAGAGAGAGAGAGAGAAAGCTTGTGTGTGTGTGTGTGGGTAGCATTGATTGTTCAACCAAAGCAAATACGGCAAGGTAGGATGGTGGGGTAATTAATGTATATAGCAAATGGTAAATAGTATACTGTAGTTTTTTAACACTTGTGTTTTTCAAATGCAGTGGTAGATAGCCGTTATTTTGTAAAACATTCTTACTTGCAGTAGTAATAAGACTCTATGGTTCCGCTAACACATAGATAGACTGTATTATTGCCATGGTCAAGCACTTACATTAAGATCATTTACAAAATCATAAAATGAAAAATAAAAAATCTTGTTTTGGAAATATCGTTTTTCAACATACACAAAATAAATATATAAAAAATTTGTAAACAGCAAAATGGAAAATCCATGGTCAAGCACTCACATTAGGATCATTTACAAAACCATAAAATGAAAAATAAAAAATCTTGTTTTGGAAATATCGATTTTTTTCAACATACACAAAATAAATATATAAAAAATTTGTAAACAGCAAAATGGAAAATCCATGTTTCCATATAGACAAAATTTTAAAACCTTAAACGGACATTTAAGAAAATATATGCAAATGGGAAATTGACAAATGTGTAAATATGAAAATGGAAAAATCCATGTTTCCATATCATGAAATTGAAAAACATCAAACTGTCATTTAAAAAAATGCAAATGGAAAATTGACAAATTGCAATGTGTGAAATGTGAAATTGAACAAATGGCTATCATTATTAAAAAAAAAGAACATGGTTCTGTATGGTTGAGGTGTGAATCAAACCCTCTCTACTTATCTGGACCACCCGAGACTGAGTAGACTAGTTTTAGTTGTCATACCGCTTTTAAAAGTCTGTGTTAAATGTAGGAATTGAACCCAAGAGCTTGTAGGGGAGATCCAAGGTTATAATATGTTAAACAGATAGCCTTGAATGTAGGGTGTGGTAGCTATATAGAAATGAGACATTTCGCTCGGGGGAGGGAGGCATGGAGATCTGCTTCAAACCAGTCAAAAGACTGACGACTCAAACAACAACATGTAGAGCTCACCAAAATAATGTTGTGTAACGGTAAATGTTAGTCAACGAACAGTAATGCATTACTAAAACCCATGACACGATACCTAAGAGCTTTTCTAAAATTATTTTAAAATGCCTTTAACCCTATATTAAACACCCAGTTCACAAGACTCATAACTGCAATGTTATGGTCAAACAAAACAAAATCTATATTTCAAAACAAACAAGTGGTTTAGTCAATGTATACTGGAAAACGTTTTATAAACACTCAAGTCCACAAAAATAATTAAATTAGTAACTGTCAGGTTGACCGAGTGGTTATGGTGTTTGACTTAAGTTCAAATTTTCTGTACAAGAAAGCAAGGGTTCGAATCCCTTACCTGATATAACTATTGCCTCAACATGGCTTGACCACACTGTATTATTGTGTACTCGGTACACAAACCATAGATAGAGTGTATTGTTTAAGGTCACTCTCTTTGCGAACATAGTCAGAGACTGTTGATGGTTAACAATTGCATTAATAGTGGGACATAGGGATAGCAATTAAGAAAAACAGACAATACACATACACTATTTTTATTTATTTAATGTAAGTACTTGTACAATAGTTATATACAAACTACAACTCTCTTTTGTCTATAACTATCTAGTCCTTTTCGATCCACTTGCATATCAAGGGCAGATGACTTTGTAGTTCAGCCCCTTAAAACAACAACAACACTACTTCTTGCATAGTCTGTGATGTTGATGACTCTTGAGGTGTGGAAGATGGATACAACATAACTTTTACAACAGGGGTTAAACGTTGCTCAACAAACAATGCACTATTTTGAGTAGCAACATCTTTCTCTTGTACTAACGTTTTAGCATTCTGATGATTTTTTGTCAACACCATTAGTGTTTTGTCTGGAGCACTACATTGATGATCACTCACACTTAAAACCACACCATTTCTACTTTTTATATTGCCTCGACATTTTGTTGACCTCTGTTTTGAGCATTGCCAGAATATTATTCCTTTAACATTTTGTCGTCTATAGTTATAAGAGTAGTCTTTATGTAGTACACATTGTTTACCTGGGTTAGTTGTAGTAAGTTCCAAAGTAGTAACTAACCTGTTAGTATGATTTGCACACTACAAAGGTTATCTCTGTTCTGGTAATAGAATTATTTAGCGTTGGCTTTTATATTTAATATGTACAGTTTAAAGTGATAGAAAAGTGGTAGAAACGTGGTAGCAAAGTGGTAGACAATTGGTAACATAGTGGTAGAAAAGTGGTAGCAAAGTGGTAGAAAAGTGGCAGAAAAGTAGTAGAAAAGTGGTAGCAAAGTGGTAGAAAAGTGGTAGCAAACTAGAAAAGTGGTAGAAAAGTGGCAGAAAAGTAGTAGAAAAGTGGTAGCAAAGTGGTAGAAAAGTGGTAGCAAACTAGAAAAGTGGTAGCAAAGTGGTAGAAAATATTACATGTATTGTTAAGAAATAGTTTAAGCGGTTACATGGATTCATTACACTATAATTTTAGCATTACGAAGCTCATTTTCTATATCCAAAAGTTCTTCCTCATATTTAGTATGACCAGCCTGTTTACAGGTATGCAAGTACTGAAGCCGCTGGATTAGCTTACTGGGATTGTTCCAGTAAACAAATTTAACAAATGATTTTTTTGGGTGTAAACCATTATCATCATCATCATCATTATCATCATAATCATCTTCATCATCATGGTTATCATCATCAATATAATTATCATCAATATAATCATCACTATTACTATCTAATCATTTTTGTTCATCTTGCAATGCAACAACCTTTGGCATAGTTTGTGTTGTCTTTGATAGTGTTAGAGGTTTCTTAGACGTTAACGACTGTCCTAACATGTCTTTTCCAGGAGATAATAAATGCTCTTTAACAAACAAAGCACTATTTTGAGCCACACTATTTTTTCTTGGTCTTGCTTTTTTACCTTGGTTAGAGTATTTTGTCCATTTAAATGAGTATTATTTTGATATTTACAATGATGATCGATTGAAATAAGTATGTTGGAGCCTTTTATCTTAATCATTCCTCGACACTTTTTAGATCGTTGTTTCGAACAGCACCAAATAACAGTTCCATTTTTATTAGTTCTTTTTACAATATATGCATATCCTTTATAGTAAGCACATGGCTTACCATAGCTAGTCGTTGATACTTCCATGTCAACTGTTAAGCATAAACTAATCTCTAGTAAAGTTAACTCGATAATAAAAATGATTGTTTGTAGTATCTGCAGTTTAAAGTAAGAGCAAAAGTGAGAGTCAAATGGTAGAAAAGTGTTAGCAAAGTGGTGGAAGAGTGGTAGCAGTTTATAGTAGTCATGATCTTTTTTACCAGAATGTGATTTGAGTAAATGTAATTTCTAATCCTTAGCAGTGAGTAGTCAGTTAGTCTTGGTTCATACAAGCGTAAACAGTTCTCCAATGAATCAGAGATCAAGATTTTCATTATGAAACAGTTGTGTAACCAATTAGGTATCGGTACTTGATAGCTTTACACATGAACAAAAATTCCAACATATCTGACATGAATTACATGATTTGAAAGTTGACAAAGAATATTCAATCAACCATTGTAGTTACAATGTCAAACACACAAAGACAAAATCAGCATGAACTTTTAAGTTACAGGAAAATTCTATGAAATAGACTATGCAGGAAATTTGGAAATACACATCAGAAGTTTGCAACACCATCCTTCTAGCCTATATAAATTATCGACATGGAAAATGTGCACTGCCCCTAACATTAAACCAATTTATCAATAACACAAGTCAACAATCAAAACATTTTGTGTTGAGTCTATCATTTAATGCATATATTCTGTCTACATTGAACAGTAACAAAAAAAAAAAACGCCATTCATAATTAATTAAGTTTGCTTTAATTCTTTATGTAATGATATATACATATTTAAAGTGTTGGCTGACTGTTCAGGGTGAATCGACTTTGAACACATAAGAGAGGGAATATTTTAAGACTTAACCTCAGCTCACCTAACATAACCTAAATTTACCTAACCTAACCTTGTCATATAGGTAATAAACGGGTCAAGCTATGCTTTCGACTACCGAGTTTCAGCTACTTTTCAAGGTTACTCTCCCGAACATTGCCGGAGATTGCTGATCAACACTTATGTTCCCACGGCGGCGGCGCGCAACGGCTTACATGACGCGCTTCCCCCTTTTCATTGATCCCTGTTGATTTGTCCCTTTGGACTGGTCCCTGTTGACTAGCCCCTTTTGGACGGGCCCTTTTTGAATGGAGTCATTTTTGACGGGTCCCTGTGGACAGGTCCTTTTGGCTGATTCCTTTGGACCAGTCCACAGGGACCCGTCAAAAATGACTCCATTCAAAAAGGGCCCGTCCAAAAGGGGCTAGTCAACAGGGACCAGTCCAAAGGGACAAATCAACAGGGATCAATGAAAAGGGGGAAGCGCGTCATGTAAGTCGTTGCGCGCCGCCGCCGTGGGAACATAAGTGTTGATCAGCAATCTCCGGCAATGTTCGGGAGAGTAACCTTGAAAAGTAGCTGAAACTCGGTAGTCGAAAGCATAGCTTGACCCGTTTATTACCTATATGACAAGGTTAGGTTAGGTAAATTTAGGTTATGTTAGGTGAGCTGAGGTTAAGTCTTAAAATATTCCCTCTCTTATGTGTTCAAAGTCGATTCACCCTGAACAGTCAGCCAAAACTTTAAATATGTAAATATCATTACATAAAGAATTAAAGCAAACTTAATTAATTATGAATGGCGTTTTTTTTTTGTTACTGTTCAATGTAGACAGAATATATGCATTAAATGATAGACTCAACACAAAATGTTTTGATTGTTGACTTGTGTTATTGATAAATTGGTTTAATGTTAGGGGCAGTGCACATTTTCCATGTCGATAATTTATATAGGCTAGAAGGATGGTGTTGCAAACTTCTGATGTGTATTTCCAAATTTCCTGCATAGTCTATTTCATAGAATTTTCCTGTATCTTAAAAGTTCATGCTGATTTTGTCTTTGTGTGTTTGACATTGTAACTACAATGGTTGATTGAATATTCTTTGTCAACTTTCAAATCATGTAATTCATGTCAGATATGTTGGAATATTTGTTCATGTGTAAAGCTATCAAGTACCGATACCTAATTGGTTACACAACTGTTTCATAATGAAAATCTTGATCTCTGATTCATTGGAGAACTGTTTACGCTTGTATGAACCAAGACTAACTGACTACTCACTGCTAAGGATTAGAAATTACATTTACTCAAATCACATTCTGGTAAAAAAGATCATGACTACTATAAACTGCTACCACTCTTCCACCACTTTGCTAACACTTTTCTACCATTTGACTCTCACTTTTGCTCTTACTTTAAACTGCAGATACTACAAACAATCATTTTTATTATCGAGTTAACTTTACTAGAGATTCGTTTATGCTTAACAGTTGACATGGAAGTATCAACGACTAGCTATGGTAAGCCATGTGCTTACTATAAAGGATATGCATATATTGTAAAAAGAACTAATAAAAATGGAACTGTTATTTGGTGCTGTTCGAAACAACGATCTAAAAAGTGTCGAGGAATGATTAAGATAAAAGGCTCCAACATACTTATTTCAATCGATCATCATTGTAAATATCAAAATAATACTCATTTAAATGGACAAAATACTCTAACCAAGGTAAAAAAGCAAGACCAAGAAAAAAATAGTGTGGCTCAAGATAGTGCTTTGTTTGTTAAAGAGCATTTATTATCTCCTGAAAAAGACATGTTAGGACAGTCGTTAACGTCTAAGAAACCTCTAACACTATCAAAGACAACACAAACTATGCCAAAGGTTGTTGCATTGCAAGATGAACAAAAAGGATTAGATAGTAATAGTGATGATGATTATATTGATGATAATTATATTGATGATGATAACCATGATGATGAAGATGATTATGATGATAATGATGATGATGATGATAATGGTTTACACCCAAAAAAATCATTTGTTAAATTTGTTTACTGGAACAATCCCAGTAAGCTAATCCAGCGGCTTCAGTACTTGCATACCTGTAAACAGGCTGGTCATACTAAATATGAGGAAGAACTTTTGGATATAGAAAATGAGCTTCGTAATGCTAAAATTATAGTGTAATGAATCCATGTAACCGCTTAAACTATTTCTTAACAATACATGTAATATTTTCTACCACTTTGCTACCACTTTTCTAGTTTGCTACCACTTTTCTACCACTTTGCTACCACTTTTCTACTACTTTTCTGCCACTTTTCTACCACTTTTCTAGTTTGCTACCACTTTTCTACCACTTTGCTACCACTTTTCTACTACTTTTCTGCCACTTTTCTACCACTTTGCTACCACTTTTCTACCACTATGTTACCAATTGTCTACCACTTTGCTACCACGTTTCTACCACTTTTCTATCACTTTAAACTGTACATATTAAATATAAAAGCCAACGCTAAATAATTCTATTACCAGAACAGAGATAACCTTTGTAGTGTGCAAATCATACTAACAGGTTAGTTACTACTTTGGAACTTACTACAACTAACCCAGGTAAACAATGTGTACTACATAAAGACTACTCTTATAACTATAGACGACAAAATGTTAAAGGAATAATATTCTGGCAATGCTCAAAACAGAGGTCAACAAAATGTCGAGGCAATATAAAAAGTAGAAATGGTGTGGTTTTAAGTGTGAGTGATCATCAATGTAGTGCTCCAGACAAAACACTAATGGTGTTGACAAAAAATCATCAGAATGCTAAAAAGTTAGTACAAGAGAAAGATGTTGCTACTCAAAATAGTGCATTGTTTGTTGAGCAACGTTTAACCCCTGTTGTAAAAGTTATGTTGTATCCATCTTCCACACCTCAAGAGTCATCAACATCACAGACTATGCAAGAAGTAGTGTTGTTGTTGTTTTAAGGGGCTGAACTACAAAGTCATCTGCCCTTGATATGCAAGTGGATCGAAAAGGACTAGATAGTTATAGACAAAAGAGAGTTGTAGTTTGTATATAACTATTGTACAAGTACTTACATTAAATAAATAAAAATAGTGTATGTGTATTGTCTGTTTTTCTTAATTGCTATCCCTATGTCCCACTATTAATGCAATTGTTAACCATCAACAGTCTCTGACTATGTTCGCAAAGAGAGTGACCTTAAACAATACACTCTATCTATGGTTTGTGTACCGAGTACACAATAATACAGTGTGGTCAAGCCATGTTGAGGCAATAGTTATATCAGGTAAGGGATTCGAACCCTTGCTTTCTTGTACAGAAAATTTGAACTTAAGTCAAACACCATAACCACTCGGTCAACCTGACAGTTACTAATTTAATTATTTTTGTGGACTTGAGTGTTTATAAAACTTTTTCCAGTATACATTGACTAAACCACTTGTTTGTTTTGAAATATAGATTTTGTTTTGTTTGACCATAACATTGCAGTTATGAGTCTTGTGAACTGGGTGTTTAATATAGGGTTAAAGGCATTTTAAAACAATTTTAGAAAAGCTCTTAGGTATCGTGTCATGGGTTTTAGTAATGCATTACTGTTCGTTGACTAACATTTACCGTTACACAACATTATTTTGGTGAGCTCTACATGTTGTTGTTTGAGTCGTCAGTCTTTTGACTGGTTTGAAGCAGATCTCCATGCCTCCCTCCCCCGAGCGAAACGTCTCATTTCTATATAGCTACCACACCCTACATTCAAGGCTATCTGTTTAACATATTATAACCTTGGATCTCCCCTACAAGCTCTTGGGTTCAATTCCTACATTTAACACAAACTTTTAAAAGCGGTATGACAACTAAAACTAGTCTACTCAGTCTCGGGTGGTCCAAATAAGTAGAGAGGGTTTGATTCACACCTCAACCATACAGAACCATGTTCTTTTTTTTTAATAATGATAGCCATTTGTTCAATTTCACATTTCACACATTGCAATTTGTCAATTTTCCATTTGCATTTTTTTAAATGACAGTTTGATGTTTTTCAATTTCATGATATGGAAACATGGATTTTTCCATTTTCATATTTACACATTTGTCAATTTCCCATTTGCATATATTTTCTTAAATGTCCGTTTAAGGTTTTAAAATTTTGTCTATATGGAAACATGGATTTTCCATTTTGCTGTTTACAAATTTTTTATATATTTATTTTGTGTATGTTGAAAAAAATCGATATTTCCAAAACAAGATTTTTTATTTTTCATTTTATGGTTTTGTAAATGATCCTAATGTGAGTGCTTGACCATGGATTTTCCATTTTGCTGTTTACAAATTTTTTATATATTTATTTTGTGTATGTTGAAAAACGATATTTCCAAAACAAGATTTTTTATTTTTCATTTTATGATTTTGTAAATGATCTTAATGTAAGTGCTTGACCATGGCAATAATACAGTCTATCTATGTGTTAGCGGAACCATAGAGTCTTATTACTACTGCAAGTAAGAATGTTTTACAAAATAACGGCTATCTACCACTGCATTTGAAAAACACAAGTGTTAAAAAACTACAGTATACTATTTACCATTTGCTATATACATTAATTACCCCACCATCCTACCTTGCCGTATTTGCTTTGGTTGAACAATCAATGCTACCCACACACACACACACACACACACACAAGCTTTCTCTCTCTCTCTCTCTCTCTCTATCATTCTATCTATAGTCATACAGTACATTCACACAACCATACCTGTCTTTGAAAAACAAATACAACCACGCTATTTATCCTTGACATGCACACTTATCCCAAATAACTTTTAGTTATACATTTAACATTTACTATTACAAAAAATGTTTCCACTATTCACAATTACAAAAATGAATATTTACAAAATACTAAATCTACTGGTTACAAAAAAGCCATGTCTCTAAATGATTAAACAGTGAAATCACACCTCCACCTCGTGGTTATAACCCCAGGGTAGGTTAATGCATAGGTCATTCGTCTGCACTCATTTGCTATCCATCAAGGTAAAAGTGCATTTTCTCTGTTCCACAAGATACAAATTTGATTGCTGGATTGTATACTGCACTGTTTATGCGATATAGCTTTGCCAGTTCATAAAACCGCTAGGTAGTTCTCTACATATAGCAATTTTACCACTGCTCTACCTACGCCTTTTGCTATTTGACTTTCTTACAGTCTAGTGTGTGATAGACAGCATTAACTGTATGTCAAACCCAGTTCACCTTTGTTTTTGTAATCAAAGTAATAATTTGAAAAGACACAAATGTAATCAGTTTTAAACGTTATCTCTGTTTTGTTTTGTTTAATATGTTTATGACATGCATATTAACCTGAAATCGAACTCTGGTGAAAAGGCTAACAGCTTAACCACTACACCACCATGCCCTTGTTTCTTAGTTTGACTCGTTCTAGGCCTCAGACCTGGAAATCGAGTTAAGACCGCCAGTACAAGAGCTAAAAGTGCTTAACACTGCAACACAAAATGGATAGCTGGTAACATTATACAACCGGAAATGATTATATTTCTGTTAGCAATGCATTTTGTCATCAGCCTACTGTCTGAGCACTGACAGCAACACAGTTTAGTTTAGAACACGCGAGTGTGTGTGTATAGATTATTAGCTTCAAGTATTTAAAGCTTGTTGTGTGTAGCGACCATCTTGTCCCGGTAACCACTGAGTATTCTTTTTGTGTTTTTAGCTATCCTCTTTAACCAATCAATTAAAGATAGTCTACTCTTACTTCTTGAATAGATAAATCAAAGTTTGTGTACACCGTTCGTCAATTATTAACCCATACCTGCAACATATACTCTCTCTATACTGCAGTTTGATCTGAAAAAGAAGTTTCAATGACTTGTCAGTCACCATACATGTAGCCTACACTAAATCTTTCTCTACCTAGCTATGTTTCATCACACATGGTAAACATCTCACGTGTTCGTATCCGATTATTAGTTTATAAAATCTCAGGTCGATGACCCTGATGTATTGGGTATTTTGGGTAAATTCATTGGCCATGGGAAAGGGTTGACCATTCTAAGTCCTATGGCACCTCACATGTTGATATTCGATTATTAGTTTATAAAATATTAGGTCAATGACCTTTCTGTTTTGAATCTTGTGGGTAAATTCGTTAGTCATGGAAAAGGGTTGACCATCCTGAGACCTATGACACCTCACTTGAACCTCTCTGATTATTAGTTAGCGAGATATCAACAAAAGTGCAGTTAGGCCCTTTTGACATTAAATAATATATTCAAAAACAGAATGTCACCTCAAGTCCAACGACCTCTCATACAGGTCCCTAGCCTTATTGATTCATGAGATATTAAAAGCTAATGACCTTAGATCTTTTGGGTAAATTCGTTGGTCATGGAAAAGGGTTGACCATCCTGAGTCCTTTGACACCTCACTTGACACTCTCTGATTATTAGTTAGCGAGATATTAACGCACTTTTTATTTATTCACACATGTTGTACACCTCCTATAGCTCTGTGTGTACAGCGCTCCGCGCTTCGTGCATGTTCATACATGTTTGTCTTTCCCTTTCCACCTGTGATCTCTCTTACATTACCCCTCCCCCTCTCCCCCCTCCACCTCCCACCACTGCTGTTCGCTGCTCTTGCCTATCTATTGGTTGTGACATCATTCCCACAAGTTGCATCATACTTTTTACTGATTCAGCGATTCCCACGCTTTGAACATTCTGTTATCGTGCACGTGGACAGCTAACGTCCAAGGTGAACACCTGTGGCAGATCAAATTTCACGTCAACTTGCATTTTGTCACGTACGAAGCAAAACAGGATGTCACTTGTTTAGCGTACATGTGGTTTCACACATGTTCACATGCATTTCGCTCTTTCCTGCCACCACGGTGGTCAGATTATTTCACCTTCAAGCGTCATTGTCATTTTTCCATTGCACTTGTTGTCAAGTCAGATCAGCGCATTCCAATAAGCTCAAATGACATTCACCTCCTGCTCCTCTGCAAGTTTGTTTTCTCTACTCGCTTCGACCAACATAGAACCAAGTTCTCATCACCGTTTACACGTTAAAGGTAAAATATCAGAAAAACGCACCCTCGCTCTGTCATACACCGACCCGCTGAAATAGCGATTGTTCTATTAAGCATGGTCCTTGTGGTTAGCGACAGGTTCGTTGAAACACACACCCAGCCGTATCGTCTCTCTCAACCACCACGCTTCATGAACATTATAAACAGGTAAAGAAAAAAAACAGTTTTTTTTTCAACATGTACGGCGTTAGGCCTTTTGTGAATTATTTTTTGGAAAATATATCTACCACACTCGAAAGGGGGCGTTATCCCGAGTCCTAGGACACCTCGTACACGTCTCTAGCGTTATTAGTTCATGAGATATCGGCAAAATCACAAAAAACACATGTTTACCCCAAAATAGAGTTTCCATTTTTTTTAAAATTACAATGAGTGGTCCATAGCAAAGAGGACGTCACCCCAAGTCGTTGGACCCCTCGTACATGCCTCTAGCATAATTGGTTCGCGAGATATAGCAAGAAGTTTAAAATCACGGTTTTACCCCAAAACATTCCGTTTCCCTCATTCTCAAAAACTTTAACCTATTACCAAAATAAACAAGGTTTCAAAACAAGCCATTTGACACGTCATAGGACCAAATCCGACCATGCATTCGTGAAATATCGGAAAAAGTCTAAAATCACGGTTTTACCCCCAAAAGCCTGTTTCCCTAATTCTCAAAACTTTAACCTATTAATAACATGTATAGGGCTTCGAGACAAGCAATTTGACACGTCACACGTCCAAATCCGACCTTGTGTTCGAGAGATATCGGCAAACTTCGTAGGAAAGTAGGCGACTATCTGGTTCTCTCCTCACCACCAAAACCCCTTCTTATCAATCATTTTTTCAAAGAGCTCGCCCTCTTACAAAAATCCCAAGTGCGCATGCGTAAAAAACAAAAACAAAAATGTTAATCCACAGTGGCATCCAACAAAACGCATGCGCTATATGAGCAACAACCTTTAAGTTCATTTTAGCGGCGCAACTTATACATGTCACATTTGAAAAGAGACTTTTACTAAAAAAATTACAATTTCACCCCCTAGTAGGGGTAGGTTTTATTTAGGGGTTGAAATGAGTGGTCCATTGGAAAGAGGGTGTCAGCTCGAGTCCAACGACACCTCATTTGTCAACATCCGACCATGGGTTCGCGAAATATGAATAAGCAAAAAGTGTGTACTAACTTTTTGAGCACCTTGTGAGTTAGAAGCACCACCATCCCCCTACTAATGTTGATAAAAAGCTAGAACTGTAAAATCAAATAAGCAATGTTTTTGTACTAATACTCTGTTGAATGATGTGATATGGTAACTTAACTGAATTGTGTACTATCTTAAAACTTCTCAGACAGCAACTGATTGAAAGCGAAGGAATGCACTGTTTAATGGAACAACCTTTATGTGGAGCCACAAGCAAATCACCAGTTAATGAAGGAAATGAAAAATCCACGGCCTGCTTCCAGTCTCCGACCGGGTCAGGAATGGAATGAATGAAGCCCCCATCTAGCGGCGAGGATATGAACTGTGCCGGCTGCCGAAGCCTGTCGCACTGCTCTGGGGCAATGATTAAATGAATGACAGATGAAATGAAATGACAGTGGAGAGTGTTGCTGGAATGAAATCTTGACAGGGAAAACCGGAGTACCCGGAGAAAAACCTGTCTGCCTCCGTTTTGTCCAGCACAGATCTCACATGGAGTGACCGGGATTTGAACCACGGACCCAGCGGTGAGAGGCCGGCGTGCTGCCGCCTAAGCCACGGAGGCTCTAGTTAATGAAGGCAATATACTTTGAAAATCTGCTCTACCATGAAAATGGTCAAACGTAAAGTACTCGTACAATAATTATGTAAGTAAAGGTAACAGATTTTTTGGCATTATACATTACCCAGCTTTTCGATGTGTTCGGTCAGGTACATGGCAAAATGGACGAAATGCTAGACTTTTGCCCGATGACCCGTGACATTTTATATTTATTCAGGTAATATCCCCTGCTTTGAGACTGGGTATTTGTGACAAAAGTAGAATGAAGCTTATATTTTTACGCGACCGTTAATTTCGCGATCATAGGCCACGGTACCTCCTTTCTTACGTGGAATACGAGCTACCAAATTTGACATTTCACCTCGAAAGTCCCTCGGAAATTGAACGAGTAATGTCTTGGTGGGAGACAAGCAGCTTTACCACTGTGCCATCACGCTTCTGGTGTTCGGGACGTGTTCATAATTAATTTCACACTCACCACGGGTTGCCTACGGGCGTCAACTCGAAAGAACTTTACCAAGACTCTCAATATTACTGTATATTTAGTCGTTAAATGATACTATATATTTAAAGTAGGTACTTATACTTAGAGGATGGTTTTTATGTGAGGATCCAAGTCGGGTCAAGTCTAGATGATCCACGAGTTTCCGTGATATTACAAAACTTTATCTTCTGGACGGGGCACACTAAACGAGGCGATATTGTGTGTCGTCTCTTCTCGTCTCGCAAGTCAAAACTTTTTATTCCGTAAATTGGGATACTGTTAACAAGCGTGAGCTATTGCACGAAGGCGGATATTTTCTACGTCGGATGAGGTATATATAAAAAGACAATTTTAAATAACGAATTGAATTCACTATTAAAACGTACGTACAAACATTAATTTTTGACATAATTACAATGAAGATTGATGCATTTGTCATATTTGTGGACGAGCTTTCCTATTTAACCCCTAGCACTATAGCCCATTAAGGACCTAGGACTACAAAGCGACTGCTGTCCAGCCATTTGGCCTGCAGGTATTGGAGTGACGCGTGGTCAGTGCATCGGGTCCCCTCGACCGTTAGTCTTGGTTTTCGTGACCGGGGTGCTGCCTCACTGTCAGACAGCTATTCAATTGTCAACACGAGGATGAGTGCACCCCGTTCCAGCCCTCACGTCAATTCTTAAATTCCCTGCAGGTGCCGGGAATCGATCCCGGGGCCTCCTGGTGAGAGGCAGGCGCACTACCCCAACACCACGGAATCGGTATCTTTCCTCATAGAATGTTGCCGCCAGTGAGTTCACATGGGTCTTCAGAAATGGGGTTTACAACAGATTCACCCTTATGTGATTGTGGAGAACAGCAGACAGTTCAAAATCTTTGCCAGTGTACCTTGTGCTTATCAACATACACAATGGGCGATTTGATCTCAGCCTCCCCCTAATGCTGTTAATGCCACCTACTACTGGACAAAGCACATTGATTTTGACTCTTATAGTTACTTCCAACTTGACGTTCCAGTGCTACGTTAGAATTATCTATCCGTCAGAAATGAAATCACTTTAACTAGCCAATCATACGCAGCCATTCAAATCGATATATCATGACAATTCTAGTTTCTTTCCCGATGTCGCAATTTGGCAGGCTTTATCGCGATACATTTTATCACAGTTGTACGACCATTAAACCACATATGTCTTAGTTTTTGTCGTAACATTATTTCCTATTGGTCGCCTCCGTAGCGTAACGGTCAGCATGGTTAGCTGATGCCCCAGAGGTCCTGGGTTCGATTCCCGACTCTGCCACGAAATTTGAAAAGTGGTATGAGGACTGGAATGGGGTCTACTCAGCCTCGGGTGATCCAAATGAGTAGAGGGGGTTCGATTCCCACCTCAGCCATCCTCGAAGTGGTTTTCCACTTCGCCTTCAGGCAAATGCCGGGATGGTCCCTACTGTAAGGCCACGGCCGCCTCCTTCCCTCTTCCTTGCCTTTCCTTCCCAATCTTCCCTTCCCATTCCTCATGAGGCCCCTGTTCGCTTTGCAGGTGCGGCCGCCTGGGCGAAGTGCTGATCACACTTCCCCAGTTGTATCCAATCCGACCAAGTGTTCGCAGCTCTAGGACACTGCCTGGAAAGGCGGTAGTGGTGAGTTCCCTCCCTGAGTCCGTGGGAACCACCAACCTGGAGGTAAACTTGATTAAAAATTAAACAATTTAAAAAAATCCGATTGGCTCTTTTGCCTTAGCTCAAATCTTTATAGCACTTTCTTCGGATTTTCGTAACAATTATGACTACCTGCCATTCCTATTTATTTTTAAAAATTGATGGGCGTCCACTTCTTGCTTTGTTGTGACATTTTTTGCTTTGATTGAATCTATAAATACTGTAGTACTCTTTAACTAGTAATATAATTATGAATGTGTGTTAAGTCCCCAATGTGTATTACATGGGTTTTTCCTTTCGGAAGCATCTCACTTTAAGCTATCTTATGCCTTCTGTACATTGTTCCTATTTTTACGCACTGTGGGCCTAGTTCTAGTTAACTACACAAGATAAATTATCTGCGGGGCTCGTGCACCAACTGGTCATGGGAAAGGGAGCTGTTCCCTTAGTCATTTCTATGCTTCTGTAATTACTTGATTTGAAGGCTTAAAAAGAGCTCATGCGAACTTGAATTCATTACATACCGTCATTTAATTACACATAGTAATCTAATAACGTTAGCCATACAGCTGAACCGTTTTTAGAAGCGTGTAACTGCGGTCGATTCGCTCCCGGATGCGAAGGAGTGCTTGCCAGAAACTTACTAGAACAATTTCAAATTTACACACACAATAGCTTAGAAAGACAATATCCTATACGAACAGATACAATATGTTATAATATAATGAATGCCGTTTGACGTTCGGCCGATCAACCACAACACAACGAAGGGAGTGAGACAGGAAAGCGAGCGAGAGAGACAGACGTATAGACTTCATTTTTATGTCATTGCACTTATAATTAGGAAATTACTTATTTGCACTGAATTGCTCACTTATTATACAAATGCACACCACACTTAAAAATTGAGTTCTTCTAGGGTCTTCCAGTTTTCTCTGACCCCTGCTCTTCTTGCCCGCTGTGATACAATTCGACTCAAATGGTAGCAACGGTATGAGCCACCTTAATCGTCTTTCAATGATTTGCTTCTACTCTGTTATTCACAAACAGATTGTGCCGAGCTTACCATGAATGATACATTGACCTTCAGCATCTGGTTCAACTACCTGTAATGTTAAGCCTTGAGCATTATTGGTGGTCATTGCGATAGTGGATCGAATTGCAAACTGCACAGCGTACTGTATTCGAAGGTGATAGTCAAGCGATTTAAATACCCTGGACGTTCAATGACCTTGCAGGAATGACCAATGATCATCTCACGAAAAATAAAAGACAACAGTAACATTGAAGGGATGTAGGAGAATATTGAGTTAAGGTGAATAACCGAGAGGTCAGGTGTGCTAATTTTCTGTCTGCTGTGAGAATTACTGATTCTGTTGGCGCGTTATTTCCAAATTCTGCGTGCCATAAATATATCCTAGGCCACAACTGGGATGCAATTGCATCTATTTTCTGCTAAGCAGAAACATAATGCCTTAAGAATTCAATCTTTTGTGACAATCTGATTATCTTGACATTTTTATTTACGAATAGCAGAAATACATGAAATTCTTCGAACAAACGGCCTTTGTTATTTTCCAGCCAAACTTATTTCAATATCACATATTATATTCAATTAATAATGCAGCCAAATGGCCATTTAATTTCCTATAAGGACGGGTCAGGGATGAGAAGGGAAGGGAAATCAGCTTTAGACCTATTGAAATGGACCGTCAAGGCATTTACCTGGTGGTGAAAATGGCAACGTTTTGTGACAATGAAGTGGGGGAGGGAAAACCAAGCTAGTCTTCGAACAACTATGATCTTCAAACCTAAATAGCGAAGATGTGGTATTTTAAATTGAACGCAAGAAAAACAGCATTAACGACAACTCAACTAACAAACAAACGAAGCCGAAATACCATTTAAATAAATTACTTTGAAATATAGTAATGGATGACCGACCATATATTGTTTTCTTTATCATACTGTAACTGTGAATTTGTGATCAAATAATTTTAAAATTTTCATGTGATTGGAAGAGACACAACATTTATTTCTCTATGCCATTAAAATGGTATGTCACGTGACAATATAACTGTGAAAAACATATTCATACTTGCTGAGTAAAAATTGTTTTTGTTGTTGTAAACTCGTTTCAGAGTCTTGGGACATCTTTGCTCATCAGTATCGTGTCCCGGAGTCCATCTTCGATTCCCGACTCTGCCATGAAATTTTAATTCTGGTAGATGGAACGGAGTACACTCAGCATCGTGAGGCAAAATTGTGAATAGGAGGTTTCGATTCCCATTTCAGCCATCTTGGAAATGGATTTTCGTGGTTAGCCATTTCTACTCCAGGCAAATGCCGGAATGGTTCCTTACTTAAGACCACGACCGCCTCCTTCCCAATCATCTAAATTGCAAATACACACTAATACAGCCAACACAAAAACACAGGTATTCACACAAATTACACACACCGAAGTTCACGGGGCTACATGGCCATGATGTCGCAAATCCCCTTAATCAATCAATAACAACGATAATAAACGAATGATGCACAATCTTAAATTAGGTTAACATTTTGTCAACATATGAATATCGTAATTATTTACACTTAGGAGGCGTACAAAAAGCGAAGAAAAAGTGTAAAGTTTATCAGACAGACTTCACACTCGCCCAAATATATGATGCCCACGATATCCCAAGTCCCTAAACGAAACAACTGCATGAGAGAATGCGTGAAGCACTACAGTGCACTATATTTATGAAGCCTGGATGTTAGAAGACACACACTCCAGGTAAGATGGTCTCACATCACGCGTGCTGTGTAAACATCACGGACACGAGTGACAAGGGCGACATACCAGTGCCACAGCGCTATCATTCCTTACACGTACAACACAGGCTTCCTTCATGTTTCAGGAAAACTCGGACGATTTATTTCTCCACGATCAACGAGTCAGATTGTGTCGTCATGTAAATGGGAAGTAACTACACCTACTGTAGGTATAACATTTTCAATTCTCGAGTACGAGACGGGATGTTCCAAGCAATTAATGAGTGTTGTCCTTATCAAACACATTTCTCTGTCCTTCTAGGCTATTAGTGATGAGTCCAGAGATACTGTTGGTTTAAACTTGGCCAGAGGGATGTTGATAGTCGGAGCTTCGGAGGTTCAAATCCGGTGATTATCAGCCTATACCAATAGTCCTACCAATAACCCAAGATTGCTGCTTAGATCGAGTCAGCTAACCCTACACCACCCATATTATAACCTGACAAATTGAGCCACGTTGACTCATAAGCAAAACCAAATTAAAAATAAACAAACAAACAAAAAATAATTCATTTTTACAGGTTTTGGCATATAACTTTTCCATTTCACCCCAGTAATTTCGTTAATCTACAGCTTTTAGTTGTTGGTTGTTGTTTGTGTTTGTGTTGTTTTGGGGTGGTTTGATGCAGCACTCCATTCTTCCCTGTCCTGAGCTAATCGTTTCATCTCTACGTAGCTACCACACCCTCCATCCGAGGCAATCTGTTTAACAAATTCTAACCTTGGTCTACCGCTTCAGTTCTTATCCTCGACCTTTCCATCCAAAACTAGGTTTGCTATTCCTGAGTGTCTTAGTATGTGACCTACCAACCTATCTATTCTCTTCGTTAGCAGTCGCCACAAACATCTCTCCTCTCCCATACATATTAATACCTCTTCATTTGTAACCCTATCTATCCATCTGATCTTCATCATTCTCCTGTGCAGGGGCGTAGTGGCGCAGTGGTCAAGCTGTATGCCTCTCGCCAAGGTGGACCGGGTCGATTCCCGGTCTATGCATGTGATATTTTCGAAGTGAAATGCCATGTCCTGTGGTTCAGATTCCACGTAAAAAGGAGGTCATGATCGCGAGATTAACGGTCACGTTAAACTGCAAGCTTCCTTCCTTTATTATCCTGTAACACCACATTTCAAACGCATCAATAATTCTGCTCTTTTCTGCTGCTCCAAAAGTCGAGTTTCACTTCCAAAGAGTGCCACGCTCCAGACAAAGGCTTTCAAAAATGACTTCCTAATACCAAAATCTATATTTGATGTCAAAAGATTCCTTTTCTCTAAAAATGCTTTCCTTGCCCGTGCTTAACCACTTTTAATATCCTATTTGCTTCATCCATCACTGGTTATTTTGATTCCTAAGTAACAGAAGTCTCCTACTTCCTTTAGCTTTTCACGTGCCATTTCGACGTCCATAGGCGTTTCTGATATATTTCGGCTGCATTCCAATATTTTTGTTTTACATTTATTAATTTTCTTCTTGAGTACTTTCCTCAAGACGGAATCCAAATCATTTAAAAACTCATTCAAATCCTCTCGTGTGACGGCTAAGATGAGGTTTTTGTTTGACAACTATATTTTTTTAAAATTTCGGTTATTTGTTTCGGGATGATGTAATTAAATTATATTTTAAATGATCTGTTAAATTATATTTTGACTGAATAATTTTACTTCCCACCAACACACAAAGCAGGATAAACACATGGTAAAAATTTCTATTCTTTACCTCTCCTGAGAAAGTAGGTCAAATGAGCAGAAAAATATATTCCTCAGATATTTAACTTTTGGAGCGTCAGGTCCCTGGCTAGGTCCGAAATATGCTATCTACCATTAAAATGAATATATAGAAACTTTTATTATGCTTCTGATGGCACCGTCAGTTTTACACCAATATATGAAATGGAGTTTCCTCTACAAAACAAAATCCCCAGGTTTCTAAACTGAGTAGTTTTGAAACACAATTTTCAACAAAGGCGTACAATAGGGATGTATAGAACTAGCACCGACAGAGCGCACTGCTGTTGTACTGGGTAAGCGCACGGCGCACTTCATTTGTCTCCTGTGTTCTCATGCCGCTAATATGTACGAATTTAAGTTGTTTAAATTATTATTTCCGTGACTATGCCGAGCTATTGCAGTGTTCCTCTTTGCAAAAATCAGGGAAGTCCGTTTTCGTTTCACCAATTTCCACAAAATAAAGAAATGGGGAAGAAATGGTCACATGTTATCTGAAGGAAAAATTTCGGTGAGAAAAATCTGACCGAATATATTAAAGTGTGTTTCCATCATTTACAACCCGATGACTTCACGAAAACTGTGTTGGATTAGTGTGACTTACAAAGGGAAATAATTCCTGTTTTGTATCTATAAACTGATTAGACATTTCGATAACAACCACTGAATTTATGCGTTTGTATCTGAAGGTCAGAGAGCAAGATAAAAACCGGGCGCTGTTCCATCGCTTTTTCGGTGGACCACGAACACAACAAAAAGAATTATTTAGGAAGAGGCCATACACAAGAAAATTGCCGGATTATCACTATAAGCCTACAAAATCGGAATCTGCAGAAATCATCTCCATTGAAGTACGGGAAGAAATCATCAATATACACGAAGAAATGAAAGTAACATTTCTGACTCCCATTTTCAAAGACATCATTAGGCTACTCGGTCAAATACTTCAAGAATAAATGTCGCAACATTAACAGTCACAAACGTATTATAGTTGGTTTCTTGAAATCAGAATTAATCGTCAACTTCCATCTGCCCGACGGAGAATGTGGTAGCGACTGACTTCTACAGTACATTCTTGTGACATAGTCAAATGAATGGAAACAGTGCGAGGCTCTAAAGCAGGGATTCTCAAACTTTTTAAAAATTGTGCCCCCAAGTCCTTTTCCAGGGGTAAGGGAACGATTCTTATTGAGAAATTCACAAAATTACATAAGAACCAATCGTTGCGATGCATTTCCGAGGTACACATTACCGGTATCAACTTGCTTTGATTATGTTTACCTTAAAACACGACAGTTTCATGTAAGCTATCAACCTAAAAAAAATACAAGAATCGAAGTCTGTAAGCAGGGGGAGCAAGTGAATATTTAAATCTCTGTTTATGATTTAAGTCTTATGGAGATATATTTATCAATATAGGCCTACAATACTCTAGTAATTGTAATCTTTAGGAGAAAGCATGCTGAATCATATTCATTATTTGAATAATAAAGCGTGTTAGAATTTTGTTATTACCGCTGTAGGCCATTAATTCTTCCTTCCTCCCGCTAGTTTTAGTGCCTCTAGTCCGTAGCTCATTTTGCAGCTGTTTAACGCTTAAACGCTGAAAATCGTCCATAATATATTAGGAGATATACCTATAGAATTAATTAATATAGTCTTGGAGTAAAATTAAAGGAGATATAATTTACTTTAGCTTAGAAAACTCGGTCACAATTTATACATTCTTCGCAGCTGACTGGGAGAAACATAAGACGATCGCCTTACGCTTACCCAGTACTACACGAGCGCTATCTGGCGCGAACTTTCTCCCGCTACATCCCTATTTTCTGTTAATAAAGCCAAATATAAAGTGAGCGCTGCACTCAAAGCAGTTTCAATGTCCATTTTGTTCTAAGAATTCATATATTATTTTTAATCAAAGAAACATAAAAACGAATATTTTGATCCTTCCACCCCGGGCTGACTTCCCTTAAGCATGTTTCAATGTTGTGATAATCTCAGGTAGGCCTAAGTAAATTTACTGGCACGTTGAAAATCTTCTCCTGGAAAATTATGACACCACAACGTCTCCAAATCCACAAGAGGTAGGCTCATTTCTTGACTCATTTGGGGGCTTTGTGATACCGAGTTTATGTAGTCCCGTGTACTTGGCTGTGTGTTGAATTCCTCTGATAACCTGTGTTATAGTGATGACTGCAATAGTGTGGGTATTTGCAATTGAGAGTAAGATTGGGGAAGGAGGAGGTCATGGCCATAATTTAGGTACCATCCCAGCATTTACCTCGAGTAAAAGTGAGAAACCACGGAAAACCACTTCGAGAATTTCTACTCTGATCGGACCCATTTCTTGTCAGTTTCACCTCACGAGGCTGAGTGTACCACGCTCCAGCTCTCAGACCAGAATTAAGTTTCTTGACAGAGCCTGAATACGAAGTTTGAGACATATAAATAAATAAATAAATAAATAAATAAAATAAAAACAAATAAATAAGCAAAAAATAAATACATAAATAAATAAATAAATAGGGTCAAATTTCCCAGTAAAAATTTTACGGTCTCATTCTTACTTTCTTTTGACTTACTGTATTCACATCACCCGAATATCTAAGGGACAGTTCAGTACTACCTAAGAGATGAGAAACATTTGTTACATAACTGCTATTAGAACGAATCAACGAACAACCAATGGTGTCCAGTAGCAGCTGATAGGGTTTGTACCGTAGGGGTGTGTATTGTAAAACGAGTGTGATTCAGGCGCATCATGATTCATTCATAGACCTCACAGCGGCCGTATTGTTGAGCGTAAGCCTTTCGCAAATATTAGTTTCAATCAGCTTGGCAATTACCCTTTAATCTTGAGCACACATTGGTTCCTGCATTTGGTATTGAGCTCTCTGTTGGAAAATCGCATTCATACTTGAAGAGGAGGAAATAATAGAAGGAGATCGGAATTTATTAGCGATGAAGTGGACAAACTTGTATTCCAATTACCAGCCGAGGACTTTCTGTTCGTTGTTGTACTCGTCAATTCAGTTTAGGGGCTTCGAACATTCTGGTCATCAGACAGTGCACATCGGAGTAAGTTAGATTTATTCCATAACCTGTAGGCTATGTCTGTGGTGAATGTAGTAGTCAGTGTAACTGCAATTCTTCTTCTAGTTTCGTATAGGCCATCTAAGGACCACGACATGCAACTATTACATTTGGAGTGGGCTTTGATGTTTGCCCAAGAGTTACGCATCCTCTGGCAGTGTTCTTCCCTCCTCTCCTGTATCCAGGGGTAACCTGTCTACTTTCTTGGCGGCTTGTCCTGGAACCTCATTTGCTGAAGCATCTTCCTGAGAGATGTACGGTCTTTTAAGTCTCTTTCCGTCCCTCCAAGTTCTTGCAGATTTTTGCTCACTTCCCACAACCATGGTGACTTGGTCTTCCACTGTTGCCAATAACCGAGGAGCTGATTGGTCAACCTGGTATGATGCATCCTGTATACGTGTCCATAAAATGCTAGACGTCATTTCCTAGCAATATCCGTGATTCTTTCACAGTACGTGTAGAGCTCTTGATTAGGTCGCCTTCTGTATCAATACCCTTCCTTAACAGACCCCAATATCTTCCTCATTATCTTTCTCTCCTTTACTTCGAGTTTGTCCTTGAGTTCCATCCGGTTGAATACTAGACATTCTGCAGCATATAAGGCTTCAGGACGTATAACAGTCTGGTAGTGTCTCATTTGAGTCTTTCGGGAGAGACACTTCTTATTATATGTGTTCTTGGTTAGTTGATGAGCCATTTCTAACTTGTTATCTCGAATTGATAATGCCCTTACTTCCGAGAGATTCGGATCCAGCCATTCTCCTAGGTACTTATATCCGTCAGTTTATTTTTTTTTATCTCTCCCTGGTCCAAATGCAATTATTATTATTAGTTGTATCATTTGAGGGGCTGTGTACATGGGTGTGTGTAGAAGTTGTCTGACAATTAGGAATGTTAATTATCAGCTTTTAAAATGAGAAATTCAGCATTTTGATTTGAACATTTAGTATTATACGAGGGTTGGGGCAAAAGTCATGGCTACTATTTTTTTCTTAAAGATACCAGTCCGGTCGGAAAATGTGACATATACAGACGAAAGGACAAGGTGTTAACTACATGTGTGGACAATGAATAGCACTGAAATATCGTAACCACACTCATTTATTCCGGTAGTATACAGGGCAATATGGCCTTCACGGTGCAAAAGTATGACAACACAGTACACATACAGTTCACATGACAAACCTGGGCCTAAAGACCCTCAAAGTAGTCCCCTGCTACAGTCACCACACGCTGCCAAGATGTGAAAGGCGCTGAATACCATCTGTCTCAGCATTTGCCGCACCATGTGTGAATCGGGTCACCTGTTGACGCACAGCATTAGCAATGTCCTCTCATGTTGCAAACCGCCTACTACGTAGTGGTTCCTTAAGCATTCGAATGAGATGAAAGTCACAGGGCGAAATGTTGACACACGTCCTTGCTGAATCTTTCCTACCCACCGTGCTACTGTAAGGTATGGTAGGGCATTATTCCCAAGGGCTTCCACTAATTCTTTGTGACATTCCATCGCATTTCGCCCTCGGGGACGGCTATTTTGATGTAAACGCGCTGCTCAACATGGGTTACTTCCATCTCACACGACACTCAACAACTGCCTGATTTCACAGCCCTCTCTGCGCTACTACCAGCTATCACAGAGCCATCTGTTGTTCTGCATACTCACTATGCCTGCAGACCTTCCACAGGACACATATACGTTTGTGATCCGTTTATATATCTACAAGAAAAACAAGTAGCTCCGTGAATAACTATACAGCCTATTTTCATATATACTACTTATGTTAATTGCCTCTATCAACATACAAAATTGCAGTTTGATTGCTGTAATAGATTCGTAGATATTGAGAACCGACTAAATATTGGGGATGGTCGCCATATTGGATTTTTATATATGTAGGTCTTAAGAGTTATGTATTGTTACATGAAGATTATTGTGTACGTGCAGTATTCAAACTTCAATCGCATGATTAGGACACAAGAAATAAAAAAAGAGATTTTAAATTTTCGCACAGCTGCCATCTTGTGATTATGGAAACAATTGAAAAAAAATAGATGCCAGTGGATTAACAGTTGTATAAGGATTTACTGTACCAAGTGTCACTGCACTCAGATGGTTAAATTGCGAGAAACGACCATGTGATTATTTATACTTTGCGTCGCCGCCATGTTGGATTTGTGATCAGCAGGTTATTGAACGTCCTATAGGTGAACTTATGTTCATAGTCCCTATCAACATTAAAAAATCAGTTTGATTGCTGTAATAGATTCGTAGATATAGATGTCCATCTAAATATTTCGGATGGTCGCCATGTTGGATTGCTATATGTATAGGCCATAGAGTCATGTAACATTAAAGGAAAATTATTGCTTAGGTTCATTATTCAAACTTTCACGTCGATCGCATGATTACGATCCAAGCAATAAAACTTAATTTTAAAATTCGCACAGCCGCCATCTTAAGGTTATGTAAACAATTGAACTAAATTAGATACTAGTGCGTTACCACGTGTATAAACATATCCTGTACCAAGTTCCATTGCGTTTGGATCAATAAATCGCGAGAAAGGTCTATTTAAAATTTTCAACTTTGCTTGGCCGCCATATTCGTTTTGTATTTGCCTCCATATTCGTTTTGTATTTAACCGGTTTTTTAAAGTCTTAGAGATGAACTTCCAGTAGTGCCCTTTATCACCGTACAAAATTTCAGGGTGATACCGCTAATAGTTTCAGAGATATAGAATGCCGGTGAAATATTTCGCACAGCCGCCATCTTGAGGTTATTAAAACAATTGAACGAAGTTAGATGTCGGTGCATTACAATGCGTATAAGCATATACTGTACCAAGTTTCATTGCGTTTGGTTGGTTAAATCGCGAGAAACGTCTATTTGAAAGTCGCAAATTAGCTTGGCCGCCATATTAGTTTTGTAGTTACCAGGTTTTCAAAAGTCACATAGGTGAACTTCTAGTAGTTTCCTTTATCACCTTAAAATATTCCAGGGTGATTTCGGTAATAGTTTCGGAGATATTGAATGCTGGTGAAATATTTCGCACAGCCGCCATGTTGGATTGGTGAGACGTAACAAAATTTGAAGGGCACGGTCGGGGTCGTCCGAAATAGTGCTATGAACTTACCGAGTTTCATTGAAATCGCTCCAGCCGTTTACAATTTATTAGGGGGGGGGGGGGCACACCATCACACACACGCGCACACACAGACAGACACACGGACAAAAGGTGATCTCATAAGCCTATTTTTTTCATAAATGAAAATAGGCTAAATAAAAATAGTTGCCATGACGTTTACCCCAACCTTCGTATGTTTGCAATCTAGCATTTTATAGCATTTTGAAAAAGCAAAAACATTTACCATTATAGGAAAGTGTGAGAAAATTGCCGTATTGATTAATAGATAATTAATTAAAAAGCTCCGCCAATCAATACAAATTATATTAAAATTAATACATGTTTTGCTCCTATTAGCACTTTGAAAATAAAGAATCTAGGTCTCGAATGATTGATTTGCGAGAAAAGTTAATTTAAAACTTTCATGTTCCTTGGTCGCCATGATGGTATTGTGCATATCAGGTTTTTGAAAGAGGCATAAGTGAACTTAACATAGTTTCCTCTTTTGCCATACTAAGATTTCAGGTTGACATCATTAACTGTTACGGAGATATTGAATGCCGGTGAAACATTTCGTGCAGCCGCCATGTTCGATTGGTGAAACTTAAAGTCGAGGTTGGACAACTCAGCAGTAAGTCCTTACTGAGTTTGATTGAAATCACTCAAGCCGTTTCAATTGTATTAGGGAGACACACACTCGCATACGGACAAAGGTAATCTCATAAGTCTACATTGCATATGACGAAAGTAGCCTAAAGAGATAATAAACTGGGTGTAGGTTTACTAGGTATTTGAGGGGGGAACTACACCTATAAGGATACAAAAATCATTCCACTAATGCAGTAGCTAGAGATTGACCTAGAGTTATTGGAATCTATAAAGATTTTTTTAAAGCTTATATTAAACTGTAACTTTTTTGCAAGATTTGTCAATGAATATTAAAACAAAAACGAAACTATGACATGTACAGCAACAGGTCAAGGTCATATTGTTCGTCCCTATAAGATACACATGTATAGTAAATTTCACTTAATTATTTTAAAAGCTCTGGCAGTTACTAAGGAAATGAATTTGAAAATCCAAAGTTTCGGGAAACGAGCAACAAAGTTACCAATGTGTAGGGAAACTCCTAAAACTCCCCTGCACGTTTTTGGTCATAGCTTCAAACGTATTATACATATGAAAGATATTGTTGTAGTGATTTGAAGAGGAAGGATCAATAGACGTACCAAAAAAAATGAAAAAGGACAAATGTTGATCCTTATAGGTATAGGTCCCCCATTAAGAGTATATATAAAGAATCAAATAAGAACTACCTTCTTGTTTTCGTTGCTTGACCTTGTCGTCACGATTCCTTCCAGCCTAAGATACTTAAATTCAGATACTAAGTACTTGTCACCTATTCTGAGCACCATGCTATTTTTAAGCAGACTGTAAAAAGCCTAACCATATCATCATAACGGTCTCTTATACCGTAATAAACGTTTGTCATAGCAGTATGTGTGAAAAACATGGTGTAATCGTCACTTGCTTCAATGGTAAAGGTCAGAAGGTCGAAAAGTCGAATTATCCGTGGTCGTAATTTTATTAGGGAGTGAATAAGAACTCACTTTATTGCACGCTTGAACATTCTCAGCTCGTATTCTGACAGGTAACTTAATGATGGTAGGATTACGCTTGCATATCCAACCTCGAACTTTACAAGTTATGATCGAAGTTATTAGCCACATTCTGTGAATATTATGAATATAATAAACTTGCTAACCAAACTTAATTAATAATGCAGAGAGTGTTCGGATAATGTAAGCCCAAAATTGAATGTTATACAAGGAATTTTGGAAATATCTTCCAAATACGAGCCCATCGCACTTACGATAATAATAATAATAATAATAATAATAATAATAATAATAAACGAAAATTCACTATAAAAAGAAGTCGCTAAGCATTGGAGCAAAGTTAAGATACTACAGCACGGTTGTCAAACTTGAAGGATTAAATGCTTCGGACACTTTGAAAAGAACAGACAGGGACTGATCAACCAGTTAGTCAAAAGAGAACGCAGGATATTGAGAAAAATTTTAGGCAACAGATGGGTAGACGGACATATTTTCCAGTGTTGCCAATACAAACTGGTAGTTGTAGCTCTTCAGTCAGTTAACACGAATTTACCCAATGACTGGGCGGGGTACACTCAGCCTCTCGATGACAAAACTGAGGAGAGACGGATTCGATTCCTACCTCAGTCATCCTGGAAGAGGTTTTCCGTGGTCTTCCACCGCTACTCCGGGCTAATGCTGGGATATTACCTAACGTAAGGCCACGACCGTTTCCTACCCAAAGACTGCCGGATGAAAATCTTATTTGCTATGCCCAACAAAACTGACATTGGAACCAAATGGATGGTACAATCTTCTTCCTGCCTGTCCGAGGAGAAGGACGTTTCCAGATGGTGCTAGGTAAATCGAAGCAACATCATGTCATTGATCAGTCATTGGTAGAAAGGGAGGGTGTGACCTACCTCCATATGGATAACTAAGAGATCTCAAATTAACCAATGCAGTTGAACTTCTAATTACGAGATTCTATTCGATGGTGATAAGCATTTGGGAGATTATACAAACAATTTGTTGTATGTAAACTGAAACATAATCCGAAACGAAACACCTCCATCGCTTGACTGGGCTTTCTCTAAACTCTGCAGGGACAAGATTGCTCTCCATCAGCTGTATATTATTATTAATAATAATAATAATAATAATAATAATAATATCGTATGGCCTCGGATGCCGGGTGCAAGCTTTGTAATTTGACACCCAGAGGGTAGCTTGCATGTCGAATTTCGTTGTTCCTTGAATCACTATGAAAGGTTTGATATCTAAGCTCCTTGAACACTATAGCACTTTCTAGTAGAGAAATGAGGAACTTTGTGTTGGCGGAAACTCCGGAGATTAATTTTGCCATTATGAACACGGCCTACTGAATTCAAATGGGTTCTTTAACATGCCAACATCGTATGACATGCGAGGACAAATTTTGTTTTATTTACTTAGCTTAATAAGAATCAGTTATTTAATATGCTAGTTATCTATTAGCGTATTAACAAAGTAATGAACAAAGTAATGCAAGTGTAATAAATTAATATTAATCAACAAATGTAAGTCAGAAAAAAAACATTCTACACTCTACTTAGTAGACTGGGAGAAACATTTCGGAGTAGGCAATGTTCGAATACTGAAAGTACCTAACCCGAGGACTCGTATCATATTTCAATGCTTGATAAACCTATGTCAAACCTTAACCCAAATACAATCACATAAACTTAAATTACGGGGCAGATGACCTCGTAGTTCCGCCCCTTGAAACAACAATAACTAAGAAAACTAAAATTAAGCACGTTTACAGAACAAATGCCATATACACTAATGAATATGGGACTGATGGCCGAAGATGTTCCCAGCTCTTACATACTGCACATCAACAAATCTTCTCTTACAATCTGAGTGAGCCCTTGGGCTAAATGTGTTTCCAGAAGTAGTAATAACTTAGTAGTAGTAGTAGTAGTAGTAGTAGTAGTAGTAGTAATATTACTCGTTAACAGGACGGGTATTGAACCCACCCACTTTCGGTTAGATGAACAATCCCACCATAGCTACGCATCTCCCCATGCAATCACTGGTCAAGAGTTATTCATTATGTTTGGAGGAAATCAGCAATTTAACTTTGACAAATAAGGGGAGATTTGAATCATAAAATAGCAAAGAAGTATTCGATGAATCATTTAACACCCATTTGGTTTCGTGCCCCTATGAAATTGAAATCACTCCGCATAAGGCTTCATCTTCCCTTTGAAGTATTAAGGGGTGAGTGGGGAATGTGCTTCGGTGGGGATACTGTTGAAAGTTTGCTTTACAGTTCATGGCTAATAACCTTTTACACATATGCCACCTCGTGGTACAGAGGTTGACGTAATTAACAGCCATACCTGACGTCCCAGTTTCGATTCTCGGTTCAGCCTATATATTTATGACCTGAGGGCCTCGTGAGACAAAACTGAGAAGAGGTAGGTTCGATTCCCACTTCATCCTTCCTAGATGTGCTCTTCCCTAGTTCCCACATTTATTCTAGGCTAATTCTGGGATGGCACTCATTATAATGTCACAGCCGCCTTCTTCCATAGCCTACATGCAATTAAAAGTACGCTTGACAGACACCATAGTAAAAAAGTCCTCTCGGCACGCCGGAAGGCGGAGGTAGATTTCACCGGACAAACTTGGGGATAGGCGAAAATAGGCAGAATATGCAGATTTTCGTAGAAGGATCAGACCTCATTTAATGCGAGAAGGTATTTTATAATTGGAGCTTAATTAACTTTGTTTTTCGTCATTTTATGCTTATTTTAAACATTTTATTGTCTTATGGGAACGGTAACCTTCTTGTCATTTGGGGTCCATTTTTATACTTGTGGTCACACTGTCCTTATGCTAGGTTTCGACACTGATGTGCAACTATGTAACGGTCTGTTACTTCTTCACGCAAAATTATATCTACCGCAGAGATTTTGGTTGGTTCCTCAGTTTAGGGGCTGCGACAACGCGGTCATGTAACCCCGTGTACTTTGGGATGGCTGTATTAGTCTGTAATTCAGGTAAGGACTGCAGACGGTCAATTTCAAGCAGTAGTTACTAATGTTGCTACCAGGTACTACCGTCAACGACACCTAGCTGTGAACTTGGCTACTAGATGCCACCGCAACCAGCAACTCGCAACGAACGTTGGAACTTCCCCTCCAAAGGAAAGCATACTGAGGGATTTTTGGCGCTCTTAGAAAATCCGACGACTTCGGCCGGCTTTGAACTCGCGACCTTGGGCATAAACATTCAGCATGCTACCAGTTACGTCACCGAAGCCGCTTCACACTTAGATGGAAATCTGAATCTGATCTCGTGCAAGTGCGTTATCTTGGCAACGTCTGATGGCTCATCCCTCATCAATTTAGTAGTGTTGCCATGGCAACCACTGATAGGTCTTGGCATTTTCTTATAATTCCGAAATTATTTTTCTCATCCCTTGGCATAATGGTGGGTTATATCAAAAATTCTTTCAGACAAAAGTTTTAGGTAATTATTATGGGAATATTGTCCATTTTGTACGGTTTTGATATTGTGCCTATTAAGAGATATATGATTAATGTTTCCCGAAAAACCCACTTTTTCCCACCCCTTTGGTCAATGGTTGGTGCTATAAAAAAAACTCTTCAAACATACATTTTTGGGCTTTATCCGACACATAGTATGAATGTTGAACGGATTCGATATTTCACATATTAAGAGAGTTATAGCAATATTTCACTTTTTCGAAAAAAAAGCCCCCCATTTTCACCCCCCAACGACCGATTTAGCCCAGTAACGAACTCGACCGAGATTTTATAGGTATACGTATTCGGTAAAAAATTCAAAGTGATTGGTACAAAATTACGGCAGTTATCGTGTCCACAATAAACTGATATACATATACATACATAAATTATATATAACTTTTGAACTGACGGTGGTTTTGGGGCCTGGGGATGTGAAACGCGAAGATATGTCGAAATTTTCCGGAAGTCGAAACATGGTACCCATTGCAATAGTTAGCTTTCTAACGAAATCTACCTCTGGTTGGTTCCTCAGTTTAGGGGCTGCGACAACGCGGTCATCTAACCCCGTGTACTTTGGGTGAGTGTAGAATCTGTCTGATACACGGTGTGAATTGTAATGGCTGTATTAGTCTTAATTCATGTAAGTACTGCAGACGGTCAATTTCAAGCAGTAGTTCCTAATGTTGCTACCAGGTACAACCGTCAACGACACCTAGCTGTGAACTTGGCTACTAGATGCCACCCCAACCATCAACTCGCAACGAACGTTGGAACTTCCCCTCCAAAGGAAAGCATACTGAGGGATTCTAGTGCTCTTAGAAAATCCGACGACTTCGGCCGGCTTTGAAACCGCGACATTGGGCATAGACATTCAGCATGCTACCAGTTACGTCACCGAAGCCGCTTCCCACTTTATCAGGCGGCTTTGGTGGCGTAGTCGGTAACATGCTGAGCTTCTATGCCCAAGATACCGGGTTCAAACCCGGCCGAAGCCGTCGGATTTTTTAAGAGCGTTAAATATCCCTCAGTATGCCTTCCTTCGGAGGGGAAGTAAAGCCGGCGGTCCCATGTCATAGATTTATGGCATGTTAAAGATCCTTCCACTAATTGCACCTGTGTGAAGCTAAATTGGATATGTTAAGAATGTATACAACGCTCTTAGGTTTCTATGTTCGTTGCCAAGAGCCGACTGCGGCGGCGTCTAGTAGCTCAGTTCTGAACTTGGCCTCGTAGTCGTTGACAGTGGCGCTTGGCGGCAAAAGTAGGAACTATCTGAAAAATTAACAAACAGATAACACACACTAATACAGTCATCACAATTAACACCGGTTATCAGACAGATTCTACACACACCCAAAGTACACGGGGCTACATGACCGCGTTGTCGCAGCCCCTAAACTTAAGAACCAACCAACCAACCACTTAATCAGATGGATATACTGAATCTGATCTCGTGCAAGTGCGTTGTCATGGCAACGTCTGATGGTCCATGCCTCATCAATTTAGTAGTGTTGCCATGGCAACCACTGATAGCTCTTGGCATTTTCTTATAATTCCGAAATCATTTTTCTCGTCCCTTGGCGTAATGGTGGGTCATATCAAAAATTCTTTCAGACAAAAGTTTTAGGTAATTATTAGGGGAATATTGTCCATTTTGTACGGTTTTGATATTGTGCCTATTAAGAGAGATATGATTAATGTTTCCCGAAAAACCCACTTTTTTCCACCCCTTTGGTCAATGGTTGGTGCTATCAAAAATCTTATTTGACATAAATTTTTGGCACTTATCCGACACATATTATGAACTTTGAATGGATTCGATATTGCACGTATTAAGAGAGTTATAGCGAAATTTCACTTTTTCGAAAAAAGCCCCCCATTTTCACCCCCTTCGACCGATTTAGCCCAGTAACGAACTCGACCGAGATTTTATAGGTATACATCTTCGGTAAAAAATTCGAAGTAATTGGTGCAAAATTACGGCAGTTATCGTGTCCACAAGAAACTGATATACATATATATATACATATATATATATATATATATACATAAATTATATATAAACTTTTGAACTGACGGTGGTTTTGGGGTCTGGGGGATGTGAAACGCGAAGATATGTCGAAATTTTCCGGAAGTCGAAACATGGGACCCATTGCAATAGTTAGCTTTCTAATGAAATCTACCTAAAAGGTTATCAGAATTACTCTCTCTGTCTTTCAAGTACATGGGACTGATGGCTACGATGTTTCCAGTCCCTAGATGAAACAACAAGTCACAGATATGAACATCTCACCACCGACTGTAATTAGAATGAACGCATAAACATGTTACTCCCAATTACGATGAGTTTGTTGTGGTTATTTAAGGAAAAGTGGTTCGTTTGTATAATGAATTGCTCTATTCTCAATAATACTTCTGCAAAGTCACTTTCTATGAGAACACTCAGAACAGAAATTGAATGCTTAAAATCCTCGTTACGACGAATTTACTTCCACCTCGGACAAAACTTCTGGGGTGATCTGTTAGTTCAAATTCCATTGTATTCTCGCTGGGCATACTCATTGGGCGAGCCTGTCTCTTGGATACGGATTTGGCCTTGTTTTGAAAGTTCAAATGCCCTTACATTCACCACGTCGTCTTTGACATACACTCCCCAGTGAGTGGATTAATAATTTTATGAGGAAAAATAATCCTAGCTATCAACCGGCGAGCGAGGCGCGCCATGACGCGTGTTGGGCTCCATCTTGGCAACGCTGTACAGCTTTCGCCAGAGCAGCTAGCTGGTGTACCATGTCTTATTTCCCCGTACAAATACAAACCGATATAAGATAATCGAATTAATTTACGTATTTCAAAGTCACAAAGCATAACTTTTTGATGTATAATGATTACAACGTGACCAAGAACTACATTTTCCAACGACACCGAGCCGAGAAAATGTTACCTTACAAAAATGATAACAACTTTCTTTATTAGGCACACAAAATTTTGAAATTAATAAACCAGTTATACAACATTCCAATGTATATTGTGTTAAAATTTAGAGTCGATCTGACGATGGGTTTATGAGATAATAATTCTTAAATGTGACGCATGGTTGAAAAACGCTTAAAAAAGGGCACCTTTTGTGTTCCAACTGCGATAAAAAATATTAAAATATAAATGAAAACTTCCAAACGTACATGAACTAACGTAAAATAGAACGATGAAAATGATGATGTTATTGGAGTTTATGTAGGTCTATTGGTTACTTCACAAACAACCTTCCAACTCGAGTTTTGGTCGACAGTATTGGGTGTTATCTGTGATTCGGGTAGAAGAACTGCAGACGATTAATTTTTTCAAATAGTTCCTACTTTTGCTACCAAATGCTACCGTCCATGACACTTAGCTGTGGACTAGGCTACTAAATGCGATCACAGTCAGCACCTGGTGGCGAACGTTGGAACTAATATAGCGTTATCAAACTAACCTACATATTTTAGCTTCCACAAGTGGAATTAGTGGAAGGTTCTTGTTCATGCCATATATCTATGACATGGGACCACTGGCTTTACTTCCCCTCCGAAGGAAGGCATACTGGGAGATTTTTAACGCTCTTATAAAATCCGACAACTTCGGCCGAGTTTGAACCCGCGATCTTGGGTATAGAAGCTCAGCATGCTACCAACTGCGCCACTTCCAGTCTAGTCTGCAAGCTTCTGTTTGCAAACAAGTCGCCCCCAAGATCCACTATTAGCAGTTAGCACTGCGGCCTCCTCTACCTCTACACCTCTCGCTTTGAAATCGTTCAACACTGAATCTAACCATCGCCTCCTAGTTCTGCCAATGCTGCTCTTACCCTATACAGCCGAACTCATTAATCTCTTAGGAAATCTCTTCTCCCCCATTCTCTTCACATGACCCCACCATCTGAGTCGGCTCATACGAACAGATTCATCCAGCGTGTTCATTTCTAACTTAGCCTTTATCTCTTCATTACGAGTACCTTCCTGCCATTGCTTCCATCTATTTGTCCCAGCAATCATTCGTGCTAATCTCGTATTAGTTACAGTACCTCTAACGTATGTAGGCTATCTACCCAGATCTCACTTCCATAGAGCAAGGTCGCATATTTTGATTGAGAGCTTTCGCTATATTGATTTAACCATGCGAGCTGTAAAATTGTTTCGTCTTTGTTTTGGGTTCCTTGTTTAAAGGTTGGTCTGTCCTATGTGGTTGGCGGCCTTCTTGACAGAAGCGGACTTCGGTACATGTCAGCATGGCCCCTTCTTCATCACAACCATACACTTGTATTCACAGCGAGTACTCGTCACTGCCATCCGCATTTGAAATGTCCACATGACACGATCATGGCCTTCTTCCTCAGTGTTTACAAGCAGTGTGATACAACTAACAATGCTGCAGCTTGTAAGGTCCTGCTCATCAATGAGGCATCCGCTTCTTATGTCCCACAAGACAGCACATTACATTCCGCGGCGTAGCCGTGCTCGTCAAATTGTGCACTACGACTGCGCGGGCAGCTGTAGCAAGTACAGAGATCCTAACGTTTGATACCCGACTCCTTCAATGGGTCACTTGTAGTCGGGTATTTCCAGACTTCCTCCAGGCGAATGCATGGATAGTACCTCATTTCAAGTCCGGGGCACCTACCGCTTACCTGTCTTTCATGCAGTCATCATATGAATACAGGTTTTCAGACAAATACAACACACACCCAACAACACGGGTACGATTAACAAGATGTCTCAAGCCCCTTAAATTAATTAACAACAACATACATTCCACGCGTACGACAGCTTCACTAGTGGATACTATTGAGAAATACACTTGTTTGTACAGCTCCTTCATTGGCCGTACCACGAAGACTACGACCACCACCTCGACAGAATCACTGGAGGCGTCAATGCGAGGTGCTTTCAATTTAAAGACAAAGGCAATGCACGGTATTAATTGGATAGTTCATATTAACATTACTTGTTGACCGAAAAGACCAGCTAATGATCGGGCTTATGACCACGAAAAAGAAATAATCGTGTATAGAAACCGTAAAATCTCTGAAATTATAAGTCAAGTCCAAGTTGCCTGGACTGTTTACTACAAGAGCTCTTATTCTTTTCGATAACACTTGGCTCCACACTACGATAAGTGACCATTGGAACAAGAATATCTCTGAACAACTGTCGGTGGCTCTTCCATAGTCATATGCTTTCAAGTAGTTTGATGCATTGCCCATAGGCCTATGCTTAGTAAAATTTTCAGCCAAATTTTATTCTCCATTTCGTAACAAAGATTTGTCCATTGACATGAAATTGGTTGGCAATATTGCTTTCGGAGTAGAACTTCCGTACAATGAGTACTCAATCAAGACCCTCTTCCATTATATCAGCTCTGCTGACTTCGTCATAACCTCAGGTTGTTAAGTGTTATAACTGGTAGAGCGATAAACTGACCAACTTAATGTACAGAAATGTAAGATTTAGACCAAGGATAGTTGAAATATTCCTAAACGCCCTTGAAAAGGTCACATATTATCCAATGACACATGCAAGAATCAACACAATCACGAGGAACAGAGAATACACAACAAAGGACTAAACTAAAGAGATGATGTAAGCGCCCAACTAAACAACAGTGCTGCCTCTGACGGAGGTTAAAGAAAATTGAACGCCTACCTACCGATTTATTTTAAGACAAGACCTGCAACAATATTGATAACACAATAAAGAACCTCACTACACCTCTAAACAGATTCACAGTCGTTTTTGTGACCAGCATGGAACCATGGACATATGGATCAAATGTCGTTTTCACAATTTGCACACTTCAGTGTAAAGAATTACTAATTCTCAATTCACCATTTCTATCAAGGTCGATGTGACATAGGGTCGCCACCCTAATCAGCTGAACACCTTCCACCCCAAAAAAAATCCAGACATTACAAATAACCTGAGAATATTTAGTTGGTTGGTTGGTTCCTCAGTTTAGGGGCTGTGACAACGCGGTCATGTATCCCCGTACACTTTGGGTGTGTGTAGAATCTGTCTGATAACCGGTGTTAATTGTCAGGACTGTATTGGTGTGTGTTATCTGTTTTCAATTCAAGTGAGGACTGCAAATATTGAATTTCTTCAAGTACTTCCTACTTTTGCCGCCAAACGCCACCGGAGAATATTTTAAAGGTCAAGTTTTCTTTATTAGCATCGTTCATTAAAATTCATATGATAATCCAATGTACACATCAAGTAATTTAATAGAACATTATGCAACGAGCCTATAATGGCAATAATTAAGACACGAGTATGTTTATAGCTGGGAGGATAAGCGATTATAAAAGTATATTATATAATTTACATAGCTTTTAATTAAGCATTATTATTTTATTTCAATTCTGGGAATTTAAAAAATGACCTTTTTCAAAATGATTTATAGAATGCCTCACTAGTCTGAGTAAAGTTAACTTTGTTGCTGGAAGCTAAGCAAGCACTTTGCAAAAGAAGAGTTACAAAATTCCTATAAACGTGGGAGATACGAAGCCAACATGTCAGAACCAGAGCAAATTTTGATAATTGGTTAGCAATAGCTGTAGTTGAAATTTTCAAAAGTTAGAAGCTTCTTTCTGGTAGCAAAGTTGTCTGTTTCATTGGAGACGTGTACAATTGCTTTACAAGATCTCTGATCGGCACAATAATAAAATTAATATGTCGACTGGCTGCATGGCTCAGCGTTAACGTTCTCGCCCGCTGAGACCAAGATAGCGGGATTGAATCCAGGTGCAATTGGTTGACATTCGAGAGTGCTTAAATGTAAGGGAACCGTGTCAGTAGATTTTCTAGCGCGTTAAAGATCCACTTCGAGGCAAAATTCCGGCATCCCGGCGTCTCTAAAAGCCGGAGTAGTTACAAAGGACGTACAGCTAAAACCAATAACATTATTATTATTAGATTATATAGCTTTGGGGTTATTAGGTCAATGAACATTGTCTTTGCTGAACATGTCATACAGAATAACTATCGAATTCTTTTTGATGAAACTTCTGTCATCTGTATGGAGAAACATTTGACAACTCGTGTGATTCCGAAAGCGATTGAAATAAGTCAACAACCACACAACTTTAATAGAGGTTGTTTTTGTCGTGTGTCCTCCTGAGAGGCCGAGTGCAGGTCTTTCTAGTCGACGCCCGTGGGCGACCTGCGCGTCGGGATGAGAGATGGAATGGATGAAGATGAATTAAATTGGGCAAGGATGAGGAAGGTAGCGGCCGTGGCCTATCAGAAGGTACCGTCCCAGCATTTGCCTGGTGTTGAAAATGGGAAACCACGGAAAAACATTTCAAGGACGGCTGACGGTGGGGCTCGATCCCACGCGTCTACCGAGTCAGCAGAGCGCTTGGCCCCATGACCTAAGGCAGCGTAGCCACTGCTGGTTATCCCTTGAGTAAATCATGGCTGCCCTCTATAGTTTGGTTGGTTTGTTAGTTGGTTGGTTCCTCAGTTTAGGGGCTGAGACAACGTGGTCATGTAGTCCCGTGTACTTTGGGCGTGTGTAGAATCTGACTGATAACCAGTGTTAATTGTGATGGCTGTATTAGTGTGTGTTTCTGTTTTTTTTTTTATTTCAGTACAGACTGCAACTTAGAATTTTTCAAATAGTTCCTACTTTTGCCGCGAAACGCCACCGTCAACGACTACTAGGCCTAGTTCAGAACTTAGCTACTAGACGCCACCGCAGTTGGCTCTTGGCAACGAAAGTAGAAACCTAAGAGCGTTGTTTACATTCGTAACCTATCCAATTTAGCTTCACACAGGTGTAATTAGTGGAAGGTTTTTTAACATGCCATAAATCTATGACATGGGACCGCCGGCTTTACTTCCCCTCCGAAGGAAGGCATACTGAGGGATTTTTAACGCTCTTAAAAATCCGACGGCTTCGGCCGGGTTTGAGCCCGCTATCTTGGGCATAGAAGCTCAGCATGCTACCAACTATGTCACCGAAGCCGCCCCTCTATAGTTTCATTACCAACATTTTCTTGGTCTCAGGAGGTCATGGTGCTATTTGTTTCTTCATGACTTCCTATCTTATAACATTTACCTATGGAGGCTATATGCCATTGTTTACTCAATCCTTATTTATTTATTTCTTTCTTCCTGTATTTCTTGACAAACCTTGTTAAAGGGACACGCAGTTGTCTTGAAACTTCGGTTCTATAAAGTTTCACTCAACTTAATAGCCCCAAAGCTATATTATGTATGCAATTGGTCGAGAAAGTTTACGCAACAGTATTCTTATTATTTTGGCTCTATAAGTTCTATCTCCCAACTTAAACATTGATAATCAGAGTAAAAGGCCAGTGGCTAATTCATGACGTCATCTAATTAAAGCAAATAGCGCAGAGTTCAGTATAAGAACTGCACCTATTTAAAAGTGTGCCCAAGCACGGTCAATTAACTTAGCAATGCTAAATGTAATGAAGACATTTGATATAAATTCATTCATGGCATGCGAGCAAGACCTCATTAGACTTACAAAACAAGGCGTGAGTAAAAATCACGAGCAAATTAAGTTGTATAATGAAAACAAATAACGCATTACATAAATATGTAGACATTTCCATAATTTTACATTTAACAGTGTCCTGCTACCAACTTCTCGTCACGTTCCAAAGATAATGAGCGAGTTACTAGAAACTTTCGTGATTCTGGAGCATCTTCGTTAGCTGACCTCATTGTCTTTAAAATACTGAGACACTTGGAAGTAATGCACGAATCTAATTATAGTATGTCTGGACTTTATAAAAGTTCTAAGTTGCTTTTAAAATTAATGTGAGTGTTTGATACGGATACTCCTCGCAGTCACAATCTAACTGCTCTACTTTAATCTAATAATTTCATCTCATTTCCAAGTTTCTGCATAGTAAATTGCTTGTATAAAATTAGTCCAGAGTTAAGACAGTCTAATATGATTATGGTATCATATTAATGTAATTGGAAAATTACTCTTGACAAAGAAACATAAAAGGATGATAATGCTTAGCCTGAAGAGAAAGGGGCTCGTCAATAGGCGTACTCAGAATAAGAATGAGTTATTAACACTAAAACATACCCTAATAACTGCTTCCAAGCCATTTTTGGTGTTACCTTATTGACAATATCTTTTCAGTCGGGCAACACAGTATCTCATTTACTGGGAGATATGGAAAAATAACCTGAAAATTAATATACAGGGTGTTGTTTTAGCTGGAGCAGGGCCAGCGGCCAGCTACCAGGCGCGCGCACGCCATCCGCCAGCCAACCGAACTCGGTTCCGCAGATTGCGTGGAGGTTAAAACTATAACAGAGTACATTAATAAATGGTAAATTCACCAAGAAATCATGACTAACAAATTTACCTTTTCACAGAATATGCTGGATATGCTCTCCTTCAGCTGACAGACAGACGCTGTACCGTGTAAATAAATTAGCGTTTACACGTTGTAATTCCCTTTTGGGAGCAGTGCAGGATTGTCGCCGCCTCAAAGCCCGGATTTAACACCGTGTGTTTTCCATTTGTGGGGTAGCTTAAAAGACAAAGTGTATCGGTCTAATTCCCGTACCCTAGAGGAGCTAGAGAACAATATATCTCATTATGGAAGGAGAATTACAACGTGTAAACGCTAATTTGTTTACACGGTAAAACGCCTGTCTGCCACCTGAAGGAGAACATTTTCAGCATCTTCTGTGAAAAGTAAGTTCTTTTTTCATGATTTGCTGATGAATTTACCATGATATATCTCTACTCTGTTCCAGTTTTCAACTCAGCGCGATCTACGGCCCGAGTTCGGTTGGCTGGCGGAAGGCGTGCACACGCCTGATAGCTGGCCGCTGGCGCCGCTGCAACAAAACAATCACCCTGTATTTGTTATGAACTACAGAAGAGAGAGAGAGAGAACTATGGGATGACATGTTTCGCTTGCCATATATAGCCTACAAGACAAAATAGCTCTACAAAACCCACTATTTTCCCTCTTCTGTAATCCATAACAAATATACATTAAATCACATACATACATTTTCATTTGAGACTGTTTTGCCTTGCAGCGTCCAGTCTAGTCTGCAAGCCTCTGTTTGCGAACAAGTTGCGTCCGTGACCCGCTATTAACAGTTACCACTGTGGCCTCCTCTGCATCTACACCTCTCACTTTGAAATCATTCAACACTGTATCTAACCATCGCTACCCATGCCTTAGATACTGTCTTTCATCACTATATGGAACAAGTGCCAGTCCCGAGCCCTGTGTTCGACCATGTTTGCAACCGCTCTATCGTTACGCAACAAGAAAGATTGCAGCCTGATGTGGATTTAATAAATGGCCTCCACTTTATCTTGTTAAATAAATGGATAATTAATTGAAGAAATTTAGAAGCGTAGGTCAGTTGATTCTTCTACACTAACAAGACAGACTTCAAAGCCAACACTATGATTCCCACCCCAGATGGAATCAGGCCTACATCCTCCCACAGTATAATTCACATGTTTTTAACCCTTAGTATTCCTGTTTATTTGGAGTCGTGGATGAGGTGGTATGAGTTATTGTATGTTACAGGGGATTTTACGGTCGGATGCCTTTCCTGAACGCAGTGTTTCGGGACTTGAAATAAGGTACCTTCCCGGCATTTATCTGGATGGAGTGTTGAAAACTGGAGAAAACCATTCTTAGGATAGCCACTGTCAGCGCCGAAATTCGAACCCGTGATCTCTGGAATTGGTGCAACTCCCCACTGCTACCGTGGTGAGCGATTTAATGGCCAGGGAAAAATCACTTCAAGAACGGTCAACGCACAGTGGGTCAAAATCGAAATCTAGGGGGACAAAATTATTTTTACGTTTCAATCATGAATTTAGAGTGAAAGCAACGTATATAATTTGTTTACTTCATAATAAAGATCAGTTAAGACCTTTTTAAGCTACGTCTACACATGCAAGAAATTGTCTATGACTAGGGGTTGGATAGAGTATTCAGTTATCTCTTCAGAACAATTTTCTACCCATAATTTACTTTTAACAAAGTCACAAAGTTCCACTCTTGGCATAATCGTCGAATCCAGTGCTTCAAACAGTTGTAAACGTGTGAGATCTGGTCGCGCGGCATCTTCTAAAAAGTAAAATAACTAAGTTGCAAAAAGATGCAAAAAATCTTATAACGGGCGTAAACTACAAGACTTTATCTACATTTTAACATTAAGTAGAAAGTGACGCAGAGTGACGCAACATTCTAAAAATCTAAGTGAAAATATAATTTTGAAAATAATAGTTAAATATTATATAATGCAAATATAGCTAAAATTACGTAACAATTACGCCGCCCATTAATAACTGAAACACGTTACAAGGATCATACCTTCAGCCGCATGTTCCATCTTAAAGCATCACACTAACCACAAAGACAACCAAACCACAGCCACTTACATTCACCCTCCAATTCAGACTGCTCGAACAGTGGTGACAGATTTACAGTAAGATGCGTTTATATCCCAGAATAGTGAGTGTGAGTGGCAATTATATGAGAATGCTGTAGAAGTAATAATTATTTTTTTATTATGAAAAAAAAAAATTGTCCTCCTAGATATCGATTTTGACCCACTGTGCAACGGTGAGGTTGGAACCGAATAGTCCTTCTACTCCTGAGATAGCTTGGACGCATGGCGTTGTGCCTAAACGCACGCATCCGTTTATTCATACGAATGGCTGTGTGGCGCAGCGGCAGCGTTCTCGCTTGATGTGGCCAAGGTTGCAGGATCGAATCCTGGCGCAGTCATTTGATGGTGTGCAAATATGAGGGAGCCGTCTCAGTAGATTGACTGGTTAAGATCCCCTTCGGGGCAAAATTCCGGCACCCCTGCGTCTGTAAAAGCCTCAGTAGTAGTAAAAAAAAGGACTTAAACCAATAACATTATTATTATTATTATTATTATTATTATTATTATTATTATTTAATTCATACCTTACGAAATTAGCACAATGTGGATATCTTTGGAGTAGGCTCTTGATACTGAAGGCTTTTCTTTTATCTTATAATTTCCCCCTTCTACTTCAAATACGTGCTGGGTTAGTACCTAAATTGATTCCACGACCGGTTCATCCCCAATCCTAGTCTAAATTAAAAATACTCACACAAATACAATCATCTCAATAAAACAGATTATTAGGCAAATTACACACACATCCAAGTACATGGGGCTGATGACCAATATGTCCCAAGTCCCTAAAATGAGTTATTAGCAGGGGCGTGGTGGTGCAGCGGTCAAGCTGTATGCCTCTCACCAAGGTACAACGGGTTCGATTCCCGGTCAATATATGTGAGATCAATGAAGGGAAATGCCATATCCAGTGGTTCGGATTCCACCTAAAAGAGAGGTCCCGTGGCTCATGATCACGAGATTAACCATCACGTAAAACTACATGCTTCCTTGAATTTATTATTAACAACACTACGAAACACCCCTTGCCCCACAGTGAAGAAACTACAATCCCGGGTGGAGAAACTCTTCAGCGTGTCTCCCTAATAGCGGTGACCTTGAAGGTACTCATGAGTGAGCCAATTGAGATCATTTAAGAAGACTGACCCGAATAGCCCACCCACGTCCGGGGCTACACATGGCTGGCATCGCTTGTTAGACGGTCACTGGTAAGACTTCACCAGCGAGGCTAATTCTCTTGTATTTCTTCAGGAATTGCAGGAAATATTCATCTCTCAGCCGTGTTGAACCGAATGATGGCCAGTTTCAAAGCTAAGCGAGTAGAACTCTAGCCTTGAGTCAGAAGGGTCACGACTTCGATTCCCGTTCGGATGATTTTAACTATCTTGTGGCGTACCGTGTTCGTTTAAACTTGCAGCCCAACCGCGTATGCAGCTGCTGTAAGTTGCATGTTCGAATCGCGAAGCAGACAGCGGCTATCCTTAGTATGGTTCTTCCCAGGGATTTTCCACACTCCCTCCAAGCAAATGCTTGGATAGTACATTACTTCAAGTCCCGGGGCACCTGCCCAATCCTTGTCCTTAATGCAGTTACAGACACTACCGCAGACACCACAGGAATACAGGTTATCACACAAGTTCAACACACACCCAACTACACGGGACTGTTGACCGAGAAGTTCCAAGCCCTTCAAATAATACGAGGGCTGTTTTTTTTACGTAAGAGTCGTTCTTTTCTTTTAAATTAACAGAACATTTTATTTTTAAACCATATTTATTTTTAGGTTTTACATACCGTCCTCTATTTTTAGCCTATTTTCAATTTTGAAAAAATAGGCTTATGAGATCACCTTTTGTCCGTGTGTGTGTGTGTGTGTGTGTGTGTGTGAGGTGTGTGTGTGTGTGTCTCCCTAATAAAATCTAAACGGCTGGTGCAATTTCAATGAAACTCGGTAAGTTCATAGCACTATTCCCGGCGACCTCGACTGTGCACTTCAAATTTTGTTACGTCTCACCAATCCAACATGGATGCTGTGCGAAATATTTCACTAGCATTCAATATCTCCGAAACTATTACCGATATCGCCCTGAAATTGTGTACGGTGATAAAAGGCACTACTAGAAGTTCACCTATGAGACTTTCAAAAACCTGGTGACTACAAAACCAACATGGCGGTCAAGCGAAGTTGAGACTTTTAAATAGACTTTTCTCGTGATTTAACTATCCAAACGTAATGAAACTTGGTACAGCAAATGTTTATACACATTGTAATGCACTGGAGTCTAATTTAGTTCAATTGTTTACATAACCTCAAAATGGCGGCTGTGCGAAATATTTCACTGACATTCTATATCTCCGAAAGTATTACAGATATCACCATGCAATTTTGTATGGTAATAAAGGGTACTGATACAAGTTTACCTATGTGTATTTCATAAACCTGTAAAGTACAAAACGAACATGGCGACCAAGCGAATTTGAAATATTTTAATAGACTTTTCTCGTGATTTAACTCTCTGAGCGCAGTGAAATGTGGTACAGTAAATGATTTTGCAGATTGTAATGCACTGCCATCTAATTTAATTCAATTGTTTACATAACCTCATGATGGCGGCTGTGCGAAATTTTAAAATTAAGTTTTTATTTCTTTTGTCGTAATCATGCGATCGAAGTGAAAGTTTGAATAATGAAGCTAGGCAATAATTGTCCTTGAATGGTACATAAATCTTTGGCCTATACATATAACAATCCTAAATGGTGAGCTTCCGAAATATTTAGACCGTTCTCAATATCTATGAATCTTTTACAGCAACCAAACTGTTTTTTTTTATGTTCATAGAGACTATGAACATATGTTCACCTATAGGACTTTCAGTAACCTGGTGAGCACAAATCCAACATGGCGGCGACGCGAAGTACAAATATTTAAATGGATGTTTCTCGCGAATTAACTATCCGAGTGCCGTGAAACGTTGCACGTTAAATGCTTATACAAATGTTGATCCACTGGCATCTAATTTATTTCACTTGTTTGCGTAATCACAAGATGGCTGGTGTGTGTACTTTTAAAATCTTGTTTTTACTTCTTGCGTTCAAATCATGCGATTGAAGTTTGAATACCACACGTACACAATAATCTTAATGTAATAGTACAAAAATAAAAATCCAACCTGGCGACCATCTGAAATATTTAGACGGTTCTCAATATCTACGAATCTGTTACAGCAATTAAACTGAAATTTTGTATGTTGATAGAGACAATTAACATGAGCAGGATATATGAAAATAGGCTGTATAGTTCTTCACGGAAATACTTGTTCTACATAGTTTCCTTGTTTATTTAGGCGCTTGTTATACGTTAAAATTAAGTTCTGAAATCCCTCTGCATAAAAGTTTTTCGCCTGCTCTGACAACCAAGAATTCACACTTGAAGAAAATCCATTGATAGAGTGGTTATCATGAATCTTCGGTCTTCGTGAATTTTCGTGTCAAATGCAGTCACCAAGTCATCTGTGATCACAGACCCGAGCGTTCATCGTCATGAACATTTTCATGGCTACTTTTGAACTCGCGTACCCATTTTCGCACTTTACCTCCCGTCATTGCATTATCACCATACACCTCACAAAGCTGACGATGAATGTCTGCAGCCGACATGTTTCTTGCACTCAAAAAACGTATCACAGAATGTACCTCACACACAGCGGGCGAATCAATAATCTTAAACATTGTAAAGATTGTTCAGCGTACAGGTTAGCAACACAGCTGCAACTGACGCCTGCTTGTTCGCAAAGGATGCCGGGAGGTAGCGCGCGCGCTTGTTGCGGCGTGCGCACTAACTACGGGCTTGAATTAAAAACAACGGCCCTTACTTAATAAACAGCCCTCGTAATAATATCGTATGGCCTCGAGTGCCTGGTGCAAGCTTTGTTATTTGACACCCAGAGGGCAGATTGCATGTCAAATTTCGTCGAGCCTTGGAACGATTTGAAAGTCCAGGAGGTTAGATATCTAAGCTCCTTTACACTATAGCGCTTTCTAGTAGAGAATGGAGGAACTTTTGTGTTCGCAGAAAATCCCGAGATTAATTTTGCCATTATGAACACGGCCTACAGAATTCAAATGGGTTCTGTAATAAGCCAACAACGTATGAAATGCATGTCGTGGTTTTTGTTGCCTTTCAAAAATCACTTACCATGGCCAGGAGTGAACCAGCAAGTTTGGGGTTGGTAGTCCGACACGTTAACCACTCACCCGCCGTGGCAATCAGCCCTTCAAATGAATTAACGACATGATTTCGACCACCTATGGTTAATTGCCCTAGATCAGGGACTGGGTATTTATTATATACTAGCAGAAGTAGGCCTACCCGTTCTTCGAACGGTGTTCGGTGTTAACACCAGACATTATCAATTGAGGTACTGTTGCAATGGTTAGCGGTTTGTCATTCCTTCATAAGTTTATCAGAACTAAGTTACTTTTCTGGGAATATCACACACACTGTTAATTTAAGGGCCTTAAAATGTGGTTTTCGGAGACCCTTTATAGACTCGCGAATTTTGTGTCTCACATTGAGAAGCGTAACATATGCTTTGGTCGTTCTTCTAGGATAATTTTTATTTTCGCCTATTTTAGCATGTATATTGAGAATTTTTTCCCTATATCCACCCTTCTACTGTATGAAAAGTACGGTGAAGAGTTTTATAAATGATTGGTGTATTGACTCATGTTTACCATACCTAATTTTACGATGCACCAAGCATCCGAACACGAGTTATAGGCGTACATAAAGAAACAGAGAAAGACAGACAGACAATTCTTTTGTCTACAACATACCACCCAGATATCCAAATATGAGTATATCTACCACACAGTATCAAATAAAATCATCCTTACGATGAACCCGTATGTCGACAAAAAAGAAAAAAAAAGATTAGTTAAAATATGCTCTCAAACTAAATTCATCTAACGTGTACTTCCTGACGTGAAATATAATTGAAAGCCTTGTAGACGAAACGCAATACACGTCACATACAAACTGACCCTCTAGGTTGTGTTAGGTCCCCATACACAGGAAGACCTCTTTCATAAATTATAAAGGCTTGTGGTGCGTGAAAATTCAGGTGCTTTAGCCTAAAATGGCCCAAATTCCTAAAAGCCGCAAAAAATGCTGATTTAATTCAGGAATTTTTGAAAATAATGTTTCTGTTAGTAGATGTAATAGGCCTTCTGTACTATATGTCGCACGTGAAAATTGCATGAAAAACAAGATGTTCAGTAAAGAACATATAGCCTACTTTCTCCTAAATGCATGGGTATTGTTATAACTCTTTGTCCTTTTCAAGGAGTATGATTGAATGTTGGTTGTAGTAGCTTGTTGAAATACAACGTGCTATAGGGATATTAAACATGAATATGAGGTGCCCTTTGCTAGTGCTACCTCTGTACCAAATTTCGTTCAATTCGGTTTCACCGTGTTTGAATTGATAGGGGGAATTGATTTGCACACATACTTGGCCACCATCTGCAAACTATTGGGCTGATGTTCTTGCTGTTTGGTCTGAATATGTTTCCCACATAAAGATATGGTGTTGCAAAATTTGGTAGAGACTAGATTATTAGGTTGGTCGTAATTACATTTTAGCTTTCAACATTTGGGTGGCCGCGATTACGTTTCCGTCAAGATAGCGGTGATATAAAACATGACACTGAGGTGCCCTTTGCTAGTGCTACCTCTGTACCAAATTTCGTTCCATTCGGTTTCACAGTGTTCAAATTGATAAGGGGAATCGATTTTCACACAAAGATGGCCGCCATCCGCAAAATATTAGGCTGATGACCTATTAGTTTGGTCAAAGGATGCTCCCTCCATAAAGGCATGTTGTTGCTAAATTTGCTAGAGATCGGATGATTAGGCTAATCGTAATTTGATTTAAGCTTTGAACATTCGTGTGGCCGCCATTACGTTTCAGTCAAGATGGTGGCGATATAAAACATGACACTGAGGTGCCCTTTGCTAGTGCTACCTCTGTACCAAATTTCGTTCCATTCGGTTCCACCGTGTTCGAATTAATAGGGGGAATCAATTTTGACATAAAGATGGCCGCCACCCGCAAACTATTAGGCTAATAACCTATTAGATTGGTCAAAGGATGCTCCCTCCATAAAGGTATGTAGTTGCAAAATTTGGTAGAGATCGGATGATTAGGTTAATCGTAATTTGATTTAAGCTTTGAACATTCGTGTGGCCGCCATTACGTTTCTGCTAGTGCTATCTCTGTACCAAATTTCGTTCCATTTGGTTTCACCGTGTTTGAATTAATAGGGGGAATTGATTTTCACACAAAGATGGCCGCCATCCGCAAACTATTAGGCTAATGACCTAGTTATTTGGTCAAAGGATGCTTCCTCTATAAAGGTATGTTATTGCAAAATTTGGTAGAGATCGGATGATTAGGTTAATCGTAAATTGATTTAAGCTTTGAACATTCGTGTGGCCGCCATTACGTTTCAGTCAAGATGGTGGCGATATAAAACATGACACTGAGGTGCCCTTTGCTAGTGCTACCTCTGTACCAAATTTCGTTCCATTCGGTTCCACCGTGTTCGAATTAATAGGGGGAATCAATTTTGACATAAAGATGGCCGCCACCCGCAAACTATTAGGCTAATAACCTATTAGATTGGTCAAAGGATGCTCCCTCCATAAAGGTATGTAGTTGCAAAATTTGGAAGAGATCGGATGATTAGGTTAATCGTAATTTGATTTAAGCTTTGAACATTCGTGTGGCCGCCATTATGTTTCTGTCAAGATGGCGGCGATATAAAACATGACACTGAGGTGCCCTTTGCTAGTGCTACCTCTGTACCAAATTTCGTTCCATTTGGTTTCACCGTGTTTGAATTAATAGGGGGAATTGATTTTCACACAAAGACGGCCGCCATCCGCAAACTATTAGGCTAATGACCTAGTTATTTGGTCTAAGGATGCTTCCTCTATAAAGGTATGTTATTGCAAAATTTGGTAGAGATCGGATGATTAGGTTAATCGTAATTTGATTTAAGCTTTGAACATTTGTGTGGCCGCCATTACGTTTCCGTCAAGATGGCGGCGATATAAAACATGACACTGAGGTGCCTTTTGTTAGTACTACCTCTGTACCAAATTTCGTTCCATTCGGTTGCACCGTGTTCGAATTAATAGGGGGAATCGATTTTCACACAAAGATGGCCGCCATCCACAAACTATTACGCTGATGACTTATTAGTTTGGTCAAAGGATGCTACCCCAATAAAGGTATGTTGTTGCAAAATTTGGTAGAGATCGGATGATTAGATTAGTCGTAATTTGATTTAAGCTTTGAACATTTGTGTGGCCGCCATTACGTTTCCGTCAAGATGGCGGCGATATAAAACATGACACTGAGGTGTCCTTTGCTAGTGCTACCTTTGTACCACATTTCGTTCAATTCGCATTCACCGTGTTCGAATTGATAGGGGGGGACAGACATTCAGAGTACACACACTCACACACACACACACAGACTCACACACACACATACACACACACAGACAGACACACTTTTTTCGCCCTGTGTTGATCTCATAAGTCTACTTTCATTTTTTGCAAAAATCGAAAGTAGGCTAACTAGGTTACCCATTGACCTCCTTAATAGCATTGATGAATTATACAGTCTACGTTGGTTCCGTGATAACCTTATAGCCATTTGAAAATTTTCACAGAAATGTAATAAATGGAGTGAAATTGCTTCTTACAGAAATAGATGGAAAGTTGGATGCCACCCCTTGAGAAAATGTTGTCATGGTTACCGATTTGCATTCCTTCATTAGTTTGTTAAATTAAATTAAATTAGTTTTCTGGGAATATTTCAGAAACTGTTGGTTTTAGAGCCTTATAATGTAGTTTTCGAGGACCCTGTAGGGCCCCCGAGTTTTGTTTCTGGCACCGAGGGGCTTTGTCTCGTCGTTGTACGCCATAATATAATACTAATAATTATAATATAATATAGGGATAGGAATATAATAGACCTGTCGTACCACACCCGCAGGTGTAAATCGCGTGAAGAAATTCTAGAGCACCCCTTGACCCCCTTAAGTGCATTATACGTTTTGATGAATTTTACAGCTTAATTTGGTTCCGTGATAACCTTCAAGCCGTTTGCAAACTTCCTCACTAATGTAATTAATGGAATTGCATTGCGTCTTACAGCAATAGATGGACCTCCGAGAATCTGTTAACATGGTTACCGGCTTGCATTCGTTCATTAGGTTATTAAATGAAATTAGTTTTCTGGGAATATCTCAAAAACGGTTGGTTTTAGGGCCTTAAAATGTGGTTTTCCGAGTTTTGTCTCTCACATTGAGGGGATGAAAATGAGCTTTGTCTCGTCCTTCTACTCCTATTTCATCATGTATTTTAAGGGGGTAGGCCTCCTTTTATGAGAGGTACGGAGAAGAGTTACATCAATGATTAGTGTCGTGCCGCTGATGGATGTCTGTACCAAAGTTTACGTAGATACATCCAGCCGCTCTCGAGTTATAAAGGAACAAAGTTGTACACAGATAAACTAACAAATATACAGACAGACGAAAAAATTATATTCGCGCGCATCCATCATAAAACAGGCTGAAACGCGTAAATATCTCAAATTTCCGTAGAAATTCAGAAAAAACAGACAAACTTTTATTTTTATATATGTAGAGATATACTGCACCGCTCGGTGTTGAACGTGTTTTATTGCACAAATTTAGGTTTTACTCGCTAACCGTTGGAGATACACGAAAAGTGATAAGGACCTTTCGGATAGGAAATTAAATTTTCAAGCTCGTATGTGCCATCAAAGGTTTGCTATTTCTTAGTGTTCTCTCTTTATTTGATATGGAAATGTGAAATTTTGAAACCAAAGGGTGTAGTGACGTCACTAAAATGGTCGCCATTTTTAATAGTACAAAATATCAAAATCAAAAGTATCCTATATGTAAACCTGGTAAATCAGCTACATCCATGCAAAATTTCATTTAAATCGGACCAGTGGTTCTTGCGTTATTGAGTAACACACAGACAGACAGAAAAACAGACACACACCATCTCATTTTTAACCTATTTTCAATTTTGAAAAAATAGGCTTCTGAGATAATCTTTTGTCCGTGTGTGTATGCGCGTGTGTGTGAGTGTGTGTGTGTGTGTGTGAGTGAGATGTGTGTGTGTCCCCCTAATAAAATCTAAACGGCTAGAGCGATTTCAATGAAACTCGGTAAGTTCATAGCACTATTCCGGGCGACCACGACTGTGACCTTCAAATTTTGTTATATCTCACCAATCCAACATGGTAGCTGTGCGAAATATTTCACCAGCATTCAATATCTCCGAAACTATTCCCGATATCACCCTGGAATTTATTACGGTGATAGAGGGAACTACTAGAAGTTCACCTATGTGACCTTTGAAAAACTGGTAACTACAAAACCAACATGGCGGCCACGCGAATTTGCGACTTTTAAATAGACGATTCTCGCGATTTAACCAACCAAACGCAATAAATCTTAGTACAGTAAATGTGTATACACATTGTAATGCACAGACATCTAACTTCGTTCAATTGTTTATATAATCACAAGATGGCGGATGTGCGAAATATTTCACCGGCATTCTATATCTCTGAAACTATTAGCGGTATCACCCTAAAATTTTGTACGGATATAAATGGTACTACTGGAAGTTCATCTATAAGACTTTCAAAAACCGGTTAACTACAAAACGCACATGGCGGCCAAGCGAATTTGAAAATTTTCAATAGACCTTTCTCGCAATTTAATGTTCCAAACGCAATGAAATCTGGTACAGGAAATATTTATACACATTGTAATGCACTGGTATCTAATTTAGTTCAATTGTTTACATAACCTCAAGATGGCGGCTGTGCAAATTTTAAAATTAAGTTTTTTTCTTGTGCCGTAATCATGCGATCAAAGTGAACGTTTGAATAATGAACCTACGCAATTATTTTTCTTTAATGGTGCATGACTCTATGGCCTATACATTTAACAATCCAACATGGCGACCATCCGAAATATTTAGACGGCTCTGAATATCTAAGAATGTATTATAGCAATCAAACTTATTTTTTTTAATGTTCATAGGGGCTATAAACTTAAGTTCACCTATAGGACTTAAAATAACCTGGTGATCACAAATCCAACATGGCGGCGACAAGTATAAATATTCACAAGGACGTTTCTCACAATTTAACCATCCGAGTGCAGTGAAACTTGGTACAGTAAATCCTTATACGAATGTTAATGCACTGGCATCTAATTTATTTCGCAGTTTCCATAACCACAAGATGGCAGCTGTGCGAAATTTTAAAATCTCCTTGTTACTTCTGGTGTCCTAATCATGCGATTGAAGTTTGAATGCTACACGTACACAATAATCTTCATGTAACAGTACATAACTCTAGAACTTACATATATATAAAATCCAACATGGCGACCATCCGAAATATTTAGTCGGTTCTCAATATCAACGAATCTATTACAGCAATCAAACTGAAATTTTGTATGTTGATAGTGGCAGTTAACATAAGTAGGATATATGAAAATATGCTGTATAGTTCTTCACGGATCTACTTTTTATATATTAGTATGATGAATTGCAGCCAATGGCCATAGCAGAGTATTTTAATTGAACGCCCGTAGGCTCCCAGCAAGTTCAAATTTCAAGTAGTTCCAACGTTGGCTACCAGATGCCACTGTCACTGGCACCTAGTGGCAAACGTTGGAACTTGATACAGCGTTTCTACCCAACCAAATATAACTTACAAATTTGGCTAAGCACTACCAATATTGTAGTGGTAGTTTCTTTTACATGCCATAAATCTATGCGGCGGCTTCGGTGGCGTAGTTGGTAGCATGCTGAGCTTGTATGTCAAGGATTGCGGATTAAAACCCAGCCGAATGCGTCGGATTCTTTAAGAGCGTTAAAAATGGGCCGATGTCATAGATTTATGTCATGTAAAAGAAGCCTGCACTAAATCGACTTGTGTGAAGCTAACATGTGTAGGCTAGGTTAGATTTGATTAACGCTATATTAGTTCCAACGTTCGTCGGCGGGTGTTGGTTACGATTGCATCTAGTAGCCAAGTCCGCAGTTAGGTGTCGTTGACGATAGAGTTTGGTAGCAAAGGTAGGAACTAGTTGAAAATTGATCGTCTGCATTCCCTAACTGAATCACAGATAACACACACTAATACAGCCATCGTAATTAACACCGGTTATCAGACAGATTTTACACACCCAAAGTACACGGGACTACATGACCGCGTTGTCACAGCCCCTAAACTAAGGAATCAACCAACCAAAATTTCTAAGCAAACTGCGTAGCACACTCAGATTGGAATGTAACCCGCTGAGGCGCAATACATCCGAGAGATCCACTCAGTCAACAATGGCACACAACATCAGTCTGTCTTGCTTAAGAGCACACTGGCTAGCAGGGAGGAGGGAGAAAATAAGACGCATGGTCAGTGAAGCTTCTTACTCCCTCCACTATCAAACAGCAGATGATAACAAAGAGTGTGCATCTCTCAGATCCATTGCGCCCGACGGAGGGTTAAACCACAATCGTTCCCTACCCTGAAACCAAGATATCAAAAATAGATTCCATCGTATGATGCATAGTTTCGTAGAAGAGTAGATAACTAACATAAACAATCATAGTCTACTGCGGAATGGATAAAACGTCAGTTGCAGTGTACTGCATAACGTCAGGTCTATCGTAATACTGTATACCAATTTATGATCGTTTTCATGGTATACACTGAAGAATGAATTACCCTGTATCCCCAACCTCCTAACATATTGGGAGATAAAACCTAGCCCATCCTTCTTATAAGGTATTAGTAAGTCTCCTCTGAAAAAATTAATTAAACTCTGAGGAGCCATTTGGGTGCCAATACCGGACAAATATATAAATGATCCAATGGAAAGAGAGGAACTTTACATAGAGAGATGATCACATTTAGAAGCGCCATACTTTACAAATCCCCTAAGCTTAACAATCATTTCAAATTGCTCCCCTCTAATCTCCAGTGCACTTTGCCTTCAGTTTCTATTTCCTTGCTTTTATTAATTAAAGTAGAAAAACATAATCCCACCGTAGATATAATTTCCCTCTTCCACGAAGCATTTTACAACGTTGAACGCTCTGCTTTAGTCTGTAGGAGAAACAGAGCTAGAAAATGCGATGTGTGAGCACTTGTTCCGAGTGAGATGGAAACTCCACAGTTGAGAGAACTCTTTACACCATTAGCGACAAGAATCGCGCTCTCTTTTATGTCGAACAGAAGTAGCAATAAATTAAGTATTTTCAATAGAAAATAGCTCGCTCCAAAGAAACCCATTATTGAAAAAGAAAAAAAAAAAGGAATATATAATCAAGCTGTACTACGGTAGTATTTACATTCCGACAATCACAATTCTTTCATTCTAAGAATTCCAGCAATTGTGCCATCAAACAATTGAAACTTCCCGAGGTATATCTGTGCAATAATTGGGCTTAATATTTATTCACTGACAAAAAAGAAAAGTAAAACTGATTCTAGGCAGGGTGTAAAGGGGCATACAATATACAGTGAGTCTCTCTCACGACTCGGCCGGCCGGTGCGCCCTGCTTATCTGTCTCCCGTTGACTCATCACTCCCCGCTCGGCACTTCGCTAACGTTATTCGTGCATGCCATGAGATAACAATTAAAATTAATAAAATAAGCTGCTACTAGCTCATGACTTGAGATGTTCTAAATGTTCTCCTCCTACATCCACACATTTCCGGCATCGTCTTAGGAAACTCCGATTCACACGCATATGTTCGTATTTCGTAATTGAGGCTATTCTTCTCCGGATATTTTAATATTTTTCTCGGACGAAGATTGGTTCCATTTACACGGGTATGGTTCGACGACGCAGAATAACAGACATTGGAGTAGAGAAACCCCCCATCGCATATACGAAATTCCTCTACATAACGAAAGGGTCGGAGTATGGTGCGCAGCGAATGGATACATTATTATAGGGCCTATCCTCTTTCAAGGCACAATTAATGCACAAAGGAACAGGGATAATACACTCAAACCATTTTTTGACGAACTGACTGACACTAACTCTCGAAATGGATATATTCAGCAAGACTCTGCCACCGCGCGTACAGCTCATGACACATTAAACTTAATTGAGGAAATTTTTGAATACCGTGTAATTAGTAGGGACTTATGGCTGTCACGGTCCCCATATTTAACTGTTTGTGACGTTTATTTATAAGGGTGCTTAAAGAATAAAGTGTGTGCAAGAAACCCTCAAACGTTGGTCGAACTGAAAGAACATATTCGGAGAGATATAAAGCATCAATTACGGAAGACGAACGTATGTGTGTGAATCGGAGTTTCCTAAGACGATGCCGGAAATGTGTGGATGTATGAGGAGAAAATTTCCAGCATCTCCTGTCATAAGGTACGAGCTTATTTAATTAATTGTTATTTTCTTAATTTTATTTGTTATCTCATGTCATGCACGGATAAAGTGAGCGAAGTGCTATGTTATGCCGAGCGGGAAGTGATGAGTCAACGGGAGACAGATAAGCTGGGCGCGCCGGCCGGCCGAGTCGTGAGAGAGACTCACTGTATAATTATACAGGGTGTTTCTAAATTCCCATTACAGACTTTAAGGGCTTGTAGTGGAGACCAGGATGGTTAAGTTTGGCACAGGAACTTGTGTCCGGAAATGTACCGTCTTCCCGCTACCGCTATCCTATTAGTATACCATCCAGATATGACTTCGGTCGGGTTTGAACCCGCGAGTTTGGACATAGCAGTTCATCATGCTACCGATTACGCCACCGAAGCCGCTATCCTTGACCAGTGAATACTGTGTTTGAGATATGAGAATTGCCTTTTTAGTGACACAGTTCAAAGGAGGCTTGATAGCTGTCAACTGGCCATATTGCTTCTTTCTGATGAAGTATTTGTTCTTCTTGTCGTCGTTGATTCCTTTAGGGGCTTTTGGGTATATATCCCCGTAAACTTAGATGTGTGAGGAATCTGCCTAATAATTTATGTTATTGTGATGGCTGTAGAAGTATGTGTATGTGTAATTGTGGTTGGGATTGGGAAGGAGATGGTCGTTTCATTAAATTAAGGACCATCCGGGCATTTGCCTGGAGTACACATGGGAAATCAAGATAAACCACATCCAGGATGGCTGAGGTGAGAATCAGACCCACCTATGCTCAATTCTGCCTCGTGTGGTTGAGTGTACCCCGTTCCAGCCCTCAGACCAGAATTAAATTTCTTGGCATAGCCGGGAATCCAACGGTGGACCTCAGGGGTGCAAATCAAGAATGCTAGCAACCACACTGCGAGGTCTGACAGAGGGGCTTCTTAATATGTCTCAATTTTACTCGAGCAGTGCAGCCACATATTTTGCCCAGTAATATGGCACAAGTTGAAACGTCACGTTTAATTCCACTGTACACTGAATTACTCTACCTCATTAGTATCTTTTATCTTTAACCCATTGAATGCTACGCCGTCTCTAGACGGTGCACGAGAACTTTATTTATTTTTATAGGCCTACTCCCTGTTCCTCTTAAGTGCCGAATCATTCCCTGGCATATTCTGCCACCTGTTGGGCATTATGTAGTACTACTTGAGTTTGGATCTTTTTCTCCCAGAAGTAACTAGCAGATCACTTTGAAATGTCTCCTCTACAGCTGAAGTTCATCTGTGATGTAAACACGCATGGCGGAACAACAAGCAAGAATTTTCGCCCGTTATAAATTTGGATCAAAGAATATGAAATTTTATACTAGCGAGGAGCAACATGTATTAGTTGCCTACTAATTGAGGGAAACCATTTTATGGGGTTTGAAGCCATTTTTCAGTGTTGCCTTAGTAAACAAAAGTTTGGTACTTTTCAGTCGGTCAACACGAATGTTCCCAAATGAGTTGGTTTATACCCTGATTGATTAATTTATTAATTTATTAATCTCATTTTTTTCAGGATTAGGGTATAACCCAACTCTTTTGGGTACATTCGTGTTAACTGACTGAAAAGCACCAAACTTTTGGAAAAAATTATTTTGGGCCCATTACCTACAAGGCAAAGCCTCCGTGGCTTAGGCGGCAGCACGTCGGCCTCTCACCGCTGGGTCCGTGGTTCAAATCCCGGTCACTCCATGTGAGATCTGTGCTGGACAAAACGGAGGCAGTCAGGTTTTTCTCCGGGTACTACGGTTTTCCCTGTCAAAAATTAATTCCAGCAACACTCTCCACTATCATTTCATTTCATCTGTCATTCATTTAATCATTGCCCCAGAGGAGTGCGTCAGGCCTCGGCAGCCGGCACAGTTAATATCCTCGCCGCTAGATGGGGGCTTCATCCATTCCATTCCTGACCCGGTCGGAGACTGGAAGCAGCCTGTGGATTTCTTTCACCTACAAGACAAGTATCAGGTAAGAAAGGTTGAAACCTATCTTGAAACTATGTGGGCACAATCGTTGTACTATAAGAGGACAACGTGCGGAAAATCAGCTGCCAGATTGAACTGCAAGGCTCAGAAATCGTACCTCACATCCTGGTACACAGGCATGCTGGCTGGAGGAGCTGGACATCCCTGTGGCACTCGGAGTAGTCACGTGGCCGGGCATATATGCTGACTGGAGCGTGCGGCTGCTTCCCATCGGCCTTGAGTGGCTGAGTCATCAGGGCTGTCCGTTCCAACATGTACGGTACTCGCTACTTCCCATTGATTTATATGAGAGATTCGCCACATGATTTCGGAGCCTTGCAGTTCAATCTGGTGGCTGATTTTCCGCACGTTGTCCTCATATAGTAGAACGATTGTGTCCACAAAGTTTCAAGATAGGTTTCGACCTTTCAAACCAGATACTTCCCATGCTAGTATGAAGATGATGTAAGCGTGGGCACAAACATTTTGATTTGTCTCGAAATAAGAATTAATATAAACATAGGATTTTGCTTAATAAAAGCTCAAAATCTATTAATATTATAAGACACCCCTGCTACGTTAAAAATTATGGCTTCTACAATTTTGCTTATACAAGCGAATGAAAAAATTCAGCTCCGAGGTTGCAAACAGTTAACTCAGCACTTTAAGGGTTAACTTGTTGTTGTCAATGAAACTAATGTAAAACGTTGCCCAAATCCACTAGAGTTAAACTGGAATAAAACCTTTCTACAGCAGAAAGCGATTTTTAATAACATTGAGTTTTTTTAATGCTACCCTGAAAGTTTCTAAAAAGTGTGCTTATTAATTCCCAAAATTCTATTAGACACCTGCTCGTACTGATCAGACGGTAAGGGTATCTATCAGCCGTAGTCTACATCGTGATATAATGGCTAACATTTTTGGCTCTCACGCCTGAGGTCCACCTTTGAATCCCGGCCGTGCCAAATAAAACTCTGGTCTCAAGGGTTCCAGTAGCTCTTTTCTCTTCTGCATTGATTTGGCACTTTTCTCCAATCGAGAGTTATTTCCTTGCTGTTGCACCTTTCGTCTACAAGAGAGCATGATGGCGTAGAGGCGTAGCTGCTCGTCTTCCACCCGGACGGCCTGGGTTCAAATCCCGGTAACAGTGGCGTGGAATTTTCACCTGACGTAGAGTCAGAATGGGCATCTGGCTTTAAATCCCCAGCCAAAAACAAAACTGATCCAGGTTAGCTCCGGCGACCCCAATCAATTGGGATAAGGCCAAGAAAGTTACCCTTTTCTTCTGGAAATACTACTGTATGTTCCAAGAGTATTATTATTTCAAAATATTCCGTTCGTTAATTGGTTTTAATAAAAGCCACTCGAGTTGATGGATTTTACCGGATCAGTGTTCGAGTGTCTACCACATTATCCCCAAATCACGGGTTCTATTCCCTGGTGAGCAAGTCAGATTTTTGATAAGCAGGAAACGTCCATCGTACGATGTCGGATCGTAAAAGATCTCCCGTATCACATATGGTGTTTAGAAGCATATGTTAATTAAATCTCAGGCACGGTTCGTCCAATAGTCTTGATGGTATTCCTGAGAGATGACGGTGTAGGGGAAATGTCCAAACTGAAGAGTAGATCACCTAAATGGGTCTAAATGAAAGACTAATAATAAATATTAATGCTGTGTTTTATTCTTCAGTCTTTTAACTGGTTTAAAGCAGCCCTTCATGCTTTCCTGTCCTGAGCTAATCGTTTAACCTCTACATAGCTACTACACTTTACATCCAGAGCAATTTGTTTGACACATTCTATGTAACCTTGGTCTACTCCTATAGTTCTTGTCCTTGACCCTTTCTTCCATAACTAAGATTGCTATTCCAGGGTGTGTTAGCATTTTCCCAACCAAACTATCTCTTCTCTTCATTAGCAGTCGCAAGGAACATCTCTCCTCTCCCATTTGTTGTAATACCTCTTCATTTGTTAATGTATCTACCCATCTGATCTTCATCATTGTCCTGTAACACCACATTTCAAACGCTTCTGTTCTCTTTTCTGCTGCGCAACAGTTCAACATTCACTTCCATAGAGCGCCACGCAAAAGACAAAGGCTTTCAAAAATGACTTCCTAATCTATATTCGGTGTCAACAGCTTCCTTTTCTGCAGAAATGCTTTCCTTGCTTGATCCAACCTACTTTTTATATCCTCTTTGCTTAGTCCATCACTGGTTATTTAGCTTCCTAAGTAACAAAAGTCTCCTACTTCCTTTATCTTTTCACCTGCCAATGTGACGCCCATAGGGGTTTCTGATTTACTTTGGCTGAATTCTATTATTTTTGTTTTACATTATTGTTATTGTTATTCTTATTCTTATTTTATGTTTTCGCTTACATTCTCACAGCCTATTTGCTGGAATTATATCAAAACAATACATCATAAGGATGAATTGTGGGAGTAAGCAAGGTTTTAATTTTACGTAACCGTTAATATCGCGATCATGAGCCACGGGAATAGGCTACATCTTAAGGATATCGTTCAGTAGTGGATGATATTGAATTTCTTCAACTCATTGATGACTACATCCAATTGTAGGATTACCCCCTCTAGTTCTTCTGTTGTCTGATTCCCCATGCCGAATTAATATTATTATTATTATTATTATTATTATTATTATTATTATTGTCTTTTACTGTACATATAACACATTGCTGATACATCGCAACATGACTATACGGGCTTCAGGGAACAGGGTACAGTTACTGAAACAACAACTTCTAAGCAGGAATGTCGTTACCCATGAACCTCCGGACGATTCGGGTTGTTGAGAGAACTGCTGCCTTCTGCATTATTTTGTACTGTTGAGTATCCAGATCCAGTTCTTTGAGGCCTTGGAGCAAGGTAGTTGGGATCACGCCCGTACCTGAGACAATGATAGGTATGGTCTTGACCCGTTCTACATGCCATTGTCTATTGATAGGGTCGACCAACTCGCTATATTTGCTGATCTATTCTATGTGTTTGGACTGGAGATTCTTATTGTTAGAAATCGGAACATCAATCTAGGTAGTTTTTTTATGTTCTTGCTGACAACCACCAGACATGGCCTGTTGTGTGATACCGATTGGTCAGTAAGAATAGTTCGGTCCCAATACAACTTGTATTTATTGTTTTCATGAACACACTCAGACTGATATTGCTGGTATGGAAACTTCTTTCCTTTTAGAAGCTGAAACTTATCAGCCAACTCCTGATGCAAGATTTTAGCAACAGCATCATGCCTTTGATTGTGCTCCGTCGCCAGGAAATATCTACATGCAGATGTAATACGCTGCATTGTTTCTGCCTGTTGACAGCCGTAGCGGCACTTACCATCTGGTACAACGGGATCCTTTACAATGAACTTGAGTTCCTTGTAGGGATGATTTGGTCTCGAATAGCAAGCATAAACCCTTCAGTTTCTGAAAAGATCTGTCCTGAAGTGAGCCAGTTGTTGGACGCAGTTTTATCAACATTTGCTTGTCTCACCTAATTTGGATATCTTCCGTGCAAAGGCTTTGCTATCCATATTTCTTCTTCAACATTATTATTCATATTATTATTCACATTATTATTATTAATTTACGGGGTAAATACCTCTGCAGCTTCACACTAGCGTATTTATCGATAAAGTCAGGACCTCTCATGAGATTACGTGTGTTTAATAGCTCAGACTGTTGTCATCTATCTTCAATTAAAGGCGGTTAACATACTTCAAATACTCCTAGAATAGAAGATTCTAAGTTATAGTAAATTCTAGTCAGAGATTTACTGTAGACCACTGTAACAACATACCAATCCTGAAAGAGAAAACAATTCACGCTGCTCTGAGTTTCCGGCTAGTGCAGCCTTAACAAATATAGCTCAGTGGCACGAGTCCAACATTTGGCAGTGCTGACAGATCACGCACTGATGTAGGTCTACCACCCCGGGTGTCCACTTAATATCACATCTACGAAACAAAAAGAGGATGAGACAATTCATTAATATGGATCTATCAAACTGTGCCTCATCAACCATTTGACATGAGTATGGGACAACCCCATAGTATTGGGACAGGGATTCTGGAGTTATAACTGCTGCTCTCCAGGTGACCATGAGGTCCAGTCAGCCCCTAATACAGTGGCCCAACTAGTTCAACATATTTACACTTTTTAACGTATTTAATAATCATAAATGGTTGGTTGGTTCCTTAGTTTAGGGACTGCGACAACGCGGTCATGTAGCCCCGTCTACATTGGGTGTGTGTAGAAATTGTCTGATAACCGGTGTTAATTGTGATGGCTGTATTTGTGTGTGTTATCTGTGATTCAGGTAGAAGGACTGCAGACGATTAATTTTTTTCAAATAGTTCCTACTTTTGATACCAAATACTACCGCCCATGAAACCTAGCTGCAGACGACGCTACAAAATGCCATCGCAGTCTGCACCTGGCAGCGAACGTTGGAACTAATATAGCGTTATCAAACTAACCCACAAATTTTAGCTTCCACAAGTGTAGTTAGTGGGAGGTTCTTCTTCATGCCATAAATCTATGACATGGGCCCGCCGGCTTTACTTCCCCTACGAAGGAAGGCATACTGATTTTTAACGCTCTTACAAAATCCGACAACTTCGGCCGGGTTTGAACCAGCGATCTTGGACATAGAAGCTCAGCATGCTACCAACTACGTCACCGAAAACACCAATCATTATTTCAGAGTAGTTGTTGGAAATGCTACCCTCTACTTTCTAAACAAACATTACACGAACATAGGAAGTTTTGGTACACTGACTGTAATTCATCCTCACTGATATTTCGTATCAGTGCCGTATTTCGTTCTCGAGAGCCTCCAGTTCCCCCACAAGTAAAAATCGCACGGCGCTGAAACGTACCAACAAATTTACTTGAAGACTTCTTCTTGAGAAGATAAGTTTCCACTAGACAAATTCGATGTTTCGTTCCATACCTAACCATGTTCACGGGGTACGAGTTATGCTATAGTACTTCACACCAGAGAAAAACCACAGCCTGCTTCCAGTCTCCGACCGGGTCAGGAATGGAATGAATGAAGCCCCCCATCTAGCGGCGAGGATATGAAATGTGCCGGCTGCCGAAGCCTGTCGCACTCCTCTGGGGCAATGATTAAATGAATGACAGATGAAATGAAATGATAGTGGAGAGTGTTGCTGGAATGAAATTGTGACAGGGAAAACCGGAGTACCGAAGTCTGCCTCCGTTCTGTCCAGCACAGATCTCACATGGAGTGACCGGGATTTGAACCACGGACCCAGCGGTGAGAGGCAGGTGTGCTGCTGCCTAAGCCACGGAGGCTCTTAGTACTTCACACCAAAAGTCTGAATTATCTTAACTTAAGTATCTTGCCAACTCAATAAGTGCTTCCCGACCCACCCTTGTGTAATCAGCAAATGCTAATCATCTGGAGACGTCTCTATACTCTCCGTTCACACGGCCCCGGCGAGGTTACGTTCTATAGAGAAGGCCCTCAGTGTAGAACTGAATCAATCTAAAAACAAGATGTTCAGCAAAGAACATATAGCCTACTTTCTCCTAAATGTATGGGTATCTTTATGACTCTTTGTCCTCATCCCTAAAACAATCACCCCAACCACAATGTATTGTTTGTTTTCTTTTATATTGATAATAAGCCAGTAAGTGTCAAGATCAATATTATATACTTTATGATGATTGAATAACAAAACTACTAACTTATTGTAATGCATTCACGTCCGTTAATCTCTATATTAAGCCAGCCTGCAAAATTAAGAATCTTCCGCCCCAATCATCTTCCGCCCCAATCACAGTAGGTGGTGCTGCGACCTATCAGTGAATTAATCTTTATCTTGTACGCCTATGCACTGCCATCGTAATGTACTACGATGGCAGTGTTCTATGGGTGTTGAATGAGTGGGCAGTTTAAAGTAGCCAAGAGGGAGGCGATCCAGCTGGCAGTGTTTAAAGGTATTCGGAGCGCGATCGTGGCTAATAGTTGAACTACCAGTATTACAAAATTGCCATACTTCAGGAGGCCAGCTCAGGCATTTACACAGCGTTATGTTTGGAACAATATTACCCACATAACCCACAAGAGGACAGCACCGTACAGAGGCATTAAGAAGGCTGTGGTTAATGACAACGTGTATCTAGTTCTTCTATTCTCCTTTTTCTAATGTCTTCTGTTTAAGTGCGATGCTGGGACTGTGATTTTATTAATATACGAGTGTATACTTTATCCTCTCCTTTGAGCTAAATGACATTTTATTCAGTATCTGTGGGAAAAGCTCGTGCACATCATTTGTAAAAGAATTCAAGAAAAAAAAACACCTAACTGTAGCAGTATTCGATCCCCAGTCAACTGCGTGTCAGACTAACATGCTAGCCCAGAGCTAACCGTATCCATGACGTCAGGTGTTCTTAACTGACATATTAGATACAAACTGTTGGCAAATAATGACTTTAAATAAACGATTTCTTCACTGCAGTACATCTTCATTAAAGATCATTTCATACAAAGTTTATATTATTGTATCAGTACGGTATATCACATACAACATACTAAAACTACTGAAATATAAGACAGGCACATGAGGACAGCTGCCATCTTGTCGTGTGACACAAACGGCTCAGCTCTTTTAAGCCACTCATACTGTATAATATTATAATATTAAATTATAATAAATAACGGATCACGACCTTCAGGATAGCTTAAACCCCCCTAGGCTCGATAATCGGAATTGGTGGGTCTTAAGCTATTTATTAAAATGGTTGCATAATTCACACGGCCGCCATCCTGAAATGGCATGGCCGATGACCTTGAATTTTGGGTGAAAGACGCTTCCTATATAAAGGTATGTTGTCACCAAATTTGGTAGAGATCGGATGATTAGTTTAGCCGTAATTTGATTTTACGTTTTGAACATTTGAGGTGCCGCCATTCTGTTTTGGTAAAGATGGCGGCGATATAAAGTATGACACTGAGGTGTCCTTTACTAGTGCTACCTCTGTACCAAATTTCGTTCAATTCGGTTTCACCGTGTTCGAATTGATAGGGGGGGACAGACATTCAGAGTACACACACTCACACACACAGACACACACACACACACACACACACACACAGACTCACACACACACACACACACACACACACACACAGACTCACACACACACATACACACACACAGACAGACACACTTTTTTCGCCGTGTGTTGATCTCATAAGTCTACTTTCATTTTTTGCAAAAATCGAAAGTAGGCTAAAAATCATTTTTCCCCATCACGAGTCGAGAAACATAACTCATTTCAATTGCATTCTGATAGCTTTTCTTTTTACAGTATAGATATTGTGTACCATTCAAGAGGGGGATAATTCCAGGTTGTCAAACGTAACAACAATAGGACGGTGATGTCAGACTACAAACAAGTTCACAGGGTTGATCACCAACGAAGTTCCTTCTTGAAGAGACAACAATAAACCCTTTTACTTCTTGGCAGTCACTCCGGAACACTGGGTTCGACATCCGACTCCACCAAGAAATTCAATCCTGTTCTGAGGCACACCCAGCTTCGTGAGGCAAGACTGAGTGGAGTTGGGTTTGATCATACTCTACCTCAGCCATCCTAGAGGCAGTTTTCCGAGGTTTCCCCTCGTCTGCTCCAGTCAGTCTCATTGCGTGGTTGTTAGCACTCTTTGACTGTCACCGCTAAGCCCGAGTTCGATTCCCGGCTCTGCCAAGAAATTTAATTCTGGTTTGAGAGCTGGAACGGTGTAAATTCAGCCTCGTGAGGCAAAGCTTGGAAGAGGCGGGTTCGATTACCACCTCAGCCATCCTGCATATGGTTTTCCATGGTTCCCCACTTCTACTCCAAGCGAATGCCGGGATGATACCTAAATTAATCCTCATCTGAATTACAACTACACACACTAATACAGCCATCACAATGACAGGTAATCATACAGATTCCACAAACACTTAAGTACACGAGGTAACTTGACCACGATGTCACAAGTCTCACTTACCCTCCATGCTACATGCTAGACATTATTTCTAAGGTGCTGGGTGCAGTTGGCAGACAAAGAACACACAAAAAAGTTCACCCCACCTCACGTAAACTCTAGTTCAGGAAACTATCGTCGGAGGTCAGGTCATACCCATAGGATGAAAAATCCTCTGCTTTCATAAGCGTAGTGTAAGCTTAAATACAGACGAGCGTATTCAATAGTAATAGTTTATCTAGATATTAAAAAATCATTTCAAATTAAATTTTGACCATCCCGTGGTATAGTCACTCGCATTCTTGAGTATCAGCTCAAAAGGGAGGGATGCGAATTTCGTTTCTGCTAAAACCGAACCAAACCCCAGAAAGGGTCTTAGCCTACCAAGCGAGCGCTAAGGACACAACTACCTCATTCCCAATACTAGCCTCAAATGCAAAGAGACACACTAGTACAAACTTTATTATTAGGCCTATGTTACTATAGTAGTAGGTTAGTGTGTCTCAACAGACTAATTCTACTCACACCCAAATACATGAGGCTGAAATGAGCCCCCCCCCCCCCCCCCCGCGCTACCATGCAGTATATTGAGAACGCGGCATTGTCACGCATGTAATATTCAGCTATTGCGATATCAATTCAATTACACTCCCGTAACAGAATTATACGCGTACCTATAACACACAGTGATTACATTTGTAGTTCGAAATGTTGTTTTTGTTGCTCATGATTCATTTAGGGGCTTTGCGACTTCGTAGTCATATAGCTCCATGACTGGTGTTTGTGGAATTTGCCACGGTGGGTGAGTGGTTATCTTGTCGGACTGCCAACTTCAAGCTTGCAGGTTCGCTTCTGGCCTTGGTAAGTGATTTTTTGAAAGGCGACAAAAATCACGGCATGCATGTCAGACGTTGTTGGCATGTAAAAGAACCCCTTCGAATTCAGTAGGCCGTGTTCATAATGCCAACATTAATCTCGGGACTTTCCGCCAACACAAAAGTTCCTCCATTCTCTACTAGAAAGCGCTATAGTTTCAAGGAGCTTAGATATCTAACCTCCTGACGTTCATAGCGTTCCAAGGAACGAATAAATTTGGCATGCAAGCTGCCCTCTGGGCGCAAATAACAATGCTTGCACTCGGCACCCAAGGCCATACGATGTTGTTATTATTATTAACATTATTATTGTCATGGCTGTATTAGTGTTTGTATTTGTAATTCAGTTAAGGATTGAAAAGGAGACAGCCGTGGCCCTAAGTTAGGAACCATCCCGGCATTCGCCTGGAGTAGAGGTGGGATGCCACGGAAAACCACCCCCAGGATGGCTGAGGTGGGGATCGAGCCCGCCTCTTCTCACTTTTGCCTCACGAGGCTGAGTATTTCCCGTTCCTGCCCTCAGTCTAAAATTAAGTTCTTGGTAGAGACGGGATTCGAACCCTGTCCTCCACGGAGACATCTGAGAGTGCTAGCCACTACGCAACGAGACGGACTAGTTCATAATATTGTATTTATTGTTCTACATGCCACTATTTCCCACCACAATTGAACGCATTCGTCCGAATATTGGGGGCGTGGTGGGTCAGTACTCAAGCTGCTTGCCTCTCACCAAGGTGAACCGGGCTCGATTCCCGGGCAATACATGTGAGATTTTCGAAGTGAAATATCACGTCCTGTGGTTCGAATAACATTAAAAATGAAGGTCCCGTGGCTCATGATCATGTAAAATTACAAACTTCCTTCCTTTCATTATGGTGTTAGAAGCCATTTTTCAGTTGTTGTTGTTGTTGTTGTTGTTGTTTGAGTCTTCAGTCTTATGACTGGTTTGATGCAGCTTCCCATGCCTCCCTGTCCTGAGCTAATCGTTTAATCTCTACATAGCTACCACACCCTACATCTGAGGCAATCTGTTTAACATATTCTAACCTTGGTCTACCCCTACAGTTCTTGTCCTCGACCCTTCCTTCCATAACTAAGCTTGCTATTCCTGGGTGTCTTAGTATGTTTCCTACAGTCCTATCTCTTCTCTTCATTAGCAGTCACCAGAAACATCTCTCCTCTCCCACTAGTGTTAATACCTCTTCGTTTGTAACCCTATCTACCCTTCTGATCTTAATCATTCTCCCGTAACACCACATTTCAAACGCTTCAATTCTCATTTTTTCTGCTGCGCCAACAGTCCAAGTTTCACTTTCATACAATGCCACGCTCCAGTGTTGCCTTAATAAACGAAGTTTGATGTTTTTCAGTCGGTCAACACGATTGTACCCAATTGTGATGGGTTATTCCCTAATCAAGAAAACAAATTACATGAGATTGATAAATATACTTGGGAGCAGATAGTGACGAAGTTAACTGCACTCTCCAGGACCGCGCAAGACTCATCCAGAGAGTAGCCTGTACAATACAATCTGAACTGACTATTTAACAACACTCCAATATTCACTTTAAACAAGCAAATTTTGAACGTCAATCACCAATTTTAACAAAAACATCACATTGAGTATTAACAATTATTGACGAATTGCATTATCTCAATACTGCAACTAAATAAGTGTACATATTGTAAATACTTTCACCTATACATTCAAAGGTACATTTTATAGCCGAAGTGTAATGGATCTGATGATAATCGCTTGACGATCGAAACTGGTCATCCAAATGTAGGTCTATTTATTAATATCATGTAAATTCTTTTCATGATTAGGGAATAACCCATCACAATTGGGTACAATCGTGTTGACCGACTGAAAAACATCAAACTTCGTTTCCTTCCTTTCCTCTGTACGAATATTATGAGTACCAAAGGACTATTTAAGTTCAGTAATCTGCGCATGACTAATCTAAACCACAAGTTAGAAGAGGTGGCTGAGAGTAAACCACGATAGTGATAATGTACAGTAGTTCTTAGAACTGTGCTCGGACTGAACTCGAGGCAGTAGATAGCACGACTCGTCGTCTCATCGCTGCTGCTTGGAGAATAGATTCCACAACCATCACTATGGTTCGTTCATTTTGGGACTTGAGTCATCTTGGTCATCAGCCCCTTATACATTGTGTTTGATAACCTGTGTAATAGTGGTGATTGTAATGTTAGTGCAACTCTTAATTAGGCTACAATATAGCCTATGGGACAAGGCCTAGGATATGCGCCCCAGACATGGAATAATGTACTATCCCTGGAGTGAGTGTGACACCAGTCAGGATACCCACGGACGGCGTCGATATTCGAACATCAGATAGCTATTTACATAACACTGTACAATTATGACGTATGTATTTATTTTTTATTTTTACTCTCCGATCATACGCTGCTGTATTATTGGCAAATTGACGCGTGGCGAATTGGTTAGCACGCTAGGCTTTGGCCCAAAGTGTCCCGGGTTCGATTCTCGGCCGGACCATCGAGGATCTTCATCTCATGGAGTTGACTTCCCTGGTCCGGGGACTGGGTGTATGTGACGTCTTCATCATCACTTCATCATTCGGACGCGCAGGTCGCCCACGGACGTTCACTTGAAAGACCTGCACTCGGCCTTCTAGGAGGTCACACGGTGAAAAAAACAAGTAGTTCCGTGAAGAACTGTACAGCCTATTTTCATATATCCTATTTATATTTATTTCCTCTATCAACATACAAATTGGCAGTTTGATTGCTGTAATAGATTCGTAGATATTGAGAACCGTCTAAATATTTTGGATAGTCACCATGTTGGATTTTTATATTATAGCCTAGGCCTTAGATTTATCTACTATTATATGAAGATTATTGTGTATGTGTTTTATTCAAACTTCAATCGCATGATTAGGACACAAGAAATAAAAAGGGGATTTTAAAATTTCGTTCAGCCGCCATCTTCTGGTTATGAAAATAATTTGAATTAGATGCCAGTCGATTAAAATTTGTATAAGCATATACCGTATCACGTTTCACTGCGCTCGGATGGTTAAAACACAAGCAACGTTCATTTGAATATTTAAATTTCGCGTCACCGCCATTTTGGATTTGTGCTCGCTAGGTTATTGAACGTCCCATAGGTGAACTTATGCTTATAGCCTCTATACACTTACAAAATTTCAGTTTGATTGCTGAAGTAGATTATTGAGAACCGTCTACATATTTCGGATGGTCGCCATGTTGGATTGTTATATGTATAGGCCATAGTCATGCACCATTAAAGAAAAATTATTGCGTAGAATCATTATTCAAAGTTTCACTTCGATCGCATGATTACGATACAAGAAATGAAAACTTAATTTTAAAATTCGCACAGCCGCCATATTGAGGTTATATAAACAATTGAACTAAATTATATACCAGTGCATTACAATGTGTATAAACATTTGCTGTACCAAGTTTTAGTGCGTTTGGATAATTAAATCGCGAGACAAGTCTATTTAAGACTTTCAACTTCGCTTGGCCGCCATGCTCGTTTTGTAGTTAACTGGTTTTTGAAAGTCTCATAGATAAACTTCCAGTAGAGCCCTTTATCTCTGTACAAAATGTCATGGTCATATAGGTAATAGTTTCAGAGATATAGAATGCCGGTGAAATATTTCGCACAGCCGCCATCTTGAGGTTATGTAAACAATTGCACGAAGTTGGATGTCGGTGCTTTTCAATGTGTATAAACATATACTGTACCAAGTTTCATTGAGTTTGGTTTGTTAAATCGCGAGAAACGTCTATTTAAATGTCGCAAATTCGCTTGGCCGCCATGTTGGTTTTGTAGTTACCAGGTTTTCAAAAGTCACATAGGTGAACTTCTAGTAGTTCCCTTTATCACCGTACAAAATTCCAGGGTGATATCGGTAATAGTTTCGGAGATATTGAATGCTGGTGAAATATTTCGCATGGCCGCCATGTTGGATTGGTGAGACGTAACAAAATTTGAAGGGCACGGTCGGGGTCACCCGGAATAGTGCTATGAAGTTCCCGAGTTTCAATGAAATCGCTCCAGCCGTCCAGAAGTTATTAGGGGGGCGGACACACAAAAATCCTCACACACACACACACACACACAGACAGACACACGGACAAAAGGTGATCTCATAAGCCTATTTTTTCATAAATGAATATAGGCTAAAATGCCAAATTTCGTCTGAAAGTGTTTCTTTATTCTTCCTTTCCTTTTTTATATTACTTTCTCCGTTGTGCACCACTACCGCGTAGGCAGCTGCAGCATGGCTTGCATCCCGGCGCTGACAGTGGCTACCTAGAGTGAGTTTCTTCATCGGGGTTTTCCACACTCCCTCTAGCAAACGTCGGTATGGTAATTTATATGAAGTCCCGGGGCACTTACCCGATCCCTGTCCCTAAGACAGCTACACACACTACTACAGTCATCACAGAAATACAGGTTATCAAACAATGTCAACACACACCCAACTACACGGGCCTGATGCAACACAGATCATTTATTTAGTCCTTTGTTTCAGTGTTTTATTTTCCAAGTTCTGAGATTGTCATCTTGATAAGTGTTATGCTGTATGTAGTAGGTTGTATTATCAGCCTTGGTCTAAAACCATTTAAGAATTTTAAAATATCTCTCAGCTATCCAGTCCGAACGAGAAGCATGCCTCAAAACCGCTCGGCTACACTGCTTGTTGGCACTGTGGTGCTTAGGTGTGTGTGGAATCTGTCAGATAATCTGTTTAGGAGTAGTTTATCAATTAGAGGTTGTGTTTGGAAGGAAGGAAACTTTAGTCCTGAGGTGCACTAGGTAAGACTACGTTATCGACGTTACCGTAATCGTTCCCAGTTTCCCATGTCCCGTTTCCTAGTACTAAGGGTTTGTAACCACAGAAAACGGTCAATAGGACGGCGAAGAGTTGGATTCGAACCCCACACTCTTCTCCGTGTTTGAGTGTATCCGTTCAAAACCCCATACCAGGATTTGAAACCTCGAAGGCAAAGACCGATTTTCAATCTGGACCCATCCAGACGGAAACTGTTGAACTGAATCCTACAAATAGACAACCAACTATGGAGCAACGGTTCTAACACTTGACGAACAGTATGTAGGCCTACATAGTAGGCAGAAGTGGATGGCGGTGATGTTATTACTGAAGTTTCCCGCTTTATTTAAAATTTCATTTTCACTTTCACTTTAATATTAACTTTCATTTTCACTATCATATTCACTTTATTTATAACCTACTTTCGATTTTTGCAAAAAATGAAAGTAGACTTATGAGGTCTACACAGGGCCAAAAATGTGTGTCTGTCTGTGTGTGAGTATGTGTGTGTGTGTTTACTCTGAATGTATGTCCCCCCCCCCTATCAATTCAAACACGATGAAACCGAATTAAATGAAATTTGGTACAGAGGTAGCACTAGCAATGGGCACTTCAGTGTCACGTTTTATATCACCGCCATCTTGACTAAAACGTAATGGCGGCCACCCAAATGTTAAAAGCTTAAATCAAATTACGACTAACCTAAGCATCCGATCTCTACCAAATTTCGCAACAACATATATTTATATGACGAGCATCTTTTGACTAAACGACAAGGTCATCCGCCCAATAGTTTGCAAATATCGGCCATGTAAGTGTCCAAATCGATTCTCCATATCAATTCAAACACGGTGAAACCGAATTGAGTGATTTTCTTTTACAGAGTTAGCGCTAGTAAAGGGCACCTCATATTCATGCTTAATATCCCTATAGCACGTTGTATTTCAACAAGCTACTACAACCAACATTCAATTATACTCCTTGAAAAGGACAAAGAGTTATAACAATACCCATGCATTTAGGAGAAAGTAGGCTATATGTTCTTTACTGAACATCTTGTTATTTTTATTCTTATTTATATTTTTATTTTTATTTAATTTAAATTTAAATTTAAATATTAATTTTATTTTTATTTTAAAATTTAATTTTTATTTTAATTTTTGATTTAATATAATTTTAATTTCAATTGGACTATAATTTTTCTTTGAATGTGATTTTTTTAATTTTAACTTTTTTTTTCATTTTTTAAATTTTCATTTCCATTTTTATCACTATTTTTTATTATTTTCCATTTTTATTTTCAGGTTTTATTTCCATATTCCTTATCCATCCTGTATATTTAGAATATCGACAGCTTAACAGAAAGCACTTCTAAAATCATTTTCCAAATCATTCTTTACCCTCGGAACTCGGTTGGAAAACGGACGCTATAACATGTGATTAAGCCAGTCCGACAGAATCTACTGTACATATCACTGCACTCCAATAGAAAGTTAGCTAGGAGTGACACATGTACACACCGAGGTGTAAAGTTCTGACCATAGTCTGCGGTGACAACTGTGATCTAGGAGAATCGCCTAGAGTAAATGGGACCAACTGCAGAGCTGGCAAGCTGGGATAGGTTACCAAGTCTATTGTCCAGGCGAGTAACTTGGAAACTTTAACGGACCGTTAAAATCGCTCAACTCTAACGGATGTTAGTAAACAAGCCAGTCTGTTGCCGTCCCGACAGTGTGCTTTCACTAAACTAAGTAATCTGACAGTTAATGAAATTCGGATGGAATTATTGTTCTAATATTGTCCTTCTCTTTCCTCATTTTCAAACAAGTAGAACAGTAGATTGCTAATCCACCTTATTTTAGCCTATTTTCTCCATATGAAATATAGGCTAATGAGATCACCTTCTGTCCGTGCGTGTCGCTGTGGATGTGTGTGATCTGTGCGTACCATCTTAAATAAAACTAAACAGCTGAAGCGATTTCAATGAAAATCGGTAAGGTCAAACTACTATTTCGTCTAACCTCGACCGTGCCTTTAAAAGTTTAAGACGTTTCACCAATCCAACATGGCTACCACCCGAAGTTTTACACTGGCATTCTATATCTACGGAGCTGTCACTGATATCACCCTGAAATTTTGTATGTTGATATATAATACTAAGATAGGTTCGCCCATGTGGCATTAAAAACCTATTAAGTATAAAACCAACATGACGGCAAAGTAATATTTAAGTAGAATTTTCCTGCGATCGACCACTGTGACTGCGACGAGCTGCTGCATCAAGTTCGGGGAACGGAGGTTCGAATCTCAGTTCTGAGATCAGCAATCCTAAGTGTGGATTTACCCCTGGTTTATCCACACTCCCTCCAGACAAATGACGGGATAGTACCTTATTGCAAATTCCGGGCACCTACCCCATTCCATAATAATTACATTTATGCATACTAAGTTACTACAATCACCACAGAAACACAGATTAGAGAAATTTAACACACACCCAAGTACACGGGGCTGATGATGAAAATGAACTAAATCCCTAAATCGAACTAACGACAACAAGGAATCAAAAAGCAGCAGTCTCTCGACTCCAGGTCTATTCTCTTCTGCAGACCACTTCTTGGTGTAGCGGTTAGAAAGGTTGGCTGCCACGCCAGAGGCCCGGGTTCGATTCCCGGCTATGCCAAGAAGTTTAATTCTAGTTTTTAGGGCTGGGATGGAGTACACTCAAAATGCCGGGCTGGTTCCTAACTTAAGGTCACGGCCATCTCCTTTCCAATCCTCACCTGAATTACAAATACACACAATAATCCAGCTATCAGACAAAATTACACACACAATAACCAGGACGTCCAAGCCCCTCAATTGAATCAACAACAAATCTTTTATGCACTGATAAGTTTATTACCTACAGCGCATGTCAAAACCATACTAGTTTTTTTAAATTCAATGCATACAAGAAACCAAAGCATCTCTAGCGTATTTTATGTTTTAAATGAATTATCTCTTTGACCTCTGTGATAATGTTAACAAGCTGAAGACACTACCTGCTGTCTTGGCAAATAAAACATCCAGTCGATGTGGACAGCACACGAAAGTACTTACTCAGGGATATCTTGAGTGCATCAATGAGTAAACAAGATGATCTCCTGTGGCGATCCACTCGACTTGGGAGGGCATAAAATGCTAGTTCTCCAAGTACTCACTTGCGCTGATCAATCTGTATGTCTCTTTTTTTTACTGGAATTAGTTTATAGTTAGTTATTGGTGATTTAAGTGGCGGATCAGTGAGGTCATCTGCCCCTAAAGGAATTAGCTTACAGCAGGGGGCAGGGGAAAAAGGTAAAACGCAGCCAATAAAGTACATAAGTTATATTATAAAACAGTCATGCTTGCGTCCGTCTCGATGCATAGTGGCCAGCACTCTTTTTGCTGTCACCGCAATTCTGGTCTGAGTTGGGGGGGGGGGGGGGGGTCACTCAGTCTCGTGAGGCAAAACTGAGAAGAGGTGGGTTCGGTTCCCAGCTCAGGCATCCAAGAAGTTGTTTTACCACATCTACTCTAGGATGAATCCTAAATTAAGGCCACGACCACCTCCTTCACAATCCCTATCTGAATTACAAATATACACAATAAAACAGCCACCACAATAACTCAGGTTATCAGAAAAATTCCATACACTCATCGAAGTACACGGGGCTACATAACGACGATATCGTAAAACCCCCTAAATGAATCAACAACAGCGGCTTCGGTGGCGTAGTTGGTAGCATGCTGGGCTTCTATGCCCAAGATCGCGGGTTCAAACACGGCCGAAACCGTCGGATTTTTTAAGAGCGTTAAAAATCCCTCAGTATCCCTTCCTTCGGATGGGAAGTAAAGCCGGCGGTCCCATGTCATAGATTTATGGCATGTTAAAGAACCTTCCACCAATTACTCCTGTGTGAAGCTAAATTGTATAGGTTAAGAATGTAAACAACGCTCTTAGGTTCATACGTTCGTTGCCAAGAGCCGACGGCGGTGGCGTCTAGTAGCTAAGTTCTGAACTAGGCCTAATAGTCGTTGACGGTGGCGTTTGGCGGCAAAGGAATTAAAAAACAGATACACACACTAATACAGCCATCACAATTAACACCGGTTATCAGACAGATTCTACACACACCCAACGTACACGGGGCTACATGACCGCGTTGTCGCAGCCCCTAAACTGAGGAACCAACCAACCAACCAACCATGAATCAACAACGACAATCATGCTGAAAGGGTGAGGGTAATGTCGTGAGTATAGCTAGTTTTAAACGTAGCGTGCTGTAACGTCGATGTTGACCACGTTGTGGTGTTGTGGCTAGCGTTTATGGCTGTCGACTCGGCTCTGCCAAGAAATTTTAATTCCGGTGAGGGCTGGAACGGGGTACACATAGCCTCGTGAGGCAAAACTAAGAAGAAGTGGATCCGATTTCCACTTCAGCCAACCTGCAAGTGGTTTTGTGTGGGTTCCCCAATTCTACTCGAAACCCTCGATACTGGCTGAGACAATGTAGGCCCAAAAATTGAAAGACATTTTGAATTTTTGGCAAAATTTGCATTTGTTTAATGTTGTTTAATGAACAAGTACATTTTTGTCGAATGTAATGTAACTTCTGTTATGGAGTGGCTGAAAACTACTGAGCCCGAATGACATGACAATACGATTTTTAGAGTACGCGTCATCTTAAATAAGTTAATGCTAATAATAACTTAAGTATTTTCCTCTACCTTTACGAACAATTGCGCCAGCCCCGTGGTGTTGGGGTAGCGCACCTGCTTCTCACCCTGAGGCCAAGGGTTCAATTTCCGGCTCCGTCAGGAATTTTAGAAACTGATTTGAGGGCTGGAAGGGGGTGCACTCAGCCTCGTGAGAACAATTGAGTAGCTGTCTGACAGTGAGATTACGGCCGAGGGGACCCGATGCGCTGACCACGCGTCACCCCAATATCTGCAGGCCAAATGGCTGGGCAGTGGTCGCTGGGTAGGCCTAGGCCCTTCATGAGCTGTAGTGCCAGGGGTTATTACAAACAAATGTGATGTAAATAATTTCTTGTTTTGTCGTGTTGGAAGCCATATTTCAGTGTTCCCTTAGTAAACGAAATGTAATGTTTTTTTCGGTCGGTCAACACGATTGTACCCAATTGTAATGTTGGCTCCCTAATCCTGAAAATAATTTCCATGGACTAATAAATACACTTGGATGACCAGTTTCGATCGTCAAGCAATTCTTTACGCTTAGACTATTAAATCTATGACATCATGGGTTAAGGTATTTAAAATATATACACTTATTTAGTTCCAGTAGTAATTAAACTAGTTATGATGTGTGATTTTTTGTCCAGATACTGATAGTGGGGATTGACCTTCAAGTTGACTTGCTTAGTGTGTTTAAGTTATGAGATTGTTATTAAATAGTCAGGTTATTGTGAATTGTTAACTTAGCTGTTTGGAGGATGTGTGGTCCGTTCCCGTGCTGGTGCTGCTAGCAGCAGTGGGGAAACCACAAAGAACCACTTCCAGGATGGCTCATGTGGAAATCAAACCCACCTCTTCTCTTTTTTTTCCTCACGAGGCTGAGTGTACCCGTTGCAACCCTCATACCAGAGTTACATTCCTTGGCAGAGCCGGGATTCGAATCCAGGCCTCCGCGCTGACAGTCAAGAGAGCTAGCCACTACACAACGAGTGGGTGAACTCTGAGCAAAAGCGTAACTTCTAGAATTCCTCAGCGTATCAATGAAATTCGTGCACAAAGCCAAACCAAAAAGAAAACAAGTAGTTCTGTGAAGAATTATACAGCCTATTTTCATATATCCTATTTATGTTAATTGCCTCTATCAACATGCAAAATTTCAGTTTGATTGCTGTAATAGATAAGTATATATTGAGAACCGACTAAATATTGCGGATGGTCGATATGTTGGATTTTTATATTTGTAGGTCTTAAGAGTTATGTACTGTTACATGAAGATTATTGTGTACGTGTAGTATTCAAACTTCAATCGCATGATTAGGACACAAGAAGTAAAAACATGATTTTAAAATTTCGCACAGCTGCCATCTTGTGGTTATGAAAACAATTGAAAAAATCAGATACCAGTGCATTAACATTTGTATTAAGGAGTTACTGTACCAAGTGTCACTGCACCCGGATGGTTAAATTGCGGGACACGACCATGTGGATATTTATACCTCGCGTCGCCGCTAAGTTGGATTTGTGATCACTAGATTATTGAAAGTCCTATAGGTGAACTTATGTTCATTGCCCCTATGAACATCACAAAATTCAGTTTGATTGCTGTAATAGATTCGTAGATATTGAGATCCATCTAAATATTTCGGATGATCGCCATGTTGGTTTCTTATTTATTTATTTATTTATTTATTTATTTGTTTGCGCACAACAGGATTTTCATCCCAATTACAGTGGCATTAAGATTACACAGTATGTTATTTTAAAACTTATACTAACTTAAACTAAACAGTAATAATAATACACTAATTAAAATTACACAGTGTGTTATCTTAAGATGTATACTAACTTAACTAACAGTGACTAAATAAAACTAATTAAAATAACTAGGTGTACAATTAAAACAGTATAGTACAAATAAAACATGTGTAATACAAGCTTGGCTATGTAAAATGACTCAGTGGTAAGAATTCATGATTTACAATTTGCAAGGTTTGTGACATTACTTCAGGAGAGTGGTTAGGATACTGTATAGACCATATAGTCATGTAGGCCTACCATTAAAGGAAAATTATTGCGTAGGTTTATTATTCAAACTTACTCTTCGGTCGCATGATTACGACACAAAAATAAAAACTTAACTTTAAAATTCGCAAAGCCGCCATCTTGAGGTTATGTAAACAATTGAACTAAATTAGATACTACTGTATTACAATGTGTATAACATTTCCTGTACCAAGTTTCATTGCGTTTGCATAGTTAAATCGCGAGAAAGGTGTATTTTAAATATTCAACTTCGCCATATTCGTTTTATAGTTACGCGATTTTTGGAAGTCTTATAGATGAACTTCCAGTAGTGTCCTTTATCTCCGTAAGACATTTCAGGGTGATGCCACTAATAGTTTCAGCGATATAGAATGCCGGTGAAATATTTCGCACAGCCGCCATCTTAAGGTTATGTAAACAATTGAACGAAGTTAGATGTCGGTGCATTACAATGTGTATAAACATATACTGTACCAAGTTTTATTGCGTTTGGTTGGTTAAATCGCGAGAAACGTCTATTTAAAAGTCGCAAATTCGCTTGGCTGCCATGTTGGTTCTGTAGTTACCAGATTTTCAAAAGTCACATGGGTGAACTTCTAGTAGTTCCCTTTATCACCGTAAAATATTCCAGGGTGATATCGATAACAGTTTCGGAGATATTGAAAGCTGGCGAAATATTTCGCACATCCGCCATGTTGAATTGGTGAGACGTAACAGAATTTGAAGGGTACGGTCGGGGTCGTCCGGAACGGTGTTATGAACTTACCGAGTTTCATTGAAATAGCTCCAGTCGTTTAAAAGTTATTAGGGGGGGACACCATCACACACACACACACACACACACACGCTCACACAGACAGACACACGGACAATATGTGATCTCATAAGCCTATTTTTTTTTCATAAATGAAAATAGGCTAAAAAGAAACATTGACTTAACATTTCCAACGACTTTATTTAACAAAATTGTTGTTTGGGGCATTTCTAATTGAGACATTTTATATTTTGTCGGCTCATGAAAAAAAGAGTAATTTTGTATTTTAAATAATGTGTATTCGCCTCCGTGGTGTAGTGGTCGGCATGCTTAGCTGCCACCCCAGAGGTTCTCGGTTCGATTCTCGGCTCTGCCACGAAATTTGAAATGTGACATGAGGACTGGAACGCTGTCTACTCAGCCTCGGTTGGTCCAAACGAGTTGAGGGGGTGCGATTCCCACGTCAGCCAGCTTCGAAATGGTTTTCCATTTCGTATCCGGGAAAATGCCGGGATGGTACCCAACGTAAGGCCACGGCCGCCTCCTTAACACTTCCTTGTCTATCCCTCCCACTTTTCCCATCCCTCTCATAAGGCCCCTGTTCACTTTGATGGTGAGGCCACTTGGGCGAAGTGCTAGTCACACTTCCCAGTCGTATCCCCCGACTCAGAGTCTCAAGCTCCAGGGCACTGCCCTTCGTGGCGGTAGGAATTGGATCCCCCGCTTACTCCGTGGGAAAAGCCAACCCTGGTGGGTAAAACAATAACGAAAATGGAAAACGGAAATAATTTGTAATTAAGTTTTACGGTACTGTACACTATTTATCGTTCGTATGGCTTTTAGTGCCGGGAGTGTCCGAGGACATGTTCGGCTCGCCAGAGTATGTAGCTGCTTCCAGCGGACACCCTTAGGATGAGCTACAAGTTACGTTCAATTTTAAGTAGTTCCAACTTTCTTCACCAGATGTCAATGATACCTAGTGGTGAATGTTGGAACTTTGATAGAGCGTTCCAACGAAATCTAACCTACAAATTTAGCTCCACACAAGCTTAGTCTGTGGAAGGATCTTTTACATGCCATAAATCTATGACATGGGACCACCGTCTTTACTTCTCCTCCGAAGGAAGTCATACTGAAGGATTTTTAACGCTCTTAAAAAATCCGACGACTTCGTCCGGGTTTGAATCCGCGATCTTGGGCACAGCAGTTCAGCATGCTACCGACTACGCCACCGAAGCCGCTATTAAGTTATGTGATTGTTATTAAATAGTCAGGTTATTGTGAATTGTTAACTTAGCTGTTTGGAGGATGTGTGGTCCGTTCCCGTTCTGGTGCTGCTAGCAGCAGTGGGGATACCACAAAGAACCACTTCCAGGATGGCTCATGTGGAAATCAAACCCACCTCATCTCTTTTTTGCCTCACGAGGCAGAGTGTACCCGTTGCAACCCTCATACCAGAGTTACATTCCTTGGCAGAGCCGGGATTCGAACCCAGGCCTCCACGCTAACAGTCAAGAGAGCTAGCCACTACGCAACGAGCGGGTGAACTCTGAGCAAGAGCGTAACTTCTAGAATTCCTCAGCGTATCAATGAAGTTCGTGCACAAAAGTCAAACCAAAGTAAAACACAATAGACTTAAAAATTCCAACGCCCTTTTTAAACAAAATTGTTCTTTGAACATAAATTTCTAATTGAGACATTTTATATTTTGTAGGCTCGTGATAAAAAAAGTAATTTTGATTTATTAAATAAAGTGTAATTAAGTTGCACTATACACTAATTAACAGTAATGTAAGGTGTGATCAAAAAGTTTCCGTTTAATGGCCGTACACTCCAGAATTGCAATGTAAATCAGGCAAAATCTCCGTGAGTATTTAGGTACTCATCGCACCGACGCACCAGGTTGAAGATCCCCATTTAATAAAACACAAAGTCCGGCTGCGTGAAGAAGTCCGTAAACGCCTGATGCACATCCTTGACCGACAGGAATCGTCGACCATGCAAGGCCTTTTTATGGGACCGAATGCGTGATAATCGCATGGGGAGAGATGAGGACTATAGGGCGGATGCTTGAGTGTCTTCCATTTGAGTTGGCGTACCTTCTGCATTACGACCTATGCGGTATGGGAACGTGAGTCATCATGGAGCAGTAGCACCTCTTGTCACAGTTTTCCCGAACGTTTCGCCTTAATTGCACGACGTAATTTTACCAGTGTTGCGCAGTACAATTCTCCAAACATTGAGAAATCAGGTTCCTTGAAATCAATAAGCAATCGGCCCCAGTAATCAAAGATCAGGGTGAGCATCACCTTTCCAGAGAATGGAACTTCTTGGGACGAGGGGACGATGGATGAAACTACTGCATCGTCGACGCTATTGGTTCCCAGAGGTGGCACCTGCTTTCGCCCTCAAAGGGAAACATATTGTTAACCCCCTATTCTAGAAGCTACTTAACTTAATCACGTGTGAATGTTGTTGTGGGGAAAGCGTTGCGTTGTGGAGGATGTACTGCGTGTTCCGATTCAACACGCAACTGTAAAATTGGTTGCCTACCCATCCTCAATCGGCCTGAAATCTGCTCGCAGCGCGTTAGCGACGGGGATACGTCAGGTCGAGAGTATTTTTAAGATCACCACAAACATCCGAAGAAATGGAGCTTGTCATTACCGAAGCCTTTGCGGAAATTACTCCTCAGATGTCGAACGCAAGAGAGAACTTAATGCGACGAGTGGCCCTCTGCTTGGAAAATTATGGACGCCACTTCGAACACCTTATGCAAATGTCCATTTGCAGTAGATGTAACGTCTGTGATAAATTAACTTTTCTAGTCGCATCGAAAATTGATTACAATTGTAACAAATCATTTCCAAATTGTATCTCGTTTTGTGGTATTGGGTAAAAAAGCAATAAATTGTGTTGTAATAAACTATGTTGTAAAATAAAATTTTATTTCATAGAAATGATCTGCAAAAGTCATTAACAGAAGCGTAAAATAACAAGTTCTGAAACAGAAATCGTTCAAACGTATTGTGAAGCCTGCGTAAATATATTTTGAAAGAGCAAAATACTTTGCAATGCTGCATAAGGAGGCGGCAATCAGTGACATCGAACTCAGACCCGTCGCTAGCGTGCTGCGAGCAGATTTCAAGCCGATTGCGGGTGGGTAGGCAACCCTTTTTACAGTTCCGTGTTGAATCGGAACAAGCTGTAGGCCTACATTATTAATTTTCAGACTGAATGGTCCGCAGACTGGGAACCACTCGTCTAACTAACTTTCTTCGGCTTTTTCCCAACTAATTGGGGTCGACGGAGCCAACCAGGCTCATTTTGGTTGAGGCCGGGGATTTAAGGCCGGATGCCCTTCCTGACGCCACGTGACTTTTCAGGTGAAAATTCCACCCCGCTGTCACCGGGATTCGGCCCCCGACCGTCTGGGTGGAAAACGAGCAGCTAAGGCGCCATCACTCTCCCTACTGGGAACCACTCGCCTAGACTGCATATTCTGTATACTAAGGAAAATGAAAATCCACAGCCTGCTTCCAGTCTCCGGCCGGGTCAGGAATGGAATGAATGAAGCCCCCATCTAGCGGCGAGGATATGAACTGTGCCGGCTGCCGAGGCCTGACGCACTCCTCTGGGGCAATGATTAAATGAATGACAGATGAAATGAAATGATAGTGGAGAGTGTTGCTGGAATGAAATTGTGACAGGGAAAACCGGAGTACCCGGAGAAAAACCTGTCTGCCTCCGCTTTGTCCAGCACAAACCTCACATGGAGTGACCGGGATTTGAACCACGGACCCAGCGGTGAGAGGCTGGCGTGCTGCCGCCTAAGCCACGGAGGCTCTCATTCTGTATACTAAGGATTATTGTATATTATGATTAGTACAAGGTTATGATAGTCTATCTAATATTGGCCATGTTATTATAGCCTGATTTTACGACGGTAACGAAAGTAAATGTTTATGTTGGCATCATTGTCTCAGCCGATTTTAATGTTCTTCAAAGTAATTACAAATAACCAGACTTTTGCTGGTTGAAGTAAGATGGCTCCGACTATAAATAGAAGGCACGCTTTAAATAACTTGTTTTGGATTGTTGTTAATTCATTTTGTGGGCTTGGGACATCTTGGGCATCAGTCTTGTGTGGTTGGGTTGTGTTGAACTTGTCTGATAGCCTGTATTTATGTGATGACTGTGGTAGTGTGTGTAGCTGTATTAGGGACAGGGATGGAGAGGTGCCCCTGGATTTGAAGTAAGGTACTTTCCTGGCATTTGTCTGGAAGGAGTGTGGAAAACGGGGGAAATCACACTCGGGTTAGCCGCCTTAAGCGCTGAGATTCGAACCTATGGCCTCCAGACATCCTGTAACTGTGCGCACAATCGTGGTGCACGATTTAATGATTATTGTTGATGATTGATTTAGGGGCTTTGCGACATTGTGTTGATGTAGCCTCGTGTACTTAGGTGTGTGTGGAATTTGTGTGATACCCTGTGAAATTGTGATGGCTGAAGTAGTGAGTGTACTTGCAAGTCAGATGAGGATTGGGAAGGAGGAGGCCATGGCCTCAAGTTAGGAACCATCTCGGCATTATCCTGGAGTAGAAGTGGAAAACCAACCCCAAGATAGCTGAGATGGGAATCGAACCCACCTGTTCTCAGTATTGCCTCACAAGGCTGAGTGTACTACATTCCAGCCCTTAGACAAGAATTAAATTTCTTGGCTAGCCGGGAATCGAACCGGACCTCCAGCGCGACAGCGAAGACGTGGTATGTGATGCCAAATGACCACGATGTCCAAGCTCCTAAAAAAAACTACTTCTTTTTTTCCGTTCATGTAAGAGTAAATGTAACTTAACGAACGCCGTACGAATGTATATGTCGCGTCGGCACGTTTCTCTGTAAGTAGAGAAAGACGTGTTGAGATAGCTATCTCTCAGATGGAAGGCCTGTCTCAAAATGAGAATCAAACGAGAAGACGCGGCCAAGTCATGAAACTTAAAACCCCCAACTGCTGATGGAACGATTTAACTTGAGTTTCACGTCTTTATTTACAAGCGTCTTGTTGGCGAGCTTCTGGGGGTAATTATCCAGAATAATGGCGTCTTGCCAGCGGGCTTGAACTCTGGACCACACGAACATTTAAATGATGTGACGTCGGCGTTTCGCTCGAGTGCCTCCTCAAATCTTCTCTTCAAATTATTAGACCGATAAAGAAGAACCGTCTGCTAATTCAAGATATTTATGAGAAAGGCTTTATTTTTCTTTCAGCGCTTCAGAACGAGGAAGTTTGAAGAGGTCGAACTCCAAGAGACGTCAACGATTATTTTATTTGTAGTATACTTAATACGGGGCTAATGTGGTTTCACTCATTCCTATTATTTGGGTAATAAATGCATTTAGCCTCCATTTAGAGCCATTGACTATTTTAACGGGAAAAGCAATTGCTTCGTCAGTGGATGAACAGTAAGCTAGATGTTAATATTCGTCGTTGCGAGAGAGTTGAGGATCTTCCGTGGAATCTACCCTTGTATTCCAATTATCATTGGGTCTATAACGACTATATCTTACTTTCATAGTCTTCTGTACTTGTTCGTACAACGTCTTTGGCTTGTTAAATTATGCACCACGGCCACAAGGGCAGATGCCGTATGTCCCTAGATCGTAGGTTCGAATGCCAGTGCTGACAGTGACTATCCCGAGTGCGATTTTTCCCTGAGATTTTCCACACTTCCTCCAGGCAAATGCCGGGATAGTACATTACTTCAAGTCCCGGGGCACCTACCCCATCCTTGTCTCAACTACAGTTACACACACTACTACAGTCTTCATATTAATACAGGTTATCAGACAAGCTCTACACACAACCAACTACAAGGGGCTGATGACCAAGATGTCCAAAGTCACTAAAATGCACTAACAGCAACAAATAAAATAACTATTAATGACTTTTCTACGTCCACCTGATGGTGCAGTGACTAGCATTTCTGGCTGTCACCCCTGAGGTCTAGGTCAAGGTTTGATTCCCGACTCGGAAAAGAAATTTAATTCTGGTCTGAGGGCTGAAACGATGAATACTTAGTCTCCTGAGGCACAACTGAGAAGAAGATAGTTCAATCCCCACCTCAGCCATCCTGGAAATGGTTTTCCGTGGTTTGCAACTTCTACTACAGAAGAATGCTAGGGATGGTACTTAACACAATGCCACTGCCGCCTAATACCCAATCCTAGTCTCGATTGCAAATACATACACTAATACAGCTGCGAGATAGATTCCACACACACAAAAGTAGACGGGGGCTATATGATTGCGAAGTCTCAAGCCCGTAGTAAATGAACAATAATCAATATGCCATTCATACGATGGAAATGTGTCGAGCCACAACAGTCGTTGTACAGTGATGGTCGGTTGGTTGGTTCCTTAGTTTAGGGGCTGCGAAAACGCGGTCATGTAGCCCCGTGTAGGCTACTTTGGGTGTGTTTTGAATCTGTCTGATAACCGGTGTTAATTGTGATGACTGTGTGTGTTATCTGTTTCCAATTCAAGTGAGGACTGCAGACATTGAATTTTCTTCAAGTAGTTCCTACTTTTGCCGCCAAACGCCACCGTCAACGAATACTAGTTCAGAACTTGATTACCAGATGCCACCGCAGTCGGCTCCTGGCGACGAACGTCGGAACCTAAGAGCGTTTGTCGAATGTTAACCTATATATAATTTAGCTTCACACAGGCGTAATTAGTGGAAGGTTCTTTAACATGCCATAAATCTATGATATGGGATCGCCGGCTTTACTTCCCCTCCAAAAGAAGGCATACTGAGGGATTTTAACGCTCTTAAAAAATCTGACGACTTCGGCCGGGTTTGAACCCGCGATCTCGGGCATAGAAGCTCAGCATGCTACCAACTACGCCACCGAAGCCGCTGTTGTACAGTAAAAGCCTTCCATATAGAACGCAGCCTTGCCGGGCCCGTGTGACGGGCGGAGAGTTACTAGTCACCGCCAGTTGCCTAGCATTTGCCGATAACACAAGAGCGGTTCGGGAAGCCCCAAATGTTGTCATTACATTATACGGAGCTGACAAGATACCTTAATTGAGATAATTATGACTTGTGGTGAAGTACTGTGGCCTACCTCGTATCCCGTCAACATAGTTAGGTATAGAACAAAACACTAATATTTTCCTAGTGGAAACCTATCTTCTCAAGAAGAAGTTTGCAGTAAATGTGTTCGTATGGTTCAGCACTGTTCGATTTCTACTTGTGGGGGAACCTCAAACAAAAGGAACACAGAAACAATCCGCGTACTCTGAAGACTCTCGAGAACGAAATACCTTCACTGATACGAAATATCAGTGAGGATTAATTACAGTGAGTGTACCAAAACTTACTACGTTTGTGCAATGTTTGTTTAGAAATTGAAGGACAGCATTTCCAGCAACTACTCTGAAATTTATGTAAGTAAAGATGATTATTGAATACGTTAAAAAGTGATAGTTACCAGTTAGTTATTGTTGTTTTAAGGGGGCGGAACTTTAAAAAGTGTAAATGTTATAAACTAATTGGGCGCTACGCTGCTGCTAGCGCCAAAGCCTTGCTCGACACGCTGCAATGTACAGTGCCGCAGCCGCCACTCGACCTCTCCGAGCCTTCGCTCTGTAGGGAGGAGCCTCACTGTAGAATACTCTCGTAGAAATACACACACACAACTAGTCACAATAAAAAGCACTGGTTACCAGACAAATTACATACATGCATAAGTAAATAAACAAAAACAACCAGAAATGGCAGACATCAATATACTAAACACTGTTGACAAAGAGCACTGTACAAGATCTTCTGGTTGTGAACGGTGAGAGGGAGTGACTTTGCACATATGAATAAATGATCTGCCATTCAAAAGTTAATGAATGAAGAAATGAGATGTTTCGCCGATAGCATACCACGAGGAAGTTATGAATGACGTCCTCTTTGGACACACCCTTGATACAACACGGATTATGAAGTTCACGGCCACTGCTGACAACATAAGCAAGAAGGAAGTTCAAGACAGACAGCTGTGTTTAATCCAATGCAATTTGAATAAACATGCAGACGCCTCCTCAAGCGACGGTATAACTCGGTGAGAATGAATATAGAAAGCTGTTCTGGGTTCTCTCAGTAAAATATGCTCTTCCTTACATCCGACGCATTGCTGAGTGTTTAGCACGTTAGGCTAAGCCGAAACGGCCCGGGTTTGAATTTGGCCCGACTGTGGGATTTCAACTTCCATTAGTGAATTCCCCAGGTCCGGTCATTAGACGCTTTGGACGACCTCATTAATTTTATCCTCGATACGACGCACAGGTCGCCTACAGCTTGAGAGACCTGCAACAAGTCTGACAGGAGGCCAGCCAGTATTATTATTACTAATGGACTCATGTGAATTCTCGCATGTGTATGTATAAACGACCCACCCTGCTTTATAGGTATGCGGGCTTGACGCAACATAGTTCTGGCAGGGGCTATCGTCTTGTTTGTTTGTTTGTTTGTTTGTTTGTTTGAACGCACTATTTAAACAAATTGTCGATATTTAAGAAATCAGAATACAATTCGTCACTGCTGTGGATAATTCTCTTTCTTTTGAATGCTCATTTGTTGCGATGGGTTACTTGTGGGTGCCAATGTGCATATACCACCCGCCCAGCTTTACTGTTATGCAGGCTCGACGCGACACAGTTCTGTCGGGGGTTAACGTCTTGTTTATTTGTATAAACGCACGTTATAAACAATTAAATATATTTCCGTTGACTTCTCAAGAACTGTAAGATTTCTTCTGTAGACTACTATTGAGAGGATTTCTTCCAGAAAAAACCTCAATTAAAAATTTGGTCATGTAGGCCTATGATTACACACTTTTGTAATACAATGTATAACTCACAGCAAGTAGATGACATCTCTCAATTATCATCCAGGTCACAGCAAAACTCACCTAGAAAAAAAAAAAGAAAATCCCGATTTAGTACAGTAATAAGTTCTCAAAATATCTTGTATATTATGATAAGTTTCACTAAGTATTGCGAAATAATGTTTTGAGCCAATGGAATTACATAAATAAACATACAGTAGAATCGTGCGAACACGGCGTGTTTGTGATTACTTTGTGATTACGTAATGATAGAACCGACGTAAGTAAGTTTTTGACGTCCCAATTTTATTCGTCGCCAACTGTTACAGTCTGGTTGATTGGTATTTGCACGGTGAAAATGGAATATTTTAAGTGCTTTGAGTATATATTCTTTACAATGCAGTATTACCACATTGAATTAGTACAGTTTTTGTCGGAAGGAATCTTGCCACTGCATTTCCAACTCTTATTCGTCCAGGATAGAAGTAATACAGGAGTTGTTGGGTGTAAAGTTATTGAACTCTTCTACATTTTCTGTCCTTTGATTTTAAAGAGTGATTCCTTAAGTTTGCCTGTCGATGGAAATGAAAATTAAAAAACAAGGATTCCATACGAAAATTATATTGAATTATGTTACTGTAAAATGCAAACATTCTTTATATTTAAGTACAACTACATCTAGGGTGAATGTACCTCGTATCTAAGGTTGAAAAGTACAACTACATCTAGGGTGTATGCACCTCGTATGTAAGGTTGAAAAGTACAACTACATCTAGGGTGTATGCACCTCGTATGTAAGGTTGAAAAGTGCTTTAGAAGGGAATACTTGGCAAAGATAAGAAGTGTGTATTGTATACGGCAATGAAAGTCATTCAAACGAATGATGCATGCCAGAAGGATAACTCATATAGGTGTCACAAATACGGCGAGACATGGTGGATATCCAGACGCCCATTAAAGGGAGAAGGCGCGTGTCTGTCATTCGAGTGGTGGGTCATTTGCCATGCACCACACGGAGAGAAGGTAACATGTACGCATCATCGCTGGATCAAGTCTTCCACGTGAACAAACAGAAGAGTTGAGGGGGACAAAGATTAGAGACTGAAGTTTGTACATGGAAGGTTGGAAAATACCCTAGTTAGATATCATTAGTATATGACAGAAGTGTATATTTATAAGATGCTGAAAAATAATCTAGGAAAGAACCAATATAATCAGCTAATACTCCTCAGGCCTTGATTACCTGATGAGTTAAACTGAGCATTGTCTCTGCAATGCAACCCTTGTGGAATTAAGAAGTCTGCTTTCCTTACATCGAGAAATCAAATCCATTAATGACCGGCCTCGGGGGAGCGTGGCTTCGGATCCCACCTCTGCCGTCCTAAAATGGTTTTCGTGGTTTCTCATTTTCACTACCAGAAAAATGCCGGGACGGTTCCTTCAATAGGTCCACGGCCGATTTCCTTTCATAATCCCTTCCCTGACCCGTCCTGAAAAGAAATATACATAGCCATTGGCTGCACTGATACAATTATTTAAAAGAAATCCATTAATGGCATTTGTCACATCTTTATCACTACCTTAGTAGCATTGCAATGCGTTCTTACGCTTCTAGTAATTGTCACAAGTCCAAATAGTGCTGTGCAGTACATTGTATAGAATCGAGCAAATCAAGTTGCTGTCACGCTATCGATTTGTCTTGACCAACAAGATGTTGTGTCTTAATGAATCATGTCACTTGTTCACAGTGGGAATACTGGAACAATGTAGTTCTCAAGCGAATCGAAATATTTAAATAGAACTGAGAAACGAGGAGCATTATTATGGACTCACCCTCCACCATATGGACAAGATACGCGCATTTAGGCTTAAGGCCCTGAGGGCAGGCTATCCCCGTACTAGGAAGTCGAGCTAGTTCGAACCCAACCATCGGCTGTCTTTGAAAAGGTATTCCGTGTTTCCCAATTCCCACCGAAGGAAACTGCTGAGACGGTACCTTCTAATAGACTAATGTGGCTACCCTCCAAATCCTTACCCAGTTACATACATCACCATTGATTTCATCTCTAACTGTTGCCACCACCTGTGGTCTTAGGGTCAAAAGGTCACTATCAACATTAAAACTCAGAGATGGTATTTTATTTCATGTCCCAAGGCACACATCCGAATACAAGACCTGGGAGAGGGGTGGGGGGATAGAGGGGAAGGGGGGAGTTGATGGTGCAGAGGTCAAGCTCCTTACTCTCAAAGAGACGAACCACGTTCAATTCCCGGTTAATGCATGTGATATTTTAGAAGTGAAATATCACGTCCTTGGTTCGAGTTCTACGTTAAAATGGTGGTCCTGAGGCTCATGATCGCAAGATTCAATGGATACGTTAAACTACAGTATGAGTTTCCTTTTAAATCGAAATGTAATGCTTTTCAGTCGGTCTACATTATTGCACTCAATTGTAATGGGTGTTTCCCTAATCCTGAAAAAAATCCATGAGGCTAATAAATACAATAATCGGTTGACCAGTTTCGATCGTCAAGCGATCATCATCAGATCCTTTAAACGTTGGATAATAAATCTATGTCTACAAGTATGGGTGATGGTATTTACAGTATTCCTTACATTCATTTAGTTGCAGTAGTTATTAAACCGTAGCCTCCGTGGCTTAGGCGGCAGCACGCCGGCCTCTCACCGCTGGGTACGTGGTTCAAATCCCAGTCACTCCATGTGAGATTTGTGCTGGACAAAGCGGAGGCAGACAGGTTTTTCTTCGGGTACTCCGGTTTTCCCTGTCACAATTTCATTCCAGCAACTCTCTCCACTATCATTTCATTTCATCTATCATTCATTTAATCATTGCTCCAGAGGAATGCGACAGGCTTCGGCAGCCGGCACAGTTCATATCCTCGCTGCTAGATGGGGGCTTCATTCATTCCATTCCCTGACCCAGTCGGTCGTCTGGAAGCAGGCTGTGGATTTCCATATAGTTATTAAACTAGCGCACCTAGTCAAGCCCAGTTGAGTGCAGGCCGTGGCGCTAGCGGTCGCACGGGAACGGACCAAACTTCGCTCAAACAATCAGCTAAGTTCACAATCCACTCCAACCATTTAATAGCAATCACACTAAACAACCAAACTAGAAGATAAATAACCACTATCAATATCTTAACAAAACAAAATCACATATCGGTACAACTAACAAATCTTGACAAGGTGTGCTAGTATAATTACTACTGGAACTAAATAAGTGTATATATTGTAAACAACATAACACATACTCTTCTAGACATATATTTAATAGCATAAGTCTCAAGGATCTGATGATGATCACTTGACGAACTAAACTGGTTATCCATGTGTATTTATTAATATCACGTAATTTTTCTACGGGATTAGGTGAACATCCATTAAAATTGGGTAAAATCCTTTTGACGGATTGAAAAACATTAATTAATGATTACTAACATGGGAAGTGTAAGGTAAGACTGCTTGAAACCTATCTTTGATCATTGTGGACGCAATCGTTGTATTATAAGAGGACAACGTGCGGAAAATCAGCTGCCAGATTGAACTGCAAGTCTCCGAAATCATACCTAACGCAGGCACGACGGCTAGCGGAGCTGAACATCCCTGTAGCACTCAGAGTAGTAGTGAGTGAGGCGGCTACTTTCCACCGGCCTTGAGTGCTTGGGCCGTCAGGGCTGTCCATTCCAACATGTACGGTACTCGCTACCTCCCATTGATTTATATGAGAGATACGCCACATGATTTCAACCAGTCTTACCTGATACTTCCCTTGTAAGGCTACGCTGAAAAATAGTTTCCAACACGATAAACTTCCTTTCAAATCCAAGACCCTAATCATTTCATTTACACACATTATTACAATCACCACAGTGCGTTCTTCAACAAATGCAACAAACACATCCAAGTACACTGGACTGATTACCCGTAAAATCATTATTGAGAATCCAATATAAACAAAAACTTTCTTCACATTTTTTTAGTAGGAACGAACGACTCATAAAAACGTCCCTGTATCATCTCCTGACCCAATACAAGGTGAGTTAAATTGAGTTATCACTTCCATAAATATTTAGGTTTCGGTTACACGCGACACGCCCCTAGCGGCGTGCTGTCCAACTACTTGCCGTGTGTCACGACATGAGCCCATCAGTGCGCGCGAAGATAAACCACACGCCCATACTCAAGGCACACAATACCTGTTGAACTGAACACCTCACCCTCATTAAGAGTTTCATACCTCTCTCATAACTTACACTCAAACCAGGGATGTCACACCTCAAAGGAGTGAGACATACAAGGGACGCGAGGCATAGGGGTGGTAGGAAACCTCAACATTCTCATATTGTTTACAATTTTATTGAAACATTTGGGAACCACTGATATTCTCTTACGAATTAGCCCACGAGTTCCCTAGTGCTTAAGTAACTCACCCTGTTGACTGTTCGGACCATCAAGGTACCTATAACGTACTCACCCCAGAGGTGCGGGTTTGATTTCCGGCTCTGCCTGGAAATTTTAATTCTGGTGTGTGCGCTGGAACGGGGTACACTTTGCGTCGCGAGACAAAACCTCAGCCATCCTGAAAGTGGTATTCTGTGGTTACCCCCCACTTCTACTCCAGGCAAATGCTGGGATGGTTCCTAACTTAAGGCCACTGCCACCTCCTTCCCAATTTACAAATATATACACACTTTAGTAGAGCCATCACAAAACACAGGTTAACACACAAATTCCACGTACACACTCAAATGCGTGGGGCTACATGACCACGATGTCGCAGCACCTTAAATAATCAACAGCAACAACAATTCCTATGTAGCCTACCTCTGAAGTGGTGGAAAAATGGTTGGTTGGTTCTTAAGTTTAGGGGCTGCGACAACGCGGTCATGTAGCCCCGTGTACTTTGGGTGTGTGTAGAATCTGTCTGATAACCGGTGTTAATTGTAATGACTGTATTAGTGTGTGTTATCTGTTTTTTTAATTTAAGTACTGCAACTTAGAATTTTCCAAATAGTTCCTACTTTTGTCGCCAAGCGCCACCGTCAACGACTACTAGGCCAAGTTCAGAACTTAGCTACTAGACGCCACCGCAGTCGGCTCTTGGCAACGAACGTAGAAACCTAAGAGCGTTGTTTACATTCTTAACCTATCCAATTTAGCTTCGCACAGGTGCAATTAGTGGAAGGCTCTTTAACATGCCATAAATCTATGACATGGCTTTACTTCCCCTCCGAAGGAAGGCATACTGAGGGATTTTTAACGCTCTTAAAAAATCCGACGGCTAGGTGGTAAAATGAATTGGAGCTATTTGTGCACCAAATGATACAACAATTACTGAACTATGATTAAACCACAATTGTTTGGAATTTAGCAAACTTGGTGATTGAATTATTTGTGAGGGAAATAGAAACAAAAGTTTAGTCTTCAATGATGACACAAAAATACGCAATAGCACTCTGAAGGTCAACCACGAATCAAACCCGCAGCAGCTTACGGTTGTGTTCTCTCATATCGCTGGCTTAGGAGAACAGCAGCGTCTCTTACAGCGGTCATACTTCGAGCGTAAGAGTTGAAGATCTGATAATATAATTTCAAATAACGTCTGCACCATCGCATATCCTCCTCTAGTTCAATAAGATACGATCCGCCATTCCCCAGCTTTAACGTAAGATACGACAGCGCATCCAATATTCCCCTCCGATATTTCTGTGGCTTCACGCTTGAACGGCAATGCTAATCGTACCGTGATGTATCGTGCAAACAATACGAACCTACAGTGTATAGCAAATATCCCTCGCCGAAAGCATTGGTACTAACAATGGGTACTTCAGGTAAACAATGTTTACACATAATCTAATAAATTCAAATGATTAAAGAAGTCACACTCACAAAACTTTAAATCCAACTAGAATTAATGAAAATCCACAGCCTGCTTCCAGTTTACCGACGGGGTCAGGGAATGGATTGAATGAAGAACCAAGCGGCGAGGATATGAACTGTGCCGGCTGTCGCACTCCCCTGGGGCAATGATTAAATGAATGACAGATGAAATGAAATGATAGTGGAGAGTGTTGCTGGAATGAAATTTGTGACAGGGAAAACCGGAGTACCCGGAGAAAAACCTGTCTGCCTCCGCTTTGTCCAGCACAAATCTCACATGGAGTGACCAGGATTTGAACCACGGTCCCAGCGGTGAGAGGCCGGCGTGCTGCCGCCTAAGCCACGGAGGCTCCAGAATTATTGTAGGATGTTTATATAGTTTTCTTTCTTTTTAAGAGCAATTCTCACCAAGAACTAGTCACAAATAATATTGCTATCACAGCTCTAGAAAGGAAAACTCCAAACCCTAAAATTGACGAAAAAATGGTTTCATTGTAATCACCAATATGTTAATGAAATGTTTTCTCATTTGAGGTAGGCATATAGAAGGAGAGTTATTTTTACCATACTACAAGATATAACACTTTTAAATCGGTTTCCCACTGGACTGAGGAAACGATATGGTCTGAGAAACAGTGGACAGCTTTAGCAGCATAATTCTGAGCACAATAATCTCGGTTAATTTCTATATCAGGATAGCCGATATAAAATATCGATAGTCACATCGCAGTGTCTACTGATTCGTCTCGAATCATGTGTTTGATTCTTGGCTTTGGTATGGAAGGATTTTTATCTCGGCAGGTACTAGGATTGGAACGAAGTTCTCTCAGAGATCACAGGGAGGTTGGTTCAAGTCTCACATTCTGCCATATTAAACGTGATTCTACGTGGTTTATCGATTGAATTCTTGACGAATATTGTGACTGATACCTAGTGCAGGCCATAACCACCTCCTTTCCATTCCCAGTCCCAAAGACTAGAAACACAGTTAATCGGACAGATTACATACACACAAGTACATGATTACGACATCGAGAACTTCTGAATGGTACTACACCAACAATGGGAAATGATTAGACTGGAAATTTTTTGAAGTAGAAGTGGGAAAGCACGGAAAACCCTTCCAGGATTGCTGAAGTAGGAATCGAACCCAACTTTTCTCAGTTTTGTATCACGAGACAGAGTGTAGCCCGTTCGAGCCCTCAGACCAGAAACTTATAAAACGAGATTTGACTGTAGCGTCGCCCACAGTAGGAAAAGTGTGTAAGCTTGCCAGTCCGGACAACAAAGACTCGGGTTTGAATTTCGATTGAGATCATATTTTCTAGCCTTACTCAACTGATGCTCAACACAAACGATCGAATTCAGTGAAGAGAGAGAATCGACGTGCAGTCCCCCAACGACAGTAATTTTGAGCAGGACTCGGACACTTATTGGACGGTAATAGCTCGGGTTTTATTTCAGGACCACAACTTATCTCGCAATAATCAGGAGCACTGGGTAGGGCACGTAGTTTATGATCACGCAATGGGCCAACTTGAAACACTGTTGTGTTCCTCTTTATCAGGCATGCTAATGGCAATCGCATGCATTTTAACGTGCTCAACGTAGCCAGCATGCGACTTGCTGATCACTTGACCCCGTCCGACTAATAAATATCAAACTCCACTCCAGTGATTGAAGCTCAAGTAGTCTTGCAATGACCTTCTCAGTATGTGCTAGCCACGCGTATTGGTGAGGTGTGTCTGTACCAACTGACGAGCCCAACGGCACAATTGGGCGAAACGCTGGCATTTTATGTTTGAGCTACCCGGACCAATTTTATCATATCCCTCCCTATATTATTCTGCTAAGGTCCCATTAACACCAACCTACACATATGGGGTACCTACAGGTTCAGCATACACCAATGCGTAAGCAAAACGCACTCACTTACTCTTTAAATGACCCACAATTAAATAAATACCTTAAAACATGTATATTTACAATGAAATAATGAAAGAATACGACACGGTAACCATGGTAACAGAATCTCACAGGTCCATCTATTTCTGTAAGACGCAATGCAATTCCAATTATTACATTACTGTGAATGTTTCCAGACGGTTATAAGGTTATCACTGAACCAAATTAAGCTGCAACATTCATCAATAGATACAGTATAATGCGCTTAAGGGGGTCAATGGGCACTCTAGAATGTTTTCACGCAATTTTCACATGTTGAGTATGGTACGAAAGGTCTTTTTCACCCGACTATAAAGGGTCTCCGAAAACCACATTTAAAGGCCCTTAAATTAACAGTGTCTGTGATATTCCCAGAAAACTAACTTCGCTCTGTTATGCCTATGAAGGAATGACAAACCCCTAACCACTGCACCAGCAGCTGAATTGATAAAGTCTGATTATTCATACCAAGGATAAATCAGTCATTGCATTCATGATTGAGATTTTGCTAAGTGTAAGTTACTCTTTACAACTAGTTTATTCGTGGGCGAAGCCGCGACGGGTAATGCTAGTTATTTGTTAATTCATCTTCTCAAACGGAAATTAACATCATATTCCCGTCGGGAATATTCGAAACTTAGTTATTTATTGTTGTTTTAAGGGGCGGAACCTTTTTGAGGCTATGGGCACCACCTCATACCATACCGAGCACCATTAAATTGTATACAGGGTGTAACTAAATATGTGGGAAAGCTCCGGGGATTCGATTGAGGACCTGACAACAAGCAAAACATGTCCTGTAAACGTATTATGGTGTATTTGCTTTAGTTACAATCATTGTTTGAGGTGTACATAACACAGACTGCTTCACTACGCAGGTTGGTCATTTGTGTTGATAAAGTGTTCGTTACTACATACAGTTCTCTACAGAAGGTGCTCAAAATGGCTACCACGAGCTGTAGGCCTAATGCAGGCGTCGATGTGGCGCATCATTGACTGTCTCACACTCTCCCATATTCCCGGTGTCTGTCGTATCTGCTGACATCCTTGTTTATTTTTCATGACGTTATGAATAGGTGTGCCATACACAATGGTCTTTAAATGACCCCATAAGTAGAAGTCTAATGGGTTGAAATCGGGAGAACGAGCAGGCCGCGGTGGCGGTCCCTGACGCCCTATCCATTTGTTTCGGAATCACCATTTTGAGCACCTTCTGTAGAAAACTGTAAGTAGTAACATAATTGCAAATACGGTGGCTTCGGTGGCGTAGTCGGTAGCATGCTGAGCTTCTATGCCCAAGATCACGGGTTCAAACCCGGCCGAAGTCGTTGGTATTTTTAAGAGCGTAAAAATCCCACAGTATGCCTTCCTTCGGAGGGGAAGTAAAGTCAACGGTCCCATGTCATAGATGTATGGCATGTTAAAGAACTTTCCACTAATTACACCAGTGTGAAGCTAAATTAGGTTAAACATTTGACTAACGCTCTTAGATTCCTACGTTCGTCGTCAGGAGATAACTGTGGTGGCATCTGGTAAAGAAGTTCTGAACTATTAGTCGTCGACGGTGGCGTTTGGTGGCAAAAGTAGGAACTACTTGAAAAATTCAATGTCTGCAGTCCTTACTTGAATTAATACAGATACACACACTAATACAGTCATCACAATTAACACCGGTTATCAGATTCTACACACATCCAAAGTACACGGGGCTACATGACCGCGTTGTCGCAGCCCCTAAACTAAGGAACCAACCAACCAATTCCAAATACTGTACTGGAATATGTGAAAAAAAAGATGAAATAAATTGCATGTGATTAATATAAAGATTATACGGGCTATTGATGTCGGAGAAAACTAAGAGATGACATGTTTCGTCGAGCGAGCATCATCAGATCCAAATATGCAAGACAAATGTGTTAGACAAACCTACCGTGACAATATATGTGAATCTTGTGTGTGTTTGAGTCTTCAGTTTTTGACTGGTTCGATGCATCTTTCCATGCCTCCCTGTCCTGAGCTAATCGTTTTATCTCTACATAGCTACCACACCCTACATCCGAGGCAATCTGTTAAACATATTCTAACCTTGATCTAACCCTACAGTTCTTGTCCTCGACCATTCCTTCCATAACTAACTTTTTGCTATTCCTGGGTGTCTTAGTATGTGTCCTACCAACTTATCTCTTCTCTTCATTAGCAGTCACCAGAAACATCTCTCCTCTCTCACTCGTCTTAATACCCCTTCATTTGTAACCCTATCTATAAGGCATCCAACGATTAGAATAAACCACTGGTTAAACAGGGATATTCTTCTCTCTTTCTGTTGCAAGTGAAACTTGTATGACGCTGTCATTATCTAGCAATCCACTGTTGCCATATCAGTCGAAAATTTTTCTTGGTCCAAAAAACAGTATATTCGGGTAGAAATATGTTTTGCCAATCTCTTTTGTCCTATATGCTATTAGAACTACGAAAATTTGGTAGAAATACTAGAAAAATCACATATCCAAATTTTGACAAATCGATAACCTGTGTCCCCTTTTTAGTAAAATTGACCTTATATTATGTTGCATTGACTTTGTGGCGCCTATTTTCCACACAAGTATAGCTAAATGTGTCGTCTTGATGATGGATTCTTGAAATATTTTACACTGGCAGTCTTAAAATTTTCATGTAGGTAAAACTTCTGAATATTCTCTCATAACCGCGTAGCAGCATTGAAAACGTTCGTATGCGGACAACATTTTTATTTTTAAAAGTAACCATGTCATGTCAGTTTGAGAGTTGTAGAGGAAAGTGGAAGAAGTTTACTACCTGCATACCCAGAGTGTAGGTTGAAATGTTTACACAGGCCGGGCTGTTCATTGACCGCGCATTATATGAATGACGTTTCGAAGGACAGCTTGGGTGCAGCTTGCTACTCACAGCATTATTCCTGTACCCTCCGATCTAGCCTTAAGACCAATGCTTCATTCAAAACGTTGGATGCCTATACCCATCTGATCTTCACCATTCTCCTGTAACACCACATTTCAAACGCTTCAATTCTCCTCTCCAACAGTCCAAGTTTCACTTCCATAGAGTGTCACGCTCCAGACAAAGGCTTCCAAAAATGATTTCCTAAAACCTGAAACTATATTCGATGTCAACAGATTCCTTTTCTGTAGAAATTCTTGGTTGGTTGGTTGGTTCCTCAGTTTAGGGGCTGCGACGACGCAATCATGTAGTCCCGTGTATTTTGGGTGTGTGTAGAATCTTTCTGATTACCGGTGTTAATTGTGATGGCCGTATTAGTGTGTGTTGTCTGTTTTCAATTCAAGTCAGGACTGCAGACATTGATTTTTTTCAAGTAGTTCCTACTTTTGCCGCCAAACGCCACCGTCAACGACTACTAGTTCAGAACGTGGTTACCAGATGCCACCGCAGTCGGCTCCTTGCGACGAACGTTGGAGCCTAAGTGTGTTTGTCAAATGTTTAATTTATAATAAGCTTCACGCAGGTGTAATTAGTGGAACGTTCTTTAACATGCCATAAATCTATGACATGGGACCGCCGGCCGGCTTTACTTCCCCTCCGAAGGAAGGCATACTGAGGGATTTTTAACGCTCTTAAAAAATCCGACGACTTCGGCCGTGTTTGAACCCACGATCTTGGGCATAGAAGCCGTAGAAATTCTTGCCTTGCCTGAACCTACCTACTTTTGCTTCGTACATCACTGGTTATTTTGCTTCGTATATAACAGAAGTCTTCTACTTCCTTTAGCCTTTTACCATCTTAATCACATGTAATTAATTTCAGTTTTTTCACATAAGCCAGTAATCAGAATTGTATTGTGTTGACCGACTGAAAGCTATTGTTAACAAGTAGTTCCGAGAAGAACTATATAGCCTATTTTCATATATCCTGCTCATGTTAAATGCCTCAATCAACATACAAAATTTCAGTTTAATTGCTGTAACAGATTCGTAGATATTGAGAACCGTCTAAATATTTCAGATGGTCGCCAGGTTGGATTTTTATTTTTGTACTATTACATTAAGATTATTGTGTACGTGTGGTATTCTAACTTCAATCGCATGATTAGAACACAAGAAGTAAAAACGAGATTTTAAAATTAAGCACAGCAGCCATCTTGTGATTATGCAAACAATTGAAATAAATTAGATGCCAGTGAATCAACATTTGTATAAGCAACTGACGTGCAACGTTTCACGGCACTCGGATAGTTAATTCGCGAGAAACGTACATTTAAATATTTATAATTCGCGTCGCCACCATGTTGGATTTGTGCTCACCAGGTTACTGAAAGTCCTATAGGTGAACATACGTTCATAGTCTCTATGAACATACAAAATTTCAGTTTGGTTGCTGTAAAAGATTCATAGATATTGAGAACCGTCTAAATATTTCGGAAGCTCGCAATTTAGGATTGTTATATGTATAGGCCATAGAGTTATGCACCATTCAAGGACAATTATTGCCTAGGTTCATTATTCAAACTTTCACTTCGATCGCATGAATACGACACAAGAAATAAAAACTTAATTTTAAAATTTCGCACAGCCGCCATCTTGAGGTTATGTAAACAATTGAATTAAATTAGATGCCAGTGCATTACAATCTGCAAAATCATTTACTGTACCACATTTCAATGCGCTCAGAGAGTTAAATCACGATAAAAGTCTATTAAAATATTTCAAATTTGCTTGGTCGCCATGTTCGTTTTGTACTCTACAGGTTTATGAAATATACATAGGTAAACTTGTATCAGTACCCTTTATCACCGTACAAAATTGCAGGGTGATATCTGTAATAGTTTTGGAGATATAGAATGTCAGTGAAATATTTCGCACAGCCGCCATTTTGAAGTTATGTAAACAATTGAACTAAATTAGACCCCAGTGAATTACAATGTGTATAAACAATTGCTGTAGCAAGTTTCATTACGTTTGAATAGTTAAATCGCGAGAAAAGTCTATTTAAAAATCTCAAATTCGCTTGGCCGCCATGTTGGTTTTGTAGTCACCAGGTTTTTGAAAGTCTCATAGGTGAACTTCTAGTAGTGCCCTTTATCACCGTGCACAATTTCAGGGCGATATCGGTAATAGTTTCGGAGATATTGAATGCTAGTGAAATATTTCGCACAGCCGCCATGTTGGATTGGTGAGATGTAACAAAATTTGAAGGGCACGGTCGAGGTCGCCGGAAATAGCGCTATGAACTTACCGAGTTTCATTGAAATCGCTCCAGCCGTTTAGATTTTATTAGGGACACACACACACACACCTCACACACACACACACACACACACGCACACACACGGACAAAAGGTGATCTCATAAGCCTATTTTTTCAAAATTGAAAATAGGCTAAATATGCAATACTGAAAAATGGCTTCAAAGCTTTATTTTGAATTCAAATGCAATATAATTATTTAAGTCTTTCAATAATGATTGGCATTCCTCCTATAACTTCTGCAAAATAGCAGTTTGAAATGTGTGTCGATGTATGCGTGAAGATCGACTATAGTACTGTCAAATGCCACCAGATGCTGTTGCTGCTTTTCATAGGTAGCGCACAGGTGCGTGCGATTACGCAATGATGAAACAACATGGAAGCCGACAAACACGGGCAATGGTGGACAGTGTGGTTTCTCTGGAGGGAAGGCGTGATTGTTTCAGACATCCACTCGAGGTTACCAGCCATATGTGGGGAGGCAGCACCAAGTCGCTGGACCATTGCCACCATTCGCGAACTAGGGTTGCCACATAGCCTCCATATTCGCCAGATCTGGCTCCTAGTGACTATGCCCTATTCGTCGCAATGCAAGAGGGCATGCGGGGTAAAAAGTTCACCACCTATGACGAACTCCATGCAGTTGTCCAACAGTGGCACCGGGACACCCCCAAAGAATGGTTTGCTATTCAAATACGGAAGCAGCCAGAACGATGCACAAAGTGCATAGGCTAGGTATTGGCAGGCAATACCTGTAATTTTGATCTGAATGAGTTTGTTCAATAAATGATTCCTGTGAACGAAAGAAAATTGTAGTTCCAATCATTTTTGAACGCCCCAAGTATTATTTTCCACAGGTCAGGTCAGTTCTTAATGTCTTACCTCGCGCCAGTGTGCTATACCGTGGAACATACAAGTGCAATATTCTTCCTCTATGGCTTTCTTTCCTTTATTTTAATGAATAGCTTCCACTACAGGACACAGAATGTGGTTGAGCTCCTCTTTTATAGCATGTGGAATGGATAAAAAAAAACACAGATAAAAGTGTCTCGCATTGCGGCAAGACGCATTGCTGCTGCAATTTGTTCTCCCAACACCTTGTGATCTAGGTAAGGTAATAAGTTCATGAGCATTATTCTGTGTCTCCTCGGAGAATAATAGGCTACTCTCACAAAACAAAATATGCATTACACCATCATAGCCCAGCGTGCTTAGTTACACACTACGAAGTGGTTTGGTAGCAGCTAGTTTGAATTCAGTGTAGACCACTGTCCTCTAGACAGCGATTTTTATTCCCAGTGTTTTAAATACGAGGGGTGATCAGAAACTAAGGTTACAACGCCTGCAATAAAACGTGTAAATTTCATTTCATACATCAATTCAGCCTGATAGTACATACGCTAGGTTATTTTTCGACATAGTATGGTTGGTTGGTTCCTTAGTTTAGGGGCTGCGACAACGCAGTCATGTAGCCCCGTGTACTTTGGATGTGTATAGAATCTGCCTGATAACCGGTGTTAATTGTGATGACTGTATCAGTTTGTGTTATCTGTTTATAATTCAAGTATGGACTTACTTTATCTTCGGCTTTTCCCAATTAATTGGGGTTGCCAGAGCCAACCAGGCTCATTTTGGTTTTGGCCGGGGATTTAAGGCCGGATGCCCTTTCTGACGCCACGTGATTTTTATGGTGAAAATTCCACCCCGCTGTCACCGGGATTCGAACCCCGGCCGTCCGGGTGAAAGACGAGCAGCTAAGCCACTGCGCCATCACGCTCCCCAATTCAAGTAAGTACTACAGACGATAATTTCAAGTAGCTCCTACTTTCGCTAAGAAATGCTACCGTCCACGGCACCTAGCTGTGAACTTGGCTACTACTAGATGCCATCGCAACCAGTGCCTGGTGAAGAACGTTGAAACTAAAGAGCATTAATCAAACCTAACCTACAAATTTTGCTCCACATAAGTTTAGTTAGTGGAAGGTTCTTTTACATGCCATAAATCTATGACATGGACCCACCGACTTACTTCCCCTCCGAAGGAAGGCATACTGAGGAATTCTTAACGCTCTTAAAATATCCGACGACTTTGACCGGGTTTGAACCCGCGACCTTGGGCATAGAAGCTCAGGGTGCTGCCAACTACACCACCGAAGTCGCCTCGACCTAGTATCCATATCGGTTTAGGCACTTGCCACTTCGTGGGATGAGCTTAAATATTCCCCCATGGCAAAAATCCTGTCCTTGCGTGTTGAGCCACGTTGTCACGAAGTGTTTCACCTCCTCGTCTGAAGCTAATCGGTGACCTAGATGTTCCTTCAAGTGAGGAAACAGGTGAAGGTCGCTTGGAGCGAGGTTCGGGCTGTAAGAAGGGTGGTCAATGATGTCCCTGCGAAACCGTTTCAACAGCGTGGTGGTCTTCTGGGCTGTCCTAGGTCGCGCGTTGTCAAGTAGGAAGATGACGCCATCGGTGAGAAGTCCTGGGCGCGGTTATATGTTTCTCCCACAGAAATCGAATAACTTTGCAGATCTCTTCGCGAGACCAGTTTTCCAAATGAGTCGTCATTAGTTGCTTACCTGCAACTAGCGCTGTAGGTGGTGGGTGGCTGAAACTCTGCACAGTTACCAACCGTGTGTATTCGAGTTACCCCCACACTACTTATTTCTCTTTAACAGACGAAACCCCAGGAATATTGGCCTTGTAACGCCTTGTAACTTTAGTTTCTGATCACCCTCCGTATTTTACATACTGTATTTCCTCAAGGCAAATGCTGGAATGTTTGTTGTAACTCTGCAGTCAGTAAACAAGAATTTGCCCAATGATTGGGCGGGGGTGCAATGTAAATAATATAAATAATAAATAAGTAAATAAACACTCCTGGAAAAAATCACATGTATTAATTTTAATCACTGTTGTAATGGGTAAATTTAGGATTACGCGTTTCAACCGTCAAGCGGTCATCATCAGATCCTGATCACTGGGGCTGACGTTTAAAATTATATACAAATATCATCTGTATGGTCTAATTGTAGGCCTACTTCGTATAATGAGTCAAGCTGATGTTCATATTACAATTCGCAGTTCGAATCTCGTTGTAGGTATAATGCTAGTTTTTTCTATAAGGGTTTGTGAATTACGTATGAGCATTATACACGTGTATACAGTTCAAACGACATAAGAAAATAAATACAAAATAGACATAAAATTAGAACATGCACTTGAATTCTATTATGCGTATGGTTACTTATCTGAGAGCAGCCGTTGGTTGTAAAGGTGTCACGCTTTCGCGTGTCAGATTTCAGGGTTACATATATTCTCACTTTATTATTAAGCTAACTAACCTTCCCGCTCGAACTTTACTTTCAGAATAGCTTAATTATCATCTACGAGTAGTGTCTTCAAACCGTCAATTTCTTAGTTAGGCATACAATGTTTCAACAACTAAATTGAGTTGAGGTCTTTAACAAAACCGAAATCCCAATAATGTTATTGCTCCTGTTTTTCATCTAGGGTTTTGGGCATTACTATCATCAGCACTGTGTACTTGAGTGTGTGTAAGTGACCTTACTCTGGAAGTCATACCGGCATTTGCCTGGAGTAGAAGTGAGAAACCATAAATACAAATTAAAAAATAACAACAAAAAACACTTCCAGGATAACTGAAGTGATAATCAATGCCATTTTATCTCAATTTACCTCATGAGGCAACCCTTAGACCAAAATTTAATTTCTTGGCTAAGCCGGGAATCGAACCAAGGGACTGGTACTGGGAAATGAATACATACCCCTATACTACAGTGGCCAGGCAGAAAACTTGGGATGGAACTGCCAGGGCTCTTGAGGAAACTATCACTGCAGTTTTTTAGCGTATGGCTTTTAGTACCGGGAGTGTCCGAGGACATGTTCGGCCTCACCAGTTTTTTTTGTAGCTGCTTCGAGACGAACACCCAATGGGTGAGCTACAAGTACCGTTGGGGAGGAAGTCGAGGAGTTGGAAGGTAGCGGCTGTGGCCTATAGTCAGGGACCAACCCCGGCATTTGCCTGGAAGGAAGATAGGAAACCACATAAGACCATCTTCAAGGTTGCCGGCGGGGGGATTCGAACCTCCTCGCCTCCCGGATGTGAGCGACTGCCAGCAGACATGCCGTAACGACCACGGCTTACTCACCCGGTATCACTGCAGTGTTCGCCAGCGATTGAAATAGAAATCAAGCGGCCGAGCTCGAACTCGCCTCTGGTCTGACCAAGCCGTGATAAATTACTTTTGAATGTACTGGTCTATTTGGGTTGCTTTCTGCTTTATTTGTGGTATGATAAAGGAGTGCTGTGTAAAGAATCAACTGATATCGACATTACAATACGACTTGCACTTGTAACTCTCGGCGGTAACGAGACATATTGACAAGCAGTCTCAACCATTCACGGATTATATTTCCTTTCCCCTTTCTACTGTTCGTGCCTTTCGATATTTCTGGAACGCTTTCACAAAACATCACACACGAAAACAATTGTCTAGCGTTCCCGGAGTTTGTTCTACTTAAATTATTGTGAGATCAACTCAGGCTGAGGCAACCAGGATTGTTGATAGCGTCTCTGGGACTGGATACCATTACACCAATTGACGCATTGGGCTTACATTCTTAAATATCAGTGACCAAACATTACAAAGCACACTGTTTGTAGAATATTGCAATAAAAGAAAGAGGAAGAGAAAAAAGAAGGAAAAAAACAGTTGTGGGAAAATGGCATCGCTTTGGGGAAGGAATGTTTATTGAACAGCCAATACAGGTATCACAGAAATGGACTGTACGGTCGCTAGATGACAGCGTACAGTTTGGAGCAGCGTTGGTACTTCGAAACCACCAAATGATTTAGCCTATTAGTGGTGTATCTTGACAGCCCTAGAGTATAATATTGTGTTGTATTAGATTATATTTTCTTAACACTGGTTTGATTCAGCTCTCAATGCTTCTCTGTCCTGAGCTAATCGTTTCACCTCTACAGTACATAGCTACCATACCCAACATACGAGGCAATCTATTTGACATATTCTATCCCCCACTCCTTATTGTTCTTGTCGCCGACCCTCCCTTCCATATCTGAATTTGCTATACCTCAGTAGGCTGTGCACTACCTACCTATCTATCTCTTCTCTTCATTAGCTCATGCCAAAAACACATCTCCTCCCCCTCATTTTACGTAATGCATTATCATTTATTACTTCATCTGTCAATCTAATCTTCATCATTCACCTGTATCACCACATTTTAAATGCTTTTATTGTCCTCTTTTTCTTGCATCTACAGTTCAAGTTTCACATCCATAGAGTTCCACGCTCCACACAAAGGGTTTAAAACGACTTATTGATACCGAAATCTATATCTGATGTTAACAGGTGTATACAGTAACTTACAAGTCATTACATGTATTTATTTTCCCTAGTTCTGACTTACAGGTGATTAACTATATGCTCTCTTATTTAAAACCACCGGTACTGACACAAATGGATATTTCTTGCTATAAATGTGGAGTGGAGAAGGGATAAATTGATTTTAAGGGGATCTTGTAGCCTAGAGGTGTCAAATCTTCTTTTTTATTTTTTTATTTGTTTAACCTGATTACGCACACATGTCAGAATAAATCTACATTCGTTTTATAAAAATCAAATTGTTAGTTCTTTTAATATAAAATATTGTCTTCCAGAGTGTACGTGCCAGGTCACCTCTTGTTGTGTTCTAATTGTAACAGAGAATTATTATAATTTGTTTAACTTTTGAATTCAAGTTACCATAAAAGTGATCGTCTTTAGTTTTCGGTACATGTTTCTTGGAAAGTAAGAGGGCTATAAGTGTGAAACTTATACAGCTTACTCTTCATACAGACATAATGCAAGTAGTGCAGATTTATGACAATCTGTTGCGTAGAAGGGAAAATACGTCAGTAGAAAGTACTGAGATTTTTGACTGTTATTTTAAAGAAATGAATCGCATTGTTATTTAATTTCAGAGACCACATCATTGCTAATTTATTAAATCTGCATGGTATGGTGCAACATATAATATCCCACATCCATGATTATTTTATTTATTTTATTTTATTTTATTTTATGCTACTGGTCATTTTGTCTACCAAGTGCATCTAAATATGTTGCTTGCCACGGTGGGTGAGTGGTTATCGTGTCGGTCAACCAACCCCCAAGCTTGCAGGTTCGCTCCTGGCCGTGGTAAGTGATTTTCTTGAAAGGCGACAAAAATCACGGCACGCATGTCATACATTGTTGGCGTTTTAAAGAACACATTTGAATTCAGTAAGCCGTGTTCATTATGGCAAAATTAATCTCGGGATTTTCCGCCAACACAAAAGTTCCTCCTTTCTCTACTAGAAAGCGCTATAGTGTCAAGGAGCTTAGATATCTAACCTCCTTGATTTTCATAGCGTTCCAAGGAACGAAAAAATTCGACATGCAAGCTGCCCTCTGGGCGTCAAATGACAAAGCTTGCACCTGGCACCCGAGGCCATACGATATTATTATTGAAAAAAAAAATCCACAGCCTGCTTCCAGTCTCCGACCGGGTCAGGAATGGAATGAATGAAGCCCCCATCTAGCGGCGAGGATATGAACTGTGCCGGCTGCCGAGGCCTGACGCACTCCTCTGGGGCAATGATTAAATGAATGACAGATGAAATGAAATGATAGTGGAGAGTGTTGCTGGAATGACATGTTGACAGGGAAAACCGGAGTACCCGGAGAAAAATCTGTCTGCCTCCGTTTTGTCCAGCACAGATCTCACATGGAGTGACCGGGATTTGAACCACGGACCCAGCGGTGAGAGGCCGGCGTGCTGCCGCCTAAGCCACGGAGGCTTGCTGATATTATTATTAATATTACCTAAATATGTTGAACTTTTAGCGTTGGATTAAATGGGTTTTTCGTTACCTACAAGGCTTTAGACCAGGACTGCCCAAACTACCGCCCGCGGGCCAGATGCGGCCCGCCACTCCGCGTCCGTGCCGTGTCGCCAAAACGTTGAAAGAACTAGAGCCAACTAGACAAAGCAATGCATGCGCACCCCTACCCAAGGTCATTGACTCACACTTAAATCCTTATTAATGATTGGTACATTTAAGTTCGATCCTAAGGGGAGAGAAATTTTATGTACCGGTACAAAGCTTTTCCAGTCATCGCACTAAACTAAATGATCATGAACTTTATTTCATAATTTGATTAATGATTGTGTTTAATGAACATAAATATTCACTCTGTCATTCATGCTCTATGAGTGTATTGAATATCATCGTACTTCTATTTTAAAGGGAATTATTAATAAAAACAATTTTAGGGCTTAATTTTTTCCACTATATATTGAAAACGGGAACAATACTAAGAAAACTGAGCTCAGGCCGCCAAAAAACTCACCATATTGCACCTGTATCTCCCAAACCCCCCGGGGTGTTATTGGCCCTCAAGGTCCCCCAACTTTTTACAATGTGGTCCTTAGTTAAACAAGTTTGGGCACCACTGCTTTAGACAATTTACATTAGGAAATTACATCTTGGGAGGAGGACGGAAAGAGCAGAATATGTGAAATCTGTCATTGGCACGGTCTATATTCTCGTGCCCGATAGTAGCAAGCAGCAACGTGGTGCCTTATGCTAATCTACACGCGTCAAGATGAGCCAAGACACGCCGAGAATTCAAATCAGATGCTCCTTGTGTGTGCTGTGAGATGGACCACAAAAAGTGTGTCTAGGCTCGGGGCAGATGGCCGGACCAAGATTCCCAAACTCACGTACATAATTAGGGACCGCCTGCCCTATCTTCTATCTCACTCAGCCTTGCTGCAGGCCAAGACATCGTCAACAGCCATCCCGGGATAACATCGCCCTTTGTAGTATTCCCAACACTAGCGAAGATTAAGTTCACCACTAAACTGCTTAAGTTACTACAAACCACAGTATTTGGGAGATCACATTTTAACCTGCCTATCATGAGCAACACAAGACAAAATTGCACTCGTTTTAAAAGCTTCAGGCTTCTACAGGAAGAAATGCCATGGATGTGCATACATTCTGCAGATATTTACCAATTTTTCTTTTATGAAAATAAAAATAAAATAGACTTATGAGATCACCTTATGTCCGTGTGTGTGTCTATATGTGTGTGTGTGCGCGCTTATGTGAGACCCTAATAAAATCTAAACGGCTAGAGCGATTTCAATGAAACTAGGTAAGGTCATAGTACTATTTTGTCCAACTCTGATCGTGTCCTTCAAATTTTACTACGTCTCACCAATCTAACATGGCGGCTGTGCGAAATATTTCACCGGCATTCTATATCTCCAAACCTACGACTGATAACACCCAGAAACTTTGTACGGTGAAAAAGGGCACTTACTGGAAGTTCACCTATGTAACTTTTAGAAACCTGTTAAGTACAAAACGAGCATGGCGGCCAAGCAAAGTTGAAACATTTAAATAGACGTTTCTCGCGATTTAACCATCTGAGCGCAGTGAAACATGGTACAGCAAATGTTTGTACACATTTTAATTCACTGACATCTAATTTAGTTCAATTGTTTACATAAAATCAAGATGGCGGCTGTGCAAAATTTTAAAATTAAGTTTTTATTTCTTGTGTCCTAATCATGCCATCGAAGTCAACGTTTGAATAATACATAGTAAGACATAGTACATAACTGTATGGCCTACCTATATAAAAATCCAACAAGGCGGCCATTCGAAATATTTAGACGGTTCTCAATACCTACGAATCTATTACAGCAATCAAACTCAAATGTTGTATGTAGATACAGGGAACTAACATAAGTAGGATATATGAAAACAGGCTTTTTAATTTTTCACGGAACTATTTGCTTATCTGTGAAATATAGAGTGGGTGCGTATTAGGCCTACTAGCCAGTCGGGGACATGTGAAGAGAGTCAACGGAAAAAAATGATGAATGTCCCCTTTTTGTCGAAAATGAACTGAGGGTGGCAATGCATAGATAAACAGATTTTGTCAGTCATTAAGCAGTATAATAACCATCAGACAATTACCCATGAAGGAAAAGAATGATGGATGTCAGTTGTGGACCGGCATTCAGTGTTCGTTGTTAATGTTGATTATTTAGAAGCTTTGAGACATTGTGGTCATGTAGCTCGGTGTACTTGGGTGTGTGTAGAATTTGTCTGACTACCTGAGTCACTGTGATGACTGTACTAGTGTGTGTATTTGTAATTGGGGGTAAAATTTGGGTAGTTAACGGCTGTACTTTTAAGTTAGGAACCATCCCAGCATTTACCTGTAATAGAAGTGGGAAACAGCGGAAAACCACTTCCAGGATGGTTGAAGGAAGAATCGAACCCGCCTTTTCTCAGTTTTGCCTCACGAGGCTGAGTGTATCACGTTCTAGTCCTAAGACCAAAATTACATTTCTTGGCAGAGCAAGGAATCGAACCCGAAACTCCATGGTGACAGCCAAACATGCTAGCTGCTACACCAGGAGGTAGTCTATAACTAAAACCATGACAATTGCTATTTCCAATAACAGTGCGTACTAAGAATATTGACGATCGTAAGGCGTCGCGTTCTTGGAAGCTACATTCCTCGTCCTAGCTTTCAAGTGAGCTTCCACCAGAACCTAATTCTATCAATTTTTACTTTCTAGTTAGTCAACACCCTTTTTGTCCAATTTGAATAGGCGGGGTTACTATTTATTTATCGTATGGCTTTTAGTGCCGGGAGTGTCCGAGGACATGTTCGGCTCGCCTGAGTCTGTAGCTGCTTCCAGCGGACACCCTTAGGGTGAGCTACAAGTTCCGTTCAATTTCAAGTAGTTCCAACTTTCCTACCAGATATCAATGATACTTAGTGGTGAACGTTGGAACTTTGATAGAGCGTTCCGACGAAATCTAACCTAACAATTTAGCTTCACACAAGTTCAGTCTGTGGATGGATCTTTTATATGCCATAAATCTATGACGTGGGACCGCCGGCTTTATTTCCCCTCCGAAGGAAAGCATACTGACGGAGTTTTTAACGCTCTTAAAAAGTTCGACGACTTCGGCCGGGTTTGAAACCGCTATCTTGGGCACAGGAGTTCAGCATGCTACCAACTATGCCACCGAAGCCGCGGTTAATATATTTATATCACTATTCCTGAAAATATTATTCACTGATAAAGGGTTGAATGAGAGATGAAAGTAGAATACAGGCAGCCGATATGAAATTCCAGAGGAGTATGGTACAGAAGACTAGGAGAGAAATGAAGACATTCAAAAGGAAGTGAATGTACAGAAGCTCAATGATAAGCTGGAGCAGAACAGATTGAGATGATATGGATATGAGTCGCCCAGTTGCAAAACTCGTTTAATCCACTTGTGAATAAGAATCATTTTCATGAGAAACGTTTCTCTGGACTTTGCCTCACGTATCTTTTGTGTTTGTTGTTTTCTACTTTTTTGTTTTTGCTTTGTGTTTTTGGTTTTGGGTTTGCTTTGTGCTTTTGTTTTTGAATTTTACTTTTTCCTTTTCTTTCTTGGTTTTGGTTTTGTGTTTGTTTTCAGCTTTTGATTTTTTTTTCGAATTTTTCTTTTTGCTTTGTGTTTTTTGTTTTCTGCTTTTGCTTTTGTTTTTGATTTTTTTTTGCTGCGTGTTTTCTGTTTCTGGTTTTATGTTTGTTTTCTGGAAAATCAAAATAAAACAAAACAAAAAGATAACACAATTTAAAACAAAATAAAACGAAATAAAATAAAACAAAACAATATCAAAATAAAACAAAACAAAATTTAATTAAATTAAACAAAACAAAATAAAACAAAATAAAATAAAGTAAAATAAAATAAACTAATCAAATAAATAATCTTACGACATGATCCTTATTCACAAGTGGATTAAACAAGGTTTGCAACTGGACGACTCATATGTGAAAAGGATGAATGATGAATAAATGCTGAAACAAGTAATGGGGAGACGGATGAATGGAAAGAGAGGATGAGGAAGACCTGGAGTACGGTAGATTGATTTGGTGAAAGACAGTGTGAGAGAACTAATCCTGAAGTGGAGTTCAGTGGTCGAGGAAGGATGCTGGACAGACAGAGTAAGGTGAAGGGGTGCCATATTTGCACCAACCCACCTTAGGCCTAAAAACGGGAATTGATAATGATTGGCTGGAAATACTAGGCTTATTAATAGAGTACATGTAATGTTTCCAGGAATAGTGTGCTATAAATGTGCGTATTGACCGACTGAAAATGATAAATTGACAGTTTGTACAGGAAACACTGAATAAATTGCTTCAAAATGTCACGCACCTAATTCTGTCATTCATATGTGATGCTTTTCGATATCTGAGATGGATCGTGCCAGTTATTTACGTAGTATTATTTACATCATCCCCATTGTGTAAAAGATGAAATGAATTATGACCTGCGAAGAATCATCCATCTTCCATTCAAAGAGCAATCCAGGATAACGCAGCAACTTTTTGTAACCTCGAGTCAAGGCCAAATAAAAAACCTAGAGTGCTTATACACGTGAAACTGTGTAACTAAATGTAATCATGCTTCTGTAACACACTTTCACAAACCGAGTATTATCTGATGATGCACGGGACAATAGAAATTTAATTACACACTCAAACTATTTTAATTACATAAAATTACAGGCATGCATTTCCATAATTAAACGTTGAAAATGATATAAGACAGGGGTTTGTTTGTTATGATTCTATTCACATTTCACGATTCACCGTCATGCTCCTTGTTATTTCTCTCTCCTTTTTACTTTTTTTCATGCTCCACTGGACTCGCAGCTGATCCCAATTCACCAACAGACAATTAGTGGCAACCTTCTGGTGAATAAATCCGACTGCTGTCATATTGATTGCGTTACTGCAGTGCGTAACAAGCAAGGAAACTCGCACTGTCAACTACTCTTGCGGCTAAATAAATGGAACGGGTTTATATTTCACCGACTCGATCCCTCATCCCCAGGGGCCGACATCTTGCAGTACGAGTTTGGCAGCCATGACAACCCAGTGGGGTCTCTCTCTGTTTCTCCTTCTCACTCCCTTGATGTCGTAACTTTCAGTTGGTCAAATCAAAATTATTCCAATTAGCTGTAATATGTGAAAAGATAACTTGAAATAAATTACATGCGATTAAGATATACAGGATGTCGGAATATATGGGGTAGAAAATCTAACAACGCATGGGGGTGGATCTGGGGAGTAATATGAGTTCAGATACCTGTGGGCGCAAACCAACCGTTAAGCCCCTGTGAGCATTTGAAATTACGAGGAAACTTGGCAACGTCGCGCAATGAGCAGCATGGATTGCGGCGTCGACACTCTTGTGTGTTTCGAGCTGAGCAGCTGACCTGTGGCTCTCGTAGCACAGTGGCCAAGGCGCTGGCGCCATTTTTATTGATGACGCAATTAATCAGAAATTAAATAATTTGATGTGAAACGAGCCACTTGGAACCCCATTTAAATAAAATGACTTCATAATAAGGACAAAATGAATATAAAACAAGTAAAATTTATCGCGACGAGCCAATAAACAAAGAATAAAGAGCTTATTTATTTTGTTAAATTGAAAATGAGATCCAGAATTAACCAGGTTAATGTCGTGATTAATACGCAATTAGATCAGTCATGCAGAGGAAAGAAATTTACAAAAACTAATCGGGGAAAAATGTTTTCACGGATTCGAACCCGAAGCAGATGGAAGCACACTGAACGGCGCCAGCGCTTTGCCCACTGAGCTACGAGAACCACAGGTCAGCTGCTCAGCTCGAAACGTACAAGAGTGTAGACTCCGCACTCGATGCTGCTCATTGCGCGACGTTGCCAAGTTTCCTCATAATTACAACTCCCCACAGGGGATTAACGGTTGGTTTGCGCCCACAGGTATCACAACTCATTTTGCGCCCTATACCCGCCCCCATGCGTGGTTTGATTTTCTACCTCTTATTTTCCGACACCCTGTATATTGTTACTAGCGGACCCGTGCGAGAAATCTCGCATGTTCATAAACTACAATTTCCCCAATAGGTTTATAATGAGAGACTTAATTAGAAAGTGTGTTATGTTTTTATTTCAACCAAATGGTTATAGAACACTATTTGCATTTCAGTTAGAATTCCAAGTTCTACGTTCCCTTATTTAAGAAGGCAATCACTGAAAACTGGATCATCATAAACACTCACCGGTTATTCGATATTTCTGAAATTATACGATTTGAGTAGTCATTCCTTGGATTTACTGTGTCTGAAATCCATACAAAATGATAAAGGAAAAACCTCAGAATGTTAAAATGACATGAAACAGGCGTCACAGCGGCCAAAATGTGAAGTGGGCAGCAATTATGGAGAATATTTTTTCTACAGCAACAGTATATGTAAATCGCACACTTCGTACTTTACATTTTGTAAAGTCATTTTTTAAAGAAATTATAGATATTTATGAAATTAGAGTGCAATTCGTCACTGCTAATGTCTATTCTCTTTCATTTGAATGCTCATCTGTCACGATCGGTCGCTTGTGTGCGTCGCAGGAGGGATCTATACTACTTAAATAATATATATGATGGGCTATTGGAAAAGGAGAAAACTGAGGGATGACTTGTTTCGCTCTTCAAGTGAGCATCATCAGATCCAAATTAACAAGTTTGAACTTGGAGGTCGATCACCACTATCAGTAGCCTATCTCAACAACAAAAATCACACATCTTGTGAGGCTTGCCCTTTTTAATTCGGCCTTCCATATTTCTGTTTGATTTATGATAAATAAATAATAATAATAGTTGTGCTAGTTTAATCACTACTGCAACTACATAAGTAAATATCATAACCCATACTTGGAGACATAGATTTAATAGCCTAAGTGTAAAGGTTCTGATGATGATCACTTGACGATCGAAACTGGTCATCCAAGTGTATTTATTAATCGCATGTAATTCTTTCTCAGGATTAGGGGACCACACATTACAAATTGGGTACAATCGTGTTGACCGACTGAAAAATATTGAATTTCCATCGCCTTAGAACAATCACATCACGGCAAAATTATTGTATAAGGTGGTCATTCCGAGTCAAGCAGAGCGATTGTAGAACCCGGATTGGTATGCTGTTGTTCTAGCAAAAGAAGGAATGAGAGTAACACCATGAACTCGAGTGACTGAGCGGTGCGATAGCTGGAGACAATTAAATGAGAACAGTTTAACAGTGCCACCCAGATATTGTTAAAGAAAGAATAGGCCTATAATATAGATTTGTGTAGAATAGCGTATACAGTGGCCAGGCTGGTTTCCAGGCACGTTTCAGTGGTGGGGGAAACAGTGATAGTCCGTAGTGAGTCCCAATCCGTCGTGATATCAACATCGAGTCTTAGCATGCAATCGTCCATAAGTGCAGCCTTCACTCGGACAAGCCACAACGGGAGTCCTCTCCATTAGCCCTTCAGCTTCCCACTATTGGTATTACAGCTTGACTTTGTGGCTTCTGCACTTGCCAGCTAAGATACATTAACCGCTCAAATGATAATTGGGCTTCCCTAGACGTGTCGACCAACTGAAGATCACATTAAATGGAAATGTTAGACCATTCAGTTACACTGGCTTGGGGAAGAACGCTTTCTCCAGACAAAGCTGGGCTCGCCGAGTGTTTTCCTTCACGGCTCAATTAAGTTCAGTCGCAATTATCGTTCATGAGGGTGAACGCTTCCTTCCGTTTGAAGTCGTAAGTACACAGTAAAAAAGAGGTATCTATTGGCTTCATCATTTAAGTGGTTCTGGCTTCGTTAATTGCTGTTATATCCTCACTTACTAACTAGAGCTTTGGCGATAATTAAATTACGCGCCACCCACATCCAGATCAAACAGTCGCCATATTTAGGAGGTTGGTTGGATCCTCAGTTTAGGGGCTGCGACAACGTGGTTATATAGCCCCGTGTACTTTGGGTGTGTGTAGAATCTGTCTGATAACCGGTGTTAATTGTGATGGCTGTATTATTGTGTGTTATATGTGTTTAATTCAAGTAAGGACTGCAGACATTCGATTTTCAAGTAGTTCCAACTGTTGCTATCAAACGCCACCGTCAACGACAACTCGATCAGAACTTGATTACTAGATGGCACGGCAGTCGGCTCCTGGCGATGAACGTTGGAACCTAAGAGCGTTAGTCAAATCTATCCTATAATTTAGCTTCACACAAGTGTAATTAGAGAAAGGTTCTTTTACATGCCATAAATATATGACATGGGAGCGCCGGCTTTACTTCCCCACCGAAGGAAGGCATAGTGAGGGATATTTAACGCTCTTAAAACATATTTAGGAGACCCTGCAGATTAGCCATGAATGTTAAAGCACTTACCAAGTCTGCAAGAGGAAGCTGGAAGGTTAAACTCCAGGCCCGGTGCGGACAGTGTGGTTTTCCACAATTTTCTCGTTACTTGTTTTTGTTATCGTTTGATTTAGGACATTTTTCATCTCCATGTACTTGAGAGTGTGCAGAATTTATCTGATGACCTGTGTTATTGCGGTATCTGTACATGAGTGTGAAATTTTAAGAGAGACCAGTATTAAAGTATTAGAAGCAAATTTCAGTGTTGCATAAATGATCTATTATAGAATTCTATTCTGTCGTTCGGCTCTAACGAATGTGTCCAAATAACCCTTGAGAACTGGCGTGAAAACATATAACACGAGAACTGGCGCCGGGTCATTTTGACCCATAGTGTGTCACTCCCTTTTTGTCGTAGTCGTACGGATTTTAAAGAAGTAATTTTACACCTGGTGTCTTCTTATGAACAATATTCAGTATAAAATGAGGTGTCATTAATTTCGTATAGGCCATCTATGGACCGCGTCATTCCAGCTGTCTCCTACTGGCTTTGGTGTTTGCCCAGTACGCCCGCATTCGTTCTCGGTGGACTTCCTTCCGTTCCTGGGTCCAAATCTTTCCCGATTTCAGCTTCGGTTTTTCTTGGAAACCTTTGCAAGCTTGAAGTTTCCTTTTGCGTGGGGCGCGCTCCTGAATGTCTGTTGGTGTAATCCCCACTTCTTTCAGATCTTTATCCAGTTCAATGAACCAGGCCCGGTTTGTTTTCCTCTCCTGAAAGTAAGTTATGTTGCGGTTGGTCAGTCCCGCTGGGCTCATTCGTTTCACATGTCCAAAAAATGGTAACCTTCTCTTCCAGATGTCGTCACAAGTCACAAGTATATAGTTCATGGTTATGCCGTCTTCTGTATTCCCCATTGTATTTGATGGGACCCAATATCTTTCACAAAATTTTCCTTTCTTTGGCCTCCAGTTTTTCGACCAAGCCTTTTTTGTTCATCGAGAGGCTTTCAGAAGCATACAAGACCTCCGGACGGATGACACTGAGTAATGTTTTAGTTTTGCGTTGAAGGAGATTGACCTTTTCTTATAGATGCATAAAATGAGGTTTATTTATATTTTTCAAATTTAACTCGCAGAAAAAATACAATAATTTTCGTATCAATATAATTGGCTTTGATAGCGGCTTCGGTGGCGTAGTTGGTAGCATGCCGAGCTTCTATGCCCAAGATAGCGGGTTCAAACCCGGCCGAAGTCGTCGGATTTTTAGAGCGTTAAAATCCCTCAGTATGCCTTCCTTCGGAGGGGAAGTAAAGCCAGCGGTCCCATGTCATAGATTTATGGCATGTTAAAGAACCTTCCACTAATAACACCTGTGCGAAACTAAATTATATAGGCTAAGAATGTAAACAACGCTCTTAGGTTCCTATGTTCGTTGCCAAGAGCCGACTGCGGTGGTGTCTAGTAGCTAAGTTATGAACTTGGCCTAGTAGTCGTTGACGGTGGCGTTTGGCGGCAAAAGTAGGAACTATTTGAGAAATTCAAAGTTGCAGTCCTTACTTGAATTAAAAAACAGATAGACACACTAATACAGTCATCACAATTAACACCGGTTATCAGACAGATTCTACACACACCCAAAGTACACGGGGCTACATGACCGCGTTGTCGCAGCCCCTAAACTAATGAACCAACCAACCAGTGGCGGTAAATCAGTCATCTCGATTTTTGTGAACAAAGGAGCTGATGACCAAAGTGTCCCCAGACCCTAAACATGGATCAACAATAACGTAAGCTATGTTATTGTGCTGCATCAGAATAGTTGGCTTTCCCTCTTATTTTTTACAGATTGTCCCGACTAACCTAAAGCGAAAATTGTCAGGCGAGCACAGGTGCCATGGGTAAATCTGACCCGACCGTAAATTATATAGAAATATCTTGAGTGTTTCAAAAGCCCATGGATATGTTTCTTTTGTAGGGTGAAGTTCAAGGCTAGGAAGGAAGGAACAGTAAGCGACAGGAAATAAGGGCTGACCAAAACGAAAATATAGAACATTATTTAATTCTCGGGTCGAAAATACCCTTCCGTCAGTCCTCGCGGGTTAAGTTAAATGAGGCGGGGAGTAAAAATGTTAAAACTCCTAGCCTAAAAGTATTATTATTTAAATTATCTAACAAACAACAAACAAGGGGGAGGTAATAATTGTGAGACTAGTATGACAAGTGGCCTAAAGTTAGGAACCATCACAGCATTTGCCTAGCGATGAAGTGGGGAAAATTACGGAAAACTATTTCTACAATACCTGTGTGTGTTCTCAGTATGAATGTGATCCTCTATTTACAATAATCCATGTATCACCTCCGCTGCGAAAATAAAAGTTGAAGGAAAAGCAAGGTAAACTAATTCAATACCGAGGCAAGGCGACATTCAGAAGCTACAGTACATCATACCCATACATATTATTAAAATAGCCTACCGGTATGGGGGTTTAACATGAGGTGAATTCAGCCCTGTGAGGACAAGAGAAAAGAGATGGGCTTTACACCCAACTTTGGCCATCCAGTAATCAGATTTTCATCATTCATCACTTCAAATCTAGACAAATATTTGAATTATACCTTAAGTTAGGATAGGACAGCTTCCTTTCAAAGGATACAAGCTAGCACAGACACTACAATACACAGTTTACGGTCACACCTAAGTGCATGGGGCCGAAGACTACAATGTCTCAAACTTCGAAATGAAGCAAGAATAAAAATAACTCAAGCACACTCAATAATAACCATTTTTCATATTCGAAGTAGAGCAAGGCTTAATGCTGAATCATTTTCCGCTACTCTCCATCGACATCCCACGCAGCCTCAACGTGTCAATAATATTCTCATCAATATTTCTTGTACAAGAGTAATTAAATTAATGACGTGATAATGTATGCTTCTGGGAGCTGTTGGTTTCTCCGTAAAGTCGGGTGCCTCATTCATCTTACATGTTGGATTCTTGCCCGGTCCACGGTTATCATTAGATATATCACCTATAACGATACAGAATGAATGTCAAAAATCTGGTTTTTCGTGGCCGCTTGTATATCATATGAGGCTTTTCTCCTATTCGGCTGTATTTCCTACATAAAATACAAGCCATCAATATAGAGTTAAAATGTCTGGTAAGAAAGTGGGAAAGAAAATCGGGCTAGAAATCCGAAGGCCCCAGGTTCATGTTTTGATCGCACCATTTTTTTTTTAACTCTCTGTTTAAGACCTCGATGGCATGTCTTTGAAACTGATACCACTTGACTTGCATGTCAACGATATCATTTCAGTATCTCAAACTAGAACTCCTGTCAAAGCTGGGACCGAGTCTAACATGTAAGATAAATGAAACACCTGACACTTCGGAAAAACCAGCAGCTTCCAGAACCGTAAATTATCACGCGATTAATTTAATTACTCTTGTACAAGAAATATTGATGAGTCCTGAATGGTAGTCATTTAAGCTAACAACTACCTCACGAGGCGTACTCTGTATATTAATTAATTTAACTGATTAGAAAGTCAACTGTGGTCTTCGATGAATACGAATTTGTTTGTAACCTGTTTGAAATAAATAAAGAAATAAAGAAATATATAAATAAAGAAAGAAAGAAGGAAAGAAAGAAAGAAAGAAAGAAAGAAGTAAATCAATAAATAAAAATAAATAAATAGATAAATCAAGGAATCAATATACCAATAAATCAAAAATTTAGAGAGTGATATGGAACAAAAACTGTCCATGGTACGTTTATATAACAATCAGAAAAGATGTAAAGTGACAGCTGTTCATGGTCATGCCACACCCCACCTAGCCTATGCAGTTTTCCTGAAAATGTATAAATTAAAATACTTTGATACGTCATAGATGTTTAAAATAAAAAGGATTCGATAGAAGAGAGACACACAAAAATACACTGACTTTTTTGATACTTGACCTCTTCTAGGTGCCCTTAATAAATTCCGTCATTGCTCAGAATAATTTACAAGCCTCCGTGGCTTAGGCGGCAGCACGCCGGCCTCTCACCGCTGGGTCCGTGATTCAAATCCCGGTCACTCCATGTGAGATCTCTGCAGGACAAAACGGAGGCAGGCAGGTTTTTCTCCGGGCACTCCGGTTTTCCCTGTCAAAAATGTAATTCCAGCAACACTCTCCACTAACATTTCATTGCATCTGTCATTCATAGAAACATTGCCCCAGAGGAGTGCGACAGGCTTCGGCTGCCGGCACAGTTCATATCCTCGCCGCTAGTTGGGGGCTTCATTCACTCCATTCCTGGAAGCAGGCTGTGGATTTTCATTTTCTCAGAATAATTTAATAGCATTAGCTACATAGCGTAACAGTTCCCAGGAGTATGCAAACCACGCTCGATAAACACCCACAATAGCGACTGTACAGAAAATGCAGAGTTACAATGCTAGGTTATTCAAAATGAAGTGTCTGATTTTAAATGTTTGATATGATTGTGATGATTTGCTGCTCTACCACCAGATGGCAAAACATACCTCAGTCCCATAAACGCAATTCACGCGTCAGTGAAACGATGGCATTACTGGATGATGAAAAGTCGTTGTGTGTGATAAAATGGCCATCAATATCTCCAGATCTTATCTTTATGAACGATCCTATAGTGTAGATGTTGTAGAACCATGCTTATGTCACACTAATACCGATTGTCCGGCAGAAATCGAATAGCCCATCTTTACTGGAGTCTTGCGAATTAATACAATTGAGTATCGATGTGATGTATGTTGGATCACTCAAGATGCATATACAGGTACAGCACAATGTGCTAGGTATTTGTTGCGGTGAAACACCTTTCATTCTTCATTATGTCCTGAGCAAAATACATTGGGCAGAATGTCTTCTCTAGCGATGTTTGTCAATCACAGCAATTTTGGAATCGTCCCATGAGACGTCAAGGGTTTTGAGATCTTATCTGCATGTTTCGCACCAAGTTCCTCAAGGTCGGCGTTGTTTCCTTTTCCCTCCAGGAGGCAATTGGGTGTAGGTATTTTGTTTTTCTTTTATTATACATTACTCATTTCCTTTTGATTATATTATCAGTTTGTTTTCAAGAAGACGTCACAGACACCCAGTTCCCAAGACAGAGGAAATAACCACAGGAGATTACATTCCCCACGACTTGGCCGCGAATCGAACCCGGGACCCTTCAGACCAAAGCCTAGCATTCTAGCCAATCAGCTACTGGGCCGGTATATTCGGGCATGAGTAGGACGTGGCGAGCAAGTTGCATCCGAAACCTACTTACAATCGTCTTCTTACGACGTCTTCATTTATGACATGGTCACGGTATGAGACTCCAAGAATTCGTAAAAGGCGATGTTGTTGGAAATCATCTAACCGTTTAATCACCTTGACTGTGAATTTCCGTGTTTTGCAGTATAAAGCTGATGGTAGAACATTTCTTAAAATCACCTATCCTCCCAGCTCGGCTTCACCCACCTACTCTGTGAGGGATCATTCCTCTACTGCCACAAGGGCAGTGTCTCGGAGCTCAACACACTTTGTTAGTAGATACAACTGGGGATGGTGACAGGTGACCACTACCTTGGGTCGGAAGTGTGTTGAATGGAACAGTCCCGTCATTTGCCCGGGGGTGAACATTGGAAACCACGGAAACAATTTGTTTTCAGGACAAATGAGGTGGGATTCAAACCCACACTCTCCCGATACCAGTGAGGCACGAGGTTGCACATTTGTGCTCTCGGCCACCTCGGCTGGTTGTTAGAACAATGCACTTGTAAATTTTTTATCTTTGTGGCGATACATATGACTGTTGTCGACCAGGTTGAGTGTATATCCTGAAATATAGCTGTTGTCATTCCGATTCGACAGTTGATATCCTTCTCTGTGCCTCCATCAATAGTGATAATACTACACCGTTGTATAAAATTTGGAAGCCACAAGTTTGCAATGATTTACTGTGTTGCTGGCTCATGGCACGTATGCCTGACTATACAGATAGAGAAGCACAATATTTATCTGAACAATAACATATCAATCGCTTCGTCGTAAATCACTGTGTATAGGCATAAATAAATACGAGAATAATACGAAACATGACAACAAAACGTGTTGCAACGCTGTGAAAAGGCGCGTGCCAGGGAATCTCACTGATGGGTATGCAAGAAAGTGGGGACTTTGTGGTGGGCTACGAAGGAGCAGTCACGTATTCTTACAGCCTTGGTGATATATTGGGGTATTGCTTACATCAGAAACGACTGGCTGCGTGGCTCAGCGGTAACGTTCTCGCTTGCTGAGCCCAAGGTTTCAGGTTCGTATCCTGGCGCAGTCAGCAGGCATTTGAGGGTGCGCAAATGCGAGGGAGCCGTGTCAGTAGATTCACTGGCACGATAATGATCCCCTTCGGGGCAAAATTCCGGCACCCTGGCGTCTCAAAAAGCTAAGGTAGTTAAAAGGGACGCAAAACCAATAACATTAATATTACATCAGAAACGTGTATTTGGCCTTGAAATATGGGTTTCTATGGCTACAACTGAGTCCCGTAAGCTGGCTTGGGAGCTTTTGAAGCAGCTGGCGAAGCGGAGACGTTATTGTTTACATACCCAAGCACACGAACTTCCTCCAAACGGGCAAAGGTACTTTCCATCTTGTCTAGAACTTCGACTTTCACAGACTTGTTTGCAGAAACGTATTCTGGAGTTTTCCAATATTTGGGTAGTAATGAAAGATTCAAATAATTGGCCGTATGATTTTGAGTAACACTGTATTTCACTGACTGTTCGACATCTGTAACATACGGTACGAGGAGACTGGCCTATTTCTCTACATCAATTTAATTAATATTAACACACATCAGTGGAGATATGACTTGCTTTCAAGTCTGCCATGCGTGTTACACCACTCGTATATGCTTGTATTGATATACTATAATTTAATTAATGGACAAATATCATACAAATGCATTAAGTTGCTATCAGTCCTACAAATACACACACAAAAAACATAAAAACACGGAAAGCTTTGTAAAATATTATGGCTGTAACTACGGCATGTTTAGTTGTACAGGGGGGTTTAAAGTCACCGGACTCTGACTTTGAAAAATCATAGCTCACATATCTGACGGAATAATTTGGCAAGCTTTGCTGTGAGATGTTATCAGATATAGCCTAGTAGAACGGGTATACCTTACAAGGGAAGGATACGATGCATGGGTCACCGATTCGAACCATCTTTAGTACACGTGTAGGACATGACCAGGCGTATACTAGGTGCAAGTAGTGAGGTGCGCTTCTCAGCCGTTTCCGAGGAATTAATTAATTACAATTACAGTGCGGTGTCTATGTGCGCTGTACGCTAGCAAGAATTCAACGAGCGCGTGGTGCAGCGATAAAAGACCTGCTTCGCAAGCGCGGGATCGCTGGATCTAATCCCACCAGTGAGTCTTTGCAGTGTATTGGTTTTTTTGTAACCATTGGCAATTTCCAACCAATACCCATATCATGAGTCACTGCTTGCGGGGTACGGGGTGGTCTGATAGTTCACAGACATGCAATGAACGGAACAGACTGGGCCTTCAATGTATAAATGTACACATATAATAGAATACAACTGACCGTGTAAAATACTAATGAACAGTATTTGCAATGCCGATACTATATGTAATGCCACAAACGTAGACCCCCATACGATGATTTCAGAATCTCTTTTCCCGCTCACATAACACGTTATTACAATTGACTGCAAAATAAACGTAATTCACGACACCTAAAGTTAAACAAATTGCCAATGTTTGAAAGAAAATCACAACACACTGCAAAAGCCCACCGGTGAGATTCGATCCGGGGATCCCGCGCGTACGAAGCAGGGCTCTTACCGCTGCACCACGCGCTCGTTGGATACTTGCTAGTGTACAACGCACATAGACGACGCACTGTAATTCCAATTAATTAATTTCTCGCAAACAGCTGATAAGCGCACCTTACTACTTGCACCTGATATAGTCATACCCTACACGTGTACTAAAGATGGTTCGAATCGGTGACCCATGCATCGTATCCTCCCCTTGTTAGTAATGTCAGAACAGTGCGGCTATTGGTAACTCAAACTAACACTTGGGGCGCTGCGGTCGTCTGGATAAGTAGGGTAAAATTACTCAATAACACGCGTTTGATATAGAACACTTTTTATTTTTCGGTTATAATCAGTAAATGTGGTCACTAAAATAATGACAGTGTTATTTTCAATTGTATATATGTATAACTGTGTAACACACGTGATCTAATTTGTGTGTTCCACTGGATTTTATGTGTCAGTTGCATATTATCAAGCATCGGTTGTCTGCTGGTATTTGTTTTTGTGCAGTTCGAGTCATGGCGCTGTTACGTTTAAAAGCTATATTTGAGTTTTCTCACAGTACCATAGACTCTAGAGATTATTTGCTGCTTGCTAGGGCGAAGGGATGAGTTTAACTTGTATTAAAACTCGGGGTAGACAGGAATTGCTTGATTTGGATGGTATTTACCCTGCGAAGTCAAATTAGGCCCATATGACTCGTAGTGGAATGGCTCGGATATCGCAGAGCGAGGTGATGACGGTTGGTAGGGTTATTGGAAATGAACTAGGGAGCGGGAAAGGATACCTGACTGATGAAGCTTGGCTGTCCTCGACTGGTGTAGGCCTAGGCTTGGCTGTCTTGGTACGGCTTGGCTTGGCGAGACTGTGCTTGGCTGTCTATATAGGTGCGGCTTGGCACGGCGTAAGTGAACAATCCGTCCTGTCGTCATTGAGTGTAGTGGTGAGTGGTCCAACCCGCTCCTGCCCCCCGTCTTTATTTGGTATCGTCACCTTTCGGCTATTGCTATTTGCATCTTTTGGAAAGTGATGAAAACGTATATCCGCAGCCCTCTTATACATCGACTTACAGCCGTAAACTGAGCAATATACTTTGCTTGTACTCATTTTGCACTCTTATCAACGAGTAAAACTTATTACTTATGTATAATCACGAAGAATTTACCTCGATCTGCTTACCAATACAAGAAACCATATACAAACAGTCACCACGTGACAAATGTACCCTACTTCGTAAGTTTCTAATTTTTACCGCTAGATGTCATATCAGATAGCTGGAGTTGCCAATTGCTTTGCACAGAGTGAGTCTTACAAGGTCAAGCGGTCGACAATGCATTCACGCGTGCACAACGCGTTGCTTTATTGGAGGCTTAGTTTGAATGCAAAAGTTATGTGGAAAAAATTGAGACAGTAGATTTCCTGATGAACCCTTACCAGGTAAATCTTCTTTGTATGATCTTGTACGCAGATTTCATGACACAGACTTCGTCGGTGATAGAGAACAATGTGGAAGAAATAAATTAATTACTGACACTTTCCTCCGCGATGTTCGGCAGTGCGTTGAAAAATCTCCGTGGAAATCTGTAAGATGTTTGTCACAAGAACTTGGAGAATCAATTGGGTCCACACATAAAGCACTGAAAGTGGGACATTGTGCAACAATTCATAATTGTATTGGAAGAGGATAAGAGCTATTGCTGGTTCCAGCAAAATGGTGGCACTTGTCATACGCGACCATCGCTATGTTACGATTTTTTCCGGAAATCGAGTAATCTCAAACTTGGGCATCCTCGTTCGCCTGATTTAACCTCTACAGAAAATATTCTATGGGGATATTTAAAAGAAAGGCTACCAGTATACAGAGACAATACGCATTCCTTACAAGAAGTCAAAGAAGCAATTTCTAAATTTATAGGAGAAATAACATCAGCAAAAATTCAGACTTTCACGACCGGCGTAGTAATAGGAATCTCTGGTTCGCGGCCTTCGCCGTATTCTAAGGACATTTTGTCATCCTGAACGCAGTCTTCAAGAAACGTCAGGACGACAAAATGTCCTTAGAATACGGCCTATAAGCCCGCGAAACAGAGATTCCTATAACCTCAGCAACTTGAAAAAAAAAAAAGTGCCGTAAAACATGTGTAAGCGTGAAAATGTTGTGCCTGCAAGAAAATGGTGGCCACTTTCAACATCTCTTGTGAACTGGAACTGTGGGAATGCAATTTGCGGCAAACGACTTAATGTTACAGTATGTTTGAACATGTTTTAATCTCAGCACTTCCAGAATACTTCCACCGGAGGTTTTAAAAAATATTGCTCATCACTTGAATGTATGTGGAACTATTGCGTGTAATCACTAGATCTGTATGTGTAACACGATAGAAAAGGAACCCAAAATATTGAGTTCGGTCACTTTACGAACACCCAGTAACTTAGTATAAGGGGCAATCAAATGGAAACGAGACAGACGAAATAACGAGCATGGCGCAGATGGTGGTAATGCAGGTAGGTGTGTGTACAGTAGTGCCCTCTATTGGGAATCAGGAAGGAACCACGCGAACGTTCACCGCTGAGCCATTTGTCTGTTGGACGTGCTCAATGTGAGGTCAGTGAGTCGTGTGAGCGTCTGACGTCACTATGGAGGCCGAGAAAGAGAAACAGCGAGGTGTAGTGCGGTTTTTGACTGCGGAAGGAGTGTCAGGAGTGAAATCCATGCCCGAATGTCTGCTGTGCCCTGAAGAAAGACATTTGTGGCCGCCGATTTGCTTCGGATGCAGAGGTTTACGCTTGGGTACAATCATGGTTCCAGAAGCAGCCCCAAATATTTTTCATAGAAGGCATTGACCGTCTTGTCCTGTAGAGGGTTAATAGTACATTATGCAACGAGCCTATAATGGCTATAATTAAGACACGAGTATTGTTTATAAAACGAGCGTATGCGAGTTTTATAATTTCCATACGAGTGTCTTAATTACCATTATAGGCGAGTTGCATACGACTGTTTATGTTCGACGATAATTATAACTTTATTATATGTTTTAACATAAATATTCATAAATATCTGTTCAGTCACTAGAATGTTGTGATCGGGTGCTGCGGTGAGTAGTATATCTCTGTTTTCCAAGTGCTCTGGACAACCGACGCATGCGCTCTGTGTGCTTCAATGCCATATGTTCAGATTGTGTGTTCAGTAAAACAGTCACCGAAGTCGTTTCAATGCAACGCGCTGTGTAGAAATTGGATTTGAGGATATTAAGGTACAGTGCTAATTCTTGTCTCATATTCACAAGTTTATTTACGCGAACATATGGACGGTGCACTTTCGGTAATTTATATAGACATGTTGGATTTTGAGCGCATGCGCGAAGGTATCCTTATCTAATTGGTCACACAACTGTTTCTTGAGCTCTGATTGGTGGGAGAAACTGTTCCATAATGAAAAATAGTGTTATAATGAGCCTCATTATGATACAGTTTTCTGACACATAATAGTTAGGGTCGAACATAAATGTAAAATCGGTTATGGCGAGTACTTTTGAAATAACGCACAGTGTACTTACTTTTTGTCCATCTATCTCGTTTTCAGTTGACTGCATCTGTCTCGCTTTCATTTGACTGCCCCTTATATATGGGGCTTAATTTCGAGGGTGCACTACTATAGACTATGTTAGATCCTGTTGTTGTTGCTGCTTATTTTAGGAGCTGAGAGATTGTGGTCACACATCCCCGTGTATTTGGGTGTGTATGGAATTTGTGTGATAACCTGTGTTCTTGAGATAGCTGTACTAGTGTGTATTTGTAAATTGGGGATAGGATTGCCGAAGGAGGCAGCCGTGGCCTTAAGTTAGGAACCATCCCGGCTTTTGCCTGGAGTGGAAGTGGTAAACCACAGAAAACCACTTCCAGGATGGCTGAGGTTGGAATCGAATCCTCCTCTTCTCAGATTAGCCTCACTAGGCTGAGACCAAAATTAAAATTTCTTGGCAGAGCCGGAACCACCGAGGTGACATCCAAAAACGCTAGATGCTATACTACGAGGTGGTCCTTAAATCCTGAGTTGTGACTCTACTTGTCGATGGGAAGTAGGGTCCATATACGTTCTTCGTTCTGTAGCTCTGCCTAATCCAGAAGATATAGAATAAGAGTAGTAAGATACACTAATAATAATAATAATAATAATAATAATAAGTGTATTTTTCTCTAATTTGTCCAATTTTCTATAGAGTCGGCGATGAATTTCTATGTGGCGAATGTTCTACGACTGGATTCATTTCCTGGCATCAACCTCTTTAGAGGAGTTAATGAGAGATGAAGATGAGTAAAACAGGGCAAAAAGTGAGAAGGAATCGGTCGTAGCCACGGCCCATAACCCCATGGAACATCGGACACGCTTGGCTAGTGAAACTACAATTTATGGGATAGCAAGTGCGTGGTCAGCGCGTCGGTTCCCTTTGGTCTTGGTTTTCGTGTATAGTGTGCTGTCTCACTGTCAAACAACTACTCAATTGTCCTCACAAGGCTGTGTGCTCACCATTTTTCGTTAGTTTCTAAAATCCCTGATGGAGCCGGGAATTGAATCCGGGGCCTCCGGATGAGAAGTAGCCTTGCTACTCTAACACCATGGGGTCAGCGAAAAATTACTCTGGTTTACAAAAATATCTCACAAAAGCACCACAAAAAGAATGTACAGTACATTTACAGAGCGCAATATAGTAAACAGTATAAAGAGGGATTTCACATCCATAAGAGTTCCGCCATCAATTATGCAAACGCGAAAGAGAAACTCCAGAAGGGAGGAGGGTATAACAATGAATCTTAGAAGCTGAACCTTGCGAAGATGCACTTAAGCCCACTGTACAATTCTCCAATCCCTGTACCACCGGCAAAATTGAAAGATGCGCAAGTACTTGTTCCATACGTCCCGTTACTACGGAACACAGTCTTGGAAAACAATCATGATGAATCAATGAATATGACACAGAGACCAAGGATAGTTATGATCAAGATGACAACCAGCCGGATAACAAATGAACGTTACATGCAAACTAGCTCTTGTTTCTCCCATATTAATTGAACTTCTGCACATTCAAAGGGTAAAAATGTCAATAAAAAGAATATAAAATAACACACTAATAAAATTAAAAATGAAAATTTAAAAATTAATTTATCGACTATTTTTTAATTATAAAAATAAAAAATAGAATGAAAATTTAAAAAATGATAAAAATTATAATTAAATAAACATTAAATTAATAAACTTAAAATTTTAAAAAAATATAGAAATGAAATAAAAAATAAAATAAAATGTAAATATTATAACAATAAAAATAAAAATTTTAAAAGAAATCAAAGACATAAGAAAATAAAATAAATTCAGAAAGAATATAAATTATAACACATAAAATTAAAATTCAAAAAAATGGAAAACAGAAATGAAAAATGAAAAATAAAAAATAACAATTTATAATAATAAAATTCAATCAATACAGATATAAATAAAAACATCACGATGAATCAAAGAATCTGACGCAGTGGCCTACGTAACCATACTAAGTACCTATTACACTTTTTGTTGAGTTCTCCTTATTGCTATTGCATACGTATTAGTTTCTCTCACGACAAGCAGTTGTTGAGTTCGCCCTTGTGATTCACAGCCCCCCATATGTAGACTCCCTCGAACTATCATCTGTATGCTGTCGTTGTGATATAGTGTATATTGTCCAATAAATGTATTCGTTACTAGACATCAGTATATGTTTCTTTTCAAGAACCCTTATACAATATTCTGCAATCAGGAAATAGCAAGGAAATGCATGTTTACCTTCTAAGGCGCTCTGTGGATGTATTGAAGCTGTAGTGAATGGAAACAGCTGGAGAGTATATGACGTTATAAACAACTGTTGAATATTGGAACAACTGCCTACGGTCCTCTTATCGTCTCGACACCTCATTGTGTCCGGCGGCAGCGGCGCTGCTTGGGGTGTGGCGATAGTTGGGAACATCTCATTTTGTCATCAGTGTTTACTGATTACTGAAGACCGGTTCTCACATCGATGTTCCATATTCATCAAGTGTTTGCAAGGAGGGGCAAGCTTGCATCACTTCATTGAAAGTTTATTGGAGACCACTAAAGTATAGTGTAGCGCAACCAAACAACATCTACAGGAAGTATTACCCTCCTTTACAGTTAGATAAAGTAATACATTCCTTAAAACGAGATTAAACTTCAGTTATGCTGGAATGGCTTCTCACGTTTATTTTATTTATGCTTATGGAATTGTACACAAAAACGATATACTATTTACATATATACATATATACACAAAAAAAGGGAGCAAACCATTAAAACAAACAACTTAGCCCTACAGATTTCACAGCTGTATGTCCAGTTCGCTAGCCACTGTATGGCCTGAGTAGATGTCACCAGAAAGTCGTCCATTGATCCAGAGTACGCCCTCCTCAGACATTCTGCTACAATATGGTGGATGGTTTGATTCACTGCACCACAATCGCAGCTGGGGGAAGTTCGCATGCCCCACTTATGAAGCAGTGAGCCACAACGCCCGTGCTTGGTTCGGTTATATCCTCGTCACGAAAGAAAAGATTGTTGTTGCCTCTTTAAATTAATTTTAGGGTTTCGGGACATTTTGGTCAACAGTTCCATATGTTGGTTGTTGATGTCAGTTATTGTTGTTTTTATGGAAGAAACAGCGAGGTCATCTGCTCTCGTTGTTGATTCTTTTAGGAACTTCGTGACATTAGGGGTTTTGTGAAATCATGGTCATATAGCATCGTATAGATTTTGTCTGATAACCTGTGTCTCTGTGATGTCTGTACTAGTGTGTGTATTTATAATTGAGGTAGGATTTGGGTAGGAAGCGGCCGTGGCCTTAAGTTTGGTACTGCCCCCGTAATTGAATTATGTAGAGACCATGGTGGCTATATTTGAAATTATAAGGAAAGTTATGGCTGTCATAGTTATGACGTGGGTAGTCATGACGTAAGCACGGATGACGTAAATGTCATGCTAGCAAGCTACTTGAGCTGAGATTCTCAGTGACGTTAGCATTTAGTCGAGAATGTTCCAAGATTTATTACGCAGTCGCAGGAAACGAGGAATTCGGCTGAGGAAGAAACTATGCTATTGGAGGAGAGGCATGAACCAATGAACGATAGTTTAAAGGAAGACGGAGATTGCTAAAACTATGGTATTTTTATTACTTTTGGAATGCAGAATTGTGGAAATCCTTTTGCAGTAAAAGCATTGATTTGGAATTTTGGTGAAATTTATTTTCAGTTTTTGAATTTTGAAAATCCGTCATGTATTAACGAAGTTGGAACTTCTAGCGATGACGTAGTATCACGCTTTGGAAGGGATGGTAACGCCCCTCGAGAAGTTAATAAAAGGGCTTGCGCAGAAGAGAGGAGCCTCTTTCGTTCTCTGATCATTCTGAGATCTCATTCTCAGAGCATCGAAGTCTATTGTGAAAGTTCTTTTCTTATACATTCATTATAGTGAGACGTCGAAGTGAACAGCAGTGAAAAGAATCGTCTTTATAACGTGTGGCGAGGCCACTATATTAACGAGATCCAAGTCAAACTAGGTGAAGTTGAAACGGACCTTAGAAAGCTTCTACAAGTTTAGCTTCGAACAGTTAGCGGTCTCCGATAAGCTAATTGTATTGTGCAGTGCTACATGCAGTTATAGAGAAAAGCAGAACAATTTCAACCGATTAGTTCGAAAGATATTAGCAGTTTTATACGACTGAGAAAAGTGATTATCTCGCCACAAGAGAAGCACTTTTGTATTGCCAGAATCAACGCAACGGCTGACGCTGCGAGTGGAATAGAAAGACTTCAGATTGCTTGGTTACAGAACAATACAGTATAATGGAGCAATTGAATACGGCAGTTTGTTCTTCTAACACTACAACCGAAGAGCAGATGGAAGGCTAAGGCGCTTATTGCAATTGGGACATACTTCAACGGAGTAAGATAGCGACATGGAACTTCGCTAATTGCTATTCCACACAAGCGAACATGCGGTGAATACCATCTACACCCATGTTTCGTAATTAACGGCTGAATACCATCGAACAGCCATAGAAACAATTTCATACTCTGAATATGAATAATTTCTTCGGAAATTTCTACAAAACTTCATGGCGATTGTCTACTGGAACTTCAGGGAATTTTTCAAGAGAGGTCAGGGATATCCCGACTCACACAGAAGATTATTGCCGGAAGGATGTCTATTCGTCTTCGAGGAGCAGAGCGATTCACGGAGAAGGAAGCAGTTCGATTCTCCGAGGGTGCTATTTCCTATTTCGAGGATGGAGCTCAACTTTAACGTGGTGAAATGGATCCATCAGCAGTCTTCTTTGGGGAATTTTCCTCTGGAACGTCAATCGGCAGATAAGGTAGTCGTGAACGTTTATTGTATTTGAGTATATTAATGATGTTTGAGCAACCATTTTTCCCATATTTTTATCCTCATGTATTTTGCCCTATTTTCTTGTTGAGATTTTTATTCTCAGTACACCTTGATGAGTTTTGCATTTTTCGACGATTTATTAAGACATTGTTATGTCTTGGGCATAGTAAATGATTTTGAATCAGTTGAGACTGATATTTAGATTTTCAGTAATTAATATTTTTTGTAGTCACGATTTGACTGTAAGTTAATGATTTTTAATGGCAGATTTAAATTCAGACAGCGTGTCATTTTATTAAAGTAATTCTACCCCAGTTTAATTACTTTGACTAATTTTCTGTCATCATCAAGAAGGAAGAACATTTAAATGATTTTAGAGCGTTAAAATCTCTTACGTTGTCGACGATCTTGGAAATACTAGTCGTTATTTGTATTGATTGCAACACAGACATTTATCGTCAGTTATGAATGAACATTGCATTATAGACACTTTTGTGAAAGATTAACGTTAATAATGAATTATTGAATGCATTAAAGTCAAGTACTTTTGTTAGGAGTTTTTCTCAATTAGAGATTTATAGAACGATGTTTGCATTCCCCAGTCTAATTGGATTCTATTCGACTACTTTGCATTTAGTCGCACTTTATTTGAAGATAGTATTTTCATACTACAATTTTTTTTAAGATGTTAATCTTAAAATTTTGATAGACCAGACAGGCGTATATGAGCGTATTCACTATTAAATTTGTTTGTGATTGGCAAGTTTTGACTTCATTTCGGTTCATGAATGAAATCCACGAAGGTTATAGAAAAACAGTTTTGAAACAATTAATGATTATAAAAATTTTTAAGTGGAACTATGAATGTATAATCGCTAGTGCAGCGCGTGTTGAAAGTCGCTGAGATATAATGCCCTTGAATATGAAGGAAGTTCCCACAGGAATAAATGTTAAAGAATTATTTGTGGAAGTTTTGTAAGTTATGTGGAAGTTGAATGCCATATAGATTAATATATGATGATTTTGGGCATATTTTTAATGCAGTTTGTGCATTAACTTGTTAGCGAAGGATTTTCCGCTGGAGTAAGATTGTCATAGTTCGTTGAAAATAAATCAAGTGATATACTGTTATAATTAACACGAGTTTTGAAGGAATTTGAGAAAAGATTTTGAATGAAGGTTGCCGTCACAAATCATTATTAAAACCTTTATTAAACCAGATTGTGACATTAACATGTATAACTAACCTTCATTGGTCGATTATATTAAACACGATTATGAAAATTATCAACCGAATGAACATGTGGTCAATGTATTTATTAAATTAATAATTTAAACAATTAAAATGTTAATATTGTAAATAATTGCTGTAAATATTTTTGAAAATAATGAGAAACGAGAGTGATGTTAAAGGCGTGCATATAATATTTTTATTATCTTTGACAAATATGATAAACAATTTCTAATTGTTATAAATAATTTATGTGATTTTGTTATAAACATTTAAGAGCTAATTAAATATTTGGATTGAAGTTAACAAGTTTAAGAAATTAACAGAATGATTCAATAGGATGTGAGCAAAGTACTTGAAAGATTTGCGTAAATATAATGTGATCTGTCTTGTAGACAGATAAAAGTTTGAGAGAGCAAGCTGTATGTTACGTAACAGCATGTGAGAAGGGAGTGCATTTGACCAGGCTGCAACAGGTTCGAGGGTAGCTCGCAGCTGGGCCAACACCTGGTTATCAGAGTGAGGTCGTACACACTCCGGCCTTGCGACTATAAATACCATTCTCATGTTTATTAAAAGGAAACCAAATGCTCTATATATGTCACACCCTGATGTCCTTTTCCAATCCAATAGTGTTATGAATATTACGTTATTTGGAGCTCTTGGGAGCTAAAATGTTTTATATCATGTTGTATGATAATTTTTGCAAGTCCTACTGAGGACGTAGTCAGATTGACTTGGGCTACTGATAGCCACGTTGTTTTTGTTGTGTTAGTAAAATCATACCCCTTATTAGAAATAAAGCTTTTGTACAGTTCAAAGTTCTCGTCTTCGTTTTGGCTCATTTTTAAATGTCATGGTGGAGGTTATTGTGTGAACAGACTTTTAGTGATCCTGTTGTCAACTCAAACCCCGAGATAATTAAGAGGTAAGTAACGGTAAGTATGAACCCCCGTCTATTTTGGTGTGTTCCACAATGATTTCCTGTGAACTTCTGTGCTCTTATCTCGATAGTGTCTGTCAGTGCCATTTTCATTGATGTAGCTGTGCCGGTGCAATTGTTAATTGGCAATCCGATTGAGGGGGCGGATATCTGACAGCCTACTATCCAGGTAAACGGGGACAGAAAGATTGGCGCCCAACGTGGGGCTTGTTCAACAACAATGGATCACCAGGTTGAACAATAGAAAGATTGGCGACCCAAGAGCGTGGGGCTGAGTCAACAGAAAGAGTGGCAAACCTAAAACGTGAGGTTCCATTAGACTCAAATAAAGAGGTTGATTCTTTGTTAGATGTCTAGGCCAATTGTAGTATTTAAGAGTGTGATTATATAGGAATTAAATGTTGTATTGTATTAGGAAAATTACACTCAGAAAAGATCAGATCTTATACAACTTGAGAAAGGTTAAATAGGCTGGAAACTTAGAAAAATCGCCTATAATCTGGAATCTTATTTTATTTGACCGGCTTATGACATTTCTAGTCATATTAAAGATAAATTTAATTATTTGGATTGTAAATGTAAATTATTTGTGTTAGGATATTTTAAAATGAGCCAGGGAAATTTGAACATGTGCTTGAGTTTGTTTCAACATGAAGTATCTTCGAAGGTTAATTATAAGGTAGTTATAAGTTAGATTTAAGACAGAAAATTGATCAAAATTATATATGGTGAAAAGTGTTGCTCAAATGTTGTTATTTTGCTCTTTTGATGTATGTCCCTACAGCAATCCATTTTTGAATAATATTGTAATGGCAGATGAAAGTTTGAAGATGATGTTAGCGGAGATGTCTGCTAATATGAAGCAGATGAGTGAGAGTATGAAAGAGATGGAAGCTAGGAATACTAGTCGAATGGAGGAGAATGCTAGTAATTTAAATGCAAGAATGGAGGAGAATGCTAGTAATTTAAATGCAAGAATGGAGGAGAATGCTAGTAATATGTCTGCTAATTTGAAGGGTATCCAAACTAGCGCTGCTAATTTGGAGGATAATATGTCGCGTTTGCAGATTAATACCCAAGGAATTGAGAGTACTGTAAGTGACATCCGCACAAATGTGTCTGATGTTAAATGTGATGTGTCTAAGGTACAGAGAGACCTTACTATGTTAAATCTAGATGTAGCTAATGTCCGAGGGGATATTTCTTGTGCGAGAGCCGAAGTTGTAGTAGTCAAAAACGATGTAGCGACTGTCCAAGACAAGGTCGAGGAAGTCCAAAAAGAAATTCAAAAAGCTAGAACTGATGTATCTAATGTTCAGGTAGACATTAATAATATTCATGCGGATATAACTGAGGTGCAAAGTGACATAACTAAGATTCAGGTAGAGGTCAACACAGTTTTCGTAGATATTACTAAAGTCCAAACTGATGTAAATAAAGTCAGGGAAGAAATCGAAAACTCAAAAACTCTTTGTACGCGTAATATAACTGCATTAGCGACTAGGTTAGTCGATGAATCAGTTAGAACAACAACGTCTTTAGCAGAGTTGAAGTATGATGTAGAGGTCATGAGAACACAGGTATTAGACCACAATAGAGTATTAAAAGAGGATATCGAAGTAGACATAGCCGAAATGTAAACAGCAAACGTAGCGGTATGGAAAGACGAGTGGAATAAGTCAAGTGGGGAACATGTAACCCAAATTCAGGAAAGGATTGAAAGAAAACTTGTCAGTACGCAGATAGAAATTAACAATGAAGTAGTACAGATTAGGAAAGATTTAAGCGTCAGGATAAATTCGTTATCCGAAAAACAAGTTGACGATAGAACACAACTAGATCAGGATATGCAAACTTTAAAATCTACATTAGAGGAACAGATGCATAAAGTTGTCTCGGATGTAAATGAAACGACGAGTAAACTGAAAAATTTGAAGTTAGGAGAGGCTAGTTTAATGGAGAACTACAAAGAAGAGATTATCAAGAAAGTCTTAACAGAAATCACCGACAAGGATACAGAAGGCTTAGCTTGCGAATTGAATAGGAATTATACTAGAAGACGTAACCTAGAGCCAGAAGAAAGAGACATGACTCCTGAAGAACGTGTATCCAGATTCAGAGAAGAGGATGACGAGAGGAATATGGAACCTGAGTGGAATTATCGAGATAGTGGGAAAAACTATCCGGATTCATATCCGAGGAACGTGACGGTCATTAGGAATTTCGAAGACAAACCACAAAAATTCAGTAACACTGATAGTTTGACACCTATAGAGTATGTAAGGAATCTCAAAGATTATTTCATCGAAGCTCACATTCCCAGAGAGAGATAGATGAAGATAGTAGAGAGATATCTGATTGGAGGACCCCTTGAATGGTTTCGCGCATTTAGATACACATTCAGTAACTTTGACGAGTTTGCAGAGGCATTAATCAAGCGATTTTGGTCTATAGAAGCGCAGAATTCGTTAAGAGCGGAGGTGTATTCAAGAAAATACTCAGGTACTCTTCCAACGAGGTACGCGGATTTCTTTACGAGTCAGTTGTCCCGCTTGAGATTTTTGCAACCCCCATTGTCCACGGAGCAACTAATAGATGCGATTTCTCGTATGCTGCCAGTTGAGGTGAGGAGACTTATAATTTCGTCCAACATCAGGGATTTATCCAGTATGGATGAATTACTAAGAAGGTTAGACTACACAAGCCCAATGCCTAACGTAGTCCAGAAAGGTCAAAGGCAGGAGTTTAAGGAAATCAATACGGTATACATGGACCAAGTCCAACAAACTGACAAGCCAGAGCAGGAGAAAACTGACAATGTAGGTCCTCACAGGAATAATCAGTTTAGAAATTACAGATCACAAGGTTACCGACCGTATCAACAGAGAAGAGGTTGGAACTACAACCGAGGAAACTACAATGGAAGAGGCAGATATTACAACAATAATGGGTATAACCGTAACTATAATAGGAATAACCAAAACCAAAATAGAAACCAGAATACTCAAGGTCAGGTTATGACACCTGATCAGTATCAGCAAAGAGAAAAGGAAAGCCAGCAATACTTAAAAGAATTAAGAGATAAAGAAGCTGACAATCAAAAGAAAAGGCAGGATGTTGTAATCGATCCTGGACCTTCTACGAGCCGGCAGAACATAGAAAATAGAAATACTGGTCAGAAGAGGAATTAGAGAGGAAAGGAATACATTAACCACATACAACCCAGAGTAGAAGAAATATGATTAAGGAACATAGAGGAAATATCATACTAGAGTAAGCCAGTAATAATTCAATTTCGTGTTCAAGAGAGTTGAGATACTTGTAACATTGAGTTTAAAAACAATTTGCAACTGTTTTTAAAACGTGGTGGGAGGAGAATGCCCCCGTAATTGAATTATGTAGAGACCATGGTGGCTATATTTGAAATTATAAGGAAAGTTATGGCTGTCATAGTTATGACGTGGGTAGTCATGACGTAAGCACGGATGACGTAAATGTCATGCTAGCAAGCTACTTGAGCTGAGATTCTCAGTGACGTCAGCATTTAGTCGAGAATGTTCCAAGATTTATTACGCAGTCGCAGGAAACGAGGAATTCGGCTGAGGAAGAAACTATGCTATTGGAGGAGAGGCATGAACCAATGAACGATAGTTTAAAGGAAGACGGAGATTGCTAAAACTATGGTATTTTTATTACTTTTGGAATGCAGAATTGTGGAAATCCTTTTGCAGTAAAAGCATTGATTTGGAATTTTGGTGAAATTTATTTTCAGTTTTTGAATTTTGAAAATCCGTCATGTATTAACGAAGTTGGAACTTCTAGCGATGACGTAGTATCACGCTTTGGAAGGGATGGTAACGCCCCTCGAGAAGTTAATAAAAGGGCTTGCGCAGAAGAGAGGAGCCTCTTTCGTTCTCTGATCATTCTGAGATCTCATTCTCAGAGCATCGAAGTCTATTGTGAAAGTTCTTTTCTTATACATTCATTATAGTGAGACGTCGAAGTGAACAGCAGTGAAAAGAATCGTCTTTATAACGTGTGGCGAGGCCACTATATTAACGAGATCCAAGTCAAACTAGGTGAAGTTGAAACGGTCCTTAGAAAGCTTCTACAAGTTTAGCTTCGAACAGTTAGCGGTCTCCGATAAGCTAATTGTATTGTGCAGTGCTACATGCAGTTATAGAGAAAAGCAGAACAATTTCAACCGATTAGTTCGAAAGATATTAGCAGTTTTATACGACTGAGAAAAGTGATTATCTCGCCACAAGAGAAGCACTTTTGTATTGCCAGAATCAACGCAACGGCTGACGCTGCGAGTGGAATAGAAAGACTTCAGATTGCTTGGTTACAGAACAATACAGTATAATGGAGCAATTGAATACGGCAGTTTGTTCTTCTAACACTACAACCGAAGAGCAGATGGAAGGCTAAGGCGCTTATTGCAATTGGGACATACTTCAACGGAGTAAGATAGCGACATGGAACTTCGCTAATTGCTATTCCACACAAGCGAACATGCGGTGAATACCATCTACACCCATGTTTCGTAATTAACGGCTGAATACCATCGAACAGCCATAGAAACAATTTCATACTCTGAATATGAATAATTTCTTCGGAAATTTCTACAAAACTTCATGGCGATTGTCTACTGGAACTTCAGGGAATTTTTCAAGAGAGGTCAGGGATATCCCGACTCACACAGAAGATTATTGCCGGAAGGATGTCTATTCGTCTTCGAGGAGCAGAGCGATTCACGGAGAAGGAAGCAGTTCGATTCTCCGAGGGTGCTATTTCCTATTTCGAGGATGGAGCTCAACTTTAACGTGGTGAAATGGATCCATCAGCAGTCTTCTTTGGGGAATTTTCCTCTGGAACGTCAATCGGCAGATAAGGTAGTCGTGAACGTTTATTGTATTTGAGTATATTAATGATGTTTGAGCAACCATTTTTCCCATATTTTTATCCTCATGTATTTTGCCCTATTTTCTTGTTGAGATTTTTATTCTCAGTACACCTTGATGAGTTTTGCATTTTTCGACGATTTATTAAGACATTGTTATGTCTTGGGCATAGTAAATGATTTTGAATCAGTTGAGACTGATATTTAGATTTTCAGTAATTAATATTTTTTGTAGTCACGATTTGACTGTAAGTTAATGATTTTTAATGGCAGATTTAAATTCAGACAGCGTGTCATTTTATTAAAGTAATTCTACCCCAGTTTAATTACTTTGACTAATTTTCTGTCATCATCAAGAAGGAAGAACATTTAAATGATTTTAGAGCGTTAAAATCTCTTACGTTGTCGACGATCTTGGAAATACTAGTCGTTATTTGTATTGATTGCAACACAGACATTTATCGTCAGTTATGAATGAACATTGCATTATAGACACTTTTGTGAAAGATTAACGTTAATAATGAATTATTGAATGCATTAAAGTCAAGTACTTTTGTTAGGAGTTTTTCTCAATTAGAGATTTATAGAACGATGTTTGCATTCCCCAGTCTAATTGGATTCTATTCGACTACTTTGCATTTAGTCGCACTTTATTTGAAGATAGTATTTTCATACTACAATTTTTTTTTAAGATGTTAATCTTAAAATTTTGATAGACCAGACAGGCGTATATGAGCGTATTCACTATTAAATTTGTTTGTGATTGGCAAGTTTTGACTTCATTTCGGTTCATGAATGAAATCCACGAAGGTTATAGAAAAACAGTTTTGAAACAATTAATGATTATAAAAATTTTTAAGTGGAACTATGAATGTATAATCGCTAGTGCAGCGCGTGTTGAAAGTCGCTGAGATATAATGCCCTTGAATATGAAGGAAGTTCCCACAGGAATAAATGTTAAAGAATTATTTGTGGAAGTTTTGTAAGTTATGTGGAAGTTGAATGCCATATAGATTAATATATGATGATTTTGGGCATATTTTTAATGCAGTTTGTGCATTAACTTGTTAGCGAAGGATTTTCCGCTGGAGTAAGATTGTCATAGTTCGTTGAAAATAAATCAAGTGATATACTGTTATAATTAACACGAGTTTTGAAGGAATTTGAGAAAAGATTTTGAATGAAGGTTGCCGTCACAAATCATTATTAAAACCTTTATTAAACCAGATTGTGACATTAACATGTATAACTAACCTTCATTGGTCGATTATATTAAACACGATTATGAAAATTATCAACCGAATGAACATGTGGTCAATGTATTTATTAAATTAATAATTTAAACAATTAAAATGTTAATATTGTAAATAATTGCTGTAAATATTTTTGAAAATAATGAGAAACGAGAGTGATGTTAAAGGCGTGCATATAATATTTTTATTGTCTTTGACAAATATGATAAACAATTTCTAATTGTTATAAATAATTTATGTGATTTTGTTATAAACATTTAAGAGCTAATTAAATATTTGGATTGAAGTTAACAAGTTTAAGAAATTAACAGAATGATTCAATAGGATGTGAGCAAAGTACTTGAAAGATTTGCGTAAATATAATGTGATCTGTCTTGTAGACAGATAAAAGTTTGAGAGAGCAAGCTGTATGTTACGTAACAGCATGTGAGAAGGGAGTGCATTTGACCAGGCTGCAACAGGTTCGAGGGTAGCTCGCAGCTGGGCCAACACCTGGTTATCAGAGTGAGGTCGTACACACTCCGGCCTTGCGACTATAAATACCATTCTCATGTTTATTAAAAGGAAACCAAATGCTCTATATATGTCACACCCTGATGTCCTTTTCCAATCCAATAGTGTTATGAATATTACGTTATTTGGAGCTCTTGGGAGCTAAAATGTTTTATATCATGTTGTATGATAATTTTTGCAAGTCCTACTGAGGACGTAGTCAGATTGACTTGGGCTACTGATAGCCACGTTGTTTTTGTTGTGTTAGTAAAATCATACCCCTTATTAGAAATAAAGCTTTTGTACAGTTCAAAGTTCTCGTCTTCGTTTTGGCTCATTTTTAAATGTCATGGTGGAGGTTATTGTGTGAACAGACTTTTAGTGATCCTGTTGTCAACTCAAACCCCGAGATAATTAAGAGGTAAGTAACGGTAAGTATGAACCCCCGTCTATTTTGGTGTGTTCCACAATGATTTCCTGTGAACTTCTGTGCTCTTATCTCGATAGTGTCTGTCAGTGCCATTTTCATTGATGTAGCTGTGCCGGTGCAATTGTTAATTGGCAATCCGATTGAGGGGGCGGATATCTGACAGCCTACTATCCAGGTAAACGGGGACAGTACCATCCCGGCATTTGTCTGGAGTAGAAGTGGGAAACCACCTTTCTTTCCAGAGAGGGCCAGGAAAGGGATTTCGGAAGTAAAGTGGCAGAAATGAGAATGTTGAGGTGGATGAGTGGATTAACAAGGAAGGATACAATAAGGAATGAATACATCAGGGGAGCAGAGGGACACATAGGAAATAAGGTTCAAGAGAGTGGGATATGGGCATGCCTTGAGAAGAGAGGAGGACTACGTGAGGTAAAAAGTTGGACATCTGGAAATTGAGGGGTCAAGGAGGAAAGGAAGACCAAGACTGAGGCGAAAAGACAAGATTGCACGGGACCTCAGAGTAAAAGGAAGGAAGAGGGAGGAAGCATGGAACAGAAATTTAAGGAAGAGAAGAATCCAACGAAGTAATGCTGACCCTACGTGACGTCTGAAGAGGCTGAGATAAAGAATAATAATAATAATAATAATAATAATAATAAGATACGAGCCTTACAGTAGTCGCATATGATGTGTAACATCTGTTATCCTACTCGTATACTACACAGCTCGGACATTCTTAAAATGTTAATTAACACTCCATTTTCATACTGGTACTATGATGAATGTGTAGATTGAATTGGAGATATGCTACTGTCACATTTGTGGCGTAGCAGTCAAGCTGTTAGTCTCTCACCAAGGTAGACCAGGTTTGATTCCCGGTCAATACATGTGAGATTTTCGAATTGAAATGCCATGTCCTGTGGTTCGCATTCCACGTAAAAGGGAGGTACCGTGGATCATGATCGTGAGATTAAAGGACACGCAAAACTACAAGCTTCCTTCCTTCCTTTTACATTAATAATTCATAATAACAAAGTGACACACAACGTCGACAGTACTCTCAAATACTGTGAGCACATTCCTCAGTAACTATAACATTCATTATTCTCAAGGCTCTCATACAGTTCGTCGTAAACAATCAAAACATGGCTTCCTACAATCATGAAATGACCTAGTCTCATATATGATGAAAATACAGCTTTTATTCCACTCATATAACAACATTCTCTTATGCATTTAATATTTGACTACTCACCCACAGCTTGACAATAATGCCGCTTACTTAAATGTCATTTGTCGTCTTTGTCCTACCCCATGTGATATTCAACCTTGAACATGAAGCTTCATAAACTGCTCAATGACAAATGAAAGTCGGTGAATTATTTGCCACTGTGCTCGTCAAACCAGTGCCTGCTAAATGCACTGCCTACTGTATTGCCATAACATTCTCGCGCTACAGAGCACACATTGCCTTGTTTCCAATACACACATTTTCAATTGTACATCCAGCTGGCAGTGCGTCTTCACTTCCGTCCGATCCACTTCCGTTCGATCCACTTCCGCCCGATTCACTTCCGTCCCATTTTTCTGGGTCTTCACTTCCGTCCGATCCTCTTCCGTTCGATCCACTTCTACCCGATTCACTTCCGTACCCAATTTTCAAAATCACTCCCACAAAACTATCCAGCAACCGAGCGGAAAGATGTTACACATCAATAATAATAATAATAAGAAGAAGAAGAAGAAGAAGAATAAGAAGATGTGATTTGGATAAATTTGATGATGATTATGACTAAGCTAGTGCTAACAGTGAGAGTGAATATGATATCAAATTATGTTATTGTCTAGTAAATTAATTCTTCTATTGAAGATAAAGCCACACATTGCACATAAGTTACGGAACGTAAGGATTTAGTAAGGATTGTGATTGAACATAAAACAAAGGCTCATTTCCTCGGAACCTCTTCCAATATTCCCAATACCTCTGGAGTGGGGACACAGATGGTCTGGAGGAACTTCTCACTCGGACGAAACACAAAATTGATTCTAGTCCTCTAGAATACGACCTGGGATATCATGCAAAGGACTGGACGAAGCAGACTTCCAATAACCATTTCCGCATAGCCCCGTCGTACAATACAATGTGAGCCCTGGGACCCGGTGATATCTTATAAGAGAGATACTCAGTTCTTCCTCGCTTTCGTGCCGATAAGACGGACAAGAAAACTAAATGAACACCATTCTGGAAGGCAGGAACCGCACCTTCTCCCTTGATCAGCATTGAGCCAGCTTTGCAAAGAATTATTGGATTTCCTCGCATGCACATCCCGGCAGAAGGCATAAATGTTTACTATCAAAGCATATGCTTTACATTTTCTCGTTTGCAGCTGAACGTCTCTCGTTGACTTTATCGTTCGTTTCAATACCGAAGCAGCCATATTGTTCCTACGTCCTATCCGATGATAATACTAAGGAAAGTATTCAATATTTTAGGAGCTGACAGTTTGAATTAAAATAAGAAAAATATCTAATACATATGGATCCTTTCTGAGGGAAAACATACTGTACTGTACCAAACAAACGTCTCAATAACATAGCATCCACCTCATAGTGTAGCAGCTAGCATTCTTGGCTGTCTGGGTTCGATTTCCGGCTCTGCGATGAAATATAATTCTGGTTTGAGGACTGCGACGGGGTTCACTCAGCGTCGTGGGTTTGAATCCCACCTCAGTTATATTGGAAGTGGTTTTCCGTGGTTTCCCCACTTCTAGTTCATGCGAATGCCGGGATGGTCCCTATCCTAAGGTCACAGTCGCTTCCTTTTCAATACTTACCTGAATTACAAATACACACATTAATACAGCCGACTGGCCGCGGGTCTCAGCGGTAACGTTCTCGCTTGCTGTTCCCAAGGTTGCAGGATCGAATCCTAGCGTGGTCAGTTGGTATTTGAGTAGTGTACACAAATATACACCACACAACTGACCCTGTTTGATGGAGCGCCAGTGTGTCTGTCTGTCCTGACGGTGCGTGCCCCCACCCCTCTACCCACTTATCAACTCCTAAACGGCCGTATATTTCGAAACTAAATTTGGTATGAGTACAGATTTATACCTGAATACCTCACGGCCATATTTATCATAAAAACTAGTGCTACCAACTGCTGAAAAATCACAATTGAAATTTGAGCTCTACGTTGGATATCTCAGAAGTTATGCATGCGAACTGTTCCGAAATTCCCACACAGATTATAACATTACAGATTAATTTTCAGGTGCCCATACATGCCAATGTTGCCAACATGAGTACAAGCATGCGGATAGGACCCATTTTTGAATGCATGTAACTTATATATTAGTTGGATAAATTGGATTTCAACCAAATTTTGTATGTGCTAGTTTGTAGGTTGGTTCCTCAGTTTAGGGGTTGTGACAACGCGGTCATGTAGCCCCGTGTACTTGGGGTGTGTGTAAAATCTGTCTGATAACCGGTGTTAATTGTGATGACTGTATTAGTTCGTGTTATCTGTATTTCAGGTGAGGACTGTAGACGATCAATATCAAGTAGTTACTACTTTTTCTACCAAATGACACCTAGTCACGAACTTGGCTACCAGATGTCATCGCAACCAGCCCCTGGCAACGAATGTTGGAACCTAAATAGAGCGTTGATAAATCTAACCTACAAATTTAGCTTTACACAATATTGTAGTTAATGAAAAGTTTTTATATAACATACATCTATGACATGGGACCTCCGGCTTTACTTCCCTTCCGAAGGAAGGCATACTGAGGGATTTTTAACACTCTTAAAAATCTGATGATATCGGTCGGGTTTGAACCCGCGATCTTGGGCATAGAAGCTCATCATGCTACCAACTACGCCACCGAAGCCGCCCTTCGTAAGTGCTAACATCCAGCAGGGCGGCCAACTGATAGTAAATGCCCTCTATTTTTTTTTACTCGAATATCAATATATCAGAAATTTTGCAACCCAACAGCTCCAAAATTTCACACGTATAGTACCTGACATTCTAGATTAATTTAGAGTAGCTAATACAGTATACGCCAGTGCTGCCAAAATGATTCTAAGCCTGCTGATAAGTTCAAATTTTAATACAAGAAACTTCTATACTAACAAATGGATTTCATCCAAAACTGCCACAATCTGTCTGTTAGGTCGTCAGCCCGAAGGCTGGTTGGATCCTCAAAAAGCATCGCCGTTAGGTTATGTGGGTAGATACCCACAAAAACTCGAGGCAGCGCTATATAGAGGCGTACTAGGCAAGATGAGGAGTGAGGTAGTTTGCCATTGCTTTCCTCACTGAGTCACAACAACAGTACTAACCCTATGAGTAGAACCTTTCACAGCATCCACAGGCACTGACTGTGCCCTGAATGTCATTACTAAGCACCACCCATACCTCAGTAGCTTCCATATAATCACAGCCATGAATGAGACTGAGACATCGGTGAAAAGCCACATTTTACTCTAGCCTGTGCCAACAGACAAATGCAAATGTACTGCATTCATCAAGAGGTGGCAAACAGGCCCAAACTGCCTCAATAATAGATCATAACATTTCAGATTGATTCTGGGCAACACATACATGACATTGTTGCCAACATGATTTAACGCTCACTGATAGCTCCAATTTCTGACAAAACGTTCATACTATCCATTGGACTTTAACTAAATTTTGTACGTGCATCATGTACCTTGGTTGGTTGGTTTCTTAGTTTAGGGACTGCGACAACGTGGTCATGTAGCCCCGTGTACTTTGGGTGTGTTTAGAATTTTTCTGATAGCCGGTGTTGATTGTGATGGCTGCATTAGTGTGTGTTATCTTTGATTCAGATAAGGACTGCAGAAGATCAATTTTCAAGTAGTTCCTACTTTTGCTACCTTAATGCTACAGTTCACGACACCTAGCTGTGGAATTGGCTACTAGATACCATCGCAACCAACACCTGGTGACGAACGTTGGAACTAATATAGCGTTGATCAACTCTAACCTACAAATTTTAGCTTCACACAAGTGTAGTTCATGCAAGTTTCTTTTACATGCCATAAATCCATGACATTGGCCCGCCGGCTTTACTTCTCCTCTGAAGAAAGGATTCTGTACAGTACCTGAAGAGACTGAATTAAGAATTTATACAGAGTAACCGGACTGCCAACTGTAGAGATCTAGGTATATTTCGAACTAATTAGAAATGTCAGTATTACCAACTTAATTTCGTCATTATTCTAGATAGGTCTATAGAGATGATTCATTGGCATGAATCTTAAAATTTAGGAAAAGTAGGCTCTTTAGTTTGTCACGGAACTACACTACTTGTTTAAATGGTTATGATACATCTACTCTTAACACTTTCTATACATTAGTAATGGAAGAAATAATACGAGAGATGTGAAAAATGTGATCTTACAACCTTTTTCTTTTACCAATGTCGGATAATGCTGAGGAATATGGAGTAAAATTTCTCTTATCGGTAGTTGTAAAGCTGAATCATGATCGTGAAATGTCACGTCCTGTGATTCGGATTACACGTTTAAAAAAAGGTTTCGTGACTCATCGAGAAATGTCACGTCTTGTGATTCAGATTCCACGTAAAAAGGAGGTCTCGCAGCATATGATCGTGAAATATCACAGCACCCTTGCCTCCTGGAAGGGTACAATCACGTTCTGCCGTTAGGATTCCGCGTAAATATAAGGCCCGTAGCTCATGCTCGTGAAATATCACGTCTTGCGGTTCGGATTTCACATTAACAGGAGGTCCTGGGGATCAAGAACGTCATATTATCGAATAAGTAACTACATGTTTCCTTTAGTCTGTGGTCTACCAGTTCGCATTGAGATGCCTGTGCTGTTGGTTCTTGGTTCGATTACCAGATCTGCCAGGAACTACAGTTCAAGACTGAAGGTTGTCACTTCCTTCCCAATCCTACTTCGTTGTATTTGTTGTTGATTCAATTAAGGGCTTTGCGACATTGTGGCCATATAGCTCCATGCACATGAGCGTGTGTAGATATTTCTGATAAGCATTTATTATTGTGATATGTGCAGTATTTGCAGTAGTGGCTAGCATTCTTGGCTGTCACCGCGGAGAACCGGGTTCAATTGCCAGCTCTGCCAAGAAATTTAATTCTGGTCTGAGAGCTGGAAAGGGGTACACTTAGCCTCATGATACAAAACTGAGAATAGACGGGTTTGATTCCTGCCTCAGCCATCCTGGAAGTGGTTTGCCGTGGTTTCTCCACTTCGACTCCAGGAAAATGCTGTGATGGTACCTAACTTAAGGTTTAAGACCCCGTTGTTGGATGACTCCCTTGGGAAGAGGACTCGCTGCCTCTAGTTGTGAGGGGAACGATGTCCATACTCCTATTAAATGACCAGGCTGACCATAATCTTGTTACCGCTCCCCAAGTCTCCACCACATTATCAGTAACTAGATTGAGTAAAGGGCCGCCTTCAAAGGCTCATTGCCTCGCCGCACAGATTATGAAATATGAAGATGGCTAGTGAACGAGGTGCGTGTGAAGAGAAAAGCGGCTTCATGAGGCAAACTCTCACCAAACTGAATTGGTGCCTTATGAGTCCACCCACCCTATGTTAGGCCTATAACCATTCTCAGACTTCATTAAAATTCTGTGGATCTTGGTGACGAACACAAGTGTCAGAAAAATCAGGGATTCTTTTCCTACTGGATTAGAAAGATTCTATTCATTTAACCGGCAGTTTTTTAATAAATGTATACTTCACACAAGAGAAAAGAAAGAAAGAAATAAAGAAAGAAAGAAAGAAAGAAAGAAAGAAAGATTCTCCATATTTCCTTTAATATAAATTATCGCCTACTGTGTTGCAGAATCAAATCCTGACGCAGTCAATTGGTAGTTTAGGGTGCGCAAATACGAGAGGGTCGTGTCAGAAGATTTATTGGCAAGTTTATGATTAATATGTAATTCTGAAATCCACCTTGGCAATACTATGAAATGATGTTTAATTAATATTGAAACGTACATTCTTCGATATGACAATGTTATCTTCATCAAAGTTGAAAATTTTAAATTAACATTCTAATTAGAAATGGATATCCTCACAAAATTTTGATTTTTATATAAAATGAAAAGGTTACATATAAATTAAATGTTGGTTGGTTCCTCAGTTTAGGGGCTGCGACAACGCGGTCATGTAGCCCCATGTACTTTGGGTGTGTGTAGAATCTGTCTGATAACCGGTGTTAATTGTGATGTCTGTATTAGTGTGTGTTATCTGTAATTCAAGTAAGGGCTGCAGACGATCAATTGCAAGTACTGTAGTTCCTACTTTTGCTACCAAATGCTACCGTCAACGACACCTAGCAGTGAAATTGGGTACTAGAGGCCACCGCAACCGGGCTCCTGGCGGTGAACTTTGGAACTTAATAGAGCGTTATTCAACTCTAACCCACAAATTTACCTTCACCGGCCCCTGGTGGTGAACGTTGGAACTTAATAGTGCGTTATTCAACTCTAACCCACAAATATATAAGGTGCGTTCAAAAAGTAACGAGCCGGAGGCTGTAATGCGCAAACCAGTGACTACATTGGCTAATCGTGGCGTGTGTAATGAGGTGTGGTTCCGACCAGAGCGTGGAAGGTCACAGCCCGTCGCTAGAGGGCACGCGTGCACGTCACGTGACGATATAAAGCGAGCAGCAGCATGCATCAATCGTCCAACCAGAACCAAGACAGTAGGCCATTCGACATGCTTCCTGGTGAGGTTGAAGACTGTGGGGCACCCATTGGGCACACACTTTCCGCAAGTGCAGTCGTTCCTTCATGATGGTGTGCTCACTTCCGACGCTCAATCCGACCACGGCGGCTATGGCGTTCATTGTCACTCGGCGGTCCTGGGTAATGAGTGCATCACCAGCTGGAAGTTGTCATCGGTAATGCAGGGGGGTGCCCCTGACTGCGCATCATCGGCTAACGACACCCATGCTTCCCTGAAACGCTTGTGCCACGCCTTGACCCTTGCAAGGGACATGCAGTGTTCGCCGTACACTTGTGACATTCGGCGATGAATATCCGTTCCCCCTACTCCTTCCGCTGTCAGAAACCGAACAACACCTCTTTGCTCTTCGTTTGACGTCTCCATGTTACTGTTTCCAATGCGACCAGCAGCGTTGGACGATTGATGCATGCTGCTGCTTGCTTTGTATCGTCACGTGACGTGCACGCGTGCCCTCTAGCGGCGGGCTGTGACCTTCCACACTCTGGTCGAAACCACACCTCGTTACAAACGCCACGATTAGCCGATGTCGTCACCGGTTTGTGCATTACAGCCTCCGGCTCGTTACTTTTTGAACGCACCTTATACCTTCACACAATTGTAGTTAGAGGATGGTCTTTTACATGCCATAAATCTATTACATTAGCCCGCCGGCTTTATTTCCCTTCCAAAGGAAGGCATACTGAGGGAATCTTAACGCTGTTAAAAATTCTGACGCCCTCGGCCGGGTTTGAACCGGCGATCTTGGGCATAGAAGCTCAGCATACTACCAACTACGCCACCGAAGCCGCCAAATTAAATGTTACACAATAGAAAGAAGTTCTTACTGAAAATTAAAGTTTAGAAATTTACCTTACGAAACTGTCCAAGTCGCACTCCGTTAATTTGATTTACTAGCGTGGTTGTACATGACGGCGCTGCCAGATGAATAATGAGGTGAAACGTAGTGGTAGAAGGCACCACTTCCAGGTGGATAATGAGGTGAAAAACGTAAAACCTTGAATGGTTATTTAGCCTTCTAACCTTGATATACTGTCAGTCAAGCCCCACGTATCGGCTCACTCTCGCTGCATCAGCTGTTCATGGGGTATCGCTATGTGCGGATCAGTCCTTAAACCCTACATCCAAGCATTATTCAGTAGGTATACTAGGGGACCTATGCGAGAAATCTCGCATGTTCATTAACCACCCGTCCGGCTTTACTGTTATGCAGGCTTCTATAAATATGTTTATTCGTTTAAACACACTTTTCAAATAAATTGTCGATATTTATGAAATCAGATTGCAATTCTTCACTGCTGCGGATAATTCTGTTTGAATATTCTTTCAATGCACAATAGGTTGTGTACGCCCCATGTGTATAGACTATCCGCCCGGCCCTAGTGATATGCGGGCTGGACGTGACACAGTTCTGCCAAGGGCTATCGTCTTATTTATTTGTTTAAACACACTTCTTAAAAAATATATACTGTATATTTTTGTTGACTTTTCCAGAAATGCATGATTTTTTCCTGTACAATTGAGACGATTTGGAAGATATTGGTACAAACCACACCTTCTAACTCCTTCTGGTTCAGGAGCTTGAGTTTTCGTCGGATGAACTTAGCGTATTATATATACGATGTGCACATGCTGCATGAAACACTCAGACTGTGACTGGCCAAAATTTATATAATGTTTGATCAAACATAATAATAATACTAATAATAATAATAATAATAATAATAATAATAATAATAATAATAATAATAATTATAATAATAATAATAACAATAACGTCCCATTTAACTGCTCTGGTTTTAGATACGCTGAGTTGCTGATAATTTATCCTGGAAAAGAGGGGCGGGTGGAGTGTGTGTGCATTATGTCCTTAAATCTACTGTCACGAGGCTGTCACTTTTAAACGCCCTTTAAGTACCATCTAAATAAATGAACCAGGATCGAATTCACACACTTGGGTTTTGAAGATCAATGCTCTCAAACAATTTCACCACTCTGCCCGAAATATTAATTTGTTTACTGTTGCTTCACTTCAGGAGTTAGGAACATCAGCCTCTACTCAATTTACTCTATACAACGGCAATTACAAGAACACAATTCCCATCAAAACACGACGAACTAGTGACGCATATTATTATACAGGATGGAGGAATCTATCTTCAGAATCACAAGAACCAAACGAAAATCACATTTGTACGAGAGAAGGGTGTTCCATTGAAGGAATCTGAGGAGCATCACAGATGTTCCATATAGCTTTCTGTTGATCTGGAAGCCCATAAACAGAGTATTTCAAAGAGGTGACGAAGATCAAAGGTATCGCCCACCAACTGTCCGCTAGGCTACTTTGTAGGGAGATCAAAGTGGTTTGCTGCGTAAACTCTTCCTCAGTCATGCGTGAAATGTGAAGTGTAATGCCACGGGCTGCCCGACAAATGCCGCCATCGATTCCTGAACAAGCGCAATCCGCTATCGGGATGTTTAATTACCCTCAAGAAATAAAGAGAAAAAAGGTATAGGATGTTTGGTAAAGTTACCAGACCTGAGCAAGTAGATTACCTGCTTATTTGGTTTTGTTGAGTTAAGTTCTCAATTACTTCGTCTCTTTGGCCAGGTGAAACAAAAGCACATCATTTACGTCAATCCGTGAGACCGGCGCAAGGTGGTACCACTCCCAGCTCCAAGTTATTACTCCTACACTAATTCAAGTTGTTATTGATTGATTTGTGACATCGTGATAATGTAGCCCATTGTACTTGGGTGTGTGTGTGTGTGGAATGTGTCTGATAACCTGTGTTATTGTGATGGCTGCATTAGTGTGTGTATTTGTAATTCAGGTGAGGATTGGGAAGGGGGTGGCCGAGGATTTACGTTACAAACGATCCCACCATTTTCGTAGATTATACGTGGGAAACCACGGGAAACCACTTCCAAGATGTGAACGTGTTGCACGTTGTACCTGACCGCTGGATTGGCCACAAGGAGTCGGATGACAGAGCTTGTTTTGCATGGCCTCCACGTTCACCCGATCTGACGCCATGCGATTTTTACCTTTGGGAGTTCCTAAAGGATGATGTGTATGTGCCTCCACTACCATCTCACATAATCGACTAAAGAAACAGGATTAAAGCAGTTGTTGCAACAACTACTCCAGAAACACTGAGCAAGGTTTGGGACGAACTCGGCTATCGACACGATGTGTGCCGTATGACGAATGGTGCTCACATACTCCTTGAGTTTCTCTTTCATTTGATGTATTATTCATAATCCTATGTTAAATGTAATAAATACTACAAAGCCTTTTAGTATTTCATTTTGAAACACCCTGTTAAATTAGGCATAGTGAAGTTGCTCTGAACTAGTGTGTTTGGGATAGAAGTACAAATAATCTTACTGAAGGTAGAAATGAATACCTAAATTTGGTAAACTGGGATTTTTCACATAGCGAAAGGTTTGTCCGAGGGAGGAGCATCAAGAACAGAGCATTTTTTGTATGACACATTTCGATCGAAAATTACAGCTCTTGATATTAAGTTATGCACAAATTGTATGTAAACATTCTACGTACAAGCACAAAAGAACACACTGTAATGCAGTGTATATCAGCAAAGCCCAAAGTTATTAAATACTACCTGAGCTACAAACATCATATTTTCAACAGAAAAGTTTCTTTTTTAAATGTTTGAAATAGTTGATATTGTAACTTTCGGTCGGTCAACACAAAATAATTCCAAGTATTGGATGATGCAAAAAATCCACAGTTCTAGCCCATCAGTCAAGCAACTCAATGGTTATTATTTATGTATCGTATGGCTTTTAGTGCCGGAAGTGTCCGAGGACATGTTCGGCTCGCCTGGGCTACTTCCAGCGGACACCCTTAGGGTGAGCTAAAAGTTCAGTTCAATTTCATGTTGTTCCAACTTTCGCTACCAGATATCAATGATACCTAGTGGTGAACGTTGGAACTTTGATAGAGCGTTCCGATGAAATCTAACCTAAAAATTTAGTTTCACACAAGTTTAGTTTGTGGAAGGAATTTTTACATGCCGTAAATCTTTGACATGGGACCGCCGGCTCTGAGGAATACTAAGGGATTTTTAACGCTCTTAAAAATCCGCTATCTTGGGCACAGCAGTTCAGCATGCTACCAACTACGTCACCGAAACCGCAACTCAATGGTGAATACCTTCTTTTACATTTTCGATCGATTGTCCACTCGAACCCGGTTCATCATTGAATCTGATTGTTCGTGCATTTGTAATTAATTTTCGTTTTCTACAATTTTCCAAACCTAAAGGACACACTAAACGTTCCTTACGAGGTGCCAGCATGACACGCGGTAGACTGATGATCGTTCACCGGAAACTCAACCATATCCGGTCGATTAGATTAGCAGTTTCTTATCTACCACTACAAGCGCTAGTGAGAGTCAATGCAGAGTTTCACTTAAAACCTTATTACTACTTCCGGTGTAAATATTTTTCAAAAAATCATATAACGCCTGAGGGTATTGAACCAAGGAACACATTAAAGAAATAATTATGTAAATAATTTAATTTGGCTAGGATTTGATTCATAAAGAAAACTAGTAAAGAAACAAGCGGCATAGGCTGCTTCAACTGAATTTAGGCCAGAAGTGATTTTCGAAAATTATTGAGCTTGATAGAACTCTCTGAGACTCACAATTTACCGTACAGTAAAACCTTTCCGGGCCCTTTAGCCCTTCAACAATTGGCAGAATTCAGGAAATTGCTTAATTTTACGTTTTTGCTAAGACGGGGGCCCCTACATTGTCTGCTAATAAATGATTTTATTATTAAAGATAAATCACACAAATTGTGCATATTGATGATAACAAACTGTCATTCACAAAACTTCACAATGGATGATCCCCGATTTGCACAAGAAATTACGTGGTATCTACTACATTGCATCCCGCATAATTTACATACGCAGGATTTATCAGGGTCATGAAAGTATTCGGTATTACACAGTTTATGGTGATACCCATGTACCGCCATCGAATTGACAAAGTGCCGCATGTCTTGATTTGTGCTCATCCATGTCCTAGTCATCATGGCCTCCGTGGTGTAAAACTCGAACCAGATTTCGTCCCTTTTCTGTATTCTTTCCTGCATTAGTTCTCTTCATCCGAAGGTCCTCAATGAAGAAGGTCTCCCTGGCGAGTTCATATGCTAATCTTGATTTTGTATATTTCGATATTCCCAGGGTAGCCTTCAGGAAGCGCGATTTGACTGCTTCAAGCGTCCTTAAGTCTGCCAGGGATAATTTCTCCCATATGTTTTCAAGTCCATATGTGGCGATGGGCGTTATTTTCGCGTCGAATAATGTCATAGTAGTTCCCAAAGTGTGCTTCGTGATTGTTTTGATGTCATATATGGCTTTGGTTTTTTGATTTTAACATTAAAAATAACCGCCAAAAAATTGCAGGTGATTAAGATAGATATGAATATTGTTATGGACTATTGGAGGAGAAAATTAAGGCATGACATGTTTCGCTCCTCCAGCGAGCATCGTCAGATCCAAATCTACAAGACAAATAGCTCCACAAAACACTACCACAATGACACCCAGAGGCAGTCTCTGCCCTCCTAAAACAAGCAGAAAAAGAACGTCAGAAAACTTTGCTTTAAATAGGACATTATTTTCACGTCATATGTATTCTAGGCCATACCAACAACCTACAGAAAAATTATTTATATTCTACTAATTTCCGAAACACCCTGTGTATATATTGTACCAAATATCTTGTTGACCAACTGAAAAGTATAAATTGATATTCTTTTACGTGCAGCTGAGGAAAAACAACAGCGTTGTCCGAAATAAATACCGAGCTCTTTAATATACATTTTGGTTTTGACAGGCGGAGGTTTTTTATGACATTTATGATTGCCTTTTACCAAACCAATTCAATTACTGTACGTTTGAAAATCTATTTGATTTCTGAATAATTAAATTTAAAATACCTAAGCTGATTTAATTGAGTTGAATGTTATGTTGTATAATTAAGGTGATTTAAATAAAATGTAGGCTGGAAGAGATTAAGAGCTTTCAGCAGTTCAAGAACAATAATGACTGCAATTTTGATTCGTGAACGCAAATGTAGAAAGTTTACTCCCCAATACCTTTTCTTATTTAATCACCATACGTGGTTTAGATGTTGTTGTTGTTGTTGTTGTTGTTCTTATAGATGCTTTGCGATATCGAGGTCACGTAGCCCCGTGTACTTTTGTGTGTGTATATAGAATGTGTATCATAACCTGTGTTACTGTGATGTCTGTACTACTCTGTGTATTTGTAATTGGTTATATATGAATCGCAGCCAATGGCCATAAGCTGGGCATTTCGATTGAACGCTCGAGTGCTCCCAACAAGTTCAATTTCAAGTAGTTCCAAGTTTGGCTACCATATGTTACTGTCACTAACACTAGCCGCGAATGTTGGAACTTGATAGAGTGTTGTGTACTAGCCGAATAATATAATCTACAAATTTTGCTACACACCACCAATTGCAGTGGTGGGTAATTGAGGTAGGATTTGGGTGGGAAGCGACCGTGGCCTTACGTTAGGTACCATCTCGACATTTGCCTGCCGTAGAAATGGGGAACCTCTTCCAGGATGGCTGAGGTAGGATCGAACCCGCCTCTTCTCAATTATATTTTACGAGGCTGAGTGTACCCCGTTCCATCTCTCAGACCAGAATTACTTTCTTGGCAGAGCCGGTAATCAAACCCAAGCCTCCGCGGTGAAAGTCGAGAATGCTATCCACTATGGAACGAGGCGGACCTACTAAGAGGTTACAATATCGATTGTTAATAAGGCAGCTGAAAGATGGCTTCAGTGCTTTCTAGAAACACAGGTCATCGGACAAATACAATGCATATCTTACACGGGGATGATGACTAATTGTAAGTTTTCCAAAGTAACAAAAATGAATTATAAGACTTTGACTACAAGCACCTTTAATATATAATAAGTACACGCGTGGTGGAATGAATGAAGCCCCCATCGAGCGGCGAGGATATGAACTGTGCCGGCTGCCGAGGCCTGACGCACTCCTCTGGGGCAATGATTAAATGACTGACAGATGAAATGATAGTGGAGAGTGTTGCTGGAATGACATTTTGACAGGGAAAACCGGAGTACCCGGAGAAAAACCAGTCTGCCTCCGTTTTGTCCAGCAGAGATCTCACATGGAGTGACCGGGATTTGAACCACGGACTCAGCGGTGAGAGGCCGGCGTGCTGCCACCTAAGCCACGGAGGCTTCCATTCCATTCAATTCCTGACCCGGGGCGGAGACTGGAAGCAGGCTATGGATTTTCATTTTTTCACACGCCTGGTGAAGTTTGTACTCCAAGAGAATAATGTCACGAAATCACTTAGCCTAAACCTTTTTTACTACAAGCAGAATAATTTTAAAAGGCTATTATGTATCGTGATGATTTTCGTCTATACATTCTTCCTCGGGAGTAACTGCGTCTCATCCAACTTCTTCTTCTGATTCTCCTTGCTCTATCGCGTCATAGATTTCCTCATCAGTAAGTCGCTTTGGATATTTAGCTCGTATACAAGCCCTAAAAACACAGAACCGTACGAGACACGGAGTTAGCTTCTAATTGTATTAAAATATGATTTAAAAAGTAAGACTGAGTTAAATAACTGCATCAATATTATACTTATATAGCTATTCGCGTGGTGTAGTTTGTTCACCATAGCACGCAACAGCTCGATGTTTATTCCTGTGGATGAGCACAAACAAATCCTGCAACAATGACACTGTTTGTAGGCGTTTGCGAACAACTTAGGGATAGGTTAGGTGGCACCTAACAGCCTACAGAAACATTACAACCAAAAATATACCATCTTTAGCAAGGATGGTGTTTGCCTAATTTATACACCAGCGCGTGTACTTAAAGGTTAACAACAATGGTCTGATTAGTTGGAAGGTACTTGGCCGTCTGTGCTACATCAGGATCACGTACAGTATACAGCACCTCGAGCAATGTTAAGTATAGCCCTGTCATGACCACAATGAAATACACAGCTTTCAACGAGCCAGCTGAGTAAGATAACTCCCGTTTGAAATACGGCTCTCCTGTGCGTACAGTACACTCTTAGATCCAGGAACCATTCAACCTCTGGCAAGTGACCTTTCAAAACACAGGTGTCGTAATTCTTGAAACATCCAGCTCATTTGTTGAGAACACCGTACCATTTATTTCTTAGGGAATGAACTTAAGTCAAACTACCGTCAACATTATGCCATCAAGCATTTGAATATACCGAAATTGGTTTACGGCAAACTTGCAAAGGGGGATCATTTCACTTGTGGCAACTCTGCCTTAGAATTCGTAACAAATTTCAAATACTTGGGGGTCACCCTCCAAACTACGGGAATTACGTTTTCACTACACATACAAGAACGAACAGCAGCTGCAGCAAAAACTATATATGACTTACACAAATTACAACTACTGTCAGTTTCAACAGCAATGGCACTATTCAAGATCAAAGTCATGCCGACGGCCACCTATGGAATACAACTAATCTGGAACTACCTGACGGTCGGAAATCTAAGAAAGCTGGAAAGCAGTAAATCTAGCTTCCTCAAAAGAGTGTTATCCATTTCAAAATTCACAAGAAATAGTTATGCTTATATCCTTGCGCAGGAAACTCTCTTCGTAGATGACATAAAACACAGCTTTAGTTTATCGGAGACACAAGCATATGCAACCTTCATCGAAGAGAGGAGCAGCAAAGCAAGACAGATCCCGGAGGGGATAACAGAAACATACGCAATAACAACAGACTGCTGGAAAAGACCAAACTTCCAACTCCAACACCTGTACACACGATTTGCATTACACGGCTTTCATGGAATGATTTGCACAGAAAGCACTTACCACGATGCTAAGGACATCTGTATCTAAGCTATGTAATGAACTGTGCCCCAAATATGACCTGCAGAAGTGTAAAAATAGGACTTTATCACTAATTGAGCAATCTAAAGATTGGTGAAATCACGACAGTGTAACTTTTCATTTTCTCACTACACATTGTGTTTAATAAATATAATAAAGGAATATACCGTAATTCAGGTGAGTCATGAAACACATAGAAACCTCTCCCACGTTTAGTTCTACCAAAAGGAACTCATAACCTCTGATTATCTCAATAGTATCGGTGCACAAATTACGTGCACTGGACTAAGATAAACAGCATAATAACCATAAGGCCTCCAGGACAGCACATTACATCATAACTTTCCTTATTTAATTCTCTGTTGTTTTAAGGTAGCGTTAACCTTTAGAAATACATTTTAATGTATTTTATGACGAGTATAACGTAAGAAGTACCGGATCTCAAGGAAAACGCAGTTGGGAGTAGACTCGCAATGGTGTAACAACTGTACAACCAATGGCTTCACTCGGATAATATTCACATAATACATAATAGAATTCATGTGCATGCTGAAATTTTATTTTATTTATTATATTGTATTGTTCTAACTGTATGCACATGCATAATGCTCATACAAAATTCAAAAACCCTTATAAAACAACTAACTGATGCCCCTTGGTTGTACGAGAGCTACTCTCATTTCCTTTCCACAATCTGGTTCGCTCTGCTCTACTTTCATTCAGTAAGCGCTTCAAACAGATTGGACTATAATTCCAGAGCAAGACATTCAGCATTCAGAAATATTCAACCGTACAACCTCCAGAGATGATAGAGCTGAGCTGGACAAACATGTTTATATAAGAAGTACAGTAGCATATAGTAAAAATATGTCGTTGATATTTGATTCAGGAGTTTGGACATAGAGGTTATTTCAGTCCCGTGTACATGGTTGTGACAAGAATAATGTTATAGAGGTGTCTGTTGAATTGTGTATATTTGTAATTACGACAAGCATTAGAAAACCAAAATAAGGATAAAATTGCTGCGTGTTATGTAAGCAGCGTTTTGTGGGAAAATGAGAAAAAAATATAGTAATAAATCAGTATGGACACGTCGGGCCTTTACAATTGCTTTTCTCGTCACGAGTTTGAAACGATCGGAACCCAGCAGTCTTGTTCTTAAGTTAGGAACCATCCCGGCACATATCCGGAGTAGAAGTGAGGGAACCACTGAAAATCACCTCTAGGATGGCTGAGGTAGTAATCAAACCATTCTCCTCTCAATTTTGCCTCACGAGGTTGTGTGTAACCTGTCCCAACTGTCAGATTAAAATGGAATTTCTTAGAAGAGCCGACAGCCAAGAATACTAATCACTACACCACGAGGGGGTCACTCCTGAAATAAGGAGGAGTGAAAAATCGATTACTCCTGGTTTAATTTGAAGTGTACGAGTTAAAAGTGTGACCGCCCTCAGGACTCTAACCAGAATCCCCTGCAGCGAAGACGGGTACGAGTTACACTTCCACTTGTACGATCTACACTTACGAAAGCGTACCTCCGATAGAGTTGTTGCTGTTGCTTATTTTCGGGGCTGCGACATCATGTGCACTTTTGAGCGTGTGTGCGTAATTTGTGTGATATCCTGTGTTACTGTGACGGCTGTATTAGTGTGTGCATGTGTAATTCAGATGGGTATTGGGAAGGAGGCTGCCGTGGCCTTAAATTAAGAACCATCCCAGCATTTTCCTGGAGTAAAAGTGGGGGAAACCACGGGAAACCACTTACAGGATGGCTGAGGTGGTAATCGAACCCCTCCTCTTCCAGTTTTGCCTCACAAGGGCGAGTGTACCCCTTTCCAGCCCTCTCACCAGAATTAAAATTTCTTAGCAGAGCCAGGAATAGAACTCGGACCATGGACCTCCAGGTCGATAACCAAGAACGCTAACCACAACACCACGATGCAAACTATGAAGTGATTTGTTAAACAACGACAGAAATATCAGCCAGACGACATCCACGCACTCCTTCACTCAGCCAGTTCAAGATATCCTTAATTTGGAAACACTGTCTCATTTCTTTTCGAACTTATTCATTTGTATAACGAACCGAAATCCGGGTAATCTTGGCCCACAATTGCTCCCACTTCTTGCATACAATTGTAAGAGCTAATCACGTCCAACTATTTGAAAGACACAATCCCCGACTTCCTAATTCAGCTGCCAGAGGAAGCAGCAGTTTACGACCTACTAGCGGACACTGTCCCACCTGTTTAAATACGACCCTCCAGCTTCTTTGGTCGACCACCTGCGTGCTCCGAGAAGAACCTATTTGTCTTGTAGTTAGAGCCGGGTATTTAATTGTCAGCGGCCGGGGGACGACACAGTACAGACCAAGTAGGCCTACACTCAGCATAGCATCACCTAGTATAGATCTTGTACAGTCACTCAAACAAAGAATGAGTGCACTCTTGGTAAGTGCTTTAGTCAAGTCGTAGCGGTGGGTTAACACGAGACCCTTTACAACGGTGTAAGGGATCATGTATTTATTACAAGGACACTCAACTCAGTCCTTTACGATTTTGCTGTGGGTTCGAGAACTAAACAAGAAAGGAAGAGAGATTTGATTACATTTTAATTCCAGGGCTTCATTTAGAACTTAAGAGCTCCTTCTGAGTAGCACCTTGCATACAATAGAATTAGTGCTTATAAACATACTAACAAATATCAATAGGTAGAAAAACACAATATATTTCGTTAAAATTAAAATCTTATGATAAATCGTAAGCAACCGGGTAAATTTGTATATTAACAAATATGTTGCATACAACATTCACAATGTAAATAATAATAGTCTAATAATGAATGTAACAATAGTAATAATAAAATAATATAATAGGAAAAAAGAAATCCGAAACACACAATAAAACGTATTTTCTTTAATATCAAATCTCATAAACTTTACAACTAACTTTCCATCTAATAATAACATTATCATAATTACATTGTCTTAATTCATTAACAGATGTCAAAATACTTACAAAACAATAGTTCTTTAGCAAAGACAATTGACTTCAATATTTCCATTGGAGCAGGAAGATACATTCAATAGCCCACATATCCCAACCTTTGTAAGTTACAGTCAGATACATTTATTCTTATATTTACTTCTTAATACTTCTTTCAATAATTATTATTCTTTGTCCGAAATGGACTCCTGTTGTTTCGTTTCTTTCATGCCAACTTGGTTGCTTACAAGTTCCACTCCACAAAGAGCATATAAGTTATTCAACTTATAGAAACCACACCCCATTGATCATCACAATATATTTTATTAAAGATTTTTCTTTTAGTCTGTTTTATAGTAATATACAATCACCAACTGTTTAGATATGTCATTATCACAAAATTGTTTTATATTATCATAAATTTAAGGCCCATAATTGTTACAGTTCTAATTTTTTAAACTAGCCTATTTTGATATATTTCTTATTAATTATTCAAAGGAAAAGTGTTGCCTATACAAACTATCAGTTGTAACTCTTCAGTCGGTCAACACGACTTTGCCCAATGACTGGGTGGGGTACAATGTATATAATATATTAATAATAAGTAAATAACTAACTAAATAAATAGAAGTGAGAGGAATATACCAAGAAGAAGGATGAAAAACTAATTATGAGAGTTGTAGTGCTTGCATTTTGACAAACTTACATAAATCGAAGGTGTTGAAGAGGCGTCAATATTTACTGAACTTCATGGGAAAATAATGATGATGGTGATGATAATTGTTGTTTTAAGGGGCCTAACATCTAGGTTATCGGCCCCTAATGGTTTGGGTGATCGTGACGATGATAACGAAATGTAAACTATAACCATGACGAATAGAAGGAGAAAGTGAAAAGACTCCTGAAGTTCAAGCGCGCCCCGCCGGGCAGCGCTCGAGTGGGTACGTTCCACACTGCCGGGGTCAGCTGGTCTTAGAGATGGTGCTAAGGGAAACGAATTACTTTGTAACTGATACTTTTTAAAAAGTAATTAGCGGTTCCAATTAAAATAGCATGGCAGGGCACACTGGAAAATATAATTCATAGAAATAAGAACTACGGTCTTCATTACATGTTACGGAACTCACAGATTCCTGGAGTATACAGACACAGATAAAAAACATAATCCCCAGCATATTAAAACAAGCACACATAAACTATTTAAAGTAACACTCTACTTAACAATTCATTTTGTCGGCTACGGTACTGGACTTTCGAAAGCTTGCGTGAAGACTTGGCGAGTGTTCGAGATGGCAAATCTCGGCGGATTTCCTTCGTTCTGAAGAAGAATCGTCACCCAAAATAAACAAGTCTGGGGATAATATCCATGACACGCTGAAGACAGCAGCCAGCTCCTGAAGGATCAACTGAAATTGTTTCTTTGGAATCGATACAATCATAAATATTTCGCTCCACATCGATTTTGAGTTTATTTTTCCGGTAATTACTTCTCAGCCTGGAAAAGAATGCCACATACACTTCTCGAAGGACGTGTTAGATACACTTCATTGTTCATCTTAGGGCACCTTTTTTAGTTTCTTTGTTGCTTTCTCGTAGCAATAATTTAGTCGTATTTCCGTTTATTCCTGATGAAGAAAGACATGGTTTCTTTCGAAACGCGTCGAGTTTGAATAAATAAAACACGGCATAAGCCCAAAATTCTACATTATGGATAAAATGGTATTAGTTGCGTTTGACATTAACCATACCGTACATAAAACATCACAATAAATTGGTTGAAAAACTGGATCCATCGTTCCAGGCAAGCCGGTAACACCTGTAACTACTCTGGCAGATAGGTCACTTAACCGTAATTTGGAAGTTATTGTGAAGTTATGAATGCATTAGCGGTAACACTGCCGGAGACGTAATCGGGCTAGGCTATTGCGTTTTTAAATTAGCTCCCGTTTCAGGGTTTTTAGGTTTTGAGTGCGAATAGTTCGTTAAATAGTTGTAAAACAGTAAGGAGAGTATGTTTTGTGTAGGTTTTAAGTTGAATTAAAGTTTATGTCGAGCTGAGAAGTGAATTTGGTGTAGCTTAAAATGTAGTTTTTTGGTCTGATCTGTTTCCTCTGAATTTGGTTAATTAAAGCTTAATAATTGAGTTTAAGTGCCGGTTTGGTAACCCATCGTCCCAGGTAAGCCGGTAACACCTGTAACTACTCAGGCAGATAGGTCACTTGGCCCAGGCGCGGATTCAGGGGGGGGGGGGGGGGTGTCATGGGGGTCATGACCCCCCACCTCCAAACGGAGACCAAATTTTTTGCAATTTCAAAAAACGAAAACACAATAACCAGACAAATAAAACTTAACGAATTTTAACTGACAAACAGCTTTTTTTTCATTTTATTCAATACTGAAAATATCTTTATTGCAATTTTTATGTTCTGTTACAACTCGACATATTTGCAACTTCATACCTGTTATATAAAAACGATTATTTATTTAACAAAATCAACTCGTCTATTTTGTTTAGCAAACCTTGTGATTACCGAATCGATGTTTATAGTGATGTCACGATGAATGTGTAGCAATGCACGGATAGGAATTTGGTTTTTTTTCGCACCAAAAAATGTTGCCGACGTCCAAACTGCAAGCTTGATTGGCAATTTAAGCTGAGACTTTCTCCCTTTGTCGGTACCAACTCGACTTGCCGAAACTGTAACGTACCTTGATACTTTTCTCGAAGCTCGATGTAAAAGTCGCAAAACACGCCGTTGCAATTTGTACGAATATTTTTGGTGCGCTAAACGCATCAAGTGTCTATCCATGTAGCTTGCAAAAAAAATTGGTCTGGTTTTGTACGTTTGGATATTTTGTGATTGTGTTTTTAGTGATCCCATTTTTCTTAACAATTTCGGTTCTCTGAACCCCCCCAAAGCCATACTCTAGATCCGCGCCTGCACTTGGCCGTAATTTGGAAGTTATGAATGCGTATGCGGTAGCACTGCCGGAGACGTAATCGGGCTAGGCTAATGCGTTTTTAAATTAGCTCCCGTTTCAGGGTTTTTAGTTTTTGAGTGCGAATAGTTCGCTTAATAGTTGTAAAACAGTAGGGAGAGTATGTTTTGTATAGGTTTTAAGTTGTATTATGGCTTATGTCGAGCTGAGAAGTGAATTTGGTTTCGTTTAAAGTGTAGTTTTTTGGTCTGTTCTGTAGCCTGGATTTATTAAGTTTATTGTGCTGCTGGCGTGATTAAAAGCTGTAGGATTTGATGTAGAGTGCTAGGATTGCTTGGCGGAAGTGTTGGCGAGAGGGAGAGAAGTGAGGGGATGGGTTTATGGAGTTGTTGCTGTTGTTGCTTGTTTTTCAACTGCTGTTTCTTGATGGCGTACTTGTAGTGCCTACAAGCCTGGTACACGTTGTTGGACATTATCGCTTGCAGTGCTTGTAGCGGCGGGACCACAAACTACCGTGCTATAATGGCGGAGTCCTCACACTAGGTCCTTCTATTCGTCATGCTATAACTAAAACTAACTACATTGAAGAAAATGGAAATTGCAACACCATGAAGGCATTGGTCGTTTGTGTTGATTTTCAAGATATGGAACTATGCCATGTTGGTATGTAAACGATCATAGTTTCAGACCCATTGGATTGTTGCTACAGGTCTCCCCACGTGATTGGTCGCGGAGGAATCAACTCCAGTATACGGACTATGGTGTAGCGTAGTTGACTTGCAGTCTGTGCAGTGAAGTGTTCCCCCTCAAACATGCCTCGACGACAGAGAAGAGCACGCTATCAACAACTGTCGCTGTTTTAGAGGGCCCGGATAATTGGGCTGTGTGAGGCTGGATTATCGCTAAGGACTGTCGGTGCACGTGTTGGCCGACAGGCATCTACGGTACAACGTGTATGGCAGCAGTGGTCAAATGAAGGTACCCACACTCGTAGACCTGGCACAGGCCCAGCGCGACAGACAACTGTGAGAGAGGATCGCCGCATCATTCGGATGGCCCGGATGGAACCCCATGCAACGGCAGCGCAAATTCGAGCAGCTGTGGCACCCCACGTTACACAGCAAACAGTTGGTAATCGCCTGCGTGCAGCTGGCTTACGATCCCGTGTCCCTGTAGAAGGTGTTCCATTGACCCCACAACAACGACGTGTAAGGCTGGCCTAGTGTCGAGAACGATCGACGTGGGTCGACGAATGGCATAGGGTCGTCTTTAGTGATGAATCGCGCTTCTGTCTTGCCCGCAGTGATCGCCGGAATCGTGTGCGCCGACGTACCGGGGAGAGGGGCCACCCAGACCTTATTGTCGAGAGGCACACAGGGCCAACACCAAGCATTATGGTCTGGGGAGCTATTGGCTTTAATGTGAAATCACAATTAGTGCTTGTTGAGGGCACTATGACTGCTCGACAGTACGTTGATAGGGTACTCAATCCAGCGGTTGTCCCTATGATGGCGAACATTGCTATTGGGATGTTTCAGCAGGACAATGCCCGGGTTCACACTGCACGCATCTCCAGAGAAGCTCTCCGCGACATCACAACCTTAGAATGGTCCGCCAGATCCCCGGACCTCAGTCCTATTGAGCATGTGTGGAACATGATGGGTCGACAACTGGCCAACCTTCCTCAGCCACCAACAACTCTGGAACAACTGACCCGTGCAGTGCATCAAGCATGGGCCACAATTCCTCAGGAAGCGATCCAGGGCCTTATTGACTCCATGCCTCGACGAATTCATCAATGTATTGCAGCTCGTAGTGGGCACATCCAGTACTGATTGTTGTCCAAACTTGTGGTCAGAGGGTCCTGAAAGTGTAATCATCGAATCACAACCGAACCCTCGTCCTGCATGTTCAATTGGAGCAATGTAGCACCACTACTTCTGGGTGTTGCAATTCCCATTTTCTTCAGTGTACTAACTTATATACTAGAAGAAGAAATGGAAACCAAAGGAGAATCAGGCAAATAAAGGACAAGAGGAAAAGAAATGCCCTCAATCCTCAAAGAATGAGGATTGAGGTACTTGGAAAGAAGGAGAGCCATGCAAGACAGATAGGAAAGTGAAAGAGGAGAGAGACCGTCAGTGGAAAAAGAGGGGAGAACCAGACCAAGCTCAGGAATCCCTCGGGGTTGCCAACTCCCGAACTCACCAGCCGTGAGCCCTTGAGGGTGTAACACTATCGAGGGTGCACCAGAAGCGGTGGGGCTACACACACGCTGCCTCCTTTAAGGGCCTTGAGCAGAAGGCAGGAGATAGTAAGAGAACAGATGAGTTCTATTCCCTCGAAGAATGAGGGATCAGAAAAGATGAGACAAAGGCCAATTAAGGCGGAAAAGTGAAAGACTCCCTAGGCCTTGGATACCCTTATACCGTCAGGGTCGAAAGAGAACAAGAGTTGACCAAGAAGGTCGACATGTAAGAAGACGGAGAGGAGCCCGGCACAAGTAATTGGAAGCAATGTGGGATTCAGATGGGGCCCCGTGGTCACCAACCCACGTCCCACTAGATGTGAGCCCCTGGGGGTTCGATGGAGAATGAAAGACATTGAAGTTGCTAAAAGCCTACTTGTTCTTTAATTCAGTGACTGTACATGCTCTTTACTGTTCTTATATGGACGAAGCCTAAAGAATTGCAAGTTGATAGGGAAATAATAATTGTATCAATAGCTCAGTCGCGGGTTGATAGTGCGGCTATTGGGCCTTCGGCCAAAGATATTCGCATCCGCCTACTGAAGCAACAACAAATCAACAGACAAAGGTGCCTCGACCACAACAAGGAACGATGTGATCAATATGTTCATCAGTTAAAGAAAGCTTTCCAGTCGGTCAACACAAATAGTGCCCAATTACATTAGACGGGAAGCAAGTATTTGCATACCCTAACCTGAAAGAAACGCTAACACGCTTTTATATACACAATGGGGTACCTACTAAATTGGATGACATGTTTCGAACGCCAAGCGCTCATCTTCAGATCCTATTCACTTGGGCTTAATTAGTATACGATTTTTATGAATTACACTTAATCACAAATATACGAGGGTCGTTCCGTAAGTCATGGCATCACGGTAATTCCAGTGTAGACATTCGAAACCCCGCGGCAAACAACACAGAATTTACCCGGCAGAAGGCGACTGTAAGTGCAGGTGGCTAGGTTCCAGCGCCATACACGTTCATTCTGAGCTTGGCCGTGCTACAAGATGGATGTAAGCAGATTGCAACTGCGATTATTCGTGAAAATTGCTTTTCTCGGTGGCAGAAATGTTACGCAGAGACACAGGGGCGGCTCTTGATTAATATTTTAGGGTGGGCCAGATGATACTATTGTTGCTTCTTATTAAATATTGTTTTATATTTTGCATTCATTGTTGCCAATATTGCCATTATCATCATTCCACACAACACAACATTTAAACAAGTTTTGATAAATAGTTGATGCATTAAAACCTGTACTCACACGGCTCTTTATTGATCAATATATAGCAAATTTATCTATCAGCTTGGTTGATGAGGTCATAATTATTTAATTTCTAACTTTGTGTTCAGAGCTATTGAAGAAAATGGATTTATTAATAAAAATTCCACTTTCATTTTCCTATGTCGCACACAATCTACATATTAAATAACTACGTACCGTGCCACAAAAGTTAAAAACACATTTATACAGTAGATATTAACTTCAGACAACTGAAAATGTATAAATATAATTTTGTCTAATATCAGAAAGCTGCGAACAACGGCTGAATACCTGTTTAAGGGTGTGGGGTGAGGTGGACCCTTCTCCCGTATTTAACAGAGACAGAAGCAGGAAGTGAAATTAAGAGATCTTCTGTTTCGCATGAAAGCAACGCTATGGACCCAATCTGCTGGCCCTTGAAGAGAGAGAAAATTCCCTTCATAGCACTGAAGAATTCGCGTGCAAGACAGTGCTATGTCCACTGTTTCATCACCTGGCCCATCAAGCCATATACTTTACATGGGGCTATCTTTGGACCGGCCCTCGCTATGACGATACACCGTACGAGACTGTCAGGATCTTAACCTAGGGATGAGTTATTTATAATGAAGTCTAGAAGGGTAAAACAGTTATTTTAAGTTGAGTATCTGCAATATAAAGTAATTTTAAAAGACATTAATTAAACAAATTCTTTGCAATGTTGCCTAACGGCCTTGGGTGGGCAGGGCCCATTCGGCCCTTAATGACGCACCGTCCCTGCAGAGTCATGCAGCACTATGTGAAGCTGTTGGTATTGAGTAGAGGCTTTCCGACATGGGCTCGCAGCAACTGCCGACTCACCGCGAAGTGGGCGCCCCTTGTCTGCCCGAACTGACATGTCCGTGTCTGTTATTGAACAGAGTTCCTATGCTTGAAAACGGTAACCTGGATGTTAATTGATTGATTTGTGTTCCATTTGTACTAGTGCAAAACAAATTTACACCGAGTTCTATTGTGTGGTTTTCATTTGTACCTTTGCCGTATTTTCTGTTGGCGTTGAGGTATCGGTCCAATGCACATCGTGGATTTCCCATGCTGTAGCATTATCGAAAGATATAACATAGTTGCCATGACTTATGGAAGGACCCTCGTATATATACAATGTTTAGAATACATAAGTTAGTAAAAACTTGTGTAACCCATCACACTTATTTACAGACAGTACAGTTCACTTCTATAATAAGGCAACAACCATAGAAAAGGAAGATTGTAGTTTTACGTGACCGTTAATAGCGAGATCATGAGCCACGGGACCTCCTTTTTACATGGAATCCGAACCACAGGAGATGGCATTTCACTTTGAAAATCTTACATGCATTGACCGGAAATCGAACCCAGTCTGCCGTGGTGAGAGGCCAAGAGCTTGACTGCTGCACCACCACGCCCCTAACAACCATAGAGTAAACTATACTTTTTGTAAATAAGTTTGACGCGGTACACAAATGTTTACAACTTATGTAATCAAAACATTGTATATATATAGGCTTGCCATACGTCCCGGTTTGACCGGGACAGTCCCGGTATTTTTCTCTTGTCCCGGTGTCCCGCCCGGTTTTATCAATGTCCCGGAAAAAGGCTGTAAGATGTAAAAAGGGAAAGGGCTAATGAATAATGCCTGAGCATTAATGAAAGAGTCCACTGCAAGGACATTGATTGTTTGTAAAACCAACTTTGGCCTTTTTTGCCATGATGATTATGAAAAAGTCAAGCTTAAGAAATACATTTTGAAAAAAGTACATTCAAGTCAAAAATATGAGTGGTTTCAAAACAAAGATTAACATTGTTAACTTATTAATTGATTGATTTTGTAGTTAGACATCAAGTTGTAGTTTTTCAAAAAATAATTTAGTAATTGGTCAATTAAACAATTTTAGTATTTTAAATTGTATTTTACTAACACTTCTTTCTAGAAGGAAGGCCAGAAAAAAATTGTCATTTAAAAGGAAAAATTACATATTTTTATGTAGCAAAAATTCCTTTTTTTATTTTTAAAAGGTGTGTAGAATTAACAATTTAGGATGCCAAATTCTCCCCTCCCGTCACTTGCGAGGCTTAAAAAAAGGCTTAAAACTCACCATTTTGCTTCTAATTTTTAAAGAAATTCCCGGGGAAATCCTCCAGACCGCCCCAGAACCCCCGGTAAGGCCATCCCCTATTAATGTGTCCCGGTTTCACTCACCAAAAATATGGCAAGCCTATATATATATATATTTGTGATTAAGTGTAATTCATAAACATCGTATACGAATTAAGGCCAAGTGAACAGGATTTGAGGATGAACGCTCGACGTTCAAACCATGACATCCAATTAAGTACCCCATTTTGTACATGAAAACGTGTTAGCTTGTAAGGCAAGGCTGCAACTTATCACCCATACTTTTCAATTTTTACATTGAACAAGCAATGAAGGAAATTGGAGAAAAAATTAAAGTGGGAGTGAAGATTCAAGGAGAAATAATTTCAACTCTGAGATTTACCGATGACATAGTCATCTTGGCCGACACGCCTGAAGATTTGAATGAGTTTTTGAATGGTATGGACTCCGTCTTAAGGAAAGAATTCATGATGAAAATTAATAAATGTAAAACAAAAGTATTGGAATGCAGCCGAAATATATCAGAAACCTCTATGGACATCAATTGGAAGGTGAAAAGCTGGAGACTTCTGTTACTTAGGAAACAAATTAACAAGTGATGGACGAAGCAAAGAGGATATAAAAAGTAGGTTGGCTCAGGCAAGGAAAGTATTTCTAGAAAAAAAAAGGAATCTGTTGACATCGAATCTAGATTTAGGTATTAGGAATTCATTTTTGAAGGCCTTTGTCTCGAGCGTGGCACTCTATGGAAGTGAAACTTGGAATATTGTTGCAGCAGAAAAGAGGAGAATTGAAGCGTTCGAAATGTGGTGTTACAGGAGAATGATGAAGATCAGATGGGTAGATAGAGTTACAAGCGAGGAGGTATTAAGACGCGTGGGAGAGAAGAAATATTTCTGGCAACTGTTAATGAAGAGAAGAGATGATAGGTAGGTCACATACTAAGACATCCAGGAATAGCAAGCTTAGTTATAGAAGGAAGGGTCGAGGAAAAGAACTGTAGGGGTGGACCAAGGTTAGAATATGTTAAACAGATAGCCTCGGATGTAGGGTGTGGTAGCTATGTAGAGATGAAATGATTAGCTCAGGACAGGGAGACATGGAGAGCTGCATCAAACCAGTCAAAAGACTGAAGACTCAAACAACACAGTTTGTAATAATATCTCGAATTTTTTCAGGTTAGGGTATATAATTACTTGCTTCCCGCCTAATGTAATTAGCCACAATTTGTGTTGACCGACGGGAAAGCTTTCTTTAATAGAATTAGGTAGGCAACACTGAGAAAATAGCTCCTAATACTTCAAGACAATCATCAGATATGTTTAAAGTTCGTTTAGACAGATGTCGGACGCGGAAAGTGGTTGGTTCACTATTAGTGAGTAGATTGTTGCAACACTACGAAAATATTAGATGCTGTTTTATGACTGGTAACTTAGTTACCAGCGTACTGCTTGGGGCAGCTCGTAGCACGAACTAACCACTAGCAATTGTTCTACACACTTCCATTGGTGTTTCGTATTCCCGCAAATTGAGTCATAATTACTGTATACTAACATGGACCTTGGATTACTTTAAAATTTGTCATCCTCCTGGTGTAGTCACTAGCAATTTTGGCTGTTACCGTGGGGGGTTCGGTTCGAATTTTGTTTCTGTCAAGAAATTTAATTCTGGTCTGATGGCTGGAACAGGGTATACTCAGCTCCATAATGCAGAACTGAAAAGAGGTGAATTTGATTTCCACTTCAACCATCCTAGAAATTGTTTCCCATCGTCTACCCACATATTCCAGCCAAATGCCATTACGGTACCTAAATTATGGCCACGGCAGACTCCTATTCAAATTTTAGCCCCAATTTCAAATACGCACACTACTATGGACATCACAATACAACAGTTGCTTTCCACGGTGGGTGAGTGGTTAACGTGTCGGTCTACTAACATCAAGCTTGCAGGTTCTCATGTCATACGATGTTGCCATGTCAAAGAACCCATTTGAATACAGTAGGCCGTGTTCATAATGGCAAATTAATCTCGAGGGTTTCCGCCAACACAAAGTTCCTCATTTCTCTACTACACTGGTCAAAACAATTAGGGGATCAGTTGAGATATCTAGGTTCTGACGTATTGTCATCGGCAGAATGACCTAAAATGGTTCGACGTCATTCTGTCGGTTCTACGGGGTGGATACATCAACATTAAGGCAACCGAGATAGTGGTAATAACAGAAAGTTGCTACAGAGGGGGTTCGTGGGGACGTGTGTTTACTCTACCAAACGAATGACACAAGCAGTTGGGTTCAGATGGTGTAGTGAGCAGGTAGTGCAATGCAACAACAACGTGACTTACGCGAAGGAATTGCATGGAGAGCCATAGGAAGGTTGGAAGCGGGACAGACACAGAAGAAGGGGGCTGCAGCTATTGGAGTGTCCCAAAGTGTAATTTCCAGGACCTGGACGTGATTTCAGACAACAGGAACCGTTAAAAGAAGGCCAGGTAAAGGTCGTCCACGGGTAACATCAGCAGGAGATGACCGTTATCTCCGGTTAACAGCCCGCCGAGACAGGAGGCTGAATGCAACACACCCTCCAGGCGGCAACAGGACGCGCAATATCAACACAAACAGTCCGAAATCGCCTTCGGGAAAGTGGCCTCAACTCACGGAGGCCTATGGTGCATGTCCCATTAAAACCACGCCACCGTTTAGCCCGCCGAAACTGGGCGGAGGAACATCAGGATTGGCGTCGTAACGAATGGCACCGAGTTCTGTTCACAGACGAGTCAAGATTTTGTGTTCAGGCTGACAATCGTCGTTCCCTCATCTGGAGGGAACGTGGAACTCGGAACAATCCCGCTTATGTGCAGGAAACAGCACCATATCATGGTGGTGGACGAATGGTTAGGGCTGGGGTCAGTATTGGCGGACGTACGAACCTCTTTGTCGTTCAGAATGGCGCTTTGACTGCTCAGAGGTATCGAGACGAGATCCTTCGACCGTTTGTTGTGCCCTACGCTGGTGCCATAGGTGATGGGTTCATTCTGGTGGACGATAACGCACGTTCCCACAGAGCTGCACTGGTGGACAACATGCTTGACGACGAGGGCATTGAACGAATGGAGTTGCCAGCTTGTTTACCGGACTTAAACCCAATTGAGCATGTCTGGGATGCACTTGGCAGACGCACTACAGCCGACCAGCACCTCCCACAACGGTTTCCGAGCTGGATATTGCACTCACGGAAGAATGGCCAAATATCCCTCAAGAGCTGATTGATAACCTCATATTGTCCATGCCACACCTGTGTGCAACTGTCCTGACCGTCCGAGGTGATCACACACCATATTAGAGGGCAACGAGAATGCCTTTTTCACTAATATGGTAGCCCCATGGTGCCTCGCTCTAAGTAATCACCATGTAAACCTCCAGTAAAGAGTTGAGACAGCACAAAATTGTACTGTAGCACACACAAATTGCAATTGTAACCGATCTCTGAATAAAAGACGTTACCATATGTATCTTGTGTATGATATCTCACCTGATTCCCTAATTGTTTTGACCAGTGTAGAAAGCGCTATAGTGATCAAGGAGCTTAGATATCTAACCTCCTTGACTTTCATAGTGCTTCAAGGAACAACGAAATTCGACAAGCAAGCTACCCTCCTGGTGTCAAATAACAAAGCTTGCATCCGGTACCCGAGACCATACGATATTATTATTTTTAATACCAGAGGTTATCAGACAGATTACGCGTACATGACCACGATATCGCAAAGCACCAAAGTCAATCGATCAATTCATTTGGGAGCTAGGGACATCTTGGTCATCAGGTCTGAACCCAATTGTTTCATGATCTTATTCTTCTTTTTCTACATCTTCTAGCCCCTATCGTTCCGGATGTCGGCAACCATGTTGGCTGTGCTTTCTCTGTTCTGAGCCGTCTCGATGTCTTGCGAGTCCAGCCTCTGAGGTTTCTTAGCCGGGAAGTTCGTCTCCTGCCAACACTTCCCTTTCCAGGTATTTTTCCTTGCAGAATTTATTGCTTCTGTTGCACGTAATGTGACCGAGGTATTGCATCTTTCTCGTATAATATCTCCCAAGAGAGGCCATAGTGGCAACTGAATGCTAGACCAGACTGATGGACAGTGCGTTCTGATGAACAGTAAATTAGACTGACGGCTTGAGACATCTCGTATCGAGTTTTTGTGGCTACAATCTGACAGCTTGTCGCATTAAATGTGACGCTATTCTCCAACGTGTCACTGTCAAGCGAACTGTCAGGCTACTATAATGAAGATGACTACATTGAATTATTGATTATTGACTCACACTGAATTAATGTATCGATGAGAATGAAGTCTCACGTTCTTACAGTAACATGAGCATAGATGTCTGCATAATAATTGGACATCTTCAAGCTAATGTAATATTAAAATTAATGTTCAAGGCACCCAACAGGTATTAAATTAAAATTTACCGGCACATCAGTTTAATGTGCCAAAACAACTTCATCAATTTCCGGTACCGTACTCTATTTACATCATGATGAGTTGGCCTGGATCTGCCTCGAAGGTAGTGGAAACTTTAAATAAATTTCCCTTACCCGAGTTTGTATCCAGATCTTCCAAATTTGGAACCTGACATAGTTGTCGTTAAGTCATTGAGAGGTTTTGAGATATTGTGCATATGTAGCCCTGTGTACATGTGTGTGTGTAATCTGCTCATAAATGTATGTCATTGTGATGGCTGTAGTACCAGTATGTACATTAATAATTGAAGCTAGAATTTTTGAAGGTGATCACCATGGCATTAAGTTAGGAACCATCCCGGCAACGGTCAGGAAAAAATGTGGAGAGCTACGGCAAACTACGTCTAGGACAACTGAGGTGGGAATCGATCCAATCTCTTCCCAGTTTGGTTTGCGAGGCTGAGGGTGCCTCGTTCCATCAATCAGACAATAATTTTTATTGGAAGAGCTAGGAATCAAACCCAAGACCTTTCGATCTGGAGTTTCAGTACGTACCCCGAGACCACATGAAACCTTCACACAGGCTATATATTGTGTATAGTAAATATTTGCGGTTGTTGTTGCTAATTAATTACGTATTTTACTATTCCATAGTCCTTTCACCCCGTGTACTTGGGTGTGTGTAGGATTTGTCTAATAACTTATGTTATTTTAATGTCTGTAGTAGCATGAAGTGAAGAATTGAACTGTCCAAATCCATAGTATGAATGAAGCTTGCTGAAGAGACACAAATCTGTAAGATTGATCTTATGCTGATGTGTAATAGGTAGAAATGATGACGCTTTCGAGCTTCAAATCTGAACGTTACAAGTTTTCTACATTAGGTGCCAAATAGATGTCAACAAACTAAAACTTTTGCTTTGGAAACCAGTGCTCCAAGAAAGAAGTATAGTATTGCACGAGTTTATGGTAAACTATATATCTAAAGTATTCATGGCATTACTGTATTACTCCACGTGGTCTAAGCAATGATTCTTACGGCTGGATTTCCTTCCTGAAATCCACAGTGTGACTCAGCGTTAATAATTGATATCAGTGAATAGAGTGCCCTATACGTTATACCCGACGTTATACTAAGTCGATTTATTTTTAGCCTATTTTCAATTTTGAAAAAATAGGCTTATGGGATCACCTTTTGTCCGTGTGTGTGTGTGTGTGTGTGAGGTGTGTGTGTGTCCCCCCCTAATAAAATCTAAACGGCTGGAGCGATTTCAATGAAACTCGGTAAGTTCATAGCACTATTCCCGGCGACCCCGACCGTTCCCTTCAAATTTTGTTATGTCTCACCAATCCAACATGGCGGCTGTACGAAATATTTCACCAGCATTCAATATCTCCGAAACTATTCCCGATATCACCCTGGAATTTTTTACGGTGATAAAGGGAACTACTAGAAGTTCACCTATGTGACTTTTGAAAAACTTGTAACTACAAAACCAACATGGCGGCCACGCTAATTTGCGACTTTTAAATAGACGTTTCTCGCAATTTAACCAACCGAACGCAACAAATCTTGGTACAGTATATGTCTATACACATTGTAATGCACCGATATCTAACTTCGTTCAATTATTTACATAACCACAAGATGGCGGATGTGTGAAATAATTCACCGGCATTCTATATCTCTGAAACTATTAGCGGTATTACCCTAAAATTTTGCACGGAGATAAAGGGCACTATTGGAAGTTCGCCTATAAGACTTTCAAAAACCAGTTAACTACGAAACGAACATGGCGGCCAAGCGAATTTAAAAATTTAAATAGACCTTTCTCGCGATTTAATGTTCCAAACGCAATGAAATCTAGTACAGGAAATGTTGATACACATTGTAATGCACTGGTATCTAATTTAGTTCAATTGTTTGCATAACCTCAAGATGGCGGCTGTGCGAATTTTAAAATTACGTTTTTATTTCTTGTGTCGTAATAATGCGATCAAAGTGAAAGTTTGAATAATGAGCCTACGCAATAATTTTCCTTTAATGGTACATTTAACAGTCCAACATGGAGACCATCCGAAATATTTCGACGGCTCTGAACATCTACGAATCTATTATAGCAATCAAACTGATTTTTTTATGTTCTTAGGGGTATGAACTTAAGTTCACCTATAGGACTTTCAATAACATGGTGATCACAAATCGAACATGGTGGCGACGCGAACTATAAATATTCACATGGACGTTTCTCGCAATTTAACCATCCGAGTGCAGTGAAACTTGGCACAGTAAATCCTTATACGAATATTAATCCACTGGCATCTAATTTATTTCAATTGTTTCCATAATCAGAAGATGGCAGCTGTGCGAAATTTTAAAATCTCCTTGTTACTTCTTGTGTCCTAATCATGCGATTGAAGTTTGAATGCTACACGTACACAATCTTCATGTAACAGTACATAACTCTAGGACCTACATATATAAAATCCAACATGGCTACCATCCGAAATATTTAATCGGCTCTCAATATCTACGAATCTATTACAGCAATCAAACTGGCAATTTGTATGTTGATAGAGCCAATTATTATTAGTAGGATTTATGAAAATAGGCTATTTAGTTCTTCACGGAACTACTTGTTATTTTGTTGAATTATATTACCAGTAGCGCACGTGCACGAATTCGTGGAACATTGATACTCTAATGTATGCTGTAAATATTGCCAAGAAGAAATTAATTACACCAGCACACTCAAATATTTATTTTAGATCTCTATAGTCACAGTTGAGGATCCACGATCCAACATCACTGAATAAGTCTACATTCTGACATTTGTCTGAAGTTGAAGATGGGAAGCCATGGAAAATTAATACAAGGATGTCTTTAAACCCTCTAATTATCTGAATCCAATGCATTAACAATACGACCAACAGCCTTTAATTCGTCCTTACTAAGCGCATTCATATAGCACATGGGCCGGAATGTTGGGATCCAGCCTACCTCTCCGTTCTGTTACGATAACTACTGACTGTTAGCGACCGCGCCGCTCAAGTGTTGCCTACAAATGGAACAGTAAATTAACGGGGCAAACTGTACATTTTAACAAGAAGTTCCGTGACGAACTAAAGAGCCTACTTTTCTTAAAATTTAAGATTCATGTCAATGAATAATCTATATGGATGTATCTAGAATAATTACGAAATTAAGTTGGTAATATCAAAATTTCTAATTAGTTCGAAATACTGTATACCTGGCATAATGTAGCCTAATAGAGAACTACAGTTGGCAGCCCTGGTGACTGAATATATTCTTTGTTCCATCTCTTAAGGTACAGATTACAAAATTTGGTTGAAGTCCAATGGATAGCATGGACGTTACATGCAGTTAAACATTGGATCCAATAGTGCGTAAAATCATGTTGGCAACAATGACATACATGTATTGGTCAGAAATAATCTGAAATAATATGATCTATTGTTGTGTCAATTTTGAATGTAATCCATTAGTTAGTATAGAAGTTACATGCATTTTTAAACTGGACCTATCAGCAGGCTTAGAATCATGTTGGCAGCACTGGCCTAGGCCTATATTAGTTACTCCAAATTAATCTAGAATGCCAGGTACTATACGTGTGCAAAGTTTAGAGCTATTGGCTTGCATACTTTCTGATATATTGATATTAGGGTAACAAAAATAGAGACAGTATTTATTAACAGTTTGCAGCCCTGGTTACTCTTAAGAATCGACATAGTCATATCTGTTATGGTACACATAGCACACACGAAATTTGGTTGAAATCCAAATGATAGTATAGAAGTTACATGTATTTAAAGTTGGACCTCTCAGCAGGCTTAGAATCATGTTGGTAGCACTGACGTATATAATTTACTCCAAATTAATATAGAATGTCAGGTACTATACGTGTTCATAGTTTAAAGCTGTCGGCTTGCATACATTCTGATATATGGATATTTGTATTTTAAAAAAATTGAGAGCATTTATTAACAGTTGGCAGCCCTGGTGGCTCTTAAGAATACGCTCAGTCATATCTGTTTATGTACACATAGCACAAACGATATTTAGTTGAAATCCAATTGATAGTGTAGAAGTTATAGGCTATGCATTTAAAATTTGGACCTATCATCAGGCTTATAATCATTTTTGCAACACTGCCATGTATGGCCTCCTGGAAAATTAACTGCAATATTATTATCCATACGTGTGCCAATTTTGAAATAGCCCCCATTCATACCTTCCAAGATATCCAACATGGAGCTCAAATTTCAATTGCGATTTTTCAGCAGTTGGTAGCACTGACATTATTTTCAAATATGGGCGTGAGATATTCAGGTATAGATCTTTACTCCTACCAAATTTAGTTTTGATTGCTGCAGCCGTTTAGGAGCTGATAGGGGACACACACACACACACACAGCCAGACAGACAGACAGACAGACAGAAGGACAGACAGACAGACACACGTTTGCCCGATCTCATAAGTCTACTTTTTCCTCATTTTTAGCCTATTTTCAATTTTGAAAAAATAGGCTTATGAGATCACCTTTTGTCCGTGTGTGTGTGCGTGTGTGTGTGTGTGTCCCTAATAAAATCTAAACGGCAGGAGCGATTTCAATGAAACTCGGAAAGTTCATAGCACTATTCCGGGCGACCTCGACCGTGCCCTTCAAATTTTGTTACGACTTACCAATCCAACATGGTGGCTGTGCGAAATATTTCACCAGCATTCAATATCTCCGAAACTATTACCGATATTACCCTGACATCTTCTATGGTGATAGAGGGAACTACTATAAGTTCACTTATGTGACCTTTGAAATCCTGGTAATTACAAAACCAACATGGCGGCCAAGCGAATTTGCAACTTTTAAATAGATGTTTCTCGCGATTTGGCCAACCTAACGCAATGAAACTTGGTACAGTATATGTTTATATACATTTTAATGCACAGACATCTAACTTCGTTCAATTGTTTACATAATCACAAGATGGCGGATGTGCGAAATATTTCACCGGCATTCTATATCTCTGAAACTATTAGCGGTATCTCCCTAAAATTTTGTACGGAGATAAAGGGCACTACTGGAAGTCCATCTATAAGACTTTCAAAAACCGGTTAACTACAAAACGAACATGGCGGCCAAGCGAATTTGAAAATTTTAAATAGACCTTTCTCGCGATTTAATGTTCCAAGCGCACTGAAACCTGGTACAGGAAATATTTATACACATTGTAATCCACTGGTATCTAATTTAGTTCAATTGTTTACATAACCTCAAGATGGCGGCAGTGCGAATTTTAAAATTAAGTTTCTATTTCTTGTGATGTAGTCATGCGATCGAAGTGAAAGTTTGAATAATGAACCTACGCAATAATTTTCCTTTAATGGTACATGACTCTATGGCCTATACATTTAACAATCCAACATGGCGACCATCCGAAATATTAAGACGATACTGAATATCTACGAATCTATTTTAGCAATCAAACTGCATTTTTTAATTTCCATAGGGGCTATGAACTTAAATTCACCTATAACCTGGTGATCACAAATCCAACATGGCGGCGACGCGAATTATAAATATTCACATGGACGTTTCTCGCAATTTAACCATCCGAGTGCAGTGAAACTTGGTACAGTAAATCCTTATACGAATGTTAATCCACTGGCATCTAATTTATTTCAATTGTTTCCATAACCTCAAGATGGCAGCTGTGAAAAATTTTAAAATCTCCTTGTTACTTCTTGTGTCCTAAATATGCGATTGAAGTTGGAATACTACACGTTCACAATAATCTGCATGTAACAGTACATAACTCTAGGACATACATATATAAAATTCAACATGGCGACCATCCGAAATATTTAGTCGGTTCTCAATATTTACGAATCTATTACAGCAAAGAAACTGAAATTGTGTATGTTGATAGTGGCAGTTAACATAAGTAGGATATATGAAAATAGGCTGTATAGTTCTTCACGGAACTACTTGTTGCAAAATGTGAAAAGTAGGCTAAAAATCTGCTCTGTTCTAAGACTTCTTAAAAACATATCGGGAAATTTCAGCTGAGGTGTTCTCTGTTGTAATACTAAGGAGTACCAGTATATTCAGCTTATGTTTATAGGATAGTCCTGGGTGTTGGTTATTGCACGTACGCGTCACTCATTGTTTAATGTCAGTCCTTCCATTTGGTTACTTCAAAGAGCTTTAATTAACTGGTAGGCCTATTTCAATTTTGTTTCTTGTGTTATGGATGTCGTTAAGCTGGCGTGCCTACTTGACATAAAGTGTTCAAATTATTATTTACTTTCGAAGACTAACATGGTTCACTTTCTACTTCATCAATGTCACGGAAAGCAATCAAATCACTACTATTGAGCTGTTTTAATACTATTTATTTCGGTTCCGCTGGTTAAGTTATGGATTTAGTTGGTAACATGGAAATAACATAACTACATTACGAATGTGTGATTATATGAATGATTTAGGCCAGTAAGTACTAAAAGTCGTTCGAAGATCAATCGAGCCCATACACGTAAAATGTTACATATAGTGAGTTGTGTTTGTTAGTATTCATTTATTAAGCTACATACATTTATTTAGCCCATGGCGGCTAAATACAATACAATTTAAAATACATTTGAATTATATTCCCCGACAATAAAACAAAAGTTACGCCCAATTTCAAACAAAAGAAATCTACGAGAGCTGTTCTTTTTCAAGTTTCAATCGACTGTATACACATAACAGATTGACACACCAAACTTATTTTACCACTAAATGTTTGGTTGTTTTATTCTGATGTCTCAACATAATCGCCAAAACGATTGAAACATTTGTGTTATGTTTATACCAACTTTCCAATGCCCTCGGCAAAAAATTCTGCCGCCATTGAGGTGGGTACATCTGGACAGTCTCTTGAAGTTTTTCCTTTTTGGCGAGGCGTTGCTGTCCAACCATACCTTGAATTTTCGAAGAAGGTGAAAATCATTCACGACCGCACTGTGCCAACGTTACGATAGCATTTTTCAATGGCGGCTTCGGTGGCATAGTTGGTAGCATGCTGAGCTTCTATATCCAAGATCGCGGGTTCAAACCCGGACAAAGTCGTCGGATTTTTAAGAGCGTTAAACATTCCTCAGTATGCCTTCCTTCAGAGGGGAAGTATAGCCGGCGGTCCCATATCATAGATTTATGGCATGTTAAAGAACCTTCCACTAATTACACCTGTGTGAAGCTAAATTATATATAGGTTAAACATTCGACAAACGCTCTTAGGCTCCGACATTCGTCGCCAGGAGCCGACTGCGGTGGCATCTGGTAATCAAGTTCTGAACTAGTAGTCGTTGACGGTGGCGTTTGGCGGCAAAAGTAGGAACTACTTGAAAAAATTCAATGTCTGCAGTCCTCACATGAATTGAATACAGATAACACACACTAATACAGTCATCACAATTAACACAGGTTATCAGACAGATTCTACATACACCCAAAGTACACGGGGCTACATGACCGCGTTGTCGCAGCCCCTAAACTCAGGAACCAACCAACCAAGAATTTTGAAAGAATTCAAGTGTGAAGTTTTGGACCATCTGCCGTTTAGTCCAAACCAGTACTGAATGATTTTTTTCGAAGTATTAATTATGCCTAATGACATAATTTGAATGGGATTAACTTTAAATCATTTTATCGAGCATATCGATCCGAGCCCTAGTCATAAACATCTGGGTCCTGGCAATATTTTTTTAAAAATGTCGGTTTACCCTCCAGGGTTGGCCTTTCCTTCGGACTCAGCGAGGGATCCCACCTTTACCGCATCCAGGACAGTGTCCTGGAGCTTGGAACATCAAGTCGAGGGAAACAACTGGGGAGGTGGAACGAGCACCTCACCCAGGCGGCCTCACCTCCAAAGCGAACAGGGGCCTTATGAAGGGATGGGAAGATTGGGAGGGATAGGAAAGGAAAATGGAAGGAGCGGCCGTGGCCTTACGTTAGGTATCATCCCGGCATTTGCCTGGAGACTAAGTGGGAAACCACGGAAAACCAGTTCGAGGATGGCTGAGGTGGGATACAAACCTCCTTTACTCATATGGACCACCCGAGGCTGACTAGACCCCGTTCCAGTCCTCATACCAGTTTTCAAATTTCGTGGCAGAGTCGGGCAGCTAACCATGCTGACCACTACACCACGGAGGCGAATCCTAGTAATGATATTCAACAAATTCGGATTGTATCCGCAAATTTACTTCAAACATTATCCCCTGCTTATCCGCTATCCGTACAGCCGTGCAAACTATATCCGCGTATCAAATATATTTATATCCGCTGGTTTATCCACGGATATCCACATCTACGCAGGGCGTTACCTATAGAGCAGTGGTTCTTAACCGGTGGTCCACGAGTGCCTCGGGAGTGGTCCACCAGTACGTATAAAAAAGTGGCCAATAAATGGGGATTTCGAAAACGATGTGCGTTGAACGAGAATCATCCGAATGTATTCGCAACGATGACTATCAGGTTTTGAATGGAAATATCTTTAAAATGAGTGTTATTAAGGAAGGGTTACAACTGATAGGGTGAATTGGGGAGGGGGTGGTCCGTACATGATTCAATGTGAGGCTGAGTGGTCCGCAGACTTCTATGGGTTCAGAACCACTGCTATAGAGCAACGCTTCCTTCCACTCCCAATGCCCTATTTCAAACAGATAGATATTAACAGTATTTGAAACAATGCATCACCACCACCTTTCAGTGTCGGTCTGTACATCAGTAATCGCCTCCCATGTTCCTCGGTTCATTTGCAGCACTGTACCTCCATATGCTGTCCCGTAACAATATACAAATCACTCGAAAATAATGTGAATGAATGGCGACGCTTTCCACATGAAGAGATTTCCTGCCAATGAATAGTAAAAATAGGTATTGTATTCTCCAAAAGCAACAGCAAATCCATTGAGCCGGATTTCATGGCGATATAATTTTCCACACGGATCGTGTGGATGTACGCACGATTGGAAGTTAGTTTTCAATTTCCGCGATCATATCTATCGAGGCGGATAGTACTATTGTACTGGACTGTACCATATGGCTGAACAGTGAAGTTGTGATGGAATATTAATTATTCGGTAGTCTTTATTTGTTAGAATGACATCCACCTCGTAGCACAGTGGCTAGCATTCTTGGCTGCCACCCCTGAGGCCCGGGTTCTGTACAGAAATATAATTCTGGTCTGACGTGAGTGCTGGATCGGGGTACACTCAACCTCGTGAGGCATAACTGAGGGGAGGCGGGTTCGATTTCCACCACAACCACCTTGGAAGTGGTTGTCCGTGATTTCCCACTTCTACTCCAGGAAAATGCCGGGATGGTTCCTAGCTTAAGGCCACGGCGGGGGCCTCGGTGCTAAATGACCACGATGTCCAAGCCCTTCAAATCAAAAGGAAGGTGGTGTTAGAATGACAGTTGCATAGAAAAATGACATTTTTAAAAATTTATTTATTTATCGTATGATTTTAGGTGTCGGGAGTGTTCGAGGACTTGTTCGGCTCACCAGAGGCTGTAGCTGCTTCAATCGGACACCCATAGGGTAAGCTACAAGTTCCGTTCAATTTCAAGTAGTTCCAACTTTCTCTACCAGATGCCACTGATACCTTGTGGTGAACGTTGGAACTTTGATAGAGCGTTCCAACGAAATCTAACCTAGAAATTTAGCTTCACACAAGTTTAGTTAATGGAAGGTTCTTTTACATGCCATAAATCTATGACTTGATATGCCGGCTTTACTTCCCCTCCGAAGGAAGACATACTGAAGGATTTTTGACGCTCTTCAAATATCCGACGACTTCGGCCGTGTTTGAGCCCGCGATCTTGGGCACAGCAGTTCAGCATGCTACCAACTACGCCACCGAAGTCGCTAATGTCATAATGAAAATGGTAAATAAATTATGTATTGGAGATGTTGTTCTTGACTGTTGTCATTGCTTCATGTAGAGACTTGGGACACGGCAGTAATCAGACTGATGCACATGGGTATATTTTTAATTCTTACTGACAACCTGGATTATTGTCGGGCCCAGGCCTAGGCTAATGGAAAGATAGGGCTAGTTGAATGTGACCGTCAATCTTGAAACCATTAGACTCACGTTATACGGAATCTGAACCATTGTACTCCACTTTTTACCTGGAATTTCCAAATGTATTAACAAGGAATTGAACCTGGTCCACACCGGCTCACCAACACGTCCCATTGATATCTATTCTAGTGTGTGTACTTTTAGCTTAGGCTAGCATTGTGAAGGAAGAGTCCGTGGTCTTACGCAATGTATTATCCCTGTAATGGCTTGGTGTTGAAGTGAAAGAAACACTTCTATAGAATTGAGATGGGATTTGATTCCACCGCCTCTTCTCTACTATCATTAGGAGGCTGAGTACTGTACATTATGTTACTTCAGTTTGCTCCTTTATGGATGAGAGGAACCTTGGATACGAACCTCATATGCTATTTTTGTGTGTGAAACATGTGTGATGACCAGAGCAGGTGTTAATCAAATAAATGAACTTATTTTGGTCCTTACACACCATAAGTGGCTTGCGAAGGACAGATAACAAATACAGGATGTTTAGAAAAAGTGTCCGATATTGCAACAGGGGTTGGAATTGGTCAAAACGAGAAGAAATGTTCCTATAAACATATGTCCGGAAACAAATACCTGTTGAGATATGAGCCATTTTACTTGTGTTGAGTATTTAAACTTCAGACAATGGACGTCTTCCGAACTAATGAACACTCGACTGTCACGCACGTTTAACAGAACACACGTTGGTCCAACATCCATCAACACCACCAACCAGGAGCTGTGATGATTTCAGCCGGGTTGTCCGCGGATACCATCTGCACTTTACAAGAAATGCTCCACATGTTACCACGATTTCGTTCACATGCTTTGGCTCTTCTTCACAAGGAATCCCGAACTCGTTCAATCACGCCTGGCTGGTCATGGATTTGAGCACACTCATTGGTTGGTTGGTTGGTTGGTTGGTTGGTTGGTTGGTTGGTTCTTAAGTTTAGGGGCTGCGACAACGCGGCCATGTAGCCCCGTGTACTTTGGGTGTGTGTAGAATCTGTCTGATAACCGGTGTTAGTTGTGATGACCGTATATGTGTGTGTTTTATCTGTTTTTTAATTTAAGTACAGACTGCAACTTAGAATTTTTCAAATAGTTCCTACTTTTGCCTCCAAGCCCCACCGTCAACGACTACTAGGCCAAGTTCAGAACTTAGCTACTAGACGCCACCGCAGCCGGTTCTTAGCAACGAACGTAGAAACCTAAGAGCGTTGTTTAGATTCTTAACCTATCCAATTTAGCTTCACACAGGTGCAATTAGTGGAAGGTTCTTTAACATTCCATAAATCTATGACATAGGACCACCGGCTTTACTTCCCCTCCGAAGGAAGGCATACTGAGGGATTTTAACGCTCTTAAAAATCCGTCGGCTTCAACCGGGTTTGAACCCGCTATCTTGGGCATAGAAGCTCAGCATGCTACCGACTACGCCACCGAAGCCGCCACACTCATTGGTCACACGCTCTTGTTACATCTGTACATTGCCGATGAGTGTGGCATACACCAGTGTCTTTAAATGTCCCCATTGCCAGAAATCCAATGGATTAAGGTCCAGTGAACGGGGAGGCCATGTTACTACCGTTTGCTAATCCATAGCAGAAAACCATGTTTGTCATTTCCCTCGAGGAATACTCCATCGCACTGTTTACGTCGTCCACACAGCACGGGACCACCAGTCTGGTGCGGGAACCGCACTGCACTGCCAGCACAACCGCAAACTATGACTGAACATCTGACTCATGCAAAGACCTTCAACGGAAGGACGCCTGCACCACCGAACACAACGCCTCCTCCACGCGGGTAAAGTGGTGCATATCTCAACAGGTATTTGTTTCCGGACATATGTTTATTGGAACATTTCATCTCGTTTTGACCAATCCCAACCCCTGTTGTAATATCGGACAATCATTTCTAAATACCCTGTATGTTAAACCTCTTAAAAGAAAAATCACTACCACCACCACCCGATACCTTGAGACTTCAAATATTGATTTATCACAACAGTGTATTCAAGTGACTGCTGTTACAGTTGTTGCCATTTCATTCTATTTAGTGGCTTTGGACAGAGAGGACATAAGCTCTATGTACTTCAATGTGTGTAGGATCTGTCTAATAACTTGTGTACTCGTACCAAGCGCTAATAGCTTAATTGATTAGGGCATCTACCCAATTCGCAACCCCCGTAAACTAGAGCATTTCCCCCGACCAGAGCTCCCATCCACACGCCCAAATCCAAGTCCCCACACATTCACTAAAACTCACCCCATTAGATCACACCCTCCAAATTAGACACAAACACCCCTTTGTTCGACCAACCCTTATTCCCGGTCCGAACAATATTGTGGCCTTAAAATAACAAACCTGAAGAAAGTCTAAAAGTGAATAGGAAAACCACGACAAAATGACTTCTAGAAGGGCTGAGAATGGCATTGATCCCAACTCTTTTCTCAGTTATCCTCATGAGGTTAACTACTCCCCGTTCCATCCCTCATAAAATAAATCCTCAACATCAGAAAAAGAAATCGAACTACGATACCTTCTGCTAGACCCCGATGATGGTATCCCGAGGAAAAGTGTAAATTCCCGGGAAAAGGCGTGGAAATTCGTCGTATCATTTAATTGAACTATGCATCATTTATAGTTGCCGGCCCCATGGTGTTGGGGTAGCGTGCCTGCCTCTCACCTGGAGGCCCCGGGTTCGATTCCCGGCTCCGTCAGGGATTTTAGAAACTGACGTGAGGGTTGGAACGGGGTGCACTCAGCCTTGTGAGGACAATTGAGCAGCTGTCTGACAGTGAGGCAGCGCCCCGATCACGAAAACCAAGATTAAGGACCAAGGGGACCCGATGCGCTGATCACGCGTCACCCCAATATCTGCAGGCCAAATTGGCTGGGCAACGGTCGCTTGGTAGGCCTAGGCTCTTCATGGGCTGTAGCGCCAGGGGTTATTATTATTATTATCATCATTTACAGTCCCTGATCCGCTCATGGTAATGTACTTGTTTGCACTTGTCCTCATGATTCATCATGATGCGTACGAATATTTGACTGGGGATTTGCGCTTGAAACTCGGCACATTCCACATAATGCCAACAACTTCCTATAGCGAGAATGTATTGCCTTAATACAGTGCTGCATTTCCGACGTTATTACACCGCTTAGTAGGATGGTAACGGCCGAGAAGCCAGTTTTCTCTATTAAAGGTACACAACAGTGTAAAATATTATGGTTCGCTAGGTCTCGTACCAAATGCTATGTTCTTGTGCTGTCTGTCTTCATTTGGGTCTTCATTGTCCGCTTTATAATGTACCTGATATACAGGCAGGCACCAAGCCGTGTAGGACAGCGTTATTTAAAACAAATGAACAGTTAAAAGGCATCCTTCGAAATTGGCAGGAACCATTCAACTAGTAGCCTACAGTGTGTGAATATACATTCGGGTACCGACTGAACTTATAATCCGGTCACTACTAAATTTTGTGAAAATAAACCACCCTATGAGATAAATTAGATGCCTAAATGTGAAAGTTATCAGCAGCATAGTATCAAAATGGCGTCCATGCGATGTATTCAATCATTATAATCCGCAACTCATGCACCAATGAAGCAATAATCACAGTAGAGGGCGTTTTATCTACGTAGTTTTATCTAAGGAACAGGGGCAGATGATCTCACTGCCCCACCCCTTAAAACAACAACTAACTGACTATATATTGAACCTATTTTCTCGAGGTGATAACGTTATCATTTTGAATATTACATGCAGACGCCATCTTGAATTTATATAATATAATAGTGTATTAAATAACTCTCAATTTTTATAGCTACAATTTCGAAAATAAGTAGTCATAGAAGTGGTTTTGTATGCTCAAAGCAAACGAACAGCTATAACTTAATATACATTCAATATGGTGGCTGGGGACACTTTCAAAACATTCAAATCAATACTTTAGAAAGTAAGTAATCGCGCAATTAACACGAAACTTGGCAAGAGATTTTGTGCGATACATCGGTACCAGTAATAGGACAATCACACTGAATATGGCGTGCAGTGGCCATCTTGAATTTTTAGAAACAGAAACAAACAACTCTCAGTACTTTAGAGCTACAATAACGAAAATTGTTAAAATGGTAGAATCGTACAAGTGGCTTTGTATGCACAAGGTAAAAAAAACTGCCTCTCTATACTTTCAAAATGGCGACTGGATTAGGTATTATTATAATTATCATCACCATCATATATAAAGCCTATAAAAGGCTGAGCTCTATGTTTCACAAAACTCAAGCTCTTAAACCAGAGAGAGTTAGAAGGTCCGGTTTATACCAAAATCTTCCAAATAGTCTCAATAGTACAGGAAAAATCTTGTATTTATTGAAAAGTTATTGGAAAACAAATTATTTATTCAGTTATAATGCGTTCATACAAATAAACAAGACAATAGCCCCTGCCAGAACTGTGTCGCGTCGATCGCGCATAAAAGCACATGCGAGATTTAACGCAGAAGCCCTCTAGTTATTATTATTATTAATATTATTATTATTATTATAGGAAGATGATACCGCCAGTTTACACTAGATCCACAAGGTTTGGGGTTTGATGAAAAACAAGGGAGGTTAATTCACTTGTTTCCTCTTTGGTGTGGGGATAAAGAGGGCTGCTAACAACACAAGGGAGCAAGCAAATGTCCCTACAAGGCAATGAAACAGCGCGGCAAGAAGCTGTGTTCGCGCCTCGCTAGGTCCGGAACACAAGTACCCTCTGTGCCAGTGTGTAACATAAGCGTGAACAAGAAACTAATTATTATACAACGTGCATTGGACTAATCTGAGCCATTCTTAACGCTCCATATAACTCCATATAACTCCATATAACTGACTGGAAGTAGCACAACACAACGACAGTGCTGCCTGCCTCTTTGAAAATAAACGATATTTAACACTTCCATAACTTCTCTTGAAATGTGTAGAAATAGGAAGCCGCAAAGTTCACTTTCGACCTTCTTTTAGGTAGATTTCAATATAAAGCTGCCTATTGCAATGGCTAACATGTTGCTTCTTCCAGAATAGTTTGACTATCCTTGCATTTCACATCCCTCAGACCCCAAAACCACCGTTAGTTCAAAAGGTTATACATAAATTATAAATATATCTGCATACAGGATAAATTCCGTTCTTGTGGGCACGATAAATACCGTCATTTTTCACCGATCACTTTCAAACTTATACATAAAATATAACCTATCACGATCACGGTCAAGTTCATTAATGAAAAAAAAACAGACAAACGGAGTAGAAATGGGGGGCCTTTTTCGAAAAAGTGAAATATACTTTCTTAATGTGGAAAATCGGATTCATCCCAAGTTCATATAATTCTACGGATAAGGGTATTTTTTCAGTACTCTGTCCACGATATCTGTAAGAGCCGGCGATAGACTCACATTTCCAAAGCTTCTACTTTCATTTTGTATGCTTTCTTAATGATTCTTGTTCCAGCAGCATGTGTGGCGATGGGAAATACCGGGGCGTTAATCAGACGTACAGTAGTTTGGTGTTTTTAGTTTTAGTCCTGTTCTTCCATATTTTAGCCTTGACAGTTGATGTCCAGGCCATTACTAGTCACCTCCTGATTTCTTCGGAGCAGTCTCCATTGTTTGAAATCACTGATCCAAAGTAGATGAGGTCCGCCTCAAAGTCAGCTACTTGTTCCATCAACTATCATGACCTTTGGTTTGACCTTGTTGATCATCTCAAGATCATACTCCCGGCTGGCATCCCCTACCCGTTCCAATGTAACTTCCATCTCAGGTCAAGTGAACACCAAGTATACACTTTATTTGGTCATATGTCAGGTGGACCACCAGTGTAAATGGAGAGTTAACATGTGGTGTGAGATGTTTGGCAATAAGATTATAGGGCCTTATTTAGTGAATGGTAACCGAGATGGCAGGGAGTATGCCACCTTTATACAAATAATTCATCCTGATCTTCTGGGTGAGATACCTGTAATGAAAAGGATAATAATGTGGAACCAGCACGACGGATCCTCAGTACATAATACCGTAGTTACACCGTGTTTTGGAATAAAAATATCCTGGTAGGTGGGTTGGTCGTGGGGTACCGGTGAAGTTGCCTGCTCAGTCTCCTGATCTTAACCCCTGGAATTTGTATTTTGGGGGGATGCCTCAGATTCGCTGTTTATCAAGATATTCTGACAACTCCAAAGAGCATGCATGAACGTATCATGCGTGTTTGTAATGCCCTTCGGCAAGCAACACTGGAGGAATCAATGACGTCATTCGTCCATCGAATGAACCTGTGTAATACTGCCAATGGTGACCACTTTGAACATCTAATGTGAATCTTCTCCACTTCGCTGTACGCACTACAAACTGGTAGTAGAGATCTCACTTTCTATGTCGTATTTAATGTTCCTAGTATGGAATGTGCCACAAATGTGAGTAGGTCCTGACGAGTTTCATTGAACTATTGACCAATAAATACACAGTGCCATTTAAATAGGTGTGTACTCATATCTCACTAAAAATACCGCTGTAGGGTTGATTCCCCACCAGTACTACAGCATTTCCCCCTTCCAGCTATACAACTTGTGTATCAAGCTTTCATTTGGAGCTATTGCGGAGTTTACGTAGGTGTTCAAGATAAGTGGGATACTCTGTTTAAGGGACTCCGAAATGTCATATATCGAAAACCTATGCTAATTTCCACTTTTCTACTTACCTCTTACTCAGAAACTATTAACAGGAAATAACCGATTTTTTTCAGGGATGTTCTTAGAAACTTCCTCCAAACTTTGTTACAGGATTTATTGAAATAAATGTATTTTTGATTTTAACTTCTTTTTTAAATTGCACAATTTTAACAGCACCTTCATTAATATTTCCATCTGGCAAAATTTAACTAATGTAAATTTTGAAAGAAAGAAAGACGTGTTTAAATATACCTCATGTAAGGACGAGTTATAGTCTATCTAAAATTTTCAGCTGTGTAAGTTGAAAAGTTCCACAAAAGGAAAAGGGAAATTTTGCATCCAGGGAAACATTTTAGCGAGATATTGGAATCAAAAATTGTCTCCAGTTTTTAGAACATGGCATTACCATAGGATTCCTCTTCTTCCACTTGAAGCACTAGCATCCATTTCGCTGTAGTTCCATTTCTCTTTGCCCCTGCTTCTAACATGCAACCACTTTTTTTTGTACCTACGGACATCTAATAGAAATAAACTTTTGTTGGTTTACTATTAGGACACTAGATTGTGGGAAAGTATAAGGAAAGTAGTCTTAGGAAAGAGATATGAAAAATTATGTGTAGCATTAAAAAGCTAAAATTTCGTAGATTATTATGGCGCAAAACTTTTTTTTTTACTTTTAAAATTTTGAGCATTCCGGGGCCACTTAAGGCATTCGATTTCATTAGACTGAATTCACGGGGCTGATGACCACAGTGTGAAATTCTCTGGCCAGAGGACTGTTTGCTCTAAAAGTCCACGTGCCTACTTAACAAGATCCGCTTAGAGAAGTTGCTCCATTGAAAGCCATCTTCCTTACTTCCACTCCTCAACAAACGGGTTGTACATTCTACGCTATCTCTAATGTGTCTACCTGCTTATCTGCAACCTTACTTTCTTCCCAGTTAATTACCTCTGTGTAGCCTTTACCTCTTCTGCTATCAGGAGGACATGATTGTAAATCAGGGTCTTTCCTGAAGGTGTGCCAGTAAACGTTGCAACAGCCATTATAATCAGGCTGCCTCACAACAATAAATTGAGAAACACAGAGCCGCTCCTCTTGCGAGAGGGAGAGAGAGAGATGAAAATGTTTAGTTTTACGTGACAGTTAATCTCGCGATCACAAGCTATCCTTTTCACGCGGAATGCAAACCACAGGTCGCTAAATGTCATCTAAACAAACAAGTAGTTACATGAAGAACTAAAGAGCCTATTTTCATATTCTCATACATCCAAACGGTATGACTTAGGACACGAGAAATAAACACGAGATTTTTAAAAATTGGGCAGCCACCATTTTTAGTTCTTATAAACTTCCATTAAATTAGACTTCAGTATATTAAGGCTTGTATGAAGATATGCCAGTCAAGTTTCACAGCACTCGGATGAAAATTCGCGAGAAAAATCAATTTATATACGGTACTTAAATTTTGCGTCGCCGCCTTGTTGGTCTTCTGCTCACCAGGTCATTGTATAATTCATGTATAATTAGGCCATAGAGTTAGGTTCCATTAGATGAAGGTTATTGCGTAGGTTCATTATTCAAACTTCCACATTAATCGCATTATTAGGTCACAAGATATAAAGCTATCTTTTAAAATTTCGCACAGCCACCATCTTGAGGTTATGTAAGCAATTGACCTAAATTAGATGTCAGTGCATTACAATGTGTATAAACATTTGCTGTACCAAGTTTCACTGGGCTCAGATGGTTAAATCGCGAGAAAAGTCTACTTAAATGTTTCAACTTCGCTTGACCGCCATGTTGGTTTTGTACTTAACAGATTTATGAAAGGTCACATACGAAGTTTGATGTTTTTCAGTTGGTCAACACGATTGTAACCAATTGTGATGGGTTATCCCTAATCCTGAAAAAAATGTACAAGAGATTAATTAATACACTTGAATCCGAGCGGCTTCGGTGGCGTAATTGGTTGCATAATGAGCTTATATGCCCAAGATCGCTGGTTCAAACCCGGCTGAAGTCGTCGGATTTTTAAGAGCGTTAAAATCCCTCAGTGTGCCTTCCTTCGGAGGGGAAGTAAAGCCGGCTGTCCCATGTCATAGATTTATGGCATGTTAAAGTACCTTCCTCTAATAATTACACCTGTGTGAAGCTAAATTATAGTTACACATTTGACAAACGCACTTAGTTCCTACGTTCGTCGCCAGGAGCCGACTGCGGTGGCATCTGGTAACCAAGTTCTGAACTAGTAGTCGTTGACGGTGCGTTTGGTGGCAAAAGTAGGAACTACTTGAAAAAAATCAATGTCTGCTGTCCTTACTTGAATTGAAAACAGGAACACACACTAATACAGCCACCACAATTAACACTGGTTATCAGACAGATTCTACACACACCCAAAGTACACGGGGCTACATGACCGCATTGTCGCAGCCCCTAAACTAAGGAACCAACCAACACCTGAATCCAAGATGAGTTTAATAAATACACTTTCAGCCTGTTTTCAAAAGACCAGGACGCAGTGATTCTAGACTCCCACGTCCAAGCTCATTACAGTTTATATAGGGTGGAGATTCTTTTATCTCTTATATAGGCCTTTTCCACAGTAAATGGCTCTCATTTTCTCTCACAAGTGTTCATTTACAATTTGTACCCCACTGTGAAAATGAAATATCTTTCCTGTGAAAGCAGGAGAAACTAATAACAGCAGCTTCTTCATATGGATGCCAGCTTTCAGAATTATTCTATGGGTGAAGTCACTAATATGTCCGAAGAGTCAACAACAGAATACTTATTGCATGATTGTTCAAGGAAATGGGTGTCTCCCAGAAAGACAATATAATAAGTACTCCCTGATAACGATCTAGTTAGGGAATGTAAATGTGCCTTAATGCTTCTGTCAAATAAATTATGGCTCTATAACAGCCTCAAGTTTTGATTATATTGTTTGAATTAGAATTAACCTGAATTCTTTAATCATTACGTGATGAGCGCAGTAGTAAAATATTTCACTTAAGGGGAAACATACAGTTTAAGGAGTCAAAACAATAACGGTTTTACTATTATAACTGCGCTTGTCTAAAACCTTTTATAACAATTATGGTTGGTTGGATCCTCAGTTAGGGGCTGCAACAACGCAGTCATGTAGCCCCGTGTACTTTGCTTGTGTGTAGAATCTGTCTGACAACCTGTGTTAATTGTGATGGCTGTATTAGTGTGTGTTATGTGGTTTTTAATTCAAGTAAAGACTGCAGACATTCAATTTGCAAGTAGTTCCTACTTTTGCTACCAAACGCCACCGTCAACGACAACTAGTTCTGAACTTGGTTACTAGATGCCACCGCAGTCGGCTCCTGACGACAAACGTTGGATCCTAAGAGCGTACGTTAAATCTAACCCTTAAATTAGCTTCACACAAGTGTAATTTGTGGAAGGTTCTTTTACATGCCATAAATCTATGACATGGGACCGCCGGCTCTACTTCCCCTCCAAAGGAAGGCTTACTGAGGAATTTTATACATTTACAAGTAAATACACACATCTTGCTGTTAGAAGAAAATATTTAAATTTCCAAAATTCAAATTGTAACAAATTTCGGTATATTGACTTTCACGGCCAAGGAATGAAAACTCAACAATTTTTATTCCGTGTCTTGTGCGTGGTTACGCATAGGACCACCGAGATAGGCTCATCAGCGGGTTCATGATGTCCGCAGCAGTCGCAGTAAAGAAGCACAGGTGCGCTTGATAAGAAGGGAGGTAGCGTGCAGTTCGCTACTCCTGTGGGGGTCCAGTTACGGACACCAAGAGCCCGCTGATGAAACAATTTTGTGTTTTCTAGGCGAAACCCCACACAAGACATGGTTTAAACCTAGAAACATTGCAGAGTTGCAACTATTTTTATCTTGTTTACAAAATTTGGGTCTTACTTTGTGCTGACCTTCACCGTTACCCTCATATCTCACATGTTTATGGGAATGTTTGAACTTTTCCTGTTTTATAAGTGGATGTTAAACCTTGAGATACAAAATGAAATTCACTCAAACCTATTTGGCTGCAATTTATGAAACGTTAAAAATATGTTTTGAGTTTACTCGGAATAAAAATGAAATAATAATGCTTAATTAATTAATAATGTGAAAACTCGTGTAATTGATTTTGTAGCTAAATGTTTGACAACCACTTTAAAAAAAATGAAAGTCCCAACATTCCTATAAACATTGGAAACATGACGGAAACAGTGATCACCACAAAGCAAGAACCAAGTTTGGAAAAGAGGATAAAAATAGGGGCAGATGACCTTGTATTTCCACCCCTTAAAACAACAAAAACTAACTAACTAAGATAAAAATAGTTACGATTTGAATTTTGAAAATTTAAGACGTGCTTCTAATAGCAAGTTGTGTGTGTTTCCATGGAAATGTATATAATTGTTGCACAAGATTTATGACAGGTACAGTTATAATATTAATATCGTTATTGTTGTGGCTTCTTTAAGCTGTATGCAGCCCTATAAGCCTACAGTGAATTGTTCAATTATTATGTAAGTACGTAGAGAAAATCCTAAATATGTCAGGGCGGTTAATTTTACTTTTTCATTCCCTGAAAATAAATAAGAGCAAGGACCAAGCAAGTAATAATAATTTCACACCGAGATTCGACTGCACAAACCATTCCAGCATAACAGCTTAAAGCACTCGCCCTTTCTATTTTTTTTATTTTGAATTGCGCAAGAAAATCATCTACTGTATTTGCTCTGTTTATGTTTCATAGTATAGCATTGGCCCGTGGCGTAGCCGTGCACGGTAAGTCGTTAACTATGAACGTGGTGTCTATTTCACAAGAAATGAAATGCAAATGCCTTGAATATAAAAGTGGAATTATTATTATTTACTATTTTCGTCTGGCTTTTAGTGCCGGGAGTGTCCGAGGACATGTTCGGCTCGCCAGAGGCAGTAGCTGCTTCAAGCGGACACCCCTAGGGTGAGCTACAAGTTCCGTTCAATTTCAAGTAGTTAACTTTCGCTACCAGATGTCAATGAAACCTAGCGGTGAACGTTGGAACTTTGATAAAGTGTTACAACGAAATCTAACCTAGAAATTTAGCTCCACACAAGTTTAGTCTGTGGGAGGATCTTTTGCATGCCATAAATCTATGACATGGGACCGACGGCTTTACTTCCCCTCCGAAGGAAGGCATACTGAAGGATTTTAACGCTCTTAAAAATCCGACGAGTTCGGCCGGGTTTGAACCCGAAATGATAGCTCCAAAAGCCATTATTACATGGTCTCCTGGCAATGGTTCTTCTCACTCATGCCTCTTCAAAATTGTATAACCCAATATTCAGATCTCACTATCTTCAGTAAAATCACTGCATTAAAAGAAAAGGAATACAGCACTATGTAGGCGTACCAATCTCAAAATTCAGAGATTGGATAGGGATTATTAGTTATTGAAATCTTCACTGGATACAAGCAATACTTTTTCCCTTTATTGATTGCAAGTTTAATTTATAATTTTTGAAACTTCGATCGGTCGGTCGGTTGGTCGGTCGGTCAGTCGTCAGTCGGGTTCTTTCCTTAGGACGGATTGTTTTCTCTGGGTGTCTATCTCTTCCGAGAAATCCCACTTGCGCACAAACCTGTTGTTTAAAAGTCTATAGTATACAGCAGTACACTTATCAGCAGCTTCCATCATTTATACGGAACACAGCTAGCATGTCGTGTTTGGTCGATTATTAATTATGATTCAGTACCACGAGCGCCAAGAGTTCCCATGGGGATCACATGGCGATTGGTTTCATGTGAATGAGAACTCGGAACTGGCAATTAGTCCAACAGTGCTATGGTTCGAATCTATTCATGCACATTTATATTGTTTTGTTAAGGACCTTAATGAAGCTAATATGAAAATGTGATGTTAATAAACACGTCTCTATTGCATTGCACTGTTTAATTTAGTGTAATACAAATGCAATTCAACACACAATTATTAAGATTAGGTACATTGGTTCAGTGAGTAACTTACTGCCCAGATATGAGCGGTGGGACGTCTAGAACAGACCAAGTAGCAGGACACAGATCATCAAGAACTTGCCACACACGTGAAGCCGAAAACGCGTGCAGATATCTTCCAGTCAGCTGTCAATTGATATCGACCACTACCTTTCTACAGCGAGGTCCTTCTCTAAATGACAGATCCTCACAGAGGCCACGTGGCGTGTGGGTGGGGATGTATCACGGCCAGATGACTAGCATGTAGGCCTACCGATCACAAATTAGAGGGTCGAGAAGCCCTGGATGCTGCCATAGCATTGATTACATACACAGCTGGCAAGTTACCTTAGTTGAGAAAGTTAAGACTTTTATTGAAATACTGTAGCCTATCTCGTATCCCGTGAATATGGTTAGGTATATAACAAAAGACCAAATTTTCCTGGTGGAAACTTATCTTCTCAAGAAGAAGTCTTACAGTAAAAGTGTTCGTAAACTTGTGGGGAAACCTCAAACAAAGGGTATTCAGAAATAACCCGCATAGACTGGAGGCTTTCGAGAACGAAATAACTGCACTGATACGAAATATTAGTCAGGATGAATTACAGCGGAGCATGTTTGTATAATTATTATTATTATTATTATTGTTATTATTGTTATAATAATAATAATAATATAATACCTAATATTGCTATTATTATTAGGTTATGATAATAATAATAATAATTATTATTATTGTGAAATGGACAGAAGAATGTCGTGCTAAACACAGTGAGCTCATGAAGACAATGTGGTTCAAGGGAAAAATGAACAAATGCCAGAATGTAAAATGAGGCTTATCGTGGTCCCTAGTTGGCCGATTAGCGAAATTGAATGAATAATTATAATTGTAATTATTAGACTATTATTATTATAATCATTATATTTGCCACGGTGGGTGAGTGGTCAACGTGTCGGTCTACCAACCCCAAGCTTGCAGGTTCGCTCCTGGCCGTGGTAAGTGATTTTTGAAAGGCGGAAAAAAATTACGACACCATGTCGTACGATGTTGGCATGTCAAAGAACCCATTTGAATTCAGTAGGCTGTATTCATAATGGCAAAATTCATCTCGGGAGTTTCCGCCAACACAAAGTTCCTCATTTCTCTACTAGAAAGCGCTATAGTGTTCAAGGAGCTTAGATATCTAACCTCCTTGGCTTTCATAGTGCTTCAAGGGACAACAACATTCGACATGCAAGCTACCCTCTGGGTGCCAAATAGCAAAGCTTGCACCCGGCATCCGAGGCCAGACGATATTATTATATTATTATTATTATCATTATATTCAATTTAAAGGTGCTCGTGTAGGTGGTATGAGGGTGGTGCTCATAGTATTAAAAATGTTGAGCACTCCTGCAATACATGCAATAGTGCAAAGATAGAGAAAACAAGAAAAAATGAACTGTGAAGATCAGTATGACTATTTCAAATCTTCACGTAAATTTTCTGAGTTAAGTCGTTGGTAAGAACGACACACCTCAGCCTGTAGCATCAGTGTACACATATGAGTTTAATTTAGAAGTTATCACTTGTTACGCTCCTAGAGGCAGTGTTTCTTTTGAGTCGTAAAATAATTTTCACTTGCGATATTTTCATTTGAGAGGTTGGTTTACCCTTTGATCCCTTGAGAATATTGTCGTCAGAAGTTTTCAGAAAGTTGAATTGCTCCTTGCTGAAGACCACAAGTTTATATAAAAACTTTCCATCTTACCTTGTTTATTTGTTGGGGTTGTGGCGCCTGTACAAAGCGAGATGTTTCCCGGACTAATATCTCGCCTACAGAGGTATTAATTCTCTCGCCAGAGTTCGTAAACTGTTTCCCTTTAGAGTACAGATGCGCGCTTGAGGTAAAGGCAAGATAAGTAGTCTGCTTTCACGAGATCCAACATGGTGTTTGAGCGTTTATGAAACCAGCTTCATCACAAACTAACGAACTAATTTATCAACCAGAAACTGTTTCTCACTGCTAATGGAGTCTCTTTCTACACTTCAGTGGAATATAAAGGGCGTAAAGTACTTGCATTCAATTACAAGGATAGAGGGCACCACTCTAACAAGAGAAACTTCGGAACTTGAACTCCACAATCTTGATGAAACTTCGCACACATGCATGTCTGACCAAATAAAATACATTTCCCTACCAGCCTGTCCACGGTGAGCGTAGTATCCAATTCGCCGTGAAGCCCAGGTCTCCAACAGTGGCGGCTAGTGCTGATAGTCAGATGTGTTCCGTAACCCATCCCCCCTCCAAAGAATAGAAACATCTAGAAACATAATTTATAGAAGCGGCTACGGTGGGGTAGTTGGTAGCATGCTGAGCTTCTATGCCCAAGATCGCGGGTTCAAACCCGGCCGAAGTCGTCAGATTTTTTAAGAGTGTTAAAAAATCCCTCAGTAAGCCTTCCTCCAGAGGGGAAGCAAACCCGGCGGTCCCATGTCATAGATTTATGGCATGTTAAAGAACCCTCCACTAATGACACCTGTGTGAAGCTAAATTATAGGTTAAATAGTTAACTAACGCTCTTAGGTTCCAACGTTCATCGTCAGGAGCCGACTGCGGTGGCATCTGGTAACCAAGTTCTGAACTAGTAGTCGTTGACGGTGGTGTTTGGCGGCAAAAGTAGGAACTACTTGAAAACATTCAATGTCTGCAGTCCTTACTTGAATTAAAACAGATACACACAACCATCACAATTAATACCGGTTATCAGACAGATTATACGCACACCCCAAGTACACGGGGCTACATGACCGCGTTGTTGCAGCCCCTAAACTGAGGAACCAACCAACCATAAATTATAGAAACGCTCATTCAGTAACACTCAAGAGGCTCTCCACTGAGTTTTCCATACTGACAAACTATAGTTCATCGATTTACAAAATGTGGCTATAACATAGGTAAGTTGGGAGTGTTAAAAGACCTTCTGGCTGGAACAGCAGATGGCTTCCTCTATTTTTCTACCGTTTGCTTTGAGCGATTCCCTCTAAAATGCTACTGCAGAGTCTAGAAGGAGCCTCCACGTTCTCATTTCCTGTGACCAGAGCTACCGCCGTGTGCTCGAACGAAGAATTGCTGTGATGTATTGGCTTGTGGTCTTAGCTGTTGTCCCAACAGCACGATGGCAAGGTGGACACGCATGCGCATAAGGCAGAGTACATGTTTGCTGGCAACAAACGTAGAAATTCTAGCTGAGCTGCGATCTACACAGCCAATGCTGGACGTGGAGTGGAGCGCATGACTAGACACCTCGTTGTGAGGGGAGTTGAAATATTTCCAATTATTTTACTGTTATCTTTTTAATGCACTGTATTTGATTGTCTGTCAGTCTGTTAGGTAGTCAGCCCGAAGGCTGGTTGGATCCTCAAAAAGCACCGCCGTTACGTTACGTGAGTAGATACCCACAAAAACCCAAGGCAGCGCTATATTGAGGCGTTCTAGGCAAGAAGAGGAGTGAGGTAGTTTGCCATTGCTTTCCTCACTGAGTCAGATCAGTAGTCCTAACCCTATGAGTAGAACCTTTCACAGCATTCACAGGCACTGACTGTGCCCTGAATGCCATTACTAAGCACCACCCATACCTCAGTAGCTTCCATATAATCACAGCCATGAGTGAGACTGAGACATCGGTGAAAAGCCACCTTTTACTCTAGCCTGTGCCAACTGACAAATGCAAATGTACTGTATTCATCAAGAGATGGCAAACAGGCCATATTTGATTGTAGATAATATTATTAAAGTAATTCATTTACAAATAAAACTATGTGCTGCAGCACTTCAGCACTTAAGGTACGGCCGCCCCTGGTTTCCAGTAACAATCCTTTCGCTGTAGTTACAAATAAATTGCGCGCTGTAAAATGCGTGCTCTTGAGGGAAGAGGACGGGAATGTAGTTGAGTATAGTTCTCTCATGTTCCTCGTTAACGAGCGGCGACTCAACCATTAGGCAGTAGCATGCTCAGACAATAACCATTGTTCGCTACTGACCAATAGCATGCTTCATCTGTCACACCACGTCAAGTCCAGTACTAACTGCCGGCTCGCTTGTCAGGTCTCCAGCGTTGCACACTGGCTCCATGCAGACATCTAACTTAAAAAAAGGCCGTCCGCCCAGCTTGGTTTCAAAAGCGAGCCGGTCGTTAATGTTTTGTGTTGTTGCTTATTTTAGGGGCTACGACATCGTGGTCATATAACCCCGTTTATTCAGCAGTGTGGGTGTGTGTGTATGTGTGAAATTCGTATGATAACCTGTGTTAATGTGTTGGCTGTACCAGTGTGTGTACTATTTAAAATTCAGAATAATAAGGCGATAGTGGCCTTAGGTTAGTACGTAGAACTTGGAGTAGAACTGAGAGGAAACCACGGAAAACCACATCCAGGATGGCTGAGGATGGATTCGAACCCTACCCTACTCAATTTTGCCTCACGAGGCTGAATGTACGCCGTTACAGCCCTCACACCAGAATTAAAATTAAAATAAATATGTTTACTAGAAAATGACAACTTTACTTTGTACTAGGATCGTACTGTATTGACAGACCAGTCAGCCGTGCACAACAGATCTGATCTGGTTCTTCTTGACAAATGCATGAAGCGCAGCACCTACACAGATGTAACAATCCCAAACAGTGGGGACATGCTAAGAAAACATGTTAAAAAGCTGTCTAAATTCAGAGGGCTTTCAGAACTGATAAGGAAGCAATGGGACACGGCACAAGTCAGGACAGTCCCTATGATTATCTCTAGAACTGACGTGATTCCGACCAACATAAAGGAATCTCTCGCAGATTTGAAGTTAGACCCAGACCTTTTTAAGCTTATGCAGAAGATAGTCATACTTTGGACATGTTGCATACTAAGGCTGTTCTTGGCTAATCAAGCCTGAAGGAGTGGGGGAAGATAGTAAATCTACCAAGTAATGCAGTCACCGAGAATTTGCTCCTTATGATGTATATCTGGAATGATAAATGTTTTCCTTCCAACAAATATACTGAGAATGTGTAAACGCATACGCAAAATAAACAATAATAATAATTAAACAAGCATGCGTCTCTCGTTTCTTTCCTTATCTCTTTATGACTCTCTGTGAATTAGCTAGGGAATCAGCTCTCACTAGGCATGTTGGAACTCCTTGCATGTCTCAAGCAGATGAGATACAGTTACCTCCGGACAGTGAAATATGATCAGCATCTTTCGAGTTACTCATGAAAAAAGGTTGTCCAATTATGATTACTGTAGATTAAAAAATACTATTTCACAAAATGATAAAATTTCTGACTGTCAAAACTTGTAACGAAAATACTGTTCTTCCGGTGCGTGCAACAAAATTTGAAATGAAGGGTTCATTCCAAGAATCAGACAAGTACAAAAATTAAATACTTCAGAAACAAAAAAATAATAAAAACAAGATGTTCAGTAAAGAACATACACCCTACATTCTCCTAAATGGGTTTTGTTATAATTCTTTGCCCTTTTCAAGGAGTATAATTGAATGTTGGTTGTAGTAGCTTGCTGAAATACAACGTGTTATACGGATATTAAACATGAATATGAGGTGCCCTTTGCTAGTGCTACCTCTGTAAAAAATGTCATTCAATTCGGTTTCACCGTGTTTGAATTGATATGGTGAATCGATTTGTACACATACATGGCCGCTATCCGCAAACTATTGGGCTCATGACCTTGTAGTTCAGTCAAAAGATGCATCCCACAAAAGGGTTTGTTGTTGCAAAATTTGGTAGAGATAAAATAATTACGTTGGTCGCAATTTGATTTAAGCTTTTAACATATGGGTGGCCGCCATTCCGTTTCCGTCAAGATGGCGGCGATATAAAACATGACCCTGAGGTGCCCTTTGCTAGTGCTACCTCTGTACCAAATTTCGTTCAATTCCGTTTCACCGTGTTCGAATTGATTGGGGGGGAAATATATTCAGAGTACACACACTCACACACAGAATCACACACACACACAGACATACACACAATTTTCGCCCAGTGTTGATCCCATAAGTCTACTTCCATCTTTTTGTAAAAAATCGAAAATAAACTAACAATATAACTTCAGTTGTGCTGAATGAAATAAAAATTGCTTTAGACCTACTATTGTCTCACTAATAGCTTTACATTGCACATAAAGGGAATATATATTATGAGGATAGTCGAGAAAAACTAAAAAAGCGTTTGGACAAGTATTACAAAAATGAAAAATATTCTAATCTTCAAATACGATTATTTATTATGTAAATCCTAACAAAGTATAACTCATTATTGAATGCCAAACATTCCAGATAATGTTCTTGAAAAAGCATTGGAAAAGCATTGGACTCGTCTTATTTTTGTAGAATCCCCAATATTTCTCACTCGTATATAACCCGACCTGTCTGCTTTTTGGAGACAGCAATAATATCAATACGTAGAGCTGGCCTTGAAGAGGAAGAATATGTATTTATTTCAGAAAGTCAATTGGACTTGTCTGATTTTTTGGAATGAACCCTTCGTTGAAGAATAGATCGCAGGGGAGCTTGTGCTCGCGAGCACCAGGTTGGGTACGTCTGGAGTAGACACTAACCTCATTATTATTATTTTTTATTTACCAAAAATTGTGCCTACAATTTATGGACGGCAGATAGCGAAAGGGCAAGCCCCACATACACAGCAGTGTCTCCTTCTCCGTTCATTAAATTTGTACAAATCTGAAATGTTACATAACAGTATACAATTTACAACTTTACACTGCTAAGACACATAATCTGCTGTACACGAAGTCTATATCATACAATTCATAACTAAAAGGGAAGATACAGACACGCACACACACATACGAGTATACACGCTCATGCTCGCACACATGTATACATACATACATACATACATACATACACGCACACTCACAAAGTTACATTATACAGTATAAAAATTCAATTTACATGGGATTTTAGTACCTTTAGGACCTTCACTTTGCGGCAAAATTGTCGTGGAGGAAGGTCTTTTATTGCATGAGGCAGGTCATTCGAAAGTCGAGCACAGCGATTGTAGAACCCAGATTGATAATCTGTGGTCCTAGCGAATGGAGGAACGAGGGTGACACCCTGTGCTCTACAGACTGTGCGATATGACAACTGAAGGCGGTGAAATGGGGACAGTTTAATGGTGCCAGCTAGAGATCTCAAATGACAATCCACACACATGAAGATGAATCATTGCCTGTAAAGCTTACTAATACATGTTTATGTTTGGAGACATGCAACTTTTGCTTTGTATATCTTTGCCGACATTTAATATTTATTTACCGGAAATGACCTCACGCTGGGTGGTGCTGGGGGTGGGGGGTGCAGATCGGAAGTGAGATACGACACCAGCATGACTCAACCCTTGGTGCAGGCTATGTAGGGAGATCAGGTACTGCGTCAACACAAGACCACACCTGTCGATTAGTGTGTGCGTTAAATCTACCGTTTGGCTACGGTGATGATCGTTTAACCGGCGATCTTCCACCATTCAAAGGGTAGAGAATATACTTTTACTTTTTTGCTTTTATTCCCTATGGAATCGATCTGTTCTGATAAACATCAATCAGCTGATTACAAATTGATGTATTAAATTGAAAGATTAGTCTTTAGACAAGAAGAAAACGTCATTACTGCATACTGCTGCATCTAGAGCAGAAGATTTTATTGTTGTTTCATTTGAGGGGCTTCAACATCGTGATCATTTATCCCGGTGTACTGGTGTGTGTGCATAATTATGACTGATAGCCTGTGTTATTGTGTTGGCTCTATTAGTGTATTAGTGTATTTGTAATTCAGGTGAGGATTGGGAAGGAGGCGGACGTGGTCTTAAGGGACCAACCCGGCATTTGCCTTGAGTGGAAGTAGGAATTCACGCATAATCACTTCCAGGATGGCTAAGTTGTCAATCTTCTCAGTGTTGCTTCACTGGGCGAAGTGTACTACGTTTCAATCTTCAGACGAGGATGAAATGTCTTGGCAGAACCGAAAATCAAACCCAGACTTCATGGGAGACAGCCAAGAATTCTAGCCACTGTGCATGAGGTGTACATGTATTATTATTATTATTATTATTATTATTATTATTAACTGGAGGGGGTGCAGGGGCGTGGTGGCGCAGCGGTCAAGCTGTTTGCCTCTCACGAAGGTAGACTGAGTTTGATTTCCGGTCATGTGAGATTTTCGAAGTGAAATGCCATGTCCTCTGGATTGGATTCCATGTAAAAGGGAGGTCCTGTGGCTCATGATCGCGAGATTAATGGTCGCGTTAATCTACGAGCTTCCTTTTCTTATTTATTAATTATTTATTTATTTATTTAGTATGTTTCGACCCATACAGGATCACATAAAGCAAGTTATGATCTGTTGCTGTTATTTTTCTTGTTCTTCCAGAATTCTTTCATCATGTCGCTATGTTTAGCTCGACGTTCGTCAGTCCATTTTCCCCTAGGTCTGCTGGGCTTATCTTCTGATGCAGCTTCCCAAGTGTAGATCTTATGTCTGAAAGTTTTGCGGTCTTCGATATCTGTGGGTGTGATGTTGGCGTTATTGACATCAGTTTGGACTTGTTTAATCCAAACCGTTGTCGTCTTTAATTTTTGTGAGTACATCAATATTTACCTTGTTAATCGGTTGTCATCTAGCCTCATAATGTGTCCATAAAATTGCAAGCGTCGTTTACGGAAATCGGTTTCAATATTTGAATATTTTTCTGTGATCTTGTGAGATTGTAAACGATATCCTTCATCTGTAAGTCTTGGGCCAAGAATTTTTCGGATGATTTTCCTTTCAGCTTTCTTGATGTTTTCAAGATCCCCTTTATAATTGAGGTTTAAGGTCTCACTGGCGTAGAGTGTTTCGGGTTTGATGACCGTCGCGTAATGTCGAATTTTAGTGTTAATGCTCATGCATTTTTTGTTGTAGATGTTTGCGGTTTTCCCATATGCTTTCCGCATTTTGAGTTCACGTGTTCTTTGTGCTATTCTTTCTGTGCCTGTAGGTTCAATAATTTCACCTAAGTATTTGAAATGATTAACTTTGTTGATTGAACCGCATTTTGTCAGCAAAGTTTGGGTTTCAATGTGTTTTGTAGCCATGAATTATTATTATTATTATTATTATTATTATTACTATGCGATGTTCTTTTAAGATGGATGTTTCGTTTAATTACTTAGGATAACGTCCATTATTTGGAGCACTCGTATGATTTGAGTGACAAACTGTGCTATTATGACAGCTATACATTTCTTAGATGTAATATCTACAGTAATAGTAGAAGGCCTACTTCTAATGTTGTCACACAAAATTTGACTTCATATTTAGCCATTTTAGAAGACCTAAAGAATGTCCACATATTAAGTAGGCTAATTAATTTTTGCTAGAATGTTGACCCCTCTCCGCCCCCCCCCCCCCTCCATTTATGTAATCAGCAATACGTAATACTTCTGATTTCGTCACGATCTATCAGTATAAATAAATTAATACCCCCTACGTCCCGCGCCTTCAGTCAGTGCGGCTTGATAGCCACGTAGAGCGTAAAATGAGTTGATTTTTAGCCTATTTTCATTGATGAAAACAGAGACTTAAGTCCAGAAACAGCTTTTTGAGGGGAGTAACAGCCCTCGAAGGCTCACAAGAAGCTGCCCGTGTGAAGATATGGAAGACAGAAATCAAAGACCCAATTATTCCTCTATCAGAAATAATGGCACCTGGTCACAACTTGCCATATGGAACTTGGAAATCATTGAACAGGCTGAGGATGGGGGTTTCACGCTGCAAGAACAATCTAATGAAATGGAACATGGTCGTCAAGAATGATGAGTTCTGCGAATGCAGCATGTTACAAGATCCAGAACACCTGCTGATCTGTCCCTTGATGGAGGACATATGTTCAAAAGACGATCTTTTGGCTGCAAATGCTAATGTTGTAACTGTTGCTACTTACTGGCAAAAAGTTATTTGATTTGGACACGGAAAAAATAAATTATGAAAAAATAAATAGTATTATGAGATCATCTTTGGTCCGTTTGTGTGTTTTTAATTCTTGTGTCCTAATCATGCGATCGAAGTGAACGTTTGAATAATGAACCGACGCAATTATCTTCATCTAATGGTACATACTTCTATGCGCCTACACATATAACAATCCATCATGGCGACCATCAGAAATACTTAAACGGTTCCCAATATGTACGATTCTATTACAGCAATCAAACTGCAATTTTGTATGCTAATAATGGCTATTAACTTATGTTCACCTATGGATCATTCAATAACCTGATGAGCAGAAAACCAACATGGCGGTGACCCAAAATTTAAATATTTGAATAGATTTTTCTCGCGACTTTTCATTTGAGAGCTGTGAAACATGGCACGGTTTATCTTCATACAAGCCTTAATATACTGAACTAATTTAATGGAATTTTATGAGGACTTAAAATGGCGACTGTGTAATTTTTAAAAATCTCGTTTTCATTTCTCGTGTCCTAAGAAAGACCTGTAATATATTTGAAAATAGGCTATTTAGTTCGTCACGGAACTACTTGTTATATGTTCAGTGATTACGTAACCTTTACGTTTACGCCTTCCCGCATGTCATCAACATGATCATAAGCTTCGAACACCCTCCGTCTTTGTGGTTACGTAAGATGTGGAGGTCCCCCTAGCTTGTGTTTTATTTTCTAGTTAATATAATAAAATAATGTATTTCAATCTTCTTCCTCTTAAAACACCTCAATTTAATGATTACGTCATTGTAGTAATTCGTTCCCCGTATTCTATCTCCTCTGAGGTAATTATCCCATTCATCTGCGCAACATCGTGTTTAGAGCTAACTAGAATATAGTATATTCTATTTGCTTTGGCAATTAACCCGGCGGTGTATAATTTAGCATCATTCTGAGGTATTGTAATGCACACGAGTGAGCATGCCACAAAGAATTCTAATTATGATCTACACCAACTATATATTTGCTCTGTCATCTCAAATAACCTAATATATAATTCAATACAACAAGCAGTGAATAGTTAGTAGCACAATGACTGCATAGTTACTAATCGTTATTTAATGTCCTCGACTGTGAGACAGCATGTTTGTACTCCATTTATATCATTACAAAATTGATTTAAACAAGAATAATTATTTATACTGGGTATACATATTCAATTAAATTTCAATTTCAAAAACGAAGCCGACCAAATGTTAAAATACACGTTTTATTTCAGCAATTAGCCAGTTGAATTTCATCAGAATAATTATTGAAGATAATATCAAACAAAACAAAATGTGCATTCTCAGAACATATTTTAATCATGCAGAATTTAGTTACAGTAATTACATTGAAAAGCAATATTGAGAATCAAGGATGATTATAACCACATATAATAACCGTCAAAAAACACTGGTGTTAGTTCTGTAACTCCATTATCATACTAACGGAGACCAGTGAAAATATGTAAAGTCTGTGTTTAAATCTGATGCTAGACTTGATAACTAAAGACCATTTTCAAAGTAATTGGAAAATTCCAAGTTTTCTAACATCTTAGCCTATAGTCATCTTAGTCGATACACCAGTGGATTTGAAGGAGTTTTAAAATGGAATGCATTCTATCTTGAGGAAAGAATTCATGATTAAAATTATTAAATGTAAAACAAAAATATTGGAATGCAGCCGAAAGAAATCAGAAACCCCTATGGACGTCGAATTGGCAGGTGAAAAGCTAAAGGAAGTAGGAGAATTCTGTTACTTAGGAAGCAAAGTAACCAGTGATGGACAAAGCAAAGAGGATATAAAAGGTACGTTAGGAGAGGCAAGGAAAGCATTTATACAGAAAAGGAATCTGTTGATATCAAATATTGTTTTAAGTATTAGGAGGTCATTTTCAAGGCCTTTGTCTGGAGCATGGCACTCTATGGAAGTGAAACTTAGACTGTTGGGGCAGCAGAAAAAAAGAGAATTGAGGCGGTTGTTATGTGGTGTTACAGGAGAATGATGAAGATCAGAATGGTAAATGGAAAACTATAAAAATCATTTTCAGGATGGCTGAGGTGGGATTCTAACCCACGCTCTCCCGATGCCATCAAAGCACGAGTTGGCAAGTTAAGGATCTCCGCCACCGTGGTTAGTTTTTACCCCCTAAAAGGGCTGTTAACAAAACAAAAAGGAATTAAACCCACATTTTTTTTTCATTTCTGCCTCACGAGATTGAGTGAACCCAGTCCTCAGACCAGAATTCAATTTCTTGGCAGAGCTGGTTGGTTGGTTCCTCAGTTTAGGGGCTGCGACAACGCGGTCATGTAGCCCCGTGCACTTTGGGTGTGTGTAGAATCTGTCTGATAACCAGTGTTAATTGTGATGGCCATATTAGTGTGTGTTATCTGTTTTAATTCAAGTAAGGACAGCAGACAATAATTTCAAGTAGTTCCTCTTTTGCCTCCAAATGTTACCGTCCACGACATTTGCGGACTTGGCTACTAGATAGCATCGCTGTCAGCACCCGGCGGCGAACGTTGGAACCTATAGAGCGTTATCAATTCTAACCTACAAATTTGGGCTTCGCACAAGTGAAGTTAGTGGAAGGTTCCTTTTCATGCCATAAATCTATGACATGGGACCGCCGGTTTTACTTCCCCTCTGAAGGAAGGCACACTGAGGGATTTTAACGCTCTTAAAAATCCGATGACTTGGGCTGGGTTTGAATCCGCGACCTTGGGCATAGAAGCTACCAACTACGTCACCGAAGCCGACTGGCAGAGCTGTTAATCGAAAAAGGACCTCCTCGGTGACAGCCAATATCACTAGATACTACACCACGAGGAGGACTAGGTTTCTTTTCCTCTTGGCTTTTCTTGATTCGAAAACTCGTTCTTAAATACTGTATTAATCCTATGCTAGTCATTTAGAAGATTTTAGTAATAGTCTCTGGTTATAGTTCTCTCACATTCCTCGTTAACGAGCGGCGACTCAAACGTTAGGCAGTAGCACGCGCCGACAATAATATTGTTCGCTGCTGACCAATAGCTGATGGTTCTTGACCAATAGCTTGCTTCCTATAGCACTCACGTTGAGTCCAGTCCATGCTGCCACCTCAGTTGTCAGGTCTCCATTGTTGCACACTGTTCTGTTCAGTCTCGCTGCTTACTCTCATTAGCTATGGTGCAGAGTTGGCAACGCTGTGCCTCGAGCTGGGAATGTTCTGGCTCCACGCAAACATGGAATGTAAACATAGCCGCCCAGCTAGGCTTCAAAAGCAAGCCCTTTATTACCAAGGAAACAGAGAGCTGTAAGCCTACTAAATCATAACGGCATTATTTTCATTTTCCAGTTTGAAAAGCACAGAAGATCATCCATTTATCAAATTTTGTTCAGCAATATGTTCCATTGTTGCCTGGGTATAGTCCAAATTATATAGTATTTTATTTCTTCAATCTGACCCGATCATGCCTAGATCTACCCGACGCTTCCATGTTCTAACAAGATAACTCGGGTAGCGTCTACCTTCCGACGGGATTGTAATTGGCAGAGATTCTCTTGGAAGGTTTCTCTATGAGATGATGGTAAAAAAAATATCGGGTCAAATTAACATTAAGCCTCTATTTAAAGCGACTGAAAAGTCGCGGAAGAGGGAGTCAGTGCGTGGAAATGGAAGGCTGGTGGCTGCTCGGTCACTTCGACAAGGCAGCGTGTGGACGGCTGCCTTCCATTTCCACGCGATGACTACCGCCCTTTTAGTCGCTTTAAACAGAGGCTTAATGTTAATTTGAGCCGGTTTCTTTTAACACCATTGTATAGAGCGTCCTTCCAAGAGTATCCTCTACCAATTTCAATCCAATCAGGTGTGTAGACTACCGAAGTTCCCTTGTAAGTCCCTACTTGATACCTGGCTCAAGCAATACCGCACTCAGCTTGTAGTGGTAGTGAACATGGACAACTATGTGGGACTTCTGGTTGCAAAGTAGTAACGCAGGGTAACTTGCTACTGAGGTATAATAATATCGTATGGCCTCGGTGCCGGGTGCAAGCTTTGTTATTTGACACCCTGAGGGCAGCCGCATGTCAAATTTCTTTGTTCCTTGAAGCACTATGAAAGTCAAGGAGGTTAGATATCTAAGCTTCTTGACTTTATAGCATTTTCTAGTATAGAAATGAGTAGCCTTGTGTTGACGGAAAATCCCGAGATTAATTTTGCCAGTATGAACATGGCCTACTGAATTCAAATGGGTTCTTTAACATGCCAACATCGTATGACATGCGTCTCGTCATTTTTGCCGCCTTTCAAAAATCACTTTCCATGGCCAGGAGCGAACGTGCAAGCTTGGGGTTAGTAATCCGACACGATAACCACTCACCCACCGTGGCAAACGTTACTGAGGTGAAGGGGTGTCTTCTGGTTGTATTCCAGCCGAAAGGCCTTAACATCAGACGAGGTACAGCACGGATATGTACAAAGGCTCAACAGCAGGCCAAGTATAAATCGTGCTAAAGGATGTGAAGCTGTTTCGAGCATGTACAGTATTTAGGTCCAGTGCTGTCCAATAATGTCCGTCGTAAATGAATCTGGCAGGCTAATAATTTCACCATCAACAAAAATAAGAGGCTGGTTGAGGCACTAGAGAACTCAATATACAGTACCAGTAAGATGTAGAGACAGACCATCCTAAAAGGTGATGATGAACGTATTGATGCCTTTGAAATGTGGTGCTAGAGGAGGTTAATTAAAATTCTTTGGACAACTCTTCATACGAACATCTTTTTTGAATCAATATGATATAGAAAAGTTCTAATCAGTCGAAGTATTGGATGTATCTTTGCTATTTATGGCACACCGTGCGTAGTGAGAGGAGCCTACAGGGTAGGGTTTCAAGGAAAACAACCACACTGCCGAATGCCTACAGGATGGACTAATATCGTGACCGACCAAATAAAAATTTCAAGTAACCACTTTCAAAGCACTAGATAAATAAGCATGGCGAGGTATGGTCCACCGACGTGCTGAGTTCTGTCAGCCACTACACCTTAGACGTGAGGCATAACCCCACACAAGATACGGAACAAATCTCCAAAACTTGCTGAGTTTTAATTCCCTGGTCCTGAAAGCCAATATACCATAATTTTGGAAGCCTTCATAGGGAGGTTATGGCTGCTCGCAGTAAAGAGGCACAGGTGCGGTTGATAAACATGAAGATAGCGCACAGTTCGCTACTCCTGTGGGGGTTCCGGGCGGGGACACCAAGAGCCCGCTGATGAGCCAGCTTGATATCCTACGCGTAACCCCACACAAGACACGGCACAAACCTACAAAAATTGCCGAAAGGCACAAACGTAGACAAATTGCAGAGTTGTTAACATTAATTCAACTCACTATCGTTGTACAAAACACGATTAATGGTCATCACGATACATATCCTAAGTAATGGATATCATTGATTTTAACGTCCATTTTGATTGTTAGGGCAGTCAGTTGCTAGGAATTCTTCCTTGAAGGGAATGATTACCTTCATTCAAATTGAAGACTTTGGGGATCTAATGCTACATCGGGTTTATATTGTTTGACGACGTTTTGCACTACTACTGCGATCGACTTCATCAACGCTAGGAATGAGCTCATGGCGAGCCAAACGCTCCCAAGTTTGCCAACTCCATGGGAAGAAAAACGTGGATTTAAGTCTAAAGAGTGGGATTGGCTAAAATGATAAACAGTGAGTCAGAAGAGTGGGATTGACTAAAATGAAAAACAGTGAAAGTCTAATAATCTGAAAACTAAGTGATGCTGCTGATAATCATAATAATATATTTTATTGTATTTGCGTGAGTCTCTCACATTTAAGCAACCAAATATGTCAGCCCATTGCACCACGATTTGATCCAGCAGTATAGGGGACAACAGGCAAGAGTAACCTACTACGTCTCTATCTCATTATTTACTGGGTGGATATTGAGGAATGTTTTTGGGTGATCGTGTCCTGGTCGATATTTCATACACAACAGCAGAGTAGAATGTTCATTATCTTAGGTTCTCGTATCTCAAAAGAGTAGCACTTTATTCTTCTCCTGATAAAGGAACAAGGATTTTAATGGATTCTGAAGGTACAGAAGCAAAGTATTTCGTACCATTTACGGTTAAGTAGTACGAGATAACATTTAACTTCAACATTCCCTCAACTACCTGTTTTCGCTGTAAAGATAAGCTGAAAAGGCTATATAGCAGGCTACGTCTGGAGGGAGGTACACAGAACAAATGAATATGGCGACGTTTACGACAGCATGCACCGGTTTTCGAAGTGCCAGCACTAAACGAGAACACTGCTACTAAAAGTGTTTAGCAAAGTAATGGTCCAATAAAGTTGATAAATCTCTCCTAGTAAATAATGTTATTCCTAGAACACCGAGACTAATCAGTTGAGTATCATCATCAAATATATTATTTCAGTAGTATAGATCCCTCCTGCGGCGTTGACAAGTGACCGATTATGACAAATGAGCATTCGAATTAAACAGAATAGACATTAGCAGTGACGAATTGTACTTTAATTTCATAAAAATCTGTAATTTCTTTAATAAATGACTTTTAAAAAGATGTACGAAGTGTGCGATTTGCAGATAATGTTGCTGTGGGTAAAAACGCTCCATAATTGCTGCTCACTTCACATTTTGGCCGCTGTGACGCCTGTTTCATGTCATTTTAACATTCTGAGGTCTTTCCTTTATCTTTTTGCATGGGTTTCAGAAACAGTAAATCAAAGGAATGAGGACTCAAATCGTATAATTTCATAAATATTGAATAACAGGTGAGTGATATGATAGTCCAATTTTCAGTGGTTGCCTTCTTAAGTTAGGGAACGTAGAACTTGATATTCTAACTGAAATGTAAATGAATGAAAATCCACAGCCTGCTTCCAGTCTCCGACCGGGTCAGGAATGAATGAAGCCCCCATCTAGCGGCGAGGATATGAACTGTGCCTGACGCACTCCTCTGGGACAATGATTAAATGAATGACAGATGAAATGAAATGATAGTGGAGAGTGTTGCTGGAATGAAATGTTGACAGGGAAAACCGGAGTACCCGGAGAAAAACCTGTCTGCCTCCGTTCTGTCCAGCACAGATCTCACATGGAGTGACCGGGATTTGAACCACGGATCCAGCGGTGGCGTGCTGCCGCCTAAGCCACGGAGGCTTTGAAATGTAAATAGTGTTCTATAATCATTTGGTTGAAATAAAAACATAACAACCTTCCTCCTTAAGTCTCTCATTATAAACCTATTGGAGAAAGTCCGCTACTTTCTTTTAAATGCAACTTCCAGTTCCAAAAGCTGTCGTTTGCATGTTTTAATAATTTTCAACACAGTCTTAGAGTGTTTCTGCAGACTTTATCGGCTGGTGCCCCTGAGGTCCAGGGTTCGATCTCCCGCTCTGCTAGTATTTTCTGATGAGGGGTCTCCGAATCTCTTGATGTAAAATTGAAGCCTGCCTGAAACCGTGGCGGGAGGAAAATTGGAAAGGTTTGTTTGTTGTTGATTCATTGTGGGGATTTGTGAGATCGTGGTCATGAAGCCCCGTGTACTTGTGTGTGTGTCATTTATCTGATAACCTGTGATGTTATGATGGCTGTATTAGTGTGTGTATTTTTAAATAGAGATGAGGATTAGGAAGGAGGCGGCCGTGGCTTTGATTTAGGTACCATCACGGCATCCTGGAGTAGAAGTCAGAAACCACGGAAAACCACTGAGGTGGGAATCGAACCCTTAGTGTTTACCTCACGAGGCTGAGTGTACCCCGTTCCAGCCCTCAGACCAAGTTCAAATTTCTTGGCAGAGCCAGGAATCGACAGCCAAGAGTGCTAGCCACTACGCAACGAGGCGGACCACAATGGACAGGAGTTGGCTGTTCTACCGGGACGTAATCTCGGGCTCAGAATGCTTATTTGATGACTTATTGATATACTCAACGGTTAAAATCCTTCAGTTTGCCTTCCTTCGGAGAGGAATAAAGCCGGCGGTCCCATGTCATAGATTTATGGCATGAAAAAGATCCTTCCATAGACTAAACTTCTGCGGAGCTAAATTTCTAGGTTAGATTTCGTTGTAACGCTCTGTCAAAGTTCCACCGTTCACCACTAGGTATCATAGATATCTGGTAGCGAAAGTTGGTACTACTTGAAATTGAACGGAACTTGTAGCTCACCCTAGTGGTGTCCGCTTGAAGCAGCTACAGCCTCTGGCGAGCCGAACATGTCCTCGGACACTCCCGACACTATAAGCCATACGATAAATAAAAATAGGAAAATAGTCAACAGCTTGATCCAGTCACAAAGTCCATTGTGAATGCGACACTCGGATGAATAATTTTCAATATACCTGATCAATATCTTGAATTAAAGAAGAAATGTTGATACAAGGAATATTTCGAGAAATCATTTCCTGTATTGTTCTCAATACTTCATGTTTCATTTTTGTTTGGCTACTTAATTTCCTAATTTTTAAATGGCTTCTCTATATTTTTATTAACGCAGCCAATTGCCATGTTTATTTTCAGGACGGTTCAGGGAAGGAATCTTGAAAGAAAATCGGCCGTAGACCTACTGAAAGGAACCGTCCTGGCATTTGCCTGGGGGTGAAAATGGGAAACCACGAAAACCATTTTCAGGATGGCTTAGGTGGGATTCGAACCCATGCTCTCCCGAGGTCAGCGGGGCACGAGATACCGCATTAGCGCTCTCGGCCACCGTGGCCGAAAAAAATGGCTTCTTTTGGAACTAGTTGCTTAGTGTGGAACAAATCAAGTGAAAAAGCTTGCAGGTTCGCTCCTGGCCATGGTAAGTGATTTTTGAAAGGCGACAAAACACACGACACGCATGTCTTACGTTGTTGGCATGTTAAAGAACACATTTGAATTCAGTAGGCCGTGTTCATAATGGCAAAATTACTCTCGGGATTTTCCGCCAACCCTTAAGTTCCTCCTTTCTCTACTAGAAAGTGCTATATTGCCAAGGAGCTTAGATATCTAACCTCCTTGACTTTCATAGCACTCCAAGGAACAACAAAAAATTCGATTTGCAAGCTGCCTTCTGGGCGTCAAATAACAAAGCTTGCACCCGGCACCTGAGGCCATGCGATATTATTATTATTATTAGCAGTAAGGCAAAGAAAATTGTATTGGTGACGTCGACAAGACCAAAGTAAAAAGGTGACGCACTGTGGAAAACAATTAATTTCCTCGGTTTCCATTTTATTTAGGCAAAATTCAGAAGCAAGTATGAAATCATAATCATCACAGTGCTGCAGTGCATTTATATTGGTCTGCGCACTCGACAGCTATAAATCCCCATTATCTCACACACTATCTATACAGCCCGTTTTGTAACTAACTGCAGCAAGTAGATGGTCGACTTGGAAATGAACCCTAAAATTCCATATACGTTTTCCATAGAATTCATAAGTTACGTACACGAAGAGAATATCTCACAAGATAATTCGCGAACATTAAACCATGATGAAACTTATGTCTGTTAGTATTTCATGCCCAAATTTACTTGCACCGCCCGTAGAGACTGCCGACTACAAATACACGCCGGAGACATAGTGTCCAATAATATGAGTGCGGTGTATTCCGTTGACTTACCTTTGAAATTCCAACCAATCACTGTTCTACCTCTACTTCCTTTGCAGCGTGTCCCCAGTGAATCTGGTATTTACTTTCCAAAATGTCACATAGACTCGGATACTAACAGAATGACAACTAACAAGTGGTATTTTCTTTTTTGGAAAGTGGTGAAAAAAGCTACTGCCACACCCATCTCGCTTCCACTCCTCTGGCTAACTCAACAGCTGACCAGTTTGCTCATTCATTAAGCGTTAAGTTAGTGTAAGATTAAAATGTTACACGAGTGTAAAGAAATAGGCTAGTATCAACACAATCCTATCATTTGTCATCAATTCAAAGATTGGTTTCATTCAAAATTTAAAACTTCATCAAATTTTATATTTTAGTTAGTTAGTTATCGAGGATTTTAAGGGGCGGAATTACGAGGTCATCTGCCCCTAATTTCATATTTTCATTACAAGGCTGGGGGGAGGGAGGGGGGATGGTAATCGACCCCCGTATTAATTTCCTCTATCAACATACACATTTTCAGTTTGATTGATGTAACAGGTTCGTAGATATTGACGACCGTCTAAATATTTCGGATGGTCACCATGTTGGATTCTTAGCCTATTTTCATTTATGAAAACATAGGCTTATGAGATCACCTTTTGTCCGTGTGTCTGTCTGTGTGTGCGTGTGTGTATGTGTGAGGGATTTTTGTGTGCCCCCCCCCCCTAATAACCTCTAAACGGCTGGAGCGATTTCAATGAACCTCGGTAAGTTCATAGTACTATTCCGGGCGACCACGACCGTGCCCTTCAAATTTTGTTACGTCTCACCAATCCAACATGGCGGCTGTGCGAAATATTTCACCAGCATTCAATATCTCCGAAACTATTATCGATATCACCCTGGAAATTTGTAGGGAACTCTGAAAAACTGGTAACTACAAAACCAACATGGTGGCCAAGGGAAGTTGCGAATTTTAAATAGACATTTCTCGCGATTTAACCAACCAAACGCAATGAAACTTGGTACAGTATATATATATACACATTGTAATACACCGACATTTAACTTCGTTCAATTGTTTACATCGGCCTTCTATATCTCTGAAAATTTTACCGGTATCACCCAGAAATTTTCTACGGAGATAAAGGTTACTGCTGGAAGTTCATCTATGAGACTTTCATAAACCGGTTAACTACAAAACGAACATGGTGGCCAAGCGAAGTTGAAAGTTTTAAATAAACTTTTCTCGCGATTTAATAATCCAAACGAAATGAAACTTGGTACAGAAAATGCTTATACACATTGTAATGCACTGGAATTTAATTTAGTTCAATTGTTTACATAACCTCAAGATGGCGGCTGTGCGAATTTTAAAATTAAGTTTTTTATTCCTTGTGTCGCAATCATGTGATCGAAGTGAAAGTTTGAATAATGAACCTACGCAATAATTTTCCTTTAATGGTACATGACTCTATGGCCTATACATATAACAATCCAACATGGCGAGCATCCAAATATTTAGACGGACCTCATTATCTACGAATATATTACAGCAATCATACTGAATTATTTTATGTTCATTGGGGCTATGAACATAAGTTCACCTATAGGACTTTCAATAACCTGGTGATCACAAATCCAACATGGCTGCGACGCGAAGTATAAATATTCCCATGGACGTTTCTCGCAATTTAACCATCTGAGTGCAGTGACACTTGGTACAGTAAATCCTTATACAAATGTTAATCCACTAGCATCTAATTTATTTCAATTGTTTCCATAACCACAAGATGGCAGCTGTGCGAAATTTTAAAATCTCGATTTTACTTCTTGTGTCCCAATCATGCGATTGAAGTTTGAATACTACACGTACACAATAATTTTCAAGTAACAGTACATAACTCTGAGATCTACATATAAAAAATCCAACATGGCGACCATCCGTAGTATTTAGTCGGTTCTCAATATTTACGAATCTATTAGAGCAATCAAACTGAAAATTTGTATGTTGATAGTGGCATTTAACATGATCTCAAGATTAACGGTCACGTTAAACTACAAGCTGCCTTCCTTCCATAAGTAGGATATATGAAAATAGGCTTCAGTTCTTCACGGAACTACTTGTTATATATATATGCCCTAGAGTTATGTACCATTACATCAAGATTATTGTGTACGTGTGTTATTCAAACTTCAATCGCATGATTAGGACACAAGAAATTAAAACAAGATTTTTAAATTTCGCTCAGCCGCCATCTTGTGGTTATGAAAATAATTTAAAGGAATTAGATGCCAGTGGATTAAAATTTATATAGCATATACTGTACCAAGTTTCAATGCGCTCGAATGGTTAAATCGCGAGAAACGTCCATTTGAATATTTAAATTTCGCGTCGCCACCATGCTGGATTTCTGCTCACCAGGTTATCGAATGTCCCATAGGTGAACCTATGTATATAGCCTCTATAGACATACACAATTTCAGTTTAATTGCTGTCATAGGATAATAGATATTGAGAACCATCAAAATATTTCGGATGGTCACCATGTTGGATCTTAATATTATGTAAGCAAAAGGGGTTATGTACTGTTAGTTGAGGCTTATTGTGTGCGTTCATTATTCAAACGTTGATTTCGATCGCATTATTAGAACTCAAGAAATATAAACTTATTTTCAAAATTTCGCACAGCCGCCATCTTGAGGTTATGTAAACAATTGAATTAAATTAGGTGTCAGTGCATTGCAATTTGTATATTTACTTGCTGTACCAAGTTTCACTGCATTCGGATGCTAAAATCGCGAGTAAAGTATATTTATGTTTCAACTTCGCTTGGCCGCCGTGATCGTATTATAGTTAAAAGTTTTCTTAGTCACATGGGTGAACGTCATGAAGTGCCCTTTATCACTGTACAAAATTTCGGGGTGATATGAGTAATCGTTTCGGAGATATAGAATGCCGGTGAAATATTTCGCACAGCCACCATGTTGGATTGGTGAGACGTAATAAAATTTGAAGAGCACAGTTGGGGTCGACCAAAATAGTACTATGACCTTACCAATTTTCATTGAAATCGATCCAGCTCTTTATAAGTTATTAGGGGACATACACACACACACACACATACACTCACTCACACACACACACACGCACATGGACAAAAGGTGATCTCATATGTCTATTTTTTCATAAACGAAAATAGGCTAATAAGTGGCTTGATGTCTTGTTTGGCGTCTTCCTTCACCACTGTGACTGTGGTGATGTTTGAGTAGTGGAACTTTGCCCTGAAGACTTCAATACCATAGGATGTCAGAAATACTTCTACCTATATTGATTGCCTGGAGCTGATGAGCACAAAGTCCCAGGTGCCTTAATTAGGCAAGACTACAACACAATATAGCAAGAGGGAGAACTGGGTCACCTAACTTACAGTCGTAAATTGGAACTCAACTTCTCAACTTGTTCGAGCATTAAAGCGAACTGTTTTCCGTGGTAGTCCTAACATTTTTGGTCGTAATTTAATTACAAACCAAAGGTTCTTTATTCCAGTCATTGGCAACCCAATACAATTAAACAGTAACACTGAACTATCAGAAAGCATCAATTGCTGTAAAAGAAACTCTACATAGGTATAACATAAGAATCAACAAGATCTATAAAGAATATAGTAATTATTATTATTTATTTATTTATTTATTTATTTATTTATTTATCTATCTATCGTATGGCTTTTAGTGCCGGGAGAGTCCGAGGACATGTTCGGCCCGCCAGAGGCTGTCGCTGCTTCAAGCGGACACCCCTAGGTGTGAGCTACAAGTTCCGTTCAATTTCACGTAGTTCCAACTTTCGCTACCAGATATCAATGATACCTAGTGGTGAACGTTGGAACTTTGGTAGAGCGTTACAACGAAATATAACCTAGAAATTTAGCTCCATACTAGTTTAGTCTGTGGAAGGATCTTTTACATGCCATAAATCTATGACATGGGACCGCCGACTTTACTTCCCCTCCGAAGGAAGGCAAACTGAAGGATTTTAACGGTCTTAAAAATCCGAAGACTTCGGCCGGGTTTGAACCCGCTATCTTGGGCACAGCAGTTCAGCATACTACCGACTACGTCACCGAAGCCGTAATAAAATACGATAACACTATATTCTAATTTATTTTTAGATGTATTCCACACCACACAAAATGTACCTGTCAATTCAAGATCCATGCAGTTAGACGGACGGAGAAGTCATTTGTAGTAGTAATAAATCGCATTACTTCTTGACTATTACTTGCTCAGGCAAGGATAGCATTTCTACAGAAAAGGAATCTGTTGACATCGAATATAGATTTACGTATTAAGAAGTCATTTTGAAAGCATTTGTCTGAAGGGTGGTGCTCTATGGAAGTGAAACTTGGACTGTTGGCATAGCAGAAAAAGGAGAATAGAAGCATTTAAAATGTGGTGTTACAGGAGAATGATGAAGATCAGATGGGTAGATGGAATAACAAATAAGAGGTATTAAGACGAGTGGGAGAGGAGAGATGTATCTGGCGACTGACAATGAAGAGAAGAGTTAGGTTGGTAGGACACATACTAAGACACTCAGGAATGGCAAACTTAGTTATGGAAGGGAAGGTTGAGAACAAAAACTGTAGGGGTGGACCAAGGTTAGAATATGTTAAACAGATTGTCTCGGATGTAAGGGCTACTGATGGTAAATATTTCGGACTTACAGCCGCTTTAGGTTTTCAACTGAGCGTACCTTAATGAAGAATAAAAATGTAAAAAGTAGATAAACAGGTTTGGATTAGAAGGAACCATTCCTATGTGGGCATGACCATTATAAATGCAAACTTAAGGCTGCGTGGCTCAGCGGTAACGTTCTCGCTTGCAGTTCCCAAGGTTGCATGATCGAATCCTGGCGCAGTCAGCTGGTATTTGAGGGTGTGCAATTGCGAGGGAGCCGTGTCAGTAAATTTACTGGCACGTTAAAGATCCCCTTCGGAGCAAAATTCCGGCACCCGGTGGCTCTAAAAGTCACAGATGTTAAAAGGGACGTAAAATAAATAACATTATTATTATTATTATTACATATTGAATATAGTCTATCTTAAAAAATATGAAAATCAGAAATTCCTTTTCTACATTTTGATAAAATTTTAGGTATGTACTCCTCTTAAGTCTCCGTGGCTTAAGCGGCAGCACGCCGGCCTCTCACCGCTGGGTCCGTGGTTCAAATCCCGGTCACTCCATGTGAGATCTGTGCCTGACAAAACGGAGGCAGACAGGTTTTTTCTCCGGGTACTCCGGTTTTCCCTGTCAAAATTTAATTCCAACAACACTCTCCACTATCATTTCATTTCATCTGTCATTCATTTAATCATTGTCCCAGAGGAGTGCGTCAGGCCTCGGCAGCCGGCATAGTTCATATCCTCGCCGCTAGATGGGGGCTCATTCATTCCATTCCTGACCCGGTCGGAGACTGAAAGCAGGCTGTGGATTTTCACTCCTCTTTAGACTTGTTAAATTGATAAAATGTTCGTTGTTTGTAAATTATTTTGAATTCTAATTTATTCAAGTTCTATTGTATACTGTTATATTGTTGTTTATGACTGACAATTATTCAACACGTAATTTGTTATATGTAACTTTTGTTCTGTATTGATAAATACATTGTTTGTTGTGGGAATATTTTGTTGATATGAAGGCCTATGGAATTGTAGTCTTGAATACAATGTGGACCGTCCATTTTAATGGTATTATTGCTTTGTAAGAAATACATAAATAAATAAGTAAATAAATAAATAAGTAAATAAATAAATAGATAAATAAATTAACGATAGAAAATAGAAGTGAGCGAAATTCAGTATCCCATCAGCAAGGTAACCCATTCATTGCACACTATTCCTAAACTCACTGTTAGCTGGGAAGCATACCATATGGCTGCTGGTAAATCAGCTTGTGAACAAGTTGAGATATAATATCGGTTTCGGAATTGCTTTTGCTCCAATGAGCGTACAGATACAACCTATCAGAGTTAATACACACAGTCGACTGAGCAGATAGGTTCTCCTGGGGATATAGGCTGAATGGCACACAAATCGAAGCTTTAACCAAATGGCACTCGCTTGAAGAACATAAAGCAAAGAACTTACATTTTCTAAAATAAGACCTTTAATTTAAAGGAGCACCCACAAGACTATAGTGGCAGTAGTGCCAATCGTTAACGGATTAATTTATTAACTTTGGATAACAGTTGACGTACTGGCATATGTTAATAAGTGTACTATGCGTTCTAGGAGTACGGTACTAGTAGATTTCTGTTTCATAAGTTCCATGTTGGAATTTCACTTCTGCCAGAAATTTAATTCTGGACTTCATTCACTCATTCTCAGGAAAGTAGGTTCAATACCCACCTGAATCTTCCTAAAAGTGGCTGTTGTTGTTACTTATTTTAGGGGCTAAGACATCGTGGTCATATAGCCCCGTATATTTTGGGTGAGTGTGGAATTTGTGTGATAAGCTGTGATATTGTGATAGCTGTATTAATTTGTGTGTTTGTAAACTGGGGATAGGATAGGGAAGGAGGCGGACGTGGCCTTAAGTTTAACCAGCCCAGCATTAGTCTGGAGTAGAAGTGAGGAAACCACGGGAAACAACGGGATACCACTTGCAGGATGCCTGAGTTAAGAACCTAACCTTCCTATTCTAATTTTTGCCTCACGAGGCTGAGTGTACCTCGATCCAGCCCTCACACCAGAATCAATATTACTTGGCAGAGCCGGGAATCGAACTCGGACCGACGGGGCGACAGCCTCTAACGCTAGCTGCTACATCACAAGGTGGTTTCCTAAAATTAGTTTTACGTAATATTTCACTTTTATTACAGGCAAGTACTGTGATTGTAGCGGCTTCGGGGGCGTAGTTGGTAGCATGCTGAACTGCTGTGCCCAAGATAGCGGGTTCAAACCCGGCCGAAGTCGTCGGATTTTTTAAGAGCGTTAAAAATCCTTCAGTATGCCTTCCCTCGGAGGGGAAGTAAAGCCGGCGGTCCCATGTCATAGATTTATGGCAAGTAAAAGATCATTCCACAGACTAAACTTGTGTGAAGCTAAATTGATAGGTTAGATTTCGTCGGAACGCTCTATCAAAGTTCCAACTTTCACCACTAGGTATCATTGATATCTGGTAGCGAATGTTGGAACTACTTGAAATTGAACGGAACTTGTAGCTCACCCTAATGCGGGTGTCCGCTGGAAGCAGCTACAGACTCAGGCGAGCCGAACATGTCCTCGGACACTCCCGGCACTAAAAGCCATACGATAAATAAATAAATAAATAAATAAATAAATAAATAAATAAATAAATACTGGGATGGTACCTAACGTATGCGCACAGTCAACTCCTTCCCAAACCGAATATTAACTACAACATTCTCGAGTACAGTCATCGCAATAATGCAGGTATTAATACATATTTAACACACCAACCTAGTTCACTGGGATATTGACCATTGAAAGTTACCTGGTCTCCAGATTCTCCATATCTCAATCTACGTCCATCTACAGCTGCTGTATTACTGTTTCTTCTTCATGGACATCCGGAACAGCTATAATCTCACTAAAGTACGCATTTATGAAGGGTTTAAGCTATAACAGCTTAGGCTTTCACGGTCGGCGTTCATAATTAAATACAAGTTTTTCGGGCTTGTAGGCCGTGATCCAGACAGGATATCTCCCGACGTTTCACCGGAAACTGCGTCCGGCATTATCAAGGGTTCCGCTCCTTACCTTGGTCAGCAGTGGAAATGCTGACCTGGAAATGCTGACCAAGGTAAGGAGTGGAACCCTTGATAATGCCGGACGCAGTTTCCGGTGAAAAGTCGGGAGATATCCTGTCTGGACCACGGCCTACAAGCCCGAAAAACTTGTGTTTAATTATGGTTTAAGCTATCATATGCCCTAATTGAAAAGGTTGCAGATAACGTGGATTGAGACCAGAAGAATCTGAAGGTCAGATAGCTTTCAGTGATGGAGCATTTTTAATGCACTGAATTAAAGAAGAACAACTCTATTGCACAAGTAGGAAGCAAGCTGTGGGACTGGTGAACCACCACACCACGTTTGAAATGGTAACTTATATCAAGAATGAAACACTTAAGATACCGTAGTGTATATTGCTTATCATGGACTACGTATCTCATGTGAGCAGCTGTGGCTCAACGGCAAAGACCTCTTCTTCTCAACGTTTGAGGACTAGGTTTGATTCTCGGCAACGTCAAGGATATCAAAACTGCCCCCAACTTCCACGCAGCTCCTGGACGAATTAGTCTCTTGTAACAATGAGTACCATCGGTGTATTTCCTCTAGGATTCTCTTTAACGCCGACCTGTGTCCACCTCAAGTGTAATGGCTAGCATTCTTGGCTATTGGCTCCTCTTCCGGCTCTGTCATGAAATCTATTTCTGGTCTGATGGCTGGAACGGGTTTACTGAGTATTATGAGGCATATCTGAAAAAAGGTGGGTTCGATTTCCGTCTCAGTCGTCCTGGAAGTGGTTTTCTTTGGTTTCCCACTTCCGTTTCAGGCAGATGTTGGGTTGTTAGCTAATTAAGGCCAAGGCCGCCTCCTATCTAAATCCAAGCCTGAATCACAGATTCAAATAGGGACATCTCAGTGACACAGTTTATCAAATAGATTCCACAGTCTCCCAAGTACACGTGGTCTGAGTTAGATGATTGCTGGTCAATAACAGATCACGTTGCATTTTCAAAGGAAAAGAACCATCGTCATATATTGAAGACATGATTATTAAAAACATTTTGTAAATTTCTAATATCCGTTTTTAAGATGAACATCCAGCGATCTTGATGGAGATAATATTGCATGTTTTTAGGGGAAGGCGGGGCTAGTATCGGGTAGAAGACTACTCCTGAGCAACATGCTCATATTATAGGCATTAGTATGCAAGGCCCTTCAACCGCTTGTTACAGCCAATCAGCGAATCACCCGCACCTACATTCTTCTCGGAGATCGCGCAGCTGCTTCAGAGAGAGAACTCACTCAAAGAAATCTGACCGCCAGTGACCCGGTTTCTTGCAACCCAATTCTTCAGCGTCTATGAAATTTGGTAAAATGAATAGGGAGAAAGAAGATAATGGAAGTAGATACAATCACGTTATACACTGATTAAACATTTGCATCTAACCACCTGCTTGATTGCTGTTTCGTCTTCATACACATCCAAAACTACTCTAATTTAACAAAAGTAGGCATTTATGAAGGATTTAAGCTTTCAGAGGCCCGAATTGGAACGGTTGTAGATAAGAATGGATTACGATCTGGAGAATATGGAGGCCGGATAATTTTCAGCGATGGAGTATTCTTTTAAATACTGTAGGTGGTGACACACGAGTAGATATCCTAATTGTCACATCAGGAGAGATATGTTTTCCAACAGTATTTGTAAATAACTTTGTGATATAGGAAATTCAGAAGCCATTTTTCAGTGTTATTTATTTATTTATTTATTTATTTATTTATTTATATATTTATTTATTTATTTATTTATTACCAACAGCGGTAGCCATGGGCCAAGCTATCTGTGGATTCAGTAGACGTGGGTTCGAGCCCCACCATCAGCCGTCTTTGAAATGGTTTTCCGTCATTTCCCCCATTTTCAACTCCAGGAAAATGCTCGGACGGTACCTTCTGACAGGCCACGGCCGCTTCCAACAACGTTGAACATGCCACGTGTGCATGATCGGGAAGGAACGGAAATGTGGTTGAACGAGTTTCTTCCCTCTCCGTACAATTGTCCTATTCATGGTCTGCCTGCATGACCTTGAACTGGATACCAGCTGGCTATACGTATGTTATCTTGGTTACACACAAAGCCAGTGTGTCACGTCTCGTCTTCTGGTTTTCGGGTTCACGAAGCGGTGTTGCCAAATGCAACGTAATTTTCATGTTCTTTTTCCGAATCCACACCCTTTTTTCTTTATGCTTATCATGTCTTTGTTCGCCGGTGCCAATTTCTACCCCTCCCAAAATATATGTGTATACTAACCCTACATCTGAAACTATATAATATTATCTTTTGGGGGGGATTTAGAATACCCTCTGCCCCGAATCTCGGACAGCGAAAAATTAGGTTGAGGGTATAGTTTATTGCAACCAACACCTGATACATGTGATTATTAGTTAGTGCCTCTCTAATACAGGGCCTTACACGCCTAGCCGGCGCACCACTGAAGGTAGAACGTCGAGCTAAAGGTCAGACGAGCAGATAGCAACGCGGTGCTAAGACAGCAAATGTCTGAAGGAAAGAACTGTTGTAGGATTGATGAAATTAATGCTGCGGAGCAGCGCGGGACTTCGCGGTACTGAGACAGTTGCGTCGCAGTATTTGCCGAGTAAAGTTGACTTTGTTATTACGTTTATAGCCTATTTTGGGTTGTAAGTGTTATAAGTTTATAACGTGTGTAGGCCTACGTGTTAATGTTCATTGTTTACCATGTATACGTGGTCATTGTTTAAATGTTATTGTGATTCAAAATTTTATAACCAGTTATTGCTAAATGGTAAAGCCTATTGTTTCAATAATGCCTCAACATTAGCACAAAATATCTCGAGAGAAATTGAGTCTATCTCGGTAGATGAAATAAAGCGTGTGAATGAAAATTTGCTTAGACGTTGCCAGAAATGTGTAGATGCAGGTGGATGACATCTTCAACATCCTCTATGACAAGGTGACTAATTATTTTACTTTGATTATATGTTATTTTGTGTACTTACTTACATGCGATTCGCACGGGCGCTCTCTCGATCCCACGCTCAGCGAGTTGTCATGTACTCGTCGGACACTCCACGCTCGCGCCGCGCTGGCCGCCCCACTTTGAGTGAAAGACCCTGTAGTTATTTGATATGAAGCTTAAATATAAGCAGATTAAATAGCTGTCACTCTCTGATTTTCAAGACATAGCCTATTAATAGACTACATTCTCTTATTGCATTTAAAAAATTAGGTGCTATTTTTTTAAGTGATTAAATTTCTTTCATAACTAAGTTAGTCTACGTTAAGGACTATAAATGTAGAAAAAGTAGTTTCCGTAACTCTAGTCTACGGTTAATAATACCCGTTCCTGAATACAGTGTGCTTTTTACTCTCTTGTTTGTCAAGTTTCGTTCTCAGGAATAGACTAAAAATTACTGTTCGTGCCTTTTTGACAAATTTAAATCTGAAGAATAAATAGACAGGAGATTTAAAAAAAAAAAAAAAATCTGAAGAGCCGTGTCCAGCTTCAGTTATGGTTTGGTGAGCAGTCCGTAATGAGAAGGTGCCAGACTACGCATTTGTGAAAAGGAGATAAAACAACAGCTGATGTGTTTGAATGGATCTTGCAAAATTGTAAAGTTGAACAGCTCAATGATAAACAATGAGAAGTGAAACTTCCAGCAGATTTCTGCTGAGGCAAGTCAAAGACAAAGTATCTTAGAACGTATGTCAACTCCCAAAAGTGTTCTTATAGCAGACCTGACCTTAACCTCTAGATCAAGCATGGGACTGTAATCTGACCAAAACGTGCTCGCGAGCACAAGCTTCCCTGATATCCATTCCTCAATGGAACCGGAATAATAGTGTTATCTTTACAAGTTTTGACAGTCAGAAATTTTATTATTTTGTGAAATAGTATTTTCAAACTACAGTAAAAAAAAGATTTCCCTGTTTTATGAGTAACAGGAAAGATGCTGATTCGACTGGTCCATACGAAAATGTACCTTACCTGCTGAATCATGCCAGCAGTTGCAGAATGATTGATGAGCGGTGAATCCGTAGCTATTTCAGCACTTCTGAGGCAGAGAGAGAGATAAAGTTTTGTTGTATTATTATTATTATTATTATTACTATAGCTTGCCACGGTGGGTGAGTGGTTATCGTGTCTGACTACCAACCCCAAACTTGCAGGTTCGCTCCTGGTCGTGGTAAGTGATTTTTGAAAGACGAAAAAAACACAACACGCATGTCATACCTTGTTGGCATGTTAAAGATCCCATTTGAATTCAGTAGGCCGTGTTTATAATGGCAAAATTAATCTCGGGATTTTCCGCCAACACAATGTTCTTCCTTTCTCTACTAGAAAGCACTATACTGTAGTGTCAAGCAGTTTAGATATCTAACCTCCTTAACTTTCATAGCGCGCCAAGGAACAACAAAATTCGATATGCTAGCTGCCCCCTGGGTGTCAATTAAGAAAGCTTGCACTCGGCACCCGAGGTCATACGTTTTTATTATATTATTATTATTATTATTATACTGTATTTGATTATTTGGTGTTCGGGTACTTGAGGGTGGTGTTCACAGTCTCCAAAGGATAAAAAAAAAGTCTGCCCGAGACTATAAATGCGAACGTAACTACACTCCCACTTGGATTTGGATCCATAGGCGTAAGGAACTTGGCAGAATTGAAAATGCATTGAAGTTTAACTCATGTTTTGTTAGGTTGTATTCCTGGCAGTGGGTCATCCTATAGCTCACTTAAGACTCTCCTCTCCACAAACTCCATGTGTGCTGATGGGGCACAGTGTTCACCGCGGGGCGGGGAGGGGGATTGAGGGTGATCTGACTCATCCTGACATGCAGCCATGGGTGATGTGATGTGATGTGTGTGAAATGTACTGTGTTCTTCCTTGGTTTCCTCCCATCCAGTGTCGACCAAGAATGGCTTAATATGTCCTCGGAGAATTTGTTATATGAAAACCTGCCTTCAACTGACAGAAACTTGTCTTAAACCGAAATATTTGACGGTCTCTTCAACTTACGGGTGAAAAATGTGTTAAATTCCCTTCATTGGGTTACACGGAAACTGTGTTACGTGGACAATGGGAATTCAAATACGCATTTTAGCGGGAAATTTTCTGGTTCCAGAACGCAGTGTATAGGAAACTTTCAGGCACCCTGTGAAAGTCTACTTTGTCTGCTGTAACAGTTGATTCTGTAGCTAACAAGGATTGTCCAAATAGGTCTTCCTCCTTATGTTCTCCAACTTAGAAGTCAAAGTGTACAATTATTTACTTATTTCCCGTTGCCCAAGCCTTTCCCAATGCTCGCTGTAATGGGCTGTCAACCAACAAATGCCTGTCTTTATGTTCATGGCAAGATTTTCTTGTGCGTACTGTATTAATTCGTAGTGGAAATATTATGTAAATTTGGTTATTGATGTGCATGTTTGTTATGTAAGTAAACATTTAACATTTAATGTAAGTAAGCTCTTGACCAGTGCTGACATGTTATGAAGGTCCCACGCGCAAAATAGCGTGCGAATTAGAGTACAGGAATGAGCATCGTTTGTAGCGTTGTGGTGGATCTTGGAAGAGGGCTGTGACTTATATCCTTGTCACTCCAGAGCCGATAACGTTTCCAAGGACGAGGCGTTGGTTGGGAGCTTTCTTTCTCAGTGAGAGATTACATATCTCCGTGAATCATAGCCGTGGTCATCGTGGTAGACCTGCTGTAATCTTTCAACTGAGAAAATAAACTTTACCGAAGAGACAGTGGTGGTCCGGTGTCGGGATGCAGCCTGTGGATGATAATAGCCCACGAGAAGCACATTTATTCGCTCGCTGTAATGCGTGGGTGATGGTGGCGCAGGAATTGAGTCAACTGGTAGAAACAAGACAGTCTATATATAATTACTGTAACAGGTTAATTTTGTGCATGATCAGTATATTAATACATCACTCTTTCCATGATCTGTGAGCCTAATAATTACAATTACACACACTAAAACAGTCTCCACCAATAGCCTACACAGGTTTTAATACAAATCCATCCCACACCCAAGTACACGGGAATGATAACCAAGATATCCATATCCCGTAAAAAAAAAACTAACAAAACCTATTGACGTCAAATTGGCAGGGAAAAAGATAAAGGAAGTAGGAGACTGCTGCTACTTATGAAGCAAAATAACAAGTGATGGACGAAGCACAGAGGATATAAAGAGTAGGTTGGCTCAGACAAGGATAGCATTTCTACAGAAAATAAATTTGTTGACATGAAATAGCCTATAGATTTAGATATTAGAAAGACCTCTTGAAAGCTTTTGTCTGGAGTGTGGCGCTCTATGGAGTTGAAACTCGGACTGCTGGTGCAGCAGAAAAGAGGAGAATAGAAGCATTTGAAATGTGGTGTTACAGGAGAATGATCAAGATTACACGGGTTGATAGAGTATTAAATGAAGTGGTGTTAAGACGAGTGGGGGAGGAGAGATGTTTCTGGTGACTGCTAATCAAGAGAAGAGACAGACACATCCCAAGACATCCAGGAGTAGCAAACATAGTTATGGAAGGAAGGGTTGAGGACAAGAACTGTAAGGGTAGACCAAGGTTAGAATGTTTTAAACAGATTGCCTAGGATGTAAGGTGTAGCCTAATCATAACAATGTTATTGGTTTTACGTCCGTTTCGAATGCTCGGGCTTTAAGAGATATTTGCTCCGAAGGGGATCTTTATCGTGCCAGTAAATCTACTGACACGGCTCCCGCACATTTGCGCACTCTCAAATGCCAGATGACTGCGCCAGGATTCGATCCTGCAACCTTGGGAACAGCAGGCGAGGACGTTACCGCAGAGTCACGCAGCCAGCGGATGTAAGGTGTAGAGATGACATGATTAGCTCAGGGCAGCGAGACATGGAGGGCGGCATCAAACCAGTCAAAAGACTGAAGACCCAAATAATAACAACAGGCTCCTTTAAAAAAGTGCAAAACCACATGTCTGGCTGTCTTTACTTCCTGGAATTACGCTGATACTCATTTCTGCTGTAGACAGAACAAACCCAGATCCATTTGCGTTTTTGAAAGTGGTCGTTTTATTTCTACGATCCACTACGTAGATGGGAATCGAACCCACTCCTTTTCAGAAGCTCAGCCCCTCCACCGACTGGGATAAGCAGCTCTCTAGTCTATTATGAATGGCCATTTGGCAACATCCGATGATCATTTCATAAGATACGCTCAAGGGCAATTAGCGTGGTCCTCTTATCATGCCATCTCGTACGTGCTTGTAGAATCTTCTTCAGCTGTCCTTGATGGCCCATTCAACCAGCGAGATGCGATGGACAGAGCAAACATGAATGAACGCCTGAACTGGGAACGCACGCCTACATGTTCTCTAAGCTCTTACCTCTCTATCAGGGGTGGACAACATGTTTTCCGGTGCATTCAACATTCTCTCCTCCACGCATCCATTTACACTTTCCTCATGTCATAAAATGTGCAAATCTATCTTACCCTTTATAATTTATGGAGTCAAAGATGAGGAGAGAGAAATTGCTATAAAGAGAAAGTAGCCTATTTTTTTTTACGAAGAAATGCCCTTCACTGACACCAAACTCATCACATGAGTTAATTAGAAATGAAATTAATAAAGATGAATAATTAAATCCAAGTTGTTTAGAGTAAGTAACCGTGGCTTATTGGAAGGTACTATGGGTCAATGCCATCTTCAAATTTGGAAAATTTATTTATCATCATCATTATCTCCATAATACAGTACATCAGCTAGCTGGTGTAGATCTTTCGAGTTGTAGTCATAGCGGAGAAATATAAATTTTACTCTCTGCCTCGTGGTGGGCTGGCTAGCAATATTGGCTGTCACCTCTGATGTCAGGGTAAGTTTCCTGCCTCTGCTAAGAAATTTAATTCGCATCTGAGAACTGGAGTGGGGTACAGTAAATTACACTCACCCTCGTGAGGCGAAACTGAGGAAAGGTGGTTTCGATTCCTTCTTCAGCCATCCTGGAAGTGATTTTCCGTGGTTTCCCACTTCTACTCCAAGGAAAAGCCGGAATGGTTCCTAAAATAAGGCCACGGCCGCCTCCTTCCCAATCCTCGCCCGAATTACAAATACACACATTACTAGGGACACCAGAGACTGATTGCAGTAGTTACGCTTGCTAAAGCGCAGCGGTAGGCCATGTGGTCAAGCTATCTGAGGACTCGGTAGACGTGGGTTCGAGCCCCACCATCAGTCGTCCTTGAAATAGTTTTCCGTAGTTTCCCCATTTCCAAATCCAGGCAAATGCTGGGACGGTACCTTCTAACAGGCCACGGTCGCTTCCTTCCACATCCTTGTCCAGTTTCATTCATATTCATTCATTTCATCTCCCATTAACTCCTCTCGTGAGATTGGCGTCAGGAAGGGCATCCGGCTGTTGGACCACCCGCCACATAGAATTTCATCGCAGCTCATCCCCGACCCCGTTGATAACGGAATATTAAGGGGTAGACATGCATACTACAGACACCGGAGGTTATCATTCATTCATTTATTTATATATTATTCTTTTATTCTTTTATTTGTTTGTATGTTTTCTATATTTTATTTGTTTATTTGTACGTTGGTTTATTCATTTATATTTATTTATTGTTGATTTATACACCCCAAGTACACAGGTCTAATGATTACGATGTCCAATCCCTTTAATTCAAGCAACAACAAAGAAATTCTACCGGGTGACCTGTGGCTGGGATTTATTAAGATTATGGTATATTCACTAAATATAATACGAGAGGTCTTTTACGAGCTGGTACCAATCGACTAACAAAGTCGTAGATTTTTTCCGACCACCGGTATTCAAAAATATGACTTCTCGGCCGAGAATGTTTACATTTAGGAATGGGAAAAGTATGTTAAACTCTAAATATGAAAAAAGGCTAGAAATGTCTAACTAGGCTATGTTGACATGAATTTCGAAAATGTTTCCTTTTTTTTATTGTAATACTCTATTCCTGAAATTTAAACAGTTGGTGCCCACCCACGGAACACTAAAATAAGAAATATCATTAAAATCCGATATTTAATCATGGCCATTAAAAAAAATCAAATCACTGGACTCATTAAGAGGACGACGTGATTTTAGGGCCTGATGGAAATGTAAGAAAGATAGCGGTAAAATTTCTTCTTTATCGAGCGCCATTAGAAGGTCACGACCTCGCGTGACTCAATATGGGTCATAAAACACTTAGGCTACTTAGCCCGCTGGGCGGACCTTGGGGCAGGCCACCCATCAAATAAAACAGCTCTCAATTCGGAGCCCCACTAAGACTGTCCATGAATGAAACTACTCCCTCGAGGTTTCGTTCAATCTCCTGCAGCCAGGCTGATAGTATAAGATCAGATGTCAACTTAAAGGAGGGCATCTTGGCAATATGTGAAGATTGAGACTTGCAATAGTAGAATGTTTCTTATCACCTACTACTAATATCACAACTAGTACTAACTACTAGGCCTTCTACTACTGAAATGAAAATCCACAGCTTGCTTCCAGTCTCCGACCGGATCAGGAATGGAATGAACGAAGCCCCCATCTAGCGGCGAGGATATGAACTGTGCCGGCTGCCGAGGCCTGACGCACTCCTCTGGGGCAATGATTAAATGAATGACAGATGAAATGAAATGATAGTGGAGAGTGTTGCTGGAATGAAATGTTGACCGGGAAAACCGGAGTACCCGGAGAAAAACCTGTCTGCCTCCGTTTTGTCCAGCACAGATCTCACATGGAGTGACCGAGATTTGAACCACGGACTCAGCGGTGAGAGGCCGACGTGCTGGCGCCTAAGCCACGGAGGCTTTAGGCCTTCTACTACTATTTCTTTTTAAAAGCAAATTGTATAAATTCCGCCATCACAGAGTACGATCATCAATAGCCACTTTCCTGAGGAAAATGAAATGGAAAGTTTATGAGGAGGTGCACTGAATTTCGGAAAAGGCAGTCACCGTACAGCAGATAGGCCTATCGTTGCCATTGATAGGAAGAACAAAAGAGGTTTGATCCAGGACTCCACGGCACGAATGGAAGTGGTCATTGAACAAGCGGTACGAGTCAACGAGGGGAGAGAGGCTATTTACCGACGATGCATACTGTACTTCACCTGAGGGAGGCATATATTCTGCCTGAAAATGCATGGAAAGTGAATGGCCTCCTTTTCGGAGCTCGGGGAATAGCCTTCAAGTTCGTCGTGAACATTCTTAAAGAACTTGTGATCATTGAAAATGATCTTGAAAAAATCTGCTTTAAAATATTGAGAGCCTCAAAGTACATGCTACATAAAGAGTTACATTATATGGTGTATCATAATGTCTATCGTAGATCAAACAATGTATGTTACCAATAATTACGTTATTCAGGATTTTTATGGTCTCCCGGAATGCCGGGTAGATATCCTTGTGGAAATATGTATAAGTTAAGTTTTTAAAATATTAAAAAAATAGTTTTACCCCACAGGGCTGAGTGTACCCCGTTCCAGCCCTCAGTTCAGAATAAAATTTCTTGGCAGAGCCGATAATCTAACCCGGGCCTCAGTGGTGACAGCCAAGAATGCTAGCCACTACAAAACGTGGCAGAGAATGTAATGGGAATATAATCATTTTGTTATTGTTATGATGAGATGGTTGAATATTATTGGGACTAATGTATCGACCACGATACACTAATGTATCCTCCTATTTGCTAGAGCAGAACATCCTGGATGAACACCAATCCGGCTTCCGTAAAAATTATAGTAATACTACTGCACTACTCAAGGTCACGGATGACATAAGAAGGCCTACGGATAGTGGGCTAGTAACAATCCTAACATTGCTTGATTTCAGCAAAGCATTCGATTCTGTTGATCATGACGTATTACCCTCTTGTCTATTTAAAATTCATCTCTCGATGAACAGTATCCAAAGGATGGACTATTATCTACGTGGACGTCAACAATGTGTTGACAGTAACTCAAATCAAATGTCTTCATGGCGTTCAGTTGAGAAAGGAGTCCCTCAGGGGTCAGTCATTGGACCGCTCCTGTTTTCGATCTATATTAACGACATTACTTCATCAATCTGTTACGTGCCACCCCTAGTGGCACTTTTGTTAACTGGATTACGGTGGGTAGGAAGCACAACACCAATTACTGCTTAAAGAAATAATTAACTTTATTGTGGCCAGAAATATACACTACTCAACAGCAAATAGCAATTATTTGCTTACTCCAGTTTCCTCAAGTCGAGAATACTTCCCCTTTCACTTGTCAACAGACCACAGTTAATCCCTCGTAATGAGGTGGCCCCGTACGCTAGCTCGAAATAGCTGCACTAGCTCTGTCACTCACTGTTTCACAAGCACCACAATCACTTCCTCGGTGTCAAGAGAATCAGCTTCACTCGCTCAAAACACAGTTCCTCTGTAGGAGTCTCACTTCCCCGCTCCACTAGGGGTTTCGCAAGTCACCACACTTCTGTCGCTCACGATAATCGCTCACACTAGCTCGTAAAACACAACAACAACCACTGCTTGACGGGTCACTCTTATATAGCCGGCCGGTGACTCAATAAATGCTTCTAGATCCATCCAGAGTCCACGGCTTCTCGAGGTTTCCAGCGCTGGTCCAGTCACGAATGTTCTGGACTATCCCTTTGTCCTAGTAGCCCTGTTGCATAAGGCGCGCGCAATACAGGAGGCAGGGCACAGCCCAGCCCTGGGGCAGTTGTGACTCACGCGGCGAGTGATGACACAAACTCACAGCCGTAACACCACCCCCTTCCTAAAAAGGCTGATCGTCCCGATCAATCATTGGTCCGTCTGTGTCCCTCCGTAGGCTGCCAGGCGATCTCGATGCACGATCTTCATCTTCGCCCTCGGGCTCCGCTGGATCCTGTAGACGACATCGTTGATTCGTTTCACGACTCGGTACGGGCCCTCCCAGGACTTCTGCAGTTTTGGTGACAGGCCTTTCTTCCGTAATGGGTTGAAGAGCCAGACCAGGTCGTTCTCGTGGAATCCTCCGGCATCCGTCTGCTGGTCGTATCGGGTCTTCATTCGGTCGGTCTCGATCCGCAGTTTCCTCCTCGCGAACGCGTGCACGTCCTCCAGTTGGTCGACCAGTTCTTGACAATACTGGCTTACCGGGATCGGATCATTCCCAGGTCGGCCGAAGGCAAGATCGACGGGTAGACGGAGCTCCCTCCCAAACATGGCCCGGGCTGGTGTGCACCCGGTGGCTTCATGCACGGCGGCGCGGTAGGCCAGGAGAAATAGTGGAAGATGCTTGTCCCAATCCCTCTGGTGCTCGCTGACAACTATTCGGAGATGGTTCTCGATGGTGCGATTGAATCGCTCTACCATCCCGTCGGACTGAGGGTGTAGCGGCGTTGCCCTTGTCTTCCGGATTCCCAGCAGCTGGCATAGGTTCTGGAACACCTGCGACTCGAAGTTCCTCCCTTGGTCGGAGTGCAGCTCCAGGGGTACTCCGTACCGGCTGACGAATTCCTTCACCAGGGTCGCTGCGATCGTCGCGGCTTCTTGGTTAGGGAGCGCATACGCCTCCGGCCATTTGGTAAAGTAGTCGCTGACGACTAATATGTAGCGGTTCCCTGCCTCGCTTAACGGGAATGGCCCAGCAACATCGATGGCCACTCTCTCCATGGGGCCGCCCACGTTGTAGGTCTTCAGTGGACCCCGCCGTCTTCGTCCTGGGCCCTTGCTGGCTGCGCAATCGTGGCACCTCGCGCAGTGGTTCTCCACGTCTGTTCGGCATCCGATCCAGTAGAACCGCTCCCTCAGCTTCTCCAGGGTCTTCTTTATCCCTAGGTGTCCACCAGATGATCCTCCATGAGCTTCCTTCAGGACTTCCTCCGTCATAGCCTTTGGAACGACGACTTGTTCCCGAGATGTCTTCCCGTCGGTGCTCTCCCAGGTACGGCAGATGAGGCCATCCCTTACAATCAGCGAGTCCCACTGTGCCCAGTAGGACTTAAACTTTGGGCTGCAGTCACTCACAATGTTCCACCCGGGTCTGGGGACACAGGCCCTCTTCCATTCGGCTATCAGTCCCAGGTCATCATCTTCCGCTTGCGCCCGCGTGAAAGATTCGCGGCTCCAGCTCCCTTGAAGTTCCACGGTAGTCCTTCGGCACTGTATCCCGGTGTTCTCCTCCCTTCGGGCACAGAAGGTGCAGTCTTCGGGGCACGGTCTTCGTGACAGGGCGTCGGCGTTAGAATGCAGTTGGCCTTTCCTGTGCTGAATCTCAAAGTTATACTGTTGAAGCCTCTCTAACCACCGCGCGAGTTGACCCTCGGGCTGCTTGAAGTTCAGGAGCCACCGCAGGGATGCATGGTCGGTCCTGATGAGAAATTCTTGCCCGTACAGGTACTTGTGGAAGTGTTCAATGGTCTTCACGATGGCGAGCAGCTCCTTCCTGGTGACGCAGTAGTTCCATTCTGGCTTTGACAAGGCCTTGCTGAAGTAGGCCACTACTCTTTCCTCGCCGTCCACTACTTGCGACAGGATTCCCCCTATGCCAAAGTCGCTGGCATCGGTATCGACGATGAACCTTGTTCCAGGTCTGGGGTAGGCCAAAATAGGCGCGGTGCACAGAGCCTGCTTGAGATGTTCGAAGGCACTGTGGCATTCTACTGTCCACGTGAAGAGTTGGTCCTTCTCAGTCAGTCGATGTAAAGGTTTGGCGATGTCGGCGAATCCTCTCACGAAGCGACGGTAATAAGTGCAGAGTCCCAGGAAGCTTCGTAGTTGGGACTTGTCCTTCGGAACTGGCCACTCCCTCACAGCTGCGGTCTTCTCTGGGTCGGTGCGCACCCCTTCCTCGGAGACGATGTGCCCAAGGTACTGGACCCGCTTCTGGAAGAGCTGACACTTCTTGGGACTCAACTTCAGCTGGGCAGCCCGTAGCTTCAACAAGATCTCCTTCAGGTTGCTGTAGTGCTCCTCGAAGCTTCTCCCCAGAACGATGACGTCGTCTAGGTAGACCAGGCAGGTCTTCCAGTGTAGTCCCCTCAGAATGGACTCCATTAGCCTTTCGAAGGTCGCAGGGGCGTTGCACAGACCGAATGGCATGACGGTGAACTGCCAGAGCCCGCTGCCCACAGAGAACGCCGTTTTCTCGCGGTCCTTAGGGTGGACCTCCACCTGCCAGTAGCCACTCTTCAAATCCAAGGTGGAGAACCATCTTGACCCTGATATGGTGTCCAGCGTGTCGTCGATCCGGGGTAGAGGGTAGCTGTCCTTCTTCGTGACGTCGTTCACCCGCCTGTAGTCCACGCAGAACCTGGTGGAACCGTCCTTATTCTTCACAAGCACGACCGGAGAACTCCAAGGACTATGTGATGGCTCGATCACCCCTTGCTCCTTCATCTCTTCTACCATCCGGTCGACTTCGGCTTGCTTGGCGAGCGGGACACGTCGGAATGGGGCCCTAATCGGTGCGCTGTCCCCAACGTCGATTCTGTGCTGGACCAAGCTTGTCCTGCCGAAGTCTTTGCTCCCCACGGAGAAGACATCCTGGAATTCGCGTAGCAGGTCCTGAAGTTGGCGTGATTGTTCCTCGTCTAAATGGTCCTGGGATCCTTGGTACAGCTTCTGTAGTTCTTCTGGCAGTGTGCGTCTTCTTCGGTTGTCCGTCTGCAGGTGTCCGTCCGTCGTGTCGGTGATGCGGGCAATCCAGGTAACGGGCTCGCAGACTCCTAGGTTGGTGTCCCAGTGAACCGTAATGTCGTAGTCGTTCAGGTTGGACAGGCGGACGTACGGCCGAGACGTCGTGTTGATGAGAGTCTTGGCAACTAGCAATCCTTTTGTCTGGATATCCTCATATTTTGGCTCGATGACAGCCGCCACTCCCTCAGCAGTTCCGTCGACAATTACGGCAGCGCTGACCTCCGTCCTGGCGGGAACGATGACGTCTTCTCTCAGCCTTACTCGTCGTGCGATGACGGCCTCGTGTGCTGGTTGCAAAGCAAGTTCCTCACCTCCGAAGTGCAGAGTGTTGGTACTCAGGTCCAAGATGATGTTGTTCTGGTCCAGGAAGTCCAGTCCGATGATCACTTCGTTTGATACGTCAGCCACAAGCACTGGATGCTTTATCACCCGTCGACCAATGACGAACTCCAGCGATGCTTCGCCATGTACCGGTGCGGTCTCTCCGGTCGCGGTTATTAGCTGGAGGTTCCTTTGTGTGGGTTTCACTCTCCACTTCGGGATCACAGTGGGATTGACGATGGTCCTCGATGCTCCCGTGTCGATCAGCATGGGACAGCTCACTCCGTTGATGACTCCATCGACCATCAGGCTGCTATTGTCCCTCCGTAACTTCGTCACACGCACTTGGACTGCCGGGGCTTGACGACTGTCACAAGCCAACCTTTGCCCCCTTAAGCTGGCTGATACTTGCTTTCCTGGGCCGCGCGGTTTCCCTACGACTGACTGTCCCGACGGAAACCCTTGGCGGCGGCGATCACCGCAGTCCTTGCTCAGGTGGCCTCTCTTACGGCAGGTCCAGCAGGTCGGTAGTCCTCTTCCGGGCCGCCTCTCCGGATGTCCTTCGGCTACGTTTATGTTGGTGGTACTGCGATTCTTGAAGAAACGGCTTAGCGCCTCCATCAACTCGTCGGCCAGGGGCTTGGTCTCGTTGGTTTTTACTGGTTCGTCGACGTCCACTTGACGCACCCACGCGCGCATTCTAGATACCTGCTTTGCCGTCTCGAACTCAAGTGCGTGGCTCAGCGCATCTGCCAGGGTCTTATTGCGCGCGAGACGCAGCGCCTGTTGAGTGTCCGAGTCCCGTAGCCCATCGGTGAAAGTCTGCGTCGCTATCTGCTCCAGAAAGTCGGCCGGCGCTGTTGGGTAGGCGAGCCTTACGAGGCGTGCGATGTCCATCTCGAACTCCTGCAGGGTTTCCGCGTTCTTCTGTACCCGGGTCCGGAGCTGCATCTGGTAGGCCTGCTGAAGATGGCTATCTCCATATCGGGACTCCATATGGGCGATCAGTGAAGCGTAGTCCTGAGATCCAGTCGGGATGGCCTGAAGGACGTTAAGGGCGTCACCTCTCAGCGCTACAATGAGAGCTGTAGCCTTTTCTGTGTCGTTCCAGTCATTTATAGAACAGGCCGCCTCGAACTGACGTAAGTAGGTGCTCCACGGGACCTTTCCGTCGAAGGTTGGGGGCGTCACTCTGCTATGTCCCGTTCCTGATATTCCCGGTGTAACGGTGGGCGGGCGTTGGCGCAGCTCGGCAACTTCCTCTCGTAGACCGTTGAATTTCTCTTCCACCCCCGTCTGTGGGCGTTGGCGCAGCTCGGCAACTTCCTTTTGTAAGGCGTTGAATTTCTCCTCCACCCCCATCAGCGGTCGTTGGCACAGCTCGGCAATTTCCACTTGCAAGGCGTTGAATTTCTCCTCCACCCCCATCAGCGGGCGTTGGCGCAGCTCGGCAACTTCCACTTGTAAGGCGTCGAACTTCTTTTCCACTGCTGCGACTTCCTCACGTAGGCCCTGTTCTAATTTCCTTTGGCTCTCCTCTAATTTCGTCAGCAGACACTCTTCCAGATTTTTCTGGCCATCCAGAAATTTGGCGGTTAGGTCCTCTGCTAACTTATTCTGGCCTTCTTCCATCTTCTTCTGGCCGTCTTCTAGTTTGGCAGTTAGGTCCTCGGATAACTTCTTCTGGCCGTCCTCCATCTTCTTCTGGCCGTCTTCCATCTTCTTCAGGTCATCCTTCAGGTCCTTGGCTAATTTCTTCTGGCCGACTTCCATCTTGGTTTCCATGCCATTTAACTTCTCTAGCAATGCTGCGAATTGCTCTTCCATTTTAGCAGTTTGTCTTGTAAAGGGCATGCGCTCACAGGAAAATTTTAAAAAAATTGACCTGCTCGGGTTTTGAAACCAGGACCGTCAGGTGTTGTGCTTGAGTTCGTAATCCGGCTTCTGACACCAATTGTTACGTGTCACCCCTAGTGGCACTTTCGTTAACTGGATTACGGTGGGTAGGAAGCACAACACCAATTACTGCTTAAAGAAATAATTAACTTTATTGTGGCCAGAAATATACACTACTCAACAGCAAATAGCAATTATTTGCTTACTCCAGTTTCCTCAAGTCGAGAATACTTCCCCTTTCACTTGTCAACAGACCACAGTTAATCCCTCGTAATGAGGTGGCCCCGTACGCTAGCTCGAAATAGCTGCACTAGCTCTGTCACTCACTGTTTCACAAGCACCACAATCACTTCCTCGGTGTCAAGAGAATCAGCTTCACTCGCTCAAAACACAGTTCCTCTGTAGGAGTCTCACTTCCCCGCTCCACTAGGGGTTTCGCAAGTCACCACACTTCTGTCGCTCACGATAATCGCTCACACTAGCTCGTAAAACACAACAACAACCACTGCTTGACGGGTCACTCTTATATAGCCGGCCGGTGACTCAATAAATGCTTCTAGATCCATCCAGAGTCCACGGCTTCTCGAGGTTTCCAGCGCTGGTCCAGTCACGAATGTTCTGGACTATCCCTTTGTCCTAGTAGCCCTGTTGCATAAGGCGCGCGCAATACAGGAGGCAGGGCACAGCCCAGCCCTGGGGCAGTTGTGACTCACGCGGCGAGTGATGACACAAACTCACAGCCGTAACAAATCACTAAATGCAAACACCACCTATATGCTGACGATGTACAACTCTACCTGCATTCAGCACCAGAAAAACTATCGGAAGCAATCGGTACCTTAAATGAAGACTTAACTGAAATCTGTAACTGGACTCACTTACATGGACTACGACTCAATGAGGCTAAAACACAAGCAATCATAATCTCCCATCCGAAAATCCAACTAAAATTGAAAAATGAACCCACTTTACCAAAATTGCGCTTGTGTGATTCCCAAATCGAATTCCGAGAATCAGTTAAAGATTTACGCGTTATTATATATGAACATCTTTCCTGGACGCAGCACGTCTGCAATGTTTCCAGAAAAGTATTTTCCGCATTGAATTCCCTAGAAGATTCTGGAATATTTTCTCTCGTGTAGTAAAAGAACGATTTGTTTCCTCCCTTATATTGCCTCATTTTGATTACTGTGATGTGGTATACGAAGATCTGACTGTTACTCTTAAAAACAAACTCCACCATGCACAAAATGCCTGTATACGCTACATATAGGTACAATATACGGTATTATGAGCATGTCACCCCCACTTATGAGCAAATTAACTGGTTACGTCTAAATCAACGCCCCGACCTCCATTCCCTATGCCTTCTTCAACAAATACTCTCAACTTCCACTCCAGCTTAGCTGCATTCTCAGTTTCACCACCTCTCATACGAGCATAGTCTTGGAACACGGTCAAAAAACGACACTCTCTGCTGATACCCATACACCGCATACTCCTTCGTTGTTGCTATTGCACGACTGTGGAACAATCTACCGTCCAGCTTCAAGCACCGTTGCCAGCAGTATATTATCACTAAGTAAATGCAAGTTGAACTCAACACTTTGAAGGCATGTATTCTTATGACGTATTACAGATATTCATTCCTTCCAATTCACACCTTCTTATTTACTCTCTATTTAGACATTTAAATAACCTTCTTCATCCATTCAAAATACACTGCATAATTAATTTGCTCATAAGTCAGTACTGACTAATCGTCATCATCATCAGTCTATATTTTATCAGTATTTCCTTTTCTTACTCTAATTTCAAACTTACTTCTAAGTATCTTACTTATTCACTCTGGCAATAAATTAGCAATACAACAATGTACTGCCTATACCAACTAATCTATTTAATATGTATTTTATATTGTATCAACATTGTATTATTGTTAGATTTAAGTAATATTTGTATTTTTCATTATATATTAATTGAATAATCTGGTTAGATGGCAGAGAGGGCCCAATGTCCCTAATCTTGCCAGACAAAATACATCTATCTATACAGCGGCACTGTAAAAAACAAGGCAAGATGAGAGATTGGACGGTATAGTTATTAATTTATTTGTTTTATTAAGGTAGAAAGAAAAAAATGTATAATATACTGTAATAACTTTGTTGTATTAATGCTCATTAACTTATTATAATCATTTTGTTATTGTTATGTTGAGATGATATAATATTTTTGGAACCAATTATTAGCAGCACTGTTAAAAAAAGGCAAGGTGAGAGATTGGACGGTATAATTGCTTTTCAACATACAAATTGTAATTATAATTGGTACCTGTCGACAAGCGTAAGATTGGCAATGTAATGGTTCCTAGGGGTGGTTAGGAATCTCATCCCACTGTTGGAGGTGGCGAGCCTTGTGCTCAGCTTGCCCCATTGTTGGGTGCTATGATGTAATGGTTCAGGGGAGTTACATATCTCGTCCCACCATCGGGCGTCAAGATGTAACGTTTCCGCGGGGCTACATATGCTAATGCTCCATATTGGTGTGACATAATGTAATGGTTCCACAGACGGTTGATAATTATTATTAAAATGAGTCTCTTTAATTTTGAGAGAGGGACAACAGAGGTTAGCTGTAAAACACCTTATGCTACTATGTTGACATCTGGAAAGTAGAAATTTGGCAATATACACTACTGTTTGTAGAAAGTGAAACACGAAGAACAAGAGATGTCACCACATTGCACTTTATACCACAGATTAGGGACATGACAGTACATTACTGATTAGAAGGACAGTCCGATACATGCACGTTGACGATCGATCTTCAGTACGGCATCGCGCCACCACAAGCTGCACTCAGAGCTGTTAGACGTCGTGGCATGGAATCATGCAGCGCTTGAATACGCTGCTGGGGAATGCCGTCCCACGCGGTTTGTAGGCGCGTCCACAAAGCATCAAAAGTGGCGACAGGTGGACCTGAACGAACACGTTGCCGACCGACCATGTCCCAGACATGTTCGATGGGCGACATGTCAGGCGAACGGGCAGGCCAGGGAAGCAGAGGTATCCGTCGTTCTGCGAAGAAGGCTTGCACATTCCTCGCCACATGCGGGCGGGCATTGTCCTGCTGAAATATGGCCTGTGGAACGGCCTGCAAGAGGGGCAGTGCCGCGGACTGTAAAACTTCCCTGATGTAGCAACACTGTTCAGATCGCCCGCAAGACGTACGAGGTGCAATCGCATGTTTTAGGCAATGGCGCCCCAAACCATTACACCTGGTGTTTGTCCGCTATGCCGCTCAACAATAGTCTGCCTGATTGCGTTCTCCACGGCGGCGTCGACTACGTATACGGCCATCACTGTAGGACAGATTGAAGCGGGACTCGTCCGAAAACACTACATTTCGCCACTCAGCCTGCCAGTGTCGGCGTGCACGTGCCCATTGTAGCCGGAGACGTCGGTGGTCCCCAGTCAATGGAAGCCGACGCAGTGGCATGCGACTACCAGTCCAGCCTTCAAAAGACGGCGCCGCACCATCGACGCAGACATTTCCACCCCCGTTGCAGTGCTCCAACGTCGAACCAACACCGAGGGCGACGCTGTTCTGTCCGATACGGCCATGTGGAGAAGATGGCGGTCGTCTCGCGCTGTGGTCACATTGCGTCGTCCTGTACCCTGCCGTCGCTGTGTACGGCCCTCCTCTCTCCACTGGATCCACTTACGTCTTACTGTTGACGCAGCGTGCCCTGTACGAGCCGCAATGTCCCGGAACGACCGACCCGCCTCCCGGAGCCCAAGCATTCTATCCCGTTCAATCGCACTCACATGCTGATAGTCCACCCTGTGATGTCGGCGAGGCATCGTTGCACTTGCCTACACGTTTCCACTTGGTATGACGGCCCCACGCCGACAGAGCTGAGCGGAACACTGACCTGTCTGGTCCCACGACAGAGGGCACTGGTGGGCCAATGAGCACGCCACCTCTCTGCGATTTCAATCACTTAGTATGGTACCGCAGGCGTACACGACCCTTGTCTGGGAGTGTCTCCGACTGTTTCTTCCCGGTGTTTCACTTTCTACAGACAGTATTGTATTTACTGAAAGTTATAGCTAGCTATAACACATTTATTAAAACAAAGATGAGATGAATGGCGTCTTGTGACCTTTCAACTAATGAAACTAAAAAGGGGGGATTTTACTTTAAATACCGTAGGTGAATTTAACAGAACTAAGTCCGACTTGCAACTGACATAGGAACTGAGCTCACCGCCCTGTTGATCCTCTTGGATGGTATAGACGGAGTCAACACGTTCCTTCCATTGGCCTGTGTAGGGTTCAGCAATAGACGCTGTTCCATTCTTACCTATCAGAGCTATCTGATCATTAATTGAACAGATGCGGTCGCCTAGCTGAGTGATGACGATGATAATTGTTATTTTAATGGGCCTAGCATCTAGGTTATCGGTCCCTAATGGTCTGGGTGCTAGCGAAAATGACAATGTAATGGAAACCAGAACGAAAATTAAGTGAGACTGAAAATACTCACGAAAAATAACTCAGATTGAAAAGACTCACAAAATGGAGAGCGGTAATGCTTACAAAAGGGAATTTAGAACGAAAATACTCACAAAAGGAATAGATTGAAAAATACGCACAAAATGTAGTTTAGGTTCAAAATACGTTCAAAATGCATTGTAGAGTCAAAATGATTGCAATTGAAATTCAAAATACTTACAAAATACAAATGAGATTGAAAATACTTAGAAAATGCAATTGAGGTTTAAAATACTTACAAAATGCAATTTAAATTGAAAATACACAATGCAATTTAGATTGAAAAAGGCCGGTTCTGATTCAAAATACTCACAAAGTGCAACTAAAATTAAAAATGCTTACAAAATGCTATTTAAATTGAAAATGCTTACAAAATGTATGGTAGATTCAAATTAACTCATTTGGATGGACAATACTTACTAAAAGTAATTTAGATTGAAAATTCTTACAAAATGTAATTTAGATTCAAAATACCCTCAAAATGCAATTGAGAATAAAACTACTTGCAAAATGCCCAGCATACAAAAGGCAATTTAGATTGAAAATATTTGCAAAAAGCAGTTTTAAGTTGAAAATACTTACAAAATGCAATTGAAATTCAAAATATTCAGAAAAGTCCCAGCCCCTATATTGAAAGACTTACTAAAATGCGATTTGGATTGTCAATCCTTACAAAATGCAATTGAGGTTGAAAATAGTCGCAAAATTTAGATCGAAAAGACTTACAAAATGCAACGTAGATTGAAAATACCTACAAAATGGAGTGTAGATGCAAAACAAATCGCTAAAGGGAATTTAGATCCACGGAGAGCCAATTAAGAAAAACAGTGTAGGAATCTTAAAAGAGAAAAGGAAATATAATGAAAAGAAAACAAGAGGGGGGATGAGTAAAGATGAGATAAGGGCCAATTAAGGCGGGAAAGTGAAAGACTCCGTAGGCCTCGGATACCCTAACACCGTCGGGGTCGGAAAAGAACAAGAGTTGACCAAGGGAGGTCGACAGGAAAGACGACGGAGGAGAGTCCGGCATAAGTAAGTGGAAGCAATGCCGGACTCAGCTGATGTCCCGTGGTCGCCAATGCACGTCCCAATATATGTGAGCCCCTGAGGGCGGGGGCTATCTGAGTGAAATTGAATTGTTTCACCCTTCTTCGATATTCAGCACAATGCTGGAAATATCTTGTCTACGTCTCCACTGAATTAACTCGTTAATGCTCATCATCTTCTGGTTAGAGATACGTTTTTAGCTTTAAGCAGATGTCTGACTTTTGAGCAAGATTATTCTTAATGAATCAAATTTTGAATAAAGAATGAATGGATGCCGGAATACTGGTCTGTCCCGTCTTATATACTGCAATTATACCTCTCACCAGCAGTATGGGATCCGCCTACTTCAATGTCTCCATATTGTTCTAAACATGACGCTTCTTCCTCATTGGCTGAAGTGATTTCCTTTATCCAGAACCAGATAGCTATTTTTTGTTGAAGGTCTCTCCCAGTAACACACTTCTTTTTGGTGTCATGTAGCGGTATAGGCCTATTCCTCAAAACGTTTTGAGGGCCACTGTTTTCTAGTCTTCATTGTTACTAGGCTATATATTTTTTTTAGAATTTCCACTCCTCGCTACCGAGGGTTTACTATTTTTGTTGCTCCCATGGGTCTTCTTCCGGTATCTTCTTAAGCGGTTTATTGTGGTGCAGGTTTCTCTAGCGGGGTCTATTGTCACTTGTCGGCTCACCGCGCGAAATCAAGAAATATATAAAATGGGGGTTATAAATTTACTATTTGAAAGCCCGGGATGTCTTATATTAAAAAGATGAATGAAAATTGACATATAATTTTATAGTACCCTTCAACACAATAAATATACATACACTATGGTTGCAATTTCACATATCTAAGTACTCCGGGTGGTGTTTCAACACCACAGCAGGACTACCAATTGTAAACATTGGTTTAAAAGCAAACAACCAAACCAACTACTAGGCTACTGCCACTGCTATTTCCGTTTACGAGAGACCTCTCAGGATAACGCTACAACTTTTATTTAATTTTCTTCGTGCGATGTTTTCTGTGCTCAATAATCTTCATCAGTCGCTGGCCTGCTTCCATCGTATTTCTGTTCAGGTTCTTCCGGTCTTATTCGTTTTTTTTTTCTGCGGCTGGTACCCCTTCTAAATTTTTCACAATGTTCATAAATGTATTCCTGTCTAATAATCGGACCCCTGGGATGTTGTAGCTTTCCATATCCTTCTTCGTTTCCTTAATTTATGCTGTAGTGATTTTTTTTCTCCAGGAGTAACCTGGTAAGTCTCTTGTAGTTCAATCTGCACATATGTCTCAGGAACGCCAGCATCCTCTTCTTTATAGTCTCCACCCTGAGACTTGAAATCAGGCACCATTTCGACATTAGCCAGGAGGAAGTGTGGAAAAACCCGGGGAAAACCCACATATAGATGATGTCGGTGCTGGGATTTGAACCTCCGATCTCCGGACATGCTGCAGTTCCCCATCGCGGTTGTGGTGAGCAAATTAACGCACTCAGCTAAGCCGCGGGGCTTACGGTTGTCAAATTGTTTAAAGACTAAAACAGGGGGATATGAAATGAAGATGAATGAAATTGGGCAAGGAGTTGAAAGTTGTTGTTGTTGATTCTTTAGGGGCTTTGTGACATCGTGGTCATGTAGCCCCGTGTACTTGAGTGTGTACAGAACTTGCCGGGTAACATGTGTCACTGTGATGTATGTACTAGTTTGCGTATTAGCAATTGAGGTAGAATATGGGTAGGAAGCTTCCGTGGCCTTACGTTAGGTACCATGCTGGCATTTGCCTGGAGTAGAATTGGGAAACCACGGGAAACCACTTCCAGGATGGCTGAGGTAGGAATCGAACCCACCTATTCTCAGTTTTACCACACGAGGCTGAGTGTACCCTGTTCCAGCCCTCGGACCAGAATTACATTTCTTGGCAAAACTGGGAATCGAACCCAGGCCTCCGCGGTGACAGCCAATAAGCTGGCCACTACGCAATGAGGCGGACGGGAAGATGAAAGGATGAGATCATAGCCGTCTACCAATTGAATGGTACCATTTGCTTGGAGATGAAAATGATAAATCACGGAAGTCATTTCATGGACGGCTGGCCGTAGGATTCGAATCCAAGGTATTTTGCCTTAGTGGACATAACCAACTCCGTTGGTGAAGATAGCAATTGTACCGTATGATTACAGTTAAAACACGAATCACTCTGGATCAGAAATTTCTGATTAAATTTGCCTTCCTGGAAGGTTTGAAATGAATGTTTGCTAAAAATAAAAGAACGTTATCCCAGCGAAGTGTCCAGATAAGCGGGGCTTTGTTAACTCGTCTGCAAGATAAGAGATGCACAGTTCGTAGTCAACAGAATGGTGACAAATGACAGCACTTGAGGACAGCAACAGATTACACCATGAGCTAATGCACGCTACAACAAAGAAATGCAGTCCTGATTACCACTACATAAAACCTTGCCCTAGGGAATTCATGGTATGTCATTTGAGATTCTCCACTGCACGCCATACCACGATCCAGCTGGTCGATCTTACTGTGAGTCAAATAGGTCTGTTTGACACTTGGTGGGCTTACGTCACCAGGGATAACTTGCTTTTTTATTTACTTTTTACTATACTTTATTCGTTTCAGTTCTTCTATCATAACTAGGGCTCGGATTTTTAGGAAAATATTTTTTTTTTGTAAATACATATTTTAAGCATTTTTTTCTATAAATACATTAATTCCTGCTTTTAACTTATTAGCACATAAAAATACATAATATTTACATTTATTAAAATCTTTCAGTTTATTGAATATTTATTCTGTGTTACTTCAACGGGGAAGGACCTGTGAGCTATCTAATCATCATGCAGAGCGTATGTCAGCTTGCAACTGTGTTATTCTAAACTTGTCGCCCCGTGCCACTCACTGTGGAAGCCGGGGATTTCCTTGTCCATAACCATATTGCAACACGTGCTAGACCTCCCACCCTCCGCTACCTGGAACCAGCGTCACTCACATGCAGTTCATTTCTGGCACTGTGAAGTTTAAGGCAGTTCTACGATGCCTAAAGTAAAAACAACTACAAGTTATCGTCTGTTGCAGAATTTAAAGATCATTTTACTTCTGATGGGGGCGTTCTGTTCTGCCAACCATGTAGGAAAGCAATCAAGGCTGAACAGCGATCTCAAGTTATACAACACGTCAAGGGCAACAGGCATATTGCCGCATTTTCGCGCCTTCAGAAGAAGTGTTTCGCGATAAACGTCGGACATTTGCGATGGACAACCTGAAGATGTATCTCGTTGTGTATTGCAATGCTTCAGCAGTCAGTGAGACACAGCATAAATTGCGTTCGTGAGTACTGCATATTGTTTATATTCACATTAATAAACTAAATTATAATTAAATATTTTTACTTCTTTGTCACATATTTCAGGTATTTTTAATACATAAAAATAAATATTTTCCCGATTTTTAGCACCTAAAAATCCGAGCCCTAATCATAACCATCATAAATCGCTAATAGTTATGTTTCAAAAAACCCAAGCTCGTAAACCAGAGAGAGTATTAGAAGGTGCGGGTTGTACCAATATCTTCCAAATTGTCTGAAAAGTACAGGAAAAATCTTGCATTTCTTGAAAAGTCAACGGAAATATTTTTTGTTTGTTTATTAAGTGCATTTGAACAAATAATCAAAACGATAGCCCCTGCCAGAGCTCTATAGCATCGAGCCCGCACAATAGTAAAGCCAGGTGGGTGTTTACATTATGACGATGTTAATACCCCGTGCTAGGGGGATTTACTAATGGAGAATAAAATCTGCCCGACTCGGTCAGGAATCGAACGCTGGACCCTTTTGGCATAAGCCTAGCATGCTAATCAATTATCCACGGAGCTAGGCGCTCGAGGACTCACCTCCCTCTTTCACCAACAGCCGCTGGCCTTGGCCATGTGCAGAGAGTCCAGCGTTGTCACTCTTCCGACGCACAGGGGCGTTAATGGTACAGTGGTCAAGCTGCTTGCCTCTCACCAAGGTGAACCGGGTTTGATTCCCAGTCAGTGTATGTGAGATTTTCGAAGTGAAATAGCATGTCCTGTGGTTCGGATTCCACGTAAAAGTGGAGGTCTCATGGCTCATGATCGCAAGATTATCAGTCACGTGAAACTATCAGCTTTTATAGGCCTAAAAGAAAATTGTGAAAACCGTCAATAAAAATGTAGGCTATGTATAACACTCCTGTCATCGACTATAAGTTACATTAGTTGCTTCTCTAGTGTCGACGTGTCATTTATGAAAACCACGCGCAGTAGCCGTGCTCATTATATCGCGCACTACGGCCGTGAAGGCAGCTGCAGCAAGTCTGCAGATCGCAGGTTCGAATCCCGGCGCTGACAGTGGCTATCCTGAGTGAGGTTTATCTCCGGGATTTTTTAAACTCTCTCCAGGCAAATGCCGGGATAGTACCTTACTTCAAGTCCCGTGACACCTACCCCATCCTTGTCCCTAATACAGTTACACACACTACTACAGTAGTTAACAGGTTATCAGAAAAATTCGACACACACTCAACTACACGGTGCTTATGACCGAAGATGTCCCAAAACCCTAAAGTGAACTAGCAACAACTAACTTATTTGTCCGTTAGGTTGACAGGCCAGAGGCTGGTTGGATACTCAAAAAGTACCGCCACAGGTTAGATCAGTTGATACCCACAAAAAAAAAAAAAAAAAAAGTAGCACTATAATGAGGCATACTAGGCAAGATGAGGAGTGAGGTAGTTTACCATTGCTTTCCTCACTGCGTCAGAACAATAGCCTATGCCAACAGACAACTGCAAGCATCTATGCCCAAGGTCGCGTGTACAAACCTGGCCAGAGTCATCGGACTTTTTAAGAGCGTTAAAAATCCCTCAGTGTGCCTTCCTTCGGAGTAGAAGTAAAACCGGCGGTCCCATGTCATAGATGTATGGCATGATAAAGAACCACCTCTAATTACACTTGTGTGAAGCTAAATTATAGGTTAGATTTGACTAACGCCCTTAGGTTCCAACGTTCGTCGCCAGGAGCCAATTGCGGTGGCATCTAGTAACCAAGTTCAGAACTACTTGGTCGTTGATGGTGGCGTTTGGTAGCGAAAGTAGAAACTACTTGAAAATCTAATATCTGCAGTCGTTACTTGAATTTAAAAAAAAACACATACACACGGCCATCACAATTAACACCGGTTATCAGACAGATTCTACACACACCCAAAGTACACGGGGCTACATGACCGCCTAAACTGAGGAACCAACCAACTACAAATGTGCTGCATTCATGAAGAGAACTAACTCATTTATGAAAATGGAAATAATTTTGTCCTCTTACACAAAGGCGGTAATGATTTGAAATATCTCATATGTCCGGACTACAGGAATTTTGATCGTGAGGGTAGATTACTACATTAGCACCAAGAGCTCGTTGCTGGACGCCAACGTGACAGCCTTGCTCAAAGGGAATTCCTTATGTGGTTCCCTTCACTCCACATTTCAATTTTACCTTCGGGCAGTGTGACGACCCTTCACAAGCCTGTCCTATTCACCCCTCCTCTCGCCCTTTGGAGGGTGGAGTTGCCGGGCAACAGTGTCTGAGCTGAGAGTAGGCTCGGGACCGGTCAGTCCTGTCAGCATTCCCTGATTATGGCTCTCGTGAGGGAGAGGAATTCAAACCATTTTATTCACGTATGCACATAGAGAATTTCTTTTCGACACGTTACGCCCAAAGCAGTTGGTAATTTTTATATTCTGATGTCGTATTACAATCTTTCCAATTCTCACTTTCTTATTTACTCTCTATTTAAACATCTAAATAACCTCCTTCATCCATTCAAAATGAAAAATGAAAATCCACAGCCTGCTTCCGGTCGACCGACCAGACCAGGGAATGGAATGAATGAAGCCCGCCAGCTAGAGGCGAGGATATGAACTGTGCCGGCTGCCGAAGCCTGTCACACTCCTCTGGGGCAATGTTTAAATGAATGACAGATGTAATTAAATGAAAGTGGAGAGTGTTGCTGGAATGAAATTGTGATAGGGAAAACTGGAGTAAGCGGAGAAAAACCTGTCTGTCTCCACTGTGTCCAGCACAAATCTCACGTGGAGTGATCGGGATTTGAACCATGGACCCAACGATGAGAGACCGGCGTGCTGCCGCCTAAGCCATGGAGCCCCATCCATTCAAAATACGCAGCATAATTAATCTTGCTCATATGTCAGTAATGACTAGGGCTCGGATTCGAGCATATTTGCATATTTTTTTCCTGAATAGTACACATTGAAAGAAGCCTTTCGGTGGTATTTTCGCCTCTCTGGGACCAACAGGATTGAAATTTATCGAGCATATAAATGCATAAAACCGCGGTTTCCAGAATAGAAGCATATAAATGCATATTCTTGTGGTTTTCGTCTAGATAGTTTGTTTTTCTTCGAATTCCCCTCCCCCCGAATTCGGGCAATGACCAGCCTTAAGGTTCGAAAACAGAAATAATTATTGCAAAGCATATCTGGTGCGAATAATAGAACCGCAGGGTTTTAACCTTTAGTGAGGTCGTTCTCGTCACTGAAACTTTTATTGACTGATTTAAGAAAATCATTCAAAACTGAAAACATAGAAAATATTCTTGTTGTACAGACCAATGCAGATATACTTCATTGACTCACCTAATTCTGAACATTTTGTAAATGAACTTTTAAACTGTAACTTTTATAAGAAAACTTTTCTTATCTATACTTGAAAAACTTGAATGCGATTATATTGCAGTGTATCATACATACAATTAGAAAATAAAGCTCGTATATAAAGATATGTAATTGGTTTTTTCGTTTCACTTTCCTTTCTATAGTTTTTAACGGTGTTTTTCGAACATATTCTGCATATTTAATCGCATTTAATGTTTTTTTCGAGCATATCTATCGAGCATATAATGGTTTTTTCGAGCATATCTATAGAGCATAAAACACATGGTTTTTGAGCATATCTATCGAGCATATAATGGGGTTTTCGAGCATATCTATCGAGCATAAAACACATGGTTTTCGAGCATATCTGGAGATTTTATCGAGCATATCGATCCGAGCCCTAGTAATGACTAATCATCATCATAATCATTATCATCATCATAAGTCTATATTTTATCAGTATTTCCTATCCTTACTCTAATTTTAGATTTACTCCAAAGTATCTTGCTTATTTACCCTAGCAATAAACTATCAATACTACAATTTCCTGCCTATACCAAGCTAATCTGTTTTATATGTATTTTATACTGTATCAACATTGTATTATTGTTAGATTTAAGTAGTATTTGTATTGTTCATTATGTATCAATTGAATAATCTGGTTACATGGAAGAGAGGGCCCAAAGGCCCTAATCTTGCCAGTCAAAATAAATCAATTTTTTTATGAAGCAAAGAGGATACTAAGAAAGTACGTTAACACGGGCGGTGAAAACATTTCTACAGGAAATAAATCTGTTTACGTTATACTGTACATAACTTTATGTATAAACATTTTTTCCTGTGAGTAATGTCAGCTGGTTGTAAATTAGAGCTCTTATTATTTAGTTCTTCGAATCACAGTCAGATGTATTTGGGAAAATTGTCGAGCTGTTCTCTTTCAGTTTCCAGAAGTTACTAACTTGTCTCGTAAGGTGGTACCCCATAAACCTTCAAGTGACAACCCCTAGGTGTCATAACTCCTAGGTTTGAAAGCTCTGATTTAGAGGTTTGGGACATTTCAGACGTATTACCAAGCACCACCTCTGATTTAAACAGATTGTAGCTATTGTAAAGTGAACCTCTGTTCAGAATAATTGCACTCACTACCCTACATTATTTGCGACATTAGCTTTATATGGACCAGTGTTTACGATCCTGTGGCTAGAGAATCACAAATTATTTCCATACATACGTGGCACATTACAGCCTACCGTAATGACAAATGTTAATGAGCTTGTGGTTTACATAAACAATAGATCCATTTCACGTAGAACCAGTGCTCTAGTTGGAAAATTCCTTTGGGGTTTACTCACCTTCAACCTTTTTCATGTAGTGCACACGTGGATAGTGAATTTGTTGTCGATGCTGGTATTGTATTTAGGAACTTATGAATTCATGGTCATCAGCCCCACCTATTGGTGTATATGGAATATGTCTGATATCCGGTGCCAATGTGCAATCTTAACTACGGTGTACACGTCTTCTTGGGACTATGAACAAGAGGAAGGTGGCACTGACCTGGAGTTAAAGAAGAAATACATAGAAAACAACTTCTGAAATGACAGAGACTGGGATTCAAATCTACTTCTCATATCATATTCACAAGAACCCCACCGTGCGCGTTAAATCGTTCACTATGACCGCGATGGAGATCAGAGATTCGAATCCTGGTGCTGACTGCAAGTTATCCTGAGTGTGGTCTTCCCGGTTAATGCATTTGGAATTTATGAGGTGATATATCAAATACGGTGGTTCGGATTTCACGTAAAAAGGAGGTCCCTTGGTATACGATTGCAAGATTAATGGTCACGTAAAACCATGAGCTTTCTCTGGTTGAAAACCTTTTGTAAGTAATGTCTTGAGCAAACATATTTAGAAAATCCAGGGAGACAGTGCGGCGTACTAGTGTGTATTTCTTCCCGGTACACAAGATACAAAATTGAGTTATTGATTCATTTAAACGCGTGTGGCATTGTGGTCATTTAGTCCCGTGTGCTTGGGTATGTGAGAGAGAGAGTAGGGTTAGTCTGGTAGCCTGTGTAATTGTGATGGCTGTCCTGTAATACTCTGCTTCCGAGACTAGGACTGGGAAAGAAGTGACCATAGCCTTTCTTAAGGAAACAGCCTGCTATTTAACCTGGAACAAAAGTGGCAAACCACGGGAAACCACTTTTAGGATCACTTAGGTTGGAATCGAAGCAACCTCTTCTAAGTTCTCAGGTTAAACGTCACCCCACTCCAGCTCTGAACAGAGTTACATTTCTTGGCAGAGCGGGAAATCGAACCCAGACCTCAGGGGAGACAGCCAAGAATGCTAGTATGAGGTGGACTACAAAGACAAAACACTGATATTGCGTACTATTCAGCCACGACCCATTTAAGCACTGGATAGAACATGTCTGCTTATTTCTTCGAGTAGCAAAGACATCCTGTGCTGAGAAAGGAAAACACTTTCGGAACAATGAGTATTATGTCAATGGCTGATTTATTGCTGTAATGTAAGACTGGTCAGGAGGTGTAGGAAGGCGAGGAAAGTTTACGACACCTTAAGGGCCAACCTTGAGCTTATTTCCTTTACCTGTAAATATGGTGCCTTCATTCATTATTCATTCCTTCAAACTCTCATTCATTGTTGATTTATAACAAGAAGTGAAACCCCTATGACACTCCAGCAAAGTGAATACCTGAGCCATAACAAAGATATTTATGTTCGACGATGTCGAAATGTAAATATTATATGTCAGAAAACTGTACCATAATGGTAGTCATTAAAGTACTAGTTTTCATTATGATACAGTTTCTCCAACTAATCAGAGCTCGATATTTTCATTCATTGACCAATTAGGTAAAGATAGCCCCACACATGCGCTCAACATCCAACATCAAGGGCATGAATTACATGATTTGAAAGTTGACAATGTATATTGGATCAATCATTGTAGTTACAATCCCAAACACAAAGACATCAGCACGAACCTTTACGGTAACAAGAAAACACTATGAAATATGGAAGAAATTTATGAATCTACGTCCAGAAGATTGCAACACAGCATCCTTCTATATAAATTACCAACATGGAAAGTGCACCGTCCCATATGTTCGCGTAAATAAACTGGCGAATTTGAGAAAAGAAATAGCACTGCACCTTAATATCCCAAACTCCAATTTCTACACAGGACATTGTGTTTCGTCAGACTTCAGTGAATGCTGCTGGTCCTAATCGACAGGCTGTACACATATGGCATTGCCAAGCAGACGAAGCGCATGCGTGGGTCAGAGAACTTGTAAAGTACAGACAACAAACCCAGCGTTTGCACTCCGATCACTCAAGTCAAGAGACTGAATCTCAACTGATAGCCTATTTATGAATATTTATGTTAGAACATAAAATAATGTTATAATTATCGTCGAACATAAACAGTCGTATGCAACTCACCATTATAGGCTTGTTGCATAATATAGCCTACTATTATGAATCAATTTTCCAGAATTGCCTTATTAAAAATAGCTTTCACTCAGTTAACACAAAATAATTGCATCTTCATAGATTAGTTTGGGTAAGGAAGACTGTTTTTGTTGATGGGATAATCATTTCTAAGATTTGCACCATTAAAATAATTAGTTATTTTTTCGGGAGCTTAATGTTTTAATATTTTATTTACCACTCGTAATTACTTTTCTGACGGGTTTTCTTGTATTTTGTTTCTGGAGAGCAGAGACTGTCTGTGGGTGTCACTGTAGGTTTGGTAGGGTAGTGTTCTGTGAGCTATTTGCCACGCATATTCGGATCTGATGATGCTCGCTTGACGAGTGAAATATGTCATTTTTTCATCTTCTTCTTACAATATTAATTATTGTCATCGCGCCAGGAGATGGCAGTTCAACACGCTGTGACGGGGTGTGGGTGTCTTGAAGTACGCATGCGCGGCCTGCCTATTCCAAACCTAAATATACCGGCTTCTCGCATGCCAATGGTTGTTATCGCAGCAGACGACACACATGCAGTGAAAGAAGGAATAGACTTTCATGGCATGTCATATCCAACCCTGTTGAAGACGGGAGTTATGAGGGGAACGTTATATTATATTCTTGGAGGAATTACAAGTGCCAAAATGGGGAAGAAAGGAAGAAAGCTTGTAGTTTTACGTGACCTTTAATCTCAAAAAGATGAGCTACGGGACCTACATTTTACGTCTAATCCTAACCACAGGACATGATATTTCACTTCGTAAATCTGAACATGCACTGACCGGGAATCGAACCCGGCTTTGGTGAGAGGCAAGCTAAGATGTGCCAAACAGCTATCGCAAACAATCCTCCAGATTTCTCACTTAACCTCTAATTCTGGCTTCTTCCTTTGACACCCAGCTGCACGAGTTAAGTCATACTCAATGACTAAAATCGGGGGCTGCAGTTCCTGGTATCCGAAGTTCGACTTCCGTCACTGTCAGCGACATTCCCCAGTGCGGTATTCCCACAGGTTCTTCCCCTAATGCCGAGATAGTACTTTATTTTAAGTTTCGGGGATCTAACCCTATCCATGGCCGTAATAATTTATGTTTCACACACACTACGAGTCGTATAAGAGTCAGCACAGAAACGCAGGTTATCAGATAAATTCAATAAACACATCGAATTCCACGGCGATGATGAGCGAGATATCCCAGGGCCAACAACAACAATAACAATCAATCATTAGAAGAAGAGAAAAATCTTAAGATTTAGAGGGAAATAATTGATTCGATATTGGCAACGTTGGCCTAGGTGTGCCAAACCCGTACTCGCTTGTGTTTGGTATGCCTGATTTAGACGGAGTTGGTCCGAGCAAGGACGTAGTACAGTATATTTCATTCATTTTAGAGTTGTTGCAACACATCAGTATAATTGAAGATGTTGATGTTATTTCGAGTGCTTGCTGTTCTTTGTATAAACAAGCTCATTAACATGTCACACCGAGCACTCCTAATTTCACGCGAGCACACAAAACATTCTTGGCCTTGTTGCTTCAATTAGGGTACTGGGGCATCCTAAGCCATTAGTGCTGATTACGTGTGCAAGTATATTTCACTAATAAGCTATGTTACTGTGGTGACTATAACCTACAACGGTAGCTATGCTCAGTTACGCAGTGCTAAGCCATGGCGCCAAGTTCCCTGCGGACTCGGTAGATGTGGGTTTGAGCCCCACCGTCAGCCGTCCCTGAAATGGTTTTCCAAAGTTTCTCCACTTTCAAAACCAGGCAAATGCTGGGACGGTACCTTCTGTCAGGCCACGGCTGCTTCCTTCCACATCCTTACCCAGTTTCATTCACCTTCATTAATTTCATATCTCACTAGCTGAAGTACACGTTCTTCGAACGGCTTTTAGTACTTGCTGGCCTAAATCATTAATATATATAGTCACACATTCCTAATGTAGTTGTGTTATTTCCATGTTTTTGCCCAAAGAACCATTATGTCAGTTTATGGAAAACACTATAAATACAACATACATGCAGTTTTTAACCAAATAATGTATGCTAATGTAGAGAGTAACTCTCAACAGTAAATTATGAAGTGATAAGAAAATATTGAATGTGTTTTATTTCTGCTTTTAATTGAAGTGATCGAAATAGCCCCGCCCTAACCCTATGTTATTTCCGTGTTACCAACTACATGTGTATACTACATGCATTTTCACTCACCAAATTATTAATCAGAGGTAGGAAAGTGAAAATCCTTAGCCTGCTTTCAGTCGACCGACCGGGTCAGGGAATGGAATGAATGAAATCCCCATCTAACAGCGAGGATATGAACTGTGCCGGCTGCCGAAGCCTGTCGCAGTCCCCTGGGGCAATGATTAAATGAATGACGGATGAAATGAATTGATAGTGGATATTGTTGCTGGAATGAAATTGTGACAGGGAAAACCGGAGTACCCGGATAAAAGCCTGTCTGCCTCCGCTTTGTAGGTGAGAAAGTGCGTTTATATATTGGAAATAAATATCAGTTTCTATGTAGTAAAAGTTAAATAACCTGTCTTAAATATTGAACACCTATCGTTTAACGTCTTCATACTATATTTAAACATATAAACATTATGCTAAAAATGCATCAAACTTGATAGCAATGAACATATCGAAATCAAAAGTAGCCTATATGTAAGCTTGGTAAATCAGCTACATCCATGCAAAATTTCATTTAAATCGTCCATTGGTTCTTGCGTGATTGAGTAACAGACCGACACACAGACACACACCATCTCATTTTTATATATTAGTATGATTAACTTTTCTCATGAGGTTGGCGTCAGGAAGGGCATCCGGCTGTAAATCCATCTGCCACATAGACTTTCATCGCATCTCATCCCCGACTTTGGTGGCGTAGTTGGTAGCATGCTGAGCTTCTATGCCCAAGGTCGCGGGTTCAAACCCGGCCGAAGTCGTCGGATCTTTAAGAGCGTTAAAATCCCTCAGTATGCCTTCTTTCGGAGGGGAAGTAAAGCTGGTGGTCCCATGTCATAGATTTAATTTCGCTGCTTGCACTCAGTGGCTACGGTGGAGAGTTGCAACACAGTGCCTCGAGCTGGGAAAGCCTTGGAATGTAAACATATCCGCCCAGCTAGTTTTCAAAGGCTGTCAACCCTGGGATCGAACCCTCGGTATAATTAAGATACACCCTGTATATAGTTCCCTCACTTTCCTCGTGGGAAAACACCAACACTCATATACCTCTTAAGGCCACGGCCTCCTCCTCCCCCCCCCCAATATTCATATGAATTAAAAATACACATACTTATACATTCATCACACCCAAGTCCACGAGCGGCTCTCCTGAAATCTGCACTCCAAGTGGATTGATAGAGGAAGCATGTTATTAGTCAGCAGCGAACAATGGTTATTGTCTGCGCGTGTACAGGGAGACATGGAGGGCTGCATCAAACCAGTCAAATAGATTTTAAATTTTCGAGGTGGTCCCCCACCCTGGAGCAACCCCGCTGAATTTACTACTACCCCTACGCAACATCTCGTGGTGTAGCGGCTATCGTTCTTGACTGTCAACCCAGAGGTCCGGATTTTGATTCTCGAGTTGGCCAAGAAATTTTAATTCAGGTATAAAGGCTAGAACGGGATACACTCAGCCTCGCAAGGCAAAGGAGGGTTCGATTTCTACCTCAGCCATCCTGGAAGTAGTTTTCCGTGGTTTCCCCACTTCTATTCCAGGAAAATGCTGGGATGGTTCCTAACTTAAGGCCATGGTCGCCTCCTTCCCAGTCTTCACCCGAATCACAAATACACATACTAGTACAGCCATCACAATAACTAAGTTTATCGCACAAATTATATACACACACACACCCAAAATACACGGGGCTATATGACCGCGAAGTCGTAGCCTCTAAAATAAGTAACAACAGCAAAACAATGGATTTAATATTGTGGAGATAGGTATCTAAATAAGATAATTTGCTGCTCAATTGAACAGCTGTAGTGGGGGAGTATTGTCACGAAACCTCATTGATATTCAGGTAGGCATACCTCGCACGCATGGAATGAAATGACAAGTGGTTAATTCAAACTCTGCAATAAGCTTCAATTAGCTAAGTTAAGCTCAGTAAGCTAAGTGAGAACCGAATTACTGATACGCTATGTAGGAGCACTGGTTTGAATTTCGGCCTAGAGTACGGTGTTGAGTACAATAACTACATTCACTCCAAGCGAATATTGCTCTTTCTTTCTAGCCTCTTCCAATGATGTAGTTCAGACGATGTTGAAGACTGTGAAGCTCGGGCACGTACGGTTCGTCTGTGGTTCGAATTTCAAAGCTCATAGTGACCATACTCTTATCGGGGTAATTTTTTGAGCTGTTCATATAAGTAGACTGGAACCATGTTTTCCTTCCATCCTTATATAGGACAAATGAAAAAGCCCTCTATAGCCTTTTATGATTATTTGGTAAGGATCCATGAACTTGTTGGTGAGGGTGACGAATTTTTGAATGGATTCTTCCTGAAAGTAAATAGTCTACTATAACCGTAATTCCGACTCATTTTCATTCCCAAGTTCTGAAATTTTTACCCTCCATGATATTTTACATTCTAAATGTGGTCGACAGCGTTCCCCAATCTCGGAAACAAAATAGTATCTTTGATGCAGGAACATCGAGATAAATAAAAGTTCTGAAACCATCTGAAATATCCGATCTTCCCAAAAAGATTTCCCGAACAACGTTTTCAAAATTTCTTTGAAGAACGTTATTTTCCGGGAGTAAGTTCCGTTATGACATCATCAAGAGATACGCGTGGCTGTTAGGCAAGCGAGAGTGCTAATTACGAAGCTAATTAATAATAAAAATAATAATAAAAAGTATAATAACAATTATAACCATGGATCCTCTTACTTAGGTAGCAACATAACCAGTGATGGACTAAGCAAAGGAGATACAAAAAGTAGGTTAGCACAGGCAAGTAAGGCATTTCTACAGAAAAGGAATATGTTGATATCGAATATAGATTTGGGTATTACGAAGTCATTTTTAAAGCCTTTGTCTGGAGCATGGTGCTTTATGAAAGTGAAAATTGGACTGTTGGATCAGCAAATAAGAGGAGAATTGAAGCGTTTGAAATGTGGTGTTACAGGAGAATGATGAAGATCTGATAGGTAGATACGGTTACAAATGAAGAGGTATTAAGACGAGTGGGAGAGGAGAGGTGTTTGTGGCGACTGCTAATGATGAGAAGAGATAGGTTGGTAGGACACACAATAAAACACCCAGGAATAGCAAATGTAGTTATGGAAGGAAGTGCCGAGGATATGAACTGTATGGGTAGACCAAGGTTAGAATATGCTGAACAGATTGTCTCGGATGTGGGATGTGTTAGCTATGTAGAGATGAAATGATTAGCTCAGGACAGGGGAACATGAAGCGCTGCATCAAAGCAGTAAAAATACTGAAGACTCACACAGCAATAATAACAATAACCTTGTTTATGCAAGTGATGCGCAGCTAGCTATGCCAAAAGAGCATACAGCAATCAATCTTCAACAATAAACACCCGTAGACGTAGCGGTGCGCGTCTAATCGGTCACCACGACCGTGATGGTGAGCATCATCAAGTCCAGAGGTTGTAGGCTCGAATCCTGGCACTGACGCAGACTATCTGGCACTAGTATAGATATCACAGTGACACAAGTTATCAAACACCTTCTACACACACCCAAGTACACGGGGCAACATGACCACGATGTCACTAAGCCCCTAAAACAATCAAAACAAGCAAAAACTTTTCAGACATCGGCAATAGATGGGATGGAGTAGTCAGTTGAACGTCTTTGACCCAGGAATTGCCCTGGTACTCATTTCTGATGCAGGCGTTGCTGGAAGTGGTAGTTTTGTTTCTAAAATTCACTACCTGGTGGGAATCAAACCCACTTCATTCCAGTTAGAAGCGCAGCCTCTCTACCAACTGTGCTACGCAAACCCCACCTCCAATGAGAGTCATCCATATTATCCATATTTTCACACACGAATGCTAGCGTTCTCTACGTAGCCTATGTTTTCTACATATATCACCAATTTCTTCTTTTTTTCCCCGTGCCGAGAGGTCAAACACTCAGTATCTTCCAGAAGTGTTTATTTCACGAAGTGTCTGGCCTGTTTGCAATGTAGTGACGGAAAGTTTCTGAAAAATAGTTAAAAATAGTAGGGCTAATATTGTTATCTACTCACAGTATCATCTGATCTAATCAACACTGCAACTAATAGTGCAGAGGATAGCATTGTTATCTACCACCCTTGTGGCCAAGAATTGATTTCCGGCTCTACCAAGAAATATAGGTACTGAAACGGTGTCGTTGAGATGCTAGTCATCCAATGGTATCAATTTCCTAGCCCCGCAGCGTAGCCGTTCTCGTTAAAACATGCACCACGACCGCACGTGTAGCTGCACCAAGTCCGGTGATCGCAGGATTGAATCCCGGTGCTGGGTTTCCCAAAATTCCTTCAAGAAAATGCCGGGGTAGTGCCTTATATTACATGTCACACTACTACAGTCATCACAAAATTACTGTTTATCAGACATATTCAACACGCACCCAACTACACGGGACCGATGACCGAAATGTCCCAAGCCCCCAATTATGTCTTAACAACAAAGAACAATTTCCAGGGCTTGCACCAGACCTCGTGGGTAGTGACTAGCATGCTTGGCTACGTTGGATTCCCAGCTCTACCAAACCATGGCCGCCTCCTTCCAAATCATCACCTGATTTACAAATGCACACACTAATACAGTCATCACAATAACACATGTTATCAGACCAAATTCCACACATGGGGCTACATTACCACAATGTCGCAAAGCCCCTAAATGAATGGATGAATCAATTAGTCGTCAACAACAACATTTTAAAGGAATTGTTATACAGTATAATGTAACGTGATTTAGGTTTTAAGAATTCCTTCTCCGTTAACTCTGAGGCAATTCATTTAATCCCAAATGTCTCCAAATCAGAGATAGCGGCGTTTAGCTATGCACTTGACTTTTAGAGCTCAGCGGTAGGAGCGGGGTGAAGATGATGATGATAATTGTTGTTTTAAGGGACCTAACATCTAGGTTATCGGCCCCTAATGGTTTGGGTGATCGTGAAGATGATAATTAAAATAAACTATAACTAAAACTAACTTATATACTAGAAGAAGAAATGGAAAACAAAAGAAGAATAAGGCAAATAAAGGACAGAAGGAAGAGAAATGCACTCAACCCTCGAAGAATGAGGATTGAGGGACTTGGAAGGAAAGAGAGCCAAGAAAGACAGATAGAAAAGCGAAAGAGGAGAGGGTCCGTCCCAGAGGTAATGGAAAAAAAGGAGAAAACCGGACCCAGCTCAGGAATCCCTCGGGGTCTAGAACTCCCGAACTCACCAGCCGTGAGTCCCTGAAGGTGCAGCAATTGCGGGGTGCACCAGAAGTGGTGGGGCTACATACACCCTGCCTCCTTGACGGCCTTGAGCAGAAGGCAGGAGATAACATGAAAAGAAAAAGAAGGCTGACCCCTCCCAGAAGGAGGGTATCAGAAAAGATTACACAAGGGCCAATTAAGGCGGGAAAGGAAGAGACTCCTTAGGCCTCGGATACCCTAATACCGTCCAGGTCGGAAGAGAACAAGAGTTGACCAAGTGAGGTCGACAGGAAAGATGACAGAGAGGAGCCCGGCACAAGTAAGTGGAAGCAATGCCGGACTCAGCTGGGGCCCCGTGGTCGCCAACCCACGTCCCACTAGATGTGAGCTCCTGGGGAGGAGCGGGGTGAAGAGCGGTGCGGGGAGCGTGATGAATACTTCCCTACCTGAGAACATTGGCGTGCGTGACAGTAGGTTCTCACAATCAGAGAGAGACACGCCAAGCGTGGCAAATATTTTACGCTGTAGTAGTATACAGGAGGAGTGGGATGGGGAAGTGCAGAGCTAACTGCCGATAATTGTATTTGTGTTTTTTTTTCTTCTAAGCAGCACGATACGACGTATAGCCTACTTCTTTTTACATCGCTATGGTGCAGTGGGGGATTTACGTATATGCCAGGGCCTCCACTTTCTTGGAGGGGGCAACAAGGTGACCGAGTAAGCAAGTGTCATAATATACCGTAACAAGCATCCCGCCCCGGATTCACCTGGTATCATTAACGGTTTACCCAGCGCAAGCTTAAAAGGCGCACGGACGACAGAACCCAGACACAATTAGAAAAGCTAAGGTGAACAGCGAAACTCTAAACACATTCCCTCTTCTCTGAATTCTTAACTTGACACGACTCGACAATTAGATGCTGGCTGAACCTGGGGTGATAGGCTCACTCACAAGCTCGTAAACTCGCTCCGAAGCAAGTACAGTAATTTAAATTTCCACTGAATGGAGATTGTTGGAAGAAATGAAAATATAAGAACACTTATAGTGGGCGATGTATTAAAGATAAAGATATGCTGTCACGGACTTTTTTTGTAGAACTTCTCATGCTGGACAATTCTTACACTCATAGTATACATATATTTTTAACGGTTTACCCAGCGTAAGCTTAAAAGGCGCATGGACGGCAGCTTGTCCTTCGACTCAATTCACCGAAATCGTTGCTGCTCGGCTTCCTTTGGTCATAAATGAATGTATTTCTACAGAAACCATCCTCGAGAAATCCATTACAGAATTATGAAAACCGCATCAAAATCCATCCAGTGATTCTCGAGAATACCCGTTACATCGAAGAATCGGAGACTTTGATTTATACTATGTATGGTTAATGTACTACAGCATTATTTAATTTTATTAACACAGTCAATGCCCATTTATTTTAATTTCCTCACCGCTCAGGGAAGGGATTTTGGAATTAAATCTGCCGTGGATCTATTGAAAGGAACTGTCCCGGCATTTCCATGGTGGTAAAAATGGAATAACACGAAAACCATTTTCAGGACGGTCGAGGTGGGATTCGCACACATGCTCTCCCGATGCCAGCGAGGCACGAGGTATCGCGTTAGTAACCAGAGCATTATTTTGTCCCACTAGTAGTGGGCAATGAATATTCCACCGCGAAGCACACAGGTGACCTTCCTTGTACTTCAGTTTGAAGGAAGGAAGGAAGCTTGTAGTTTAACGTGACCGTTAATCTTGAGATCATGAGCCACGGGACCTCCTTTTTACGTGGAATCCGAACCACAGGACATGGCATTTCACTTCGAAAATCTCACATGCATTGACCGGGAATCGTACTTCAGTTTAACCTTCTAGGTATTCGAAAATCATATTTGTCACCGACATAGAATATCTGGGCGTATAAAAATGGCCCCATATATCAAATAGCTTAGGGCCTCATAAAGCCTAAATCAAGCCCTGCGGAGGTCAGTCAAATTCACCATAACTGGTTCTCATTTCACACATTGCGGTATTGTTCGCGTAGTCGAATCGCAGTCTAACCGCAGCCTTCTGGCGGATAGCCTACTAGAGCTTTCTGGACAGACCGACTTGGATATCTGGATAACTGAATATAACGAACGTGTCTTCCGCAATGCACATATATCCTACTTTTCATCAAGTGTTAGTTCCATTAGATATTAGTGTAGCACAATACTAAAAAATTTAATCATATAATTAACAATAAAAATCCGAACAAAAATAAACGCAATATAACTTAGATCAACAATGCTAACGCATATTATTCATCGCAATGTCGTTATAATAAGCATCTCATTCTGCAGAGAACGTAATGCAATCACTAGAATAATTTAGGAGGAATTTTTTCTAACAGCTGATAAATTCTCAACTATAAAATTCTAATTATGTCTACCTGGCAAAACTATATTCGTTGCTTGACGACGTCTCAACTCAAAACCTGTTGATATCTCGATGACATTTCCCGGAACAAACACCTAAATTACAGCAAAACAGTGTTAGATTCTAGCTTATTGGAGCTTAAAGTATTTTAAAACAACTAATGAAAGAATTGTAGATCTAGTTTTTTTCTGGTCATGAAACGTATTTCTTCTAGTTCAGGGTCCGAACCCCTCGCAGCTACATCGTTTGGCGCCAATCCATCTAGTTGGCAGGATGTAAGCGTGAGATGTAGACCATCGTTAGACGCTCAGTATTTGAACATCGTCACAGAATTTGTACCTTTTACAAATTTGACGAAGGACTGTATTTCATTTAAAGTTTTACACTTGGTGCAATGGAAATGAGAAAGCACGTGCGCTAAGATAAACTTGAAAGAGCATAGCGTATATACCCTATGCTATGCTAAAAGTAAAAATCTGAACATAGACATACCGCTCTATTTCATTTCCCAAAATTCTGTACTCTATCTTTGGTGTTCTATTCCCTAAAGATAAATAGGACAAAATCATTATAATAAGGGCCAATAAAACTTACGTGAACCGGTAACGTTAACATGTGAGGGTTAATCACAAAGTAGCCTATTACGGTAATTAAAATGCAATAGTATTTGAAAATGGCTTTCCTACTTCAAATAAAATAACACTGTTCATTTATACTTCCACACTTGACGCAAAAATATAATAATATCTAATTATATTGATAACGGCTTGATGACAGATCGAGATTTGCGTTACCGTTGATGTTTTAACTTAGGTTATTCAGGAAAACTAGAATTATTACGAAAATCAAATTTAAAGGCAACCAATACTACTACATATTCAGAGTGTGAAAATCTAAAAAAAAAAAAAAAAACCGAAATCGGCTTCTAGCCTAGGCCAATCATTGTCGTTGATCAAGGCTAAATATGATAGAATGTCTGTGTACACCAACATACAGTATAGAAACAGTGAGATTTATGTTCATGCATGATATGTTAATGGTTCTTACCTGGTGGACACATGCACTCCGATACATCCCTCTGCGTGCGGCTGAAGGCTGCGTTCTCCGACGCCGTCCCCGCTGGTCCTTGTAGAATAGGCGCCGCTGTCGGTGATACTGCCGCTCCCTCCTGCTCTTTGAGGTGTCGCCGCACGCGTGTCAAAGTCACATCATCATCCAACATATTCTTCATGTACAAAAACTGCGTCTCCAGGTCATGAAGCCGGCCCTCCAGCAAAGTCTCGCGGTAGGAGAAGTAAGAGCTAGCCGAGATAGACAGGACACAAAGCCCGCACAGCACTAGATTCAGAACACTGGTGCCCTCCTGACTTGACCACATCTTCGGAGTGTTGTTACTCCCTCGCCGGGGCGAAGACTTCCCTTTATGAACATGAACACTTGCCACTCCGGACTCCATCGTTTACAGAGTGATTCTTTTACTTTCTGTATTGTTAAACTGTAAAAGGATTTCAATATTATGTTATGGTAAAATATCTATAAAACACCACAGAATTTTCACTTGAAATCTGCAGCATGGTCACAATCTTTGTTCATGCCAGTTTGTTTGTCTACTCAGACACAAACTAAGGACGTATCAATACGGACGTCGATTATTTTGAGTTAAAATTTCATTCACAAGTTTCTCTCTTAAATGTGGCTCACATATATACTTTAAATATATTGTTTAATATTTTGGCACGGTTAATTTTAGGAATATGCGAACAGTGAAAATCACTATAAATACGGCTCAATTATTCTTATTATTACAGAATTTTGAAAGAGCTTAAATACAATACGTAGATTTTTAAATATGGTTGATCATCATATTATTTCTAATTGAGGATGTTAATTTATTGATAGAACTTTGAATAAGATTTAGAAAATGTAAGTGGATAATTTTCTGAATATAATGGTTATTATCTAATATAATAGACGTGAAATTAACACCGATACTAAGTCACTAAAAATGTTTGAAACACGATGTATTTTTTAGAGCACACGATTATAGTGTTACGTCTAACACTTCTAAAAATCACTTCAATAAAAGTTTTTTTTTGGACGGGAAGCCCACAATTTATTTTGCATAGAAACTCACTTTTCTCCTCTAATTTTGTTTTTCTCAAATTTTTTTTTGTACCCCAGTACGTTCACATGTCTTGTGTCACTTGGCTTGCCGTATATCGAGTCGCATGGTTCTCGTCTGACCACTTCGACTTGTACGGGCTACACTCGGTCCTCGACTGTGCTCAGTCTCCTGGCCGACTGGGGGGATAGCCCGCCGACAGACAACAGAGCATTACGCTCGGCTGACTTCGGCAACGCTCGGCCCTGGTCGTCGTTTCAACAACACACGCAGCACATTCCAAACATTACTCCCCTGAAACAATGCTCCTGGTTCAAATCCCGACTGCTCATATCTGTGTACACACTGCTTATGTTGGCTCATGACAGACAACTAAGTACACACACATGTGCTTGTACCCTAGACAGTGTAATATAAAAGGACGTTTGGAGCAAAGGAGTCCCGTTCACACCAGTCTCGGGTAGTGGAGTAACGCACGTGTTCTCGTGTTGGAAGACCCACTTCTTAAAGAAGGTGTGAGAGGAAGGTAAATGAAGAGAGGAACCTAACTTAACCACAACCATACATAAATCAATGAATACGTTGTTGGCATGTTAAAGAACCCTTTTGAATTCAGTAGGCCGTGTTCAATGGCAAAATTAATCTCGGGATTTTCCGCCAACACAAAGTTCCTCCATTCTCTACTAGAAAGTGCTGTAGTGTCAAGGAACTTAGATATCTAACCTCCTTGACTTGCATAGCGTTCAAAGGAACGACGAAATTCGACATGCAAGCTACCCTCTGGGTGTCAATTAACAAAGCTTGCACCCGGCACCCGAGGGCATACGATATTATATTATTATTAATAAATGAAAGAATAAGAGAGCCTCCGTGGCTTAGGCGGCAGGACGCCGGTCTCTCACCGCTTGGGTCCGTGGTTCAAACCCCGGTCACTCCTTGTGAGTTCTGTGCTTGACAAACTGGAGGCAGACAGGTTTTTCTCCGGGTACTCCGGTTTTCCCTGTCAACATTTCATTCCAACAACACTCTCCACTATTATTTCATTCCATCTATCATTCATTTAATCATTGTCTCAGAGGAGTGCGACAGGCTTCGGCCGCCGTCACAGTTCATATCCTCGCCGCTAGATGGGGGTTTCATTCATTTCATCCCTGACCCGGTCGGTCGACTGGAAGTAGGCTGTGGATTTTCATTTTTAAATAAATAAATAAATAAAGCTTTCCAGTCCGGTTAATGCATATGGGTTTTTCGAGATGAAATGTCACGACTGGTGACTTGAAATCTACTGTACCTAGAGAGAGGGGTGGCTGGGATTGTCGTCCATTTTAACAGCAGTGGCTTTAGAGACAACGGAGATCCAGACAAATATTTGTGTTGACCGACTGCAAAGTTAAATAAAATGCGTAAACATTAACCATTATAACAATTAAAACTCAGCAATTCTTCTAGGTTTGTGCCGTGTCTTGTGTGGGGTTTCGCCTAGGACACCAAGCTGGCTCATCGGCGGGCTCTTAGTGTCCCCGCCCGCCCCGCCCCGCCCACACAAGACACGGCACAAACCTAGAAGAATTGCTGAGTTTTAATTCACCGGCCGTGAAAGCCAATATACCATCATTATAACAATGGTAATAATTAATATCCGTGTTGACTGATAGTAGCCTACTATCTTATTCAAAATCGCCTTGCCAAACACCAAAGAATGTGGTTTAATCACTGCTTAAACGTACATGTTTCTGTGTTCAATGACACCTTCGTCAGCGTATATTGAATTAAAAATAATCTTAAAACTATGTTTTCAAAGATAAAAGAGATATCCATATAAACACTATTAGAAATTTAAATAAAAAGAAAGCTCACAAAAAAAAAAACATTCATATGTTTTTTTTAATTCTTTTAAGATTATTTTTAATTCAATATACGCTGTCGAAGGGTCATTGAACACCGAAACATGTACGTTTAAGCAGTGATTAAACAACATTCTTTAGTGTTTGACAAGGCGGTTTTGAATAAGATACGACTGCAAAGCTTTCTTTAATAAAACTTGGCAACACTGAAAGAATGGCTCCTATCACTTAAATAAATAAATAAATAAACCTCTGATATGGGACTGTTGACCACCATGCGACAAGGCTCTAAATGGAACAACAGAAGAACCCTGATTAAAATAGAAATACCGTAATATAACCTACTCTACACCAGACGTTATCAACCTGGTGCTCTTTAAATGAAACTTGGTGTTCTCGTCATTTGAGCTAAAATGTGCTCATGTGCACAGGCTATCCTGAGATCCATCCAACAATTCAAATACTGTCGCACGACCCGGAATAATAGTGATTTCATTACATGTTTTGATTATCAGAAAATGTATCATTTTCTGAAAATATAAGTAGACTGATATAAATAATTGGACATCCCTGTTTTAAGGAACATAATAATGTTTTTACGTCCCTTTTAACTACCCTGGCTTTAAGAGACGCCGGGGTGCCGGAATTTTGCCCCGAAGGGGATCTTTAACGTGCCAGTAAATGTACTGACACGGCTTCCTCGCATTTGCGCACCCTCAAATGCCAGCTGACTGCGCCAGGTTTTGAGCCTGCAACCTTGGGCTCAGCGTTTTAAGGAACACAAAAGATTCTGATTCCACTCGACTGTCCCCACGTAAATGTATCTTCCCTGCATGAGTCAGGCAAGTAGTTGCAGCATGCCTGGTGAGCGGTGAATTCCTAGCTATTTCTGCACTTCTGAGGGAAATACTGACAGAAAAAGGAAAGAGAATCACATGCTTGTTGCATTATTATTAATATTATTATTGTTTTCTTTTCTTCAGTTATTTATTTATTTATTTATTTATTTTATTATTTATTTATCGTATGGCTTTTAGTGCCGGGAGTGACCGAGGACATGTTCGGCTCGCCTGAGTCTGTAGCTGCTTCCAGTGGACACCCATAGGGTGAGCTACAAGTTCTGTTCAATTTCAAGTAGTTCCAACTTTCGCTACCAGATATCAATGACACCTAGTGGTGAACGTTGGAGCTTTGATAGAGCGTTCCGAGGAAATATAACCTACATATAGCCTAAGATATAACACATTGCTGGTACGTTACAACATAACTATAAGGGTTTCCGGGAACCAAAGTATAGTTCCTGAATCACCAACTTCTAAGCTGGAATGATACTTACTACCCATGAACTTACGAACGATTCGGGTTGTTGAGAGAACTACTGCCACCTGCATCAGTTTGTACAGCCGAGTATCCAGATCCAGTTCTTTAAGGCCTAGGAGCAAGGTACTTGAGACAATGATAATGGTCTTTACCCGTTCTACATTCCATTGTCCTATAATAATAATAATAATAATAATAATAATAATAATAATAATAATAATAATAATAATAATAATAACCATATGTTGCGTGTTTATAACTTCTTTCATCCAGTCTCTAACTGAATTTGGCACAGATATTGCTTCAAAATAAATTGTTGAATGGAGTTATGCTACATACCGCAAGTTGTGCAAATTAAGTGTCGGCTGGTGTGACATCAATGAAACGCAGGATCTACGAGTATAAATTGTAACCTTAGTTTACTAGCACAGCTAGTTGCTTTCGCCCCTCCTGTCACAGTGAGTATTTATGCATTTCTATACTGCTTGCATGTGCTCAACTTTGGTGAATTGCGTAAATATTTAACACGAAGAGGTCGATTAAGATCTGATAGTTCCAATGCAGGTTAAGGATAACTCGTCTCATACTCTTTCGATATCAGCTTCAAAAGCGTCGGCAAAATTTACAAGAAACGATTAGTAGACCATTAATCATTTAGGGTAGGTAGGACTCTTCAGCTGTAGTGAAGGAAACCTGCCTAGGGGATGAAAACCCCGAAATCAAACTCATTGCAGCAGCGTCTGTCCCGCAGCGGGCGGCTGCTAACGACGTCTGTTCCCCTTGTTAGGGGCGGTCGAAATCATATCCTGGCCGTAGGTATAAAAGGCACACCATCATCATGATGAGATCAAATAAGAAAAGTGGAAATAAAAGGCCGCTACCCGAGGAGCGTCGGGGCACCCTTGGAGCCATCACTGGGGGTGACAGCATACAAGCCGGTGGTGATCAGGAGCTGAACAGGCGGGCCCTGATCGGGGAACACCCCGAACATGTTACAGCCGATGTTGATAGTAGCATCCTAACAGCATTCAACGCTACACCTGCTCCTAGTGTTTCTTCTGATACTCAGGAGACCACAAGAGCAGGCAAACCGAGAAAGCGCATGAAATGGACAAATGAAATGAATATGTACATCATGCGTTCATATTATCAGATAACGAATATGGAAACTGACACTACTGCATATAGACAGAAGTTGCACGCTGCATTCTGCCAGAAATTCCCTGATATTAATGTTACGGAACAGAGAATAGCAGATCAGCGCCGTGATATAGTTTTGAAGAAACTTATCCCAGAACATCACCTCAAGCTGCTAATGGTTGACGTAGCTGTCGACAATACTCATACCTCTGTAGACGAATCCATAGATCAGGAGAGTACACGTTTGGTCAATGAACAAAGGCACACTGATCATCGTTCAGATGACAAAGATGTAAGAATATCGCCGGAAGCACTCGGAGATCCAGTGCGGAAACAACTCGAAGATGAATTTGGGAAGGCTCTCATAGAATTTGAAGGGACTGATCCAATAGAGCGGCCCATGATCATGAACCAACATTGCTCTAAGAAACTTGCTACCGCTGTTGTAACAATGAACGACATTCTCTCTCAGCATCTGTCCCAGATATCATATTGTTTCAACCATGTTCAGACTGCAATTTACGCTGGAGCGATAGCTGTGATACGAGTGACAGGAGGTAGATTATGGCGACCTAAATATACGTCAGGTCGACAGAAGAAGATGCCAGCTTGGGAGATACGTTTACGAAAGTCTGTTGATGAACTGAGAGTAAATATTGGAAGAATGCATCAGTATGTTGCAGGCAATAGAAGTAAGAAAGTTGTTCAATGTGTTAAAATGTTGAGCCATACGAAGAGTAAACATGCAAAGTATAATCCTCCGAACTGTAGCCCCCTTGAGATCCTAGACACATTAAAGCAACAACTTGAGGCAAAGGCACAGAGATTACGTCGATATAAAGAATCGAACGAACGAAAGCAACAGAACAAGCTATTTGTTATCAATAAGAAACGGTTCTATAGGAATCTTGACGATCCTGGAACTCAAATGGGCAGTTCACCGCAAAAAGAAGAGGTAGAGAATTTCTGGTCATCCCTATGGTCGAATGCTGGAGATTATAACAGCAGCGCTCAATGGATTACGGAGGAGGAGGAGAGAATGTCAGAAATTGACACGATGAGTGACTCTTCGGTATCAACTGAAGATGTGACCCGTGTGGTTAAGGAGACCCAAAATTGGAAAGCGGTAGGACCAGACAACCTCCACAACTTTTGGATCAAACGTTTCACTTGTACTCATGAGCATCTTGCCCGCAGCTACACAGATTTCATCCAAACTCCACAGCTTATCCCCTCTTACTTGATGCGAGGTAAAACATACCTTCTGCCAAAAGGTGATAGAACCAATGATCCTTCCAAATATCGACCTATCACCTGTCTGTGCACCCTGTATAAGATATTTACATCTTGCATTGCACGTAAGATTTGCGTACACATAAATCTTAATAACATCCTGGCTGAAGAGCAGAAGGGGTGCATGAAGAAGTCTCAAGGTTGCAAAGAGCAACTTGTAATCGATGCAGTTACTATGGAACAAGCAGGAAAGATGATGCGTAACCTCTACATGACCTTTATTGATTACAAGAAAGCTTTTGATTCTGTGCCACATTCCTGGTTAATCCAAACCCTGAAGATATATAAAGTTAATCCTGCCATCATTATAAGTCTGCAACATATGATGTCCCATTGGGGAACCAATTTATTAATGTCTAATGGAGACACATGTATGGAATCGGGATTTATTCAAATCAAAAGAGGTATCTTTCAGGGTGACAGCTTGAGCCCTCCATGGTTCTGTTTGGCGCTCAATCCACTATCATCATTGCTGAACAATGCAAAGTCTGGTTTTCCAATTAAGCACCATGGTATAGTCAAATACAAAATTTCTCATTTGATGTATATGGATGACATTAGACTATATGCATCCTCTGAGAAACACATCGACAATCTAATTGCATTTACTGCTTCATTTTCTTCTGATATTGGAATGTCCTTCGGATTAGATAAGTGTCGCACCCTCACCATTCGGCGTGGAAAATTAGAGGCCCGAGCATTTCAACTTGATGACGGTTGTTTCATAAAGCCTATGGAAGGTAATGAGACCTACAAATATCTTGGTCTCCTGCAATCTAATCGAATTGATCATAAAAGTATTAAAGATAGAACCGTAGCTATCTACAATCAACGCCTTAACAAGATTTTAAAATCAAAGTTGAATGGAAAGAACACCTTTAAGGCTATTAATACCTATGCAATTCCTGCTCTGACATATACTTTCGGTATTATCAAATGGACGCAGACTGACTTGGAGAACATCCTAATTAGGACACGTACCATCTTAACAAAACACAGATGTCTCCACCCTAAGTCAGCTGTTGAGCGATTGACAATCCCGCGTCAAAGAGGTGGACGAGGGCTCACGGGCATTATCCAATTGCATGCAAGGCAAGTGAGGAACCTTCAGAGATATTTTCTGGGAAGACATGACTCTCCCATACATCAAGCCGCTGTGAAGGCAGATGACAAGTGCACACCGCTGGATCTTCTTCACGTAAGGGATATACAGTTAGCCACTGATGAGGAATGTTCAGCCATCAAGCTTCAGCAGTGGACGCAGAAAGCTCTGCACGGTCGTCATCCGTATGATCTCAACCAGAAACATGTCGACATTGATGCGTCGAACAGCTGGTTGACTCATGCAGACCTATTCACTGAGACTGAAGGATTCATGGTTGCAATCCAGGATCAAGTTGTGGCTACCAAAAACTACCTTAAATATATAGTTAAGGCAAATATTCAGGATGATAAATGCAGAAGATGCCAACTAGAACCGGAAACAATTCAACATATCACAGGAGGCTGCCAAGCAATCTCCTGTACTGATTACATGAAAAGGCACAACTAAGTGGCCAAAATAATGCACCAACACCTTGCTCAAAAGCATTTATTATCTGATAATATTTCGCCTTACTATCAGTATGTTCCTGACGCCGTTTTGGAAAATCCCAGTCACAAGTTGTTATGGGACCGGTCAGTTATTACTGATAAAACCATACCAGCAAACCGGCCAGATATCGTTCTTGTGGACAAGGTGCAGAAGAGAACCTTCCTAATTGATATTGCAGTGCCCAATTCCCATAATCTGCAACAAACCTGCTGTGATAAGATCACCAAATATCTGCCTTTGGCTGAGGAAATACGGCAAATGTGGAGACAGGAAAGTGTAGTGGTTCTGCCCATAGTAATTTCTTCTACCGGCATCAACCCCAAATTATTGGCTCGCAATCTACAAATATTGGGAATACATCCTGGTCTACATATCACCATGCAGAAGGCCGTCATCTTGGAGACCTGTTCCATTGTTCGCTCGTTTCTCAATGTGCCACCTTAAGAGAATTAGCCATACCGTCTTGCAAACAAGCTGACGATATGTTGATATGTCCCACTTATGTGGTGAAATGAATGTAGAAATAATAATACTAATACTAATAATAATAATAATAATAATTATTATTATTATTAGACAATTATATTCAATTTATTGGTGCAGGGGTACTTGGTATTGCATGAGGGTGGTGCTCACAGTTTTAAAGAGGTTGAGAATGCCTACTATACAATATCGGCGTAATGTTGCAGTGGTCAAGCTGATCGCCTCTCACCAAGGTGAACTAGGTTCGATTATCGGTTAATGCATATGAGATTTTCGAGATGAAATGTCACTTCCAGTGTCTCGGAATCCACTCCTGTACTGATTACATGAAAAGGCACAACTAAGTGGCCAAAATAATGCACCAACACCTTGCTCAAAAGCATTTATTATCTGATAATATTTCGCCTTACTATCAGTATGTTCCTGACGCCGTGGCTGGACTTAACGTACATTTTAACAGCAGTGGTTTTAGAGATAATGGAGATCCAGACATTTACCATGGAGTGGTTTCTTAAGTGACCATGCCGGTATATCTACAGATAGTGGAATGTCACATTTAAACACCCTTATAGCCTATACCATCGGAATCAACCGAAATTGACTACAAAATCTTTGGGTTTAAAGTCCACTTTGCCAATATACAGATACGGAAATGAAAACCACCAACTGCTACCGCTCATCAGGACGGACCGGGTGTGGTTTCTGGATCACGTGCAGTGGTTCTGATTCTATGTATGAAGCAGGTCCCGTGGCTTAGGCTGTAGTTGCAAGCTTAACGGTCGCAAGCTTTTGCCCAAATCCTTTATTGAATCAACGTCAGCCACCTTCAGTGGTCTCAGGGTACGTATCGTGACTCAGAGGTCCTGGGTTTGATTCCCCACCTTATTTATTTTATTTATCGTATGGCTTTTAGTTCCGGGAGTGTCCGAGGACATATTCGGCTCGCCTGAGTCTGTAGCTGCTTCCAGCGGACACCCTAAAGGGTGAGCTACAAGTTCCGTTCAATTTCAAGTAGTTCCAACTTTCGCCACCAGATATCAATGATACCTAGTGGTGAACGTTGGAACTCTGATAGAGCGTTCTGACGAAATCTAACCTAACAATTTTGCTTTACACAAGTTTAGTCTGTGAAAGGATCTTTTACATGCCATAAATCTATGACATGGGACCGCCGGCTTTACTTCCCATCCGAAGGAAGGCATACAGAAGGATTTTAACGCTCTTAAAAAATCCGACGACTTCGGCCGGGTTTGAACCCGCTATCTTGGGCACAGCAGTTCAGCATGCTACCGACTACGCCACCGAGGCCCCACCTTGCAAATAAATTAATTATCTGAGGGTTGGAATGGGTTATAGAGAAGAGATGGTAAAAAACCGAGAGGAAATTATATCGATTTCCAGCTCAGCTGAACACCTCGTGGGGCAAAGCCTAGCATTCTTCCCTGATGCCCCGGAGGTCTAGGTTCGATTCTAAGCTCTATCAGAAATGTAATTCTTGTCTGAGTGCTGGAGCGGGGTACACTGAACCTCAAGAGGCAAGTCTGAGAACAGGCGAGTTCAATTTCCAACTCAGGCATCCTCGAAGTGTATTTCCGTGCTTTCCCACTTCTACTTCAGGCAAATGCTTACGATATGGTCTAATGTTTTGTCTACTTTCTACACATCCCGCAGTGTAGTCACTGCTAAGTGTAACTTGAAGCCCGGAGATCGAGGGTTCGATCCCAGCGTTGACAGCACATCAAACTGTCATAGGACTGAACCAAGATAAAATCCCGGTGGGAAAACACCAACACTCATATATCTCTTATGGCCACGGCCTCCTCCTCCCCAATATTCACATGAATTAAAAATACACATACTCATACAGTCACCACACCCAAAAGCACTGGGCTAAAATGACCACGATGTCCAAGCTACTAAAGGAAAAACAACAACAAGGACACCAACATGTCCTCGAAGTGGTTTTCCGTGGTTTTCCACTTCTACTCGGGGCAAATGCCTGGTTAGTTCCTAACTTACGCCATGGCCACTTCCATCTAAATCCTAGCCTGTGTTACAAATACTACTACAGTACTGTCAACACATTTACACAGGTTATCTGACAGATTCTATACACACCCAAGAACAAGGGGCTACATAATCACGAGGTCAAGAAGTCCCAAAATGAATCAACAGCAAACAAGAATCAACATCAGCAATGGATATCATTAAAAAGTTGGCTCTCAGTTCTCTGGTGGGACAGTTATCAAAGGTGGTTTAACGTTTTATCACTTTAAATCAGGCGATCTCAACCTGGTGCTCGCGAGCACCACGGTTCTCTCGTCATACGACCCAAAACGTGCTCGCTAGCACAAGCTCCCGTTAGATCAATTCTTTAGTTCAAATTCTGTTGCATGGCTTGGTCCTTGATGTGCGTGCCCGGACCCCCACAGGAGTAGCGAACTGCGCGCTACTTCCCTTTTTAAGAAGTGCACCTGCGCCTCTCTACTGCGAGAACTAAGAGCTCAAGCAGCTCAAGGCTTCCAAAAAGATGGTATATTGGCTTTCACAGCCAGTGAGTTAAAACTCAGCAATTTTTGTAGGTTTGTGCCGTGTCCTAGGCGAAACCCCACACAAGACACGGCACAAACCGAGAAAAATTGCTGAGTTTTCCATTACAAGTTTCGACAGTTTCATCATTTTGTGAACTATAAATAGAAATGTATGTATGTCTACCCATTGTTATTCCCGTTATCAACGGGGTCGGGGATGAGATGCGATGAAATTCTATGCGGAGGATGGTTTTTACGGCCGGATGGCCTTCCTGACGCCAACTTCATGACAGGAGTTAATGAGAGATAAAATGAATGAAGATGGATGAAACTGGGCAAGGATGTGAAAGTAAGCGGCCGTGGCTTGTCAGATGGTACTGTCCCAGTATTTGCCTGGTGTTGAAAATGGGAAACCACGGAAAACCATTTCAAGAACGGCAGACGCTGGGGCTCTAACCCACGTCTACCAAGGCCACAGAGAACTTGGCCCCATGGCCTAGTGCTGCGCGTTAGCGAGCGTAGCTACTGCTGTCGGTTGAACTATAAATAGAAATAATATAACTAATTAATTGGACATCCTTATTTTTTGAGGCACACGAAAGATGCTGATTCCACTCGACTGTGCACACGTAAATGTATCTTACCTGCATGAGTCATGCAAGCAGTTGCAGCATGCCTGGTGAGTGGTGAATCCCTGGCTATTTCTGCACTTTTAAAGGAGAGAGAGATAGATAGGAAAAGGGAAGAGAGGTGCTTGTTTGTTACATTATTATTATCCCTCCCTATATTATTCTGCTAAAGTCCCATTCCAGTTTTGTACCGAAAATAAGGTCCCATTAAACAAACCTACACATAGTGCCTTGAACAGGCACATACCCCTCGGCATGCACAGTGATATGTTCGGCGCAAGTATTCGATAACTACAGGTTCAGCATAACCCAATGCGTAAGCGAAACGCAATCACTCTTTAAATGCCTCACAATTAAATAAATACCTTAAAACATGTGTATTTACAATGAAATAATGAAAGAATGCAACACGGTAACCATGGTAACAGAATCTCACAGGTCCATCTATTTCTGTAAGACGCAATGCAATTCCAATTATTACATTACTGTGAAAGTTTCCAGGGGAAGCCGTCGGATTTTTTAAGAGCGTTAAAAATCCCTCAGTATGCCTTTCTTCGGAGGAAGTAAAGCCGGCGGTCCCATGTCATAGATTTATGGCATGTTAAAAAACCTTCCACTAATTACACCTGTGTGAAGCGAAATTGGATAGGTTAAGAATGTAACCAACGCTCTTAGGTTTCTACGTTCGTTGGCAAGAGCCGACTGCGGTGGCGTCTAGTAGCTAAATTCTGAACTTGGCCTAGTAGTCGTTGACGGTGGCGCTTGGCGGCAAAAGCAGGAACTATTTGAAAATTCTAAGTTGCAGTATGTACTTAAATTAAAAAACAGATAACACACACTAATACAGTCATCACAATTAACACCGGTTATCAGACAGATTCTACTCACACCCAAAGTACACGGGGCTACATGACCGCGTTGTCACAGCCCTAAACTTAAGAACCAACCAACCGACCAAAGTTTCCAGGCGGTCATAAGGTTATCACTCAACCAAATTAAGCTGTAAAATTCATCAATACACACAGTATAATGCGCTTAAGGGGGTCAAGGGGCACTCGAGAATTTTTTCACGCAATTTTCACGTGTGAGTGTGGTACGAAATGTATTTTTCACCCGACTATAAAGGGTCTCTGAAAACCACATTTAAAGGCCCTTAAATTAACAGTGTCCGGGATATTCCCAGAAAACTAACTTCGCTCTGATATACGTATTGTTGCGTGCCACCCCCCTAGTGGCACTTTTGTTAACTGGATTACGGTGGGTAGGAAGCACAACACCAATTACTGCTTAAAGAAATAATAAACTTTATTGCGGCCAGAAAATTACACTACTCAGCAAATACAAGCAATTAGGAGCCTTACTCCAGTTTCCTCAAGTCTCTTCCTTGAGCGCTCTTGGCCCTTCCACTTGTCAACAGATCACAGAAGTTAATCCGTCCTAATGAGTACGGTGGCCTTGACAGAAACTACCTGCTCCTCTCCTTTATGTTCACCGACCACAATTACTTACGATCACTTGCTGCAGGCTATTTCGCTGTCCACAAGCTGGAGAAACAATGTCACTGGATTTCGTAACTCGCACAGCACTTCGTCACCACACTTCCGTCGCATAAGATAATCGCTCGCACTAGCTCGTAAAACACAACAACAACCCCTGCTTGACAGGTCGCACTTATATAGCAGGCCGGTGACTCAATACATGCTTCTAGATCCATCCATGGTTCACAGCTTCTCGAGGTTTCCATCGCTGGTCCAGTCACGAATATTCTGGACTACCCCTTTGTCTTAGTAGCCCTTTTGCATAAGGCACACGCAATACAGGAGGCAGGCCACAGCCCAGCCCCTGGGGCAGTTGTGACTCAAGCGGCGAGCGATGACACAAACTCACAGCCGTAACACCACCCCCTTCCTAAAAAGGCTGATCGTCCCGATCAATCATTGGTCCGTCTGTGTCCCTCCGTAGGCTGCCAGGCGATCTCGATGCACGATCTTCATCTTCGCCCTCGGGCTCCGCTGGATCCTGTAGACGACATCGTTGATCCGTTTCACGACTCGGTACGGGCCCTCCCAGGACTTCTGAAGTTTGGGTGACAGGCCTTTCTTCCGTAATGGGTTGAAGAGCCAGACCAGGTCGTCCTCGTGGAATCCTCCGGCATCCGTCTGCTGGTCGTATCGGGTCTTCATTCGGTCGGTCTCGATCCGCAGTTTCCTCCTCGCGAACGCGTGCACGTCCTCCAGCTGGTCGACCAGTTCTTGACAATACTGGCTTACCGGGATCGGATCATTCCCAGGTCGGCCGAAGGCAAGATCGACAGGTAGACGGAGCTCCCTCCCCAACATGGCCCGGGCTGGTGTGCACCCGGTGGCTTCATGCACGGCGGCGCGGTAGGCCAGGAGAAATAGTGGAAGATGTTTGTCCCAATCCCTCTGGTGCTCGCTGACGACTATTCGGAGATGGTTCTCGATGGTGAGATTGAATCGCTCTACCATCCCGTCGGACTGAGGGTGTAGCGGCGTCGTCCTTGTCTTCCGGATTCCCAGCAGCTGGCATAGGTTCTGGAACACCTGCGACTCGAAGTTCCTCCCTTGGTCGGAGTGCAGCTCCAGGCGTACTCCGTACCGGCTGACGAATTCTTTCACCAGGGTCTCTGCAATCGTCGCGGCTTCTTGGTTAGGGAGCGCATACGCCTCCGGCCATTTGGTAAAGTAGTCGCTGACGACTAATATGTAGCGGTTCCCTGCCTCGCTTAACGGGAATGGCCCAGCAACATCGATGGCCACTCTCTCCATAGGGCCGCCCACGTTGTAGGCCTTCAGTGGACCCCGTCGTCTTCGTCCTGGGCCCTTGCTGGCTGCACAATCGTGGCAACTCGCGCAGTGGTTCTCCACGTCTGTTCGGCATCCGATCCAGTAGAACCGCTCTCTCAGCTTCTCCAGGGTCTTCTTTATCCCTAGTTGTCCACCAGATGATCCTCCATGAACTTCCTTCAGGACTTCCTCCGTCATAGCCTTTGGAAGGACGACTTGTTCCCGAGATGTCTTCCCGTCGGTGCTCTCCCAGGTACGGCAGATGAGGCCATCCCTTACAATCAGCGAGTCCCACTGTGCCCAGTAGGACTTAAACTTTGGGCTGCAGTCACTCACAATGTTCCACCCGGGTCTGGGGACACAGGCCCTCTTCCATTCGGCTATCAGTCCCAGGTCATCATCTTCTGCTTGTGCCCGCGTGAAAGATTAGCGGCTCCAGTTCCCTTGATGTTCCACAGTAGTCCGTCGGCACAGTATCCCGGTGTTCTCCTCCCTTCGGGCACAGAAGGTGCAGTCTTCGGGGCACGGTCTTCGTGACAGGGCGTCGGCGTTAGAATGCAGTTGGCCTTTCCTGTGCTGAATCTCAAAGTTGTACTGTTGAAGCCTCTTTAACCACCGCGCGAGTTGACCCTCGGGCTGCTTGAAGTTCAGGAGCCACCGCAGGGATGCATGGTCGGTCCTGATGAGAAATTCTTGCCCGTACAGGTACTTGTGGAAGTGTTCAATGGTCTTCACGATGGCGAGCAGCTCCTTCCTGGTGACGCAGTAGTTCCTTTCTGGCTTTGACAAGGCCTTGCTGAAGTAAGCCACTACTCTCTCCTCGCCGTCCACTACCTGCGACAGGATTCCCCCTATGCCAAAGTCGCTGGCATCGGTATCGACGATGAACCTTGTTCCAGGTCTGGGGTAGGCCAGAATAGGCGCGGTGCACAGAGCCTGCTTGAGTTGTTCGAAGGCACTGTGGCATTCTGCTGTCCACGTGAAGAGTTGGTCCTTCTCAGTCAGTCGATGTAAAGGTTTGGCGATGTCGGCGAATCCTCTCACGAAGCGACGGTAATAAGTGAAGAGTCCCAGGAAGCTTCGTAGTTGGGACTTGTCCTTCGGAACTGGCCACTCCCTCACAGCTGCGGTCTTCTCTGGGTCCGTGCGCACCACTTCCTCGGAGACGATATGCCCAAGGTACTGGACCCGCTTCTGGAAGAGCTGACACTTCTTGGGGCTCAACTTCAGCTGGGCAGCCCGTAGCTTCAACAAGATCTCCTTCAGATTGCTGTAGTGCTCCTCGAAGCTCCTTCCCAGAACGATGACGTCGTCTAGGTATACCAGGCAGGTCTTCCAGTGTAGTCCCCTCAGAATGGACCCCATTAGCCTTTCGAAGGTCGCAGGGGCGTTGCAGAGACCGAATGGCATGACGGTGAACTGCCAGAGCCCGCTGCCCACAGAGAACGCCGTTTTCTCGCGGTCCTTAGGGTGGACCTCCACCTGCCAGTAGCCACTCTTCAAATCCAAGGTGGAGAACCATCTTGACCCTGATATGGTGTCCAGCGTGTCGTCGATCCGGGGTAGAGGGTAGCTGTCCTTCTTCGTGACGTCGTTCACCCGCCTGTAGTCCACGCAGAACCTGGTGGAACCGTCCTTCTTCTTCACAAGCACGACCGGAGAACTCCAAGGACTATGTGATGGCTCGATCACCCCTTGCTCCTTCATCTCTTCTACCATCCGGTCGACTTCGGCTTGCTTGGCGGGCGGGACACGTCGGAATGGGGCCCTAATCGGTGCGCTGTCCCCAACGTCGATTCTGTGCTGGACCAAGCTTGTCCTGCCGAAGTCTTTACTCCCCACGGAGAAGACATCCTGGAATTCGCGTAGCAGGTCCTGAAGTTGGCGTGATTGCTCTTCGTCTAAATGGTCCTGGGATCCTTGGTACAGCTTCTGTAGTTCTTCTGGCAGGGCGCGTCTTCTTCGGTTGTCCGTCTGCAGGTGTCCGTCCGTCGTTTCTGTGATGCGGGCAATCCAGGTAACGGGCTCGCAGACTCCTAGGTTGGTGTCCCGGTGAACCGTAATATCGTAGTCGTTCAGGTTGGACAGACGGACGTACGGCCGAGGCGTCGTGTTGGTGAGGGTCTTGGCAACTAGCAATCCTTTTGTCTGGATGTCCTCATATTTTGGCTCGATGACAGCCGCCACTCCCTCAGCAGTTCCGTCGACAATTACGGCGGCGCTGACCTCCGTCCTGGCAGGAACGATGACGTCCTCTCTCAGCCTTACTCGTCGTGGGGTGACGGCCTCGTGTGCTGGTTGCAAAGCAAGTCCCTCACCTCCGAAGTGCAGAGTGTTGGAACTCAAGTCCAAGATGATGTTGTTCTGGTCCAGGAAGTCCAGTCCGATGATCACTTCGTTTGATACGTCAGCCACAAGCACTGGATGCTTCACCACCCGTCGACCAATGACGAGCTCCAGTGATGCTTCGCCATGTACCGGTGCGGTCTCTCCGGTCGCGGTTATTAGCTGCAGGTTCCTTTGTGTGGGTTGCACTCTCCACTTCGGGATCACGGTGGGATTGACGATGGTCCTCGACGCTCCCGTGTCGATCAGCATGGGCCAGCTCACTCCGTTGACGACTCCGTCGACCATCAGGCTGCTATTGTCCCTCCGTAACTTCGTCACACGCACTTGGACTGCTGGGGCTTGACGACTGCCACAAGCCAACCTTTGCCCCCCAAGGCTGGCTGATACTTGCTTTCCTGGGCCGCGCGGTTTCCCTACGACTGACTGTCCGGACGGAAACCCTTGGCGGCGGCGATCACCGCAGTCCTTGCTCAGGTGGCCTCACTTACGGCAGGTCCAGCAGGTCGGTAGTCCTCTTCCGGGCCGCCTCTCCGGATGTCTTCCGGCTGTGTCGTTGCTGGTGGTACCGCGACTACCGAAGAAACGGCTTAGCGCCTCCATTAATTCGTCGGCCAGGGGCTTGGTCACGTTGGTTTTTACTGGTTCGTCGACGTCCACTTGACGCACCCGCGCGTGCATTCTGGATGCCTGTTTTGCCGTCTCGAACTCAAGTGCGTGGCTCAGCGCATCTGCCAGGGTCTTATTGCGCGCAAGACGCAGCGCCTGTTGAGTGTCCGAGTCCCGTAGCCCGTCGGTGAAAGTCTGCGTCGCTATCTGCTCCAGAAAGTCGGCCGGCGCTGTTGGGTAGGCGAGCCTTACGAGGCGTGCGATGTCCATCTCAAACTCCTGCAGGGTTTCCGCGTTCTTCTGTACCCGGGTCCGGAGCTGCATCTGATAGGCCTGCTGAAGATGGCTATCTCCATATCGGGACTCCATATGGGCGATCAGGGAAGCGTAGTCCTGGGATCCAGTCGGGATGGCCTGAAGGACGTTAAGGGCGTCACCTCTCAGCGCTACAATGAGAGCTGTAGCCTTTTCTGTGTTGTTCCAGTTATTTATGGAACAGGCCGCCACGAACTGACGTAAGTAGGTGTTCCACGGGACCTTTCCGTCGAAGGTTGGGGGCGTCACTCTGCTATGTCCCGTTCCCGATATTCCCGGTGTAACGGTGGGCGGGCGTTGGCGCAGCTCGGCAACTTCCTCTCGTAGAGCGTTGAATTTCTCCTCCACCCCTGTCAGTGGGCGTTGGCGCAGCTCGGCAACTTCCTTTTGTAAGGCGTTGAATTTCTCCTCCACCCCCATCAGCGGGCGTTGGCACAGCTCGGCAACTTCCGCTTGTAAGGCGTTGAATTTCTCCTCCACCCCCATCAGCGGTCGTTGGCACAGCTCGGCAACTTCCACTTGCAAGGCGTTGAATTTCTCCTCCACCCCCATCAGTGGGCGTTGGCGCAGCTCGGTAGCTTCCTTTTGTAAGACGTTGAATTTCTCCTCCACCCCCATCAGCGGGCGTTGGCGCAGCTCGGCAACTTCCACTTGTAAGGCGTCGAACTTCTTTTCCACTGCCGTGACTTCCACACGCAGACCCAGTTCTAATTTCTTCAGGTCCTGTGTCAACTTATTCTGACCGTCTTCCATCTTCTTCTGGCCGTCCTCTATCCTCTTCAAGCCCTCCGCTGGCTTATTTTGGCCGTCTTCCATCTTCTTCTGGCCGTCTTCTAGTTTGGCAGTTAGGTCCTCGGCTAACTTCTTCTGGCCGTCCTCCATCTTCTTCTGGCCATCCTCCATCTTATTCTGGCCATCCTCCATCTTCTTCTGGCCGTCTTCCATTTTGGCAGTTAGGTCCTTGGTTAAATTCTTCTGGCCGTCTTCTATGCCATTCAAATTTTCTAGTAATGCTGCCAATTGCGCCTCCATTTTAGTTGTTTGCCTTGTAAAGGGCATGCACTCACAGGAAAATTAGAGAAAATGACCTGCTCGGGTTTTGAAACCAGGACCGTCAGGTGTTGTGCTTGAGTTCATAATCCCGCTTCTGACACCAGTTGTTGCGTGCCACCCCCCTAGTGGCACTTTTGTTAACTGGATTACGGTGGGTAGGAAGCACAAAACCAATTACTGCTTAAAGAAATAATTAACTTTATTGCGGCCAGAAAATTACAGTACTCAGCAAATACAAACAATTAGGAGCCTTACTCCAGTTTCCTCAAGTCTCTTCCTTGAGCGCTCTTGGCCCTTCCACTTGTCAACAGATCACAGAAGTTAATCCGTCCTAATGAGTACGGTGGCCTTGACAGGAACTACCTGCTCCTCTCCTTTATGTTCACCGACCACAATTACTTACGATCACTTGCTGCAGGCTATTTCGCTGTCCACAAGCTGGAGAAACAATGTCACTGGATTTCGTAACTCGCACAGCACTTCGTCACCACACTTCCGTCGCATAGGATAATCGCTCGCACTAGCTCGTAAAACACAACAACAACCCCTGCTTGACAGGTCGCACTTATATAGCAGGCCGGTGACTCAATACATGCTTCTAGATCCATCCAGGGTTCACAGCTTCTCGAGGTTTCCATCGCTGCTCCAGTCACGAATATTCTGGACTATCCCTTTGTCTTAGTAGCCCTGTTGCATAAGGCACACGCAATACAGGAGGCAGGCCACAGCCCAGCCCCTGGGGCAGTTGTGACTCAAGCGGCGAGCGATGACACAAACTCACAGCCGTAACACCATGAAGGAATGACAAACCACTAACCACTGCACCAGTAGCTGAATTGATAAAGTCTAATTATTCATACCAAGGATAAATCAGTAATAGCATTCATGATTGAGATTTTGCTAAGTGTACTCTTTACAACTAGAATATTCGCGGGCGAAGCCGCGACGGGCAATGCTAGTTATTATTATTATTATTATTTTAATATTATTCTTGCTGTCGTTTCGGCCATCTACGGACCACGCTATTTCAACTGTCCTTTCCCATGTATTTGCGCCTGGGCTTTAACGTTCGCCCAGTATTCCCGCATTCTTTTTCTATGCTGTTCCTTCCTCGCTTCAGTACATGTTTTGCCTGGTTTTAGTTTTGTCTTTTCTTGGAAACCATAATATTCTTGGAGTTTCGACTTTAGTGGAACACGTTCCTGGATATCCTCCTGGGTTATCCGCACTTCACGGGGTTCTTTTTCTACCTCGGTGAAACACGCCTCCTTGGTTTTCATGTTTAGAAAATAAAAACTGAAAATCTTATTGCTCAACCTTATAGAACTCATACGAGCAATGCGGCCATAGAAAATTATCCTTCTCTTACGAATGGTTTCCATTTAAAGGTGATCGGATACTTGGTATTGTACCCGTAGGTTCTCCCATGGCTTGAAGGTAGTGCTCACTGTCTCAAAAAAAGTTGAGAACGCTTCCTCTACTTCCTACACAACCCCACAGCGTTGGCACTGCTAAGTGGAACTTGTAGCTCGGAGATCAAGGGTTCGATCCCAGAGTTGACAGCACAATAAACTTTCATATTAGGCCTACTGAACCAAGATGAAATCCGTTGGGAAAACACCCAAACTCATGAATATCTGAAACAATAATTGACCGTTAATTTTATATATACTATTTATGGACCTGGTTTCTACACGTACAGGAATAGGGTGAGATAAGTTTCCAAGCGGTAATGCTTTTACAGTCGGATGCTCTTCAAGACGACTACCTCATAAACGGCCTTAATGAGACTAGAATTATTGAAAATGAATGAAATAGTGTAAGAAGTTGAACGGAGGTGGCCTAGCGCCTACCCTACGTTTGCCTGGAGAGCCATTTCAAGGATGATCCGTGATAGGGCTCCAACCCACCCGTTTTCCGAGTGCTGATATGGGCTGCTTCCATGGCCTCACCCGCCTCAACGCGTGTAGCTACATTAGATGGTGGCAGTTAACAAGCCATTAAACTCCTGATTAGTAACATGATTCCGTTTGGAAATTTGATCCGAAAGTACCGAGGAGAATTTATATCCCCATAAAAGAAAGGGCGATAACTAGAGGAGGAGGTACTGTATTAGTAGAGCTATAATCCGGTACTGAGTGTGCTGCTTGAAGGGCGTGCAGTATGTCGCCATGGACTAGGTTCTTGTGCCTGTTTTTACGTACCAGACATAACTTATTATACCCACTTATGCAGGTGGGGTCGCAACGAGGTGAGATGAGTATCCTACGTGACACACGGGTTTTACGACTGAATGGCCTTGCTGATGCCATTGTCGTCTGAGAAATTAATGGGATATGAAAGATGAACGAACCTCCCCCCAGGTGCGCTCAACTAGTGCGCATAATAATAATAATAATAATAATAATGGTTGGTTCCTTAGTTTAGAGGCTGCGACAACGTGGTCATGTAGCCCCGTGTACTTTGGGCGTGTGTAGAATTTGTTTGATAACCGGTATCAATTCTGATTGCTGTATTAGTGAGTGTTATCTGTGATTTATGTAGAAGGACTACAGACGATTGTTTTTTCAAGTAGGCCTAGTTCCTACTTTTGCTACCAAATGCTACCGTTCACGACACCTAGCTGCGGACGTGGCTACTAATTGCCATCGCAGGCAGCACCTGGTGGCTAACGTTGGAACTAATATAGCGTTATCAAACTAACCTACTAATTTTAGCTTCCGCTAGTGTAGTTAGTGGAAGGTTCTTCTTCATGCCATAAATCTATGACATGTGATCACCAGCTTTACTTCCCCTCTGGAGGAAGGCATACTGAGGGATTTTTAACGCTCTTAAAAATCCGACAACTTCGGCCGGGTTTGAACCCCCGATATTGGGCATAGAAGCTCAGCATGCTACCAACTAAGCCACCAAAGCCGCTAATAATAATAATAATAATAATAATAATAATAATAATAATAATACCGATAGCGCTAACTACGCTTGCTAAAGCGCAGTGCTAGGCCAAGCGGCCAAGCTCTTTGCGGACTCAGTAGACCTGGGTTCGAGCCCCACCGTTGGCCGTCCTTGAAATGGTTTTCCGTGGTTTTCCCATTTTCAACTCCAGGCAAATGCTGGGACGGTACTATCAGACAGGCCACGGCCACTTCCTTTCACATCCTTGCCCAATTTCAATCACCATCATTTATTTTATCTCTCATTAACTCCTCTCATGAGGTTGGCGTCGGGAAGGGCATCTGGCGGTAAAAACCATCCGCCCAAAAGACTTTCATCGCATCTCATCCGCAATCCCGTTGGGAAACGGGAAGGGGTAGACATGCAATAATAATAATATTGTAGGTTTTACGTCCCTTTTAACTACTGAGGCTTTTAGAGACTCTAGTGTGCAGGAATTTTGCCCCGAAGGGGATCTTCAACGCAATTGGTGCTGCACTCGGCTATAGGTGCACGAGAACGTTCATTGTTGTTTATTTCCCATTTGCTCTCTAGTGCCGAGTCGATCTCTGACATGTCCTGTCATCTGTTGCACATTATATAGTACTACTTGAGTTTTCTATTTTTGCGTTCAGAAATAGCTAACATAGCATTTTGTAGACGTCTATCCTCTACTGCTGGATTTGATCTGTGTTGTAAATAAGCATGGCAGAAAGAGCTTCTCGTCACGTTGTGATTCCAGATCAATAATCCTTCAGTTATTAACCCTTTATAGGATAGTGGTCTATATGTTAACCACCTACTATAAGGGGAGTTTGTTGGTTATTATCTAATAGTTGAAATAGTTGAAACTTTCAGCCAAATTACAATAAATTACAAATTACAAATTACAATTGTCTTGTAGATGTAATATTTCTGAAAGGCAAATATTATATGTCTCCTTGATCTATAGTGCTGGATAAAATTTCAACTAGTAAATATAATCAAAAATATTAAAATTAAACAATAAGTAAAACAAATGTGCAAATTAAAATGAAACATAAATATACAAATTAAAATAAAGTTAAGATTTTAAAAGTTATAAAGTTAAAATTATACATTTAAAAATAATCATTTGTAAATAAAATAAATAATATTGAATAATAACCAAAATCAAAATTAAAATTAACTTAAAGAAAATAATAAAAATTAGAACTGAAGTGAAAATTTAAATAAAAACGATTGAAATAAAAATTAGAAAAAGTTAGTCTGCCCTGTAAGGTTACTATCGATATCCCCACGTTGTGGTGCAATTTGTAAAGTTATTTTCAATTTATTCAGGGTGGTGGTTGTTGATATACACATAGGATATTTTATTTTAACAGCAGAGCAGACAGACAATCCATATACCTGATATTATGGGATGGACATTCCTCTGTTAACCGTTCATTACTCAGATCACCATCAATTAAAACATAAAAGAACCTGCACCTGACCATAGGAACACACGTATTCATTTAATTTATTAAAAATCCTCTTCTTTATTATGCCTCTTCATACATCTAAATCTACCATATTCTCATTTCAACAAACAGATTCTAAATCACCATTCTCCACAAGCAGATCCTATATTTATTTTATCACTAGGAGAAGTACCCGTTCTTCGAACGGTGTTCGTTGCTAACACCAGACATTATCAATTGAGCTACTGTTGCAATGGTTAACGGTTTTTCATTCCTTCAAGTTTATCAGCACGAAGTTAGTTTACTGGGAATATCATACACACTGTTAATTTAAGGCCCTTAAAATGTAGTTTTCGGAGACCCTTTATAGATTCCCGAATTTTGTGTCTCACATTGAGAAGCGCAACATATGCTTTAGTCGTCCTTCTAGGATAATTTTTATATTTCGCCTATTTTAGCATATATTGAGAAGTTTTTCTCTATATCCACCCTTCTACTGTATGAAAAGTACGGTGAAGAGTTTTAAAAATGATTGGTGTATTGACTCTCATGGTTGCCATACCTAATTTTACGATGCATCAAGCATCCGAACACGAGGTATAGGCTTACATTAAGATACACAGAAAGACAGACAGACAATTCTATTGTCTACAACATATTACCCAGATATCCAAATATGGGTATATCTACCACACAGTATCAAATTAAATCATCCTTACGATGAACCCGTATGTCGACAAAAAAAAAGTTAAAATGTGCTCTCAGACTAAATTCACCTAACGTGTACTTCCTGACGTGAAATACAATTGAAAGCCTTGTAGACGAAACGCAATACACGTCACATAAAAACTGACCCTCTACGTTGTGCTAGTTGCCCATACACAGGAAGACACCTTTCATAAATTATAAAGGCTTGTGGCGCATGAAAATGCAGGATCTTTAGCCTCAAATTGCCCAAATTCCCAAAAGCCGCAAAAAATGCTGGTTCAATTCAGGAATTTTTGAAAATAATGTTGCTGTTTGGAGATATAAGAGACCTTCTGTACTATATGTCGAACGTGAAAATAGCATGAAAAAATTCTAGGTTACCCCTTCACCCCCTTAATTGCATTGATGAATTATACGGTCTACGTTAGTTCCGTGATAACCTTATAGTAATAAATGGAGTGACATTGCTTCTTACAGAAATAGATGGAAAGTTGTATGCCACCCCTTGAGATAATGTTCTCATGGGTACCGATTTGCATTCCTTCATTAGTTAGTTAAATTAAATTAAATTAGTTTTCTGGGAATATTTTCGAAACTGTTGGATTTAGAGCCTTATAATGTAGTTTTCGAGGATCCTTTAGGGCCCCCGAGTTTTGTTGCTGGCACCGAGGGGATTTGTCTCGTCGTTGTACGCCATAATATAATACTAATAATAATATAATATAGGGAGAAATTATAACACCTATTTTTATTTTTAATTCAGCCAATGGCCATGTACTTTTCTTTTCAGGACGGGTCAGGGAAGGGATATTATCAGAGAAAGAAGCATTCACATCACGCATGAGCAAAATGGAAATGGCCTACCATTTAACTAAGGGCATCTATAAGAAAAGGTCAATATCCTTCAACGCAAAACTAAAACATTACTGCAGTGTCATCCGTCCGGAGGTCTTGCATGCTTCTGAATGCCTCACGATGAACAAAAAAGGCTTGGTCGAGAAACTGGAGGCCAAAGAAAGGAAAATGTTGAGAAAGATATTGGGTTCCATCAAAGACAATGGGGAATACAGAAGACGGCATGACCATGACCTATATACTCATGTGGAGAAGATAAGCAACGTCATCCGGAAGAGAAGGTTACCATATTTTGGGCATGTGAAGCGAATGAGCCCAGCGAGACTGACCAACCGCAACATAACTTACTTTCAGGAGAGGAAAACAAAATGGGCCTGGTGCATTGAACTGGATAAAGATCTGAAAGAAGTGGGGATTACACCAACAGACATTCAGGAGCGCGCCCCACTCAAAGGAAAACTTCAAGCTTTTAAAGGTTTTCAAGAAAAACCGAAGCTGAAAACGGGAAAGATTTGGACCCAGGAACGGAAGGAAGTCCACCGAGAACGAATGCGGGCGTACAGGGCAAACATCAAAGCCAGTAGGAGACGGTTGGAATGACGCGGTCCATAGATGGCCTATACGAAATGAATGAATGAATGAATGAATAATATGGAGTTGGCTTTGCCATTAAGAGCAAGCTTCTCAAGGATCTGTCAGAGCTTCCAACTGGGTATAATGAACGCCTCATGACACTAAGACTTCGGTTATATAACAACCAGCATGCCACGGTGATCAGCGCATACGCCCCCACACTAGATGCTGATGATGACATTAAGGAAAGGTTCTATTCAGATCTGGATACCGTCCTATCAAACATCAACCGTGAAGATAGGATCATCTTACTCGGAGATTTTAACGCTAGAGTGGGCAGGGACTACAATGTTTGGAATGGTGTCATTGGTAAGGAGGGAGTTGGTAGCGAAAACTCCAATGGTGTCAGACTGCTCTCCAAATGCACTGAACATGAATTGGTAATCACCAATACTATCTTTCGCCAAAAGAATCGCTTTAAAACATCATGGCAGCACCCTAGATCGAAGCACTGGCATCTTATTGACTATGTGATTGTACGCAAGAAAGATTTACGAGATGTTCTTATCACCAAAGCAATGACAGGAGCCGATGACTGTTGGACAGATCACCGGCTTATCAGATCAGTTATGCGTATACCATTGTCCACACAGAGGAGGAAGCAACAGAAGAGCTGTAGGCATGTTTTTGATACCGAGAAGTTTGGTAAGTCAGAGCATATCTCCCAATATAAAGAGTTGCTTAGCCAGACACTGCCACAGGAATACCATCCAGATGTAACACTGCACTGGGAGAGTCTGAAGACCGCTATTCAGAATGCTTGCAAGGAAACGCTGGGATATAAGACCAGGAAACATCAAGACTGGTTTGATGAAAATGATGAAGAAATAGAAGCATTAATCTCAGAAAAGAGAAAAGCCTTGCAAACTTGGAGAAAAGATATGAACTCCCGTACTAAGAAAGAAGCATTTTGTCTTGCGAAGGCAAATGTCCAAAGAGGAACTCGTGCTCTCAAAAATGCATGGTGGACATCCAAAGCTAAAGAGCTGCAATATCTAGCAGACAAAGATTCGCGACAGTTCTTCCAAGCCACAAAAGCGATTTATGGCCCCTCCACGTTTGGTAGAAATCCACTTTGGTCCAGTGACAAAAGTACACTTCTAAAAGATCAATACTCCATCATGAATAGGTGGAAGGAGCATTTTGAAGACCTCTTGAACCAGGACTCAGTTATTGATGAGCAGGTGTATGATATATTAGAACAAGCACCCATCAAAGAAGAACTCGGTACCCTGCCAACACTAGATGAGGTTCAGTGTGCTATTAATCAAGCAAAGCGACACAAAGCTACTGGATGTGATGGAATACCAGCGGAAGCTCTCAAAGAAGGAGGTGAGGAACTCATAAGCCACATACATGATCTTATCATTAAAATTTGGAGAACTGAAAAAATGCCTGCTGATTTCAGAGATAGTCTGATAGTTCCCATATTTAAGAAAGGTGATCGTGCAGACTGCAACAACTATCGTGGTATATCTTTGTTATCATGCCTTGGAAAGCTTATTGCTCGTATTTTGGCGAATCGTATTCTATCCCTGGTGGAGAAAATACTCCCAGAGAGCCAATGTGGTTTCAGGCCTTCTAGAGGAACTGCAGATATGATATTCACTGTTCGTCAGCTTCAGGAGAAATGTAGAGAGCAAAATAGACCTCTTTATATTGCCTTTATAGACCTCAGTAAGGCATTTGACTCGGTAAACCGTGAAGCCTTGTGGAGGATTTTATCATTGTATGGTTTTCCACTGAAATTTATTACCATCTTAAGACTACTCCACAATGATATGAAGGCAAATGTCATTGGTAACGACTCGATTGGAGAACCATTTCATATTAATACCGGCGTTAAACAAGGCTGTGTGATTGCCCCTACATTGTTTTCTCTGTACGTTGCCACTGTCATGCAGTTAGTCAAAGATGATCTTCCTACAGGCATACAGATAACTTACAGGATGGATGGGAAGATCTTTAATTTGAGCCGTCTAAAGGCAAGGACTCGAACATCTCCTGCTGCATTGGTTGAGTTACAGTACGCTGATGATAATGCAGTAGTAGCTCAATCAGAGGACGAACTTAGGAAAATCCTGAATGCTTTTTCTTCAGCCTACAAAAAGATTGGGCTGAAACTTAACACCAGTAAAACCCAAGTCCTCTACCAACCAGCCCCTGGACAAGGACAAAGAAACATCAATGTCACCATCGACGGAGCGAAGCTTCAAGAAGTTAACGCCTTTTCTTATCTTGGCAGCACCCTGTCATCAAGTGCAAATATAGATTCCGAAATCCAACACAGGATTAACCGTGCTGGGGCATCCTTTGCAAGATTGAGGTCTAGAGTTTTTGACAACCATGATATCAATGCTGCAACGAAGATCCTTGTGTACAACTCGGTTGTAGTTCCCACCTTACTTTACGGATCTGAATCCTGGACATGCTACAGACGTCATTTTAAAAAGCTGGAGCAATATCACCAGCGTTGTTTGAGGAGAATTCTTCGTGTCACATGGCAAGACAAACGCACAAACACCAGCATTCTCGAAGAAGCACAGACTACCAGTGTTGAAGCCATGCTTTTAAAACGTCAGCTGCGATGGACAGGACACGTAATCCGCATGCCCAATAATCGCATTCCCAAGCAAGTGTTTTGCTCTGAACTAACTGAGGGCAAGCGCTGTGTGGGAGGTCCGAGGAAGCGATTCAAAGACGTACTAAAGGCTAATATGCAAATGTGCCATATTAATATCAACAACTGGGAGACCTTAGCTCTTGATCGCTCATCCTGGAGATCAATTGTTCATCGTGGTGCGATACTTTTTGAAGAAAACCGCCGACGTATGATAGAAGATCGGAGGCAACGCAGAAAGAACAGAGTGTTCATTAGAAGACAGGGAATGAATGCGGATGTCTCACCTGACCCTGATACTACCTGTCATCACTGCGGGAAACTGTGTCTCTCCCGCATTGGGCTTTTTAGTCACCTCCGGACTCATCGATGAAGAGTCATTCAGTATTGGAAGGCCAACCTACTCGAGACGAGTGTTTGCTATCATCATCATCATCAATATGGGTATAGGAATATAATAGACCTGCCGTACCACACCCGCAGGTGTAAATCGCGTGAAAATATTCTCCTTGATCCCCTTAAGCGCATTATACGTATTGATGAATTTTACGGCTTAATTTGGTTCCGTGATAACCTTCTAGCCGTTTGCAAACTTTCACACTAATGTAATAAATTGGAATTGCATTGCGTCTTACAGCAATAGATGGACCTCTAATCCGTTGGCATGGTTACTGGCTTGCATTCGTTCATTAGTTTATTAAATTAAATTAGTTTTCTGGGAATATCTCAAAAAACGGTTGGTCTTCGGTCCTTGAAATGTGGTTTTCGGGGACCCGAGTTTTGTCTCTCACATTGAGGGGCTGAAGATGAGTTTTGTCTCGTCCTTCTACGCCTATTTCAGCATGTATTTTAAGGGGGTAGGCCCCCTTTTATGAGAGGTACGGAGAAGAGTTACATCAATGATTAGTGTCGTGCCTCTGATGGATATCTGTACCAAATTTTACGTTGATACACCCAGCCGTTCTCGAGTTATAAGGGAACAAATTTGTCCACAGACAAACAAACAAACAAACAAACAGACAGATAAAAAAACATTTTCGCGCGCATCCATCATAAAACAGTCTGAAACGTGTAAACAACTCAAATTTCCGTAGAAATTCAGAGAAAATCCCACAAATTTTCATTTTTATATATAGAGATATATACTGCACCGCTCGGTGTTGACCGTGTTTTATTGCACAGCTTCTGGTTTTACTCGCTAACCGTTGGAGATATACGAAAAGTTATAAGGACCTTTCGGATAGAAAATTAAATGTTAAAGCTCATGTATACCATCAAAAGTTTGCTATTTCTTAGCGTTCTCTTTTTATTTAAAAAGGAAATATGAAATTTTGAAACCAAAGGGTGTAGTGACGTCACAAATGTCAGTTTTACTCGCTAACTGTTGGAGATACACGAAAAGGGATAAGGACCTTTCGGATAGGAAATTAAATTTCAAAGCTCTTATGTCCCATCAAAAGTTTGCTACATCCTACCGTTCTCTTTTTATTTGATATGGAAGCATGAAATTTTGAAACCAAAGGGTCTAATGACGTCACTAAAATTGTCGCCATTTTTAATAGTGTAAACATTCGAAATCAAAAGTATCCTATATGCAAACCTGGTAAATCAGCTACATCCATGCAAAATTTCATTTAAATCGGACCAGTAGTTCTTGAGTTATTGAGTAACAGACAGACAGACAGACAGACACACACCATCTCATTTTTATATATTAGTATTGTTACGTGCCACTCCCTAGTGGCACTTTTGTTAACTGGATTACGGTGGGGGTACAAAGCACAACACCAATTACTGCTTAAAGAAATAATTAACTTTATTGTGGCCAAAAAATTACACTAATCAGCAAATACAAGCAATTAGGAGCCTTACTCCAGTTTCCTCAAGTCTCTTCCTTGAGCGCTCTTGGCCCTTCCACTTGTCAACAGATCACAGAAGTTAATCCGTCCTAATGAGTACGGTGGCCTTGACAGAAACTACCTGCTCCTCTCCTTTATGTTCACCGACCACAATTACTTACGATCACTTGCTGCAGGCTATTTCGCTGTCCACAAGCTGGAGAAACAATGTCACTGGATTTCGTAACTCGCACAGCACTTCGTCACCACACTTCTGTCGCACAAGATAATCGCTCGCACTAGCTCGTAAAACACAACAACAACAACTGCTAGACAGGTCGCACTTATATAGCAGGCCGGTGACTCAATAAATGCTTCTAGATCCATCCAGGGTTCACGGCTTCTCGAGGTTTCCATCGCTGGTCCAGTCACGAATATTCTGGACTACCCCTTTGTCCTAGTAGCCCTGTTGCATAAGGCACACGCAATAGAGGAGGCAGGCCACAGCCCAGCCCCTGGGGCAGTTGTGACTCAAGCGGCGAGCGATGACACAAACTCACAACCGTAACAGTATGATAACCCAACAAGAAGAATCTGAACAGCCGACTATCATAAAAGGACCATATACAGAAAAAGAAACTTCATAGGGCAAAGCCGCCTGCCACTTCATTGCTAGGTCACCACAGAGTATCTAGTTAGCACACAGCACTAAACTCCCTGCAGCAGTCCAGCATGAGGTAGCCATGCTTCAAACTATATGTTCCTTGAGAAAAGAAACCGTTTCAGCCCTATAAAGGATTTATTTATTTAATCGTATGGTGAGTACAACGAGGAATTCATAAGTCCAGGTCCAAGTTCTTCAACCACAGAGCAGCACTTTCTGATAGATGAAATAGGTCGCTGGGGCTTCCGGAGTAGATAAAGGATTAACCACCAGTCAAAAGCAATATGTGTGAGCAGCCTTATGAATTAAGTAAAATATTTTATTTTGAGCCCTTTACTAGGTTTGGAAGCGTAGTCTCAAAAAATTTAATATTGATTGCTCTCAAAATGAAAATTAATGTAAACGTATGAGTTTGAATTTGCACATAGATGAATAATGAACCACAAATTAAATACATTTTAAGCATATCACTCCCCTGATAAGTTACAAATTACGGTTTCTACATTCTTCTTCTTAGGTTACATGGGATTGAATGAACTCAACACTGTGGTAGCAAACAGCTACCTGGTAACTCAGCACTTAAAATATTTTAATAGTTTACGCAGCGTAAACTTAAATGGTGCACGGACGGCAGGTTTTTCTTCGACTATATTCACAGAAAACTGCTCGGCTTCCTTTGATTATAAATGAATGTTTTTCTACAAACACCTTCCTCGATAAATCCTGTACACAATGGTGAATACCGCATCAAAATCCATCCAGTGGATTTCGAGATTACCCGTTACATCCAAGAATCGGAGACTTTGTTACATGTAAAACCCTGCGTGGATGCGGATATTCTCGCCCATGCTGATATACAGTAGTTTGCATGGCTGTGGGGCAGCGGATAAACTGCGGATAATGGTTGGAGTAAATTTGCGGATATTTTTTTTATTTCAATCCGAACTTGTTGAATATCATTTCTATGACCTGGATGTTATGACATATCATATTCTTCCGTTATGTTTTTTCCATGACAAATGTAAGACGATAATTAAAGCTAATCTCATTCGAATTATGTCAATAAGCATAATTAGCACTCCGAACTGAAAAGGATTGCAATTCTGACTGTATAACATTCATTTTAAACATAGCACATGGCATACATAGCCTAGGGGAACGACTTTCTCCTCAAATGTCTAAATGTGTCGCTTCAATACTTTATACCTTATCTAATTAAAAATATTATAGTAATGCCAGTAGATTCAGATAACAAACGTGCGGATGCGGATAAAAGTCGTGCGGATGCGGATAACAGTCGTGCGGATGCGGAGCGGATGCGAGTAACGTTTTGTTTATCCGCCCAGGGCTCTAGTGATAGACTATGTAGAGATATTAAAAATCTATTAATTTAAACGCTGAGGAAGATAATATAATTGTATATTGAAACATGTTTAAACATTAACTAGCGGACCCGAGCGAGAACTCTCGCATGGGTATAGACCATCCGCCAGGCTCTGGTGCTATGTGGGCTGTACACGACACACTTCTGCCAGGGGCTATCGTCATGTTTATTTGTTTAAACACACTTTTTAAACAAATAAATATATTTCCGTTGACTATTTAAGAAATGCAAGATTTTTCCTGTACTATTGAGACGATTTGGTAGATTTTAGTACAAACAGCACCTTCTAACTCCCTCTGGCTGAGGAGCTTGAGTTTTGTGAAACATACACATTAGCGTATTATATATTTTGCCCATTTGGATATTGGCACAAGTGAACCCTTGACCATTTATATAAAAATATGTTAGAGTTTAATAGAAGCACTAGGAACCAAGAGGAAGAATTCGTTGTGAAATAAGCTTCAGAAACACTGCAAGATACGCAGGTGGCTTATTGAACACGTTAAGTCCCATCAGTCCTGACAGTTTAAGTGAAAAATGTCGTTAGAAAAGCCATTAACGAGACAAGGAAATGTAGAGCTGAAGGGTCGTAATTAACACTCAACATTCCACGAGTAAGCGATCCAACGAAAAGTTATTACTATTCATGTGCGACATTTACGGGAGATCTACTTTCCTAAGGGCATACTTGAGACGAGGCCCCAAAAAGCGTTTAGTCAACAAGAATTCGAACATATAAATGAGGGACTCCCAACTATAAAACTTGACAAAATAAACTCACCATGTTAACAAGATTTGAAATTAAGGCCGTGGTAGGAACTGCATAAATCGGAAAGTTGGTAAACCTGAAAAGAAGGTACTTAAGAAAATGCAAGCTAAGATAACGTCATCGGAATGCAGAGCGGAGTGCTACGAAGCGATACAGAGGTAATCAGGTTGACCCTGCAAGTGTATAATAACTATTTTAATTAATTAAAAATTAACCTATGAAGGAATCCCGTTACGCCAACAGGCAATCATAAAGTTATTACAGATTACATCTGGAAATAAAATATAAACCAGATTGGAGCCAGGAATAAAACGTCGGACTCCCGAAATTGTCAAGGACTAATTTCTGCGCCAAAACGAATAAATAAGGCGTTAAGCCCAAGCCAGATTATGAAGTTCATCAGAGACTCCTGTGGGAGGTCAGGCTACACGTTACGCATCAGTATAATGAAGTTCTTCAGTTAGATCGAGAAGCCTCGGTAGAATCACGTCACGTCAAGCACGTCAGGCACGTTAAGCCAGACAGTCAGTTGATTGAACACCTTAGTGAGGTGTTACGCTATACGTTGCAGCAATAGTTCGATTCCAGACCAAAGTGTTGGTCTTGATATTCAGTAAAGTTTAAGGAAGCAAGACAGAGTTAGGGACTCTGAAAGAACGCTAATAGACTAACGAAAATTTATAACAGAGGACTGCAGAGTAAAGAATAATAGGAATCGAAATAAGAAACAGTACATTTATAGAGCGGAGACAGGCTACGTCACGCAAAAGGGAAGATAGCTCAAACATTAAACTCCCAGAGGGGACGTCAAAAGAACTTTTTAAAGTAAAATCGCACAGTACGGAAACGCTATAAGAAATACGAGTTTAAAGAAACGAAAAAGCAGCTAGAATATAGAAGTAGAAAGTATACGGTCTTCGAACTGGAAGCCAAAATAGAGTTGCGAAAGTTGCGATAAGTAGAGACAGGGAATGAAGTGGCAACAAGCTTAATAAACATTTCGCCTTAAGCAAATAGGCATCATTTAAGGAAGCCACGCACAATAGACAAACTCCAAAGAGACTAGGAAAGAAAGACTTACCAAGAAGTAGGAGATTTGTAGGAGCAAACACACGTTCAATGCAGAATAGGGAGATTATCTCAGGATCACCAGCGCCGTGATGTTTTCACCGCAATACGTTGAGATATGGTTCGTGTGCAGTGTAAATATTAATTAAGTGAAATTTGTAGTGAAATAAGTGTTTAAGAAAAAGCAGAGTAATAATGTATCAAGTTGTGTACGAGTGTAAAATTGAAGACCAGAAAATATGTGTTACTGAAGCATTTAAATGGGTGAAGGCATCCAAAACCCAGGCCATGAGCCGTACAGCAGATGGGGTGAGTAAGAAATGTTTATTATACTAAATGATTGTGTCATGTGCTAATCAGTGAATTCGAAAATGTATAAAATAACCAATAAATGCACTAGTGAATGAACGAGTAACGTTAAAATGTATTGGAAAACCCAAAAATATAGTTTGCAAAAATGTAAAAAGATAATTATTGAAGTGCAAATATGATAACATTAATAATAATGGAAACCCGTAAAAATGAATAATTAACAATGGAAAGTGAAATCTGAGAGGAGAAATCGAATATAATAATGTTATTGGCAAGTAAATTACGCCGTATAAGTGAAAAGTAAAAGTAAAATGAAACAAGCACCATAATAATAATAATAAATATTGAGTTTTTATACTCCGAAAAATAATAAGTTTTGAGTTCATATACTCCGAAATAATAAATGTTGAGTTTTTATACTCCGGAATAAAAAGTGTTGAATTGAATAATTGCATTCCCCAAGTAAATAATGAGATGAATAATTGAATAATTGCCTTCCGTAAGTAAATAATGAAGCGATAAGTATTAATGAGAATGATAATAATAAACTCGAGTTGAAATACTTGAATAATTGAAGGATCTTTGGGATACTTTTAAATAATGAAGTAATAACGCTATTCGGCTAATAAATGTAATGAATTAAAGTAATTGGTGATAAACGAACACCTTGGAACTGTATTGTGAAGTTATAGGCCATAGGCCATGTTGAAAGTAAAATGCTGAAGTAAAGACCAGTAAAAGTAATGCCGCGATACGAGTAAAGTTGAGTTGTCGAAGATATTTGTAGTATGCGATGAGAGTCCAAGTTATTAAAAAGTTGTATTGCCAAAATGGGCCTATAAGTAATGAATAAAAAGTAGCATCACGCTAGCAAATGTATATCCTGTAACGTGCATATTTTGAGAGATCAAAAAAGGTATTAAATGTCGGAAATCGTCATCGTTGTTAAGGGTTGCACCCATGGGAAAACTAAAGGGGTTTCGCCAGTCAGCAAAAAATGGTATATAGGGTTAACGACCAAAGCGGATGGTACATTCCCGCTGGAATAGCTTTGTTTATGATAATTTGAAGTGTAAGTCCCGTTGAGGCATTGCATGATTGGAAGGATTAAAATGTTTCTAAGATATATGATACAACTGGGGAGGCGTGTAGGGTCTCCGAGCCTAGTATGATATAACCTATCCTAAAATGGCCAGCAGTATTGTTATATCTGACAGTAAAAGTATGTGAAATGAAATGATAGGACGGAAGCAAGGTATGATAGCGATCTCTTGTTGTCTACCTATAAAAAGGACGGAAGCAAGGTATGATAGCGATCTCTTGTTGTCTGCCTAATAAGTATATAAGTCGTCGTGATCTCTGAATATGGCATTGGTTATAAGGAAGTGAAATGAATGATAAATAATGTAAGGAATAAATAGTTGAAGTGATGTGTTAACTTGGATGATCATACGCCCTTTAAGAAAGGAGGTAAACATTTGAAAAGTCGCGAGGGAATGAATGAGACGAAGACTAGGCCATAAATCACAGCCAAGTAGAAGTGAGGGGAGAGTCTAGCAACCTTGCAGGCCTTCTTAGACCGTAAGGGAGAACGAATACAATAGACGATTTGTGTACAGAAGTTGTAAGAGCTGATTAGGTATTAGTAATTAAACGGAAAAATATACAAATTTGTTAAATAAAGGTGCCATAAGGATATAAAGTAGATTGTTGTATTGGTGGGTCTTTGACAATTGTCCCCACACTAAGTTTGAAGAAATTCTATAATATTTGGCCATAGTAGTCAAGGAATAAGTTTGTTAATAAATAATCGATTTCTACCTCGAGAGATTTAGTGAGTAACACGGGTAATAAAATGATTGAGTTTGTAAGTAAACTAAGTAATGAAAGAAAGTGATAGCACATGATACATCATTAATGAATGCCCCTTGAGCATGAGAAATAAGTTGGAAGGATGTGAGTTTGGGTCATGGCATGTTAAGGATTGTTGATTTGTTGTGTAAATGTTTAAACCTAAGGCTTAACTGGAGGGACTATGATGATACGGTTAATGTCCGTAAAGCCTTAGTGTATTTTTCATAAAATGATAGGCACGCTCGTTGCCTTAATGAATAGAAATGAAGTGTTGTAAGAAAGAAAATTTGTATTGACATTAAAGAATAGATGTCAGCTAAGCATGATAAAGCTATAATGTAGAGTTGTATGATTTTTAAGAATTTATGGATTTTTATTTTTTTATTTTGGATTTCCCCCCCAAAATATTGATGTCTATGTGTATTTGTTCCTGGGAGATTTAGTAAATAAACTCATATTAATTGTAACATATTTAGTTTTCAATGTAGTCTTGTAGATCCTAGAGTGCTGTCATATCTGAATGTGAGATCATGTTATGGGCTGAACGGTACACGCCTCGAAGCCGCAGTAGCAAGCCAGGTGATGATGAAGCATTCTCCATGTGACATGGGTACAATATATATAGAAGAAAAGCCACATATTTTGGTATTGACAAGGCGTAGCCTATAATATAACACCAATATTTAATATTAGTCAATACGGATCAACATTGTAAACATATACGTATTTTAATAGTAATAGTCTATTAATGAAATGAAAATCCACAGCCTGTTTCCAGTCTCCGACCGGGTCAGGAATGGAATGAATGAAGCCCCCAACTAGCGGCGAGGATATGAACTGTGCCGGCTGCCGAGGCCTGACGCACTCCTCTGGGGCAATGATTAAATGAATGACCGATGAAATGAAATGATAGTGGAGAGTGTTGCTGGAATGAAATTTTGACAGGGAAAACCGGAGTACCCGGAGAAAAACCTGTCTGCCTCCGTTTTGTCCAGCACAGATCTCACATGGAGTGACCGGGATTTGAACCACGGACCCAGCGGTGAGAGGCCGGCGTGCTGCCGCCTAAGCCACGGAAGTCTATTAATAATATTAATAATAATAATAATACTAATACTACTACTACTACTACTACTACTACTACTACTACTACTACTAATAATAATAATAATAATAATAATAATAATTTTGATGTTGTGAGTTTTATTACTGTGGCTTTAGAGACGCCAAGGTGCCAGAATTTTGCCCTGAAAGGGAACATCAACCCGACTGTAAATCTACTGGCATGGCTCTCGCAACGAGCGGCTAGGTACAGAGCTGATCTACTCCGTGATCGGCTGAAAGCTGTCCGTATCTCATTGTCTGTTTCAAAAGTGTCTCTTGCAATAAAGACGCTTTACTGTAAGGTTTGTCGTGAGAGCAGCCCGTATTTTTCCGAATGAAAATAAAGTTAAAACTTCGTAATTGTAATTAAAGTGTGATGCCTTTACATTCGTTGAAATGACTTGTTTTAGCCTGCAATTGTGCACGTGAGACAAGTAACTTATCTTACACCACACAGAAAGCACACAAACTGAAATTCAAAATCAACTTTTGAAGCGACGATGCATTATACAGAGAAAAATGACGCCCCCACGCTATGTTTTAAACTTAGGCCACGCGCAGTAAGATATTTAAAAAAGACATGTTATAAATAACAGTATTTCCGATTTTGTTCCATCGTAATATCTAGAACGTGTAATTTGGAACAATCAAGGAATTTAAAGCAAGCAAACAGCTTAAAACCCAAGGAATACACTGTACTGTACTTACTTTCCACCAACAATCAATAAGAAACCGGCAGCCTCCAACCAATCAAACAGTGGATCAGCTCTGTACCTAGCCTCTCGTCTCTCGCACATTTACGTACCTTCAATTGCCACCTGGCTACGCTGGGATTCGCCAAGAACCTTATTACACCACGCACCCAACTAGTAGAAATATAGCTATGATGCAAGAGGACAGTGAGAACATCTTACGGGGGCTGTTTGTCAGATGAAGAAGACAAACACTTGCTTGCTCTTACATTGCATTAGCTGTTCACCCATGGATAAAATTAGTATTGCTGTCTGTCGCATAGTTTTCCCGCGAACAAATGAAGGGGAGCTTTCCTCGCGGTAGGCTTAAGGTGTTATTATGGAGGCATTAGTACTCACGCCACTGATTACATTCCATTCTCCCTGCAGAAGAGAATCCAAATGAAGAGAGGTTGTGTTATAGGATGTACTGGGATTACCCAGTCTGCTCGCTAATGTTTGTAACAAGCACCTGCATATCCTCTAACTTTCAACTTCCATCAAAACACGAACTAAGCCTCAGTGTAAACTTGTTTAACGAGTGTTCAGTATACTGCAGCATGTTGTGTTGATTAAACATCGTCGCTGAACAGGCAATATTGCATCTACTTTTCAATTATTTTCTTTATATAACAATTCACGCTAGGTTCATTTTCCTGTGTGGTGTGTCTAAAGGACGATACATTTTAATAATATACTGTACTGTAGTAGTAAACATACGGAAATATACTTTTCTATAGCAGGCCTACAGTGAATTTAAAGCTCATTTTAGCCTATTTTCATTTATAAAATAATAGGCTTATGAGAACACTTTTTGTCCGTGTGTGTATGTGTGAAAGTGTGTCCCTAATAAAATCCAAACGGCTGGAGCGATTTCAATGAAACTTGGTGAGGAGGCTGGAGCGATTTCAATGAAACTCGGTGAGGAGGCTGGAGCGATTTCAATGAAACTTGGTGAGGAGGCTGGAGCGATTTCAATGAAACTTGGTGAGGAGGCTGGAGCGATTTCAATGAAACTCGGTGAGGAGGCTGGAGCGATTTCAATGAAACTCGGTGAGGAGGCTGGACCGATTTCAATGAAACTTGGTGAGGAGACTGGAGCGATTTCAATGAAACTTGGTGAGGAGGCTGGAGCGATTTTAATGAAACTTAGTGAGGAGGCTGGAGCGATTTCAATGAAACTCGGTGAGGAGGGTGGAGCGATTTCAATGAAACTCGGTGAGGAGGCTGGAGCGATTACAATGAAACTCGGTGAGGAGGCTGGGGCGATTTCAATGAAACTCGGTGAGGAGGCTGGAGCGATTACAATGAAACTCGGTGAGGAGGCTGGAGCGATTACAATGACACTCGGTGAGGAGACTGGAGCGATTTCAATGAAACTCGGTGAGGAGGCTGGAGTGATTTCAATGAAACTCGGTGAGGAGGCTGGAGCGATTTCAATGAAACTCGGTGAGGAGGCTGGAGCGATTTCAATGAAACTTGGTGAGGAGGCTGGAGCGATTTCAATGAAACTGGGTGAGGAGGCTGGAGCGATTTCAATGAAACTCGGGGAGGAGGCTGGAGCGATTTCAATGAAACTCGGTGAGGTGGCTGGAGCGATTTCAATGAAACTCGGTGAGGAGGCTGGAGCGATTTCAATGAAACTCGGTGAGGAGGCTGGAGCGATTTCAATGAAACTCGGTGAGGAGGCTGGAGCGATTTCAATGAAACTTGGTGAGGAGGCTGGAGCGATTTCAATGAAACTGGGTGAGGAGGCTGGAGCGATTTCAATGAAACTCGGGGAGGAGGCTGGAGCGATTTCAATGAAACTCGGTGAGGTGGCTGGAGCGATTTCAATGAAACTCGGTGAGGAGGCTGGAGCGATTTCAATGAAACTCGGTGAGGAGGCTGGAGCGATTTCAATGAAACTCGGTGAGGAGGCTGGAGCGATTTCAATGAAACTCGGTGAGGAGGATGGAGCGATTTCAATGAAACTCGGTGAGGAGGCTGGAGCGATTTCAATGAAACTCGGTGAGGAGGCTGGAGCGATTTCAATGAAACTTGGTGAGGAGGCTGGAGCAATTTCAATGAAACTCGGTGAGGAGGCTGGAGCGATTTCAATGAAACTCGGTGAGGAGGCTGGAGCGATTTTAATGAAACTTGGTGAGGAGGCTGGAGCGATTTTAATGAAACTTGGTGAGGAGGCTGGAGCGATTTCAATGAAACTCGGCGAGGAGGCTGGAGCGATTTCAATGAAACTCGGTGAGGAGGCTGGAGCGATTTCAATGAAACTCGGTGAGGAGGCTGGAGCGATTTCAATGAAACTCGGTGAGGAGGATGGAGCGATTTCAATGAAACTCGGTGAGGAGGCTGGAGCGATTTCAATGAAACTCGGTGAGGAGGCTGGAGCGATTTCAATGAAACTTGGTGAGGAGGCTGGAGCAATTTCAATGAAACTCGGTGAGGAGGCTGGAGCGATTTCAATGAAACTTGGTGAGGAGGCTGGAGCAATTTCAATGAAACTCGGTGAGGAGGCTGGAGCGATTTCAATGAAACTCGGTGAGGAGGCTGGAGCGATTTCAATGAAACTCGGTGAGGACATAGTACTATTTCGTCCAATCCCGACCGTCTCCTACATATTTTATTACGTCTCACCAATCCAACATGATGGCTGTGCAAAATGCAGGGTGCAAGGAAATGTTCTCCGCAGTGGCTACGTGCAGCTGTGAGAGGTAGCGTCATCAGTTTAGTTGGCAGCACAGTGTCCTTGATAGGGTGAAGGACACATGGGTGGGCTGTCGAAATCGTCAGTGTGTATAGTTAGATTATTGGAAGAGTGCAACAGTATGTTTTGAATGGCTGTGGTGAGTATAAAGATAACTATTTGTTTGTTATGATACAAGCGACAGCCGTGCTGCCAACGTAACTGGTGACGTAATCTCTCGCAGCAGCTTGTAGACACTGCGGAGAACATTCCCTGGTGCCCTGTATTTCACCGTCATTCTATATCTCCGCAACAGTAACACATATCACCCTTGAATTGTGTACGGTGATAAAGGGCACTACTAGAAATTCACCTATATGACTTTCAAAACCCTGTTAAGTAGTCTACAAACCGAACATGGTGGCCAAGAGAAGTTCAAACATTTAAATAGACTTCTCTCGCGATGTAACCATCCGAACGCAAAGAAACATGGTACGGTAGAGCAATTGTTTATACACATTGTCATGCACTGTCATCTAATTTAGTTTAACTGTTTAAATAACCTCCGGATAGTGGCCGTGCGAAATTTTAAAATTAAGTTTTTATTTCTTGTGTCCTAATCATGCGATCGAAGTCAACGTTTGAATAATGAACCTAGGCAATAATCGTCATCTATGTAGTACATAGGCCTAACAATCCAACATGGCGACCATCTGAAATATTAAGATGGTTCTCAATATCTACCAATCTATGACAAAATTCAAACTGAAATTTTGTATGTTGATAAAGGCTATGAACATAAGTTCATCTGTGGGACTTTCAATAACCTGGTGAGTACACATCCAACTTGGCAGCGACGCGAAATTAAAATATTTAAATAGACGTTTTTCGTGATTTAACCATCCGAACGCAATCAAACTTGGTACGGTAAATTCTTTTACATATTTTAATCCACTGACATTTCAATTGTTCTCACAACCACAAGATGGCGGCTGTGTGAAATCTTAAAATATCGTTGTTATTATTTCTTGTGTCCTAATCAAGCGATTAAAGTTTGAATTATACACCTACGCAATAATCTTTATATAGTACATAACTTTCTGGCCTACATATGTACAAATCAAACATGGCGACCATCCGAAATATTTAGACAGTTCTCAATATCTAAGAATCTATTACAGCAATCAAACTGAAATTTTGTATGATGATAATGGCAATTACCGTAAGTAGGATATATGACAATGGGCTGTTTAGCTCTTTACGGAACTACTTGTTTCTTATGCCTCTACACAGGAAATTGAACTTAACGTGTATTGTTCTGCTGGACGCCACATCCACATACGGTTGTGAGGCGTGACCAATCAGAAGAAAAATAATGGAAAATATACGCGGTATTGCAAGTATTTTGAATTGATACCGACCACTAATTCCATGCCAGTTAAATCAATTGCCATCAGTGGATTAGAAATCCTAAATGTTAACTGTGATGTTCGATACAAAGCAGCTCGTAGATGGTCCACAATAGAGTGCTTGGGTATGCGTGAGGATTCAATAGGGATTCTGTAGGTAGTTACTTGGGTTCCCCCTCAAAAAACAAAACAAAAAAAACAAACAATGGAGTTCCGTGAATATACAGAAGGAATTTTGTGAAGAAACGTTAGAATTCTCATGAATGGTCTTTAAAACTTCGTGAGATGTGAATTGGTTTTCGAAGATATTACGTGTTTGAGAAATAAGTGCGACTGATCTTGGCTGCACCAGCGTTTGTTGATCGTAGAAGCTGGGGGACACAGCGATGACGGAGTAAAATGTCTATATAAGTCCGGCTCAGCTCAGCGTAGCTGGAGAACATGTTACCACGGAGAAGACAATGTTGACTGATGCAAAAGGAGCTGAGTAATATCCTACCCACGCGACTGTACCTGTCAACAGTGCAAGTTATCATGCAAACAAAAAATTGTTTCTAACTTAAGTGCTGGTGCTCGTATCTCAAACAAAATACAACGCTGTGAGTTCCGAAAGCTCTCACTAAGGTTTACTACCCAAATCGTAGGATTTTTTGTGAGAGGTTGATAAGAATTCCGTAAAAGATTGTTAGAATTTCGAGAATCACTCTAGTAAAAAAGAAAATCTTCTCGATCTTTTGCAAGTTCAATTCAATTTTATCCCTGTAACTCGCTGAGTTGAAAATGGTAAACCACGGAAAATCATTTCCTCGATGGTCAACAGCGGGCAATGTAGCCACTTGTCGGCCGAGTCTGGAGATAGCTGGGCTTCACGATACGCCTTAGCGTGCGTAGCTACTGCAACCGGTATTCAATACGCCAAACATTATTTTAACATTTCTCATGGCACATTGGTTGGGACACACTATTCTAGACAATGTCTTGCGGCCAAGTGTATACTTTCCTTCTTACATATCTGTAGACGCCAGTATATTTTGCTCTGGGTCAGAAAGCCAGACGCAATCATTTCACATGCGTTGTCTCTTGGATCCTGGCCTGTGGCAGAGCCTTGGTAACGTTACAACATAGGAAATGTGACAGGCAAGATATTTTATAGAGAAACATTCCTATATGCAGGACAAATGTTTCGTCCTGTAAGGTCGAAGTCTCTAAGAATATTCACCTCTATTACACTAGAAAATGACGTTACTTTCACAATATTATTGTTGTTTAAAGGGGCGGTATGTTGCGGTCATTTTTCCAGTACAGTTACCACAAATTAACATTGTACAGTGGGGATGATAAGTTACCAAGGTTAATTTAAAAATAAACCTATTTCACTTGTGTTCTGCTAGCTTATCGTTACTAGTCGTCCACTGCCTAACACTCGTAGGATATTTAAAATAAAAAATAAAAGTTAAAGATTAAAGGTTAAAAGTTAAAAGTTAAAAATAAAAAAATAAAAGTTAAAAGTTAAAAGTTAGAAATAAAAAATAAAAATTAAGAATAAAAATTAAAAATTAAAAATTAAAAATTAAAAATTAAAAATTAAAAATTAAAAATTAAAAATTAAAAATTAAAAATTAAAAATTAAAATTAAAAAATTAAAATAAAATCACAAATTAAAAATAAAATAAAATCTAAAAATTAAAAAGTAATATATATTAGATATTAAAGAATAAAATTTAAATCTAAAAATTAGACATTAAAACCCGAAAATGTTAAAAATTATAATTTAAAAAATAAAAATAAAATATTTTGAAATAAAAATTAAAAACTAAAAAAATCTAAAAATTAACAAATAAAATTAAAATCTATAAAATTAAACAATTAAAAATTACAAATTACAAAATATTAAATATTAAACATTTAGTGGTGTCTCTGTTAGTCTTTCACGCAAAAACCGATTAAGTTCAAATTTTCCATGAACATAGTTTATGTAGCAGGAAAAAGTATAGGACAATTTCTGTTTCTAAATGTTTCACCAGTTCAGTATGGTTGCCAAAGTCTCGTTTCATTTCTGTAGCATGTGCTGTCTTCCCGCCCAGTGAACAGGTATCCATGGCAGTTTGTACTCGTAATTATATAGACCTATTCAGCCTTGTCCCCGCTGCTTGCTGCTAAATTTCCGCTTTCGATTCCAACTTTATTTGTAATAAAACTGTTCAGGTTGTAAAATACACACATGCAAGTGCATTTTTACCCGTACGAAGGACGGGTAACCATCTAGTTGCTGATAAAGAAAAAACGAGCAGTGCCAAGACTGTCAAATTTAGTGGATTCGTATTAGGGATACTTAAAATTTGCTATTCCCCCCAGTTCGGCTTCAACTGCGGACTCTGCCGTGGTATCATTCCTCTACCGTCGCAAGGACAATTTCTTGGAGCTGAACACACTTTGACAACAGATAAAATTACAGATAAAACTGGGGCTGGTGACAGGCCGATCGCCCAGGCGACCGCTAACTTCGGTATAATTAAGAAAAGATCATGGGAGGGATTTTGGAAGGAAATCACTCGTGGACCTGTTGAAAGGAAAATGGGAAACCACGAAAACCATGTTCATGACGGCTGTAATGGGTTTCATTCAACAGGTCTGCGGCCATAACTTATCCCTGTTAACGAAGAAACGGAAGAACAGTCTAAAGAGGCAGAGATATGTTGCAAAGCCTTGCCATCTAAATCGCTAATTTCATTTATTCATTCATTCATTTATTCATATTCTAAAGGCTAATGCCTTGTCGAAGTAACCCCACTCTTCTGTCGCTGGCGGTTCGTTTCAGCTCCATGTAATTGTCACATCCCATTCTATTTTTGATGTCTTCCAAATACTTCGTCCTAGGCCGCCCTCTTCTTTTCTTTACCAGTATTTTCCCTTCAAGAATGTTAACGATGAAAGTGTTGTGTCAGATGACATGTCCAATAAATTTTATTTTTCTCTTTCCCATTTCCTTCAATAATCTTCCCCTGTGGGTGGGGGCGATAGGATAACACCCACGGTAAACTTTGGCTGTCGTAAGATGCGACTAAAAGGGGACCGAGTGGCCGCCGGTATAAATGGTAAACAGCCTCTTCTGAGGGTGGATGCGCGAATTGTTCTTGGGGTGAGAAATCGCCCCTGAAGGCGGAAGAACCAATGCATCTTGGTCAACGGCATAGAATGGAGAAGGCAACGGGAAACCACTCCATTAAAGACCTTAAGGATATCCCAAATAGAATGCAACCATGGAAATCGCTAATAGTGGAGTAAATTACACTAACGTGATATTCCTCGAACCATTTAGCATTTAGTAACATTGAAATTTATAGCAAGAAATCATCGGTAGCTCATTCTTTGTCGAGAGAAAACAAAACCAGTGGGGTTTGGATGAAGCAACAATAATTATTAAACAGTTGTGAAGACAATTGATTATCCCTTTCTCCTCACGGGAGATTCTTTATGTAGCGGGCCGAAAACCTAGATGTTAGGCCACTTAAAACAACAATTATCATCATTATTATGTTTATGTAGCGTGCAGATGGACTCACTGCACGGTCGGTGCTGCTTGACTGGGCCACACGCATGTCAGAAGGATGTGCTGTTCTCCTTAATGTTCAGTGATTTTCAGCCGTCTCCGAAAGCATATACCGCGGAAAAATCAAAATAAGTATTGATAGAGGATGGGATCTCCTCCACCTGCAGGGTCAAAGAATGAAGTATTTAAGTTTCATGTCTAATAGCCTACGGATTCATAAAATGCGTGCATGCTTACTATGTTAGATTGTTAACAGTTTATACGTAGCCTATTGATTAATGGTAAAATATATTATGTATTCCATCTTATCAATACTATGAAATGATGTTCCATGCGATGAGGTACCCCCTCGAACAGCTGATTATCTCGATACAGCGAGAGTGAGCCGGCAAGTGGGTTTTATTGACTTTGACTGATGTCGAGGTTATGAGGCTCAATAGCCACATCAGTTTTACGTCATTCACCTCATTCCATCGCGGGCCCATTTGGAAGCGTATTTCTGATGTCTGTTGTGGTTATCCGAACAGCATTAAGTCACGTTTCTAAAATTGATTACAAAAATATGTTTATAAAATTAAAATTGATATTCCGCTAACACAAATATAACCTGAATAGTTGCTTCACAGCATATTTTACAAATATAGTGTGTTTGTTAAGTTCTGTTCTGTCAATGACGTTTTATCTGTCTCCTGAAAAGTACTGAAAACTGACTTAATACTTTTAAGCTCCGGCCGATTCAATTCTAATCCCATCATTCAAATCCTACATTCTACCCATTAAGTTATTGTCCAAATAAACCATGCGACAAACCTGATTGTGGTTAATCCCCGGGAATTTCCACCCTTCCTCCAGTCAAATGCCGGGAGAGTGCCTTATTTCAAGTCCCGGGGCTCCTACTTTATCCCTGTCCCTATTATAGTTACACACACGTCTACAGCCATCACAGAAACACAGTTTGTCAGACAAACTGTGCCCCCAGATATGAATTAACTACAAACAAGCTGTGAAGAAATTGGTCCACAGTGGTTTTATAAATGCAATAGGTAGGTAACTGAAGTTTCATATTAATACATTTGGATAAACATTCCAAGAAGACCCTCTTCATTAACTTTCTTGATTTTAAGTCACTATACAATGAATACAATTTTTAGCATATTTTCGTCTCATGAGATATAGGCATATGAGTTCTCATATTGTCCATGTGTATGTGTGTATCCTTAATTAGTCCGGATTAGCTGGAGCGTTTTCAATGAAACTTGATAAGTACCTACTACTGACCCCGATCGTACCTATGGACACAGAATCTCCAAGATCTCACGACTACGAAGGGAACATGCCAAATTCAGTGTTCTGCGGCATGAATCCCGGTGTTGTCAATACGGAACTACTATTTCTCATAAGCACCTGCAAGCTGATCACCGTCACCATCTATTTCATTTCATTTTATTCTGATCTTATAACCTAAATTATATGGTGCACCATATTAGGTTTAATAACGTATCTTATTACTGTGCCACGTTTTATTTTGTTCTTTCAATATGATTTTTAGCTGATAAGGGGGGATAAAATGTAATTAATCCTCGAAACATGTACCGGCACTAAAACAAGTTAAATTATTAATTTCATTTATAGTATTGATTCAGGCGGGTGAACAATTCTTATTAAGAACTATTCTAGCATATCAATACGGAACCACCATGAGTCATATAAATAAATTACCTTAAGCATGTAAAAAAAGGAAACTATTGTTATTTTTTATGGAAACAACAAATCAATACTATTGAAACAGAATTATCACACAAGAACTTGCCTTTATGAAAAGAATTGATTACAAAATGAAACCTATTTCCCCAGTGTCTCATTAGATATGCATTCATATGAAATTGGCTACTTCCTCTTAACAAATTCTTCAATGTTGGGATTCACGGATGAAGTAGCAAGAACCAACAGATTTTAGAGATGCTGACCAGTGAATACTTACTTTTCACAAAGTTCTTGATGGAAAATCTCTTTTCACCTTTGTCGACCCCAATTTGCAACAATATCGCAGGGCCATGTCTCGTAGTGCTGAGACTGAGATGGGGGAAGATTTTTCTGTTATGTCATTATTTTTCGAACTTTAACTTAACACTTAAGTTAATCGCCCGCTTGAGCCTGTTCTAATAAACCACTAAAGTTGCATAGGCTATAGTGACTTCTTCGTGTGTGCTACTTAGAAACCATCCATGTGCTAGAGGTTGGCTACCCCTATCCTAGACCCTAACAATTTCAGCTATGCATGCAATAATAGTCATCACAATAGCACCTATTATCAGTCAAAAACCATGTACACTCATGTGCATGCGCTAATAAGCAAAATTACCAAAGATGGAAGAAGCAAGAAAGAAATCAAATGTAGAATTTTACAAGCCAACTTAGCATTTCACAAAAAGAAACGTTTATTCACTACAAATTCCATTAATATTAAAACCAGAAAACGATTATTAAAAGCGTATGTTTGGAGTATTGCCCTTTATGGTTGCGAAACGTGGACATTTGGAAAATAAGATAAAAGGAGGTTAAATTCCTTTGAACAATGGTGTTATAGAAGAATGCTAAAAATTAGCTGGACAGAAAAAATAACGAATGCTGATGTATTTAAAAAGGTGGAGGAAAATTATACCTTATGGAAAAGCATAAAGAGGAGGAGGACTAGACTGATAGGACATATTTTGAGACACGATAGCCTGCTGAAAACGGTATTGGAGGGAATGGTTGAAGGCAAAAGATGTCGAGGAAGACCACGCCTACAATATGTACAGAAAATCATGTGTGATGTAGGATGCAGAAACTATGAAGAGATGAAGAGGAAAGCTATGAATAGAGCCGACTGGAGAACTGCCGCAGACCAATGCATGGATTGAATACTTAAGAAGAAGAGACCATAGCCTAATAAATTCGAAATGAAGCAATATATAGGACGGCTACGCCAGTTAAGTTAGTAAAATATAAGACTGTCTTCAAGTTGCGGCCATACTGAAAATACAGTGTAACAGTCACCTAAAACTTGTGAACTCTTCCCAAGGCAGGAAATTGACTTAATGTTGATAATAATCACCGTGGAGAAAGCACAATATGTGTTACAATGCTCCGAAAATACATCACTTCTTGTAGAGCTGTCTCAAACTGTAAACTATAAACGAGAAGTGGAGTTTGAAAACTAGTTCAATTGACAAAGTTTCGAGAGCAGAACGTTATATCTCCCAGGCCATCTCCTGGACGTTCAATGGAGACTGGATGACACTGCAGAAGTCGTGCACGTTTTCCAAATCAAATAAAACGGAGGCTTCTATTTTAATTGGAAATGAAGGTTCATACTACCAAACGTGTACCTGGGCCCTCTTACCTCTAATTGACATCCTGGACGATAAATATTTAGCTAACCTGCGGCGTAGTCGTGCGTGCTAATTCACTCACCACGACTGTGCTGGGCAGCTACAGCTAGTCCGGAGATCAGTGGTTCGAATCCTGACGCTGAGAGAAGCTATCCTGAGTGTTGTTTCATTTTCGGGGCTAGGACTTTGTGGCCATTTAGCCCTGTGTACTTGAGTGTGTGTCGATATACTGTATATAAATATATAATTTGTCTGATAACCTGTGTCATTGAGGAGTCTGTAACAGTGTGTATCTGTAAGTCAGTTGAGGATTGAAAAGGAGGCGGCCGTGGTTTTACATTAGGAACCATCGTGGCATTATCCTGGAGTTGAAGTGGGAAACTACGGTAAACCACTTCCAGGATGGATAAGGTGGGAATCGAACCAGCTTCTTCTCAGTTTTGTTTCACGAGGCTGAGTGTACTCAGTTTCAGTCCTCAGATCAGAATTAAATTTCTTCGCAGAGCCGTATGCAACAAGGCTGTAATTACGCCGAATTCTTAAGCTTGTTGATGCCCTTATATCCTAGTACCAGTAATCGTTCATAATAGTTAAAAATAACATTATTACTGATCTATTATTGTACTAGAATACAACAGGAAAACAAAGTACTGCCCTCAAGATTAACAACAGTCACAATGATGCCAAATACGGTAACCTTACACTTCTTCCCGCTTCACGCTTGCTGACACTAGCGACAATGTTGCGATACAGTAGAACACTCGATATTTTGAGTCTAGGATTTCCGACAGTTACTAGAACCACTCTGGTCTAGGACTGCAAGATGCAGAACGGATTGGAAGGAGTTAGAAAGACGACGGTTCAAATAAATATGGGAATTGTTAGGTAATAAAAGTGCTACGATATAATGGTTTAGTCAAATAATTTGAACGGGCACAAGATTAGTGTCAGACTGAGTGCAAAGTGTAGACTTAGAGACGAGAATCATATACTTCGGAAGTTAACTATGGATAGTAGGTTTTAGTTATGTCAGAACATTATGACTATCATAGGGACAAAATTAACCATCTCACGTGACTAGCTCACCACGTGAGATATAATCAATGAGCTCCCCCTTTCAAGGGAGGCCTTTGCCATTCTAGGGACACTACAGGCTTTATTCATTCATTCATTTATTCATTCATTCACTGACACATAAATCCGAGACTCGTAAAACATATTTGTTCCTTGATGTCGAATACGCAAAGCGCGAGTGAAAACAGCAACAAAAAACATAACAATGTGAGTGGCTTGACTGTAGCAATCCGTTTTCCCCACCCGCTCTCAGCATAACACGCCGCCTGCCGAACATTTCACTGCAGTTAGTTGTCTCTGTCTAACTGACTGGTAGGTTTGTTACAGTATAGTCTAGTGTTGTATTTTGTTCGCTGTTTTTGTTTGTACACCTTCTAAAAATGAGTAAACAATCAAAGAAAAAGACATTTGTACATTTGAAGTTTAAATTATAAGCATTGAGAAGACTTGACAAAGGAAAAACAATAAAAAACAAGTTCCGTAACGAACTAAAGAGCCTACTTTTCTTAAAATGTAAGATTCATGCTAATGATTAATCTAAAAAGATCTATCTAGAATAATGACGAAATTAAGTTGGTAATATCGAAATTTCTAATTAGTTCGAAATAGAGTATACCTGGCACAATGTAGCCTAATAGAGCACTACAGTTGGCAGCCTTGGTGACTGCATATATTCTTAGTTCCATCTCTTAAGGTACAGAATACAAAATTTGGTTGAAGTCCAATGGATAGCATGGGCGTTGCATGCAGTTAGACATTGGATCTATCAACGCGAGTAAAATCATGTTGGCAAAAATGTCATTTATGTGTTGGTCAGAAATGATCTGAAATAATATGATCTATTGTTGTGCCAATTTTTAATGAAATCCATTAGTTAGTATAGAAGTTACATGCATTTTAAAATTATACCAATCAGCAGGTTTAGAATCATGTTGGCAGCACTGACGTATATTAGTTACTCCATATTAATCTAGAATGTCAGGTACCATACGTGTGCAAAGTTTAGAGCTATTGGCTTGCATACTTTCTGATATATTGATATTAGGGTAACAACAATAGAGACAGCATTTGTTAACAGTTGGCAGCCCTTGTTGCACTTAAGAAGACGCATAGTCTTATGGTACACATAGCACACACGAAATTTGATTGAAATCCAAATAATAGTACAGAAGTTACAGGTATTTAAAATTGGACCTATCAGCAGGCTTAGAATCATGTTGGTAGCACTGACGTATATTAGTTACTCCAAATTAATCTAGAATGTCGGGTACTATACGTGTGCATAGTTTAAAGCTGTCGTCTTGCTTACTTTCTGATATAATGTGTTGGTATTTGGATAAAAGAAATTGAGAGCATTTATAAACATTTGGCAGCCCTGGTGGCTCTTGAGAATACGCTCAGTCATATATATCTATGTACACATATCACATACAAAATTTGGTTGAAATCCAATTGATAGTATAGAAGTTATATGCATTTAAAAATTGGACATATCAGCAGGCTTAGAATCATATTGGCAACACTGCCATGCATGGCCTCCTGGAAATTAAACTGAAATATTATTATCTACTGTATAATGTGCCAATTTTGAAATAGCTCCCATTCATACCTTCCAAGATATCCAACATGGAGAACAAATTTAAATTCCGATTTCTCAGCAGTTGGTAGCACAGACATCATTTTCAAATACGGCATTGAGATATTCAGGTAGATCTTTACTCATACCATATTTTTTTTCGATAGCTGCAGCCGTTTAGGAGTTGATGGGGGGGGGGGGGGACGACGACACACATACTCACACAAACACACACACTGCCAGACAGACACACATTTTCCCAGATCGATCTCATAAGTCTACTTTTTCCTCATTTTTGCAAAATGTGAAAAGTAGGCTAAAAATCCTCTCTGCACGCCGGAAGGCGGAGGTAGATTGCACGCCATTGCACGAGATCACATTCAATATTCCATCTGACTCTGTGGGAAGCGGCTTCGGTGACGTAACTGGTAGCATGCTGAACTTCTATGCCCAAGGTCGCGGGTTCAAAGCCAGCCGAAGTTGTCGGATTTTCTAAGAGCGATAAAAATCCCTCAGTATGCTTTCCCTCGGAGGGGAAGTTCAACGTTCGTTGCGAGTTGCTGGTGGTGGTGGTGGTGGTGGCAACTAGTAGCCAAGTTCACAGCTAGGTGCCGTTGACGGTAGTATTTGGTACTGTAATCGTATATGTAAATGAGCTTGGAAACATTCATCTTTTCAAAAGTTTTCAAACGCTCCAATGATAAATTATAACGACACTGGAATCAGGCCACGAAACCGGTTTGTTCACCTCGCCGAGTTAGTCAGTTAACCGAGCCGACCAATGAGGAAAATATACGCAGTTACGTGAGCGACTTGGCACTATCCTGCACAGTGCTAAAAGAATGATGGAACTATCGTGCACGGAGATAATCGAGGACTTCCGAAACGACCCGAAGAACACACGTGCAGGAAGTGAGTCTAGAGGATCATAGGAGGGGTGACTCGTGTTTGGCGCGTGGTGGACAGCCAATCAGAAGCGGCCTAACTTAGATAAGAGCAAACAATGTAATTGGCGTAGCTATTTACCAGCATGATTTAAACACATCGTAATATCATGGAAGATATTAAATAATAAATAAGAACTATTTATTATCATTGCAGCTAATTAAATCTTTAATTAAGGATTATTATCATCATCGCTATTAAGCAACCAATCAGATCCATGTTCTGAAAGGGGACGCTACTTTGAGTATTGACGAGGGGAAGGAGAGAAGAGAATCGAGGATCTTAACAATGATGATTTCATGAGAAGAGGACGTGTCAACCAAATACTCGACAATCGAACACAGCTGATAGAAATTTGAAGAAGACGAATACGACACGCAATTAGTAACGAGAACGAAAGCACTTAGTTTGTGCATAATATATATCAAGTCGACATACAAGTATATTTAAAATTAATTGAAATTATTCTACATATTTCCACCATGTCGAAAATACTGTTGCGTGCCCCCCCCCCTAGTGACACTTTTGTTAACTGGATTACGGTGGTTGAAGCACAACACAGATTGTTCCTTTAAAGAAATAATTAACTTTATTGCGACCAGAAAGATACACCATTCCACAGCAAATACAAGCAATTAGAACCTTACTCCAGTTTCCTCAAGTCTCTCCTTTGAGCGCTCTTGCCCCTTTCACTTAGTCATGCAGCTAATTCTCCTTTAATGAGACCCGTGGAATACCTGCACCGCTTCCTTATGTACACAAACTACAGTTACTCACGATAACCTGCTACACGCTGCTTCGCTGTTCACAAACTGGGAAACAATGTCACTGGATTTCGTAACTCGCACGGCACTTCCCCACAATACCTCTGTCGCTCAGTGAAATCACACTCGCTCAAAACACAGGCAGTCCCCTGTATGCCTCTCACTCCCTCGCTGTCAAGAGAATCAGCTTCACTAGGGGTTTCGCAAGTTACGTCACCACACTTCTGTCGCTCAGGATAAACGCTCGCACTAGCTCGAAAAACACACACTCACTGCTTGACAGGTCGCTCTTATATAGCAGGCCGGTGACTCAATAAATGCTTCTAGACCCATCCAGAGTTCACGGCTTCTCGAGGCTTCCATCGCTGGCTGGGTCACGAATATTCTGGACCATCCCTTTGTCCTAGTAGACCTGTTGCATAAGGCGCACGCAATACACTGAGGCAGAGCACAGCCCAGCCTGGGGGCAGTTGTGACTCATGCGGCGAGCGATGAAACAAACTCACAGCCGTAACAATACTGAAGTTGCGGGAGGAAATTACGACTGAATCTACAGAAGAAGTAATGACGAACTAAAATGTTAATGGGAACAGAACTATGACGACAACGAGAGTATTCGAAATGACTTAACATCAATCTCTTGGGGGAGATTAACATCTCGTCTCTCCCATGTTAATATTCTACATCTACAAAGTCATTTCACCAACTAAAATGACGAATGCTTATATCAGAACTTTGGCGAAAGAAGACAGAAAATATTCACGAACGAGGGCGGCTAGGGTTTATCCCAGTGCCATCAAGAGAGAAAGGGTATCCCATCTCACACAGGAAGATTGCCTAGCAGAAAGGACGGCCACACGAAGATGTAAGAGTTCGAATCCCGTACCTGACCGCATGGAGACTTCTGTAGGAGACCGTAGAAGCCCACACGACACCATGGAGTTTCGAGCTATCAGGAACAATCCGTTTCTAAGGGATAGCGAAGAAAGCCTACTCCTAGACATCTATAACGCAACACAAGGTATCTCATGACCAACGATATATCCCATTTTGTAGAACTGTAGAAACTTTTGAGAATATCCGACAACTTTTAATTAATGCCATTTTTCTACGTTTTCATAATATTGTTATAGTTTTTCGATGTTATATTTTCATAACTACGTCTCGAGGATGTTTATTCTCAATTTTCGTCGATTTTGACAATTTAGAATTGTTATTAAAATTTTTGAAATTTTGTGACTTTTGAAATTTGAAAGAGGAGATTTTACAGTTTAGTTCAGAATATTTTTGGTCAAGTTTAAATGCGTTTAGATCACATTTTGTCAGTTTTTGAATTGTTTTATATCGTTCTTTGTTAACGATGATAATATTGGAAATTTGTTCCAAGAATGTTACACAGAGGTATATTCTAGAGAATGCGATTTTTAAAGATCTTATTTGGAAGATCCATGTAAAGTCACGATCTGATAACTTATTAGACAGATTTGGTTATAAATATTTGGTGACATATTTAACAACCATAAAATATAAAAATTTATGAGAAATATATTAAAGAAAGAATTTATAAGAGAATATAATGTGAAGTTAGTAAATACGAATTACAGCGTATTTTTAAAATGATAAGATTTTGATGGAAGATTTGAAAGAAATATCACAGCTAATAGGAAGCTTTATGGAAATGTGAGTGATATAAAATAAATAATATTGTTATTAGAAGACTAGTATTTTATTGTATTACCTGTTAAATTAATTCATCGATAGAACCAGTATTTTTATTACATATTTTTATTAAGGATATTGAAACTACAAAAGCAATTTGTTAACTAGAAGTAAGTTAAGAATAATATGTTATTGGAAGAAACTGCGAAGTATCTCTAAGAGAGAGAGATTTATTTATTCCAGTGATGACGGAGGTATTTGTTGTATGACAATGGGCATTGTGAAGCCATTGGTCAATTGTTGAAGGAATGTCTGTAGTGACAGACTTGCGCATATTTTAATGTTGGAAAATAGGATGTTTCAAGAAGCAGTATTGTTGCTGTTTATTAATATTTGAAGTTATTGCAATAGTCTCATAGAGTTGAAACTCCTTGAAAGCATTAGGACAGCGAATCCTAGATGAAGTTGAATCTGAAAGAAATTATAGTATCAATGGATCTTTGTTGAAACTGAGAGTAAACTGAGCTCTATTTAAATGGTTCTTAATCAGATATTGAATTTACGGTAATTATTCAACGGATTGGAAGATTGTATTTTTATTATGTATTTTAATTTTAATGACAGACCAGTTGTAGGAGGTCTACGAACTATGTATTTACTTAATTGTATGGATTATAGAATCCCGAATTGTAGCAGTATCCCGAATAAGGCATAGTATGGTGAATGATAATTTTCTCAAGTCCGTTGAAATGTGAGTGAAAAATTAGGAAGACAATTTATGTTTATATTGTCTATAAAGAAGGGAGTTTGTCCGTTGTATATATTATATTTTAAATTGAGTTGTTGCTGAACTATAGCGCCGATATTTGTCTTGTATATAAATACTATTTATAATTCATAGAAAGGTTAATAATTATATTTATGCGTATATTAATTTTTAATTTGTAATTTAAATTTGAGTAGAGATTTTTTATCGCTTTTATGAGAAGGATTTAAGTGATAGAAGACGGGAGATAAATTGTATAGAGTAACGCATAGTTTTTGTAATGACGGAGATCTACGTCAGGGGTAAATTCATTTTATCTTGGGGATATTTTTTTAACTTTATAACATTTTATCTTGTTATAAAACTCCCGTTACCTAGGGCACAGCAGTTGTTTGCTGCGATTTAATTCTTGATTTTATTTGAGCTTATGAAAGCTTCCATAAATAATTTTATCGGTTTCTAGAAGAAACAAATAAATGTTTAATGTAACAGAGTAATGACATTTCGTCGTTTGATTTAATTGAACGTTAATAATGCATATTATGAATGCAAGTGTTAGGAAACGTGTATTTGTTAATGTCTGACATGCACGTTTTTACGATTCCCTGATTTTGTATAGAAAATTTGGCATTGTCTTTGTAGTTAAATGGGAGTGGTGTGTGCTGTAGGGTGGAAGTTCCCGAGGGACCTTATCCGCATCCTTACGCCCGAGATTCTCATGGATTCTGGTCTTTCCTGAGTAGTTAGAGGACCCTACTGTTCTGTAGTCAGTTACTATAGCACATTCCGTTTGATAAATCCCTGTTCCTTATTCTGAGTGTTTTCGCCAAGTAGCACTGTGTTGTTTTTACCCCGGACTTACAGATGCTACAATCCATTATTTTTCGAGCCTTGGATTTTGGTGGATCATCCAGATATAAGGGTACAGTACCAAAATTAGGAGATACATCTTGAAATTAACCGTCTGCAGTCCTTACCTGAATTACAGACTAATACAGCCATCACAATTAACACCGTGTATCAGACAGATTTTACACACACACAAAGTACACGGGGTTACATGACCGCGTTGTCGCAGCCACTAAACTCAGGAACCAACCAACATCTCTGCGGGAGATAAAATTTTGCGTGAAGAAGTAACAGACTGTTAGATAGTTACACATCAGTTCCAAACCTTGCATACTGACAGTGTGACCACAAGTATAAAAAAATGGACTCCAAATGTCAAGAAGTTTACCGGCCCCATATGACAATAAAACGTTAACAAGAAGTTCCGTTAAGAACTATACAGCCTACTTTTCATGCCAATGATTATTCTACAGAATATGAACCTATCTAGAATAATGACGAAATTAAGTTGCTAATATCGAAATTTCCAATTAGTTCGAAATACTGTATACCTGGCATAATGTATCCTAATAGAGCACTACAGTTGGCAGCCCTGATGACTGAATATATTCTTAGTTCCATCTCTTAAGGTACAAAATACAAAATTTGGTTGAAGTCCAATGAATCGCATGGACGTTACATGCAGTTAAACATTGGATCTAACAGCGCGCGTAAAATCATGTTGGCAACAATGTCATGCATGTATTGGTCAGAAATAATCTGAAATAATGTGATCTATTGTTGTGCCAATTTTGAATGAAATCCATTAGTTAGTATAGAAGTTACATGCATTTTAAAATTGGACCTATCAGCAGGCTTAGAATCATGTTGGCAGCACTGACGTATATTAGTTACTCCAAATTCGTCTAGAATGCCAGGTACTATACGTGTGCAAATTTTAGAGCTATTGGCTTGCATACTTTCTGATATATTGATATTAGGGTAACAAAAATAGGGACAGCACATATTAACATTTGGCAGCCCTGGTTGCTCCTTAGAATACGCATAGTCATATCTGTTATGGTACACATAACACATACGAAATTTGGTTGAAATCCAAATGATAGTATGGAAGTTGCATGTATTTAAAGTTGGACCTGTCAGCAGGCTTAGAATCATGTTGGTAGCACTGACGTATATAAGTTACTCTAAATTAATATAGAATGTCAGGTACTATACGTGTGCATAGTTTAAAGCTGTCGGCTTGCATACTTTCTGATATATTGGTATTTGGATGAAATAAATTAGGAGCATTTATTAACAGTTGGCAGCCCTGGTAGGTCTTAAGAATACGCTCAGTCATATCTGGTTATGTACACATACAACATACGAAATTTGGTTGAATTCCAATTGATAGTGTAGAAGTTATATGCATTTAAAATTGGACCTATCAGGAGGCTTATAATCATTTTGGCAACACTGCCATGTTTGGCCTCCTGGAAATTAAACTGAAATATTATGGTATGTACGTGTGCCAATTTTGAAATAGCTCCCATTCATACTTTCCAAGATATCCAACATGGAGCTCAAATTTCAATTGCGATTTTTTAGCAGTTGGTAGCACTGACATCATTTTCAAATATGGCCGTGAGATATTCAGGTGTAGATCTTTACTCCTACCAAATTTTGTTTCGATTGCTGCAGCCGTTTAGGAGTTGATAGGGGGGGACACACACACAGCCAGACAGACAGACAGAAGGACAGACAGACAGACAGACATACATACAGACAGACAGACAGACAGACAGACACACATTTGCCCGATCTCATAAGTCTACTTTTTCCTCATTTTTGCAAAATGTGAAAAGTAGGCTAAAAATACGCATAGTAAGACTAACAAAAAATAATTAAGCTAAATTCACAGGCCACATCTTGCGACATAACGCTTTCCTAGAAGAAAAGATCACAGGGAAGAAAGGCCGATGTCGACCAAGAAAATGTTTCCTGCAAGACATAAAACTAATTTTTCAGTATGGTTCCTACTGTGAGATGAAACGAGGTGCTGAAGACAGAGAGCAATGATGCGGAGACAAGGCCTTTAGAATTTGATTGAAGCTCCAATTGTAAAATACTTTCTCGCAATAAATGAGGTCTGATCCTTCTACGAAAACCTTCATATTTTGACTATTATAGCCTATCCCCTAGTTTGCCCGGTGAAATCTACCTACGCCTATCGACGTGCCGAGAGGAATTGTTCATCAAAAAAATGCTCTGCAGAAACTTTTCACTGACAAACAGTAAGGCAGACGGAGCTTGAAAAAAGATACGAGCCTTACAGTAGTCGCATATGATGTGTAACATCAGACATGTTATCCTACTCGTATACTACACAGCTTGGACATTCTTAAAATGTTAATTAACGCTCCGTTTTCATACTGGTACTATGGTGAATGTATAGATTGAATTGGAGATATGCTACTGTCACACTTGTTTGAACAAACATCACATAGGCCTATTACATTGTAAATTAAGAGGAGGAATGAATCCATAGTCTCTAGCCTATCAATAGACTACTAGAAATAAAGTTCAATACAATCAAATTTCCCAACTCCTGCTTGGTGCGAACTATTGTAATTAAAATTAGATAAATCGTAATTTCATGTAGATTCTGTTACAATGACGCATAATGTTATGATAATATCGTTTAAATCGATAATCTGGTAGCAAAAATAATTGCCGGGACTGGGGTTCGAACCTTAGACCTCATGATTCGCAGACCAAGGTGCTATCCACGCAGCTATTACAAGCACAGAAATTTAGAGTACAAGACAGTTACTTAATTTCACTTGCCGGTAATAATATGGAAGTAATTTTTTATTCTCCGTTAATATATATATTTCGATAATGTTCCTGCGTGGAATTGAGTTTTAAATTAGTTATGAATACGCCTACTTGACAGTAAAGGGAATTGCTATAGTGGTCCATGAAAGGCTAGCTCAGTTCCCGTATGAAAACATCGATATCTCTTATATAAAAACAAGTGTCCTGACTGACTGACTGACTGACTGACTCATCATCGGCCAGCCAAAACTATTAAAGTTAGAAACATGAAATTTTGGGAATATGTTCGTTGTAAGTCGAAAACGCCCACTAAGGAAGGGTTTTTGGATATTCAGTTTCTAAAGGGGTGTTAAGGGGGTACACTTGCATTTCATTGAATAACAATATCTCCAGATTACTTTCATTGGGGGATTTGATACTCGGCATATAAACTCATCATTAAAAACAAGTAGTTCCGTGAAGAACTATACAGCCTATTTTCATATATCCTACTTATGTTAATTGCCACTATTTAACATACACAATTTCAGTTTGATTGCTGTAATAGATTCGTAGATATTGAGAACCGACTAAATATTTCGGATGGTCGCCATGTTGGATTTTATATATGTAGGTCCTAGAGTTATGTACTGTTACATGCAGATTATTGTGAACGTGTAGTATTCAAACTTCAATCGCATAATTAGGACACAAGAAAAAACAAGGAGATTTAAAAAATTTTCACAGCTGCCATCTTGAGGTTATGGAAACAATTGAAATAAATTAGATGCCAGTGGATTAACATTCGGATAAAGATTTACTGTACCAAGTTTCACTGCACGCGGATGGTTAAATTGCGAGAAACGTCCATGTGAATATTTATAATTCGCGTCACCGCCATGTTGGATTTGTGATCACCAGGTTATTTAAAGTCCTATAGGTGAACTTAAGTTCATAGCCCCTATGAACATTAAAATATGCAGTTTGATTGCTAAAATAGATTCGTAGATATTCAGTATCGTCTAAATATTTCGGATGGTCGCCATGTTGGATTGTTAAATGTATAGGCCATAGAGTCATGTACCATTAAAGGAAAATTATGGCGTAGGTTCATTATTCAAACTTTCACTTCGATCGCATGACTACATCACAAGAAATAAAAACTTAATTTTAAAATTCGCACTGCCGCCATCTTGAGGTTATGTAAACAATTGAACTAAATTAGATACCAGTGGATTACAATGTGTATAAATATTTCCTGTACCAGGTTTCAGTGCGCTTGGAACATTAAATCGCGAGAAAGGTCTATTTAAAATGTTCAAATTCGCTAGGCCGCCATGTTCGTTTTGTAGTTAACCGGTTTTTGAAAATCTTATAGATGGACTTCCAGTAGTGCCCTTTATCTTCGTACAACATTTTAGGGAGATACCGCTAATAGTTTCAGAGATATAGAATGCCGGTGAAATATTTCGCACATCCGCCATCTTGTGATTATGTAAACAATTGAACGAAGTTAGATGTCGGTGCATTATAATGTATATAAACATATACTGTACCAAGTTTCATTGCGTTTGGTTGGTCAAATCGCGAGAAACGTCTATTTAAAAGTCGCAAATTCGCTTGGCCGCCATGTTCGTTTTGTATTTACCAGGTTTTCAAAAGTCACATAGGTGAACTTATAGTAGTTCCCTCTATCACCATAGAAAATGTCAGGGTAATATCGGTAATAGTTTCGGAGATATTGAATGCTGGTGAAATATTTCGCACAGCCGCCATGTTGGATTGGTGAGTCGTAACAAAATTTGAAGGGCACGGTCGAGGTCGCCGGGAATAGTGCTATGAACTTTCCGAGTTTCATTGAAATCGCTCCTGCCGTTTAGATTTTATTAGGGGGAAACACACACACGAATCACACACACACACACACACACACACACGCACACACACACGGACAAAAGGTGATCTCATAAGCCTATTTTTTCAAAATTGAAAATAGGCTAATAAGAAGATACGTGTCTGAGGGTTTTTCGATGTGGTGTATATTTTGAGGTGAAAGGGGTGAAAAGTGGGGGTTGAAGGTTTCCTAACCGAGCGTGTATCTCTTAAACGACATAGGCGAGGAGTTTGGAACTCAGCGGAAAAAAATCAGCATAAAAATAACAAAATAGGTGTTTGACCGTTTTTTCATAAATCCAATATAAGGGGCCCATGGGGAGGGGTGAAAATATGGGGAGGGGGGAGGAAACGTAATATGTCTCAGTGTAAAGTTATACATGGCCTATGTTGTAGACAATAACACATTACATCTTTTTTGTCTCTTGCTATTTCATCATACGACGAATACTTAGGGAGTTATTAATGATTTTGTACTTTTTGGCCGGAATTTTCTAAGTCCCAGGAATGACATAAAAATTGATTCGAATGAAATTTCGAAAAATAGTTTTTTTAATACTTTTATTATATTTTTCACGTCTTTTAGGGTCCGGAACCAACATGATATTTTGATGTTCATTTTCGTCCCATGCATTTTTGGTTTCAGGTGATTGAATTATTTTCCACTAGGACCGTTGCTTATCTCTTATATAAAAACAAGTAGTTCCGTAAAGAACTATACAGCCTATTTTCATATATCCTGCTCACGTTAATTTCTTCTAACAACATACAAAATTTCAGTTTAATTGCTGTAACAGATTCGTAGATATTGAGAACCGTCTAAATATTTCAGATTGTCGCCAGGTTGGATTTTTATTTTTGTACTATTACATTAAGATTATTGTGTACGTGTGGTATTCAAACTTCAATCGTATGATTAGGACACAAGAAGTAAAAACGAGATTTTAAAATTACGCACAGCAGCCATCTTGTGATTATGCAAACAATTGAAATAAATTAGATGCCAGTGGATCAACATTTGTATAAGCATTTAACGTGCAACGTTTCACAGCACTCGGATAGTTAATTCGCGAGAATCGTCCATTTAAATATTTATACTTCGCGTCGCCGCCATGTTGGATTTGTGCTCACCAGGTTAATGAAAGTCCTATAAGTGAACATATGTTCATAGTCTCTATGAACATAAAAAAAAATCAGTTTGGTTGCTGTAAAAGATTCATAGATATTGAGATCCGTCTAAATATTTCGGAAGCTCGCCATTTAGGATTGTTATATGTATAGGCCATAGAATTATGTACCATTCAATGACAATTATTGCCTAGGTTCATTATTCAAACTTTCACTTCGATCGCATGATTACGACACAAGAAATAAAAACTTAATTTTAAAATTTCGCACAGCCGCCATATTGAGGTTATGTAAACAATTGATTTAAATTAGATGGCAGTGCATTACAATCTGCAAAATCATTTACTGTACCACATTTCACTGCGCTCAGAGAGTTAAATCACGAGAAAAGTCTATTAAAATATTTCAAGTTCGCTTGGTCGCCATGTTCGTTTTTTTACTTTACAAGTTTATGAAATATACATAGATAAACTTGTACCAGTACCCTTTATCACCGTACAAAATTGCAGGGTAATATCTGTAATAGTTTCGGAGATATAGAATGTCAGTGAAATATTTCGCACAGCCGCCATTTTGAGGCTATGTAAACAATTGAACTAAATTAGACTCCAGTGCATTACTATGTGTATAAACACTTGCTGTAACTAGTTTCAATACGTTTGGATGGTTAAATCGTGAGAAAAGTCTATTTAAAAGTCTCAACTTCGCTTGGTGGCCATGTTCTTTTTCTACTTTACAAACTTATGAAATATACATAGGTACACTTGTATCAGTACCCTTTATCACCGTACTAAATTGCAGGGTGATATCTGTAATAGTTTCGGAGATATAGAATGTCAGTGAAATAATTCGCACAGCCGCCATTTTGAAGATATGTAAACAATTGAACTAAATTAGACTCCAGTGCATTACAATGTGTATAAACATTTGCTGTACCAAGTTTGACTACGTTTGGATAGTTAAATCGCGAGAAAAGTCTATTTAAAAGTCTCAAATTCGCTTGACCGCCATGTTGGTTTTGTAGTCACCAGGTTTTTGAAAGTCTCATAGGTGAACTTCTAGTAGTACCCTTTATCACCGTACCCAATTTCAGGGCGATATCGGTAATAGTTTCGGAGATATTGAATGTTAGTGAAATATTTCGCACAGCCGCCATTTTGCATTGGTGAGACGTAACAAAATTTGAAGGGCACGGTCGACGTCGCCGGGAATAGTGCTATGAACATACCGAGTTTCATTGAAATCGCTCCAGCCGTTTAGATTTTATTAGGGGGGGACACACACACGAATCACACACACACACACACACAGACACACACACGCACACACACACGGACAAAAGGTGATCTCATAAGCCTATTTTTTCAAAATTGAAAATAGGCTAACAAGTGTCCTGACTGACTGACTGACTGACTCATCATCGGCCAGCCAAAACTATTAAAGTTAGAAACATGAAATTTTGGGAATATGTTCGTTGTAAGTCGAAAACGCCCACTAAGGAAGGGTTTTTGGATATTCTGTTTCTAAAGGGGTGTTGAGGGGGTACACTTGCATTTCATTGAATAACAATATCTCCAGATTGCTTTCATTGGGGGATTTGATACTCGGCATATAAACTCATCATTAAAAATAAGAAGATACGTGTCTGAGGGTTTTTCGATGTGGTGTATATTGTAAAGATTCGTGGAATTGCCCAGCGGTCGCCATTCTTTATCCTCGTAGTGACGGGCAGGCGGGGTGGGTGAGCAATGCGGGATGGCCAGTCCGGCCAGGCTAATTGGGTAAGCTCCTCCCAAGGCCGCCAGGATAACAATAGCCCTACAAAGCAGGTATACTATTGGCGCAAGACCCACCAGACTATTCTGTCTCTCGAACCTACTGGAAGAGGAAAGGCAATCCGGAACATCGCTGGGAGGGGCTAGAGGGTTCTAGAATCCACCTGATTGGGAACAGCCAACTAGAAAGAACTGGGTGGTCCCAGCATAGAATCCACTAGAACACTCTCAATGCCGCGAGAGGTTGCGACGCCCAGAACATTCCAGTCCAGAGGCCGATTGTTTATATACGAGCGATGTGCGCGAGCAGGGGGTCAGTGTGAGTCCTGAGTGAGCCCGCGCTGTCGGTGTGTGCCGTGCCGAGCGACCAGTGGAAATAAATGGGAAATGCTGTAATATTGAAGACAGTGCTGTGAAGATTAATAACGTAGTGAGTTCTGCGTGGGAGCGAGGAGTGTGAGTCCTGAGTGAGCCTGCGCTGTCGGTGTGTGCCGTGCCGAGCGACCAGTGAAATAAATGTGAAGGAATGTAAATAGTGACTGTGGAAGATAAATAGTGACTGCAAGAGAAACTGACTTGTAGAGATCAGTGTACATAAATAGTGACTTGTAACTGTATAAAGTGAGATTCTGTGTATGTGTGTGTGCGAGTAAGTAGGCCTAATTTGTGTAAATAATTTGATTTAGTGTGAATTAGTGTAAATAACACTAGTGTAAATAAAGATTTAGTACATTATAGCCTGACCTATTTTTAACGAACCCTAAAAACGTAACAATTGGTGTCAGATGTGGGGTCAGGTTATACGTGAGTGCTTCTGTATGCAACAGTGCGTACTTTTGAAAAGGCCTACTTTAAGGAAGTGTGTACGATAGTTAATTATTAGTGACTGTTTTGTGTGTACCATCTGGAAACCGGGTTAATCGTGTGCTGACTGTCCGTGTGTCTCGCATTTTGGACTATAAAATGGCGACAAGGAAAGTAAAACTTTCAGCACTGAAGGTTTCGGAATTACGGCAGGAATTGGAAGAAAGAGAAGCTGATACCACGGGAACAAAGTCTACGCTACAAGTGCGATTACGTCAATTACTGCTGGACGGAGGCGAGGACCCAGATATATTCCTTTTTGAGCTTCCTTGCGGCATAGGCCAGGTGGTGGAAATTTTGGAAAAGAAAATGGCGGACAATGTGGAAAATTTAGAAAAGAAAATAGTAGAAAACTCCAAAATTATGGAAAGGAATATAACGGAAAATAATGCCAATCTTGAGAAGAAACTTCGAGAAGTAACACTCACTACGGAAGCGAAGCTGAGGGAGGAATTTCAAGGATCGCTGCGGAAGTTGGAGGACGAGCTTGCGAGCGCCCTGCTTCAAAATAAGGACAAGCAACGAAACGAAACCATTGCCGCTGCTGAACCATCGGAAGGTAAGGAGAGTTTACCTGTTCTCGCCACTGGGCGGACTGACTTGCCAATGGATCGTGCACCCGTTCCCGCAGTTGGGCGTTCTGACCTGCCAACATTCGATGGGAAATCTGCATGGGAAGAATACTTCACCTTGTTTGAGACCGCCGCCATGATTAATGGGTGGTCAGAGGCCACGAAAGCTGCAATGCTGAGCTTGTCGCTGCGCGGAGAGGCCTTACGAGTCCTACAAGCTGTTCCCTTATCGGAGAGACAGAACTACGACGTTCTTGTTCAAAAACTGGAAATGCGGTTCGGACATCGACACATGGAGCAGCTATATCGCTCCCAGTTAAGAAACCGCTGCCAAAGACCTAACGAGAGCCTACAGGAGTTTGAAGCAGACATAGTCCGTCTTGTTAGGAGCGCCTACCCAACAGTGCCCAGCGACGTTTACGAGAGTCTTGCTACCGAGAAGTTTCTCGACGGGCTCCGCGAGACCGAGACACAGCGGGCTGTGAAGCTGGCGCGCCCGAAAACGTTGAATGATGCTTTGACCCTAGCCCTTGAGTTCGAGGCTGTTCAACAATCCGTGCGCAGCCAGGCCCGCATTCGAACTCTGGAGGGAGACAAGGAGGCCCAACCTGTGCTTTCCATAGAAGAAATCGTGGAGAAAGTTCTTCAAGCCTTGCAGACCAAGAAGAAACGGACGAGGTGCTGGGGCTGCGGGGAGGTTGGGCACCTCAGAGATCGATGCCCTAAACTTACAACTAACAAGTACCAGCCGCAGGGAAACTAAAGAGGGTTGATGGGAAGGGGCGACTGTCAACCCGCGCCAACACCAGGAATGCCCCCACTTCTGCTATCGTCGCGTCTCTGGGTCGTCAAGCCAACTCAATTTTTGTCAGTGGCCATGTGGATGGAGAACCCAGAGACCTACTGCTGGACACAGGGGCCACAATGACCATCATCCGACCAGGCATCGTGAGAAGAGCAATAACACCCACAAGATGGACACTGCGAACAGCAACGGGGGAGCCAGCCAACGTTCGAGGGGAGGCAGTCGTCGACTTCATCATCGGTGATACCCAGTTTCGCCATCGTGTCCTGATCGCTGAGGTGGAAGAGGACGTTATTCTCGGGATGGACATCATGACTAAGTACAAATTCGGACTAGACTTGGGAAGCGGAATTTTGAGAGTCGGAAACGAGGAGGTAGTGCTGCAGAAGAGGAACGCCGCGTCGGTACGGGTGATAGCAGCGATGGACATGGTACTGCCAGGACGTAGTGAAGTAATGGTAGAAGGGAAGATGGACGGTGAAATTCCTGAAGGTTGTGTCGTCATGGTAGGGCCTACGTTTGGCGAAGACAAAACTGGACATGGAATGCTGGTAGCCAAAGCTTTGGTTCGTGCAGGGGCGAAGATTCCTGTGCGGGTAATGAACCTTCATGACCACCCAGTAACCGTTCGGGAAGGAACCAGCCTGGGAATATGTTCGTCTGTGTCCTCCGTCGTACACCAAGTGCGAACAGCTGCCTCCTCATCCGGTATACATTCAGTGTGGCTTGACAGTCTTATCGAGGCAGCGTGTCAAGAGCTAAATCCTGAGCAGAGCCGAGAGGTAAGGGAACTTCTCAAACGTCATAAAGATGCCTTCCAGGATGGGACTGGTAATGGAAGAACGAACGTGGTGCAACATCGCATCGATACGGGTGACTCAAGACCTATTCGCCAGACGCCCAGAAGATTGCCACTAGCCAAGCGAGAGGAAGCCGAGCGAATAATAAGCGATATGGCTCGCGATGGGGTGATTGAACCTTCAAGCAGCCCCTGGGCCTCGCCAGTGGTTCTGGTGAAGAAGAAAGATGGATCTACGCGGTTTTGCGTAGACTACCGCCAGCTGAACAATGTGACGAAAAAGGACAGTTATCCTCTACCACGCATCGATGACACCCTGGACACCTTGGGTGGGAGCACGATCTTCTCCACATTGGACCTCAAGAGTGGCTACTGGCAGGTCGGGTTGGACCCCAACGACAAGGAGAAGACCGCCTTTACGATTGGTTCGGGGCTGTGGAACTTCACAGTTATGCCGTTCGGACTCTGTAACGCCCCTGCTACGTTTGAACGTTTGATGGAGCGAGTCTTAAAAGGGCTGTCTTGGGAAACCTGCTTGGTCTACTTGGATGACATCATCGTTCTCGGAAGGACGTTTGAAGACCACCTAAAGAATTTGGAGCAGGTGTTCTTGCGTCTAAAACAAGCCAACCTGAAGCTCAACCCCAAGAAGTGCTTCCTCTTTCGGAAAGAAGTTAATTACCTGGGCCACGTTGTTTCCGGAGAGGGGGTTGCTGCAGATCCGGAGAAGATAAACGCGGTGAAGGAGTGGCCAATACCGAAGGATAAGCGCGAAGTTAGGAGTTTCCTCGGACTATGCACCTATTACCGTCGATTCGTGCCAGGATTTGCTAATCTCGCGAAGCCTCTGACTCGACTTACCGAAGACGGCCGGAGTTTTGTGTGGGACACAACCTGTCAACAGGCTTTCGAACAACTGAAGGAGGTACTGACCAATGCTCCTATCCTGAGTTACCCCCAACCGGAAGGACTGTTCGTTTTGGACACCGATGCTAGCAATGTGGGCATCGGTAGCGTGCTCTCCCAACTGCAAGATGGGCAGGAAAGAGTGATAGCTTACTTCAGCAAGGTTCTTTCTAAACCGGAGAGGAACTACTGCGTGACTAGAAGGGAATTGCTTGCTGTAGTGAAGTCGGTGGAGCATTTCCACAAGTACCTCTACGGGAGGAAGTTCATTCTACGGACTGATCATGCAGCACTTACGTGGCTTCTGAGTTTCAAGAACCCGGAGGGACAGGTAGCCAGGTGGATCGAAAGGCTCGAGGAGTATGACTTCGACTCTGAACACAGGGCTGGTCTTAAACACAGAAATGCTGATGCTCTATCTAGGAGACCGTGCGCGCAAGACTGCAAGCACTGCAATCGGATAGAAGACAAAATTGCAGCGGTTAGAAGAAGTACTGTGACCGACGACCACTGGCAGGATGAGGAAATCCGTAAGGACCAAGAAAACGATCCGGACTTAAAACACCTACTGCGTTGGAAGAAGTCTGAGGAACGACCGACCTGGGAAGAGGTAGCTCCCTTCTCGCGCTCTGTAAAAGCCTACTGGGCTCAGTGGAATTCCGTGATTTTGGAAAACGGGGTTCTAAAGAGGGTACTGGAGAATGAGAATGGGACTCAGGAGAGGCTACAGCTTATTGTTCCACGAAACAGGGTATCCGAGATAGTGCAGTTGCTGCATGATGGAACGTCCGGAGGGCACCTTGGAGTTCGGAAAACCATAGAGAAAATCCGAGAGCGGTTTTACTGGTTCAATTGCTCCGACGACGTTCGTGAATGGTGTAGAAAGTGCGTGGTTTGTGCCACTGCGAACGGGCCACAGAAGAAGAGAAGAGCAGCGATGAGACAGTACAACGTTGGTGCACCGTTCGAACGGATCGCCATCGATGTAGCGGGCCCCTTCCCCACGACTGAGAGTGGAAATAAATACATCTTGGTAGTAATAGATTATTTCAGCAAGTGGGTAGAGGCATATGCATTGCCCAATCAAGAGGCGGTGGTGGTTGCCGAGACACTAGTAAGGGAGCTGGTGAGCCGATTTGGTGTACCTTTGGAATTGCATTCCGACCAGGGGCGAAATTTCGAGTCGTCGGTGTTCCAGGAATTGTGCCAGATTCTCGGGATCCGGAAAACGAGAACGACTGCCCTGCATCCACAGTCCGACGGCATGGTGGAGCGCATGAACAGAACAATGGAGAAATACCTGTCCAAGATTGTATCCGACCACCAGCGGGATTGGGACAAGTTTCTCCACTTGTTTCTACTGGCATACCGCTCTTCTATACATGAGACCACTGGCCAAACGCCGGCTAATGTGCTGTTTGGCCGAGAGCTGCGGTTGCCGTGTGACCTGACGTTCGGCTGCAAACCTAAGGATGACGTTGTTGGCGAGGACTACATCTCCGACCTCCGTCGAAGGATGAATGACATTCACGACCGAGTTCGCGCTAACACCCAGAATGCGAGCGACCGGATGAAGGAGCGTTACGACCTAAGAGCCGAATCAGGAGGGTACCAAGCAGGAGATATAGTCTGGCTTTTCGACCCAAAAAGGCGGCGAGGGTTCTCTCCGAAGCTACAACGCTCTTGGGACGGACCATACGAGGTACTGAAGAGGATCAACGACGTCGTCTATCGTATCAGGAGAAGACCGAATGGCAAACCCCGAGTGGTCCATTTCAATCGGCTGGCACCGTTCCTGGGCGACAACGATGACGAGGGGCACGTACAACACGCTCGTATCTGTCGATTGCCAGAAGCAGAACGATCCTTCGAAGAGTTCATGGCTCAATGCCGAATTGGCCGAAAGGTTCGTTATGGCGTCACTACCGAGATTCGACGAGATTTATTCCAAACCACCAGTGAGTATGCCTTGGCTCACTGTGTGGCCAAGGACCTGAGGATGAGCCAGGGAATCGCCCAGGTGTTCCGGCGGAAATACGGCGGGATTGAAGAGCTACAGCGCCAAGAGCCTCGTGTCGGGGACGTGTTGTGCTTAACCAGGAACGAGCGATCGCTGTTCTATCTGGTGACGAAAGAACTTTCCCATCTGAAGCCCTCCTATCACGCCATCTGGGATAGCCTACTTGCTATGCGGGAGCACCTACTGGAGCGAAGCATATCCAAATTAGCTGTACCCAAGTTGGGCTGTGGACTAGATGGATTGGACTGGAGGATTGTAAGAAGCATGCTAGAGGAAGTCTTTCGACGCACTGGGATTGAAGTTCTGGTGTGCTGCTGGCCCCGAACAAACGCGGTGTCTCAGAAAACGGTGGACTGTTACTTCTTCGTCAACTCACGATGCCGTGAAGGACCGAGCTGTTCCTACCGTCACCCTGTTGGAAGTGTCTGCTCCGAGACGGAACAGTGTTAAGGAGGGGGCAGTGTAAAGATTCGTGGAATTGCCCAGCGGTCGCCATTCTTTATCCTCGTAGTGACGGGCAGGCGGGGTGGGTGAGCAATGCGGGATGGCCTGTCCGGCCAGGCTAATTGGGTAAGCTCCTCCCAAGGCCGCCAGGATAACAATAGCCCTACAAAGCAGGTATACTATTGGCGCAAGACCCACCAGACTATTCTGTCTCTCGAACCTACTGGAAGAGGAAAGGCAATCCGGAACATCGCTGGGAGGGGCTAGAGGGTTCTAGAATCCACCTGATTGGGAACAGCCAACTAGAAAGAACTGGGTGGTCCCAGCATAGAATCCACTAGAACACTCTCAATGCCGCGAGAGGTTGCGACGCCCAGAACATTCCAGTCCAGAGGCCGATTGTTTATATACGAGCGATGTGCGCGAGCAGGGGGTCAGTGTGAGTCCTGAGTGAGCCCGCGCTGTCGGTGTGTGCCGTGCCGAGCGACCAGTGGAAATAAATGGGAAATGCTGTAATATTGAAGACAGTGCTGTGAAGATTAATAACGTAGTGAGTTCTGCGTGGGAGCGAGGAGTGTGAGTCCTGAGTGAGCCTGCGCTGTCGGTGTGTGCCGTGCCGAGCGACCAGTGAAATAAATGTGAAGGAATGTAAATAGTGACTGTGGAAGATAAATAGTGACTGCAAGAGAAACTGACTTGTAGAGATCAGTGTACATAAATAGTGACTTGTAACTGTATAAAGTGAGATTCTGTGTATGTGTGTGTGCGAGTAAGTAGGCCTAATTTGTGTAAATAATTTGATTTAGTGTGAATTAGTGTAAATAACACTAGTGTAAATAAAGATTTAGTACATTATAGCCTGACCTATTTTTAACGAACCCTAAAAACGTAACAATATTTTGAGGTGAAAGGGGTGAAAAGTGGGGGTTGAAGGTTTCCTAACCGAGCGTGTATCTCTTAAACGACATAGGCGAGGAGTTTGGAACTCAGCGGAAAAAAATCAGCATAAAAATAACAAAATAGGTGTTTGACCGTTTTTTCATAAATCCAATATAAGGGGCCCATGGGGAGGGGTGAAAATATGGGGGGGGGGAACGTAATATGTCTGAGTGTAAAATTTTGCACGGCCTATGTTGTAGACAATAACACATTACATCTTTTTTGTCTCTTGCTATTTCATCATACGACGGATTTTGTACTTTTTGGCCGGAATTTTCTAAGTCCCAGGAATGGCATAAAAATTGATTCGAATGAAATTTCGAAAAATAGTTTTTTTTAATACTTTTATTATATTTTTCACGTCTTTTAGGGTCCGGAACCAATATGTTTTTTTTTGTCCCATGCATTTTTGGTTTCAGGTGATAGAATTATTTTCCACTAGGACCGATGCTTATCTATTATATAAAACTAAGTGTCCTGACTGACTGACTGACTGACTCATCAACACCCAGCCAAAACTATTAAAGCTAGAAACATGAAATTTTGGGAATATGTTCGTTGTAAGTCGAAAACGTCCACTAAGGAAGGGTTTTTGGATATTCATTTTCTAAAGGGGTGTTAAGGGGGTACACCTGCATTTCATTGAATAACAATATGACACGACTATGACGCGAGCGAAGCCGCGGGTACCTGCTAGTCTATTATATAAAACTAAGTGTCCTGACTGACTGACTGACTGACTCATCATCGCCCAGCCAAAACTATTAAAGCTAGAAACATGAAAGTTTGGGAATATGTTCGTTGTAAGTCGAAAACGTCCACTAAGGAAGGGTTTTTGGATATTCATTTTCTAAAGGGGTGTTAAGGGGGTACACCTGCATTTCATTGAATAACAATATGACACGACTATGACGCGAGCGAAGCCGCGGGTACCTGCTAGTCTCTTATATAAAAACAAGTGTCCTGACTGACTGACTGACTGACTCATCATCGCCCAGCCAAAACTATTAAAGTTAGAAACATGAAATTTTGGGGATATGTTCGTGGTAAGTCGAAAACGCGCACTAAGAAAGGATTTTTGGATATTCAGGTTCTAAAGGTGTCTTAAGGGGGTACACATGCATTTCATTGAATAGCAATATCTCCGGCTTGGTTTCATTGAGGCACGTGATACTCGGCATATAAACGTATTATTAAAAATAAGAAGACACGTGTCTGAGGGTTTTTCGATGTGGTGTATATTATGAGGTGAAAGGGGTGAAAAGTGGGGGTAGAAGGGTTCCTAACGGAGCGTGTATCTCTTAAACGACATAGGCGAGGAGTTTGAAACTCAGCGGAAAAAAATCAGCTTAAAAAATAAGTAAATAGGTGTTTGACCGTTTTTTCATAAATCGAATTTAAGGGGCCCATGGGGAGGGGTGAAATTCTGAAAAAAGAAAATTGAAAGATACAAAGTCCTGACTCACTCATCATCGCCCAGCCTAAATTATTGACGTTAGAAACAAGACATTTTGGGGATATGATCATTATATGTCCAAACCGTCCACTAAGGGAGGTTTTTCGGATATTCAGGTTCTAAAGGGGTGTTAAGGGGGTAAAACCTGCATTTCATTGAATAACAATAACTCCGGATTGGTTTCATTCGTGGATGTGATACTCAGCATATAAACTGATCATTAAAAATAAGAAGACACGTGTCTGAGGGTTTTTCGATGTGGTGTATATTATGAGGTGAAAGGGGTGAAAAGTGGGGGTTGAAGGATTCCTAACGGAGCGTGTATCTCCTAAACGACATAGGCGAGGAGTTTGAACTCAGCGGAAAAACATCAGCCTAAAAGATAAGTAAATAGGTGTTGACCGTTATTTTTTTCATAAATCCAATTTGAGGGGCCCATGGGAAGGGGTGAAATTCTGGGGGGGTGGGGGGGGGGGGACAGGAAAGAAAGTGTCCTAACTGATTGACTGACTCACTCACTCTTCAATCTCAGGGAGTGAAAGCTGCTTAAAAATAAGTAAATAAGTGTTCGACAGTTTCTTTTTCATAAATCAAATTTAAGGGGTTCATGGGGAGGGGTGAAATTCTGGAGAAAAAGAAATGAAAGAAAATGTCCTGACTCACTCACTCACTCACTCACTCATCATCGCCCAGCCAAAATTAATGAAGTTAGAAATGACATTTTGGGGATATGTTCGTTGCATGTCAAAACCGTACACTAAGGGAGGATTTTCGGATATTCAGGTTCTAGAGGGGTCTTAAGGGGGTTGAACCTGCATTTTATTAATTAACAATATATCTCTAGTGGTTTCATATGTGGATGTGATACTCGGCACATAAACTAATCATTAAAAATAAGCACACATGTGTCTAAGGGTTTTTCGATGTGGTGTAAATTATAAGGTGAAAGGGGTGAAAAGTGGGGGTTGAAGGTTTCCTAACGGAGCGTGTATCTCTTAAAAGACATAGGTGAGAAGTTTGAAACTCAGCGGAAAAAATCAGCTTAAAAATTAAGTAAATCGGTGTTCGAAAGTTTTTTCATAAATTCAACTTAAGGGGCCGATGGTGTGGGGTGAAATTCTGGGGGGAAAAGGAGAGAAAGTGTCCTAACTGACTGACTAACTCACTCACTCATCAAACTCAGGGGAAAAAGACAGCTTAAAAATAAGTTAATAGGTGTTCGAGCGTTTCTTCATAAATTCAATTTAAGGCGCCCATGGGGAGGGGTAAAATTCTGATAAAAATAATTGAAAGAAAATGACCTGATTGACCCACTCACTCATCATCGCCCAGCCAAAATTATAGAAGTTAGAAACAGGAAATTTTGGGGATATGTTCATTGTATATCGAAAACGTCCACTAAGGAAAGATTTTTGGATATTCAGGTTCTAAATGGGTGTTAAGTGGGTAAACCTGCATTTCATTGAATAACAATATCTCACGAGTGGTTTCATTTGGGGATGTGATACTTGGCATATAGACCAATCATTAAAAATAAGCTGACACATGTCTAATGATTTTTCGATGTAGTGTATATTAAGAGTAAAGGGGTGAAAAGTGGGGGTTGAAGGATTCCTAACGGAGCGTGCATCTCCTAAACGACATAGGCGATGAGTTTGAAACTCAGAGGAAAACAATCAGCTTAATAATAATAAATAAATAAATAAATAAATAAATAAATAAATAAATAAATACATACATAAATAAATAATTTAATAAATAGGTGTTCGACCGTATTTTCATAAATCCAATTTAAGGGGCTCATGGGGAGGGGTGAAATTCTGGAAGAAAAACGTCCACTAAGGAAGGAATTTTGGATATTCACTCTCATCGACCAACCAAAACTATTAAAGTTAGAAGAATGATATTTTGGGATTATGTTTGTTGTGCGTCGAAAAGTCTACTAAGGAGGGATATTTGGATATTCAAGTTCTAAAGGGGTGTGAACGGGGTTAAACCTGGATTTCATTGAAGAACAATATGACACGACTATGACGCGAGCGAAGCCGCGGGTACCTGCTAGTATATTATATTGATCACTGCATTACCGCAATGTGGGTTAATATCTGATTAGCCATTGTGGAGAAATATAATACCGGCTTTGCCGACTAGTTACAATGTTTCATTTTATAGTATATCATCATTTAAATACTGATACGAAGACTTTGAACATGCGGTTTGTGTGTCAATCAGTTAACACCAGAGTTCACATGAGCGTTTACCGTTCAGTATGAAAGTGTTGAGCAAAGTTACTCGGGGAGTGTATGCCCATCACTTTTATCCAGAGATTGGAAAATAAACTCTTACTAAATCATAATTATTTTCAGCAAATATGATATAACTTAATGAATATTTTTACACCAAAGAACGACAACTTGAAGATGGTTTATTGCAGGAATATATTTAATGGCGCCTCCAAACCTTGAAGTAATCCGTATGTGATATACTTTCCACATGGCCGACAGTGCGTCATGGTACCAATCTCCGACACCGCGCGCTCATTGTTTCCTCTTACCACTGCCAGAGATGTTACACATCAAAAACTCCCTTAGAACACCTCGAGGCAAATTCCACGCAGTATTCATTTATTTTTCGAAGGCTTTCGACGACTTAAACCGAGTCATCATTTCAGCAAAACTAGATGCGTTGGTGAAGGACAACAAATCACTCACAATCCTGATCCACAATATATTAAGGAGTAACTACGTTCAAATTGCTGACAATGTAACAGTCTCGAAAGAGATATTGCAAACAAATGGCGTACTTCAGGGAGACCCCCTGAGGCCCCTCGCTTTTAACGTCGCAACCCACAATGTTGTTCGAATTATTAAAGAAGACTCACCGGAAATAAGACTGTACATTTATGTGGATGATCTGGTTTTGGGCTCCCATGACATCAGCGCGCTACAATCGGCTGTCTCCTCTCTGGAGGTATGGGCGTGTACCAACGAATTGCAAGTTAACGTCGAAAATACGAAATATATAAGGTGTGTTCAAAAAGTAAGGAACCGGAGGCTGGAATGTGCAAACCGGTGACGACATCGGCTAATCGTGGCGTGTGTAACGAGGTGTGGTTCCGACCAGTGTGTGGAAGGTCACAGCCCGTTGCTAGAGGGCACGCTTGCACGTCACATGACGATACTGTGCCCATTTAGCATGAAATATGCCAATCACAGTATACCAGCGTAGCTCAATTCGGGATTTCGGGGCAGTGGTAAGTTCCCCCACTCTGTGACTCACATATTTTGGATTAATTAGAGGATACACTTGCAAAAATAACAATAAAATCAACTCCTATTTAAACATATTTAATTAATAAAATTAATGGCGCTACAAACATTTTAACACTTTAATTCTTGACCAAAATATCAACTGCTTGTTCCAAATGAACAAGGGATCACAAAATAAAATAAACAAATATTGAATTCAAAACCTGTGGTTTCCACATAAACCAACAATTCTTACTTAGTCTCACTTCCATAAAGCACTAACATTAAGTTTACATAACTCCGAGCTCTTTGGCTCCATGCATTTACATTATTATGGTGTCATTCTTGTACACCTCAAACACTGTCTTTTATATTTTCTTATTCTTTAAAACAAATATATAATTATATTTAAAAATATAGGTTAATTATCTAATTCAATATTTTTGGGCATGTCCACACATTCAGTTGTTATCATCTCTCTTTATTTCACAAACATATTAAGGTAATCAGAAAATCAATTGTGTACTCCAGAGCGTGAAGGTACTTGACACAGTCAAAAAACTATAGTTACTCCCGAACTCAGTTGCCTTCAATCAACTCGTGGAATCCCACGTCCATACATTATTACAATAGGGATTGTTATTTATCTCTTATGTCTTAATAGACCATTATCATATAAGAAACTACGATCTGAACCGGCAAACGAAATATCCATCTTTAAGGGCCTCGGTTCAATGCCCGGGTCGTTTACAACTCTAAACACTCCTGGTGTATTCGTCTCTCTTTACAACAGTTTACTAGACGGTCTCTGTTCCATCTCGCTTTAAAAGAGCTAGTCTCTACTACTGGGGTGCGATTTATGACCTGTTAGGGTGGTGGAGACTTCCCGTTTGACCCAACATTTTAGTAGCTTATTTTCAAGGCTTTCAAAACAAACCTTTCCATTCTATCCAGTTCTGAGGAGACCAGGCTCTATTGTACCGTAACATTCAAACAACTATTCTTTGGTTCACAGACCATTTTCATATCCTTGGCATTTATTAATTATGAGAGAGTCCTCATTGATTGGGAAGATTAAATACACATACGACGACGGAGAATTTCAGGGGCTTTTATCATAAGAAGATCCTGCATTCGAATCTCTTCAGGTGCCTCGGGAACTAATCCCATACAGAGGGCTTATACAACATGCGATTTAGAGTCGGCCGTGGCCCATATGACATACGCTCAATAATACCATATATTAGCTCCCTTTTTAAATACATACACAATGCCTCGTGATACTAATGTCACAAATAGAGGACTTATACAATTATCATTCACTGCAATCAACTACCCTCCATAAGTAATGTACCAAGTATTTAACTACTACGCGTTCCGAGCGTGACACTTTAATATTATATTTGCGCTCATTATGCGCTATGCATTATTTTAAGCCGAAAATGTCTTCCCAAGAACTGATAAAATCTCTTTAGTAACAATTCAATATTATTTTAATTCACATATTAATCTTTCCATGGTCGATAAATCGTTCCCTGTTTTAAAATATTCCATTGAACCTCATTTCTTACACATACGTTAAAGCTTAACGTTCTTATGTTCATATCAATTTATTTGATTTTTATTTAACATTTCCATATTTAATTATTATTATTATTCTTTATTCTTTATATAAGCTCAAAAGCTATTTCTTTCATATCTCAACTTTACTTTATTTCAATGTCTTTCATGATATTTAACTGATATTTCGCTTGCTCTTATGACATTTGTTAAATACTTTAACCCTTTATTCACCTATTTCCTCTACGGGAATTATTCTTTACATAATTATTCATAATTTCTCTATTTATTTTATTATTATTGTTCAGACCGTGTTCTTGATTATTCAGTATTTATTCATTAAAACACATCCCTTTCACTCAAAAACTCTGGTGGGTTGCACACAATCAATTTCTGACACCAAAATAAAAATGAATTTTGTACTTACATATTTTCAGATCATCCCATGATCTTAAATCTGGTGTGGTGTTTCATTTTTGGGGCCCACTTTGAACTTTTTACACCATATTGAAGGTATTCATCTTACGTAGAAACACTTTTTGACTTATATCTATAACACTTAATATTGACGACATTTTTATATACTAGTGTGTCCCTTTTGAACACATAATAACACTAAAAATATTATCTAACACACAATCTTGATTATTTTACACTTCACAATTACTCGATCACTAGGCCGTACTTCTGAGCCTATCACACGTGATCTTCTTTAATTCCCGTCTCCAAGGGTGAGATTTATCTGATGTCGGCTTCCTATTCTGAAGAAATGCGAAAGTCCTGAAACATCTACTGTTCCCTGGAGTTCAATTCTGCTATTCCTATCCTGGATAACTGGCTATTATCTAGCTTGAACGGCTTCTCTGTCGATCTGTCTATTGATCCTAACGAGAGTCTATACGAATCGAGGTCTCCTCTAAGACCTATAGATTTATTTTCTAGCAGCTAGCACTTCTTGATTCTAGTACTATTAGAATTGTTCGCCTGATATCTGGAGCTAATGTTTATAGTCTCCTATTCTATTTATTTGAACTGTTTTAACGCTCCTACGTTCGAACCTTATTCTGTTCTTCCTTTTTAGGTTGCTTCAATTTAAATAACAGTTTATCTGTCTGGTACGATACTTCCGTACGTTATGATCTGTTCGTTCGCACATTTAACGACCTATCGCCTTTAAGTCCGACGTACGCAGCCTGCTCTGACTATAACTTGCGAATTTTCACTTTAACTTGTATACAGTCGGGCCTAAATCCTATAATTAGGATTTTCCTAATACTTCACTGCGGCGATACTTTAAGATTTCGTCGTGACCCCCCTTATGGAAGGCAAGCAAGTCGTTACTACTGTGACGCCTGTGGCTATTGGATCTTACTTCGGTGGTGTGAAACAGCGTTTTCTCCCCTCAAGGAGTACTGGTAGTTGTTATCGATGTAACGCAGAGTTACGTCCCCTCACGGGCTCTCAGAATAACTGCATGTGCTGATATAACTTCACGTCCTCCTGGACGGATTCGTGATGCGTGATGCGTGGCGATACCCCTCGGGCCGTTCGAATACTGCATGATTGGCTTGGAAACGCCCGAAGCTTTATACTGTTTTACTACAAAAAAATAAGACTCAAGCCTTTCCTGTGGTCAACTTCTAAAATAATGGTGCCACAAATATAACAATTATACCTTCCGAAAGCTCGTCTTCTCAATGTCAAATGATCTTATTGCACCTAAGAATCGATCGTGCAATTTGGAGATATTAATTAATTTCTCGTCCTCAATTGTGTGGGAGTTGCATTCCTTTTGGTCTCTCCCCTCCACAGAGGCTTAGGTAATTCACCGATGACGTCGTCTTACGTCGGCAGTTTATTTCTGCACAATTATTACATGGTTTCTCTATACTGAAAAATCTCTCATTCAAAATGATTCACTGTACTGTGCTTGTTTACTCATTATTATGCTCGTAAACGTGTTAATTTTAATTATTCCTCTTCTGGCGCGTATGCGACGTTGTCAATTTCCAGCCACGTCAGCTTGAATTCCGATTCAGGCTTCTCTTTCTATCACGGTGGAAGATTCCACTCAGTTATTAATACTCGTGACCAGCCCTCTCTGGCATGTCGAGTGGGGTGATATCATCTAAGGAGCATCTGTCCCTAGTCGCTTGCACAATGTTAAGCTATATTCCTGGCTTAAAATCTCTCTCCGTTGCTTTAAGAAACTATACTTTTCTTTCATTTCTTCCTTAAGGACATGGATTCGACCGTCATGGACCCTATGGCCCATGGGTTCATCTCTCCCCTCCTTAGGTAAATAAATTTTCGAAAATTTTGAGGAAATTTATTTCAATTTAATTTGTATTTCCTTTCCGTCGAATCAATCATAACGTCATCCGTATTTACTGTTATTTTTACTTCTTTTAAGTCGTATCCGGTAATTGTGTAGGTCGGGTATGCTCTGTCCCTACCCTTTCTTTCTTTCTTTCATTGTCTGGACTTTAAGTTCCCAGAACCTCATTCTCCCTTACGGGTTTGGTCTATCCCTACCCGTTTCCTTATTTCATCATTTTCTTTTCTTAAATTGGAATTTTCTTCTTCAATAAATACAATTATTTCTTTAATTTCCCAATATACTTTCTCCAATTCGCATTCGCACTCGAATGCTTGAGCTCTATTTTCTATTTCTTCCTTATTCTTGTCTATGTCAAAAGCTGATTCATCTCTAAATGTTTCCATGACCAGGGCTTGTTCATTTTCTTCATCAAAATCTTCGGGAGGGTAATATAATTTCAAATTTGCTGAATTCATAGTCACTTCGTGATCCGTTTCACAGTGCCGAATTCTATATGCGTTATTCCTCAAATCTCTGATTATCTGATATGGTCCGTGGTACATTTTCTGGAACTTCTTGTACACACGGTTCCCTGGATCCGAAATGGCTGGTCTTTTCACTAACACCATTTCTCCTGCTAATAATGGTCGATGATACCTCTTATGCCTATTTCTTCTCTGCCTCCTGTCGGCTTGAGCTTTTAGATGCTCAAAGGCTCTCCTAATTCGTACATCTCTTCCCGGTTGAGCGTCTGCTGGTCTAGGAATTACCAGATTCCAAGGTCTTTCTGGTTGCTCATTCCGATGTAACGTTATGGGTATCTCTCCTGTGGATTCATGGATTGTATTATTTATACAAAATTCAATAATATCCAAAATATCTATCCACTTCCAATTTTCTTCGGCACAGTATATTCTACAATACTTGGCCGTTTCTCTCATAACTCTCTCTACAGGGTTTGCCTCAGGATGGCGAATACTTGACAAAATTTGACGTATTCCAAGTCTTTCTAATTCTCGTCTGAACTCTACACTGGTGAAACAACTGCCGTGATCCGACAACAAATTCTCAGGTTTCCCCAGAATCGGTATCACTTTTTCTTTAAGTCGTTTTAACACCTGTTTGGTACTAGTCTTCTGTATGGGAGCAAGGACAACCATTTTAGTGAAGACATCCATAGCCACCATTATGTGTCGATTTCCTCTTCTTGCCTTTGGCAAAGGTCCAAAATTATCGATAGATATGATTTGGCCGGGCCTTTCAGGCAACAATGGTATAGGCTTCTGTCTCATCAGAAATGCATTAGGTTTAATCCTTTGACATAGATCACATGTCTTTAGCGTGTCCCTTACAGTTTCTCTCAGTCTCGGCCATATAAATGCTTCTTTCAGCATCGAGACTGTTTTGTCGACTCCCATATGTCCGAACGATCTATGGGCTAACCATACTATTTTCCTCTGCAAAATTGCAGGTACAACAATCCTTAATTTCGTATGGTCAGAGTCCACAAACTTATATAATAACCCATTATAAAACGTGTAGTCCTGTGCTATCTTCTCAGCTTCCGTATACGCTGGTGTTCCTCTTATCAAGCTTCCCTCAAGGAATGATATGAGCATGTTCATCCATGGATCTTCCCGTTGTCTTTGACTAATGCTTCTTAACTCATTAAGAGTACGCTGATCCCTGTCTTCCAAATCTATAGCCATTACTTCCTCTTCTATGGACTCTGGCTGTCTACTTAAGTAGTCTGGAACTATGTTTTCCTTTCCTGGGCAGTACTCTATCTTGACATCAAATTGTTGAATATATAAAGCCCAACGCATCAACCTTTGACTGGATAAATCAGTCTTCATCAAAAAGGTTAAGGCTTTATGATCCGTCCTTAGAATGACATGAAACCCATATACGATCTTCCGCCAATATTGCAACGCGTGCAATATCGCTAACAGCTCGATCTCGCTGATCGTATAATTTTTCTCGTGTGGTTTCAGTCTCCTACTTGTGAAAGCTAGATAGTTCTTCTTATCAGGGTTTTCCGGGTTCTCCTGATATAGCATTGCCCCTATTCCAATCTGGGATGTGTCTGTCTGAATGATAAATCTCTGATTAAAATCAGGATATCCTAGCTTCACGTAATTTAAGAGCATTTCCTTGGCCTCCACGAATGCTTTTTCTGCTTCCTCCGTCCATTTCCACTTGCCCCCCTTCTTCAGAAGGTCCTGTAGTGGTGCAACAGTTTTGGTGTATGATGGACAATGTCCTGAGAAGAACCCAATCAATCCCAAAAACTGGCGAACGTTCTTCACTTTCAAAGGCCTTGGAAAATCCCTTATCGATTCCAATTTGCATGGATTTGGTTTAACACCATCCTTGTCAATCACATGCCCTAAAAATGTCACTTGCCTTTGACAGAAGTTCGACTTCTTTAAATTTATCTTAAAATTTGCCCTTCTTAGGTCTTCTAATAATTTCTTCAAATTTTCTAAATGTTCCTCAATGTTCTCCGAGGTAAGCAAAAATGTCATCTACGTATCGGATAGTGCACTCTTTCACTTCCTCTGACAGGTTTCGATCAAGCGCTCTTATTAATGCGGATCCTGCAGTCTTTAATCCAAACGGACATCTTCTAAAGCAGTATGTTTGTTGATCGAACTGAAATCCAGTCAACAAGCTGGTTTTCTCTTCCAGTTCGAGATGATGATACGAAGAAGTCATGTCAATATTTGTAAAAATCTTCTTGCCTTTAAATTTCCTCAGTATTTCTTTTATGGGTGGTGCCGAATCATTTTCTGGTATGATTTTTGCATTTAGATTTCTGGCATCTAAACACACCCTTACTGAGCCATCCGGTTTACTCACAATCACTAATGGACTAACATATGGTGTCGCCATCTTTTCTATAACACCTGCATTCATCATCTCCTGCAGTGTTTTCTTGGTTTGTGGGTAATGTTTTTCCGCAACCGGGTATGGTTTTTGTTTGAACGGTGCCCAATCGTTGACTTGGAACGCGTATTTAAAATTTTCAATCTTCCCTGGCTTGGAATCAAATACGTCCCTATAATCCAATAATAATTTCTTTAACTGTTCCTTAATTTCGAGGCTGGCTTTAGCTTCCTCCACTTTTCCTGACAGGTTGGTCTCGAACTCATTTTCTACATTATCTTCGAGTTCTATGTTGAGGACTTCAAATATTTTTTCTATGTCCTTATAATCTTCCTCAATCACTTCTTCCATATGCCATACCTGTTCTGCTATTTTCACCTCCTGATCCTGTAGGTTAATGTTTTGCTCATCCACATCCTCTCTTTGAATTCTAATGCAATTTTGCGCTAGGTCTATAATGACCTTGTTCTCACGGATAAAATCAATACCTAATATGACATTATACGGTAATTGATTTACCAGCAAAAAGCACTGCGAAATTTCAGCGTTACCCATGATTAAATCAATGTATACCTGAAATTTACATGTCAAAGATTTTTCAGGGATAATTCCCTTAATCTTTACACTTGATGTGGGAATCTTTAGTACTCGGCCCCTTGTTTCCAATTCACTTAAAAGGGTTTGTGTAATTAAACTTATTGTGGATCCAGTATCAATCAATGCTCTGACCAGTAATCCTTCTATCCTAAGCATAATTATAGGTAGTTCTCTTTTAATAGGTGGGATTCCTTCCACATCCTCGTTAATTAGTTCATCTGGTCTGGCTATCCAATTTACAATTTCTACCTCCTCCCAGCTCCTGGTATGTTTCCACTTTTGACAATTTAAATTTGGAGTTTTTTTTTATCCTGAGGGCTCCCTTTTCCCTCATTCTTTAGCTGAGCTTGTAGTTCCAAGCTTTGAGCTCCGTCTAGTCGGTCGGGTGATTTCCGGTTCTTGATTGCCTCACTCCAACGGACTTTTTGCCTATCAGGTTCATCTGGTCTTTCGTTCATATAACGAAGACTCTCCTGATATCTTTCTTCTATTTCGGCCCGATATTCATCATCCCTATCGTCTGGCCTTACATTCCTCCTGGGATAATTCTCCCATTTCTTTCTATTGTCCGGCCTTTGCTGGTTATTATTATAGGGTCGGCTTTCCTGTTGCCGATAACCCGTCGTTCTAGGATTTCTTCCTCGATATCCTCCCCGGTAATATGGCTGTATCCTTCTAGGCTCCTGGTGCCCATACTCTCGATCTCGTCCTTGAGTATCCGTACTGGTGGATTGATTCCTGGTCGCTGGTTTTTCTCCAGTTTCCTGACTGCTGGCCATGTGTACTTGCTCAGTTTGTCTCTGATGCCGAGGTGTTACGTGCGAAGTCGTCATATCTAACTGACGTAATACGCTTTCCACTTCCACAGCACTTCTGGCTTTGGATGAGATTAGCAGCCTCTGAATCTCATATGGAAGCTGTCTTGCAATGGCGGCACACAGGTCGTTTTCTGCCGGAGCAATATCCAGTTCGCGGAATTTACACAGCTGAGCGGTGAAAAATTCCGAGTATTTAGTAGGTGCATTGGTGCTGTACTTCCTAGAGTACAGATCTAGCCTTAAATTTTCTTGGACATCTGCTGCCCAATATCGCTTTAAAAATGCTTCCCTAAAGCCTTCCACCGTATCAAAAGTGTATCTGAAGCTTCTGAACCAGGTGAGACAATCACCTGCCAACAGCTTTTCAATAGCTCTCAGTCTCCGATCCTGAGGAACCTTCATTTCATTTAGATACTCTGCCACTTCTTTTAGCCAGTATTTTGGAGTAATAGACATGTTGTTACCCGTAAACTTTACTGGTCTGTCCTCATTGGATTTAATAATGTTTATTATTTGGCCATTTGTCTGATTTGTGTACGGTGTTGACATCGCCATTGGATATCCTGGGATCTTATAAGGGCTCTCCCCTCCTAAGTCCCTCTCCGTATCTGTGCCTTGTTCACGGGAATCTACCCATCCTGTTTTTGGAAACTCCTCCTGATTTTCGAATTCTAACTTCCTTTCTCTTCGGGCACTTTCTTCATTTGCCATGAGTTGGATTTCCATTTGACTATTCTTAAGTTCCGTCCTCTCCAATCGGGATCTTAATTCATTCTGAATTCTTTCTTGATTCATTTTAATATCTTCCTCTATCTTTTTGAGTTGGAATTTCTCATCCCTGAAGCTATCCCTAAATCCATTTATTTGGTCTTCTACCTCTTTCTTAATGATCTTAGCCTGTTGGTCTATAATTTCTGGCTTAACGTCACCTATGGTCTCCAGGCCCTCTCGTATCTCCTTTATCTGCTTATCCACTTCTTTTTGTCCTTTGTAGACTTTATCCTGGATCTTGTTCATATCCTCTCGAGCCCTTCCTTGCTCCTCGAATATAATTGTTATGTCGGTCATAACCTTATCTATCTCTCCCTTTGTGTCTCCCATTTGTTTTGTTAATCCTACTACGGTTTCCTGAATTCCAGTAACCCTTTATCTATCTTCTCTATTTTTATAAGTTGTTCATCACGATCCCTTTTTCGTTGCGTGCTTTCCTTCTTAAGATTCCCTTCGTATTCGCTTAACTTCGTAGTTATATCCCCCTCATGCTTTCTCAACCATTCGTCCACCTGTCCCGTGAATACGTTAAATTGCAATTCCCTTTTGTTGGCATCGGCCTCAGCTTGCTTCTTAACCTCAGTTATTTCTGTCTGTACTTTCTCGACTTTCCCCTCGAGTTTTTCTACTTTCTCTTCAACCCCTTCAAATCTATCTCCTAACTTATTCACGCTTTGTTTTATTTCATCCCGGGATGCCTTACAAATATCGCTGTTAGATTTTATCTGAGCTTCCAATTCTTTCTGCACACCTTGGATCTGGGTTACAAGTTTATTTTCACACTCATCACCCTTTGTTTCTATGTTAAATAATTTAGTTTCTAAAATTTTAAAATTTTCTTTACATGTATTTTGGGACTCTATCATATTTTTGTTCATAGTCTCTATTTGGACTTGTATTCCTGAGTAAAATCCTTTACTTTCCTCTTTAATCTTACTTGCGATTTCCCCTTTTAACTCAGTTAACTTGTCCCCAAACATGGTGTCAAAACCTTGGAACTTGTTATTTATTTTATCTATCTCAGCCTTTACTTCATTGTTCATTGTTACACAGTTAGCCTCGATAGCTTCTAACTTAATTTCCATGGTATTACTTTTAACTTCGATATTCTCTAATTTAGTGCCCATATTATCACTGTTAGTTTTTAGTGACTCTAAACTCTTATTTATGGATTCGAACACTTCGTTATTTTCATCCTTTTGGAGGCCCAATGTCTTGTTTATAGCCTCTAACTTCTCATTACTATCGGCTTTTATCGCCTCCAAAAGCCCCTGCAATTCCTCACTCAATACCATCTTATGAGAATACAGTGGGCCACAAATGCCACCACACTAGTACATGCTTGAGAGATGATACTCTGAATTTGTGTGTCCCAATTTCTTTCAAAACTTTACTTTGGTACGGGTATTCACTTACAACGTACCCTTTTGATACTTTTGTTCATTTTCATAAACCTTTATGGAAGTGTTTAAAATTCAAAATTTCGAAAAACCATTTTTTTTTCAAAAATGAAAATTTTGATTTTTCGAGAAAAATCGGGTTTTCCCTAGGAAAACTCATCCCTGCGTACTGGGCGCCAAAATCATATGATGATTTGCTAGGGGGTTATATAATATAATATATATATTCAGGGCTGCTCGGTATGAGTTTCCAGGGACCCATGCGGTCAGTTAATATTTTACGTTGTAGCTTTTCCTATCATTACTTTAATTTTACATGATATGACCGACTTAAGTGTTCCTCTAGTTATTAATCCAGCACAGTATTCATATATCCCCCTGTGCCCATTTAGCATGAAATATGCCAATCACAGTATACCAGCGTAGCTCAATTCGGGATTTCGGGGCAGTGGTAAGTTCCCCCACTCTGTGACTCACATATTTTGGATTAATTAGAGGATACACTTGCAAAAATAACAATAAAATCAACTCCTATTTAAACATATTTAATTAATAAAATTAATGGCGCTACAAACATTTTAACACTTTAATTCTTGACCAAAATATCAACTGCTTGTTCCAAATGAACAAGGGATCACAAAATAAAATAAACAAATATTGAATTCAAAACCTGTGGTTTCCACATAAACCAACAATTCTTACTTAGTCTCACTTCCATAAAGCACTAACATTAAGTTTACATAACTCCGAGCTCTTTGGCTCCATGCATTTACATTATTATGGTGTCATTCTTGTACACCTCAAACACTGTCTTTTATATTTTCTTATTCTTTAAAACAAATATATAATTATATTTAAAAATATAGGTTAATTATCTAATTCAATATTTTTGGGCATGTCCACACATTCAGTTGTTATCATCTCTCTTTATTTCACAAACATATTAAGGTAATCAGAAAATCAATTGTGTACTCCAGAGCGTGAAGGTACTTGACACAGTCAAAAAACTATAGTTACTCCCGAACTCAGTTGCCTTCAATCAACTCGTGGAATCCCACGTCCATACATTATTACAATAGGGATTGTTATTTATCTCTTATGTCTTAATAGACCATTATCATATAAGAAACTACGATCTGAACCGGCAAACGAAATATCCATCTTTAAGGGCCTCGGTTCAATGCCCGGGTCGTTTACAACTCTAAACACTCCTGGTGTATTCGTCTCTCTTTACAACAGTTTACTAGACGGTCTCTGTTCCATCTCGCTTTAAAAGAGCTAGTCTCTACTACTGGGGTGCGATTTATGACCTGTTAGGGTGGTGGAGACTTCCCGTTTGACCCAACATTTTAGTAGCTTATTTTCAAGGCTTTCAAAACAAACCTTTCCATTCTATCCAGTTCTGAGGAGACCAGGCTTTATTGTACCGTAACATTCAAACAACTATTCTTTGGTTCACAGACCATTTTCATATCCTTGGCATTTATTAATTATGAGAGAGTCCTCATTGATTGGGAAGATTAAATACACATACGACGACGGAGAATTTCAGGGGCTTTTATCATAAGAAGATCCTGCATTCGAATCTCTTCAGGTGCCTCGGGAACTAATCCCATACAGAGGGCTTATACAACATGCGATTTAGAGTCGGCCGTGGCCCATATGACATACGCTCAATAATACCATATATTAGCTCCCTTTTTAAATACATACACAATGCCTCGTGATACTAATGTCACAAATAGAGGACTTATACAATTATCATTCACTGCAATCAACTACCCTCCATAAGTAATGTACCAAGTATTTAACTACTACGCGTTCCGAGCGTGACACTTTAATATTATATTTGCGCTCATTATGCGCTATGCATTATTTTAAGCCGAAAATATCTTCCCAAGAACTGATAAAATCTCTTTAGTAACAATTCAATATTATTTTAATTCACATATTAATCTTTCCATGGTCGATAAATCGTTCCCTGTTTTAAAATATTCCATTGAACCTCATTTCTTACACATACGTTAAAGCTTAACGTTCTTATGTTCATATCAATTTATTTGATTTTTATTTAACATTTCCATATTTAATTATTATTATTATTCTTTATTCTTTATATAAGCTCAAAAGCTATTTCTTTCATATCTCAACTTTACTTTATTTCAATGTCTTTCATGATATTTAACTGATATTTCGCTTGCTCTTATGACATTTGTTAAATACTTTAACCCTTTATTCACCTATTTCCTCTACGGGAATTATTCTTTACATAATTATTCATAATTTCTCTATTTATTTTATTATTATTGTTCAGACCGTGTTCTTGATTATTCAGTATTTATTCATTAAAACACATCCCTTTCACTCAAAAACTCTGGTGGGTTGCACACAATCAATTTCTGACACCAAAATAAAAATGAATTTTGTACTTACATATTTTCAGATCATCCCATGATCTTAAATCTGGTGTGGTGTTTCATTTTTGGGGCCCACTTTGAACTTTTTACACCATATTGAAGGTATTCATCTTACGTAGAAACACTTTTTGACTTATATCTATAACACTTAATATTGACGACATTTTTATATACTAGTGTGTCCCTTTTGAACACATAATAACACTAAAAATATTATCTAACACACAATCTTGATTATTTTACACTTCACAATTACTCGATCACTAGGCCGTACTTCTGAGCCTATCACACGTGATCTTCTTTAATTCCCGTCTCCAAGGGTGAGATTTATCTGATGTCGGCTTCCTATTCTGAAGAAATGCGAAAGTCCTGAAACATCTACTGTTCCCTGGAGTTCAATTCTGCTATTCCTATCCTGGATAACTGGCTATTATCTAGCTTGAACGGCTTCTCTGTCGATCTGTCTATTGATCCTAACGAGAGTCTATACGAATCGAGGTCTCCTCTAAGACCTATAGATTTATTTTCTAGCAGCTAGCACTTCTTGATTCTAGTACTATTAGAATTGTTCGCCTGATATCTGGAGCTAATGTTTATAGTCTCCTATTCTATTTATTTGAACTGTTTTAACGCTCCTACGTTCGAACCTTATTCTGTTCTTCCTTTTTAGGTTGCTTCAATTTAAATAACAGTTTATCTGTCTGGTACGATACTTCCGTACGTTATGATCTGTTCGTTCGCACATTTAACGACCTATCGCCTTTAAGTCCGACGTACGCAGCCTGCTCTGACTATAACTTGCGAATTTTCACTTTAACTTGTATACAGTCGGGCCTAAATCCTATAATTAGGATTTTCCTAATACTTCACTGCGGCGATACTTTAAGATTTCGTCGTGACCCCCCTTATGGAAGGCAAGCAAGTCGTTACTACTGTGACGCCTGTGGCTATTGGATCTTACTTCGGTGGTGTGAAACAGCGTTTTCTCCCCTCAAGGAGTACTGGTAGTTGTTATCGATGTAACGCAGAGTTACGTCCCCTCACGGGCTCTCAGAATAACTGCATGTGCTGATATAACTTCACGTCCTCCTGGACGGATTCGTGATGCGTGATGCGTGGCGATACCCCTCGGGCCGTTCGAATACTGCATGATTGGCTTGGAAACGCCCGAAGCTTTATACTGTTTTACTACAAAAAAATAAGACTCAAGCCTTTCCTGTGGTCAACTTCTAAAATAATGGTGCCACAAATATAACAATTATACCTTCCGAAAGCTCGTCTTCTCAATGTCAAATGATCTTATTGCACCTAAGAATCGATCGTGCAATTTGGAGATATTAATTAATTTCTCGTCCTCAATTGTGTGGGAGTTGCATTCCTTTTGGTCTCTCCCCTCCACAGAGGCTTAGGTAATTCACCGATGACGTCGTCTTACGTCGGCAGTTTATTTCTGCACAATTATTACATGGTTTCTCTATACTGAAAAATCTCTCATTCAAAATGATTCACTGTACTGTGCTTGTTTACTCATTATTATGCTCGTAAACGTGTTAATTTTAATTATTCCTCTTCTGGCGCGTATGCGACGTTGTCAATTTCCAGCCACGTCAGCTTGAATTCCGATTCAGGCTTCTCTTTCTATCACGGTGGAAGATTCCACTCAGTTATTAATACTCGTGACCAGCCCTCTCTGGCATGTCGAGTGGGGTGATATCATCTAAGGAGCATCTGTCCCTAGTCGCTTGCACAATGTTAAGCTATATTCCTGGCTTAAAATCTCTCTCCGTTGCTTTAAGAAACTATACTTTTCTTTCATTTCTTCCTTAAGGACATGGATTCGACCGTCATGGACCCTATGGCCCATGGGTTCAATACAAATACATTTTCAATTCCAGGCAAATGCTGGGATGGTACCTTTTGACGGGCCACGGCCACTTCCTTCCACATCCTTGCCCAGTTTCATTCATCTTCATTCATTTCATCTCTTATTACCTCCTCTCATGAGGTTGGCGTCAGGAAGGGCAATTAGCCGTAAAAACCATCCGCCACATAGAATGTCATCGCATCTCATCCCTGACCCCGCTGGAAACAGGAATTTATTAATTGTATTAATGCAGCCAACAGCCATTCTTTTCTTTTTAGGACGGGATTTTGAAAGAAAATAGGCCTTGGATCTATTGAAAGGAACCGTCCTGACATTTTACTGGTGGGGGAAATGGAAGGAAGGAAGGAAGTTTTTAGTTTTACGTGACCGTTAATCATGCGATCATGAGCCACGGGACCTCCTTTTTATGTGGAATCCGAACCACAGGACATGGCATTTCATTTCGAAAATCTCACATGCATTGACCGGGAATCGAACCCGGTCCACCTTGGTGAGAGGCCAACAACTTAACCGTTGCGCCACCACGTGGGGGAAATGGGAAACCACGAAAACCATTTTCAGGACAGCCAAGCTGGGATTTGAGCCCACGCTCTCCCTATGCCAGCGACGCATGAGTCTGCATTAATGAAGTTGTTAAATTCATAACGAGGAATCACATGTCACTAAAAGACACAACCTTGTGTGTGGTATGCATATAATTTGATATCCTATTTCCACATGTCTTAATCATATTGTAATAATATTGTTACGGCTGTGAGTTTTTTGTCGCTCGCCGCATGAGTCACAGCTCCCCCGGGCTGTGTGTGCTCTGCCTCAGTGTATTACGTGCGCGTTACTCAACGGACTGCGAAGTGAAAGGGATGGTCCAGAATATTCGTGACCCAGCCAGTGAAGGAAATGTCGAGAAGCCGTGTGTCCTGGACGATTCTAGAATTTATTGAGTCACCAGCCTGCTATATAAGCAGCTTCAACAGTGAGGTGACCGAGTTTTCTGTGGGTGTGTGTTTTACGAGCTAGTGCGAGCGTTTATCCTCAGCGACAGAAGTGTGGTGACGAAGTGCCGTGCGAGTTACGAAATCCAGTGACATTGTTTCTCCCAACTTGTGAACAGCGCGCAGCAAGTTATCGTAAGTAACTGTAGTCTGTGTACATAAGGGAGAGGAACAGGTAGTTCCTGTCAAGGCCACCGTAGTCATTAGGACGGATTAACTTCTGTGGTTTGTTGACAAGTGATAGGGGGCAAGAGCTCTCCAAAGGCAGAGACTTGAGGAATCTGGAGTAAGGTTCTAATTGCTTGTGTTTGCTGATGAGTAGGGTATCTTCCTGCAAGCAATAAAGCTAACTTCTCTTTAAAGCAGTAATTGGTGTTGTGCTTTCTACCCACCGTAATCCAGTTAACGGAATTGCCACTAGGAGGTGGCACGTAACAACTGGTGTCAGAAGCCGGATTACGAACTCAAGCACAAGCACACCACCTGACGGTCCTGGTTTCAAAACCCGAGCAGGTCATTTTCTCTAATTTTCCTGTGAGTGCATGCCCTTTACAAGACAAACAACTAAAATGGAGGCGCAATTGACAGCATTGCTAGAAGAGTTTAGTGGCATGGAAACCAAGATGGAAGACGGCCAGAAGAAGATGGAAGACGGTCAAAATAAGTTAGCGGAGGACCTGAAGAAGGTGGAGGACGGCCAGAAGAAGATGGAGGACGGCCAGAAGAAGTTAGCCGAGGACCTAACTGCCAAACTAGAAGACGGCCAGAAGAAGATGAAAGACGGTCAAAATAAGCTAGCGGAGGACCTGAAGAGGATAGAGGACGGCCAGAAGAAGATGGAAGACGGTCAGAATAAGTTGACACAGGACCTGAAGAAATTAGAACTGGGTCTGCGTGAGGAAGTCACGGCAGTGGAATAGAAGTTCGACGCCTTACAAGTGGAAGTTGCCGAGCTGCGCCAACGCCCGCTGATGGGGGTGGAGGAGAAACTCAACGCCTTACAAAAGGAAGTTGCCGAGCTGCGCCAACGCCCACTGACGGGGGTGTAAGAGAAATTCAACGCTTTACAAAAGGAAATTGCTGAGTTGAGCCAACGTCCGCCGACGGGGATGGAAGCGAGATTCAACGCTCTACAAGAGGAAGTTGCCGATCTGCGCCAACGCCCGCCCACCGTTACACCGGGAATATCAGGAGCGGGACATAGCAGAGTGACGCCCCCAACCTTCGACGGAAAGGTCCCGTGGAGCACCTATTTACGTCAGTTCGAGGCGGCCTGTTCCATAAATAACTGGAACAACACAGAAAAGGCTACAGCTCTCATTGTAGCGCTGAGAGGTGACGCCCTTAACGTCCTTCAGGCCATCCCGACTGGATCCCAGGACCACGCTTCACTGATCGCCCATATGGAGTCCCGAAATGGAGATAGCCATCTTTAGCAGGCCTACCAGATGCAGCTCCGGACCCGGGTACAGAAGAACGCGGAAACCCTGCAGGAGTTCGAGATGGACATCGCACGCCTAGTAAGGCTCGCCTATCCAACAGCGCCGGCCGACTTTCTGGAACAGATTGCGACGCAGACCTTCACCGACGGGCTACGGGACTCGGACACTCAACAGGCGCTGCGACACGCGCGCAATAAGACCCTGGCAGATGCGCTGAGCCACGCACTTGAGTTCGAGACGGCAAAACAGGCATCTAGAATGCACGCGCGGGTGCGTCAAGTGGACGTCGACGAACCAGCAAAAACCAACGAGACCAAGCCCCTGGCCGGCGAATTGATGGAGGCGCTAAGCCGTTTCTTCGATAGTCGTGGCACCACCAGCAACGACACAGCCGGAAGACAACCGGAGAGGCGGCCCGGAAGAGGACTACCGACCTGCTGGGCCTACGGTAAGAAAGGCCACCTGAGCAAGGACTGCGGTGATCGCCGCCGCCGAGGGTATCCGACGGGAAATCAGTCGTCTGAAAACCGCGCGGCCCAGGGAAACGAGTATTAGCCAGCCTTGGGGGGCAAAGGTTGGCTTGTGACAGTCGTCAAGCCCCAGCAGTCCAAGTGCGTGTGACGCAATTACGGAGGGACAATAGCAGCCTGATGGTCGACGGAGTCGTCAACGGAGTGAGCTGGCCAATGCTGATCGATACGGGAGCGTCGAGGACCATCGTCAATCCCACCGTGATCCCGAAGTGGAGAGTGCAACCCACACAAAGGAACCTCCAGCTAATAACCGTAACCGGAGAGAGATCGCACCGGTACATGGCGAAGCATCACTGGAGCTCGTCATTGGTCGACGGGTGGTGAAGCATCCAGTGCTTGTGGCTGACGTATCAAACGAAATGATCATCGGACTGGACTTCCTGGACCAGAACAACATCATCTTGGACTTGAGTACCAACACTTTGCACTTCGGAGGTGAGGAACTTGCTTTGCAACCAGCACACGAGGCCGTCACCGCACGACGAGTAAGGCTGAGAGAGGACGTCATCGTTCCTGCCAGGACGGAGGTCAGCGCCGCTGTAATTGTCGACGGAACTGCTGAGGGAGTGGCGGCTGTCATCGAGCCAAAATATGAGGACATCCAGACAAAAGGATTGATAGTTGCCAAGACCCTCATCAACACGACGCCTCGGCCCTAGGTCCGCCTGTCCAACCTGAACGACTAAGATATTACGGTTCACCGGGACACCAACCTAGGAGTCTGCGAGCCCGTTACCTGGATTGCCCGCATCACAGACACGACGGACGGACACCTGCAGACGGACAACCGAAGAAGACGCGCCCTGCCAGAAGAACTACAGAAGCTGTAGCAAGGATCCCAGGACCATTTAGACGAGGAGCAAACACGCCAAATTCAGGACCTGCTACGCCAATTCCAGGATGTCTTCTCCGTGGGGAGCAAAGACTTCGGTAGGACAAGCTTGGTCCAGCACAGAATCGACGTTGGGGACAGCGCACGGATTAGGGCCCCATTCCGACGTGTCCCGCTCGCCAAGCAAGCCGAAGTCGACCGGATGGTAGAAGAGATGAAGGAGCAAGGGGTGATCGAGCCATCACATAGTCCCTGGAGTTCTCCGGTCGTGCTAGGTTCTGCGTGGACTACAGGCGGGTGAACAACGTCACGAAGAAGGACAGCTACCCTCTACCCCGGATCGACGACACGCTGGACACCATATCAGGATCAAGATGGTTATCCACCTTTGATTTGAAGAGTGGCTACTGGCAGGTGGAGGTCCACCCTAAGGACCGCGAGAAAACGGCGTTCTCTGTGGGCAGCGGGCTCTGGCAGTTCACCGTCATGCCATTCGGTCTGTGCAACGCCCCTGCGACCTTCGAAAGGCTAATGGAGTCCATTCTGAGGGGACTACACTGGAAGACCTGCCTGGTCTACCTAGACGACGTCATCGTTCTGGGAAAAAGCTTCGATGAGCACTACAGCAACCTGAAGGAGATCTTGATGAAGCTACGGGCTGCCCAGCTGAAGTTGAGCCCCAAGAAGTGTCAGCTCTTCCAGAAGCAGGTCCAGTACCTTGGGCATATTGTCTCCGAGGAAGGGGTGCGCACCGACCCAGAAAAGACCGCAGCTGTGAGGGAGTGGCCAGTTCCGAAGGACAAGTCCCAACTACGAAGCTTCCTGGGACTCTGCACTTATTACCGTCGCTTCGTGAGAGGATTCGCCGACATCGCCAAACCACTGCATCGACTGACTGAGAAGGACCAACTCTTCACATGGACAGCAGAATGCCACAGTGCCTTCGAACAACTCAAGCAGGCTCTGTGCACCGCACCTGTTCTGGCCTACCCCAGACCTGGAACAAGGTTCATCGTCGATACCGATGCCAGTGACTTTGGTATAGGGGGAATCCTGTCGCAAATAGTGGACGGCGAGGAGAGAGTAGTGGCCTACTTCAGCAAAGCCTTGTCAAAGCCAGAGAGGAACTACTGCGTCACCAGGAAAGAGCTGCTCGCCATCGTGAAGACATTCGAACACTTCCACAAGTACCTGTACGGGCAAGAATTTCTCATCAGGACCGACCATGCATCCCTGCGGTGGCTCCTGAACTTCAAACAGCCCGAAGGTCAACTCGCGCGGTGGTTAGAGAGGCTTCAACAGTACGACTTCGAGATCCAGCACAGGAAAGGCCAACTGCATTCTAATGCCGACGCCCTGTCACGAAGACCGTGCCCCGGAGACTGCACCTTCTGTACTAGGAGGGAGGAGAACACCGGGATACAGTGCCGACGGACTACTGTGGAACTTCAAGGGAACTGGAGCCGCGAATCTTTCACGCGGGCACAAGCAGAAGATGATGACCTGGCACTGATAGCCGAATGGAAGGGGGCCTGTGTCCCCAGACCCGGGTGGAACATTGTGAGTGACTGCAGTCCAAAGTTTAAGTCCTACTGGGCGCAGTGGGACTCGCTGATTGTAAGGGATGGCCTCATCTGCCGCGCCTGGGAGAGCACCGACAGGAAGACATCTCGGGAACAAGTCGTCGTCCCAAAGGCTATGACGGAGGAAGTCCTGAAGGAAGTCCATGGAGGATCATCTGGTGGACACCTAGGGATAAAGAAGACCCTGGAGAAGCTGAGAGAGCGGTTCTACTGGATCAGATGTCGAACCGACGTGGAGAACCACTGCGCGAGGTGCCACGATTGCGCAGCCAGCAAGGGCCCAGGACGAAGACGACGGGGTCCACTGAAGACCTACAACGTGGGCGGCCCCATGGAGAGAGTGGCCATCGATGTCGCTGGGCAATTCCCGTTAAGCGAGGCAGGGAACCGCTACATATTGGTTATCAGTGACTACTTCACCATATGGTCGGAGGCGTATGCGCTCCCTAACCAAGAGGCCGCGACGATCGCAGAGACCCTGGTGAAGGAATTCGTCAGCCGGTACGGAGTACCCCTGGAGCTGCACTCCGACCAAGGGAGGAACTTCGAGTCGCAGGTGTTCCAGAATCTATGCCAGCTGCTGGGAATCCGGAAGACAAGGACAACTCCGCTACACCCTCAGTCCGACGGGATGGTAGAGCGATTCAATCGCACCATCGAGAACAATCTCCGAATAGTCGTCAGCGATCACCAGAGGGATTGGGACAAGCATCTTCCACTATTTTTCCTGGCCTACCGCGCCACCGTGCATGAAGCCAGCGGGTGCACACCAGCCCGGGCCATGTTTGGGAGGGAGCTCCTTCTACCTGTCGATCTTGCCTTCGGTCAACCTGGGAATGTTCCGGTCCCAGTAAGCCAGTATTGTCAAGAACTGGTCAACCAACTGGAGGACGTGCACGCGTTCGCGAGGAGGAAACTGCGGATCGAGACCGACCGAATGAAGACCCGATACCACCAACAGACGGATGCTGGTGGATTCCACGAGGACGACCTGGTCTGTTTCTTCAACACATTACGGAAGAAAGGCCTGTCACCCAAACTGCAGAAGTCCTGGGAGGGCCCGTACCGAGTCGTGAAACGGATCAACGATGTCGTCTACAGGATCCAGCGGAGCCCGAGGGCGAAGATGAAGATCGTGCATCGAGATCGCCTGGCAGCCTACGGAGGGACACAGACGGACCAATGATTGATCGGGACGATCAGCCTTTTAGGAAGGGGGTGGTGTTACAGCTGTGAGTTTGTTTTGTCGCTCGCCGCATGAGTCACAGCTCCCCCGGGCTGTGTGTGCTCTGCCTCAGTGTATTACGTGCGCGTTACGCAACGGACTGCGAAGTGAAAGGGATGGTCCAGAATATTCGTGACCCAGCCAGTGAAGGAAATGTCGAGAAGCCGTGTGTCCTGGACGATTCTAGAATTTATTGAGTCACCAGCCTGCTATATAAGCGGCTTCAACAGTGAGGTGACCGAGTTTTCTGTGGGTGTGTGTTTTACGAGCTAGTGCGAGCGTTTATCCTCAGCGACAGAAGTGTGGTGACGAAGTGCCGTGCGAGTTACGAAATCCAGTGACATTGTTTCTCCCAGCTTGTGAACAGCGCGCAGCAAGTTATCGTAAGTAACTCTAGTCTGTGTACATAAGGGAGAGGAGCAGGTAGTTCCTGTCAAGGCCACCGTACTCATTAGGACGGATTAACTTCTGTGGTTTGTTGACAAGTGATAGGGGGCAAGAGCTCTCCAAAGGCAGAGACTTGAGGAAACTGGAGTAAGGTTCTAATTGCTTGTGTTTGCTGATGAGTAGTGTATCTTCCTGCAAGCAATAAAGCTAACTTCTCTTTAAAGCAGTAATTGGTGTTGTGCTTTCTACCCACCGTAATCCAGTTAACTGAATTGCCACTAGGGGGTGGCACGTAACAATATAATTCATCGTCATATCCTAACTAGCCACTCGAACCACATTTGTATCTCCTCTGCTCAACGTTTCAAATCAGCATCTTCCTGGAAATTTAATCTGCCCATCACAGAACCCAGATACTTCTTCCTTGGTCTTCCTCTTCCCTTCTTTCCCAAAACCTCTCCTTTCCAACACGATCGTTAGGAAATTGTTATGCCCCCAAGTCAATAATTGGCAATTTAAAGTTTAAACAAAAGAGTAGGATTTGGAAAGAAATTCTTAATATGTGTACAGTTTTTCTGAATTGTGTAAACTGAATTGTGTAAACTGTGTAGCGATATTTTTAATAATAATAATAATAATAATAATAATAATAATAATAATAATAATTATTATAATAATAATAATAATAATAATAATAATAATAATAATAATAATAATAATAATACTTTAACGTCCAGAAAGATCTTAAAGAAATGGGAATACGAGCAGAAGATGCACAAGTCCGAAATCTTTATAGAGCAGCCATCAAGACGTTTGGGACTTTCCGGGACGAAAAGCGGACAACTGGTGCGAAATGGACAGAAGAACGTCGTGCTAAACACAGTGAGCTCATGAAGACAATGTGGATCAAGCGAAAAGTGAACAAATGCCAAAATGAAAAATGAGGCTTATCGTGATCCCTAGTTGGCCGATTAGCGAAATTCAATGAATGTATAATTATAATAAAAAGATAACTTCAGTCTGGTTTGTGCAGGTCAGATTCTCACCACTTGGACCAAATACAGAAAAGCAATACTTGTCATTGCCTTTTACAAATGGAAAACATTCTCAGTATTCTTGCATGTTCAAATCTCTTTCAGAAGGCAATTACTTCCTACGTATTAACCTTCACGCTACGCCTCGTTCTTCAATGAATGTTAAAACGTTAATAACTGTCAGTGAACATTCGCTGAACATTCCTGTACCCCGATAATTTATTCGTTTATTAGGAGCTAAGAAGGCCATTAGGGCGTGAGGTAGGTGGACTACTATCAACTTAAACTGCCACAGATGTTTTAAGGTGTAATAATTGACCGACCTAATGATTTTAGCTTCTTTAACAGGTTCCGAACCCCACGCTTGAAAAACCCATTAAGATTAGCACTTGTTTCTGCGGTCCTTGGAGTTTTTAAGTTCATTAGGAATGAAGTTATCTCTATTAGCTTCTTATAATGAACATTAAATGGTATAATTATGGTTACTGTGGTAATTCATTACAGGTCGCGATCTAGATGTCATAATCGATAATTTGGTCATTTCATCAGTCTGCTTTCACCATCATACTGACTTCTTAGATCACTTCATATCCTTTCGTAAGCATACACGTGCTCATGTGTGTGCCCGTGTCTCGAAAATGATGCATTATTTTCAGGGCGTGGATTTCGATGACCTTAATATCCTTAAAATCCCATACAATGTCCCCAAAACTTGAGAAAATGACCAAAAAGTTGAAAAAAATGACTTAAACATATAAAATTTGAAATAAGTGAATCAACTCGCGGAAAATGTGACCTCACTTCTTCCACTACTCTAACCAAACCATGCGCCAAACATGTTGCATGATGATGATAATTGTTATTTTAAGGGGCCTAACATCTAGGTTATCGGCCCGCCGAACATGTTGCATGTATCATTTGTGCATAGAAGTCCTTCATTAGTTTTGCCGCTTTATGGGGCGACATCAGTGATAAACAGCAACACGTCCTCATGCCAGATCCTATCAAACCACAGCAATAACGTAGGTCTACTGTATAATATTTCACATATTTTGATCATAATATAATTCATTCTTAAAGATGACTCGTCGGGTCAAGAACGTCCCATGTGTTGTTCCAGAAAGCTTTTCAGCTTTGGGTTGTTAACATTTTTAATGGAATATTTGTGGACATTAACACTAACAGGTACTACAGTTCAGATTTCACTGTTAGTAGTAGATTCAATTGTAATGTATTGTTTGAATATTAGGACTACTTTTCTTCTTTAATCAAAAACAAAACCAACCCCTTTTCTGAACTTGGAGCTGCGACTGGTTATAAGAACAACTATAATTTTCTAATATTACTTAAGGTATACAGGGTGCTAGCATTCGTATGATAGCTGCGTTTAAAAAAATGATTATATGCATGGTTGTATAATCCACCACCAACAACATTAGCTATGCTTGATAAAGTGCAGCGATAAGCCACAGTGCCATTCTACCCGCTGACTTGGTAGACTAGGGGGTTCGAACCTCACCGTCAACTCCATGCCGGGATGGTACTTCCCAATAGGTCACGGCCGCTTCCTTCCAAGTCCTTGCCCAGATTCATTCATCTTCATTCATTTCCTCTCTCATCAACTCCCATCATGAGATTGGTGTCAGGAAGGTCATCCGATCAACTTTAATTTACATCTCTTTCTGTTTTCTCTAGGGACCACAGCGGAACGGCACGAATATCGAATTGAAAATGAAAATCCACAGCCTTCTTCCAGTCGACCGACTGAGTCAGGGAATGAAATGAATGAATCCCCCATCTAGCGGCGAGGATATGACCTGTGCCGGCTGCCGAAGCCTATCGCACTCCCCTGGGGTAATGATTAAACGAATGACAGATGAAATGAAATGAAAGAGGAGAGTGTTGCTGGAATGAAATTGTGACAGGGAAAACCGGAGTATCCGGAGAAAACCCTGTCTGCTTCCGCTTTGTCCAGCACAAATCTCAAATGGAGTGACCGGGATTTGAACCACGGACCCAGCGGTGAGAGGTCGGCGTGCTACCGCCTAAGCCATGGAGGCTCACGAATATCGAATTATTTTACATATTTGTAAAAGGACTTAAACAGGTTTGGGGGCTAAATATTTCTCTAGTTCGACTTTGATCTACCAAGTGACCGCTTCTCAGCCAGTTGGCCTACAGATTAAGGGGAGTCGCGTGGTCAGCGCGGCATGTCCCTTCGGTCGTTAATCTTGGCTTTCATGACCGAGGAGCTGCCTCTCTGATCAGACATCTGCTCAATTGTCTTCGAAGGGATTAGTGCATTCCATTCCAGTTCTCACGTCGTTTTCTAAAATCCCTGACGCAGTAGGGAATCAAACCCGGGGCCTTCGAATGAGAGGCAGGCGTGCTACCTTCACACCACAGCATTCTCTTAAATAAACTACATTCATGAATATGTAAACTTTTTTTTTTTTGAAATTAAATGTTTCAGTCGGCTCCGTAGCGTAGCGGTCAGCATGGTTAGCTGCCGCCCCGGAGGTCCTGGGTTCGATTCCCGGCTCTGCCACGAAATTTGAAATGTGGTACGAGGACTGGAACGGGGTCTCCTCAGCCTCGGGTGGCCCAAATGAGTAGAAGGGGTTCGATTCCCCCTCAGCCATCCTCGAAGCGGTTTTCCATGGTTTCCCACTTCGTCTTCGGGCAAATGCCGGGATGGTACCTTCTTCAAGGCCACGGCCGCCTCCTTCCCTCTTCCTTGCCTATCCATCCTAATCATCCCTTACCTTCCCTCATGAGGCCCCTGTTCGCTTTGCAGGTGAGGCCGCCTGGGAGAGGTGCCAATCCCACCTCACCAGTTGTATCCCTTCCGATTCGATGTTCCCAGCTCTAGGACACTGCCCGTAGAGGCGGTAGTGGTGAGTTCCCTCGCTGAGTTCTTGGGTTCCACCAACCTGGAGGGTAAACGACAAAAAAAAAAGTTTCATTTTGTAGAGTTTCCTCGTCAGACAAACCTGCAGTAATAGTTATAGACAGCAAACAACTTGTCCACAAGGTGCAGTCGCTCATACAACGAATGAGCGTTGTTTTCGTAACTGCACATTTGTTTTTCTCTTTTCTTCTTGTTCGTGTAGTTCTCGAGCTCGAAACCAAACTTCGAAGGAATGAGAAATGTAACCTATATTTCGCTGTTAAGTTTCTCGTGTAAACATAACGTTGAGACTTGGCCAAAATGTTACCAAGTGTGTTTTTTGGGCGGTGGCGTAGCTGGTAGCATTATGAGCTTCTATGCCCAAGATCGCGGGTTCAAACTTGGCCGAAACCATCAGATTCTTTAAGAGCGTTAAAATCCCTCGGTATGTCTTCCTTCGGAGGGAAGTAAATCTGGCATGTAAGAGAACCTTCCACTAACTACAATTGTGTGAAGCTAAATTTGTAGTAGCCAAGTTCACATCCAGGTGTCGTTGACGGTAACATTTGGTAGCAAAAGTAGGAACTACTTGAAATTGATAGTCTGCAGTTATTACCTGAATTACAGATAACAGATACTAATGCAGCCATCACAATTAACACCGGTTATCAGACATGTTCTACACACACCCGAAGTACGGGGCTACATGACCGCGTTGTCGCAGCCCCTAAACTAAGGAAACAACCTTTCTTTGTTTGAGCGATGGAATGTTACTTCTAAAAATATCGCTATCCGAACTATCATTCAAGTTTTTGATTGAGTGTTGATCTAAGGGGTGGATCGACCAGGTTGATTTCATTGGTATTATTACCTAAACTTTTCTATTTCTGGAGTGAGCAACACCACGCAAAGCTCCCCAAATAGTACCAGAGGGAACTATAGCCGTATGTTTACAGTTTGGCAAGCTCTTCTGGTGAAATGGAGTGAGCTGACTTGACTTTCGCCGTTTTTGGTCTTCTTTATGGGAGGTCGAGCGAGTTTTTACTATCAGCAGTTTGTACGAGAAATATCATATATCGAAGACCGGTGAAGAGGAAGAGATGTTTTTCTTTAAAAACAAAACTCACTTGAGAATAGTGAATGTAATGTGGAAGGAATAACTTTACTGGCGTAAAAGCACATCTCCCATTTCCAGCATCATATCATAAAGTTGATTTCATTCCGCCTCACTACTTCAGTACAGGCTTGCACAATAAGTTAATATTTGATTTTAACGTGAATCACTGTACATTATTCTACGAGGGGCATACTATATTGTTTTATTTTCTTCCACCCAATTGAAGTACATTACATATCAGTTGTTACGTCCACCTTCTCAACATAATCTCCTTGTAACATTATGCACTTTTGCAATTGATGTGTCAGTCTCTCCAGACCTTCCTGAAACCATTCTTTCAGAGTGCTGCGTACCCACGCCTTGACAGCTGTGTCCAGTTCTGCAAAATCCGTGTCATGACGGGGCATTATTAATTTCTAAGAGAACGCACATACATTTTGTTTTTACGGCGAGGTCCTTCTCTGGGGAACGGAACCTCACCGGGGCCGTGTGACGGACGGAGAGCGTTGACTTACGGCCAGATGACTAGCATCTACTGATTACACAAGAGCAGGTCGGGAAGCACCGAATGTTGTCATAGCATTGATTACATACGGAACTGGCAAGAAACCTTAGTTTGGAGAATCAAGACTTGTGATGAAGTACTGTAGCCTATCTCGTATCCAGTGAACATGGTTAGGTACAAAATAAACATCGAATTTTCCTTATCTTATAGAGATGAAGTCTTATGAGTTCGGAAGTTTCAGCGCAGTGCGATTTTTATTTGTGGGGCAACCTCGAACGAAAGGTAAATAGAAACTATCCGCGTACTCTGAAGGCTCTCGAGAACTAAATAGCTGCACTGATACGAAATATCAGTGAGGATGAATCACAGCGAGTGTACCAAACCTTTCTAAGTCGGTGCAACGTGTGTTGAGGAAATCGACAGCATTTCCAGCAAGTTCTTGTGTAACGGCTAAATTTGTCGTTGGATATCGCTCTACAAGTTGGGCGATCATTTATAACGTTTATACATCTATTACACTCAAGACTCCTTAAAACCACCTCATCGTTCTTATTTAGCAGTGGCCTGTCTAGACAGACGACATACACTTTATTAATTTAGTTTTACTGGGCGCCAGTTATCGTAAAGATAACACATTAACATTTTATTTAGCCACGGCCGCTCACTTCCTTGAGCCAAGATCTATCATCGGAGCGTAGGGCAATAAACTTGCTCTATGAGATACTCTTTGCATTTCAACTATCCTATATATTCAACTCCCAATGAACAAGACATTTTAACTAATACTGGTTTATTTACAAAAAAAATATTAATAACATTTCATCTGAGGTTTCGAGCTGTGTACAATATGTGCATTAATATTCCCTAATTGCTGGGCAATATTGACTGTCTTCTCGCTAGCGCTGATCTTCTGTGTTGATAATAACTCGGTCCACATACCTGGTGCCTTGTGGTTCAAAGTCCATCTCGTTGGTCTGCTTGTAGGCTAATTTGAGATCTTACGCCAACACGCGTTTATTGACTTTTGAAAACATATGTTTTCACTTTGCTAACTGTACTTTGTCTAGTTGTTGTGGTGGTTGTTGTTGCTGCTGCTGCTTGTTTCTGAGTTTGATCGCCATGGTAAGCAAATTTGAACAAACCAGGCAAGTTGAATTCACTAAGTCCCATCTTACTGAGGAACTGACAGAGTCTACGACTCACAAAGTCAATGAGTGAGTGCGTGATCGAATAAGTGAATGACAGAATAGAATCAATAGAATAGCCATTGCTGCAGTCGCACTGGGCTTTTATACACTCTGAATGGTCCCAATGTTTCACGGCTTAAATTTGCCCGCGACTCATCAGACCAATTATAGCAAAGCATTTCTCAGTCCTCAAGCGTCGCGTTACTTCTCCGAGCGGGAATACAGGCCCGCGTACTACAAATATTCCACTCAGAACCCGCTATTCCTCTCGTTGCGCATGTATATTTTCCGCCAAATCTTTCTCCAAGCCCTTGTCTCCTGTCAGCTTGGCTTCGTTCCAGAAATACATTTTCTTGCAATATGTTGCTTCACCGTCCGTAACTTCTTCCAACCATGCCCGTCCTGTCTTTACAATTTAACTAATATAACAGCCCTAGACCTCTATAAAAAATCCTCTCGGCACGCCGGAAGGCGGAGGTAGATTTCACCGGGCAAACTAGGGGATAGGCTATAATAGGCAAAATATGCAGGTTTTCGTAGGAGGATCAGACCTCATTTATTGCGAGAAAGTATTTTACAATTGGAGGTTAGTTAACATTTTTTTCGTCTTTCTATGCATATTATAAACATTTTACTGTCTTATGGGGATGGTAACCTTCTTGTCATTTGGGGTTCATTTTTTATACTTGTGATCACACTGTCCTTATGCAAGGTTTGGAACTAATGTGTAACTATCTAACAGTCTGTTACTTCTCCACGCAAAATTTTATCTCCCGCAGAGATGTTGGTTGGTTCCTCAGTTTAGGGGCTGCGACTAGGTGGTCATGTAACCCCGTGTACATTGGGTGAGTGTAGAACCTGTCTGATAAACGGTGTTATTTGTGATGACTGTATTAGTCTGTAATTCAGGTAAGGACTGCCGATGGTCAATTTTAAGTAGTACCTAATTTTGTAACAAATACTAACGTGTCAACGACACCTAGCTGTGAACTTGGCTGCTAGATGCCACCGCAACCAGCAACTTGCAACGAACGTTGTAACTTCCCCTCCGAAGGAAAGCATGCTGACGGATTTTTAGCGCTCTTAGAAAATCCGGCGACTTTGGCCGGCTTTGAACCAGCGACCTTGGGCATAGAAGTTCAGCATGCTACCAGTTAGCCGCTTCCCTCATAGTCAGATGGAACAAGAAGTTCCGTGACGAACTAAAGAGCCTACTTTTCTTAAAATTAAGATTCATGCCATAGATTAATCTACAGTATATAAACCTGTCTAGAATAATGACGAAATTAAGTGGGTAATATCGAAATGTCTTAATTAGTTCGAAATAAGGTATACTAGGCATAATGTAGCCTAATAGAGCAATACAGATGGCAGCTCTGGTGACTGAATATATTCTTACTTCCATCTCCTAAGGTACAGAATACAAAATGTGGTTGAAGTCCAAAGGACGTTACATGGATTTAGACATTGGATCTATTAGTACACGTAAAAGCATGTTGGCAACAATGTCATGCGAGTGCTGGTCAGAATTAATCTGAACTATTATATCTTTTTGTGCCAATTTTGGATGAAATCCATTTGTTGGTATAGAAGTTACATGTATTTAAAAATTGGTCCTATCAGCAGGCTTAGAATCATGTTGGTAGAACTGACGTATATAAGTTACTCCAAATTAATGTAAAATGTCAGGTAATTTACGTGTGCATAGTTTAAAGCTGTCGGCTTGCATACTTTCTGATATATTTGGATACAAAATAGAGAGCAATTATTAACAGTTGGCAGCCCTGGTGGCTCTTAAGAATACACTCAGTCATATCTGTTTATGTACACATATTACATACAAAATTTGGTTGAAATCCAATTGATAGTGTAGAAGTTATATGCATTTAAAAATTGGACTTATCAGAAGGCTTATAATTATTTTGGCAACGCTGTCATGTATGGCCACCTGGAAATTAAACTGAAATAGTATTATCTACATGTGTGCCAATTTTAGAATAGCTCCCATGTATACCTTCCAGGATATCCAAAATGGAGCTCAAATTTGTAGTGTGTTTTTTAGCAGTTGGTAACACTGGCATCTTTTTCAAATATGGGCCTGAGATATTCCGGTATACATCTTTACTCATACTAAATTTGGTTTCGATTGCTGCAGCCGTTTAGGAGTTGATATGGGGGACACACACACACAGCCAGACAGACAGAAGGACAGACAGACAGACACATTTTCCCGGATATATTTCATAGGTCTACTTTTTCCTCATTTTTAGCCTATTTTCAATTTTAAAAAAATAGGCTTATGAGATCACCTTTTGTCCGTGTGTGTGTGTGTGATTCGTGTGTGTGTCCCCCCCTAATAAAATCTAAACGGCTGGAGCGATTTCAATGAAACTCGGTATGTTCATAGCAATATTCCCGGCGACCTCGACCGTGCCCTTCAAATTTTGTTACGTCTCACCAATGCAAAATGGCGGCTGTGCGAAATATTTCACTAGCATTCAATATCTCCAAAACTATTACCGATATCGCCCTGAAATTGTGTACGGTGATAAAGGGTACTACTAGAAGTTCACCTATGAGACTTTCAAAAACCTGGTGACTACAAAACCAACATGGCGGTCAAGCGAAGTTGAGACTTTTAAATAGACTTTTCTCGCGATTTAACTATCCACACGTAATGAAACTTGGTACAGCAAATGTTTATACACATTGTAATGCACTGGAGTCTAATTTAGTTCAATTGTTTACATAACTTCAAAATGGCGGCTGTGCGAAATAATTCACTGACATTCTATATCTCCGAAACTATTACAGATATCACCCTGCAATTTAGTACGATGATAAAGGGTACTGATACAAGTTTACCTATGTATATTTCATAAACTTGTAAAGTAGAAAACGAACATGGCGACCAAGCGAAGTTGAGACTTTTAAATAGACTTTTCTCACGATTTAACCATCCAAACGTAATGAAACTAGGTACAGCAAGTGTTTATACACATAGTAATGCACTGGAGTCTAATTTAGTTCAATTGTTTACATAACCTCAAAATGGCGGCTGTGCGAAATATTTCACTGACATTCTATATCTCCGAAACTATTACAGATATTACCCTGCAATTTTTTACGGTGATAAAGGGTACTGGTACAAGTTTATCTATGTATACTTCATAAACTTGTAAAGTAAAAAACGAACATGGCGACCAAGCGAATTTGAAATATTTTAATAGACTTTTCTCGTGATTTAACTCTCTGAGCGCAGTGAAATGTGGTACAGTAAATGATTTTGCAGATTGTAATGCACTGCCATCTAATTTAAATCAATTGTTTACATAAACTCAATATGGCGGCTGTGCGAAATTTTTAAATTAAGTTTTTATTTCTGGTGTCGTAATCATGCGATCGAAGTGAAAGTTTGAATAATGAACCTAGGCAATAATTGTCCTTGAATGGTACATAATTCTATGGCCTATACATATAACAATCCTAAATGGCGAGCTTCCGAAATATTTAGACGGTTCTCAATATCTATGAATCTTTTACAGCAACCAAACTGATTTTTTTTTATGTTCATAGAGACTATGAACATATGTTCACCTATAGGACTTTCATTAACCTGGTGAGCACAAATCCAACATGGCGGCGACGCGAACTATAAATATTCAAATGGACGATTCTCGCGAATTAACTATCCGAGTGCCGTGAAACGTTGCACGTTAAATGCTTATACAAATGTTGATCAACTGGCATTTAATTTATTTCAATTGTTTGCATAATCACAAGATGGCTGCTGTGCGTAATTTTAATATCTCGTTTTTACTTCTTGTGTTCTAATCATGCGATTGAAGTTTGAATACCACGCGTACACAATAATCTTAATGTAATATTACAAAAGTAAAAATCCAACCTGGCGACAATCTGAAATATTTAGACGGTTCTCAATATCTACGAATCTGTAACAGCAATTAAACTGACATTTTGTATGTTGTTAGAAGAAATTAACATGAGCAGGATATATGAAAATAGGCTGTATAGTTCTTTACGGAACGACTTGTTGAAAAGTGTGAAAAGTAGGCAAAAAATGAATGTGATCTCGTCAATGGCGTTGTCTTAGCAACCTCTGATAGATCATCCCTCATCAATTTAAAAGCGTTGTTATGGTAACCTCTGATGGCACTTGACATTTTTTAAAATTCCGAAATCATTTTTCTCATCCCTTGGCGTAATGGTGGGTCATATCAAAAATTCTTTCAGACAAAAGTTTTAGGTAATTATTAGGGGAATATTTTCCATTTTGTACGGTTTTGATATTGTGCCTATTAAGAGAGATATGATTAATGTTTCCCGAAAAACCCATTTTTTTCCACCCCTTTGGTCAATGGATGGTGCTATCAAAAAACTTATTTGACATAAATTTTTGGCACTTATCCGACACATATTATGAACTTTGAATGGATTCGATATTTCACGTATTAAGAGAGTTATAGCGATATTTCACTTTTTCGAAAAAAGCCCCCCATTTTCACCCCCTTCGACCGATTTTGCCCATTAACGAACTCGACCGAGATTTTATAGGGATACATATTATGTAAAAAATTCAAAGTGATTGGTGCAAAATTACGGCAGTTATCGTGTCCACAAGAAACTGATATATATATATATATATATATATATATATATATAGATACATATATACATATATACATAAATTATATATAAACTTTTGAACTGACGGTGGTTTTGGGGTCTGGGGGATGTGAAACGCGAAGATATGTCGAAATTTTCCGGAAGTCGAAACATGGTACCCATTGCAATAGTTAGCTTTCTAATGAAATCTACCTAAAACCCTGTTTCTAAATCTAAACACTTGCCAATATTATACATGATTATGGTAATGACGTGAATATGGTATGGCCCCTCCCTTGATATTAATGGGTGAATAAAACGATATAACTTTGATATTTCAATAATAATAATAATAATAATAATAATTACACAATGACTTTAATAATAATAATAATAATAATAATAATTTGTACCGTAATCAAGATTACGTTACACTTGTAAGTAATGATTATTAAATACGTTAGAAGTGTAAAGTGTTAAAATGTTTGGCGCTACGGTGCTGCTAGTAGCAGGGCCTTGCTCGACACGCTGCAATATACAGTGGCCCAGCACCACATGGCGCCTGCGAGGTTCCATTCTATAGAGAAGGACCTCGCTGTATTAGCCTTATGTGACCGCTTGGGGTCGCTGTGTGGGTCTGTATGTGTGTTCGTCTGTCCTCTCGGTGTGTTCCTAACGCCTGAAAAAGAAAATCCACAGCCTGTTCCAGTCGTCCAACCGGGTCAGGGATGGAATGAATGAGCCCCCCATCTAGCGGCGAGGATATGAACTGTTCTGGCTGCCGAAGCCCGTCGCGCTTCTCAGGCCCTAACGCCTGAACTAAGTTAAATAAAACTGGAAACAGAGGAAACCATCATCCTTCCATACACCTTAACTTTTCTTTTTTATATTACCGCCATCTTTGAGATATTAAAATGGCGTTCACTTGAATTTGCAATGCATAAAACGCCTATAGGCTAACTTATTGATCAGAACCTTATTCAATTCAGTAAACAACGTACGGTACCATCATATTAGAGGATTCGAAAAGTGTATTTTTTCCTTGGCTAATTACTGTAATTTCAATGTGGAAGTCGTGCATAATTTTCAAGAATTATAGTCGAAAGTAGACAGATTCTATAGGTCTAGACCTATTCTGAGTATACGAGTCTGACGATAAATGACATTCCAAACCCCTACGGTAATTAAAGCAACAACATCGAATTGAAGCCATTGAGTAGCCGTGCTCGTATAGTTGTCCACCACGACCGCATGGGCAGCCGCAGCAAGTCCGGAGATCGTAGGTTCAAATCTCGGCGCTGACAGCAGTTATCCTGAGTTTGGTTACTCTCCAGATTTTTCTACACTCCCTCCAGGCAAATGTCGGGATAGCAGCCTACCTTATGTCAAGTCCCGGGTCACCTACCTCATCCCTGTCCCTAGATTTGTGCTCAGTGACTTTAATCCCAGGAGCAGTGTGAGCCGTATGTTAAAGAAACTTGGGTGGGAATCACTGGAGGCTAGGAGGATGAAATCTAGACTCTGCGCTATGTACAACACGTATACAAATCAACCAGCATGGGGTGAGCTTAGCAACCGATTGGGAAAGCCCACTTACATGGGTAGGAGCGATCATCCTTTCAAAGTTAAGGGCCGACCACAGCGAACAAATTATGGTAAATATTCTTTTGTAAACCGTGCCATTGATAACTGGAACTCTCTACCTGCCGCAGTCTTAGAGCCTTTTCCCAAACATATAGGTGTGTTTAAGAAAAGACTGACTATTTGTGTAAATACTCCAGTTTAATTGTTGTATAATTGTTATTGAATTGTTATGTATAATTATTTATTTGTTATGTATATACAATTTGCCACCGGGGGACACACCCCCCATTGCAAATAAATGAATGAACATGAATATGAATATAATACTGTTACACACACTACTACACACAGTCATCATATAAATATAGGTTATCAGACAAATTCAACACACATCCAACGTGACCCAAGGCCCTAAATTTAATTAATAATAGCATCAACAACAACAAGAACAACAACAATAATAAGAAACCATTGTGTTCATCGTTAGTATTATGATGTGCTTTACAGGAGTGATCGAGTCATGTAAGCTGGAAGTGAACAGCAAAAGGTATGAACCAGGAGGGCTACACGCTACACCTGTAGGCAATTAGAGTGCGGGGGCGTGATGCCCTCCTGACCTTCCATTGGGCTTGAAGGTGAAGGTTGTGGGACGACCATTCATAACTTCACTTTCAACAGACCTGCTTGCCATCTCATCCATGTTGAGACACGAGTGAACATGAAGGTCAAGAAAAATTTTCTGGAGAGACATTTTGAAACCACACGCAGTTTTACGAAGTCACAAGGAATAGTGTTGTTTAAAACGTTAATGAGTAGAACAAAACAGACTTCGAGACCCAAACACAAATCTCCTGTATTCATATCACATCTTCCCAGGGGCTCACGACTAGTGGGACGTGGGTTGGCGACCACAGGACCCCAGCTGAGTCCAGCATTGCTTCCACTTACTTGTGGCCGGGCTCCTCCCTGCCATCTTTCCTGTCGACCTCCCTTGGTTAACTCTTGTTCTCTTCCGACACCGACGGTGTTAGGGTATCCAAGGCCAAGGGTGTCTTTCACTTTCCCGCCTTAATTGGCCCTTGTCTCATCTTTCCTGATCTCTCGTTCTTCGAGGGGTCAGACCTCTTACTTTCTCTTCTTGATAATCTCCTGCCTTGTGCTCAAGGAGGGAGGGTGTTTGTAGCCCCACCACGTAAAGTGCACCTTGGATAGTGCTACCCCCTCAAGGGCTCACGGCTGGTGAGTTCTTCACTCTGAGCGTTTCTGTTTTTATGGTTTTCGTTTATAATCTTCATCTGGGGTATCTCTCATGACATTCCACCAATAGTGTGTAAGCATAGACGAGTTCCGCTTGCCCTGATACCTTCTTTCCATTGCTGAAACGTCTTGATGAAAGCGCTTCCCCGTGCTCGTCACTCACAGCCCCACAATTGCTTGGAAAGTAGTCGAAATGTGAGTTCAAAAAGTGTATTTTGAGCGTCATATTACAACCTAGCTCTTGGTATGTCCTCAAAACTTCATTAAGAGCTAATTTGTAATTTTCAGTTCTTCGATTTCCCAAGAAATTGTGAACATGATAAAGGCTTCCCATACAGTACTGCTTTGTCTTTCCCATCAATTCCTTTCTTCGGCTTTTCCCAATTAAATGGGGTCGCCGGAGCCAACCAGGCCCATTTTGGTTTTGGCCGGGGATTTAAGGCCGCATACCCTTCCTGGCACCATGTGATTTTTCAGGTGAAAATTCCTCCCCTTTGTCACCGAGATTGGAACCCCGGCCGTCCAGGTGAAAGACGAGCAGCTAGGCCACTGCGCCATCACGCTCCTTTGTCTTTCCCTTCAATGACCCTATTAAATGTTCCATCCTTTAACAGCTCTCGAATTTGTGGTCCAACGAAAATTCCCTCTTTGATCTTTGCATCACTGAGATGTGGGGATTTTGTCTTTAAATGCGTGAAAGCTTCTCCTTCTCGATTTCACTAAATCTTCATAAGTCCGAGCTTTATATGTAAAGGTGGCAATACGATATTATTACGGGAAACTGAGGGAATGTACTGAATATACTCTTTCCTTTCACGTAAGTTTTTCTGTAACTTACCTAGTGTAATTTCCTGTAGCACTTGATTTCTTATTTACCTGTGAAAATTAAAGCTCAAACACAGAAAATTACTGAGAATTAAGAGCACATATGTTCTATGAGCAGAGCAATGGACATTTATATAAGTATTACATATAAGTATTATTTGTGCTAATGGTAAGCTGCTATGTACTCGTAATAATTCACTAAGGTTTGCAGACGGTTCGGTATTCATAATATGGAAACTACATAATTGAGCTCTTGTGTATTCCTTATATATTTTGTATACCTTGTTGTAATATAGCCTATCCATACGATGAATAATAAATAATAATCACATAACTGAATTATATAAATGTGCATTCATTAGGAGCGTCAGGACACAGGGCGTTCCCCAAAACTATTAATTCAACATTCCATGGCTCAATGTATTAATAAAACTGATATAACTAATGAAAGTTAGTGAAGTTTCACTTTCGCCCGCCAGGCAATACCGAGTACAAACTTATACACGCCATGAAGTAAAGTTGCATACTGTACGTCTTATTATACCATGCAATCAAGGAGATCGCATCCTTGACATTTAATGGAAGTGATGCAACTTCTGCCGGTTTTAATCTCACCTCAGCAGATTATTTTACCTGACATTTTTTGTTCCATTCTTATGCTTGCTGTATGTTTACATCCTATTTAACTACAATATGCACATTTCTGTGTGCGTTTTTATTTTTGGAATCATTTGTGTACTAAATCCCTGGCTCACTGAAGGCAATCAATCAAGCCCAAATTCAAACATTGGAATATGCAGGGATTTTTTTTTATCCAGACCATCCATTTTTAATGCACACCTTTATATAACTTACTCATTCAAGAGTGAAATCATTCAACAACGTCAAAGTTATTATAGAGGTACACCACCCTCGAAAATAACAAAAATAAAACCACAGTAGTTAAAATCTTAAAAGGGACGTAATACCAAAAACTTTTGTTTTTAATCGTTAACTACAGAGCGTGCTTGAACTTATTTTGCACAATGTTCCTTCTTCGTTTCTTCCCAATTGTACCCTTGCGTACCACATGGGCACACAATAACTCTTCATTCGTTCACTGTGTTCCTCTTTGCGTGCTTCTATCCAGCCTGTATTTTTCCTTTTAGGTTTCTCTGCAAATTTATGTTTATTTACTAGGCTTCTAAATTTTACTCTATCTGGAATGGTTTTCTCTTCATGTATTTCTGTTAACCAATTGTTGCGGATTTTCAGGGTTAGCGCTAGATTTAGAATTCTCTTTGTCAGCCTGTCGTTATCCATTCTGTGAAGGTGTCCATAGAATTTTAATCGTCGTTTTCTGATAGTATCTGTGATTTTTTCTACGGATTGAAAAAATTCATGTAGTTTCATTTTCATCCAAATTCCATTTTCAAACTTTGGTCCTAGGATTTTTCTGAGAATTTTCCTCTCTTGTTTCCCGATGCTTTTCATTTGAGACCTCCCCCCCCCCCTTCCCCCCAATTATCAGTGTTTCGGATGCACACACTGCCTCTGGTTTGATGACTATGTTGTAGTGTCGTAATTTTGCATTCTTTGAGATACATCTTTTGTTGTATCTGTTCCATGTGATTTTGTAAGCCCTTTGCAATTTAGCATGTCTTTCTTTGTAAGCTTCCTGATTTAACCCTGCTGGCTGAATAATTTCGCCTAGATACTTGAATTTGTCTACTTGGGAAATTACTCCGTATTTGGTGATTAGCGGATGATTGTCAAATCTTGATTTAGTGCCTTCCATAAACTGCGTTTTTTCAATTGATATTTGGAGTCCGGTTCTTGCGCCTATTGCATGCAATTTTTCTATGGAGTGGATTGCTTCTTGTCTGTTGTTTGAAAGGATTTCAAGGTCATCTGCGAAAGCCAAGCAATCAAGGTGAATTCTGTCTTTAAGACATCTGCCAAAGGTTATACCTTTAGTTTCTTTTCTCCATTCACGAATCACTTTTTCCAAAACTAAATTGAACAGTAATGGCGATAGTCCCTGTCGGACACCAGTTCTGATCTGATATCGAACGGTTCAGAAATATCTCTCAAACGTTTTGATGTTGTGTTGGTCAGAGTATGTTTAATCAGTTCCCTCGTTTTGCGGTCGACTTGGAATTCCTTTAATATGTTGATCAGGGTCTGCCGATCTATGGAATCATACGCCTTTTTGAAGTCAACAAATGTGATTACCGTTTGTTTGGTTTTACGAATCTGAAGTATGGCTTTTAGGTTTAGGATTTGTTCTGCGCTGGATCTCCCTTTTCGGAACCCAGCCTGATAATCTCCGATCAGGTGATCTGTTTGTTTCTCTAATCTATTAAGTAAGACTTTAGAGAAGATTTTATAGATTAGTGAGAGGAGAGAGATTCCTCTATAGTTATTAATATCTGATTTGTCCCCTTTCTTGTGAAGTGGGTGAATCAATGCACATTTCCAATCCTCTGGAATTTCTTCAGTATACCAGATGTGTCGTACGATTTCTTGAATACTCTGGGCCAGTTTGTCACCACCTATTTTCAACATTTCAGCGATTATGCCATCTTCTCTTGGTGTTTTGTTATCTTTTAAATTCCGAATCTAGATTCGGTGTTGGTTTTTCATAGGTGAATTGTTCTTTCGGAGATTCACAGTTTAAAAGGTCATTGAAATGGTTTGCAAGGAGTGCACAATTTTCCTTATTACTTTTTCCAAAGTTTCATCTGTACGTTTGAAGCAGAGACTAGGTGCCTGGTAATTGGATATTTCTTCTCTGAATGTTCTGTAGAAGTTCCGTGTGTTGTTCTTCTTGAAATCTTCGATTTCCGCCAGTCTGTTTTGATCATATTTTCGTTTTTCGGATCTGATGATTTTTGAGGTTTGTTTCTGTGTTTTGAAGAATTATTATTATTATTATTATTATTATTAAAAATAACAGCAGATTCCATTATTACTTCAAACATTAAATATACTAAAATATTCTCTAAAACATGCCCGAGTCTCGTTCTTTCTATGTACTGTGCCCAATCAGTCACGGCAGTCTGGCATCGAACTCGGGTCTCATCAGAGAAGACCAGGCACATGGTTATGCCTAGAGTCGAACCATTGATCTCTGAGGGGGAGCAATTACAGGGAACCCAAAGAGCAATGAGAGGTATAATGACATATAATATTGTAGCATGATTTCACGACCCATATGTGAATATCATAGCAGTTTAAGGTGAAGAGTTGCAGCCAAATGCAAGGAAATATACGTTTTCAGAGCATACGAGAATGAGAGGAGGACAGTTTGGCGTTTTACAAATTACACTTAGCAAGTGGGCGGAGATCGTAGGCGCCGAGCGCACTATTTCCGTCTGGACCGAGGAGACAGCCCAAAATTAATGGCTCGGGTATTCACCGCTTGACAACGATGGAATCGGGAGTAGGGATGATTGCCCACGGAAATTAATTAATTACAGCCGAGTGGAGCATTGAAATGGAATGAAATATACACCCAGGTGAATATATTCACGGAGAGGTAATTTAGGAGTGGTTTTTCACCTAAATTAATGCCTGTATCTCCAAATGAACGAATTACAACCTAGCCTACGCTCGAGAGCAGTGATTTTGTGACCAGCCAAAGGGGAACCACCACGATGGCGTCCTAACGCGCTGAACTAAGGCAATTAATTGTAATTAATTGGCCGAAGCGATCGCTGGCACGCGAATGTTTATGAAACCTCCTCACTTGAATAAACAAGGTGTATATGTCATTTCGGCTGAAGAGGTATTATTTCAAGGAAGGAGTCGCTCTCATGTGTCCAGTGGACTATTTTGTACGAGAAACCTTTATAAGGTGGGAGCAGTGCAGACCAAGGGAGTTGTCTTGTTGTCTTCAGTCTGTATACACGTAACTGATACGCTGCCAGTAAGCACGCGAAATGTTAAAGTATCAACGCCCAGCCGTCGAAGAACAATAGAAGCAAGTCATAAAGCTTCATAAGTAATCATGAAGTGCGTCGAAGTAATTTAATACAGATAGGCCTGCTTGCCATCTCTTGATGAATGCAGTACATTTGCATTTGTCTGTTGGCACAGGCTAGAGTAAAAGGTGGCTTTTCACCGATGTCTCAGTCTCACTCATGGCTGTGATTATATGGAAGCTACTGAGGTATGGGTGGTGCTTAGTAATGACATTCGGGGCACAGTCAGTGCCTGTGATTGCTGTGAAAAGTTCTACTCATAGGGTTAGTACTACCGTTCTGACTCAGTGAGGAAAGCAATGGCAAACTACCTCACTCCTCTTCTTGCCTAGTACGCCTCAATTTAGCGCTGCCTTGGGTTTTTGTGGGTATCTACTCACATAACCTAACGGCGGTACATTTTGAGGATCCAACCAGCCTTCGGGCTGACTACCTAACAGACAGACAGACAGATTTATCTATTATCTGACGCAAATATAAATTCGCCACAGCGAAAAAGGAACTTAAAATGTTTTTGAACATTTCATATACCGGGAGGTATTGTCAGAATTGTATATGACATTATCATCAGGATCACTACAATGATGGGAGCTTGGGAAGCATTGCAACTTCATCTTGACAGAGAGCTGAACGATGTTGCAGGTGACGAGGATCGAACGTCCGTAAAACGCTGTTAGATTTTCACGTAGACCAGCGGTTGGCGTAATTGCATCGCATATCTGAGATCAGGCGTAGGAGAAGTCCGATTTAAGGATCAACCTGTGAAGTAGTGAATAAGTGTACATAAATTGTGTAATAGTGATTTAAAAGTGTTCATGTGTATAGTGATTAATATGCATTGTGTAGAAGTGAAAGAGGCCACTGATAAAAGTATGTTTATCAGGTGGAAAATGTGTGAATTTAAGTGTTGTGTAAAATATAACGTGATGGCTTAAATCAAGCGTCATGGTGGGCCTGAAGCTGAAATGCTGGCACTATCCAGCGAAAAAGAAAAAGTGAGCACCAATTTACAATGTTATTATAACTAAATAGTTCACCCTGTAACGATTTATCACTTTGAGAATAAGATGTAACAGTCACTTACTGAACTAGTTTTCACCACTCGTCTTGAATAAAATATGGCTTGGAAGGTGATTTGTTTAGGGCCATTTAGGTCGAAAATAGTGATGGATGTAACGGTAACGTTAAATGAATAATAATAATAATAATAATAATCTGGGGTCGGCAACAGTAAAGTAATAGGCACTTTTGGCCTAAATAACGTTCAAAGTGTGTCATGTCTAATATAAAGATACTGTATTTTGGTAAACAGTAAGAAAGTAACGTGGAATATAGCGAAATACGAGAGCTTTTTCAGTGTCAGTGAAATGTGAATGAATATTTAATACGGTCAAATCTTAGGATTATGTTTGAGGACCATTAAAGTAAAGTAAGCCAGTAAATTTATACATTTTTATTAGGAGCTATTTAAAGCTTTGGCTTAAGTGGTATGACAGAGAGAACGCGGGTGCCTTAATAATTGAGTCATCTATGTGAAGTATTGTTTGAAGCCGCATATTGCGGGCAGAAATAACGTAAAATCCAGTGATTTACGTAAATAAATAATTGCGGGGACCAACTAGTATAGCTTGCGCGTTAGGTGAGAAGTTGGCTAAATCTACGAGTAGTATCGCCCTTGAGCATACTGTATTATTCGCAGCGAATTGGACAGAGCCTGTCTGTATCCATCGTTTGCATGAATTATGGCCACGTATGACGTCCGTCGAGACGCAGTGAGCATGTGTATAAATGATCTACCCTGAGAGGTAAGGATCATATTCGTCGTTTAGGAAACGCAGATTTCCTTATATTTTATTGACAGCTGCTGGTGAAAATCGTGGATTTTCACTATGATGCGCGTCTAAAGCCACAGTAGTCACCACAGAACGGCAAGGCTATCACAGAATTTCATCCCCAGCCATGAATGTTAATAAGGAGCCGAGTTGAGCCCAAAACACTATAAAGATAGGTGTTACATAATTAAATGACTCAATTACTTAGGAACCACACCTAGCGAAACTCCAGTACTGCAATTGTAAACAAACTTGACCTTGACAGCAGATGAGAGGAGGTGGGGTTGTAGACCTCTTCTGCGGCAGCCATCTTGGCTAGCCAGCTGGAACGAATTTTATTGCCTGCTGAGGGGGAGAAGGTCGGTCGGCCAGTCCCTTGTAAATTAGAGACACAGTGGGACACTGAAGAATCTCTATATTTCAATATGCATTTAAGATATGATTATTATGATGATGCCAATTGAATTGAATGGTGTGTTGCAACACACATACGTTGTTGGATCAAAGAAATCAGATAATATTTGGGTCAGTTATTCTCTGAGGAGGAAAACTGAACCAAAATAATGTAGGCATCTTCCTTTGGAGTGCATTTTGCCAGTTCACGCTAATTTATGCAGACGGGTATGTGATTTCCCAGAACATGACACGTTTGTAACGACATAAGCCCGACAAGACCCAGAAAATCGTTGTATGGTGAAACTATAAAATATTCTATCCATGTTTATTTTGGAAGGGAAGGGTACCACTTTTTAAAGCGTTCATAGTGATGGAAAGAAGGAAGATGATTCACACGACACAACAAATAATTGTTAATTAAAGCAGAAAATAATGAATTTATGCTAAGCAAAGTAAATGCCATAAGAAACGGAGTAATGTTTTATTAATGTCATTTTAATATGATATATGACTTTTGTGTTATGATACTCCAGTTAAGTAATTGTGTCACTTGATGAACACTATGGAAACCCATGGAAGTCTGAATGTATCATTGACAGGATGCTAGAATTAGATTTGAGTGCAGTGTAGCACTATTTTAAGAAGAAAACTCACAGAATAACCCTATTTTTATTTGTGGGAATTAAATATAATTTGTCCTTTATTTGTATTTGTTGTATAGCCATGATTTTATACCAGTAAATATTTTATGTTAGGAATATGTTGTGTATTTCATGTAGAGTAGTTACCTGGTAGACTCAAATCCTGAGCATGTGGTCGTATGGTGGACAGGAACGTCCCATACCTCGAAAGACCGTGAGTTAGTTGGGATACGAACACATGGTCCACATGATGACAGTTGGGTACAGTACTGTGTTTGAATATGTATTGTTTGTGCTCAATTTCAATGAAGTACGTCTGCAATTACAGCTTGCCTTTTATCTTTTCGAATGAGATTTACACTCACGCACTAGTAATCAAATAAAAATATATACTTACTCGCATAAGAGTTGCTGTCTTAGTACTGTATGAACATATGAAAGGTTCTCTGTAATTTAATGTGTGCTCATTTTAAGGATCTACTGTATCCAGAACAGAAGTTATTGGGACTTGAAACCACATGCCACTCAAATCAATTTGAAGTGTATTCAACTCTCACTTTTGATCAATTATATCGTGTGTTATCTCCTTGTTTGTATAGCATCACAGTACTTTATATTTCTATAGTCTGCTCTATAACAATCAACAGGTATCTCTTGACATTTGCAGCACAGTCAGTGAAGCACAATCACTATGAGGACCGCTAATTCAGTTGCGCTGAATACACCGCCAATATGCCAGAGATAGTCAAACAGACAGGTGAGGGTCATCACTATCAGTGTCACCACCAGTCGTCTCGAGATTCAATTACTCAACCACACTTCAGCCCACAAACGAGTGTGTCGCCTCTCTAACACAAAGAATCAATTACACACTTGTATTTCCATTAGATATAGAGACACATGAATTCATTAGATTCTGCCTCGTCATATCCGACACGTTGTGATAGCTGTAATGGAGGACAACAGTCTCTTCATTATGAAGATAACATAATATTTATTATGCTCTCCAAGTGTTAGAATGAATTCTCTCACGGTAGAGAATTGATTAATGTTCATTTTATCTAAGTCGAAATAGTTGTTGATTGTTCTAATTTGCTACTGTTAATGCCAAGTAGTCTTGGGATGTAACGCTGTTACTAGCAACAGTTAGTTTTGCAGTAACGAAGGGGTTACAACATGGCTAATTATATCTATATATACAAAGCACAAAGTTTGTCTGTCTGTCTGTCTGTCTGTTATGTATACAAATCTACACCGTTTCACCGATCTGAACCAAAATTTGTATACTTACCCTTTGGAACCCTGCGGGTAACCCTGTCAACTTTAAATTTCGGACAGACCACCCCATTCCCTGCATTTAGGCCATTTTGCACAAATCTACACCCTTTCACCGATCTGCACCAAAATTTGTATACTTACCCTTTGGAACCCTGCGAGTAACACTGTCTGCTTGAAATTGCGGACAGACCATTCCATTCCCTGCATTTAGGCCCTGTGTCCCAAATCTAAACCGTTTCACCGATCTCAACAAAAATTTGTATATTTACCCTTTGGAACCCTGCGAGTAACACTGTCCTCTTAAAATTTCGGACAGGCCACCCCATTTCCTGCATTCAGGCCCTTTGGTCCAAATCTACACCGTTTCACCGATCAGAACCAAAATTCGTATTCTTACCCTTTGGTACCCTGCGAGAAACACTGTCTGCTTGGAATTGCGGACAGACCACTCACTCCATTCCCTGCATTTAGGCCTTTTGGCCCAAATCTACACCGTTTCACCGATCTCAACCAAAATTTGTATATTTACCCTTTGGAACACTGCGACTAACACAGTCTGCTTGAAATTGCGGAGAGGCCACTCCAACCCCTGCATTTAGGCCGTTTGGCACAAATATACACCGTTTCACCGATCTGACCCAAATTTTACATACTTACCCTTTGGAACCCGACAACTAACACTGTTCACTTTAAATTTCGGACAGACCACACTATTCCCTGCTTTTTGGCCCTTTGGCACAAAACTACACCGTTTCACCGATCTCAAATAATTACCCTTTGCAACTCGACGAGTAACACTGTCCACTCGAAATTTCGGACAGACCACCCCATTCCCCGCATTTAGGCCCGTTGGCACAAATCTACATCGTTCACCGATCGAAAACAAAACGTGTATACTTACCCTTTGGAACCCGATGAGTAATACTGTCCACTTAAAACTTTGGACAGACAACTTCATTTCCTGCATTTAGGCCCTTTGGCAAAATCTACCCTGTTTCACCAATCTGAGCCAAATTTTACATACTCACCCTTTGGAACCCGACGTGTAACACTTTCTACATGACATTTCGGATAGACCATTCCATTTACCGCATTTAGGCTCTTTGGCAAAAATCTACTTTGTTTCACCCATCTCAACCAATCTTTATGTAAGTTACTTACCCTTTGGAACCCGACGAGTAACACTGTCTGCTTGAACTTTCGGACAGATCACTCCATTCCCTGCATTTAGACCCTTTGTCACAAATCTACATCGTTTCACCAATCTGGATCAAAATTTTTATACTTACTCTTTGGAACCCAACGAGTATCACTGTCCACTTTAAATTTCTGACATACCTCTCCATTCCCTGCATTTAGCTCAGGAATCACTCGGGGTTGCCAGCTTCCTAACTCACCCGCCATGAGCCCTTGAGGGTGTACCAGAAATGGTGGGGCTACACACACCCTGCCTCTTTGAGGGCCTTGAGCAGAAGACAGGAGATATAATGAAACGGAATAGAAGGCAGACCCCTCGAAGAATGAGGGCATCAGGAAAGATGAGACAACGGCCAATTAAGCGGGAAATTGAAAGACTCCCTAGCCCTCGGATGCCCTAATACAGTCGGGGTCGGAAGAGAACAAGAGTTGCCCAAAGGGAGGCCGACAGGAAAGAGAACTGAAAGGAGCCTGGCACCAGGAAGTAGAAGCGACAAGTTGTGAGACTCTGGGGGGGGGGGGGGGGGCAGTTTTGAGAATAGCTTGCTGATTCATCGCGAGGTGACATGAGATGACTTTCCAGAGCTGTCTATACTGATGCCAGCACAGGGCCGTTGCTCAAGCCACTGTGGTGTTGCGAAAGTGTGAGTGATACCCCGGCCAATCTAAATACGATGGGGAACCCCGAACGTGTGTCATCATATTTCGTCATCATCTACGATCATCTCAGGTTCGTGCAGCTTGGACCCATTTTCTTTGCCGAGCAGTATGCCATAAGCTCTTTCACTAGACGTATCGAGTACAGGCCTAAGCCAGAAAATAAGGTTGAGACTTTGGAAGACATCGAAGCTAGACATCTGAATTGCCTATATCAGTTGTAAATTACAGCATGTTCGTTTAGTAGTCATTTTTTCACTACCTTATTATTATCATCATCATAAGTGCAAATGACCTAGATGTTACGCGCATCATACCACTAATCACCGCCGCATAAAGTCTTTCTCGACTGTGATTTTTAAAATATTTATTTTTATTACAGTACATTGTGTACATTATAAGTTGAAGTGTCAATTCAATACAGGTAGTAGTTTCCCTCATCATCCTCATCATAAGAGCAAATGACCTAGATGTTACGCCCATTACACCATTAATCACCACACACAATAAGTCTTCCTCGCCTGTGAATTTTGAAATATGTATTTCTATTACGGTAGTTTGTAAGTTTGACGTGTCAATTCAACAGTAGTTTTCATTATCATCCTTATCAAAAGGGCAAATGACCTAGATATTACGCCCTCAATGTCTTTGGGTGGGTGGGGGGGGGGGGGGGGGCAAATGACCTAGATTTTATATTCATTATATTTCTAAGGAGACTTTGATACATTATCATCATTCCACCGGACGAAGCCGGGTACTACTGCTAGTTAATATAATAAAATAATCACTCTTCAGTCGGTCAATATCATTATGTGACGAATTACATAGGGCGAGGAAGAATATTTATTTATTTATTTATTTATTTATTTTATGAGTTTGGTAGTGGCAAAGTGGCGCATGGCCCTCTCTTAAACCTAACCACACAATATGGTAGTCTACATGTGAAACTATCTTATGAAATACAATAGATACAAGCATAATTTATTATAATGGTTATTAAAGAGTAAATTAACTGTGAAAATGCTAATATTAATGAAAAAGGCATATGAATAGTAATAATTCTACTGCTACTACTACTACTACTAATAATAATAATAGTGATAGAAATCACCATGTTGCCTATATAGGCCTAATATGTGAATAATAAACAAGTAATACTCCTGGAATGATACAGTATACATGCATTATTTATGGTGACTACTCTAAAAGGTTAATTTTAGGATTATGCGATTCTACCTTCAAGTGGTTATCAACAGACCCTGATCATTCGGGTTGAGGTTTAAATTTATATATTGTCAATCTGAAAACATCTCTTACACTTTTTGGAAAGGAGTATTGAAATTTTATGGACACATTATTAGAATGAACAATAACAGACTAACTAAAAGAATTCTTAACCTGGGCCTTTCATTAAAACACAAGAAATTGAAATTGAAACAGATCTCCTGGAAATCAACATCTCAGAAGACATTGTACGGGGCAGATATAAATTCAGAACCAAAATCGATAATCACCAAGTTGGAGACAAACCAGACACCAGAGCCACTATAACTTGGACAGAAGAACGAAGAAAGAAGCTCAGTGAGAGGACGAAGAGATTTTGGGAGGAAAAGAAGGCCAACACATTAACTAAGCAGGTTCAATCGTGCTCCTGAATTAAAAAAAAAAATCACAATGTTAAAAATCTTTCTATAATATCCTATTATCCGAGCTCAGTAATACGTCCTACCATCCATCACAATTCACACGAGTCTGTCAGCAGTATTCAACAGCTAGTTTTGGCATGTGGCATTAAATTTCTTTATGTTTTTAGAATTTCTGATATCGGCACGAGTTGAATTCCTTAGACAAGACCCAGCTACAGCCAAGTAACAATTGAACATGGATGAGTGATTGATGGAATGTAAAGTTTCGAAGCCATTCCTTCAGTGTTGCATACACAAACTGTTAGTTTTAACTCTTTAGTCGGTCAACAAGAATTTGCCCAATGACTGGGCAGGGGCACAATGTAGCCTATATAATATGTGAATAATAAACGAGTAATTAACACTCCTGGAAAAAAATACATGTTTTATTTATGGTGGCTATTATAATGGGGGCTGTGTAGCCCAGTCGGTAGAGGCGCTGAGATTCTAACTGAAAGGGAGTGGGTTCGATCCCCATCCAGGTAGTGGATTTTAGAAACTAAACTACCACTTTCGGAAATGTAAATAGCTCTGGGGTTCGCTCAGCCTACACCAAAAAAGAGTACCAGTGTAATTCCTGGGAGCATAGACGGCCGGGCGTGGAGCTGACAACTCCATCCCATCTACTGTCGACCAAAGTATTATGTGTACTCGAGTTTGAAGGTTGTTTGTGAAGTAACCAATAGACCTACATAAAGTCCAATAACATCATCATTTTTGTCGTTCTAATTTACGTTAGCTCATGTAGGTTTGGAATTTTTAATTTATATTTTAATATTTTTTGTCGCACTTGGAACACAAAAAGTGCACGTTTTTAAGCGTGTTTCAACCAAGCGTCACATTTAAGAATTATTATCTCAAAAACCCGTCATCAGATCGAATTCAAATTTTAACACAATATACATTGGAATGTTGTATATCTGCTTTATTAATTTCAAAATGTTGTGTGTCCAAGAAAGAAAGTTGTTATCATTTTTGTACGGTAACTTTTTCTCGGCTCGGGGTGGTTGGAAAATGTAGTTCTTAGTTGCGATGTAATCCTTATACATCAAAAAGTTATGCTGTATGACTGTGAAATACGTAAATTAACTCACTTATTTTATATCGGTTTGTATTTGTAGGCGGAAATAACACATCGTTCACCACCTACCCGCTCCGGGAAAGCTGTACAGCGTTGCTGTGATGGAGCCCATCACTTCCGAGCGAGGCACGCCATGATGCGTGATGGGCTCTATTTCGGCAACGCTGTACAGCTTTTCCGGGAGCGGGTAGGTGGTGAACGATGTGATATTACCGCCTACAATTACAAACCGATATAAAATAAGTGAGTTAATTTGCGTATTTCCCAGTCATACAGCATAACTTTTTGATGTATAACGATTACAACGCATCCAAGAACTACATTTTCCAACCACCCCGAGCCGAGAAAAAGTTACCTTAAAAAAATGATAACAACTTTTTTTCTTGGACACGCAACATTTTGAAATTAATAAAGCAGGTATACAACATTCCAATGTATATTGTGTTAAAATTTGAATTCGATCTGATGACGGGTTTTTGAGATAATAATTATTAAATGTGACGCATGGTTGAAACACGCTTAAAAACGTGCACTTTTTGTGCTCCATCTGCGAAAAAAAATATTAAAATATAAATTAAAAATTCCAAACCTACATGAGCTATCGTGCAATAGAACGACGGAAATGATGATGTTATTGGATTTTATGTAGGTCTATTGGTTACTTCATAAACAACCTTCAAACTCGAGTGCACATAATACTTTGGTCGACAGTAGTGCTGTTGTCACAAAGAGTGGAAACCTCTATCTTCCACTGCTCCTAGGGCCGCCATGCACGGAGTTGGCTTTGCTGACTATTATAATACAGTAGGATAATTTTAGGATTACGCGTTTCTACCTTGAAGTGGTCATAATCAGATCCTGATCACTGTGGTTAAGGTTAATTAAGGTTAGTTATGTTTTTGAAGTACGTATTCGTACGAGTATTACGCACGTGTATACGTACATTTAGAGCAACACAATGTAATACATAAAATAAATTAGAACGTGCACTTGAATTCTAGTATCTATTGTATATGGTTGCTTACATCTGAGCGCTGACGTTTGCTTCACACATTGTACGCATTCGCGCGCTTACTCCCTACTGATATGCTACGGAATGCTGAATATTGGCACCTTTACGCGCGGAATCTGTTATCAGAAATTCTAACTTGCTTAAAAAGGATTTGAGACTGGAAACACTGTAAAAAAAATGCTGTATGTTATGGATTCTGGAACTTTTCTCCTTGCTATTGCAGGCCATTTAACCCATCTTTAGACCATCAGTGTCCATTTATGCTTGCAGCCGGTCTTTGGTCAATAACCACTTTCAATATCCTAAGAAAATATCACATATAACTGACAAATTTTGACAAGTTTTGCAAGTTTATAATAACTGTTGCAACTAAATAAATATACATAATTATTGTAAATGCCATTACCCATTTGTTTGTAGACAGATTTAACGGCCTAAGTGTAAAGGATCTGTTGATGATCGCTGACGATCGAAACTGGTCACCCATGAAAATTTATTTATCACATGTAATTATTTTCGTGTTGACCGACTGAAAAGCATAATTTCGATTACTAATATAACACTGAAAATGGCTTCCAATAAGATAATTATTATAAAATCCGTATTATTTAATCTGGAACACAATAAGTGATTTGAACGGAGATATTCTCTGTAGCCAGTCCAGTGGAAGATGGAATCACAGTCTCAATAAGGATGGTGCTTTGCCTAAGGACCATACTTTTCAGAGCTCAGAGGCGTTCTGCTTTATGAGCCCAAGTTCAAGATCTTGGCCTTAGTCAAGCAACGAGCCTCACTTTGATGGAATAATTACGAAATAGCAATAGTTGGTTCGACCGACTCTCAAAGAAGCTTTCATGAAAGTGAGTAGAGGCCACAAAACAGACCAAAAGGGAAGTGAGGGAAGTTGGTAGCCTGCCAGATGGAATTAGAGAATGAAGCGAGTTGTCGAGATTGCGTGTTGAGCGTGGGAGGACATCATAACTTAGTGCCCATTTCATTTCCTCTAAACGCAGCATCTACTGGCTATGTGCCTCAGGAATAACACAAATGTAATTGGAAGATATGCAGTTACACAATTTCCACTCACTGTTCTACCACCCCATTGAGACAGATCAAATAGTAACCGCATTGATTCTACTTCCTGCTCCAAACATCGTAGGTTCGGCCGAGTTAGTTGTATTTTTGAAGCACAGGAAAATTAATTACACTCCATTCGGCTCCACAAGTACAAAGTAGGGGTCTCCTTTTCACTAGGTACGAGTGGGTGGATCTTGCATGACCTATCGTTGTAGTGATAGAAGCCATTTTTCAGTGCTGAGGAACCGGACCACAAGGATCAGCTCTAAAAACCAGATAAGTTGACTTCTCTCCATTACTTCCAGTGCATTTGTGTATTTTGACTGTGTAGGCCTATTCGCCACGCGAGACATTGCAATACAATTAGGCCAGTAGTTTAAATAGGAACGGTTGATTTAGAACAATAATAACGAAATAGGCAGACAATTTCAATACTGCGATTATCCATAATTAAAATTCGATAGACATCAGGAAACATACTAAATCCACATTATTATTATTTATTTTGCGCATGCGCTTACACATTCTCAGCATTTGCTGGAAAGAAAACATTTACAATCCCAGATACCGTACATATCACAAGGAGCAAATTCTTGGTGACTGCATTGAGTAGTAGCTTCATATTTCCCTCATTGCTTCAGGCCTGATTGCCCAAGAACAGCCTTACTACGCGACACGTAGAAAGTATGACTGTTTTCTGCATCAGTTTGAAAAGGCCTGGGTCTAATTTCAACGCCGTGAGAGAAATGTATTTACGCACAGAGTGTCGGGCTCCTGAGTAGCAGACTACCTACTAAAACTCCCCCGTTACTTCTGAACACTAGCCTGGAACCGTTTATCACATTACTTCAGGCTAGAGTCATTTTATATTTGCCCGTAGGTCACTCTTCCGTAATGAATCATCTTCAGTGGCGATCTAGATCCGTCTTCTTTGTTCGGAGGATGTCTTCAACAAAACTTGCTACAAGTTTCCAATGTTCTTCATTTTGTAGCATAACCGCAACAATATTGTCCGGAGATATCTCTACATCAATTTGATCTTGAAGAGACTGCCTACTTTGGACCCACCGTCCACAAGAGAAGAAGGTGAGATTGACATTATCTACCTCATTACCACAGTAGATACAATCTGGTGAATCCATTTTCCCCATCTTCTTAATTATAATAATAATAATAATAATAATAATAATAATAATAATAATAATAATAATAATAATAATAATAATAATAACAATAATAATAACGCAACAACCATAGAAGTGTATTATACTGTCTGTATATAGTTCAAACGTTACACAAGTTTTTACAAACTTATGTAATATAAATAGTATATATATTTTATTTGTGTTTAAGTGTGATTCATAAACATCATATAGGCCTATTAGTTAAGTCTACTTGAAGAGGACCTGAAGATGAACGCGTGACGTTCGAAACATGTAATCCAATTAAGTAGGTATTTGTACATAAAAAGTGTGTTTGCTTGTAGGTTATGTAAATACTTGTTTCCCGCCTAATGTAATTGGGCACAATTCATGTTGACCGACTGAAAAGCTTTCTTTATTTGCCCTATCCTTAATAATAATAATAACCACTGGCACTACAGCCCATGAAGGGCCAAGGCCTACCGCTGCCCAGCCATTTGGCCTGCAGATATTGGGGTGCCACGTGATCAGCGCATCGGGTCCCCTCGGCCGTTAATTTTGGTTTTCGTGATCGGGGCGCTGCCTCACTGTCAGACAGCTTCTCAATTGTCCTCAAGAGGCTGAGTGCTCCCCGTTCCAGCCCTCACGTCAGTTTCTAAAATCCCTGACGGAGCCGGGAATCGAACCCGGGGCTTCCGGGTGAGAGGCAGTCACGCTACCCCAACACCACGGGGCCGGCTTTGAGCTATCCTTAGTCTAAAAAGAACGGATTCTCTCTGCGACCGGAAAGAGCTCCGCCACTCGCGAGTAGATCCCATTATCACGCTCAGTTTGCAGGGCGTTGGATCAGTCACCCACTTTTTTTTTTTTTGCGTATGGCTTTTTAGTGCCGGGAGTGTCCGAGGACATGTTCGGCTCGCCAGTTTTGTAGCTGCTTCGAGACGGACACCTAATGGGTGAGCTACAAGTACCGTTGGGGAGGGAAGTTGGAATGTAAGGGCGACGAGTTGGAAGGTAGCGGCTGTGGCCTATAGTGAGGGACCAACCCCGGCATTTGCCTGGAAGGAAGATGGGAAACCACAGAAGACCATCTTCAAGGTTGCCGGCGGGGGGATTCGAACCTCCTCGCCTCCCGGATGTGAGCGACTGCCATTAGTCATGCCGTAACCACCACGGCTAACTCACCCGGTAGTCACCCACTGACTCTCCAAGAATCCCAGTAGGCTACATGTCGGCGTAACTGAAAGCGATTACTTCTAACTGGTAACTCCATTGCTGGAGGTGGTAGTGATACTGATTTCCTGTTCACTCTCGTAAGTCGAAGAGACGGGCATCATGTATTGGTATTGCGTGGGGCGCTTGATTGAAGCTGCACAATGGATTTTGTAATTATTATAATCAGCGGCACGGCTAATGTATCATAATTTACATATTTAAATTAACAGTTTGGACTCGTTCAATTTAGCTGTGAATACATTAGGATGGGCTGCGTTACAGTGACGATTGTCTTCATATTAATTACAATTCTAAGAACAAAAAAGTTGGAAGGAGGCAAGAATTAATTGAATTCTCTAATGAAGAAAATTAACTTTTAACTTGAAGATGAAGATATACTGTTTATGCTGTAATAAACTCCTATTTTTTCAAAACACTGCCTTTAATGATGTATTTAAATATTTTCCCCATCATTGATGGGTTGTGACGCCTCGTGCTGTAGTGATCATCATTGTTGGATACAACCCCGGAAGCACCGGGTGAGTTAGTCGTGGTGGTTACGGCATGACTAATGGCAGTCGCGCACATCCGGGAGGCGAGGAGGTTCGAATCCCCCCGCCGGCAACCTTGAAGATGGTCTTCTGTGGTTTCCCATCTTCCTTCCAGGCAAATGCCGGGGTTGGTCCCTCACTATAGGCCACAGCCGCTACCTTCCAACTCCTCGCCCTTCCCTTCCAACTTTCCTCCCCAACGGTACTTGTAGCTCACCCATTGGGTGTCCGTCTCGAAGCAGCTACAAAACTGGCGAGCCGAACATGTCCTCGGACACTCCCGGCACTAACAGCCATACGCTAAAAAAAAAACCGGAAGCGGCTTTTGTGGCGTAGTTGGTAGCATGCTGAACTGCTGTGCCCAAGATAGCGGGTTCAAACCCGGCCGAAGTCATCGGATTTTCAAGAGCGTTATAATCCTTCAGTATGCCTTCCTTCGAAGGGGAAGTAAAGCCGGGGGTCCCATGTCATAGATTTATGGCATGTAAAAGATTCTTCCACAGACTAAAATTGTGTGAAGCTAAATTTCTAGGTTAGATTTCGTTGGAACGCTCTATCAAAGTTCCAACGTTCACCACTAGGTATCATTGACATCTGGTAGCGAAAGTTAGAACTACTTGAAATTGAACGGAACTTGTAGCTCACCCTAATGGTGACCGCCTGAAGCAGCTACAGCCTCTGGCGAGCCGAATATGTCCTCGGACACTCCCGGCACTATAAGCCATACGATAAATAAATAAATAAATAAATAAATAAACCACCCCTGAGGACCATGTTCGATTCTAGTCCCTTCCATGAAATGTAATTCTGGTTTGAGGTACTGGTATGGTATCGTTGTTGTAGTTGATACGTTTAGGGGCTTGCCAGGCCGTAGTCATTTAGGTTCGTATACATACGGTATACATAGAGGTTTGTCTGATAACCAGTGTTATTGTAGTAATTCTCTTAGTGTAAGATACGTATTGGTAGTATATGACCATGGCATTAAGTTAGGGACATTCTGGAATTTTCCTGAAGTAGAAGTGGAAAACCATAGTAAGCCACTTCTAGGATTGCTGGGAATTGAATCGAACTAATCTCTTCACAGTTATGTCTCACGCGGCTGCGTAAACCTTATTCTAAACCATAGACCATTTTTTTTTGTCAGTGCTGGGAATTGAGTTATTGTTGTTCTAAGGGGCGGAACAGTGAGGTCATCTGCCCCTCTGCTGGGAATCTAACCCGGGACGTTAGGGGTGACAACGAAGAGGTTGGCATAAAAGTCACCCAAGTGGTTTCAATTCCGAACACTTCCACCCGGCAGTTTTTGCAGTGAATTTTCCAGGCACGTAACAAGAATTCATTCTTGTTAGGACAAAACAATATCAAAACTGAGATTATGTAATCATTTGCTTGGAAACTGTCATAAATTCGTTTTGGTACTCTTTTGACTTATACCATTTTGCCTTACCAAGAGTGAATCGTACTTGTGGTCTACACAACAACGAAGTTTACTAGTTACGATTTCTGCTAGCTTCTAAACAGTCGGCCCTGTCTAAACACTAGGTTTCATATCACACAAGAACCGCAAAACGCAGATACATACGAACTGAGGTAAAAAGAAAAATCACAATATGCAGGTTACGCTGAGGTATCTAAAAAAAAAAAAAATATTATGAACGTTTCATGCGATGGACCATAAAACCTCTTTAGAGAAACATCTTGCCTTCTAATGACTACATTTATCAAAATCATACCACTCCTACCATCTTGTGAATGTTTTGTTAACTTTTTCATTGTAATGTATTGTTTATAGTATAAAAAGGAGAAGAAGCAAAAGAGCAGAAAAATCCTTCAAACGTCTTTAAACCTAAATTGCTCAAAAAGCCAGATTCAGATTGTAAGCACATAACTACGTACTAGTTGACATAGCCTATGACATGTCAGCTTGTATGGTCATAGTTTAAAGATTGGGCTAACTTAGTTCTCTCTTCTTTGATTCGTTGCCATGAATTGTAGCGGCATGGAAATTGGATGTGCCACCTTCTATGGTCCCGGGGTACGTATTGAGACTAGAGATCCAAAGGTTCTGAGCTCGATTCCCGACTTTACCAAGACATTTAACTCTGGTTGGAACAGGGTACACTCAGCTTCGGGAGGTAAAAATGAGATAGGTTCGATTCCCACCTCAGGTGTCCTAGGAATGATATTCCACTTCTACTCCAGGTAAATGGAAGGATGGTTCCTAACTCAACGCCACAGTCATCTCCTTCGGAAACTTAGCCTCACTTATAAATACTGAAGCTACTATACACGAACTGAGGTAAAAAAAAAACATAATATGCAGGTTCCGCTGGACTGTCTTTTTGATAATATACACATCAAAAAATGTTTTGCATAATCCTTGTTAGCTATGATTTTGAGCTTATTAGGGATATTGGGAGACTGAATTCTCAGGATGATATGAAGAATATATTCATGTCTGGAAACAAAATTAAAAAGGGCAGAGAAAGAAATTTGGTCTGATTTACAAGGAGCCTCCAAAATGCTGTGTGTTTATTCTTTGTTATGCAACACTTTTTTGATGTGTATATTTATATCTGTAGATTATTGATTGATTATTGTTGATTTATGGGGTGGAACAGCCAGGTCGTCTGTTCCTCGTAACAGTAAAATAGGTTACAAGTTTTTCTATTAATATTTTGTGGTGAATACCTAAATAGGAAAAGTCTAAAAGTCAATTGCAGACGAATGGGCACTTTTGAAGAATGAAATAACAAAATCCGCAGAAGAAACCTTTGGTAGGAAAGAAAGAATAGGTAGAAAACCCTGGATCACTCAGGATAAACCAGAATTGATGGATGAAAGGCGGAAACACAATAATGTAAGAGATGAAAAGGGCAAAGCAGAATACAGACGTCTGAAAAATGAGGTTAACAAGAAGTGCAAGGAAGCGAAAGAAGAATGGTTGAAAGAGAAATGTGCAGATATAGAAAATTGTCTGAAATTAGGAAAAGTAGACACAGCTTATCGAAGGATAAAGAATACTTTTGGGGAAAAGAAGATTAATTGCTGTAATATTAAGGATACAAATGGAAAGCCTCTAACAGATAGGGAAGAAAAGGTTGAGCGATGGAAAGCTTACATAGAGTGTTTGTATACGGGAAAGGAGATTGAGAATCGTGTAATGGAAAGAGAGGAGGAAATTTATGAGGATGCAAAAGGAGATTTAATATTGTGATCAGAATTTGACAGAGCATTAGAGGACTCACGCAGGAACCAAGCACCAGGCATAGATGATATACCGTCTGAGTTGCTACGCTGCATAGGAGATGAAGGTCTGATCAGGTTATTTCACTTGGAGTGTAGGATTTATGAGACAGGTGAGGTACCCCCTGATTTCAAGAAGAATGTAATCATCCCTATACCAAAGAAAGTGGAAGCTGACAGATGTGAAGATTACCGTACAATCAGCTTGATTACTCATGCTTCAAAGATCCTGTCTAGAATAATTTACAAGAGGATTGAAAGCCAGATAGAAACGGAGTTGGGTGAAGACCAGTTTGGTTTCAGGAGAAATGTAGGAACAAGGGAAGCTGTACTAAGTCTTTGGCTGATTTTGGAAGGTTGAATAAGGAAAGATAAGAGAACGTTCATGGCATTTGTAGACTTAGAAAAGACTTTTGATAACGTTGATTGGACTAAATTGTTTGACATTTTGAAATCTATTGGAATAAAGTACAGGGATAGGAGGGTGATATACAATCTATACAGAAACCAGACAGCAGTCATTCGAGCTGAAAGACATGAGAGAGAAGCTGGTATTCAGAAAGGTGTAAGGCAAGGCTGCAACTTATCACCCATACTTTTCAATCTTAACATTGAACAAGCAATGAAGGAAATTGGAGAAAAATGTTAAGTGGGAGTGAAGATTCAAGGAGAAATAATTTCAACTCTGAGATTTGCTGATGACATCGTCATCTTGGCCGACATGCCTGAGGATTTGAATGAGTTTTTGAATGGTATGGACTCCGTCTTACGGAAAGAATTCATGACGAAAATCAATAAATGTAAAACAAAAATACTGGAATGCAGCCGAAATAAATCAGAAAACTCTATGGAGATCAAATTGGCAGGTGAAAAGCTGAAGGAAGTAGGAGACTTCTGCTACTTAGGAAGCATAATAACCAGTGATGGACGAAGCAAAGAGGATATAAAAAGTAGGTTGGCTCAGGCAAGGAAAGCATTTCTACAAAAAAAAGGAATCTGTTGACATCGAATATAGATTTAGGTATTAGGAAGTCATTTTTGAAAGCCTTTGTCTGGAGCGTGGCGCTCTATGGAAGTGAAACTTGGACCATTGGTGCAGCAGAAAAGAGGAGAATTGAAGCATTTGAAATGTGGTGTTACAGGAGAATGATGAAGATCAGATGGGTAGATAGGGTTACAAACGAAGAGGTATTAAGAGGAGTGGGAGAGGAGAGATGTTTCTGGCGACTGCTAATGAAGAGAAGAGATAGGTTAGTAGGACACATACTAAGACACCCAGGAATAGCAAGCTTAGTTATGGAAGGAAGGGTCGAGGACAGGAACTGTAGGGGTAGACCAAGGTTAGAATATGTTAAACAGATTGCCTCGGATGTAGGGTGTGGTAGCTATGTAGAGATGAAACGATTAGCTCAGGACAGGCAGGCATGGAGGGCTGCATCAAACCAGTCAAAAGACTGAAGACTCAAACAACAACAACAGTTATCAATAAAACATCGTTCATTTATTCATTAATTTTGACACTTAAAAATTTCTTCTCCGAAAAGAAAAATTAGCAGATCATTTATCTACAAATTTAGATTATTAGTGTATGAAATAACTCTTATTTTAAAATAACTTATTTAAATATTGGGTCATAAATTAATCTACAGGAGAATTTCACAAGAAAAAGAAATCTTATTTTACAAAAGATAGTAAGGACTTTTTGATCATAAAATAATATTTTGAAATTACATATTATTGTTTAATATTCATTTAAGAAAATTCATAGTCTATTTGAGACTGGTTTGCCTTTCAGCGCCTAGTCTGCTCTGCAAGCCTATGTTTGCGAACAAGTCACCTCCATGATCCCCCGGGTTGGTTCATACGAACAGATTTGTTTAGCTTGTTCATTTCTAACTTAGCTTGTATCTCTTTATTACGAGTATCTTCCTGCCATTGCTCCCATCTACTTTTCCCAGCAATCATTCGTGCTACCCTCAAATCAGTGACCTATAGCTTAAGTATCAATTATCCTGAATCTACCCAGCTTTCACTTCCATATAGCAAGGTCGGTCTAAATACTGAGTGATGTAGGGAGAGTTTTGTCACTACACTAACTGTACTGTAGAAACAAACAAGTAGTTCCGTGAAGAACTATACAGCCTATTTTCATATATCCTACTTATGTTAATTGCCACTATCAACATACACAATTTCAGTTTGATTGCTGTAATTGATTCGTAGATATTGAGAACCGACTAAATATTTCGGATGGTCGCCATGTTGGATTTTACATATGTAGGTCCTAGAGTTATGTACTGTTACATGCAGATTATTGTGTACGTGTAGTATTCAAACTTCAATCGCATAATTAGGACACAAGAAGTAACAAGGAGATTTTAAAATTTCGCACAGCTGCCATCTTGAGGTTATGGAAACAATTGAAATAAATTAGATGCCAGTGGATTACCATTCGTATAAGGATTTACTGTACCTAGTTTCACTGCACTCGGATGGTTAAATTGGGAGAAACGTCCATGTGAATATTTATACTTCGCGTCGCCACCATGTTGGATTTGTGATCACCAGGTTACTTAAAGTCTTTTAGGTGAACTTAAGTTCATAGCCCCTATGAACATTAAAACATTCAGTATGATTGCTATAATAGACTCGTAGATATTCTGAGCCGTCTAAATATTTCGTATGGTCGCCATGTTGGATTGTCAAATGTATAGGCCATAGAGTCATGTACTATTAAAGGAAAATTATTGCGTAGGTTCATTATTCAAAGTTTCACTTCGATCGCATGACTACATCACAAGAAATAAACACTTAATTTTAAAATTCGCACAGCCGCCATCTTGAGGTTATGTAAACAATTGAACTAAATTAGATACCAGTGCATTACAATGTGTATAAATATTTCCTGTACCAGATTTCATTGCGTTTGGAACATTAAATCGCGAGAAAGGACTATTTAAAATTTTCAAATTCGCTTGGCCGCCATGTCTGTTTTGTAGTTAACCGGTTTTTGAAAGTCTTATAGATGGACTTCCAGTAGTGCCCTTTATCTCCGTAGAAAATTTCAGGGAGATACCGGTAATAGTTTCAGAGATATAGAATACCGGTGAAATATTTCGCACATCCGCCATCTTGTGGTTATGTAAACAATTGAACGAAGCTAGATGTTGGTGCATTACAATTTATATAAACATATACTGTACCATGTTTCATTGCGTTTGGTTGGTTAAATCGCGAGAAACGTCTATTTAAAAGTCGCTAATTCGCTTGGCCGCCATGTTGGTTTTGTAGTTACCAGGTTTTCAAAGGTCACATAAGTGAACTTATAGTAGTTCCCTTTATCACCACACAAAATGTCAGGGTAATGTCGCTATTAGTTTCAGAGATATTGAATGCTGGTGAAATATTTCGCACAGCCGCCATGTTGGATTGGTGACTCGTAACAAAATTTGAAGGGCACGGTCGGGGTCGCCCGGAATACTGCTATGACCTTACCGAGTTTCATTGAAATCGCTCCAGCCGTTTAGATTTTATTAGAGGGACACACACACACACACACACGCACACACACACGGACAAAAGGTGATCTCATAAGCCTATTTTTTCAAAATTGAAAATAGGCTAAAAATAATAAAACCAATAAGAAATGAATAGTAAAAAACAAACACTGTAATTTAAACTAAAAAAAAAAGTTCTTTAAATAATATAATACTGTTGTTGGTGATTGATTTAGGGGCTTTGCGACATCGTGGTCATGTAGCGCTATGAACTAGTGTGTGTGTGTGTATATATTTTGTTTGATAACCTATGTTATTTTGGTGGCTGTATTAGTGTGTGTGTTTGTAATTCAGTTGAGGATTGGGAAGGAGGTGGCCGTGGTCTTTTAGTTAGGTACCATCCACGAATTTGCTTAGAAATGAAGTAGGAATCCACGGAAAATCACTTCCAAAATGGCTGAGGTGGGAATTGAACCCTCCTTTTCTCAGTTTTTCTTCGCGAGGCTCAGTGTACCCCGTTCCAGCCCTCAGAGCCGGGAATGGAGTCAGACCTCCTGGAGGACAGCCAATAATGCTAAACACTACCGCGTGGTGCTCTCATATACTACTTGAAATTTTAGATTGCTAAAAGGGCAAAGAAAAAGGAAACGCTAACTTTGAATATTTGATAGTGTTTGGTCGTTTAATACAGATATCTGTTCGAATAGCGCGTATTTCCGCTTGCTCATCATAGTTTCGTGTTTGAAATTGAGGTGGTTAGGCAAAAATACACACAAGGGGTCAGATATGGCCAGTGGGGTGGGCATCAATTCCATTCAGGAATTCCAGTCAGGTAGCCAGGGTTACCTCAATGCCACTCGACACTCCAGGTAGTCGCCAGAGGAGTCCCTCAACTCCGCTCGGTCGCGGTCTCTTTATCCTTATGCATTCTTAGAACGACACAAGTCTTCCATGCTCACTTCTACCATTGATTATAATCATTGCTTCTAATATAACTAATATAACTTCTAATAATGATACGAAATTAAGTATAACTTCTTAAAATAACATACCGTGTTCAGTTATATTTCAGCAGTACAATAACTACAGCTTCAGTGTTTACATTTTTTAACTTTACTAAAATAAGTGGAACAGCTAATTTCAAAACATAGAGCAGAATTGTTTAACTTTTTGTTGTTACTTAGTCTACTCCTCATTTAACAATTTCTTATCACTTGTGTACTGATAAGAACAGACGAGATGAATGCATAGAAAAAGTGGTGTGCAGACGATATCTTAAATCTGAATAGATGTTACGGTAAACAAGCCTAGCTCTATAAGAGTTAGAATTGAGCCGTCCAGTTGCAAAACTCGTTTAATCCACTTGTGAATATGGATCATGTCGTAAAATTATTTATTTAATTACCGGTAGTTTATTTTATTTTACTTTACTTTATTTTGATTTGTTTAATATTAATTTATTTTGTTGTTTTATTTTACTTTGTTTTATTTATTTTTTTGTTGTTTTTTGTTTTGTTTTGTTTTGTTTAATTTTTTGTTTTAAATTTGTTTTGTTTATTTTGTTTTATTTTGGTTTGTTTTGTTTTATTTTGATTTTCCATAAAACAAACATAAAACCAAAACCAAAAAACACGAAGTCAAAAGAAAAATTCAAAAACAAAAGCAAAAGCAGAAAGCAAAAAACAAGAAACACCAAGCTAAATTCAAAAAAAAGCAAAAGCATAAAACAAACACAAAACCAAAACCAAGAAAGAAAAGCAAAAAGTAAAATTCAAAAGCAAAAGCCCAAAGCAAACACAAAACCAAAAACCGAAAACACAAACCAAAAAGAAAAAAGTAGATAACAAACACAAAAGATACGCGAGGCAAAGTCCAGAGAAACGTTTCTCATGAAAATGATTCTTATTCACAAGTGGATTAAACGGGTTTTGCAACTGGACGACTCAATTCATAATTAATTTGTTGTGTGGAAATGCAGCTGATTTTACTGTTCTAGGCTGGAAAACAATATTTTAAACATCCGCAGCTGATATCGAAAGTACTTTTAGGTACAAATTATACACCTATTATTATCTTAATTTAATTTGATAATGGCTGACTAGGTTAAAAAACATACAAACATTTAATTATGCACATGTTAAAAACAATGCATTAAATTTGTAGAAAAAAAATAGAAAACTTGGCAGACTTATTTAAAAGAATATTATGATTAAATTTAAATCACTTGCATTTTCTGCCATATAAGTTATAATGATTTAACGAATGAGCAGACTTGACATCAGAGCGGTTGACCAAAGGCACAACAATGTCTTGCGAACACCACCACGCCATCGGCCAAGCGCTCTGAAATCAAGTCCGCTCATTCGTTAAATCAGATATAAACATAATACATAAAGAACTAGATATTAATCACTGTTGTTAAATAAAAATATGGACAGGAAATTTAATAAAATAAGAAAAATCAGCATCTTAAAATCACATAAATATTTACTTTATTTCAAACTATACAAAAACAAGTAGTTCCATGAAGAACTATACAGCCTATTTTCATATATCCTGCTCATGTTAATTGCCTCTATCAACATACAAAATTTCAGTTTAATTGCTGTAACAGATCCGTAGATATTGACAACCGTCTACATATTTCAGATGGTCGCCAGGTTGGATTTTTATTTTTGTACTATTACATTAAGATTATTGTGTACGTGTGGTATTCAAACTTCAATCGCATGATTAGAACACAAGGAGAAAAAACGAGATTTTAAAATTACGCACAGCAGCCATCTTGTGGTTATGCAACCAATTGAAATAAATTAGATGCCAGTGGATCAACATTTGTATAAGCATTTAACGTGCAACATTTCACGGCACTCGGATAGTTAATTCGCGAGAAACGTCCATTTAAATATTTATACTTCGCGTCGCCGCCATGTTGGATTTGTGCTCACATATGTTCATAGTCTGTATGAACATAAAAAAAATCAGTTTGGTTGCTGTAAAAGATTCATAGATATTGAGAACCGTCTAAATATTTCGGAAGCTCGCCATTTAGGATTGTTATATGTATAGGCCATAGAGTTATGTACCATTCTAGGACAATTATTGCCTAGGTTCATTATTCAAACTTTCACTTCGATCGCATGATTACGCACAAGAAATAAAAACTTAATTTTAAAATTTCGCACAGCCGCCATCTTGAGGTTATGTAAACAATTGAATTAAGTTAGATGGCAGTGCATTACAAACTGCAAAATCATTTACTGTACCACATTTCACGGCGCTCTGAGAGTTAAATCACGAGAAAAGTCTATTAAAATATTTCAAATTCGCTTGGTCGCCATGTTCGTTTTGTACTTTACAGGTTTATGAAATATACATAGGTAAACTTGTATCATTACCCTTTATCACCGTACAAAATTGCAGGGTGATATCTGTAATAGTTTCGGAGATATAGAATGTCAGTGAAATATTTAGCACAGCCGCCATTTTGAGGTTATGTAAACAATTGAACTAAATTAGACTCCAGTGCATTACAGTGTGTATAAACAATTGCTGTACCAAGTTTCATTACGTTTGGATAGTTAAATCGCGAGAAAAGTCTATCTAAAAGTCTCAACTTCGCTTAGCCGCCATGTTGGTTTTGTAGTCACCAGGTTTTTGAAAGTCTCATAGGTGAACTTCTAGTAGTGCCCTTTATCACAGTACAAAATTTCAGGGCGATATCGGTAATAGTTTCGGAGATATTGAATGCTAGTGAAATATTTCGCACAACCGCCATGTTGAATTGGTGAGACGTAACAAGATTTGAAGGGCACGGTCGAGGTCGCCGGGAATAGCGCTATGAACTTACCGAGTTTTATTGAAATCGCTCCAGCCGTTTAGATTTTATTACGGGGACACACACACACACCTCACACACACACACACACACACACACACACACACACGCGCGCACACACACACGGACAAAAGGTGATCTCATAAGCCTATTTTTTTAAAATTGAAAATAGGCTAAAAATTACGAGCCTTACAGTAGTCGCATATGATGTTTAACATCTGACATAAAAGAAACCTCCCGTGAAAGTGTTGATACACCGGTATTTTATACTATTATTGGCACAAATATTAATCTATTGTAAAAGGGAATGTTTTACAGATATTGTAAGTTACAATGCGGAACCTATTTTATTAGATGATTTGTAGCTTCCACCAGCACTAGCCTAAATAAAGAATACGGTATGGATCAACTAGATTAATAGACGCGACACCGCTCATAACCTTAAATTCCTTATAAACAGGTCCACTTCATTCACAGACCAACACGTAATTTCATATGGATTCTGTTAAAATGAGTCATATTGATATGATGAATATCGTTTAAAATGATAATCTGGTAGCAAAAATATCTACCCCGTCCGTGATTCGAACCCAAGATCGCTGGACTCACAGTCTTAAGCACCTACCCCACGGCTATTTCGACTAGACAAATTTTTGTGCACAAGATGGTGACTTATTTACACGTTCCAATAATACTGCATTACGGAATTAAGTTTAATTTATATTTTGCTTGTTTCGATAATGTTCCTGCGTGAAATTGAGTTTAAAAAGCCTTATGAATAGGCCCTCTTGTGAGTAAAGAGAATATATTCAGTAATAGTTCATGAAGGCTTGCTCAATTCTCGTATAACCACAACGATTATATTCTATTGATGACTGCATTGCCGTTATGTGGGTTAATATTTGAATAGCCTTTGTGCAGAAACATAATGCCGGCAATGCCGACTACTTACAATGTTTGATATTAAGGCATTTTACCATTTGAATACTGATACGAAGAATTCGAACATGTACCATGTCATTTGTTTCAATCACTTGACACCAGAGTTCGCATGAGCGTTTTCCGTTCAGTATGTCATATACATTCCACATGGCCAAGAGTACGTCATGGTATCAATTTCGGACACCGCGTGCTCATTGTTTCTCGTACCGCTGCCAGCTGGGTCTTACCAGTGCCTGCTGGATCGATCGATCGAGCGGGCAGTGCATACTTCCTTTTTCCACCAATGCCAGCTAGTACACTTCCGTTCGATCGATTGAGCGGGCAGTGCATACTTCCGTTTTCCACCACTGCCAGCTAGTACACTTCCGTTCGATCGATCGAGCAGGCAGTGCATACTTCCGTTCGATCCACCATTGCCAGCTCGATCGTTCCGATCCACTTTCGTCCCCAATTTTCAAAATCACTCCCACAAAACTATCCAGCAACCGAGCGGAAAGATGTTACAAATCAAAAACATTAGATGAAACTCTTTTCATCCCCTAAATATTTTGACCCGGCAGGATGGATATGACGTTTGTTTACGTCATGGGGATAACCTCTTTGCCGTCCCCTTGCCAAAGCCTGAGCGGAATTGAGGAACTAATTTTTGGGTCCCTTGGAGGACCGAGTGGAATTAAGGAAAATCGAGGGGAATTGATGTTCGACCGGCCAGTGGGTCGATTGTTGAGAAGGCTTGAAAATCAAAACCCCGATTACTGGTACAATTACAAAATAACTGAAAACGCATGACTCCGATCCTCACATACTTATAAACGTATGAACGCGATCCTCTCATAGTTGAAAACCTATGAACTCGATCCTCTCATAGTTGAAAACCTATGAACTCGTTCCTCACATATTTGAAGACTAATATGAATAAGACATCAAGGAAAAGTTAGAACTCATGTCCTTGCAGAGAGCAACAGAGGAACATGAAGACATCAGGCGGCCTGGCAATTAGATATGACGTGACTAAGGGCCAGATATCCCTTTGAGCCGTGTGTCTTGAGCTTGATTGAGCAAATTATTGCCATGCCATCGTTACTGTGCTCCTGCCCAGTCACCTTCATTAGACAAATCCCTTAGAAGAATGAGGATTCAAGTAAATGCTCCACTCGTAATAGCATTTGGAATGAAAGTGGTGCCTTGTGAACCCATTAAGGAGTCTGTCCATAGCAACATGTCGTCTTCAAGCGCCACGGATTGCTGCCAAGCCACGAGTCGATTTATCGCAAGTTTATTTTGATCGTGTGAGTAAGACACTAACTTTCTTTCATATTGAAGGGGTTTGAATGTCATTGGAAGTCATTTTAGTATTCCGCATTTCTTTGTTTTCCTAGTTTGACGTTAACATTCTGTTGCATCTCCAACTGCGCCTTTCAGAGATGTTATTGTTGCTTAATTTAGAGGATTACGGTACCCTGGTCATCAGTCACGTATGCTTGGGTATGTGTGGAATTTTGTTTGATAACCTGACTTACGTGATGGCTGCACAGTTAGTTCTGGGATCTTGAGTCTCGTAGGTTGGTTGGTTGGTTCCTTAGTTTAGGGGCTGCGACAACGCGGTCATGTAGGCCCGTATACTTTGTGTGTGTGCAGAATCGGTCTGATAACCGGTGTTAATTGTGAAGACTTTATCAGATGTGTTATCTGTTTTTAATTCAATTAAGGACTGCAGACAATAATTTCAAGTAGTTCCTACTTTCGCATCCAAATGCTACCGCATTTGGCTACTACTAGATGCCATCGCAACCAGCACCTGGTGACGAATGTTGGAACTTAAGAACCTTAATCAAACCTAACCTATATTTTTGCTTCACACAAGTTTAGTCAGTGGAAGGTTCTTTTACATACCATAAATCTATTACATGTGCCCGCCGCCTTTACTTCCCCTCCGAAAGAAGGCATACTGAGGAATTTTAACGCTCTTAAATAAACCGACGACTTCGGCCGGTTTTGAACCTGCGACCTTGGGTATAGAAGCTCAGCTTCCTACCAACCACGCCACCGAAGCCACTGAGTCTCGTTGCTTAGGAGCACGCCACTCTGTATTCATGCTGTATTCAAGCAGCGTAGGTTACACTTACGGGCGTGCACCTAGCCACACTCCAACACGATGCTTTCCGAACTGGCAAGGGACCGTGCCAAGTCGTCATCACCGATTTCGTCCAATTTATGGTATATACAGGGTTTGACGTGAAATGAAAGTGACAGAAGTACTCCATATGGTGAAGCGTTTGAAGAAGAATAGCATTTCTGGCGCGGGTTGGGTGAGGCATGAGCCACGTAAGTTTTGTGTTTTTCTTTAACAACCTTAAAACAACCATTTAATTCTAAAAGTGCGCCGTATGTTAAAGAAACTTGGTTGGGAATCACTGGAGGCTAGGAGGATGAAATCTAGACTCTGCGCTATGTACAACACGTATACAAATCAACCAGCATGGGGTGAGCTTAGCAAACGATTGGGAAAGCCCACTTACATGGGTAGGAGCGATCATCCTTTCAAAGTTAAGGGCCGACCACAGCGAACAAATTATGGTAAATATTATTTTGTAAACCGTGCCATTGATAACTGGAACTCTCTACCTGCCGCAGTCTTAGAGCCTTTTCCCAAACATATAGGTGTGTTTAAGAAAAGACTGACTATTTGTGTAAATACTCCAGTTTAATTGTTGTATAATTGTTATTGAATTGTTATGTATAATTATTTATTTGTTATGTATATACAATTTGCCACCGGGGGACACACCCCCCATTGCAAATAAATGAATGAATATGAATATGAATATGAATATGTTTATAGCGTATGTAAGATGCAAAGAAATTTAATGTTACCCTGTTTTTAAGATGAATATCATGCCAGCAAATTCAAGTGAGAACCAAACACCTCATGAATGTTTCATTTTAAATTGAAGTGCGTATGTGACGAAAGTACAGTACGTCGAAAATTAATAATGTAAATAACATGTGTTCTGGCTTTATTAGTCTATGTTCATCAGATGAAATACAGGCTTATTAGATCATCTCTTGTCCGTGTGTGTGTCCCCACCTAACAAAATCTAAACGGATGGAGGGATTTCAAAGAAACTCGGTACTTGTCTAATCTCGACCCCACTTTTCAAATTTAAATACGTTTCACCAATCCAACATGGCTACCGCTCGAAATATTTCTGTGGCATTATGCATATCCAAAACTGTTAGTGATAGCACCCTCAATTTTGTATGGTTGTAGAAATTAAGTTCATCTATAAGACTTTCAAAACTCTGTTAAGTACAAAAGCAACATGGCGGCCAAGCAAGTTTAAAATATGTAAATGGAGTTTTCTCACGCGATTTTATCATCCAAGAGCAGTGACACCTGGTGCGGTAAACGCTTATTCAGAATTTAATCAACCGGTATCTAATTTAATTAAATTGTTTTCATAAACTCAATTCGGTAGCTGTATGAAATTTTAAAATTATTTTATTTTGGTTTTGTATCCTAATCATGCGGTCGAAGTAAATCAACGCAATAATATTCACCTACTGGTACATTACTCTACGGCCTACATATAGAACAATCCAACATGGCGATTCTTTCAATAGGCGGGATAGTTTTTAATGGAGAATACCAATAGGATATATGAAAATAGGCTATTTAGTTCTTCACGGAACTACTTGTTTTTTACGTTATAGGGCTTCAATCAAGATGAAAAATATTGAATTCATCAATACAATGTGTTTGCGTGCTGCGATGTTTAGGTTAAATGGAATTTAATTACTTGTTATTGTTGTTTTAAGGGGTGGAACTACGAGGTCATCTCCACCTATTAAATGGAATTTTATTTTACTTAAAATGAAAACACGTTGCGATATAGTCTGTTAATATTGCGACTGGCATGCGTTTGAGTCTGAATTTTTCCGAGGTGATACATTTCTTATATTCATTTTGAACTTCAATAAGGTTTAGCACAATAGTGTAATAAATTATTATCTTGTGCCTCAAGGGTCAAAATTCCTGTCAATGTTATGCGCTTGAGTTAAAATTTTGAGGTAGACCCCTAAATATGAAAAAAATCCTAAAATAAATAGAACTAAAAAAATAAATGCTTATTATAACACAACAAGAAATGGGGTGCAAAAATTAGAATTTCCATTAATAAGGCAATAAATTATTATCCTGTGCCTCAAGGGTCAGAATTCATGTGCTTGAAAGAGTTAACAATTTGAGGTGGACGCCTAAATAGGAAAACAGCCTAAAATAAATAGAACTAAAAAAATAAATGCTTATTATAACACAACAAGAAATGGGGTGCAAAAATTAGAATTTCCATTAATAAGGCAATAAATTATTATCCTGTGCCTCAAGGGTCAGAATTCATGTGCTTGAAAGAGTTAACAATTTGAGGTGGACGCCTAAATAGGAAAACAGCCTAAAATAAATAGAACTAAAAATACATGCTTATTATAACACAAAAAGAAATGGGGTGCAAAAAATAGAATTTCCATTAATAAGGCAATAAACTATTAGCCTATCCTGTGCTCAAGGATCAGAATTCATGTGTTTAAAAGAGTTGACATTTTGAGGTGGACGCCTAAATATGAAAACAGCCTAAAATAAATAGATCTAAAAAAATAAATGCTTATTATAACACAAAAAGAAATGGGGTGCAAAAATTAGAATTTCCATTAATAAGGCAATAAAGCATTATCCTGTGCCTCAAGGGTCAGCATTAATGTGTTTAAAAGAGTTGACATTTTGAGGTGGAAGCCTAAATATGAAAACAGCCTAAAATAAATAGAACTAAAAATATAAATGCTTATTATAACACAAAAAGAAATGGGGTGCAGAAATTAGATTTTCCATTAATAGGGCAATAAATTATTATGCTGTGCGTCAAGGATCAGAATTCATGTGTTTGAAAGAGTTAACATTTTGAGGTGGACGCCTAAATATGAAAACAGCCTAACATAAATAAAACTAAAGAAACGAATTCTTATACCACAAAAAATGGGGTGCATGAATTAGAATTTCCATTAAAAGAACAAGTTCATTGAATCACATAAGTTAACACTGGGAAATTTAGATTGCAGTCCCCAACACCCACCTCTCTCGTAAAGTGGATGACGCCATCAGTAACCACTAAGTCATCGGCTAGTATGAGAATTAGTGTATCCTGAAGTCTGAGGTTTCTTCGTAGATTAGTAAGATCCACACACTCAGTTAAAATGTGGGCTATGGTGAATAAGAAAGCGGCATTGAAAATTGCGCACTTTGCCAATGACCTAGCGAGGTCCTATCAAATAAATTACGGAGTGCCTAGAAGGAATACTAAGTCAGGTACTAATGTAAATGTCGCTTTATACAACAGCCCAATGCATAACAACTCTGCATTTGTTAAAATCCCCTGGGAGCTTTTCTTCATTCAATTTGCATATACATAACAGTAAATTACCAGCCCGACATTTGGAATTCATTTAATAAACAAGGATGTTGCGAGAGGAGTCTTTCTTATTGCGTTTGCTCCTTCAGAACACTGAAGTCGTTTTTAGAAACTGATGGATTGATTGTGGTGTTTGTTTACCATAGATTTGGGTGTGTTGAAACTGTCTGTTAACCCTTTTGATGCCAAGCTGTTATGAGTTTTTATGTAAAAAAATGCCAAGGCAAGTTTAGTGGAATTATAAATATCTCCTGCCTATATTTTTTAGAATTTTTATATTTTTCCGCAGCAGGAAAATATTTTTTAAAAGCATCAGATCCTAAATATTTAAACTTAATTGAGTTTGTTTAATTAAACGTAATTATTTCTATATAATTTTTATTTGAAATGTTTTCAAAGTTGTAGTCATCAGTCGAAAAATTACTCTCATACACTTCACTCAGCGTTAAAATCTTGCTTATTTCTTTTTCATTCAAAGAGTGTAGATACTTTATTGCCAAGTATCTAAATTAGCTCCGACTAAGAATGTAAACAAACTAAACTTCAAAAGATCGATATATTCAGAGACAGAATGTTTCCCGCGTTGTTTTGGTTACAACAGTTACAACTAATTTTTTAAAAAAGTTTATTAAACCGGGGCCGATAGATCGGCCCTTGGCACTAACAGGGTTAAACTGAGTTATTGTGGTTTAAAGGAAGGAAGCTTGCAGCTTTACGTGGCCCTTAATCTCGCAATCATACGCCACAGGTCCTGGAATTCGAACCACCGGACTTGATATTTCACGTCGATTTCACATTCATAAACCGGGAATCGAACCTTCCGTCTCTAGTTCGTCAAACGTGATTCACCTGTTCTCCATTATCTAGACACACGCTGGGTATTGCGAGGTTCTGCGCCCAGTGCTTTTGCGGTTTTAAGCACAGTCCCTTCCGCCATTGAACCATGATTATCCTTGATGTCTGCCCACATAATGACTAACCTCTTGTACAGCGTCATTATCTATGTGCGCGCGAGTAAACACGGCAAGCTAAGGCGGCTGTGACTGGCGCAGATCGCGGTCGTGCGTACCGGTGGTGGGCGTACTCCGCTGACTCATATCGTTATTTCACACGTTCTTTGTCATTCATATGGACATGTAATTGCAAAGCTTAGACGTTAGTGTTGCATGTTTAGTGAGTATTGTGATTACTGTGATTGTTGATCATGCCTAGACACCGATTCACACTGCACGAACGTTTGTATATCCATAAATCGTATATGAAAAGCAGAAAATCTTGTTCTGAAACAAGACGAAAATTTCGAATCAATTTTCCAGGAAGACCTGTGCCTAATGCCAGTGCAATTAGGAGGCTCGCTAATCGATTCATGGCAACAGGCTCCGTAAATAATAAAAGAGTTGACAGACATTCTTTCATCAGAAGATGTCAGGTGTGTGTTACAAGAGAGGGAGGACATTATCAGCAGCGCCTATGAGCACTGTAAGTACACATTATTGAACATGTTTGGTAAAAGTGTGAAAATGCGCGCCACCACCGACTGAACTGGGTAGGCGCGGCCATGATCTGCACCAGTCACAGCCGGCTTAGCTTGCCGTGTTAACTCGCGCGCACATAGATAATGACCCTGTAGATGTCTGAAGCAGTCACCCCTTGCCTCCACAAAATTCACACTGTCCACCATTGCCCATGCTTGTCTGCTTCCATGTTGTCTTCTCAATGTCCACTACTGTCGACCAAAGTATTATGTGTACTCGAGTTTGAATGATGTTTGTGAAGTAACCAATAGACCTACATAAAATCCAATACCATCAACATTTTCGTCGTTCTATTTTACGTTAGTTCATGTAGGTTTGGATTTTTCATTTTATATTTTAACATTTTTTATCGCAGTTGGAACACAAAAAGTGCACGTTTTTAAGCGTGTTTCAACCATGCGTCACATTTAAGAATGATTATCTCAAAAGACCGTCATCAGATCGAATCCAAATTTTAACACAATATACATTGGAATGTTGTATAACTGGTTTATTAATTTCACAAGTGTGTGTGTCCAAGAAACAAAGTTGTTATCATTGAGGGGCGTGGTGGCTCAGCGGTCTAGCTGTATGCCTCTCACCAAGGCGGTCCGGGTTCGATTCCCGGTCAATGCATGTGAGATTTTCGAAGTGAAATGCCATGTCCTGTGGTTCGGATTCCACGTAAAAAGGAGGTCCCGTGGCTCATGATCTCAAGATTAACGGTCACGTTAAACTACAAGCTTCCTTTTTTGTTATCATTGATGTAAGGTAACTTTTTCTCGGCTCGGGGTAGTTGGAAAATGTAGTTCTTGGATACGTTGTAATCGTTATACATCAAAAAGGTATGCTGTGTGACTGTGAAATACGTAAATTAATTCACTTATTTTATATCGGTTTGTATTTGTACGAGGAAATAACACATGGTTCACCAGCTAGCCGCTCCACGGAAAGTTGTACAGCGTTGCTGAGATGGAGCCCATCACTTCCGAGCGAGACGCGCCATGATGCGTGGAGTGTGTCACATTTAAGAAGGCTTTGTGGAATGTATATCACATACGGTTTACTTCAAGGTTTGGAGGCTCCATTAAATATATTCATACAATAAATCATCTTCAAGTTGTTGTTCTTTGGTGTGAAAATATTCATGTTATCATATTTGATGAAAACAATTGTGATTAATTAAGTCTTCATACTTTTGCTGTATTCTTATTATTTTAATGTACGCACACGAGGTACTGTCGGCCAAAATACAGCACTATGTGGAATGTATATCGCATACTTCAAGGTTTGGAGGCCCCATTAAAGATATTCCTACAATAAATCTTCAGGACACTCTTTTGTCCTTGGAATGAAACATCGCTCCTAAAGGTGGATGAACCAGCAGGATTTGGTCAACAGCATGAGAATGGAGAAGGCAACGGGAAATCACTACATTAAAGACTTTTATGTGTATCCCAAGAAAACCTATGATGAGTCCAAAGAGAAATGTTAGTTAAGTTGGCAACTTCGGGATCACACCTCAAAGGAATGATGCCGGGCCCGGCAGGAGAGGAAATGGGGCCTCTCAGGTCGTTATCAGGAGAAATCCCTATTTTAAAATTGGAACATGGAATGTTCGAACTATGTTACAAGCTGGGAAACTAGAGAACTTGAAAAGAGAAATAGACCGACATAAATTAGATATTTTAGGATTAGCTGAAACACGTTGGAGAGAAGAAGGAGGGTTCACAAGCGGAGACTTCAAAGTCTTGCACTCCGGAAGTGAGAATGGTCAAGGCGGTGTAGGTTTGTTACTAAATGCTAACTCTTCAAGAGCCCTACTGGATGTTGAAGCTATTGGAAACAGAATTATCATAGCACGTTTTCTGGCAACACCCGTAAATTTAGTTGTGGTGCAGGTATATATGCCACGTTCAGCAGTGATGATGATGAGGTCGAAGAAATGTATGAGAAGCTGGAAGAATTACTGCGTAAGACAAAGGCTAGCGAGAACATTATTATAATGGGAGACTAGAATGCAGTGATTGGTGAGGGAAAAGAAGGATTTGCAGTAGGAGGGTATGGTCTTGGTAGAAGAAATTCACGTGGCCAACGTCTTCTCGAATTCTGTGTACAAGAGAGGTTCGTTATAAGCAACACTTGGTTTACCTCACCAAAGAGGCGGAGATATACTTGAAAAAAAAAAAAAAAAAAAAAAAAAAACCACAGGTGATGATCAACGTTACCAGATTGACTATATTCTTGTCAAGGAAAGATACAAAAATCAAGTGAAGAAATCCATGGCATATCCGGGTGCTGACATCTGTTCTGATCATTCTCTACTAGTAATGAGTACGGCACTGAAATTTAAGCACAGGATTCAGGGAAAACGAACAAAGAAGTGGAATCTTAAAGCATTTAAAAGCGAGCGGACTAAAAAGCAATATCAGGAAGCCACTGATGACAATATTATCATCATATGCAAGCAATTCACAAACTGTTGATCATTTATTGTCAATAGCTAAATTCTCCATCGAAAAGGCTGCTGAAGACTATGTGGGATTTCTGGAAAGAGTGAATCGCAAACCATGGATCACACAGGACATTCTCTTAAAGATGGACGAAATAATAAAATTAAAAAACGACTCTTCAGAAGTAGGCAGAAATAACTACCGAATGCTAAAGACCCAGATTGATCGACTCCGTCGGGAGAAGAAAATGGAGTGGTGGCAGTCAAAATGCGACGAAATCGAATTTCTGCAAAAACAAGGAAGATCAGATTTAGCCTACCAAAACATCAGGGAAACTACTAAGAAACAAAATGGATTCCGCACTAGACAGTTCCGTGATACACATGTGAACCCTATATCAGACCTGAATTACAAGAAGGAACACTGGAGGATGTATGTTGAAGATCTATACGCAGAACCAATTCCATTCGTTTTGCCAACACGTGGCGAGGAAGACAGGTCGATTGCAGAAGATAGAATTATTAGATCAGAGTTCGATGGGTAAAACGCCAGGTATTGACAATGTTCCTGCCGAACTAATCAAGCATAGTGGGGATAGTACACTTGAATGGATATTCAAATTGGTAGCAAGAATTTTCGAAGAAGGTAAATGGCCTCAGGAGATTTATACCAGCGTCATCATTCCGATTCCAAAGAAAACTGTACCAGTTGAATGTAGTGACTATCGGACAATTAGTCTCATCCCTCACGCATCAAAGATACATCTGCAGATTTTGAGGAAAAGGATGGAAATATACATCGAACAGTATCTAGACAACTCTCAATTTGGCTTTCGAAAGAATATGTCTACACGTGATGCTATCGGGTCCTTGCGATGTCTTGGAGAAAAGATGTTAAGTGTAAACAGAAACCTTTACGTGTGCTTTGTGGACTTCGAAAAAGCATTTGATAAAGTCAGCTGGCACAAGCTGTTTCCTCTTCTGAATCAAATAGGATATCGCCATCGATTAATCAGATTAATATTTGATCTGTATATAAATCAAACTGCTGTTGTTCGGCTTGGAAATGACGTATCAGAACCGGCTAAGATCCGCAAAGGTGTGGGACAAGGTGGTTTGCTGTCCCCTGGACTGTTCAATGCCTTCGCTGAAGCTATAACAAAGTGGTCTTTTAAAGGTTCTAATATGGGAGTGAAAGTTGGTGGAAGACTTATCCAGAATATTAAATTTGCTGATGATCTGGCATTACTTGCAGTAAATCCGCATACACTAACAAACATGTTGCAATGTTTAAATGATACAGCTACAGAATATGGAATGAAAATCAATTTTAAGAAGACCAAGATTCTGGTGATAAGTAAGCATCAACTCCAACTAAATATTACCATAAATGAAGAACCAGTACAACAGGTCAGTCAATTTAAATACCTTGGTGAGATCTTCACAGAAGACCTACGATGTGAAGTTGAAATCAAGAGCCGTATAGCCATGGCCAAGCAGGCATTCCGTGAAAAGCATTCTCTAATTTGTCAACGCTCGATGTCCTTCAGCCTTAGAAAACAACTGGTTAAGACCTACATATGGCCAGTTGCAATGTACTGCAGTGAGACCTGGACAATGAATAGAGGTGACTTTAAACGACTAGAAGCGTTTGAGATGTGGTGTTGGCGCCGAATGGAAAATATCAGCTGGGTAGAGAAAATGACCAAGATAACGGTGCTGGATCGAATAAAGGAAAAACGGCAAATGATCCGCCAGATATATAGAAGGAGATCCACCTAGCTTGGCCACAGGTTACGACATGGTGGCCTGATGATCGACATACTAGAAGGCAAAATACCTGGAAAACGCCCTCGCGGGAGGCCACGGAACAGTTTCATGAGATCTTTCCTAGATAGCTCTGGCCTACGAAGTTATGAAGTGGTCAAAAGGACAGCACAAGACCGAACAACGTGGAAAAGACTCATTGTAGGGGCAGACCAGTCGCATGACTGAAAAACATGATGATGATGAAATCATCTTCAAGTTGTCGGTCTTTGGTGTGAAAATATTCAATATATCATATTTGCTGAAGTATTTGGCACTGGAGTTTTACAAGTAGTTTTTTCAATGACCAACAGAGTTCACTGTTAACAAGGGATGTGCGCTCCCGGCAGAGCCCTATGTGGAACGTATATCACATACGGTTTACTTCAAGGTTTTGAGGCCCCATTTAAGATATTCCTACAATAAATCTTCTTCAAATTGTCGTTCTTTGGTGTGAAAATATTCATGACATCATATTTGCTGAAAACAATTATGATTTATACAATCTTCATACTTTTGCTGCATTCTTATTTAATGTACGCACTCGAGGTACTGTCGGCCAAAATACTGCACTATGTAGAATGTATATCGCATATGGTTTACTTCAAGGTTTGGAGGCCCCATTAAAAATATTCCTACAATCAATCATCTTCAAGTTGTCGTTCTTTGGTGTGAAATATTCATTATATCATATTTGCTGAAAGGATTTGGCACAGGAGTTTTACAAGTAGTTATTTCAATGACCAACAGAGTTCACTGTTAACAAGGGGTTTGCGCTCTTGGCGACACATAGTGGGATAACATGTCACATGCTACACATCATATGTGACTACTGTAAGGCTCGTGATTTTAGGTAGATTTCATTAGAAAGCTAACTATTGCAATGGGTACTGTACGGTGCTGCTCCCTATATTAACGGTAGTTCACCCAGTGCCCACGTACGGCAGCGCCCGTAGCACGGTCGGGTATCTTGCGCATTCCGTGTAATGATGATGATGATAATTGTTGTTTTAAGGGGCCTAACATCGAGGTTATCGGCCCATGAGCATTCCGTGTAAAGCCATATATTTGACTTCATGAGCTCCTTGTCTTATATTATTGTATATTGTCCTCTTATGTTCCAGTTAGTTTTAAGATAATAAACGTCGTAATTAAGCAAATGTGGAATTCCCTTATGAGCTACCAGAGAGAATGTTTGCACACAACATTTTTTGGTCCTTCCGATTGCCGGATATAGGTGAACTACGTAACCATCTATGAAAATAGCGAACTTGGTTGAGTTAGATAGCACAGAACTACATCAGTAAGTACATTCTGGTTCAACATTTCCTTTGTCCTTTTCTTACCGGGTAATCATGGATAACAATCAAAAACGTGTATTGACAAAGAAAAGAGCAGTCATCAAATCTCGCGTGACTCGCTTAAGTACATTCGTGAATGAATTTGCAGGTGGGAATTTTAACGATATAAAGGTTTGGAAGCAATCATTGGCGAGTTTAATGGATGAGTATAATGACATTCAGATACAATTGGAAATCGATGATGCTGAAAACGAATCACATGATCTAGATAGAGCAGCCTTTGATGATTTATGCTTGGCCATTAAATCAAAAATGGAAACGCTATTGCGCCCCGAATATACACACCCACCTCCGCCTGTAAATAGTGATAACATGAGCAATAGTTGTGCACTAAAACTTCCAACTATTTCACTACCCAAGTTCAATGGCGCTCTACAAGATTTCATGCATTTCTATGTCACCTTTGAAGCGCTGATCATCAATAATGAAACAATCACAGACATTCAAAGATACTATTATCTTCTATCATGCTTGTCTGGGGAACCACACCACCTCATTGAGAATTTACCAATTTCACATGATAACTTCAAGGTCGCCTGTGAATTGATTCGTAGTCGGTATCACAATCCCAGACTTATATCAGATCTCCACGTCAAGGAATTGTTGTCACTCCCTAATGCAAAGCACGATTCTCCTAAGGAGCTGCGTTTGCTAATAAATCAACTTAGCAGCAACTTAAATGCCATAGAAGCTTTAAAAATCGAAACGCCTTTACATGACCTCATGCTGTCGCACTTAGTTCTGGAGAGAATCAGTCTTAATCTCAGGAAGCAATGGGAGAACGGTACGTCAAATGAAACGAACGCCAACTTGAAGGACTTAATTCAATTCTTGGAAAACAATTGCCAAACTTAAGAAACAGTCACGTCCAACAAGTCAGCTGCTGTAACCCAAGATGAGGTCAAGCATGGTACAAGTTCAAAGGGACCACACCGAACTTTCGTCAACACGTCACCTTATTGTGTGCTATGTAAGACATCTCACAGTCTGCATAAATGCCCCAAATTTAAGTACATGGATGTAAATAGCCGGGTAGGTGTTGTGAGGGAACATAATCTTTGTTTCAATTGCTTGAGAAGTGACCATGTAGCCAATAATTGCAACTCAGGCAACTGCAGAACATGTAATAAACGTCACCACACATTGTTACATATACACCAGAATATGAACAGTACTGCTACCCCGGTACTAAATACATCCCAGCAGCAAGCATATTGTTCTATCAGAAGCGCATGTCCTCACAATGAAGTATTGATATCAACTGCCAATGTTAACATTACGGATAGCAAAGGTCAAATGCATCAATGTCGAGCACTATTAGACAGTGCATCACAGATGAACTTCGTGTCTCGAGACTTAGTAGACCGTTTGGGTATCAAACTGAATCGTCATTCGATACCTATAAATGGTATCAGCAACAGGCAAGCGACTCAATCCTCTTACTTCTGTCAACTTCAGATAGAGTCGAGAGTTAATACTTATAGTCGGCATATAGTATGTTCTGTCCTGCGTTAGATTACTGGTCCACTGCCTTCATCTAGAATAGATTACGAGGACTGGCAACTGCACGTCAACATTCCATTAGCTGACCCGAATTTCTACCAGACCAAAGAGATAGATCTACTGTTAGGGGCTACTATATTCTTTGAACTCTTAAGACCTGAACAACAATCTAGGTATGGTTACCCTACTCTTCAAAATACACAACTTGGTTGGGTGCTATCTGGATGTATCCCCTCTCACTCAGTTCAACAACTTAAGAATGGAACAACATCATTGTTGTCCACGGCTGAAACCTTGCACACACAGGTGGAACGCTTTTGGGAACAGGAAGAGCTTACGACTCGTAGCCATTCCAAGGAAGAAAGTCAATGCGAGGAACATTTTCAGAAATCCTTCACGCGCGATGAGTCGGGCAGGTTCATAGTGAGACTACCACTTCGGCAAGGAGTAGGAGAACTTGGTGACTCCTTTGACAATGCCAGGAGGAGCTTTGGCTTTATAGAGAGGAAATTGCATCGACAACCTGACCTGAAGAATGAGTATATCAAATTCATGAACGATTATTTACAACTAGGACACATGGAACTTGTCGATCCTAGTGACCAGCAGAAACCTGCTTATTAAATGCCTCATCACGCGGTAATCAAGGCTACGAGCAGCACTACCAAGGTCAGAGTTGTCTACAATGCGTCGGCTAAAACTACTTCGTCGATCTCCCTGAATGACGTGATGTTGGTTGGGCCAACTGTTCAGCAGGATCTGTTCTTGATCGTTCTTCGCTTCCGTACACACAAGTATGCGCTAACAGCAGATATCGAGAAGATGTACCGACAGATCCAGATTCATGAAGCAGATCGAGACTTCCAGAGAATCTTATGGCGCAGTTCTCAGAATCAACAACTGGATATGTACCGATCGACTACAGTAACCTATGGTACTTCAGCGGCTCCTTATCTAACTACCCGTTGTTTACTGCAGGTGGCAGTCGATGGTCAAGACATATACCCTACAGCAGCCCAAGTTACCAAAAGAGACTTCTACGTTGATGATCTTTTGACAGGGTCAGATACCATTGGAGAAGCCATCCAATTATACAAAGACCTCACATCGCTCCTGAAAATCGGAGGATTTCCCATCCGTAAATGGCGATCCAACAATCCTGATATTTTGGAAGCCATCCCATCAGCACTTCGCGAGAGCCAGGTGTCATGCAGTCTTCCCTTTGAAGATGGTGCCGAAAAAACTCTTGGTTTGTTGTGGCATTCGAGTCGTGACTCATTTCAATTCTCAGTGGGGGCCCTCAACTGCGATAATGTGACTTGAACAAAGAGATCAGTGTTGGCCAATGTAGCGTCCATTTATGATCCATTGGGACTCATAGGGACTGTAATTGTTCAATGCAAGTTGTTTATACAAGTTCTTTGGCAACAACACTTGGTTTGGGATGGCAAATTGCCCTCAGAACTTGAAACACAATGGAAAGAGATACATCAGCAGCTCCCTAAACAAAAATGAAATTCATGTACCACGGAGGGTAACAGCAGACGGAATTAATGCCAATGTTGAACTTCACGGGTTTGCGGATGCGTCAGAAAGAGCCTACGGTGCATGCGTTTATCTACGTTGCATCAACTCCAATGGAACAATCTCCGTTCATTTACTTTGTTCAATATCTAGAGTAGCCCCTTTGAAGAAAGTGTCGCTTCCAAGACTGGAGTTGAATGGCGCACTACTTCTGAGCAGACTAATGGAAAGGGTGATTGAGGCCCTTAAGTTACATTCATGTCGACGATATTATTGGACAGACTCCACTGTTGTTCTTGCCTGGATTGCAGGCAATTCTTCAGCTTGGAAAACATATGTGGCCAACAGGGTGTCAGAAATTCACAAACTGACGTCTTAGCAAGATTGGAACCATGTCTCATCACAGGACATTCCAGCAGATATTATCTCCAGGGGAACTGAGCCACATCGACTTCGAAGCAATCGAGCATGGTGGGCGGGGCCCGTTTGACTAATTACGGATCCTTCAACCTGGCCTGAACTTACCACTGTTCGACCAACCGAAATTCCTGAACAACGAGGAGTAAGATTGTGTTTCGTGGCGAGTAATCACAATGCAGATAACATTTTCATCCGTTTTTCCAGCTGGACTAAACTACACAGAGTAGTTGCTTACATTCTCAGTTTTTTTCACAATCTAAAGCAGGATGCAGCAGAAAGACGGCATGGACCTTTGACTACTGCCGAACTTCGCGATAGTCTGACAGCAATCATTCGCATCGTTCAGCATTGTTCGTACAGTCAGGAAATTCATAATTTACATAAAAAGAACGCAGTGTCACTTCAGAGCAAACTTCTCACTCTGCACCCTTTCCTAGATAATGACAATCTATTGAGGGTGGGCGGCAGGCTAGAGAATGCTGAAACATCATTTGAACAAAAACATCCTTTGATACTGCCACTTAAGCATCATGTCACGAAATTGCTTATTTGGAATGAACACATACGACTTCTGCACGCAGGAAGCCAACTTATCTTAGCTTCGTTGCGGCAACGGTGGTGGATAACCAATGGCCGATCTGCTATCAGGCAGGTGATCCGCAATTGTGTAACATGCTTCCGAGCGAAGACCAATGACACCAGTCAACTCATGAGACAATTGCCTAAGCCTAGAGTAACCCCTAGCAAGCCATTCTCTCATTGTGGTGTGGACTATGGAGGTCCGCTGCATGTGAAATATGGAAATCCACGAAGTAAAGCTCAGATGAAATGCTACATAGCATTGTTTGTGTGCATGGCGACCAAGGCAGTACACATTAAGGCCGTCAGTGATCTAACCACGGAGGCGTTTATTGCCGCCTTATGAAGATTCATTTCAAGACGTGGCCGTTGCAGTCATGTGTACAGTGACAATGGCACGTGCTTTAACGGAGCAAGAAGGAAATTAGATGAATTGTCACGCTTCATCCGGACAGAAGATCATCAAACGAACGTATTGAACTTCACAGCTGAAGAAGGAATTCGTTGGCATCACATACCTCCTCACTCCCCTCACTTTGGCGGACTGTGGGAAGCAGGTATAAAATTAGTGAAGACCCACCTGAAGAAGGTTGCCGGTAACACTGTGCTAACCTTTGAATAAATAACCACACTGCTCACACAAATTGAAGCATGTTTAAATTCGAGACTAATCGTCGCAATACTGATCAATACGCTTTCCTCACCCCTGGTCATTTCTTGACTGGCGAACCTTTAGTCTCTTTCCCTGAACCTGATTGTCACTTAGCGCCATCAGCACGGCTGTCAAGATGGCAATTGGTCCAGCGGTGCCGACGACTCATCTGGAAACGCTGGTCAACTGATTACTTGGGCCAGCTCCAGCAGCGTCCAAAGTGGCTTCAGAATCAACCCAACCTCAAAGCAGGAGACTGGTACTTCTGAAAGAAGACAATACTCCCTCCCTCACATGGCCAACCGGAATAATTGAAGAGCTTCAACCTGGGATTGATGGTTTGGTGCGTGTAGTAACTGTGCGGACAAGCAAAGGGTCATATAAAAGGCCAGTGACAAGGATCAGTCTCTTTCCTGACGAGCTCATTTAAAGGACTACCTCTGTACTGTGTTCCATTTTGTTTCTTATATTTGTATGTGTACAGTTTCTGTTGTTAGTTGCTAGAGACTTGCGTTGGAGAAGTGTGTCTATGAATTGCTACCAATTTTGTAATTTGTTTGACAAATTAGGTGGGCGGCATGTACGGTGCTGCTCCCTATATTAACGGTAGTTCACCCAGTGCCCAGGTACGGCAGCGCCCGTAGCACGGTCGGGTATCTTGCGCATTCCGTGTAATGCCATATCTCTGACTTCATGAGCTCCTTGTCTTATATTATTGTATATTGTCCTCTTATGTTCCAGTTAGTTTTAAGATAACGTCGTAATTAAGTAAATGTGGAATTCCCTTATGAGCTACCAGAGAGAATGTTTGCACACAACAGGTACCATGTTTCGACTTCCAGAAAATTTCGACATATCTTCGCGTTTCACATCCCCCAGACCCCAAAACCACCGTCAGTTCAAAAGTTTATATATAATTTATGTATGTATATCTATATATATAAAAGAAAGTCGAGTTAGTTACACTATTTATAACTCAAGAACGACTGAACCACTTTGGCTGAAAATTGGTGTGGAGGTAGCTTAGAACCAGGAGACGGACATAGGATCCTTTCTTTTTTATCCCGTGACGTGACATAAAACGTCAAAGAGAATACAACTCACTATTAAACGTAACGCAAATGACAGCTAAAATCAACTCATGAAGGAATGGCAAGGCAAGTCGTTTCCAGGCAACGGTAGCTCTTGACGAGACACGGCCGTCTGGATGCGAGTAGCACTCTCCACTACCAGTATAGAAAATGAGGCTCTTGACATCAAAACCCGTTAGTTACTCAACGTAATTTGTATTCTCTTTGAATCATCATTATCAATGCCGCGACAAAGACGATCGAATCTTTCCCGCAAAGCAATAATGCAAGAAGGATACGAAACATTGCGAATGAAAGGACTAAAGAAGAACAATAAATTGCCCGTGAAGAGCACCGCGTTAGTATGGCTCGACTTGGTGCTTCTGAATCACAAGCGCAAAGTGAGGCAGCCCGTGAAACGGCTCGGTTGACAATGGAAAATCGTCGAGCGAACAACAGAGATCAAGAAGTAGATAATTTTCGGCGCACAAGAAGAGATTTATCAAGTGCCGATTTGAATCGAGCAGCGTTTCGATACGATTGCATGCGTTCATAAACCATTCGTCCGATTGCGATCAAATTTTGGCGAGTTGTTGCGAATGCTTCCCGGATGGTTATAGGCTTAGTTAATCAAATTTACAATTTAAACAAATGAGTGTTGGTGAAGCGTTCATATAGCCTACAATTCATCCGGTTGACCAAATTTTGGTGGGTTGTTGTGCACACTCCCGGGAAAGTTATAGGCATAGTAATCCCAATTTACAATAGATAGCGCGCGAGTAGCTTCAACAAAATGGCGTGCGATTCGTTTCAACAAAATCCCACGTGCGTTCATATAGGCTACCATTCATCCCATTGCGATGAACATTTTATGAGTTGTTGTGTACACGCGAGGGAAGTTTTTGAGTTAGTAAATCCATTTTACAATAGGTAGCGCACGAGTAGATTCAAAAAATGAGCGACAACACGCGAATTGCTTCAACAAAGTCCCGTATGCGTTCGTATACCATTCATCCCATTGCGATGAAATTTGGGTGAGATGTTGTGCACACTTAAGGGAAGATTCCTGGCTTAGTAAATCAAAATTACAATAGGTAGCGCATGAGTAGATTCAATAAATGCGTGGCGACGACGCGCGAAGCATTTCAACTAAAGTCCCCTATGCGTTCATATACCATTCGTCCGATAGCAATGAAACTTGGGTGTGATGTTATGTACACTCCAGGGAAGATTTTGAGTTAGTAAATCCATTTTAAAATAGGTAGCGCACGAGTAGATTCATTACATGAGTGACGAGGCGCGAAGCGTTTCAACCAAGTCCAGTATGCGTTCATATACCATTCGTCCGATAGCTATGAAACTTGGGTGAGATGCTGTGTTCACTCCAGGGAAGGTTTCTGGCTTAGTACATGCATTTTACAATAGGTAGCGCACAAGTAGATTCAACAAATGAGCGACGGCACGCGAATCGTTTCAACAAAGTCCTGTATGCGTTCATATACTGTAACCTTTATGCATCTGTGATTGCATAAATTCTACATATTTATTTCAACAAGATTCCTGGCTTAGTAAATCAAAATTACAATAGGTAGCGCATGAGTAGATTTCAAAGCTGATGTGAGAAAGACGTTGCCTGTAGACCAGAGGACAACAAAGGAAGACCCGTACGTGCTTTTTCTACAACTTTCACCGAGCGCGGACAATGGAGAGAGGAGGAGATCGGCAAACATCTGGTAACCACATGGGCTTAGACAACGCGAAACGGTCATTCAACCAAGCGGGTAGATACGAAAATTTCAACGATCACTTACTAGATAAACCCCGCCCATTTGAGAGAAATTGGAGCAGTAATTAAACTGCAGAAACAGGAATTACACCATAGTATAGGGGACAACCCCAAACTCTCAGAAGTATTTTCAAAATTTAAATTGAGTCATTCTGTGATTTTTGCCAGAAGTAAAACGAAATTAGGGGTGGATTTGAAACTACCAATAGCAGCGAGGGACGCGAGACGCGACCAAATCCCGCCGAAATTAAGGAACAATGAAGGGAATTACGGAGCTCATTATCTAAGGATCCAGCGATCGGATTTTGGATTAAAAGAAGCCATATAGACATTGAAAATGAGGACGTTCGAATGAGCTAATTTACATATTCATGCGAGTGTTATTATAGAATAAAATTCTAAAAGCTCCCCACTCCGAGTATTTCTTCGACAAATCATATAAATAATAGCTGGAGACGCAGCGAATACAGTTCTACTTTGGGCGCTGCAGAGGCGCGAGCCCACGATCGTTGCGTTCTGAAATTAACAAGATTTTTACAAGTTCTACCGTTCTACTTTGAGCATCTCAGAGGTGCGAGCCTACGATCGCCGCGTTCTGAAATTAAGAAAATTTTATAAGGATAAGCAGTTCTATCTTGGGACATTTGAATATCGTTAAGTATTCGCGAGTGCGAATCGGAACAGTACCGCGAGTGTGCATATCGTTGACAGTATGAAACAGTTATATAGTAGAGATAGCCACACGTGCTATTAGCATAAAAGTCAGTGAGATAGGAAGCTATGAACTATCAGCTGAATTGAGTAGGTTGATGATGGCTTTAGGAAGTAGGAACTACACACGCGAGAACCGTGCATTGTAATAATAATAATAATAATAATAATAATAATAATTCACAGTGGACCTTTGCTTTGGTGAATTTTTTGGAAACCGTGTGTAAAATTCTCCTCCTTGCAAGATGAACCAATTGATCCAGAAGCCTGATATCAAGGACCAGATCATCACCAACATGCTGTATACGAGATAAGTAGATATGGCATGGGGCATGTTTGCCATAGCGCATCCCATCATGGGAGTCGGATAAGTTTATCTCGATCATAAGCAATTATGATAAAATAGGTATTTTGGGTACAGCAAGCGTCTTTGTGTAAATTTGTGTATATTTGTCATTTATGATTTTTTTGTGTGATTTATAATGTAAGATTCGTATATGAGCATCAAATCTTGTTTAATTGTGTTTTGTTTGAGGGTTTCAGTAACTTTGCTGAATGCACATTTAAGGGAATAATTGGGTTGATAGTGCTTACGCACGACCATAACGTAAAAGCTAGTGTGGGGGAGATAGCTTGACATTGTGACAAAGACCAGTAGTGACACTGAAATTAGGTGAACAGTAAGTAAGGTATTGGAGACCACACCAAGGTAAAGAAAGGTAAGATGGAATGGCTGGATGACAATATAATATTCAGAAAAGGTTGAGAGTTGATCCTTGGTTGAGCTGAAATTAAAAACGGAAGTGGTATTCCCGTGTTCTACGATGATATAGTTGGTAAGTGAATTAATGGCGGAGGAAAAATTCCCGCGAATCTACGATGATATAATTGGTAAGTGAAATGATTGAATTCATTGTCTGATGAGAGCGCACTATAGCTCCGTCGGAAAGGTGACTGTACAGCTCGAGCCCAAGGCAGTCATACGGAAAGCAGATATAAAGATTGTGGTCAGCCGTCTGAATTCTGAAAGGAGCAGCGAAGGTCGTTGCTTGCTCAGCTGGTTTATTATGGTGTGAGGGTGTCTGTCACAAGGTCGGGAAACCACGTTGAATGGTATTGTTTTCTTTTGTGAGGGAAGGTAGTCGAACTTCCCAGGGTTTGTTTCTTTTTTTACTGCTTCAGGAAGCGATGTCATGTCTTGTAATATAATTTTGAGTGCATTCATTATAGTTGTTTGTTTATTAAAAGTAACGGGGCATCGGCCACCGAAGTGTGTTTATTTGATGCTTCATGTATTTTGACTTGTTTTGGTTTACCGTAATTAGCAGAGTTGTAGCTCGAGTGAGTTAATTGTTTTATAAGCTAGAACATGCACACTTGTCTGTAGCCTAGAATAAGCCTATTGCCTTCATCATTGGACTCTTGAGAGGAAGAATGATGATTGTACGAGAAAGCCTGTCCGAACCCCAAAAACCAATTTTGCGATTGTAAACATGAGTGCGCATTTTTTTGACAGAATGGCTGGGTTATTCAGACCATAGTTTGATGAATTAAGTTTGTTGACATTTTATTTTTGAACTTAAAGCAGTGGACTGCAGTGAATTAGATTATTTTCTTTTCCTGGTTTCAGCCAGTGTGATTATAATTTTCTTTTACAATTTGATTTGTTGATTAGAATCTTAGCTTGTGTTCAGAATAATTTAAGGGAGTAAATTTTGTTGTTTTATTGTCTGTGGATGGGAGCAAGTGGGAGATGCTGTTTTGTGAATAAATTATTTTATATTAGGAGTTCTCTGACATACTGATTTTAAGTTAAGCCTCCTGTGATCCTTGATGATATCTCTAGGGTGTTTAAATTAAGTTAGAGCCACACCGAACAGACCATTACCCCGAGCTAGTGTCGGCATCCTACGAACCATTGAAGGGTACAATACCATTCGTCCGATAGCGATGAAACTTGGGTGAGATGTTATGTACTATCCAGGGAAGATTATGATTTAGTAAATACATTTTACAATAGGTAGCGCACGAGTAGATTCAACAAATGAGTGACGACGCGCGAAGCGTTTCAACCAAGTCCCGATTGCGTTCATATACCATTCGTCCGATAGCTATGAAACTTGGGTGAGATGTTGTTTACACTCCAGGGAAGGTTTCTGGCTTAGTACATGCATTTTACAATAGATAGCGCACGAGAAGTTTCAACAAATGAGCGACGGCACGTGAATCGTTTCAACAAAGTCCCGTATGCGTTCATATACCATTCATCCGATTGCGATGAAATTTTGATGAGTTGTTGTGTACACGCCAGGGAGGGTTTTGAGTTAGTAAATCCATTTTACAATAGGTAGCCTACGAGTAGATTCAACAAATGAGCGACGGCACGCGAATTGTTTCAAGAAAGTCCCATAAGCGTTCATATACCATTCGTCTATTGCGATAAAACTTTGATGAGTTACGTGGAGGTTCCTAACTTAGTAAATCCATTTCACAGTAGGTAGCGCACGAGTAGGCTCAACAAATGAGCGGCAGCGTACGAATCGTTTCAACAAAATTCCATATGCGTTCATATGCCATTCATCTGATTGCGATGAAACTTTGATGAATTGTTGTGTACGATTCCGTGAAGGTTTCCAACTTAGTAATTCCATTTCACTGTAGGTAGCGCTCGAGTAGATTCAACAAATGAGATACAGCGCACGAATCTTTTAAACAAAATTCCGTATGCGTTCATATGCCATTCATCGGATTGCGATGAAACATTGGTGAATTCTTGTGTACGCTCCTACGCATGTTTCTAAATTAGTTAAATCATTTTACGATAGCTTAGAGGCACTTGACGGATATTGAAAAACGTATTGTGTATCCAAAAGCACTTCAAGAAACAAAATTAGAACACCAACACTTTCTTTGATTGGCATTGCAACGCATGCCGGGTACAGCTAGTATATGCATATATGTATATCAGTTTCTTGTGGACACGATAACTGCCGTAATTTTGCACCAATCACTTTGAATTTTTTACCGAATATGTATACCTATAAAATCTCGGTCAAGTTCGTTGCTGGGCTAAATCGGTGGAAGGGGATGAAAATGGGGGGCTTTTTTTTTCTCGAAAAAGTGTAATATTGCTATAACTCTCTTAATATGTGAAATATCGAATCCGTCCAAAGTTCATACTATGTGTCAGATAAAGCCCAAAAATTTATGTTTGAAGAGTTTTTATAGCACCAACCAATTGATCAAAGGGGTGGGAAAAAGTTTTTTTTTTTCGGGAAACATTAATCATATCTCTCTTAATAGGCACAATATCAAAACCGTACAAAATGGACAATATTCCCCTAATAATTATCTAAAACTTTTGTCTGAAAGAATTTTTGATATGACCCAACATTACGCCAAGGGATGAGATAAATGATTTCGGAATTATAAGAAAATGCCAAGAGCTATCAGAGGTTGCCATGGCAACACTAATAAATTGATGAGGTATGAGCCATCAGATGATGACATGACATCGCACTTGCACGGGATCAGATTCAGATTTCCGTCTGACTAAGTGAGAAGCGGCTTCGGTGACGTAACTGGTAGCATGCTGAACTTCTATGCCCAAGGTCACGGGTTCAAAGCCAGCCGAAGTCGTTGGATTTTCTAAGAGCGCTAAAAATCCCTCAGTATGCTTTCCTTTGGAGGGGAGGTTCCAACGTTCGTTACGAGTTGCTGGTTGCGGTGGCATCTAGTAGCCAAGTTCACAGCTAGGCCTCATTGACGGTAGTATCTGGTAGCAACATTAGGAACTACTGCTTGAAATTGACCGCCTGCAGTCCTTACCTGAATTACAGACTAATACAGCCATCACAATTCACACCGTTTATCAGACAGAATCTACACTCACCCAAAGTACACGGGGTTACATGACCGCGTTGTCGCAGCCCCTAAACTGAGGAACCAACCAAAATCTCTGCGGGAGATATAATTTTGCGTGAAGAAGTAACAGATCGTTACATAGTTACACATCAGTGTCGAAACCTTGCATAAGGACAGTGTGACCACAAGTATAAAAATGGACCCCAAATGACAAGAAGGTTACCGTCCCCATAAGACAATAAAATGTTTAAAATATGCATAAAATGACGAAAAACAAAGTTAATTAAGCTCCTATTATAAAATACTTTCTCGCAATAAATGAGGTCTGATCCTTCTACGAAAACATGTATATTCTGCCTATTTTCGCCTATCCCCAAGTTTGTCCGGTGAAATCTACCTCCGCCTTCCGGCGTGCCGAGAGGACTTTTTTTTTGGTATTGTTTGTGCAATTACAAATGGGTGGAAATAACTTGTTGTTCAAATTGTTGCCAGAGAAATGTGCGGTAAACTTCAAACCCATGAATACCGACCATCTCACAACTGCTAAGTAAACACCCACAATGACCACTTCGTAGTGTAGCGGTTGGCATTCTTGGCTGTTCCGGGCTCGATTCCCGGCTATGACAATATATTTTATTGAAGATTTGAGGGCTGGAACGGGATACACTGAGCCTCGTGAGGCTAAACTGAGAAGAGAATAGTAGGAATGCCATCGTAGACGTCCTGGAAGTGGTTTTCTGTGGTTTCCCACTTCTACTTTAGGCAAATGCCAGGATCGTTCCTAACTTAAAGCCATGGTTGCCTCTTTCCTAATCCTAACTCCAATTTACAAATACACACACTAGCATAGCCAACACAATGACACAGATTATCCTACGAAATCCTCACACACACCCACGTACACGGGGTTACATGACCATGATGTGGCAAATCCCCTAAAATAAGGCAACAACAACAAGATATCATGCTCAATTGAGAAAAACCATAACAACAGCATCACTCAACTTTCTGGTACGGGTGATTACCCCTAGTATTTGAAAACAAAGGAATGGCAGTTGTGGAAATGTAGATGTTGTACTCAGTAGATAGCCTAGGTGTTTCAAAGTGGGCTTTATAATTTCCCTGGTTTGAAATAACAGTGATACTTGGGAGGTATTCTATTCTTCCTGGAATGGCGATTCTTAATCGGCAGGCAATATTTTCGAAGCAAACTGTGAAGCTAATATCACGTTACACTTAGCTTGAACACAATCTCAATTGGTTCTAAGTTATTACTAATTTCAGCACGTTCCTACTACATGAACAGCAGTTAACGCAACGTATAATTTGCAAGCATGATTTAACCTTTGCGGTTTCAGACACCCATTGAGTTAGAATAATTATCTGTGGGGTTATCAAGAACTTCATGTGTGGCCATGAGAGTTTCTCAGTTAGTAATGACTTGATTTTCACATTTACTTGGAAATTGTATACAGATAGCGGCTTCAGTGGCGTAGGGCGTAGCATGCTGAACTGCTGTGCCCAAGATAGCAAGTTCAAACCCGACCGAAGTCGTCGGATTTTTTAAGAGCGTTAAAATCCTTCAGTGTGCCTTCCTTCGGAGGAGAAGTAAAGCCGGCGTGTAAAAGATCTTTCCACATACTAAACTTGTGTGAAGCTAAATTTCTAGGTTGAATTTCGTTAGAACGCTCTATCAAAGTTCCAACGTTCACCAGTAGGTATCATTGATATCTGGTAGCGAAAGTTGGAACTTCATGAAAATGAATGGAACTTGTAGCTCACCCTATGGGTGTCCACTTGAAGCAGCTACAGCCTCTGGAGAGACGAACATGTACTCGGACACTCCCGGCACTAAAAGCCATACGATAAATGAATAAACAGATGTATACATGTATTGTGCATTGTAATTCGTATTCTATTATCTCAAATAATTTGCATGTGAAGTTTTCTATAATCTTCCTACTAAAAAGAGTTGTTTCATTTGAGGGGCTTGGACATCGTGGTCATTTAGGCCCGTGTACGTTTGTGTGTGTGTGCACAATATGTCTTACAACCATTGTTATTGTGATGTCCGCGGTAGTGTGTGTATTTGTAAAGCAGGTGGTGATTGGGAAGGAATAGGCCGTGGCTTTAAGTTAGGAACCAAACCGGTATTGGCTTGGAGTAGAAATGGGAAAACATGGAAACCTACTCCCAGGTCAGTTGATGTGGGAATCGAACCCATCTCTTCTCAGTTTTGCCTCACGGGGCTGGGTGTAGTCTACCGTGTTCCAGCCCTCAGACCAGAATTAAATTTCTTGGCAGAGCCTGACTTCCGGGACGATAACCATGAATGTTAGCCGCTACATCGCGAGGTGGTCCTACTAAAGTACAAAAGAAGATTTGGTGGAGGTGATAGTTATTTTAACAGGTCAAATATCCAGATCATCCGTCCCTAAGAACAGAAACTTCAGTAGATAAAATGGAATTTGAAATTTAGAATATAACGAATAAATGAGAACTCATGAGTCATGAGCGGTTTTCGCCTCTGAGGGAATGTATAAAGAATAGTGAATATGTTACCAATATCAACACAGACACATTCTAAACACAATCAAGTACACAACTGAAACAACAACAAGTTTACTCTCATAGATTTCTAACCAAGAAAATAATTTAGTTATATTTCTGAGATTCGTCTTTGCCTAGCATCGTGACACAGTAAATGCTGAATAACATTCTCAGGTTCCTATTTCAAAAATGTTAACAGTGCGCATACTCACCAATATGATTGTGTTAAATGGAGGAATTAGGAAGTAACATACAGTAGTCAACATTCTGACCAAGTTTTGTCACTGTAATTTTAATAACTTAGGTGGTGGGTTACGGTGTTCATTTTTCCAGATATCGAAGTTGGAGGCTACACGCCATATTAACTGGTTTAGTCTTTTGGCTTAGAAAATGTAGGCCATTTAGATGAGACTCGTCTTTACTGAGTTATGTGGCAAATGTTCGAAAGCATCCTTAGTTACCGGTACAATGTTCTCAATTGTTAATGATACGGATATCCACCATCTTGTATGTACTGGTATTTATCGGTGAATTCTTGGAAAAATAAGTCGGGTTCCGTATACGAGCAGCATTCTTGTCAAGTTTGGTCACTGTGTCTGCGTCATTAAGTTCAACATTTTACATATCCAATATGGCGGCTTCACGTAGGTTTTTAGTTAGTTACAGTAGTTATTGTTGTTGTTATAAGGGGCAGAACTACGAGGTCATTTGCCCCTAAAGCGTAAGTTTTTATCTTAGTGTTTATATAACTCAATGACCATTTTTGAAACAATATAAAATCCATGTAGCGTACATCAATAATTACGTAGATCTATTAGATAATTGAAGTTCCTATTGGTTCACAATAAAATATAAGAGCAAGAAATACATAATGTTAGCAACACTGCTATCTTTGAAATGTTCAACGTATTTTGCTTGCGTATTTTGTGAGGGATAATTTTTTTGTAACGGTAAGGTGAATGTTTTCGAAGCCACTGCGATAATTATTAAAATATAAAATGTATCATATACGTGTCTGCGACGACACTGAATATATCATTTAAATTTATAGAATCCCATTTTATTGCAATGTGCCAAAGCGCAATGACATAATCGGCAACATGTACAACGAACAGAAGCAACGATGCTCGAGTCAGCAGCTCGAGACAAGGTGACCGTGTGGCAACGCGTGACGGAGATGCGAATCAGGATGGAAATGAGATTAATGGCAGGAACGGCGCCAGATCAGAGTCGGTGCAGAATTATTTTGGCAGCACCATACTAGTTCGAAAATAATTTTATTAATGCAGCCAATGGCCATGTACTTTTCTTTTCAGGACGGGTCCGGGAAGGGATATTGGAAGGAAATCGGCCGTGGACCTATTGAAAGGAACCGTCCTGGCATTTGCCTGGTGGTGAAAATGGGAAACCACGAAAACCATTTTCAGGACGGGCGAGGTGGGAATCGAACCCACGCTCTCCCGATGCCACCGAGGCATGAGGTAGGGCGTTAGCGCTCTCGGCCACCACGGCCGGTTACTAGTTCGAAAATGCAGGTGCAGTTTCGAGAGGCCTACTGCGGTGTAGAGGCCACGATACCAGGTTCAATGACTAGCAGGAAAAGGTAAAAGAATAGAACTTAATGCTTCATGTAACATCGTTTGCTGCAGTCAGTGCTTTTCTGTAGTCTGATTCGTAAATTTAGTAGCATAGCATAATTTTCTGTGTGTGATTTTATTAGGCATTTAATTATTTGTGTAGGCAACTGTATACTTATATGGTGGTATTTATACCATTTGCAATGCGTGAAGGTTGGAAAGTCATTCGTGCAGTTCAGGCACGACCTCGATGCCACTTAATGTGGTACATATTTTCTGCTTTATATCTATATTGTTAAGACAGTTTTATGTTCTTATGAAAATTTGTAAAAGGCAAAATTATATGTAAGTTGTAGTGTCAACGTGGTGGCGACATGTTTTTTCATCAATCATTTCTGGATGTATTTAATTTAGTTATGTTTTCCTAGATCTTGGATATTTAATTGAATTAAATTACAGTAAACAAATTGATAGTTAAATCAGATATTTTTGAATAATCAGTACTGTTAAACTATTCGATTTACATTGCTTTTACGATTGTTGAATTTCTAGTGTGAGAATTAAGGTTTGCATTTACTTTGAACATAACTTAATTTGGAATTCTATTTGGTTAAGAACTGTGTGGTGACAGTAGTTTATCTTTGATAATATGGATACTACGATGCATTTTGAACAATATATTTTCTATTATAATGAATCTCTGTAGAACTTGTGTTATTTTCATAGATGAACACAATAGGTTATGGCGAACTAATGCGATTATCTGTCCCTTGTCATAGAGTTTGACTAGGTTAATATTTAATTTTTATAAATACAGTTAAGCCCTGAAAAGTTAGTACCACCATTTTTAGATAATACACTCTAAACATTTGCAATCAAGTAAATTCGTAGGATCAATTAGCGTGATGCAAGTCTTCAAAATTGACACCACTTACTGTAGGCGACTTGAGTTTCCACGATACCATTTCAGTACCTCTGATCAAAATTAAATTTCTTAGCAGAGTTGGGAATCAAACCTGAACCTCCGGGGATGCAGACAATTACGCCAACCATCACATAACTTATGAATAAGATATATATATCAGAAGAAAATACTAATATCCCTAAGCTATTCGGGCTTGTGATAGATATACCTATGTTTACTAGCTTACAAACACCAATGAAAGCGATTTAAAGTTTACTGTGCTTATTTTTTAGTTAATAAATACTCCACCAGCGTCCAGCCGTCATTAGCATTTATTTTTCCTTTTACTGTTTAATGTTGCAGCTTGTCCCATCAGTGCTCCCAGCTTGTAATATGTTTAGTATTACATTCAACACGATTGTCAACTACAGACTAAATTGGTCAACCAACAATGTTCTATCTTTTTACTGTTATTTAGACCATGATTAACATTGGTGTACAAAGTACTTTTAATGTGGTATAAAACTTCGTCAATTGTGTTGCTGAATGAACACACTATGATACACACATACACACACACACTGATCGTTAGAGTGTTATCGACTAATTCACCGCTCAAGCGTGAAATTGAGTCGGTGGTTTTCAAACCTGTGCCACGGGTAAGAATGTAATTAGACAGTCATTTTACACTGAATCACATCTTTTAAGCTCCTACAAACATTTAGGATGCTTGAGTAGGACAGCTGCACTTACAGTACATGCAGGGCGAATAGAGTACATGTTTGATTTACCTAGTTGATTTCTAAATGGTATTGAATAAAACCACCAATAGTCAATACATAATTATATTATTAGCTTGTTAACAGAGCAAGGATGTATGAAAAGAATAAGTTAGACGGTGAACTTGTGTTCCTGGCCGATAATATCCAGAAGACTGGCTACTCGATGAGACAGATTAATGAAATGCTACATCCTAAATCGAAAGACAGGTTATCGCAGAATCCTCCTCCTGCGAACTTGACCTATCGGACATACGTGCAATCTGTCACGGACAGGATTAGCAATATTCTCAGAAGACACGTGATAGTCTGGCTGTCGTTCGTTATGGGTTGTTGACAAAATACATGAGTGAATTGCATGAAAATTAGTATTTAAGTAGCAGACATCAATATCATAAAATTTACTTCTATACTCCTAACGAATGAGGGGTTTCAGAGAAAACCTTTCATCACCTTTCAATATTTGTTTTGAAGCGGTTGGTTTAATTTTAAAAATGTTCAGAACAGAAATAATTGGGAATTTAATTATAATCATTTTAGCCAACAATAGTCTATATAAAATGTAATGATTTCTTACTGAGGTAAATGGGAAAATCTGTCCAGGGGAGTAAGGTAATTTTCCCCCCTCCCCCCTTTCCGCAGAGACAAACTGACTTCGCTGACACGGGCTCATCATGACTGACACTGTTTGTCAGTAGATTATGAAGACATCGGAAGATGAGATGGATGCATTTGTCTCAATTAAGTTTCTTATATTTGCGTGCTGGCTGATACAGTAGTTTATTTCTCTTAAAAACTGTTTAAGGTTCTGCCTGGAGGGGTAGTGGTTAGCATTCTTGGCTGTCACCCATGAGGTCCGGCTTCGTTTCCAAGCTCTACCAAGAAATTCAATTCTGGCCTGAGGACTGGAACGGGATACACTGAGCCACGTGAGGCAAACCTGAGAAGAGGTGGGTTTGATTCCTACCTCAGCATTCCAGGAAGTGGTTTTTCGTGGTTTTCTCTATGCCATTCCCCCAGGATGTGGGCTTTTCCCTTCCTTTGTACAGTATATTCCCAAGACATGCCTTTGCTACTTCTAGCACAGCATCCTTGTATCCTGAACACTCCATTTTAATGTCCAGCAATTTGTTTTCTTCTACTTTTTGGAATTTCTCATCAATCATTTCCATGTACAGTACATCTGCCTAAGTTCCTTATCTAGAGATTTTCAACCCCAATCCGCCAGAAAACAGCCTTCCCTATCTGCGCTTTAGGTCCAACTATCTTCAATTCACAGCAGATCAGTTTGCGGTCCGTTTCATCAAAAAGGCGCCTGAATACTCAACAATTCCTTTACAATTTTCTCAAATCAAAGTCAGTAATGACATATTATATTAGTAATCTAGTTCTTCTTCCCTCCCACGTGTATCAGTAAATCTCCTTATGCTTCGAAAATGAGCTCGCAATAGATAACCCCATGCTAGCATAGAAGTCCAGTAAACATTTCCAATTGGTGTTCGCTGCCCTATCCTCAACCCACTTACCCATTACCTTGTCATACACCTCAGTTCCATTACCTATTCTAGCATTGAAATCTCCCATCAGTAGTATATTTTCTTCATTTTTAACTCCCACTACTACACCACTCAGTGCTTTATAAAATCAGTCTACTTCGTCCTGATCCACACCTTTACAAGTAGCATGCACTGAGACAATCCTGGCCTAATTTCCTGACATTTCTAAATCTAATCACATTAATTGTTTATTTACATGCCCCACAGAAACTATGTTACGCTCCAAGGTTTTCATGACTTACAGCCCTACTCCCCTCTTTGCCCTGCCTCATTTTATACCCGACATGTATACTTTGTAATCTCCTACTTCCTTTTCTCTATCTCACTCTATCTGAACTTCACTATTACCTAGAATATCCAATATCATCCTACTTCCTGACAAAGCTAGCTCTACTTTCTTCCTTCCATAACGAATAATAATAATTTTGCATTACATCACTTAACACGGTAGTTCGTCAACTAAACAAATTAATCACAGTAAAATTACAAATTTAACTCTAGTGTTCATAAGACAAGTTATGAATGAATAAAATATGTACCAAAATGAGTCCTTGGTGTGCTTTATAGGGACATATAGGTCATTTCTATTAATGTAGTTTTTATATCATCTCACTCCTTTCCGTCTGGCTTAACGAAAGTCAATTTACGGAACTTTTTAATGGCGTTTTCGTGGCAAACAGAGACTTTATTGTAGGTTTGGCACACTTGACTTGAATAATAATAATTTTCCATTACATCAATCAATACGTTACGGTAGTTCGTTAACTATACAATTTAATCACGGAGGAATTACAAAGCTGTACTGTAGCGTGAATAAATTGAAATACTTCAAAATTTTATTAATCTCATGTAATTTATTTCAGGATTAGGGCATAACCCATCTCTTTTGGGTACATTCGTGTTGACCGACTGAAAAGCACTAAACTCTTGTTATATTCAATCATCTTAAAGTATATAACTTAATATTGATTTAGACACTATTACTGGCTAATTATCCATATAAAAGAAAACAAGAGGACAAAGAGTTATGAGTATACCCATACATTTAGGAGAAAGTAGGCTATGTTATTTGCTGAACATCTTGTTTAAATATATTTTGTATACAAATTTTAAATAGGAAAGACCAAGTTTACCGATAAATGTTGTTTTCAAAAGCTTTGCTCGTAGTATTCCATAAGATTTTTCTTTTTATCTTTGAAAAAAAAAAAAAACATGAAGAAGGCCATAATGTGGCCGAAATTGGTATTATATTTATTAAATAACTATGGGTATTTATTTTTAGAAATGTAAAAAGTAAATATATTCTGATAATTTTGAAAAAGTCTCCTACATAGGCACTCTTATCTTTGACGTTACCGTACATAATTGGATGAAAGCTATAATTTGTAATATAATGTTATTGGAAAAAGCTTGAAAAGCAAACTTACCGTGATGTGAATTTGGTTAACATTTTATGAATATTTGAATTCTTCAGTTCTTTAAGACATTATTTCAGATGAATTTGTAAAAATTTATTTAATATTTAATTTTACTCTGTTAACTTCCATTTTACTTCACAGCTTTTAGCTCATAAGTGCAAAATTTCAACTTGATCTGGCCCATAGTTCCTGAGAAAATGGCACATAACTTATAACCATTCAAGTTTTGAGAAATCTTTCTTCAAATGTCTATAATTATTGAAATATTTCATATCGTTCTATAATACACTGATAACATATATCCATGAATGTTATTAATGAACTGTGAAAATGTGAAATTTCTAGCTTTCGCTGTTACCTAAGAATAAAGCTTTCATTAAGCAGTTACATTGTTGACTGATCCACACTATCACATTCCCTTGGCGCATGCATATTCTAGCTTAAAATAAGCAGGTTGGTGTTTTCCTTTCATCAAAGAACAGTCTGGTCGGGCTGCGTTACCGTCTAAAGTTATGTTTTTAACATATGTGCTAAGATATAGAGAACACTTTTTTTATGTGCTTATCCGGTTTGAAGCAGTATTCCAAATGTTCAAAACATATCGGTTTCACTTTCTGATATCTACTTATAGAACTAAATGTGTCTACCTTGCTGACGAATATACTTAAGCGACTAATCATAGGCCTGGACATATATTGAAGAAGGTTCTCTGGAGAGCTCAGTGGCCCTTATCCTTATCATACATCAGCATTTGTTAATTCCATATGGCTTACTGGGTTACTAAAATTGAATAAGGCTCAAACAGCAGTATGTTCAGCAAGTTTGTCATTTGTTGTAATTCCAGAGAGATCATGGTGGTAAATAAAATCCATAATCTGGTAGAGGACATACTGTATATTTACATAAAACTTAGCACACTATAAAATATCTACATAAACATGAGCTGAAGCCCCACTAGAACCACAGACGCATACTGAAAATCAGTTTGAATATAAGGCAATCGGAAAAATCTATAAATACACGTAAACAGGTCCAGGATTCACACCAACTATACATAGAATTCCTATAAGAAATTTACAATAGTCATGGACATGTGATATTTGATCATTTGATCACCAATTTGAGGCATGGTGTTTCCACGAACCAGACAGTCACGACAACAACTGTAAGGATGGTATTGGAAAGAGATCTACTTTCATGGATATATCGTACCACCCTGGGGCTGAGTGTAACTCGTTGGTATTTGGAGGAAGTGACAGCAGTTCCTGGACTGAAAATGGTGCTGCACTGGGGACACATTCCAATTCTATCTTCACCGTGGTGATCATACCGCCACTTTCTCTCCCCCTGTCCAGAACAAGCGTTTCGACAACATGGCGGTCGTTCTCCTCGTCTGAAACATCAACGAGTGAGGCACATGAAATTGTATGTATAGGAATGAGGCATGATGAGCAATGGGCATGTCTGTCTGTGTTGAGGTAACAAGAAAAGTTCAATCAGATGTAATTGATTCCACCTCACAACTCCCCCCAAAACAAAATATTAATTTGTCCTCCATTTCGCCATAAAAACACAATTTTCTGAAAAATATCACTATTCACTTATTCTAGAAATATTAACAGTCTAAATACACAATCCAATGAGATCCCGGAGTGACCCTTGAAATAATGAACACAAACACAGTGCCTACCAACAGAGCGGTACATTTATACTAACAAATCTGAGAGATTGCAAAGCAATGATTTCGTATCTTCTACTAAACGCCGTGGTCATTGAGCTATGGAGTAATGTAGCGAGCCCTATCCAAGCTGTATCAGAGAATGAAGCTACTGGGTATTTCTTCTTCTTCTTCTTCTTCTTCTTCTTCTTTTGCACGGGCCTTGACCTCCTTGCCTGCATCCAAGTATGATTTCAAAATCATATCTACTCGATTAAAGAATTTCTTCAGCAAATTGGCTGTAATTTGTGTGTGTCAGATGCCTCGAAGCTGAAGAAAACCAAAGTATTTGTAGGTCTCGCCCTCATCCAAATACTGGGTTCTCAAAGTGGGGGGGGGGGGGGACGCAGAGAGTGATAAAGGGGGGCGCCGGCTTTGATTGAAAAATTTATATTTCATATTCTGTAACAAATATTACTATCCTCATATTCATGAACCTATAATGGGTAGGTAGCTAAGAGCATCCTCGGAGGTATCTACTGGTCAGTTCATGTGAAATAAGACAGCAAAGGTACGAGTTTATTATTCTTGAATGGTCTTGGGAGCTACCTGCCCATGATAGGTTCATGAATATGAGGATAGTAATATTTGTTACAGAATATGAAATATAAATATTTCAATCAAAGCTGGCGCCTCCCCCCCCCCCCCCTTTATCACTCTCTGCGCCCACCTGGGGGTGGGAACCCCTGCCTAGCAGAGAGGCAGCTTGAGAAGGTTTGAATGGAAAGGTGGCCTGCAGCCGGCGCTGGTGAGTGTCCACTATAATCCGGTAGACCTATAGCTAGAGGTGGGGATTTTCAGCATTTTGTAGTTGTAATAGATTTGAAATTTAGCACTTGGAAAAAACTTATAATTTGGGTTAAATCCGACAAATGAGTAATGTTTTTTGAAATGGCATTAATATGAAATTAAAACTATATTTGTAAAAGGATAAAATTGAGATAAAAATGAGTAAAGTACAGTACATTGTGTATCTATTTTGAATCAATTAGATTAAAGTAACATAGGAAAAAATTGTTACAGGCTATAGAGCATTACACTGAAGAAAATAGAAATTTATACTGATGCAAAATGAGAGTAATAAATAGAAAATACACAGAATCATCGCAAGTCTTGCTTCAATATCCACCACAGTGGGTAAATGCATGCAGGTTCATATATCATTAACATTTTTGAACGGATTCTAAGAGTTGTTTTATAGACTTTATCGGTCTCACCATCTTGGCTCTTGTTGACTTGGCCTAAGCGAAGAGAATGAAAGTGACGGGAGGGTAACGAGGTACAGGAGGGATTACTTTACGCATTTTAGACCGGTGTTCAAGTCGTCATAAACATTTCAAAGGTGTACAAACTCCTCATTTAGAATTTCCATAAGAAAAGAAAGACTTAACTACGTCATATTTTTTTAAAATCGTGGATTTCGCATTTATGTATCATTTTGGTATAGTTTTTGCATTTTGAGTCAATTTTGCGGTTAGTTACTATCTCAAATCACATTAAAAAGTGGCTTACAGGTCTTGAAAAGTGAAAATACAAGAGTACATGTCATTATGAGCAATTCGCGCTTTATCGCATTTCCGAAAAAACACACCCCTACCTCTAGAATAGACCACCATTACTCATTATTGGTCCAAATGGAAAGACTGATGAATGAATGGTCTAATATATGGGACAGGTATAGACTACATTTCCATGGGCTATGGTTGCATATCTGGGTAAAATAGCATGATTTCATCTATGTCACTTACTTGTCTCTGGATTCCTGACCTTGGTTCTAAAATGTTTCCTGAAGGGTTCGAGTTGAGGTACGGAGAATTTGGTTGGCATTGGACAATCTTGTCTATGCTCGATTTCCGAAATGTTCATCTCCTTCTCCCGGCGTTCTATGAATGACCGATTATGTGCTTGTATCGCCGCTCGGAAATCTCTGCACCAGTTTTGTAGCTCTTTAGAAGATAATTCTTCACCTTTTCTTTCTGGAAGAACAGGTAGTACACAGTCACTTAGTAGAAACTTGGCATGGATAAGACAGGCATTTGGACTATGAATCACTACGATATGACGGTTCACATTCACACAACTATCTAATAAATTGAAGACACGCACTCCAAAATCGATAGATCTGCTACTAGCCGCTGATAAGTGGTGTATGTCATAAGTGCACAGGAAATCCAAACAGAAGGCACTTAGCATATCTACTTCTGCAAACTCCATCAGGCACTTATTATTTGGTTCAGTGCAATGATCGCTGTTAGTACGACGTAATGTGCGATGATACTCGTCTAATATGTACGGCACTGTGTAACACGTAGTTTGATCTTGGGGGTGTTTCCATGTTGTGGCTCGTATCATTTTGTATACTGATTCTAATATTTCTACAACGCTATATTCTCTAAATAATTTCAGTCTTTGCTCTATGGTTTCTGATAGATTGAGAACGATGTTCAGGGATCTCTTCTTTTCAGCAATGACGTTACTAAGACCCAGAAGTCCAGATTTCACCACGGTCCCTGCAAGCTGATAGAAACGCTGACAAGTCCAACCTAACGTAGCCATTTCCAAGTAATTCAAATACCTACGAAATATTAAAACCAGAATTTCAGTGGGTAAGTTTATAAATCCGATCTCTCTGCCAGCAGTGTTCAATTTACGAGTTAACATTTTTGATTGTTGTGGCAATTCCTGGAGAGAATTCTTTGCTTCATACTCACCATCCGAACAGTATTCTACGCAACTTGTTTCCTGACATACTCCTTCTATGCTTACGGATTCCCAGTCTCGATCAAACTTGCGTAGATCAGGATAGGAGTTTGCAAACATACAAGTTGTCTCGGTAGCTTTATCGTTTGTTGAAGGGCTGCAATCGTCTTGCAAATATACTTCTAACTTATTTCCTGATTGTATAGAGTCAACGTCTGTTATAATTTCATCTAAACATGGACCATCATTATCAAAGTTCCTTGTTAGTATTGTGGAGTTGGAATTCAAATCCAGTTTCTCCTCCATAAATGGGTTATGAATGTATTTTGCTAACTCACTCACATCAGGATCATCTTGATGCTCCGTGAATACCTCGCTAATGCAAGGTCCTGTTTCTGAATATTCCAATACGGACTCTTTTAGAATGTTCCTAATATTCTCCATAACGGAATGTGTTTCTTCCTTGACGGAAGTGTCAGATTGGTAATCAAAGTGACTGTGTTCCGAAAATAACGACTTTCTGGAATCGTTCCTCTGAAATTCCGAAAAACGATTCAATTTTAACGATTTAATATTGCTTGCAGAGAACGAATACTGTCTCTTAGAGAAAGGAATATGAAATTGTTCAGTTTGCGATTCAAAACCGCATTTGGATGAAATGTCAGTAGTACAATTTGACTGAGAAGGTTCTTCATTTTCCACTGTATATGTGTTTTCAGCAGTCATTTCAACTTGTGCATTTAATTTTTCAGCACCATCTAAGTTTTTAGTTTTCTCATTGACTGTTCTTCCTAAATTCTCAACGTTATCTGGGATATTTTCATCATCCTTGACTGTTTTTACTAAATTCTCAACGTTATCTAGGATTTTCTCATCATCCTTGATTGTTCCTCCTAAAATCTCAACGTTATCTAAAATTTCTTCATCCCTCTTAACTGGTATATCTGAGTATATATTCTGAATGAGAATATCAATATCATCTTCAACGTCTGAATCTGACAAGTTATCGTAGCAAGAACACGTACAGTCACACAACGATTCTAATTCGTCAAGTTCTTCAAGGACTGATTTTCGCCAATTTTCGTCATCATCATTAACTGGTCTATCAGAGTATTTATTCTGACTTAGAATGGCAGTATCCGCTTCAACGTTTCTACATGAAATGTCATCGTTGCTCGTACATTGCACAGTTATATGAGCCATCTGTAATAACTCGTCAAGTGTATTGATTATACCTAACAATAAATTCGGAGACGAAGTGTTCACACATTCCTTTCGTTTTTCTCCATAATTTATAGTGCTCTCATTATTTTTTGGTGTACTATTTATCAACACAGTGTCAGAAGTATTTTCTAAACTAAATTTGGGAAAGCATGCACTTCCTGCTTTTATATTCTCGTCTGTTGCTAAGTAAATGACTCTCTCCAGCTCATCAAGAGCCTTTTCTATGATCGGTTTGAGTAAATCACCGTTGAACGGTGGAGAATCATTAGTATTGTTGTCAATGGTAACATCTTCTCGCTCAACTACCTGAAGGTCTGAACACGCTGAGGGTATTGTTGACATAATAGCTTCATTTAGAGAACAATTAATTTAAAAAGAAATGCACTTCAAATTTAAAATTTGTGTCCAAATGGAATTTACAACTCAGTAGGCGAAGCTATAGAAACCGAACCTTCAATGATTTAACAATCAAATGTCATGACAATAATAGATCACAGTTACATTCAGCTTGTATGGAATTATATAATTATTTGGCATGTTATTACGTATTGTAGCCGGAACGTTAAAATTCGGCAGACCAATAGTTAAAAGTTTGCACTTAAGACATTGCTTGTTCGATGAGGCCTTACTATCGTTGTAGAAGATGGTCGGTTAGAGTCGTACTCACGTGAAGATAAAAGAGGTTCAATCCATTTTATTGTGGGCGAAAGGTCTAGTGAAATTCGTAGGAAAAAGTTGGGCAAGTACGTGGATGACTGTATAAACCGTAGCAACATCTCCTAGTAGATATGGAGGAATGTCTCCAATCGCATTCTTCCCGACACAGCAATGGAAAGTTGGTATAAGTAATCCATGATATTATACCAACCAGCAGCACACTCCATCATATTCACATGGCGGAGACAGACTTATGCACTTCCTGTTCCCGTAACGATACAATTGTGTACCGACTTACGAATTGTGATACGATTCGATCGACCTGGAACTTCTTTACACGTGTACTGCATTGCTTCTGTCCTACTACCTACATCCCTGAATGGGTGATCCACTCCACATTTAATCTGCAACCGCCTCAACTTAACAGTGCGGTAGTGTTGCTCCTCGGTTGTGTGCACTGTGTGATGAAATCGTCGGGACCATATACGGAACTCGCCATGCTATCCGAGGTAGATGAATGTGTTCTCACGTGCCTTCGCTGTCCCACAAACATCGCCAGCTGGGAGACTATGTCTAACAGCTAACTCGCATTCTGAGAGTACTAAGTGTTTAGTATTTGGTATTGAGTGGAAAGTGTCTCTTCTTATCATTGACGTTGCCGATGAACAATAAACTTTAGGTAAGCTAGTATAATTGTGATAAGCTATTGGTACCATTCCTCACACCTGTAACGAGGTAGGGAGATAATCACCTTATAAATACGATTATCATCGCCATCATCATCTTCATCAACGATTTTTGTTGATCTATGATTCCACAATCACCTGTGTAAAGACAATAAACACAAATGGCTGTATAAAGTAGTGAGGATTTGTCGTGAACCTTGCGATGCGACACCTTCCGAGCCTCAACAGCGGCAACATCACTGAATGTCAAGGAAAATTCAGTAAGCAGTTTTGAACGATCGGTAGATCCATCTTCTAATCTTGGAAGAGAAGTTCAACATTTCATAGTGTTCCATGTATTACACTGTGCATGATAAACTGAATTTTTATGTGTGTTGGTTCCTGGGAATTCCTTCACTGGTGTGAGGTCTGGACTGGATTGCATGGTGGACACTGGAGCACCTCTCCGTCAAATTGCTCAAGTTTAGTGCAAACAGTAAAATAAAAGGAAACACAATTATAGGGCACTGTTACACATTACTATTTAATACAGTCACCATTCTAATCAAATCATGTGTTCCAAATGTACTGAAAGGTAGAGCTAAACATACCAGTCTGTACCGTGACATGACTGGGGGGAGGCTTCACAACCGAACAGTAGCAGGGACTGTCCTAGCTCGGCTGAACACTCGCGTACTTTTAAAACCGAGACAAAATATCACGTGCACCACTGAGTAAGTTTTGGCAGGACACGGTTCCTACATACTATTAGGAAGAATTTTGCTGAATATATGGAAACATGAATCTCAATACTACACCCAGTAGTTTACTTTTCATGTTATTTCAAAATTATTTCAAAGAGAACACTACTGATCCATCATTGGTCACTAGTTCTTAGCTGATGCAGAATGCACGGATCAATGCGATGTTGTCAAGTCGTTGCAAAATGAGGCAGGTGAGCAAAGCTCTCCTTTCATTGCGTTAGCACTATGTTCCCACGTTCAAGTCCAAGCAGAGAATGAACGATGTTGCTACGTTGGGACTCGGGGAGGCATGGCGTATCACGTGTTTCATAGGAGGAGTGCAGGAACTAAAATGGGTAACTGCTTCACGGCAGAGAGACTGATGTGTCGGGCTTTATTGTCGCTGGAAAGGGCGAGATATGTGCCCTGACCCCGAGTACACGTTGAAGAAGCATCTGGGCCTATTAACAGAATCACATTTCAGTCGGTTGACACGAGTGTACGTAATTAGATTGGGCAGGGAATAACAATTAACTCAATCACTTAGTACCTGAAATAAATATATTTATAAATTATTCACACTCTTAATAAAACACTTCTCACATAAATAGAGTTTAAAGGGATCCAGAATGCTGAATTTTTTTTATCACTTACAAAATTTCATTTTTAGTCTTCTTTAATTTTTGCCATTATAATTTACTCATACTTTGTAAAGTTAAGATTTATTTAGTGTGTAATTGCAGTGGAAAATATTACGTGGTACAGTCATTAAGTTGTGAGACTGACCGCATGATGGCGTTGTGGGGCACTATAGCGCATAGGTGGCACCGTGGTATGGTACCATGTCAGTTAGTCTCTCGTCCCTGCAAGTGACAGTTGAGTGCATGAGATAAGTTTTTCGTAGATCTCCGGCCAGTTGTCTAGTTGGAGAAGAGTGAACTTATCGACACTCACTTAATTTGAATATTGCTTGAGGATCTACTATTTAGGTCCGCTCAAGTTCTACCGCGCTGTATACTGTTATAATTACAAAAGAATAGAAGACGTTGAGAAGATGTTAATTTATTGGTTACCAACACCTAAGTAATTACAATACTCTTTACATGAAGCCTGACTTGCTTGCCGAGAGGCAGCGCGTACACAGTATCTATATAGCTGCCGTGAAGAGTGACCACATGGTCTGCTGTATGGTTATGAAGAGGGCGATTATGAGCAGTGCATCAGTATATAAACTATAACTTTCTCTGGAGAGGGAAAAGCTGTCACATGTAGAGATTCACCAATGGCGTGTATCTCTAGTGGTAAGAGGGGGTTTTAGCCAATCAAACCATAAGCGTTGGGGTTTGGTTGGGCTGACCTTAAAGTTGTTGTAGAAAGCTCAATACTGAGAATTATTATGAGGAAGGAACAGAAATATGTGTTCCTTGTGAAATATTGGGGACAGTCTGGAAACTTAAGAATGTTAGCAGTGGCCAACTCCCAGTTCCGTGTTTCCGAGAAATCTCTAATGGAAATATGTTCACTTAAAGTGCTTTTGAAATAGCAAGCTTTTACATGCTTTGCCTGTGGGCTTGGAGTGGACTCTTATAGTATTCTGACTTCCTGAAGAGAATATACTTCGTCTCTCCTGGACAGTAATAATAATAATAATAATAATAATAATAATAATTATTATTATTATTATTATTTATAATAATTATTATCATTTAAAACCAAAATTAGTAAGGGATGTCTCTTGGTCATGGCTAGTAAGGGGTTTACTGGGCAATGGACATGACTCATGCACTGGCAGAAGACGTACGGGCGTTGTTGTGACGGTGATTTGAATGCGCCAGTCGGACCTGACGATGATCAAACGTTTATCAGCCGGATAATAACGGGAGACGAAACATGGTGTTTCCTTTAAGATCCGCAACTGAAACGACAATCAGCCACCTGAAAAACGCCATCATCACCACCGCAGAAAAAATCAAGACAAGACAGGTCAAAAGGCAAGGTGATGCTGGAATCGTTCACACGGAATTCCTACTATACTCTGATTTACAAAAGATGCTCGGTGAAAGCTGTCATCCGCTTGATGGGTGAGGTGAAGAGTGGAGACGAGAGGAGTAACGGTCTCCATAGCAACAGCTAGCAGTGTTGTAACGTATGCAGACACAGCAGTCAGCACATGGTTTGACTCACTTGTCAGTGTTCTACTGTGTCTTGACTCGTCACTGTATTTATCCCGTGTATCTATTTAAGTGCATTTGCTTATTATTTCATAGGCTACAGTAAGGGTTATCGTTCTATGTTTGTTGGAGGCGTGTGTGTATATAGTTTTTGTGTTCCTTGTATTCGCATCGCATCATCGTGTCTATTTTCGTTGCGTAAAAATGGCATCGGTACGTGCTCGCAGAATAGGTAAGTTTCATTATAATTTTTTATTATTTTTATTAATATTATTATGATTATAATTATTATCATTGTGTTCTCATTTTGTTGCATCGATTGTGCCCTTTCACATCAATACGGCTGACACACCCAGTATCTGTGTCTTCCTGGAAGCCTTTTGGAATGTTATGAGTCATGATCTGCCTCAGTGGCAATGCAGCATTTTCCCATATGCTACGTTTGAAAGCTGTCACCGATCTTTATTGGTAAATCAGAGTATAGACGGTGCAACAGTAAACAAAACCCGCTACAAAGATATTCTTGGTCGTTTACGCGATTCAATTCGCCGTAAGCGACCTGGGCTTCGGCGTACTACACGACAACGCCCTTGTACATCGCTCTGTCCTTGTCCAAGAGGATATTTCAAGGCAACAGGTGACAGTTTTGCCCCAGCTTCCGTACTCACCTGATCTCGCACCATGCGATTCTTTCTCTTTCCTCCGCGGAAAGCACTCCTACGTGGGCGCAGATTTCGGTCGTCCGAAGAGATCATGACGGCCACAAGAGAAGCCATACGGGACCTTCCTGCCAACTGCTTTCAGCGGTGCTTCCTGCAGCTACACCAACGTTGGCAAAAGTACATAACGGCCGACGGCGACTATTTTGAGGGTGGATGTGGTTCTGTGTAGGTGCACGCTGGGTAAAGTGGCAGTGTGTGCAACATACAGAGACGTGTGGTGGCCTATCCTCCAGGCGTCAAGGTTCAGAACATAATGACTGTACTACGTATATATACGGTAACAGCAGACGACATCATACTAATGGCAAAATCAGCATCAGACTTAGAACAAATGTTAACAGAATTAAACAAGGTCAGCAAAGAAGCTGGCCTAACCACGAACCCAAGAAAAACGAAACTGATTACAATTGCGACAGAAAAACCAGTAAACATTGACGGTGAAACCTTCCAGTATGTACAAGGCTATACATACCTAGGCCAAAACATAATCATTCCATAACAATACGGAGAAAGAAATCAAAAGAAGAATTGGGCAAACATGGAAAACAATTCTGGTCCTTGAAATTCATTTTAGGAGATAAATCTCAGAATCTAAGTCTGAAGAGACAATTCCTAGAGAACTGTGTAATCCCACTATGCTTTATGGATGCCAAATATGGACACTAACTTTGAAGCAACGAGAAACGCTCCAGATAGTCCAACGCAGGATGGATCAAAAAAATCCTCAATATCACGCTGAAAGACAGAATAAGGAACGAGGAGATACGTAGAAGGGCCGGTATTAGTGACGCCATCAACACAGCGAACAGACTAAAATGGAAATAGGGAGGCCACGTAGCGAGGATGGAGCATAGGTGGTGGACGCACAGACTAACGACGTGGGTCCCCAGAACCGTCAGGAGAAACGTAGGAAGACAGACGACACGCAGGGCTGACACATTCAATAAATTGGCTGGACCACAATGGACAAGAAGAGCAAGAGACAGACAAGAGTGGAAGATCCTAAAAAAGCTCCTTTTCAAAACATAGTATATGCGAGAATAAGAAAGGAGCAACTCAGTGCAACATAGTGAAACCTTAAATACAATAGCGATATTGTATTGAGGACAGTTAAAACTCTACTAAAATTAAAGTGAACGTGCTAGAAACATTAACAATTTAGCAAATATTAGATATAAGAACAAGAATACATAACATAGAGAATACTGTAACTAGGTTAGGAATAGATATATTAATAGCTATAAGAACAATTCAAGAACTGAGACTACTAACATGTCAAGAAAAGTGCACCACTAGGTGCCTCACTACTCTTTAGGACTGCTCACCTAATGAGTGTAAAGGAGCGAATTCCCTGCCTAGGCAGGAGGCCAATGCCCTTAGGGGATTAAAGGACCACATTTATTATAACAATGTGAACTGAACCCAAGAACTTCACCACACCAGATATGTGTACGTTTCCCATTTTTAGTTCTTTCCGTTTTCATCCATTTCACATATATTTTTCAAATCAAAAGTTTGATGCTTTTCAGTTGGTCAACACGATTGACCGACTGGAAAGCACCAAACCTTTGTTCACTAAGGCAACGCTGAAAAATGGCTTCGAACACCATAATATATTTGTCATCATCCCAATTCTCTTTTCCATATATATTAATTAATGCTTGCCACGGTGGGTGAGTGGTTATAGTGTCGGACTACCAACCCCAAGGATGCAGGTTCGCCCCTGGCCATGGTAAGTGATTTTTGAAGGCGACAAAAATCACGATACTCATGTCATACGTTGTTGGCATGTTAAAGAACCCATTTGAATTCAGTAGGCCGTGTTCATTGGCAAAATTAATCTCGGGATTTTCCGCCAACACAAAGTTCCTCCATTCTCTACTTGAAAGCGCTGTAGTGTCAAGGAGATTAGATATCTAACCTCCTTGACTTTCATAGCGTTCAAAGGAACGACGAAATTCGACATGCAAGCTACCCTCTGGGTGTCAATTAACAAAGCTTGCACCAGGCACCCGAGGCCATACGATACTATTATTATTATTATTAATTAATTAAGAGTGTTTTATTTGATCAATAGCATTATATTTTACGCTACAGTATATTTCATTGTCTAGTTTAGTATCTGGTTTGTTCCAGGCGTAGATATCTTGTAAGAAACTATTAGTAATTTGCTTTGTATTACCAAGTCCGGGGAAGTTCGTTTCACAAACTGGCTAGCCGCTTAGGGGTAGCTCACTTGAGGGAACAGCGCGGCTCCCAACCCTGATTTCTTGTATCTAGGTAGGATCTTTATTTTAGTTTAATTTGGAGATGGCTTGATGACGCTTCGTATCTGATTGGCCGAATCCCGAGTGGTGGGAATTTGACCCACGTGTTCGAGCAATTTGATATAACCCCATGCTAGGATGTCTTGTTATTTAATATGTCGCTGATTTTGTCTGTGTGAGCAGAACTGATTCTGCTACTCATTATGTTACTCGTCGTTATGTCGGTTAGCTGTTGGACTCATTATTCTCATTCTAGTATGTCTGTATGACATTGTACAAGGTCTTCATATTTGCTTGGCAAGGACATTCTCGCTCACGCGCTCCACCAGTGATGGCTCAGTTGCCGGCGAACGCGAGCACATATGTACGGCAGAGTTGTTGTTTGAGTCTTCAGTCTTTTGACTGGTTTGATGCAGCTCTCCATGCCTCCCTGTCCAGAGCTAATCGTTTCATCTCTTCATAGCTACCACACCCTACATACGAGGCAATCTGTTTAACATATTCTAACCTTGGTCTACCCCTACAGTTCTTGTCCTCGACCCTTCCTTCCATAACTAAGCTTGCTATTCCTGGGTGTCTTAGTATGTGTCCTACTAACCTATCTCTTCTCTTCATTAGCACTCGCCAGAAACATCTCTCCTCTCCCACTCGTCTTAATGCCTCTTTGTTTGTAACCCTATCTGCCCATCTGATCTTCATCAATCTCCTGTAACACCACATTTCAAATGCTTCAATTCTCCTCTTTTCTGCTGCACCAATAGTCCAAGTTTCACTTCCATAGAGTGCCACGCCTCAGACAAAGGCCTTCAAAAATGACTTCCTAATGCCTAAATCTATATTCGGTGTCAACAGATTCCTTTTCTGTATAAATGCTTTCCTTCCCTGAGCTAACTACTTTTTATATCCTCTTTGCTTCGTCCATCACTGGTTATTTTGCTTCCTAAGTATCAGAAGTCTCCTACTCCCTTTAGTTTTTCACCTGCCAATTCGATGTCCTTAGAGGTTTCTGATTTATTTCGGCTGCATTCCAGTATTTTTGTTTTACATTTATTAATTTTCATCATGAATTCTTTCCGTAAGACGGAGTCCATACCATTCAAAAACTCATTCAAATCCTCAGGCTTGTCCGCCAAGATTACGATGTCATCAGCAAATCTCAGAGTTGAAATTATTTCTCCTTGAATCTTCACTCCCACTTTACATTTTTCTCTAATTTCCTTCATTGCTTGTTCAATGTAAAGATTGAAAAGTATGGGTGATAAGTTGCAGCCTTGCCTAACACCTTTCTGAATATCAGCTTCTCTCTCATGTCCTTCAGCTCGAAAGACTGCTGTCTGGTTTCTGTATAGATGTAGATTACCCTCCTATCCCTGTACTTTATTCCAATAGATTTCAAAATGTCAAACAATTTAGTCCAATCAACGTTATCAAAAGCCTTTTCTAAGTCTACAAATGCCATGAACGTTCTCTTATCTTTCCTTATTCTACCTTCTAAAATCAGCCAAAGACTTAGTACGGCTTCCCTTGTTCCTACATTTCTCCTGAAACCAAACTGGTCTTCACCCAACTCCGTTTCTATCTGGCTTTCAATCCTCTTGTAAATTATTCTAGACAGGATCTTTGAAGCATGAGTAATCAAGCTGATTGTACGGTAATCTTCACATCTGTCAGCTCCCACTTTCTTTGGTATAGGGATGATTACATTCTTCTTGAAATCAGGGGGTATCTCACCTGTCTCATAAATCCTACACACCATGTGAAATAACCTGATCAGACCTTCATCTCCTATGCAGCGTAGCAACTCAATCGGTATATCATCTATGCCCGGTGCTTTGTTCCTGCTTAAGTCTTCCAAAGCTCTATCAAATTCTGATCTCAATATTAAATCTCCTTTCGCATCCTCATCAATTTCCTCCTCCCTTTCCATTACATGATTCTCAATCTCCTTTCCCTTATACAAACTCTCTATGTAAGCTTTCCATCTCTCAACCTTTTCTTCCCTATCTGTTAGAGGCTTTCCATTTGTGTCCTTAATATTACAGCACTTAGTCTTCTTTTCCCCAAAGGAATTCTTAATCCTTCGATAAGCTGCGTCTACTTTTCCTAATTTCAGACAATTTTCTATACCTGCACATTTCTCTTTCAACCATTCTTCTTTCGCTTCCTTGCACTTCTTGTTAACCTCATTTCTCAGACGGCAGAGTACGGTGCTTAAAATCAGTGTCATGCATTTTTACTCACCATGTTTACAGTAGATACTGAAAACGTTCCCCATCCGCTGCCAAATATAATCGGCACCTCCTTATGATGTTTCCAGTTACTCCGGTTAATTTAGCTTCAATAAGGAAATACGGCATTTACGTCTATTTTTATTGTTTACTGAACCTGTACGTTTGAATCTCTTAGCCAGTTGTTTTGTTGTCCAATTTATAGGAATGGGTCTCCCTGGAAATTTCACTCGAAACTTTTGTCTTGTTCTAGCGCACGATTTCCTGCACTTCATGTACGTATTGTGCATATATACGCGTTCACGTAACGAATATTTCACATAAGGCATTACAGCACTATACACTATCACAATAACACACCATCCAATACGATATACAGTACACAGTAGCTTCATAAAACACCCAATTTACTCGGAACTCACACGTCTACCGCAGGAAGAACGTGAGAGAGAATACGGCCGGAGACCGCGCGCGCCAACCTGTAGCAGCCGGGGACGGCGTCCAAGGTCGAGCGGAATCGCCTTGGCAATCAAAAATAAAGACCCTGTATTTAATTGAAGTTGTGAAGAATTCCTCTCTGGAGTTTTCAGCCGAAGCACTGACATGTGTGTTCCGATTTGCGTGTGTATTTTCTGTTTGATTAGAATACTAAATTCAGGAAATTCAATCGACAGTTACAGTCAAGTTAATGGGAAACAGTTAGTCTGGAATTCTTCCTAGTTCAAGCAGATGAGATCACGGCCTGTGATAAGGCCATGTCTGCGGGTCTTATCGCAAGCGGAAATGTTAGCACGTTTAGTGCCTTAGTGCTCATGCCGCACCATCTGATTACATCTGCGTGCGCGCCAAGTATTTTGGAATGTATCCCGCAAACGCTAAGTAATTTTAACTGTACATATGAATTAGTCGATCAAAGTGCCAGGTGCTACAAATGATTGTATCTGATAACAACATTGGTATTGTTGCAACTTAGGAAACTCACCTTGACAATGAAGATCTAATAAATCAAAGAGGTAAAATTGAAGGCTTTGACTTGATGGAAGCAACTTATCAACATTCTTATGGGGTGGCAACGTTTGTTCAATCCTCTATTGAAAATGTTCAGCTGTGTTCAGTCTCAGACCACAATGACATACATGAAGTGATTCTCAAAGTAGACGAATTAACAAAAACTAATATGTATAAACCCACACTCATCACCTGGCCTTTGCAGGTAATAACAATTGCTCCTCATCCAGCGGTTTATCTGGGTGATTTTAACAGTCATCATACCCAATGGTAATATAGTGAAGTGAATGAAAATGGCGAGACACTTATTAACTGGGTAGATGATAACAAAGGATGGAGGTACTTTAAATTCAGCTGTCTGGGAGCAGGAGCATAATCCTGATTTATGTTTTGTGTCGACCAATCAATAAAGACAACCTGTTCCAACATATCGACTAGTTCTAACAGACTTTCCACACAGTCAGTTGGTACAAGCATTCCCATTATATCATCGCTTCCTCGTCCACGATGGAACTTTAAGAAGGGTAATTGGAATGTATTTGCTGACAATCTGGGCAAATGTCTTGGATGGATTCCTCCTAAGGCCAATACTTATGAACGTTTTGTTGGTGCAGGTATAGGTGCAGCAAAAAAGGCAATTCCTCGAGGATATCGTAAGCAGTATACCCCGGGATGGAATGAGAGATGTGAAAATCAGTACCAAGACTCCTTGAGAAGTGGATGTCGTGAAATTGCAGATAACCTATTATATAGTTCTGATATAGCACGAAGGGATAAATGGACTGAGACAGTTGAATCCCTTGACTTCAAAACTACTAGCAGGGAGGCTTGGTCTCCGTTGCGGAAATTAGGTGGAAGCAAGAAATTAGATAACTGCAAGAAACACATATCGCCCAATAAAATAGCGGCTCACATATTGTCCACATCCAAAGTTCCAGGAGATAACGCCTATACAAGACAGATCAAACAAGAACTCGCTAAACTTAAAAGGGTATGTCCTGAACAATCTGATTACTCATGCCCTTTCACCATCCCTGAAATAACAACCATATTGCGACAACTAAAAGCTGGAAAGGCTCCAGGTCATGATGGAATCCAGCCTGAATTTCTCTTGAAATGTGGCAAATACGCAAAACAATGGTTAACAGATTTCTTCTCGGATATCTTGGAATCGGATATTATACCACTCAAGATGAAGCAATCTAAAATTATTGCAATACTTAAAACCAGGGAAAACAAGTGACCATCCAAAGAACTATAGGCCAATTGCACTGCTGAGCGTACTCTACAAACTTCTGGAAAGGCTTCTGTATAACAGAATTAGTCCGAAGATCCTCCAGAAGATCCCAGTAGAACAAGCCGGATTCCGCCCCGCTCGAAGCTGTACCGACCAAGTTCTTTCTCTCACAACCCATATAGAAGCAGGATATCAGCTGAAAATGAAGACATCCGTGGCCTTCTTGGATCTAAGCTCAGCCTATGACACAGTCTAGAGACATGGTGAACCCTTACGAAATCATCTGATATAATAATGATCCATATTTTATTTCTTATATTTGAAAGAGGGCGTTCATACTAGCAGCAGTGGATACAAGTTGAGGAAAAATGTTGCAACTATTGGAAGTAAGAAGACGAGGCAGATATATTTAACCCAAGCTAGTGAGACAAGGAAATGTGCGACAAAATTCTTGGAACTAAGGAGGTCAACGTTCAAATAGCTTGGCTTCAGTTGGCAAGTCATGAGACGGTTGCTCCCGGTCTTGAGCCGATGAGAGAGAGGGGAGACGGAGTGTGACAAGGAAGAAGATACTTGTACGTTACAATGTGGGAGGAGTTTCTAGGTCAAACTATACGAGACGAATTTGAATCGACGAATGAAACAGGGTACGCCGTGTCGACCCGTGAAAGCTGGCGTGCCTTTGATTTGGCGCGAAATGGATATTAATGAAACCCATAATCGTTTGTGTTTCCGCACGATCAAATTCTTAATCTGTGCAATGAGAGAAGTTCAGTGAAATTAGTCGCAAGTCTGTAGCTCAAAAACGCCGAATTGGTATTAAATTTCGTCCCCTCTACCGGAGTTTAGCCGTGTTCTGTATAAATGTCGTCGAGCTGATGGTTGAAGAGACTTTTATGTGATGTGTCGTGAGTGACACTTGACTCTATTTTGATGTGCCGTGAGTGACACTTGAAAACTCTATTTTGATGTGTCGTGTGACACTTATCATATTTTGAGGTCTCTGTGGAGACGAGTGATAATCATTATAACTTCGAAACTCTGGCGAGTTGTTCAAATATTTAAGTATTCGGCAGAAAGTCATTTTTACTTTCATAATTCTGCCATGTATAATTTTCGTGTGAATTTTAGAAGCTGCCAGGCTTTAAAACATTTAGGGAAGTTTCATCGTACAAATTGCTTAGTACTTTGAGTGGATCTAGCAACTCATTTAGCAATTTTAGTAGTTAATTTAGAGAACTGTGTAAAAACTGAACATTTTCGAATCCTAAGAAATCATCAAGATGTCTGGAACGAGGCCAGTAGTTGGAAGGATGACCAAGGACACACCAGAGACGATGTCGACGTCCGGCTAAAATAACTGCTGGGTCATGGGTGGCGATGTGAGCTGAAGGTGTTTGGCGAAGGAGATTATTCAACTTTAGTCGTAGTTAGATTAGTTTGGGAACTGTAAATATTTTCTTGTATATTTTTTAAATGTAGTTGGATTTTTATGCGTGTGCCGACACTCGAGTGTAATATCGTGCGTGAATACATTTTATTATCTGATTTAGATTATTGTAATGTAATTTGTAATTGTACAATGCGTGTACAGATTGCTATGTTCAAATCGCTTGAGCAGAACTTATGGTTTGAGCAATAAATGGTGCTTTTGTAGAATAAAGTAACGATAAAACTAGAATTTGGGGGAGGGGGGTTAACATTTGACCTTGTGTTTCGACATAAACAGGCGTTTTATTTGGATTCGCCAAGCGCAATTTTATTTGCAGGGAACCATAGTTCTCTTAGTAAGCTGTAACACTAATGAAGTAATGATTTTATTGATCTTTGGGAATGCAGTTGAAGTCTTTCCGTGGCGTCTTAAATCTGTTGAGTATTTCAGGTGGTGAGATGAAGTCATTACCCAGGGGTGCGTTATATGTGGTTATGTGTGGTGATGTGTGTCTACATGCACGGGGAACATCGTGGTAATCGGACCATGATTCTTGTCTACAGCAATATATAATTAACGGCAGTATGACACTCCAAGGAGGCTACTGGCCGGTTCGTCGTGTCTTGTCATTCTTGAGAAAATTATTGGGACAAATATGGTCTTTTTCACACACATGTTCTTTTTAGGATATACGAGGTATTTCCGTGATCGTAGGCCGCCCTGAGCGAGCTTCCGAGTTTTTCTGGAACGCACTGGGTTAATGACATGTGACTTCGGCGAGACGAACAGATTTAAGATAACACTAATTAGGTTTGAAGTCGGTGCTCCGTGTCCTCGATTCTTAAAGTGAGATGAGCCTGTATGTTATATTTGTGATTTAAAGGGTGTTCGCCATTCTCCGACCATAACATCCTGCGTTAAGTTGAAATGAAATATTTGTGTTGTTGTAATTAGATGCCACTGTGCATAGTGTTGATTCTTGTGTATTTTAATTTGATCCATTTTGGATTGTTGTTGTTGACGGTCGGTCATGTCCTTGTGAATTTTCTTGTAGTCACGTACGCTTGTGTTGATTTGTCAAGACCCGTTTTGGGCATTTAGACGTGTTTTTGTACGTGGTCAAGATCTCGTACGGAGATCTATTTTGTATTATATAAGGGTAGCGGGTGTCGGATATTTCTTAAGTGCTTTGTTGTGTGTTCCCTGAGCTAATCTAATTTACGCAGAATTGCGGATTCGTTGCTTGACGGGAAACCATATGGTAACGGATCACGTAATCGTACTTATTTCCTTCATTTAGTCAAACATCGTCACGCGCGCACAAGAATAGATTTGAAGGAGACGTATTGTTTCAAACGTCTTTTATTATGTCTATCTCTCTAGAGATAATTATTTTATTAAATGGTAAATTGTGGATATTTGAACGCCACTTGATTGGTGATGCAGACACAACTTAGGGTTGCAGTTGTGGTCTAATTAGAAGTTGTGGGATGAAATTTAAGGTGTTGTCTACCACGTTTATATATTTTGGTTATTAAACTTGTTTTTATTTAGTATACTGTTTTACCTCTTTCTTTAGTTATGATTTGCCCTATGTATCCTTATAAATTATGAGAAGCAAATTTAACTGCACGGCCAACATGAACCGAAACACTACCCAGAAATTGAGTCTTGTTACGCTTCTTTTGCAAGGGTTCAATGGATTGCTTTATAAATTGATTCAAGTCGTTCAATGTCGGAAAACCATCTCCCTCATTGACAGTATGTTATCTGGAAGAACTTTCTTTATTACCATGGGAATGTATACTAATGTTACCAAAACTCTTAACAACGGTCTTCCACAAGGTTCAGTGCTCGCACCTCTTTTCTTCAATCGTTACACAGCAGATATGCCATCAATAAAATCCAGAGCATTTGGTTACGCTGATGATTGGTCTGTCTATAGAAACACAACATGCTACCTTCGAAACAACTGAAGAAGTCCTAACTTCTGACCTAGCCACACTGAGTAATTATTTCAAGCAGTGGAGATTAAAGCCTAATCCTATTAAGAAAATGCTTCCACTTGTGTAATAGATCAGCCAATTGTAAACTGAATGCCAACTTTGATGGAACTATTCTCAGGCATAACTTGCATCCAAAATACATCGGAATCACACTTGACAGAGCATTGTCCTATAGAGAACACCTGGTCAAAACAGCTGCCAAATTGAGAAGCAGAAAAAAAATCTTGCATTAGCTTTGTGGCACAAGTTGGGGGTTATCAACAGACACATTACGCGTGTCAACATTTGGCCTGGTTTACTCCGAAGACGAATTTTTTGCCCCAGTATGGATCAACAGCGCACAAACAAAAAGAGCCAATGTTGGATTAAATGAAACAATGCGTATCGATAGTGTAACAATACGATCTACCCCCACTTATTGGCTGCCTGTTCTGAGCCATATACCACCCCTATAAGATAGAAGAAAGAGTGCCCATATTCGGGATTATGAAAGATTGTTGACCTATAACTGCCTGTACTTACTGACGTTCCGATCATCGAACGAAACAGGCTTAAATCCAGACACCCAGCCATTCTCACAGCAAAAGCACGACATGGACAACTCTGGAAACAACAGTGGCTAGAAAGTTGCCCTCTACAATGCAGAACTCTACCATGCTTGACAAAAACCTCCATGATTCGATCAACCACGCTTGGTTTGGTCCACTTTGAATCGCATCCGAACGAGCCCATGGTAGATGTGCTGATGCCCTCGTCAAATGGGGGAAAATACAATCCCCAAGATGCGACTGTGGAGCTTAAATCCAATTTGTTTGGCATATAGTTATGGAGCGCACCAAGAGAGCCTATATTGGAGAATGCTGTGACTTTCTGAACGCTACACCAGAGTCTCTTAATATATTTATATTTTACTGATGTGTATATGCCATACGATAAATATAAATATAGGCCTATACGAGGGTTGCTTTATTAGTTTTGGCAACGATGCTGCTGCTTTATGTTGCAACGGTGTTCGACTCAGCCATTGTTACCAAAAGTTGCTAACCTGTATCCCCTCCCTTTGAGCACATGACCTTGTCCGTCCCCTCCTCCATTCGTATGCAGTGGCGCCTGTTAGATGAGTAGTTGAGGGCAAGCGCTCGTGCAAGACGGTCGCAATGTTTTCGAAGCAGGAGCAATGAACGTGGATAAAAATTCAGTGTGCTAGGGGTTGCACGGCTCGAGAGTGCCACCAAGGACTGCACGATGCGGGCGGTGCAGCTGTGTTACCTTACAGAACAGTAGCAAGATGGGTTGCAACCTTTCGAGATGGGCGCGAACGTGTGGAGGACATCCTCGATCTGGTCACCCACCAGCAAGTGATGAAAATGTACAGATGGTGTCTGCGTTAGTGGAGGCGGACCGTAACGTAACGCTTCGTGAATTGGCGCAAGATACAGGACTGGCGAATTTGACTGTCCTCCACATCCTGAAGGACTGCCTGAAAATGAGGAAAATTGCGTCAAAATGGGTTCTGCATGACTTATCCGACATGCAGAAATGGCTGCGATATGACGCTTCTCGTACGCACTTGCAGCGTTATGTGCGCGAAGGAGAGGACTTCATAAGGCGTATCATAACCATTGACAAGACGTGGGCCAAATCTTATGATCCGCAGTTGAAACGCCAATCGAATGAGTAGCGGCACCACGGATCACCACGAAAACGAACAGTTCGACAAACCCCCACCAATGTGAAGGTAATGTTGATTCTTACCTATGATTGGGATGGTGTGATCATAAAACATACTGTTCCTCCAGGGCAAACCGTTAATGCGGCGTACTATCGTTCGTTTCTGCAAGACCATCTCCTAGCAGCTCTGGGAAGGAAACGGCGACACCGCATGGATACTCCGCCCATCGTTCTGCATGCCAATGCTAGGACACACGCAGCAGGAGTTGTGTCTGCATTCTTGAATCGCTGGAACTGGGAGGTGCTCTATGCCCCTACTCTCCTGACTTAAGTCCCTGCGACTTTGATCTCATCCCGAAGATGAAGGAGCCACTGCGCGGGAAGCGCTACCCTTCAATTGGAGATGTTGTGCAAGCTGCCAAGCGTTCTCTTCGCACCATCGATAGATTGGGCAGTGCCAACGGAATCCAACGGCTTCCGCGTCGCTGGGAACACGTTGTACGCAGTGCTGGAGACTACATTGAGGGCCTATGAAACTTGGAACCATACAGGTGTGTTATTTATCAATTTATAACATAGTTGACAAAACTAAAAAAAAGCAACCAACTGTACATATAACGGTAGGCCAACAACTCTTACATCAGAACGAGACATCCAGCATCAAAAAGTATGTGTTACCATTATCCTGCTGGATCTCCTTCGTGTATTAAGTGTGTAATGTCATTGTCGCTATGTCTAAGTCAAGTATTAGGGAATTTAGAGTGTATGGCACAAATCGAGGCAATTCTTATCGTTTTAAGAATATAATTAGATCTTACCAGATATCGTGCATTTCAATTATAGCTATAGTATTGACCTGTAGTTAGAGAGATCCATCAGTATTACGTGTAAACATATAGTGTGCCCAAACACCCCCACGCACCTCCTGTGTTTATGAAAAGTGGAGTTGGGAAGCTATAACCTGGTCGCCCAGAGGTAGGGTGGTACCGTTACAATACTTATAACACCACATATTTCAACACGCTACCACAACGATTTCCATTCGGTGTCCTTGATCCGTGCCAGAGCGAGCCTTGGCGCAACGAGTTTACTGGAGCCTACATATATTCTGACACGTAAACGAAATAGTATTCTTTCTTTTTTCTAGTACCGGTAGGTAATGCATTCTTTTTGGACAAGAAGACGGATGTAGGAATCCTTGGCAAATAACTAGCCTCCTTGTTGTGCAAGTTTGCAATAAAACGGGCTGCGCAATTAGTATTTATTTCCCATTAGAAAGTATGTACTATATGTTATTATACGGGTAAATATAAAACAACAAATAGAATATAACACAATTCAAATAACAAGTTTTACATATTCGTACCTCGTCTGCGCGACTGAGAGCCAAGCATCTACATCACTCGACCGAAGTACTACATTGACTTAAGAAGTCAGTAACAGGTTCAGGAAGTACCGTACTGATTAGAAATAAGGAAGATATTTAGCATAGTAAAACATATAGGCTTAACACTGTGCCAGATGACCTCACTGTTCCACTCCTTTAAACAATAATCAAACAACGTGTAGTACACCACTCTGTATTTCAACAAGCTACTACAACCAACATTCATTTATACTTCCTGAAAAGGACAATGAGTTATAACTATACCCATCAATTTAGGAGAAAGTAGTTCATTACTGAACATCTTGTTACGTCATCCGGCCCTGCGGGGCAGCTACAAGTGACGGCACCGAACTATGAATTCTCTTGAAGTATGGCATAGTCCACTAAGCAACCTACTCAGACGGACGAATCCCGGAATCAAAGACGTGGTTCTTAGCTTGAGGTTAGAAGCGGAAAATTCAGCCTGCGCGTTCATGAGTTATCAGTTACTGTAGACTACATTTCGATGGAAAGAGAAGGAAATTTGCGTACCGAAGTTTGGAAAAAGAATCAAGAATACAGTAAAGAGGTACGTAGATTCAGGCAACATTAGAGCGTGTCTCAGAGCGATCACATTCTAACAACAAGATGTTCAGTAAAGAACATATAGCCTACTTTCTCCTAATTGCATGGGTATTGTTATAACTCTTTGTCCTTTTCAAGGAGTATGATTGAATGTTGGTTGTAGGAGCTTGTTGAAATACAACGTGCTATAGGGATATTAAACATGAATATGAGGTGCCCTTTGCTAGTGCTACCTCTGTACCAAATTTCGTTCAATTCGGTTTCACCGTGTTTGAATTGATAGGGGGAATCGATTTGCACACATACTTGGCCACCATCTGCAAACTATTGGGCTGATGTTCTTGCAGTTTGGTCAGAATATGTTTCCTACATAAAGATATGGTGTTGCAAAATTAGGTAGAGACTAGATTATTAGGTTGGTCGTAATTACATTTTAGCTTTTAACATTTGGGTGGCCGCGATTACGTTTCCATCAAGATAGCGGTGATATAAAACATGACACTGAGGTGCCCTTTGCTAGTGCTAACTCTATACCAAATTTCGTTCCATTTGGTTTCAGCGTTTTTGAATTAATAGGGGGAATCGATTCTGACACAAAGATGGCCGCCATCCGCAAACTATTAGGCGAATGACCTATTACATTGGTCAAAGGATGCTCCCTCCATAAAGGTATGTAGTTGCAAAATTTGGTAGAGATCGGATGATTAGGTTAATCGTAATTTGATTTAAGCTTTGAACATTCGTGTGGCCGCCATTACGTTTCAGTCAAGATGGCGGCGATATAAAACATGACACTGAGGTGCCCTTTGCTAGTACTACCTCTGTACCAAATTTCGTTCCATTCGGTTCCACCGTGTTCGAATTAATAGGGGGAATCAATTTTGACATAAAGATGGCCTCCATCCGCAAACTATTAGGTGAATGACCTATTAGATTGGTCAAAGGATGCTCCCTCCATAAAGGTATCTAGTTGCAAAATTTGGTAGAGATCGGATGATTAGGTTAATCGTAATTTGATTTAAGCTTTGAACATTCGTGTGGCCGCCATTACGTTTCAGTCAAGATGGCGGCGATATAAAACATGACACTGAGGTGCCTTTTGTTAGTACTACCTCTGTACCAAATTTCGTTCCATTCGGTTGCACCGTGTTCGAATTAATAGGGGGAATCGATTTTCACACAAAGATGGCCGCCATCCGCAAACTATTACGCTGATGACCTATTGGTCTGGTCAAAGGATGCTCCCCCCCATAAGGATATGTTGTTGCAAAATTTGGTAGAGATCGGATGATTAGGTTAATCGTAATTTGATTTAAGCTTTGAACATTTGTGTGGCCGCCATTACGTTTCCGTCAAGATGGCGGCGATATAAAACATGACACTGAGGTGCCTTTTGTTAGTACTACCTCTGTACCAAATTTCGTTCCGTTCGGTTGCACCGTGTTCGAATTAATAGGGGGAATCGATTTTCACACAAAGATGGCCGCCATCCGCAAACTATTACGCTGATGACCTATTGGTTTGGTCAAAGGATGCTCCCCCCATAAAGGTATGTCGTTGCAAAATTTGGTAGAGATCGGATGATTAGGATAGTCGTAATTTGATTTAAGCTTTGAACATTTGTGTGGCCGCCATTACGTTTCCGTCAAGATGGCGGCGATATAAAACATGACACTGAGGTGTCCTTTGCTAGTGCTACCTTTGTACCAAATTTCGTTCAATTCGCATTCACCGTGTTCGAATTGATAGGGGGGGACAGACATTCAGAGTACACACACTCACACACACACAGACACACAGACACACACACACACAGACTCACACACACACATACACACACACAGACAGACACACTTTTTTCGCCCTGTGTTGATCTCATAAGTCTACTTTCATTTTTTGCAAAAATCGAAAGTAGGCTAAAAAAAATGGAATAAAGTAGATGAGACGTAGTTCAATCCCATGACGTAGGCCTATGACCTGATCTTTGCTCTGAATGTAGTGTATTTTGTATATACAATGTAAATAACTGAATTTGAGAAAACTCTTCCTGCTAAAAAAAAATCCGAAGTTTTTATAAACTGATATTAAACAAGCCTAAAGAGATGAAGGATGTTGTAATTATTTAGCTAGTCCAAAGTTTAGTTAACCCTGTCTTTTCATAAATATTCTGCGTTAATATCTTTCCCTTGCGTGCCGTTAACGACATATTACGCATCGTAATTCCCCCTCTAGATTGAATTACGGTCGATAGGTGGCAGGAAAGTAGTAGACAATCTTGACGAACGCATCAGGAAGAGGAAAAGAATACTTGTCTCATTTCATTTACATTTTCAAGTTTGGTTAGATAGATATTTGAGTTTTTACAGTCTAAGCTGATATATGATTGTAAAAGCGGGCTGGTACGATAAGAATATGGCTACTAATTCAAGGTATTTGGATGAGTCGGAGTGTGAGTACAGTGATTTTGAAGACAACGTTTAAGGGTTTGAGGGTTTATCATCAAGTAGCATAGAAACTGATGGAGATGATAGCAGTGATGATGCAGATACAAGTTAGTATAGTTTTCCAAGGTATGCTTCCTTTCCACGATGTAAATTCCGTGATTTCCCTAAACTGATTCAGATTTAGTGTGGTGTTTCTCGTTTTAAATGTCTTTATAAACAATATAGGAATGCATAAATAAGCATGTCTAAAAAAAATCTTAAAAAATAAAAATCAATGAATAGTACAACATATCCCAGCGACACTAAAATGGTTAAGTGTGATGCGAATCAGAATAAATGAAAATCTACAGCCTATTTTTAGCCTACTTTCGATTTTTGCAAAAAATGAAAGTAGACTTATGAGATCACTACAGAGCGAAAAAAAGTGTGTCTGTCTGTGTGTGTGTATGTGTGTGTGTGAGTCTGTGTGTGTGTGTGTGTGTGAGTGTGTGTACTCTGAATGTCTGCCCCCCCCCCCCTATCAATTCGAACACGGTGAGCGCAAAATGAACGAAATTTGGTACAAAGGTAGCACTAGCAAAGGACACCTCAGTGTCATGTTTTATATCGCCGCCATCTTGACGGAAACGTAATAGCGGCCACACAAATGTTCAAAGCTTAAATCAAATTACCACTAACCTAATCATCCGATCTCTACCAAATTTTGCAACGACATACCTTTATGGGGGCAGCATCCTTTGACCAAACTAATAGGGCATCAGCCTAATAGTTTGCGGATGGCGGCCATCTTTGTGTGAAAATAGATTGCCCCTATTAATTCGAACACGGTGAAACCGAATGGAACGAAATTCGGTAAAGAGGTAGCACTAGCAAAGGGCACCCCAGTGTCATGTTTTATATCGCCGCCATCTTGACGGAAACGTAATGGCGGCCACACAAATGTTCAAAGCTTAAATCAAATTACGACTAACCTAATCATCCGATCTCTACCAAATTTTGCAACAGCATACCTTTATGGAGGAAGCATCCTTTGACAAATCTAATAGGTCATTAGTCTAATAGTTTGCGGATCGCGGCCATCTTTATGTCAAAATTGGTTACCCCTATTAATTCGAACACGGTGAAACCGAATGGAATGAAATTTGGTACAGAGGTAGCACTAGCAAAGGGCACCTCAGTGTCATGTTTTATATCGCCGCCATCTTGACGGAAACGTAATGGCGGCCACACAAATATTCAAAGCTTAAATCAAATTACGATTAACCTAATCATCCGATCTCTACCAAATTCTGCATCAACATACCGTTATGGAGGGAGCATCCTTTGACCAAACTAATAGGTCATTAGCCTAATATTTTGCGGATGGCGGCCATATTTGTGTGAAAATCGATTCCCCCTATTAATTCGAACACGGTGAAACCGAACGGAACGAAATTTGGTACAGAGGTAGCATTAGAAAAGGCCACCTCAGTGTCATGTTTTATATCACCGCCATCTTGACGGAAACGTAATCGCGGCCACCCAAATGTTAAAGGCTAAAATGTAATTACGACCAACCTAATAATCTAGTCTCTACCAAATTTTGCAACAACAAATCTTTATTTGGGAAGCATATTCTGACCAACCTGCTAGATCATCAGCCCAATAGTTTGCAGATGGTGGCCAAGTATGTGTGCAAATCAATTCCCCCTATCAATTCAAACACGGTGAAACCGAATTGAACGAAATTTGGTACAGAGGTAGCACTAGCAAAAGGCACCTCAGTGTCATGTTTTATATCGCCGCCATCTTGACGGAAACGGAATGGCGGCCACCCAAATGTTAAAAGCTTAAATCAAATTTCGACCATCCTAATAATTTGATCTCTACCGGATTTTGCAAAAACATGCCTTTTTTTGGAAAGCATCTTATGACTGACTACAAGGTCATCAGCCCAATAGTTTGCAAATAGCGGCCATGTATGTGTGCAAATCCATTCCCCAGATCAATTCAAACACGGTGAAACCGAATTGAATGAATATTTTTACAGAGGTAGCACTAGCAAAGGGCACCTCATATTCATGTTTAATATCCCTATAGCACGTTGTATTTCAACAAGCTACTACAACCAACATTCAATTATACTCCTTGAAAAGGACAAAGAGTTATAACAATACCCATGCATTTAGGAGAAAGTAGGCTATATGTTCTTTACTGAACATCTTGTTTGAATGAAGATCATAAACTTCATAAGGGAGTAAGTACGAGACGAGTGAGTGGATATTTCACTTACGGGACAACGTATGAGGACCGGATTTTGGGAAAGCCCGCATGCAGAATTCCATTAGAGCAGAACTGTCATGACCCATGATCAATTCCGTAAAACCAACATAACATCAACACCCAATTTAATTACACATTACATATCCCAGATATTTTGTCTGTCAAGGACCATCCATACCACATACAAAATTCTCAACTGAGCGGGGGATTAATAGCAACAAATTTCCAAAACTTGATAAACTCTTGATTTTTCGTCATCATCATGATTCCTCCCCTCAACAAGGAACCCAATTTCCATGCAATGAGGGACCATCATAGGATATTTCTTTAAATATTTCTTCTTTTTATAAAACATATTTTTCAAAATAATTATTTTATGAGTATTTATCATCAACATTTTTAAGCACGTTTTTGTTAACAGATCTGTTTGAATACGTTTTAATGAAAAATAATATCAAATCAACTTTTCTCATAAATAATCAACTTTGCTCATAATAAATTAAGTTTTAATTTTATATTTAGAGAATAGTTACTGAAGAAGACCACATTGTGGCTGAAAATTGTATAACTACTAATAGTATTTCAATTATATTATACAGTAACATCAATGACGAAACCCTTCAAACAAGATTAATTTCATGTCATTACCGAACAGATAGACATGACTCATGAGAGTCTCAACAGTATTGTCAGACAACATAAGTTTCAGTATTTTGCATGGGACCTAGGTAGGCTAGGTAGGTTGTGCGTTGGAAATCTTCACCTTTCATCGCAGCTGGTGCTTACAAAATTAATGAATTCGTCTAACACGAAGGCTCATGACTTGTCGGCAGACTATCAATGTCTCTCCTAGACGACATTGTTCCGACTTAACTAATGAAGTCCCGCCAGCAGCGTGACAGCTGCCATATCTGTGGACATGACATTGCAATCAGATGTCGTCCCACTACGACTCTTAACGATACTCCACGTCTCGAGGCTTCACATCACTTTTCCACCCATCTCAGACTGTCCCCTTCTCACAATCTAGAACAGGCGTTCTCAACATATTTGAGACGACTGTGAGCACCACCTTCATGCCATACCAAGTACCCGAGCACCATTAAATCGAATATAATAATAATAATAATAATAATAATAATAATAATAATAATAATAATAATAATAATAATATTTAGGAATGCAAAGTTAAGACACTATCAAACTGTGATTAGTCCGGAAGCACTGTATGCAGCGGAATGCGTAACAAACCGCACAGCTGGCCCGATCGAGAGACTTAAAGTTAAGGAAAGAAATATAATTAGGAAAATTCTTGGTTCTTAGTTCAAAGATGAAGGTTACAAGCTCTGGAGTAATTCAGAAATATACTCCCACACTTAAAAGATCTCAAGTGTAATCCGGAAGGGGAGAATAACATTCTGGGAGCGCGGCCGCGCTCGGGGAGCACTGGGCAGTCAGACTATTGCTCTTTCCCCTACCACCACTACACTGTGGCAGCGAGGAGACGTACGATGTTCGGACCTCGCCTACTAGATACGTACGTTCCAGTCGTGCGGTTGACGGCTCTTGTGGGATTGTTGGCATATTGATAGGGCTGGTTTGCCATAACAAATATACAGCATATACAAATCGAATGGTACTCCAATGTATGGAATGTGCAGGAAACGAACGCAAGTGTTAAGTAAAGAATATCGTTATTTATTCCAAACTAAAATGTGAACATATTGAGAGGAAAATTCAACAACAAATTGTCTTTTTTTAACACATTAGAAGTTGATTGGATTGAATCTCTGTGGCACACTGAACATTTGGCATGCCCTTTATAAGCTGTACAGAAAAATTACCTTTCTAATTCTGCTTTAAAGGCTGCTGCTTAACCACTCCTTTTCTTTTTATGATGTTCAGTCATGACCACTGCGAAACTGATTTACTTACACGCTGTCAACAAAGCGCATTGGACTAGACTAGCGACTGATGGATCGGCTGCTCACTACGGCGCGATTACCTTCCACCAAAGCGGTCGGAGCACTGACTTGGAGCACGGCCGGAGCGCTGTGTGGATGGCCCTGTTCTATGCTCACCTCCTCAGAATGCCATTCAGCAGATTCTCCAACCGTCAATTATCATACTTCCGAGGTTAAAAGCGATGCCTCTTTGGCAGGTGGAAGTGGATAAGGACTTGTTAAAGTTTGAAATTTCTGAATCAGATATCTTGCTCAGAACCCCATTGAAACAAAAACTCCGTCAGGTTCATCAAGAGGAAGTAAAACACAGCCAGAGATATGTTCACTCGGATGAAAGGAAGAAATCCCATTCTGTAAGGATGAAGGCGTGGTGGGCTAACAAGAGGAAGAACAGTTCAGATATCGCGGTCCCTAGTGCCACAACGATAAAAATAAAACAAGTAATAATAATATTGTGCCTCCGTTTTCCTGTCTCCCTCCCTCTTAGTGATACACCACTCACCAGTTATGATGTGACTGCTTGCTTGACTCATGCAGTTAAGATACATTTACGTTTAGACCGTCCAGTCGAATCAGCATCTTTCGTGTTACTCATAAACAGGGCTCAGATTTTTAGGTGCTAAAAATCGAGAAAATATTTATTTTGTATGTATTCAAAACACCTGAAATATGTGACAAAGTAGTAAAAATATTTAATTATAATTTAGTTTATTAATGTGAAAATAAACAATATGCAATACTCACAAATCCAATTTATTCTATGTCTCACTGACTGCTGAAGCATAACAATACACAACGAGAAACATATTCAGGTTGTCCATTCCAAATGACCGACGATTATCGCGAAACACTTATTCTGAAGGTGCATGTTTCTTACCCTTGAGGTGTTGTGCAACTTGAGATCGCTGTTCAGCCTTGATTGCTTTCCCACATGGTTGGCAGAACGGAATGTCCCCATCAGGAGTACAATTATCTATAAATTCTGCAACAGACAATAATTTGTAGTTATTTTTACATTAGGCATCGTAGAACTGCCTTACACTTCACAGTGCCAGAAATGAACTGCATGTGAGTGACATTGGTTCCAGGTAGCTGGGGGAGGGGGAGGTCTAGCACGTGATGCAATATGGCTTCCACAGTGAGTGGCACGGGGTGACAAGTTAAGAATAACACAGTTAAATGCTGACATTCTGCATGAAGATTAGATAGCTCACAGGTTCTTCCCCGTTGAAGTAACAGACAAAAAAGCAATAAAACATGTAAATATTATGTCTTTTTTATGTGCAAATAAGTGAAAAGTAGGAATTTATGTAACTTACAGAAAAAATGCTTAAAATATGCATTTACATAAAAATATTAATTTACCTAAAAATCCGAGCCCTACTCATAAAACAGCGATGTCGAATTATTTTTACTGTAGATTGATAAAATACTATTTCACAAAATGATAAAATTTCTGATTGTCAAAACGTGTAATGAAATCACTATTATTCCGGTTCATGCAACAGAATTCCAATTGATTGGACACAGGAGAGCTGTGCTCGCGAGCACTTTTTGGCTCGAGACTACCAAATTTCATTTAAAGAGCACCGTGGTGCTCGCGAGCACCTGGTTGAGAACACCTGATCTAGAATATTGAATGCTTCTTGAACAACAATGCGATCTTTCAGTAGCACCTAATTCGTCCAAGTAGGTCAGACATACAAAAAAAATGAAATAGATATTAGAGTGTATGAATTGTTTAAAATTGTATTGCATTTGTTCACTTCAACAAGTAAACAAGATTGCCGTGTTGGAAGAAATTTTTCAGTGTTGCCTTTTAGAGCAGGGGTTCCCAACCTGGGGGGCGTGGTGCTTTATCAAGGCGGCGTGAAGTGATTTCCGAATTAAGTTTCTTTAACTCGAATATTACAATTTTGTAAAATAAACATATTTCGAATCTCTCCAGGTGATTGTCGCACCAAGTCAATCGTTCAAAAGCAATGGTAATTGCCAACTGTCGGCACAAACCTCTGCGGAGCCGCGAGTTTGGAGGTGAAATAAGGAATTTACTGTGTTGTAAGGAGCAAAGTCATGCCAATTGTATCGTCTCGTTGGCATATCTTTGTGATTTCTTTGAATCTTTGAACAGTTTGAACTTAAAGATCCAAGGCAAAAACTCCAATATTATGCATTCCTGAAAAAAAAAAACAGTTATGGAAACGCCGGCTTCAGTTGAACGACTTCTCATCCTTTCACCGCCTTAATGAAATTTTGCAGGAAAATGAACGTGATCGTAATAAACATAGGTGCAAATTCAGACACATTTGGATTCCCTGGCACAAGAATTCAACTTCTACTTTCCTGATATCTCGTCGGATGAATGGTCCTGGATGTTAACAAGAAATTCGTTTGCCATTGACATAGAAGCTCTGCCAGCACAGCTTCAAGAAGAAGCCATAGATTTGAAGCGTGAATCAAAGCAAAAAGATGATTCTAAAACATTAGGACTGGGTGACTTTTGGGTAAACTGTCTTGCAGTGTATCGTGTAATAGCCAAATTTGCATTGCGTGTCATTGTCCCATTTTCAAAGACATATTTATGCGAGTCAGGATTTTTAACGCTGAGTGTCATAGAAACAAAGCAGCGCTATCAGATTGATGTTGCAAGTAATCTCCGCTGTGCTCTGTCAAATATCAAACTAAACATACCGAATCTTACCAAGAGAAAATAGTGTGAACCCTCTCACTGACGTTTGTTGACTGATTTAAGGATTTGTTGTAAAAGTGTGTTCTTTGTATTGTGCTAAAATGAAGTTAGTATGTAATAGATAGGCCTATTCCATTATGTAGTGTTACTAGGTTAGCCACCGGGTGAGTTAGCCGTGGTCGTTACGGCATGACTGCTGGCAGTCGCTCACATCCGGGAGGCGAGGAGGTTCGAATCCCCCCGCCGGCAACCTTGAAGATGGTCTTCTGTGGTTTCCCATCTTCCTTCCAGGCAAATGCCGGGGTTGGTCCCTAACTATAGGCCACAGCCGCTACCTTCCAACTCCTCGTCCTTACATTCCAACTTCCCTCCCCAACGGTACTTGTAGCTCATCCATTGGGTCTCCGTCTCGAAGCAGCTACAAAACTGGCGAGCCGAACATGTCCTCGGACACTCCCGGCACTAAAATCCATACGCAAAAAAAAAAAAAGGTTAGGTCTATATCCTCCTCGTCAATCGAAGAGATTATAGAAACGATGAGTGCTGGGGAGGGAGGGGGGGGGGGGGGGGGAGGAGCGGAGGAGTGGACTCCCGTATCTGAAAAGGGGGGCGTCAGCTGACAAAGTTTGGGAACCACTGCTTTAGAGAATGGTGAAAACCGCTTCAAAATCCATCCTGTAGTTCTCGAGATTACCTGTTATATCCAAGAATCAGGGCTTTGTTTTATACTCTGTAGAGATTTACTTGCTACAGTTAACTGTAACTAATTGAGTGTATATATTGTAAATACCATCACTCACATATTAGTAGACATAGATTTAATAGCCTAAGTATAAAAGATCTGATGATGATCGCTTCAGATCGAAACTGGTCTTCCAAGTGAATTTATTATTATTAATATTATTATTATTATTATTATTATTATTATTATTTTTTTTTTTTTCAGAATTAGGGATACACCCATTACAAGTAGGTACAATCTTGTTGATCGAATGAAAAACATTACATTTCGAAGTAAGCCTCAGTCATCCACACATCTGTTTATTTTGAATTACACTGTTTCTTTTTGTCTTTATAACCGAAGTATATCACGCGCTAGCATATCGTGCGCCAAGTTGTAAGAAGTAAAACCTGGAGGAAAGGTGTAATATTTGCAGTTGATGCACATTATTAACGCCAAGCGGTCGTTAAACTTGATTTAAGTAAATTTGGAAACATGCCAGGTACTGAATGAATGCATTCCAATCTGTATTTAAGATCTAACTATAATAATTGTATATTTAACCGTACGTGATAACAAGCTGTGCAATAATGAGCTTCGAAAATGTGTGAGTGATATCGCGCCTGTTCTCTGATTTAAAGTTTCAGGATTCAAGGTTATCCAACAGTGGAAATTATTACTTCTTTCTAATTGTTTTATTATATCCTATCTACCTCGTGCAGCAAGTTTTCAACTTACTTTTATTCACATGATTTACGAGGACGATGTAAATGATAAACAATGGTAGGGAAATTATTTTCTTCTCTCATTTAAATTTGCATTTTGCCTACGTCACGTCACTAATCGTCATTAACTATTAGAATTTTAATGGCTCATTATTTACCCAACAATAATAGACTAATACTAAAATGACACGTTCTGTATTTACTATATAGGCCTATAGCAAGCGATTTTCGCACAGATGATATTTAGAGAAAATATAGTTTTGCTCTGATGTTTTTATTTGTCGCCTACCCACATAACAAATCTATTTAAGTTGCCGCTAAGATCTCTACTAGATAGAGAAAAGCAATCCGGTTGGCTCTTATGGTCAATCTTCCGTACAAACTGCCGGGAAGAATAACACCTGTTCAATATGGAAGCAACATGGAAGGCAGAACCTAGCATAGAAGGTACAAATCACGCGGTATTAGACGCGTCTATACCAGCGTGTATACTCGTACTGGCAGAAGGTTCAATGTTAACGAGTGTCGTGTGATACGGGATTTATAATGATTTCTTAGCCGTCACACCAGAGGAGTTGAATGAGTTTTTAAATGGTATGGAATCTGTCTTGAGGAAAGAATTTATGATGAACATTAATAAATGTAAAACAAAAATATTGGAATGCATTCGAATGAAATCAGACACCCCTACTGATGTCGATTTGGCAGGTGAAAAGCTAAAGGAAGTAGTTGACTTATGTTACTTGGGAAGCAAAATAGCCAGTGACGGACGAAGCAAAGAGGATATAATAAATTTATTAATGCAGCCAATGGCCATGTATTTTTCTTTTCAGGCCGGGTCGAAAAGTAGGTTAGCACAGGCAAGGAAAGCATTTCTACAGAAAAGGAATCGTTGAGATCGAATATAGATTTAGGTATTAGGAAGACTTTTTTGAAAGCCTTTGTCTGGAGCGTGGCGCTCTATGGAAGTGAAACTTGGACTGCTGGAGCAGCAGAAAGGAAGAGAATTGAAGCGTTTGGAATGTGGTGTTAAAGGAGAATGATGAAGATCAGATGGGTAGATAGGGTTACGAATAAAGGTCTACGCACACCAGCGCGGGATGCGGGAACGGGAACGGGAGCGGGATTGACACGATACCCGCAGTCGCTGCGAAATCGTCTTTGTATTCTGACCAGCGCGGGAAACAGTTCCGATTTTTTTTTTTTTTTCGTGTGGCCTCCTAGGAGGCCGAGTGCAGGTCTTTCTAGTCGACGCCCGTGGGCGACCTGCGTGCCGGGATGAGAGATGGAATGGATGAAGATGAATGAAACTGGGCTAGGATGTGGAAGGAAGCGGCCGTGGCCTGTCAGAAGGTACCGTCCCAACATTTGCCTGGTGTTGAAAATGGGAAACCACGGAAAACCATTTCAAGGACGGCCGACGGTGGGGCTCGAACCCACGCTTCTACCGAGTCAGCAGAGAGCTTGGCCCCATGACCTAACGCTGCGCTTTAGCGCGCATAGCCACTGCTATCGGTAGTTCCGAAATGAATTCGACGGATGAAGTGCAACATAAGGAAAATATATACCAATTATCGGGAAGCTATCTCGCCTTGCTATTGCTATTAGATTTTTGGCTACTGGGGATTCTTTCTCGATAATTGGCCACAGTTTTCGTGTTGGATTCACAACTGTTGGAGCTATCGTGAGAGAGGTTTGCCAAGCTACCTGCGATACGATGCGATAGTGCAGTTTATATTTAGTTTTAGGGTAGTTCAGTTCGGTTTTCTTTAGGTTAATCACCACGTGACAAATGAACTCAGAAACAAAGAGTGATGTTATTTAAATTGATGCTAACCAGGTACTTGCAGCAAATAGCTTATAAAGATAATAGCGGAAACTCGGCCGTAAAAGCATGCGATCGTTTGGGGACAGCGATCACAGTGCCATCTCTTGGTGCGAGTTGACAGCATTACTCTTCTTGCCACCCACAGCTAGCATTTTTGAGTGCGCACCGACCGAAATTGCATTGTAAAGTTAACATATGTCTCGGCTTGATACTTAGGCAGCAAATACTTTAAAGATTAGTGTTAAAAGAAACAAAAGATACTTGGTTCTGTACAATATTTATATAGAATTCTAAAAAATACTGTACTGCTTCTGCATATGGTTTGCTTTGCCATAGGCAGTAGAACTGAAGGCACTGCACTGCACCAGGCCAAATACTGAAAATTACAAGGAAATATTAGCATATTGGTTTTAATCCATCCTTTTTGACATACTGGTATTTAAAAACGAGTTGAACACGCATAATTACATTAAAAAAACAGTTACTTTCTTATATATTTCCTAATAAAGTCAGTAAAATTAAAATTTGTGTTTCTGAACTTGGTAGATTACACCAACCTCCTTAGCTTTAATAGTGCAATACGTACACTTTAGAGGCAGATGACCTCACTGTTCCGCCCCTTTCAATCGGAAATATTGAAGCATGTTGTTAAATGTTAGGCCTACTGTACCGTAGAGTCACCACGTTTTATAAAGGCTGTTATTTAAATATTAACACTAGGCCTACTATCAACAACCTACAAAAATCTTACCCTTGACTTAACAAGTTTTTGTTCCTGAAATCTTTCTCCACAAAGTGGTCAGAGCATACTACATGAGTTCTGTTTAAATATTCTGGGCCATTCCTTTTCAATACGTCATCTAAGTCAGCTCTTCGGCTTCGAATAACCCACAGCGTGCATCTATAAATACATAAAGACCAGGCTAAAATATGCTAAATTATATTGTAAAAGCATTCTGTATTAAAAGAAAACCGAACTATCAGTGTAATGGTAGGCTACTTGTTTACAATAATTTCTTGGGAACATGAAGAAAGATTTTGGGTCACTTTGTTGTTTATACTTATTACAGGCATATATGGCACAAATACTCCCAGTACCAACCATTACAATTGGATAATTAGATCATCCACAGGTCAATAATTTCTTATAATTGTTTGGTTGGATCTCACGGTTGTAAATCAGCTGGTCTTACGTTGCCAACTCGGACCGCTAGGCGGTGCTGGGGTGCGCTGTCTCCTGTTTTGGTGAGGAGTTTCCGCTATTATCTTTATAAGCTATTTGCTTGCAGTTCCTTTCCTATTTCGTCCCTGAACTTATCTTTATTCCTTATATTTCTTAATCTTCATTACTCATGTTGTTGATATAAGGCAGGATATTTCCTGACACACTCTATTAACAGTTCCGTCGCCATTGCTAAATGGATGCGGGACGCGGGAAAACGCAGCAAGCTGCGTACTCCTGCAGTAACGCAGCAATCCCGCCATCTGTGCGGGATTGTGACGCAGCTGTCTGAGTGGATGCATATCCCGCCATGTGCGCAAATGTTCGCGACATTCCCGCTCCCGCTCCCGTTCCCGCATCCCGCGCCGGTGTGCGCAGACCTTAAAGAGGTATTAAGTCGAGTGGGAGAGGAGAGATGTTTCTGGCAACTGCTAATGAAGAGATGAGTTAGGTTGGTAGGACACATTCTAACACACCCAGAAATAGCAAACTTAGTTATAGAATGAAGGGTCGAGGATCTCTAGGGGTAGACCAAGGTTAGAATATGTTAAACGGATTGCCTCGGATGTAGCGTGTGGCAGCTATGTAGAGATGAAACGATTAGCTCAGGACAGGGAAGCGTGGAGGGCTGCATCAAACAACAACAACAACAACAACAACATGATGTGTCTCCCCCTTAAACTGATGTTTAATCCATTCACAAAACAAATTTCATCGAACACCCATGGTTAGGATAACTGTTAAGTTCATTCACAGCCAACACCTGTTCTAACAGAGTAACAAAGTAAATGTCACGTCCAGTGTGTACCAAGAGACAATTCACTGGACTGATGATATAAAGTATTCAATTCAAAGCATTTCATATGAATAAAAGACTTACTGGCTTCTTACACGAATCCCGTGTCATTTTTCAAGTCAGTACATTGAGGTTATATTTAAATATGGCATGTGATTGAGGCAGGGGTAGGGGTTCTATGGGCAGAGTGATGGATGGAACCTCTTTGTTCCGTGTGAAAGACACGATGTGAGCTCGAGAATCCTTACACGTGTGAGACTTAACTCTACCAGAACAGAACACCATCCATCTGGAAGTCACAACCCCAAAAAATACTCTCCATCCATCCGTCCTCCGGCGGAATTAACACTGCCGTCTTCTCTTTTTCCTGCGATGTACAGTACGTGCATCAATTGTTGGTCAATAACAAACGAGAACAAGAAGTTCCGTGACGAACTAAAGATCCTACTTTTCTTAAAATTTAAGATTCATGCCAATGATTAATCTATATGGATCTATCTAGAATAATGACGAACTTAAGTTGATAATATTGAAATTTCTAATTAGTTCGAAATACTGTATACCTGGCATAATGTAGCCTAATAGAGAACTACAGTTTGGCAGCCCTGGTGACAGAATATATTCTTAGTTCCATCTCTTAAGGTACAGAATACAAAATTTGGTTGAAGTCTAATGGATAGCATGGACGTTACATGCAGTTAAACATTGGACCTAACTGCGCGCGTAAAATCATGTTGGCAGCAATGACATACATGTATTGGTCAGAAATAATCTGAAATAATAAGATCTATTGTTGTGTCAATTTTGAATGAAATCCATTAGTTAGTATAGAAGTTACATGCATTTTAAAATTGAACCTATCAGCAGGCTTAGAATCATGTTGGCAGCACTGGCGTAGGCCTATATTAGTTACTCCAAATTAATCTAGAATGCCAGGCATTATACGTGTGCAAAGTTTAGAGCTATTGGCTTGCGTACTTTCTGATATATTAATATTAGGGTAACAAAAATATGGACAGTGCTTATTAACAGTTGGCAGCCCTGGTTACTCTTAAGAATCGACATAGTCATATCTGTTATGGTACACATAGCACACACGAAATTTGGTTGAAATCCAAATGATAGTATAGAAGTTACATGTATTTAAATTTGGACCTGTCAGCAGGCTTAGAATCATGTTGGTAGCACTGTCGTTTATAAGTTACTCCAAATTAATTTAGAATGTCAGGTACTATACGTGTGCTTAGTTTAAAGCTGTCGGCTTGCATACTTTCTGATATATGGGTATTTGGATTTTAAAAAAATGAGAGCATTTATTAACAGTTGGCAGCCCCGGTGGCTCTTAAGAATACGCTCAGTCATATCTGTTTATGTACAAATAGCACATACGAAATTTGGTTGAAATCGAATTGATAGTGTAGAAGTTATATGCATTTAAAATTTGGACCTATCAGCAGGCTTATAATCATTTTGGCAACACTTCCAAGTATGGCCTCCTGGAAATTAAACTGCAATATTATTATCTATACGTGCGCCAATTTTGAAATAGCTCCCATTCATACCTTCCAAGATATCCAACATGGAGCTCAAATTTCAATTGCGATTTTTCAGCAGTTGGTCGCACTGACATCATTTTCAAATATGGCCGTGAGATATTCAGGTATAGATCTTTACTCCTACCAAATTTTCGATTGCTGCAGCCGTTTAGGAGTTGATGGGGGGGGGGGGGGGGGTGGACACACACACAGTCAGACAGACAGACACACATTTGCCCGATCTGATAAGTCTACTTTTTCCTCATTTTTGCAAAATGTGAAAAGTAGGCTAAAAATGGAAAGTGCTTTTATTTAACTTTCCGAAGCAAATAAGCATAGCAAACGTAAATGCCACATCCTTCAGTGATCCATAACACTATTAGGTGGAGATTGTATTGCAGTCAGCACGTTATATGCGTGATCATTATTATCAATATAAATGAAAGATTTCATCGGAGGCTTCGGTGGCGTAGTTGGTAGCATGCTGAGTTTCTATTCCCAAGATCGCGGGTTCAAACCCGGCCGAAGTCGTCGGATTTTTTAAGAGTGTTAAAAAACCCTCAGTATGCCTTCCTTCGGAGGGGAAGTAAAGCCGGCGGGCCCATGTAATAGATTTATGGCATGTAAAAGAACTTTCCACTAATATCAATTGTGTGTGGTTAAATTTCTAGGTTAGATTTGACTAACGCTTATTATTTCCAATGTTCGCTGCCAGGTGCAGGTTGCGGTGGCATCTAGTAGCCAAGTTCACAGTTTACTTTCGTTGATGGTAGCATTTGGTAGCAAAAGCAGGAGCTACTTGAAATTGATCATCTGCAGTACTTACCTGAATCATAGATAACACGCACTAATACAGCCGTCACAATTAACACCAGTTATCAGAGAGATTCTACACACACCTAAAGTACACGGGGATACATGATCGCATTGTCGCAGCCCCTAAACTGAGGAACCTACCTACCAACCAACCAACCAACCAACCAACCAAAGATTTCATCTATTAGGTCAATTACAGTACAGAAATTACAAGAGGGAATGGTATAGGTGTCAAGCTGCTTCCTTTTCAACAAGATAGTCTGGGTTCGGTTCCGTGTTACTCGAGGTAAAATGTATGTATATAATTTCGATTATTTATCCTTTGTTGTATTGTCTCTCTTTCATCTTACCTTAAGTTTACTATCATTAATGTTTTCAACAGTTATATTTATTGAATAGTAGTTTATGGAGTAATTTAGCTAGGTTTAAACATTTCTTTTTGATGAAGGGCCCAATGAGGTTTGAAACATGTACAAGACCTTAACACGTTTTGTTACAATATATATTGCCAAAAAGGCGGATATATATACCAATATTACTTGATAGTGTTAGTCCATAAGAATAACCAATATGGTTAATAAATACACTCTTTGTGATAACCTCTTGAAAGAATTCCTCAGTTCTGTGCAGTATTCTCTCCACCCTATAATCTTAAAACTCTAACTACTCTAGGGTCGTGGGGCGATGTACTCACTTCATAAATTATACCACTAAAGAAGGGGAAGAACTAAAAATATGGATATTTTATTGGTTACTTATATTAGTGTGATACTATTCCATTAGGTTTGACCTCAATTTTCTTTTGATCCAATCATATATAAAACAAATAAATAAATAATATCAATAGGATAAATCAAACTGTCATGGGGTCTCAAAATATTGGTTAAAACCATCCCAAAGAATCGATCTACTGGTAATAATTTTGTCCCCATGTTGAGCCACGTGAATTGTAGGAGTCAGCAGTTGGGAGATGATACCCTTTGGAAACTACGAGTATAATGGGAATAGGAAGACCACGTAGCGAGGAAGGAACATAAGAGATGGACGCGCAGACTAACGGTATATGGCCTCAGAATCGGCACGAGAAACATAGGGGGCCAGAAGGATCGCTGAGCGTACACATTATAGAAAATGGCTGGGCCATAGTGGACAAGAAGAGCAAGAGACAGGCAAGAGTAAAAGACCCTAGAACAACTCCTTTTCAAAACATAATGCATGCGAGGATAAGAAGTGAGCAATTCAGTACAATTTAGTAAATAAATAACCCCTGGCACTACAGCCCATGAAGGGCCTAGGCCTACCAAGTGACTGCTGCCCAGCCACTTGGCCTGCAGATATTGGGGTGACGTGTGGTCAACGTAATGGGTCCCATCGGCCGTTAATCATGGTTTTCGTGACCGGGGCGCTGTCTCACTGTCAGACAGCTACTCAAGTGTCCTTACGAGGCTGAGTGCACCCCGTTCAAGCCTTCACGTCAGGATCTAAAACCCCTGATGGGGGCGGGAATCGAACCCGGGGCCTCAGGGTAAGAGAGAGGCACGCAACCCCCAACACCGTAGGGCCGGCACAAGTTAGTGAATTATTAAATATAAATGTAGGCTATTGAAACCCGTCAAAACATAACGGTCAATGGGAACGAAATTACTGAAAGATTTTCCTATATACGACACTCTTTGTACGATAACGTTTTGGCACTGTTGCAACTTTAAGGGCGTCAAATGATCGTACTCTCGACATTGCAACATACTGCTGGCCATGACTGAAAACTTGATGAGGTAAATAGAGACCTACATATTCCAGAGCTTCACTTTGAACTTTCTTAATTGTGATACAGTATGCCAAGCGAATTGGAAAGAAAATGGAAGTGTTTTGACAAATCAAAGGATTAGTTCTCACTGCCTAGTTTTATCTGAACTTATTATTTTCAAATGTAAGCAATTTTCATACATATTTCTTAAAATTAATGTGGTTCCATTTAGGAGCCATTGCGAAACGTTCAGATCTCTATAACTATGGCTCAAATTTAAGACATCAAGGTCATTTAGCCCCGTGTACTTGTGTGTGTGTGTAGAATTTGTCTGATAATCTGTGTTATTGTGATGTATGTAGTAGTGTATGTAATTGTAATGCAGGTGAGTTTTGGGAAGGAGGCGGCTGTGGTCTTAAGTTAGAAACCATCAAGGCATTTGCCTGGAGTAGAAGTGGAGAAATCACCGAAAACCACTTCCAGGATGGCTGAGGTCGGAATCAATCCCTCTTCTCAATTTTGCCTCACGAGGTCGAGTCTATTCCATTCCAGCACTCAGACCGGAATTAAATTCCTTGGCAGAGCCGAGAATCGAACGCGGACCTCCAGGGCGACTGATATAAATTTAGGCTCCAAGATCACAATACGATTATCAATATAGGCCTAGTACTCTGGATATCTCGACAGCTGTTTGCAATATTTGATGGTGAGTGTGCGCCAACACAACCGTACACCGTATATGCGAGTATTTTACTTATAATGTTTATGTTCGACCCTCAATATTATATGTCAGAAAACTGTATCATAATGATGGTCATTATAACACTGATTTTCATTATGATACAGTTTCTCCAGCCAATCAGAGCTCGTTCATTGACCAATTAGATAACGATACCTTCGCGCATGCGCTCAAAATCCAACATGTCGGACATAAACACAACATCGAACTAGGCTATAATAAATTACCGACATGGAATACGCACCGTCCATATGTTCGCGTAAAAAAACTGGCGAATATGAAACAAGAAATAGCACTGTACCTTAAAATCACCAACACTAATTTCTACACAGCGCATTGTCTTCAAATGACTCCGGTGACAATATTACTGAGGGACGGCTGGGTAGATTATTGGCTGAGGAATAACCTAATCACCAAGGGAAGATGATAAATAAAAGGAGGTGGGTTTCGGACTGGAGAAAAAGGATAGAAAAATAGGATGAGAGTCCCACAAAAGTTATAAATTTAACCTTTAATGCACTTAGAGGCGGTTGCCACTGAAAATCCGTTCTCTGATACCTAAAATGGGTAAGGGCTTGGTCTAAGCTGACGGGAAATACAGCTAGGACTTGGGCGGTTTGCAAGAGAGTGGTTTTAGTATATTCCCTCTCAAGCAGGCATAAGACTACTATGGGGAAGGGTGTTGGTCTGGCAAGACTGAGAGTAACAGATTTATTGTATGTCTGTTCAAAGAAATTCGTTTTTGCAAAGTAATTCGAAGGATGCCAATAATTTGAATCAGGTTTGGTATTTCCAGTTTTCGAAGTTATAGAGTTCCTGAAAAAGCGACCAAGTGCTTCCAAGAAGGATAATGATAAAAGATTATACCTTGGGGAGTAATTTTGGTAAGTGGACCAATGGTTGCATTTGGAAATGGCTAAGCTTTTACTCAGCAAGGAGCCGGCTAAAAGTTTAGACAAAAAGAAACACTTATCTTTCGGAAAACTAACCATAAGTTTTCGGAGAGGATCTCCACAAGCAGGTAGCTGGCGTAGCGAGCTTTACTTGCCTTACTGGCCAGTTAGGATTAGCTTTTAAAGCTAAGAGAAACTTTGACGAGATTACCACTAAGAGTTCTTGCTCAAATGCAACGAGTGGTGAAAGCCCTATCAATAGATTTAATGGCATTGAGTAGAGAGAGCCAAGGAAGACAGGATCTTGCCTAACCGTTGTATTTGCGAAATGATAAATCCAAAAACAAATATTTAATTTATTTAACAAGGCAAATAAGTTGATAACTTTAACAAATATATTTTCAATTTGTTTAACAATTTTGGGGTCACAGACCTCAGAAAGCATTAAGCGTTTGCGCCAGGCAATTAACAATTTATGAGGTTTCGAACCTTATATATTTTCTAAAATCTTTGTAAGAAAAAAAAAAACAAATGAAGTAATTAAAATTTAACAATAAATAGAGTACAAGGTGTGTACTTTAAGAAACTCCTGAGAGAATAATCTAGAAAGAGTGACAACTTCGAAAATAACAATAAGAAAAACATGAAGAATAAGATAGAAGTTCCTACAACTTCTTATATTTAAGTTGAATTACTTTTGTTTATTATACAAATGAGGGCAGGTCACTTACTGTGAAACCTGAAGAGAAAATCAAAAGGAAGGTTCTCGACCTCCTATGTTTAAATAGGAATCACGAGCCAAATGGGGCAGTTTCCATTTCGTGAGACCTAGAAATAACTCACTCAAGAGTTGAAAGAATTGTTTTCCCCGATTATAAGGTAGAAACAATTTAAGTTTGAACCGTGTATAAAACACGTAGTTATGCAGAAATTAATTAATGCTAAACAAGCAAGATGGAAGGGCACTTCGTTAGAGTGACACCTTATTGGAAATGATCCAGAGTTTCAATTTTATTAATATGGTTTGTTAGTAGAAGGTTTAGGAACGATCAATTGGGATTGAGGATAAATGTTCATGGCCTTATTTAATGTAAACGGACGATCGCGACGCGGTAGAAAAGTTGAACAAGCACTAGTTTTCACTATAGTCTTTTAAATAGATGAAAAGTTCACTGTAGAAACACGAAAGTTTATGGGAAAGAAAGTTATTGCAATGATGAAAATAACTGGTTGCACTAGGTAGGCGAGAGTCTATTTCTTGAGAAGTTTGTGAATTACAATTAAATGCGCCATAGAACATTCCAGCGGTGGAACGGCAAGACCAGTAGATAGAGTACAGAATCTGGAAGGTTCCAGAACAGTCCTAATAGAAGAATGGGGCCAAAGTTAATCCAGCGGTGGAACGAGCTTAATCTTTATAGACAGCGGGTAATAGATGATATCCCACGTGGTGAGAAGATCTCTCATTTAACAAGCATAAGAAATGCTGCTTTTCACCAAGATTGGCTTAATTAGGCAGAAGCCCAACATGGAAAATATCGCGAAGGATGATTATTTCAACAAATAAGTAATTTCACACTGCCTATAAAAGATCGTTAAAAGCATGTAGAAGTTAAAACCATGAAGATGAGGTTAAAACTTGAAGTTTGTACTTAACTTTGCTGCATGGCGAAGGTGAGGTTCTCCTTGATGTTTAAAGTTACCACATGGCGTGGAATCTAAAAAATGCCTCGTTAGGTCAGGAGGCTAGCTCTAGTTGAGCCTTAACTGAGTCGACGGCCGGCGCACAAGTGAGACCCACTCAGCGAAGCACAGAGGCTCTAGGGAAGGGGAGAGAGTGGGGGTAGGAGACAAAAGGTATACATATGAGAATAACCAACATAAGAAATTAAATTCCCTTGAGGAGATGGTCTTCAAAGAGTTGATAACAGGCGATACTAGAGCAGCATGGTGAGTGAAAAAGTAGACGAAGTTCTCTTGCTCACGGAGAAGATAGCTGGCGATGGTAGCAAAATCTGGTGGCCAGATGGATAAGTAAATCCTCTTGCACCAGGAAGAATTGAGGAGCTACAGAGATTCGCTGCTCGATGACGCTAGGTGGGTCATGGAAGATATATATCTAGAACAGACTCACAAAAGATATAAGCGACATGATCACCAAAGAGAAAATAGAAGATCACTGTTGGTGTTTGATGAAAAGGAAGGAATGAACATGCAAAGAGCATTAAAATTATATTCTCTCGTACCGTGTATTCCAAAAATGCACCATACTGGGAGGGTAAACACCAACAGAGAACAAAATTAACAGTTAAACATTTAAAGGTAATGGAGTGATCAAAGACAGTGGTCTTGTGATCGGACCATTAGTCGTCAAGATTCTGACCACCCTGACTCTCCCATCCCTTCCAGGATAACACTCGGTCACTCTACCAGAAGTCTAAACTAGGGGGGGGGGGGGAAACATCCCTATCCAAGACCAAGTCCCCCACTTTAATGTCGGGACTGGAAAGAAACCACTTCTGTCTCCATTGCAAGGAAGTTAAATATTCCAAGTTCCACCTCTTCCAAAAAGAGTTACGGAGGGCTTCAAGTTTGCGCCAAACGATAGGTAGATTAGAATCCCTGAGAGAATTGGGAAGGGGAGGAGGGGCAGAGAGAGAAGTGCGTGTAAGGAAGTGACCAGGTTTGAGGGGAAGCAGGTCATCAGGTTCATTGGAAAGCGGAGTTAAAAAACGAGAATTAACAACACCTTCAATCACAAAATAGCTAGAAACTGCGGGAAATAAGGCACTAGTAAAGATTGCGATAAGACGCAAAAGGAGAATTAACAAGTTTAAACAAAGCGTATAGAAACACGTACATCTATTAAGGATATGAATATATCAAATAAACAAAGAAACTATGCGAGTAGGAGGCAAGAACGCCATAGGTAACAATCTAGTAGCCATAAACAATGACCTCAAGTTATAATAAGTATCAAAGGGGTTACTCAGAAAAATACTTAAGTCAGCGAGAAACGTGACGTGGCAAGTATAAATACAAAAACACATCAATACATAAGCGCGTAAAGGATATGCAACGATGTTATGAAACAAGAATCGAAGCAGTTGTAGGATACGAGTCTGAACAAGTGGGAGACACAGGCAAGCGCGGCCTTGACCCACATAATACAGCGAGATAAGGAATATAAATATCTGAAAGAGTCCTTGACCGGAACAAGTTTATTTTGGTAATGAGGAGAGCAGCTTCTGAACTTACAGAAGCGACTCGCAAGACAATGGTTGGCAGTCAGCCAGAGTTGAGATAAGAAAAACTTGCTCTGACCTTTGGCAAGCATACAGGAAATGAACAGCAACTTGGCCTTACTCAAGCTTGTATACAAACAAAATGGACAAACAAGCAGTTCGAAATAAACAAACAACACTAGTTGAATCAGCTGTGGCTTAAAGCGAAGCAAGTGACACGACATGCAGTCATCCGTAGCTTGGACGTGAAAAACCAATATAGAGACATATGAAATAAAGTAAGTAATCAATTTTGTATAATTTTGAGGATCACGGAATCCGACAATTTTCAACAGAAAAAAGCTTAATTCTTCCGAACACGGAAGAGAAGCTGGGACATTGAGAAGGAGTTTATGCGTAAGAATAGTTATTCTAGATGCTAGAGAATTCAGATTTTCAAGCGGTTTCAAAAGCGGCTTCCAATTGTGAGGAAGGGGGAAGGAGCCGGCCGTGGCCATCCTTCTAAATAGCGAAAGAAGTGAAACATAGCTTACAGCGAAGTGATGGTGACTGATAGCCATGGTTTTACACAAGGGGAAGATAGTTTTCGATAGAGAGTTTAAGCAATTACCTGCTAGAAAAAATGACATGAGAAGGTAAACAAAGTAACACAAGGTGAGGCGAACTTGAATTGCCATTTTATGCGGGAAGAAGACAAAATCATTTAAACAACTTACAAAAGTGTCGTAGTTGTTCACGATGAGACATCGTTTCGGCAAGTGTTTTTCAAAAGTATCGAGATCGAAAACATGAGCGTTCTCTTTTTCAGAAATGGGATTTATGTCAGCTGTAACAAAATGACATTGCGCTTTGGTTTGAAGACTGGGTTATTGGATTTCACCAGTAATAACCCAACCAAAATCGGTGTCTCTGGCGACCACGGTTGAAGATAACCTACGTGTTTGTTTGCGAAGGCAATTCCAAAAAACATTGGCACTTAAAAGTACATCAATGGGACCTTGAGCATTAAACTGAGGATCAGCTAACCTTAAGTGCGAAGGAATCTTTAAACCGGAAGTATTAATAGAGCTGCTAGGAGTGTCCTTGCCAATACTGGTAAGAATGAGACAGTTTAAGTTAAGATTGGTGTTTCTTTGGCAAACGTCTCTGATTTTCAATTTTGAAGACTGCAAGACTTGAGTTTTCAAATTGTCAATGCCGGATACATTGATGGAAATAGGCGCTGACGAAAGACCTAGTTTTTTAATTAATGATTGCGAAACAAAGTTATGAGTTGAAGCGGAATCGAGAAAACCGCGGGTTCGAACCCAATTTCCAAATTTATCTTGGATTTCGAATTGTACAGTGGACAAAAGGGCTTGCGCACTGTGAGAAGTTTCGGCGTTAGAAATGCAGGAAGAAGCATTAGTTTGTTCGGAGCTGCTCTGCATGGAGTTTGAAGAAGCGGGTACTGATGACCTCGATTTATCATGAACGTGCAATAAAGAATGGTGCGGTTTTTTGCAATGGAAACAGAGGTTGGAAGACGTGCAGTTTGAAGAAGAATGCTTAGGTGACAAGCAGTTGAAGCAATGTTTGCTATTGAAGACAAACTTCCTTCGATCTTCGACAGACAATTCTTTAAAGGATTTGCACAAATACAATGTGTGAAACTTTTTACAGAGCGTGCATTTTAAAGATTTGTTGAGCGGCCTGATATGCTCTCTTGGATGGTTGAAAGAAGCGGAACGAGCTTGCTTGTTCTCGACAGATGGGGGCTGATGACCCTTTGAAGAAGCAAGTTTTTTCTCAAAAATGTGACACAGATGACTCGTTTCGACATTTTCGCACTGAAATGAGAGTGCTGTAAGGACTTGGCATCGGCTGTTGGGAAACGAGATGAGGTGTTCGAACGAGTATTCCTCCTTGCGGGCGAGTTCGATCTCCCAAGCCTTTAAAGTCGAAAAATCGAATCTGGATGTAGCTAGATGAATAAGTATGGTGTCCCATGTTTGGACGGGCTGCTTAAGTTGATATAATGCTCTAACATTTAGTTGCATAGAGTCTAACAGGTCTCTTAAAGAGGTGACGTCATTAGGTTTGACGGCTGGCAGGTTGAACAGACAGCGGATATGACGAGCTACACACAGACGTAAATTACCATATCTCTCTTTAAGGAGATTAAAGGCGATGTGGTAGTTATCTGCGCTTAAAGGCAGTGACTGAACCAAGGCCAAGGCCTCGCCTTCCAAAGACGTACGCAGGAAATAGAACTTATGAATGTCGAGAACGTCTGAGTTTTCATGAATTAGGGAGCAATAAAGTTCGTAAAAGGAATACCATTCACCTTCCTGGCCTGAGAAGTGAGGTAGGCTTATTTTTGGAAGTAACGGTTTCGGTTTGTTTTTGTGAACTGAAGCGGGTGCGAACTGGGCCGGATTGATGACACTAGTGTCCGGTTCTGAGATACTGCGGATCAGTTGGTGGGCCTTGGCAATCCCTTCAAAGTACAGGGGTTCGACCTCGTCCCGATCCGATTGAAGTTCTGGGCAAGCGGATTCAATCTCGGTTTGAGTTTGATCGTAATAATCATAGGACCGTTCGTACAACTTAAGGCGTTGTGTCAAGATATCTAAATCACACTCGGCGGGATTTAATTTGTTGATGAAATTTCTGAATCTGGTGAGTTGCCCTTTATAGGAAGAACGTCTGGCAATGAGAGTTTCATCCTTTTCAGTAGGAGTCATGTCAAAGAAAATAGATTAAATTGAAACTCACGAAACTGTGGAACCTTGGAAATGCTGTCAGGCTGGCAGCAGCAAATAAGTAGAAAGAACGGGACACACCAAAGGAGACAGGAGCGGCCTCATTCCCCTTCACAGGCTTTGCACGATGTGGTTATAGCTGAAAGATTCAAAGCAGATATTAATAATTTGCAAGGTATTGTCAAATGACACTTTTAAAAAGAATAAGAATAGAAAATGGACTCTCCCGGGTTTCGGCACCAATTTTTGGGTAGATTATTGGCTGAGGAATAACCTAACCACCAAGGGAAGATGATAAATAAAAGGAGGTGGGTTTCGGACTGGAGAAAAAGGATAGAAAAATAGGATGAGAGTCCCACAAAAGTTATAAATTTAACCTTTAATGCACTTAGAGGCGGTTACCACTGAAAATCCGTTCTCTGATACCTAAAATGGGTAAGGGCTTGGTCTAAGCTGACGGGAAATACAGCTAGGACTTGGGCGGTTTGCAAGAGAGTGGTTTTAGTATATTCCCTCTCAAGCAGGCATAAGACTACTATGGGGAAGGGTGTTGGTTTGGCAAGACTGAGAGTAACAGATTTATTGTATGTCTGTTCAAAGAAATTCGTTTTTGCAAAGTAATTCGAAGGATGCCAATAATTTGAATCAGGTTTGGTATTTCCAGTTTTCGAAGTTATAGAGTTCCTGAAAAAGCGACCAAGTGCTTCCAAGAAGGATAATGATAAAAGATTATACCTTGGGGAGTAATTTTGGTAAGTGGACCAATGGTTGCATTTGGAAATGGCTAAGCTTTTACTCAGCAAGGAGCCGGCTAAAAGTTTAGACAAAAAGAAACACTTATCTTTTGGAAAACTAACCATAAGTTTTCGGAGAGGATCTCCACAAGCAGGTAGCTGGCGTAGCGAGCTTTACTTGCCTTACTGGCCAGTTAGGATTAGCTCTTAAAGCTAAGAGAAACTTTGACGAGATTACCACTAAGAGTTCTTGCTCAAATGCAACGAGTGGTGAAAGCCCTATCAATAGATTTAATGGCATTGAGTAGAGAGAGCCAAGGAAGACAGGATCTTGCCTAACCGTTGTATTTGCGAAATGATAAATCCAAAAACAAATATTTAATTTATTTAACAAGGCAAATAAGTTGATAACTTTAACAAATATATTTTCAATTTGGTTAACAATTTTGGGGTCACAGACCTCAGAAAGCATTAAGCGTTTGCGCCAGGCAATTAACAATTTATGAGGTTTCGAACCTTATATATTTTCTAAAATCTTTGTAAGAAAAAAACCAAATGAAGTAATTAAAATTTAACAATAAATAGAGTACAAGGTGTGTACTTTAAGAAACTCCTGAGAGAATATTCTAGAAAGAGTGACAACTTCGAAAATAACAATAAGAAAAACATGAAGAATAAGATAGAAGTTCCTACAACTTCTTATATTTAAGTTGAATTACTTTTGTTTATTATACAAATAAGGGCAGGTCACTTACTGTGAAACCTGAAGAGAAAATCAAAAGGAAGGTTCTCGACCTCCTATGTTTAAATAGGAATCACGAGCCAAATGGGGCAGTTTCCATTTCGTGAGACCTAGAAATAACTCACTCAAGAGTTGAAAGAATTGTTTTCCCCGATTATAAGGTAGAAACAATTTACGTTTGAACCGTGTATAAAACACGTAGTTATGCAGAAATTAATTAATGCTAAACAAGCAAGATGGAAGGGCACTTCGTTAGAGTGACACCTTATTGGAAATGATCCAGAGTTTCAATTTTATTAATATGGTTTGTTAGTAGAAGGTTTAGGAAAGATCAATTGGGATTGAGGATAAATGTTCATGGCCTTATTTAATGTAAACGGACGATCGCGACGCGGTAGAAAAGTTGAACAAGCACTAGTTTTCACTATAGTCTTTTAAATAGATGAAAAGTTCACTGTAGAAACACGAAAGTTTATGGGAAAGAAAGTTATTGCAATGATGAAAATAACTGGTTGCACTAGGTAGGCGAGAGTCTATTTCTTGAGAAGTTTGTGAATTACAATTAAATGCGCCATAGAACATTCCAGCGGTGGAACGGCAAGACCAGTAGATAGAGTACAGAATCTGGAAGGTTCCAGAACAGTCCTAATAGAAGAATGGGGCCAAAGTTAATCCAGCGGTGGAACGAGCTTAATCTTTATAGACAGCGGGTAATAGATGATATCCCACGTGGTGAGAAGATCTCTCATTTAACAAGCATAAGAAATGCTGCTTTTCACCAAGATTGGCTTAATTAGGCAGAAGCCCAACATGGAAAATCCCGCGAAGGATGATTATTTCAACAAATAAGTAATTTCACACTGCCTATAAAAGATTGTTAAAAGCATGTAGAAGTTAAAACCATGAAGATGAGGTTAAAACTTGAAGTTTGTACTTAACTTTGCTGCATGGCGAAGGTGAGGTTCTCCTTGATGTTTAAAGTTACCACATGGCGTGGAATCTAAAAAATGCCTCGTTAGGTCAGGAGGCTAGCTCTAGTTGAGCCTTAACTGAGTCGACGGCCGGCGCACAAGTGAGACCCACTCAGCGAAGCACAGAGGCTCTAGGGAAGGGGAGAGAGTGGGGGTAGGAGACAAAAGGTATACATATCAGAATAACCAACATAAGAAATTCCCTTGAGGAGATGGTCTTCAAAGAGTTGATAACAGGCGATACTAGAGCAGCATGGTGAGTGAAAAAGTAGACGAAGTTCTCTTGCTCACGGAGAAGATAGCTGGCGATGGTAGCAAAATCTGGTGGCCAGATGGATAAGTAAATCCTCTTGCACCAGGAAGAATTGAGGAGCTTCAGAGATTCGCTGCTAGATGACGCTAGGTGGGTCATGGAATATATATATCTAGAACAGACTCACAAAAGATATAAGCGACATGATCACCAAAGAGAAATTAGAAGATCACTGTTGGTGTTTGATGAAAAGGAAGGAATGAACATGCAAAGAGCATTAAAAATTATATTCTCTCGTACCGTGTATTCCAAGAATACACCAACGGCAGATGTAAACATATGGCCTGCTTATGGCATTGCAAGCACACAGAGCGCATGCGTCGGTCGTTCGAAGATCTTGAAAGGCAGAGATATAATACCCAACGCTCGCTCTGCGATCACAAAATTCAAGTAGCTGACTCTCAACAGATATTTATGAATATTTATGTTAAAACATATAATAAAGTTATAATTATCGTCGAACATAAACAGTCGTATGCAACTCGCCTATAATGGTAATTAAGACACTCGTATGGAAATTATAAAACTCGCATACGCTCGTTATATAAAAATACTCTTGTCTTAATTATAGCCATTACAGGCTCGTTGCATAGTGTACTATTATGTTCGACCCTAACTATTATGTGTCAGAAAACTGTATCATAATGAGGCTCATTATAACACTATTTTTCATTTTGAAAGAGTTTCTCCCACCAACCAGAGCTCAAGAAACAGTTGTGTGACCAATTAGATAAGGATACCTTCGCGCATGCGTTCAAAATCCAACATGTCTATATAAATTACCGAAATTGCACCGTCCATATGTTCGCGTAAATAAACTGAGACAAGAAATGGCACTGTACCTTAATATCCCCAAAATCAATTTCTACACAGCGCGTAGTTTTGAAACGACTTTGGTGACAGTTTTACTGAATACTGGAGCACAATCTAAACATATGGCATTAAAGCACACAGAGCGCATGCGTCGGTTGTCCAGAGAGCTTGGGAAACAGAGATAAACTACCCACCGCAGCACCCAATCACAACATTCTAGTGACTGAACATATATTTATGAATATTTATGTTAAAACATATAATAAAGTTATAATTATCGTCGAACATAAACAGTCGTATGCAACTCGCCTATAATGGTAATTAAGACACTCGTATGGAAATTATAAAACTCGCATACGCTCGTTTTATAAAAATACTCGTGTCTTAATTATGGCCATTATAGGCTCGTTGCATAATGTACTATTTATTTACTTCATGGGAGCCTCCGTGGCTTAGGCGGCAGCACGCCGGCCTCTCACCGCTGGGTCCGTGGTTCAAATCCCGGTCCCTCCATGTGAGATTTGTGCTGAACAAAGTGGAGGCAGACAGGTTTTTCTCCGGGTACTCCGGTTTTCCCTGTCACAATTTCATTCCAGCAACACTCTCCACTATCATTTCATTTCATCTGTCATTCGATTAATCTTTGCCCCAGAGGAGTGCGACAGGCTTCGGCAGCCGGCACGGTTCATATCCTCGCCGTTAGATGGGGGCTTCATTCATTCCATTCCCTGACCCGGTCGGTGGATTGGAAGTTTAATTTGTCCATTGGCACAATTGACTTAACTCTCCGTTCTATGTAACATTCTGCTGGTAAGGAACACACTATTAATTAAAAATGATACAATCTGCTCGCCGTAGTATTTATATCCAGGTTTAAAATATGGCGAGCTACGAATCTCGTATGCAATGGAGTGAATCTAAATAGAAAAGTCGGTAAGTCTGTAAATAGCTAGATCATTGGCTGTCAAACCTTGAAGACTTAGATCAACCATCAAGTGTATTGAACTGTAGGGGACTTTAAGCATGATACATCAGGCAAGGAAAGAATTTCTAGAGAAAATACATCTCTGGATATCATATATAGATTTAGGTATTGGCAAGTCATTTTTGAAAGCCTTTGTCTGGAGCGTGGCTCTCTATGGAAGTGAAACTTGGACTGTTGGCGCAGCAGAAAAGAGGAGAATAGGAGCGTTTGAAAAGTGGTGTTACAGGAGAATGTTAAAGATCAGATGGGTAGATAGAATATCAAATGAAGAGGTATTAAGACGAATGGGAGAGGTGAGATGCTTCTGGCAACTGGTACCGGTAATGAAGAGAAGGGATAGGTTGGTAGTACACACACTAAGACACCAAGGAATAGCAAACTTAGTTAAAGAAGGAAGGGTCGATGGCAAGAACTGTAGGGATAGACCAAGGTTAGAATATGTTAAACAGAATGACTCGAATGTCAGGTTTGGTAGCTACTGTATGTAAATATAAATCGATGACCTCAGGAGAGGGAGAGATGGAGTGCTGCATCAAACCAGTCAAGGGACTGAAGACTCAAACAATAACAATGGACTATTAGTCTAAATTCGTGAACTGTAAAGAAATGGTACATTTTGCAACGAGCCTATAATGGCAATAATTAAGACACAAGTATGTTTATGAAACGAGCGAGGCGAGTTTAATTATTTCCATATGCGTGTCTTAATTACCATTTTAGGTGAGTTGCATACGACTGTTTATGTTCGACGATAATTATAATTTTATTTTATTATATGTTCTAACATAAATATTTATAAATATCTGTCGAGGTTCTGTCAATTGACTTAAGTGCATGCGCTGGGAATTGTGTGGGCTCAGCATTTGCTCTCTACCCAATAACAAATTTGAAAGCTTTGAAACATTGTTTATCCTGAACTAGCACCAACAGATAGCGCACAGGTACTATGGTGGATCATTTTGGTCAAATAACACACAATAGGCTGTAACAAACACTTTAAAATAAAAACGCATCGTGTTATCAACTATTAATTAATTGCAGGCAAAATACGGAATGAATATGTACATTCAAATTGCATAGTCTTTGATTAATTGTTTTCTGTTACTTCAGAGCTCTAAGTGGTAGCATTCACAAGCTTGTCCACATAGTTGGCATACACACGTCACTGTAGGATCATGGAAAGATTTGTTAAACCAAATAAGGTGTTGAAAACCATGGACCACTAGACGTGTAAACAAATGCCTCAACTCAATGTTGGCTGTTGTCCACGTCCGGTCGATCTTGGCTCCAGTTCCACAAAATTCTTGAGGTATATCTTCTCCTGTGTTTTTCAATGATGTTAGTAGCTTTTCCGATGCTCTGGTGCTTGGTAGAGGTAAATAGTTTCTAAGGTCTTCAACCAAGATATGGTTTTATTATTTTTTCCGTTGTCGTTTTACCCTCCAGGGTTGGCTTTTCCCAAGGACTAAGCGGGGGATCCCACCTCTACCGCCACTGAGGGCAGTGTCCTGGAGCTTGAGACTCTTGAGTCGGGGATACAACTGGGATGTGTGACCAGCACTACGCCCAGGCTGCCTCACCTGCAAAGCGAACAGTGGCCTGATGGAGGGATGAGAGGAGTGGAAGGGTTAGGCAAGGAAGGAGGAAGGAGGAGGCCGTGGCCTTACGGTGGGCACCCAGTATTTGCCCGAAGACGAAGTGGGAAACCACGGAAAACCACTTCGAGGATGGCTGATGTGGGAATCAAACCCCCTCTGCTCATTTGGACCAACCGAGGCTGAGTAGACCCAGTACCAGTTCTCATATCACTTTTCAGATTTCGTGACAGTGCCGGGAATCGAACCGTGGACCTCTGGGGAGGCAGCTAATCACGCTGACCACTATGCAACGGAGGCGACTTGATTCTATTATGTTGTTGTTGTCTGAATTTTCAGTCTTTTGACTGGTTTGATGCAGCCTTCCAAGCCTCCCTGTCCTGAGCTAATCGTTTCATCTCTACATAGCTAGCACACCCTACATCCGAGGCAATCTGTTTAACATATTCTAACCTTGGTCTACCCCTACAGTTCTTGTCCTCGACCCTTCCTTCCATAACTAAGCTTGCTATCCCTGGGTGTCTTAGTATGTGTCCTACCAATCTATCTCTTCTCTTCATTAGCAGTCGCCAGAATCATCTCTCCTCTCCCACTAGTCTTAATACCTCTTCGTTTGTAACCCTATCTACCCATCTGATCTTCATCATTCTCCTGTAACACCACATTTCAAACGCTTCAATTCTCCTCTTTTCTGCTGCAGCAATAGTCCAAGTTTCACTTCCATAGAGTGCGACGCTCCAGACAAAGGTCTTCAAAAATGTCTTCCTAATACCTAAATCTATATTCGATGTCAACAGATTCCTTTTCTGTAGAAATGCTTTCCTTGCCTGAGCCAACCTACTTTTTATATCCTCTTTGCATCGTCCATCACTGGTTATTTTGCTTCCTAAGTAACGGAAGTCTCCTACTTCCTTTAGTTTTTCCCCTGCTAATTTGATGTCCATAGAGGTTTTTGATTTATTGCGGCTGCATTCCAATATTTTTGATTCACATTTATCAATTTTCATCACGAATTCTTCCCTCAAGACGGAGTCCATACCATACAAAAATTCATTCAAATCGTCAGGCGTGTCGGCTAAGATGACGATGTCATCAGGAAATCTCAGAGTTGAAATTATTTCTCCTTGAATCTTCACTACCACTTTAAATTTCTATCTAACTTCCTTCATTGCTTGTTCAATGTAAAGACTGAAAAGTATGGGTGATAAGTTGCAGCCTTGCCTAACACCTTTAAGAATACCAGCTTCTCACTCATGTCCATCAGCTCGAATAACTGCTGTCTGGTTTCTGTATAGATCACCCTCCTATCCCTGTACTTTATTCCAATCGTTTTCAAAATGTCAAACAATTTCGTCCAATCAACGTTATCAAAAGCCTTTTCTAAGTCTACAAATGCCATGAACGTTCTCTTATCTTTTCTTTTTCTACCTTCCAAAATCAGCCTAAGACTTAGTACAGCTTCCCTTGTTCCTACATTTCTCTTGAAACCAAAACTGGCCTTCACCCAATTCTGCTTCTATCTGGCTTTCGATCCACTTGTAAATTATTCTAGACAGGATCTTTGAAGCATGAGTAATCAAGCTGATTGTACGGTAATCCTCACATCTGTCAGCTCCCACTATCTTCGGTATTGGGATGATAACATTCTTCTTGAAATCAGAGGGTACCTCACCTGTCTCATAAATCCTACACTCCAAGTGAAATAACCTGATCAGACCTTCATCTCCTATGCAGCGTAGCAACTCAATCGGTATATCATCTATACCTGATGCTTTGTTCATGCTTAAGTCTTCCAATGCTCTGTCAAATTCTGATCTCAATATTAAATCTCCTTTTGCATCCTCATCAATTTCCTCCTCCCTTTCCATCACATGATCCTCAATCTCCTTTCCCTTATACAAACACTCTATGTAAGCTTACCATCTCTCAACCTTTTCTTCCCTATCTGTTAGAGGCTTTCCATTTGTGTCCTTAATATTACAGCACTTAGTATTCTTTTCCCCAAACGTATTCTTAATCCTTTGATAAACTGCGTTCACTTTTCCGAATTTCAGACAATTTTCTATACCTGCACATTTCTCTTTCAACCATTCTTCTTTCGCTGCCTTGCACTTCTTGTTAACCTCATTTCTCAGACGTCTGTATTCTGCTTTCCCCTTTTCATCTCTTACATTCTTGTGTTTCCGCCTTTCATCCATCAATTCTAGTGTATCCTGAGTGATCCACGGTTTTCTGCATATTCTTTCTTTCCTACCAATATTTTCTTCTGCGGATTTTGTTATTTTATTCTTCAAAAGTGTCCATTCGTCTGCAATTGAAGTTTGTTTAGGGTTTTTCATTAGTCCTTCCTTTATACTCTTCTTGAAACTTTCGTTTACATCCTTCTCTTTCAGTCTGTCTATTGCCCACTTTTTTGGCTTTTGACTTTTCTTCAGTTTCTTCAACCTTAATCTGCATTTCATAACAACCAGATTGTGGTCAGAGTTTATGTCAGTACCGGGAAATGTTTTACAATCCATAATCTGGTTTCGAAACCTCTGCTTGACCATAATGAAGTCGATTTGGTAACGCCCTGTATCTCCTGGTCTCATCCATGTGTATATTCTTATATTGTGGTTATTGATTAAGGTGTTAGCTATGACTAACTCATGCTCGGTGCAGAATTCCATCAGCCTGCTTCCTCGATCATTCCTTTCACCTAATCTGAAATCTCTTATTATCTTCCCTTCTCTTCCTTTTCCTACCACAGCATTGCAATCTCCCATTACTATAACATTTTCATCACCATTGACATACCTCAGAATTTCATCTATTTCTTCGTAGACCTTTTCAACATCTTCATCATCAGCTTGACTGGTAGGCATATAGACTTGTACCACTGTGGTGCTCGTAGGTTTTGTATTGAATTTTGATGTTAACCCCCCCTCGAGTAGTCCCTACCCGGAGATCCGAACGGGGGACTAGTTTACCTCCGGATTGGAATTTGACAAGCGAAGAGGCCATCATCTCATGTAATTATGCATAGAGAGCTGCATATCCTCGGGAATAGCGTTACGGCTGTTGTTTCCCGTTGCTTTCCTTGATAATGGCAGTTAGACCTATACCCATACATTTAGGAGAAAGTAGGCTATATGTTCTTTGCCGAACATCTGTTACTGGGCACGGTGGCCGAGAACGCTAACGTGCTAGCTCGTGCCTCGCTGGTATCTGGAGAGCGTGGGCTCGAATCCCACCTCGGCCGTCCTGTTTATGGTTTCCGTGGTTTCACATTTTCACCCCCAGGCGAGTGTTGTCACGGTTCCTTTCAACTGGTCCTTTGGCTGCCTTTTTTTTTCTCCAAAATCCCTTCCCCGACCCTTACTTAATTAGACCCAAGTTAGCGGTCACCTGAGCGATCGACCTTTCACAATCCCCTTTTGTATCTGCTGTAAAAGTGTGTTCAGCTCCAGACACCGTCCTTGTGACGGTAGAGGAACGATCCCTCGCAGAATCCGTGGATGAAGCGGAGCTGGGTGGCTAAACGATTAAAAAATGTTTGTTTCGTGCATTAAAAAGTGATTGATAGTCTTATAATGTTGAATTTCACTGATACAGAAGTGTCTCGCTTACGATTCATAAATGATAGGTGACATGCACATAACTTGACCTTAAATGTTCTGCTGTGACTCGTCATTTTCTAGTGCGGTGGCAGTGGAGATGGTCGTTATTTGTAAGGATTGGAACATTGAGGTTACCTACCGTGGTTCTTAGTGTAGTTTTCATATGCTTTTTGTTAAAAAAATCACACATCTTTATGTTATGTTTTATTTACCTGGCCATTGAAAATATTGAAAATAGAACCATTAGTCTTGATGAACTAACTGTTCTTTAAAATATTTTCTCCTGTACTCATGTATTGTAGATATCATGTGGATTCGGAAACATGTTTTCTATACAAATACCGGGCTAGTACCGTTGGTATTTCAAGAATAGCCACAACAGGGTGTTTCCAAAAAGGAGGTTTGTGCACCAAGTATTTTTACCGTTTCTACGGGGAGGGGGAGGGGGTGGAGGGGGTGGGGGAGGAGGTGGATGAGATGCCATTCTATGTGGCGGATTGTTTTTATGGCCATATGAAAGGGTGGTAGAAGTATGCACGCTATTCTTCTTCTTCTTAAACAACAAAGGGTCTTGAGTCAGATCATTTAGGGGCTACGACACCGTTGTCATTCAGCGCAGTGCACTTGGGTGTAAGTGTGTACATAAGTATTTTGTCTGATAACTTGCGTTATTTTGGAGTCTGTAGAAGTGTGTGTACTTCTAATTCATGCCAGGATTGGAGAGGAGGTGGAAATGGCCTTAATCTTGAAACTACCCTAGCATTTACCTGGAGCATAGGCTATTTATGAAATCATGGAAAGCCTTACCAGGCGTAGTGTGCCCCGTTTCAATTCACAGACAAGAATTAACTTAAATCTCTTGGCAGAACTGGGAATCTAACCCAGGACCTTTGGGAACAGAATCTCAATACGTATCCCTTGACCAAAGATGGTGATGAACTTGAATCAAATATACAGTAAGTTACCATAGAGAATAGTGAGCGTCGTATCAAAATAAAATCCGGCGCTCGGACAGGAAATGTCTGGTATACGATGGGTCTCTTGGGACATTTCTAGGAAAGAGAGTTGTGCGAAAGAAAAATTGCCTTCACGAAGGGATTTCCTTTGGATTGAAAGCATTTGATTCCAGATGTCTCCCGCAGTATATTAATCCTTCCCACGCAGTGGACCACCTACAGCGTAAGGCTACTCAACACATTAACAGGTGCTTCGCACTCTGCTGATAGCTGAGTAAGGAAGAAGATAATAATTATGTTAATGGTTTTACGTCCCTTTTAACTGCTGAGGCTTTTAGAGAAGCCGCGCCAGGGTGCCGGAATTTCACCCCGAAGGGGATATTTAACGGGCCAGTAAATCTACTGGCACGGCTTCCTCACATTTGCGCACCCCATTTGCCAACGGACTGCGCCAGGATTCAATCCTGCAACCTTGGGCACAGCAGACGAGATCGTCGCCACTGCACAACGCAGTAAGTCTAAGGAAGAAGAAATTGATTGATTTATTGTCGATAGAAATGCAGGTAATAATCCTGTTAACCACATAGTACTTTTCACGTTACCCTGGGCTTCGCAAGTCTCTGGATATAAGACCGGATTTGAGTCTCGAGGTGGATCAAATTTTCAACTCGCGTTTTCCAGAAGGAAGTTCTGCTAAGAATTGAATTTTGTATCATTATTAAAGAAATCGTTCCAGTCGGTCAACACAAATTGTGCCCAATTACCTTAGGCGGAAAAACAAGTATATCCATGCTCTATATGAAAAACACTACATATGATATGTATCACAAAACAACACTCTTTTATGTACGAAAATGTTTGTCATCCAATTATGTACCCCCCCCCCCCCTTTGTAGCCTATTTCCATTCTATGAAAAAAATGGGCTTATGAGATCACCTTTTGTCCATGTGTGTGTGTGTGTGTGTGTGTGTGTGTGTGCCCCTAATAACTTCTAAACGACTGGAGCGATTTCAATGAAACACGGTAAGATCGTAGCACCATTTTGGTCGACCCTGACCGTCACCTTCAATTTTTTTTACGTCTCACCAATCTAACATGGCGGCTATGCGAATATTTCACCAGCATTCAATATCTCCGAAACTATTACCGATATCACCCTGACATTTTGTACGGTGATAAAGGGTAATACTAGACGTTCACCTACGAGACTTTCAAAAACCTGGTAACTACAAAACCAACATGGCGGCCAAGCAAAGTTGAGACCCTTAAGTAGACTTTTCTCGCGATTTAACCATCCAAACGTAATGAAAATTGGTACAGCAAATGTATATACACATTGTAATGCACTGGCATCTAATTTAGTTCAATTGTTTACATAACCTCAAGATGACGGCTGTGAGAAATATTTCACTGGCATTCTATATCTCAGAAACTATTACTGATAACACCCTGAAATTTCATACAGTGATAAAGGGCACTACTACAAGTTTGCCTGTGGAACTTTCAAAAACCTTTAAGGTACAAAACGAACATGGCGGCCAAGCGAATTTGAAACATTTAGATAGACTTTTCTCGTGATTTAACCACCTGAGCGCAGTTAAATGTGGTACAGTAAATGATTATACATATTGTAATGCACTGACATCTAGTTTCGTTCAATTGTTTACATAACCTCAAGATAGCGGCTGTGCAAAATTTTAAAATGAAGTTTTATTTCTTTTATCGTAATAATGCGATCGAAGTGAAAAATTGAATAATGAAGCTACGCACTAATTTTCCTTTAATGGTGCATAACTCTATGTCCTATACATATAACAATCCAAAATGGTGACCATTCGAAATTTTTAGACGGTTCTCAGTATCTATTACAGCAATCCAACTGATTTTTTAATGTTCATAGAGGCTATGAACATAAGTTTACCTATAGAACTTTCAATAACCTGGTGAGCACAAATCTAACATGGCGGTGACGCGAAGTATAAATATTTAAATGGACGTTTCTCGCGATTTAACCACCCGAGTGCTGTGAAACGTTGTACGATAAATGCTTATACAAATGTTAATCCATTAGCATCTAATTTATTTCAATTGTTTTCATAATCACAAGATGGCAGCTGTGCGAAATTTTAAAATCTCGTTTTTACTTCTTGTTATCAAACTGAAATTGTGTATGTTGATAGAGGCAATTAACATGAGAAACGGAGTCGAGGACGACCAAAAAGGAGATGGATGGACAGCATTCAAGATTGCATGAAACACCGGGGGCTTGTGGAGGAAATGGTCCGGGATAGAACAACGTGGAGGAGGAATATCCGCATCAGTGACCCCTCATAAGTGGGATTAATCATGCTGGAGAAGAAGAAGGATATATGAAAATATGCTGCATAGTTTGTGACTGTTCCGGTCACAATGTTCCCAAACCCTTATTTGGTTGACTGCAAGAGAAGTCAGGTTAGGGTAATTTGTTCATACCATTTCTTTTCTTGTTCATCATCATCATTTAGGTTGTAGAATTTCATTTTATTTAGTGTATATATATCTTGTGTATCTCGGGGACTCAGTCAGGAATATTTCATTTAATTTGTATGGGAGATGTCAGTATACAAGACAGCGGATTGTGTAGGTAAGCTACAAGATGTTGCAACAGCAGGAAACTCTAGGCCAAATTTAGATTGGGCCGAGAATAACTTCCCTTGTCTTGAAGAAAGCTTTGTGTAAATTGTGTAAGGTTCTGACGTCAGAGAAGAGTTTCGCGCCACGAGTTGTAAGAAATATACATGGGTTCGAGATTATTGGTGTATTTTGTATGGGTTGGAGGGTATCATGACCCTGGCGGAGAAAGACGAAAACATGTGTTTACAAGATGAGAGGTGGGATTTTCGTGTATAGCGGGGCTTCACTTCTATTGTAGCGTCTGATTGGAAAGGTCGCGTTCTCGTAATTTGGCGTAGGCCTATTTGGAGAAACAGTTTTGTTGAAAGCATGGCTTGTGAATGTACTCGAAACGGCTACATATCACAACGATGTTATCTCTGTTAGCACAATTCAAGTTGGGTACGGAAGCACATTCATTTCTCTCGCAGAGATGTGGCTATGTAAACCAGTAAACATCTCTAACCTCAAACCACGTGTGGAAAATCTTAGAAATGCTGGGGAGAACTGATCTATCGAGCATGTCTCGTAGATTATCTGCTAGATCGTCGATGAGTGAGTAACAAACATCTTTATATTCCAACATTCATTTTGGGTCACATGTTTTCGTCATTGCCGAGGAGAGAAGATAGTAAACCATAGTCTGTTCGACGAGAGTCCCCGCCATATGTTTAAAGTTGATATTAATACACATATTTTGAAGGTTATAATTAGTTTTCTTTATAGGGAATTACACCTAATAGTTGAACGCCCAAATGATACCAGTTAGGTTGACCAAATGTGTGTCCAACACTCCACGACCCTGCCATTTCAATTGTGTGGTATATGATGAAGTACTTCCGATCAAAAATAGGAGGATGATTTTGGGAAGTTTTAAATCAGTCGCCCAAGAAGGGCTGGTAAAAAGTTACAACATAGCACCTCAACGTGGGGCAAGAGTAGGGAAACCTAGCAGGTATCATTAGGGCACATATGCACACAGCCGATAGACACCTTAGGAGTATTAGGGTTCACAGTAATTTGTTTTGTTTTAAGGGGTATGTCCACATCAGACAATTTAGAATTAAGGTCAAGGGTTGTGTGTAAATCAAACAGTAAAATGTCAGGTAATCAGGAAACTGGGGGAAGTGGCAGTGAGGAAGATGTGGAAAAGACAGTGGGAACATATGTTACCATTGTTACTACTGAGTCGCAGCTGATCGCTGAAGGTAGTAACTTAAATGTAAATGGGGGGGTTATGAACGATAGTTTGATCCAAATGCTACTGAGTGAAATAAAAGAGATTAAGAAGCAAGGAGAATCTATGAGTAAGGAAATTAAGGAGCAGGTAGGCTCTGTAAATGAGAAGGTAGAGTCAGTGACCAAACAGATAGTAGAAGTGAAGGAATTTGTAAGTAAGGAAATTCAGGAGAGCAACAGGGCCACGAACACAAGGATAGAGAGTCTCAGCAAAGAAATACGGGACCATAAGTCTGTCCTTAATAGTAGAATGGAGAGTATGAACCTGGAATTAAGTGGGAAAATTAGCAAACAGGGAGAGGAAATCAGGGCAGAAATGCAGGGGAATCAGGCTGGGATCACAAGTAGGCTAGAAGGAATGGAAGGCCATCAGAACCAGCAAGATGTGGAAATAACGAAAATTAAGTCAGAGATAGCTAGTTCAAGGGCAGAAGTACAGAATGTAACGGGAAAGTGTGATGAGATATGCAACACTGTAAGTGGGAATAAGAGGGAATATTTAGATAGAGTAGGTGCCGTTGAAAATAAGTTGGGAGAGATTGAGGGTCTGAGAGGGAAGCAGGTGGCATTGACCGAGAAAAACGAAAAGCTGCAGGAAGAGCTGATAAAGGTCAGGAGAGAGTTGAAAGAGCGACCGATGAGTCAAAGGGTTGTGATGCCATCTAGTTTGCTACTCAGGGACCCTGGTCTGCCACAATTTAACTCAAGGCAGTTCAACCCTATGGAGTTTTTAAAAACCATTGAGAAGAAATTCAGCAAGGATCTAGAAGACGGGGTTGTCGAATGGGAAACAGTGTTGGAGATCTTGTCTAACTCATTTCAAGGGGATGTGAAAGCATGGTTCCAAATATACAGGCCTAACATGAATAGTTTAAGGGAATTCAGGGATAAATTCAAAGCTAAGTTCTGGGGGGAGGGGGTACAGTCCAGGGAAAGGGAAAAATTAACTTTTGGGAAATATAAGGAGAGAGAAGGGGTATCCCTGACAGAATATTTTTTGGCACATGTACTTATTTGGAAGAATTTGGATGGGCTGACCTCTGACAGTGATGTGGTTAGGGTCATGTTGAAGCACTTCCCACCTAGAATTCAGGAGGCAGCTTGTATGCAGAAGGTAAGGGCGGTAGAAGAGTTGGAAGAGCTTCTTACGAGCTTTGACGTTTTAGGCAAGCAGCACATGGAGAGGCCAGAGGTCAAACAGGAATTTAGGGGCAATAGGGGGAATAATCAGGAGTTTAATAGGGGTAGATTTAATCAGGAGCAAAGAGATTATCAGCAGAGGCAGGAAAACTATCAGAGAGGTGGGGGGCGTCAGGATAATTCACAGCGACAGGAAGGTAACTATCAGAGAGGTGGGGGGCGTCAGGAAGGTGGTAACGAAAGAGTACAGGTGAACCAGAGGAGACAAGAACAAGGTGGTCAAGGAGCTTTAAACTCCGAACGGGCTGTGCAGGGAGGTCAGTCAGGCAGTCCGTAAGAAATGAAGTCAAGCAGTGTGTTATTGTGGGTGAGGAGGATTTTATGCCTATGAGTCGGGAGGATCTGCTAGCTGACCAGCAGGAGTTCTCATGTATCGGGGAGAAGGAGGCTTTTATGTCAACTGTTGAGTTGAGCATACTAGGTAAGAGAGTGCAGGCATTAGTGGATTCGGGGAGTGAGAGAAGTGTCATCAGTAAGGGATTTTATGATACTTTAATCAAGGACGGTGGTAAGTTGGAAGAAATTCCAGTTAAGTCGACATATGTGGTAACTGCTGTTGGTAATAAATCCCAAAGAGTGGGAAAGCAGGTATTGTTGCCCATGAGGTTTGGTAATGAAGTTGACCACAAGACTTGCTTGGTAATTCCTAACCTAATTTATGAAATGATTTTGGGGATAGACTGGCTTAACGAGCATAGTGCTGTTATTGATTATGACCGGGGTGTCATCAACTTTGTGAGGGGGAATATAAGCCAGGAGATGAGAATGAAATGCAAGAGTGTAGATAAGACAGTAAAGGCATGTGTTACTGAGGTCACTGTAGGGGATATGGCAGAAGGTAAGGCTGACGATGAGGAGGAAGTTGTGGATTTATGTCACATTGCTGTGGAGGGTGATAAGTGTGATCAACTCCAGCAGGCTGTGGATAAGAGTGGTTTAAGTGTTGAGGAGAGGGATAAGTTGTTAGAGGTTTTAGAGCTAAACCAAGAAGTTTTCAGTGACAAGCCAGGGCTAACACATGTCTATACGCATCAGTTCGAAATTGTAGATCATTCTCCATTTTCAGGACCCAAGTACCCGATACCTCACAAATTTGCTGATGCTGTGGAGAAAGAAATAGGCATTATGCTGAATCAGGGTATTATTGAGCCTTCAACTAGTGCATATCTGAATCCCTTAGTTGTGGTTGGGAAGAGTGATGGCTCGGTCAGGTTGTGTATTGATGCCAGGCAGCTCAATTGTAGGATATCTGGGGACCAACAGAGGCCAGAATGTGTTGAGGAACTGGTTCAGAAATTCAATGGTAAGCAATGGTTTTCCACTATGGATCTGAGTGCATCATTTTGGCAGGTACCGTTGAGAGAACAGGACAGGAAGTTGACTGCGTTTAGCTTTAAGAGTGGTTTGTACCAATTCAGGGTCGTTCCTTTCGGAACAAAGACCAGCAGTTCAGCGTTGATTAGGGCCTTAAATCTAGTGTTAGGGAGGGACACACACGAGTTTGTGACAATGTACATAGATGATTTAATTGTTGCATCTTACACATTAAAGGAACACCTGGATCACTTAGACATTGTTTTGGGGAAATTAAGGGACGGGGGATTTACAATTAAACTTAAGAAGTCTCTGTTTTGCACAACATCAATCACATTTTTAGGGCATACTATCACAACACAAGGGGTGTCTCCCGAACAGTCACGATTAGACAAGATTCACAACACTGCTACACCACGTAACGCCAAACAATTGAGGTCAATATTAGGGGTTTTCAATTATTTTCGTAGATTCGTAGTTAAATATTCCTGTCTTGTAGAACCGTTTAGGGAATTGCTGAAGCAGGGTACTAAGTGGGTATGGACCCAGGTGCACGATGAGGCTTTTAAGGAGTTGAAGAGAGGCTTTGTAGAGACTGTCATGCTTAGGTATCCTCGTCTGGATTGTCCCTACATTTTGATGACTGATGCGAGCATGCAAGGCATCTCAGGCATTTTGTGTCAGGAGGATAGTGAGGGCAATCTAGGGATTGTCTCATTAGCAAGCAGAGGGCTAAGCATGGCGGAGAAGAGATATACAATTACTGAAATAGAGATGTTAGCAATCGTATACTCTCTAGGGAAGTTTAGGAGTTATGTGTTGGGCAGTAAGTTGCAGATACTGACTGACCATCATGCATTACTTTTTATTGGATCCTGCAAGCTCACTTCGAACAGGATGTCAAGGTGGATATTGGCTATAAGTGAATATAACTTTGAGGTAAGGCATATTAAGGGTACTGAGAACATTGTGGCTGACTTCATGAGTAGAAACATTGGGGGTGATGAGGGTCATCAGGTACTGGAGGTACAGGAAGGTGTTGTTATCTGCGTAACCAAGGTAAGCGAGTGTGATTATGAGATACGCTGCTTAAGGAATCTGCTTGTAGAGCAGGAGAAGGATGAGGTCTTAGGTGATATCTTGACTCAGTTGAGAGGTATGGATGGGGATAGTAGAATTAAGGTTGGAAAGTATTGGTACAAGTTGGAGTGTGGTTTCTTGGCTAGGCTGTGCCATGAAGGTGCCTGGAGAGTGTGTGTGCCAAGCTCATTGCAGGTAACGATGATTTGGTATCATCACAAGGCTTTAGGGCATTTTGGATCAAGCAAGGTTCTTTTTGCTGTTCAGCAGCATTTCATTTGGAAGAACATGGGAAGGCAGATTAGGAAAGTTCTGGCAAGTTGTGACTCGTGTCAACGGTGTAAATGCCCAACGAGGTTTCTTGAGGGACCTCGGCAAATGGTGATCACAGAAAAACCAAGGGATTTACTCTGTGTCGATCTGTATGGTCCATTGGTTAAAGCTCAGTTTGGATATCAGTATATCTTCGTGGTTGTTGACGCATTCAGTAAACTCGTCAAACTGTATCCCCTGAGAAAAGCGACCGGGAAGGGTTGTGTCCTACAGATCACTGATAAGTATGTACCTGAGTTTGGGGTGCCTCTCAGGATACTATCAGACCACGGTAGTCAATTCACCTCAAAGATCTGGAAAACCAAGTTGAGTGAATTGGGTATCAAGCACATATTCTCATCTATTCGATATCCTCAAGGGAATTTGTCCGAACGAGTTATGAGAGAATTAGGGAGAGTATTTCGCACCTATGTGAGCAATCGCCACAATGCGTGGTTCTCCAAGTTAGGAGATATTGAACGATGGTTCAATAGTACGTTCCATGAGAGTGTAAAATGCACTCCCTATGAAATTCAGTATGGTAGGAAGCCTACCAATGAGCTTGCTAGAATGCTAGGTTTGGTCACGGGAGAGGAGATTGGGAAGGATGTTTGTATCCAGCTGGCTAGGGACAACTTAATCAAGGCAGGGAATAAGCGTAGGCGCCAGCAGAAGCGGGTAAAGTTTGATTCTTTTGAAGTAGGCGATCAGGTGCTTCTGAGGGTTCCATATCCGTCTTCAGCTGTAGATAAGGAGATAGGGAAGTTTTTTCATCTATTTCAGGGGCCTTTTAAGGTGGTTAAACGTATTGGTGAGTGTGCCTATAGTTTAACGGACCAGGATGGTAAGTCTGTCAGTACACATAATATTAGGAATCTCCGTAGATATCACTCTGTAAAATAATATGGCATGGACTCTTAGAGAATCAGTCAACATAACGTGATGGCATGACAAAACTCAAGAGATGTGACGAAGAATGCTAACCAGCAAAGTGGCATCGAGTGTTAGATGGATAGATGGTATGATAAGGCCTGTGCAGGCAAATACCATGGCTTGTGAAGCGATAGGGTCTCATGATGAGACGAAGAAAATGAAGTGGTAGACCTAAGACACTTGAGAGAAATCAGTGAGGCTAGGAAATGGACACAATAAGACATTCGAGAGAGTGAGAATGTGTGAAAATTTGACAAGTGTGTATGTATATATGTCTTCCAGGGTTTATTTATGTAATAGTGTAATTCTTTGTGTTTTCAGTGCGTTGCTTGTTTGAGTGTTTGTGATCCACACTTGTTTCACCCGTGTGAATCACATGGGGGCGTATTGTGACTGTTCCGGTCACAATGTTCCCAAACCCTTATTTGGTTGACTGCAAGAGAAGTCAGGTTAGGGTAATTTGTTCATACCATTTCTTTTCTTGTTCATCATCATCATTTAGGTTGTAGAATTTCATTTTATTTAGTGTATATATATCTTGTGTATCTCGGGGACTCAGTCAGGAATATTTCATTTAATTTGTATGGGAGATGTCAGTATACAAGACAGCGGATTGTGTAGGTAAGCTACAAGATGTTGCAACAGCAGGAAACTCTAGGCCAAATTTAGATTGGGCCGAGAATAACTTCCCTTGTCTTGAAGAAAGCTTTGTGTAAATTGTGTAAGGTTCTGACGTCAGAGAAGAGTTTCGCGCCACGAGTTGTAAGAAATATACATGGGTTCGAGATTATTGGTGTATTTTGTATGGGTTGGAGGGTATCATGACCCTGGCGGAGAAAGACGAAAACATGTGTTTACAAGATGAGAGGTGGGATTTTCGTGTATAGCGGGGCTTCACTTCTATTGTAGCGTCTGATTGGAAAGGTCGCGTTCTCGTAATTTGGCGTAGACCTATTTGGAGAAACAGTTTTGTTGAAAGCATGGCTTGTGAATGTACTCGAAACGGCTACATATCACAACGATGTTATCTCTGTTAGCACAATTCAAGTTGGGTACGGAAGCACATTCATTTCTCTCGCAGAGATGTGGCTATGTAAACCAGTAAACATCTCTAACCTCAAACCACGTGTGGAAAATCTTAGAAATGCTGGGGAGAACTGATCTATCGAGCATGTCTCGTAGATTATCTGCTAGATCGTCGATGAGTGAGTAACAAACATCTTTATATTCCAACATTCATTTTGGGTCACATGTTTTCGTCATTGCCGAGGAGAGAAGATAGTAAACCATAGTCTGTTCGACGAGAGTCCCCGCCATATGTTTAAAGTTGATATTAATACACATATTTTGAAGGTTATAATTAGTTTTCTTTATAGGGAATTACACCTAATAGTTGAACGCCCAAATGATACCAGTTAGGTTGACCAAATGTGTGTCCAACACTCCACGACCCTGCCATTTCAATTGTGTGGTATATGATGAAGTACTTCCGATCAAAAATAGGAGGATGATTTTGGGAAGTTTTAAATCAGTCGCCCAAGAAGGGCTGGTAAAAAGTTACAAGTTCTTCACGAAACTACTTGTTGTATATAAAAGCGTGTTATTTTGTGATCAATTTCTTTGTGATATTTCTTTCGGGTTACGGTATATAAATAGCCTACTTGTTTTCCCGCGTTATGTAATCAGGCACAATTTGTGTTGACCGACTGGAAAGCTTTCTTTAACAGAACTAGGCAACACTGTAAAATGGCTTCTTAGACTTCAATCTTGTATCACGCGAGTTTTATAATTTCCATACGAGTGTCTTAATTACCATTATAGGCGAGTTGCATACGACTGTTTATGTTCGACTATAATTATTATAACTATTTTATGTTCGAACATAAATATTCATAAATATCTGTCGAGATTTCGCCAGTTTTATGTACTGAACAGAGCGCATGAGACGCAGAGAATGTCTTGTATTTGACCATGGCCTTCTGGATTACCCCACTATGACACTAGGCAACGCAGTTTAGAAGGCATTGGAACTCCACGCAGGTGCGATGCTAACCTTATCTAATTGGTCAAGCAACTGTTTCTTGAGCTGTGATTGGTGGGAGAAACTGTTTAATAATGAAAAATAGTGTTATAATGACCATCATTATGATACAGTTTTCTGAACCATAATAGTCAGGGTCGAACATAAACGGGTGTTACAACCTGTATACCATGACAAGTAGTTACAGTCTTTGATCTACAGCAGAGGTGGTCAGCTTGGCGCCCGTTTATCCTGGCCCATTGCAGCCGGGCAAGCTAGACGTAAATAAGTGCAGCTTTCCAGCATAATTATATACGTGACAGTGTAGCGAGACGAAGCGAGAGAGCGTATCCAGTAGAACCGGGCAGGCATTGCGAGTGGTGACAGGGATTTACGGGCAGCAAGTTCAGTCTAATACTGTTTTATTATTGACAACGTATTTACATTACACTACAAAAATGCAGCCATTTATGTGTATATGATGTATATGTCCCATGATTTGCTGTAAGCGAGGGAATGGCTGGGCAAATAGTAGTCTACTACTGGTGTGCTGTCGAAGAACGGCCCTCAGATGGCTATCTGTCATTTGTGATAGATGTCTTGATTTGCAAAGCTCTAAAGGGGAGAAAAGTTTTTCACATGTACACATGTAGAACCAAACATGCACATTATAGGCCTAGCTACCGCTATCGCATGTTATATTTTTCAGCTATCACAGAATGTCCACATATTAAACATTTAGCACGTTCTCCAATTGGCACAAAATGCCACTGCCCTTCCCATTGGGATTCTTATAGAACTTGGTGTCTTCTCAGCTGACTCCATATTCGTAGCACCATCTGTCACTGCAGTGAGGCAATCAGTTGGTTTACGCAGCTACACTGCCCGCTCGCCACCTGTGCACGGAGCGGGCGCCCGATTGGCGAAATGCCCGGTTTGAGCAAGCCTGATCTACAGCGAAGACCATCTCTATAGGTCGGAGCCTCTGATGCGCCGCGCGACGGGTTGGGGCACTGTGTGTAGCCGCCTGTCGATCTAGGCACTGGCGCTAGCAGGAACGGAGCGCCGAAATAGTTCTAGTTTAACACATTTAAACATTTACGTATTCTTTTAATAATCATATTATTTTACTTACATAAATTTCACTGTAGTTGCTGGAAATGCTGTCCTTTTTCTAAATACACATTCCACCGACGTAGGAAGTTTTGGTACACTCGTAATTCATCTTCACTGATATTTAGTGAGAGGTTACGTGGCGCAGTCGGTAGAATCGCTGAGCTTCCAACTGAAAGGGAGTGGGTTCGATCCCCACCCAGGTAGTGGACTTAGAAACAAAACTAGGATACCACTTTCGGGTACGCAAATAGCCCTGGGGTTCACTCAGCCTACACCAGTAATTAGTATCAGGGTAATTCCTGGGAGCAAAGACGGCTGGGCGTGCAGCTGACAACTCCATCCCATCCAGTGCTGATGTCGCAAAGAGTGGAAGCCTCTACCTTCCAATACTCCCAGGTCCTCCATGGCCCGTACGGAGTTGGCTTTGCTTTTTGTTTTGCAGTTATTTCGTTCTCGTGAGCCTCCTGAGTATGCAGATTGTTTCTGTATAACTTTACTTTGAGGTTCCTCCACCAGCAAAAATTGCACGGCGCTGAAACCTGCGAAGGAATATATTGCAAACTTCTTCTTGAGATGATAAGTTTCCACTAGGAAAATTCTATGTTTTGTTCTATGTCTAACCATGTTCACGTAGGCTACAGTAATTCGCAGCAAGTCCTAATTATCACATCTAAGGTATCTTACCAGCTGCGTATCTAATAAATGTAATGCCAGCATCCAGGTCTTATCGGCGTGCTGTTGTAATCGGCGCATGCTATAAATGTGACGGTGTGTCATTGCCACCCTTCGGCGGCACGGCCTCTACAAAGCCCCGTTCTATAGGGATGGTCTTCACTGTAGACACGTGTCCGTATTTAATATTTAAGACCGACCATAGAGTCGCTGGTCTCTATATAGGCCTAGACAGGCGCAGAGCTGTCTGTAACCTAATTCAGAGTTTGTGAGGATAATAATTGGTCTCTGTGTGGATATAAGTTTGGAATATTGATGATAGAGGCTATCCGTGGCACGTATTGGGTGTGTGTATGTGTGCGTAGTTTACAAATTCATGGAATTGTAACTTTTCGCCGGAACGGAGGTGAAGTTCGTCGTGTCGAAACAATGTGTCACGTAGCCCGCTAACTTAGAAAACTCCCGGGAAGTTGGAAGCTAACTGGTTTGAATGGACTTGAGGCATCTGTATTCAGCTCGTGTTTATGACCGGTGGATCTCACATATTTACATACAGACAACTGTTATTAAAGACCTAATCTTCTTGCTTTCATGCGAGAAGAATGAATGTGTGGGAGAAAATAACTGCCTAAATATGTATGAAAATGAATACATATTCCTTTAAATTTTGAATATTTAAATATGAGCAAACGCAGAAGAATGAAGACGTAATTTGTGGCATGCTAAGCTTCAGAGTGCTATCGACATAACGGTTCGTCGCTATGGCTACGTGCGCCTTTTGAAGCGTAACATCTTTCCACTCGATTGTTGGATATTTCTGTGGGAGTGATTTTGAAAAATGGGACGGATGTGGATCGGACGGAAGTGGATCGGACGGAAATGTGTAAGACGCACTGCCAGCTGGATCGCATCCCTAGCAGCCAGGAGGGATGCGATCCAGCTGGCACTGGTACCATGTGGAATGTTTATCACATACAGATTACTTCAAGGTTTGGAGGCGCCATTACAGATATTTCTACAACAAATCATCTTCATGTTGTCTGCGAATCATGAGGTCTCAGGTTTGAACCCCAGTCCCGGCAATTATCTTTGCTTCCGGATTATCGATTTGAACGATAACTATCATAACATTAAGCGTCATTTTAACAGAATCTACATGAAATTACGATTTATCTAATTTTAATTACAATAGTTTGCACCAAGCAGGAGTCGAGAAATTTGATTGTATTGAACATTATTTCTAGTAGTCTATAGATAGGCTAGAGACTAAGGTTTCATTCCTCCTCTTAATTTACAATATAATATGTGATGTTTGTTCAGACAAGTGTGAATGTAGCATATCTCCAATTCAATCTATACATTCATCATAGTACCAGTATGAAAACAGAACGTAAATTAACATTTTAAGAATGTCCAAGCTGTATAGTTTTTTTTAGCGTATGGCTTTTTAGTGCCGGGAGTGTCCGAGGACATGTTCGGCTTGCCAGTTTTTGTAGCTGCTTCGAGACGGACAACCAATGGGTGAGCTACAAGTACCGTTGGGGAGGAAGTTGGAAGGGAGGGTCGAGGAGTTGGAAGGTAGCGGCTGTGGCCTATAGTTAAGGACCAACCCCGGCATTTGCCTGGAAGGAAGATGGGAAACCACAGAAGACCATCTTCAAGGTTGCCGGCGGGGGGATTCGAACCTCCTCGCCTCCCGGATGTGAGTGACTGCCAACAGTCATGCCGCAACGACCTCGGCTAACTCACCCGGTAGCTGTATAGTATACGAGTAGGATAACATGTCAGATGACTTCACATTCATTTCATCTCAATTTCATAGTAGGATAACAGGTCAGATGTTACGCATCATATGCGACTACTGTAAGGCTCGTATCTTTTTTTTTAGTTCCAGCTATTTGAGGAGATGTTATTTGAAAGCATTGAAAGTAGACTTGCCTGCTCTTTGGTGATAGGCCATAAAACCATTTACTTTACATTTTTAATCTCTATGGTGATACGAATTACGCTATTCATTTGTTCAAATTGAAGGTCGCGTGAAGATAATGTTTGGCAGAGACATTAGCCATTAACGATATTCTGCTCCTTCATAGTCTGGTTGATTGGTTCCTTGGTTTATGAGCTGCGACAAGGTGGTCATGTAGCCCCGTGTACTTTGGGTGTGTGTAGAATCTGTCTGATCGTCATTATCATTCTCCAACTCCAGTTTCCCGGGTGTGGTGTACAAGCGCTCGCTTTCTCCTTCTATCTTCATACATCTTCTGTTCCAGGATATCTTCCCATTTGTGTCCTCTCTCCTCCATGTCTGATCTTACAGTCTCTATCGAACGTTTTCTTGGTCTTACTTGTGGTCTTCTTCCTATGAAGTTAAGGTCAAAATATTCTCTGGCAGGTCTTTCTATGTTCATCCTCATTATGTGCCCATACCACTGAAGTATGCGTTTCTATATGACACTGGTAATAGCAACCTCGATGCCAGCTACTTTCCTATTAACTTCATTATTTTCTGATCTTGTCCTTTCTTGTAGTTTCCAAAGAGGAGGTTTTTCTGTTTCTACAGGGTGGTGGATGAGATGTCTGATAACCGGTGTTAATATATTGTGCTGATTGTAGTAGTGTGTGTTATCTGTTTTTAATTCAAGTTAGGATTGCAGACGATAATTTCAAGTAGTTCCTACTTTCGCTACCAAATGCTACCATCCACGACACCTAGCTGTGAACTTGGCTACTACTAGATGCCATAGTAACCATCGCCTGGTGACGAACGTTGGAACTTAAGAGCATTAATCAAGCCTGACCTACAAATTTTGCTTCACATAAGTTTAGTTAGTGGAAGGTTCTTTTACATGCCATAAATCTATGACATGGGCCCGCCGGCTTTATTTCTCCTCCGAAGGAAGGCATACTGAGGGCTTTCTAACGCTCTTAAAAAATCCAACGACTTCGGCCAGGCTTGAACCCGCGACCTTGGGCATATAAGCTCAGCATGCTACCAACCACGCCACCGAAGCCACCTCCTTCGTAGACTACCCGTATCGACTGCAATGACCATCTTCGCCACCACCAAGATCATGCCTATAGTAACCTATAGTGTGGCTGCATCTGACTAAATGAAACCTGAAAGAAATCGAGAAAATCAAAGCGACGTATCTGAAACGACTCCTATGTGTCTCCAAATGCACCCCCTCTAGACTAGCTTATGAGCTCACCGGGGAGCCCTTCTTCATAGAGCAACTTGGATTGCAGATGTCCGGCCCCATGGCGAATTGGTTAGCGCGCAAGGCTTAGGCCCAAAGGGTCCCGGGTTCGATTCCCGGCCGGGCCATCGGAGATTTTCTTCTCCTGGAGTTGACTCCTGTGGGCCGAGGACTGGCTGTATGTGACGTCTTCATCATCACTTCATCATCAGGCATTCACCAGAAAGACCTGAACTCGGCCTCCCAGGAGGCTACACGACAAAAAAAAAAAAGATTGCAGCTGCTTCTGCAATCTACAATGGCATATAAAAATCTGTTCGCAGAACTTCAGTAGAAGAAAAGGGAGATATGGGGAGATTTCTATTCCACCCAGGCAATTTTATTCTCCGAATAAAGAGGTCCCAATTATGATCTGCGTCACACGCTGACGCGTTTTGCGGTTCAAGGGTTTCACCATCGCGTGTGCAGGAGGAAGTCTTTTCACGTCTCGGACGGAACCTCGTGGGAATGTGAATTGTGCGGGAGACTTTGTGAACGGTATCAAGCTCTCTGGTGCCAAAAGAGACTTGTGACTCTGACACAGCTCTGTACTGACTAGTGTACTGATATGCATGCACAGTGTGCGCTTTATTCTTATTGTTCTTGAATGGAACAATCACGGTACAATAAAATTCATTTGCGTAATTCATTTATTTAATTATAATCAGAATATCTTTATCCACCAAAAATGTCAATTTAACTCTCACAATAACTTTCTTTTTTGTTTAATTTCATGCCGGACTCGACTCCTAACATATAATAAAGGAACTATGCACAAAGTTCCTAACATATTTAATTTGGAAATGCGCATAATGTGCAAACGTTTACATAGAGGAACAGAGGTTCATCAGAGATTCTGCTCTGAGTTCGCGCTAGCCTACTTAGCGGGATGTCTGGACATTGAGATGTGCATCTTTCGCGCGCACGGTCCTGTCTTGAGTCATGGAATCGTTCATTTGTACAAATCTTGTGCTGGAATTCATGGGTAGCGAGTCTTGCCGGGGGTGTCTGGGGTTGAAGCTGGTTTGCTTCCAGTCTCTGGTGGTCGTGGCGTTGGGATGGGGTAGTGTTTGCCCCATATAGGTCTATCGGATGTTTTTCGTTGTCTGTCTTTGATTATTTTCTCATAATACACGCTAGATGGCAGGCCGTGTTTTATTCTTAAGTCTTCCATGAAGAATGATTCTCCGTTGAGTTCATAGAAGAGTCATGATAGACTATATTTTGACAAACCGAGAACAGCTTTCAAGAACTCCTAACATATGGAAGTACGTAATATTGCCCCTTCATTTATGTTTAGTGATAGGTCTTGTATAATATGCACATTGTGCATTGTAATAGTCTATGTGATGTTTTATTAAGATACTGAAAGTGGTGATTGACCTCCAAATTTGCTTGCTCAGGACGAGTCCCAATACTCAAGTTGTTAATTATTGACTAGCTGCTTGCAACTATGTGCTATGCACTACGGAGATTTGGGGCATGTCTGCTTGATTCATGGCCTCCTACATAGACTTGTGTTCAGCAACGCATAAGGTTCACATTGCAGTGCCAAACATCTATAAATTCTTTGTACTAGCCAACAATCTAGCATGCACATTCGTTCACTAGCTACTACAGACTTGATTGCTATGTGCTAAGCAGTATTGGATCACGACAACGATTTCTGACGTGGCATCCGGAATATTAGTCAACTACAAACGTACAAACGCACAAACGTGTTGACCGAATGAAAAATACCAAATTTCGATTGCTAAGCAACACTGAAAATGGCTACAATTACCATAATGTCGCTATTTCGGTTTTTTGCGACAGAAACACAAAATAAATATTATAAACCAGTCTTCAGGTTTTTGACTGGTTTGATGCAGATCTACATTTCTCCCTGTCCTGAGTTAATCGTTTCATCTCTACATAGCTACCAGACAACACATCCGAGACAATCTGTTTAACATATTCTAACCTTGGTCTTCCCTTATAGATCTTGTCTTCATCACTTTCTTCCATAACTAAGTTTGCTATTCCTTGGGGTCTTAGTATGTGTCCTAACAACCTATCTCATCTCTTCATTAGCAGTCTCCAGAAACATCTCTCCCCTCCGACTCTTCTTAATACTGAACCCATATGCTATAGGGTCCAAGGAGTGCGAATCCATGCATTTGAGGAAGAAATCAAAGAAACGTACAGTTTCTAATGTAACTTAAAGAAAGATCAAGCTAGGAGGCCAGTATAAGGTTGTGCAACTAGCGAGGACCAGGTGTTCGAGAGGATGATATCATCCCTCTTGACATTCTGAAGGGAGCGAGTCACGAGTATTAATAACCGAGTGGAAATTTCCCAGGATTAGACAAGGAGGCCTGAATCGGAATTCAAGCTGACGTTGCTGGAAATTGACAACACCGCTTATGCGCCAGAAGAGGAATAATTAAATTTAACCCGTTTACAAGTATAATAATGAGTAAACAAATACAGTACAGTGAATCATTTTGAATGAGAGATTTTTCAGTAAAGAGAAACTATTTAATAATTGCGCAGGAGAAAACTGCTAACGCAAGACGACGTCATTGGGGAATTACCGATGCCTGTGTGGAGGGGAGAAAGCAAAAGAAATGCAACACCCACACATCTGAGGACGAGAAATTAATTAATATCTCCGAATTGTACGATCGATTCTATGGTGCAATGAGATTATTTGACATTGAGAAGACGAGCTTTCAGAAGGTATAATATTTATATTTGTGGCACCATTATTTTAGAAGTTGGCCACAGAAAAGGCTAGAGTCTTATTTTTTTGTAGTGAAATAGTATAAAGCTTCGGGCTTCACCAAGCCAATCATGCAGTTATTGTCAGCCTGCGGGCATGACACTGTGTCACGATCATCATTGAATGCAGTTCCGACAGCCCGTGAGGGGCATAATCACGCATCACGCAGTACAAGTCCGTCCAGGGGGACGTAACGCTGGATCATCAGCACATGCAGTTTCAAACGGCCTGAGGGCACGTCACTAGGCTACATCAAACACCGAATGCAGTTCGACAGTCCGTGAGGGGCGTAACTCTGCGTCACATCGAAGACAGTTACCAGTACTCCTTGAGGGGAGAAACGCTGTGTTACACCGCAGAAGTAATATCCGATAGCCATAGGCGTCGCAGTATTAATGACTTGCTTGCCTCCATAAGGAGTGGTCAAGAAGAAAATTTAAAGTATCGCCGTAGTGAAATATTAGGAAAATCCTAGTTACAGGATTTAGGCCCGACTGTATACAAGTTATAGTGAAAGTTCGTAAGATATAGTCAGAGCAGGCCGCGAACGTCGGACTTAAAGGCGATAGGTCGTTAAATAGACGAACGAATAGATCATAACGTACGGAAGTACCTTACCAGAAAGATAAACTGTTATTTAAATTAAAGAACCTAAAAAGGGAAGAACAGAATAAGGTTCGGAACATATATCAGAAACGTAGGAGTGCTAGAACCGATCAAATAGAGAAGATAGGAGACTATAAACATTATCTCCAGAAAGCAGGCGAACTATTCTAAAAGTACTAGAATCGAGAAGTACTAGCTGCTATAAACTAAATCTATAGGTCATTGAGGAGACCTCGATCCGAATAGACTTTCGCTAGGATCAATAAACAGATCTACAAAGAAGCCGTTCAAGCTAGATAAATAGCCGGTCATCCAGGATAGGAGTAGAAGAATTTGGATTCCAGGGAACAGTAGATGTTTCAAGACTTTCGTATTCTGCAGGATAGGAAGCCGACATCGAATAAATTTCACCCTTGGAAACGGGAATTTAAGAAGGTCACGTGTGATAGGCTCAGAAATACGGCCTAGTGATCAAGAATTGTGAAGTGTAAATTTATCAAGATTGTGTGTTAAATTAATATTTTTAGTGTTTATTATGTGTTCAAAAGGGACACATCAGTGTATAAAAATGTCGTCAATGTTAAGTGTTTTAAATATATGTCAAAAAGTGTTTATACACAAGATGAATTCCTTTAATATGGAGTAAAAAGTTCAAAGTGGGCCCAAAATGAAGCACCGCACAAGAATAAAGATCATGGGACGATCTTAAAAACATGTGAGTACTGAATTTCATTCTATTTTGGTGTCAGGAATTGACTGTGTACAAATCCACCGGAGTTTTTGAGTAAAAGGGATGTGTTTTAATAAATAAATACTGAATAAGCAAGAACGCGGTCTGAACAAAAAAAAAAAATTGAGAAATTATAAATGATTATGTAAAGAATAAATCCCGTAGAGGAAATAAGTGAATAAAATGTTAATGTATTTAACAAATGTCATAAGAGCAAGCGAAATATCAGTAATTATCATGAAAGATATTCAAATAAAGTAAAGTTGAAATATGAAAGAAATAGCTTTTGAGCTTGTGTAAAGAATAAAGATAATAATAATAACTAAATATGGAAATATTAAATAAAGATCAAATAAATTGATGTGAACATAAGAGCGTTAAAACCTTAATGTATGTGTAAGATATGATGTTCAAGGGAATATTTTAAAAGGGAGCGATTTATCGGCAACGGAAAAGATTAATATATGAATTAAAATAATATGAATTGTTACTAATGAGATTTATCAGTTCTTGGGAAGACAATTCGGCTTAAAATAATGCATAGCGCAAAAGAGCGCAAATAATATTAAAATGTCACGCTAGGAACGCGTAGAGGTTAAAATACTTGGTAAATTACTTATGGAGGGTAGTTGATTGCAGTGAATTGATAATTGTATAAGTCCTCTATTTGTGACGTAGTATCACGAGGCATTGTGTATGTATAAAAAAAGGGAGCTAATATATGGTATTATTGAGCGTATGTCATATGGGCCACGGCCGACTTTAAATCGCATTTTGTATAAGTCCTCTGTAAGGGAATGGTTCCCGAGGCATGTGAAAAGATTCGAACGCAGAATCTTCTAATGATAAAAGCCCCTAAATTCTTCATCGTCGGATGTGTATTAATCTTCCCAATCAATGAGGACCCTCTCATAATTAATAAATGCCAAGGTTACGAAAGTGGTCATTGAACCAAAGAGTAGTTGTTTGAATGAATACGGTACAGTAAAAGCCCGGTCTCTCCCCAGAACTGAATATAATGTGAAGGTTTGTTTTGAAAGCCTTGGAAATAAGCTACTAACGTGGGTTAGACAGGGAGTCGCCGTCACCCTCCGTGTCATAAATCGCACCCGAGTAGAAGGGTCTAGCTTTCTTAGAGCGAGAGGGGCCAGAAACCGTCTCGTAAGATGTTGTAAAGAGAAATGAATACACCAGGAGTGTTTAAAGTTGTTAACGACCCGGGCGTTGAACCTAGGTCCTTGTAGATTGATATTTTCGTTTGCCTGTTCAGATCGTAGTTTCATATATGATAATGGTCTTATAAAATATAAGAGATAAATAACAATCCCTATTGTAGTGTTGGATAGACGTAGGATTCCACGAGTTAATTGAAGGCAACTAAGTTTCGGGAGTAACTATAGTTTTTTGACTGTGTCAAGTATCTTCACGCTCTGGAGTACACAATTGATTTCCTGATTACCTTAATATATTTGTGAAATAAAGAGAGATGATAACAACTGAATGTGTGGACATGCCCAAAATATTGAGTTAGATAACTAACATAAATTTTAAATATAATTATACATTTGTTTTTGAGAATTAAGAAAATATAAAGGATAGTATTTGAGGTGTACAAGAATGACACCATTATTATGGAAAGCACGGAGCCAAAAGAGCTCGGAGTTATATAAAACTTACAGTGATGCTTTATGGAAGTAAGACTAAGTAGGAATTGTTGGTTTATGTGGAAACCACATGTTTTAAATACAATATTTGTTTTATTATATTTGTGATTCCTTGTTCATTTGGAGCAAGTAGATGATTATGGGTCAGTAATTAAATTGTTAAAGTGTTTGTAGCGCCATTAATTTTATTAATTAAATGTGTTTAAAATAGGAGTTGATTTTGTTGTTATTTTTGCAAGTGTATCCTCTAATTAATCCAAAATATGTGAGTCACAGAGTGGGGGAACTTACCGCTGCCCCGAAAATTCCGAATTGAGCTACGCTGGTATACTGTGATTGGCATATTTCTTGCTAAAAGGGTACAATACATCTTCAATTGTTACCCTATCTACCCATCTGACCTCCATCATTCTCCTGTAACACCAAATTTCAAAAGCTTCTATTCTTCTATCGCTAACAGTCCAAGTTCCACTTCCAAGTAGTGCCACGCTCGAGACAATGGCTGCCAAAAATGACTTTCTAATACCTAAATCTATATTCTATGTCAACAGATTCCTTTTCTGCAGAAATGCTTTCCTTTCCTGAGCCAACCTACCTTTTATAACCTCTTTGCTTCGTCCATCACTAGTTATTTTACTTCCTATGTAACAGAACTCGCCTATTTCTTTTATCTTTTCACTTGCCAATATGACATCCGTAGGGGTTTCTGATTTATTTCGGCTGCATTTTTTTTTCATTTGTTGATTTTCATCATGAGTTCTTTCCTCAAGATGGAGTCCATACCATTTAAAAAGCATTCAAATTCTCTGGTGAATCGGCTAAGATGACATTGTCATCAGAAAATCTCAGAGTTGAAATTAACACATTGAAACAATTCTTAATATCCCCCTCCAAGTGAACGTCCAAAATGAATTAGCACCCCCCCCCCCCTCGTTTAATGTTTTACTCAACCCTTCTTCTTCTTTCTCTCCTCAACCTGGCGGTTGGTGGGTAGCATGAATGTCTTCGTCCGAAGGTCTTCTATCCTGAGCCCGCTGTTTGATCAGGTGGTACGGACATCTTCCTCCGATGTCATCATAGAACTCTGCTCTTGGTCGTCCTCTTCCTGCCTTGCATTCCATTTTCCCTTCAAGCAGTGTGATGCACCATGGTGAATGCCGGAGTAGGTGGCCTATCCAATTATATCTTCTTTCTTGGATTGTTTCTGTCAGATTGATGGTTTCTTCTGCTCTTCTTAGAACCTCTTCATTAGTTAGCCTTGGGGTCCAAGGTATCCGTAGCATTCGTCGCCAGCACCACATTTCAAATGCACATAATCGTTTCTTGTCGGCCTTCAATAGTGTCCAGGTTTCGCAACCATAGGTCGCAATGCTCCAAATGTAGCTTTTAATGAAGTGCTTTCTGACTTGTAGGGATATGGCTTTGGATGTCAAGAGACTTCTCTTCTTGTTGAAAGCTTCTTTAGCCTGGGCTATTCGAGAGCGAATATCCTTTTTACATCTCCCATCAGAAGTAATAGTGCTTCCCGAGTACTTGAAAATATTTACTTGGGCCAATTTACTCAACCCAGTGCATGAAAAAAAATCCACTTTGCAGGCCCGTTCTCTAGCACCAGAAGCAGGAATTATATATCTAATATCTCGAGAATGCTACATAGGATGAATTTCCCCTTCCACGAATCAACCTACAATAGAAGTTATTATATTAACACCGTATATGGAAGGTGCCAAAAAGAAAGTTAATTTTGATTTTGCAAATCAGGTAATAACGAAAACACTGATTAGCCTGGACCCTCCCAATTATCGTACACTTTTGTCACATTTTTGTGAGGTTACCCCCCGTTCGAACGAGTGTGTTTTATCAAAATTTAATGTTTCTCAGTCTGTCAATACATTTGTACGCATTTTTAATTGGTGGTTTCCTAATCCTGAAAAAAAAAACTTGAAATTAATAAATACACTTGGATAACCAGTTTCGATCGTCAAGCGATTGTCTTCAGATCCTTTACACTTAGGCTATTAGGCTATTAAATCTATGTTTATAAGTATGGGTTATATATAAAACTAGCTGAAGTACCCGTGCTTCGCTACGCGTCATAAATAAATTAAAATGTGAAAGTGACAGTTAAAACAGGGGATAGGCGAGGTGCTGCGCAGAGGGAGATTAAGGATGGAACATTTTGTCCAACTACACCGTTCGGCGTTGACCGTGTTTTATAGCACAAATTTAGGTTTTACTCGCTAACCGTTGGAGATACCTTTCGGATAGAAAATGTAATTTTAAACCTCGTATATGCCATCAAAAGTTTGCTATTTCTTAGCGTTCACTTTTTATTTGAAATGGAAATATGAAAGTTTGAAACCAAAGGGTGTAGTGACGTCAATAAATGGTCGCCATAGTGCAAAGTATTGAAATCAAAAGTAGCCTAAATGTTAACCAGTTAAATCAGCTACTTTCATGTAAAATTCATGTAAGTCGGACCAGTGGTTCTTGCGTGATTGAGTAATACACAGACACACACCATCTCATTTTTAGCCTCGCTTCGCTCGCGTCATAGTCGTGTCATATTGTTATTCAATGACATGCAGGTTTAACCCCGTTAACACCCCTTTCGAACCTGAATATCCAAAAATCCCTCCTTAGTAGACATTTTCGACACACAACAAACATATCCCCTTCTTCTAACTTCAATAGTTTTGATTGGTCGATGAGAGTGAACATCCAAAAATCCTTCCTTAGTGGACGTTTTTATTCCAGAATTTCACCCCTCCCCATATGCCCCTTATATTGGATTTATGAAAAAAAAAACGGTCGAACATCTACTTATTTTAATTATTTATTCATATATTAATTTTTAAGGTGATTGGAACTCGGAGAAAATCAAACTCCTCGTCTATGTCGTTTAAGAGATACACGCTCCGTTCGGAATCTTTCAACCCCCACTTTTCATCCCTTTCACCTCATAATATACACCACATCGAAAAACCATTAGACATGTGGCAGCTTATTTTAAATGATTAGTATATATGCCAAGTATCACATCCCCAAATGAAACCACTCATGAGATATTGTTATTCAATGAAATGCACGTTTACCCCCTTAACACCTCATTAGAACCTGAATATCCAAAACTCTTTCCTTAGTGGACGTTTTCGACATACCACGAACTTATCCCCAAAATTTCATGTTTCTAACTTCAATAATTTATGCTGGGCGATGATGAGTGAGTGAGTCAGTCAGGACATTTTCTTTCATTAATATTTGATAATTTCACCCCTCCCCAAGAACCCCTTAAATTGGATTTATGAAAAAAAAACGGTCGAACACTTATTTACTTATATTTTAAGCTGTTTTTTCCCGCCGAATTTCAAACTTCTCGCCTATGTCGTTTAAGAGATACACGCTCCGTTAAGAATCCCTCAACCCCCAATTTTCACCCCTTTCAGCTCGTAATATACACCTCATCGATAAACCCTTAGACATATGTCTGATTCTTTTAATGATTAGCTTATATACCGAATATCACATCCCCAAAGAAACAACTCATGAGATATCGTTATTCAATGAAATGCACGTTTACCCCCTTAACACCTCTTTAAAACCCGAATAACAAAAATCATTCATTAGTTGACGTTTTCGATATACAGCGAACATATTCCCAAAATTTCATGTTTCTAACTTTAATAGTTTTCACTGGGCGTGACGAGTGAGTGAGTCAGACAGGACATTTTCTTTCAATTATTTTTACCAGAATATCACCCCTCCCAATGGGCCCCTTAAATTGGATTGATGAAAAAACGCTTGAACACCTATTAACTTATTTTTTAAGCTGTCTTTTTCACCTGAGTTTGATGATTGAGTGAGTTAGTCAGTCAGTTAGGACACTTTCTCTCCTTTCCCCCCCCCCCCCCAGAATTTCACCCCACCACATTGGCTCCTTAAATTAATTTATGAAAAAACGGTGGAACACCGACTTACTTATTTTTTAAGCTGATTTTTTTCGCCGAGTTTCAAATTTCTCGCCTATGTCGTTTAGGAGATAGGCCTACACGCTTCGTTAGGAATCCTTCAACCCCCAATTTTCACCCCTTTCACCTCATAATAATACACCACATCGAAAAACCCTTAGACACATGTCTGCTTATTTTTAATGATTAGTTTATATGCCGAGTATCACATCCACAAATGAAATCACTTGTGAGATATTGTTATTCAATAAAATGCAGGTTTAACCCCCTTAAGACCCCTTTAGAGCCTGAATATTCAAAAATCCTCCCTTAGTGTATGGTTTTGACATACAACGAACATATCCCGAAAATGACATGTTTCCAACTTCAATATTTTTGGCTGGGCGATGATGAGTGGGTGAGTGAGTCAGGACATTTTCTTTCAATTTTTTTCTTCAGAATTTCACCCCTCCCGATGAACCCCTTAATTTGGTTTATCAAAAAAACTGTCGAACACATATAAGTTATACTTATTTTTAAGCAGTTTTTCCCCCTGAGTTTGAAGAGCGAGTGAGTCAATCGGTTAGGACACTTTCTTTCCTGTTTTTTTTTTTACACAGAATTTCACCCCTCGCCATAGGCCCCTTAAATTGGATTTATGAAAAAAAAAACCGGTCAAACATCTATTTACTTATTTTTTATGCTGATTTTTTCCCGCTGAGTTTCAAACTCCTCGCCTATGTCGTTTATGAGATACAGGCTCCGTTAGGAATCTTTCAACCCCCACTTTTCACCCCTTTCACCTCATAATATACACCACATCGAAAAACCCTCAGACACATGTCTTCTTATTTTTAATGATGAGTTTATATGCCGAGTATCACATCCCCCACTGAAACCAATCGGGAGATATTGCTATTCGATGAAATGCAGGTCTACCCCCTTAACACCCCTTTAGAACCTGAATATCCAAAAATCCTTTCTTAGTGGGCGTTTGCGGCCCTTGTGTAAGCTGCATACCAAATTTCATTCCAATCCGTTGGGTGGGTTCTGAGATTTCGTGATGAATGTTTGAGTGAGTGAGTGAGTGAGTGAGTGGTATTTGACAAATATCTAGTAGATAGTGTCAAGTCTTTGTTATGCTATACTCGGTTGACAGTGCTGTGTGAGCAGTTGAGTAACTAACGGGATTTCAAGTAAAGATCCTCATTTTCTATACCGGTAGTGCAGAGCGCAATTGGCATCCAGACGGCCGTGTCTCGACTTGAGCTATGTTGCCATGGAAACTATCTGCCTTGCCATTCCTTCATGAGTATATTTTATGATTTGATTAGCCTGTTTTTGAGTGAAAAAGGGCCGAAATCAGAAGAATGAGAAAGACTATCGAAAATTCATGTAGCCAGTGGTTCCTTCTGGGTCCTAAACTATGTGTATGCAAAATATGGTTGAGATTGGTGGAACGGTGTAGATTTGTATACGGAACCAACATATATACATACATACATACATACAGACTTTCACTTTTATATATTAGATGTAATTACACGTATCTTGTTGCAGTAGCACAACTGGTCAAGATATGTGATTTTGTTTTGTTGAGTTACTGATAGTGGTGATTGACCTTCAAGTTTGTTTGCTTAGTGTTATTCTTCTTCTTCTACTTCCTCGCCTTTTCCCGTTACGCGTAGTCGGCTTTCTTAATCCTGTGGCGCCAGTCGTTTCGTTGTAATGCATCATCAGCAGATAGACCCAATACTCTCATGTACCTTTGGACATTCGTCATCCATGTTGTTAGAGGTCTGCCGCTCCTTCTCTTTTGTGTAGCCATGGAAAGACACTTCTTCACTACATGATTTTCTGGTCTTCGTATAACATGTCCATACCACCTTAGCCTGGTTTCTAAAAGGTTCTCTGTTATAGGCACTACTTTGAAACTGCCTCGCACATGTTCATTACGGATTTTATCTTTGAGGGTAACTCCACCTGTCCAACGTAACATATGCATTTCAGTAGTATGTAGCTTTTGCTAATGTGCCTTTGTAATAGCCCATGTTTCACTACCATAGAGTAGGATTGGTCTTATGGCAGTTTTATAAACTTTACCCTTGGTTCTTATGGGTATTTTTGGATCACAAAAAACTAGTGTTAGCTCGCGCGATTTGTCCCATACAGACGTAGCCCTATGGATTATATCGGCGGTTATCGTGCCATCTTCAGCAATGACAGAACCTAGATATTTAAATGCTGTTACTATTGGTAAGGTTTCACCATCTAGTTTAGTTAGTTAGTTAGTTAGTTATTGTTGTTTTAAGGGGCGGAACTACGAGGTCATCTGCCCCTAATAGTTTAGTTAGTGTGATTATGTGATTGTTATTAAATGGTCAGGTAATTGTGGATTGTGCTATTTGAGCGATGTGTGGTCCGTTTTCGTGCAGCTGTCACCTCCCTGCATTGAACTAGTTAGGTTTAATAGCCTAAGTGTAAAGGATCTGATGATAATCGAAACTGGTTATCCATGTGTATTTATTAATCTCATATAATTTATTTTCTGGATTAGGGAACCATCCATTACAATTGGGTACAAAAGTGTTGACCGACTGAAAAATATTAAATTTCGATTACTAAGGCAATACTGAAGAATGGCTTTTAACACGAGAATGTATTTTGTGGATGATCCCTAATCACCAGTTAAAGGAATAGAAATGGGTCATTTGTCACTTCGTTGTGTGGCTCTTGTGCTACACCGGATGTATTAGCGCGGGGTTCGAGCTGTGGACAGCATCACTCTTCCTGTGTGAGGCAGTGGCGGGGTGTTAATTGGGAGCGGGCTGTGAGAGGGAAGTGGATACTTGAGATTGCGACACGCGCGGCTCGCAGCGTGGGTGGGAGCACTGCCCCACTAGATTGTGCCTCGCCGACACAGGTGAATAGACTACTCAACTGCGTCCTTGCTGAGGAAGGATCATCATTCATGGCCGTTTTGACTGACTTTGCACTACTCATAAAACAGAAGTAGCATACTATCATGTAGGTCTGCTCATACTCTTTTAGAGGGGAAGATAACCTCGTAGTTCCTCCCCTTAAAACAACAATAACTAACTAACTAACTAACTTTTTTAGAAAATCATGTTAATATAATTAAAACAGGAGCGATCGGCGCTTGCCATTTAATAAATTGGCGTACTTACTCACTACTCACTATCCGGTAAAATTATCCGTCACTTCATTAACAAACCAAAATCAATGTTGCACATTCGTATGTGTACATACAATTAACTGCATTTTATTGTCATTAAATACTAGGCGGACTACAGTATTCAAATAGCCAACATGGAAGCGGTATGAATGGACGCGTACAGTTATTTGTTGGGTAGTGGATCGTCCATGTTTGAATGACAACAATCGAAGATTTATGCGGGAAAGGGAACTATTTAATCTTGAAAATAAATATATTTCCATTGACTTTTCAAGAAATGCAAGATTTTTTCTGTAGACTACTATTGAGACGACTTGGAAGATTTTGGTACAATTAACCGCACCTTCTAACTTCCTCTGGGTAAAGAGTTTGAGTTTTGTGAAACATACACCATAGCGTTTTATAATATGATTATTTATTATTATTGTTTAGTTTCATCCATCTTCATTAATCTTGATTCATTTAATCTCTAATTAACTCCCCTCAAGAGGTTTGAGTCTGGAAGCACTTCCGACCGTAAAGACCCCTTAGAAATTCATCGCATCTCATTCTCGACCCCCCGCAGAAACGTAAATGGTACACACATATGCACCGTTTATGGGAGAATATTTCAAGCTTACGCATGACAATGCCAGGCCGCATGTTGTATATTCTGTGGATATTTTTCTCAAGGAAGTTCGAATTCGAACCCTGGACTGGCCAGCACACGCCCCGACTTGAATATCATCGAACAAATGTAAGATGTGCTAGCAGGAAGTGATCGACATCGTGATTTTAACTCCTTGGAACAGCTTAGAGATGCTCTGCGTGAAGAATGGTAGGCCTATGTTATTCCTCAAGAATCAATCAGGGATCTTATTTTCAATTTGCCCCGACATCTTCAAGCTGTTATTGAAGCTAGCGAAGGAAACAATAGTGTGAGCGAAGGTGTTGTGTCAGCTACACGTTAAGAATAGCAGTGCATAAATAAGAAACTTAACATTTCTTGTGGAATTGGTAAATTCCCTTCCAGTTGCGGTGCGTGAATGACGCGACGGCTAAATTGCAATGCCTCTCTTGACTTCAAAGAGGCGTAAGGCACAGAATAAAATAACTTGTGATTACCAGAAATGCAGAAAGTTGATTCTCTACCATCGATATGTTCTGCTATTATAAGACAGTAACTTTTCAGTTTCCTTTACACATCTCATTCATAAAACTGAAATGATTTTGAACGGAGCCTATGAAGCTTGAATACAATATATTTCAAACGTGTTCAGAATTCGAAATTATGTTGCTTTCTTTCTTTTTATGCCAATGAATGTGACAAGAACTGCGCTACTGAAAAAGAATTGACAAATCTTGGTGACTTGAAATATTTGTGTCTGCTCCGAGTAGCCCTTTGCTGGCGGAAGAATGAAAGGAACCTCCACTGTATTCGTCTCGGAGCTGTCCACGTAAAGTAGCAAGCTGAGGCCGTCATTGAAAGACAAATAATTCCCCCCTCATCGCAAAAAATAAGCTGCTCAATTGTCAGAAATGGAACAGAGGAAATCGTGAGAGCGTAAGGAATCAGTTAGATCTCTTCCTCGAGACGACAGCGGCCCATGTCACATAAAATAGAGTCGCTGGCGGTGGGGCATTCACTTCATTCACAAACCGAAGGGCATCCGCATAGCGTATTAAACAATGACTGGATGTTGGCTTGCAACACCACATTTAAATAGTGTATAATAATAATAATAATCATCATAATAATAATAATAAAACACACATGTATAAAAGATCACCATTTGTAGGAGGATTATTATTTTCTATGGTCACATTGCTCGTCTGAACTCTACACGGTTGAACAATAGGATCTTCAGCATTTTTCTTAATAAACAAAACAAAGAAACAAAAATTAAGGACGCGTGGTTCACCGAGGTAGATAAAAACCTGCAAGAAGTGGAGATAACACAGGAGGATATCCAAAAACGTGTTCCGCTCAAGAAGAAACTCCAAGAGTACCATGATTTCCAAGAAAAGCTCAAACTAAAATCTAGCAAAACGAGGACTGAAGCGAGGAAAGGACAACATAGGAAACAAATGCGGGAATCATTCTTCGGCTTTTCCCAATTAATTGGGGTTGCCGGAGCCAAACAGGCTCATTTTGGTTTTGGCGGGGGATTTGAGACCGGATGTCCTACCTGACGCCAAGTGATTTTTCAGGTGAAAATTTCACCCCGCTGTCACCGGGATTCGAACCCCGGCCGTCCGGGTGAAAGACGAGCAGCTAAACCACTGCGTCATCACGCTCCCCTAATGCGGTTATACTGGGCAAAATTTAAAGCCCGGGAGCGTGGAAAAGGAAAGGACAGTTGATGGCCGAAATGACAGCAAGCATAAAATCAATAATAATGAAATGAAAATCCACAGCCTGCTTCCAGTCTCCGACCGGGTCAGGAATGGAATGAATGAAGCCCCCATCTAGCGGCGAGGATATGAACTGTGCCGGCTGCCGAGGCCTGACGCACTCCTCTGGGGCAATGATTAAATGAATGACAGATGAAATGAAATGATAGTGGAGAGTGTTGCTGGAATGAAATTTTGACAGGGAAAACCGGAGTACCCGGAGAAAAACCTGTCTGCCTCCGTTTTGTCCAGGACAGATCTCACATGGAGTGACCGGGATTTGAACCGCGGACCCAGGGGTGAGAGGCCGGCGTGCTGCCGCCTAAGCCACGGAGGCTTCCATAAAATCAATAATAATAATTATTATAATTATAATGATAATGCCTATTCACACTAATAATGATAATTTTGGTTTTACGTCCATTTTAACTACTCTGGCTTTCAGACCGGATGCCGGAATTTTGCCCCGAAGAGAATCTTTAACGTGCCAGTAAATCAACTGACACGTCTCCTTCGCATTTGCTCACCCTCAAATGCCAGCTGACTGAGCCAGGATTCGAATCTGCAACCTTGGGCCCAGCAAGCGAGAACGTTACAGTACCGCTGAACCATACTGCCAGTCTAATCTAATACCGAATCAAGGGAAGACTCCCTTTATGACACTGGAAAATGGTGGATGGAATATTGGGTAGAGATCGAGGCAAACAGGAAAAGCTCCCTCTAGGGGAAATGTGGAAGAAATGTAGTTCGCTTTCTCGCAAATTGTCAACACTAGTACCGTTCACTCCAATGATGTTATTCATCGTATGGGTAGAGAGTACCAGTATGGAGCACCGGCAATACATCTTTCTCTTCAGATTATCTTTGAAAATACACATAAAATTTAATAATTTAGATCTGAAATAAATATAATACTTTCCATATGCCTACTTATAAAATTAAATTTACACCATTACAAACAATCACTTACAATGAAAAATGAGCACGTACGCATATCATACATACCGGGCGATTGAACGAAGAAAATGCATCGAAATGTCCTTGGGATTACAGTTATTGTTGTTGATGATTGATTTAGGGGCTTTGAGACATCCAGGACATGTAGACCAGTGTACTTGGCTGTATGTGGATTTTTTCTGATAACCTATGTTATTGTGATGAATGTATTAACGTGTGTATTTGTAATTCAGATGGGGATTGGGAAGGAGGTGACCATGGCCGGCATTTGCCCGGAGTAGAATGGGAAACCACGGACAACCACTTCCAAGATGGCTGAGATTTGAATCTAACCCTCCTCTTCCCAGCTTAGGCCGTTTCAGCCCTCAGATCAGAATAATATTTTTAGTAGAGCCGTGAATCGAACCCGGACCTCCGGGTTGAAAGTCAAGAATGCTAGCCGCTACACCATGAGATGTTTCTTCGGATTAGTGTGTGGAATGAGGAATTGTACTTGATGGTCCAATGACCGTACACGCAACAATACATCTAGTTAGCTGCCAAGATTATAACGTTGATTTGCTCCGCCATTAATAAGGACAACTGCTAGAATGTTAGCGTAGTTTATTTTGCATTTCAAAAAAGAACTCAATGCAGCGTGGAGAGATCTGACGAAAAGCGTAGCATGACTTCTTGTGGTCAAGTTCCTGATTACTTATCCCCGATGGTCGTGTAAAAGCTTGTGTGCGTATATCATCCACTTTATTGCCATAGCCATTATCTTTCTCACTTAACAAGAATAATGTGTTCTCGTGGTTGAGTGCAATGACTAAAAAGAGAAACAGCAAATGCCCTTCATTGTCATAATCGTCTCGGAGTTCATGGCTGTGCGCCATGGAAAGGAATGTTCACTCTGTTATTCATAAACCTTAATATTCGGCGAGTAGGAGTTTCAAGATCTTTTTCCAAGGCCCCAGACCACAACCCAGACTAAATATCCTAATCTCCTTATTACAGTAATTGTTGTAGCACTATAACTATTGTATGGATAGTAAAGCACTTTGATATTCTCAATGATTGATATTGCAACTGTTCATTCGGTCAACACAATATAATTAACAAGAAGTTCCGTGAAGAACTATACAGCTACTTTTCATGCCAATGATTATTCTACAGTATATGAACCTATCTACACACATCAAAAAAAGTTTTGCATCACCTCGGTTCCCAGATCTCCGGCATATAGACGTTGACTGTGTAGATTGTATCCAAGATACAGTCCCTTTGACTGTTCATAGATGTCACTAAAACTGCTCAAAGATGTAAACAACCATGCATGAGCAGGGCCTATTAGACGGAGGGGGTACGACAGCCGATCAGTTCCAGTCATTCCACCAGGACGAAGGTACGCTGCTCATGTTGTCTGTAGTTCTACCATGCCTAGAAGGTCAATACCGCTGTTCGATCGCGTCCGCATTGTTACTTTGTGTCAAGAAGGGCTCTCAACAAGGAAAGTTTCCAGGCGTCTCAGAGTGAACCAAAGCGATGTTGTTCGGACATGGAGGAGGTACAGAGATACAGGAACTGTCGATGACAGGCCTCGCTCAGGCCGCCCAAGGGCTACTACTGTAGTGGATGACCGCTACTTACGGATTGCCGCTCGGAGGAACCCTGACAGCAATGCCACCATGTTGAATAATGCGTTTCGTTCAGCCACAGGACGTCGTGTTTCAACTCAAACTGTGCGCAATAGGCTGCATGATGCGCAACTTCACTCCCGACGTCCATGGCGAGGTCCAGCTTTGCAACCCCGACACCATGCAGCGCGGTACAGATGGGCCCAACAACATGCTGAATGGACCCCACGGAATTGGCATCACGTTCTCTTCACCGATGAGTGTCGCATATGCCTTCAACCAGACAATCGTCGGAGACGTGTTTGGAGGCACCCTGGTCAGGCTGAACGTCTTAGACACACTGTCCAGCGAGTGCAGCAAGGTGGTGGTTCCCTGATGTTTTGGGGTGGCATTATGTGGGGCCGACGTACGCCACTGGTGGTCATGGAAGGCTCCGAAACGGCTTTACGATACCTGAATGACATCCTCCGACCCATAGTGCAACCATATCGGCAGAATATTGGAGAGGCATTTGTCTTCATGGACGACAATTCTCGACCTCATCGTGCACATCTTGTGAATGCGTTCCTTCAAGATAACGACATCGCTCGACTACAGTGGCCAGCATGTTCGCCAGACATGAACCCTATCGAACATGCCTGGGATATGTTGAAAAGGGCTGTTTATGGACGTCTTGACCCACCAACCACTCTGAGAGATTTACGCCGAATTGTCGTTGAGGAGTGGGACAATTTGGACCAACAGTGTCTTGATGAACTTGTGGATAGTATGCCACGGCGAATACAGGCATGCATCAATGCAAGAGGACGTGCTACTGGGTATTAGAGGTAGTGGTGTGTACTGCAATCTGGACCACAAATGCTGAAAGTCTAGCTGTATGATGGTACAACATGCAATGTGTGGGTCTCATGAGCAATAAAACGAGCTGAAATGTTGTTTGTGTTGATCTCTATTCCCTTTGTATTTAACGGTTCCGGAACTCTTGGAACCGAGGTGATGCAAAACTTTTTTTGATGTGTGTAGAATAATGACGAAATTAAGTTGGTAATATCGAAATATCTAATTAGTTCAAAATATACCTGGTATAATGTAGCCTAATAGAGCACTACAGTTGGCAGCCCTGGTGACTGAATATATTCTTAGTTCCACCACTTAAGGTACAGAATACAAAATTTGGTTGAAGTCCAATGGACGTTACATGCAGTTAGACACTGGATCTATCAGCACGCGTAAAAGCATGTTGCCAACAATACCATGCGTGTGCTGGTCAGAAATAATCTGAATTATTATGATATCTTGTTGTGCCAATTTTGGATGAAATCCATTTGTTAGTATAGAAGTTATATGTATTTTAAAATTGGACATATCAGCAGGCATAGAATCATGTTGGCAGCACTGCCTTGTATTAATTACTCCAAATTAATCTATAATGTCAGGTGCTATACGTGTGCCAAGTATAGAACTGTTGGCTTGCATACTTTCTGATATATTGATATTTGGATAAAATATAGAGAGAGCAATTAATAACAGTTGGCAGCCCTGGTGGCTCTTAAGAATACGCTCTGTCATATATGTTTATGTACAGATATTACATACAAAATTTGGTTGAAATCCAATTGATAGTGTAGAAGTTATATGCATTTAAACATTGGACCTATCAGAAGGCTTAAAATTATTTTGGCAACACTGTCATGGTTGGCCTCCTGGAAATTAAACTGAAATAGTATTATCTACATGTGTGCCAATTTTGGAATAGCTCCCATGCATACCTTGCAAGATATCCAACATGGAGCTCAAATTTCTAGTGCGTTTTTTCAGCAGTTGGTAGCACTGACATCATTTTCAAATATGGACGTGAGCTATTCCGGTGCACATCTTTACTCATACTAAATTTGGTTTTGATTGCTGCAGCCGTTTAGGAGTTGATAGGGGGGACAGACAGACAGACAGACAGACAGACACACATTTTCCCGGATCGATCTCATAAGTCTACTTTTTCCTCATTTCTGCAAAATGTGAAAAGTAGGCTAAAAATATATATTTGTTTAGATTACACATGCCATGAAGAAGGCTGTAAGGCTAACTATGTTGGACAGATCGGAAGAATGTTCGAAACACGATATAAAGAACACAAAAATGCAATCAAGTGCAACTAACGCTTAGACTACCTGTTTGTGAAAACATGTACGACAACAACCATCGTTTCACCAACATAAGAACAGACCTAAAGATTGTACACCACGAAATAAAGAGCAGAGCTCTTGACATTAATTAGTTCATAGAAATATACTGTATCTAGACAAGAAACATAATTCGTTTCTTCTGTAACCCATACCAAATATATATATTTTAGTCACATGTAGTTTTCATGGTGTTTTTTCGAATGTCCCAGTAATTTTGATTACATTGTGTTGACCAATTGACAAGTTGCTATTTAAATTGTCAGTAAGGCAACACTGGAAAATGGCTTCAAACCTCTCTATTCTTAATTAATTCTTATCGATCAATTAGCGATTCATCATTGGGGACTATTATATTATACCAAATGTAGGACCACGGCCACCATCTTCCAAGTACCATTCCCAAATATAAACACAAACTCATAGAATCCCAAGGATCGGGCCAATAGTGGTTGAGGGCCTCTGGATTGTGATTTTCTAGAGAGGCTTGGTCTCTATGAAGGTGTAACTATACTGAAGCGGCCTGCGTAGAGCCCCATATGACTGAGCTTTGTAGGATCATTTACAAAGCCAGCTATTGTTTTGACGTCATCTCATTATGAAGTATTTCCATAAGGAAATTGTCAGAAAGGCGCCTTAGCTGACAGCGGGCCAAGTCAGCACGCGAGCGTGTCGCCCACGCTGGTAGAACAACATCCGCTGACCTCTCGGGTCACCAAGTGCTTCAACAAATTTATGGACACGAGGTCAATTCAAATTGCTGCAAACATTGAACTATGTCACTAGGGTAAATGCTTTCTTACAGCGCTATGTACACATACACTTCATTCATTCATTCATTCATTCATTCATACTTTCTTTGTATCGATCGCGGTGTCTACGTGCACCAAGGCCTAAGGCCTTAGTGCCAAACTCTCTCCGGACTCTGTAGACAAGTGGTTTCGAAGACCGTTGTCGGCCGCCCTTGAATTGGTTTTGCATGGTTTTCCAATTTCAAAACCAGGGAAATGCCATGAGAGTACCTGGAAATAGTCCACGATCATTTCTTTCTTACTCCTCTCTCAGTTTTAGCATCTTCATCCATGTCATGTCTCAAACTCCTCTGATGAGGTTGGCGTCGAGAAGAGCATGCAGCTGTAAAATCCATCCACCGAAAATAAATCCATCACACATCACTCCCGACCGCCTAGAGATAAAATATACATTCATTTATTTAGTCAATCACTCGGTTGGCAGCGTGTCTCCGTGGTAACGTTCTCGCCTGCTGTTCCCAAGGTTGCAGGATCGAATCCTGGCGTAACCAGCTGACATTAGAGGGTGCGAAAATGCGAGGTAGACGTGTCAGTAGGTTAAATGGCAAGTTAAAGATCCCCTTTGTAGCAAAACTCTGGCACCCCAGCATCTCTAAGAGCCACAGTTGTTGAAAGGGACGTTATGCCAATAACATTACTGTATTATTTTTATAGTCAATCACTCAACCAATCTCATAAATACTATGGAGGAAAGTAGGATGTGAGTGGAGCAGTTAGGCAATATAATATAATATAATATAATATAATATAATATAATATAATATAATATAATATAATATAATATAATATAATATTTTGGAATCTATCAATTTGTTTTGATGAACAAGTACAAAAACATCCATACGTAGCCACACATGACGTAACTATTCTACAAACAAAATACCTAGGTATAAGTGAACATTGTTTTCGGAAGTGAAATCTATTGAATGAACCTGCTAAATTATACCAATTTGTTTTCATTCATAAAAGTGGCGTGTTCTAAGGATATTAATTTCTCCTTTAATTGATAACTTGCTGACAAATTTGCTTGTCCTAGCTTCCCATTAGAAAAATGTTGTTTGTGTTTCATTAGAGGGGTGGAATGTAATTGTCGTTTAGCCTCGTGAATTTGGATGTGTGTATACATTATATTCTTTATTTGTCTGATAACTTGTGTTATTGTGGTATTTGTAGTAGTGTTAGTATTTGCAATTCAAGTGAGGATTGGGAAGGAGGTAGCCGTGGCCTTAAGTTAGGCGTTTGTCTGGAGTAGGAGTGAGAAACCGTAAAACCACTTCCAGGATAGCTGAGGTAGGAACCCAACCCACCTCTACTCAGTTTTGCCTCACGAGGCTGAGTGTATCCCGTCCCAACTGTCAGACCGGAATTAATTTTTTTGCAGAGCAAGGAATTGAACCCCGGCCACCACGGCGAGAGCCAAGAATGCTAGCCATACGCAAAGAGGCGGAAATGGGCCTACTATAAACAGATCTGCCATCTAAACTAGAAGTTTTCTGAAAAACTATAGAGCTTGTCTTTCTTAAAATTCAAGACTCAAAACTGTTCACCTTCCTACCGGGGGGCGTGGTGGCTCAGCGGTCTAGCTGTATGCCTCTCACCAAGGCGGTCCGGGTTCGATTCCCAGTCAATGCATGTGAGATTTTCGAAGTGAAATGCCATGTCCTGTGGCTCGGATTCCACGTAAAAAGGAGGTCATGTGGCTCATCATCTTAAGATTAACGGTCACGTTAAACTACAAGCTTCCTTCCATCCTTTCACCTTCCTACCGAAGATAACGGATAATCCCCAGCTGCCTTTGTTAAACGATGCAGTCTATGGGGAACTAAAAAGGCTCAGATCAAGACACCCTGCTATTTCCACAGCCAGAATTCTGTTAGAAAAGAAGTTCTCTTTTCCTGGAGCCAAAATTGGCAACAACTCTGCCCTGAACGATGTCCTGTCGATATCCTGCGAAAACCAGGATTTGATCAACCTCGTGCTGTGTGGACAGCCCTCAATCGCACTGGCCATAGAAGATGTGCAGATGCGCTTCATAAGTGGGGGAAAAGTCTCTTCTCCTAAATATGTGACTGTGGTGCTGAGAAACAGAGAATTAATAAGTGATCGAGTGCCCAAACTGTGCGTATTGTGGAGACTTCAAGGACGTTTTGGCAGCAACGACGGACGCTGTATGCAACATAAGGAACTTGAATATTGGTATATGTAGATAGGTGTACTTTAATAGCTGGAATTATTAGCAATGTTCATGTATGTGATAATGTAATGTTTTAATCTGACATACGCTAAATAAATAAACCTACCTACATTATTATCATTATATGAAAAATATGTTGGCATCAGTGATAATTATTTAGACCAGAGTATTTCAGATATACTTCGAGTACAAGTGTGCATGTTCAAAATTGTTTCCTTCGATAGGTTCTAAGATATTAAATCTAGGGCTCAAAAGTCCACATAGGTCATTCCATAGTTTACTTGATTGGTCTGAGTGTATATAAACAATTATGAATACATAGGCCGCTAGATTTGTGCTCAGTGACTTTAATCCCAAGAGCAGTGTGAGTCGTATGTTAAAGAAACTTGGGTGGGAATCACTTTAGGCTAGGAGGATGAAATCTAGAGTCTGCGCTATGTACAACACGTATACAAATCAACCAGCATGGGGTGAGCTTAGCAAACGTATGGAAAAGCCTACTTACATGGGTAGGAGCGATCACCCTTTCAAAGTTAAGGGCCGACCACAGCGAACAAATTATGGTAAATATTCTTTCGTAAACCGTGCCATTGATAATTGGAACTCTCTACCTGCCGCAGTCTTAGAGCCTTTTCCCAAATATATAGGTGTGATTAAGAAAAGACTGACTATTTGTGTAAATACTCCAGTTTAATTGTTAGTGAATTGTTATGTACAATTATTTATTTGTTATGTATATCTAATTTGCCACCAAGAAACACACCCCCAATTGCAAATAAACGAATGAATAAATGAATGAACGTGTATTGTGTGCTGGAAATGTGTTGGTCACTGCAGGACAGAGGTCTCAAACTCAAGCCCGTTGAAGGGCCACTTCGTAGAAATGTGAATCCATGGAGAAGGGGCACACAAATGAAACTAATAAAGGCATTGTTTAAGTAGTGGCAATATTTTCACGGTCTGGACATTTTGTTTCGTTGTTGTTGTTGTTGTTGTTGTTGTTTGAGTCGTCAATACTTTGACTGGTTTGATACAGACCTCTATCACCCTGTCCTGAGCAAATCATTTCATCTCTACATAGCTACCACATCCTACACCTGAGTAAATCTGTTTAACATATTCTAATCTTTTTCTAACCATACAGTTCTTGTCCTCGACCCTTCCTTCCGTAGGTAAGTTTGCTATTCCTGGGTATCTTTGTATGTGTCTTACCAACCTATATCTTCTCTTCATTAGCAGTCGCCAGAAACATATATCTCATCACCCACTCGTCTTAATACTTCTTCATTTGTTACTCTGGCTACCTATTTGCACTTCATCATTCTCCTGTATCACCACATTTCAAACGCTTCTATTCTCCTTTTTCCGCTGAGCCAACAGTCCAAGTTTCAGTTCCATAGAGCGCCAGGCTGCAGACAAAGGCTTTCAAAAATGACTTCCAAATACCTAGATGTATATTTGATGTCAACAGATTTAATTTCTGTAGAAATGTTTTTCTTCCCTGAGCCAACCTACTTTTTATATCCTCTTTGCTTCGTCCATCACTGGTTAATTTGCTTCCTAAGTAGCAAAAGTATCCCACTTTTCATGTGCCATTTTTACGTCGATAGGGGTCTCGTAACAGCTGCATATGTTTGTCAACTTCATTTAAACACTTTTTTATTATTGTCTTTCACACTTTATTTCGCAATATACGACCGAACAGCATACCTAAAGAGGTGTGGCAAGAGAGCTCTGCTGTTAGCGTGCTATTCACATTATATAGCTACCGTTTATATTGGACGCTAATGTGACAGTGTAATCACCGTGTCTTGTTTGGTGAAACAACATTTTTTTACTTTTATCGCAATCAACTGTATAGCACTGCTCTGGATCACATATGTCCCTTTATTGCTCCATAACTTTGGATAAGTTCCAGCTAGTATATTGGTGTTCAAACGCCCAGTATTCCAACTCAACCTCACCAGGGAATATATTCTCATTCGCGATTCTTTGAAGCAATAAATACGTATTTTATTTGTATTTATCGTATGGCTTTTAGTGCCGGGAGTGTCCGAGGACATGTTCGGCTGGCCTGAGTCTGTAGCTGCTTCCAGCGGACACCCTAAAGGGTGAGCTACAAGTTCCGTTCAATTTCAAGTAGTTCCAACTTTCGCCACCAGATATCAATGATACCTAGAGGTGAACGTTGGAACTTTGATAGAGCGTTCTGACGAAATCTAACCTAACAATTTTGCCTTACACAAGTTTAGTCTGTGAAGGGATCTTTTACATGCCATAAATCTATGACATGGGACCGCCGGCTTTACTTCCCCTCCGAAGAAAGGCATACTGAAGGACTTTTAACGCTCTTAAAATTCCAACGGCTTTGAATAAATTTGATTAGGCAGTGTAATTAACACACTATTTCTGAAAATAAATTACATCTATTAATATTATTCTCAAATAAAGGGGGAAATTAAAGATAACACGTTTCAACCGTCGTGCGATCATCATCAGATCCTGATTACTAGGGTTGGAGTTTGATTTTACATAATATTTATAAATTTGTACTTGTTTTACTTAGTATATTTTTAGTTTGTATTACGATTGGGAGTGAATCTCGTTATTTGAACTGTTTGGTCTATTCTATGATGTTGTTTTATAGCTTTGATATTTACTTACGTGTATTATGCGCGTGTAAACAGTTCACTGATACAACAACCCAATACAAGGTGTTGCTAGATTCCCATTACAGACTTTGAGGGATTGTAGTAGGGACCAAGTTTACCATAGGAACTTGTGTCCGGAAACCTACCATCTTCCGACACCCGCAAGAAACCACTACAGCACACGTTCAAAACTCCTGCATTTTCGACGCCACTGACTAGAGTACGCACGTCATTGAACGATCACCTAATGTCCCATATCCCCTACAGGTTAGTTGACATTCCGTACCTTCTTCAACGAAATCTCACGGGTGCCGCTTACTTGGTATTCCTTGAAGACGCATTGCATGAGTTCTTAGACGGTGTGCCACTGCATGTGTGTCAAAACATGTGGTTTCAGCACGATGGCACGCCACCTCATTATTCACTTGCGGCACGAGATCACCTGAACCACATATTTGGGCAACAGTGGATAGGTCGTGGTGGTTCGATTGCTTGGCCTGCACGTTTACCCGACTTGATACCGATTGACTACAACTACCTGTGGGGTCACATGAAAACCTTGATTTACGATACCCCTGTGGATTCCGAGGAAGATCTACTGGTGCGGGTTATGGCTGCGGCGAATGTTGGAGGACCAGAGATTGGTGATCACGTGTACCAGAACATGGTACGGAGGTACCGTGTCTGTGTTGACGTCGGTGGTCATCACAGCGAGCCCTACCTGTAATTGGACCCAGACGACAAGCAGCAGGAGTCTGACAGAGCGCCGAAAATGCGGGAGGTGTGAATGTGTGCTGTAGTAGTTTTTTGCGGGTAGCGAAAAGACGGTAGGTTTCCGGACATAAGTCCCTATGCTAAACTTAACCTTCTTGGTCCCCACTACAAGCCCTTAAAGTTCATAATTGGATTTTAGAAACACCCTGTACATTAGAGAAGGCACATTAGTTTCCACTATGATTATGATTACTATCCACTAGATTAGTTCAAATCATAACTATTGGCGATGTGTCGTTGACCATGGTAACATTAAAAAAAATCGAGTTTACCCACCAGGGTGGTGGACCCCACGGACTCAGCGAGGGAACTCACCTCTACCGCCTTTTCAGGCAGTGTCCTAGTGCTGGGAACATCTGGTCGGAGTGGATACAACTAGTGAGGTGTGATCACCACCTCGCCCAGGCGGCCTCACCTGCAAAGCGAACAGGGGCCTCATGAGGGGAAGGGTAGGATGGATAGGCAAGGAAGATGGAAGGAGGCGGCCGTGGCATTACAGTAGGTACCATCCCGGCATTTTTTCCCGAAGATGAAGTGGAAAACCACGGAAAACCACTTCAAGGATGGCTGAGGTGGGAATCGAAACCCCTCTAATCATTTGGACCACCCGAGGCTGAGTAGACCCCGTTCCAGTCCTTATACCACTTTTCAAATTTCGTGGCAGAGCCGGAAATCGAACCCAGGACCTCCGGGCCGGCAGCTAACCACACTGACCGCTACGCTATGGAGGCGACTTGGTGCCAACTGCCCGTTTTATAGTGTAATCTTTATATGATTGTTAATTAAACGATCAAGAACTGCTCTGTAACTTAGTGCCTACGGAGATGATGGTCTGTTTTCCAAATTTCTGCTGACAAGGCATTTGAGATAGCCTAACAATGACCCAGTATTATCTTAGTGTTAAGGTGTGAACTGTTGTGTATATAGAGTGCACGCTGCAGTGGTTTAAGTAGTTGTAAGAGCATCAACTTATTATTTGCATGGCATAACTTGTACTTGCATAGTCTCATATATTTAACATTTGTTATCGGGGTTGTGATTGGCTCAAATTTATGTCTCGGACTCGGAGAAAGAGTTCTTTTATTTTTATTATGGAAATGGTGTGTGTTTCTTGGCGCCTGGGTTAGTTACAACTCCTCAATTCTTACTAGCCACCACCTGGCTCTGCTCTTTTCTACTGCATTTCTTCTAGAGATGGTAACGTTGACCGTTAGTCTACTGCAGTAGTCATAAATATGAACTTCCCCCTCTGCCCCGCGGTATAACTGTGCTCGTTTAATCACGCATCATGACTTGTCTTGGGTCGAGGGAATATTCCCGCGGGAAGAAATGTATGTGGGAATATTCCAGGTCAGTTTTCTGAGGAATATTCCCAGAGTGGGAATTTTAAATTCTGTCAGGACTTTCTTTACTTTACTTTACTTTAGCGTTGGCCTCAGTTAGGGCTGGGAAGTTAATATTTACTTCACACAATTGGAAATTGATGAACCTTTGTCAGAAATTTCACTTCATTCCCATATGTGGTACTTTACGCTCATAAATAAGTAAATACTTCTCCAAATGCATGTACAGGCAAAGCCATTTCTTTCTAACATTGACGTTGCGCACTGCGACTGCAAAAAAGAAAGGGGGGTGGGGGGAGGGGTAAATAGCTCTACAATACACTACCAAACCTACAGTGACACCTAACTGACAGTCTCTGCCCTCTATAAAACCAGAAACCAACAGACCTGTCAGAGAAACCTAGTAAGTGTAATAACTATTACTGAAAACTTTTCAAGAGATAAGTGCTTTGATGAAAGCTACTCAAATTCAAAGAATTAATCTGAAGATTGCTTGGAGAGATTTTATTAACATCAAAAAGTTGTAGGTTTGGTAGTGTTTTGTTGAGCTATTTTTGCCTTGAGTAGATTTGAATCAGATGGTTCTCGCATTAACGAGCGAAACATGCCATCCCTTGCTTTTCTCCATCACCTATAATCCAACAGAAATACATATAATTTAATCACATGTAATTTTTCTCGGGTTATTTTTGGCACGTCCCAGTAATTTTGGAATTGTTGACCGTCTGAAAAGTTGTAATATCAATTATCAATAAGGCAGCACTGAAAAATGGCTTCAAAACTGTCTGCACTCCAGTATACAAGCATCGCAGTCTTATATGGGAACGTGCCGCTTTGTGCTATCAATATTTGAAAGGAAGGTGTAGTTTCAAATACTCAAAACTTGTTTATTCTTCGGTAGGTTTCCTGTATAAATCACAATGTCGCCATCTCGTCTCTCCTCGTTTGTTTCTTGTTTGTTGAGTGTCAATAAACAAGTAGCCACCTAAACAAAAAGTGGGGAGCCATCACAATAGCTTTGCTAATTACATTCGGCGGTGTTGATTAGCTCAGAGAAACATGATGGACGTCCCATCACATCTTTTATATTATGTATTTTGAAAAATATCCTGTTCATAAATTATCTGTTGTATACATAAGGTTATAACATACAAAATAAAAGAGAAAAACATATGCTAATGATTTACTTGTACAATGAACTCCACGCCTAAGATAATTCACTCATTGTACAGCTCTGCTTAGCATTGTCTCTACAGTATATGATATGATCATGAAAACACAACTCGACAGTTCATTATTTCTGAATATCCGTGTGAAGGACTTTATATCTATAATTAATTTGTGGGGTGTAACATGTTAAGTAAGGGCTGTGTATTCTCTCAGGATGGTAGTATGGATGTAGAAAAGCCAATGAAGTGAGTTCTCAGTTGCGATCTACAGTATTCTGCAAAAAAGAAGTTAGTGTAGTGACGAAACTTTCACTTCATCGCTCAGTATTGAGACCGACCTTGCTGTATACAAGTGAGAGCTGAGCAGATTCAGGATATCAGATAGGCTACATAAATCATATGTAATTGTTATGAGTGTAGCACGAATGATTTCTGGGACAAATAGATTCGAGCAATGACAGGAAGGTACTCGTAATGAAGAGGTAGGTCTAAAGGCTAAGTTAGAAATGAACACGATGAAGCTGTTCGTATGAGTCGACTCAGATGGTGGGGTAATGTGAAGAGAATGGAGGAGGAGTTTGGTACATGGTCATTATCTATGTGCGCCCCGATAAACACGACATGCTAAGCCGGCTGTGACTGGTGCAGATCGCGGGCACGCGTACGTGGTTCAACCGGTGGTTGGCACGCTCCGCTGACTCATATCGTTAGTTCGCACGTGTTTTATCATTCATATGGACGTGTATCTGCAAAGCTTAGACGTTAGTGTTGCACGTTTAGTGAATATTGTGATTACAGTGATTGTTGGTCATGCCTAGACACCAATTCACATTGCGCGAACGTGTGTATATCCATAATTCGTATATGAAAAGCAGAAAATCTTTTTCTGAAACAAGACGAAAATTTCGAATCAAGTTTCCAGGAAGACCTGTGCCTAATGCCAGTAGATTTAGGAGGCTCGCTAAACGATTCAAGGAAACAGGCTCCGTAAATAATAGAAGAGTTCATTCATTCATTCATTCATTTTATTGCAATGGGGGGTGTGTCCCCCGGTGGCAAATTGGATATACATAACAAATAAATAATTATACATAACAATTCAATAACAATTATACAACAATTAAACTGGAGTATTTACACAAATAGTCAGTCTTTTCTTAAACACACCGATATGTTTGGGAAAAGGCTCTAAGACTGCGGCAGGTAGAGAGTTCCAGTTATCAATGGCACGGTTTACAAAAGAATATTTACCATAATTTGTTCGCTGTGGTCGGCCCTTAACTTTGAAAGGATAATCGCTCCTACCCATGTAAGTGGGCTATCCCAATCGTTTGCTAAGCTCACCCCATGCTGGTTGATTTGTATACGTGTTGTACATAGCGCAGAGTCTAGATTTCATCCTCCTAGCCTCCAGTGATTCCCACCCAAGTTTCTTTAACATACGGTTCACACTGCTCCTGGGATTAAAGTCACTGAGCACAAATCTAGCGGCCTTTCTTTGTACCATTTCCAACTCATTGATGAGCCCTACTTGATATGGATCCCAAACCGCCGAGGCATATTCCAGAATAGGTCTTACAAGTGACAAATAGCCTAATTCTTTAGCAGAGGTACTACTTCCTTTTAATACCCTCATTACAAAGTGCAGGGATTTGTAAGCTTTTGAAACTACACATCCTACATGACTACTCCATTTCATATCATTCCTTACGTGAACGCCCAAATATTTGCAAGAATCTTCTTCTACAAGTATTTCCGAGCCAATGTTATATTGAAAATCCTGCTTTCGCACTTTCCCTATTTTTAAGAGACTACATTTTCTTGTGTTTATTTTCATTTTATTTAAAATCGCCCACTTATAGACCAGGTTCAGGTCCTCTTGAAGCACTTCATTGTCTTGTGAGTCATGTATCTTTCGATATATTACACAATCATCCGCAAACAATCGACAGTCACTGCGAATCCCATTTGGTAAGTCATTTATAAACGCCAAAAATAACAAAGTTCCGATTACGCTGCCCTGAGGGATACCCGACGTTACGGTAATTTATTCCGAGAATATGCCTTCGACTTTCACTTTCTGAGAACGACCCGTCAAAAATTCCTGGATCCATAAAATTACTCTTCTATCAATCTTCGTCGAAGCTAATTTATGGAGTAGCATGTCATGCGGCACGACATCAAATGCCTTCGCAAAATCTATAATCACGGCGTCGACTGAAACTCCATGGTCTAACGATTCGCTAATGTCTTGAAAAAGTGATAGCATCTGACTCTCGCATGAGTAACCTTTCCAAAATCCATGTTGCCTATCATTAAACCATGATAATGTTTCCCACTGTTCCCTCAAGTAGTCGCAAATGAGATGCCCCATCTGTTTACAAACGATGGACGTAAGGCTAACCGGCCTGTAGTAGCCCAATTCAAGTCTGCTCCCTCCCTTAAATATTGGCACTACCGTAGCTCTTTTCCAGTCATCTGGGATTTGCGCATTCTATATGGACACATTAAACATCACCTCCAAGTATCGTGCCACGGCCCTACCTCCTAGTTTAAGTACTTCACTAACAATATTATCAGGACCCTTTGATACATTGAAACGTAGTTTTTGTATTAGTTTTACAATTGCTGACTGGTTTATTTGGAACAGGGGAGCCCCTGATTCGTCGTTAAGGTCCAACACACAGCTATTGGATTTATTGAACACACTACCGTAAAAGACATTTAATTCATTAGCAATGGCCTGTTTGTCAGTAATTAATTTACCGTCACCGGACATTATCATCGACAAATTATTTGAATTTCCCTTTCTTCTCCTAACATAACTGACAGACATTCATTCATCAGAAGATGTCAGGTGTATATTACAAGTGAGGGAGGATATTTTCAGCATCGCCTATGAGCACAGTAAGTACACATGATCGAACATGTTTGGTAAAGTGTGAAAGTGCGCGCCACCACCAGCTGAACCGGGTACGCGCGCCCGCGATCTGCGCCAGTCACAGCCGGCTTAGCTTGCCATGTTTATCGGGTTGCACATAGATAATACCATGCACATCCAACATGTGTTTCTGTGATGACTGTACGTGTGAGCTTACATAAAATTCACACTTGTATGTCTACCTCCTATTATTCCCATTTCAAGGACGTTGGGGATTAGATGAGATGAACTTCTAGCTAATCTGGCGGGAGGAGTTTACGTCCTGAGGCCAACCCCATAAAAGGAGATCAATGAGAGCTTAAATGAATTAAAATGAATTGAAAACTGGCAAGAAGTTTGGAAGCATGTGGCCTATTGCAGTGAACCGTCTCATCATTCGCCTGGAGCTGAAAATGGGAAACTAGGGACATTACTTCGAGGGCAGCCAACGATAGGGTTCAAACTTACTCAACTACCAAGTCCACAGATAGCTTGCCCCATGAACTAGCCCTGTGCCTTACAGACCTTAGCAACAACTGTTGGCAATACTACTAATAATAGCCATGTTGCACAGCCTGCAGGCTAAACTTGCTGAAAAAGTGTCTAAATATTTGGATGTGGTGGAGACTATCAAGAGAGTTCAAATTGTACCAATAGTCATCTCATTCACTAGTGTGGTTCCTAAACATTTTCTGCAAGGCTTAAAAGAGCTTGATCTGAACATTAATCTGTATAAATTAATACAGAAGGCAGTGATGTTGGCTGCAATTAGTATAGTTCATAATTTCATTGGCAGTGACCTAAATAAAGGTGATGATTATGCTTTAATTCAATGTTTTTTTTGAAGGCGACAAAAATCACGACACTCATACGTTGTTGGCATGTTAAAGAACCCATTTGAATTCAGTAGGCCGTGTTCAATGGCAAAATTAATCTCGGGATTTTCCGCCATCACAAAGTTCCTCCATTCTCTATTTGAAAGCGCTGTGTTGTCAAGGAGTTTAGATATCTAACCTCCTTGACTTTCATAGCGTTCAAAGGAACGAAATTCGACATGCAAGCTACCCTCTTGGTGTCAATTAACAAAGCTTGCACCAGGCACCCGAGGCCATACGATATTATTATTATTATTACCAGACACTGATCTGAGAATAACAGTGATAATAATAATTAGATTATAGACTAAAAATAATCGATAATGTCACAAAATTTCATGTCCCGTCATTTGCCTGGGGATGAAAATGGAAAACCACCACGGGATTGAAAACTACGGTCTCCTGATACCAGTGAGGCACGAGGAAGCGCATCAGCGGCCGGATATAATAATAATAATAATAATAATAATAATAGTCTAATAATAATAATAATAATAATAATAATAATAATAATAATAATAATAATAATAATAATAATAATCTCGCAGTCCTTTGCGATGTTGACGAACTATCCCAAAACCCTCCACTCTCCTTCTAGAATATACTGTACTTTCACGCCCAAGGCACAAACCCAATAACTGCCACTGGACCTGCTACATAGACACAACTCACTATTCCATTGCTTCTGAATCCATAAAGATAAGCTCAAAACAAATATACGATAGCCTACTACTGACGACGCTCTCTTCTTTCCAATTAGTTCTTTTAAATTAACACCTCCGTCCGCCACTGCAACATACAGTTGGAAGCTCAATGAGGTCCACGAGTAAGATTTAAAAAAACATCACGTATGCAGAAATAGTCCACAAGTTAAAAACTGAGATTTCCATCCTGTACAAATACCTCAGTATGATACAAACAAAGCGCGAAAATATAAATATAGCAGGGCATTGTTACTTTGTGGCAGAGGCGAGTTTATTTAGTAACATTTGCCCAGAAATACGGTTCAACTAAATTTGCATAATAAACCGCAACGCTCGCCATATATTCTGTATAAAAAAGGATAGCATGTGGAAATGTATTTTGCAACGAAAGCCGCATACTAGGAATAAAGAGAACTATTATTGTGGTTGATAGAAACGTGAATGCAATGAAATAAAAAAAGGGAAAGCAAAGCCAACTTCGAGCAGGCCATGGAGGCCCTTGAAGCAGTGGAAGGTAGAGGTTTCCACCCTTCGGGACATCGGCACTACCACTGTCATCGTAATGTACAGGCCATCATGCAGCGACTCTTAACGATTGATCAGCCGATCGGTAGGGGGTAGAGATGGCGACCATTATCGGTAGGGGGTAGAGATGGCGACCATTTTGCTTTGTGCTGTGTTTTTTATGTCTTTTATGAATGAGTATCCGCGTGAAAAGTGTAACTTGAGAACGCTTCTACTTACATCATCTAGAATGAGGATTATTTATTTTCTGAAACAAATGTTCATTTTGTAGGTAGGTTATTGTATCTACGCAGATTTTGCGTTGCATGTTTGCCATCACACAGAAGGTTATGTTTTAGTTAGGACCTCTATATCACTTATTACTTCGACTCATACAAGGTTTTTTGGATGGTAATAAAATGTTCTTAGTTCAGGAAACCTCCTTCCCAGGTCGCAGGTATGTCAAAAGTTTGTTTATAGCAACCACCGGTATTATGAAAGAAATTATAATGTGGCTTGCTTCTCCTTCCCCACCACGACAATTTAAGAAAGCAATGCATAGGCCTACACAACATTCCTAGAAATTATTGGTAGTTACATTACGGGGAATACAAGAGTGTGTGTTAACATTTCCCTGAAAGTAAGATACCATTCTTCGGGAGAGAAGGGCTAATTGCCTTGATGGTAGGTTGTTAATATGGTTTCAATTATTGTAAGAAGTTCACAAACTTCAGCCTATGCTAGGACTGGAAACATTTCTAATATGATAATGCTGAGGTTAAGTTACTTACCGTATGTAAATAAGAGAAGCGATATCCAGTATTCAGTATCGACTGAAGTCAGTCCAAGTTACATTATTTGTGAGAATGGTCTCTCGATCAAGCTCAAGTGAATATGGTAATGTTTTCGTGGCAGCATTTGTGTAGGCTACTGTATTTACATTAATGGGATTGTTGGGACCTGGTATATTTACTGTAGGTTATTAATACCTGATTTCAAAATTACAACCCATTGTAAATTCCTGATGCAAGAAACAAGTTAGATTGAGTCATAGAAAATAAGTGCTGATAGGATAGGCCCTGTTTAAGTCACCTTGAGGGTGGCCTGTGCATTGATTACAGTTAGAGATAGGTTACATTGTGCTTTGTCATCCACGAGCAGTTTAGGACGTGATCTGTTGAATAGCCAAGAGTGATGTGGGGTTTTCTCAGGCATCTACCATAAACCTTTTCAAAGTGGTGAACATCGAGAAAATGGCCAAGAATAGATCTTATTCTTGACGTCAAAATACTGCAATTTAGCCCTGTTTGTGTGTTTCAACGTCCTAGTAAATGTACCGGCAATGTACCATTTTGTTCACTCTCATTAATGCCAGCTACATCGGCTGGATTCGAACAAGCGCAGCGATAATTAGGCGTAGACCTATGTAGTGGTAACGGATGGAAGTACCAATCAGCCCTAAATAGCATTGCTATTTTTCTACGTCTTGAAGAGGGAGCGTAATTTATATTAGGTTTGAAGAGACTGCGTGTGAGACTGACTGCTGCTGCGACTATAACAACCCTAGGCGTGACGTCACAGTAGGAACCTTACGGCCTGTACATTACGACGGCAGTGGCACTACCGACTGAGCTATGCAGCCCCCTGTATGTAATGCTTATAACTAAAACATGAGCATGGACGTGTGCTAATTTGTCATGGTGCTTGCTTCTGAAAATTATTTGACGCTAAAATGATGGAAGCTTGCTTCGAACCTTTGTTGTCTGTGTGTCATGTTAGGGACGTGGGATGTCGTGGCTGTCATCTCAGTATAATTGGATATGTAATGAGTCTGTATGATTTCCTGTGCTAACATTGTGTACTTATATCGTCCTAATCACGTACCAAGCTGCTGTTTTAGCTTTCCTCTGGAATATACCACCTTTTTGGAAGCCTTCATAGGGAGGTTATGGCTGCTTGAACTTTTAGTTCTCGCAGCAAAGTGCTTTACAAAATGGGAGGTAGCGCGCAGTTCGCTACTCCAGTGGGGGACCGGGCGGGGACACCAAGAGCCCGCTGATGAGCCAGCTTGGTGCCCTAGGCGAAACCCCACACAAGACAGGCACAAACCTAGAAGAATTGCTGAGTTTCAATTCACTGTCAAAGCCAATATACCATCTTTCCTCTGGAAAGCTTAACATGATTTTTCCAAAGTCGTCACCATTTGCTTCAATTTAATTATTAAAACTTATCATTCTGAACTAAAACTCAAGCGTACCTCTACATGAAAACTGACAGTAGTCATAGAGACGTCTGATATAGGCCTAATGGCCTTTATGATACAGCATAAAGATATTGATGGCTGGGGTTCCGCAGGGTTTTTTACCTTAAATTTATTGAAATCAATAATTTGTTACTTTTATAGTACTTCTCCTGCCTTTCAGTTTTAAATTCTTGTTAATGTACGAATAGAATGATATTACTAATAATTAGCATATTAAATATTTGATTTTTATTAGGCTAAGTAATTTCAGAAGTATGCAATAACAAAGAACAAAACAAAATTTGTCTTCGCATGTCAAACAGTAGGCGCTGTATCTGCCCCAACCTCCACGATTTTTTTGAGTCTTTCTCTGGGCGCGTCCCATCCCGAATCTAAAAATAAAATATCGCAACTTTCAAACTTGATTCCTTGTTATTTTCCTCATAAATTCTCACTTTTCCGTGTTAACACACCTACAACAGAAATTATAAAATGTGACTCGGCATGTACGCACGCTTCTCACAAACGTCTATATCCTTGAAGCGCTTCATGTAACTACTGAAGCTCAATTTCTTTTGACATAGAATACGTACTGTTAATGTAGGACTAACATACACTATAACAAGCCTAATATGAAGTGTCGTTCAAAATCAGGACGTCCCAATTTTGATTAGCCCTTAGCGCCCCTATTTGGACAGACTGTGACATAAGTTACAATACATGTCTTCACATCTTCAGGGTTCGTGTTACATATCGACTGAAATTTTAAAACTATGGCTTTAAGTTACAAAATGTGATGTTGTAATTACCAGAATGGATTTCTCAAGTAAAATAGTCTACATGTGTAGCTGACTACCACAAAAATATCTAAATATTTCTGCGAAACATTTTTAATAACGTTTGAAACACTACCAAGCGTGTGTTCGTGGCCTCGAGTCTACTCAAATTGCTGGGCTACCGACCAAGGTTAGCCTTGCTACGCAGATGTCAACGTTCATCACTAACATTTTATCGAATCATCAGACCTCGTATAAAAGTAATTAGCAAAATACCAGAGGAATATGTCACATCAGTTTCATCATCTCCACAAATTGAAAGTCACGATTATCCGACCTAAACTGGACCAGGAATACGTCGGATCACCGAAAATACCGGATAATACAGAATAACTTTGAAAATGAACTAAAATTAATATGTAGGCTGTACTGTATTACTAAAACAATGACAAGTTTTATGGTACTCTATTTATCAATTCAATTGTACATACAATATAGAACGAAAACGTTCCAAAAGCCTCAAGAAAAGGAACTTGTCAACAATGTCTGCTTGCCTGCTGATTCGCGTTTTCTTGCTGCGAGACCTCGCCATGGACGAAATATCAACACCTCCGTTGAGCTTGCCTCAGACTGTTGCTCCACGTACATTAATGCCATAACCAATGCATTTGATCCTTCACTGTGAGATATCGTTTTATTCTTTTGTTGAACGGAACTTGTAGCTCAACCTAAGGGTGTCCGCTGGAAAAAGCTACAGACTCAGGCGAGCCGAACATGTCCTCGGACACTCCCGGTACTAAAAGCCATACGATAAATATATAATAAATACATTCTTTTGTTCTACAATACCTCGTTCTTCATCCTCATTTTCGTTAGCATTCACGAAATCAATAATATCAGTGCCAGTCAGTGCAAACAGCTGATCTTGTGCACACCACTTACTCACATGCTGAGTCGTAGCATCCTCACAGCCAGGAATGCAATTCAGCTAGGGAACAATGTCGGATAATACGGAATGTCGCATAAGCGAAGGTCGGTTGAGCGGGATCTATTGTATGTACCGTCAAGGCCTATATTAATAAAGTATTTTTAAACAATACTTGTAAAAGCCTTAAGTTTTATGTATACAGGATAAATATTTGACTGAAAATGTGAAATTAATTTTCAATATAAGGATGGCATGGAAGTTACGGGGGTTTAGAAATTCTGAAAATGGTTGCCCTAAAAATAAATATAAAAAGTAGGTTGGCTCAGCCAAGGAAAGTATTCCAGGAAAGAAATATGTTGATATCAAATACAGATTTAGTAATTGGAAAGTCGTTTTCAAAAGCAATTCTCTGGAGCGTGGTGCGCTTGGAAGTGAAACTTGGACTGTTGGCGCAATAGAAGAGAGGAGAACAGAAGCATTTGAAATGTGGTGTTACAGGAGAGTGATGAAGTTCAGATGGGTAAATAGAGTAACAAATTAAGAGGTATTAAGAGTGGGAGAGGAGATGTGTTTCTTGTGACTGCTAATGACGAGAAGAGATAGGTTGGTATTACACCTACTAATACCAAGGAATAACAAACTCAGTTATGGAAAGAAGGGTCAAGGACAACAATTGTAGGTTTAGACCATGGTTAGAATATATCAAACAGATTACCTCGGATGTTAGGTGTGGTAGTTATGTAGAGATTAAAAAATTCGCTAAGGAGTGGGAGGCATGAAGAGCTGCATCAAACTAGTCAAAACACTGAAAACGCACACATTAACAAAATTAAATTATCACTTAATACAGGTTGCATTGTACCAGACGTAAAAGTTTTAATGGGCATCGACGTTGTACCAACAGCTGTAGCATATTCCACATTGGGTCATTTGTGGCGGTCCATCCAAACAGTGTTACTCCGCCGAAACGAGGCGGTAATTGTAGAGAAAGAGAACTGATTACTATCAGATTACTGCTAAATGTAAATGTTACGGCTGAATGAGATTAATTAGTGTGGTCACGTAGCGGGTGTTAGACTACCTGCGTGTGGTCCACACACAACTCTCATTAATACAGTATAATCTAATATCTTAACATCCTCCGGCGCGCCAGATTCTTATCGACAAGGCTATTGTATTAGATCGCGGCTTTTGTCGGATCTTTGTATTCTCCACCGTTCTGAGTAGTGTGTGGTGTGGGTGGGGTGCCTTGTAAAGCTAGAAAACGGTCTGTTCCAGCATGATAACCACAGCAACAGTTTAAACATAACAATTTATCGAAACCTTTCAAGACGTTATTTTTGAACTTTACGGTTGTAAACATATTTTAACAAGATTTTCAGTAAAGAACATATAGCTTACTTTCTCCTAAATGCATGGGTATTGTTATAACTCTTTGTCCTTTTCAAGGAGTATAATTGAATGTTGGTTGTAGTAGCTTGTTGAAATACAACGAGCTATAGGGATATTAAACATGAATATGAGGTGCCCTTTGCTAGTGCTACCTCTGTAAAAAATTTCATTCAATTCGGTTTCACCGTGTTTGAATTGATATGGGGAATGGATTTGCACACATACATGGCAGCTATTTGCAAACTATTGGGCTGATGACCTTGTAGTCAGTCATAAGATGCTTTCCACAAAAAGGCATGTTGTTGCAAAATCTGGTAGAGATCAAATTATTAGGATGGTCGTAATTTGATTTAAGCTTTGAACATTTGTGTGGCCGCCATTACGTTTCCGTCAAGATGGCGGCGATATAAAACATGACTCTGAGTTGCTATTGCTAACTCTGTACCAAATTTCGTTCCATTCGGTTTCACCGTGTTCGAATTAATAGGGGGAATCGATTTTGGCACAATGATGGCCGCCATCCGCAAACTATTAGGTTAATGACCTATTAATTTGGTCAAAGGATTCTTCCTCCATAAAGGTATGTTGTTGCAAAATTTGGTAGAGATCGGATGATTAGGTTAGTCGTAATTTGATTTAAGCTTTGAACATTTGTGTGGCCGCCATTACGTTTCCGTCAAGATGGCGGCGATATAAAACATGGCACTGAGGTGTCCTTTGCTAGTGCTACCTTTGTACCAAATTTCGTTCAATTCGCATTCACCGTGTTCGAATTGATAGGGGGGGGGGGGGGACAGACATTCAGAGTACACACAATCACACACACACACAGACTCACACACACATACACACACACAGACAGACACACTTTTTTTCGCCCTGTGTTGATCTCATAAGTCTACTTTCATTTTTTGCAAAAATCGAAAGTAGGCTAAAAAGGAAGGAAACTTGTAGTTTTACATGACCGTTAATCTAGCGATCATGAGCCACGGGACCTCCTTTTTATGTGGCATCCGAACCACAGGACATGCCAATTCACATCGAAATTCTCACATGCATCGACCGGAAATCTAATCCGTGAAAGTACTTTCTAAAATTAATTATTTGTATGTACAGTACCGGTCAAAAGTGTAAGACCACATAAGGAAATCATGATATGTCACCTAATAAAACCTAAACTTGTGGCACTAGAGCTCTGCGATCTTTTTACTGAGCTTTTACAGCTGATAGAATATATATGTCCTGATTTCGTTCAATTGGGCCAAGTATTGTAGAAGTTTTGATTTTTTGTCTGTTGGAAGGTCACACCAAAAATCACCATTTTCAGAGGTATAATGTACTAGCAGAAGTACCCATTCTTCGAACGGTCTTCGGTATTAATAACCAGACGTTATCAATTGAGCTACTGTTGCAATGGTTAGGGGCTTGGAACCTGTTTGTTGACAAAGAAAAATGATTAGTTAAAATGTGCTCTCAAACTAAATTTACCTAATGTGTTCTTCCTGACGTGAAAATAGAATTGAAAACCTCGTTGAAGAATCGCAATACACGCCACATACAAACTGACCCTAACCGTTGTGTCAAGTGCCCAACCACAGGAAGACCCCTTATATAAATTATAAAGGCTTGTGGTGCATGAAAATTCAGGTATTTTAGCCTCCGATGGCCTGAATTCCTAAAAGCAGCAAAAAATAGTCTACTATTTCAAATCAGGAATTTTTGAAAATAATGTTGCTGTTTGCAGATATAATAGACCTTCTGTACGACATATCGCAAGTGTAAGTCATGTGAAAAAAATCTACGGTACTCATTGAACCCCTTAAGCACATTGACGAATTTTACAGTTTTAGTTTGATCCGTGATAACCATATAGCCATTTGCAAACTTTCACGGAAATGTAATAAATGGAGTGGCATTACTTCATGCAGAAATAGATTGAAAGTTGGATGTCACCTCTTGAGATACCGTTGCCATGGTTACTGGCTTGCACTCCTTCATTAGTTTATTAAACTAGGACAAAATATCGAAGTTGTCGCATAAAGACCGGACACAGCTCATTTTACGCCCATCGATGCGAGAAACAATACTCGGTACGTCCCTACGGGACAACAAACACCACATTTTAAGGCCCTAAAACCAACAGTTTCAAAGATATTCACAGAAAACTATCTTCGCTCTGATAAACTGATGAACTAATGGTAAGTCCGTTTCCATGGCAACAGTACATCAAGGTAGACATTCGATTTTCTGTATATCCCTGTAGGAGGCAATGCCAATCCATTTATTATCTTTTTCAAGATATATAATAACACAATAAGAACAGGGTAGCGCGCCTGCCTCTCATTCGGAGGCCCCGGGTTCGATTCCTGGCTCCATGAGAGATTATAGACACTGCCTTGAGTGCTGCAACGGGGTGCACTCAGCTTCGTGAGGACAAACGAGTAGCTGTCTAATAGTGAGGCAGCGCCCCGGTCACGAAGAACAAGATTAACGGCCGAGGGATCACGATGCACTGACCACGCGTGACCACAATATCTGCAGGCCAAATGGCTGGGAAGCGGTCGAATGATAGGTCTAGGCCCTTCATGGGCTGTAGTGCCAGGGGTTAAAAATTTAGGGAAAGCGCCTAATACCATATTTAATTTTTAAGCACTACAGTAGCAGCTACTAAATAAAGGTAGCGATATAGCTACGTTCAATTTCATAAACACTGTTTTTTTTTCTACGGGCGAGTATCCACTCCGGCAAAAATCACACTAACTACTCTTCTAAAATTTACACAAGACATGATTTTTAAAGCACTCTTCTGTATGTTGAGGTAAAGAGATATACCACATGGAAAGATACAATAAGATGTTGGCAAATCTGAGTTCAATAAACTGCTGTTCAAAACAGGCCTTGTGTTAAATCTGCAGAAGCTTTCGGTACAGGTTATGCGGCCCATGTTCGTAACATGGAATGTTTTAGTTTGATAATGCATTTACACCATGTGCGAGGGCAACGCATTTCCAAGATCTCTAAAACACAGAATAATCAGGAAATTGGAGAAAAATTTAAAGTGGGAGCGAAGATTCAAGGAGAAATAATTTCATATTTGAGATTTGCTGATGACATCGTCATCTTGGACGATACGCCAGACGATTTGAACGAGTTTTTGAATGGTATGGACTCCGTCTTGAGGAAAGAATCCATGATGAAAATCAATAAATGTAAAAACAAAATTAATAAAATGCAGTCGAAATAAATCAAAAACCTCTATGGACATAAAATTGGCAGGTGAAACGCTACGGGAAGTAGGAGACTTATGTTATTTAGGAAACAAAATGTCCAGTGATGGACGAAGCAAAGAGGATATAAAAAGCAAGTTGGCTCAGGCAAGGAAGGCATTTCTAAAGAAAAGGAATCTGTTGACATCGAATTTCTGGCGACTGCTAATGAAGAGAAGAGATTGGTAGGACACCTATTAAGCCACCCAGGAATAGCAAGCTTAGTTATGGATGGGAGGGTCGAGGACGAGAACTGTAGGGGTAGACCAGGGTTAAACAGATTGCCTCAGATGTAGGGTGTGGTAGCTATGTAGAGATGAAACGATTAGCTCAGGAGTGGGAGGCATGGAGCGCTACATCAAACCAGTCAAAAACTGAACCCAACAACATCAATCAGGTATTTGAATTAGGCTACTTACAGAGGCATATGAGGCAAAAGGGTTGTTGGAGAATTTCAATCATGGGATGTAACACTGGAAAAGACTGCATAATGTACATCAGCGGCCAAGGTGAAATATATGTTACTATAGGTATATTAATAGCTAAATGTTGACGTTCAAATCATCAATAAGAGTGGCAAAATTACACCCAGAATAGCTTAAGGAAAAATACTTTTAATTCCCCATATTCCGATAGATTTGCCATTCCAGTGTGCAAGAGTGCAGTTCCCTCGTGAAACAATATTAGCAATTTCTATTAACAAAGCGCAATGACACACACTTAACAGCAGCAGGTGTACAATTAGACAAAACCATTTTTTCCCATGGGCAACTGTATGTGGCGTGCTCGCGTTATCCGGACAACAAAATCGTAATGTCTCAGCAGAAGATGGCAAAACCAAAAACGTAATTTTCAAACGTGTTCACATAATGTAACATCGTACCCTGCAGACTTTCACAACTCTATAAAATCTCCACTTTGCTACTCTTATCAATATACTGTATGTATCAGAATTTTCAGAATTAGAAAGGACCCACCTGTAGCCGCGATTGCTGTAATAGAATAAACCAATTATGAGCAATAAGGCACCGTCCCCATTGTCTCGATCGCGATCGAAGCCGCGGGTACCTGCTAGTATTCAAATATGAGCCGTTGTGTGCTAAAAATAATGAGAATAATGTAATGAATAAATTCATTATTGAAATAATAATTCAAGTATGAGCCATTGTGTGCTAAAGTAATGATAATCATAATTAGGGAACCAGTTGTGTTCTTGGGAATGAAAAGTCGAGACTTAGTAAAAGGCAAATCTGTTAATTATGGACGAAGATATAAATGAATTACGTTGAAATAAATATTAAACTTTGGAAGGCATCACGAATGTATTGATTGTCGCCTTTGAGCGCTAAATAATAAATGGTCACGCTAAAAATTGCGGTGAAGATAATGCCAGGAGTTATAATTGCGGGGATCAGCTGGGTGAAGTAATTGATTTTGTATGTGTTTGCTGTGACAAACTTTTTTTAAAAAGGGTGCTATATTATTGTCAATCATGGAATTGTGTGCGAATACCTTTTCCCAAAGTCGCTTTTATTATTGTTAGGAGGAGTGGTTAGATACCCGTGGAAATTATTAGAGCGGTTATTGTCACAAAATCCAAAAATGTTATGTTATTACCACAATACTGTTCTGAAGGAAGGGTTGTCATCTGCACATCATTAAACCGACCGGAACTTTATGTGTGTAACGTTTACCTTGACTCTAAACGAGACATCACTTGGACCTGAATGTCATTCAGGAAATATGCGACGTTCTGAGAGGGAAACCACTAATTATTACTGGTGATATTAATGGCAAGCATGGCTCCAGGGGTTGCCTTATTGAGGATGCCCGAGGGAAACTCTTCTATGATCTCTGCAGTGCCTGAAATTTAAGTATACCCAATAATGGCAACAAGCCGACATATGCGTAGTAACTCTCAAAGTTTTGTAGATATACTGTAACTGCATGCTACTCCACACTCTTTCCGTTTTTATAAGCAGTTTTTAACTTTTATTCTTGTAATTTTTCCAATTAATCTCATAATTTATACTGTAATTAATTTTTTTAAAATTTTGTAACAAACTACAACCCTAATGTACTTTGTGTAATAGGGTTCCATTTACTGTAATGGATATTCAATAATAATAATAGATACCCTCGCTCTATGGAATTAGCCCTAAGCCCTCGAGAATGGAAGTGTCCTAGAGGCTGGCCAGAGAATCGAACCAGATGTCTCTCACATCGGAAGCCCCTTAGTTATGATGAATTTTGAATTCCTACTTCCCAGTGTTAAAACTCCGAAATTATAATCATACCTGAGCTACAGTAATAGGTCAGTGGAACCTCAGAATATTGTTGTTATATTAATGTGATGTGTAGCCTTCCCAAGTTCAGTTTCACGCTCGTATGAAAGCGGTGTTTAAAGTCCCGTCTAAGAAAGGAGGGAGCATTGACTCTCCTCCCCCTGTCATAAATTTAAGCCGGTAGTGTCTCGACGTTTTCTTAATGGAGGTCACGGTTGGGGTAGGCCCAGGACAGAGACAGACCTTGTCTACACTCTGATGTATTAAACCTTTTAATGGACCGGTAATCTGTACCGTGTTTTATATTGGTTCTTTATCCTTGCCGTTGCATTATAGATCCGCACTTCATGAATAATTAAATTGTCAATTGAGATAAAAATGAAAGTCCCTTTGCATTTTTGCATGATAAATGTTATTGTTCCCAAGTGATTGTTGGAGATATCGAGTAGCTGGGAATCTATTTCGAATTGAGTAAATCAGTAGTCTTTAACGCTTGTGGTACATGAGATTCCCGAAATCAAATACAGTTTTGGTAGTGTTGGAGAGAGGGATGATATATTGTGAATGTCATGTGGTACCCAAATGAATGGTAATTGTTGATACCATTGAATTGTATTTAACTCAAATTTCTTTTTAATATATTCAAATTTGGAATATTTAAGATGTGTATTGTAGCACCAAATTTTGAGAATAAAATAGTTTTATTAGTAGGATTTAGAATTTCATTTCAGTGAAGTGTTATCTTAAGCTTGATCCTATAATGTGTGAATCACTCAGTGGGAGGACGTTCTATGCCCCCAAAGAGATAATACTGAGCAGCTGGATTGTGATTAGCATACTTCTTTTACGAAAGGGCACAGTAATAATAACAAAAACAAATTAGTCACAGAAAATTTTTCTAAGTTTATGCCGTGTCTTGTGCGAGATTACGCTTAGTAACTCCGAGATGGTTCAACAGCGGGCTCTTGTGGTCTATTTGCGGACTACCAAAGGAGTGGCAAACTGTGCGATACCTCAATTCTTATTTAGAACACATCAGCTACTTTACAGCGAGTGCTAAAGGTTAAAACAGTCTTTCACCTCCCTATAAAGGCTTCCAAAATGATTGTATATTCAATTTCAGGGCCAAGCAATTAAAACGCAGCAACTTTTCTAGGTTTACGCCGTCTTTCGTGCGGGTCTTTTTTTATTGGCCGCGAAAGTCAAAATACCTACATTATTGAAATAAATTTGCCCAGTTCTGCAGTAAGATTAATATGAACACTAAATAAACTAATGTGACAGTCGATAGTCTTCGACATATTCGTCTGTGAATTTGGGTTTCTGATCATGGTAAAAAACGACAAAAAGCAGATAAATATTGGCCAACTGAAATATTCAGTTAACGAAAAACAAATCGATAAAAAGGATGAAAGCATACCGTGCAAAGTACAAAGCCCTATAACATTGTGAAACAGCGTAAAGTTCCAAATACTCACATACAATAACCGGCACAAAGAGTATAAAATTACACTCAAAATCACGTCTAGTTTCGTACCCCACAAACTACCTCTATAATTAAAACAGTTCATGTAGAGACTAACGCAGACTGCAAACCGCACTCGTTATAAACCTCACTCGTTATACTTATCGTAACATAGACTAACATCGCTCTGCGTTGAACGTGTTTAATAAGACATATTTAGGTTTTACTCGCTAAGCGTTGGAGATACAAGAAAATTGATAAGGACCTTTCGGATAGAAAATTAAATTTTAAACCTCGTAGTGCCATCAAAAGTTTGCTATTTCTTAGCGTTCTCTATTTATTTGAAATTGAAATATGAAAATAGTCGCCATTTTTAAATAGTGCAAAATATCGGTATCATAAGTTGCCTATGTAAGCCTGGTAAATCAGCTACGTCCATGCAAAATTTCATTTAAATCGAACCAGTAGTTCTTGTGTTATTGAGTAACACACAGACAGACAGACACACACCATCTCATTTTTATATAGTCTATTAGTATGATGAAATTAGTTTTCTGGGAATATCTAAGAAACTGTTCGTTTTAGAGCCATAAAATGTAGTTTTCGGGGACTCTTTACGGCTCTTTAGAGGCCCCGAGTTTTGTTTCTGACACCAAGGGGTTGAAAATGAGCTTTGTTTCGTCGTTGTACGCCATAATAATAATGATAATAATAATAATAATATAACAATATAGGGATAGGGATATAATAGACCTTACGTACCATACCCGCACGTGTAAATCGCGTGTAAAAATTCTAGAGTACACCTTGACCCCCTTAAGCGCATTATATACGTATTGATGAAATTTACAGCTTAAAATGGTTCCGTGATAACCTTATAGCCGTTTGCGAACGTTCACAGTAATGTAATAAATGGAATGGCATTGCGTCTTACAGAAACAGATGGACTCCTGAGATTATGTTGCCATGGTTACCGGCTTGCATTATTTCATTAGGTTAATAAATGAAATTAGTTTTCTGGGAATATCTCAAAAACGGTTGGTTTTAGGGCCTTAAAATGTGGTTTTCGGGGTCCCTTTTGGCCCCCGAGTTTCGTTTCTTTACCCACATTGAGGGGCTGAAAATAAGCTTGGTCTCACCCTTCTACGCCTATTTCAGCATGTATTTTAAGGGGGGTAGGCCCCCTTTTATGAGAGGTACCGAGAAGAGTTACATCAATGATTAGTGTCGTGCCTCTGATGGATATCTGTATCAAATTTTACGTTGATCCACCCAGCCGTTCTCGAGTTATAAGGACACAGAAAATTGTCCACAGATAGACAGACAGACAGACAAAAATTTAATTTCTGCGCGCATCCGTCATAAAACAGTCTGAAATATCGCAAATGTCCTTGGAAATTCAGAAAAAACAGAAAAACTTTCATATAGAGATTGCATATTTCTTTTTTAGACTTAGAAATCGTTGGGGATTATTTTGGTATAAATATACAGATTCCGAAAAAATGCAGAAACTTTTTTCTTTGCAGGTTAATGCGTTTTCACGCCAGCGCTAAAATAGTCGATGTCCTGATGACAACAAAATATCTCACGGCGAAATCCCACAAGCCAGAAATCTGTGCTTGGATGTCATCTGTTGAGTGAAAGTGGAACTACTAGACACGACAAGTTAGAAGCGGGTAGGTAGCAAGGAAGCCTTACGACAAGCGTGATAAGAATAAGGGAAAATCGACACTTGGCCCAATTGAACGAAATCAGGACGTATTATATTCTATCAAATGTAAGAGCTCAGTAAAAAAAATCGCATAGCTCTAGTGTCACAAGTATAGTTTTTAGGTGACATATCATGATTTCCTGATGTGGTCCTAAACTTTTGACCTGTACTGTATACAGAAATCATACGGTATTTTTTTCACACTACTTGAGCACGGAGGCTTCGGTGGCATAGTTGGTAGCATGCTGAGCTTCTATGCCCAAGATAGCGGGTTCAAACCTGGCCGAAGCCGTCGGATTTTTTAAGAGCGTTAAAAATCCCTCAGTATGCCTTCATTCGGAGGGGAAATAAAGCCGGCGATCCCATGTCATAGATTTATGGTTTGTTAAAGAACTTTCCACTAATTATGCCTGTGTGAAATTAAATTGTATAGGTTAAGAATGGAAACAACGCTCTTAGGTTCCTACGTACGTTGCCAAGAGCCGACTGTGGAGGCGTCTAGTAGCTAAGTTCTGAACTAGGCCTAGTATTCGTTGACGGTGGCGTTTGGCGGCAAAAGTAGGAACTATTAGAAAAATTCAAAGTTGCAGTCCTTACTTGAATTAAAAAAACTGATACACACACTAATACAGTCATCACAATTAACACCGGTTATCAGACAGATTCTACACACACCCAAAGTACACAGGGCTAAATGACCAACCAACTACTTGAACACACCTGCAAGGTTTATCGTCAATAATGAAATTGTCTTTTCATATTCTTTGCTGTTGACCTGTGGGTTATCTCTCATCACAACCGCGATGGGCAGCTTCATTAGGCCTATGTCTGGAAACCGAATGTTGGAATCCCGGTGCTGACAGCGGCTGTGGTATAATGTATTCCCTGGTATTTCAACACTCCCTCCAAGCAAATGCTGTTGTTGATTCTATTAGGGGCTTTGTGAGATAGTGGTAATGTAGCCCCGTGTGGGATTTTGTCTAATAACTAGAGTTATAGCGATAGCTCTATTACTCTGTGTATTTGTAATTCAGGTGAGGATTGGGTAGGAAACGGCCGTGGTATTAAGTTAGGAACCAACCCGGCATTTACCTGGAGTAGAAGTGGTGAGCCACGGAAACCACTTCCAGAATGGCTGAGGTGGGAATCGAACCTACCTCTTCTCAGTTTTAGCTCACGAAGCTGAGTGTGTTCTATTCCAGCCCTCATACCGGAACTAAATTTCTAGGCAGAGCCGGGAATCTAACCCGGACTCCCGTGGTGACAGCCAAGAATGCTAGCCACTACACCAAGGAGCCCTACGTTGGTTATGTGGTTAGAAACCTACAGAAACCCAAGAAATGAGATCTACTAGGCAAGGTGAGGAGTGAGGTAGTTTGCCATTGCTTTACTCACTGAGTGAATGCAGCAGTACATTGTCCCTATGAAGAGAACCTTTACACAGGAACTAGTTCAGCCCCGAATACCAATACTCAGAACCAGTGGCGAAATCTCGACCTGGGCGATATGATATGGAAGGACCCACAACAATAGGAAATAAAAAAATCAAATCAATATTTTGAATACACTACAGTACATTTTTAAATAATATGAAAGAAACCTTTAACTCTCCTTGAAGAAGATTATGTAAACTATGAAATATTAAAATATTACTTTGCGACTTTTTTCCCGGCTGAAGTCTTCTATTATTTCACTGAAATCTAAACTTGCTAATCGGTCACGGGAGGTCATAGCTGCACTGAAAATGAGAATATGAACTATAAATTAGTTTGAAAAGTATAATTAATTAATTAATTAAATTTAAAAAAAGTCCATGGCGCGGGGCCCTGGGCGGTCGCCCTCCTCGCCCTCCCCTAGATCCCCCCCTGCTCAGAACCATCCATATAATACATTGTGCAATTCAGTACAGGAAGTGTTGTTACCAACTGTACGGGAACGGACCACACATCGTGCAAACAATCAGCTAAGTACACAATCCACTCCAACCTGACCATTTGTGTATCTGCCCCTTAGGACGAGTAATTCCGTTTTCCAACGGGGTCGGGGATGAGATGCGATGAAAATCTTTGTGGCGGATGGCTTTTGCGGCTGGATGCCCTTCCTGACGCCAATCTCATGAGAGCAGTTAATGAGAGATGAAAGGAAAGATGCTGAATGAAACTGGGCAACGATGTGGAAGGAAGCAGCCGTAGCCTGTCAGAAGGTACCGTCCCAGCATTTGCCTGGAGTTGAAAATGGGGAAACCACGGAAAACACATTTCAAGGTCGGCTGACGATGGGGTTCTAACCCACGTCTACCGAGTCCGTGGAGAGCTTGGCCCGTGGCTTAGCACTGCACTTTAGTTAGCGTAGTTCCTACTTTTGTTACCAAATGCTACCGTCAACGACACCTAGCTGTGAACTTGACTACTAGATGTTACCGTAACCAGCACCTGGCGACGAATGTGGGAACTTATAGAGCGTTGTTCAAATCCAACCTACAAATTTAGCTTCACACAATAGTAGTTAGTGGAAGATTCTTTTACATGCCATAACTCTATGCTTCCCTCGGTGGCTTTACTTCCCCTCCAATGGAAGGCATATTGAGGGGGATGAGATGGGATGCACGTCTATGTAGCGGTTTGCATCTATGGCCGAATGCACTTTCTGACGCCAACCTCATGAAAGGAGTTATGATATGAGTAATGAGAGATGAAATGAATAAAGATGAATGAAACTCGGCATGGATGTGGAAGGAAGCGGCCATGACCTGTCAGAGGGTAACTTCGCTACATTTGCCTGGAGTTGAAATCACGGGAAACCATTTCAAGGATGGCCGAAGGTGGGGCTCGAGCCCACAAGCTCTTGGTCCAATGGCCTTGCACTGTGCGTTAGCGAGTGTAGCTACCACATACTACGTTTACATGGCAAACTCAAATCGGTTTGAATACGATCCTGTTTTTAGTACGATGCCCGTTTACATGAGCAGTTTCAGTTCGCATAGAAATCGATTTCAATACGGTATTAAGTCTCAGGCTGATTTTGGAAGGTAGAATAAGAAAAAGTAAGAGAACGTTCATGACATTTGTAGACTTTAAAAGGCTTTTGATAACGTTGTTTGGACTAAATTGTTTGGCATTTTGAAAATGATTGAAATAAAGTACAGGGATAGGAGGGTGATCTACAATGTATACAGAAACCAGACAGCAGTCATTCGAGCTGAAGGACATGGGAGAGAAGCTGGTATTCAGAAAGGCGTAAGGCAAGGCTGCTACTTATCACCCATACTTTTCAATCTTTACATTGAGCAAGCTATGAAGGAAATGGGAGAAAAGTTTAACGTGGGAGTGAAGATTCAAGGTGAAATAATTTCAACTCTGAGATTTGCCGATGACATCGTCATCTTGGCCAACACGACTGAGGATTTGAATGAGTTTTTGAATGGTATGGACTCCGTCTTGAGGAAAGTATTCATGATGAAAATTAATAAATGTAAAACAAAAATACTGGAATGCAGCCGAAATAAATCAGAAACCTCTATGGACATAAAATTGGCTGGTGAAAAACTAAAGGAAGTAGGAGACTTCGGTTACTTAGGAAGCAAAATAACCAGTGATGGACGAAGCAAAGAGAATATAAAAAGTAGGTTGGCTCAGGCAATTAAAGCATTTCTACAGAAAAGGAATCTGTTGACATCGAATATAGATTTAGGTATTAGGAAGACATTTTTGAAGACCTTTGTCTGGAGCGTCGCACTCTATGGAAGTGAAACTTGGACTATTGATGCAGCAGAAAAGAGGAGAATTGAAGCATTTGAAATGTGGTGTTACAGGAGAATGATGAAGATCAGAAGGGTAGATAGGGTTACAAACGAAGAGGTGTTAAGACTAGTGGGAGAGGAGAGATGTTTCTGGCGACTGCTAATGAACAGAAGAGATAGGTTGGTAGGACACATACTAAGACACCCAGGAATAGCAAGCTTAGTTATGGAAGGAAGGGTCGAGTGCAAGAACTGTAGGGGTAGACCAAGGTTAGAATATGTTAAACAGATTGCCTCAGATGTAGGGTGTGTTAGCTATGTAGAGATGAAACTATTAGTTCAGGACAGGGAGGCATGGAGAACTGCATCAAACCAGTCAAAAGACTGAAGACTCAAACAACAACAACAACGGTATATAATAATGAAGACCCCACCGAAAGAACAGGGTAAGTCCATCTTTTTCAGAATTGAGTTTATGGTGTATTCGTCACTAGCCATCGTCACTACAGATCAGTTGGAATTAAATTCAAATAAAGCAGTAAGTCACCGAGATACAGAGGTTTTTCTATTTAGTGGAAACGGAAAGAACGTCCCATTTCCTCTCACTTTTTTCATATCTTAACTTTAGTTGTTATTTGTTTTACATATAGCCTACTGTACTTCCTTTATGAGAAATACATTTGACAAAAATAAATATTGTTTACCCTCAATTGGGGTGTTTTAAGTATTTAATTTTAGTGTTGAAAGTTTAAATTCGCTCTCCTGAAAAATTTACAGAATGTGACTTTCCCCGCTTTTCCCGTGGAGTCTTCATTGTTGGCGAACCTGCAGTTATATTGGCTAACTCGTATTAAACAGCAAAACATAATAGACCCGTAATTATCATCCGACGTTTTCTTTGACGGGTTGTTTGTAAACATGAGAAATGAATGCGCGGAAGATTTTGATGTTGTTTGTTCTTAACAAGTTTATGTTCAGTTTAATAACGATAAAATGTTATTGGTTTTACGTCCCTTTTAATTACTGAAGCTATTAGAGACTCCGTGCTGCCGGAATGTTGCCCCGAATGAGCGTGCCAGTAAACCTACTGACACGGCTCCCTGGCATTTAGGGCTAACTAAACACCCTGACTGCGCCAGGATTCGATCCTGCTACCTTGGGAAAAGCAGGCGAGAAAGTTACCACTGCGCCACTCACCCAGTCAATGTTCAATGTATTCAATCTAGTGGACAAATGGGAAAAGGAACGGATTAAGCGGCAAAGTGAGACGGTGTATTTTCACTTTTTCCGTTGACCACATTTTATGTACGAATACACCAGACATTAAAGGTAAGACAGACAAAAAATACATTAACGCTAAAAACGCGTTTACATGACGGTATCCAATACGCTAAGTGTACTCAAATCGATTTGAGTTCGCCATGTAAACGCACTAGCTGTTGGTATAGTATGCTATTATAACTTGGATAACAGGTACCGAAGCAGATTTCTTCAAGGATATTCTGCACTCAACTTTAATGTGGTTAGTCGTTCTTTTAAGAAGAACTTTCAGTAAAGCTCTGCGCCGTATTAACATTTAGACAATAAACTGTATTTTTTCTGGCCAAAAGGCGGAGGTATAGCAAGTTTGCCCCTTACTTAGGAGGTCCCGGGTTCGCTTCCCGGGACCATGAAGGATTTTAGGAATGGCATGAGGGTTGAAGCGGGACGCACTCAGACTGGGGAGGATAATTAAATAGATGTCTGATCCGGGAGGCAGTGCCCCTGGTTGTAAAAGCCTCGATTAACTGCCGAGGGGATATGTCTCGCTGACTACGCGTTATCTGGCAATCTTCAGGCCATATGACTGAGCAACGGTAGCTTGGGAGGCTAAAGTCCTCAATCGACTGTAGATCTAACAAGGAAGAAGAAGGAAGATTGCAGTTATATGTAACCTTGAAACTTGTGATTATGAGACACGGGACCTCCTTTTAACGTGGAATCTGAATCACAGGCATGGTACTTCACTTCGAAAATCTTACGTGTATTGACTGGGAATCGAACCTTGGTGAGAGGCCAACAGCTTGACCGCTGTGCCATCACGCCCGCGTAGATCTACCAGTACAGGATTGTTTAATAAAACATTTTAGCATGCATTTTGTTGAACACAACTTAAAATTACAAGTAACAACGTATTTAAGCCAGGCACGTCGGAAAGTGAGTCTTCGTAATGGAAGTTGCTGCATAGATTGGAACGAAATTGGAGAGAAGGGTCGTTACGAAAGTTTCATTAATGCTCTCTGGGAAGCATGTATTCGCAGATGCGTAGATAAAATTTATTTCCGGTACCGGGGATCGAACCCGGGTCTCCTGGGTTAAAGCCAGTTGTCATGACCACTAGACCATACCGGATTCGCTGATGTAATGGCATTCTTGACTAACTATTGCAAAGGACATCTAACAATGTAAGTTTTTACTATCTTCGCGTTCATCCCATTATTGTCATGTCTTTCTTGGCATATGTTCCAGGCTTCTCGAGGTTAATGTAGGCCACATCAATATCCCTTTGAAACAAATGTCATGTGGGATTCTCGACTTCACTTTTTGGACTTTCATGCCTATGTTTTAAGCATTCTTGTATTTCCGTACTCGGGAGTATCGTAACTTGAACGTTGTAGCGTAGCGGAGCTAGGATGCTGACGGCTGAACTGTACAGTACGTTAATAATAAGGTCATACTCTCAGTAAGTTCTTGAATACACTACATTAGTCCCAAAAATGAGTGTTGTCTTATGAAATTACTTTGTGCCCTTGTTCGTGTATGCAATTGCATGCAACTCCGTATTTCCTTCATATTAACCTTTCAATAAATGCTCGTAATTTAACGCATATTCGTAGGTTAAAACAATTCCGTACAACCATTTTGTTTCTTCACATTTCGTTGACATCAGCCAGTGGTGCTGTGTATTATGTGTTTGATCAAGCTAACGCTCATAAATCAATAACTAGAAAATGCCAATTTAGTTTGACAACATTTTGTGCGAAGAAAATACATACCGTATTTCCAACACTTGATTTATGTGCGGCTAAATTCATTTGAGATCTACGAATTATAATAATGATGTGATACCAATTCTATGCTCGTCGTTCAACTACTTGTTGATGAATAATTGAATTTTGACAAATATTTGTGGGAAGACATTCCCTAATACAAACACACGATTCCTGTTGATGGTGCATTGGAAGTGAACTACCTCCTAACCTAAGATGTGCGGTCATAACGTTGCCTACGTGTCTATGCAGTGGTCAATGTCATGGAACTTAGCCTCCAATAATAGAAAGCCTACTCAATCGCGGCGTTCTCTGCAACAACAGTATCCTCCTAGCAGTGCGCGTATTGACCACTGCAGCGCTGATTCCCCACCCAACATTAGCATATAATGGCATTGCTATCGCAAGGTAATACCAGCACAAATTAATATATAGACTATGTTTGCAGTACATGAACATACGTTGTTGAGTAGAATGGAGTAAAATATAAGTGATGTTCATCTTTTACTAGTAGGAGTTCGTTTCATCTTCGGATTTCCATTATATATCACGCACAACTAACGAAACTAATGTCTGATTTGCACGAGAGTACGGTACGGTTGCACTGAACTGGCGTCCCATAGACCTAGGGGTTCAGTGAAAAGGAACGACTTTAACAATTTTTCTTGATTCTCTTTTCTCATATTTTGTTCTTCTTCTCAAGAAGTATTCTCGGCGAAACTCATCTGTCATGTCATTGGTGTAGTTAGTGACAGAGGGGCGCAGAAACTTCTGCAATATTAACTTGCTCAGTTCCTCAGGGTGATCACACACTCCACACTGTAGGATAGGTGTTTTAGCAACATGTGGCAACAGTATTGTGGTTAATGTTTGTGCTATTCTTGGACTGCCCAGCGTAACCGATATCATTTCGTCCGTTACTTCTTCCAGTCTCATCAGCAGCGAAACAAAACCTGGCTTAGGATATCGGAGACCTCCTCTGTCTTTGAATTTTATAAGTGACATCACTGGGGATTGACTCTGGATACTACTAATTTTATCAAGGCACTCTTGACATGATATATGGTCTTCGACAGTTCGTACCAAATACCCTCCAATATAGGCCATTGCAGCACTCGTCATAGAATCACATGGCACCCCTTCAGCTTCATTTGCGATGCTTTCTAATTGTGTTTGAAATTTTCTTGCTAAATCTGTATTCGTTGTTGCCGATTGATCTGCATGAATCGTTGTGCTCGTGCGTCTACCGGTTGAGTTACGTGATACCATCCAGTCACTACGGGCATATTCAGGTGCTACATTTCCCTTGAGAGATGCACTTACGAGTCCAGTAGTCAGAATTTTATGCAGGGCCTGTGTAACAACACTTGCAGCGTTGGTTTGGTCGTTGCTACCTCCAAACTGTCTGATGCAACTGAACAAGCTTTCTACTTCATTAGAAGAAAATTTTCTGGTTAATACGAAATGAAAGCCATTTTCAAACAGGTACTTGACACAGAGTATGGCAGATTTTGTCGTCAGACAAACTGCTTCATAAGTTTCTTTACTTATGAATTCCACCGGACTTGCTGATGCTTTCTTCCAGAGTTCCAGATAGGGAATGAAGTCGTTCTCCAGCCATTCGAGTCTTTCATCGTCAACTGAGAAGAAATGCATTGCGTCTTCATTCCTAGATTGTATATGCTGCAAAGTGTTCTTTACATTGAGGATGGTGAAGAACTCGATAGTGCCTTCAGCATCCTGAAATTCTTTTATTCCGAACTGAGACCCATATTGCCTCAAGAACTCAAGGGCTGAAATAACATCCGAAGAGAAAATATCGACAGCTCTGCCCACATGCATTTTCTCAAAGGTTGTAGGGTAGATATGTTTGTGTGTCAGTCTTCTAACTAGTTTCACTTTCAAATCCTTTTGCAGGTCGTACAACTTTCTGATGAACCAACCAGATATGGGTTTCCCATCCTTAACTAACTGCTTCTTCGCGTCCAGTAATGCATTCCTTATATTTTTCAATATATGGCATTGGTCATAAGACAGAAATTAATTGCGTGAACTGTCCAAGGGATGTGGCACGACAGGTAGAGGTGTACTACCCCCAGAAAGTAAGCGGAATAATTTCACATTTGTAGAATGATTATCTGCCACCACACGTACAACAATAAATGATGCCTTTTCCACTTTACCAATAACTTCAATAGTAAGTTGATGAAGTACTTCAGCTTTTAGGTCCCGAGTAAAAAAGTATGCCACAGGAATTTTAAAATGCGAAGCAAGTCCAACGAACACAAAGCACAGCAGTTTTGTTGCGATTTCTTTTTCTAGGCCTAAATCTTTTTCCAGTCCACCCATTGACACAAGTCCCCGTACTTCATCAGCTGCTTTACAGTAAAGCGCGCGTGTTTGGATAGCCATCTCATCTACAATAACCGAGCCAAATTTATTTATTCCCTCAGTAAATTTTGCTTCTTCGTGGAGTCTCTTCACTATTAAACTTGACACCATTACACCAGTAGTGCTTCCAACATAACGTTTGATGGTAGATTTAGAAGGCAAGCTTAACAGTTCGCTACTTCGTATAAATCGGTAACCTGCCGGGGACTTACTGTGCCAGATAATGCAATACCTGATAGTTGAGTCACTCCATCTAGGCTTCTTCTGTAGAAATACTTTAAGCTGCTCATGTAGAAATTTTGCTTTTAAATTTCCTTCAGCACTCGAAACCTCAATTGCGTCCAAATTATAGTCAACCATATTTTTCTCTTGCCTGCTGATTCGTTGCTTGAGTTGCTCTTGGCGACCTTTAAGTGCAGATATTTTTAGTCTTGCACGCCTTAGTGGCCTACGCAGTGTTTGTAGTATCCTATTCCGTGAGTTCAATTGTCTCATATTTACTTTTGTTTGTGTAGACGCATCTTTCTTGGCTAAATCATTAACATTTGAGATGGCAGGTGGGGGGGGGGGGGGGGGGGCACCATCCAAAGCACAAGATTCAACCGCAACAAAGCCTGCCTTGGGGGATTTTGTACATTTTAATGATACAGTTGATTTGACAATATTTCTTCTTGGCACTGACAGTTTAAGTTTCTTACTTGGTGGGTAGTCACTGAAAACGCTGGGCACCGCATCAGGTTTCAACCACTTTACCTTTAATTCTGGTCTGTAGTCACATTCGATGAAGTGATTACTCCACACGACGGAGCGGTCATTAGGGTTCCATAACTTATCCTTGGTATCACCTACACAATAGAAACCGAAGATCATTATATTGTTTGTTGTTCTATCATTAGTGGGGCTTGGACATATTGGTCATTTAGCTCCGTGTACTTGGGTATTGTAGAATCTGTGTGATAACCTGTGCAATTGAGGTGTCTGTAGTAGTGGGTGTATTTGTAATTCAAGTAATGATTGGGAAGTAGGTGGCCGCGGCCTTAAATTAGGAACAATCCGGGCATTTGTCTGGAGTAGAGGTGAGAAACCAAGGAAAACCACTTCCAGGATGGATGAGATGGGAATTGAACCCACCGCATCTCGGTTTTACGTCATGAAGTTGAGTGTTTCCCGTTCCAGCCCTCAGACCTGAGTTAAATTTCTTGGCAGAGCCGGGAATCCAACCCGGACCTCTGGGCCGACAGACAAGAATGCTAGCCTCTACACGACGAGGTGGTCAGGAGATTATTACCATCATCATCATCATCAGAACTAGAGCAATAATAGAAAGTAACCTAATTTTTAGTCACATGGTCAACTTATGCTACATACCTTGTCTGCTTATTGCTTTAATTCATATTTTCTTTGTCGGCTCTCGACTAGGAAATTCATGAAAACTCGTTCCAGGAACATTATTTCTAGAGCCTTGTTTACAAAACGGCACGCAATAGTATACCATCTTAATTAAGTGGCCTTATTTCAGCTGGTACAATGTGTGTAAATACCGCCAAGTGAACGGATCATGTGGAGGGTATACAGCGCCTCTAGCGGCAAACATAGCATCTGCAGGGGGACAGCTCCCAGAGGCCATTGGGCAGGCTTTTTATTATTGGAGGCTAAGCATGGAAGAATGAATATACTACCTTCTTTTGTTTTTATATTTATTCATGTTCTTTTTCCTGCCTAGTTCTTGTAAAGACATAAAAAATAGTTTTCAGGCACAGTCTTGCGTTAATTGTGGAATACTAACATATAGGCCTAGATCCCCACATTGGCGACACCGACGTGATGTCGCAAGAAAACGAAACAGATAATACCGGATAAGAATACGTGGTAGCGCACGTAAGTGTTAAAGTCCCTCCATTCTGGTTGGTTGGTTGGTTGGTTGGTTCTGGAGGACTTGAAGAAGCAGGTATCTGAACTTTCCATTCAAGTGTCAGAATTAAACAAGCAACTAAAGTCTCGTTCTCGTCAGCGGTACAGATCAAATTCAGGCAGGAGGTCCTACAGCCGTAATTCCCGTGCTACTCCAAACGTGTGTTATTACCATTTGAAGTTCGGTGAACGTGCCTATAAGTGTCTGCAGCCATGCACTATGAGCATGGTACTGCAAGCCCAGACAGATACAGTGGCGGATCCAGAGGTTCACCTCGGAGGGGGCACTCTAGGATTTCAGAGTAGCTACAGAAAATATGTAATAAAATTACTAAATTTGTATTTAATCTACACACACTACACATAACATTCAACCACAAGAATTTATAATTCTACAAGAAATTCATTATATTAAAATGGTTTATTGGTTTCAGATTCAATAACACAAGTCATTGTCATTATGTAAAAAAAAAATTTAAATTCTACTGAATATGTACATTTCCACATTTTCATGCACATTACACAGTCTAACATTGGCAATCATAGTGTCTATCTGAAGACAATATACAAGTCTACTACACAAATGTTACCAAATATGTACATAGGACCAACATTGTCAGACAATGAGTCACATAAATATAAATACAAAAAACAATTGTATTGAATACTGATTGGGATTCTATTAGGTGACTATCCCAGGCAAAATACATACTTATTACAAAATAAGATACAGGGGATCCTTCTCCACCCCCTTTAGAGAAACGTTCAAGAACTTTTTCAAAGTCAACATTTATATCACGGTGAACAAATAACAGACACAAGCCATTCAGCCTTTTCTCTGTCATTTGCGTTCGTAGCCATGTTTGACAAGTTACAGGCTGCTGAAAGATCTCTCTGCACTTGCAACACTGTCGATGTAGCGATTATATTAACAGTGTTGCCATTACATACTATATGATAACAAACATTGGCCACATTCATGAATGCAGGCAATACAGCAAAGATTTTACTTCCAGTGCAGTTTGCAGAAACAATAATTTTTATCGGCAATATCAATGTTTTTCGGGAGGGGCACTTGCCCCTGGTGCTCCCCTCTGGATCCGCCACTGGACAGATACGTAATTCAGAAAACTAACAGCCCGTCTCTCCACGGCGACAAAGGGTTAAGGGCCTCAGCTGACTCGCTGTATGTTAGTGACAAGGAATCAGCAGCCCTTTTCCTGGTAAACACGGGAGCAGATATTTCAGTTGTCCCACCTTCGAACGATGAAAAGCAAACTGTAAGTAAACTTGAACTACTCACAGCCAATAACACTAAAATTAAAACATATGGCCAGAAGTTGTTAAAGCTCGATCTTGAGTTGCGCCGAGAATTCCAGTAGCCTTTCATCCTAGCTGTTGTTAGTAGACCCATCAATGGAATGGATTTTCTCTCACATTATATACTGCTGGTCGACAGTCAGCGCAAATGCTTAGTCGATGGCAGTATTTTATTGGTTGCCAATTGCGCAACTTACCATAATAGTGCAGAAGAGGTTGGAGTAGTAGACAAAGGGAACCCATACCAGTCTATCTTAAATAAATTTCAGACTTAACCCGCCCCAATATAGTAAATGGAAAATTAGAAGTCACAACATAGAACATCACATCGAGACTAATAAAGGTCCCCCTGTATTTGCCAAACCAAGGAGACTCACAGCTGAGATGTTGAAAGCAGCTCGACAAGAATTTGAATATATGGTCATACAAGACTTATGCGCACCTTCCAAGAGTAGCTGGTCCAGTTCCCTACATCTCACAAAAAAGAAGTCTGGTGATTGGAAACCCTGCATGGTGATTATAGGGCCCTCAATAGTATTACAGTTCTCGATAGATAACCTTTACCCTTCCTCACTGATTTCAGCCATGTATTGTCACAGGCCAAGATTTTTTCATCCATTGACTTGACCCGTGCAATCACCACTCCATATTTGGGCTTTTTGAATTTCACTATATGACCTTCGGACTAAAAAATGCTGCCCAAACCTTTCAAAGGTTCATGAACACTGTGTCAATGGGACTCGATTTCGTTTTCTGTTACTTAGATGACTTACTCGTGGCTTCACCTGACAAAGAAACGCATGAACGTCATCTTCACACTGTTTTTGAAAGACTGGATGAGTATGGTCTCTGCCTTAACTTCGCAAAATGCAATTTTGGAGTAGAAAAAATACAGTTTTTGGGTTACTTAATAAATAAAAATGGTTTGAAACCACTTCCGTCAAAAGTAGAAGCCATCAAGAACGTCCCCGAACCTCAATCAGCCACTTCTTTAAGACGTTTCCTTGGGATGTTCAGTTTTTACAACAGATTCGTTCCAAACTGTGCAAATATACAGCAACCGCTAACCACCATGTTAACCGGACACAAGAAGAACAGCACGAAAGCACTGGAGTGGACTGACGAAAGAAGAAATGCATTTTATGCAGTGAAAGGGGCCCTTTGCAACGCGACTCTACTTGCTCATCAGCAACAACGAGCTTACTTATCTTTGGTTACTGATGCTTCAGACAGTGCTATTGGGCAGTCCTTCAGCAAGAAGTCAATGGCGTGAAGCAGCCCTTACATTTCTTCTCCAGAAGCTTAACCTAGACAAAAATGAAGTACAGTGCCTATGGACGTGAACTTCAGGCTATCTACAACTCAATCAAACACTTCCGGTATTTATTAGAAGGGCAGAATTTCACAGTATTCACAGATCACAAACCTTAAGTTTATGCATTCCAGCAAGACTTAAACAAGGCACCTCCCAGGCGAGCCCGACAATTACAATATATTGCCGAGTTCACCACAGATATCAGGTACGGTACATCTATGGAACCGAAAACGTGGTTGCAGATGCACTGTCATTCATAAGCAACCATTTATTCACCTACACCCCTAGACTATGATGTCATGGCAGACGAACCGGAAGACGACGGTCTAGAAGGGATGAAGAAAAGTAACTCCTTGAAGATGACACAACTTCACATGCCTAACTCCAATAAACTTATCTACTGCGACATATCAACAGGCTACATTCGTCCTTACATAACTCCAATATTCCGAAAAACAGCGTTTTCAGCAAAGCACTGCTTATCTCACCCTGGAATCCGGACGACAACACAAATGGTCACTGAAAGATTTATTTGGCCAAATATAATGCATGATTGTAAAGTATGGGCTCGAACGTGTTTGGAATGTCAGAAATATAAGGTTAAAAAGCACACGCAATCGGCTCTAGCAGATTTATCAATACCTAAAGAACGGTTCTCACACATCAACGTGGACATTGTTGGTCCCTTACCCCCTTGTAGAGGATTTTGATATCTATAAACGGTTGTGGACAGGTATTTCCTCCGAGCAGCCTTAGAAGACCAAACAGCATAAACTGATACCAGATCCTTAATTTCGTGTTGGTTCTCAAGATTTGGTATACCAGCCCGTATCAAAACAGACCAAGGTCGGCAATTTGAGAGCAACACTTTTAAGACAATTGTCACGTATTTAGATTCGCAGAGCAACACCACTACCGCCTACTACCCTCAGACAAATGGACTAATAGAACGCCAACACAAGACATTGAAAGCTTCCCTTAAATTTCACTTACTCAAATCACATTCTTGGGTGGAGTCACTTCCAATAGCCCTCTTAGGATTCGTACCGCAGTCAAAAAAGACTTAGGATGTTCACCTGCAGAGATAGTCTATGGCACTACCATCCGACTTCCAGGTGAATTTCTCTCTGAGATCCCTAACATCACCCAAAAAGACTTCGCGAGACGTCTTCAGGAGACAATCCGCTTGCTAAAACCTGTTCCTACATCTAAACACGGGAACAGAAACGTTTTTGTCTCCAAGGATCTGACAACATATGTTTGTATATCAGAACGCTATACCAGCACCACTGCAGCCAGTGTACAAAGACCCTTATAAAGTGAAGAAGCGCAACTGCAAGTATTTTGAAGTCGAGTTCAAAGGAAAGGTTACGAAGATCACTATCGATCGCTTGAAACCAGCCTTCATACTCGAGGAACATTCTTCAACAATACAGCACCCACAGTCAGATACAGACAAAATTCAACAAATAGATTACTCACCAATAACTCCAGTACCCGTAGCAGCTGAAAGACCTATGCGAAAAACTAGTTCTGGTCGAACAGTTCATTTTCCCAGCAGATTCGTGGACTCACTTGCGGTTATTTTGTGGGGGGAGTGTGTAGTGGAGGTGAACTACCTCTTACCCTAAGAAGTGTGGTCATAACATTGCCTACGTGTCTATGTCATGGAAGGATGAATATATAACCTTCTTTTGTTTTTATAAATATTCATGTTCTTTTTCCTGCCTAATTGTTGTAAAGAAATAAAAAAGAGTTTTCAGGCACAGTCGTGAGTTAATTGTGGAATACTAACATACCGGTATAAAACTCAGCAATTCTTCTAGGTTTGTGCCGTGTCTTGTGTGGGGTTTCGCCTAGGACACCAAGCTAGGCTCATCGGCAGGCTCCTGGTGTCCCCGCCCGGACCCCCACAGGAGTGACGAACTGCGCGCCACCTCCCTTTATATAAGGTGCAACTGCACCACTTGACTACGAGAACTAAAAGTTCAAGCAGCCTTAACCTCCCTATGAAGGCTTCCAAAAAGATGATATATTGGCTTTCACGGCCGGTGACACCAAGAGCCTGCCGATAAGCCTAGCTTGGTGTCCTAGGCGAAACCCCACACAAGACACGGCACAAACCTAGAAGAATTGCTGAGTTTTAATTCACCGGCCGTGAAAGCCAATATATCATCTTTTTGGAAGCCTTCATAGGGAGGTTAAGGCTGCTTGAACTTTTAGTTCTCGTAGTCAAGTGGTGCAGTTGCACCTTATATAAAGGGAGGTGACGCGCAGTTCGTCACTCCTGTGGGGGTCCGGGCGGGGACACCAAGAGCCTGCCGATGAGCCTAGCTTGGTGTCCTAGGCGAAACCCCACACAAGACACGGCACAAACCTAGAAGAATTGCTGAGTTTTAATTCACCGGCCGTGAAAGCCAATATATCATCTTTTTGGAAGCCTTCATAGGGAGGTTAAGGCTGCTTGAACTTTTAGTTCTCGTAGTCAAGTGGTGCAGTTGCACCTTATATAAAGGGAGGTGGCGCGCAGTTCGTCACTCCTGTGGGGGTCCGGGCGGGGACACCAAGAGCCTGCCGATGAGCCTAGCTTGGTGTCCTAGGCGAAACCCCACACAAGACACGGCACAAACCTAGAAGAATTGCTGAGTTTTAATTCACCGGCCGTGAAAGCCAATATATCATCTTTTTGGAAGCCTTCATAGGGAGGTTAAGGCTGCTTGAACTTTTAGTTCTCGTAGTCAAGTGGTGCAGTTGCACCTTATATAAAGGGAGGTGGCGCGCAGTTCGTCACTCCTGTGGGGGTCCGGGCGGGGACACCAAGAGCCTGCCGATGAGCCTAGCTTGGTGTCCTAGGCGAAACCCCACACAAGACACGGCACAAACCTAGAAGAATTGCTGAGTTTTAATTCACCGGCCGTGAAAGCCAATATATACCGGTATAGATTCCCACATTGGATTAAATACTGGAAACGTACGAATTAAGTAATAATTCTTTAGTGATGATCTTATTTTGCCTAAACATTGCATGAATGAAGTACACTACCTGATGTCTGAACTTACGATCCTTTTTAGGACTGCACTGTAAGATGATAAGCATACTGGTCGTATCTTATTCCTTTTCTGGAACAAAATTTTAGGCTCCTTCATAACGCTTCCTTCTATATTGATCTTGAGGTGCCGCTTACCGCTGGTGCTGACTGGTACTAGAGATGACTTACCAGAGAGCGATGTGCACTATCTGTGTATATATGTTTGTCATTCTTTGTCTTTGTATTATTGCTGTTCTTTGGTAAAATGTTAATAAATAGATCGGCTACAAAATTGGTGACCCCGACATGATATGAAGTAAATATTGGAGAACATTACCTACAGTGTTAGTTATCATTCCGTCGTTTATAAGTATCATTCACCTAACTTCATGGCACGCAACGATCAACTAGCGGTGCATCACGTTTCCGTCAAGGTACCGCCATTTTGGTCTGCAAATCCAGCTCTTGGGTTTGCCCAACTTGAAGGTCAGTTCATTTTAGCTAACGTAACTGCGGACGCTACAAAATATAGTCATGTAGTAGTTAGCTTAAGTGAAAAAATAGCTATCGAAGTTCAGGACATTTTATCGTCGCCGCCAGTTACTAATAAGTATGCCGCAACAGAGCAGGCGTTAATCGACCGCATGTCACTATCTGATGCAAGACGAATAGAGAAGCTACTGTGAACCGAGGAACTTGGAGACCGTACTTCATCTCAACTTCTTCGTCGTCTGAAGACATTAGCAGGTACCACCATGGATGATGATATACTTAAAAACATTTGGTTATCTCGCCTGCCTTCCGATGTACAGAAGATCCTCCCAGTTTCAGAAGGTTATCTTGATGGGAGTAGTGTGTTTGTGCCGGTTCCGCACCCTCCACCTCCACACCCTCCACACAAGAACGGCGGCGCGATATCTCTCGAACGCATGGTCAGATTTTGACGAATGAGGTGTCATTGAACTCGGGCTGATACCCCCTCTCCATTGGACAACATATTTCAACCCCAAAATAAAACCTACCCCTACTAGGGGGTGAATTTTTTTTTTTTTTAGAGAATCTCTCTTTCCAATTGCAACATGTGAGAGTTTGAATGTCGATATGGAATGAAACGTTGTTCTACATAAAGTGCATATGTGCGGTGGATAGCCACTATGAATTAACATGCTTGTTTTCTGTTTTTACGCATGCCCACTCATGGCTTTTGTAAGAGGGTGGGGGAGCGGATCCCTATGGATGGGTTATTGTTGACGAGTCATTGTTGGCGGGGGTCATTGTTGTCGGGTCATTGTGGACGAGTCCTTGTGGACAAGTCCTTGTTGACAGGTCCTTGTGGACGGGTCCTTGTTGACAGGTCCTTGTGGATGAGTCCTTGTGGACAAGTCCTTGTGGACGAGTCCTTGTCCCTTTGGACTGATCCCTTTGGACGGGTCCCTTTGGCCTGGTTCCTACGGACTAGCCCATGAATTTATTTAAATTATGTCAAAGGGCCTAACTACATTTGTGTGTGTGTTGAATTGACGTTGTTCACTAATCCCCCACTACTATAATGGGATAACGATATGAAAGGAAAGTGACGAAATACATGTGAACATACAAGGGATCTAACTTGGTGGATGGATGTGTTCTAACGAGTCATTTGTAGTTGAAAGAGAATAATACATGTTCTTAAGATGTTAAAACTGAGGAGATGGCACGTGCAGTAAGACGTCTTGTTACTTCCTGTGTCATATTACAGACGTGACAGAGAGCGCGCAGATCTGTTGCGATGACTAACACTGCAGTAATTTGAAACCGCAAGTGTTCATTAAGACAATGGATGATGATCATGCAAAGTTAGCAGTTATTGGATATTACACAGATGTTCCTTCCAGTGTCATGTTGCTGACATACCAGAGAGCGCACACTGCTGTTGCTATGACTGACGCTGCAGTAATTTGAAACCCCATGTGTTGATTAAGACAATGGGTGATGATCATGCAAAGTCAGCAGTCATTGAATACCACACAGGTGTTCCTAGTGTACTTTGGACTCTCAACTGTATTGGGAAAGGAATTGCAATGATCTGCAAAAAACTGCTGACACGAGCGATGAGAGTTTATATAAGAGGGGTGTCATATATCTCCCTACTGTCAGTCTTTATTACTCGCTTTGAGTGAACAGTGCTCTATTACTGCTCAAGAGTTGTAAAAAAAAGCCGTTTTGGTAGAAAATCATTAAATTATTTTGCAAGGTAAGTACTTATTATTAATGGATTGTAGTCTTTTATTACTAATTGATGTTGAAGTTATTGATTGGAATGTATTTATTGATTGATTGATTGATTGATTGATTGATTGATTTGTTTGCAGATAATTGGGTACCTGTAGGTTACCAGATTTCTACAATCTGTTCATTCAGTGACAGCAGTTGATAAATTATAAAAAGGTAAGTGCCCCCTCTAATAACTTTTAAACAGTTAGAGTGATATTTTCCAATGTTCACCACTACATGTCAGTGAAAATGGTATATTTGGCAGTCAAAAGTTGGAACTACTTGACCATGGTGTGTAAAGCTAATTTTGTAGGTTAGATTTTGATTACCGCTCTATTAAGTCTGAATGTTCATTGCTAGGTGTCAGTGTCAGAGGGAATATTTAAAGACTTAACCTCAGTTCACCTAACATAACCTAACTTTACCTAACTTAACCTTATCATGTGACATGTTTTACAAGTTTAAACTTGTTTTAAGACTGGCTATGACGTCACACTTAGCTCACTTAACTGGCGATTGCTGGTTTCTATCACGTGACATGTTCTACAAGTTTAGACTTGTTTTAAGACTGGCTATGACGTCACACTTAGCTCACTTAACTAGCGATCGCTGGTTTCTATCACGTGACATGTTCTACAAGTTTAGACTTGTTTTAAGACTGGCTATGACGCCACACTTAGCTCACTTAACTGGCGACCGCTGGTTTCTACCACTCTATCAAGTTCTAATGTTCACTGCTAGGTGTCAGTGACAGTGGTATATAGTAACCCCCAGTTAGAACTACATAAAGTTAGACTTGCTAGGAGTTCACAGATGATTGATTTAAATACCCTGCTATAACCATTGACTGGAATATAATTAAACTATTTATATTGTACTTTTTGTTTTATCTTTTATTAACATTGATGATTTCTTTCTTTTATAGGTAATTTCGAAAGTGATCATAATGTTCAAGTGTGGTGACTGTAAGAAACAGTTCTCAAGACCTGACAACCTTCAACGTCATGCAAGTACAAAACATAATCAGAAAATGTTTGTGTGCAGTCATTGTGCTACAACATTAACAGACAAGATAGTCTTACACGACATGTAAATTTAATGCATGTCAGTTCAGCACCATTTTCGTGTTCAGTTTGTGAACTTGGTTTTTCTGCTGTAAAGCGATATCAATTCCACATGGTTGAAGTGCATGGAGAACAACAGGAATTGAAATCTGTAAAACCATCAACTAGCACGGAACCTTTAAATGAATGTGATGCTCAAAAGCGTAAACGTTCTCAAGATTGTGAAAATAGTTGTGCAACAAAAAGAAAAAAGAATGGTGAACCTTCAATAATACATTGTGATGTATGTAATATTGATATACCTTCTTCAATCATTCATGGACATTTACGCAGTATTCAACATAAAAATAACGCTTGCCATGAAAGAAATTCTGGAAATATTCAACAAATTGGTAGTGCATTTAAAAGTCGAATTGCTAGTTATAGACTTTATAGTAAAGAAAAAACTCAAAGTATTGAATCATTTTTAAAAAATGTTCAACCTGCTGTGTTTGGCTTAGTAGAAAATGTTTTATTAGAGCATAAAACAATTAAAATGAATTTTGAACTTTTTGGCCTCTATGTAAAAACTGGGAGCGAAGGTGAAATTACGGATATCAATTCCTTTAATACAAAAAACATAATTGTTAGCGAATCAACTAATATTAGTGATATGTATCAAAATATTTCAAGTGCTATCATTGTGAAGAGTGAAGAGTTCCAGGAAAGGGAGTCAGGCTGGGCGTTGGTTGAAGTACTTTATTTAGAAACCAACCTGAATAAATACAACCCCCTTCGAGCATCATCATATATTGATTTGCCAGGATGGATCAAACGTAAGAATGCTTGTGTAAACGTTATGAATAATGATGACGCATGCTTTGCATGGGCTGTAACCTCAGCTCTCCATCCAGCAGTGATGCATGAGAATAGAACATCATCATATCCTCACTATTCTTCAGTGTTAGATTTAAAAGAAATAGAATTTCCTATGGCGATAAAAGACATTCAACGTTTTGAAGAGCTGAACAATGTAAGTATTAATGTTTATGGAATTGAAAATAAGAGTATAGTTGGTCCTCTATATTATACTCAGGAAAAAAAGGATGCTCATGTAAATTTACTTTACATAACCGAAGGTGAAAATGCTCACTATTGCTGGATAAAACATTTAAGTAGACTTGTCGGTAGTCAGCTATCAAAAAGAGAACATAAGAAGTGGTTGTGTGATGGCTGTTTGCTACATTTCCAGAAAGAGGACCAACTAACTCAACATCAAAAATGGGGGTGTAATCATGTGTGTACGGTATTACCGACTCCTAAAAATAACATTCTAAAATTTAAGGATTATGAGAAACAGCTTCGAGTACCATTTGTTATATATGCTGACTTTGAAGCTTTGCTAAAACCATTTAATACATGTTCATCAAATCCAGCCCAACCTTTCACCAACACTACTCACATTCATGAAACTTTTAGCTTTGCATATTATATTAAATGTAGTTATGATGACTCTTTAAATAAGTTTGAGCTCTATAGAGGACCTGATGCACCTAATGTTTTTATGGAAAGGCTTGAGAAAGATGCCATTCGTATATCCTCTATTTTAAATACGATCATTCCAATGGAGCCACTAACTTCCTCAGAGCATATGAATTTTGAAACTGAAACTAATTGTTTTATATGTGGTGAATGTTTATATACAGACAGGGTTCGCGATCATGACCATTTAACAGGAAAATATCGTGGTGCGGCTCACCGAGAATGTAATTTAAATTATAGAGTAAGTAAATTCATTCCGGTCATTCTACATAACGGTAGCAAATACGATAACCACTTTATCGTTAAAGAATTTGGAGCTTCAGATGTGAAAATTGATGTGATTGCAAATAATAAGGAACAATACATATCGTTCACAAAATACATCAAAACTAGCAATAAAAAACCATTAAACTGCGATTTTTAGATTCATTCCACTTTATGCCGAGTAGTCTTGATAAGCTGGCTAGTAATTTAAAATCAGATCAGTTTCATGAAATTCATCGTGTCTTTCCTAAAGAAGATGATTTTAATTTGATTCGTCAAAAGGGTATATTCCCTTATGAATATATTAACTGTGTGGAGCGTCTTGAGGAGTGTTGTTTACCACCGAAAGATGCATTTTACAGTTCCTTAAACACAAGTCATATCAGTGATCAGGAATATTTACATGCGCAACGAGTATGGACACAGTTTGTCATTCAAACTTTAGGAGAAATTTCAGACATATATTTGAAGACGGATGTGTTATTATTAGCAGATGTTTTTGAAAATTTTCGGAATGTATGTATGAAAACTTATGACCGTGATCCTTGTCAGTATTTCACTGCTCCTGGGTTAAGTTTCAGTTCAATGTTGAAAAAAAACGAAAGTAAATTTAGAATTAATGACTGATATAGACATGATCAATTTTATAAAATCATCAATTCGAGGTGGATTAAGTCAATGTAGTGGACGGTACTCCAAAGCGAATAATAAATACATGCCTAGCTACAACCCTTGTGAAGAGTCAAAGTATATTGTCTACCTCGATGCAAATAACCAATATGGTTGGGCTATGAGTCAATATCTACCACTGAAAGATTTTCGCTGGCTGACACAACCTGAAATTGATGTCTTACATGTTGACACTCTTAATGATAACGATGATAAAGGATATATTTTAGAGGTAAATCTTGAGTACCCTAAAGAGTTACATGATGATCATAATGATTTACCATTTTGTCCTGAGAATATGAAATCTCCATACATCACATCACGAACAAAAATGTTAATTGCTAATGTAAATGATAAATGTAAATATGTAATACATTATCAAAACTTGAAACAGTGTCTACAGCATGGATTGAAATTAACTAAAATTCATCGCGTATTGCAATTTCATCAGTCAGCATGGCTCAAACCGTATATTGATCTAAACAATAATTTAAGAACGCAGTCAACAAACGCGTTTGAAAAAGATTTTTATAAACTCATGAATAATAGTGTTTTTGGAAAGACTATGGAGAATGTTGATAAACGAGTTGATGTAAAGCTGATAACAAAGTGGGAGAATGATGGTAAAAGGTATGGTGCGAGCAACTTAATAAGCAAGCCTAACTTTCATAGCTGTTCAATTATTCATGAGGATTTAGTTGTAATACAAATGAATCGTCTTAAAGTAACTTACAACAAACCCATATATGTGGGTTACACCATTCTGGAATTATCAAAAACACTTATGTATGAATTTCACTATGATTATGTAAAGAAAAACTATCTTGATAATGCTAAATTACTCTACACTGACACAGATTCTTTTATTTATGAGTTTAAAACTGATGATTTTTACGAGGATATCAAAACTGAGCTAAATAGGTTTGATACAAGTGACTACCCCAAGGATAATATTTACCATTTACCTCTAGTAAACAAAAAGGTTCTTGGGAAATTTAAGGATGAATGTGCTGGTGTTATTATAGACACCTTTGTAGGCACAAAATCTAAATCATACAGCTATATGACAATTGATGATGTAGTAGTAAAAAAATTAAAAGGAGTGAAAAAGAATGTTGTTAGTAAAGAGTTAGATATAAGTGATTATAAAAACTGTATAGTTAGTAACCCACCTGTATTATATAAGAAAATGTGTGTATTTAGAAGTAAAAATCATCAGCTACATACCAATTTGTTTAACAAAGTCGCTTTAAGTAATGAAGACAACAAACGATTCATTATACCCAACACATTTAATACTCTTGCTTGGGGAAAACAGTCGTATTGACGACTATTACTTTACTTAAGTCTAATGATCACTATATTGTAATATTTGTAGAGTGTTTTATATTGTAATATTTTTTGTAAAAACTGTAAGTAGAATTTATAATATTAGGCTACAGTAGTTTAGTAAAGATAAGATAAGTAATACATTTTAGTGTAAAATGTTTGCTTTTGTATATTACGAAAAAGATTTTAAAAAATTTACTGAATGTGTGAACTAAACAAGGGGAATGTAAAAAATGTAAAGTGGAAATTGTAAATATCCATGTGTGAAAAGTGAAATGGCTATCACCATTTTAAAATTAAAAAGACATTGTAATCTCGTAAACCTTGTTTTTTAATTCACAACAACAAAAATGTACAGAATGTGTAAACTAAACAAGGGAATGTAAATATGAAAAGTGGAAATTGTAAATATTCATGTGTGAAAAAATGAAATGGCTATCACCATTTTTAAAAAATAAAAGATATAGTGATTTAGTGAACCTTATTTATATTTCACAAAAAATGTACAGAATATGTGAACTAAACAATGGGAATGTAAAAAATGTAAAGTGGAAATTGTAAATATTCATGTGTGAAAAAAATGAAAATAAAGAAATGATTATCACCATTTTTAGAATTAAAAGACATTGTGATCTGGTAAACCTTGTTTTTATTTCACAACAACAAAAATGTACAGAATGTTTAAACTAAACAAGGGGAATGTAAAAAAAAAAAATTAAAGTGGAAATTGTAAATATTCATGTGTGAAAAAAATGAAATGGCTATCACCATTTTTTAAATAAAAGACATTGTGATCTTGTAAACCTTGTTTTTATTTCACAACAAATAGAGCTTTACAAAAATAGAATACAAAGAAATACCAATTCCTCAACCCTTTTCAATGTCCATGTCCACTCATTATTAACATTCCTTTTATAACACTAATCACAATGACGACTGCTAACCTCTCTCCCACTGAGACATCACAGAATGTCAAAAGTTGTTTAGCTTTTCAACGATACTTTATCCGCTAAACGTGTTAATGCAGAATGACTGTGGTGATAAGAAAGGTGCATGCTTGATCCAAAGGATTAATAGGTATATCACTATGCTGCAAAGGTTCTTCAAGACAAGTTCCAGGACTACACAAATAATAACCAGGTAGGTAGATTTCGAAAGTCAAGTATTGAATTACTTTGTTAATGACGCCATTGCCAGTACAGGTCTGGCATATCCTTTTCCATCGATGGTAAAAAGGTTTGATCTTCCTCCTCCTCCTCCTCTGTGGATGATGTTTGTTGTTGTTGCTTTTTTTCTTCATTACTCCCGTGGTATGAGGAAACAAAGTCTTTACACTGACTCTTATGACCATGATACAGTTTGACTAGCTGAAAAGTAGCACACTGTCGCATAGAGTTTTTTTTTGCCATAGCCACTTGCTTATGGTGATCATAATCCGTACATGGTTGCAATTCACTTAACACAGGGTCTTGAGTCCATGATTTTGGTACATGTTGCCAGATTTCTTTCACTGCATTTGCTGCGACATAATAAATGAATGATTTTGGAAGAGCCAATAATTCTTCTTTAGTAAAACTGTCTAGTTTCTTTTTACACACAAAGAACTTTCCAATCGCTTTATCGGTAGCACCCCCTTTCTCCATGGTATCACGTTGATGTTTACACGTCGCTTGTAGAAATCTCACTGGTGTCATCCACAGGTAAACCTTTAGTTTTAATTTTATTTAACAACTCCCAGCAGGCATTGGTGGATAGCCAATGAAACAATTGCCACACCTGTGCCAAGGCTTTATGGGTAATATTGTCACAGGGGCAGCGATCCATGAGTGTTTGCAGCGATGGACAGCCCATGTCCATTAAATCGATACATTGACAGTAAGACGCTAAAAATGGTTGTAGCCATTGACGTTTTTCACTACCTTTCACAAATATTACATGGGCAGAAGACAAGTGGGCTTTCATGACCATGTCCAGGTGCTTATATGAAATGGTTCCTTGCTTCCAGTCTAGTTGCATATGAGTTTCAATCCACTGGGTTTGTTTACGGTCTTTATCACACAACAAATCAAACGCATAAGGTGGTTTAAACACCAAATGAGTAGCTTGTGATATCCAAAAAGTGGAACAATCGATGATGGCCACTTCTTTAAATATAAATTTGTTATCTCCAATTTTAAACCCTTGACAGTCGACAATCAGTGTACGCAACATGTTCACTCTTGTCTGGATCAAGTCCAACTGACCACAGACTGACAATTGTTCAGTAAGGTGTACCCATGTCATTTACTTACATTACATTCTAGTAAAAGAAAAGAAAAACATCGAGTAGTCACTATAGAGGTTAGGATATGACAGGGGGGCATAAGAAATAATAATATAACAACAACAACCAATTTTTTTAATTTAATTATTTTATTAGCATAACAAGTTTTACATTCTTTTTTCATTCTAGGATAGAGGCGGTACCATCTCATACAACAAAAAAGTCTTTTGTGTTTATAGTGTCCATAACACTGATGATATCCCAATGTCTCTAAACTGGATGTTTTTAACTGTGAGCTGCTCACTGAAGCTCTACCGGCACCATAAAGTCCACACGTATCATAACGTTTTTCATCACTCAGAGGCATGAGTGAGGGGTAACTTGAATGACAGGGTATATTACCCACCTCCATTCTGCACAGGTAGGGGCAGGCAGGTGACCAGCGCTGATGTTCCTGCATGGGTTCATCGCTCTCTTGCCATTGGTCTAAGATGATGGGACAAAACACACATTTCACTTCATCTCTTCTTTTTAAATAGTAGAATCCAGCGGCTGCTAAGGCTTGAGGGTTTATAAAAGGCACCGGCCACGTCGCAAAGGTCTTGAAACGTTGTTCCTCAGATTTTAAATTCATGGATGTAACTTCTCTTGAGGCTTGAAAGCAAGACATGACTGAGTGGTTTGATGTGTGTTGATCTGCTATTTATACACTTGTCACTTGGTTGGACAGTGGATAATAGTTGACTTGTTTGTGATGAATAATCAAACAGTAGGCCGTGGTATTGGCTGGAACATTGTCATGCGTTTCAAAATCTAGTCGAATGTCAATATTGGATGGTTTGACAGACTCTTCCAAGTAGGAACAGTCAAAGACAATCAGTGGCGCCCTTGTCTTAAAAGCTTGGGGTGACAACATTGAACAATTCTCTTTTTGATAATACGACCATATAAATTTAGACAACAAGTCGTACAGGGGGCCAAACTTATTTTTTGAAAAATCTAAATCCAACCCTTCATAGGGAAACACAGCACCGTTGAGGAAAAGACGTGCATTTCTCAATTGCAGGTGATCAAATTGCGTGACATCTTTGGTTTGTTGATACTTGCGATTCGTTTGAAAACCCACAATCATGTAGAGAGGTCTCTCTGTATAGCGGGCTGTTTTTATAGACCAACTGTGTGTGTTGGTGGTGGGCAATAACGGGTACTCATGGAGTGCCCAGCTTCTAAATTCCATGGGTAGAGGTATATCTCTCTTTACCATTTTGAGTATGTCCAGTTTTTTGCTATCGTTAAGGGTCACATGAGGCACTTTCCATAGCAAGCGTTGTAGTTGAATTTTTGAATCAATGGGGGCATTGTCGACTCCCTTGAGTGCATTATTATCACTCCTGTCTCTCACCAGATAAAGCACTTGCCTTGCGTTGATCACAATGCGCTGGTGATCTTCAGCAAAGCCTAAAATCAGTTTAAGAGGTAAATATCCAGTGAAGGTGCCATCGGTGTGTACCATTCAGTCATTGGTTGAGTCAGGGCACCAACCCGCCATGCAAAGTGTTTTAGCTTCTTCCTCACTATAAGAGGGATATAGTTTCATGACACTGGAAATACCCACATTTCGAGTGCTATCCAACACGATATCGTTAATGACATAACGTACTTCAGAAAACAGGAAGGCGAAAGCATGGTTGGCTAACTAGGATGTAGTGGGTGTAGAGCCATCGGCTTTGGTGAGCCGACCTTCAATCTGAATAACACTTTCATGCGGTAGAGTGTAAATATCTTGGTTGTTGATAACAAATTGGATTTCATCATTGTTATTGAGCCCAGGTGTTTGAGCTTGATAAGAATGCAGATCAATTCTTTCCACTCCTGGTTGCTCCTCTATGTGGTTCGCTACCTCTAGAATAGAATTCATCGCGGGGGTTAATGTGGTAACCCAAATGCTGTAAAATCTGCTTGTTCTGAGATGTTAACGTGTATTCACGTGGTAAACAACTAACACCATTCCTAGACGGTGCTGTTGCTTTATATACAAACTTCATAGTGGTTTTAGCACCAACTTGTAAGTCACTGGTGTGGTAGAATCTAGATCAATGAGTTGTTGCTCTCTATTGATCAGTCTTAATATTATATTACTAATACCATCGACAGCCACAGAATGAAAAAGCACCACTGGAGGGTTTTCACGAATAATATAGCCATTGGGCGATGTTACAATAAAGTCGGAAAGCGAATGCGACGGTTCTTGATTGGTGTACACTTGACTAATAATATTACACGTCACCGACACATGATGGTCCTCAATGAATTTCACTTCATGGTCTGATTCATGTTTTTTGTTGGGCTCTAACACACGTGGTTTAAATCCTAGTAATGGACCAATGGAATCGGGGTGAGTTTTAAAGTCAATTTTGAATGTAGAAAAAATACTGCAGCGATGAGTGTTGGTATTTCCTACAAGTTCAAACTTGCGCGTTCCATCGAGAAATGACTTTAAGCCATATTCATTGATCAATACCACATAAATGTGTTCAAAAATGTCATCTATCGTGTATCCACCAGAGTTCAGGGTGAGCACAGAATCATCATAGTAAAACTTGTTGTTCACATTTTCACGTATGTTGTATATTCGATTGTACGTATCAAGAGAAACAAGTCCTAAACCATAAGGTTTTTCACTCAATTCGATAGGTGGGTAAAAGTCTAGACTCACTTCAGGTCCACGTCCATGCAGTGTAAACGTCTTACTTTCCACCGACATACTGTTGACGTTTTGGTTATGTTGCGTCTTATATACAAAAAAATAAACACAAACGTCCACACTGTTGGCTGTTAAACGTTTGCTCACGTTTCTCATTATAATATATCTTGATCCTGTTTCCAAAATAGGCCACTAGTTCCATGGGCGGGGGCAAATTCCCAAAACTGTCAAAGTACCATACAGTAGATCCCTCTTTGACATAAGCTACATAATGTGTTCCAGGTCCTCGGTGATCATCCAAATTGACAACAGCACATTCATGTTTCCCGGGTTGTGAGGGTAATTGGTTTCGCATAAACACACCTCGAAAATGAGAAAGCTTCAGTTGTTTAGCATAGCTTTCCACTTGCTGATGCGTCAGGGCATGTCTTGCTATGGCTGAGGTTAAGGATGTTTTATTTTATTTCGAAAAGGTGAAATTCCAAATCCTTGTTGATAAAAGGCTGGCTTCAAATTGACATTTCTAGCCCCCATAGCAATGGCCTCCATTGTTTCATTGTGTCGCTGACTTTCATTGAGTTGTTGCTTGCCCTGTTGCACGGCTTTAATGGTTTTTGCCACTGCACTGGCGCTGCCTAAAAGTGAACCTAGAGCAGCCAGACCAGCGAATAATGTAGGTAAAAATCCCGCTCGTTTGGGGACGGGGATCACTCGCCCTTGTTTTGAACCCTGTCGCTGACGTTTTGGAATAACATGTCTCTGTGCTACTCGTAGATCTTTCCTTATGGTCAACACATTATTTTTTCTTTATTTCTTTCGCAAGGGCTTGTCCACGAATGTCATAAGCCCAGGCTTTGCCAAGGACAGGCTCATATTTTTTGTCTTTCTCACCACATATCTTTGTTTCACCATGATGATGATGACCAACAACCTTTCACAAGAAAGTTTAAGTCACAACTAACATTAGATTGTTATTTCATGACTGTATATTCCAATTCTACATAAAGTGGGAAATCATTTATGGTTTTTCCAGCTTGCTTTTCATTCCATGTCAACAGGAGATGAAAGGATAATTCTTCTCCTGCATTGACCATTTCATGGTTATGGACCAACATCCTATGACCATTTATCTCTATTTGTAAATGGTTCTCATCAGGTATGGCATATTTGATGTGAATGGTTGCATTATAGTGTAGTCGATAGTGGCTTAAACCTGAAGCAAGCACATAGGTCAAGTGCTGGTCATGAACTAGTGGTATATGGTTTCTCTCATTCACAGGTTTTACATTTGTCAGATGCACTAAAAATACAGATGGGATAAATTTATAAAGCCTTTTCATTTCATAGGTCACGTATCGCTTGGTACAGACATCATCATCTTCTTGTGGGTCTTCCACGTGAATAATGCGGTGATGATTAGCGCTATAGCCATCCACCGTAAGCTGAGGCACTTTATCATAAAACTCATACACCTTGTTATCCACATACTTTTTTGTAGTAACGTCTGTAGACACTTGAGGATGTTTTACATGAGTTAACCGCTTTCCTTTAAAGTCATAATCTCCTTGTTTTGTGCGTGGCACTACTGACCTATCCACATAGTGTTTATTAGCAGGATCTGTTTCTTGTTTAGGATCATGTATGGGAACAGACCTAGCTTTGACCATCAACGCACGTCCAAAGACATCCATCGTCAACCTGTAGTACGAGTCTACTGTTTCTATGACAAGGCTCAGTGCGATGTTTATAGACAGCCTGCTAGCCTCTCTAAGCCTTAGTTGAAATGAAGCTAATTAAGCAGCAAGAGTCATTCCCCGTGAGGGACATGGTTTCCCATCTCTGCCCCACATCACGTGAACAACGTCATGGTTCACTGTTTCCATCTTCCATTCGCTGCATCATTGTGGGACCTTCCGGCTGTGGAAAGACCAATCTTTTGCTGACACTTATTACAGCGCCCAATGGTCTGTGTTTTCAAAATATTTATATTTTCGCAAAATCTCTCTACCAACCTCTCTACATGTTTCTGGATCAAGTCATGTCTGGATTAAAAAATGAGAATATGGGGTATTTTACATTTTCCACGCAAGAAAATGTTATTTCACCGGATGAGGTAAAGCCTGATTCACTCATGATTTTCGATGATGTATCCACTGAACGACAAGGTATCATTCAAAGCTATTTCAGCATGGGTCGACACAAACATATCGATTGCTTCTATCTTGGACAAACGTATTCTAAAATGTCCAAACAGTTGATTCGTGACAATGCCAATGTCATTGTTTTATTTCGCCAGGACGAGAGGAACAGTCGTTACATTTATAATGAACATGAGAATCCGGATATGACCTTTCAAATGTTTACAGAATTGTGTGGCAAGTGCTGGAACACACAACGTCATGCCTGTTTAGTGATTGACAAACAAAGTGAACTCAACCAAGGGCGGTATCGCTTAGGGTTTGATCATTTTATTGCTATTTAAGGCACTGTATCATTCCCTCTCAAGTCATTTGTCGCGACATCATGGCGTTAGCAGAGAGTCAATTGAAAAAGCATATTATTAGAGCAAAAAATACTATTCACCAAAAGTTTCGTCAATTGAAACGATCGCGTGCGGATCATGCTTTGTTTATTCAACAACATTTAGCACCTCCGCTAAAAGCTATGTTGAAACCCTCTTTCAAGCCATCTGAAACGCTACCTACCGTTTCACAAGCCAGTCAGACGCACCACGAGGACTCTGAGGAAGAGAAAGAGGAAGATGAAGAGGAACAGGAAGATTTAACTAGTGTTAGCGAAGTTGAGGATAATGAGGAACAAGTGTTTACGCCTCAAAAAAGGCATCACCCCTTGCAGAGTTTTTAAGAAAAAGGAAATCCTTGGCCATGGTCGAAACCCCTTGCCCTTCCAGATCGTCTCCATTTTCACAAATCTTGGCCACTCCTCAACATAAAGCTCAACTGAAAAACATTTCAATAAAATATTATGGATCAACACTGGAACCCTATTTCACCAATCTATTTGTTGGAAACACAGATACCACATATGGCGTTCGCTATGGGAATGATAGTTTTAAAATTGGTGATTCATCGATTAAATTTAGTCGTACTAAAGCTGTCATTAAAAAGATCAACTATAAATTAACACCAGGACTGTTAAAGCTACTATTCTCTAGGACTCCCTCATCTCAAGATTATACGTCAGAGGACCTTAGTAAATATAAATCCATTTTATTGGATACCCATGCTCACAAAAGACAGTATGATCCCACTCAACAAGTGAATGCTAATATATCCCAAAAATATAAAACCATCATTGCAAAAATGTTTCCCACTAGTCAAAGTGGTCGTCGTAAAGTGTCCGCTTCAGGGGTGACATTTAAACCATTAAAACCCCTTGTGGATGTTACCTACTGGCACAATCCAAATAAACTCGTCCAGCGACTACAGCTGTTGCATGCTTCACGTCAAGCTGGCCATACTGGTCACGATTGGGAAATTCAAGAAATTGAGGAAGAACTTCGAAATTCCAAAATTATTGATTAAGCCCTCACCCATTAAAATGGTATTGCTCACGAGTTGCATCGTCCAGCTAGACGTCACTATCAGCGACTCAAGGTAGCTTGCCACGGTGGGTGAGTGGATAGCGTGTCGGTCTACTAACCCCAAGATTGCAGGTTCGCCCCTGACCGTGGTAAGTGATTTTTGAAAGGCGGCAAAAATACGATACGCATGTCATACGATGTTGGCATGTCAAAGAACCCATTTGAATTCAGTAGGCCGAGTTCATAATGGCAAAATTAATCTCGGGAGTTTCCGCCAGCACAAAGTTCCTCATTTCTCTACTAGAAAGCGCTATTGTGTTCAAGGAGATTAGATATCTAACATCTAACCTCCTTGACTTTCATAGTCAATGAACTACGAAATTCGACATGCAAGCTACCCTCTGGGTGTCAAATAGCAAAGCTTGCACCAGGCACCCGAGGCCATACGATATTATATTATTAGCGACTCAAGGTGATTTCACAGGGTGTGGATGAACTTTCGCAAGCAGACTTAGTTGAAATGATTCCCTATGCTAACGTTAACGATGGTGTACGCTATATGTTGACGGTCATTGATGTTTATTCCAAAATGGCGTTTGTTGAACCTGTGCGTCGCAAGTCTAGTCCACTAGTCACCAAAGCCTTTCAACATATTATTCAACAATCTAAACGTCAACCTCAGCTGCTACAAACCGACCAGGGAAAAGAATTTTTCAACAAGGATTTCTCCAGTTTTCTCAAATCTAAGGATATTCACCATTACACCACGTACAGCAATCTCAAAGCCAGCGTGGTCGAGCGGTTCAACCGAACATTGAAAACCTATATGTGGAAAGCGTTTACCGCTCAGGGCACTTATCGCTGGTTGGACTTGTTACCTGAGTTAGTGTCACGTTACAACGACACCAAACACAGAACCATTGGGACCAAGCCACGACTTGTAACTAAAAATATTCCACAACTGGATAAACTGTTTAACCCCATAAAAACAGCAGACCCTAAACGTCATCGCCTTAACATTGGGGACCATGTTCGTGTGAGAAAATTCAAGTCCGTCTTCGACAAGGGCTACACACCAAATTGGGGGACTGAACTATTTCGAATTCGTCAAGTCAACCTGAATAGTCCAGTCACCTATTTACTCGAGGACCTCAACCATCAACCCATAAAAGGCAGGTTTTATCTTCAAGAACTTCAAAAGACAGCGTTTCCTAAACATTACCTTGTGGAAAAAGTGTTGAAACAAAAAGGAAATAAACTATATGTAAAATGGTTGGGATTTAGCTCAGCCTTTAATTCTTGGATTAATAAATTACATGTTGTGTGAACCTGTGTGTCTTGTATTTATTTATTTACTCATGTTGTACTTAACCTACAGTCCTATGTACAGTCCTCAGCTATTGACGTCAGAAAAGTTGGATGGCGCAGCCACGCGGCAGAATGTTGAAGCTGTAGCATTGTGACTGGTGAGGTTTATTTAGATGGTGAAGCATTGACGTCGTGATGGAAACAGAAAGAAATTTGTCAAATTCGAGGAGGTACTGCTCTGTATACGGTTGCAAATCGTATAAAACGGCTACGAAATATCTTCACTACTTTCCTGTACAAAAAGTTCAGAGAGAAAGATGGGCTTCGGCGCTGTCAATTGGAAAACGTGTTACATATTACATGGCAGTGTGCAGTCTGCATTTTTGTGAAGACGACTTCTTTCCACCGGTACTGTTGATTATTGATAGTTATTGTCTCTAATTTGTATTCACATGGATTTAGCTACTTCAAAAATACTGATAAACTTATAGCCTATTACTTCTGTGCCGTACAAAGAATGTAATCCGCTCTTCGTAAACTTATTTTAGGGGTTCTTCCGGTTGGCAATAGCCAAATGGTTAGAAAACTTAAGAAAAATGCTGTTCCTAGCCTTAATTTGTCAGAGAATTTATATTCTTGCCTTTGAACAGCAAGTATGTAGGTCATTGAAGTATGATTTGGCTTAGATTGTGTTTTTGGCTATCATCTCCCTACTGTTGAATTTAGTTATTTAAAATGTAAAATCTTAGTTTTAAGTACCGGTTTGGTGACCCATCATCCCAGTATACATATGCGGTAATGTAGCAGGAGACCGGATCGGCCTAGGCTATTCTAACTTTAATTAGTTCCCATTTCAGGGTTTTACAGTTTTGAGTGCGAATAGTTGGTTTGAAAGTTGTACAACAGTAAGGAGAGTATGTTTTCTATAGGTTTTAATTGGTATTATGGTTTATGTCGAGCTGAGGAGTGAATTTGGTTTGGCTTATAGTGTAGTTTTTGATCTGTTCCGTTTGCTTATGACAAGTTCAAATGGAGACTCCAGCTTTGTTAAATATCTGTATTTTAAATATTTAATTAAATATATTGATAAAGAGGATGTCTCCAATTTAACTTGCCTGTGGCAAGAGATTAATAAATTAATATTCTTGCCTTTGAACAGCAAGTATGTAGGTCAATATTAGCAATATTGAAGTATGATTTGAGCATCCCAAGTAACGCTTCTTTGAACCCAAAACATTCATGCAAATTCAGGGTTGCTTTATTCAATGTATTATCAGGGAGTCGTCCTTTGTGTTATGTGAGATATATATATTGTAAATTAATAAAAACATCGATACCGCTAGGCTCCCAAGTACAGGCTTCATAATTATATGTAACAGCAGACAGTAAATTAACTATCTACATGTGGGTAATATTTTTAACTGGTAGTAATTAGGTACTGCATTTAAATTGATTATAAAAATATTTCTATCAATGAAAGGAAATATGTAGTATTTTGCCATCATAAATTAGAAGCCATAACAAACGCACACCCAATTACTTCACGTCACTATATCGCCGCCATATTGCAAACAGCTGACCGTAAGCTCCTCCTCCGTTTCGGACGTCAATACATGTATTATGAGCAATACATATTTCTTTCTCTCTTCACCTGTGTTCTCTCTTACACTAACCTCCCCTTCACCTCCCACCACTGTCAAAACAGGTTGTGACTTGTTAGCTCTTATCGTGCGCGTGTACAGGTGAACACTTGTGTGTTAGATCATATTACACATGAACTCACATTTTCTCACGTATGAAGCAAAACAGGATGTGACTTGTTTCACAAGGAGGACGGTAATAAGGTCATTTCACACGTGTTCACATGTATTTCGTCACTTTCCTTTCATATCGTTATCCCATTATAGTAGTGGGGGATTAGTGAACCACGTCAATTCAACACACACATAAATGTAGTTAGGCCCTTTGACATAATTTAAATAAATTCATGGGCTAGTCCGTAGGAACCAGGCCAAAGGGACCCGTCCAAAGGGATCAGTCCAAAGGGACAAGGACTCGTCCACAAGGACTTGTCCACAAGGACTCATCCACAAGGACCTGTCAACAAGGACCCGTCCACAAGGACTTGTCCACAAGGACCTGTCCACAAGGACCTGTCAACAAGGACTTGTCCACAAGGACTCGTCCACAATGACCCGACAACAATGACCCCCGCCAACAATGACTCGTCAACAATAACCCATCTATAGGGATCCGCTCCCCCACCCTCTTACAAAAGCCATGAGTGGGCATGCGTAAAAACAGAAAACAAGCATGTTAATTCATAGTGGCTATCCACCGCACATATGCACTTTATGTAGAACAACGTTTCATTCCATATCGACATTCAAACTCTCACATGTTGCAATTGGAAAGAGAGATTCTCCAAAAAAAATACAATTTCACCCCCTAGTAGGGGTATGTTTTATTTTGGGGTTGAAATATGTTGTCCAATGGAAAGGGGGTATCAGCCCGAGTTCAATGACACCTCATTCGTCAAAATCTGACCATGCGTTCGAGAGATATCGCGCCGCCGCCATCTTGTGTGGAGGGTGTGGAGGTGGAGGGTGCGGAACCGGCACAAACACACTACTGATGGGCTTGCAAAAAATACCGATAGATTACTTGAACTATATCCGACAACACCCAGTACCTCTATAATGGCCTCTACTTCCGAACCTACTATCATTGCGTCATTGCAACACCAAATTAACGAACTGACGAAACTAGTTACCGAGATGTCAACCAGAAACATTCGATCCAGACGATCAGCTTCGAGACGTAGTTCTCCATATCGTTATCGCTCCCCACGATCACCTTCAGTCAACAGGGATATTTGTTGGTTTCACCGTACGTTTGGCTCTAATGCTCGTCAATGTCGCCCTCCATGTAATCAGGGAAACAAGTTCCGGGAGTCAGTAGCGACGGCAACTGACCCCAAACCTTCGAATCGCCGTCTGTTCATGACCGAACGATCACCAAAGTTGCCTTCCTGATAGACACTGGAGCAGAATTTCTGTTTATCCTGCAGCTCGCCTTCCTCGCCGTAGCCTCGAAAAATACCAACTCTTTGCCGCGAACGGAACAGCTATCAAGACATACGGACATATAGTTCTGAAAATGTATTTTTCCCTCCGCCGTGATTTCACGTGGCGTTTCATTGTTGCCGATATTACTCATTCCATCATCGGAGCCGACTTTCTCGCATACTTCGGAATTCTCTCTGATCTTCGTCATAGACGTATCATTGATTCAACGACCAACTTGACCAGTAATGGTCATATACGCTGCATCACTTGCCCATCAATTCGAACTGTAGTCGGCGATTCTCCCTACCACTTGTTGCTTAGTAAATTCACTGAAATTACTCGTCCATCTTCAACTCTTACACCAATCCAACATTTTACTGTTCATCATATTGTTACCACTCCTGGTCAACCAATTCGATCAAGGCCACGCCGGCTGGCACCTGAAAAACATAACACTGCCAAACGAGAGTTTGAATTCATGCTAGCCCAAGGAATATGTCGACCATCTACAAGTTGTTGGTCATCCCCACTGCACATGGTCCAAAAGAAGAACATTGAGTGGAGACCCTGTGGTGACTATCGTCACCACAATTCCAGATCGCTACCCAGTTCCACATATTGAAGACTTCGCCATCAACCTTCATGGACGTCATGTATTCTCCACCATTGACCTTGTTCGTGCTTTTCACCATATTTCCTTTGCAGAAGAAGACATTCCCAAGACTGCTGTGACCACTCCGTTTGGATTGTATGAATTTAACTTCTTGCCATTTGGCCTATGTAACGCTGCCCAGACATTTCAACGCTTCATGGATGAAGTTACTCGTAATCTAGATTTCCGCTATGTCTATATTGATGACATACTGGTTGCATCTCGTAACGAAACGGAGCATCTCGGGGACTTACATCAGGTATTCACTAGACTTCGTGACTTTGGAGTAGTGATTAATCCAGCAAAGTGTGTGTTCGGCTCAAACGAGGTGCAGTTCTTTGGTTATTTGGTGAACTCAGATGGAATCTGTCCACCTCCATGTAGAGTTGAAGCAATCACAACCTTTCCAAAACCAATCAATGCACAAGGTTTCCGTAGATTTATGGGATTAGTTAATTTCTATCGACGTTTCATTCGTAATGCAGCAGCCAATTCTGCCCCAATGAACAGATTCATGCAAGGTAGTCCGAAACCTAAAGACAAACTACATTGGACCTCTGATACCGAACACGCATTTCAGCAACTGAAGGATGCAGTTGCCAACGCCACCCTCCTCGTACACCCTTCACCAGATGCACCGCTATCACTCATGGTAGATGCATCGTTGACAGCAATAGGACCATCGGTTCAGCAACTTACAGGAGGTAATTGGCAGCCATTAGCATTTTCCAGCCACAAATTATCCCCTTCACAACAACAATGGTCAAATATGATCGTGAACTCTACGCTGCGTATGCTTCGGTCTTCGAGCATAAATACAATAGAGTGCGCATTGCCACACTGCGCCTGTAATGTGACGTGAAACCAACATCTCGATCAGCTGACTAAAGGGAAAACAGAGGAACTCGTAATGGAAGATGATAGGAGTTGGTGGGGAAATGATTTTTAATGAGGGTTTAAACACACATTTTCGTAATTTATACGACATTGGGAAAAGCATCGCATGTTTCTTTACGTACCGGAAGGTAGCAAAGGTTAAGAATGTAACATATTTGGTGTTAAAAGTGGCTGTCGTGTTCCGTAATACTCATACATCCAGAATCCCCTCTTGTAAATAATTAATAACAAATCCAATTCTGAATTAGGCCTACTGATTTTTGAAGAGAATTGTGTTTGTGTAGCTGGTCATTTTTAATTGTACGCCCGAGAGCTCCAAACAAGTTCAATCTATTACTACATCATTTCCTAATTTATTTGTCATCATTAGAAAATGTATTTTGGCTAATTTCAGTACCGGTGCATTACTTTACAAAATTTTATCGTACGATTAGCTCTTATTCAGCGTTACTTTCCACTTCAGTATTTTATGAAGGTGAACAAAACATAGGCAAATGGAAATAAGGAAGTCTATTGATTTAGTAAGCGTTGCTTTTTAACAACTATGCATTACATTTGCTACAACGGAAATCATTACAAGCAATGAACTGTTTCCTTTTAAATTTCATTTTCCACGAATCATAGAAACCTTCGCAGTAATAATCCAGAACTTTGAAATCCTACGAATTGACTAATTTAGGGCTGCAATGTATCCTAGAAGGATCTGAAAATTTCCTCAACCAAACGCACTGTCCATACGTTTAATAAGATGACAAATATTACCTCAGCGTATTTATTATCGAAGACTACATCGTCACATCAGTAGCATAACCCGCAATTTGACACTGAACATGATTGAAAAGGAAGGCTATTTGATGTTGTGATGGTCTTAATTTTGCTTCATAGGCCTGTTCAGTGGAGTAAGGGATAGAGTAAATTTTAATAATTTGTAATAAATTTACCGATTAAATTATTTTTCTTTCATGTCTCGGAGTTAAGAGGAAACGTAAAGAAATGCAAGTAGTGAAGTCAAGAATTTTAGGGTTATTTTACAATGAATTAATTTAGGACTGCCTATGGAAAGAAATGCCCGATCTTTCCCTAAACGTCTCCTTACATCCATACGCTGCACAGTAATACACCATTCTGGCTTAGTATGGTAATGAATAGAACAGAATAGCCCAATTCTATCGTCACGTGTAGTATTTCAGTGCTCCAAACTATCCGCAGTTCCCGGCAGTTCCCTTTAGTCAGCTGATTGAGATGTTGGTTTCACAAATGTGACGTCATCAGCCATCTATTGTATTTATGATCTAAGGCTTCGGTTAAGAAGTTCAAACACATGCTTGAAGGAAGACATTTCACTCTGTTCACTGATTACAAGCCTCTTACCTTCGCTTTGAAGCAGAAACCAGAGAAAGCATCACCTCGTCAGTCGCGCCATCTGGACTACATCGCACAATTTACGACAGAAATACACCACATCGAAGGTGCTAACAATATTCCAGCCGATACTCTCTCCCGCATCTCATCCATTGAAAGGGAAGTGCACTTCAGAGGTCTTGCCGAAGCACAACAAACTGATAAAGAACTACAGACATTAATTGGTACGAACACAAACTTGGTTCTGAAAAACATTTGCATTCCGAATTCTGGCATTCAGTTATATTGTGACATCTCAACATCTTCAGCTCGCCCATTCGTTACGAAGGATTTTCGTCAACAGGCTATCGCATCTTTAAACAGTTTGTCACATCCTGGAGTGAAAGCTACAACCCGATTGGTGAAGAAATCCTTTGTTTGGCCCAATATTGAACGCGATTGCAGAGAGTTCGTTCGTAACTGCATTATCTGCCAGCGCGTCAAGGTTACACGGCATGTCATGGCCCCTGTTGGTTCATTTGCTCCAACTAACCATCGTTTTGTGCATGTCCACATCGATATTGTCGGTCCGCTTCCTCCATCCAACGGATTCACCTACTGCCTAACAGCTATTGATCGGTTCTCACTCTGGCCAGAAGCACATCCCATAGCGGACACCACTGCAGAGACTGTCGCGCGTGCATTTTTCAATAGTTGGATTGCTCGTTCGGTGTTCCACAAACAGTCACATCGGATCAAGGCTGGAAATTTGAGTCACATCTTTTCAAAGCCCTCAGTGTACTGACAGGAACATCTCGTATCCGAACAACAGCCTTTCATCCGGCAGCCAATGGAATGGTTGAGCGCTTTCACCGACAACTAAAAACTGCTATTCGTTGTCATGCTACCGATTCTTGGACTGACAATTTATCTATTGTTCTCCTGGGCATCCGCACTGCGGTTAAGGAGGATATTGGTGCTACAGCTGCTGAGTTAGTTTATGGTCAAACATTGCATCTTCCAGGCGATTTCTTCACGAACACCGATGCGTCCAACTTTGTCAGAGACCTGCGTACGAGATTCAGGCAGCTGCGTCCAGTCGTTCCAAAGATACACGGTGCTCAACAGGCTTTCATCTTTCGTGACCTAAAAACCTGTTCACATGTGTTCGTACGGCACGACGCAGTGCGTAGGCCATTACAGCCCCCGTACGATGGCCCCTTTAAAGTGTTGCTTCGTGCCACCAAGACCTACGACACTGATAACAAAGGGAAACGATTAATTACAGTGTCAATTGATCGACTGAAGCCTGCCTTCATCGCAACGCCAGATGACGGCATTCCGCCTAGGTCTTCGACGACTCCAGTTATTCCACAACAGGACTCATCCAAACCTATATCACAGGCGACTACCTCACCTTCTCCCGTTATTACCCGTTCCGGATGACGGGTTCGATTTACTGAGAAATATAGTCGAACTCTGAGAGGGGAGTATTGAGGTGCCGCTTCCTAGTGGTGCTGATTGGTACTAGAGATGACTTACCAGAGAGCGATGTGCTCTATCTGTGGATATATGTTTATGTCATTCTTTGTCTTTGTATTATTGCTGTTCTTTGGTAAAATGTTAATAAATAGATCGGCTACAACAAACCATATTTGTCTTTGTACAGTTTGAAATTAAATGTATTACTTTGCTTTTACAAGTCAAATTATTTACCAATTTTGATTTACGGATCAGAATATTGGACATGGAGAAAGAAAGATCTAAGTAGATTACAAGCTACAGAGATGCACTCTCTACGAGTGATCCTGGGTAAAATGAGAAGAGGCAGGATAAGAAATGAGACAATACAATACACGATTATGGGGAAGATGTAAATGAATATTCGTTCTTATCTTCAAAGAGGTCCAATTTATACAATCTTCGGAACAGATGCAGCTGGAGTTTAACGACCACTATGATATTAGATATTAAACTGGACTTTAATTTTACACAAGGGGCAGATGATCTCGTAGTTCCGCCCCTTAACACAACAATAACTAACTAATTTTATATATATTTGGTAGAACGAGCACTGTTTTATTAGTGAAAATCCGTCTGGGTGAAGTAGAAAAATGATTGTATGAAGGAAGGTCGTTATAATTGGGCATCGTCCATCTTTAAAAGAAACTGTGGAGGAAAATAGGTTGAAATGGTTTGGTGACGTAAACAGAATGGGAAATAAGAGATTACCAAGAAGACCTCTGGAATGGGCAGAAGACAATTGGAAGACCACGGACAAGATGGAGAGACCAGGTGAAGGATGATATGGCCGGAAGAAGAATATAGTGGGAGAAAATGCTGAACGATAGATTATGGGAGAAAAGAGAACATTGGAAGAGGCTATGTGAACGACTTGCATAAGAAGAAACGTTTAGGAAGAGAAGAAGAAGTAAACTTTGTTTTCATCTTCGCGAAAATGAGAAAATATTGCTTTAAAACTCAGCAATATTTCTAGGTTTGTGCCGTGTCTTGTGTGGGGTTTCACCTAGGACACCAAGCTGACTCATCAGCGGGCTCTTGGTGTCCAAACCCGGACCCCCACAGGAGTAGTAAACTGCGCGCTACCTCCCGTTTTATGAAGCGCACCTGCACCTCTTTACTGCGAAAACTAAAAGCTCAAGCAGCCTTAACCTCTCTATGAAGGCTTCCAAAAATATGGTACCGTATATTGGTTTTCACAGCCAGTGAATTAAAACTCAGCAATATTTCTAGGTCTGTGCCATGTCTTGTGTGGGGTTTCGGCTAGGACACCAAGCTGGCTCATCAGCGGGCTCTTGATGTCCTTGCCCGGACCTCCACAGGAGTAGCGAACTGCGCGCTACTTCCCTTTTTGTGAAGCGCACCTGCACCTCTTTACTGCGAGAACTAAAAGCTCAAGCAGCCTTAACCTCTCTATGAAAGCTTCCAAAAAGATGGTATATTGGCTTTCACGGCCAGTGAATTAAAACTCAGTAATATTTCTAGGTTTGTGCCGTATTGTATGAAGGAAAGTCGTTATAATTGGGCATCGTCCTTCCTGTATATTACCTAAAATATGATTCATACGTAGCATTTAAGCTTTCTTGACGCAATGTTATAATTCCTCCAGAGATTTAACATTTGCTGTTGTGGCTAGAACGGTGTGGTCATAGCCTCGTGAGGACAATTGAGTAGCTGTGTGACGTGAAGTAGTACCCCATGGTATCAAATCAAGATGGCCGAAGGTGTCATGTCAATGGCTATGCCTCATCTATAATCCGTACGCTATGATCCAGAAGACAGTCGTCTTTGGATACGTGCAGTCCTCTGAAGGAGTTTACTTCTGTTTGCTAAACTCAGCATGGCAAACAGAGGTTACTGTTGTCTGTTGTCGTCCGAAACCTTTGCTTTTCTGGTGACTGCAGTGTGTGTAGCTGAAATTATTGGATTCCAAGTTTGAGGTAGGTGTCTCTGGTCATGAAATTAGTGACATTTGACTGAAGTTAGCTTAGAATACAGGGGATTAAAACTGCACTCAGCATAGCCGCTGACTGCGACTAGATTAGAACCTGGCTCCAGTAGCGGCTCTTGCGGGTATCAGTACGCTAATTAAGCATACAACCGACTTACACAACATGTGCAAAACTCATACAGCGCAAATAATAATTTAGTACTTATGAACGCAATTCACAAAATACTAGGGGCAGATGACCTCGTAGTTCCGCCCCTTAAAACAACAATAACTAACTTCACAAAATACATAACATCATACGTATAGGGGCATGATTCTTGACGTCAAGAGATCTGAAATTCAAAGTTCGGTAGCAGTCGTGACCGATCGGAAAAGACATGCGGGATCATCACATGTCGGCCCATGTGTTAATACGCATGCGTTGAACATGGATGAAGCAAGACCAACTGAGTACTGTAGTTGGTCTTGGATGAAGACTGTGTAATTCGTCGTATGCTCACTCTAGGACCAAGCGCACTGAAATTGGGCGATTAGAGAAGCTCTTAGTTTGCCAATCCTACAAAGAGATCTAGTTGAGAAGCATGTCTCACTACTGAGTCATGTTCAGTGAATTGGCATTCATTTCAAAAGACAGAGGCCATACATTAACATTTATATTGTTAGATCAGATCATTTCAAACATCCTGAAGACCAAATAGTTTTTGAAAGGATATAAATAAATAAATAAATAAATAAATAAATAAATAAATAAATAAATAAATAAATAAATAAATAAATAAATAAATAAATAAATACAACTAATTATAAATAAATAAATAAATAATTAGAAATTAAAAGAATAAATAAATAAATAAATAAATACATTTAAATAAAACTAAGTATGAATACATTCAAATTAAGTGAATAAACGATTAAATAAATAAACAAATTAAAATTAAATGAACAAATAAATAAACAAAAATTAATCAAATAAATAAATACATAAAATTACATGAAAAAATAAACGAATAACAATTACGTGAATAAATATTTAAATAAATAAATAAGTTAAAATAATTTAAGTTTTCTACCTCAAAATGTCCAGGCAGACTTTTTTTTACCCTGTGGAGCCGCACGCCAGCTATCCAGTCCAGCCGTGATGTGTGCTTCAGACTGCTTAGTTATTTGGTAAGTGCCAGGGCGGGGATACTCAGTTTTACGTATTCGAAATAAATCCTTCAGTTTGTTATCTCCAAACACATAACTTGCTGCTCGTCTGCCTTTCAAATATCTGCTAGTAAACAATGCCTGCTAGCCCCACATGCTCTCCAACAATAGCGTCTACCCTGTGACGTCAGCCGGTAGTTCCTTGACTCGCACTGAATGACGTAATTGCCGTGTTAACCTAGTAAGCGGTGTTATGAATTGAAGATTGATGTTAGCTATGTATTCCTGTCATGGAAACTGATGGAGTAGGCACCTACACTGAGGGGTAGATCGCCTCTCCTCCCCAGCGTGTAATGTATGGCTGATAAGGTAATGGACTAAAGCATTCATACGTGGGGTTCGAACTGGAGACCCTTCATCGGTTATCCACCCCCTCTGACCCGGTGATGGATGCTACTCAGCTGCCACACCACATTAGGCATTAACACTATTGTCAGGGCTTGTAGAGTAAGCTTGTTATCTGGGAAAGGGAAAAAGGGTGGTCAATGGTTGTAATTTGGTCTCATTATAAATTTTGAAAAGGTTTATTAGCAGGAAGAACATTATCTCGATGAAACATTTTCTTCTCATTGACATCCGTAAGTTAGGGTTGTTGGGGGGCATGGGGGAGGTGGCGTGATAGCCTGTGGGTTTGTTAATGACCTTTCGCATGGATGACCATGGTTTCTCGAGGTAACACATGTTAATAATATTAATATTAATAATAATAATAATAATCGGCAATTATGCCTCAGAGGACAACATGTGCCCACGGTTGTCTGCTGCCCAGCTCATAGCTGCGACTATGCGGGACGCGTGGCCCTCACGAGCCATAGGGCTTGGGTTTAGGTCTTGGGGCGCTATCCTTAATATTAAGCAACTACTCGATTGACTTCTCAAGGCTGAGTTAATCCCTTTTCAATCACTACGCCACATGTATCCAGAAATCGAAAGCGGAAGACGTCTAGTTAGGAGGCAATCACGGTGATAGCCAAGAATGAGGAAAATCTGGACTCTGAAGAAGGCCAAGTTCAGTGTCAAATTCAACAAGAATTAACGTGGCCTTGATGGCCCCAGCGAATTATATATATACAGTATATATAATAATAATAATAATAATGATAATAATAATAATAAATGATATGCAGCAAGTATGAACTCGGGCCTCTGCGGTGACAGCCAAGAGTGCTAGCCGCTACTCAACGAGGCGGACCAACAATAAAGAAAACATCTACAAATATGAAGGTAAGTACAGTGCTTTCGATTCCAGGCTCTGCCAAGGAACCTAAATTCTGTTGTGAGGGCTGAAATGGGGTACTCTCAGCTTCGTGAGGCAAAACTGAGAAAAGGATGGTTCTATTCCAACCGCAGCCATCCTGGAAGTAGTTTTCCGTGGGTTTCCCCCACCCCCAACTTCTCCAGGAAAATGCTGGGATGGTCCCTAACTCTAGACCACGGCCGCCTCCTTCCCAATCATATCCCCAATTTACAAATACATACGCTACATCCATCACAATTACACAGGCTATCACAGAAATTACACCCACACACTCAAATGCATGGGGCTAAATGACCACGATGTCGCAGACCCTAAAATAAGCAACAACAACTCGTATGATTCGGGAAGAATTGAAATAAGTAAACAACCACAGAACTTTAATAGAGGTGATGGTTATCCCTTAAGTACATCTTGGGTGCCCTCTATAGTTTCATTTTCAACATATTCTAGGTCCCAGGAGGTCATGGAGTAACTATTTGTTTCGCCACGGCTTCATATCTTATACCAATTATCTATGGAGGCTATATGCCATTGTTTACTCGTTCTTTCTTTCTTTCTTTCTTTCTTTCTTTCTTTCTTTCTTTCTTTCTTGACAAACCTTGATAAAGGGCCAAGCAGTTGTCTCGAAACGTCGGCTTTTAAAATTCCACTCGACCTAATAGCCCCAAAGGTATATTCTGGATACAATTCGCCGAGAAAGTTCACGCAACAGAAAAACAACAATGTATGAAGGAGAGTATTAAGCTCTTTTGTTTTAAAGCAGTTTCAGGTTGAAATTTCCCTCTCAAATTACCCCTAACTTAATACAGTGTAGAGTGTAAGTGTTAAATTATTGATCAAGGTGTCAAAATGTGTTATATATTTTTGCTTTTCTCCTGGAATTAATCTAAGTGGCAGCGGCAATGCCGTGCTTATGATCCAAGTTCCAATTCTTTTCCTGGTAGTTGTAATACGCGTCAACAGATGGAACTACTGTACATGATGTTACCTAAAGTGCAAGCATTGACTGAAAACAAAAATAAAGACATTTGCACTGTGCTTGAGTTTATCGAAAAGGAAAATAGGGATCTTTACAATGATATTTTGAGTGTTTAATATTTAGCACCCCCTGCACATCAATTAGCAGGAAATAACTGGCTGTACTTAGAAAATTTCAATTTTTCTCGTTTTGATAATAGTTAGTTTCCTGGTTGGTTGGTTCCTTAGTTTAGGGGCTGCGACAACGCGGTCATGTAGCCCCGTGTACTTTGGGGGTGTGTAGAATCTGTCTGATAACCGGTGTTAATTGTGTTGACTGTATTAGTGTGTGTTATCTGTTTTCAATTCAAGTGAGGACTGCAGACTTTTAATTTCAAGTAGTTCCTACTTTTGCCGCCAAACGCCACCGTCAACGGGTACTAAGACTAATTCATAACTTAGTTACTAGACGCCACCACAGTCGGCTCTTTGGCAACGAACGTAGCAACCTAAGAGCGTTGTTTACATTCTTAACCTATACAATTTAGTTTCACACAGGTGTAATAAGTGGAAAGTTCTTGAACATGCCATAAATCTATGACATGGGACCGCCGGCTTTACTTCCCCTCCGAATGAAGGCATACTGAGGGATTTTTAACGCTCTTAAAAATCCGACGGCTTCGGCTAGGTTTGAACCCGCGATCTTGGGCTTAGAAGCTCAGCATGCTACCAACTACGCCACCGAAGCCGCAGTTAGTTTCCACTTTTCTTTAATGAAATGAAACTATGTTTTTTCGCATAATATTGACGTAGGCCCTACATGTTTTGCAATGGTATCACTGCTGAATACACTTAAAATGGTATTTGTCTTCATTAGTGTACTGATTTTATCCTTCTACTAAAAACTACATTTTGGCACATAGATCATTTAGCACTTCCATTCTACAGTTACACACACTACTACAGTCATCACAATTAACACCGGTTATCAGACAGATTCTACATTATGTCATAACCTAGAGGAAGTAAAAGACTTATATTAATTGGAAAGCATAATGAGCAGTGGAGATAGAAGCAAAGATGATATAAGAACTAGGTTGACACAGGCAAGGAATGCATTTCTACAGAAAAGAGATCTGTTAATATCAAGAATCGAAGGACATGAGAGAAGAGTCTGGTATTGAGAAAGATTTAAAACAGTGTTGCAACTTATCACCCATACTCTTCAATCCACAGTATAGCTATATTGAACAGACAATACAAGGCTAAAATAAAACAAAGGGAGGTGGGAATTGTCATTTCGTGGTAAAATATTTTCTCGTAATTTGTACATCGTTTGTTATAAATGTGTTTTATAGTCGCTTACTGAGTGAGTATTGTGACGACAATGGACCGCATATACTGTATATTATTGCGAGATAAGTGTCCCATGTGTTACAATGTAGTCTACTGTGTAGGAATGGTTTAGCCACTGACAAAGACAATAAAAAATTAAATAACGAATAAATAATTAACATTTTGGGCGCGATGGTACGTATAATACTGGTTCATATGATAACTTAATTGGAGTAAATTTTTTGAAATGTTGAAAAAGATTGGAAAAAAGTACAGGGATAGGAAGGTGATCTACAGCACAATCCATACAGAAACCAGACGGCAGTTATTAGAGTAACGGGATACACTCAGCCTCGTGAGGTAAAACTGAGAAGAGGTGGGTTCGATCCCCACCTCTGCCATCCTTAAAGTGGTTCTCTGTGGTTTCCCACTTTTACTTCAGCCGAATGCCGGGATGGTTTCTAACTTAACTCACAACCGCTTCTTCCTTAATTCTAACCTTCATTGAAAATACCGTACACATACTAATACAGCGATCACAATAACACAGGTTATCAGACGAAATTCCACACTCACTCTAGTACACGGGCATAAATGACTACGATGTCCAAGTCCTTAAATAAAACAAGTTATTAGTGTCGAAGCACATGATAAGGAGGCTGGTATTCAGAAATATGTAAGATGCTGACATAACTTTTCAATCAATACATTGAACAAGCAAAGAAGGAAATGAAAGGGGAGTTTAAAGGTGATAAATGATAATCAACTCTGAGATTTGCTGATGACATTGTCATCTTGACTGATTCATCAAAGGATTCTAATGGTTTTTTAAACGGCGTGGACTGAAGCTTGAGAAAAGAATCCATGATGAAAATCAATAAATGTAACATTAAAAATGGAAAACAGCCGCAAGAAATTATAAACCTCTATTGACATCAAATTGACAGGTGAAAAGTAAAGGAAGGAGGAGACTTCTGCTACCTGAGAAGAAAAATAAGCAGTGTTGGACGAACCAAAGTAAGAAGTAGGTTGACACAGGGAAGGAAAACATTTCCACAGAAAATGACTTTATAATACCTAAATCTATATTTGATGTCAATGGCATTTGCATTTGCCTGGAGGAAATGAAGAAAAACCTGGGTAAAATCACTTAGAATGGTCGTTAACAACGCCGAGGTTAGAACATTGTATCTCAAAATATTAAGCTTCCTATTGTAGAGATAGGACGTGGCTTAACGATTGATAGGTCAGTAAAGACAGCACCTGATCATTTACCAATGGAGGATAGTAGCGATAGGTGCAAGGATAAAGAGGAAATACATGCAAACTATATTGTTATACTCGAAGAAAAACCCCATCACGAATTTTAAGATTATTTTATGAATATATCAGATTAAAAGAGCCTTCGTGGCTTAGGCGGCAGCACGCCGGCCTCTCACCGCTGGGTGCGTGGTTCAAATCCCGGTCACTCCATGTGAGATTTGTGCTGGACAAAGCGGAGGCAATTTCATTCCAGCAACACTGTCCACTATATTTTCAATTCAACAGGCTTCGTCAGCCGGCTTACTTCATATCCTCGCCGCTAGATGGGATCTTCATTCATTCCATTCCCTGACCCGGTCGGTCAACTGGAAGCAGTCTGTGCATTTTCATTTTAATCAGATTCAAGTCCCAAGTGTGTCATTGTCATCTGATTCCTTAGTGGAACGAGTGCTTCAGCGGAAGCTAATACGCAAGGCCTGTTCTAGGAACTACGCTATTGTTGCCGAATTTGTAATGCGTTGTCATGCGGCAGGTTCTGTCAACCACAAGGTGTTCACCTATTACTAGTGTCTGATGATAGAGCTTGTGTAGGTGTCATTGTTCCAGCAAGATGACTGATTAATAATGTGTAATTAAGACATCACCACCCACCATAAAGTGTGGGCCGAGTCCGTTTTTAGGACTCCTACATGATTAGGCCTGCGGCTATCACGATTGTTTGTTGCGTGAGACATCTAACAAGGGAACATCGCGAACGTAAATCTGCTGATGTCACTGAAACTTGGCACAAATATTGGTCACATAGCAAGAAAAACAGAAAACGAAACATTTTGCGAAACAAAATGCGTGCTGAAGACTTTCAGCAGTCCCAGAAGATGATATCGCCGAGTTTACATTTCTAGCCCAAAGAATAGCACTGCTATAAGCACTTCTGTCCAGTATGAATCGTAGGCTCTCGCCATAGACAGGCTACTGAGGGAATGATTGATATTCTGCGTTTGATTTGAGGGACTATGAGAACCCACATGAGCAGCGACAAATTTTGCGAAAGTACTGTATCTCAATGCGTAGAATTTTGCCTTCTCGAAAGATGGGTCAAGTGAATTTTAGGATAAAGTACCATCAATCTGATCAATTAACAAGCAAAGTTTAGGTTTTTGTAGTGTTTTCTCATAAGATCGACAAGGATTCATGACTTAATTTCGATACTCTCTTCATAAACAGCATGTTTTCATATATTCCACTGGTCTTTCCCGTATATTAAATAACTTATGGTTCACCACCTAAGCCTTCAATAACATCATTACAACGAGAATTTGTGTGCTAGAATACATAGCTTTCAATATCAGTGATTAGGCCTCCTCTCGCGAGATGACATATTTCTGTAACGAACCACGGGAATCGATTTTTAGAAAAGTCAAATGCACCGTTTCTATGATTTACGAAAAGTGAACTACAGAATTTAGTGTCATTAGATAATGATTGCTATCACAGTCCATTCATACCTTTTCAAACGCCTGAATAAGATACGAGAAAAATAAAAAAAATAAAAGGTTTTAACTTTTTGAACTGATGCCATCTTGAATTTTTGAAATGTTAGAAACTATAGTGTTGAGAAAATTGTAAATGTTAAGGTTGGTAACGTTTCGTTCCTATGTACAAAACTCTTTGGTTTTTACTATTCTGTGAATTGTTGTTAACATATTTGTTTGTGAATAAAAGTTGGTTAGAAATCTTTGAATCTCAATAAAGTGTTCCAGATAATGTGTAGTTACAACTAAAAGAACATATGGCGACCGAAGATTTGACAGGACTTTAACAAGCGTGTATAAACTTTGTTGAATTACAATTTGATAGTAGCGAGTATAACTGTGCCTGTATAATCCAGTATACCGTATCCTGTTGTTTACATCCGTAGCCCGTAATTATGGCGGGTACACAAATAACTAAGAGGAGAGCGGTTATCCGCACATTGTTCACGAAAGCTTGCAGTGCTTTAGACGAACTACTGACGCAGAGAGATGCAGATTTACAATTAATAAGTGCGCGTTTATTAGTGCTCGAAGAAAGAAGACACGAGTTATCGGAGCTGGACAGTCAGATTTGTGAAAACATCTGTGCTGAAACAAAGGAAGAGGAGATCGAAGAAGTACTGATGGCGGAAATGGAGAAAGCAGAGGAGTATACCTTACGTTACCACAGCATTAAATGTAAGGCCTCTGATCTGATAACAAGGAATAGCACTGCTCATACTTCATCTAGTTGTGTTGGCGATCGTTCGGGAAACGAAATATCTCTTCGCCTACCGAAATTAGAATTGAATAAGTATGACGGGGAAATAGCCGGTTGGATCTCATTCTGGTCTCAGTTCTCACAAATTGACGAGTGTCAGTCGTTAAGTAAGGAGGAAAAATTTCAGTACTTGATTCAAGCCACGAAAGAGAACTCTCGAGCACGCGCGGTTGTTGTGAGTTTCCCTCCCTCAGGCGAAAATTACGGAAAGGCCATTCAAACACTTAAGGACAGATTTGGACGTAATGATCTCCTTATCGAGTATTATGTACGGGAACTACTGAGTTTAGTTATGGAAAGGAAGACGGTCAAGATCAGCATTTTGTATGACAAACTAGAAACTCATTTACGGGCACTAGAGTCATTAAATGTGTTCTCGAATAATTATGCCGCATTATTGTTTCCGCTAATAGAATCGTGTCTGCCCGCAGACATACTGAAGGTGTGGCAACGTTCCAATGAACCCAATAGGACACTGAAGGAACAGATGGATAATTTAATGTTGTTTTTGAAGAGAGAAGTAGAAGGGGAGGAGAGAGTTGCAATGGCAAATAATCAGTCCCTTTCCTACAACCAGGCTAAGAGTCCAGGAAAATCGCATGATATGGACAAAGTTAATTTTGCTTCTGCGATCGATCTTGCCAGTCTGAGCATTGAATCTGACACTCAGAAGTGTGTATTTTGTAAAGGGGTGAATCATTGTTCCACAGAATGTCTCCATGCACAAAAAATGTCCCTTGAAAACCGAAAAGATGTTCTGTATAAAGATAAGCGCTGTTTTTCTTGTACCAAAGCAGGCCATTCTGCACAGCAGTGTCGAGCACGATGTGTTATTTGTCGTGGACGACATGTACCATTATTATGTCCAGCTGTTCAGAAGTATCAAGCAGAAGAGAAAGGTTGTGTTGAAGGGAAGAATTCTGAGATCAAAAGAGAAGAGGTTTCCTTGTTTAATACTTCATCTATTGACAGCAATTTGTCAGTTAGCTCTCAAACGGAGGTCTATCTCCAGACTCTGTTAGTTTACGTTAAGAATGGTGACAAAATCAGGAAGGCCAGGTTACTGATAGACAGTGGATCCCAACGTTCGTATATTTCTAGTAAGTTAGTTTGGCTGAAGAAATGAACTACTCTCCGATTGGGGAAGAGAGCATTATCCACTCTCTTTTTGGTGGTAAGCCAACAGGGGTAGTTAAGCACCGATGTTACAAGGTGCACTTACTCAGCTTGAATAACGACTTTGCATGCAATTTCGTAGCGTTAGACCAAAGGACAATTACAGCTACGATTCCATCAGTAGAAGTCAGGAAAGAAGTGAGGGAAGAATTACTAAGAGAACACATTCCGATGTGCAGAGATTCTGTAGCTCCTATTGACATCTTGATAGGTTCTGACATTGCGGGAAAGTTGTGGACAGGTAAAATTAAGACTCTACCTTCTGGACTGGTAGCCATTGAAACCTGTTTAGGATGGACGGTAACGGGGAAGAAGAAGGTAGTAGACACCGTGGGAAAAAAGGAGCTAGCGAAGCATGCAAGTATTGCGAATGCAGTCACTGCACTCAGTATTACTCAGCTACCCGTATCTGATCTGTGGAAAATGGAGACCATTGGGATAACCAATCCTGTAGAGAACACCACAAAGGAGGAGAAGAGGATGTCAGCACTGAGGTATTTCAAAAATACGGTTGCTTTTGTAGATGGCAGATACGAGGTATGTCTTCCATGGGGGAGAGATGCTCCAGACCTTCCAACCAATCGAGGGATTGCAGAAGGCAGATTGATTCGAATGACCCGAAAATTAAAGGCAAAGCCTGGTCTCTATGAAGAATATGACACTATTTTACGAGATTGGGTGAAAGAAGGCATTGTGGAAATGGCGAGGGATCTATCTACTGGACACTATCTTCCTCACCGTCCAGTGCTGAAGGAAAATAGTACAACTACGAAAATGCGTCCCGTGTTCGACGCATCGGCGAAGGAGAGAGGTTTGCCATCACTGAACGACTGCCTTGAAGAAGGACCTAACCTTATTGAAATCATACCCGAACTACTCTTGAGGTTTCGGCAACGAAAGATAGGCATCACAGCTGATATCAAGAAGGCATTTTTACAGATAAGTGTACACCCAGAGGAGAGAGACTACCTGAAGTTCCTGTGGTATGGTAATAATAGTGAGAAAGACCTACAAGTCCTTCGTCATGCCAGAGTGGTGTTCGGTGTTACCAGTAGCCCGTTTCTTCTTGGAGCAGTAATTGGCTACCACCTGGAAAAATATATGGAATCAACTGATCCAAAGGAGGCTAAAATTGCATCATCATTGAAGAACAATTTTTATGTTGACAATCTGGTGACAAGCCTCGATCGAGCAGAAGAAGTTGAGGAATTCGTTTACCTTTCAAGGACTATCATGGCGAGGGCCGGGTTCGACCTTCGGGGATGGGAGTCAACCGGAGACGGATCTTCTCAGGAGTCTTCACTGCTTGGCATTAGGTGGAATCGCCAAGACGATACTCTGAAGATCAATATGGATTGGTGGGAGAGATCGTGTGAAATAGGAGATTTGACGAAGAGGACTATTCTTTCAATAATCCACCGCATTTTCGATCCGATTGGACTAACCATTCCAGTAACGATTAGGCTGAAACTGTTAATTCAAGAGTTATGGACCAGAAAGTTGGGATGGGACGAGCCTATCGACAAAGATACTCGACGGCGGTTGGAGAAGTGGCTAAAGGACTTGCCTCACTTAAGAGAAATTGAGGCGATACGTCACCTTGGCAATGAGGAGGACATCTCACTACACGTATTTTGTGATGGAAGTCAAAACGCATATGCAGCTGTTGTCTTTATCAGGAGCAGTTATCAGGGAGAGGCACATCTTCGGTTAGCAGTAGCTAAAGCAAGAGTAACACCGCTTAAGCCCCTGACCATCCCTCAAGTGGAATTATTAGGAACTCTTATTGGAGCGCGTCTGCTGAAATCAGTTCAAGAAAGTCTAGGTTGGAAAGAAGTAGCTGTTTATTGTTGGACCGACTCAAGTACTGTACTAGCCTGGATTCTTGGCAACGGAGACAAGACAGTATTTGTTAGGAACCGAGTGAAGGAGATAAGGGAGCTCACTGATGCACGAAGCTGGAGACACATACCAGGGGATTTGAACCCCGCAGACCTACCCTCAAGAGGATGTACTGTCGCACAACTAATCGAATCCAAATGGTGGGAAGGGCCTAAGTGGCTTGTTGAAGGAGAAGAAAACTGGCCTGAATCTTCTATACGCTATGAAGTGGTAAACGAACATAACCTTATTGCCATCACACATAATACGACATGGCTGTATCACCGGTTCAGTAAATATGAAAAAATTGTGCGGATGGTGGGATGGATCTACAGATTTCTCAACAACTGTCGACGCAATGAAGTTAAAAGAAGTGGTCCGTTATCGACAAATGAGGTGGCTACAGCCGAAGACAAAATTGTTTTGTTCATTCAAAAAGAGTCCTTCGAATTCCCAGACGATCAGAGACTTAAGAGCCTTGAAGTATTCCAAGATCAAAAGGGCATAATTAGACTCAAGACACGGATAGTCGAACGTGTGGATAAGGGTCCGTTCAAACTACCAGCCGTGCTACCTTCCGAACATCCGTTGGTCAAGAGGTATGCAGAAGAAGTGCATTGTAAAAACAATCACCCCGGTCCAGCAACTCTCCTAGGTTTGTTACGCGAGAGATTCTGGATCCTTAAAGGACGCCAGTTGGCGAAGGGAACAGTCAAGAGATGTGTTGTTTGCCGACGTTTTCAAGCAAAAAACTTAGACACTCAGTTTCCTCCTTTGCCAGATCTTCGAGTTAACGATGCGGCCATATTCGAAGTCATTGGAATAGATTTGGCAGGACCCTTGTATATTCGTGATTCATCGAAGACATGGGTTGCTCTATTCACTTGTGCTTGCTACCGAGCTGTACATCTGGAACTAGTTCCGTCTCTGTCAACTGAAGCATTCATAAGAGCACTGAGGCGTTTTATCGCACGGCGTGGTCGACCTAAAGTGATCATCTGTGATAATGGAACAAATTTTCGAGGAACGTGTAATGCTCTTGAAAGGTTAGACTGGGAGAAAATCGTTACCTACAGCACTGGAGAACGCATAATTTGGAGGTTCAATCCGCCTACGGCGTCGTGGTGGGGAGGCTTCTGGGAACGATTGGTGAGCCTGGTGAAGCAAATTTTACGGAAGACATTGGGGAAGGCTTCATTGTCTTGGGATGAGCTTCAGACCATACTTATTGACTGTGAAGCAGTGATTAATGCAAGACCATTGACTTATACGGCAGAAGATAATAGAGATCCTATTCCATTGACCCCATCCATGCTACTGCAAGAAGTACGAGAGACAGGAGTTCCTGACCTGGACTGCATTGAGTCAGCAAGCATCACTCGGAAAATTCGGTATCTGCAAAGACTGAGAGAAGAGCTAAGAAGACGCTTCCGATCAGAATATCTGGGGCAGTTAACCTGGACCAAGCGGCGCGAAACTAGAAAGCCTATAATTGGAGAGGTGGTTATAATAGGATCGGACAATCGGAAGAGAATAGATTGGCCTTTGGCAAGAATTGAGCAGCTCATTCCAGGGCGAGATGGAAGAGTCCGGGTGGTTCAACTAAAGACTAGCAGTGGTACTGTTGTACGTCCTATACAGAGAGTCTACCCCTTGGAGGTCCAGTCCTGCACCGAGAGTTACCAAGAAAAAACCCACTTCATGGACGATGATGACAAGGATGTGTCCAAATCCCCTGAGGAATTGAGGACAAGAGCAGGAAGAAAAGTGGCCCCTCCTAAAAGACTAGATCTTTGATTTCATGTTACAGAGGAGAAGGAATTCAGTTGACATACATTGTACACCTGTTTGACACTTTGATAATTTCCAATTTTGAGAAAATTGTAAATTAGGTGGGAGAATGTTGAGAAAATTGTAAATGTTAAGGTTGGTAACGTTTCGTTCCTATGTACAAAACTCTTTGGTTTTTACTATTCTGTGAATTGTTGTTAACATATTTGTTTGTGAATAAAAGTTGGTTAGAAAGCTTTGAATCTCAATAAAGTGTTCCAGATAATGTGTAGTTACAACTAAAAGAACATATAGAATGCCAGTGAAATATTTCGCGTGGCTGCCATGTTGGATTGGTGAAACGTATTTACATTTGAATAGCACGGTCGGGGTCGGACAAAATGTAGTACTATGTCCTTACCAAGTTCCTTTGAAATTACTCCAGCAGTTTAGATTTCATTAGGGACACACACACATACACACATATACGCACACATACCAACAAAACGTCATCTCAAAAGCCTATTTTTTCATATGATGAAAATAGACGAAAAGGGCGGTTACTGTGCACAGGAAGGTGGCCACCTCTCTATAACTTGTTTTCAATTTGGTTTAGGCGTTTCGGTAGTTGCATACTCGCACGAGACAGATTGGTGGACAAAAACACACAGATCACGAGTGATCACATAAGCCTATTTAATATTTATGAAAGTAAAAATTAATACTGTATACTGTATTACAAATAAAATATCATAGCTGATATTGAACCGTTCCAAAAACTGTTTTTATGCCATATATATATTATCACACAATACACAGTAAAGGAGAAGATCAGCACTGGAGCTGTTTATACTACAAGCCAGTTGGTGCGTCTAAGCAAAAGGATATCCTTCTTCAGATGGCTATGACGGCGCCTGACACGGGGATCCATGCTCTCCTAGTACCGGTACATTAGACGTACAGAATGTTTGGTGAATTATAATTTTCATTATTTGCTCTCGCGTGTAAATTAGGACTGCAAATATTCTCTTCTCTATCTCTGAATTAATCCCTCAACTTGTTTATTCCTGGCATCAATGTATATGGTAAATAAATCAAACATCTTCGTTAACTGAATCCCACCTAGTTCGGTACGCATATCACTGATCGTACAGGCCGTGCTGGTGATCGCTTGACGATTGAAACTGGCCATCCAAGTGTATTTTTTATTAATCTCATGTAATTTTTGTTTTCAGGATTAGGGAAACACCGAATACAATTGGGCACAATCGTGTTGACCGGCAGAAAAAACATTATATTTTGATTATGACGGCAACATTGAAAAATGGCTTCAAACACCATAATGTAATTTTGTCTTGAATCATCAAGTGTGATACGAGAGATCGTTTATGAGCCGACATCTTACTACTTGCATTGCCATGGACTTCAAAATCCAACTTCTTCGAGTGGGAATGGAACACTCTATTAATCCATTGATATAATCCATTTTGTGATGGTTCCTGTGTACCTCATACCACTCCTCTGTAATATCAACCGTTTAGGATCTCTACCACCTTGAAGGCCCATTACTATGCACAAGGTGCGGCTTGTTAACGAATTAACAGAGAACACAAGCCAAGTCTCTTGTTATGGTTATGTATTCCAGTGTGGCTGTTCCCGAGACTTGAGGAGCTTAAGTTGCAGCGTGTTTAACAAATGAGGTTGCTACTGGTAAGCATAGATTCGCTTACAAGAAGTAGAATTGATGGAATGCTTTTCTGATCACAGGTGTTTTGGGTTTCATTTAGAGCTCCCCATTAAAAGTTTTCTTACTAACCACGTTTCGTAAAACGTTTCATTTCTTGAGAAACGTTTTAATGTTGAAAACATTTCTTACCAAAAAACGTAAAAATAAGCAATTTCCTCAATTGTGCCAAACGTTGAAGGGCTAAAGGGCCCGGAAAGGTTTCAAATTATAAGTCTTGGAGAGTTCTTTGAAACTAAAAGATCAAATTTCGAAAATCACTTCCGGCCTAAATGCAGTTCCAAAAAATCAGCCTAAAGTCGCCTGTTTCTTTTTGATTTAAATCCGAGTCAAATTAACTTATTTACATAATTCTTTCTATAATGTGTTCCTTGGTTTTTGAAAAATTTTCACGCCGCAAGTAGCAATAAGGTCTTAAGTGGAACTCTGCACTGACTCACACTAATGCTCGTAGTGGTAATCTAATCGACCGGATTCAAAATGCCTAAATACACATTCGATGATCAAGAAAAGAATGGTAATTTTTAGGAATAAAGAATGAAAGTATTATCATACTTGATTATATTTTATTTACCGGTCACTAAAATTCCTAAAAAAAAAAAAAAAAAAATCATAGATCATATTCCTAGAGGTTGATGGCACGTAAATTACCAAATCTATGTCTCCAAGGTCTAGTCTATGACATTAAAGAATGTTCATATGACATGAAAATGACCATGTTAGCCCTGTTCCTTATTGACGAAATATAATAAGTTATGAAGATTATAAACCTTCAGTCTTCTTTCTTCTTTCTTCGTTTTGCCCACTTTGAACTTGTTGACTCGGGTTGATGGTGTTTTCTTCTTCTTCTCCTCCCAAAATCTCCTCATGAACAAATTGGATACCTATCAGTAGAAAGGTGCTAAGTGCCATTTTTTGAAAAAAGCGTTTTTTTTGTTGCTAAAATGGTGCTATGTGCAATGTAGCATTACTTATCAAAAGGGCTAACTCCTCAGTGTTTTCGAAGGACCATCCAAGAGCATCACAAGATGGCACTAGTGGTAAGTCCTGCAGCTCTTTCAGAAGAAAGGTGCAATGTGCCAATCATTTGTTCTCATTTCCCTCCAATATGTGCATCGTGAAGCCTCCGTGGCTTAGGCGGCAGCACGCTGGCCTCTCACCGCTGGATCCGTGGTTCAAATCCCGGTCACTCCATGTGAGATCTGTGCTGGACAAAACGGAGGCAGACAGGTTTTTCTCCGGGTACTCCGGTTTTCCCTGTCAAAATTTCATTCCCGCAACACTCTCCACTATCTTCTCATTTCATCTGGCATTCGTTTAATCATTGCCCCAGAGGAGTGCGTCAGGCCTCGGCAGCCGGCACAGTTCATATCCTCGCCGCTTGATAGGGGCTTCATTCATTCCATTCCTGACCCGGTCGGAGACTGGAAGCAGGCTGTGGATTTTCATTTCATGTGCATCGTTGACAGAATTGTTAAAAGAACTTAGAATACTCAATTATTAGCAGTTCGTACAGGTGGGAACCTGTGTACGGATAGCATAGTTGTTTCCTGTTGGACACGCTGCTTTGCCGTGCATTAGTCTCGCAAAATCTCGAAAACTACTGCTCCGATTTCAGTGAAAATTTTACAATTTGTTGTCATTATGGTAGACAGTGTTTAGAAAGTGGTTTGAACGAAATCAAATTGGCAGTATTTTTAAATTAATTTACATTAAAAAGCCACGCCAATATTGAATCTAATAACTTGACGGACAGATGGTGACACAGTGCATCCACTTCAAAATCTTCTGTGAGCAAAGATAACATCCCATACCATACCCTTTGATCAATACGTGCAATAAAATAATACTTAACGTAACAGAATCATACTGTATAATCCAATTACATTTCACGTTAATGTGTTTCGACCAACATATCTAATGTGAGAACGTACTACTAACGGAAAGGATGTCAATATTGTCAAGTTCTCAAGGTAAGTTCGATAGATTTGAGTTACTATGAAAATAATTCCGTGTCAGTTTACAGTGTCCATTACATTACTCAAATTCCGTGTCGTTTTACAGTGTCCATTGCAATGCCAAGGAGAGGAAGAGCTGACAGAGGTCGTCGAAGCCAGTTAAATGCGCGGCGAGCTACTTGACGTGCAAACCACACTGATGACCAAAGAGCGACGGATAATGAAAATAGTCGTATGGGCATGTCTGACTTACGTTCGAGAGCGACTGAAAATGAACGAACAGCGAATAGATTCAGAATGCAATGAGTTCGTGAATATCAAACACAACGCCAGCGAGCACGACACAATGGGCATGACCGATTGCGCCGACGCGATGCTCCTATGAACCTGGAACGTCAGTTGACCGAACCAAAGAAGGAGCTCATTCAGCGTGTTTTTCCGAACGTAGCGCAGAACTTCAAAAACCATAATTGGCTGAGCAAACGAGCCATATTGGCAGAGAAAAATAAAGATCCTAACAAGTCCATTCAAAATTTCATTCCGGGACAGTTGTTTTCCTTCAAATCGGTTGACTTAGTTATCAACCTGGATGAGGTAGTCAGCCATCTCACAGAATTTTTGAATTCGCTGGAATTGCCTGGATTACCACCTCACAATTTGCAATTGAAAGTAGGCTCATCATCATGTTGCGTAACATCAATCAACTTAGACTATGCAATGGAACACGACTGGCTGTGGAAAAGCAAATGAACAACGTCATCGATGGAGAAGTTGTTTTGATTCCGCACATCCCAATGTTTCCACCGGACGTGCCATTCGATTTTAAACGGTTGCAATTTCCCATGCTTCTGGCCTTCGCAATGACCATCAACAAATCACAAGGTCAGTCGTTGGAAATTTGTGGAATCAACTTGGAGTTTCCGTGTTTCATGCATGGACAACTGTATGTCACGTGTTTGCGTGACGGAAAGCCGTTATCTTTGTTTAATTAGCACGTAGCACATTCGTAAAGACTAGTGGACTTTGCACCTTTCACAACTTCTAACATTTCACTCAAACAGAATTCCACAGTTTTCATATTATGAACCTGTATCTGCCACTGGATAGTAAGGAATACTATATCTGTATGTTATTCAAATTAGAAGAATAAATACTCACAAATAAACTGACTAAACACTTTTTACTATAATACTCATTGTTCATAAAAATGGCACTTAGCACCTTTCTACTGATAGGTATCCTTACTCACTATGTCCCTTCTTACGTACCTTTGTCCATTTCTTTCCAGTGGTCCTTTTAGCTTTTTCGGCGAAAGAGTGATTTGTAACTAGAGATCCAAAAGTCTTCCGATTCATGATGACATCTTCTGTAATGTTTATTTCTTTTAAGACCTGTTTGATTTCTTCTAACCAACTGATTTTGACCTTCTTTGAATTAATTATATCAAGTAGTTTTTTTTGCATGTCTGGTGTTGTCCATTCTGCAGATGTGACCATAAAATTCCAATCGTCTCTTACGCATGCTCTCAGTGAACTTATTGATTACTGTGCACAAGTCTGTGGTTTTTCTTTTAATCCATATACCATTAACATAAACATGGCCATATATTTTCCTGAGAATTTTACGTTCCTGGATTTCGATTTCACCAACTTCAGAGTGGCCTCTTAGAGATATAGTTTCGGAGGCGTACAATGCTTCCAGAAGAGCCTTAAGCCAATATAAATATTTGTAATTTTCATTGTATTGGTACAATTAATATTGTCTTAAGGTGTTTTTTTTTACTTTAGAACTTATTAAAGGATGTTTTCAACATTGAGTTGCTTGAACAATGTTTTTTTTAATAAACAACAAAACGTTTTTTAAACGAACTGTTTCCCAATTAAACATTTTCAGAAAACCGTTTTATGATTTTAAAGATAATAATATCGTATAGCCTCGGGTGCCAGGTGCAAGCTTCATTATTTGACGCCCAGAGGGCAGCTTGCTCGTCGAATTTTGTCGTTCATTGGAGCGCTATGAAAGTCAAGGTGGATAGATATCTAAGCTCCTTGACACTATAGCGCTTTCTAGTAGAGAAAGGGGAAACTTTGTGTTGGCGGGAAGTCCCAAGATTAATTTTGCCATTATGAACACGGTCTACTGAATTCAAATGGGTTCTCTAATATGCCAACAACGTATGACATGCGTGACGAGTTTATTTTCCGCCTTTCAAAAATAACTTACCATGGCCAGGAGCGAACCTGCAGGCTTGGGGTTGGTAGTCCGACACGATAAATCGATTTTATACCACTTTTTGCTTCAATTTGTTTCTTTAGCCTTTAATGTGTTCCATTGTTGTTTTCTACATTTAATAAACTCATTGTAATTATATTAGTGTTTGACGGGTATTAGGTCTACTGTTGGTAACTTCCTGGGAAGTGATACAATTTTGTCATACAAACCTTACGGTGAAAGCAATGCACTAGAAAGCGCGTGACGGCTTTGCGCAGTTCGAAATAGTATGAGCCTTTCCATTCTGATGCCATCATGGCACAGAGTAGGTGAAATTTATCAGGATTTCGTTCCTCTTTGTTCAAGTAATAAAGACCTTATATGCATCTCACTTCCATGTAGAGATTTCTTTTAAACTTCGTCGACAGGCATGCGTAATTTTGTTTTTCAATTTTTTGTAAATTCCCAATGGATAACGAGATTCTGGAATAATAACTCTGACTGAAGAAGGTAAATCGACCACCTCGTGACGTAGCAGCTAGGGTACTTAGCTGCCTCCCCGGCCGTCCGGGTTTAGAATCCCGGCTGTGCCAAAAAAAAAAAAATTTGGCATGAAGGCTGGAACGGGGTACACTCAGACTTATGAGACAAAACTGAGAATGGGAGGGTTCGATTCCCACCTTAGCCATTCTGTAAGTGGTATCCCCACTTCTACTCCAGGTAAATGCTGGGATAATTCCTAACTTAAGGCCACGGCTGCGTCCTTCCCAACACTAGTACAGCCATCACAATAGCACAATTACACAAATTACAAACACTTAATTACACAGGGCTACATGACCATGATTTCTTATCCCCTAAAATAAGCAACGACAACACAAAAATAAACCATATATCCTCTTCATCCATGACCTCTCTCTTGGCTAACTTGCTAAGCTGGTCAGAATCCATATGATGTTTGGTTTTTGTTTGACGTCGATGTTGTTCTTGTATCAAGATATGTAATTCTGATCTGTGTGTTAGAAAGGATTACAATAAAACTATCGATGCATGTCTGTGTATTTGACGATCTCCGTACGCACCAATGCTGTCAAATGTTACATGAAATATGAAATATGGTCCATCCCGCTTTGAACAGTTCTCATGCTCACATAAAAAGGCAGGGACCATCTGATGCAATCTGCCGAAAAATAAAAAGCTTTGGAATGATTAAGCGCCGCTGTCATATTTTAGTTTTTTTTCTTGTAGCTAAATAGATCCCAGCTGATTGTAATCTTATGAGTTTCCATATCTATGGCGGTCTGACAGAATTGGACACATCCTTCATAATTACCAATGAATAAATGATGTATTACAAATAAAATAAACATTGATGTTGACAGTTTGGAAAAAACATAGGCTATGTTGTACAAATGTGTAGCGTACACACGGTACAAATCAAAGCTTACTCTCAATTCACATCACAGAGGCTCACACCTTGTGGGACGTGGGTTGGCAACCACGGGACTCCAACTGAGTCCGGCAATGCTTCCCCTTTCTTCTGCTGGGCTCCTCTCTGTCATTTTCCTGTTGACCTCCCTTGGTCAACACCTGTTCTCTTGCGACACCCACGGTATTTGGATATCCGATTTCTAGGGAGTCTTTCACTTTCCCGTCTTAATTGGCCCATGTCTCATCTTTCTTGATACCCTCATTATTAAGGGTGGCAGATCTCTTATTATTGTTGCTGTTGATTCTTTAGGGACTTTGCGATGGGAGTAAGTAAGGTAGGTAAGAAATTAGAGACAGTAGTAAAATTACTAGTAAAATAAAAACTAATGATAACGTTGATGATGATTAGGGCTAGGATTTTAATGCTCAATAAAACAATGAAAAATGAATTTTTAAAATTCAGTTATGACCTAAAAATCTCCAAACAAATTTCATAAAATTTATGAAATGCCCTTAAAATTGCAAACATTTTACTCTGATATGTGCTTTCTGATTTAAAATCACGTAGAATAAAATAATAGACTACAGTTTAGTAAAGATCAATTTTATTTAATGAAGTTACAGAAAGTTAAGAACTAAGCAAAGTAAATAACTTGTTAAGAAAATGAAATTAAAAACCGAAAGTATCCCTCTTGAAAAGATGAAACCGGCTGTGGTAGCTGTGCAATCTGAATCACAAGGCCATGGATGTTGCTCCAGTCTCATAGACAAATGGGTTTGAACCCTGCCGTTGGCCGGAATTTAAATGGTTTTCCACGATTTCCCATTTTCATATCAACTCAAATGCCAGGACCAAACCTTCTAATAGACCACAGGCATGTCCTTTCAACTCCTCGCCAGTTCCATTCATCTTCATTCACAAGGTTGGGATCAGGAGGGGCATCCGACTTTAAGAACCATCCGTTACAAATAAATTAATCGGATCCCATCCCCAATCTCGTAGAAACAGGAATAATAAGGGGTACGAAAGAGTATCCTTGAAATATTAAACATAAGTACACCCAAAAAATACTTCAAATGCATATAAAATGCAACACACCCCGATAAGTATTGAAATATGCTCAAAAATGCAATAAAAATCCCGAAAAATGCCCTATCCCACAAAATTAGAGAAAAATGCAAAAACCAAATATGATTAGTTCAGCACCTCTTACTCTGAAACTCATTTATCAAAAAATTATGAGCCTTACAGTAGTCGCATATGATGTGTAACATCTGACATAGAAGAAACCTCACGTGAAATTGTTGATACACCGGTATTTTATACTATTATTGGCACAAATATAAATCTATTGTAAAAGGGAGTGTTTTACAGATATTGTATTTTATAATAAGGAACTCATTTTATTAGATGATTTGTAGCTTCCACCAGCACTAGCCTAAATAAAGAATATGATATGGATCAACTAGATTAATAGACGCGACACCGCTCATAACCTTAAATTCCTTATAAAAAGGTCCTCTTCATTCACAGACCAACACGTAATTTCATATGGATTCTGTTAAAATGAGCCATAATGATATGATAAATATCGTTTAAAATGATAATCTGGTAGCAAACATATCTACCCCGTCCGGGATTCGAACCCAAGATCTCTAGATTCACAGTCATAAGCACTAAGCCCACGGCCATTTCGACTACGCAAATTTTGTGCACAAGATGGTGATTTATTTCCACGTTCCAATGATACAGCATTACGGAATGAAGTCTCATTTATATGTTCCTGCGTGAAATTGAGTTTAAAATGCCTTATGAATAGGCCCTTTTGTGAGTAAAGAGAATGTATTAAGTAATAGTTCATGAAGGGTTGCTCAATTCTCAAATAACCACAACGATTATATTATATTGATGACTGCATTACCGTCATGTGGGTTAATATTCGAATAGCCATTGTGCAGAAACATAATACCGGCAATGCCGACTACTTACAATGTTTGATATTAAGGCATTTTACCATTTAAATACTGATACGTAGACTTCGAACATGTACCGTGTCATTTGTTTCAATCACTTGACACCAGAGTTCGCATGAGCGTTTTCCGTTCAGTATGTCATATACATTCCACATGGCCGAGAGTACGTCATGGTATCAATTTACGACACTGCGCGCTCATGTTTTCTCGTACCACTGCCAGCTGGGTCTTACCACTGCCCACTGGATCGATCGATCGAGTTGGCAGTGCATCTTATACTTCCGTTCGTTCCACCACTGCCAGCTAGTACACTTCCGTTCAATCGATCGAGCGGGCTGTGCATACTTCCGTTTTCCACCACTGCCAGCTAGTACACTTCCGTTCGATTGATCGAGCGGGCAGTGCATACTTCCGTTTTCCACCACTGCCAGCTAGTACACTTCCGTTCGATCGATCGAGCGGGCAGTGCATACTTCCGTTCGATCCAACACTGCCAGCTCGATCGTTCCGATCCACTTCCGTCCCCAATTTTCAAAATCACTCCCACAAAACTATCCAGCAACCGATCGGAAAGATATTACACATCAAAAAATCATTAATTAATAGGGGCTTACCAAAATATGCAAAGTCATCGAAATCCTAGGCCTAATGATGATGATGATGATAGAATGTTGATAGCGATCGTGACTTAATGATTTGCAAGATTGAATATTTTTAAAAGGATGTAAGAAGTTATTTGGATGTACAAAAAAGAAAGAAAAATTGTGTGAAATAATAAGATTAAATACCAGTAACACAACCTTAGGATTCATGCGGTTGAGATATTGAATAAACAATAATTTTCTTTGTATTAAATACTGGATCTAGACGGGATTCCTCCCCTAATAGAGTACACCTAGACTTAGATAAGGTACCGCAGATATGTTGACACGTATATATTGGAATGCAGCCAAAATAAATCATAAACCTCTGTGGACGTCGATTTGACAGGTGAAAAGCTAAAGGAAGTGTCTTCTGTTATTTAGGAAGCAAAATAACCAGTGATGGACGAAGCAAAGAGGATATAAAAAGTAGGTTAGCACAAGCAAGGAGAGCATTTCGATAGAAAGTCATTTTTGAAAGCCTTTGTCTGGAAGGTGGTACTCTATGGAAGTGAAACTTGGACGGTTGTAACAGCATAAAAAAGGAGAATTGAAGCGTTTGAAATGTGGTGTTACAGGAGAACGATCTGGATCAAACGGGTAGTTAGGGTTACAAATGAAGAGGTATTAAGACGAATGGGAGAGGAGAGATATTTTGGTGGCTGCTATTGAAAGGTAGAGGTAGGTTGGTAGGACACGTAAGTTTACTAAGACACCCAGGAATAACAAACTTAGTTATGGAAGGATGGGTCGAGGATAAGAACTGTAGGGGTAGACCAAGGCTATAATATGTTCAACAGATGGCCTCGGATGTAAGGTGTGGTTGCTATGAGGGGATGAAACTATTTGCTCAGATCAGGTAGTCATGGAGGGCTGCATTTAACCAGTCAAGAGACTATAGGCTCAAATAACAACAAATTTACAATTTTATAATAATAAAAGTTATTTTTATAAATTGTGTAACAAGTTGTTCTTATTTGCAGATATTATTGCTCAGTTGGTGTATAGCACTTCTATAAATGTTGCATTATTGTTAATATTGTTGAAGTATGGCTACACTGTGATTAATAAATTCTTATTATAACGAACTTCAATAATAATGTTACTGGATTTACGTCGTTGCGGCTATTAGAGACGCCGGGGTGCCGGTATGTTGACCCGAAGGAGATCATTAACGTGCCAGTAAATCTACTGACACGGCTCCCTCACATTTAAACACCTTCAAATGCCAATTGATTGCGTCGGGATTCGATCTCGCTACATTGGACTCAACAGGCGAGAACGTTACCGCTGATCCACGCAGCCAGTCTAACGAACTTCAAATACGAATGTTGTCAACATTATTTAGTTAATGTCCGTTTCTATTTGACTATCCCATTTAACTGGTTGTCTATTCTAATACTTCAAAGGAGGTGATTGAAGGGGCGTAACATCAAGGTAATCTCCCCTAAGAGGAAAGTTCAATGTAATTTGATTTGGAGATTTTTGTCTGTGTGAGAGAGCGAGAGAGAATGAGTGGGTATTTTTTTTTATCTCCTGCATATTATTGGTAGCATGCGCAGGAGTAATGCATTACACAATCGTGTTAACCAACTGAAAATAATTATATAATAGGTCCACCACCATCATCACTGTATTTCATCATTTTAATTTAGGTGCACCTTGAGGTACGATTGAGACTCCAGATGCAGAGGGACTGGGATCAATTCCCGGCTCTGCCAAGATATTTCCTGATACTGGCCTGAGGATTGGAACGTGATACATCCCATCAAGTAAGGAAAAACTGTGTAGAAATGGGTTTGATTCCCATTTCCCACCTCATCAGTCCAAGTAATATTTTTTTTTTTGGCTTCCCATGTTTCTCCAGGCAAATAGCGACATGGTTCCTATTTTACGGTTGCAGTCTTCTCCTTTCCAGTCTTAATTAGAAATGCTGGCACTTCTACAGGCATCACAATAACACAGGCTATTAGACATATTTACACGCACCCAAGCACATAGGGCTGAATGACCACGATGTCCCAAGTCCCTAAGCGATACAACTACAACAAAAAATTACTCTCGGCACGCCGGAAGGTGGAGGTAGATTTCACCGGGCAAACTAGGGGATAGGCGAAAATAGGCAGAATATGCGGGTTTTCGTAAAAGGATCAGACCTCATTTATTGCGAGAAAGTATTTTACAATTGGAGCTTAATTAACTTGTTTTTGTCTTTTTATGCATAATGTTAACATTTTATTGTCTTATGGGGACGGTAACCTTCTCATCATTTGGGGTCCATTTTTATACTTGTGGTCACACTGCCCTTATGCAAGGTTTCGACACTGATGTGCAACTATCAAATGATCTGCTACTTCTTCACGCAAAAATTTATATCCCACAGAGATGTTGGTTGGTTCCTCAGTTTAGGGGCTGCGACAACGCGGCATGTAGCCCGTGCACTTTGGGTGTGTGTAGAATCTGCCTGATAAACGGTGTTAATTGTGATGACTGTATTAGTCTGTAATTCAGGTAAGGACTGCAGACTGTCAATTTCAAGTAGAAGTTCCTAATTTTGCTACCAAATACTACCGTCAACGACACCTAGCTGTGAACATGGCTACTAGATGCCACCGCAACCAGCAACTCGCAACGAACGTTGGAACTTTCCCTCCGAAGGAAAGCATACTGAGGGATTTTTAGCACTCTTAGAAAATCCGACGACTTCGGCCGGCTTTGAACCCGCGACCTTTGGCATAGAAGTTCAGCATGTTACCAGTACCGTCACCGAAGCCGCTTCCCACAGAGTCAGATGGAAAACTGAATGTGATCTTGTGCAATGGCGTTGTCATGGCAACCCTTGATGGCTCATCCTCTATCAATTTAATAGCGTTGTCATGGCAACCTCTGATGCCTCTTGGCATTTTCTTCTAATTCCGAAATCATTCTGCTCATGCCTTGGCGTAATGGTGGATCATATCAAAAATTCCTTCAGACAAAAGTTTGAGGTAATTATTAGGGGAATATTGTCCATTCTGTAAGGTTATGATATAGTGCCTATTAAGAGAGATATGATTAATGTTTCCCATAAAACCCACTTTTTCCCACCCCTTGGGTCGATGGTCGGTGCTATTAAAAATATTTTCAAACATTCATTTATGGGCCTTATCAGACACATAGTATGAACTTTGAATTGATTCGATATTTCACATATTAAGAGAGTTTTAGCGATATTTCACTTTTTAGAAAAATGCCCCCCATTTTCACTACCCTCGACCGATTATGCCCATTAACGAACTCGACCGAGATTTTAAATGGATACATATTATATAAAAAATTGAAAGTGATTGCTGAAAAATTACGGAAGTTATCGTGTCCACAAGAAAGTGATGTATGGTCAATACATAAATTATATATAAACTTCTGAACTGACGGTGGTTTTAGGGTCTAGGGGATGTGAAACGCGAAGATAGAGTATGCCGAAATTTTCCGGAAGTCGAAACATGGTACACATTGCAATAGTTAACTTTCTAATGAAATCTACCTAACAAGAAGATTCTTGCCTTTAATGCTGTTGTTAAGTTTCGAGCCATATGTTTACTGTTGCCTAGTAAATAAATTCGTTGTGACCGACTGTACAGTTACAACTAACAATTTAATTCTGTTCGCATGGCATAAACCCAAAGAATACAATCTATCAATTATATAGCTTTGGGGCTATTTAATCAGGTGGAAATTTTAAGTATTCTGTCATCTGTATGGAGAAACATTTTACAGCCCGAACCATTCGGGAGACGATAGATATTAGTAAACAACCAAAGAATTATATAGGGCACACTATTATTTTTAAAAGAACATTTCATTTCTATTTATTTAAATTTTCAATCTTACACCAATTTTGATTTGATTTATTATAATTTCAATTATTCTTCAATATTATTAATATAGTCACCTCCGTAGCGTAGCGGTCAGCATAGTTAGCTGCCGCCCCGGAGGTCCTGGGTTCGATTCCCGGCTCTGCCACGAAATTTGAAAAGTGGTATGAGGACTGGAACGGGGTCTACTCAGCCTCGGGTCGCCCAAATGAGTAGAGGGGGTTCGATTCCCCCTCAGCTATCCTCGAAGTGGTTTTCCGTGGTTTCCCACTTCGTCTTCGGGCAAATGCCGGGATGGTAGCTTCTTCAATGCCACGGCCGCCTCCTTCCCTCTTCCTTGCCTATCCATCCTGACCATCCATTACCTTCCCTCATTAGGCCCCTGTTCGCTTTGCAGGTGAGGCCGCCTGGGCGAGGTGCCAATCCCACCTCACCAGTTGTATCCCTTCCGATTCGTTGTTCCCAGCTCTAGGACACAGCCTGTAGAAGCGGTAGTGGTGAGTTCCCTCGCTGAGTCCGTGGGTTCCACCAACCTGGAGGGTAAACTACTAAAAAAAAATATTAATATATTACTTTTCAATTGCACTCATTCCAGGTTCCGTATTGACCATGTTAACATGAAGTATAACATAAATTTCTCGCCAAATCAATACTTTTTACTTACTTAAAAATTCTATAGGTACATGTTTCGAAAACACACAATGTTTTCTTCCTCAGCCCACTTATTGGTGTTAAACATCATAAAACATCGATAACCTCACCAAATAACAAAAACACAGTTCACATTTCTTCTCTTGTTCTTACTTTGTTAGGCCTGTGTCATTCGACACATTAATGTCACTCACGGAATAAACACTTTTAGTTGAAGTAATGAATATTGACACATTGACACATTTACTCATTGCTAGTTTCAACGTGGGTTGCTGAAATGCACACAAGTGTCGTATAACCTTGCCAAAAGCGGAGAAAACAACTAACCAGCACCCAGGAAGGTAATTGGGTGTGACGTCATGAAAATAAATCGAGTCAGGAATGTATGTTGGAATTAAACTATTGCGGTGGGGGTTGAGGAGGTGGTTTGCGTTTTTTATTATTATTTAAATAATCTGCTAATAAATCTAACAATTCATTCGTTTCAAAATTAACCTCGTTTAGATTATTGCATTCCTTTGACCTCTGATAAGTAATGATATGAATATTTTCCAAAATATTCATATAGCTGCCCTTCGATGCGTAATGCAAAATTTTGACGTCATTATTTATGTCCGTGAACTTATGTCCTATTTCTTCCATGTGTACCGCCATGGCTGAATACTTCCTGTGTTTTGTGGCCGAAACATGCTCAGCATAACGAGTACGTATGCTCCTACCCGTCTGTCCCGCGTAATTTGAATTGCAAAAATTACATCTGAGCTCATAAACTCCCGATTTTAAATGTTTATCACTACTGTTGACTTTATTGGAGTTGAAAAATTTGTTGAAATTAGAATTATTGGTTTTAAAGGCGACGTTCATATTGTGTTTCTTTAGGATGTTGGTTACTGTGTAAATGCTTCGATTTACGTAGGTGAAGGTGGCAAGTCGAAACATGTACCTATAGAATTTTTAAGTAAGTAAAAAGTATTGATTTGGCGAGAAATTTATGTTATACTTCATGTTTACTTTTCAATATTTTTGTTTATTTTTATAATGTTTAACTTTATAATTTTAACTAGCAGAAGTATCCGCTCTTCGAACGGTCTTCGGTATTAATAACCAGACGTTATCAATTGAGCTACTGTTAAGGGTTAAGGGCTTGTTATTCCTTCATAAGTTTATCAGAACGAAGTTAGTTGGTATATCGCAGACACTGTTAATTGAAGGGCCTTAAAATGTGGTTTTCGGAGACCCTTTATAGATTCCCTAGTTTTGTGCCACACATTGAGAAACGCCACTTATGCTTTGATCGTCTTTCTAGGATAATTTTATTTTTCACCTATTTTAGCATGTATTTTGAATTTTTATTCACAGAGTTTTATAAATGATTGGTTATTGACTTATGGTTACAATACCTAATTTTACGATGCCCCAAGCACCAGAACATGATTTATAGGCGTGGATAAACATAAAGATATATCAACCACACAGTGTCAAAAAAAATCATCTTTACGATGATCCCGTTTGTCGACAAAAAAATGATTAGTTAAAATGTGCTCTCGAACTAAATTCACCTAACGTGCACTTCCTGGCGGGAAAATAATATTGAAAATCTCGTAGACGAATCTCAATATTTTTCAAATTAAAACTGACCCTAACCGTCGTGGAAAGTCCCCATCGCCAGGAAGACCCCTTCAATAATTTATAAATGCTTGTAGTGCAAGAAAATTCAGAATTTTAAGCCTCCAATGGCCCAAATTTCCAAAAGCTGCAAAAAACACTATTTCAATTCAGGAATTTTTGAAAATAATGTTGCTGTTTGGAGAAATAATAGACCTTCTGTACAACATATCGCACGTGTAAGTCGCGTGTAAACATTCTAGGGTACCCCGTGACCACCTTAAGCGCATTGATGAATTTTACAGTCTATGTTTGATTCCATCATAACCATATAGCCATATGCAAACTTTCGCATACATTTAATAAATTGAGTGGTATTGTGAGGTTTGTAGCCATTTTTCAGTGTTGCCTAAGTAAACAAAAGTTTGGAGCTTTTCAGTCGGTCAACACGAATGTACCCAAAAAAGAGCTGGGTTGTGCCTTAATCCAGAAATAAATTACATGAGATTAATAAATACACAAGGATGACCAGTTTCGATCGTCAAGTGATCATCATCAGATCCATTACACTTAGGCTATAACATCTATGTTTGAGAATACAGGTGAAAAATATTTACAATATGTACAATTATTTCGTTGCATTATTGGTAATGCAACTGTCGGTGTATGCTAATTGTAGTATATATAATGTTAGGTGAAATGCTACAATGGTGATAAAAATCCGGATTTTGTCTGTTTGGGGTGATTATATGGTTATACAAAATCAACTATGGTTATACTGTAATAATACAGGCTGATACTTATCCGGTTTGTCTTCCTTACTGGAACTTCGAGCAGTTTTGTGTTCACTCTGGCACCAGTTTTGGTCGACTAACCCGGGTGTTAACTGGACGAAACTGGTTTTTCTCTTTCTCCCCCCTTTTGTTCCTATGTGGTTTCTGAGGTCAGTGCAATGTTTATTTGTGTGACGTTGCCAAGTCTAGATAAGAATGTATGTTATTGAATACAGGAAGATCTACAACTATTAAAGACCGTGGAACTGTCTTCGCCACGCGTGGACTAAAAAGCCATTCAACTAAGCGGTACACGGTCTATTGACGACGTCCCGGCACCTTTAATACTGCCGCGCATACCGGCCTAGGTTTATTGCAAAAAAGTACATAGTACACCTGTCCAGATAACATTTACCTATAACCACCGCTATCCCCCCCCCCCCCTTTTTTAAATCTAGCTTGGCTGTATCGCCAAGTTGTGTCTTGTTTCCGACAGGGTGTGTTTTTAGCCTATTTTCAATTTTGAAAAAAAAATAGGCTTATGAGATCACCTTTTGTCCGTGTGTGTGTGCGTGTGTGTGTGTGATTCGTGTGTGTGTCCCCCTCTAATAAAATCTAAACGGCAGGAGCGATTTCAATGAAACTCGGAAAGTTCATAGCACTATTCCCGGCGACCTCGACCGTGCCCTTCATATTTTGTTACGACTCACCAATCCAGCATGGCGGCTGTGCGAAATATTTCACCAGCATTCAATATCTCCGAAACTATTACCGATATTACCCTGACATTTTCTATGGTGATAGAGGGAACTACTATAAGTTCACTTATGTGACTTTTGAAAACCTGGTAACTACAAAACCAACATGGCGGCCAAGCGAAATTTCGACTTTTAAATAGACGTTTCTCGCGATTTAACCAACCAAACGCAATGAAACTTGGTACAGTATATGTTTATATACATTGTAATGCATCGACATCTTACTTCGTTCAATTGTTTACATAATCACAAGATGGCAGATGTGCGAAATATTTCACCGGTATTCTATATCTCTGAAACTATTAGCGGTATCTCCCTGAAATTTTGTACGGACATAAAGGGCACTACTGGAAGTCCATCTATAAGATTTTCAAAAACCGGTTAACTACAAAACAAACATGGCGGCCAAGCGAATTTGAACATTTTAAATAGACCTTTCTCGCGATTTAATGTTCCAAGCGGACTGAAACATGGTACAGGAAATATTTATACACATTGTAATCCACTGGTATCTAATTTTGTTGAATTGTTTACATAACCTCAAGATGGCGGTAGTGCGAATTTTAAAATTAATTTTTTATTTCTTGTGATGTAGTCATGCGATCAAAGTGAAAGTTTGAATAATGAACCTACGCAATAATTTTCCTTTAATGGTACATGATTCAATGGCCTATACATTTAACAATCCAACATGGCGACCATCCGAAATATTTAGACGATACTGAATATCTACGAATCTATTTTAGCAATAAAACTAAATTTTTTAATGTTCATAGGGGCTATGAACTTAAGTTCACCTATAGGACTTTAAATAACCTGGTGATCACAAATCCAACATGGCGGTGACGCGAATTATAAATATTCACATGGACGTTTCTCGCAATTTAACCATCCGCGTGCAGTGAAACTTGGTACAGTAAATCTTTATCCGAATGTTAATCCACTGGCATCTAATTTATTTCAATTGTTTCCATAATCTCAAGATGGCAGCTGTGAATTTTTTTTAAATCTCCTTGTTTTTTCTTGTGTCCTAATTATGCGATTGAAGTTTGAATACTACACGTTCACAATAATCTGCATGTAACAGTACATAACTCTAGGACCTACATATATAAAATCCAACATGGCGACCATCCGAAATATTTAGTCGGTTCTCAATATCTACGAATCTATTACAGCAATCAAACTGAAATTGTGTATGTTGATAGTGGCAATTAATATAAGTAGGATATATGAAAATAGGCTGTATAGTTCTTCACGGAACTACTTGTTTAGTAGAGTGAAAAGAAGTGAACTCTCTATAATAGTGTGTTCATTTAGATTGTTGGGATTGTTTCGTTTGGCTAGGTGAATCTCGATTGCTTCCTTTATGTTGAGAGCTCTGCCTTTCGTTTCGTGATGAATTATTTTTAGTCAAGCTGTGCCCCATGCCACACATATGTTCGCACACGGCTGAATGTGATCCGTATCTTATCGCATTGCTATGTTCATTATAACGTGTGTCTACTCGTCTTGGCATGTAGTAGAATATACCCTCACTTCGAATACGGGTCTTGTTTATTTAGATAACTATTTTGCAGGTGCCCCCCGGTCGTATTGTTCGTTGTGAATGCTATTTTTATGCCTTGATTTTTGAAAAGATTAGTGATTTTATATGTGTTCGTATTCACATAGTTGAAGCGCGCAATTTTTTTCTCATTACTGTCCGGTTTGGGAATTGTTTTACCTTTATTTTTATGTTTGGCTGTAATTTGGTCTATTTTTCTTGGCGGGAAATTGTTTTCCTTTGCTATTTGCTTAGAGGTTGTTATTTCCTTATTATAGTTGTCTTTTGACATGGGTATGTTTAAAGCCCTGTGCACCATTTAGTTGAACCCCGCTAAATTGTGCGTACTGGGGTGATTAGACTGATTATCGAATGTATGCGAGGTTTGTGTGGCATTCCGGAATATGGAATATGACAGTTCGTTATCTTTACGTTCAATAGTTATGTCGAGCTAATTTATTTTTCGGTCTGTTTCGGATTCCTTAGTGAATTTGATTGAGTGATGTAGGCTATTAATGGATTGGAGAATTGTTTCTTCGCTTGTTAGATCAGTATCGTAGATGCAGATTACATCATCTACGCATATTTTCCATATTACTATTCCCTTTGTTGAAGTCTTTTCTAGGAACTAATTTTCTAGTGCTTTAATGAAGATGTCAGCAATTTGTCCGCTTAGTGGTGACCCCATCGCTAGGCCTTCTGATTGTGTGTACATTTTATTGTCGAATTGAAACACGTTTTGGCTGAGAACGACCCTCAGTAATCTCACAATCTCTTCCCCACCCACAAATTCCAAAAACAAATAAAAAGTCCATTAAAAGAAACAGAATACATATTGACCAAAGCTGAAAAATCAAAACTAATAAACATGAACCCGAACATACCGTCATTGAGGGGACAACCTAAAATACACAAAAAGGAATGCCCAATGAGAACAATAGTCAATTGTAGGAATGCTCCTAATTACAAAATCAGCAAAGAGTTACAAAAAAAATCTTAAAACCCCGCCTTTACAACGACAAAAATAACTCTGTAAAGAACACAACGGAATTAGCAATAGCACTGAACACCCTACAAATGAAGCCTAGCTTGAGGCTTGTATCTTTCGATGTAACTAACATGTACACCAACATTCCTATTATTGATGCAATCAACATTATCGAAAACAACTTAAAATCCAACAATTCGGCAAAAGAAACCGAAGAGATTGTTAAACATGTATCCAGTGCCATAATTCAAGGACACATACGTATTATTGTTGTTGTTTGAGTCTTCAGTCTTTTGACTGGTTTGATGCAACTCTCCATACCTCCCTGTCCTGAACTAATCGTTTCATCTCTACATAGCTACCACACCCTACATCCGAGGCAATCTGTTTAACATATTCTAACCTTGGTCTACCCCTACAGTTCTTGTCCTCGACCCTCCCTTCCATAACTAAGCTGCTATTCCTGAGTGTCTTAGTATGTGTCCTACAAGCCTATCTCTTCTCCTCATTAGCAGTCGCCAGAAACATCTCTCCTCTCCTACTCGTCTTAATACCTATTCGTTTGTAACCCTATCTACCCATCTAATCTTCATCATTCTCCTGTAACACCACATTTCAAATGCTTCAATTCTCCTCTTTTCTGCTGCACCAATAGCCCAAGTATCACTTCCATAGAGCGCCACGCTACAAAGGCTTTCAAAAATGACTTCCTAATACCTAAATCTATATTCGATGTCAACAGATTCCTTTTTTGTAGAAATGCTTTCCTTGCCTAGCCAACCTACTTTTTATATCCTCTTTGCTTCGTCCATCACTGGTTATTCTGCTTCCTAAGTAACAGAAGTCTCATACTTCCTTAAGCTTTTCACCTGCCAATTTGATCTCCATAGAGGTTTCTGATTTATTTCGGCTGCATTCCAGTATTTTTGTTTTACATTTATTAATTTTCTTCATGAATTCTTTCCGTAAGACGGAGTCCATACCATTCAAAAACTCATTCAAATCCTCAGGCTTGTCGGCCAAGATGACGATGTCATCAGCAAATCTCAGAGTTGAAATTATTTCTCCATGGATCTTCACTCCCACTTTAAATTTTTCTCCAATTTCCTTCATTGCTTGTTCAATTGTAGGATTGAAAAGTATGGGTGATAAGTTGCAGCCTTGCCTTACACCTTTCTGAATACCAGCTTCTCTCTCATGTCCTTCAGTTCGAATAACTGCTGCTTGGTTTCTGTATAGATTGTATATCACCCTCCTATCCCTGTACTTTATTCCAATATATTTCAAAATGTCAACCAATTTAGTCCAATCAACGTTATCAAAAGCCTTTTCTAAGTCTACAAATGCCATGCACGTTCTCTTATCTTTCCTTATTCTACCTTCCAAAATCAGCCTAAGACTTTAGTACAGCTTCCCTTGTTCCTACATTTCTCCTGAAACCAAACTGGTCTTCACCCAACTCCGTTTCTATCTGGCTTCCAATCCTCTTGTAAATTATTCTAGACAGCATCTTTGAAGCATGAGTAATCAAGCTGATTGTACGGTAATCTTCACATCTGTCAGCTCCCACTTTCTTTGGTATAGGGATGATTACATTCTTCTTGTAATCAGGGGGTACCTCGCCTGTCTCATAAATCCTACACACCAAGTGAAATAACCTGATCAGGCCTTCATCTCCTATGCAGCGTAGCAACTCAATCGGTATATCATCTATGCCTGGTGCTTTGTTCCTGCGTAAGTCCTCTAATGCTCTGTCAATTTCTGATCTCAATATTAAATCTCCTTTTGTATCCTCATCAATTTCCTCCTCCCTTTCCATTACACGATTTTCAATCTCCTTTCCCTTATACAAACACTCTATGTAACCTTTCCATCTCTCAACCTTTTCTTCCCTGTCTGTTAGAGGCTTTCCATTTGTTTTCTTAATATCACAGCACTTAAGTCTTCTTTTCCCCAAAAGTATTCTTAATCCTTCGATAAGCTGTGTTTACTTTTCCTAATTTCAGACAATTTTCTATACCTGCACATTTCTCTTTCAACCATTCTTCTTTCGCTTCCTTGCACTCCTTGTTAACCTCATTTCTCAGACGACTGTATACTGCTTTCCCCTTTTCATCTCTTAGATTCTTGTGTTTCCGCCTTTCATCCATCAATTCTAGTATATCCTGAGTGATCCACGGTTTTCTACCTATGCTTTCTTTACTACCAATATTTTCTTCTGCGGATGTTGTTATTTCATTCTTCAAAAGTGCCCATTCGTCTGCAATTGAAGTTTGTTTAGGGGTTTTGATTAGTCCTTCCTTTATACTCTTCTTGAATCTTTCGATTACATCCTTTACTTTCAGTCTGTCATTTGCCCACCTTTTTGGCTTTTGACTTTTCTTCAGTTTCTTCAACTTTAATCTGCATTTTATTACAACCAGATTGTGGTCAGAGTTTATGTCAGCACCAGGATATGTTTTACAATCCAAAATCTGTTTTCGAAACCTCTGCTTGATCATAATGAAGTCGATTTGGTAACGCCCTGTATCTCCTGGTCTCATCCATGTGTATATTCTTCTATTGTGGTTATAGAATAAGGAGTTAGCTATGACCAACTCATGCTCGGTGCAGAATTCCATCAGCCTGCTTCCTCGATCATTCCTTTCACCTAATCCGAAATCTCCTACTATCTTCCCTTCTCTCCATTTTCCTACCACAGCATTCCAATCCCCCATTACTATAACATTTTCATCACCCTTGATATACCTCAGAATTTCATCTATTTCTTCGTAGACCTTTTCATCATCCTCATCATCAGCTTGACTAGTAGGCATATAGACTTGTACCACTGTGGTGCACGTAGGTTTAGTATTGATTTTTGCTACAATAATCCGTTCACTATATTGCTCATAATATTCCACCCGCTGTCCAAGTTTCCTACTCAATATGAGACCAACCCCTGCTTGGCCATTGTTTGATTTAGTGCTAATGATCCTATAGTCTCCTGACCAAAAGTCCTGTTTATCCTGCCAGCGCATTTCACTAATCCCAACCAAATCCAACCTCAACCTATCCATTTCCCTTTCTAAGATTTCTAACCTTCCACTTCCTAGCAGACTTCTAACATTCCACTCTCCGATCCATAGAATGTCAGATTTCCTATTTGTCACTTCTGTGATGTTAACCCCCCCTCGAGTAGTCCCCACTCGGAGATCCGAACGGGGGACTAGTTTACCTCCGGATTGAAATTTTACAAGGGAGGAGGCCATCATCACATGTAATTATGCATAGAGAGGTGCATATCCTCGGGAATAGCATTACGGCTGTAGTTTCCCGTTGCTTTCAGCCGTGCAGCAGAACGCAGTGTAGCCATTAGTTGGCGTATTATCAATATCTTGACCGTCTATAAGACTATTAAAGAATTGATTTATTCTGAGAGGCTGCTACTCCCTCTCGGAATAAGTAATTCAAAAACTCATTCAAATCCTCTGGCGTGTCGGCCATGATGACGATGTCATTAGCAAATCTCAGAGTTGAAATTATTTCTCCATGAATCTTCACTCCCACTTTAAATTTTTCTCCAATTTCCTTCATTGCTTGTTCAATGTAAAGATTGAAAAGTATGGGTGATAAGTTGCAGCCTTGCCTTACACCTTTCTGAATACCAGCTTCTCTCTCATGTCCTTCAGCTCGAATGACTGCTGTATGGTTTCTGTTTGGATTGTTAGGTATTGTTGTTGAAAGGGTCGGAACTACGAGGTCATGGATTGTATATCACCCTCCTATCCCAGTACTTTATTCCAATAGATTTTCAAATGTCAAGCAAATTAATTATTGAGGTTTTAAGGGGCGAAACAGGGAGGTCATCTTCCCCTCTTAACAAAGATAAAATATACAAATATAGAATTGATTTAGAAATTTGAGGTGGACATCTAAATATGAAAAGACTGAAGATTAATTAAAAAAACTAATAATTACATCTGACAAACTATGAAACCCCAACCTTATTATTAAAAGATGAGAAAGGTCGCTTCGCTCATAACAATCACGATAATGCACAACTCCTGGGTAAATATTTTAAAACTCTCCTAAATTGGGGAAAAAAAATACTGAATTCCTTCACTTCGATGTCAAGGCACCAACTAAAACACGACCAGAGAACATCACCCCTACATCTCCATATGATTGGTGGTTAATATTACAGACCACATACCGGTAAAGGTATAATAGAAGTGATGGTGAACCCTTAAGTAGATCATGGATGCCCTCTATAGTTTCATTACCAATTTAATCTTAGTCTCGCGAGGTCATTGAGTAACTATTTGTTTCGACATACTTATACTGCTTGAGTCCAAGCTCTGTGAACTTGAGGGGTGAGATAACGTGGTAGGCGGGAATAGAAGGGCTAGTCAAGTGCCCACCGTGTTATCTGGAATTCCTGTCTATTCCAATACTGCTGTCATAGGGACGTCGCCTGTACCAGTGTGTTGTTGCGAATGTGTGAGTGAGTGACGGACCAATGTATTTGGTTCTGTTACTACGCATGGACCGGGACCCCCCCCCCTCTCTGATTCACTGACCTTGGACTCGAGCGGTACCTTTTATCTATGGAGGCATTGTTTACTCATTCCTTCTTTCATTACAAACCTCGACAAAGAGACAAGTTGTCTCGAAACGTCGGTACTTAAAATTTCAACCCGACCTAATAGCCCCAAAGCTCTATAATGGATATAATTGGCTGAGAAAGTTTACGCAACAGTAATAAAATCTAATCTATGCACGTACAGTATGTCTGTTTATTTGTCAGTCTGCCTGTACCTTTATACCTCGGGAACGATTCAACAGATTTAAGAAAAACTATTGGGATAAGGTTATCCCGGATCCCACTTAGGCTATCTTTTTCATCGATAGAATTAAACCACAAAGCGGGGATAGGGGTTCGTAATGTAAGTGTAATCCGATTAACTCGTCCGATATGTCACTGCAAAAGCTATTTTGCACAGTAAAATTTATTTTCAAACCTTCTTGCATATTGGATATTGGGGTAATTTATTTTGAGAGCATTTTGGATTGCATGCTATTTTCATCGTAGCTAAATTGGGTTAACATACTTTAGGTGACAATTATTGCTGTGGTACCTAGTAAACTAGTTTAAGTCATTAGGGTGATATGATTTATGCAATACATGTTCCTTTGCCCAAATTATATTTATCATTATGAGTATATTGATTTGAATCTTACAGTGGACATATAGATTCCTGAAAAATATTTGTTTGGTAATGTTTTCTGTTTTACTTGGTGTTCTCTTTCATCAAATGCGTTTATCAATATTGAGGTAATTTTGTAATCTCTAAATTTTTCAGATTTAATTGCCAAAGTTACAGGTAATAAATGCACCCCATATTCAACTTACAACTTAAACAATGTTTACACAAATTAGGTTCAGAGAGTAAATATAACAAATGTTATATAACGGATATTAATGCATATTATCACTAAACCATCCCTTGTGATACAAATCAATTCAAGAAAGCGAGAAAATTTGCGATCTCTCAATTTTGAACCCCAGCAACATCCGGGTAGAACAGCTAGTATGTCTAATATTAATATCACTGTAGTGCTCTCACATGGTACACATGTGTTTCTTTAGTGAAACAAAATTGTTATTGTTTTGTGATGACTTAAAGTTGATAAACAATGTGGCTACCGAGAGGTAAACGTACAAACTACGACGATATATTGTATCTGTCTCGGCGAATTCACAAGCCTAGGAATTTACTGTATTTACATTAGCACAAAAAAAAACGAGAGAAAGCTACCTGCGTATCATTTAGTATTGCCGTCGCACACGAGGACATTGTGTACGGGATCAAGATCTTGCGATAGCAGATCGAAAGAATTTCTCCAAATTAAGTAGCAAGAAGCCTACCGTACGTTAGGGAACACGTGTAAGACACTGCTTCTTCGAACTAGCAGGAATGCCAGGAAAAAGGAGATGCGGTAAAGGTATTAGAATCACGATATGAATAGCATAATAAATAAAGCAGGATAAATAATAGCGGTTTATGTTCGGCTCTTTGATATGACCTTCCCGGAGATAATACATCCTGAGTTGAAGTCGACCTCTGCATAGCTGGGTAAAAAGTGCATGTAGAAGCATGTTAGCCTTCTTATGGTCAAGAGATGGCTAAGCCTAGAGAACACAAAATGTTATTCATACCTTTAATCTCTTTCACGGCCTATGCACTTATGAAAGTATTTAACATGTGTTACGAGAACAATTTCCGAAAAAAAATCTCTTAATAGCTTAAATCCAATGGTTATTTATCGTGTTGGAAGCCACTTTTCAGTGTTGCTTTAGTAACCGGAATTCAATGCTTTTCAGTCGGTCAACACGATTGTACCCAATTGTAGTGGGTGGTTCCCTAATACTGAAAAAAACAACAACGTGAAGTTAATAAATACATTTATTAATGTCATGTGCCTCCGTGGCTTAGGCGGCAGCACGCCTGCCTCTCACCGCTGGGTCCGTGGTTCAAATCCCGGTCAATCCAAGTGTGATCTGTGCTGGACAAACCAGAGGCAGATAGGTTTTTTTTCCGGGTACTCCGGTTTTCCCTGTCAAAAATTTCATTCCAACAACACTCTCCACTATCATTTCATTTCTTCTGTCATTCATTTCATCATTGCCCCAGAGGAGTGCATCAGGCCTCGGAAGCCGGCACAGTCCATATCCTCACCGCTAGATGGGGGCTTCATTCATTCCATTCCTGACACGGTCGGAGACTGGAAGCAGGCTGTGGAATTTTTCATTAATCTCATGTGATTCACATTTAGACTATTAATCTCATGTAATTCTTTTTCAGTATTTGCCCTCCGTTGATCGCTTGGATTACTACTGTAATCCAGGTTAAATTGTTTTATATCTGCGATCATAATACACTAGATTTTGGCACATACTGTTCAGTAGGCCTACCTTTCTTAGAAGGTCTTCCTATTACAATCACCATGAAATATTACATCAATGACCAGACTATTTAAATAGTCGCGTAGAATACAGTTGTAATCCAAGTTAACTCTATGGGCGCAGTAAAATTGGGCCAATTAATTACACTGATAAAATCAGACAGACTTTTCTCGCCAGCATGATCTGCTCCTTTGATAAGTCATAGTCCGATTCGGCCAATGATAGCTCATTAGCAACGTCCCCTCACTTCCCCCACTCTGCAGCCAACACATACCATATTGTACACACGTTCCAACCTTTCCTCATTAAACTGTTGGAGGGGAGGTGGCTCTCAGTTTGACGGTCCCAGGGGTGTCAATTACTATAAAGTCACATATGTATGAACCAGCGTTCAGGGTATGGTGACAACTGTATGTGAAGGAACTGTATACAAAGAATACGATATGTCCACAATAGTTTCACAAATATGGGCATCCATGAGATTGTGTTCGATAAACTGACAGCTTTAATATAACCTAAGTGTAATCTCTAACATTTTACCCGATCTTCGTTACATAAACTAATGAATGAACAAAATTAATGTTTAAAAAACAAGTGAACAATGTTTATTGAATAGCCTAATCTATTACGGTAGATGAAATTAAAACATACTTAATACCAGTAATTAATTGTTGGAGATTCATTTTTAGCCTATTTTCAATTTTGAAAAAAATAGGCTTATGAGATCACCTTTTGTCCGTGTGTGTGTGCGTGTGTGTGTGCGTGTGTGTGTGTGTGTGTGTGAGTGAGGTGTGTGTGTGTGTCCCCTAATAAATTCTAAACGGCTGGAGCGATTTCAATGAAACTCGGCAAGTTCATAGCACTATTCCGGGCGACCACGACCGTGCCCTTCAAATTTTGTTACGTCTCACCAATCCAACATGGCGGCTGTGCGAAATATTTCACCAGTATTCAATATCTCCTAAACTATTAGCGGTATCACCCTGAAAGTTTGTACGCAGATAAAGGGCACTACTGGAAGTTCATCTAAAAGACTTCCAAAAACCGGTTAACTACAAAAGGAACATGGCGGCCAAGGGAATTTGAAAATTTTAAATAGAACTTTCTAGTGATTTAATGTTCCGAACGCAATGACATCTGGTGCAGGAAATGTTTATACACATTGTAATGCACTGGTATATAATTTAGTTCAATTGTTTACATAACCTCAAAATGGTGGCTGTGCGAATTTTAAAATTAAATTTTTATTTCTTGTGTCGAAGTCATGCGATCGAAGTGAAAGTTTGAATAACGAACCTACGCAATCATTTTCCTTTAATGGTACATGACTCTATGGCCTATACACTTAACAATCCAACATGGTGACCATCCGAAATATTTAGACGGCTCTGAATATCTACGAATGCATTATAGCAATCAAACTGAATGTTTTTATGTTTATGGGGGCTATGAACTTAATTTCACCTATAGGACTTGAAATAACCTGGTGATCACAAATCCAACATGGCGGTGACGCGAATTATAAATATTTACATGGACGTTTCTTGCAATTTAACCATCCGAGTGCAGTGAAACTTGGTACAGTAAATCCTTATACGAATGTTAATCCACTGGCATCTAATTTATTTCAATTGTTTCCATAACCGCAAGATGGCAGCTGAGCAAAATTTTAAAATCTCCTTGTTATTTCTTCAGTCCTAATCATGCGATTGAAGTTTGAATGCTTCACGTACACAATAATCTTCATGCAACAGTACATAACTCTAGGACCTACATATATAAAATCCAACATGGCGACCATCCGAAATATTAAGTCGGTTCTCAATATCTACGAATCTAATACAGCAATCAAAGTGAAATTTTGTATGTTGATAGTGGCAATTATCATAAGTAGGTTATATGAAAATAGGCTGTATAGTTCTACACGGAACTACTTGTTGGGGCTGTGGTGTATTCTTGGAATACACGGTACGAGAGAATATAATTTTTAATGCTCTTTGCATGTTCATTTCTTCCTTTTTTATCAAACACCAACAGTGATCTTCTATTTTCTCTTTGATGGTCATGTCTCTTATGTCATTGTGACTCTGTTCTAGATATATATCTTCCATGACCCACCTAGCGTCATCTAGCAGCGAATCTCAGAAGCTCCTCAATTCTTCCTGGTGCAAGAAGACTTTCTTATCCATCTGGCCACTAGATCTCGTTGCCATCGCCAGCTATTATCTCCGTGATCAAGAGAACTTCGTCTACTCTTTCACCCACCAGGCTGTGCTAGTATCGCCTGCTATCAACACTTTGAAGACCATTTCCTCAAGAGAATTTAAGTTTACAATATTTGTCATGCTTATATGTATTCCTTTTGTCTCCTACCCCCACTCTTTTCCCTTCCTTGGACCCTCCGAGCTTCGCTGAGTGGGTCTCACTTGTAAGTCGGCAGTTGACTCGGTCAGTCAAGGCTCAACCAGAGCCAGTCTCCTCAAACCAAGAGGCACTCTCTACATTCTACGCCATGTTGGCACATTAAGTATTCGTCAAAGGGAACTTCACCTTCGACATGCAACCAAGATAAGTACAGACTTAAGGTTTTAACCTCATCTTCATCAGTTTTATTATCTACATGCTTTTATTGATCATTTTATAGACAGCGTGAGATTACTTATTTGGGGCGGTAATCATTCTTCGCGAGATTTGCCATGTTGGGCTTTTGTCTGTCTAAGCCAACCTGAATTTTTATGTGACGTTTAGATTTTATTAGGGGGGGGGGGGGGGACACACACACGAATCACACACACGCACACACACACGGACAAAAGGTGATCTCATAAGCCTATTTTTTCAAAATTGGAAATAGGCTAAAAATGGGGTGCAATGAGAGACTACCTCCTCGTGGTGTACCCTGGAAACGGCAGAGCCGGCTAAACGTCTCTTCTAATAGAATTGAATTGAGCATACATGAACGTAAATATAGTACATGATGTGAATGGCCATCACCTGAGGGCGGATGTTGATGCCTTGAAAATTCGCCTACTGCCTAATGCTCAATGTTGTTGTTGATTGAGGGGCTTTGCGACATCGTGGTCATGTAACCCCACGTACTTGGATGTGTGCGTGGGGATTTGTCTGATAACCTGTGGTACTGTGATGGCTGCATTATTGTGTGTAGGCCTAGTGTAATTCAGATGAGGATTGGGAAGGAGGCGGCCGTGGCCTTCAGTTAGGACCCAATCCGGCATTTGCTTGGAGTAGAAGTGGGAAACCATGGAAAACCACTTCCAGGATGGCGGCAGTAGAATCGAATACACCTCTTCTCAGTTTTATCTCACGAGGCTGAGTGTACCACGTTCCAGTCCTCATACCATAATTTAATTTCTTGGCAGAGCCGGGAATCGAACCCGAGCCTCCGCGGTGACAGCCACTACGCAATGAGGTGGACATATAATGCTCTATGAAATGCAATCTGAAAAGGGCTGACTTAAAAAAATATTCGATCAAAATGAAATATGCCGACAGATTTACCGAGGATTCATAAACGCAATCCTGTTTTATTCACTACGCAATTACCTACTATCATTAAAATATAGTGGAATTCAATATAGAAATGGCAGTTAAAATGTTAGGCTTAGTTTTATTCCAAATGTTTTTAGAACCATATTAATTAAAATCTCAATAAGACAAACTTTCCGGATGGACAAAAAAAATACAACGATTCGCTGGAGTAATTTAATACATCAATACATTGGAATTAATTCAAATTATTTAGAACACATCTCTCATTTTACTTAAAACAACTCGTTTAAACGTTGTGTCAGCCGTAGGATTTTCTTTTATACAATCATTTACAAAAACAACTACATTCCCCTTACAAGTCACTTTACTTGCCTATGAATAATATTTTAACATATTTCATCGTATGAGAAAAAATTATGATGCATTAAAATTATGTGAAAGATTATCATAATTGAAAATACTGTCGTAAAATTGTCTAAAAAGCATGGCACATAAAATGGCAAAAATATAAAATAATGTTGAAGTGAGCATGTGTAATTCCCCTGCGCTACTGCGTAGAAAGGATTTCTGCACCAATTGGCGTCGTATTACAGTAATTTGAAAAGGAAACACCAAGAGGATTTCTAAAGTAGAATTTACTTGGGATATCTACCCTTTTCTCGACGAGCATAGGATGCCATGAATTTTTATGTGACGGGTATTTTTGACGGCCGGATACCCTTCCTGGAGCCTTACACCTGGAGGCCCCGGGTTCGACTCCCGGCTCCGTCAGGGATTTTAGAAATTGACGTGAGGGCTGGAACGGGGTGCACTCAGCCTGAGGACAATTGAGTAGCTATCTGACAGTGAGGCAGCGCCCCGTCCACGAAAACCAAGATTAACGGCCAAGGGGATCCGATGCGCTGACCATTTCCTCAAGAGAATTTAAGTTTACAATATTGGTCATGCTTATATGTATTCCTTTTGTCTCCTACCCCCACTCTTTTCCCTTCCTTGGACCCTCCGAGCTTCGCTGAGTGGGTCTCACTTGTAAGTCGGCAGTTGACTCGGTCAGTCAAGGCTCAACCAGAGCCAGTCTCCTCAAACCAAGAGGCACTCTCTACATTCTACTTGTTTAAAATTTTTATTTTTATTTTTTTGCTTGATTAATTTATTTACATGATATTGATTCCTGCACGTCACATATTATTTATTACGGCCAGTTTACATTATTTTTATTCATTTGTTGTCGTTTTTCCTTTTCTTATAGCGGTATGTGGAGCAGGTTGTGTATCGTAACCTGGTAATTTTCCCCTTTTCGTATTCCCGTCGCGTTCGCTCAATCATCTCAATCCACTTCGTGTATTGGCGATTGGTTGGCATTTTCTTGATTCCCACAATCTTAATAGAAATCTCGGTTTCCATTTGCCTCTGCTTTAAAACTTCCACAAAACGGAGTATGTTTGGGTGTGCCGTGTAGAAAGAAGATCCAAAATGCGAATGAAAGCTTTCACATGCGTTCGTTGTACGGAGCGAAGATACTGACGATGCCCAAACAGTAGGCGGTAATTTTGCGTCTTCTGTGATATATGTTTCCGTCAAATAGTCACAAAACTCAGTAACTTGTTCGTCTTCAGGCTTGCAGGACATGAAATCTTCTACAAAGGCATCAGCAACTTCTTCGGGGTTCAATAAGGGAAGGCCAAAAATCGCTCGAAGCCATTGCCCCAACTCCGATGATTTTTCCACGTACGCTTGTGAAAGGCCAAGTTGTTGGATCCTCCTCCACCAGGACTGAGTGAGATGAAACCTACAACCATTTACCTCAATATCAGGCCATACTCTCCTGGCGGCGTGATGAATTCCTTCTTCAATGTCCGCAACGATTTGCCTTGGTCGAAACGTAGTTCTTAATTCTTGGCATTTGTCAATAATACTTGAAAATGCCTTCACGTAAGTCGTCGTCTTCTTGTTGGGTAAAAGCAGGAAAATTGTTGGTATATAATGACCGTTTTGAAACACGTGATTGGTAAAAAACTGATAAAAGTACTTTGGACAATACGTGAAAGTGCCATCGACGAAAATTCTATCTCGACCACAAGCAAATTTCAAATTCTTCTCTGTTGTGAAGGATATTATGCCATTCTCGGTGTCATTAAACTGCAAGAAAAGCTCGCCCTGGTTTGTTGAAATGTTCATTTCTTGAAGAGCACGTTGAACCTCTGCGGCTAACTTAGGTAAGACGGGCTGTTCCCTTCGACGAACTCCATACACACTTCGCCGTAGGAGATTAATGTCGTTGATAGTTAGTGACGCTGCAGTGTTCATATTGCAGATTTCTCTTCTGATGATTTTCCCTGGTGTTTCATGCAAGTCCACAGCAGCCTTCCTCTTCACGTTCCTTGCAGTAATCTGGCGAGCTAATTTCTCACTCGGTGCATGGTTATGTTCGCCTTCGTATCTGAGAATAGTAGTTCCGTTTCCATCGACGTATATTTTCGCTAGACAGTTTTTAACCATACAACGCCACCTCCAACCGTGCCAAGTCTCATTAACCCGACGTTTTTGTACTTGTTGTAAATAATATTGATTTACCCACGTGAGCTTACGGTCTGTTCCAATTCCATTTTGAACAAAGGCCTGCCTAATGACTAGTTATCAACATTCACTCTGACTTATATAAGGGCAGAAAGAGAGGAAACTCCCTCCACTGCATGTGTTAATAGACATCATTCTCCCTTGGGTTTCTCCAAATTATGCCTAAGTATACAAAGTACAATACATAATTATATAGACTACCGATTACAGATTTTCATTCTACGTAAGAAGTACAGAAATCTTTCTTTGTTATTTAGTACTTTCCCAACTCAGTACTACTATTTGTGATCTCGAAAATATACTCCTAAGATTTATCCGGTTATAGGTACAGTCTACAGTATCATATACGTTTCACGGAATGGTATAAGCACTGCTACTCAGAAAATAATGATGATAAATACATGGTAGTTCGAATATAGTGTAACAATTATATTTTGTCCCGTGGATTAGGCTACGCCAGTGGTTCCCAACCTGGGGGCGATCGACCCCAAGTGGGCGATTTGGGTTATCCTGTGGGCAATAAATAAGTGGGGGCCGATTTGGGGGCGATGAGTTTTCATAGGGGGGAAAATTAAAAAAGTAGTCTTCTGTACGGTAGATGTTGCCGGGTAGTACACGGAAAAAATTTGCAGGAGCGCCTCCCGATCGCTTGTTCATCATTCATTGCCAAGTTTGATATTCACGAGGTAAATATTGGCCGTAAAGGGCTGATTCAGTTTCCAACCCTTAAAAAGTGTTCAGATAACGGGACTCCTGAACTCCAAAAAGACAACAGTAGGAATAATAGAGCGGTTCTGGCGCAGGGGCTAATGGGCAAGATGGCCGCCGCGCGCAACCAGCCTTATGTTATTCTTATGGAGGGGTCATTCAGAGCTGGCGCAGTGGCTAATGGGCAATATGGCCACCACGCCCAGAGACCGTGAATGACGTCACAGGGAGAGGTTGGCCGTGTAGTTGCTAAATGGAATATTTATTATTATTATTATTGTTATTGTAATTATTATTATTATTAGGTAATTATTAATTGATCATGTGCAATCCAGACCAGCTTTATATTGTCAGCCACTTGGTGTAGTGGCTAGCATTCTTGGCTGCTACTGTTAAGGCCCGGGTTCGATTCCTGGCTCTGACAAGAAATTTAATTTCTGGTCTCACGAGTGGAACGGGGTACACTCAGTCTTGTAAGGCAAAAGTGAGAAAAGGCGGGTTTTAATTCATACCTTTGCCATTCAGCCTAACCCAACTTCATTTAACCTCACCTAACCTAACCTAACCTAACCTAGCCTAACCTAACCTAACCTAACTTCAAAGTAATAGCAAATATGAGAGCAAATGTGACAGCACAAATAATAAACTTAGTTATAACCTAACCTAACCTAACCTAACCTAACCTTACCTAACCTAACCTAACCTAACCTAACCTAACTTCAAAGTCAAAGTAAATATGAGAGCAAATGTGAGAGCACACATAATAAACTAGGTTATAACCTAACCTAACTTAACCTAACCTAACTTAAAAGTGCGAGAAAAAAAAATGTGAGCAAAAAGTGTGAGCAAAAAGTGTGAGCAAAAAAGTAAGAGCAAATCTGAAAGCACAAATAATAAACTTAGTTATAACCTAACCTAACCTAACCTAACCTAACCTAACCCACAGAAACCTCATTTAAAGATTTTAGATTTTGCATTTTAACATTTTACATTTTAACATTTTAGATTTTAGATTTTTTCATTTTATATTTGTTAGGTTTTACATTTTACATTTTTGATTTTTTGTATTTTAGATTTTACATTTTAAATTTCAGATTTTTTGATTTTAGATTTTACATTTTACATTTTCCGAAAAGAGTAAACTACAAGGTCACATACCTAACCTCACCAAACCTAACTTTACCAAACCTAACTTAAGCTAATCCAAAGGCTAATGCACATACACAAAGTATATAAGGGCTCATGCAACTATCCTTATGCTAGTCTTATAGGCTACTGTCCAACATGATCACTACCCCAGCCGGGGTATTTTTTTTCTTTCATTTTGTTGTTTTCTCATTTGTCAATTTTCTAATTTCCCATTTTCAGTTTTTTTTTTAAATGTCAGTTTTAAGTTTTTTCAATTTCATAATATGGAAACATGGATTTTGCATTTTGTTGTTTACACATTTATTAATTTCACAATTTCCCATTTACAGTTTTTAAAATGTCAGTTTAAAGTTTGTCAATATTATGATATAGAAACATGGATTTTCCAATTTGTTGTTATACATTATTTGTCAATTTACCAAATTCCCATTTACAGTTTTTAAAATTTCAGTTTAATGTTTTTTCTATTTTGTCAATATGGAAACATGGATTTTCCAATTTGTGTTTTACATGTTCATTTTGCATTAGGAGTGGAGAGAGGTGGGTAGTAATTAAAAATGTACAAGCAGTGTCCATACAATATTTTTTATTTTAAATACATGTACACTATTTACACACAATACATTTTTATATATATTCTTTTTTTGGTTATAAATTGTACAGTTGTTTTTATTTTGTTTTCTCTTTATATTTATTTTTTGATTATGATTACCATTTTATTTTATTTTTGTAGTGTTATTGTTTTATTTCCTAAATTGTTTATGTATTTGCTAGTTGCAGGCAGAAGATTTTGATATTCATAACTTAACTCTTTAAGCATGGTCAATGATTGAGTAATGACCATAGGCATGTGTACCTATACCATCAGCATCAATCACTCTTTTATCATCACTAGGACACAAAGCAATTTTGTTTAGTCTTATAAATGATATGTCATGTTGTTTAGAAACGAAAATATTCATTGGTATTCTTTTTACATTGTTTTTCATGACACAATCCTTACAATCTTGAAAGCTTATACAATTTTTGACAACACCTTTGCTAATACCTTTAATTTTTTTGATTTCTTTACCATTTATGTCTAAAGCGTACATTTTAGCTCTAAGTCCAACAAATGCTTTTATAATTTGTCCACAAGCCTCGTCTTTAAATTTCCCCAACGTTTTCTTGTTTGATGTAGAGTAACATATGTGATTAGTAGGATAATCTGATGTGTCCAGGTGTTCTAGGACATCCAACTTGTCTTGATATTGTGCCCTTTTAGCAAGAAATATGCCAATCACAGTATACCAGCGTAGCTCAATTCGGAATTTTCGGGGCAGCGGTAAGTTCCCCCACTCTGTGACTCACATATTTTGGATTAATTAGAGGATACAATTGCAAAAATAACAACAAAATCAACTCCTATTTAAACACATTTAATTAATAAAATTAATGGCGCTACAAACACTTTAACAATTTAATTACTGACCCATAATCATCTACTTGTTCCAAATGAACAAGGAATCACAAATATAATAAAACAAATATTGTATTTAAACATATGGTTTCCACATAAGCCAACAATTCCTACTTAGTCTTACTTCCATAAAGCATTAACTGTACGTTTTATATAACTCCGAGCTCTTTTGGCTCCATGCTTTACATAATAATGGTGTCATTCTTGTACACCTCAAATACTATCCTTTATATCTTCTTAATTCTCAAAACAAATTTATAATTCCATTTAAAATCTATGTTAATTATCTAACTCAATATTTTGGGCATGTCCACACATTCAGTTGTTATCATCTCTCTTTATTTTCACAAATATATTAAGGTAATCAGGAAATCAATTGTGTACTCCAGAGCGTGAAGATACTTGACACAGTCAAAAAACTATAGTTACTCCCGAAACTTAGTTGCCTTCAATTAACTCGTGGAATCCTACGTCCATACATTATTACAATAGGGATTGTTATTTATCTCTTATGTCTATAAGACCATTATCAACTAAGAAACTACGATCTGAACAGGCAAACGAAAATATCAATCTACAAGGACCTCGGTTCAACGCCCGGGTCGTTAACAACTTTAAACACTCCTGGTGTATTCATTTCTCTTTACAACATCTTACGAGACGGTTTCTGGCCCCTCTCGCTCTAAGAGAGCTAGACCCTTCTACTCGGGCGCGATTTATGACACGGAGGGTGACGGCGACTCCCTGTCTAACCCACGTTAGTAGCTTATTTCCAAGGCTTTCAAAACAAACCTTCACATTATATTCAGTTCTGGGGAGAGACCGGGCTTTTACATGTACCGTACTCATTCAAACAACTATTCTTTGGTTCATAGACCACTTTCGTAACCTTGGCATTTATTAATTATGAGAGGGTCCTCATTGATTGGGAAGATTCATACACATTCGACGACGAAGAATAAAGGGGCTTTTATCATAAGAAGATTCTGCGTTCGAATCTCTACACATGCCTCGGGAAACATTCCCTTACAGAGGACTTATACAAAATGGGATTTAAAGTCGGCCGTGGCCCATATGACATACGCTCAATAATACCATATATTAGCTCCCTTTCAAATACATACACAATGCCTCGTGATACTACGTCACAAATAGAGGACTTATACAATTATCAATTCACTGCAATCAACTACCCTCCATAAGTAATTTACCAAGTATTTTAACCTCTACGCGTTCCTAGCGTGACATTTTAATATTATTTGCGCTCTTTTGCGCTATGCATTATTTTAAGCCGAAATGTCTTCCCAAGAACTGATAAATCTCATTAGTAACAATTCATATTATTTTAATTCATATATTAATCTTTTCCGTTGCCGATAAATCGCTCCCTTTTAAAATATTCCCTTGAACATCATATCTTACACATACATTAAGGCTTTAACACTCTTATGTTCACATCAATTTATTTGATCTTTATTTAATATTTCCATATTTAGTTATTATTATTATCTTTATTCTTTACACAAGCTCAAAAGCTATTTCTTTCATATTTCAACTTTACTTTATTTAAATATCTTTCATGATAATTACTGATATTTCGCTTGCTCTTATGACATTCGTTAAATACATTAATATTCACTTATTTCCTCTACGGGATTTATTCTTTACATAATTATTGATAATTTCTCAAATTTCTATTATTGTTCAGACCGCGTTCTTGCTTATTCAGTATTTATTTCTTAAAACACATCCCTTTTACTCAAAAACTCCGGTGGATTTGTACACAGTCAATTCCTGACACCAAAATAGAATGAAATTCAGTACTCACATGTTTTTAAGATCGTCCCATGATCTTTATTCTTGTGCGGTGCTTCATTTTGGGCCCACTTTGAACTTTTTACTCCATATTAAAGGAATTCATCTTATGTATAAACACTTTCTGACATATAATTAAGACACTAAACATTGACGACATTTTTATACACTGATGTGTCCCTTTTGAACACATAATAAACACTAAAAATATTAATTTAACACATAATCTTGATAAATTTACACTTCACAATTCTTGATCACTAGGCCGTATTTCTGAGCCTATCACACGTGACCTTCTTAATTTCCCGTTTCCAAGGGTGAAATTTATTCGATGTCGGCTTCCTATCCTGCAGAATACGAAAGTCTCGAAACATCTACTGTTCCCTGGAATCCAAATTCTTCTACTCCTATCCTGGATGACCGGCTATTTATCTAGCTTGAACGGCTTCTTTGTAGATCTGTCTATCGATCCTAGCGAAGGTCTATTCGGATCGAGGCCTCCTCAATGACCTATAGATTTAGTTTATAGCAACTAGTACTTCTCGAGTCTAGTATTTTTAGAATAGTTCGCCTGCTTTCTGGAGATAATGTTTATAGTCTCCTATCTTCTCTATTTGATCGGTTCTAGCACTCCTACGTTTTCTGATATACGTTCCGAACCTTATTCTGTTCTTCCCTTTTTGGGTTCTTTAATTTAGATGACAGTTTATCTTTCTGGTACGGTACTTCCGTACGTTATGATATATTCGTTCGTCTATTTAACGACCTATCGCCTTTAAGTCCGACGTTCGCGGCCTGCTCTGACTATATCTTACGAACTTTCACTATAACTTGTATACAGTCGGGCCTAAATCCTGTAACTAGGATTTTCCTACTCTTTCAATACGGCGATACTTTAAATTTCTTCTTGACCACTCCTTATGGAGGCAAGCAAGTCATTAATACTGCGACGCCTATGGCTATCGGATATACTTCTGCGGTATAACACAGTGTTTCTCCCCTCAAGGAGTACTGATAACTGTCTTCGATGTGACGCAGAGTTACGCCCCACACGGCTGTCTGAATACTGATGTGCTGTGATGTAGTCTTACGCCCCTCACGGGCTGTCGGAACTGCGTGCGTAGTAACACCCTCACGGGTTGTCAGAATAACTGCATTCGGTGTTTGATGTAGCTTAGTGACGTGCCCTCAGGCCGTTTGAAACTGCATGTGCTGATGATCCAGCGTTACGTCCCCCTGGACGGATTTGTACTGCGTGATGCGTGATTATGCCCCTCACGGGCTGTCGGAACTGCATTCAATGATGATCGTGACACAGTGTCATGCCCGCAGGCTGACAATAACTGCCTGATTGGCTTGGTGAAGCCCAAAGCTTTATACTATTTCACTAAAAAAAAATAAGACTCTAGCCTTTTCTGTGGCCAATTTCTAAAATAATGGTGCCACAAATATAAAAATTATACCTTACGAAAGCTCGTCTTCTCAATGTCAAATAATCTCATTGCACCTAAGAATCGATCGTGCAATTTGGAGATATTAATTAATTTCTCGTCCTCAGATGTGTGGGTGTTGCATTTCTTTTGCTTTCTCCCCTCCACACAGGCTTCGGTAATTCCCCAATGACGTCGTCTTGCGTTAGCAGTTTTCTCCTGCGCAATTATTAAATGGTTTCTCTTTACTGAAAAATCTCTCATTCAAAATGATTCACTGTACTGTACTTGTTTACTCATTATTATACTTGTAAACGGGTTAAATTTAATTATTCCTCTCCTGGCGCATAAGCGGTGTTGTCATTTTCCAGCAACGTCAGCTCGAATTCCGATTCAGGCCTCCTTGTCTAATCCTGGGAAATTTCCACTCGGTTATTAATACTCGTGACTCGCTCCCTTCAGAATGTCAAGAGGGATGATATCATCCTCTCGAACACCTGGTCCTCGCTAGTTGCACAACCTTATACTGGCCTCCTAGCTTGATCTTTCTTAAAGTTACATTAGAAACTATACGCTTCTTTGATTTCTTCCTCAAATGCATGGATTCGACCATCCATGGACCTGATGGCACATGGGTTCATCTCTCCCCTCCTTAGGTAAATAAATTTTCGAAAATTTTTGAGGAAATTTATTTCAATTAAATTTGTATTTCTTTATTCGTCGAAGCCATCATAACGTTGTCCGTACCTTCCGTTGTTTTTACTTCTTTAAAGTCGTATCCGGTAATTGTGTAGGTCGGGTATGCTCTGTCCCTACCCTTTCTTTCTTTCTTTCTTTCTTTCTTTCTTTATTTGATGGACTTTAAGTCCCCAGAACCTCATTCTTCCTTACGGGTTTGGTTTATCCCTACCCGTTTCCTTATTTCATCATTTTCTTTTCTTAAATTGGAATTTTCTTCTTCAATAAATTCAATTATTTCTTTAATTTCCCAATATAATTTCTCCAATTCGCATTCGCACTCGAATGCTTGAGCTCTATTTTCTATTTCTTCCTTATTCTTGTTTATGTCAAAAGCGGATTCATCTCTACATGTTTCCATAACCAGGGCTTGTTCATTTTCTTCATCAAAATCTTCGGGAGGGTAATATAATTTCAAATTTGCTGAATTCATGGTCACTTCGTGATCCGTTTCACAGTGCCGAATTCTATATGCGTTATTCCTCAAATCTCTGATTATTTGATATGGTCCGTGGTACATTTTCTGGAACTTCTTGTACACACGGTTCCCTGGATCCGAAATGGCTGGTCTTTTCACTAACACCATTTCTCCTGCTAATAATGGTCGATGATACCTCTTATGCCTATTTCTTCTCTGCCTCCTGTCGGCTTGAGCTTTTAGGTGCTCAAAGGCTCTTCTAATGCGTACATCTCTTCCAGGCTGAGCGTCTGCTGGCCTAGGAATTACCAGACTCCAAGGTCTTTCCGGTTGCTCATTCCGATGTAACGTTATGGGTATCTCTCCTGTGGATTCATGGATTGTATTATTTATACAAAATTCGATAATATCCAAGATATCTATCCACTTCCAATTTTCTTCGGCACAGTATATTCTACAATACTTGGCCGTTTCTCTCATCACTCTTTCTACAGGGTTTGCCTCAGGATGGCGAATACTTGACAAAATCTGACGTATTCCAAGTCTTTCTAATTCTCGTCTGAACTCTACACTGGTGAAACAACTACCGTGATCCGACAACAAATTCTCAGGTTTCCCCAGAATCGGTATCACTTTTTCTTTAAGTCGTTTTAACACCTGTTTGGTACTAGTCTTCTGTATGGGAGCAAGGACAACCATTTTAGTGAAGACATCCATAGCCACCATTATGTGTCGATTTCCTCTTCTTGCCTTTGGCAAAGGTCCAAAATTATCAATAGATATGATTTGGCCAGGCATTTCGGGCAACAATGGTATAGGCTTCTGTCTCATCAGAAATGCATTAGGTTTGATCCTTTGACATAGATCACATGTCTTTAACGTGTCCCTTACAGTTTCTCTCAGTCTCGGCCATACAAATGCTTCTTTCAGCATCGAGACTGTTTTGTCGACTCCCATATGTCCGAACGATCTATGGGATAACCATACTATTTTCCTCTGCAAAATTGCAGGTACAACAATCCTTAATTTTGTATGGTCAGAGTCCACAAACTTATATAATAATCCATTATAAAATGTGTAATCTTGAGCTATCTTATTAGCTTCTGTGTACGCTGGTGTTCCCCTTATCAAACTTCCTTCGAGGAAAGATATGAGCATGTTCATCCATGGATCCTCACGTTGTCTTTGACTAATGCTTCTTAACTCATTAAGAGTACGCTGATCCCTGTCTTCCAAATCTATAGCCATTACTTCCTCTTCTATGGACTCTGGCTGTCTACTTAAGTAGTCTGGAACTATATTTTCTTTTCCTGGGCAGTACTCTATCTTGACATCAAATTGTTGAATGTATAAAGCCCAACGCATCAACCTTTGACTGGATAAATCAGTCTTCATCAAAAAGGTTAAGGCTTTATGATCCGTCCTTAGAATGACCTGAAACCCATATACGATCTTCCGCCAATATTGCAACGCGTGCAATATCGCTAACAGCTCGATCTCGCTGATCGTATAATTTTTCTCGTGTGGTTTCAGTCTCCTACTTGTGAAAGCTAGATAGTTCTTCTTATCAGGGTTTTCCGGGTTCTCCTGATATAGCATTGCCCCTATTCCAATCTGGGATGCGTCTGTTTGAATGATAAATCTCTGGTTAAAATCAGGATATCCTAGCTTCACGTAATTTAAGAGCATTTCCTTGGCCTCTACAAATGCTTTTTCTGCTTCCTCCGTCCATTTCCACTTGCCCCCCTTCTTCAGAAGGTCCTGTAGTGGTGCAACAGTTTTGGTGTATGATGGACAATGTCCTGAGAAGAACCCAATCAATCCCAAAAACTGGCGAACGTTCTTCACCTTCAAAGGCCTTGGAAAATCCCTTATCGATTCCAATTTGCATGGATTTGGTTTAACACCATCCTTGTCAATCACATGCCCTAAAAATGTCACTTGCCTTTGACAAAAATTCGACTTCTTTAAATTTATTTTAAAATTTGCCCTTCTTAAGTCTTCCAATAATTTCTTCAAATTTCCTAAATGTTCCTCAATGTTCTCCGAGGTAAGCAAAATGTCATCTACGTATCGGATAGTGCAATCTTTCACTTCCTCTGACAGGTTTCGATCAAGCGCTCTTATTAATGCAGATCCTGCAGTCTTCAATCCAAACGGACATCTTCTAAAGCAGTATGTTTGTTGGTCGAACTGAAATCCAGTCAACAAGCTGGTTTTCTCTTCCAGTTCGAGATGATGATACGAAGAAGTCATGTCAATATTTGTAAAAATCTTCTTGCCTTTGAACTTCCTCAGTATTTCTTTTATGGGTGGTGCCGAATCATTTTCTGGTATGATTTTTGCATTTAAATTTCTGGCATCTAAACACACCCTTACTGAGCCATCCGGTTTACTCACAATCACTAATGGACTAACATATGGTGTCGCCATCTTTTCTATAACACCTGCATTCATCATCTCCTGCAGTGTTTTCATAGTTTGTGGGTAATGTTTTTCCGCAACCGGGTATGGTTTTTGTTTGAACGGTGCCCAATCATTGACTTGGAACGCGTATTTAAAATTTTCAATCTTCCCTGGCTTGGAATCAAATACGTCCCTATAATCCAATAATAATTTCTTTAACTGTTCCTTAATTTCGAGGCTGACTTTAGCTTCCTCCACTTTTCCTGACAGGTTGGTCTCGAACTCATTTTCCACATTATCTTCGAGTTCTATGTTGAGGACTTCAAATATCTTTTCTATGTCCTTATAATCTTCCTCACTCACTTCTTCCATATGCCATACCTGTTCTTCTATTTTCGCATCCTGTTCCTGTAGGTTAATGTTTTGTTCATCCACATCCTCTCTTTGAATTCTAATGCAGTTTTGCGCTAGGTCTATGATGACCTTGTTCTCACGGATAAAATCAATACCTAATATGACATTATACGGTAATTGATTTACCAGCAAAAAGCACTGCGAAATTTCAGCGTTACCCATGATCAGATCAATGTATATCTGAAATTTACATGTCAAAGATTTTTCAGGGATAATTCCCTTAATCTTTACACTTGATGTGGAAATTTTTAATACCCGGCCCCTTGTTTCCAATTCATTTAAAAGGTTTTGTGTAATTAGACTTATTGTGGATCCAGTATCAATCAATGCTCTGACCAGTAATCCTTCTATCCTAAGCATAATTATAGGTAATTCTCTTTTAACAGGTGGGATTCCTTCCACATCCTCGTTAATTAGCTCATCTGGTCTAGCTATCCAATTTACAATTTCTACCTCCTCCCAGCTCCTGGTATGTTTCCACTGTTGACAATTTAAATTTGGAGTTTTTTTTAATCCTGAGGGCTCCCTTTTCCCTCATTCTTTAACTGAGCTTGTAATTCCAAGCTTTGAGCTCCGTCTAGTCGGTCGGGTGATTTCCGGTTCTTGATTGCCTCACTCCAATGGACTTTTTGCCTATCAGGTTCATCTGGTCTTTCGTTCATATAACGAAGACTTTCCTGATATCTTTCTTCTATTTCGGCCCGATATTCATCATCCCTATCGTCTGGCCTTACATTTCTTCTGGGATAATTCTCCCATTTCTTTCTGTTGTCTGGCCTTTGATGGTTATTGTTATAGGGTTGGCTCTCTTGTTGCCTATAACCCGTAGTCCTAGGATTTCTTCCTCGATATCCTCCCCTGTAGTATGGCTGTATCCTTCTAGGCTCCTGGTGCCCATACTCTCGATCTAGTCCTTGAGTATCCGTGCTGGTGGACTGATTCCTGGTCGCTGGTTTTTCTCCTGTTTCCTGACTGCTGGCCATGTGTACTTGCTCCGTTTGTCTTTGATGCCGAGGGGTTACGTGCGAAGTCGTCATATCTAATTGACGTAAGACACTCTCCACTTCCACAGCACTTCTGGCTTTGGATGAGATTAGCAGCCTCTGAATCTCATACGGAAGCTGTCTTGCAATGGCGGCACACAGGTCGTTTTCTGCCGGAGCAATATCCAGTTCGCGGAATTTACACAGCTGAGCGGTGAAAAATTCCGAGTATTTAGTAGGTGCATTGGTGCTGTACTTCCTAGAGTACAGATCTAGCCTTAAATTCTCCTGGACGTCTGCTGCCCAATATCGTTTTAAAAATGCTTCCCTAAAGCCTTCCACCGTATCGAAGGTGTATCTGAAGCTTCTGAACCAGGTGAGACAATCACCTGCCAACAGTTTTTCAATAGCTCTCAGTCTCCGATCCTGAGGAACCTTCATTTCGTTTAGATACTCTGCCACTTCTTTTAGCCAGTATTTTGGAGTAATAGACATGTTATTACCCGTAAACTTTACTGGTCTGTCCTCATTGGATTTAATAATGTTTATTATCTGGCCATTTGTCTGATTCATGTACGGGGTTGACATCGCCATCGGATATCCTGGGTTCTTATAAGTGCTCTCCCCTCCTAAGTCCCTCTCCGTATCTGTGCCTTGTTCACGAGAATCTACCCATCCTGTCTTTGGAAACTCCTCCTGATTCTCAAATTCTAACTTCCTTTCCCTCCGGGCACTTTCTTCATTAGCCATAAGTTGAATTTCTATTTGACTATTCTTATGTTCAGTCCTCTCTAATCGGGATCTTAATTCATTCTGAATTCTTTCTTGATTCCTTTTAATATCTTCCTCTACCTTTTTGGATTGGAATTTCTCATCCCTGTAACTATCCCTGAATTCATTTAGTTGTTCTTCTACCTCTTTCTTAAAGATCATGACCCTTTGGTCTATAATTTCTGGCTTAACGTCACCTATGGTCTCCAGGCCTTCTCGTATCTCCTTTATTTGCTTTTCCACTTCTTTTCGTCCTTTGACCATATCTAATTCAATTCCTTTCAACTTTCTTTCCGTCTTCTTAGACACTTCCGTTAATTCATCTTTGATCAGTTTTACTTCATTATTAGTTTTTCCTACTCGCCCTTCTAACTTTCCGATAGTTTCCTGGACCTCATTAATACCCTTGCTTATTTCATCTATCTTATGGGTGTTATCCTTATTTTCTTTCTCTCGTTGTTTTCTTTCACTCTGGAGATGCCCCTCGTAGGTACCTAATCTTCGATTTATTTCACCCTCATACTTCTTTAAGTTATCATCTACCTGCCCGGTAAACAGCTCAAATTGACCTTTCATATCCCGCGCATCCTTTAGATTTTGATTTTTCATCTCAGTTACTTCAGTCTGAACTGCACTGATTTTATTCTCGAGGGTCCCTACTTTCTCCTCAACCCCTTCAAATCTATCTCCTAGCTTATTCACGCTTTGTTTTATTTCATCCCGGGAAGCCTCACAAATATCGCTGTTAGATTTTATCTGAGCTTCTAATTTTTCCTGCACACCTTGGATCTGGGTTACAAGTTTCTTTTCATAATCATCACCCTTTGTTTCTATGTTAACTAATTTAGTTTCTATAGAACCAAACTTATTTTCCATGGTACCAATTTTACCCTCAATACTTTTAAAATGATTTTGACATTTATTTTGGGAATCTATCATATTTGTGTTCATAGTATCTAATTGGGCTTGCAATCCGGAATGGAATCCTTTATTTTCCTCTTTAATCTCACTTGCGATTTCCCCTTTTAACTCAGTTAACTTGTCCCCAAACGTAGTGTCAAAACCTTGGAACTTGTTATTTATTTTATCTATCTCAGCCTTCACTTCATTGTTCATTGTTACACAATTAGTTTCGATAGCTTCTAATCTGGTTCCCATGGTATCAGTTTTAACTTCGATATCTACTAATTTGGTTCCCATGTTAACACTATCAATTTTTATTGACTCTAAACTTTCATTTATGGATTCGAACACTTTGTTATTTTCATCCTTTTGGAGACTCAATGTATTGTTTATAGCTCCTAACCCTTCTTTATGTTCAGTCTGTTGGCTATCCAACTTATTGTTTATAGCCCCCAAGAGCCGTTGCACTTCTTCACTCAATGCCATCTTATGAGAATACAGTGGGCCACTAATGCCACCACACTAGTACATGCTTGAGAGATGATACTCTGAATTAGTGTGTCCCAATTTCTTTTAAAAATTTTACTTTGGTACGGGTATTCACTTACAACGTACCCTTTTGATACTTTTTTCAATTTCATAAACCTTTATGGAAGTATTTAAAATTCAAAATTTCGAAAAACCATTTTTTTCAGAAAATGAAAATTTTGATTTTTCGAGAAAACTCGGGTTTTCCCTAGGGAAACTCAACCCTGCGTACTGGGCGCCAAAAATGTTTGCTAGGGGGTTGATAATAATATTACAGGGCTGCTCGGTATGAGTTTCTAGGGACCCATGCGGTCAGTTAAGATTTTACGTTGTAGCTACACCTATCATTACTTTACTTTACATGAAATGACCGTCTTAAGTGTTCCTCTAGTTATTAATCCAGCACATTACTTATAAGACCCCCATGTGCCCTTTTAGCAAGAAATATGCCAATCACAGTATACCAGCGTAGCTCAATTCGGAATTTTCGGGGCAGCGGTAAGTTCCCCCACTCTGTGACTCACATATTTTGGATTAATTAGAGGATACACTTGCAAAAATAACAACAAAATCAACTCCTATTTAAACACATTTAATTAATAAAATTAATGGCGCTACAAACACTTTAACAATTTAATTACTGACCCATAATCATCTACTTGTTCCAAATGAACAAGGAATCACAAATATAATAAAACAAATATTGTATTTAAACATATGGTTTCCACATAAGCCAACAATTCCTACTTAGTCTTACTTCCATAAAGCATTAACTGTACGTTTTATATAACTCCGAGCTCTTTTGGCTCCATGCTTTACATAATAATGGTGTCATTCTTGTACACCTCAAATACTATCCTTTATATCTTCTTAATTCTCAAAACAAATTTATAATTACATTTAAAATCTATGTTAATTATCTAACTCAATATTTTGGGCATGTCCACACATTCAGTTGTTATCATCTCTCTTTATTTTCACAAATATATTAAGGTAATCAGGAAATCAATTGTGTACTCCAGAGCGTGAAGATACTTGACACAGTCAAAAAACTATAGTTACTCCCGAAACTTAGTTGCCTTCAATTAACTCGTGGAATCCTACGTCCATACATTATTACAATAGGGATTGTTATTTATCTCTTATGTCTATAAGACCATTATCAACTAAGAAACTACGATCTGAACAGGCAAACGAAAATATCAATCTACAAGGACCTCGGTTCAACGCCCGGGTCGTTAACAACTTTAAACACTCCTGGTGTATTCATTTCTCTTTACAACATCTTACGAGACGGTTTCTGGCCCCTCTCGCTCTAAGAGAGCTAGACCCTTCTACTCGGGCGCGATTTATGACACGGAGGGTGACGGCGACTCCCTGTCTAACCCACGTTAGTAGCTTATTTCCAAGGCTTTCAAAACAAACCTTCACATTATATTCAGTTCTGGGGAGAGACCGGGCTTTTACATGTACCGTACTCATTCAAACAACTATTCTTTGGTTCATAGACCACTTTCGTAACCTTGGCATTTATTAATTATGAGAGGGTCCTCATTGATTGGGAAGATTCATACACATTCGACGACGAAGAATAAAGGGGCTTTTATCATAAGAAGATTCTGCGTTCGAATCTCTACACATGCCTCGGGAAACATTCCCTTACAGAGGACTTATACAAAATGCGCTTTAAAGTCGGCCGTGGCCCATATGACATACGCTCAATAATACCATATATTAGCTCCCTTTCAAATACATACACAATGCCTCGTGATACTACGTCACAAATAGAGGACTTATACAATTATCAATTCACTGCAATCAACTACCCTCCATAAGTAATTTACCAAGTATTTTAACCTCTATGCGTTCCTAGCGTGACATTTTAATATTATTTGCGCTCTTTTGCGCTATGCATTATTTTAAGCCGAAATGTCTTCCCAAGAACTGATAAATCTCATTAGTAACAATTCATATTATTTTAATTCATATATTAATCTTTTCCGTTGCCGATAAATCGCTCCCTTTTAAAATATTCCCTTGAACATCATATCTTACACATACATTAAGGCTTTAACACTCTTATGTTCACATCAATTTATTTGATCTTTATTTAATATTTCCATATTTAGTTATTATTATTATCTTTATTCTTTACACAAGCTCAAAAGCTATTTCTTTCATATTTCAACTTTACTTTATTTAAATATCTTTCATGATAATTACTGATATTTCGCTTGCTCTTATGACATTCGTTAAATACATTAATATTCACTTATTTCCTCTACGGGATTTATTCTTTACATAATTATTGATAATTTCTCAAATTTCTATTATTGTTCAGACCGCGTTCTTGCTTATTCAGTATTTATTTCTTAAAACACATCCCTTTTACTCAAAAACTCCGGTGGATTTGTACACAGTCAATTCCTGACACCAAAATAGAATGAAATTCAGTACTCACATGTTTTTAAGATCGTCCCATGATCTTTATTCTTGTGCGGTGCTTCATTTTGGGCCCACTTTGAACTTTTTACTCCATATTAAAGGAATTCATCTTATGTATAAACACTTTCTGACATATAATTAAGACACTAAACATTGACGACATTTTTATACACTGATGTGTCCCTTTTGAACACATAATAAACACTAAAAATATTAATTTAACACATAATCTTGATAAATTTACACTTCACAATTCTTGATCACTAGGCCGTATTTCTGAGCCTATCACACGTGACCTTCTTAATTTCCCGTTTCCAAGGGTGAAATTTATTCGATGTCGGCTTCCTATCCTGCAGAATACGAAAGTCTCGAAACATCTACTGTTCCCTGGAATCCAAATTCTTCTACTCCTATCCTGGATGACCGGCTATTTATCTAGCTTGAACGGCTTCTTTGTAGATCTGTCTATCGATCCTAGCGAAAGTCTATTCGGATCGAGGCCTCCTCAATGACCTATAGATTTAGTTTATAGCAACTAGTACTTCTCGAGTCTAGTATTTTTAGAATAGTTCGCCTGCTTTCTGGAGATAATGTTTATAGTCTCCTATCTTCTCTATTTGATCGGTTCTAGCACTCCTACGTTTTCTGATATACGTTCCGAACCTTATTCTGTTCTTCCCTTTTTGGGTTCTTTAATTTAGATGACAGTTTATCTTTCTGGTACGGTACTTCCGTACGTTATGATATATTCGTTCGTCTATTTAACGACCTATCGCCTTTAAGTCTGACGTTCGCGGCCTGCTCTGACTATATCTTACGAACTTTCACTATAACTTGTATACAGTCGGGCCTAAATCCTGTAACTAGGATTTTCCTACTCTTTCAATACGGCGATACTTTAAATTTCTTCTTGACCACTCCTTATGGAGGCAAGCAAGTCATTAATACTGCGACGCCTATGGCTATCGGATATACTTCTGCGGTATAACACAGTGTTTCTCCCCTCAAGGAGTACTGATAACTGTCTTCGATGTGACGCAGAGTTACGCCCCACACGGCTGTCTGAATACTGATGTGCTGTGATGTAGTCTTACGCCCCTCACGGGCTGTCGGAACTGCGTGCGTAGTAACACCCTCACGGGTTGTCAGAATAACTGCATTCGGTGTTTGATGTAGCTTAGTGACGTGCCCTCAGGCCGTTTGAAACTGCATGTGCTGATGATCCAGCGTTACGTCCCCCTGGACGGATTTGTACTGCGTGATGCGTGATTATGCCCCTCACGGGCTGTCGGAACTGCATTCAATGATGATCGTGACACAGTGTCATGCCCGCAGGCTGACAATAACTGCCTGATTGGCTTGGTGAAGCCCAAAGCTTTATACTATTTCACTAAAAAAAAATAAGACTCTAGCCTTTTCTGTGGCCAATTTCTAAAATAATGGTGCCACAAATATAAAAATTATACCTTCCGAAAGCTCGTCTTCTCAATGTCAAATAATCTCATTGCACCTAAGAATCGATCGTGCAATTTGGAGATATTAATTAATTTCTCGTCCTCAGATGTGTGGGTGTTGCATTTCTTTTGCTTTCTCCCCTCCACACAGGCTTCGGTAATTCCCCAATGACGTCGTCTTGCGTTAGCAGTTTTCTCCTGCGCAATTATTAAATGGTTTCTCTTTACTGAAAAATCTCTCATTCAAAATGATTCACTGTACTGTACTTGTTTACTCATTATTATACTTGTAAACGGGTTAAATTTAATTATTCCTCTCCTGGCGCATAAGCGGTGTTGTCATTTTCCAGCAACGTCAGCTCGAATTCCGATTCAGGCCTCCTTGTCTAATCCTGGGAAATTTCCACTCGGTTATTAATACTCGTGACTCGCTCCCTTCAGAATGTCAAGAGGGATGATATCATCCTCTCGAACACCTGGTCCTCGCTAGTTGCACAACCTTATACTGGCCTCCTAGCTTGATCTTTCTTAAAGTTACATTAGAAACTATACGCTTCTTTGATTTCTTCCTCAAATGCATGGATTCGACCATCCATGGACCTGATGGCACATGGGTTCAATATACATCTGGGGTGTTAACCAAATAAATGAACGAGTCGGTATTCATATACATGAGTTTAAGATTGTTCATTCCATAATAGGGTAGCAGGACATCATAGTGGTGCGAATACATTAGAGTTTTTGAAATATCCAGTATACACATTCCAATATATATAGGCTTATTGAATACAATGTTACGTTTAGCCATGTGGAAAGCAGCTAGGTTAGGACCATAAATTGTTCTGTCGATGAATGTTGGTTTAGCTATTAGCTTTTCTGCCTTTTTGCTGTCAGTCACAAGACGTATGTCTATTCTTTTACGGATATTTTCCATTGTTTTCCCAAAAATGGCATTGTTGAATAATTTGTACAGATTTTTCTCAAAATCATTTTTGGCTTTGTTTTCGAAGGTTGTTATTAAAATCAACGTATGCCTTTAACCAAGGTCTTTGTTTAAACTTTAACACACGATGAATTTTTATCAATTTTATTCCATGATCTAAAGCCTGTTTTAATGCCATGTAGTGAACAACATATCGCCTTCGATTTCCAAGATGAGGAATTAGTTTTTTCAGAGACGAATCCTTAGGTTGTGTACACTCTGGTAGTAAAGGTAAATCGTCGTGTAGATCATGAAGGTCAGATGGGTAATCAACATCAACGTCTAGAATGTATCCCACAGGATCGTCTTTCTTTAGTTTTTCTAGATCAACAGTATCTGGAGAAACCCACTGAAATCCACCATAAGGAAGGGAGTGGCACATAGCCCACCCGTATTGGTTGTTGGCATCATCATATGTAATAAACTGCGATGGTTTCTCAGAATCATAGGTTTCCATGTATTTATTGTTAGCTTCAGCATACCGATCAGACACCTGGCATATGCCTCCACGTATTCCAGACTCGATTTGAAGAATCTGATCGTAATCCTGTAGCAATTCCAGTTCAATGCCTGTGTAAAGGAGCATTGCCTCGAAACTTAAACCAGGCGAAGTAAAGAAGTGTGCAGCATCCACTCGGTGTGTTTCTAGTGTTTTGTTTCTAAACGTTTCAAAGCTGTCTGCAAGAAGGAGTACATCTGATGTTAGGTAGAGGTCACTATATTCCCCTAGAGTTTTAATGTTGAACTGATTCCAGACATTTTTGGCATGTTCATAGTCTTCTTGACTAACATCTTCTTGACTTAATTTGTTAAAGAATGCCTCTTTTGGAGGTAAACACGTTTCACTTAACTTTTCCCATGAGTCAATGTAGTCATAACAAAATACCCCTTTACGAGTCATGAGCATTGCATTTTCTTTTCCAAAGTACTTGTCTGTTTCAGGGTATGATGTTAAATTGGAAACTAAGTTTTCCAAACTACTCGGCATTAACCGAAACGTATCCACAAATCTAAGCTTAACATTTCCTACATATTTGGTAAAGGAAATGTACTTTTCTTTGGAGTTAGCGATAACATCCACTCTCTCAGTAGTACACCCCAATTGCTTTACAATGAATTTTGCATCGTAGCAACTCATATTATGTAGAAACACAGGGACGGGGTTTCGTGTTTTACACCTCAAATTACAGTTATTGTGAGAACTTCCACGGTATTCCCCTGTAATATGGCAGTGGTCTCGAACTTTCCAGTCCTGTTGGGTAAATGGTTTTTGACACAAATAACAGGTTTCAGAACATTGGAACTCTGCGTCTTGAGCCTGAGTTAAGGCCTTTGGAACATTTAAGCTGTAAAGGCGATCAATTTCATTAGCTATTGAGATCAAACAGTCCATAAACTTTTCTGCAGCGTCAGGCCCACGATAAATAACAGGTTGGCTTGAAAGATTTGTCTTTATGTGTTCCACAGCAGGTGAGGGTTTAACGTATATACCAAAGCTCATAGGAACATGACTCTGGTATGGCACTGTATAACTTGCCTCAGGATTAGGTAGACATGTTTGATAGGGTAAGAGTATACTTTCAAAATCTGCATAGATAACGTAAGGTATTCTCAGCATTTTTTCAAAATTTAAGAATTTGACAATGGGGTTTTTAATAGGCATTTCAACCCTAGCAATGTAAAGCTGGACACACAAAGCTCTATGTTCTTTCAATTTTTCCATTCCTTGTTGTCCATATCGATTATCAAAGTGTGTAAAACACCGTTTACACGTATATATTTTATGTTCATAGCGGGTAATCTGATGTCTTACTAGTTTATCAAAATCTTTGATAAAGACGTAGTGGTTCTGGGCGGATGATGAACTTAGCAAAAGGAGGTCGCAATGGTCTTGCAGCTCTTGATCCACAACCTTCAGAGGGAACAATTTGTTGTCTTGTTCCAATCCAAATACATTAATGGATATATCGTTGGGTTTTTCAAATTTGGGAATGTCAGCTAGTAATGTAGGAAATGATATTACAGAAAAATCATACTTGTTTTCCAGGTCCTTGTATTTACTAATGCGTTGAGCATCCTTTTTAACCAGTTTTGCTAAAATGGCATACATAAAACACTTTTCATCATTCACATTTTCAGGATTAATGCAGGCTTTTCTTGCTTTTATAGCTGCTGGTAATGGAATATATGTGCTGCCACGCAAGGGATTGTATTTATTTATTTATTTATTTATTTTCAATCGTACTCCTTCCACTGCTAACAAAGCCCAATTACTGCCTTTTAGCTCAGATTCTTCCATTTCCGTAGTTAACTTTGTAAATTGTGTTTCTAAGAAACTACTCAAGTCTGTTTCTAAAAATAAGGCCTGACTTCGTGTTTTAAAAGCACGATCTGTAATGTCATTGGTAGATGTATGAATGAATCTACATTCAGCCACAAGATTAACTTTTATCGACTTGTGCATTGCTAGTTCTTTCTGCATAGCTTGTATTATTTGCTGTTTGGACTCTTTAAGGTATGAATTTAAATCCTTGCACGTATCGCAACGAATGAAATAGGATTTAAGTCGACCTTGAAAAGATGTCTCATATTCAATAAGTCCATTTTTGTCAGGGACCAATGACAGTAGGTAATGTTTTGTAGGCTCAGATTTTTGTCTTTTAGCTGCCGACACAACATTACAACATTCTTCATGACGACGTCCATTGTAGGCATTGTTGAATTTATTGCCACACGTTTTACACTCATGAAATTCACCACACGACACTTCATGTCGCTTCCTATGATAGTCTCGAAGAAGAGTCTTTCCACACTCTTTACACATATAGCTAGGAATGACTTCTTCCATTATGAATGTTGATTTCTGCAAACAGCTGCTTACTGCGTATCACAAGGCTAGAGGTTGGTCGTTGAAACGGTCTTTCACGATGTGAACACCGTGAGAGGTAGTAGTCAACTTGTGATATTCTTGTAAATGGTCCTCTAATATACCCCTATTCTAGACCAACAGCTCTTTACAGCGTATGACAAGGCTGTATACTGGATAGTGAGACGGTCTTTCACGATGTGAACACTGTAACAAGTAGTAGTCAACTGATTATATACTTGCTAAGGGTTCTCTAATATACAATAGTCAAGACCAACAGCTACTTACTGAGTAGTACAAGGCTGTACCATAGTTGTTTTGACAGTCTTTCACGATGTGGTCACTGTGAATGGTGGTAGTCAACTGATGATATTCTTGATAAGGGTCCTCTAATGTACCCCTGGTTAAGGGTAACAGCTGCTCACTGCTTATGACAAGGCTAAAGACTGGTTGCTTCAACGGTCTTTCACAATGTAAACACTGTGACAGGTAGTAGTCAACTGAAAATATTCTTATGGCCTACTCAATGTTATCAGGTACTTACTGCATATCTAAAGGCTGTACACTCATGTGTGTTAGGCACTCCTTCTTGCTAAGGACCCCAATATTCCCTACACAAGGCTATACATGTTAGTTCTAAACACTTAGTGGTTAATTGTATATTCAATTTTTGTACAAAACTAATACAAGCACGTTTTTTATGAGGTAAAACTTTGTTAAATAGCTGCATGCGACACGCAAAGTATGTTTCCGCTATCTAGCGGTGACTATGAGAACTACTTGAACGACCAGTATTCTACCTAGCGCTCCATTTCAACACTCGCTCACTGAACGAACAGCATGCTATCTAGCGGTCGATATCAATACTCACTCAACTACCAGCCTGCTACCTATCGGTCAATATAACAACTCACTCAACTACCAGCATGCTACATGGCTTTTTTTTGTCAGTTTTCTTTTGTTGGCTTTTTTGTTGGCCTTTGTTGGCTTTTGTTGGCTTTTGTTGGCTTTTTTGTTGGCTTTTGTTGGCTTTTGTATTAGCTCTTTCATATTTGCTCTTGCTTGTGGGGGCTTATTTGGTCTTGGAAAGTATGTCAGTCCTTTTTTATGGCTGCAAAATGCTTACAGCTATGTTTGTAAGCAGCAACAACAACAACAACAACACACAAAATTCCAAAAAAAATCCAAAGTACTCTAAGGTTTATCAATGACTCTCAACTCTTACACTTACCTCTATCCCATGTATAGTCAAAAAATTAGTCTATTTTTCAAATTTTTCAAAAAATATTTGGAATGTAGGCTATGTCATTAATCTAAAAATCCTGAAAAGACATATGTTAACTCCAACACCTACCTCTATACCACTCTCAGTCCAAAAACAAGATGTTCAGTAAAGAACATATAGCCTACTTTCTCCTAAATGCATGGGTATTGTTATAACTCTTTGTCTTTTTCAAGGAGTATGATTGAATGTTGGTTGTAGTAGCTTGTTGAAATACAACGTGCTATAGGGATATTAAACATGAATATGAGGTGCCCTTTTGCTAGTGCTACCTCTGTACTAAATTTCGTTCCATTCGGTTCCACCGTGTTCGAATTAATAGGGGGAATCAATTTTGACATAAGGATGGCCGCCATCCGCAAACTATTAGGCTAATAACCTATTAGATTGGTCAAAGGATGCTCCCTCCATAAAGGTATGTTGTTGCAAAGTTTGGTAGAGATCGGATGGTTATGTTAGTCGTAATTTAATTTAAGCTTTGAACATTTGTGTGGCCGCCATTACGTTTCTGTCAATATGGCGGCGATATAAAACATGACACTGAGATGCCCTTTGCTAGTGCTACCTCTGTACCAAATTTCGTTCCATTCGGTTTCACCGTGTTTGAATTAATAGGGGGAATTGATTTTCACACAAAGATGGCCACCATCCGCAAACTGTTAGGCTAATGACCTATTAATTTGGTCCAAGGATGCTTCCTCTATAAGGGTATGTTGTTGCAAAATTTGGTAGAGATCGGATGATTAGGTTAGTCGTAATTTGATTTAAGTTTTGAACATTTGTGTGGCCGCCATTACGTTTCCGTCAAGATGGCGGCGATATAAAACATGATACTGAGGTGCCTTTTGTTAGTACTACCTCTGTACCGAATTTCGTTCCATTCGGTTGCACCGTGTTCGAATTAATAGGGGGAATAGATTTTCACACAAAGATGGCCGCCATCCGCAAACTATTACGCTGATGGTCTATTAGAATGGTCAAAGGATGCTCCCTCTATAAAGGTATGTAGTTGCAAAATTTGGTAGAGATCGGATGATTAGGTTAGTCGTAATTTGATTTAAGCTTTGAACATTTGTGTGGCCGCCATTACGTTTCCGCCAACATGGCGGCGATATAAAGCATGACACTGAGGTGTCCTTTGCTAGTGCTACCTTTGTACCAAATTTCGTTCAATTCGCATTCACCGTGTTCGAATTGATAGGGGGGACAGACATTCAGAGTACACACACTCACACACACACAGACACACACACACACACACACACAGACTCACACACACACATACACACACACACACACACACACACAGAGACTCACACACACACATACACACACACAGACAAAAACACTTTTTTCGCCCTGTGTTGATCTCATAATTCTACTTTCATTTTTTGCAAAAATCGAAAGTAGGCTAATAGTGTATTTTTCAAATTTTCCATTACATATTTCCGAAATGGGTTAAATTTCCAAAAATTAAAAAGTTTACAAAAACGTTTGTTTGACATAAACGAATGGCCTTTGTCCCCCTCTACCGTCGTACCAAGTCCCAGGTCTCTAGGACAACAAACATAAACATTTGAAAATGGGCTTATATTTCCAAAATTAGGAATTTTACAAAAACGATTGTCTGACGTAAATCAGTGGTCTTTACACCCTCTACCTGTAAACCAAGTCTCAGGTCTCTAGAACAACAAAAATAAAATTTTAATAATAGGCTATATTTCCAAAATTAGAAATTTTACAAAAACGTTTGTCTGACGTAAATCAATGGTCTTTACCCCCTCTATACCCATACCAAGTCTCAGGTCTCCAGGTCAACAAAAATAAAATTTAAAAAATGGGCAATATTTCCAAAATTAGGATTTCTACAAAAAAGTTTGTTTCACATAAATCAATGGTCTTTACCCCCTCTATCCCCGTACCAAGTCTCAGGTCTCTAGGACAAAAGAAAATGAATTTTGAAAAATGGTCACTATTTTGGAAACTAGGAATTTTATAAAAAAAGTTTGTTTGACATAAATGAAAGGTCCCTATCCCCTATACATGCAAACCAAGTCCCAGGTCTGTATGACGAAAATGAAAAAAGTTCAATTTGGAAAGTAGGCGATTTTTCATAAAACCAAACATTCTAAAAAGTGTTCTATGGGCATAAAAGAATGGTCTCTATGTCCTTTATTTTTTTATAATAAAACTTTTTTATTTTTTGAGTGTTTTTGAAAAAAGTTCAATTTTGAAAATCCTATATTTTGGAAACTAGAAAGTTTACAAAAAAGTTTGTTTGACATAAATAAATGGCCCTGACCCCCTCTACCAAAAAAATAAATTTCAAGTCTCTAGGACTAAAACTGTACAGTAGTGGAGTAAGGCCGATTCTGCCCCACCCATTTTATTTGTAGCCGACTGTACATGTACATGCTCTTTAAAAAATCCGACGACTTCGGCCGGGTTTGAACCCGCTATCTTGGGCACAGCAGTTCAGCATGCTACCAACTACGCCACCGAAGCCGCTAAAGATTTTGATAAACTAGTAAGACATCAGATTACCCGCTATGAACATAAAATATATACGTGTAAACGGTGTTTTACACACTTTGATAATCGATATGGACAACAAGGAATGGAAAAATTGAAAGAACATAGAGCTTTGTGTGTCCAGCTTTACATTGCTAGGGTTGAAATGCCTATTAAAAACCCCATTGTCAAATTCTTAAATTTTGAAAAAATGCTGAGAATACCTTACGTTATCTATGCAGATTTTGAAAGTATACTCTTACCCTATCAAACATGTCTACCTAATCCTGAGGCAAGTTATACAGTGCCATACCAGAGTCATGTTCCTATGAGCTTTGGTATATACGTTGAACCCTCACCTGCTGTGGAACACATAAAGACAAATCTTTCAAGCCAACCTGTTATTTATCGTGGGCCTGACGCTGCAGAAAAGTTTATGGACTGTTTGATCTCAATAGCTAATGAAATTGATCGCCTTTACAGCTTAAATGTTCCAAAGGCCTTAACTCAGGCTCAAGACGCAGAGTTCCAATGTTCTGAAACCTGTTATTTGTGTCAAAAACCATTTACCCAACAGGACTGGAAAGTTCGAGACCACTGCCATATTACAGGGGAATACCGTGGAAGTTCTCACAATAACTGTAATTTGAGGTGTAAAACACGAAACCCCGTCCCTGTGTTTCTACATAATATGAGTTGCTACGATGCAAAATTCATTGTAAAGCAATTGGGGTGTACTACTGAGAGAGTGGATGTTATCGCTAACTCCAAAGAAAAGTACATTTCCTTTACCAAATATGTAGGAAATGTTAAGCTTAGATTTGTGGATACGTTTCGGTTAATGCCGAGTAGTTTGGAAAACTTAGTTTCCAATTTAACATCATACCCTGAAACAGACAAGTACTTTGGAAAAGAAAATGCAATGCTCATGACTCGTAAAGGGGTATTTTGTTATGACTACATTGACTCATGGGAAAAGTTAAGTGAAACGTGTTTACCTCCAAAAGAGGCATTCTTTAACAAATTAAGTCAAGAAGATGTTAGTCAAGAAGACTATGAACATGCCAAAAATGTCTGGAATCAGTTCAACATTAAAACTCTAGGGGAATATAGTGACTTCTACCTAACATCAGATGTATTCCTTCTTGCAGACAGCTTTGAAACGTTTAGAAACAAAACACTAGAAACACACCGAGTGGATGCTGCACACTTCTTTACTTCGCCTGGTTTAAGTTTCGAGGCAATGCTCCTTTACACAGGCATTGAACTGGAATTGCTACAGGATTACGATCAGATTCTTTTAATCGAGTCTGGAATACTTGGAGGCATATGTCAGGTGTCTCATCGGTATGCTGAAGCTAACAATAAATACATGGAAACCTATGATTCTGAGAAACCATCGCAGTTTATAACCTATGATGATGCCAACAACCAATACGGGTGGGCTATGTGCCACTCCCTTCCTTATGGTGGATTTCAGTGGGTTTCTCCAGATACTGTTGATCTAGAAAAGCTAAAGAAAGACGATCCTGTGGGATACATTCTAGACGTTCATGTTGATTACCCATCTGACCTTCATGATCTACACAACGATTTACCTTTACTACCAGAGTGTACACAACCTAAGGATTCGTCTCTGAAAAAACTAATTTCTCATCTTGGAAATCGAAGGCGATATGTTGTTCACTACATGGCATTAAAACAGGCTTTAGATCATGGAATAAAATTGATAAAAATTCATCGTGTGTTAAAGTTTAAACAAAGACCTTGGTTAAAGGCATACTTTGATTTTAATAACAACCTTCGAAAACAAGAGTTTAGTGCTTTTCAGTCGGTCAACACGAATGTACCCAAAAGAGATGGGTTATGCTCTAATCCTGAAATAAATTACATGAGATTAATAAAACACTAGGATGACCAGTTTCGATCGTCAAGCGATCGTCATCAGATCCAATACACTTAGGCTATAAAAACTATGTTTGAAATACAGGTGAAAATATTTACAATATGTACAATTGTGCAGTCGACCGCACAGCGAGTTCAAGTGAGCACGGAAACTGCGAATAGCTGTAGTACGGAAGACAATCAGATAAGTAGTTAGCCTAAAATTTTATAGTTTAACCATAGTTTACAACCATATAATCTCTCTAAAGTACAATCTCCGGGTAGCCATCACCATTTAGCATTTCACCTAACATATATACTGCATTTAGCATACACTGACAGTTGCAGTACCAATACTGCAACTAAATAATTGTACTAATTGTAAATATTTTCACCTGTATTTCAAACATAGATTTTATAGCCTAAGTGTATTGGATCTGATGATGATCGCTTGACGATCGAAACTGGTCATCCTAGTGTTTTATTAATCTCATGTAATTTATTTCAGGATTAGGGCATAACCCATCTCTTTTGGGTACATTCGTGTTGACCGACTGAAAAGCACTAAACTCTTGCTTACTAAGGCAACACTGAAAATATGGCTTCAAACACCACAACCTTCGAAAACAAGCCAAAAATAATTTTGAGAAAAATCTGTACAAATTATTCAACAATGCCATTTTTGGGAAAACAATGGAAAATATCCGTAAAAGAATAGACATACGTCTTGTGACTGACAGCAAAAAGGCAGAAAAGCTAATAGCTAAACCAACATTCATCGACAGAACAATTTATGGTCCTAACCTAGCTGCTTTCCACATGGCTAAACGTAACATTGTATTCAATAAGCCTATATATATTGGAATGTGTATACTGGATATTTCAAAAACTCTAATGTATTCCCACCACTATTATGTCCTGCTACCCTATTATGGAATGAACAATCTTAAACTCATGTATATGGATACCGACTCGTTCATTTATTTGGTTAACACCCCAGATGTATATCAAGACAAGTTGGATTTCCTAGAACACCTGGACACATCAGATTATTCTACTAATCACATATGTTACTCTACATCAAACAAGAAAACGTTGGGGGAAATTTAAAGACGAGGCTTGTGGACAAATTATAAAAGCATTTGTTGGACTTAGAGCTAAAATGTACGCTTTAGACATAAATGGTAAAGAAATCAAAAAAATTAAAGGTATTAGCAAAGGTGTTGTCAAAAATTGTATAAGCTTTCAAGATTATAAGGATTGTGTCATGAAAAACAATGTAAAAGGAATACCAATGAATATTTTCGCTTCTAAACAACATGACATATCATTTATAAGACTAAACAAAATTGCTTTGTGTCCTAGTGATGATAAAAGAGTGATTGATGCTGATGGTATAGGTACACATGCCTATGGTCATTACTCAATCATTGACCATGCTTAAAGAGTTAAGTTATGAATATCAAAATCTTCTGCCTGCAACTAGCAAATACATAAAACAATTTAGGAAATAAAACAATAACACTACAAAAATAAAATAAAATGGTAATCATAATCAAAAATAAATATAAATAGAAAACAAAATAAAAACAACTGTACAATTTATAACCAAAAAAAAAAAGAATATATATAAAAATGTATTATGTGTAAATAGTGTACATGTATTTAAAATAAAGTATATTGTATGGACACTGCTTGTACATTTTTAATTACTACCCACCTCTCTCCACTCCTAATGCAAAATGAACATGTAAAACACAAATTGGAAAATCCATGTTTCCATATTGACAAAATAGAAAAAACATTATACTGAAATTTTAAAAACTGTAAATGGGAATTTGGTAAATTGAAAAATAATGTATAACAACAAATTGGAAAATCCATGATTCTATATCATAATATTGAAAAACTTTAAACTGACATTTTAAAAACTGTACATGGGAAATTGTGAAATTAATAAATGTGTAAACAACAAAATGCAAAATCCATGTTTCCATATTATGAAATTGAAAAACTTAAAACTGATATTTAAAAAAACGAAAATGGGAAATTGGAAAATTGACTAATGTGTAAACAACAAATTGCAAATTCCATGTTTCCATATTATGAAATTGAAAAAAACTTAAAACTGACATTTAAAAAAAACTGAAAATGGGAAATTAGAAAATTGACAAATGAGAAAACAACAAAATGAAAGAAAAAAAATACCCCGGCTGGGGTAGTGATCATGTTGTACAGTAGCCTATAAGACTAGCATAAGGATAGTTGCATGAGCCCTTATATACTTTGTGTATGTGCATTAGCCTTTGGATTAGTTTAAGTTAGGTTTGGTAAAGTTAGGTTTGGTGAGGTTAGGTATGTGACCTTGTAGTTTCCTCTTTTCGGAAAATGTAAAATGTAAAATCTAAAATCAAAAAATCTGAAATTTAAAATGTAAAATCTAAAATACAAAAAATCAAAAATGTAAAATGTAAAACCTAACAAATATAAAATGAAAAAATCTAAAATCTAAAATGTTAAAATGTAAAATGTTAAAATGCAAAATCTAAAATCTTTAAATGAGGTTTCTGTGGGTTAGGTTAGGTTAGGTTAGGTTAGGTTAGGTTATAACTAAGTTTATTATTTGTGCTTCAGATTTGCTCTTACTTTTTTGCTCACACTTTTTGCTCACATTTTTTTTCTCGCACTTTTAAGTTAGGTTAGGTTAAGTTAGGTTAAGTTAGGTTAGGTTAGGTTATAACTTAGTTTATTATGTGTGCTCTCACATTTGCTCTCATATTTACTTTGACTTTGAAGTTAGGTTAGGTTAGGTTAGGTAAGGTTAGGTTAGGTTAGATTAGGTTAGGTTATAACTAAGTTTATTATTTGTGCTGTCACATTTGCTCTCATATTTGCTATTACTTTGAAGTTAGGTTAGGTTAGGTTAGGCTAGGTTAGGTTAGGTTAGGTTAGGTGTGGTTAAATGAAGTTGGGTTAGGCTGAATGGCAGAGGTATGAATTAAAACCCGCCTTTTCTCACTTTTGCCTTACAAGACTGAGTGTACCCCGTTCCACTCGTGAGACCAGAAATTAAATTTCTTTTCAGAGCCAGGAATTGAACCCGGGCCTTAGCAGTAACAGCCAAGAATGCTAGCCACTACACCAAGTGGCTGACAATATAAAGCTGGTCTGGATTGCACATGATCAATTAATAATTACCTAATAATAATAATAATTACAATAATAATAATAATAATAATAAATATTCCATTTAGCAACTACACGGCCAACCTCTCCCTGTGACGTCATTCACGGTCTCTGGGCGTGGTGGCCATATTGCCCATTAGCCACTGCGCCAGCTCTGAATGACCCCTCCATAAGAATAACATAAGGCTGGTTGCGCGCGGCGGCCATCTTGCCCATTAGCCCCTGCGCCAGAACCGCTCTATTATTCCTACTGACAACATCCTAATTTTTACTGATCAGATCAGTTCGACCAGGTTAAAAACTGACATGGAATCAAGATTTGAAGATTTGACCAAGTTACGAATCCCGGATTGGATTCTAGATCCATTCTCGTTTGAAGCTGTGGATAAGGTTGATAACTCTTTGCAGACGTAGTTTCTAGATCTGAAGTATGACTGTTCGCCGAAAATCATTTTCAAGCAGAGCGGTTATGAGTTAACCTGGGTAAAGCTTATTGGAACTTATCCACAACTGTGGGGAAAATCTGAACCATTTCTCATCTCGTTCCCGTCAATATATTTAGTTGAAAACAGGATTTAGTTCTGTTGTCCAGCTCCTCACAAAATCAAGAAATAAGTTGGATATGCCTCAAATGAGACTTGCCCCTGAACTTGACGAACATAAAGCCGGATATTCGAGCATTAACTGAAATCCAGCAAGCACAAAGCAGCCATTGAAAAGGTAAAATAAAACAGTGACGAAGTTTTCAAACTGTCATCTATTCTTTCAAATTTTAACTGTCAACTTTTTTTCAGATTCCAATTTAAAAAAGAAAACACGTACTCCTGTTTTTTAAATGTACGTCAATGATCTTAGTTAATTATTTCCATTCATTGTTCTTAAAAAATCTGTAAAAATTGTACATTTCAATTTTTCAATTGTATTTAAGAGTGACCGGATAAAACTGCTTCGGTTGTTTTTATATACGGTAATAAAATTGTTTAAAATAATAAAAATGCCTTATTATTTTCACTTTACTTCAAATTGAAGTTAGGCATACAATGAAAATGAAAAGGGGGCGATAGGTGTTAGTCAACCTCCAGAAAGGGAAGATGGGCCACAAAAGCTTGGGAACGACTGGGCTACGCCTACCGTTGATGAAATTCAAAATTAGAGAAAAATAACTGCACATGTAATTTGCAGGATAAGCATGATTATGTAACAAGTTTGATGATGATAATGATAATGATGATGATGATTGGTGTCTTAACGGGCGGAACAGCGATGCCATCTGCCCAAACATAGGCTAATGTTATGCAAATAGTGTCTACCAAGCGACCGCTGCCCAGCCATTCGGCCTACAGATTGAAGGGTGAAGCGAGGTCAGGTCGCGTCACCTCGACCGTTAATTTTTGTCTTCGTGACCGGAGCGCCACCCCACTGTCAGACAACTACTCAATTGTCCTAACGGGGCTGAGTGTACACTTTTCCTTCTCCTGATGCAGAATTGAGAAGAGGCAGGTTCGATTCCTACCTCAGCCATCCTGGAAGTGGTTTTCCATGGTTTCTCATTTCTACTCTAGGCAGATGCCAAGATTGTACCTAAATTAAGACCAGGGACACCTCCTAACCATATCCTAGACCAATTACAAGTGCACAATAGTACGCTACAGCAGTTAAAATAACACAGATTATCAGACAGATTCCACATACTCCGAAGTACTACATAATCGCAAAGCCTTCAAAATGAATAAACGACAAAAAGTACCCCTTTCCAGCCCTCATTCAGATCTTACCTATGACTGGCTGCGTTTCTCAGTGGTAACGTTCTCGCATGCTGTTCCCAAGGTTACAGGATCGAATCCTGGCGGAGTTAGTGTGAGTAGTTTTACTGGCACGTTTAAGATCCCATTCGGGACAAAATTGCGACACCCCGGCGTCTATAGATCATAAGTTTCTGGCTGGAACTTAACCCAGCTCCTCCTCGGTAAGGGAAAAGCGTGCTATCCATAATAATAATAATAATAATAATAATAATAATAATAATAATGTAAGGGGTTTAAGGTACCTTTTAACTGTTGTGGCCTTAAAAAAGAATAAAGGCATAATATTTGTTTCATTGAAATTGTGCTACATCCCATTATGTACAACCCTACATGGAAGTGTGCTTACAGGAAATATCAGAGCCAGTCAGTCATTCTGCAAGATCAAGTACGGTATCTTATCTTTTGGGTTTTCACAATGGTAGTGGTGGGGGACCGAAGGGAGAACGACCTCAGCGGAAGAACCAGAACTTGGCCTGGGGCAAGTGGCCAGAAAGGACTGTGCAATGGAATGACAAGATAAGAAAGATCCACTCAGAAGATCAGGTGGCTCAATTCGCCAACACCCAACAAAACCCCTATTTACGTAACTACGCTTGAACTGCGTTGGTTTGTTTGCATAGGTATCGCACCATTGGGAACCTGTATATATTTTGAGCACAATTACTATTTATTTCGCAAATATTTCATGTTTTAACTCGATACGGGAAGTTTTACCAAATTTCTTTCAAACGTTCAAATTAAATATTCTTTTAATCATGTGTGAAAATATGTGGTATATTATGTATTTGTCTAAGATTCTTACATTTATCACACTCCATCCTTCTTATAAAATGGCTTCGGTGGCGTAGTTCATAGTATGCTGAGCTGCTGTTCAAGGTCGCGAGGTCAAACCCGGCCGTAGTCGTCGGATATTTTAAGAGCGTTAAAAGACACTCAGTATGCCTTCCTTCGGAGAGGAAGCAAAGCTGGCGGGCTCTTTTCATAGATTTATGGCATGTAAAAGAACCTTCCCCTAACTAGAATTGTGTGAAGCTAAAATTTGTAGGTCAGATTTGATTACCGCGATATTAGTTCCGACGTTTACCGCAAGCTTGCGATGGCATCTCGTAGCCAAGTTCACAGCTAGTTGTCGTGGACGGTAGCAATAGGTAGCAGAAGGAGGAACTACTTAAAAATTGATCGTCTGCAGTCCTTACTTGAATCACAGATAACACACACTAATACAGCCATCACAATTAACACCGATGATCAGACAAATGTACACACCCAAAGTAGGCTACACGGGGCTACATGACCGCATTGTCGCAGCCCCTAAACAAACGAACCAATCATTCTTCTTTCAAAATCGAAAAGAATAAAAAAAAAGAAGTTCCGTGACGAATTAAAGAGCCTACTTTTCTTAAAATTTAAGATTCATGCCAATGATTAATCTAAATGGGTCTATCTAGAATAATGACGAAATTAAACTTGTAATATTGAAATTTCTAATTAGTTCGAAATACAGTATACCTGGCATAATGTAGCCTAATAGAGCACTACAGTTGGCATCCCTGGTGCCTGAATATAATCTTAGTTCCTACTCTAAAGGAACAGAATAAAAAATTTGGTTGAAGTCCAAAGGATAGCATGGACGTTACATGCAGATAGACATTGGATCTAACAGCGCGCGTAAAATCATGTTGGCAACAATGTCATGCATGTGTTGGTCAGAAATGATCTGAAATAATATGATCTATTGTTGTGCCAATTTTGAATGAAATCCAGTAGTTAGTAAAGAAGTTACATGCATTGGAACTATCAGCAGGCTTAGAATCATATTGGCAGCACTAACGTATATTAGTTTCTCCAAATTAATCTAGAATGCCAGGTACTATACGTGTGCAAGGTTTAGAGCTATTGGCTTGCATTCTTTCTGATATATTGATATTAGGGTAACAAAAATAGAGACATCATTTATTAACAGTTGGCAACTCTGTTTGCTCTTAAGAAGACGCAACGTCATATCTGTTATGGTACACATAGCACACACGAAATTTGGTTAAAATACAAATGATAGTATAGAAGTTACATGTATTTAAAATTGGACCTATCAGCAGGCTTAGAATCATGTTGGTAGCACAGGCGTATATTAGTTACTCCAATTTAATATAGAATGCCAGGTACTATACGTGTGCATAGTTTAAAGCTGTCGGCTTGCATACTTTTTGATATATTGGTATTTTGATAAACGAAATTGAGAGCATTCATTAACAGTTGGCAGCCCTGGTGGCTCTTAAGAATACGCTCAGTCATATCTGTTTATGTACTGAACCCGAGGTGGTTATGCTGACTGGAATCGAACGTGGTTCTCAGAGACTGTGATCTCAGTGAAAAGGTTCCACCAGGGAACGAACCCGAGGTCTGTGGAGGGAGTTTTATTATAAAAACCCCTAGAGAGAAGTGTATATTTAATCACTGGTGTGATTTCAGTTGCAATGACATTATTTTACTAAAATAATGCAGGGAAAAGGAGCAGAATACTGCATTATTAGACTACTTGGTGTAGGCCATACGAGGCTTGGAACACTGCAAGTGCAGAGTTGACGTTTTACAAATTAGCCCAGAATTGTGGGAGGTGTTCAGTGGAGCCACGTCCATCTCTCTGACCTCGTTATGTCGTCTGGGAGAGGGTGCGGGCCTGAATAATGACCCAGTTCTTCCCCGACGGAGAATAGCATTGAGTTTGGTGGGGAGAGATACCCAGGAAAGTCATTGATTACTCGTGATTGGAGTAACGGATTGACTTGAGAGTTGTCCACAGGTGAATCTTTTGCCAAAAGGCTAATTTTAGAGCCTTTAATCTGCGTAATTGGTGCATATTTAATGGAGCGCGGAAGGATGGAAAACTCCCGTTGTTCGCGGCGAGTTTTGAGAAGGTCGCCTGGGATTCCCAGTAAGATAGCGTCCCCAAGCCATGGAGAAAGGAATTAATATTAATTAATTGGACGAGCGATTCTTCTGCACGCAGATAGTTCTGGGATCTGTGATGAAAAAGGAACCCGATGAATATGGTTTCGAGACCAGAATCACGCTGTGAGAGGAGCCGGGATGACGCGGGAAAATTTCGCCCTACTTTTCGGGGGAATCCAATATAAGGGAGTCGACCCTTGAGAGAGCAGTCAGTCTTAACCCAGTTGAAGCCAGTTTGAAGACAGTCATCATGCCAGGCGCACGCCAGTATTGCAGCCAGTCTTAACGCAGTTTACACAGTTGGACATAGTTTGTCACCGAGAGTTGAAAACAGTAATCGCTACACAGTTTTGTAAACAGTATGAACAATGTGTGTTCATTTAGGAAGCAACGTGTGAGATAAGTTGCAGAACTATTGTAAATAATAACCTATGTAAAGTTATGCACAATGTTAGCGCAAGGTATAAAATATTGACTGATCGTATATGTGTAAGTACGATGGAATGCGCTAAAAGAAACGTTACGAAGCAGTTGGTAATGTCATAAGAATACCAAATAACCACTCTCAGGACGGAAGTTAGCATATTTATGCAACGCAGGGAGCTTACCGTAGGAGTATGGATAAAAACTGTTGGTGAATTCCGAGAGCAGGTAGACCAGACTTTCAATCAGGAGTTGATAGGAGCACGGGAGATGCTATCGACACCTGCAATTTTGATCTTTGCTAGGGAATTTCAACAATGAAAAGTGTATAAAGTGTCGTGTGTTATGTGTAAAGCATATGTAAAATATCTTTTAAAGTAGTGATTGAATGAGTGTTATAAAGTATCACATGTGTGGGAGCATAGCTTCCTTAGAGAAATGCAACGTGCCGTGTTGTTAACAGAAAATATGTGTCATAAAATGTGTGTATTCAAGATAAATATGTCACGTTAAACCTGCAAATGGCAGGCAAACTGGAAGAATATGATTGGTTGGAGCCACCATAAGGAGCCTGTATAGATATGTGAGTACCCCACAAATTATGTTTAATTAATGAACATAGGACACTGCATGTTGGTGATTTCAGTAAGGATGCCAGTAAGAATCAGATTAGGAGGTAGACCCTCCAGGTTTAATCATTATTGTGTTGATTTTCATAGAGTTGAGATGTTAATTTGCATCATTAAGTGGAGTAATCGTTACCACTATCAATTAAGAATGGCAATCAGTTATGTAAATGCAACGAACACGATTGTTCGAGTTTAAGACGTTTAGTTGTGTCGGATTCTTGGTAATTTATGTGAAAATAATAATAAGGAAGGATTTTTGGTAATTTATGTAAAAATAATAAGAAGGAATGATTTTGGTCATTTATGTCAGTGAGATTAATGATAATAATAATAATGAATATTAAAAGTATGAATGAACGCATCAGGAAATAATAAATGTTGTAAGCGAGAAATAATTACGCTAATTGCAAGACTTATCGATCTAAGCAGTAAGATGATACAGTAAGATTACATTACGGTAATTAAGGAAAGAAGTTCTATATCAGAATATTGTATTAATGGGAATACAATTATGCCAGGAATGAAAGAGCTTTTAGTGAATTGAATTTGCAGCTTATGTGAGAAGCTTATAGAGTAAATGAATAGATTTCTCTTAATATTATAGGACGGAGGTCGTACATTAGGTGAAGGAGCCAGGTGGTCTATTCTACGTATGAAATCTCCTACGCCGGGGGCGTAAGCGGAGATATACTTTGTGCCAGAGTGTTTAGTGTGGGACCCTAACTCTGAGGATGGATGTTAATGTTCCGGGTTGGAATCCCTTGATTAGGTATGAGGCAAACGAGGACACCTCAATACTCTAATTGGTTCCCCGAGAACTTATTGTGAGTGATTCGGCTTAATGAAGCGAACCTCAATACCGGCAGCATTTGGGCTGACCGCATATTATTTGAGACCATGGTTGCCTATGAGACTAATGTGTTGCGAACCCCGTACCTTCATGTTGAATGGACCTGTTGGTGCCAGTAATTATTTTATCCTCGGGGCAGGAATAATTATAAAGCTCATTCACTACCTGTTTGCATACTATTCAATTAAGATCCTTTGGGATATGTGTGTCGTTCGGACAACAGTATTTGTCTTGTAAATCTTTACTGCTTAGTGAGGAAAGCCTTCAAACTTGAAGCGAGGGGCGAGATAATTGTTGGAACCCCATTCCACAGTCTATTGTGTGCCGACCGCTCGGGTAGAGGGTCTGGGGGAGACGGTCAGACAAACCGTAAATACAAGTTGAAAGGAACAGATTTTAGACCCTGTTAATGACATGTATTGAAATATTGTTATGTTGAGTAACGTAGCCATGTGGTTTATGAACACATGGATAATTATAGATCATCCTGATGGTTCACTATTTTAGCTATCTGACGAATGGTTAGACGATGTATTTGCACTGTCATTGACGCCAAGTTAATGAAGTTGGTTACCAGATGCCACAGACTACGCGCGCAAGGTAGTCTTATTGTACCATCCGACACAGCTATGACTTAACGTCTTTTAGATGAAATCACACAACCCAGCATGCAGTGGGACTATATAAATAGAGGAAGTGGAGGGGTAGCTTACGTAATTATGGAGTTGCACGTAGTTTGCTGTGCAACGCCCGAATAGGCTAATGCATGTGACGCATTCGGTGGGAAGAGAAAGATCAAAACACACACGGTACACATAATTGTAAAAACTAAAGAGGTTTAAGGAATAATTAATTTGTGAAATTAAAGAAGTCACATTGTATGACAGTAGTAGATCAATGTATAAGTTGTTTGTGAAGTTGTATGTGCATCAGAGCACTAGAGTATCTTTGTGAAGCTCACATAAGGGTAAAGCTTTGTGGTATGATATGATTTTTATTATGATTAGATTTTTGTTCATATTAGTGGATTGTGGAAGTGAATTATTGTTTGCTTTGTTTTATGGTTTTGGGGATTGTTTTTGTGTTTGAAGCCATGATTTTATTTACTGAATTAAAGTTTTAGAATAGAGTTGTGCCTTATCATTGTAGAGTTGATACCTTTTAGCCTCAAATCCAAAATATGCACTGCTCAATTGGGGAGACGGTACACGCCTGAGACCTGATGCTAGCTGGAGGCAGAAGCATATTTTCCATCGAGATTACTCACATGGGTACATGGGATTTGATGTCCTGTACAGTGATTTGAGCTATAGGTACAACTAAAGTCGGTCAGATCTAATGCACACAACTCTATTAAAGTAACAATTAACGAAGTAGGGAATGACCGCTCCTAACCCTAGCTAAGCTCCGATACGAACATTTAAATTTTGATAATATTTATCGTGTCGCCCGTCTGTGGGACTATTGTATGATTATTTATTATGGCCCAAGTAACGTGGTGCGGTATTAACTCTTTATGGAACCGCCTGCGTCAGTGCAATATGAGCGATCTTGGCATTGCACAAACCGGGCAACGATGATCATTATATTTATCATGGCGCCCAAAGATTCGTGGAGCTTATGGGATTTAGGGAAAACCCATAGATTTTTATGGTATTTCATGGGGAAAACCATAGTAATTGTTTTTGCCTCAAACTGTGTTTGAGTGATTTTTGAATTCAGTGGGCATGTTATGTAACGCAGAATCTCTCTATTGAGAAGACAATTACCCAAGGGTATGTGCGCTACATACCAGATCCACAATTCATCATAATATTATCAGGTTTTGTACGACTTCACAATATGTGTACAGTGTTTGATGTTTCTCTTCGAGACATATCCACACATTTTTCCAGGAAGCCTGCCTGCATATTTAAGTGTATTATTGTAGAAATGCCAGGTACAGAGGAGATCTTGCAGGTTATTGCAGGGTTGAAACAGCATTTTGATGCTGCTAACGAGCAGAATAAACTGGAAGCCAAGGCTTTCCAGGATAGTATAAACACTCGTTTAGATGCCAATCAGGAGGCAATTAATGCAAATCAGGTTGCAATGAATAATAACCAGATTGAAATAAATAATCGGTTAGATGCAAATAAAGTTGAGATGAATAATAACCAGATTGAATTAAATAATAAGTTAGGTCAAATGCAAGAGGTAATTAAGACCGAAGTAACAGATACTGTTGTAAGCATTGTATCGGAAATGTAGGTTAAAACGGATAAACGTTTCGAGGCTATAGAAGCCAAGCTAGAAAGTAACTTACAAGCGTGTAAGCATGCTCAGGATGAAACCAACAGTAGGTTAGATGCGTTGGCTAACGACATTAAGGACATTCAGATCCAAAATGAGGCGAATCTCGTACGCCAAGCGAAACAATTTTCAGAGTTTACAAGAACGGTAGACCAGAGATTAGAGGAGAACGACTCTAAATGGGACCAGAAATTGAAAAGCTATGCTAGAGCAATTAACGGTGATCTCAAGAAACAGGATAAGAACATATTAGATCAATGTCAGGAAATAGGCGAGATTAAGGCTAACGCTAATGAAAGCAAAGAGTTGGTAAGCAACGTAAAAGGTCAAATGGGCAAAGTTCATCAAGAACTGGACCAAGTTCAAAATGACATTGTTGTAGTTAACAAGAGGCAAGAGGAGAATAGAGGTGAGATCATCAAGGTCCGGAATGAATTGTCTAAAGTCAATGGACACATTCAAGAGGAGATTAAAGGGTTGAGAGAAGAACTCGAAATAAGAGAAGGCCAGAAGACAGAGGCAAGCGACAAGACCCTTGCTCAAATTAAAGAAGATGTAGAGGATGAAATCTCCCATATCAAACAAAGTCTGAAAGAAGACAAGAAGAAAATATTTCAAGCAGCCGAGGAAAATCGAGATAGGCTTACAAGGATAGAGAAAGAAGTCATGACTCGTCTAGAAAGAGCAGAGATGCGCCATAACCAAATGGAGACTAGGATAATAGCACAGGAGGAAACACTTCTGAAAGATCCTAAGTCAAGTGAAGGCAGCATAGAAGATATGAGGAAAACAAGGTGGGCAGACTTAGAAACCCAACCTACAAGCAGGAATGCTACAGGCCCAGGGGAAAATCCTTATACGACGCCAGGTGTACCAGTTGCGGCATCAACGCCACATGAAAACGCTATGCACACCCAGGTGATAAACATAATCAGGGCAAGCGAAGAAAAACCAAGGAAATTCTCAGGTAGCCATTGTAACATGACACCAAAATATTGGTTGAAGGAAGTGACTGAATATCTGAATGATGCACGAATACCACAGGAGCGTAGGCTACGTGCTATAGAGACATTAACAGAGGGGGAGTGCGCATTATGGTTTCGCAGTTTCCGCTACACTTTCGATACTGTTGAGGAGTTTCGGGAGGCATTTTTGAAGAGATACTGGGACGCAGCGACCCAACAGAATTTACGGTTGGATTTATATGCAAAGAAATACAGTACCAACAATCCAACGAAGTACGCAGAATTCTTCATATCGCAGATGTGTCGCTTTAAAGAACTGGATCAAAAACCGAGCGAACTGGAGCTATGTATTGCTATCGCCAAGCAGCTTCCATACGAGATCCAAAGACTGCTAATCTCGGCTAATGCGAAAACTGCTATGGAAATGGAGACAGTTCTAAGACAACTGGACCTCACAACAGCAAATACGATGCGTCAGAGTCGAACCGTGGAACAGGTACACGTGACCAACACGCAGACTGACCAACAGCAAGCTCCAAGGAACAACAAAGCTACGAGCACTGAAACATTAGATTCCTATGGACGTCAATGGGAACAGGAACCCAGAAGATGGCAGTCAAAATACAAAGGGAATGCTAATAGAGGAGGAAGAGGTCGAAGTTCGTGGAATAAGCAGAATACCAGGGGTAAACCATACCAAAACAATGGAGGTAACAATGGCCAAGAAGGCAATAATAGAAATTGGAGACCCCAAGAAAGACGAAGTAACTTCGATGACGAGGTAGAAGAACGATATCACGCTTCTTTGCGATACCTCGAAGAGAGGGGAGATGAGCCCCAGAAACAACAAGTCCGATGGCAAGAGGTTATGCAGAACAGGACATCGCCAGACAGATATGGAGATGGAGCTAAGAGTTTGGAACTACAGCGCAGCGAACAGGAGAGATAAAACTCCAAGGGGACGGGCGCTGAAGAAAAAAAAAAAACGCCAAAATTAGAAGAGCTCCAGACTGATGGATGGAAGTCTGTTAACATCATCAATTGGATAGCCAAACCAGAAGAGCTAATTGAGGATACAGGAGGACCACAGGTCATGGTCAAGAGAGAATTGCCTATCATAATCGTAAGAGTGGCAGGATTGAAAATAAGAAGTCTGTTAGATACGGGGTCAACAGTGAGCCTGATGACACAAGCTTTATATGATGAAATAGCCCGGAGAGAGAATATTTTGAAAATCCCGATTTCTAGTGTCAAAATAAAAGGGGTAATTCCAGACCGAACGATGATATGTAAATATCAGGTATTCCTAGATTTACAGATAGGAGGCTCTATTTTCTCACAGAGTTTTCTGTTAGTAAACAAACTGCCTTATAACCTACTTATTGGGGCAGAGTTTATAAGGGAATACTGAACCCATGGGCCATAGGGTCCATGACGGTCGAATCCATGTCCTTAAGGAAGAAATGAAAGAAACATATAGTTTCTTAAAGGAACGGAGAGAGATTTTAAGCCAGGAATATAGCTTAACATGGTGCAAGCGACTAGGGACAGATGTTCCTTAGATGAGATCACCCCACTCGACATTTCAGAGAGGGCTGGTCACGAGTATTAATAACTGAGTGGAATTTTCCACCGTGTTAGAAAGAGAAGCCTGAATCGGAATTCAAGCTGACGTGGCTGGAAATTGACAACGTCGCATACGCGCCAGAAGAGGAATAATTAAAATTAACACGTTTACGAGCATAATAATGAGTAAACAAGCACAGTACAGTGAATCATTTTGAATGAGAGATTTTTCAGTATAGAGAAACCATGTAATAATTGTGCAGAAATAAACTGCCGACGTAAGACGACGTCATCGGGGAATTACCTAAGCCTCTGTGGAGGGGAGAGAGCAAAAAGAATGCAACACCCACACAATTGAGGACGAGAAATTAATTAATATCTCCGAATTGCACGATCGATTCTTAGGTGCAATAAGATCATTTGACATTGAGAAGAAGAGCTTTCGGAAGGTATAATTTTTATATTTGTGGCACCATTATTTTAGAAGTTGACCACAGGAAAGGCTTGAGTCTTATTTTTTTGTAGTAAAACAGTATAAAGCTTCGGGCGTTTCCAAGCTAATCATGCAGTATTCAGACAGCCAGAGGGCACGTCACTGTGTCACATCGCATGCAGTCCTACGAGCATTCCGTGAGGGGAAGTGCTGCTCCACGACGTAGAAATAGTCATTCCGACAGTCCGTGAGGGGACGTAACTCTGCGTTACATCGATAACAGCTACCAGTACTCCGTGAGGGGAGAAACGCTGTTTTACATCGCAGAAGTAAGATCCGATAGCCACAGGCGTCACAGTAGTAACGACTTGCTTGCCTCCATAAGGAGCATTCAAGACGAAATTTTAAAGTATCGCCGTAGTGAAATATTAGGAAAATCCTAATTATAGGATTTAGGCCCGACTGTATACAAGTTAAAGTGAAAATTCGCAAGATATAGTCAGAGCAGGCTGCAAACGTCGGACTTAAAGGCGATAGGTCGTTAAATGTACGAACGAACAGATCATAACGTACGGAAGTATCGTACCAGACAGATAAACTGTTATTTAAATTGAAGCAACCTAAAAAGGAATAACAGAATAAGGTTCGAACGTAGGAGTGTTAAAAACAGTTCAAATAAAGAGAATAGGAGACTATAAATATTAGCTCCAGAAAGCAGGCGAACAATTCTAATAGTACTAGAATCGAGAAGTGCTAGCTGCTAGAAACTAAATCTATAGGTCTTAGAGGAGACCTCGATCCATATAGACTCTCGTTAGGATCAATAGACAGATCTACAGAGAAACCGTTCAAGCTAGATAAATAGCCGGTTATACAGGATAGGAATAGCAGAATTGAACTCCAGGGAACAGTAGATGTTTCGGGACTTTCGCATTCTTCAGAATAGGAAGCCGACATCGGATAAAATTTCACCCTTGGAAACGGGAATTTAAGAAGATCACGTGTGAAAGGCTCAGAAATACGGCCTAGTGATCGAGTAATTGTGAAGTGTAAAATAATCAAGATTGTGTGTTAGAAAATATTTTTAGTGTTATTATGTGTTCAAAAGGGACACATCAGTATATAAAAATGTCGTCAATATTAAGTGTTCTAGATATAGGTCAAAAAGTGTTTTTACGTAAGATGAATACCTTCAATATGGTGTAAAAAGTTCAAAGTGGGCCCCAAAAATGAAACACCACACCAGATTTAAGATCATGGGATGATCTGGAAATATGTGAGTACAAAATTCATTTTTATTTTGGTATCAGAAATTGATTGTGTACAAAACCCACCGGAGTTTGGAGTGAAAGGGATGTGTTTTAATAAATAAATGCTGAATAATCAAGAACACGGTCTGAACAATAATAAATAAATAGAGAAATTATGAATAATTATGTAAAGAATAATTCCCGTAGAGGAAATATGTGAATAAAGGGTTAATGTATTTAACAAATGTCATAAGAGCAAGCGAAATATCATTAATTATCATAAAAGACATTGAAATAAAGTAAAGTTGAGATATGAAAGAAATAGCTTTTGAGCTTGTATAAAGAATAAAGATAATAATAATAATAATTAAATATGGAAATGTTAAATAAAAATCAAATAAATTGATATGAACATAAGAACGTTAAGCCTTAACGTATGTGTAAGAAATGAGGTTCAATGGAATATTTTAAAACAGGGAGCGATTTATCGACCATGGAAAGATTAATATGTGAATTAAAATAATATGAATTGTTACTAAAGAGATTTTATCAGTACTTGGGAAGACAGTTTCGGCTTAAAATAATGCATAGCGCATAATGAGCGCAAATATAATATTAAAGTGTCACGCTAGGAAAGCGTAGTGGTTAAATACTTGGTACATTATTTATGGAGGGTAGTTGATTGCAGTGAATTGATAATTGTGTAAGTCCTCTATTTGTGACGTTAGTATCACGAGGCATTGTGTATGTATTTAAAAAGGGAGCTAATATATGGTATTATTGAGCGTATGTCATATGGGCCACGGCCGACTCTAAATCGCATTTTGAAATAAGTCCTCTGTACGGGATTAGTTCCCGAGGCACCTGAAGAGATTCGAATGCAGGATCTTCTTATGATAAAAGCCCCTGTAATTCTCCGTCGTCGTATGTGTATTTAATCTTCCCAATCAATGAGGACCCTCTCATAATTAATAAATGCCAAGGATATGAAAATGGTCTTTGAACCAAAGAATAGTTGTTTGAATGTTACGATACAGTAAAGCCCGGTCTCCCCAGAACTGGATAGAATGGGAAGGTTTGTTTTGAAAGCCTTGAAAATAAGCTGCTAATGTTGGGTCAGACAGGATGTCTCCACCACCCTAACGTGTCATAAATCGCACCCCAGTAGTAGAGACTAGCTCTTTTAAAGCGAGAAGGAACAGAGACCGTCTCGTAAGCTGTTGTAAAGAGAAATAAATACACCAGGAGTGTTTAAAGTTGTAAACGACCCGGGCGTTGAACCGAGGTCCTTAAAGATGGATATTTCGTTTGCCGGTTCAGATCGTAGTTTCTTATATGATAATGGTCTATTAAGACATAAGAGATAAATAACAATCCCTATGGTAATAATGTATGGACGTGGGATTCCACGAGTTGATTGAAGGCAACTGAGTTCGGGAGTAACTATAGTTCTTTGACTGTGTCAAGTACCTTCGCGCTCTGGAGTACACAATTGATTTTCTGATTACCTTAATATATTTGTGAAATAAAGAGAGATGATAACAACTGAATGTGTGGACATGCCCAAAATATTGAATTAGATAATTAACATAGATTTTAAATATAATTATATATTTGTTTTTGAGAAATAAGAAAATATAAAAGCTAATGTTTGAGGTGTACAAGAATGACACCGTAATAATGTAAATGCATGGAGCCAAAGAGCTCAGAGTTATGTAAACTTAATGTTAGTGCTTTATGGAAGTGAGACTAAGTAAGATTTGTTGGTTTATGTGGGAACCACAAGTTTTGAATACAATATTTGTTTATTTTATTTTGTGATCCCTTGTTCATTTGGAACAAGCAGTTGATATTTGGGTCAGTAATTAAATTGTTTAAATGTTTGTAGCGCCATTAATTTTATTAATTAAATGTGTTTAAATAGGAGTTGATTTTGTCGTTAATTTTGCAAGTGTATCCTCTAATTAATCCAAATATGTGAGTCACAGTGTGGGGGAACTTACCGCTGCCCCGAAATTCCGAATTGAGCTACGCTGGTATACTGTGATTGGCATATTTCTTGCTAAATGGGCACAATACAGAGTGATAATCGACCTAGCACAGGACAGGGTTATGTTCCATGTGAATGAAGAAGCGGAAGGCTTAGAGGTCGCACTCAATGAGATTGAACCAGGGTCAAGTGAACAAGTATGGCATACATACAGAGAAGTGGCTGAGGAAGGAGTGTTAGCTATTGAGCAGTTAGAAGAAGAACTGAAAACACTAGCCACAGACTTGGAGAAAGATCTGGAACCCAAACTGGAAGAATATATTTCGGAAAAGCTAGAAGAAGCGAAAATTGGGCTAAAAGAGAAGGAAAATTTAAAGCAGTTATTACTGGAACAGAAGGAAGTCTTTGATTCGAGACCTGGTCGGATAAAGAACTTCACTTATGCTTTTCAAGTCAGTGATTGGACACCATTTAGGCAGAAACCCTACCCTATAGCTGAAAAGCATTATGCTAAAGTGAAAGAGGCAATTCAGGAGATGTTGGAGGGCGGTGTTATTGAGAAGACACCTACGCCTTATGTAAGTCCATTGGTAATTGTACCAAAGACAGACGGGTCTGTCAGAGTCTGCATGGACCTGAGACATTTAAATTTGAAGGTTATTCCGGAGTTTGACCAAGTGCCACCTATTAAAGAGATCCTCAGGAAGTTCAAAGGGAAAACCATATTCACAAACTTGGACATCACATCCAGTTTCCACCATCTTGAATTAGAGAAGAAAACTAGTCTGTTGACAGGATTTATGTTTGATCAACACACATATATATTTTTAAGGCTACCTTTTGGGTTGAAAACAGCTGGTTCTGCACTGATAAGAGCGTTAGATCGCAATCTATCAGATGAGGTTAAAGAAAGTACCATCAGATATGTAGACGACATTCTACTCACATCAGAATCTCTGGAGGAGCATATGAGAGACCTGAAGAAGTTGATAGATGACCTTCGTGAAGCTAACTTTAAGGTTAACATCAAGAAATCGCACTTCTGTCAGAGGGAAGTCAAATTCCTAGGGAATGTTATTGATGCAAATGGAGTGAAGCCTAATCCAGATAAATTGGAGGTAATTCGAAATTTCCCTCGACCCACGAAAGTAAAACACGTCCGACAGTATTTGGGAGTAATTGGATTCTTTTCGAACCACTGCCCAAACTATACTACGACAGTGGCACCACTGCAGGACCTATTGAAGAAAGGCGGCAGATGGAATTGGACGGAGCAGTGTCAGGAAGCCTTCGTGAGGTCAAAACAAATGCTTTTGGAATATGTGAAGCTGGGATACCCGGATTATACCCAGAAGTTCTTCATACAGACGGATGCATCACTTGTTGGGATTGGAGCGATGCTATTCCAGGAAAATGTTGACCAGCCTGAAAAGAAAGTTTTTATTGCCTTTATAAGCAGGAGACTGAAAGCCCATGAGAAAAATTACACGATCACAGAGATAGAGTTGCTCGCAATTTTGTACGCGTTGCAATCATGGCATAAACTCGTGTACGGCTTCCAAATAGTCCTCAGAACAGACCATAAAGCTCTAACATTTTTGTTAAAGACAGATTTGTCCAGCCAGAGATTGACAAGATGGTCCCTGTATATTCAGCAATTTAATGTGGAAATAGAATACTGTCCAGGGAAAGAGAATGTAATACCGGACATATTAAGCCGTTACCCTACAGAAGAGGAAGCGCTAGCTGTCCAGATTGAGAATCGAGATCAGAAGACGTTGGATGACTTAAGGAATATTACCAACCTACAACGCGAAGACCCATGGTTGAAGATGATGATCGATTACTTCGAGGGACGCTTAGCAAGGGGAACTGCGATATACAGAGAGGCAGAGGCATTGGCAACAGATTATGTATTGTATAATCAGATATTACACAAGTGGGATGATGTAGATCATACACGTCAGAGGATTGTGATTCCTGCATCTTTGCAGAGGAGATTGGTATGGCTAGCACACAGAGCATTTGGACATCCCGGTATAGACAAAATTTGTGCTCTGTTGAAGGAAGCATTTACTTGGCCAAAATTGAGAGAAACGGTGAGAAATGCCATTAGGACATGTGATCTATGCCAAAGGGTAAAGCCAAATCCCTTTTTAATGAGGCAACGACCTATCCCGTTGTTACCGGAGAAGCCAAGGCAGCTATTGAGCATATACAACTTTGGACCATTGCCTAGAGTACGTAGAGGCAATAGACACATTTTTGTAGCCATGGATGTTTTTTCGAAAATGGTGGTATTATGCCCCATACAGAAGACAAGTTCAAAGCAGGTCTTGAAACGCTTGAAAGAGAGAGTTATTCCGATTCTTGGGAAGCCGGATAACATTCTCTCGGACCACGGAAGTTGCTTTACAAGTGCAGAATTTCGTCGAGAACTGGAAACTCTAGGAATTAGGCAGATTTTATCTACCATTCGCCATCCTGAGGCAAGTCCAGTTGAAAGAGTAATGAGAGAGATCCAGAAATACATGAAGATCTACTGCTCTGAAGAGAATTGGCGTTGGATTGAATTTCTAGAAGTAATTGAATACTGTATAAATAATACTGTACATGAGGCGACAGGTCAGGTTCCCGTGACTCTACATCTGGATCAGAGACCGGAGAGACCGTGGACTGGTGTTATTCCATTACCAGTGGATGCACAGCCAGGTAGAGAATTAAGGATCCAACGAACCTGCGAATATCTCAAAGCACAGGCGGAGAGACGTCAGAGAAGAAATCGTGCGAAGAGGTATCATAGACCGCTTCTCGTCGGAGAGAAAGTGTTAATTAGAAAACCCGCCAGTTCAGATCCAGAGGCACGGAAGTATAAGAAGTTTAATTTTGCTTATCACGGCCCGTTCGAGGTGATAAGAGACCTACAGAACAATGCATACAGGTTAAAGCATTTAGAAACTGGAAACGAGGTCGTTATGAATGTAGCCAATTTAAAAGTTTATTATTCGCCAGAAGAATTCGACGAACAAGAAGATGTATTATTAACGCACACCCAACTCAACGTGGAGAGCGAAGTCAGTCAAGCAGTCAGAACTGAAAGTTCGAGCAGCAAGACGGAACGAAAAGCAGACAGTTTGCCCAATGTAAGGGACGAGCAACAAAAGTGCACAGTGCCTGCGAGAATTCTATGAAGAAATGGTTGAAGCGGCGAGAGAGGCCGAGGCCATAAATTTTACCCTCCTACTGGAGAATGAACAGCCTAGAGAGAGAGTGCAGTGTGGAAAGGGGGAGTAGTACTAACCTACTCGCAGTAGACGAGGTGAAGGACCCCAGATGTAAACACAGACAGTGATAGACAGTCAGCTAGTTACTTATATAAGCCACTTGCAATTGACTTCTATAAGTTTCGCAAGGGGAATATGAACCCGAGGCGGTTATGCTGACTGGATTCGAACGTGGTTCTCAGAGACTGTGATCTCAGTGAAAAGGTTCCACCAGGGAACGAACCCGAGGTCTGTGGAGGGAGTTTTATTATAAAAACCCCTAGAGAGAAGTGTATATTTAATCACTGGTGTGATTTCAGTTGCAATGACATTATTTTACTAAAATAATGCAGGGAAAAGGAGCAGAATACTGCATTATTAGACTACTTGGTGTAGGCCATACGAGGCTTGGAACACTGCAAGTGCAGAGTTGACGTTTTACAAATTAGCCCAGAATTGTGGGAGGTGTTCAGAGGAGCCACGTCCATCTCTCTGACCTCGTTATGTCGTCTGGGAGAGGGTGCGGGCCTGAATAATGACCCAGTTCTTCCCCGACGGAGAATAGCATTGAGTTTGGTGGGGAGAGATACCCAGGAAAATCATTGATTACTCGTGATTGGAGTAACGGATTGACTTGAGAGTTGTCCACAGGTGAATCTTTTGCCAAAAGGCTAATTTTAGAGCCTTTAATCTGCGTAATTGGTGCATATTTAATGGAGCGCGGAAGGATGGAAAACTCCCGTTGTTCGCGGCGAGTTTTGAGAAGGTCGCCTGGGATTCCCAGTAAGATAGCGTCCCCAAGCCATGGAGAAAGGAATTAATATTAATTAATTGGACGAGCGATTCTTCTGCACGCAGATAGTTCTGGGATCTGTGATGAAAAAGGAACCCGATGAACATGGTTTCGAGACCAGAATCACGCTGTGAGAGGAGCCGGGATGACGCGGGAAAATTTCGCCCTACTTTTCGTGGGAATCCAATATAAGGGAGTCGACCCTTGAGAGAGCAGTCAGTCTTAACCCAGTTGAAGCCAGTTTGAAGACAGTCATCATGCCAGGCGCACGCCAGTATTGCAGCCAGTCTTAACGCAGTTTACACAGTTGGACATAGTTTGTCACCGAGAGTTGAAAACAGTAATCGCTACACAGTTTTGTAAACAGTATGAACAATGTGTGTTCATTTAGGAAGCAACGTGTGAGATAAGTTGCAGAACTATTGTAAATAATAACCTATGTAAAGTTATGCACAATGTTAGCGCAAGGTATAAAATATTGACTGATCGTATATGTGTAAGTACGATGGAATGCGCTAAAAGAAACGTTACGAAGCAGTTGGTAATGTCATAAGAATACCAAATAACCACTCTCAGGACGGAAGTTAGCATATTTATGCAACGCAGGGAGCTTACCGTAGGAGTATGGATAAAAACTGTTGGTGAATTCCGAGAGCAGGTAGACCAGACTTTCAATCAGGAGTTGATAGGAGCACGGGAGATGCTATCGACACCTGCAATTTTGATCTTTGCTAGGGAATTTCAACAATGAAAAGTGTATAAAGTGTCGTGTGTTATGTGTAAAGCATATGTAAAATATCTTTTAAAGTAGTGATTGAATGAGTGTTATAAAGTATCACATGTGTGGGAGCATAGCTTCCTTAGAGAAATGCAACGTGCCGTGTTGTTAACAGAAAATATGTGTCATAAAATGTGTGTATTCAAGATAAATATGTCACGTTAAACCTGCAAATGGCAGGCAAACTGGAAGAATATGATTGGTTGGAGCCACCATAAGGAGCCTGTATAGATATGTGAGTACCCCACAAATTATGTTTAATTAATGAACATAGGACACTGCATGTTGGTGATTTCAGTAAGGATGCCAGTAAGAATCAGATTAGGAGGTAGACCCTCCAGGTTTAATCATTATTGTGTTGATTTTCATAGAGTTGAGATGTTAATTTGCATCATTAAGTGGAGTAATCGTTACCACTATCAATTAAGAATGGCAATCAGTTATGTAAATGCAACGAACACGATTGTTCGAGTTTAAGACGTTTAGTTGTGTCGGATTCTTGGTAATTTATGTGAAAATAATAATAAGGAAGGATTTTTGGTAATTTATGTAAAAATAATAAGAAGGAATGATTTTGGTCATTTATGTCAGTGAGATTAATGATAATAATAATAATGAATATTAAAAGTATGAATGAACGCATCAGGAAATAATAAATGTTGTAAGCGAGAAATAATTACGCTAATTGCAAGACTTATCGATCTAAGCAGTAAGATGATACAGTAAGATTACATTACGGTAATTAAGGAAAGAAGTTCTATATCAGAATATTGTATTAATGGGAATACAATTATGCCAGGAATGAAAGAGCTTTTAGTGAATTGAATTTGCAGCTTATGTGAGAAGCTTATAGAGTAAATGAATAGATTTCTCTTAATATTATAGGACGGAGGTCGTACATTAGGTGAAGGAGCCAGGTGGTCTATTCTACGTATGAAATCTCCTACGCCGGGGGCGTAAGCGGAGATATACTTTGTGCCAGAGTGTTTAGTGTGGGACCCTAACTCTGAGGATGGATGTTAATGTTCCGGGTTGGAATCCCTTGATTAGGTATGAGGCAAACGAGGACACCTCAATACTCTAATTGGTTCCCCGAGAACTTATTGTGAGTGATTCGGCTTAATGAAGCGTACCTCAATACCGGCAGCATTTGGGCTGACCGCATATTATTTGAGACCACGGTTGCCTATGAGACTAATGTGTTGCGAACCCCGTACCTTCATGTTGAATGGACCTGTTGGTGCCAGTAATTATTTTATCCTCGGGGCAGGAATAATTATAAAGCTCATTCACTACCTGTTTGCATACTATTCAATTAAGATCCTTTGGGATATGTGTGTCGTTCGGACAACAGTATTTGTCTTGTAAATCTTTACTGCTTAGTGAGGAAAGCCTTCAAACTTGAAGCGAGGGGCGAGATAATTGTTGGAACCCCATTCCACAGTTTATTGTGTGCAGACCGCTCGGGTAGAGGGTCTGGGAGAGACGGTCAGACAAACCGTAAATACAAGTTGAAAGGAACAGATTTTAGACCCTGTTAATGACATGTATTGAAATATTGTTATGTTGAGTAACGTAGCCATGTGGTTTATGAACACATGGATAATTATAGATCATCCTGATGGTTCATTATTTTAGCTATCTGACGAATGGTTAGACGATGTATTTGCACTGTCATTGACGCCAAGTTAATGAAGTTGGTTACCAGATGCCACAGACTACGCGCGCAAGGTAGTCTTATTGTACCATCCGACACAGCTATGACAGTAGTATATGGGCAACTTTGGAGCAAGCCTACTTCTATGGTTAAATTTAACCATAATGTTATTTATTTTTAAGGTCCTATTTAACCTTAAAAAATAGTTTACTTAACTTTTTTTTGTGGTCTACCTTAACCTTAACTTAGTTTCTTTTTTAATCTTGTTTATGGTTAAAGCCATCCATAACATTACCAATGAGCTTTCAAAAACTATGGCTAAAAGTAACCATGCAATTTAATCCAAAATAATGCACATAAATATGGCTAAAATTATCTATAAAACGTAATCAAAAGTTATGGTTATTCTATCTATAAAAACCAGCCGTAAAAAGTTATGGATAACGTAGCCATAAAATTACCAATGTTATTTTTAATAAAATATGGTTAAAAGTAACCCATAAAAATGGCTCTAATATATAAATTACAAAGTTATGCTTACCTCTACCTATAAAACGAAACACAAATTGATCCTACAAACACCTAAAATAATGGCTAAAAGGAACCAGTAAATTTTTAAAAGAATTAAGGATAAAATAATGGTTAAAACAAGGCCAAAATTATCAGTTACTTTTTTAGAAACTAGGGGGAAAAGTAGTGGTTAAAACAAGGCTAAAAATTCTGACGAATTTTTTAGAAACAATGGATAGAATAATGGTTAAAATAACTAGTGACTTTTTAAAGAATTATGGAAAAAATAATGGTGAAAATTTTTGCAAAACTCTGACATTTCAGAGAAACCCCCAGGGGTGTTTCGAAGCCAGCGCTGGTTTTCTAATTTCTCCTCGTCGACACCCCTGGGGAGTTTTTTTTCCTTTTTCAGCTTCTCCTTCCAACTTCTCATTCCTTTCCTTTTGAGTGGCCACTCCCATCTACTTTGCATCTCTCAGAATGCCTCTAACAGACCCTGGAGAGCATTTGCTCCTTACTCCTCTTTTCTCTCTCTATTAATGACTCAGTTATTTTTTGAAAGGATTGAGTGGGATTCGAACCATAGAAAACGGGGCGCCTCCGCTTCTAAGTGAACAAGTCTCAACAAACCAAACACTTTAACCTCCTGAGCTACGAGGAAAGCGAATAATAAGCGCGTTTGCGGCTTTATGTGGTGCAATTGCTTACAACAAGTGCACTACGAAGAGCTTTTATTGTTTGCTAATAGATCGCGCTGCACATACTACGTAGTTTCTTGCTTTGCTACTAGTACTTCCGGTGTAACAAGACTAACAGCTGGGGGCTAAGTAATATTTAATTTAGCACATCACTTCCATGCGAGTGAGCGGATGGCACAGAGACAGAGTGCATGCTGACAAGGTTATCTTATCGACTAAGAGCGTATCAAGGCTAATGGAGTTTCCTGGTCAAGTTCACTGATAACTTATTTTTAACTTCTTCCTTCTTTTTTCGCACTGTGCTCAGCCGAAACTATTAGTTTCTTTACTTGCTCTTCTAATTCCATTAATGCCTCACTAATTTCTACACAGTCACTTTCATCACTAACGCGTGCTAAGATAGTTAGTTGCAAATTTTGCAGCTTGAGGTAGTAATCGAAGACTATTTTCATAATACACTCAGGCACATTATTTACGTCGACGCAACGGACGATAACGGCGTATTCGGGTTCCATATTTATTAACTGCTTTTTTATATTTATATTTATATTTATAAATAACAAAATTTTGCAGACTTAATTGCCTTTTCACCTAAAATATCATTTTCTTAATTCTTAGTTTTTAAGTTCAATTAAACTTAAAAACTAAACTCTTACTAATTAAATAATAACAATAGTTATTTAACCGAAACTATTAGTTTTTCCACTTGTTCTTCTAACTCCTCTAAGGCATCACCAATTTCCATGAAATCACTGTCATTACTAACGCGTTCTAAGATTGTCAGTTGCAAATTTTGCAGCTTAAGGTAGTAATCGAAGACTATTTTCTTAATACACTCAGGCACATTATTTACTTTGGTGGGTGTATTTGAAACACAACCCCCTTTTAAAATATTTGTCAGGCTGCAAGGCATTATATTATATTCGGGTTCCATATTTATTAACTGCTTTTTTTTATCTTTAAATAAGAAAATACTGCAAACTTAATTGCCCTTTCAAATTCAACAAATTTAAACTAACTCTTTTTTATTCTTAGTTTTTAAGTTCAATTGAACTTAAAAACTAAACTCTTACTAATTTATTAAAATGAATAACAACTACTTTCACATTTAAAAGTTTTCAGTTTGCCGAAGTCACAATTTTTAATAAAGATAGAGGTTATACTTCGCCAGAACATTATAAAACTTTTGTTATTGATAGTCTAATCAATGATGAGTTAATGGATAACAGAAAAAATGGTTCACTTTCAACATTTAAAAGTTTTCAGTAACTATTCCATGCTTAGCATCATAGGTTAAATTCTTTTTACCGTACATAATTATATAAGCAAGCGTATTTTCTGGTATATTGGCATTAAATGTTGCTACCAATTTCATACTGGTTTTCTGAGGTGTTACTACATTTCTACGCCGACTTATATTGATAACATAAATAGGATAAGAAGCAATGAACTCTGTGGGGGTTACAACAACATTATACTTCAGCTCAGTTATACGCTTAAAGTCCCTAAAAGCATAATAGGCATTTAGATAAGTATTAGGAGGATTGATATTCCACATTTCTTCCGGAAACATTTCGTTTCTTCCGTTTTTCATGTAAATATTTTGAAGCTGAACATGATCAAATTTGGAACTATTCATATCTTGGTTACCTTTTTTATTAGTTTGAAACACAACAAAAATGAAATATGGCAGATCAAACTCCATTGAATTGTAGTAATTAGTAATATCTATTTCAAAATTCCTTTTCCCACTTAGGCCTGAAATTTCTTGAGTTTGAAGGTCAAAGTATGATATAGGTATTCGTGGTTCTTGCAGTATTTTTTCTCTCAGTTCAAGCTCATAATTTGTTTCGTATTTTACAACAGGAATTTTTATCTCCATTGACTTTACGGTAACTTTTCCTTCCTCCGGGAGAGTTCCAGGTGCATTGCCCCCATCGGGATTCTTAGTCCACCATCTATACAGAGCATCGTTCGCATTTTGACTCCATGTAAATGTAACAGTTGAATCTCCTTCCCACATAATCTCTTTAAAATCCTTAAAAAAGCCACCAAGAAGACTTAAAGGGTACCTTAACTCATTTGATTTTTTCTGCAATTTACCATTATTAAGAAAATTACCTGAATATATCATTTTATCACTATAAGAGGCTGTTAAATTAAACAGAACCGTTGAAGATATATTTGGATGGTCAATTCGATAGATAGTGTGTCCTCGTTTTTTCACGGTTACAGTGCTCCAAAATTGAGTGGGGTAATTGTCAATTAGCTTTACATTTGACTTTCCTTCATAGTTAGTGTAATCAGTTCCATCAGCATGAGTTACATCGAAAGTAATATACAGGTGCGCATTATTATCAACCCAACCATCACCAACTTTAATATCTATTTCCACGTCCTTGTTTGGCAAATTTAAATTGTTTTTAGTCTTTTCATTTACAGGAAAAGACTGCCACTGGTAACTTTCTACTTTGTTCATTTATTATAAGAAAAATAATAGAAAATTAAATGAAGAGGAAATAATTAACTCATCTCTAAAATTACAGTAACTGTTGCGCCGTTGAAATCTATTACTTCGTCATTCTCATTGGTCACAGTAATTTTTAAATTCTGAATTTTATCGAAAACTGGGCAAAATACAGGATAATTCGGCTCATAAATTATTGGAGCACTACATTCTAGGGCTGGTTTAAATGATGCTATAATATTCGTTTCACGGTGAAAATGCTCAGAGTCTTTTACAAACATTCCATCCGCTAAATTGAAATGAACGCGGATATTTTCGAACGGAATTATTTTAGGTAAGTTCCGAGCAAGTGTTTTGGTTTTTGGTTCTACAATTTGATTATTAAAACCTAAAACTGAACCAATACTTTCTTCTTGGTCAAAATATATTTTATAATCACTAATTATTTCCAATCTGTTTAGAATTTTATTTTGTTCAATACTAATCTTAGGTTCTTGACCTTGAATAGCTTTTTGTAAATTTTCTACATTATATTGACCTGGTGGAATAAACATTTCAGTTATCGTACCTGATACTTTTTCATAGTGTAATTTATTGTTTTTTGTTGTAATATTTGGTGTTAGGAAGGTTGAGTAAAACCCTATTAATCCAACTTTTCTAAATTCATCTCGCAATGGAACATTTAACCTTTTCTCTAAAACCGAAGTTTTACCACTTAGTTCAAAAATTCTCTTCATTTATTAATTCATTCATTAATTAATAAAATAAACGAAAATGAGTAAACGAAATGTTGTAGATTGGGACCCACAAGTAAGACTTGTAGAAAAGCAAGTAAAGAACAAACATGGCAAATTATTACCGAATTCCATTCGTTGTGCTATAATAGGCCCCAGTAATTGTGGTAAAACAACCTTAATGATAGACAATTATATTTTGGCACCTGGATGGTTAAACTGGGAAAAAATAAACAACCTTTACATCTTCTCTAAAAGTTTAGATCAATCTAAGTATCAACAGTTTATGGAAAAATGTAATAAAATCGAAGAGAAGTTAGGAAAGTCCATTGCACAATTTATTCATGACGATGAAAGCATAATGCCCCTGGATAAATGTGAAGATAGGTCAGTTGTAATTTTCGACGATTTCATACTGGAAAACCAAGACATAGTTCGAGAATATTTTACACGAGGAAGACATAAAGGGATTGACTGTTTTTACTTAGCTCAAACGTATTCAAAAATACCAAAACAATTAGTTCGTGATAACTTAAACTTCTTAAATATATTTAGGCAAGATAATACCAATTTAAATCATATTTATCAAGAATTTGTTGGTGGCGATATGAAATTTGAAGACTTTAAGAATATTTGCAGCAAATGTTGGAATGAGGAGTTTGGTTTTATTACTATTGATATGAATCGCAAAGCTAACGATGGTAAATATAGGAATAAAATTAAAACGTTTCTAAATGTTGGGTAACTACTCCAGGGGTATTGGCAGGTTTTGGGTTGAGTATTCTAACACTAACATCGTTAGCGTACAACGTACAACGTCAACGTACAGCGTACAACGTACAGCGTCAATGTCAGCGTCAAATGTCAAACGTCAATGTTAGCATTAAACGTAATTTTTTTAAAATTTCACCTATAATAAAGATGTTTGCGAAATACGATCAAAAGGTAGTTCAACAAGCAAGAAGGAATAGGAAGAAATTTGAAGAATTAAAAGACGAATTTCGAATATGGAAGAAGCAGCCTATAACGGAATACGAGAAGTATAAAAAAGAAGATCAACCTGTTATCGATGCTGTTAATGTTTTAGGCAACAAGTTAAATGACATCGGTGAAAATGTTATTAAAGCTATAGAAGAAAATAGAGAAGTGGAGAAGCAATTAATTCCTTACAGAATTGACTATAAAGAAGACTTTCCTTCAGATTCCGAAGGTTCCCATTTCTTGGATGAATATGATGTCACTGATGAGCAAAAAGAAGCTTTAAAATCGGCAAGAAAGGTCAGAAAGAATTTAGAGTCGCAACTTCAGAAAGAAAAGGGGAGGAGTTTATTTCAAGAGGCCGATGAAGAGTATGATAAAAGTGAAGGAAATGTTGAAAGGAAAGGCATAACTGATTATTCTACGGTCCACTTAGGGGTAATAATTTCAAAATATTTACCTAGAATTAGTGACCCTAAATTTGGAATAAGGTATGATAAGAACTATCAGGGTTATTATATAGGTGACTCAAAAGTTGAATTCAGTAATGACGATATTATTATTAAGGGTAAGAATTTTAAAGCTACAAAGGGTTTAATGCTATTTTTAACCTTAAATGATATACCTAACGATGATGAGTATACAGACGAAGACCGCAGCTCATATGAGACTATTTTAAAAATTACAAATGCTATGTATCAAAACAATGACCCAAATAGCACTAAACCTAAAAGTAGTGTTGGCAAAAAATATAATACGTTGATAAAGGATATATGGCTTTCAGAAAAAGTTAGTAGAAAAGAAAGAGCTGCATCTCTAACCACTCCTCCTAAATCAGGATTTGGTTTTGTAAAAAAATATTCAAAAGCACCGATTGAATATGTGTGGCTGGATGATGTAAGGGAATTAATAGACAGATTAATGGTAATTCATGGCGAAGAAAATGCTGGAAACAACGTCTATCACAATGAAAAGGTTGGAATAACGAAGATGCTTACGAGTAAGTTTAATGACTTCATTGTTAATAATCCTAAAGGTATTCCATATCTAATTAGGTTTTTAAATAACATTCCCCATACATTCTGGGAATCTGAAAAACATGGAAAAGGATTAGTTAATTGGATGATTAATAAAATAGGTGAAAATAATATTGACTTAACACTCCCGGGATATAAATTTTGTGGTCCTGGTAATCCATTAGTCAAGCAACTAGCCGAAGGTGCTCAGGGTTCCAACCCATTAGACGAAGCATGAAAATTACATGATATAGCATACCGCGACCATACAAAATTAGAGCACAGACATCAAGCAGATAAAGAATTACAAAAGGCTGCAAAAGAGAGAATATTCAGTAAAGATGCTAACATGAGTGAGAGACTAGCAGCTACAGCCGTTACTGGAATAATGTATGGAAAAAGAAAAATGGGAATGGGGTTAGATGAAAATGGTTGGGGCGTCTGAGTATAAATTTGTAAAATTTTTGTTTATAATTTTTTCATTAAATAAATGAAAGGATTTAGTATTGATTACAACGTTTCCCAAAAAGGGAAACTAAAACCCAAAGCTATTAAAATAAAACTCTCCAACGAAGATCTGAAAAAGCATGACTATCTAGATGAGTACTTGACAGATACACAAAAGAAGCAGAAAGCAAGAAAAATTCAAAAAGGTGGTAGCTTACTTATAAGTTTGTCCATTCCAATTGTAAAGAAAATATTCGAATATCTCAGTAGGAAGAAAGAAGGTTCTGGAATTAATGAACACCAAGGAGGATTTTTGCCATTAATATTAGCTGCATTGGGTGCCATTGGTTCGCTGGCAGGTGGCGCTGCAGCCATTACAAGCGCTGTTCATAAAAAGCAAAAAGAAGATGCGGAATTGGCTGAACAAATTAGACATAATCTGGTGATCGAAAAAAAGACTGGACAAGGTTGTTTGGGAATAACTAAAATTAAAAAAAAAAAAAGAGAAATTTCATCGATATTGAGTGATATACTTTCCAACTATAAGCACCCTTTAAGTAATTTCGATATACTTAAAATAATACACGAAATAAACATAAAGCATTTTCAAAATGTTTTTATGATCGATGAATTGCCTACAAAACCTAATGATTGTGAATCATGAATTGTAAACTTGGATACGTCGGATCATGCAGGTACTCATTGGATTTGTTACTTTAAAAAGGGTAACCAAAAATTCGTCTTTGACTCATTTGGTGGAGATGTTCCTGAAAAACTATTAAATTATTTGGGAGCTAGCAACCTATTTTATAACGCCGAAAGAATTCAAATGTTTGATGAATATATATGTGGTCATTTATGTGTCCTTGTTTTAAAGTTGTTTTCGAATTTGGGTTCCCCTAATCCCGCTCATTTTAACGAAATTATAGATTTAATAAATGGACATATTTGGAAATAAAATTATAAACGGAGAGGGTAGTTCATTAAATATTAAAGCTAACACAAAGGATGATTTAGAAAAACGATTTTCAAGGCTAGTTACGGCTCTAAATAAACGCCTTGGTGAGCTTTTTTTTGTTTCAAAAACATGGATTGATTTTCAAGGTAAAAGGATAGCGAATATTGAAGATCCAATCAACAATAAAGATGTCGTTAATAAGCAATATCTCTTAGAAAAGCTCAAACCACTTACTACTGAAGGGGACTACTTCACGAAAGAAGAAATAGAAAAATTGTTCTCGGAATATGCCACTACTTGTCTTGCACCAGTATCAACATTAACAGAAAAGGTTGACAACTTAGAAAGAAAGGTGTTTGATAGGATAATATTACAAAAGGACCTTTTTGCAGAGAAAGATAAAATTAAGCATATTTTTACATACAACGCAACGATTAGGAAAATATTTGTTCGTATCGTAGACCCAGATAAAGTATTTACTTCATATACAGATGACGCTATTAAAACAGTATTAGACGTTTATATTGCACGTTCCAAAGAAGAAGAAATTATGGTAGATACTAGTAAACCCTTCAACGTTAAATCTGGTGATGCTTTATGCTTTAAAAATAAAATGGGCAGCGTAATTTTAAAACTTCCAATAAATGTTAGTGTGACGATGTTTGGTGAAGTAATACTTGATGCATATGAACCTCATCCTGATGAATCGGTCGAATAACACTAATGTTAAAATGTTTTAGTTTTTAATGGAGAAAATATCCATTAAAAACAGTCTAATGTAACAGGTTTTTATACAACATCTCTATTGTTCCTTTAAGAAGATCAGGAGTAAATGGAATATTGAAATGGTTTCCCGAATAGCTAATTTTTATTTGTTCTTTCATAAGCACATACAACCTTACGCTATTAGGATCATTATATTTTTCATAAACTATCTCACAATCGGGGTGCCGCCTGCATATTTTTTTGATTGCTTGATTCACCTGTTGTCTCTGCGCCCTTATTGCATAGTACCTGTACTTTTCGTTTGGTTCATGCTTATCTATAATAAGCAGACAATTATTCTTACTAGTTTTAAGTGCAAGAGGTGTGGCTAATGGGGTAAGAGATTCGTTTTCTGCTTCCTTTATTTGAAGTTTCTGCATTAGCCCAACTAGTTGGTTCTTATATTCTTCTTTAATTTTGTATTCTCCGTACTTTCGACTTTGTTAGCCCAATCGCGAAATTTGTATGCAATAGTCGATTTTGATCTAAAAATAACCTTCATGAGACCATTATATGTAAAAAAGTTATTTTTTTAGGTTTAGTTTCTGTTGGACCAACGTTGGCCCTCCCCCCGACACTAAAAATATTTCATAGTCTTCAATATGAATATAAGTAGTTCTTATTTTTCTTCTTATATCATGAACCAAGTTCTCCATTTCAAACAATTTTTCAATATCTCTACCTCGAAAATATATTTTATTAACTTCTTTGACTCCTCTTACTTCAACTTCAAATACATTTTTTTAGATGATAAAATAAGCGAATACAAACCAGATTCATTAATAAATATGGTTTGAGGATGTATATTTTTTAACCCCGCCAAAACGGCGGGGTTATTTAAGGTATCGAATGTACCTTTGTCTTCAATTGCAACGTGTTTTCGAATTGCTTTATCTGTATCTCTATACTCCAATATTAAAGCAATATCTTTAGCTTTAAACCATGAATCGTTATTTTCATCAATAGCAATAACCACTTGTTTGCTATTATAGACAAGTTTGCTGTTCAGAATATCGGTAATTGATTCCATTTATTAATTAATTAATTAAAATATAAATATTAATATAAAAAGTTAATTTCCTCAACAAAGGGTAGACCCTTGTTTCTTGTAAGTTAGTTTGCGTTCTTCAATGTTGGGTGTCTGAGTAAACCAATGCTTATTTTATAATTAATTTTAATTAATTAATTAGTTAATAAATGAATAATCACATTTGGTGTTTAAAGTGCAAAACGTTTACTCAAACACTGCATCCTCACACCCTTTCGACAAAAAATGGTCGAACTAGAATCGAAGGTTTATGTTCCGAGTATGGGAGTAAGGAAAGCCGGTTTGAAAAAAAAAAGTTAATGAGAGTGTAAAAATAGGGAGTTCTACCCAAATTAGAGAGCCACCCGTTAGCATTCGGGAGGAAATTATAAACGAAATTCATAAGCCCATGAGGAAGAATTTTCCGAGAAGGAGGGTTACAACTCACGGCATTGATGACATTTGGCAAGCGGATTTGGTAGAAATGGACTCTGGAAAAATAAAGGGGATATCGAAGCTTAATAAAGGCTACACGTATTTGTTAACAGTCATTGATGTATTTTCAAAGTATGCCTGGGGTGTACCAGTCAAAGATAAAACGGGTAAAAGTGTTGCTGAAGCGTTTGATGATATTTTAAAAAACAGAAAACCCAAAAATCTTCAAACAGACAACGGTAAAGAATTTTACAATAAAGAATTTTCAAAATTAATGAAAACATTTAATATCAATCATTATTCGACTTTTACTGAAGTAAAAGCTTCAGTTGTAGAACGATTCAATAGGACCTTAAAAGAGAAAATGTGGAAGCAGTTTGATATTCAAGGAAACTACTGCTGGGTTGGCATTTTACCAAAGTTAATTAATGGCTACAATAATACGACGCACACAACTATAAATATGAAACCAAAAAACGTAAACAAAGCTAATGAAGAACATTTGTTGAAAACTGTTTACACTGTAAGCGTAGGAGCGGAAGAAAAAGCGAAATTTAAAGTTGGCGATCAAGTCAGAATTAGTAAACTAAAAGGTATATTCGAAAAAGGATACACAGGAAATTGGTCGACTGAAATATTTGAAATAAAAGATATCGTTTATTCCGACCCTATTACGTACAAATTGAAAGATGTAAATGCGTAAGAAATAAAGGGGAACTTTTATGAGCAAGAATTACAGAAAACAAAGTATCCAGAGGCATATCTTGTTGAAAAAGTTTTAAGAAAGAAAGGAAATCGGGCATATGTCAAATGGTTGGGTTTTGATAATTCTCACAATAGCTGGGTTAATAGAGAAAATGTTATATTATAATTTTTTGTATATAATAAATGGACGCCCGAGTAAAGCGAATAACCCTTTCTTTCTTCCTGTTTTTACTACATCCTACTGAAGATGTAGAAGTGTTTATAAATCAGTTGTCTGAGGATAGTATAGATTATCTTTTTGAACTTAATGGTGATGACATAGGTAGCTGTTACAATTTTTATAAAGCTACGAAGGAATCCTTAATTTTACTTTAATTTAGGTATTTGATTTTAATGGTTAGTAACCATTAAAACCATAAATTGTAAGTAGAAAATTTATCGGGGTGTTACGAAAATTTAAGAAAATGTTTAAAAGAATTCAAGATTGTGCGCTTTGCAACCACCATAGACTTCTTTTGTGCCGTGGTATACCATTTTCAACCCTATCATTTTCTTTTTTTCCTTTCCACAACTTAGCACCTTGTTGTATTTGTCAGGCAATATAACCTTAAATTCACTATCAAGTTCTAGAAAAGTTTTATTTCCATATTTTGTGTTTATACCTTCTACATTTGTTATAAGGTATTCGTTCCCTATTTCTAACTCACTGAGCTTTTTAAACGTCTTTTGTTCGTTGATGCTGTTGAGCGTCTTGAGAAATTGATTTACTTCCATTTATTATATACAAAAAATTAAAAAAAAAATTATATAATAAAGGAATATTAATATGGAACACATGCCTTGTAGTTTGACGAATATTATGAAGGGCGGTAATAGCGCTGAATCCGTAATGAGAAAAAATATACCTAATCATATTAGGGATCTAGTATACCATTACCAAAGTGCCCTACAAAAATTACAACTATCAATCTTTGAATATGTTGTTGATGATAATTATTTGAATGACATTGGTAAAGGTTTTGAAGAATTAGAAAATCAAGTGGAGAGGATGATACAAAAGATGTTGTAATAACTTTTAATAGGCTTCGTCTGATTAAAGGACACGCAACCTTGAGTTTTCGGATAATGTTCCATTAGAACCTCTTGTATTAACAAAAGTATACCAATAAAACCGCTCGTAAAGATTTTTTCTCATATAAAAAATTGATTTTTTTAAATAAAATAATTTAGTAAATAAAGAATTATGTCAGAAGAGAAAAAATATAACTATGCAGGTAAACACTGCAACAAGTGTAGTATAAACATCACATATAAAAACTGGTCCAGACACTTGAAATCAAAGAGTCATCTTAAGAATGACCCAAGCAATGAAGAGAAAAAAGAGCAGAAAAAAGATAAAGTAACATGTAAGGATCTTCGGAGTGCAACCAAAGAATACAACCTTAGAGGGTTCTCTAAATGGAACAAATCACAACTTATTAAAGCTTTAAACAAGGTGAGTAATATTTTATACAAAAAGAACGATTTAGAAAAGCTCACCGTACCACAACTCAAAGAGATCGGAAGAAGTAAAAATATTAAGGTAACTGTTAGGATGAGGAAACCGGAAATCATAGAATCTATTTTTAAAACACAAGACGCTGTTTTTCGTAATAAGGTAGCCCAAGAGCTAAGCTTTCATGAAGACCTAATACAACCACCAAAAAAAGACCGGAAACCACCATACACCATCACAGAATCCACGCCAAGATTTATTAAGAAATTTAATGCCACAGAAGTAGATTACACTATAAAAATTGAAAAGATTATGGAAGTTGAAAACGCCATCAACGCAATGATTAAACTGGCCAAAGAGAAGGGCAACTACAAAAAAGGAGACAAGTTAACTATAGTAGCAAGCAACCCAAATTTCCATCGTGACATTTCAACTGTTGTTCAATCAAATATCAACGCCAGGTCCTTCATGAACCATATAGCTAAAATTCTATCTTCAAACGAAAACCTAAATATCACACAAACCAGGTTCAATATCAAGATAATCAATATACCAACAGGCCAAGGTAAGTCTAAAATCATAAATCTAGCAGATGACGTAAGGACCAAGAGATGTATCACACAAATAAAGAACAGAGATAACTTATGTTGCCCTCGAGCCATAGTCACCGCTTTGACGTACCACTCAAATGAAGTGCTAGGTAGGCAACTGAGTGCAATGGAAATAAAATTAGTTAGGCAAGGCAGACGCATTCAAACAGAGTTAACTGAAGAGTTGTGCAAGAAGTTAGGAACCTATAACGAGGAAGGTTTCACTTTAGAGGATATAAAGAACGTAGAAAAAATATTACAAATTCAAATAAAGGTTGTCTGTGCAGAAAATTTTAATTCCGTTATATACTCAGGTAAAGAAAGAAATACCAAAATTTATCTATACAAAAACGGGAACCATTTTGATGTAATAAACAGTTTGAAAGCTCTCTTGGGAAGCTCGTATTATTGTGATGCTTGTAATACATCTTACAACAATAAGGATAAGCATAAGTGCAATAAAAAAGTAAAGGCATGTATACTGTGCATGAAACCAGTACACTCCCCCGAAAATAAAGCTAAAGTTTACTGTAAAAAGTTCAATCGATACTGTTATAACCAGGATTGTTTAAACCATCACTCTGAGGTATGTAAGGTAGCTTACAAGTGCAAAGGCTGCAATAAAATATGCTTAAGGGAAGATGCACAAGCTAGCTGTTGCCTTGCTAAATGTAGTAAATGTGAAACTTTTGTAAATTATGAAGTCAAATTGAAGTGCACAGAATGTAAAAGCGAGTGCAAAAAAGAAAATGAAAACAAGTTTTACTACAACAACCTACACGAAACTGTACTTACTGAATGTGAGAAATGTGCAAAGGAAGTTGCCTGTTCAATAAAACTCAAGTGTCTAACATGTAATGGTAAATGTGAAAAAATATTCAGACACAAGTGTGGATACGATAAGTGTAGGAATTGTGATGATTTCGTAAAGACTAGTGAACATCAATGCTACATCCAGATTAAGCAGCAAAAAGGAGGGAAGTGTGAAAAGTTATGTATTTGCAATGCAAACGACACAAAAGAGTTTCTAAAACGGTATGTAGATGAACATAGGTTAAAACTGTTCAAGAAGCCAAAGATTAAAGACCTTCAGAAACGATTCTTGGCCGGTAAAATTTCAAAAGAAAGGTACAAAGTACTATTCAACAATATTTTGCTTGATATTATCACACGGAAAAACGAATGTAGTTACACAGAGAAATACATATGGTTTGATTTTGAAGCAAAACAAGAGACCGGGGTGCACATTCCCAATCTTATTGTCGCACATTACATCGACGGCACCAAAGTAAGCTTTAACACAAATGAAGATTTCTGTAAGTGGTTGATCTCAAAAGACCACAAAGGATATACTTCCATCGCCCACAATGCAAAAGGTTATGACTCACAATTTATCTTGAAATACTGTATAGAGAATACGTTGAAACCATACACTATATACAATGGAACAAAGTTAATGATGCTAGAGGTAAATGGGCTAATAAGCATTATCGATAGCCACAATTTTGTAGCTTCTCCCTTAAGTGAATTCCCAAAAACTTTTGGGCTAAAAGAACTTAAGAAGGGTTACTTCCCACATTTCTTTAATACACGAGATAACCAAAGTTATGTTGGTGGTGTACCTGACAAAAAGTACTATGGGGTAGATACCATGAAGGCGAAAGCTAGGAAAGAGTTCCTTGAGTGGTACAACGATAAGGTTAAAGAAAATTATACCTTCGACTTTCAAAAAGAATTTATGGACTACTGTAACTCTGATGTAGATATTCTTCGTAGAGGTTGTTTAGAGCTAAGGAAACAGTTTTTGGAAACTGCTAACATCGACCCATTTAAGTACATCACTATTGCAACCGTTTGTATGGGAATATACAAATCAATGTATCTTAAGAAAAACACTATGGCTGTCATAAAATCAGATAAGAAAGAAATGTATAGTAAAGCTTCTATAGGGTGGCTCAACACCTTCAAAGGTGTACAGCACGCTTTGAATGGTGGTGAAGTCAAGATTTGTGGGGCAAAGGTTGACGGATTCCACAAAGAGACCAACACTGTTTATCAGTATCACGGTTGATTTTGGCATGGATGTCTTGATTGTTATCAAGAAGAGACTATTAACAATGTCAACAATGAGACTATGGGGGATTTGTTTGAGAAAACAAAACTAAGAGGTGTTCAAATTAGGGAAGCGGGGTACAATTTAGTAGAAATGTGGGAATGTAAGTGGCTTAAAAGCAAAGATTATAAGAAAGGTTTGAAGAAGTGTACAGCAGTCGTAGAGGTGGTAGAGCCACTGAACCCTAGAGAAGCTTTCTATGGAGGAAGGACCAATGCAAGCAAGCTTAAAGTACAAAATAAAAAATTAAAATATATAGACGTATGCAGCCTCTACCCTACGGTACAGTATTTTGATTACTACCCGGTCGGCCACCCTGAAAAAATATACAAACCTAAAAGGTATAATAAAAATTGGTACGGGCTGATTAAGTGCAAAGTACTACCACCGCGAAAGCTTTACCATCCTGTATTACCGGTTAAGAAAGAGAAGCTGATGTTTGGGTTGTGTAGAAAGTGTATTGAGGAAAACTGCTCTTCTTGCCAACACTCTGACTTTGAAAGGGCAATAACAGGAACGTGGACAACAGATGAAGTGAAGAAAGGGATACAAAAAGGTTATAAGATAGTAGAAGTATACGAGGTTTGGGATTTTAAAGTAAAGAGTAATGCTCTGTTTAAAGGATACGTCAAAGACTTTATGAAAATAAAGCTTGAAACGAGTGGGTGGAAAGATGACTTTGATACTATTGAAGAGTACATAGCTGCGGTTAAGAAACATCTTAATATTGGCCTGAATCCTGAAGAGGTAGTTCCAAACCCTGGTAAGCGTGCTGTTTCTAAGATTTGCTTAAACTCATTGTGGGGTAAATTCGGACAAAGACAAAACTTGACCCAAAATGAATATGTAGTAGATGTAAAGAGATTCTATGAAATTCTGTTAGACGATAGGTTAGAAATAAGCAATATGATATTTATTAATGATAATATTGTACAAGTAACGTATAAGTATAAAGATCATTTTGTTGAAGACCCCTACTTAACCAATGTGTTTATAGCTGCATTTACAACCTCAAATGCAAGACTTAGGCTTTACGATATGCTAGACAAATTAGGGGATAATGTAGTTTATTACGATACTGACTCAGTAGTTTATATTGATGATGGTAAGAATACCGTTCAAACAGGCTGTATGTTAGGGGAATGGACCGATGAACTTGGAAAGAATGATCATATCACAGATTGGATCTCTACGGGACCTAAGAGCTACGGGTACTTAACAAGTAAGGGAAAGGAATTCATGAAAGTTAAAGGTTTTACTTTAAACTACAAAAACTCCAAATTATTAAACATCGAAACAATGAAAAATATTGTAGATAAAGAGATAGATAAGGTTAAATTAAACTACAAAATGATTACGAGAGATACAAAAACCAAAAGCTTGATTAATAAAAATGTTAGCAAAGATTTCAAATTCGAATATGATAAAAGAATGATTAAGCCTAAGGTAGATGGTATTATTGAAACGTATCCATGGGGATATTAGTTAACGAATACATATAATAAGGTAAGGTTAAATAGAATCTTAAACAAGATTAAAAAATAAAATGAGTTCAGGTTAAGGTAGGCCATAAATAAAGAAATGATAAGATAAGTAAACTAATTTTTAAGGTTAGTTTCGATCTTAAACAAGATTAAAAAATAAATAACTTTTGATTACGTTTTATAGATAATTTTAGCCATATTTATGTGCATTATTTTGGATTAAATTGCATGGTTACTTTTAGCCATAGTTTTTGAAAGCTCATTGGTAATGTTATGGATGGCTTTAACCATAAACAAGATTAAAAAATAAACTAAGTTAAGGTTAAGGTAGACCACAAAAAAAAGTTAAGTAAACTATTTTTTAAGGTTAAATAAGACCTTAAAAATAAATAACATTATGGTTAAATTTAACCATAGAAGTAGGCTTGCTCCAAAGTTGCCCATATACTACTTATGACTTAACGTCTTTTAGATGAAATCACACAACCCAGCATGCAGTGGGACTATATAAATAGAGGAAGTGGAGGGGTAGCTTACGTAATTATAGAGTTGCACGTAGTTTGCTGTGCAACGCCCGAATAGGCTAATGCATGTGACGCATTTGGTGGGAAGAGAAAGGTCAAAACACACACGGTACACATAATTGTAAAAACTAAAGAGGTTTAAGGAATAATTAATTTGTGAAATTAAAGAAGTCACATTGTTTGACAGTAGTAGATCAATGTATAAGTTGTTTGTGAAGTTGTATGTGCATCAGAGCACTAGAGTATCTTTGTGAAGCTCACATAAGGGTAAAGCTTTGTGGTATGATATGATTTTTATTATGATTAGATTTTTGTTCATATTAGTGGATTGTGGAAGAGAATTATTGTTTGCTTTGTTTTATGGTTTTGGGGATTGTTTTTGTGTTTGAAGCCATGATTTTATTTACTGAATTAAAGTTTTAGAATAGAGTTGTGCCTTATCATTGTAGAGTTGATACCTTTTAGCCTCAAATCCAAAATATGCACTGCTCAATTGGGGAGACGGTACACGCCTGAGACCTGATGCTAGCTGGAGGCAGAAGCATATTTTCCATCAAGATTACTCACATGGGTACAGTACACATAGTACATACGATGTTTGGTTGAATTCCAATTGATTGTGTAGAAGTTATATGCATTTAAAAATTGGACCTATCAACAGACTTAGAATGACTTCGGCAACACTGTCATATATGGCCTCCTGGAAATTAAAGTAAAATATTATTATCTACACGTGTGCCAATTTTGAAATAGCTCCCATGCATATCTTCCAAGATATCCAACATGGACCTCAAATTTCCATTGCGATTTTTCGGCAGTTGGTAGCATTGACACCATTTTCTAATACGGCATTGAGATATTCAGGTATAGATCTTTACTCACACCAAATTTTGTTTCGATATCTCCAGCCGTTTAGGAGTTGATAGACACACACACACACTCACACACACACACACACACACACACACGCAGCCAGCCAGACAGACACACACTTGTTCTAATGGTTCTGAATGTGCCTAATTACGAGGCACGTCCAGAAAGTAAGTTCCGTTTGGTAATAACATTAAATTGTGTACAGATACAGAAAAATTATTTATTGCATAACATTCTACATTTCTTACACTACTTTCCCACATAACTGCCGAAATTTTGCAGGCATTTGTCATAGCGTGGCACAAGTTTCTGGATACCTTCTTCATAGAAGTTTGCCGCCGACCGTAAACGAGAGTGAAGACTCCCCTGTAAGATATCCTACCGTTTGGCCACCACTGTTAGGCAAATTGCGTGCTTACCAGGAGAACTGCGTATGTTTAGGAGTTCTCCTGACCACATACGCAATTTGCCTAACAGTGGTGGCCAAACGGTAGGATATCTTACAGGGGAGTCTTCACTCTCTTTTACGGTCGGCGGCAAACTTCTATGAAGAAGATATACAAAAACTTGTGCCACGCTATGACAAATGCCTGCAAAAGTTCGGCAGTTATGTGGAAAAGTAGTTTAAGAGGCGTAGAATGTTGTGCAATAAATAATTTTTCTGTATCTGTACACAATTCAATTTTATTACCAAACGGATCTTACTTTCTGACGTGCCTCGTAGTTCATGACTGCTAAAATTCAAGAGAGAAAAAAGCCCAAAGATAACTGTCTGATAGGGCACTAAGTCATTGTAAAAATAAATGGGAAACCATGGAAAACTATTTCAAGGACTGCCGGTGGTGAAGTTCGAACCCACTCGTCTTTCAAGTCTTTTGTTGTGGTTGTTGTTGTTTCATTTGTGGAAATACATGAGAGCAATGGCAGGAGGGTACTCGTAATGAAGAGATAAAGGCTAAGTTACACATGAACACGCTAAATGAAGCTGTTCGTATGAAGTGACTCGTATAGTGAGATCATGTGAGGATAATGAGGGATGAGAGATTACTAAGGCTCGGATTTTTAGGTGCTAAAAATCGGGAAAATATGTATTTTTTATTTATTAAAAATACCTGAAATATGTGACAAAAAGCAAAAATATTTACTTATAATTAAGTTTGTTCAAGTGAATATAAACAATATGCAGTACTCACGAATGCAATTTATTTTATGTCTGGAGCTTTACAATACACAACGAGATACATCTTCAGGTTGTCCATCACAAATGACCAACGATTATCGCGAAACACTTAGTCTGAAGGCGCGAAACTGCGGCAATATATTTCTTGCCCTTGAGGTGTTGTGTAACCTGAGATCGCTGTTCAGCCTTGATTGCTTTCCCACATGGTTGGCAGAACAGAACGCCCCCATCAGAAGCTATCTATGAATTCTGCAAAAGACGATAACTTGTAGTTGTTTTTATTTACTTTAGGCATTGTAGAACTGCCCTATACACTTCTCAGTGCCAGAAATGAACTGCATGAGAGTGACACTGGTTCTAGGGTAGCTGAGGGGTGGGGGTTAAGTCTAGCACGCGGTGCAATATGGCTATGAACAAGGAAATTCCCGGCTTACACAGTGAGTGGCACGGGGCGACAAGTTAAGAATAACACAGTTGCAAGCTGACATACGCTCTTCCCCGTTGAAGTAACAAAGAACAAAAATTCAATGAACTGAAAGATACTGATTTAAAAAAATGTAAACATTATGTTCTTTCATGTGCTAATAATTGAAAATCAGGAATTTATGTATTTATGGAAAGAATGCTTAAAATATGTATTTACATAAAAAAAATAATTACCTAAAAATCCGAGCCCTAGAGATTACCTACGAGGTTTATGATTCGGCTGTAGAGGGTATGAGAAGAAAAGGTAGGCTTAGGAGGCGATGGTTAGATTCAGTATGGAATGAATTCAAAGTAAGAGGTGTAGAAACAGAGGAGGTCACAGTGCTAACTGCTAATAGGAGATCGTGGAGGCGTGTTTTTTTGTCAGAGCCTGGAATCGAACCCAGACCTCCATGGCGACAGCCAAGAATGCTAGGGGCTACACCACGAGGTGGTCTATGCCAGTAAAACGAGATTAAGGCTATGGTTCCATACAACTTCGTAACTATCTGGGAGGAAATGAACTGTGAAATGTAATGGAAAGTGATGTCATGAGAATGCTAACTCACATTCTGAAATCCAAGATAACCATTTCCAAATATAGATATTCTGCTCGATTGTATTACTTCATCGATATCAGCGGAACGTAATAACCTCGAGAAGTTTACACAGTCGTTCCTTAGTATGAATAAATCATTGAAGAAACGACTGTGGTTCCAGGAAGATGAGCTAATATTGGTTGACTGTATTGCCTGCAGGGTACAGCGAGAGGGGAGGACTTGGTTCATTGAATGTCTACCAATGATCTTCAACGATACTGTATGCCATTGCAGCAGACAATAACGCAATAGGTTCATCGCAAATCAAATTACTTAGATCGGGGTTTGACAATATGTGATATTGAGAAGTTACTGGGGATTCCGTGAGAGATCGCAATAATAATAATAATAATAATAAAATAATAATAATAATAATAATAATAATAATAATAATAATAATAATAACAATAATAATAATAATAATAATAATAATAATAATAATAATAATAATAATAAGCTCCAGCAGCTCAAGATGATATTGGCGGTACGCAAAATCTCGAGTCTCGCACCGAACCTGGCGGGTGCCTTAGTAGACTAATAAATACAACCACTCTCGCAGGTAAGCCCAGAAAACGCATGGAATGGGAAACCTATATGAATGAATCTATCACGCGGGCATATTATCATATAACTCGTCTTGAAACAGATATGACAAACTACCCTCAAAAGTCTTTGGTTAGTGTAATCTACAAAATTACCTCAGTTCAGATGATTACTTGCTAAGGCCAAACCAGGCTGTAACATAAAATGTAGCCAGTATTTGCCGCGTTAATGTTGTCAAACAATGAACGACAATATTATTAATAATAATTCACTCGGGAGATACAACAAAAGATCAATATCTCGGAAGGTAAAATTAAAACACAATAGCACGGTAATTAAACCATTCAAGAATTATACGCATCAGAAACCCTGGTCATTGAAGCTAGATTACAAAATAAAACGTTAGAAAAATGAGGAAGGAAAATCATCAGGAAAATCTTTGTCTCAGTGTGCATAGAGGGAGTGTGGATGAAGAGGATGTCTCACGAGTTATACCAACATTCCTAAAAATACCAGATACTATTAGAAAAAGACGGTTGAAATTGTATGGACATATTCAAAGAATGGGCAATGAGGGACTTACTAAAAGGATATTTAATCATGCCCACTCATTAAAATTCGGCAATAACTGGATGATCGAAATTGAAAATGTAAAGTTACCAAAGTAACAGACATGCCTAGCTTCTGATCGTTGGCGAACACACATCACTTTGCTCAAAATCCCCGGATCAGAGCCACCACTCCATGGACAGAAGAAAGGAAGAAAATTCATAGTGAGAGAATGAAGTGATTTTGGGAAGAGAAGAAAACAGATTAATTTTCAACTGTTAGATGGGTTCAATCACGACCGACAGCGTTAGCTACGCTCGCTAAAGCGCAGCGCTAGGCAATTGGACCTACCTATCTGCGGACTCGGTAGACGTGGGTTCGAGCCCCACCATTGGCCATCCTTGAAATGGTTTTCCGTGGTTTCCATTTTCAACTCCAGGCAAATGCTAGGACGGTACCTTGTGAAAGGCTACGGCCGCTTCCTTCAACATCCTTGCTCAGTTTCATTCATTTAATCTCTCATTAATTCCTCTCATGAGTTTGGCGTCAGGAAGGGCATCTGGCCTTAAAAACCACTCGCCACATAGACTTTCGTCGCATCTCATCCCCAACCCTGTTCAAAAACGGGAATAATAAGGGGTAGACATACATACAGATAGGTTCAATCGCGCTCCACGTAAAACTGAAGAGTGCCATGGCTCACAATCGAGAGATTAACGGTCACGTGAAACTACAAGCTTCCGTTTTACAGCATATTCACACATTTCTGGGGGTGTAGTTAATCTTCGGGAAAAGACTGGAAGAAAACTAAGGTGCCACATAGTGGATTCTGCAGGAGTAGTGGTGATTTCCTCACTATCAAACACTGCTACAGCTGCTTCCCCAAGCGTGGAGTTGTTGATCCATTTAGGTTTTTTTCGACATCGCAGTCATGCAGCACCTTAATCTTGTGTATGTGTTCTATTTGTATGATAACCAACGGGACCTCAGTCGAGCACGGCATTGCTTCTACTAATCTATCGTCTTTCCTTGACCAACTCTTCTCCTCTTCCAACAACGACAGCATTAGGGTATCCGAAGCCTCGAGTGCCTTTCATTTTCCTGCCTTACATTGATCATTCTTTCACTGCACCCTCATTTCCGAGGTTATCACAGAATCCCCTGCCTATTGCAAGAGTACCTAAAGGAGACAGGGTGTGTGTAGCCCCACCATGAATGGTGCAACCTGTATTTCGCTACACCTTCAAGCCCTCAAATCTGAGGAGTTAAGGGGTTAGTGACCCCGAACAATTCCTGACCTGATTTAATTTCTTCACTTTCTTCCAGTGAATTTGAGGCTAACCGTTTCTTTTTTCCCTTTCCAATATGCGTTTTGTGGTCCTTCTTCTTTCCACGTCCCTTAGTCCTTATTCTTCGAGTGTTGAGGGAGTTACTTTTCCCGCTTCAATAAATCCTTTATTATTTTACTAGCAACCCAGCTCGACTTCTCCCGGTATTTTTTAATGGTTTATCCAGCGTAAGCTTAAAAGGCGCACGGTCGGCACGTCCCAGACGCAATTCAGAAAAGCCGAGGTGAACAGCGAAACTCCAAACACATGTACTCTTCATTAAAATCTTAACTCAACACAGTTTGATAAGGTAAATAAAAGACAGAAAGAAGGAAAATGCCCTCAACCCCCGAAGAATGAGAATTAAGGGATGAGAAGAAAGGAGGAAAGGGAGAGAAGAGAGAGTCCGCTGAAAAGGCATTGGAGAAAGGGGATAAACCAGACTCCGTTCCAGAATCCCTCGGGGTCGCCACATCCCGAACTCACCAGCCGTGAGCCCTTGAGGGTGTAACACTATCCAGGGTGCTCCATTAGTGGTGAGGCTACACACACCCTGACTCCTCGAGGGCCTTGAGCAACAGGCACAAAATATCATGAAAGAAAAGGAGGTCTGACCCTTCGAAGAGTGAGGGTATCAGGAAAGTTGAGACACAGACCAATTAAGATGAGAAATTGAATGACTCCATAGGCCTCGGATACCATAATATGGTCGGGGTCAGAAGAGAACAAGAGTTGACCAAAGGAGAGTGACTGGAAAGATGACAGAGAGAAGCCCGGCTCATGTAAGTGAAAGCAATGCCGAACTCAACTGGAGTCCCGTGGTCACCAACCCACGTCTCAATAGTGTTCAGCTCCTGTTTTTTTCTTTCTATTTTACATGTAGTAATTTCATAATAATAATAATAATTTTACGGGCAGATGACATCACTATTCCGCCCCTTGAAGCAACAATATTACCACCACCAAAATTGCGCTCGCTCGCCAGCTGCATCGAACAGTTAGGATAGTCTTCAGGGCTATTGTGACATGCCTATTAACATACAGTAGATCGGGTCACTGAGCTGCGGTTCATTACAAAGCGATGCAATTTGATGATGAAATCAACGCCTGTTACAGGAGAGTTAGCAACACAATGGTCTGAACTACTCCGGGAACCTTTGCACCTGTTCACCGCACGTCAAGGGCACTGTACACGCGAGAGTGGCGTGTAGCTGGAGAGGACATACTGTACGACAAAGAGCAAATTGAATTAGGCCTAGTACTAAACACCAACGCTATTGCGACTTCGGTAGCGTAGTTGGTAGCATGCTGAACTGCTGTGCCCAAGGTAACGGGTTCAAACCCAACCGGATCGTCGGATTTTTTAAGAGCGTTAAAAATGCCTCAGTATACCTTCCTTCAGAGGGGAAGTAAGGCCGGCGGTCCCATGTCTTAGATTTATGGCACATAAAAGTTCCTTCCACAGACTAAACTTGTGTGAAGCTAAATTGTTAGGTTAGATTTCGTCGGAACACTCTATCAAAGTTCCAACGTTCACCACTAGGTATCATTGATATCTGGTAGCGAAAGTTGGAACTACTTGAAATTGAACGGAACTTGAAGCCCGCCCTAAGGGTTTCCGCTGGAAGCAGCTACACACTCAGGCGAGCCGGACATGTCCTCGGACACTCCCGGCACTAAAAGCCATACGATAAATAAGAAACCAACACTATTGACCATAGACGCTTTCAATCATTAGGTCGTACGGTGTGCATTGAATACAAGCCATATAAATACATTCTATGCCCAAGATCGCGGGTTCAAACCCGACCGAATTCGTCGGATTTTTTAAGGGCGTTATAAATCCCTCAGTATGCCTTCCTTCGGAGGGGAAGTAAAGCCGGCGGTCCCATGTCATAGATTTATGTCATGAAAAGAACCTTCCAATAACTACACTTGTGGAAGCTAAAATTAGTAGGTTAGTTTGATAACGTTATATTAGTTCCAACGTTCGCCGCCAGGTGCTGACTGCGATAGCATTTAGTAGCCACGTTTGCAGTTAGGTGCCATAGACGGTAGCATTTGGTAGCAAACGTATAAACTACTTGAAAAAATTAATCGTCTGCAGTCCTTCTGCCTGAATCACAGACAACACACAATAATACAGCCATCACAATTAACACCGGTAATCAGACAGATTCTACACACACCCAAAGAACACGGGGCTACATGACCGCGTTGTCGCAGCCCCTAATCTAAGGAACCAACGAACCATATAAATACAACTTAATGAGTTAAAACGTAATATTATCATCTTATACTTTTCATCGAAATGTAATGTTCTTCACTCGGCCAATACGATTGTACCCAATTGTAATGGGCGTTTCTCTAGTCCTAAAGAAAAATTAACTTACATGAGATTATTTAGTACACTCTTGGATGAGCAATTTCCACCGTCAAGCGATCATCATCAAATCCTTTACACTTACACTGTTAAAGCTAAGTCTACAAGAATGGGTGATTGTATTTACAACATAAACACTTATTTACTTGCAGTAGTTATTAAACTAGTCCAACTAGTCAAGATTTGTTAGTTAAAAATGTGATTTACTTTTGTTAAGATATTGATAGTGGTGATTGACCTTCAGGTTTGCTTGCTTAGTGTGGTTCGATTCCCGACTCTGCCAAGAAATTTAATTCTATTGTGAGGGCCTTGTGAGGTTAAACTGAGACGAGGTGGGTTCGATTCCCACCTCAATCGTTCTAAAAGTTATGTTCCGTGGTTTCCCATTTCTATTCCAATGTCGGAATGAATCCTAGCTTAAGGTCACGGTCTCATTCCTTCCAATTACAAATAAGTTACAAATTCACTTCAGATAGGCTACTACAATAACAGACGTTATCAGATACATTCTACACACACCCAAGTAGACGTTGTCACAAGACCACTATGTCGAAAAGCCCCTAAATCAAGTAACAGCAACAAACTAATCGATTTCATACATATAGAATTTTGGCACTACCACCATCTTGAAATTGTAATATGTGAAAATCTGTGCAAGATGTTATAATGTTACAGTTACAAATGGCTATACTTTCATCGGTCGCAGACTTATATAAGACACCTTCACTGTGTAAAACACAAAACATGAGAAATGATGTATTCATGAACTATAATTATGTGTGTTATGTACCGTGGTGGCTTCCCAAAGCCTGCTCTTTTGCATTATTATTATTATTATTATTATTATTATTATAATTAACACATTTGAGTCTTTCAAGTAATCAGTATAGACAATTTCGAAGACCGAACTTAGTGCCAGACGAAAATCGCGAATGTTAAATTTGAACCAAGATCATTACGACAACCTGGGAAAAAAGTGGACGGATGAGAGGAAGAGGGAGCATTACGATAACAGACGAAATTAGAAAACGCAGAGCCAAATTTTACACTCACATCCACAGGATGGCCACCTCCAGATTGCCCAAGAAACTACTCAGTATCATAACACAGAGCAAATGCGGCACAGAATGGCTTAAAGAGGTACAAAGAGACTTACAAATTATCAGTATACAAAATTTCGAAGACCGAACTGAGTGCCAGACGAAAATCAAGAATGTTAAGTTTGAACCAAGATCATTACGACAACCTGGATAAAAGTGGACGGATGAGAGGAAGCGGGAGCATTCCGCGAGAATGAAGAGATTTTGGGAGGAGCGGAGGAGACACACCTCAAAATGACATCATGTTATCAAGTTTAATCGCTCTCCTGTAGGGGAATTTTCGCTTAAATAAATAGATAATAAATACATTTACGTCATATTCCCATTTTTCCTGCATGTGGAGAGTAGCAACAGAATTCACCTTGCCCTCGTATGAGAGAAAAGAAATACGAGCCTTACAGTAGTCGCATATGATGTGTAACATCTGACATGTTATCCTACAATGAATTTGAGATGAAATATATGTGAAATCAATTTTTTTTCGGCTGTACTCGTCCAGTTTTTAATTTTTTCTCACGTTCCTTTTGTCCATAATTTCGCATATATTCTGCTCTGGATTTACCCATCCCTGCAAATCCCCCGAGTCCTACAACACCTCATACAGCATTATTGGTTCACGAAACAGTAAAAATCCGATGACCCTTTAGTTTTGGGTCCTTTGATTGAATTAAGAGGGGGATAGAAAACGAGGGGCGTCATCCCGACTCCTAGGACGCCACATACAAGTCCCTAGCATTATTGGTCCCCGAGAATATTAAAAAGCCCAAGACCTATTCGTTTTGGGTCCTTTGGTCAAATTTAGGGGGCTATAGTAAAACGGGGGGTATCACCCCGAGTCCTAGGACACCTCATACAAGTTCCTAGCATTATTGGTACGCGAGATATTAAAAGCCGATGACCTATTAGTTTTGGGTACTTTGGTTAAATTAATAGGGGAATAGAAAAACGGGGGGCGTCACCCCGACTTCTAGGACACCCCATACAAGTCCCTAGCATTATTGGTTCGTGAGATATTAAAACAAGATGTTCAGTAAAGAACATATAGCCTACTTTCTCCTAAATGCATGGGTATTGTTATAACTCTTTGTCCTTTTCAAGGAGTATGATTGAATGTTGGTTGTAGGAGCTTGTTGAAATACAACGTGCTATAGGGATATTAAACATGAATATGAGGTGCCCTTTCCTAGTGCTACCTCTGTACCAAATTTCGTTCAATTCGGTTTCACCGTGTTTGAATTGATAGGGGGAATCGATTTGCACACATACTTGGCCACCATCTGCAAACTATTGGGCTGATGTTCTTGCAGTTTGGTCAGAATATGTTTCCCACATAAAGATATGGTGTTGCAAAATTAGGTAGAGACTAGATTATTAGGTTGGTCGTAATTACATTTTAGCTTTTAACATTTGGGTGGCCGCGATTACGTTTCCATCAAGATAGCGGTGATATAAAACATGACACTGAGGTGCCCTTTGCTAGTGCTACCTCTATACCAAATTTCGTTCCATTTGGTTTAAGCGTGTTCGAATTAATAGGGGGAATCGATTCTGACACAAAGATGGCCGCCATCCGCAAACTATTAGGCGAATGACCTATTAGATTGGTCAAAGGATGCTCCCTCCATAAAGGTATGTAGTTGCAAAATTTGGTAGAGATCGGATGATTAGGTTAATCGTAATTTGATTTAAGCTTTGAACATTCGTGTGGCCGCCATTACGTTTCAGTCAAGATGGCGGCGATATAAAACATGACACTGAGGTGCCCTTTGCTAGTACTACCTCTGTACCAAATTTCGTTCCATTCGGTTCCACCGTGTTCGAATTAATAGGGGGAATCAATTTTGACATAAAGATGGCCTCCATCCGCAAACTATTAAGTGAATGACCTATTAGATTGGTCAAAGGATGCTCCCTCCATAAAGGTATGTAGTTGCAAAATTTGGTAGAGATCGGATGATTAGGTTAATCGTAATTTGATTTTAGCTTTGAACATTCGTGTGGCCGCCATTACGTTTCAGTCAAGATGGTGGCGATATAAAACATGACACTGAGGTGCCCTTTGCTAGTGCTACCTCTGTACCAAATTTCGTTCCATTCGGTTCCACCGTGTTCGAATTAATAGGGGGAATCAATTTTGACATGAAGATGGCCGCCATCCGCAAATTATCAGGGGAATGACCTATTAGATTGGTCAAAGGATGCTCCCTCCATAAAGGTATGTAGTTGCAAAATTTGGTAGAGATCGGATGATTAGGTTAATCGTAATTTGATTTAAGCTTTGAACATTTGTGTGGCCGCCATTACGTTTCCGTCAAGATGGCGGCGATATAAAACATGACACTGAGGTGCCTTTTGTTAGTACTACCTCTGTACCAAATTTCGTTCCATTCGGTTGCACCGTGTTCGAATTAATAGGGGGAATCGATTTTCACACAATGATGGCCGCCATCCGCAAACTATTAGGCTAATGACCTAGTTATTTGGTCAAAGGATGCTTCCTCTATAAAGGTATGTTGTTGCAAAATTTGGTAGAGATCGGATGATTAGGTTAATCGTAATTTGATTTAAGCTTTGAACATTTGTGTGGCCGCCATTACGTTTCCGTCAAGATGGCGGCGATATAAAACATGACAATGAGGTGCCTTTTGTTAGTACTACCTCTGTACCAAATTTCGTTCCATTCGGTTGCACCGTGTTCGAATTAATAGGGGGAATCAATTTTCACACAAAGATTGCCGTCATCCGCAAACTATTACGCTGATGACCTATTGGTTTGGGCAAATGATGCTCCCCCCATAAAGGTATGTCGTTGCAAAATTTGGTAGAGATCGGATGATTAGGTTAGTCGTAATTTGATTTAAGCTTTGAACATTTGTGTGGCCGCCATTACGTTTCCGTCAAGATGGCGGCGATATAAAACATGACACTGAGGTGTCCTTTGCTAGTGCTACCTTTGTACCAAATTTCGTTCAATTCGCATTCACCGTGTTCGAATTGATAGGGGGGGGGACAGACATTCAGAGTACACACACACACACACACACGCACACACACACACACACACAGACAGACACACACACACAGAGACTCACACACACACATACACACACACAGACAGACACACTTTTTTCGCCCTGTGTTGATCTCATAAGTCTACTTTCATTTTTTGCAAAAATCGAAAGTAGGCTAAAAATACGAGCCTTCCAGTAGTTGCATATGATGTGTAACATGTGACATGTTATCCTACTATGTGTCTGCCGGGAGCGCAAATCCCTCGTTAACAGTGAACTCTGTTGGTCATTGAAATAACTACTTGTAAAACTCCAGTGCCAATGATTTATTGTAGGAATATCTTTAATGGGGCCTCCAAACCTTGAAGTATACCGTATGCGATATACATTCCAAATAGGGCTCTATGTTGGCCGACAGTACCTCGAATGCTTACATTAAATAAGAATCGTTAATGGTGCCTCCAAACCTTGAAGTAAACCGTATGCGATATACATTCCAAATAGGGCTCTATGTTGACCGACAGTACCTCGAATGCTTACATTAAATAAGAATCGTTAATGGGGCCTCCAAACCTTGAAGTAAACCGTATGCGATATACATTCCACATAGGGCTGTATGTTGGCCGACAGTACCTCGAATGCTTACATTAAATAAGAATACAGCAAAAGTGTGAAGATTTAATAAATCATAATTGTTTTCAGCAAATATGATACAATGCGTATTGTCACACCAAAGAACGACAACATGAAGACGATTTCTTGTAGGAATATCTTTAATGGGGCCTTCAAATCTTGAAGTAAACCGTATGCGATACACATTCCACATAGCCACATGGCCAACATGCGCGAACCGGTCAGGATTTGGCACTGGAATTTTACAAGTAGTTATTTCAATGACCAACAAAGTTCACTGTTAACAAGGGATTTGCACTCCCGGCAGACACATAGTAGGATAACATGTCACATATTACACATCATATGCGACTACTGTAAGGCTCTGAATATTTTCACACTAAAGAACGACAACTTGAAGACGATTTATTGTAGGAATATCTTTAATGGAGCCTTCAAATCTTGAAGTAAACCATATGCGATATACATTCCACGTAGGGCTGTATGTTTGCCGACAGTACCTTAAATGCTTACATTAAATAAGAATAAAGCAAAAGTATGAATATTTAATAAATCATAATTGTTTTCAGCAAATATGATATAATGAATATTTTCACACCAAAGAACGACAACTTGAAGATGATTTATTGTAGGAATATCTTTAATGGTGCCTCCAAACCTTGAAGTAAACCGTGTGCGATATACATTCCACAGCAAAAGTATGAAGAATTGTTGTTGTTGTTTGAGTCTTCAGTCCTTTGACTGCTTTGATACAGCGCTCCATGTTTCCCTGTCCTGAGCTAATTGTTTCATCTCTACATAACTACCACACCCTACATCTGAGGCAATCTGTTTAAGATATTCTAAGCTTGGTCTACCCTTACAGTACTTGTTAGGGCTGGCTGCGTGGCTCAGGGGTAACGTTCTCGCTTGCTGGGCCCAAGGTTGCAGGTTCGTATCCTGGCACAGTCAGCTGGCATTTGAGGGTGCGCAAATGTGAGGGAGCCGTGTCCGTAGATTTACTGGCACGTTAAAGATCCTCTTCGGGGCAAAATTCCGGTACCCCGGCGTCTCTAAAAGCCAGTGTAGTTAAAAGGGACGTAAAACCAATAACATTATTATTATTATTACAGTACTTGTTTTAGTACGTGCCCGACCAACCTATCTCTTATCTTCATTTGCAGTCGCCAGAAACATCTCTCCTCTCCCAGTAGTCTTAATACCTCTTCGATTGTAACACTATCTACCCATCTGATCTTCACCATACTCCTGTAACACCACATTTCAAACGCTTCAATTCTTCTCTTTTCAGCAAATATGATATAATGAATATTTTCACACCAAAGAACGACAACTTGAAGATGATTTATAGTAGGAATATCTTTAATGGGGCCTCCAAACCTTGAAGTAAACCGTATGCGATGTTTCCTCTTACACATTTCTGTCCCTTTTCCATAATCACTCCCTCAAAGAATATCCAGCAACCGAGTCGAAAGATGTTACACATCAAAAATAATACCGTGTGATAATTCTTTTAATCAAGTATAAACTAATAATGTGCTTACCTATTCGAAGTTATGCGTCAATTCATTATTAATAATCAAAACTCTGCATCTGTATTGCTGTGGTTTTGCCGTGGACCATTTTGACTGGTTTCATTATTTCAAACGTAGCTTTTATGCCTTAAATCAAATGGGGCGGTATATTACGATGTGAGTAGTCAAGTCCATATCTGGAGCTGAAATCTCAATAACAGCTGCTGACGATTTCATTAATTTACCGGGCTCTGAAAAATACATGTATATAGACTATTGTACACCGTCAATACAACAATCCGTGAAAGTCTAGCTTTGTCATCAATACTTTTCATTCTGGAAGGGAAGCCTTCTATTTCAAAATGAAAGAATACAGGAATAGATTGTACAAGAGTTGTTTTTGTTGTTGGGCATCGCAGTCATCAGGGCCATGATCTTGCCCGTGTGAGGAATGTGTTTGAGAATGTATGTTATAGTGGTGAATGGTATATACTGTATTAGGACAGTACATATTATTTGAATATTGGATTAATTCGACTACTTAACATTAGAATATTCGCCAATTCGAAATTCGAATACAGTACATCATTCGAATGTTTGAATTATGCGGATGTCCGAATACTTCAGATGTTCGAAACATTCGATGTACGTGCACAAGAACCTCGTTTATTCACATTAAGTGGGAATGGAACTGATCCGGATTATCCAAAATCCGGATAATCCGGAAAAACTAAAAAACAAATACATGTTATCATCATCATCTGCATTTAAGTAGTATATATTTCTCCTGCGGCGCTCACAAGCGACCGATCTTGACAAATGGGCATTCAAATGAAAGAGAATATACATTAGCCGTGACAAATTGCACTCTAATTTCATAAATATCTATAATTTCTTTAAAAAGTGATTTAAAAAATGTACCAAGTGTGCGATTTGCAGTTGCTGTTGATGAAGGAAAATTCCGTCCATAATTGCTGTCCACTTCACATTTTGGCCACTGTGACGCCTGTTTCATGTCATTTTAACATTCTGAAGTATTTCCTTTATAATTTGGCATGGATTTCAGAAACAGTAAATCAAAGGAATGAGTACTCAAATCGTATAATTTAATTAATATCGGATAACTGGTGAGTGTTATGATGATTCCATTTTCAGTGATTGCCTTCTTAAGTTAGGGAACGTAGAACTTGGAATTCTAACTGAAATGTAAATAGTGTTCTATAACCATTTGGTTGAAATAAAAACATAACAACCTTTCTTCTTAAGTCTCTCATTATAAACCTATTGGGGAAAGTGTGGTTTATGAACATGCGAGATTTCTGGCACGGTTCCGCTAGTATATATTATTTCAGTAGTATAGATCCCTCCTGCGGCGCTCACAAGCGACCGATCGTGACAAATGAGCATTCAAATGAAAGAGAATAGACATTAGCAGTGACGAATTGCACTATAATTTCATAAAAATCTATAATTTCTTTAAGAAATTACTTGCGATTTGTAGATACTGTTGCTGTAGGAAAATACGCTGCATAAATGCTGTCCACTTCACATTTTAGCCACTGTGACGACTGTTTCAAGTCATTCTGATGTCTTTTCTTTCTCATTTTGCATGGATTTCAGAAACAGTACCTAAATCAAAACGTATAATTTCATAAATATCCGATAACCGGTGAGTGTTACAGCTAAGCTGTCAATCAATGGACTCATCACACAAATAACATTAGCTGTGACGAATTGCATTCTAATTTCATAAATATCAATTTTTGTAAGAAGTGTGCGATTTGCAAATTTGAAAATAAATTATTTGGTTGAAATTAAAACATAACAACCTTTCTCCTTAAGTCTCTCATTATAAACCTCTTGGGGAACCTGTGGTTTATGCACATGCGGGATTTCTCGCTGGGGTCCGCTAGTATAATTTATTAACATAAGTATAATGCCCTTACCACAGGGATCTGTCCTAGCTCCTCTCCTGTTTAGCCTATACAGGGTCTTTCTTATAAAGTAAGAACGGCGAGCGGCGGTTTTGTCATTCGCTGCTGAAGCCGGCTTGACCGAGCTTGTGACGCGCCACGGCCCCCTGCTGTAGTATTGAAAGTGCGCGCATAGTACAAACTTGACCTTGCAATAGCGTGCAGGTGTTCAGTCACCAGTCTGAACCGCAGCTGCTAACATGGTAAGACAGTTATCATTGCAACATCGTATTTTTGTATGTAAAAATTATTTTGAATACGATTCGGCTCGGCGAGTACGTGATGCATTTGTTCAGCAATTTCCTGATGAAGTGCCACCTTCACTAGCACAGATTCACGTAATTGTAAATAACTTTGACACTACTGGTTCAGTGCTCAATAAAAAACACAAAATAAAAAATCAGAAAAAATACAGTGGCATGACTCACTCGAGTCAGCCAAAATGTGGTTACCAGATACAATGCCTGTATAACCCAGGAAGGACGACACTTCCAGCAACTTTTATAAGGTAATATTTCATAGAGGATTGTACACACGCTTAGAGCAGGGAGCCACGGCTCACCACAAGCTCGGTCAAGGCCAACACACTAGCGGATAACAAACCCGCCGCTTGGCGTTCTTACTTTATATGAAAGACCCTGTATATTGCTGATATACCTGAAACTACATCTAACCTAGATGTTAGGCCCCTTAAAACAACTATCATCATCATCATCATCATCATCAATGAGACTACATCTAGGAAGTTTGGATATGCCGACGACTGGGCTCTAGCTGTAGAAACCGGTGTTTTCGTACATTTTATTTTAGTCATTATTTTAGTCTTAATATTGTGAGCTATATCATATTTTATGTATTGTGCTGAAGGGGTCATTTCTAATCTGTTTTGTGAAAAGGTGTCACACATTTCCCTCTATAATCGAAAAATACTTTAATTCAGAAAATAAACAAACTTGACACACTGCCCATAAAAGAGGCTAATAAATAAGATGTATTAATAACTAGCCAACATTGACTACATCTAAATATTAAATAATCAAATATGGGAAACCTTTTACACCACAGAGGCCATGACTAGTACGGATTGGATGAAGACAGACTATGAACTTAGCAACACACGGTTTTCATCACCGCGTGTGTACAAACATAGCGTTTCACTCCTCGAAAAAGGAATGTATATTCGCCATTGGCTGCAATAAACTCTTTACTGTATTATAATCCAATTACATCAATAATAATTGTAAGCAATAATGTGGCAAGACCACCTCACTTCCTAATTTATTTGTTTCGAATTATTTGTCACGTGTTTGTCCCAAATGCTGCCAATATTTTGCATATAGTTCAAAATAGCCTATACAGGTATGAAAATAAATCGTTAACAGACTTCTTTAGAATTAATTTCTCTATCTGGAAAACTTATATAAAACATTATTATAATAATATGGTACTTCTGTAAAGTTTGGTTTCAATTCTCTTGATGAATGCAAAGGAGGTAACTAGTTCAAAGTCAAGAGCGCTTCTTTCCCGATTCTAGCTCCTGTAACCAAAACACACACTAGAATAGATGCCAAAATTTAATTCTGGTATGAGGGTTGGAAAGGGGTACACACAGTCTCGTGAGGTAAAACTGAGAAGAGATGGGTTCGATTCACACCTCATAAGTGTTTTTTCGTTGTTTGCCCACTTCTTCTGCAAGCAAATGCTGGAATGGTTTCTAACTTGAGGCCATATCTGGCTCCTTCATAATCTTAGCCTCAAAAAAAAAACATACACCACAATATCACTGGTTATCAGATAAATTCAATAAACAACCGAGTAGGCCTACATGGAATTGTAACGGTAATGTATCATTTCTGTAAATAAAACAACAGCTGGTTCAATTGTATACATAACGACGGTGAGGAGATTATCGCGTGAAGGGCTACTACAGACACCACATTAGCTCAGGTTTCTATCACTTCAAATAGCACAGGTTGTCAGGGAAATTCTATATACACCCATGTACACACGGTTGAATCATCTTGATGCATAAACCCCTAAAATGAAATGGAGGCCTGCAGCTAGTTAGGATCCCAGCACTGCTAGTGACCATTATGTGTGTATTTTTCTGCAGTATATTCACACTCTATCCTAGCAAATGCCAGGATTGTACCTTATTCCAAGATCTGGATCACCATCCCCAACCCTAGACCAAAATATTTACAGTGCATACACGGTCACAGTCGCCTCAATAACACAGATTATCAGACAAACCCAAGGCACAACCACATTAACGGGAGTTGTTTCATTTTAGAGCCTCGGGCATCGTGGTGTTTCAACCACGTGTATTTGAGTACACATAGAAGTTGCCTGATATCCTGTGCTATTGTGCTGTCTGTAGTAATGTATATATTTTAGCCTACTTTTCACATTTTGCAAAAATGAGGAAAAAGTAGACTTATGAGATCGATCCGGGAAAATGTGTGTATCTCTGTCTGTCTGTCTGTCTGTCCTTCTGTCTGTCTGGCTGTGTGTGTGTGTGTGTGTGGGTGTGTGTGTCCCCTATCAACTCCTAAATGGCTGCAGAAATTGAAACCAAATTTAGTACGAGTAAAGAGGTATACCGGAATATCTCAAGCTCATATTTGAAAATGATGTCAGTGCTACCAACTGCTGAAAAAACGCACTAGAAATTTGAGCTCCATGTTGGATATCATGGAAGGTATGCAAGGGAGCTATTCCAAAATTGGCACACATGTAGATAATACTATTTCAGTTTAATATCCAGGAGGCCATACATGACAGTGTTGCCAAAATAAGTTTAAGCCTTCTGAAAGGTCCAATTTTTAAATGCATATAACATCTACACTATTAAATGGATTTCAACCAAATTTTGTATGTAATATGTGTACATAAACAGATATGACTGACTGTATTTTTAAGAGCCACCAGGACTGCCAACTGTTAATAATTGCTCTGTCTATTTTCTTCATCCAAATACCAATATATCTGAAAGTATGCAAGCCGACAGCTTTAAACTATGCACACGTATAGTACCTGACATTTTAGATTAATTTGGAGTAACTTATATACTTCAGTTCTACCAACATGATTCTAAGCCTGCTGATAGGACCAATTTTTAAATACATGTATCTTTTATACTATCAGTTGGATTTCAACCAAATTTCGTATGTGCTATGTGCAACATAATAGATATGACTATAAGTATTCTTAAGAGCAATCAGGGCTGCCAACTGTTAATAAATACTGTCTATATTTTTTACCCTAATATCAATATATCAGAAAGTATGCAAGCCAACAGCTCTATACTTTGCACACGTATAGCACCTGCCACTCTAGATTAATTTGGAGTAATATTAATATAAGTCAGTGTTGCCAACATGATTCTATGCTTGCTGATAGGTCCAATTTTCAAATACATGTAACTTCTATACTAACAAATGGATTTCATCCAAAATTGGCACAACAAGATATCATACTATTTCCGATTATTTCTAACCAGCACATGCATGACATTGTTGCCAACATGCTTTTAGGCGTGCTGATAGATCCAATGTCTAACTGCAAGTAACGTCCATTGGATTTCAACCAAATTTTGTATTCTGTACCTTAAGAGATGGAACTAAGAATACATTCAGTCACCTGGGCTGCCAACTGTAGTGCTCTATTAGGTTATATACCAGGAATATTTCGAACTAATTAGACATTTCGATATTACCAACTTAATTTCGTCCTTATTCTAGATAGGTTCATATACTGTAGAACAATCATTGGCATGAAAGGTATGCTCTTTAGTTCGTCATGGAACTTCTTGTTAATGTATGCGATGATTCGGAAGGAGGTGACCATGGTATTGAGATAGAATCCAATCCGCATTTGCCTGGAGTAGAAGAGGGAAATCACGGAAAACCACTTCCAGGATGGCTGAGGGAGAATCAAATCCACCACTTCTCTCGAGGCTGAATGTACCCCGTTCCAGCCTTCAGACGAGAATTAAATTTCTTGGCAGAGCCGGGATTCGAACCTGAACGCTAGGAATGACACCAAGATGCCTATGGTAGTGATGACCAACATGCCACTAGCCCTTTAAATGAATCAAAAACAGTGTAGAGGATCGTGGTTTTAGGTGACACTGAATAAAACTTTTGATGTTATAAACAAGGTAACATACATGGTATTAGATTTCACATCCCAATGGGATGCGTCTTACCTTTATAAAATATGACATACGAACATGACATCCTATTGTTATAATTTCCCCACCTGCTGATTCCTGGAGTCAGTCGAGCATGACTGGCGAGATAACCACTGGGTCTAGACACGAATATCAGATTTCTTACCATCACTGGTCATTCAACTGTCCACAACGGCTCTTCCTTGTTTGTAATTAACCTTCCCACTCTATACATTAACCTATTTTAAGCAACTTCAGTGGCGTAGTTGGTAGCACGCTGAGATTTTATGCCCAAGATCGTGGGTTCAAACCCGGCCGAAGTCATCAGAATTTTTTTTAAGAGCGTTCAAAATCCCTCAGTATGCCTTCCTTCCGAGGGGAAGTACGCCGGCGGAGCCATATCATAGATGTATGGCATGTTAAAGAACGTTCCACTAACTACCATTGTGTGAAGCTAAATTTGTAAGTTAGATTCTATTAACGCTCTATTAAGTTCTGACGTTTGGCGCCAGGTGCCAGTTGCGGTGGCATCTAGTAGCCAAGTTCACAGCTAGGTGTCGTTGACGGTAGCATTTGTCAGCAAAAGTAGGAACTTGAAATTGATCGTCTGCAGTCCTTACCTGAATTACAGATAACATACACTAATACAGCCATCACAATTAACACCGGTTATCAGACAGATAGCTTGCCACGGTGGGTGTGGATATAGCGTGTCGGTCTACTAACCCCAAGATTGCAGGTTCGCTCCTGGCCGTGGTAAGTGATTTTTGAATGGCGGGAAAAATACGACACGCATGTCTTACGATGTTGGCATATCAAAGAACCCATTTGAATTCAGTAGGCCGTGTTCATAATGGCAAAATTAATCTCCGGAGTTTCCGCCAACAAAAGCTCCTCATTTCTCTACTATAAAGCGCTATAGTGTTCAAGGAACTTAGATATCTAACCTCCTTGACTTTCATAGTGATTCAAGGAACAACGAAATTCGGAATGCAAGCTACCCTCAGGCTGTCAAATTACAAAGCTTGCACCCGGCATCCGAGGCCATACGATATTATTATTATTCGCCGGATTCTTCACACACCCAAAGTACATGACCGCGTTGTCGCAGCCCTAAACTGAGGAACGTTGAAAACATTTTTAAATGACACAAAGAGGTGTCCAGTTTAGCTAAATCGTTAAGTTAAGCTAATTTAACAATTGTGCCAAAAGTTGAAAAACTTGAAGACCCAGAAAAGTGTCCAAATGCGTGTAGTAAAAATCTATATCAGATTTGATATAATCATTTTGAAAATTACATCCGTCTTAAATTACATAATGAAACAACATGCTAAATACGCTTATTTTCAAAATGGAACTTGTACTACAGATTTATATGAAATTAAAGTTTGATTGTTTTATTGTATTCTGTAATATTCTTTATCTTCAATTTGTGGAAAGCGGATTTTTTAATTTCTCAAAATGGAAGTAGATATTTTGGTATAGGTCATCACTAGCGCTCAGTGTGATAGATTTAGTGAACTACATACGAGTCGAGCTTGGAGGATAAGCGATTAAAAAGAAAGAAATCAACCATCCTAAAGGAATACAATAAATACGTGTAATAAGGCTGTGTCCCAAAGCTCAAGGTGATAGTTATTAACTAGCTGCTAGCAACTATTCACTATGTGCTGTGCACTACGGAGCTTTGGAACGTGTGTGCTTGAAGCATGACCTCCTTCACAGACTTGTGTTCTGAAACACACAAGGTTTACATTCCGGTGCCAAACCGAAGCGCAAGATGGCAGTCAAATGTGTAGTTTTGTTTTAATTATGTTTATTTTGCCTTTGAAAAAATGAAAGGAGAAACAAAAATCATAAAACAAGTAAAAGAGCAAAAATCGAAAGGAAAAGCATAAAACAACAAACAAAATAACAAAACAACCCCTGGCACTATCCAGCCCATGACGGGCTAAGGCCGACCAAGCGATCGCTGCCCAGCCATTTGGCCTGCAGATATTGGGGTGACGCGTGATCAGCGCGTCAGGTCCCCTCGGCCGTTAATCTTGGTATTCGTGATCGGGGCGCTGTCTCACTGTCAGACAGCTACTCAATTGTCCTCACGAGGCTGAGTGCACCCCGTTCCAACCCTCACGTCAGTTTTAAAATCCCTGACGGAGCCGGGGATCGAACCCCTCCGGGCGAGAGGCAGGCGCGCTACCCCAACACCACGGGGCCGGCTATAAAACAACAAACACAAAACCAAAATTAAAAGTAATACCAAAAAACAAGAAACATAAGCCATAACAAATAATCCAAAATGAAAGCAAAAACAAACATAAAACCAAAATGAAAGCACAACAAAGAACAGACACAAAACCTAAACTTAAAACAAGAGAAAAAAGGAAATGAAAACATTTAAAAACAAGTTGTTCAGTAAAGAACATATAGCCTACTTTCTCCTAAATGCATGGGTATTGTTATAACTCTTTGTCCTTTTCAAGGAGTATAATTGACTGTTGGATGTAGTAGCTTGCTGAAATACAACGTGCTATACGGATATTAAACATGAATATGAGGTGCCCATTGCTAGTGATACATCTGTACAATATTTCATTCATTCGGTTTCACCGTGTTTGAATTGATATGACGAACCGATTTGCACACATACATGGCCACTATCTGCAAACTATTTGGCTGATGACCTCGTAGTTTTGTCAAACGATTCTTCATACATAAAGGTATACTGTTACAAAATTTGGTAGAGATCAGATGAATAGGTTGGTCGTAATTTGATTTAAGCTTTGGGTGGCCGCCATTACGTTTTCGTCAAGATGGCGGCGATATAAAACATGAAACTGAGGTGCCCTTTGCTAGTGGTACCTCTGTACTAAATTTCGTTCAATTTGGATTCACCGTGTTTGAAAAGATAGGGGGAATCGATTTGCACACAAACATGGCCGCAATCCGCAAATTATTGAGCAGATGACATCATATTTTGGTCAAAAGATTCTTCATACATAAAGATATAAAGTTACAAAATTTGGTAGGGATCAGATGAATACGTTGGTCGTAATTTGAATTGAGCTTTGAAAATTTGGGTGGCCGCCATTACGTTTACGTCAAGATGGCGGCGATTTAAAACATGACACTGTGGTGCCCTTTGCTAGTGCTACCTCTGTACCAAATTTCGTTCAATTCGGTTTCACCCTGCAAGAAAAGATAGGGGGAATCGATTTGCACACAACCATGGCCGCCATCCGCAAATTATTGGGCAGATGACCTCGTAGTTTGGTCAAAATATTCTTCATACATAAAGGTATAATGTTACAAAATTTGGTAGAGATCAGATGAATAGGTTGGTCGTAATTTGATTTAAGCTTTGATCATTTGGGTTGCCGCCATTACGTTTTCGTCAAAATGGCGGCGATATAAAACATGACACTGAGGTGCTCTTTACTAGTGCTACCTCTGTACTAAATTTCGTTCAATTCGGATTCACCGTGTTTGAAAAGATATGGGGAATCGATTTGCAGACAAACATGGCCGCCATCCGCAAATTATAGGGCAAATTACCTCGTAGTTTAGTCAAAAGATTCTTCATACATAAAGGTATATAGTTACAAAATTTGGTAGAGATCAGATGAATAGGTTGGTCGTAATTTGAATTAATCTTTGCACATTTCGGTGGCCGCCATTACGTTTACGTCAAGATGGCGGCGATTTAAAATATGACACTGAGGTGCCCTTTGCTAGTGCTACCTCTGTACCAAATTTCGTTCAATTCCGTTTCACCGTGTTTGAAAAGATAAGGGGAATCACTTTGCACACAAATATGGCCGCCATCCGCAAATTATTGGGCAGATGACCTCGTAGTATGGTGAAATGATTTTCCATACATAAAGGTATAATGTTACAAAATTTGGTAGAAATCAGATGAATAGGTTGGTCGTAATTCGATTTAAACTTTGAACATTTGGATGGCCGCCATTACGTTTACGTCAAGATGGCGGCGATATAAAACATGACACTGAGGTGCCTTTTGCTAGTGCTACCTCTGTACCAAATTTCGTTCAATTCGGATTCACCGTGTTCGAATTGATAGGGGGGGGGGCAGACTTTCAGAGTCCACACACACACACACACACACACACACAGACACACAATTTTGGCCCTGTGTTGATCTCATAAGTCTACTTTTATTTTTTGCAAACATCGAAAGTAGGTTAATAAATATGTTTGTCCTATAAAGGGATTATCAGGCAAGTGAATAAACGCTCTTCATAGCTTATTAGTTCAGATTTGATTCAGTTCATCCCCCTCCAGAAACAAATCTTAGTCACGCCACTGCTCCATACCTGTTTCGGGTAAAAGTCAAAGACAAAAGACTAGCTACATCTATAAATTCTTTTTACAAGTCATCAATCAAGCAAGCACTTTCATTCACTACCTACTACAGACTTGATTGGTATGTGTTAAACAGCTTTGGGTCATGAATTGTGACGTCACATCCAGAGTATTAGTCGACTATCTAGTTCACTACGGATGAAATTGTAGCTTTGGGATTCAGCCTCATTGTTGATGGTGAACAATTACACCAGATATTTTCGATCAGTTACAATTCTTATATGAGTGACAAACAAATTGGTATAAAAAAAGTCCCCGTTTCTTGGATGTTATGGGTAAACTCGAGAACCACTGGCTGTATATTGATGCGGTTTTCACCATTCTGTAAAGGATATTTCAAGAAAGGTTTCTGTAGAAAATTGTTTATTTGTTATCAAAGGAAGCCAAGCAGTAATGATTACAGTGAAAAAGTGAAAAAAAAAGACCTGGCGTCCGTGAGCTTTTTAAGCTTACGCTGGGCAAACCGTTAAAAATATCTACATATTATGAGTGTAAGAATTGCCAAGAATAAAAATTTCTACAAAACGTCCGCGAGAGCATATCTGTATCTTACATACATCCCCCACTATGTTTTTACGTTTTCATGTTTTCCAACATTCTCCATTCAATTACAGAGGCGACAGTTTTCGAGCTAGCTAGGGGCGAGCCTATCATCCCAGTTACAGCCGTGTTAATGGGCGAGCCTATTACCCCAGATGCAGCCAGCAGCAAACTGTCAAGTCGTGTTGAGTTAAGACTTCAGAGAAGAGTGGATGTGTTTGGAGTTTCCCTGGAAGTGCAACTCGGCTTTTCTTCGTTTCGCCTGTGAACTTTTCGTTCCGAAAACTACATATAACACTCAAGTTAAGATTGGACGGAAGGGGAGTTGTGTTTCATGCACCTCTCTATTCTAAAAATGTCTGACAAGAATTCGTTGTACATGCATCTCCATGATATTATAATTAATAGCCCAGTCAGAGATTTTAACCCACGATGCCGAGACGAAAAACGGATATAGATCGTAGTTCATTGACATCGAAAAAATAAGCGCCTATCACGTTATGCATTCATAACTGTTCCCGGGCGAAACCGGGGCGGGTTGCTAGTAAAATATAAATCTGTGTCGAATCATAACATTGAGAGTAGCCTAGATCAAGCTGTTCCAGCCGAGCAGCTCGCCCGTGAGCAGCAGAGTACTCGCCGCCTTGTGTGAGTAAACCTGCAACATGCAATACAGCTCTGCTGTAGGGGCAGCCGTTACTAACTGTAAGCGGTGGATACGTCAAGATGGGCAGGAAGCGCATGGACTTGTACTATGACCTTCGCCCAGTGACGTATTGGCTATCACCCCCAGTCCCTCTCCAACATTGCTCCGAGCATTACTGCTGAGTACTCGCGTGTAGGCATACTCAAACTCGTGGATTTGGAACAGCCTGGCCTAGATGCTAAATGGTGTACTCATACCAAGTGTCCTCCCATTCTTTCTATATTTACGGCATATAATGTGCTGGGCAGTACGAATTGATTACCAGTTGGCATCTATACTCAAGCTGTACGACAGCATATAGAAATATGAGATGTCAAGTGAGGGTCAAACTGGCTTTGTTGTGACACCTGGGACTTACAGTACATAAGCTTACGTAAATATTATTTGTGGTATTCCGCTGCAGCTGCAGCATGCAATTATTGTGCAAGTGCTGTATTTATGGACGTCAGTAAGGCCTTTAACAGCATTAGACATGATCATTTCCCAGTCGTTATTGGCCACTGAATTACCTTAGCCTATAATACGCTAGAACACAAAATATAACCTACAAGTAAATAAAACGAAGAATGAAATCCAGGAGTGCCACACAAGTTTGACATATATAACTTATTATACGCAGTGCGATTTTTGATATAAATCGACCACCTCGTGGTCTAGTAGCTAGCTTACTTCGCTGTCACCCCTGAGGTCCTGTGTTCGATTCCCAGCTCTGCCAAGAAATTTGGTTCACTGTGAGGGTTGGAACGTGATTCACTTAGCCTTGTGAGGCATAATTCAGATGAGGTAGGTTCGATTCTCATATCAGCTATCCTTGAAGTGGTTTTCCATGGTTTCCCACTCCTACTTTCTTCGGCTTTTCTCAATTAATTGGGGTCACAGGAGCCAACCAGGATCATTTTGGATTTGGCCGGGGATTTAAGGCCGGATGCCCTTCCTGACGCCACGTGATTTTTCAGGTGAAAATTCCAACCCGCTGTCCCCGGGGTTCGAACCACGGCCGTCCGGGCCAAAGACGAGCAGCGAAGCCACTGCGCCATCACGCTCTCCTGGTTTCCCACTCCTAATACAGGTAAATGCCGAGATGCTTCCTAACTTAAAGGCACGGCCGCTTCCTTCCCAATCCTAGACTCCATTAAAAATATACACTCTTGTTTGAGTCTTCAGTCGACTGGTTTGATGCTGCTCTCCATGCCTCCCTGTACTGGGCTAATCGTTTCACCTCTGCCTTACATCCGAGGCAATCTGATTAATATATTCTAACCTTGGTCTACCCATACAGTTCTTGTCCTCAACCCTTCCATAACTAAGTTTGCTATTCCTGCCTGTCTTAGTATGTGTCCTACCAACCTATCTCTTCTCTTCATTAGCAGTCACCAGAAACATATCCCACTCGTCTTAATACTCCTGCATTTGTTACTGGATCTATCCATCTTATCTTCATCATTCTCCTGTAACACCATATTCAAAATGCTTCTATTCTCCTCTTTTCTGCTGCTCTAACTGTTCAAGTTTCACTTCCATAAAGCGCCACGCTCCATAAAAAGGCTTTCAAAAACGACTTTCTAATATAAAAATCTATATTTGATAACAGATTTCTTATCTGTAGAAATGCTTTCCTTTCTTGAGCCAACAAACTTTTTATATCCTCTTTGCTTCGTCCATCACTAGTTATTTTGCTTATATTCCAATACAGACACAAAATAATACAAGTTATCAGTTAAATTCTACATACATCCAAGCAATCTTAGATGACATTATCACGATGCCCAAGGCCATGAATGGAATAACAATAACAACAACTATGTTTGAAATCACCTTGATCTAAATCTGTGTGACCATCCCAACATGTACGAACAAATCACATTAGCGTAATATTAAAAAAAAAGCTTGTTCGTGATAAGTGATTTAAACTAAAATAATTCTATGCCAAGCGGTGAAGATGTTAGCAGAGTAGTCGATGAATGAAGTAGATATGTTTGTGCAAGTTGAAAATGATACTCGGATTTTCGGTACAGCATACCAGATTTTGCTGGTATTTTCTCAGGAGTGGTGAACCTGTAGTCTATTCTTGCACTTGGATTGTTGTGTTGGCAGCAAGCACAAGAGTGTAGTGCAGTATCTTTGACATAGTCTTTGATATCAGTGAAGTTCAGTGTCAAAAAACAATATGGTGTGAGTCGTGTGAATTGTGAACCTTTCCACAACAATTAATAAAATATGCATTCTAGAGGAGTCTATATGATTTACTGAGAATTGAACCTAACATTTTATGGCGACCGTGACAGGACTCATTCATATTAAAAGGCTCCCGTGAATAAAGAAGATGGAAAGACTCGCAAAGAAAGAATCGTAAAGCGGCGGTTATTTACGCGCTCACACAATCAACTAATGACCTCGTTAGTGAACCCGAGGGGCTTATGCTGACTGATATCGAACGCGGATCTCAGAGACTGTGATCTCAGTATAAAGGTTCCACCAGGGAACGAACCCGAGGTCTGTGGAGGGAGTTTCATTGTAAAAACCCCTAGAGAGAAGTGTATATTTAATCACTGGTGTGATTTCAGTTGATAATGACATTATTTATTAAAATAATGCAGGGAAATTGAGCAGAATACAGCATTATTAGACTACTTGGAGTAGGCTATACTGGACTTGGAGCACAGCAAGTGCAGAGTTTGACGTTTTACTAATAGGCTCAGAATTGTGGGAGGTGCTCCGTGGAGCCACGTCAATCTTTCTGACCTCGTTATGTCGTCTGGAGGAGGTTGGGGGCTTGAATAATGACCAGGTTATTCCCCGACTGAGAATGGAAATGAGAATGGGACGGGAAGATCCCAAGGAAAATCATTGATTACTCGTGATTGGAGTAACGAAATGACATGAGAGTTGCGCTCAGGTGAATCTTTAGCCAGGAGACTAATTTTAGAGCCTTTAATCTGCGAAATTGACGCATATTTAATGGAGTGCGGAAGGACAGAAGACTACGGTTGTTCGCGGCTGGATTTGAGGATGTTGCCAGGGATTCCCAGTGAGGTAGCGTCCCCACGCTATGGAGAAAGGAATTAATATTAATTAATTGGCCGAGCGATTCTTCAGCACGCAGATAGTTCTGGGATCAGAGAAGAGAAAGAACCCGATGAACATGGTTTCGAGACCAGAATCATGCTGGGAGAGGAGTCGAGTTAACGCGGGAAAATTTCGCTCTACTTTTTGTGTGAATCCAATATAAGGGAGTCGACCCTTGGCAGAGCACCCCAGTTGGAGCCAGTCTTACGCAGTTGCACCCCCAGTTTGTCACAGTTTGTCAGGAGAGTCGCAGACAGTCGTCAAGGCGGAACGTATGGCGATCCGGCTCATGGAGGACGCCCGAACAAAGACTTGTACATTTGAGTGAAGCATTTAATAAGCTTTTATTAATAATAGTCGTGCTGCGTGTGTACTCAGCAGTACGAACAATGGCGTGTTCACTTAGGAAGCAACGTGTGAGATACGTTGCAGAACCATTGTAAATAATAATTTGTGTAAAGTTATGGACAGTGTAAAGCGCAATGTATAAAATAGTGACTGATCATACAGGTCTAATGACGCTGGAATGCGCTGGGAGAAACTTTACGAATCATTTGGTAATGTCTTAAGAATACCAGATAATAACGCTCAGGACGGAAGTTAGCATATTTATGCAAAGCAGGAAGCTTACCGTAGGAGTATGGATAAACTGTTGGTGAATTCCGAGGGCAGGTGAACCAGACTTTCAATCAGGAGTTGGTAGGAGCACGGGAGATGCCGTCGACACCTGCAATTTTGATATCTTTGCTAGGGAATGTCAACCAATGAAAAGTGTACAAAGTGACGTGTGTTATGTATAAAGCATATGTGAAATATCTTTTAAATTAATGGTTTAATAAGTGTTATAAAGTGTCATGTGTTTTGGAAGCAATAGCTTCTTTATAGAAATCCAAAGTGTCGTGTGGTTCGCGGAAGATATGTATCATAAAATGTGTGTATTCAAGATGCAAATGTCACGCTAAACCTGCATATGGCAGGCGACCCGGAGGAATATGAGTGGGTGGAGCCACCATGAAGAGCTTATATATGTGAGTACCCCACAAATTATGGTTTAGTAGAGGTATAGGCCACTGCATGTTATGTGATTTCAGAGTTATAAAGATGCCAGTAAGAATCAGATTAGGAGATAGACTCTCCAGGTTTAATCATTTTTGTGTTGATTTTCATAGAGTTGAGATGTTAATGTGCATCAGTAAGTGGATTAATCGTTACCACTATTAATTAAAAATGGCAATCAGTTATGTAAATGGAACGAACACGGTTGTTCGGATTTTTGAGATGTTTAGTTGTGTCGGATTTTGGTAATTTATGTCAGTGAGGATAATAATAATGATAATAATGAATAAAATAAAGGTATGAATGAACGCATCAGGTAAAATGTTGTAAGCAAGAAATAGTTACGCTAATTGCAAGACTTCTCGATCTAGGCAGTAAGATTATACAGTAAGATTATATTAAGGGATTAAGAAAAGAGTTTATATCAGAATATATTGTAGTAATGGGAATATAATTATGCCAGGAATGGAAGAGCTTTTAGTGAATTGAATTTGCAGCTTATGTGAGAAGCTTATATAGTAATTGATAGATTTCTCTTAATATTATAGGACGAAGGTCGTAACATTCGGTCAGGAACCAGGTGGTCTATTCGACGGATGAAATCTCGTATGCCGTGGGGCATAATCGGAGATATGCTTTGTACCAGAGTGTATTTAGTGATATGAACCCTAACTCTGATGATGGATATGGAATGTTCCGGGTTGGAATCCCGTGATAGGTGAGGGGCAAACGATGGACACCTCCACTCTATCTGATTCCCCGAGAACTTATGATTTAATTGATTCTGCTCGTTGAAGCGAATCGTATTACGGCAGCATGTTATGGACTGACTGCAGCATTTGCTGAAGATACCGGTTACCTAATAGACCAATGTTTTATGAACGTCGTACCTTCATGTTGAAATGGGCTATGTGGTGCCAATTATTATTATCCTCGGGGTAGGAGTAAATGTAAAGCTCATTCAATACCTGTGTGCATAATATTCAGTTAAGAATCCATTGGGATATGTGTGTCATTGGGACAACAGTATTTGTCTGGTAAAATCTTATACTGCTTGGTGAAGGTAGCTTTTAGACGGGAAGCGAGGGTCGAGCTAATGTTGGAACCCCATTCCACTTCTATTGTATACAGGCCGCTCGGGTAGTGGGTCTGGACGGTCATGCGAACCGTGAAAGCAAGTTTGAAAAGAACAGATTTTAGACCCTGTTAATGACATGAAATGAAATATTGTTATATTGAGTAATGAAGCCATGTGGTTTAAGAACACATTGATAATTATAGATCACCCTGATGGTTCATGATTTTAGCTATCTAACGAATGGTTAGACGTTGCATTTGTACTGTCACTGACAACTTTTTCTGAAGTTGGTTACTAGATTCCACAGGCTACGCGCGCAAGGTAGTTTAATTGTACCATCCGACACAGCAATAACTTAACGTTTTTAAGATGAAATCACAAACGGCATGCAGTGGAACTATATAAATAGAGGAAGAGTAGGGGTAGCTTACATAATTATGGAGTTGCACGTAGACTGCTGTGCAACACCAAAATAGGCTAATGCATGTAAAGCATTTGGTGGGAGGAGAATGATCAAAACACACACGGTACACATAATTGTCAAATTAAGAGGTTTAAGGAATAAGTAATTTTGTGGAATTAAAGAAGTCACAATTGTATGACAGTAGTATCAATGTACAGTTTGTTTCTGAAGTCGTATGTGCATCTGCGCACTAGAGTATTTTGTGAAACTCATATAAGGGTAAAGGTTTGTGTTATGATATGCTTTTATTATGATTATATTATGTTCATATTAGTGGATTGTGGAAGTAATTTTTGTTTGCTTTTGTTTTTGATGGTTATGGGGATTGGTTTGTTTGTTTGAAGCCATGAATTGATTACTGAATTAAAGTTTTAGAATAGAGTTGTGCCTTGTCATTGTAGAGTTGATACCTTTTAGCCTCAAATCCAAAATATGCAACTGCTCAATGGGGAGACGGTACACGCCCGAGTCCTGATGCTAGCTGGAGGCGGAAGCATATTTTCCATCGAGATTACTCACATGGGTACATGGAAATTGATGTCCTGTACAGTGATTTGAGCTATAGGTACAACTGAAGTCGGTCTAGATCTAGTGCACACAACTCTATTAAAGTAACAATTAACGAAGTAAGGGATGACCGCTCCTAACCCTAGCTACGCTCCGATACGAACAATATAAATTTTGATAAGCACCTTCTATAAGCATGATAATATTCTATTTATCATGGAGCTGGTAGGTGGGCCGGTTTTAAATGCAGGTCACTAGGCGCAGAGGTGCATTCTCATTATCATGGCGAGACCCAAGTGGGGCATTCGACAGTACAACCGAGACCTTGGAGGCTTGCTGCGATGTCTTAACGTGGACCACCTCCCATGGACTAATTATCATGGGCCTGGCAACGTGGGGCGGTATTAATTCTTTATGGAACCGCCTGCGTCAGTGCAATATGAGCGATCTTGGCATTGCACCAACCGGGCATGATACCAATCTAATTATCATGGCGCCCAACGTGGGGCCTATGGGATTTAGGGAAAACCCATAGATTTTTATGGTATTTCATGGGGAAAACCATAGTAATTGTTTTTTGCCTCAAACTGTGTTTGAGTGATTTTTGAGTTCAGTAGGCTTTTAATGTAACGCAGAATCTCTCGATTGAGAAGAGGATTACCCAAGGGTATGAGCGCTACATACCAGATCCAAAATTTATCATAATATTGACAGGTTTTGTACGACTTTACAATATGTGTACAGTGTTTGATGTTTCTCTTCAAAACATATCCACACATTTTTCCAGGAAGCCTGCCTGCATATCAAAGTGTATTATTGTAAAGATGTCTGGCACAGAGGAGATCCTGCAGGTCATTGCAGGGTTGAAACAGCATTTTGATGCTGTTAACGAGCAAAATAAGCTGGAAGCTAAGGCTGTCCAGAATGAAATAAACACTCGTTTAGATGCCAATCAGGAGGCAATTAATCATAAGCAGAGTGAATTAAGTAACCGTTTGGATGCTAACCAGGTTGAATTGAGTAAGTGGTTAGATGCCAATCAGGAGGCAATTAATGCGAATCAGGTTGCAATGAATGCAAATAAGGTTGAATTAAATGATAAGTTAGGTCAAATGCAAGAGGTTATTAAGACCGAAGTAACAGAAACTGATGTAAGCATTGTATCAGAAATGCAGGTTAAAACAGATAAACGTTTCGAGGCTATAGAAGCCAAGCTCGAAAGTAACTTACAAGCGTGTAGGCATGCTCAGGATGAAACCAACAGCATGTTAGATGCGTTATCTAACGACATTAAGGATATTCAAATCCAAAATGAGGCGAATCTCGAACGCCAAGCGAAACAATTTTCAGAGTTTACGAGAACGGTAGATCAGAGGTTAGAGGAGAACGACTCTAAATGGGACCAGAAATTGAAGAGCTATGCTAGAGCAATTAACGGTGATCTAAAGAAACAGGATCAGAATATCTTAGGTCAATGCCAGGAAATAGGTGAAATTAAAGCCGTCGTTAACGAGAGTAAAGAGCTGGTAGGAAATCTGAAGGGTCAGATGTGCAAAGTTCATCAAGAACTGGACCAAGTTCAAAGTGACATTGTTGTAGTCACCAAAAGGCAAGAGGAGAATAGAGGTGAAATTGTTAAGGTCCAGATGGAAATGTCAAAGGTCAATGGACACATTCGAGAGGAAATCAAAGGATTGAGAGAAGAACTCGAAGTGAGAGAAGGCCAGAAGACAGAGGCAAGCGGCAAGACCCTTGCTCAGATAAAAGAAGATGTAGAGGATGAAATCTCCCATATCAAACAAAGCCAAAAGGAAGACAAGAAGAAAATATTTCAAGTAGCTGAGGAAAATCGAGATAGGCTTACCAGAATCGAGAAGGAGGTAATTGCTCGACTGGAAAGAGCGGAGATGCGCCACAATCAAATGGAGACTAGGATAATCGCACAGGAAGAAACCCTTCTGAAAGATCCTAAGTCAAGTGAAGGCAGCATGGAAGATATGAGGAAAACAAGGTGGGCAGACTTAGAAACCCAACCGATAATCAGGAATGCTACAGGCCCAGGCGAAAGTCCTTATATGACGCCAGGTGTACCAATTGCAGCATCAACGCCACATGAAAATGCTATGCACACCCAGGTGATAAACGTAATCAGGGCAAGCGAAGAAAAACCAAGGAAATTCTCAGGTAGCCACTGTAACATGACACCAAAATATTGGTTGAAGGAAGTGACTGAATATCTGAATGATGCACGGATACCGCCAGAGCGCAGGCTACGAGCCATTGAGAAACTAACAGAGGGAGAATGTGCATTATGGTTTCGCAGTTTCCGGTATACTTTCGATACTGTTGAGGAGTTTCGGGAGGCATTTTTGAAGAGATACTGGGATCCAGCGGTCCAACAGAATTTACGGTTGGATTTATATTCAAAAAAATACAGTACTAACAACCCAACGAAGTACGCAGAATTTTTTATATCGCAGATGTGTCGCTTCAAAGAACTGGATCAAAAACCGAGCGAGCTGGAATTATGTATTGCTATCGCCAAGCAGCTTCCATACGAGGTCCAAAGAATGCTAATCTCGGCTAATGCGAAAACTGCTATAGAAATGGAGACAGTTCTTAGACAACTGGACCTCACAACAGCAAATACGATGCGTCAGAGTCGAACCGAGGAACAGGTACACGTGACCAACACGCAGACTGACCAACATCAAGCTCCAAGGAACAACAAAGCTACGAGCACAGAAACATTAGATTCCTACGGACGGCAATGGGAACAGGAACCCAGAAGGTGGCAGTCTAAGTACAAAGGGAATGCTAGTAGAGGAGGAAGAGGTCGAAATTCGTGGAATAAGCAGAATACCAGGGGTAGACCGTACCAAAACAATGGAGGTAACAATGGCCAAGAAGGCAACAATAGAAATTGGAGACCCCAAGAAAGAAGAAGTAACTTCGATGACGAGGTAGAAGAACGATATCACGCTTCATTGCGATACCTCGAGGAAAGGGGAGATGAGCCCCAAAAACAACAAGTCCGCTGGCAAGAAGTTATGCAGAACAGGACATCGCCAGACAGATATGGAGATGGAGCTAAGAGTTTGGAGCTGCAGCGCAGCGAACAGGAGAGAAGAAACTCCAAGGGGACGGGCGCTGTAGAAAAAAAAACGCCAAAATTAGAAGAGTTCGAGACTGAGGGATGGAAGTCTGTTAACATCATCAATTGGATAGCCAAACCAGAAGAGCTAATCGAGGATACAGGAGGATCATAGGTCATGGTCAATAGAGAATTGCCTATTATAATCGTAAGAGTGGCAGGATTGAAAATAAGGAGTTTGTTAGACACGGGGTCGACAGTGAGCCTTATGACACAAGCTTTATATAATGAAATAGCCCAGAGAGAGAATATTTTGAAAATACCGATCTCTAGTGTCAAAATAAAAGGGGTAATTCCAGACAGAACGATGATATGTAAATATCACGTATTCCTAGATTTACAGATAGGAGGCTCTATTTTCTCACAGAGTTTTCTGTTAGTAATAAAACTGCCTTATAACCTACTTATTGGGGCGGAATTTATCAGGGAATACAGAGTGATAATAGACCTAGCACAGGACAGGGTTATGTTCCATGTGAATGAGGAAGCCGAAGGCTTGGAGGTCGCACTCAATGAGATTGAAACAGGGTCAAGTGAACAAGTATGGCATACATACAGAAACGTGGCTGAGGAAGAAGTGTTAGCTATGGAGCAGTTAGAAGAAGAGCTGAAAACACTAGCCACAGACCTGGAGAAAGATTTGGAACCCGAATTGGAAGAAAATATTTCGGAAAAACTAGAAGAAGCGAAAATTGGGCTAAAAGAGAAGGAAAATTTAAAGCAATTATTACTGGAACAGAAGGAAGTCTTTGATTCGAGACCTGGTCGTATAAAGAACTTCACTTATGCTTTTCAAGTCAGTGATTGGACACCATTTAGGCAGAAACCCTACCCTATAGCCCAAAAGCATTATGCCAAAGTGAAAGAGGCAATTCAGGAGATGTTGGAGGCCGGTGTTATTGAGAAGACACCTACGCCTTATGTAAGTCCATTGGTAATTGTACCGAAGACAGACGGAACTGTCAGAGTATGTCTGGACCCGAGACATTTAAATTTGAAGGTTATTCCGGAATTTGACCAAGTGCCACCTATTAAAGAGATCCTCAGGAATTTCAAAGGGAAAACCGTATTCACAAATTTGGACATCACATCCAGTCTCCACCATCTTGAATTAGAGAAGAAAACTAGTCTGTTGACAGGATTTATGTTTGATCAACACACATACACATTTTTAAGGCTACCTTTTGGGTTGAAAACAGCTGGTTCAGCACTGATAAGAGCGTTAGATCGCAATCTATCAGATGATGTGAAAGAGAGTACCTTCAGATATGTAGACGACATTCTACTCACATCAGAATCTCTGGAGGAGCACATGAGAGACCTGAAGAAGTTGCTAGATGACCTTCGAGAAGCTAACTTTAAGGTTAATATCAAGAAATCGCACTTCTGTCAGAGGGAAGTCAAATTCCTAGGGCATGTTATTGATGCAAATGGAGTTAAGCCTAATCAAGATAAATTGGAGGTAATTCGAAATTTCCCTCGACCCACGAAAGTAAAGCACGTCCGACAGTATTTGGGAGTAATTGGATTCTTTTCGAACCACTGCCCAAACTATACTACGACAGTAGCACCCCTGCAGGACCTATTGAAGAAAGGCGGCAGATGGAATTGGACGGAGCAATGTCAGGAAGCATTCGTGAGGTCAAAACAAATGCTTTTGGAATATGTGAAACTGGGATACCCGGATTATACCCAGAAGTTCATCATACAGACGGATGCATCACTCATTGGGATTGGAGCGATGCTATTCCAGGAAAATGTTGACCAGCCTGAAAAGAAAGTCTTTATTGTCTTTATAAGTAGGAGGCTGAAAGCCCATGAGAAAAATTACACGATTACAGAGATAGAGTTGCTCGCAATTTTGTACGCGTTGCAATCATGGCATAAACTCGTGTATGGCTTTCAAATAGTCCTCAGAACAGACCATAAAGCTTTAACATTTTTGTTAAAGACAGACTTGTCTAGCCAGAGATTGACAAGATGGTCCCTGTATATTCAGCAATTTAATGTGGAAATAGAATACTGTCCAGGGAAAGAGAATGTAATACCGGACATATTAAGCCGTTACCCTAGAGAAGAGGAAGCGCTAGCTGTCCACATTGAGAATCGAGATCAGAAGACGTTGGATGACTTGAGGAATCTTACCAACCTACAACGCGAAGACCCGTGGTTGAAGATGATGATCGATTACTTCGAGGGACGTTTAGCAAGGGGAACTGCAATATACACAGAGGCAGAGGCATTGGCAACAGATTACGTATGGTATAATCAGATACTACACTAGTGGGATGATGTAGATCATACACGTCAAAGGATTGTGATTCCTGCATCTTTGCAGAGGAGATTGGTGTGGCTAGCACACAGAGCATTTGGACATCCAGGGATAGACACAATTTGTGCTGTGTTGAAAGAAGCATTTACTTGGCCAAAGTTGAGAGAAACGGTGAGAAATGCTATTAGGACATGTGATCTATGCCAAAGGGTAAAGCCAAATCCCTTTTTAATGAGGCAACGACCTATCCCGTTGTTACCGGAGAAGCCAAGGCAGTTATTGAGCATAGACAACTTTGGACCACTGCCTAGAGCACGTAGAGGCAATAGACACATTTTTGTTGCCATGGATGTATTTTCAAAAATGGTGGTATTATGCCCCATACAGAAGACAATTTCAAAGCAGGTATTGAAACGCCTGAAAGAGAGAGTTATTCCGATTCTTGGGAAGCCGGATAACATACTCTCAGACCACGGAAGTTGCTTCACAAGTGCAGAATTTCGTCGAGAACTGGAGACTCTAGGAATTAGGCAGATTTTATCTACCATTCGCCATCCTGAGGCAAGTCCAGTTGAAAGAGTAATGAGAGAGATCCAGGAATACATGAAGATCTACTGCTCTGAAGCGAATTGGCGTTGGATTGAATTCCTAGAAGTAATTGAATACTGTATAAATAATACCGTACATGAGGCGACAGGTCAGGTTCCCGTGACTCTACATTTGGATCAGAGACCGGAAAGACCGTGGACTGGTGTCATTCCATTACCAGTAGACGCACAGCCAGGACGAGAATTGAGGATCCAACGGACCTTCGAATATCTCAAAGCACAGGTGGAGAGACGTCAGGGAAGAAACCGTGCGAAGAGGTATCACAGACCGCTTCTCGTCGGAGAGAAAGTTTTAATCAGGAAACCAGCCAGTTCAGATCCAGAGGCACGGAAGTATAAGAAGTTCATTTTTGCTTACCATGGCCCGTTCGAGGTGATCAGAGACCTACAAAACAATGCATACAGGTTAAAGCATTTAGAAACTGGAAACGAGGTCGTTATGAATGCGGCCAATTTAAAAATTTATTATTCGCCAGAAGAATTCGACGAACAAGAAGAAGTATTAACAGCGCACACCCAACTGAACGTGGATGGCGAAGTCAGCCAGGCAGTCAGACCTGAAAGTTCACGCAGCGAGACGGAACGAGCAGCCGACAGCTTGCCCAGTGGAAGGGACATACAGCAAGAATGCCAGTGTCTGCGAGAATTCTACAAAGAAATGGTTGAAGTAGCGAGGGAAGTTGAGGCCATAAATGCGACCCTCCGCCTTGAGAATGAACAGCTTAGAGAGAGCGCAGTGTGGAAGGGGGAACGGAACTAACCTACTCGCAGCCAGACGAGGTGAAGGACCCCACATGTAAACACAGACAGTGGTAGACAGTCAGCTGGTTACTTATAGAGAGTCATTTGCAATCGACTTCTATACGTTTTTCAAGGGGAATATGAACCCGAGGGGCTTATGCTGACTGATATCGAACGCGGATCTCAGAGACTGTGATCTCAGTATAAAGGTTCCACCAGGGAACGAACCCGAGGTCTGTGGAGGGAGTTTCATTGTAAAAACCCCTAGAGAGAAGTGTATATTTAATCACTGGTGTGATTTCAGTTAATAATGACATTATTTATTAAAATAATGCAGGGAAATTGAGCAGAATACAGCATTATTAGACTACTTGGAGTAGGCTATACTGGACTTGGAGTACAGCAAGTGCAGAGTTTGACGTTTTACTAATAGGCTCAGAATTGTGGGAGGTGCTCCATGGAGCCACGTCAATCTTTCTGACCTCGTTATGTCGTCTGGAGGAGGTTGGGGGCTTGAATAATGACCAGGTTATTCCCCGACTGAGAATGGAAATGAGAATGGGACGGGAAGATCCCAAGGAAAATCATTGATTACTCGTGATTGGAGTAACGAAATGACATGAGAGTTGCGCACAGGTGAATCTTTAGCCAGGAGGCTAATTTTAGAGCCTTTAATCTGCGAAATTGACGCATATTTAATGGAGTGCGGAAGGACAGAAGACTACGGTTGTTCGCGGCTGGATTTAAGAATGTTGCCAGGGATTCCCAGTGAGGTAGCGTCCCCACGCTATGGAGAAAGGAATTAATATTAATTAATTGGCCGAGCGATTCTTCAGCACGCAGATAGTTCTGGGATCAGAGAAGAAAAAGGAACCCGATGAACATGGTTTAGAGACCAGAATCATGCTGGGAGAGGAGTCGAGTTAACGCGGGAAAATTTCGCTCTACTTTTTGTGTGAATCCAATATAAGGGAGTCGACCCTTGGCAGAGCACCCCAGTTGGAGCCAGTCTTACGCAGTTGCTCCCCCAGTTTGTCACAGTTTGTCAGGAGAGTCGCAGACAGTCGTCAAGGCGGAACGTATGGCGATCCGGCTCATGGAGGACGCCCGAACAAAGACTTGTACATTTGAGTGAAGCATTTAATAAGCTTTTATTAATAATAGTCGTGCTGCGTGTGTACTCAGCAGTACGAACAATGGCGTGTTCACTTAGGAAGCAACGTGTGAGTTAGTTGCAGAACCATTGTAAATAATAATTTGTGTAAAGTTATGGACAGTGTAAAGCGCAATGTATAAAATAGTGACTGATCATACAGGTCTAATGACGCTGGAATGCGCTGGGAGAAACTTTACGAATCATTTGGTAATGTCTTAAGAATACCAGATAATAACGCTCAGGACGGAAGTTAGCATATTTATGCAAAGCAGGAAGCTTACCGTAGGAGTATGGATAAACTGTTGGTGAATTCCGAGGGCAGGTGAACCAGACTTTCAATCAGGAGTTGGTAGGAGCACGGGAGATGCCGTCGACACCTGCAATTTTGATATCTTTGCTAGGGAATGTCAACCAATGAAAAGTGTACAAAGTGACGTGTGTTATGTATAAAGCATATGTGAAATATCTTTTAAATTAATGGTTTAATAAGTGTTATAAAGTGTCATGTGTTTTGGAAGCAATAGCTTCTTTATAGAAATGCAAAGTGTCGTGTGGTTAGCGGAATATATGTATCATAAAATGTGTGTATTCAAGATGCAAATGTCACGCTAAACCTGCATATGGCAGGCGACCCGGAGGAATATGAGTGGGTGGAGCCACCATGAAGAGCTTATATATGTGAGTACCCCACAAATTATGGTTTAGTAGAGGTATAGGCCACTGCATGTTATGTGATTTCAGAGTTATAAAGATGCCAGTAAGAATCAGATTAGGAGATAGACTCTCCAGGTTTAATCATTTTTGTGTTGATTTTCATAGAGTTGAGATGTTAATGTGCATCAGTAAGTGGATTAATCGTTACCACTATTAATTAAAAATGGCAATCAGTTATGTAAATGAAACGAACACGGTTGTTCGGATTTTTGAGATGTTTAGTTGTGTCGGATTTTGGTAATTTATGTCAGTGAGGATAATAATAATGATAATAATGAATAAAATAAAGGTATGAATGAACGCATCAGGTAAAATGTTGTAAGCAAGGAATAGTTACGCTAATTGCAAGACTTCTCGATCTAGGCAGTAAGATTATACAGTAAGATTATATTAAGGGATTAAGAAAAGAGTTTATATCAGAATATATTGTAGTAATGGGAATATAATTATGCCAGGAATGGAAGAGCTTTTAGTGAATTGAATTTGCAGCTTATGTGAGAAGCTTATAGAGTAATTGATAGATTTCTCTTAATATTATAGGACGAAGGTCGTAACATTAGGTCAGGAACCAGGTGGTCTATTCCACGTATGAAATCGGAGATATGCTTTGTACAAGAGTGTATTTAGTGATATGGACCCTAACTCTGATGATGGATTTGGAATGTTCAGGTTGGAATCCCGTGATAGGTGAGGGGCAAACGTTGGACACCTCCACTCTATCTGATTCCCCGAGAACTTATGATTTAATTGATTCGGCTCGTTGAAGCGAATCGTATTACGGCAGCATGTTATGGACTGACTGCAGCATTTGTTGAAGATACCGGTTACCTAATAGACCAATGTTTTATGAACCTCGTACCTTCATGTTGAAATGGGATATGTGGTGCCAATTATTATTATCCTTGGGGTAGGAGTAAATGTAAAGCTCATTCAATACCTGTGTGCATAATATTCAGTTAAGAATCCATTGGGATATGTGTGTCATTGGGACAACAGTATTTGTCTGGTAAAATCTTATACTGCTTGGTGAAGGTAGCTTTTAGACGGGAAGCGAGGGTCGAGCTAATGTTGGAACCCCATTCCACTTCTACTGTATACAGGCCGCTCGGGTAGAGGGTCTGGACGGTCATGCGGACCGTGAAAGCAAGTTTGAAAAGAACAGATTTTAGACCCTGTTAATGACATGAAATGAAATATTGTTATATTGAGTAATGAAGATATGTGGTTTAAGAACACATTGATAATTATAGATCACCCTGATGGTTCATGATTTTAGCTATCTAACGAATGGTTAGACGTTGCATTTGTACTGTCACTGACAACTTTTTCTGAAGATGGTTACTAGATTCCACAGGCTACGCGCGCAAGGTAGTTTAATTGTACCATCCGACACAGCAATAACTTAACGTTTTTAAGATGAAATCACAAACGGCATGCAGTGGAACTATATAAATAGAGGAAGAGTAGGGGTAGCTTACATAATTATGGAGTTGCACGTAGACTGCTGTGCAACACCAAAATAGGCTAATGCATGTAAAGCATTTGGTGGGAGGAGAAAGATCAACACACACACAATACACATAATTGTCAAATTAAGAGGTTTAAGGAATAAGTAATTTTGTGGAATTAAAGAAGTCACAATTGTATGACAGTAGTATCAATGTACAGTTTGTTTCTGAAGTCGTATGTGCATCAGCGCACTAGAGTATTTTGTGAAACTCATATAAGGGTAAAGGTTTGTGTTATGATATGCTTTTATTATGATTATATTATGTTCATATTAGTGGATTGTGGAAGTAATTTTTGTTTGCTTTTGTTTTTGATGGTTATGGGGATTGGTTTGTTTGTTTGAAGCCATGAATTGATTACTGAATTAAAGTTTTAGAATAGAGTTGTGCCTTGTCATTGTAGAGTTGATACCTTTTAGCCTCAAATCCAAAATATGCAACTGCTCAATGGGGAGACGGTACACGCCCGAGTCCTGATGCTAGCTGGAGGCGGAAGCATATTTTCCATCGAGATTACTCACATGGGTACATTATCAAACTGAAACGGAAAAAGTGCAAGTGCAACTTGAAATCCTTCAAGAAAAGTATGATGATATCTCTAATTTAGATGGATTAATATTTCAACAGATGATAGACGTCGAGTGTGAGGATGACGAAATAGAAGAGGAATGTGAATCAGCTGATGATTACAAACACAAATTCCTTAGCTGTAGAACAAAAGCAACACGTTTTATGAATCCCGTTTTTTCCATTACCCCTTCACAAATTGTAGTGAATGACAATGTTTGTGATAAAAAGAAATATAGACTTCCAAGAATAGAATTTAAGAAATTTTCTGGTGAAATAATTGATTGGTCATATTTTTGGAGCCAGTTCCGTAAAATTCACGATGATGAGGACATTGGGAAGGAAGATAAATTCCAATATTTAATTCAGGCTATGACAGAAGGTTCCAGAGCATATGAATTAGTTACTAGTTTTCCACCCACTGCCGAGAATTATGACAAAGCTATAGAGAGTCTTCAAGCTCGATTTGGTAGAGTGGACTTGCAGGTGGAAGTTTATGTTCGTGAATTGCTCAAACTAGTATTGACGAGTGCAGTCAATTCCAAAGAAAGGCCAACACTGAGTAGCTTGTATGATAAATTAGAGTCACATCTCAGATCGCTGGAAAGTTTAGGCGTTACTACAGAAAAATGTACTGCAATGCTGTATCCCCTAATTGAATCATCTTTGCCAGAACACCTATTAAGAGCATGGCAGAGGAATACTTCCTTCAGGTGTGATTCCGTATCCAAAGATCGTTTGCAGCAGCTCATGGCTTTTCTTCAAAATGAAGTAGGAAGTGAAGAAAGAATTTCATTGGCTATGAAAGGGTTTAGTATTAGCACATCCCAAGGATCTAAGATTAAGGGAGACAAGAAACCAAGGGATGTCACTGAACCAAATATACCTACTGCTTCTGCTTTGTTTGCTGATGTTTCTAAGAGACAGGAGTGTGTTTTTTGTCTTAAACCTCATTCGACCCCAGAGTGCATTAAAGCACAAAAAATGACTGTAGGGGAGAAAAGGAAAATCTTAACTGATAAACACTGTTGCTTCAATTGTTTAAAAAATGGCCATGCAAGTAGAGCTTGTGATTGTCAGGTGCATTGTTTGTGGTGGTAAACATGTGGTATTAATGTGTTATAAGCTCCGTGACAAAGAAAATGAAAGTGTGTCCAAACAGAATTACGAGGGAGACAGGAATTTGGTTCTCCAGGATGGCAATAATGTGGATAAGGCTTTAGCTAATGTGTCTTGTTCTCCTGAGGTGTACTTGCAAACCCTGGCAGTTGTCGTTAAAGGAAAGGGTAAACAAAAAACTGTACGAGTTGTCATTGATACTGGGTCTACTAAATCCTACATTGCACGTGACCTAGCCGAAGAAATGGGGTATCAGTCAGTCAGAAAGGAAACGTTAATACATTCCTTGTTTGGTGGAGTACGTTTTCGAGTAGCAAAACATGACTGTTAGAGAATAAGTTTAAAGCGATTGGAGGGAAACTATTCCAAGGAGCTGGAAGTTTTAAGCCAAGAGATAATTTGTGAAGATGTCCCATATATTAAGAATGGCTCTTGGAGTGAGGAGATAAGGGATCTGAAAATATGTTTAACTGATGTACGAGAGCGAGGGCCTGTGCAGATTCTGATTGGGGCCGATAAGGCGGGTGAACTGCTCACTGGGAGGAAACATCAACTAAAATGTGGCCTAGTTTTGGTGGAGACTTCCCTAGGGTGGACACTAATGGGAAAAGTCATAGGTAACAAGGCACAAAGGGATTCGGCATCATTATTAGTGTCATCATTGTTTTCCCAACATACAAGATCAGGCCTGATCTCTGGGACTTAGAAATTCTTGGAATTACTGACCCTGTTGTGAAAGAATCTATCGTTGAGAGGAATGAGCGTGTTAGAAATAACTTCCTTGAGACTGCACGACTGAATGAAGATAACAGATATGAAGTGTGTCTGCCTTGGAGTGAACATCATCCACCTCTCCCTGACAACAGAGAAATTGCTCAGCACAGATTAGAAATCACTACAAAGAAACTACAAGCTGAACAACATTATCAGGAGTACGATAATGTCTTACGAAGTTGGTTGGAGCAAGGAATCATCGAGAGGGTACCTGAAGAAGAACTGAAGAATAGTGGACACTATCTACCTCACCGACCTGTCTTCAAAGAAAACAGCACCACCAAGATCAGGCCTGTTTTTGATGCCTCGGCGAAGCAGAGAAACGCTCCATCTCTGAACGAATGTATTGAAAAAGGGCCTAACTTCATAGAGTTGATCCCTAGTTCGCTACTGAAGTTCAGAGAAAATGAGATCGGTGTGACGGCCGATGTAGAAAAAGCATTTCTTCAAATAAGTGTCAATCCTAGAGACCGTGGTTTTCTGAGATTCCTTTGGTTTGAGGAGGAAAGTACAGGGAAGGTAGAAGTGTTCCGTCACAATAGAGTTGTCTTTGGACTTGCATGTTCTCCGTTCCTATTGTCGGCAACCATCAAACTCCACTTGAACGAGTTGAAGAGACAAACAGTCGATAATAGTTCCTACTCAACTTCAACAATAGAAAGATTGGAAGAATGTTTTTATGTGGATAACTGTGCTATTAGTGTTAACAACAGAAATGACCTTCATTCATTCATGCGAGAGGCAAGCATAATAATGGATAAGGCATCTTTCAATCTCCGAGGGTGGGAGTATTCTCAGGAAGGTACAGCTGAAAATCTTACTCATGTGCTGGGGCTCATTTGGAATAAAGGAGAAGACACCATCGAACTGAATCTAACTCGTGTTAACGATTTCAAATATGATGTAATCACCGAAAGAGCTATACTAGGAGCTGCACATAAGGTGTTTGACCCTATTGGCTTCTCATGTCCATTATTTCTCTGTCCAAAATTAATCTTGCAAGAACTATGGGCCACTGACTTGGGTTGGGACACCAGAGTAGACGAAACAACAAAGAGAAGATTCATGAAGTGGTTGGCAGAACTACCTCAGCTGTCTGAGATTAAGATTCCTAGATGTTTGATCGGTAGTGTCCAGTCGGTTGAAGATATATCTCTTCACGTGTTCTGCGACGCCAATCAAACTGCGTATGCTGCAGTTATATTCTTGCGAATTCAGAGGATTGACAACATAGAGCTACGATTTGTACAAGCCAAGACAAGAGTGGCACCCAAGAAGAGTATCACCATACCACGCCTGGAATTATTAGCAGCTACAATAGTGGTTCGACTAGTGACGTCAGTACTGCCAACATTAACTGCAAAAGAAATCGTTACTTATTATTGGAGTGACTCGTCGACTGTATTGTCCTGGATCAAGTTAAACGAACCTTGGGGGACCTTCGTGTGGAACAGAGTGCAAGAAATTCGAAGACTGTCCAGAATAGAACAGTGGCGGCATGTTCCAGGAACCATGAATCCGGCTGACCTGGCATCAAGGGGATGTAGCACGAAACAGTTACTTCAACAGAGATGGTGGGAAGGGCCAAAATGGCTAAAACAATCCACTACACAATGGCCTAGCCCCGAAATTTCAACAAACGATGATTAAGTCTTCCAAGAAAGAAAAAAGACGGTGTTAGAAGACAAGTCCAATACCCAAGAATGGCACCTTGACTATTTCTCAAGTTTCCGTAGAACAGTTCGTATGATAGGATGGATCTTGAGGTTTCTGTATAATTGTCGACAGAAAAATAATAGAAGAACTACCGAACTATCCATTGAAGAAACCACAGAAGCAGAAAAAGTCGTGATGAAGTTCATACAAAAGGAGTGTTTTGTTGGTGAAAAGGATGAAAGATTCAACTCACTATGTGTTTTCATGGATGATGAGGGAGTGATGAGACTGAAAACAAAAATTATATCGCGCAAAGATGATTATGCTTTCCGTTGTCCTGCTATCCTTCCTGCGAAGCATACAGCAGTTCACGCTCTCATTAGGGAGAAGAACAAAGACTTATGTCATGCTGGAACCCAGATTCTGCTCAGTGGGCTCAGACAGAAATATTGGATCCTTGGAGGAAGGAGAACGGTGAAGGGTGCAATTAAGACATGTGTTGTCTGCAGAAGGTACCATGGAAATCATCTTGAAACAGAACAAACTCATCTCCCCATAGACAGAGTAAGAGAAGCCTCAATTTTTGAAATAACAGGGGTCGACTTTGCCGGGCCTCCGATTTTGAAAGGTGGAGAGAAAGCCTGGGTCTGTCTGTTCAAGTCTGCGGTTTTTCGTGCAGTACAGCTGGAGCTAGTAACATCTTTGGCTACTGCAACATTCCTCGAAGCTTTTCGGCGCTTCGTGTCCAGACGTGGAAGGCCAATGATTGTCTATAGTGACAATGGGACAAACTTTCCAGGCACCTGCAATATGTTGGAGACAATTCAGTGGGATAAAATTGCTGAATATAGTTCTGTACACCAAATTAAATGGAAATTCAATCCTCCCACTGCAGCATGGTGGGGAGGATGGTGGGAGAGGCTGATTGGTGTCCTAAAACAAATGCTCAGGAAAGTTCTGGGAAAGTCATGTCTGTCGTACCAAGAAATGATGACTGTTCTGTGTGACATTGAAGCTGTCATGAATTCACGACCACTTACCTGTCCAATCATGGAGAAGACTTGATGGCTATCACCCCTGCAATGTTCCTATAGGAAGTCAAGGAGATTGGAATGCCCGATATCGACATGATAGAGGACATAAAACTTGACCGAAGATTCAGGTACAGACAGAAAGTAAAGGAAACATTAAGGGTAAGATTCAGGAATGAATATCTTGGACAGCTAATACAGAAGAACCACATTAGGAAAAGTCATCACAAACCCTGCGTAGGTGAAGTAGTACTGATAGCCAGTGACAACACGAAGAGACTAGACTGGCCGCTGGCAAGAGTGACGGAGGTCATCCCTGGCAAAGGTGGTGTCGTGAGAGTTGTTCGCTTGGCGACTACAAAAGGAGAGCTACTGAGGCCAGTACAGAGGGTGTATCCACTTGAAGTGACATCTGGAGAAGATCATGCTTTAAGACTGCAAGGTGAGCGGAATGAAAATGAGAAGAAGGAGAAACATCCAAAGATGGTTAAACCATCTACTAATACTTCTGATCTCATCAAAACCAGTAGTGGGAGAGTGGTGGTTAAACCAAAGAGATATTTTGAGTGACTTATTTATTTCTGTGTTCATTTATTTTGTGAAAATATATGTGTTATGTTATTTTATTGTTTTGTTGAGTTGTTTCCACAACTCAAGGTGGGAGAATGTTGTGTTGGCAGTAAGCACAAGAGTGTAGTGCAGTATCTTTGACATAGTCTTTGATATCAGTGAAGTTCAGTGTAAAAAAACAATATGGGGTGAGTCGTGTGAATTGTGAACCTTTCCACAACAATTAATAAAATATGCATTCTAGAGGAGTCTATGTGATTTATTGAGAAGTGAACCTAACATGGATAATGTATTTCATTTTCATGATTTTCGTACCTCATTTCATATTCTGGGACTCATCACCAATTGAAATTACTGTCAATTATCACTACTCCACTGGAAATATGTATTTAATTACTACGTAAATATGTGTTTTCGTTTCTTGCTCATTCAACGACAAATGCCATGTTTCTTTGACGCATCAGGTTTCTTCACCTCTTACCGATGCACACACATTGATGTTACATTACTGTTACTAACATGGGATACCAAATACACCCTGTAATTATTGTGAAAAAGCATTAATTGGAAAATTGATTGTTCTGGATAAAGGTTATTGATGCGTGATTACCACCACTGTGCGTGACAAACCCCAGGCCTGCAGGGCCACTCTGCCTAAGCAAAAACCAATGTGGTCTGGAAAAAGATTAGTGATGAATAGGACCATGTGCGCAGTGTTGGCAATATTGTATTTGTCCTACAATTCACGCGTATTTGCAGATCTCTGTTTTCAATAAGTTAATAGAAAATGGGAAAATAAGAAAGAAAATCGTAGCAAGGGTAGCATAATAATCTGTTTCGTTCATTCAAAACGGTCGTTGCTTGCCTCAAAGTTATTTTCAGTAACAAGGAATCATCGTAGTAGTTCTCCTACTTGGTTGGTTGGTCCCTTAGTTTAGGGGCTGCAACAACGCGGTCATGTAGCCCCGTGTACTTTGGGTGTGTGTAGAATCTGTCTGATAACCGGTGTTAATTATGATGACTGTATTAGTGTGTGTTATCTGTTTTCAATTCAAGTAAGGATTGCAGACGATAATTTCAAGTAGTTCCTACTTTCGCTACCAAATGCTACCGTCCACGACACCTAGCTGTGAACTTGGCTACTACTAGAAGCCATCGCAACCAGCGCCTGGTGACGAAACTTGAAACTTAAGAGCATTAATCAAACCTAACCTACAAATTTTGCTTCACACAACTTTAGTTAGTGGAAGGTTCTTTTACATGCCATAAATCTATGACACGGGTCCGCAGGCTTTACTTTGCCTCCCAAGGAGGGATTTTTAACGCTCTTGAAACATACGATGACTTCGGCAGGGTTTGAACCCGCAACCTTGGGCATAGACGCTCAGCATGCTACCAACTACGCCACCGAAGCGACCACTGTAGGCTTAAATAATATAATGTTTTGTTGTATTAGGAACTTGGACAATATAGTTATTTCAACCCGTGTATTTTTGAGTGTGTGTAGAATTTGTCTGATAAGCTGAGTAGGCCTATCTGTAGTAGTGCATGCATTTGTAATTGAGTTGTTGTTGTTGTTGTTGTTGTTGTTGTTTCATTTGAAGGTCTAGATATCATGGTCATTTATCTCCATGTACTTATGTATGTGAGGCTAGAGGCGTGGCCGTGCTCGTTAAATCGTGCACCGCGGCCACGAGGGCAGCTGAAGCAAATCCGATGATCGCAGGCTCGATTCCCCACGCTGACAACGGCTATCCTGAGTGTGGTTTTCCCCGGCTTTTTCCACACTCCCTCCAGGAAAATGCAGAGATAATACCTTACTTCAAGTCCCTGGACACCTGCCTCATCGCTGACTCTAATACAGTTACACAGACAACTACAGTCATCACATAAATACAGATTATCAGACAAGTTCACCACTCACCCAACTACACGATGCTGATGATAAACATGTCCCAAACACCTAAAATGAATCAACACTGATAATACATATATAGAGACATACACAGAGTTTGTCTGATAGCATGTGTTATTATTGTGATGTCTGCAGTAGTGTGTGTATTTGTAACTTAGGTGAGGATTGGAAAGGAGGTGGCCGTAGTCTTAAGTTTGGAACCATCCCGGCTTTTTCACGTGGTAGAAGTGGGAAACCACGGAAAACCACTTCTACGATGGCTGAGTTGGGAATCGAACCCACTTCGTCTCAGTTTTGCTTCATGGGGCTGAGTGTACCCCGCTCCAGCCCCCAGGCAAGAATTAAATTTTAAGGAAGAAAAAATAATCTACAATTCCAAAAATCAAAAAAAAAATCAAAATAATTAAAAAGTTAAAAATAAAAAATAAAAAAATAAACTTAAAAAATTAAAATTTTAAACCTTAATAAATTAAAAAAAATGAACAATTGAAAAATGAAAAATGAAAAAATAAAAAATTAAAATAAAAATATAAAAGAAACAAGTGGAACTAGTTCCACTCCTGGCCTTCGGTGCATTCTGTGAGAAATACTTGTAGCAGTGTGGTTGGGTTGCGAGTATGTGAGGACTAGGTGAATGCATACACCTGGTCTGCTCATAGTCTCACAAGCATACTGAATTTTAAGTTCTCAGAAATCCACCCTAAGTATGCGTCGCCCAAGTGAATTTGAGTCCAAAATTCCAGTAGAGATGATTAGGCCTATCTAGTATTGTGAGCAAGCTTTTAACCTTAGTTTACGTAAGATTGGGAGATTCATGTTCACGATGCTCCCTTGTGAGATCGAATCACGGAATTTAAGCTCTTTCATAACACCAATAATAGGTTTATTTAGTCAACAAATCTCGTAGGTATTTGGTGGCACGACTCTACATCTGGTCTTTATGAGCAAACTAGTAGATACTCAATTACAAGTTATAAACTACCCGAAGAGCGCTGAACGCCTCTGGGAAAACATAACTCACTCCATGTAGTTCCACACTCGACTCCTGGACACATGATACTTCTTGCTGCATAAATAATACATTGTACATGCGAACCTGTAATTTAGGTTTCTGAAGTAGTTAACGACAAGCAAATCTTATGTTGTCTGCCTTCAGCTCTGCCCTCCATCAATTTTTCTCCTTGATGTTTAAAAAGTTATATCTACACAAGACACCATGGAGTCGTTGTTGTTAGTTCACTTTAGGGGCAAGGGACATCGTGGTCAGCCATACTCTGTGCTTCTTCTTAAGACGCCGTTTCCAAACGAATGTTGGCGATCCACGATCTAGAAAGTGCAGCAAGAAATGCCTCTTCTGGTGTACATCTGTTCCATCTTCTAATGCCTTTCAAACATGAATTTCTGCGTCTTCCAAGGGACCTTTTACTTTGTATCTTTCCTTCAATAATTATTTGTAATAATTGATACCTTTGGCTTCGCATAACATGGCCTAGGTATTGTGTTTTATAATATGTAGCAGCTCGTTAGCTATTTCATCCGATGAAGGACCTCGAATGAGATCTGATCCTACAAAGAATTTCAAAGATGGTCTAATGATTTCAGGGAAGTGGTTGGTGTCCAGTGGTCAAGGACAGCGAGAGACTGAGAAAAATGGAAAGAATTATTCTCAGCTTTACATTATTTGGCATAGGGATGAACGATAATATATTATTTTAAAATGAATAGTTACAATTTCTAGGGTTAAGATTATTGGAATAAGGTCCATGAAGAAAGTGATTATTAATATGTGTTAATTAGCTTGGAACATACAATTTTGGGAGAAACAATCCTTCAGAGACTGGCTCATCCAGTGAGCTCAGTTGGCCTTCAAGTTAGCTTGGTTAGTGTCGGTGGCTTCTGTGGCGTACTGTAATTGGTAGCATGCTGAGCTTTGTCATAGATCTATGGCATGTTAAATAACCTTCTACTAACTACAATTGCGCGAAGCTAAAGTTTGCCGGTAAGATTTGATTAACGCTCTAAGTTCCAACGTTCTGCGCCAGGTGCAGTTGCGGTGGCATCTAGTAGCCAAGTTCGTGCTAGGTGCCAATTAACACCGGTTATCGGACAGATTCTACACACACACACAAAGTACACGGGGCTACATGACCGCGTTGTCGCAGCCCATAAACTGAAGAATCAACCAACCAGCTTGCTTAGTGTGATTACGTGATTGTTATTAAATGGCCAGGTTATTGTGGATTGTGCACTTAGCTGTTTGAGCAATGTATGGGACGTAACCACACTAAGCAAGCAACCATGAAGTGCAATCACCACTATCAGTATATCAACAAATAAAAAGATACGAGCCTTACAGTAGCCGCATATGATGTGTAACATCTGACATGTTATCCTACTCGTATACTACACAGCTTGGACATTCTTCAAATGTTAATTTACACTCCTTTTTCATACTGGTACTATGATGAATGTATAGATTGAATTGGAGATATGCTACTGTCACATTTGTGGCGCAGCGGTCAAGCTGTTAGTCTCTCACCAAGGTAGACCGGGTTTGATTCCCGGTCAATACATGTAAGATTTTCGAATTGAAATGCCATGTCCTGTGGTTCGCATTCCACGCAAAACTACAAGCTTCCTTCCTTCCTTTTACATTAATAATTCATAATAACAAAGTGACACACAACGTCGACAGTACTCTCAAATACTGTGAGCACATTCCTCAGTAACTATAACATTCATTATTCTCAAGGCTCTCATACAGTTCGTCGTAAACAATCAAAACATGGCTTCCTACAATCATGAAATGACCTAGTCACACATATGATGAAAATACAGCTATTATTCCACTCATATAACAACATTCAGTTATGCATTTAATATTTGACTACTCACCCATACTTGGACAATAATGCCGCTTACTTAAATGCCATTTGTCGTCTTTGTCCTACCCCATGTGATATTCAACCTTGAACGTGAAGCTTCATAAACTGCCCAATGACAAATGAAAGTCGGCGAAACATTTGTCACTGTGTTCGTCAAACCAGTGCCTGCTAAATGCACTGCCTACTGTATTGCCATAACATTCTCGCGCTATAGAGCACACACTGCCTTGTTTACAATACACACATTTTCAATTGTACATCCAGCTGGCAGTCCGTCTTCACTTCCGTCCGATCCACTTCCGTTCGATCCACTTCCGTCCGATTCACTTCAGTCCCATTTTTCTGGCAGTGCGTCTTCACATCCGTCCGATACACTTCCATTCGATCCACTTCCACCCGATTCACTTCCGTCCCCAATTTTCAAAATCACTCCCTCAAAACTATCCAGCAATGAGCGGAAAGATGTTACACATCAAAAATCACATATCTTGACTAGTTGGGCTAGTATAATTACTACTGCAACTAATTAAGTGCAGATATTGTAAATATCATAACCCATGATTGTCGACATAGGTTAAATAGTCTAAGTGTAGAGGATCTGATGATGATCGCTTGACAATCAAAACTGGTCATAGAAAGGTATTTATTATTCTCATGTAACCTTTTTTCACGATTAGGGAACCACCCTTTACAATTGGGTACAATCGTGTTGACCGATTGCAAATAATTAAGTTAAACAATACCGGGTGAGTTAGCCGTGGTCATTACGGCGTGGCTGCTGGCAGTCGCTCACATCCGGGAGGTGAGGAGGTTCGAATCCCCCCGCCGGCAACCTTGAAGATGGTCTTCTGTGGTTTCCCATGTTCCTTCCAGGCAAATGCCGGGGTTGGTCCCTAACTGTAAGCCACAGCCGCTACCTTCCAACTGCTCCTCGTTACATTCAAACTTTCCTCCCCAGATAACACTCCACACGCGACGGTACTAGTAGCTCACCCAATGGGTGCCCGCATAGAAGCAGCGACAAACTGACGAGCCGAACATGTCCTCGGACACTCCCGGCATTATAAAGCCATACGCTCAAAAAAAAAAAAAAAAAAAAAAGAGTTAAACAGTCAAATATAATTACAGTCACAATTCATAAATGTGCTATGAAATAATAAAAGTAATTAAGAACACAACATATAAAAACAAAGGATTAAGTAGAGAAGTTTCTACTTGGAATGCTTATGAACGCCACCACCGCTTCCTTCACAAATCCTACGTCAACTACAAATACACATTTTATTACAGCCATCACAATGACACAGGTTATCAGACATATTCTATACACACCCAAGTACATGGTGCTACATGACCACGATATCACAAAGCTCCTAAAGAATCAACAACAACGAAATGCGTATAAAGAGTAAGGGGAAAACTCGGTATGAAACAACAAAAAAAATCTAGCCAATGATACATTTAATCGACAACAGATATCAAAATAAATATGTTTATTTGTTTAATAAGGAAACTCGCAACTAACTCCAGCTTCGCCAGGTATCTTTAACGGTTTACCCAGCGTAAGCTTAAAAGGCGCACGGACGGCAGGTTCCAGACGCAATTCACAAAAGCCGAAGTGAACAACGAAACTCCAAACAAATATACTCATCTCTGAAGTCTTAACTCGGCACGACTCAACAGTTTGATGCTGGCCAAAGCTGGGGTGATAGGCTCACTCGCTGGCTTGTAAACTCGGTCCGAAGCTAGTAATTTAAATTTCCACTGAATGGAGATTGTTGGAAGAAATATAAACGTAATGACACTTATAGTGGGCGAGGTATTAAAGAGAGAGATATGCTGTCGCGGACTTTTTTGTAGAACTTTTCACGCTGAACAATATTCTCACACTCATAGTATACAGAAATTTTTAACGGTTTAGCTAGCAAAAGCTTAAAAGGCGCACGGATGGCAGGTTTTCCTGTTACTTGATTCACTAAAATCGTTACTGCTCGGCTTCCTTTGGTCATAAATGAATGTTTTTCCACAGAAACCTTCCTCAAGAAATCCTTTACAGAGTGGTGAAAACTGCTTGAAAATCCATCCAGTCGTCCTCGAGATGATCCGTTACATCCAAGAATCGGGGACGTTGTTTTATACTATGTAGAAATATACTCTATGTTCCTTTTTATTGGTATATTTTTGTCCTTCAAAATTGGCGTCCAGGCCCAACCCCTGGCACTATACAGCCCATGAAGGGCCTAGGCGACCGCTGCCCAGCCATTTAGCCTGCAGATATTGGGGTGACGTGTGATCAGCGCATCGGGTCCCCTCGGCCGTTAATCTTGGTTTTCGTGACCGGGGCGCTGCCTCACTGTCAGACAGCTACTCAATTGTCCTCACGAGGCTGAGTGCACCCCGTTCCAACCCTCATGCCAGTTTTAAAATCCCTGACGGAGCCGGGAATTGAACCCGGGGCCTCCGGGTAAGAGGCAGGCGCGCTACCCCAACACCACGGGGCCGGCCGTCCAGGCCGAGACCGATGTAATTAAAAAGGATTGAAATAATTTGTTGACTCAAATGTTTCTTGATCTGTGTTGCGCCGTCGAATGCCAAGGAATAGTCGAGGTTGAATATAACTTCCTTAATGAGACTGCTTGAGTTAGTCTGGACAGAGAAGAAACTTGCAGTGACAGGTAGTAGCAATGGCGGGTAATGTGCGACATTTATAGCCTGGCAAAATGAGGTCCTTAATAGCTGAGTAACAGGTAGTTCATTAATGGCACTAGGTAAAGGCGTGTCTCCGCCGTAAATCAAGAGTAGGTGACAATTACTTTACAGCACGAAGACAAGTGTATATCTAATTAAACTTTAACCGTGCTTGTCTTCAGACCACAATAGGATATTCTTTTAGTTCTATTACTGTCTACATCCTGAGTCATGTAGTTCCCATCATTACTACTGAGAATATTTTGAACTCGTCTGAAAGCTGGAGTTTAACCCTAATTAGTATATTGGCTTTCACGGCCGTTGAATTAAAACTCAGCAATTTTTCTTGTGAGGGGTTTCGCCTAGAATACCAAGCTGGCTCATTAGCGGGCTCTTGGTGTCCGTGTTCGGATCCCCACAGGAGAAGCGAACTACGCGCTACCTCCCTTTTTATGAAGCTCAAGCAGCCTTTAGCTCCCTATGAAGGCATCAAAAAGGTAGGGAAGTAGCGCGCAGTACGCTACTCCTGTTGGGGTCTGGGTACGGACACTCAGAGCCCGCTGATGAGCCAGCTTGGTGTTCTAGGCAAAACCCCTCACAAGACATGGCATAAACCTCGAAACATTACTGAGTTTTATGCCTAATTGCCTTTTCAGAACGACATAATTATAGTGTAATCAATTCATGCATTCATTTCTTATATAATTCACCAAAGTTTCGTGTTTCTTTTTTCTTAGGAATTCATTGGTTCAGTTTTTAAATTTTGCCACAGATGCCACATTACCAAAGTTACTGAAGTGGATGCTATGAGTTATTGAGATACGTTAATTCCCAGTTAATTCTATTTGAGTTGCAGCCATGGTCATGGCAGGGCATTTCAATCGAACGCCCGTATGCTCCCCCAACAAGTTCATTTTCAAGTAGTTCAAAATTTGTCTACCAGACGCCACTGTCACTGACACCCATCAGTGAACGTTGGAACTTGATAGAGCGTTTCTAATCAAATAGCCTACACATTTTGCCTACACATTACCAATGTAGTGGTAAGTTCCTTTAGATGCCATACATCTATGACATCGACCTGACGGCTTTACTTCTCGTCCGAAGGAAGGCATAGGTCTACTAAACGATTTTAACACTGTTAAAAATCCGACGACTTCAGCCGGGTTTGAACCCACGATTTTGGGCAGTTCAGCATGTCACCGAAGGCGCAGGGGAAACCTCTGTCGTTGGGGGTAAATATGAGACTTGTTCTCGAACAAATCTGTCGCTTTGAGTGACATCGGCCAAGAGCGAAAGCTCTCAAAGATAATCGCCACTTATTTGGACAAAGCAGCGCACCAATGCGGTTCTCATCAGGAAGAAAAAAATTCAATTTAAAGCATGTGAGATTTTCAAAGTGAAATATCACGTCCTGTGGTTCGGATATCACATAAAATGGATGTCCCATGGTTCATTACCGAAAGATCGTGTAAAACTACAAGCTTCTTTCCTTTTTCTGGTTTCATAGAGGAGGAAATAAATAATAAAGTCACGACTTCTTGCAGTCTGAACAAGTAATTTCAGTTGCCATGAAAACATAATGCCAGTTATACTGTATCCCTATATCCTAAGTCAATCGTGATCAGTCTTATTAGTCCAGTTTACTGGCGCTCAAAGAGGGGTTTACCTACGGAGTTTTAGGGGAGTTTTGAAAATTGGTATATTTATAGATTTTGACGTGCTCTTTCCGAATTTTTACTTTGCTAACAATTTTTTTCCGGGAAACCGCCACCATTTTGAAAAAATCGCGCTCCAAAACATTCTTTCGACTATATTTTCTTTCTGACTCGCTTTACGGTGATAATAGTTATGTAATAAATGAAACTAGAGAATATTTCTTACAATTTATGTCTCGACCGTTTTTTTTTTGTGAAATTAATAATTTCGGCGAACGAGCTCCGCAGAGTTTATTCCAACACGCGTATTTCGTATACCAACGATAAATATTTACTACGCTTTGAAAAACCGGCCTACTATGGCCTGCCTATGCCTAACGGTCTGTCGCAGATATCACTGCCAGCTGGATCGCATCCCTCCTGGCTGCTTAAAGCTGCGATCCCCCTTGACCTTGGGATCGCTTCTACGAAACATCTGCCGGCAGAGCTCAAATATTTTGCCTGAACATCAGTACGAGTGCGTCGGTCAACAGCGTGGTCACGCATTTTCAGAGCCATGGCTTCTTAGGAAGGGAACTGTTTCATTTGTGAAAATCCGTTGCAAGGAAGTGAAGGAAAATGGACTGGAGGCATTTCGTCAGTCAAGTGTCAAAAGAAAGGATAGCAAGAGGAAACTCTTGGCGGGACTGAAATCGGTAGTGGTTCACAACGCGTGTCGAAAATGCTACAACAATGAGAGATCAATCTCTGCATTTGTGCGTAGAGGAGGTGATGTCGCATTTGTGCATCCACAACTGTGATCCACTACTACCTCAACATTCTCATTCAAAGATCATTGTTTCTTGTGTGCTGTTGAGATAACAGCAGAGTTTCTAGCGAAACAGAAACAGATGGCTCCGCGCGATCGTAGTATTGTGTATAGCGTGCATAAATGAGGAATGAAAGACAGCATTTCAAAAATGCTTGATCCCGTAATGATGATTGGGATCGAGTGATTGTTGAGCGTCTCGAGCAGATCAACGATTTGGTCGCAGCTGATGCACAGTACCACAACTCTTGCATGAAAAAATTGCACCAAGCACCAAGGATTGTTGAGCGTCTGGAGCAGATCAACGATTTGGTCGCAGCTGATGCACAGTACCACAACTCTTGCATGAAAAATTGCACCAAGCACCAAGGACTGGAAATATTAAAAAGAGAGGTCCGTTTGCAAACGAGATCGAGATTACAATGCAGAATATTTACTCTTATCTCGAGGAGAATTCTGAAGAGTGTCAGTTTACTCTGGATAAATTGATGACCAAAATTGAATGCGATTACCGCCCACACATAGGAACCGTGAAGGCACATCGCTTGAAAAAATACGGTGACGATATTTTGATCGCCGTCACTGCCAATAAGGCTCCTGTGGTTTGCTTCCGAAAAACAGGGTATAAATTACTGACGGAAGCCTGGTACAGCCAAAGAAACGAAAACAAGACCGAAGAACGTCAGCGCATTGTGAAGATAGCCGCTACAATCATTAGAGAGGATATTCGCTCCACGGTCTACCAGACAACATTATTATCCTCCATCAGATAATTTTTTGGAAAACGTAGAGTCTGATATACCTGAGACTTTACGCGTTCTTTTAGACGATATGATATTGAAAAACGAACGTGCGTCTATTGAGAAATGGAAGAAAAAATTATTGCTCTTGCACATTGCATAATTGCCGCAGCGAGGCCGAAATCAGTTTTGTCGCCAATGCAAATTGGAGTAGCAGCATTTTTGTTTCAAAAGTATGAATGTCGGCGACTAATAGATACAATGCCATCTCTTGGATTTTGCTCCCCGTACACCGAAGCGACGCTTTTTCAAGTTTCGGCTATAATGCGCTCACAGTTGGATATCGATAATAACGCATTTTCGCAATTTGTTTGTGACAATGCTGATTTCAATACGCAGACATTAGATGTCCAGATCACATTTCATGCCATGGGTGGTATCCAATGTGTAACGCCTAAAAATGCTATTGCTCCCGATCAAAAAATCGAACGATAGAAGCGAATGCCATTTGCCCAAGTTGTGGGTAAATTTGGCACCGTTGCATTGGGAACGTAACAGGGCCTAACAGGGCTGAAAACAATAGAGATTCGAAACCTCGATAGCATTCGTTCGGTGCCAAAAGTGATTATGTCGTCCGCTGTGTGGAAAATGGGTTGACCTGCCTAACATACCTGGATGGAGTGGATTTATGGAACGAGTTACAGAGGAACTTCCCTTCCAGAAAACATTTGTGGGATGCTTGCCCTTCATTAATGCTCCACCGAGTAATCACGATACAATTTTCACTGTTCTTTTATCTGTTTCTGAGAAATGTGAGTCATTAAACCAGCACACTTGTTTCGTCACCTTTGACCAGCCCCTGTATTTCAAAGCACTAAAGTGCTCAGTTATTTGTGCGAATTGCAATGGCACCTGCGATAATTCGGTTATTGATCTGCGAGGCAGCGATGAAGAGGAAGGGACGGAGACAGTTCTTCAGGAACTTTCGACGAAATCGAAGAAGAAGGTGATGAAGTCGAAGAAGAGAACTTGGAAGAACTTCTTGTCCGTGAGGTTTTGCACAGTCCTAAAGACCAAGAACTCGCAAAACCTGGTCCATCAGGGATAGCGAAGTGAAGGAGAATGCGCTAAATTGATCACTTGTGGATTAGGCCTACTGGGGATACCACAAAAAAATAAAACTTATAGTGGTGGGGAAATGAGTTTTTTGGCCAATACGCCAATGCGGCGCTCGTACGCCGAAACTATTCATTTCACAAAAAAAACAAAACATTTCAGGCATAAATTATAGGAAATGTTCTCTAGTTTCATTTATTACATAACTATTTTCACCGTAAAGTGAGTCGGAAAGAAAATATCGTCGAAAAACTGTTTTGGAGCGCCATTTTCTCAATATGGCGGCAGTTTCCCGGAAAAAATGTTAGCAAAGTAAAAAATTCGGAAAGAGCACGTTAAAAATCTATAAATATACCAATTTTCAAAACTCCCGTAGAACTCCGTAAGCAAACCTACTGTCGAATACATAGAATACGATGTGGTGGACTGTATAAAGAAATATATTTTACACTGTATGTACATGATTAAACACTGAACAAGTACAGTAGATATTACATGCGTGCTATGACACCATGTCCGGTAGCCACTGCTACCTACTTGCAAGTGAGTCCTGCTTGACGCAGGTAAGAAAACGACCCTTCCTCTTAATGGGTCAACAACCCTCCAGCAGGGGGACCAACTGTCATTAGAGTATGTACAGTGCCAGAGTTGCCAACATACTCCCCCCCTTGAAATAGCAAATATTTCAAACAACAATTAAATACTGTCACTTTGTTCTATTAACTGGAATGAGAGTTGAAATAAACACTATGTACACAAACATTTAAACAATTCACTTCTCTTCACTCAACAATGGGCAAAGTCTTGACACTGCTCTTTTCAAAAGAGCTCCGCTGGGTGTTTTGATGGTAACAACCCTCGTAACTCCGTCGGTTCCTGGATGCACTGCTGCGACACGGCCCAGTTTCCAATGAAGTGGAGGCACGCCCTCTTCCTTCAGAACAACCAGAGTGTCGATTTGTGGGGATTGTCCGGGCGACCGCCATTTAGAACGCTGTTGGAGTTGTCCGAGATATTCCTTGGACCATCGACGCCAAAATTGCTGGAACATAGCCTGAAGCAGTTGCCAACGCTTCAGTCTATTCAAGGGAGTCTGAGACACATCTTCTTCCACAGGAAGATGAAATGAGCCACCGATCAGGAAGTGGGATGGGGTTAATACTTCCGGATCATTGGGATCAGAGGATAGTGGGCAGAGGGGGCGCGAATTCAAAACTGCCTCTATCTGTACAAGCACTGTAGTCATTTCTTCAAACGACAATGCAGCATTTCCTACTATTCTCTTAAGGTGATACTTAGCTGATTTAACTGCAGCCTCCCACAACCCTCCGAAGTGAGGTGAACCAGGAGGACTAAAATGCCACTGAATCCCCTTCTCAGTAGCAAAGCTTATGAGTGACTGCTTGGTATTCATATCATTAAAGAATTTCTTTAGCTCACGTGATGCACCTACGAAATTAGTTGCGTTGTCAGTGAATATGTGGGTGCAAGTTCCTCGTCTAGCCATGAATCTTTTCAGTGATGCTAAAAAAGCAGCTGTAGACAGATCGCTTACAAGTTCAATATGTACAGCCTTTGTGGCAAAACAAACAAACATAGCTATATATGCCTTAATCCGAGCGCCCTTCCTGGAGGAAGGCCGTAAATATACTGGGCCACAGAAATCTATTCCTGAAGATGCAAATGGTCGACTGGGAACTACTCTCCTTTCAGGTAGCGATCCCATTATCGGTTGATACGGCCGAGACGAGAATTGAAAACACGTCTTACATCGATACACTGCCTTTCGAGCACCGTTCCTCCCACATAGAGGCCAGTATTGCTGTCGCATCATTGTCAATAAAGTCTGAGCTCCAGCATGAAGAAAAACAAAATGAAAATGATCAAATAACATTATTGTAATGCGATGATTGCCAGGTAATAAAATAGGATGTCTTCTGTTGACCGATAGTTTAGTATTTTGCAGACGGCCTCCTACCCGTAACAGACCCTGCTCATCCAAATACGGTGCTAATCCATGTAATTTGCTTCCCTTGGGTAGTGGCAAATTTTGTTTGAGAGCCTTTATGTCTTGTGAAAATTCAGAACCTTGCGCAATTTTACACCATAAATACTTAGCCTGCTCTAGTTCTACCGGATTAAGAGCACCTGTTTGTCTGTCTGTTTTAGTTTTAAGATTTTTGATAAATCTGAGCACGAGAGCTGTTATTCTAATCAGCTTGCTCCAGGAAGAGTATCTGTTAATCAGATTCGATCCAAGGGATTCTGTAGATGACACTAGAACGATTTTAGTTTTCCTAACTTCAGGTAATTCTTGAGAGCTATGCCTCTGCTGTGAAGGCCATTCGTCTTTATTATCTGAAAGCCAAGATGGTCCCGATAACCAAAATGATGAATTTAACAGCTTCTCCGCGGTAACTCCTCTCGAGATCATATCTGCTGGGTTATGATGAGTAGAGACGTGCTGCCAACAATCAATATTTGTCAACTGTTGAATCTGCGACACTCGATTAGCGACGTATGTTTTCCACTGGTGTGGATGGCCCGAAATCCATGCTAATGCTATTGTGGAGTCAGTCCAACAAAAACACTTGTCTTTAGTTACGTTTATGGATCTCATGACTCTTTCGACCAACTGAGCAAGTAATACAGCACTGCATAGTTCTAATCTTGGTAAAGTTACTGAGCCTAATGACGCAACGCGAGACTTGGAACACAATAAGTGAACTGTTATTTTACCATCTCCTGTCTGAGATCTTACATAAACACAAGCGCCGTAAGCAATCTGAGACGCGTCACAAAATCCATGAATTTCATACTCCACAAATTCTACTGCCCTAACATGACGAGGCACTTTGAACTCCTTCAATTTAGCAATATCCTGCATATAACGAATCCATTTAATTTGAAGTTCTATTGTGAGAACGTCGTCCCAATTTAAGTTCATTTGCCACAGTTGCTGGACGAAAATCTTACCCTTAATCAATACTGGGGCCAAAAGCCCTAAGGGGTCAAATATTTTAGCCAGGTCTGATAGAATTATTCTTTTGTTTATCTGTGTCGAACTGAAATCACTTCTCAACTCAAACTGAAAAGTGTCTGTGATGGGTTTCCAAGATAGCCCCAACAACTTCAAGTCTTCAGCTTCATCCAACTTAATAATGTACTTGGGATCTGTTTCGTGGTTAGAAATGCTCGATAGTACATTGGGCTCATTCGAACACCATTTTCTTAAGGTAAAACCCGCACTGGATAAAATATCTGAAACACACTTGTGAGTGGTTCTTAAGCCGTCAGTTGATTCACAACCTGTCATTAAATCGTCAACATAAAAATCCCGCCGTATTACATTCGAAGCTTCAGGAAATTCCTCCTTAGTGTCATTCGCCAATTGAGAGAGGCATCTTGTGGCCAGGAAGGGTGCACATGACGTGCCATATGTGACTGTTTTGAGACGATAATGTTTAAGCTCGTCCTTAGGGGACTCCCTCCACACGATACGCTGAAAGTCAGTATGTGCAGGTTCTATGAGGACCTGTCGATACATTTTTTCTATGTCAGCGGCCAATACATAGCGATGCATGCGAAATCTAGCCAATATTGAAAATAAATCATCTTGAACGATCGGTCCTACTAATAACAAATCATTGAGGGATAATACAGAATCGCCCTTCGAGCTGCCATCAAATACCACGCGAGTGCGCGTTGTCAATGAATTACCCTTAAATACACAATGATGCGGAAGGTAGTACTGTAATGGTTTGTTTATCTCATTACTGGGAATTTCCTCCATATGATCCAGGTCAGTGTACTCTCTCATAAACTGTACGTACTCCGACTTGACTTGGGGCTGCCTTTCAAAACGCTTCTCTAGGCTGTGAAACCGTCTAATTGCCTCATTAACATTGCTACCTAGCTGACTCGGGTCCTCTTTAAGGAGTAGTGGGACTATGAACCTACCCTGTGAATTCCTTCTGTGACCGTCAGTAAATAGCCTCTCACTAATCTCTTGCTCAGAATGTCCTTGGCCAAGCAGTGCTTTCCCCGGCTCATTGAATATCTTACCTGACACAAAGAGGCAGGAAGAACTGTTATCTGCGTGCTTTTCAGACAAACCAACACTACCTGCTGCTACCCAGCCAAGAGCCGTGTTGCGAAACAACGGTAGTTTGTTTGAGAAACTGTCGAGCTGAAATTGTTCTGCGCCGATAAGATCATAAAAGAATTCTGCTCCAATGAGAATGTCTATGGATGATGACACATTAAATTGAGGATCCGCAAGGTTTTCTAATATAAACTCTGGAATACTCCAATCTGTGATGTTGATATTTTTAGTGGGTAAGCACTGACCAGTAATTGAAGGTATTACGTGAAATGTCATGATTCGTTCAAAGGAACCGAACCGCGAAGAAATCTTTGTTCTTACCACCGACCCCACCTTGATGGTAGTGTTATGCAACCCATGTATCGGAATATTAGTCATTGTCTTTAACAATCGTAATTGATGAGCTAATTCCCTGGTTATGAAGTTGAGTTGCGAGCCGCTGTCTAACACAACCCGAGCATGACGGGTTTTTCCCTCTGAATTGTTGACATTCACTACTGCTGTCGACAACAATACATGAGAGGAAACATCATTGTTGTGATTGTGCAATGAAACAGCATTACTACTATGTTGCTCATTAAGGGGAGACAATGAAGTATTATTGGACACAATACTCTTGTTTGAAGTTTGACTATTATTGTGGTTCGGTGACCCTTGGTCCCTGTGAAGCAAGGTGTTATGTTTATCCTTGCACAGCTTACAACATGAACGAGTGCACTCGTTAGCGAAGTGATTTCCAGACAGGCAATTAACACAGAGCTTATGCTTCTTGATCTCCCGCCATCTGTCATAAACACCCATAGAAGTGAAGGTCCTGCATCTAAAAATGGGATGTTCCTCCGTGCAAAGCGGGCATTTCTGATTTTTCTGTGAAAGGAAACAATTTTTTCCTGGGTTCGTGAATGGCCTCGGTTTGAAACCAGATGCATTCGGTTTAGATGAAACGCCTACCTGCTTCAGCTGTTTTGTGCGATCACAATTCTTAGTTTCGATCGATTCCAATGCATTACATGTTTCGAGTAGAAATTTGTCCAGTGTCTGATACGATGGAAGATCAAAGGTTGGTAACGAGGTCTCCCATTTTTTTAATGTTTCAGCGTCAAATCTGTTTGTTATTAAATGTATCAAAATGGCATCTAATTGTTCTTCACAAGACAGACCAAGCGCTGATAGCGACTGTATGTGCCTTCTGAAGCCGTCATACAAGTCTCTTAATGCCTTGGAAGATTCTACTTCTATTTTGTTAATCTGAAGGACCGAATTAATGTGGGAGGAAACAATTGCTCGCCGGTTATTGAACCTTTCATTTAACAGGTTCCACGCTATGTCGTAATTCGCTGCAGATATTTCTAGAGACTGTAACACGTCTGCCGCCCTGCCTGATACCACTGATTTTAGGTAATGAAATTTCTGTATTTTTGACAAATTTGCATCTTCATGAATGAGATTCTTAAAGGTATCGGCAAAATTGGGCCATTCTAAATAATCACCTGCGAATTTTGGTAAACTTATTTGAGGCAGTTTAACTGAACGTGTTTGCGAACTGGAAGTTGATTCACCAATAGAATCACTTAGCGAAGTTGCTGACTTGGAAATTGCACTGTTTATGGATCTTATAAGACCAGATGTTTTGAAGTATTGCTCCTCAAAGTCGGAGCGATAAGATTCTTGTTCTGCTTGAAATGATTCATCCTCTTTCAAATCCTCTATTTGTGATTGAACTGTTTCATATTCTTCCCAGATTTTTGATAAGTGAGCCCGTCGATCTTCCAACTGATCTACGTCCTTAGATTGAGAATCTAATTTCTCTACGAAGCCTTGTATGCGAGATAAGCTAGCCTTTAACCTACCCCTTTTGCTACACAGTGATTTTATCTTTTGTTCCATTTTTCACTAGCAATTCCCAATAAACTGCTGAATGATATAAAATCACAATAGACCAAATGCATATACGTAAAAGAATGACAAAACGAAAAGACAAATACCTAACATATTTACATAATACAAAGATGAACTCCTGGTTTTGTTTCAAAGAGTTGCGGGAAAACTGCGTACAAATAACATACAGTTTTACGGGCGAAATCATGTGTGATCACTAGCAATACCAATACATTGCAAGTACAAACGAACAGTTTTGAATGAAGAAAGAAAGGAATGCATATTAGTCACAAGGAATAATTAAGGATGATCGGTGACTTACCAGGATGATGAATTCTGTTGTCCAGTAGTCGCCATGCTGGTAACCACCCACGCCATTTGTGAGAAACCATGCTGTCTTTGGATCACACGAGTTCAATTTTCACTGTTTTTCTTGCCATCTAATCGTGCCCGGAGGACCAAAACTTATGTCGAATACATAGAATACGATGTGGTGGACTGTATAAAGAAATATATTTTACACTGTATGTACATGATTAAACACTGAACAAGTACAGTAGATATTACATGCGTGCTATGACACCATGTCCGGTAGCCACTGCTACCTACTTGCAAGTGAGTCCTGCTTGACGCAGGTAAGAAAACGACCCTTCCTCTTAATGGGTCAACAACCCTCCAGCAGGGGGACCAACTGTCATTAGAGTATGTACAGTGCCAGAGTTGCCAACACCTACCAAACGATCGGACTATATGGCGAACATTGCAGTTAAATACCCAGTAACCCCGACATCCGACCATATTGGGGCATATAGCCAAGCAAAAATAAATCATCATCATCATCATCATCCTTTATTGCATTAACAGGCCTTCAAGGCCTACAGCAGGAGGACAATAGGAAAGGAAAAATATTACAAATATTACAGAACCAAAAAAAAATTGACAAGGGGGAAAACAATATTACAAACACAAAATAATCCAATAAAGGAAATTCAGTCGATCACAAGGGGAGGTATTTGCTGCAGATGGCACTCCATCTTTTCCGGTCTCAAGCATCATCTTCCACGGCTGTCGGTTCCACTTCTTGAAGGATCGTCGTCACTCGATCCTCCCATCGTGTTCTAGGGCGTCCTCTCGGGCGTTCTCCCGCGGGTTGAGATTGGAGGACTCTCTTAGGAAGGGATCCGTCCGCTCGTAAGATGTGGCCAAACCATTGTAATCGCCCCTGTCCCAATATTCGTCCAATGTGTGGCTTTCCAAATATCTGGTACATGTCTTCATTCTTCTCTCCCATTTACCTTCCATGTTATTGTAGGCGTGTCCATAGATCTTTCGAAGTACCTTTCTTTCAAACGCACATAATGAATCTTTTGTCGTTGCTGATGTCGTCCAAGTTTCACAACCGTATATAAGTGCTGGCCTCACCAGTGTCGTGTACAGATGGATTTTGTTCTTCTCAGATATCAGACGAGATTTGAAGAGATTGTTCCAACTAAAGAACACGCGATTAGCACTTGTTATGCGTTGATGTACTTCTTTCGTTACTTCACCTTTTTGGTTAATATTTAGCCCAGGTACTTGGACTCTTCAACTCGTTCCTGTCTACAACAATATATGGAGGGAGAATTCAACGACGTGATACTCCAAATTATTTAGTTTTGACCTCGTTCACCTCCAACCCAATTTTCTCTGCATTTTCGAGGAATCGGGAAGTATCAGCACACATTTGCTCTAGAGTGTCACCAAGGATCACAACATCGTCAGCAAATGCTAGAATTGTATCTGTTTCCACCATCTCCATTTCTCTGGTTCGGCAAGTGTCACGGCTTATTTTTTCCAAGGCCAAGGTCAATAATTTTGGTGCCAATGGCTCTCCTTGTCTCAATCCATTTTGGATAGTGAAAGATGGTGATAGTTGATTTCCAAACCGTACTTTAGAGGTTGACTGGGAGTAACAATCTGCAATTTGACGGATATATTTCGATGGGCTGTCAAGTTTCTCTAACGTTTCCCATAATGCGACACGGTCAATGCTGTCATAAGCTTGCCGAAAATCGATGAGGAAGAGGTGTAGATCCCGATCAAACGCATAGAATTTTTCTATCAGCTGTCTCAAAATAAATATATGGTCGACGGAAGACCGTCCAGAGACGAACCCACATTGATATGTGCCTACAATTCCTTCACCCTGTGGTTTCATTCGGTTTAACAGCACAGTTGTAAAGCCTTTGTATCCAATTTCAAGAAGTGAAATTCCTCGGTAGTTGGATACTTTGGTAGCATCACCCTTCTTGAAGATGGGCTCCCTTCCATTCCCTAGGAATTACTTCTGCTGCCCAGATGGTGGATATCAATTGTTTCAATGCATCTATCAGTGCTTGCCCTCCCAAGCGAAGCATTTCAGCTGTGATACCACTACCTCCTGGGGCCTTATAAGCAAAAATAAATAAATAAATAAATTAAATAAATGAATAAATAAAAAAATAACAAGAAGTTCCGTGACGAACTAAAGAGCCTATTTTTCATGCCAATGATTATTCTACAGTATATGAACCTATCTAGAATAATGACGAAATTAAGTTGGTAATATCGAAATGTCTAATTAGTTCGAAATATTCCCGGTGTAATGTTGCCTAATAGAGCACTACAGTTGGCAGCCCTGGTGACTGAATATATTCTTAGTTCCCTCTCTTAAGGTACAGAATACAAAATTTGGTTGAAGTCCAATGGACGTTACATGCAGTTAGACATTGGATCTATCAGCACGCGTAAAAGCATGTTGGCAACAATGTAATGCGTGTGCTGGTTAGAAATAATCGGAAATATTATGATATCTTGTTGTGCCAATTTTGGATGAAATCCATTTGTTAGTATAGAAGTTACATGTATTTTAAAATTGGACGTATCACAAGCATAGAATCATGTTGGCAGCACTGACTTATATTAATTACTCCAAATTAATCTAGAGTGTCAGGTGCTATACGTGTGCAAAGTATAGAGCTGTTGGCTTGCATACTTTCTGATATATTGATATTAGGGTAAAAAATATAGACAGCATTTATTAACAGTAGGCAGCCCTGATTGCTATTAAGAATACTTATAGTCATATCTGTTATGTTACACACGAAATTTGGTTGAAATCCAACTGATAGTATAGAAGTTACATGTATTTAAAAATTGGTCCTATCAGCAGGCTTAGAATCATGTTGGTAGAACTGACGTATATAAGTTACTCCAAATTAATCTAAAATGTCAGGTAAAATACGTGTGCATAGTTTAAAGCTGTCGGCTAGCATGCTTTCAGATATATTGGTATTTGGATGAAGAAAATATAGAGAGAGAGCAATTATTAACAGTTGGCAGCTCTGGTGGCTCTTAAGAATACACTCAGTCATATCTGTTTATGTACACATAGTACATACAAATTTTGGTTGAAATCGAATTAATAGTGTAGAAGTTAAATGCATTTAAAAATTGGACCTATCAAAAGGCTTAAAATTATTTTGGCAACACTGTCATGTATGGCCTCCTGGAAATTAAACTAAAATAGTATTAGCTACATGTGTGCCAATTTTGGAATAGCTCCCATGCATACCTTCCATGATATCCCACATGGAGCTCAAATTTGTAGTTCGTTTCTTCAGCAGTTGGTAGCACTGACATCATTTTCAAATGTGGTCTTGAGATATTCCGGTATACATCTTTACTCATACTAAATTTGGTTTCGATTGCTGCAGACGTTTAGGAGTTGATGGGGGGGGGGGGGGCACACACACACACACACACACACACACAGACAGACAGACAGAAGGACAGAGATAGACAGACAGACACAAACACATTTTCCCGGATCGATCCCATAAGTCTACTTTTTCCTCATTTTTGCAGAATGTGAAAAGTAGGCTAAAAATAAATAAATAAATGGGATTTGAGAACATAAGGTTAGGTGGATACTCTGAAATGGAATTGGTATATACATTTATGGTGGACGGTACGACGTTTAGCTGATTCTCATGCAATTGACGTCAAATTGACAGGTGAAAAGCTAAAGGAAGTAGGAGAATATTGCTACTTAGGAAGCGAGATAACCAGTGATGGACGAAGCAATACGGATATAAAAAGCAGGTTGGCTCAGGCAAGGAAAGCATTTCTACAGAAATGAAATCTGTTGACATCAAATATAGATTTAGGTATTAGAAAGTCATTTTTGAAAGCCTTTGTCTGGTGTGTGGCGCTGTAAGGAAGTGAAACTTGTCGCAGCAGAAAATAGCGTTTGAAATGTGGTGTTACAGGAGAACGATGAGAAGTAGACGGGTAGATAGAGTAACAAATGAAGAGGTATTAAGACGAGAGGGAGAGGAGAGACGTTTCTGGCGACAGCTAATTAAGAGAAGAGATAAGTTAGTACGACACATACTAAGACATCCAGGAATAGCAAACTTAGTTATGGATGGAAAGGGCGAGGATAAGACCTGTAGGGGTAGACCAAAATTAGAATATGACGGGTTGCCTAGGATGTAGGCTGTGAGGATACGTAGAGGTGAAACGATTAGATCAGGACACGAAGGCATGGAGAGTTGCATCAAACCTGTCAAAAGACAGAAGACTCAAACAACAACAACAACAACAAATAATAATTCATGTAATACTATATTTCCTTCAGATTAAGGTGTTTAAATATTTGCAACTTTCTCGCCGCCTAATCTGATGGGGCACATTCATGTTGACCGACTGGAAAGCATATTATTATGGTAAAGCTGGATAGAACCGTATTCTTTATTAGGCTATTAATTGGATCACAGAATCTTCAACAAGTATATATTTCCTGTACCCTGATGAAAAGAACGTGTTTTGTGACACCCTAGCCGAATCAGTCTTGGCCACCAATTGAGCTAACGTGGCTGGAAATTGATAAAATTATTGATTTCCAATCGATGATTTGAAGTGAAATAAATCCTTCTGTTTAAGATACTGTATTCGCAAGCCACACACTACTCGTAACAAAAGAAGAAACGGCGACAGATTTAATTTTAGGACAGAGCATGTTCAGACAAAAAACGTTTCTCTTTCTTAAAAATTAGTCTTTAAATAACTTTTGTCTAAACTTATATATAAAAGTGAAAGTTTGTATGTGGGTATGTGGGTATGTGGGTGGGTATATTTGTTCCGTATACAAATCTACATTGTTCCACCAATCTCAAACAAATTTTGCATACACATAGTTCAGGACCCAGAATAAACCGCTGGCTACATGCATTTTCGATAGTCTTTCTCATTCTTTTGATTTCATCCTTTTTGCAGTCGAGCAAAGGCTAATAAAGTCAGAAAATAAATTGATGAAGTAATGGCAAGGCCGGCCATCTCCATGGCAACAGTATCTCAAGTCGAGACACGGCCGACTGGACGCGAGTTGCGCTCTCAACTACCGGTATAGAAAATGAGGCTCTTTACATGTAATCCCGTTAGTTACTCAACTGGTCACACAGCACTGTCAACCCAGTATAGCAAAACAAAGATTTGACACTATTTGTCTATATAATTCCCGCAATATCAAAATGCAAATTACATCACAAAATACAATAGCGTGATATTAAATGAGAGAAACTAAACATACGTTTGCATCTTATTAAAATAGAATTCCATCAGGAATCCTGATTCTCAACCGCCTGACAGAGAGGAAATTGTATAATCAATAACCTGAAAAATAATAAAGCCTCAGGTGAAGATGGAATAGTAGCAGAGATGTGGAAATGCGCAGATGAACAGTCCTTGCAGAGCATCCAACAGATCATACAAGACATATGGACAACAGAGACCCTACCGGAAGGGTGAACGTCAGCAGTAATTCACCCGTTACACAAGAAGGGAAGCAAGACTGACCTCAACAATTACCGAGGTATCTCCTTATTGCAGGTTACCTACAAGGTTCTTTCGAAAGCTCTGTTATCTATAGTCACCAACCAACTAGACTCTCAATTAAGGGAATACCAGGCCGGCTTTCGAAACAATCGATCTTGTCCAGAGCAGATACAAAATTTCAAGACCATCCTCACTTATAAGAGTCGTGGGGGACAACCCTGGGTAGTTGTCTTAGTGGATTTTAAGAAGGCATACGACTCTGTGGACAGAGAGAGTCTTTTCTACACCTTGCGAGAATTTGGCCTTGATGAAAAAACCCTTAAACTAGTCCAGGCCACCTTGACAAACACAACATCTAAAGTGAAGTTCAGAGGTGAACACTATCCGAGAGCTTCCCCATCAAAACGGGAGTTAGACAGGGTGATGGACTCTCCTGCATCGTCTTCAATTGCATCCTGGAGAAGATCATATGGGAATGGATGGTGCGACTAACACCAAGGACTGGTCTGCAGCTTGGATACAGGAAAGATAACCTTCATGTGTCATGCTTGGCCTTTGCCGACGACCTTGCCATACTAACCAACACTATAGAGGAAGCTACTCACCACCTACAGAGTCGTCACGATGTAGCGGTTCGGGCTGGCCTGAAGATCAACATTGGGAAGACTGAATTCATGACTAACATCATGGAAGCCCCGTCCACAATTCCACTTGAGGGGATCTTCATCCGAAAAGTCCCTGCGGTCAAGTACCTAGGAGAGTGGATCTCGGCAAACCAGAGTGAGAATCTGACCACAGGGACCAGGTGCTCCAAGTTCGAGAGGGCCTACCACTCCTTCCGCAGCATCTACGCATCGAAGTTCCGCTCCAAAAACCTAAAACTCAGACACTACAATTCAGTAGTAAAACCATCTGTTCTGTACGCCTCTGAATGCCTCGTGATGGCCAGGAAAGGCCCACTCAGGAAACTTGAACTCAAGGAGAGGAAGATCCTGCGGAGGATACTAGGACCTATACGGGAAGAGGGAGGCACCTACAGAATTCGGCACAATGATGAGCTTTACAGCCATCAAGAAGACATTGTAACTTGTATAAGAAAGAGGCGCTTGGCCTTCTATGGACACTTGACCCGCATGATCCCTTGCCGGCTCACCAGTAAGATCTTCACAGTGGCAGGAAGAGGGAAGGCCTCTATGACCAAGTGGATCTCTACGGTCCGGACGGATTTAGACCACCTAGGGATCCCACTTAATTCCATACAGGACCGCCAACAATTCCGGCAAGCCATCCGACAGGGAGTTTTTCCTGTATCACTGACAGCTAGGAAGAACACTGGTGTCAGCAGACCACCATGGACGGAGGAAAGAAAGCTGGCTCATAGTCAGATGCTGAAAGAGTACTGGAAGAAGAGAAAAGACAAAGCGACGGGGAGATACGAGCCCCGTGGTCCTCAGTAGGCCCAAACGAAGAAGAAGAAGAAGAAGAATTCCATTAGATTCACTCGATTTTTATAAAACTTCATTAACTGTCCTGCTGAGTGGTTAGTACATGAGTTATTTGGAAGCAACCGGTATTTCGGCTTCCGTAACAATATTCGTAATCGGTGATAATAATTTTTCTGCAATGTCGCTGGTAAGACCTCTGCTGCGGTCAGGTTAATGAGTCGAGAGATTTAGAGTTCGGAGAATTACGATCCAAACATTTCATACAATAAATTATTTCCACTGTGAAAACAACTTAAACCAGACTTTCAGTTTTCATTGCCAGAAAAGATATCGCGGAAATTGTCATTTGATGATGATGATAGTTGATGTTAAAGGGCCTAACATGGTGGCTCTAGGCCTCTTAATTCTTTGGGATGAAAATTAAGAATGATGATAAAATGATCACTACAAGTAAAAATAACTACAACTTACAACCAACTTACGGATTGGGAGAAGAAAAGGACAAAAACGAAGGAATAAGGGAAATAAAATACAGGTAAAAATGCTCTCAACCCTCGAACAATGAGAATTGACGGATTTGGCAGGGTGTGCCATGAAAGGCAGATATGTAGGGAAATAGGAGAGAGACCACCCCAGAATCACTGGAAAAAGGGAAAAAACAGATCTAGCTCAGTTATCCTTCCAAACTCAACAGCCGTGAGCCCTTGAGGGTGTAGCACCTCGAGTTGTGGGGCTACACACACCCTGCCTCTTTTATGACCACGTGCAGAAGGCAGGAGATATAATGAACAGAAAAACAAGAGATCTGACCCTTTGAAGAATGAGGGTATCAGGAAAGATGAAACAAGGTCCAATTAAGGCGGGAATTTGAAAGACTCCTTAGACCTCGGATATCCTAATACCGTCAGGGTCGGAAGAGAACAAGAGTTGACCAAGGGAGGACGACAGTAAATATGCCAGGGAGGACCACGGCACAATTAAGTGGAAGCAATCGCGAACTCAGCTGTGGTCCCCTGATCGCTAAACAGCGTCCCAGAAGTTGTAAGCCCCTGTAGGAGGGGGAGTGTCGTAATGTCGTAAGTGAACGAGAGGTGACCAAGGGTGGTCGAGAGGAAAGATGACAGAAGGGAACCCGGCACAAGTAAGTGAAAGCAATACCACACTTAGCTGGGGTCCCGTGGTCACCAAACCCACATCACATTATTGGTGAGACCCTGGGGGATGTACTGAAGAATTATCCAACAGAATCGCAAGAAAACATTATGATACCCATTTTTCAAAAGATAACTTATGGATATGCACTGGACGGTTGATTCCGTAGTTAATTGGATATCATCGTAGGTCTCAGAGGCGAAGAAGTCCCTATCATGTGCGTTACTAGCAGTGGCCAAGTACTATCCCGGCATTTGACAGGACAGAGTGTAGAAAAACCACACTCAGGATAGTTTCGAACCTACGATGTCTGGACTTGCTACAGCTGCCCTCGTAGCCATGGTGCACGATTAAACAATCACAACAACGGCGTGGGGCTCTCAAAATGACGACTACACACAACAGACGAAGGAGTGTTTGTGTCCGGAACAAAGTTATCGCCGGAAATCACGTAAGACAATCATCACACCTAACTCTGTCCCACGTAAACTTGGGAAATGAAAGCACACCTCCTATGTTCTTCCTATTTCAAGTGCAAATGACAAACAACAGTATGATATACTGGATTTGAGCAGCGGCGTTCAATCCATAGTTTATAATTTACCCCAGTATTTTACAATTTCATCAGCAAACATTCCAAACAACGTAGGAATTCAGTATTGTACCCATGTGAGTAATTTCCATGGAAAACATGCTTCTGCCTCCAGCCAGCATCAGTCCTCAGGCGTGTACCGTCCACCCACTGAGCAGTTGCATATTTTTGATCTGAGACTAAAAGGTATCAACTCTACAATAATTGAGCACAACTCTATTCTAAAGACTTTAATTCAGCTCTAAATCATGGCTTCAAACACACAAAAACACAATTCCAACAATATAACACAAAACAATGCAAAATTACTCCTACAATCCACTAATATTCGCACTTGATCCTTGCAAATCCAAATGATTATTCATTCTTTTACCATAAGATTGACATCAAAATTCATTGTCAAGTGCGCTGATGCACAGGTAAATTACCCATAAACTGCACTTATAATCTTATGTCACCTGTTGTGACCTCTTTAATTTCACAATCTTAATTGTTTACTCTCAACACATCTTAATTTACATTATGCGTACACTTGTGTTCTGTATCTCTCTTCCCACCAAAATGCTTTACCATGCATTAACCAATTTATGGGTTGCACATCACATTTACTTGCAACTCCACAATTATTTGTAATCGTACCACTTTCTGCAGTTCCCTTCTGCAGTCCCCTTTTCTACAGTTCCACTGTATGCCGTTGTGATTTCAATTTCAAAATTTCCGTTACCGCTGTGTCGGATGGTATATTATGCTACCCTTGCATGGGCATAGCCTATGGCATCTAGTGTTGACCTTTAGAACACAGTGACACTGTCAGTATAAAAATGCAACTTTCAACAACTCATAAGTTTGCCAAGTATTACGTTATCAGAACGATCCTTAATTAACAATGTGTTTCAAACCGCACAAATTCATTATACAATACAACAATGATTCTTTTTATTACAAACAGGGTTTCAAAGTCTGTCCATTCTAAATGTCAACCTTCAAGGGTCGTTTAAAAATCTCCCCCTCGGATCTACTTGTATACAATGGGAATGAGTCAAGTGGTCACAAAACCACGTGCTCTGTCTCTCCCTAACTCCCTTCTCTGTTTACCTCCAAGCAGTAACTTGTGACTTTAAATACAATAGTGCAGTCTCCATGACCTACATATCCCATATGATTTAAACTAAATTGTATTCATGGTAGGTTATGGGCGTGTTTAAACATTTATTCCTAACCTTAGGATATTAATAACTGGCCTCAACAGGTCCATTACATTATATGAAGGAACTAGATTCATCATTCACTGGTCGAATTGGCTAGCCGGCATCTTATTAAATGTCACGGTCAGGCACATCCTTCCGCCAAAATTCGCCCCCAGGAGCTGAATTTATCCAATAACTAGTTCTCGGTCGTCATCAGGTGTCATGCTGAGATTTCCATTGTTATCCTCCCATACACCACAGGATTCGAACCCGGAACATTCCATATCCATCCACAGAGCTAGGGTCAGCCACTAAGTATGCTCTGGCAATAATAAATATCTCCGTATGCCCTAGGCTATACGAGATTTCACACGTCGAATAGATTACCTGGCTTCCGTGACCATTGCGCTATGATCTCGTCCTATAATTAGTAAGATACTTCTATCAATTACTCTTACAAGCTTATTCACAAGCTGCAAATTCAATTCTCTATTAAACTCTTCCATTTCCTAGATTCTTGCATATTTATTTCCATTATCATAATATACTCTGATATTAAATTGCTTTTGCTTAGCCCTTCATGTATAATATTACTGCTTGGATAGATAAATATTCCAATTAGCATATATATTTTGCTTACAACCATTTTTCCCTGATGTGTATTCGTTTATTCTTTTTATTATTATTATTATTACTGACATGAATTACCATCACCCGACACAACGTAACCATTTTAATAACCGAACATCCGTGTTCGTTACGTTAAGTTTCTATATAACTGAATTGCCATTTTACAATAGTGGTAACGATTTATCCACTCAATGATGTACAAAGACATCTCAACTTGACTAAAATCAACACAACAATAATAATTTGAGGTTCTACCTCCTAAAATTGACTCTCATTGGCATATTCTATAAATTTTGAAATCACTCAACATACAGCGGACTATAACTGCTACAAAATCCTGGTTTTTGGGTACTTACATTAGTTAATCTGGTGGCTCCAACCACGCATTCCTTCCAGTAATGCCCGCCATTATATGCAAATTAGCAAGGCATTCTTACACTTCTCACACAGATTATACATAACTTTTGCCTTACAAAACACACGGCACTTTGCTTTTCCATGTTGAAGCTGTCGCTTCCTTAGTCACACAACAATTTATGGCACTTGTTACACTATTAATTTTACATATATTTAAATGATCATCACTACAATCACACGATCACTATGTACATTTCTTAGTGATTGACTTTTCCTGGCAAAATATCAGAAATGCAGACGTTGGAAATCTCTCCTCCACTTCTCTCCCGCATCTCGTCTGAAAGTCTCGATTCTCTGCCTAAGGATTCCTATCAGTCACCCATCTGTCCATCAATTTCTATCCTTAGAAAAATTTCCGGATATCGCATAAATATGCTTGCATATCGTCCTGAGCATTAATTACAGTGGTATCCCTGCGAAATTTCACCAATTGCATAACAAAGTTTATATCTGCGCAATCCGACTTCCTATCTTATGTCTAACCAATAGTTTACATACTGCGCTCAACCATTGTACATTGTACTTGTACAGATTACCACTGTCCTACCTTGTATATCACACGGTACCTTTCCTGCGTGCTCGATAATAGTCCCTCATAATGCCGACTATAAACGTATGGACATGACTGTCCTTAATAATTGTGATTAATAAATGCCTTACTGCATGGCTCTTCATATTAAAGTCCGCGCGTCCCTTCTATGAATTCGGTAACGTGCACTTCGCATTAGACTGCGATTCAACTGACTACATTAATCGTTATTAATTCATGGCTTACTGCATGATTATTATGTTGCTGTACTTAAGCTGTTAGAGTTCGCGCGTCTCTGAGCTGAGCCCTGGTGACGTGCTCCCTGCGCTTAAGTATGGTTCAACTGACTGCCTCTGTCATTTGTTCAGCCCTTATATCCGTTTGGAGAGAAAAAGTAGACCGAGAATTTCCCTGCAGCGTCATTTTCTCTCCCAGTATGATTCTGGTCTTGAATTAACGTTTATATGGTTCCTTTTTCCTCGCTGGTCACAGATCTGTACGCGTGCTCGAGGATCGATCGGCCAATTAATTAATATTAATTGCCTTTGCCAGCGCGTGCCCACGCGGCATCACCTAAAAATCCCCGAAGGGCCGGTCAGATCTCACCGCTAACCACAAACCTACTGTGTCCCGGCGCGTTCCATTAAATCTGCCTCGATTTCAATGTTTAATGGCTCGATAATTAGCCTCCCGGCTATACAATCACATAGGTGCAAACCTCATGTCTCTGAGTTACTCCAATCACGAGTAATCATTAAATTACGTTGGTATCTTCTCACTCCACTGGCCTCTCTATTCTCAAACGGGGAATAACTTGACAATATTTTACCCTCCTGACCTGTTCCAGACGACATAAGTAGGTCACAAAGAGTGACACGGCTCCAAGAAACTACGCCCCTATTCCAGAGTCATTTGACAACTGTCAAGCGCTCAAACTTTCTGTGCTCAAGTCCAGAATAGTATGCTTCATACAGCCCAAAAATGCGGTATTCTGCTATTATTCCCTGCATTATATTAACAAATAATGTCAGAATTAATTCATATCACAACAGTGATTTAATATGTATTTTCTCTAGGGGTTTTTATAGCTTAAACTCCCTCAAATGATCTCGTGTTCGTTCCTAGCTGGAACCTCTATTCTGAGCTCATCTTATCTCTGAGACCCACGTTCGTCACCAGTCAGCCTAACCCCGTTGGGTTCAGTAAATTAATACCGACTACCCACAATAATTGAAACTGAAACAAACCTTCGTTGTTCTAAACGTAACACTGTGAGAAACACATTTAAAATACCTATTGAACAGCTGTTTACTAATCGCGCCTGTATTTGGGTGGGAGTGCGTTCTATCGGCAACTAGAGGAAATTTTTCAATTACACGTTATGCATGGGTTCTAACTGGGAGGGCATGGCAAGGCCGGTATAGAGCGCAGCTCGCATCCAGTCGGCCGTGGACGAGACCATCATGTTTCCATCTATCTCTGTAAGATGCCATTTCACTCCATTTTCTCCACGGCAACAGTAGTTCAAACTATGACCACCAGGTTTCCATCTATCTCTGTAAGACACCATCGCACTCCAATTTTAGCCTATTTTCTTTTATGAAAGAAAAAAAGTCCTCTCGGCACGCCGGAAGGCGGAGGTAGATTTCACCGGACAAACTTGGGGATAGGCGAAAATAGGCAGAATATGCAGGTTTTCGTAGAAGGATCAGACCTCATTTGTTGCGTGAAAGTATTTTATAATTGGAGATTAATTAACTATGTTTTTCGTCATTTTATGCGTATTTTAAACATTTTATTGTCTTATGATGACGGTAACCTTCTTGTCATTTGGAGTCCATTTTTATACTTGTGGTCACACTGTCCTTATACAAGGTTTCGACACTGATGTGTAACTATGTAACGGTCTGTTACTTCTTCACGCAAAATTATATCTCCCGCAGAGATGTTGGCTGGTTCCTCAGTTTAGGGGCTGCGACAACGCGGTCAAGTAACCCCGTGTACTTTGGGTGAGTGTAGAATCTGTCTGATAAACGGTGTGAATTGTGATGGCTGTATTAGTCTGTAATTCAGGTAAGGAATGCAGACGCTCAATTTCAAGCAGTAGTTCCTAATGTTGCTACCAGATACTACCGTCAACGACACCTAGCTGTGAACTTGGCTACTAGATGCCACCACAATCAGTTACTCGCAACGAATGTTGGAACCTCCCCTCCAAAGGAAAGCATACTGAGGGATTTTAGCGCTCTTAGAAAATCCGACGACTTCGGCCGGCTTTGAACCCGCGACCATGGGCATAGAAGTTCAGTATGCTACCTACCAGTTACGTCACCGAAGCCGCTTCACAGTTAGTCAGATGGAAATCTGAATCTGATCTCGCGCAAGTGCGTTGTCATGGCAACGTCTGATGGCTCATCCCTCATCAATTTAGTAGTGTTGCCATGGCAACCACTGATAGCTCTTGGCATTTTTTTATAATTCCGAAATCATTTTTCTCATCCCTTGGCGTAATGGTGGGTGATATCAAAAAATCTTTCAGACAAAAGTTTTAGGTAATTATTAGGGGAATATTGTCTATTTTGTACGGTTTTGATATTGTGCCTATTAAGAGAGATATGATTAATGTTTCCCGAAAAACCCACTTTTTCCCACCCCTTTGGTCAATGGTTGGTGCTATAAAAACACTCTTCAAACATAATTTTTTGGGCTTTATCCGACACATAGTATGCACTTTGAACGGATTCGATATTTCACATATTAAGAGAGTTATAGCAATATTTCATTTTTTCGAAAAAAGTCCCCCATTTTCATCCCCTTCGACCGATTTAGTCCAGTAACGAACTCGACCGAGATTTTATGGGTATACATATTAGGTAAAAAATTCAAAGTGATTGGTGCACAATTACGGCAGTTAACGAGTCCACAAGAAACTGATATACATATATATATATACATATATATATACATAAATTATATATAAACTTTTGAACTGACGGTGGTTTTGGTGTCTGGGGGATGTGAAACGCGATGATATGTCGAAATTTTCCGGAAGTCGAAACATGGTACCCATTGCAATAGTTAGCTTTCTAATGAAATCTACCTAAAATACTACCATCAACGACACCTACCTGTGAACTTGGCTACTAGATGCCACCGGAATCATCAACTCGCAACGAACGTTGGAACTTCCCCTCCGAAGGAAAGCAAACTCAGTTTTTTTTAGCGCTCTTTGTAAATCCGACGACTTCAGCCGGGTTTGAACCTGCGACCTTGGCCATAGAAGTTCAGCATGCTACCAGTTCGGATACCGAAGTCGCTTCCCACAGACAGACGGAAAACTGAATGTTATCTCGTGCAGTGGCGTTGTCATAGCAACTGCTGATGGCTCATCCGTTATCAATTAAAAGTAAAGTAGTCATGGCAACCTCTCTTGGCACTCGGCATTTTCTTATCATTTAAATCATTTTGCTCACCCCGTGGCGTAATGGTGGGTCATATCAAAAATTCTTTCAGACAAAAGTTTTAGGTAATTATTGGAGGAATATTGTCCATTTTGTACGGTTTTGATATTGTGCCTATTAAGAGAGATATGATTAATGTTTCCCGAAAAACCCACTTTTTTCCACCCCTTTGGTCAATGGTTGGTGCTATCAAAAAGCTTATTTGACATAAATTTTTGGCACTTATCCGACACATATTATGAACTTTGAATGGATTCGATATTTCACGTATTAAGAGAGTTATAGCGAAATTTCACTTTTTCGAAAAAAGCCCCCCATTTTCACCCCCTTCGACCGATATTGCCCATTAACGAACTCGACCGAGATTTTATAGGGATACATATTATGTAAAAAATTCAAAGTGATTGGTACAAAATTACGGCAGTTATCGTGTCCACAAGAAACTGATATATATATATAGATAGTTACATATATACATAAATTATATATAAACTTTTGAACTGACGGTGGTTTTGGGGTCTGGGGGATGTGAAACGCGAAGATATGTCGAAATTTTCCGGAAGTCGAAACATGGGACCCATTGCAATAGTTAGCTTTCTAATGAAATCTACCTAAAAAGGCTTATGAGATCACGTTTTGTCCTTGTGTCTATCTGTGTCTGCGTGTGTGAAGGTGTGTGCCCCCCTAATAACTTCTAAACGGCTGGAGCGATTTCAATGAAACTCGGTAAGTTCATAGCACTATTCCGGAACACGCCGCCCGTGCCCTTGAAATTTCGTTACGTCTCACCAATCCAACATGGCGGCTGTGCGAAATATTTCACCAGCATTCAATATCTCCGAAACTATTACCGATATCACTCTGGAATTCTTACGGTGTTAAAGGAAACTACTAGAAGTTCACCTATCTGACATTTGAAAACCTGGTAACTACAAAACCAACATGGCGGCCAAGCGAAGTTGTGACTTTTAAATAGACGTTACTCGCGTTTTAACCAACCAAACGCAATAATTGTAGTAGAGTATATGTTTATACACATTGTAATGCACCGAAATCTAACTTCCTTCAATTGTTTACATAACCTAAAGATGGCGGCTGTTCGAAGTACGTCACCGGCATTCTCTATCTCTGAAACCATTAGCGGTATCACCCTGAAATTTTGTAGGAAGATAGAGGGCACTACTGGAAATTCATCTATAAGACTTTCAAAAACCGTTTAACCACAAAACGAACATGGTGGCCAAGCGAAGTTGAAAATTTTAAATAGAACTTTCTTGCGATTTATTGATCCAAATGCAATGAAACTTGGTTCAGGAAATGTTTATACACATTGTAATCCACTGGTATCTAATTTAGTTCAATTGTTTACATAAACTCAAGATGGCGGCATTGCGAATTTTAAAATTAAATGTTTATTTCTCGTGTCGTAATCATGCGATCGAAGTGAAAGTTTGAATAATGAACCTACGCAATAGTATTCCTTTAATGGTACATGACTCTATGGCCTGTACATATAACAATCCAACATGCCGACCATACGAAATATTTAGATGGCTCTGAATATCTACGAATCTACTATAGCAATCAAACTGAATTGTTTAATGTTCATAGGGACTATGATCATAAGTTCACCTATAGGACTTTCAATAACCTGGTGATCACAAATCCAACATGGTGGCGACGCGAAATATAAATATTCGCATGGACGTTATTTGCAATTTAACCATCGGAGTGCAGTGAAACTTGGTACAGTAAATCCTTATACAAATGTTAATCCACTGGCATCTAATTTATTTCAATTATTTCCATAACCACAACATGGCAGCTGCGCGAAATTTTAAAATCTCTTTTTTAGCCTATTTTGATTTTGAAAAAAAAAAAAAGGCTTATGTGATCACCTTTTGTCCGTGTGTCTGTGTGTGATGGTGTGTGTCACCCCCCCCCCTAATAACTTCTAAACGGATGGAGCGATTTCAATGAAACTTGGTAAGATCAAAGCACCATTCTGGGCGACCTTGATCGTGCCCTTCAAATTTTATTGTCTCTCACCAATCCAACATGGCGGCGGTGCGAAATTACCAGTATTCAGTATCTCCGAAACTATTACCGATATCACCCTGAAATTGTGTACGGTGATACAGGGCACTACTAGAAGTTCGCCTATGAGACTTTTAAAAACCTGGTAACTACAAAACCAACATGGCGGCCAAGCGAAGTTGCAACTTTTAAATAGACTTTTCTCGTGATGTTAACCATCCAAACGTAATGAAACTTGGTACAGCAAATGTTTATACACATTGTAATGCACTGGTGACTAATTTAGTTCAATTGTTTACATAACCTCAATATGGCGGCTGTGCGAAATATTTCACTGGCATTCCATATCTCCGAAACAATTACAGATATTACCCTGACATTTTGTACGTTAATAAAGGGCGCTAGTAAAAGTTTCTCTATGTAACTTTCATAAACCTGTAAAGTAAAAAACGAACATGGCGGCCAAGCGAATTTGAAATATTTTAATAGACTTTTCTTGTGATTTAACTCTCTGATCGCCGTGAAATATGGTACAGTAAATAATTATACATATTGAAATGCACTGGCATCTAATTTAGTTCAATTGTTTACATAACCTCAAGATGGCGGCTGAGCGAAATTTGAAAATTAAGTTTTTATTTCTTGAGTCGTAATCATGCGATCGAAGTGAAAGTTTGAGTAATGAACCTACACAAAAATTTTCCTTTAATGGTACATAACTCTATGGCCTATACATATAACAATCCAAAATGGCGGGCATCGGAAATATTTAGACGGTTCTAAATATCTACGAATCTTTTACAGCAATCAAGCTGAAACTTTTTATGTTCATAGAAGCTATGAACATACGTTCACCTATAGGACTTTCAGTAACCAGGTAAGCACAAATCCAACATGGCGGTGACGCAAATTATAAGTGTTTAAATGGACGTTTCTGGCGATTTAACCATCCGGGTGCAGTGAAACTTTGCAAGTTAAATGCTTATACAAATGTTAATCCACTGGCATTTACTTTATTTCAATTGTTTTCACGACCACAAGATGGCAGCTGTGCGTAATTTTAAAATCTCGTTTTTAGCCTACTTTCGATTTTTGCAAAAAATGAAAGAAGACTTATGAGATCAACACAGGACGAAAAAAGTGTGTCTGTCTGTGTGTGGGTATGTGTGTGTGAGTCTGTGTGTGTGAGTGTGTGTACTCTGTATGTCTCCCCCCCCCCCCCCTATCAATTCGAACACGGTGAACGCGAATTGAAAGAAATTTGGAACAAAGGTAGCACTAGCAAAGGACACCTCAGTGTCATGCTTTATATCGCCGCCATCTTGACGGAAACGTAATGGCGGCCACACAAATGTTAAAAAGCTTAAATCAAATTACGACTAACCTATTCATCCGATCTCTACCAAATTTTGCAACAACATACCTTTATGGAGGAAGCATCCTCTGACCAAATTAATAGGTCATTAGGCTAATAGTTTGCGGATGGCGGCCATCTTTCTGTCAAAATCGATTCCCCCTATTAATACAAACACGGTGAAACCGAATGGAACGAAATTTGGTACGGAGGTAGCACTAGCAAAGGGCACCTCAGTGTCATGTTTTATATCGCCGCCATCTTGACGGAAACGTAATGGCGGGCACACAAATGTTCAAAGCTTAAATCAAATTACGATTAACCTAATCATTCGATCTCTACCAAATTTTGCAACAACATACCTTTATGGAGGGAGCATCCTTTGACCAAACTAATAGGTCATTAGCCAAATATTTTGCGGGTGGCGGCCATCTTTGTGTGAAAATCGATTCCCCCTATCAATTCGAACACGGTGAAACCGAATGGAACGAAATTTGGTACAGAGGTAGCACTAGCAAAGGGCACCTAAGTGTCATGTTTTATATCACCGCCATCTTGACGGAAACGTAATCGCGGCCACCCAAATGTTAAAAGCTAAAATGTAATTACGACCAACCTATTAATCTAGTCACTACCAAATTTTGCAACAACATATATTTATGTGGGAAGCATATTCTGACCAAACTGCAAGATCATCAGCCCAATAGTTTGTAGATGGTGGCCAAGTATGTGTGCAAATCGATTCCCCCTATCAATTCAAACACGGTGAAAGCGAATGGAACGTAATTTGGTACAGAGGTAGCAAAGGGCACCTCAGTGTCATGTTTTATATCGCCGCCATCTTGACGGAAACGGAATGACGGCAACCCAAATGTTAAAAGCTTAAATCAAATTACGACCATCCTAATAATTTGATCTCAACCAGATTTTGCAGCAACATGCCTTTTTGTGGAAAGCATCTTATGACTGACTACAAGGTCATCAGCCCAATAGTTTGCAAATAGCGGCCATATATGTGTGCAAATCCATTCCCCATATCAATTCAAACACAGTGAAACCGAATTGAATGACATTTTTTTACAGAGGTAGCAATAGCAAAGGGCACCTCATATTCATGTTTAATATCCCTATAGCACATTGTATTTCAACAAGCTACTACAACCAACATTCAATTATACTCCTTGAAAAAGACAAAGATTTAAAACAATACCCATGCATTTAGGAGGAATTAGGCTATATGTTCTTTACTGAACATCATGTTACTTCCTGTGTTCTAATCATGGGATTGAAGTTTGAATACCACACGTACACAATAATCTTCATGTAATAGTACATAAATCAAAATCGAACCTGGCGACCCTCTGAAATATCTAGACGGTTCTCAATATCTACGAATCAATCACAACCTTCAAACTGAAATTTTGTGTGTTAATAGTGGCAGTTAAAATGAGTTGGATATGTGAAAATAGGCTGTATAGTTCTTCACGGAACTATTTGTTACTTCTTGTGTCTTAATCATGCGATTGAAGTTTGAATACTACACGTGCACAATAATCTTCAAGTGCGCATAACTCTAGAACCTACATATATAAAAATCCAGCATGGCGACCATCTGAAATATTTAGTCGGTTCTCAATATCTACGAATCTATTACAGCAATCAAACTGACATTTTTATGTTGATAGAGGCAATTAACATAAGTAGGTTATATGAAAATAGGCTTTATATTTCTTCACGGAACTACTTGTTTACCTTATGACGAAATTTATAACGCGTAATATATTGTATGTAATGTCTACTAATTTATAAAAGTGAAAGTCTGTATGTGGGTATGTATATTTGTTCCGTATACAAATCTACACCGTTCCAGCTATCTCAACCAAATGTTGCATACACATTGTTCAGAACCCAGAAGAAACAGCTGGCTACATGAATTTTCGATAGTCTTTCTCATTCTTCTGATATTAGCCTATTTGCACTCGAGCAAAGGCTAATAAAGTCAGAAAATTAACTTATGAAGGAATGGCAAGGCCGACCATCTCCATGGCAAAAGTAGCACAGGACGTGTCAACCAAGTTTCCATCTATCTCGGTAAATTTTCTCAACGGCAACAGTACCTCAAGAAGTGATCACCAGGTTTTAACCTGTCGCTGTAAGGGGCCATGCCACTCCATTTTCTCCATGACTACAGTAGCTCAAGACGTAAACACTAGGCCATGGGCCTCCATTTTCTATCCAAACCACGATAAGAACATTAGGAATCTGACCGCCATAATAATCTGAATACGTATTTTTAGCCTACTTTCGATTTTTGCAAAAAATGAAAGTAGACTTATGAGATCAACACAGGGCGAAAAAAGTGTGTCTGTCTGTGTGTGTGTATGTGTGTGTGTGTGAGTCTGTGTGTGTGTGTGTATGTGTGTGTGTGAGTCTGTGTGTGTGTGTGTGTGTCTGTGTGTGTGTGAGTGTGTGTACTCTGAATGTCTGTCCCCCCCTATCAATTCGAACACGGTGAATGCGAATTGAACGAAATTTGGTACAAAGGTAGCACTAGCAAAGGACACCTCAGTGTCATGTTTTATATCGCCGCCATCTTGACGGAAACGTAATGGCGGCCACACAAATGTTCAAAGCTTAAATCAAATTACGACTAACCTAATCATCCGATTTCTACCAAATTTTGCAACAACATACCTTTATAGGGGGCATCCTTTGACCAAACCAATAGACCATCAGCGTAATAGTTTGCGGATGGCGGCCATCTTTGTGTGAAAATCGATTCCCCCTATTAATTCGAACACGGTGCAACCGAATGGAACGAAATTTGGTACAGAGGTAGTACTAACAAAAGGTACCTCAGTGTCATGTTTTATATCGCCGCCATCTTGACGGAAACGTAATGGCGGCCACACAAATGTTCAAAGCTTAAATCAAATTACGACTAACCTAATCATCCGATCTCTACCAAATTTTGCAACAACATACCTTTATGGGGGAGCATCCTTTGACCAAACTAATAGGTCATCAGCGTAATAGTTTGCGGATGGCGGTCATCCTTGTGTGAAAATCGATTCCCCCTATTAATTCGAACACGGTGAAACCGAATGGAACAAAATTTGGTACAGAGGTAGCAGTAGCAAAGGGCATCTCAGTGTCATGTTTTATATCGCCGCCATATTGACAGAAACGTAATGGCGGCCACACAAATGTTCAAAGCTTAAGTTAAATTACGACTAACATAACCATCCGATCTCTACCAAACTTGGCAACAACATTCCTTTATGGAGGGAGCATCCTTTACCAATCTAATAGGTTATTAGCCTAATAGTTTGCGGATGGCGGCCATCTTTATGTAAAAATTGATTCCCCCTATTAATTCGAACACGGTGGAACCGAATGAACGAAATTTGGTACAGAGGTAGCAGTAGCAAAGGGCACCTCAGTGTCATGTTTTATATCGCCACCATCTTGACAGAAACGTAATGGCGGCCACACAAATGTTCAAAGCTTAAGTTAAATTACGACTAACATAACCATCCGATCTCTACCAATCTTTGCAACAACATTCCTTTATGGAGGGAGCATCCTTTGACCAATCTAATAGGTTATTAGCCTAATAGTTTGCGGGTGGCGGCCATCTTTATGTCAAAATTGATTCCCCCTATTAATTCGAACACGGTGCAACCGAATGGAACGAAATTTGGTACAGAGGTAATACTAACAAAAGGTACCTCAGTGTCATGTTTTATATCGCCGCCATCTTGACGGAAACGTAATGGCGGCCACACAAATGTTCAAAGCTTAAATCAAATTACGACTAACCTAATCATCCGATCTCTACCAAATTTTGCAACAACATACCTTTATGGGGGAGCATCCTTTGACCAAACTAATAGGTCATCAGTCTAATAGTTTGCGGATGGCGGCCATCTTTATGTCAAAATTGATTCCCCCTATTAATTCGAACACGGTGGAACCGAATGAACGAAATTTGGTACAGAGGTAGCAGTAGCAAAGGGCATCTCAGTGTCATGTTTTATATCGCCACCATATTGACAGAAACGTAATGGCGGCCACACAAATGTTCAAAGCTTAAGTTAAATTACGACTAACATAACCATCCGATCTCTACCAAACTTTGCAACAACATTCCTTTATGGAGGGAGCATCCTTTACCAATCTAATAGGTTATTAGCCTAATAGTTTGCGGATGGCGGCCATCTTTATGTCAAAATTGATTCCCCCTATTAATTCGAACACGGTGGAACCGAATGAACGAAATTTGGTACAGAGGTAGCACTAGCAATGGGCACCTCAGTGTCATGTTTTATATCGCCGCCATCTTGACGGAAACGTAATGGCGGGCACACAAATATTCAAAGCTTAAATCAAATTACGATTAACCTAATCATCCGATCTCTACCAAATTTTGCAACAACATACCTTTATGGAGGGAGCATCCTTTGACCAAATTAATAGGTCATTAGCCAAATATTTTGCGGGTGGCGGCCATCTTTGTGTGAAAATCGATTCCCCCTATCAATTCGAACACGGTGAAACCGAATGGAACGAAATTTGGTACAGAGGTAGCACTAGCAAAGGGCACCTAAGTGTCATGTTTTATATCACCGCCATCTTGACGGAAACGTAATCGCGGCCACCCAAATGTTAAAAGCTAAAATGTAATTACGACCAACCTATTAATCTAGTCTCTACCAAATTTTGCAACAACATATATTTATGTGGGAAGCATATTCTGACCAAACTGCAAGATCATCAGCCCAATAGTTTGTAGATGGTGGCCAAGTATGTGTGCAAATCGATTCCCCCTATCAATTCAAACACGGTGAAAGCGAATGGAACGTAATTTGGTACAGAGGTAGCAAAGGGCACCTCAGTGTCATGTTTTATATCGCCGCCATCTTGACGGAAACGGAATGACGGCAACCCAAATGTTAAAAGCTTAAATCAAATTACGACCATCCTAATAATTTGATCTCAACCAGATTTTGCAGCAACATGCCTTTTTGTGGAAAGCATCTTATGACTGACTACAAGGTCATCAGCCCAATAGTTTGCAAATAGCGGCCATATATGTGTGCAAATCCATTCCCCATATCAATTCAAACACAGTGAAACCGAATTGAATGACATTTTTTTACAGATGTAGCAATAGCAAAGGGCACCTCATATTCATATTTAATATCCCTATAGCACGTTGTATTTCAACAAGCTACTACAACCAACATTCAATTATACTCCTTGAAAAAGACAAAGATTTAAAACAATACCCATGCATTTAGGAGGAATTAGGCTATATGTTCTTTACTGAACATCATGTTACTTCCTGTGTTCTAATCATGGGATTGAAGTTTGAATACCACACGTACACAATAATCTTCATGTAATAGTACATAAATCAAAATCGAACCTGGCGACCCTCTGAAATATCTAGACGGTTCTCAATATCTACGAATCAATCACAACCTTCAAACTGAAATTTTGTGTGTTAATAGTGGCAGTTAAAATGAGTTGGATATGTGAAAATAGGCTGTATAGTTCTTCACGGAACTATTTGTTACTTCTTGTGTCTTAATCATGCGATTGAAGTTTGAATACTACACGTGCACAATAATCTTCAAGTGCGCATAACTCTAGAACCTACATATATAAAAATCCAGCATGGCGACCATCTGAAATATTTAGTCGGTCCTCAATATCTACGAATCTATTACAGCAATCAAACTGACATTTTTATGTTGATAGAGGCAATTAACATAAGTAGGTTATATGAAAATAGGCTTTATATTTCTTCACGGAACTACTTGTTTACCTTATGACGAAATTTATAACGCGTAATATATTGTATGTAATGTCTACTAATTTATAAAAGTGAAAGTCTGTATGTGGGTATGTATATTTGTTCCGTATACAAATCTACACCGTTCCAGCTATCTCAACCAAATGTTGCATACACATTGTTCAGAACCCAGAAGAAACAGCTGGCTACATGAATTTTCGATAGTCTTTCTCATTCTTCTGATATTAGCCTATTTGCACTCGAGCAAAGGCTAATAAAGTCAGAAAATTAACTTATGAAGGAATGGCAAGGCCGACCATCTCCATGGCAAAAGTAGCACAGGACGTGTCAACCAAGTTTCCATCTATCTCGGTAAATTTTCTCAACGGCAACAGTACCTCAAGAAGTGATCACCAGGTTTTAACCTGTCGCTGTAAGGGGCCATGCCACTCCATTTTCTCCATGACTACAGTAGCTCAAGACGTAAACACTAGGCCATGGGCCTCCATTTTCTATCCAAACCACGATAAGAACATTAGGAATCTGACCGCCATAATAATCTGAATACGTATTTTTAGTCTACTTTCGATTTTTGCAAAAAATGAAAGTAGACTTATGAGATCAACACAGGGCGAAAAAAGTGTGTCTGTGTGTGTGTGTGTATGTGTGTGTGTGAGTCTGTGTGTGTGTGTGTGTATGTGTGTGTGTGAGTCTGTGTGTGTGTGTGTCTGTGTGTGTGAGAGTGTGTGTACTCTGAATGTCTGTCCCCCCTATCAATTCGAACACGGTGAATGCGAATTGAACGAAATTTGGTACAAAGGTAGCACTAGCAAAGGACACCTCAGTGTCATGTTTTATATCGCCGCCATCTTGACGGAAACGTAATGGCGGGCACACAAATGTTCAAAGCTTAAATCAAATTACGACTAACCTAATCATCCGATTTCTACCAAATTTTGCAACAACATACCTTTATAGGGGGCATCCTTTGACCAAACCAATAGGCCATCAGCGTAATAGTTTGCGGATGGCGGCCATCTTTGTGTGAAAATCGATTCCCCCTATTAATTCGAACACGGTGCAACCGAATGGAACAAAATTTGGTACAGAGGTAGTACTAACAAAAGGTACCTCAGTGTCATGTTTTATATCGCCGCCATCTTGACGGAAACGTAATGGCGGCCACACAAATGTTCAAAGCTTAAATCAAATTACGACTAACCTAATCATCCGATCTCTACCAAATTTTGCAACAACATACCTTTATGGGGGAGCATCCTTTGACCAAACTAATAGGTCATCAGCGTAATAGTTTGCGGATGGCGGCCATCCTTGTGTGAAAATCGATTCCCCCTATTAATTCGAACACGGTGAAACCGAATGGAACAAAATTTGGTACAGAGGTAGCAGTAGCAAAGGGCATCTCAGTGTCATGTTTTATATCGCCGCCATATTGACAGAAACGTAATGGCGGCCACACAAATGTTCAAAGCTTAAGTTAAATTACGACTAACATAACCATCCGATCTCTACCAAACTTTGCAACAACATTCCTTTATGGAGGGAGCATCCTTTACCAATCTAATAGGTTATTAGCCTAATAGTTTGCGGATGGCGGCCATCTTTATGTCAAAATTGATTCCCCCTATTAATTCGAACACGGTGGAACCGAATGAACGAAATTTGGTACAGAGGTAGCACTAGCAATGGGCACCTCAGTGTCATGTTTTATATCGCCGCCATCTTGACGGAAACGTAATGGCGGGCACACAAATGTTCAAAGCTTAAATCAAATTACGATTAACCTAATCATCCGATTTCTACCAAATTTTGCAACAACATACCTTTATAGGGGGCATCCTTTGACCAAACCAATAGGCCATCAGCGTAATAGTTTGCGGATGGCGGCCATCTTTGTGTGAAAATCGATTCCCCCCTATTAATTCGAACACGGTGCAACCGAATGGAACGAAATTTGGTACAGAGGTAGTACTAACAAAAGGTACCTCAGTGTCATGTTTTATATCGCCGCCATCTTGACGGAAACGTAATGGCGGCCACACAAATGTTCAAAGCTTAAATCAAATTACGACTAACCTAATCATCCGATCTCTACCAAATTTTGCAACAACATACCTTTATGGGGGAGCATCCTTTGACCAAACTAATAGGTCATCAGCGTAATAGTTTGCGGATGGCGGCCATCCTTGTGTGAAAATCGATTCCCCCTATTAATTCGAACACGGTGAAACTGAATGGAACAAAATTTGGTACAGAGGTAGCAGTAGCAAAGGGCATCTCAGTGTCATGTTTTATATCGCCGCCATATTGACAGAAACGTAATGGCGGCCACACAAATGTTCAAAGCTTAAGTTAAATTACGACTAACATAACCATCCGATCTCTACCAAACTTTGCAACAACATTCCTTTATGGAGGGAGCATCCTTTACCAATCTAATAGGTTATTAGCCTAATAGTTTGCGGATGCCGGCCATCTTTATGTCAACATTGATTCCCCCTATTAATTCGAACACGGTGGAACCGAATGAACGAAATTTGGTACAGAGGTAGCACTAGCAATGGGCACCTCAGTGTCATGTTTTATATCGCCGCCATCTTGACAGAAACGTAATGGCGGCCACACAAATGTTCAAAGCTTAAGTTAAATTACGACTAGCATAACCATCCGATCTCTACCAATCTTTGCAACAACATTCCTTTATGGAGGGAGCATCCTTTGACCAATCTAATAGGTTATTAGCCTAATAGTTTGCGGGTGGCGGCCATCTTTATGTCAAAATTGATTCCCCCTATTAATTCGAACACGGTGCAACCGAATGCAACGAAATTTCGTACAGAGGTAATACTAACAAAAGGTACCTCAGTGTCATGTTTTATATCGCCGCCATCTTGACGGAAACGTAATGGCGGCCACACAAATGTTGTTGTTTGAGTCTTCAGTCTTTTGACTGGTTTGATGCAGCTCTCCATGCCTCCCTGTCCTGAGCTAATCGTTTCATCTCTACATAGCTACCACACCCTACATCCGAGGCAATCTGTTTAACATATTCTAACCTTGGTCTACCCCTACAGTTCTTGTCCTCGACCCTTCCTTCCATAACTAAGCTTGCTATTCCTGGGTGTCTTAGTATGTGTCTTACCAACCTATCTCTTCTCTTCATTAGCAGTCGCCAGAAACATCTCTCCTCTCCCACTCGTCTTAATACCTCTTTGTTTGTAACCCTATCTACCCATCTGATCTTCATCATTCTCCTGTAGCACCACATTTCAAATGCTTCAATTCTCCTCTTTTCTGCTGCACCAATAGTCCAAGTTTCACTTCCATAGAGCGCCACGCTCCAGACAAAGGCTTTCAAAAATGACTTCCTAATACCTAAATCTATATTCGATGTCAGCAGATTCCTTTTTTGTAGAAATGCTTTTCTTGCCTGAGCCAACCTACTTTTTATATCCTCTTTGCTTCGTCCATCACTGGTTATTCTGCTTCCTAAGTAACAGAAATCTACTACTTCCTTCAGCTTTTCACCTGCCAATTTGATCTCCATAGAGGTTTGTGATTTATTTCGGCTGCATTCCAGTATTTTTGTTTTACATTTATTAATTTTCATCATGAATTCTTTCCGTAAGACGGAGTCCATACCATTCAAAAACTCATTCAAATCCTCAGGCTTGTTGGCCAAGATGACGATGTCATCAGCAAATCTCAGAGTTGAAATTATTTCTCCTTGAATCTTCACTCCCACTTTAAATTTTTCTCTAATTTCCTTCATTGCTTGTTCAATGTAAAGATTGAAAAGTATGGGTGATAAGTTGCAGCCTTGCCTTACACCTTTCTGAATACCAGCTTCTCTCTCATGTCCTTCAACTCGAATGACTGCTGTCTGGTTTCTGTATAGATTGTATATCACCCTCCTATCCCTGTACTTTATTCCAATCGATTTCAAAATGTCAAACAATTTAGTCCAATCAACGTTATCAAAGGCCTTTTTTAAGTCTACAAAAGCCATGAACGTTCTCTTATCTTTCCTTATTCTACCTTCCAAAATCAGCCTAAGACTTAGTACAGCTTCCCTTGTTCCTACATTTCTCCTGAAACCAAACTGGTCTTCACCCAACTCCGTTTCTATCTGGCTCTCAATCCTCTTGTAAATTATTCTAGACAGGATCTTTGAAGCATGAGTAATCAAGCTGATTGTACGATAATCTTCACATCTGTCAGCTCCCACTTTCTTTGGTATAGGGATGATTTCATTCTTCTTGAAATCAGGGGGTACCTCACCTGTCTCATAAATCCTACACACCAAGTGAAATAACCTGATCAGACCTTCCTCTCCTATGCAGCGTAGCAACTCAATCGGTATATCATCTATGCCTGGTGTTTTGTTCCTGCTTAAGTCTTCCAAAGCTCTATCAAATTCTGATCTCAATATTAAATCTCCTTTCGCATCCTCATCAATTTCCTCCTCCCTTTCCATTACATGATTCTCAACCTCCTTTCCCTTATACAAACTCTCTATGTAAGCTTTCCATCTCTCAACCTTTTCTTCCCTATCTTTTAGAGGCTTTCCATTTGTGTCCTTAATATTACAGCACTTAGTCTTCTTTTCCCCAAAAATATTCTTAATCCTTCGATAAGCTGTGTCTACTTTTCCTAATTTCAGACAATTTTCTATACCAGCACATTTCTCTTTCAACCATTCTTCTTTCGCTTCCTTGCACTTCTTGTTAACCTCATTTCTCAGACGTCTGTATTCTGCTTTCCACTTTTCATCTCTTACATTCTTGTGCTTCCGCCTTTCATCCATCAATTCGAGTATATCCTGAGTGATCCACGGTTTTCTACCTATTCTTTCTTTCCTACCAATGTTTTCTTCTGCGGATTTTGTTATTTCATTCCTCAAAAGTGCCCATTCGTCTGCAATTGAAGCTTGTTTAGGGTTTTTCATTAGTCCTTCCTTTATACTCTTCTTGAATCTTTCGTTTACATCCTTCTCTTTCAGTCTGTCTATTGCCCACCTTTTTGGCTTTTGACTTTTCTTCAGTTTCTTCAACTTTAATCTGCATTTCATTACAACCAGATTGTGGTCAGAGTTTATGTCAGCACCAGGATATGTTTTACAATCCAAAATCTGGTTTCGAAACCTCTGCTTGACCATAATGAAGTCGATTTGGTAACGCCCTGTATCTCCTGGTCTCATCCATGTGTATATTCTTCTATTGTGGTTATTGAATAAGGTGTTAGCTATGACCAACTCATGCTCAGTGCAGAATTCTACCAGCCTGCTTCCTCGATCATTCCTTTCACCTAATCCGAAATCTCCTACTATCTTCCCTTCTCTCCCTTTTCCTACCACAGCATTCCAATCTCCCATTACTATAACATTTTCATCACCCTTGATATACCTCAGAATTTCGTCTATTTCTTCGTAGACCTTTTCAACATCCTCATCATCAGCTTGACTGGTAGGCATATAGACTTGTACCACTGTGGTGCAGGTAGGTTTAGTATTTATTTTTGCTACAATAATCCGTTCACTATATTGCTCATAATATTCCACCCGCTGTCCAAGTTTCCTACTCAATATGAGGCCAACCCCTGCTTGGCCATTGTTTGATTTAGTGCTAATGACCCTATAGTCTCCTGACCAAAAGTCCTGTTCTTCCTGCCAGCGCATTTCACTAATCCCAACCAAATCCAACCTCAACCTATCCATTTCCCTTTCTAAGTTTTCTAACCTTCCATTTCCTAGCAGACTTCTAACATTCCACGCTCCGATCCGTAGAATGTCAGAGTTCCTCTTTGTCACTTCTGTGATGTTAACCCCCTCTCGAGTAGTCCCCACCCGGAGATCCGAACGGGGGACTAGTTTACCTCCGGATTGAAATTTTACAAGGGAGGAGGCCATCATCACATGTAATTATGCATAGAGAGGTGCATATCCTCGGGAATAGCAAACGGCTGTAGTTTCCCCTTGCTTTCAGCCGTGCAGCAGGACGCAGTGTAGCCATTATTTGGCTTATATTATCAATATCTTAACCGTCTATAAGACTAGTAAAGAATTGATTTAATCTGAAAGGCTGTTACTCCCTTTCAGAATAAGTAAAGAGCAATTCTACTAACAAAAATACTAACCTTCTACTGTACTAACAATTAAATACCAAAATTCTACTAACGAAAAAATACTAAAGTTCCACCAACAACAAATACTACCACTAAAACAGTCTGTCACCAGACACACTCACATGCAATCACACATCACAGTCTACTGAAACAATGAACTATAACTAATAAACAATGCAACTGTTACCAGACACACTCACACACCACAGTCTAATAGAACAATGACATATATCTAATAGACAAACTAACTACCTACTTACAACTACAACTAACTACATACTTACTGTACTGTTATTTGAATTGACAATATTTACAAAATGCAATTTAGATAGAAAATACTTACAGGAAGAGAGCAAAGATAATGCCAATGGTTATCCTTCGTATAGGAGAAGAAATAATGGAACGTGATAAAATGTAGGGGTAGGTGCCCCAGGATATTAAATAAGTAAGAGTGAAAAAAGGCAGGGGGACACTACATTCAGGATGGCTACAGTCTCTACCAAGATTTGAACTTTCATTGTTTGAGCCTGCATCATCGTCATCATCTTGCACAGTTTCCAGCCACTGGCCGGGTCTGTTTGGAACACAAGCCTCTCCAACGTCTTCTGTCTTCCTACCATCTCTCAGCCACCACCTTTGTCCAGTCTTCTTCTCTCTTCTTCACGCTTACTCCTCTCTACTTCCACCCCCTTCAGCCACCTGTCTCTTGGTCTCCTTCTCGGTCTCTTTCCTTCCCACTTCGTCTCGTGTATCCTCCTGGGTATCCTCTTCTCCTCCATTCGTTTTACATGTCCATACCATCTAAGTCTAGCTTTCTCTATACCATCCTGTAATGGTTCTTCCTTCATTAATTCTCTGGTCCTCTCATTTCTTATTCTGTCCATCTTTGTAGCTCCAATACTGCTTCTCAAGAACTCAAGAACTGGCCTGTATTTTGCTCTTCTCCCTTCCTTTCATAACCCAGGTCTCAGAGGCATACGTCAGGATAGGGACATAGTACGTCCGATATATGATCTTTTTGCTGTTTTGAGGGACATCCTTGTCCATAACATGCTTCTCACACTCCTCCGGAATGCTTCTGCCTGCCTCCCCCGCTCATTTATTTCTCTATCGTTTCTTCCATTATCTTGTATCAGGCTTATAGTTTATTGGCAAGGAAATATGAAGTGAAATTCTTAGGTCAGTTGAAAAATTGTCTAGGATTGAGAGTTAACTACAACAAGGAGAGTGGTATTTTGAAACTAGACCAAAGTGAGTACATGTCAGATTTGTTGATTTGTTGAGGAAATTCAATATGGTTAACTGTCTGCAAAAGAGTACACCCATGTCTGCAAGTCGTGAATTACCCAAGTTGGAAACAAAAACTGAAGGGATTCCTTATCAGGAATTGATAGGTTCCTTGATGTATTTAGCTATTTCTACTAGACCTGACTCGACTATATGATACAATATATTCTAATTAATTAAATGTATGTTTTGCTTCTGTGAGAGCATAGTGAAAGGAGCAAAGTAAATAGATTAAACAATCCCTTATTCGACCAATCTAATCGTTATTTGTAGCAATTATTCGACTTTTCTGCTTCGATTAATCGATCAATGAAATTAATCTATTAAAAGTACCAGGCCTAGCACAAACACACCAGGTTCCTTTCCCGCGAGACGACCGCGTACAGGCTCGCTTATCTGTTAACCCAGCACTTAGCGGAACCCCTGCTTTTCAACACTGATAGACCGTTGAGTAGTGATGATAGTCTTGAAATAAAACCCGGACGAAGTCGTCGGATTTTTTAAGAGCGTTAAAAATCCCTCAGTATGCCTTACTTCGGAGGGGAAGTAAAGCCGGCGGTCCCAGATTTATGGCATGATAAAGAACCTTCCACACACAAATGTTCAAAGCTTAAATCAAATTACGACTAACCTAATCATCCGATCTCTACCAAATTTTGCAACAACATACCTTTATGGAGGGAGCATCCTTTGACCAATCTAATAGGCCATTAGCCTAATAGTTTGCGGATGGCGGCCATCTTTATGTCAAAATTGATTCCCCCTATTAATTCGAACACGGTGGAACCGAATGAACGAAATTTGGTACAGAGGTATCACTAGCAAAGGGCACCTCAGTGTCATGTTTTTTTATCGCCGCCATCTTGACGGAAACGTAATGGCGGCCACACAAATGTTCAAAGCTTAAATCAAATTACGATTAGCCTAATCATCCGATCTCTAGCAAATTTAGCAACAACATACCTTTATGGAGGGAGCATCCTTTGACCAAACTAATAGGTCATCAGCCTAATATTTTGCGGATGGCGGCCATCTTTGTGTGAAAATCGATTCCCCTTATCAATTCGAACTTGGTGAAACCGAATGGAACGAAATTTGGTACAGAGGTAGCACTAGCAAAGGGCACCTCAGTGTCATGTTTTATATCACCGCTATCTTGATGGAAACGTAATCGCGGCCACCCAAATGTTAAATGCTAAAATGTAATTACGACCAACCTAATAATCTAGTCTCTACCAAATTTTGCAACACCATATCTTTATGTGGGAAACATATTCAGACCAAACTGCTAGAACATCAGCCCAATAGTTTGCAGATGGTGGCCAAGTATGTGTGCAAATCGATTCCCCCTATCAATTCAAAGACGGTGAAACCGAATTGAACGAAATTTGGTACAGAGGTAGCACTAGCAAAGGGCACCTCATATTCATGTTTAATATCCCTATAGCACGTTGTATTTCAACAAGCTAGTACAACCAACATTATATCATACTCCTTGAAAAGGACAAAGAGTTATAACAATACCCATGCATTTAGGAGAAAGTAGGCTATATGTTCTTTACTGAACATCTTGTTTTTTTAATTTTTATTAACAGGTGTCGATGTTGGGAATTAAAATTAAAAAGAAAAAACAATTGCATCGGCTAACCCTGCACGCGGCCTAACGTAACAACGGCTACAGATATCATCAGGAAGCTTAGTATTAAGATTTAATGAGCCTAAATGATTCTGTTATTGTTGATTGATTTAGAGGCTTGGCGACATCATGGCCATGTAGCCCCATGAACTATAGTGTATATGATTTATTTCTGATAACCTGTGTTACTGAGATGGCTGTAGTAGTGTGTGTATTTGTAATTCATGTGACGATTAGAAAAGAGGTTGCTGTTGCCTTCAGTTAGAACATATCCCAGTATTTGATTCGTGTAGAAGTGGGAAACCACGGAAAACATCTTCCATGTTTTGCCACGGGAGGCGCATTGTACCCCCTTCCAGCTCTCAGACCAGACTTAAAATTTCTTGGCAGAGCGGGGATTCAAACTCGGACCTCCAAGGCGACAGCCGAGAATGTTAGCCGCTAATCCGCGTGGTCGTCTAAATGTGACTTTTTGGGTCTAATGTCATACTCTTGATGCCGCAGCTGTTACGGGGGATTTTGAATCTTTACCTTATGACAGAAGGTATCACGCGCAATATATTGTATTGTAGTGTTATACTCTCTGTTAAGGTGTGTTCTACTACTGATATGTTGATGTTTATATTTTATTAATCGTAATTTTTTATGCTGCATTGTTTTAATTGTTGACAGTGTTAACCTGTTCCGGCTATCTTTTGTATTACAAATCAGGAATACAGTAACTGAGAAAAGACTTGACTAAGACTAACAGAACCAGAATAATTTGTAGCAACCAAAATGAAACAGTAACCTAAAATGATTAACCACGCCATGAACACGTCCTCTTTTCTACTTTAGACGTTGGGTTCAGTTTAGAGGTACTACGGCAGCTCCCTGTACACTCAATACGTTAAAAAGATGAGTATAAGAGTAAATGACGTGTACAGAACATTACCTCCTTCACTGCCCTCAACAGATACAGTACCGTAGCAAACCTACAGGTAACAGACGTCACCAATAATTCTCATAGTAATCATTAGAAGCCATGACCAGGCTCCTTTTGTACTTAAACATGGGTACTTACAAATTACTAAGTAAATAATATCGAACGTTTTTCGTGCACGAAAAACTACATCTATACTAATATATAAAAGTGAGATGGTATGTGTGTGTCTGTGTATTACTCAATCACTAAAGAACCACTGGTCCGATTTACATGAAAATTTACATGGAAGTAGCTGATTTACCAGGTTAACATATAGGCTACTTTTGATTTCAATACTTTGCACTATATAAAGATGACGACCATTTTAGTGACGTCACTACACTCTTTGGTTTCAAACTTTCATATTTCAATTTCAAATAAAAAGAGAGCGCTAAGAAATAGCAAACTTTTGATGGCATATACTAGGTTTAAAATTTAAATTTCAATCCGAATGGCCCTTATCACTTTTCATGTATCTCCAACTGTTATCGAGTAAAACCTAATTTTGTGCTATAAAACATGGTCAACGCCGAGTGGTGTAGTTGGACAAAATGTTCCATCCTTACTCTCCCTCCGTACAGCTCCTCGCCTATCCCCTGTTTTAACTGTCACCTTCAAATTTCAATTTATTTATGACCAGTAGCGAAGCACGGGTACTTCACAAGTAGAAAATAAAATAATATAAGAGCGCTTTATAATTAAATGCGTAAATTCATGGGATACAGGTTCGTATTTTTTTTATCGTAGCACATTTGGCGAATACATGACAAAATACAACCAAGGAATATCTTGCAACTCGGACTCAAATAAAAATCTTCCATTTTAAAGCATCGTATTGTTACGGCTGTGAGTTTTTTTCATCGCTCGCCGCATGAGTCACAACTGCCCCAGGGCTGGGCTGTGCTCTGCCTCAGTGTATTGCATGCGCCTTATGCAACAGGACTACTAGGACAAAGGGATGGTCCAGAATTTTCGTGACCCAGCCAGCGATGGAAACCCCGAGAAGCCGTGAACCCTGGATGGGTCTAGAAGCATTTATTGAGTCACCGGCCTGCTATATGAGCGACCTGTCAAGCAGGGTGTGTGTGTTTTACGAGCTAGTGCGAGCGTTTATCCTGAGCGACAGAAGTGTGGTGACTTGCGAAACCCCTAGTGAAGCCGATTCTCTTGACAGCGAGGGAGTGAGGAGCATACAGGGGACTGCCTGTGTTTTGAGCGAGTGTGATTTCACTGAGCGACAGAGGTATTGTGGTGAAGTGCCGTGCGAGTGACGAAATCCAGTGACATTGTTTCCCCAGCTTGTTGAAAGCGAAGCAGCGTGTAGCAGGTTATCGTAACTGTAGTTTGTGTACATAAGGAAGAGGTGCAGGTAGTTTTTGTCAAGGCCACCGGACTTATTTGGACGGATTAACTTCTGTGGTTTGTTGACAAGTGAAAAGGGCAAGAGCGCTCAAGGAAGAGACTTGAGGAAACTGGAGTAAGGTTCTAATTGCTTGTATTTGCTGTTGAGTGGCTTATCTTTCTGGCCGCAATAAAGTTAATTATTTCTTTAAAGGAACAATCTGTGTTGCGCTTCAACCCACCGTAATCCAGTTAACAAAAGTGCCACTAGGGGGGTGGCACGTAACAGTATTGTATCATAATTTGCATTAAAGACTCCTGGTTCTATTCAGCATTACCATTATTCTTCGGCCGTGTCTGAAGTGGGAGAATAATCCTGTGATATACATGACGTTAATCTCGTACGGGACCATTAATCCGAATGGTGCATGTATTGGCCTGGCGCTCGCCCACATGAGGCAAGGTGCAATTTAAAAACAAGCCGAATATGATTGTGCAAGTGGGCTCCGCGACAGCGGGTAATTCAGCAAAAAGATCAAGATCAGTGTTGTAGCCCACCTTACTTTGTGGCTGTATCTCGGTCGTAAAGCAGCAACTCATGGGCGTTGTTCCAATTTTATTGGTTATTCCTGTAACTCGCATGGCACAGGGATGCATAAAACCCTCTTCCAACACCTGCCGTGATGAATGGAGGCGTTGATTCGAAGACATTTCACCTACACTGAAGTAAATTACCACACCGACGACCATAAATTGACATAAAACTCATCTTTACTGCCATCCTCTGCCAGTATAACGTCACTTCTAGCCAATGTTTGATATAACTTAGAAGATTATACAGTTAAGAAATGGTGGGTGTTACAGAATAGAAGTTCGTATTTTATTCTTCACGATATTATTGCTATTCGCTGTACTTATCAACCCACTTCTGACACTTAAACGAGTACAACACTGACGTTAATAAGGTAATTCGCAACTGGATCGCAGTCACAAATTCTGATCTTGTCCCCGTTTTATTGTCTCAATTGTGAACCATTAAATCTAAATATTCCTTCAAGTAATTGAATTTTATTACGATTCCTCTTTACTAGAATTAATTCCATGAGTAATATACTCGTATATTTTCTCTTTAGGGGTGGGCGGAAGAAACTTATTTACGCACATAGAGTCGGGCTCCTGAGTAGCAGACTACCTGCTAACCCCCCCCCCCCCCCGTTACTTCTGAACACTAGCCTGGAAACGTTTTTAAAATTACTTCAGGCTACAGCCATTTTTTAGCCTATTTTCAATTTTGAAAAAATATGCTTCTGAGATCACCTTTTGTCCGTGTGTGTGTGCGTGTGTGTGTGTGATTCGTGTGTGTGTCCCCCCCTAATAAAATCTAAACGGCAGGAGCGATTTCAATGAAACTCGGAAAGTTCATAGCACTATTCCCGGCGACCTCGACCGTGCCCTTCAAATTTTGTTACGACTCACCAATCCAACATGGCGGTTGTGCGAAATATTTCACCAGCATTCAATATCTCCGAAACTATTACCGATATTACCCTGACATTTTCTATGGTGATAGAGGGAACTACTATAAGTTCACTTATGTGACTTTTGAAAATCTGGTAACTACAAAACCAACATGGCGGCCAAGCGAATTTGCGACTTTTAAATAGACGTTTCTCGCGATTTGACCAACCAAACGCAATGAAACTTGGTACAGTATATGTTTATATACAGTGTAATGCACCGACATCTATCTTCGTTCAATTGTTTACATAATCACAAGATGGCGGATGTGCGAAATATTTCACTGGCATTCTATATCTCTGAAACTATTAGCGGTATCTCCCTAAAATTTTGTACGGAGATAAAGGGCACTACTGGAAGTCCATCTATAAGATTTTCAAAAACCGGTTAACTGCAAATCGAACATGGCGGCCAAGCGAATTTGAAAATTTTAAATAGACCTTTCTCGCGATTTAATGTTCCAAACGCACTGAAATCTGGTACAGGAAATGTTTATACACATTGTAATGCACTGGTATCTAATTTAGTTCAATTGTTTATGTAACCTCAAGATGGCGGCTGTGCGAATTTTAAAATTAAGTTTTTATTTCATTTGTCCTAATCATGCGATCGAAGTGAAAGTTTGAATAATGAACCTACGCAATAATTTTCCTTTAATGGTAGACGACTCTATGGCCTATACATTTAACAATCCAACATGGCGACCATCCGAAATATTTAGACGGCTCTGAATATCTACGAATCTCTTATAGCAATCATACTGAATTTTTTTTTATGTTCATAGGGGCTATGAACTTACGTTCACCTATAGGACTTTAAATAACCTGGTGATGACAAATCCAACATATCTGCGACGCGAAGTATAAATATTCACATGGACGTTCCTCGCAATTTAACCATCTGAGTGCAGTGAAACTTGGTACAGTAAATCTTTATCCGAATGTTAATCCACTGGCATCTAATTTATTTCAATTGTTTCCATAACCTCAAGATGGTAGCTGTGAATATTTTTTAAATCTCCTTGTTTTTTCTTGTGTCCTAATTATGCGATTGAAGTTTGAATACTACACGTTCACAATAATCTGCATGTAACAGTAAACTCTAGGACCTACATATATAAAATCCAACATGGCGACCATCCGAAATATTTAGTCGGTTCTCAATATCTACGAATCTATTACAGCAATCAAACTGAAATTGTGTATTTTGATAGTGGCAATTAACATAAGTAGGATATATGAAAATAGGCTGTATAGTTCTTCACGGAACTACTTGTTCTTGGTGCGTAGTGCACTCTTCCGTAGTGGCGATCCAGATCTTTCTTCTTTGTTCGAGGGATATTTTGAACAAACTTGCTACCAGCTTACTTTATTTTGTAGCATCACCGCAACAATATTGTCAGGAGATACCTCTACCTCAATGTGCTCTTGAAGAAACTGTCTATTTTGGACCCACTGTCCACAGGAGAAGAAGGTGTGATTAGCATTATCTAGTTCATTAATGCAGTAGATGCTATCTGGTGAATCCATTTTCCCCATCTTCTTAAGATAGGAACAGAAGTATCCATGCCCAGTGAAGAACTGAGTGAGATAATAACCGACCTCACCATGTTTCCTCTCTGACCAAACCTGCACCTGAGGGATCATTCTCTAGGTCCACTGGCTTCGGTCTCCTTGCTCCCATTTGATCTGCAAATTTTGAAGGGTTTGTACTCTTGCTATTCGTCTAGCATTTTGTAAACCCACCTCAGATTTCCTCTAGTAAATGTCATTGCTTTCTTTCGTAAGATGAAAAATGAAAATCCACAGCCTGCTTCCAGTGTCCGACCGGGTCAGGAATGGAATGAATGAAGCCCCCATCTAGCGGCGAGGATGTGAACTGTACCGGCTGCTGAGGCCTGACGCACTCCTCTGGGACAATGAATAAATGAATGACAGATGAAATGAAATGATAGTGGAGAGTGTTGCTGGAATGAAATTTTGACAGGGAAAACCGGAGTACCCGGAGAAAAACCTGTCTGCCTCCGTTTTGTCCAGCACAGATCTCACATGGAGTGACCGGGATTTGAATCACGGACCCAGCGGTGAGAGGCCGGCGTGCTGCCTCCTAAGTCACGGAGACTTTCGTAAGATATAAAATTGAAATAACCCATGAATAATAATAATAATAATAATAATAATAATCATTATCATCATCATCACATTCTAACAGTATGCCCAGTACTTACGCAAAAGGACTACGTATGCCGACATGACAATGTAGCTAAGATCATCTACCAAAAACTATGCAAGCAGTGTCAACTACCAATCGATCCGGAGCCATAATTCAGACTTCAACCACAACCCACAGTAGAAAATGACACATTTAAAATACATTGGAATTCGTCTGTCATCACCAACAAGATAATAGCTGCCAATAAACCGGACCTCATTGCCACTGGCTAAGTGCACAAGAGCATGGACATTGCAACATCAGAACTAAGACCCACGAAAAGATAAGTAAATATATTGACTTGGCAACAGAAATATAACGCCTTTGGAAACATGTCATCCCAGTTATAATATCAGCCACGGGAGTAATACCAAAACAGCTCTACACCAACTCAATCTACCACTCAACATCAATCTGAAAAGACAGAAGGTAGCAATACTGTAATATTGTCAGGAAATTCTTGAATAGTGATTGAGAACCAGCAAAGCCCACCGAAGTTTCGCTGAAGACCAGAATAACTGTGTTTAATGAACAATGTGTGTTACAATAATAATACAAGTTATGAGGACATGCGAAAATGAAACAAAAGGAATACATGGAAGCTTACGCTCGTTATTTAAATGGAAAACCGAAATGATTGTTTTTCAGTTGGTCAACTCGATTGTACCCAATTGTAATGGGTGGTTCCCTAATCCTGAAAAAATTTACATGAGATTGGACGATCTGTTTTGACCACCAAGCGATCATCATCAGATCAATTACACTTATTTATTGAACATCCTAACAGTATGAACTCTATTGTACATAAGTACACTACTGTTTGAAGAAAGTGAAACACCAAGAAGAAGAGATCTGACCACATTGCACTTTATACCACAGATTAGGGACTTGACAATACATTACTGATTAGAAGAACAGTGCGGTACATGCACGTTGACGGTCGATCTTCAGTACGGCGTCGCGCCACCACGTGCTGCACTGAGAGCCGCTAGACGTCGTGGCATGGAATCATACAGTGCTTGAATACGCTGCTGGGGAATACCGTCCCACGCGGTTTGTAGGCACGTCCACTATTTATTTCTTATTTATCGTATGGCTTTAAGTGCCGGGAGTGTCCGAGGACATGTTCGGCTCGGCAGAGTCTGTAGCTGCTTCAAGCGGACACACATAAGATGAGCTACAAGTACCGTTCAATTTCAAGTAGTTCCAACATTCGCTACCAGATGTCAATGATACCTAGTGGTGAACGTTGGAACTTTGATAGAGCGTTCCAACGAAATCTAACCTTGAAAGTTAGCTTCACACAAGTTTAGTCTGTGGAAGGATCTTTTGCGTGAAGTAAATTTATGACATGGGACCGCCGGCTCTACTTCCCCTCCAAAGGAATGCATACTGAAGGATTTTTAACGCCCTTAAAAATCCGATGACTTCAGCCGAGTTTGAACCCGCTATTTTGGGCACAGCAGTTCAGCATGCTACGAACTACGCCCCCGAAGCCGCAAAGCATCAACAGTGGTGGCAGGTAGACTTGAAGGAACAAGTTGCCGACCGACCATATCCCAGATATGTTCGACGGGCGACATGTCAGGCAAACGGGCAGTCCAGGGAAGCAGAGGTATCCGTCGTTCTGCGAAGAAGGCTTGCACATTCCTCGCACCACATGCGGGCGGGCATTGTCCTGCTGAAATATGGCCTGTGGGGCAGTGCCGCGGACTGTAAAACTTCCCTGATGTAGCGTCACGGTTCAGATTGCCCGCAAGACGTATGAGGCGCGATCGCCTGTTATAGGCAATTGCGCCCCAAACCATTACACCTGGTGTTTGTCCGCTATGCCGCTCAACAATACAGTCTGCCTGATTGCGTTCTCCACGGCGGCGTTGACCGCGTATGCGGCCATCACTGTAGGACAGGTTGTAGCGGGACTCGTCCGAAAGCAATACATTTCGCCACTCAACCTGGCAGTGTCGGCGTGCACGTGCCTATTGTAGTCGGAGGCGTCGGTGGTTCCCAGTCAATGGAAGCCGGCGCAGTGGCATTCATGCTACCAGTCCAGCCCTCAAAAAAAGGCGCCGCACCGTCGACGCAGACATGTCTACCCCCGTTGCAGTGCTCCAACGTCGAACCAACACCGAGGACGACGCTGTACTGTCCGATACGGCCATGCGGGGAAGATGGCGGTCGTCTCGCTCTGTGGTCACATTGCGTCGTCCTGTACCCTGTCGTCGCTGTGTACGGCCCTCCTCTCTCCACTGGATAGACATACGCCTTACTGTTGACGCAGCGTGCCCTGTACGAGCCGCAATGTCCCGGAACGACAGACCCGCCCCACGGAGCCCATGCATTCTACCCCGTTCAACCGCACTCACATGCTGATAGTCCACCCTGTGATGTCGGCGAGGCTTCGTTGCACTTGCTTACGCGTTTCCACTTGGTATGACGGCCCCACGCCGACAGAGCTGTGCGGAACACTGACCTGTCTGGTCCCACGACAGAGGGCACTGGTGGGCCAATGAGCACGCCACATCTCTGTGCGATTTCAATCATTTAGTAAGGTAGCGCAGGCCTACACAACCCCTATTCTGGGAGTGTCTCCGACCATTTCTTCTAGGTTTTTCACTTTCTACAAACAGTACTGTATATTAGGGTTATAGTTTCGATCAGTTAATTATTGGTCCATTAACACAAAATTATGAAACTAGATTATATTAGATGTGGTGAAGGAACTGTTTGTAACAGTAGGATTACTTAAACAGGTGGAATAATGGCTTTGAAAGTTCTATATTGCAATTTTTCAGGTGACACTCAAGATCGAAACTTGTCCTGCTAATCATGGCACAGTCGAACAGTAAATGGTCCACTGTTTGAGAAGATCCGCATAAGCACAAGTAATCGCCTGCAATATTATTTTTTAAACGTTCGAAGTTGCACTTAAACTTTCCATGACCAGATAGAAATTGCGTAAGGCTATTAAATCTATGTCTACAAGTATGGGTGATAGTAATATCCAATTAAATAAATGCAAGTACTCGGGAGAAGTAATTCAGCCATCAGGATTGAAACGTGAGACAAACCAGGAGAACATTTCAAAATTACAGAAGGCCTATTGAATCTCTTAGAACAGATATAGCATAAAAGCAATATCGAAGATCGCAAAATAAAGACATTACACCGAAATAATCAAATCTGAAAAACTATACGACTCTGAAACCTTTATCATTGAAGGCAGATCTTTTATTAAAAACAATAAAACAATTAAAACAATAAAGGAAACTTTTGAGGAAATTCCATGGTCCAGTGTGCTCAGAAAGAATCTGAATAACGCGGAAGTCTCATGAGCTTTATAAGCATGCCGAAAAGATCGCTGATACCTCCAGGAAAAGGCGATTGAAGTTCTACGGCCACATTCTCAAAATGAACAATGACAGGCTCACCAAAATGATTCTCAACCTTGCTCTCTCAATGAAAGTCTAGACCAACTGGCTTAGTGAAATAGAAAGAGACTTTCAATAAAATGGCATTACAGAGGAATATATACAAGATCGACTCCAGTTCAGAACATTAATCAACAACCATCATTTTTCTGAGAAAATTACTACGAGGACCAAGAAATCTTGGACTGAAGAACGAAGTAAGATTTTCAGTGCCCAGATCAAGAGATGTTGGGAGTAGAAAGAAACATCATTACGTAAATAAGTTACCAAAACAAATGATTGGTGCTTTTCAGTCGGTCAACACGATTGTACCCAAATGAGATGGGTTATTCCCTAATCCTGAAAAAAAACCATGAGATTAATAAATACACTAGGATGACCAGTTTCGATCGGCAAGCGATCATCATCTGATCCAATAGGCTACACTTAGGCTATCAAATCTGTGTCTGAAAGTATGGGTGAAAATATTTACAATATGTGCACTTATTGACTTCCAGCATTAGTTGAGATAATGCAACTCTTCAATAATTGTTAGTTGTAATCTATGTCATGTTTATTTGAGATACTGGAAGTGATGATTGACCTCCGGAATTTGCCTGTTTGGAGTGAGTTAGTGTTAGTTATTGTTATTTAAGCGGCGGAACTACGAGGTCATCTGCCCCTGAATATGTGGTTGTTGTTAATAGTCAATTCAGATTGTATTGTACAGACTACTTGTCTGGTTGAGTCTTATGCGGTCCTGTTGAGAACAGTTCACTTGTTCACTGTATGTACTCAATATTTTCAACCATGATTTCAGAGACAAATTTTATAGCTTAAGTGTAATGGATCTGATGATGATCGCTAGACGATCGAAATTGGTCATACAAGTGTATGGCTTCAAACACCATAATATTAAATAAGTTATAACGCGCAATGGATATCTTGCAATGAAATTTCACCACTAGCATCGATGCATTAAAAAAGATATAAACCTGAATATTTAGAGTTCAAGGGTCTGTTGGTTGCAATGATGGTAACAAAGAGAGCTTTCAAGCCATTTTTCAGTGTTGCCTTATTGACGATTGATATTGTAACTTTCAGTCAGTCAAAACGAAATAATTCCAATACTGGAATATGCGAGAAAATAACCCCAAATATAAATATACTAGCTGAAGTACCCGTGCTTCGCTACGGGTCATAAATAAATTAAAATGTGAAGGTGACAGTTAAAATAGGGGATAGGCGAGGTGCTGCGCAGAGGGAGATTAAGGATGAAACATTTTGTCCAACTACAACGCTCGGCGTTGACCGTGTTTTATAGCACAAATTTAGATTTTACTCGCTAACCGTTGGAGATACCTTTCGGATAGAAAATGTAATTTTAAACCTCGTATATGCCATCAAAAGTTTGCTATTTCTTAGCGATCTCTTTTTATTTCAAATGGAAATATGAGTTTGAAACCAAAGGGTGTAGTGACGTCACTAAAATGGTCGCCATCTTTAAATAGTGCAAAGTATTGTAATCAAAAGTAACCTATATGTTAACCAGGTAAATCAGCTACTTCCATGTAAAATTCACGTATATCGGACCAGTGGTACTTGCGTGATTGAGTAATACACAGACACACACCATCTCATTTTTAGCCTTGCTTCGCTCGCGTCATTACTTACATTATTTACATGGGTAGGAGCGTTCATCCTTTCAAAGTTAAGGGCCGACCACAGCGAACAAATTATGGTAAATATTCTTTTGTAAACCGTGCCATTGATAACTGGAACTCTCTACCTGCCGCAGTGTTAGAGCCTTTTCCCAAACATATAGGTGTGTTTAAGAAAAGACTGACTATTTGTGTAAATACTCCAGTTTAATTGTTGTATAATTGTAATTGAATTGTTATGTGTAATTATTTATTTGTTATGTATATCCAATTTGCCTCCGGGGGCCACACCCTCCATTGCAAATAAATGAATGAATGAACGAATGAGTGTCATATTGTTATATAATGAAATGCAGTTTTAACTCCGTTAACACCCCTTTAGAACCTGAATATCCAAAAATCCCTCCTTAGTAGACGTTTTCGACACACAACGAACATATCCCCAAAATGTAATTCTTCTAACTTTAATAGTTTTGGTTGGTCGATGAGAGTGAACATCCAAAAATCATTCCTTAGTGGACGTTTTTCTTCCAAAATTTCACCCCTCCCCATAGGCCCCTTAAATTGCATTTATGAAAAAAACGGTCGAACACCTATTTATTTTATTTATTTATTTATTTATTTATTTTTAAGCTGATTGATTTCCTCCGAGTTTCAAACTCCTCGCCTATGTCTTTTAAGAGATACACGCTCCGGTAGGAATCTTTCAACCCCCACTTTTCATTCCTTTCACCTCATAACATACACTACATGGAAAAACCATTAGACATGTGTCAGCTTATTTTTAATGATTAGTATATATGCCAAGTATCACATCCCCAAATGAAACCACTCGGCAGATATTGTTATTCAATGAAATGCACGTTTACCCCCTTAACTCCTCTTTAGAACCTGAATATCCAAAACTCTTTCCTTAGTGGACGTTTTCGACATACAATGAACATATCCCCAACATTTCATGTTTCTAATATTAATAATTTTGGCTGGGCGATGATGAGTGAGTGAGTCAGTCAGGACATTTTTTCATTTATTTTTGATAATTTCACCCCTGAACCCCTTAAATTGGATTTATGAAACAAACGGTCGAACGCCTATTTACTTATTTAAAGCTGTTTTCCCCCTGAGTTTGATGAGTGACTAAGTGAGTCAATCATTTAGGACACTTTCTTTCCTGTTTCCCCCCCCCCCCCCAGAATTTCTCCCCTCTCCAAGGGCTCCTGAAATTGGATTTATGAAAAAACGGTCGAACACCTATTTACTTGTATTTTAAGCTGTTTTTTCCGCCGAATTTAAATTTTTTCGCCTATGTCGTTTCAGAGATACACGCTCCGTTAAGAATCCCTCAACCCCCAATTTTCACCCCTTTCACCTCATAATATACATCACATCGACAAACCCTTAGACATATTGTGCCCTTTTAGCAAGAAATATGCCAATCACAGTATACCAGCGTAGCTCAATTCGGAATTTTCGGGGCAGCGGTAAGTTCCCCCACTCTGTGACTCACATATTTTGGATTAATTAGAGGATACACTTGCAAAAATAACAACAAAATCAACTCCTATTTAAACACATTTAATTAATACAATTAATGGCGCTACAAACACTTTAACAATTTAATTACTGACCCATAATCATCTACTTGCTCCAAATGAACAAGGAATCACAAATATAATAAAACAAATATTGTATTCAAACATATGGTTTCCACATAAACCAACAATTCCTACTTAGTCTTACTTCCATAAAGCATCACTGTAAGTTTTATATAACTCCGAGCTCTTTTGGCTCCATGCTTTACATAATAATGGTGTCATTCTTGTACACCTCAAATACTATCTTTTATATTTTCTTAATTCTCAAAAAAACAAAACAAATGTATAATTACATTTAAAATTTATGTTAATTATCTAACTCAATATTTTGGGCATGTCCACACATTCAGTTGTTATCATCTCTCTTTATTTTCACAAATATATTAAGGTAATCAGGAAATCAATTGTGTACTCCAGAGCGTGAAGATACTTGACACAGTCAAAAAACTATAGTTACTCCCGAAACTTAGTTGCCTTCAATTAACTCGTGGAATCCTACGTCCTTACATCATTACAATAGGGATTGTTATTTATCTCTTATATTTTATAAGACCATTATCATATAAGAAACGACGATCTGAACAGGCAAACGAAAATATCAATCTACAAGGACCTCGGTTCAACGCCCGGGTCGTTAACAACTTTAAACACTCCTGGTGTATTCATTTCTCTTTACAACATCTTACGAGACTGTTTCTGGTCCCTCTCGTTCTAAGAGAGCTAGACCCTTCCACTCGGGCGCGATTTATGACACGTAGGGTGACGGCGACTCCCTGTCTAACCCACGTTAATAGCTTATTTCCAAGGCTTTCAAAACAGACCTTCAAATTATATTCAGTTCTGGGGAGAGACCGGGCTTTACTGTACCGTACTCATTCAAACTACTATTCCTTTGGTTCAAAGACCACTTTCGTAACCTTGGCATTTATTAATTATGAGAGGGTCCTCATTGATTGGGAAGATTAATACACATTCAACGACGAAGAATTTAAGGGGCTTTTATCATAAGAAGATTCTGCATTCGAATCTCTTCACGTGCCTCGGGAACCATTCCCTTACAGAGGACTTATACAAACTGCGATTTAAAGTCGGCCGTGGCCCATATGACATACGCTCAACAATATCATATTTTAGCTCCCTTTCAAATACATACACAATGCCTCGTGATACTGCGTCACAAATAGAGGACTTATACAATTATCAATTCACTGCAATCAACTACCCTCCATAAGTAATTTACCAAGTATTTAACCACTACGCGTTCCTAGCGTGACATTTTAATATTATTGGCGCTCTTTTGCGCTATACATTATTTTAAGCCGAAATGTCTTCCCAAGAACTGATAAATCTCATTAGTAACAATTCATATTATTTTAATTCTCATATTAATCTTTTCCGTTGCCGATAAATCGCTCCCTTTTTAAAATATTCCATTGAACATCATATCTTACACATACATTAAGGCTTTAACGCTCTTATGTTCACATCAATTTATTTGATCTTTATTTAATATTTCCATATTTAATTATTATTATTACCTTTATTCTTTACACAAGCTCAAAAGCTATTTCTTTCATATTTCAACTTTACTTTATTTGAATATCTTTCATGATAATTACTGATATTTCGCTTGCTCTTATGACATTTGTTAAATACATTAACATTTTATTCAATTATTTCCTCTACGGGATTTATTCTTTACATAATCATTGATAATTTCTCAAATTTCTATTATTGTTCAGACCGCGTTCTTGTTTATTCAGTATTTATTTATTAAAACACATCCCTTTTACTCAAAAACTCCGGTGGATTTGTACACAACCAATTTCTGACACCAAAATAGAATGAAATTCAGTACTCACATGTTATTAAGATCGTCCCATGATCTTTATTCTTGTGCGGTGCTTCATTTTGGACCCACTTTGAACTTTTTACTCCATATTAAAGGAATTCATCTTATGGATAAACACTACTTGACATATATTTAAAACACTTAACATTGACGACATTTTTATACACTGATGTGTCCCTTTTGAACACATAATAAACACTAAAAAGATTAATTTAACACACAATCTTGATAATTTTTACACTTCACAATTCTTGATCAATAGGCCGTATTTCTGAGCCTATCACACGTGACCTTCTTAATTTCCCGTTTCCAAGGGTGAAATTTATTCGATGTCGGCTTCCTATCCTGCAGAATATGAAAGTCTCGAAACATCTATTGTTCCCTGGAACCCAAATTCTTCTACTCCTATCCTGGATGACCGGCTATTTATCTAGCTTGCACGGTTTCTTTGTAGATCTGTTTATCGATCCTAGCGAAAGTCTATTCGGATCGAGGTCTCCTCAATGACCTATAGATTTTGTTTATAGCAGCTAGTACTTCTCGATCCTAGTACTTTTAGAATAATTCGCCTGCTTTCTGGAGATAATGTTTACAGTCTCCTATCTTCTCTATTTGATCGGTTCTAACACTCCTACGTTTCTGGTATACGTTCCGAACCTTATTCTGTTCTTCCCTTTGTGGGTTCTTTAATTTAAATACCAGTTTATCTTTCTGGTAAGGTACTTCCGTACGTTATGATCTATTTGTTCGTCTAATTAACGACCTATCGCCTTTAAGTCCGACGTTCGCGGCCTGCTCTGACTATATCTTACGAACTTTCACTATAACTTGTATACAGTCGGGCCTAAATCCTGTAACTAGGATTTTCCTAATATTTCACTACGGCGATACTTTAAATTTCTTCTTGACCACTCCTTATGGAGGCAAGCAAGTCTTTAATACTGCGACGCCTATGGCTATCGGATATTACTTCTGCGGTGTAACACAGTATTTCTCCCCTCAAGGAGTACTGGTAACTTTCCTCGATGTGACGCAGAGTTACGCCCCAAACGGCTGTCTGAATACTGATGTGCTGTGATGTAGTCTTACGCCCCTCACGGGCTGTCGGAACTGCGTGCGTAGTAACACCCTCACGGGTTGTCAGAATAACTGCATGTGCTGATGATCCAGCGTTACGTCCCCCTGGACGGACTTGTACTGCGTGATGCGTGATTATACCCCTCACGGGCTGTTCGAGACTGCATGATTGTCTTGGTGAAGCCCGAAGCTTTATACTATTTCACTACAAAAAAATAAGACTCTAGCCTTTTCTGTGGTCAACTTCTAAAATAATGGTGCCACAAATATAAAAATTATACCTTCCGAAATCTCGTCTTCTCAATGTCAAATAATCTCATTGCACCTAAGAATCGATCGTGCAATTCGGAGATATTAATTAATTTCTCGTCCTCAGATGTGTGGGTGTTGCATTTCTTTTGCTCTCTCCCCTCCACACAGGCTTTGGTACTTCCCCAATGACGTCGTCTTGCGTTGGCAGTTTTTTCCTGCGCAATTATTAAATGGTTTCTCTTTACTGAAAAATCTCTCATTCAAAATGATTCACTGTACTGTACTTGTTTACTCATTATTATACTTGTAAACGGGTTAAATTTAATTATTCCTCTCCTGGCGCATAAGCGGTGTTGTCATTTTCCAGCAACGTCAGCTCGAATTCCGATTCAGGTCTCCTTGTCTAATCCTGGGAAATTTCCACTCGGTTATTAATACTCGTGACTCGCTCCCTTCAGAATGTCAAGAGGGATGATATCATCCTCTCGAACACCTGGTTCTCGTTAGTTGCACAACCTTATACTGGCCTCCTAGCTGGATCTTTCTTTAAGTTACATTAGAAACTATATGCTCCTTTGATTTCTTCCTCAAATGCATGGATTCGACCATCCATGGACCTGATGGCACATGGGTTCAATATGTCTGATTATTTTTAATGATTAGTTTCTATACCGAAAATCACATCCCCAAAGAAACAAATCATGTGATATCATTATTCAATGAAATGCACCTTTACCCCCTTAACACCTCTTTAAATCCCGAATAAACAAAAATCATTCCTTAGTTGACGTTTTCGACATACAACGAACATATTCCCAAAATTTCATGTTTCCAACATTAATAGTTTTCGCTGGGCGTGATGAGTGAGTGAGTCAGACAGGACATTTTCTTTCAATTATTTTTACCAGAATTTCACCCTTCCCAATGGGCCCCTTAAATTGGATTGATGAAAAAACTCTTGAACACCTATTAAGTAATTTTTTAAGCCGTCTTTTTCCCCTGAGCATGATGAGTGAGTGAGTCAGTCAGTCAGTTAGGACAATTTCTCTCCTTTTTCCCCCCAGAATTTCACCCCACCCCATTGGCCCCTTAAATTAATTTATGAAAAAAAAAACCGGTCGAACACCGATTTACTTATTTATTTAGCTGATTTTCTTTCTCTGAGTTTCAAATTTCTCACCTATGTCGTTTAAGAGATAGGCCTTCACGCTCCATTAGGAATCCTTCAACCCCCACTTTTCACCCCTTGCACCTCATAATAATACACCATATCGAAAAACCCTTAGACACCAGTCTGCTTATTTTTAATGATTAGTTTATATGCCGAGTATCACATCCACAAATGAAACCACTCTTGAGATATTGTTATTCAATTAAATGCAGGTTTAACCCCCTTTAGACCCCTTTAGAGTCTGAATATCCAAAAATCCTCCCTTAGTGTACGGTTTTGACATACAACGAACATATCTCCAAAATGCCATGTTTCCAACTTCAAAATTTTTGGCTGGGCGATGATGAGTGAGTGAATGAGTCAGGACATTTTCTTTCATTTGTTTTTCTTCAGAATTTCACCCCTCCCGATGAACCCCTTCAATTTGATTTATCCAAAAAAAAATTGTCGAACAGCTATTTACTTACTTTAAAGCAGTTTTTCCCCCTAAGTTTGATGAGTGAGTCAGTCAGTCAATCGGTTAGGACACTTTCTTTCCAGTTTTTTCCCCCTGAATTTCACCCCTCCCCATGGGCTCCTTAAATTGGATTTATGAAAAAAACGGTCAAACAAATATTTATTTATTTTGTATGCTGATTTCTTTCCGCTGAGTTTCAAACTCCTCGCCTATGTCGTTTAAGAGATACACGCTCCGTTAGGAATCTTTCAATCCCTACTTTTCACCCCTTTCACCTCATAATATACACCACATCGAAAAACCATCGGACACGTGTCTTCTTACTTTTTAATGATGAGTTTATATGCCGTGAATCACATCCCCCAATGAAACCATTCGAGAGATATTGTTATTCAATGAAATGCAGGTTTAACCCCCTTAAGACCCCTTTAGAACCTGAATATCCGAAAATTCTCCCTTAGTAGACTGTTTTGACATACAATGAACATATCCCAAAACGGTCATGTTTCTAACTTCAATAATTTTGGCAGGGCGATGATGATGAGTGAGTGAGTGAGTGAGTGAGTCAGGACATTTTCTTTCAATTTTCTTTTTTCAGAATTTCACCCCTCCCCATGAACCCCTTAAATTTGATTTATGAAAAAAAACCTGTCGAACAGCTATTTACTTACTTTAAAGCAGTTTTTCCCCCTGAGTTTGATGAGTGAGTCAGTCAGTCAATCAGTTAGGACACTTTCTTTCCTGTCCCCCCCACCAGAATTTCACCCTTCCCCATGGGCCCCTTAAATTGGATTTATAAAAAAACGGTCAAACACATATTTACTTATTTTTTATGCTGATTTTTTTTCGCTGAGTTTCAAACTCCTCGCCTTTGTCGTTTAAGAGATACACGCTCATTTAGGAATATTTCAATCCCCACTTTTCACCCCTTTCACCTCATAATATACACCACATCGAAAAACCCTGAGACTCGTGTCTTCTTATTTTTAATGATGAGTTTATGTGCCGAGTATCACATCCCCCAATGAAACCAATCGGGAGATATTGCTAGTCAATGAAATGCAGGTCTACCCCCTTAACACCCCTTTAGAACCTGAATATACAAAAATCTTTTCTTAGTGGGCATTTGCGGTCCTTGGGGAAGCTGCATACCAAATTTCATTCCAATCCGTTCGGTGGTTTCTGAGATTTCGTGATGAATGAATGAGTAAGTGAGTGGTATTTGACAAATATATAGTAGAAGATAGTGTCAAGTCTTTGTTATGCTAAACTCGGTTGACAGTGCTGTGTGAGTAGGTGAGTAACTAACGGGATTTCAAGTAAAGATGCTCATTTTCTATACCAGTAGTGCAGAGCGCAACTGGCATCCAGACGGCCGTGTCTCGACTTGAGCTATGTTGCCATGGAAACTATCTGCCTTGCCATTCCTTCATGAGTATATTTTATGATTTGATTAGCCTGTGCTTGAGTCCAAAAGGGCCTAAATCAAAAGAATGAGAAAGACTATCGAAAATTCATGTAGCCAGCGGTTCCTTCCGGGTCCTAAACTATGTGTATGCAAAATTTGGTTGAGATTGGTGGAACGGTGTGGATTTGTATACGGAACAGACCCACATACCCACATACCCACATACCCACATACAGACATTCACTTTTATATATTAGATATTGTTATGGACTCCGACTGGCTGCATGGCTCAGCGGTAACGTTCTCGTCAGCTGCTCGCAAGTTTGCAGGATCAAATCCTGACGCAGTCAGTTGGCATTTGAGGGTGCACAAATGGGAGGGAGCTGTGTCAGTAGATTTACTGGTACGTTAAAGAACCAAAATTCCGGCACCCTGGCGTCTCTAAATGCCGCAGTAGTTAAAAGGGACGTAAGGTCAATAACATTATTATTATTATTATTATTATTATTATTATTATTATTATTATTATTATTATTATTATATTATGGACTATTGAAGAAGGAGAAAACTAAAGGCGGACATATTTCGCTTATCAAGTGAGTATCATTAGATCAAAATCTTCAAGACAATAATAATGTTAACCTTTTTGGTTTTACGTCCCTTTTAACAACTGTGGCTTTTAGAGTCGCCGGGGTACCGGAAATTTGCCCCGAAGGGGATCGTTAACGTGCCAGTAACTCTACGGGCACGGCTCCCTCGACCTTTGCGCTCCTTCAAATGTAAACTGGTTGCGCCAGTATTCGATCCTGCAACCCTAGGCACAGCAAGTGAGAACGTTACCGCTGAGCCACGGAGCCAGCCAATCTACAAAATAAATAACTCTACAGAACAGTACCAAACCTACAGTGACACCTACAGACAGTCTCTGTCAAAAAAAAAAAAAAATAAAAAAAAAAATGGGTGTGTGCAACTACAAATGTGCGAAGATATTTGAGCGTGACAACGTCTTCTCGGACTGATTTCTATAAACTGTCCCTCTTGCAAAATTTCAGCTTCGTATATATTTTAATTTAGTATTTTGTGGAACGGAAAGTTCACAGGTGAAATGAAGAAAAGCCGAGTGGCACTTCCAGGGAACTCCAAACACAACCACTCTTCTCTGATGTTTTAACTCAACCCGACTCGACAGTTTGCTACTGGCCGTATCTGGGGTAATATGTTCGCCCACTAGCTAGGCTGTAACTGGGGTTATAGACTCGCCCATAGCCAGCTCGTAAACTGTCGCCTCAGTATTTGAATGGAGATTGTTGGAAGAAATGAAAACGAAAAAACCAGTTATAGTGGACGATGTATTGAGGATAGATGTATGCTCTCCCAGATTTGTTTGTAGAACTATACATGCTGAACAATTCTAACATTCATAATATATAGATATTTTTAACGGTTTGCCCAGCGTAAGCTTAAATAGAGCCCGGACGCCATGTGTTTTTTTCGACTTTTTCACTGAAATCGTGACTGCTTGGCTTCCTTTGATCATAAATAAATAATTTTCTAAAGAAATCTCCCTCAGGATATCCTTTACAGAATGGTGAAAACCGCATCAAAATCCATCCAGAGGTTCACCCGTGTCATCCATAAATGACACTAGCGACACTCGAGCGTAGCAACAGAAGAGAGAGAGAGAGAGCGTTGCAGTAGAAGAGAGATAAAACGATATCATCACCTTTCCCTGTAAAACTTTTATTGAATGTCGCTGTTGTCACGTCAAAACTTGTTAAGTCCATAACAATATCTGAATCACGTGTAATTTACTTCAGGTTATTTCTTCTCATATTCCAGCAATTGTAATTATTTTTTGTTCACCGAATCAAAGTTACAATATCAATTGTGATGGTATCAATCTAAGGTTTCACATTATTGAATTAGCCTCTGTTGTATCCTAAAAGATGCCACATTTGGCCCTCGTTTTCCCACTCTGGCTACCCTAAGAAAGACCCACACATACTCTGTTATAGCTGCATACTAAATTTAAGAGCCAGGGCAAGTCGTATTTCACTGCTCCTATCAACAGCTCGAGTTCATAAGGTGACGTACCCAACACATCTGTTTCTCTATGCATGTAAAATACCTCGGCTAATAGCCTTCTCTTAAATACGATTTAATTTGTTGTGCACCTCTTGGGAGGAAACCTTTAGCCGGTGACAAGGACGTGTTATATGGGGTGAATTCAGGCTTTAGTTGTGGGCGAACAACCGTATTTCTTTAATAAACAATAACCTAATGGACCCTGAGCACGCTACCTCAAGTCTGATCGAGATCTTATGATTGAGCTTTATGTGAACACAATTACCATAGTTATAGGCCGATGAACTCAAAAGATTCGTGATAACACTTCATCAAAGAATGGAGTTATTCATAAAACCTCGGCAGGATGGAGACTATAATTGATGAGGATTGTTGTTTTAATGGGCAGAACAGTGATGTCATCTGCCCTGAAGAGGTAATATAATAATAATAATAATAATAATAATAATAATAATAATAATAATAATAATAATAATAATAATAAATAACCCCTGGCACTACAGCCCTTGAAGGGCCTGGGCCTACCAAGCGACCACTGCCCAGCCATTTGGCGTGCAGATAATGGGGTGACACGTGGCCAGCGCATCGGGTCCCCTTGGTCGTTAATCTTGGTTTTCGTGACCGGGGCGCTGCCTACTGTCAGACAGCTACTCAATTGTGCTCGCGAGGCTGAGTGCAACCCGTTCCTGCCCTCACGCCAGTTTCTAAATTTCCGACGGAGCCGGGAATCGAACCCGGGTCCTCCGGGTGAGAGGCAGGTGCGCTAACTCAACACCAAGGGGCCGGTAATAATAATAATAATAATAATAATAATAATAATAATAATAATAATAATGTACGCTGCAGAATGCCTGGTAATGAATAGGAAGGGTCTGGTTGAGAAATTGGAAGCCAAGGAAAGAAAGATCCTCAGGAAGATCTTAGGGCCGTTGAAAGACGATGGTGAATACAGGAGACGGCATAACAATGAGCTGTACCATCATGTAGAAAGGATATCTCAAGTAATTCGGAAGAGAAGAATATCTATCTATGGCCACTTAACCCGTATGAAACCCGAGAGAATCACCAATCAGATATTTACCTATTTTCTTAACAACAACAAAACCAAAGGCCCCTGGTTTTGTGAGGTAGACAAAGATTTACACGAAGTAGGGATCACCCACGCAGACATTATGGGACGTGACCTTTTGAAGGAAAAGCTTGGACTTGACTTAAGTCCTGTTGTTCGCATCGCTGGAACATAGGGCTTCAACGAAGCATCGCCATCGGACTCGGTTGCGTTCCATTGCCTTCACTTCTCCCCACGTTCTCCCCGCTTCTGCAGCTTCCCTCTCCACTGTCCTCCTCCAAGTTTCCCTCGGTCTTCCTCTTCTGCGATGTCCCTGAGGATTCCAACTCAGGGCTTGCCTCTCTATTGCCATCTGGTTTTTGCGCAGTGTATGTCCAACCCACTTCCACTTTCTTGCCTTCAACTGTAAGTCCACGGGCTTCTCGTTTGTACGATTCCATAGTTCTCCATTGGATATTACATTTGGCCAAAACACCCTCAAGATTCTTCGTAAGCATCTGTTTATAAAGGTCTGGATTTTCTTTATGATAGATTTTGTTACTTTCCAAGTCTCACATCCATATAGCAATACTGATTTTACATTGCTATTGAATATTCGGAGTTTAGTACGTGTGGAAATCTCATTGCTTTTCCAGATAGGATGCAACTGGATAAAGCCAACACGAAAAGCCAACACATAAGCCAATATATAAGCTTATGGTAGGTCACTCCATCAGCAAAACAGTTGTAACCTTTGTAGTGTGAACATCGTACTGACAGGTCAGTTACTACTATGGAACTTATTACAACTAACAAAGGTAGGCTACGTGCACTCTATCAAGGCTACTCCTATAACTATAATCGCCAGAATGTGAATGGAATAATATTCTGGCGATGCTCAAAGGAGAGGTCAACAAAATGTCGAGGCAATCTGAAAAGTAAAAATGGAAAGGTTTTAAGTGTGAGTGTTCATCAATGTAGTGCTCGAAACGAACCACGCTTACTGTTTACAAACAATTATCAAAATGCTAAAAAGCAAGTTCAAGAAAACGATATTGCGGCTAAATATAGTGCAGTGTTTGTTCAAAAGGACTTATCATGTCCTCAAAACGTCATGTTAGGACAGTTGTCAACGTCCAAGAAACCTTCAACACTATCAAAATCAACTCAGACTATAAATAAAGTGGTATTGCAAGAGGATCAAAAAGGACTACATAGTAACAGTGATGATGGTCATGATGATAATGGTGATCATGATGATGATAATGATGATGATGATAATGATCATGATAATGGTAGTGCTTTGTTTACACCTAAAAATCCATTTGTTAAATTTGTATACTGGAACAAACCCAGTAAGCTAATTCAACGGCTTCGACAATTGCATGCTTTACAACAAGCTGGGCATATCGGTCACGATTGGGAAATCAAAGAAATTGAACAAGAGCTTCGTCGTGCTGAAATTATTGTGTAATGAGTCTGCCACTTTGCGACCACTTTTACCCCCCCACTCTTGTTTCTTATATTTGCTTATTTGCTTTCACTTTTACCTGAACTCTTTGGATCCATATTTGCTCTCACACTAAACTAGTATTCTTATTACCAAGTTGACTTTACTAGAGCTTAGTCTATGCTTGACAGTTGATATGGAAGTATCAGTGACTAGGTATGGTAAGCCTTACGCATACTATAAAGGATATTCATATATTGTGAAACGAACCAATAGAAATGGAACTGTTATTTGGTGCTGTTCGAAACAACGATCTAAAAAGTGTCGAGGAATGATTACGACAAAAGGCTCCAACATACTTATTTCAATCGATCATCATTGTAAATCTCAAAATAATACTCATTTAAATGGACAAAATACTCTAACCAAGGTAAAAAAGCAAGACCAAGAAAAAAATAGTGTGGCTCAAGATAGTGCTTTGTTTGTTAAAGAGCATTTATTATCTCCTGAAAAAGACATGTTAGGACAGTCGTTAACGTATAAGAAACCTCTAACACTATCAAAGACAACACAAACTATGCCAAAGGTTTTTTCATTGCAAGATGAACAAAAAGGATTAGATAGTAATAGTGATGATGATTATATTGATGATAATTATATTGATGATGATAACCATGATGATGATGATGATGATTATGATGATAATGATGATGATGATGATGATAATGGTTTACACCCAAAAAAATCATTTGTTAAATTTGTTTACTGGAACAATCCCAGTAAGCTAATCCAGCGGCTTCAGTACTTGCATACCTGTAAACAGGCTGGTCATACTAAATATGAGGAAGAACTTTTGGATATAGAAAATGAGCTTCGTGATGCTAAAATTATAGTGTAATGAATCCATGTAACCGCTTAAACTATTTCTTAACAATACATGTAATATTTTCTACCACTTTGCTACCACTTTTCTAGTTTGCTACCACTTTTCTACCACTTTGCTACCACTTTTCTACTACTTTTCTGCCAGTTTTCTACCACTTTGCTACCACTTTTCTACTACTTTTCTGCCACTTTTCTACCACTTTTCTACCACTTTTCTACCACTTTGCTACCACTTTTCTACCACTATGTTACCAATTGTCTACCACTTTACTACCACGTTTCTACCACTTTTCTATCACTTTAAACTGTACATATTAAATATAAAAGCCAACGCTAAATAATTCTATTACCAGAACCGAGATAACCTTTGTAGCGTGCAAATCATACTAACAGGTTAGTTACTACTATGGAACTTACTCCAACTAACCGAGGTAAACAACGTGTACTCTATAAAGGCTACTCTTATAACTATAGACGACAAAATGTAAAAGGAATAATATTCTGGCAATGCTCGAAACAGAGGTCAACAACATGTCGAGGCAATATGAAAAGTAGAAATAGTGTGGTTTTAAGTGTGAGTGATCATCAATGTAGTGCTCCAGACAAAACACTGATGGTATTGACAAAAAATCATCAGAATGCTAAAAAGTTAGTACAAGAGAAAGATGTTGCTACTCAAAATAGTGCATTGTTTGTTGAGCAACGTTTAACCCCTGTTGTAAAAGTTATGTTGTATCCATCTTCCACGCATCAAGAGTCATCAACATCACAGACTATGCAAAAAGTAGTGTTGTTGTTTGAAGGGGCTGAACTACAAAGTCATCTGCCCTTGATATGCAAGTGGATCGAAAAGGACTAGATAGTAATAGACAAAAGAGAGTTGTAGTTTGTATATAACTATTGTACAAGTACTTACATTAAATAAATAAAAATAGTGTATGGGTATTGTCTGTTTTTCTTAATTGCTATCCCTATGTCCCACTATTAATGCAATTGTTAACCATCAACATTCTCTGACTATGTTCGCAAAGAGAGTGACCTTAAACAATACACTCTATTTATGGTTTGTGTACCGAGTACACAATAATACAGTGTGGTCAAGCCATGTTGAGGCAATAGTTATATCAGGTAAGGGATTCGAACCCTTGCTTTCTTGTACAGAAAATTTGAACTTAAGTCAAACACCATAATCACTCGGTCAACCTGACTGTTACTAATTTAATTATTTTTGTGGACTTGAGTGTTTATAAAACTTTTTCCAGTATACATTGACTAAACCACTTGTTTGTTTTGAAATATAGATTTTGTTTTGTTTGACCATAACATTGCAGTTATGAGTCTTGTGAACTGGGTGTTTAATATAGGGTTAAAGGCATTTTAAAATAATTTTAGAAAAGCTCTTAGGTATCGTGTCATGGGTTTTAGTAATGCATTACTGTTCGTTGACTAACATTTACCGTTACACAACATTATTTTGGTGAGCTCTACATGTTGTTGTTTGAGTCGTCAGTCTTTTGACTGGTTTGATGCAGATCTCTATGCCTCCCTGCCCCGAGCGAAACGTCTCATTTCTATATAGCTACCACACACTACATTCAAGGCTATCTGTTTAACATATTATAACCTTGGATCTCCCCTACAAGCTCTTGGGTTCAATTCCTAGATTTAACACAAACTTTTAAAAGTGGTATGATAACTAAAACTAGTCTACTCAGTCTCGGGTGGTCCAAATAAGTAGAGAGGGTTTGATTCACACCTCAGCCATAGAGCACTATGTTCTTTTCTTTTTTTAAATAATGATAGCCATTTGTTCAATTTCACATTTCACACATTGCAATTTGTCAATTTTCCATTTGCATTTTTTTAAATGACAGTTTGATGTTTTTCAATTTCATGATATGGAAACATGGATTTTTCCATTTTCATATTTACACATTTGTCAATTTCCCATTTGCATATATTTTCTTAAATGTCCGTTTAAGGTTTTTAAAATTTTGTCTATATGGAAACATGGATTTTCCATTTTGCTGTTTACAAATTTTTTATATATTTATTTTGTGTATGTTGAAAAAAATCGATATTTCCAAAACAAGATTTTCTATTTTTCATTTTATGATTTTGTAAATAATATTAATGTGAGTGCTTGACCATGGATTTTCCATTTTGTTGTTTACAAATTTTTTATATATTTATTTTGTGTATGTTGAAAAACGATATTTCCAAAACAAGATTTTTTATTTTTCATTTTATGATTTTGTAAATGATCTTAATGTGAGTGCTTGGCCATGGCAATAATACAGTCTATGTTGTGTGAACCTGTGCAATTTTTAATTTATTTATTCACACATGTTGTACACCACCTATAGCTCTATGTGTACAGTCCTCAGCTCCACATATTTCTTTCTCTTTCCACCTGTGTTCTCTCATACATTACCCCTCCCCCTTTCCCTCCCTTCACCTCCCACCACTGGTGTTTGCAGCTCTTGCCTATCTATTGGTTGTGACATCATTCCGACAAGTTGCATCATACTTTTTACTGATTCAGCGATTCCCACGCTTTGAACATTCTCTTATCAGGCACGTGGACAGCTAACGTCCAACGTGAACACCTGTGGCAGATCAAATTTCATGCCAACTTGCATTTTGTCACGTACGAAGCAAAACAGGATGTAACTTGTTAACAGTTATCGCGCACGTGGACAGCTAACACCCAAGGTGAACACCTGCGGTAGATCAAATTTCACATGGACTTGCATTTTGTCACGTACGAAGCAAAACAGGATGTCACTGGTTTAGCATACATGTGGTTTCACACATGTGTGTGCATGCCTTTCACACTCCCCTGCCACCACGATGGTCAGATTATTTCACCTTCAAGCGTTACCTGTTGTCAAGTCAGATCAATGCCATCCGATAACCTCAATGGACATTCACCTCCTGCTCCTCGGCAAGTTTGTTTTCTGTACTCGCTTCGACCAACATAGAACCTAGTTCTCATCACCGTTTACACGTTAAAGGTAAAATGTGTGAAATAAAACGCACGCTTGCTCTGTCATACACCGACCCGTCGAAATATCGATTAATCTATTGAACACAGCCACCGTGGTCAGCGACAGGTTTGTTGAAACACACACACACCCAGCCGTATCGTCTCTCTCAACCACCACGCTTCATAAACATTATAAACAGGTAAAGAAAAAGAAAAAGTTTTTTCAACATGTATGGCGTTAGGCCCTTTGTGAATTATTTCTTGGGAAAAATATCTGCCACACTCGAAAGGGGGCGTTAGCCCGAGTCCTAGGACACTTCGTACACGTCTCTAGCGTTATTGGTTCGCGAGATATCGGCAAAAATCACAAAAAACACGTGTTTACCCCAAAATCGAGTTTCCAATTTTTTTAAAAATTATAACGAGTGGTCCATAGCAAAGAGGACGTCACCCCGAGTCCTTGGACCTGTCGTACACGCCTCTAGCATGATTGGTTCGCGAGATATAGCAAAAAGTTTAAAATCACGTTTTTACACCAAAAAGACCGTGTTTCCAGCATTTCACCTTTTCGACACCTACATTCCCGTAAAGAGCACGACGAGACGAAAAAAACGAATCCAAGCACGCCCTCCTAGCATCACTCCTTCCATTCCAAGGTCGCAGGGGCTCACCACTTGCTTTTATAAGCAGCTCTCTCTCATCACCCCACTACTTACAAAACACAATTTTTTTCTCTAGAGACTTGAAATTTATTTTGAGGATAGAGGAGGTAGGGACCATTGATTTACGTTAAACAATTTTTTTTGTAGAGTTCCTAGTTTCCAAAATATAGGATTTTCAAAAGTCGAGTGTTTTCAAAAAAATATAAAAAATAAAAAAGTTTTATTACAAAAAATAAAGGTCATAAAGACCATTCGTTTGAGCCATGGCACAACGTTCTATCCTGTTTGGTTTTCAAGCTATAGCCTATTTTCAAAAACGAAAAATTTTAAAAAAATTTTGAAAAATATAATACATGGTCCATAGGAAAGAGGACGTCAGCCCGAGTCCTAGGACACCACATTTGTCAACATCCGACCATGCGTTTGAGAGATATTAATTATTTTAACTTGTACAGTCTGATACAAATAAAATGGGTGGGTTAGAATCGGCATTACCCCCCTACTTTGGTCTTCCCTGAATTTACAGTTAACCCTAGCCTTCTTGCCTGTTCCTGTAGATCTTTCAGTTTGGCATTCATGTGCCGAAAACTTTGTGAGAGGAGACACACATCATCAGCAAAATCTATATCTTCTAGTTGATCTGTTAAATTCCAATTTACTCCTCTTCTTTTACCTTCATTTGTTTTCCTCATCACTTCATCTATCACAATTAGGAAGATTGATGGAGAGAGAACACACCCCTGTTTTACACCTGTTCTTACTTCAATGGATGGTGTCAATTTCCCTTGGTGCATTACATTGCACGAGTATCCGTTATACATTTCTTGCATAACTCTGATAACCTTTCCCGGAATACCATAATTTGCAATTATTTTCCACATGCTTCTTCTGTTTACTGAATCGAAAGCCTTTTCAAAGTCTATAAACACTAGATATAGACTGGCCATAAATTCCATGCTCTGTTCAAGGATAATGCGGAGTGTATTAATCTGATCGACACACGATCGGTTTCTGCGAAACCCTGCTTGTTCTCTTCTTAGGTGGATTTCAAGGTAGTCCTTCATTCTGTTGAAGATGATTCGTGACAACACTTTGCTAGGAATGAAAAGCTTGGAGCACACCACCAATTCCAAGAAAAAGCGAAATTAAAAACCGGCAAGAAGTGGTCTGAAGAAAGAAAGAAGTCTCACAGGCAGCGAATGCGTGAACACTGGGCTAAGATCAAGGCCCAAAGACGTAAGCAGTTGAAATGACGTGGTCCATAGCTGGCCTAAACGAAGAAAGAAGAAGAAGAATAATGTTAATATTGGGAAGAACTGAAAATAAAACAACAAAGAGTGACGAATAGATATTGTCATTCATTGTAAACTATTGACTCTAGAGATAAAATGAATATAACCATTATTGTATAGGATTTGATTGTCTACATTTGTGTTTCAAATATCTTTCCATAGGACCAAGAGATTACGAGATATTAGCCAAAAACAAAAGAAGGTACTTTCTTTTACCTCCCCCACCCTCCGTTCACCCCCTATCCGTCAGGACTTTTATTATGCTCATTAGTAGACCCTCTCAAACAATATTGCAAAGTTTCAACATTTCGGGAATTATCTCCCAAAATGCCTAAAATCTGCCAAGTTTGACTGGTCTATATCTCTACTGAACTAGAATGTATCAACTTAGACGACGAACACTTATTACCAAGGTATCTACCGGATATCTGTGTCTGTTTTCTGGCCACGCTAATCACAGATAACCCCCAGCCCTGAGACATATCCATGTTACAGTAATATGCAATACTAAATAAGAGATACATTACTTACTCTACATCCAATACTTCAGAATGCTCTCTTGTGGTTGGTAAATATAGATTAACAATATAACCATGACATTGTACTGATAAGGTGTTTTAAGGTGTTTTAGTATCAGACCTTCCCGACGTAGTTGTAGACATGCGTTATCTTTGGCGGCAGGAGTCCTTGCTCCAAGACTCTGTGTAGGCAAGACTAGTAATGTATTGCGTGTCGTTATGGTTCTCGAACGGTGCACAGCCCACTCAGTCTGCTGTGCTAATAGTTACCAGTCAGTCAATTGCATGTTGAGAGAAAAGGATGGCCAAGGTATGAACTCACGTCATTCAAAGTTATCTTCATGAGGAAGAGTGCAGTCCATTCTAACCATCACACCAAGAATTAATCGTACTTTACAGAGCAGAGAATGAAATCTGGGACATCTAGATGGGAAGCTTGTATATTTACCTCAATATCGAGAGATATGGCCTGTTTGCCATCTCTTGATGAATACAGTACATTTGCATTTGTCAGTTGGCACAGGCTAGAGTAAAAGGTGGCTTTTCACCGATGTCTCAGTCTCACTCATGGCTGTGATTATATGGAAGCTACTGAGGTATGGGTGGTGCTTAGTAATGGCATTCAGGGCACAGTCAGTGCCTGTGGATGCTATGAAAGGTTCTACTCATAGGGTTAGGACCACTGTTCTGACTCAGTGAGGAAAGCAATGGCAAACTACCTCACTCCTCTTCTTGCCTAGAACGCCCCAATATAGCGCTGCCTTGGGTTTTTGTGGGTATCTACTCACATAACGTAACGGCGGTGCTTTTTGAAGATCCAACCAGCCTTCGGGCTGACTACCTAACAGACAGATCGAGACATAACTCTGGAGTTGGAATAGCACTGTTGTAGCCTGGCACAGGACAGGTACAAGAGAAAATACTATACTATTGTAATCGTACACATTTGTTTTAATAATTATGATTATTACTTCTCGTGGTTGAAGCAAATGACCATTGTGTGTGTATCTTGTGTAGGTAGAAATGTGAGAATATAATTTTGAGCCAATATTCATTTATGAAACAAGTAGTTCCGTGAAGAACTATACAGCCTATTTTCATATATCCTACTTATGTTAATTGCCACTATCAACATACACAATTTCAGTTTGATTGCTGTAATAGATTCGTAGATATTGAGAACCGACTAAATATTTCGGATGGTCGCCATGTTGGATTTTATATATGTAGGTCCTAGAGTTATGTACTGTTACATGCAGATTATTGTGAACGTGTAGTATTCAAACTTCAATCGCATAATTAGGACACAAGAAAAAACAAGGAGATTTAAAAAATTTTCACAGCTGCCATCTTGAGGTTATGGAAACAATTGAAATAAATTAGATGCCAGTGGATTAACATTCGGATAAAGATTTACTGTACCAAGTTTCACTGCACGCGGATGGTTAAATTGCGAGAAACGTCCATGTGAATATTTATAATTCGCGTCACCGCCATGTTGGATTTGTGATCACCAGGTTATTTAAAGTCCTATAGGTGAACTTAGGTTCATAGCCCCTATGAACATAAAAAAATGCAGTTTGATTGCTAAAATAGATTCGTAGATATTCAGTATCGTCTAAATATTTCGGATGGTCGCCATGTTGGATTGTTAAATGTATAGGCCATAGAGTCATGTACCATTAAAGGAAAATTATTGCGTAGGTTCATTATTCAAACTTTCACTTCGATCGCATGACTACATCACAAGAAATAAAAACTTAATTTTAAAATTCGCACTGCCGCCATCTTGAGGTTATGTAAACAATTGAACTAAATTAGATACCAGTGCATTACAATGTGTATAAATATTTCCTGTACCAGGTTTCAGTGCGCTTGGAACATTAAATCGCGAGAAAGGTCTATTTAAAATGTTCAAATTCGCTTGGCCGCCATGTTCGTTTTGTAGTTAACCGGTTTTTGAAAATCTTGTATATGGACTTCCAGTAGTGCCCTTTATCTCCGTACAAAATTTTAGGGAGATACCGCTAATAGTTTCAGAGATATAGAATGCCGGTGAAATATTTCGCACATCCGCCATCTTGTGATTATGTAAACAATTGAACGAAGTTAGATGTCGGTGCATTACAATGTATATAAACATATACTGTACCAAGTTTCATTGCGTTTAGTTGGTCAAATCGCGAGAAACGTCTATTTAAAAGTCGCAAATTCGCTTGGCCGCCATGTTGGTTTTGTAGTTACCAGGTTTTCAAAAGTCACATAAGTGAACTTATAGTAGTTCCCTCTATCACCATAGAAAATGTCAGGGTAATATCGGTAATAGTTTCGGAGATATTGAATGCTGGTGAAATATTTTGCACAGCCGCCATGTTGGATTGGTGAGTCGTAACAAAATTTGAAGGGCACGGTCGAGGTCGCCGGGAATAGTGCTATGAACTTTCCGAGTTTCATTGAAATCGCTCCTGCCGTTTAGATTTTATTAGGGGGACACACACACACGAATCACACACACACACACACACACACACGCACACACACACGGACAAAAGGTGATCTCATAAGCCTATTTTTTCAAAATTGAAAATAGGCTAAAAATAGGCTTGTGAGATCACCCGTTGTCCGTGTGCGTGTGTGTGTGTGTCTAATAAAATCTAAACGGCTGTAGCGATTTCAATGAAACTCGGTAAGCTCATAGTACTATTTTGTCCGACGCCGACCGTGCCCTTCAAATTTTGTTACGTCTCACCAATCCAACATGGCGGTTGTGCGAAATATTTCACTGGCATTCGATATCTCCGAAACTATTACTGATATCACCCTGAAATATTATACGGTGATGAAGGGCACTACTAGTGGTTCACGTATGTGACTTTCAAAAACCTCTTAAGTACAAAACGAACATGGCGGCTAAGACTTTTCTCGTGATTTGACCATCCGAGCGCAATGAAACATGGTACAGCAAATGTGTATACACATTTTAATGAACTGACATATCATTTAGTTTAATTGTTTACATAATCTCAAGATGGCGACTTTGCGAAATTTTAAAATTAAGATTGCATTTCTTGTGTCCTAATCATGTGATCAAAGTGGTCGTTTGAGTAATGAACCTACCCAATAATCCTCATCCAATGGTACATAACTCTATGACCTACACATATAACAACAATCCAACATGGCGATCTTCCGAAATATTTAGACGGTTCTCAATTCTACGAATTTATCACAGAAATCAAACTGAAATTTTATATATTGATAAAGGCTGTTAACATAAGTTCACCTATGGATCTTTCAATAACCTGGTGAGCAGGAAACCAACGTAGCGGCTACGCGAAATTTAAATATTAAAATGGATTTTTCTCGCGACTTTTCAACCGAAGTGAAAATAGAATATTGAAATAGAAATAAATATTAAACTGCGAGTATCATGCAAAGCTTGGCACGGTATATCTTCATGCAAGCCTTAATATACTGATATCTAATTAAATGGAATTTTATGAGAACTTATAAGTGGCGAGTGTGCAATTTCTTAAAATCTTGTTTTCATTTCTCGTGTCTAAAGTAGGACCAGTAGCATACCGTATATGAAAATATGCTATTTAGTTCCTCGTGGAACTTATTGTTAGATATGTACAAACAAATAATAATTCCCAGAATTAGGTAAAATTTATTTATTGTCCGCCTAACCAATACTCCATTGAAACTAAATTGCAATGAACTTGTTTCAATTACTTTGTAACCTTCATGAGCGTGAACTAGTATATTTGATAGTATTAAGTATGAGATATGCATAAATAAGCTATCCGTGATGTACCGTATTTAATATTGCGTTGATCATAGAAGTTATGAAAATAAGTATTCTGCAAAATAATGTGTCACTAAAATAATTATGAAATCTTGAAGTTAAAACGAAATATACTTGTAGTAGGTGAAGAAGGGGGCTTATGGATAGTATGCGGAAGCGCCTCCCTTAGAGTTTGCACTGTTTAATGAAGTTGACAAGTAGTGTATTAAAAAGGATATTTTCGCCATGGTTAATGTCGTTAACATTATTAACTTGGATGTGGGATAGGTTTCTTTGTTGGCGTAAATTGTATACTGTAACTTTTATTTTATTTTATTCGTTTCTTTGATAATTTTTAATAGCAGACGTTACTTAGTTTGTATGATACTCGCAGTTTTATCTTTGCCACAGTGGGTGAGTGTTCAACGTGTCGGTCTACTAACCCCACGCTTGCAGGTTCTTTCCTGGCCGTGGTAAGTAATTTTTGAAAGGCGGCAAAAATACGACACCATGTGATACGATGTTGGCATGTCAAATACCCCATTTGAATTCAGTAGGCCGTGTTCATAATGGCAAAATAATAATCTCGGGAGTTTCCGCCAACACAAAGTTCCTCATTTCTCAACTAGAAAGCCCTATAGTGTTCAAGGAATTAAGATATCTAACCTCCTTGACTTTCATAGTGCTTCAAAGAACGACGAAATTCGACATGAAAGCTACCGTTTGGGTGTCAAAGAACAAAGCTTGCACCCGGCACCCGAGTTCATACGATATTATTATTATTATTATCTTTATTTCTATTTCAATTCTATTTTCACACCAACTACTAACTACATTATCGTTACGAGTACTTTCTGACGAAGATTACGACGTAATGGAAGCTAATAGATTGTAATTCAGTTGATATTGCAATTTTTCAATCGCTCAACACAATATAATACCAATTACTGGGACATGCCAAAATAACCTAAAAATCTTCATTAAATAAATGTATTCATATATTTGCTTTGAACTACAGAAGATGGAGGAAACTAAGGGATTACATGTTTCGCTCGTCAAGCGAGCATCATCAGATCCAAGACCATACAAGACAATGTAGCTCTACAAAACACTACTAAATCTACAATGACACTCAATAACGGTCACTGCCCACCAAAAGGAAAAAAACAAGTGTCAAAAACTTAGAAAGTGTGGCTACTACGAGTATTACTGGTAAAATACGAAAGCATTATGCATCCGAAAAAGAACTATTTGTATACGGTACATACTACAGTATGTTCCAAAACTGAGAAATGACAATCTCTTCAACAAACAGTCTCACTCCACCAATTAATCGTGAAAGTGAAGCAACTATTGCTGTGATATAGGCCTACTTGCAATTAGCCCTAAACTATTGCAGAATTTTAAATTAATGCAGAAACGACCTACGAGTACTGCACTATGCTGAGATAATGGCAAAACGGTCCAACTGCAACATACAAAACCAGTGTTTGTCTACTATTAATGTGTTATAAAGATCTAATATGGAGACTTATCTGAAATTGTGGAATATCTACAAGCAGCTCTGACAACGACTTTTCTGATGTCAAGAAAAAGAACTGAAAGAGTAGTTTTAGGAGCTTTTATAAAATCACTTGATATTGAAAAGTTTTCAGAATTTAGTTTAATTTCATTATTTATTCGGTGAACTGTAAATATATTTATGTTCGACGATGTCGAAATGTAAACATTATGTGACAGAAAACTGTATCATAATGAGGCTCATTATAACACTATTTTTCATTATGAAACAGTTTCTCCCACCAATCACAGCTCAAGAAACAGTTGTGTGACCAATTAGGTAAGGATTACTTCGCGCATGCGCTCCAAATCCGCTGTAAACAATAGGTGTTCTGTGTTGGCAAGCAAAGTGAGTGGTCTCTGCTTTCGGAGTGCCTTGACCCACGCATGCGCTCTGTACAGTCAGCAAAGCCAGCGCGCCCTGTTCACTAACTGACTCCCACAGGTATTTATGAATATTTATGTTAAACCATATAATAAAGTTATAATTATCGTCGAACATAAACAGTCGTATGCAACTCGCCTATAATGGTAACTAAGACACTCGTGTGGAAATTATACTCGTGTCTTAATTGTTGCCATTATAGGCTCGTTGCATAATGTACTATATACCTACTTCTAGGTATTACTCATTATTTGTTCGTCATTAAAGACACTTTATTTAAGATGATAAATTCATATCGATATCTACAAATTGAACAAACCCCTTGTATGTTCATAGCAAGGAAACCCTGTGATACGTAAAAAATACCCTTTCAGGTGAACCTTTCTGTTGAGTTCTTGTGGACAGCAATATTGCTCACGAACATCAAATATTCAATGTGGATATCATTAACCGGAATTTAATCCTTTAATCTTTCTTCCAGTCAGTGGTTTGTCAGATTTTGAAGATTGATAACGGAAAAATCGTTCTACGTGATGACGATGTTTGCAGCTTGGGATCTCTGTCTTAACAATGGATATGGACCACAGACGACATATGCTGAAACTCATCTGAGTATTATGAACTGCATTGTTTGAACGAAACATTAACAACTAAATACATCAGGGTACAAACACTTCTAACTTTACAAGTGTCGTGCTGATTTTCGCTATTTGTTTTGATAGCATAAGGAGAGATAATGCTAATTCGTTTCGTAAACTATAACGAATGTGATGCTTTATTGTTTCTTCTGTCGATTGCCAAGAACCAGCAGCGTCTCGTACTTAAGGGACATTTTTTTTTTCGCGTATGGCTTTTAGTGTCCGAGGACATGTTCGGCTCGCCAGTTTTGTAGCTGCTTCGAGACGGACACCCAATGGGTGAGCTACAAGTACCGTTGGGGAGGAAAGTTGGAATGGAAGGTCGAGGAGTTGGAAGTTAGCGGTTGTGGCCTGTAGTGAGGGACCAAACCCGGCATTTGCCTGGAAGGAAGATGGGAAACCACAGAAGACCATCTTCAAGGTTGCCGGCGGGGGGATTCGAACCTCCTCGCCTCCCAGATGCGAGCGACTGCCAGCAGTCATGCCGTAACGACCACGGCTAACTCACCCGGTAAGGGACATCTGAATGCCCTTTATTGCCCATGCTTATTTCTAACCTTTCATTTACCTTTTTCTCAGAAACTGTTATCAGGACCTAAAGGATTTTTTAAGAAATGTTCAAGACCCACTTCTTACGTTTACACAGGTTGTTTTTTAAATAAATGTATTTTGGAATTTTCAGGAATATTTTTTAAAATTACATATTTTTAACTGCATTTTCATGAACTATTCCATCTGACAAAATTTAACTTAAGTAATTTAAATTTTAAAAAATATATATCTAAAAATTTCTGCTTTGTATGTTGAAAAGTTCCGAACTGCTATGTCCAAGATCACGGGTTCAAACCCGACCAAAGTCGTCGGATTTTTAAGAGCGTTAAATTTCTTCAGTATGCCTTCCTACGGGGGGAAAGGAAAGCCGGCGGGCCCATGTCATAGATTTATGGCATGTTAAATAGCCTACCACTACAATTGGTAGTTTGTAGATAAATTTGTAGGTTATTTAGTTAGGAACGCTCTATCAAGTTAAAACGTTCACTGCTAGGTGTTGGTCACAGTAGCATCTGGTAGCCAAAGTTGGAACTACTTAAAATTGAACATGTTGAGAGATAACGGACGTTCAATTAAAATACCCTGCTATGGCCATTTGGCTGAAATTCATATATAAAAGTTCCGGAAAAAAAGGGAAATTTTGCATTTAGAGAAACATTTTAGCGAGAAATTGGAATCTATCGACGCATGCAAATAAAAACATAAATGGACTTTGCAGTTTACCAATAGGACGCACGCTTGTGGGAAAGTACAAGGAAAGTAGCCTCACGAATGAGATACGGTATTTAAAATAAATAATGTACCGTTAGAAAGCTAAAATTTCCTAGATTAATATGGGAATTCCGGAGCCCCTTAATCTCCCTGGGTAGGATAATGCTAATGAAAATGAAAATCCACAGCCTGCTTCCAGTCGACCGACCGGGTCAGGGATGGAATGAATGAAGCCCCCCATCTAGCGACGAGGATATAAACTGAGCCAGCTGCCGAAGCCTGTCGCACTCCTCTGAGGCAATGATTAAATTAATTAATGTCAGATGAAATGAAATGATAGTGGAGAGTGTTGATGGAATGATTTTTTTTTGTGGTATTTCACAGGGAAAACCGGAGTACCCGGAGAAAAACCTGCCTGCCTCCGTTTTGTTCAGCACAGATCTAACATGCAGTGACCGGGATTTGAACCACGGACCCAGCGGTGAGAGGTCGCCTAAGCCACGGAGTCTTGAAGGATAATCCCAATCCTCGCATCAATTCCAAATACACACACCAAAACAGACATCACAATAAACAGATTATCAGACAAATTCTACACACCCAAGTACACGGGGATGAAATGACCACGTTGTCCAAGCCCCTACAAATTAAATAACAACTAACCTCAGTTGTAGCTGCTATGCTGCTTCCTCCTCTCTCTCAGACGCTCAACGCTTCTATGTGGCGTACTTATCGGTTGCTCAAATATTCGCATTTGAAAGTACGACAACCGTAAGTCTTAACCGATTTTGTTTACGGCAACCTAATACCTCCGTGTTGGCAGAAAAATTATTTTAATATACCAGGTGAATCAGCTGCCACTTATAATATTGTATTATGCAGCCCAACTAACGCGTGTTGTCAGGAAGTTCGATATGTCTCTGCTTGCCTCCTATATGGTACTAATGCACTGCGAACATATCCCGCAAACGGTACTGAACACTGTTACGTTTCCCTCGTATTAGTCTGTAGTCACATCGAGGGAAAAATAATAGTGTTCAGTATCGTTTGCAGGATATGCTTGCAGTGCATTAGTACCATACGGAAAGCAAGCAGAGAAATATAGACCTTCCTAATAACAATGCTAGTTCGGCGGCATAAAACAATATTATTAGGGAAAGCCGATTCATACTGGTATACTTCATTGAGAAAACAAAGAAGTGTAGAGATTTAAAAAAAAAAGTAGATTCGACCTGATACACAGTAATTGGACAACCCATCCGCGATATGTCTTTATAACAAAATACCTTTCATTGGGAAAAACAGATGGGGGAAGGTCGACTTTAGTCGGGATTTTGTAGTATTATGATCAATCCGTCAACGGTGGGTCTGCACAGCCAGTTATCGAAAATAAATCATCTATTTTTTATATTCCTTTCGCTATACGGGCAAATTAAAACACACTTTGATTTTCACTGTTATATGTTAGTTTAAAAAGTGCGTATGACCGATATCCTGAGGTTATATAATAGATGTGACTGATTCGTTCTTTCAGGTTTTTATTAAAAATGTTCCATAGTTGGATTGCGATGGTAATATAGCAGTATTTTGAAGAGGAAATAAGGGGTAATTGAAATGTTTCCCAGTGGGCTGAATGCTAAAATAACATTCTGTATCATGGTGTCCTGAAATAAGTTCAATTGATATGAATACTCACATAACTACGTTATTTTCAAAATAGGGGAGTCACGGCCACGGTCCAAATTTGCTATTACAGTATAATAATGGCAAAAATACTGTTTTCTTATATGCAGTATTAAAATAATGGTCTATTGGTTTGGGGATCAACTCAAAATAAGTTTAATTCATTTGTTTTGAAACGAATACCAACCACTATAACAGTAAGGAAGGAAATCAACTAAATCCTTTTAGTGTGTTCATCAAAATTTGTCCGAGGTGAAAGTTTGAAACTTTCAATGCCATCCTTTAAATATGAGGTATATTACAGAGTTTATGTCCCTGTAAGACCCTAATAGGAAGTGGACTGCGCCCACGTAGCCATAAACCCTAAACCAGTATACTCGTAAACTTTGGAAGAACACTTTCAGATTAAATGAACGTCTGCACCTATCGTAACCATAACGAGAGTGGGCAGGAGTACACAAGGTAATTACGTTATTTTGAATCAATTGACCAGGTCATAGGGAAGAACAAATCATCGTATTGCTGTAATAAAATTATGTTCTCCAGTGTTTCATTATGAAGTAATATCGTGTCAACCAGGATGAAAGTTTGAACTATACAGTGTGGTCCACCCGCCCCTTATTATTTAGTTTTATGAAACCCAACTAACATAGCATTTCTCCCGATGGTCGATATTGCTCTGCGCTCTGACTGTGTGACAGCAATGTAATTGGGTCATGGGTCTAGCAAAGAAAAACCGACCTTAAACTTTTCCCCGCCAAATACTACGGCCCATTCTACTAACATATGACTTTCTGCTCCTTGAAATAACACACATAAACGTAATACGATCGAATTAATAGCTTACGCCACGTGATCTGTAATAGTAGAAAGTTAAATCAACACCACAAACCGTGATTGAAGACTTTGAGATGGACTTAAACGTTTGAGATGGGACGGCTACAGCAACTAAAGCACGTTTAGCGTGCGGTATGAAACATGTCTTGGTGGCTGCGAGGTTTAAAGCCTTACCGTACTTGATGGGCACGAGCGGGTAGAATGCTGCTTCGAATCCAGTAGTAGGCATACTTTTTTTTTGAACGAAAGCCCACATTCCATTTTAGTCGGGATGTAACTACATTGCCACATTTATTGCCTTACGACGAATTTTTGTGAAGAGTTCGTTGAATTTTGATGATTTATAAAGAGAACACGATCGAATTGGTACGTTATGCCACGTGACCTGTTATGGCAGAAATTTAAAAACTGGCATGAATATTAACATAACATCTCGAAGTGTTGCTCCGGAAGTCCGGGTTCGATTCCCAGCTCTGCCAAGAAATGTAATACTTGTCTGAGGGCTGAAATTGGGTACACATAGCCTCGTGGAGCAAATATGAGAAGAAGTGGGTTCGATTCCCACCTCAGCCACCCTGGAAATGGTTTTCCGTGGTTTCCAAATTCCGGGACGGATTCTATCTTAAGGCCACGGCCGCCTCCTTCCCAATCCTTAATTGCAAATACACACATCATTACAAGCCCGCAATAACTCAGGTTATCAGACAAATTCTACACACACACCCAAGTAAACATGGCTAAATATTCTAGGCCCTCAAATGAAACAAAACAACAACATATCGAAGGATATTCTGATCGCCAGTGCTTGCATCGAAGTATACGTATTCCGTAGAAATTCCCATTGTATTATTAGCAAAAAATCGTGTGTCTGTCTGTGTGTGACGTTGTGTGTGTGTGTGAGTGTGTGTACTCTGAATGTCTGCCCCTCCCCTCCCCCCCCCCCCCCTATCAATTCGAACACGGTGAAACCGAATTGAACGAAATTTGGTACAGAGGTAGAACTAGCAAAGGGCACCTCAGTGTCATGTTTTATATCGCAGCCAACTTGACGGAAACGTAATGGCGGCCACCCAAATGTTCAAAGCTTAAATCAAATTACGAATAACCTAATCATCCGATCTCTACCAAATTTTGCAACAACATATATTTATATGGCGAGCGTCTTTTGACTACACTACAAGGTAATCAGACCAATAGTTTGCAGATGGCGGCCATGTATGTGTGCAAATCGATTCCCCCTATCAATTCAAACACGGTGATACCGAATTGAACGATATTTGGTACAGAGGTAACACTAGTAAAGGACACCTCAGTGTAATGTTTTATATCGCCGCCATCTTGACGAAAACGTAATGGCGGCCATCCTATTGTTAAGAGCTTGAATCAAATTACGACCAACCTAATAATCTGATCTCTACCAAATCTTGTAGCAACATACCTTTATGCGGGAAGCATATTTTGACCAAACTACAAGATCATCAGCCCAACAGTTTGCATATGACGGCCAAGTATGTATGCAAATCGATTCCCCCTATCAATTCAAACACGGTGAAACTGAATTGAACGAAATTGGGTACAGAGGTAGCACTAGCGCAGAACACCTCAATGTCATGATTTATATCGCTACCATCTTGTCGGAAACGTAATGGTGGCCAGCCAAATATTCAAAGCTTAAATCAAATTACGACTAACTTAATCATCCTATCTCTACCAAATTTTGCAACAACGTATACTTGTATGGCGAGCATCGTTTGACTGAACTACAAGGTCATCAGCCCATTAGTTTGCAGATGGCGGTCATGTATGTGTGCAAATTGATTCCCCCTATCAATTAAACACGGTGTAACCGAATTGAACGAAATTTGGTACAGAGGTAGCACTAGCAAAGGGCACTCCAGTGCCATGTTTTATATCGCCGCCATATTGACGAAAACGTAATGGCGGCCATCCTAATGTTAAGAGCTTGAATCAAATTATAACCAACCTAATAATCTGATCCCTACCAAATTTTGCAACAACATACCTTTATGTATAGAGAATCTGTTGACCACACTACAAGGTCATCAGATCAATAATGTGCAGATAGCGGCCATGTTTGTGTGCAAATCGATTCCCTCTATCAATTCAAACACGGTGAAACCGAATTGAATGAATTCTTTTACAGAGGTAGCACTAGCAAAAAGCACATCATATTCATGTATGATATCCGTAAAGCACGTTGTATTTCAAGAAGCTACTACAACCAACATTCAATTATACTCCTTGAAAAGGACAAAGGGTTATAACCATACCCATGTATTTAGGAGAAAGTAGGCTACACGTTCTTTAACGAACATCTTGTTTTGTTATTAAATTTTAACAAAAAGTATTAGCATATCTTTAGGCCCGTATCACACGACACTCGCTGGCAAGGAAGCTGGTGTGATCGCTGGTACAAAATCCTGTATAATTCTGTTCTCTTCGTCAGTACACCTGCTTGTATGACCGAAGTGTATCACACGCTAGCATTTTGGACGCTAAGTTGTATGAAATAAAATCGAAGGGCTGTCGTTTGAGGGCATTAGTTGCTGTTCTTTCGCCTTATTAACGCAAAGCGGTCGCGAAAATTGCTTTAAGTAAATTAGAAAACCTGCCAGGTACTGAACGAATACATTCCTATCAATATTTAAGATCTAACTGTAATAATTGAATATTTTACCATACGCGTTAATAAGAAGCGCAACAAAAACCTCCAGCGTGTGTTGGAAATGTGTGCAAGTGTTATTGCGCCCGCTCGCTCTTTTGAAGATCCCGGGTTCAAGACCATCCAACGGCAGATTTTTAAAATTATTTTTAACTATTTTATTATACCCTCCCTACCTCGTACAGCAAGATTTCAACTTGGTTTTGTTCACATTATCTACGAAGACGATAGGGAAAGTTATTTTCTTGTCTCATTTAAATGGTTATTTTCCCTAAATACTGTTCTAAACCATGTCGCCTCCGTAGCGTAGCGGTCAGCATGGTTAGCTACCGCCCCGGAGGTCCTGGGTTCCATTCCCGGCTCTGCCAAGAAATTTGAAAAGTGGTATGAGGACTGGAACTGGGTCTACTCAGCCTCGGGTGGCCCAAATGAATAGAGGGGGTTCGATTCCCACCTCAGCCATCCTCGAAGTGGTTTTCCGTGGTTTCCCACTTCTTCTTCGGGCAATTGCCTGGATGGTACTGCCCCCGTAATTGAATTATATAGAGACCACGGTGGCTATTTTGGAAATTATAGCGAAAGTTATGGCTGTCATAGTTATGACGTGGGTAGTCATGACGTAAGCACGGATGACGCAGACGTTATGCCAGCAGGCTACTTGAGCTGAGATTCTCAGTGACGTCAGCATTTATTCGAGAAGGATCCGAGATGTACGACTCAGTCGCAGGAAACGTGGAATTCTGCTGAGGAAGAAATTATGCTATTGGAGGGGAGACTTAAACCAATGAACGATAGTCTGAAGGAAGACGGACATTGCTGAAACTATGGTATTTTTATTACTTTTTGGAATGCAGAATTGTGGAAATCCATTTGCAGTAGAGGCATTGATCTGGAATTTTGGTGAAATTTATTTTCAGTTTTTGAATTTTGAAAATCCGTCATGTATTGACGAAGTTGGAACTTCTAGCGATGACGCAGTAACACGCGATGGAAGGGATAGATACGCCCCTCATGAAGTTCATAAAAGGCCTTGCGCAGAAGAGAGGAGCCTCATTCCTCATTCTCTCAGATTATAAATCGTCTGATATTCTATCGTCAGATCTCAAATAGTCATTTCAGTGAAACGTCGAGTGAGATTAGTAGTGAAAAAGTCGTCTTTGTAACGCGTGGCGAAGCCACTGCATTAAACGAGAGTCGAACTTACAAGCAGTGCAGGTTTACTGTGAAGTAAATCTAGGTGAAGTTGAAACGACCCTTATAACACTTCTACAAGATTAGCTGTGAACAGTTAGCGGTCGCCTATAAGCTAATTCTCTTGTGCATTGCTACAGTAAGGACTGTAGAAAAGCTGAACAATTTCGAGGAAGTATTTTGGAAGTTATTGACAATATTAGACGACTGACAAAAGTGATTTTCTCGCCACAGGAGAAACACTTTGTATAGCCAGACTCTACGCTACGGCTGACAGGGCTAGTGAAATAGGGAGACTTCAGATTGCTTTTGTGACACAACGCTACAGTATTATGGAGCAGTCTAATATGGCAGTTTGTTCTTCTAATACTACAACCGAAGAGCAGATGGAAGGCTAAAGGACTTAATGCAATTGGGACATATTTCAACGGAGTAAGATAGCAGCATGGAACTTCGCTAATTGCTATTCCACACAAGCGAACATGTGGTAAATAACCATCTACACCCATGTTTCGTGATTAAAGGCTGAATACTATCAAACAGCAATAGAAATGATTTCATACTTTCTGAATATGAATATTTCTTCGGAAATTTATACAAAAACTTCATGGCGATTTTCAACTGGAACTTCAGGGATTTTTCAAGAGAGGTCAGGGTTGTCCCGACTCACAAAGAAGATTATTGCCGGAAGGATGTCGTTCGTCTTCGTGAAGCAGTTCGATTCTCCGATGGTGCTGTTTCTGGTTTCGAGGATGGAGCTCAGCTTTAACTTGGTGAAATGGATCCATCAACAGTCTTCTTTGGGGAATTTTCCTCTGGAACGTCAATCGGCAGATAAGGTAGTCGTGAACGTTTATTGTATTTGAGTTTCTTAGCAATATTTGAGCAACCATTTTTCCCATATTTTTGTCCTCATGTATTTTTGCCCGATATTCTTGTTTGAGATTCTTATTCTCAGTACACCTTGATGAGTTATGCCTTTTTCGACGTTTTATTAAGACATTGTTATGTCATGGGCATAGTTAAATGATTTTGAATCAGTTGAGACTGATATTTAGATTTTTCAGTAATTTGCTTATTTTTGTAGTCACGATTTGACTGTAAGTTAATGATTTTTATGGCAGATTTAAATTCAGACAGCGTGTCACTTTATTAAAGTAATTCTACCCCAGTTTTATTACTTTGACCAATTTTCTGTCATCATCAAGAAGGAAGAACATTTAAATGATTTTAGAGCGTTAAAATCCAGTACGTTGTCGACGATCTTGGAAATACTAGTCGTTATTTGAATTGATTGCAACACAGACATTTATCGTCAGTCATGAACGACCATTGCATCTTAGGCAATTTTGTGAAAGATGAACATTAATTTTGAATTATTGAATGCATTAAATTCGTGAAACTTGTGTTAGGTTTTTTCTCATATAGAGATTTATATAATGATGTTTGCATTCCCCAGTCTAATTGGATTCTATTCGACTATTTTGCAGTTAGTCGCACTTTGTTTGATGATAGTATTTTTATACTACAATTCTTTGAAGATGTTAATCTTAAATTTTGATAGACCAGACAGGCGTATATAAGCGTATTCACTATTAAATTTGTTTGTGATTGGCAAATTTTTATTTCATTTCGATTCATGAATGAAATCCACGAAGTTTAAATGACAACAGTTTTGAAACAATTATTGATATAAGAATTTTTAAGTGGAACTATGAATGTATAATCGATAGTGCAGCGGACATGTTGAAAGTCGCTGATGTATAATGCCCTTAAATAAATGAAGGAGATTCCCACAGTAATTAATAATGATAAAGATTGTGTTAGGGGAGGTTTTTGTAAATGCTGTGGAAGATTTTGATGCCGTATATTTTAATATATGATGAATTTTGGGCTATTTTGAATGCAGTTTGTGCATTATTTTGTAAGCGAAGTATTTTCCGCTAGAGTGTATTGTCATAGTTCGTTGAAAATTAATCAAGTGAATTTACTGTTACAATTAACAAGAGTTTTGAAAGAATTTGAGATAAGATTTTGAATGAAGATTACCGTCACAAATAATTAAAATTATTACAACCTTTATTAAACCAGATTGTGACATGTACATGTATAACTAACCTTCATTGGTCGATTATATTAAACACGATTATGAATTTACCAACCGGATGAAACATGTGGTTCAATGTATTTCTTAAATTAATAATTTAAATAATTTAAATGTTGATATTGTAAATAATAAATGTAAATATCTTTGACAATAATGTGGAACGAAAGTAATGTTAAAGGCGTGTTTAAAATTTTTGTAATTATTTTCGACAATATTATAAACAATTTCTAATTGTTATAAATAATTTATGTGATTTTGTTATAAACATTTAAGAGTGTGTTTGATACTCTAAACTATGCTGATTAAACATTTGGATGATAAGTTAACAAGTTTAAGGATAGTTAAAATAATCCAGTGGGATGTGAGTTAAGCATTTGAAAGATTTGCGTCAATATGTATGAGTTGTCTTGTAGACATTTAAAGCTTTAAAAGGAGCTGAATTCTTACGCAAGTGTGGCGTGACGAGTGAGCCCCATTTGACAGGTGTGAGCCAGGTTAAAGAGTAGACCAGCCGGCCAGACATCTGGTTATCAGCGGGTGAGGTCGATACTCCGGCCTTGTGCCTATTAATACAAGTGCAATGTTTATTAAAGGAAACCAAATGCTCTATATATGTCGTACCCTGACTTCCTCATCCAATCCAAATGTGTTTTAAAATGTTACGTTATTTTGAGCTCATGGGAGCTAACATATTGTTTGATAACTTTGCAAGTCCTTCAAGTGGACGTAGTCAGATTGACATAGGCTACTGATAGCCACGTTTATTTTGTTGAGTTGTGAAAATCATACTCTTTATTTGAAAATAAAGCTTTTGTACAGTTCAAAGTTCTTGCCGTCGTTCTGGTTCATTTTTAAATGTCATGGTCAAGATTATTGTGGGAGCATACTTTAAAGATCCTGTTGTCAACCCAATCCCCGAGATATTTATAAGAGGTAAGTAAAAGTAAGTATGAAACCCCGTCTATTTTGGTGTGTTCCACAATAATTTTTCTTGGTAACTTCTGTGTTCAAACCTCGGTAGTATCTGTCAGTGCCATTTTCATTGATGTAGCTGAGCTGGTGCGATTGATTGTTGGCAATCCGATTGAGGGGGCGGATATCTGACAGCCTACTATCCGGGTAAACGGGGACAGAAGGATTGGCACACCTATAACGTGGGGCTCGATTCAACATAACTGGATCACCAGGTTGAACGCCAGTAGGATTGACAAACCTAAAACGTGAGGATCGATTAGACTCAAATAAAGAGGTTGATTCTTTGTTAGATGTCTCGGCCAATTGTAGAAGTTAAGAGTGTGATTATATAGGAATTAAATGTTGTATTGTAGTAGGAAAATTACACTCAGAAAAGATCAGATCTTATACAACTTGAGAAAGGTTAAATAGGCTGGAAACTTAGGAAAATCGCCTATGATCTGGAATCTTATTTTATTTGACCGGCTTATGACATTTCAGTCATATTAAAGATAAAATTAAATTATTTGGATTGTAAATGTAAAATCATTTGTGTTAGGATATTTTAAAATGAGCCAGGGAAATTTGAACATGTGCTTGAGTTTGTTTCAACATGAAGTGTCTTCGAAAGTTAATTATAAGGTAGTTATAAGTTAGATTTAAGACAGAAAATTGATCAAATTCATATATGGTGAAAAGTGTTGCTCAAATGTTGTTATTTTGCTCTTTTGATGTATGTCCCTACAGCAGTCTAATTTTGAATAATATTGTAATGGCAGATGAAAGTTTGAAGATGATGTTAGCGGAGATGTCTGCTAATATGAAGCAGATGATGGAGGAGAATGCTAGTAATTTGAAAGCTAGCATGAGTGAAAGTATGAAGGAGATGGAAGCTAGGAATACTAGTCGAATGGAGGAGAATGCTAGTCGAATGGAGCAGAATGCTAGTAATTTGAAAGCTAGCATGGATGAAAGTTTGAAGGGTCTTCAGACTAGTTCTGCTAACTTAGAGGATAATATGTCGCGTTTACAGATTAATACCCAAGGAATTGAGAATACTGTAACTGACATGCGCTCAGACGTGTCCAATGTTAAAATAGATGTATCTAATATGCATAAAAATGTTGCTGATGTTAAAATAGATGTTGCTAATGTGCATAAAGATCTTACAATGTTGAATTTAGATGTAGCTAATGTCCGTAGTGATATTTCTTGTGCTAGGGCTGAGGTAGTTGTTGTCAAAAATGATGTTGCGACTGTCCAAGACAAGGTTGAGGAAGTCCAAAGAGGAATCCAAAATGTTAGAACTGATGTGTCCAATGTTCAGGTTGATATTAATAACATTCATTCGGATGTAAACGAGATGCAAAGTGACATAAATAAAATTCAAGTAGAGGTCAACACAGTTTTCGTAGACGTTGCTAAAGTCCAAACTGATGTAAATATAGTCAGGGAAGAGATAGAAAATTCGAAAACTCTTTGTACACGTAATATAAGTGCATTAACGACTAGGCTAGTTGATGAGTCAGTTAGAACGACAGCGTCTTTAGAAGGTTTAAAGTTTGATGTAGAGGTCATGAGAACCCAAGTATTAGACCATAATAAAGTATTGAAAGAGGATATTGAATTAGACATAGCAGAAATGTTAACGGAAAATGTAGCAATATGGAAAGAAGAGTGGAATAGGTCAAGTGGGGAACATGTAACCCAAATTCAGGATCGTATTGAAAGGAAACTTGCCAGTACTCAAATTGATATTAACAATGAAGTAGTACAGATTAGGAAAGATTTAAGCGTCAGGATGGATTCGCTATCCGAAAGACAAGTTGAAGATAGAACACAACTAGGTCGGGATGTGCAAACATTAAAATCTGCATTAGAGGAACAGATTCATAAAGTGGTCTCTGATGTGAATGAAACGACGAGTAAACTACAGAATTTGAAGTTAGGAGAGGCTAATTTAATGGAGACCTACAAAGAAGAGTTAATCAAGAAAGTCTTAACGGAAATCACTGACAAGGATACAGTAGGCTTGGCTTGCGAAACCAGTAGGAATTATGCCAGAAGATATAACCTAGATCCAGAAGAGAGAGACGTGACTCCTGAAGAACGTATATCCAGATTCAGGGAGGAAGATGACGAGAGGAATATGGAACCTGAGTGGAACTATCGTGATAGTGGGAAAAACTACCCGGATTCATATCCGAGGAACGTAACGGTCATCAGGAATTTTGAAGATAAACCGCAAAAATTCAGTAACACGGATAGTTTGACACCTATCGAATATGTAAGGAACCTCAAAGATTATTTCATCGAAGCTCACATTCCCAGAGAGAGAGAAATGAAGATAGTGGAGAGATATTTGATTGGAGGACCCCTCGAATGGTTTTGCGCATTTAGATACACATTCAGTAACTTTGACGAGTTTGCAGAGGCATTAATCAAACGATTTTGGTCCATAGAAGCGCAGAATTCGTTAAGAGCGGAGGTGTATTCAAGAAAATACTCAGGTACTCTTCCAACGCGGTACGCTGATTTCTTTACGAGTCAATTATCCCGCTTGAGATTCTTACAACCCCCATTGTCCACGGAGCAACTTATTGATGCGATTTCTCGTATGCTGCCAGTTGAGGTGAGAAGACTAATAATTTCGTCCAACATCAGGGATTTAACCAGCATGGATGAATTACTGAGGAGGTTAGACTACACAAGTCCAATGCCTAACGTGGTACAGAAAGGTCACAGGCAGGAGTTTAAAGAAATAAATACTGTATATATGGACCAAGTCCAACAAACTGACAAGCCAGATGAGGAGAAAACTGACAATGTAGGTCCTCACAGGAATAATCAGTTTCGAAATAACAGATCGCAAGGTTACCGACCGTATCAACAGAGAAGAGGCTGGAACTATAACCGAGGAAATTACAATGGAAGAGGCCGATATTACAACAATAATGGTTATAACCGAAATTATAATAGGAATAACCAGAGCCAAAACAGAAATCAGAATACTCAAAGTCAGGTTATGACACCCGATCAGTATCAGGAAAGAGAGAAGGAAAGCCAGCAATACCTAAAAGAATTACGGGAAAAAGAAGCCGACAACCAAAAGAAAAGGCAGGATGTTGTAATCGATCCTGGGCCTTCTACGAGCCAACAGAATTTTGAGGTCGGTAACACACAAAAAAAACGCCGATTTCTCAACGTCAGTGAGAACTTGTAAATACATTGCCACACCACACCTGATTACGATTAATGAGATATATGAAGTGACTGATGAAGATTTGCTAGAAGAGAGGGTTATCGTTAAAGAGGAAAGACCATGTGCCTTACCTATTATTTCTGTACGGATAGATGGACAACAGTATAAAGCCCTGATGGATACTGGTGCAATTATCTCCATCATTTCAGAGGAATGTTATCAAAGTCTGCTAAGAGGAGAGAACATGACAGTTCTACCTGTTTCTACCGTCAAAGTGAGAGGGATATTCCAAGATAAGGCAGTGAAGTGCAAGATTCAAGTGTTATTGAACTTTGAGATCAATGGAAGGAATTATGAACAGATCTTCATTGTGGTGAGCAAGATCAATTTTGATATTGTGCTTGGAATCGATTTTATATCGAAGGTCGGAGCTATTATTGACATGAAGAACAGAAGTATTAGCTTTAATGATGGGTACATAATCACAGAAGAGATAGAAAAACAGGACGTGAAAAACAGTCTGGAAATAGACCTTAGGGAAGAAATTTTGAATACTATAATTAATGAAGTGGAAAATTTAGCAGAAATACCCAGTAGAAAAACTGAAGGATTTGAAGAAATTCAGGGGGAATTTGAGGATCTGATAAAGGAATTCCAAGATATTTTCGATGAAAAGCCTGGATTGATTAAGGATTATAAATACAAGATAAGGCTGACAGATGAAACCCCTTACCAGAAGAGAATATACCCCATTCCTGAGAAATACTATCAAGAAGTACGAGGGTTAATCAGAAAAATGGAGGTAGACGGGATTATTAAAAAACAGGCGTCGTCTTATATAAACCCCATCACAGTAGTGAAGAAAAGTAATGGTCAGATACGTCTTTGTCTCGATGCCAGAACCATTAACTTGAAGATTCTTCCAGAAAATGACCGACCACCCAAGATTAGAGATCTGCTTCGAAAATTCAAAGGGAGAGCATGTTTCAGCGTTCTTGACTTGACGTCTTCATTTTATCAAGTTCAGCTAGAAGAAGATAGTATGCAGTACACTGGATTCCTATTTGACCAGACGTCATGGGTCTTTGTCCGAATGCCTTTTGGTATGGTTAACAGTGGACCAGCACTTATTCGAGCACTTGATAGTAAGCTCACTGACGAAGTGAAAGAAAATGTAATCTGCTACATTGACGATTTAATCGTATCTTCACCCAGCGCCGCAGAACATTTAGTGCACTTGAGAAAGTTGTTCGAGAATTTACGGGAGGCCAATATCAAGGTGAATTTTGGAAAATGTCAATTCTTGAAGCAGGAAATAAATTACTTGGGGCATACTATTGATAAAGATGGATATCATCCAAACATGAAAAAAGTAGATGCGATCACGAGATTTCCAAAGCCAACTAAGGTGAAACAAGTCAGAGAATTTGTAGGAGCATGCCAATTTATTAGCAGCCACTGTCCAAGATACTCGGAAATTATGGCTCCTCTGTATGACTTACTCAAGAAGAATAACAGATGGAAATGGAGTACCGCTGCAGACGAGGCTTTTGAGAAAGCAAAAGAGATGCTCAGAAATAATGTGAAACTGGAGTACCCAGACTTTGAGAAGGTGTCCTATATTGAGTCTGATGCATCAAGAGTAGGCATTAGTGCAGTCTTATACCAGAAAGACGAGGCAGGCAACAAGCACTACATTGCGTTCACTAGTCGGAAGTTGAAGAAACACGAGGAAAATTACTTCACGACGGAGCTTGAAGCGTTAGCTTTTGTAACAGCATTGCAAGCCTGGAAGAAAATACTTCTGGGACATAAGGTCATCATTATTACTGACCATAAAGCACTACAGTTTATGCTGCAAACTGACATGTCGAGTGATAGATTGACACGTTGGGCTTTGTTCACCCAACAGTTTAACGCCACTATCGTCCACCAGCCTAGGAAAGATAACTTACTGGCTGATGCTCTATCACGTAACCCTATTAAAAATGTGCAGATACACCATGTACAATTGGAGCAAGAAGATCAAGAAACCGTTAGGAGGTTAGCCCGAATCGGTGTGTCACAGAAGAGACACGCTCCAATAAGGAAAATGTACAGGTTCCTCAAGGGTTACATAGACAATACTGATGTTGACTATGCAGTTACACGGAGAAATTCACGACACTTTGTCTTGGGTGGAGATATCGTATGCAAGTATGCTGACTCTGCGCATACAAAACTCCGAATAGTCGTGCCACCTAAACTTGTTGTCAATTTAGTGTGGGTAGCTCATCACGCAACTGGACATGCCGGTTTAGATAAGACTCTTAATGCTCTTAAAGAGAGATTTATCTGGACTAACATGCGTTCCAGCATTGCCAAGGTCATTAGATCATGTGACAAATGTCAAAGAGCAAAGTATGCTTCTGCTTTATTAAAAGGAAAACCGAAGGCTATGATTCCTTCTAGGCCAAACGAACTTATGGCGACGGACATATTTGGCCCCTGTCCGAAGGGATATCAGGGTAACCAGTACCTGTTGGTTACCGTGGATGTTTTCTCAAAATTTGTTACAATGAGTCCCATGCAGAAAGCTAACACAAGGAACGTAGTAAGCAGACTGGAAAATGCTGTATTTCCTAAAGCTGGTATACCAGAATATCTACTGTCAGATCATGGAACGCAGTTTACATCCGTGGAATTTGCAGCGGATATGGAAAGGCTTGGCATTAAGCACTTATTTTCAAGCGTGCGTTACCCAGAATCGAATTCCTCAGAAAGATATATGGCTGAATTTTCGAAATTCTGTCGAATTTTCTGTCCAAATGATCATTCTGGTTGGGTGAGATTTGTACCCCTTATAGAGGAATGTCTGAACTCTACAGTGCAGGAGAGCACAGGAGAAGTGCCAATGCGACTTCATCTTGGAAGAAACCCAGAAAGGCCGTGGGATAATCTTTTCAACCACATTCCTAGAGATCCCGACCTAGGAAGGCAGCAGAGGATTGACAAGGCGAAGGAACAACTCCAGAAAGCAGCAGAGAAACGATTGAAAAGAGTAGCTGGAAAACGTTTTGGTGCACCCTTACAAGTTGGAAATCTTGTATTATTACGCAGACCTGTCAAGGCTGATATGAGCAAGAAAATATACCCCAAATTTGGAAATGTATTCATGGGGCCGTTTAGGATTACGAACGCCTATGGAAACAACTGCTATGAACTCTACGATGATGAGAATAACGTCATTTACGGCAAGTTCAATGCTGGAAATTTAAAAAGATACTATCCTAGAGTAAGCCAGTAATAATTCAATTTCGTGTTCAAGAGAGTTGAGGTACTTGTAACACTGAGTTCAAAAACAATTTGCAACTGTTTTTAAATCGTGGTGAGAGGAGAATGCCCCCGTAATTGAATTATATAGAGACCACGGTGGCTATTTTGGAAATTATAGCGAAAGTTATGGCTGTCATAGTTATGACGTGGGTAGTCATGACGTAAGCACGGATGACGCAGACGTTATGCCAGCAGGCTACTTGAGCTGAGATTCTCAGTGACGTCAGCATTTATTCGAGAAGGATCCGAGATGTACGACGCAGTCGCAGGAAACGTGGAATTCTGCTGAGGAAGAAATTATGCTATTGGAGGGGAGACTTAAACCAATGAACGATAGTCTGAAGGAAGACGGACATTGCTGAAACTATGGTATTTTTATTACTTTTTGGAATGCAGAATTGTGGAAATCCATTTGCAGTAGAGGCATTGATCTGGAATTTTGGTGAAATTTATTTTCAGTTTTTGAATTTTGAAAATCCGTCATGTATTGACGAAGTTGGAACTTCTAGCGATGACGCAGTAACACGCGATGGAAGGGATAGATACGCCCCTCATGAAGTTCATAAAAGGCCTTGCGCAGAAGAGAGGAGCCTCATTCCTCATTCTCTCAGATTATAAATCGTCTGATATTCTATCGTCAGATCTCAAATAGTCATTTCAGTGAAACGTCGAGTGAGATTAGTAGTGAAAAAGTCGTCTTTGTAACGCGTGGCGAAGCCACTGCATTAAACGAGAGTCGAACTTACAAGCAGTGCAGGTTTACTGTGAAGTAAATCTAGGTGAAGTTGAAACGACCCTTATAACACTTCTACAAGATTAGCTGTGAACAGTTAGCGGTCGCCTATAAGCTAATTCTCTTGTGCATTGCTACAGTAAGGACTGTAGAAAAGCTGAACAATTTCGAGGAAGTATTTTGGAAGTTATTGACAATATTAGACGACTGACAAAAGTGATTTTCTCGCCACAGGAGAAACACTTTGTATAGCCAGACTCTACGCTACGGCTGACAGGGCTAGTGAAATAGGGAGACTTCAGATTGCTTTTGTGACACAACGCTACAGTATTATGGAGCAGTCTAATATGGCAGTTTGTTCTTCTAATACTACAACCGAAGAGCAGATGGAAGGCTAAAGGACTTAATGCAATTGGGACATATTTCAACGGAGTAAGATAGCAGCATGGAACTTCGCTAATTGCTATTCCACACAAGCGAACATGTGGTAAATAACCATCTACACCCATGTTTCGTGATTAAAGGCTGAATACTATCAAACAGCAATAGAAATGATTTCATACTTTCTGAATATGAATATTTCTTCGGAAATTTATACAAAAACTTCATGGCGATTTTCAACTGGAACTTCAGGGATTTTTCAAGAGAGGTCAGGGTTGTCCCGACTCACAAAGAAGATTATTGCCGGAAGGATGTCGTTCGTCTTCGTGAAGCAGTTCGATTCTCCGATGGTGCTGTTTCTGGTTTCGAGGATGGAGCTCAGCTTTAACTTGGTGAAATGGATCCATCAACAGTCTTCTTTGGGGAATTTTCCTCTGGAACGTCAATCGGCAGATAAGGTAGTCGTGAACGTTTATTGTATTTGAGTTTCTTAGCAATATTTGAGCAACCATTTTTCCCATATTTTTGTCCTCATGTATTTTTGCCCGATATTCTTGTTTGAGATTCTTATTCTCAGTACACCTTGATGAGTTATGCCTTTTTCGACGTTTTATTAAGACATTGTTATGTCATGGGCATAGTTAAATGATTTTGAATCAGTTGAGACTGATATTTAGATTTTTCAGTAATTTGCTTATTTTTGTAGTCACGATTTGACTGTAAGTTAATGATTTTTATGGCAGATTTAAATTCAGACAGCGTGTCACTTTATTAAAGTAATTCTACCCCAGTTTTATTACTTTGACCAATTTTCTGTCATCATCAAGAAGGAAGAACATTTAAATGATTTTAGAGCGTTAAAATCCAGTACGTTGTCGACGATCTTGGAAATACTAGTCGTTATTTGAATTGATTGCAACACAGACATTTATCGTCAGTCATGAACGACCATTGCATCTTAGGCAATTTTGTGAAAGATGAACATTAATTTTGAATTATTGAATGCATTAAATTCGTGAAACTTGTGTTAGGTTTTTTCTCATATAGAGATTTATATAATGATGTTTGCATTCCCCAGTCTAATTGGATTCTATTCGACTATTTTGCAGTTAGTCGCACTTTGTTTGATGATAGTATTTTTATACTACAATTCTTTGAAGATGTTAATCTTAAATTTTGATAGACCAGACAGGCGTATATAAGCGTATTCACTATTAAATTTGTTTGTGATTGGCAAATTTTTATTTCATTTCGATTCATGAATGAAATCCACGAAGTTTAAATGACAACAGTTTTGAAACAATTATTGATATAAGAATTTTTAAGTGGAACTATGAATGTATAATCGATAGTGCAGCGGACATGTTGAAAGTCGCTGATGTATAATGCCCTTAAATAAATGAAGGAGATTCCCACAGTAATTAATAATGATAAAGATTGTGTTAGGGGAGGTTTTTGTAAATGCTGTGGAAGATTTTGATGCCGTATATTTTAATATATGATGAATTTTGGGCTATTTTGAATGCAGTTTGTGCATTATTTTGTAAGCGAAGTATTTTCCGCTAGAGTGTATTGTCATAGTTCGTTGAAAATTAATCAAGTGAATTTACTGTTACAATTAACAAGAGTTTTGAAAGAATTTGAGATAAGATTTTGAATGAAGATTACCGTCACAAATAATTAAAATTATTACAACCTTTATTAAACCAGATTGTGACATGTACATGTATAACTAACCTTCATTGGTCGATTATATTAAACACGATTATGAATTTACCAACCGGATGAAACATGTGGTTCAATGTATTTCTTAAATTAATAATTTAAATAATTTAAATGTTGATATTGTAAATAATAAATGTAAATATCTTTGACAATAATGTGGAACGAAAGTAATGTTAAAGGCGTGTTTAAAATTTTTGTAATTATTTTCGACAATATTATAAACAATTTCTAATTGTTATAAATAATTTATGTGATTTTGTTATAAACATTTAAGAGTGTGTTTGATACTCTAAACTATGCTGATTAAACATTTGGATGATAAGTTAACAAGTTTAAGGATAGTTAAAATAATCCAGTGGGATGTGAGTTAAGCATTTGAAAGATTTGCGTCAATATGTATGAGTTGTCTTGTAGACATTTAAAGCTTTAAAAGGAGCTGAATTCTTACGCAAGTGTGGCGTGACGAGTGAGCCCCATTTGACAGGTGTGAGCCAGGTTAAAGAGTAGACCAGCCGGCCAGACATCTGGTTATCAGCGGGTGAGGTCGATACTCCGGCCTTGTGCCTATTAATACAAGTGCAATGTTTATTAAAGGAAACCAAATGCTCTATATATGTCGTACCCTGACTTCCTCATCCAATCCAAATGTGTTTTAAAATGTTACGTTATTTTGAGCTCATGGGAGCTAACATATTGTTTGATAACTTTGCAAGTCCTTCAAGTGGACGTAGTCAGATTGACATAGGCTACTGATAGCCACGTTTATTTTGTTGAGTTGTGAAAATCATACTCTTTATTTGAAAATAAAGCTTTTGTACAGTTCAAAGTTCTTGCCGTCGTTCTGGTTCATTTTTAAATGTCATGGTCAAGATTATTGTGGGAGCATACTTTAAAGATCCTGTTGTCAACCCAATCCCCGAGATATTTATAAGAGGTAAGTAAAAGTAAGTATGAAACCCCGTCTATTTTGGTGTGTTCCACAATAATTTTTCTTGGTAACTTCTGTGTTCAAACCTCGGTAGTATCTGTCAGTGCCATTTTCATTGATGTAGCTGAGCTGGTGCGATTGATTGTTGGCAATCCGATTGAGGGGGCGGATATCTGACAGCCTACTATCCGGGTAAACGGGGACAGAAGGATTGGCACACCTATAACGTGGGGCTCGATTCAACATAACTGGATCACCAGGTTGAACGCCAGTAGGATTGACAAACCTAAAACGTGAGGATCGATTAGACTCAAATAAAGAGGTTGATTCTTTGTTAGATGTCTCGGCCAATTGTAGAAGTTAAGAGTGTGATTATATAGGAATTAAATGTTGTATTGTAGTAGGAAAATTACACTCAGAAAAGATCAGATCTTATACAACTTGAGAAAGGTTAAATAGGCTGGAAACTTAGGAAAATCGCCTATGATCTGGAATCTTATTTTATTTGACCGGCTTATGACATTTCAGTCATATTAAAGATAAAATTAAATTATTTGGATTGTAAATGTAAAATCATTTGTGTTAGGATATTTTAAAATGAGCCAGGGAAATTTGAACATGTGCTTGAGTTTGTTTCAACATGAAGTGTCTTCGAAAGTTAATTATAAGGTAGTTATAAGTTAGATTTAAGACAGAAAATTGATCAAATTCATATATGGTGAAAAGTGTTGCTCAAATGTTGTTATTTTGCTCTTTTGATGTATGTCCCTACAGCAGTCTAATTTTGAATAATATTGTAATGGCAGATGAAAGTTTGAAGATGATGTTAGCGGAGATGTCTGCTAATATGAAGCAGATGATGGAGGAGAATGCTAGTAATTTGAAAGCTAGCATGAGTGAAAGTATGAAGGAGATGGAAGCTAGGAATACTAGTCGAATGGAGGAGAATGCTAGTCGAATGGAGCAGAATGCTAGTAATTTGAAAGCTAGCATGGATGAAAGTTTGAAGGGTCTTCAGACTAGTTCTGCTAACTTAGAGGATAATATGTCGCGTTTACAGATTAATACCCAAGGAATTGAGAATACTGTAACTGACATGCGCTCAGACGTGTCCAATGTTAAAATAGATGTATCTAATATGCATAAAAATGTTGCTGATGTTAAAATAGATGTTGCTAATGTGCATAAAGATCTTACAATGTTGAATTTAGATGTAGCTAATGTCCGTAGTGATATTTCTTGTGCTAGGGCTGAGGTAGTTGTTGTCAAAAATGATGTTGCGACTGTCCAAGACAAGGTTGAGGAAGTCCAAAGAGGAATCCAAAATGTTAGAACTGATGTGTCCAATGTTCAGGTTGATATTAATAACATTCATTCGGATGTAAACGAGATGCAAAGTGACATAAATAAAATTCAAGTAGAGGTCAACACAGTTTTCGTAGACGTTGCTAAAGTCCAAACTGATGTAAATATAGTCAGGGAAGAGATAGAAAATTCGAAAACTCTTTGTACACGTAATATAAGTGCATTAACGACTAGGCTAGTTGATGAGTCAGTTAGAACGACAGCGTCTTTAGAAGGTTTAAAGTTTGATGTAGAGGTCATGAGAACCCAAGTATTAGACCATAATAAAGTATTGAAAGAGGATATTGAATTAGACATAGCAGAAATGTTAACGGAAAATGTAGCAATATGGAAAGAAGAGTGGAATAGGTCAAGTGGGGAACATGTAACCCAAATTCAGGATCGTATTGAAAGGAAACTTGCCAGTACTCAAATTGATATTAACAATGAAGTAGTACAGATTAGGAAAGATTTAAGCGTCAGGATGGATTCGCTATCCGAAAGACAAGTTGAAGATAGAACACAACTAGGTCGGGATGTGCAAACATTAAAATCTGCATTAGAGGAACAGATTCATAAAGTGGTCTCTGATGTGAATGAAACGACGAGTAAACTACAGAATTTGAAGTTAGGAGAGGCTAATTTAATGGAGACCTACAAAGAAGAGTTAATCAAGAAAGTCTTAACGGAAATCACTGACAAGGATACAGTAGGCTTGGCTTGCGAAACCAGTAGGAATTATGCCAGAAGATATAACCTAGATCCAGAAGAGAGAGACGTGACTCCTGAAGAACGTATATCCAGATTCAGGGAGGAAGATGACGAGAGGAATATGGAACCTGAGTGGAACTATCGTGATAGTGGGAAAAACTACCCGGATTCATATCCGAGGAACGTAACGGTCATCAGGAATTTTGAAGATAAACCGCAAAAATTCAGTAACACGGATAGTTTGACACCTATCGAATATGTAAGGAACCTCAAAGATTATTTCATCGAAGCTCACATTCCCAGAGAGAGAGAAATGAAGATAGTGGAGAGATATTTGATTGGAGGACCCCTCGAATGGTTTTGCGCATTTAGATACACATTCAGTAACTTTGACGAGTTTGCAGAGGCATTAATCAAACGATTTTGGTCCATAGAAGCGCAGAATTCGTTAAGAGCGGAGGTGTATTCAAGAAAATACTCAGGTACTCTTCCAACGCGGTACGCTGATTTCTTTACGAGTCAATTATCCCGCTTGAGATTCTTACAACCCCCATTGTCCACGGAGCAACTTATTGATGCGATTTCTCGTATGCTGCCAGTTGAGGTGAGAAGACTAATAATTTCGTCCAACATCAGGGATTTAACCAGCATGGATGAATTACTGAGGAGGTTAGACTACACAAGTCCAATGCCTAACGTGGTACAGAAAGGTCACAGGCAGGAGTTTAAAGAAATAAATACTGTATATATGGACCAAGTCCAACAAACTGACAAGCCAGATGAGGAGAAAACTGACAATGTAGGTCCTCACAGGAATAATCAGTTTCGAAATAACAGATCGCAAGGTTACCGACCGTATCAACAGAGAAGAGGCTGGAACTATAACCGAGGAAATTACAATGGAAGAGGCCGATATTACAACAATAATGGTTATAACCGAAATTATAATAGGAATAACCAGAGCCAAAACAGAAATCAGAATACTCAAAGTCAGGTTATGACACCCGATCAGTATCAGGAAAGAGAGAAGGAAAGCCAGCAATACCTAAAAGAATTACGGGAAAAAGAAGCCGACAACCAAAAGAAAAGGCAGGATGTTGTAATCGATCCTGGGCCTTCTACGAGCCAACAGAATTTTGAGGTCGGTAACACACAAAAAAAACGCCGATTTCTCAACGTCAGTGAGAACTTGTAAATACATTGCCACACCACACCTGATTACGATTAATGAGATATATGAAGTGACTGATGAAGATTTGCTAGAAGAGAGGGTTATCGTTAAAGAGGAAAGACCATGTGCCTTACCTATTATTTCTGTACGGATAGATGGACAACAGTATAAAGCCCTGATGGATACTGGTGCAATTATCTCCATCATTTCAGAGGAATGTTATCAAAGTCTGCTAAGAGGAGAGAACATGACAGTTCTACCTGTTTCTACCGTCAAAGTGAGAGGGATATTCCAAGATAAGGCAGTGAAGTGCAAGATTCAAGTGTTATTGAACTTTGAGATCAATGGAAGGAATTATGAACAGATCTTCATTGTGGTGAGCAAGATCAATTTTGATATTGTGCTTGGAATCGATTTTATATCGAAGGTCGGAGCTATTATTGACATGAAGAACAGAAGTATTAGCTTTAATGATGGGTACATAATCACAGAAGAGATAGAAAAACAGGACGTGAAAAACAGTCTGGAAATAGACCTTAGGGAAGAAATTTTGAATACTATAATTAATGAAGTGGAAAATTTAGCAGAAATACCCAGTAGAAAAACTGAAGGATTTGAAGAAATTCAGGGGGAATTTGAGGATCTGATAAAGGAATTCCAAGATATTTTCGATGAAAAGCCTGGATTGATTAAGGATTATAAATACAAGATAAGGCTGACAGATGAAACCCCTTACCAGAAGAGAATATACCCCATTCCTGAGAAATACTATCAAGAAGTACGAGGGTTAATCAGAAAAATGGAGGTAGACGGGATTATTAAAAAACAGGCGTCGTCTTATATAAACCCCATCACAGTAGTGAAGAAAAGTAATGGTCAGATACGTCTTTGTCTCGATGCCAGAACCATTAACTTGAAGATTCTTCCAGAAAATGACCGACCACCCAAGATTAGAGATCTGCTTCGAAAATTCAAAGGGAGAGCATGTTTCAGCGTTCTTGACTTGACGTCTTCATTTTATCAAGTTCAGCTAGAAGAAGATAGTATGCAGTACACTGGATTCCTATTTGACCAGACGTCATGGGTCTTTGTCCGAATGCCTTTTGGTATGGTTAACAGTGGACCAGCACTTATTCGAGCACTTGATAGTAAGCTCACTGACGAAGTGAAAGAAAATGTAATCTGCTACATTGACGATTTAATCGTATCTTCACCCAGCGCCGCAGAACATTTAGTGCACTTGAGAAAGTTGTTCGAGAATTTACGGGAGGCCAATATCAAGGTGAATTTTGGAAAATGTCAATTCTTGAAGCAGGAAATAAATTACTTGGGGCATACTATTGATAAAGATGGATATCATCCAAACATGAAAAAAGTAGATGCGATCACGAGATTTCCAAAGCCAACTAAGGTGAAACAAGTCAGAGAATTTGTAGGAGCATGCCAATTTATTAGCAGCCACTGTCCAAGATACTCGGAAATTATGGCTCCTCTGTATGACTTACTCAAGAAGAATAACAGATGGAAATGGAGTACCGCTGCAGACGAGGCTTTTGAGAAAGCAAAAGAGATGCTCAGAAATAATGTGAAACTGGAGTACCCAGACTTTGAGAAGGTGTCCTATATTGAGTCTGATGCATCAAGAGTAGGCATTAGTGCAGTCTTATACCAGAAAGACGAGGCAGGCAACAAGCACTACATTGCGTTCACTAGTCGGAAGTTGAAGAAACACGAGGAAAATTACTTCACGACGGAGCTTGAAGCGTTAGCTTTTGTAACAGCATTGCAAGCCTGGAAGAAAATACTTCTGGGACATAAGGTCATCATTATTACTGACCATAAAGCACTACAGTTTATGCTGCAAACTGACATGTCGAGTGATAGATTGACACGTTGGGCTTTGTTCACCCAACAGTTTAACGCCACTATCGTCCACCAGCCTAGGAAAGATAACTTACTGGCTGATGCTCTATCACGTAACCCTATTAAAAATGTGCAGATACACCATGTACAATTGGAGCAAGAAGATCAAGAAACCGTTAGGAGGTTAGCCCGAATCGGTGTGTCACAGAAGAGACACGCTCCAATAAGGAAAATGTACAGGTTCCTCAAGGGTTACATAGACAATACTGATGTTGACTATGCAGTTACACGGAGAAATTCACGACACTTTGTCTTGGGTGGAGATATCGTATGCAAGTATGCTGACTCTGCGCATACAAAACTCCGAATAGTCGTGCCACCTAAACTTGTTGTCAATTTAGTGTGGGTAGCTCATCACGCAACTGGACATGCCGGTTTAGATAAGACTCTTAATGCTCTTAAAGAGAGATTTATCTGGACTAACATGCGTTCCAGCATTGCCAAGGTCATTAGATCATGTGACAAATGTCAAAGAGCAAAGTATGCTTCTGCTTTATTAAAAGGAAAACCGAAGGCTATGATTCCTTCTAGGCCAAACGAACTTATGGCGACGGACATATTTGGCCCCTGTCCGAAGGGATATCAGGGTAACCAGTACCTGTTGGTTACCGTGGATGTTTTCTCAAAATTTGTTACAATGAGTCCCATGCAGAAAGCTAACACAAGGAACGTAGTAAGCAGACTGGAAAATGCTGTATTTCCTAAAGCTGGTATACCAGAATATCTACTGTCAGATCATGGAACGCAGTTTACATCCGTGGAATTTGCAGCGGATATGGAAAGGCTTGGCATTAAGCACTTATTTTCAAGCGTGCGTTACCCAGAATCGAATTCCTCAGAAAGATATATGGCTGAATTTTCGAAATTCTGTCGAATTTTCTGTCCAAATGATCATTCTGGTTGGGTGAGATTTGTACCCCTTATAGAGGAATGTCTGAACTCTACAGTGCAGGAGAGCACAGGAGAAGTGCCAATGCGACTTCATCTTGGAAGAAACCCAGAAAGGCCGTGGGATAATCTTTTCAACCACATTCCTAGAGATCCCGACCTAGGAAGGCAGCAGAGGATTGACAAGGCGAAGGAACAACTCCAGAAAGCAGCAGAGAAACGATTGAAAAGAGTAGCTGGAAAACGTTTTGGTGCACCCTTACAAGTTGGAAATCTTGTATTATTACGCAGACCTGTCAAGGCTGATATGAGCAAGAAAATATACCCCAAATTTGGAAATGTATTCATGGGGCCGTTTAGGATTACGAACGCCTATGGAAACAACTGCTATGAACTCTACGATGATGAGAATAACGTCATTTACGGCAAGTTCAATGCTGGAAATTTAAAAAGATACTATCCTAGAGTAAGCCAGTAATAATTCAATTTCGTGTTCAAGAGAGTTGAGGTACTTGTAACACTGAGTTCAAAAACAATTTGCAACTGTTTTTAAATCGTGGTGAGAGGAGAATGCCCCCGTAATTGAATTATATAGAGACCACGGTGGCTATTTTGGAAATTATAGCGAAAGTTATGGCTGTCATAGTTATGACGTGGGTAGTCATGACGTAAGCACGGATGACGCAGACGTTATGCCAGCAGGCTACTTGAGCTGAGATTCTCAGTGACGTCAGCATTTATTCGAGAAGGATCCGAGATGTACGACGCAGTCGCAGGAAACGTGGAATTCTGCTGAGGAAGAAATTATGCTATTGGAGGGGAGACTTAAACCAATGAACGATAGTCTGAAGGAAGACGGACATTGCTGAAACTATGGTATTTTTATTACTTTTTGGAATGCAGAATTGTGGAAATCCATTTGCAGTAGAGGCATTGATCTGGAATTTTGGTGAAATTTATTTTCAGTTTTTGAATTTTGAAAATCCGTCATGTATTGACGAAGTTGGAACTTCTAGCGATGACGCAGTAACACGCGATGGAAGGGATAGATACGCCCCTCATGAAGTTCATAAAAGGCCTTGCGCAGAAGAGAGGAGCCTCATTCCTCATTCTCTCAGATTATAAATCGTCTGATATTCTATCGTCAGATCTCAAATAGTCATTTCAGTGAAACGTCGAGTGAGATTAGTAGTGAAAAAGTCGTCTTTGTAACGCGTGGCGAAGCCACTGCATTAAACGAGAGTCGAACTTACAAGCAGTGCAGGTTTACTGTGAAGTAAATCTAGGTGAAGTTGAAACGACCCTTATAACACTTCTACAAGATTAGCTGTGAACAGTTAGCGGTCGCCTATAAGCTAATTCTCTTGTGCATTGCTACAGTAAGGACTGTAGAAAAGCTGAACAATTTCGAGGAAGTATTTTGGAAGTTATTGACAATATTAGACGACTGACAAAAGTGATTTTCTCGCCACAGGAGAAACACTTTGTATAGCCAGACTCTACGCTACGGCTGACAGGGCTAGTGAAATAGGGAGACTTCAGATTGCTTTTGTGACACAACGCTACAGTATTATGGAGCAGTCTAATATGGCAGTTTGTTCTTCTAATACTACAACCGAAGAGCAGATGGAAGGCTAAAGGACTTAATGCAATTGGGACATATTTCAACGGAGTAAGATAGCAGCATGGAACTTCGCTAATTGCTATTCCACACAAGCGAACATGTGGTAAATAACCATCTACACCCATGTTTCGTGATTAAAGGCTGAATACTATCAAACAGCAATAGAAATGATTTCATACTTTCTGAATATGAATATTTCTTCGGAAATTTATACAAAAACTTCATGGCGATTTTCAACTGGAACTTCAGGGATTTTTCAAGAGAGGTCAGGGTTGTCCCGACTCACAAAGAAGATTATTGCCGGAAGGATGTCGTTCGTCTTCGTGAAGCAGTTCGATTCTCCGATGGTGCTGTTTCTGGTTTCGAGGATGGAGCTCAGCTTTAACTTGGTGAAATGGATCCATCAACAGTCTTCTTTGGGGAATTTTCCTCTGGAACGTCAATCGGCAGATAAGGTAGTCGTGAACGTTTATTGTATTTGAGTTTCTTAGCAATATTTGAGCAACCATTTTTCCCATATTTTTGTCCTCATGTATTTTTGCCCGATATTCTTGTTTGAGATTCTTATTCTCAGTACACCTTGATGAGTTATGCCTTTTTCGACGTTTTATTAAGACATTGTTATGTCATGGGCATAGTTAAATGATTTTGAATCAGTTGAGACTGATATTTAGATTTTTCAGTAATTTGCTTATTTTTGTAGTCACGATTTGACTGTAAGTTAATGATTTTTATGGCAGATTTAAATTCAGACAGCGTGTCACTTTATTAAAGTAATTCTACCCCAGTTTTATTACTTTGACCAATTTTCTGTCATCATCAAGAAGGAAGAACATTTAAATGATTTTAGAGCGTTAAAATCCAGTACGTTGTCGACGATCTTGGAAATACTAGTCGTTATTTGAATTGACTGCAACACAGACATTTATCGTCAGTCATGAACGACCATTGCATCTTAGGCAATTTTGTGAAAGATGAACATTAATTTTGAATTATTGAATGCATTAAATTCGTGAAACTTGTGTTAGGTTTTTTCTCATATAGAGATTTATATAATGATGTTTGCATTCCCCAGTCTAATTGGATTCTATTCGACTATTTTGCAGTTAGTCGCACTTTGTTTGATGATAGTATTTTTATACTACAATTCTTTGAAGATGTTAATCTTAAATTTTGATAGGCCAGACAGGCGTATATAAGCGTATTCACTATTACATTTGTTTGTGATTGGCAAATTTTTATTTCATTTCGATTCATGAATGAAATCCACGAAGTTTAAATGACAACAGTTTTGAAACAATTATTGATATAAGAATTTTTAAGTGGAACTATGAATGTATAATCGATAGTGCAGCGGACATGTTGAAAGTCGCTGATGTATAATGCCCTTACATAAATGAAGGAGATTCCCACAGTAATTAATAATGATAAAGATTGTGTTAGGGGAGGTTTTTGTAAATGCTGTGGAAGATTTTGATGCCGTATATTTTAATATATGATGAATTTTGGGCTATTTTGAATGCAGTTTGTGCATTATTTTGTAAGCGAAGTATTTTCCGCTAGAGTGTATTGTCATAGTTCGTTGAAAATTAATCAAGTGAATTTACTGTTACAATTAACAAGAGTTTTGAAAGAATTTGAGATAAGATTTTGAATGAAGATTACCGTCACAAATAATTAAAATTATTACAACCTTTATTAAACCAGATTGTGACATGTACATGTTTAACTAACCTTCATTGGTCGATTATATTAAACACGATTATGAATTTACCAACCGGATAAAACATGTGGTTCAATGTATTTCTTAAATTAATAATTTAAATAATTTAAATGTTGATATTGTAAATAATAAATGTAAATATCTTTGACAATAATGTGGAACGAAAGTAATGTTAAAGGCGTGTTTAAAATTTTTGTAATTATTTTCGACAATATTATAAACAATTTCTAATTGTTATAAATAATTTATGTGATTTTGTTATAAACATTTAAGAGTGTGTTTGATACTCTAAACTATGCTGATTAAACATTTGGATGATAAGTTAACAAGTTTAAGGATAGTTAAAATAATCCAGTGGGATGTGAGTTAAGCATTTGAAAGATTTGCGTCAATATGTATGAGTTGTCTTGTAGACATTTAAAGCTTTAAAAGGAGCTGAATTCGTACGCAAGTGTGGCGTGACGAGTGAGCCCCATTTGACAGGTGTGAGCCAGGTTAAAGAGTAGACCAGCCGGCCAGACATCTGGTTATCAGCGGGTGAGGTCGATACTCCGGCCTTGTGCCTATTAATACAAGTGCAATGTTTATTAAAGGAAACCAAATGCTCTATATATGTCGTACCCTGACTTCCTCATCCAATCCAAATGTGTTTTAAAATGTTACGTTATTTTGAGCTCATGGGAGCTAACATATTGTTTGATAACTTTGCAAGTCCTTCAAGTGGACGTAGTCAGATTGACATAGGCTACTGATAGCCACGTTTATTTTGTTGAGTTGTGAAAATCATACTCTTTATTTGAAAATAAAGCTTTTGTACAGTTCAAAGTTCTTGCCGTCGTTCTGGTTCATTTTTAAATGTCATGGTCAAGATTATTGTGGGAGCATACTTTAAAGATCCTGTTGTCAACCCAATCCCCGAGATATTTATAAGAGGTAAGTAAAAGTAAGTATGAAACCCCGTCTATTTTGGTGTGTTCCACAATAATTTTTCTTGGTAACTTCTGTGTTCAAACCTCGGTAGTATCTGTCAGTGCCATTTTCATTGATGTAGCTGAGCTGGTGCGATTGATTGTTGGCAATCCGATTGAGGGGGCGGATATCTGACAGCCTACTATCCGGGTAAACGGGGACAGTACCTACTGTAAGGCCACGGCCACCTCCTTCCCTCTTCCTAGCCTATCCATCCCAATCTTCCATCCCTTCCCATCCTTCATGAGGCCCCTGTTCGCTTTGCAGGTGAGGCCGCCTAGGGGAAGTGCTGATCACACCTCTCCAGTTGTATATCTCCCGACCAGATGTTCCAAGCTCCAGGACACTGCCCATCGAGGCGGTAGTGGTGAGTTCCCTCGCTGAGTCCGTTGGAACCACCAACCTAGAGGGTAAATTGACTATATAAAATTTAAAAAAAATCCTGTTCTAAACCATGGATGGATACTATTCGTTATAATTAATATTTTTTAGTCGATTTTACCCTCCAGGTTAGGTTTTCCCACGGACTCAGCGAGGGATCCCATCATTTCCGCCTCTACGGGCAGTGACCTGGAGCTTGAAACATCTCGTCTGGGGATACAACTGGTGAGGTGGGATCAGCACCTCGCCCAGGTGGCCTCACCTGCAAAGCGAACAGGGACATCTTGAGGGATGGGAAAGTTGGGGAGGATAGGGAGGGATAGGCAAGGAAGATGTAATGAGGCGGCCGTGGCCGTACGGTAGGTAACATCCCGGCATTTAACCGAAGGCGAAGTGGGAAACCATGGAAAACCACTTTGAGGATGGCTGAGGTGGAAATCGAACCCCCTCTATTTATTTGGACCACCCGAGACTGAGTAGACCCTGTCCCAGTCCCCATACCACTTTTCAAATTTCATGGCAAAGCCGGGAATCGAACCCAGGACGTCCGGGGTGGCAGCTAATCACGCTGACTACTACGCAACGGAGGCGACTCTATTCGTGATAATTAGAATTTAGTAATTCAATATGTATAATAATATGACACGTTCTGTAATTACTGGCTTGCTGCGAGGCTCAGCGGTAACGTTCTCGCTTGCTGTGCCTAAGGTTGCAGGTTCGTATCCTGGCGCAGTCAGCTGGCATTTGAGGGTGCGCAAATGCGAGGAAGCCGTGTCAGTAGATTTGCTGGCACGTTGAAGATCCCCTTCCGAGCAAAATTCCAGCACCCCGGCGTATCTAAAAGCCAGAGCAGTTAAAAGGGACGTAAAACCAATAATGTCATAATTATCTGTATTTACTGTAGGTTTGGGGCAGATGATCTCGTAGTTCCGCCCCTTAAAACCTCACTAACTAACTAACTATTACTGTAAGTGTATAGCAAGCGCTTTTCGCACAGACGCCGTTGAAAGAAATTATAGTTTCGTTCTGATGTATTTATTTATTTGTTATGTGGGTCGTCTGAGTGAGTCGGAGTTTTCCTTTAAACAAAGGTGGTCAAAATTTCGAACACTTGCTACCTTGAATATAGAGGATACCTTGCTTTCGTTCTACAGATCATTATGTCGTCGTCCAATCTGGCTGCGTACCATCGGATAAGTACGGTCCTTTTGAGGACCAAATAGGACCAAATAAAAAATCACTCGTTGGAACAGATAGATATGCGTCCATAATACATCTACAATAAACGACATTAAGCAAAAAAATAAGTACTAGTTCAAGATTCGAACCTACTACAACGCAACTTCGTTGACGCTAATCTTGATTTAGCCACCATAGCTACCGAGAACCATGGTGTATTGCTGGCACGCATTGAATCTATTCGTAGACACTTCCTGTCAAAACGTAAGCATGTGTTATTCGGAGCTCTGATCGTTTAAATCATGCATTATATTTGAGGTCATTGAAAGAAAACTGCCACTATTAATTTCTACTATATTCGCGAGGATGTACTCAACGGTAAAGTTGTACAATGGACGTAAAGGAACAGGTACTAATGTTTTTAGGATGACTGTGATATACGCGTTAGTTGGGTTGCCTTCCTCCAAAAAAAATAAGGGGCTGGCGGACCACACTGTATATGAAAATTGTTTATTATACTTACTCATCTGATTCTTAATGCAACTGTGAGATATCTTTTAAAAATAAAAATGTGAATAATTTATCATTTAATTTACAAAATTAGGCTCTGTCTTTTATTCAAATTTTATTTACTGAATATAATCTTATGATTAAAGTTAAACAACAGATAAATAGGGTTTGCATATAGCATTCAAATTTCAACTCTGTTTCTAATTCATTTCTAGAAAGAAGCTAGATATATCCAATGATTTTTAGCCTACTTTCGATTTTTGCAAAAAATTAAAGTAGACATGAGATCAACACAGGGCGAAAAATTGTGTGTCTGTCTGTATGTGTGTGAGTCTGTGTGTGTGTGAGTGTGGGTACTCTGAATGTCTGCCCCCCCTCCCCCTATCAATTCGAACACGGTGAAACCGAATTGAACGAAATTCGGTACAAAGGTAGCACTAGCAAAGGGCACCTCAGTGTCATGTTTTATATCGCCGCCATCTTGACGAAAAAGTAATGGTGGAAACCCAAATGTTAAAAGCTTAAAACAAATTACGACCAACCTAATCATCTGTTCTCTACCACATTTTGCAACATTATACCTTTTTGTACGAAGAATCTTTTGACCGAACTACAAGGTCATCAGCCCAATAATTTGCGGATGGCGGCCATGTATGTGTGCAAATCGATTCCCCCTATCTATTCAAACACGGTGAAAACGAATTGAACGAAATTTGGTACAGAGGTAGCACTAGCAAAGGGCACCTCAGTGTCATGTTTTATATTGCCGCCATCTTTACGGAAACGTAATGGCGGCCACCCAAATGTTAAAAGCTTAAATCAAATTACGACCAACCTAATCATCTGATCTCTACTAACTATTGCAACAATATACCTTTATGTAATAAGCATAGTTTGACCAAACGACAAGGTCATCAGCCCGATAGTTTGCAGATAGTGGCCATGTATGTGTGCAAATTGATTCACCATATCAATTCAAACATGGTGAAACCGAATTGAATGAAATTTATTATAGAGGTAGCACTAGCAAAGGGCACCTCAAAATTCATGTTTAATATCCGTGTTGTATTTCAAGAAGCTACTACAACCAACATTCAATTATACTCCTTGAAAAGGCCAAAGAGTTATAGCAATACCCATGCATTTAGACGAAAGTAGGCTACATGTTCTTTACTGAACATCTTGTTTAATTTAATTTGCAATGGAATTGAGAGGACTACTTTCTTAAAGTCAAGTGTTCCGGATAGTCAGATACATATAAATTGAGAGAATGGAATGGAGGATATTAATTTATTCGTAGACTACTGGACTACGCTTCATCCATTAATCAGCAATGTAATAAGATTGCTCATTTTTCAAATAATTTGTCTAGCTCCTACCATACTTCTCAGTCATCCTTACTGTGAATATTTATGTGGATTGAAAGTTGTTATCCATTCATTTCAATCTTGATATTTCATGGTTACCAGTATTTGTGTGTGTGGACCCTGACTAATGACCTACCTCTGTTGTACTAGTAATTGGGGTAGGGGAAGATGACCTCGCTGTTCTGCCCCTTAAAGCAACGATAACTAACTAACTAATTGGGGTAGGATCTTGAAGGAAGGAGTTGCGACCTAAAGTTAGATACCATTCCGGCATTTGCCGGAATAAAAGGCCGCAACACTAGAGCGATACTTCTAGGCACATCAGAGGGAGGGATAAGAACCAATGTAACTTACCAGTCATCCTCGTGAGACTGAGAGTACCAGATTTCTGCTCTCATACGAGGAGCCTTGTACGAGGCACGTCCAGAAAGTAAGTTCCGTTTGGTAATAGAATTATATTGTGTACAGATACAGAAAAATTATTTATTGCACAACATTCCACACCTCTTGAACTACTTTTCCACATAACTGCCGAACTTTTGCAGGCATTTGTCATAGCGTGGCACAAGTTTTTGGATACCTTCTTCATAGAAGTTTGCCGCCAGTGTTTTCAACCAGTCGGAAACATCTTCTTTCAGCTCGTCGTCATTGTTGAAGTGTTGACCGCCAAGGAAAGACTTGAGATGTGTGAACAGATGAAAGTCGCTAGGAGCGAGGTCAGGGCTGTACGGAGGGTGGTCAAACACGTCCCAGCCAAATCCCTGTAGGAGGTTTTTCGTCACATTTGCAGTGTGTGGTCGTGCGTTGTCGTCAAGAAAAACAACACCTTTTGACAGCAACCCTCGGCGCTTATTCTGTATTGCGCGGCGCAATTTCCTTAGTGTCTCTGCGTTGATTGTTTGACCACGCGGTAAGAAATCAATGAGTAAGATGCCTTTCCAGTCCCAGAACACTGTGCACATCATTTTCCGAAGTGTCAAGATTTGTTTCGGCTTAACCTTTGCTGGGGATGAAGTGTGCCTCCATTCCATTGATGGCCGCTTACTTTCAGGGGTGTCGTAAGAAACCCAAGTTTCATCTCCTGTGACTATCTGTGTCAGAAATTCTTCGCCGCATTCATTGTAACGGGTCAAAAACTGAAGTGCACTACCCATCCGTTTTGTTTTGTGTTGCTCCGTAAGAACCTTTGGTACCCAACGCCGGCAAAGTTTACGAAAGTTCAGTTTTTCGGTAACAATTTCATGAATTAGTGATCTCGAGATTTGGGAGCACTAATTGTAAACCTGCGGTTTTCCCGGATCTTGTCATCAATCGCGTGAATCAGTTCTTCTGTAAACAAAGATGGACGCCCACTTAGTTCTTCATCGTGCACTTCACTACGTCCTTCATTGAACTGTCGGACCCATCTTCTCACCATTGAATCACTCATCGCATTTTGTCCTTACACTTCGCAAATTTGCTGATAAATTTCAATTGGTTTCACTCTCCTATCATTCATAAAACGAATCACAGATCTGATTTCACAAGAGGCGGGATTTTCAATCAACACCGACATTGTACGAGTAAACATGCACAACAACGCGTACGTGGCTGACAGCGCTCTCCAAATGGCACACGTTTCTTCTCCTTGATACAGACCGTCTACCGCGCATATGCGGAACTGCGCTGCAGGGGAACGTACAACTATTTGAAGACACAGGCGGCACACGTCTATGAAGAAGGTATACAACAAGATGTTCAGTAAAGAACATATAGCCTAATTTCTCCTAAATACATGGGTATTGTTATAACTCGTTGTCCTTTTCAAGGAGTATAATTGAATTTTGGTTGTAGTAGTTTGATGAAATACAACGTGCTATAGGGATATTAAACATGAATATGAGGTGCCATTTGCTAGTGCTACCTCTGTAAAAAATGTCATTCAATTCGGTTTCACCGTGTTTGAATTGATATGGGGAATGGATTTGCACACATACATGGCCGTTATTTGCAAACTATTGGGCTGATGACCTTGTAGTCAGTCATAAGATGCTTTCCACAAAAAGGCATGTTGTTGCAAAATCTGGTAGAGATCAAATTATTAGGATGGTTGTTATTTGATTTAAGCTTTGAACATTTGGGTGGCCGTCATTCAGTTTGCGTCAAGATGGCGGCGATATAAAACATGACACTGAGGTGTCCTTTGCTAGTGCTACCTTTGTACCAAATTTCGTTCAATTCACGTTCACCGTGTTCGAATTGATAGGGGGGGGGGACGACATACATTCAGAGTACACACACACACAGACTCACAGACACACACACACACATACATTCTCCCTGTGTTGATCTCATAAGTCTACTTTCATTTTTTGCAAAAATCGAAAGTAGGCTAAAAACTCGTGCCACGCTACGACAAATGCCTGCAACATTTCGGCAGTTATGTGGGAAAGTAGTTTAAGGGTTGTAGAATGTTGAGCAATAAATAATTTTTCTGTATCTGTACACAATTTAATGTTATTACCTAACGGAACTTACTTTCTGGACGTACTACGTATAATACTCAGAAGTTAAATTACAGTGGCCATCCCTTCAATTAGCCAATTTATACTGCCCAACTTTCTGATTTCTATGAGTCGGTGAAATCCGGTACCTGGTAACTTCAAAATATTGCTGAAGGCATATTGAATAAATTGCTGATATAATTACAGGCGTGTAAATGCTTCGCTTGTCTATCCCTCGGACAGAGGACAGCCAGACATATCGTGGCAATCCCTATAATATATAAAATTGTACTTTTGTCCTTCTGTCTGTCTGTCTGTCTGTTCCTCCATCAATTGAAAACTGATCAACATATTTCGTTCAAAATTTGCAAATGGCTATAAGAATATCCCGGAATCACTTTAGGATGTAAATTTCAACAAAACATCCAATGCGCTTAAGGGGACCAGTGGGTGCCCTATTATATTTACCTTCGATTTACTCGTGTGATATGTCATATGAAAGGTATTTTATAGCTATATACAGCAAGATTAATCTCATTACTTCCAGTAACGAAGAAGTATTTATTTTCCACGATTTTTCTCATTTGCGGTCAGAATCAATACCATAATTTAGGGTATTTTCTTTTATACAGATGGTGGCACTGTTCGTACGAAAGTCTCGACACTGACGTCTATCTGTTTAACAGTGTGTTATTCCTTCATGCAAATATTATCTCATACAGAGACTGAATGAAAGCAGAATGAGACCTGGTGTAATGGCGTTGGCATGACAACGTTTATCAATTTCGCAGAGCGGGTATAGTTTTCTTACAATATCTCGAAAACCGTTCGTTTTAGGGCCTTAAAACGCAGGGTTCGTGGTTCCCACCGAATATTGCTCCTTGCATTTCTACACGCGTACATGAACTGTTTTCTTTATATAGGTGGATTATGGGATTGAAATCGATCGTGATTTTGAGTCTGATTTTGAGTCTAATTATATAGTCTCTGCGTCGCGTATTGTATGTGAGTATTAGGATCTTTACGACGGTTTACCAAGGTATTATTGTTTCTATTTTGTACGGTATGCTTTCTTACTGTTTATAGATTTATTTTTTGTTAGTTGAATTCTTCTGTTTGCAAATTATTAACTGCTTTTTGTCGTGTTCTACCATTATGTGCAACCTAAATTCACTGACTACTGTGACGTATTCTACCGACTCTCCCATTAGTTTATTAAGTTTGCCTTATAAATCTCACTGGTCAATTGCGCTAACATATTTCAATAAAATTGCTAATTCTTCTTTCACGACCAAGGAAACCCCGCACAAGACACAGCGTTAACCTATAAATGTACGTGAATTTTAATTGCTTGGCCATGATTGCCAATATACAATCTTTTTGGATGCCTTTACAGGGAGGTGAAAGGTGATGAGCGTTTACCTCTCGTAGTTAAGTAACGCAGGTGCACTAGATAAGGATCTAGGTAGAGCACCATTCGCTAGGCCTTTTTGGGTTCCCAAATTGACAACAAGAGCTCGCTGGTTACCCATCTCGGTGTTGCTAGGCGAAACCACTCACAAGACACGGCATAAACTTAGAAATGTTGATGTGTTTAACAATCATGGCATGATACATAGTTTGCACAATTTTACTTACAGCGGTGATGACAATTGCTACAAAGTTTGATGTATTTTTAGCATACTATTATTCACTTCCAAATGTACAGTAGTATGAACACGTTAAACGATGGGTGTTCAATATTTAAGAAAGATTATTTAAATTTTACTATATAGAAGCCTCCGTGGCTTAGGCGGCAGCACGCCGGCCTCTCACCGCTGGGTCTGTGGTTAATGACTATAATCATACTTTATTTGATTCTTTTGTTTTGGTTTAGGGTCTTTTAATATTCTACGTGTGTTGTTTTCCATGTATGAGGGTGTCAGTATTGATTTCACCTGAGGAAAGAGAGTTTTGGTAAATATAGACCAGAAACAATTTCTTAATTATATTATTTATTTCGTCAAATTTTTCATCTCATAGAACCTGCGTCATTTTGGAGTGTGATTTTCACTTCCAGATTTGGTCATCTGGGTAATATGGTGTTTTGAATAGGTTTAGTTTGTCTCTTGGTCACAAGATTTCTCTGCACTCGAATGAGTAGTTCTTATTTAAGTGTATGTGGACATACAGATTCTTAGATGATATTTAGTATGTATTTCTTATTTTCGGTATTCAATGTTTCCATAATCAAATGCATATATATATTATCATGAAGCTGGGATTCTAAGCGTTTATTTGCGGACTTCCATTATCCACTCCAAATGTTGCTGTTCGACAAAACACGGAAGGCTAATACAATTTTAAAAAAAGAAATTCATTGGCCCTTAAAATGTGTTAGTTAGAATAATAATGCATACAATGACTGAAGTAGGCTCCTTAAATATTCAGTTGTATTAGCAAAACATCAGGCTTAATCTATAAGCTACAAACAGTATAAAGCCGTCGTACTCTCCTATTTAATAACTTCAGCAAAATGATTGATCAGATGGAAATCACGCTACAGGGCTTTGCGTGTCAATAATATTGCTCATTATAACAACGACCTTCTTCCGGGTTGCACACATTACGACAATGCGAGCAAAGGTACGATCCCTTAATATCCAATTGTGAACCCGAGCAACGCCGGGCATAACAGCTAGTGATTCTATAAAGTAGTGATATGTATTGAACCCGCTAAGCAAAGGTTCATGTGATATTTTTCATTTGCAACGCATATTTGATGTATCATCTTAGAACGCACCCGCCGACCAGCCATGCTGTCGCCACATGCTAACATTCTTTGGAGTTATAAATGGTTGATCTTTTGACGTTGGAGAAAACCATTATAATATAATCTGAGTCGTTATTATAACACTTCTACTTTCTACGAAGCTCAGATATTCCCATGTTGTAATTCTGTATCATCGAAACATTCTTCAGAATGTTATTTCTACTTTTGGTAAGGTATTAACATCGCAGATAAGCGAACCGGAACCAATCAGTCGCTGCACGACTAGTGTATTTGGAAGTTCTAGCAGCCCAGGACCGAGTTCTTCGCACATGTGTACGATTTTCCATCCTAGTTGGATGCGTATTGTATGTCCGTCTTCAAAGACGAGGAAATTGTCCGCCCGAAGGCGAGGAAAACCATCGTAAGACATCGTGTTGTATTTAACACCAAACAGTGAATCAACCAAGTTATTATTAAAGCCAAAGTAGGCTTGTGCTACGCAATTCATCGAATTATAAAAAGTGATAATTTGTGTACGCCGTGGAACACCACATTTTTACCACGTGCCGCGTGAAAAATCATGTAATCAGGCAAGAGGGAAAATATATGAATAACTGTGAAATTATAATCAACAGAGTGAGTAAATTCAATGCCAACAGTTATAAATGTTCTTATGATCGCACGATAAATTCATATTACAGTGCATAACTTCGATGCCACGTGATTTGGTGGAACATAGAATCTGTGAATGTGATGCAGATAAAGTGCATGGCCAATTTTTCAATCATCTGCGCCGTGTAGACTCAGTGAGATTGCTACCATAATACAGCTAGCTTCAGTGAAACTGTGCTACGCCCATTTTCTAAATTTTCCAGTGGTTATTTTCAACTCAAACATGTCACACTTTCATAACCACGTGTACGACGATTTTCATTACACATCATCTGTGGGGATGAGCAGATAAATCTCATGATGTGAGGGAGAGTTCCGGAGAACTTCAGCAAATGACGGAAGAACCATGACTACAGCACCAGCTAAGCCAAGGAACATGACAACTGTCACAATGGAGAGGAATCTGGTTATAACACGACGTCAACGCCGAGGACGAGTTAAGGCCATGGTAAAGGATAGACCCTTTGTGGAGGCCCAGATTGAACAACCCTTGTCCGGAGACCAAAAGCCTAATTATATCCCTCAAGTCGTTGGAACGATTGACATGTAGACATCCTTTCTTGTGTGTCCGATTAATCTATTCCGTGTGAGGTTTTTTGTGTGTAGCTTATTGTTGTTAATAGTAGTTAATTGTAGAAGCAACCGAACTTCTTGACAAGCCATAGGTAGGATTTTGTAATTTTGTAATCTGCGCCGTGTAGACTCAGTGAGATTGCTACCATAATACAGCTAGCTTCAGTGAAACTGTGCTACGCCCATTTTCTAAATTTTCCAGTGGTTATCTTCAACTCAAACATGTCACACTTTCATAACCACGTGTACGATAAGTTAGTAACCCTGTAATCGAATCCTTTCGATCACGGTGCATTCTGATGGACATCGCTAAGATGTTAGTTCTACCCCTGCTAAGCGTGACTGTAGTCTTTGTTACTACGTTTTGTTCAACCCTAGGCGGGTGATTTTGGGGATAGTTGTTTTGGCATGACGACTAGACGTCATGGCCAGTGTTATTTCATAACGCCCCTTTTTAAGTAAATGTTTGTCACGCCACTGATTTAGTTAGAACAGTTCGTATCGGTAGGTAGTCAACTGAAACTACCAGTTTTGTAAAATAATGTCATATGTCATTTTGATGTGCTATGAAGCCATCCTGTTCAAGTACAGAACACATTCAGGGAATTATATTTGTATGCAATCTAGCATCGAACCCTGTAATTACTACCTTATCATTGGCAAACGTAGCAATTGTAAGATTTGCGCCTTTATAATGTTTATTTTGTGTCAGGTGTTTCGACACACAGATATTGTTTGGTTATTGTAAGACAGAGCAGTTATGAAGTGACATATCTGTAGATTTCAAAGACGTTCAGTACAAGTGGTATTTCTGTATTTTACTTTTCTTTGACTTAATGAACATGCCACGTCTTTGTGTTTAGTTTTGAGGCGTGATTTTAAGCTTATGCTTATTCTATTTGTGTATTTATATTGGGACCAGATAACAAGGCTAGTTTTCTGATAGACTTTTTACGAGAAAACTGCCTGCCTTCAGTGTTTGTTTCATTTCAAACCGTCCAAGTAAATGACTGTAGTTTGGGAGCGCGACTCCAAAATCATGGACCGGTTAGACGAGTTCCCAGCATGCCACTAGAACAACACTCATTCAGTGAGACTCATGCATTAGACTTTTGACAATGCTAGTAGCATTATTTACCGTTAGATGTTGTGTTTCATAAGTAGGTCAATGTCCAGGCCATCATTTTGTAGAAATCATATGTTTTGTTACAATGATCTGATTGGCAAATGCCATATGCTTGCATCGCTATTGAAGCGACTATCTTTTAACTCAATTTGAGAGTGATTACACTTTATGTCAAGGTTTATTTGTTGAGATTAAGAGGCTAGAAGAGACGCCTGTGTTAGAGGCTACTGATGTATGTCCAGACTTTGTTTCTGTGGACTAGGTATTCAAGGGAGGTAGCTGAGGTGCTTGCCAGGCCTGCCCAATGGTAAATTAAGTGAGCCGAGAGCCACTAATAACCTGTGTTATTGTTATGTCCGAGCGTGGAGAGCTCGATGATGGTATTGTATAGCAGAGATTGATCTCGCATGAGACTGCTACTGCTGATCCCAAGGTATTCAGGATCGTCAGCCTAGTCGCCATAAACCAACGATAATTTAAACCGACATACTAATAATCAAGCGCATAATTATTATAAACTGATAATAAATTATTTTTGCATTTAATCTTGATTTACTTGCATTTTGGACCTGCTGGCCGACACCTGCTTTTGTTCACGCTTCTTTATGGAAGTAATCTAGGACAGATGACACTAATTTTAATCGACGGAGTGCTTGCTTAACCTATAGTTAGTAGCTGGTGGAGCTTGAGCCTCATGCGACGTTAGACGTAGTTTTCACTACGCATTCGCCACCGTAAATGACATGCACTTAGATGACACTGGTTTACAAAGAGTAACCCAGGGCGAAGGCAGGAATAATATTGATTGTGGTCTTGTTGTTATTTATTGTACTGTATAAAATCCCCATGTTTACCTTACTTAGATTGTAAGAGTGCATTTAATGTTTTTTTACGGCTTGTCATGTAGATTTGTATTAATTGTTTTGCTTTACGGACGTCATCGCAGTAAATTTTGTATTAATTGTCAGGAATTAGCTAGATTATTTAACACTAAATGTAAATAAAGAAATGGTATCATCCTAACTTAGATTTGTTATTGCTACCCTGGTAAATGTAAATTCCGTTATTAGCTTATTTTTGTAACTTGACTTAGGGTGTATTGCCCTACCATTTTCCTAGCGTTGCTGTTGTTGCTTAACTTTGTAAAACAGATCTTTCTCGAGAGTTTATCGTAGTTTACAGGTAGGGTCCTGATCTTTATTTTTGTTTATTTATTAGTTTGCGGATTAGCCGACAGAAACCCTCCGAACTAGGCTAGGTGCCTGCATATTTTGAATAAATATTTCTACAAGTTTTACTTAAGCCTGGAAGTGTATTTCTCAGTCTAGCTTTAGGAGGTGTATTTTCTTAGTCTGTCTATGACCTTTTAGCAACCATGTTACCACGGATCCCTTGGATCAAGGATTCTCGTGCCGCTATGGCCTATAAGAAATTCACCTGATCCTCATGGCACATGGGTCCGGCAGGCGAGGTGCTTGGGATGTCATTTCGGTTGTTGGCAATCCTGATAGCTCCTCTGACGGGCACAGTATCCATGAAACTGTATGCCAGTCATCTCTGATGTCATAGTGCACCGATCAATGTCGGAGCAAGATGCACGATTTGAAGAACTCATGTTTTACATTCAATTTAGCTCTTGATATCACATGTGAGATTCCTCCACAACATGGTTAGCTTGGCAAAGTCACTCTCCACCATACTCCCCTCATTTGCCCACTATCATATTCGTCAGCTCCTTTCACTTAATCTGATTAGGCACCGACGGAGAAACCACTGTGGCTTTCGCCAGATTTCGGCCCCTTCTTCAACTCGGAATGTGTAAGGAATCGGCTCTCTTGTGCAAATCAATATTGGTCTAATGGTCAGATGCGTGCTTTAGGACAAATTATGCTTACATGAAAGGACTTGAAAGGTATCATTTACAAACTTCGCCAGTTTATTCATCACGTTGTAGAAGTACGTATCTAGAAGAAAAAAGTCGCATGAATAAAGTTTGCTTGAAATCGGAACATTCCTTCACCCTGTACATGTTTGCTCGCAATCCCTTTGAGAGCTGCATAAGCGGGTATCACTCTCAGCTACACAATCTCTATAGAGTTCATAGACCTTATCCACGTCATCCTATTTCATAAAATAATATTGAGTTGTGATGAAATGGTGGCACCTTGGCAAGTAAACAAGTAATACGAAACTCGTGGAAGTTCTCATATGAATTATGTATTACTCCTTAAGAGCTACATGTGCATTATTAACTTGCAGACATCTCTTGTTTATTAAGATACGTACAATATCCCCGTGAGAGATCCAAGAGCAAGCTACCGTGCATTCACTAATAAAGTGATATGTTATGAAGTGTGCTCATAATGAAATTTTATCATGAAAAAAGTAACGTTATCATTCTGATGAATATGGGTATTTAATATACATATGTGGACGAATGTTTAGAATTAAAATGAAATTTCCTACATTAACTATTTTAACCCTAATTAAGAATGTAGGCTTTGTCTCCGTAAATTTGATTTTTGTCACTGATGAGGCTTAATTTTCTAAACTTTCAGCTATTATATGCAATTATTTAAGCCAAAATGGCCATTGTTTTGTGAAATATATCACATTTCTTCCTTCACAATCTGTATACATTTTTTATTCTGAGAACATTCACAGAAGTCGCTGTCCCGAAAGAAGCAAATTTATGTAATATTTCAATAACTTAAGCAATTATATGCATCACTGCAACTTCACCTGCAGTGAATGATTATATATCAGAACCACCCTGCTTCTTAATTTAATAGTTTTGGTTTATTTTTTAACGTTTGTGGTTTAAACGTACCTCAGATATTTAAGAAAAATGCTTTCACTTTAAGATGGCCAATAGTGGTATGAAAATGAATCATTATCAGACCGGTACATACAATAATAATTTCTCTGTTTGGAGAACTAACAGTATTCTAGTACTAAGACCTCATCTCTAGCAGCACTGCTACCCGCTCTATTTTGTTTCTTTAACTGAATGTGCAGGGTGTTTAAATATGACGAAAAGTTCCATAATGGATGGTAGGGAAGGAAAGACCATGTGGGAAGTGTCTTTCTTAGTCTTAGGAATGTCCATTGAGGATTCATCCCTAGTATCAAAACAGTTGTTAATGTTGCTGTTGTTGTTGATTGATTGTGGGACTTTGCGATATCCGAATGGGATTTGAAGTGACTGCCGATTTTTTGCGGATAATTGTGTAATATACCGAAAAATTCAAACATCACAAGACAACGCTCAGCTGCAAACTGACCTCAACCTGGTTCATAAATGGGCGGTTGACAAAAAAATGAAGATAAATACGAGTAAATGTAGTCTCATAAGAATAGGGAGAGGGTGAAGGCATGATTTTCAATATACCGTAATATCGGCTCGGAAATACTTGTAGAACAAGACTCGTGCAAATACTTGGGCATCCATGTAAGGAATGATATGAAATGGAGTACTCATGTGGGTTGTGTCGTCTCTAAACCATACAAATCACTTCATTTTGTAAAGCGGGTATTAAAAAGCAGTAGCTCTACCGCAAAAGCATTAGGATTTTTGAACCTGGTGAGGCCAATCTTGGAATACGGCTCCGCGGTTTGGGACCCATATCAGGTAGGGCTCATTAATGAGCTGGAGATGGTAAAAAAAGGAAGGCTGCTAGGTTTGTGCTCAACGATTTTAATCCTAGAAGTTGTGTAACTCGAATGATAGAAAAACTAGTGTGGGAATCTCTGGAAGATAGAAGGAAGACATCCAGACTATACGCTATGTTTAACACTTACACTAATGGGATAGCATTGGGAGAACTAAGCAAACGTCTGGAAATCCTATCCACCAGAGAAGGGCAGATCATCCACATAAAGTTAAGGTACGACCACAGCGTACAAATTATGGGAAATATTATTCCATTAACCGTGGTATTGATAGTTGGAACTTATTACCTGCCTCAGTCTTAGAGCCTTGCCCCAAACATATTGATGTGTTTAAGAGAAGATTGAAGTAAATACCAGCCTACGATGTAATTACTATAGTTCCTAAATTGCGAATTGTGTATATTGTGTTTGATGTTATCGTTGTTATTCTGTATGTGCACAATTTGCCACCGGGAAATTACCCCCATTTGCATATATTATATTTAATTTAAAAAAAAATCTTGGTCATGTAACCCCGTGTACTTGAGTGTATGCGTGGAATTTGTCTAATCAACTGTGTTATTTTGATGACTGTATTATTGTGTGTAGTCTATTTGTAATTCAGATGAGGATGGGGAATGAGGCGGCCGTGGCCTTACGTTATTAACCATTCCGGCATTTACCTGGAGTAGAAGTGGGAAACCACGGAAAACCACTTCTAGGTTGGATGAAGTAGGAATCGGACCCACCTCTTCTCAGTATTTCCCCGCGAGGCTGAGTGTTCCCCGTTCCAGCCCTCAGACCAGAATTAAATTTCTTGGCAGAGATGGGAAACTAGCCCAGACCTCCACGGTGACAGCCAAGAATGGTTGCCACTACGCAATTAAGCGAACGAAGAAACAGTACTCAAAGAGCTATGTATGGATATTTGATACTAGTACAAACACCACTGTAACACGAGTTAGCAGTAAAATTTATTATTATTTAAGTTATAGGATATAATAATAATAAAAATAATATCTGATCATTCACGAGCTCAACATTAGATGATTATCGGGTGCTATTTTCAACAATTCGTTCTCTATGACTAGATGTGCTCAGATGGAATTGACCTCCATGATAGTTTTCTTCTCGATCATCTTAGCAATGGCAACCATTAGTAAGATATAGCCTACTCCTTCCTAGGTAATCAATCACAATGGGAGATTGGTTTCTTTCACTATTGCAGAATAGCTTTTACACTAATTTCTCAGTGAACTCTGACAACCAAGTTAATGCTTCACTTGTCTATCCCTCTGACAGAGGGCAGCCAGGCATATCGTGGCATGGATTCCATAAAGTAGTGATACGTATCCATGAGAATGTATACCATTGATCGCTGATGTCATGCCATAGTGTACGCCTACCGATCAATGCGGGGGAAGATGTAGGATTTGAAGAACTCACACCTCAGCATCCCACAGGGCTCTGTGATATGTAATTAAGATTGGAGGTATTGTAGAGTTAATACCTGAAGTACTTCTTGTTGCAAAGTTCCTTTTATCATTAAAATACAGTTTTATTCTTCGTCCTCGTCCTGGAAGACAGAAGTATTGCATCATTTGGTGTATCGGGATCTCTAGCACAGTGGGACTCGAAGGTTTTCCTTGATATGCCCCCAATTAATGTTTCTCTTCCAATTAACATCCCAGGGGGCACGCGTACTGTAGACTGAATACTATGGCTCTAGCACAGCCTTAGATAAACAGACTGATTCAACCTAACTGGCACACAGCTTTTCGCTTCGGGACCTTCACGCAACTGCGAACGCTTCTGTATAAGAAGGATCCGTATATAATTAAGTATTGTGCCCACATTATATCTCTGCCGGTGAGCTACCTCATTACTTCCAGGAAAGGTATACCGACTGTTCTAGCCTCACCAAAGACATTACTGAAATTGGCACATCAACAATTGTGTGGCAAGCACTAATGAGTGTGCCGAGAGCATTATGCTAAGTCGGCCGTCAGAACTCCCGAGCCCCACACTGTGGGGTAATGTCATATGAATAGGAGTAGAGGAGTTGATGGCTCCAATTCTCAGAAATGCAACGGTCCTCACCGGCAGAGGTATAATGTGAGGACTATACTATAAAACTGCTATTAGCTCTTCGAGCGAACTATGCGTGGAAATGTTGATTGATGAAGAGTGATTGGGAAAAGAGTCTTTAGGAGTGGACTCGCAGAAGCACGATGGTTCATGTGATAGCACATACGGCAAAGCCTGCTATACTCTAATACAACCTTTGTTAAATCGGTCGCGTGCCAACTTGGCTGGCACACAATTCTTCATTGGGCCAGCCGGTGCCAGCAGCTTGGGGACTTTCGAGCAAATAAATTGGAGCACTTCCATATAAGTTGTTTTTCGATAGGGTCTTTGCGTCATCATGGTCACGTAGGCCCGAGTACTTGGGTGTGTGTAGAATTTGTCTGATAACATGTAGTATTGTGGAAACCAAAGTAGTGAATGTATTTGTAATTGAGGTAGGATATGGGTAGGAAGCGGCCGTGGACTTAAGTTAGGTACAATCACGATATTTGCCACAGACAACCACTTCCAGGAGGGCTGAGGTAGGAATGGAACACACCACTTCTTAGTTTTGCCTCACGAGGCTGAATGTACCCCGTTCCAGCCCTCAGACCAGAGTTAAATATCCTTGCAGAGCCAGGAATCGAACCCGGGCTGCACGGTGACAGCCAAGAATGCTAGCCACTACACAACGAGGTGGACGAACTTTAGAGGGAAAGAGATATAGGAAAAGAGAGGCGAAAGCTTTTTGCATTGTTAGACTATTATTATATATATATATAATTCGTTGAGGCAATCTAGGACCACGGTAAGTCTTGATACACTTGGCAATGTTCTTCGCTTTCCTCTGAGCCCAGAATTCCCTCATTCTCTGTGAGTGAGCCATCTTGCGCTCCGCTGTCCAGGTGGTACCTTGTCTTCTATTCGGTCTCGGTGTCTCATCTCGGGTTAGCCTATTAGTCAGTATCTTTTTGTGGAAGAGATCTCTATTGAAAGCGTCGTCGAGTTTTAAATGCAGCATTTTGAGGCCGTATCTGGTATTTATAAGCCAGGGCATTGTGGTTTTGTATTAATAATAATAATAATAATAATAATAATAATAATAATAATAATAATAATAATGTATTTGACTTAATGGTGCTTGGGTACTTTGTATGGTATGAAGCACCGAAATTTGCTTTTCACATGGATCCAGTTTCGAGCAGCTGTTTGACTGCTAATAACGTAAGCAAAATCAATTCAGTGAGAATATCATAATACACTCCACCCTCCCGGTGATATCCAAGGAGAAGGCGAGGGATGAGAAAAGAGGCGTGGTTCCCAAGGATGTACACTTGATTGAATGGGGCTCATTGTGGTGGTTAGTGGCAAGGGGGATGAAGTAATTATCTCAACTTCCATAATTAAGTTTAAAACACGACTAGGAGATAGGCGCGCCGTTACAAGACCATATCACTTAATTCTCCCACGACACACCGCACCACAAGGCTCCCCTCTTCGCGACATTATATGGGTGCGACATGGAAGAGGCGGACTATAAGGGTCATCTGATAATCTTAAGCCTACGAGACATTGGACCTTAATGAAGAACGTTAGCTAAATACATAGAACATCTTTAGATCCACATTTCCTTCCCAAATCCCCCCATTCCTCTTCCTCGCCGTTGTTAACCCTTATTCCTTTCTCTTCTGCCTGCGGTGAATTCTAAGGCAAGTCAAAGAAAGGAAAGGAGCCATTATTAACTTCACTGTCTTTTTACGATGCCCTTCATTCAATGTATCTCTTTCTATTCGTTCAGACTGGTATCTTTCCCTTTCTCTGCTCTTTGGATAGCCGTTCTCCCTTCTCTTTGTCCCCTTCTGAAAGGGGCAGGTCTTATCTCACAATGAAACAAGAAGCCATGAGCAATAAAGAAAATTGTTCAGCCGAAGTTAAGTCTGAGTAATATATATTGTTATTATTGCTACTGAGCCTTTTACTCCCTGCACTTCTAGTGCTAAAAAGAGGGAGAACCAGGGGTTAGTAATAGTCGTGGCTTAACGCGTATAATTGTTATTTCCTGGGCTTCCCCAGAGGCGCTAACTGAGTTTGTGGTAATATTTTGAGCTCTCAACATATTGAATGGAAATTTGTTTGGAACAAAAATATTAATATATTTCCGAGATATGGGCTTTTGATGTTTGTCAATTTCGTCAAACGTATGAGAAGATAATATGATAGATAAGAGGAAAGATAAGAGAAGGTTCATGACATATTTTGCCCACTTTGCTCATTTTGCAAAAATTAGGAATTAACCTACTTTTCTCATTTTGCAAAAATGAGGAAAAAGTATACTTATGAGATCGACCCGAGAAAATGTGTGTGTGTGTGTGTCTGTCTGTCTGTCCTTCTGTCGGTCGATCTGTATGTCTGTCTGTCTGCGCGTGTGTCTCCCCCCCCCTATCAACTCCTAAACGGCCGCAGCTATCGAAACCAAATTTGGTAAGAGTAAAGACATATACCTGAATATTTCACGGCCATATTTGAAATTTACGTCAGTGCTACCAACTGCTAAACAATCGTTATTGAAATTTGAGCTCTATGTTGGATATCTCAGAAGTTATGCATCCCAACTATTCCAAAATGTGCACATATATAAATAACGAGATTCCAGATTAATTTTCAAAAGTTCATACATGCCAGTGTTGCCAACATGATTCTAAGTCTGTCGATAGGTCCAATTTCTAAATGCATGTAACATCTATACTATCGATTGGATTTCAACCAAATTTCTTATGTACTTATGTACAGCAGATATGACTGTGCGTATTCTAAAGAGCCACCAGGGCTGCCTACTGATGATAAATGCATTCTCTATGTTTTAACCCTAATATCAATATATCAAAAAGTATTAAAGCCAACAGCTCCAAACTTTGAACATGTATAGTACCTGACATTCTACCTCAGTTTAGTGTAACTTATATACATCAGTACTGCCAACACGATTCTAAGCCTGCTGATAGGTCCGGTTTTCAAATGCATGTAACTTCTATACTATCAAATGGTTCTGAAATAAATTTCGTATGTGCTTTGTGTACCATAACAGTTATGACTATGCGTTTTCGTAAGAACCAGCAGAGTTGCCAACTGTTAATAAATTCTCTCTCTATTTCTTTAATCCTAATATCAATATATCAAAAAGTATACAAGCCATCTGCTCTATACTTTGCACACGTACAGTCTAGTACCTAACATTCCTGATTAATTTGGAGTAACTAATATACCTCAGTACTGCCAACATGATTCTAAGCTTTCTGTTTGTTTCAATTTTTAATTACATGTAACTTCTATACTAACCAATGGATTTTATCCAAAATTGGCACAATAATTGATCCTAATATTTCAGATTAATTCTGAGAGTCACATACATGATATTGTTTCCAACATGATATTACGCGCACTGATAAATCCAATATCAAACAGCATGTAACGTCCATACTATCCATTAGACTTCAACCAAATTATGTATGTGAATTCTATACCTTAAGAGATGGAACTAAGAATATGTTCAGAGTCACCAGGGATGCCAACTGTAGTAAGTTACTCTATTAGGCTACACTATTTCAGGTGTAATTCAAACTATAGAACTTAAAAATGTTAGTATTACGAACTTGATTTCGTCATTATTCTAGATAGTTCTATATAAATAGGCATGAATATTCAATTTTAAGAAGAGTTGGATCTTTTGTTCGCCAAGGAACTACTTGTTGGACTTAGAAAAGTCTTTCCATAACGTTGATTGGGCTAAATTGTTTGACATTTTGAAAACGATTGGAAAAAAGTACAGGAATAGGAGGGTGATCTACAATCTACAGAAACAAGACAGCAGTCATTCGAGCTGATGGACATGAGAGAGAAGCTGGTATTCAGAAAGGTGTAAGGCAAGGCTGCAAATTATCACCCATAATTGGAAAAAAATATTAAGTGGGAGTGAAGATTTAGGGAGAAATAATTTCAACTCTGAGATTTGCTGGTGACATCGTCATCTTGGTCGACACGCCAGAGGATTTGAATGCGATTTTGAATGGTATGGGCTCCGTCTTGAGGAAAGAATTCATGATTAAAATTAATATATGTAAAACAAAAATATTGGAATGCAGCCGAAATAAATCAGAAACCCCTAATGGCATCACATTGGCAGGTGAAAGGCTAAAGGAAGCAGGAGACTTCTGTTACGTAAGAAGCAAAATAACCAGTGATGACAAAGCAAAGTGAACACAAAAATTAGGTTAGCACTGGCAAGGAAAGCATTTCTACAGAAAAGGAATCTGTTGATTTCGAATATAGCTCTAGGTATTAAGAAGCAATTTTTGAAAGCCTTTGTCTAGAGCGTGGTACTCTATGGAAGTGAAACTTGGACTATTGGTGTAGCAGAAAGGGGGATAATTGAAGCGTTTGAAATGTGGTGTTACAGGAGAATGATGAAGATCGGATGGGTAGATATGGTTACAAATGAATAGGTATTAAGACGAGTGGGAGAGGAGAGATGTGTCTGGCGACTGCTAATGAATAGAAGAAATAGGTTGGTAGGACACATACTAAAACACCCAGGAATACCAAGCTTAGTTATGGAAGGAAGGGTCGAGGACAAGAACTGTAGGGGTAATCCTAGGTTAGAATATGTTAAACAGATTGCCTCGGATATAGTGTGTGGCTGCATCAAACCAGTCAAAATACTGAAGACTCAAACTACAGTACAACAATTTTGGAAAAATCTACCAATTATTTTTGCAGCCATTTCTTTCACAGTCATTTCCTCCTACGTCCATTTTTATTCAAATAAGGTACATTATCCCTGAGAGTACTGCACCAGTGACCTGGAAAGATTCATGGTATTTTCATATGCGTATGAACATTAGTCTGATCTAGAATACAGCTCCAGCATTTATGTAACTTGAGAGAAAATGCTTTGCTTAAAGGACTTCATTTTAAAACAAACCGTTTCAAACAGGTTCTCAAATGATAAGGTTGAAGAACTAGAACCATGATTCTAGGTTGTATTGCAAGCCATGAACTCTCCTTTAAGTGTGTTGGTAACAGTGAAGCATATTTATGTTTCAGTAACAACTATTTTATCCTATGAACGGAGTTTCACAGTTGAAAAAACATCATAACAATTGATTCATTATTTTGGGTCGTATGACCATATTAAAAAAATAAAGTGTTCTGTTCAATAACTCAAGCAAGTCTAGGGCATTATCATCCCAATGGATTCGGTAATCCTTAGGGATGGTGTTCTGGGATTGGTGCTCCTATTGGTGCTCCTTTTACCCTGATGCAGTAGTAGAATTAAAGTGTGCTATAATATTTCGTAAAAATAAATTTTATAGCCTCGAGATATTTGAGGAGAGAAAAGTTTTGCGTTTTTAGTTGTTAGTTGCTTTACTTTTATTAGATTGAATGTTAATAGTATTTGGTGATAATTTAATTCGTATGCACTAGATTTAGCTTGTATGGTAATTTAATTTTGGCCCTGCCATGGCTAAATCTAAAGTATCTGGACATTTGTGTCATATAGACCGCCCAGCGACTGTAGGCCCAGGTGTTTAATTAATTTTTGTTGCAGCAGCAGCTTCAACATTTAATGGGAATATTGATAATAATAATAAAATTATTTTAAGTTGTTATAATAAGATTTGTTAAAGGAAGATAGAATGACTGCTAGTGGGTTGGTTTTGGTAGTATTAAAGACCTATAGTAGGTTGGAGTTATCTAAATAATAAGTGGATAATATTCATAATAAACCTCGCTTTTATAGGAAGGGGTGAAATTGAATTTGTAGTTGATATGTATTGGGATTGTAGACGTAGGTGTGTTGTGATTGGTAGAAATTTGAATTGATTGGTGCGGCGGGGTATGAGCTGTTGTGTGATTGGCTGATGGTTTATGTCTGTTTCGGGGCATTTGTTGATAATTATTTTCGTATTTTTCGTTGGTTTATTGTTCTTGAGGTGTATATTGATGGTAATTAAAGGTTTTTGGGTGATTTTGCTGGTGAATTCTGTGTAAGAGTTGTCGGACGTTCTTTTTCGGATGCTGTGATTAGTTGGTTCAATAACTCAGCTAGTGCCCCCTTAACTTAGACCATCAGTACCTTACGCCACAGTAAACACTACTCACTGCCAGATCAATGACTAGTTGTTATTTTATTATTGTAGTATGGGGGTTGAGGTACCAATGTTATCATCCTCACATAGGGAAAGGTAGAGTAATGGCGTGCACTGAAGGGACATTTCATTTTATCTTGTTAACCAATAAACATTTCAACTATATTTCTTGCAATTAACGCTCGTTAGTTAAGTGTGTATCACCCAAATTAAGTAAAACCATTTTAGATCCTTACGTCATGATGAAAATTAATAAATGTAAAACAAAAATATTGGAATTCAACCGAAATAAATCAGAAACCCCTATGGACGTCGAATTGGCAGGTGGAAAGCCAAAGGAAGTAGGGAACTTCTGTTGCTTAAGAAGCAAAATAACCAGTGATGGACAAAGCGGAGAGGATATAAAAAGTAGGCTAGCACAGGCAAGGAACGAATTCAACAAATAGGGAATCTGATTACATCGAATATAGATTTAGGTATAAGGAAGTAATTTTAGAAAGGGTTTGTCTGGAGAGTGCCACTCTATGGAAGTGAAACTTGGACTGTTGGTGTAGCAGGAAAGAGGAGGAAGCGTTTGAAATGTGGTGTTACATGAGAACGATGAAGATCTGATGGGTAGATAGGGTTACAAATGAAGAGGTGGGAGAGGAGAGATATATCTGGCGACTGATAATGAAGAAAAGAGATAGGTTGGTTAATTGGACTCTGAATTTTTGGCTCACGTGTGTTCTCCCCTCCCTATTTTTTGAGAAGTATATAAAACTATACAATTAATCTATATAAACGTTTCCAGGTTAGTTACTGAAAAGCAATTATTTTACTAAAATAGAGATGGCGGTGGTGTTTTTTTAAATTAATTCCATTTCTGGAGACCTACAGTATTAAATGTTATAAGTCTGACATTTTGTTCTAGGCTAAAATACAGGAATAAAAAGAAAGTTTGTTGAAATTACTATCGAACCTCGAACAAGTACCAAATCAAGACGCAGACCGTGCGAGTTTCAAAACGCAATCGTGTGTTTTGGATATATTACAGTTGTTAGTTTGTAGTTTAGTACCAGGTTAGAAGAGTATGATGAAGTTCCACGGTTGTATTGTTTGAGACCGTGAATCGTGAGATACCAACATGTTTGTAGAGTGAATTTTCCACATTTTAATGGCTGTTTATCGTGACCAATTATGGTTACAAACCTGAACTGTCCTTTCTTATTAGAGGATTATGACAGTTCACAGATATCACTTTATAGATAGTGATAAGCAATAAACCAACATTGCAGTCGCGCACATTTTCAAAATTCAAAGGCCTATTATTCAGAACCAATTACATCTAATATAATGAAATTTGTGCCGTGATAGAGAAATATAGAACATTTTACTGATATTCAATTCGAATTCGTAATAAGTAACAATCCAATATGGTGACCGCACGAAGTTAATAATTTAACCCGTCAAAACATGACGGATAATGAACAACATATTTACTGAAGAAGTTTCCTATATAAGTTACATACTTTCTACGATTACTTTTTGGCACTATTACAACTTAAGGGCCTCAAATGATTGCCTTCTCGACATTGCAACATACTACTGGCACAAATCTCACATGGAATGACCGGGATTTGAACCACGGACCCAGCGGCGAGCGACGCGCAGCCGCCTAAACCACGGAAGCATCCCCAAGAGATAAAATAAGGTATGAAAATTATATATTGTCGTAATAAATGAAATATTTCCAGTGCAGCAGTTACAATTCAAATTCAACTCAACTTCTAATGACTCCCAGAAAGGTATGTGAATAATAAATAATATATTTTAAATAATCTGCATTGTGAAAGTTATGAAAACGGAGGAGTACCTACTCTCAACAATAATGAATCTACCGCTCCTTATAAATAACTACAGTATTATATTAAAACTCGGTGGACATCCGCCATGCCAGTCATGAACCAAGCTGATTCTGCGCATGCGCTGGGGCCAAGAATTTGGCATTTTTGTTTAATTATTAAAAACTATATGGTAGCAAATTTGTTTATTTTAAAGACACTCTGCACATCTACAGGCCAAGGGCTGTCGTCAGAAAGCTTTACGAAGTCAATTCGTGAAGCCGTTTTCTCAATCTCGCGGTAACAAAAATCCCCCTAGCATTTCAAATATATAGATTGCCCATTCTGCGACATAGACTAGTTGTCCTAGCCCAGCAAAACTTGGCGTAACAATATGTAGTTTGAACTAAACAATTTAAAGTAGGCCTACATAGTTCAAACAAGTTCAAAATAGTGACCGTTAGATTTTCTAAAAATACATTAGTGCTTATTTCACTGGAGTGTTGGTTGGTAGGCTATCTATCACATGGATACTTGATTTAACTGAATTAGATGTGACTAGTAAGATATATGAAAATAGACGGATACGTTCTTCACGGAACTACATGTTTGTCTTACAATAGCACGTGTTATCGTTTTCCCTTTCTCCTTACCAGGGGCACAGATAACCTCGGTGTTCCACCACCTTTCAAACAACAGTCACTCCTGACTCTCCTGACTCATCCTATACGCAAGCATCTGGCGCGTTTAAACATTTTATAAAGAGAGGCGAACTGCTGCTTTTCACGCACAGCATTTGTGCAGTACTATTGAATAAATAGAAGCAGGCAATAGAAAATGCCAAACATTTCGGAATCATAGGAAGAAGAAGACAAAAGTGGAACATAGTAGAGATGTTCAACAGTTCGAAGAACAATGATGTGTTGTGCGGTAATGCGTGTAGTTCATAGGAACTGACAAATGTAGGGGCACTGATGCTGACCTGCAAGCCCTATTATCGCAACACCAGAATGAAACCTCTCATCTCAATATACAATGACTTGTTTAATCGCTTGTCCACCATGTTGGCATTAATGATGAGCGGCCAATTCTCTCTCTCTGAACGATTCCGATTATCCTAACTGAATTTTAAAGGATGGAGAATCGGGAAAAATTAGACACCTGTATTCGAAAAGTTAAATAGGATACATATATTTACAGGAAACAAGAAAATCAATATAATTGGATCACTAGTATTTACTATTAAATACCTGTCGTTGTTGTAGCTTAAGTGTGGACTAGTAACGAGAGGAAGGAAGGAGCTTGAAGTTTTGCGAGACCATTAATCTCACGATCATGAGCCATGGGGCCTCCATTTATACGTGGAATCCGAACCAAAGGATGCGACATTTTTCTTCGAAATTCTCACATGCATTAACCGGGATTCGAACCCGGTGATAGGCAAGAAACTTGACCACCCCAGCATCCCGCAGTAATGAGAGGTCACGAAAGTTTGTATATAATAAATATCGGTCTGTTGATAATGCTTTAGTGATACCAATCATCTTGTATATACAGTATAATTACACAATGTTAACTTGAGGATGTTCACGTGACCAACGAAACATGTGATCCCCCTAATAATTTTAAGTAGTGGAGTGTGTGTTTAATTGCAGTTATTTGTGTAGAATTTATTTTATTATAATTAACAGCTAATTGGTATTATAGGTATTTTCAACAAGATTAAAAGGTGTATATTAATACATTAGATTGAGCGTATAATTAGGATTTTATGTTAGAGGAAATAAATAACCTTAAATTGGGCTTCCATAGACATCTTGACAGATTGAGAGCATTTTACGTACATTTTATTTCTCATATCCTACGCATTACAAAACTCCGGTATGCATTTTGGAACAGTCTTACTCTTAAGTACTTAAATTCAACTGTATCACTTTAGTGTCTCTGCTTCGTGTTACTTTAGTTATAATATTGTCCACCACCTGGTGTAGTGGCTAGCATTCTTGATTGTGACCTTACACTCCGCCTCGTGAGGTAAAACTGACAAGAGGTAGATTCGATTCCCACCTCAGCCATACTGGAAGTAGTTTTCCGTGGTTTCCCACTACTACTCCAGGCAAATGCCAAAAAGGATCGTAACTTCTAAATACTTACCTGATTTAAAAATTACACATACACACACACACACACACACACACACTACTGCTACTAATACTACATACATCACGAAAACACAGGTTAACAGACAAATTATACATACACCCAAGTACACGGGAATAAATTACCATGATGTCCAAACCCCTGAAATGAAACAACAACAACAACAACACAACAAAACATGTTATTAGAGTTTCATTTCATTCCATTATCTCTTCCCCCGCCTTCTTGTTCTTGTACTTAAACTTCTCCCTACTTATCCTAATGTCTATAAGATAATTTTGCATATCACATCATTTTAACACGTATTCGTAGACAGTTAAATACAATTTGTGTCTATAATTCTAGTTCGAGGGCTTACCACAGAAACTTATCACAGTAGTAGTAGTAGCTCATTCGTGAACTACTTGTGACTGACGGCGTCTGTTTTCGAGTAGCATTGTGGGATTTTTGCACGATTATCCTAAGGCTTTACTAATGCTAGTTTGTTGTATTTTATATATGCTTAGCGTAGACCCTAATGAACTCGGATCTGATGATGTCTACTTGATAACGAAACATGTCACTCCCTAATTATTTTAAGTAGTGAAGCGTACAATTTGATAGATTATTTCCTATACAATACACCAGCATTACTATGACCGACCATTTTTCATAGATTATAAAAAGCAAAACTGATGAAATGGTTTATAGTTTTCTATCATAATAATGTGCCAGCATATTCACTGGACCTATGACTTTTTTTTATTTTTATCTCGGGACGCATTCCAATTTCCCGAATTTTATCTTCGTGTGTCCCGCTACCTCGAGGCGCTGGTTTTATGACAGTAATCTCTTTCTACAGGGACCACTACGGGCTAAGAACTCTCTCTTATTTCCATAATGAAAGCAGCCACCACTCAAACCCACGACCATTTAGCTGAGTAACCACGTCATAAAGCTAAGATATTTAAATCTTTGGGGATGACAACCGCGTTAAACTTGTGGATAAACCTCCCATTATGAAGAAGAACTGCTCCCCAAAGCCAGGCAGTCAGATAATAGTATTCTACTCGGAGCAGTGTTTTGTGATCATCCCCACCATGCTTTATACTGTAGTTTCCCTCTTGTCTCATTATGTCACACACATTAAGATTAACGGTTCTTTGGGAACATTCAACTGAAAAATGATTCAAACATGGCTTCTCGTCATTCCAGCCGCCTTCCGTGGTCGTCGGGTACGAACTGATACTCCTGTCCCGAAGGATCTGGGTTCGATTCCCTGCTCTGTCAAGACATTTTATTCAGCTGGAAGGCTGTAAATGGGTCATTTCAGCCTTGTGAGGATATTCCAAATGAGATGAAGCGGTGGGTTCGATTTCCACCTTAGTCATACTACATGTGTTTGCTATGGTATCCCACTTCTATTCCAGAAAATGCCGAGATGGTACTGTCCGTACTATACTAAGGCCATAGCCACCTACTTAACAATCCTATCTTGTATTACATAATAATAATAATAATAATAATAATAATAATAATAATAATAATAATAATAATAATAATAATACCGACGGGAAAAGAGAAAACAACAGGGTTATTAAACCTGAGGTGCTTTATGCTAGCGACACATTGACTTTACACACTAAGGGCGACTTGGAAAAAATCCTCACAGAGGAAAGAAGAATAATAAGGAAAATAATTGGACCAAAGCACACAGGTGAAGGATACAGGCTTCACTCCAGAGACACCACAGATAAATTGTCCAACCTCGCAGCAGACATCAGAAAGAGGCGACTAAAATTTTACGGCCACATCAGCAGACTCCCACAAACCAGACTCACCAACAAAATTCTTAGATACATACAGCGGCTCAAGATTACTACACCCTGAATGATGCAAGTCAAAATTGATCTAGTAAAAGCACAGGTCGACCCAGAAGACGTCAAAGACAAATGCGTATTTCGACACAAAGTATACAAGTGGGAAGTGTTGTCAGAGAGAGCAGCTACTACAGCCCAAAGACCAAAGTGGACCGAAGAAAGGAAGAGGGCCTTTAGTGCACGAATGAAAGAGTACTGGAAAGACAGGAAGAACAAAAAGTCATGATTGCTTCGCGTGCTCTAATAGGCCTGTAACGTGTAAAATAATAATAATAATAATACTCTAAGATAGAGAAGATCACAGACACATTGCGAAAACGCCGAGTTTGCATCTACGGTCATATACGACGGAAGATCGACTCCCGATGGACGAAACGTATCTTCAGTATCTTTGACTCAAAACCAAAAACCACAATGCCATGGTACGTTAACGTTCAGAAAGATCTTAAGGAAATGGGGATACGAGCAGAAGATGCACAAGACCGAAATCTTTATAGAGCAGCCATCAAGACGTTTGGGACTTTCCGGGACGAAAAACGGACAACTGGTGCGAAATGGACAGAAGAACGTCGTGCTAAACACAATGAGCTCATGAAGAAAATGTGGATCAAGCGAAAAATGAACAAATGTCGGAATGTAAAATTAGGCTTATCGTGGTCTCTAGTTGGCCGATTAGCGAAATTGAACGGATGAATGGATAATAAAGATACAGCGCACAAGTTGTGCATACAGTTAATTACAAACATGAATAATCACGCGTACTATCACCTCTCACTTTCACGTAAGGTCACAATGGATAATCCCCGATATTTACAAGTGATCACGTGGTTTCGGAAACATTGCACACCACACAATTTACATAGACAGGAGTCGTCTGCGTCAAGGAAGTACTCGGTGTTACACAGTTTATTGTGGTACCCACGGACCGCCATCGAGTTAACAACGTGTCGCAAGTCTCGGTTAGTGTCTGTCTATGTCCTGTTTATAATGGCCTCCATTGAGTAGGAGGCTTCGGTGGCGTAGTTGGTAGCATAATGAGTTTCTATGCCCAAGGTTGTGGGTTCAAACCCGGCCGAAGTCGTTGAACTTTTTAAGAGCGTTAAAAATCCCTGAGTATGCCTTCCTTCGCAGGGGAAATAAAGCTGGCGGTCCCATGCAATAGATGAATGGCATGAATAATACCTATCCAATAACTGTACTTGTGTGAAGCCAAAATTTGTTGGTTAGATTATTTGATAACGCTATATTAGTTCCAACGTTCGTTCAGTGATTCACCTCATGAACTACTTCTAGATCAGGGAAGGATAAACAGAAAACAAATTCAAGTACTTGAGTGAATGGTTGGAAACCAATCTCTTCGAAGGAACAGCATTATCAACTCAAATGAATAAACTAGAACATACCAACTGACCAACAACACCTACAATAAGAAGTGCCTCTTCCGCAACACCAAAATGAAGCACAATCAGACAGTCATCCGCTCTGAAGCCTTATATGCCTCTGAATGCCTCATATTAAACAGGAAAGGACTCACGGACAAACTAGAAATCCAAGAAAGTAAGATAATGCGGAAGATATTGGGACCAGTCAAGGAAGGAAGTGAAGACAAAAGACGACCTAACCAGGAGCTCTATAGACTGAAAGAATTACAGACGTGGCCAGGAAGAGACGTCTAGCATTTTATGGACACGTCTCCAGGATGCATCCAACCAGGCTGACCAACCAGCTTCTCACATTCTGGCAAAGAAGGAAGACCAAGTCACCGTGGCTGTTAGAAATGGACAAAGATCTGCTGGAGCTGGCAGTTACAGAAAAAGACATAAAAGATCGAACGTGTCTCAGCAGTAAACTGAAGCAAATGAAGTTCCAGGACAAACCCCCAAGGAAGAAGACAGATGCTCTCTGGACAAAGGAGAGAAAGGAACAACACAGCCAGAGGATGCGTGACTATTGGGCAAACATCAAGACCCACTCCAAAGACAATAGTTGAATATCGAGGTCCGTAGTTGGCCTATACGGAACAAGAAGATGAATGGTAGAGCGTTTTCATGCCTTTTAATTGCCACGGATTTTAGAGACACAAGGTGCCGGAAATTCGCCCTGAATGGATATTTAACGTGACAGTAAATCTAGTGACACGACCCACTCGCATTTAAGCTTATCCTCAAATATCAGTTGATTGCGCCGCGATTTAATCCCAAAATTTTGGACACTGCTGACGAGAACGTTATCGCTGCACCACACATTCGGACATAGAAGGCCTATTACATTTTTACATATTAGTATAGACAACACAGGATATCAGGTTCTATATACACACAAAAGTATACGGGAATGATAACCCCAGTGTAGCAAACCCCTAAATGAATCTTTATAATCTGCTACAAACAATGGTATAGGTCAGGCTTCTCGTTACTCCAGTTATGGCTGTGACCATGTCAGGAAACAGGAGCTTGGGGACCATGTGTTCAGTCTGTGTGTAATCCTCCGTAAGACTGCCTAACTGATTGAAGGATTTATTGCCAGGTTGATTCATTGGCAATTACCGGAGATGGCTGGCCAGTGCTTTATGGTCAAGTCTTATACAGCACAAGGAACCATACGGCGGGGAGTGGACACAAAACTAAAAAAAAAGTAACAACATTCGTTTAATTACAATGACTGTCATTAATCTTGTAAAACAATCACACATTCCCAAGGAAAGAGAGATAGCTTATCATTGCAACCGGAGAAAAACTTCTTCATTCTCAAAACATTAACTACGGTATGTTTTAATCCAATTTTCAAAATTCACCTTCGCTTTGTGAGTTGTCCTCCTCTGTTTGCCTCATATCTCTCATGTTTACAGTGTAAGAACTGTTTAACTTTTTTTAAGTGCCTGCCAATCCCCCAGATATGAAATAAACCTCAGACATTTAAACATATGTTAATTAAGTATAATAATTCATTTTAATTTTGGATAACTAGAAAACTTCTTTAAAATAACGTTTTATAGAAGCGCAAAAATCCTAAAATCCTACTAGTATGAGTGGTCATAAATTTCTAGAAGGAGATTTAAAACTCATTTTAAAAACAAAAAGTAAAAAGAAATACGATTTAACATGAGAGATATGAGGCGAAAGACAACTAAAAGTCGAGGAAAGTTTGAAAATTATATAAAAATAGCTGTGATCATAATTTTGAAAAGTTAAAATGTTCCTGGTAGCAAATGGGTTTCCATGGAAATGAGTACAATATTGTTCTTCAAGATGTATGGCAGGCATATTAATAATATTAACATTAGTACTCTCTTGTCTTTTTGCGTTTTCTACACTCCCTCCAGGCAAATGCTTGGGGCTGATGACCAAGATGTTCTCAGCTCCTAAAATGAATTAAAAACAACGACTTCTTTTTCTATTTAAGCTTTATCTTTCCCCTTAATAATTCCTATCCATTATTACTGTATGATACGACTATTGAGGTAAAGGAAAATCAATGCCCATGTAAAAATATTGAGCATAGTTCTGCAAAGGAATTCACAAATATTTAAATTCAATGTTTCCAGATCAACTTGCCAAGATTACATGACTGCCGAAGTCCAGATTCAACTCCAGAACAGGACAATTTAGAGTACTACCAAATCTAAGTATATTTTGTCCATGTCCACATCCTGGCGTAGCTGCTAGCATTCTTGGCTGTTGCCCCGGAGGTCCAGGTTCGATTTCCTGCTCTGCCAAGAAATTTAATTCTGGCCTGAGGGCTGGAACGGGTCCACTCAGCCTCGAGTGAGGTAAAACTGAGAAGAGATGGGTTCGATTCCCATCTCAGTCTTCTTGGAACTGGTTTCCCACTTTTACTGCAGGCAAATGCCGGGATGATTCCTAATTAAAAGGCCACGGCCACCTCCTTTCCAATCATTACCTGCATTACAAAATAAACACACACTACTACAGTCACCACAATAACACAGGTTATCAGACAAATTTAACTCACGCCCAAGTACACGGGGCTAAATGACCACGATGTCGCAAAGCCCCCAAATGAATCAACATCAATTCTTTTGTCTATGCGCGATCGAACATAATGTACAGTTTATCGCCATTTCTTTGAAATCATACATAGCCTACCTCTTGATCTGCTGATTTTCTGCTTTCGCGCGAGCCGTTTTTCTATCATCGAATTCTGGTGGTGGTCGCTGCGGTGGTGTTAGTTGATAAACGGAGCTTAACGTCTAGAGACCAGCCCCTACTTACCCTACTAAGACCACCTCGTGATGTAGTGGCTAGCAATCATGAGTATCCCTCGTGACGTTTGGGTTCGATTCCCAGCACTGCGTAGAAATTCAATTCTGGTCTGGAGGCTGGAAGGGGTACACTGAGCCTTGTGAGGCATAGCTGAGAAGAGTTGGGATTGATTCCCATATCAGCCATTCTAGGAATGGTTTACCGTGGTTTTCTCACTCCTAATCCAGGACAATGCAGGCATGGTTTCAACAGACACTCACCCCAGAATTTATGGGGGCAGAATTGACATCCTTGTCCAAGCCTCTGAATGAAATGATAACAACTAAAGCACAACCTACCCTCCTAGCGGTCTGACCAACTATGTGAATCGTGTCAGTTTCATGGGGAAGTTTACGTTTACAAAGCATCCTTGTCAGGTACACATATCGGAAATCCTATTTCAACAAGATAATGCCACACCTCAGGTAGCCACGACATCTCGGACCTTTGTAAAGGAAAAAGAATAATATCAATGTCATTTACTGTAATGATACTAGAATATGTGTGTGTTAGCGGCTTCGATGGCGTAGTTGGTAGCATGCTGAGCCTCTATGCCCAAGATCGTGGGGTCAAACCCGGCCGAAGTCGTCAGATTTTTTAAGAGCGTTAAAAATGCATCAGTAAGCCTTCCTTGGGAGGGGAAGTAAAGCCAGCGGGCCCATGTCATAGATTTATGGCATGTAAAAGAACCTTCTACTAACTACAATTGTGTGAGGCTAAATTTGTAGTTTAGATTTGATTAAAGCTCTATTAAGTTCCAACGTTCGTTGCCAGTTGCTGTTTCGGTGGCATCTAGTAGCCATGTTCACAGCTAGGTGTCGTTAACGGTAGCATTTGGTAGCAAAAGTAGGAACTACTCGAAACTGATCCGCCTCAGTCCTTACCTGAATTACAGATAACACACACTAATACAGCCATCACAATTAACACCGATTATCAGACAGATTCTACACTCACCCAAAGTACACGGGGCTACATGACCACGTTGTCGCAGCCCCTAAACTGAGGAACCAACCAACCTATGTGTGTGTTATCGTATGGATAATTGAGACTAAAGTAGCAATGGCCACCATGCCCAGGCAAACATAATGACATTCTTGTAGGTGCGATAAACAGCGCCAGACTGTCGGAACCGTATCATAGATAACACGTGTTACTTATGATACGCGGCGTAACTACAGGGCGTGGTCAGTGGGATCAAACCCTCTTCAGAGCCGAATAATAAACCTAGGAAATGTCTCGAAGTTTGTAATTTTTATTCAAACCAATAAAATAGATGAAAAATGATTGAATTATGTAAGTTTATACTTACTAGTTTGAAACCATTTCTTTTCTCTCATGTAACATTTTTAGTCTGAGCCTAATTTAATATTTATGGAATGAGTAAAATAGTCAACTGTTAGCCAGAGGGGTGACAATGAGATGGATGTGGCTTTATATATCCTTGTCAGTTGCCATTCTGTTAGTATTTGTGCCTTAGTGCCATTGTGGAAAGTGTGTTTAGTTGTATTGCCGTTTTAAGTTTAACTTAAGTTGGGAACTGTGATTTATTATAAAATGACGGAAAATATAAAGAGCCAGATATTTCACGAAGAAAACTGAACTTTATAACTTAATATCAATGAAATTGTAAACTTTCAAACACTTGAAGATTGATAAGTGCAAATAGCCTGAAAAGTATCAAATCTTAATGAAATCAAACACGAGAAAATATAGATAGAAGGTTTTGGAACTTAGGAATTGTATATTTACTTTCATTGTTTGTTTCATTATACCCCCCCCCCCCTTCCCCCCTCTCCCACCCCAATGTAATTTTGACCGAGTTCATCCCCCTCCAGAAGCAAACCCTAGTTACGCCACTTCTTACGATTTATCCGGCACATGAGTTATGCTAGATGTCAAAAGAAAACAACAGAACAATGAAAATGTTGTTGCAGTTGTAGATTTATTATTTAATGTTTATGTTTATGTTGTGCCGGCCCCGTGGTGTTGGGGTAGCCCCGGGTTCGATCCCCGGGTCCGTCAAGGATTTTAAAACGGACGTGAGGGTTGGAACGGGGTGCACTCATCCTCGTGAGGACAATTGAGTAGCTGTCTGACAGTGAGACATTACCCCGATCACGAATACCAAGATTAATGGCCGAGAGGACCCGACGCGCTCATCACGCGTCACCCCAATATCTGCAGGCCAAATGGCTGGGCAGCGGTCGCTTGATTCGCTTGGTCGACCTTAGCCCATCATGGGCTGTATAGTGCCAGGGGGGTTTGTTTTTGTTTTATGTTTAAGTTTATGTTTACGTTTACGTTTACGTTTACGTTAATGTTAATTTTAATGTTAATGTTAAATGCTTAATGTTAAATGTTTAATGTTTTATATTAATTAAAATTTATAATTTACTTCTATTTCTGTTCTTCATTCTTGGTTCTTAATTATTAGCCTACTTTTCACATTTTGTAAAAATTGAGGAAAAAGTACACTTATGACATCCATCCGGGCAATTGTCTGTTTTTCTAGACTGACTGCGTGGCTCAGCGGTAACGTTCTCGCTTGCTTAGCTCAAGGTTGCAGGTTCGTATCCTGGTGCGGTCAGCTGGCATTTGAGGGTTCGCAAATATGAGGGAGCCGTGTCAGTAGATTTACTGGCACGTTAAAGATCCCCTTCGGGGCAAAATACCGGCACCCCGGCGTCTCTAAAAGCAAGAGTAGTTAAAAGGGACGTAAAACAAATAAAATTATTATTATTATTATTATTATTATTCTGTTTTTCTGTCTGTCTGTCTGTCTGTCTGTCTGTCTATCAACTATCACTATTAACTCCTTAAAGAATGCAGCTATCAAAACCAAATTTGGTATGAGTAAAGATCTATACCTGAATATTTCACGGCCATATTTAAAAATGACATCAGTGCTTTCAACTGCCGAAAAATCACATATGAAATTTGAACTCTATTGTTACGTGCCACCCCCCTAGTGGCACTTTTGTTAACTGGATTACGGTGGGTTGAAGCACAACACAGATTGTTCCTTTAAATGAAATAATTAACTTTATTGCGGGCAGAAAGATACACCACTCAACAGCAAATACAAGCAATTTGAGCCTTACTCCAGTTTCCTCAAGTCTCTTCCTTATGGAGAGCTCTTGCCCCCTTTCACTTGTTAACAAACCAGAGAAGTTAGTTCGTCCTAATGAGTCAGGTGGCCTTGACAGAAACTACCTGCACCTCTTCCTCATGTACACAAACTACAGTTACTTACGATAACTTGCTACACGCTGCTTCGCTGTTCACAAGCCGGGAAACAATGTCACTGGATTTCGTAACTCTCACGGCACTTCACCACAATACGTCTGTCGCTCAGTGAAATCACACTCGCTCAAAACATAGGCAGTCCCCTGTATGCTTCTCACTCCCTCGCTGTCAAGAGAATCGGCTTCACTAGGGGTTTCGCAAGTCACCACACTTCTGTCGCTCAGGATAAACGCTCGCACTAGCTCGAAAAACACAACAACTGCTTGACAGGTCGCTCTTATATAGCAGGTCGGTGACTCTTTAAATGCTTCTAGACCCATCCAGGGTTCACGGCTTCTCGAGGTTTCCTTCACTGGCTGAGTCACGAATATTCTGGACCATCCCTTTGTCCTAGTAGACCTGTTGCATAAGGCGCACGCAATACACTGAGGCAGAGCAGCCCAGCCCTGGGGCAGTTGTGACTCATGCGGCGAGCGATGAAACAAACTCACAGCCGTAACACCACCCCCTTCCTAAAAGGCTGATCGTCCCGATCAATCATTGGTCCGTCTGTGTCCCTCCGTAGGCTGCCAGGCGATCTCGATGTACGATCTTCATCTTCGCCCTCGGGCTCCGCTGGATCCTGTAGACGACATCGTTGATCCGTTTCACGACTCGGTACGGGCCCTCCCAGGACTTCTGCAGTTTGGGTGACAGGCCTTTCTTCCGTAATGGTTTGAAGAGCCAGACCAGGTCGTCCTCGTGGAATCCGCCGGCATCCGTCTGTTGGTCGTATCGGGTCTTCATTCGGTCGGTCTCGATCCGCAGTTTCCTCCTCGCGAACGCGCGCACGTCCTCCAGTTGGTCGACCAGTTCTTGACAATACTGGCTTACCGGGACCGGATCATTCCCAGGTCGGCCGAAGGCAAGATCGACAGGTAGACGGAGCTCCCTCCCAAACGTGGCCCGGGCTGGTGTGCACCCGGTGGCTTCATGCACGGTGGCGCGGTAGGACAGGAGAAATAGTGGAAGATGTTTGTCCCAATCCCTCTCGTGCTCGCTGACGACTATTCGGAGATGGTTCTCGATGGTGCGATTGAATCGCTCTACCATCCCGTCGGACTGAGGGTGTAGCGGCGTTGTCCTTGTCTTCCGGATTCCCAGCAGCTGGCATAGGTTCTGGAACACCTGCGACTCGAAGTTCCTCCCTTGGTCGGAGTGCAGCTCCAGGGGTACTCCGTACCGGCTGACGAATTCCTTCACCAGGGTCTCTGCGATCGTCGCGGCTTCTTGGTTAGGGAACGCATACGCCTCCGGCCATTTGGTAAAGTAGTCGCTGACGACCAATATGTAGCGGTTCCCTGCCTCGCTTAGCGGGAATGGCCCAGCAACATCGATGGCCACTCTCTCCATGGGGACGCCCACGTTGTAGGTCTTCAGTGGAACCCGTCGTCCTCGTCCAGGGCCCTTGCTGGCTGCGCAATCGTGGCACCTCGCGCAGTGGTTCTCCACGTCAGTTCGGCATCCGATCCAGTAGAACCGCTCTCTCAGCTTCTCCAGGGTCTTCCTTATCCCTAGGTGTCCACCAGATGGTCCTCCATGGACTTCCTTCAGGACTTCCTCCGTCATAGCCTTTGGAACGACGACATGTTCCCGAGATGTCTCCCCGTCGGTGCTCTCCCTGGCGCGGCAGATGAGGCCATCCCTTACAATCAGCGAGTCCCACTGCGCCCAGTAGGACTTAAACTTTCGGCTGCAGTCACTCACAATGTTCCACCTGGGTTTGGGGACACAGGCCCTCTTCCATTCGGCTATCAGTCCCAGGTCATCATCTTCTGCTTGTGCCCACGTGAAAGATTCGCGGCTGCAGCTCCCTTCAAGTTCCACGGTAGTCCTTCGGCACTGTATCCCGGTGTTCTCCTCCCTCCTAGTACAGAAGGTGCATTCTTCGCGGCACGGTCTTCGTGACAGGGCGTCGGCATTAGAATGCAGTTGGCCTTTCCTGTGCTGGATCTCAAAGTTGTACTGCTGAAGCCTCTCTAACCACCGCGCGAGTTGACGCTCGGGCTGTTTGAAGTTCAGGAGCCACCGTAAGGATGCATGGTCGGTCCTTATGAGAAATTATTGCCCGTACAGGTACTTGTGGAAGTGTTCGATGGTCTTCACGATGGCGAGCAGTTCCTTCCTGGTGACGCAGTAGTCCCTCTCTGGCTTTGACAAGGCTTTGCTGAAGTAGGCCACTACTCTCTCCTCGCCGTCCACTATTTGCGACAGGATTCCTCCTGTACCAAAGTTGCTGGCATCGGTATCGACGATGAACCTTGTTCCAGGTCTGTGGTAGGCCAGAATAGGCGCGGTGCACAGAGCCTGCTTGAGTTGTTCAAAGGCATTGTGGCATTCTGCTGTCCATGTGAAGAGTTGGTCCTTCTCAGTCAGTCGATGCAGTGGTTTGGCGATGTCGGCGAATCCTCTCACGAAGCGACGGTAATAAGTGCAGAGTCCCAGGAAGCTTCGTAGTTGGGACTTATCCTTCGGAACTGACCACTCTCTCACAGCTGCGGTCTTTTCTGGGTCGGTGCGCACCCCTTCCTCGGAGACAATATGCCCAAGGTACTGGACCTGCTTCTGGAAGAGCTGACACTTCTTGGGGCTCAACTTCAGCTGGACAGCCCGTAGCTTCATCAAGATCTCCTTCAGGTTGCTCTAGTGCTCCTCGAAGCTTTTTCCCAGAACGATGACGTCGTCTAGGTAGACCAGGCAGGTCTTCCAATGTAGTCCCCTCAGAATTGACTCCATTAGCCTTTCGAAGGTCGCAGGGGCGTTGCACAGACCGAATGGCATGACGGTGAACTGCCAGAGCCCGCTGACCAGAGAGAACGCCGTTTTCTCGCGGTCCTTAGGGTGGACCTCCACCTGCCAGTAGCCACTCTTCAAATCCAAGGTGGAGAACCATCTTGATCCTGATAAGGTGTCCAGCGTGTCGTCGATCCGGGGTAGAGGGTAGCTGTCCTTCTTCGTGACGTCGTTCACCCGCCTGTAGTACACGCAGAACCTGGTGGAACCGTGCTTCTTCTTCACAAGCACGACCGGAGAACTCCAAGGACTATGTGATGGCTCGATCACCCTTTGCTCCTTCATCTCTTCTACCATCCGGTCGACTTCGGCTTGCTTGGCGAGCGGGACACGTCGGAATGGGGCCCTAATCGGTGCGCTGTCCCCAACGTCGATTCTGTGCTGGACCAAGCTTGTCCTGCCGAAGTCTTTGCTCCCCACGGAGACGACGTCCTGGAATTCGCGTAGCAGGTCCTGAAGTTGGCGTGATTGTTCCTCGTCTAAATGGTCCTGGGATCCTTGGTACAGCTTCTGTAGTTCTTCTGGCAGTGCGCGTCTTCTTCGGTTGTCCGTCTGCAGGTGTCCGTCCGTCGTATCTGTGATGCGGGCAATCCAGGTAACCGGCTCGCAGACTCCTAGGTTGGTGTCCCGGTGAACCGTAATGTCGTAGTCGTTCAGGTTGGACAGGCGGACGTACGGCCGAAACGTCGTGTTGATGAGGGTCTTGGCAACTAGCAAACCTTTTGTCTGGATGTCCTCATATTTTGGCTCGATGACAGCCGCCACTCCCTCAGCAGTTCCGTCGACAATTACAGCAGCGCTGACTTCCGTCCTGGCGGGAACGATGACGTCCTCTCTCAGCCTTACTCGTCGTGCGGCGACGGCCTCGTGTGCTGGTTGCAAAGCAAGTTCCTCACCTCCGAAGTGCAGAGTGTTGGTACTCAGATCCAAGATGATGTTGTTCTGTGCCAGGAAGTCCAGTCCGATGATCACTTCATTTGATACGTCAGCCACAAGCACTGGATGCTTTATCGCCCGTCGACCAATGACGTACTCCAGTGATGCTTCGCCATGTACCGGTGCGGTCTCTCCGGTCGCGGTTATTAGCTGGAGGTTCCTATGTGTGGGTTCCACTCTCCACTTCGGGATCACGGTGGGACTGACGATGGTCCTCGATGCTCCCGTGTCGATTAGCATGGGCCAGCTCTCTCCGTTGACGACTCCGTCGACCATAAGGCTGCTATTATCCCTCCGTAACTGCCGGGGCTTGACGGTTGTCACAAGCCAACCTTTGCCCTCCAAGGCTGGCTGATACTTGCTTTCCTGGGCCGCGCGGTTTCCCTACGACTGACTGTCCCGACGGAATCCCTTGGTGGCGGCGATCACCGCAGTCCTTGCTCAGGTGGCCTCTCTTACGGCAGGTCCAGCAGGTCGAATATCCTCTTCCGGGCCGCCTCTCCGGATGTCCTTCGGCTACGTTTTTGTTGGTGGTACTGCGATTCTTGAAGAACCGGCCTAGCACCTCCATCAGTTCATCGGCCAGGGGCTTAGTCTTGTCGGCTTTGGCTGGTTCGTCGACGTCCACCTGACGCACCCGTGCGCGCATTCTAGATACCTGCCTTGTCGTCTCGAACTCAAGTTCGTGGCTAAGCGCATCTGCCAGGGTATTATTGCGCGCGAGTCGCAGCACCTGTTGAGTGTCCGAGTCCCGTAGCCCGTCGGTGAAGGTCTGCGTCGCAATCTGTTCCAGGAAGTCGGCCGGCGCTGTTGGATAGGCGAGCCTTACGAGGCGTGCGATGTCCATCTCGAACTCCTGCAGGGTTTCCACGTTCTTCTGTACCCGGGTCCGGAGCTGCATCTGGTAGGCCTGCTGAAGATGTCTATCGCCATATCGGGACTCCATATGGGCGATCAGAGAAGCGTAGTCCTGGGATCCATTCGGGATGGCCTGAAGGACGTTAAGGGCGTCACCTCTCAGCGCTACAATAAGAGCTGTAGCCTTTTCTGTGTTGTTCCAGTTATTTATGGAACAGGCTGCCTCGAACTGACGTACGTAGGTGCTCCCCGGGACCTTTCCGTCGAAGGTTGGGGGCGTCACTCTGCTATGTCCCGTTCCTGATATTCCCGGTGTAACGGTGGGCGGGCGTCGGCGCAGCTCGGCAACTTCCTCTTGTAGAGCGTTGAATTTCTCTTCCACCCTCGTCAGTGGGCGTTGGCGCAGCTCGGCAACTTCCTTTTGTAAGGCGTTGAATTTCTCCTCCACCTCCTTCAGCGGGCGTTGGCGCAGCTCGGCAACTTCCACTTGTAAGGCGTCGAACTTCTTTTCCACTGCCGTGACATCCTCACGTAGATCCAGTTCTAATTTCTTCAGGTCCTGTGTCAACTTATTCTGACCGTCTTCCATCTTCTTCTGGCCGTCCTCTATCCTCTTCAGGTCCTCCGCTAGCTTATTTTGACCGTCTTCCATCTTCTTCTGGCCGTCTTCTAGTTTGGCAGTTAGGTCCTCGGCTAACTTCTTCTGGCCGTCCTCCATCTTCTTCTGGCCGTCTTCCATCTTCTTCAGGTCATCCTTCAGGTCCTTGGCTAATTTCTTCTGGCCATCCTCCATCTTCTTCTGGCCGTCCTCCATCTTCTTCTGGCCGTCTTCCATCTTGGCTTCCATGCCACTTAACTTTTCTAGCAATGCTGCAAATTGCGCTTCCATTTTAGATGTTTGTCTTGTAAAGGGCATGCACTCACAGGAAAATTAAAATTAATAAAATGACCTGCTCGGGTTTTGAAACAAGGACCGTCAGGTGTTGTGCTTGTGTTTGAGTTCGTAATCCGGCTTCTGACACCAGTTGTTACGTGCCACCCCCTAGTGGCACTTTTGTTAACTGGATTACGGTGGGTTGAAGCGCAACACAGATTGTTCCTTTAAATGAAATAATTAACTTTATTGCGGCCAGAAAGATACACCACCTAACAGCAAATACAAGCAATTAGAGCCCTACTCCAGTTTCCTCAAGTATCTTCCTTATGGAGAGCTCTTGCCCCCTTTCACTTGTCAACAAACCACAGAAGTTAATCCGTCCTAATGAGTCAGGTGGCCTTGACAGAAACTACCTGCACCTCTTCCTCATGTACACAAACTACAGTTACTTACGATAACTTGCTACACGCTGCTTCGCTGTTCACAAGCTGGGAAACAATGTCACTGGATTTCGTAACTCGCACGGCACTTCGCCACAATACGTCTGTCGCTCAGTGAAATCACACTCGCTCAAAACACAGGCAGTCCTCTGTATGCTTCTCACTCCCTCGCTGTCAAGAGAATCGGCTTCACTAGGGGTTTCGCAAGTCACCACATTTCTGTCGCTCAGGATAAACGCTCGCACTAGCTCGAAAAAAACAACAACTGCTTGACATGTCGCTCTTATACAGCAGGCCGGTGACTCAATAAATGCTTCTAGACCCATCCAGGGTTCACGGCTTCTCGAGGTTTCCTTCACTGGCTGAGTCACGAATATTCTGGACCATCCCTTTGTCCTAGTAGTCCTGTTGCATAAGGCGCACGCAATACACTGAGGCAGAGCAGCCCAGCCCTGGGGCAGTTGTGACTCATGCGGGGAGCGATGAAACAAACTCACAGCCGTAACACTATGTTGGATATCTAAGAAGTTAAGAATGCGAACTGTACCAAAATTGGCACACTCCGAGATAGGCCTAAAAACATTCCAGATTAAGTTTCAGGAGCCCATTCATGACAATGTAGTCAACGTGATTCTAAGCCTGCTCTTAGGTCTAATTTCAAATTCGTGTAATTTCTATACTAACAAATGGATTTCAAACAAATTTCGTATGTGCTTTGTGGACCATATCGGATATGACTATGCGTATTATTAAGAGCCAGCAGGGCTGCCAACTGTTAATACTCTCTCTATTCATTTTTCTTAATTCCAATATATCCAAAATTATGCAAGCCAACAGCTCTACACTTGAACAAGTGTAGTACCTGGCAGTCAAGCTAAATTTGGAATAACTGACAGATGTCAGTGCTGCCAACATGGTTCTATATGTGCTGATAGGTGCAATTTATAAATACTTGTAACTTCTATACTACCAAATCGATTTCATCCAAAATTGGGACAATAATAAATCATAATATTTCAGAATAATTCTGAGCAATACATACATGACATTATTGCCAACATGATCTTAAATTTTAAGAAAAGGTGGCTCTTTAGTTCGTCACGGACATACTTGTTAATTTTTGGTACGGTACCATCCCAGCATTTTCCTGATACATAAGTGGTGAAAATTGAATAAACAGATAAACCACTTCTAAGTTCGTTCAGAAATGGTTAAAGGTATATAATTATTCCGTGTACCTTTTTACAGGTTAGTATGTGTCAGTAGGTAAGTGTTATTTCCCACCCAATTTCATTGGACACATTTACATGTTGGCAGAATGAAAAACAATAATTTGTAATTTCGATGTAGGCTATTATTCTTCCCCTGAACAATAACTAACTAACAAACAAACATACAAACAAACTGAAAAACAATCGTTATACTGGATTATGACATGGGAATCGAACCCACCTATTCTCATTTCTGTCTCACGAGCAGTGGTTTAGTTGGACCGGAACGGGCCGGAATGCCGTTCCGGAAAATATCTTCCCGCTTTAGAATGACGTAAAAATTTTACTTTCAGTAAGAAAATCGTTTATAATCTATACATAGCGCTGAAATGTCACGGTTGTACTCTAGCGGACTAATATGGAACCTTACGGTTTTTTGTTCATAAAATACGGTCGCTTTTACACTCCTGGGCGTTTTTCTGGTTCTCTAAGATTGGCTACACTGCTATTGGATACGGAGAGCGGGAAGTGAGCACAACAACTTTCTTCCGCTCGTTATGTTTGTGTGAATCCAAGTTTTATTTTATGTTTTGCTCGATGTGTTGCTGTGAAGCAGATATTACGGAATCTCTCTGCAGTTAATGAACATCAGTAGCCCCGTAGTACCTTTCAAGTTTTCCAGTGACTGTGAAAGTGAGGTGTGAGTCTCAACTTGTGACAATGAGTTTACTGTACTTAAGTGGCTGGGTTCAAAAAAACGTGCTGGGGATGAAGATGATGAATCAAAGAATACTAAAAAGGTGTGTGATGGCTCAAGTAAAAACGAAACTGAATGGAGTTCCGAGAACATTAGTTTCATTAAAGACGTGAGTATAGAGATAGACCCTGGGTTAAATGTTGCTAAAACGTGTGATGCTGATTCAAGGGAGAATCTAGGTTATGGTTCTACACCTTCTACCATCGACTGTGAAATTCAAGGACCCACCTACCGAAAACAAGATTTTCCAGACTGTTGAAACGAGTCTCAGTACCGTTATTTTTTGTCAGAGAACGGTGGTTATTTGCAGGAAATAAAAATTTAGGCTGCAATATATGTAAAGAGGAAAGTAAATTAGGATTAGGAGTTTCTAAAGGGGCAGGACTTAAGCTAATGAAAGTATGGGTAGAATGCAAGGTTCATCCCAACGGAAATAATATTAATCAACAACAAACAAGCCTTAGGAAAAAAATATTTGAGCACAACAATTCAGAATCTCACAAAAAAGCTATGTTACAAAAATCAGAATCCAATAAAAAGATATTTGAAAGTTGCTTGGACACTATGAATGTCAAACACCTAGAAACCACCATTCGAGTATTTCGAACAGCCTACTCAATTGCGAAAAGAAACAGACCCTTCGTAGACCTACAGGCTTATGTTGAACTTCAACAGTTAAATGGTTTAGATGTGGGACGAGTTCTTCATACAAATTTTAGTTGTGCTAATATTATTGAACACATTTCACAGGAAATGAGAAATAAAATAGCAAAATCTATATCAGAAAATCAGAGGAAAATCAGTATTATGATTGACGAATCAACAACAGTTAGTGTAAAATCTGTGTTAGTATTATGTTTGAGATGTGCTCTTTCAGATAACTCTGAAGTTGGTTCCTTTTTCTGGGACTTGATAGAACTTGAATCAACTACAGCAGATGTTATTACTCGAGAGATATTGAAGAATCTTTCTTCATATGGGATGAATGAAAACTTTCTGGCAGAACATTTAGTTGGTCTAGCATGTGATGGGGCCTCTGTAATGTTAGGTAGAAAAAATGGAGTTGGAGCACAGTTTTTAAAGTTATTTCCAGATATAGTAATCTGGCACTGTTTAAACCATCGCTTGGAATTGGCCGTTTCTGATACAAGGAATGAAGTTACAGGTGTTAACCATTTCCATTCTTTCTTTGACAAATTGTATTCTTTATACAGCATGTCTCCCAAAAATCAAAGGGAACTCAACATTTGTGCTGCTTCACTGGAACAAAGAGTTAAGAAGATTGGGAAAATATTTACAATAAGATAGGTAGTTTCAAGCCAGAGAACTGTAAAAGCTGTCTGGGAAAACTACAGTGCTCTAGTAAAACATTTTAGTGAGGCCAAAAATGACCACCAGAGAGACTCCAAAGAAAGGGCAAAATTCCAAGGTCTAGAAAATATGTTAACTTGTGTAGAATTTCTAGTAAATATTGCAATTATGTATGATGCTTTTGTTGAGTTAGCTGATTTGTCATTAGAGTTGCAGAAAAGAGAGACAAGTCTGACAGAGGCTCAAAATGCATTCAAGCGCACTATAAAAGTGTTTTAATCTATGTTCAACTCAGCTTCTGGAGAATACAACAGAACAGTTCTTAAAGCAGCAGAAAACAAAAAGTTTAGAAACATAGGATTACATGATTCTAAAAAAAAGTTGTAAAAATTGACAGAAAGCAGTTTTTCAGAATTCTTGTGAACAATTTAAATAACAGGCTTATGGAAAATGTGTCCACATCATCTCATCTTGGTTCCAGCTCTAGTCAGCAGAGACATGAGAGAATGACAATAGTTATCAGTGATTCAAATGTACTATACATAAATAATTGGCCCTCCACTTCTACTTTGGATATCTGCTATGGTGATGAGAGTGTCGGCAACCTTTGTGACTTTTTCCACATGTCAGACAAGAGGAGGTACATTAAAGCTTTTAGAAAGTATGTCGAGACCAAGGAAATTCCAGTGGAGCTGATGCCTTTAATCAAGACTGTACAGACCATTCCCATCTCTTCAGCTGAAGCTGAAAGAGCTTCCAGTACCATGAATGAGATCCACACCGAAAAGAGAAATAGGCTGCTGGTTAAAAGATCAAGCGGACTTATTTTCATAAGCAGCGTAGGACCTCCAGTGCATTTATTTAACCCACAACCATATGTAAAGTCATGGCTACGAAAGGGGAGACGTTCAGCTGATGAAACAACTTGTCGGAAACACGAGGCCTCTGATTTTGACACCCAATACGAGTCCATTTGGAAATTGCTGAATTAATAAAGTGAGTTCCTGTAAATATTTTTTTCCAACTAAATCACTGCTCACGAGCCAGAGTGTACCCCATTACACCCCTTATTTTAGAAATACATTATATAATCTTGTTGGAAATCTAACTCGGGATCTTAAAATCTTGAGTCTGTATAACTCTGAAGAAGGTCGAGAAATGAAAGTTAAAATTATAAGCTGGTGTTCACTAATATGGGATCTCCAAGATGGCGCTAATATCCCTGTCTCTGCTAAGCTACTACAGATGGTGTAGATTTATTATGGTACGAATCTTCCATAACGTTAATGTTTATAATAATAGATGAGTTGGACTCAAGAACTAATGGCACCACAAAGTACATTAATAAACCACTAGCTGAGTTATGCCCTGCACGTATGTGCATATATTCGGGTGCTGTCAGGAATCACCCGGCATAGAATATATTACTTTAAGCGTTCACTCGCTGGGTGGCAGCACTATCGCAGCTTGCTTTATTGAAAACTGTACCAGACATAATTAATGTATTCACTCGGACACACTCCAGATTAATTTAGTAATACAACTGGTTTCATCCATCAAGCCCATGGAAGCTTGTCTTCATTAGAAATGTGATTCCAATGAAGCAGCAAAGAATGCCAGTATTGTTTTGTCAATCAATCTATATCTTAATTAAAGATACTGGCTGCGTAAAGCACCGGTAACGATCTTGCTTGCTGTGCCCACGGTTGCAGGATCATATCCTGGCGCAGCCATTTGGGGGAGCCATGTCAGTATATTTACTGGCACGTTGAAGTTTCCCTACGGGGAAAAATTCTGGCTCATCCGTCTCTCCATAAAGGCACAGTAGTTGAAAGGGGCTAAAAACCAATAACATTATTATTATTGTTATTATTATTTAAGTACTCTTCTCTTTGATTTCTGGAAACACCTATAAATCAAAGCACAGCAATAATCTACTCCAGGTGCCCACAACTTGTGAGATGTGGGCAATGAGACGTAGCGAGGAGGAAATGATGTAGTAGCTATAGATGTATTATTTCATTTAATTTAAATGAATTACATTTAATTAAAATTAACAACTTAATCTAGTGAATATAAAGTAATTTAATTTCATAATTTAATCTAATCTAATGCAAATTAAGTAATTTACTTTAATTTAGCCTACTTTAATTTAATGTAATAACTATGATCAACAATTTAATTTAATTGCATCATTTTAAAATCTAATTTAATTTAACTTAATTTTAATGAATTTAATAATCTAATGTAATGTAATTAATTTAGCTTGTCACGGTGGGTGAGTGGTTAACGTGTCGGTCTACTAACACCAAGCTTGCAGGTTCGCTCCTGGCCGTGGAAAGTGATTTTTGAAAGGCGGCAAGAATTACGATACGCATGTCATACGATGTTGGCATGTCAAAGAGCCCATTTGAATTCAGTAGGCCGTGTTCATAATGGCAACATTAATCACGGGGGTTTCCGCCAACACAACGTTCCTCATTTCTCTACTAGAAAGCGCTATAGTGTTCAAGGAGCTTAGATATTTAACCCCCTTGACTTTCATAGTGCTTCAAGGAACAACGAAATTTGACATGCAAGCCGTCACCTGAGGCCATACGATATTCTTCTTCTTCTTCTTTCTTCGTTTAGGCCAGCTATGAACCACGTCATTTCAACTGCTTCCGTCTTTGGGCCTTGATCTTAGCCCTGTGTTCACGCATTCGCTGCCTGTGAGACTCCTCTCTTTCATCAGACCAGTTCTTGCCGGTTTTTAATTTCGCTTTTTCTTGGAATTGGTGGTGTGCTCCAAGCCTTTCCTTCAAATGATCACGTTCCATAATGTTTGCATCTCGCAAATCCTTGTCTACCTCACCAGGGGCCCTTGGTTTGTTGTTAAGAAAATAGGTAAATATCCGACTGGCGATTCTCTCGGGTTTCATACGAGTAATTTTAATTTGAATTAATCAAATTTAATTTAATTTTAGTTAAATAATTTAATTTAATCGAACTTAATTTAATTAATTTGGTTTAATTATTTTATTTAATATGTTTGATTTAATTTAATTTAATTAAGAGATGCCTTTGGTCCTCCTCTATAATATCCACATGCCTTGTTGCTCCCCAAACGGTTTAGCTTCATGCATTATGATGTTGTAACAAAGAGAGAGAGAGAGAAAGAAAGAAAGATAGAAAGACAGATGTTGTTTTTGATTTATTTAGGGACTTTGTGACAACGTGTTCATATAGCCCCTTGTACTTTTATGTAAATGGAATCTGTTTGATGACCTGTGCAATGCTAATAGCTGTACTAGTATTTGTATTTTAGTAATTGAATTTAGGATTTGATTAGGAGGAGGCCGTAGTCTTAATTTAGAAACCACCACACCATTTGCATGAAGAAGAATTTGCAACCATGGAAATTCACTTCTAGAATGATTGAGTTGGTAATTGAACCGACCTCCCGATTGTGCCTCACGAGGCTGAGTAGGTCCCGTTCCAGCCCTCAGACCAGAATTACATTTCTTGGCAAGGCTGGGAATTGAACCTGGACTTCCACGGTGTCTGTCAGGAATGTTAGTGACCACACAACCAGGTGGACCCAAAAAAGAAAGAAAGATAACTTAGCACTGTTCTCTCCTTGCGTATAACGTTGTGTACCTACATTATTTTCTTCTTCATCCATTTCTCTCTACCCCATGGCGTTAAATCGCGCACTGCGACGAGGAGCTACAGTAAGTAGCAAGACCGGAGATCAGTGGTTCGAATTTCGGCGCTGACGGTGGCTACCCTGAGTGTGATTTTCCTCCAGGATCCCCCCACTTCCTCCAGGAAAATGCTCTGATAGTACCTTATGTCCCCAATACAGTTACACACATTACTATAGTGATATTACAGAAACATAAGTTATCAGACAAGCTCAACTCACATTTAAGTGTACGGGGTTGATGACCAGCTTGTCCCTGAAATAAACCAACAACAACATCTTCCATTTCTCTTTAGCATTTAGCCCACCACGTAGCATCACTATGAGCGTCCATTGTCTCCATTCAGCTCTAATTTGGACCATATCAGGATAAAGATTTGTGTTCTTCATGTTACAGTAGTGCAGTGAATCGACCCACCGCTGTTTCGGTAATATCCTAGATCTCGTTCTGACGACTACTAATGTGTAGCTGCTCTTCGCAGCATTGTGTTGTTTTTTTATCCCGTAAACTGTCAAAACTATTGCAGTGAACCTTCGTGCATTATTTCCTGTATCAGTATAGATTAATATGTTAATATTAATATTTAGGCCTATATAGTAGTGGCTCAGTATATAAAGTTTCGCTTTGATTGCTTGAATAGGTTGCGAGAAATAAAATTATCTTAAAAAATTGTATATTGGCTTTCACGGCCAGTGAATTAAAACTTAGCAATTTTTCCAGTTTTTTTGCCGGGCACGGACACCAAGAGCCCGCTGATGAGCCAGCTTGGTGTTCCTAGGTGAAACCCCCACACAAGACACGGCATAAACCCAGTGTAATGGGGCGATATGAGAGATATTTGGGAAATAAATTAACATAAAATGATGAATGATATGAAAATGAGACAAAATTAAATTATGCACTTGTGTTCTGTACTTACCTTTGGAGTACACTAAAAATGATATGATATGATATGGGCGCCAGACTTTAGATAGTCAAAAGAAGGGGATTGCACAGCTACTCATTGGCAGAAAACAAGATATCTTATCCCCGGTCGAAGTGAAACCGTAGTACTCAAACCGATTCAGCATTATGAAGGATAGTTGGGTTTGCCTTATATAATATTACTAACTACTATAAATGAGGGTCCTGACATTGACTTAAATGAATTTAATGAATCTAGGTAACAAATATAAAAAGAAAAACACAATAAGAATAGTTACAAATTTGAATTTAAAGAAAATTTACTGCGGCTCAACAGATAAAGGATAATGAATGGATTTAACTAAAAATGAACATAAGCTTGATTTTACATGGCCTGAGAGACGTGAGATAAATCATGATCTTCGCTCACCTCTTGAAGTATTGTCATATATATATATAATATGACTGATGTCCTCGTTGATCCGTCCCGTAGTTGACATGTTGTTGTACTTCCTGCATGATGCCTCGCTAATATTTTCCTCTGAATGTATAATGTTGGATGGTCGATGCTCAGGGAACGACGGCTTGCTGGCGACTCCCAACTCACGTTACACTGACTCCCAGTACGTAGGACTACTGGAGTGACTGAATGAATAATAGTAAGTGTTCTTGCTCTCGCTTGAGCTACTGTATTTATAACATCTTCAAGTTTTTGTCGATAATATGGTTCTTACAGTCCACCCTTTCAATTAGACACAGTCTATAAGTCACTGCTCCTTCACGAACAATACTCATCAGGAATACTGACATTTCCATTATAGAATATGCCATGTCTTCAGTTATTTCGACACAGCTGCCAGGGTTTCTTACATTCATTTGGGGTTGAGAATGTTTCTTAAAGTCCAACCCTTTCAATTAGACACAGTCTATAAGTCACTGCTCCTTAACGAACAATACTCATCAGAACTACTGACATTTCCATTATTGAATAATGTCATTTCTTAAGTTATTTCTCCACATGCAAGGGTTTCTTACATTCATTTGGGGGTGAGAATAGATTTACCACTACCGGCACTAATAGTGACCGGAAACCGCATCGCCTGCCTTTGTCACTCGCTAGGACCTTCTTCAGGAAATAACATCAATTGTAGAAATGCAAGCGAACCTGTCACTTCCCACGTCTCTCTGACAACTAACTTGACAACCATTCGAAAATGAAAATCTGTTCAGAATGATTTGAGCTGCTTACAGACAAATAAAATCGTGTAGCATGGAATACTACTTAATAAAAAATTAATATATATATAAATAAAACGAAAAAGATTAATTATTATAAATATAAAAGCTTGGGGATCGAATCGTTACACCATAAACATTTCTGAGTTTTATATATATTTAAAGTTTCGCACGGCTGCCATCTGTAATGTTTAACCAATGAGAATCGGGTACCGGTAGTTCGAAAATAATGGTTTAAACTGTCAGCTCAAACACGACGGATAACTATTTTATTGCACTGTATTCCACGGATAACTGAAAGGACATCCTATTGAATAATGCTTTCCATTGAGGGTAAGCATGAAGATGACTTTTAAAATTTTGCCTACTACCTAACTCCAAAGATCTTGTATCCCCACCACCACTGCGCACTCATTTTTCCCTTTTATTCAAACTACGAAACAGTACAATTGTTTTTCCTCTACTGTGTCTATGAATTCAAAATACTGATCCATTGATTGAATGAATGAATAAAGCTTGTAGTGTCCCTAGAAGGACAAAGACCTCCCTCGTAAATGGGAGCTCGTTAATTACATCTCATGTGATGAGCTAGTCACGTGAGATGGTTAATTTTGTCACTGTGATACTCATAAGGTTTACTTACTTGAACCGCCATCTTTCTAACTCCTTCCAATCCGTTCTGCGTCTTGCAGTCCTGGACCAGTGGGGTCCTAGTAACTGTCAGAAGTCATCCACCCATCTTCTTCCCGGTCTGCCGCTACTTCTTTTGACTGTGTATGGGTGCCACATGGTTGTTCTCTGCGCCCATTAGTCGACTACAAATGAAGGCAAACGATATAATCGAACTGTGCCTGATCCAATGAGCTCATATCTGCTTTATGTTGTCTGTAGTTAAATAATTAATATTGTTAAGTCCCAGTGTCGGTTCAAGGTGGAACCATACCGGATATTCAACCTCGAGTCAACCCAGTTCATTATGGTCAGCAACTACCGTGCTGGTTCATTATAAAAGCTGCGAACTCAGGTGTGTGAGGGACAGTCAGGGCACGACAGAGACGGAAGTCTGGAGGTGAGGTCATTTGCCTGCCGATCGGGAGATCGGGCAAGCGTCGAACGCTCGTTTACCAAGGGGTACAGAGCTGAGCCGGTACTTGAGAGCACCTTTACGCCCTTGAAGGGATAAACTGGCAGTTAAGCATAGATCTCTTTTAGTGGGGAGCATCCTCTGATTTATGTATCGCCTTCCTTATGCATAGGGGTGTGCTTGTGATCGCTATTAGAAGCTATCGGTAGGACACGATAACGATCGTGGTACTTGATCTTGCAGAACCCCTGATCAGCCTTTGGCTTAAGTCCGTGCCATCAGGTGGGGTCAACAATTGAATTTCAAAGTTTTAAATAGAATTTTCTCGTAATTTAAATATCCAAACGCAATGAAACTTAGCAAATGTTCATATACATTGGAATGCACTGGTATCTAATTTAGTTCAATTGTTTATATAACATTAAGATGGCGGCAGTGCGAGTTTCGAAAATTAAGTTTTTATTTCTTGTGTTCTAATCAAGCGATCGAAATCAACATTTGCATAATGAACGTACACAATAATCATCATCTAATAGTACATAACTCAATGGCCTACATATATTAAAATCCAACATGGGGACCATCCAAAATATTTAGTCAGTTCTCAATATCTATTAATCTACTGCAGGAATCAAACTGAAATTTTGTAAGTGTATAGAGGCTACAAGCATACGCTCACCTATGGGACGTTCAATAACCTGGCGAGTACAAATGCAACATGGCGGCGACGCGAAATTTAAATATTCAAATTGACGTTTCTTGCGTTTTAACCATCCGAGTGCAGTGAAACTTGGTACAGTAAATCCTTATACGAATGGTAATCCACTGGCATCTAATTTATTTCAATTGTTTCCATAACCACAAGATGGCAGCTGTGCGAAATTTTAAAATCTCCTTGTTACTTATTGTGTTCTAATCATGCGATTGATGTTTGAATGCTACACGTACACAATAATCTATATGTAACAGCACATAACTCTAGGACCTACATATATAAAATCCAACATGGCAACCATCCGAAATATTTAGTCGGTTCTCAGTATCTACGAATCTATTACATCAAACAAATTGAAATTTTGTGTGTAGATAGAGGCAATTAACATAAGTAGGATATATGAAAATAGTCTGTATAGTTCTTCATGGAACTACTTGTTACTTCAGTGTTCAAGATCCGTTATCAATCCACTGTCATTTCAGGGCGTGAGCAACCACTCATCGAGGGACATGAGAACTGAATCAACGAGTTTGTGGACGGGTGACTCAAACATAATCACCTTATGACCTGGATTGTATATTTCAATGCTCTATGTTAAGCACCAGAGGGATGCTGGTGTCCAGGCGGGTGACACAGTCAGTGCATCCCCTTGCTGCTGTGGCACTTAACCTAATGACTGTCTCCCCCACTCCTCTTTCAAACCAAGAGGGTGGCACTGCATTTTCATCTACCACCCTAAAGTAACTGCTCTTTGTTCTGTGGGTAGGCCATCTCTAACGAGAGCTTCATGTATTATCCAACATTGCGATATCCATTTTCAGATGGCTTAATACACAAAGACGTTCGTTAAAGAAAGTGCTACCTTCATCTGATCCAGATCTAGAAGAATAAACAAACAAACAGACTCTGAGCGTAATGAGAGAGTGAAGGGCTTGATGAAAAGGCCTAAATACACACTTGAATACAATTCTTTCTTGTAGGCTATATCTTTGCTCTTTTGCACCGGTGGAATGGATACCACAATCTCGGTGACTATTTTATTTTGGTTTGCGGTTCAGTAGAACCTACTAGTTTATTTCATTTCTTCATTAATTCATTCAATACATATTTGCTTACCTGCATGTCTTTTCAAGAGGAAGGATTTTCAGCCCGAAGGCTGGTTTGCACCTCCGAAGAGTGGTGGAGTTTACTGACGGTAGGATGGCGAGTTATTATCCTACCCCCACCCAAAGAACGTGGATTTCTCAAAAACGTTCACCCAACCAAGTTCGAGACGACGCCCCATGTTGCTTAACTGCAGAGATCACATGGGATCTGGCGTTTCAACATAGCCAAGTCGTAGGCTCCTGTCTTTACCAACAAGATAATCTCATTAGACTCCAGAAACTGCATTATTCTTGGCATTAATATTACATGTTGTTCATCAAAATATAATAATGTTGTTGTTGCTTTAGGTTTCCTAAGAAATATGAATATTATGTTCAACCCTTTATAATTCTGATCTGAGGGCTGGCTCGTGAGGCAAAACTGAGAAGAGGTGGGATCGATTCTTACCTCAGCCATCCTGGAAGTGGTTTTCCGTGGTTTCCCACTTCTACTCCAGGTAAATGCCGGGGTGGTACCCAAAATGAAACAACAGCAACAACCTAATGACAACGACTGGCTGCGTGGCTCAGTGTAACGTTCTCGCCTACTGTCCCAAGGTTGCAGGATCAAATCCTGGTGCAGTCAGCTGGCATTTGAGGATCCGCAAATGCGATGGAGCTGTGTCAGTAGATTTACTGGCACGTTTAGATCCCCTTCGGAGCGAAATCCCGGCAACCCGTCGTCTCTATAAACCGCTGTAGTTAACATAGACGTGTAAAAACCATAACAATATTATGTTGCTACGTTCATTACATTATAACAACAGTCAGTAAGAAGCCTAAGATCTAAGTTGTCGACCACCCATGCCGTCACGGCTAGCGTTCTTGGCTATTGGCCCGGTGGTCCGGGTCGAATTTCCAGCCCGGCCAAGAAATGTAATTCTGGTCTGATGGGTGCGGGGTACGCTCGGCCTCGTAAGGTCAAAATGAAAAGTAGTGGGTTAGATTCCCACCTCAGCGATCCTGGAAGTGGCTTTCCATGGCTTCCAATTTCTACTCAAGATGAATACCCGTATGGTTCCAATCTTAAGACCACGGCCGCCTCCTTCCCAATCCTCACATAAATTACGAATACACAAAATTGTACAGCCGTCACAATGACACAGGTCATCAGACAAATTCCACACTCACCAAAGTACATGGGACGAAATAACCACAATGACCAAACCCCTCAAATGAAACAACAACAATATCTAAGTCATTGACGCCAATCAAATTACGACCACCACACAGTAAGAAGAATTCAATAGCAACATCTGAACAAGCAGCTAGAACTGTGAAGCAACTGTGAGAACTACTAAGAACACGCGAAATTCAAGCTTTGTGTGCATGTGTTCAGAACGGAAGAGGTGTGAAGTTGGTTATGCAGTCATTGTAGTGAGTTTGACCGTTTACCACATATGCAAGTGATATCTCTTACACAAGACTACCTTTTGAAGAATATTTCTGATATCCTTCCATGTCTGTTTTTAAGTTTTAATTGTATGTGTGACCGCCATCTTGAATATAACAATTCGACACACTTGTGCTTTCAGCAATGTGAAGCTCTTTCACCGTCCTGATTTATTGCCAAGTTTCGAAGCTGAACGTGTATTAGTTCTTGATTTATTGATTTTAATACTGTATATTCAATATTCAAGATGGTGCATGTGCCTGATAATCAAAATTATATATCTTATCTTATATACATATAAAAAGGAATGTCTGTGTGTTCGTCTTTTATGCGTTCATAAACCATTCATCCGATTGCGATCAAATTTTGGTGAGATGTTGTAAACACTTCCGTGAGGTTTATAGGCATAGTTAATCCATTTCAAAATAGATAGCGCGCGAGTAGTTTAAACAAATGCGTAATGGCGATGCGTTCATATACAATTCATCCGATTGCGATCAAATTTTGGTAAGTTGTTGTGCATAGTCCCGGAAAAGTTATAGGCGTAGTAAATCCAATTTACAATAGATGGCGCGCGAGTATCTTCAACAAAATGGCGTGCGTTTGTTTCAAGAAAGTCCCACATGCGTTCTTATGTCATTCATCCCATTGCGATGAAACTTGGGTGAGATGTTCTGTACACTTCAGGTAAGGTTTCTGGCTTAGTAAATCCACTTAACAATAGGTAGTGCACGAGTAGATTCAACAAATGAGCGACGACGGGCGAAGCGTTTCAACAAAGTCCTGTATGCGTTCACATACCATTCGTCCGATATCGATGAAACTTGGGAGAGAGGTTGTGTACACGACAGGCAAGGTTTCTGGCTTAGTAAATCCATGTTATAATAGGTAGCGCACGAGTAGATTCAACAAATGAGCGACGACTCGCGAAGATTTTCAACAAAGTCCCGTATGCGTTCATATAATATTCGTCTGATAGCGATGAAACTTGTTTACATTTCAGGCAAGGTTTCTGGCTTAGTAAATCCACATTACGATAGGTAGAGCACGAGTAGATTCAACAAATGAGCGACGACGCGCGAAGCGTTTCAACAAAGTCCCGTATGTGTTTATATACTATTCATATGATAGCGATGAAACTTGGGTGAGATGTTGTGTACACTTCAGGGAAGCTCTCTGGGTTAGTAAATCCACTTAAAAATAGGTATCGCACATGTAGATTAAACAAATGAGCGACGACGCGCGAAGCGTTTCATCAATGTCCCGTATGCGTTCATATACGATTCGTCTGATAGCGATGAAACTTGGGGGAGATGTTGTGTACACTTCAGGGAATGTTTCTGGGTTAGTAAATGCACTTTACAATAGGTATCGCACAAGTAGATTAAACGAATGAGCGACGACGCGCGAAGTGTTTCAATATAGTCCCGTATGCGTTCATATACCATTCGTCCGATAGCGACTAAACTTGGGTGATTTGTTGTGTACACTCCAGGGAAAGTTTCAGGCTTAGTAAGCCCATGTTACAATAGGTAGCGCACAAGTAGATTCAACAAATGAGCGAAGACGCGCGAAGCGTTTGAACAAAGTCCCGTATGCGTTCATATACCATTCGTCCGATAGCGATAAAAGTTGGGTGAGATGTTATGTACACTTCAGGGAAGGTTTCTGGCTTAGTACATCCACTTTACAATAGGTATCGCACAAGTAGATTCAACAAATGATCGACGGCACGCGAATCGCTTAAACAAAGTCACGTAGCGATCAAATACCATTCATCCGATTGCTAAGAATCTTTGGTTGGATTGTTATGCACACTCCAGGAAAGGTTTCTGACTTAGTAAATCCGTTTTACAATAGGTAGCGCACGAGTAGATTCAACAAATGAGAAACGGCGCGCGTATCGTTTACAAAAATTCGTATGTGTTCATATACCATTCATGCGATTGCAATGAAATTTATAGAAATGTTGTTTCCACTCCCGCAAAGATTTCTAATTTAGTAAATCTATTTCACAATTTGTAGCGCACGAGTACATTCAACTAATGAGCGACAGCGTGTGAATCGTTTCAACCAAGTCCCGTATGCGTTCATATACCATTCACCCGATTGTGATAAAATGTTGGTGAGTTGAGTACAGTCCTACGAAAGTGTATGGATTAGTAAATCCGTTTTTCAATGGGTGGCGCACAAAAGATTCAACAAATGAGTGAAGGCGCGTGAATCGTTTAAACAAAATCCCGTATGCGTTCATATGCCATTCATCCGATTGCGATGAAACGTTCATGAGTTGTTGTGTATACGCCAGGGAAGGTTTTCGACTTAGCAAATCCATTTTACAATAGGTAGCGTACGAGTATATTCAACAAATGGGTGACGGCGCTCGAATCTTTATAACAAAGTCCCATATGCGTTCATATACCATTTATTTCATTGCGATGACACTTTGGTGAGTTGTTGAGCACGCTCCCATGATTTTTTTGAGATAGTAAATCAATTTTACAATAGTTTAGAGATGGTAAACGGAAAATAAATTAATATTGGCAATCAAAAGCACTTCAACAAACAAAGACACAACGCCAACACTTTCTTTGATTGGCATTGCAACGCATGCCGGGTACAGCTAGTATCTTATATATAAAAGTGAAAGTCTGTTTGTATGTGGGTGGTTTGTCTGTTCCATATACAAATCCACACCGTTCCACCAATCTCAACCAAATTTCGCATACACATAGTTTAGGACTCCGAAGGAACCGCTGGCTACATGAATTTTCGATAGTCTTTCTCATTGTTCTGCCTTCGGCCCTTTTGCACTCAAGCACAGGCTAATCAAATCATAAAATATACTCATGAAGGAATGGCAAGGCAGATAGTTTCCATGGCAACATAGCTCAAGTCAAGACACGGCCGACTGCGTGCCAGTTGCGCTCTGCACTACCGGTATAGAAAATGAGGATCTTTACTTGAAATCCCGTTAGTTACTTACTCAACTACTCACACAGCACTGTCAACCGAGTTTAGCATAACAAAAAAGCGGCTTCGGTGGCGTAGTCGGTAGCATGCTGAACTGCTGTGCCCAAGATAGCGGGTTCAAACCCGGCCGAAGTCGTCGGATTTTTTAAGAGCGATAAAAATCCTTCAGTATGCCTTCCTTCGGAGGGGAAGTAAAGCCGGCGGTCCCATGTCATAGATTTATGGCATGTAAAAGATCCTTTCACAGACTAAACTTGTGTAAAGCAAAGTTGTTTGGTTAGATTTCGTCAGAACGCTCTATCAAAGTTCCAACGTTCACTACTAGGTATCATTGATATCTGGTGGCGAAAGTTGGAACTACGTGAAATTGAACGGAACTTGTAGCTCACCCTTTAGGGTGTCCGCTGGAAGCAGCTACAGACTCAGGTGAGCCGAACATGTCCTCGGACACTCCCGGCACTAAAATCCATACGATAAATAAATAATAAGCATAACAAAGACATGACATTATCTACTATATATTTGTCAAATACCACTCACTCACTCATTCATTCATCACGAAATCTCAGAAACCACCAAACGGATTTGAATGAAATTTGGTATGCAGCTTCCTCAAGGACCGCAAATGCCCACTGAGAGAGGATTTTTGGATATTCAGGTTCTAAAGGGGTGTTAATGGGGTAGACATGCATTTCATTGAATAGCAATATCTCCCGATTGGTTTCATTGGGGGATGTGATACTCGGCATATTGAGACCGTCGGTGGAACTGCCAGGATAGCCAACAACCGCAATGACTTCCCTAACATCTCACCCGTCGAGCATAAACAAAAAAATTACCGTGAGGATCAGGTGAACTTCCAAATAGGCTAAAGCGGCACGAGAGTCCGTAGTCCACAGGGATCGTGGTACATGGTAACGATGGTCATAGACTGCCTAAGGAAAGGTTAACCTTAAAAACTAGACTGAGAAAATAAACATCCAGACTTATGTTAAAAACCGTGAAAATTTATTGATAAAATTCACAAGCCCCTAGCCTAGTTCGGAGGGTTACAATCGGCTAGTCCGCAAGCTAATAAACAAACAAAAATAAAGAGCAGGTCCCTACCTGAGAAGTTACGGAAAACCCTCGCGAAAGATCTAACTCACAATAATGAAGCAACAACAGCAAAACTAGGAAAATGGTACGACGCAAGTCCCTAGTTCAAGTTACAAAATCAAGCTAATATCAGAATTTACATTTAACAGGGTAGCAAAACAAATCTAAGTTAGGATGATACCATCTCCACATTTACATTTAACGTTAATTCGTCTAGCTAAGTCCTATCAGTTAATGACAAAATTTACGGCGATGACGTCCGTAATAGAAAACAATTACATTCAAATCTAAGTGTACAGCCATGAAAAAAATAACATTTAATTGTTCTTAGAAACTACGTGCTAACAGCACACAATAAGGTAACATGTAGGATTTATACACTTGTACATCATAAATAAGTAATGAAATAGACACAGTAGTTTTATTAAGACGCCTGCCTGCACCTTGGTTTACTCTTTGTAAGCCATAGTCATCTAAAGTGTGTGGTTACGGTGACGAATGCGTAGTTAAGACTACGTCTAACATCGCATGGCCTGCGCTCCACAAGCCACAAACTCAAGGTTCGAGCATGCTTCAGGTCGATTCAATAGTGTCAGCTGTCCTAGTCATTTCCACAAAAGGAAATTACCTTCATCTGCACGGCTATGTCAACAGTTCCAAAATGCAAAAGAACAAAGTTAGATAGAAAGAATTCGTTAGTTAGCTTTTGTTTTACCAAAATTATGCGTTTTATTATTAAGATGTCGGTTTAGGTTTATCGTTGGTTTATGGCGAATAATATTGACAATAGCCTGGGCACGGAGTGTCTCCACTGAGATCATTCTCCACCAAAAAGCCTCGACTCAACAGTCGGAATATAATCAACGAGCACTAACAACTCGGACACACAATAACACAAGTTACCAGCGGCGCAAAGCTCGCGTTCAAGAACTCTGGGACGGGCCTGCACACTACAGTTACCCTCCAATAACATCTGGTCCACGGGAACAATCCCGGACAAGGCATACGCAAAATACCTTCATACAATAACTTCCTGTTATAACAGGGTAGCCTACTACGTACTATAGAAAACCTGACATAACTGTACACGTCAAACGACGGTACACGCAACAGTGCGATTAACTAACAAAAACAATCTATAAAACATGTGATCAGATACAGGAATGGACACTGAGTTCCATAAGCTAAGTTGCAATGAAATGAAATGCGAATACAAAAAGTATTCTGTCCTTTGTCAAAGTAGTTCTGTCTCACAATATAACAGGCGTGCTTTCAAGGGCACTGGGTTACAAACCAGTTTTGTGTCGCTGGCAGGTTTCAACATTCCTGCGCTCCCCTGACACAACACAATGGCTATCAAGGCCGGCGATTTAAACAAATAAAACTATGCATCTGGCCTCTTCATAAAAAAACTTTACCATAGGTTAAAAACCTCGAAGAATACGTGTATAAAACACGCTATAAATCTGAATACAATAATACAATTCCGTCTTCCAAACCAAAGACGTCTAAATGATAGTGATGTCACTATTACTGGAGCTCTTTGCTCTCAAAAATATAATTCAGCAGTTGCTTGTACAACATCAAGTAAATGCGTGTCTTCACATGACACTAACAAAATAATAATTGTGACGCAGATTCCACACTCTGGATCTGCTTAATAATACGTTGGGAACTGGGTTCGATGCTTGACAACGAAACATTCCTTCTAATTATTAGGTTCACACTTGACCAAGAATAGCTTCTGAGCTTATTCAAAATGAAATATAATGCAGTTACAAAACTGGTAATTACAGTTGACTACCTAACTGATACGACCGTTCTAACGACAGTCAGGGGTGTAACAAAGACTGGCTGCAAAGAATGCAGTTAAAATAACCATGGCATCTGATTGCCATAACTAAAGTCAGCAAAGACTTGAAAAATCACCCTAAATAGGGTTGAACAAAATAGCCTCAAATGACTACGGACACGTTCAGCAAAAGATAGGCATTGACGTTCTACGACGTTCATCAGGCTGCACCAGGGCTGACCAAAATATCTGACCCAAGGATGTCTCACTCTAACTGAAATAAATGACATCTAATTAAACTAGTTACATTCCCTACCTATAAAAATGGCTGACACTGCGTTCGGTTGGTTCACAAACTACATTTAATCTACTATACCACCAGAAACTAGAACAAGAAAGGGGTGTCCAAAAACTCACGAAATGGAGAAGCTCTCACTCAGCCCTCTATTCAACAACAAGGGTTGTACAAAATCATCTCTGGCTCTCTGGATCGGTATTATCCTCATCAGGATTCCCATCTGGACTCCTCCAAAGACCAGGGTTCGACTGTCCCTGTCGACAACTTCGTGGATATAATGGATATGCCTGGAAATGGCATCCTTGGTTCCTTCCTACTCGTCCGCTGTTCTGGAAGTTCCACCATCATGCTGGTTCCCGAAGAAACTTCACCCTCATACCGTGATGGTATTAGCCCATGATGACGGTCTCAAACTTGGGGTAGAATAGTCCAATTACGTGGGTAGTGAAATAAGTTGCGTAATAATTCATTCTTTCACTTTCAAAAATATAATGTTCGTCGTAAATGTTATAGGCTTCAATTGTAGTAGATGACACAGCCTTTATTTCGTAGATGTGAATTAACATGTGAGCTAACACTGTTTTATGATTCTTCACGTGCTAGTGACGCTATTTTTATATCACGTAGCATCCGTGAATTATGCGTCGTTTTTGAATTGAAATATTCACTTTGGCAACTTAAATATGTCATACAATCATAATCACACTTATTCAAGATAGTTGTAACACTTTTACCTGTATATTTTCCACTAGGCACTTGGCCCTCCACAAACACGTGGGTACAAAAATGTGGTGTTACGGCAATGTTATGCAATTCACTATACTTGCCAATTATTATTTCCCAAAATGCTTCTGTGGCTCACTGTGCTTGAACAACAGTGAATAGTAGTATCCTCGTGCTCGATGGCACCTGATAATCACTTTCAACGCTCAACAGCGGATATTCTCTACGTCTTATAGGACAGATACAATTCCACGCCTACACAGGGCGGATTCTCCAGACGTAGTGCAAGGCACTGAGTGTCTCTAGGAAGTAGGTCGTCAAAACGAAGTCGTTGAGCGACTACTTACGTTCCTGTTTGCGTATCTGCAAGGGTATTACCTTACCTTAAGCGAAAATAACATTCTCCAAAATGTTTTAATAATGCAGCATGACGAAATGGAATATTCTGAGTCTTGTGGAAAGATAAAATTAATTAATAAGACCTCAGATAAATAATGAGCAGATTTCACCAAAGTCAATAGTGCGATTCACCGCTACTTCAAAGAGTATAGCGCGATCTCTCAGCTCCACGTGGCTTTCTGGGTGTGTTCAAAGGTACAACATCCCATCATAAATGTTCAGTTATAAAAAATATCACATGAACCTTAGCTCAGCGGGTTCATCTGCCTCTCCGTCGTTTCAAATAAAATGTTAGGATGACATTTTTATTTGCCTTGAAATTGATTCATGAGTGATATTTTTTTAGATTGGCTGCATCGAAGGTTCCAATACACTCTCCTGTCCTAATGTCTTCTATTACATAACTTCCATTGTTCAAAGGCTGTCGAACCCGACTAGGGCCATAATATAAAGACAGAAATTTTCCATATATGCGGTCTATAGAACTTGAAATTCCGGGTCTCCTTATGAGGATGAGGTCTCCTTCAACAAGTGGTTCTCTAAATCTCTGGCGTCTAGTTCTTCTCAAGCGCTTGGCAGCTTGTCTGTCGATAGTGTCCCTTGCAGCTAAAAGTCTGCTGGCATGTGATGGTTGTAAACAAGGTGGATTTACTATCACACGATCCCATATTCTCAGCGGCATCTGGTTCAAATGCAAGACCATAGGTATTTGACCAGTGCTCTCATGGACTGTTGAATTAATACATTTTGCCATAATAACTGGGACTTCAGTCCATCGCCAGTGTTCTTCTTGACAATATAATCGACAAAATTTTGCGATAATAGACATCACGCATTCTGCTGGGTTGCTCTCTGGATGGCGAATAGATGATAAAACATGACCTATTTCTAGTTCGTTCATTGCATTGGCAAATTCTGCTGAGGTGTACTGTGATCCGTAATCAGTCAACAGGAATTGTGGCTTTCCTGCCTCCGGTATCACTTGTCGTCTAATCCTCTGAATAATCTGATGTGCAGTGGCTTTCTGAATCGGATGAAGCATCGTATATTTCGTGAACACATCAATAGTTACAACGATGTAGCGATTCCCACGACGAGCTTTAGGTATTGGGCCATACAGGTCCTGTGCATATAACTCTCTAGGTTGAGTTGTGAGTATTGGTCTAGGTTGTTCCTTTAATAAGTGTGACGTGTACTTGTTCCGCTGGCATGCGTCGCAAGCGCGTAAACACTGTCTAAAGGTGGCTCCTAGCCCTTTCCAAGTAAAAGATTCCTTGATGGTTGCAATGGTCTTGTCTGTTCCACCATGTCCAATGGATAAATGAACCATAAGAATAACAGATTCTTGGTATCTCCTAGGAATAACTGCACGCAGTTGAGTGTGGTCCTCGTCCACACACTTGTACAAGACACGATGATAAATCAAATAATCATCTGTAACAGCAGCAATTCTTGCATAATGAGCAACCTGTGGATCCATTCTTCGTTCTAGGAAACGGATAATATGCCTGAGTTCCTCCTCACGTCGTTGTCCTTCAGGTAGATGACGAAGTCGGCGAAGGTGTTCCTCGCATTCTCCCTCGATGTTTATGGCATTAACAGTAGCTTCAGGATTCCGGCTGAGGATGTCGGCCAACATATTCTCTCTGCCTGGTCGATAAACTATTTCCAAATCAAACTGTTGGAGAAACAGCGTCCAACGTGTGATCCTGTCGCTTGCCAGTCTTGTTCGTAATATGAAGGTTAACGCATGGTGATCGGTCCTCACAATAATCCTCTGGCCTAACAAATGTTTCTGCCAGTACTCAAGTGCGTAAACAATTGCAAGTGCTTCAATCTCAGAGGAGAAGTAATGAGATTCATGTGCTCTCAAACGTCGACTTAAGATAGCGATGTAATGACGTTTCTTCTCATCATCCTCCTGCAGTAAGATGGCTCCTATTCCAATTGCAGATGCGTCAGATTCTAGAATAAAATTCCGGGAATAGTCTGGATATTCTAACTGAATTGAGTCCACAAGCATCTGTTTAGTTTTCCTGAAAGCTATCTCGCACTCATCATTCCAGGTCCATTTACAGTTCTTCTTCAGTAAACCTTGCAGTGGTGCGACAGTCCCGGAGTACTTCTCACAATGAGCAGCAAAGAATTGGAGAATTCCTAAGAATTGTCTCACGTGTTTCACACGGGTTGGCGTTGGAAATGCAGCAACAGTTCTGATCTTTGCCGGATTTGGTCTGTATCTTTCTCCATTGATTATGTGTCTCACAAATTTCACTTCTTTCTGGAAGAATCGACACTTGTCAAATTTCACCTCAAAGTTAGCCTGTCGAAGATTCTCAAAAACAAGGCGTAACGTCTTTAAATGCTCTTCCTCTGTTTCCGAAGCTATGATGATGTCATCCACGTAACATATCACCTTCTGCTTCACTTCAGGAGTCAGCTTGGCATCAAGTGCTCTGATTAATGCTGCTCCAGCATATTTCAATCCAAAGGGTAGTTTTCGAAAGACATAAGTGGTCTGATCAAACAGAAATCCAGTATATTTCTGAGTATGCTCAGATAATCTGATATGGTAATAAGACTGTACCAAGTCCAATGATGAAAATATTCTCTTTCCCTTGAACTTCCTGAGAATGTCCCTAATCTTGGGCGGTCTGTCGTGGTCAGGAGCTAGGCGTTCATTTAAGGCTCTGGCATCGAGACAAAGTCTCAAGCATCCATCTACCTTAACCGCAGGTGTTATAGGATTCAAGAAAGGAGTCGGTGACTTCTTGATTGTGCCTGCTGCTTCCATCTCATGGATCTTCTTAGCAGCTTCTTCGCGATGTTTCTCGGCAATCGGATAAATCTTCTTCTGGAATGGGCAATCATCCAGTAGCACAAGATCGTACTCGTAGTCCAATATCTCACCAGGTGTGGCGTCGAATATGTCCCTGTATTCGTTCAATATTGCATCAAGGTTCTCTCGTATGGGTGCTGATAATGATTCTGCCTGTTCGTCGGCATCTAGTGTCTCCTGAATTTCCTTGCCATTTTATTTTTCGACTACGTCGACTTCGGATAGGAATTCCGGTTCTTCTTCAATTAGGTTCATGGGTTCGTTCGGCTTGAACTCTACCGTATTACGTCCCATGTCAATGATTCCATCATATTTTCTAATTAAGTCTGCACCTAATATGGCATCATGATGCAAGCCCTTCATTACAAGAAATTCGTGCAAGTACACGTGGCTCGAAATCTTCAGAGTACATAGAATCTGGATTTTGCACGTTACAACGCGGTCAGGTATGACACCTCTGACTCTCACAGCAGAAACTGGCAGCTCTGTCACCTCAGAGTTTGCTTTCAGTCTGGCATGGCAATCGGCGGAAATTACACTAATCATCGCCCCAGTATCGATGAGAATGACTACGTTGCATCCATTCAAGGTGGCTACAATCTTGGGTAGACGCGTCAATTCATAGTTGTGGTTCGTCGTTCGTCGTTCGTCCAACAAGTCTTCTTGGATTGGCTCCCAGAGTAATATGGTGGCAGTTACTCGGTGCTCAACCGAACAAGAATCTATTGATTTTTCGGCGTTTTTTTTCTGTCCTGGCGAGAAGTACTTGGCTGGTTTTGCTTCATTTCCTGCGCCGAATTTCTATTTTCCCTCGAAGTTGGGTTCTGTTCTCCCTCTTCTCGGATTTGCAGATCTCTGAGTTGTTGAAGGTACTCACGGCTCTCCCGTGCTCTTCCTTTCCAATCTCTATCTGGCTGGTATCTAGGGTCTCGATTTATGTCATATCCTCTACTGTATCGATAGTCCCTACGGATACTTCCGTGCTGTGGATTTCTACCATTATTCCCTCGGCGGTTGTTTTCATGACGTCGGTTGTCGTCCGTCCCTCGGTCGAATCGCCGGTTCCAATGACTTCGACGGTCATCTTGCTGATTTCGAGCATATAGAGTGTTGTTCCATTCTCTCCTGCTATAATTGTAGTTGTTATCACGTTGCCCAGAGTTCTCTTGGGTTTGCGTCTCTTGTGGCGTCTGGCTCACTTTATCGACAGTAGTCAGGTTTATATGTCTCTCCTCGCGCCTGTCAGCCTTCTGCTGACGGTGTGTCGGGAACTGTTCCGTGTTCGCATCCAACCTTCGCAGGATCTGGTCACACTGCTGGAAAGTGGATGCCCCTGCAGCAATCAACACACGTTGCACGTCTGCAGGGTACTGCCAAACAATGGTGTTCACTAAATCTTGTTCAGACAACGGGGGCTGAAGACAACGAAGCTTCGCAAGCTGTATCGCGAAGTAATTCGCATAACGTGTAGGAGTATTAGAGCTGTATCTGCGAGTGTACATCTCAGCTCTGATGCTCTGCTGGATGTCGCTCGACCAATACGTTCTTAATAAAGCCTCTTTAAAGTCCTGGTAGCCTGTAAACGAGTATCTGAATGCTCTAAACCAGGTGCTGGCTTGCCCCTCTAGCAATCGCTCTATAACTCTGAGTTCCCTCTCCGGAGTTACCATAGTGTCTCTCAAGTAGCTTTCGACGTTGGCTAGGAATTCAACTGGAGTAACACCACTTCCAGTTCCTGAGAAGCGAGCTGGTTGCTCCTCTCTCGAACGAATTATAGTGACATTTCCCTGCGTATGTGCGGGTCTGAATGTATTCTGCATGTAGCTATGCGTAGGTGTGTTAGTCTCATGACTAAGTCGATTAGGTGCTGGTTGAAACGGATGGGCGTCAAAGTTCAAAGTCTGACTTTGCGCTGAACCAGTGAATTGTGATGGTTGCGGTTCTATAGGTGCGCTGGGTTGGAAATGGGTAGGCATCATTCCTGCAGATTGAGATACTGGTGTCTCCTGAGAGTCTCCCATCTGTGAGTGTAAGTGTCTCTCTCTAGGAAGCGTCTCAAGTCTGTCAAGACGTCTTTCTATGACTTCAAGTCCTGGAATGGTTCTGGATGCGACTTTATTGCCTAAGTCGTTCAGTTGTAGCTCGATCCTATCGACTTTTCCCTTGAGGTTCGTGTCTACTTCGCGTATGGCCGTCCTCAGGTTATAGTTGAGGTCTAACCTCTCGGTTACCGCGACTTCCTCAAATCGTTTTTGTAAGGAATCGATCTCTCCTTCAACTCTCGACACGTTATATTGGATCTTCCCAACATCGTCTCTGACCTCGGCTACCTTAGCTTCCACTGTGGTCTTGTGTTCTTTGAGGTCACCCCTCAATAACATGAGATCGATTTTGTGTTCCTCACGATGAACATCAACTGTTTCACGTAGGCTTGCTACGGTTTCCGTCAACTCAGTAATGTTTCTCCTGATGGTGTTGAGTTCGTCTTTGACTTCCATCATGCCATCAACGATCGTCTTTACGTTGTTATTAACAGCATTGGCAGCACCTCTCATCAAGATTAATCCAATGTTCATGGTTGCCATGTCCTTTTTCACATTGTCCATAAATCCCTCGACGTGATTCAATCGAGCCCCAAATTCTTCCCGAGTGTGCTCCAGGTCGGCTCTCATATCTATCTGGACTCTATTTATTGCCGTTTGAATTTGAGCTGTGTGCTCCTCCAATCGGGTTTGCACATCCTCCCTAGCTCTATTCATCTGGTCGGTTAAGCAATCTACGCGCTGGTTAGCCTCCTGATGGTGTCGTATGACATCAACCCTAACAGCTGCTAAACCTGCCGTCAGATCATTTCTAGCTTCGACTCTATATGCGTCCATGTCGGCCCAGACTTGAGTTAAATCAGCCCTAACATTGTTAACTTCTAGCCTAACTTGGTCCACATGACCACTGACATTGTTTATAGACTGGGTGTTAACCTCTAAATCAAATCTTACTTGATCCACATGACCACTAACATTGTTTACAGACTGGGTGTTAACCTCTAAGTCCTGTCTTACATTGTTGACTTCCTGTCTAACTTGGTCCACATGACCACTTACAGTATTGACAGCTTGAGTATTCTCACCTAAGTCACCTCTGACTTCACCTAAATCACCTCTTACATCACCTAAATCAGTCCTTACTGTACCTAATTCAGCAGTAATCTGCTGGAGGTTAGCATTCCCACCTGCCATCATCTCTCCAAACACACGACGAATAGTGTCCTCATCCATTGACAAGAAATATATATGAGAAAGTGAGGGATCAATCTCTACTGGAACTTACAGCTATGATTAGTTACTTGGTGGTATAAAGCTTGTTTCATTTATATAAATATCACGAGTACAGCTGGAGTATGCAAACTAAGTGCTTCTACATTTACAAAGACAACGGCGAGCAAAGCAAAGTATTACATTTACTCAGGATGAGGCATCAGCAAAGAAAATCCTATCCTTCATTTATCCAACACTAAAGCCTCACCCCATGGACTTCTATCAAACATGAATGCCATGCGGTCAATTGATCTGCAGTACGACTTTCTAAGTTCGTCCCAGTCCTGTCAATTTACCATTAATCAACATTAAGATCCTCCAAAAAACATGGAATTGAGGGTCACCACGTTAACGTCTCCCCACGAGTTGGGCGCCATTTTATGAGACCGTCGGTGGAGCTGCCAGAATAGCCAACAACCGCAATGACTTCCCTAACATCTCACCCGTCGAGCATAAACAAAAAAATTACCGTGAGGATCAGGTGAACTTCCAAATAGGCTAAAGCGGCACGAGAGTCCGTAGTCCACAGGGATCGTGGTACATGGTGACGATGGTCATAGACTGCCTAAGGAAAGGTTCACCTTAAAAACTAGACTGAGAAAATAAACATCCAGACTTATGTAAAACACCGTGAAAATTTATTGATAAAATTCACAAGCCCCTAGCCAAGTTCGGAGGGTTAAATTCGGCTAGTCCGCAAGCTAATAAACAAACAAAAATAAAGAGCAGGTCCCTACCTGAGAAGTTACGGAAAACCCTCGCGAAAGATCTAACTCACAATAATAAAGCAACAACAGCAACACTAGGAAAATGGTACGACGCAAGTCCCTAGTTCAAGTTACAAAATCAAGCTAATATCAGAATTTACATTTAACAGGGTAGCAAAACAAATCTAAGTTAGGATGATACCATCTCCACATTTACATTTAACGTTAATTCGTCTAGCTAAGTCCTATCAGTTAATGACAAAATTTACGGCGATGACGTCCGTAATAGAAAACAATTACATTCAAATCTAAGTGTACAGCCATGAAAAAAGAAATTGTTCTTAGAAGCTACGTGCTAACAGCACACAATAAGGTAACATGTAGGATTTATACACTTGTACATCATAAATAAGTAATGAAATATACACAGTAGTTTTATTAAAACGCCTGCCTGCACCTTGGCTTACTCTTTGTAAGCCATAGTCATCTAAAGTGTGTGGTTACGGTGACGAATGCGTAGTTAAGACTACTTCTAACATCGCATGGCCTGCGCTCCACAAGCTACAAACTCAAGGTTCGAGCATGCTTCAGGTCGCTTCAATAGTGTCAGCTGTCCTAGTCATTTCCACAAAAGGAAATTACCTTGATCTGCACGGCTATGTCAACAGTTCCAAAATGCAAAAGAACAAAGTTAGATAGAAAGAATTCGTTAGTTAGCTTTTGTTTTACCAAAATTATGCGTTTTATTATTAAGATGTCGGTTTAGGTTTATCGTTGGTTTATGGCGAATAATATTGACAATAGCCTGGGCACGGAGTATCTCCACTGAGATCATTGTCCACCAAAAAGCCTCGACTCAACAGTCGGAATATAATCAACGAGCACTAACAACTCGGACACACAATAACACAAGTTACCAGCGGCGCAAAGCTCGCGTTCAAGAACTCTGGGACGGGCCTGCACACTACAGTTACCCTCCAATAACATCTGGTCCACGGGAACAATCCCGGACAAGGCATACGCAATATACCTTCATACAATAACTTCCTGCTATAACAGGGTAGCCTACAACGTACTATAGAAAACCTGACATAACTGTACACGCCAAACGACGGTACACGCAACAGTGCGTTTAACTAACAAAAAACAATCTATAAAACATGTGATCAGATACAGGAATGGACACTGAGTTCCTTAAGCTAAGTTGCAATGAAAGGAAATGCGAATACAAAAAGTATTCTGTCCTTTGTCAAAGTAGTTCTGTCTCACAATATAACAGGCGTGCTTTCAAGGGCACTGGGTTACAAACCAGTTTTGTGTCGCTGGCAGGTTTCAACATTCCTGCGCTCCCCTGACACAACACATTGGCTATCAAGGCCGGCGATTTAAACAAATAAAACTATACATCTGGCCTCTTCATAAAAAAAACTTTACCATAGGTTAAGAACCTCGAAGAATACGTGTATAAAAAACACGCTATAAATCTGAATACAATAATACAATTCCGTCTTTCAAACCAAAGACGTCTAAATGATAGTGATGTCACTATTACTGGAGCTCTTTGCTCTCAAAAATATAATTCAGCAGTTGCTTGTACAACATCAAGTAAATGCGTGTCTTCACATGACACTAACAAAATAATAATTGTGACGCAGATTCCACACTCTGGATCTGCTTAATAATACGTTGGGAACTGGGTTCGATGCTTGACAACGAAACATTCCTTCTAATTATTAGGTTCACACTTGACCAAGAATAGCTTCTGAGCTTATTCAAAATGAAATATAATGCAGTTACAAAACTGGTAATTACAGTTGACTACCTAACTGATACGACCGTTCTAACGACAGTCAGGGGTGTAACAAAGACTGGCTGCAAAGAATGCAGTTAAAATAACCATGGCATCTGATTGCCATAACTAAAGTCAGCAAAGACTTGAAAAATCACCCTAAATAGGGTTGAACAAAATAGCCTCAAATGACTACGGACACGTTCAGCAAAAGATAGGCATTGACGTTCTACGACGTTCATCAGGCTGCACCAGGGCTGACCAAAAAGTCTGACCCAAGGGTGTCTCACTCTAACTGAAATAAATGACATCTAATTAAACTAGTTACATTCCCTACCTATAAAAATGGCTGACACTGCGTTCGGTTGGTTCACAAACTACATTTAATCTACTATACCACCAGAAACTAGAACAAGAAAGGGGTGTCCAAAAACTCACGAAATGGAGAAGCTCTCACTCAGCCCTCTATTCAACAACAAGGGTTGTACAAAATCATCTCTGGCTCTCTGGAACGGTATTATCCTCATCAGGATTCCCATCTGGACTCCTCCAAAGACCAGGGTTCGATCTGTCCCTGTCGACAACTTCGTGGATATAATGGATATGCCTGGAAATGGCATCCTTGGTTCCTTCCTTCTCGTCCGCTGTTCTGGAAGTTCCACCATCATGCTGGTTCCCGTAGAAACTTCACCCTCATACCGTGATGGTATTAGCCCATGATGACGGTCTCAAACTTGGGGTAGAATAGTCCAATTACGTGGGTAGTGAAATAAGTTGCGTAATAATTCATTCTTTCACTTTCAAAAATATAATGTTCGTCGTAAATGTTATAGGCTTCAATTGTAGTAGATGACACAGCCTTTATTTCGTAGATGTGAATTAACATGTGAGCTAACACTGTTTTATGATTCTTCACGTGCTAGTGACGCTACTTTTATATCACGTAGCATCCGTGAATTATGCGTTTTTGAATTGAAATATTCACTTTGGCAACTTAAATATGTCATACAATCATAATCACACTTATTCAAGATAGTTGTAACACTTTTACCTGTATATTTTCCACTAGGCACTTGGCCCTCCACAAACACGTGGGTACAAAAATGTGGTGTTACGGCAATGCTATGCAATTCACTATACTTGCCAATTATTATTTCCCAAAATGCTTCTGTGGCTCACTGTGCTTGAACAACAGTGAATAGTAGTATTCTCGTGCTCGATGGCACCTGATAATCACTTTCAACGCTCAACAGCGGATATTCTCTACGTCTTATAGGACAGATACAATTCCACGCCTACACAGGGCGGATTCTCCAGACGTAGTGCAAGGCACTGAGTGTCTCTAGGAAGTAGGTCGTCAAAACGAAGTCGTTGAGCGACTACTTACGTTCCTGTTTGCGTATCTGCAAGGGTATTACCTTACCTTAAGCGAAAATAACATTCTGCAAAATGTTTTAATAACGCAGCATGACGAAATTGGAATATTCTGAGTCTTGTGGAAAGATCAAATTAATTAATAAGACCTCAGATAAATAATTAGCAGATTTCACCAAAGTCAAAAGTGCGATTCACCGCTACTTCAAAGAGTATAGCGTGATCTCTCAGCTCCACGTGGCTTTCTGGGTGTGTTCAAAGGTACAACATCCCATCATAAATGTTCAGTTATAAAAAATATCACATGAACCTTAGCTCAGCGGGTTCAATATAAACTCATCATTAAAAATAAGAAGACACGTGTCTGAGGGTTTTTCGATGTGGTGTATATTATGAGGTGAAAGGGGTAAAAGGGGTGAAAAGTGGGGATTGAAAGATTCCTAACGGAGCGTGTATCTCTTAAACGACATAGGCGAGGAGTTTGAAACTCAGCGAAAAAGATCAACATAAAAAAGAAGTAAATATGTGTTAGACCGTTTTTTCATCAATCCAATTTAAGGGGCCCATGGGGAGGGGTGGAATTCTGGGGGGGGGGGGGGTGGACAGGAAAAAAAAGTGTCTTAACTGATTGACTGACTCACTCATTCATCAAACTCAGGGGAAAAACCTGATTTAAAGTAAGTAATTAGCTGTTCGACAGTTTTTTTCATAAATCAAATTTAAGGGGTTCATGGGGAGGGGTGAAATTCTGAAAAAAGAAATTTGAAAGAAAATGTCCAGACTCACTCACTCACTCATCATCGCCCAGCCAAAATTATTGAAGTTAGAAACATGGCAGTTTGGGGATATGTTCATTGTATGTCAAAACCGTCTACTAAGGGAGGATTTTCGGATATTCAGGTTCTAAAGGGGTCTTAAGGGGGTTAAACCTGCATTTCATTGAATAACAATATCTCCCGATTGGTTTCATTGGGGGATGTGTTACACGGCATATAAACGCATCATTAAAAAGTAAGAAGACACGTGTCTGAGGGTGTCGATGTGGTGTATATTATGAGGTGAAAGGGGTGAAAAGTGGGGATTGAAAGTCCTAACGGAGCGTGAATCTCTTAAACGACAGAGGCGTGGAGTTTGAAACTCAGCGGGAAAAAATCAGCACAATAAATAAGTAAATATGTGTTTGACTTTTTTTTCTTCATAAATCCAACCTAAGGGGTCCATGGGGAGGGGTGAAATTCTGGGGGGGGGGGGGAAACAGGAAAGAAAGTGTCCTAACTGATTGACTGACTGACTCACTCATCAAACTCAGGGGGAAAAAACTGCTTTTTGACAGATTTTTTTTATCAATCAAATTGAAGGGGTTCATCGGGAGGGGTGAAATTCTGAAAAAAAAATGAAATAAAATGTCCTGACTCATTCACTCATCATCGCCCAGCCAAAAATATTGATGTTGGAAACATGGCATTTCGGGGATATGTTCGTTGTATGTCAAAACCGTACACTAAGGGAGGATTTTTGGATATTCAGGTTCTAAAGGGGTCTTAAGGGAGTTAAACCTGCATTTCATTGAATAACAATATCTCACGAGTGGTTTCATTTGTGGATGTGATACTCGGCATATACACTAATCATTAAAAATAAGCAGACATGTGTCTAAGTGTTTTTCGATGTGGTGTATTATTATGAGGTGAAAGGGGTGAAAATTGGGGGTTGAAGGATTCCTAACGGAGCGTGTAGGCCTATCTCTTATACGACATAGGCGACGAATTTGAAACTCAGTGAAAAAAATCAGCTTAAAAAGTAAGTAAATCGGTGTTCGACCGTTTTTTCATAAATGCAATTTAAGGGGCCTTTGGGGAGGGGTGAAATTCTGGAAGAAAAACGTCCACTAAGGAAGGATTTTTGGATGTTCACTCTCATCGACCAACCAAAACTATTCAAGTTAGAATAATTATATTTTGGGGATATGTTTGCTGTGTGTCGAAAGCGTCTACTAAGGAGGGATTTTTGGATATTCAGGATCTAAAGGGGTGTTAACGGGGTTAAACCTGCATTTTATTGAATAACAATATGACACGACTATGACGCGAGCGAAGCGAGGCTAAAAATGAGATGGTGTGTGTCTGTGTATTACTCAATCACGCAAATACCACGGGTCCGATTTACATGAATTTTACATGGAAGTAGCTGATTTACCTGTTTAACATATAGGTTACTTTTGATTTCAATACTTTGCACTATTTACAGATGGCGACCATTTTGGTTTCAAACTTTCATATTTCCATTTCAAATAAAAAGAGAACGCTAAGATATAGAAACTTTTGATGGCATATACGAGGTTTAAAATTACATTTTCTATCCAAAAGGTATCTCCAACGGTTAGCGAGTAAAACCTAAATTTGTGCTATAATACACGGTCAACGCCGAGCGGTGTAGTTGGACGAAATGTTCCATCCTTAATCTCTCTCTGCGCAGCACCTCGCCTATCCCCTGTTTTTACTGTCACCTTTACATTTTTATTTATTTATGATGCGTAGCGAAGCACGGGTACTTCAGCTAGTCTAACATATTTGATGCCTTCCTTTCTTCGTTTGTGTCAGTGTGTTAGTTTTCGTATCATCAAAGTGAATGGTTAAAGCTATGAAGTCTAAATAGGATGAAAGTTCCGCCTGGTCAATACTTTATTAATAGAGATCACTGGGTGGTCATTAATGGGACATGTTTCGATGACTAAATATTATTATTGGCCCCTTCATCAGCCGCTATGATAGAACGATACAATTTTTTTTTTTTTTTTGGTGTAGCACTTAAAATTCCCTTAGAAATGAATCTTGTATGGTGCACCATAAAGAAAGATTGAAACATTTACGCCTAAATACGGTATGTCAAAATTCATATGAACTACTGTAGGTCTATAAACATTTTCAATGGATGCCTCACGGTGGTACTTTAGATGGTATTGAAGACACAAATGTATGGTACCGGTTCGGTACGTCAGCAACAGTTCAGAACACCTTGTTGGAATCAGCTGACAGCTGATTTACTTAATGAACATCTAGTAGGTTCTATTAAAACTAACATAGCGTTCTCTTAAAATGCAGATCACTACCTTCAAGCTCGACGGTGGTAATTAGTCTTTACATGAGGATACAGCGCTGTTTGCACCTTATTAGGAAATATAACAATTAGACTGTTATTATAGGCCTTGTGGCAGACGCTCCTTTCGTATTGAGACTACCTGCTGTGATCATCTGAAACACGACTCTCCATATATGGCCTAATGACTGATTCGGGACTTTCACATCCATTCATCGAAACGAAGTACCTGATTTGATAATTTATGACGACTAGTAATGAGATGAAGAGGGTGATTTGCATACTGTGATTCAACTCTACATCATTTGCTCCCTGTCTTTGCTGCATGAAACGGTGAGAGGCTACTTATAATTCTAAGATAAAATCCAGTAGCGTAACCCAGCGCGTTAACTCACTATTCGTGACTATAATGGTGAGATGCAGATTCAGAAATCCAAGGTTTCAATTTCAGCGATAACAGCGATCATCCTAAGTGTTCTTCTTCCTCGTTTTTATAAATACTTACTCCAGGCACGTGGTACCGTATTTCAATTTGCGAATCACTAAATGGCCAAGAGCGCTAAGGTGCTACTTCGTGCCTTGCTGGTTTGCGTGGTTTCTAATTTTCACCACCAGGCAAATACCGAGACGGTTCCTTTCAACAGGTCCACAGCCAACTCCCTTCCCTTAGCGGTCACCTGGGTGATCAGCCTTTCACCATCCCCAGTTGTATCTGCTGATAATGTGTATTCATCTCCCGGACACCATCCATGCGGTAGAGGAATGATCCCTCACAGAGTCCATGGGTGAAGCCGAACACAATACAGTTACAACACATGTATACAGTTAATACAGTTAGACAGGTTATCAAAGGAAATACAAGTTTATGATGACTAAGACATCCGTAACTCGTACATGAAGAAAGAACAGTAATAATACAAAAATATGAAGTTCTTCTGCTATTTTGTGCAAGCAATATACTGTACTGTACATGGAAGAATAAATATGCCTGATCCCAGCAGGACCAAACTCGCAAACTCTGGCTTTGCAAGTCCGTGCTCTGACCACTGAGCTGTAGGGAAAAAAAAAATCACACATTGGCAATGCTCGTAGCAACAATCACAGTGTAATAGGTTAGTGCAAGCCAGGGCCATTGATATTTCATTGTCAAATTAAAGTGTCCTCTATAGCTCAGTGGACAGAGCACCGACATGAAAAGCCGTAGGTCACGGGTTTGAGTCTCTTTTGGGTCAGACATTATAATAAATTTCCCTACCTTCCATCTAAATAGCTTGTACTATTTGTACATTACACAACCTAATAGCTAAAAGCTTTCATAAATGTATCACTGCGTCCGTGAAAATCCATTTCTTGAAATCTAACAGTAATAACACAAGTCAACATGAATTTTGAGCCAGGGTTCTGTTTGTCTGGTTTTGATTTGTCAACTAATAAAAGAACAAGATGTTCAGTAAAGAACATATAGCCTACTTTCTCCTAAATGTATGAGTATAGTTATAACTCGTTGTTATTATCAAAGAGTATAATAGAATCATTTCTTGGTTGAAGACCTTAGAGACTATTTACCTCTACCAAACGCCACAACATAGAAAAAAAAAACTACTACCATCATTGAAGAAAGATAGATAAGAAGTATCTCAAGAATGTTATGGATCTGGAGACATAATCGACCGGACTGGCTGCGTGGCTCTGCGGTAACGTTCTCGCTTGCTGGGCCCTAGGTTGCAGGTTCGTATCCTGGCGCAGTCAGCTGGCATTTGAGGGTGCACAAATGCGAGGGAGCCGTGTCAGTAGATTTACTGGCACGTTAAAGATCCCCTTCGGGCCAAAATTCCGGCACCCCGGCGTATCTAAAAGCAGCAGTAGTTAAAAGGGTCGTAAAACAAATAACATTATTATTATTGTTATTATTACATAATCGACCTGCCGTGGGCAACATCCAACTTTGAGTTGAGGCATGTCTTTACACGTCTGGTTGTGCATGGCTTTCACAACCCTAATTGAATTAACAAATCTTTCCGTGTCGCTACAGAGACGTGTGTATACAAACTATGTGGATATTTTCGATTGCTATTTGCCTGAAATAAAAGTATTAATAACCTGAACTAGTACCAGCGGCTAGAATTCAGTTACTATGTGAAATCGTTTTGTTCTTTACTTCAAATAACATTTTCAAATAACGCACAATAGGCTGTAACAAACCCTTTAAAATAAGAAGTAAAAATGTATCATAGTATCATCCTGTCATTTTTCAAATTCGTTGCGCATAGAATGCCAATGGTATACTATCAATGGAGTCCGATGTAGACCAGTCGTGAAATCTAGTGGAGAAATATCGAACAATATAATCCTATTAGGGCGAGTGCATTCTAGCGGCCATAAGAAGAAACTTTTCAATAAAATCTGGAAGTTAATAAGTAGGCCGGCGTGCAGTTACCTTTTTGGCTGCTAGATGTCTCGAGCAAATCTGCTGGCGAATTATGTTTTAATTAAATATATGTTTTGCACCGTAATAGTCACAATATAAGGCTTAATTTTAAAATGTCTGAGTCATTACAAAGCAACAAATATGTAAAATTTCAAGCAAAAAACCAAACTCTGATGGGGTTTGAACCATAGGCATATGAATGACAGACTAACGCTTTACCACGGAGCCATTTGTGCCAACGAACAATGATCTATATAAAATGACTTACATAGAACTTGTTGGCAAATAATGATTTATACCTAACGATTTCATCAGTGGAGTATATTATTTATGTATAAAGCATTTCATACTAAGTTTATTTATTTTGTATCAGTACGCTATATTGCATGCAATACTCAAATTAGTGAAATATAAGTCAGGCACAAGATATCCGCTGCCATCTTGTCTTCTTACCGAGACGGGTCAGCTTTTTAAAATCACGTCTGCACTATAGTATTACAAAATAAACTTTTAATTTCGAACGTGCCTCTTCCTTTAGAACAGTTAAATCGATTCTCGGCTCGATAATCGGAACTGGTGGGTCCCATGATATGGATTATAAAGTTTGCATAATTCGCACGGCCGCCATCCTGAAATGGTACGGCGGATGACCTTGTAGTTTGGTCACAAGACGCGTCCTATATGAAGGTATGTTATTACTAAATTTGGTAGAGATCGGATAATTTGGTAAGTCGCTATTTGATTTTACGTTTTGAACGTTTGAGTGGCCACCATTCAGATTTGGTAAAGATGGCGGCGATATAAAACATGACACTGAGGTGCCCTTTGCTTGTTCTACCTCTGTACCAAATTTCGTTCAATTCGGTTTCACCGTGTTCGAATTGATAGGGGGGGGGCAGACATTCAGAGTACACACACACTCACACACACACACAGAATCACACACACACATACACACACACAGACAGACACACAATTTTTGGCCCTGTAGTGATCTCATAAGTCTACTTTCATTTTTTGCAAAAATCGAAAGTAGGCTAAAAATAGTTTTACATAATAAAGTTTGCTTTTGGAGCTACAACAACGAACGTTTTTCGAAATTTCTCTATTTTTGTAAGTTCAAACGAAAACGAACGTTTATTTATATATTTACATCACGTTTCTACATTAAACATAGTTAACATAGATGAAACGATTAGCTCAGGACAGGGAAGCATGGAGAGCCGCATCAAACCAGTCGAAAGACTGAAGACTCAAACAACAACATTGATCTACATCTATCATTTTTGGTTGACACCCCAGAAGTCCGGATTCGATTTACGGATCTACTAAGAAATTTCACTCTGGTTTGAAGGGTGGAACGTGGGTCACTGAGCCTCGTGAGACATCATTCACAAGAGAGAGGGGTTGATTCCCACCTCAACATACATAGATGTAATTTTCCATGGTTTCCCACTTTTACCTCTGGTAAATACCACTGTACATCACTCTCGTAATCCCTACTTCCATAATTTGAACTTCGAATCGGCAATATTTTATTCCTTGAAGAATAAGACTGATTCCATAAAAAAGAAACTGCTGTTCCAAATGCTACTCAATACTTGTGAGATATTTTCCAATCAACTTGTCTTGTCATAAACCCTTAAGGTACAACCACAAAAGTAGGCGAATCCCAGTGCTTGGATGTGACGTGATATTAGCATATATATTGGTATCCTGGTTCTATGGGACGGGAGCTCTCTCTTCCGTTAAATGGAGACTGCCAATGTCACCAATTGCTTGTCTGCATGGGACTTATTTACAATATTCCACGAATACACTTACTTTAAAAGGTGAAAATCTGCTCATCGTAAAGACATCAAGTCAAGTACCCACAATATGCTGAGCTAGCAAATGGAGCTAATATACAGTACAGAAGGTTATGAAGTTCTCTGTATTTTTGATACTCTTCATTTAGAGCTCGACTGGTGGTGATAATTGTTGTCTAAGGGGATGAAAGATACAGGACGCATGCGTCTCGCTTCATTAAATTACACTGAAAATAAAAAAGAGAGTTCCAAACCCCTCAAAATTGGTGGTGTTAGGATATTAAGTGAAAATCCACAGCCTGCTTCCAGTCTCCGACCGGGTCAGGAATGGAATGAATGAAGCCCCCATCTAGCGGCGAGGATATGAACTGTGCCGGCTGCCGAGGCCTGACGCACTCCTCTGGGGCAATGATTAAATGAATGGCAGACGAAATGAAATGATAGTGGAGAGTGTTGCTGGAATGAAATGTTGACAGGGAAAACCGGAGTACCCGGAGAAAAACCTGTCTGCCTCCGTTTTGTCCAGCACAGATCTCACATGGAGTGACCGGGATTTGAGCCACGGACCCAGCGGTGAGAGGCCGGCGTGCTACCGCCTAAGCCATGGAGGCGTACAGTATGATTAATATGAATACTAAATAAACTAATGTGACAGTCGTTAGTCTCCGACACATTCGTCTGTGAATTTTTTCTGATCATGGTAAGAAACGTCAAAAAGCAGATAATTATTGGCCAACTGAAATATTCATTTAACGAAAAACAAGTCGATAAAAAGGATGAAAGCATACCGTGCAAAGTAGGATATTAAGTGAAGAAGGCTATTCCATATTCCATATTACGTAAGTAACACCGACGAAGTCGCATCCAGTCGGCCGTGTATAGTCAACTGAGCCTATAGGTTCCGTCGTCTGCCCTACTTGGCGACGGCGGCCATTAGAGCCCCGCTACCTTGGGTACGCAGCAACCGCCCTCTCCGTGAAAATAGATTCTTGTGTTCAGCACCCAACATCAGTCGTTTTTAGCCTACTTTTCACATTTTGCAAAAATGAGGAAAAAGTAGACTTATGAGATCGGGCAAATGTGTGTCTGTCTGTCTGTCTGTCTGTCCTTCTGTCTGTCTGTCTGGCTGTGTGTGTGTCCCCCCCTATCAACTCCTAAACGGCTGCAGCAATCGAAACAAAATTTGGTAGGAGTAAAGATCTATACCTGAATATCTCACGGCCATATTTGAAAATGATGTCAGTGCTACCAACTGCTAAAAAATCGCAATTGAAATTTGAGCTCCATGTTGGATATCTTGGAAAGTATGAATGGGAGCTATTTCAAAATTGGCACACGTACAGATCAGTTTAATTTCCAGGAGGCCAAACATGGCAGTGTTGCCAAAATGATTATAAGCCTCCTGATAGGTCCAATTTTTAAATGCATATAACTTCTACACTATCAAGTGGAATTCAACCAAATTTCGTATGTTGTATGTGTACATGACCAGATATGACTGAGCGTATTCTTAAGTCCTACAAGGGCTGCCAACTGTTAATAAATGCTCCTAATTTATTTTATCCAAATACCAATATATCAGAAAGTATGCAAGCCGACAGCTTTAAACTATGCACACGTATAGTACCTGGCATTCTAGACGAATTTGGAGTAACTTATATACGTCAGTGCTACCAACATGATTCTAAGCCTGCTGACAGGTCCAACTTTAAATACATGTAACTTCCATACTATCATTTGGATTTCAACCAAATTTCGTATGTACTATGTGTACCATAACAGATATGACTATGCGTATTCTAAGGAGCAACCAGGGCTGCCAACAGTTAACATGTGCTGTCCCTATTTTTGTTACCCTAATATCAATATATCAGAAAGTATGCAAGCCAATAGCTCTAAACTTTGCACACGTATAGTACCTGGCATTCTAGACGAATTTGGAGTAACTAATATACGTCAGTGCTGCCAACATAATTCTAAGCCTGCTGATAGGTCCAATTTTAAAATGCATGTAACTTCTATACTAACTAATGGATTTCATTCAAAATTGGCACAACAATAGATCATATTATTTCCGATTATTTCTGACCAATACATGCATGACATTGTTGCCAATATGATTTTACGCGCGCTGTTAGATCCAATGTTTAACTGCATGTATGTCCATGCTATCCAGTGGACTTCAATCAAATTTTGTATTTAGTACCGTAAGAGACGGAACTAAGAATATATTCAGTCATCAGGGCTGCCAACTGTAGTGCTCTATTAGGATACATTATGTCAGGTATACAGTATTTCGAACTAATTGGAAATTTCGATATTAGCAACTTAATTTCGTCATTATTCTAGATAGGTTCATATTCTGTAGAATAATCATTGGCATGAAAAGTAGGCTGTATAGTTCTTCACGGAACTTCTTGTTTGGAAACAGGAGGCAATTGTTGTTTTTGCCTAGGTTGCATTTAGGGAATGGGACAGTGTCCTTGATAGAAAGAAATTTATAATTATGGATGCTATGATGAATGCAATCCCCTGAGATGATAGAAATGTGATGTGTCAATGTATGGCCATGACCCCTCTGTCAAACACAAATGGAAGCATGGATATTGCGACACCTATTGGCAATGATGTAGAGCGCCTGGAGAGAGTTCCTGTTTTTGAGGACCAGCCAAAACAAGAGAGCATTGGGAATCTTCGACCGAGTATGGAAGATGTTTTGCAATGGTGTCGAAACATTCTCAATAAGATGAAGCTTTCAGCCGACAGGCAGCGTAATATGTCCAAAGATGTGAAGAATGGCATAGTGGAACTAGAAGAGGCCATTGATTCTATAGCCTATTGTGATCGTACTTCACATGCGGCACAAGACGAAGCTCACAAGGTTGTAGTGAATGACCTACCGAAGGACATGACCCCCAATTCTAACAGCCGGAACGAAGTTACTTCGGGAACTATAGCTGCTCAGGGGGGATAAGAAGAATGAGACAGAGTCATCAGAAATATGGACTCCTGTTACATCGAGCAGAGACAGAAGATTGGTAAAGGTTAGAGAAAACGCTGAGAATATGCAGGAGGATTTTGCTGATAAAGTTGGCATATCTACCCACCAAGGAACCCCAAACAGACAGAAGAGACCTAGTAGGCCAAGGCGAGCAGCCTTACTGATCAGACCAGCAAAAGGTAAATCATATGCCGATATTCTGAAGGAGATTCGCCAAAAAGCAAACCCTAATGATACAGGAACTGAAGTCCAGTCCATTCGACAAACTAAAGCGGGAGACGTCCTTGTCGAATTGGGAGCAAGTTCCAGGGATAAAACAGCTTTTGGTAATTCTCTGCCAAATGTTCTGGGGTCCAATGCTACAGTTCGTAGGCTTGAAGCGAAGGCAACTGTTGAAATCAGAGACCTTGATGCTCTAACTACTTCCGAAGAGGTCATGGAAGTTATCCAGAGAACTATCCCAGAACTCTCTCCAGATACTAAGGTACTGGTGACGAGGACGAATACGAGGGAAGTGAAGATGGCTGTTGTCACATTAAAAACGAGTGATGCAGATGTACTCTTGAAGCAAGACCATATCACCATAGGATGGGTCAATTGCAAGATTAGACGGAGGATCATGGTATCTCGCTGTCATAGATGTCTGGACTATGGACATGTTGCTAGCAACTGCAAAGGTACAGATAGAAGTAAACTTTGCTACAATTGCGGCGGGACAGGTCACAAAGCTAGAGGATGTACGGCCTCAAAGAAATGTGTTTTTTGTGAAGAACTAGGTTTTCTCAAAGATTTAGCACATGCTATGGGATCCGGCCAGTGTAAGGTCTTCAGAGAAGCTTTGGAAAAAGAAAAGGCACTGAGGTTCCAATGATTCATACACTTCAAGCCAATCTACATAGAAGTAAGACAGCCAATGATCTGCTATAGCAGCTAGTTACAGAGAAGCAAAGCGATCTCTTGCTAATCAGTGAACAGTATAAAGATAAAGAGTCATCTCTTTGGTTCAGTGACACACTTGGCACTTCTGCAATCTGGGTGTTGGATTCTAGAAAAGTTCTTATAAAGGATCATGGCAGTTCTAATGGTTATGTTTAGGTGAAGACCAGAAGGGTCACCTATTTTAGTGTCTACCTAACTCCTAATGAGGCAATTGAGGACTTCCGCCGCAAAGTAAATTCTTTGGAAGATGCAATTCTAAACGCCAAAGATAGTGTCATAGTGGCTGGAGACTTTAACACCAAAGCAGTGGAATGGGGTATGACAAGTACAGATTCCCGGGGTAAGTACATTCTAGGGATGGCATCCAGGATAGGCCTTCTAATATTAAATATTGGTACAGTTCCAACATTCCGACGTCTAGGATATTAAGGAACAATTCCGGATGTCTCCCTGGCATCAGAAGTAATTGTGCCATTCATTAAGAGATGGAAAGTGTTGGAAGATTATTCTGCCAGCGATCATCAATTCATCGCCTTTGACTTTGAAACAAATGTTCAGGGACGGGAAGTACCTCCCCAGAAATGTCGACGGTGGAATGTAAATAGGATTAGCATGGGCAAGTTCAAAGATATCATTGGGAAGGGTGCAGAACAGATTCGAAGTGCTGAAGCACAGAAAGAGTTTGAGGTTTAGGATCTGGTCTCTGCAACCATGAAACTGATTACATCAGCTTGTGATGTTTCGATGCCCTACTCATTACCACGTCACCGAAAGAATCCTGTATACTGGTGGACCAGAGAGATAGCAGAATTAAGGAAGAACTGCCTCAGGCTTCGCCGTCTTGCCCAGAGAGCAAGAAATCGGGAAGAAGCTAATGAAGAATCAGCGGAGCATAAAGCAGCAAAGAAGCTACTTCGGAAAGCCAATAACTACCAGCAAGGTTCAGAGTTGGAGAAAGCTTCAGGAAGATATAGACACTGATCCATGGGGTTTGGGTTACAAAATTGTAGCACAGAAACTTAGAAGTCGCAGAACATCGTGCATCATGGAGGATGATATTATGAACACCATTGTTCAAACCCTTTTTCCAACTCATCCCACAAGACCTGAGAGGAATTTTGAAAGTGATCTAGATTTCCCACTGTTTACTGAAGATGAACTTCGGGTTGCAACGCATTCTTTTCGGAACAACAAGGCCCCGGGGCCGGATGGGATTCCTAATGAGGTTCTGAAAATGATAGTTGATCAAGATATGTTGTTATTGTTGAGAATGTTCAATGTGTGCTTGAAAGCAGGAATCTTTAGCTTTCGCTGGAAGATCTGTCGCTTAGTGCTCATTAGTAAGGGCATGGGTGACCCTAAGTTACCATCATCGTACCTCCCACTTTGTATGCTTGACACAACAGGCAAACTATCTGAGAAACTCATAAGACGGAGATTGCTTGAAGCAATAATCGCAGACGGCGATTTATTACCAAGACAATTTGGATTCAGGGTAGGCCGGTCGACACTGGATGCAGTGCAAGAAGTCGCCGATAAAGTACGAAGAGCGGAGAGTTATAATCATTACTCTCGCCGTGTGATTCTCTTTGTTACACTGGATGTTAAAAACGCTTTCAACTCTGTCAAATGGATAGATATCATGGATGCTCTGGAATTTTCATTTCATGTTCCAAGGTATCTCCTTCGGATCTTAGACTCTTACTTGAAGGATCGTACTCGGCTCTACGATACTACAGAAGGGATCCGTAGAGTACAAGTCACAGCTGGAGCTGCCCAGGGTTCGATTCTAGGACCTGATCTCTGGAATGTTACATACGACAGCTTGTTGAGGCTTGAAATGCCTGAAGAACCTATTCTAGTAGGATATGCAGATGATGTTGCTGCTCTTGTAGCAGGAAGAAGTGTCGAGCAGGCACAGTTGCGACTCAATATGGTAATGCGCAAAATCAATAGATGAATGTAGGAACATGGTCTATCTCTAGCACTTAGTAAGACGGAAATTGTCATCCTAACAAAGAAGAGAATTCAGACAATTCTTCCAATACAGGTAGGACAAATTCAAGTAGAGACGCAGCCAGCAGCAAAATACCTGGGCATCATGATCGACAGTAAAATGTATTTTGGAGAACAGATTAGACAGACTGCAGATAAGGCAGCCAGATGAGTAATGTCCCTCAGTCGGCTCATGGCCAATGTTGGTGGGCCAAAATCTAGTAAGAGAAGACCATTGATGACAGCCATCCATTCAGTTCTGCTGTAAGGAGTGGAAATAAGGGCGGATGCTCTGGATAAGGAGATTCATAGGAAGTCACTGGCGCAAGTGCAGAGGTGGGGTGCTTTGCGCGTGGCATCTGCATATCGCACGGCCCCTGAGGAAGCAGTTCTCGTTATTGCCGGGATTATTCCGATTTTTTTTCTTGCGAAAGAACGCAAGAACATTTACTTCAGGAAATCTGATATGGGTTTACAAAATGCAAGACGATTGGCAAGAGTACAAACCTTTCAAAATTGGCAGATCAAATGGGAGCAAGGACATCAAAGCCAATGGACTAAGAGAAAGATCTCTCAGTTGCAGGTTTGGACAGAGAGGAAACATGGTGAGGTTGGTTACTATCTCACTCAGTTCTTGACTGGCCATGGGTACTTCGGTTCCTATTTTAAGAAGATGGGGAAGGTGGATTCATCAGATTGCATCTACTGTATCAACGAATTAGATAATGCTAATCACACCTTCTTCTCTTGTGGACGGTGGGTCCAAAATAGGCAGTCTCTTCAAGATCACATTGATGTAGAGATATCACCGGACAATATTGTTGCAGTGATGCTTCAAAATTAGGAAAATTGGAAACTGGTAGCAAGTTTTATTGAAGATATCCTCCGAACAAAGAAGACGGATCTGGATAGCCACTGAAGATGATTCATTACGGAAGACTGCCCTACGGGCAAATATAAAATGATCTAGCCTGAAGTAATGTGATAAACGGTTTCAGGCTAGTGTTCAGAAGTAACGGGGGAGTTTTAGTCGGTAGTCTGCTACTCAGGAGCAGGAGCCCGACACTCTGTGCGTAAATGCATTTCTTCCCCTAAAAATATATATACAGTATATTATTATTATTATAGTAGTAGTAGTAGTAGTAGTAGTAGGATTTCATTTTATTTTAAGCGAATTCCCGCAATAAATGGATGACGTTAAGCAAATAACTCAATTATCTTTTTTTGGTTCTTCTTGTTATTCCAATAGGCTTTCATTCCTTCCGAGAAGGCTCGTTTACGTTCTTCGGACCACTTTGATCTGCACCGTACTGGTTTTGTTTCGGTTGCTCTGATATAACTTCCCGTTTGTTTACTTTGTCTACGAAGGTGTCCCTTTCTGAAATGTCTGTTGAACTTATGTTTGCGCTTTTGAGGTCCTTTGGAAGTTCTTTTACCCAAGGTGTTGAGTTCTTGAGTGTAATTATTATTATTATTATTATTATTATTATTATTATTATTATTATTATTATTATCTTAGGTAAGAAGCAAGAATGCTACCTCTTGATTATAGGCGCGGTTACTGGTATGAATAAGATTTATTTTATAGCGATGGTTTTGCGATCACAAAACTCAATGAATGATGAACGAATATCTTTACAGAGATCAGAGATGGCATCAACTGACTGAGAATTAAGATTTATATCAGAAAACACTTAGAATACTCTACTTTTTCTCTAATCGTAAATTTCATAACGTTTTGCTCTCATTCTTGACACTGAACCAGTCATGCCGGAACAAAAGACAATAACTTTCTTGCAACGTCTGCCCTCTATTGCGTCATTTCTTGTATTATACGGTTTACCAAGTTCAAACAATGATACATAGTTATTCGACAGTCATTTTTCATGTCATCTCCTGTGTATGAAAGAAGGGTGATGTATCTCGTGTAGAACTTGGTGTTCATCTGTTATGTATCATTCCTGTTCTTTACCGGTCAGGTGTGCAGCGGTCTCATGCCTGATTTAACTTCTGTCTCCTTTCATATGCTTTTCCCTTCCTGTCTTTCTTACTTCTTTATTTCTGGATTTGCGAGCATTGGTGACTGGTTTCAGATATACAGTACGTTGTTCTCTGTTTACTTGTAATATTTCTTCTATAGGTTTATTTAATTCACAGGGGAGTTTTGGGATGTGATAGTCCAGTAGAATATCTATATATATAAAGCTCAATGTTTGTCTGTCTGTCTGTCTGTCTGTCTGTCTGTCTGTTATGTATACAAATCCACACCGTTTCACCAATCTGAACCAAAATTTGTATACATACCCTTCGGAACCCTGCGGGTAACCCTGTCCACTTGAAATTTCCGACAGACCACCCCATTCCCTGCATTTAGGCCCTTTGTCCCAAATCTACACCGTTTCACCGATCACAACCAAAATTTGTATACTTACCCTATGTAACCCTGTGAATAACACTGTCCACTTAAAATTTCGGACAGACCACCCCATTTCCTGCATTTAGGCCCTTTGGCAAACTTCTACACCGTTTCACCGATCCGAACCAAAATTTGTATACCTACCCTTTGCAACAGAGAGACCACTCCATTCCTGGAAAGAGGACAGGGTCCGTCCCAAAGGCAATGGAAAAAAGGGGTAAAACCGGACCCGCTCAGGAAACCCTCAGGGTTGCCAGCTCCCGAACTCACCAGCCACGAGCCCTTGAGGATGTAGCACTATCCAGGGTGCACCCGAAGTGGTGGGGCAACACACACTCTGCCTCCTTGAGGGTCTTGAGCAGAAGACACGAGATATTAAGAAAAGAAAAAGAAGGCTGACACCTCGAAGAATGAGGCTATCAGGAATGATTAGACAAGGGCTAATTAAGGCGGGAAAGTGAAAGAGTTGCTAGGCCTCGGATACCCTGATACCATCGGGGTCGGAAGAGAACAAGAGTTTGACCAAGGGAGGCTGACAGGAAAGAGAACTGAAAGGAGCCCGGCACCAGTACGTAGAAGCAATGCCGGACTCAGCTGGGGTCCCGTGGTCGCAAACCCACGTCCCACAAGTTGTGAGACATTGGTGGGTGGATGGGGGGGGGGGGGGGCAGGTGTGAGAATAGCTTGCTGATTCATCGCGAGGTGACATGAGAGAAATGTCCAGACCCTGCCGTGTTACCTGGTATTGCTGACTATGCTGATGTTTTTAGTTTTAACAACAAATTGTATATCCGCCTTAGTCAATACATAAACGAAAATAAATTATAATTACACTTGCTCCTGGTACATGTTTCGGGGATTAATTGCTTTTATCCCCTTCATCAGCCAAGACAAATATCCGAAGAAAGATATAATATAGCGTAGCACTCAAAAAATAAATAGCTATTTAACTTAACATGGTGCACCATATAAGTAGGTCACAGGAAATTGTTGAGCAATACTAAAAACATATATGTAACAGCCAGGCGCGTGTATTCCATGGATGTAAGATAAGCAATGCTTACCCAAGTAAAATAATGACGGGTACAATAATTATTTACTTTGGTTATAGTGATATTCCAGTCTCTGTATCCTGTATTGTTTTAATGAACCCATTCACACCTACTGCGAGTTCCTTGCGGAGTCGCTTGCAGCAGCACAATAGCGTGACATGCCCTCTTTTGGTATTTCATGGTACTGCAGGGTGAGTGAAAGCGAAGGCTAGGAAGCAATTCCTTAAGTTACATACCTTAGGCCGAAAACAAGGAGCGGTCGGTTTTCAAAGACAGTGTGTTTACTCGCTCATTATAATTTGAAAAAGCATGTCAGTGTTTGTGCAAAAATGCTGTTTATATGCTGTGTTAAGACGTGTCATTGTTTTACAGCGGTAGGCCGTCATTTTTATAGTTCAGCGATATAATGTTGTCTAATGCAATATAAGGGAGTAGGGTATGCAGTAGACGTTTTTGTTTACACTATTGGGCGTGAGATATCTGCAGAAATATGACGCCGGGACTTAAGTCTAGAGATGACAGCATGTGATGTGCGATAAATTTGAGAACAAAATATTAATTTTATTAGGATGTCGTCCAACTCCTCAATTGAGTAGTCCTATTAACACGACAGTGAAAGCTTTTATTCGGTATTTTAACTAAACGTATAACATTTATCATTGATTTCAATTGAGATATATTTACTTCCAAAGTTCATAACATCCCAAACTTCTACAACTGGGTCTTCAATGATTTTGCGAAGAAAACCATTGCTTACCCTAAGTAAAATTCCACCACACGCCACTGGTAACAGCGATGATATTCAGCCAACAAAACACAGAGAATCAGTGGACAGTTAACTCGTAAATCCGCTCCAAAACACTGGTCGAAGCTTGAATTGGCAAAAATCACAATACTTCACCATATGGACACAACCAATGAAGATGCCTTATGCTCAACAGGTCCAAAATCAAATGCCTGCATACGAATTAGACGAGCGTGGAAGGAACAACTTCAAATAGCAACGAGGTTAGCTCAATGCATAACCTGAAAGAAGCAAAGGAAAAACAAACACCATAATAAAAGGGACCAAGGGGAAATTTATAGACTGAAATAATTATGAAAATAATTAGAATATGCTGATGTTCATATTGCGTCTTTGCTCAAACCACTGTAGTGTTACGAAAGAATGAGTGATTCACCGGTCAATGTGAATAGGACCGGGAACCCCCACCCGAACGTCTGTCATCATAATATATCGTCATCATCTGCGATATTCTCAAGTTCGTGCAGCTTGGACCCGAGCAGTACTCGATAAGCTCTTTCACTACACGCATCGAGTATAGGCCTAAGCCAGAAAATAACGTTCAGACATTGGAAGACATCGAAGGTAGAAATCTGAATTACCTATATCAGATTTAAAATTACACCATGTTCGTTTAGTAGTCATTTTTCATTACCTTATTATTATCATCATAAGGACAAATGACCTAGATGTTACGCCCATTATACCACTAATCACCACACACAATAACTCTTCATCGCCTGTGAATTTTGAAATATTTCTTTCTACCACGGTAGTTTGCAAGTTTGTCGTGTCAATTCAACAGTAGTTTTCATTACCATCCTCATCAAAAGGGCAAATGACCTAGATGTTACGTCCATTATACTACTAAGTAACACCACAGTCTTCATCGCCTGCGATTTTTATGTGTATTTCCATTAGTTTGTAAGTTTGATATACCCGTTCAGTAGTAGTCGTATTGACAGGCAATGCCAAAGGAGAAGATATCTTCATTCCCCGAATTCCTTTGGTCCCTACTGATATGCCTTTTGATTTCAAGCTAATGCAATTCCCTGCATGATCCCCTCTCATGATCAGTTATACGTAACTTGCTCAAGAGTGGGCACACCTAAACATTTATTTATTTATACACCAGAGGGAAAAACAAGGAATATCGTTTATCCTAACGCACTCTATTAATTTCAATGTTAGCTACAAACATGTTAGTATTTATTAAATAGCAACTGCGAAGTGAGATGAAACATTTCTCTGAAGTTCAACCATTACATCGTATATTAGGCCGTGTTACTTTGCGAGTCATCTGTCTAGGATACTATTTAATCTACTGTTACTGTATTCATTTATGCCAATGATCTGGTTCCTCTTCTTGAGAACCTGTACCGAAACATGTAAGCCGGTCACGTAGAAAATTCACAGCGAGTGTTATGGTATATCGTACATCTCTTTTCTATTTTATTCCTTTCATTCCTTTAAAGTATCAATTTTTCCCATTCGTTGATAAGTTATATATGCCAGTAGTCGCTTCTATGTTCATCATCACTATGTAGAAGATGTTTTGCGTCAGAAGAAAAGACAACTGGATGCTCAGGAACGTTAACGATATATCGACTGAGAAATCTGGAAGCTTCTCTTGGAGGAATTGCTTCAGACATTTATCGTACAGTTTAAACCTTAACAAGACGAAACTTTTAACCAGATAGCGATCTAAGTGGGAGCTCTTTGGCAAAAAATAATCAAGTCTTTCCCGAAATGTGAGTCCTAAAAATAACTTTTTCTATTATTTTCTAAGTTTCATGTCAGTTATGTAGTAATTTTCAATATCATCCTGATCAGTAGGGCAAATTACCTATATGTTACGCCCTCAACGTCATTGGGGGCAAATGACATAGATTTTAAGTCCATTATATTTCTAATCACCACCACATATAGTCTTCTACGACTGAGATGTCACGAATTCTGGGACCGCTAACGACATATCTCGACTCGGACTGAATACAAATATCACGAGAATGATCATTATTTTACAGAGCCTTCCCATAGTGACTTAAGTATACACATTGTCACTGGGTTTGATATTGTAAGAAATTAATACATAAATAGATATAATTTATGGCGTTGAGTGTTAAGGAGACTGAAATATTATCATCATTCCACCGGGCGAAGCCGGGTACTACTGCTAGTAACTAATAAACATAGGCTGCTATTTATTTTTTTATTTATTTTTATTTATTTATCGGATGGCTATTAGTGCCGGGAGTGTCCGAGGACATGTTCAGCTCGCCTGAATCTGTAGCTGCTTCCAGCGGACACCCTTAGGGAGAGCTACAAGTTCCGTTCAATTTCAAGTACTTCCAACTTTCGCTACCAGATATCAATGACACCTAGTGGTGAACGTTGGAACTTTGATTGAGCGTTCCAACGAAATCTAACCTAGAAATTTAGTTTCACACAAGTTTAGTCTGTGGAAGGATCTTTTATATGCCATAAATCTATGACATGGGATTACCGGCTTTACTTCCTCTCCGAAGGAAGGCATACTGAAGGATTTTAACGTTCTTAAAAATCCGATGACTTCGGCCGGGTTTGAACCCGCTATCTTGGGCACAGCAGTTCAGCATGCTACCAACTACGCCATCGAAGCCGCAATATAGGCTGTGATAGTTCTTCACGGAACTACTTGTCAATTATGTTAACTAACCCTAGAATACTAACATTATGCAATAGATGCTTAGTACTAGACTAATAATACGGTCCCCCGGCGTAGCCGTGCTCGTTAAAAATTGCACCATGGCCGTTAGGGCAGCTGAAACAATTCCGGAGATCGTAGGTTACAATCCCTGCTCTGACAGCGGCTATCCTGAGTGTGTTTTTCCACTATTTTTAGCCTATTTTCAATTTTGAAAAAATAGGCTTATGAGATCACCTTTTGTCCGTGTGTGTGTGTGTGTGTGTGTGTGTGTGTGTGAGAGGTGTGTGTGTATGTCCCCCTAATAAAATCTAAACGGCCGGAGCGATTTCGATGAAACTCGGTAAATTCATAGCACTATTCCCGGCGACCTCGACCGTGCCCTTCAAATTTTGTTACGGCTCACCAACCTAACATGGCGGCTGTGGGAAATATTTCACTAGCATTCAATATCTCCGAAACTATTACCGATATCGCCCTGAAATTGTGTACGGTGATAAAGGGCACTACTGGAAGTTCACCTATGAGACTTTCAAAAACCTGGTGACTACAAAACCAACATGGCGGTCAAGCGAAGTTGAGACTTTTAAATAGACTTTTCTCGCGATTTAACTATTCAAACGTAATGAAACTTGGTACAGCAAATGTTTATACACATTGTAATGCACTGGAGTCTAATTTAGTTCAATTGTTTACATAACCTCAAAATGGCGGCTGTGCGAAATATTTCACTGACATTCTATATCTCCGAAATTATTAGCGACATCACCCTGAAATTTTGTACTGATACAAGTTTACCTATGTATAATTCATAAACCTGTCAAGTACAAAACGAACATGGCGATCAAGCGAATTTGAAATATTTTAATAGTTTTTTCTCGTGATTTAACTGTCTGAGCGCAGTTAAATGTGGTACAGTAAATGATTTTTCAGAATGTAATGCACTGCCATCTAATTTAATTCAATTGTTTACATAACCTCAAGATGGCGGCTGTGTGAAATTTTAAAATTAAGTTTTTATTTCTTGTGTCGTAATCATGCGATCGAAGTGAAAGTTTGAATAATGAACCTAGGCAACAATTGTCCTTGAATGGTACATAACTCTATGGCCCATACAGATAACAATCCTAAATGGCGAGCTTCCGAAATATTTAACGGTTCTCAATATCTATGAATCTTATACAGCAACCAAACTGATTTTTTTAATGTTCATAGAGGCTATGAACATGTGCCCACCTATAGGACTTTCAGTAACCTGGTGAGCACAAATCCAACATGGCGGCGACGCGAAGTATATATATTTAAATGGACGTTTGTCGCGAATTAACTATCCGAGTGCCGTGAAACGTTGCACGTTAAATGCTTATACAAATGTTGATCCTCTGGCATCTAATTTATTTCAATTGTTTGCATAATCACAAGATGGCTGCTGTGCGTAATTTTAAAATCTCGTTTTTACTTCTTGTGTTCTAATCATGCGATTGAAGTTTGAATACTATACGTACACAATAATCTTAATGTAATAGTACAAAAATAAAAATCCAACCTGGCGACCATCTGAAATATTTAGACTGTTCTCAATATCTACGTATCTGTTACAGCAATTAAACTGAAATTTTGTATGTTGATAGAGGCAATTAACAAGAGCAGGATATATGAAAATAGGCTGTATAGTTCTTCACGGAACTACTTGTTTCCTACTCTGCCCTCCATAGAAATACCGAGATAATACTTTACGTTAAGTCCCACGACACCTACCTGTCCCTAATACAGATACACATACTACTACAGCCATCACATAAATACAGATTATCAGACAAGTTTAACACACACCCAACTACACGGGAGTGAACACCGAGATGTCCCTAGCCCCTAAAATGAATTATTATTAACAACTAATAATAATAATAATAATAATATAAATTAACATGTTATTTATCTAACACCTTATTTACTTACGCTGAACTCTTTTTTTTTTAGAGTTTAATACGGAATTTTCAACTTAACACAAAAATACAGAAGTCGTGGGATTTGACGTTAGTAGCAGTTTCTCCAGACTGTTGTACTTGCTCTGGTGTTTATTAGCTTGTTTCTATAATTCCTCCGAGGTGATGCAACATAAAAATCTACATCAAATCAACCATCTCCTTGTTATTGCCATGGAGAAACCAATATTTTGTGAGACTCAAGCATACATTTCAAACAGGTCATGGGGCAATTATTTACCACATGATTATGCCTCTAGAACTGATTAGGTTACTAGTGGGGGCCTAAGGAACAATACCTTCTCCTTTTGCTACAGCATGTGGACAATTTCGGATATCCAATACCACCATGAACACCGTAGCAGTAACAGACCTTAACCCGTTGAGTGCTTCGCCCGTATATGAACGTTCCTCAAGTTTTATTTATTTTGTTTTATTCCCCATTCGCTTTCGAGTACCGAGCCATGCCCTAGTATGCCATCGATTGGACATTATATAGAACTAAGTTACTTGAGTTTGGAATTTCGCTTCCGGAAGTAACTAACAGGCCATTTTGCAGACGTAGCTGGAGTTCATCTGGGAAGTAAACAAGCATGGCGAAATAACAAGCAAGTTCTTCATATCACGTTGTGATTTCGGATCAAAGAATGACAAATTTTGTACTAGTAAGGAGCAACACGTATTAATTGCCTACTGATTTTAGGAAATACTTTTATTTTGGGTCCATTACCTGGTTTGGAGACGACGCCCGCACATTTTTTTTTGTCTCCAATTGAAAAAAAAATATAAACGTACGAATTTGAATTTACATTTAGATTAATTAGGACCCAAAACTTATAGGAATAAGCTAATTATGATATGTTGAAGATTATGACTTCTACAGTTTTTTAATGCGAATGAAGAAACTAGCCACTGAGGTAGCAAATAGCTAACTGGGTAACTCACCCCTTAAAAGGTTAAAGGATCAATTAGTATTTTGAGAAATCACGTATATTCGTAAATTATGTGCATTTTTAGGCTGAACAGTTATTTTAATTAATTATTTCAGTTGCGGTTTGCACTGTCATCAGTTTATTTCTTATGTGTATATTAAGGCTTTCACGGCCCGGATTATATAAATAATTCATGTTTTTTTGGACTAATGCCGTGTGTAGTTAGATTAGAACCATACGTTTCGGAGAAACCTTGCCTCCTTTTTCAATGGAAAATTATTGTAGGGTTAAATTTGCTCTCGTTTTTAATGAGATTTCTGAGCACTTTTCGGTAACTTTAGGCAGCTGGCTACATGTCACAGCTATAGTGTCTTCACCTTTTTGTATCCAAGTTTGCAGGATCGAATATTGGCTCATCAGTGGGTATCTGTGGGTGTTTAAATGGGAAGGAATAATAATGTTATTGGTTTTACGTCCCTTTTAACTACTCTGGCTTTTAGAGAGGCCAATGTACCAGAATGTTGCTCATAAGAGGATCTTTAACGTGCCAGTAAATCTACAGACACGGCTCCCTCGCATTTGCGCACCCTTAAATGCCAGCTGACTGTGCCAGGATACGAACCTGCAACCTTGGGCCCAGCAAGCAAGAACGTTACCGCTGAGCCACGCAGCCAGCCAAAAATAAATAAAATGGGAAGGAGCTGTGTCAGTAGATTTAATGGCACGTTAAAAATCCTCTTACGAGCAACATTCTGGTACATTGGCCTCTCTAGAAGCCACAGTTCGTAAACCCCATAACATTATTACTAATTAATCTTTCCGATAAGGCCTGCTATGGACCACGCTCCAATTTCAATTCTTCACTCTTTGTTGTTCCAACTTCCGTTCTTCCCATTATTTCTTAATTCATAGGCTATGCTGCTTCTTTCTGTCCTCAAGACTACTTCGCCCCAGGTTTCCTTTCCACTCTTCCCTGGAATCCTTCCATACTTAGCACCTTCCTTCGAGAAAACTCTCTGTGTACAGTGTCTTCTTCTCTTATATTATCCGAGGGGCGTGGTGGCTCAGCGGTCTAGCTGTATGCCTCTCACCAAGGCGGTCCGGGTTCGACTCCCGGTCAATGCATGTGAGATTTTCGAAGTGAAATTCCATGTCCTGTGGTTCGAATTCCACGTAAAAAGGAGGTCCCGTGGCTCTTGATCTCAAGATTAACGGTCACGTTAAACAGCAAGTTTCCTTCCTTCCTTCCTTTCTTATATTATCCAGCTAGTCATTGACCTTTTATTCCAAAAGTACTTAAATATCATTTTGGTTAATCTGGAATCATCCATTCTGTAAATGTGTCTAAAATTATTATTATTATTATTATTATTATTACGACCTTAACCATAGAGTAAACCCTTTGACGTTAAATCCCTCAACATGTCCACAATGAGGAGCTGCAGTAAGTTTGGAGATCAAAGGTTCGGAACCGGCGCTGACAGTGGTTATCTTGAGTGTGGTTTTGCCCCAGGCAAATGCTGAGATGGTTCCTGATTTCAAGTTCCGGGGAAAGTACCCCATCCCCGACTCTAATAATTTCAGCTACACACATACACTTCAGCCACAGTGAGAACACAGGTTATCAGACAAATTCGAAACACACCCAAATAAACGGGGCAAATGACCAAAAACCAAACACGTCCCAAGTCCCTAAAACTAGTAATTAACAGCAACAAACGATAGAGTCTGACTATTTTAAACGGGAACACGAGTTAAGTGTTAGTTTGCTTGATAAGAATGTTGCTTCCTTTAAGCCCTAACCTATTCCCATTTCAACGCCCTACTTGCCCTCAACTTCATTAGATGAGTAACATGAAAGTTTCCGTTCTCATTTTTATGATGTCCTTGAAACATCTTGTTGTAAAGTAGGCTCACGCGATCACGTACAGTACGCATTTCGACACAATCACTGGTACTTGACCTCCGAACACCAGCATCGTGTTAGAGCGCCTATTAATCTCAGTACCCAACAGGGGTTTTTATGTGCCCCAGTTACGCAACACCACAAAACGGTTCTTCACCAAAATATATTTTAAACGTTTATGCATAGTTAATGTACTGTACACTACATTAACTCAAGACACTTAGGTTGCCATCTTGGAAGGCTTTCTCCAGGCTGTTATGGTCTTCAATTTGGGAATCGGAATTCAGTCGCAGAGATTATATTCCGTGCTTAGAGGTCCAAGATTTTAAAATTATTATTAATTCGCTTCCGTCTTGTTACGTAGTGACTCGCACTGTTGGCTGGAGGTTCTAGGGCTGGAGGGCTGTAGCAGGATAAACTCAGCCACGCGAGACAAAACTGAGAAGAGGAGGGTTCGATTCCCACCTCAGCCATCCTGGAAGTGGTTTTCTGGGGTTTCCACTTTTACTCCAGTTGAATGCCGGGATGGTTTCTAAATTAAGGCCACGGTCACATCCTTCCCTAGCCTCATCTGAATTACCAATACACACACTAATACAGCCATCACAATATCACAGGTTATCATACAAATTATACACACACCCAAGTACACGGGGCTACATGGCCACGATGCCGCAATGCTCATAGATGAATCAACAACAACAACTAGCCTATACGGAGGTAGTTTTAATTCAGTTCAAATTACTCATCATAATACAGTAACTCATTTTTAGCCTACTTTTCACATTTTGCAAAAATGAGGAAAAAGTAGACTTGTGAGATCGGGAAAATGTGTGTCTGTCTGTCTGTCTGTCTGTCTGTCCTTCTGTCTGTCTGTCTGTCTGGCAGTGTGTGTGTCCCCCCTATCACCTCCTAAACGGCTGCAGCAATCGAAACAAAATTTGGTAGGAGTAAAGATCTATACCTGAATATCTCACGGCCATATTTGAAAATGATGTCAGTGCTACCAACTGCTGAAAAATCGCAATTGAAATTTGAGCTCCATGTTGGATATCTTGGAAGGTATAAATGGGAGCTATTTCAAAATTGGCACACGTATAGATAGTAGTATTGCAGTTTAATTTCCAGGAGGCCATACATGGCAGTGTTGCCAAAATGATTATAAGCCTGCTGATAGGTCCAAATTTTAAATGCATATAACTTCTACACTATCAATTGAATTTCAACCAAATTTCGTACATGGTATGTGTACATAAACAGATATGACTGAGCGTATTCTTAAGAGCCACCAGGGCTGCCAACTGTTAATAAATGCTATCAATTTATTTTATCCAAATACCATTATATCAGAAAGTATGCAAGCCGACAGCTTTAAACTATGCTCACGTATAGTACCTGGCATTCTAAATTAATTTGGAGTATCTTATATATGTCAGTGCTATCAACATGATTCTAAGCCTGCTGAGAGATCCAACTTTAAATATATGTAACTTCTATACTATCATTTGGATTTCAACCCAATTTCGTGTGTCATATGTGTACCATAACTGATATTACTATGCCGATTCTTAAGAGTAACCAGGGCTGCCAACTGTAAATAAATACTGTCTCCTTTTTTGTTACCCTAATATCAATATATCAGAAAGTATGCAAGCCAATAGCTCTAAATTTTGCACACGTATTGAACCCATGTACCATAGGCCTCAAAGGGAGTCGAATCCATGTACTTTGAGAAAGGAATGAAAGAATCATACAGTTTCTAAGGGAACGGAGAGAGATTTCAAGCCAGGATTACAGCCTAACATTGTGCAAGCGCTAGGGCCAGGTGTTCCTTAGATGAGCTCATGCCTCTTGACATTTATAAGGAGCCAGTCATGGATATTATTAGAACGAGTGGAAAGTTTTGACTGTAAGACGAAGAAGCTGGACTCGGAAATTGCTCTTACGTTGCAGGAATATGGCAACCTCGCTGCTGAGTCAGAACAGGAATAATTAAATTTAACCCGTTTACGAGTATAAAAATAAGTAAACAGATACAGTACGGTGAATCAATTTGGATTAGAGATTTTTGTGTAAAGAAAAACCTTGTAAAAATTGCACAGGAGAAAACTGCAAACGCAAGTAGACGTCATTGGGGGTTCACCGAGACCCAAGGAGTGGGAGAATAAAAAAAGAACAGCACCACCCACACAGTTGAGGACGAGAAATTAATTAATATCTCGGAAATGCACGATCGATTTCCATGCACAGGAAGATTATTTTACGTTTGGAAGACGAGCTGTCTGGAGATACGATTTTTATAATTGTGCGACAATTAGTTCAAAAGTTGGTCACGAAAAGGACTAGGATTTTATCTTTTTGTGACTGAAAGGTATAAAACTCCTGGCCTCACCAAGCCAATCATGCAGTCTACGAGAGCCCGTGAGGGGAACGTCACGCTGTATCAGTACATGCAGTATTAGTCCGTCCAGGGGGGCGTTACGCTGGAGCATCATAATCATCAGTCTACGAGCATTCCGTGAGCGGAAGTGCTGCACCACATCGTATACGCAGTATTCAAGAGCCCGTGAGGGGGACGTTAAGCTGTATCAGACATTGATCCAGAGCCTGTGGGAGGCTATGCTACAAGTTCACCGAGTGTAGACCAGTTACGATATAAGTACGCTACGCTGAGGGTTAGCAGTTCGAGACTTTGAAGAGTCCTAATTTATAAAGAACATTAAATATACGGACTTTAAAGCAATATCGCCAAAGTAAGACACAGCGATCAGTAGGGAACTTCGAGTTCCAGAAGAACACTAGTTCAATACAGTTACGAAGTTATAAGAACTCCAACAAATAAACAGCGTTACGTCTAGTAAAGACATTGTTAAAGACATTAAGTCCTGTAAAGGACAAGAATAAACAGTAATTACGATCGCGAAAGATAGAAGTTCAAGCGAAAGGAACTTAGGAACTTAGCTTCGAAACCAGAGGGAAACGTACTCTAGTGAGAAAACGTCAAAAATATACGATAGACAGTATACGGTCCTCGAAAGGAGGCCAAGATATAGAAACTAAACGGTACGATAGACAGTATACGGTCCTCGAAGGGAGGCCAAGATATAGAAACTATAGGGGGCGATAGACCACCATATATAAATAGAGGTGACGGCAAAGTAAAGACATTTATCGCCTAGTTAAAGCAGATAAAGTAAAGCCGAGTAATAGACAATAGAAGCGGTTTTGAGAGACTGAAACCAGTAGTTTCCATTGTAGGAGAGAGCAACTTTGAACGAGTAAAATCACACGTCCAATGCAGGTCGATAGGATTCACATCAGGGATCATCAACAGCCGACAGAAATTGTAAAAATCGTTGAGATACACCCGTGTGATAGGAGTGAAGTGTAAATATTGTAAGAAAAGAAATAAGAGTGTCATTTTAAGTGTTTTAGGTAAAGTGAAAGCGTTTTATGCACAGTGATATGTGTTATAATATGTACCAGAGTAATATTTTTTAGTGTTTTAATGTGTGTTCAAAACGGATACACCAGTGTATAAAAAAAAATGTTGTCAGTGTTAAATATAGTGAATATGTGTCAAGAAATTTCTGTACATAAGATGAGATTGTACAATATGGAGTAGGTCAAGAAGGTGGGCCAAAATTTCACATCAAACGAGAATAAAGGTCAGAAAGCGACCTTAAACATGTAAGTAAAGATTTTTATTATGTTTTGGTGTCGGGAAAAATTTTGTGTACAATTCCACCGGAGTTTTGAGTAGAAGGGATGTTTTTAAATGAATAATAACTAAATAAGAACGCGATCTGAACGAAAATAAAGTTTTAAGAAATAATAAATAAGTATGTGAAATAATAAATCCTGTAGAGGAAATGCATAGAATAAAATGTCAGTATTTAATGAATGTTATAGAAGCAAGCGTGATAATAATAATTATAACAAAGATATTTACATAAAGGTAAATTTGAATTATATGAAAGAAATAGCTTTTGAGCTTTTGTAAGGAATGAAAACATGATGTGAATAATAAGGTAAAGAAATCTAAGTAAAGATTAAATTGAATGATATAAAAATATAGAGCGTTGAAGCCTTAACAAATGTATAAGACATGATGTGAATGCGTGTTCTTAAAAAGGGAGCGATTTATTGTCAACGGAAAAGATTAATATAAGAATTAAGATATGTATCAATTGTTACTATGAAATTTATCAGTTCTTTGGAAGACATTCGGCCGTAAAGTAATGTGTAGCGTAATGGAACGCAATTAAATAAAAAGTCACGCTAGGAACGCGTAACAGTTAAAGTACTTGGTAAATTACTTATGGAGGGTAGTTGATTGCAGTGAATTGAGATATGTTGTAAGTCCTCTAAATTGTGACGTGGATCACGAGGCCATGTGTGTATTATTTAAAAGGGAGCTAATGTACGGTATTATTGAGCGTAGGTCCTGTAAGCTACGGCTTGACCCTAAATCGCGTTTTGTATAAGTCCTCTGATGTGGAAATGTTCCCGAGGCATGTTAAGAGATTCGAACCTAGAATCCTCTTGTTGTTAAAGCCCCTAATTATTCGTCGTAGAATGTGTATTAATCTTCCCAATCAATGAGGACCCTCTCATAATTAACAAGTAGTTCCGTGAAGAACTATACAGCCTATTTTCATATATCCTACTTATGTTAACTGCCACAATCAACATACAAAATTTCAGTTTAATTGATGTAACAGATTCGTAGATATTGAGAACCGTCTAAATATTTCAGATGGTCGCCAGGTTGGATTTTTATTTTTGTACTATTACATTAAGATTATTGTGTACGTGTGGTATTCAAACTTCAATCGCATGATTAGACAACAAGAAGTAAAAACGAGATTTTAAAATTACACACAGCAGCCATCTTGTGATAATGCAAACCATTGAAATAAATTAGATGCCAGTGGATCAAAATTTGTATAAGCATTTAACGTGAAACGTTTCACGGCACTCGGATAGTTAATTCGCGAGAAACGTCCATTTAAATATTTATACTTCGCATCGCCGCCATGTTGGATTTGTGCCCACCAGGTTCCAGAAAGTCCTATAGGTGAACATATGTTCATAGTCTCTATGAACATAAAAAAAATCAGTTTGGTTGCTGTAAAAGATTCATAGATATTGAGAACCGTCTAAATATTTCGGGAGCTCACCATTTAGGAGTGTTATGTGTATAGGCCATAGAGTTATGTACCATTCAAGGACAATTATTGCCTAGGTTCATTATTCAAACTTTCACTTCGATCGCATGATTACGACACAAGAAATTAAAACTTAATTTTGAAATTTCGCACAGCCGCCATCTTGAGGTTATGTAAGCAATTGAATTAAATTATATGGCAGTGCATTACAATCTGTAAATTAATTACTGTACCACATTTCACTGCGCTCAGAGAGTTAAATCACGAGAAAAGTCTATTAAAATATTTCAAATTCGCTTGGTCGCCATGTTCGCTTCGTACTTTACAGGTTTATGAAATATACATAGGTATACCTGTATCAGTACCCTTTATCACCGAACAAAATTGCAGGGTGATAACTGTAATAGTTTCGGAGATATAGAATGTCAGTGAAATATTTCGCACAGCCGCCATTTTGAGGTTATGTAAACAATTGAACTAAATTAGACTCCAGTGCATTACAATGTGTATAAACATTTGCTGTACCAAGTTTCATTACATTTAGATAGTTAAATCGCGAGAAAAGTCTATTTAAATGGCTCAAATTCGCTTGGCCGCCATGTTGGTTTTGTAGTCACCAGGTTTTTGAAAGTCTCATAGGTGACCTTCTAGTAGTGCCCTTTATCACCGTACACAATTTCAGGACGATATCGGTAATAGTTTCGGAGATATTGAATGCTAGTGAAATATTTCGCACAGCCGCCATGTTGGATTGGAGAGACGTAACAAAATTTGAAGGGCACGGTCGAGGTCGCCGGGAATAGTGCTATGAACTTCCCGAGTTTCATTGAAATCGCTCCAGCCGTTTCGATTTTATTAGGGGGGGACACACACACGAATCACACACACACACGCACACACACACACACACACACACACACACACACACGCACACACACACGGACAAAAGGTGATCTCATAAGCCTATTTTTTCAAAATTAAAAATAGGCTAATAAATGCCAAGGTTACGAAAGTGGTTTATGAGCCAAAGAATATTGTTGAATGGAAATAAGTGAAGTAAAAGCCAGGTCTCTCCACAGAACTGAGAATAATGTGAAGGTTTGTTTTAAAGCATTGAAGAGAGCTGCCACCGTAGGTTAGGCAGAGAGTCGCTTTCCTTGTCATAAATCACGCCCGAGTATAATGGCCTGACCCTCATAGAGCGAGGGTGGGTAAAAACCGTCTTGTAAGATGTGTTAAATACACCGTGAGTGTTTAAAGTTGTTAATGACCCGGGCGTTGAACCGAGGTCCTTGTAGATTGATATTATCGCTTGCCAATTCAGATCGTAGTTTTCTTATGTGATAATGGTCTTATAAGACAAATGAATTAAATAAAATCCCTATTGTAATATTGTATGGAAAAGAAGGAATCCACGAGTTTTGTGAAGATAACTAGGTTTCGGGAGTGATCATAGTTTTTGACTTTGTCAAGTAATCTTTATAACTCTGGAGTACACAAATAGTTTTCCCGATCACCGTAATGAATTTGAAAGACTTGAGAGAGATAGTAAATATGGAGAACATGTGATATGCCCAAATATTGAAGTGAATAATTAACATGTAATTTTAAATGTAATTATATATTTGTTTTGATGATAAGAAAAGATAAAAATAATTCTTGAGGTGTACAAAATAGGACACCATTATTATGGGAAAGTATCGAGCCAAAGAAGCTCGTAGTTATTTGGAACTTTAAGATAAGTACTTTATGGAAGTGAAAATAATCGTGAATTGTTGGTTTTAAAGAAAACCATGTGTTTTAATCTAATATTTGTTTTATTTTTATGCTATTCCTTGTTCACTTTGGACAAGTAGAATGATATTGGTCAGTAGTTTATGTGTTTATTTCTTTGTAGCGCCATAATTGTTGATTAATTAAATGTGTTAAAATAGGAGTTGATTTTGTTGTTATTTTTGCAAGTGTATCCTCTATTTAATCCAAAATATGTAAGTCACAGAGTGGGAGAACTTACCGCAGCCCCGAAAAATCCCGAATTGAGCAATGCTGGCATACTGTGATTTTCATATTTCTTGCTGCAAGGGCACAGGGGGGTGAATAGAAAAACTGTGCTTGGATTAATAATTAGAGGAACACTAAAGACGGTCGATTCATGTAAAAGTAAAGTAATGATAGTAGTAGCTACAACGTATAATGTTAACTGACCGCATTGGGTCCCTAGAAACTCACACCGAGCAGCCCTGGATTTAAACAACCCCCCCCCCCAGCAAACTATATACCTTTCATGGCGCCCAGTACGCAGGGATGAGTTTTCCTAAGGAAAACCCGAGTTTTCTCGAAAAATTAAAATTTCCATTTTTTGAAAAAAAAAATGGTTTTTCGAAATTTTGAATTTTAAATACTTCCATAAAGGTCTTTGAGTTTGAAGAAGAGTATCAAAAGGGTACGGTGTAGTAAACACCCGTACCAAAGTAAATTTTTTGAAAGAAATTGGGACACAATGGTTCAGATTACTATCTCTCAAGCATGTTCTAGCGATGTGGCATTAGTGGCCCACTATATTCTAATAAGATGGCATTGAGTGAAGAGATGCAACGGCTCTTGGAGGCCATAAACAATAAATTGGGAACAATAGACAATACATTGGACCTCCAAAAGGATGAAAATAAAAAAGAGTTCGAATCCATAAATAAGAGTTTGAATCAATTGGATAGCCAACAGAGTGAAAATAAAAGGGATTTAGAATCCATAAATGAGAGTTTGAATAAGTTGGACAGCCAACAGGAAGAAAATAACCGAAAGTTAGGATCCATGAATCAAAGTTCAGAGTCACTAAAAACTAATAGTGATAATATGGGAACTAAATTAGAAGCCATCGAAACTAATAGTGATAACAAGGGGAACTAAATTAGAAGCTATCGAGGCCGACGGTATAAAAATGAATAAGGAACTGAAGGCTGAGATAGAAAAGATTAAAACAGAAAGTGGGGATAACATGGCAGAACAGCTGAAAGTTATAAAAGATGAGACGTTAAAGTCTATAAGAGCCGACAGTAAAGCAAATAACGATGTACTGACGGCTGAGATAGAAAGCAAATTCGATAGTATAAAAACAGAAAATTCAAACCATTTTTCAGCACAATCCAAGGTTTTGGAGGAAACAATGAATAATAAATTTCAAGGTTTTGACACTAAGTTTGAGAGTAAGTTAACTGAGTTAAAAGAGGAAAATAAAGGATTTCATTCAGGATTGCAAGCCCAAATAAATACTATGAACAAAAATATGGGAGAATCACAAAATGAATGCCGAGAAAATTTTAAAATTTTAGAGGATAATTTTGGTACTATAGAAACTATATTAAATAGCAAGGAAAAAGCATGTAAAGAAAATGTAGAGGAATGTGAAAAGAAACTTGTAACCCAGATCCAAGGTGTGCAGAAAAAATTAGAAGCTCAGATAAAATCTAACAGCGATATCTGTAAAACATCCCGGGATGAAATAAAACAAAGTGTGAATGAGCTAGGAACCCGATTTGGAAAGGTTGAGGAGAAAGTAGGAACCCTCGAGAACAAAATTGGTGTAGTTCAGACCGAAGTAACTGAGATGAAAAATCAAAATCAAAAGGATGCGCGGGATATGAAAAGTCAATTTGAGCTGTTTACCGGGCAGGTAGATGATAACTTAAAGAAGTATGAGGGTGAAATAAATCGAAGATTAGGTATATACGAGGGGCATCTCCAGAGTGAAAGAAAACAACGAGAGGACGAAAATAAGGAAAGTAACCATAAGATAGATGAAATAAGTCAGGGTATTAATGATGTTCAGGGAACCATCGGAACATTAAAGGTCGAAGTAGGAAAAACTCATATGGAAGTGGACCAGATCCAAAATGACTTGATGATATTATATAAGAGTCAAGGGAAAACTGAGGAAAAACTGGAAGGAATTAAAGTAAATATGGTCAAAGGACAAAGAGAGATGGAGAAAAAGATAAAGGAAATACGAGAAGACCTAGATACCAGAGGTGACGTTAAACCAGAAATTATAACAGAACAGGTCATGGTCATCAAGAAAGAGGTAGAAGAACACTTAAATGAAATCAGGAATAGCTTCAGGAACGACAAAAACCAACTCAAACAAGAACTGGAAACCAGTAAGAAAAATCTGGAAAGAATTCAAAATGAATTAGGATCCCGGTTGGAGAGGACTGAACATAAGAACAGTCAAATGGAAATCCAACTCATGGCTAATGAAGAAAGTGCCCGAAGGGAAAGGAAATTAGAATTTGAGAATCAGGAGGAGTTTCCAAAGACAGGATGGGTAGATTCCCGTGAACAAGGCACAGATACCGATAGGGACTTAGGAGGGGAGAGCCCTTACAAGAACCCAGGATATCCGATGGCGATGTCAACCCCATACATGAACCAGACAAATGGTCAGATAATAAACATTATCAAATCGAATGAGGACAGACCGGTAAAATTTACGGGTAATAACATGTCAATTACTCCAAAATACTGGCTAAAGGAAGTCGCAGAGTACTTAAACGAAATGAAGGTTCCTCAGGATCGGAGACTGAGAGCTATTGAGAAGTTGTTGGCAGGTGATTGTCTCACCTGGTTCAGAAGCTTCAGGTACACCTTTGATACGGTGGAAGGCTTTAGAGAAGCCTTTTTAAAACGATATTGGGCAGCAGACGTCCAGGAGAATTTGAGGCTAGATCTGTACTCTAGGAAGTACAGCACAAATGCACCAACTAAGTACTCGGAATTTTTTACCGCTCAGCTGTGTAAATTCCGCGAACATGATATTGCTCCAGCTGAGAACGACCTGTGTGCCACCATTGCAAGACAACTTCCATATGAGATTCAGAGGCTGTTAATCTCATCCAAAGCCAGAAGTGCTGTGGAAGTGGAGAGTGTATTACGTCAATTAGACATGACGACGTCACACGTAACTCCTAGGCACCAAAGACAGACTGAACAGGTACACATGGCCAGCAGTCAGGAAACCAGCGAAAAACCATCGACCAGGAATCAGTCCACCAGCACTGATACTCAAGGACTAGGTCGAGAGTATGGGCACCAAGAGCCTAGAGGAATACAGCCATACCACAGAGGAGGATATCGAGGAAGAAATCCTAGGAATACGGGTTATAGGCAACAAGAGAGCCGACCCTATAACAATAACCATCAGAGGCAAGAAAACAGAAAGAAATGGGAGAATTATCCCCGAAGGAACGTAAGGCCAGAGGATAGGGATGATGAATATCGGGCCGAAATAGAGGAAAGATATCAGGAAAGTCTTCGTTACATGAACGAACGACCAGACGAACCTGAAAGGCAAAAAGTCCGTTGGAGTTAGGCAATCAAGAACCGGAAATCACCCAACCGACTAGATGGAGCTCAAAGCTTGGAACTACAAGCTCAGTTAAAGAATGAGGGAAAAGGGAGCCCTCAGGATAAAAAAAAAACTCCAAATTTAAATCGTCAAAAGTGGAAACATACCAGGAGCTGGGAGGAGGTAGAAATTGTGAATTGGATAGCAAGACCAGATGAGCTAATTAATGAGGATGTGGAAGGAATCCCACCTATCAAAAGAGAATTACCCATAATTATGCTAAGAATAGAAGGATTACTGGTCAGGGCATTGATTGATACCGGATCAACAATAAGTTTAATTACGTAAACCCTTCTGAATGAATTGGAAACAAGAGGCCGCGTATTAAAAATCCCCACATCAAGTGTAAAGATTAAGGGAATTATCCCTGAAAAATCTTTAACATGCAAATTTCAGGTATACATTGATCTGATCATGGGTAACGCTGAAATTTCGCAATGCTTTTTGCTGGTAAATCAATTACCGTATAATGTCATATGCTGATGATGTCGCACTTGCTGATACCACCAGGATAGGATTGCAGCGTCAAGTTGAAAATTGGAACAGCCGTCTCTCACAATACGGTCTTCGACTGAACAAAAAGAAGACCGAATACCTTGAAACTGTCCCAACCAACGGATCCATCCAAGTTGATGGAGAGACATTGACGAAGACCTTAAGCTTCAGGTATCTAGGATCTCGCCTACAAGCTGATGGTGAGATAGGTCATGAAGTGCGAAGTAGGATAAAGGCTGCATGGATGAGATGGAGGGAAGTTACAGGCGTACTCTGCGACAGAAGGATGCCACTATACCTTAAGTCCAAAATATACCGCATGATAGTACGTCCTGTTGCTTTGTACAGTGCTGAATGTCGACCAGCTGACAAAGCTACGGAGCGCCAATTACATAGCATGGAAATGCGTATGCTCCGTTCGTCGATGGGCATCACACTCCTAGATCATATAAAGAATGACTCTGTTCGCCAGCAAATAGGAGTTGCACCCATCACTGAGAAGGCACGGGAAAAACGGCTTCGATGGTATGGCCACGTCTTGCGTGCTGCACCTGGAACTGTTGCCAATTCCGCTCTCTCCTTTGAAGTTAATGGGCACCGTCCACGTGGGCGCCCAAAACAGCGCTGGCATGATACAGCAAATGCGGATATGAAGGCTCTCAATCTAAGACCTCATGATGCCCAAGATCGTGCAAAATGGCGAGCCAAGACCAAAACAGCGGACCCTGCAGCAGCGGGAAAACGCTAGGATGAAGAAGAAGAAGATAATGTCATATTAGGTATTGATTTTATCCGTGAGAACAAGGTCATCATAGACCTAGCGCAAAACTGCATTAGAATCCAAAGAGAGGATGTGGATGAACAAAACATTAACCTACAGGAACAGGATGTGAAAATAGGAGAACAGGTATGGCATGTGGAAGAAGTAACTGAAGAAGGTTATAAGGACATAGAAAGGATATTTGAAGTCCTCAACACAGAACTCGAAGATAATTTGGAAACTGAGTTCGAGACCAACCTGTCAGGAAAAGTAGAGGAAGCTAAAGTGAACCTCGAAAATAAGGAACAATTAAAGGAATTATTATTGAATTTTAGGGACGTATTTGATTCCAAGCCAGGGAAGATTGAAAATTTTAAATACGCGTTCCAAGTCAATGATTGGGCACCGTTCAGACAAAAACCATACCCGGTTGCGGTAAAACATTACCCACAAACTAAGAAAACACTGCAGGAGATGATGAATGCAGGTGTTATAGAAAAGATGGCGACACCATATGTTAGTCCATTAGTGATTGTGAGCAAACCGGATGGCTCAGTAAGGGTGTGTCTAGATGCCAGAAATTTAAATGCAAAAATCATACCAGAAAATGATTCGGCACCACCCATAAAAGAAATACTGAGGAAGTTCAAAGGCAAGAAGATTTTCACAAATATTGACATGACTTCTTCGTATCATCATCTCGAACTGGAAGAGAAAACCAGCTTGTTGACTGGATTTCAGTTCGACCAACAAACCTATTGTTTTAGGAGATGTCCGTTTGGATTGAAGACCGCGGGATCTGCCTTAATAAGAGCGCTTGATCGAAACCTGTCAGAGGAAGTGAAAGAGTGCACTATCCGTTATGTGGATGATATTTTGCTTACCTCGGAGAATATTGAGGAACATTTAGAAAAATTGAAGAAATTATTGGAAGACTTAAGAAGGGCAAATTTTAAAATCAATTTAAAGAAGTCAAATTTTTGTCAAAGGCAAGTAACATTTTTAGGGCATGTGATTGATAAGGATGGTGTTAAACCAAATCCATGCAAATTGGAATCGATAAGGGATTTTCCAAGGCCTTTGAAGGTGAAGAACGTTCGCCAGTTTTTGGGATTGATTGGGTTCTTCTCAGGACATTGTCCATCATACACAAAAACTGTTGCACCACTACAGGACCTTCTGAAGAAGGGGGGCAAGTGGAAATGGACGGAGGAAACAGAAAAAGCATTCGTGGAGGCCAAGGAAATGCTCTTAAACTATGTGAAGCTAGGATATCCTGATTTTAATCAGAAATTTATAATTCAAACAGATGCATCCCAGATTGGAATAGGGGCAATGCTATATCAGGAAAACCCGGATAACCCTGATAAGAAAATTTATCTGGCTTTCACAAGTCGGAGACTGAAACCACACGAGAAAAATTATACGATCAGCGAATTCGAGCTGTTAGCGATATTGCACGCGCTGCAATATTGGCGAAAGATCGTATATGGGTTTCAGGTCATTCTAAGAACGGATCATAAAGCCTTAACCTTTTTGATGAAGACTGATTTATCCAGTCAAAGGTTGATGCGTTGGGCTTTATATATTCAACAGTTTGATGTAAAGATAGAATACTGCCCAGGAAAAGAAAATATAGTTCCAGACTACTTAAGTAGACAGCCAGAGTCCACAGAAGAGGAAGTAATGGCTATTGATTTGGAAGACAGGGATCAGCGTACTCTAAATGAGTTAAGAAGCATTAGTCAACGGCAACGTGAGGATCCATGGATGAACATGCTCATATCTTTCCTCGAAGGAAGTTTGATAAGGGGAACACCAGCGTACACAGAAGCTAATAAGATAGCTCAAGATTACACATTTTATAATGGATTATTATATAAGTTTGTGGACTCTGACCATACACGATTAAGGATTGTTGTACCTGCAATTTTGCAGAGGAAATAGTATGGCTAGCCCATAGATCGTTCGGACATATGGGAGTCGACAAAACAGTCTCGATGCTGAAAGAAGCATTTGTATGGCCGAGACTGAGAGAAACTGTAAGGGACACGCTGAAGACATGTGATTTATGTCAAAGGATCAAACCAAATGCATTTCTGATGAGACAAAAGCCTATACCATTGTTTCCCGAAAGGCCAGGTCAAATCATATCTATTGATAACTTCGGACCTTTGCCAAAGGCAAGAAGAGGAAATCGACACATAATGGTGGCTATGGATGTCTTCACTAAAATGGTTGTCCTTGCTCCCATACAGAAGACTAGTACCAAACAGGTGTTAAAACGACTCAAAGAAAAAGTGATACCGATTCTGGGAAAACCTGAGAATTTGTTGTCGGATCATGGTAGTTGTTTCACCAGTGTAGAGTTCAGACAAGAATTGGAAAGACTTGGAATACGTCAGATTTTGTCAAGTATTCGCCATCCTGAGGCAAATCCTGTAGAAAGAGTGATGAGGGAGACGGCCAAGTATTGTAGGATATACTGTGCCGAAGAAAATTGGAAGTGGATAGATATCTTGGATATTATCGAATTTTGTATAAACAACACAATCCATGAATCTACGGGAGAGATACCAATAACGTTACATCGGAATGAGCAACCAGAGAGACCTTGGAGTCTGGTAATTCCCAGGCCAGCAGACGCTCAGCCTGGAAGAGATGTACGTATAAGAAGAGCCTTTGAGCATCTAAAAGCTCAAGCCGACAGGAGACAAAGAAGAAATAGGCACAAGAGGTATCATCGGCCATTATTAGCAGGGGAAATGGTGTTAGTAAAAAGACCCGCCATTTCGGATCCAGGGAACCGCGTGTACAAAAAGTTCCAGAAAATGTACCACGGACCGTATCAAATAATAAGGGATTTGAGAAATAATGCCTATAGAATTCAGCACTGTGAAACGAATCATGAAGTGACCATGAATTCAGCAAATTTAAAAGTGTATTACCCTCCCGAAGACTTCGATGAAGCCAATGAACAAGCCCTGGTTATGGAAACATTTAGAAATGAAGAATCCAATTTTGATAGAAACGAGAATGAGATAGAAAAAGGAAACAGAGCTCAAACATTCGAGTGCGAATGCGAATTGGAGAAATTATATTGGGAAATAAAAGAAATAATTGATTTTATTGAAGAAGAAAATTTCAATTTAAGGAAGGAGAATGATGAAATAAGGGAACGGGTAGGGATAGACCACACCCGTAAAGAAGAATGAGGTTCTGGAAACCTGATATCCAGACAAATAAAAATGAGAAAGAAAGGGTAGGGACAGAGCGTACCCAACCGACACAATTACCGGATATGACTTAAAAAGATGAAAGAAATCAAATTATCGTGGGATATTTAAGGAAGAAAAATCAGAAGGTACGGATAACGTTATGATGGCTTCGACAGTTAAAAAGGAAAAATAAGATATTTTTTTTGATAATTAAAATAAATTTCCTCAAAATTTTTCGAAAATTTATTTACCTAAGGAGGGGAGAGATGAACCCATGTACCATGGCCTCAAAGAGGGTCGAATCCATGTACTTTGAGAAAGGAATGAAAGAATCATACAGTCTCTAAGGGAACGGAGAGAGATTTAAAGCCAGGAATATAGCTTAACATTGTACAAGCGCTAGGGCCAGGTGTTCCTTAGATGAGCTCATGCCTCTTGACATTTATAAGGAGCCAGTCATGGATATTATTAGAACGAGTGGAAAGTTTTGACTGTAAGACGAAGAAGCTGGACTCGGAAATTGCTCTTACGTTGCAGGAATATGGCAACCTCGCTGCTGAGTCAGAACAGGAATAATTAAATTTAACCCGTTTACGAGTATAAAAATAAGTAAACAGATACAGTACGGTGAATCAATTTGGATTAGAGATTTTTGTGTAAAGAAAAACCTTGTAAAAATTGCACAGGAGAAAACTGCAAACGCAAGTAGACGTCATTGGGGGTTCACCGAGACCCAAGGAGTGGGAGAATAAAAAAAGAACAGCACCACCCACACAGTTGAGGACGAGAAATCGATTTCCATGCACAGGAAGATTATTTTACGTTTGGAAGACGAGCTGTCTTGAGATACGTTTTTTATAATTGTGCGACAATTAGTTCAAAAGTTGGTCACGAAAAGGACTAGGATTTTATCTTTTTGTGACTGAAAGGTATAAAACTCCTGGCCTCACCAAGCCAATCATGCAGTCTACGAGAGCCCGTGAGGGGAACGTCACGCTTTATCAGTACATGCAGTATTAGTCCGTCCAGGGGGGCGTTACGCTGGAGCATCATAATCATCAGTCTACGAGCATTCCGTGAGCGGAAGTGCTGCACCACATCGTATACGCAGTATTCAAGAGCCCGTGAGGGGGACGTTAAGCTGTATCAGACATTGATCCAGAGCCTGTGGGAGGCTATGCTACAAGTTCACCGAGTGTAGACCAGTTACGATATAAGTACGCTACGCTGAGGGTTAGCAGTTCGAGACTTTGAAGAGTCCTAATTTATAAAGAACATTAAATATACGGACTTTAAAGCAATATCGCCAAAGTAAGACACAGCGATCAGTAGGGAACATCGAGTTCCAGAAGAACACTAGTTCAATACAGTTACGAAGTTATAAGAACTCCAACAAATAAACGGCGTTACGTCTAGTAAAGACATTGTTAAAGACATTAAGTCCTGTAAAGGACAAGAATAAACAGTAATTACGATCGCGAAAGATAGAAGTTCAAGCGAAAGGAACTTAGGAACTTAGCTTCGAAACCAGAGGGAAACGTACTCTAGTGAGAAAACGTCAAAAATATACGATAGACAGTATACGGTCCTCGAAGGGAGGCCAAGATATAGAAACTAAACGGTACGATAGACAGTATACGGTCCTCAAAGGGAGGCCAAGATATAGAAACTATAGGGGGCGATAGACCACCATATATAAATAGAGGTGACGGCAAAGTAAAGACATTTATCGCCTAGTTAAAGCAGATAAAGTAAAGCCGAGTAATAGACAATAGAAGCGGTTTTGAGAGACTGAAACCAGTAGTTTCCATTGTAGGAGAGAGCAACTTTGAACGAGTAAAATCACACGTCCAATGCAGGTCGATAGGATTCACATCAGGGATCATCAACAGCCGACAGAAATTGTAAAAATCGTTGAGATACACCCGTGTGATAGGAGTGAAGTGTAAATATTGTAAGAAAAGAAATAAGAGTGTCATTTTAAGTGTTTTAGGTAAAGTGAAAGCGTTTTATGCACAGTGATATGTGTTATAATATGTACCAGAGTAATATTTTTTAGTGTTTTAATGTGTGTTCAAAACGGATACACCAGTGTATAAAAAAAAATGTTGTCAGTGTTAAATATAGTGAATATGTGTCAAGAAATTTCTGTACATAAGATGAGATTGTACAATATGGAGTAGGTCAAGAAGGTGGGCCAAAATGTCACATCAAACGAGAATAATGGTCAGAAAGCGACCTTAAACATGTAAGTAAAGATTTTTATTATGTTTTGGTGTCGGGAAAAATTTTGTGTACAATTCCACCGGAGTTTTGAGTAGAAGGGATGTTTTTAAATGAATAATAACTAAATAAGAACGCGATCTGAACGAAAATAAAGTTTTAAGAAATAATAAATAAGTATGTGAAATAATAAATCCTGTAGAGGAAATGCATGGAATAAAATGTCAGTATTTAATGAATGTTATAAAAGCAAGCGTGATAATAATAATTATAACAAAGATATTTACATAAAGGTAAATTTGAATTACATGAAAGAAATAGCTTTTGAGCTTTTGTAAGGAATGAAAACATGATGTGAATAACAAGGTAAAGAAATCTAAATAAAGATTAAATTGAATGATATAAAAATATAGAGCGTTGAAGCCTTAACAAATGTATAAGACATGATGTGAATGCGTGTTCTTAAAAAGGGAGCGATTTATTGTCAACGGAAAAGATTAATATAAGAATTAAGATATGTATCAATTGTTACTATGAAATTTATCAGTTCTTTGGAAGACATTCGGCCGTAAAGTAATGTGTAGCGTAATGGAACGCAATTAAATAAAAAGTCACGCTAGGAACGCGTAAAAGTTAAAGTACTTGGTAAATTACTTATGGAGGGTAGTTGATTGCAGTGAATTGAGATATGTTGTAAGTCCTCTAAATTGTGACGTGGATCACGAGGCCATGTGTGTATTATTTAAAAGGGAGCTAATGTACGGTATTATTGAGCGTAGGTCCTGTAAGCTACGGCTTGACCCTAAATCGCGTTTTGTATAAGTCCTCTGATGTGGAAATGTTCCCGAGGCATGTTAAGAGATTCGAACCTAGAATCCTCTTGTTGTTAAAGCCCCTAATTATTCGTCGTAGAATGTGTATTAATCTTCCCAATCAATGAGGACCCTCTCATAATTAATAAATGCCAAGGTTACGAAAGTGGTTTATGAGCCAAAGAATATTGTTGAATGGAAATAAGTGAAGTAAAAGCCAGGTCTCTCCACAGAACTGAGAATAATGTGAAGGTTTGTTTTAAAGCATTGAAGAGAGCTGCCACCGTAGGTTAGGCAGAGAGTCGCTTTCCTTGTCATAAATCACGCCCGAGTATAATGGCCTGACCCTCATAGAGCGAGGGTGGGTAAAAACCGTCTTGTAAGATGTGTTAAATACACCGTGAGTGTTTAAAGTTGTTAATGACCCGGGCGTTGAACCGAGGTCCTTGTAGATTGATATTATCGCTTGCCAATTCAGATCGTAGTTTTCTTATGTGATAATGGTCTTATAAGACAAATGAATTAAATAAAATCCCTATAGTAATATTGTATGGAAAAGAAGGAATCCACGAGTTTTGTGAAGATAACTAGGTTTCGGGAGTGATCATAGTTTTTGACTTTGTCAAGTAATCTTTATAACTCTGGAGTACACAAATAGTTTTCCCGATCACCGTAGTGAATTTGAAAGACTTGAGAGAGATAGTAAATATGGAGAACATGTGATATGCCCAAATATTGAAGTGAATAATTAACATGTAATTTTAAATGTAATTATATATTTGTTTTGATGATAAGAAAAGATAAAAATAATTCTTGAGGTGTACAAAATAGGACACCATTATTATGGGAAAGTATCGAGGCAAAGAAGCTCGTAGTTATTTGGAACTTTAAGATAAGTACTTTATGGAAGTGAAAATAATCGTGAATTGTTGGTTTTAAAGAAAACCATGTGTTTTAATCTAATATTTGTTTTATTTTTATGCTATTCCTTGTTCACTTTGGACAAGTAGAATGATATTGGTCAGTAGTTTATGTGTTTATTTGTTTGTAGCGCCATAATTTTTGATTAATTAAATGTGTTAAAACAGGAGTTGATTTTGTTGTTATTTTTGCAAGTGTATCCTCTATTTAATCCAAAATATGTAAGTCACAGAGTGGGAGAACTTACCGCAGCCCCGAAAAATCCCGAATTGAGCAATGCTGGCATACTGTGATTTGCATATTTCTTGCTGCAAGGGCACAGGGGGGTGAATAGAAATACTGTGCTTGGATTAATAATTAGAGGAACACTAAAGACGGTCGATTCATGTAAAAGTAAAGTAATGATAGTAGTAGCTACAACGTATAATGTTAACTGACGGCATTGGGTCCCTAGAAACTCACACCGAGCAGCCCTGGATTTAAACACCCCCCCCCAGCAAACTATATACCTTTCATGGCGTCCAGTACGCAGGGCTGAGTTTTCCTAGGGAAAACCCGAGTTTTCTCGAAAAATTAAAATTTTCATTTTTTTTGAAAAAAAAATGGATTTTGGAAATTTTGAATTTCAAATACTTCCATAAAGGTCTTTGAGTTTGAAGAAGAGTATCAAAAGGGTACGGTGTAGTAAACACCCGTACCAAAGTAAATTTTTTGAAAGAAATTGGGACACAATGGTTCAGATTGCTATCTCTCAAGCATGTTCTAGCGATGTGGCATTAGTGGCCCACTATATTCTAATAAGATGGCATTGAGTGAAGAGATGCAACGGCTCTTGGAGGCCATAAACAATAAATTGGGAACAATAGACAATACATCGGGCCTCCAAAAGGATGAAAATAAAAAAGAGTTCGAATCCATAAATAAGAGTTTGAATCAATTGGATAGCCAACAGAGTGAAAATAAAAGGGATTTAGAATCCATAAATGAGAGTTTGAATAAGTTGGACAGCCAACAGGAAGAAAATAACCAAAAGTTAGGATCCATGAATCAAAGTTTAGAGTCACTAAAAACTAATAGTGATAATATGGGAACTAAATTAGAAGCCATCGAAACTAATAGTGATAACATGGGAACTAAATTAGAAGCTATCGAGGCCGACGGTATAAAAATGAATAAGGAACTGAAGGCTGAGATAGAAAAGATTAAAACAGAAAGTGGGGATAACATGGCAGAACAGCTGAAAGTTATAAAAGATGAGACGTTTAAGTCTATAAGAGCCTACAGTAAAGCAAATAACGATGTACTGACGGCTGAGATAGAAAGCAAATTCGATAGTATAAAAACAGAAAATTCAAACCATTTTTCAGCACAATCCAAGGTTTTGGAGGAAACAATGAATAATAAATTTCAAGGTTTTGACACTAAGTTTGAGAGTAAGTTAACTGAGTTAAAAGAGGAAAATAAAGGATTTCATTCAGGATTGCAAGCCCAAATAAATACTATGAACAAAAATATGGGAGAATCACAAAATGAATGCCGAGAAAATTTTAAAATTTTAGAGGATAATTTTGGTACTATAGAAACTAAATTAAATAGCAAGGAAAAAGCATGTAAAGAAAATGTAGAGGAATGTGAAAAGAAACTTGTAACCCAGATCCAAGGTGTGCAGAAAAAATTAGAAGCTCAGATAAAATCTAACAGCGATATCTGTAAAACATCCCGGGATGAAATAAAACAAAGTGTGAATGAGCTAGGAACCCGATTTGGAAAGGTTGAGGAGAAAGTAGGAACCCTCGAGAACAAAATTGGTGTAGTTCAGACCGAAGTAACTGAGATGAAAAATCAAAATCAAAAGGATGCGCGGGATATGAAAAGTCAATTTGAGCTGTTTACCGGGCAGGTAGATGATAACTTAAAGAAGTATGAGGGTGAAATAAATCGAAGATTAGGTATATACGAGGGGCATCTCCAGAGTGAAAGAAAACAACGAGAGGACGAAAATAAGGAAAGTAACCATAAGATAGATGAAATAAGTCAGGGTATTAATGATGTTCAGGGAACCATCGGAACATTAAAGGTCGAAGTAGGAAAAACTCATATGGAAGTGGGCCAGATCCAAAATGACTTGATGATATTATATAAGAGTCAAGGGAAAACTGAGGAAAAACTGGAAGGAATTAAAGTAAATATGGTCAAAGGACAAAGAGAGATGGAGAAAAAGATAAAGGAAATACGAGAAGACCTAGATACCAGAGGTGACGTTAAACCAGAAATTATAACAGAACAGGTCAGGGTCATCAAGAAAGAGGTAGAAGAACACTTAAATGAAATCAGGAATAGCTTCAGGAACGACAAAAACCAACTCAAACAAGAACTGGAAACCAGTAAGAAAAATCAGGAAAGAATTCAAAATGAATTAGGATCCCGGTTGGAGAGGACTGAACATAAGAACAGTCAAATGGAAATCCAACTCATGGCTAATGAAGAAAGTGCCCGAAGGAAAAGGAAATTAGAATTTGAGAATCAGGAGGAGTTTCCAAAGACAGGATGGGTAGATTCCCGTGAACAAGGCACAGATACCGATAGGGACTTAGGAGGGGAGAGCCCTTACAAGAACCCAGGATATTGTACAGTACCCCAGGGGTATGCACCCCTTGGAGACCATCCCCCCATCATCTATCTAAATCCCCTCAATGACAACCCTTGTAAAGTCAGACCAACATCCATCAACACCGCAAGGACAGCTTGCCATTCTAGAAAGCTGGTTCAATCCTTGCACAATTATTACACACAGCGACACATTACTAACTAGGGCAGCTATGCCATCACAATGCTGACAGCATAGCGCCGAAGAGTATAAGAAGGCGTCTTAATCAGGTCAAGGGATCTCTCAATTATCAGTGTTTCAACGTGTCGGCCGAAGGCTACGCTGGTATCATCAGAGGTGAGTCAGACGTGTTCAGATCTCCTCTATTTGTAACCTTTACCCACAAATTGTACTTTTACATTGTAACATCACTACATCCCTTAAAAGGGACTCACATATACATTATTACTGACCAATAAACACTTGGTCAGTTTCTTACACCTGCATTACTGTTTACTCGCTTCTTTACGCCCTAACTCCCTTCCTGAACTCCCCGTCACTATTAGACGTGACTTGTGGTAGCCAGATACTTGCTAGTGGAAGCAACATTGTATTCCATATCAGCCTGCTTGCTAGCAGCGGCCCGCGCCATATAGCTGACGAGTACGATTCGATTATCTAACCAGACAGCTGGGCGACCAGCACAGTGACCCTTGCATTGAGTTCCATCCCCTAAAACACTCCTACATTATTTATAGGAGCCCCCTAACACTAAACAACACTCTACACTGGTCAGCTTGCCCGACTGCGGGAAGCTACCCCCTTTTAGACACCTTCTTCTAAATCAACACAATAACTCTCCGTTTTAGATCCTACCACCCCCAAATAAGGGATCTAAAACAGATGGTGGAGGCGGGGTACTACGCATAGTAGAACAGGACTCAACCAACGAGCCCTCGTAGTAAAAACGACCCCTTCCGTACCGCAAAAAGCCAAGCAAAATTGTGAATTTTTTTCCTAGACGAGAGCAGCATTTTTGCTCCGTACTACTTACACAGGGAATTTTTCTCCCAAACCAACCCCCCAGCCCCAGAAGGAATCAGAGAGAATAAGAATACACTGACAAACACGCACAGTTTCCCCCCCCCCCCCCTAGAAGACGCATACATTTCATTTAGCATGGCACCTCATACAGAAACAACAGAGATTGTAAGCCATAGAGGCAGTAGGGGTATGCCAATATTATTAGCATTATTGCTCAGATGCCAGAGGCACATATAAAGCCGGCAAACACAAATACGGGCACTATAAATAAAAATCGGGACAATACAGGGCAAACAGCCATACACCCCGTCAGAGGGTAGGACAGCGCAATTAAGATGCGCACATACGCTCTTGAATCACATACATGAACACCTCAATAGGATCCATATCCAAAGGCACGGGATACACGACCAATTAGTCACCATACATGGTCCCGTAATAAATAATGCAACCCTCGACAGGTTGAGGGTGCACTACACGATTTTACACACCCAGTACAGGGAGTTAATTCGCGAGCAAGCGTTTCTACAACTGGCGGCTACAAAACTATACAGAGTACAAGCACATTGATACAACAATTTGCCAACAGGCCATGAGCCTCAACAGGCACTGCGCCCAAAATTGGGGCGGACATAAGGAGCTCCGGGCTCACTAAGCCATTTTCGAGTACATGGCAGGGCCACCAGCCCAGCCGAGAGAGGACATAAGCGTGGATACGCTGACTCGACAATTTGCGAGGATGTCCCTCTCGCCATATACTGCCACACATGAGAAGGAATTCACCGTGGCCACAGTCCAGAAGACGGCCAGGTTAGGCTCCAATAGGCTACAAGCACAAAATTACACAAATACACATCCCTTAGCTCCGGTTCAGAAGGCAATTTTGCCAAAACCTGGGGCAGAGCCTGGAACAATCCCCTCGGAACAAACGAACGAGAGGGAGTTGAAGCCAGGACTCTCAGAAACACATTATATGACAGGGAGACAACGGGACGTAAGCAAGTCATGGGCAGACGACATAGAACCCGTCCCACTACACATAAAGCCTACATACACCCACACAGATAGGCTAACACAATGGCAGGAGTCTGCCGTGGCCGCGGGCCAGAAAGCGGTCAGGCTACACGCCACCACATTGCCAGGACAGAAACAAGCTAATATCACTTGAACCTATAGTAGGGACATACATACAGACTCACTAACGTAAACGGCACATTTTTTTTCTTTCTTCCACGTATATGCAGTGCAACATGGCTAAACCAAAAGTATGTAATTCTAAATCCTTCTTCATTTTTATTTTGGGCACCTAGCATTTTTTTTTCTCTCAGGCCATCAATGGTTACTGAACATAGGGTCCATATTATAACTTGGATAACATAAAGTGCTAATATCCAAAGCCCGGTAGAAGCCCATCAGGTGAGCTACGCGGCTTAAGGCCGGAAAGAGATATTCCGAACACAGCTTAAGCAATAAAACACAGCATAGAGCTTAAGCGGGTCTTTCTAGGTAGAAATGACTAAGTGTTCTATGTTCCGGTCCAACAGTTTGATAGATTCCCTTGTGACGGGCGAGAGCCCTCATTGTCACAAGAATTAAGAATCTCAGACTATTTCCCAAAAGTGGTAGATTTCCCTGAGACATAACTAGATCACTATAGTGCTAACGTCACCTACTAGGTGGATAGTACGATCAGGACCTACTTACCATTTTTAAGCATTTTTTTCATAGTGTTTACGACATAATTGTGACAGCCTATCGCCGTCGGGCAACCCGCTTTAATCACCATAAAGCAGGATGCAGGCGGGATACAGTATATTTTTTTTATACCTTTTCAAAGTGCTCTCTTAATACGGAGCGGGGCATAGCTCATTTTTAGCTTACTTTCGATTTTTGCAAAAAATGAAAGTAGACTTATGAGATCAACACAGGGCGAAAAAAGTGTGTCTGTCTGTGTGTGTGTATGTGTGTGTGTGAGTCTGTGTGTGTGTATGTGTGTGTGTGAGTCTGTGTGTGTGTGTGTGAGTGTGTGTACTCTGAATGTCTGTCCCCCCCTATCAATTCAAACACGGTGAATGCGAATTGAACGAAATTTGGTACAAAGGTAGCACTAGCAAAGGACACCTCAGTGTCATGTTTTATATCGCCGCCATCTTTACTAAAACTGAATGGCGGCCACTCAAACGTTCAAAACGTAAAATCAAATAACGACTAACCAAATCATCCAATCTCTACCAAATTTGGTAACAACATACCTTCGTATAGGATGCGTCTTGTGACCAAACTACAAGGTCGTCCGCCATACCATTTCAGGATGGCGGCAGTGCGAATTATGCAAACTTTATAATCCATATCATGGGACCCACCAGTTCCGATTATCGAGCCGAGAATCGTTTTAACTGTTCTAAAGGAAGAGGCACGTACGAAATTAAATGTTTATTTTGTAATACTATAGTGCAGACGTGATTTTAAAAAGCTCAGCTGATTCATTAATAAGACAAGATGGCAGCGGATATCTTGTGCCTGACTTATATTTCACTAATTTGAGTATTGAATGCAATATAGCGTACTGATAAAAAATAAATAAACTTTGTATGAAATGCTTTATATATAAATAATATACTCCAGTGATGAAATCGTTTAGTATAAATCATTATTTGCTAACAAGTTGTATGTAAGTCATTTTAAATAGAACGATATTCGTTGACACAATTAGCTCAGTGGTAGAGCGATAGCCTGTCGCTCAGATTCCTATGGTTCAAACCCGATCAGAGCTAGTTTTTTTGCTTGAAATGTTATATGTTTATTGTTTTGTAATGACTCAGATGTTTTAAAATTAAGCGTTATATTGTGCAAATTATGGTGTAAAATATATATTTAATTAAAATAATTCGCCAGCAGATTTACTCGAGACATCTAGCTGCCAAAAAGGTAACTTCCAGATTTTATTGAAAAGTTTCTTCTTCTGGCCGCTAGAATGCACTCGCTCTGTTAGGATTATATTGTTCGATATTTCACCAATAGATGTCACGACTAGTCTACGTGGGGATCCATTGATTACTATACCATTATCATTCTATGCGCATCGAATTTGAAGAATGACAAGTTGATACTACGATACATTTTAACTTTTTATTTTAAAGGGTTTGTAACAGCCTATTTTTCGTTACTTGAAAATGTTATTAAGCGTTATATTGTCCACATTATGGTGTAAAATATATATTTAATTAAAACATAATTCGCCAGCAGATTTACTCGAGACATCTAGCTGCCAAAAAGGTAACTTCCAGATTTTATTGAAAAGTTTCTTATTCTGGCCGCTAGAATGCACTCGCTCTGTTAGGATTATATTATCGAAAATATCCACATAGTTTGTATACACACGTCTCTGTAGGGTCATGGAAAGATTTGTTAATTCAATTAGGGTTGTGAAAGCCATGCACAACCAGACGTGTAAAGACATGCCTCAACTCAAAGTTGGATGTTGCCCACGGCAGGTCGTAATAATAATAATAATAATGTTATTGGTTTTACATCCCTTTTAACTACTGCTGCTTTTAGAGACACCGGGGTGCCGGAATTTTGGCCCGAAGGGGATCTTTAACGTGCCAGTAAATGTACTGACACGGCTCCCTCGCATTTGTGCACCCTCAAATGCCAGCTGACTGCGCCAGGATACGAACCTGCAACCTAGGGCCCAGCAAGCGAGAACGTTACCGCTGAGCCACGCCGCCAGTCCGGTCGATTTTGTCTCCAGATCCATAACATTCTTGATATACTTCTTATCTTTCTTTCTTTCTTCAATGATGGTAGCAGTTTTTATCAAGGTCGTGGCGTTTGGTAGAGGTAAATCGTTTCTAAGGTCTTCAACAAAGAATAGTTCTATTATACTCTTTGATAATAACAACGAGTTATAACTATACTCATACATTTAGGAGAAAGTAGGCTATATGTTCTTTACTGAACATCTTGTTTTTTCTTTTCTTCTCTTCTCTGCCTCAGTCATTAGGCCCGATGAAGAAAAAATTGGCCAAGTTGAACTATATATATCGCATACATAAGCATACGTGACACGTTACACTGCTTGTAATATGACTTTTTCCTCATTTCCACAACAACACGCAAGCTAAAACGCTAACATGCCGTAGAATGAAAATCCCAGACTTTGGGAAACCCTGCATGTTTCTGGAAATAACCCAATCAGTTTACATTGCCACATGACAGTAAAACACTACTAAAAGAAAAGGAAATGATCCCGATGGCAGACGTGGAAGGAAGGCCAAGAAATAGCCTTCAAACCTCACTGACCGAACCGGGATACGAACCTAACACTCACCAGAACTGTCCCGGAGACACAACCTGAATAGTGCCAGAAACAATTACTCTGGGTAAAAGACGGTCTCAAAACCCGCAACCTTCTGAATACCAGGAATATAAGGTCGGGTAGATATCCAGTCTAGGATAGACAAGTAGGAAGCTAACACAGATTGGGACAGTTCCACTAACAGAGGGTCATGAATGAAAAACAACAAAATCACCTCCGGCACATAGTCACCAAACACGCGACTAGCGGCCCAGACACACTCGGGTACAACGCCATTTTGAACAACGGATAGGGACATACTTGAACCACGATACAGTTAACACAAAATTTGGGGACACAAATGTAGTTAGTTAGAGGTTCTTTTACAGTGCGGCCAAAGCATGTGAGATTTCCGAAGTGAAATGCCATGGCCTGTGGTTTGGATTCCACGTAAAACGGAAGCCCCGTGGCTCATGATCTACAGATCAACGGGCACGTTAAACTACAAGTTTCCTTCTTTTTTTTACAATGCGAGAAGCTCTACTCACAATTACAGAGATAGCATTCAGGCGGAGAGACACAAACATACAGTCACAGAGCATTGTCCAGCAAATAACAAGGTAGTGCACACGTGAGTGAAATTAGACACTATCGCGTCAGTGATAACGCACGCATGACTGGCTGACCTTCACGCACACAGACGAACTAAGCCTGCTCCTAGTGAACAGGAATAAACGCATCATTCACTTCCGATCCAAGGACCCTATAACTTCCAAAATTACACTACGAGGAGAGTTCAAAAATACGCAAACTCCTCACAGTAATGCGTACTTTCATTTGCGCAGTGTACATACACGGGGAACGTGCCATAATACGGACGGCACAAATACCGTCGTAACAAGCCTTTGCAGAACCCCGGGTCCAAACCCATGATCACACACCACGCTCGTACCAAAAACTAACTATCCAACGGTATTTTTGGTACGGGGAACACAATAAAATACATACAAGGAGCGCACAAAACATGAACAACGCAGACATAGTACACGGAGAATGACACGAGATCACGGGTTCCAATCCCAGTAAACATTAGACACCAAGGGGGGCAATCATCCAGGCTTCCAACCACACCGAAATTGGCCCATACAGATACATGAACAGGGAATACCACATCTCCTCACGCCAAAAAAAAACCGGGCATAAAATTTCAAAATACACCTGACATGGGAAATACATTTCCCAGACACAGCCAGGATAATTTCATAAGACAAAGGTCTTACGGAATAGTGACCACACAATAGTATTAGCAGACAGTATGAATTGCCACATTAAGGCCGCCAGGAATCTAAAACAATAACTTCCCAACCTGACATTGCACATACCAACTGCCGACTTGCAGACTCGTCATACTGCAATACTGCTGGTGACAAGACACTATTGTGTATCGGCAGTGACCGTGAAATTACAAACGCAAAACAATTATAACACCATACATTTTTTTAACACTGCAAAAACATCTAGCAATGGACAAGACGTTGGCAGGCCACGGGCGCCTTCTGCCCATACATGCGATACATATTACGACTTAGCCTGCAACAGACCAACCGTCCGCGTGGTGTAGCGGAACATAGGCACACACACACGCGCTCACTAATTAGAAGCGAACACAGACAGGGGCTCTGAGAAAACAAGACCTTCCCCCCCAATAACTTCTTTTCGCGATTCTATTCCTAAAATAAATCATTCCAGGCGACTAGGACATGGCCAGTCGCACTACGTCCACTGGACACACTCACACTACAAATGGCAGACCAGATTAGGTTGTGAAGCTTTACTATCCCAAGGCGCGGATAGAAAACCAACATGGACCAAGGGAGGATGACAGGAGAACAGGCTACCAGCGTACCACCTTACTCCTTTCCCATAACCTTCTCACGTCCAACATAAACAACGCAGACACATGAACACGACCAAAACAGATACACTACATTACAGAGTATACACAAGGGGTTGATAGACTTCATGCGTCTAAAGAGAAGGCATGCTACGCCTTGGATCACGATGCTACTACCTGAGTATTAGGGGTGGGTCGGCAAACATTAAATAAGCATAATGTGCATCTCCAAATGAGAGATGAGGCCACAATTATATATATTAACCACTTTTTGTTAATTAAATACTCCCGCATGACAGGTATATATTAGTATTTTGCCTCAACCTACACCTATCCGTACATGAGTGCAGACGCGTCACATCCAGATACATGCATGACTATCCCATCCATTCACCAGGGATATTAATATCAGACCTGCATGGAATTTTCATATCTTTGCAATCCCGGGAATCACCTGCCCCAGTCCACTCATCGTAGGAGCACTCCTAGTAGCATTACCGGCTCAAGGCCACCATTTATTTGAGTCCAAAGGTGCACATCCCCTTCCTACCATACTTTAAACCCACTCTACAAATAACTACCCCCAGATCCTAATAACAGGGTACCTGACATCACAGACCCTACTAACACCTCCATGAAGGGTAAAAAGAGCATTATTGCTGGAAAGCTGACGTAGCAATGGTAGACCAGAAGTAGTCTATGTACTTAGAAGATCTATAACCCCACAACACTGGAAATATTGTACATTTTACATTTTTACATCATTTACAAAGGTTACGCCCATACTTTTTTTTAAAAAAAGGGTAAAGGAATCTGAAACACTCTGATTTATGATAGCGGCACTAGCCGAAGGTCAGAGGCACCACACTGGAGCAGAGCTGGGGAAGGTGACGTGGACCCTCACCCCAGTTGGCTCAACAGCTCAGTGACTTTACTTAACTTGACGGCTAGACCAAACAGACGAACCACGTGAGGTCAAAGCATTCGTGACCTGGCACGGGCAAACATCGAGATCTAGGGGTGCATATAGCTTATCCCCCTTGTCGGAGACGGTTACACCCACTATGTTCCACGGTCGTCGAAGCCAAGACCTGCAGGGAAGACTTTCTGAGGATGGTGGGAGAAATAGCTCACTCCGCGCCGAACTCAGGAGACAACCCTAGAGACGACCCCATTATGACTAGACTTCTAGTTAAATTTAAGTTAGGTAGGGCTTCTATAGCGGGAAGCCAGACTCCTGTGCGTTGGAGCGAAATATTACTGCGGCCGATAGAGGCGAAATGATATATTAATGCGAAAAGCATACTACTGCGGCCGTTAGAGGCGAATATTACTGCGAAAAGCAGACTGCGATTGCCGATACAGGCGAAGATAATATTATGCCATTGGACGACAATGTCCAATGCCCACATAAATGGCGACGCATCGGGCAACCAATGGGCATTAAGAGAGGCGCATTGCGAGCACCTCATAAGGGTTACGTGGGCGGCCCAACTATGACAACATATCGACAACAATGGCAACGAGCGGGAAGGTACAGCAGGCGAAACGGTTTGCTCAGGGGCACCGTAAGTCGCCTGCGACTAGGTTAATACTAGTTGATAAACGTCGACATCTAGGATTAAGGGAACGGAATCCAGCGACCCTAGAGACAACCGGTGTTTCTAGGACTCGTGCGGGTGGTGTCCTGAGGAAGTAAATTGCCTCAGGCGATCGTTCTGGCCCAAATTTAGCCAATAAGACACATACGACTAGGTTAATACTAGTTGATAAGCGTCGACACCTAGAATTAAGGGAACGGAATCCAGCGATTCTGGAGACAACCGGTGTTTCTGGAATCGTGCGGGAGGTGTCCTGAGGAAGTAAATTGCCTCAGGCGATCGTTCTGGTCCAAATTTAGCTGTAAGACGGTTGCATTTGACACGCAACCTAGGATTAAGCAAATTTATTAACCGCTGTTGCCAGGTAGTGGCACAGCACATTTCGGCAGTAGATTAAGGCCACCCTTTCGGCTTAGAAATAGCATTTTTTTTAGACCATAATTAAGATAGATAGCGTTAAGTAACGCCGCTCGGCGCCTGATGACCCAGAAACCCGGCATCAGGGTAAGTCCGACAACTCATGATAAGTCATGATAATTCGTTGTAAGATAGCATAAGCCTACATTTAAGGCAATTTTTTTTTAATATATATATATAAATATATATGTGTGATGTATTGCCATGTATTGTAAATGCATTATTATTCACTAATCCACTTTTACCCACACAGGAAAGCGAGGAAGCAAACGAACATACATGTCTTTCAAATAGATGGCCAATAATCTATTTTTTATTTCACAGATGACAAGGAGCACGAGCATGTCTATTGTAAATATGTTTTCCACACCAAATTACACATACCCTTATCTCTATCACAAAATCACACTGTTCCTCATCGCTCTTCAGCCGCGCCAATAAGGTGACGGCGCCGCGATCAGCGACGTAAGGTGACGTGGGGCACCGAGCGACGCTGACGCAAACACACGTTCAATATGCTTCAATGAAAAGCAATATGCGGCAGCCAGGGGCGGTGCATAGGTTGTGAGCACCTACCCTCGCCGTCAAGGTAATTTTTTCCACCCACGGGGAAAATTTACGGAAGGAAAAGTAACGGCATGACCACTAACCCACAGACATAGGTGAGAGGCACCTACAGCCAGCGGGTAGTAAATGAAGGCAGAATGAGTCGACAAGAGCGCTACAGAAGGCCTAGGGGATGAAACGAGGTACCAGGCTCATGAGCGAGACGGTATAGCAATAAGGTCATTATTTATGTTATTTTATGTTACATTATGCCATGTTATATCATCATTGTATAAGCAGAAACTGTAAAGCAAAGCATACACAAACATAGTGATGCTCAACTGTGTACCTAAACACATAAATTCACAAATTGTCACGCCATTCAACACTGCCATAATGGCAACACTGAATACACGATTTTGTTTTTTCCTTTCTACTCTTCTAACTTCCCCATTTGTGAGGGTGTTCCGTTTTATCCCAAACCAATAAATGCACTTTGATTATTTCCCTTAAATTATACCCTGGAACACCCATTTTTTCTATTTCTCTTATACCTTTCTTATTGCAGGGAGAACTTTTTCCCCAAGATAGGGCGGACGACACAATCATCCGTTCGGCCCTGGGTTTTTTTTCCTCCCTGCACAACAATGTACCATCAGTACCATGTATTTTTTTCTCTCCATCATGCAAATGTCAATTTTTCTCAATGTCAGTTTTTCTTTCTCAATGTCAATTTCCATTTTTACAATGTCAATGTCAAGGTTATATATATCTCTGTACATCCCATAAACCTCCCCTCTGAACACGGGCTGATCTCACACCTACACTTCAGCACGACATCACCCATTCTATACGACGACGCCGACGACGACGAGGAAGACACCACCAGAAGATACGAGGGGGCTTCAGGAACAACTACATCAACATCCCAACCTCCAGTTCCGTTCCCGTTCGCGAGGACGCGAGCAAATGGAGGAAGACGCTTGTACAGTACCCCAGGGGCATGCACCCCTTGGAGACCATCCCCCCATCATCTATCTAAATCCCCTCAATGACAACCCTTGTAAAGTCAGACCAACATCCATCAACACCGCAAGGACAGCTTGCCATTCTAGAAAGCTGGTTCAATCCTTGCACAATTATTACACACAGCGACACATTACTAACTAGGGCAGCTATGCCATCACAATGCTGACAGCATAGCGCCGAAGAGTATAAGAAGGCGTCTTAATCAGGTCAAGGGATCTCTCAATTATCAGTGTTTCAACGTGTCGGCCGAAGGCTACGCTGGTATCATCAAAGGTGAGTCAGACGTGTTCAGATCTCCTCTATTTGTAACCTTTACCCACAAATTGTACTTTTACATTGTAACATCACTACATCCCTTAAAAGGGACTCACATATACATTATTACTGACCAATAAACACTTGGTCAGTTTCTTACACCTGCATTACTGTTTACACGCTTCTTTACGCCCTAACTCCCTTCCTGAACTCCCCGTCACTATTAGACGTGACTTGTGGTAGCCAGATACTTGCTAGTGCATGCAACATTGTATTCCATATCAGCCTGCTTGCTAGCAGCGGCCCGCGCCATATAGCTGACGAGTACGATTCGATTATCTAACCAGACAGCTGGGCGACCAGCACAGTGACCCTTGCATTGAGTTCCATCCCCTAAAACACTCCTACATTATTTATAGGAGCCCCCTAACACTAAACAACACTCTACACTGGTCAGCTTGCCCGACTGCGGGAAGCTACCCCCTTTTAGACACCTTCTTCTAAATCAACACAATAACTCTCCGTTTTAGATCCTACCACCCCCAAATAAGGGATCTAAAACAATATCCGATGGCGATGTCAACCCCATACATGAACCAGACATATGGTCAGATAATAAACATTATCAAATCGAATGAGGACAGACCGGTAAAATTTACGGGTAATAACATGTCAATTACTCCAAAATACTGGCTAAAGGAAGTCGCAGAGTACTTAAACGAAATGAAGGTTCCTCAGGATCGGAGACTGAGAGCTATTGAGAAGTTGTTGGCAGGTGATTGTCTCACCTGGTTCAGAAGCTTCAGGTACACCTTTGATACGGTGGAAGGCTTTAGAGAAGCCTTTTTAAAACGATATTGGGCAGCAGACATCCAGGAGAATTTGAGGCTAGATCTGTACTCTAGGAAGTACAGCACAAATGCACCAACTAAGTACTCGGAATTTTTTACCGCTCAGCTGTGTAAATTCCGCGAACTTGATATTGCTCCAGCTGAGAACGACCTGTGTGCCACCATTGCAAGACAACTTCCATATGAGATTCAGAGGCTGTTAATCTCATCCAAAGCCAGAAGTGCTGTGGAAGTGGAGAGTGTATTACGTCAATTAGACATGACGACGTCACACGTAACTCCTAGGCACCAAAGACAGACTGAACAGGTACACATGGCCAGCAGTCAGGAAACCAGCGAAAAACCATCGACCAGGAATCAGTCCACCAGCACTGATACTCAAGGACTAGGTCGAGAGTATGGGCACCAAGAGCCTAGAGGAATACAGCCATACCACAGAGGAGGATATCGAGGAAGAAATCCTAGGAATACGGGTTATAGGCAACAAGAGAGCCGACCCTATAACAATAACCATCAGAGGCAAGAAAACAGAAAGAAATGGGAGAATTATCCCGAAGGAACGTAAGGCCAGAGGATAGGGATGATGAATATCGGGCCGAAATAGAGGAAAGATATCAGGAAAGTCTTCGTTACATGAACGAACGACCAGACGAACCTGAAAGGCAAAAAGTCCGTTGGAGTGAGGCAATCAAGAACCGGAAATCACCCGACCGACTAGATGGAGCTCAAAGCTTGGAACTACAAGCTCAGTTAAAGAATGAGGGAAAAGGGAGCCCTCAGGATAAAAAAAAACTCCAAATTTAAATCGTCAAAAGTGGAAACATACCAGGAGCTGGGAGGAGGTAGAAATTGTGAATTGGATAGCAAGACCAGATGAGCTAATTAATGAGGATGTGGAAGGAATCCCACCTATCAAAAGAGAATTACCCATAATTATGCTAAGAATAGAAGGATTACTGGTCAGGGCATTGATTGATACCGGATCAACAATAAGTTTAATTACGCAAACCCTTCTGAATGAATTGGAAACAAGAGGCCGCGTATTAAAAATCCCCACATCAAGTGTAAAGATTAAGGGAATTATCCCTGAAAAATCTTTAACATGCAAATTTCAGGTATACATTGATCTGATCATGGGTAACGCTGAAATTTCGCAATGCTTTTTGCTGGTAAATCAATTACCGTATAATGTCATATTAGGTATTGATTTTATCCGTGAGAACAAGGTCATCATAGACCTAGCGCAAAACTGCATTAGAATCCAAAGAGAGGATGTGGATGAACAAAACATTAACCTACAGGAACAGGATGTGAAAATAGGAGAACAGGTATGGCATGTGGAAGAAGTAACTGAAGAAGGTTATAAGGACATAGAAAGGATATTTGAAGTCCTCAACATAGAACTCGAAGATAATTTGGAAACTGAGTTCGAGACCAACCTGTCAGGAAAAGTAGAGGAAGCTAAAGTGAACCTCGAAAATAAGGAACAATTAAAGGAATTATTATTGAATTTTAGGGACGTATTTGATTCCAAGCCAGGGAAGATTGAAAATTTTAAATACGCGTTCCAAGTCAATGATTGGGCACCGTTCAGACAAAAACCATACCCGGTTGCGGAAAAACATTACCCACAAACTAAGAAAACACTGCAGGAGATGATGAATGCAGGTGTTATAGAAAAGATGGCGACACCATATGTTAGTCCATTAGTGATTGTGAGCAAACCGGATGGCTCAGTAAGGGTGTGTCTAGATACCAGAAATTTAAATGCAAAAATCATACCAGAAAATGATTCGGCACCACCCATAAAAGAAATACTGAGGAAGTTCAAAGGCAAGAAGATTTTCACAAATATTGACATGACTTCTTCGTATCATCATCTCGAACTGGAAGAGAAAACCAGCTTGTTGACTGGATTTCAGTTCGACCAACAAACCTATTGTTTTAGGAGATGTCCGTTTGGATTGAAGACCGCGGGATCTGCCTTAATAAGAGCGCTTGATCGAAACCTGTCAGAGGAAGTGAAAGAGTGCACTATCCGTTATGTGGATGATATTTTGCTTACCTCGGAGAATATTGAGGAACATTTAGAAAAATTGAAGAAATTATTGGAAGACTTAAGAAGGGCAAATTTTAAAATCAATTTAAAGAAGTCAAATTTTTGTCAAAGGCAAGTAACATTTTTAGGGCATGTGATTGATAAGGATGGTGTTAAACCAAATCCATGCAAATTGGAATCGATAAGGGATTTTCCAAGGCCTTTGAAGGTGAAGAACGTTCGCCAGTTTTTGGGATTGATTGGGTTCTTCTCAGGACATTGTCCATCATACACAAAAACTGTTGCACCACTACAGGACCTTCTGAAGAAGGGGGGCAAGTGGAAATGGACGGAGGAAACAGAAAAAGCATTCGTGGAGGCCAAGGAAATGCTCTTAAACTATGTGAAGCTAGGATATCCTGATTTTAATCAGAAATTTATAATTCAAACAGATGCATCCCAGATTGGAATAGGGGCAATGCCATATCAGGAAAACCCGGATAACCCTGATAAGAAAATTTATCTAGCTTTCACAAGTCGGAGACTGAAACCACACGAGAAAAATTATACGATCAGTGAAATCGAGCTGTTAGCGATATTGCACACGCTGCAATATTGGCGAATGATCGTATATGGGTTTCAGGTCATTCTAAGAACGGATCATAAAGCCTTAACCTTTTCGATGAAGACTGATTTATCCAGTCAAAGGTTGATGCGTTGGGCTTTATATATTCAACAGTTTGATGTAAAGATAGAATACTGCCCAGGAAAAGAAAATATAGTTCCAGACTACTTAAGTAGACAGCCAGAGTCCACAGAAGAGGAAGTAATGGCTATTGATTTGGAAGACAGGGATCAGCGTACTCTAAATGAGTTAAGGAGCATTAGTCAACGGCAACGTGAGGATCCATGGATGAACATGCTCATATCTTTCCTCGAAGGAAGTTTGATAAGGGGAACACCAGCGTACACAGAAGCTAATAAGATAGCTCAAGATTACACATTTTATAATGGATTATTATATAAGTTTGTGGACTCTGACCATACACGATTAAGGATTGTTGTACCTGCAATTTTGCAGAGGAAAATAGTATGGCTAGCCCATAGATCGTTCGGACATATGGGAGTCGACAAAACAGTCTCGATGCTGAAAGAAGCATTTGTATGGCCGAGGCTGAGAGAAACTGTAAAGGACACGCTAAAGACATGTGATTTATGTCAAAGGATCAAACCAAATGCATTTCTGATGAGACAAAAGCCTATACCATTGTTGCCCGAAAGGCCAGGTCAAATCATATCTATTGATAACTTCGGACCTTTGCCAAAGGCAAGAAGAGGAAATCGACACATAATGGTGGCTATGGATGTCTTCACTAAAATGGTTGTCCTTGCTCCCATACAGAAGACTAGTACCAAACAGGTGTTAAAACGACTCAAAGAAAATGTGATACCGATTCTGGGAAAACCTGAGAATTTGTTGTCGGATCACGGTAGTTGTTTCACCAGTGTAGAGTTCAGACAAGAATTGGAAAGACTTGGAATACGTCAGATTTTGTCAAGTATTCGCCATCCTGAGGCAAATCCTGTAGAAAGAGTGATGAGGGAGACGGCCAAGTATTGTAGGATATACTGTGCCGAAGAAAATTGGAAGTGGATAGATATCTTGGATATTATCGAATTTTGAATAAACAACACAATCCATGAATCTACGGGAGAGATACCAATAACGTTACATCGGAATGAGCAACCAGAGAGACCTCGGAGTCTGGTAATTCCTAGGCCAGCAGACGCTCAGCCTGGAAGAGATGTACGTATAAGAAGAGCCTTTGAGCATCTAAAAGCTCAAGCCGACAGGAGACAAAGAAGAAATAGGCACAAGAGGTATCATCGGCCATTATTAGCAGGGGAAATGGTGTTAGTAAAAAGACCCGCCATTTCGGATCCAGGGAACCGCGTGTACAAAAAGTTCCAGAAAATGTACCACGGACCGTATCAAATAATAAGGGATTTGAGAAATAATGCCTATAGAATTCAGCACTGTGAAACGAATCATGAAGTGACCATGAATTCAGCAAATTTAAAAGTGTATTACCCTCCCGAAGACTTCAATGAAGCCAATGAACAAGCCCTGGTTATGGAAACATTTAGAAATGAAGAATCCAATTTTGATAGAAACGAGAATGAGATAGAAAAAGGAAACAGAGCTCTAACATTCGAGTGCGAATGCGAATTGGAGAAATTATATTGGGAAATAAAAGAAATAATTGATTTTATTGAAGAAGAAAATTTCAATTTAAGGAAGGAGAATGATGAAATAAGGGAACGGGTAGGGATAGACCACACCCGTAAAGAAGAATGAGGTTCTGGAAACCTGATATCCAGACAAATAAAAAGGAGAAAGAAAAAGGGTAGGGACAGAGCGTACCCAACCGACACAATTACCGGATATGACTTAAAAAGATGAAAGAAATCAAATTATCGTGGGATTTTTAAGGAAGAAAAATCAGAAGGTACGGATAACGTTATGATGGCTTCGACAGTTAAAAAAGAAAAATAAGATTTTTTTTTTTATAATTAAAATAAATTTCCTCAAAAATTTTCGAAAATTTATTTACCTAAGGAGGGGAGAGATGAACCCATGTACCATAGGCCTCAAAGGGAGTCGAATCCATGTACTTTGAGAAAGGAATGAAAGAATCATACAGTTTCTAAGGGAACGGAGAGAGATTTCAAGCCAGGATTACAGCCTAACATTGTGCAAGCGCTAGGGCCAGGTGTTCCTTAGATGAGCTCATGCCTCTTGACATTTATAAGGAGCCAGTCATGGATATTATTAGAACGAGTGGAAAGTTTTGACTGTAAGACGAAGAAGCTGTACTCGGAAATTGCTCTTACGTTTCAGGAATATGGCAACCTCGCTGCTGAGTCAGAACAGGAATAATTAAATTTAACCCGTTTACGAGTATAAAAATAAGTAAACAGATACAGTACGGTGAATCAATTTGGATTAGAGATTTTTGTGTAAAGAAAAACCTTGTAAAAATTGCACAGGAGAAAACTGCAAACGCAAGTAGACGTCATTGGGGGTTCACCGAGACCCAAGGAGTGGGAGAATAAAAAAAGAACAGCACCACCCACACAGTTGAGGACGAGAAATTAATTAATATCTCGGAAATGCACGATCGATTTCCATGCACAGGAAGATTATTTTACGTTTGGAAGACGAGCTGTCTGGAGATACGATTTTTATAATTGTGCAACAATTAGTTCAAAAGTTGGTCACGAAAAGGGCTAGGATTTTATCTTTTTGTGACTGAAAGGTATAAAACTCCTGGCCTCACCAAGCCAATCATGCAGTCTACGAGAGCCCGTGAGGGGAACGTCACGCTGTATCAGTACATGCAGTATTAGTCCGTCCAGGGGGGGCGTTACGCTGGAGCATCATAATCATCAGTCTACGAGCATTCCGTGAGCGGAAGTGCTGCACCACATCGTATACGCAGTATTCAAGAGCCCGTGAGGGGGACGTTAAGCTGTATCAGACATTGATCCAGAGCCTGTGGGAGGCTATGCTACAAGTTCACCGAGTGTAGACCAGTTACGATATAAGTACGCTACGCTGAGGGTTAGCAGTTCGAGACTTTGAAGAGTCCTAATTCATAAAGAACATTAAATATACGGACTTTAAAGCAATATCGCCAAAGTACGACACAGCGATCAGTAGGGAACTTCGAGTTCCAGAAGAACACTAGTTCAATACAGTTACGAAGTTATAAGAACTCCAACAAATAAACGGCGTTACGTCTAGTAAAGACATTGTTAAAGACATTAAGTCCTTTAAAGGACAAGAATAAACAGTAATTACGATCGCGAAAGATAGAAGTTCAAGCGAAAGGAACTTAGGAACTTAGCTTCGAAACCAGAGGGAAACGTACTCTAGTGAGAAAACGTCAAAAATATACGATAGACAGTATACGGTCCTCGAAGGGAGGCCAAGATATAGAAACTAAACGGTACGATAGACAGTATACGGTCCTCGAAGGGAGGCCAAGATATAGAAACTATAGGGGGCGATAGACCACCATATATAAATAGAGGTGACGGCAAAGTAAAGACATTTATCGCCTAGTTAAAGCAGATAAAGTAAAGCCGAGTAATAGACAATAGAAGCGGTTTTGAGAGACTGAAACCAGTAGTTTCCATTGTAGGAGAGAGCAACTTTGAACGAGTAAAATCACACGCCCAATGCAGGTCGATAGGATTCACATCAGGGATCATCAACAGCCGACAGAAATTGTAAAAATCGTTGAGATACACCCGTGTGATAGGAGTGAAGTGTAAATATTGTAAGAAAAGAAATAAGAGTGTCATTTTAAGTGTTTTAGGTAAAGTGAAAGCGTTCTATGCACAGTGATATGTGTTATAATATGTACCAGAGTAATATTTTTTAGTGTTTTAATGTGTGTTCAAAACGGATACACCAGTGTATAAAAAAAAATGTTGTCAGTGTTAAATATAGTGAATATGTGTCAAGAAATTTCTGTACATAAGATGAGATTGTACAATATGGAGTAGGTCAAGAAGGTGGGCCAAAATGTCACATCAAACGAGAATAATGGTCAGAAAGCGACCTTAAACATGTAAGTAAAGATTTTTATTATGTTTTGGTGTCGGGAAAAATTTTGTGTACAATTCCACCGGAGTTTTGAGTAGAAGGGATGTTTTTAAATGAATAATAACTAAATAAGAACGCGATCTGAACGAAAATAAAGTTTTAAGAAATAATAAATAAGTATGTGAAATAATAAATCCTGTAGAGGAAATGCATGGAATAAAATGTCAGTATTTAATGAATGTTATAAAAGCAAGCGTGATAATAATAATTATAACAAAGATATTTACATAAAGATAAATTTGAATTATATGAAAGAAATAGCTTTTGAGCTTTTGTAAGGAATGAAAACATGATGTGAATAACAAGGTAAAGAAATCTAAATAAAGATTAAATTGAATGATATAAAAATATAGAGCGTTGAAGCCTTAACAAATGTATAAGACATGATGTGAATGCGTGTTCTTAAAAAGGGAGCGATTTATTGTCAACGGAAAAGATTAATATAAGAATTAAGATATGTATCATTTGTTACTATGAAATTTATCAGTTCTTTGGAAGACATTAGGCCGTAAATTAATGTGTAGCGTAATGGAACGCAATTAAATAAAAAGTCACGCTAGGAACGCGTAAAAGTTAAAGTACTTGGTAAATTACTTATGGAGGGTAGTTGATTGCAGTGAATTGAGATATGTTGTAAGTCCTCTAAATTGTGACGTGGATCACGAGGCCATGTGTGTATTATTTAAAAGGAAGCTAATGTACGGTATTATTGAGCGTAGGTCCTGTAAGCTACGGCTTGACCCTAAATCGCGTTTTGTATAAGTCCTCTGATGTGGAAATGTTCCCGAGGCATGTTAAGAGATTCGAACCTAGAATCCTCTTGTTGTTAAAGCCCCTAATTATTCGTCGTAGAATGTGTATTAATCTTCCCAATCAATGAGGACCCTCTCATAATTAATAAATGCCAAGGTTACGAAAGTGGTTTATGAGCCAAAGAATATTGTTGAATGGAAATAAGTGAAGTAAAAGCCAGGTCTCTCCACAGAACTGAGAATAATGTGAAGGTTTGTTTTAAAGCATTGAAGAGAGCTGCCACCGTAGGTTAGGCAGAGAGTCGCTTTCCTTGTCATAAATCACGCCCGAGTATAATGGCCTGACCCTCATAGAGCGAGGGTGGGTAAAAACCGTCTTGTAAGATGTGTTAAATACACCGTGAGTGTTTAAAGTTGTTAATGACCCGGGCGTTGAACCGAGGTCCTTGTAGATTGATATTATCGCTTGCCAATTCAGATCGTAGTTTTCTTATGTGATAATGGTCTTATAAGACAAATGAATTAAGTAAAATCCCTATTGTAATATTGTATGGAAAAGAAGGAATCCACGAGTTTTGTGAAGATAACTAGGTTTCGGGAGTGATCATAGTTTTTGACTTTGTCAAGTAATCTTTATAACTCTGGAGTACACAAATAGTTTTCCCGATCACCGTAGTGAATTTGAAAGACTTGAGAGAGATAGTAAATATGGAGAACATGTGATATGCCCAAATATTGAAGTGAAAAATTAACATGTAATTTTAAATGTAATTATATATTTGTTTTGATGATAAGAAAAGATAAAAATAATTCTTGAGGTGTACAAAATAGGACACCATTATTATGGGAAAGTATCGAGCCAAAGAAGCTCGTAGTTATTTGGAACTTTAAGATAAGTACTTTATGGAAGTGAAAATAATCGTGAATTGTTGGTTTTAAAGAAAACCATGTGTTTTAATCTAATATTTGTTTTATTTTTATGCTATTCCTTGTTCACTTTGGACAAGTAGAATGATATTGGTCAGTAGTTTATGTGTTTATTTGTTTGTAGCGCCATAATTTTTGATTAATTAAATGTGTTAAAATAGGAGTTGATTTTGTTGTTATTTTTGCAAGTGTATCCTCTATTTAATCCAAAATATGTAAGTCACAGAGTGGGGGAACTTACCGCAGCCCCGAAAAATCCCGAATTGAGCAATGCTGGCATACTGTGATTTGCATATTTCTTGCTGCAAGCGCACAGTATAGTACCTGGCATTCTAGATTAATTTGGAGTAACTAATATAGGTCTACGCCTGTGCTGCCAACGTGATTCTAAGCCGGCTGATAGGTCCAATTTTAAAATACATGTTACTTCTACGGGTGAATCCACTTTGTCAATATTTTGCAAATTACTAGTAGCCTACCTATGTTGAATTTTTCAGCTATAACTTTAGTATACTAACGAATGGATTTCATCCAAAATTGTACAACACGAGATCATAATATTTCAGATTATCTGACCAACACATGCATGACATTGTTGCCAACATAATTTTATGCGCGCTGATAAATCCAAGGTCTAACTGCATGTAACGTGCATGCTATCCATTGGACTTCAACAAAATTTTGTATTCTGTACCTTAAGGGATGCAACTAACAATAGCCTATATTCAGTCACCAGGGCTGCCAACTGTACTGCTCTATTAGGCTACATTATATAAGGTATATTTCGAAATAATTAGGAATTTCGATATTACCAACTTAATGTCGTCATTATTCTAGATAGGTCTATATAGATTGGCAAGAATCTTAAATTACAAGAAATGTAGGCCCTTTAGTCCGTCACGGAACTTCTTGTTAGGTAGATTTCATTAGAAAGCTAACTATTGCGATGGGTACCATGTTTCGACTTCCGGAAAATTTCGACATATCTTCGCGTTTCACATCCCCCAGACCCCAAAACCAACGTCAGTTCAAAAGTTTATATATAATTTATGTATATATGTATGTATATATATATATATATATATATCAGTTTTTTGTGGACACGATAACTGCCGTAATTTTGCACCAATCACTTTGAATTTTTTACATAATATGTATCCCTATAAAATCTCGGTCGAGTTCGTTAATGGGCAAAATCGGTCGAAGGGGGTGAAAATGGGGGGCTTTTTTCGAAAAAGTGAAATTTCGCTATAACTCTCTTAATACGTGAAATATCGAATCCATTCAAAGTTCGTAATATGTGTCGGATAAGTGCCAAAAATTTATGTCAAATAAGTTTTTTGATAGCACCAACCATTGATCAAAGGGGTGGAAAATAGTGGGTTTTTCGGGAAACATTAATCATATCTCTCTTAATAGGCACAATATCAAAACCGTACAAAATGGAAAATATTCCCCTAATAAATACCTAAAACTTTGGTCTGAAAGAATTTTTGATATGACCCACCATTACGCCAAGGGATGAGAAAAATGATTTCGGAATTTTAAACAAGTAGTTCCGTGAAGAACTATACAGCCTATTTTCATATATCCTACTTATGTTAATTGCCTCTGTCAACATACAAAAGTCTAGTTTGATTGCTGTAATAGATTCGCATACATTGAGAACCGACTAAATATTGCTGATGGTCGCCATGTTGGATTTTTATATCTGTAGGTCTTAGAGTTATGTACTATCACATGCAGATTATGGTGAACGTGTAGTATTCAAACTTCAATCGCATAATTAGGACACAAGAAAAAAGAAGGAGATTTTAAAATTTTTCACAGCTGCCATCTTGAGGTTATGGAAACAACTGAAATAAATTAGATGCCAGTGGATTAACATTCGTATAAGGATTTACTGTACCAAGATTCACTGCACTCGGATGGTTAAATTGCGAGAAACGTCCATGTGAATATTTATAATTCGCGTCACCGCCATGTTGGATTTGTGATCACCAGGTTATTTAAAGTCCTATAGGTGAACTTAAGTTCATAGCCCCTATGAACATTAAAAAATGCAGTTTGATTGCTAAAATATATTCGTAGATATTCAGTATCGTCTAAATATTTCGGATGGTCGCCATGTTGGATTGTTAAATGTATAGGCCATAGAGTCATGTAGCATTAAAGGAAAATTATTGCGTAGGTTCATTATTCAAACTTTCACTTCGATCGCATGACTACATCACAAGAAATAAAAACTTAATTTTAAAATTCGCACTGCCGCCATCTTGAGGTTATGTAAACAATTGAACTAAATTAGATACCAGTGGATTACAATGTGTATAAATATTTCCTGTACCAGGTTTCAGTGCCCTTGGAATATTAAATCGCGAGAAAGGTCAATTTAAAATTTTCAAATTCGCTTGGCCGCCATGTTCGTTTTGTAGTTAACCGGCTTTTGAAAGTCTTATAGATGGACTTCCAGTAGTGCCCTTTATCTTCGTACAAAATTTTAGGGAGATACCGCTAATAGTTTCAGAGATATAGAATACCGGTGAAATATTTCGCACATCCGCCATCTTGTGATTATGTAAACAATTGAACGAAATTAGATGTCGGTGCATTACAATGTATATAAACATATACTGTACCAAGTTTCATTGCGTTTGGTTGGTCAAATCACGAGAAACGTCTATTTAAAAGTCGCGAATTCGCTTGGCCTCCATGTTGGTTTTGTAGTTACCAGGTTTTCAAAAGTCACATAAGTGAACTTATAGTAGTTCCCTCTATCACCATAGAAAATGTCAGGGTAATATCGGTAATAGTTTCGGAGATATTGAATGCTGGTGAAATATTTGGCACAGCCGCCATGTTGGATTGGTGAGACGTAACAAAATTTGAAGGGCACGGTCGAGGTCGCCGGGAATAGTGCTATGAACTTTCCGAGTTTCATTGAAATCGCTCCTGTCGTTTAGATTTTATTAGGGGGGGACACACACACGAATCACACACACACACACACACACACACGCACACACACACGGACAAAAGGTGATCTCATAAGCCTATTTTTTCAAAATTGAAAATAGGCTAAAAATGACAAGTGCCATCAGAGGTTACCATAACAACGCTTTTAAATTGATAAGGGATGATCTATCAGAGGTTGCCAAGACAACGCCATTGACGAGATCACATTCATTTTTAGCCTATTTTCAATTTTGAAAAAATAGGCTTATGAGATCACCTTTTGTCCGTGTGTGTGTGTGTGTGATTCGTGTGTGTGTCCCCCCCTAATAAAATCTAAACGGCTGGAGCGATTTCAATGAAACTCGGTAAGTTCATAGCACTATTCCCTGCGACCCCGACCGTGCCCTTTAAATTTTGTTACGACTCACCAATCCAACATGGCAGCTGTGCGAAATATTTCACCAGCATTCAATATCTCCGAAACGATTACCGATATTACCCTGATATTTTGTATGGTGATAAAGGGAACAACTATAAGTTCACTTATGTGACCTTTGAAAATCTGGTAACTACAAAACGAACATGGCGGCCAAGCGAAGTTGCGACTTTTTAATAGACGTTTCTCGCGATTTAACCAACCAAACGCAATGAAACTTGGTACAGTATATGTGGATATACATTATAATGCACCGACATCTAACTTCGTTCAATTGTTTACATAACCACAAGATGGCGGATGTGCGAAATATTTCACCGGCATTCCATATCTGTGAAACTATTAGCGGTATCTCCCTGAAATCTTTTACGGAGATAAAGGGCACTACGGAAGTCCATCTATAAGACTTTCAGAAACCGGTTAACTACAAAACGAACATGGCAGCCAAGCGAAGTTGAAAATTTTAAATATACCTTTCTCGCGATTTAATGTTCCAAACGCACTGAAATCTGGTACAGGAAATATTTATACACATTGTAATGCACTGGTATCTAATTTAGTTCAATTATTTACATAACCTCAAGATGGCGGATGTGCGAATTTTAAAATTAAATTTTTATTTCTTGTGATGTAGTCATGCGATCGAATTGAAAGTTTGAATATTGAACCTACGCAATAATTTTCCTTTAATGGTACATGACTCTATGGCCTATACATTTAACAATTCAACATGGCGACCATCCAAAATATTTAGTCGGCTCTGAATATCTACGAATCTATTATAGCAATCAAACTGAATTTCTTAATGTTCATAGGGGCTATGAACTTAAGTTCACCTATAGGACTTTAAATAACTTGGTGTTCACAAATCCAACATGGAGGCGACGCGAAATATAAAAATTCACATGGACGTTTCTCGTAATTTAACCATCCGAGTGTAGTGAAACTTGGAACAGTAAATCCTTATACGAATGGTAATCCACTGGTATCTAATTTATTTCAATTGTTTCCATAACCTCAAGATGGCAGCTGTGCGAAATTTTAAAATCTCCTTGTTACTTCTTGTGTCCTAATTATGCGATTGAAGTTTGAATACTACACGTACACAATAATCTGCATGTAACAGTACATAACTCTAGGACCTACATATATGAAATCCAACATGGCGACCGTCCGAAATTTTTAGTCGGTTCTCAATATCTACGAATCTATTACAGCAATCAAACTGAAATTGTGTATGTTGCTAGAGGCAATTAACATAAGTAGGATATATGAAAATAGGCTGTATAGTTCTTCACGGAACTACTTGTTAGCCTACTGTTCACACTTTTCAAAAATGAGGAAAAAGTAGACTTATAAGATATATTCGGGAAAATGTGTCTGTCCTTCTGTCTGTCTGTCTGTCTGTCTGTCCTTATGTCTGTCTGGCTGTGTGTGTGTGTGTGTCCCCCTATCAACTCCTAAACGGCTGCAGCAATCGAAACCAACTTTAGTATGAGTATAGATGTATACCGGAATATCTCAGGCCCATATTTGAAAAAGATGCCAGTGCTACCAACTGCTAAAGAAACGCACTAGAAATTTGAGCTCCATGTTGGATATCTTGGAAGGTATACATGGGAGCTATTCTAAAATTGGCACACATGTAGATAATACTATTTCAGTTTAATTTCCAGGTGGCCATACATGACAGCGTTGCCAAAATAATTTTAAGCCTTCTGATAAGTCCAATTTTTAAATGCATATAACTTCTACACTATCAATTGGATTTCAACCAAATTTTGTATGTAATATGTGTACATAAACCTATATGACTGAGTGTATTCTTAAGAGCCCCCAGGGCTGCCAACTGTTAATAATTGCTCTCTATTTTGTATCCAAATATATCAGAAAGTATGCAAGCCGACAGCTTTAAACTATGCACACGTAAATTACCCGACATTTTACATTAATTTGGAGTAACTTATATTCGTCAGTTCTACCAACATGATTCTAAGCCTGCTGATAGGACCAATTTTTAAATACATGTAACTTCTATACCAACAAATGGATTTCATCCAAAATTGGCACAAAAATATGTAATATTTCAGATTAATTCTGACCAGCACTCGCATGACATTGTTGCCAACATGCTTTTACGTGTACTAATAGATCCAATGTCTAAATCCATGTAACGTCCTTTGGACTTCAACCACATTTTGTATTCTGTACCTTAGGAGATGGAAGTAAGAATATATTCAGTCACCAGAGCTGCCAACTGTATTGCTCTATTAGGCTACATTATGCCTAGTATACCTTATTTCGAACTAATTAAGACATTTCGATATACCCACTTAATTTCGTCATTATTCTAGAGAGGTTCATATACTGTAGATTAATCTATGACATGAATCTTAATTTTAAGAAAAGTAGGCTCTTTAGTTCGTCACGGAACTTCTTGTTCCATCTGACTATGAGGGAAGCGGCTAACTGGTAGCATGCTGAACTTCTATGCCCAAGGTGCTGATTCAAAGCCGGACAAAGTCGCCGGATTTTCTAAGAGCGCTAAAAATCCGTCAGCATGCTTTTCTTCGGAGGGGAAGTTACAACGTTCGTTGCAAGTTGCTGGTTGCGGTGGCATCTAGCAGCCAAGTTCACAGCTAGGTGTCGTTGACGTTAGTATTTGGTACAAAATTAGGTACTACTACTTAAAATTGACCGTCTGCAGACCTTACCTGAATTATACACTAATACAGTCATCACAAATAACACCGTTTATCAGACAGATTCTACACACACCCAATGTACACGGGGTTACATGACCACCTTGTCGCAGCCTCTAAACTGAGGAACCAACCAACATCTCTGCGGGAGATAAAATTTTGCGTGAAGAAGTAACAGACTGTTAGATAGTTCACATTAGTTCCAAACCTTGCATAAGGACAGTGTGATTTCAAGTATAAAAATTAACCCCAAATGACAAGAAGGTTACCATCCCCATAAGACAGTAAAATGTTAAAAGTATGCATAGAAAGACGAAAAATGTTAACTAATCTCCAATTGTAAAATACTTTCTCGCAATAAATGAGGTCTGATCCTCCTACGAAAACCTGCATATTTTGCCTATTATAGCCTATCCCCTAGTTTGCCCGGTGATATCTACCTCCGCCTTCCGGCGTGCCGAGAGGATTTTTTTAGCCTACTTTCGATTTTTGCAAAAAATGAAAGTAGACTTATGAGATCAACACAGGGCGAAAAAAGGTGTGTCTGTCTGTGTGTGTGTATGTGTGTGTGTGAGTCTGTGTGTGTGTGTCTGTGTGTGTATGTGTGTGTGAGTGTGTGTACTCTGAATGTCTGTCCCCCCCTATCAATTCGAACACGGTGAATGCGAATTGAACGAAATTTGGTACAAAGGTAGCACTAGCAAAGGACACCTCAGTGTCATGTTTTATATCGCCGCCATCTTGACGGAAACGTAATGGCGGCCACACAAATAGTCAAAGCTTAAATCAAATTACGACTAATCTAATCATCCGATCTCTACCAAATTTTGCAACAACATACCTTTATGGGGGGAGCATCCTTTGACCAAACTAATAAGTCATCAGCGTAATAGTTTGTGGATGGCGGCCATCTTTGGGTGAAAATCGATTCCCGCTATTAATTCGAACACGGTGCAACCGAATGGAACGAAATTTGGTACAGAGGTAGTACTAACAAAAGGCACCTCAGTGTCATGTTTTATATTGCCGCCATCTTGACGGAAACGTAATGGCGGCCACACAAATGTTCAAAGCTTAAATCAAATTACGATTAACCTAATCATCCGATCTCTACCAAATTTTGCAATAACATACCTTTATAAAGGAAGCATCCTTTGACCAAATAACTAGGTCATTAGCCTAATAGTTTGCGGATGGCGGCCATCTTTGTGTGAAAATCAATTCCCCCTATTAATTCAAACACGGTGAAACCAAATGGAACGAAATTTGGTACAGAGGTAGCACTAGCAAAGGGCACCTCAATGTCATGTTTTACATCGCCGCCATCTTGACAGAAACATAATGGCGGCCACACGAATGTTCAAAGCTTAAATCAAATTACGATTAACCTAATCATCCGATCTCTACCAAATTTTGCAACTACATACCTTTATGGAGGGAGCATCCTTTGACCAATCTAATAGGTTATTAGCCTAATAGTTTGCGGGTGGCGGCCATCTTTATGTCAAAATTGATTCCCCCTATTAATTCGAACACGGTGGAACCGAATGGAACGAAATTTGGTACAGAGGTAGCACTAGCAAAGGGCACCTCAGTGTCATGTTTTATATCGCCACCATCTTGACTGAAACGTAATGGCGGCCACACGAATGTTCAAAGCTTAAATCAAATTACGATTAACCTAATCATCCGATCTCTACCAAATTTTGCAATAACATACCTTTATAGAGGAAGCATCCTTTGACCAAATAACTAGGTCATTAGCCTAATAGTTTGCGGATGGCGGCCATCTTTGTGTGAAAATCAATTCCCCCTATTAATTCAAACACGGTGAAACCAAATGGAACGAAATTTGGTACAGAGGTAGCACTAGCAGAAACGTAATGGCGGCCACACGAATGTTCAAAGCTTAAATCAAATTACGATTAACCTAATCATCCGATCTCTACCAAATTTTGCAACTACATACCTTTATGGAGGGAGCATCCTTTGACCAATCTAATAGGTTATTAGCCTAATAGTTTGCGGGTGGCGGCCATCTTTATGTCAAAATTGATTCCCCCTATTAATTCGAACACGGTGGAACCGAATGGAACGAAATTTGGTACAGAGGTAGCACTAGCAAAGGGCACCTCAGTGTCATGTTTTATATCGCCACCATCTTGACTGAAACGTAATGGCGGCCACACGAATGTTCAAAGCTTAAATCAAATTACGATTAGCCTAATCATCCGATCTCTAGCAAATTTAGCAACAACATGCCTTTATGGAGGGAGCATCCTTTGACCAAACTAATAGGTCATCAGCCTAATATTTTGTGGATGGCGGCCATCTTTGTGTGAAAATCGATTCCCCTTATCAATTTGAACACTGTGAAACCGAATGGAACGAAATTTGGTACAGAGGTAGCACTAGCAAAGGGCACCTCAGTGTCATGTTTTATATCACCGCTATCTTGACGGAAACGTAATCGCGGCCACCCAAATGTTGAAAGCTAAAATGTAATTACGACCAACCTAATAATCTAGTCTCTACCAAATTTTGCAACACCATATCTTTATGTGGGAAACATATTCAGACCAAACAGCAAGAACATCAGCCCAATAGTTTGCAGATGGTGGCCAAGTATGTGTGCAAATCAATTCCCCCTATCAATTCAAACACGGTGAAACCGAATTGAACGAAATTTGGTACAGAGGTAGCACTAGCAAAGGGCACCTCATATTCATGTTTAATATCCCTATAGCACGTTGTATTTCAACAAGCTACTACAACCAACATTCAATCATACTCCTTGAAAAGGACAAAGAGTTATAACAATACCCATGCATTTAGGAGAAAGTAGGCTATATGTTCTTTACTGAACATCTTGTTTTATAATAACACTGAAATACGTTTTACATTTTTCATGCTGGTCACATGAGAGCGTCATCTGGACAGTAAGGAAGTTTGATGTTTTTCAGTCCGTCAAGACGATTGTACCCAATTGTGATGAAAAAAATTACGAGAGATAAATAAATTAAAAGCAATTCTTTTTAGGATAAGGGAATAACCCGTCACATCTGGGTACAATCGTGTTGACCGACTGAAAAAAATGAAACTTCGTTTACTAAGGCAACACTGAAAATGGCCTCAAACACTATAAATTGACAGTAAGGATTGAATTTGAATTTGAATTTGAATTTATTGTTTCTCTTATACAGGCCACTGAGGCTACAAAGCCTCTTTATGCAGCTCTCTTCATTCAGAGGGCGGTCAAATACAATAGAATAAATGAAGAATGAAAAAACTTAACCTATACATACAGTTGACAAGAGAAGTTCTTGTTATTTCATCCGTTCACCTTGAAGATGATAATTGTATAGCTGATAGATTACAATGAAGGGAGTGTTTTATCGCTCTGATAGGAAGTCCTGAATACTGGTGCAATTTATATTTATTCCAGAGAAAACTAGCTGAAATACGGAATGAACCTTTGCATATTTCGGTTCTGTGATGAGGTATCTGGAGCATTTGTGCAGTGCGTCTATTCGCACGGTTATGCACTGATTGCTTGGGGGTCAGTGTGCAGTAAATATAAGACGGAATTTTGAATTTTAGAATTTTTATCACAGTCAGAGCCATGGCATACTGTCTTCGTTCCTTTAACTTTAGCCATCTAATCTGGACGTAAAATGGAGTTATATGAGACTCTCTTGGTACATTGAGAACAAACCGCAAGCAAGCATTTTGCATTCTTTGCAATTTTGTATTGAGGACCTATCCCATATCATGGTAAATTATAGATCCATAGTCAAATATTGGTAACATCAAACTCTGTATCAGTATCTTTCGTACATTTTGAGGCAAATAGAAGAAAGTTCGCCTAATTTGATATGATGACGATGCAACCCTTTGCAGAATCATGTTTGTGTGATCCTGCCACGATAATCGAGAGTCAAAAACAAGTAGTTCCGTGAAGAACTATACAGCCTATTTTCATATATCCTACTCATAGTAATTGCCTCTATCAACATACAACATTTCAGTTTGATTGCTATGTTAGATTCGTAGATACTCATAACCGACTAAATATTGCAGATGGTAGCCAGGTTGGATTTTTATTTATGTACTATTACATGAAGATTATTGTGTACGTGTGGTTTTCAGACTTCAATCGCATTTTTAGGACACAAGAAGTAAAAACGAGATTTTAAAATTTCGCACAGCCGCCATCTTGTTGTTATGAAAACAATTGAAATAAATTAGATACCAGTGGATTAAAATTTGTATAAGCATTAACGTGCAAAAATTCACTGCACTCAGATGGTTAAATCGCGAGAAACCTCCATTTAAATATTTATTGTTCGCGTCGCCGCCATGTTGGATTTGTGCTCACCAGGTTACTGAAAGTCATATCGGTGAACTTATGTTCATAGCCTCTATGAACATAAGAAAAATCAGTTTGATTGCTGGAAAAGATTCTTAGATATTGAGAACCGTCAAAATATTTCGGATTCTCGCCATTTTGGATTGTTATATGTATAGGCCATAGAGTTATGCACCATTAAAGGAAAATTATTGCGTAGCTTCATTATTAAAACTTTCACTTTGATCGCATGATTACGACACCAGAATAAAAACTTAATTTTAAAATTTCGCGCAGCCGCCATCTTCAGTTTATGTAAACAATTGAACTAAATTAGATGCCAGTGAATGACAATATGTATACTCATTTACTGTGCCACATTAAAATGCGCTTATATGATGAAATCACGAGAGAAATGTATTAGAATGTTTCAAATTCGCTTGGCCGCCATGTTCGTTTCGTAGTTAACAGGTTTTTAAAAGTTACATGGATAAACGTGTAGTAGTGCTCTTTATCAATGTACGAAATTTCAGGTTGATATCATAAATAGTTTCGGCGATATTGAATGCCTGTGAAATATTTCGCACAGCCGCCAATTTGAGGTTATGTAAATAATTTAACGAAATTAGATGTCGGCGCATTACAATGTATATAAACATATACGGTGCCAAGTTTCATTGCGTTTGGTTGGTTAAATCGCGAGAAACGTCCATATAAAAGTCGCAACATCGCTTGGCCGCCATGTTGGTTTTGTAGTTTCCAGGTTTTCAAAGGTCACATAAGTGAATTTCTATTAGTTCCCTTTATCACCATACAAAATTCCAGGGTGATATCGGTAATAGTTTCGGAGATATTGAATGCTGGTGAAATATTTCGCACAGCCGCCATGTTGGATTGGTGAGACGTAACAAAATTTGAAGGGCATGGTCGAGGTCGCTCGGAATAGAGCTATGAACTTACCGAGTTTCATTGAAATCTCTCCAACAATTTAGATTTTATTAGGGGGGGGGGACACACACACGAATCACACACACACGCACACACACACGGACAAAAGGTGATCTCATAAGCCTATTTTTTCAAAATTGAAAATAGGCTAATAACTCCCAGATTTCTTACTGCTGACTGGTACGGAACTGTTTGGGATGCAAGCTGTAAAGGTGGTACTGGGTCAGGTAGGGAACTGAGTAATTTGGTATAGCCGATGATGATCGGTTGCGTTTTTTCGAAGTTAAGTATTAGATTATGATCGAGTGCGTGCTGAGATAGGCATTGAATGTCACTGTTAATTAGAGCTACGTTCAAATGAATGGATTTCAGATCCGTGTGTAGATATAGCTGAAGGTCATCTGCATACATATGATGTTGACAGAATTTAAGGACAGATGGAAGGTTATTTATATACACGGAGAACAGGAGTGGACCAAGGACCGAACCCTGCGGCACACCTGTTGTTACTTCACACCATTCTGAAACATTGTCATCTGCTAGGACTACTCTCTGACATCTGCCTGTTAGGTAAGATCTAAACCAGTTCGTTACTGACTTTGAAAGGCCTAAATTTCTTAATTTAACTAGTAGGATCTCATGGTGAACTCTGTCAAAAGCTTTGCTGAAATCGAATAGAGATAATATAGTTATTTCCCTCCGGTCCATTGCTAGACGAATGTCGTCTGTGACTTTGATAAGGGCTGTCAGAGTTCTATGTTTTGATTTATATCCAGATTGGTTCGGGTTTAGGATATTGTTGGAATTTATATATTCATAAAACTAATCAAAAACAATCCGTTCTAACGCTTTCCCAATTGCACACAACATACTTATTGGTCTAAAGTCACTACAGTTTAAGGCGTTCGTGAATTTTGGTATTTCTTTGATGTTGGTTTTTTTTCATTGTGTCGGATAAATACCCATTTGCAGGCTATAGTTAAATATATGGAATAAAACTGGCATGAGGAGGTCCATATTCCTTTTCAATAGCGTAATAGATATATGATCTGGTCCTATGGCTTTTGAAGTTATCCTAAATATGGCTAAATGAATGCCCTCTGGATATATATAGCCAAAATGAAATTCTTCCCGTCGGTCAGTAAATTTTTCCCTGTAGTTAGCAACAGTTGACAAAACTCTATTGCTGTCTACAACGGTTGATACGTTTAAATAATGCTTATTAAGCGCATCAGCGCTCATTGTTGGGTTATTGCTTTTGTGTCTGGATTTTCCAACACCGAGAGTTTTTATAGGTCTCCACAAAGCCGAAGAGCTTTTAGCAGAATTAATTAGCGAATAAGTGTAACGTATCTTTGTATTACGAATAACTTGCTGGGTTCTGTTGCGTAAGCTTTTGTATTCTACAATGTCCTCGGGTTTCTGTGTTCTGTTGCACTTCTTTCTGGCTCTATTTCGAGATCTTATTAGATCTTTTATTTCTGTGTTGATCCAGGCAGCTGGTGCGTGCCTCACGTTAGCTGAGCGCACTGGGGAATGGCGATCATATAAATCAATTAAAAATGTGTTGAATGTTTCGACCTTCTCATCTATAGTTTGCTGCTCGAGAACAGTGTGCCATGGAACTGAGATGGTATCAGCCTTAAACCTTTCATATTTAAACCTGCTGAAGTCTCGAAAAGTTCGAATACTGGGCTTATATTTTGGAGTTGACAGGGTATATACTGCGTATAAGAGATCACGTGCTGAGAAGCCAGAAGCAGCTGTTTGGCCAAACTCAATCACGTGCTCATTGCAGTTGGATGCTATTAGATCCAGAGTAGAAGAGGAGGTTGCAGTGTGATGTGTATCTTGATACGGGAGCCACGACAGATTGCAAGTATTTAGAGTTTCTACTATGTTTTTCGTTTCAAATGTAGCCGACCCAAAATGGGCATTGAAATCACCGGCTAATATTACATATTTATAACTGAAAATGTGTGAAAGCATGTCATGTAATAGTAGTTCCATAAAACCGACTTTGGGTGCTCTATAAACACAAATAAATAATACTTTAGTATCTTTCAGGCAAATCTCTACGAAGAGGTACTCAGGTCTGAAATTCTCATTATTTGGGGATTTGCAGATAACCCGGCACTTAATGTGCTGTCGAACATACACTGCTACTCCACCCCCTTCTCTACGTTGTCTGTCATTGCGGTAGATATTATATCCTGGCAAGGTTACAGATGAATCAGTAATGGACTTATTGAACCATGTTTCACTAACAGCGATTACATCAATACCGGAGTTAACAAATGTGTATTCAAATTCTGCGAAATGTTCTAGCATTTTAAGTGACTGCGTGTTCAGGTGAGTTACTTTAAAATCATTGGGTAATCTATCAGCTATATCACAAAGATAGGCATGCGTATCATACTCATTGGTACTAATATCCATGCAAAAGATAATTGAAAGTTATTGTAAAATTGTTAAACAAGAAATATCAAAAATTACAAAATCTAAAACTTAAGCTATTTTCTAAATATTAATCAATAATATCGGCTAGCATTTTGGCTAGACACTGTAGTTAAAGTTCCACCAGTAACCATATTACATGTTTGTGCATACACTTGTAACTTTGATCAGTTGAGCCCCCTCACACTGGCACGTATGAGGGTCCTTTACGTACGAGGAGCGGGAAACTTTTTTTTTTTTCAAAAAGTCCAATTCTCGGAGTGTTTTCACACGATGCCTCCTGTCATCAATGCGGATCAGAACAACGCCATCTGCAGTCCAGACACCGTGTAACCCAAAGTGGCTTACTGCTTGTTTTATAATATCTGTCCGGGTTTTCGTCAGATCTTCTCTTACAGTTATGCCGGTATTCCTTAAGTATTTCTTCGACCAGAAGAGTGCTGCTCGATCTGCATAGGACACGAACCGCACTATTATTGGCCGCTTCTTTCCAGCATCCCGGAATCCTACACGATGAGATCGGTCTATTCTTTGGGGATCGATTGTCACATTCAACTTGGCAGCAACATCCATTACACACCTGTTTAGACCGGGCCGCTTTTCTGAAAAACGATATACAAGAAGCAAATCGTATAACATTTGGGCATCAGGACATTTTAAGATAATGTGACCCTGCTGAGTTCGAAAATACCTGATGCCCACTCGAGAAATTGACCGGAAGTCCACAATTCAAAATGGCATCCAAGAAGGCGGCTTTTTTCCGAAGTTTGCTATTTTGAGCTCGCGAGTAAAATCTATTCAACATTTGCGCCATTTTACTTTGCAGCTATATATAGGAGGCATGCAGCTACTTGTTACATACGTTGATTATCCTGAAACTTGGAATTTTAACCCTGGAATCGTACCTGAAATCCGACTTATGTATTTCTTTTAAAGTTACGTTTGTTTTGCTTTGATTACGGAAAAAGTACACGGTAAACGAAACTTTGGGACGGTACATTTATTTCAGTTCTAGCATTCAGCATTATGATGCGTATACAAATAGCCCGCAGCGTCAACTATAGTACGGGACAAACCATTGGAAGCCTGAAGGTCAGGCGTAGTCGGTGCACTGTTGTCCTGTACGTTCTCGCATCCAGCACGTGACTGAAGGTACGATGCAATAGCATGGCAACACCGCCGGGCGCGGGGTGGAGAGCGGAGCGGAGCGGAGAGCCGGTAGACCTTCAGGCTTCCAATGGTTTGTCCCGCACTTTAGTAACTGCAGGAGGGCGTTGAAACCGCAGCCGCTCGGCAGGCTAGGCCGCCCGGCGGCGGGGCGTCCCGCCAGCCGCTCTGCGGACGTTCCGCACTCATGCAAAGTGAAATATTACTAAGTTGATTTATTTTTAGTTTGAGCGTAGGTTTGTTTGCTGAAGCGAAGAACAAGGTTGTTGTACATAGCAAAATTATACTTTTATTTCACACGTTTATATTACATGCATAGTTTATAATGTACGTCTGTTGCAGCATGAGGCCTTGCAACGACACATCTTTATGCATAATAGTTTCCTCTTTTTGCAACCACATATGTCGGTGGCGCATCCGGTCTCACACCCGCACGTAATCAGATCGTCGCATTTCTTTGGAACTGGCTCTCGGGTCAACTTCCCATCCGTTGACTGCCATCCTGTTTCCAGTGGATTTGGTAAGACAGGGTCGGGCATATGAGCGTTTTTCCAAACACAAGCCTGCCAGAGAAACATGACAAATTAATTTACTATGAGTCACAAATAATAATACTGTTCGTATTGTGTACGTTGAATACTCACTTAATAATGACATCTTAAAATATGAAGCCTCAGAGACTCATTGGTCGGGGGAAGCCCTTCTTGATCCACAAGATCAAACATTAGATACCTACCTTCATCAGCAGTACAGGTCTCTAGTGGCACCTAAATGCAAGAAAAAATCTGCTTAGAGACAGTCATTTTCGATGGGGTTCGAAGAAAACTTAAGTTATGTGTGCTTACCTTGTAAATTTGAACGAAATACTTTTCTACATTTGAGATTGTGGACTCCAAGAGCGGAAGCTCTCCGAGTGCGGAGAGTAGCTCAGCATGCTTCAAGTAATGAGTCCATGCTGCGGTTTTACTGATAGTGGCTGGCTTAGAGGTGGTGTCACACCCTGTGAGCGCATGAAACGCCAAAATGTTTTCCCTTTTAATAGGTGTCAGTGTGGATGCAATGGTGTGGACCGGAATGTATTTTCTCTTATTTTCCTTTCCAGCCATCACCCACACCTCTGAGCATTTCATTCTGTCAAAATGATGCACGGCCAGCAGGATTATGTCAGTGTCTCGTGCCATTATCACTTTGACAGGGAAGTCCGTGCGGGTAGCATGGAGCACGACGCGCGTGTCCTCTTCCTCATGGGACGCGGCAAGGTGCTGCACAGGAGTGCCTGGACGTGTAGATTCGACTCGTCACTCATTTTTGAAGCCCCCTGTGCTGACTACTTTCAGATCACCAAAAGGATACTTAATTAGTTCATTGATCAAGAAATTGGCTATGTCTGCCTTATTCTCGGGCAAAGACCTTTCAGTCTGTTGGTAATGGCACAGAAGCATTGTCTATTTTTTCGTCGTATTGGCGTTTTACCTTTTGCTCTTTTCTTGCGGGTTGATGATTTCACTGAAAAAGGCATGTAGCGGTCAAATACTATATCAACCCTTGTGTAGGGGTTTCCCAAGTACTGTATCTTCTATGTGAAACGGCTAGCAAAATCTCCGAAAGTAGGCTGCGACTTAGAACGCTTTCAAAGTGCAACTACCAGTGCTTGTCCATCAATAATCAAAACAGACGTATCGTTATCGACGGGAATGGTTCCGGGGCAGTCAATTCCAGAAGAAATGAGAGAAGTGAGAGTACTTTTATCACTGGCGCTTCTGAGGTCACCATTCATTTCGCAGAGGGTTATAGGAATCGGAAGTAGTTCGTGTTTCATAATGGGGCGTAGTTCAACCTCTCGTCCCCCCCCCCTCGTAGGTAACAAGGAGACGGCGCATTAATTTTCTGTCCGCCTGAAGAGCACTCGCAGTGTCCTTTGTGACATTGACCTTAAATAGATCTGAGAGGGAAGGTGCATTGCACTTAGGTAATCTGGCGTAATAATTCAGGCAGTCCTTTCTCCTGAATAAGAAATTGCTTACGGACAAAGTCCAGGACTGCTGCCTGTCCTTCCGCCTTGGCATTCAGAAGAGATTCTTCGAATTCTCTCGATGCTTGGTCCTTGTTGGCAATGTTACAGATGCCTTCATCCTGCTTCAGCAGATCGCAGGCCTCCATTACTTGCAGGAGAGAATTTTCATCAGTGTTGTCTCTCTTCCGGCACCCTGGTAGCAGTTCACTGCAGGTGGCCACCGAGCGCACGCCATACATTTCACACACTTACTTCGAAATTTCACTCAGCCAATGAAACGAAAGTTCCCACCGCTGGAGTGAGAACGTATTTTGAGTGATTCCTACGATGCCCCCGTCATCCTTGCAGACTCCAACTATCCATTCCTGTGTCTGGTCTGGATCAACTTGACTAAAATTGTTAGAGCTTCTCAAGACAGCGAAATCTCCCTTTAAAATACGTCCTTGTCATCTGGACTCAATTCATTCATATCAGATATATACACGGCCATAGACCGACGTAATTGCCGTGGTCATATCATGCCATGTAGGGAAGCATCTCCGTGAGAGACTTGGATATGTCATGGCAACATAACGGAAATTTTATCCAGGAAAGCAACCAGCATTTGCTGTTAAACCATTTTGCATCACAAGTGTCAATTATAAGTCCCAAATAACGTCCAATATGAAGCACGATAGAACTCATCTGCAGGCAGTGCCGGGCAGTGCGTGTTCACATCGATCAGGTACCGGGCCGCCAGGCGTGCCGCGTACGCACGGCTGCACTTTCAACGCCCTCCTGCAGTTCCTAATTGACGCAGTGGGATCAGCGACTACGCAACGTAATGCTGAATGTTGGGACTACAAGTATTATACAGTCAAAAATATTCGTTTACCGGGTACTTTTTCCGTAATCAAAGCGAAACAAAAATAACTTTAAAAAAAATCCATAGGTCAGATTTCAGCTACGATCCCAGGGTTAAAATTCCAAGTTTCAGGATAGCCAAAGTATGTAACAGGTAGCTGCATGCCTCCTACATAGCTGCGAAGAAAAACGTCGCAAATGTTGAACAGATTTTACTCGCGAGCTCAAAGTAGCAAACTTCGGGAAAAAGCCGCCATCTTGGACGCCATCTTGAATTGTGGACTTCCTGGCCATTTCTCGAGTGGGCATCAGGCATTTTCGAACTCAGCAGGGTCACATTATCTTAAAAAGTCCTGATGCCCAAATGTTATACGATTTGCTTCTTGTTTTCTTAAAAACGAACTTTTACCCAAAAGCGGCCCCGTCTAGTTGGTGTCCTCGCCTGGAGTTTCTGGAATACCAAAAATTCTCAAGTTATTTCGACGCTGGTACTGCTCAAGTTCATCAGTGCCGTAATTCAGTTGCAGCTCAAGTTGTTTTATAGTGTCGTCTCGCTTGGCAAGTTCCTGTCTGAGTTCATTGATGACCTGGGTGTTAAAATCTATTGTTTCTTTTAGTTTATCAATCACCTTATTAGCAACTCGATCCACGAGCTCCTCTATTAGGTTCGTATTACTCAGCAGGCTTAAAATGTCAGCTGAGTATCGGCGCACATCCTGCGTAGCTTGGTTGTGGTCCGCTGAAGAAAAAGTAGTGCCACTGTCCTTCCAGTTTCTTTTTGAGCCGTCAGCTTCGCTAGCATTGCGACAACCACCACCCTGACTGCGATCCACGGTCTTCAATTGTTCTCCCGAGCTGCTACCTGCTCCGTCCTTCTCTAGGGCGCTAGAGTCGTCTGCTTTCACTTGCTTGCGCTGTCCACCCTTCGTTTGTTCACGAACTCCGCGCTCCCCATCAGTGGCGGCTCGCTTATATCGTAGTTGGGGGAGCTGCATGCACATGCATTAACTTACCTTATTTGTAGATCAGCTCCAGTCGCCGAGTCTTGAACGTGACGAATTTTTCGATGACAAGGTTATTGAAATTCGGTATGCTGTTTATTAGACCCCTCTCAATAGACAGCATTCCAAGTGCAGTAAGTCTTTCTTGTCCCATGGCATTCCTGAGGTACGTCTTGATCCTCTTGAGGCACGAGAAGCAGCGTTCTGGTTCAGCGGTAGTCATAGGCAGGGTGATAGCGATACGTAACATTTTAACGACCTCTGTAAATGACGGATCTAAGTTTTCAGTGAGAAGGAAACTCAAAAGTTTTACAGCACCACCAATGTTTCGAAATTCTTCTCTTTGATACAATATAGTCAGTTAGGTCCTGAGTTTGTCCGGCTCGAGCATCGGAAAGACACGTACGGTAGCTCGTAAGTCTCCTTCCGGAAATGAGTTCTGATGTATCTCAAATTTTTCGTTTTGCAGAAGAGAAGAAAGTACTAAATGGTCAACAAATTGAAACCGTGATGTGACTTGATTGTTGATGACGTCACGATCTTCCCTTGCAGCAGCAATACGCGTTTGACGTCCTCCGATCTTCCGTCTCTTTCTAGGTTGTTCACTCTCGTCAGCGTTGTTATCCAAATGGAATGAGTCTCGGACTTTCTGGACAGTTTCAACAAAACTCGAAACGCAGCTACGCACTTTCCCTACATCGATCTGACGACTCTGTAATTGTTGGTACAGAATGTCCACATGAGGCATGATGCAATGAAAGAAACGGAGCCAGAAATTGAATTCTGGATCATCCAGTGTCCGAAGAAGAGAACTAGCTTCGTTAACTCTAATATCACTTGAACGATCTGACTCGACTAGCACAGTGAAACATTCTTCTAGGGCTTCTTTTTTCTCAAACACAGTGTTCACCGTTCTAGCTCGAAAATTCCACCTGGTTGCTCCCGCAGACGGTATTCTCCTGGACACACACGAATCTAAAACTGATGTCCTGTGCGACGATCTCGAAAAGAATGCTGGGATAGCAGACAAATTGGCAAAAAATACTCGAGCTTTTGTATTCTGCTTAGCGGCTCTTTCCATAATCAGGTTCAGCTGATGGGCGTAACAGTGGATAAAAAAGGCATTCATGTATTCGTCCCTGATTCGCTTCTGCACGCCATTTATTGCGCAACTCATCACAGATGCTCCATCGTAGCTCTGGGCAATCAACTTTCCCTTGTTGCCTTTCAATATTATGTGTAGCTGAGAAACAATGCATTCATATATTGAACTTGCATCCTGACCAGCTGGCTCAAAAATCCCCAGAATCTTTCAACTGCTTTGCCTTCATTAGTGCAATATCGCAATACAATCACTAACTGCAACTTCTCAGTGATATCGGTAGTTTCATCGGCAAGAAGAGAAATGAAATCTACATCCTCAATTTCAGCTAAGATTCTTTCACGACATACTTCCAGCATGCAACTAAGCAAGTCATTTTGTATGCTTTTCGATGTTCCTTTGAATGCTGTCGAGCTTTCTAAATGACTCTGAAAACAGGAATCTAATTCACTCGTGTATTGCACTAAATTTAGAAACACGCCCTTGTTGTCTGAATCGGCTTTCTCATCATGTCCGCGTAGCGCTAACTCATTAAAGCCGCAGAACTTAATACAGTTTATTAACTTTGAAAGTATTTCCCTGTTTCTAGTTACTTCATTGTTATGACGCTCAACCGATTGTTGATATGCCGAACTTAAGCTTTTCTGTACATCCACTTTCCCTAACACTGTAAAATTTACCATGTTATTTAAATGAGTTCCGGAAGATGCGTGTTTCTGATTTTTTTCGCTCAGTTTTCTAAGATCTGTCATTCCCTTTTGAGTCCAGCTGAATTCTCCACCGAACAAAATACATGGAAAACAAAATAAAGCATGCTTTACCTCGCAACCACACAGCCAATCAAATTTCTTATACACGTCAGGATTGAAGCTCCTAGTGTATTGCTTCTACCTGCTAGAAGAACACTGTTTGATGTCTAACACAGGTGTTGGTCTACCCTTACTCTTTACATCACATTTCTCGTGAAGCGTCAAACTACTAAATTGAAGCGACTGTAAAAATTGCACAGTGTTACTCATTATTTACTTGAGACACAATCACATGCTAATCACACAACCGTACACAAACTCGAACAGCACGTACTACGGTTGTTGACAAGGGGGTAACTTCCGCAGCTTGTGTAGAGCACTGGAGTAACGGAATTTATTTCTGAGACTGGTCTGAAATAAATCGGTTTTGTGAGAACAAGGAACATTGCTAGGTATCATTAAAATAGGGCGAAATCTACTGTGAAATAATATGCAAGTATTTGTTAAAATCACGCAAGCATACTACTTTAGAATCTTTAGCTATAATTCGCACGTTGGCAAGACTGATTGTACAACATGGAGGAAAGAATAAGAGGAGATGCCCTGAGCTCGTTTGAGTGAAGCACAGCGCTGCAACCAAAGTGGGCGTAACCTTTTAACTCGTGTTCGGTGTTCTGTGACTTGCATGAGGCATTGTGCATGGCTAAACCTTATTTTGGCCCTAGTTTTTATCGAGCTCCGGTTATGCAACTTTGGAAACGTAATAACAGTAGTGATAAGTTATTTTAAAAATACTCTTCAATTCTAATCTCAGCATGTGTAGGCCTACCCTATATACCAAAAAAATAAAAATCATTCCTCTGCAAATCCCAAATTATCAAACCGCTGTCGGTCAATAATTACGGTAGGCCTACGTAATTAATCAATTCGAGGCTAATCGTCAAGTTTCTACCTCCCACAAAGAAAATACCGTACGGTATTGAAACGTATAGGCTATAACCGTATTTTTGTGCAAATGTGCGTCCTTTTTTAATTGTTCTGTTTATTAATTTTGAGGTTCGTATTCTTGAATATCAAAATGTGTACGACCAATGAGTGAAAGTGGCTGTGCTCGAAATTAGGCCTCAATACCAATAAGAACATAAAACTCAATTTGGTGTAGGCCTAAATACCGTAATTAGTTCGGCATCATTAATTCCCTAGATGTGCCTTCTTTGGTAGGTAACTCGCATCTCAGGCAACTGTATTCAATTTAACCAGTGTTTCAGCGTATTATTACGTTTTGCCGCGTCTTCCTTACAAAACTAGCCTCGCAAAGGTGCTCTAATATTTATATTTAAATTGGCTTTTAAAACGATAACGCAGCTTATTTGTGCCAAGTACCGTGAAGTACAGAGAGTATTCTGCCTATCCAAGAAAAAATCTTGACTTTTCATTGCAGTTTTATGTCTCTAAAATCCATTACTAGTTGGAGTGGTTTACGGCTTTAAGCATAGGGACAGCCATTTTCTTGCAACCAAAGTGGGCGAGCCGTTTGGCTTCAACAGCTTGCGCTAGGCAGCGCAGCGAAGGCATCTCCTTCCTTTCTTTCCTCCATGTTGTACAAGTGCTTGAAGAAAATAGCGCCAGTCATGGAAATGTTTGAATGCCTCCCTCCTTGCTTTCACTGGCTAAGGGATGGAGATGGACTTAGTTCTGCTAGAACTTAACAGATGCCGTGAGCGCCTACTTCCTGCTTCTACTTATGATTCTGTTGCCACTCAGTGATACAAACCTAGCCGTGTTACAGCAAAAGCCGCTGCGATTTAAACTTATCTTTGCGATAGTATTATGATTCTATATATAATTTATTGCATTAGAATATTAGTTGCTAATTTTCTGAATACGAATTAGGAGCAGTTAACCGCTGCCAGTACAATATTTGAGCTGTTTGTAAACTGTATACCCGATTGTTTCCAAAGATGTGTTGGCACTTCGTATCGATGCTGCATGGAGTGCAGCTCCCTAAGAGGCTTTAATGACCTGCCTTGGCAATGGGGGAAGTGGATTCAGGAAGTGCGATTTAAGTTCTTAAGCTGCTGCAGAGGATGCAGCAGCCGTGGGGGGAAGCGGATTTACAAGCCAGCCTATACTTGCGAAAAATTTTAATCGACTAGCAGAGATCCGTATAATTATACCGTTACCCCGTTACGTTCAAAGTGTAAATTGATATTGTCAAATATCCTGGGGGGGGGGGGGGGGGGGGGCTGCAGCTCTGCAGCTCCCCTTCACGGACCGCCACTGCTCCCCATTGCGGTCAACTGCCTTGTTTTGTTTGTCTTTGCCCGTCATTTTTTAGTTTTCTACTCTAACCTCTCACACACTTTAATACTTGTTTATCAAAATAACAGCAATATTTCAACTTACTGCGTTTATCACCGAACGTTCTGCTGTTGATTTACTTCTCACTGATCACTCTTGCAATGCACTGCTTCTACTTTGTCACCTTCTAAAAGCAATTCTGGCTAGGAACTATCACTCACGTTTATACCGCCATTAGGGTTACTGGGAGGAACACAGACTACTTCTAACCAATAGGAATCAAAGGAAGGAAGCTCGTACTCTAGTTTAGCGTGGCCGTTTATCTCGTGATCATGAGCCACGGGACCTCCTTTTTACGTGGAATCCGAACCACAGGACACGACATTTCACTTCGAAAATCTCACATGCACATCGAACCCGGTCCCCCCCCCCTTCTAACCTATAGTCAGTTGCCAGTATTATTCTGTACCTGCCTATTGATGTAGGGAATGCTTATAAATGGATAATGCCTGATTTGCTGAACACTGGTGCTTACACAAGCACATGGCCTACGTTGTTGTTGTGACATTGCACCATTCCCGAACGTTTTAGAGCAGGGTCATCCAGTCATTGCGCTCGGGGAGCACTGGGCAGTCAGACTAGCGCTCCTTCCCCTAGCACCACTACACTGTGGCAGCGAGAAGACCTGAGACAGATGGACGATGTTCGGACCACACTGACTTCTATAGATACGTACGTACAGTCGTGCGGCCGACGGCTTTTGTGGGTTTGTAGACATCATATTGATAGGGCTGTTTCGCTGCGCCTGGCAGCTGCAGCAATCCGGAGAATGATAGTTTGAATCTCGGCGCTGACAGTGGTCATCATGAGTATGGCTTTCTCGTGATTTTTAAACTCTCCCTCCAGGCTTACCGGGTCACCAACCTCGCCTTCATGTTTCTATAACGACGGCGACAACAACAGCAGTTCCTTTTCCCCCTGAGCTGCTGCGTGGATCAGCGGTAACGTTCTCGTCTTCTGTGTTCAAGGTTGCAGGATTGAATCCTGGCACAGCCAGTTGGTATTTGTGGGTGCGCAAATGCGAATTTACTGGCACGATAATGATCACCTTCGGGACAAAACTCCAGCACCCTGGCGTCTCTAAAAGCCGCTGTTGTTAAAGGGGACGTAACACCAATAACATTATTATTATTATTATCATTGCTTGCCACGGTGGGTGAGTGGTTATAGTGTCGGACTACCAACCCCAAGATTGCAGGTTCGCTCCTGACCGTGGTAAGTGATTTTTGAAAGGCAACAAAAATCACGACACTCATGTCATACGTTGTTGGCATGTTAAAGAACCCATTTGAATTCAGTAGGCCGTATTCAATGGCAAAATTAATCTCGGGATTTTCCGCCAACACAAAGTTCCTCAATTCTCTACTTGAAAGCGCTGTAGTGTCAAGGAGTTTAGATATCTAACCTCCTTGACTTTCATAGCGTTCAAAGGAACGACGAAATTCGACATGCAAGCTACAGGCCGGTCGTTTGTTTTAGACGAGTGAAAAATCTTAATGGAAGCCTGGAGGCGAGTTACTACAGTACCTGTGTTGTTATCAGCTGCCCCAAGCGGTCCGATGATTGACTACGCTGTTTCTCACTACTGCTAGGGGTACAGTCATTGGCAAATATAATGATATTCTGTTCGTAAGTACGTAACGAGTACTTCCGCGACACACAATACTTCGATGTGGACTGTACTGTCTGCTCAAGTCTGGAATTCCATTACATCAGATCGGTGGTGACAAGTGTGAAGCGATAGGGTGAGAGAGTGAGTGTGTGTAGGCTCACCCGCAGGCTTCAAGGTCAATGGTAATCGTCTAAAACAAACGTCCGGCCTGTACCCTCTGGGTGTCAATTAACAAAGCTTGCACCAGGCACCCGAGGCCATACGATATTATTATTATCATTCCCCCTAGCTCTGTTGGCAACACTGAATTCCTCTTCGTGTGTTTCAGTTCATTGAACTATTGATGACTTTTCACCTACTACAATATGATTTTAATTACTTGTTTCTTGAGCTATAAAGCTAGTTTCACCTCGAGGCTGTGAGGTCCATTTTAAGCCATGGTTACAATTAACCTCTGAACTCCACCAGACTAGCGTAAAGACCACGTTAGCGGCGCTAATGAATGAATTATGACATCACGTATTTTATTCTAACCGCAGAGCGAGATTGCGGTGAGACTCATCTAAAGAGTCTTCATTGTGTATGCCACGGAGGTAGAGCAGAGTAGTCGCTGCCGACATAGCTATTATGCTGTCAAGAATTCATGGCGGTGTTACAAGGATTCCACGTTTCCTATTTAATGTCTAATTGGATGATACATGTATCTTAATTATCGTTTTTATTATTACACCTGACCCATTGCGTTATAATTCAAGGGGTGAAAATAGTTTCCCCATTGACAGACGTGTCCTTCCTTGTATTTTAGGATTACGACCATGATGTTGCAGCCCCTAAAATAAGCGACAACAACACATCATCACATTCTTGTTGTTATTATTGATTCATTTTAAATCGAGGGCACCCATGTACTTGGGTGTCTGTGAGTGGAATCTCTCTGATAATCTGTCCCATTGTTATGGCTGTACTGCGTGAGTTTGTAATTAAGGCTAGGAGTTGAGTAGGAAGGGCAGAACCATTAACTTAGGAACCATCTAGGCATTTGCCTTGAATAGAAGTGGATAAGAACTAAACATCTTTCTAGGATGGCTGAGGCAGGAATCAAACCCACTTCTTCTCACCGACCCTGTGGTGTTGGGGTAGCGCGCCTGCCTCTCACCCAGAGGCCCCGGGTTCGATTCCCGGCTCCGTCAGGGATTTTAGAAACTGACGTGAGGGCTGGAACGAGGTGCACTGAGCCTCGTGAGGACAATTGAGTAGCTGTCTGCCAGTGAGGCAGCGCCACGATCACGAAAACCAAGATTAACGACCGAGGGGACCCGATGCGCTGATCACGTGTCACCCCAATTTCTGCAGGCCAATTGGCTGGGCAGCGGTCGCTTGGTAGGCCTAGGCCCTTAATGGGCTGTATTGCTAGCTGTTATTTAAGAACTAAACATCTTTCTAGGATGGCTGAGGCAGGAATCAAACCCACCTCTTCTCACTAGGCTTAGTAAACCCCATCCCAACCTTCAGACCAGAATTAAATTTCCCCTACAAGCCTACGACAAGTTGTTTATAATGTTATTGGTTTCACGTCCCTTATAACAACTGTGACTTTTTGAGACGCCAGGGTGCCGGAATTTTGCCCCGAAGGGGATCTTTAACTTGCCAGTAAATCTACTGACACGGTCCCCTCGCATTTGCGCACCCTTAAATGCCAACTGGTTGCGCCAGGTTTCGATCCCACAACCTTGGGAACAACAGGCGAGAATGTTACCGCATCCTGCCACGACAAGTTGTGAGCCCTATTGAAAAAGTTCTTCCACTTGGTACAAATTGAGATAACACATTTTCAATGTCAATTTGTGGTGACTGAACCGTTATCGTTTGACTACTTTTTATAGCACATCGCATGTCAATTTCATTGGAGTATCGTTAATAGATATCAATGCAAAAGACTGTTGCACGTCGAATAATAATGGCAGCTGCTTAACGTCTCGACTAACTACTAATGGCTTTCAGAGACCTCATTTACTGAATCAGGTACAGAGTTAATCAGATCAATAATTCCAGAGTTGTGTAGATCAAGATACAGAGTATCCGCAAAGTCTCTCCGCAGCGGCGTGCTACATGGGTCTTACCTTGCGGGACATGCTGTATATGCAAAGTCTCACCGCAATGGTTGGCATTAGGATGCACTTGTTCCGTGTTGAGCTTCAACTGGTGTGATAGAGTGGGGAATACTGGTTCATTATTGCCGATAGTGAGTGCCTGTGTGTGTTAGTGTTGACACTGTAAGTTGTGTTCTTGTCAAGTTCTTGTGTAAACTGAGTCTACTGGGAATGCTTTCTACTGACGAGTGTGTGTTTTTAGTTGAAGAGGTTTTCCATGCTGGTGGAAACTTTGCGGATCATAGTGTGAGAATTGTGAGAACCATATATATTATTGCATTACTTAATTCAATTGTTTTCCTTGTAACAACATAACATGGATATACTGTCAATCCAACACGTCCCGCAAGGCGACACACACGCTGCGGAGAGACTTTGCGGACACACTGTATTTCTGCGTCGGCAGATATGATTATCAACAGAAATTAATGAAATCTATACTGGTGTATTTATTGGATGCATATACAGATATCCAAGTGCATAGACTTAACTTGGTTGCAGCGTGCACTCCCTAGCAGGAATACTTTACGTCGAATGACAATATTCCTCTTGTACAGTTGTGGTGTATTAAATGTTTAAGTTCGTCGAAATTCCAGCCATCCATGATTTATTAAAATGTATTTATTGTAAATTAGCAACCCACCCCGCCTTCGCCAGGAAACAGTTATGAATTCATTACGTGATACAGTAAGTGCTTATTTTTTGGATGTCAATGTACTACGACCTATATCCGTCTCGGCATGATGGGTTAAAATCACTGACTGGACTATTAAGTATATTATCATTATATTTAGGTATTAGGAAGTCATTTTTGAAAGCCTTTGTCTGCAGCGTGGCGCTCTATGGAAGTGAAACTATGACTATTGGTGCAGCAGAAAAGAGGAGAATTGAAGCATTTGAAATGCGGTGTTACAGAAGAACGATGAAGATCAGATGGGTAGATAGGGTTACAAACAAAGAGGTATTAAGACGAGTGGGAGAGGAGAGATGTTTCTGGCGACTGTTAATGAAGAGAAGAGATAGGTTGGTAGGACACATACTAAGACACCCAGGAATAGCAAGCTTAGTTATGGAAGGAAGGGTCGAGGACAAAATCTGTAGGGGTAGACCAAGGTTAGAATATGTTAAACAGATTGCCTCGGATGTAGGGTGTCGGAGCTATGTGGAGATGAAACGATTAGCTCAGGACAGGGAGGCATGGAGAGCTGCATCAAACCAGTCAAAAGACTGAAGACTCAAACAACAACATATCATGGAGATGCATGTGCAACGAATTCTTGTCAGACGTAATTTAAGAATGGCGAGGTGCATGAAACACAAATCCCCCCTTCCGTCCAAACTAAAAACACTTATAGTGGGCGATGTATTGAAGATAGAGATATGCTCTCCAGGACGTTTGTGTAGAACTTTTCATGCTGATCAATTGTTACACTCAAAGCATATTGATATATTTAACGTCCAGCGTAAGCTTAAAAAGCGCACGGAGGCCTGGTTTTCTTTTCGATGTTTTCACTGAAATCAGTACTGCTTGGCTTCCTTTGACCATAAATAAATTATTTTCTACAGAAACCTTCCACAAGATATCCTTTACAAGATGATGTAAACCACATCAAAATCTATCCTATGGTTCTCGAGATTACCGGTGACATCGAAGAATCGGGGACTTAGTTTTATACTAAGTAGAGATATTTTATGCGAATAATTAATCAGTTAAACGCGTGGCGTCGTGACTAGACTTCTTTGCTGTCACAACGTAGCGGAGGTTCGGGGTCAATATCCTGCACTGCCAATAAATGTAATTCTGGTCAGAGGGTTTGAATGGGTACATTCAGCCTAGTGAGTCAAACTAGGAAAGGTGTGTTCAATTTTCACCTTAGTTGTATAGTCACGGCGGCCAACTCATCCCTAGCGGTCACCTATGATAGTGACATGTGATTGATCCTACGCCCTATACAAGTTTTTATCGCCCAGCAGGGGGTCGTTTTATGTGGGTTAGGGGCTTTAAGCGAAAGATGACTATTTCAATTTCTCTCCCCAAGACAATAGTTGTAGGCTACAGTACCTTAAAATATCTTTAAAACACGAAGGATATAATATGTTGTTGAGAGAATGGAAGCCGACACCGAACATTCATTACTAGTTGAGTGGGATGGAGCGGTAGGATTATGGGGATGAAAGGCTTTCAAGTGGGTGCCCGTTGACCGTCACGACTATACTAAATGTGATATTTGGGGTTTCCCACTTCTACTCCAGGCAATTGCCGCAGTGGTTCGTAACTTGACACCAAGATCACCTCCTTCAAAATCTTAGCCTCATTACTACAACCATCATAAAGTCACCGGTTATCAAACAAATTACACTCGCGCTTGTTCACGGGGCTACATGACTAAGATGTAAGTTCTTAAAGGAATAAATCAACAACAGCAACTCCACTACAGCCACCACAGAAACAAACATTATCAGTCAAATTTAACATACACTCAAATAACTGGGGGCTGATGACCAAGATGTACCTTGCCCATATATTGAATTAACAACAAGTGATGTATTCCACCAGAATCGACTCGCGTGCACTGCAGGAACATGACATTGGGAAGTGAGCTCGAGAAGAGGTGATGTGCCTTGCAGTGATGTGGTGATTGATAGCCTTTTCACAGAACAAACACAACCTGTTGGAGATTTGCATATGGAATGTGGCTCCATAACCCGCGCTCACAACAATCATATGTATTAGCCTTTCAAGATACGAGTGCCGATGGTCGAGTTGGGAACTATTCTTTTTTTAACTCTGCAATTTTTCTAGGTTTGTGCCGTGTCTTGTGTGGGGTTTCGCCTAGGACACCAAGCTGGCTCATCAGCGGGCTCTTGGTGTCCCCGCCCGGACCCCCACAGGAGTAGCGAACTGCGCGCTACCTACCTTTAGCCAATATGAAGTGCACCTGCCTGCACCTCTTATCTGCGAGAACTAAAAGTTCAAGCAGGCATAACCCCACTATGAAAGCTCCCAAAAAAAGGTGTATATTGGCTTTCACGGCTAGTGACCAGGGACACCAAGAGCCCGCTGATGAGCCAGCTTGGTGTCCTAGGCGAAACCCCACACAAGACACGGCACAAACCAAGAAGAATTGCTGAGTTTTAATACACTGGCCGCGAAAGCCAATATACCATCTTTTAGGAAGCCTTCAAAGGGAGGTTATGCCTGCTTGAGCTTTTAGTTCTCGCAGATGAGAGGTGCATGTGCACTTAATATAAAGGGAGGTAGCACGCAGTTCACTACTCCTGTGGGGGTCCAGGCGGGGACACCAAGAGCCTGCTGATGAGCCAGCTTGGTGTCCTTGGCAAAACCCCATACAAGAAAAATTGATGAGTTTTAATTCACTGGCCGTGAAAGCCAATATACCATATTCTTTGTTTACTTGTGTCACGCTGTCGGTCTAACTGGTTAACAAGTACGGTTGTGCGGGTAGGATATGACTCAGCTCCAGTAGTCTCAGTTATCATTTTACTCTCCATGGTGACATAATCTCCTGTTACAGTGGGCTGTGTTGTTGAGAAACAATAGAAACGCACCATTCTGAAATCGCCAAATATTATTAATTCTTCCGTTCACAATCTCTATCTCTACTTAGTATAAAACAAAGTCCCCGATTATTGGATGGTAAACTCGAGAACCACTGGATGGATTTTGATGCGGTTTTCGCCATTCTGTGAAGGATATCTCGAGGAAAGTTTCTGTAGAAAATAATTTATTTATGACACAGGAAGTCAAGCACTAACGATTTCAGACAAAAGGTCGAAAAAAAAAAACTGGCGTCCGTGCAATTTTTAAGCTTACTCTGGGAAAACCGTTAAAAATACCTATATACTATGAGTTCAAGAATTGTTCAGCATGAAAAGTTCTACAATAAAGCCCTGGAGAGCATATCTCTATCGTCAATACATCGCCTACTATAAGTGTGTTTACGTTTTCATTTCTTCCAACAATCTCCATTAAGTTACTGAGGTGACAGTTTACGAGCTAGCTAGGGGCGAGTCTATCACCCCAGTTACAGCTCAATTAGCGGACGAGCTTATTGCCCCAGATACAGCCAGTAGCAAACTGTCGAGTCGTGTTGCGTTTAAAACTTCAGAGAAGAGTGGTAGTGTTTGGAGTGTCCCTGGAAGTGTAACTCGGCTTTTATTCATTTCGCCTGTGAACTTTTCATTCCGCAAAATTCACCGTCAAGTTAAAATTGGACGGAAGGGGGATTTGTGTTTCATGCACCTCGCTATTCTTAAATTACGTCTGACAAGAATTTGTTGCACATGCATCTCCATGATAATATAATTAATAGCCCAGTCAGTGATTTTAACCCATCAAGCCGAGACATAAAACGGATATTGGTCGATGTGCATTGACATTGGATAAAAAAAAGCGCTTATCACGTAATGAATTCATAACTGTTCCCGGGCGAAGCCGTGTCGGGTTGCTATATCGCAATACAACTTCTGTCTAACACAAGTAGTGCGCGCAATGCTGCTTGACTTATGTGGGACCTGCACTGTGTCCACCTCCTCGTCTCGCAAGGCTTTTGCTGCTATGATCAACAAACGCAGGCGCAGCCAAGTTCATCGGCACTCATATCATGAAAGTCTAATATTGAATACAGTTATTACCAACCTGCGAAACTACTTACGTTAAAGCACATGACTCCTCACGGGGCCAGGCTATCCAGAGACTTGGCAGACAAGTTAGTTGGAACCCCACCGTCGGCTCTCTTTAATTTTTCCCCCAATGGTGTCCCATGTTCAACTCCAGGCAAATGGCGTGACGATACCTTCTAATAGGCCACGGCCGCATGCTTCCAACTCCTTGCTCAGTTTAATTCGTTTTCATTCATTTAAGGTGCTTATACAACATGGAACATACGAGACTTAATTAATTTGGAATATCACCCCTTAAGTTGGCGGCTTCGGTGGAGTAGTTGGTAGCATGCTGAGCTTCTATGCTCAAAGTCGCGGGTTCAAACCCAGCCAAAGTCGTCGGATTTTTCATGAACGTTATAAATCTCTCAGTATGGCTTCCTTCGGAGAGAAGTAAAGTCGGTGGTCCCATGTCATAGATTCGTGGCATGAAAAGGAACCTTCGACTAACTGCACTTGTGTGAAGCCAAAATTCGTAGGTTACGTTTGATTATTGCTCTTAAGTTCCAACGTTCATCACCGCTAGTTGCGATGGCATCTAGTAGTAGCCACGTTCACAGACAGGTGTCGTGGACGGTAGCATTTGGTAGCGAAAGTAGGAACTACTTGAAATGATCGTCTGCAGTCCTTACTTGAATTAAAAGCAGATAACGCATACTAATGCAGTCATCATAACACCGGTTTTCAGACAGATTCTACTAACACCCAAAGTACACGGGCTACATGACTGCTTTGTCGCAGCCCTAAACCAAGGAACCAACCAACCCTTTAAGTTAAGGGACTCCAGAATGCCCAAACTCTTCACAATGATCAAATTTTGGTTTATGCGTCATAGACTATTAGGCTACAGACTCTCTAACGGTACACCATATCGCATTTCTGAGGCTAATTTCATTATACTTTCCCACAATCTTCTACAATAATAGTAAACCCACCCAAGTACTCTTTTTATTATTGTATTCCTATTAGACGATAGGTACAAAAGAAATAAAGAAAAAGGTTGCGTTAAAAGCAAGGGCAAAGGGACATGCAAAAATAGCAAAATGGATGCCAGTGCCTCAAATGAATGAATCCTATGGCAATGGCGTGTACCAAAAAAAAAAAAAAAAAAAAAATGAAAATCTTTGAATCCAATTTCTCACAATTTTTTTCTAGATACTTTAACAGCACCTGACAGTAGCAGACTTCAAGCTGCTGAAATGACGTTCCTCCGATCCTGTCTCCAGCAGACCAGGAGAGATACAATACGAAATGGGGAAATTAGACAACAGCTTAATTTGGAGAGAAGTTTGCTTGACACATTAGAACTATCTAGATTTAAATGGTATGGGCATGTAAAGAAATGGCCCCTGACAGAACACCAAGAATATACTTTGACCAGGTCATCCTAGGTTAGAGAACAAGGGGAAGGCCTCGAGACATTTGGGAGAAGCAAATCTGGAGAGACTTGGCCAAGAGGGATGCAGATTGGCTGAAGAAATTAGAGCGCAGTGTGTGGGAGGACCGGACAAACTGGAAGAGGCTAGATTATACCCGTATCCGGCTGGCTGGAGGGGAAAATGGATGATGATGATGATGATGATGATGATGAAAGAAAATAAACTGCCATTTACCATCAGTAAATGCAAGCAAATTAATTTTACTAGGCGAAAAAATAAATTTTCACTATGACATTGACGAGTGCTTACTTAAAATTCATGAAGTTAAGGATCTGGTACCAATGATCTGAATTTTCAAAGACACATAGAGAAAATTGTCTCTAAAGCACATAAATGTATGGGATTTGTAATAAGAAATTCATTTAATTTCTCCTATAGGATTTTAATATTGCTCTTTAATGCCTTAATCAGATCACAACTAGAATATGCTTCAGTTGTATGGAATCCATACACATTGAAACATAATAAGCTTATAGTGAACATCCAAAAGAAATTCTTAAAATATGTATATTACAAAAGATTTGGCTATTATCCCTCTTAAGAATCGTACACATTTATATTACAGTCCTTCAATGTCAGAAAACGATCTCACATGCGAAAATGTCAGGGCCTGCTTTTCCTCTATAAAATAGTAAACAATAAAATTGACGACGCTAAAATTCGAGAGAGAATTACGTTATATGTACCAGCTGTAAAACCTAGTAGATTCCGAAACATTTTCTTTATTCCGAGAGTTCACACAGACAAACATAAAAACTCGCCGATTAACAGAATATTATCCCACTATAATAAAGTTCATCATCTTGACTTAGATATTTTCAGTATGTCAGAAAACCAGTTTGCAGCGTCCGGTGATAAACTGCAAGATGTCTTGTAATATATTTTACTGTATTCAGCCCATTTCCTTCTCATACCTAACCCTTATTTTCTTCTTCTTCTTCTTATTTATAATGTGTATCTCTATCTAAATCTTCTCTTTGTGTATCTTTTGTATTTCTATTTATATATTGTTGTATATTAACTATTTATAGTAGTGATCAATGTAATTGGGGCTTCCTGTAATGTTCACAACATAAATAAATAAATAAATAAATGATATAAAATTTCTCTTTCTTTCGGAACTTTTCAACGTACCCAGAGCTCATTGGAACAATGTCAAGGAAGAACCAGTTGCGGGGTGTTTTCAGCCGTATGTCATCTGGTAGGCAATCAAGAGACTGAGAATCGGAGTATCTCGATGCAGAGCTAGTCTCAAGACATGGGGCTACACTGAAGACGGACTTTGTGAATGTGGGGAACTGCAGGACCCACAACATCTTCTGGTATGCAGAAACCTACCTGAGACTTGTACCACTGACGATCTTTGAAGAGCAAATGACGGGGCCATCAAGACGCCATATTCTGGTCTTTGCATTCCATTTGATTTCATTTCAATTTTTATTATAGTCTGTAAGTTTGTTTGTATTGTTCCCTTAATTTTGTAATTTTTCCTGGACACATTAAAAAGAAAGAACGCATACAAAGCTGAAATTTTAAGATGTAATTCCTGCTTATGTGTGTTATATTTTAACTCGTCTGTTTTCCAAATTTTAGTTGAATTTTTCCAGATGGAGACGTTCATGAAAGTGCTGTTAAAATTATGAAATTAAAAAAATTGTAATGAAAATAAAATATGAATTTATTTGTAAACATCATTAGTCAAAGTAATGAATGGGACTTGAAGAACAACCGAGTTGGTTAGTTCCTATTAATAACGTCCGACAAATTTAAAAGTTGGAAATTGTTGTTGTTTGAGTCTACAGTCTTTCGACTGGTTTGATGCAGTACTCCATGCTTCCCTGTCCTGAACTAATCGTTTCATCTCTACATAGCTACCACACCCTACACCCGAGGCAATCTGTTTAACTTATTCTAACATTGGTCTACCCTTACAGATCTTATCCTCGACCCTTCCTTCTATAACTAAGTTTGCTATTCCTGGGTGTCTTAGTATGTGTCCTACCAACCTATCACTTCTCTTCATTAGCAGTCGCCAGAAACATCTCTCCTCTCCCACTTGTCTTAATACCTTTTCATTCGTAATCCTAACTACCCATCTGATCTTCATTATTCTCCGGTAACACCACATTTCAAACGCTTCAATTCTCCTCTTTTCTGCTGCTTCAACAGTCCAAGTTTCACTTCCATACAGTGGCACGCTCCAGACAAAGGCCTTCAAAAATGACTTCTTAATACCTAATCTATATTCAATGTCAACAGATTCCTTTTCTGTAGAAATGCTTTCCTTGCCTGTGATAACCTAATTTTTATGTCCTTTTGCTTCATCCATTGCTGGTTATTTTGGAAACTACCATCGGCAATATACGACGTTCCGGTGTCCCTTAAGAAGGTATGTTTCGAGAGTCTTCTTTCCGGGCTTCTCGGCCATCACATGCCCCCCTCTTGTCTTCTAACCGCCTCATTTCATCTCTCATTAAATCGTCTCATGAAGGTTGGTCTCAGGAATGGCATTCGGCCGTTAAAACGAACCGTCTCATAGAAATTCATCACATGTCATCCCCAACGCTGTAAAGATTGGAATAATAAGAGCTTAACATACTCGCTGTGTAGAGTTATGAACTCTATTCTGCCGTTGGGAGTTTGGTGTTGTCACGGCCTCAAGTTCTAAGAACCGCCTTCTGTGAACTCGAAGTAGGCCCATCTACTTAGACTTCAATAGAAAGGGCGCTGGGTTGTATTCCCAGCTCTCCCAATCAAATTTAATTCTGGCCTAAGTTGCTGAAAACACGGTGCACAAAGCCTTGAGAGGCATAATTGAGAGGAAGTGGAGTTCGATTACAAATACACAAGTTATTACAGACACTACAATAACCCCCGTGGAGTAGCTATGTTGCGAAATCGCTTGCCATGTTCGCGACGGGGAGCTAAAGAAGTCCGGAGATTGTAGGTTCAAATCCGGGCACTGGCAGTGCCTATCCTGAGTGTGGTTTCCCCATGGTTTCTCCACTCTCCTTCCAGACAAATGCCGAGATAGAACCTTATTTCACCTATCCCATCCCCGAACCCAAAAATATAGCTACAGAAACATTAGTTTCTTAAGTAGACCATAGGATCAGATGACCTCGTAGTTCCTCCCCTTAAAACAACAATATCTAAGTAGACCATTAATTGAGACATACATATATGCATCAAGAGTTTTCGGACATGGACTGAATGCAACGTTTTGAACGTCCCAAGAAATAGGCCTATAGGATAAGTTTTTTAAACCACTAATGTTTCACAATTTCTTTAGGAATTTTACTGCGGAGTTCTCTTTCAACTTTTCATTGTGAAGCCTGAAGCAGTAGACGAGCTCGAGAATATTTCCTCAAAAGAAATCCAAGACATTTCACTTCTGTGTATAAATTACCGCACGCCGTCAACTCGCCTCGAACAGTAAGATGAATGAAATGCGCTCAAGAACTCTTCTCGCAGGAAGTATTTAGGAGACTTGGAGGACTTCCAAGTCTGTTGTGTTGGACAATCTTGTTCTACCCAGATAGCTCCCACAGAGGTGGCAAGTTCATCCAGTACCCTTGACACCACCGACGAGTGGGTGGCCCACGCCTTGACGAATGCGAGATGGCAGTCCAAGTGGCGTTGCATGACTGCTCCGATATGTCATGCAATGCCAGGTCATGACACGTAAAGTGGATTTAAGTGACATGTAAAAAAACATTCATCCTGTCAAATCAGTACTACTTAACGATAACGTCACTCACACAACTAAAATTTCTTAGAGAATATTCGTGACTGAGTAAATACAACGTTAGACTTTGGTCTAAGGGTCTCCAGATTCGATTCTCGGACTGGTCATGGGGTCTTAACATCCTATTTATAATTCCTCTGGATCGAATACTGAGGTTTGTGTAATTGCAACATTCTTCTCCTTCTTCTTCTTCTTTCTTCGTTTAGGCCAGCTAGTCATTTCAACTGTTTCCGTCTTTGGGCCTTGATCTTAGCCAAGTTTTCACGCATTTGCTGCCTGTGAAACTCCTTTCCTCCATTATTATTATTATTATTATTATTATTATTATTATTATTATTATTATTATTATTATTATACATGCAAGCTACCCTCTGGGTGTCAAATAACAAAGCTTGCACCAGGCACCCGAGGCCATACGATATTAAAAATTATTATTATTATTTTATTATATATAATTTGCAAGACTCGGTTAAGCCCGTTCGTCACTACCTTTTGGCGGGAGAGATCCCTGTCCAACGCGTCGTCGGGATTGATTTGCAGCAATTGGAGGGCTTCTTTGGTGTTTCTAAACCAGGGCAACGTGGTTTTGTGGTTGGAATCCAAAAAGGTGGAAGATTTTCTTTGTCAACTTGTTGCCATCCATTCGTCTGAGGTGGCCATGCAATTGAGCTCGTCTTTTACGGATTGTGTCTGTAAGTTTTTCTATTTTACTATAGACTTGTTAGATCTGTTTTGGTGGATGCCATTCTTGTAATTGGATCCCATGTTTCCTCTAATGATTCTGCGCTCTTTTTTCTCCAGTTCTTCGAGGAGCCCGTTATCGGCATTTAGGGAAAGGGTTTCGGTGACATACATAGGCCTAACTCCTGGCTTCAGAACAGTTTCATAGTGACATATATTAGTGTTTTGGGAAGGGAACTTCTTGTTATAAATTGCGCGTGATGTTTGGTATGCCACTGAAAGTTTGCGTATTCGTTCCCGAAGCGCTTCCTTGTCCAGTCCAGGTGAATCAGCTGCCCCTAATAATATTGTTTTATGCAGCCCAACTAGCGTTGTAATCAGGAATAACCTGCAAGCGATACTGGACTCTATTAGTTTTCCCTTGATGTGCCTACAGCCTAATACGAGGGAAAAATAACAGTGTTCAGTATCGCTTGCGGGATATGCTTGTAGTGCATTAGTACCATACGGGAAGCAAGCAGAGAAATATCGACCTTCCTGACAACACGCGTTAGCAAAACATAAATATCTCCAAATACAATGTTAGGAGAAGTCCATTTTTTTAAATTATTTATTTATGTATTTATGTAAACGATTGTTCCCCTTTACGAGAGCGATTGAACTTGAATGCACGATTTCATCTTCGGAAATTTTCGCTCTTTTCTTGCCAAAATCTCTTCATCCTCTCGGAATACTCCTTCTTCCACTCAACTGTCCATTTGTTCCAGGTTGTCGTGATTTTCTTTGCTCAAACTTAACATTTTCGATTTTATTCCGGCACTCGGTGTGGTCCTCGAGATATTGTATGTTTATCTGTTGTGGACCTCTGTCAGCCATTCCGTGACACATATACTCTTAGAAATCATGTTAAGTAATTTCTTTGCCGTTCTAGAGCTTTCCAACCTGTTGATGTGTGTGTAAAACTTTGCTCGGCGTTTTCTGATTACTTCCATTATTGTGTTGGTATTTTGATAAAGTTCGTTCTGAGGCCTCTTCATCCAAATGCAGTTTTCATTGACTGCCCAGTAAATTTTTCTGAGAATTGTTCGTTCCTGCTTTTCTATGTCCTAAATTTTGGAATAAACGTCGATCACCACTATTTAGGCTGCGTAGGTTGCTTCTGGAAGAATCACTGTTTTACAGTGCCTTAATTTTACGTCTATTGAAATGCACTTCTTGTTGTAGTGAGCCCACGTTAGCTTGTAGGCCTTCTGTAGCTTGGTGATTCTTTGTTCATTGGCGATTTGGTTTAGTCCCGAAGACTGTATGGTTTCACCAAGATATATAAAATGGCGGACTTGTGTGATTTTACCGTATTGTGTGATTGTGTGTTTTTCATTATTATTGTTATTATTATTATAATTATTATTATTATTATTATTTTGCAATTGATTTGAGCCTCTATGCACTGCATGTTAACAATCAATTTCATTTATGTCTAGATCTTGTTCTTCTACCAGCCTTGACTTCCTCACAGTAATTCATAAGTACATCGATCAGTACCTTCTTTCGTGTTTCTGGTCGAGACCCTCTCCATCTTCTGGGGGTCAGATTCCACTTTAAAATCCTGATAATTTTTCTTATCATTTGTCGAAATTCAAATCTATCGTGGATTTTCGTTTCTGGAATACCAATTTGCATCATGCGGAAGATGTGCCCTAGAACAGCAATCTTTTCTTTTTTGATGGACGACGTTATTGGTTCTATAGATAGTTTTTCATTTGATCTCAATCGTATCTGCCCTGCCCTTCATCCCATCTATTGCCTAAGATCTTCAGTAATATCCTTCGTTCTCATTTTATTATTATTATTATTATTACCGGGTTTCTTCTTCTTCTGCGCGAACGGGTCTCCTAGGACCACGCGGAATCAACAATTCTTGGCCTTGATGTTTGCCCAATAACTTTTCATGCGCAACGATTGAGCTAGTCTTCGTTGCTGCGATCAGATGTGTGTGGTAGTTCTTCTCTCTTCTGCCTCAAAAACCCGTGTATGAGTAATTTTCCTAATTTCCTCTCTATCCTTGAGATTGGGAAAACCTAATTCAGCCAAGTCCTTTTCCGCCTGTTTGTACCAATTGGACCTTGTTGCCTTTTTCTGCAGAAACGTATAGATTTTATTTGTTAACCTAGTTGGGTCTATTCTGTCCAAATGTCCCATGAATTGGATCCTTCTCATACGGATTGTGTCTGTGATTTTAGTAATTTTTAAATAGATCGCAGCATTAGGTTTCGGAAGGTGAATTCCATCTTTAATTCTTGGTCACAAAATTGTTCGCATGATCTTGCGTTCCTTAATCTCTAATTGATTTCTCAGTGTTTTATGTTGTAGATTAAGTGTCTAGGCTGCATAAAGGGCTGCAGGCAAGACTACTGTTTTATAATGTTTACCAGTTTTATTATTATTATTATTATTATTATTATTATTATTATTATTATTACTAAGACTTCTGCCGCAAATGTCCTTGGTGGGTCTGAGGTCTAAAGCGGACTGTATTAGATCGTCAAGACATCGTCATCAGATCTACTAGGCCTGCACCCATACTTTCAGACATAAAGATTTTGTAGTCTAACTGTAATGGATCTGATAATGATCGCTTGACGATCGAAACTGGTCATCCAAGTGTATTTATTAAACGCATGTAAAAAAAACAGGATTAGGGAATAACCCATCTTATTTGGGTACAATAGTGTTGACCAACTGAAGAGCATCAAATTTTCGTTTACTAAGGCAACTCTGAAAATGGTTCAAACGCCATGATATTATCAATTATTAATATTTTTTTCATAATAATGACGAGTCACTTCTAGAAAGAAAAAAATAATTAAGTACCTGTTGAGTAAGACATGTAAATATGACCGCAGTCGAGATTCAAACACAAATCTTCTGCTTTCCAAGCAGACACGCTAAGCGACGCAGCAACTACGCCTCGCGATGGTGTAAGTCACAGGTGAATTGTCGTATAAATAATCTTGTTCCTCTTCCATTTTTTTATTATTATTCCATTGGCTCTGCTAGTATATTAGTGCTGATCTTACCTAATTTTGAAGCACACTAGTTAAGATAAATATTAATGTAAGCCAAAATACAAATTATCGTAACCAATATGTTTGACTGACATACATAGTATCAATTCCAGTAAATTGGCGTAACTCTCACAATCCTCCCTATATTATTCTGCTAAGGTCCCATTCCGGTTTCGCACCAAAAATAAGGTCCTGTTAACACCAACCTACACATATGGGGTATCTACAGGTTTCGCATAACCCCATGTGTGCCCGAAACGCATTCACTTGCTCTTTAAATGCCTCACAATTAAATAAATACCTAAAAATATGTACATTTACAAATGGAGCACCGTAACCTGGCGAGCCTGCCGCTAGAGCGCAGGGAAGTGCGGCGGTGGCAGCCATCTGGCGGGAGCGCGGCGTACTACTAGGCGAGCCAGCCGCTAGAGCGCAGGGCAGCGCGGCGGTGGCAGCCATCTGGCGGGAGCGCGGCGTACTGCTCACTGAGGAGTCTCTCAGCAGTTGGCTCCGGTGTGGTCTCGACAAGACTTTCTCTAGGGTTCAATCCTTTGCAAATGTAAAAATTGCTATAGAAGAAACTCCCGAGCAAACAATAACCGATGAATTCGTTGTAACATCGAATACTGTCTACAAAGAGGTGCTGTGACAAGTACAAAACACTGTTCTATATAATTCTTTGTGTTCTTCTCATGTGCGTATGCCGTTTAACAACAATAAATACATTTCTTCAATATTTAAAACTTCGTTCTCCCACATTCTTCCCTACCAGGCCTACCCCATAAACCTATATTCACGTCGCGAAAGCTCGTACGGGCCCACTAGTACACATTAAAATAATTAATTTTAATAAACTGTTTGAACCCACACCATACATTCCAGCAAACTACAATCATTGACTCATTTCAGAATGTGAATGCACAACAGTAATTAAGACTGAGCATGTACTGAATGGCAATCAGTTCTTTGTCTGCCATGAAAAATCTGTTTTTTTTGTGGCTTACGCCAATTGACCTGTGTACACCATCAACCCATGAAGATGTGACGCAGTTGTGACGTGTTTAGGGGCAGATGACCTCGTAGTTCCGCCCCTTAAAACAACAATAACTAACTAGTTGTGGCTTGCCTTTGTGCACCTACCTGGACAACTCGAGATTCAGCTTAGAATCCCGACTGCCGCCATATTTTTATGTCTTACTCAACAGATGTCACCGCTACAAGGGGAATCGCAATTTCTATGATTAGTAGTCCTGAAAAGAACCGTTATCTCAACTTTAATTCCTTGTGAAGGTCAGTTTATTATTACCGCCAAATAGGAAGGTAATAGGAAGAAATCTGGTTTATGTCAAAACATCTTAATCTTTGGTAGGTAATTTAGCAGGTTCTGCATCACTATGTATGTCTTCGGTCAGGAATTCAGAGATCATTAACAAACGCGAATGAAAATTGGAACGTGAAGAAAACAAAATGACTAAAATTGAATATATCAATAAAGAAGAAATGCTAATCTTCATAAACAACCATTTACTTAAATAGCAGGTGCTAAAATTGTCCGATTAAGAGTGTAAAATAATGCCAAGGTTTAATATCATGAATATTAATTTCCTTAAGAACAGGAAGATAAAATCTATAAGATACGACAACCACGTGTCACCATGTTTACAAACAGCTGTCTGATGTTTATTGAGGTCAATTTGTATTCAGGGCATGAGGTGCGAGGCAATCAGTAATGAATTTTATAAGATACAAGTCTTGACATTAAGAAACGAGCTGAGGGGTGCTTGGTGTGTCAGATACGGTTGTGACACAACAGGGATTATGATTTGGAAGCAAATCAACGTTTTTAAGACTTCTCAGAAAAGCCTGTTAGTATCGCTTTGTTGTGAGAGAATAGATTTATATTCTACATTGAGAAGAGATTTAGGGTGTGCCACTGAGTATGAAGTTCTACCAGATGTTTTTCTAATCCTTCAATTATTACTTGTCTCTTATCCTTGTTTATTACCAATTAGAATGTTCTAGTCTGAAGTCACAATGTATGTGGTAGCATTCTTAAGTCGTAAGAAGTGCTACTCAGTGCTTATCGCATTAACATTCCATAACGGTGCTTACTCTAGCATCTGATCTTAAATATCAGAATTCAGGTTAGGCCATCCAATCATGGCCATAACGGAGAATAATGAATTTGTCCCATAATACAGGATTCTTCCATTCTAGTGAAATAACTCAAACTAACTAATTATTGTATTATACGTGTAGTAGATTGCTTTTCTTATGAGGAAGTTGTTCCATTTCGTGGGTGGATTTATTCGCATTGTCTTTTGTTTCCTTTTGCCGTGGTAACCTACAGTGAAATACCTTCAGGTCTCTTGCTCTACCTATTCCAAATTTAAGGATTTTTATGTAAGGTAAAGCAGGCTTAAAAAGGCCATTTATTTATAAAACAAAAGAATTATAAATTGAAAACTGTGTGAGCCAATTTTCTGAATTTTGTTATGCATGCGGGTCTACAATGTGGCAATAAACCAGTTATTTCTAAAGCTCATTTAAAAATGTATGTTAAAATTTTAGGGGGGTTGAATTTTTGCTGAATTTTATGAAAAAGAGATAAAATATACGAAGAAGAAACATCATTTTGAATTTCCCTCCATATGATGACCTTGTGTCCAAAGCCTTTTTAGCTCACATCGCTGATGTTATGAATATCTAGGCAGCACTGGATCTCTTTGGTATAGCAAAGAGTTGTTTATTCCTTTGGATGATTTGTGGTTAAGGCATTGCGATAACGGGATGTAAAAGTGCATCAGACGAAGTGATTCGATAATGATATGGTGTTGTATCACTTCTGAGGGACCATGAGAATGCAGGATTGTGCTGAGTCAATGGACAGTATCCAATATTGTGAGACATTGGATGAAGTGATGCTGCCTTCAGCAACACGCCTGCTGGATGACAATTTTTTTTTCAGCTGGGCAATGGCCCTTGTCACTAATCCTAGGTCGCTACTGTATGGTTTCGTGTCAACGATGTCGAGATATTACCATATCCGGCAAGAAGCCGTGACATGAACCCTATAGAGAAACTCTGGACCTAATTGTCCTACAAGTTGGGGAAAATGAAACCTAAACACAAAGAAGAATTGAGGATCCAGGAAGCAGATCACCCGGGATGAGAGTGCTAAGCTGATCGACACGATCAAGCAATGCAAGATGGCATTGTTGATTTCTCTTTTGTAATCTATATATTTAAAACACTAAGCTGATTTTTGTTACCGCGAGATTGAGGGAACGGTAGAACCGATTCACTTCGTAGAGCAATCTGTCGAAAGCTGTAGGCCTGTAGATTTGCAGAGTGTCTTTAGAATAAACAAATATGTTACCACATATTTTTAAATTTATAAACAAAACTGCAAAATTATTGGCTCAAGCGCATGCGCAGAATCAATCACCTTGGTTAATGACAGACATGGCGGATGTCCACCGCGTTTTAATGTAATAGTTATTTATAAGAATTATAATAAAGGAGGGGAATATTGATTATGAAGTTTCCACGATATAAACAGGAATAGAATATTATAAAAAACGAGAAATGTAGTAGAACTTATACGGACTGTTGAGAGTGAATGTTGTTTAAGTAACTTAATATTGCACTCTTTCACCAGTGATTCGGTAGCTCAGACGGCAGCGTTCAAACCTCTTAATTTATGAATCGCGCAATGGAAGCAGTTCGAATCCCACCTCCGTCTCATATTTTTATTTCCTAATTATTCTTTCTGGCTATTGGTAATACATTGTCTTAACATATTTTACTTTTATTATTCCCATAAAGTAAGGAATTCTCCACGATTTACACTGTCATATACTTTTAAATTATTAAATAAAAGATGGCCACAATCGCTTTCGCCATGAGAGACAATTGACGAACATAATTCATTTGTTGGACTCAGACATCGTGGTCACTCAGCCCCGTCTACTTTGGTGTGTGTGTAAAATGTTCTCTGATAACCTGTGTTATTGTGGTGGCTGTAGACTACTGATGTGTGCATTCGTAATTAAAGTGGGGAATGGGAAATTGGCGACCGAGGCTTTAAGTTAGGAACTATCCCGGTATTTACCTGCAGTGGAAGTGGCAAACCACGGAAAACCACATCCCAGATTGTTGAGATGGGAATCGAACCTTGCCCTACTTAGTTTTGCCTCAAGAGTGCGCCCCGTTCCAGCCCTCAGACCAGAATTACATTTCTAGAGAATTGGCGGATAAAGGATTCACCGTATCGTAGTGTGATCTTTGTTTTTGAGAATTAAAAAGAGGGGATTGAAGAACTTCAACAGGCGTTTGAGTTCGTTTGTTGTTTAAGTAACTTAATATTGGTTTAGAAGTCTGTTGACTGGGTGGCTCAGGGGTAACATTGCGTACCCAGGAATGAATTTTGCATAGTCGAAGGAGTGTCACCTCAGACATGTATTTTTATTTCCTAATTATTCTTTCTGGCTATTGGTAATTCATTGTCTTAACATATTTAACTTTTATTATTCCCGTACAGTAAGGAATTCTCCACGATTTACATTGCCATATACTTTTAAATTATTAAATAAAAAATGGCCACAATCGCTTTCGCCATGAGAGACAATTGACGAATATAATTCATTTGATGGACTCAGACATCGTGGTCACTCATCCCCGTCTACTTTGGTGTGTGTGTGTGTAAAATTTTCTCTGATAACCTGTGTTATTGTGATGGCTGTAGACTACTGATGTGTGCATTTGTAATTCAAGTGGGGAATGGGGAATTGACGACCGAGGCTTTAAGTTACGAACTATCCCGGTATTTACCTGCAGTGGACGTGGCAAACCACGGAAAACCACTTCCCAGATTGTTGAGATAGGAATCTAACCTTGCTCTCCAGAGTTTTGCCTCAAGAGTGCGCCCCGTTCCAGCCCTCAGACCAGAAGTAAATTTCTTGGCAAACCAGGGATCGAACCTGGAATCCGGGGCGATAGCTCAGAATGTAGCCTTCAGATTGGGCTTCCCTGTGTTAATACGATTTTTGACAAGCACTGAACATATAGTCTAACTCTTCAACTCCCTCCATTACGGTGGCTGTCGAAGTGAGTCTATGCTCATTCCAGTAGTTGGCGAAGTATGCTCCCTTGCTTAATTTACTGTCATGGAAATGCAAAGGATTGTACCTATATCAGGTGATGGAAATTGCTTATTTAGAGCAGTTTCGTACTGTTTATTCCAAAATTCAGGACGTTATCCTGAGCCACGTTTGCAAGCAAATTGCAAAAATTGTTGCTGGCATGAATAATTATAAGGATTTTATTATTGGCGATCAGTATCATAGCATTCCCATCAGCAACAAACTTGAGAATGAAAGTATCTGAACTTCATTGTATACGTGAATATTATTGTTTATTGATTATTTGTTTAGAGTGCATAACAATGAGTCTAACCACGCTGTTGATTTTGGCAATGGAAGTATTATTTGCCATTTAATATTTGGCGGCTGCGTTGATGCAGGCCACTATAGTGTTATAGAATATGACGTTAATTTGGAGAGAAATGCTGCAATAAATATACCCATTTGACGAAAAAGAACATTAGCCACAAAAAAGTGGGAAATCGTAGAAAACTACGAAGCCACTTTTAAAATCTAATATAAAAATGCCATTTCAGAAACAATTCCAGATATTATGCCGTACAGTGTATGGTCCTTGACGAACAAATGTAAACATTGTTCTGCACTGTATTTCTGTAGCGAGAAATCTACGCTTTGTTACTTTGACCTTTGGTGTTATAATGGCAAACTTAATCTTACTAAATATAAAATATTTGACAGACTGCAACAATTTTTCACTGTAAATGATATCTCAAGGAATTTAAGAGAGAATAATCGGCAGTAGAACAAATGCTATGTCCTTGGTTTCATTTGGTGCCAATGTCACTGTGCCACATGCATACGGTCCATATTGTTTTAAAATGTATGGAATTGCACATCATCGCATTTCTTTGTTAATGTATATTCCAAATTTATAAGCGACGGTTCCTGCGGCCAGCTGTATATATTAGACTCCTCAGAATTCTTGAATTCCTTGGAATTAAGGGATTTGCTTCCACATACTCCAAACGATTGACCCATAGATATGCTCCTTAGAAATCTGAAGTTTCGTAAGGGCATCTAAATGCTACCATATTAATTATAAGAAATATGTACGAAAATTGCTTGAATTTGGAAATAATACGTGCAGTTAAAATTAGGTGGAGTGATCTAACCCTTCGACTTGATTCCATATTAATTATATGAAATATGAATGAAAATGCTTGGATTTGGAAATAAGTGCAGTTGAAAATAGGCAGAGAGGTCTAATCCTTCGACTTGATTTAACACCACCGGTTAAAACAATCATTTTCTTTTAAGAGGCAACATTTTCCGATTCGCTTGGCCCTTAAAGTTTCAATAGTGCCAAAAAATAACTGTACAAAAAACGTATATAATAAAATTCTTCAGTAAATATTTTCTTATTGGCCGTCATGTATTGACGGGTTTCAACTAGTCTATATATTTAAAACAGTAAGGTGATTTTTGTTATCACGAGATAGAGAGAACGACAGAACCAATTTACTTCGTAGAGCACTCTAACGAAAGCTCTTGGCCTGTAGATTTGCAGAGTGTCTCTAAAATAAACAAATATAATACGGTATATTTTTAAATAAATATAGAAAATAGCAGAATTCTGGCCCCTCGCGCATGCGCACAATCCGCCTGGGCTCATAACAAAATGGCGGTGAGAAGTCCATTAAAATGTAAGTTATTTAATAAGCTTCCATGTAATTGAAAACATACATTAACCAAGTTCTGACAATACAATATAATATAATAACAGTATGAACATATACGAATGTATATTGATTTTATTGATAATGAATTGGATTATTTTCTTCAGATAGCGGCTTTTGAAGATAGTGAATGGTTGCGTCTGCATCTAAATGTGAGTGCGCGAGTAGCTATTTGGTTAAGGTGATTGACTGTGGATCCAAGGATCGCAGGTTCGATCCCAACTCTCGCCAGTATTTTTTTTTTTTTTTTTTTGCCACTGAAATGTTGTTTTATCAAGGAGTATTAGTAAGGGTTTATGTCAGTTAAAGATACATATTTCTACACATTTTCTCAACACGTTTTATTTCCGTTTTACCATTGCATTACAGCATGTCCTCAATACGTCGTTTGAATATCTGCAATCAGTTCCAGTAACTGACAACAGATGGCAGTACCTCGCCAATATAGTTCCAGTAACTGAGAGCAGATTGCGTCGATATATTTAAAACACAAGGCATGGCCTTGATGGCGAGTTTTCGCGTGATAGTTAAATATTGTTTTATCAAGGATTATTAGTAACGTTTTATGTCAGTTAAAGATTCCTACATTCCCTCTCAATAAGTTTTATTTCCGTTTTACCATTGCATTACAGCATGTGGTCAAAAGAGCTAATATCTGCCATCGATTGCAGTAACTGACAAAAGATGGCAGTACCTCGCCCATATTGTTTCAGTAACTTACAACAGATGGCAGCACCATTGCATCGATATATTTAAAACACAAAACATGGCGCGTTTTCAAGTGATGGAGAGTTATAGAGGGGAATTTTTACGAAGGGAAACGTTGAAGAACATTAACTGACAGTTGAGTGTGTAGGCTATGTTGTTTATGTACTTTAATATTGCAATTTCTTCCCAATGCTTCGGTGGTCAAGTTGGTAGCATCCTAGACTAAAAGTTATAAATTATGCATCGTCGATATACTCTTAAATTATTAGTGAAAAGGTAGTTTTCCAGGCCCTGGCGCGTGTCCACAATTGCTTTCGCCATGAGAGACACTTGGCAAACATAATTCGTTTGAAGGGCTCCGACATCGTTGTCACTCAGCCCCATGTACTTTGGTGTGTAAGTGTAAAATTTTCTCTGATAACCCGTATTATTGTGATAGCTGCATTACTTTGTGTATTTGTAATTAAGGTGGGAAAAGGCAAGGTGACGGCCGAGGCCTTAAGTTAGGAACCATCCCGGTATTTGCCTTGAGTGGAAGTGGGAAACAACGGAAAACCACATCTAAGATTGTCGAGGTGGGAATCAAACCTTCCTCTTCTTAGTTATACCTCTAGAGACTGAATGTGCCCCGTTTTTGCCCTCAGACCAGAATTAAATTTCTTGGCAGAGCAGGAAATGTAACCCGGGTCTCCGAGGCGATAGCCAAGAATGGGTGGGCTTCCATGTGTTAATACGATTTTTGACATGCACGGGACATAGAATTCTAAAACAGCCTCCATTAGGGTGACTGCCGAAGTGAGTATTGAGTATATGCCTAAGCTCATTCCAGTAGTTGGCGAAGTTATTCTATGTTCCCCTGCAAAATGTACTGCCATAAACTATAACAGGTGATGGAAATAGCTTATTTAGAGCAGTTTTGTACTGTTTATATCAAAATGAAGAACGTCATTCTGCGCTGCGTTTTCAAGCTATTGCCAAACATTTCGCTGGCAGGAACAATTATAAGGAATTTATTGTAAGCGATCAGTCTCATCGCATTCTCCTCACCAACCAACTTGAGTATGAGAGTCTCTGGACGGTCATGTTGAACTTCATTGTATAAGACAGTTGTTTAATGATTATTTGTTTAGAGTACTGAATCTAACTACGCAGTTGATTTCGGCAATGGAAGTATTTTTTGCCATTTAATATTTAGCGGCTCCGATATTGCAGGTCACTATAGTGTTATCGAATAATACGAAGCCACATTTAAAATCCAATATACATAGGCCATTTCAGAAACAATTCCAGATGTTATGCAGTACAGTGAAAGGTCTTTGACGATCAAATGTAAACATTGTTCTACATTGTATTTCTCTTGCGTAAAATCTACGCGCGGTTACTTTGGCCTTTACTGTTGTGATGGTAAAATTGATCTGCTGAAATATAAAATATTTGCCAAGCTGCAACAATGCAATGATATTAATTTTAAAGTCTGTCTGTCTGTCTGTTAGGTAGTTAGCCCGAAGGCTGGTTGGATCCTCAGAAAGTACCGCCGTTACGTTATGTGAGTAGATACCCACAAAAACCCAAGGCAGCGCTATTTTGAGGCGTTCTAGGCAAGAAGAGGAGTGAGGTAGTTTGCCATTGCTTTCCTCACTGAGTCAGAACAGTAGTCCTAACCCTATGAGTTGAACCTTTCACAGCATTCACAGGCACTGACTGTGCCCCGAATGCCATTACTAAGCACCACCCATACCTCAGTAGCTTCCATATAATCACAGCCATGAGTGAGACTGAGACATCGGTGAAAAGCCACCTTTTACTCTAGCCTGTGCCAACTGACAAATGCAAAAGTACTGTATTCATCAAGAGATGGGGAACATTGAACTTATATCCAGTAGTTCAAACACATACATCAGCGTTAACATATTGGCGAACAGGTGTGCGAGTGTAAACTTTTCTCTGATAACCTGTGTTAATGTGATGGCTGTGTTGATGTGTGCATTTGTAATTAATGTGGGGAATGGGGAGTTAACGACCGAGGCTTTAAGTTAGGAACTATCCCGGTATTTGCCTGGAGTGGAAGTGGGAAACCACGGAAAACCAAATCCAAGATTGTTGAGATGGGAATCAAACTTTGCTCTTCTTAGTTTTGCCTCACGAGTGCGCCCCGTTCCAGTCCTCAGACCAGAATTAAATTTCTTGGCAGAGCGGCGATCGAACCTGGAATCCGGGGCAATAGCTCAGAATGTAGCCTTAAGAATGGGCTTCCCTGTGTTAATACGATCTTTGACAAGCACTGAACATATAATTCTAAAACTCCCTCCATTACTGTGGCTGGCGAAGTGAGTCTATGCTCATTCCAGTAGTGGCGAAGTGATTCTATGCTCCCTTGCATAATTTACTGTCATGGAAATACAAAGTATTGTACCTTCAACAGGTGATGGTAATTCATTATTTACAGCAATTTCATTCTGTTTATTTCAAAATGAAGATCGTCATCCTGAGTTGCGTTTGCAAGCAAATTGCAAAAATTGCAAGGATTTTATTATTGGCGATCAATCTCATCGCATTATAATCAGCAACCAACTTGAGAATGGAAGTATTCATTGTATATGTGAATATTATTGATTATTTGTTTAGAGTGCATAACAATGGGTCTAACCACGCAGTTGATTTTGGCAATGGAAGTAAGTTATTATTTGCCATTTAATATTTGGCGGCTACGTTGATGCAGGCCACTATAGTTTTATATAAAATGACGTTAATTTGGGCAGAAATACTGCTATAAATAAACCCATTTGACGAAATAGAACATTAGCCGCAAAAAAGTGGGAAATCGGAGAAAAATACGAAGCCACTTTTAAAATCCAATATAAATATGGCATTTCAGAAACAATTCCAGATACTATGCCGTTACAGTTTAGGGTCCTTGACGAACAAATGTAAACATTGTTCTGCACTGTATTTCTCTTGCGAGAAATCTACACTTGGTTACTTTGACCTTTGCTGTTGTAATGGTAAAATTAATCTGAATAAATATAAAATATTTGACAGGCTTTAACAATTATTTTTCACTGGAGATGATATATCAAGGAATTCCAGAGGGACTAATCGGTAGTACAATGCTATGTCCTTCGTTTCATGGCGCAGCGGTCAAGCTGTATGCCTCTCACCAAGGCGGATCGGGTTCGATTCCCGGTCAATGCATGTGAGATTTTTGATGTGAAAGGCCATGTCCTGTGGTTCGGATTCCACGTTAAACGGAGGTCCCGTGGCTTATGATCGCGAGATTAACAGTCACGTTAAACTGCAAGCTTCCTTCCTTCCTTCGTTTCATTTGGTGCCAATGTTACTGTGCCACACGCACACGGTCCACATTGTTTTAAAATGTATGGAATTGCACATCATCGCATTTCTTCGTTATATTCCAAAAATATAAGCGATGGTTTGCGGCCAGTTGTATTAGACTCATCAGAGTTCTTGAATCCCTTGGAACTAAACGACTGGCCGCCACATACTCCAAACGCTTGGCCCGTTATGCTGCTTAGAAATCTGAACGGTTCCCAAGGACTCCTAAATGCAACCATATTGCTTGGATTTGGAAATAATAGGTGCAGTTAAAATTAGGCAGAGATGTCTAATCCTTCGACTTGATTTAACACCATCCGATAAAACACTATCATTTTCTTTTAAGAGGCAATATTTTCCAATTCATTTGGCATACTTTATCACAATCAATAAAGCTCAAGGGGAAACTCTGGAACGTATAGGCCTCAATTTGCCCCAACAATTTTTCAGTCATGGCCAGCAGTATTTTGCAATGTTGAGAGTGCAATCTTTTGACGCCCTCATAGTTTCAATAGAGTCAAAAAATAATCGTACAAAGAATGTACAGTAGACCTATATAAGAAAATTCTTCAGTAAATATTTTTCTATTGACCGTCATGTTTTGACGGGTTTCAACTAGTTTATTATTAATTAATTAATGAGTTAAATGTTTCCTTAACATTTTTGCCAACATGGTATATGACGGCATACTAGTCGCACATCATTGATGTTTTGCCACATCTTCACTGACTTATTTTGGTGGGCTGCGACTACTTATGATTGGCATTGTGGGTCTTATGGTTTTGGGTAGTGCAATTTTATTGACTTGCGATTGATATGATTGCCTTGAACCAGACGATGTTGCATTACCGAACGAAACATGTCACCCTTGTAATCTGTGCAAATAATAACTAATCACCAGTAGGTTTTTCAGTCAATCTCTCATATTTCTCGCCTAATATACTGTAATTGGATAAATTGAACACAAAATAAATTATGTCCTAATTACCAGTATGAGATGGCACAGTGTTTGTCTCAATTGGTTGTTGTTGTTGTTTTTATTTTTGTTTTTTAGGGGCTGGAACATCGTGGTCATTTATCCCCGTGTGCCAGTGCGCATGTATATATTGCAACTGTTTATAAATTATACAGACCAGTAATAACAATAAAATCAGCCGGACCTTGGGGTCATAACTGCCACAAAGAAGTTCTTACCCTTTGAGCCGTGAAGTCAGTTATTAGCCCGTGAATGTGAACAACTCAGTTTTGTTACTGCGTATTCGTGAATTAATAATCCAATTAATTAGCTGTACATTTTCTAAATTGAATTTAGACTAAGGCCTCTGTTTTCCATTTTCTTTAGCGGGTCTTAGTTCGGCCTAAAGACAGTAAAGGCTTAACTTATGTATCACGTGATCTCTCTGTCAGTAAGCCTCGCATACCTCTTCTTTTACAAAGAGCGAGTGTTTTTCAAGTTAACTGGAGTTATGTTATTACTCCTGCGCGTGTTTACTTAGCGCGATACTGTTGCCAGCAGAAATCCTCTATAGACAGTGTCCTCTCTCGTTTCACCGCTGAATACGACAATCGTGTCTTTTCTATACATCTCAATTTATCGAACTGAAGCCATCCTTTCAGGCTCGCCTGAATGGGTTCAATATATAGAGATTTTGTCTGAAAACCTGTGTTGTTGTGTTGTCCGTAGTAGTGTGTGTATTTGTAATCCAGGTGAAGATTTGGAGAGAGGTGGCCATGGACTTGAGTTAGGAACCATCCTGGCATTTTCCTGCAGTAGAAGTGGGAAACTACGGTAATCCATTTCCAAGTTGGCTGAGGTGGGAATCGAACCCACCTCTTCTCAGATTTACCTTACAAGGCTGAGTATACCCCGTTCCAGCCCTCAGGCCAGAATTATATTTCTTTGCAGAGTCGGGAATCGAACCCGAACCTCTGGGGCGATGTCTCCAATAATGACCTGTTCCTTAGCGGGACGAGATGTCAGTAGAAGTGGGATGCGTTGTAGGAGTCAGATACGCAAGCACTGGTGATTAATATCATGTCTTGAATGCTGTAGCCTCCAATACTCGTCACCTGCTTCTGGCCTTACGAGACAACGATCGCTAAGGGACCCAAACTTCCACTTTCGTGGTGAAATGGTTTATGGCTGTGTTTTTTGCCCAGATAATGTGAACCACGCTGATGCACGTTTCAACTGCTGTAAAGGTCCAATAAAACCAAGTGGTCCTATGTGTTGACTAAAAACATTCGAGAGCCCTTGAGTCATCATGTCAAACCACTGTACCTAGACTTACCTTAAAGTAACGTAGTGGCTAGCATCCTTGGCTGACACCACGGAGGTCCGGGTTCTATTCCTGGCTCTGGAAATGAACTTTTTTCTAGTCTGAGGGTTGGAAAGGGATTCAATCAACATCATGAGGTAAAACTAAATGGAGATGAGGTTCGATTCTTACCTGAGCCATACCAGAAGTGACTTTCTGTGATTTCCTACAATTACGCCAGGTAAATGCAGGATTGTACCTAAATTAAGTCCGTGGCCGCCTCCTACTCAAATCCCTACCGTTACAATGACACAGGTTATCGGACAGATTTTACACACGCCCAAGTACACGGTGCTGCATGACCACAATGTCGTAAAGCGCCTAAATGAAACAACAGAAACTCTTACCAAAAATACTATCAAAAGCGCTTTGAGTCTTTAGTCTTTTGACTGGTTTGATGCAGCGCTCCAGCCTCCCTATCCTGAGCTAATCGTTTCATCTCTACATAGCTACCACACCTTTCATCCGAGGTCATCTGTTTAACATATTCTAACCTTGGTCTGCCGCTGCAATTCTTGTCCTCAACCGTTTCTTCTATGCCTTAGTTTGCTATTCCCGGCTCTCTTAGTAAGTGTCCTACCAGACTATATCTTCCCTTCATTAGCAGTTGCCAGAATCATCTGTCCTCTTCCACTCGTCTAATACCTCTTCATTTGTTACTCCATCTATGCATCTAATCTTCATCGTTCTCTTGGAACACCACATTTCAAATATTTTTATTCTCCCCTTTTCTGCTGCTCAACAGCCCAAGTTTCACTTCCATAGAGCGCCACGCTCCATACAAATGCTTTTAATAGTGAATTCCTAGTACCTAAATATATATTGGTTGTCAACAGATTTATTTTCTGTAGAAATGCTTTCATTGCCTGAGCTATCCTACTTTGTATATCCTCTTTGCTTCGACCATCACCTGCTTCCTAGGTAACAGAAGTCTCCTACTTCCATTAGCGTTTCACCTGACAATTTGACTTCCATGGGGGATTCTGATTTATTCTGGCTGCATTCCATTATTTTGTAGTTTCTATGAATCGACACAAAACACTGAGAGGTATGTAAAATCCCAATGGCATGTGTTGCAAGGATGTATTTTGAGCATAGATCTTTAGTCTTCTTCTTCTTCTTCTTCTTCTTTATCGTTTAGGCCTACTTAGGACCACGGGGCTCGTATCTACTCTTCGGTAAAGTTGTTGCTTTCTTCTTCTTCCAATAGTCCCTCATTTTCTGACTGTGAATCAGTCTTCTTTCTTCTGTCCACTTAGCGCCTGTAGTCTTCTTACTTGTAATGGACGTTGGGAAAACGCCCTGTCGGATGACCTGACGGAACATCAGACGGTCACGAGTTTGTTCCATTGGGATATCTAGTTGTTCCATATCTGACTTAACTGACGCAATCCATTTGTGCTTAGAAGCCTTGCCTCTTCCTGTTACTGTAGTCATTGTTTGAAATGACCATTTTTTACAAGCATACAATCCATATCTCTATGGAGACGCATCATGTAAAATATTCAGTGTATCGTCAGGGAAAACCGCCTCTGTCTTGTCAATGGCGTGCCTCAAACTGCTGGTTGGTTGGTTCCTCAGTTTAGGGCTACGACAACGCGGTCATGTAGCCTAGTGTACTTTGGGTGTGTGTAGAATCTGTCTGATAACCGGTGTTAACTGTGATAGCTGTATTAGTGTGCGATATCTGTAATTCAGGTAAGAACTGCAGACGATCAATTTCAAGTAGTTCCCACTTTTGCTACCAAATGCTACCGTCAACGAACCTAGCTGTGAACTTGGTTACTAGATATAACCGCAACCAGTACCTGGCGACGACCGTTGGAAGTCATAGAGCTTTAATCAAATCTAAACAACAAATTTAGCTTCACACAATTGTTGTTAGTGGAAGGTCCTTTTACATGCCATAAATCTATGACATGGACCCACCGGCTTTACTTATCCTCCGAAGGAAGGCATACTAAGGGATTTTTGACGCTCTAAAAAATTCGGCGACTTAGGCCGGGTATGAACCCGCAACCTTGGGCATAGAAGCACTGCATGCTACCAACTACGCCACCGAAGCCGCCGTATTAAGAGGAATGTGATTTGTGTTACTAAATAATGAGTTGTACATGACGTGATTGCTTGTTCGTTAGTAGAATCCCAATACTCTTTACCTGTTTGCTTGTTTTATTGTTAATATTTAATTTGACATACAAATCTTCCACCGTTTTGATAATATTAAGTGTATCTTCAAATTTGGTGCTGACCAACAGCATAATCCACTCAAAATAACCAATATTAAATTACTCGGAATTTTCTTCCCTAATTTTCATTTATGAAAAATAGGTTTATGAGATCAACTTTTGTCCGTGTATGTGTGTGCACCCCCCCCCCCCCTCTCCCGCCCCCACTTATAAAATTTAAACGGCATGAGCGACTTCAATGAATCTCGGTAAGGTCATAGATCTATTTTGGCTCATGCCACCGGAGAATTACTCCCATTTGCAAAGAAAGTAATTGATGAATGAACGAATGAATGAATGGAAGCGTGGTGACACATCGATCAGTTGTGTCGTCGAAGTACATATTCATGCAATAGTACATTACTCTATGGCCTACAAACGTAAAAATCCAACATGGTGACCATCTGAAATATTTAGATGGTTCTCTACGAATCTATTACAGTAGGCTAATCAATCTGACATTTTGTATGTTGATAAAGGCTATTAACATAAGTAGGATATGAAAATAGGCTTTATAGTTCTTGACGGAAATACTTGTTATTTATAGTTTCTTACGACAATTTGTTAAGATTACTGATGGGACGACACAGTGGTCGAAACTAGTCCTAGTACATTAAACAATTAATAATGTATCTACTGACTATTTGTGGTTTTATTTAATACCATTTAGATTTATTTTTCAACTTGGCATGTTGTTAACAAACATTTAAGATACTGAAATAGAATTAAAATTTAATGATACAGTAATATATTATGAATAGGCTAATTGTATTTATGAATAATTAAAATAATGTATCTTCTCCATCACCGTAATACGGTCTGAAATTTGGGAGGAACAATTAATACTCCGATGTTCGATTAATAGAAAGTCAAAATACGAGATATAATTTTCTGTTGTTGGAATTTGGTCCTATAGATTCAGAGAGAATGAATGCACATTGCTCATTATTATTGGTTTTTCTTTATACGATCTACTTACTATATGCCGGCCATCTACCTACAGATGGCTATCGACGTATTGCTGGCCAGTGCTGTACGTTTCCTATTATTTTCTGAGGCCTTCCGGGTCCTTCCAACTCAGTGAATGGCTGCGTGATCATAACTTTCGCACCTAACTGAGATATTGGAACAAAATCTTATATTATCGCCCATTGAAAGAATTGCCTACGGTGCAAGCAATTCCTGCAATCGCTTTCCTTTGTTCGTCGAGAGCTCGTCTGCCCTAAGCTAATGAGTGGTCCGCCCTACCGAGCCCTGTAATGAGCAGCCCTTCAGCAAGTGACGGCAGGAAATCAGGAGCGATCGGTAATTTGATCACGTCTCAAGTGGGGGAGGATTCAAGCCACTTCCAGGACAAAGAAAATTGACAAGGTTTCCAACCTTTTCGCCGTCAGCGAGAGATTTACACCTTCAACCAACACCTTGTTACACGTGGAAGGCATTTAGAGATCACATAGCTTACTTCCGCTGAAAATAGAGCTTTATTCGTTTCTAAACGATGCCATCAATACTGACAATGAGTATAAGTTCAATTTCAGGATCCCAATTGGAGACATAGTCGTTCTGGATACAACACATGATTTGTGTCCAACTAAATTTACTGTGTCATTTGGGTACTCATGCCATCGGGGAATTACTCCCATTTGCAAAGAAAGCAAGGGAATGATTGAATGAATGAAATAATGAATGAATGGGAGCGTGGTGTCACATCGATTACACAGGTCTACAAAATAAAATTTTTGGAGACCATTTTTGGATTCAATAAATGATTTTGTATACTGAAAGTGTATGAATTACGGAAATATCTTCTATGTTCCTTTATCACATCAATTTAAAAAAAACCTACATATTAAAAAAATCATTACAGGACGCGTGACCTTGAAAATCTGCATTGTATAATTTCTTTATAGCAGGCAGAGTTTAGTACATGAAAATAATGAACACATTAACTTAAGATATATTGTAAAAAATGCATATCAAAGAAAACAAGTCGTTCCGTGAAGAACTATACAGCCTATTTTCATATATCCTAACATACAACATACAACATTTCAGTTTGATTGCTGAAATAAATTCGTAGATATTGAGAACCGTCCAAATACTTCGGTTGGTTGTCATGTTGGATTTTTATATATGTAGGCTATAGAGTTATGTACTATTAGATGACGATTTTTGCGTAGGTTCATTATTCAAACGTTCTCTTCGATCGCATGAATAATACACAAGAAATACAGTAGAAACTTAATTTTAAAATTTCGCACAGCTACGATATTGAGGGTATGTGAAAATTGAACTAAATTAGATGCCAGTGCATTACAATGTGTATAAACATTAACTGTACCAAATTTCACTAGGCTCAGGTGGTCAAATCGCGAGAAAAGTCTATTAAAGTGTTTAACCTCTGCTTGGCCGCCATGTTGGTTTTGTACTTTACAGGTTTATGAAAGTTACATATATAAACTTGTACCAGTGCCCTTTATCACCGTACAAAATTTTAGGGTGATATCTGGAATAGTTTCGGAGATATAGAATACTGGTGAAATATTTCGCACAGCCGCCATCCTGAGATTATGTAAACAATTGAACTAAATTAGATGCCAGTACATTACAACGTAACTAAACATTTGCTGTACCAAGTTTCATTGCGTTTGGATGGATAAATGGAGTGAAAAGTCTATTTAAAGATTTCAAATTCGCTTGGTCACCATGTTCTTTTTGTAGTTCACAGGTTTCTGAAACCCTCATAGATAAACTTCTAGCAGTATTCTTTATCACCGTACACAATTTCGGGGTGATATCAGTAACAGTTTCGGAGATATAGAATGCCGGTGAAATATTTTTCACAGCCGCCATCTTAAGGTTATGTAAACAATTGAACTAAATTAGATGCCAGTGCATTACAATGTTTATATACATTTGCTGTACCAATTTTCATTGCATTTGGATAATTAAATCGCGAGGAAAGTCTATTTAAAAGTTTCAAATTCACCTGGCTGCCATGTTCGTTTTTAACTTAGCAGGTTTTTGGAAGTCTCAGAGGTGAACTTCAAGTAGTGCCCTTTAGCACCGTACAACATTTCAGGGTGATACCAGTAACGTTGCGAAGCTATAGAATGCAAGTGAAATATTTCGCACAGCCGCCATGGATTGGTGAGACGTAATTAAATTTGATGGGCACGGTCGGAGTCGGCCATAATAGTACTCTGATCTTACCGAGTTTAATTGAAATCGCCTTAGCCGTTTAGAAGTTATTAGGGGGACACACAAACACATATCCACACACAGAGACACACATATGCACACACACACACACACACACACACACACGGACATAAGGTGATCTCATAAGCCTATTTTTCATAAAATGAAAATAGGCTAAAAAACAGTTTGTGTTCACTAGTATGACTAAGTCAATGGAACCATAGCCGATTGGATGCAAGCTCCGCATACTGCTATATCCCTTGTTCACACTAATAGGATCATCACGTTTTATCAGCCAACAGAAGAGATATTGCGAAATTTTGCAATATCTTGTTAATCAAAAATACTGCTCTTATAAAAAAATAGGTAAATGATAGGACAAAAGTAATGGCACTTCTGAATTCAGATGAAGAATGTACATGCAAAATAAGAGTCACAACCAAGAAAAGACAAGTAGTTCCGTGAAGAACTAAAGCCTATTTTCATTTATCCTACTCATGTTAATTGCCACTATCAACATACAAAATTTCAGTTTGATTGCTGTAATAGATTCATAGATATTGAGAACCGAATGAATATTTCGGATGGTCGCCATGTTGGATTTTATATATGTAGGTCTTAGAGTTATGTACTATTACATGAAGATTATTGTGTACTGCGACCGAATATTGCAGTAGCCACCACCCATATCCGCTGAGATGGAAAAGGATTGTAAGGACGTCGATACCCAGCCAGATACATCAACACTTCCCTACTGGGGGAATGACTAGGAAACCCTTGACGCATACAGTCATGCAATAATACTACAAATCAGTTACACATTTACTAGCAAATCAAATTCCATAACAAAAATGGCAGTACGAGAATCTCGAATCTCGAGCGTGAACGGTAAAGTTGAGACTACATGAATTCTAGTAACTAACTGGCAGTATTATCGCACGTCGATTGCGAAATGAAAAGATGATCAGTTTCTATAAAATTAAGCAGACAGACCAGAACTATGGCCTGTGATTTATTCACAAAAAATTGCAAACAAGTAACGTTCCCTATCACCAATAAATTAAATAAAAATGAAGTTAAAAATATTTAAGCTGGTAGATAAACTTTCTACCCATCAAAATGCAGTTTCAATAATAATTGCGTTGCAAAAAGTTACAATCCAAAATAAATATCGAATAGATAAACTTAACCGTCACCCTGTGACTCGATCACAAAATGCAGCTTGATCAGACATCAGCTGTTCGTCAAAGAAATAATGTTTACATTACATAGCCCTACTATATACATCTATCATTTACACACGTGAATATAAAATGAGTAAAATAACAACTATAAGAATAATAAAATATTTATATACGTGAAATAACCATGTCCAGCACGGTATTCAAAAATCTGTACTAGATCTGACGTGATCTGTCAATCTATAAGCGCTCCTGTCTTACAAACAATACTTTCCAACACTGGTTCACAAATAATGAAATTCTAGTATCACTTAAGTTGAACTATTTATAACAAACGGTTAAGTTAATTATAGTTCTAGATTGTCATAGCAATGAATAATAAGAATAATAATAGTTTCAAAGATCGAGACGGAACTACTCAATTACATAATAGACGTCGTGGATTTGATAATAACGCTAACTGACGTGAACAACACACAAATACCCTCCCAATGACAGTTACTTTTTCAACACACTGTAGTAATACTTTGCTCCAACGGCAATACTCATATTCCTTTCTTATACGTGAACAACATCTTATGTTAGCGTCAACTACGCTTTCAACATGACACACATCTTTCCATTCCTCTCAACGATAATCATTACATTAATACTGCACGGCAATCCTTAAATACAAAAAACCCATCTTGCTACAAACGTGTAGAAGAATCAGTGATCTTACTACGTAAACACTAACGGTGTAATACGGTTCATGATGCACTCCTAACCTCCTCATCTCTAAGTTAAATATCCTCGTGCTCTTAATCATCAATAATATTCTTGTTCACAACTGTACATCTTGTATAATATTCCACGTAAATTTCATTAATACATTTCGTTTATAAACCTTTCCAACATCTTGTATTTCCACGTTACAATAGAGTGTTAACTTCAAATACGGTAGTCCGTTCGTCTTTACCAAAATAATAACAATAATATTCGTCCTTCCACTTCTGGTAAACATTTATGAACCAATTATTCATATTTATCCTTGTTTCAATACATATTAGACTTCAGGTAGATCTGCAAATCTCCTGGTCTATAATTTCGCTATAGCAGATTATTGAAAAATAATTGTTGCTAATTATAGGCATCACTTGACTTCCATTGTCCACAATGTGATCCTTTCTCCCATATATTACTGTTATATTATTTGTTTATGACCTTAATTAACGTCATATAATGTTGACATTCCTTAGTTGGAATTGTTCTTGTACAATATTATTCTCTATAATATTTAAACATGTTGCAATTAAATTCTGACATATTAAAATTGTTATTAACAATGTTATAGCATTTTACAGTAGTGCTTTATTAGAATAACGGTGTATTCTAGCAATATAGATGCAATTAAATTGCTTATTACGCAAGTGTATCGATCGAAGCATTCCCTTTCATAGAACAGTTTTCGCTAAAAGTGAGTATATCAAAACGATCCTAAAGAAATACTTAAAACGGAATGTCTAAGTCCAAATGCTAATAAAATTACGTCTAAAACGACACACGTAGACGTATATTAAAATTTACAAATAAATCTCTAAAATAGACAATATAATAGCATGAGTTATGTGAAAGAAAATCTACTAAAATATGAATTGGTCACCCTTGAAATACATGCAAATACTACGACAAACTACTGAGATAGTGGAACAGTCAATTCTGTACCTTTCCGTCGATCTGCCTCTGAAATACCTCATCAGATAGGTTCGATGTTTCTCCTTCGGGCTGACATGCGCTGGTCGTCCGTCTGGATCGAGTTGCTGCTAGGAGAGTGGCACTCAGCTGATCGCTTCCCCTCTGCTTGGCTTGCGAACACCTGTTCTCCCGTCTCCCCGCAGTCTGACTCTTGTATCTTCTCGACTTGAGGTCTAGACACTGGAACCCGCAATTATGAAATCTTCCATCCCTCTTCTTCATGTGGCATCTCGTCATCAAAGTAGCTTTCAGCGTCCTTAGTTGATATCTCTTCATGCTTGTAGAGGACATTTGAGTAGCATTAACGGTTTATTCAGAACACTGCAAGTTGGTTGTGCAGTAGCGGTGACATCGATCCATAGTCTTCTAGATCAACTCTGAATTCCCCGTTCCATAATGTAGATTAACCCTTCTTCCATGATATAGGAGGTCATTGTAATCTTCTCAATAATCGTAGAATGAAAATATCTCCTCTGGCTTGAGTCTGTCATCATGGTGAATAATAGATAAACAAGTCTCAGGATATATTCTGAAGTAATGTTGTAGCTTGTTAATGGTAAAGCTGCTCGTTCTATTGTAGTATATGACTTGTATAAGCGAAGTCTTCTTTCGATGCGTTATGTTTCAAAGTTGCTTCTTTCAATAGAAAATTAATGCTTTTGCTGTTTTCACCGGGATCTCCATAGCTTCCTCGGCAATCGCACCGTCTCCTAGCAGTCCAGTGGAATCTCGTGGCCACACTTTCAATTACTATAGCGTTCACTCGTGACGCTTTGACAAACAGGTCCGGTTGCTTCAAGAATATCAGTAGGAATCAATTCTCCCCTTCTTGCAATCGCGCGCCTGGTAATCTCGACTGGGTTCTAGCCTCGCGCCCAGTCCTTTAATACTGAATTTCGCTAATATATCCTCTCCTATCCATAAATATATAATTATGTTCTTCCAAATTAATTTCGTTTACTCTTCTGGATCTGTAGAAATGCTAATCTCGCTTTATATAAGCAAATTTGATATATTAGCAATTCCCACAAAAATAATCTGATCCGTTCTGATTGGCTGTTGGTTTATCATCAAAAACCTCCCTGTTCTAGCCTCTTATCATAGGGTCGTGTGCATAATCTTGTTGTTGTCAACTCAACTAACCAAAACTGGTCTTGAGCGTGCTAACTTGAAGTCTCGGACATATTCCAGCATCGAATGATCTGACTCTCCCTTGGCTAAATTATCATTCACTGAAATATTCCCAAATTTATATATTTCCAAATAATGCAAAATTTTCCAAAAACTTTTCCAAATACATTTATTCACTTCCCACAACATATCTGTGAATAAAATAAATTTGTATTTCCAATTTCCACTTCTTAAATCAATAGGTTTGCAAGTCGGTTCGATCCTCGGCTCAGTCAATGGCTGAAGCTGGGGTGAATTTGGGTTCAGTACGTGTAGTGTTCATACTGCAATCTCATGCTTAGGACACAAGAAGTAAAAAACGAGATTTTAAAATTTCGCACAGCTGCCATATTGTGGTTGTGGAAACAATTCAAAATAAATTAGATGCCTGTGGATTAACATTTGTATAAGGATTTACTGTACCAAGTTTCAATGCGTTTGGATAATTAGGCCTAAATCGCGAGAAAAGTCTATTTAAAACTTTCAACTTCACTTGGCGGCCATGTTTGTTTTGTAGTTAACCGGTTTTTGAAAGTCTCATAGATGAAGTTCTAGTAGTGCCCTTTATCTCCGTACAAAATTTCAGGGTGATACCCATAATAGTTTCAGAGATATAGAAAGCCGGTGAAATATTTCGCACAGCCACCATCTTGAGGTTATGTAAACAATTGAACGAAGTTAGATGTCGGTTCATTACAATGTGTATAAACATATACTGTTTTATTGCGTTTGGTTGGTTAAATCGCGAGAAACGTCTATTTAAAGGTCGCAACTTCGCTTGGCCGCCATGTTAGTACCAGATTTTCAAAAGTCACAGAGGTGAACTTCTAGTAGATTCCTTTATCACCTACAAAATTTCAGGGTGATATCGGTAATAGGGCGGAGATATTGAATGCTGGTGAAATATTTCGCACAGCCGCCATGTTGGATTGGTGAGACGTAACAAAATTTGAAGGACCCGGTCGGCGTCGTCCAGAATAGTTCTATGAACTTACTAAGTTTCATTGAAATCGCTCCAGCCTTTTACATTTTATTAGGGGGGGGGTGGGGGTACACGCACACACAGACAGACACACGGACACAAGGTGATCTCATAAGCCTGTTTTTTTTTCATAAATGAAAATAGGCTAAAAAATCATGTAGACCTGTGTTTGTTGAGTCGTCGAAATACATACCATCATATTAATCTCAGCACTTAATGATATGGTCACTATAATATTTTATTGGGTTTAGTGGCTCGTCGAACGCATGCGGCTTTAATGACGTCGGTAGCCGCTCAGGAGGAGTTTATTAATATGCTAATAAATTTACTGACTCAAGGTTGTAATATATTAATCTTTAATGTAATCGAAATGAATATTATAAAACAATAAAACTTTCTAAGTGAAGTAGCCATGTTGCATTGATATATACAAAATGGAGATACGCAAATGACTTAAACGTTTGTAACTCCCCACCACCCCCAAAAAAGTAAGAAAAAAATTGCCTACAAAGTTGTAACTTCTGTAGATTAATGATTGTTAATTCTATTGTACATAAGTGTTATAATCATGTCCACTGATTCTAAATTAAGCCTACGTGAGCGAGATCTGACGATGATCACTTGAGGAACGGAACTAGTCATCCAACGTAGCTTCCCCCCCCCTCCTCTCTATTAGTGTGAGAAGTGTTTTATTAAGTGTATAAATAATTCATGTAATTTATTTCAGCCACTGGGAAATTAAATGTAACTCCCTGCCCACTATAATTGGGTATACTTGATTTGTCCGACTGAAAAGCTTTTACTATTAGACCGAATATCATTGGTCCTTTTTTCGTGATATATTTAATTGAATGAGTATGGATATTGTGGTTTTAATTTATAATCCTATCCGGTGAATTTTGCTCTGCAACTCAGCACTCACTCACCAGATTCTGATTTCCAATAACTTGTCGAACTGGATAGATGATGAAGGATTGAGCTCAAGTCAAACATCTCTACTTCGGACCCCAATAGCGGTTGTTAGTGTTTGAATTAGATACATTATGTGGTTTGAAGCCATTTTTCAGAGTTGCCTTAATAAACAGAAGTTTGGTGCTTTTCAGTCGGTCAACACGAGTGTACCCAAACGAGTTGGGTTATACCCTAATTCTGAAAAAAATTACATGAGATTAATAACCACAATAGGATGACCAGTTTCGATCGTCAAGCGATCATCATCAGGCTATAAAATCTATGTTTGAAAATACGGGTCAAAATATTGCTTGTACTCGGCGGTATATGTTAGTTGTGAGTAACGTCATATATATAACAACTAGCATATACTGACAAGTTGCAATACCAATACTGCAACTAAATAAGTTTACACATTGTAAATATTTTCACCCGTATTTTCAAACATAGATTTTATAGCCTATCGAAACTGGTCAACCTATTGTATTAATTAATCTCCTGTAATTTTTTCATGATTAGGATATAACCTAACTCATTTGGGTACATTCGTGTTGACCGACTGAAGAGCACCAAACTTCTGTGAATTGGAGACATAAAGCCAAACCACGTAGTTCCGCCCCTTAAAACAACAACAATAACTAACTAGATATGGACGCAGGTGTTTGTATTTGTTCTGCGCTTGTTTCTTAATGTGGATTATAGCCAGTCACTAAATAGTACATTATGCAACGAGCCTATAATGGCAATAATTAAGACAAGAGTATCTAATTACCATTATAGGCGAGTTGCATACGACTGTTTATGTTCGACGATAATTATAACTTTATAATATGTTTTAACATAAATATTCATAAATATCTGTGGGATTCAGTTAATTCAGTTAGTGGCGCTGGCTATGCTGACTGAACAGAGCACATCCGTGGTCAAGGCACTCCCTCCGTAAGCAGAGACCATTCACTTTGCTTGCCAACACAGAAATATGTTGGATTTTGAGCGCATGCGCGAAGGTACCCTTACCTAATTGGTCACACAACTGTTTCTTGAGCTCTGATTGGTGGGAGTAACTGTTTCATAATGAAACAGTAAAGAACATATAGCCTACTTTCTCCTGAATGCATGAGTATTGTTATAACTCTTTGTCCTTTTCAAGGAGTATAATTGAATGTTGGTTGTAGTAGCTTGTTGAATTACAACGTGCTATAGGGATATTAAACATGAATATGAAGTGCCCTTTGCTAGTGCTACCTCTGTAAAAAATTTCATTCAATTCAGTTTCACCGTGTTTGAATTGATATGGGGAAAGGATTTGCACACATACCTGGCCGCTATTTGCAAACTATAGGGCTGATGACCTTGTAGTCAGTCATAAGATGCTTTCCACAAAAAGGCATGTTGTTGCAAAATCCGGTAGAGATCAAATTATTAGGTTGGTCGTAATTTGATTTAAGCTTTTAACATTTGGGTGGCCGTCATTCCGTTTCCGTCAAGATGGCGGCGATATAAAACATGACCCTGAGGTGCCCTTTGCTAGTGCTACCTCTGTACCAAATTTCGTTCAATTCAGTTCCTCCGTGATTGAATTGATAGGGGGAATCGATTTGCACACATACTTGGCCACCATCGGTAAATTATTGGGCTGATGATCTTGCTGTTTGGTCAGAATATGCCTGCCACATAAAGATATGTTGTTGAAAAATTTGGTAGAGACTAGATGATTAGGTTGGTCGTAATTACATTTTAGCTTTTAACATTTGGGTGGCCGCGATTACGTTTCCGTCAAGATGGCGGTGATATAAAACATGACACTGAGGTGCCCTTTGTTAGTGCTACCTCTGTACCAAATTTCATTCCATTCGGTTTCACCGTGTTCGAATTGATAGGGGGAATCAATTTTCACACAAAGATGGCCACAATCCGCAAAATATTAGGCTAATGACCTATTAGTTTGGTCAAAGGATGCTCCCTTAATAAAGGTATGTTGTTGCAAAATTTGGTAGAGATCGGATGATTAGGTTAATCGTAATATCATTTAAGCTTTGAACATTTGTGTGGCCGCCATTACGTTTCCGTCAAGATGGCAGCGATATAAAACATGACACTGATGTGCCCTTTGCTAGTGCTACCTCTGTACCAAATTTCGTTGCATTTGGTTTCACCGTGTTCGAATGAATAGGGGGAATCGATTTTGACACAAAGATGGCCGCCATCCGCAAACTATTAGGCTAATGACCTGTTAGATTGGTCAAAGGATGCTCCCTCCATAAAGGTATGTTGTTGCAAAATTTGGTAGAGATCGGATGATTATGTTAGTCGTAATTTGATTTAAGCTTTGAACATTTGTGTGTCCGCCATTACGTTTCTGTCATGATGGCGGCAATATAAAACATGACACTGAGGTGCCCTTTGCTAGTGCTACCTCTGTACCAAATTTCGTTCCATTCGGTTTCACCGTGTTTGAATTAATAGGGGGAATCGATTTTGACACAAAGATGGCAGCCATCCGTAAACTATTAGGCTAATAACCTATTAGTTTCGTCAAAGGATGCTTCCTCTATAAAGGTATGTTGTTGCAAAAATTTGGTAGAGATCGGATGTTTAGGTTAGTCGTAATTTGATTTAAGCTTTGAACATTTGTGTGGCCGCCATTACGTTTCCGTCAAGATGGCGGCGATATAAAACATGACACTGAGGTGTCCTTTGCCAGTGCTACCTTTGTACCAAATTTCGTTCAATTCGCGTTCACCGTGTTCGAATTGATAGGGGGACAGACATTCAGAGTACACACACTCACTCACACACACACACACACTCACACACACACACACATACACACACACAGACAGACATACTTTTTTTCGCCCTGTGTTGATCTCATAAATCTACTTTCATTTTTTGCAAAATCGAAAGTAGGCTAATAGTGTTATAATGAGCCTCATTATGATACAGTTTTTTGACACATTACGTTTACATTTCGACATGGTCGAACATAAACAATATTTTTGTACTAGCAATCACCAATAGGACGAATGCAGCAAAGAACTAAATAGGCTAGTGATTATACTTAGACCTTACAGAGCCTTTCTAGTATGCACAAGGAGTACGACACTTTGAAAATGACTGAAGGAGATTTCGCCGCAGCCTGGTGGCCCGCATTATAATCGAGCAGGCCTTGTGGATCTTGCAAACCTATAACTTGGCCGATGACGTCATGGCTCATGATGACGTCATCCACGTTATGGAAGGGAATTAATTAGGTAAACAAACATAAATTCCAATGTAATTTGGTGACTTGAGGCATTAGGAGATGTTATGTTTTCTTTATTGGTATTTCAGTTAATTTTAGACTTTTTTTGGTGTAATTATTATGATGTATTAGAATCTCTTTTCAGTCGGTCAACACGAGTGTTCCCAATTAGATTGGGTGGAGAGTAACAATTAATTTCCTTGTGCCTGAAATTACTTTGGCAACACAGAAAAATGGCTTCAAATATTTCAATAATTATTATGTATTTCACTTAATTTTTATTTATGTATAGCCCTTGGTTGACAGAAAGCAGCAATAAATCAGAGACCCCTATTGACGTCTTCTTTACAGGTGAAAAGCTAAAGGAAGTAGGCGAATTATGTTACTTACGAAACAAAATATCCAAAGATGGACGAAGCAAAGAGGATATAAAAATAGGTTGGCTCAGGCAAGTAAAGAATTTCTACAGAAAAGAAATCTAATGACATTAAATTAAGATTAGGGTGCTTTCCACGGTGGGTGAGTGTCGGACTACCAACCCCAAGCGTGCAGGCTCGTTCCTGGCCTGTTAAGAGATTTTTGAAAGGCGACAAATATCACCACACGCATGTCATACGTTGTGGGCATGTTAAAGAACCCATTTGAATTCAGTAGGCCGTGATCATTATGGCAAAATTAATCTCGGGATTTTCCGCCAGTACAAAGTTTCTCCATTTTCTACTAGAAGGCGCTATAGTTTCAAGGAGCTTAGACATCTAACCTCCTTGGCTTACATAGCGTTCTTAGGAACGACAAAATTAAACATGCAAGCTGCCCTCTGGGCGCAAATAACGAAACTTGGACCCTGCACCTGAGGCCATACGATATAATAATAATTATTATAAGACTTAGGTATTAGAAAAGCATTTTTGAAAGCCTTTGTCTGGATGGTGGCACCCTATGGAAGTGAAACTTAGACTGTTGGCGCAGTTAAAGAGGAAAATAGAAGCATTTTAAATGTGGTGTTACAGGAGAATGATGAAGATCAGACGGATTGATAGAGTAACAAATGAAGAGGTATTAAGACGAGTGAGAGAGGAGGGATGTTTATGCTGACTGCTAATGAAGGGAAGAGATAGGTTGGTAGGACATTTAAGTTACTAAGACACCCAGAAATAGCAAACTTAATTATGGAAGGAAGGGTCGAGGACAAGAAATGTAGGGGTAGACCAAGGTTAGAATATCTAAAAAACAGATTGTCTCGGTATGGTAGCTATGTAGAGATGAAACGATTTGCTCAGGACAGGGAGGCACGGAGACTTGCATGAAAGCATTTCTTTTTGTTTCCAAATTTGTTGAATAACTGTGTTAAAAGGGGGGAAGATGACCTTGTAGTTTGGCCCCCTTAAGCAACAATCACCACCACCTTCGGCACTGCCTAAAGACCACTCAATGTAATTAGTTGGCACGGCAGCCACTCAAGACCTTTCTCCCGAATTCAATTACTTGCCGCGGGCACGTACAGAAGCCATTAGCCGCTGATAGCCGCTTCCTGTCAGCCATGCTGTTAGCAGCAAATCTTCTTGGGAATGACTTATGCGATCAACCTCGTATCACAACCATTTACCATGCATCATGAGCGACGAAGTACTCCGAGCTACTGAAAAGCCACTTTGCAGTAAATTCTCCCTTCTTGAATCTCTTATTACTTGGACGAGAGCTATTTTATATTGACCTATAACCCCTTAGTTACAAATCGTGAAGTGTTCTTTATCTCATGCATCTCACGAACAAGAGCAAGTACTAACTCTAATTTCAAATGAGTTGTACTGCAGACAATTTAAGTGTTATGAGTTTAATAGTGAATATATCATCAGAGAATGCAAGCAGTTATTTATTTTTATAGTTCAATGACTTTGAACACGATTCTACTGTTATATGGTTGTTGGCACATGTATCATCGTTACCAGTGACTCTCGCCTGTTATACGAAAGTCATAAATTATCATATTATGTTGAGATACCGCCCTTCAATGCCGCCGCTGTACAGAGTGTAAACTAGTGAAATAACGAACCCATAAAGAGCAGTAAATTATACTGTAGTGAAGTGGCCTTTCATAACTAAAAATCTCAATGCTGTCCTCTTTACTTGTCAGTCAAACTGAAGAGCGTATTATCAAAGTGACCTAAACCCGTGAAATGAAGGGTCCACGCGAAGAAGGGGGAATGTCATTCAAAATGTAATATCGAGATATCAGCTCGACTTGGTAGGCTTCTTTGCGACGTATTGAAGGCACAATTGTGTCTGGCTAAGAACACTGAGGGTCGTGACAAAATGACGTTTCAAGGTGACCCGTAACCTACATATAAGTACATATAAGTAATGAAACTTCAAAACTCGTTTCCTGAACATTTTACATTATTTGACATTCCCCCTTCTTCCCCTGGACCCTTCAAATGCAAAACTTCCGAAATCGCGTTTTTGTTTCTTCGTATAGTTAAATTCCTGTAAGTTGGAGTCAGGACGTTTTGGACATAAATCATATATTGACATACGCTTTGCGTGACATTTATGAACATTTAAGTGGTTTAAACACGACAAACACAACTGATGCTCTTCATATTCTTCAAAGTTAGCCATGGCCTTGATTCATCAATATGAATCACAAGAAGTCACAACACTATTCCTGTACCATCTGTAAGCAGCCATGTTTCCGCGTTATTTCACGTGATGTCCAGAGAGTCAGCGGATTGTTCAACATGGATATAAGACAATTGGAAATAAATACACGTTGGAGTTACGTTATATTGCAAAGCTTTGCTTTTAGATCTCTGTTAATCTCTACTTAGTATAAAACAAAGTCCCCGATTCTTGGATGATACGGGTCAACTCGAGAACCAATGGATGGATTTTGATGCGGTTTTCAGCATTCTGTAAAGGATATCTTGAGGATTATTGTTGCAGAAAATAATTTATTTATGATCAAAGGAAGCCGAACAGCAACGATTCCAGTGGAAAAGTCGAATAAAAACCTGGCGTCCGAGCGCTTTGTAAGCTTACGCTGGCAAACCGTTAAAAATATCTAAATACTATGAGTGTAAGAATTGTTAAGCATGAAACGTTCTACAAAAGAGTCCGCGAGAGCATATGTCTATCTTCAATACATCACCCACTATAAACGTTTTTACGTTTTAATTTCTTCCAACCGTGTCGATTCAACTACTGAGGCGACAGTTTACGAGCTAGCTAAGGGCGACTCTATCATCCCTGTTACAGTCTAGCGGGCGAACCTATTGCCCAATATACAGCCAGCAGAATACCGTTGAGTCGTGTTGAGATAAGACTTCTGAGAAGGGTGGTTGTGTTTGGAGTTTCCCTGGAAGTGCATCTCACGTTTTCTTCATTTCGCCTGTGAAACACAGTCAAGTTAAGATTGGACGGAAGGGGGATTTGAGTTTCATTCACCTCGCCATTCCCTGGAAGTGCAACTCTCATTTCGCCTGTGAACTTTTCGTTCCACAAAATTCACGGTCAATTTAAGATTGGACGGAAGGGGGATTATATTATAGTAATTATACTGATTGGCATATAATCTCTACTTAGTATAAAACAAAGTCCCCGATTCTTTGATGTCGCGGGTAATCTCTAGAACCACTAAATGGATTTTGATGCGGTTTTCACCATTCTGTAAAGGATATCTCGAGGAAGGTTTCTGTAGAAAATAATTTATTTATGACCAAAGGAAGTCAAGCACTAACGATTTCATTAAAAAGGTCGAAAAAAACTGGCGTCGGTGCGCTTTTTAAGCTTACGCTGGGCAAACCGTTCAAATTATATATATACTACTAGGTGACCTGGCGAACTCTGTTCCGTCTTAGAGGCAATAAATAAGCAGATTTTCGATTTTACTAAGTTCAATTTTTTATTAGGAAATACAAATTAAAAAATTATGTATTTTAATGATTCTTTATTGTTCATGTATTTTGGTTCATAGGTTGCACTCTTTAGTTAAGTACCTTGTGATACACGACATTTTTTGTTTTATTATCAGGTGCAAGAACAAACCACGCAGATGGTCTTCTGACCCGTGAACATGCCACATATAATTGACCATGGGAAAAACATTGATATTCCAGATTCAAACCACAAACATTCAAGGATTGGCCTTGTGATTTGTTAATGGTCATGGCGAATGCAAGACGGATCGGAAATTGAAGTCTTTTAAACTCAAACAGCATATCGGTTGGGATCATCGGGATCCTCGGAATGAAAATTTCTTCACCTTCGAATTTTCCTTTGAGTATCGTCGCGTAAATCACCTTGTTCATCAATTTACTTACCACCAAACACGTACCGTTGCACAGTTTTGATTCGTTTATGTTTCGAAGCATGATTACTATGGAGCCAACCTTTAGGTGTAAATTGTGCGGTGGTAAGCCAGGCACATCCAAGGAGTTTAAAAATGCAATTGGATAGATGGTGGCTTCATCTTCATTTGTTACACAGTCAATAGATTTGAATGAATGCATTGTTCCAATGATCTCATTCTGAATTATGTAGTTTAGGTCATCTACATCTTTATTCTTAGCCGCTAAAATTGCTCGCTCACTCAACCATTCATTTTTTTAAATTAGTAATGATATTTGGGAATACTTTGCTGATAAGTTCGTCTTTCGACGAGACAAAGTTACAGAAATTATGAGGAAATGAAATCAAGCCACTCGATTCGTCGACAGGTACTCGACCATTACCGATAGTAAGCAATTGCTCAGAGAAATCTTCAGCAGATGTATCATTAAGCAATGCAACTCTCATGTTTGTTGTCGGCTGAAGTTTATTTACATAGCACCATAAATTCGATAATTTGAGACAAGGGTTTATTTCGTCGGCAGCCGTTGATCTTGGAATTACTGGCAGTGTTTGGCGGAAATCGCCAGACAGTAAAATCATTGCTCCTCCAAACCATCTGGAGTCATTGCGTAGATCTTTCATTGTTCGGTTAAGTGCTTCTAATGCACGATTATGCGCCATTGTGCATTCGTCCCAGATGATGATTTTCGATGCTGATAAAACTTTGGTCATTCCTGTTTTGTGTGTGCAATATTACATGCTGGTTCTTCAATAGTTTGAAGATTTAACGGAAATTTTAATGATGAATGAGCCATACGACATCCTCGATGTTTCTGCTATTCCAGAAGAAGCAACTGCAACCGCAATGTTGGATTTCGCACGAACAGTGGTTAAAACTACTGACACGAGGAATGTTTTACCAGTTCCACCAGGGGCATCCAGGAAACATAAATCTCCATTTCCATCATCAAATGCCTTCATTAATGTATCATAAACTTCCTTTTGTTGGGGATTCAACAGGGGTACATTCGTTTGAACTGCTAAATCTAATTCCTGGTGATCATATTCACGTTCCCGTTCCAATTCTTGATTAAATGTGTCATTTGGAAACAACCATTGTATATTTGAGTGTTTGCAAGAAAATGACGGGATTCGGCTGTTTCGCCGCAAAGCAATGAATGCAATGGCTCAGGTGGCGGAGTCAATAATGGCAATTTCACTTTCCCACGAAGGCAGCACAATCCGGGCGTTTCTCCGGAAAACTTCAATGCGCCACAATACTCGCAAACAACGTCCATTGGCCCAATGCAAACGCTAGGATGCAAGCAGTAATCAGTGCTGCAATCGTATCGAAACGCTGCTCGATTCAAATCAGCACTTGATAAATCTCTTCTTGTGCGTCGAAAATTATCTACTTCTTGATCTCTGTTGTCGCTCGACGATTTCGCATTGCCAACCGAGCCGTTTCACGGGCTGCCCCACTTTGCTCTTGTGATTGAGAAGCACGAAGTTGAGCCATATTAACGCGGCGCTCTTCACGGGCAATTTCTTGTTCTTCTTTAGTCCTTTCATTCGCAATGTTTCATATCCTTCTTGGATTATGGCTTTGTCGGGAAAGTTACGATCGTCTTTGTCGCGGCATGGTTAATGATAATTCAAAGAGAATAAAATTACATTGAGTAACTAACGGGATTTCATGTTAAGAGCCTCATTTTCTATACCGGTAGTGGAGATCGCTACTCGCATCCAGTCGGCCGTGTCTCGTCAAGAGCTACTATTGCCTGGAAACGACTTGCCTTGCCATTCCTTCATGAGTTTATTTTAGCTGTCATTTGTGTTACGTTTTATAGTGACTTGTATTCCCTTTGACGTTTTGAGTCACATCACGGGATTAAAAAAAAGTATCCTATGTCCGTCTCCTGGTTCGAAGCTACCTCCACACCAATTTTCAGCCAAATAGGTTCAACCGTACTTGAGTTATAAATAGTGTAACTAACACGACTTTCTTTTATATATATAGATGAGTGTAAGAAATGTTCAGCATGAAAAGTTTTACATAAAAGCCTGGGAGAGCAAATCTCTATCTTCAATACATCGCCTACTATAAGTGTTTTTACGTTTTCATTTCTTCCAACAATCTCCATTCAGTTACTGAGGCAACAGTTTACGAGCTAGATAGGGACGAGTCTATCACCCCAGTTACAGCTTAGCTAGCGGACGAGCTTATTGCCCCAAATACAGCCAGCAGCAAACTGTCGAGTCGTGTTGAGCTAAAAACTTTAGAGAAGAGTGGTTGTGTTTGGAGTTTCCCTGGAAGTGCAACTCGTCTTTTCTTCATTTCGCCTGTGAACTTTCCGTTCCGCAAAATTCACAGTCTAGTTAAGACTGACGGAAGGGGGATTTTTGTTTTATGCACCTCGCCATTCTTAAATTACGTCTGACAAGATTTTGTTGCACATGCATCTCCATGATAATATAATTAATAGTCCCATCAGTGATTTTAACCCATCATGCCGAGACGTAATACGGACATTGGTCGTTGTTCATTGACATTGAAAAAAAAAGCGTTATCACGTAATGCATTCATAACTGTTCCCGGGCGAAGCCGGGTCGTGCTGCTAGTAAGGGATATAAGACGTGTTGCGACTTAAAACATTTGGTGTACGTAGAGAGATTCTATAAACTCGCTTATGAAAAAAAACTGAAAAACCGTCAATTTTAGATTTACGTCACTTTTGGAATAGCCTCGTCAATTGTGGATTGTAGTCAATATAATCAAAACTTGTAGGATATTTTATAGTTTCATGTTATACATCTTGTTTTGACATATCGTAATAGCTTCCTACGGCAGTATAAAAACTACCAAACCATACTAAACCCCGTGGCGCTACAGCTCATGAAGGGACCTTAGCCTACCAACTGACCATTGCCCAGCCATTTGACCTGTAGATGAGGTTACGAGTGGTCAACGCGTCAGGTTCCCTCAGCCGTTAAACTTGGTCCTCGAGACCGTGATATAAAACTAAAATAAAAAAGAAATTCTATTATTGTCACTCTAAAATGCAGAACTTTTTCGGGGAATCATGTTTCTGTCTGCAAATCAGGTAGTGGCAATTTTCACACAGAACACCCTAACTGAGCTAGCTCAATAAATCCCGACCTCTCCCCACCCCTCTAGGGTCTTACAACTAGTGCGATGTTGGTTGGCAACCACGGTACCACCGCTGAGTTCGGCATTGCTGCCATTTAGGCTACTTCTGCTGGGTTCCTCTCATTCATCTTTCCTGTCGACTTCCCTTGATCAACTCCTGTTCTCTTGCTACCCCAACGGTATTAGGGTATCCGAGACCTAGAGTGTCTTTCACTCTCCCGCATTAATTAGCCTTGTCTCATCTTTCCTGATACCCTCATTATTTGAGGGGCCAGACCTCTTCTTTTCTTTTAATGGTACTCCTGTTTTCTGCACAACGCCCTGACGGAGGCAGGATGCATTGCCCCACCTCTTATGGTCCTTCCTCAAGGGCTCACGGTTGGTGAGTTCGGGAGTTGGCAACCTGAGGGATACCTGAGCTGAGTTCGTGTGGAACATTTTGTCTGATAACCTGTGTTATTATTCTAACTGTACTGGTGTGTGTATTTGTAATTCACGTGAAGATTGGGAAGGAGGGAAGTGAAACCCACCACTTTTCAGTTTTGCCTCACGAGGCCGAGGATACCCTGTTCCAGCCCTCAGACCAGAGTTTAATTTCTTGGCAGAGCCGGAAATCAAACCCGGACCTTCAGAGCGACAGCCAAGAATGCTAGCCACTACTCCAGGAAGTAGGCGACGTCATAGTGATCATAGAGGGCAAGGATCTCACAAAGATAACACGTCAAACAATTATTGCACATTCTTTTAATCTGTCTTGATACTAGAACAAGATGTTCCCTAAAGAACACATAACTTTCTTTCTTTCTTTCTTTCTTTCTTTCTTTCTTTCTTTCCTTGTTTCTTAGAAATTCATGACTTCATTTCTATGATCTGTTCTTATGTTGCACCAAGATTCAGGTCAACTAGGTCGGTCAAATAGGCCATATATTTGTAAAATCCCAAATTAACGCTGGTAAACATAATGACATATTGATCCGTGAGACTACAGTATGTTTCACCTAGTCTCTTACATGAACCTACTATCTCCTCTATATTCGATATTCGATGATAAGTATTCGAATGCAATTTCTTGTGCTGATTTGTGATGATAGTTATGCAGTATTACAACTCATAATAATGGGCAATATTGAAGGACTAAGAAGTAGTCTCTGAAGTCTTAACTCGATACGACTCGAAAGTTTATTGCTGGCCGAAGCTGGGATGATAGTAACGCTCGCTTGCTCATAAACTCTCTCCGAAGCTACCACAGTAATTTAAATTTCCACTGATTGGAGATTGTTGCAAGAAATTAAAGCACTTAGAGTGGGCGATGTATTAAAAGTAGAGATATGCTGTCGGGGACATTTTTGTAGAACATTTCACACTGAACATTATTCTTACACTCATAGTATCCAACATAAATATTTTTAACGGTTTGCCCAGCGTTAACTTAAAAGGCACACGGACGGTAGGATTTTCTTCGACTCGATTAACTGAAATCATTACTGCTCGGCTTCCTTTGGTCATAAATGAACGTGTTTCAACAAAGACCTTCCTCAAGAAATCCTTAACAAAATGATGAAAACCGCACCAAAATCCTTCTAGTGGTTCTCGAGATTACCCGTTACATCCAAGAATCGGGGACTTTTTTGTACTATGTAGTGATTACATCGAAAGATAGATAGCACCTGTGAAACCTCGCGACGTGTTTTTGCAGGAAAGACCCCCATTAATTGGGAATTGTTAAGGTACGATTGAGTAGTTGTGTTAGTAGGCATGCACACAAATACAGAAGTTTACGTCAACTTGTTTTTTGCTGGAACAAAGAAAAAGCCTCGTATATGTTTATGAAGAAAAGTGAAAGGTTGTTTCTGTACACGAATAGGCCTACTTCATATGTCTTGCTCAATGTCAGCGTGGAGGGTGGAAAGCTTCAGGTAATGGGCGAGCCCCACCTGTTCCGCGTGGCTGGAGTCGCGGTATTCCTCAACCCCACCTAACATCACCCCCGGGTACCGACATCGAGCGGGATTTCATCAGAGAATTACCAGCAACGATTACATTTACTATTTCCTACGATACTCGTATCTTTTCAATGGAGCAATTTTACTTTTAATTTAATTTGGTGTTGACCAACTGAAAGCTGCAATATTAATTTTTATGTTCGACCCTCACTATTATGTGTCAGAAAACTGTATCATAATGATGGTCATTATAACACTGATTTTCATTATGATACAGTTTCTCCAGCCAATCAGAGCTCGTTCATTGACCAATTAGGTAATGATACCTTCGCGCATGCGCACAAAATCCAACATGTCGGACATAAACACACATCGAACTAGGCTATAATAAATTACCGACATGGAATACGCACCGTCCATATGTTCGCGTAAATAAACTGGCGAATATGAAACAAGAAATAGCACTGTACCTTAAAATCACCAACACTAATTTCTACACAACGCATTGTCTTCAAATGACTCCGGTGACAATATTACTGAGGGACGGCAGATGTAAACATATGGCCTGCATAATATGGCATTGCAAGCACACAGAGCGCATGCGTCGGTCGTTCAAAGATCTTGAAAGACAGAGATATAATACCCAACGCTCGCTCTGCGATCACAAAATTCAAGTAGCTGACTCTCAACAGATATTTATGAATATTTATGTTAAAACATATAATAAAGTTATAATTATCGTCGAACATAAACAGTCGTATGCAACTCGCCTATAATGGTAATTAAGACACTCGTATGGAAATTATAAAACTCGCATACGCTCGTTTTATAAAAAAAACTCGTGTCTTAATTATAGCCATTATAGGCTCGTTGCATAATGTACTATTAATTTACTGCAAGTCATTTTAAAGTAACTCTTGAAGATTGTATTACATCGTGTATTGTACAAAGTCATTTAGATGGAACTTAAATAATTAGAATATCCAATGCTTGCAGGTCCTCCGTATTTGTAAGCTATTGCTCTACAACTACTATCCACCAAAATATTATGTGCACTCGAGTTTGAAGGTTGTTTGTGAATTAACCAATAAACCTACATAAAGCCCAATAAAATCATCATTTTCGTCGTTCTATTGTACGTTAGTTCATGTAGGTTTGGAATTTGTAATTTATATTTTAATATTTTTATCGCAGGTACTCCTCGGGTCCAAGCTCTGTGAACTTGCGGGGTGAGGGAATGAGCAGGGAAGGGTCAGGCGAGATGAGAAGGGCCTGTCAACAGCCCGCCGTGATATCTGGTATTCCTTTCTATTCCAATACTGTTAGCATAGGGCCGTTGCTCAAACCACTGTGGTGTTGCGAATGAGTGAGTGAGTCACCGACCAATGTATTTGGTTTTGTACTATGCACGGACCGAGAAACCTCATCACTCGTCAACACCACTTCTCATAGTCAGCGATGCATATTCCTCTCAGGTTCAATAGCTTACACCCGAGCAGTAGCCGATACGGAGAAAGCTGTACAACGTTGCAAGGGTGGACCCCATCCCGCGTCATGCCACGCCTCACTCGGAAGTGATGGGCTGCATCTGGGCAACGCTGTACAGCTTTACCCGTATCGGCTAGCTTATGTCTTATTTTCCCGTACAAATACAAACCGATATAAAATAAATGAATTAATTTACGTATTTCATAGTCATACAGCATAACCATTTGATGTATAAGGAGTACAACGCGACCAAGAACTACATTTTCCAACCACCCCGAGCCGAGAAAAAGTTACCTTACAAAAATGATAACAACTTTGTTTCTTGGACACACTACATTTTGAAATTAATAAACTAGTTATAAAACATCCCAATGCATATGGTGTTAAAATTTGGATTCGATCAGATGACGGGGTTTTTAGATAATAATTCTTAAAAGTGACTCATGGTTGAAACACGCATAAAAATGGGCACTTGTTGTGTTCCAACTGTGATAAAGAAATATTAAAATATAAATTAACAAGAAGTTCCGTGAAGAACTATACAGCCTACTTTTCATGCCAATGATTATTCTACAGAATATGAACCTATCTAGAATAATGACGAAATTAAGTTGCTAATATCGAAATTTCCAATTAGTTCGAAATACTGTATACCTGGCATAATGTATCCTAATAGAGCACTACAGTTGGCAGCCCTGATGACTGAATATATTCTTAGTTCCGTCTCTTACGGTACTAAATACAAAATTTGGTTGAAGTCCACTGGATAGCATGGACGTTACATGCAGTTAAACATTGGATTTAACAGCGCGCGTAAAATCATGTTGGCAACAATGTCATGCATGTATTGGTCAGAAATAATCTGAAATAATATGATCTATTGTTGTGCCAATTTTGAATGAAATACATTAGTTAGTATAGAAATTACATGCATTTTAAAATTGGATCTATCAGCAGGCTTAGAATCATGTTGGCAGCACTGACGTATATTAGTTACTCCAAATTCGTCTAGAATGCCAGGTACTATACGTGTGCAAAGTTTAGAGCTATTGGCTTGCATACTTTCTGATATATTGATATTAGGGTAACAAAAATAGGGACAGCACATATTAACAGTTGGCAGCCCTGGTTGCTCCTTAGAATACGCATAGTCATATCTGTTATGGTACACATAGCACATACGAAATTTGGTTGAAATCCAAATGATAGTATGGAAGTTACATGTATTTAAAGTTGGACCTGTCAGCAGGCTTAGAATCATGTTGGTAGCACTGACGTATATAAGTTACTCCAAATTAATATAGAATGTCAGGTACTATACATGTGCATAGTTTAAAGCTGTCGGCTTGCATACTTTCTGATATATTGGTATTTGGATAAAATAAATTAGGAGCATTTATTAACAGTTGGCAGCCCTCGTAGGCCTTAAGAATAGGCTCAGTCATATCTGGTTACGTACACATACAACATACGAAATTTGGTTGAATTCCGCTTGATAGTGTAGAAGTTATATGCATTTAAAAATTGGACCTATCAGGAGGCTTATAATCATTTTGGCAACTTTGCCATGTTTGGCCTCCTGGAAATTGAACTAAAATATTATGATCTGTACGTGTGTCAATTTTGAAATAGCTCCCATTCATACTTTCCAAGATATCCAACATGGAGCTCAAATTTCAATTGCGATTATTTAGCAGTTGGTAGCACTGACATCATTTTCAAATATGGCCGTGAGATATTCAGGTATAGATCTTTACTCCTACCAATTTTTGTTTCGATTGCAGCAGCCGTTTAGGAGTTGATAGGGGGGAACACACACACAGCCAGACAGACAGACAGAAGGACAGACAGACAGACAGACAGACAGACAGACACACATTTGCCCGATCTCATAAGTCTACTTTTTCCTCATTTTTGCAAAATGTGAAAAGTAGGCTAAAAATTCCACACCTACATGAACTAACGTAAAATAGAACGACAAAATGATGATGTTATTGGGTTTTATTTCGGTCTATTGGTTACTTCACAAACAACCTTCAAACTAGAGTGCACATAATATTTTGGTCGACAGTATGTATCTTCCCTGTTTAAGCATCTCAGGTTTTCAAGATATTTTACACTAGTTGAAATAGACTGATATTATATCATATTTACAACTATTTACAAAGCGTTTGGACACATAGGAAATAATAATATTGTCTCTTCGTATTTTCATCAAAATGTCACAATTTATGATACATTTCATGCAGGGGTGTACACAAAGGGTCACACTGCACTTGAAACATTCCTATCTGGTTTTCATCCTGTTATAGGTCAGGTTTTCAGTCCTGGAATTCACTGCACATTCTCTAGTGGGCCGTAGGTCCTTTCTTCATTACTGTAGCTGGAATGGGAGACAGGAAGTGGGAATACAAATCCATCGTAACTAGGGTAACGAATATTTCATATTCAGTAGAATGTTCATTGTGGTTAAGTTCATCCCTAATGTCAGACTTTGTTGGATTGAAATTATATTTCAGCGGTGTAAAACTAGCATATTTTCTATACGAAACTGCATTTCATGACACTTAAACTTGGTCGTTCGCTCACCATGTGAGCAGGCTGGTTTTCTACTTCTTCCTCCTCTCCTGCCCCTTTCACACCTACTGTATATACTTCCTGACCCCCTCACCTCCATATACAGTATATATTTTCTACATCACTTTCAACAGAATCATTCACTAAAACAGCATCTTCCCTATCCTTATGTATCTAGATAGCTGTGTTCTTCTCGTAGTATTGATAGATGTTGCCATCTCCCGATGAACAACAGAACTGAATTATCCAACTAAACTCGGGACTGGATGAGATTGTGACATTTGAAATACGAGTTAACTTGTGGTTGGGAACACCTGATTTCACACAAGTTTCTGAGTTAAATCGGGCTTGCGAGTGGAAATTCTTTTGGAAATAGTACAACGATGAACGCTAACCGGTACTGGCGTATCATACAGTTAATATCGACCACTAAGCACTTGATCCCAAGAAATATACTGTATACCACGACCACATTAATGGAAAACAAGGACCTGTCGGTTTTTGGATGTGTACTGTAAAAGAAAAATGCACGAGACACGTAAGATGGAAGGTACAGTAGGATTGGATTTCAGGTTATAGACTAATTGTTAATTTACTGAATTCGTTACATTTTTGCACTGTATATTTTTCCCAATATGTGAAGACCCCTTCGTGGTGTAGCGGCTAACATTCTTGGTTGTCACCCTGGAAATCTGGGTTCGATTCCCGGCTTTGCCAAGATATTTAATTCTGGTTTGAGGACTGAAACGGGGTACTCTCATCCTCATGTGGCAAAACTGAGTAGAGGTGCGTTTCATTCTCACCTCGACCTATCTGGAAATGGTTTTGCGTTGTTTCTCACTTCTATTGCAGGTAAATTCCGAGATAATTCCTAATTTAAGGCCTTGGCCATCTTCTTCCCAATCCTCACTTACATATAGAAATTCACACAATACCACAGATCCAACAATTACAGTTGTTGTGTTTGTGTTTTGTACAGTAGATACAGAGAAGACGTACGATAGAGTACCCAGGTAGAAGATGCTGAGCATCCTGAGGGATTATGATATCGAGGGAAGGCTGCTACATGCAATCAAAAGTATTTATGCAAAATCCGCTACGTAGCGATGTTGTTCTCTTCCATATTATCTTAGCATTAAAGCCAGTCACGCCCTCATTCAAATGTGAGTATGTAGCCCAGCATAACAATCTCGTTAAGTCATTTTCTTATTTTCTTATAGGACCAGAGAAAAATTGCCTGAAGTGAACTGTTCGATTGGACTGTATATGAACATAGAACTGGGAGGCGTGAGTTGCGTTAGGGGAAAGAAGCAAGTGATCGACATTGTCACATAGCAGATTTTGTAGGCTCAGCGATGATAATTATGTAACATGGCACCTCAAAAGTGCATCGGTATTAAATTAACAGAAAAAATATTTTAAAAATATAACTTTTTGTGGTGGTGGTGGGACTGATAAGTAGTGCAGTATAATGGACGTAACATTCTGGTCATTTTCCCGTAATGATAATGACAATAATGAATAGGGAAACGGCTATTTACTAACTACAGTACTGACACATGTAATTTACGAACGAATTGAAAAATATGATTAGAAAGAGGAGTATGCGACATAAAAGACACTGCCTAGGGCCTCTATCTCATTGGCTGTTAGAAAAGTAGAGATCAATTGTGTCGTATTTTGTCACATAGTGCCATAGGAAAATAATCAGAGCACATTGGAAAACTTCGGCTTTCCCGAGCTCCTGAAGTAGCAATAGTGTCATTTATCGTCACATACCGCTCAAGGATAAGGATCTGAATAAATGAAAGTAAATTTGAAAGCATTAACTCTTATTGCAGCTGATTACCTCTATGTAGGCCTACTGCACCAACACTATTGCACTTATACAGAGGCATAATATTTTCATGATGATAACTGTTTTACGGGGCCTAAGAAATCTTCTTGCAATAATTATTCCCAGTGACTCCAATTTATAAGCAGCGTAAGTTGTAACTATTTTCTCAATTCTGGTAGGGGCGACGTGATGCAGCTCGCATTGCCAGCCAACAATTGACTTATTAAAATATTCTTACAGTTACACTTTACGGACATGAATGGTTCTAGGACCTTAAAACGTAGTTTTCAAGTTCATTTTGTCTGTTGTTCTAAATGTAGGGAAGGGAGAGAGTTGTTCAAGATATCAAGTGTATAGTGTTACCCGCAGGGTTTCGAAGGGTAAGTGCATTAAATGTGGTTAAGATCGGTGAAACGATGTAGACTTGTGCCAAAGGGCCTAAATGCAGGGAATGGAGTGATCTGTCCGAAATTTCACGTAGACAGTGTTACTCGCAGGTTTCCAAAGGGTAAGAATACTCATTTTGGTTCAGATCCGTGAAACGGTGCAGATTTGTGCCAAAGGGCCTAAATGCAGGGAATGGAGTGGTCTGTCCGAAATTTCATGTAAATCGTGTTACTCGCAGGGTTCCAAATGGTAAGTATACAAATGTTGGTTCAGATCGGCGAAACGATGTTGATTTGTATAAATAACAGACAAACCAACATTGAGCTTTATACCGTATTTACACATGCTAGTGCAACAATCACAATAACGCAGGTTATCAGGTAAATTAGCTGGCTGCGTGGCTCAGCGGTACCGTTCTCGCTTGCTGGTCCCAAGGTTGCAGGTTCGTATCCTGGCGCAGTCAGCTGGCATTTGAGGGTGCGCAAATGCGAGGAAGCCGTGCCAGTAGTTTTACTGGCACGTTCAAGATCCCCTTCGGGGCAAAATTCCGGCACCCCGGCGTCTCTAAAAGCCAGAGTAGTTAAAAGGGACGTAAAACCAATAACATTATTATTATTATTATCACATAAATTCTACGCACACACCCATGTGCACGGGGCAACATGACCACGATGTCTAAGCCCCGCAAATGAAATATTAACTGTGCATACGATAGCATAGGGAATACTACAGTCCAATACAATCCTTGATTGCCAATCGGTCAGTTTTCCCATGTGTCCTTTAGCAAATTTTACCGGACTATCATAATGCAGAGTAAATCGTTGTTGCCTAGTGACAACCTGTCCATCACCGGGTGAGTTAGCCGAGGTCGTTGCGGCATGACTGTTGGCAGTCGCTCACATCCGGGAGGCGAGGAGGTTCGAATCCCCCCGCCGGCAACCTTGAAGATGGTCTTCTGTGGTTTCCCATCTTCCTTCCAAGCAAATGCCGGGGTTGATCCCTAACTATAGGCCACAGCCGCTACCTTCCAACTCCTCGACCCTCCCATCCAACATTCCTCCCCAACGGTACTTGTAGCTCACCCATTGGATGTCCGTCTCGAAGCAGCTACAAAACTGGCGAGCCGAACATGTCCTCGGACACTCCCGGCACTAAAAGCCATACGCTAAAAAAAAAAACCCTGTCCATCAATGGTGCGGTGTTGACTATTATGATACAGTGTTATAGGGCATCCAACGTTTAGAATGAAGCACTGGTTAGATAGGGATATTCTTCTCTCTTTCTGTTGCACGTGAGACATGTATGACGCTGTCATTTTCCAGCAATCCGCTGTTGCCATATCAGTCGAAAATTTTTCTTTGACGGAAAAAAAGCATATTCGGGTATAATTATGTTTTGCCTATCTTTTTTGTCCTATAGTAGAACTACGTAAACTTGATAGAAATGCTAGAAAAATTAGATATCCATATTTAAAAAAAACGATAAACTGTGTCCCCTTTTTAGTAAAATCGATCTTATATCATGTTGCATTGACTTTGTGATGCCTATTATTCACACACGTGTAGCTAAATGTGCCGTCTTGATGATGGACTATTGAAATATTTTATACTGGCAATATTACAATTTTCATGTAGGTAAAACTTCTGAATATTCTCTCATAACCGCATAGCAGCATTGAAAAAGTTCGTATGCTGCCAATTTTTCTATTTTTAAAGATAACCATGTCATGTCAGTTTGAGAGTTGTAGAGGAATGTTGGAAGAAGTTTTCTACCTGCTTAGCCAGAGTGTAGGTTTGATTGTTTACACAGGCCCGGCTATTCATTGACCGCGGATTATAAGAATGAAGTTTCGAAGGTCAGCGGGATGCAACTTGCTACTCACAGCTTTATTACTGTGCCCTTGGAGCTTTTATTTCAGTAGTTCAGCTGTCTCTATCTTGAGTGTGTGTATGCAGCAGTTCTGTTAGATTTAACGTGTTGTATTTTACTTATTTCACGTACAACAATGGATAGTTTTGTGAAAAGAAAGCGTGGTCAAGTGTTCAGAAGGAGGGAAAAACAGGTCGTAATTAATGTGTTCAGTTATTTTAAGAATCTTAAACCTAACGAAAGTATAAATCATGAAAGGTAAGCCAATGAGGAGTATTTTCTTTAATAACGTACTTCTACTTTAACAGCAGTCGAAACTTCACACATTTCCTTGTGCTTGTACTTTATTTTCTATTTTGATTGTTTTCTTTATGTTACATTCAGCATACGTTATAGTTAATTTAATTTCGTTGTATGTGTTATGTTAGCCTACTATTAGTATTATTATACAGTACATAATTCAAGTCTTCGTCACTGCACAATCGCTGAATGTACGGAAAGTGTACGCGAAGCGCTTTGTACTGCCTCCTCTCATGGAGTGGCAACCCTGTCGTAACGCGCCATAAGACCAATGCTTCATTCTAAACGTTGGATGCTCTATAGACGTTGTCGCCTAGCGACAATATGTCCGTCAAGTTATTATTTAGATCGATGAGACGGTGTAGACTTGTGCAAAAGGGCCTAAATGCGGGGAATGGAGTGGTCTGTCTGAAATATAACATAGCCTAAACTATTCCTCTTGAATCAGGCTATCATATACAAAATGAATTTTTCGAAACCGACTGGTAGTTCCAGAGATTAGCGCGTTTAAACACATAAACACACAAACTCTTCAGTTTTATTATATTAGTATAGATATGAGTCACAATTCTACGCTAAATAGTTTATTTTTTATGTTATTTTAAAATTATTTGAAAGAGGACGCTACTCATTGATCATTAATCACTCGTTCCTAGCTGCTGCAGAGTGCACGGGGCAATGCAATGTTGTCAAGTCGTTGCACCGCAACAAGGCGGATGAGCAAAGCTCTTCCTCCAGCTGGCTGCGTGGCTCAGAGGTAACTTGCTGGGCCCAAGGTTCCAGGTTCGTATCCTGGCGCAGTCAGCTGGCATTTGAAGGTGCGCAAATGCGAGTGATCCGTGTCACTAGATTTACTGACACGTTAAAGATCCACTTCGGGGCAACATTCTGGCACCCCGGCGTCTCTAAAATCCAGAGTAGTTAATAGGGAGGTAAAACCATTATTATTATTATTATTATTATTATTATTATTATTATCCCCCCATTACGTTACCATTATGTTCCCACGTTCAAGTCCAAGCAGCGAATGAACGATAATGCTACATCAGAACTCGGGGAGGCAGGACGTGCAACGTGTTTCAGAGGAAGCATGTAGGAACTAAAATGCGTTACTGCGTCGCGGTAGAAACTGGTGTGCTGGGCTCTACTGATAGATGGAGGTGAGAATCAGCAGCCATTACAGTGGCTCTTAATAGAGCCAGTGTAGCAGTCACATATTTTCTCCACTCATCATTCCCTCGTCAATTAACTGACGTCTTTGATTCACGAATCAGTATTTTCTGACTTCTGGCTGGTTGTACAGTGTTCATTACTCGAATTCCCGACGTGGTCAGGCAATATGGACAGCCCTGAACCTAACACTAAACTGTCTCCGGCTGCCTAGCCCAATCTCAAAGGAGAACACCTCGTGGTGAAGCGAATTGCATTCTTCGCTGTTACCCCAGAGGTTCAGTTTCTATTCCCAGCTCTGTCGAATAAATTAGTTCTAGTTTGAGGGCTGGATCAAGGTACACTGAGCCTTGAGAGGCAAAACTGAGAAGAGATGGTTTCTATTCCCACCTTAATCATCCTGGAAGTGGTTTTCCGTAGATTTCCCACTTCTGTTCCACACAAAAGCCGGGAGGGTTACTAACGTACGGCCATGTCCACCTCCTTCCAAATTTTAGTATTTTGGTTTCATTTTTCAGTATGCTAAAAATGCATTAGGATATTATAAAGTATGCAGGATACAGTTATACACACAATACTGGTATATAAATACAGGTTATCAGGCAAGTTCAACACACACCCAGCATCATGGGGTTGATAACCAAGATGTCCCAAACCCCTAAAACAAACAACGAAATGTATGACCTAAGTTTTCAAAAATCTCAAATAATTAAAAACATGATCACATTAAAGAGCAGGACAGTTCAAAAATTATGTATGTGAAGAATATGCTGACTAAGTATGAGATCAAACACATGTAATTCGCATTGCACGGGTCTTTTTATAGTGGTGGTAAAAGAAACAATTAATTCAGATGTGACATCAAACAATAAATCTACAGAAGTGAAATTTGGTCAACTGTCCACTTATATCACTACTAATGGTGGTATACATTTAAAATCTTGGCCCTATTGGTGCAGATTTTCGAGATTTCACTCTTGAATAACATTAAACATTCCTCTTTCGATCTGTATATCTAATGTATTCCGACTGACTGCGTGTCTCAGCGGTAATGTTCACGCCTGCATCCCTAGGTTGCAGGATCCAATCCCGTCGCAGGCAGTTGGCATTTGAGGGGGTGCAAATGTGAGAGAGCCGTGTCAGTAGATTTATTGGCAAAATTCCCGCTCCCTGGGGTCTCTAATTGCCACAGTAGTTAAAAGAGACGCAAAACCAATAACGATATTATTATTATTATTATTATTATTATTATTATTATTATTATTCTCTAATGTTTCTAATCTACTAGTATTATATGCCAGTTCTGTAGTAGTATTCATTATCATCCATAAAACAAACAAATCCACCGGGCGATGCCGGGCACTATTGCTGGTGCCTATATATTCAGAAAAATGCTGCCTCTCATCCTACACACACGTAGAAATCGTATCCTGCCAAACTGGACCCAGCGGTGCACGTTATATTTCGTTTTGGTTTTAAAAGTGACACGAGTGACCAGCCAAGCTAAAGAAGTCCCATTCCTCCCACTGTTCGGTGGCCAGGCCTCCCCGGTCATATCGCGGGAGAGATTGATGTGTTGGGCTCTGCAAATAAAATATAGACTGAAATACGATGTCCCAGCTGAATGATTGACGGGGAAACTCAGCTGCCCACCAAAGCAAGCACAGTGGGAACTACTCGCCCTGGATTTGGCAGTAGACTATGATTGGCTATCATCAACAGTTAGTAGAATTCAGGACTTGCCACAGTTCCCAACTAGGGCTGCGCTACCTGACAAGACGTGTTCACCAATTTGAACTCCCTGATTTTGACGAATCTTTGTGAGTGGCATCGTTTGAGATTCAGGACATGAATGGACTTTGAACTTGATGCCCTTATTCGAATTTAACCCTCCGTCGGGTGCACATTATCTGTGAAAATACTTTTTCCCTCTAACAAGGCTTGAGTTTTTACATGAACGGTGTGCGCGTCGTATTAGCGTCTGCTCTCCTCGCCAGTAGCGTGAGGGTAGTTTCAGTTCGCTACTCATTGGTGAACCGATTCATCCAGGAGATTCTAGTACTGTTTCTATGCGATATAATATAAATAAATAAATAAATATTTCAACGGATAATCTGACAGATTAATTACGCCCGATGGTGATATTATTTAGGTTGCGTCTGATGGAGGGTTAAAGCCAATACGAAGAGGTAAATATGAAGAGTTTTGATGTTCAGAGTTCCTTGTGATTCATCTCTCTCCTTCTGTACTTCTCTGTGTGTGGCGGGTCACGTCACGTCACGTCATATTATGCCGAAACGGAGCTTCACATTCAACGGACTACGTAGACATAACACAAGTAGCCTATTTCGTGTTAAATGAAGTAGTGTATTGTCACGAGTCAGTTCTGGTGATATGTCATGCGACAAAGATAGAATCTGTTTCGTTCAGTAACGAGATCCGCTGTTGTCTGCCTTGTCTTGCACTGCGATATCAATCTCCGCTACTCAATGTACCCACTCACGTTGTATAATGATAATTATTGTCCTAACATCCGACAATCTGTAGTCAGAGATCGCGTGACAGCCATTGATTAACGCTAATTCTTTGCAACGAGATAATTCATGCGCTTACTTCTTCTCTTGACCTTCAACTTTATATTTTTATTTCCTCTACAAGGGTGTAATTTATTAGAGCAATTACATAAAACACCTGATAGCATTGCTATCGAAAGATTTTTCAGCCATTAGATCGTGTTTACCATAAGAAGTACAAGCCCTAATATAAACAGAGAGTTAAAATGATTTGCGATGACCAGGACTCATGCCTGGAAGCTCGACTTTCTGGTCCGCAGTTCTGGGCGCTAGACCAGAGGTGTCCATACAACACGTCGCGTCGGGTGCGATGGCACGCCACCTATATGCCAGCGTGCTTCTGACGCGGACGGACATGCAGCGATGGTTGGGAAAGATTATGTCTATCCCTCTCGGTCACTTTCCCGTCTCACTCCTTCCCGTACTTCCTTCGGTGTGTTGTGGTTGATCAGGCGACCACCCAAATGTTTACCACTTACGTCGAATACCGTCAAATTTAACCATCGATTGTCCACCAAATTATGGAAATCAAACTTTCATAAACATAACGTCAGACGCCCGAACTACAAGGTCATCAGATGAATAATATCAAGTTGGTGGCCGTGCGATACATGCAAACATGATAATCCATAACTTATGATTCATGTAGTTTCATATAAGGACCCTATGTTACCAACTTGATGAATTTATGAGACTGAATAATACGCGCAACCACCATCTTTAAATTATCAAATATATAAATAATTCTCAACACATAACAGCTACAATCATTAACAAGATGTTCAGTAAAGAACATATAGCCTACTTTCTCCTAAATGTATGAGTATAGTTATAACTCGTTGTTATTATCAAAGAGTATAATAGAACTATTCTTTGTTGAAGACCTTAGAAACGATTTACCTCTACCAAACGCCACAACCTAGATAAAAAGTGCTACCATCATTGAAGAAAGAAAGATAAGAAATATCTAAAGAATGTTATGGATCTGCAGACATAATCGACCGGACTGGCGGCGTGGCTCAGCTGTAACGTTCTCGCTTGCTGGACCGTATGTTTCAGGTTCGTATCCTGGCGCAGTCAGCTGGCATTTGAGGGTGCACAAATGCGAGGGAGCCGTGTTAGTAGATTTACTGGCACGTTAAAGATCCCCTTTGGGACAAAATTCTGGCACCCCAGCGTCTCTAAATGCAACAGTAGTTAAAAGGGACGTAAAACCAATATTATTATTATTATTATTATTATTATTATTATTATTATTATTATTATTATTATTATTACATAATCGGCCTGACGCGGGCAACATCCAACTTTGAGTTGAGGCATGTCTTTACACGTCTGGCTGCGTATGACTTTCACAACCCTAATTGAATTAACAAATCTTTCCATGACCCTACAGAGACGTGTGTATACCAACTATGTGGATATTTTCGATTGCTATTTGGCTGAAATAAAAGTATTAATTAATATCCTGAACTAGCACCAACGGTAGAGTTCAGATACTATGTGAAATCGTTTTGTTCTTTACTTCAATTAACATTTTCAAATAACGCACAATAGGCTGTTACAAACCCTTTAAAATAAAAAGTAAAAATGTATCGTAGTATCATCTTGTCATTCTTCAAATTCGATGCGCATAGAATGCCAAAGGTATAGTAATCAATGGAGCCCCACGTAGACTAGTCGTGACATCTAGTGGTGAAATATCGAACAATATAATCCTAACAGAGCGAGTGCATTCTAGCGGCCAGAAGAAGAAACTTTTCAATAAAATCTGGAAGTTAATAAGTAGGTCAGCGTTCAGTTACCTTTTTGGCAGCTAGATGTCTCGAGTAAATCTGCTGGCGAATTATGTTTTAATTAAATATATATTTTACACCATAATATGCACAATATAACGCTTAATTTTAAAACATCTGAGTCATTACAAAACAATAAACATATAACATTTCAAGCAAAAAACTAGCTCTGATCGGGTTTGAACCATAGGCATTTGAGCGATAGGCTAACGCTCTACCACTGAGCTAATTGTGTCAACGAATATCGTTCTATATAAAATGACTTACATAGAAATTGTTAGCAAATAATGATTTATACTAAACGATTTCATCACTGGAGTATATTATTTATATATAAAGCATTTCATACAAAGTTTATTTATTTTGTATCAGTACGCTATAATGCATGCAATACTCAAATTAGTGAAATATAAGTCAGGCACAAGATATCCGCTGCCATCTTGTCTTATTACTGAATCGGCTCAGCTTTTTAAAATCACGTCTGCACTATAGTATTACAAAATAAACTTTTAATTTCGAACGTGCCTCTTCCTTTAGAACAGTTAAAACGATTCTCGGCTCGATAATCGGAACTGGAGGGTCCCATGATATGGATTATAAAGTTTGCATAATTCTCACGGCCGCCATCCTGAAATGGTGTGGCGGACGACCTTGTAGTTTGGTCACAAGACGCATCCTATACGAAGGTATGTTGTTACCAAATTTGGTAGAGATCGGATGATTTGGTTAGTCGTTATTTGATTTTACGTTTTGAACGTTTGAGTGGCCGCCATTCAGTTTTAGTAAAGATGGCGGCGATATAAAACATGACACTGAAGTGTCCTTTGCTAGTGCTACCTTTGTACCAAATTTCGTTCTATTCGCATTCACCGTGTTCGAATTGATAGGGGGGACAGACATTCAGAGTACACACACTCACACACACACAGACACACACACACACACACACACACACACACAGACTCACACACACACATACACACACACACACAGACTCACACACACACATACACACACACAGACAGACACACTTTTTTCGCCCTGTGTTGATCTCATAAGTCTACTTTCATTTTTTGCAAAAATCGAAAGTAGGCTAAAAATAGTGACAATGTAGGATCTTATAGCAGCCTCATGTACGTTATATAAAAGGCAATCATGATGGTGGCCCGGTGAACAAGTAGAACATTAAAACCCACAACTCAAAATGTAATTTTTCAATTAAGACGAATCTTGGCAACGGATGAGCATCATATAAGAGAACTCACTAGATCAGACATAAGAATATCACTCCAAATATAGCGCACAGTGGCCATCTTGTAATGTCAACATATATTAATAACTCTCAGTATTTTCGAGCTAACAAGAGTTTGGTGCTTTTCAGTCGGTCAACACGAATGTACCCAAAAGAGCTGGGTTATGCCCTAATCCTGAAATAAATTACATGAGATTGACAAATACACTAGGATGACCAGTTTCGATCGTCAAGCGATCATCATCAGATCCATTACACTTAGGCTATAAAATCTATGTTTGAAAATACAGGTGAAAATATTTACAATATGTACAATTATTTAGTTGCAGTATTGGTAATGCAACTGTCGGTGTATGTTAACTGTAGTATATATGATGTTAGGTGAAATGCTAAATGGTGATAGAAATCCGGAGCTTGTATATTTGGAGTGACTATATGGCTGTAAAAAATCAACTATGGTTAAACTGTAATATTACAGGCTACTACTTATCTGGTTGTTTTCCTCGCTGGAGCTACGAGCAGTTTCGTGTTCACTCTTACTACAGGTGTGATCGACTGAAATGGGTTGTTATCTCAACGACACTGGTTTTTCCCTTTCTCCCCCCTGTTCCTATATACTGTCTGAAGTCAGGGCGATATGTTTTTGTGGGATGTTGTCAAATGTAGATAAGATGTATGTTATTGAATGAGGTGGGTCTACAACTATTAAAGACCATGGAACGTTCTTCGCCACGCGTGGACCAATAGCCATTCAAACTAAGCGATACCCGGTCTTTGAGGACGTCCCGGCTCTTTTAATACTGCCCCGAATACCGGCCTTGGTTTATTGCAGAAAAAGTACATTCTACAACTGATCCAGATACCATTTACTTATTAAAACCCCCTAATTCCCCCCCCTTTTATCTAGTTTGGCTGTATCGCTAAGTAGTGCCTTGTTTCCGACAGGGTGTGTTTTTTAGTAGTCTGAAGAGGGGTGAGCTCTCCATAAAAGTGTGTTCATTGAGATTGTTGGGATTATTTCCTTTGGCTAGGTGTATCTCGATTGCTTCCTTTATGTCAAGAGCTCTGCCTTTCGATTCGTGATGAATTATTTTAGGTCCGTCTCAATGTTAGTAAAGCTGTGCCCCGCGTCATACATGTGTTCACATACGGCTGATTGTGTTCCGTATCTTATCGCATTCCTATGTTCATTAAAACGTGTGTCTACTCGTCTACCACTCTGTCCGATGTAATTAGCTTGACAACCAGGGTCTTGGCACGTTATAGAATATAGCCCTGACATTGAATACGGGACATTTTTATTTAGATTACTATTTTGTAGGTGCCTCCTGGTTGTGTTTTTCGTTATGAATGCTATTTTTATGCCTTGCTTTTTGAATATATTAGTGATTTTATATGTGTTCCCGTTCACATAGTTGAAGCGCGCAAATTTTTTTCTCATTACTGTCCGGTTTGGGATTCGTTTTATCTTTTTTATATATTTGGCTATAATCTGGTCTATTTTGCTTGGCGGGAAATTGTTTTCCTTTGCCATTTGCTTAATGGTTCTTATTTCCGTATTATAGTTGTATTTTGACATGGGTATATTTAAAGCCCTGTGGACCATTGAATTTAACCCCGCTAGTTTGTGCGTACTGGGGTGATTAGACTGATTGTCGATTGCATGCGAGGTTTGTGTGGCTTTTCGGAATATGGAATATGAAAGTTCGTTGTCTATACGTTCAATAGTTATGTCGATATAATTTATTTTTCAGTCTGTTTCGGATTCCTTAGTGAATTTGATTGAGTGGTGTAGGCTGTTAATGGATTGGAGAATTGTTTCTTCGTTTGTTAGTTCAGTATCGTAGATGCAAATTACATCATCTACGTATCTTTTCCATATTACTATTCCCTTTGTTGAAATCTTTTCTAAGAACGCATTTTCTAGTGCATTAACGAAGGTGTCAGCGATTAGCCCGCTTAGTGGTGATCCCATCGCTAGGCTTTCTGTCTGTGTGTACATTTTATTGTCGAATTGAAACACATTTTGGCTGAGAACGACCCTCAGTAATCTCACAATCTCTTCAGTTTCTTTTGCCGAATTGTTGGATTTTAAGTTGTTTTCGATAGTATTGATTGCTTCAATAATAGGAATAGGCTATTGGTGTACATGTTAGTTACATCGAAGGATAATAGCCTCAAGCTAGGTTTAAATTGTAGAGTCTTCAATGCTGTTACTAGTTCCGTTGTGTTCTTTACAGAGTTGTTTTTGTCGTTGGAAAGACTGTATTTTAAGAATTTTAGTAACTCTTTGCTGATTTAGTAATTAGGGGCATTCCTGCAATTGACTATTGGTATTTGTGTATTTTAGGTTGTCCCCTCAATGACGGTATTTTTGGATTCATGTTTATTAGTTTTGATTTTTCGGCTTTGGTCAGTATGTATTCTGTTTCATTTTGCGCACTTTTTTATTTTGGAATTTGTTGGTGGGGTCTTTTGCTAATTCCTTGATTTCGTTGTTGTTTAGGAATTCGACTGTTTTTTCAATGTATTCTGTTTTGTTCAAAATTACTGTAGTGTTTCCCTTATCTGCTTTTGTGATGATTAAGTGATGTTCTTTAATTTTTTGTTTCAATGACTTTATTTCTTTGAGTTGTTTGTTGTTTTGAATGTTATTGCTTTCGCCCTCACGTTTGAGGATTATTTGGCTTCGTTGGTGGCAAGATTTTTGGTTAATTCCCTATCTTCTGCTGGTAGCTTCTGACTGGCTATCTCAATATCTGTGATTAACAGTTTCATTTATTGTGGTTCGTGTGTGCGTCTGTGCAATTGTATTTCAAACCTTTGTCTAACATATTAATTTCATCTTGAGAAAAGGTTACGTTCGTTCTGTTGTTTACCCTGCTGTGGAAATTGAATTCATTGTTATTCGCGTGTTGTTCATTAGATTGATTGTTCTGTGTTTCTCCTAGCATGCGATAAGATACGGAACACATTCAGCCGTATGCAAACATATCTGTGACGCGGGGCACGGCTTTACTAACATCGTGACGGACCTAAAAATAATTCATCACGAATCGAAAGGCAGAGCTCTTGACATAAAGGAAGCAATCGAGATACACCTAGCCAAACGAAACAATCCCAACAATCTAAATGAACACACTTTTATGGAGAGCACACCCCTTTTCACGCTACTAAAAACACACCCTGTAGGAAACAAGACACAACTTAGCTATACAGCCAAGCTATATAAAAGAGGGGGGGGGGGGGGAATTAGGGGGGTTTAATAGGTAAATATTATCTGGATCAGGTGTAGGATGTACTTTTTTTCTGCAATAAACCAAGGCCGGTATTCGCGGCAGTATTAAAGGTGCCAGGACGTCCTCAAAGACCGGGCAGCGCTTAGTTTGAATGGCTATTGGCCCACGCGTGGCGGGGAATGTTCCACGGTCTTTAATAGTTGTAGACCACCTCATTCAATAACATACATAAAAACTGACCCTCTATGTTGTGCTGGGTGCCCATACACAGGAGGACCCCTTTCATAAATTATAAAGGCTTGTGGTGCATGAAAATTCAGGTTATTTAGCCTCAAATTGCCCAAATTCCTAAAAACCGCAAAAAATGCTGGTTCAATTCAGGAATTTTTGAAAATAATGTTGCTGTTTGGATATATAATAGACCTTCTGTACTATATGTCGAACGTGAAAATTTCATGAAAAAATTCTAGGTTACCCCTTCACCCCCTTAATTGCATTGATGAATTATACGGTCTACGTTAGTTCCGTGATAACCTGATAGCCATTTGCAAACTTTCACAGAAATGTAATAAATGAAGTGACATTGCTTCTTACAGAAATAGATGGAAAGTTGTATGCCACCACTTGAGATAATGTTCTCATGGTTACCGATTTGCATTCCTTCATTAGTTTGTTAAATTAAATTAGTTTTCTGGGAATATTTCAGAAACTGTTGGATTTAGAGCCTTATAATGTAGTATTCGAGGACCCTTTAGGGCCCCCGAGTTTTGTTGCTGGCACCGAGGGGATTTGTCTCGTCGTTGTACGCCATAATATAGTACTAATAATCTTATATATAAAAGTGAAAGTCTGTATGTATGTATGTATGTGGATCTGTTCCGTATTCAAATCTACACCGTTCCACCAATCTCAACCAAATTTTGCATACACATAGTTTAGGACCCAGAAGGAACCGCTGGCTGCATGAATTTTCGATAGTCTTTCTCATTCTTCTGATTTCGGCCCTCTTGCACTCAAGCACAGGCTTATAGATACTCTATTTATTTTTAACCTACTTTCGATTTTTGCAAAAAATGAAAGTAGACTAATGAGATCAATACAGGGCGAAAAAAAAGTGTGTCTGTCTGTGTGTGTGTGTGTGTGTGTGTGTGTGTGTGTGTGTGGTGTGTGAACTCTGAATGTCTGTCCCCCCCTATCAATTCGAACACGGAGAACGCGAATTGAACGAAATTTGGTACAAAGGTAGCACTAGCAAAGGACACCTCAGTGTCATGTTTTATATTGCCGCCATCTTGACGGAAACGTAATGGCGGCCACACAAATGTTCAAAGCTTAAATCAAATTACGACTAACCTAATCATCCGATCTCTACCAAGTTATGCAACAACATACCTTTATGGAGGGAGCATCCTTTGACCAAATTAATAGGTCATTAGCCTAATAGTTTGCGGATGGCGGCCATCTTTGTGTCAACATCGATTCCCCTTATTAATTCAAACACGGTGAAACCGAATGGAACGAAATTTGGTACAGAGGTAGCACTAGCAAAGGGCACCTCAGTGTCATGTTTTATATCGCCACCATCTTGACAGAAACTTAATGGCGGCCACACAAATGTTCAAAGCTTAAATCAAATTACGACTAACATAATCATCCGTTCTTTACCAAATTATGCAACAACATACCTTTATGGAGGGAGCATCCTTTGACCAAACTAATAGGTCATTAGCCTAATAGTTTGAGGATGGCGGCCATCTTTGTGTGAAAATCAATTCCCCCCATCAATTCGAACACGGTGAAACCGAATGGAACGAAATTTGGTACAGAGGTAGCACTAGCAAAGGGCACCTCAGTGTCATGTTTTATATCACCGCCATCTTGACGGAAACGTAATCGCGGCCACCCAATTGTTAAGAGCTAAAATGTAATTACGACTAACCCAATAATCTAGTCTCTACCAAATTTTGCAACAACATATCTTTATGTGGGAAGCATATTCTGACCAATCTTATAGGTCTTTAGCCTAATAGTTTGCAGATGGTGGCCAAGTATGTGTGCAAATCGATTCCCCCAATCAATTCAAACACGGTGAAACCGAATTGAACAAAATTTGGTACAGAGCTAGCACTAGCAAAGGGCACCTCAGTGTCAAGTTTTATATCGCCACCATCTTGATGGAAATGGAATGACGGCCACCCGATTATTAAAAGCTTAAATCAAATTACGACCATCCTAATAATTTGATCTCTACCAGATTTTGCAACAATATGCCTTTTTGTGGAAAGCATCTTATGACTGACTACAAGGTCATCAGCCCATTAGTTTGCAAATAGCAGCCATGTATGTGTGCGAATCCATTCCCCATATCAATTCAAACACGGTGAAACCGAATTGAATGAAATTTGTTACAGAGGTAGCACTAGCAAAGGGCACCTCATATTCATGTTTAATATCCCTATAGCACGTTGTATTTCAACAAGCTACTACAACCAACATTCAAATATACTCCCTGAGAAGGATAAAGAGTTATAACAAGACCCATGCATTCAGGAGAAAGTAGGCTATATGTTCTTTACTGAACATCTTGTTTATTTTCCAATCACTTATTTTAACAGAACAACAACAATCAGTATTTCTCCATAGATTACATTATGGGCACTGCCAACTATATATTTGTTCTGTTTCTTTTTCAACTGTTTGTTTTGTTTTCTTTCTTTACTCACAGCTATCTATATCATGTCCACAGCTACCTGTATCATGTCTCCTGCACCTACACCACTCCCCCACCAGTAACATAATTACGCTTGTTAAAGCAGGAATAAAACTATCACCATACACTAACAATACATTTAAAATTACTGTAAGCACTATTGAAAACGAACTGGCAATCTCACAGTACGTCCAGAGTGTGATGTCTTGATGATGGTAGTGTCCCTTTTATTTTCTATGGCATGAGGTGGTATTGCAGTGTCTTGTTGATGGTTGGCTGGGCTTGAAACAGGAGAAGGATCTGGGGTCTCTTCATCTGGTGCCAAGATGTAGGCTGGTTTTATTCTGTCTATCGATACATTTACTTGTTTGCCTTTAATTAGTAGTGTGAAGAATTTCTCATATCTCTTCTCAACAGGGAAAGGACCATCATAAGGTGGTGTCAATGGCTTCTTTACTTTGTCATTCCTCAAGAAGACATGAGAACATGACTTCAGGTCTCTATGTACAAATACACTTCTGGTAGTTTTATGATAAGATGGAATAGGCTTAAGTGCTGTCATCTGTTTTTGTAATTGGGAGACGAAGGTGTCTGGGTCAGTTGTTGTTGATGGCATTTCAAAAAACTCTCCAGGCAACTTAATAGTCTTACCATAGACCAGCTGTGCAATAGAACAGTCAGAATTGCTCTTTATGGCTGCACGCAACCCAAGAAGCACTGTAGGCAACATCTCTGTCCATTTATGGGAATTATGTGGTCTGATGGCAGTTTTTAAGGTGCGGTGTGGTCGTTCAATCTTTTCATTACATTGTGGGTGGTAGGCTGTAGTGTGCTTCAGTTTAACCCCACACAACACTGCTAATTTCTTGAAAAGTTCGGATTCAAATTGTGGTCCACGGTCTGTGATAATTACACTCGGGACTCCAAATCTAGCAATCCAATTGGAGAAGAATGATTTAGCAACTGTGTCAGCTGTGATATTTTGCATTGGGATGACTTCCATCCAAGAGGTATAGCGGTCGATGCATGTTAAACAATAAATGTTCCCATCTGATGGTGGCAGTGGGCCAACTAAGTCCATATGTACAACACTAAAGCTTTCATCAGGTTCTGGAAATGAAATTAATTTAGACTGTGTGTGTCTTGTTACTTTGTTTTTCTGGCAGTGGATGCAAGCTTGGGCCCATTTTCGAACATCTGATTTTATATTCGGCCAAATGAACCTAGTTGTCATCTGCTTCACTGACGATTTTACACCTGAGTGTGATATGTTATGGATGTGTTGAAACATTTGTTTGCGGAATGACTCTGGGATAAATGGTCTTGCATTATTCGTTGATATGTCGCACCACAATGCCTTGCCCGCTGTTAATGCGCACTTCTTGAATGTCAGTGATTTACTCTCTTCCATCAGCCGTTTTAATTCTTCATCTTGCAGTTGCTCTCTTGCAATTTCATCGTAATCAATCACAGAGATTTCTTCCGTTCGAGATAGAGTGTCGGCTACAATGTTGTGTTTACCACTAATATGTTGAATATTGGTAGTGAATTGAGAAATATAATGGAGGTGTCGCAATTGACTTGGTGATGCTTTCTCGTTCCTTTGTATAAATGCATAGGTCAGCGGCTTGTGATACGTGAAGATGGTGAAATCTCTTCCCTCCAAAAGATGTTTGAACTGTTTCACTGATAGGTAAATGCCTAAAAGCTCTCTGTCATATGTGCTGTAAGATTTCTGTGTTTCGCTCAGTTTCTTTTAGTAGAAGGCAATAGGTCTCCAACTATCATTTTCATATTGTTGCAACACAGATCCAATGGCAATGTCAGATGCGTCTGTAAACAGGCCTAATAGATTGTCTGGGTTAGGAATAGTTAAGAGTGTTGTATTTGATAACTCTTGTTTACCTTTTTCAAACATCTGCTTCGCTTCTTCAGTCCATTGAATTTTTCTGCGGTCTCTCTTTCTTGCTCCTTTTAGGTATTCATGGAGCACTGCTTGTGTTTTGGCAGCATCTTTGAGGTAGCGGCGGTAAAAGTTAACCATGCCGAGAAACGTGCGTAGTTCATGCACTGTTTCTGGCAGTTTATAATTCAAGATTGTTTGAACCTTTTCAGGAAGAGGTCTAGTACCCTCAGTTGTAATGAGGTACCCTAGAAACTCTATTCTGTCTACGCCCATCACTGATTTGGAGGTATTTATTCGAAGGCCATACTTGTTTAGCCTGTCCGTAAACAACTTAAGATGGTTCTTATGCTCCTCGAATGATGCGGAGGCTACCAGAATGTCGTCCAAGTAAGGAAATGTGAAATCCAAGCCTCTGAAAACTTCATTTATGAATCTCTGGAAGGTGGATGGAGCATTTCTTAACCCAAAAGTCATGACATTGAACTCATACAATCCGAAAGGAGTTATTATTGCAGTTTTGCACTTATCTTCTTCGGCGATTGGGATTTGGTAATATGCTTTAAATAAGTCGATTTTTGAGAAAACAGTTTTTCCTTTCAAGATATGTTGAAAATGTTCTATTCTTGGTACTGGGTAGCGGTCTGGAATTGTCCTCTCGTTCAACCTTCTATAGTCACCACAAGGTCGTAACGACCCATCCTTCTTACTAGCCATGTGCAGTGGACTCGCCCATTGAGAGTTTGATGGTCGAACTATTCCGTTATCCACCAGGAACTGAAATTCTTGTTTGGCAATCTGGAGCCTCTTCGGATCTAACTGTCTGGCTTTTGAGAATACCGGTTGACCGTTAGTAACTATTTGATGTTTTATATCATGTGTTATCAGGGTAGGGGTTAAGTTCGATGTTGTTAATCTTGGATATTGTGCAAGAATGTCACTGTATTTGAAATTTGTATTCATAGAGCTAATATCATCGCATTCTGGAATGACTGTAACTTCACCCTTAACATCAAGCTGAGTTACACCGTCAATTAATTGTTTATTATGCAGGTCCACAAGTAAATGGAACTGTTTAAGAAAATCTGCTCCAATTATACCTTTGTTTATTTTAGCTACCACAAATGGCCACTGGAATTTTCGCCTTAGTCCCAAGTTCACAGTCAATATTTTGATACCATAGGTTGGTATTTCTGTATTGTTGGCTGCATACAGTTTATAGGAACTATCTACATTGTCATGCTTTGTTGCTGGCCAAATTGAAACATCCGCTCCACTGTCTACAAGGAACTGCACTCCCGTTTCTTTATCTCTCACAAATAACCGGGATCTGCGGCACAACTCGTGACCTTCAGCAGTGGAACTTGCCGCCAATTCTAGTGCTGTTTCTCGTTTTCCGGATTCTTCCATACGCACGGTTGTTTACATTTATCTGGGTAGCATCTTGAGCCAAATTTAAAATGATAGTAACACAATTTCCCTTCTCTACTTCGCTTGGGGCTAGGATGTGTTGCTCGTGTGTGATGTCTTCCGATTGGGATAGCTGCTATTTGTTGTTCCAATGCGGTAATTTTCGCTACGATTTCATCCAGTGTTGCACTGCTACTTGAAGAGCACTGACTTGGGGTTTTTGTGGCACTATACAGTTCAGTACGTGGATTCATTTCCAGTATTTTATCTGCCATTACTGCCATTTTCTCCAATTCCTCATCACTAACTAGCAATATGTTTTTTACTGAGTTTGGAAGTTTGTCTAGCCATAGTGTCCTAAAGACTTTGTTTGAAATATCTGCGCCTGCCAGGGATTGCATTTTCCGCAGAAGCTGACTTGGTTTGAGATCCCCTAAGTCAATTCCTGTCAGTGATCGCTTTATTTTCTTATCGTCACTTTCTTTGAAGATGTTGAGGAATCTTTCTTTTGCCGCGGCATATTTACAGGAGTTATCACTACTAATGATGTCCCATATGTTTTCCACATATTTCGGTTCTAATTGCGAAACCAAGTAATTAAATTTAGTCACTTCAGATGTTAATCCTGTTAATCGCAAATTGTTCTTCGATCTGGTAAAACCAAATTTCTGGTTTATCGGCCCAGAACGGTGGAATTTTAACAGACACTTTACTAACCTCAACTTCACTGGTAGTGCCATTAGGCGTTCGCGCTTCATTATCACTATTTTCAGTCATTTCTCGAATCACGTCGGGGTCACCAATTTATAGATACTCTATTTATTTTTTATTTTCCAATCACTTATTTTAACAGAACAACAACAATCAGTATTTCTCCATAGATTACATTATGGGCACTGCCAACAATATATTTGTTCTGTTTCTTTTTCAACTGTTTGTTTTGTTTTCTTTCTTTACTCACAGCTATCTATATCATGTCCACAGCTACCTGTATCATGTCTCCTGCACCTACAGGCTAATCAAATCATAAAACAAGATGTTCAGTAAAGAACATATAGCCTAATTTCTCCTAAATGCATGGGTATTGTTATAAGTCTTTGTCCTTTTCAAGGAGTATGATTGAATGTGGGTTGTAGTAGCTTGTTGAAATACAACGTGCTATAGGGATATTAAACATGAATATGAGGTGCCCTTTGCTAGTGCTACCTCTGTACCAAATTTCGTTCAATTCGGTTTCACCGTGTTTGAATTGATAGAGGGAATCGACTTGCACACATACTTGGCCACCATCTGCAAACAATTGGGTTGATGTTCTTGCATTTTGGTCTGAATATGCTTCCCACGTAAAGATATGGTGTTGCAAAATTTGGTAGAGACTAGATTATTAGGTTGGTCGTAATTACATTTTAGCTTTTAACATTTGGGTGGCCGCGATTACGTTTCCGTCAAGATAGCGGTGATATAAAACATGACACTGAGGTGCCCTTTGCTAGTGCTACCTCTGTACCGAATTTCATTCCATTCGGTTTAACCGTGTTCGAATTGATAAGGGGAATCGATTTTCACACAAAGATGGCCGCCATCCGCAAAATATTAGGCTGATGACCTATTAGTTTGGTCAAAGGATGCTCCCTCCATAAAGGTATGTTGTTGCTAAATTTGCTAGAGATCGGATGATTAGGCTAATCGTAATTTGATTTAATCTTTGATCATTTCTGTGGCCGCCATTACGATTCCATCAAGATGGCGGCGATATAAAACATAACACTGAGGTGCCCTTTGCTAGTGCTACCTCTGTACCAAATTTCGTTCCATTCGGTTTGACCGTGTTTGAATTAATAGGGGGAATCAATTTTGACATAAAGATGGCCGCCATCCACAAACTATTAGGCTAATGGCCTATTAGATTGGTCAAAGGATGCTCCCTCCATAACGGTAAGTTGTTGCAAAGTTTGGTAGAGATCGGATGATTATGTTGGTCGTAATTTGATTTAAGCTTTAAACATTTGTGTGGCCGCCATTATGTTTCTGTCAATATGGCGGCGATATTAATCATGACACTGAGATGCCCTTTCCTAGTGCTATCTCTGTACCAAATTTCGTTCCATTCGGTTTGACCGTGTTTGAATTAATAGGGGGAATCGATTTTGACACAAAGATGGCCGCCATCCGCAAACTATTGGGTAAATGACCTATTAGATTGGTCAAAGGAAGCTCCCTCCATAAAGGTATGGAGTTGCAAAATTTGGTAGAGATCGGATGATTAGGTTAATCGTAATTTGATTTAAGCTTTGAACATTCGTGTGGCCGCCATTACGTTTCAGTCAAGATGGCGGCGATATAAAACATGGCACTGAGGTGCCCTTTGCTAGTGCTACCTCTGTACCAAATGTCGATCCATTCGGTTCCACCGTGTTCGAATTAATAGGGGGAATCAATTTTGACATAAAGATGGCCGCCACCCGCAAACTATTAGGCTAATAACCTATTAGATTGGTCAAAGGATGCTCCCTCCATAAAGGAATGTTGTTGCAAAGCTTGAGTAGAGATCGGATGGTTATGTTAGTCGTAATTTAACTTATGCTTTGAACATTTGTGTGGCCGCCATTACGTTTCCGTCAAGATGGCGGCGATATAAAACATGACACTGAGGTGCCCTTTGCTAGTGCAACCTCTGTACCAAATTTCGTTCATTTGGTTCCACCGTGTTCGAATTAATAGGGGGAATCAATTTTGACATAAAGATGGCCGCCATCCGCAAACTATTAGGCTAATAACCTATTAGATTGGCCAAAGGATGTTCCCTCCATAAAGAAATGCTGTTGCAAAGTTTGGTAGAGATCGGATGGTTATGTTAGTCGTAATTTAACTTAAGCTTTGAACATTTGTGTGGCCGCCATTACGTTTCTGTCAATATGGCGGCGATATAAAACATGACACTGAGATGCCCTTTGCTAGTGCTACCTCTGTACCACATTTCGTTCCATTCGGTTTCACCGTGTTTGAATTAATAGGGGGAATTGATTTTCACACAAAGATGGCCGCCATCCGCAATCTATTAGGCTAATGACCTATTCATTTGGTCAAAGGATGCTTCCTCTATAAAGGTATGTTGTTGCAAAATTTGGTAGAGATCGGAGGATTAGGTTAATCGTAATTTGATTTAAGCTTTGAACATTTGTGTGGCCGCCATTACGTTTCCGTCAAGATGGCGGCGATATAAAACATGACACTGAGGTACCTTTTGTTAGTACTACCTCTGTATCAAATTTCGTTCCATTCGGTTGCACCGTGTTCGAATTAATAGGGGAATCGATTTTCACACAAAGATGGCCGCCATCCGCAAACTATTACGCTGATGACCTATTAGTTTGGTCAAAGGATGCTCCCCCCCCCATAAAGGTATGTTGTTGCAAAATTTTGTAGAGATCGAATGATTAGGTTAGTCGTAATTTGATTTATGCTTTGAACATTTGTGTGGCCGCCATTACGTTTCCGTCAAGATGGCGGCGATATAAAACATGACACTGAGGTGTCCTTTGCTAGTGCTACCTTTGTACCAAATTTCGTTCAATTCGCATTCACCGTGTTCGAATTGATAGGGGGGGACAGACATTCAGAGTACACACACTCACACACACACAGACACACACACACACACACACACAGACTCACACACACACACACACACACAGAGACTCACACACACACATACACACACACAGACAGACACACTTTTTTCGCCTGTGTTGATCTCATAAGTCTACTTTCATTTTTTGCAAAAATCGAAAGTAGGCTAATATACTCATGAAGGAATGGCAAGGCAGAAAGTTTCCATGGCAACATAGCTCAAGTCGAGACACGGCCGACTGGATGCCATTTGCGCTCTGCACTAGAAAATGAGGATCTTTACTTGAAATCCCGTTAGTTACTCAACTACTCACACAGCACTGTCAACCGAGTTTAGCATAACAAAGACTTGACACCATCCTCTACTATATATTTGTCAAATACCACTCACTCATTCATTCATCACGAAATCTCAGAAACCACCGAACGGATTGGAATAAAATTTGGTATGCAGCTTCCTCAAGGGACGCAAATGCCCATTAAGAGAGGATTTTTGCATATTCAGGTTCTAAAGGGGTGTTAAGAGGGTAGACCTGCATTTCATTGAATAGCAATATATCCCGATTGGTTTCATTGGGAGATGTGATAATCGGCATATGAACTCATCATTAAAGATAAGAAGACACGGGTCTGAGGGTTTTTAGATGTGGTGTATATTATGAGGTGAAAGGGGTGAAGAGTGGGGATTGAAAGATTCCTAACGGAGCGTGTATCTCTTAAACGACATAGACGAGGAGTTTGAAACTCAGCGAAAAAAAATCAACATAAAAAATAAGTAAATATGTGTTTGACCGTTTCTTCATAAATCCAATTTAAGGGGCCCATGGGGAGGGGTGAAATTCTGGGGGGGGAGGGGGGGACAGGAAAGAAAATGTCCTAACTGATTGACTGACTGACTCACTCATCAAACTCAGGGGGAAAAATGCTTTAAAGTAAGTAAATAGCTGTTCGACAGGTTTTTTTGATCGATCAAATTGAAGGGGGTTCATCGGAAGGGGTGAAATTCTGAAGAAAAAAAAATGAAAGAAAATGTCCAGACTCATTCACTCACTCATCATCGCCCAGCCAAAAACATTGAAGTTGGAAACATGGCATTTTGGGGATATGTTCGTTGTATGTCAAAACCGTACACTAAGGGAGGATTTTTGGATATTCAGTTTCTAAAGGGGTCTTAAAGGGGTTACACCTGCATTTCATTGAATAACAATATCTCACGAGTGATTTCATTTGTGGATGTGATATTCGGCATATAAACTAATCATTAAAAATAAGCAGACGTGTGTCTAAGGGTTTTTCGATGTGGTGTATTATTATGAGGTGAAAGGGGTTAAAAGTGGGGGTTCAAGGATTCCTAACGGAGCGTGTTGGCCTATCTATTAAACGACATAGGCGAGAAATTTAAAACTCAGCGGGAAAAAATCAGCTAAAAAAATAAGTTAATCGGTGTTCGACCGTTTTTTCATAAATTAATTTAAGGGGCCCATGGGATGGGCTGAAATTCTGGGGGAAGAAAGGAGTGAAAATGTCCTAACTGACTGACTAACTCACTCATTCTTCAAACTCAGGAGAAAAAGACAGCTTAAAAAATAAGTTAATAGGTGTTCAAGCGTTTTATCATCAATCCAATTTAAGGGGCCCATCGGGAGGGGTGAAATTGTGGCAAAAATAATTGAAAGAAAATGTCCCGTCTGACTCACTCACTCATCACGCCCAGCGAAAACTATTAAAGTTGGAAACATGAAATTTTGGGAATATGTTCGCTGTATGTCGAAAACGTCAACTAAGGAATGATTTTTGTTTATTCGGGTTTCAAAGAGATGTTAAGGGGGTAAACGTGCATTTCATTGAATAACGATATCTCATGATTTGTTTCTTTGGGGATGTAATATTCGGTATATAAACTAATCATTAAAAATAATCAGACATATGTCTAAGGGTTTCTCGATGTGGTGTATATTATGAGGTGAAAGGGGTGAAAATTGGGGGTTGAGGGATTCTTAAAGGAGCGTGTATCTCTTAAACGACATAGGCGAGAAGTTTGAAATTTGGCGGGTAAAGCACCTTAAAATACAAGTAAATAGGTGTTCGACCGTTTTTTCATAAATCCAATTTAAAGGGCCCTTGGAGAGGGGTGAAATTCTGGGGGAAAAACAGGAAAGAAAGTGTCCTAACAGATTGACTCACTTACTCACTCATCAAACTCAGGGGGAAAACAGTTTTAAATAAGTAAGTACATGTTTGAACGTTTGTCTCATAAATCCAATTTAAGGGGTTCATGGGGAGGGGTGAAATTATCAAAAATAAATGAAAGAAAATGTCCTGACTGACTCACTCATCATCGCCCAGCCAAACGTATTGAAGTTAGAAACATGAAATTTTGGGGATATGTTCGTTGTATGTCGAAAACGTCCACTAAGGAAGGAGTTTTGAATATTCAGGTTCTAAATAGGTGTTAAGGGGGTAAACGTGCATTTCATTGAATAACAATATCTCACGAGTGGTTTCATTTGGGGATGTGATACTTGGCATATATACTGAACCCATGGGCCATAGGGTCCATGACGGTCGAATCCATGTCCTTAAGGAAGAAATGAAAGAAAAGTATAGTTTCCTAAAGGAACGGAGAGAGATTTTAAGCCAGGAATATAGCTTAACATTGTGCAAGCGACTAGGGACAGATGCTCCTTAGATGAGATCACCCCACTCAACATTTCAGAGAGGGTCGGTCACGAGTATTAATAACTGAGTGGAATCTTCCACCGTGATAGAAAGAGAAGCCTGAATCGGAATTCAAGCTGACGTGGCTGGAAATTGACAACGTCGCATACGCGCCAGAAGAGGAATAATTAAAATTAACACGTTTACGAGCATAATAATGAGTAAACAAGCACAGTACAGTGAATCATTTTGAATGAGAGATTTTTCAGTATAGAGAAACCATGTAATAATTGTGCAGAAATAAACTGCCGACGTAAGACGACGTCATCGGTGAATTACCTAAGCCTCTGTGGAGGGGAGAGACCAAAAGGAATGCAACTCCCACACAATTGAGGACGAGAAATTAATTAATATCTCCAAATTGCACGATCGATTCTTAGGTGCAATAAGATCATTTGACATTGAGAAGACGAGCTTTCGGAAGGTATAATTTTTATATTTGTGGCACCATTATTTTAGAAGTTGACCACAGGAAAGGCTTGAGTCTTATTTTTTTGTAGTAAAACAGTATAAAGCTTCGGGCGTTTCCAAGCCAATCATGCAGTATTCGAACGGTCCGAGGGGTATCGCCACGCATCACGCATCACGAATCCGTCCAGGAGGACGTGAAGTTATATCAGCACAAGCAGTTATTCTGAGAGCCCGTGAGGGGACGTAACGCTGTATCACGTCACATCGCATGCAGTATTCAGACAGCCAGAGGGGAGAAAACGCTGTTTCACACCACCGAAGTAAGATCCAATAGCCACAGGCGTCACAGTAGTAACGACTTGCTTGCCTTCCATAAGGGGTGGTCAAGACGAAATCTTAAAGTATCGCCGCAGTGAAGTATTAGGAAAATCCTAATTATAGGATTTAGGCCCGACTGTATACAAGTTAAAGTGAAAATTCGCAAGATATAGTCAGAGCAGGCTGCGAACGTCGGACTTAAAGGCGATAGGTCGTTAAATGTGCGAACGAACAGATCATAACGTACGGAAGTATCGTACCAGACAGATAAACTGTTAGTCAAATTGAAGCAACCTAAAAAGGAAGAACAGAATAAGGTTCGAACGTAGGAGCGTTAAAACAGTTCCAATAAATAGAATAGGAGACTATAAACATTAGCTCCAGATATCAGGCGAACAATTCTAATAGTACTAGAATCAAGAAGTGCTAGCTGCCAGAAACTAAATCTATAGGTCTTAGAGGAGACCTCGATCCATATAGACTCTCGTTAGGATCAATAGACAGATCGACAGAGAAGCTGTTCAAGCTAGATCAATAGCCAGTTATCCAGGATAGGAATAGCAGAATTGAACTCCAGGGAACAGTAGATGTTTCGGGACTTTCGGATTCTTCAGAATAGGAAGCCGACATCGGATAAATCTCACCCTTGGAGACGGGAATTAAAGAAGATCACGTGTGATAGGCTCAGAAGTACGGCCTAGTGATCGGGTAATTGTGAAGTGTAAAATAATCAAGATTGTGTGTTAAATAATATTTTTAGTGTTATTATGTGTTCAAAAGGGACACACCAGTATATAAAAATGTCGTCAATATTAAGTGTTCTAGATATAGGTCAAAAAGTGTTTCTACGTAAGATGAATACCTTCAATATGGTGTAAAAAGTTCAAAGTGGGCCCCAAAAATGAAACACCACACCAGATTTAAGATCATGGGATGATCTGAAAATATGTAAGTACAAAATTCATTTTTATTTTGGTGTCAGAAATTGATTGTGTACAACTCACCGGAGTTTTGAGTGAAAGGGATGTGCTTTAATGAATAAATGCTGAATAATCAAGAATACGGTCTGAACAATAATAAAATAAATAGAGAAATTATGAATAATTATGTAAAGAATAATTCCCGTAGAGGAAATAGGTGAATAAAGGGTTAAAGTATTTAACAAATGTCATAAGAGCAAGCGAAATATCAGTTAAATATCATGAAAGACATTGAAATAAAGTAAAGTTGAGATATGAAAGAAATAGCCTTTGAGCTTATATAAAGAATAAAGAATAATAATAATAATTAAATATGGAAATGTTAAATAAAAATCAAATAAATTGATATGAACATAAGAACGTTAAGCCTTAACGTATGTGTAAGAAATGAGGTTCAATGGAATATTTTAAAACAGGGAACGATTTATCGACCATGGAAAGATTAATATGTGAATTAAAATAATATTGAATTGTTACTAAAGAGATTTTATCAGTTCTTGGGAAGACATTTTCGGCTTAAAATAATGCATAGCGCATAATGAGCGCAAATATAATATTAAAGTGTCACGCTCGGAACGCGTAGTAGTTAAATACTTGGTACATTACTTATGGAGGGTAGTTGATTGCAGTGAATGATAATTGTATAAGTCCTCTATTTGTGACATTAGTATCACGAGGCATTGTGTATGTATTTAAAAAGGGAGCTAATATATGGTATTATTGAGCGTATGTCATATGGGCCACGGCCGACTCTAAATCGCATTTTGTATAAGCCCTCTGTATGGGATTAGTTCCCGAGGCACCTGAAGAGATTCGAATGCAGGATCTTCTTATGATAAAAGCCCCTGAAATTCTCCGTCGTCGTATGTGTATTTAATCTTCCCAATCAATGAGGACCCTCTCATAATTAATAAATGCCAAGGATATGAAAATGGTCTGTGAACCAAAGAATAGTTGTTTGAATGTTACGGTACAATAAAGCCTGGTCTCCTCAGAACTGGATAGAATGGAAAGGTTTGTTTTGAAAGCATTGAAAATAAGCTACTAAAATGTTGGGTCAGACGGGAAATCTCCACCACCCTAACAGGTCATAAATCGCACCCCAGTAGTAGAGACTAGCTCTTTTAAAGCGAGATGGAACAGAGACCGTCTCGTAAGCTGTTGTAAAGAGAGACGAATACACCAGGAGTGTTTAGAGTTGTAAACGACCCGGGCATTGAACCGAGGCCCTTAAAGATGGATATTTCGTTTGCCGGTTCAGATCGTAGTTTCTTATATGATAATGGTCTATTAAGACATAAGAGATAAATAACAATCCCTATTGTAATAATGTAAGGACGTGGGATTCCACGAGTTGATTGAAGGCAACTGAGTTCGGGAGTAACTATAGTTTTTTGACTGTGTCAAGTACCTTCACGCTCTGGAGTACACAATTGATTTTCTGATTACCTTAATATGTTTGTGAAGTAAAGAGAGATGATAACAACTGAATGTGTGGACATGCCCAAAAATATTGAATTAGATAATTAACATAGATTTTAAATATAATTATATATTTGTTCTTGAGAAATAAGAAAATATAAAAGACAATGTTTGAGGTGTACAAGAATGACACCATAATAATGTAAATGCATGGAGCCAAAGAGCTCGGAGTTATGTAAACTTAATGTTAGTGCTTTATGGAAGTGAGTCTAAGTAAGAATTGTTGGTTTATGTGGAAACCACAGGTTTGAATACAATATTTGTTTATTTTATTTTGTGATCCCTTGTTCATTTGGAACAAGCAGTTGATATTTGGGTCAGTAATTAAATTGTTTAAATGTTTGTAGCGCCATTAATTTTATTAATTAAATATGTTTAAAATAGGAGTTGATTTTGTTGTTATTTTTGCAAGTGTATCCTCTAATTAATCCAAAATATGTGAGTCACAGAGTGGGGGAACTTACCACTGCCCCGAAATCCCGAATTGAGCTACGCTGGTATACTGTGATTGGCATATTTCTTGCTAAATGGGCACAGGGGGATATATAAATACTGTGCTGGATTAATAACTAGAGGAACACTTAAGTCGGTCATATCATGTAAAATTAAAGTAATAATAAGAATAGCTACAACGTAAGATATTAACTGACCGCATGGGTCCCTGGAAACTCATACCGAGCAGCCCTGAATATATATTATATATAAACCCCCTAGCAAAAGTAAACATGGCGCCCAGTACGCAGGGCTGAGTTTTCCTAGGGAAAACCCGAGTTTTCTCGAAAAATCAAAATTTTCATTTTTTGAAAAAAATGGTTTTTCGAAATTTTGAATTTTAAATACTTCCATAAAGGTTTTATGAAATTGAATAAAAGTAGTAAAAGGGTACGTTGTAAGTGAATACCCGTACCAAGGTAATATTTTAGAAGAAATTGGGACACACGGATTCAGAGTATCATCTCTCAAGCATGTACTAGTGTGGTGGCATTTGTGGCCCACTGTATTCTCATAAGATGGTATTGAGTGAGGAATTGCAACGGCTTTTGGAAGCGATAAAAGCCGATAGTAATGAGAAGTTGGAGGCTATCAAAGCCGATAGCAATGAGAAGTTAGAGGCTATAAACAAGACATTGGGCCTCCAAAAGGATGAAAATAACGAAGTGTTCGAATCCATAAATGAGAGTTTGAATAAATTGGATAGACAACAGATTGAAAATAAAGAAGGGTTAGGATCTATAAACGACAAGTTGGACAGCCAACAGGAGGAAAATAACCAAAGGTTAGGATCCATGAATCTAAGTTTGGAGTCAATAAAAACTGATAGTGCTAATATGAGCACTAAATTAGAGAATATCGAAGTTAAAAGTAATACCATGGAAATTAAGTTAGAAGCTATCGAGGCTAACTGTGTAACAATGAACAATGAAGTAAAGGCTGAGATAGATAAAATAAATAACAAGTTCCAAGGTTTTGACACCATGTTTGGGGACAAGTTAACTGAGTTAAAAGGGGAAATCGCAAGTAAGATTAAAGAGGAAAGTAAAGGATTTTACTCAGGAATACAAGTCCAAATAGAGACTATGAACAAAAATATGGTAGAGTCCCAAAATACATGTAAAGAAAATTTTAAAATGTTAGAAACTAAATTAGTTAACATAGAAACAAAGGGTGATGAGTGTGAAAAGAAACTTGTAACCCAGATCCAAGGTGTGCAGAAAGAATTGGAAGCTCAGATAAAATCTAACAGCGATATTTGTAAGGCATCCCGGGATGAAATAAAACAAAGCGTGAATGAGCTAGGAGATAGATTTGAAGGGGTTGAAGAGAAAGTAGGGATCCTCGAGAACAAAATCGGTGTAGTTCAGACTGAGGTAACTGAGATGAAAAATCAAAATCTAAAGGATGTTAAGGAGATGAAAGATCAAATTGATCATTTTACCGGGCAGGTAGATGAGAATCTGAAGACATATGAAACGAAAATAGATCAAAGATTAGGTGTATACGAGGGGCATCTCCAGAGTGAAAGAAAACAACGAGAGAACGAAAGTAAGGAAAGTACCCATAAAATAAATGAAATAAGTCAGGGTATTATTGAGGTTCAGGAAACCATCGGAACATTAAAGGTTCATGTAGGAAAAACCAATAAGGAAATTAGTCAGGTCCAAGATGAAATGATGAAGTTGTATAAGAGTCAAGAGAAGACTGAGGGAAGGCTTGAAGGAATGAAAATAGATATGGTCAAAGGACGAAAAGAAGTGGATAAGGAAATAAAGGAGATACGAGAGGGCCTGGAGACCATAGGTGACGTTAAGCCAGAAATTATAGACCAACATGCTAAGATCATTAAGAAAGAGGTAGAAGACCAAATAAATGGATTTAGGGATAGCTTCAGGGATGAGAAATTCCAACTCAAAAAGATAGAGGAAGATATTAAAATGAATCAAGAAAGAATTCAGAATGAATTAAGATCCCGATTGGAGAGGACGGAACTTAAGAATAGTCAAATGGAGATCCAACTCATGGCAAATGAAGAAAGTGCCCGAAGAGAAAGGAAGTTAGAATTCGAAAATCAGGAAGAGTTTCCAAAGACAGGATGGGTAGATTCCCGTGAACAAGGCACAGATACGGAAAGGGACTTAGGAGGGGAGAGTCCTTATAAGATCCCAGGATATCCAATGGCGATGTTAACCCCGTACACGAATCAGACAAATGGCCAAATAATAAACATTATTAAATCCAATGAGGACAGACCAGTAAAGTTTACGGGTAATAACATGTCTATTACTCCAAAATACTGGCTAAAAGAAGTGGCAGAGTATCTAAATGAAATGAAGGTTCCTCAGGATCGGAGACTGAGAGCTATTGAAAAGCTGTTGGCAGGTGATTGTCTCACCTGGTTCAGAAGCTTCAGATACACTTTTGATACGGTGGAAGGATTTAGGGAAGCATTTTTGAAGCGATATTGGGCAGCAGATGTCCAAGAAAATTTAAGGCTAGATCTGTACTCTAGGAAGTACAGCACCAATGCACCCACTAAATACTCGGAATTTTTCACCGCTCAGCTGTGTAAATTCCGCGAACTGGATATTGCTCCGGCAGAAAACGACCTGTGTGCCGCCATTGCGAGACAGCTTCCATATGAGATTCAGAGGCTGTTAATCTCATCCAAAGCCAGAAGTGCTGTGGAAGTGGAAAGCGTATTACGTCAGTTAGATATGACGACTTCGCACGTAACACCTCGGCATCAGAGACAAACTGAGCAAGTACACATGGCCAGCAGTCAGGAAACTGGAGAAAAACCAGCGACCAGGAATCAGTCCACCAGTACGGATACTCAAGGACGAGATCGAGAGTATGGGCACCAGGAGCCTAGAAGGATACAGCCATATTACAGGGGAGGATATCGAGGAAGAAATCCTAGAACGACGGGTTATAGGCAACAGGAAAGCCGACCCTATAACAATAACCAGCAAAGGCCGGACAATAGAAAGAAATGGGAGAATTATCCCAGGAGGAATGTAAGGCCAGATGATAGGGATGATGAATATCGGGCCGAAATAGAAGAAAGATATCAGGAGAGTCTTCGTTATATGAACGAAAGACCAGATGAACCTGATAGGCAAAAAGTCCGTTGGAGTGAGGCAATCAAGAACCGGAAATCACCCGACCGACTAGACGGAGCTCAAAGCTTGGAACTACAAGCTCAGCTAAAGAATGAGGGAAAAGGGAGCCCTCAGGATAAAAAAAACTCCAAATTTAAATTGTCAAAAGTGGAAACATACCAGGAGCTGGGAGGAAGTAGAAATTGTAAATTGGATAGCCAGACCAGATGAACTAATTAACGAGGATGTGGAAGGAATCCCACCTATTAAAAGAGAACTACCTATAATTATGCTTAGGATAGAAGGATTACTGGTCAGAGCATTGATTGATACTGGATCCACAATAAGTTTAATTACACAAACCCTTTTGAATGAATTGGAAACAAGGGGCCGAGTACTAAAGATTCCCACATCAAGTGTAAAGATTAAGGGAATTATCCCAGAAAAATCTTTGACATGTAAATTTCAGGTATACATTGATTTAATCATGGGTAACGCTGAAATTTCGCAGTGCTTTTTGCTGGTAAATCAATTACCGTATAATGTCATATTAGGTATTGATTTTATCCGTGAGAACAAGGTCATTATAGACCTAGCGCAAAATTGCATTAGAATTCAAAGAGAGGATGTGGATGAACAAAACATTAACCTACAGGATCAGGAGGTGAAAATAGCAGAACAGGTATGGCATATGGAAGAAGTGATTGAGGAAGATTATAAGGACATAGAAAAAATATTTGAAGTCCTCAACATAGAACTCGAAGATAATGTAGAAAATGAATTCGAGACCAACCTGTCAGGAAAAGTGGAGGAAGCTAAAGTCAGCCTCGAAATTAAGGAACAGTTAAAGAAATTATTATTGGATTATAGGGACGTATTTGATTCCAAGCCAGGGAAGATTGAAAATTTTAAATACGCGTTCCAAGTCAACGATTGGGCACCGTTCAAACAAAAACCATACCCGGTTGCGGAAAAACATTACCCACAAACCAAGAAAACACTGCAGGAGATGATGAATGCAGGTGTTATAGAAAAGATGGCGACACCATATGTTAGTCCATTAGTGATTGTGAGTAAACCGGATGGCTCAGTAAGGGTGTGTTTAGATGCCAGAAATCTAAATGCAAAAATTATACCAGAAAATGATTCGGCACCACCCATAAAAGAAATACTGAGGAAGTTTAAAGGCAAGAAGATTTTTACGAATATTGACATGACTTCTTCGTATCATCATCTCGAACTGGAAGAGAAAACCAGCTTGTTGACTGGATTTCAGTTCGATCAACAAACGTACTGCTTTAGAAGATGTCCGTTTGGATTAAAGACTGCAGGATCCGCATTAATAAGAGCGCTGGATCGAAACCTGTCAGAGGAAGTGAAAGAGTGCACTATCCGATACGTAGATGACATTTTGCTTACCTCGGAAAACATTGAGGAACATTTAGAAAATTTGAAGAAATTATTAGAAGACCTAAGAAGGGCAAATTTTAAGATAAATTTAAAGAAGTCGAACTTCTGTCAAAGGCAAGTGACATTTTTAGGGCATGTGATTGACAAGGATGGTGTTAAACCAAATCCATGCAAATTGGAATCGATAAGGGATTTTCCAAGGCCTTTGAAAGTGAAGAACGTTCGCCAGTTTTTGGGATTGATTGGGTTCTTCTCAGGACATTGTCCATCATACACCAAAACTGTGGCACCACTACAGGACCTTCTGAAGAAGGGGGGCAAGTGGAAATGGACGGAGGAAGCAGAAAAAGCATTCGTGGAAGCCAAGGAAATGCTCTTAAATTACGTGAAGCTAGGATATCCTGATTTTAATCAGAGATTTATCATTCAGACAGACGCATCCCAGATTGGAATAGGGGCAATGCTATATCAGGAGAACCCGGAAAACCCTGATAAGAAGAACTATCTAGCTTTCACAAGTCGGAGACTGAAACCACACGAGAAAAATTATACGATCAGCGAGATCGAGCTGTTAGCGATATTGCACGCGTTGCAATATTGGCGGAAGATCGTATATGGGTTTCAGGTCATTCTAAGGACGGATCATAAAGCCTTAACCTTTTTGATGAAGACGGATTTGTCCAGTCAAAGGTTGATGCGTTGGGCTTTATATATTCAACAATTTGATGTCAAGATAGAGTACTGCCCAGGAAAGGAAAACATAGTTTCAGACTACTTAAGTAGACAGCCAGAGTCCATAGAAGAGGAAGTAATGGCTATAGATTTGGAAGACAGGGATCAGCGTACTCTTAATGAGTTAAGAAGCATTAGTCAAAGACAACGGGAGGATCCATGGATGAACATGCTCATATCATTCCTTGAGGGAAGCTTGATAAGAGGAACACCAGCGTACACTGAAGCTGAGAAGATAGCACAAGACTACACGTTTTATAATGGGTTATTATATAAGTTTGTGGACTCTGACCATACGAAATTAAGGATTGTTGTACCTGCAATTTTGCAGAGGAAAATAGTATGGTTAGCCCATAGATCGTTCGGACATATGGGAGTCGACAAAACAGTCTCGATGCTGAAAGAAGCATTTATATGGCCGAGACTGAGAGAAACTGTAAGGGACACGTTAAAGACATGTGATTTATGTCAAAGGATCAAACCTAATGCATTTCTGATGAGACAGAAGCCTATACCATTGTTGCCCGAAAGGCCCGGCCAAATCATATCTATTGATAATTTTGGACCTTTGCCAAAGGCAAGAAGAGGAAATCGACACATAATGGTGGCTATGGATGTCTTCACTAAAATGGTTGTCCTTGCTCCCATACAGAAGACTAGTACCAAACAGGTGTTAAAACGACTTAAAGAAAAAGTGATACCGATTCTGGGGAAACCTGAGAATTTGTTGTCGGATCACGGCAGTTGTTTCACCAGTGTAGAGTTCAGACGAGAATTAGAAAGACTTGGAATACGCCAAATTTTGTCAAGTATTCGCCATCCTGAGGCAAACCCTGTAGAGAGAGTTATGAGAGAAACGGCCAAGTACTGTAGAATATACTGTGCCGAAGAAAATTGGAAGTGGATAGATATTTTGGATATTATTGAATTTTGTATAAATAATACAATCCATGAATCCACAGGAGAGATACCCATAACGTTACATCGGAATGAGCAACCAGAAAGACCTTGGAATCTGGTAATTCCTAGACCAGCAGACGCTCAACCGGGAAGAGATGTACGAATTAGGAGAGCCTTTGAGCATCTAAAAGCTCAAGCCGACAGGAGGCAGAGAAGAAATAGGCATAAGAGGTATCATCGACCATTATTAGCAGGAGAAATGGTGTTAGTGAAAAGACCAGCCATTTCGGATCCAGGGAACCGTGTGTACAAGAAGTTCCAGAAAATGTACCACGGACCATATCAGATAATCAGAGATTTGAGGAATAACGCATATAGAATTCGGCATTGTGAAACGGATCACGAAGTGACCATGAATTCAGCAAATTTGAAATTATATTACCCTCCCGAAGATTTTGATGAAGAAAATGAACAAGCCCTGGTCGTGGAAACATTTAGAGATGAATCCGCTTTTGACATAAACAAGAATGAGGAAGAAATAGAAAATAGAGCTCAAGCATTCGAGTGTGAATGCGAATTGGAGAAAGTATATTGGGAAATTAAAGAAATAATTGAATTTATTGAAGAAGAAAATTCCAATTTAAGAAAAGAAAATGATGAAATAAGGAAACGGGTAGGGATAGACCAAACCCGTAAGGGAGAATGAGGTTCTGGGAACTTAAAGTCCAGACGTATAAAGAAAGAAAGAAAGGGTAGGGACAGAGCATACCCGACCTACACAATTATCGGATATGACTTAAAAGAAGTAAAAACAACAGTAAATACGGATGACGTTATGATGGATTCGACGAATAGAGTAATACAAATTAAATTTTAATAAATTTCCTCAAAATTTTCGAAAATTTATTTACCTAAGGAGGGGAGAGATGAACCCATGGGCCATAGGGTCCATGACGGTCGAATCCATGTCCTTAAGGAAGAAATGAAAGAAAAGTATAGTTTCCTAAAGGAACGGAGAGAGATTTTAAGCCAGGAATATAGCTTAACATTGTGCAAGCGACTAGGGACAGATGCTCCTTAGATGAGATCACCCCACTCAACATTTCAGAGAGGGTCGGTCACGAGTATTAATAACTGAGTGGAATCTTCCACCGTGATAGAAAGAGAAGCCTGAATCGGAATTCAAGCTGACGTGGCTGGAAATTGACAACGTCGCATACGCGCCAGAAGAGGAATAATTAAAATTAACACGTTTACGAGCATAATAATGAGTAAACAAGCACAGTACAGTGAATCATTTTGAATGAGAGATTTTTCAGTATAGAGAAACCATGTAATAATTGTGCAGAAATAAACTGCCGACGTAAGACGACGTCATCGGTGAATTACCTAAGCCTCTGTGGAGGGGAGAGACCAAGAGGAATGCAACTCCCACACAATTGAGGACGAGAAATTAATTAATATCTCCAAATTGCACGATCGATTCTTAGGTGCAATAAGATCATTTGACATTGAGAAGACGAGCTTTCGGAAGGTATAATTTTTATATTTGTGGCACCATTATTTTAGAAGTTGACCACAGGAAAGGCTTGAGTCTTATTTTTTTGTAGTAAAACAGTATAAAGCTTCGGGCGTTTCCAAGCCATGGGATTAGTTCCCGAGGCACCTGAAGAGATTCGAATGCAGGATCTTCTTATGATAAAAGCCCCTGAAATTCTCCGTCGTCGTATGTGTATTTAATCTTCCCAATCAATGAGGACCCTCTCATAATTAATAAATGCCAAGGATATGAAAATGGTCTGTGAACCAAAGAATAGTTGTTTGAATGTTACGGTACAATAAAGCCTGGTCTCCTCAGAACTGGATAGAATGGAAAGGTTTGTTTTGAAAGCATTGAAAATAAGCTACTAAAATGTTGGGTCAGACGGGAAATCTCCACCACCCTAACAGGTCATAAATCGCACCCCAGTAGTAGAGACTAGCTCTTTTAAAGCGAGATGGAACAGAGACCGTCTCGTAAGCTGTTGTAAAGAGAGACGAATACACCAGGAGTGTTTAGAGTTGTAAACGACCCGGGCATTGAACCGAGGCCCTTAAAGATGGATATTTCGTTTGCCGGTTCAGATCGTAGTTTCTTATATGATAATGGTCTATTAAGACATAAGAGATAAATAACAATCCCTATTGTAATAATGTAAGGACGTGGGATTCCACGAGTTGATTGAAGGCAACTGAGTTCGGGAGTAACTATAGTTTTTTGACTGTGTCAAGTACCTTCACGCTCTGGAGTACACAATTGATTTTCTGATTACCTTAATATGTTTGTGAAGTAAAGAGAGATGATAACAACTGAATGTGTGGACATGCCCAAAAATATTGAATTAGATAATTAACATAGATTTTAAATATAATTATATATTTGTTCTTGAGAAATAAGAAAATATAAAAGACAATGTTTGAGGTGTACAAGAATGACACCATAATAATGTAAATGCATGGAGCCAAAGAGCTCGGAGTTATGTAAACTTAATGTTAGTGCTTTATGGAAGTGAGTCTAAGTAAGAATTGTTGGTTTATGTGGAAACCACAGGTTTGAATACAATATTTGTTTATTTTATTTTGTGATCCCTTGTTCATTTGGAACAAGCAGTTGATATTTGGGTCAGTAATTAAATTGTTTAAATGTTTGTAGCGCCATTAATTTTATTAATTAAATATGTTTAAAATAGGAGTTGATTTTGTTGTTATTTTTGCAAGTGTATCCTCTAATTAATCCAAAATATGTGAGTCACAGAGTGGGGGAACTTACCACTGCCCCGAAATCCCGAATTGAGCTACGCTGGTATACTGTGATTGGCATATTTCTTGCTAAATGGGCACAATACTAATCATTAAAAATAAGCTGACACATGTCTAATAGTATTTCGATGTAGTGTATATTATGAGGTGAAAGGGATGAAAAGTGGGAGGTTGAAAGATTCTTAACGGAGCGTGTATCTCTTAAACGTCATAGGCGAGGAGTTTGAAACTCGGAGGAAAATAATCAGATTAAAAATAAATAAATAAATAAATAAAATAAATACATGTTCGACCGTTTTTTCATAAATCCAATTTAGGGGGCCTATGGGGAGGGGTGAAATTCTGGAAGAAAAACGTCCACTAAGGAAGGATTTTTGGATGTTCACTCTCATCGACTAACCCAAACTATTAAAGTTAGAAGAATGATATTTTGGGGATATGTTTGTTGTGTGTCGAAAAAGTCTACTAAGGAGGGATTTTTGGATATTCAGGTTCTAAAGTGGTGGTAACGGGGTTAAACCTGCATTTCATTGAATAACAATATGACACGACTATGACGCGAGCGAAGCGAGGCAAGAAATGAGATGGTGTGTGTCTGTGTATTACTCAATCACGCAAGTACCACTGGTCCGATTTACATGAATTTTTTACATGGAAGTAGCTGATTTAGCTGGATAACATATAAGTTTCTTTTGATTTCAATACTTTGCCCTATTTAAAGATGGTGACCATTTTAGTGACGTCTCTACACCCTTTGGTTTAAAACTTTCATATTTCCATTTCAAATAAAAAGAGAACGTTAAGAAATAGCAAACTTTTGATGGGATATACGAGGTTAAAAATTACATTTTCTATCCGAAAGGTATCTCCAACGGTTAGCGAGTAAAACCTAAATTTGTGCTATAAAACACGGTCAAAGCCGAGCGGTGTAGTTGGACAAAATGTTCCATCCTTAATCTCCCTCTGCGCAGCACCTCGCCTATACCCTGTTTTAACACTGTCACCTTCACATTTTAATTTAATTATGACGCGTAGCGAAGCACGGGTACTTCAGCTAGTAATATAATTTAGGGAGAAATTATAAACCCTATTTTTTTTAATTCAGTCAATGGCCATGTACTTTTCTTTTCAGGACGGGTCAGGGAAGGGATATTATCAGAGAAAGAAGCATTCACATCACGCATGAGCAAAATGGAAATGGCCTTCCATTTAACTAAGGACATTGTTTAGGAACAAGTGTTAAACGGTTCGTCAGGCCTCACTTGCTTTGTGGCGAATCCCGTTATTTCCACTGGTCGGGAGGGGTGGGCTTGCTACCTGCCTCACCCGCTCCCCGAGTACCGTACATTCTTTCGACAGTGCCACTATTGTGCTCAACTGGACAAGTCACCACGGGGTGAAAGCAAAGCAGACCTGCTGCTATGCAATCTCGAAAAACTATATCGAACGAGTGACAGTGTATTAATTGTATCAACTATGTATTGTATATAACTGTGTAATATAATCTAATTAGTTTAAATGTTCCACAGAAGTCCAGTGATTTGAAATCCCAGCACTATAAATTACAGTCCACCAGAGTATATTCTTCACATTTATTATCAAACTCTCTTCATGGTCCTCCAGGCCGGATTTCTGTGGAACAACGGACGTGTGTTGTGAGCTCGTGCATCATTTCATATTGACGCCTCGCATTGTACATTGTTAAGGTAGCCTCAACGCGAAGTATGAGCGGTAATCGTGTGTTTCTTCGATGATTCGTATTAACTACAGCGCGCAGTGGTGCATATTGAACCTCGAGACATTACACATGGAAGGAATTCAACTTTAAGCAGCTTCGGTAAGTACATACTCATTTCTGGTTACCTGTATTCCTGTATGCTATTCCCATTATGGATCCTAAATTGAAAGCACTTCTCGTAAAGACTAGGGGCCTCGCAAAGGCAAATATTACTCGTTTACATAACTTCGTCAAGAGCTTCCAACCAGGGTCAAGTATTAACGCAATAAGGGCAAGGTTAGACGATCTACCAAACTTAAGGCAAAAAACGCTGAACAACTAATGGGTCAACTGCCGAATTACAGAGTAACTCCAGTCAATCCATTTATACACTGCGGAATCGACTACGCGGGACCATTCTACATAAAGGCAGGCTCTCGCAAAACCAGATCCAAAATCAAGTGTTATGTAGCCCTCTTCGTATGCCTTTCTACTAGGGCAGTGCATCTAGAAATTGTAAGCAGTATGACTACCCAGGCCTTCATTGCTTCTCTAAGGCGTTTCATATCCCGTAGAGGCAGGCCAGCCTATGTGTTTTCTGATAACGGCAGAAATTTCGTTGGAGCCAATAGGGAGCTGGAGGAGATAAGAAGATTGTTCAACGAGGGACAGCATAAACGTGATCTATCAACCTTTGCAAGCAGTGAAGGAATTCAGTGGCATTTTATTCCTCCTCAAGCTCCGCACTTTGGAGGAATATGGGAGGCAGGTGTCAAATCTTTTAAACACCATCTTCGGCGAGTGATGGGCACCGCATACCTTACCTTCGAGGAATTGTCCACACTCACAACCCAGATCGAAGGATGTCTCAATTCGAGGCCTCTAGTCCCGGCATCCGATGATCCTGACGACCTAGTTGTCCTTACCCCTAGTCACTTTCTCATTGGCCGACCAATCACTGCACTACCCCAACCAGATCTGAGTAATGTGCGTGTAAGCTTGCTTTCCAGATGGCAGCAAATCCAAAGAGAGTTCCAAGGATTCTGGAAGGCGTGGTCAACCGACTACTTGTCCCATCTACAACAGAGAGGAAAATGGAAGAAGGAAGGGCGCAACGTCCAGGCAGGCACGCTGGTGATCGTGAAAGAAGACAAACTTCCCCCACTGTGCTGGAAGCTTGCAGTGGTTGATCAGGTCCACCCTGGAGCTGATGGGCTCGTACGTGTTGCCACTATACGTACCTCTTCCGGTACATTCAAGAGACCCATTACAAAACTTTGCCCACTTCCCATGCCAGACAACGGCATTTGTGAAGGTGGTGTTTTGACTAACTAACTATGTTCATTGCTTTGTGTTCGTTTGTTTGTTGGTGTTATATTTCAGGTGACTGTTTCTGGAAAAAAGTGTTAAACTCTTTTTTGGCGGGCGGCATGTTTAGGAACAAGTGTTAAACGGTTCGTCAGGCCTCACTTGCTTTGTGGCGAATCCCGTTATTTCCACTGGTCGGGAGGGGTGGGCTTGCTACCTGCCTCACCCGCTCCCCGAGTACCGTACATTCTTTCGACAGTGCCACTATTGTGCTCAACTGGACAAGTCACCACGGGGTGAAAGCAAAGCAGACCTGCTGCTATGCAATCTCGAAAAACTATATCGAACGAGTGACAGTGTATTAATTGTATCAACTATGTATTGTATATAACTGTGTAATATAATCTAATTAGTTTAAATGTTCCACAGAAGTCCAGTGATTTGAAATCCCAGCACTATAAATTACAGTCCACCAGAGTATATTCTTCACATTTATTATCAAACTCTCTTCAGACATCTATAAGAAAAGGTCAATATCCTTCAACGCAAAACTAAAAGATTACTGCAATGTCATCCGTCCGGAGGTCTTGCATGCTTCTGAATGCCTCACGATGAACAAAAAAGGCTTGGTCGAGAAACTGGGGGCCAAAGAAAGGAAAATTTTGAGAAAGATATTGGGTTCCATCAAAGACAATGGGGAATACAGAAGACGGCATAACCATGACCTATATACTCATGTGGAGAAGATAAGCAACGTCATTCGGGAGAGAAGGTTACCATTTTTAGGGCATGTGAAACGAATGAGCCCAGCGAGAATGACCAACCGCAACATTACTTACTTTCAGGAGAGGAAAACAAAATGGGCCTGGTTCATTGTACTGGATAAAGATCTGAAAGAAGTGGGGATTACACCAACAGACATTCAGGAGCGCGCCCCACTCAAAGGGAAACTTCAAGCTTGTAAATGTTTCCAAGAAAAACCGAAGCTGAAAACGGGAAAGATTTGGACCCAGGAACGGAAGGAAGTCCACCGAGAACGAATGCGGGCGTACAGGGCAAATATCAAAGCCAGTAGGAGACGGTTGAAATGACGAGATCCATAGATGGCCTATACGAAATGAATGAATGAATAATATGGGGATAGGAATATAATAGACCTGCCGTACCACACCCGCAGGTGAAAATCGCGTGAAAAAATTTAGAGTGCCCCTTGATCCCCTTAAGCGCATTATACGTATTGTTGAATTTTACGGCTTAATTTGGTTCCGTGATAACCTTCTAGCCGTTTGCAAACTTTCACACTAATGTAATTAATGGAATTGCATTGCGTCTTACAGCAATAGATGGACCTCTGAGAATCCGTTGGCATGGTTACTGGCTTGCATTCGTTCATTAGTTTATTAAATTAGATTAGTTTTCTGGAAATATCTCAAAAACGGTTGGTCTTCGGTCCTTAAAATGTGGTTTTCGGGGACCCGAGTTTTGTCTCTCACATTTAGGGTCTGAAAATGAGTTTTGTCTCGTCCTTCTACGCCTATTTCAGCATGTATTTTAAGGGGGTAGGCCCCCTTTTATGACAGGTACGGAGAAGAGTTACATCAATGATTAGTGTCGTGCCTCTGATGGATATCTGTACCAAATTTTACGTTGATACACCCAGCCGTTCTCGAGTTATAAGGGAAATAATTTGTCCACAGACAAACAAACAAACATACAGACAGACAAAAACATTATTTTCGCGCGCATCCATCATAAAACAGTCTGAAACGTGTAAACAACTCAAATTTCCGTAGAAATTCAGAGAAAAACACACAAATTTTCATTTTTATATAGAGAGATATATACTGCACCGCTCGGTGTTGACCGTGTTTTATTGCACAGATTTTGGTTTTACTCACTAACCGTTGAAAATATACGAAAAGTGATAAGGACCTTTCGGATAGAAAATTAAATGCTAAAGCTCATGTATTCCATCAAAAGTTTGCTATTTCTTAGCGTTCTCATTTTATTTGAAAAGGAAATATGAAATTTTGTAACCAAAGGGTGTAGTGACGTCACAAATGTCGGTTTTACTCGCTAACTGTTGGAGATACACGAAAAGTGATGAGGACCTTTCGGATAGGAAATTAAATTTCAAAGCACATATGTGCCATCAAAAGTTTGCTATTACGTACCGTTCTCTTTTTATTTGATATGGAAATATGAAATTTTGAAACCAAAGTGTCTAATGACGTCACTAAAATGGTCGCCATTTTTAATAGTGCAAAATTTCGAAATCAAAAGTATCCTATATGTAAATCTGGTAAAACAGCTACATCCATGCAAAATTTCATTTAAATCGGACCAGTGGTTCTTGAGTTATTGAGTAACACACAGACAGACAGAAAGACAGAAAGACAGACACACACCATCTCATTTTTAGCCTATTTTCAATTTTGAAAAAAATAGGCTTATGAGATCACCTTTTGTCCGTGTGTGTGTGTGATTCGTGTGTGTGTCCCTCCCTAATAAAATCTAAACGGCTGGAGCGATTTCAATGAAACTCGGTAAGTTCATAGCACTATTCCGGGCGACCTCGACCGTGCCCTTCAAATTTTGTTACGACTCACCAATCCAACATGGCGGCTGTGCGAAATATTTCACCAGCATTCAATATCTCCGAAACGATTGCCGATATTACCCTGACATCATGAATGGTGATAAAGGGAACTACTATAAGTTCACTTATGTGATCTTTGAAAACCTGGTAACTACAAAACTAACATGGCGGCCAAGCGAATTTGCGACTTTTAAAAAGACGTTTCTCGCGATTTATCCAACCAAACGCAATGAAACTTGGTACAGTATATGTTTATATACATAGTAATGCACCGACATATAACCTCGTTCATTTGTTTACATAACCACAAGATGGCGGATGTGCGAAATATTTCACCGGCATTCTGTATCTCTGAAACTATTAGCGGTATCTCCCTGAAGTTTTGTACGGAGATAAAGGGCACTACTGGAAGTCCATTTATATGACTTTAAAAAACCGGTTATATACAAAACAAACATGGCGGCCAAGCGAATTAGAAAATTTGAAATAGACCTTTCTCGCGATTTAATGCTCCAAACGCACTGAAATCTGGTACAGGAAATATTTATACACATTGTAATGCACTGGTATCTAATTTAGTTCAATTGTTTACATAACCTCAAGATGGCGGCTGTGCGAATTTTAAAATTAAGTTTTTATTTCTTGTGATGTAGTCATGCGATCGAAGTGAAAGTTTGAATAATGAACCTACCCAATAATTTTCCTATAATGGTACATGACTCTCTGGCCTATACATTTAACAATCCAACATGGCGACCATCCGAAATATTTAGACGGCTCTCAATATCTACGAATCTATTGTAGCAATCAAACTGAATTTTTTATTGTTCATAGGGGCTATGAACTCAAGTTCACTTATAGGACTTTAAATAACCTGGTGATCACAAATCCAACATGGCGGCGACGCGAAATATAAATAATCACATGGACGTTTCTCCCAATTTAACCATCATTGTGCAGTGAAACTTGGTACAGTAAATCCTTATACGAATGTTAATCCACTGGCATCTAATTTATTTCAATTGTTTCCATAACCACAAGATGGCAGCTGTGCGAAATTTTAAAATCTCCTTGTTACTTCTTGTGTCCTAATCATGCGATTGAAGTTTGAATGCTACAGATACACAATAATCTTCATTTAAAAGTAAATAACTCTAGGACCTACATATATAAAATCCAACATGGCGACCATCCGAATTATTTAGTCGGTTCTCAATATCTACGAATCTATTACAGTAATCAAACTGAAATTGTGTATGTTGATAGTGGCAATAAGTGGGCTATATGAAAATAGGCTGTATAGTTCTTCACGGAACTACTTGTTATATATTAGTATGATATATAGCGTGCAATAGCCATCCTGAAATTTCAGAATATAACACTATATATAGCGTGCAATAGCCATCCTGAAATTTCAGAATATAAAAATATATCTCTATGTTTTAGAGCTACCGAGACGAATCTTAGCAATAGGAAAGGACCATGTAAGCCAAAGGCACAAGCCATTCTATATATTCAAATTGGTGGCTGGGGTAATTGCTGAATTACAATGCAATTCATCCCGAAACAATTGAGATATAAGGGACATTACTGATCTAATTTAAAAGAAATTCATACTAAATACAGGACGCAGCTGCCATCTTGAAGTTACAGTGTAAAATATGATAAATACATCTCAATATCTTTGAGGTACAATAACGAAAATTAATAGTAATGCAGAACCTTACATGTGGATTCTTCTGAAAAAGGCAAAAGTAGAAGGATACGTAATTCTCAGTATCGGTAATTATGACTTCTCCCGTTGAGAAACGAAAAGCGGAGTTCATTTTCAGAAAAATCCTATGTACAGCTTCTGTAATTTACGAGAAGGATGCTACCGAATTCATTGTCATTAGGTAATGATAGTAGTTAACTTATAACAGCTTCTCTTCGATCGCTTAAATAGGTTACGAGAAATAAAAATATGTTTTCAAAATTTCGAACTGACACCATCTTGAATTTTTGAAAAACATTAATAACATAAGATATCTACATGAAAAAATCTGAATAAAAGTTCGCCTTGCCAAGTCTCAATGCTCTCGGATGATTAGATTGCCAGAATAAGTGATATCTCAGTGAAATATCCGCTGCGATGGAATAATCCTTGCTGTTTCCCGGTCAATAAATGTGGGATTTTTGATTTAAAATGCCAAGTCCTGTGGTTCGTATTCCACAGTAAAGAGAGGTCCCGTGGCTTATGATCACAAGATTAACGGTCACGTAAAACGAAAAGCTTCCTTCGTTTTTTCTTCGTACGTCGTCCCGTGAGTAAAATATCTGCTCACTTGTTGTCTCGTACTTATTGCCTTATGAAGTTAAGATCTTTATTCCTGAAAATGGTCTGTAGAGTTTCATTTATTTTGATTTCCATCAGCTTTGGCTAACTAAATAAATGAAACATCTATTTAGGCATGTTTAAAATCAGTTTATAACACTTCAGAATTAATTGTTTTACTTGGAATAGTTATTTATATTTTATTTATAAAATACACAGTAATTTCAGGTCATACATCAGATCAAACGCCTTCGTCAAGGGATGGGACTACGTTTCATCTATTCCATTCTATATTTTGTAAGAATGGGATCGCTATAAGACACGCTCTAATGTTTCCTGTATCATCGTACCCCCTTACTGTATTCTCGATTCTTTCATCGAAATTTCGGTATGTAGTTTTCTTTCTCCTTCCATCAAAATTAATAACTGATATCTCATGTACGTGAAGGCTGAATTTTCCACTTCTTTCTTGAAGCGAAGCACCACGTCTCTGATTCGGAGATTCGGCCGCTCGAGTAGGTTTTTTAGTCGGCTATGCCATCCTTCAAAAGCATTCGTAGTTCGGTGCCATCGATTGTAGGTGCCATGTCAGACCGGATTATGGGAAAGCTCAAAGGCAGCATTATATTTGAGCGGAATATTCACAACATTCCATTTGAGTTAAAATTTTAAGGACTGAAAAGCCCATACAACCATGGAGCATGCCTTATACAGCTATCTTATTTTCGAGTCGTGTCAGGTAATGGATTTTGGAAGGCAGTCGTCCGTTGACGATTGAAAAGAACCAGCATTTGCCTAGTGGTGAAAATGTGAAACCACGAAAACCATTTTCAGGTCGGCTGAGGTGGGAATTGAACCCACGCTCTCTCGATGACAGCGAGGCACAAGGTAGCACGTCAGCGCTCTCGGCTACCACGGCCGGTATACAGCTTATTGTGCTAGTTGGGTAAAAATGAGTTACAGAACCAATAAATGAATCTTGCAGACGTTGTGGTGCACCATTCTTGGATAGATCGTATAGACACCGACATTTTGCTAGAACACTTGGATACCCCTGACCTTGTGGATCCAGTTTTTACCTCACTAATTCATATGTAGGAATATTAATTGATCAATGAATGTATAGTGGATCAAATACATATTTATACTTCCAGCTGAAGTGTTGAATTCACTAATTTCCACCCGATAGCACTTCAAACAGACACTAATTGACTGAATAAAATGTAGACGAACAGATGTTCGTGATATTAATAACTGTTATTATGTATTAGTTTGTCTAATCTGTACCAGTTACGAGCACCAAGTACCAATAACTATAAATTCGCGAAAGGATTTACGATGACGCTAATGGTTTTGTATTCAGGAAGCATATTATATAATAGGCGAGCTGGAGTTTGAGATACAGATTACACCTCACGATAGATATGTGTGGTGTAGACACCGCCAAGGGCGTGTGAATCGAAGTAATTTGGGTTGGTTCTCTGTCTACGGTACATCCCTTTAAAATTAAGAACAAATTGTTCTGCTCTTGTCAATTACAAGAAAATATAGCAAACGAGAACCTCTCGATCGTGCATTTATGTAGTTCAGTTTGCAAAGAAAACATGTGTGTTGGTATAGCATCATTGAATTTATCCCTAAAGAGAGCATAATTGTTGGGGGTTACGTATCCTTGAGAGACATACAACACCCCAGGTAGATACTGTCCAAGCAATCGCGCTAATGTTACCACTTCTCTCAGCATACTTTATAGCCCACAGGGTGGATGGGGATCTACCAGTCAGCCGAGAATATGTGATTCCCAGATTAAGTAGTCTATTTATTAGTATAGAAATTGATTTATAATTAAAAATCATTTTAATTTATTACGTTCCGAAAGCGCCGAAATACTTCTAATGAAAGACACGTTGTGTTCAAGAAAATAAATTGAATCCATTACATAACATAAGCGTGTCGAATGAGCTAATCGTAAGCTACGTCCTATTACTTTATGTTATGTCGCGTAGCGTAGCCGTGCTCATTAAATCGTCTGCATGGTTGCGAGGGGTTGCAGCAAGACCAGAGATCGTAGTTTCGAATCCCGGCGCTGACAGTGGCTATCCTGAGTTTGGTCTTTCCACGGGTTTTCCACATTTCCTCCATGCAAATGCCAGGTATTTCAAGTCGTGGCACCTTCCTCATCCCCACCCCTAATACACTGCTACAGTCATCACATAAATACAAGTTATCAAACTAGTTCAGAACACACCCAACTACACGGGACTGATGATCAAAATGTCCCAAGTCCGGGTTCGATTCCCGGTCAATGCATGTGAGATTTTCGAGGTTTTTGAAGTGAAATACCATGTCCTGTGGTTCGGATTCCACGTAAAAAGGAGGTCCCGTGGCTCATGATCTCAAGATTAACGGTCACGTTGAACTACAAGCTTCCTATTTTAAGTTGTCCAAACCCCTTAAACTCACTTCTACTCTAGGCAAATGATTTCTAACTTACAGCCACGGCCGCCTAGATCTCAACATATTGAGCTATATGTTGGTTACTGATCATCTTGTTCATAAATGAAATTAGGCTTAAAATGGCTTCCTACACAATAATCATTCAAATTCTCTCATTACCGTCATAACAACACAATCTCTCAAATATTTCCACTCGTGTACCCAAAATACACAAGGCAAAAAGACCACGAAGTCCTATCACATCAATTGAATCAACAACAACAACTACAGCTACAACAAAATCCCTTTGTCACGTCTCATCGTCTGATGTCAGATTTTCACACGGTAACAGATTTGTAAGCGTCGACGCCTGTTCATGTCTTTTCTAATCAACGCACCTTTTTCCTACAGCATATTTCTATCATGTCTCCCGGCACTTCGTTACCTAGGGAATCATATGTCTCTGAATTTATTTACTTGTTGTTCAGAGACTTGGGACATCTTGATCATCAGTCCCGTGTAGTAAGGTGTGTGTGGAACTTGACGCCCTGAGGCTTGAAGCAACGTAATATCCTGGCATTTGCATGGAGGAAGTGTGGAAAAGCTCTGGGGAAAACCACACTCAGGATAGCCGCTGTCAGTGCTGGGATCCGAACCTACAGCAGCTGGCCAGACTATTATAATCCCCTACATGTTTGAGCTGTTGTCTTCGCATGTGTAACGAATTTTTCTAACCTCTGATGTTTTAAATCTTTCCCATTTCCTCTTAATCATTCTCACAGACACTTGGTACGGTACTGAATATTTACCATTCGTCTGTTTATTTCTGTTCGTAAAGGATCGTAATTTGCAAATTCCATGAAAACAGAATTTGAATGATTATTGTGTTTGAAGCTATTTTAAGCCTATTTTCATTTATATACAAGATGTTCAGTAACGAACATAGCTTACTTTCTCCCAAATGCATAGGTATTGTTATAACTCTTTGTCCTTCTCAAGGAGTAGCCTATAGGCCAATGTTGAATAACAACGTGCTATATTATACATTGATTGATTGAATCCTCACCTGAATTATAAATACACACACTAATACAGTCATCAGAATGACACAGGTTAGCAGACAAAATTCAACACTCACCAAAGTACACGGGGCTAAATTACCATGATGTTCAAGCCTCTCAAATGAAACAAAACTACAACAGCTTCCTACCCAAATACTACTTTGTTTAAAATAAACATGCAGACATCACAGCGACACAGGTTGTCAGACAACTTCTACACACACCGACGTACACATGACCACGAAGCCGCAAAGACCCTAAAGAATCAACAACAGCAACAACAACAACAAACAGCAGACTCTACTGCGGATCAACGACAGCTTCCTACACAAATCCTTCCTCATTTACTGTACAGCACACATTAGTACAGACATCACAGTGATACAGGTTATCAGACAACTTCTACCCACACCAAAGTACACCGGGCTACATGGCTATGATGCCGCAAAGCCCCTAAAGAATCAACAACAACAGACTCTACCGCGGATCAAGGACAACGAATTTTAATCGCTGTAGTCCAGTGTTGAAATATGTGGTGTTATATCTATATACTACTAGCTGAAGTACCCGTGCTTCGCTACGGATCGTAAATTAATTAAAATGTGAAGGTGACAGTTAAAACAGGGGATAGGCGAGGTGCTGCGCAGAGGGAGATTAAGGATGGAACATTTTGTCCAACTACACCGCTCTGCCTTGACCGCGTTTTATAGCACACATTTAGGTTTTACTCGCTAACGGTTGGAGATACATTTCGGATAGAAAATGCAATTTTTAACCTCGTACATGCCATCAAAAGTTTGCTATTTCTTAGCGTTCTCTTTTTATTTGAAATGGAAATATGAAAGTTTAAAACCAAAGGGTAGAGTGACGTCACTAAAATGGTTGCCATCTTTAATAAGTGCAAAGTATTGAAATCGAAAATAACCTGTATGTTAACCAGGTAGATCTGCTACTTCCATGTAAAATTCATGTAAATCGGACCAGTGGTACTTGCATGATTGAGTAATACACAGACACACACCATCTCATTTTTAGTCTCGCTTCGCTCGCGTCATAGTCGTGTCATATTGTTATTCAATGAAATGCAGGTTTAACCCCGTTGACACCCCTTTAGAACGTGAATATCCAAAAATCCCTCCTTAGTAGATGTTTTCGACACACGACAAACATATCCTCAAAATATCATTCTTCTAACATTAATAGTTTTGGTTGGTCGATGAGAGTGAACATCCAAAAATCCTTCCTTAGTGGACGTTTTTCTTCCAGAATTTCACCCCTCCCCATAGGCCCCTTAAATTGGATTAATAAAAACACGGTCGAACACCTATTTATTTTATTTATTTATTTATTTATTTATTTATTTATTTATTTATTTTAAGCTGATTGATTTCCTCCGAGTTTCAAACTCCTTGCCTATGTCGTTTAAGAGATACACGCTCCGTTAAGAATCTTTCAACCCCCACTTTTCATCCCTTTCTCCTCATAATATACACTATATCGAAAAACCATTAGACATGTGTCAGCTTATTTTTAATGATTAGTATATATGCCAAGTATCAATCCCCAAATGAAACCACTCGTGAGATATTGTTATTCAATGAAATGCACGTTTACCCCCTTAACACCTATTTAGAACCTGAATATTCAAAACTCTTACCTTAGTGGACGTTTTCGACATAAAACGAACATATCCCCAAAATTTCATGTTTCCAACTTCAATAATTTTGGCTGGGCGATGATGAGTGAGTGAGTCAGTCAGGACATTTTCTTTCATTTATATTTGATAATTTCACCCCTCCCCATGAACCCCTTAAATTGGATTTATGAAACAAACGGTCGAACACCTATTTACTTATTTAAAGCTGATTTCCCCCCGAGTTTGATGAGTGAGTAAGTGAGTCAATCAGTTAGGACACTTTCTTTCCTGTTTTATCCCCCCAGAATTTCACCCCTCTCCCAGGGCCCCTTAAATTGGATTTATGAAAAAACGGTCGAACACATATTTACTTGTATTTTAAGCTGTTTTATCCCGCCGAATTTCAAACTTCTCGCCTATGTCGTTTAAGAGATACACGCTCCGTTAAGAATCCCTCAGTCCCCAATTTTCACCCCTTTCACCTCATAATATACACCACATCGATAAACGTTTAGATATATGTCTGATTATTTTTAATGATTAGTTTATATACCGAATATCACATCTCGAAAGAAACAACTCATGAGATATCGTTATTCAATGAAATGCACGTTTACCCCCTTAACATCTCTTTAAAACCCGAATAAAGAAAAATCATTCCTTAGTTGACGTTTTGACATACAGCGAACATATTCCCAAAATTTCATTTTTCCAACATTAATAGTATTCGCTGGGCGTGATGGGTGAGTGAGTCAGACAGGACATTTTCCTTCAATTATTTTTACCAGAATTTCACCCCTCCCCATGGGCCCCTTAAATTGGATTGATGAAAAAACGCTTGAACACCTATTAACTTATTTTTTAGCTGTCTTTTTCCCCTGAGTTTGATGAGTGAGTGAGTTAGTCAGTCGCTTAGGACACTTTCTCTCCTTTTTTCCCCCAGAATTTCACCCCACCCCATTGGCCCCTTAAATTAATTTATAAAAAACCGGTCGAACACCGATTTACTTAATTTTTTAGCTGATTTTTTTCGCTGAGTTTCAAATTTCTCGCCTATGTCGTTTAAGAGATAGGCCTACACGCTCCGTTAGGAATCCTTCAACCCCCAATTTTCATCCCTTTCACCTCATAATAATACACCACATCGAAAAACCCTTAGACACATGTCTGCTTATTTTTAATGATTAGTTTATATGCCGAGTATCACATCCACAAATGAAACCACTCGTGAGATATTGTTATTCAATGAAATGCAGGTTTAACCCCCTTAAGACCCCTTTAGAGCCTGAATATCAAAAAATCCTCCCTTAGTGTACGGTTTTGAGATACAACGAACATATCCCCAGAATGCCATGGTTCCAACTTCAATATTTTTGACTGGGCGATCATGAGTGAATGAGTCAGGACATTTTCTTTCATTTTTTTCTTCAGAATTTCATCCCTCCCGATGAACCCCTTCAATATGATTGATCAAAAAACTGTCGAACAGCTATTAACTTACTTTAAAGCAGTTCCCCCCCCCCCCCCCCGAGTTTGATGAGTGAGTCAGTCAGTCAATCAGGACACTTTATTTCCTGTTTCCCCCCTTCCCCCCAGAATTTCACCCCTCCCAATGGGCCCCTTAAATTGGATTTATGAAAAAACGGTCAAACACATATTTACTTATTTTTATGCTGATTTTTTCCGCTGAGTTTCAATCTCCTCGCCTATGTCGTTTAAGAGATACACGCTCCGTTAGGAATCTTTCAATTCTTACTTTTCACCCCTTTCACCTCATAATATACACCACATCGAAAACCCCTCAGAGACGTGTCTTCTTCCTTTTTAATGATGAGTTTATATGTCGTGTATCATATCCCCCAATGAAACCAATCGGGAGATATTGTTATTCAATGGAATGCAGGTTTAACCCCCTTAAGACCCCTCCAGAACCTGAATATCCGAAAATCCTCCCTTAGTAGACGGTTTTGACATACAATGAACATATCCCCAAACTGTCATGTTTCTAACTTCAATAATTTTGGCTGGGCGATGATGAGTGTGTGAGTGAGTGAGTGAGTCAGGACATTATCTTTCAATTTTCGTTTTTCAGAATTTCACCCCTCCCCATGAACCCCTTAAATTTGATTTAATAAAAAAAACTGTCGAACAGCTATTTACTTACTTTAAAGCAGTTTTTTTCCCCTGAGTTTGATGAGTGAGTGAGTCAGTCAATCAGTTAGGACACTTTCTTCCTGTCCCCCCCCCCCCCAGAATTTCACCCCTCCCCATGGGCCCCTTAAATTGGATTTATGAATAAACGGTCAAACACATATTTACGTATTTTGTATGCTGATTGTTATCCGCTGAGTTTCAAACTCCTCACCTATGTCGTTTAAGAGATACACGCTCCGTGAGGAATTCTTCAACCCCCAATTTTCAACCCTTTCTCGTCATAATAATACACCACATCGAAAAACCCTTAGACACATGTCTGCTTATTTTTAATGATTAGTTTATATGCCGAGTATCACATCCACAAATGAAACCACTCGTGAGATATTGTTATTCAATGAAATGCAGGTTTAACCCCCTTAAGACCCCTTTAGAGCCTGAATATCAAAAAATCCTCCCTTAGTGTACGGTTTTGAGATACAACGAACATATCCCCAGAATGCCATGGTTCCAACTACAATATTTTTGACTGGGCGATCATGAGTGAATGAGTCAGGACATTTTCTTTCATTTTTTTCTTCAGAATTTCATCCCTCCCGATGAACCCCTTCAATATGATTGATCAAAAAAACTGTCGAACAGCTATTAACTTACTTTAAAGCATTTCCCCCCCCCCCCCCGAGTTTGATGAGTGAGTCAGTCAGTCAATTAGTTAGGACACTTTATTTCCTGTTTCCCCCCTCCCCCCCCCCAGAATTTCACCCCTCCCCATGGGCCCCTTAAATTGGATTTATGAAAAAACGGTCAAACACATATTTACTTATTTTTTATGCTGATTTTTTCCGCTGAGTTTCAATCTCCTCGCCTATGTCGTTTAAGAGATACACGCTCCGTTAGGAATCTTTCAATTCTTACTTTTCACCCCTTTCACCTCATAATATACACCACATCGAAAACCCCTCAGAGACGTGTCTTCTTCCTTTTTAATGATGAGTTTATATGTCGTGTATCATATCCCCCAATGAAACCAATCCGGAGATATTGTTATTCAATGGAATGCAGGTTTAACCCCCTTAAGACCCCTTCAGAACCTGAATATCCGAAAATCCTCCCTTAGTAGACGGTTTTGACATACAATGAACATATCCCCAAACTGTCATGTTTCTAACTTCAATAATTTTGGCTGGGCGATGATGAGTGTGTGAGTGAGTGAGTGAGTCAGGACATTATCTTTCAATTTTCGTTTTTCAGAATTTCACCCCTCCCCATGAACCCCTTAAATTTGATTTAATAAAAAAAACTGTCGAACAGCTATTTACTTACTTTAAAGCAGTTTTTTTCCCTGAGTTTGATGAGTGAGTGAGTCAGTCAATCAGTTAGGACACTTTCTTCCTGTCCCCCCCCCCCCCCAGAATTTCACCCCTCCCCATGGGCCCCTTAAATTGGATTTATGAATAAACGGTCAAACACATATTTACGTATTTTGTATGCTGATTGTTATCCGCTGAGTTTCAAACTCCTCACCTATGTCGTTTAAGAGATACACGCTCCGTTAGGAATCTTTCAATCCCCACTTTTCACCCCTTTCACCTCATGATATACACCACATCCAAAAACCCTCAGACTCGTGTCTTCTTATTTTTAAGGATGAGTTTACGTGCCGAGTATCACATCCCCCAATGAAACCAATCGGGAGATATTGCAATTCAATGAAATGCAGGTCTACCCCCTTAACACCCCCTTTAGAACCTGAATATCCAAAAATCCTCTCTTAGTGGGCATTTGCGGCCCTTTGGGAAGCTGCATACCAAATTTCATTCCAATCCGTCGGTGGTTTCTGAGATTTCGTGATGAATGAATGAGTGAGTGAGTGGTATTTGACAAATATATATAGTAGATGAGAGTGTCAAGTCTTTGTTATGCTAAACTCGGTTGACAGTGCTGTGTGAGTAGTTGAGTAACTAACGGGATTTCAAGTAAAGATCCTCTTTTTCTATACCGGTAGTGCAGAGCAGACCTGGAATCCAGTCGGCCGTGTCTCGACTTTAGCTATGTTGCCATGGAAACTATCTGGCTTGCCATTCCTTCATGAGTATATTTTATGATTTGATTAGCCTGTGCTTGAGTGCAAAAGGGCCGAAATCAGAAGAATGAGAAAGACTATCGAAAATTCATGTAGCCAGCGGTTCCTTCTGGATCCTAAACTATGTGTATGCAAAATTTGGTTGAGATTGGCGGAACGGTGTAGATTTGTATACGGAACAGACCCACATACATACCCACATACATACAGACTTTCACTTTTATATATAAGATATACACTATATACTGTATGCTTAAGATAATAACGCGTGAGTATTTATATATCAATAAATTTAAAAAAAATAAGTAAAGAAAATTGAAGCCTCTAAGATTTAAACCTCTAACCTTCAGATTATGTGTCCAACACGCTACCCCGCTGCTACAGATGCTCACTAAACCTAGCAACGTTACATACGGGGCTAAATGACCATGATGTCTAAACTTCTCAAATGAAACAAAACAACAATAGTTGTTTAGAACAACTGCATGTCTTTTATTTTGTATTGGAATCAACGATTTCATTAGCGTTTTCTGCCGTTTTTATAAACCATTTGATACCAAATTTGTATTATTTAGTTCAGTACATTCCTGGAAGATTATCAAGCTACTAAAATATGGACTAACGAGCAAACAATAGCCTCCATTTTTACCCAACAGGACGGCACGGCCCAGCAAGATACGGCACGGTCGGCCCGAACTGTCAGTCACTTTTATGGTATAATATCCTATTCTATTGCTAATATCCTACGGGTTACCTCCTTGAGGACAGTTTAAACCACCCTCTGTACGATAAACGCATTTCGCGACGCTAGGCCTTGCTGAATTGTAAGTAACTGTTAGGCTATAATACTTGCATGATTCATATGTCCGCCTTCTTGAAACTATTTGGTTGATGGCCTTGTAGTTTGGGCAAATGACACTTCCCGCATTAAGTGGGTAGAGTTCGGATGGTTAGTTTAGTCGTAATTTGATTTAAGTTTAGAACACTTGGGTGGGCACCATTTCTTTTTCGTTATGATGGCGGCGATTTACAACATGGCACTGAGTTCTCCCTTGCTAGTGCTACCTCCGTACCAAAGGTGGTTCAATTTGGTTTCGTTGTGTTTGAATTGATAGGGGGGATCGATTTGCACACATACAAGGCCGCCATCTTCAATCAATTTGGCTGATTACCTTGTAATTTGGTCAAAAGTCTCTTCACACTTGAAGATACGTTGTTGGAACATTTGGTAGAGATCAGATGATTAGGGTAGTCGTAATGTGATTTAAGCTTTGAACATTTGGGTGGATACATTCCATTTCCGTCAAGATGGTGGCGATATAAAACATGCACTGAGGTGTCCTTCGCTAGTGCTACGTCAGTACGAAATTTCGTTCAATTCGGTTTCAACGTGTTTGAATTGATAAGGTGGAGGGGCACACACACACACTCACACACTCAGACAGACAGACTAGCAGCTTTCGGCCTGTTTAGATCTCATAAGTCTACATTCAATTTTTGCAAAATTCGAAAGTAGGCTATAAAGTAGGCTTATGGGATCACCTTTTGTCCATGTGTGTATGCTATGTGTGTGTCCCCCTAATAATATCTTAACAGCTGGAGTGATTTCAATGGAATTCGGGAAGGTATATTGTTCGACCCCGACCGTGCCCTTCAAATATTATTACATCTCACCAATATAAAATGGCGTCTGTGCGAAATATTTCAACGGCATTCTATATCTCCGAAACTAATACCGATATCACCCTGAGATTTTGTACGGTGATAAAGGCCATTACAAGACGTTCACCTATGTGACTTTCAAAATCCTGTTAAGTACAAAACGAACGTGGCGGCCAAGTGAATTTGAAACAATTAAATAGAATTTTCTCGCGATTTAACCATCCGAACGCAGTGAAACTTGGTACAGCAAATTGCAATGCAATGGCATCTAATTTATATTTTAATAAATATTCAAATTGACCTTTCTCGCGATTTGACCATCCGAGCGCAGTAAAACTTGGTACGGTAAATGCTTATACACACTTTAATCCACTGACATATAATTTATTTACTAGCACAACTACAAGTCCTACCAAAAGGTTAAATACACATGCGTATTTCATGAATTCCACTGCTGTCCATAAACGTTTGATATTAGGCACGTGGTACTTTACAGGTAAATGGAACGTGTTCAAAGGAACATTTGATGAAACAGTCATTAGACTATCGAACCACATTTTGAACTTATTTTTTGTTTAAATTAATGAATTAAAATTGTTATATTTTAACATAATAAGAGATCAGTGCAGTCTAATATGAGGATAACAATCATGAATTTTGTTATGAAAAAACACAGATACCTGTGGAGTATTTTAAATGGTAATAATGTAACATAATAAGTTTCCATTTAAATATGTCCCGTTTTATAGCTCTAAAAAGAACCTCGGAAAGAAACCCTAGCAATCCCTCAAACCGAGTGAGAAATGCAGCGAGACTAAAGTCGTTCTTGATCCAAATATTGCTGGATCCTGTAGTACGGTATTGACACTACAACATGACATAAAAATGATCTCACTAAGTTGAAGGGTTTCCCGCCCAACCAGGGTCAACCGATGTATGTTTTATGACCTTTTTCTGCGGTTCTCCTTTGAGCTATAAAACGGGGGACATTTTCTATTTGAATCGTATTATGTTGTAGTCTTACAATTTAAATATTCCACAGATATCTGTGTTTCTCTATAACAAAAATCATCACTGTAATCCCCATATCAGACTGTACATATCTCATCAAATATATAGAGCCTATTTTCATTTATCCTACTTATGCTAATTGCCTCTATCAACATACAAAATTTCAGTTTGATTGCTGTAATACATTCGTAGATATTGAGAACTGTCTAAGTATTTCGGATGGTCGCCATGTTGGATTTTCATATATTTAGGTCTTAAAGTTATGTACTATTACATGAATATTATTGTGTAGGTGTAGTAAACAAACATCAGTCGCATGATTAGGACACAAGAAATGAAAATCAGACTTGAAAATTTCGCAGAGCTGCCATCTTGTGGTTATGAAAACAATTGAAGTAAATTAGATGCCAGTGGATTAAAATTTGTATAAGCATTTACAATACCAAGTTATACTGCGCTCGGATGGTTAAATCGCGAGAAACATCCACTTAAATATTTATATTTTGCGTCGCCGCCATGTTGGATTTGTGCTCACCAGGTTATTGAAAGTCCTATAGGTGAACTTATGATTATAGCCTCTATCAACATACACAATTTCAGTGTGATTGCTATCATAGATAAATAGATATTGAGAGCCGTCTAAATATCTCGTTTGGTCGCCATTTTGGATTTTTATATATGTAGGCCATAGAGTTATATACTATTAGATGACGATTTTTGCTTAGGTACATTATTCAAACGTTCACTTCGATGGCATGATAAATACACGAGAAATGAAAACTTAATTTTAAAATTGCGCATAGCCGCCATCTTGAGGTTATGTGAACAATTGAACTAAATTAGATGCCAGTGCATTACAATGGGTATAAAAATGTACTGTACCATATTTCACTGCTCCCAGATGTTTAAATCACGAGAAAAGTCTATTAAAATGTTTTACTTTCGCTTGGTCGCCATGTTCGTGTTGTATATTCTTGAAAGTCTCATAGCTAGAATCCTTTACCACCGTTCAATATTTCAGGATGATATCAGTAATATTTTCGTGGATATAGAATGCCGGTAAAACAATTCGCACAGCCGCCATATTGAGGTTTTCTAGACAATTGAACTAAATTAGATACCAGTGCATTACATTGTGTCTAAGCATTTGCTATACCAAGTTTCATCCCAAGAAAAGTCTATTTAAAAGATTCAACATCACTTGGCCGCCATGTTCGTTTTGTAGTTAACAGGTTTTTGAAAGTCCCATAGGTGAACTTCTAGTAGTGCCCATTATCACCGTAGAAAATTACAGGGTGATGTCAGTAATACTTTTGGTTATATGGAATGCCGGTGAAATATTTCTCATAGCCGCCATGTTGGACTGGTGAGAGGTAATAAAATTTGAAGGGCACGTTCGGGGTCGACTGATATATTTCTGACCTTACCGAGTTACATTGATATCGCTCCAGTCATTTAGAAGTTTTTAGGAGGACACACACATATACGCACACACGGACAAAAAGTGATCCCATAAGCCTATTTTTTCATAAAATGAAAATAGGCTTAAGAATAGCGACTTTTCGAGTTCAAAATGAGATTTGTATTGTTAAGTGGATATTTGTGTAACATAACATAACATAACATATTCAAAATGAGGTGTTATAGTTCAATGAATATATCAGCAAATGTTCCTCTGAACACGCTCTAGTTACCTGTAAAGTTAATGCCTGATTGTGAGATGAGACCAAATGTTCATGGACATGAGAGGAATTCATGAAATAGTGATGTGTGCTACTTTTGGTACGACCTGTAGTCAATTTGTGATTTTTAGCCGATTTACATTTATGAAACAAGAAGTTCCGTGACGAATTAAACTGCCTGCTTTTCTTAAAATTTAAGATTCATGCCAATGATTAATCTATATGGATCTATCTGGAATAATGACAAAATTAAGTTGGTAATATCGAAATTTCTAATCAGTTCGAAATGCTGTATACCTGGCATAATGTAGCCTAAAAGAAAACTACAGTTGGCAGCCCTGGTGACTGAATATATTCTTAGTTCCATCTCTTAAGGTACAGAATACAAAATTTGGTTGAGTCCAATGGATAGCATGGACGTTACATGCAATTAAGCATTGGATTTAACAGCGCGCGTAAAATCATGACGGCAGCAATGACAAACATGTATTGGTCAGAAATAATCTGAAATAATCTGATCTATTGTTGTGTCAATTTTGAATGAAATCCATTAGTTAGTATAGAAGTTACATGCATTTTAAAATGGGACCTATCAGCAGGCTTAGAATCTTGTTGGCAGCACTGGCATAGGCCTATATTAGTTACTCCAAATTAATCCAGAATGCCAGGTACTATACGTGTGCAACGTTTATAGCAATTGGCTTGCATACTTTCTGATATATTGATATTAGGGTAACAAAAATAGAGGCAGTATTTATTAACAGTTGGCAGCTCTGGTTACTCTTAAGAATTGGCATAGTCATATCTGTTATGGTACACATAGCACATACGAAATTTGGTTGAAATCCAAATGATAGTATAGAAGTTACATGTATTTAAATTTGGACCTCTCAGCAGGCTTAGAATCATGTTGGTAGCACTGACGTATATAAGTTACACCAAATTAATATAAAATGTCAGGTACTATACGTCTGCATAGTTTAAAGCTGCCGGCTTGCATACTTTCTGATATATTGATATTAGGGTAACAAAAATAGAGACAGTATTTATTAACAGTTGGCAGCCCTGGTTACTCTTAAGAATCGGCATAGTCATATATATTATGGTACACATAGCACACACGAAATTTGGTTGAAATCCAAATGATAGTATAGAAGTTACATGTATTTAAAGTTGGACCTCTCAGCAGGCTTAGAATCATGTTGGTAGCACTGACGTATATAAGTTACTCCAAATTAATATAGTATGTCAGGCACTATACGTGTGCATGGTTTAAAGCTGTCGGCCTCCATACTTTCTGATATATGGGTATTTGGATTTAAAAAATGAGAGCATTTATTAACAGTTGGCAGCTCTGGTGGCTCTTAAGAATACGCTCAGTCATACCTGTTAATGTACTCATAGCACAAACGAAATTTGGTTGAAATCCATTTGATAGTGTAGAAGTTATATGCATTTAAAGTTTCGACCTCTCAGCAGGCTTATAATCATTTTGGCAACACTGCCATGTATGGCCTCCTGGAAATTAAACTGAAATATTATTATCTATACGTGTGCCAATTTTGAAATAGCTCCCTTTTATCCCTTCCAAGATATCGAACATGGAGCTCAAATTTCAATTGCGATTTTTCAGCAGTTGGTAGCACTGACATCATTTTCAAATATGGCGGTGAGATATTCAGGTATAGGTCTTTACTCCTACCAAATATTGTTTCGATTGCTGCAGCCGTTTAGGAGTTGATAGGGGGGGGGGGGGACACATACACGGCCAGACAGACAGACAGAAGGACAGACAGACACACATTTGCCCGATCTCATAAGTCTACTTTTCCTCATTTTTGCAAAATGTGAAAAGTAGGCTAAACATAGGCATATGAGATCACCTTTTGTCAGTGTGTGTGTATGTAAGTGCGTATGTGTGTTTGTGTGTTTGTTCGTTTGTTTGTTTGTTTGTTTGTGTGACCCCATCTGATAACTTCTAAACGTCTGGAGCGATTTCAGTGAAACTCGGTAAGTTTATAGCACCATTTTGGCCGACCCCAACTGAGAACTGAGCACTTCAAATTTTATTACGTCTCACCAATCCATCTTGGCGGCTGTGCGAAATATTTCACCGGCATTCCATATCTACGAAACGATTACCGATATCACCCTGACGTTTTGTACGGTGATAAAAGGTACTACTAGAATTTCACCCATGAGACTTTCGAAAGACTGTTAAGTACAAAACGAACATGCCAGCTAAGCGAAGTTGAAACATTTGAATGGACTTCTCTCGTAATTTTACCATCCAATCGCATTGAAACTTGGTACAGCAAATGTTAATACACATTATAATGGACTGACATCGTTTAATTGCTTACATAATCTCAAGATGGCGGCTGTGCGAGGTTTTAAAATTAATCTTTTATTTGTTGTGTCGTAATCATGCGAACGAAGTGAAAGTTAGAATAATGAACCTACGCAATAATTTTAATTTAATGGTACATGATGATGATAGCAAACACTCGTCTCGAGTAGGTTGGCCTTCCAATGCTGAATGACTCTTCATCGATGAGTCCGGAGGTGACTAAAAAGCCCAATGCGGGAGAGACACAGTTTCCCGCAGTGATGACAGGTAGTATCAGGTCCAGGTGAGACATCCGCATTCTTTCCATGTCTTCTAATGCACACTCTGTTCTTTCTGCGTTGCCTCCGATCTTCTATCAAACGTCGGCGGTTTTCTTCAAAAAGTATCGCACCACGATGAACAATTGATCTCCAGGATGAGCGATCAAGAGCTAAGGTCTCCCAGTTGTTGATATTAATATGGCACATTTGCATATTAGCCTTTAGTACGTCTTTGAATCGCTTCCTCGGACCTCCCACACAGCGCTTGCCCTCAGTTAGTTCAGAGCAAAACACTTGCTTGGGAATGCGATTATTGGGCATGCGGATTACGTGTCCTGTCCATCGCAGCTGACGTTTTAAAAGCATGGCTTCAACACTGGTAGTCTGTGCTTCTTCGAGAATGCTGGTGTTTGTGCGTTTGTCTTGCCATGTGACACGAAGAATTCTCCTCAAACAACGCTGGTGATATTGCTCCAGCTTTTTAAAATGACGTCTGTAGCATGTCCAGGATTCAGATCCGTAAAGCAAGGTGGGAACTACAACCGAGTTGTACACAAGGATCGTCGTTGCAGCATTGATATCATGGTTGTCAAAAACTCTAGACCTCAATCTTGCAAAGGATGCCCCAGCACGGTTAATCCTGTGTTGGATTTCGGAATCTATATTTGCACTTGATGACAGGGTGCTGCCAAGATAAGAAAAGGCGTTAACTTCTTGAAGCTTCGCTCCGTCGATGGTGACATTGATGTTTCTTTGTCCTTGTCCAGGGGCTGGTTGGTAGAGGACTTGGGTTTTACTGGTGTTAAGTTTCAGCCCAATCTTTTTGTATGCTGAAGAAAAAGCATTCAGGATTTTCCTAAGTTCGTCCTCTGATTGAGCTACTACTGCATTATCATCAGCGTACTGTAACTCAACCAATGCAGCAGGAGATGTTCGAGTCCTTGCCTTTAGACGGCTCAAATTAAAGATCTTCCCATCCATCCTGTAAGTTATCTGTATGCCTGTAGGAAGATCATCTTTGACTAACTGCATGACAGTGGCAACGTACAGTGAAAACAATGTAGGGGCAATCACACAGCCTTGTTTAACGCCGGTATTATTATGAAATGGTTCTCCAATCGAGTCGTTACCAATGACATTTGCCTTCATATCATTGTGGAGTAGTCTTAAGATGGTAATACATTTCAGTGGAAAACCATACAATGCTAAAATCTTCCACAAGGCTTCACGGTTTACCGAGTCAAATGCCTTACTGAGGTCTATAAAGGCAATATAAAGAGGTCTATTTTGCTCTCTACATTTCTCCTGAAGCTGACGAACAGTGAATATCATATCTGCAGTTCCTCTAGAAGGCCTGAAACCACATTGGCTCTCTGGGAGTATTTTCTCCACCAGGGATAGAATACGATTCGCCAAAATACGAGCAATAAGCTTTCCAAGGCATGATAACAAAGATATACCACGATAGTTGTTGCAGTCTGCACTATCACCTTTCTTAAATATGGGAACTATCAGACTATCTCTGAAATCAGCAGGCATTTTTTCAGTTCTCCAAAGTTTAATGATAAGATCATGTATGTGGCTTATGAGTTCCTCACCTCCTTCTTAGAGAGCTTCCGCTGGTATTCCATCACATCCAGTGGCTTTGTGTCTCTTTGCTTGATTAATAACACACTGAACCTCATCTAGTGTTGGCAGGGTACCGAGTTCTTCCTTGATGGGTGCTTGTTCTAATATATCATACACCTGCTCATCAATAACTGAGTCCTGGTTCAAGAGGTCTTCAAAATGCTCCTTCCACCTATTCATGATGGAGTATTGATCTTTTAGAAGTGTACTTTTGTCACTGGACCAAAGTGGATTTCTACCAAACGTGGAGGGGCCATAAATCGCTTTTGTGGCTTGGAAGAACTGTCGCGAATCTTTGTCTGCTAGATATTGCAGCTCTTTAGCTTTGGATGTCCACCATGCATTTTTGAGAGCATGAGTTCCTCTTTGGACATTTGCCTTCGCAAGACAAAATGCTTCTTTCTTAGTACGGGAGTTCATATCTTTTCTCCAAGTTTGCAAGGCTTTTCTCTTTTCTGAGATTAATGCTTCTATTTCTTCATCATTTTCATCAAACCAGTCTTGATGTTTCCTGGTCTTATATACCAGCGTTTCCTTGCAAGCATTCTGAATAGCGGTCTTCAGACTCTCCCAGTGCAGTGTTACATCTGGATGGTATTCCTGTGGCAGGGTCTGGCTAAGCAACTCTTTATATTGGGAGATATGCTCTGACTTACCAAACTTCTCGGTATCAAAAACATGCCTACAGCTCTTCTGTTGCTTCCTCCTCTGTGTGGACAATGGTATACGCATAACTGATCTGATAAGCCGGTGATCTGTCCAACAGTCATCGGCTCCTGTCATTGCTTTGGTGATAAGAACATCTCGTAAATCTTTCTTGTGTACAATCACATAGTCTATAAGATGCCAGTGCTTCGATCTAGGGTGCTGCCATGATGTTTTAAAGCGATTCTTTTGGCGAAAGATAGTATTGGTGATTACCAATTCATGTTCAGTGCATTTGGAGAGCAGTCTGATACCATTGGAGTTTTCGCTCCCAACTTCCTCCTTACCAATGACACCATTCCAAACATTGTAGTCCCTGCCCACTCTAGCGTTAAAATCTCCGAGTAAGATGATCCTATCTTCACGGTTGATGTGTGATAGGACGGTATCCAGATCTGAATATAACCTTTCCTTAATGTCATCATCAGCATCTAGTGTGGGGGCGTATGCGCTGATCACCGTGGCATGCTGGTTGTTATATAACCGAAGTCTTAGTGTCATGAGGCGTTCATTATACCCAGTTGGAAGCTCTGACAGATCCTTGAGAAGCTTGCTCTTAATGGCAAAGCCAACTCCATGTATTCTGTGTTCGTCCTCACGTTTACCCTTCCAAAAGAAGCTGTACCCTGCACCTTGCTCATTCAACTGACCTTCCTCAGCAAGACGGGTCTCCTGAAGTGCTGCTATGTCAATGTCATATCTCCGTAGCTCTCTACCCACAATAGCAGTTCTCCTTTCAGGTCTCTCATTTGCGGGGTCATCAGTGAGTGTTCTTACATTCCAGGTTGCAAAATAAAATTTGTTACTTATACATTTTCGACCGCATGGAGGTGACACCTTTGGACGCGGCTATCCAATCGGTAGTATAAGTGGCTGACTATGTTTAGGGCACCTTTTCTAGCCCCTTCCCCATGTGGGGTGAGCAGAGTGGACCCTAAATAGGACTGCTCAGTCGTAGTTGCAGCGGCCGAATTGCTCTACAGCCACAACCCTAAGCAAGACGACCGATCACACATCTACCGCCTACGTGCCAAGTTATCACTAGAGGCTCCCAGACATCACAATCCTGCCCCCGTCGCAACTTCTTGATCGCCGCAGGACTTTGAAGAAAGTCAATGTTGTTGGAAGACTGCTGTGCGTGAAATCTTTTTACGTGAGAATGTTGCTGCACATCAACAAACGCACATTACTTGATGACTTAGGAAAGATGTTCAATGGCAAGCAAATGCAAGACGATTGAATAAATCCTAGTCACTGCAGCCTTCATCCGCCATTCCAGCCAAGGAGGGACTCATTGCCCTTATGCCTGGTCCGCCGTTGAGGACTTTCTATGCCGTTGACCACAGGTGGTTCATCCGCCTTTAAGGAAAGTTTCCTGTCCCAAGGGCAAGAGAGTGCCCTAACCACTACCAGCTCATTCGCCTCCCTGGGGAGCCGGTGGCATGGTAGTGGGGGACTCCTTATCCCAGGAGTCACTCGGTCGTCAGAGCCTCGTTAGTCTAAAGCAGGGTGCACCACGTGCAGGTGAGGTTGACATTTGAGTAGAAAGCCTACCCCTTACACCCCAATGGTACATAGCTCTATGGCCTATACATATAACAATCCAACGTGGCGACCATCCGAAAAATATAGACGGTTCTTAATATCTACGAATCTATCACAGCAATCAAACTGATATTTGTATGTTTACAGAGACAATTAACATAAGTAGGATATATAACAAGTAGTTCCGTGAAGAACTATACAGCCTATTTTCATATATCCTGCTCATGTTAATTGCTTCTATCAACATACAAAATTTCAGTTTAATTGCTGTAACAGATTCGTAGATACTGAGAACCGTCTAAATATTTCAGATGGTCGCCAGGTTGGATTTTTATTTTTGTACTATTACATTAAGATTATTGTGTACGTGTGGTATTCAAACTTCAATCGCATGATTAGAACACAAGAAGTAAAAACGAGATTTTAAAATTACGCACAGCAGCCATCTTGTGATTATGCAAACAATTGAAATAAATTAGATGCCAGTGGATCAACATTTGTATAAGCATTTAACGTGCAACGTTTCATGGCACTCAGATAGTTAATTCGTGAGAAACGTCCATTTAAATATTTATACTTCGCGTCACCGCCATGTTGGATTTGTGCTCACCAGGATACTCGAAGTCCTATAGGAGAACATATGTTCACAGTCTCTATGAACCTAAAAACATCTGTTTGGTTGCTGTAAAAGATTCATAGATATTGAGAACCGTCTAAATATTTCGGAAGCTCGCCATTTAGGATTGTTATATGTATAGGCCATAGAGTTATGTACCATTCAAGGACAATTATTGCCTAGGTTCATTATTCAAACTTTCACTTCGATCGCATGATTACGACACAAGAAATAAAAACATAATTTTAAAATTTCGCACAGCCGCCATCTTGAGGTTATGTAAACAATTGAATTAAATTAGATGGCAGTGCATTACAATCTGCAAAATCATTTACTGTACCATATTTCACTACGCTCAGAGAGTTAAATCACGAGAAAAGTCTATTAAAATATTTCAAATTCGCTTGGTCGCCATGTTCGTTTTGTACTTTGCAGGTTTATGAAATATACATAGGTAAACTTGTAACAGTACCCTTTATCACCGTACAAAATTGCAGGGTGATATCTGTAATAGTTTCGGAGATATAGAATGTCAGTGAAATATTTCGCACAGCCGCCATTTTGAAGTTATGCAAACAATTGTACTAAATTAGACTCCAGTGCTTTACAATGTGTTTAAACATTTGCTGTACCCAGTTTCATTACGTTTGGATAGTTAAATCACGAGAAAAGTCTTTTTAAAAGTCTCAACTTCGCTTGGCCGCCATGTTGGTTTTGTAGTCACCAGGTTTTTGAAAGTCACATAGGTGAACGTCTAGTAGCGCCCTTTATCACCGTACACAATTTCAGGGCGATATCGGTAATAGTTTCGGAGATATTGAATGCTTGTGAAATATTTCGCACAGCCGCCATGTTGGATTGGTGAGACGTAACAAAATTTGAAGGGCACGGTCGAGGTTGCCGGGAATAGCGCCATGAACTTACCGAGTTTCATTGAAATCGCTCCAGCCGTTTAGATTTTATTAGGGGGACACACACACACACCTCACACACACACACACACGCACGCACACACACACGGACAAAAGGTGATCTCATAAGCCTATTTTTTCAAAATTGAAAATAGGCTAAAAATAGGACCAATTGTTTGCTTTTTGTTGAGATACAGTGCAGGAAGGGGAGGTGACAGCTGCTTGGAAACGACCACACATCGCTCAACAGCTAAGTTCACAATCCACAATAACCTGATCATTTGATAAGAATTACATAATGACACTAAGCAATCTAACTTGAAAGTGAATCACCACTATCAGTATCTCAACAAAATTCACATAGGCCTGTCGTAACTGGTTGTGCTAATTTAATTACTACTATTATGTATGAATTGTAGCCAATGGCCAGAGCAGGGTATTTGAACGCCCGTGGGCTCCCAGCAAGTTTAATTTCAAGTAGTTCCAACTTTGGCTACCAGATGCCACTGCCATTAGCACCTAGCTGCAAACATTGGAACTTGATATATAGTTTCTAACCAATCAAGTATAACCTATTCATTTGGCTACACGCTAACAATTATGGTGGTAGGTTCATTTACATGTCATTGACATGGACCCGCCAGCTTTACTTTCCCTTCGAAGGAAGGATTTTAACGCTTTTAAAAATCCGACGACTTAGGCCGGGTTTGAACCCGCGATCTTGGACATGGCTGTTCATCATGCTACCGACTACTCCACCGAAGCCGCTTTAATGTCTACTGCAACTGATTAAGTGTATATATTGTAAATACCATCACCTATACTTGTAGACATAGATTTAACATACTAATGTAAAGGATCTGATGATGATCGCTTGACGATTGAAACTGGTCATCCAAGTGTATTTATTTATCTCATGTAAATGGCTTTTATGATTAGGGACCCACTCGTTGACCGACTGATAAACGTTTAAATTCGAGGTTGAATGATATCTTAGTTACCAAATCAAAATGAATATGATGTCGACTGCACTAATGACTGAGAACAGGATAAATGGAAGGATGTATGATAAAGGACAACCATATATGCACTATTTCATTACAGCTGCAACAAGAAATCCTAAGATATCAAAAACTCACTGAAATTTTGGGGCCTACTGTAATCACTCACCGAATCCTGCTAAGTCACTCTAAGAACACTAATAAAATACCAAGCAAGTAGAAGAAAGTTAATAAACTTCCTTTAATGGAAGTTGCGTATAATTACAGTCCGAGATCTTTGTTTTTAACGTGAAATATTTCAGCAAACATTTATATATAAAATTTCGCACAGCCGCCATCTTGAGGTTATATAAAGAATTGAACTAAATTAGATGTCAGTTCATTACAATGTGTATAAACATTTGCTGTACCATTTGCTGCGCTCGAAAGGTTAAATCGCGAGAAACATGTATTAAAATTTTTGAACTTTGCATGGCAATCATGTTCGTTTCTTACTTAACAGGCTTCTAAAGGTCACATAGGTGAACTTCTAGGAGTGCCGTTTATCACCGTACAAAATTTTAGGGTGATATCGGTAGTAGTTTTGGAGATATAGGGTGCCGGTGAAATATTTCGTACAGCCGCCATGTTGGATTGGTGAGAAGTATTAAAATTTGAAGGGCACGGTCGGGGTCGACCAGAATAGTACTATGTCCTTACAGAATTTCATTGAAATCGTTTTAGCCGATTAGATGTTAGGGAGGGGGGGGGGGGGGGACACACTCCCACGGACGCACACACTTACTCACACACACGGACAAATGGTGATCTTAATTAGCCTACTTTTCACATTTTGCAAAAATGTGGAAAAAGTAGACTTATGAGATCGGGCAAATGTGTGTCTGTCTGTCTGTCTGTCCTTCTGTCTGTCTGGCTGTGTGTGTCCCCCCCCCCCCCCCATCAACTCCTAAACGGCTGCAGCAATCGAAACAAAATTTGGTAGGAGTAAAGATCTATACCTGAATATCTCACGCCCATATTTGAAAATGACGTCAGTGCTACCAACTGCTGAAAAATCGCAATTGAAATTTGAGCTCCATGTTGGATATCTTGGAAGGTATGAATAGGAACTATTTCAAAATTGGCACACGTATAGATAATAATGTTGCAGTTTAATTTCCAGGAGGCCATACATCGCAGTGTTGCCAAAATGAATATACGCCTTCTGATAGGTCCAAATTTTAAATGCATATAACTTCTACACTATCAATTGGATTTCAACCAAATTTCGTATGTGCTATGTGTACATAAACAGTCATGACTGAACGTGTTATTAAGATCCACCAGGGCTGCCAACTGTTAATAAATGCTCTCAATTTATTTTATCCAAATACCAATATATCAGAATGTATGCCAGCCGACAGCTTTAAACTATGCACACGTATAGTACCTGACATTCTATATTAATTTGGAGAAACTTATATACGTCAGTGCTACCAACATGATTCTAAGCCTGCTGAGAGGTCCAACTTTAAATAGATATAACTTCTATACTATCATTTGGATTTCAACCAAATTTCGCGTGTGCTATGTGTACCATAACGGATATGTATTTGCCGATTCTTAAGAGTAACCAGGGCTGCCAACTGTTAGTAAATACTGACTCTATTTTTGTTACCCTAATATCAATATATCAGAAAGTATGCAAGCCAATAGCTCTAAACTTTGCACACGTATAGTACCTGGCATTCTAGATTAATTTGGAGTAACTAATATACATCAGTGCTGCCAACATGATTCTAAGCCTGCTGATAGATCCAATTTTAAAATGCATGTAACTTCTATACTAACTAACGGATTTTATTCAAAATTGACACAACAATAGATCATATTATTTCTGACCAATACATGTATGTCATTGTTGCCAACATGATTTTACGCGCGTTGTTAGATCCAATGTTTAACTGCATGTAACGTCCATGCTATCCATTGGACTTCAACCAAATTTTATATTCTGTACCTTAAGAGATGGAACTAAGAATATATTCAGTCACCAGGGCTGCCAACTGTAGTTCTCTGTTAGGCTACAGTATGCCAGGTATACAGTATTTCGAACTAATTAGAAATTTCGATATTACCAACTTAATTTCGTCATTATTCTCGATAGATCCATATAGATTAATCATTGGCATAGATCTTAAATTTTAAGAAAAGTAGGCTCTTTAGTTCGTTACGGAACTTCTTGTTTTTTCTGAAATGAAAACAGGCTAACATATCGAAGAACGATTACAATGATCTGGCCAGGTACTGTACGAGCTCCGCACTTACTGCAGTTGCCCTGTGCCCTCGTGGCCGTGATGCACGATGTATCGAGCAAGGCTACGCCGATGGGGCCTCCAGATTTGTGTGAGTATGCGTAATTGATTGGGTGGGGACAGGCGGAAAAAGAGACGGCCGTGTCTGTTACAAAATGTATCATTACAACCGCAGCCTGAAACCTGTTGAAGTGAATAATTGACGGTGGTATTCAAACCTAGAGGGACGTGATGGGACAATTACTAGTGCACCCACCGAACTGGACCGGGTTCGATTCTCGGTTGAATCATGTGGATTTTCAAAGCGAAATATCAGATCCTGTGTTTCAGATTCCACGTAAAATTGAGGTCCCGTGGCTTTATCGAGAAATTTATATAACCTCAAGATGGCGGCTGTGCGTAATTTTAGGTATAAATGTTTGCTGAAATATTTCACGTTAAAACCAAAAATCTGGGACTGTAATGTATTATACGCAACTTCCATTAAAGGAAGTTTATTAACTTTCTTCTACGTTGCTTGGTATTTTATTAGTGTTATTAGAGTGACTTAGCAGGTTTCGGTAAGTGATTACAGCAGGCCCCTAAAGTTTCAGTGAGTTTTTTGATTTCGTATGATTTCTTGTTGCAGCTGTATTGAAGATAGTAGTGCATTTATGGTTGTCCTTTATCATAATACCTTTTATGTTCGACCCTGACTATTATGTGTTAGAAAACTGTATCATAATGATGGTCATTATAACACTATTTTTAGCCTACTTTCGATTTTTGCAAAAAATTAAAGTAGACTTATGAGATCAACACAGGGCGAAAAATTGTGCGTCTGTCTGTGTGTGTGTGTGTGTGTGTGTGTGTGTGTAAGTGTGTGTACTCTGAATGTCTGACCCCCTATCAATACGAACACGGTGAACGCGAATTGAACGAAATTTGGTACAAAGGTAACACTAGCAAAGGACACCTCAGTGTAATGTTTTATATCGCCGCCATCTTGACGGAAACATAATGGCGGCCACACAAATGTTCAAAGCTTAAATCAAATTTCGACTAACCTAATCATGAGATCTATACCAAATTTTGCAACAGCATACCTATATGGGGGGAGCATTCTTTGACCAAATTAATAGGTCATCAGCCTAATAGTTTGCGGATGGCGGCCATCTTTGTGTGAAAATCGATTCCCTCTATTAATTCGAACACGGTGTAGCCGAATGGAACGAAATTTGGTACAGAGATAGCACTAGCAAAGGGCACCTGAGTGTCATGTTTTATATCGCCGCCATCTTGACGGAAACATAATGGCGGCCACACAAATGTTCAAAACATAAATCAAATTACGACTAACATAATCATCCGATCTCTACCAAATTTTGCAACAACATACCATTATGGAGGAAGCATCCTTTGACCAAATTAATAGGTCATTAGCCTAATAGTTTGCGGATGGCAGCCATCTTTGTGTGAATACCGATTCCCCCTATTAATTCAAACACGGTGAAGCCGAATGGAACGAAATTTGGCACAGAGATAGCACTAGCAAAGGGCACCTCAGTGTCATGTTTTAATCGCCACCATCTTGACGGAAACGTGATGGCGGCCACACAAATGTTCAAAGCTAAAATCAAATTACGACTAACATAATCATCCGATCTCTACCAAATTTTGCAACAACATACCTTTATGGAGGGAGCATCCTTTGAGCAAACTAATTGGTCATTAGCCTAATAGTTTGCGGATGGCGGCCATCTTTGTGTGAAAATCGATTCCTCCTGTTAATTCGAACACGGTGAAACCGAATGGAACGAAAATTGGTACAGAGGTAGCACTAGCAAAGGGCACCTCAGTGTCATGTTTTATATCGCCGCCATCTTGACGGAAACGTGATCACGACCACACAAATGTTAAAAGCTTAAATCTAATTACGACCAACCTAATAATCTAGTCTCTACCAAATTTTTCAACAACATACCTTTATGTGGGAAGCATATTCTGATCAAACTGCAAGATCATCAGCCCAATAGTTTGTAGATGGTGGCCAAGTATGTGTGCAAATCGATTCCCCCTATCAATTCAAACACGGTGAAACCGAATTGAACGAAATTTGGAACAGAGGTAGCACAAGCAAAGGGCACCTCAGTGTCGTGTTTTACAACGCCACCATCTTGACAGAAACGGAATTACGGCCACGCCAAATGTTAAAAGATTAAATCAAATTACGACCATTCTAATCATTTGATCTCTACCTGATTTTGCAACAACATGCCTTTTTGTGGAAAGCATCTTATGACTAACTACAAGGTCATCAGCCCAATAGTTTGCAATTAGCGGCCATGTATGTGTGCAAATCCATTCCCCATATCAATTCAAACACGGTGAAACCGAATTGAAATTTTTTACAGAGGTAAGACTAGCACAGGGCACCTCATATTCATGTTTAATATCCCTATAGCACGTTGTATTTCAACAAGCTACTACAACCAACATTCAATTATACTCCTTGAAAAGGATAAAGAGTTATAACAATACCCATGCATTTAGGAGAAAGTAGGCTATATGTTCTTTACTGAACATCTTGTTCATTATGAAACAGTTTCTCCCACCAATCACAGCTCGAGAAACAGTTGTTTGACCAATTAGATAAGGTTAGCATCGCACCTGCGTGGAGTTCCAAGGCCTTCTGAACTGCGTTGCTTAGTGTCATAGTGGGGTAATCGAGAAGGCCATGGTCAAATACAAGGCATTCTCTGCGTCCCATTCGCTCTGTTCAGTATATAAAACTGGCGAAATCTCGACAGATATTTATGAATATTTATCTTCGAACATAAAATAGTTATAATAATTATCGTCGAACATAAACAGTCGTATGCAACTCGCCTATAATGGTAATTAAGACACTCGTATGGAAATTATAAAACTCGCATACGCTCGTTTTATAAATATACTCGTGTCTTAATTATAGCCATTATAGGCTCGTTGCATAATGTACTATTATTTATCCTTGTTCTCAGTCATTTGTGCAGTCGACATAATATTCATTATGATGTGGAAATTAGGATATCATTCAACCTCGAAATTTAACGTCTTTCAGTCGGTCAACACGATGGTGGCTAATTGTGCCCAATGGTGCTTCCCTATTCCTAAAGACCATTTACATGAGATTAATAAGCAAACTTGGATGACCAGTGGTCACGAAAAACTACAAGCTTTCTTACTTCTTTGAGCAAGAAACCTGTATGTTCTCATGGATGTTGTGCCTGAGCTGGTATGCAACATTTTGCCCAGTGTGTTGACTTGGTATTATGCTAACATTAAAGCAATAGCACTGCTTCATGTTCGATTACTGACAGTTAAGGAACATCTGGGCTCCAGCGCGCAGGTGTATACCACACACAGTGAGTCAACTCAAACTATAGGACATCTTGACAAGTAACTAGTGACGTCGCGATTGTTTGACCTGCGAAGCTCATGCAGATGCATTTTTATAAATGTTGAAGAAAATAAAATAATAGTACATTATGCATCGAGCCGATAATGCCTCGTTTTATAATTTTCATACGAGTGTCTTAATTACCTTTATAGGCGAGTTGCATTCGACTGTTTATGTTCGACGATAATTATTATAACTATTTGATGTTCAAACATAAATATTCATAAATATCTGTCGAGATTTCGCCAGTTTTATGTACTGAACAGAGCGCATGAGATGCAGAGAATGCCTTGTATTTGACCATGGCCTCCTCGATTACCCTTCTATGACACTAGGCCAGGCAGTGAAATTTAAATTAGAAGGCCGTGGAACTCAGCGCATCTAATTATCTAAATGGTCAAACAACAATTTCTTGAGCTCTGATTGGTGGGAGAAACTGTTTCATAATGAAAAATCGCGTTATAATGAGGCTCATTATAGTACAGTTTTCTGACATATAATAATCAGGGTCGAACATAAATAAAATGTGATACTAAGAGCACTCTGACTCCAGGGGTCTAGTTTAGCAAAAACGTAAAGTTAAGCTAATTTGACAGTTGTGCCTAAAGTTGAAGAGCTAGAAGTCTCAGAAAAGTATCAAAAATGCGTGTTAAGAATGGCTCCATCAAATTAAAAAAAAAAAACGGCGAAAATTACTTCCGGCTTAAATTTTATTTTGAAGAAACATGGAACTTGTTCTACAGATTTAAATATAATAATAATAATATCGTATGGCCTCGGGTGCCCGGTGCAAGCTTTGTGATATAATACCCAGAGGGTAGCTTGCATGTCGAATTTCGTCGTTTCTTGGAACGCTATGAAAGTCATGGAGGTTAGATATCTAAGGTCCTTGACACTAGGCCTATAGCGCTTTCTAGTGGAGAATGGAGGAACTTGGTGTTGGCGGAAAATACCGAGATTAATTTTGCCATTATGAGCACGGTCTACTGAATTCAAATGGGTTCTTTAACAATCCAACAACGTATGACATGCGTGTGGTGATTTTTGTCGCCTTTCAAAAATCACTTACCTCTGCCAGGAGCGAACCTGCAAGCTTGGGGTTGGTAGTTCGACATGATAACCACTCTCCCGCCGTGGCAAGCAACAAATTTAAATTAAATTAAAGTTTGATTGTTTTAATCTATTCTTTCACTCTTTATCTTGAATTTGTGGGAAGCAGATTTTTCCATTTTATCTCAAAACGGAAGTAGATATTTTGATTTTGATTTGATCATGTATGGGTCAACACTAGCGCTTGTAGTAATAGATATAGTGAACTACATACGACAAAGGATGTGGGCTAACGCTTGGTGTCCATAACTTGTCAGTTTAGCGTGTGTTATCATGCCACCAGCTTGCCACGGTGGCTGAGTGGTTATCGTGTCGGATTACTAACCCCAAGCTTGCAGGTTCGCTTCTGGCCGTGATAAGTGATTTTTGAAAGACGACAAAAATCACGACACACATGTCAAACGATATTGGCATTTTAACAACCCATTTGAATTCGGTAGGCCGTGTTCATAATGGGAAAATTAATCTCGTGATATTCCGCCAACACAAAGTTCCTCATTTCTCTACTAGAAAGCGCTATAGTGTCAAGGAGTTTAGATATCGAACCTCCTTGACTTTTCTAGTGCATCAAAGAACAAAATTCGACATGCAAGCTGGCCTCTGGATGTCAAAAAACAAAGCTTGTACCTGACACCCGAGGCCATACGATATTAATATATCATGCCACCAACACGTAAGAGGCGTTTGGTTAATACACAAAATATTCAAAAGTGGGATATTAAAATTAAAAAGCATAAAGTAGTAAGATTCAGAGACGAACCTGGAAGAAGTCGGCAACAAGATGAAGACGTTTCAATCATTGAACGATCAACAACTACAAGTTAAATTATTTCAAAGAAACGTAAACCTCGCCAACTAAAGACGAAGACAGATCCGGATCTCCGAGGTGACAGGTGATCTAACGATTGTGAAGCGTGTCGTATTCATATAACCTCTGCACAAGCTCTATATCAGAGACATACAACCTAAAGTGTTAGTGATCTACCAGAAGGTTTTCACATTTCTACTCTTACAATAATCATAATTCCTAAGCCATTGTTTAGAAAACTGAGCATGACATTATGACGGTGTGTGACCACCGGAGAAGCCAGGTGAAGGTATTTGGAATTAATGCTCGTAGGCATCCTGTGTGTTGTAATGAGGATGAAATGATTAATGAAGATGCCACAAACACCCAGTACCAGTGCCAGGGGAATTAGTGGTCCGAAGTTAAAATTATATGACCCAACCGGAAATCAAACATGGGGCTCTTGAGACCAAGGGCTAGCATCCTATCCGATCCAACACAAAGCCTAACAACGTGACATTAACAATCATTTATGGTACCAGTAATAGTTAATAATTATTGAGATAATATACAAATGGACCTAATGAGCATTTATGAATAATTGACAGAAGTTACAATCGCTTTTCCACTTCCACTGTGTGGAATTTGGCAGGATAATCAGTGCATATAAGAACGAAATGAGATGTATCATTTTCTGTGTTCAGACATATTAATGAACAACAACCATTGCTGTTTCTGTAAATAATATTCGCGATCTACTAAATGCATGCTGGCGCATTTGCGCACCCTCAAATGCCAACTGACTGCGCCAGAATTCGATCCTGAAAAATTTGGAACAGCGGGCGGGAACGTTAAATGCACCACACGGCCAGTCAAATGTATTACATGATGAGTTGACGTTATGACTAATATTTACGTAATGGTAGCTACGTTAACCAATTTTGATATGCATTGCACTATTATTATTATTGGGGCTTTCAGTTATAATATTTGGAGATCACGCAAGGCCGTCATATTGAAATCAAAGAGCTCATAAGCTATTGGCTTTGATTTTCGTCACTTGTCACAGAGGAGTACATTTTCACTAAGATGTGTAGTGCTGTGATGATTGGTTTAGCCAACAGCCTTGGCATTAAGCACACTATCCGTGTTTCTGTGATCCGATGGTTGGTAGCTAATTTGGTTATCTACATAATCCAACATGTTGTTTTAGTGAGAAGCAATGTATTGAGGCTCTATGGCACCTGTATATCTTCCTAATGTATTACACGTGCTTGTGAATTCCAGTCCAGATTCTCACGGATGCTTTTAATGGTAAAATATTTATCTCTAAATAGTCAATACCAGCTTACTTCCAGTGTTTTGTTTTGTCTTGTAAAAACACTCATCTCTCATGACAATATTTTTTCAGTTTTGCTGGAGGTGTGTGTTATATGTACTATATGTACTGTACCCGATACCTAGTTTAGGCTATCGGCTACGCCAGCAGACATTAAGCTGTAGTTGAGGTTTTAGGAAGAATTAAGAAAAGATAGCGCACCGATCGCGTCAAGAAGAATGTCAAGATGACGTAGGAGGTATAGAATCAAGGAGGCATTGAAATCTGTGAGAAGATAGAATTATGGATAAAGATGTGAAGCTTTATTGAGATATTTATGGAATTATAATAATTAAACATCTTAGAAGAGGATATATAACATGCATTATATGTGGAAATAATTTTATGGAAGTAAGTTATTTTATAACGGAATAGCCGAGATGATCTGGGTTCGAGACTATGACCGTGACGTGAGAGCACAGTGGTGGGGGACTATACCACGTGTCCGCCCCAAGCAGATAAGGGAGTGAAGACAGTGTCAGCACATCCAGTAGAGCTCAGTCAGACGAGCAGGTAGGAGCAAGCTCTATAGCGCAGCGAGACGCACAGTGAAGGTCACGTAACATACAGAAACTGTCACGGAAAAGTGTAGGCGACAGTGCCTGCATCGCCGAGCAGCGAAGGCCAGGCGGGTCATTGATCCAGGCGGGCTGGCCGAGGAAGCAATTACAGACGGCCGGGATATGTCAGAACCGAACTGCAAGCAGTTGAAGACTTTATTATAAGCTTCATTTCAACACAGTTTGAACATTGCTTTTATATGAATAACTTTAACTATGCTGTTCTACAACACATTCAAAGCGACTTTAACTATTTCAATTATACGGAATGCTGTTAGCATAGGCACAGATGGACATTAGATCGTGCATTAATAAGATTTATATCTTATGCAGTTTTCACGAATTACCTAATACAGATAACTACAGGGTGTTTCGTAATCTTGAACACTCTCAAGTAAAATTTTATTTTACGGAAGTGGAACTTAGTAGTCATTTGAGATTGAACTTACAATACTCAAACTGAACATTTAACGGAACAGTGGCGTATCTTAGAAGAGGAGTAGGGGGTCCGCTGTTTCCATGAACTTTTTCGAGAAGGAGTTGGACAATATCCGCTATGGGTAATCTGAAGTTCAACATGTCCGAGTAGACGCAAATAGAGACAAGATGGCACCGCAGAGCGATGGATTCGATTCCTGACGAGAGGAGTCCACCAGCTGATTCACTTGGGATTTCGAATGCAATCGTCATTTCATGGATGAAATGATATTCACGCCGATCTTTTGAGAAATTCTTTATGTAGGGAAAATCGACGATCTTGGAAATTTAATTACAGCTGATTATGAAAGGTACTGTAAGAGTTATGTCTACCTGATACGATTATTTTCATGAATACTGGGCACACATGTATGTTTTTCTAATAGGAGTGATATGATTATTAAGACATGGTTTGAATTTATATACTTCGAATTTGCTAGAATATGGAGTGACCATATGATATGGCAGGCATCATTATTCGAAATTCTCACCATTGATTGACTTCATTAAGCAGATGTTTGGTCTTTTAGACATTTTTCCAGCTAGGATATTTTTCATGAATAGTTTTTTTTTGTGTAACGAGTATTTCGAACTCGTGATCTGCAATTGATTATCTAAAATTACTTCGTCAGTTCATTGCATACTAGCGAGTGTGTATTATTCATCAGTAGGGATTTTTTCCATTGGATTGTTTGGAGATATTAAGAAGTTATTCACTTTAGTGAATGAACATCGCTTTTATATGACAACTAGAAACTTGTTGATTCCTATCTGATACATTCACTCATATAGTCTACGAGGTGGGGTCCTTCGTATTTATACGATTGTATGGTGGCTACTCACCTTACCCATCGTTCAGGGAACTATCATCCAAGTCGACGGGGCGAGGTCTTTCGTATTTATACGATTGTACGTTGGTTACTCATCTTACTCGCCATTGAGGGACTCATTTTTATCATCCGAGTGTACACGAGATGTAAGTGAATCAAACAAGGAACTACTAGTCACATATCAGTCGAAATTTTGTTAAATAAAGTAACGGTAAATGTCAACAGGATTGCATTTAGTAATTCTTGTTTGCCAATCCAATATTTTGTTGCTATACTCTTTTGAGAGTAATTTCAGTTTAACAGCTATTACAGCTGATGCTTTTGATTTTTATAATTGTGTTTGATACCTTTGAGAAGGATTTAAAGTAATTGAATCTTGTAAGATTAATTATTAATGGTCAGAATTATTTTAAGGCAGATCAGTATTGCAGATTTTGATATGAGAGATTATAGCACATTGGTGTTTTTCTGCGATGTGAATTATGATATTTGTAAGAGAATTTATGCTATTTGAAAGCAGATCTTAAATTACTGAAGTAATATTTTTCCAATTGTTTAAGAAGTTGTCTAGATGTGATCAGAGTAATTACAGTTAGAGGAGATTGTGTGCGTTGATAATTTGAAGCCAGTTATATATTTTCGTAGATCATGCAACATGGTTAAGTGAAGTTTGTGATAGGCATTTTGTGGAATTTGCCATGCGATAGTTGCAACGTTGATAATGTATTTTGAAGCAGACATGAGGTCGTCGTACCCAGTCTAGCGTATTTGTTGAGATTCATGCTGTATGTGCTGAATATTTATGGAGTTTTGTGGAATAATTATTGTATTCAAATGTGATATTTGAAGTATTGAAGAAATGTAATGTCGTTGTGGATAGTTTGATCCAACGTGATGTCGTGGAGGCAATAATATTTTTTGGCATGATAATTAAATACGAGATATAACTTGGAAGTAATAAAACTGTAAGACAACGTTCTATAAACCATATTAAACAATTTGTTAGGAAATTAAACAAATAAATGAAGTTGATAATACAAGATTTTCTGAAAATAATAATTAATGAAATAATAATCTGAGATTTAAGCATATTAACGATCTGACCTAATGAAATAAAAATCAGAATGACTAGATGAACTAATGAAATAAAAATCAGAATGACTAGATGAAATAATGAAAAACTAAATAACCAGATGATTGAAATTTAAATAAGTTGATAAATTAAATTTTGAAATAAATCGATGAATTAAATAGATGGATGAATTAAAGATTGAATAAATAAACTGATTGAAATAAATTAATAGACGATTGTAATGATGATGAATAACTGAATTAGAAGGTGATAATTAATTAAAGACGCTGATGATTAATGAATTTACATGGAATTAAATAAATTTAATTGATATATAATTTGAAGGAATTGCAACTTGAGTTGAGAATTTAAATGATGTAATGGTGATGAATTAACGATTCTGACAAGAATATGTAGAATTGTGAAGTGAGAATTAATGTGAGAAATGTTTAATTTTGATGATGACGATAATGATTTTCAATAAGCTTTGAATTTTCGGTAATTCACAGATATTGTTAATGACGATGTAAATAGTGTAAATTAATTATTCAATGTTTAGGAACATTTGATTAACATGTTCAACATTCAAATTATGCCATGCAAACCATAATTTACGTGATATTTAATATGTGTGATTATTATATGTGTATGTTTAGACAGATTAATAACATTATTAAATCCACATTGATGTTAAATTAAAGAGAAATTAGGTCTCAGGTTTCACAAATGTCAGTGACGAAAGACATAGTGCTACAGTGATCCTGAGAACCCAAGAGAACTTTATAAATTTTTCTTGTTATGTGGATAAATTTAATTTTGGATTAGAAAGGAGATGGTTCGATTTTTGGACAATGACAATTTAACTTTGGCATTCGACCATACTCTTAGGTAGGAGTTATATTTAAAATGTCTGTCTGACTATCAAAGTAAAATAAATTTGTTTTTATCTTAGTTGTGATCTGATGATGGTGTGATGTTCCTTTTTCTTTCCTTGTCTTGAGTAAGGCTTATCCGGAAAGGAAGTGGTTTGCTAGGAATTCAGTTGATGGCGCCCATTTATATTTGCATTATTTCTATTAAACTTAAGCCCGTAACGACCCTAGAGATACTTTGTCTCGTGATACCCACTGCTTTTTCGATAACTCAGCTGAATTTCCGACACATTCCTTATTTGACTAGAGGTTCATTTAACTCCGCTCTGTCCTGGAACTCCAGGAATGCGATGTTATAGCAGATGGGTCATCGCATCCCCAGGACGAACGGGTACAGTACTAAAGCACGTTACAGCAACGGTAGCTTCATTATTTTATATAGGTTTTGATACACCTGGAATAGTTATACAGAGAATTGAGCATATAGATAGTGATGGAAAGAAAACTGCCGTTTTGAAGTTCTGTATTGTAGTCAGATCAATCTCTTTGTGCGGTAGATGGGTTGACACTGGTTGTTTACACGCAGATAGTGAGACTGACCACTAGTACCAACAGATGGGAGCAGCAGGAAAAGAGTAGTCTACTCGTAACCAAAACATCGCAGACGATGGGTGAAGTTGGGCGCTTAAATCGACATAGATAGTGGAGTCAATTTACTGAAATGAGTAAGACGGTTAAATACTAAGATATAAAGTGCAAGAGAAGTCGGAGTAGGTCTACATAGAAGATGGCGAATGGATTCAATTAGGCAATTACTAATGCTTGGGTGAAAGATGCAGATACACTGGAACACTAAATGCGAACAGAGGATCGTAGAGCCTCTAGTTAACTTTCAGGAACTTGCAGTATGCAGTTTGAAAGTTGGATTCAATAATATTAACTCGTTGTTCTTGCTTATTTTTGGGGCTGCGACATCGTGGTCGTATAGCCCCGTGTATTTTGGTGTGTGTAATGTGTGTGATAACCTGTATTATTGTGATGTCTGTAACAGTGTGTGTATTTGAAAATTGGAGATAGCATTGGGAAGGAGGCGGTCGTGCTCTTAAGTTGGGAAACATCCCAGCATTTGCCGCGAGTAGAAGTGCAAAAACCATTGAAAACCACTTCCAGAAAGGCTGAGGTGGGAATTTAACGCTCCTCTTCTCAGGTTTGCCTCACGAGGCTGAGTGCACTCCATTCCAGCCCTCACAGCAGAAAAATAATTTCATGACAGAGCTGGGAATTGAATCCGAATTGCTAACCGCTACACCACGAGGTGGTCAAATTATTAATGGTGGCTTCAGTGGCATAGTGGCAGAGCCGGGAATCGAACCCGAATTGCTAACCGATACACCACGAGGTGGTCAAATTATTAATGGTGGCTTCAGTGGCATAGTCGGAATCGAACCCGAATCGCTAACCGCTACACCACGAGGTGGTCAAATTATTAATGGTGGCTTCAGTGGCATAGTGGCAGAGCCGGGAATCGAAACCGAATTGCTAACCGCTACACCACGAGGTGGTCAAATTATTAATGGTGGCTTCAGCGGCATAGTGGCAGAGCCGGGAATCGAACCCGAATTGCTAACCGCTACACCACGAGGTGGTGAAATTATTAATGGTGGCTTCAGTGGCATAGTGGCAGAGCCGGGAATCGATCCCGAATCGCTAATCGCTACACCACGACGTGGTCAAATTATTAATGGTGGCTTTAGTGGCATAGTGGCAGAGCCGGGAATCGATCCCGAATTGCTAACCGCCACCCTACGAGATGGTCAAATTATTAATGGTGGCTTCAGTGGCATAGTGGCAGAGCCGGGAATCGAACCCGAATTTCTAACCGCTACACCACGAGGTGGTCAAATTATTAATGGTGGCTTCAGTGGCATAGTTGGTAGTATGCTGAGCTTTATGCCAAAGGTCGCGGGTTCAAACCAAGACCAAGTCGTCGGATTTTTTAAGAACGTTAAAAATCTCTCAGTATTCCCTCCTGCGGAGAGGAAGTAAAGCCGGCGGGTCCATGTCATAGATTTATGGCATGTAAAAGAAACTTCCACTAACTAAACATGGTGTGAAGCAAAATTTGTAGGTTAGGTTTGATTAATGCTCTTAAGTTCCAACGTTCATCACCAGGCGCTGGTTACGATGGCATCTAGTAGTAGCCAAGTTCACAGCTAGGTGTCTTGGACGGTAGCATTTGGTAGCAAAAGTAGGAACAACTTGAAATTATCGTCTGCAGTCCTTACTTGAATTAAAAACAGATAACACACACTAATACAATCATCACAATTAACACCGGTTTGCAGACAGATTCTACACACACCCAAAGTACACGGGGATACATGACCGCGTTGTCGCACCCCCCCCCCCTAAACTAAGGAACTAACCAACAAATCCTTTACTATTTTAAGATAAAAGATGAAGCGTAACACTAACTGTGAATAGACTACTGGTTGTTTACTTTCGGGAACTTGTAAATTGCAATGTGAGAGTCACTGCAGTCTGTACTGAATTAATGAATGAATGAACGAACGAAGGAACGAATGAACGAACGAATGAATGAATGAATGAATGAATGAATGAATGAATGAATGAATAAAATATTTTCTGAAGTAAAATCTGGACTACGTGAAAGCTGCTGAACTTGAATTTGAAGCAGATTCTGGGCAAGTATTATAATACCATGTTTTAAATTATTCATGCCCTACTATAAAATAAGATGCCTATGGGGGTGGGTTTCTATTGTTTATTGACCAGCCTGTACATTCCCCGTGCTCCGTGGACCGAGTTCATTATGTCGCAATAAATCTGTATCGACGATACAAAGCAGTGCCCTGAACCGTCATCTTTTCTCGCCGCATTCCATCCTTTTCTCCCCACGACAGGCAATAACGTTTAATATATCGGCTTAGGATCCACAATAAGAAAAACACTACCTTATTACGTTCATCTATTTTCTTTTTATTATTATTGACATCCTCGCGTTTTTCATTCCTGTCAGGTTGTTTCTTCTGCTTTCCAAACTAAGATTTAATCTGTAAGTGACAAATTCAATTTATTATATCAATTGAAGACGTTAGTCAATTCAGTTGGATGACTGACATTTAAGGAGGATCATTTACCTTATATGGAGAGTGCAGCCATATTAGCGAGCCAAAATGAGTGCTGCTCGGAAGTCCATCATACGGCGGTCAAGATACAATTAAGCGGATACAAAGGACGTGGAGAAATACGGCTCCCTTTCAGAATTCCGCCCATAAAGAGCTTGGCAATGCAGTAAATAAGCGCTCGGTTCGATTGTTAGACTTTTATTTTATGGAGTTGAAAATTCAAAGCACCGTCGCGCAGCTCTGCCATTTTATGAACGAGCTTCATGGACACTTCTTGTGGAATATCTTCTTCCCTCAGTTTTATCACTCAAAACCATGACATATATCCCTTTTTTTCCTTTTAATTCAGTGACAACGAAATCAATTTACCGACATAATAATTCGCGTGCGTTTAATTCGCGGGGAATATTTTTTTATAGTAATTCTTACAGCAACTAATCATCCCGCTAAATAAAATAATCTCTACATCAAATGCTCTACTCTGCTTTTACATTCTCGTAATCACACTTATAACTAACCCACATTCCATTCATAGCTATCAAATTGCTCGATTGTTTCCAACTCTGAAAAAGTTATGGGTAGTAATGATTTCAGCATTTAGTTTGAGGACATGACTACATTGTATAGGTAGATGTTAGCCTATGTGTAGAAGTTATGGCTTCAGTCACCTCGTGCAGAGTGAGATGGAAGAAAAGGAATTATTCGGTTCGAAATATCGATAATTTGTTGCGTGTAAGTTAATGTACCCAAAATAATGTCTAAAGGCCATTAAATAATTTCATATGTTGCCACAAACAACTTAAATTTTGGGGAACTTTGTTTATTCTGACATTTGTGTTTCTACTATATATTCAGTATATATTTTACAGTCTGGAGGCTATATGTCTGCACATTTCATTCTATTGTTAAATATATGAACATATTTTCTCAGTTCACAATAGACAGGCAGAAGCACCTTCTGTATGGTTGTGATGTGGTCAGCAGCCGGATATTATTATCTTATTAAAACCTCCTAGTCGAACACTAAAGAAACGTTTAATTTCATTATTAATCGTACATGTTTCGGTATTTCATTGATACCTTCCTCAGCGTGATTGATATTAAATCTTAAAAGTAGTTAACAAAGCCAAAAAAGAAATGGATATCCTTACAAAAATTGTTTTAAATAAAAAATGGAAAAGCTTGCGAATAATTAAATGCCATGTATTAAAAAAAGATAGTAAAATGATGCTATTAAAATAAGAGATCTACCTTATAAACTGCCTACGTCAATACTCCAATAATTTTGATCGAAAACTCTAGTGATAGAAGATGTCGCTGTCAGAGGAATGAAGAAGCGCAAAGGATGTAGGTTAAATTGTCGCCTCAAATGGAACAAACATTTTGTAATACAGTCCTCCAACCTAAAACTTCAGTCGATTCCCAACTTAATGGCCCACTCTGTTGTTTTAGTTGCTTAATGGGTAACGCAATGTTCAGGTTATTTACCAAACACAGCAATCAAGCATATTACACGCTGAGGAAGGTATCAATGAAATACCGAAACATGTACGATTAATAATGTAATTAAACGTTTCTTTAGTGTTTGACTAGGCGGTTTTAATAAGATAGTAGGCTACTATCAGTCAACACGGTTATTAATTATTACCATTGCCATAATGGTCAATGTTTACGCATTTTATGAAGCAGCCGGATGACATGAATTCTACTGTATGTAGTCTGAGAGAACAAAAGAGAATATTGAATAATGAATAATGAATATTTATTTATTTTATTATTTATTATTTATTTATTGTCACAACAGGGCAGTGCCCCAATTACAGTAGCAAACAATTAAACAAATGTTTACACACTGAAAATACATTAAAATACAAGATAAAAACAAGATGTTCAGTAAAGAACATATAGCCTACTTTCTCCTAAATGTATGAGTATAGTTATAACTCGTTGTTATTATCAAAGAGTATAATATAATCATTTCTTGGTTGAAGACCTTAGAAACTATTTACCTCTACCAAACGCCACAACCTAGATAAAAACTACTACCATCATTGAAGAAAGAAATATAAGAAGTATCTCAAAAATGTTATGGATCTGGAGACATAATCGACCGGACTGGCTGCGTAGCTCAGCGGTAATGTTCTCGCTTGCACGGCCCTAGGTTGCAGGTTCGTATCCTGGCGCAGTCAGCTGGCATTTGAGGGTGCACAAATGCGAGGGAGCCGTGTCAGTACATTTACTGGCACGTTAAAGATCCCCTTCGGGCCAAAATTCTGGCACCGCGGCGTCTCCAAAAGCAGCAGTAGTTAAAAGGGACGTAAAACCAATAACATTATTATTATTATTATTATTATTATTATTATTATTATTATTATTACATAATCGACCTGCCGTGGGCAACATCCAACTTTGAGTTGAGGCATGTCTTTACACGTCTGGTTGTGCATGGCTTTCACAACCCTAATTGAATTAACAAATCTTTCCATGACCCTACAGAGACGTGTGTATACAAACTATGTGGATATTTTCGATTGCTATTTGCCTGAAATAAAAGTATTAATTAATAACCTGAACTAGCACCAACGGATAGAATTCAGTTACTATGTGAAATCGTTTTGTTCTTTACTTCAAATAACACTTTCAAATAACGCACAATAGGCTGTTACAAACCCTTTAAAATCAAAAGTAAAAATGTATCGTAGTATCATCTTGTCATTCTTCAAATTCGATGCGCATAGAATGCCAATGGTATAGTAATCAATGGAGTCCCATGTAGACCAGTCGTGACATCTAGTGGAGAAGTATCGAACAATATAATCCTAACAGAGCGAGTGCATTCTAGCGGCCATAAGAAGAAACTTTTCAATAAAATCTGGAAGTTAATAAGTAGGTTGGCGTGCAGTTACCTTTTTGGCTGCTAGATGTCTCGAGCAAATCTGCTGGCGAATTATGTTTTAATTAAATATATATTTTCCACCATAATATGCACAATATAACGCTTAATTTTAAAACGTCTAAGTCATTACAAAACAATAAATATATAAAATTTCAAGCAAAAAAACTATCTCAGATCGGGTTTGAACCATTGGCATTTGAGCGATAGGCCAACGCTTTACCACTGAGCCAATTGTGCTAACTAATATGGTTCTATATAAAATGACTTACATAGAATTTGTTAGCAAATAATGATTTATACTATACGATTTCATCAGTGGAGTATATTATTTATATATAAAGCATTTCATACAAAGTTTATTTATTTTGTATCAGTACGCTATATTGCATGCAATACTCAAATTAGTGAAATATAAGTCAGGCACAAGATATCCGCTGCCATCTTGTCTTATTACTGAGTCGGCTCAGCTTTTTAAAATCACGTCTGCACTATAGTATTACAAAATAAACGTTTAATTTCGAACTTGCCTCTTCCTTTAGAACAGTTAAAACGATTCTCGGCTCGATAATCGGAACTGGTGAGTCCCATGATATGGATTACAAAAGTTCTCATAATTCGCACGGCTGCCATCCTGAAATGGTATGGCGGATGACCTTGTAGTTTGGTCACAAGACGCGTCCTATATTTAGGTATGTTGTTACCAAATTTGGTAGAGATCGGATGATTTGGTTAGTCGTTATTTGATTTTACGTTTTGAATGTTTGAGTGGCCGCCATTCAGTTTTAGTAAAGATGACGGCGATATAAAACATGACACTGAGGTGCCCTTTGCTTGTTCTACCTCTGTACCAAATTTCGTTCAATTCGGTTTCACCGTGTTTGAATTGATAGGGGGGACAGACACTCAGAGTACACACACACTCACACACACACACAGACTCACAAACACACAGACTCACACACACACACACACACACACACACACAGACAGACGCACATTTTTTGGCCCTGTAGTGATCTCATATGTCTACTTTCATTTTTTGCAAAAATCGAAAGTAGGCTAATACATTAGAATACAAAATAAAATTTGAAAATTAAAAATTGATAATTGAAATTAAACTTTTGAGTTTATTTTCAATCAAACGTGGCACTTGTGTCCATAAAATTTGCGTGGACGTACAGTGCCCAAGGTTGCATGATTAAATACCGGTGGTGTGAGTTGGCATTTGAGGGTGATTAATGCGAGAAACTCATATTAGTAAATGTATTGGTATTTGCTCTTGGAGACGAAATTCCGGCAACCCGGTCCAACTAAACCCACAGTAGTTAAATATTGTATTTTATCCTCTCAGCTGGGCTTCACCCACGGACTCGTGCCTCGCTGGCATCGGGTAGAGCGTGGGTTAGAATCCCACTTCGGCCATCCTGAAAATGGTTACGTGGTTTCCCATTTTCACCACCACGCAAATGCTGGGACGGTTACCTTCAACAGATCCATAGCCACCTTCCTTCCAAAATTTCTTCCCTGACTCTTCATTGATTAGACCCAAGTCCGTGGTCACCTGGGTGATCGACCTGTCATCGTCAACAGTTAGTTGTATCTACTGACAAAGTGTCTTTAACTCGCAGACACTATCCTTGCGACGGTAGAGGAATGAGCCCTTGCAGAGTCCATGGGTGAAGCCGAACTCGGGGGATAAGCGGTAAAAACAAATTAAAAGAAACAGAGTAGACCACGGCACAGCCAAGGAGTGATATCATTCTCAATATTATTTCATTTATTTAGTTATGTATCGTATGGCTTTTAGTGCCGGGAGTGTCTGAGGACATGTTCGGCTCGCCTGAGTCTGTAGCTGCTTCCAGCGGACACTCTTATTAGGGTGAGCTACAACCGTTCAATTTCAAGTAGTTCCAACTTTCGCCACCCGATATCAATGATACCTAGTGGTGAACGTTGGAACTTTGAGAGAGCGTTCTGACGAATTCTAACCTAACAGTTTAGCTTTACACAAGTTTATTTATTTATTTATTTATTTATTTATTTATTTATTTATTTATTTATTTATTTATTTATTTATTTATTTATTTATTTATTTATTTATTTATTTATTTATTTATTTATTTATTTATTTATTTATTTATTGCCACAACAGGGCAGTGCCCCAATTACAGTAGCAAACAATTAAACAATTGTTTACACACAGTTAATACTTGAAAATACATTAAGATACAAGATAAAAAATACATTAGAATACAAATTGATAATTGAAAATTAAAACTCAAAAATTGAAGATTAAAAATTAAAACTTAAATCTAAAAAAGAAATAAATTGTTAACAAGGAATATACACAAGTTCAAGTCGCAATAACTGTAAATGAAGCATAATTTTTAATATTTGGTCACATTAAGTAAAACTAGATACATATCTTAAGGTACTAATACAATAGCAATGGAAGATGGTAAGAAAGTGAAACCTAAATTTAATATCTTCGTTATAATGAATCATTTGACATCTAAAACTACGTGTAATTGCCTTCTATAATTTAGCAAGGACATTCCAAAATCTAAATTGTTGTCAGCTGAGAGCCTGTTGTAAGTACAGCACATATTCAATATCGGTGAATTTTTATGGAAATTTGTATTAGATTTTTTAACTATTAGGAGTTCTCGTTTTCGGAGACATTGCTTTCTCACATTGAAATTTATTTTCCCTAAAGTTTCACTCGTGTCTGAGATACCATTGATAATTTTATACAAATATATCTGCTGAGCAATAAGCCTGCGTGTTGAAAGTTTAGTCATTTGGAATTCTGACAACAAGTCAGATTAAGGAATTCTACAACGGATGGCTGGTACAGAGTACTTCTTGTAATATAGGAAGCGTAACAGTTTCTTTTGCGGCCTTTCTATGTTTTTTATATGTGACTCGTACATTGGAGACCAGACTATTGCATTAAACTCCAGTTTACTTCTAACATATGCATTGAAGAGCGTAATGATTGTCTTTGCATTCGTCAACTCCTTGGAATTTCTAACAAGTAGTTCCGTGGAGAACTATACAGCCTATTTTCATATATCCTACTTATGTTAATTGCCACTATCACCATACACAATTTCTGTTTGATTGCTGTAATACTGTAGATTCGTAGATATTAAGAACCGACTAAATATTTCGGATGGTCGCCATGTTGGATTTTATATATGTAGGTCCTAGAGTTATGTACTGTTACATGCAGATTATTGTGAACGTGTAGTATTCAAACTTCAATCGCATAATTAGGACACAAGAAAAAACAAGGAGATTTTAAAATTTTTCACAGCTGCCATCTTGAGGTTATGGAAACAACTGAAATAAATCAGATGCCAGTGGATTAACATTCGTATAAGGATTTACTGTACCAAGTTTCACTGCACTCGGATGGTTAAATTGCGAGAAACGTCCATGTGAATATTTATAATTCGCGTCACCGCCATGTTGGATTTGTGATCACCAGGTTATTTAAAATCCTATAGGTGAACTTAAGTTCATAGCCCCTATGAACATAAAACAACTCAGTATGATTGCTATAATAGATTCATAGATATTGAGAGCCGTCTAAATATTTCGGATGGTCGCCATTTTGGATTGTTAAATGTATAGGCCATGGAGTCATGTACCATTAGAGGAAAATTATTGCGTAGGTTCATTATTCAAACTTTCACATCGATCGCATGATTACGACACAAGAAATAATAACTTAATTTTAAAATTCGCAAAGCCGCCATCTTGAGGTTATGTAAACAATTGAACTAAATTAGATACCAGTGGATTACAATGTGTATAAATATTTCCTGTACCAGGTTTCAGTGCGCTTGGAACATTAAATCGCGAGAAAGGTCTATTTAAAATTTTCAAATTCGCTTGGCCGCCATGTTCTTTTTTTAGTTAACCGGTTTTTGAAAGTCTTATAGATGAACTTCCAGTAGTGCCCTTTATCTCCGTACAAAATTTTAGGGAGATACCGCTAAGAGTTTCAGAGATATAGAATACCGGTGAAATATTTCGCACATCCGCCATCTTGTGATTATGTAAACAATTGAACGAAGTTAGATGTCGGTGCATTACAATGTATATAAACATATACTGTACAAAGTTTCATTGCGTTTGGTTGGTCAAATCGCGAGAAACGTCTATTTAAAAGTCGCAAGTTCGCTTGGCCTCCATGTTGGTTTTGTAGTTACCAGGTTTTCAAAAGTCACATAAGTGAACTTAAAGTAGTTCCTTCTATCAACATAGAAAATGTCAGGGTAATATCGGTAATAGTTTCGGAGATATTGAATGCTGGTGAAATATTTCGCACAGCCGCCATGTTGGATTGGTCAGACGTAACAATATTTGAAGGGCACGGTCGAGGTCGCCGGGAATAGTGCTATGAACTTTCCGAGTTTCATTGAAATCACTCCTGTCGTTTAGATTTTATTAGGGGGGGACACACACACGAATCACACACACACACACACACACACACACGCACACACACACGGACAAAAGGTGATCTCATAAGCCTATTTTTTCAAAATTGAAAATAGGCTAAAAATAAAGCCCAGAGTTCTTAGTGCATTATTCACTACCTTATCAATATGATATTTGAAACTCAAATCATGATTTATATACAACCCTAGATCCTTGACCGTATTCAGTCTAGTTTAGTCTGTGAAAGGATCTTTTACATGCCATAAATCTATGACAAGGGACCGCCGGCTTTATTTCCCCTCCGAAGGAAGGCATACTGAGGGATTTTTGACGCTCTTAAAAAATCCGACGACTTCGGCCGGGTTTGAACCCGCAGTTCAGCATGCTACCGACTACGCCAGCGAAGCCGCTAATATTATTTTGATGAACCACGTTAATAGATTAGATTAAGAGGCGGATGTTGATGATTTGAAAATCACAAAAAATGCTCAATAAAATAAATTTACGAAAATATTCTAATAAATGATTTCCAATTATTTGATGGAACTGATTTCGAATGGTTCATGGTGTAGCCTCGTCCCAGTTCGTGAACCATTAAATTGCAGTCTCGTCCTAGTTCGTAAACCATGGAAAACGGCTGAGTGGCCTAGTAAGTGGTTCTGACTATCGGAATACAGTTACTATGGAATAACAGTGGTCATCTTGGACATATTAGCCTATGTGTCGTGAACCTCCTTGTGCTCAGGCGTCTAGGACTACATAACTTACTTGTTTGTTCCATGAGGTAAAACTCATGTGCCCTGTGTAAGTATGACTAGCAACATTAAATGTAATCGTTTGTCCTCCCAGCTCGGTGTCACCCATGGACTCTCCAAGGGATCATTCCTCCACTCTCACAAGGACGATGTCTGGGAGCTGAACACACTTTCTCAATAGATACAACTGGGGATGGTGACAGGCCGATCGCCCAGGCGTCTAATTAAGGACGGACTGACCCCCTCGTGGTGTAGCGGCTAGCAATCATGGCTGCCACCCCGGAGTTCCGGGTTCGATTCCCGGCTCTGCCAAGAAAATTAATTTTGGTCTAAGGGCTGGAACGCGGTACACTCAGTCTCGTGAGGCAAAACTGGGAAGAAAGGGGTTCGATTCCCACTTCAGCCATCTTGGAAGCGCGATAGTGAGGGTTTCCCCTACTTCTACTCCAAGCAAATGCTGGGATGGTTCCTAACTTAAGGGCAGGGGTGCTCCTTCCCAATCCTATCCCCAATTCACAAATTCAGTAGAACAGCCATCACAATAACACTGATTATCACACAAATCCCACACGCACACACAAATTCACAGGGCTATATGACAACGATAACGCAGCCCCTGAAATAAGCAACAACAACAACAACAACAACAAATGAAGGGTCAGGGAAGGGATTTTGGAAGGAAGTCGGCCGTGGACCTATTGAAAGGAACTATCCCGGCATTTGCCTGGTGGTAAAAATGGTAAACCACGATTCGAACCCACGCTCTCCTGGCGTGCTAGCGAGGTAGCGTTCTCTGCTACCGTGGACGGTAAGTTACCGTATCGTTTCACAGTAAAGAAAAGAAACCCCATTTCCAAAACATCCGCTCCCTAATTAGTGATACTTTGTAAACTTTAATTGTAAACGGGTGCTGTAAGGTATTCTGAAGAATATTGTTAACACCGAAAACACATTCTAGAACAATGAACTGATATCATTAGCTCACTGTGAAAGCTTTTGATGAGGCGAGTAACACTAGCGGTCGGTATGCGTGCATGGGAAGTAGCCACAGCAGTTAAAGGGACAGACAAAGGACACACACAACTGTTCTTCATTCAGGGACAAAGCGCTTTACAGAGCTGCGAACCGAACAGTAACTAAGCTATAATGGGGATTAGGCAACAATTCGAACTGACAAGTTTACTGTGGGCCGTAACAGGGATGAGTAAAGCCTGCCTGAACACATGTCAGCTGCAAAGCAATTCTCACTCAGCTCACTTCAAGTTCGTTGTTGATGTATCATTACGGGAATGGCCAACTTGGAAATGTTGTCGAGAGTGTGTTGAATTTCTATAATAACCTATATTATTGTGTTGCCTGTGTTGTTGTTTGAGACTTCAGTCCTTAGACTGGTTTGATGCCGGTCTCCATGCCTCCCTGTCCTGAGCTAATCGTTTCATCTCTACACAGCTGCCACACCCTACATCCGAGGCAATCTGTTTACCATATTCTAACCTTGGTCTACCCCTACCATTATTGTCCTCGACCCTTCCTTCCATAAATAACTTTGATATTTCTGGGTGTTTTAATATGTGTCCTACCAACCTATCTCCTCTCTTCATTAAGAATCGCCAGAAACATCTCTCCTCTCCCACTCGCCCTAATACCTCTATATTTGTCACCCATATAAACTTCATCATTCTCCTGTAACACCACATTTCAAACGCTTCAAATCTCGGCCAATATATTTATGTTGCAGCATACAGGTTTTGGGGCCCCAGCCACATTTGGACGAGCCACGGCTGGGGAATGTGCTATGTCTCAATGGCCACAGTAAACTAATGTGCGCTTGCATGCACATCGCTATCGAGACATGTCGACAAGTACCACCTAGAATACGTGACTGATAGAGTTAATCCACTGCGGGCAGTAAAACGGTAACTTAAGTTAAGTTACGTTAAGTGTGAGAGTTGGTGTTAGAGTGCTTGGGAACATCACATTCTGATAGAAGTTAGAGAAAACGGTGTTTCAATCGCTTCTACAAAGGGTGGGAAACGATGTGGGGTAGATAAGATTCTGGTTGGTCATCGCCAAGCGGAACCCCCGATACGATCGAGTGAGTGCGTCACATGCTGGCTCGATGCCGGGGATTGACTACACAATTGATGGCGTTCGAGGTCGTGGAGACAATCCTAGAATGTGTGATAGTCATTCCGCGATCCATTTCTTAAGAGGCATTTGCGGAAAGCTTCCAGAAGTTTTATGAGCATTTCCAAAAGTAGTTGAACTGCATAGCGTATGCAGAGGGATTTGCATAGAACTTTCACCGAGCCTACTACTGGCGAATATAGTGGTTATTCTGGTGAATCTAGTGTTTCTGGTGATAACTTGATTTCGCAGAGCCATCCATCGGACTAACATTGCAAGACCTGCATAGACAACTTGTGCTACTGGCGATTATTGTTACCGAAAACGACCGAAGTACTGTTTTTTTTCCGATTAAATAACTATTTTAGGTAACCCTTAAAACCCTTACAAATTTTGATTATGCGCAACCGATAGATTTCTATTGAGCCGAGAATCTTTCCTGTAATGTTACAGGGCGTAACACTTGTTTAGGCCCAAAACTACGGTACATAAACTGAATAATGAATGATTAAATATTGAATAATTTAATAATAAGTAGCTTGCATGTGTGGGGTTGCTGGGAACATTAAATATGGATAATGCTGCCTAGTTTTTGGTTATGGAAGATTTCAATAATCATTAATACTGTAGGTATACGGCTTGTACGTTGCGTATAACAGAGCTGACATATACTCCGACCACAATCTGGTTGTTATGAATATTGCAGACTTAAATTGAACTGAAGAAAAGTCAAAAGCCAAAAAGGAGGTCAATAGACGGGCTGAAAGAAAAGGACGAGGACGTAAGTTTCAAGACGAGTATAATGGAAGATCTAAAGGAAAGCCCTGATCAAACTTCAGTTGCAGAGGAATGGGCACTTTTGAAGAAAGGTGTAACAAAATCCGCTGAAGAAAACATTGGTAGAAAACCGTGGATCATGCAGGTTATACTAGAAATAATGGACGAAAGGCGGAAGCACAAGAATGTAAATATTAAAGGGGAAAAGCAGAATACAGACGTCTGAGATATGAGGTTAACAAGAAGTGTAAAAAAGCGAATGAAGAATGTTTGAAAGAGAAATGTGCAGGTATAGAAAATTGTCTGAAATTAGGTAAAGTAGATACAGCTTATCGAAGGATTAAGAGTACAGTACTTTAGGGGAAAGAAGACTAAGTGCTGTAATATTAAAGACTCAGATGAAAAATCTCTAACAGATATGGAAGAATAGGTTGAGAGATGGAAAGCTTACATAGTGTTTGTATACGGGAAAGAATCATGCAATGGAAAGGGAGGAGGAAATTGATGAGGATGCAAAAGGAGATTTAATATTGAGATCAGAATTTGTCAGAGCATTGGAAGACTTAAGCAGGAACAAAGCACCAGGCATAGATGATATACCGATTGAGTTGCTGCGCTGCATAGGTGATAACGATCTGATCAGGTTATTTTACTTGGTGTGTAGGATTTATGAGATAGGTGAAGCACCCCCTGATTTCAAGAAGAATGTTATCATTCCTATACCGAAGGAAACAGGTGCTGACAGATGTGAAGATTGCCGTACAATCTGCTTTATCACTCTTGCTTCAAAGATCCTGACTAGAATAATTTATAAGAGGATGGAAAGACAGATAGAGAGTTGGGTGAAGACCAGTTTGGCTTCAGGAGAAACGTAGGAACAAGGGAAGCTATACTAAGTCTTATGCCGATTTTGGAAGCTAGAATAAGGAAGGATAAGAGAACGTTCATGGCATTTGTAGACTTAGAAAAGACCTTTGATAACGTTGATTGGAGTAAGTTGTTTGACATTTTGAAAACGATTGGAATAAAATACAGGGATAGGAGGGTGCTCTACAATCTACCTATACCGAAAGCAGACATCAGTTATCCGAGCCGAAGGACGTGAGACAGAAGCTGGTATTCAGAAAGATGCCAGGAAAGGCTGCAACTTATCACCCATACTTTTTAATCTACACTTTGAACAAGCAATGAAGGAAATTGGAGAAATATTCAAAGTAGGAGTAAAGATTCGAGGAGAAATAATTTCAACTCTCAGACTTGTTGATGACATCGTGATTTTAGCCACACACCAGAGGATTTGACTGAGTTTTTAAATGGTATGGTTCTGTCTTGAGGAAAGAATTCATGATGGAAATTAATAAAAATGTAGAACAACAAGAAGTTCCGTTAAGAACTATACAGCCTACTTTTCATGCCAATGATTATTCTACAGAATATGAACCTATCTAGAATAATGACGAAATTAAGTTGGTAATATCGAAATATCTAATTAGTTCAAAATATACCTGGTATAATGTATCCTAATAGAGCACTACAGTTGGCAGCCCTGGTGACTGAATATATTCTTAGTTCCATCTCTTAAGGTACAGAATACAAAATTTGGTTGAAGTCCAATGGACGTTACTTGCAGTTAGACACTGGATCTATCAGCACGCGTAAAAGCATGTTGCCAACAATACCATGCGTGTGCTGGTCAGAAATTATCTGAAATATTATGATATCTTGTTGTGCCAATTTTGGATGAAATCCATTTGTTAGTATAGAAGTTACATGTATTTTAAAATTGGACATATCAGCAGGCTTAGAATCATGTTGGCAGCACTGCCTTGTATTAATTACTCCAAATTAATCTACAATGTCAGGTGCTATACGTGTGCAAAGTATAGAGCTGTTGGCTTGCATACTTTCTGATATATTGATATTAGGCTAAAAAATATAGACAGCATTTATTAACAGTTGGCAGCCCTGATTGCACTGAAGAATACTTATAGTCATATCTGATATGTTACACATAGTACATGCGAAATTTGGATGAAATCCTACTGATAGTATAGAAGTTACATGTATTTAAAAATTGGCCCTATCAGCAGGCTTAGAATCATGTTGGTAGAACTGACGTATATAAGTTACTCCAAAATTAATCAAACATGTCAGGTACTATACGTGTGCATAGTTTAAAGCTGTCGGCTTGCACACATTCTGATATATTGGTATTTGGATAAAAAAAATAGAGAGAGCAATTATTAACAGTTGGCAGCCCTGGTGGCTCTTAAGAATACGCTCAGTCATATCTGTTTATGTACAGATATTACATACAAAATTTGGTTGAAATCCAGTTGATAGTGTAGAAGTTATATGCATTTAAACATTGGACCTATCAGAAGGCTTAAAATTATTTTGGCAACACTGGCATGGTTGGCCTCCTGGAAATTAAACTGAAATAGTATTATCTACATGTGTGCCAATTTTGGAATAGCTCCTATGCATACCTTGCAGGATATCCAACATGGAGCTCAAATTTCTAGTGCGTTTTTTCAGCAGTTGGTAGCACTGACATCATTTTCAAATATGGACGTGAGCTATTCCGGTGCACATCTTTACTCATACTAAGTTTGGTTTTGATTGCTGCAGCCGTTTAGGAGTTGATAGGGGGGGACACACACACAGCCAGACAGACAGACAGAAGGACAGACAGACAGACAGACAGACAGACAGACAGACAGACACACATTTGCCCGATCTCATAAGACTACTTTTTTCTCATTTTTGCAAAATGTGAAAAGTAGGCAAAAAATATCGGAATACAGCCGAAATAAATCATAAACCCCTATGGTCGTCGAATTGGCAGGTGAAGTGCTACAGAAAGTAGGATACTTCTGTAACTTAGGAAGCAAAATAACCAGTGATGGGCAAAGCAAAGAGGATATAAAAAGTAGGTTAGCACAAGCAAGGAAAGCATTTTTACAGAAGAGGAATCTCTTGACATCGAATATAGATTTAGGTATTATGAAGTCATTTTTGAAAACCTTTGTCTGGAGCGTGGCACTCTATGGAATTGAAACTTGGGCTGTTGGATCAGCAGAAAAGAGGAGAATTGAAGCGCTTGAAATGTGGTGTTTCATGAGAACTATGAAGATCTGATGGTCAGATAGGGTTAAAAATGAAGAGGTATTAAGACGATTCGGAAAGGGCGACTGCTAATGAAGAGAAGAGACAGGTTGGTATGACACTTATCTAAGACACCCAGGTATTATGGAAGGAAGGGTCGACGACAAGAACTGTAGGGTTAGACCAAGGTTAGAAATATGTTAAACAGATTGCCTCGGATGTGGAGTGTGGTAGCTATGGAAAGATGAAACGGTTAGCTCAGGACTGGGAAGCATGGCAAGCTGCATCAAACCAGTCAAAAGTATGAAGACTCATACAACAAAAACATCAGAGCACGTTGGCTTCCACAAGATGCTTTCCATGAATAGGCTGGATGAGCTCGGGCTTGAATTTCTCAAGAACACTGTTGCATTTTATAAGCATTTAGCCATCCCCCTTGGAGGCCCTATTGACGACTTCTTTCTGGAGCCTCAACGTTTCCCTAGGCTCGGTATTGTATGTAATTTTCGAACAATTCTACCGGATTAATGCTCAGCAGCTCCAATCTTGTTTCTCTTCACGTCCATATTGCTGATCTTTTTTCGTGGACATTCTTTTATTCCGAAGGAGACATAAAAGACTAGTGCTGCCACTACATGTTAACGTCTGGCCCTCGCACAGAGCCGCCACTTTTCTAGTAGCATGTTCCAGCATGCACACCACCACTAGGCATTACAGATGAAAATATACAGATGAGAATATGCTGTGAAGGATAAAACTATAGAAAACAATAACAATAAGAACCCAATAATTAATATTCACATTGAATCTATAAACGACGGGCTAAACAAATAGACTCTCGACCAAAATCTTAGGATACGAAAAGAATTATATGAATAAAAAGGAAAACAGAATGCCAATAGCCTAATTTAACTGACATTCGGGAACGACTAAAATATATGTTACAGAAGGACTTAATTACATATATAATCTTTTTCTAGTAATTCTGAAATGGAGACCCTTATTTTGATGTACCGTAGAACACATGACTTACCATCTTGACTTAATTCCTGTTACTCCGATGTAGAGCACAGTGCACACACTAGAGTTCTCCATCTGACGCTGTTCGCTGCTGTTCCCTTGATGTTTGACCAGGGCCTCCCTACGACTGCCACCTCAGATCCAATTGTTCTTCTCCAGTTTGTTCTTGGTCTCCCCCTTGGCCTTTTTCCTTCTGGATTCCAGTCCAGCGCCTGCTTTGGAATGTACTGTGGACCTCTTACGAGCATATGGTCCATCCATCTCCATTTCCTCTCCTTTATAACCAGCTCAGCCTTCCGTTGTTGGGTTTTCTACCAGACTTCTTCATTGGAGATAACCTTTGGCCACCACATTCCCAGTATGATTCCAAGGATTTATTGATGCAAGTCTGGAGCTTCCGTGCAATCTCCTTTGTCACCTTCCACGTCTCACTAGTAGAAGAGGACCGACTTTACGTTGGAGTCAAAGATTTTCAGCTTCGTCCTAAACAACAATTCCCGGGACTTCCACACTGGTCGACCGTGTAACACATAGGCGTTGGGAATACGATTTTCTCACATTGCTGTGTCACACGCTCAAACTGTATATAAACTATATAGTACATGGTTCTTGTTCAAACTGCTGTATGTCAATTACTGTATGATACAATATTGTTATAGTAGCGTTGACAGTTCGATAATTCATTTTGCAGATAGTTAAACAACCTGCGGACACACATTATGAGAGAATGGGTCAGTGATGACGTATAATAGTAACTGATGTGTTTATTCCGGGACAGCAGAATATCAGAATGCTCAATCAACACTATTAATTCTCTGAGCGTAACAAATGGATCGACTGACTATGTGAAAGAGCGACATATCACTAATTACATTTTTCGTATCAAATGTGTGTGGACCTTCTCTGTTAGTAGAATGATGTTTGTGAAGACATAAGTACTCTTTATAGCGACAGACGTAATCATACGCCCTGGAGTAGTCTATTAAATACAGACCGCTTATTTGACAATGTCCTTCCTTTCTATTACTACCCCTATGGCTAGAGACAGTTGAAATTTGCAGTTTTATTTGGTGACAATATAGATTTGAAACACCCAAATATACGTGCTGCTATTCTCATTGGGTTTTAGTTTAGTTATTGTTGTTTTAAGGGGTGGAACTACGAGGTCATCTGCCCCTAAAGGGTTTTAGTTTACTTCACTTTGCAGGCCTCCGACCCCATAATGATCACTCGACAACAGACGTTCTTAACCTTTTCGAGACTGTGAGCACCACCATACCAAGCACCCGAGCACCATTAAATAAAACATAGTAATAGACTAATAATAATAATGGCAATAATGTAACTAACATGTGCCTCCCTTTCCTTTGCCTATCTCTCACTCCCACTGAAGAGCTGAGATAGTTAGGGATTCACCGATCACCAGGCATGCTGCACCTGCTTGCAAGGCTCATGATAAGATACATTTACGTGTCTCAGCAGTAACGTTCTCTGCTGCTGTTTCCAAGGTTGCAGGATCGAATCCTGGCGCAGTCAGTTAGCATTTGAAGGTGCGCAAATGCGAGGGATCCATGTCAGTAGATTTACTAGCACGTTAATGATTCCCTTCGGGACAAAATTCCGGCATCCCGGCGTCTCTAAAAGCTTGAGTATGGGACGTAAAACCAATAACATTAAAAAGGTGTGGTTAATCGAGTCAAATAACCATCTTTCGTGTTATTACTCATAATAAAACAGTATTGTCCAATTAATTTTAGTGTAAATAAAAAATACCATTTCACACAATGATAAAATTTCTATCAAAACTTGTATTGAAAGCATTATTAATTTGTTTGGTGTAACCTAATTTGAATTGAAGAAGGGTTCTCAGGGTAGTTTGTGCTCGCGAACACTTTTTGTCTAGTAGGATGTGAGCACCAAATTTCATTTAAAGAACACCGTGGTGCTCGCGAGGGTGAGTACGCCTGCTCTACAACAAAATGAGCGTACCTTATACAACCCAGCTATCATTAAAATTCCCCCAGGGGCTCACATCTATTGGGACGTGGGTTGGCGACCACGGGACTCCAGCTGAGTCCGGCATTGCTTCCACTTACTTGTGCCGGGCTCCTCTCTGTCATCTTTCCTGTCGACCTCACATGGTCAACTCTTCTTCTCTTCCGACCCCGACTGTATTAGGGTATCCGAGGCCTAGGGAGTCTCTCCCTTTCCCGCCTTAATTGGCCCTTGTCTCATCTTTTCTGATACCCTCCTTCTGCGAGAGGTCAGCCTTCTTTTTCTTTTCATGTTATCTCCTGTCTTCTGCTCAAAGCCCTCAAGAAGGCAGGGTGTATATAGCCCCACCACTTCTGGTGCACCCTAGATATTGCTACACCCTCAGGGGCTCACATCTGGTGAGTTACCGACAGTAGTGGCTACGCGGGCTAAAGCGCTGCGTTAGGTCACGGGGCCAAGCTCTCTGCTGACTCGGTAGACGCGTGGATTCGAGCCCCACCGTCGGCTGTCCTTGAAATAGTTTTCCGTGGTTTCCCATTTTCAACACCAGGTAAATGCTGGGACAGTACCTTCTGACAGGCCACGGCCGCTTCCTTCCACATCCTTGCCCAGTTTCATTCATCTTCATCCATTCCATCTCTCATCCCGACGCGCAGGTCGCCCACGGGCATCGACTAGAAAGACCTGCACTCGGCCTCTTAGGAGGCTACACGAAAAAAAAATAATCTGGTGAGTTCGTGAGTTGGCGACACCGAGGGATTCCTAAGCAGGGTCCGGTTTTCCCCCTTTTATCCATTTGACCTACTTCTGAGGCGGACCCTCTCCTCTTTCACTTTCCTATCTGCCTTTCGTGGCTCTCCTTCTTTCCATGTCCCTCAATCCGCTTTCTTCGAGGGTTGAGGGCATTTCTTTTCTTCCTGTCCTTTATTTGCCTTTATTCTCTTTTTGTTTTCCATTTCTTCTAGTAGTTAGTTTTAGTTATAGTTTACATTTCATTATCATCTTCTCGATCACTCAAACCATTAGGGGCCGATAACCTAGGCCCCTTAAAACAACAATTATCATCATCATCATCATTAAAATTGTTCCCCCAGGGGCGCATAACTAGTGGGACGTGCGTTGGTGGAAATGGGACCCCAGCTGAGTCCGGCATTACATCCAGTTACTTGTGCCGGGCTCCTCTTCAACTGACCTATCAACAGCCCTTCGTCAGCTCTTGCTCTCTTCCTACTCCGACAGTATTAGGGTATTCGAGAACTAGGGTGTCTTTCATTTCCCTGCCTTAATTGACTCTCGTACTATTGTACCCTTATAGGCTAATTCCTTTTTTTTTTAGCGTATGGCTTTTAGTGCCGGGAGTGTCCGAGGACATGTTCGGCTCGCCAGTTTTGTAGCTGCTTCGAGACGGACACCCAATGGGTGAGCTACAAGTACCGTTGGGGAGGAAAGTGGGAATGTAAGGTCGAGGAGTTGGAAGGTAGCGGCTGTGGCCTATAGTTAGGGACCAACCCCGGCATTTGCCTGGAAGGAAGATGGGAAACCACAGAAGACCATCTTCAAGTTTGCCGGCGGGGGGATTCGAACCTCCTCGCCTCCCGGATGTGAGCGACTGCCAGCAGTCATGCCGTAACGACCTCGGCTAACTCACCCGGTGGCTAATTCCTTAAAGAGTAATACAGGATGTTTCGAAAAAAAGTGTCCGATATTTCAGCAGGGTTTGGGTTTGGTCAAACCGAGAACAAATGTTCCTATAAACATATGTCCGGAAACAAATACCTGTTGAGATATGCACCACTTTACCCGCATGGACGAGGCGTTATGCTCGGTGGTGCAGGCGTCCTTCCGTTGAAGGTCTTTGCATGAGTCGGATGTTCAGTCATAGTATGCGGTTGTGCTGGCAGTGCAGTGCAGTACCCGCACCAGACTGGTGTTCATTAGGATGACTTAAACAGTGCGATGGAGTATTCTTCGAGGGAAATGGCAAACATGGTTTTTGCTATGGATTAGAAAATGGTAGTAGCATGGCCACGCCGTTCTCTGGACCTTCATCCCATAGATTTCTGGCTATGGGGACATTTAAAGACATTGGTGTATGCCACACCCATCGACAATGCACCGATGTTACAAGGGCGTGTGACCAATGAGCGATCCCACATCCGCGAGAAGCCAGGCGTGATTGGACGAGTTGGGGATTCCTTGCGAAGAAGAGCTTCGGAGCATCTCTTGTAACGTGCAGTTGGTATCCGTGGACAGACTGGTGAAATCGTCACAGCGTCTGGTTGGTGGTGTGGATGGATGTTTGTCCAAAGTCTGTGACAGTCAAGTGTGCTTAGAAGTAGCTGGCAGAAATACGTCCATTGTCTGAAGTGCTCATACACAACACAAATAAAATAGCTCATATCTCAACATGTATTTGTTTCCGGATATTATACCCAGTGCTGGATTAACCATAAGGCACAATAGGCAATTGCCTGGGGCCCCGGCTCAAAAGGGCCCCCAAAAATGAAAAAAAAAATCCCACCCAAAAACTGGAAATAAAATTTAAAGAAAAAGTCAAATAAATTTGGTAACAAAAAAAATGTGAAACTTGGAATTACAGTTCTAAATTTACAGTTTAAGTGCTGTTCGTAAACTCTGTCTGCCCGGGGTTTTCCCATAAACTTTATCTTCTTATTATACTTCCAATTCATAAATAACTTAACTATTGTTTGACACATTCCAAGTCGATCGAAATTTCAACTTTCTGTTCGCTCTATTGTTTAAGGATTGGAAGCAATTAACTAATACTCCCAAGGTCGGGTCCCAAAATGCCATGACTATTTGAATTAACTGATAATTCCCCCCGCCATCCCCTCCGCTTTATTAGCCATAGATAAGCTCGGAATTAGTTTTTCCAAATTATGGCATTCTGGTCTGTAGAGTAATTTCGGAAACAAGTAACATGCTCCCGCTTGAGTTCAGGCTTCAAATCGACGGTTTTGTGATCGACAATTTTAATTCGATGAACAGTTTTATCTGTGTATCGGGTTGAATTAAAACCCCAACTCAAAAATGTCTTCGCGTACATATTTGAGTGGTGCACAAAACAGAAAACTTGCCAAAGACAAAAATACCGAGAAAGTGTGGTGTTAGAGAAAGTGCCAAAACTGACTAAATTTTTCCTTCGGAATGAAATCTCTTCAAATTCATCGGAAAATCAAGTCTTCACTGCATAGAATCAGATATTTTAAGGACAATCAACTTCGATTATGTTATTGAAACTTTCTGTGAAACAAAATGCAGAAAAAAGTTCTTCTGAAACTGTCCAAAATTGATTTCATTATTCATTGTAAATTTGTAAATAAAATCTTTTTCTAAGTTATGATTGACTTTTTATGAAGAACGGGGTGGGGGTGAATAAAAAGGGGCCTCAAATTAACAATTGACTAGGGCCACTGTGAGTCTTAATCCGGCACTGCGGATATATGTTTATAGGAACATTTCTTCACGTTTTGACCAATCCCAGCCCCTGTTGCAATATCGGACACTCTTTTCGAAACACACTGTAGCCTATATCATGCAATTGTTCATGTTAGTGCAAGGAACGTTCATTTAAATATTGAAATTTCGCGTCGCCACCATGTTGTATTTGTGCTCACCGGGTTATTGAAAGTCCCAGAGGTGAACTTATGTTTATAGCCTCTATCTACATACACTATTTTAGTTTCATTGCTGTCATAGATAACAAAGTCAACCCCTGGCACTATACAGCCCATGACGGGCTAAGGCCGACCAAGCGACCGCTGCCCAGCCATTTGGCCTGCAGATATTGGGGTGACGCGTGATCAGCGCGTCGGGTCCCCTCGGCCGTTAATCTTGGTATTCATGATCGGGGCGCTGTCTCACTGTCAGATAGCTACTCAATTGTCCTCACGAGGCTGAGTGCACCCCGTTCCAACCCTCACGTCAGTTATTAAATCCCTGACGGAGCCGGGGCCTCCGAGTGAGAGGCAGGCACGCTACCCCAACACCACGGGGCCGGCGATTTGTAGATATTGAGAACCTAAATATTTCGGATGGTCGCCATGTTGGATTTTAATATATGTAGGCCATAGACTTATGTAATGAGGAATATTGCGTAGGTTCATTATTCAAACGTTGACTTCGATCGCATGAATAGGACACAAGAAATTAAAACTTAATTTTAAAATTTCGTACAGCCGCCATCTTGAGGGTATGTAAATAATTGGAGTAAATTAGATATCAGTGCATTACAATGTGTATAGACATTTGCTGTACGAAGTTTCACTGCGTCTGGATGGTTAGATCGCGAGAAAGGTATATTTAAATGTTTCAACTTCACTTGGCCGCCATACTCGTTTCATAGTTAACAGGTGTTTGTAAGTCACATAGGTAAACATAATTATAGTAGTGCCCATACCGGGTGAGTTAGCCGTGGTCGTTACGGCGGGGCTGCAGGCTGTCGCTCACATCCGGGAGTCGAGGAGGTTCGAATCTCCCCGCCGGCAACCTTGAAGATGGTTTTCTGTGGTTTCCCATCTTCCTACCAGGCAAATGCCGGGGTTGGTCTCTAACTATAGGCCACAGCCGCTACCTTCCAATTCCTCGTCCTAACATTAACACTTTCCTTCCCAGACAACACTCCACATGCGACGGTACTTGTAGCTCACCCAATGGGTGTCCGTATTGAAGCAGCTACAAACCTCTGGCGAGCCGAACATGTCCTCGGACACTCCCGGCACTAAAGGCCATAAGCTAAAAAAAGTAGTGCCCATTATCACCGTACAAAAATTTCAGGGTGATAACAGTAATGGTTTCGGAGATATAGAATGCCTGTGAAATATTTCACACAGCCGCCATGTTGGATTGGTGAGACATAATAAAATTTGAAGTGCGCCGTCGGGGTCGGACGAAATAGTAGTATGTCCTTACCGAGTAATATTGAAATCGCTCCAGCCGTTTAGATTTTACCAGGGGAGGGGGGGGGGCGCCCACATGTACACACGCGCACACACACGGACAAAAGGTGATCTCATAAGGCTATTCTTTCTTAAATGAAAATAGCATAAAAAGAGCATTTTCAGTTACGTGTTATTGCAAGTTCAGCAACAAATTGTAAGTTATAACAGTAGTACGAGTAGGTATCAATAAATAACCGGAATGATTTTATTAAAGCAAAATACTGCCTACCTTTATTAAAAAGTCCCCTACAGACATTATAAATGTTCCATCTTAAACACAATACAACGGTTCCAGCGTTCGGTTCACTGTTCGAAACACTCTCCGAAGCTCTTTCTAGATAGTGATCAAGTATACCCGAAATTACATTGTTTACTTCTTGATCACTTTGAAAATGACGACCCACAAGTTCCTTTTTCAACGCAGGAAATAAGTGGAAGTCATGTGGTGCTAAGTCCGGTGAATAAGGTGGGTGTGGCATCACCTCAATGCCAAATTTGTTTATTGTGTCTTGATTGCGCGATGCGCGGCTGTGTTGTCCTGCCCCTTCCTAGTAGTTGTTTTTATTGTGTCTTGATTGCGCGATGCGCGGGTGTGTTGTCCTGCCCCTTCCTAGTAGTTGTTTTTATAGTGTCTTGATTGCGCGATGCGCGGGTGTGTTGTCCTGCCCCTTCCTAGTAGTTGTTTTTATTGTGTCTTGTTTGCGCGATGCGCGGGTGTGTTGTCCTGCCCCTTCCTAGTAGTTGTTTTTATTGTGTCTTGTTTGCGCGATGCGCGGGTGTGTTGTCCTGCCCCTTCCTAGTAGTTGTTTTTATTGTGTCTTGATTGCGCGATGCGCGGGTGTGTTGTCCTGCCCCTTCCTAGTAGTTGTTTTTATTGTGTCTTGTTTGCGCGATGCGCGGGTGTGTTGTCCTGCCCCTTCCTAGTAGTTGTTTTTATTGTGTCTTGATTGCGCGATGCGCGGGTGTGTTGTCCTGCCCCTTCCTAGTAGTTGTTTTTATTGTGTCTTGTTTGCGCGATGCGCGGGTGTGTTGTCCTGCCCCTTCCTAGTAGTTGTTTTTATTGTGTCTTGTTTGCGCGATGCGCGGGTGTGTTGTCCTGCCCCTTCCTAGTAGTTGTTTTTATTGTGTCTTGATTGCGCGATGCGCGGGTGTGTTGTCCTGCCCCTTCCTAGTAGTTGTTTTTATTGTGTCTGGATTGCGCGATGCGCGGGTGTGTTGTCCTGCCCCTTCCTAGTAGTTGTGTTTATAGTGTCTTGATTGCGCGATGCGCGGGTGTGTTGTCCTGCCCCTTCCTAGTAGTTGTTTTTATTGTGTCTTGTTTGCGCGATGCGCGGGTGTGTTGTCCTGCCCCTTCCTAGTAGTTGTTTTTATTGTGTCTTGATTGCGCGATGCGCGGGTGTGTTGTCCTGCCCCTTCCTAGTAGTTTTTTTTATTGTGTCTTGTTTGCGCGATGCGCGGGTGTGTTGTCCTGCCCCTTCCTAGTAGTTGTTTTTATTGTGTCTGGATTGCGCGATGCGCGGGTGTGTTGTCCTGCCCCTTCCTAGTAGTTGTTTTTATTGTGTCTTGATTGCGCGATGCGCGGGTGTGTTGTCCTGCCCCTTCCTAGTAATTGTTTTTATTGTGTCTTGTTTGCGCGATGCGCGGGTGTGTTGTCCTGCCCCTTCCTAGTAGTTGTTTTTATTGTGTCTTGTTTGCGCGATGCGCGGGTGTGTTGTCCTGCCCCTTCCTAGTAGTTGTTTTTATTGTGTCTTGATTGCGCGATGCGCGGGTGTGTTGTCCTGCCCCTTCCTAGTAGTTGTTTTTAATGTGTCTTGTTTGCGCGATGCGCGGGTGTGTTGTCCTGCCCCTTCCTAGTAGTTGTTTTTATTGTGTCTTGATTGCGCGATGCGCGGGTGTGTTGTCCTGCCCCTTCCTAGTAGTTGTTTTTATTGTGTCTTGTTTGCGCGATGCGCGGGTGTGTTGTCCTGCCCCTTCCTAGTAGTTGTTTTTATTGTGTCTTGTTTGCGCGATGCGCGGGTGTGTTGTGCTGCCCCTTCCTAGTAGTTGTTTTTATTGTGTCTTGATTGCGCGATGCGCGGGTGTGTTGTCCTGCCCCTTCCTAGTAGTTGTTTTTATTGTGTCTTGATTGCGCGATGCGCGGGTGTGTTGTCCTGCCCCTTCCTTGTAGTTGTTTTTATTGCGTCTTGATTGCGCGATGCGCGGGTGTGTTGTCCTGCCCCTTCCTAGTAGTTGTTTTTATTGTGTCTTGTTTGCGCGATGCGCGGGTGTGTTGTCCTGCCCCTTCCTAGTAGTTGCTTTTGTTGTGTCTTGATTGCGCGATGCGCGGGTGTGTTGTCCTGCCCCTTCCTAGTAGTTGTTTTTATTGTGTCTTAATTGCGCGATGCGCGGGTGTGTTGTCCTGCCCCTTCCTAGTAGTTGTTTTTATTGTGTCTTAATTACGCGATGCGCGGGTGTGTTGTCCTGCCCCTTCCTAGTAGTTGTTTTTATTGTGTCTTGATTGCGCGATGCGCGGGTGTGTTGTCCTGCCCCTTCCTAGTAGTTGTTTTTATTGTGTCTTGTTTGCGCGATGCGCGGGTGTGTTGTCCTGCCCCTTCCTAGTAGTTGTTTTTATTGTGTCTTGATTGCGCGATGCGCGGGTGTGTTGTCCTGCCCCTTCCTAGTAGTTGTTTTTATTGTGTCTTGTTTGCGCAATGCGCGGGTGTGTTGTCCTGCCCCTTCCTAGTAGTTGTTTTTATTGTGTCTTGTTTGCGCGATGCGCGGGTGTGTTGTCCTGCCCCTTCCTAGTAGTTGTTTTTATTGTGTCTTGTTTGCGCGATGCGCGGGTGTGTTGTCCTGCCCCTTCCTAGTAGTTATTTTTATTGTGTCTTGATTGTGCGATGCGCGGGTGTGTTGTCCTGCCCCTTCCTAGTAGTTGTTTTTATTGTGTCTTGATTGTGCGATGCGCGGGTGTGTTGTCCTGCCCCTTCCTAGTAGTTGTTTTTATTGTGTCTTGATTGCGCGATGCGCGGGTGTGTTGTCCTGCCCCTTCCTAGTAGTTGTTTTTATTGTGTCTTAATTGCGCGATGCGCGGGTGTGTTGTCCTGCCCCTTCCTAGTAGTTGTTTTTATTTCTTTGATATTTTCACTAACACGCTAGGTGTTTCTTATTTCAATACAACCTTCGGCACCACCCACGAGAACTTTTCCAGAGTTTATGGTAGACATTATAAGTAGGGCCTATTCTGTATATTATGAGATTTCTCAAATAATTCGTTTATCCGCCTCCATTCTCGTCTGTGCCAAGAAATTTTATTCTGATCAGAGGAATTGTATGAGATTCACTCAACCTCGTGAGGCAGAATTGAGAAGAGGTGGCTTTCATTTCCAACTCAGTTCTTTTACGTGGTTCATCAATTTTACCTCAGCCAACTACCGGTATGATGCCTAAATTAAGACCATGGCTTCCTCCTGCCCGAATCCTAGCCCAAATTACAAATACGCACTATAGTGCAGCCATCAAAATGACACAGGTTGTTAGACGGATCCCACGCACACCAAACTACGTGGAGCTACATGACCATGATGTCACAAAACCCTTAACTGCATTAACTGAAGAAAAAAGGAAGAAACAATGTGCAGCTACCACGAATTAGCTCATTGTTTGCGTGACTGTCCATTAGCAAGCTGAGGCCACACCGTGATATTGTATAACTAGGTGAGGCCATCTAAGACAACGTTAAGTCTTGCTACACTTGGCAATAATCTTCTGAGCCCAGAATTCCCTCATTCTCTGTGAGTGGGCCATCTTGCGCTCCGCTGTCCAGGTGGTACCTTGACTTCTTTTGGGTCTCGGTGTCTCATCTCGGGTCAGCCCATTAGTCAGTATGTTTTTGCGGAAGAGATCACTATTGAAGGCGTCGTCGGATTTTAGATGCAGCATTTTGAGTCGTCTCTGGTATTTATAAACCAGGGCATTGTGGTTTTAGGTTTGGAGAAAAAAAATGAAAAATCTGTTTAGTCAGCATGTTTCCATCCATTCGTTTGACATGACCGTAATACCATGCCCGCCTCTTACGGATGGTTTCTGTGATTTCTTTATTTCACTGTAGAGGACTTGGTTGGATTTTAGGTTGATTTCATTAGAAAGCTACTGTAACTATTGCAATGGGTCCCATGTTTCGACTTCCGGAAAATTTCAACATATCTTCGCGTTTCACATCCCCCAGACCCCAAAACCACCGTCAGTTCAAAGGTTTATACATAATTTATGTATGTATATATATATATATATATATATATGTATATCAGTTTCTTGTGGACACGATAACTGCCGTAATTTTGCACCAATCACATTGAAATTTTTACATAATATGTATCCCCTTAAAATCTCGGTCGAGTTCGTTAATGGGCAAAATCGGTCAAAGGGGGTGAAAATGGGAGGCTTTTTTCGAAAAAGTGAAATATCGCTATATCTCTCTTAATATCTGAAATATTGAATCCATTCAAAGTTCATACTATGTGTCGGACAAGTCCCTAAAATTTATGTTTGAAAAGTTTTTGATAGCACCATCCATTGACCAAAGGGGTGGGAAAAAGTGGGTTTTTCGGGAAACATTAATCATATCTCTGTTAATAGGCACAATATCAAAACCGCACAAAATGGACAATATTCCTCCAATAATTACCTAAAACTTTTGTCTGAAAGAATTTTTGATATGACCCACCATTACGCCACGGGGCAAACAAAATGATTTAAATTATAAGACAAGATGTTCAGTAAAGAACATATAGCCTACTTTCTCCTAAATGCATGGGTATTGTTATAACTCTTTGTCCTTTTCAAGGAGTATAATTGAATGTTGGTGCTAGTAGCTTGTTGAAATACAACGTGCTATAGGAGTAGGGGAGTGAGGCGGTTTCTAATCCCCCCCACCACCTCTCCCTCTGACGTCACATACTAACCCGCAATACATTCAGGGGCAAAGCCGATATCTTCCGACCGCTTGGTCGGATTTTGACGAATGAGGTGTCGTTGGACTCGGGCTGACGCCCTCTTTCCAATGGACCATTCATTTCAACCCCTTAATAAAACCTACCCCTACTAGGGGGTGAAATTGTATTTTTTTAGTGAAAGTCTCTTTCCAAATGTGACATGTATAAGGTGCGCTGCTAAAATGAACTTTAACGTTGTTGCCCATATAGCGCATGCGTTTTACGAGATGCCGCTATGGATGAACATTTTTGTTTTTGTTTTTTACGCATGCGCACTTGGGATTTTTGTAAGAGGGCGAGCTCTTTGAAAAAAATGATTGATAAGAAGGGGTTTTGGTGGTGAGGAGAGAGCCAGATAGTCGCCTACTTTCCTACGAAGTTTGCCGATATCTCTCGAACGCAAGGTCGGATTTGGACGTGTGACGTGTCAAATCGCTTGTCTCGAAGCCCTTTATATGTTATTAATAGGTTAGAGTTTTGAGAATGAGGGAAACAGGCTTTTTTGGTGGTAAAACCATGATTTTAGACTTTTTCTGATATTTCACGAATGCCTGGTCGGATTTGGTCCTATGACGTGTCAAATGGCTTGTCTCGAAACCCTGTGTATTTTGGTAATAGGTTAAAGTTTTTGAGAATGAGGGAAACAGAATTTTTTGTTGTAAAACCGTGATTTTAGACTTTCTGTTATATATTACAAACCAATAACGCCAGAGACGTATACGAGGGGTCGTAGGACTCGGGGTGACGCCCCTTTCCTCTCTCCTTTCGAATATAGTATTTATGTTTAAAAAATGCGAAAGGGCCTAACGACACTTATGTTGAAAACATTTCAGTTTTTAAAACTTTTCTTAAATCTGTCTAAAATGTTCATGACGAGTGGTTGTAGATAGAAAGAGACGATACCACTGGACACGTGTTTCAACGAAGCTATTACTGGCCACGGTGGTGATATACCAATACAGTATTCGCTATTTTGATGAGACCGCGGGTCGAGGGTTCGTTTTCTGATTTTTCCTATGATGGAATTCCTAATTCCTAAACCCCCTGAAGGGGGTCTTTAACGTGTAAACGATTATGAGTGACATGGCAAATGATAATTCCTTGATCCGATGAAGTTGGCTTTAGATAGAACAAACAGAACTTGGTTATATGGTGCTTGAAATGAGTATAGAAAACAAACTTGCTGGGGCAGACTGACAGGATGTGAATGTTATTTGAGCTTATTGGAATGCCTTGACTTGACTTGACAACAGGGCAATGAGAAAAAAAAGCACAGAGATGCTGAGGACACTTGAAGGTCAAGCGATATGGCAACCATGGTGGGAGGGGGAAGCTAGGATGATGTCGCCGATCATGTTCAATGTTCAATGGATGAATTTATATTTTGCGAAGCATTGTTTGGAGAGGGTCATGGGACGACTTGTTTTAAGGGTATTTATTTTTTCGATGTTTCCTATGGTGGACTCATTGATTGAAATAATCCAAAACTGCTAGGGCATGGCCTTGAGATTTTATAAACCGATAATGGGATTTTGACATACAAGATCCACTCAGAACTTGACATGATGTCATTCTTTTATGGCTTATGAATTTCCCCAAAAAAGACCCAAAACAACAAGATCATGGACTTTTGCTTTTCATAATATATTGCAAACCCATAATGTAAGATGTTTACTGTGAGTGACGAAATCTAGCTAGGTAAAGAAAGAATTATTGTAGGATATATGTATGGTGACTGACACGTCTTTGACCATTGGAACTTGTTTTCAGATCTGACTGTAGTACATAGGGAGTATAGGTTGTAGGCATGGATTGACAAACGGTGCACACAAAATTCAATTTATCGAATTAAGAGTAGACTATCATTAATTAATTGGTTAAAGAGTGTAGCTAAAAATATAAAAAATGGTGACTACATTAAACTAAACTGAACCAAGTCGAATCAAACCCAACTGAACCAAACCAAGCCTAAAGCAAACCAAACCTAATCATGAACAAGCCAAGGGCTTAAGTGTAAAACTTGTGGGGGAATGCAGTCATTGGCAATGTCCAAAGAAAGGGATAACGCTCTACCTCTAGAGGGTAAGGTAAAGCTAGCGCATGGTGCTAATGACTATTCCCAAGTACATGAACCACACACACACAACTATCCTATGCCGTTTTTATGAGTTAACGGTTAAAACTTACTCAGTGGTTACTGAGCAAGATGGTCGCTACACACAACAAGCTTTAAATACTTGAGGGTAATAATCTATACACACACACACACACACACACACACGCTTGTTCTAAACTAAACTGTCTTGCTGGCAGTGCTCACACAGTAGGCAAATGACAGAAATGCTTGGCTAACAGAAATACAATCATTTTCGTTTCTCTAATGTTACCAGCTAACCATTACATGCTATAGTGGTGAGCACATGTGCCTCTTGCACTGGAGTTCGTAACTTGATTTCTAGCTCTAAGGCCTAGAATGGATCAAACTAAGAAAGAAGGGTATGGTGACGCAGTGGTTAAACTGTTAGCCTTTCACTAAGGTAGACTAGGGTTTGATTTTAGGTTAATATACATGTCATAAACAAACAAACAAACAAACAAAAAAGCAGAGATAATGTTTAAAACTGATTACACTTGTCTCTTTTCAAATTATTACTTAGATTGCAAATACAAAGGTGGACTGGGTTTGATATACAGTTAATGCCGCCTATCGCATACTAGCCTGTAAGAAAGCCAAACAAGCAAAAGGCGTAAGTAGAGCAGTGGTAAAATCGCTATGTGTAGAGAACTACCTAACGGTTTTATGAACTGGCAATGGTATGTCGCAGAAACAGTGCAGGATACAATCCAGCAACCATAATTTTTATCTTGTGGAGCAGAGAAAACATATATATAGAGAGAGAGATAGAAAGCTTGTGTATGTATGGGTAGCATTGATTGTTTGACCAGAGAAAATACGATGAGGTAGGGTGGGCAGAGGGAGAATTAACACTTATATATGAATGAATGGTAAATAGTATTTTTTTTCAATAGTTTTGTTTTTCAAATGCAGTGGTAGATAGCCGTTATTTTGTAAAACATTCTTACTTGCAGTAGTAATAAGACTCTATGGTTCCGCTAACACATAGATAGACTGTATTATTGCCATGGTCAAGCACTCACATTAAGATCATTTACAAAATCATAAAATGAAAAATAAAAAATCTTGTTTTGGAAATATCGTTTTTCAACATACACAAAATAAATAAAAATGTGTAAACAGCAAAATGGAAAATCCATGGTCAAGCACTCACATTAAGATCATTTACAAAACCATAAAATGAAAAATAAAAAATCTTGTTTTGGAAATATCGATTTTTTTCAACATACACAAAATAAATTATAAAAAATTTGTAAACAGCAAAATGGAAAATCCATGTTTCCATATAGACAAAATTTAAAAACCTTAAACGGACATTTAAGAAAATATATGCAAATGGGAAATTGACAAATGTGTAAATATGAAAATGGAAAAATCCATGTTTCCATATCATGAAATTGAAAAACATCAAACTGTCATTTTAAAAAAATGCAAATGGAAAATTGACAAATTGCAATGTGTGAAATGTGAAATTGAACAAATGGCTATCATTATTTTTTTTTAAAGAACATGGTGCTCAATGGTTGAGGTGTGAATCAAACCCTCTCTACTTATTTGGACCACCCGAGACTGAGTTTTAGTTGTCATACCGCTTTTAAAAGTTTGTGTTAAATCTAGGAATTGAACCCAAGAGCTTGTAGGGGAGATTCAAGATTATAATATGTTAAACAGATAGCCTTGAATGTAGGGTGTGGTAGCTATATAGAGATGAGACGTTTCGCTCGGGGCAGGGAGGCATGGAGATCTGCATCAAACCAGTCAAAAGACTGACGACTCAAACAACAACATGTAGAGCTCACCAAAATAATGTTGTGTAACGGTAAATGTTAGTCAACGAACAGTAATGCATTACTAAAACCCATGACACGATACCTAAGAGCTTTTCTAAAATTATTTTAAAATGCCTTTAACCCTATATTAAACACCCAGTTCACAAGACTCATAACTGCAATGTTAAGGTCGAACAAAACAAAATCTATATTTCAAAACAAACAAGTGGTTTAGTCAATGTATACTGGAAAAAGTTTTATAAACACTCAAGTCCACAAAAATAATTAAATTAGTAACTGTCAGGTTGACCGAGTGGTTATGGTGTTTGACTTAAGTTCAAATTTTCTGTACGAGAAAGCAAGGGTTCGAATACCTTACCTGATATAACTATTGCCTCAACATGACTTGACCACACTGTATTATTGTGTACTCGGTACACAAACCATAGATAGAGTGTATTGTTTAAGGTCACTCTCTTTGCGAACATAGTCAGAGACTGTTGATGGTTAACAATTGCATTAATAGTGGGACATAGGGATAGCAATTAAGAAAAACAGACAATACCCATACACTTTTTTATTTATTTAATTAATGTAAGTACTTGTACAATAGTTATATACAAACTACAACTCTCTTTTGTCTATTACTATCTAGTCCTTTTCGATCCACTTGCATAACAAGGCAGATGACTTTGTAGTTCAGCCCCTTAAAACAACAACAACACTACCTCTTGCATAGTCTGTGATGTTGATGACTCTTGAGGCGTGGAAGATGGATACAACATAACTTTTACAACAGGGGTTAAACGTTGCTCAACAATCAATGCACTATTTTGAGTAGCAACATCTTTCTCTTGTACTAACTTATTAGCATTCTGATAATTTTTTGCCAACACCATTAGTGTTTTGTCTGGAGCACTACATTGATGATCACTCACACTTAAAACCACACCATTTCTACTTTTCATATTGCCTCGACATCTTGTTGACCTCTGTTTTGAGCATCGCCAGAATATTATTCCTTTTACATTTTGTCGTCTATAGTTATAAGAGTAGCCTTTATAGAGTACACGTTGTTTACCTCGGTTAGTTGTAGTAAGTTCCATAGTAGTAACTAACCTGTTAGTATGATTTGCACACTACAAAGGTTATCTCTGTTCTGGTAATAGAATTATTTAGCGTTGGCTTTTATATTTAATATGTACAGTTAAAAGTAATAGAAAAGTGGTAGAAAAGTGGTAGCAAAGTGGTAGACAAGTGGTAGACAATTGGTAACATAGTAGTAGAAAAGTGGTAGCAAAGTTGTAGCAAAGTGGTAGAAAAGTGGTAGAAAAGTGGTAGAAAAGTAGTAGAAAAGTGGTAGCAAAGTGGTAGCAAAGTGTTAGCAAAGTAGTAGAAAAGTGGTAGCAAACTAGAAAAGTGGTAGAAAAGTGGTAGAAAAGTAGTAGAAAAGTGGTAGCAAAGTGGTAGAAAAGTAGTAGCAAACTAGAAAAGTGGTAGCAAAGTGGTAGAAAATATTACATGTATTGTTAAGAAATAGTTTAAGCGGTTACATGGATTCATTACACTATAATTTTAGCATCACGAAGCTCATTTTCTATATCCAAAAGTTCTTCCTCATATTTAGTATGACCAGCCTGTTTACAGGTATGCAAGTACTGAAGCCGCTGGATTAGCTTATTGGGATTGTTCCAGTAAACAAATTTAACAAATGATTTTTTTGGGTGTAAACCATTATCATCCTCCTCCTCATCATCATCATCATAATCATCATCATCATCATCATGGTTATCATCATCAATATAATTATCATCAATATAATCATCATCACTATTACTATCTAATCCTTTTTGTTCATCTTGCAATGCAACAACCTTTGGCATAGTTTGTGTTGTCTTTGATAGTGTTAGAGGTTTCTTAGACGTTAACCACTGTCCTAACATGTCTTTTTCAGGAGATAATAAATGCTCTTTAACAAACAAAGCACTATCTTGAGCCACACTATTTTTTTCTTGGTCTTGCTTTTTTACCTTGGTTAGGGTATTTTGTCCATTTAAATGAGTATTATTTTGAGATTTACAATGATGATCGATTGAAATAAGTATGTTGGAGCCTTTTGTTTTAATCATTCCTCGACACTTTTTAGATCGTTGTTTCGAACAGCACCAAATAACAGTTCCATTTTTATTAGTTCGTTTTACAATATATGCATATCCTTTATAGTAAGCACATGGCTTACCATAGCTAGTCGTTGATACTTCCATGTCGACTGTTGAGCATAAACTAACCTCTAGTAAAGTTAACTCGATAATAAAAATGATAGTTTGTAGTATGTGCAGTTTAAAGTAAGAGCAAAAGTGAGAGTCAGATGGTAGAAAAGTGTTAACAAAGTGGTGGAAGAGTGGTAGCAGTTTATAGTAGTCATGATCTTTTTTACCAGAATGTGATTTGAGTAAATGTAATTTCTAAACCTTAGCAGTGAGTAGTCAGTTAGTCTTAGTTCAGACAAGCGTAAACAGTTCTCCAATGAATCAGAGATCAAGATTTGCATTATGAAACAGTTGTGTGTAACCAATTAGGTATCGGTACTTGATAGCTTCACACATGAACAAAAATTCCAACATATCTGACATCAGATTTTCATTATGAAACAGTTGTGTGTAACCAATTAGGTATCGGTACTTGATAGCTTCACACATGAACACAAATTCCAACATATCTGACATGAAATACATGATTTGAAAGTTGACAAAGAATATCCAATCAACCATTGTAGTTGCAATGTCAAACACAAAGACAAAATCAGCATGAACTTTTAAGTTACAGGAAAATTCTATGAAATAGACTATGCATGAAATTTGGAAATACACATTAGAAGTTTGCAACACCATCCTTCTAGCCTATATAAATTATCGACATGGAAAGTGTGCACTGCCCCTAACATTAAACCAATTTATCAATAACGCAAGTCAACAATCAAAACATTTTGTCTTGAGTCTATCATTTAATGCATATATTCTGTCTACATTGAACAGTAACAAAAAACGCCATTCATAATTAATTAAGTTTGCTTTAATTCGTTATGTAATGATAAATACATATTTAAAGTTTTGGCTGACTGTTCAGAGTGAATCGGCTTTGAACACATAAGAGAGGGAATATTTTAAGACTTAACCTCTGCTCACCTAACATAACCTAAATTTACCTAACCTAACCTTATCATATAGGTAAGAAACGGGTCAAGCTATGCTTTCGACTACCGAGTTTCAGTTACTTTTCAAGGTTACTCTCCCGAACATTGCCGGAGACTGCTGATAAACACCTATGTTCCCACGGCGGCGGCGCGCAACGACTTACATGATGCGCTTCCCCCTTTTCATTGATCCCTGTAGATTTGTCCCTTTGGACTGGTCCCTGTTGACTAGCCCCTTTGGAAGGGCCCTTTTCGAATGGAGTCATTCTTGACGGGTCCCTGTGGACAGGTCCTTTTGGCTGATCCCTTTTGGACCGGTCCCTTTGGACTGGTACCTATGGACTGGCCCATGCAATTATCCAAATTATGTCAAAGGGACCGGTCCAAAAGGGATCAGCCAAAAGGACCTGTCCACAGGGACCCGTCAAGAATGACTCCATTCGAAAAGGGCCCTTCCAAAGGGGCTAGTCAACAGGGACCAGTCCAAAGGGACAAATCTACAGGGATCAATGAAAAGGGGGAAGCGCATCATGTAAGTCGTTGCGCGCCGCCGCCGTGGGAACATAGGTGTTTATCAGCAGTCTCCGGCAATTTTCGGGAGAGTAACCTTGAAAAGTAACTGAAACTCGGTAGTCGAAAGCATAGCTTGACCCGTTTCTTACCTATATGATAAGGTTAGGTTAGGTAAATTTAGGTTATGTTAGGTGAGCAGAGGTTAAGTCTTAAAATATTCCCTCTCTTATGTGTTCAAAGCCGATTCACTCTGAACAGTCAGCCAAAACTTTAAATATGTATTTATCATTACATAACGAATTAAAGCAAACTTAATTAATTATGAATGGCGTTTTTTGTTACTGTTCAATGTAGACAGAATATATGCATTAAATGATAGACTCAAGACAAAATGTTTTGATTGTTGACTTGCGTTATTGATAAATTGGTTTAATGTTAGGGGCAGTGCACACTTTCCATGTCGATAATTTATATAGGCTAGAAGGATGGTGTTGCAAACTTCTAATGTGTATTTCCAAATTTCATGCATAGTCTATTTCATAGAATTTTCCTGTAACTTAAAAGTTCATGCTGATTTTGTCTTTGTGTTTGACATTGCAACTACAATGGTTGATTGGATATTCTTTGTCAACTTTCAAATCATGTATTTCATGTCAGATATGTTGGAATTTGTGTTCATGTGTGAAGCTATCAAGTACCGATACCTAATTGGTTACACACAACTGTTTCATAATGAAAATCTGATGTCAGATATGTTGGAATTTTTGTTCATGTGTGAAGCTATCAAGTACCGATACCTAATTGGTTACACACAACTGTTTCATAATGCAAATCTTGATCTCTGATTCATTGGAGAACTGTTTACGCTTGTCTGAACTAAGACTAACTGACTACTCACTGCTAAGGTTTAGAAATTACATTTACTCAAATCACATTCTGGTAAAACAGATCATGACTACTATAAACTGCTACCACTCTTCCACCACTTTGTTAACACTTTTCTACCATCTGACTCTCACTTTTGCTCTTACTTTAAACTGCACATACTACAAACTATCATTTTTATTATCGAGTTAACTTTACTAGAGGTTAGTTTATGCTCAACAGTCGACATGGAAGTATCAACGACTAGCTATGGTAAGCCATGTGCTTACTATAAAGGATATGCATATATTGTAAAACGAACTAATAAAAATGGAACTGTTATTTGGTGCTGTTCGAAACAACGATCTAAAAAGTGTCGAGGAATGATTAAAACAAAAGGCTCCAACATACTTATTTCAATCGATCATCATTGTAAATCTCAAAATAATACTCATTTAAATGGACAAAATACCCTAACCAAGGTAAAAAAGCAAGACCAAGAAAAAAATAGTGTGGCTCAAGATAGTGCTTTGTTTGTTAAAGAGCATTTATTATCTCCTGAAAAAGACATGTTAGGACAGTGGTTAACGTCTAAGAAACCTCTAACACTATCAAAGACAACACAAACTATGCCAAAGGTTGTTGCATTGCAAGATGAACAAAAAGGATTAGATAGTAATAGTGATGATGATTATATTGATGATAATTATATTGATGATGATAACCATGATGATGATGATGATGATTATGATGATGATGATGAGGAGGAGGATGATAATGGTTTACACCCAAAAAAATCATTTGTTAAATTTGTTTACTGGAACAATCCCAATAAGCTAATCCAGCGGCTTCAGTACTTGCATACCTGTAAACAGGCTGGTCATACTAAATATGAGGAAGAACTTTTGGATATAGAAAATGAGCTTCGTGATGCTAAAATTATAGTGTAATGAATCCATGTAACCGCTTAAACTATTTCTTAACAATACATGTAATATTTTCTACCACTTTGCTACCACTTTTCTAGTTTGCTACTACTTTTCTACCACTTTGCTACCACTTTTCTACTACTTTTCTACCACTTTTCTACCACTTTTCTAGTTTGCTACCACTTTTCTACTACTTTGCTAACACTTTGCTACCACTTTGCTACCACTTTTCTACTACTTTTCTACCACTTTTCTACCACTTTTCTACCACTTTGCTACAACTTTGCTACCACTTTTCTACTACTATGTTACCAATTGTCTACCACTTGTCTACCACTTTGCTACCACTTTTCTACCACTTTTCTATTACTTTTAACTGTACATATTAAATATAAAAGCCAACGCTAAATAATTCTATTACCAGAACAGAGATAACCTTTGTAGTGTGCAAATCATACTAACAGGTTAGTTACTACTATGGAACTTACTACAACTAACCGAGGTAAACAACGTGTACTCTATAAAGGCTACTCTTATAACTATAGACGACAAAATGTAAAAGGAATAATATTCTGGCGATGCTCAAAACAGAGGTCAACAAGATGTCGAGGCAATATGAAAAGTAGAAATGGTGTGGTTTTAAGTGTGAGTGATCATCAATGTAGTGCTCCAGACAAAACACTAATGGTGTTGGCAAAAAATTATCAGAATGCTAATAAGTTAGTACAAGAGAAAGATGTTGCTACTCAAAATAGTGCATTGATTGTTGAGCAACGTTTAACCCCTGTTGTAAAAGTTATGTTGTATCCATCTTCCACGCCTCAAGAGTCATCAACATCACAGACTATGCAAGAGGTAGTGTTGTTGTTGTTTTAAGGGGCTGAACTACAAAGTCATCTGCCTTGTTATGCAAGTGGATCGAAAAGGACTAGATAGTAATAGACAAAAGAGAGTTGTAGTTTGTATATAACTATTGTACAAGTACTTACATTAATTAAATAAATAAAAAAGTGTATGGGTATTGTCTGTTTTTCTTAATTGCTATCCCTATGTCCCACTATTAATGCAATTGTTAACCATCAACAGTCTCTGACTATGTTCGCAAAGAGAGTGACCTTAAACAATACACTCTATCTATGGTTTGTGTACCGAGTACACAATAATACAGTGTGGTCAAGTCATGTTGAGGCAATAGTTATATCAGGTAAGGTATTCGAACCCTTGCTTTCTCGTACAGAAAATTTGAACTTAAGTCAAACACCATAACCACTCGGTCAACCTGACAGTTACTAATTTAATTATTTTTGTGGACTTGAGTGTTTATAAAACTTTTTCCAGTATACATTGACTAAACCACTTGTTTGTTTTGAAATATAGATTTTGTTTTGTTCGACCTTAACATTGCAGTTATGAGTCTTGTGAACTGGGTGTTTAATATAGGGTTAAAGGCATTTTAAAATAATTTTAGAAAAGCTCTTAGGTATCGTGTCATGGGTTTTAGTAATGCATTACTGTTCGTTGACTAACATTTACCGTTACACAACATTATTTTGGTGAGCTCTACATGTTGTTGTTTGAGTCGTCAGTCTTTTGACTGGTTTGATGCAGATCTCCATGCCTCCCTGCCCCGAGCGAAACGTCTCATCTCTATATAGCTACCACACCCTACATTCAAGGCTATCTGTTTAACATATTATAATCTTGAATCTCCCCTACAAGCTCTTGGGTTCAATTCCTAGATTTAACACAAACTTTTAAAAGCGGTATGACAACTAAAACTCAGTCTCGGGTGGTCCAAATAAGTAGAGAGGGTTTGATTCACACCTCAACCATTGAGCACCATGTTCTTTTAAAAAAAATAATGATAGCCATTTGTTCAATTTCACATTTCACACATTGCAATTTGTCAATTTTCCATTTGCATTTTTTTAAAATGACAGTTTGATGTTTTTCAATTTCATGATATGGAAACATGGATTTTTCCATTTTCATATTTACACATTTGTCAATTTCCCATTTGCATATATTTTCTTAAATGTCCGTTTAAGGTTTTTAAATTTTGTCTATATGGAAACATGGATTTTCCATTTTGCTGTTTACAAATTTTTTATAATTTATTTTGTGTATGTTGAAAAAAATCGATATTTCCAAAACAAGATTTTTTATTTTTCATTTTATGGTTTTGTAAATGATCTTAATGTGAGTGCTTGACCATGGATTTTCCATTTTGCTGTTTACACATTTTTATTTATTTTGTGTATGTTGAAAAACGATATTTCCAAAACAAGATTTTTTATTTTTCATTTTATGATTTTGTAAATGATCTTAATGTGAGTGCTTGACCATGGCAATAATACAGTCTATCTATGTGTTAGCGGAACCATAGAGTCTTATTACTACTGCAAGTAAGAATGTTTTACAAAATAACGGCTATCTACCACTGCATTTGAAAAACAAAACTATTGAAAAAAAAAATACTATTTACCATTCATTCATATATAAGTGTTAATTCTCCCTCTGCCCACCCTACCTCATCGTATTTTCTCTGGTCAAACAATCAATGCTACCCATACATACACAAGCTTTCTATCTCTCTCTCTATATATATGTTTTCTCTGCTCCACAAGATAAAAATTATGGTTGCTGGATTGTATCCTGCACTGTTTCTGCGACATACCATTGCCAGTTCATAAAACCGTTAGGTAGTTCTCTACACATAGCGATTTTACCACTGCTCTACTTACGCCTTTTGCTTGTTTGGCTTTCTTACAGGCTAGTATGCGATAGGCGGCATTAACTGTATATCAAACCCAGTCCACCTTTGTATTTGCAATCTAAGTAATAATTTGAAAAGAGACAAGTGTAATCAGTTTTAAACATTATCTCTGCTTTTTTGTTTGTTTGTTTGTTTATGACATGTATATTAACCTAAAATCAAACCCTAGTCTACCTTAGTGAAAGGCTAACAGTTTAACCACTGCGTCACCATACCCTTCTTTCTTAGTTTGATCCATTCTAGGCCTTAGAGCTAGAAATCAAGTTACGAACTCCAGTGCAAGAGGCACATGTGCTCACCACTATAGCATGTAATGGTTAGCTGGTAACATTAGAGAAACGAAAATGATTGTATTTCTGTTAGCCAAGCATTTCTGTCATTTGCCTACTGTGTGAGCACTGCCAGCAAGACAGTTTAGTTTAGAACAAGCGTGTGTGTGTGTGTGTGTGTGTGTGTGTATAGATTATTACCCTCAAGTATTTAAAGCTTGTTGTGTGTAGCGACCATCTTGCTCAGTAACCACTGAGTAAGTTTTAACCGTTAACTCATAAAAACGGCATAGGATAGTTGTGTGTGTGTGGTTCATGTACTTGGGAATAGTCATTAGCACCATGCGCTAGCTTTACCTTACCCTCTAGAGGTAGAGCGTTATCCCTTTCTTTGGACATTGCCAATGACTGCATTCCCCCACAAGTTTTACACTTAAGCCCTTGGCTTGTTCATGATTAGGTTTGGTTTGCTTTAGGCTTGGTTTGGTTCAGTTGGGTTTGATTCGACTTGGTTCAGTTTAGTTTAATGTAGTCACCATTTTTTATATTTTTAGCTACACTCTTTAACCAATTAATTAATGATAGTCTACTCTTAATTCGATAAATTGAATTTTGTGTGCACCGTTTGTCAATCCATGCCTACAACCTATACTCCCTATGTACTACAGTCAGATCTGAAAACAAGTTCCAATGGTCAAAGACGTGTCAGTCACCATACATATATCCTACAATAATTCTTTCTTTACCTAGCTAGATTTCGTCACTCACAGTAAACATCTTACATTATGGGTTTGCAATATATTATGAAAAGCAAAAGTCCATGATCTTGTTGTTTTGGGTCTTTTTTGGGGAAATTCATAAGCCATAAAAGAATGACATCATGTCAAGTTCTGAGTGGATCTTGTATGTCAAAATCCCATTATCGGTTTATAAAATCTCAAGGCCATGCCCTAGCAGTTTTGGATTATTTCAATCAATGAGTCCACCATAGGAAACATCGAAAAAATAAATACCCTTAAAACAAGTCGTCCCATGACCCTCTCCAAACAATGCTTCGCAAAATATAAATTCATCCATTGAACATTGAACATGATCGGCGACATCATCCTAGCTTCCCCCTCCCACCATGGTTGCCATATCGCTTGACCTTCAAGTGTCCTCAGCATCTCTGTGCTTTTTTTTCTCATTGCCCTGTTGTCAAGTCAAGTCAAGGCATTCCAATAAGCTCAAATAACATTCACATCCTGTCAGTCTGCCCCAGCAAGTTTGTTTTCTATACTCATTTCAAGCACCATATAACCAAGTTCTGTTTGTTCTATCTAAAGCCAACTTCATCGGATCAAGGAATTATCATTTGCCATGTCACTCATAATCGTTTACACGTTAAAGACCCCCTTCAGGGGGTTTAGGAATTAGGAATTCCATCATAGGAAAAATCAGAAAACGAACCCTCGACCCGCGGTCTCATCAAAATAGCGAATACTGTATTGGTATATCACCACCGTGGCCAGTAATAGCTTCGTTGAAACACGTGTCCAGTGGTATCGTCTCTTTCTATCTACAACCACTCGTCATGAACATTTTAGACAGATTTAAGAAAAGTTTTAAAAACTGAAATGTTTTCAACATAAGTGTCGTTAGGCCCTTTCGCATTTTTTAAACATAAATACTATATTCGAAAGGAGAGAGGAAAGGGGCGTCACCCCGAGTCCTACGACCCCTCGTATACGTCTCTGGCGTTATTGGTTTGTAATATATAACAGAAAGTCTAAAATCACGGTTTTACAACAAAAAATTCTGTTTCCCTCATTCTCAAAAACTTTAACCTATTACCAAAATACACAGGGTTTCGAGACAAGCCATTTGACACGTCATAGGACCAAATCCGACCAGGCATTCGTGAAATATCAGAAAAAGTCTAAAATCATGGTTTTACCACCAAAAAAGCCTGTTTCCCTCATTCTCAAAACTCTAACCTATTAATAACATATAAAGGGCTTCGAGACAAGCGATTTGACACGTCACACGTCCAAATCCGACCTTGCGTTCGAGAGATATCGGCAAACTTCGTAGGAAAGTAGGCGACTATCTGGCTCTCTCCTCACCACCAAAACCCCTTCTTATCAATCATTTTTTTCAAAGAGCTCGCCCTCTTACAAAAATCCCAAGTGCGCATGCGTAAAAAACAAAAACAAAAATGTTCATCCATAGCGGCATCTCGTAAAACGCATGCGCTATATGGGCAACAACGTTAAAGTTCATTTTAGCAGCGCACCTTATACATGTCACATTTGGAAAGAGACTTTCACTAAAAAAATACAATTTCACCCCCTAGTAGGGGTAGGTTTTATTAAGGGGTTGAAATGAATGGTCCATTGGAAAGAGGGCGTCAGCCCGAGTCCAACGACACCTCATTCGTCAAAATCCGACCAAGCGGTCGGAAGATATCGGCTTTGCCCCTGAATGTATTGCGGGTTAGTATGTGACGTCAGAGGGAGAGGTGGTGGGGGGGGGGGATTAGAAACCGCCTCACTCCCCTACTTATAGGGATATTAAACATGAATATGAGGTGCCCTTTGCTAGTGCTACCTCTGTAAAAAAATTCATTCAATTCGGTTTCACCGTGTTTGAATTGATCTGGGGAAAGGATTTGCACACATACATGGCCGCTATTTGCAAACTATTGTGCTGATGACCTTGTAGTCAGTCATAAGATGCTTTCCACAAAAAGGCATGTTGTTGCAAAATCCGGTAGAGATCAAATTATTAGGATGGTCGAAATTTGATTTAAGCTTTTAACATTTGGGTGGCCGTCATTCTGTTTCCGTCAAGATGGCGGCGATATAAAACATGACACTGAGGTGCCTTTTGCTAGTGCTACCTCTGTACCAAATTTCGTACAATTCGGTTTCACCGTGTTTGAATTGATAGGGGGGATCGACTTGCACACATACTTGGCCACCATCTGCAAACTATTGGTCTGATGATCTAGCAGTTTGGTCAGAATATGCTTCCCACATAAAGATTAGTTGTTGCAAAATTTGGTAGAGACTAGATTATTAGGTTGGTCGTAATTACATTTTAGCCTTTAACACTTGGGTGGCCGCGATTACGTTTCCGTCATGATGGCGGTGATATAAAACATGACACTGAGGTGGCTTTTTCTAGTGCTACCTTTGTACCAAATTTCGCTCCATTCGGTTTCACCGTGTTCGAATTAATAGGGGGAATCGATTTTCACACAAAGATGGCCGCCATCCGCAACATATTAGGCTAATGACCTATTAGTTTGGTCAAAGGATGCTCCCTCCATAATGGTATGTTGATGCAAAATTTGGTAGAGATCGGATGATTAGGTTAATCGTAATTTGATTTAAGCTTTGAATATTTGTGTGCCCGCAATTACGTTTACGTCAAGATGGCGGCGATATAAAACATGACACTGAGGTGCCCTTTGCTAGTGCTACCTCCGTACCAAATTTCATTCCATTTGGTTTCACCGTGTTCGAATTAATACGGGTAATCGATTTTGACACAAAGATGGCCGCCATCCGCAAACTATTAGGCTAATGACATATTAGATTTGTCAAAGGTCATAAAGGTATGTTGTTGCAAAATTTGGTAGAGATCGGATGATCAGGTTAGTCGTAATTTGATTTAAGCTTTGAACATTTGGGTGGCCGCCATTACGTTTACGTCGAGATGGCGGCGATATAAAACATGACAATGGGGTGCCCTTTGCTAGTGCTACCTCTGTACCAAATTTCATTCCATTCGGTTTCACCGTGTTCGAATTAATAGGGGTAATCGATTTTGACACAAAGATGGCTGCCATCCGCAAACTATTAGGTTAATGACCTATTAGATTTGTCAAAGGATGCTCCCTCCATAAAGGTATGTTGTTGCAAAATTTGGTAGAGATAGGATGATTAGGTTAGTCGTAATTTGATTTAAGCTTTGAACATTTGTGTGGCCGCCATTACGTTTCCGTCAAGATGGCGGTGATATAAAACATGGCACTGGGGTGCCCTTTGCTAGTACTACCTCTGTACCAAATTTCATTCCATTCGGTTTCACCGTGTTCGAATTAATAGGGGCAATCGATTTTCACACAAAGATGGCCACCATCCGCAAACTATTAGGCTGATGACCTATTAGTTTGGTCAAAGGATGCTGCACCCATAAAGGTATGTTGTTGCAAAATTTGGTAGAGATCGGATGATTAGGTTAGTCGTAATTTCATTTAAGCTTTGAACATTTGTGTGGCCGCCATTACGTTTCCGTCAAGATGGTGGCGATATAAAACATGACACCGAGGTGTCCTTTGCTAGTGCTACCTTTGTACCAAATTTCGTTCAATTTGCGCTCACCGTGTTTGAATTGATAGGGGGGACAGACATTCAGAGTACACACACTCACACACACACACACACACACACACACAGACTCACACACATACACACACACAGACAGACACACTTTTTTTCGCCCTGTAGTGATCTCATAAGTCTACTTTCATTTTTTGCAAAAATCGAAAGTAGGCTAAAAATGCCTAGTGCCAAGAGAGGTTGCCATGACAACTTTACTTTTAATTGATAAGGGATGAGCCATCAGCTATGACAACGCCACTGCACGAGATAACATTCAGTTTTCCATCTGTCTGTGGGAAGCGACTTCGGTATCGGAACTGGTAGCATGCTGAACTTCCATGCCCAAGGTCGCGGGTTCAAACCCGGCTGAAGTCGTCGGATTTACTAAGAGCGCTTAAAAAAACTGAGTTTGCTTTCCTTCGGAGGAGAAGTTCCAACGTTCGTTGCGAGTTGCTGATTGAGGTGGCATCTAGTAGCCAAGTTCACAGCTAGGTGTCGTTGACGGTAGTATTTTAGGAAGATTTCATTAGATAGCTAACTATTGCAATGGGTACCATGTTTCGATTTCCGGAAAATTTCGACATATCTTCGCGTTTCACATCCCCCAGACCCCAAAACCACCGTCAGTTCAAAAGTTTATATATAATTTATGTAATATATGTATATATATATATATATATATATGTATATCAGTTTCTTGTGGACACGATAACTGCCGTAATTTTGCACCAATCACTTTGCATTTTTTAACGTATATGTATACCCATAAAATCTCGGACGAGTTCGTTACTGGGCTAAATCAGTCGAAGGGGATGAAAATGGGGGACTTTTTTTTTGAAAAAATGAAATATTGCTATAACTCTCTTAATATGTGAAATATCGAATCCGTTCAAAGTTCATACTATGTGTCGGATAAAGCTCAAAAATGTATGTTTGAAACGTTTTTTGATAGCACCAACCATTGACCAAAGGGGTGGGAAAAAGTGTTTTTATCGGGAAACATTAATCATATCCCTGTTAATAGGCACAATATCAAAACCGTACAAAATGGACAATATTCCCCTAATAATTACCTAAAACGTTTGTCTGAAAGAATTTTTGATATGAGCCACCATTACGCCAAGGGATGAGAAAAATGATTTCGGAATTATAAGAAAATGCCAAGAGCTATCAGTGGTTGACATGGCAACACTACTAAATTGATGAGGGATGAGCCATCAGACGTTGCCAAGATAACGCACTTGCACGAGATCAGATTCATATTTCCATCTGACTAAGTGTGAAGCGGCTTCGGTGACGTAACTGGTAGCATGCTGAACTTCTATGCCCAAGGTCGCGGGTTCAAAGCCGGCCAAAGTCGTCGGATTTTCTAAGAGCGCTAAAAATCCCTCAGTAAGCTTTCCTTTGGAGGGGAAGTTCCAACGTTCGTTGCGAGTTGCTGATTGAGGTGGCATCTAGTAGCCAAGTTCACAGCTAGGTGGCGTTGACGGTAGTATCTGGTAGCAACATTAGGAACTACTGCTTGAAATTGAGCGTCTGCATTCCTTACCTGAATTACAGACTAATACAGCCATCACAATTCACACCGTTTATCAGACAGATTCTACACTCACCCAAAGTACACGGGGTTACATGACCGCGTTGTCGCAGCCCCTAAACTCTGGAACCAACCAACATCTCTGCGGGAGATATAATTTTGCGTGAAGAAGTAACAGACCGTTACATAGTTACACATCAGTGTCGAAACCATGCATAAGGACAGTGTGACCACAAGTATAACAAGATGTTCAGTAAAGAACATATAGCCTACTTTCTCCTAAATGTATGAGTATAGTTATAACTCGTTGTTATTATCAAAGAGTATAATAGAACTATTCTTTGTTGAAGACCTTAGAAACGATTTACCTCTACCAAACGCCACGACCTAGATAAAAACTGCTACCATCATTGAAGAAAGAAAGAAAGAAAGAAAGATAAGAAGTATATCAAGAATGTTATGGATCTGGAGACATAATCGACCGGACTGGCGGCGTGGCTCAGCGGTAACGTTCTCGCTTGCTGGGCCCTAGGTTGCAGGTTCGTATCCTGGCGCAGTCAGCTGGCATTTGAGGGTGCACAAATGCGAGGGATCCGTGTCAGTACATTTACTGGCACGTTAAAGATCCCCTTCGGGCCAAAATTCCGGTACCCCGGTGTCTCTAAAAGCAGCAGTAGTTAAAAGGGATGTAAAACCAATAACATTATTATTATTATTATTACGACCTGCCGTGGGCAACATCCAACTTTGAGTTGAGGCATGTCTTTACACGTCTGGTTGTGCATGGCTTTCACAACCCTAATTGAATTAACAAATCTTTCCATGACCCTACAGAGACGTGTGTATACAAACTATGTGGATATTTTCGATAATATAATCCTAACAGAGCGAGTGCATTCTAGCGGCCAGAATAAGAAACTTTTCAATAAAATCTGGAAGTTACCTTTTTGGCAGCTAGATGTCTCGAGTAAATCTGCTGGCGAATTATGTTTTAATTAAATATATATTTTACACCATAATGTGGACAATATAACGCTTAATAACATTTTCATGTAACGCAAAATAGGCTGTTACAAACCCTTTAAAATAAAAAGTTAAAATGTATCGTAGTATCAACTTGTCATTCTTCAAATTCGATGCGCATAGAATGATAATGGCATAGTAATCAATGGATCCCCACGTAGACTAGTCGGGACATCTAGTGGTGAAATATCGAACAATATAATCCTAACAGAGCGAGTGCATTCTAGCGGCCAGAAGAAGAAACTTTTCAATAAAATCTGGAAGTTACCTTTTTGGCAGCTAGATGTCTCGAGTAAATCTGCTGGCGAATTATGTTTTAATTAAATATATATTTTACACCATAATTTGCACAATATAACGCTTAATTTTAAAACATCTGAGTCATTACAAAACAATAAACATATAACATTTCAAGCAAAAAAACTAGGTCTGATCGGGTTTGAACCATAGGAATCTGAGCGACAGGCTATCGCTCTACCACTGAGCTAATTGTGTCAACGAATATCGTTCTATATAAAATGACTTACATAGAACTTGTTAGCAAATAATGATTTATACTAAACGATTTCATCACTGGAGTATATTATTTATATATAAAGCATTCATACAAAGTTTATTTATTTTTTATCAGTACGCTATATTGCATTCAATACTCAAATTAGTGAAATATAAGTCAGGCACAAGATATCCGCTGCCATCTTGTCTTATTAATGAATCAGCTGAGCTTTTTAAAATCACGTCTGCACTATAGTATTACAAAATAAACTTTTAATTTCGTACGTGCCTCTTCCTTTACAACAGTTAAAACGATTCTCGGCTCGATAATCGGAACTGGTGGGTCCCATGATATGGATTATAAAGTTTGCATAATTCGCACGGCCGCCATCCTGAAATGGTATGGCGGACGACCTTGTAGTTTCGTCACAAGACGCATCCTATACGAAGGTATGTTGTTACCAAATTTGGTAGAGATTGGATGATTTGGTTAGTCGTTATTTGATTTTACGTTTTGAACGTTTGAGTGGCCGCCATTCAGTTTTAGTAAAGATGGCGGCGATATAAAACATGACACTGAGGTGTCCTTTGCTAGTGCTACCTTTGTACCAAATTTCGTTCAATTCGCATTCACCGTGTTCGAATTGATAGGGGGGGACAGACATTCAGAGTACACACACTCACACACACACACACACAGACTCACACACACACATACACACACACAGACTCACACACACACATACATACACACACACAGACAGACACACTTTTTTCGCCCTGTGTTGACCTCATAAGTCTACTTTCATTTTTTGCAAAAATCGAAAGTAGGCTAAAAATGGACTCCAAATGACAAGAAGGTTACCGTCATCATAAGACAATAGAATGTTTAAAATATGCATAAAATGACGAAAAACAAAGTTAATTAATCTCCAATTATAAAATACTTTCACGCGATAAATGAGGTCTGATCCTTCTACGAAAACCTGCATATTCTGCCTATTTGTCCGGTGAAATCTACCTCCGCCTTCCGGCGTGCCGAGAGGACTTTTTAGCCTACTTTCGATTTTTGCAAAAAATGAAAGTAGACTTATGAGATCAACACAGGGCGAAAAAAGTGTGTCTGTCTGTGTGTGTGTATGTGTGTGTGTGAGTCTGTGTGTGTGTGTGTGTGTGTGTGTATGTGTGTGTGTGAGAGTCTCTGTGTGTGTGTGTGTCTGTGTGTGTGTGAGTGTGTGTACTCTGAATGTCTGTCCCCCCCTATCAATTCGAACACGGTGAAACCGAATTGAACGAAATTTGGTACAGAGGTAGCACTAGTAAAGCACACCTCAGTGTCATACTTTATATCGCCGCCATCTTTACCAAAACAGAATGGCGGCCACTCAAATGTTCAAAACGTAAAATCAAATTACGGCTAAACTAATCATCCGATCTCTACCAAATTTGGTGACAACATACCTTTATATAGGACGCGTCTTTCACCCAAAATTCAAGGTCATCGGCCATGCCATTTCAGGATGGCGGCCGTGTGAATTATGCAACCATTTTAATAAATAGCTTAAGACCCACCAATTCCGATTATCGAGCCTAGGGGGGTTTAATCTATCCTGAAGGTCGTGATCTGTTATTTATTATAATTTAATATTATAATATTATACAGTATGAGTGGCTTAAAAGAGCTGAGCCGTTTGTGTCACACGACAAGATGGCAGCTGTCCTCATGTGCCTGTCTTATATTTCAGTAGTTTTAGTATGTTGTATGTGATATACCGTACTGGTACAATAATATAAACTTTGTATGAAATGATCTTTAATGAAGATGTACTGCAGTGAAGAAATCGTTTATTTAAAGTCATTATTTGCCAACAGTTTGTATCTAATATGTCAGTTAAGAACACCTGAAGTCATGGATACGGTTAGCTCTGGGCTAGCATGTTAGTCTGACACGCAGTTGACTGGGGGTCGAATACTGCTACAGTTAGTTTTTTTTTTTCTTGAATTCTTTTACAAATGATGTGCACGAGCTTTTCCCACAGATACTGAATAAAATGTCATTTAGCTCAAAGGAGAAGATAAAGTATACACTCGTATATTAATAAAATCACAGTCCCAGCATCGCACATAAACAGAAGACATTAGAAAAAGGAGAATAGAAGAACTAGATACACGTTGTCATTAACCACAGCCTTCTTAATGCCTCTGTACGGTGCTGTCCTCTTGTGGGTTATGTGGGTAATATTGTTCCAAACATAACGCTGTGTAAATGCCTGAGCTGGCCTCCTGAAGTATGGCAATTTTGTAATACTGGTAGTTCAACTATTAGCCACGATCGCGCTCCGAATACCTTTAAACACTGCCAGCTGGATCGCCTCCCTCTTGGCTACTTTAAACTGCCTACTCATTCAACACCCATAGAACACTGCCATCGTAGTACATTACGATGGCAGTGCATAGGCGTACAAGATAAAGATTAATTCACTGATAGGTCGCAGCACCACCTACTGTGATTGGGGCGGAAGATGATTGGGGCGGAAGAATCTTAGTTTTGCAGGCTGGCTTAATATAGAGATTAACGGACGTGAATGCATTACAATAAGTTAGTAGTTTTGTTATTCAATCATCATAAAGTATATAATATTGATCTTGACACTTACTGGCTTATTATCAATATAAAAGAAAACAAACAATGCATTGTGGTTGGGGTGATTGTTTTAGGGATGAGGACAAAGAGTCATAAAGATACCCATACATTTAGGAGAAAGTAGGCTATATGTTCTTTGCTGAACATCTTGTTTTTATAATGGATGGCATTCTAATACAATTTAATCCCATTATAGTCTACCTATAACGATTTCGCGCTCTTTTTTCTCCAGTTCTTCGAGGAGTCCTTTGTTGGCATTTAGGGATAGGGTTTCGGCTGCATACAAAACTACTGGCTTCAGAACAGTTATTATTATTATTATTAGTATTATTATTATTATTATTATTAATAATAATTAATAATTTCGTATAGGCCATCTATGGACCGCGTTATTCCGAAGTCCCATTCTTTGGGATTTGACGATTGCCCAGTACGCCCGCATTTCGTTTTCGATAGTTTTACTTCTTTCCTAAGTCCAAATCTTTCACGTTTTCAGCTTCGGTTTCTCTTGGGAACCTTGTCCTGTTTGAAGTATTCTTTTAACTGGGATGCGCTCCTGAATGTCAGTTAAATCCCCACTCCTTTCAGATCTCTATCCAGTTCAATGAACCTGGCTGGTCTGTCTCTCTGGGCTTATTCGCTTCACATTTCCAGAAAAGTTAATCCTTCATTTCCGGATGGTTTCAGTTATCATTCCAACATGAGTATACAGCTAATATTAGGCTATTGTTATTTTTAGTAGTAATAATAATACTCTGTGTCAAGACAAATATATTGTATATGTTCTTCTCCCGCATATTCCTACAACATGCTAGCTGGAAAACTACTGTACGCCCAATGAACTAGTGAGAACTCAATTATCAACTGAAGGACATACACTTCTGTCTGGGCGGTTTCCACTGCCCTCAGTCGGTCTGGCAGGAATAACGTCAATTAGATCACGTGGTCCTGGTTAGCAGGATGGACTCTTATAGTTTACATGACAAAAGGACTCCTTGAGAGTCTTTTGTGAGCAGATCAAGTCTGTGTGGGACTCGACTGAGCCTGGGATAGCAAGATGTGTATCTACGACTATACAAACACAGCATTAGCATTCTGCATATTTCAATGGAAATATATTCATGTACGTTGTGTATTTCGGTCTATAGAAATGAAATAATGGCCAAATGACTGTCTTCGTCTGAAGACATCGTGACAGAAGGCCCGAGAACCGAAGCTGGCTTAGATGGTGACGTCATAATTTGAACTCTAAGAAGGAAAGTTTCCAATGTCACCGATTTGTAGAGTCTGGTCATTCTAGAAGATTCTCGTTGAGGGGCAATATATGAGATAAAGAAAGAAGACTTTCCCTAAATGTTCAACTTCTTGCTCGGTGTTGTGACTAAGAGTCCGCCTCATATTATTATTTAGGACACCTATTGTACTGTGTATGAAAATGGGTGAACACATTCCTCCAGAAGATTGTCATGACAGAAACATCTTCATGGAAGAATATATTCATCAATCACTCGATACAACGAATTTCATGCTTAAAATAAGATATCTACACACTTACGAGCATCGCAAACGCAAGGAAAACTATATACGCGCCAATGGTCACTACGGCCTGACGGGAACCTCCTTGTTGTGCCCCTGAAGCTGATTATCATGCCAGAACTACACAGAAAAGTTGTAAGACCCATGTGTGGATAGTGCTTTTCCTAGCTATTCAGGTAAATATCCAGCTGAAATGCTTACTCCTTGTAGCATGTGTAGAGAAACAATACGTAGTATTCCAGCATTCCATGTCAATTTTGGATTATGCTATACAGGGCGCCCGAGAATGTTCTCCGCAGTGGTTACGTGCAGCTGTGAGTGGTTGCCTCATCGGTTTAGTTGGCAGCACGGTGTCTTTGACAGGGTGAATCCCACACGTGTGGGCTGTAGCCTGTCGAAATCGTCAGTGTGTGTTGCAATTAGCAAGCGTATGTGTCATCAGCTAGAACCTCCGTGGCTTAGGCGGCAGCACGCCGGCCTCTCACCATTGGGTCCGTGGTTCAAATCCCAGTCACTCCATGTGAGATCTGTGCTGGACAAAACGGAGGCAGACAGGTTTTTCTCCGGGCACTCCAGTTTTCCCTTGTCAAAATTTCATTCCAGCCACACTCACCACTATCATTTTATCTCATCTGTCATTCATTTAATCATTGCCCCAGAGGAATGCCACAGGCTTCGGCAGCAGGCACTGTTCATATCCTCGCCGCTAGATGGGGGCTTCATTCATTCAATTCCTGACCCGGTCGGAGACAGGAAGCAGGCTGTGGATTTTCATTTTCATGTGTCATCAGCACATCCAGCATCTGTTAATAATGGCTGTGGTGGGTACAAAGTATACTGTTTGCTTGTTATTAGGGAACACAACGATGACAGAATGCATTCCACACATAAGTCAAGCAGCATTGCGCGTCATAGGAGCTCATGTCACCACTGACGATGACAGAGGCTACTTGAGCTGAGTCATATCCTACTCGCGCAACAGTACCTGTCAAGGAAGCAGGCTGACGTGTGGCACAAGTAAACAAAGAATAGTTCCCATCTCGACCGCCGGCAATCATTTCGTCAAGGGCTAATATGATGCAAGCGGCTGCTATGCTGCCAACGTAACTTCTGTAGCTAGCTCTCGCAGACGCATGTAGGTGCTGCGGAGAACATTCCCGGACTCACTGTTTTAGGAAGATTTCATTAGAAAGCTAACTATTGCAATAGGTACCATGTTTCGACTTCCTGAAAATTTCGGGATACCTTCGCGTTTCACATCCCCCAGACCCCAAAACTACCGTCAGTTCAAAAGTTTATATATAACTAGTAACCCGACCCGGCTTCGTCCGGAAACAGTTATGAATGCATTACGTGATAAGGGCTTTTATTTTCCAATGTCAATGAACAACGACCACTATCCGTTTTAAGTCGCGGCATGGTGGATTAAAATCACTGACTGGACTAACTTATTAATTATATTATCATGGAGATGCATGTGCAAAAAATTCTTGTCAGACGTAATTTATGAATGGCGAGGTGCCTGAAACACAAATCCCCCTTCCGTCCAATCTTAACTTGACTGTGAATTTTGCGGAACGAAAAGTTCACAGGCGAAATGAAGAAAAGCCGAGTTGCACTTCCAGGGAAACTCCAAACACAACCACTCTTCCCTAAAGTTTTTGACTCAACACGACTCGACAGTTTGCTGCTGGCTGTATCTGGGACAATAAGCTCGTCCGCTAGCCAAGCTGTAACTGGGGTGATAGACTTGCCCCTAGCTAGCTCGTAAACTGTCGGCTCAGTAACTGAATGGAGATTGTTGGATGAAATGAAATCGTAAAAACACTTATAGTAGGCGATGTATTGAGGATAGAGATATGCTCTTCCGGGCTTTTTTTGTAGAACTTTTCATGCTGAACAATTCTTACACTCATAGTATATAGATATTTTTAACGGTTTGCCCAGCGTAAGCTTAAAAAGCGCTCGGACGCCAGTTTTCTTTTTTCGACCTCTTCACTGAAATCGTTAGTGCTTGACTTCCTTTGGTCATAAATATACTATTTTCTACAGAAATCTTCCTCGAGATATCCTTTACAGAATGGTGAAAACCGCATCAAAATCCATTTAGTGGTTCTAGAGATTACCCGTGGAATCAAAGAATCGGGGACTTTGTTTTATACTAAGTAGAGATTATACGCCAATCAGTATAATTTAATATAATATAATCCCCCTTCCGTCCAATCTTAAATTGACTGTGAATTTTGCGGAACGAAAAGTTCACAAGCGAAATGAGAGTTGCACTTTCAGGGAAGGGCGAGGTGAATGAAACTCAAATCACCCTTCCGCTAATCTTAACTTGACTGTGATTCACAGGCGAAATGAAGAAAACCCGAGTTGCACTTCCAGGGAAACTCCAAACTCAACCACCCTTCTTAGAAGTCATAACTCAACACGAATCAACGGTTTTCTGCTGGCTGTATCTGGGGCAATAGGTTCGCCCACTAACACGGCTGTAACTGGGATGTTAGGCTCGTCCTTAGCTAGCTCGTAAACTGTCGCCTCAGTAGTTGAATGGACACGGTTGGAAGAAATTAAAACGTAAAAACACTTATAGTGGGCGATGTATTGAAGATAGACATATGCTCTCGCGGACTATTTTGTAGAACTCTTCATACTGAACAATTCTTACACTCATAGTATTTATATATTTTTAACGGTTTGCCCAGCGTAAGCTTACAAAGCGCTCGGACGCCAGTTTTTTTTCCGACTTTTCCACTGAAATCATTACTGCTCGGCTTTCTTTGATCATAAATAAATTATTTTCTTCAGAAATCATCCTTGAGATATCCTTTACAGAACGGTGAAAACCGCATGTTTACCCGTAACATCCAAGAATCGGGGACTTTGTTTTATACTAAGTAGAGATGTATGTATGTATGCTTATTTTTTTTTAAATCGAATTTACTCTCCAGGTTGGTGGAACCCACGGACTCAGCGACGGAACTCACCTCTACCGCCTCTACGGACAGTGTCCTAGAGCTGGGAACATCTGATTGGAGTGGATACAACTGGGGAGGTGTGACCAGCACCGCGCCCAGGCGGCCTCACCTGCAAAGCGAACAGGGGCCTCATGAAGGAAGGGAGGGGAAGATTAGGAGGGATATACAAGGAAAAGGGATGGAGGCGGTCGTGGCCTGGCAGTAGGGACCAACCCGGCATTTACCCGAGAACGAAGTGGGAAACCACGGAAAACCACTTCGAGGATGGCTGAACTGGGAATCGAACACCCTATACTCATTTGGACCACCCGAGGCTGAGTAGACCCCGCTCCAGTCCTCATACCACATTTCAAATTTCGTGGCAGAGCCGGGAATCGAACCCAGGACCTCCAGGGCGGCAGCTAACCACGCTAAGCGCTACGCTACGGAGGCGACTATGTATGTATGTACAGTATATCACTTTCTAGTGGACACAATAACTACCGGAATATTGCACCAATCACTTTCAACTTTAAACATAATATATACCCTTTAAAATTGCGGTCGAGTTTGTTAATGGGCAAATCGGACCAAGGAGGTTAAAATAGGGACGTTTTTCGAAAAAGTGAATTATCCCTATAACTCTCTTAATATGTAAAATGTTGAATCCATTCAACGTTCATACTATTCTTCCGATAATGGCCAAAAATTAATGTTTGAAAAGGTTTTTGACAGCACCAAACATTGATCTAAGGGGTGGGAAAAAGTGGGTTTATAGAGAAACAAAAATCATATCTCTCTTAATAGGCACAATATCAAAAGCGTTTAAAATGGTCAATATCGGTACTCCTCCATTTAAACATTTTGTCTGAAAGAATTTTTGATATGGCCCACCATTACGCCAAGGGATGAACAAAATGATTTCTGAATATTTAGAAAACGCCAAGTTGATGAGGGAAGAGCCATCAGAGGGTACCACGACTACGCCACTAAATTGATGAGGGAAGAGCCATCAGAGGTTGCCATGACAACGCCACTGCACGAGATCACAGTCAGTTTTCCATCTATCTCTGTGGGAAGCGGCTTCGGTGGCGTGGCTGGTAGCATGCTGAACTTCTATGCCCAAGATCACGGGTTTAACCCGGCCAAAATCATCGGATTTTTTTCTTCTTCTTAAGACTCCGTCTCCAAACGAAGGTTGGCGATCCGAGTAGCCAGCTCTGACCTTGACATTGCAGTATGAAATGCTTCCTCTGATGTACATCTGTGCCATCATCTAATGTCCTTCAAATATGAATTTCTGCGTCTCCCAACGGATCTCTTTCCTTGTATCTTTCCTTCATTTTTTTTTAGCGTATGGATTTTAGTGCCGGGAGTGTCCGAGGACATGTTCGGCTCGCCAGTTCTGTAGCTGCTTCGAGACGGACACCCAATGGGTGAGCTACAAGTACCGTAGGGGAGGGAAGTTGGAATGTAAGGACGAGGAGTTGGAAGGTAGCGGCTGTGGCCTATAGTTAGGGACCAACCCCGGCATTTGCCTGGAAGGAAGATGGGAAACCACAGAAGATCATCTTCAAGGTTGCCGGCGGGGGGATTCGAACCTCCTCGCCTCCCGGATGTGAGCGACTGCCAGCAGTCATGCCGTCACGACCACGGCTAACTCACCCGGTTGTCCTTCAATAATTAGCTGTAATAATTGGTACCTCTCGTTTCGCATGATGTGACCTAGGTATTATGTCTTTCTTTGCTTTATAAAATGTAGCAGATCTTTTTGCTTTTTCATCCGATGTAGGATCTCGAAATTTAAATTTTCAATATCCAAGGTGTGCGGATTTTTAAGAGCGTTAAATATCCCTCAATATGACTTTCTTTGGAGGGGAAGTAAAGCGGCGGGCCCATGTCATTGATGTATGACATGTAAAAGAACCTTCCACTAACTACAACTGTGTGAAGCAAAATTTGTATGTTAGATTTGATTAATGCTCTAAGTTCCAACGTTCGTTTCTAGGTGCTGGTTGCGGTGGCATCTAGTAGCGATGTTCACAGCTAGGTGTCGTTGACGGTAGAATTTGGTAGCAAAAGTAGGAACTACTACTTGAAATTCACCGTCTGCAGTCCTTACCTGAATTACAGACTAATACAGCCATCAAAATTAACACCGGTTATCAAACAGATTCTACACATACCCAAAGTACACGGGGCTATATGACCACGTTATCGCAGTCCCTAGACTGAGGAACCAACCATCATATCTGCGGGAGATAAAATTTTGCGCTAAGAAGTAACAGACCGTTAGGTAGTTACACATCAGTGTCGAAACCTTGCATAAGGACAGTGTGACCACCAGTATAAAAATAGATCTCAAATGACGAAATTTGTTTTTCGTGTTTTTATGCATTAAAAATATGCACAGAAAAACAAAGACCAATGTTTATTAAGCTCCAATTGCAAAATACTTTTTCATAATGAGAGATATAAAATGAGGTGAAATCTACCTCCGCCTTCCGGCGTGCCGAAAGGGATTTTTAGCCTACATTTCTCATTTTGCAAGAATGACGAAAAGTACACTTATGAGATCGATCCGGGAAAATGTGTGTCTGTCCTTCTGTCTGTTTGTCTGTTTGTCCGTCTGTGTGTCCTCCATATCAACTCCTAAACGGCTGCAGCTATCGAAACCAAATTTGGTAATAGTAAATATCTATACCTAAATATCTTACGGCCATATTTGAAATTGACGCCAGTGCTACCAACTGCTGAAAATTCGCAACTGAAATTTGAGCTCTATGTTGGATATCTCAGAAGTTATGCTTGCGAACTATTCCAAAATTGGCACACATATAGATAACACAGTAACATTCCAAATTAATTTTCAGAAGTCCGTACATGACAGTTTTGGCAACATGATTCTAAGCCTACCGATAGGTCCAATTTCTAAATGCATGTAACTTCTCTACTATCGATTGGAGTTCAACCAAATTTGGTATCTACTATGTGTACTACAACAGATATGACTGTGCGTATTCTAAAGAGTCACCAGCGTTGCCACCTGTTAATAAAAGCTCACTCTAAATTTTAACCCTAATATCAATATATCAGAAAGTATGACAGCCAACTGCTCTAAACTTTTCACACTTATAGTACCTGGCATTATACATTAGTTTGGTGTAACTTATATACACCAGTGCTGCCAACACGATTCTAAGCCTGCTTATAGGTTCAGTTTTTAAATGCATATAACTTCTTTACTAACAAAATGGATTTCAACCAAATTTCGTATGTGCTTTGTGTACCATAACAGTTATGACTATGCGTATTCGTAAGAACCAGCAAGGCTGCCAACTGTTAATAACTGCTCTCTCTATTTGTTTACTCCTAATATCAATATATCAAAAAGTATGCAAGCCATCAGCTCTAAACTTTGCACATGTAAAGTACCTGACATTCTAGATTAATTTGTAGTAACTATTTTACCTCAGTGCTGCCATCATGATTCTAAGCTTTCTGATAGTTTCAATATTTAATTACATGTAACTTATATACTAACAAATGGATTTCATCCAAAATTGGCACTATAATAGATCGTAATAATTCAGATTAATTCTGAGCATCACATACATAACATTGTTCCCAACATGATTTTACGTGCACTGATACATCCATATCAAACAGCATGTTACGACCATACTACCCATTCGACTTCAACCAAATTTTGTATGTGCATTCTACACCTAAAGAGATGGAACTCGGAATATATTCAGAGTCACCAGGGCTGCCAACTGTAGTAAGTTACTCTATTAGGCTACACTATTTCAGGTGTATTTCAAACAGCAGTACTTAGAAATTTTAGTATTACCACCTTGATTTCGTCATTATTCTAGATAGTTTTATATAGATTGGCATGAATCTTAAATAATAAGAAAAGTAGGCCAGTTCGTCACGGAATTACTTGTTTTTTATTTCATTGTGAATATCAGCATTTGAAAAACGAAAGTTATGCAGGTAGGGAAGTAACACAAGTAAATAGAATACCAGATAGGAGGAACTGAATTAGAGCAGGTGGACCATTTTAAGGACTTAGGCTGTGAATTCCCTCAGCATGGTAGGTCTTGTACAGGGAAATATATAGAGACGAAGTGCAGAAAAGTCAATGGAGTGAGTTCTCAGTTGCGATCTACACAGTATTGTGCAAGAAAGAAGTTAGTGTAACGACGAAACTCTCCTTACATCGCTCGGTATTTAGACCAACCTTGCTATATGGAAGTGAAAACTCGGTAGATTCCCGTCATATGATACCTAAGCAAGGGGTATGAGGGTAGGATAAATGGTTGCTTGGACCAACATAATTGAGCAATGACAGGAAGGTACACTCGTAAATAAGAGATAAATGCTAAGTTAGAAATTTATTATTAATCGTATGATGAATATATGTACAATATATACAAAGAAAATGTGCACACACAAGTTGATACAATCTCACAGTTCAAGGTCAAGATCCCTGACCCATTCAACGGCCTCAATTGATGCTTGATGGACATCCGTCAACGTTCCATGGAAAGTTTGGAGAGGGCAGTCAGCGACAATGTGATGGATTGACTGTAAGAAGGCACCACAGTCACAAACTGCAGAGCTAGACCAGCCCCATTTATGCAGTGAACACGCATCCGCCCTGTCCTATGCGTATCCGATTTAGGATCCTCCATTGGCGTCTGGGAAGATCACATCCATGCACCCGTTCAAAAGGGTTCCCAACTAGATGTCTGTTGGTTACTGAAGAATGCTCCCACTGGACGTTCCAAGAATCATTCACATTAAAAGTTCTCGTCAGACAGAACGCGGCCTGGCGCCGCGGACAGGCCGTCGCGTACAGCAGCTCTTCACAACGGCCTGGAGTTGTCAGACAGAGGGCGGCCTAACAACGGCTAGTCAACCTAGTTATTCTGAATTGTTCGGGGTTTCATTTCAGTGCTGTAAATTTATGATGTAGGGGAGCGTGATGGCGTAGTGGCTTAGCTGCTCGTCTTTCACCCGGACGGCCGGGGTTCGAATCCCGGTGACAGCAGGGTGGAATTTTCACCTGAAAAAATCACGTGGCGTCAGGAAGGGCATCCGGCCTTAAATCCCCGGCCAAAACCAAAATGAGCGTGGATGGCACCGGCGACCCCAATTAATTGGGAAAAGCCGACGAAAGAAAGAAAGAAAGAAAGCTGTAAATTTATGATATCTGATTCTGATGAAGAAGAGCTGCTGCTGTTATTTGCAATTATTAAAAAAATCCCGAAGGAGGAAATGGGTTCACGAAATTAACAGCAAACGCGAAACATTGGGGGAATACCACAGACTATGCCGTGAACTTCAGTCCCATGAAGATAGATTTTTCATTTATCTTCGCATGTCTAGACAGTGCTTCGAAGACCTGGTTCATTTACTTGAAGAAAGAGCATACTTCTTAACTTCCTCTATAATATTGTTTCTCGGTATCCATTTTGGTGTGAATATCGCTGGCCGTCGCGTTGAAACTGTGTTCCAACACAAACTGAAGCGGCATGACGCAGGCCGACGCGTCAGGACGCTCAGGCCGCGGCGCGACGTTAGGCCGCACCGCCAGGCCGCGTTCTGTCTGACGAGATACCTCAAGGCCAACTGCTGTGCGCGGCTACGGTGGTGTAGTCGATAGCATGCTGAGCTTCTATGCCCAAGATAGCGGGTTCAAACCCGGCCAAAGCCGTCGGATTTTCTAAGAGCGTTAAAAATCCCTCAGTATGCCTTCCTTCGGAGGGGAAGTAAAGCTGGCGGTCCCATGTCATACATTTATGGCATGTTAAAGAACCTTCCACTAATTGCACCTGTGTGAAGCTAAATTGGATAGGTTCAGAATGCAAACAACGCTCTTAGGTTTCTACGTTCGTTGCCAAGAGCCGACTGCGGCGGCGTCTAGTAGCTAAGTTCTGAACTTGGCCTAGTAGTCGTTGACGGTGGCGCTTAGTGGCAAAAGTAGGAACTATTTGAAAAATTCTAAGTTGCAGTACTTAAATTAAAAAACAGATAACACACACTAATACAGTCATCACAATTAACACCGGTTATCAGACAGCTTCTACACACACCCAAAGTACACGGGGCTACATGACGGCGTTGTCGCAGCCCCTAAACTTAAGAACCAACCAACTAAATGCTGTGCGCCATGGTGGTTTCCTTGACTTCAAACGTTGGTGTACTATTCGTGCAATATCTAGATGAATGGGCAAATAGGGATTCTGCTGGATTTTATTCCATGAAGTTAGAAATGGACACGCTAGATGAAACTGTTCGTATCAGTCGGTTCATGTGTCGATAATGGGGAATGGAGGTTACCTAAGAGGTTAATGAGTTGGGCTGTAGAGGGTAAGAGAAGCAGAGGTAGACTAAGGAAGCGAGCGATGGTTAGATACAGTGCTGAACGATTTCAAAGTGAGAGGTGTAGAAGAGAAGGAGACCGAATTGCTAACTGCTAGTGGGAGATCATGGAGGCGACTTGTTCGCAAACAGAGACTTGCAGAATAGACTGGACGCTGAAAGGCAAGTCAGTCTTAAATGAAAATGTATGTATGACGTATTTATTCAACCTCATCACTGGGTACAAATCGTCGCTCATATATATACAAAAATGTTTGCAATATACGGCACTGAATTTGAAATTTTACTAGTTCTATATTTCAGCAGAACATGTCGTTAGGCATTTCTTTTATCCAGGATTGATAACAACGATGTCCTTAACTTCTAAATGAAAGAACACCCTTCACTCTGATTTGAAAACCAACATCTGGAAGACAATTGTGGCGCATTAGTGAGTCAAAAGACTTGTCCGTGTGAAGGGAATGATCTTGACACAACCATCAAGTTCAGAAGATATGGGTAGTGTGACATTTCACCCGCCCTCCCTATTGCCTCTCTGAGCGTGCTATTGTTAACATGAGCCTTGGAAATGAATACATTTACACAAATACCTGTTACATGGTGCACAACAAAGGAGAGAAACGTTTAAGGTGTAGGAATAGGGATCACAGTCACAGTACATTGTGTTGTAAATACTTAAAAGGACCTGAGAGTTCGATATTTTTCTTTCTTTCTTTCTGTCTTTCTTTCTATTTGTAGCTTTTGAGTCGGTCAACACGATTGTGCCCAATGAATGGGCGGGGTACAAGATAAAACAAGATGTTCAGTAAAGAACATATAGCCTACTTTCTCCTAAATGCATGGGTATTGCTATAACTCTTTGTCCTTTTCAAGGAGTATAATTGAATGTTGGTTGTAGTAGCTTGTTGAAATACAACGTGCTATAGGGATATAAATCATGAATATGAGGTGCCCTTTGCTAGTGCTACCTCTGTAAAAAAATTCATTCAATTCGGTTTCACCGTGTTTGAATTCATCTGGGGAATGGATTTGCACACATACATGGCCGCTATTTGCAAACTATGGGGCTGATGACCTTGTAGTCAGCCATAAGATGGTTTCCACAAAAAGGCATGTTGTTGCAAAATCCGGTAGAGATCAAATTATTAGGATGGTCGAAATTTGATTTAAGCTTTTAACATTTGGGTGGCCATCATTCCGTTTCCGTCAAGATGGCGGCGATATAAAACATGACACTGAGGTGCCTTTTGCTAGTGCTACCTCTGTACCAAATTTCGTTCAATTCGGTTTTACCGTGTTTGAATTGATAGGGGGAATCGATTTGCACACATACTTGGCCACCATTTGCAAACTATTGGGCTGATGATCTACCAGTTTGGTCAGAATATGCTTCCCACATAAAGATTTGTTGTTGAAAAATTTGGTAGAGATTAGATTATTAGGTTGGTCGTAATTACATTTTAGCCTTTAACATTTGGGTGGCCGCGATTACGTTTCCGTCAAGATGGCGGTGATATAAAACATGACACTGAGGTGGCCTTTTCTAGTGCTACCTCTGTACCAAATTTCGTTCCATTCGGTTTCACCGTGTTCGAATTAATAGGGGGAGTCGATTTTCACACAAAGATGGCCGCCATCCGCAAAATATTAGGCTTATGACCTATTAGTTCGGTCAAATGATGCTCCCTCCATAATGGTATGTTGATGCAAAATTTGGTAGAGATCGGATGATTAGGTTAATCGTAATTTGATTTAAGCTTTGAATATTTGTGTGGCCGCCATTACGTTTCCGTCAAGATGGCGGCGATATAAAACATGAAACAGAGGTGCCCTTTGCTAGTGCTACCTCTGTACCAAATTTCATTCCATTCGGTTTCACCGTGTTCGAATTAATAGGGGTAATCGATTTTGACCCAAAGATGGCCGCCATCCGCAAGCTATTAGGCTAATTAACTATTAGATTTGTCAAAGGATGCTTCCTCCATAAAGGTATGTTGTTGCAAAATTTGGTAGAGATCGGATGATTAGGTTAGTCGAAATTTGATTTAAGCTTTGAACATTTGGGTGGCCGCCATTACGTTTCCGTCAAGATGGCGGAGATATAAAACATGACACTGGGGTGCCCTTTGCTAGTGCTACCTCTGCACCAAATTTCATTCCATTCGGTTTCACCGTGTTCGAATTAATAGGGGTAATCGATTTTGACACAAATATGGCCGCCATCCACAAACTATTCGGCTAATGACCTATTATATTTGTCAAAGGATGCTCCTCCCATAAAGGTATGTTGTTGCAAAATTTGGTAGAGATCGGATGATTAGGTTAGTCGTAATTTGATTTAAGCTTTGAACATTTGTGTGGCCGCCATTACGTTTCCGTCAAGATGGTGGCGATATAAAACATGACACTGGGGTGTCCTTTGCTAGTACTACCTCTGTACCAAATTTCGTTCCATTCGGTTTCACCGTGTTCGAATTAATAGGGGCAATCGATTTTCACACAATGATGGCCGCCATCCGCAAACTATTAGGCTGATGACCTATTAATTTGGTCAAAGGATGCTGCCCCCATAAAGGTATGTTGTTACAAAATTTGGTAGAGATCGGATGTTAGGTTAGTCGTAATTTGATTTAAGCTTTGAACATTTGTGTGGCCGCCATTACGTTTCCGTCAAGATGGCGGCGATATAAAACATGACACTGAGGTGTTCTTTGCTAGTGCTACCTTTGTACCAAATTTCGTTCAATTTGCGCTCACCGTGTTCGAATTGATAGGGGGGGGGGGGGCAGACATTCAGAGTACGCACACTCACACACACACACACACACACAGACTCACACACATACACACGCACAGACAGACACACTTTTTTTTCGCCCTGTAGTGATCTCATATGTCTACTTTCATTTTTTGCAAAAATCGAAAGTAGGCTAAAAATACGTGTATTAGTTACTATGCACAATTAAATGGGGCAATTTAGGATAACGCGTTTCGACCCTGAAACAGCCATCATCAGTTCTTGATCACTGTGTTCAAATATAAATTTTCACTAATGTAAATTCACTATTGTAGTACAATAGTATCGTTAGGTGAATTATAAAGATTCACTTGAATCTGCCTCGGTGGCGTAGTTGGTAGCATGCTGAACTGCTGTGCCCAAGATAGCGGGTTCAAACCCGGCCGAAGTCGTAGGATTTTTTAAGAGCGTTAAAATCCTTCAGTATGCCTTCCTTCGGAGGGGAAGTAAAGCCCATGTCATAGATTTATGGCATGTAAAAGATCCATCCACAGACTTAACTTGTGTGGAGCTAAATTTCTAGGTTAGATTTCGTTGTATCGCTCTATCAAAGTTCCAACGTTCACCACTAGGTATCATTGATATCTGGTAGCGAATGTTGGAACTACTTGAAACTGAACGGAACTTGTAGCTCACCCTATGAAGCAGCTACAGCCTCTGTCGAGCCGAACATGTCCTCGGACACTCCCGGCACTAAACGCCATACGATAAATAAATAAATAAATAAATAAATAAATAAATAAATAAATAAATAAATAAATACTTGAATCTCGTCGTATGTTAGGTTTTTGTGAATTATGTGAGTAACGGTGTTTATGCACGTGTATACAATTTAGAATAACACACTGTAATACACTGTAATCCAGCGAATCTGAACAAGCACACAGTTTTAGAAAAATCACCCCTATTCACGCTGCTAAAATAAAATAATAAAGAATGAGACATGGGATGCAAACGGGAAGGGATTTATTTGGGAAATATGTTATAGGATGTGGATGAACATTATGCCTATGTTAAACAAAGCAAGATCAGTATATAGGTAGATTTGTATGGTCCTATACCGTCTAATATACCGACATCATCCAAAGGGACATTTGTCCACGATGCGGCAGACGTATAAAAGGCCTACGATAGTAATGGAAACAATTCCTGAGTCCATAGCATTCAGTTTGAATTAGGTACAACGTTAGTCTTTTCAATTACATAAATACATATTTCCGATAACAGATAGCACGCATGATGACATGTGATCGACAGGAGGCATAATAGCACACCACGTCAGTAGCGGTGTGAAGGGCACTAAGTCAGCATCGTAGTAAGGATTATAATTATAATTATAATTCTTCTTCTAGTGCATGCCAAAACCTGTTAATTAGTCTATTATTGTTACAGTGTATTACTGTGTGTTATTCTAAATTGTATATACGTGCATATACACAGTTACTCACGTAATTCACAAAAACCTAACGTACGACGAGATTCAAATAGCGAATCATTATTGTTCACCTAACGATACTATTGTGCCACAATAGTGAATTTACATTAGTAAAAATTCAAAGCAGGATGATGTGAGTCTGATGTTCTTTGAGAACCTTTGCTAGGTGTTCACACTTTGCTCTGCTAATGGCTTCGACGTTAAGCTGGCATATTTTCAATGAAGGGCCAATGTTACGAACTTGAGGGCCCTGAAAAGGGCCTATAGGTGTGTTTCTCCTCTATATTCCTTGACCGAGAGGTCGTTTCCGACAGTTCGGTCTCATCTTATTACTGTTGCTTTCTTAGCACCACCCGGGGGACACGTGTAGGGCAGAGTGCTGGTTAAACCTATGGACGTGAAGCAACGCAGACCAAATCATCACATCATTAAGAACCCCTGCAAGTGCCCTGATGGATTTTCCCTTCCCAGACGACAGTGGAGGACGCTAAACCGTATTAGGACCGGCCAAGGTAGATGTGGAGCCACTCTCTTCAAATGGGGATGGAAGGCATCACCTCAATGTGACTGCGGAGAAGAGGAATAGACAGTGGACCACATTACATTCGAGTGTCCTTTACGCGCATACAGAGGCTCTATAGAAGACTTACACTGTGTCTCAAGCGAAGCCCTTCTTTGGCTCTCAACTTTAAACATGGAACTTTAGTTATGAACTTGTAATGGTAGTTGTACTGTATATATTGTATATAATATTGTATTAATCATACGCTAAATAAATAAATAAGTAAAAATTTATATTTGAACACAGTGATCAGGATATGATGATGGCCACTTAAGGATCAAAACGCGTAATCATAAATTGCCCCATTTAATTGTGCATGATAACTAATACTTTTTTTTCCATGAGAGTATTTATATATGTGTATCTTGTACACCGTCCATTCCTTGGGCTCAATCGTGCTGATCGACTGAAAAGCTACAAAAAGTCAATTTGTACAGGAAACACTGAAAAAAATATGGCTTCAAATCTCTACATTTCTTTCTTTCTTTCTTTCTTTCTTTCTTTCTTTCTTTCTTAATAATAGGCTATACATTTAATTTATTTATTTATGTATTTACAAGCTGTACCCGGCATGCGTTGCAATGCCAATCAAAGAAAGTGTTGGCGGTGAAATTCTGTTTCTTGAAGTGCTTTTGGATACACAATATGTTTTTCAATTTCCGTTAGCTGCCTCTAAGCTATCGTAAAATGGATTTACTAATTTAGAATCATTCGTGGGAACGTGCACAACAACTTTCAAAAGTTTCATCGCAATCGGACGAATGGCATATGAACGTATACGGGATTTTATTTAAACGAATCGTGGGCTGTCACTCATTTGTTGAATCTACTCGTACGCTACCTATTGAGAAACGGATTTACTAACTCGAAATCCTTCCTTGGCGTGTACACAGTAACTCATCAAGGTTTCATCGCAATCGAAGAAGGTTATATGAACGCATAGGGGATTTTGATGAAACGCTTCCCGCGTCGCCACCCATTTGTTGCATCTACTCGTGCGCTACCTATTGTGAAATTGATTTACTAAGTCGAAAACCTTCCCTGGCGTGTACACAATAACTCATCAATGTTTCATCGCAATCAGATAAATGGTATATGAACGTATACGGGATTTTGTTTAAACGATTCGTGGGCTGTCACTCATTTGCAGTATCGACTCGTGCGCTACCTATTGACAAATGGATTTAGTAAGTCGAAACCCTTCCCTGGCGTGTACACAATAACTCATCAATGATTCATCGCAATCGGATGAATGGTATATGAACGCATACGGGACTTTGTTGAAACGTTTCGCGCGTCGTCGCTCATTTGTTGAATCTACTCGTGCGCTACCTACTGTAAAATGAATTTGCTAAGATAGAAACCGTCACGTAAGTGACCACAACATCTCACCCAAGTTTCATCGCTATCGGACTAATGGTATTTGAAGACATAGGGGACTATATTGAAACGCTCCGCGTGTCGTCGTTCATTTGTCGAATCTACTCGTGTGCTACCTACTGTGAAATGTATTTACTAAGCCAGAAACCTTCCTCGGAGTGTATACCATATTTCACCCAAGTTTCACCGCTAACGGTCGAATGGTATATGACCGTATACGGGACATTGTTGAACGATTCACGCGTCGTTCTTCATTTGTTGAATCTACTTGTGCGCTGCCTATTATAAAGTGGATTTACTAAGCCAGAAACCTTCCATGAAGTGTACACAACATCTCACCCAAGTTTCATAGCTATCGGACGAATGGTATATGAATGCATACGAGACTTGGTTGAAACGCTTCGCGTGTCGTCGATCATTTGTTGAATCTACTCGTGCGCTATCTACTGTTAAATGTATTTACTAAGTTAGAAACCTTCATGTAAGTGTCCACAACATCTGAGCCAAGATTAATCGCTCTCGGACTAATGGTATAGGGGACTTTTTTGAAACGCTCCGCGCGTCGTCGCTCATTTGTTGAATCTACTCGTGCTCTACCGATTTTAAATGGATTTACTAAGCCAGAAACCTTCCCTCTAGTGCACACAACATCACACCCTAGTTTCATCGCTATCGGACGAATGGTATATGAATGGATACGGGACTTTGTTGTAAAGCTTCGCGCGTCGTTGCTCATTCGTTGATTCTACTCGTGCGCTACCTATTGTAAATTGGATTTACTAAGCCAGAAACCTTCCCTGAAGTGTACACAACATCTCACCAAGTTTCATATCTATCATACGAATGATATATGAATGTATATGGGACTTTGTTTAAGCACTTCGCGTGTCGTCGCTCATTTGTTGATTAAACTCTTGCGCTATGTATTGTGATATGGATTTACTCAGCCAGAAACCTTCCCTGGAGTGTATACAACATCTCACCCAAGTTTCATCGCAATCGGATGAAAGGTATATGAACGCATACGGGACGTTTTCGAAAAACGTCACGCGTCGTCACTCATTTGTTGAATCTAAACTTGTGCTTCGTCTTGTAAAATGGATTTACTAAGCCTGAAACCATTCCTGGAGTGTACACAACAATTCACCAAAGATTTATTACTATCAGACGAATGGTATATGACCTTATACGGGACTTCGTTGAAACACTTCGCGCGTCATCGCGCATTATGGAATGTACACAACATCTCACCCAAATTTCATCGCTATCGGATGAATGGTATATGACCTTATACGGAACTTTGTTGAAACGCTACGCGCGTCATCGCTCATTTGTTGATTCTACTCGTGCGCTACCTATTTAAAATGGATGTACTAAGCCAGAAACCTTCCCTGGAGTGTACACAACATTTCACCCAAGTTTCATCGCTACCGGATGAATGGTATATGACCTTATACGGGACTTTGTTGAAACGCTACGCACGTCGTCGCTCATTTGTTGAATCTACTCGTGCTCTACATATTGTTAAATGAATACTAAGCCAGAAACCTTCCCTGGAGTGTACACAACATCTCACCCAAGTTTCATCGCTATCGGACGAATGGTATATGAACGCATACGTGACTTTGTTGAAATGCTTCGCGCGTCGTAGTTCATTTGTTGAATCTACTCGTCGGCTGCCTGTTGTGAAGTGGATTTACTAAGTCAGAAACCTTCCCTGAAGTGTACACAACATCATACGCAAGTTACATAGCTATCGGACGAATGGTATATGAATGCATACGGGACTTTGTTGAAACGCTTTGCGTGTCGTCGCTCATTTGTTGAATCTACTCGTGCGCTATATACTGTGAAATGTACTCACTAATTTTGAAACCTTCACGTAATTGTATACAACATCTCACACAAGTTTCATCTCTATCGGACGAATGGTATATGAACACATACGGGACTTTGTTGAAACGCTTCGCGCATCGTCGCTCATTTGTTGAATCTACGCGTGCGCTACCTATTGTAAAATGTATTTACTAAGTCAGAAACCTTCCTTGGAGTGTACTCAACATCTCACCCAAGTTTCATCGCATTCGGATGAATGGTATATAAACGCATAGGAGGCATACACACCCACAGACAGACAGACAGACAAACTATCACATAACATTGATTTATATATATATAGATTAAGGGCCGATAATCCAGATGTTAGGCCCATTAAAACAACAATTATCATCACTATTTATTTATCTACTTATTCATTTAATTGTCTATTTATGTAACTACTGTATTAATTAATTAATGTGTTAATTAATTTATTTCATCCTTTCCTTCCTTTACTGGTTTGGCCCGCAGTGTGGTGGTTTGCGTCAAAATGGAGGCAGATCACCTCGCTGTTCTGCTCCTTAAAATAATAATAATAATAATAATAATAATAACAATAATAACTACGTCAAGACGCACAAGACGAATGGAAGGGTCAGATGGAAGACCGAAGATCAACGGTTTGAATCCTGAGGCTGAAAGTGGCCATACTAAGTGTTATTTTTCTGTGCTATTTTCCACACTATATGGAAAATTCTGGGATAGTGCCTTATTTTAAAACCTGAAGCCCCAACCCCAATCCTAGATTCTAATTATTACATATTGTTGTATCCATATCTCATAACGCTTGGTGATATCGTGGTCATGTAGTCCCATGTACTTGGGTGTGTTTAGATGTCTGATAACCTGTGTCATTGTGATGTCTGTACTAGTGTTTGTATTTGTAATTGAGGCGGGGTGTGAGTAGGAAGCGGCTTTGACTTAAAGTTAGGTACCATCCCGTTATTTGTCTGGAGTGGAAGTGGGGAATCCACGGAAAACCACTCCCAGAATGACCGGGGTTATAATCAAACCCCCTCTTCTCATTTTTTGCCTAATAGGCTGAGTGTAACCCGTTCCAGGTCTCAGACCAGAATTGAATTTATTGGCAGAGCCGGCAATCGACAGCCAAGAATGCTAGTCACTACGCAACGAGGCGGACTCTAATAATTACAGTTATACGCACAAGTACAGTAACAGAGAACTCTCACATGTGTATAAACCACCCACCTGTTATGTGGGTTTCTATAAATATGTTTATTTGTTTAAACGCACTTTTTAAACAATTTGTAGATATTTATGAAATCAGAGTGCAATTCATCACTGCTGCTGGTTGCACAATGGGTTGTGTGCGCCCCATGTGTACAGACTACCCGCCCGACGCTGGTGCTATGCGGCTGTACGCGACACAGTTCTGCCAGGAGCTAGCGTCTTGTTTATTTATTTAAAAGCACTTTATAAACAAATGAATATATTTCCGTTGACTTTTCAAGAAATGCAAGATTTTTCCTGTACTATTGAGACGATTTTGAAGAATTTGGTGCAAACCACACCTTCTAACTCCCTCTGGTTTTGTGAAACATACACCTTAGCGTATTATATACCACAACTGTTAAACATATGACGCCATCAGGGGACGGCTCAGCTCAAGCGGTCCGGCCCGTGCTCCCTTACGCACACCAAAGCAAACGATGTATATCATATCACTCTGGTTCCGTGTCTTAATGTCAACAAACAATCTGCTTCCACTTGAAAGGAGAAGAGAGACAACAAAGAAAGCTGATGGATAGGCCCCGGATTTGAACCTCGAACCCCACGCGCCCGAGTCGTACACGCAGACTCGGAGCCAGAGTGATATGATATTCAACGTATGCTTTGGTGTGCGTTCGAGAGCACGAGCCTGACCACTCGAGCGTAGCCGTCAGCTGATGACGTCATATGTTTAACAGTTGTGGTTCACTTTTATGGTATTCCCGGACACTTGCGACCCTAAGTGTTCTGTATCAAATTACTTGTCACAATGCCATCTACGTCGCTATAGAGAGTTTTAAACGTTAATAAGAATCACCCTTTATATAGATTGTTCCACATAATCCATGAAAAACACATTATCCATTATCCATGAATGAAAACTGCATCAGAATTGTTGTTGTTGTTGTCGTTAAATGTATAGAAAACAAACAAACAAACGCAATACCAAATAGGCATCTAAACTATCAGTATATTAGTATTACTGCACCCCAATCGGATATCAATCAAAAGACTTTACCGAGATAAACAATGTACAGTCATGTGATCTCAACTATTCTATTTACATTCAGTAGATTATAAAGCCATCGAGACGGTGTCAGTGTTCGGCTGAATAGGATATATTTTTCTGGCAGTTATTATGCATATACTATTAAGAATTTCATTTCAACACATATTATAGTGGGCGGCTAGAAATGATATTTCATCTGCCAATGAAGATAGCTATTCGGTGTGTTTGGGTGGGCGATGTTTGGGAGTGGTAGACAGGGCTATTGTCCGACACTGCTGTGTGTAGGTGAATCTCTTCACGTCATCACATGTCTCCGGTCTGACCGTCAATATACAGGACAAAGCACAAGCCTACGACTTCTTTGTTAGTCCCTTGATGGCCGATTAGGTTGTACCATTTGGTGAAGGCTTTGTCCAAGAAAGCACAGTGTGTTGCCATAACTTTTGACCTCGTGGCTCGCCACTTTCATGACAAAACGCACGAGCTCATGTGGTAATATTCGGTATATATTTTTGCACACTTAACAATATAAGGTGCTCTTTTACCTCTATTAATACCCTGAAATGGAGGTCAAGGAGAAGTATTGTACTAGTTTCCTTTACTTGTTCGTTGTATTACGTCACCAGAACTCATATTCATTATCAGGATATATGGGATATTTGCTATGAATCAATGTCATCAAATAGGATAACATGTTGTCTTCAAAATAGTTTTAAGCAAAGTACAAATCACAGATAAATGAGAAATTCACAATTCAAAGTTTTTCCCAAGTTCGTAACCCTCTGATCTCCGAACTTGCTTCAGCTGCCTATCGCGATCAAGGGCGTGATTTAACGTGCACGGCTACGCCGCGGGTTCGTAGGAAAAGACGAATGACTTCTTATTAGCACTTTCATATCGTTATTTTTAACAAAGGCTGAAAGGTCGCTTTTTGAAACTAAATACCCCCTCAATTTTACAAACAACCAAGGTTAATTTCCCGTAGCCAATTATCGCAAGATTAACGATCACGTTAAACTACAAGCTTCCTTCCTTCCTTCCAAGGTTAATTTAACCTGTGTGGTGACTTGCTACATACCTAGATAACCACTTCGAGGGTCGCTGATAGAAACAGAATTGGTACATGAATTATGTCTCTCTATTGTTCGTGTCAAAAGAAGAACTTTGTGTGCCATTAAATGATCTAACTGGAATGACATTTAATCAGTTGGATCTAGTTTTAATCTGCTTATGAGGATTATAAATCTCTTATAAGGAACAGTTTTGTTGCAACGTCGTATTCTACAACATGTAATAATAACAAGTTCAGCACTGGAATAAATTCCTGAAGGTTACAGAAGTTGTACAATATTTCCTTTCTTAATAATTCATCATAATTTCTAAGAATACATTTAATTCAAGAGTTTTAGTGGGGATGTGAGAAATATTTATTTCACATTATACCTGGCAGTCAACGGATTTGATCCAAACATGTGCGCAATTACCATTCTAAAAATGATTTGTTCAGTACTGGTTATCCTCCTAGGCTAACCATGATGCTGATGAGAAAACTCGATAACTTTACAAATTCTTGATGAGGATTGTGAAACACACTGAGTAAATGTTTGTATATTTTGAACTAATTTACTGTCATCCTGTAGTTCCTTATTAATATAAGTCTAGGGTTATTTTCCAAACCATGAAATGTAAATTTTTATGGTCTCCTTTTTGACTGTTGTGATATAAGGTTTTGACACAGAGCTGATTGTAGAAATAATAGTTCACATAAGTGTGGACAACTCCGGTGACAATAATGGCACAGCACAGTATTGTGTTTGCGCCAATAAGACAATCGGGAGATGTCAAAGAACGTAGGTTATGTGTTCTTTGCAAAATATCTCCTAGAAACTGTGAAATAACTACCGGTATATAGAACTATAGCTTATATTTAATAATTCATAGATGGCGCGTATGTCAATTACTCAAACGTGAACTCATCCAATTCGTCGTTGAATGAATCTTATCCCCCAGATTCATAAATCTATTGCTGTTAGTAGAAACTTTTTAATTGGTCAACACGAGTGTGCCCACTTGGTTACTCATCACGCAATGTTACGAACTTTGTGAAACTTCGTATAGTAGGCTCCTGCTGGATTCTAAACCTCTAGTGTATAAAATATATAACTTATGGCACAGCCACACTTTACAGAACAAAAACACGAAACTCCAACCTTCTAGTGAACAGGTTGGGTGATTAACAAGCCACCGGGTGCCGACACAAACGGCCCCGTATTTTAATTGAGTAAAACTTCATAGCTTCTACAGCTCGAATCTACTCTTCCGTCTTTAAAAAATAAAATCCTCTCGGCACGCCGGAAGGCGGAGGTAGATTTCACCGGGCAAACTAGGGGAATGGCTATAATAGGCAAAATATGCAGGTTTTCGTAGGAGGATCAGACCTCATTGATTGCAAGAAAGTATTTTACATTTGGAGGTTAAAAATCAACTTTTTTCGTTTTTGTATGCATATTTTTATCATTTTATTGTCTTATGGGGATGGTAACCTTCTTGTCATTCGGGGTTCATTTTTATACTTCTGATCACACTGTCCTTATGCAAGGTTTGGAACTGATATGTAACTATCAGACAGTCTGTTACTTCTTCTCGCAAAATTTTATCTCCCGCAGAGATTTTTGTTGGTTCCTCAGTTTAGGGGCTGCGACAACGTGGTCATGTAACCCCGGGTGTGTAGAATCTGATAAACGGTGTTAATTGTGATGACTGATTTAGTCTGTAATTGAGGTAAGGTCTGCAGACGGTCAATTTTAAGTAGTAGTTCCTACATTTTGTACCATATCCTAACGTGAACGACACCTAGCTGTGAACTTGGCTACTAGATGCCACCGCAACCAGCAACTTGCAACGAACGTTGGAACTTCTCCTCCAAAGGAAAGCATGCTGAGGGTTTTTTAGCGCTCTTAGAAAATCCGACGACTTTGGCCGGCTTTGAACCAGCGACCTTGGGCATATAAGTTCAGCATGCTACCAGTTAGCCGCTCCCCACAGTCAGATGGAAAAATGAATGTGATCTCGTGCAATGGCGTTGTCTTCGCAACCTCTGATAGCTCATCCCTCATCAATTTAGAAGCGTTGTCACGGTAACCTCTGATGGCACTTGGCATGTTCTTTAATTCCGAAATCATTTTTCTCTTCCCTTGGCGTAATGGTAGGTCAGATCAAAAATTCTTTCAGACAAAGTTTTAGGTAATTATTAGGGGAATATTTTCCATTATGTACGGGTTTGATATTGTGCCTATTAAGAGAGATATGATTAATGTTTCCCGAAAAAAACACTATTTTCCACCCCTTTGGTCAATGGTTGGTGCTATCAAAAAACCTATTTGACATAAATTTTTGGCACTTATCCGACAAATATTATGAACTTTGAATTGATTCGATATTTCACGTATTAAGAGAGTTATAGCGACATTTCACGTTTTCGAAAAAAAAGCCCCCCCCCCATTTCCCCCCCCCCCCCCGCTTTAACCGATTTTGCCCATTAACGAACTCGACCGATTTTTTAAGGGGTTACATATTATGTAAAACATTAAAGTGATTGGTGCAAATTTACGGCAGTTATCGTGTCCACAAGAAACTGATATATATGCATATATATACACACACATATATATAAACTTTTGAACTGACGGTGGTTTGGGGTCTGGGGGATGTGAAACGCGAAGATATGTCGAAATTTTCCGGAAGTCGAAACATGGCACCCATTGCAATAGTTAGCTTTCTGATGAAATCTACCTAAAATAGGCTACATAATTTAAAATACTACCATCAACGACACCTAGCTGTGAACTTGGCCACTAGATGCCACCGGAACCATCAACTCGCAACGAAGGTTGGAACTTCCCCTCCGAAGGAAAGCATACTCAGGGTTTTTAGCGCTCTTAGTAAATCCGACGACTTCAGCCGGGTTTGAACCCGCGACCTTGGGCATAGAAGTTCAGCATGCTACCAGTTCCGATACCGAAGTCGCTTCCCACAGACATATGAAAACAGAATGTGATCTCGTGCAGTGGCGTTGTCATAGCAACTGCTGATGGCTCAACCCGTATCAATTAAAAGTAAAGTTGTCATGGCAACCACTCTTGGCACTTGGAATTTTCTTATAATTTAAATCATATTGCTCACTCCGTGGCGTAATGGTGGGTCATATCGAAAATTCTTTCAGACAAAAGTTTTAGGTAATTATTGGACGAATATTGTCCATTTTGTACGGTTTTGATATTGTGCCTATTAAGAGAGATATGATTAATGTTTCCCGAAAAACCCACTTTTTCCACCCCTTTGGTCAATGGTTGGTGCTATCAAAAAACGTATTTGACATAAATTTTTGGCACTTATCAGACACATATTATGAACTTTGAATGGATTCGATATTTCACGTATTAAGAGAGTTATAGCGAAATTTCACTTTTTCGAAAAAAAGCCCCCCATTTTCACCCCCTTCGACCGATTTTGCCCATTAACGAACTCGACCGAGATTTCATAGGGATACATGTTATGTAAAAAATTCAAAGTGATTGGTGCAAAATTACGGCAGTTATCGTGTCCACAAGAAACTGATATATATATATATATATATATATACCATATATATATAATTATATATATATATAGATAGATACATATATACATAAATTATATATAAACTTTTGAACTGACGGTGGTTTTGGGGTCTAGGGGATGTGAAACGCGAAGATATGTCGAAATTTTCCGGAAGTCGAAACATGGTACCCATTGCAATAGTTAGCTTTCTAATGAAATCTACCTAAAACTAGCTCATCTGAGCTCCTTCTTTTAGGTAGATTTCATTAGAAAGCTAACTATTGCAATGGGTCCCATGTTTCGACTTCCGGAAAATTTCGACATATCTTCGCGTTTCACATCCCCCAGACCCCAAAACCACCGTCAGTTCAAAAGTTTATATATAATTTATGTATATATATATGTATATATATATGTATATCAGTTTCTTGTGGACACGATAACTGCCGTAATTTTGCACCAATTACTTCGAATTTTTTACCGAAGATGTATACCTATAAAATCTCGGTCGAGTTCGTTACTGGGCTAAATCGGTCGAAGGGGGTGAAAATGGGGGGCTTTTTTCGAAAAAGTGAAATTTCGCTATAACTCTCTTAATACGTGCAATATCGAATCCATTCAAAGTTCATAATATGTGTCGAATAAGTGCCAAAAATTTATGTCAAATAAGATTTTTGATAGCACCAACCATTGACCAAAGGGGTGGAAAAAAGTGGGTTTTTCGGGAAACATTAATCATATCTCTCTTAATAGGTACAATATCAAAACCGTACAAAATGGACAATATTCCCCTAATAATTACCTAAAACTTTTGTCTGAAAGAATTTTTGATATGACCCACCATTACGCCAAGGGACGAGAAAAATGATTTCGGAATTATAAGAAAATGCCAAGAGGTATCAGTGGTTGCCATGGCAACACTACTAAATTGATGAGGCATGGACCATCAGACGTTGCCATGACAACGCACTTGCACGAGATCAGATTCAGTATTTCCATCTGATTAAGTGGTTGGTTGGTTGGTTCTTAAGTTTAGGGGCTGCGACAACGCGGTCATGTAGCCCCGTGTACTTTGGGTGTGTGTAGAATCTGTCTGATAACCGGTGTTAATTGTGATGACTGTATTAGTGTGTGTTATCTGTTTGTTAATTTAAGTACTGCAACTAACAATTTTTCAGATAGTTCCTACTTTTGCCGCCAAGCGCCACTGTCAACGACTACGAGGCCAAGTTCAGAACTGAGCTACTAGACGCCGCCGCAGTCGGCTCTTGGCAACGAACATAGAAACCTAAGAGCGTTGTATACATTCTTAACCTATCCAATTTAGCTTCACACAGGTGCAATTAGTGGAAGGATCTTTAACATGCCATAAATCTATGACATGGGACCGCCGGCTTTACTTCCCCTCCGAAGGAAGGCATACTGAGGGATATTTAACGCTCTTAAAAAATCCGACGGCTTCGGCCGGGTTTGAACCCGGTATCTTGGGGATAGAAGCTCAGCATGTTACCGACTACGCCACCAAAGCCGCCTGATAAAGTGGGAAGCGGCTTCGGTGACGTAACTGGTAGCATGCTGAATGTCTATGCCCAATGTCGCGGTTTCAAAGCCGGCCGAAGTCGTCGGATTTTCTAAGAGCACTAGAATCCCTCAGTATGCTTTCCTTTGGAGGGGAAGTTCCAACGTTCGTTGCGAGTTGATGGTTGGGGTGGCATCTAGTAGCCAAGTTCACAGCTAGGTGTCGTTGACGGTTGTACCTGGTAGCAACATTAGGAACTACTGCTTGAAATTGACCGTCTGCAGTACTTACATGAATTAAGACTAATACAGCCATTACAATTCACACCGTGTATCAGACAGATTCTACACTCACCCAAAGTACACGGGGTTAGATGACCGCGTTGTCGCAGCCCCTAAACTGAGGAACCAACCAGAGGTAGATTTCGTTAGAAAGCTAACTATTGCAATGGGTACCATGTTTCGACTTCCGGAAAATTTCGACATATCTTCGCGTTTCACATCCCCAGGCCCCAAAACCACCGTCAGTTCAAAAGTTATATATAATTTATGTATGTATATGTATATCAGTTTATTGTGGACACGATAACTGCCGTAATTTTGTACCAATCACTTTGAATTTTTTACCGAATACGTATACCTATAAAATCTCGGTCGAGTTCGTTACTGGGCTAAATCGGTCGTTGGGGGGTGAAAATGGGGGGCTTTTTTTTCGAAAAAGTGAAATATTGCTATAACTCTCTTAATATGTGAAATATCGAATCCGTTCAACATTCATACTATGTGTCGGATAAAGCCCAAAAATGTATGTTTGAAGAGTTTTTTTTTATAGCACCAACCATTGACCAAAGGGGTGGGAAAAAGTGGGTTTTTCGGGAAACATTAATCATATCTCTCTTAATAGGCACAATATCAAAACCGTACAAAATGGACAATATTCCCATAATAATTACCTAAAACTTTTGTCTGAAAGAATTTTTGATATAACCCACCATTATGCCAAGGGATGAGAAAAATCATTTCGGAATTATAAGAAAATGCCAAGACCTATCAGTGGTTGCCATGGCAACACTACTAAATTGATGAGGGATGAGCCATCAGACGTTGCCAAGATAACGCACTTGCACGAGATCAGATTCAGATTTCCATCTAAGTGTGAAGCGGCTTCGGTGACGTAACTGGTAGCATGCTGAATGTTTATGCCCAAGGTCGCGAGTTCAAAGCCGGCCGAAGTCGTCGGATTTTCTAAGAGCGCCAAAAATCCCTCAGTATGCTTTCCTTTGGAGGGGAAGTTCCAACGTTCGTTGCGAGTTGCTGGTTGCGGTGGCATCTAGTAGCCAAGTTCACAGCTAGGTGTCGTTGACGGTAGTACCTGGTAGCAACATTAGTAACTACTGCTTGAAATTGACCGTCTGCAGTCCTTACCTGAATTACAGACTAATACAGCCATCCCAAAGTACACGGGGTTACATGACCGCGTTGTCGCAGCCCCTAAACTGAGGAACCAACCAAAATCTCTGCGGTAGATATAATTTTGCGTGAAGAAGTAACAGACCGTTACATAGTTGCACATCAGTGTCGAAACCTAGCATAAGGACAGTGTGACCACAAGTATAAAAATGGACCCCAAATGACAAGAAGGTTACCGTTCCCATAAGACAATAAAATGTTTAAAATAAGCATAAAATGACGAAAAACAAAGTTAATTAAGCTCCAATTATAAAATACCTTCTCGCATTAAATGAGGTCTGATCCTTCTACGAAAATCTGCATATTCTGCCTATTTTCGCCTATCCCCAAGTTTGTCCGGTGAAATCTACCTCCGCCTTCCGGCGTGCCGAGAGGACTTTTTTACTTTATTTTCCATAACTCTAAATTTAAGAATTTCAAGGTGCGCCGAGCACCAGGTCACATCCTGACCAAATATGACACAAAAGGTAATCACCCAACACCCCTATTCCAGTTCTGTCAGGTCAATACCGATTTATAGACATAGCACTAAAGGCCCATCAGACTGACAGGCTATAAAAATGCGCTGGGTTCCAGACCAGACCAGACTATTGTCCACTCTTCGAACACGAATTCATCTAACTCATCCAATGATCCGATATATGCCTATCTGGCATATTTTACCCATACCATACTAAAATAGAATTCCTCAGTAATGAATCCGTCCAATTCGTCAGGGAATGACCCAATCCCCGTGAAACTTGGTGTGATAACCCGATTCTATTATTGAAACAATCTGGTTTTAATACTCTGGATAGTTCTACTTAATTATAGGTGACGCTAGTGTTATCTAATATCTATTAAGATGGATTTTTTTATGTGCGCTGCAAAAATTAATACAATGTATTGATCTTGAGTTTGTTAGTATGCGCTATTAGCCTACTTTCGATTTTTGCAAAAAATGAAAGTAGACTTATGAGATCAACACAGGGCGAAAAAAGTGTGTCTGTCTGTGAGTGTGTATGTGTGTGTGTGAGTCTGTGTGTGTGTGTGTCTCTGTGTGTGTGTGTGTGTGAGTGTGTGTACTCTGAATGTCTGTCCCCCCCTATCAATTCGAACACGGTGAATGCGAATTGAACGAAATTTGGTACAAAGGTAGCACTAGCAAAGGACACCTCAGTGTCATGTTTTATATCGCCGCCATCTTGACGGAAACGTAATGGCGGCCACACAAATGTTCAAAGCTTAAATCAAATTACGACTAACCTAATCATCCGATCTCTACCAAATTTTGCAACGACATACCTTTATGGGGGGAGCATCCTTTGACCAAACCAATAGGTCATCAGCGTAATAGTTTGCGGATGGCGGCCATCTTTGTGTGAAAATCGATTCCCCCTATTAATTCGAACACGGTGCAAACGAATGGAACGAAATTTGGTACAGAGGTAGTACTAACAAAAGGCACCTCAGTGTCATGTTTTATATCGCCGCCATCTTGACGGAAACGTAATGGCGGCCACACAAATGCTCAAAGCTTAAATCAAATTACGATTAACCTAATCATCCGATCTCTACCAAATTTTGCAACAACATACCTTTATGGGGGGAGCATCCTTTGACCAAACCAATAGGTCATCAGCGTAATAGTTTGCGGATGGCGGCCATCTTTGTGTGAAAATCAATTCCCCCTATTAATTCAAACACGGTGCAACCGAATGGAACGAAATTTGGTACAGAGGTAGTACTAACAAAAGGCACCTCAGTGTCATGTTTTATATCGCCGCCATCTTGACGGAAACGTAATGGCGGCCACACAAATGGTCAAAGCTTAAATCAAATTACGATTAACATAATCATCCGATCTCTACCAAATTTTGCAACTACATACCTTTATGGAGGGAGCATCCTTTGACCAATCTAATAGGTCATTCACCTGATAGTTTGCGGATGGCGGCCATCTTTATGTCAAAATTGATTCCCCCTATTAATTCGAACACGGTGGAACCGAATGGAACGAAATTTGGTACAGAGGTAGCACTAGCAGAGGGCACCTCAGTGTCATGTTTTATATCGTCGCCATCGTGACTGAAACGTAATGGCGGCCACACGAATGTTCAAAGCTTAAATCAAATTACGATTAACCTAATCATCCGATCTCTACCAAATTTTGCAACTACATACCTTTATGGAGGGAGCATCCTTTGACCAATCTAATAGGTCATTCGCCTAATAGTTTGCGGATGGCGGCCATCTTTGTGTCAGAATCGATTCCCCCTATTAATTCAAACACGCTGAAACCAAATGGAACGAAATTTGGTATAGAGGTAGCACTAGCAAAGGGCACCTCAGTGTCATGTTTTATATCACCGCTATCTTGATGGAAACGTAATCGCGGCCACCCAAATGTTAAAAGCTAAAATGTAATTACGACCAACCTAATAATCTAGTCTCTACCTAATTTTGCAACACCATATCTTTATGTGGGAAACATATTCTGACCAAACTGCAAGAACATCAGCCCAATAGTTTGCAGATGGTGGCCAAGTATGTGTGCAAATCGATTCCCCCTATCAAATCAAACACGGTGAAACCGAATTGAACGAAATTTGGTACAGAGGTAGCACTAGCAAAGGGCACCTCATATTCATGTTTAATATCCCTATAGCACGTTGTATTTCAACAAGCTACTACAACCAACATTCAATCATACTCCTTGAAAAGGACAAAGAGTTATAACAATACCCATGCATTTAGGAGAAAGTAGGCTATATGTTCTTTACTGAACATCTTGTTATTTATACAATGTAGGTCATATAAAAAGAACGATACTGTCCACATTGAAAGGGTATTTAGTTGAAGGTTTTGAAACTACTTGTGGACGTTTATAATCGACCAATTAGGTACTTGATCTACATTTTGTTATTGCTACATTGCTACCAATAGTTAACTTTCTTGTTGATTAGCTTCATAAGGTCGTTCTTCGATGTTTAATGGAGGATATTAATAAGCAAATCAAGCTCATTTCAGTGCCGCTGAATTAGTGAAATAAGAATCAAAGTCAACATACTTCTCAGCGACGTTGTTTGGGTTAATGTCTCTTACTTCACTGAGCCCTAACCTGCTACGGCCCACCGGGTGGGCAGCAGCAGTCTTCGATGGATAAGCCAAGTGGAGTGTGCTAACTTAAGGATGGGAAGATTGAACCAAGGCTACCATGAGGGCTTACATTCTAGGTATTAGAATAGAGAGGCAGTGCAAGGCAATGGATATTTACAATATACAATATCATAAACTTGATATGAATAGAAGAGAGGAAAATTGAAGCGTTTGAAATGTGGTGTTACAGGAGAATGATGATCAGATGGGTACATAGGGTTAGACATGAAGAAGTATTAATACGAGTGGGAGAGGAGAGAGGTACTGACGGCTTTTAATGAAGAGAAGAGATAGGTTGGTAGGACACATACTAAGGCACTCAGGAATAGCAAAGTTAGTTACGGAAGGAAGTCGCGAGGACAAGAACGGTATGGGTAGATCAAGGTTAGAATATGATACATAGTGCCTCGGATGTAAGGTGGGGATGCAACGACTAGCTCGGGACAGGGAGGCATTGAAGGCTCCATCGAACCATTCAAAGACTGAAGACTCAAACAACATCATATATTCAAGTATGGTATTATTATAATTTTTTACATTTCTTAATATTCTGAATAACATTTCAAAAATTATCAATTCCATCGCTCTATGAGCATCATTAATAAGTAATTATTCAGGAAAGTACTCCATAACTTAAGTCACTATCTCACTAAAGCTATTTATTAACTACATTGAGTGAAATCATCAGTCGTCGTCACAGTGAAACGTTTGGTGATTCCTTTAACTCCAGCCTTTTAAGTTATTTGCAGACGATAGCGCGTCTTTGAAGCTTGATTCAAGCATTAGCAAGCTATAGGAGTGTATTTTTCCAACCAACAATTTGATTAAACTGCGAAAATGCCCTGTTTGCCCTTTGTTCCAGTCGCTACCTTCTAACTATAATGAATTATTGTAGACCTATAGAACTGTTGGATTGTTTTTGAGTTACATGGTTGTAGAGATGAAGGATTTGATTAACGGCTTGGCAGAACTGTTTTTCAACCACTACTCCACACAAGTTCAAATTATTTTGGTAAAAGGTCCTCTTACTGTAATATACATATTATGAACTTACCAGTGACGTACCGACAGGGGGTGTTTCAGGGTTTAAACGTACCCCCAAAACATTTTGTTTACCAGAATCCTTATGTTTCCATCTATTACCTGTTAAATGTTTTTCAATACGGTACCACCAGTTATCCTTCTTTATTCACAAGGAGCCCACTTTGTTTTCCATGTGCATTTATTTAGTAAATTCTTAATTGTAAAGATGTACGCAGATACAACCACAAAGATAGGCATATTTTGAGTCTGTATTAATGGTAATAAGAACACGAAAAGCAAATCTGAATTTTTCTCACATATAATATCAATATTAAAAGCAGTCACGTATGGACATGCTGATACCATTGCATCTTTCAGTTTATTTAGTTATTGTTTTCCAATATTTATTTATTAATTTTGCATATTTTCAATAGCATTTGCAATTTTGTTTATTGTGCTGGAAAATATAATTAAAATAGATTTCATGCAAAGAAAATGTTTATTTAGTTATTGATTATAATGAATAATAACCCAAATTATTAATAATGTACACAAGGAAATAGGAATTTCAAACACCAATAGATATTGGTGACCAGTTTTGACAAAGTATACAGTACGTATTCTATAATATGTTCAACATCCGACTGCTCTTTTTAATGATGTATAACACATAGAAACGAACAAAGAATTTGTGTGTGATCTATGCAGTGAATGCTGTTCTCGATAACATGCAAAATATTGCCGGCAAAGACATACGTCAATAACCCCATTGAGATTGGAGTAATGTATTGTAGGTTACTCAGTTTTGTATTATGCTCATTGTGCGCTTTTTCAATAATAAATAAAACGAACGAGGATTTTAAAAAACCTTATATTCATTTCCGTTTGATTGAAGATCAGTCAGTTAGTTAGACAGTTATTGTTTTAAGGGGCGGAACTACGAGGTCATCTGCCCCTAAAAAAAGGGAAGTAGGATAAACGTTTCTTCCACTCTAACTGAACCTCTGCACATATATTATTATATCACAATTTTGTTCTACTTTTATTAATGTTTATTTTAATCGTTCGCTCTCATCCCCATCCACCTAGCATTAACAACAGTTACTGAGTAATTCGTACAATGAGAGAACTTAGAATCAGTCCTCCATAGCTCGGAATACTAAAACATACCACTCTCATAGGATGAAAATAACGCAAACTGGACATTTACTTCCTCTGCAAAAACTCAATTCACAACTGTGGTACAGTAATACTGTGTTCAGACAGTTCCTCAATTTAACACTATTATCTCAATCTATTTTCCGATGTGGAAGCCTCCGTGGCTTAGGCTGCAGCATGCCGGCCTCTCACCGCTGGGTCCGTGGTTCAAATCCCGGTCACTCCATGTGAGATCTGTGCTGGACAGAACGGAGGCAGACAGGTTTTTCTCCGGGTACTCCGGTTTTCCCTGTCAACATTTCATTCCAGAAACACTCTCCACTATCATTTCATTTCATCTGTCATTCATTTAATCATTGCCCCAGAGGAGTGCGTCAGGCCTCGGCAGCCGGCACAGTCCATATCCTCGCCGCTAGATGGGGGCTTCATTCATTCCATTCCTGACCCGGTCGGAGACTGGAAGCAGGCTGTGGATTTTCATTTTCCGATGTGGGTTATTAGAGCTTACGTTATGAGCTGATTTAAATTTTGTCACATACCGGATACAATTAAAATTATAAATCTTTTAAACCGATAAGGAAGAACACTATTCTTAGCAAAATATCGAAGTAAAATATTCCTCTGTCCCTAGCAGTGTTGAAAAAAGTTATTGATTGCTTTCCTTCGTCAATTTCGTCAATCATGTAGCAGTCCATGTGATATTTGGACTCCCTTAACCGAAGAGCAGGTTATGCCTCAATTGAACATCGACCGTCCATTTAGAGGGATGGAGATTCGCTGAGCCAACAACTGTGTTGCCACCAGTTGAGCTACCCTACAGAGAGGAAACACACGCCTTTCCCTGTCACATTTGTAGATTACCCTACCTTCATCGCAGGGTACTTGAAGATGTTTTAATAAAACATGAACCTAATAACGATATAGAAAACGTTATTCATATTCATATCGTTGTTCAGGATGTCTCTATTATCGCCAGCAGAATGGAAAGAGTTCTGCTCCTTGATGCTGTCAGTTGTCTATTAACAGTTTACTTCTTCGTGTTAACACGACCCTGTTCTCTTCCTCTTGGCACGAACAAGAATTGCTGAAAGAGCAGAGTATAGTTTCTTCACAAACCATCCAGTATTCGTTGCTTGATTGTGGTATAGGCCTACTGTACGTCAAACACTCAACATTCTCGTTGGCAAGAGATATAGTAATACTGCGTTGGTAAACGTAAGGACTGTACAAGTCTTAACTCCTTTCTTCGTACTTGTATTTGTCGAATGGTTTAGTGTTATGCACATTATTAGAGGCACTAAACCCGTAAAGTCCATATCCTCCTAATCCGTATGGGAGGTACCTGCCGTATTGGGACAAGAGAAAGGCTAGCAATGGGTTGTGTCCCTGCGCTAGCTGAGGGTTCTGATGTCCAACCCCTGCGCCATACAATAGTGGATTACTCAGCATAGTGCTGAGCAGAAAAGAGGAGAGCAAGGGGTTCACGCCTCCCAGAGGCGGCACAGCCTGTGCTCCCAGGGCGGGGTTCAAGCCCAGGGCAGGGTTCAGGCCCATGGCGGGACTCAAACCGAGGGCACCAAGTGGACCCAGTGCTCCTCCAGCAGCAGCTGGACCCAATATCCCGTACAAGTTCACTCCAGAACCTTCAGCGCTCAGGTCCCTGATGTCATTCGGGGCTGGGACCACCGTTTCTTTGGTCTCTGTAGAGCCCACAACAGTGTGCAGGGCAAGCATGGTGGCCAACAACTGAAAAGAATAAGAAACTCTTATTATACGATACAGCAAGAATACGTTTCCTAAGTCAAAGAAGTTCACCCTTATACGAGACTCTTAAAGTTGTGATCATAATCCTTGCGACATACATTTTAGTGAAATACCCCCCCCTGAACGTGACTTTGGATTTCAAAGATTGAGTAACCGAGTCTTGTCCACATTGCTGAGGAGCAAACATCTAGTCTTGACCACTATACCATTATAAACCTGGATAATCCATCGTGGTTCTAGCCATGTTTTACGCGATTCCGTTTTTTTTAGCGTATGGCTTTTAGTGCCGGGAGAGTCCGAAGACATGTTCGGCTCGCCAGGTTTGTAGCTGCTTCGAGACGGACACCCAATGGGTGAGCTACAAGTACCGTTGGGGGGAAAGTGGGAATGTAAGGACGAGGAGTTGGAAGGTAGCGGCTGTGGCCTATAGTTAGGGACCAACCCCGGCATTTGCCTGGAAGGAAGATGGGAAAACACAGAAGACCATCTTCAAGGTTGCCGGCGGGGGGATTCGAACCTCCTCGCCTCCCGGATGTGAGCGACTGCCAGCAGTCATGCCGTAACGACCACGGCTAACTCACCCGGTGATTCCGTATTGATGAACTGTAACATTTTATATACTTTGAAAAATTTCTTTACTATGCACCTTTCGAGATACCAATGCATTATAAGTTGTCTCTTAAATGAATTCTATGTGGATTATTAAGGTATACAGCTGAAAGTGTAACGTGTTTTTCGAGGGGTTTTATGCAACTGGCATAAGTCAGTAGGAAGCCATTCTATATTTATTTACGCGGCAAATTGTTCAGCCAAGAGAATTTTTCATGGTAATTTATTATTATTATTAATTTATTATAATTATTATTAAGGTATGTTCGGAGCATTTTATAAAAATTATTAGCATTCAGATAGGTTTTCTATGTCTTAGAAAACCCTATCCAGCAAATTATTACGAACGACGATATCATAGAAAATTATCTGATTACGGAATTTTACGGAGTTTTGTCAGTTAGGGTATTTGAGAGAGATGACTCACTGGGAATTCGAGTACACGCTTAATCTTGTCGTGAAGCATGACGCAATCTTGGGTCGCAAGGTCTAGAAAAGGCGAATTGTTGGTACGGAAATCGACTTCTCCCTCCCGCGGAGTGTAATGAGGAAGGAGTGGGGATCTAGCGCGTAGGGTCCAGCCAATCAGTGAGGACGACGTAAGCTAGATGTCGGTACCATGGTGGGGGAGCCAACGTGTGGATATATCGTTCGACGCGCCGTGAAACGTGGACTATCTGTGAAATACTTGAGGTGTACGGTCGCAAGTGCGTGTCGCTCCGATGTTCAGTGGAGTTAGCGACGAACTTTTGTAAAACTTGGTTGTACGAGTGTTTGGGTCCGAGGTACGGACCATAGAATTATCTAATCTACCAGAATATCATCAAATTCCGACGGAGATGACGACGTCCAGGAGACTGTGGGAAGCTCACAACATCATCAAGAACGAGGGAAATGCTTTGGCAATTTCCAGTGGTAAGCGCCAATGACGCAGAAATACGCAATCTCTCATTTTCTTTGTTTTACATTTCATATTTCAGTAACTTCATAGCTTGGAAATAAGAGTAAAATCAATTTATCAGACTCCGTTTTCACGTAATTTTCTATCGGTAATATTCAAATCACAACGCTCCAATTTAAATTTTATACTTATTATTATTAATTTTGCTATTCTTGTTTTATATAATAAATTCATTTCTTTTACAATGCAATCTTTGCTTTCAGTAGGTAGCATTAGATATAGACCAATTCCTTCTCCTGATACAATTGTTTGTTGGGTTAATGATCAAATCATACCACGATCTGAGTGAATAGAGTCTTGAAGGTGTTCTGCCAGAGCTAGACGTTTTAAATACAAATTTAGATTTCAACATTGCGTTGAGGTCTTGGCGCCCATTAAAACAACATAGCTTAGGCAAAGGTAAACAGTTACATTTCTCACCCAACAGTTAGGAGCTAGCAAAACGTTTCACTTGGCGCCCAACGTGGGGATCTAATTAACGTTTCACTTGTCGCCGACAACTTGGGGCTGAAAACCTAATAACATTTGTGGAAGGAGAAGGGTATATATTTCTGTGCCTGTATTTTGGGGGTTATTTGTCTGTATCAGTGTATATCATTATGGGGGATGAGAAAGAAAGACAGATGAGGTTACGTAGTGGTCATCAACGGGAGAGTGATGATACGAGCAGGATGTCGAGTGATGGTAGTACCGGGGTAGCGGAGGTAAATCCCGATACTGAAACAGGGAGTGTAGGCGGCCAACCAGAATTAAAAACTTAACTTCTCGAGTTTATGTATCAGAACAAAGTTAGTAGTGATGCCTTAAATGCAAAGTTAGAACAGAATAACGCTAAATTAGAACAAAACAGTAGGGAAAATAAAGAAAGTACAGAAGCTTTAAATGCAAAGTTAGAACAGAATAACGCTAAACTAGAACAAAACAGTAGGGAAAATAAAGAAAGTACAGAAGCTTTAAATGCAAAGTTAGAACAGAATAACGCTAAACTAGAACAAAACAGTAGGGAAAATAAAGAAAGTACAGAAGCCTTAAATGCAAAGTTAGAACAGAATAACGCTAAACTAGAACAAAACAGTAGGGAAAATAAAGAGAGTAATAGGGAATTGAGCGATAGTTTAAACGCCGGATTAGAACAAAACAGTAAGGAAAATAGAGAGAGTACTGAAACTTTAAATGCTAAATTAGAACAAAACAGTAGGGAAATGAGTGACAAATTCGAACTGATTAGAGGTGAGATCAGGGGGGTGATGGAAGAAAAGGCTAAAGAGATTATTGCAGATGTAGACAGAAACTTAGGAAAAGTACAGGAGGAGTTGGAAATTAGAATCAGTACACAGGCTGAAAATTTAAAAGAACTAGTGCAACTGGAAACACAGCAGGTCAAAAAGCAATTGGGGGGAGAAATTGACAAAATTCAGGTAGCTACTAAAGAGGTTAAGGAACAGCTGGGGGGTAGAATTGAGAAAGTCCACTCACAAATAGTTGCAGAAGTAAATGATTTAAGAGAGAGTAATAAAGAGAGCATTAGCAAGATTGAGGAGAAACAAGCAAAGCTATATGATAAAGTAGAAGAATCAGAAGGAAACATTAAATTAACAGTAAACAGTATTGAGAGGAAGGCTGAGGAGAAAATCGCAGAATTAGAATTAAAATTAAAAGCTAGGATCAGGCAAGAAAATAGTCAGAATAGACCAGTTTTTGTGAATAGCACACACAGGGAGGTAGAACTGGGTAAGTTCAGCAATCGACAGGGGTGCCCAATGGAGTTCATGAACACTATAGAAAATAAATTCGGGGAGAGGTTGGAAAATGGTAGTATTGAGTGGTGCCAGGTAGTTGAAATTTTAGAACAAGTGTTTGTGGGGGAAACGAGGAATTGGTTTGCTGTCTACAGAGACAAGTTTACTGATATGAATGATTTTAAAATGAAATTCTGTGAAAAGTTCTGGAATGAGGTTATTCAGTCGCAGCATCGTGAGGGAGTAGTGTGTGGTAAATATAACCCTAAAGGAAGCTCCACCATGACCGAATACTTTTTAGGGCAGATATTAGTGTGTAAATATCTGGATGGCTTGAAGGAGGAAAGTGATGTGGTAAGGTTGCTACTTAGGCACTTTCCCTATAGGATCAAGGAGGCTGCTTGTATCCAGAATGTAAAGACTATATCACAAGTAGAAAATTTGTTAAGCACATTTGATGCACTAGGGAGAGGGGGTTATGAGGACAATTTCAATAGGAACCAGGGTAATAATAATAATAGACCTAATGAAGCCAGGCATCAGGAAGTTCAAGGGAACGGTGGCGAAGGGGCCAATGCTCAAAATAGAAATAATAATAATCAGCTAAATCAGAACAGAGGAAATGGCTATGGTAATCAGTATCAAGGGAGGAACAATGATTACAGGGGAAATCAAGGGAGAAACAATGATTTCAGGGGAAATCAAGGGAGAAATTATAACGACAATAATTACAACCAGAATAGGGGTCAAGGAAGAGGACAGCCTAGTGGTAGTAATATACAGCCAAACAATGACAACACAACTCAGAACAACCAGACCAGTGCAGTAGTAACTAGTACTACGGCCAGCTGTAGCGGTTCTTTAAACGCGAACCAGGCTGCGAAGTAAGGTCAGAATCTCAGTCTGTAGCATGCCCTGTCCATACAATTATACAGGAACCCTATGACCTAAATGTGAGAAATGAATTATTACATGAACTAAATGATGAAGGTATTATTCAGGAAGTGGTTAGTAAGAGCCCCATAGTTAAATTTAACGTGTCCGAGGCGTACACAGATGTTTTAATTGATAGTGGTTGTATGAAGAGTTGCATAAGTAGTGCATTTTATGATAAAATGAAAGGAACTGGAGTAAATTTTGAGGAGATGCCAATTAAAAGCACTTTTGTTATCACAGCTGTTGGGAAGAGGTCTAAAGTAATTTCTAAGCAAGTTTTAGTAGACATTAAAATTAATAATCATGTAGAGAAGCAGATTTGCCTTGTAATTCCAAATTTAGTATTCAGTGTTATCTTGGGTTCAGAGTGGCTAAGTAGAGTGTCTGGTAACTTATGTTATGATGTAGGGAGTTTGAAATTTAAATGGGGAGATTCTGAAGTAGAAGTAGCGTTCAATGACCATATTCAGAGGAGTAGTATTGTAGGTGTGATTTGTACTTTAAATGAGATATCGCCAGCCGTAGAGCGGGGTTCTCCATGTTTTGTGGGCAGTGTGATTACGAACGGAAGTCTAGAGGACTCGTTACTTGAGGCTGCATTTCAGGGTAATATAGAGGTGGAACAATGTGTTCGGCTCTATGATGTGTTATTGTGTAATAGGAGAGTTTTTGAGGATCGCATTGGTATGGCCAATTGCTATACACATTCATTGAACGTTATTGATAGGTCAGTATTCACAGGACATAGATATCCTGTACCTTTCGCTTATCAGAGTGCAGTTGAGGCACAAATTAATCAGATGCTTGAAGATGGGATTATTGAGCACTCTAACAGTCCATATGTTAATTCTTTGATCACGGTACCCAAGACCGACGGCACTGTTCGTATTTGTTTAGACGCTCGTTTGGTTAACAATAGAATTAGTTCAGATCAGCTGAAATCTATGGCAATAGAAGAATTAATGCAAACATTTGAGGGGAAGAAGTATTTCACTTGTGTAGATTTGAGTTCCAGTTTTTGGCAAGTGCCACTTATGTACGAAGATAGACCATTTACAGCTTTTAGTCATAAATATAACCTTTATCAATTTTGTAGAACACCTTATGGGTTAAAGAGTAGTTCAGCAGCTTTAATTAGGGCTTTAAACATCGCATTAGGGGATGACACAGGAGAGTTTGTAACCATTTACATAGATGATATGGTAATTAGTTCACGCAGGTTTGAGGAGCATCTACGTCATTTAAATATAGTTTTTCAGAAGTTAGATCAGGCAGGGTTCACTTTGAAGCTGTCTAAGTCGTCATTCTGTCAGTCAGAAGTGACATTTTTAGGTCATAGAGTGTCGAGTAGAGGTGTGACACCATAGGAAGGTAGGGTTAGTATGTGTGGACAGTAGCAACAGGGCATCGTTACAGATACTGAGAAATAGGTAGGTAGAGCAACGTGATGACGTTCATTTAAGGGAGCCACTTGCAAGGTTGGAAGATGGTGACGCAGGAACATTTATGGTTTCCAAACGTATTGGCAAAACAGCATATGTGCTGGAGAATAGTGAGGGAAACAGATTATACGGAGTATAATATACATAGTCTACGAAAATATGTGTCATAAAGTGAGTGTGTTTAGCTGGCGAGCCAGCCTATCAAATGCGTAAGTGTGGTGACTGGTGCGTGGAAGATCTGGTCTTAAGGCAGGCGTATCTGAAGTCACACAGGGGGGTAGTATGTAAGTAAATGAGAGTTTTTAAGGTACAGGGAAATATGACGGGATTGTCGGATGCTGTTGAGCACTAAATTGTCTCGATGCACCAAGGCCATTTTGGCAGCGCTAATGGGTTCCCATTTATCTCCAAGAGATGGGGGAGCGCTTGAATAGGGCTTGTTAGCTTAAGGCGTCCACGAGATAAAAGATGGGCCATCAGAATGCGAGACAGTCCTTCATGAAACTCATACATATCAGCACACGTGATTTCTGTTTACGGCCTCGCCATGTAAGATTTGTAAGTGTGTAATTTAAGATAATATGTACAATGGTATTATTTGTGTGAGGAGAAATGGTCTGTGTTGAGAACTAGTATTAAGTAGAATATGGTTAACGGGAACTTAACAAGACAGGGCGCTTACGGCACAGAAATATTTGGTGTTATATGTAATGCGCATTTACTGTTTTTTTTTCAGAAGTCAATATTAATTTAATCTACTTCAAAGAGAGATTAAGTATTATGGTCACGAGGCGCTGCCACAATAGTGTGATCGTGTGCTCAGTGATAAGTGGAATTAAATGTCACCATAAGGAGGGGACCTCCAGTGAAATTAGGAAGTTCTATGGTGATATAAATATATCAGAACACCTTCAATGCGTGTGATATGACATCATAAATACATAGTGCTCACACATTAATTATGTCTATTTCTCCAACATAGAGAAATTTGAGAGGCGGAAATATCCGTGGAACACTATTCCATATGTAAAACATTGGACTGGTTGCAAAGTGCGATCCATTGTGACAACAAACTTTGACGCAAAGTGCGTGAAGAAAAAATATGAGTGTATATATCTGTAATTTAGGGTGATTTCATTTATGTAATATGTATTTTGGATGGGGTTTATTAACGTGTCTGGGATAATCGGATAATGGACCGTCGTCACGGTAAATCATCCGATGATCCGAGGCGAATATGTAACGTGTTTTTCGAGGGGTTTTATGCAACTGGCATAAGTCAGTAGGAAGCCATTCTATATTTATTTACGCGGCAAATTGTTCAGCCAAGAGAATTTTTCATGGTAATTTATTATTATTATTAATTTATTATAATTATTATTAAGGTATGTTCGGAGCATTTTATAAAAATTATTAGCATTCAGATAGGTTTTCTATGTCTTAGAAAACCCTATCCAGCAAATTATTACGAACGACGATATCATAGAAAATTATCTGATTACGGAATTTTACGGAGTTTTGTCAGTTAGGGTATTTGAGAGAGATGACTCACTGGGAATTCGAGTACACGCTTAATCTTGTCGTGAAGCATGACGCAATCTTGGGTCGCAAGGTCTAGAAAAGGCGAATTGTTGGTACGGAAATCGACTTCTCCCTCCCGCGGAGTGTAATGAGGAAGGAGTGGGGATCTAGCGCGTAGGGTCCAGCCAATCAGTGAGGACGACGTAAGCTAGATGTCGGTACCATGGTGGGGGAGCCAACGTGTGGATATATCGTTCGACGCGCCGTGAAACGTGGACTATCTGTGAAATACTTGAGGTGTACGGTCGCAAGTGCGTGTCGCTCCGATGTTCAGTGGAGTTAGCGACGAACTTTTGTAAAACTTGGTTGTACGAGTGTTTGGGTCCGAGGTACGGACCATAGAATTATCTAATCTACCAGAATATCATCAAATTCCGACGGAGATGACGACGTCCAGGAGACTGTGGGAAGCTCACAACATCATCAAGAACGAGGGAAATGCTTTGGCAATTTCCAGTGGTAAGCGCCAATGACGCAGAAATACGCAATCTCTCATTTTCTTTGTTTTACATTTCATATTTCAGTAACTTCATAGCTTGGAAATAAGAGTAAAATCAATTTATCAGACTCCGTTTTCACGTAATTTTCTATCGGTAATATTCAAATCACAACGCTCCAATTTAAATTTTATACTTATTATTATTAATTTTGCTATTCTTGTTTTATATAATAAATTCATTTCTTTTACAATGCAATCTTTGCTTTCAGTAGGTAGCATTAGATATAGACCAATTCCTTCTCCTGATACAATTGTTTGTTGGGTTAATGATCAAATCATACCACGATCTGAGTGAATAGAGTCTTGAAGGAGTTCTGCCAGAGCTAGACGTTGTTAAATACAAATTTAGATTTCAACATTGCGTTGAGGTCTTGGCGCCCATTAAAACAACATAGCTTAGGCAAAGGTAAACAGTTACATTTCTCACCCAACAGTTAGGAGCTAGCAAAACGTTTCAAAAGGATGACTCCAATAACGTTGTATCCGTCATAACGTTCAGGAAAGGAAGGGTTTCTAGAAATGCATTGTGTATGGAGGATTTAATCAACCAATGTATTGTTTGTCATCTAAAGCCAAGTGAAAAGCTATAGAAAGTAGGACACTTCTGTTACTTGGGAAACGAAATAACCAGTGATAGATAAAGCAAACATGATTTAAAAAGTAGGTTGACCCAGGCAAAGAAAGCATTTCTTCAGAAAAGGATTCTGTTGACATGTAGATTTAGGTATTAGGAAGTCATTTTTGAATGCCTTTGTCTGGAGCGTGGCCCTCTATGGAAGTGAAACTTGAAATGTTGTCACAGTAGAAAGGAGAGGAATAGAAGCATTTGAAATGTGGCGTTACAGCACAATGATGAAGATCCGATGTGCAGACGAACAAATGAAGATATATTAAGACGAGTGGGAAAGGAGGGATGTTTCTGGCGACTGAAAATGAAGAAAAGAGATGGGTTGGTAGGTCATTTACTAAGACAACCAGGAATTACTAACTTAGTTATGGCAGGAAGGGTTGAGGACAAAACAGTAGGCGCAGACAAAGGTTAGAATATGTTAAACAGATTGCCTCGGATGTAAGGTGTGCTAGCTATGTAGAGAAGGAGGTATGGAGGGCTGCATCAAACCAGTCAAACGTTTGAAGACTCAAACACACAATAATTAAATTGCAGTCTATCCTGTTATTATCTAAACATCCGAGCTCATATTAAAGATATCACTCAGGTTGAACTAACAAGTAGGAGTCCACGCAGCACGACCTGCTTTGGATGAGACGGTGGCGCAACAGAGCAGCGAGCAAGAGGGGTAATAATCTCAAACAACAACTTCGTTGGAGGCAAGGCCTGCGGAATTGCATTTTGGACATTCGACCCGATTGCATGGAAATGTAGGAAAATTAGAAAATAATATTCTAGGCAATGCTGACACCATCACGTGGTTATGAAAGCCGGACGTCCTCGGAAATGGAAAATATCTTGCAGCCGTAAATATATTATTTAACTTATTGAAAAGGTTAAAACTGGTTATTATAGATAATTTTCCGTAGAATTGAATTAGGCCATCATTTGAATTTTTACCAATTATTATATACATTTGGGCTCCATTTTTTTTCAAAAACCAAAATCATTTATTAACATCAAAACGGTGTGAGATATCAAAATATGATAAGAGGCAGAAAAGTTGCTAATTACTGAGATCTTACTCCCGTATATATAACTTTTTCGATAGGACCGGCGGTTTCCGAGATATAACGATTCGAGGAAAACGTATGAAATTCAGGGCCCCAAAAATAGAAAACGATGAGAGATATCAAAACATCATACGGAATAGAAAATTTGCTAATCACTGAGATCTTACACCAGTAGATTTAACTTTTTCGATAGGACCGACGGTTTCCGAGATATAACGATTCGAAAGAAAAGGATGCTATTCCGGGCCTCAAAAAAATGGTGAGAGATATCAAAAAATCATGAGATAAAAAAGTTGCTAATCACTGAGATCTTACACCAGTAGATTTGACTTTTTCGATAGGACCGACGGTTTCTGAGATATAACGATTCGAAAGAAAAGGATGCTATTCCGGGCCTCAAAAAAAATGGTGAGAGATATCAAAAAATCATAAGAGATAAAAAAGTTGCTAATCACTGAGATCTTACACCTGTAGATTTAACTTAGTTTGATACGAGTACCGTTTCCCAGATATAACGATTCGAAAGAAAAGGAAAAAATTCAGGGCCCCAGAAAATGAAAACGGTGAGAGATATCAAAATACATAAGGCGTAAAAAGATTCTAATCACTGCGCTATTTCTCCTGTAAATTTAACTTGTTTCGATACGACCAACCGTTTCCGAGATATAACGATAAAAAAATTCAGGGCCCCAGAAAATGAAAACGGTGAGAGATATCAAAACATTATACGAGTTAAAAAGTTGCAAATCACTGAGATCATACACCTGAACATATAACTTTGTTCGATACGACCAACCGTTTCCCAGATATAACGATTCGAAAAAAAGGAAGAAATTCAGAGCCACAGAAAATCAAAACGGTGAGAGATATCAAAAGATCACATGGGATAAAAAAAAATATGCTAATCCTCGCGATCTACTCCTATAAATTTAACTTGTTTCGATACGACCAACCGTTTTCGAGAAATGTTGATTCAAACAAAAGGATGAAATTCAGGGCCCCAAAAAATAAAAATGGTGAGAGATATCAAAAATTCATAAGGGCTAAAAAAGTTGCTTATCACTGAGATCTTACACTTGTAGCTTTAACTTTGTTCGATACGACCAACCGTTCCCCAGATATAACGATTCGAAAAAACAGAAATAAATTCAGGGCCCCAGAAAATGAAAACGGGGAGAGATATCAAAAATTCGTTAAGAATACAAAAGTTGCTGATCACTGAGATCTTACACCTGCAGATTTAACTTTTTTGTATACTGTAGGACCAACCGTTTCCGAGGTAATACCGGTCTGAAAAAAAGGATGAAATTCAGGGCCCCAAAAAAGCCCTACACCGATTTTAACGCCCAACAATAGGGTTCGTCACTGGTCGTAACTCTTTCACCGTACCAAATTTCAGCTCGATATCTTGAAAATTGCGACCTGTACTTTGCTAAACCCAAAAACGTCACATACATACATACTGTGCCCATTTAGCATGAAATATGCAAATCACAGTATGCCAGCAATGCTCAAATCGGGATTTTCGGAGTTATGGTATGTTCTCCCACTCTGTGACTTACACATTTTGGATTAAATAGAGGATACACTTCCAAAATAATAAACAAAATCAACTCCTACTATAAAACATTTAATTAACCAATATATGACGCTACAACAAAATAAACAAATAAAATACTGACCAATACTTCTAACTTGTTCAGAGTGAACAAGGAATACATAATAACACAAGGGTTAAATCATAATAAATGGTTTCTTATAAACCAACAAACTCATATTTCCTTCCACTTCCATAAAGTATCCCTTTAAAATTCCATAAAATCAAGAGCTCCAATAGGCTCGATACTTTTACATGAAAAAAATCCACAGCCTGCTTCCAGTCTCCGACCGGGTCAGGAATGGAGTGAATGAAGCCCCCATCTCGCGGCGAGGATATGGACTGTGCCGGCTGCCGAGGCCTGACGCACTCCTCTGGGGCAATGATTAAATGAATGACAGATGAAATGAAATGATAGTGGAGAGTGTTGCTGGAATGAAATTTTGACAGGGAAAACCGGAGTACCCGGAGAAAAACCTGTCTGCCTCCGTTGTGTCCAGCACAGATCTCACATGGAGTGACCGGGATTTGAACCACGGATCCAGCGGTGAGAGGCCGGCGTGCTGCCGCCTAAGCCACGGAGGCTTCCGATACTTTTACATACTCTGTGTTATTCTTTTACAACACCTCACTTCCTATTATATGAGTATCTTATAATTAAAACAATATATAATTCTCCTTAAGTTACTGTTATTCATTTACTTAAATTTTGGGCTTTCACATGTTCATGGGTTACCATCTCTCTCTGTCAACAATTCACTACTGTGATTGGGAAAACATCTGCGTACTCCAGAGCTTCAGAAGACTACTTGAACATGTCAAAAATTAAGATCACTCCCGAAATCTTAATTGTCTTCACTGAACTCGTGAATTCATTACATTAGGGACTTATCGTTATTTGTCTTAAAATACCATTATCTCATAATAAAGCAATGATATGAACTTGCAAGCGGTAATCTTCAACTAAAGGAACCTCGGTTCGAAGACCGGGTCGTTAAAACAAACTCTACACTCTTGTATAATATAACTTCAAACAGACGGCTCTCTAAACCTACCACAACCCGTCAATAGCGAGGGGTCTGGTCTGACCACTTAGCGCGATTTATTGCAGGGGAGGCAGACATTACGGTCCTCGCCCTCACGGGACGAACGACTCTTAGCTTACACAGCTGTTTCATTATGTAGTTCTTTGAACAAGCATGGCTTTCATTATACTATTTTTATTGAGGTTCACAAGACCTTATTCTCTTAAACTCGGCATTTATTAATTATGAAGTATCCTCATTGGTGGGTAGGAATAATTCAATACAACAACAAATATTTAAGGGCTTCAATAATAGACGAACCTGGGTTCGATTCCTTTCACTGCCTCGGGAACCATATCCCATACTGGAGGACTTACACATTCGCGACTTAGGGTGACCTCAGTCTATAACCTGCGCTCATAATACAACAAATATTTCACACCCTACTACAATATAACACACACATGGCCTCGTGATCAGAGGACTTACCATAGCTCAATTACCGCGACCAACTGCCCCTCATAATTAAATTTACCGAGTATTCCAACGCGTTCCTAGCGTGACAAATTTCTTTAATGTGCTTCACAGCGCTTACATGTTACTGAGCCAAATTGCTTTCAAAGAACTGATAAATTCAAAAATCAACATTTGATTATATATCTCAATTTTATATTACTCCTCTCCCGTGGCAATAATCGCTTTATTTTAAGAACATGTGTTCACAACCTGTATGTATTCTTTTAAAGGAGCTTGAAAGCTACTTCTTTCATATAATTCAACATAAACTTCATTTATATACTTGTTATTATTATTATTATTACGCTTGCTTTCATATAATTAAATCATTTATCAAATACACTGATATTTTATTTCATACATTTCCCCTAAGGGATTTATTCATTTCACATAATTATTTTATACTTTCTCCATTTTAATCGTTCAGATCGCGCTATTATTCTTTTCTTTATTATTTAAAAACATCCCTATTTTTTTCGTTCTCAGGTGGTTTGTATGCAAATCCTCCCAACACATAACATAATGAAATGGTTACTCACATGACATGTCGGTCCCCGATCGGACTTTCCAACGATGTTTCATTTTGCCCACTTGAATGTGTTTAAGCCATCTTCCCTGATTCCATTTCACACATTAACACTTCTTGATACACAAACATATTATTTACCTTCAACACTGGTAACATATTGAATACAATTTTGTATTTTTTTATCATACACAAATACATTCACTAAAAATTATAACACTTAAACGGATTTAACTATATTTACATTACACTGCTTTTAATCACTAAGGCTTTGCTTTTTGCCTTTACACACGTGATTCCTTCTTTCCCGTTTCCAAGGGTTGACACTCTTAGACGTTGGCTTCCTATCTGGCAAGATGATGAAAGTCTCAATCAATCTACCCCTCCCTGGAACGGCTATTCCTCAAATCCGGTTTCCTGACGATCGGCTTCTATTTTATTAGCTCGAAATCGCTTCTTTCTAGACACTATTTAGTTGGTCTAGCTACAGTCTGTTCTGTTATGGCCTTTCGAATATTTTATCGGTGACCTATGATTCCCTAGCACTTACGGCTACTCCTTTAATTAGTTTCGTAGCTTAATGCTTTTACTGTTCGTTTGTCTCCTGTTAGACAATGTCTTGGATTAAATTTTCCCTTCGTATTTTCTTCGGCGCTCTAGTTCCTATTTTTTTAATACACTAGGCGTTACTATTTTTGTCCGACCCTGATCGGGTTCCTTAACTTTTATAGAACTGTTTGTTTCTCTATCGTTGGTACTTCAAAGGTTACGATACTTTCTGTCGTTTTACTGAACTGTTATTTGAAGACCTATCGCCTGTTCTTTAAGTTCGCAGCCTACTTTCACTATAAAGACTGATGCTGGCTGACTAAATCCTATACTAGGATTTTCCTAAGTCTTCACACGGCGATACTATGATGATACTTCTCGGCCACTCCCTACGGGTGCTCGTTGGTGATACAGAGTATCACGACCTCTCGAGGTCTAGTAAGTACTGCATTTGCGAAACAGCCCCGTGCCCTCAGGCACCTATGGTAGACTGAATGTTGGTGAAACAGTACGACCCGCCTCAGCGGTCGTTCAAGACTGAATTGTTGTCGAAACAGTACCATGCGCTCCCGCGCCCTTGGTAAACTGAATGATTGGTCTGGCTCTGCCAGGACTTTTATACTTTTTGGCTAAGAAAAGATAAAATCCTCGTCTTTTTCACAACCAACTCTTGAAACAATGGTCGCACACTTTTCAAAATTATATCTCTGGAAAGCTCGTTTTCTAAACATAAACTGACCTCTTTGCACACAAAAATCGATCGTACAATTCTGAGATATTAAATAAAATTTGGTCTTCAGATACGTGGGTGTTACAGTTGATTTTTAATCCCCACCTCCTCGGGTGTCGGGGAACTTTCAATTACGTAATGCCGCATCGGCACTTCTTTCCTGGGCAATTATTATAACATCTTTTCCCACACAAAAATTTCTATTCCAAAATGATTCACAATGATGTATTTCTTTTGTTAATTTTATGTTCGCAAATGGCTTAAATCTAATTATTCCTCTTCTTGCATAACAGCGCGGTTGCCATTTTACTGCAACGCAAGCTCAATTTCCGAAACCGTCTCTCTGTCACTCTGAACGGAAAGTTCCTCTCGTTCTAATTATAGCCATGATCGCTCCTTATCAGTGCGTCATGCATGATAACATTTCCTAGCCACCTGGGCTCATATTCTTGCACAAGATATAACCAGTCCTCTAGCAAAGAATCCCTCCAAGTCATTCCAAAGACTGTATATTCCCTTCCTTCCCCCCACCACAATACATGGATTCGACCCCTTGAACCAATGGTACATGGGTTCAATACATACATACAGACAGACTTTGTTTGAAAAAAAAATCGACTCTGATTCGATTGGTAGAGGTTTGAACCCTGGGCGACGCTTAGTTCCCGAGATCTCGAAAGAACTTACCACGGCTATATGAAAGCCGGATCGGCTTTCATAACAAGCAAGTATGAAACGCCATAACCGAATGAAGATGAAAAAGTGAATAAATCTGCATTGTAGAATTTCACTCTCTTTCGTCTTGTATTAGAAGCGGAATGACAATCGATAAGAAAAATAACTGCATGCTGAGGGAAGTTTGATGCGCAGAATGTCAGTACCAGCTGTTCGCTCTCACTCAGTGGAAAGAGGATGAGGCTCCGAGAGTCGAGAAGACTGCATTTCAAGTGACCTGAAGAGAACATTTATATGACAGGCAGAAATCTACAACTTTTACTTTCAGTATGTGAGGCTTTACATCCTTAGAATCTCAATAGAAAGCAAGACGTACTCATTTCACCACTTTAGGGGGCGTGGTGGCTCAGCGGTCTAGCTGTATGCCTCTCACCAAGGCGGTCCGGGTTCGATTCCCGGTCAATGCATGTGAGATTTTCGAAGTGAAATGCCATGTCCTGTGGTTCGGATTCCACGTAAAAAGGAGGTCCCGTGGCTCATGATCTCGAGATTAACGGTCACGTTAAACTACAAGCTTCCTTTTTCATTTCACCACCAACGTCTGACAAATGTATCTAAGTGTGGAATGCACATTGTGGTTTCTAAATTTTACAAACTGTGTATATTGTAACGATAATTTTAATAATAATAATAATAATAATAATAATAATAATCAGCCTCCGTGGCTTAGGCAACAGCACGCCGGCCTCTCACCACTGGGCCCGTGGTTCAAATCCCGGTCACTCCATGTGAGTAATTTATTTATTTATTTATCGTATGGCTTTTAGTGTCGGAGGACATGTTCGGCTCGCCAGAGGCTGTAGCTGCTTCAACCGGACACCCATAGGGTGAGCTACTAGTTCTTCTTAAGTTTAGGGGCTGCGACAACGCGGTCATTTTTAAGAGCGCTAAAATCCCTCAGTATGCCTTCCTTCGGAGGGGAAGTAAATCCGGCGGTCCCATGTCATAGATTTATGGCATATAAAATATCCTTCCACAGACTAAACTTATGTGAAGCTAAATTTATAGGTTAGATTTCGTTGGAACGCCCTATCGAAGTTCCAACGATCATCACTATGTGTCAGTGACATCTAGTAGCTCAAGTTGGAGATACTTGAACTTGAATGTTATAAATGTTGCGTGAACTCAAAGTCCGTTAAAAAAAAGCAAGTGCAAACCAAGGTCAAAGGAGGTAGCTGGCTGATGACGTCACGCTCACCGGAGCGCGTGGGGAAAGGAGGAAACTCAGTCAGTACTATGACGTCACACACCTCAGTGCATTCTCGGTACATTTCGTCCCGTCAAACGCCAGACCTCAGCGAAGTCGACATAAGCATTTAAAATGATAAAACGTGTTAGTTCATACTAATAACTTTATTCTTTTTTCAGGTTAGGGTGTATAAATACTTGGATCCAGCCTAATGTAATTCATGACAACTTGTGTTGACCGACTGGAAAGCTTTCTTTAACTAAACGACGTTGACATTCCGTCTCGCAAATAAGCCAACGATATGTTGATTTTTAGCCACTGATGTAGTGAAATGTATGTGTCATAATAATAATAATAATAATAATAATAAAATAATAATAATAATAATAATAATAATAATAATAATAATAATAATGAAGTTTAACTCAAGTATGCCTTAGCATATATTTGCTTTACTTCCATCTTGCAGGTATCGATTTAATGTCTACTCTCAAGTATTTTTAGCCTATTTTCATTTATAAAAAAATAGGCTTATGAGATCACCTTTTGTCCGTGTGTCTGTGTGTGCGTGTGGGATTCGTGTGTGTGTGTGTGCGTGTGGGATTCGTGTGTGTGTGTGTGTATGTCATCCGCGAATAAAATCTAAACGGCTGGAGCGATTTCAATGAAACTCGCTAGTTCATAGCACTATTCTAGACGACCCCGACCGTGCCCTTCAAATTTTGTTACGTCTCACCAATCCAACATGGCGGCTGTGCGAAATATTTCACCAGCATTCAATATCTCCGAAACTATTACCGATATCGCCCTTGAATTTTGTACGGTGATAAAGGGAACTACTAGAAGTTCAGTTATGTGACTTTAGAAATCCTGGTAACTACAAGACCAACATGGCGGCCAAGCGAATTTGCGACTTTTAAATAGACTTTTCTCGCAATTTAACCAACCAAACGCTATGAAACTTGGTACAGTGTATGTTTATACACATTGTAATGCACCGACATCCAACTTCGTTCTATTGTATGCATAACCTCAAGATGGCGGCTGTGCGAAATATTTTGCCGGCATTCTATATCTCTGAAACTTATACCGGTATCACCCTGAAATTTTGTACGGAGATAAAGGGCACTACTGGAAGTTTATCTATGTGACTTTCAAAAACCGGTTAACTACAAAACGAACATAGCGGTCAAGCGAAGATGAGAGTTTTAATAGACTTTTCTAGGGATTTAATGATCCAAACGCAATGAAACTTGGTACAGCAAATGTTTATACACATTGTAATGCACTGGTATCTAATTTAGTTCAATTGTTTACATAACCTCAATATGGCGGCTGTGCGAATTTTAAAATTAAACTTTTATTTCTTGTGTCGTAATCATGCGATCGAAGTGAAAGTTTTTATAATGAACTTATGCAATAATTGTCCTTTAATGGTACATAACTCTAAGATGTTGATAGTGGCAATTAAAATAAGTACGATATATGAAAATAGGCTGTATAGTTCTTCACGGAACTACTTTTTTTGTGTATCCCTTTTTATTCCCGTTTCAACCAGGCCGGGGATGATGTGAGATGATTTTCTAAGTGGAGGGTAGTTTTACGGTCGGATGCCCGAAGAGGCGATCACCGTGGAGGTCTGGGTTCGGTTTCCAGCTCTATCAAAGAATATAATTCTGGCCTGAGGGCTGGAATAAGGTTTCGTTAAGAGAAACTGAGAAGTGATGGGTTCGATTCCCATCTCGGACACCTTGGATATGGTGTTCCGTGGTTTCCCAGTTCTACTCCAGGCAAATGCCTGAATGGTACCAAAATTAAGACCGCAACCGCTTCCTACCCAAATACTATCCCCCAATTACAAACACACACACTATTACAACCATCACAATGACACAAGTTATCAGAGAGATTTAATGCACATCCAAGTACACAGGGCTATGCCACAAAGCCCCTGATTGAATCAACAACAAGATAGTCAACAATCTTTCTTTCCATTGCGCTCAGTCTGTAAGGCACTTTAAATAAACCGTGTGCCAGGATGAACCACTATTTGGAGCTGCTGAATATTGTGGGCTGGGTTACTCTCAACCTGTTGAGAACAATAATCACTGGTTGGCTGATCTGAGAAGCCGAGAAAGACACGATTAAGGCCGAGGGGACACGTTGCGCTGACGAGTCATCCCGCAATCTACTGGCTATATAGCTAATAGGTGGTTGCTTGGTAGGTTAAGGTCCTCAATGGGCTGTGGAACCACAGGTTATTATTATTATTATTATTATTATTATTATTATTATTATTATTATTATTATTATTAATATTATTTTTAACAACGTTATGTCCATCACAGGAGCGCTATTGGAACTAACAGATGATAATGGATTTTCATTCCCCTCTTTCCAAAATCTCTTCGTTCCCTCACTGGTATCTTTAGCCTATTTTCATTTTATGAAAAAAATAGGCTTATGAGATCACCTTTTGTCCGTGTGTGTGTGTATGTGTATGTGTGTCATCCGCGAATAACTTCTAAACGGCTGGAGCGATTTCAATGAAACTCTGTTAGGTCATAGTACTATTATGGCCGACCCTGACCGTTCCCTTCAAATTTTATTACGTCTCACCAATCCACCATGGCGGCTGTGCGAAATATTTCTCCGGCATTCTATATCTCCAAAACTATTACCGATATTACCCTGAAATTTTGTACGGTGATAAAGGGCACTACTAGACGTTCACCAATGAGACTTTCAAGAACCTGTTGACTACAAAACGAACATGGCGGTCCAGCGAAGTTGAAATTTTAAACAGACTGTTCTCGAGATTCAACCATCCAAGCGCAATGAAACTGTTCCTTTCTTCTGCCCATGCAGTGGTAGCTCTGTCCAGGGTTTTGCAGCAAAATTATATTTGTTCATCGTCGTTCTGTCCCATAAACTTTCGCCTGTTATGTTGATTTCTTGAAGGACATTTTCTATTTCGATGATCCAGTTGTGATGGGGCATGATTAAATATCAGTTTGGTAAGTTTTTCACTGTCAATTCTTTGAATATGTCCTTAAAATTTCAATCGTCTCTTTCAAATAGTGTATGATATTCTCTCGAAATGTTGGTATAAAACGTGACACCTCCTTTTCATCCACACTCCCTCGATGCACACTAGGCCAACGATTTTCCTAAGGATTTTCCTGACTTGTCCTTCTAAATATTTACTTAGCGATCTGATTCAATGATTAACGTTTCTGATGAATAAATTTCTTCAGGTTGAATTGCAGTGTCGTAGTGTTTTAATTTTGCGTTCCTAGATATTAATTTTTTTGTTGATCCGTTCCAGGCGATTCTATAGGCTTTTTTTTGTAATTTAGAGATTCACTCATTGTTTGCTTCACAAAACAAAAGTTTTGTGCTTTTCAGTCGGTCAACACTATTGTACTCAAATGAGATGGGTTATTCCCTAATCCTGAAAAGAATTACATGGGATTAATAAATACATATATTTTTTCAGGATTAGGGAATAACTCATCTCATTTGGGTACAATCGTGTTGACCGAATGAAAAGCTCCAAACTTTTGATTAGTAAGGCAACACTGAAAAATGGCTTGAAACACCATAATTTGCTCCAAGATTTAATCCAGATGCTTGATTGATTTCACCCAAATATTTGAAATTAATTACCCAAGGGATTTTTCCAAACTGAGTAAACAGGGGTTGTTTTGTCTAAGTATCGAGGAGATTCTTCCAAGTATCTGAGTTTCTCACATGCAATTTGAAGTCCAGTTTTACGTGCGATTTTAAGAAGAGTTTGCAGGGAATGGGTAGCATCCTGCCTATTGTTCGATAGATTTACCAGATGAGATGAATTTTGTTTTTAACTAGCTTGTCGATATTAATCCTCTTTATTTCGGTTCCCCCAAGGAGGGATTCACAACCTCCCTTTTCACCGTGCAGTGAGTACGAAGATTTTCTTCTTCTTCTTCTTCTTCTTCTTCTTCTTCTTCTTCTTAATATTATTCTTTTTTAAATATTGCAGATTGTAATATTACACTGGAATCATTACATGGTCTAAAGAAAACACAGATGTTATTCCCGACCATTACATGGCAATACCCTCAATGGTAGGGATTTGTGATTGATAAACGCCAATATAATGCCCTGAAGAGGCATTTTGTTCCATGGCTAAGATTTTACTGTTCTCTTAAGGAGTGATTCACGATCTTCCTTTTCCACCAAGCAGCGAGTACGAAGAGTTTCTTATTTTATATGACATGGTATTTAAGATAAATGTGCAAATTGTACCATTTCAAAAGATGTACGTAAATTTGCTCCTAAGTGGTGCCTCCGTGATCTTCAATGCTGAAGGCTATTTATGTTGGAGGAGGTAATGCTAGGTGTTAAGTCCGTATGATTGGTTACCGACACGATCATCATGTGTGAAATTGCCAGCAGCTGACTCGCTTCTTCTGCGGTTGACTATTACGTGTTATAACTGAGGAAATCGTAGATAGCAATTGACTATCCATTTGAGAGTGAAGTTCTTATTATTGCCAGCTTGGGAGATAATTTATTGCTATAAGTGCGAGCTGATAACTGCCATGTTCCACCACTTAGGCAACAAGCATCGTTAACAAAATTGACTAGAGGCTAAAAAGACATCGTCCTTGCAGAAATAAGACTTGCTGACATAACTCTGTTCCACTTTAGTCTTTTCCTTATCATATGGTAGATTTTACACCTTTGACTTGATTATTTCCGCGATTGGCGAACATTCGAAGCATGGTGGCTACTTGTGCTGGCCGACCTTTCAAACACAGTGGTTACCGACACTAGCCATCGTTTCAATCGGGATTGCCGGCCTTTTAGTAGCCTTGGGAGGAACTTCCTGCCTTGAGAAGTTATCAAGGTGAACAAGAGATGGCAGGGTATGATCTATTGCGTATATTAACCATCAGAACAGAAATTAAGCATGCGCGGTTGTGCTACTTACAAATAATTTTGACAGTGTTTCCTGTGCATGGAAGGGCTAAAATTGTTGCTTACAACCTTAGCTTCGAAGAGTTAGAAGTGAGCCGTGGAAAGGCTGTCGGTCGGCTATCACCCATATAAAATTTTAGTTTTTAACCTGCATATAGTTTTGTTAGAAAAATTGTGTTAGCCCAATATACCAAAAATAGTTCCTACCAATCACACAACAGCTTTTATCAAAACCAAAATTCAATAGCCAATCACAAACCAGCACTTTTAAACTCAACCGTACACATCAACAAGTAGTTCCGTGAAGAACTATACAGCCTATTTTCATATATCCTACTTATCTTAATTGCCACTATCAGCTTACAAAATTTCAGTTTGATTGCTGTAATAGATTCGTAGATATTGAGAACCGACTAAATATTTCGGATGGTCGCCATGTTGGACTTTATTTATGTAGGTCCTATATTTATGTACTGTTGCATGAAGATTATTGTGTACGTGTAGCATTCAAACTTCAATCGCATGATTAGGACACAAGAAGTAAAAACGAGATTTTAATATTTCGCACAGCTGCCATCTTGTGGATATGGAAACAATTGAAATAAATTAGATGCCAGTGGATTAACATTCATGTAAGGATTTACTGTACCAAGTTTCACTGCACTCGGACGGTTAAATTGCGAGAAACGTCCATGTGAATATTTATAATTCGCGTCGCCGCCATGTTGGATTTATGATCACCAGGTTATTGAAAGTCCTATAGGTAAACTTATTTCCATAGCCCCTATGAACATACAAATATTCAGTTTGATTTCTGCAATAGATTCGTAGATATTCATAGCCGTCTAAATAATTCGGATGGTCGCCATGTTGGATTGTTAAATGTATAGGCCATAGAGTCATGTACCATTAAAGGAAAATTATTGCGTTGGTTCATTATTCAAACTTCCACTTCGATCGCATGATTACGACACAAGAAATAAAAACTTAATTTTAAAATTCGCACAGCCGCCATATTGAGGTTATGTAAACAATTGAAATAAATTAGATACCAGTGCATTACAATGTGTATAAACATTTCCTGTACCAAGGTTCAATGTGTTCGGAACATTGAATTGCGAGAAAGGTCTATATAAATTTTCAAATTCGCTTGGCCGCCATGTTGGTTTTGTAGTTACCAGTTTTTCAAGAGTCACATAGGTGAACTTCTAGTAGTTCCCTTTATCACCGTAAAAAATTCCAGGGTGATATCGGTAATAGTTTCGGAGCTATTGAACGCTGATGAAATATATCCCACAGCCGCCATGTTGGATTGGTGAGACATAACAAAATTTGAAGAGCACGGTCGGGGTCGCCCGGAATAGTGCTATGAACTTACCGAGTTTCATTGAAATCGCTCCAGCCGTTTAGAATTTATTATGGACACACACACACACACACACACACACACATACGCGCGCACACACACACACACACACACGGACAAAAGGTGATCTCATAAGCCTATTTTTTCAAAATTGAAAATAGGCTAATAATACAACGAACCAGTAATCCAAACTAAATGAGTCGGGAGCTGAAGCAATGCTACTAACAATATTATAAAATAGCCCAACAAAATACCTACTATAGGTCTTTAAATCTACCTACAAACTCTCAAATATATCTAAACCAAACAGTTCTATCAGTAGGTTCGTTGGTTCCTCGGTTCAGGGGCTGCGACAACGAGGTCATATAGCTCCGTGTACATTGGGCGAGTGTAGAATCTGCCTGATAGCCGGTGTTAATTGTTATGGCTGTATTAGAGTGTGCTATCTGTAATTCAGGTAAAGACTGCAGACGATCAATTTCAAGTAGTTTCTACTTTTGTTACAAAATGCCACCGTCAACGACTCTTAGCCACGAACTTGGGTACTAGATGGTGATGAACGTTGGAACTTAGAGAGAGTTAATCAAATCTAACCTACAAATTTCTCTTCACACAATTGTAGCTAGTGGAAGGTTCTTTTACATGCCATATATCAATGACATGGCCCGCCGGCTTTACATCCCCTCCGAAGGAAGGCATACTGAGGGATTTTTACGCAGCAAGACTCCCGCCAATCTAATCGATAACCATCCCCCTCCTCCATTTCCAACAATCAAGAAATTCCTGCTCGCTCATTGTCACGGCTCCAACCGTTACAACTGGGATCCGTGAGTGACAGGAATCAAATCTTGGGCGAGGCTACCACACCATACCACGTTCTGTTAAATAGAATTTGTCCAATCACCATCCATCACACAACAATATAGTGTGTAATTTTATCGACCAGTATCACAAATTCAACGCGTGTGCTTCCCATGATACTTTCTGGGATTCACCCTGGTTGAAAGAACACAACACCAACCCACCTCGCTCCACGGCACCTGCCCTGATTTTGACGGTTATAGGACATAACGTACCACTTGAAAGAGTGGGAAGTATTTAGGTTGCATGAACCATAACCGCACGGCCACTTGCTCGGTTTTGCTCAATTTTCCTGGTAATAAATACTTGGACACTAATATATCATATTTTATGTTATTTTATGTTAAGTTTTTGATTTCCCATCACACTGGATGTGAATTTTTGAAACAGGTGTTTCCTCTTCCCGCGCTCTTTCCTTCGCCAATTGCGTCCATTTCTTTACTTCTAGCTGCGCATCGTTCGGACCTCCACACACATGATTGTTTGATGGGCCACTAATCACTTTATCTCCTCTTGATTTTATAAACACACAACACGTCTCCGTTTGTTGCTTTACACAAATACAAGAAACAGTATCATCCTTCGCCTGACGTTTCTTCCTGTGTGCGTGTCCGTCGAAGTGCGCACATAAACCACCCTTATTCGTTGTAAACAACTCCATGTTACAATACCAAAATGTTTAAAGCCGCACAGTGTGATCGCCACTGATGTTCATGTGGTAATGAACGTGTAACTGGAATGCCCGTCTGACATCAAGTGGTACGTTATGTCCTAGCGTAAATATTTGAGGATTACGGGAAACCGTTCTTAAGTAGATAACGACCTAAGTGGTACGTAATGTCCTCGAAAATCAACTGGTACGTTATGTCCGGACACCGATTTTGACTACGGGGAGATGCTGTGGTATGAATCACCCACATGCCGTTCACCTGAGAGCACATTAATAATAATTGTAATGCGCCCACCACAACACACACAACTATTACACACCATCAGACTAGCCATAATTAATATTCGCTCACACTCATAGCACGATACATCATCAACATACAGCATAAGAAATACAAAACCTCTACATCCACACTCACACCAACAAAAGACACTCGCGTAAACAGCATCAGGAGGGCTCTCTGGAGCCATCCTAGCAATCCTATCACACACTGATTGTTCCCCATCCCACGGACGTAAGGACTCAACAAACACAGACCAAAACAGGCATACACACCTTAACACACTCAAACACTTCCAACTCACACAAACACGACAGCCAAAAGTACGGCACTTAGACACCCACTATGCAAACCCAAACATTCTCTGAATTTTCACAAACCATCAAAAGCACACTCAAATCAAATAAAACAAGTAGTTCCGTGAAGAATTATACAGCCTATTTTCATATAGCCTATTTTTGTTAATTGCCACTATCGACATACAACATTTCAGTTTGATTGCGGTAATAGATTCGTAGATATTGAGAACCGACTAAATATTTCAGATGGTCGCCATGTTGGATTTTATATATGTAGGTCCTAGAGTTATGTACTGTTACATGAAGATTATTGTGTACGTGTAGCATTCAAACTTCAATCGCATGATTAGGACACAAGAAGTAACAAGGAGATTTTAAAATTTCGCACTGCTGCCATCTTGTGGTTATGGAAACAATTGAAATAAATTAGTTGCCAATGGATTAACATTCGTATAAGGATTTTCTGTACCAAGTTTCACTGCACTCGGATGGTTAAATTGCGAAAAAGGTCCATGTGAATATTTACACTTCACGTCGCCGCCATATTGGATTTGTGATCACCGGGTTATTTAAAGTACTATAGGTGAACTTAAGTTCATAGCCCCTATGAACATAAACATTCAGTTTGATTGCTATAATAGATTCGTAGATATTCAGAGCCGTCTAAATATTTCGGATGGTCGCCATGTTGGATTGTTAAATGTATAGGCCATAGAGTCATGTACCATTAAAGGAAAATTATTGCGTAAGTTCATTATTCAAATTTTCACTTCGATCGCATGATTACGACACAAGAAATAAAACCTTAATTTTAAAATTCGCACAGCCACCATATTGAGGTTATGTAAACAATTGAACTAAATTAGATACCAGTGCATTACAATGAGTATAAACATTTCCTGTACCAGGTTTCATTGCGTTTGGAACATTAAATTGCGAGAAAGGTCTATTTAAAATTTTCAAATTTGCTTGGTCGCCATGTTCGTTTTGTAGTTAACCGGTTTTTGAAAGTCTCATAGATGAACTTCCAGTAGTGCCCTTTATCTCCGTACAAAATTTGAGGATGATACCGCTAATAGTTTCAGAGAAATAGAATGCCAGTGAAATATTTCGCACATCAGCCATCTTGTGGTTATGTAAACAATTGAACGAAGTTAGATGTCGGAGCATTACAATGTGTATAAACATTTACTGTACCAAGTTTCATTGCGTTTGGTTGGTTAAATCGCGAGAAACGTCTATTTAAAAGTAGCAAATTCGCGTGGCCGCCATGTTGGTTTTGTAGTTACCAGTTTTTCAAAAGTCACACAGGTGAACTTCTAATAGTTCCCTTTATCACCGTAATAAATTCCAGGGTGATATCGGGTATAGTTTCGGAGATATTGAATGCTGGTGAAATATTTCGCACAGCCGCCATGTTGGATTGATGCGACGTAACAATTTTTGAATGGCACGGTCGGGGTCACCCAGAATAGTGCTATGAACTTACCGAGTATCATTGAAATCGCTCCAGCCGTTTAGAAGTTATTAGGGGGGAACACACACACACGCACACACACACACGGACAAAAGGTGATCTCATAAGCCTATTTTTTTTTTCAAAATTGAAAATAGGCTAAAAATAATATTAAAAAAAGCCCAGACCGAGACACGAGAACTCCAGCACGATTCCACACAGAGAAAACCTGACACAGAAAAAAGATTCAGTCAAACGCCAAAACGTATACTCAAACAATCCACGGACAAAACCTGACGCAGGAAACAGATTCACTCAAACACCAAAACGTTAACTCAAACATACTGAAACACAAATAAAAATCTATCATGCTACTCAAGAAGCCCCTGAAGAAACACTCACAGACATCGCAATAATCCCCCTCCGCAACACTCACCACAGAACACGTCCCTGACACAGCCCCCTACTCAGACATTAACACAGAACACCAAACAGAAGACCACATCACACAAGTAACACTAGACCTACAGTGTGGCCATACTAATCGAAATTTAATGTTTCCCGACGCCAACCGCACGAGGGCAGCTAATGAGAGATGAAAATACTGAAGATGAATGAAACTGGGCAAGTTCAATTTCACGTAATTCCAAATTTGGTTACCAGACGCCGCTGTCACTGACACTGTCACCCATCGGCGAACGTTGGGAATTGACAGAGCGTTTCTAACCAAAACCTACATATTTAGCTACACACTTCCAATTGTAGTGATAGTTTCTTTTCCATGCCATAAATCTATGTTATGGGCCCGCCGGCTTTACTTCCCCTCCGAAGGAAGGCTTACTTACTAAAGGATTTTAACGCTCTTAAAAATCCGACGACTTCGGCCGGGTTTGAACCTGCGATCTTGGGCATAGTAGTTTAGCATGCAACCGACTACGCCACCGAAGCCGACTAAAATGTGCTATAAAAATAATAAATATAAATAATTATAAATATAACAATAACAATGTGGCATTGAGGAGGGAGATATTTCAAACAGAAAAGTGTTCAGAAGGTAGATTGCGAAGGTGACATATCTGTCCGTAGAGAAACCCAAGAGAATTCGAAGGGTGTTCTTGGACGAGGAACGAGCAAGACAGAGCCAATGAATGAAAGAGTATTGGCGTAACAGGAAAGAACATCAACAGTCAAGGCAGTTGTGTAATCGTAACCCATAAGAGGTTGAAACGATCCTAAATAAATAAATATTATAATGATTGTATGTCTACCCCTTATTATTCCCGTTTTCCAACGGGGTCGGGGATGAGATGCGATGGAAGTCCTTGTGGTGATGGTTTTTACGGCCGGATGCCCTTCCTGACGCCAACCTCAGGAGAGGAGTTAATGAGAGATGAAATGAATGATGGTGAATGAAACTGGGCAAGGATGTGGAAGGAAGCGGCCGTGGCCTGTCAGAAGGTACCGTCCCAGCATTTGCCTGGTATTGAAAATGGGAAACCATGGAAAACCATTTCAAGGACGGCTGACGGTGGGGCTTGAACCCACGCGTCTACCGAGTCAGCAGAGAGCTTAGCCACATGGCCTAATGCTGCGCTTTAGCCAGCGTAGCCACTACTGTCGGTAAATAAATATTATAATGATAATAATGTATTATTATACTGATAGTGTTAGCCATCTAACAATATCTCCACTATTCTCTATCCACCAACTCATCAGAAATTTTAATTCCCACCCTGAAAAGGTACCGTGTGTTAGAGAAAGATCAGTATAGGAGGGCCAGTAGCTGTAGAGCTTGAAGTACGGCTCCATATCGCAGTTCTCTGCTCTAGACCTTCTCTTCTTCGCGGAGGTAATAAACACTTGAGAAGGCGAGCATATTTGTAGGGAATAAAGGTATCATATTATTCAGGCTAAATTACAGGTCTCAGCCTAATATTAATACTCCTCTAAATAGGTTCGCTACAACTACACGGCTGGATGACATAATTAAGGGCGAGCTATTTCATAAACGGTGCATTAAGCCCGTAATCTGTTTAGTAGTCATTTCCGAGTCTACCTAAACATATACTTAGCCACTAAATTGAGATGCATAATCTTCCGGAACACTAATAGGACTAAGTACACTGCTGGCATAAAGTGAATGCATCCGTTATGGTTCATTGTCGCCAGTAAAGGTAGGAGGCTACACGTTATAGATATGGAGCTCAATGTCATTCGAATTCTTCTGCCTCTAAATTTTGTATGACGTGTCAGAACTACGCTGTGGTCGCATGGTACTACCGGTTCCTTTAATCACAAGGCCCTCTTTTAAAATCGTCCGTGCTAATAAAGTGTTCATTATACAATAGCCTGTTAGAAATTATTGTAAACACAGAGAGTTTTCGATAAAGCAATCTATTTCATTAACATCCAAAGTTTTTCATAATATATAAGGTGGACAGCTCAAATAAAATGTCCAAATTTTCCTTGTCAAAATTTCAGTTTCAAATTCTGAAAGATTTCGTACAAAATTTTACTTCTCTGACAAGAGTACCCCCTTTTCCGCCTTACCGTCTGTATTTGCACTTTGGTTGCAAGCCAGAAATTTTCTATACTGTAGAATCGTCAACTTCAAGTGCCTGTTCATCGATTATTTCGTAATCTGATTCAGATGAAATAATAATGATCTAATTTAAAGACTTTCAGCCTATCAACCGAATTTTGGTGTCAGTCTGTTCGTCTGTTGTCCTTCAGCTCGTAAATTACGGAACCGAATTGGATACGGTTTTCATTACTCTTTGGAAAAGGACAGAAGCCCTTGACATCTCGTTTATTTTTCTAGGAGACAAATAGCGATATTAATCATAGCCAGAAGGCCTAATGATCTTCAGTAGGAAAACATCTTATTTCAAGCACGTGCGTTTAACGTGACACAGGCAAGTAGGCTACCTCACGGATTTGAAAATAGTGTACTACTGTATTAGAGTGTCTGAGGTGTGAAGAAGTCAATAAGAGTGCCCTGAGGGTATGGGTGGAGCTAGATATAATTCCCAGTAAAGTAATGCGATGCGTTTAACTTCCTTACGCGGCTTCGGTGGCGTAGTTGGTAGCATGCTGAGCTTCTAAGCCCAGGATCGTGAGGTCAAACCCGGCCGAAGTCGTCGGATTTTTTTAAGAGCGTTAAAATCCCTTCAGTATGCCTTCCTTTGGAGGGGAAGTAAAGTCGGCGGGGCCATATCAAAGATTTATGGCATGTAAAAGAAACCTTCCTATAACTTCAATTGTGTGAAGCAAATTTTGTAGGTTAGATTTGATTAATTCTCTTAAGTTCCAAAGTTCGTCGCCAGGTGCTGGTTGCGATGGCATCTAGCAGCCAAGTTTTCAGCTAAGTGTCGTGGACGGTAGCATTTGGTAGCAAAAGTAGAAACTACTATAAATTACCGTCTGCAGTCCGTACTTGAATTAAAACAGATAACACACACAAATACAGCCATCAAAATTAACACCGGTTATCAGACAGATTCTACACACACCCAAAGTACACGGTGCTACATGACCGTGTTGTCGGTCGCAGCCCCTTAACTAAGGAACCAACCAACCTGACTTCCTTTCGACTGGTGAAAAGATGCGCAATGTTAATGAGTGTTGCGATGTTATTTATTAAGTGTTGAAGGTGATTAAATAGACGTAGTTCCGTGAAAACCTGTGTACTCTACTGATCCTTAGCATAAAAATATCGCCTGTCAGTTAAATTGAATCTCCATCTGATAGCCTAAATAGCTTCTATCACAGTCTAGATCAGGCGTTCTCAATCTGGTGCTCTTTAAATTAAATTTGGTGCTCTCGTCTTACGACCCAAATGGTGCTCGCGAGCACTGGACCCCCTGAGATCCATTCTTCAACTGAAAGTTTGTAGTAGGAACCGAAATAATAGTGATTTTATTACAATTTTTGACAGACTGAATAGTTATGATTTTGTGACAAAGCCTAGTATTTTTAATCTACAGTAAAAGTAAATGGACATTCCTGTTTTATGAGTAACATGAAAGATGCTGATTCGACTCAATTGTCCACACGTAAATGTATCTTATCTGCATGAGCCCTGCAAGGGTGCAAGCAGTTGACTACTCGTGTTTTCACCCGCGTGGGTGTTGCAGTATTAAGATACCGGTAGGAAATTGCCTGTTTTTTTTAACATAGCTCCTAGCCTTGCCCTAGATAACTCCGTTCAACACATCTCAAGCAATACAAAACATGTCATACGATAAGGCATTTTACCACTTACGATGATAAGACACTAAATAAATATGTACCGGAGTATTTAGTTCCCCATACTTGTATATTTTGACAACATCCCCTGTGACCTGTTTAATAGAGCATGGATAAGAGGTGATCTTTTGTCTATGTGTGTTTGTATGTCCCTAATAACATCTAAACGGCTTTAAAGATTTCAATGAAACGTGATAAAAACTTATTAATACCTTGTCCGGCCAAGTCCGAATCTTTCTAATTTTAACAAGTGTCACCAATTTAATTTGGCGGCCGAGCAAAATATTTCATCGGCATTCAATAGCTTTGAAACTATTTTTGTCATCAACATGCAATTTACTCGTAGTATGGTGATAGAGACTAATAAAGTAAGTTCATCAATTTGACTTTCAGAAACTTCATGAAAGCAAAACCAACATGGTGGCCACGCGAATTTCAAATATTTATACGGGCTTTCCTTTCAACTTAATCATCCGATCACTGCGAAACATGACTCGGTAATTCTTTGTATAAGGATCAATATATTAACGTCTAATTGGAAACAATTGTTATGAGAAATAATCCAAATGTTTTTTTTCTTCTTATTTTTGTGTCCAAATCAAGCGATCGAAGTGAACGATTGTGTGACGAACCTCCATAATAATCTTCATTTATTGGTCAATAACATCATGCCCTACATACATAACAATGCAACATAGTGGCCTCACAAAATATTTTAGTGGTTCTCAATATCTCAGAAACTATCTAAGTAATCAAACTGAGTTTTGAGTTTGAAATTGTTGCCCCATACTTTGTTACAATGTACAGTAAGTCATGAACCGAAGTTTATTTAGTCCAGCACATGGAAAAGAGAGAATTTTGAGATGGAAAGTATCCAGTGGAATGATTTTAAGGTCTGTACCTTAAGTGAAAGAAGTGCTGTATTTCAGCAATTCCCTCAATCCCTGAAGTTGGTAATTCATGCTTTAGTTATCTACTTGAACAAGGGGTAGCGTAATGTGTTTGTTATTTGGAGGTCAAGATACATCCATTCACTCTTCTGGGGAGTAAAACTTGGAGATACTATCATCCTCGGGATTCGAACTAAACACACTGCGCTTTGCTCAGGTGCACTTTTTGATAACATCCCAATGTCCTACGGCCAAGGAGAGCTCACTTCAAGACTTACATGAAAGGTGCATTACATACAGATCAATATGACATAGATGAGATGACCGCTTACATAGGAGATCTTTCAAAGCAATTTCTATGAAACATTCTTCAATCAACAATGAATTGTTGCTAATTCAATTTAGGGGCTTGGGGTATCATGGTCATCAGTCCCGTGTGTGTTAAAGTTATCTGATAACCTGTATTTATGTGAAGACTGCAGTAGTGTGTGTAGCTGTGTTCGGGACAGGGATGGAGTACGTGCTCCGGTGGATTTGCCTGGAGGGAGTGAGGAAGAACCCGGGAAAATACTCACACAAGATAGTCGCTATTAGCGCCGGGATTCGAACCTACGATATCTGGACTTGCTTCAGCTGCCCGCGTGGTCGTGGTGCACAATTTACCGAGCACGGCTAAGACGCGGAACAGTCAACAATAACTAACACCACAAACGTAATTGAGAATACAAATTCTAAAACGGCTACCCAATAGGAAGAAAGCAAAATTTGACCAAGAGAAATGACTTGTTTGTTCCGATAATAGGTTGCATTAGCTACTTAGAGGCATGTTTCATTATTATTCGTAGTGATCCTCCAACTTAAATAAAATGCTACGGTCAATAGTCGATGCGTCGTTTAAAACTCAGGCATTTGTTACATATCATTAGTCATTACTATGCTGGCCATGTCAGCTGAGAATATGGTGGTTTGTTTTGGAAAACTTAATAATTGAAAATTCCCTGTATTGAAACAACTAAACTTAACAGGATTATATACAATAAAGTAAGATGGATTGCCCGAATGAGCATAAATTTTTACTATATTCACTAAGTGATATTGTTCTTTAGGGACATGGTATTTGATTCACCTTCCGTCGCACAGTAGGCTACACATGGTACACATATACATTTGTTATTCGGGCTATGGTAAGATCTGGTTGAGCAAATCTTATGATGCAAGCCATGAAAGGGGTGTCTCGTTATTTGGTGTCTTTGTTCTTGGTTCTTGTGGGCCCACGTTCTGTCCATCATGGCGTCAGTGATATAGAAGACTGGGTTGATATCTCTTCTCTTTGCCTTCCTACAGTTTAATAGGTCTGAAAAATGGTATGTTCAGCCTGAGTTGCTGTATGTGGAAGGTTTCCTTCGCTAGCTCATATAGCCTACCAATCTTGTAGGGGCCATCTTTCCAACTCTCCCATTCACAAAACTTAATAATGGCCCTTCAGCTATTAGATCATGTTGCGTTCAAGAAGTACATATTATCCAGAGCATTAAAATGACTTGACGTGACTAGGACTCAAACCCAGAATCGAAGTTTAATTGCTTAACTCTACTTTTAACTCTTTAGTTGGCATCTATAAGGCTTGTAGATATAAATAACACGAACTAATAACAGAAAAACTCAATTTAGTATTATTATTATGGTGGTTGTAAAAACATGCAACAGCAAGGAAACACTTAATACCGGTACTTATAAAGCTGAAGAAACAGACAACGATTAGCGGTGTCTCATCCCATTTTATTTGGATTTCACGTTGAGCAAAGTTCATAAAATAAGTCAGCTCATCTAGAAGCCAGAGATGAATTACAAAGGAAGTAAACTCATTACTTGTAAACTTATATGTTACAAGTAATACTGAACTTAATGTAATTAACAAATGAAATTAGATGAAACCTGAACAAGTGGTGAAAAGATTCTTCAATTCGGAAAGAGGGGCTCTTGAATAATTATGCAAATAGCACGTTGAATCTCAAGCACTGACAGGAAAATGACAGATATTGGTCGTTAACTCCCAAATTTTCAATGAAAAATCGATTGGATGTCTATTAACATTTCAAATGACCAAAGAAGTGTTAAAGAAACGTATCATGCTTCCGGCCACATATTGAATTATGAACTTTTGTACCTAGGTACCCTAAGAGTAATTAATATTAAAAAGTTATACAATTTTCCATTTTTAGCCTATTTTCATTTATGAAAAAGTAGGCTTATGAGATCGTCTTTTGTCCGTGTGTCTGTGTGTACGTGTGTGTTTAGTGTGTGTGTCCTCCCCTAATAAAATCTAAACGGTTGGAACGATTACAGTGAAACTCAGTGAGTTCATAGCACTATTCCGGAAAACCTCAACCGTGCCCTTCAAATTTGGTTACGTCTCACCAATCCAACATGGCGTATGTGCGAAATATTTCACCAGCATTCAATATCTCCAAAACTATTACCGATATTACCCTGGAATTTTGTACGGTGATAAAGGGAACTTTTAAAGTTCACCTATGTGACATTTGAAAACCTGGTAACTAGAAGACCAACATGGCGGCCAAGCAAATTTGCGCCTTTTAAATAGACGTTTCTCTCGATTTAACCAACCAAACGCAATGAAACTTGGTACAGTATATGTTTATACACACTGTAATGCACCGACATCTAACTTCGTTCAATTGTTTACATAACTTCAATGGCGGCTGTGCGAAATATTTCACCGGCATTCTATATCTCTGAAACTATTACTGATATCACCCAGAAATTTTGTACAGATATAAAGGGCACTTCTGAAAGTTCATCTATGAGACTTTCAAAAGCCGGTTAACTACAAAACGAACATGGCGGTCAAGCGAAGTTCAAAGTTTTAAATATACCTTTCTTGCGATTTTATGATCCAAACGCAATGAAACTTGGTACAGAAAATGTTTATACTCATTGTAATGCACTGGTATTTAATTTAGTTCAATTGTTTACATAACCTCAAGAAGGCGGCTGTGCGATTTTTAAAAGTAAGGATTTATTTCTAGTGTCGTAATCAAGCGATCGAAGTGAAAGTTTGAATAATGAACCTACGCAATAAATTTCGTTTATTGGTGCACGCCCCTATGGCTTATAGCCTACGTATAACAATCGAACATGGCGACCATCCGAAATATTTGGACTGTTCTCAATATCTAAGAATCTATTACAGCAATGAAACTGAATTTTTTAATGTTCATAGGGGGCTAAGAACATAAGTTCACCTATAGGACTTTCAATAACCTGGTGATCACAAATCCAACATGGTGGTGACGCGAAGTATAAATATTCACATGGACGTTTCTCGCAATTTAACCATCCGAGTACAGAGAAACTTGGTACAGTAAATCCATATACAAATGTTAATCCACTGGCATCTAATTTATTCCAAATGTTTCCATAACCACAAGATGGCAGCTGTGCGAAATTTTAAAATCTCGTTTTTAATTCCTGTGTCGTAATCATGCGATTGAAGTTTGAATACTACACGTACACATTAATCTTCATGTAACAGTACATAACTCTAATACCTTCATATGTAAAAATCCAGCATTGCGACCATCCAAAATATTTAGTCGTTTCTCAATGTCTACGAATCTATTACAGCAATCAAACTGAAATTTTGTATGTTGATAGTGGCAATTAACATAAGTAGGATATATGAAAATAGGCATTAATTCTTCACGTAACGACTTGTTCTGAATGGTTATATTCGTGCAACACTATATAATTAATATATGAAAAGGATACATAACAAACATTCTCTAACTTGCCATTGAAATGGAAGGTACAGAATTGAAATCTCTGATGCTTGTGGGAATCGAACCCATTAACGTTACTCTACCACTGAGCTAATATGGTTACAATAATCTTTGTAATAGCATATCTTTGGTAATCTAGCATACTGATTCCGTGCGTGTTAAATTGCTCACCACGATTGCGATGGGGGGTTGCAGTAAGTCCGGTGATGCGAGGTTTGAATCCCGGCGCTGACAGTGGCTATCATGACTATGGTTTTTCCACAAGTATTTCCACAATCCCTCCAGGAAAATGCCGGGACAACACCTTATGTCCCACCGCCGTCATGGATCAGACGCATAGTAACAGCTAAGAGACGAGTTCGGACTTGAGAGAAGTGTGAATGCGTTGGGAGTAGCGCTGTTAATTTGATGCACTTCGGCTGAATTTAATTCCGTCTGTGAACATTTTGTTGCACTGTTAGGTCTTTTGTCTGTACTTCAGATTAAGACTTGACTTAAAACTAGGAGTTTTACTGTGAATTTGGTTATCTCTGGAAACCCATCATGTCGAGACAGAAATCGAATAAAGGTCTAGTACATTGGACTGTAATAGAGTGTGCTATTGTCGTCTAAAAGGAAACCTTAACAGTCGTTGATTGAAAGTAGCATATCACCTTTAATATATGTATATCATCTCCCCTGATAAGCCGGGGATGGGTAGTTAGTAAGTTACTTGAATCCATAATCCACCACCTATTAGAGCTGCAATACGAACCGTAGCAATAAGGAAGATTCGTGTAAGTAGTTTTATATGCCTTTGGTGAGAGATTGACTTCATACTTTCAAGAAGTTGGCTAGGTGTACTATTAAGAAAGGTGCGATAGGAGGATTACAACAAATCTTAATAAGAGAGGAATCTAATGTAATGTATAACTAAAGCGTTAGTCACTGGAATACCAAACTGAATTTTGCTCTACCACAACCTGAAAAGTATAAAATGCATAAATTGGTAACAAAATACATCGCGGGGAGCCTTGGGAACACCGTGTGTTCTTTCTAAAAACGTAACTTTGTCCGAATGCTTCTCACGAACACATTGGCTGTCGGGTTTAACAAGCAGATACATAAGTAGCGTAAATATAAATTATACTGTATTGAACAGGCTTGTTTGTATCGTTAACTCTTTCTATACCGTGCATTGCATAGTACAGCACTACGGGCTTTATATGATTGTCTTTGAATCACCATATCTTAAAAGTATATGATGCCTATAAAAGAAGTTTTAACCAATAATGGCCGTGATTGGCAGGGGAAGGGTACCTGTACACCGGGAAATGTAATGCTCAATTTAAAAAATTTCCTTTTCTGCAGAAATGCTTTCATAGCCTGTGCTAACCTATTTTGCTTCGTCCATCACTGCTTATTTTGCTTCCAAAGTAACAAGTCTCCTATTCATTTAGCTTTTCAGCTGCCAATTCGACGTCCATAACGGTTTCTGATTTATTTCGACTGCATTCCAATGATTTTGTTTTACGACTCGATAATAATCAGTACACAAATGTAAGGAAACAAGTACTCTATTGTTTTAAATACCTGAACTAAACATTCTTACAAACATGATATCTGAACACTTAGGCACTGAAGCAGACATAATAATGTTTTGTGTGAAATGGATGTGGAATTAACGTGTTATACTTTATTCAAATATATTAATTGCATAGTTTTTAGGGACACTTTAAATACCCTAGAATGAGGATAACAGAAAGAGAAAGCCATGTTGTGCAAGTTTATTCACTTCAGAAGATATTCCTAAGAGATCAGTCAATATCCTCCGCTGTCACACAGCTAGTAGACTGGATGGCAATATTCTACGTGGAATATGCAAGATGAATGCGTAATGATCACGAAGAAATGAGGAATGGAACTCACTTTCCGCCACGCTCTGATAAACATAAAATTCGATCAGACCTAGATATGAGACGTCCACACATTGACAAGATAATAACCATGATAAATGAGAATATACAGTTAGTAAGTTATACAAGCAAATAACAAGTAGTTCCGTGAAGAACTATACAGCCTATTTTCACATATCGTACTCATGTTAATTACCACTATCAACATACAAAATTTCAGTTTGATTGCTGTAATGGATTCGTAGATATTGAGAAACGACTAAATATATCGGCTGGTCGCCATGTTGGATTTTATATATGTAGGTCCTAGAGTTATGTACTGTTACATGAAGATTATTGTGTACGTGTAGCATTCAAACTTCAATCGCATGATTAGGACACAAGAAGTAACAAGGAGATTTTAAAATTACGCACAGCTGCCATCTTGTGGTTATGGTAACAATTGAAATAAATTAGATGCCAGTGGATTAACTTTCGTATAAGGATTTACTGTACCAAGTTTCACTGCACTCGGATGGTTAAATTGCGAGAAACGTCCATGTGAATATTTATACTTCGCGTCGCCGCCATGTTGGATTTGTGATCACCAGGTTATTTAAAGTCCTATAGGTGAACTTAAGTTCATAGCCCCTATAAACATAAAAAATTCAGTTCGATTGCTATAATAGATTCGTAGATATTCAGATCCATTAAATATTTCGGATGGTCGCCATGTTGTATTGCTAAATGTATAGGCCATAGAGTCATGTACCATTAAAGGAAAATTATTGCGTAGGTTCATTTTTCAAACTTTCACTTCGATCGCATGATTACGACACAAGAAATAAAAACTTAATTTTAAAATTCGCACAGCCGCCATCTTGAGGTTATGGAAACAATTAAACTAAATTAGATACCAGTGCATTTCAATGTGTATACACATTTCTTGTACCAGATTTCATTGCGTTTGGAACATTAAATCGCGAGAAAGGTGTATTTTAAATTTTCAAATTCGCTTGGCCGCGATGTTCGTTTTGTAGTTAACTGGATTTTGAAAGTCTTGTAGTTAAAATTCCAGTAGTGCCTTGTATCTCCGTACAAAATTTCAGGATGATGCCGCTAATAATTTCAGAGATATAGAATGCCGGTGAAATATTTCGCACATCCGCCATCTTTTGGTTATGTAAACAATTGAACGAAGTTAGATGTCGGTGCATTACAATGTGTATAAACATATACTGTTCCAAGTTTTATTGCGTTTGGTTGGTTAAATCTTGAGAAACGTCTATTTAAATGTCGCAAATTCACGAGACCGCCATGTTGGTTTTGTTGTTACCAGTTTTTCAAAAGTCTCATAGGTGAACTTCTAATAGTTCCCTTTATCACCGTAATAAATTCCAGGGTGATGTTGGTAATAGATTCGGAGATATTGAATGCTGGTGAAATATTTCGCACAGCCGCCATGTTGGATTAGTGAGACGTAACAAAATTTTAAGGGGACGGTCGGGGTCGCCCGGAATAGTGCTATGAACTTACCGAGTTTCATTGAGATCGCTCCAGCCGTTTAGAATTTATTAGGGACACACACACACACACACACTCCTCATACACACACACACACACGCACACACACACACACGGACAAAAGGTGATCTCATAAGCCTATTTTTTCAAAATTGAAAATAGGCTAAGAATTAAGAATTGTGTAAAGTAACTGGAGAGAGAACGTGTGTTAATTTGTGGTTTAATTAACAGTATTAGCCTACTTTCGATTTTTGCAAAAAATGAAAGTAGACTTATGAGATCAACACAGGGCGAAAAAAGTGTGTCTGTCTGTGTGTGTGTATGTGTGTGTGTGAGTGTATGTACTCTGAATGTCTGTCCCCCCCTATCAATTCGAACACGGTGAATGCGAATTGAACGAAATTTGGTACAAAGGTAGCACTAGCAAAGGACACCTCAGTGTCATGTTTTATATTGCCGCCATCTTGACGGAAACGTAATGGCGGCCACACAAATGTTCAAAGCTTAAATCAAATTATGACTAACCTAATCATCCGATCTCTACCAAATTTTGCAACAACATACCTTTATGGGGAGCATCCTTTGACCAAACTAATAGGTCATCAGCCTAATAGTTTGCAGATGGCGGCCATCTTTGTGTGAAAATCAATTCACCCTATTAATTCAAACACGGTGAAACCGAATGGAACGAAATTTGGTACAGAGGTAGCACTAGCAAAGGGCATCTCAGTGTCATGTTTTATATCGCCCCCATATTGACAGAAACGTAATGGCGGTCACACAAATGTTCAAAGCTTAAGTTAAAATACGACTAACATAACCATCCGATCTCTACCAAACTTTGCAACAACATACCTTTATGGAGAGAGCATCCTTTGACTAATCTAATAGGTTACTAGCCTAATAGTTTGCGGATGGCGGCCATCTTTATGTCAAAATTGATTCCCCCTATTAATTCGAACACGGTGGAACCGAATGGAACGAAAATTGGTACAGAGGTAGCACTAGCAAAGGGCACCTCAGTGTCATGTTTTATATCGCCGCCATCTTGACTGAAACGTAATGGCGGCCACACGAATGTTCAAAGCTTAAATCAAATTACGATTAAACTAATCATCCGATCTCTACCCAGTTTTGCAACTACATACCTTTATGGAGGGAGCATCCTTTGACCAATCTAATAGGTCATTCGCCTAATAGTTTGCGGATGGCGGCCATCTTTGTGTCAAAATCGATTCCCCCTATTAATTCAAACACGGTGAAACCGAATGGAACGAAATTTGGTACAGAGATAGCACTAGCAAAGGGCATCTCAGTGTCATGATTTATATCGCCGCCATATTGACAGAAACGTAATGGCGGCCACACAAATGTTTAAAGCTAAAATCAAATTACGACTAACATAACCATCCGATCTCTACCAAACTTTGCAACAACATACCTTTATGGAGGGAGCATCCTTAGACCAATCTAATAGGTCATTAGCCTAATAGTTTGCGGATGGCGGCCATCTTTATGTCAAAATTGATTCCCCCTGTTAATTCGAACACGGTGGACCCGAATGGAATGAAATTTGGTACAGAGGTAGCACTAGCAAAGGGCACCTCAGTGTCATGTTTTATATTTCCGCCGTCTTGAAGGAAACGTAATGGCGGCCACACAAATGTTCAAAGCTTAAATCAAATTACGATTAGCCTAATCATCCGATCTCTAGCAAATTTAGCAACAACATACCTTTATGGAGGGAGCATCCTTTGACTAAACTAATAGGTCATTAGCCTAATATTTTGCGGATGGTGGCCATCTTAGTGTGAAAATCGATTCCCCTTATCAATTCGAACACGGTGAAACCGAATGGTACGAAATTTGGTACAGAGGTAGCACTAGGAAAGGGCACCTCAGTGTCATGTTTTATATCACCGCTATCTTGACGGAAACGTAATCGCGGCCACCCAAATGTTAAAAGCTAAAATGTAATTACGACCAACCTAATAATCTAGTCTCTACCAAATTTTTCAACACCATATCCTTATGTGGGAAACATATTCTGACCAAACTGCAAGAACATCAGCCCAATAGTTTGCAGATGGTGGCCAAGTATGTGTGCAAGTCGATTCCCCCTATCAATTGAAACAAAGTGAAACCGAATTGAACGAAATTTGGTACAGAGGTAGCACTAGCAAAGGGCACCTCATATTCATGTATAATATCCCTATAGCACGTTGTATTTCAACAAGCTACTACAACCAACATTCAATCATACTCCTTGGAAAGGACAATGAGTTATAACAATACCCATGCATTAAGGAGAAAGTAGGATATATGTTCTTTCCTGAACATCTTATTTGGGTTTAGAATAGTTCCACTTGGGCTTCGAATATCCTCGACAACGTTTGATCTATGCTGGCGCAGCAACAAACATTCACTGCTAAAGCTCTTATAATATGAAAGTATCGGTAACCTTTTATCAGTTCTTAGGTATTGAAAGATTTGCTTTCACACACAAATATTGCACATTACCAAAACCGAAATATAATTATGGTAGATGGTAGAATATTGTGACGTACCACAGAAAACCACAAACAGATTATATGTAGACTTCCATCTGGCGGCTTCGGTGGCGTAGTTGGTAGCATGATGAGCTTCTATGCCCAAGGTCGCGGGATCAAACCCAGCTGAAGTCGTCGGATTTATTAAGAGCGTTAAAAGTCCCTCAGTATGCCTTCCTTTGGAGGGAAAGTATAGCCGGCGGGCCCAGGCCATACATTTATGGCATGTAAGAGAACCTTCCACCAACTTCAATTGTATGAAGCAAAAATTGTAGATTAGATTTGATTAATGCTCTTAGTTTCCAACGTTCGTCGCCAGGAGCTGACTGCGGTTGCATCTAGTAACAAAGTTCAGAGCCAGTTGGTCGTTGATGGTGGCGTTTGGTAGCAAAAGTTGGAACTACTTGAAATCGAATGTCTGCAATCCTTAAACACAACACACACTAATACTGCCATCACAATTAACACCGGTTATCAGACAGATTCTACACACACCCAATGTACACGGGGCTACATGACCGCGTTGCCCCAAACCCTAAAGTGAGGAACCAACCAACCGACTTCCATCTAGACTTTCTATTCAAATAATCCAAAGCATTACAAGAATTACAATGCGAATCATCTTAAAAATGGACGTAAGAGAAATGAGTAGTTTTTTGGATAATTCAGGGAACCTAATTGTTGATGCCAAGGAAGCACTAAGAAGGTGGCAATTATACTTCGAAAACTTGATAAAAATAAATGGGGACTTACCTGGTAATGTGACCGATTTTGAGATTTATCAAGAGGAGAATGAGGACATGAACAGGATCGCTGTTGAGAAACTAGAGAAGGTAGTAAATAAACTACGTCACAAAGCGGCAGGGGTAGATGGAATTTGGCCAGAAATGGTAAAGTATAGTGGGAAAGCAGGGATGAATTAGCTGCGTTGTATAATCGAATTGGCATGGGATTTAGGAAATGTACCCTCTGACTGGACAGAAGCAGTAGTCGTCCCAATTTATGAGTGAGATGAGAGGAAATATTGCAACAAGAGGCATTTCTTAGGTAAGTACCCCGGGCCAAGTGTACTCAGGCTTTGTAGTAAAGAAAGTTCGATCACCGAGAGTACTTTTGGTTTGCACACAGGAAAATGAACATAACGTGAATTGCTCTATTGAAGGGCACATCCACATGCGACTGGGAGGAGTGACCAATCATAAGGAAAATAATATAAAAGAACAGCATATTGCAAGTATTCCAAGTTTTGGGACGATTTGCTGAAGGGCATACACTGGCTAGGTGGGCGATAGGGGTAATCAGTGTGGCTTATACTGATGACTTGGTTGTAATAACAGACTGCATGGAGAGCGTAAAAAATCCCTCAGTATGTAAAGCCGGCGTTCCCATGTCATAGATTTATGGCATGTAGAAGAATCTTCCACTAATTGCTCTTGTGTGAAGCTAAATTATAGGTTAGATTTGACTAACGCTATTAGGTTCCAACGTTCGTCACCAGGAGCCGACTGTAGTGCCATCTAGTAACTAAGTTCACATCTAGTTGTCGTCGACGGTGGCGGTTGGTAGCAAAAGTAGGAACTACTTGAAAATTGAATGTCTGCAGTCCTCACTTGAATTTAAAAAATTCCTCTCGGCACGCCGGAAGGCGGAGGTCGATTTCACCGGGCAAACTAGGGGATAGGCTATAATAGGCAAAATATGCAGGTTTTCGTAGGATCAGACCTCATTGATTGCAAGAAAGTATTTTACATTTAGAGGTTAATTAACTATTTTTTTTCGTTTTTGTATGCATATTTTTATCATTTTATTGTCTTATGGGGATGGTAACCTTCTTGTCATTTGGGGTTCATTTTTAGCCTATTTTCAATTTTGAAAAAAATAGGCTTATGAGATCACCTTTTGTCCGTGTGTGTGTGAGGTGTGTGTGTGTGTCACCCCTAATAACTTTTGAACGGCTGGAGCGATTTCAATGAAACTCAGATAGCTCATAGCACTATCCCGGGCGACCGCGACCGTGCCCTTCAAATTTTGTTACGTCTCACCAATCCAACATGGCGGCTGTACGAAATATTTCACCAGCATTCAATATCTCGGAAACTATTCCCGATATCACCCTGGAATTTTGTACGGTGATAAAGGGAACTATTAGAAGTTCACCTATGTGACTTTTGAAAAACCAGTAACTATAAAACCAACATGGCGGCCAAGCGAATTTGAAAATTTTAAATAGACCTTTCTCGCGATTTAATGTTCCAATCGCAATGAAATCTGGTATAGAAAATGTTTATACACATTTTAATGCACTGGTATCTAATTTAGTTCAATTGTTTACATAACCTCAAAATGGCGGCTGTGCGAATTTTAACATTAAGTTTCTATTTCTTGTGCCGTAATCATGCGATCGTAGTGAAAGTTTGAATAATGAACGTACGCAATAATGTTCCTTTAATGGTACATGACTCTATGGCCTATACATTTAACAATCCAACATGGCGACTATACGAAATATTTAGACGGCTCTGATTATCTACGAATCTATTATAGCAATCAAAATGAATTTTTATATGTTCATAGGAGCTATAAACTTAAGTACACCTATAGGACTTTAAATAACCTGGTGATAATAAATCCAACATGGCGGCGTCGCGAAGTATATATATTCACATGGACGTTTCTCGCAATTTAGCCATCCGAGTGCAGTGAAACTTGGTATAGTAAATCTTTATTTGAATGTTAATCCACTGGCATCTAATTTATTTCAATTGTTTCCATAACCACAAGATGGCAGCTGTGCGAAATTTTAAAATCTCCTTGTTACTTCTTGTGTCCTAATCATGCGATTGAAGTTTGAATGCTACACGTACACAATAATCTTCATGTAACAATACATAACTCTAGGACCTACATATATAAAATCCAACATGGCGACCATCCGAAATATTTAGTCGGTTCTCAATATCTACGAATCTATTACAGCAATCAAACTGAAATTTTGTATTTTTTATAGAGGCAATTAACATAAATAGGATATATGAAAATGGGCTGTATAGTTCTTCACGGAACTACAGTACTTGTTATACTTGTGATCACACTGTGCTTATGCAAGGTTTGGAACTGATGTGTAACTAACTGACAGTCTGTTACTTCTTCACGCAAAATTCTATCTCCCACAGAGATTTTTGTTGGTTCCTCAGTTTAAGGGCTGCGACAACGAGGTCATGTAACCCCGGGTACATTAAGTGTGTAGAATCTGATAAACGGTGTTAATTGTGATGACCGTATTAGTCTGTAATTCAGGTCAATTTTAAGTAGTACAGGCCAGACGTTTGTTTTAGACGATAGCCCTTGACCTTGAAGCCAGCGGGTGAGCCTGTACACGGTCACTCTCTCACCCTATCGCTTCACATTTGTCTCCACCGATCTGATGTAATGGAATTCCAGACTTGAGCACGTGGCGACACCGACTTGCAGACAGTACAGTCAACGTCGAAGTATTGTGTGACACGGAAGTACACGTTATGTATTTACGAACAGAACGTCATTATATTTGCCAATGACTGTACTTCAGTAGGAGTGTGAAACAGCTTTGTCAATCGTCGGACCGCTTGGGGCAGCTGATAACAACACAGGTACTTCAGTAACTCGCCTCCAGGCTTCCATTAAGATTTCTCACTCATCTAAAACAAACGTCCGGCCTGTAGTTACTAATTTTGTACCATATATTAACGTCAACGATACCTAGCTGTGAACTTGGCTACTAGATGCCACCACAACCAGCAACTTGCAACGAGCGTTGGAACTTTTCCTCCAAAGGAAAGCATGCTGAGGGATTTTGAGCACTCTTAGAAAATCCGGCGACTTTGGCATGCTTTGAACCAGCGACCTTGGGCATATAAGTTCAGCATGCTACCAGTAAGCCGCTTCCCACAGTCAGATGGAAAAATGAATGTGATCTCGTGCAATGGCGTTGTCTTGGCAACCTCTGATAGCTCATCCGTCATCAATTTAGAAGCGTTGTCATGATAACCTCTGATGGCACTTGGCATGTTCTTTAATTCCGAAATCATTTTTCTCATCCCTTGGCGTAATGGTAGGTCAGATCAAAAATTCTTTCAGACAAAGTTTTAGGTAATTATTAGGGGAATATTTACCATTTTGTACGGTTTTGATATTGTGCCTATTAAGAGAGATATGATTAATGTTTCCCGAAAAAAAACCACTTTTTTCCACCCCTTTGGTCAATGTTTAGTGCCATCAAAACTTTTCAAACATAAATTTTTGGCACTTATCCGACACATATTATGAACTTTGAATGGATTCGATAGTTCACGTATTAAGAGAGTTATAGCGATATTTCACATTTCGAAAAAAAAAGCCCCCCCCCCCCCCTTTCATCTCCTTCAACCGATTTTGCCCATTAACGAACTCGACCGATATTTTAAGGGGTTACATATTATGTAAAACATTCAAAGTGCTGACGGTGGTTTGGGGTCTGGGGGATGTGAAACGCGAAGATATGTCGAAATTTTCCAGAAGTCGAAACATGGCACCCATTGCAATAGTTAGCTTTCTGATGAAATCTACCTAAAATAGGCTACATAATTAAAAATACTACCATCAACGACACCTAGCTGTGAACTTGGCTACTAGATGCCACCGGAACCATCAACTCGCAACGAACGTTGGAACTTCCCCTCCGAAGGAAAGCATACTCAGTTTTTTTTAGCGCTCTTAGTAAATCCGACGACTTCAGCCGGGTTTGAACCCGCGACTTTGGGCATAGAAGTTCAGCATGCTACCAGTTCCGATACCGAAGTCGCTTCCCACAGACATATGAAAACTGAATGTGATCTCGTGCAGTGGCGTTGTCATAGCAACTGCTGATGGCTCATCCCTTATCAATTAAAATTAAAGTTGTCATGGCAACCTCTCTTGGCACTTTGAATGTTCTTATGATTTAAATCATTTTGCTCACCCCGTGGCGTAATGGTGGGTCATATCGAAAATTTTTCAGACAAAAGTTTTAGGTAATTATTGGAGGAATATTGTCCATTTTGTACGGTTTTGATATTGTGCCTATTAACAGAGATATGATTAATGTTTCCCGAAAAACCCACTTTTCCCACCCCTTTGGTCAATGGTTGGTGCTATAAAAAAACTTTTCAAAAATAAATTTTAGGGCCTTATCCGACACATAGTATGACCTTAGAATGGATTGAATATTTCAGATATTAAGAGAGTTATAGCGATATTTCAATTTTTCGAAAAAAAAAAGCCTCCCATATTCACCCCCTTTGACCGATTTAGCCCATTAACGAACTCGACCGAGATTTTAAGGGGATACATATTATGTAAAAAATTCAAAGTGATTGGTGCAAAATTACGGCAGTTATCGTGTCCACAAGAAACTGATATCTATACATATACAGTGTGGTCCACCCGCCCCTTATTATTTAGTTTTATGAAACCCAACTAACATCGCATTTTTCCCGATGGTCGATATTGCTCTGCGCTGTGACTGTGTAACAGCAATGTAATTGGGTCATGGGTCTAGCAAAGAAAAACCGACCTTAAACTTTTCCCCGCCAAATACTATGGCCCATTCTACTAACATATGACTTACTGCTCCTTGAAATAACACACATACACGTAATACGATCGAATTAATAGCTTACGCCACGTGATCTGTATTAGTAGAAAGTTAAATCAACACCATAAACCGTGATTGAAGACTTTGAGATGGACTTAAACGTTTGAGGTGGGACGGCTACAGTAACTATAGCACGTTTAGCGTGCGGTATCTACCGTGTGTTCGTGGCTGCGAGGGTTAAAGCCTGACCGTATGTGCTGGGCGCGAGCAGGTAGAATGCTGCATCGAATCCAGTAGCAGGCATACTTTTTTGAACGAAAGCCCAAATTCGATTTTAGTCGGGATGTAACTACATTGCCAAATTTATTGCCTTACGACGTATTTTTGTGAAGAGTACGTTGAATTTTGATGATTTATAAAGAGAATACGATCTAATTGGTACGTTATGCCACGTGACCTGCAATGGCATAAAATTAAGAAACTGGCATGAATATTAACATAACATATCGAAGTGTTGCTCCGGAGGTCCGGGTTCGATTCCCAGCTCTGCCAAGAAATGTAATACTTGTCTGAGGGCTGAAATAGGGTACACGTAGCCTCGTGAAGCAAATATGAGAAGAAGTGGGTTCGATTCCCACCTCAGCCACCCCAGAAATGGTTTTCCGTGGTTTCCCACTTCTAATCCGGCCAAATTCCGGGACGGATTCTATCTTAAGGCCACGGCCGCCTCCTTCCCAATCCTTAATTGCAAATAAACACATCATTACAAGCCCGCAATAACTCGGGTTATCAGACAAATTCTACACACACATCCAAGTAAACGGGGCTAAATAACCGCGATATTCTAGCCCCTCAAATGAAACAAAACAACAACATATCGAAGGATATTCTGATCGCCAGTGCTTGCATCGAACCATGGTATTATTAGCATACTTTCGATTTTTGCAAAAAATGAAAGTAGACTTATGAGATCTACACAGGGCCAATAATTGTGTGTCTGTCTGTGTGTGTGACTGCGTGTCTGTGTGTGGAGTGTGTGTACTCTGAATGTCGCCCCCCCCCCCTCCTCCACCCCGTATCAATTCGAACACGGTGAAACCGAATTGAACGATATTTGGTACAGAGGTAGAACTAGCAAAGGGCACCTCAGTGTCATGCTTTATATTGCCGCCATCTTGACGGAAACGTAATGGCGGCCACCCAAATGTTCAAAGCTTAAATCTAATTACGAATAACCTAATCATCCGATCTCTACCAAATTTTGCAAAAACATATATTTATATGGCAAGCGTCTTTTGACTAAACTACAAGGTAATCAGCCCAAGATTTTGCAGATGGCAGCCATGTATGTGTGCAAATCGATTCCCCCTATCATTTCAAACACGGTGAAACCGAATTGAACGATATTTGGTACAGATGTAGCACTAGCAAAGGACACCTCAGATTCATGTTTTATATCGCCGTCATCTTGATGAAAACGTAATGGCGGCCTCCCAAATGTTAAAAGCTTAAATAAATTACGACCAACCTATAATCTGATCTCTACCAAATTTTGCGACAACATACCTTTACTTGGGAAGCATATTTTGACCAAACTACAAGATCATCAGCCCAACAGTTTGCATATCGCGGCCATGTATGTGTGCAAATCGATTCCCCCTATCTATTCTAACACGGTGAAACCGAATTGAACGAAATTTGGTACAGAGGTAGCACTAGCGTAGAACACGTCAGTGTCATGTTTTATATCGCCACCATTTTGACGGAAACGTAATGGTGGCCACCCAAATGTTCCAAGCTTAAATCAAATTACGACTAACTTAATCATTTGATCTCTACCAAATTTTGTAACAACATATACTTGTATGGCGAGTGTCGTTTATCTGAACTACAAGGTCATCAACCCATTAGTTTGCAGATGGCGGCCATGTATGTTTGCAAATTGATTCCCCCTATCAATTCAAACACGGTGAAACCGAATTGAACGAAATTTGCTACAGAGGTAGCACTAGTAAAGGGCACTCCAGTGTCATGTTTTATATCGCCACCATCTTGATCAAAACGTAATGGCGGCCATCCTTATGTTAAAAGCTTGAATCAAATTACGACCAACCTAATAATCTGATCCCTACCCAATTTTGCAACAAAATACCTTTAAGTATAGAGATTCTTTTCACCACACTACAAGGTCATCAGGCCAATAATGTACGGATAGCGGCCATGTATGTGTGCAAATCGATTCCCCCCATCTTTTAAAACACGGTGAATCCGAATGGAACGAAGTTTGGTACAGAGATAGCACTAGCAAAGGCCACCTCAGTGTTATGTTTTATATCGCCGCCATCTTGACGGAAACGGAATGGCGGCCACCCAAATGTTAAAAGCTTAAATCAAATTACGACCAACCTAATAATTTGATCTCTACCAAATTTTTCAACAACATACCTTTTTGTGGGAAGCATCTTTTGACTGAACCACAAGGTCATTAGCCCAATAGTTTACAGATAACGGCCATGTATGTGTGCAAATCGATTCCCCATATCAATTCAAACACGGTGAAAATGAATTGAATGAAATTTTTACAGAGATAGCACTAGCAAAGGGCGCAACATATTCATGTATAATATCCGTATAGCACGTTGTATGTAAGAAGCTACTACAACCAACAATCAATTATAATCCTTGAAAAGGACAAAGAGTTATAACAATACCCATGCATTTAGGAGAAAGTAGGCTATACGTTCTTTACCGAACATCTTGTTTTGTTATAAAATTTTAACAAAAAAGTCTTAGCATATCTTTAGGCCCGTATCACACGACACTCGCTGGCAAGGAAGCTGCTGTGATCGCTGGTACAAAATCCTGTATGATTCTGTTCTCTTCGTCAGTACACCTGCTTGTATGACCGAAGTGTATCACACGTTGGCATTTTGTACGCTAAGTTGTATGAAATAAAACCGAAGGGCTGTCGTTTGAGGGCATTATTTGCTGTTCTTTCGCCTTATTAACGCAAAGCGGTCGCGAAACTTGTTTTAAGTAAATTAGAAAACATGCCAGGTACTGAATGAATGCATTCCAATCAATATTTTGGATCTAACTGTAATAATTGAATATTTTACCATACGCGTTAATAAGAAGCACAACAAAAACCTCGAGAGTGTGTTTGAAATGTGTGCAAGTGTTATTGCGCCCGCTCGCTCTTTCGAAGATCCCGGGTTCAAGAATATCCAACGGCAGAATTTTAAAATTCTTTTTAACTATTTTATTATACCCTCCCTACCTCGTACAGCAAGATTTCAACTTGGTTTTGTTCACATTATCTACGAAGGCGATAGGGAAAGCTATTTTCTTGTCTCATTTAAATGGTTATTTTCCCTAAATACTGTTCAAAACCATGGATGGATACTATTCGTTATAATTATTATTTTTATAGTCGATTTTACCCACCAAGTTAGGTTTTCCCACGGACTCAGCGTGGGATCCCATCATTGCCACCTCTATGGGCAGTGTCCTGGAGCTTGAAACATCTTGTCTGCGGGATACAACTGGGGAGGTGGAATCAGCACCTCGCCCAGGTGGCCTGACCTGCAAAGCGAACAGGGTCCTCTTGAGGGATGGGAAGGGAGGGGACGATCGGGAGGGATAGGCAAGGAAGAGGGAAGGAGGCGGCCGTGGCCGTACGGTAGATAACATCCCGGTATTTGCCCGAAGGCGAAGTGGGAAACCACGGAAAACCCCTTTGAGGATGGCTGAGGTGGGAATCGAACCACCTCTACTCATTTGGATCTCCCGAGGCTGAGTAGATCCCGTCCCAGACCTCATATCTCGTTTCAAATTTCGTGGCAGAGCCGGGAATCGAACCCAGGTCGTCCTGGGTGGCAGCTAATCACGCTGACTACTACGCAACGGAGGCGACTCTATTCGTGATAATTATAATTTTAATAGTTCAATATTTATCCCAGAATCATAATATGACACGTTCTGTAATTACTGCCTTGATACGAGGCTCAGCGGTAACGTTCTCGCTTGCTGTGCCGAAAGTTGCAGGTTCCTATCCTGGCGCAGTCAGCTGGCATTTGAGGGTGCGAAAAGCGAGGGAGCCGTGTCAGTAGATTTACCTTCACGTTGAAGATCCCCTTCGGAGCAAAATCCAGCACCCCGGCGTATCTAAATGCCAGAGCACTTAAAAGGGACGTAAAACCAATAATGTTATAATTATCTGTATTTACTGAATGTTTGGGGGCAGATGACCTCGTAGTTCCGCCCCTTAAAACCTCACTAAATAACTATTACTGTAAGTGTATAGCAAGCGCTTTTCGCACAGACGCCGTTGAAAGAAATTATAGTTTCGGTCTGATGTATTATTCGTGAGCCTACCCACATAACAGATCTATTTGTTATGTGGGTCGTCTGAGTGAGTTGGAGTTTTCCTTTAAACAAAGGTGGTCAAAATTTCGAACACTTGCTACCTTGAATATACAGGATAGGCTACCTTGCTTTCGTTCTACAGATCATTATGTCGTCGTCCAATCTGGCTGCGTACCATCGGATAAGTACGGTCATTTTCAGGACCTAATAAAAAAATCACTCGTTGGAACAGATAGATATGCGTCCATAATACATCCACAATAAACGACATTAAGAAAAAAAATGCACTAGTCCAAGGTTCGAACCTACTACAATGCGACTTCGTTGACGCTACTCCAGCACTTCTTGATTTAGCCACCTTAGCTACCGAGAACCATGGTTTATTACTGGCACGTATTGAGTCTATTCATAGACGCTTCATGTCCAAATGTAAGAAGGTGTCATTCGGAGCTCTGATCGTTTCAATCATGCATTATATTTGAGGTCATTGAAAGAACACTGCCACTATTGATTTCTACTATTTTCGCGAGGATGTACTCAACGGTAAAGTTGTACAATGGACGTAAAGGAGCAGGTACGAATGTTTTTAGGATGACTGTCATATACGCGTTAGTTGGGTTGCCTTCCTCCAAAAAAAATAAGGGGCTGGTGGACCACACTGTATATATACATGCATAAATTATATATAAACTTTTGAACTGACGGTGGTTTTGGGGTCTGGGGGATGTGAAATGCGAAGATGTGTCGACATTTTCCGGAAGTCGAAACATGAGACCCATTGCAATAGTTAGCTTTCTAATGAAATCTACCTAACAGATAACACTCACTAATACAGCCATCACAATTAACAACGGTTATCAGACAGATTCTACATACACCCAAAGTAAACGGGGCTACATGACTGCGTTGTCGCAGCTCCTAAACTGATGAACCAAACAACCAACTAGAGTGCATGGAAAGCACACAAGCCAACATGTTCTAACTTGAACAGAAATATGGGGCATTTCTAAATGAAGGATATGTCGAAAGGGAAGGAACACAAGAAAATAGAATGCAACTTAGGAGGAACCGTATTGGATCTGGTGTCTCATTTGAAGTACTTAGGCTGTGTATTCTGGCAGGATGGCATTATGGGGAAGCAGCTAGCGCTGAAGTGCTGAAAAGCCAATGCAGCTAATTCTCGGTTGCGATCTACAATAATCTGCAAGAAAATACTTAATGTAGCGACGAAACTCTCCCTACATCGCTCAGTATATAGACCGACCTCGCTGTAAGGAAGTAGGAGCAAAGTAGATTTAGGATTTCTGATACTTAATCTAGAGGTAACTGATATGAAGGTAACACGAATGCTTGATGAGTTAAGTAGATGGGAACAATGGCAGGACGGTACTCGTAATGAAGAGATAAAGGTTCGTATGAGCCAACTCACTGGATGAAGCTGTTCGTATGAGTCGACTCACATGGTAGGGGGATATGAAAAGAATGAGGGAGGTTCGACTGTGGAGGGTAACAGAAGCAGATGTAGATCTAGGAAGCGATGGTTAGATACAGTGTTGAACGATTTTAAAGTCAGAGGTGTAGAAGTATAGGAGGTCGCAGTGTTAACTGCTAAGGCTTATACAGGGTATTTCATATAAAGTAAGAACGGTGAGCGGCGGCTTTGTTATCCGCTGCTGCAGTGACTTTGGCCGAGCTTGTGGCGTGTCACAACCCCCTGCTGTAGTATTGAAAGCGCGCATAGTACATACTGTACTCGATCTTGAAATAAACGTGCAGGTGTTCAGTCGCCAGTCTGAACCTCAGATGTTAACATGAGACATTACAACATCGTATTTTTGATGTAAAACTTATTTTAAGTACGAGTCGGCTCGGTGGGTACGTGATGCATTTGTTCAGCAATTTCCTGATGAAGTGACACATTCACTAGCACAGATTAACGTAATTGTAAATAAGTTTGACACTACTGACTCAGTGCTCAATAAAAAGCATAACATTAAAAATCAGAAACATTACAGTGGCAGACCTCACTCGCATCAGCCAGAATGTGGTTACCAGATACAATGCTTGTATAAACCAGGAAGGACGACACTTCCAGCATCTTTTATTGTACACACGCTTAAAGCAGGGGGCCGTGGCGCGCCACAAGCTCGGCCAAGGCCGCCGCAGCATCGAATAACAAAACTGCCACTTGCCGTTCTTACTTAATATGAAAGACCCTATGGACTAGACTGGACGCTGAAAGCAGGAACATTTTAAATGAAAATGGACAAATAAATGAATGTGAATAAATAATATTACTGTTCAAAAATGTTTAAAAATGGATGACAAAGCTAAGATTTGTTGTAATGGTGTACATCCCTCTCAACAACTAACAATTTTGAAGTACTAAAATAACCACATCTTTTTAACCCGTTGCTCTTAATTTCACTTATAAGTACACTAAAACAATAATTGCCTGATAAGTAAATAAATAGTCACAATGGGGAAGGACACGCGCTCTGATCTTACACCATTTACATAAAATATCAATGACCTTTTATAAACATGAACCTATCGTTTCCACTCCGTCCATCACACCAAATTTGGGCTACACCTAGAAGAATTCAAAACTGAGTGATATTTTACTTTGTCAATACTTTGATTAATACTAAGCAAGTAACATCTGATTCAAGTCTAAATTAGATTATTTGAAAAGCGGCTGATGACCTCGTACTTCCGCCCCTTAAAAAAGCAATAACTATTTTTTAACGTATTGCACTCGGTAAACAAGCGGCTCTATTTTGTTCCCTAATCAGCTTTATTGCTGTCTTTGAGAGCAATCAAAGGGACATACAACTCCACTGAAGGAAAACCTATACACTCCTTGTTCCAAAATCCTATGACTTGTAGTGTTGATGATATTGCCAATTAAAATCGTGGTTGGAATGACGTACTGGCAACTCAGGTTGGCCGACTGAAACGCATTAAATTTCGATTGCTAAGTCTCTAATTCAAGCGACAAGAACATCAGGAAAATATTTATTGCTTGTAGTTTGCTGAATACCATTGCTAGTGAGAAAGACCGTATCTTTCTGACTTTCCAGAATTCTCTGTTGGTGGATTAACTTCGCATCACTGCTTGTCTTTTTTAATGAAGTCGCAATCTTCCAATAAATACAAAATGAGGTACGAATCTTTTCTATTTTTAGTTAGCCCTCGAATTCTATTGGTAATCTAACAACCTTAGAATATTTGAGCCGGTGTAATCAGCAATTTGGAATTCTTCTATACAAAAAGAAATATTCAAAATCAATTATCGACAATTCTCTGCATGCATGTCACAGTAGAAAAGGTAGCAATTGAATATTTGATAGGAGTTCTTTTTATTAATTGATTCACTCGATAAGTGGAAGACTTGTGCCAATGATAGAAATGAATAATTTCCATGACTGAATGAACTATTGGAACTCAGACGTTTTACATGGTGACAAAGGACGATCGCCAACATCGATTTCATGATCTCGCGTATACTTGGCAGGAATGTTGTTAAGATAAGAGAAATATTATATGTGATAATATTATGTCTCCAGATTCACTTCAGTGATCCCTACTTAGGGCAAAATTATGGGAACTTCAATGCACGTGCGAAAACCTTTAGAACGGGTTTGCTGAATTCGTAATCCTCTCCAACTAATCGCACTGATACAAGAAGCACTTACCACAGCATGTTGCAATGAACCTCTCACCGTAGACAGGTTTCTTAGGGAATAGTTGAAGTAGTGTGATTGGTTGAAGAGAAAATGAACCTTTGCCCACCGAGCTGCACTGCTACGACTCTCGCGGATGTAGTCAAATGCATAGAACTTTCCTCTTTTTATGAGAAGCCCAAAGAGACCATATTCATGCGCTGATTTTCCACGTAAGTGGTAGCCTAATATTCATTGCATTAAGCATTTTGACTGTTGAGAATATCAACTGTAATTGGTATGTCTCCGAAGCAACAGTTTTGGTAGAGAACAAGTCTCATGCAGACCCAAGTGAATTTGGAGATCAAATACTATTACAATTCAGGAGTTGGGAGGAGAAAGGGTGAATCTGCAATAAGATTACATACAATAGTCGCCCTTTCAGCTGGGAGGAGACAGGGCTATTGAGCAATAAGATTACATACACTATTCATCCTTTCTCCTCCCAGCTACTGAATTGTTTTCTTTGCGAAGTTAACTGGGATATACACATTCACGTTGTTCTCTTATAAGGGGCATGCTGCTATTCCTGTTAAAATTGCAATCAACATGATCGTTGTATAGGCAGACATTTTTTACTGTAGCCAACGACTGTACAACTTGTAAATGAGACCACCATCCACATTTAAATCAAATATCCTACATTCTGGATATGGTCATTAGCCGTCTGCTCCGTTATGACCTGCGCCAGAGTATGAACACATCTCCAAGTGTGAGTTCAATAGAGCACTCTAGATTGACTCGTAGAAATTCGATCACGAATACATATCTAAGTCTGAGTTCAATAGAGCATTCTAGATTGTCTTGTTGAAATTCGATCACGAACACATCTCTTAAGTCTGAGGTCAATAGAGCACTCTAGATTGACTTGTTGAAATTCAATCACGAACACATATCTAAGTCTTGAGTTCAATAGAGTACTCTAGATTAACTTGTTGAAATTCGATCACGGACACATCTCTAAGTTTGAGTTCAATAGAGCTCTCTAGATTGACTCGTTGAAATTCGATCACGAACTCATCTCCAAGTAAATCACTGTATGGTGACTTGTTGAATATCAACAGCATAACCTTATATAGATAGCAAACACCAGAGATGAAGTATAGTCTTTTAGAATCAAGTGGAGCTATTTTGTAAAGCAGTTTCTATGAGCCACTATCATCGTCTTGTGGCACAGACTGACAAACGTTATTCTCTTATTGACGATATTACTTAATAGAACCATGGGACATCTTGGTCATCAGCCCCATGTAATGTGTATGGAATATGTCTGATAACCTGCGTTATTATAGGGACTGTAGAAATGTAAGTAAATGTAATAGTCAGATACAAGGATTGGGGTAGGTGACGCAGGACCATAATATAATTTTGAAAAGACACACCATTAAATCAATGAAATGAGTTAAACATCCGCACAACCTAACAGCGCCCTTTAGCATGAGAAGTTATTTCTGTGGTAGCTGACTGACGAAGTAAACAATGGTTGTGTTGAAAGAAATGGAAGACGGAGGGATGATGGGAAGTGCGATATACTGCCTGAGAGGCGTAACCCGCTACCACTCAACCGATCAATTAAATGATAGCGTGGGAAACAATGTTCAATACTGCCCCACCAAGCGGCGAAATTAACTAACTGGTATAACATCTGTGCTGCATTATTCTGATTGTCTGGTGTAAAATATTACGTTTTATTGATGTATTTTGTACTACGACAACACGGTCAACAGTTCCTTGTGTTTATTATAAGCGTAATGTCTAACATTTAGGATAGAGTGGTGTATGTTTCATAATAATGTAATAATACTACAGTAATAATAAGAGTATTGATGTGTAACATCTTTCCACCCGGTTGCTGGATATTTTTGTGGGAGTGATTTTAAAAAATGGGACGGAAGTGGATCGGAACGTTCGAGGTGGCACCAGCTGGCAGTGGTGGATCGAACGGAAGTGTAAGACGCACTGCCAACTCGGTCGATCGATCCAGCTGGCAGTGGTAAGAGAAACAATGAGCGCGTGGTGACTGAAATTGATACCATGACGTACTCTCGGCCATGTGGAATGTATATGACATACTGAACGGTAAACGCTCATGCGAACTCTGGTGTCAAGTGATTGAAACAAAGCACATGGTACATGTTCGAAGTCTTCGTATCAGTATTTAAATGGTAAAATGCCTTAATATCAAACATTCTAAGTAGTCGGCATTGCCGGTATTATGTTTCTGCACAATGGCTATTCAAATATTAATCCACATAACGGTAATGCAGTCATCAATATAATTAATCGTTGTGGTTCTACGAGAATCGAGCAAGCCTTCATGAACTATTGCTGAATCCATTCTCTTTACTCACAAGAGGGCCTCTTCATAAGGCATTTTAAACTCAAATTCACGCAGGAACATTATCGAAACAAGCAATATATAAATGAAACTTAATTCCGTAATGCTTGGAACGTGGCAATAAGTCACCATCTTGTGCACAATATTTGCGTAGTCGAAATAGCCGTGGGGTTAGCGCCTATTACTGTGAATCTAGAGATCTCGGGTTCGAATCCCGGACGGCGTAGATATTTTTGCTATCAGATTATCATATTAAACGATATTTATCATATCACTATGACTTATTTAACAGAATCCGTATGAAATAACGTGTTGGTCTGTCAATCAAGAGGTCCTGTTTATAAGGAATTTAAGGTTATGAGCAGTGTCGCGTCTATTAATCTAGATGATCCATATCGTATTCTTTATTTAGGCTAATGCTGGCGGAAGCTACAAATCATCTAATAAAATGAGTTCCGTATTATAAACTACAATATCTGTAAAACACTCCCTTTTACAATAGATTAATAGGCCTATTTGTGCTAATAATAGTACAAACTAACGGTAGGTTTCTTCTATGTCAGATGTTACACATCATATGCGACTACTGTAAGGATCGTTTTCTTTTCCAGCACAGTCTCACCCACGGACTCTGTGAAGGATAATTCCTCTACCATCGCAAGGATGGCGTCGGGGATCTGAACACACTTTGTGAGCAGTCACAACTGGAGATGGTGAAAGACCGATCACCCAGGTGACCGCTAAATTGGGTAAAATTAAGGAAGGGTCAGGGAAGGGATTTTGGAAGGAATTAGGCCTTGAACCAGTTGAAAGGAACCGTCCCAGCATTTGTCTGGTGGTGAAAATGGGAAACCATGAAAACCATTTTCAGGGCAGCCGAGATGGGATTCGAACCCACGCTCTACCGATGCCAGCGAAGTGGTTGGTCAGTGCTCTCGGCCACCGTGGCCGGTTATTATATTATTATTATTAATCGCTTATCCTCCCAGCTCGGCTTCACTCAATGACTCTGCGAGGGATCATTCCTCTACCGTCGCAAGACGGTATCTGGGAGCTGAACACAATTTTTTAGCAGATACAACTGGGGTTAGTGACAAACCGCTCACCCAGGTAACCGCTAACTTGGGGCTATAATAAATATTCAAACTGCAGCGCACATGCATGTCGTAAGTAAGTCACTTCCATAGCCTCTTCTATTCTATAAACAGGGATCAACTAGTATAGTTCTGCTCAAATTATTAGACTCAAACATTCGTTTTTACTAAGTCTTCCTTCATCCAGCAAAGTAGTAACCCTTGAGAACCGGCGTGAAAAAAAACGAGGACTTATTTATTTATTTATTTATTTATTTATTTATTTAGCGTATGATGTTAAAATATTATATACAATATTATGTACAATATATACAGTACAACTACCATCTCAAGTTCATAACTATAGAGTTCCATGTTAAAAGTTGAGAGCCAGAGAAGGACTTCGCTTGAGACACAGTGTAAGTATTCTATAGAGCCTCTGTATGCAGGTAAAGGACACTCGAATGTAATGTGGTCCACTGTATGTTCCTCTTCTCCGCAGTCACATTGAGGTGATGCCTTCCATCCCCATTTGAAGAGAGTGGCTCCACATTTACCTTGGCCGGTCCTAATACGGTTTAGCGTCCTCGACTGTCGTCTGGGAAGGGAAAATCCATCAGGGCCATTGTTCTCTCCAGGCGTCCGATACATTAAAGGAGGTGTCCTGTAGATTCATTGCAGTACGCCAAGAAGGGTGTCTAGATTTCAGTCGTTTGGTTGGAGAAGCTGCTATGTCAGAATAAATAGGGAGGTGAGGATTGACTGTGATCTTCTTAGAGATGGAGGTGGTATATGACTTAGGGTGGGAATCCAGTGTGTGTTAGTAGGTCGGAAGCACCCTGTAATGATACGCATTGCCACACGAGGACTGTCACCGGGTCATTTTGACCACAGTAGGTCACTCCCTTATTGTCGACGTCGTACGTATTTTAATGAAGCAATTTTACACCCGGTGTCTTCATATGAACTATTCCCAATATAAAATGAGGTTTATTTATATTTTTCAAATGCAGAAAAATAACAATAATTTTCATAACAGTATGATTGGTCTTGGTAGTGGGGGGAAAGCAGTCATCTCAATTTATTTTAACAAATGAGCTGATGACCAAGGTGTCCCTAGAACCTAAACATGGATCAACAAGAACGTGAATTATGTGATTGTACTGCACCAAAATAGGTGGATTTTCCCCCTTATGGTTTACAGATTGTCTCGACTAACGTAAGTCGAAAATTGTCACGCGACGATTGGCGCCATGGGTAAATCTGACCCGACCGCAAATAATATATAAATAACCTGAGTGTTTAAAAAGCTATGGACATGTTTCTTTTGCAGGTTGAAGTTCAAGGCTAGTAAGGTAGGTACAGTTTTATTTTTAGCGTATGACTTTTAGTGCCGGGAGTGTCCGAGGACATGTTCGGCTCGCCAGTTCTGTAGCTGCTTCTAGACGGACACCCAATGCGTGAGCTACAAGTACCGTCACGTGTGGAGAATTGTCTGGGGAGGAAAGTTTGAATGTAAGGACGAGGAGTTGGAAGGTAGCGGCTGTGGCCTATAGTTAGGGACCAACCCCGACATTTGCCTGGAAGGAAGATGGGAAACCACAGAAAACCATCTTTAAGGTTGCCTCCTCGCCTTCCGGATGTGAGCGACTGTCAGCAGCCATGCCGTAACGACCACGGCTAACTCACCCGTTGGAAGGTACAGAAAGAGACAGGAAATAAGGTCTGACCAAAACGAAAATGTAGAGCATTATTTAAGAATCGGGTCAAAAATACCCATGCGCCAGTCCTCGCGGGTTAACAACTGTAACTTTACGTGAAGAAATATCTTGGCCTTTCTCCATTATCCAAACACAATCCGAGTTTACTGTTATCGGAGCTAAATGTAGGAAGGAAACAACGATTTAATTATATTGTATAATAACATTTCGAAATTAACGGTGAGAATTACGTACACTTCCCCGGCAACTCCCTATTAACAATATATTGAACCAACAATGACCATAAACTCAAATTTACATTGTTGTCTTAAGCCGGTACTTTCGCTCACTGAGCAACGAGTGCCCGTCCCTTCAAAACAAAACAGCTGAAGGTCAAAGCAGAGTTTCCAACATCTTGGATGAATCCATAAATCGAGTGGGAACTGTTATTGCTCATTATACCAACAATTTGTCAAGAAAACTCCCTTTCATGAACAGCCATCTTGAAATATATTTTTAAATGACGTTAATTTGTGTTTTGAGTCTAATAATTTGAAAAGATCTGTATGTTGGTGAATATATTGCAGTTGTGTAGTAGCTCATTTGGGAAGGATAGTGTAGGCTATGTTTTGAATAGGTCATTCATTTTAATTTAAGGAATATCTGATAAGTTGGCTGTGTTTGGAGAGCATATAAGGTCCCAGAGTATTCACATATCGTGTTTAAAATGGTTAATTAACTTTACAGTATTGTATTGCAGTATTGCGGAGAGCGGAAATGGTCCAGAAGTGGGATAAATATCATGAATAAACAATGCTTCAAGCATATATTTTACGGTTCGCTCTCCAAATCAAATGAGACATGGAAATGAAATATGTTGTGTGATGTAACCGATACTACAATATTACAGTAGGCTATACAAGAGTTGTTTTACTGGAAATATTACTTCGATTAAATGTTTTTCTGAGCAGAATATTATTATTGCTATTAGGCTATTACTGTATTATTTCTCCTTCCCTTACCGACAGTAGTGGCTACGCGGGCTAAAGCGCAGCGTTAGGTCATGGGGCCAAGCTCGCTGCTGACTCGGTAGACGCGTGGGTTTGAGCCCCACCGTCGGCTGTCCTTGAAATGGTTTTCCGTGGTTTCCCATTTTCAACACCAGGCAAATGCTGGGATAGAACCTTCAGACAGGCCACGGCCGCTTCCTTCCACATCCTTGACCAGTTTCATTCATCTTCATCCATTCCATCTCTCATCCCGACGCGCAGGTCGCCCACGGGCGTCGCCTAGAAAGACCTGCACTTGGCTTCTCAGGAGGCTACACGAAAATAAAAAAAAACTCCTTCCCTTGAGGGCTGCTTAGGACCACCTGCCATTTTCAGTTTCTCATCCTTTGTTGTTTACTCACAATTCTCAAGAGATAAAATGTCGCATTGGAAAGGCGAGGAGTGATTTCAACTCAATGAGCTCAAAGCAAAATTCTGTCTGATACCTCCGACAGTGGAATACATGTTGTTGTTGTTGTTGTTGTTGTTTGAGTCTTCAGTCTGTTGACTGGTTTGATGCAGCCCTCCATGCCTCCCAGTCCTGAGCTAATCGTATTATCTCTACATAGCTACCACACCGCTCATCCGAGGTAACCTGTCTAACATATTCTAACCTTGGTCTACCCCTACAGTTCTTGTCCTCGAGCCTTTCTTCCATAACTTGGCTTGTTATTCCTGGGTGTCTTAGTATGTGTCCTACCAACCTATCTCTTCTCTTCATTAGCAGTCGCTACAAACATCACTCCACTCCCACTCATCTTAATACCTCTTCGTTTGTAACTCTATCTACCCATATGATCTTCATTATTCTCCTGTAACACCACATTTCAAACGCTTCAATTCTCCTCTTTTCTGCTGCACCAATAGTTCAAGTTTCACTTCCATATAGTGCCACGCTCCAGACAAAGTCTTTCATGCAATGTGCTACGATTGAAGGGCTATGAGTAGGAGGATAACTCAACTACTCCACTGCGTATTGACTGGATCGGTGTACGATGTTTGTATTGTAAGCTTCAGTCTGTGTTGACGAGTTGGAGGGGTACGTTGCTATGCCTGCATTGTCGCAGGGGCACGCCATTTTGAACAGTTGTAAATGTAACAGCTTGTGAAACGTATGCAGGTATTAAATGAGTAGCATTTTGCTTATTACTTGTGACTAGATCGTTTCCGTACTATGGTTCCGTATCTCACATTGATCCATTTGCCGTCCTCCATCATCCCTGAAAGATTGTAACATAATCACGGATACACCCTGTTTTTTTCCCGTATGGCTTTTAGTGCCGGGAGTGTCCGAGGACATGTTCGGCTCGCCAGTTTTGTAGCTGCTTCGAGACGGACACCCAATGGGTGAGCTACAAGTACCATTGGGGTGGAAAGTTGGAATGGAAGGTCGAGGAGTTGGAAGCTAGCGGCTGTGGCCTATAGTTAGGGTCCAACCCCGGCATTTGCCTGGAAGGAAGATGGGAAACCACAGAAGACCATATTCAAGGTTGCCGGCGGGAGGATTCGAACCTCCTCGCCTCCCGGATGTGAGCGACTGCCAGCAGTCATGCCGTAACGACCACGGCTAACTCACCCGGTATACACCCTGTATATTGAACTAATGGTCTATTTCAGTAATGAAAGTGCAATCTCATTGCAATTCACATCTCTTCAAGACTTCTGAAAGCTATGTTTATGACAATTACTAGAACGGCAGTATAAAATATTGCTATTATCTTCGCAACGAACCTGTACCGAACCTCATAAATTCATATTTAGACGGATATTACTTTGGTTGGTTGGTTCCTCAGTTTAGGGGCTACGACAACGTGGTCTTGTAGCCCCGTGTACTTTGGGTGTGTGTAGAATCTGTCTGATAGCCGGTGTTAATTGTGATGGCAGTATTAGTATGTAGTATCTGATGCAATTCAAGAAGGACTGCAGACATTAACTGTTCAAGTAGTTCCAACTTTTGTTACCAAACGCCACCGTCTACAACTAGTTCTGAACTTGCCTACTAGATGCCACCACAGTCGGTTCCTGGCGACGAATGTTGGAACTTACGAGCGTTAGTCAAATCTAAGCTATAATTTAGCTTCACACAAATATAATTAGTGGAAGGTTCTTTTGCATGCCATAAATCTATAACATGGGACCACCGGATATACACTGAAGAAAATGGAGATTGCAACGCCATGAAGGCATTGATCGTTTGTGTTGATTTTCAAGATATGGAACAATGCCATGTAGGTATGTAAACGATCAAAGTTTCAGACCCATTGGATTGTTGCTACAGGCCACCCCACGTAATTGGTCGCGGAGGAATAAACTCCAGTATACGGATTCTGATGTAGCGTAGTTGACTTGCAGTCTGTGCAGTGAAGTGTTCCCCGTCAAACATGCCTCGACGACAGAGAAGAGCACGCTATCAACAACTGTCGCCGTTTGGGAGGACTCGGATAATTGGGCTGTGTGAGGCTGGATTATCGCTAAGGACTGTCGCTGCACGTGTTGGCCGACAGGCATCTATGGTACAATGTGTATGGCAGCAGTGGTCAAATGAAGGCACCCACACTCGTACACCTGGCACAGGCCCAGCGCGACAGACAACTGTGAGAGAGGATCGCCGCTTCATTCGGATGGCCCGGATGGAACCCCATGCAACAGCAGCGCAAATTCGAGCAGATGTGGCACCCCTCGTTACACAACAAACTGTTGGTAATCGCCTGCGTGCAGCTGGCTTACGATCCCGTGTCCCTGCAGAAGGTGTTCCATCGACCCCACAACAGCGACGCGTAAGGCTGACCTGGTGTCGAGAACGATCGACCTGGTGTCGAGAACGATCAACCTGGGTCGACGAATGGCATAGGGTCGCCTTTAGTGATGAATCGCGCTTCTGTCTTGCCCGCAGTGATCGCCGGAATCGTGTGCGCCGACGTACCGGGGAGAGGGGCCGCCCAGACCTTATTGTCGAGAGGCACACAGGGCCAACACCAAGCATTATGGTCTGAGAAGCTATTGGCTTTAATGTGAAACCACAATTAGTGCTTGTTGAGGGCACTATGACTGCTCGACAGTACGTTGATAGGGTACTCAATCCAGTGGCTGTCCCTATGATGGCGAACATTCCTATTGGGATGTTTCAGCAGGACAATGCCCGGGTTCACACTGCACGCATCTCCAGAGAAGCTCTCCACGACTTCACAACCTTAGAATGGCCCGCCAGATCCCCGGACCTCAGTCCTATTGAGCATGTGTGGGACATGATGGGTCGACAACTGTCCAACCGTCCTCAGCCACCCACAACTCTGGAACAACTGACCCGTGTGGTTCAGCAAGCATGGGCCACAATTCCTCAGGAAGCGATCCTAAGCCTTATTGACTCCATGCCTCGCCGAATTCATCAATGTATTGCAGCTCGTGGTGAGCACATCCCGTATTGATTGTAGTCCAAACTTGCGGTCAGCGGGACCTGAAAGTTTAATCATCGAATCACAACCGAACACTCGTCCTGCATGCTCAATTGCAGCAATGTAGCACCACTCCTTCTGGGTGTTGCAATTTCCATTTTCTTCAGTGTACTTCCCCTCCGAAGGAAGGCATACTGAGGGACTTTTAACGCTCGGATATTACTTTATAGGACACGAACTAACAAAGAGTTGACACATTTTGTTATCCCATGATTACAATAAAATACAAATTAATATCTAGATGTGACAACCAGTCAATATCATTTGCAGCCACGTCATATTATCAACCCTTCATTTCATCTTCAAATTCAGGTCGGTTTTCCCACTTCTTCTCCAGACGAGTGCCTTGCAGACGCGTATAAAACGGTCTCTTACCCTAATTTTAGCCCCAATTACAGTTTTTGTTGTTGAATCATTTACGGGATTTACACATCGTGGTCACATAGCCCCGAGCACTTTTATATGTGAAATAGGCCTATGTCTGACAACCTGTGTAATTATGATGGCTGTAACAGTGCGTGTGCATTTGTAACTGAGGCAGGAGAAGGAGGCGGCCATGGCCCTAATCTCGGACTATCTTGACATTCGCCTTGACTAGAAGTGGGAAACTAGGGAGAGCGACCTCCAGGATGGCTGGAACCCATGTCTCCTCACTTCTCCCTCACGAGGGCGTAGTCTGCCCCGTTCCAGCCCTCAGATCATTGCCTAATTATTTGTTTTGGCAGAGCCGAGGATCGAAACAAACCTCTGCGGGGATAGTCAAGAATGCTAGTCACTACGGCAAGAAGTGGACCCCAATTACAAATACACACACTAGTAGAGGGATATAATTGACACAGTCTACTTATTATACAGACTGGTTGGTTGGTTGCTGCGACAACGCGGACATGTAGCCCCGTGTACTTTGGTTCTGTGTAGAATCTCTCTGATAACTGGTGTTAATTGTGATGGCTGTATTAGTGTGTGTTATCTGTTTTCAATTCATGTAAGGACTGCAGACATTCAATTTCAAGTACTTCCTACTTTTGCCGCCAAACGCCACCGTCAAGGACTACTAGTTCAGATCTTGGTTACTAGACGCCACCACAGTTGGTTCCTGGCGACGATCGTTGGAACCTAAGAGCGTTGTTCAAATGTTTAACATATAATTTAGCTTCACACGGATGTAATTAGTTGAAGGTACTTTACCATGCCAGAAATCTATAAAATGGGACCGCTAGCTTTACTTCCCCTTCGAAGGAAGGCATACTGAGGGATTTTATCGCTCTTAAAAATCCGACGACTTTGGCCGGGTTTGAACCTACGATCTTGGGCATAGAAGCTCAGCATGCTACCAACTACGCCAGCAATGCCGCTATTATACCGACTCCAAACACGCCCAAGTACCCAGGAGTACAGTACATGATCACGATGTCGCAATGCCCTTACATAAATTGACAACAACAATAACATCTTGAATGCATGAATTGGGCAGTTTTCTACGATGTGCATAATGCTTTGTTCATCCGTACCGCAGTTTGCTGAACCTTCCGCACCTTGACTGTTCTGTCTGGACCATTCACGTCGGGATAGCTTAAATCCCGGAACCTTCCTAGTTGATTCTAAAATTAGTGGACGTTGTGTAGGAGTTTTTCTTCCATCACCCTCCGTCTTAAGGAAAGAATTCATGATGAGAATTAATAAATGTAAAACAATAATATTGGAATGCAGCCGAAATAAATCAGAAACCTCTATGGACATCAAATTGGCAGTTGGAAAGCTAAAGGCAGTAGGAGACTTCTGTTACTTAGGAAGCAAAATAACCAGTGATGGACGAAGCAAAGAGGATACAAATAGTAGGTTGGCCCAGGCAAGGGATGCATTTCTACAAAAAAGGAATCTGTTGACATCGAATATAGATATAGGTATTAGGAAGTCATTTTTGAAAGCCTTTGGAGCGTGACACTCTATGGAAGTGACACTTGGACTATTGGTGCAGCAGAAAAGAGGAGAATTGAAGCGTTTGAAATGTGGTGTTACGGGAGAATTATGAAGATCAGATAGGTAGATAGGGTTACAAATGGAGAGGTATTAAGACGAGTGGGAGAGGAGAGATGTTTCTGGCGACTGCTATTGAAGAGAAGAGATAGATTGGTAGGACACACCTTAAAGCACCCAGGAATAGCAAGCTTAGTTATAGAAGGAAAGGTCGAGGACAAGAACTGTAGGGGTAGACCAAGGTCAGAATATGTTAAACAGCTTGCCTCGGATGTAGAGTGTGGTAGCTATGTAGAGATGAAGCGATTAGATCAAGACAGGGAGGCATGGAGTGCTGCAACAAACCAGTCAAACGACTGAAGACTCAAACTCACACAACACACACACCCTGTCCGTTTGGTAAAGGTATGAGAGTGAAGATCTGCCCAATGTCAGTATTTACGGTAATGATCCCGGAGGTTGCTTGGATCCACGAAAAGTACCACCGTAGGTTATGTGGGTTAGAACTCACAAAAGCTGAAGGCAATGCGATAATGAGGCGTACTGGGTAAGGCTAGGAGTGAGGTAGTTTGACATTGCTGTCCAAGGTGGTTTGCGTGGTTGTAAGCGCAGACTGAGTGAATCTTGTACTCGAACAGCACTTCACAGGAGGGAGCTTCAACTGTAGGACACTGTTTTTTCAGCAATTGCTTCTTTTTACCCGCCGCTACAGCCCATATAGAACCCGAGCCTTGTCCAGTCGTCTCTCAATTTTGTCAGCGTTCCCCAATTCCTCCCTACTATTCTTCACAAACGGGCGGCTTCGGTGGCGTAGTTGGTAGCATGCTCAGCTTCTATGCCAAAGGTCGCGTGTTCAAGCCCTGCCGAAATCGTCGGATTTTTGAAGAGCGTTAAAAATCCTTCAGTATGCCTTCCTTCGGAGGGGAAGCAAAGCCGGCGGTCCCATGTCATAGATTTATGGCATGATAAAGAACCTTCCACTAATTACACTTGTGTGAAGCTAAATTATAGGTTATATTTGACTAACGCTCTTAGGTTCCAACGTTCGACGCCAGGAAGCAACTGCGGTGGCATCTAGTAACAAAGTTCAGAACTACCTGGCCATTGACGGTGGCGTTTGGTGTCAAAAGTTTGAACTACTTGAAAATCGAATGTCTGCAGTCCTTACTTGAATTAAAAACAGATAACACACACTAATACAACCATCACAATTAACACTGGTTACCAGACTGATTCTACACATATACAAAGTACACGGGGCTACAAGACCACGTTGTCGCAGACTCTAAACTGAGGAACCAACCAACCAATTTTCTCAATACCATCTCTACAGTTTTTCATCCTGACACCTTAGCCTTGGTCGTCCCATCGTGATCGACTACCGTCTTGTTTTGTAGCTAGCACCTTCCTTGACATACTCTGGTCATCCATTCTCTGTACATGTCCCAACCACCGCAACCTCTTTGCCTTAATATCTGTAGTGATTGATGGGTTCTTGTACAGTTGATACAGTTCTTCATTTGTTCGGATTCTCTACATGCCATTCTCGCATATTGCACCATATATCATCCGCAGCACTTTGCGTTCCCATGTATACAAAATATTTCTGCCTAACTTGTTGTGCTATTGTCCATGTCTCAGACACACACATATATATACAACGTGGACAGGCCAACAAGGACCACGCAAATATCACTTCTTTATAGGTCTAGTTTCCTTCTTTCTCTTCCAGAAGTCTTTCATCCTGGTCGACTGCGCAGCTCTTCTTTCAGCAGTCCAATCTCCTCTGTTGAGATTCTTTTTCTCCCCGACAAGAATTTTGTGGCCAAATTTTTTGTTTCTGTACTCTATTCGATTTAGATCATCTTTTTCAGTAATTTTGAATTTTTGAAGTTCTTCTTTCATTTGTTTTACATAGCTTCCTTGCCCTTTATAGTTCCAGATTTTATCAAAAATTTGTTTGTTTAACCTCGAGCAATCCTTGCGGACCATATGTCCACAGAACTGAAGTCACCGTTTTCTGATCTTCACTTCAAGGTTGTCGATTTTACTATACATTTCTGCATTGGATCTCAGTCTATAACCTTCCTGTGTTTTCCTAGGACCATAAATCCTTCTTAAAATTCTTATTTCTATCTTGAGCAAATTTCAGACACATATATTACGACTGGTTTTATAAATGTTCTGTAGACTGTCTACTTCAGCTGTCTTCAGTCATTAGAGATGCTCAGTATGTTAACGGAGACAATAGCAGCTATTCCCTGCAGCTATCCTGGCCTTTATCTCTGTTGGCACTATATTATCTTCAGTGATCATTCCTCCAAGAAATACTAAAACTGACTGACTCAAACCCTTCAAACTGCAGTAAATCTCCACTTAAATATTACTCGTGTTGAGTATATATTTAGTTTCTTCCTTATTTATGACCAAGCCTAAGGTGGCCGCTTCTCTTTCCTTAACTGCATAGTTCTCCAACAGATATTCCCTATTCCTTCCAAGCATAGGTACATCATCTGCAAGTGCCATAGTCTGGGTAGTTCTGTTGAAAATAGAACCAACTGGTTTGCTTTGGCAACTTTCTCATGATGGTCTCCAGAGCCAAATTGAATAATGTACAGTATATTACACAGAATCTCATTGGTTACGTCCTTGATGGATCGGAAAAACATTGGAATATTTATCATTAGCCTTTATTTTTCACGAGTCTAAATTGCAACAAAAATTGCATTGGCAGCTTATCTTATGAAGTCTGGCGGCTTCGGTGGCGTAGTTGGTAGCTTGCTGAGCTTCTATGCCCAAGATCGCGGGTTCAAATCCGTCCGAAGCCGTCGGATTTTTTAAGAGCGTTAAAATCCCTCAGTATGCCTTCCTTCGGAGGGGAAGTAAATCCGGCGGTCCCATGTCATGTTAAAGAACCTTTCACTAATTACACCTGTGTGAAGCTAAATTGTAAACAACAAGAATGTAAGCAACGCTCTTAATTCCTACGTTCGTTGCCAAGAGCCGACTGCGGTGGCGTCTGGTAGCTAAGTTCAGAACTAGTAGTCGTTGACGGTGGCGTTTGGCGGCAAAAGTAGGAGCTATCTGAAAAATTCAAAAGTCTGCAGTCCTTACTTGAATTAAAAAATAAATACACACACTAATACAGTCTTCACAATTAACCCCGGTTATCAGACAGATTCTACACACTCCCGAAGTGCACGGGGCTACATGACCGCGTTGTCGCAGCCCCTAAACTTAGGAACCAACCAACCAACTTCTGAAGTATGGAGGAGATACTGTAAATTTTCAAAATCAGTCAACCACTGAATAAGAGAGTATCTGATGGTACCTACCATTATCATGGCTTGTTTTTTTTTTTTTTCATAAATCCAATTGCGGGGTTCATGAGATGGGTGAAATTCTGAAAAAATAAATGAAAGAAAATGTCCTGACTTAATCACTCACTCATCATCGCCCAGCCAAAATTATTGAATTTAGAAACATGAAATTTTGGGGATATATTCGTTGTATGTCGAAAACGTCCACCACGGATGGATTTTTTTAATATTCATGTTCTGAAGGGGTGTGAAGGGAGTCAAACTTGCATTTCATTGATTAACAATATCTCACGAGTTGTTTCATTTGGGGAAGTGATATTCGGCATATACATTAATCAATAAAATAAGCAGACATGTGTCTAAGGGTTTATCGATATGGTGTATATTATGAGGTGAAAGGGATGAAAATTGGGGGTTGAAGGATTCTTAACGGAGCATGTATCTCTTTAACGACATTAGCAAGAAGTTTGAAACTCAGCGAAAATAGGTGTTCGACCGTTTTTTTTTCATAAATCCCATTTAAGGGGTTCATGGGGAGGGGTGAAATTCTCAAAAATAAATGAAAGAAAATGCCCTGACTGACTCACGCACTCATCATCGCCCAGCCAAAATTATTGAAGTTAGAAACATGAAATTTTGGGGATATGTTCACTGTATGTCGAAACCGTCCACTAAGGAAAGATTTTTGGATATTCAGGTTCTAAAGGGGTGTTAAGGGTTAAACGTCCATTTCATTGAATAACAATATCTCACGAGTGGTTTCATTTGGGGATGTGATACTTGGCATATAAACCAAGCATTAAAAATAAGCTGACACATGTCTAATGGTTTTTCGATGTAGTGTATATTATGAGTGAAAGGGGTGAAAAGTGGGGGTTGAGGGATTCCTAACGAAGCGTGCATCTCTTATGCGACATAGGCGAGGAGTTTGAAAATTAGAGGAAATCAATCAGCTTAATAATAAATATATAAATAAATAATTAAATAAATAGGTGTTCGACCGTTTTTTCATAAATCCAATTCAAGAGGCTCATGGGGAGGGGTGAAATTCTGGTAGAAAATCGTCCACTAAGGAAGGAGGATTTTTGTATATTCACTCTCATCGACCAACCAAAACTATTAAAGTTAGAAGAATGATATTTTGGGGATATGTTTGTTGTGCGTCGAAAACGTCTACTAAGGAGGGATTTTTGGATATTCAAGTTCTAAAGGGTTGTGAACGGGGTTAAATCTGCATTTCATTGAAGAACAATAGGACACGACTATGACGCGAGTGAAGCCGCGAGTACCTGCTAGTCTATTATATAAAACAAAGTGTCCTGACTGACTCATCATCCCCCAGCCAAAACTACTAAAGTTAGAAACATGAAATTTTGGGGATATGTTCGTTGTATGTCAAAAGCGTCCACTAAGGAAGGATTTTTGGATATTCAGGTTCATTGAATAACAATATCTCCCGATTGGTTTCATTGGGGCATGTGATAGTCGGCATATAAACTCATCATTAAAAATAAGAAGATACGTGTCTGATGGTTTTTCGATGTGATGTATATTATGAGGTGAAAGGGGTGAAAAGTGGGGGTTGAGGGATTCCTAATGGAGCGTGTATCTCGTAAACGACATAGGCGAGGAGTTTGAAACACAGCGGAAAAAATTCAGCTTAAAAATAAGTAAATAGGTGTTTGACCGTTGTTTCATAAATGCAATTTAAGGGACCCGTGGAGAGGGGTGAAATTCTGGGAGAAAAAAATCAAGAAAGAAAGTGTCCTAACTGATTGACTGACAGACTCACTCATCAAACTCAGGGGAAAAAATTGTTTAAAAATAAGTAAGTAGGTGTTCGACAGTTTTTTTATCAACCCAATTTAAGGGTTTCTTGGGGAGGGGTGAAATTCTGAAAAAAGAAAATTGAAAGAAAAAGTCCTGACTCACTCACCATCGCCCAGCCAAAATTATTGAAGTTAGAAATATGACATATTGGGGATATGATCATTGTATGTCTTAACCGTCCACTAAGGGAGGATTTTCGGATATTCGGGTTCTATAGGGGTCTTAAGGAGGTTAAACCTGCATTTCATTGAATAACAATATCTCCGGCTTGGTTTCATTGAGGGATGTGATACTCGGCATATAAACTCATCATTAAAACTAAGAAGACACGTGTCTGAGGGTTTTTCGATGTGGTGTATATTATGAGGTGAAAGGGGTGAAAAGTGAGGGTTGAAGGATTCCTAATGGAGCGTGTATCTCTTAAACGACATTGGCGAGGAGTTTGAAACTCAGCGGAAGAAAATCAGATTAAAGATAAGTAAATAGGCGTACGACCGTTAATTTTTCATAAATCAAATTTAAGGGGTTCATGGGGAGGGGTAAAATTCTGAAGAATAAAAAATGAAAGTAAATGTCCTGACTCACTCACTCATCATCGCCCAGCCAAAATTATTGATGTTAGAACATGACATTTTGAGGATATGTTCGTTGTATTTCAAAACCGTACACTAAGGGAGGATTTTCGGATATTCAGGTTCTAAAGAGGTCTTAAGGGGGTTAAACCTGCCATTTATTGAATAACAATATCTCACGAGTGGTTTCATTTGTGGATGTGATACTCGGCATATAAACTAATCATTAAAAATAAGCAGACATGTGTCTATGGATTTTTCGATGTGGTGTATATTATGAGGTGAAACGGGTGAAAAGTGGGGGTTGAAGGATTCCTAACGGAGCAGGCATCTCTTAAACGACATAGGCAAGGAGTTTGAAACTCAGAGGAAACCAATCAGCTTAATAATAAATAAATAAATAAATAAATAATAAAATAAATAGCTGTTCGACCGTTGTTTCATAAATCCAATTTAAGGGGCCCATGGGGTGGGTCGAAATTCTGAAAAAAGAAACTTCCACTGAGGAAGGATTTTTGGATATTCACTCTCATCGACCAACCAAAACTATTGAAGTTAATGATATTTTGGGGATATGTTTGTTGTGTGTCGAAAAAGGCCAATAAGGAGGGATTTTTGGATATTCAGGTTGTAAAGGGGTGTTAACGGGGTTAAACCTACATTTCATTGAATAACAATATGACACAACTATGACGCGAGCGAAGCCGCGGGTACCTGCTAGTAAAATTATAAAATACAAATACACACACTATTACATTATCACAAGTTATCAGACAAATTCTACACACACTAAATTACACGGGCCCCAATGAACATGGTGTTCAAACCCCTCAAAAGTAACAACAACTGAAGAAATGGCTTCTACTGTATATGTTTCTTAATAAGCTGGGCCTTAATTGTTATAATACCAGCGGATATTATTGTTCTGGTCTTAAGCCCAGTAGCATTATGGAAATCGATTCAGGAAACGATGAAATGGTATCGCCAGAGGCCACAGGAGGCTCTTGGTAATGAGACGTTGAAACACACTGAACGTGGGATGCGAGGTAATTACTGTTTCTCTTGAGGCATCGAGAGTGAGAGTCAACAGTCTCGTGTTTCTTGCTAAAACAAACACAAACCTTACTGCATTATTTTGTATAGCTGAGTGTCTCATCGTGAAAGAGACGTAATTCAACAAAACAACAAATTAAGTACTCGAACTCCCAAGTCGGTACTACTGCCTTAGGTGGCAAGGAGCAGTCAATACAACCATCTTAAACCTTAGGGCCCTTACACACGAGCGTTTTACTGTTGACTGCAAAAATACGGTTCTTTGTCGCCGTCTCGACCACTTCCATAGTTCAGTACAGCCACATTTTGTGGCCACACCAGCGTCAAAATATGGTCGGACTAGGTTCACAGCGGATGGAGTTATACGAGGCACGTCCAGAAAGTAAGTTTCGTTTGGTAATAAAATTGAATTGTGTACATATACAGAAAAAATATTTATTGCACAACATTCTACACCTCTTAAACTACTTTTCCACATAACTGCCGAACTTTTGCAGGCATTTGTCATAGAGTGGCACAAGTTTTTGGTTACCTTCTTCATAGAAGTTTGCCGCCGACCGTAAACGAGAGTGAAGACTCCCCTGTAAGATATCCTACCGTTTGGCCACCACTGTTAGGCAAATTGCGTATGTGGTCGGGAGAACTCCTAAACATACGCAGTTCTCCTGGTAAGCACGCAATTTGCCTAACAGTGGTGGCCAAACGGCAGGATATCTTACAGGAGAGTCTTCACTCTCGTTTACGGTCGGCGGCAAACTTCTATGAAGTAGGTATACAAAAACGTGTGCCACGCTATGACAAATGCCAGCAAAAGTTCGGCAGTTATGTGGAAAAGTAGTTTAAGAGGTATAGAATGTTGTGCAATAAATAATTTTTCTGTATCTGTACACAATTTAATTTTATTACCAAACGGAACTTACTTTCTGGACGTGCCTCGTATATTGGGTTTTAATAATGTCGTTCGGTATGTGGAACTTCGGTCATTCACAGTATGGATTCTGAAGAGGAGGCTGTACTTCACATGCTCATGCGAAGACGAAATTTAAAACAAAGGAAAACGCGAAGAATGTGGATACATCCAATTGTAGAGGTCTGGCAACAGTTTGGGCATTTTAATTCTTTATATCACGAACTTTGCAACTATCCGGATACATTTTTCCAGTTCTTCAGAATGTCTAAATATTTTTCAATGAGCTACTACTGGAAATTTAACCAATTATTTCAAGGACACATACTGTGATGAGGAAAGCCATATCGACAAATGATCGACATGATGATTACTGCGAGCGGAAACTTGCCACGATGTGGCTGACATGTGCCCGTGTGAAAAGGAAAGCACTGCAGTCGGGAAGTGTGGTCAGTGGACGGGATCGGCTACAGCTAGCGAAAGTGATGTGGTCGTGAAAGCGTTCGGCTGTATAAGGGTAAGTATGTTTCCCATTGCATTATACACCCTCTGTCTGAGAAGCTCGGTTAATGGGTCTGTATTACGAACGGATTGTTGGCTTACCGGAAACAGTCGTAACTATCCTTTGAAGTAATCCCCGTGGATGGTTATGCACGTCTTAGAACGGCTGTACAATTCCTAGCATAGTCTTCCGGAGGGATAGCCTTCAGTTGGGTCGTCACATTACGTTGGATGTCCGAAATGTCCGAAAACCTCTGGTCCTTCAGGGCTTTTCGGCGACCTTGGATCCCGATACTCCAAACTTTGACGCTTGCCTTCGAGGTCGTAACTCAGGCACCAGGTCTCGTCACCCGTGACGATGGTTTTCAGAACCATTCCATTCCACGGAACATTCACACTTCTCACTGCCACCCGTCGAACAGGTGTGCACGTGTTGCATACAGTCACCCTTCTCACTGCCACCCGTCTATCAGGTGTGCAAGGCAGGTTGCATAAATTTACGCTTCTCTCTTGCTTTCAATTTAGAGTTTTGACGACCCAAACTGAAGGCTATTCCTAAAGAAGACTATGCCAGGAGTTTCCAGGACTTGTTCAGTCGTTCTCAGAAGTGCATAACCATCCACGGGGATTACTTCGAAGGGCAGTAACGGCTGTTTCAGGTAAACCAACGATCCGTTCGTAATTTAGCCCATTACCCGAACTTTTCTGACAGAGGGTGTGTGATAACGGCACGGTGGCGACAAGCGACCACAAATGACCAATTTTCGCAGTCGACAACGACGACAGAAAAACGCTCGTGTGTAAGGGCCCTTAGGCTTGACATAAGTGGCAGGTACTGTATATTATCTACTCATTGTGGTTCTCCCCCAGGGGTTCACATCTAGTGGGACGTGGGTTGGCGACCACGGGGCCCCAGCTGAGTCCGGCATTGCTTCCACTTACTTGTGCCGGCTCCTCTCCGTCTTCTTTCCTGTCGACATCACTTGTTCAACTCTTGTTCTCTTCCGACCCCGACGGTATTAGGGTATCCGAGGCCTAGGGAGTCTCTTTCTTTCCCGCCTTAATTGGCCCTTGTCTCATCGTTTCTGATACCCTCCTTCTGCGAGAGGTCAGCCTTCTTTTTCTTTTCATGTTATCTCCTGCCTTCTGCTCAAGGCCCTCAAGGAGGCCGCGTGTATGTAGCCCCTCCACTTTTGGTGCACCCTAGATAATGCACACCCTCAGGGGCTCACGGCTGGTGAGTTCGGGAGTTGGCGGCCTCGAGGGATTCCTGAGCTGGGTCCGTTTTCCCCTTTTGCCCTTTTGTCCCTTCCCTTCGGGGTGGACCCTCTCCTCTTTCACTTTCCTATCTGCCTTTCATGGCTCTCCTTCCTTCCAAGTCCCTCAACCCACAATCTTCGAGGGTTGAAGGCATTTCTGTCCTGTCATTTATTTGCCTTATTCTTCTTTAGTTTTCCATTAATTCTTCTAGTATGTAGGTTAGTAGATAGTTTTAGTTTTAAGTTTGCATTTCATTTTCATCACGATGACCCAAACCATCAGGGGTCGATAACCTAGATGTTAGGCCCCTTAAAACAACAATTATCATCATTATCATCATCATCATTGTGGTTGATAAGTTGTGGGGCGCAGTCTTCTGCCAGAGGAGAGTGTAATAGAGGGGCGTCAAATAAATGGTACACCATCAATTTTAAAGTAGAAAACAATTCCTAGCAGATAAAGTAGTGGTACCATCTTGGCAAAAACGTAAAATGTTGCACTGTCCTCAATTGTGCCAACCGTTGAGGGGCTAATGGGCCAGGAACGGTTTCAAATTGTGAGTCTTAGGAAGCTCTATCAAACTAAAAAAGCAAATGTTGAAAATCGCTTCCGGCATAAATAGAGTTTCGAGAAGATAGCCTAAAATAGGCTCTTTCTTTACGTGTTAGCCTATTTTCAATTTTGAAAAAATAGGCTTATGAGATCACCTTTTGTCCGTGTGTCTGTGTGTGCGTGTGTATGTGTGTGTGTGTGTGAAGTGTGTGTGTGTGTCCCTAATAATTTCTAAACGGTGGGAGCGATTTCAATGAAACTCGGTAGGTTCATAGCACTATTCCGGGTGACCCCGACCGTGCCCTTCAAATTTTGTTATGTCTCACCAATCCAACATGGCGGCTATGCGAATTATTTCACCAGCATTCAATATCTCCGAACCTATTCCCGATATCAGCCTGGAATTTATTACGGTGATAAAGGGAACAACTAGAAGTTCACCTATGTGACTTTTGAAAAACTGGTAACTACAAAACCAACATGGCGGCCACGCAAATTTACGACATTTAAATAGACGTTTCTCGCGATTTAACCAACCAAACGCAATAAAACTTGGTACAGTATATGTTCATACACATTGTAATGCACCGACATCTAAGTTCGTTCAATTGTTTACATAACCAAAAGATGGCGGCTGTGCGAAATATTTCACCGGCATTCTATATATCTGAAACTATTAGCGGTATCACCCTGAAATTTTGTACGGAGATAAAGGGCTTTACTGGAAGTTCATGTATAAGACTTTCAAAAACCGGTTAACTACAAAAGGAACATGGTGGCCAAGCGAATTTGAAAATTTTAAATAGACCTTAGTCTCGCGATTTAATGTTCCAAACGCAATGAAATCTGGTACAGGAAATGTTTATACACATTGTACTGTACTGGTATCTAATTTAGTTCAATTGTTTACATAACCTCAAGATGGCGGCTGTGCGAATTTTAAAATTAAATTTTTATATCTTGTGTTGTAATCATGCGATCAAACTGAAAGTTTGAATAATGAACCTACGCAATAATTTTCCTTTATTGGTACATGACTCTATGGCCTATACATTTAACAATCCAACATGGCGACCATCCGAAATATTTAGACGGCTCTGAATATCTACTGAACCCTTGCAAAGAAGATCAATAAGGGTTCACTACGAATCTATTATAGCAATCAAACTGATTATTTTTATGTTCATAGGGGCTATGAACTTAATTCACCTATAGGACTTAAAATAACCTGGTGATCACAAATCCAACATGGCGGCGACGCGAATTATAAATATTCACATGAAAGTTTCTCGCAATTTAACCATCCGAGTGCAGTGACACTTGGTACAGTAAATCCTTATACGAATGTTAAACCACTGGCATCTCATTTATTTCAATTGCTTTTATAACCACAAGATGGCAGCTGTGCGAAATTTTAAAATCTCCTTGTTTCTTTATGCGTCCTAATCATGCGATTGAAGTTTGAACGCTACACTTACACAATGTAACAGTAACAGTGCATAACTCTAGAACCTACATATTTAAAATCCAAAATGGCGACCATCCGAAATATTTAGTCGGTTCTCAATATCTACGAATCTATTACAGCAATCAAACTGAAATTTTGTATGTTGATAGTGGCAGTTAACATAAGTAGGATATATGAAAATAGGCTGTATAGTTCTTCACGGAACTACTTGTTTTTTTTTTCATTTTGATAAATCCTGGCCAAATTAACTTATTTACATAATTTTTTCTTTAATGCGTTCCTTGGTGTGGTGTTTTTCTAAACTTTCGAAAGATATTCACACCGGAATTAGTTATAAGGGCTTAAGTGAAACTCTGAATTGACTCTCACTTGCGCTCGTAGTGGTAGAAAAGGCAAACTGATAATCTGAAACTGCTCCGTGGCTAAATGGTTAGCACGCTAGGCTTTGACCCGTAGTGCCCCGAGTTCGATTCCCGGCCGAGCCATCAAGGATTTTAATCACCTGCGGTTAAATCCCGTGGCTCGGGTACTGGGTGTATGTGACGTCTTCACCATCACTTCATCTGCATTACGACGCGTAGGTCGCCCACGGGCATCAACTAGAAAGACCTGCACTCGACCTCTCCGGAGGCAACACGATCATTCATTCATTCATTCATTCATTCATTCACCGGATTTGATTGAGTTTCATTGACTCACACTAGCGTTTGTTGTGGTAGAAAATGCAAACTGGCATCGGGATAACGCGGGTTTGAATCCCACCTCGACCGTCCTGAAAGTGGTTTTCGTGGTTTCCCATTTTCACCACCAGACAAATTCCAAGTACACGGGACTAAATGACCACGATGTCACAAAGTTCCTGAAGAATCAACAACATCAACAACAGGAATCAAACCTTCCCCGGAGAATCGAAAAGTGTATCCCGTTCCAACACTCGAATGAGAATTATTTTTCAGTACTGTAGGATGTATTTTCATTCCAGTCCACATTACTGCAAGGCGTCTGAAATCGAGGTCCATGTCAGTTACCTAAAACCTCTGCGATTTACGATTTAAGATGCACCCTGAAATATCATAAACAAAGTGTTTCACGAAGTATATTGTTGTTGTTGTTTTATTTAAAGGGTTGATTATCATGGTATTTGGCCTGAATATGTGGGTGTGCGTAGAAGTATATCAGAATATCTATAGATTGATATTGTGGGGGTCTGTAGTAATGTGTGTAGTTGTAACTGAAGCTTGGAATGGGAAGGAGGCGGCTATGGCCTTGGGTTTGGAACCAACCCGTACTTTGTTTGGAGTAGAAGTGGGACACTACGGAAAACCACTTCTAAAGTAGCTGAGGGTAGACTCGGGCCTACCTAATCTCACATTTGCTTCACGATGGTGAGTGAACTCCGTCCCAACCCTCAGACCCGAATTACATTTCTTAGGAGAGTCTGGAATCGATCCGAGGACCTTTGAGGTCGGAGGCCCAATACGCATAGAAGGCAGTGCTTGACTGTGAAAAACGTTTGGGAAACAATGCTCTATATACTCCTTTATATGAAACTATGAATTTTGATTAGACGGGACTTGAACTGTGGTCGCTTGGGACTAAAGACTAAGAGTGCTGCTTGACAAGATGTTCTCTAAAGTTGTATAAGAGAAGCCACACTGGTAGGCAAGAGTTACTACTTGGCCTCCTGGGAGGACCAACTTCAACTTTACTCCATACATATGTAGTCAGTGACGAGACGGGCTAAAATGGGAAAAGTTGTGCTAGCGAAAATACATAAGTTTGTTTCAAGTCGTAAGTCGCACTTGTCTACCTCTCAAGGAGTTTACACACGTGGATCCTCCCAGTTCACTATTCCTTGTATCGCTGAGACAGCTGACGTGTTTTAATTATCATATTTATTAGGAAAACGCTTTCGAACATGGGAAGTATACAATCACATACTGTAAATTAGGAGTTGTAACAAGAATGTAATTTGTCTTACAATCGGTTTATTACATAACACCGTAATTCTTATTCCATTGATTCCGTCTGCTCCCTTACAACTTGTAATTAATTATTATTACTTTTCATTTACAACCCACACATTTAACATGTTCAGAAAGGAGTAAATAATTAACCAAGCCGGTTAACATATCACAGCAGTAGTTTTGTTGTTGTTGTTTCTTATTTTAGGAGCTAGGATATCGTGGTCATATAAACTCTCGTATGTGTGTGTGTGTGTTTGGAATTTGTGTGATAACCTGTGATATTATTATGGTTGTACTGGTGTGTGTATTTGTAATTTAGGGATAGGTTTGGGAAGGAGGCAGCCGTTGCCTTAATTTAGGAACCACTCCAGCATTTGCCTTAAGTAGAAGTAGGGAATCCACATAAACCCACTTCCAGGATGGTAGAGCAATTTAGTTGTTTTGTCCTGGATCCGATGATGTTCGTTCGACGAACGATACACGTCATCCTTGTCTCTCCCATTTTAATATTGTAATCTGTGCAAATAAAAGTTAATCACATGTATATTTTTCAGGCAGAGTCTTACTATTTCCCGCCTAATTTAATTTGGGCATTAAATCACGTTGACGTACTGAAGGTCATCAGTCCCTCCAGGCAAATGCCGAGATAGGCTCTTACTTCAAGTCTCGGGGCAACTACCTCGTCCCTGTCCCTAATACGTCATTACTACAGTCATCACATAAACACAAATTATCAGACTCGTTCAACAGAAACCAAAGTACACGGGGCTGATCGCCAAGGTGTTCCAAGCCACGAAAATCAATTAACTCCCTTCGAAGCGACCATATAACTGTTCAGTGAAGACGTGAAAATGTGACAGCAGTCGGGATTCGAGCCAGAATCTCCTGCTGCCAGGGCAGGTGCGTTTAATCACTTAGGTCTTCACAAATGCAGCAGTCAATCTCCTGGTTTAGCGGCTAGCGTTCCTTGTGGTCACCCCAGAAATCCGGGTTCGATCTCGGCTCTGCCAAGAAATATAATTCTGGTCTGAGGGCTGGAGCAGGGTACAGCCTCAAGGGGCAAAACTGACTAGAGGTGGATTCGGTTCCCACCTCAGCCATTCTGGAAGTGGTTTTACGTAGTTTCCCACTTCCACTCCAAGCAAATGCCGGGATGGCCGTCTCCTATCCAATCCTCGCACTGATTTACAAATCGCCACCTCGTTGCGTAGTGACTAGCGTTCTTGGCTGTCACCCCGGAGGTCCGGGTTCAATACCAAGCTCAGCCAAGAAGTGTAATTCTGGTCCGAGGGTTGGAACGAGGTACACTCAGCCTCGTGAGGCAAAACTGAGAAGAGTCGGGTTCGATTCCCACCTCAGCCATCCAGGAAGTGGTTTTCTGTGGTTTTCCCAGTCCTACTCCAGGTGAATGCCGGGATGGTTCCTAATGTTTTAAGGCCACGGCCGCCTGCTTCCCAATCCTCATCTGAATTACAATTACACACATCAATACAGCCACACAATAACACAGGTTATCAGACGATTTCCACACACTCCCAAGTACATGGCGCTACCGCTACATGACCACGATGTCAAATGAAACAACAACAACAACAATAACAATCAATGCGGCATTGCTCCAACCGTGGCACAACAGCGCCTCACTAACTGAGACTTGTAATGTTAAGTTATGAAGCCATTCTTTCAGTGTTGACAATACAAACTGTAAGTTATTACTCTTCAGTCGGTCAACACAAATTTGCTATTTGTTTAAAAAGAGTGCTTAAACAAATGAACAAGATGATAGCCCCTGGCAGAGCTGTGTCGCGTCCAGCCCGTATTACAATAGACCCGGGCGGGTAGTCTATACATATGGTGCACACAACCCATTATGCAATGAGGATTGATAATAATTACTTGCCACGGTGGGTGAGTGGTCAACGTGTCGGTCTACTAAACCCCAAGCTTGCAGGTTCGCTCCTGGCCGTGGTAAGTGAATTTTGAAAGGCGGCAAAAATTACGACTCGCATGTCATACGATGTTGGCATGTCAAAGAACCCATTTGAATTCAGTAGGCCGCGTTCATAATGGCAAAATTAATGTTGGGAGTTTCCGCCAACACAAAGTTCCTCATTTCTCTACTAGAAAGCGCTATAATGTCCAAAGAGCTTAGATATCTAACCTCCTTGACTTTCATAGTGCTACATGGAACAACAAAATTTGACATGCAAGCTACCCTCTGGGTGTCAAATAACAAAGCTTGCACCCGGCACCTCGAGGCCATACGATATTATTATTATTATTATTGAAAAGAATATTCAAATGGGATTACCAGCAGCAGTGACGAATTGCAATTTGATTTCATAAATAACGACAATTTGTTTAAAAAGTGCCTTTAAACAAATAATAGTACATTGTGCAACGAGCCTATAATGGCTATAATTAAGACACGAGTATGTTTATAAAACGAGCGTATGCCAGTTTTATAATTTCCATACGAGTGTCTTAATTACCATTATAGGCGATTAGCATACGACTGTTTATGTTCGACGATAATTATAACTTTATTATATGTTTTAACATAAATATTCATAAATATCTGTGGGATTCAGTTAATTCAGTTATTAGTGAACAATTGGTGACTGAACAGAGCGCATGCGTGGTCAAGGCACTCCGGAAGCAGAGACCATTCACTTTGCTTGATAACACAGAAATATGTTGGATTTTGAGCGCATGCGTGAAGGTATCCTTATCTAATTGGCCACACAACTGTTTCTTGAGTTCTGATTGGTGGGAGAAACTGTTTCATAATGAAAAATAGTGTTATAATGAGCCTCATTATAGTACAGTTTTCTGACATATAACGTTTACATTTCGACATCGTCGAACATAAACATATTTATAGAAGCCCGCACAACAGTAAACCCGGGCGGGTGGTTAACGAAATTGCGAGATTTCTCGCACTCTCCTGTATTACGTATTATCACTATTATAGCATTGGCTCAGCTGGCTAAAGCGCAGCGTTAGGTCATGGGACCAAGCTCTCTGCTGACTCGGTAGACGCGTGGGTTCGAGCCCCACCGTCGGCCGTCCTTGAAATGGTTTTCCGTGGTTTCCCATTTTCAACACCAGGCAAATGCTGGGACGGTACCTTCTGATAGGCCACGGCCGATTCCTTCCACATCCTTGCCCAGTTTAATTCATCTTCACCCATTCCATCTCTCATCCCACGGGCGTCGAATAGAAAGACCTGCACTCGGCCTCTCAGGAGGCCGCACGGAAAAAAAATATTATAATGGGACCAACATAAGATCCTGCCCCATTATAAAAGTTATCATACCTAATACCTAGGTACCTACATATAATTTTTCCCGTTTTAACGGGGTCGGGGATGAGATGTGATTTAAGTCTATGTGGCGGATGGCTTTTACCACCGAATGCCCTTCCTGATGCCAACCTCATGTGAAGAGTTACTAAAAGATGAAATGATTGAAGATGCATGCAACTGAGCAAGGATGTGGAAGGAAGCGGCCCTGGACCTGTCAGAAGGTACCGTTCCAGCATTTACCAGTAGTTGAAAATGGGAAACCACGGAAAATCACTTCATGGAAGGCTGACGGTGGGGATCGAACCCAGTTCTAGTGACTCCACATATAGCTTGGCCCCATGGCCTAGAACTGCGCGTTAGCGAGCGTAGCTACCGCTGGCGGTGTTACTTATTGTTCATATGTTACTATATTCGAATTGATGCCAATGGCCATAGCAGGGCATATTAATTGAACACCCGTAGGCTCCCCAACAAGTTCCAACTAGGGCTACCAGGCGCCACTGTCATTGACACCCAGCGATGAACGTTGGAACTTGATAGACCGTTTCTAACCAAATAACCTAGAAATTTTGACTACACACTACCAATTGTAGTGGTAGGTTCTTTTACATGCCATAAATATATGACATGTGCCCACCGGCTTGACTTTCCCTCCAACGACTTCGACCGGGTTTGAACCCGCGATCTTGGGCATAGCAGTTCAGCATGCTACCGACCACGCCACCATAGCCAGTGTACATTGTATCTCCCCCAGTCTTTGGGCAAATTCATGTTAACTTACTGAAGAGCTACAATTGACAGTAATACTTGTAAGTACTCGGGGTTGGATCCAATTTGTGGTCACATTTTGAAATCTTACTCAACAGATAGTGTGAATTATTAATATTTGGTAAGCTTTGTCAGTAATGACAGCCTTTTAATCCAGGAAGCACTAATTAATTAATCTCCTGGTTGACTAGGAATCTGCCCAATTTAGCAAATCCGAGCAAGTCATTGTAATGGGACTGTACACGTTTCTCAGTCCCTTCAGGCGTTCTCATTAATAATATTATAGCTTTCAATGCAAATACTAGTAAAATAATTATCCACATCTAATTAGCTTTGTTAATATTTCTGTGTCTTACAGATAAATGGGACAAAAGACAGGTGAATGTGATGTTATTAATAATTTGAGACTCAAATTCCCCCCAGAAGCCCGTTCTCAATCCGGAGGTTTGCTCCGCTATAATATTCAACTGTAATAAGTTATTCATTAGAACTCTGAAGAGGAGCGTCTTCGCAAGCTCTCTACACGTATTATTTGCCTGCAGCACGATCAAAGCTAGTTTGTCTATTTAATTTTCCTGGAATGAATCCTGTAAAAGTATGTCAGGATACGGGTTATTACGGGTTATTACAGGATGTAAAGTAAGTTTTAATAATACCAAGCCAGGAGTGGAAATAGCCTACAAAATAAGCTCGGTCGCCTGAATCTGGCTAGCTGAGAGCTTTGTATCTGTTTTTCCTTCTTGAATGATGTTATTGTTAATTGATGTTAGGGGCTTGGAATACCTTGATCATCTGCCCCGTGTACTTGGTTGTGTGCTATATTTGTCTGTTAACCTATGATTCTATAGTCATTCTACTGTCGACCAAAGTATTATGTGCACTCGAGTTTGAAGGTTGTTTGTGAAGTAACCAATAGACCTACATAAAATCCAATACCATCATCATTTTCGTCGTTGTATTTTACGTTAGGTCATGTAGGTTTGGAATTTTTAATTTATATTTTAATATTTTTATCGCAGTTGGAACACAAAAAGTGCACTTTTTAAGCGTGTTTCAACCATTCGTCACATTTAAGAATTATTATCTCAAACATCCGTCATCAGATCGAATCCAAATTTTAACACAATATACATTGGAATGTTGTATAACTGATTTATTGATTTCAAAATTTTGTGTGTCCAAGAAACAAAGTTGTTATCTTTTACGTAAGGTAACTTTTTCTCGGCTCGGGGTGGTTGGAAAATGTAGTTCTTGGTTGCGTTGTAATCGTTATACATCAAAATGTTATGCTGTATGACTGTAAAATACGTAAATTAATTCACTTATTTTATATCGGTGTGTATTTGTACGAGGAAATAACACATGGTTCACCAGCTAGCCGTTCCGGGAAAAGCTGTACAGCGTTGCCGAAATGGTGCCCACACGCATCATGGCGCGTCTCGCTTGGAAGTGATGGGCTCCATCTCAGCAACGCTGTACAGCTTTCCCCAGAGCGGCTAGCTGGTGAACCATGTGTTATTTCCTCGTACAAATACAAACCGATATAAAATAAGTGAATTAATTTACGTATTTCACAGTCATACAGCATAACTCTTTGATGTATAACGATTACAACGCAATCAAGAACTACATTTTCCAACCACCCCGAGCCGAGAAAAAGTTACCTTACAACAATGATAACAGCTTTGTTACTTGAAAACACAAAATTGTGAAATTAATAAACCAGTTATACAACATTCCAATGTATATTGTGTTAAAATTTGGATTTGATCTGATGACGGGCTTTTGAGATAATAATTCTTAAATTTGACGCATGGTTGAAACACGCTTAAAAACGTGCACTTTTTGTGTTCCAACTGCGATAAAAATATTAAAATATAAATTAGAAAATTCAAACCTACATGAACTAACGTAAAATAGAACGACAAAAATGTTGATGGTATTGGATTTTATGTAAGTCTATTGGTTACTTCACAAACAACCTTCAAACTCGAGTACACATAATATTTTGGTCGACAGTAGAAGGTGTGCAGGTTCATTTAGTAGCTCCCCTTAATCTAATCGCCCAAGTTCATCATAATGTCCCGTGGCTCATGATCTCAAGATTAACGGTTACGTTAAACTACAAGCTTCCTTCCTTCCTTCCTTCCTTCCTTCCTTCCTTCCTTCCTTCCTTCCTTCCTTCATCATAATGTCTTGAGTGGTTCTTGTATGATGATGAAACATTAAGACCGATTCACAGATGTGCCCTATCAGATGACGCTGCTTGTGAAGTTCCTTAGTCTATAAAGCCCTGAACCTTATCAGCTTGCACACAATTGCTATATTCACAACTAGCAACCCACTCCGGCTTCGCCCGGTATCTTTAATGGTTTACCCAGCGTAAGTTTAAAAGAAACACGGACGGCAGGTTTTTATCGACTCGATTGACTGAAATCATAACTTCTCGGCTTTCTTTGGTCATAATTTAATACTTTTCTATAGAAACCTTCCTCAACGAATCCTTTACAGAATAGTGAAATCCGCATCAAAATCCATCTAGTGATTGTCGAGATTTCCCGTGAAATCCAAGAATCGGAGACTTAGTTTTAAACTATGTAGAGATACATGAAAATGGTATAGCCTAACTATGATCCATGGAACTACAGTAAATATTAAGGTTCTATATTAATCTCTACTCCTGATGATAGATTGAACATATCACCTGGAAATATATAGAACAAATTTTCTTGTCGGTAATTTCTTAAGCTTACTTACAAGACACTGGCATGATGTCATGTCTTCCATCGCAGTCCTGAGGCACTGTGAAGCGTCTGCTGCCCGTTCTTTTCTTCATATAGTCCATTCGCGGTGTTGCTATCGGAGTGTTCGATAAGTGAACACAGAACAGTACTCCTATTAAGATAAAAGAGCTCAGTCTGCGCTTTAAATTATGCAAGCACATCCTACAAGTATTGTCCATTAGCACTTCCGTACTTCCGGTGTTCGCCGGATATTCGCCTTCCACTTTCGCTGGCCACTGTTTTCCTTTTCTCCTGCTCCACACATCCAATAAAATTCCTTCGTCCCTGATATTGCATTCTGATGTCTCGCCCCTCGCTTGGGGAAGGGTAGTCCGTTTCCCAGCAAAACCTCACCGTTATGTGGTCGAGTTGGCTCCGTTACCCGATCGTCTTTGACCGCGGCCTGCTCACCGCCCCTTTTTAATTTCTTTCATTTCGAAGCTACCACCTATTCCAAGGGTTGCAGTGTTGGCAACTCTCACTCATTGCAAAAAATGAAGAGGTGTGATAGCAGAGTGGTAAAACTGCTTGCCTCTCACTGAGTAAAATCTAATACCCTGGAATACTGTTAGTGGCCCTAAGAAAGTGGCTCTTTCAATCCCAAGCAATTGTTTTCCATCTGGCCACACAATTGTGTGGATACATATTTTATTGTTTTATTTCTTAGTTGAGATCACCTTTGGGCTACAAACCGGCCTGCATTGACTGTGTGAGTTACTGGCTGCATGGAACTCCAATATGAAACTCCTTTTGTATTCCATGAATTTCTGAGATCTGTTTCCTTTTATCTATGGACAACATGGCTGCCAGCAACCACCGACCTCGATGTAAATATTAGTAATTAGATTTGTAATTACTTGAGCAGTAAATTAACTGTCAGGATACTAAATAAATTATTGTATTTTTATATGTTATATCACATTCCATATATAATGCTCATACAAATCTAATTACTAGTACTTACGTCAAGGTCATTTGCTTGTTCGCAGCCATGTTGTCCATAGATGAAAAGCAAACAGATCTCACAACTTCATCGAATGCAAAGGGAGCTTCATATTGGAGTTCCATGTAGCCAGTAGGCCATTTTGGAGCCCAAAAGTGATCTTAACTAAGAAATAAATATAAAATACGTACTAAGACAACACGTGGCCAGGGATTGAAAGGGATATAGTCCCTGGGTTGAGTGCTAGGCCTGAGTTACAACATTCGTGTTCTACATAGCTTTGTCTACGGTATGGCGTATTGCACTTTGTCAGTTGACAGTGGGACATTGAGGCATTACTACACCAACTGCTAAATTAATCTGAATTATTGTCACTACCTGAACTACTTATCACTCAATTAGCACGCTGGTTACACCATTACAACCTCCTGGGCGTAGAAACCACGGATCAGTGCTCCAGCAATTAATTTCAGTTGTGTAATAAAGCTAATTTATCTTCACTTGGTCAGTTTGCTACTGAAAATACTCTGTGGATACTTTAACAGAGGTGAACATAATTGATAAAAGAATTCATATTCTAATAGAGGAAGGTCGTCTATATTGAACCGTTGCCTAACTCGTACCACTAACGTAACATCTAAGTTTGTGGTAGAGTGTGACATCTGGTGGATTATTACAAAAGCAAGAGCTATCCCTCGCCATGTTGACAGTTGTGAGAAGAGCAGAACAAACGACGGTTGAGTTACAGTGAATTATGCAAATTTAGTGTGTTGCATATAACTTTCCAATCTCGTGGTTAGGAGACGAAATGCAATGAGGAACGTAATCACAAATAATAATATATGTGGAGCGTGATCTATGTTCATTCGTCCTCTTTTCCGTGAGGATTTGAATTTGTGCTCTTAATGATTCGCCTGCATGAAGATGATAAGAATAAAATGGCGAAGTTGCCTGGATTGTACTATGAGGTGTTTCCTATGTTGTACCGGTACTGCCCCCGTAATTGAATTATGTAGAGACCACGGTGGCTATATTTGAAATTATGATTAGAGTTATGGCTGTCATAGTTATGACGTGGGTAGTCATGACGTAAGCACGGATGACGTAAATGTTATGCCAGCAAGCTACTTGAGCTGAGATTCTCAGTGACGTCAGCATTTTTGTCCAGAATGTTCCAAGATGTACGACGCAGTCGCAGGAAACGAGGAATTCTGCTGAGGAAGAAACTATGCTATTGGAGGAGAGGCATGAACCAATGAACGATAGTTTAAAGGAAGACGGAGATTGCTGAAACTATGGTATTTTTATGACTTTTTGAATGCAGAATTGTGGAAATACATTTGCAGTAAAAGCATTGATTTGGAATTTTGATGAAATTTATTTTCAGTTTTTGAATTTTGAAAATCCGTCATGTATTAACGAAGTTGGAAGTTCTAGCGATGACGTAGTATCACGCTTTGGAAGGGATGGTAACGCCCCTCGAGAAGGTAATAAAAGGGCTTGCGCAGAAGAGAGGAACCTCTTCTCTTCTCTTCTCTTTCGTTCGCTGATCATTCTGAGATCTAATGCTCAGATCATCGAAAGTCATTTTATTATACATTCAATATAGTGAGACATCAAAGTGAACAGCAAGTGAAAAGAATCGTTTTTATAACGCGTGGCGAGGCCACTTTGTTAACGAGAACCAGGTCAAACTAGGTGAAGTTGAAACGGACCTTAGAAAGCTTCTATAAGTTTAACTTCAAACAGTTAGCGGTCTACGATAACATAATTGTATGGTGCAGTACTACATGCAATTATAGAGAAAAGCTGAACAATTTCGACCGAGTACTTCAAAAGATATTAGCAACTTTATACGACTGGCAAAAGTGATTATCTCGCCACTAGAGAAACACTTTTGTATAAGCCAGAAACAACGCAAGGCTAACGCTGTGAGTGGAGTAGAAAAGACTTCAGATTGCTTGCTTACAGAACGATACAGTATAATGGAGCATTTGAATACGGCAGTTTGTTCTTCTGACATTACAACTGAAGTGCAAATGGAAGGCTAAGAAGGCTTATTGCAATTGGGACATACTTCAATGGAGTAAGATAGCGACATGGAACTTCGCTAATTGCTATTCCACACAAGCGAACATGCGGTGAATACCATCTACACCCATGTTTCGTAAGTAAAGGCTGAATGCCATCGAACAGCCATAGAAACAATTTCATACTCTGTATATGAATAATTTCTTCGGAAATTTCTACAAAACGTCATGATGATTGTCTACTGGAACTTCAGGGAATTTTTCAAGAGAGGTCAGGGTAGTCCCGACTCACAATGAAGATTATTGCCGGAAGGATGTCTATTCGTATTCGAGGAGCAGAGCGATTCACGGAGAAGGAAGCAGTTCGATTCTCCGAGGGTGCTATTTCCTATTTCGAGGATGGAGCTCAGCTTTAACGTGGTGAAATGGATCCATCAGCAGTCTTCTTTGGGGAATTTTCCTCTGGAACGTCAATCGGCAGATAAGGTAGTCGTGAACGTTTATTGTATTTGAGTAACCTAGTAATGTTTGAGCAACCATTTTTCCCATATTTTTATCCTCATGTATTTTTGCCTTATTTTCTTGTTGAGATTCTTATTCTCAGTACACCTTGATGAGTTTTGCATTTTTCGACGATTTATTAAGACATTGTTATGTCATGGGCATAGTTAACGATTTTGAATCAGTTGAGACTGATATTTAGATTTTTCAGTAATTAATTTTTTTGTAGTCACGATTTGACTGTAAGTTAATGATTTTTGTGGCAGATTTAAATTCAGACAGCGTGTCATTTTATTAAAGTAATTCTACCCCAGTTTAATTCCTTTGAACAATTTTCTGTCATCATCAAGAAGGAAGAACATTTAAATGATTTTAGAGCGTTAAAATATCTTACGTTATCGACGATCTTGGAAATACTAGTCGTTATTTGTATTGATTGCAACACAGACATTTATCGTCAGTTATGAATGAACATTGCATCATAGACAATTTTGTGAAAGAGTAATGTTAATAATGAATTATTGAATGCATTAAAGTCAAGTACTTTTGTTAGGAGTTTTTCTCAATTAGAGAATTATATAACGATGTTTGCATTCCCCAGTCTAATTGGATTCTATTCGACTACTTTTCATTTTAGTCGCACTTTATTTGAAGATAGTATTTTCATACTACAATTTCTTTTAAGATGTTAATCTTAAATTTTGATAGACCAGATAGGCGTATATAAGCGTATTCACTATTAAATTTGTTTGTGATTGGCAAGTTTTGACTTCATTTCAGTTCATGAATGAAATCTACGAAGGTTAAATAGAAAAACAGTTTTGAAACAATTTATGATTATAAAATTTTTAAGTGGAACTATGAATGTATAATCGCTAGTGCAGCGCGTGTTGAAAGTCGCTGAGATATAATGCCCTTGAATATGAAGGAAGTTCCCACAGGAATAAATGTTAAAGAATTATTTGTGGAAGTTTTGTAAGTGATGTGAAAGTTTTAAATGCCATATAGATTAATATATGATGATTTTGGGCATATTTTTAATGCAGATTGTGCATTAACTTGTTAGCGAAGGATTTTCCGCTGGAGTAAGATTGTTATAGTTCGTTGAAAATTAATCAAGTGATTTACTGTTATAATTAACACGAGTTTTGAAAGAATTTGAGACAAGATGTTGAATGAAGGTTGCCGTCACAAATCATTATTAAAAACTTTATTAAACCGGATTGTGACATTAACATGTATAACTAACCTTCATTGGTCGATTATATTAAACAGGATTATAAAATTACCAACCGAATGAACATGTGGCTAATGTATTTATTAAATTAATAATTTAAACAATTTAAATGTTAATGTTGTAAATAATTGTTGTAAATATTTTGAAAATAATATGAAACGAGAGTGATGTTAAAGGCGTGCTTATAATGTTTTTATTGTCTTTGACAAATATTATAAACAATTTCTAATTGTTATAAATAATTTATGTGATTTTGTTATAAACATTTAAGAGCTAATGAAACATTTGGATTGAAGTTAACAAGTTTAAGAAATTTATGTAATGATCCATTAGGATGTGATCAAAGTACTTGAAAGATTTGCGTAAATATAATGTGAGTTGTCTTGTAAGACATTTAAAAGCTTGAGAGTGCAGGCTGGATTCTTACGTAACATAGCGTGTGAGAAGGGAGTGCATTTGACCAGTATGCAGCAGGCTGGAAGGTAGCCCGCAGCTGTGTCAACATATGGTTTTCAGAGAGTGAGGTCGTACACTTTGGCCTTGCGACTATAAATATCATTCTCTTGTTTATTAAAAGGAAACAAATGCTCTATATATGTCACACCCTGACGTCCTTTTCCAATCCAATAGTGTTATGAATATTACGGTATTTGGAGCTCTTGGGAGCTAAAATGTTTTATATATCATGTTGTATAATAATTTTGCAAGTCCTACTGGAGGACATAGTCAGATTGACTTGGGCTAATGATAGCCACGTATATTTTGTTGTGTTAGGAAAATCAGACCCTTTATTAGAAATAAAGCTTTTGTACAGTTCAAAGTTCTCGTCTTCGTTTCTGGTTCATTTTTAAATGTCATGGCGAAGATTATTGTGTGAACAGACTTTTAGTGATCCTGTTGTCAACTCAAACCCCGAGATAATTAAGAGGTAAGCAACGGTAAGTATGCACCCCCGTCTATTTTGGTGTGTTCCACAATGATTTCCTGTGAATTTCTGTGCTCTTATCTCGATAGTATCTGTCAGTGCCATTTTCATTGATGTAACTGTGCCGGTGCGATTGATAATTGGCAATCCGATTGAGGGGGCGGATATCTGACAGCCTACTATCCAGGTAAACGGGGACAGTACGATTTAGGGAATAGTTAAGACACAGTTTAGAACCCAGTGTTTTTAAGCAAGTTCTTGTGTTTACTTATATCCGAGGGAAAATATATTATTGCCCATTTAGGCTTACATTTTTGTTTACCTATTTTCTAGCCTATTTTCATTCATGAAAAAAAAAATAGGCTTTGTATGTGTGTGTGTGTCCCCTAATAAAATCTAAACGGCTGAAGCGATTTTAATGAAACTCGGTATGGTCATAGTAATATTTTGTCCCATTTGGACCGTGTCCTTCAAATTTTATTACGTCTTACCCATCCAACATGGCGGCTGTGCGAAATATTTCATCCGCATTCTATATCTCCGAAACTATTACCAATATCATCCTGAAATTTTCTATCGTGATATAGGCACTAGTAGAAATTCACTTATGTGACATTCAAAAACCTATTGAGTACAAAACGAACATGGCGGCCAAGCAAATTTGAAAAATTAAAATTGACTTTTCTTGCGATTTAACCAACTCAGGGCAGTGAAACATGGTACAGCAAATATAATACACATTGTAAGGCACTGACATATAATCAAGTTCAATTTTTACTTAAATTTTAAAAATAAGTTTTTTTATTTCTTTCCTAATCATGCGATCGAAGTCAACGTTTGAATAATGAACCTACGAAATAATCGTCATCTAATAGTACTCAACTCTATGGCCCACAAGAATCCAACATCGCGACCATCTGAAATATTTAGACGGTTCTCAATATCTACTAATCTATGGCAGCAATAAAACTGAAATATTGAATGTTGATAAAGGCTATGAATATAAGTTCACTTATGGTACTTTCAATAACGTAGTGACCACAAATCCAACATGGCGGCGGAGCGAAATTTAAATACATAAATCGACTTTTCTAATGATTTAACCGTCCGAGTGCAGTGAAACATGGTACTGAAATGCCTATACTCCTTTTAATCTACTAACATCTAATATATTTCAATTGTTTTCATAACCACAAGATGGCGTCTGTGCGAAATTATAAATCTCTTATTTATTTCTTGTTTCCTAATCGTGCGATTAAAGCTTGAATAATACAACTACGCAATAATCTTCATGTAATAGTACAAACTCTATGGCCTATATATATAAAAATCCTACAAATGCGACCAACCGAAATATTTTGATGGGTCTCAATATCTACGAATCTATTACAGCAATCAAACTGAAATTGTGTATAGCCTATTGATAGAGGCTATTATTATTATTAGTATTATTATTATTATTCGTATGGCATTTACACATCACTTTTGGAACACAAAGAATAATATTTACAAGATTTACAAATTTGGAAATACATTATTTACATAGTCCATCGCATTTGCTGTAGCATGCAAAAAGTCCAATCGGTTACCACAAAACATGTTCTGAGGGCACTCTTCGACTACAGTATATGTCTGATTGTCTGACGCGGGTATCCACAGGTGCACTCATTTGTGAAACAGATCACCACATCTCCCATGGTTGATACGTATCCTAGGACGGGGAAAATCAAGTTCCCATGATTTCTTGTTGCTTTGGAGAAAACTATGCAGCTCTGGTGGAGTGTTTTTATACCATCCTTGTGTCCAGGTTTCGAGAAGATTGAAGTTATGGTTTGCCAGGTTGATTGCTGTTCCGATTGCAGGATGTCTGGAGCGGAGTCTGTTGATTTGGATGGCAGGTATGTCCTCATGGATTTGCAATAAATTGTTGGTTTTGCTGATTTTGTTATATTCTCTCAGGAGGATATTCTTTCTTCTCAGCGTAGGAGGTGGAATACGGCTCAGGACAGGGAGCCAGAAAACAGGTATGTACCTGATTGTACCAGTAATAATCCGCATAGTTTGGTTTAGCTGTACATCTACTAACTTCGTGTGGCTACTGTTTAACCAAACATGGCTGAAATATTCTGCTGCTGAGTATACAAGACCTAGGGCAGTTGAACGAAGGGTAGAAGCAGTGGAACCCCATGTTTTTGTAGGATGTTATTTCTTGATCTCAGTTTCCCTGAAGTCTTTGTTAGATGCTGTTTAAATGATAGCGTTCTGTCAAGTGTAACTCCAAGGTACATTGGGTATTTGTTATGGAACAGGCATTTATCTTCAAAATATATGTTTAGCTCATGGTTGACTAGGATGTTGCTCAGTTTAAAGCATGTGGATTCAGTTTTGTTAGGGTTCGGTTGAAGACCCCATTTAGGCTACGGAAGTATTGAATAATTTCTCTTAAGTCATTCATTAATATGTCTTCAGTGACCTTAATTTGTTTGTGCTGAGATGCTAGCACCCAGTCATCAGCATAGCCAAACTTCCTGGACTGGGTCTTTGGCATATCTGCTATATATAGAACGAATAATAGTGCAGCTGGGACTGAGCCTTGGGGTAGTCCGTTGTTAAGAGTGTTCTGGTCACTAATGGTATTGCCTATGGTTACCTGGAAAGGCCAATGAGTCAGCATATTGTTCAGGAGTCTTGCTGTTCTTCTGCAGGGTATGACACGGAGAAACTTATGAACAATGCCCTGTTCATAAGGAGGACAAATCAATAAATACAGCAGAGGTCTTTTTCTTATTTTGGAAACCAGACTCTATGCAAGATGTCAATGTGAGAACTTGATCCACACAGCTTCGGTTTGGGTGAAATCCAGCCTGTTCAACAGGAATATTTTCAAGTAATTCATTGCGTATTCTGTTATACAGCAGCCTCTCAAGTAGTTTGTACATCATGCTCAAAAGAGACATAGTACGATAACATCGGGCTTCGTCGTTGGGTTTACCAGGTTTTAAGATACCAATGATTTTTGTCTGTTAAATTAGTCGAGGAATGGATCCTGTTTGCAAAATATTAGAGACAAATTGGGCTAGCCATGTTTTAGCATAATCGCCACAGTGCAAAAGGAATTCTGGATGTATGCCATCAAGACCTGGAGCTTTACCTGATTTGATGTCTTGTAGAGCTGACGAAATGTACTCAGGGCTGAAAGGTATGAAATAAGAGCTATCATCTAAGCATTATGCTAGCATGGTTCTCAGTTCTCGCTTCACTTGAATGGCATGAGGACGGGAGATAGATGGCTTATATACTAAGACAATGTGGGCAGCAACTTTGTTTCTGTTTTATGAAGTTTTATAGCATGTTGTTCGATTTACACCTTCAAGTAACGTAAGAGGGACCAGGCTTTCCTGCTTGAGTGTTTGAAGTCTAGATTTTCGACAGTGTCCAGCCATTTCTGTAGGCGCGTGGCATCAAGGCTATGCAGCATATCGTCCGCTATTTCTTGTTCACCAGTAGAAAGGGAGTCTTCATACAGTTCCTCGCTGACTTCAGACCAGCCAGGAATATATTCCTTCCGGTATCCTCTGGGAATAAACTTTTTTGCTATGCATAGTACTGCTCCCACAAATCTTCCATAGCTATTGCTTAAGGGAGGAATCCACCCCTAAGATTTTTAGCCTACTTTTCACATTTTGCAAAAATGAGGAAAAAGTAGTCTTATGAGATCGGGCAAATGTGTGTCTGTCTGTCTGTCCTTTTGTCTGTCTGTCCTTCTGTCTGTCTGTCTGTCTGGCTGTACCCCCCCTATCAACTCCTAAACGACTGCAGCAATCGAAACAAAATTTGGTAGGAGTAAAGATCTATACCTGAATATCTCACGGCCATATTTGAAAATGATGTCAGTGCTACCAACTGCTGAAAAAACGCAATTGAAATTTGAGCTCCATGTTGGATATCATGGAAGGTATGAATGTGAGCTATTTCAAAATTGGCACACGTATAGATAATAATATTTTAGTTTAATTTCCGGGTGGCCATACATGGCAGTGTTGCTAAAATGATTATAAGCATGCTGATAGGTCCAAATTTTAAATGCATAAAATTTCTACAATATCAATTGGATTTCAACCAAATTTCGTATGTGCTATGTGTACATAAACAGATATGACTGAGCGTATTCTTAAGAGCCACCAGGGCTGCCAACTGTTAATAAATGCTCTCAATTTTTTTAAATCCAAATACCCATATATCAAAAAGTATGCAAGCCGACAGCATTAAACTATGCACACGTATATTATCTGACATTCTATATTAATTCTGAGTAACTTACATACTTCAGTGCTACCAACATGATTCTAAGCTTGCTGAGAGGTCCAAATTTAAATGCATGTAACTTCTATACTATCATTTGGATTTCAACCAAATTTCGTGTGTGCTATGACTATGACTATGCCGATTCTTAAGAGTAACCGGGGCTGCCAACTGTTAATAAATACTGTCTCTATTTTTGTTACCCTAATATCAATATATCAGAAAGTATGCAAGCCAATAGCTCTAAACTTTGCACACGTATAGTACCTGGCATTCTAGATTAATTTGGAGTAACTTATATACATCAGTGCTGCCAACATGATTCTAAGCCTGATGATAGGTCCAATTTTAAAATGCATGTACCTTCTATACTAACTAATGGACTTAATTCAAAATTGACACAACAATAGATCATATTATTTCAGTTTATTTCTGACCAATAAATGTATGTCATTGTTGCCTGCATGATTTTACGCGCGCTGTTAGAGCCAATGTTTAACTGCATGTAACGTCCATGCTATCCATTGGACTTCAACCAAATGTTGTATTCTGTACCTTAAGAGATGGAACTAAGAATATATTCAGTCACCAGGGTTGCCAACTGTAGTTCTCTATTAGGCTACGTTATGCCAGGTATACAGTATTTCGAACTAATTAGAAATTTCGATATTACCAATTTAATTTCGTCATTATTCTAGATAGATCCATATAGATTAATCATTGGCATGAATCTTAAATTTTAAGAAAAGTAGGCTCTTTAGTTCGTTACGGAACTTCTTGTAGAGAATACAGACCAGTTAGCCTTTTGAAAGTTCCAGCGTGGACGGAGAATGGAATTCACCAGGGGGAATTGAGGTTATTAAGATAAGTAGGATATATGAAAATATGCTATTTAGTTCTTCACGAAACTACTTGTTATATTTCATTTTCGTCGCAGTATGGTACGAAGGGTTCATTTGGAAGGTGGACCTAAGCTGATCTTAGCGGTAGCACTCTATCTGAACGGGGATCACGGACTATACGCATGTGCCCGCCTCTACGGTATCCCAAACCCACACTAAAGAGACACGCAGAAGTTAACGCAAATGATGACATTAATGTGTTCGGAAATTGAATTGGAACTTGAGAGTCCTATTTTAAAATTCGTAGAGATGATGTTTGGCTTAACAGCCACTGATGTTTGAACGCTAGCATTTCAAGTTGCATAAAGGAACGAATCACCTCACTATTTTAATCGTCAGAAAGGCATGGTTGAGAAAAGTAATTGCACTGTTCCTTTATGCGCAGACACCCTAATCTAGCTTACAGGCTACCAGAAGCTACGTTCATTACACGGGTCAAAGGTTTCAATAAGGAAAAAGTATAATACATGAATATTCCGACCTACTTGAGGCATTGTGCGACAAATAGGCTATAATTTAGACGCCACAAGGATTCTAAACGTTGACGAAAGTGTTTTTTCCACTGTGCAAAAGAACTCAAAATATTGTCACTCCGAAAGGCAAGAATCAGGTTGGGGGTGATTGCATGTTGTGAACGAAGAATCAATACGACGATGGTGTGTTGTGTGAATTATATGATTCAAATAGAATTGAAGAAATGAAATGTATAAAATGTAAAAATTAGAATTATGCCAAATGTGCCAGCGAAAGTGAAGCAGTGAAAATGTTCTGTATTACCACTTGTAAGTAAGTCAGTTGATATACCAGTCCCTACATGTATTTTTCTATCAATTACATAGACATTTAGCCAAGATTATTACAATAACAGAGATAAAACAAGTAGTTCCGTGAAGAATTATACAGCCTATTTTCATATATCCTACTAATGTTGATTGCCTCTATCAACATACAAAATTTCAGTTTGATTCTTGTGATAGATTCTTAGATATTGAGAACCGTCTAAATATTTCAGATGGTCACCAGGTTGGATTTTTATTTATGTACTTTTACATGAAGATTATTGCTACGTGTGGCATTCAAACTTCAATCGCATGATTAGAACACAAGAAGTAAAAACGAGATTTTTAAATTTCGCACAGCAGCCATCTTGTGGTTAAATAAATTTAAATAAATTAGATGCCAGTGGATTAACATTTGTATAAGCATTTAAAGTGCAAAGTTTCACTGCATTCAGATGGTTAAATCGCGAGAAACGTCCATTTAAATATTTGTAATTCACGTCGCTGCCATGTTGGATTTGTGCTCACCGGGTTACTGAAAGTCCTATAGGTGAACTTATTTTCATAGCCTCTACTAACATAAAAATATCAGCTTGATTGCTGTAAAAGATTCGTAGATATTGAGAACCGTCAAAATATTTCGGATGCTCGCCATTTAGGATTGTTATATGTATAGGCCTTACAGTTATGTACCATTAAAGGAAAATTATTGCGTAGCTTCATTATTCAAACTTTCACTTCGACCGCATGACTATGACACAAGAAATAACAAGAAGATCCGCGACGAACTAAAGAGCCTAATTTTCTTAAAAATTAAAATTCGTGCCAATCTATATAGACCTATCTAGAATAATGACGAAATTAAGTTGGTAATATCAAAATTTCGAATTAGTTCGAAATATACCTGGTATAATGTAGCCTAATAGAGCACTACAGTTGGCACCCCTGATGACTGAATACAATGTTAGTGCTATCTCTTAAGGTATAGAATACAAAATTTGGTTGAAGTCCATGCAGTTACATGCAGTTAGACAAGGATCCATCAGAACGCCTAAAATCATGTTGGCAAAAATGTAATGCATGGATTGGTCAGAAATAATCTGAAATATCATGATCTCTTGTTGTGCCAATTTTGGATGAAATCCATTTGTTGGTATGGAAGTTACATGTATTTTAAAATTGGACCTATCAGCAGGCTTAGAGTCATGTTGGCAGCACTGACTATATTAGTTTCTCCAAATTTATCTAGAATGTCAGGTACTATATGTGTGCAAATTTTAAAGCTGTTGGCTTACATACTTTCTGATATATTGGGGTAAAAAATAGAGAGAGCTTTTATTAACAGTTGGCAGCCCTGGTTGCTCTTAAGAATAAGCATAGTCATTTCTATTATGGTACACATAGCACACACGAAATTTGGTTGAAATCCAATCGATAGTATAAAAGTTACATGTATTTAAAAATTGGTCCTATCAGCAGGCCTAAAATCATGTTGGTAGCACTGACGTACATACGTTACTCCAAATTAATCTAGAATGTCAGGTATTATAGGTGTGCATCGTTAAATGCTGTCGGCTTGCATACTTTCAGATATATTGGTATTTGGATAAGAAAATAGAGATAGAGCATTTATTAACAGTTGGCAGCCCTGGTGGATTTAACGAATACGTTCAGTCATATCTGTTTATGTACACATAGTACTTACGAAATTTGGTTGAAATCCAATTGATAGTGTAGAAGTTATATGCATTTAAAATTGGACCTATAAGAAGGCTTAAAATTATTTTGGAAACACTGTCATGTATGGCCTCCTGGAAATTAAACTGAAATAGTATTATCTACATGTGTGCCAATTTTGGAATAGCTCCCATGCACACCTTCCAGGATATCAAACCTTGAGATCAAATTTCAATTGGGATTTTTCAGCAGTTGGTAGCACTGACATCATTTCCAAATATGGCGGTGAGATATCCAGGTTGAGATCTTTACTCCTACCAAATTTTTTTTCGATTGCTGCAGCCGTTTAGGTGTTGATAGGGGGGGGGGGGACACACACAGCCAGACAGACAGACAGAAGGACAGACAGACACACATTTGCTCGATCTCATAAGTCTACTTTTTCCTCATTTTTGCACAAAAAAAATTGGCTAAAAACTTCATTTTAAAATGTAAACATTTTAACTAAATTAGATGCCAGTGCATTACAATATGTATAATCATTTACTGTACCACATTTCACTGCGCTCAGATGGTTAAATCACGAGAACAGTGTATTAAAATTTTTCAACTTCGCTTGGCCGCCATGTTCGTTTTGTACTTTATAGGTGTTTGAAAGTTACATAGATAAACTTGAAGCAGTGCCCTTTATCACCGTACAAAATTTCAGGGTGATATCTGTAATAGTTTCGGAGATACTCAATGCTGGTGAAATATGTCGCACAGCCACCATGTTGGACTGGTGAGCCACAATAAAATTTGAAGGGCACGATCGGGGTTGGCCAAAATGGTGCTATGATCTTACCAAGGTTCATTGAAATAGCTTCAACCGTTTAGAAGTTATTAGGGGGGACATACACACGAATCACACACACACGCACACACAGACACACGGACAAAAGGTGATCTCATAAGCCTATTTATTCATAAAATGATAATAGGCTAATAAGAAGATAGCATCTGGTGCAACAAAGGAACCGACTGGTACAACTTGGGAACCTAGTGTCCTAATTTGTACCATTTGTACACTATTCAATAAGAGACTCTGCTGGTGCCTGTGAGTTGTACCATTGATAACATGTCGGTAAGTAAATTATTATAATTATTTTGATTTCATAAAAAACAAGAAGTTCCGTAACGAACTAAAGAGCCTACTTTCCTCGAAATGTAAGTTGCATTACAATGATTAATCTATATGGACCTAATTAGAATAATGACGAAATGGAGTTGGTAATATCGAAATTTCCATTTAGTTCGAACACTTAAGGTACAGAATACAAAATTTGGTTGAAGTCCAATGGACAGCATGAACGTTGTATGTAGTTAGACATTAGACCTATCAGCGAGCGTAAAGTCATGTTGGCAACAATGTCATGTATGGCCTCCTGGAAATTAAATTGAAATATTATTGTCTATATGTGTGCCGATTTTGGTATAGCTCTCATGCATACCTTCCAAGATATACAACATGAAGCTGAAATTTCAATTGCGATTTTTCAGCAGTTGGTAGCACTGACATCATTTACATATACGGCGTTGAGATATTCAGATAGAGGTCTTTACTCATACCAAATTTGGGTTCGATTGCTACAGCCGATTAGGAGTTGATAGGGGGGGGGGGACTCACACACACACACAGCCAGACAGACAGATGGACAGACAGACAGACATACAGACAGACACACATTTTCCCGGATCGATCTCATAAGTCTACTTTTCCCTCAATTTTAGCCTATTTTCAATTTTGAAAAAATAGGCTTATGAGATCACCTTTTGTCCGTGTGTGTGTGTGCGTGTGTGTGTGTGTGTGTGTGTGTGTGATTCGTGTGTGTGTGTCCCCCTAATAAAATCTAAACGGCTGGAGCGATTTCAATGAAACTCGGAAAGTTCATAGCACTATTCCCGGCGACCTCGACCGTGCCCTTCAAATGTTGTTAGGACTCACCAATCCAACATGGCGGTTGTGCGAAATATTCCACCAGCATTCAATATCTCCGAAACTATTACCGATATTACCCTGACATTTTCTATGGTGATAGAGGGAACTACTATAAGTTCATTTATGTGACTTTTGAAAACCTGGTAACTACAAAACCAACATGGCGGCCAAGCGAATTTGCGACTTTTAAATAGACGTTTCTCGCGATTTGACCAACCAAACGCAATGAAACTTGGTACAGTATATGTTTATATACATTGTAATGCACCGACATCTAACTTCGTTCAATTGTTTACATAATCACAAGATGGCGGATGTGCGAAATATTTCACCGGCATTCTATATCTCTGAAACTATTAACGGTAAAACCCTGAAATTTTGTACGGAGATAAAAGGCACTACTGGAAATCCATCTATAAGACTTTCAAAAACCGGTTAACTACAAAACGAACATGGCGGCCAAGCGAATTTGAAAATTTTAAATAGACCTTTCTCGCGATTTAATGTTCCAAGCGCACTGAAACCTGGCACAGGAAATATTTATACACATTGTAATCCACTGGTATCTAATTTAGTTCAATTGTTTACATAACCTCAAGATGGCGGCAGTGCGAATTTTAAAATTAAGATTTTATTTATTGTGATATAGTCATGCGATCGAAGTGAAAGTTTGAATAATGAACCTACGCAATAATTTTCCTTTAATGGTACAAGACTCTATGGCCTATACATATAACAATCCAACATGGCGACCATCCGAAATATTTAGACAATACTGAATATCTACGATTCTATTTTAGTAATCAAACTGCATTTTTTAATGTTCATAGGGGCGATGAACTTAAGTTCACCTATAGTACTTTAAATAACCTGGTGATCACAAATCCAAAATGGCGGTGACGCGAATTATAAATATTCACATGGACGTTTCTCGCAATTTAACCATCCGCGTGCAGTGAAACTTGGTACAGTAAATCCTTATACGAATGTTAATCCAGTGGCATCTAATTTATTTCAATTGTTTCCATAACCTCAAGATGGCAGCTGTGAAAAATTTTAAAATCTCCTTGTTTTTTCTTGTTTCCTAATTATGCGATTGAAGTTTGAATACTACACGTTCACAATAATCTGCATGTAACAGTACATAACACTAGGATCTACATATATAAAATCCAACATGGCGACCATCCGAAATATTTAGTCGGTTCTCAATATCTACGAATCTATTACAGCAATCAAACTGAAATTGTGTATGTTGATAGTGGCAATTAACATAAGTAGGATATATGAAAATAGGCTGTATAGTTCTTCACGGAACTACTTGTTACAAAATGCGAAAATTAGGCTAAAAATACACGCAAAGGTGTGCAATATTGGCAATTTGGCGACATCTGTACTGGTAGCTTGACATTCAACTGCCTGGATCATACATAAATTAAGATTACCGCCCCACCTACCCAAATCCAGACTCCAATCATAAATACACACGTACATCCATTACAATGACACAGGTTATCCAACAATTACTAAACACACAAATACACTGAGTTGCATAAGCACAATGTTTTAAAGCCGCTAAGTTAATCAAGAACAACTGCAACATTGCTCTCTATCTGTACGTAGTTCCGTTACTTTCACTTGCCTGATAATGCCTGAATGAAAGCGTCCCATGTCCTTCCGCAAGAGTTCTTTAACATCCCATCCCGATCATGAACTGGCGCTAACGAATTCCATGTCCAATCAATGCTATCCTTCTTTTCCTCGTAGATTTCGTACGCAACCTCCACCAATCACAGGTTCAAAACTGAGTTTGGAATTATTTCCACTAACTTAGGACAATCCCGACTTCTTCATAATCCCTGTCTTAATTTGCTCAGTTAGCTTTTGTTCCCTTCCTATACCGTTATTGGGTTCCTGAATGGAAAGGAGTCTTTCATATAGCTCTGGAGCTTGAGGTACTTTGCACACTGATATCTCACACTTGTAAGGTGCAATGGGTCTTTCTTTTCCCATCCTGTCACCTATGAATTAAGGCAATTAACCCTAACGGTCCTGGCTTCGATCCTATGCTTTGACGAAAGATGTATGTTCTCAAGGCTAGAATAGGGTACACTCAGCCTCCCTGAAGGAATTTTCCTTTTAACAAATGCGTCCTTGGTTCAAGTGGTTGGACGTCGGCTTTCATTTCTGCATACCGAGTTCAAATCTCGGTCGGTGCTTGTGATACTCGTGTCAGACAGAGCAGAGAAGAGCCAGGTTTCTTCCGCGATTTCCAGGCCTATCAATATCAGCCCGTGCGCTTACATTTCTCGTCGCTAGATGGGGGCGTAATCGCAGACTCAACACTTCAACACTTGTTAGGAATCAGGTTAGTAGATTATAATTGACATCGGATAACTCTGCAACATTTTTGGTCTTCTCTACTTTCTTCTCCAATCTTTCCTCCGACAACAACTGTCAGTGGTCCAGCAGAATAAAATCATTTCTAAAGTTAAGAACGTAATTGTTGTTGTTTATATGAACTCTTTAAAAATTATGTTTTTTACAAAATACTGGATGGGCTCAGCACTGCTATTGACTGAGTAAATAGGAAAGGGTATTTTGTCTTAGAGAGGTTCTTAAACGAGTTGGCAAGTCTACCGACACAAGGTAGCTTTGGCTGAGCCAGGTTCGAAACCAAAGCCAACGGGTAAACAATGAAAAACGTGGTGAGCGGCTAGCATTCTTGGCTGTCACACAAGAGGTCCGGATTCTAGTCCTGGCTCTGCCAAGAAATTTAATTCTAGTGTGAAGGATGAAACGGGGTACACTCAGCCTCGTGATGCAAAATTGAGAAGAGGTGGATTCGATTCGGGTGGTCACTAATGTCTTCTTATGGTTCGGGGCAGGTAAGGGACAGAGACACAACAATTGGCATGAAGCTTCAGCTGGTTGACCTTGATACGCCTGCCATAGAACAACTTACTTATTTCCTGAACTGTGACCACGTCTCCTGACATGCTACCAATCCTAATGGATATGAGTAGTCGACTAACAATTAAAGGAAGAGACCAAAAAATCCACATCGCATTGAAGATTACAGAAGAGTAAACCTAAACTAAGTTAAGTCAAACTGCCTGTGTTGTGAGCACCTCTTGACACCTTGTAATCGTTCTGTCAACAAGGAACTGTAATTGATTTCATTCTTAATGACTCTCGTTTCTATTTCCGTTATGAAACGTTTATACATGCATGGAAATACATGTGAGTGACATGATGGAAGTCTTCATTTGGTGGAACATGGCATATTTCAACTTGTATTAAAGCAGCTGGAAGGAATTATGTGTAAACAGGTTCGTTGCCGCGGGTGTTAAAATTAAACTCACCCGGAAGTTGTTTGAGGTGGCACTTAACCTTCCACTGTTTGTCACGCTTGAATTCCTTGTAGTTGACACGCAATTAGTAACATCTGATAGCTGCCTAGCAGGCGCCAGCGTCATTCAATGTGATCGAAAGTAATGTGCACTTAATTCAGGCTAAAATAAAAGTCTTTAGTACAGCATAGGGCCTATACCTGCCAAAAGATAGGTAAAAACTCGAAATTAATGCTTTTCAGTCGGTCATCATGATTGTACACAATATCGTAAAGGATGTTTCTCTGAACCTGAAAAATATTTACATGAGATAAATAAATAATAATAATAATAATAATAATGTATGGCCTCGGGGCCGGGTACAAGCTTTTTTTATTTGACGCCAAGAGGGCAGCTTGAATGTTGAAATTGTGTTGTTCCTTGGAGCACTATGAAAGTCCAGGAGGTTAGATATTTAAGTTCCGTGACACTATAGCGCTTTCTAGTAGAGAAAGGAGGAACTTTTGTGTTGGCAGTACATCCCAAGTTTAATTTTGCCTTTATGAACACGGCCTACTGAATTCAAATGGGTTCTTTAACATGACAACAACGTATGACATGCGTGCTGTGATTTTTGTCGCCTTTCAAAAATCACTTACCATGGCCAGGAACGAACCTGCAAGCTTGGGGTTCGTAGTCCGACACAATAACCACTCACCCACCGTGGAAAGCATAGATATATAAATATACCTGGATGACCAGTTTCGAACGTTAAGCGATCATCATCAGATCCTTTACAGTTAGATTATGAAATCTATGTCTGGTGATGGTACTTACAAATGTACATATATTTAGATACAGCAGTTATTATATACTTGCGCAACTTGTCAAGATGTGCCAGTTATGTGGCACACCCAAATCGGATCGACAGGTCGTCTTCCCTCGCAATCACCATGGACGCTGTCATTGCGGAGGGAGTGTGTGGCGGACTCTAGTGTACGAACTCAATATTACTGTACGCTGTATAAACTTAAAACTCTTTACTTGTTTCAATTTGCTATGTTGAAACATTTTATTTTATCTTGTCTTTACCTTTTGTTGGTTGTTATATCATTTCTAGTAAAAGCTGTTACTCGTGTTTTCAATAAACATTATTCGTAACGTCTCTATATTTATGGATATCTACAAAGAATACCCTAATCCATAGTTATATGTAATTCCTGAGATATGTTTAGTGGCTACTGACCTTCAAGTTTTCTTGTATAGTGTGATATCTGTGATTGTTAGTGAATGGCCAGGTAGAGAATGAATATGAAGTTAACTTATTGTTTGAGCGATGTAGGATCCGTTATCGTTGAACTACAGGGTCTTTATTTTTGCTTGGCAAGGCAATTCCGCTCGACCTTCGCCGGCTGCTACAGGTTGGCGCGCGCGGTCTCCGGCCGTATTCCCAAGCCCTTGCTGCGTTAGACGTGTGAGCTCCGATCTAATTGGGTTATTATAAAGCTACTGTGTACTGTATATCGTATTGTATAGTGTTTTATTTTGATTGTGTATAGTGCTGTAATGGCTTATGTGAAATATTCGTTACGTGAACGTGTATATCTGCACAATACGTACACAAAGTGCAGGGAATCGTGCAATAGAACAAGACAAAAGTTTCGAGTGAAATTTCCAGGGAGACCATTCCTAAAAATTGGACAATAATTCAACTGGCTAAGAGATTCAAACCGACAGGTTCACTAAACAATAAAAATAGACGTCATTATTTCCTTACTGAAACTAAATTAACCGGAGTAACCGGAGACTTCATAAGGAGATGCCGATTATGTTTGGCAGCGGATGGGGAACATTTTCAGCATCTACTGTAAACATGGTGAGTAAAAATGCATGATACTGATTTTAAGCACCGTACTCTGTCGTACATATGTGCTCGCAGTAGCCGGCAACTGAGCCGTCACTGGCGGAGCGCGTGAGCGAGAATGTCTTTGCCAATCAAATATAAAGACCCTGTACTACCGCGTCCACTGTCAGCGCTGGCTTCCAACATGATAATGGATAAAACATCATGATGCCTTTACATCAGTGAGTGGCGCGAAGCTATTAGAATGATAACTAATGATACTGCAGTCAGAACTGTTCCGGGCAGATCTTTGGCCGGCAACCTCTGCCGGCCATGCCGCAGGGAGAAGGAATCTCCGGCTCCTGTTCTTGAATATTGTTAATTGTGTGATGCACTGAGGAACTCCCTCTACCATACAATAAGATTTATCATTCCTGAAGAACTTCGTTAAAAAGGCATGAACGTGCAAGAAGAGGTTCACGGCATAGCATCAAATGGTAGATCCAGGCAGATACGTAGACATGATTGCTTACAGGAACAACCAAGGCTTCATAATACACCCGACCATCAGGTTCGAACACCATCTAGGTCAGCCTGGAGATGTAACATCGAGAAAGGAGACATAAACAATTCAACAGTATCTTTCCACTATGAATAATACGACCTTGATGAGATTGCGGTACTAGGACTGATGCTCGGACCTCGTGGTACTTACCGAAATTTTTCGTGAAGTTCTGGAAACGGTTCGGTTTACCAAAGTACAGGATTTCAGAACTAATATCGGTAATACGTGGTTCAGTGGGAACGGTGAGATCCCACGCTAACAAGTTATGAACTCCTAACCTAACTCAATCAGCATTACGAAGTACATTAGTGTAGCCGCACCGAGAAAGTATCGCACCCATACAAGAAAGACAGTGCCGATAGGATAACCGGAGATAGACAGTGGAAATAGGACTTACCGAGGTGATACCTTCCTTAAATTATAACTTTCATTTCACAGTTACTTAGTTTATTGTACATTTTAGCCATTGTTGGCAGCACGTAATTACGGGAAGTTGATGACTTTTAGCCTACTTTTCACATTTTGCAAAAATTAGGAAAAAGTAGACTTATGAGATCGATCCGGGAAAATGTGTGTCCTTCTGTCTGTCTGTCTGTCCTTCTGTCTGTCTGGCTGTGTGTGTGTGTGTGTGTGTGTGTGTCCCTATCAACTCCTAAACGGCTGTAGCAAACGTAACCAAATTTAGTATGAGTAAAGAGGTACACCGGAATATCTCAAGCCCATATTTGAAATTGATGTCAGTGCTACCAACTGCAGAAAAAACGCACTAGAAATTTGAGCTCCGTGTTGGATATCATGGAAGGTATGCATGGGAGGTATTCCAAAATTGGCACACATGTAGATAATACTATTTCAGTTTAATTTCCAAGAGATCATACATGACAGTGTTGCAAAAATAATTTTAAGCCTTCTGATAGGTCCAATTTTTAATTGCATATAACTTCTATACTATCAGGTGGATTTCAACCAAATTTCGTATGTGCTATGTGTAACATAACCGATATGACTATAAGTATTCTTAAGAGCAATCAGGGCTGCCAACTGTTAATAAATGCTCTCTATATTTTTACCCTAATAATAATATATCAGAAAGTATGCAAGCCAACAGCTCTATACTTTGCACACGTATAGCACCTGACATTCTAGAATAATTTGGAGTAATTAATATAAGTCAGTGCTTCCAACATGAGTCTATATCTGCTGATAGGTCCAATTTTAAAATACATGTATTTTCTACTGTATACTAACAAATGGATTTCATCCAAAATTGACACAACAAGATATCATAATATTTCAGATTATTTCTGACCAGCACACGCTTGACATTGTTGCCAACATGCTTTTACGCGTGCTGATAGATCCAATGTCAAACTGCATGTAACATCCATTGGACTTCACCAAATTTTGTATTCTGTACCTTAAGAGATGGAACTAAGAATAAATTCAGTCACCGGGGATGCCAAATGTAGTGCTCTATTAGGCTACATTATACCAGGTATATTTCGAGCTAATTAAACATTTCGATATTACCAACTTAATTTCGTCATTATTCTAGATAGGTTCATATACTGTAGATTAATCATTGGCATGAATCTTAATTTTAAGAAAAGTAGGCTCTTTAGTCCGTCACGGAACGTCTTGTTTAGTTAATAAATCTCATTTCTCTCTAAAATTTAAAAACTGCCTATATTTTACAATAAAACTAGTTCTCTATGATTTGGATGGAGAAAACATGTTATTAATGGCTGAACACTTGTCTTCACTCAATATTAGTTTGTTGTAGAATTTATAATGCGGGTTATATTACAGCCTTTAATTAAAACAAAGTAGATTATCACGCGTACCCAAGGACGACCACCACCGTGATTATAGCCCCGACAACTTGAAAATATTAATATTATAACCTACGGATTTTGGAGGACACGTGGCATGCACGTCACCATCACTTGCTTTTCTAGTTGTCAGATTAATTTGCGCACTACTGTACAATGCGCTAGGGCCCTTGATGCCGCAGTGTTGGGCATGATAGGCTACGTTCTGTAAGCTATTACTATTAAACAATTTAGAAATGGCTGCGAGAAAACTATAAATCACAATTATTTTCAGGAATATAGGGTGTTTGTGACGATAGAATGAACTCCGTTTATGAGCTCGATCGTAAACTGGAAGGCACTCTTCACCTCCAGGTGTACAACAAGAAGTCTTCTATGGCCCGTGGAGAGTGAGTGTCAACAATGCGCAAGAAACTAAGCGACATTCCATGAGCCATTGTCTGTCTCAGAGTTCTGCCACGACTTGGCCAGACAATCAGAATAGCTACACGACTCCTCTGGAAATTAACAACACTCAGTAACTTGGGAATGCACTATGCAGAATGTTTCTCCACCAGTGAGTGAGTAGTTAATTATTGTATCAACTTAAAAGCAGTAATCTACACTTCATATTTTCCTAGTAATATAAAATCATTGTCCCTCATCGGCCAAAAAGGCAAACTGTAGTTCTTTTCGACCGGTTCAATTAATCAATGGCCATATTTCATCGTGACCATCTCAGTGATTTCCTTTCTTCGTCCTCATTCTTTATGTTCTTCTTTCCTACATTTCTTCTTCTTCTGTAGTATCTGGAATTCCATAATGAATTATGAAACTTTTTACTACTTCATACAATATATATTTGAGTTTATCGGCATGGATTTCCCCTTGCAGTTTGTCTCAGATTTCGAAAGAAAATAAATAGCAATAAATGATCAACGGTAAGTAAGTCTGATTTATTAGTATTAATCTGTTACAAGGATAACATGATCTTCTTCACAGTAGTTTCTATCAACTTATGATGTTTCCTCCACCCTTAAAATAAAGAAATACGTGGCCCATGAAGTTGAATATTTTATGTTGTTAAAAAAAGATCGCTTGGAATACTGATTTTCTACCAGCCCTGAAGAAAAAATGCCGCATAAAATACTTGTGTAGAGTTCAGAATAGATTGCATGAATATTACACAAGGCTTGTCTGCCATAATAGATTAGTAGAGGAAAGAGTATTATAATGTAGTGTATTGCATTGCATTCCATTGTAAGGTATTGCACTGTACTGCTTTGTATGTTATTGTAATGTAGGTTATTTATTGAATTGCATTCTTCTTCTTCTTCTTCTTCTTCTTCTTCTTCTTCTTCTTCATCTTTTCCCGCTCATGCGGGGTCGACGTTTTTGGCAAGTCTTTTCCATTTCCCTCGGTCCCAAATGGTGTTTTCGGTTAACTGCTTTTCTGCGAAGTCTTCCCGCACGCAGTCCATCCATCTTCTTCTAGGTCTGCCTCTCTCCCTCCTGCCCACCATTTCAAGATCCAGCACTCTTCTTCCCACATAGGTCTCATCCCTGCGCTTAATGTGACCATACCAGAGCAACCGCCTTTCTTGAACTTTCCTTGATGCTTGGGTTACCTTGACACTTCCTCGTATGAAACTGTTCTTGATGTGGTCTTTCCTAGTAACACCACACATCCATCTCAGCATTTTCATTTCGGCTACATCCAGCCGTTTATTTTGCGACTGTACTATTGGCCAAGTTTCTGCTCCATATAGCATAGCAGGTCTCACCACACTTTTATAGGCTCTCCCCTTTACTTGGACATTTAGTCTCCTGTCACAGAGGACACCAGACAACCTTTTCCAGTTTAACCAGGCAGCCTGAATTCGGTGGGTAATTTCCAGGTCTAGATTGCCATCGTCAGATACCGTTGATCCAAGGTACTTGAAACTATTACTTGCTTGGAGCTGATTTCCGTCCATCTTCACACTGTCATTCCCCTTTCCACCGAGGCACATGTATTCAGTCTTATTCCGGCTGATTTTAAGACCCCTGTCCTCTAATGCATTTCTCCAGTGTTCTAGTTTAAGTTCGAGTTGTTCTTGATTAGTGCTACATAGTACAATGTCATCTGCAAATAGCATGCACCAAGGAGCAGGTTCTCTAAGGCTTTCAGAGATAACATCCATTATCAGATCAAAGATATAGGGACTCAGTGCAGATCCTTGATGGAGACCAACTTCAACTGGTATGGTTCCCGTTAGTCCTACACTGCTTCTAACTTGCGTCTTTGCCCCATGGTACATGTCCTGGATAATGCGCACATACTTCTCTGGTACTCCCTTGAATCTCATGCATCTCCATACTTCTTGACGGGGGACACGATCATAAGCCTTCTCTAGATCTATGAACACCATATGCAATTCTTTCTTCTTTTCCCTGTGTTTTTCCATGAGCTGTCTCAGAGAAAAAATGGCATCTGTGGTTCCTTTCCCTGGCATAAATCCAAACTGTTCTTCTGCTATTGTTGTCTCTTGCCTAAGCCTACCTTCAATGACTTTTTCCCAGATCTTCATAGTGTGCGACATGAGTTTTATTCCTCTGTAATTTGCACAATCCTGAATGTCCCCCTTTTCTTTATAGATGGGAATTATGGTACTCTTCCGCCATTCGTTGGGCATTATTTCCTCTTGAAATATTTGTTGGAATAGGCTCAGCAACATACCTATTCCCTCTTCTCCCAGGCATTTCCAGGCCTCTACGGGGATTTCATCGGGGCCCGTTGCTTTTCCACTTTTCATTTTCTTCATAGCAGTTACAATCTCTACCCTGCAAATGTTAGTTGTTAAATTATAATTTTGAATACCATCTTCGAACACAAGCCTTTTATTCTCCTCATTAAGCAGCTTTTCAAAGTACTCCTCCCATCTCTTCTTAATTTGGTTCTCATCTCGAATTACCATTCCTTGTTCATTCTTTATTTGCTTGATGTGGGTAAGATCTTTTGATGCTCTGTCTCGTGCCTTAGCAATTCTGAAGAGCTTTGCCTCGCCTTCTTTGGTCTCTAGATTTTCGAAGACTTCATTCCATGCCATTGCCTTTGCTCTTCCAACTGCTCTTTTCGCAGCTTTGTTTGCTTGTCTGTAGTGTTCTCTGTCTATGGTCATTCCAGATTCTTCCCAGGCCTTCTTGGCTTGTTTTTTCGCCTTGATCGTATCCTGGACCTCATCATTCCACCACCATGTTTCTTTATCAAGTGGAGCGCCTTTCCCAGACGTCTTACCCAGAACGTCCACATCAACTTTCCTGATAGCCTCAGCATTTACTGTCCACCATTTCTGAACTCCCTCCACTAAATGTGTTCCTTGGAGCACCTTGTCCTTGAATTCACTTCCCAAAATTGGATCTTTTAATCTCCACCATTTGATTCTTAGAGTCATTTTCCGTACTGCTCTTTTCTTCATGCCTGTGCATTCATAGTCCAGCACCAGCACTCTGTGCTGTGGAGTCACGTCTTCCCCTAGTATGACTTTGCAGTTCTTTACCTCCTTCAGATGTATTCTTCTGCACAAGAGGAAATCTATTCGGCTTTCCCGTCCTCCACTTTTGTATGTCAATAGATGCCTCTCGCTTTTCTGGAAGAAGGTGTTACAAATTGCCAGATCTGAAGCCAAGGCAAAATTTATCACTCTCTCGCCTTCTTCATTTCTCGCATCAAATCCCCAACCTCCATGTACTCTTCTCATTCCTTCTTCTTCGATACTGGTTCCAACGTGTCCATTCAGATCTCCACCCAAAAATACTTTTTCATTTGCTGGTATGCTGGAAAGTTCTTCTTCCAGGTCTCTCCAGAAGTCATCCTTTTCTTGCTCTTCACAACCAACTTGTGGAGCATAAGCAGCTACAATTGTGAAGATTGCAATGTATAAGGTGCGTTCGAAAAGTAACGAGCCGGAGGCTGGAATGCGCAAATCAGTGACGACATCGTGGCGTGTGTAACGATGTGTGGTTCCGACCAGAACGTGGAAGGTCACAGCCAGTCGCTAGAGGGTACGCGTGCTCGTCACGTGACGATACAAAGCGAGCAGCAGCGTGCATCAATCGTCCAACCAAGGCAGTAGGCCTTTCGACATGCTTCCTGGTGTGGTTGAAGACTGTGGGGCACCCATTGGGCACACACTTTCTGCATGTGCAGTCGTTCCTTCATGACGGTGTGCACACTTCCGACGCTCAATCCGACCACGGCGGCTATGGCGTTCACTGTCACTCGGCGGTCCTGGGTAATGAGTGCATCAACCAGCTGGACGTTGTCATCGGTAATGCAGAGGGGTGCCCCAGACCTGGCATTATCGGCTAACGACACCCGTCCTTCCCTGAAGCGCTTGTGCCACTCCTTGACCCTTGCAAGGGACATGCAGTGTTCGCCGTACACTTGTGACATTCGGCGATGAATGTCCGTCCCCCCTACTCCTTTCGCTGTCAGAAACCGAACAACAACTCTTGCTCTTCGTTTGACGCCTCCATGTCACTGTTTGCAATGCGACTGGCAGCGTTGGACGATTGATGCATGCTCCTCGCTTTGCTTATCTTCTTTTCTCCTCCCAGAACCTCCTCATTAGCTCACTTCTTTTTTTCTCTCCTCATGGGCCTCCTCATTGTTGGTTCCTTCTGAAATGCTTTTACACTGTCTACTCTCCTTCTAAACTCTCTTCTGTTGTGGACCATCTCTAGTGTGATTCCAAATTCTTCTGCTCTCCTTTTCACCTCATCTACCCATTAGATGTGACCTTTAACCCTATGATGAAGTTGAAGGTCCTTTTGGTCAGTCTGCATTCACCCTTCCTTAGTAGGTGTCCGTAGAACTTCAACCTCCGCTTCCTCAGTGTGTCCGTGATCTTCTCAGTGTACTTGTAGAGTTCTTCGTTTTTCCTCCTCCTCCAAGTCCCATCAGTAGCTTTTTGTGGTCCAGGTCTTTTCCTCAGAATCTTCCTTTCTTTCTTTATTTCTTTCTTTCTTTGTTTGTTTGTTTGTTTGTTTGTTTCTTTCTTTCTTTCTTTCTTTCTTTCTTTCTTTTTTTTCTAGTTGTTTATTATTGCAATTTATGTTATTATATTGTATTATTATTGAATTGGATTACACTGCATTTTATTTCATTTTATTGTGCTGTATATTTTGAATTTTGTTGTAGTCTATTGTAATTAATTGTATTTTATGTTCGACCCTCACTATTATGTGTCAGAAAACTGTATCATAATGATGGTCATTATAACACTGTTTTCCATTATGATACAGTTTCTCCAGCCAATCAGAGCTCGTTCATTGACCAATTAGGTGACGATACCTTCGCGCATGCGCTCAAAATGCAACATGTCGGACATAAACACAACATCGAACTATAATAAATTACCGACATGGAATACGCACCGTCCATATGTTCGCGTAAATAAACTGGTGAATATGAGACAAGAAATAGCACTGTACCTTACAATCACCAACTCTAATTTCTACACAGCGCATTTTCTTGAAACGACTCCGGTGACAATATTACTGAGGGGCGGCAGATGTAAACATATGGCCTGCATATGGCATTGCAAGCACACAGAGCGCATGCGTCGGTCGGCCAGAGAGATTGGAACATGGAGATATGCTACCTAGCGCACCACCCGATCACAAAATTCTAGTTACTGAACAGATATTTATGAATATTTATGTTAAAACATATAATAAAGTTATAATTATCGTCGAACATAAACTGTCGTATGCAACTCGCCAATAATGGTAATTAAGACACTCGTATGGAAATTATAAAACTCGCTAATGCTCGTTTTATAAACACACTCGTGTCTTAATTATAGCCATTATAGGCTCGTTGCATAATGTGCTATTGTTGTATACTTGCTATTTTACCCAGCGTCGCCTAGGAGGTGTATTTACATGTTATAGAAAGAAACATGCCAATATATTTCGTAGAGTATATTCACTTTGCCCCTAAGTGGGTTTAAAACATAGCTCGCCTGGGGTCTGAAGTTAATCAAGTGCAATATTTACTCACTGTAAATCTAGTCGAAAGGTACTGTGGAGTACAATAACGTAGTAGAGAATGCATCAATAAAAGAGGGCTGCATATGCACATTTCGCAAGGACCTAGTCTCACAATTACAGTACTTTCCTGATAGTCTTTATTTTTGTTGTAATGGGTGTAATTAAGACGTCTTGTTCACATAGTACTCTATCATGTTTAGCCTACTTTTCACATTTTGAAAAAAAAATGAGGAAAAAAGTAGACTTATGAGATCGATCCGGGAAAATGTGTGTCTGTCAGTCTGTCTGTCCTTCTGTCAGTCTATCTGGCTGTGTGTGTATGTATGTGTGCCCCCCCCCTATCAACTACTAAACAACTGCAGCAATCGGAATCAAATTTAGTATGAGTAAAGATGTATATCGGAATATCTCAAGCCCATATTTGAAAATAATGTCAGTGCTACCAACTGGTGAAAAATCGCACTAGAAATTCGAGCTCCATGTTGGATATCCTGGAAGGTATGCATGCGAGCTATTCCAAATTTGGCACACATGTAGATAATACTATATCAGTTTAATTTCCAGGAGGTCATACATGACAGTGTTGCCAAAATAATTTTAAGCCTTCTGATAGGTCAAATATTTTAATGCATATAACTCCTACACTATCAATTGGATTTCAACCAAAGTTTGTATGTAATATGTGTACATAAACAGATATGAATTAGCGTACTCTTAAGCACCACCAGGAATGCCAACTGTTAATAATTGCCCTCTCTATTTTTTTAATATAAATAGCAATATATCAGAAAGTATGCAAGCCGACAGCTTTAAACTTTGCACACGTATAGCACCTGACATTCTCGATTAATTTGGAGTAATTAATATAAGTTAGTGCTGCCAACATGAGTCTATGCCTGCTGATAGGTCCAATTTTAAAATACATGTAACTTCTATACTAACAAATGGATTTCATCCAAATTTGGCACAAGATTTCATAATATTTCTGATTATTTCTGACCAGCACACGCATGACATTGTTGTCAACATGCTTTTACGCGTGCTGATGGATCCAATATTTAACTGCATGTAACGTCCATTGGACTACAACCAAATTTTGTATTCTGTACCTTAAGAGATGGAACTAAGAATATATTCAGTCACCAGGGCTGCCAAATGTAGTGCTCTATTAGGCTACATTATCCCAGGTATACAGTATTTCGAACTAATTATAAATGTCGATATTACCAACTTAATTTCGTCATTATTCTAGATAGGTTCATGTACTGTAGATTAATCATTGGCATGAACCTTAAATTTTAAGAAAAGTAGGTTCTTTAGTTCTTCACGGAACTTCTTGTTAAAATGTTGCATCTACCTTCTTGAAAAGAAACAATATTTAAATTATTCAATGATTGGAATATAAAGTCATCATTGTGGAGTCAAATATGCGTACGATTTTAAACCCCGCATAAATGGTGTGATTAATGAGAAATGGCTTATTCATGTACATAGGTCAGTGTGTAGGCTACTATAGCTGCAAATTAGGGAATAGTATTGCTGTATTTACATGCTTATTATCTCACATTAGGCGGCTTTGGTGGCGTATTTGGTAGCATGCTGAGCTTCTATGCCCAAGATTGCGGGTTCAATCCCGTCCGAAGTCATTGGATTTGTGAAGAAGCGTTAAAAATCCCATAGTATGCCTTCCTTCCGAGGGGAAGTAAAGCCGGTGGGCCCAGGCATAGGTTTATGTGATGTGAAAGGACCTTCCACTAACTACACTCTTGTGAAGGTAAAATTTGTTGGTTAAATTAGATTAACGCTATTCAGTTCCAACGTTCACCGCCAGGTTCTGGTTGCCGTGCATCTATTAGCCAAGTTTGCAGCTAGGTGTCGTTGACAGTAGCATTTGGTAGCAAAAGTAGGAATTACCTAAAACTGTCTGTCTGCAGTCCTTACCTGAATTACAGATAACACTTAATAATACAGCCATCACAATTAACACCAGTTATCAGGCAGATTCTACACACATCCAAAAGACATGTGACTGTATGACCGCGTTGTCGCGCCCCCCTAAACAGAGGAACCAACCAACCTATCTCACTTAGTTAAAGTAAGTGCAGCAACGCATAATCTCAGTATAATGTCAAATAAGATGCATTGATTAAGAACACATTAAGCTTCTTTAGCCCCTAAAGTATTTCGTAAGATAAGAAATATATTTTAACCCCATACCGTAATGATCTCTAAAATGCTATAGCGGAGTTCAGGGTGTTTAGAATAGTGATAACTACACCAATATATAATATAATTTGTCAGTAAGCACTAAAATGGCTAATACATAGGAAAAACAAGATGTTCAGCAAAGAACATATAGCCTACTTTCTCCTAAATGTATGGGTATATTTATAACTCTTTGTCCTCATCCCTAAAACCACCTCTACCACCATGTATTATTTGTTTTCTTTTATATTGAAAATTAGCCAGTAAGTGTCATAAATCAATATTATATACTTTATGATGATTGAATAACAAAACTACTAACTTATTGTAATGCATTCACGTCCGTTAATCTCTATATTAAGCCAGCCTGCAAAGTTAAGTATCTTTCGTTTTGGGTACCTTCCCCTTTAAAAATCCGCGCCGATCACAGTAGGTTGGTGTTGAGACCTAGCAGTGAATTAATATGTATCTTGTACGCCTCTGGATGTTCAACGAGCAGGCAGTTTAAAGTAGCCAGGAGGGAGGCGATCCAGATGGCAGTGTTTAAAGTTAATCGGAGCGCGATCGTGGCTAATAGTTGAACTACCAGTATTACAAAATTGCCATACTTCAGGAGGCCAGGTATTGTTTTAGATCCCTTATTTGGGGGTGGTTGGATCTAAAAGGAAGAGTTATTGTGTTAATTTATAAAGCTGTGCCTAAAAAGGGGTAGCTTCCCGTAGCAGGGTAAGCTGACCAGTGTAGAGTGTTGTTTAGTGCTAGGAACTGGGGGGCGCTCCTATAAATAATGTAGTAGTGTTTTAGGGGCTGGGCCTCAGTGCAAGGGTCACTGTGCTGGTCGCCCAGCTGACTGGCTCGTTATATAACTGAATGTGCTTGTATCAGCTAAGTGCCAAGCGCTGTTCCTAGCAGCCGGGCCGCCGCGAGAAATACAATGATATCTGAGCTAGCACTGTCAGACTACCGTATGTCACGTCTAACCGTGACGGGAATAAGGAAGGGCGTTGGGATGTAAAGAGGCGTATAAACAGTAAGACGAGTGTAGAGTGTTGACCAAGTGTTTATTGGTCTGTGAAGTTTGAAGTATGAGTCCCTTGTAGGGAATGTAATAATGTTCACAATGTGAAAGTACAAGCTGTGGGTAAAGGTTACAAATGTAGGAGATCTGAACACGACTGACTCACCTCTGATGACACCAACGTAGCCTCCGGCCGCACCACTGAAAGACTGATGATGGAGAGATCCCTCTGACCTGCTTAGGCCTCCTTTTATATTCTTGGGCGCTATGCTGTCAGCAATGTGATGGCATAGCTGCCCCAGTTAATAATATGTCGTTGTGTGTAATAATTGTGCAAGGATTGAGCCGCTTTCTAGAATGGCAAGCTGTCCTTGCAGTGTTGATGGATGTTGGCCTGGCTTTACGAGGGTTGCCCGTTAGGATATTTAGATAGATGCTGGGGGGATGGTCTCCAAGGGGTGCATACCCCTGGGGTACTGTACAGTATTTACACAGCGGTATGTTTGGAACAATATTACCCACATAACCCACAAGAGGACAGCACCGTACAGAGACATTAAGAAGGCTGTGGTTGATAACAACGTGTATCTAGTTCTTCTATTCTCCTTTTCCTAATGTCTTCTGTTTATGTGCAATGATAGGACTGTGATTTTATTAATAAACGAGTGTATACATTAGCCTCCCCTTTGAGCTAAATGACATTTTATTCAGTATCTGTGGAAAGAGGTTGTGCACATCATTTGTAAAAGAATTCAAGAAAAAAAAGTTAACTGTAGCAGTATTCGATCCACAGTCAACTGCGTGACAGACTAACACGCTAGCCCAGAGCTAACCATATCCTTAACAACATGGCGATTTTAACTGATATATTAGATACAACCTGATGGCAAAAAATGACTTGAAATAAACTATTTCTTCACTGCAGTACATCTTCATTATAGATCATTTCATACAAAGTTTATATTATTGTATCAGTAGGGTATATCACATACAACATACTAAAACTACTGAAATATAAGACAGGCTCATGAGGACAGCTGCCATCTTGTCGTGTGGCAGATACGGCTCAGCTCTTTTAAGCCATTCATACAGAATAATATTATAATATTAAATTATAATAAATAACGGATCACGACCTTCAGGATAGCTTAAACCACCCTAGGCTTGATAATCTGAATTGGTGGGTCTTAAGCTATTGATTATAATGGTTGCATCATTCACACGGCCGCCATCCTGAAATGGCAAGGCCGATGACCTTGATGTTTGAGTGAACGACGCGCCCTATATAAAGGTGTGTTGTCACCAAATTTGGTAGAGATCGGATGATTAGTTTAGCCGTAATTTGAGTTTACGTCTTGAACGTTTGAGTGGCCGCCATTCAGTTTTGGTAAAGATGGCGGCGATATAAAGTATGACACTGAGGTTTCCTATGCTAGAGCTACCTCTGTACCAAATTTCGTTCGATTCGGTTTCACCCTGTTCGAATTTATAGGGGGGGACAGACATTCAGAGTACACACACACAGACAGACACACAATTTTTCGCCCTGTGTTGATCTCGTAAGTCTACTTTCATTTTTTGCAAAAATCGACAGTAGGCTAATACGGGTGAAGGAACAGAAACGAACTAGCCTATATAATGTATCGTATTCTTATGCAAACGAATAGTGGATTAAACACAATTTATTTTGAGAACTTTGTTGAAACGATTCGCGCACAATCACTAATTTGTTGAAACTACTCCTATGGTAACTATTGTAAAATGGATTTACTAATTCAGAAACCTTCGTGAGAGTGATCACAACAACTCACAAATATTTCATGACAATCAAAAGAATGGTAATTCAAACGCATACTGTGCAAACATACATACATACAAACATAAATATACATTTACAACGGTACGCGCTTAGATTTTGGCATCAGATTTGACAATTATCTTTACTTAGTATTGTACCCGGATCGTTCACACGTCCGTGACATGTTGACGTCATTATTATAAAGCAGAGAGGTTGATTGATTTGAAAGACGGAGCGGTTGATATTTTGAATAGCGCGCTAGACTCCAAGTGTTGAGGGAAGTATGCAACGTAGGAGCGAGTGACGTGGAACTGTGACGTGAGAGCTCGCCTACGTAATGAAAATAAGTTTTCTAGAATTTCCTCTAGGAGAAGGAATGGAATGTAGGAAGGTAGTACAGTTTAATGGCAATTGAATGAGAAGAAATTTGAGCTATTAAGCATGAAAATCCGTTCAGTAGAAGCCGAGATACGGAATGGAAGCTTCTAGAAGGAAGACCGCTTGGACTATATAAGGAGCCAGAGAATCAAGACAGTATTGTATTCCATCAGAGCACTTGCTCATGTGCGCATCTACGATACATCAAGTACGAGTGTTTACGCCGTGATTCTGTCCGCCTGAAGAACTTAGTCGCTGGACGAGCAGTCAGTGGACTTAGTTTTGGTTTAGGTGAATGAACATATATAATATCAGCGAAGGACTTAGAATATCGACTGACTTTATGGTCAATTATTCTAACCAGTCAGGTGATGGTAGTTTTGTAAAGCCATTCACGGAAGCTAGCCTTCAAAATTATGTGTTTCTTGTGGTGAAACGGTACATCAGGCACTTCAAATAATATCAGGAAGAATGTATTCTTACAGTTCGTTCTATGCAGCTAACAGGTGTTCCTGTAATAGCAGGCGAACGAAACCACATTGTTCGGATATGGGACTTGTTTTCAGTCTTTGAAGAGTACCATATCAGTATAAGACCGTACAACATTTCAACAAGTTAGACGGTACCGAGGATAACGGGGGTTCTTTTTGAACGAGTGTCATTAAAAATCAACATGCGCCGTTAAACTACTCGAGGATAGGTGTGATATGGAGACGAACGAAGTGATATGGAACAGCAGGTGACCATGGGAGGATACTATTGGGATTGTGAACACCGAAGGACACGCTCTACCTACACAGCAAGAATGAAGTAAGACAACTATTCATGTACTATCCACTAGCCTATAGTAGTATTTGAGAATTCCATTTTTATACTGTTACTATAAGAAATCAACATAATCATCATCGTAACGCGAACGTCTATTACATTTTTCCAGGATGAAAAATGGAGCTTGTAGTCCGACAATTTATTATTCTATTTAATATTTTTGTCAGGACAACAGTCAGTTCATGTGTTTCGACATGAAATGTTTAAGTTATTTCCAAGGGATAGGAATATTTTTTTTCATTAACTCTTATTATGAGCAGAGGCTCGATTATAACTTGGATTGTTTAAATAATTTGATTTATTTAATAATAATACATGACTGTGAAATAAATAAGCTAATAATATTAAAAATATATCTACACCACTTAAAGTTATAAATAATTTGTTTAAGGAGATGATAGCACTAATTTAGGAATTAAATTAAATTGTTAAGTGTGATTAAATAGTTACTGCATTAATAATCAGAAAGTGAGATGTTATTAATAATCATTTACAAAGAGGATTTAAACATTTATTTATTTATGGATGAAATAGGGCAATAATAATCTTTCTGATGTTGACGATGCATAAATATTTTTCCAGTAATAATAATAATAATAATAATAATAATAATAATAATAATAATAATAATTTGTGGAAGGATTTAAATAATTGGAAGACTTTGAATAAAATAACTTTGTTTATTTGTGGTATAGAAGTTTGGATTTATAAATAAATTTAATCGAGTTTATGAATGAGGTGAAATAGTAAGAATTTGAGCCCAGTAAAATTTTCCAAAAGCACTACAAATATTTAGATGAATGAAAAGAAAGCGGCAGGTATTAAATGTATAAATTAGGGTGAGATTATGTAAATGGGAGGCAAAGAGAAATTGACCAGAATTAAATACATCTTTTCATTGGAAAAAAAATTGAAGAACACACAGTACAGTGATAAGACAGAATATTACAACAGGAAAAAAAATAATAAAAAAATATTATGTTTTAAGGAGAAGGATATTTGGAATAATATGATGATTTTAGTGTGTGAATTGGCGACACTTAAAGTTGTGTGGAGACCTAGGGGTCATCCAAGAGGGCATTTGTTCCCGTAGTTATGGGCACACATGGATGTATGTGTGTCATTAGAAGAACATGTGGGCTCAATTGTAAAAGAAGGGTTAGGCAAGTAGACCACCCCATATTCTAGTCAAATTCCATGTAACTATCAATTCAAATATTTTCTTTTTCTGGATCAATTTGAATTTCCAATAGTATGCCTAAATACTTGAAGAACATGAGTTTAGATTTGATGAACCTGACCGAGAAAAAAATATCAAATGATTAGTTGCAAATGCAAAAATAAAATAAATAATTGAAGATATTTTTATTTTGCGCTTGGAATAATAATAATAGTAACAGTGGAAATTAGCATTAAATATTCACAATATGAGAGGGTGAGAAAACTTATTGTAAATAAATTGATTAGATATTTTGAAATAAATAAAGATAATAATAATAAATTCTATGATTAACATTTATTTTGTGTGAGATAATATGTAAATTTTCTGAATGAGAAAGGTTTTTCGGTGAAAGAGATAATGATTTAATCCACTGATAGTGGATAACAACAATTTACATTGTTAACAACAATTTATGCTAATGTTAATAACAAATTTTGAAATGAGTAAATTTTGTTTACATTGAAACAAATGAATGTGAGAAAAGGAAAAGATTATTTTTCAAATTATTATGATAATGAAAAATTTATAAACATTTTGTTTTGTTTTTGTAAACAAAATTTTTGCAAACACAAACATATTAACATTCGACTTTATGTTAGCGAATATTGATATGAGGTTGTTGTTATACTTCATTGAAACCGTGATATTTTTTCCAACATTAATTTAGAAACATCATAGAATTAACCAAGTGACAATTTTTCGAAAAATCTTTACAACGTGTACTTGAACAATCAAAGCAATTCTTCGTGAAGTGAATTTAGAAATATGTAAATAAAGGGATCACTGGAACTCTTCATTGAATAGTGATTACCCCAGTGTAAATAATTAGAATTTTTCGTTTTTGATATCAGAATGGACTAATAATTTTTCTGAATATCAATTTTGCGGAGTTCAAGGGTATTTTTAGGGACTGTTGATTTTTTTATGTGTGATTGTTTTCTTTTGTGTTTTGAGGTTATATCCAGTCAATTTAATATTTTAATTATAAATAAATTGAGATTTTTAAGAAATGTGCCATTTTCAAAATAATTTCATTCCTTACCTTACTTGGGAATACCGAGATCGGGGATGCCAGATATAGACCTAATATTCACCTAGACTGATCCTGAGATAGATTTTCTCGTGCTAATCTGATTTCGGTATTTAAAAAATGTGGTCTTTGGATCTCGATCCAAACGGGCACATAAGGGAGGGGTTAAGATGTTTGGAGCCCGTACTAAGGGGCTACCGAATGGGTCTTTCGAATTTGTTTTCGAAGAGGCATTCGCGTAGACTTGTGAATTTTGCCACTTGTTTGGACAATTGACAAAAATCCAGTATTTTTTTTTAACTAAGGGAGATTGTTAAGTCCATGATTTAGTACATAGTTAGATTTGCATTTTGGAATAAGTATTTTGAATTTCGTTTTGTTGTAACGACTTTGTTTCGTGTGGGAGTCTAGTAATTCTTAAGGGAGTTTTATTAAATTAAATATTTTGATATAAATGTTAGAATTGGGAGTTTGTTTTTGGTTAGATGAAAATAGCACATTTATAGTACCCAGATGGAGGATTTTTGAATTTTGCATAATATTTGTTATAGGTTGAAAGTAAATTTAAATGAGTAGATATTTTTTCCATTAGACATCGACGTAGGGTTTATCTCAATTTATTGTGAATTCTCAAATACTATTGGGCTAGTATATGTTTAGTATTGAGGCTTCGTTCATCCATAGAATACCTATCCTGTATTTCTCTTTGGAAAATAATGGATAAAGTTTTGGAGGCGTTGGCTCGAATGGAGTCAAACAATAAGCAGAGCATCGAGAAGGCTACTCAATTGGAGAACATGTTATTGGAAAATTCCAAAAAGTTGGAAAAACAAGTCCAAGAAAATTCTCAATATTTGGAAAGTAGAATAGAAATCAAATTAACTAAAAATTCTAAAACATTAGAAGACAAATTAAATCATAATTCCAAAGCATTAGCAGATAAATTATCCGAAAAATCAAACTCACTAGAATCCAGATTGAATGAATATTCTAAATCATTAGAAGAAAAGTTGTCAGAGAATTCTAATTCACTTAAAACAGATATTGACAGTAAACTTTCAGAGAACTCTAAACAATTTGAGGACAGATTAAGTAGTAGCACAGAATCATTAAGAGAAACTTTGGAAGAAAAGATTTCCGAACATTCCAAAACTCTTGATAGATTAACCGAAAGTTCACGCATCATGGATTTAAAAATCATTGGTAAATCAGAAACTCTAAGGTTAGATTTAGCTAATAATTTTAAACTGTTAGAACACTGATTGTCAGAAAGTCTGGGGAAACAATTCGCGGAAAATTCTAAAATTTTTTGGGAAAAACTTGGCGAATTATTTGAAAAATCCAAGAATTTAGAAACTAGGTTAGAGGAAAACAAAGTTTCACTTGAAACCGATATTAATGAAAGTATGAAAAGCTTAGAGGACAAATTAGGAAAATCTCATTATAAATTGAAGGGCATGGAGGAAAATGTTGAAAAGCATTCCAGAAGAGTGGCTGAAGACTTGGTAAACTTGGAAACCAAAAAGACAGAAGAGTGTAATATTACTGCAAAGCAGGTGTTGCAGAAAGTTGCAACCGATTTTCAGGAGACTATTTTAGAACAACTGAAAAGAGATAAGGTAATCCTAAAGCTTAGTAAGAATGTAAAAGAAATAGCACTTACTGAGGTCAGAAGGACAATACTGGAGGAAGCAAAAGAGGATGTCCAAGAAGTGAGAAGTTCACTTTCCCCACATATCAAGGTGATATCTGAAGATGTGGGAGAAATTCAAAAAGATGTGTCTCAAGTGAATAATCTTGTGAAAAATGACGAGAAAATAATCGAGAAGTTAGTTAAAGATGTTCAGGAAACGAATAAGAACGTGAGAAAGAAAGAAATTGATCCTGTAACTAAATAGTTTGTCGAGAAGACAATAGAAGAAATCAGGGGAGAGATGGAAAGGAAGACGGATGATTCTGAACTGAAATAGACAGTAGGAACGTTAGAAGAGAAACTTGGTTTGTACGAATCTCAACTGGAGCAAAGACAATTGGAAGAGATCCCAACTTTCGAGCTAAATAAGAACAAAGAGATTTCCAAGGAATTTGAAGATCAGAAAATCATGACAAATTCTATTCCTATTGCCATATATAACGACAAGGATGATAAACCAGGGAAGTTTAACGGAACTGAAAGTATACCACCGGCAGAATTTCTAAGGGAAGTCAAGGATTACATCCGGGATTAGAAAATTTCGAAGGAGAGAGTGATAAGAGTTGTGAGCAGATTTATGGATGGACCTGCACTGGTTTGGTTCAGGGCGTTCAGGTCAAGTTTCCATAATTTCGAAGAATTTTCCAGAGGGCTAATGAGAAAATTTTGGTCGCCGGAAACTCAGCAACAGGTAAGGGTGGAGTTGTATTCCAAGATATATTCGACATCACAGCCAACGAGGTATTCGGCTTATTTTTCGCAACAATTATCTAAATTGGAATTTCTTGGACCACCAATGCCAGATTTTGAAATGATATATGCGCTAATTCGACAATATCCAATAGATGTGAAACGGACACTGATTGCTGCTAATATAGGAAATATGGAAGAATTTGATGAGGTACTGCAGAGGTTAGATCATGCCAATGCACAGTTCTTTCACTTAAGAGGTAGCAAAACCGAAAATCATACGATAAATGCTGTAGCGACTGATCGTCAAAGTCAGACGAATGCTGAAAATAAGGAATGGAGCAACACTAGGGACACTCCATATAAAAATAGACCATATGTAAGGCCATACAGATACAAAAACAGATGGAATCATTGGAGCAAACCTGGTTTTCAATCGAAACCATATAGTAGGCTACAACAACAGAATGGAAATCAACAACGGCAGCGATTTTATCATGATAATCAACAACAGAACAGAAGAGAGGGACAACGAGGGAAGGAGAATTTCAAGCAACAGGCTAGAGAAGATCTTGACAGAAGATATCAAGACAGCAAGTAATTCCTGGATGAGCAGCACAACAAACCTAGTACTTCCGGGTTGCAGAAGTCGACAGGTGTTGATGAACAAAAACTTCAAAAAGTCAATATGTAGTTACATTTAGATGATTGTTGAATGGCAAGTAGAGGACAAAGATTTGATAGATTTGAAGGAAGAGAGATTTGGACTAGAGAAAAATCTATATTACCTGTTATAGAATGTGAAGTCTAGGGCCCGACAAATCTTACACTGATAGATACTGGAGCTATGCTTTTTGTAGTTACTGAGAAGCTCTATGCTTCATGGAAGCTCACAGAAAGTGTAGAGGAAATTCCTGTATCAAGCATCAAGATACAAGGGATTATCCCCACCAAACTGACTACATGCAATGTACAGTAGTATTTAAGGCTGAAAATTGGAGATTGCTATTTTGAGCACATTTTCGTGGTTATGAAGGACGTTATCCATGACTTGATCATAGGAAATGATTTTATAACAAAGTGCAAGGCTGTTATCGATATGAAGACAGAGACCATACGTTTTCATCAAACTGGAGAGGAAGATTCTGAAGGTGACGAAGAGAAATTTACCGAGGGAAATACCGGATGGTCACGGGTTATTCATAATATTGAAGGAGAAGAAGAAGAAGAAGTGGTTAAAGTGGAGGAAACACCTAAATTGAAAAGGATGTTATTAGAAATTGAGGACATATTCGATACGAAACCTGGGGAGATTAAAGATTTTGAGTATCACATCCAAGTCAGTGATGAAGCCCCATATCATTGTAGACTCTACCCTATTGCAGAGAAGTATCGAGAGCAGGTGAAAGTCATTATTGCAGATTTGGAAAAGGATGACATAATAGAACAGGTAGTTCCGTGAAGAACTATACAGCCTATTTTCATATATCTTAATCATGTTAATTGCCTTTACCAACATAAAAAAATCAGTTTGAAGGTTGTGATAGGTTCGTAGATAATGAGAACTGCATAAATATTTCAGATGGTCGCCAGGTTGGATTTTTATTTTTGTACTATTATATTAAGATTATTGTGTACGTGTGGTATTGAAATTTCAATCGCATGATTAGACCACAAGAAGTAACAAGATGTTCAGTAAAGAACATATAGCCTACTTTCTCCTAAATGCATGGGTATTGTTATAACTCTTTGTCCTTTTCAAGGAGTATGATCGAATGTTGGTTGTAGTAGCTTGTTGATATACAACGTGCTATAGGGATATTAAACATGAATATGAGGTGCCCTTTGCTAGTGCTACCTCTGTACCAAATTTCGTTCAATTCGGTTTCACCGTGTTTGAATTGATAGGGGGAATCGATTTGCACACATACTTGGCCACCATCTGCAAACTATTGGGCTGATGTTCTTGCAGTTTGGTCTGAATATGTTTCCCACATAAAGATATGGTGTTGCAAAATTTGGTAGAGACTAGATTATTAGGTTGGTCGTAATTACATTTTAGCTTTTAACATTTGGGTGGCCACGATTACGTTTCCGTCAAGATAGCGGTGATATAAAACATGACACTGAGGTGCCCTTTGCTAGTGCTACCTCTGTACCAAATGTCGTTCCATTCGGTTTCACCGTGTTCGAATTGATAAGGGGAATCGATTTTCACACAAAGATGGCCGCCATCCGCAAAATATCAGGCTGATGACCTATTAGATTGGTCAAAGGATGCTCCCTCCATAAGGGTATGTTGTTGCTAAATTTGCTAGAGATCGGATGATTAGGCTAATCGTAATTTGATTTAAGCTTTGAACATTTGTGTGGCCACCATTACGTTTCCGTCAAGATGGCGGCGATATAAAATATGACACTGAGGTGCCCTTTGCTAGTGCTACCTCTGTACCAAATTTCGTTCATTCGGTTCCACCGTGTTCGAATTAATAGGGGGAATCAATTTTGACATAAAGATGGCCGCCATCCGCAAGCTATTAGGCCAATGGCCTATTAGATTGGTCAAAGGATGCTCCCACCATAATGGTATATTGTTGCAAAGTTTGGTAGAGATCGGATGGTTATGTTAGTCGTAATTTGATTTAAGCTTTAAACATTTGTGTGGCCGCCATTACGTTTCTGTCAATATGGCGGCTATATAAATCATGACACTGAGATGCCCTTTGCTAGTGCTATCTCTGTACCAAATTTAGTTCCATTCTGTTTCACCGTGTTTGAATTAATAGGGGGAATCGATTTTGACACAAAGATGGCCACCATCCGCAAACTATTAGGCGAATGACCTATTAGATTGGTCAAAGGATGCTCCCTCCATAAAGGTATGTAGTTGCAAAATTTGGTAGAGATCGGATGATTAGGTTAATCGTAATTTGATTTAGGCTTTGAACATTCGTGTGGCCGCCATTACGTTTCAGTCAAGATGGCGGCGATATAAAACATGACACTGAGGTGCCCTTTGCTAGTGCTGCCTCTGTACCAAATTTCGTTCCATTCGGTTCCACCGTGTTTGAATTAATAGGGGGAATCAATTTTGACATAAAGATGGCCGCCAGCCGCAAACCATTAGGCTAATAACCTATTAGATTGGTCAAAGCATGCTCCCTCCATAAAGGAATGTTGTTGCAAAGTTTGGTAGAGATCGGATGGTTATGTTAGTCGTAATGTAACTTAAACTTTGAACATTTGTATGGCCGCCATTACGTTTCTGTCAATATGGCGGTGATATGAAACATGACACTGAGATGCCCTTTGCTGGTGCTACCTCTGTACCAAATTTCGTTCCATTCGGTTGCACCGTGTTCGAATTAATAGGGGGAATCGATTTTCACACAAAGATGGCCGCCATCCGCAAACTATTACGCTTATGGCCTATTGGTTTGGTCAAAGGATGCTCCCCCCATAAAGGTATGTTGTTGCAAAATTTGGTAGAGATCGGATGATTAGGTTAGTCGTAATTTGATTTAAGCTTTGAACATTTGTGTGGCCGCCATTACGTTTCCGTCAAGATGGCGGCGATATTAAATATGACACTGAGGTGTCCTTTGCTAGTGCTACCTTTGTACCAAATTTCGTTCAATTCGCATTCACCGTGTTCGAATTGATAGGGGGGACACACATTCAGAGTACACACACTCACACACACACAGACACACACACACACCGACACACACACAGACTCACACACACACACATACACACACACAGACAGACACACTTTTTTCGCCCTGTGTTGATCTCATAAGTCTACTTTCATTTTTTGCAAAAATCGAAAGTAGGCTAAAAACGGGATTTTAAAATTTCGCACAGCTGCCATCTTGTGATTGTGCAAACAATTGAAATAAATTAGATGCCTTTGGATTAACATTTGTATAAGCATTTTACGTGCAACGTTTTCTGCGCTCGGATAGTTAATTCGCGAGAAACGTCCATTTAAATAATTATACTTCGCGTCGCCACCATGTTGGATCTGTGCTCACCAGGTTACTGAAAGTCCTATAGGTGAACATATGTGCATAGCCTCTATGAACATAAAATAAATCAGTTTGATTGCTGTAAAAGATTCATATATATTGAGAACGGTCTAAATATTCCGGATGCTCGCCATTTTGGATTGTTATATGTATAGGCCATAGAGTTATGTACCATTCAAGGATAATTATTGCCCAGGTGCATTATTCAAACTTTCATTTCGATCGCATGATTACGACACAAGAAATAAAAACTTAATTTTAAAAATGCACACAGCCGCCATCTTGAGGTTATGTAAACAATTGAACAAACTTAGATGCCAGTGCATTACAATATCATTTACTGTACCACATTTCACTGCGCTCAGAGAAATAAATCACGAGAAAATTCTATTAAAATGTTTGGAATTCGCTTGGCCACCATGTTCGTTTTGTACTCTACAGGTTTATGAAATTTACATAGTTAAACTTGAAACAGTACACTTTATCATCGTACCAAATTTCAGGTTGATATTTGTAACAGTTTCGGAGATATAGAATGTCAGTGAAATATTTCGAACAGCCGCCATCATGAGTTTATCTAAACAATTGAACTAAATTAGACTCCAGTGCATTACAATGTGTATAAACATTTTCTGTACCAGATTTCATAGCGTTTGGAACATTAAATCGCGAGAAAAGTTTATTTAAAATTTTCAAATTCGCTTGGTCGCCATGTTCGTTTTGTATTTAAACAGTTTTTGAAAGCCATATACATAAACTTCCAGTAGTGCTTTTTATCTATGTACAAAATGTCAGGTTGATACCGCTAATAATTTCAAAGATATGGAATGCCGGTGAAATATTTCGCACATCCGCCATCTTGTGGTTATGTAAACAATTGAACGAAGTTAGATGTCGGTCCATTACAATGTGTATAAACATATACTGTACCAAATTTTATTGCGTTTGGTTGGTTAAATCGCGAGAAATGTCTATTTAAGTGTCGCAAATTCGCGTGGCCGCCATGTTGGTTTTGTAGTTACCAGTTTTGCAAAAGTCGGATAGGTGAACTTCTAGTAGTTCCCTTTATCACCGTAAATAATTCCAGGGTGATAACGGGAATAGTTTCGGAGATATTGAATGCTGGTGAAATATTTCGCCCAGCCGCCATGTTGGATTGGTGAGACGTAACAAAATATGAAGGGCACGGTCGGGGTCGTCCGGAATAGTGCTATGAACTTACCGAGTTTCATTGAAATCGCTACAGCCGTTTAGAATTTATTAGGGGGAGGGGGCACACACACCTCACACACACACACACACACACACGCACACACACACACACGGACAAAAGGTGATCTCATAAGCCTATTTTTTCAAAATTGAAAATAGGCTAAAACATACCACAGCTTATGTGAATCCATTAGTGGTTGTGCCAAAACCGGATGGAAGTCTTCGTATTTGTTTAGACGAAAGATCTATAAATTCCAAAATTATGCCAGAATATGACCGACCCCCTGTTATTAAAGAATTGTTGAGAAAATTTAAAGGCAAGAGATGGTTTTCTACTATTGATCTTACATCATCCTACCATCATGTGAAATTAAGTGAAGAGTCAAAGAAATTCACGGGATTCATGTTTGACCAACAAACATATGTTTTCAAAAGGTTACCGTTGGGAATGAAAACATCAGGACCCGTTCTAATTAGAGCATTAGACAAGAATCTTAGTCCAGAAGTGAAGAACTCAGTTATATGTTATATCGATGACATACTGGTTGCGTCTGAGGATGAAGAACAACATCTGTTACACTTAAGGAATTTATTCAATGACTTGAGGAAGTCAAATTTCAAGGTGAATTTGAAAAAATGCCAATTTTTAGCCTACTTTCGATTTTTGCAAAAAAAATGAATGTAGACTTATGATATAAACACCCGGCCGAAAATTGTGTGTGTCTCTGTGTGTGTGTGTGTGTGAGAGTCTGTGTGTGTGTGTGTGTGTGTGAGGTTGTGCACTCTGAATGTCTGTCCCCCCTATCAATTCATACACGGTGAAATCGAATCGAACGAAATTTGGTACAGAGGTAGCACTGGCAAAGGGCACCTCTGTGTCATGTTTTATATTGCCGCCATCTTTACCAAAACTTAATGGAGGCCACTCAAATGGTCAAAACTTAATAATGTATTACGACCAAACTAATCATCGGATCTCTACAAAATTTGGTAACAACATACCTTCATATGGGACGCGTCTTGTGCCCAAACTATGAGGTCATCAACCGTACCATTTCAGGATGGCGGACGTGTGAATTATGCAAACTTTATAATTTATAACATGGGACCCACCAGTTCCGATTATCGAACCAAGAATCGTTTAATCTGTTCTAAACGACGTGGCCTGTTTGAAATTACAAGTTCATATTGTAATATTATAGTCTAGAAGTGATTTTAAAATGCTGAGTCGACTCGGTTATTTGACAAGATGGCAGCTGATTTCTCGTTCTGACCTATATTTTATTAATTTCAGTATGTTGCATGCAATATAGCTTAGTGATAAAAATTATATGAACTTTATACGACATGAACTCGGTTTGAAATATACTCCGGTGGAGAAATCGTTTAGTCCAAGTCATTATTTGCTATCACGTTGTATATATATTGGTTCCTAACGCTCAATTAGTGTGTGCACGATTGGCTTAGTGGTTGGGGCGTTGGTCTTTGATCTGGCTGGCCGTGGTTCAAATCCTATCAGAGTTAACCTTTTTTGCTTGAATTTTTTATATTTATTATTTCCTGAGTACTGAGACGTTATAAAATAAAGCATTATATGGTGCATTTTGAAATGGAAAATATATAATTAATTGAAACAACATTCTCCACCGGAGTGATATCTAAGAGTAATTAGTTGAACTATGTTATAGCAAACCACAGCCTTCTAGATGCGAGTGCGCTCTATACCAGCCAGTTAGTGAACCCATGTCTACAGTATAACTGAAAAGTGTATTATTTTGCTGATAGAGGGCACACACCCCCAAGATAAGGCGCGATTATCACGGTAATAAACGTTGGTATTCATTTATCACTTGTCTTCATAAAAGGTATTGATACAAGTCGTTAGTTGGTGGCGAATGTATTCCGCAGATCTCTTCTATAAGCGTATAAATTTATGTTCCGCCCCTTAAAATAACAATACGTTAATGATATCTATACTGTGCTGCAAGATTCTTTGATCTAATTGTACTCATGTGCACATAATTTAACTCACAACGAAGGCAACAGAGTCTACAACACAACTTACTGTAGCCTACTTGTTGCAGCTATTAAAGACACAACGAACCCTTGGATCCTAGTTCGCCTGTGTGGCGACTTCGGTGGCGTAGTCGAAAGCATGGAGAGCTTCTACGCCCAGGATAGCGGGTTCAAACCCAGCCAAAGCAGTCCGATTTTTTAAGAGCGTTAAAATCCCTCAGTATGCCTTCCTTCGGAGTGAGTAAAGCCGGCGGTCCCATGAAATAGATTTATGGCATGTTAAAGAACCTTCCACTAATTGCACCTGTGTGAAGCTAAATTGGATAGGTTAAGAATGTAAACAACGCTCATAGGTTTCTATGTTCGTTGCCAAGAGCCGACTGCGGTGGTGTCTAGTAGCTAAGTTCTGAACTTGGCCAAGTAATCGTTGACGGTGGTGCTTGGCGGCAAAAGTAAGAACTATTTGAAAAATTCTAAGTTGAAGTACTTAAATAAAAAAAACAGATAACATACACTAATACAGTAATTACAATTAACACCGGTTATCAGACAGATTCTACACACACCCAGAATACACGGGGCTACATGACCGTGTTGTCGCAGCCCCTAAACTTAAGAACCAACCAACCAACTAGTTCGCGTGAATTTTTGTAACGAGTAACTTCAACAGGCGTAGTTTTGCAAACCTATACAGTATAATTTATCGTGTTTGAAAACACACGGAACATCTAAACTGCGTCCATTTTATGAAGATTGATAAAAAATATTGCATTTCTGTGGCTTATGAAATGCTCTCGCCTTAAACGTACAAGCACCATCAAGCAGTGCATTGTCTACGTCACAGAAGGGTTTGGTTTACGTGCCATCGCCTGTCTTTCTCGTTAGCCGTGCGCGATTACAAATTAGCAGTGTAATAGGTATATTAAATATATTTCTCCCAGTGATACGTTTAGAGCAACGAAGTTTACATTATTGTATGTAGTCCGTGTTAATATACTGAATACCTACGTTGTTTGGAGTGTTTGCTGATGGAATTGCAAAATGCTGGGGTAAATTATAAACTATGGTTTGAACGCCACTCCTCAAATCCAGTGTGCCAATTTGCACTTCGAATTGGAAGAAATTAGGAGGTGATAAAGATAAAGAGTTATAAATATGCCCATACATTTAGGAGAAAGTAGGCTATATGTTCTTCCTGAACATCTTGTTTAAGGAAGAGATTAAATTCTTAGGGCATATCCTAGATGGACAGGGATATCGTCCAAAAGAGGCCAAGATCCAAGCAATTGCCAACTTTCCAAGACCCACGAGGATGAAGCATGTCCGTACATTTTGGGGACTTGCCAATTTTTCGCTGGACATTGTCATAACTACACCAACATTGTTGCGCCTTTGCAAAATCTTTTGAGGAAAGGAAACAGATGGACGTGGAGTGAGGAACACGAGGAATCCTTCAGACAAGCAAAAGAACTGTTTAAGGATAGTGTAAAGCTGGAATATCCCGATTTTCATAAGAATTTTACGATCGAATCAGATGCTTCAAATGTGGGTATAGGAACTATCCTATTACAAGAAGACGAAGATCGCACTAGGCATTATTTATCTTTTATAAGTAGAAACTGAGACCTTCAGAGCGAAACTATTACACGACTGAACTTGAAGCTTTAGCTATTGTTCACGCTCTAGAAACTTCGAAAAAGATGCTGATAGGTCATTCTGTCATTATTCGAACAGACAATCATGCACTTGAGTTTATTTTGAAAACGAATTTTGCAAGTGAGAGGATTACACGTTGGGCTTTGTTTGTACATCAATTCAACATCACGATAGAGCACAAACCTGGAAAAGCGAATGTAGGAGCGGACTTGTCGTGCGGTTGAACCAACTTTTAAGGTGATGCCTATTACTTTGATGCAAGAAGATGAAGACACTCTAGAACGTTTGGAAAGGATATCTGTTACTCAGATGAGGAACACACCTTTGAGGAAGATATATCGATTTCTAAAAGGGAACATGGATAATACTGACGCAGATTATCAGAAAAAAGAGAGAATTTCGAGAAATTAAGTGGTCATGAATGATATTATGTATAGGTTCATTGATGCAGACCATACAAAATTGAGAGTAGCGATACCACCCATACTTCAGAAACGGATTATATGGTTAGCACACAGGATTTCGGGACACGCTGGATTGGATAAGACAGTACAATTTGTGCAAGAGAAATTTTCGTGGGAGAAGATGAGCACTACAGTCAGAGAGACGATTAGGACATGTGACTTGTGTCAACGAAGCAAGCACAATTCTAAGCTGTTGAGAGAAGCGCCTCGTCCTATTATTGCGCTGAAACCACGGGAATTATTCACTATGGATATTTATGGACCTTCAACGAAGTCAAAGAGGGGAAATAGATACAAACATTGGTAACCATTGATATTTTTACCAAATTCACAATGTTACATCCCATCCAAAAAGCGAATACACGTTACATCTTGAAGAGCATTAGAAATAATGTGATTCCTAAAGCAGGGAAACCTGAATACCTCTTAACCGATCATGGATCGCAATTCACATCTTATGAATTTAGAAATGCTATGGAAGTATTGGATATTAAGCAGATCCTATGTTCAGTATGCCATCCTGAAAGCAACCCAGCTGAAGGAATTATGTCAGAAATAGCAAAATTTTGTCGTTTGTTTTGTTCTGCTGAACATTGGAAGTGGATGGATGTGTTACCCATTGCATCACACTCCATTAACTCTACTGTACATGAGAGTACGAATCAGATACCGATGTTATTTCATCATGGAAATAAACCCATAAGACCATGGGATAGGATCATTTCCATACCACCAGAATTTGAGCCTAGCATACAACTTAGAGAAGTGCAAGCGCTGGAGAATATTCGCAAGCAAGCTGACAAGAGGGAAAGGAGAGTCCGAAGGAAGATATTCAGACGACCTCTGGATGTTGGAACACTAGTTCTTGTAAGGAAACCTGTTCCGTCTGACGTCATGAATAGAGTATATTCAAAATTTGCTAGTTTATACTATGGCCCGTTCGTGATTACAGAAAGTTTTGATAACGGAAGTTATAAACCGGTTGAAGAAGAATCTGGTAACGTTGTGGGAAAATTCCACGCGGCAAATTTGAAGTTTTATCACTCAAGAACCAGACAACAGTAGTAAGAAAAAAAATGATGTGTCATATATATATATATATATATACTTTTTTGCGTGAGGGGTGGATATACCCGGATCGTTCACACGTCCGTGACATGTTGACGTCATTATTATAAAGCAGAGAGGTTGATTGATTTGAGAGATGGAGCGGCTGATATTTTGAATAGCGCGCTAGGAGACTCCGAGTGTTGATGGAAGTATGCAACGTAGGAGCGAGTGACGTGGAACTGTGACGTGGGAGCTTGCCTACGTAATGAAAATATGTTTTCTACAATTCTCTCTAGGAGAAGGAATTGGACCTAGGAAAGTAGTACAGTTTACTGGTAATTGAATGAGAAGAAATTTGAGCTATCAAGCATGAAAATCCGTTCAGTAGAAGCCGAGATACGGAATGGAAGCTCCTAGAAGGAAGACCGCTTGGACTATATAAGGAGCCAGAGAATCAAGACAGTATTGTATTCCGTCAGAGCACTTGCTCATGTGCGCTTCTACGATACATCAAGTACGGGAGTTTACGCCGTGATTCTGACCGCCGAAGAACTTAGTCGCCGGACGAGCAGTCAGTGGACTTAGTTTTTGTTCAGGTGAATGAACATATATAATATCAGCGAAGCACTTAGAATATCGACTGACTTTATGGTCAATTATTCTAACCAGTCAGGTGACGGTAGTGTTGTAAAGCCATTCACGGAAGTTAGCCTACAAAATGATGTGTTTCTTGTGGTGAAACGGTACATCAGGCACTTCAAATAATATCAGGAAGAATGTATTCTTACAGTTCGTTCTATGCAGCTAACAGGTGTTCCTGTAATAGCAGGCGAACGAAACCGCATTGTTCGGATATGGGACTTGTTCTCAGTCTTTCAAGAGTACTATATCAGTATAAGACTGTACAACCTTTCAACAAGTTAGACTGTACCGAGAATAACGGGAGTTTTTTTTTGAACGAGTCACATTATATATCAACATGCGCCGTTAAACTACTCGAGGATAGGTGTGATATGGAGACGAGCGAAGTGATATGGAACAGCTGATGACCATGGGAGGACACTATTGGGATAGTGAATACCTTAGGACACGCTCTACCTACACAGCAAGAATGAAGTGAGACAACTATTCATGTACTATCCACTAGCCTATAGTAGTATTTGAGAATTCCATTTTTATACTGTCACTATAAGAAATCAACATAATCATCATCGTAACGAGAACGTCTATTATATTTGTCCAGGATGAAAAATGGAGCTTGTAGTCCGACAATTTATTATTCTATTTTACCATTTTTGTCAGGACAACAGTCAGTTCATGTGTTTCGACATGAAATGTTTAAGTTATTTCCAAGGGATAGGAATATTTTTTTCTTTAACTCTTATTATAAGAAGAGGCTCGATTATAACTTGGATTATTTGAATAATTTGATTTATTTAATAATAAAAAATGACTGTGAAATAAATAAGCTAATAATATTAAAAATATAACTACACCACTTAAAGTTATAAATAATTAGTTTAGGGAGATGATAGCACTAATTTAGGAATTAAATTAAATTGCTAATTGTGATTAAATGGTTACTGCATTAATAATCGGAAAGTGAGATGTTATTAATAGTCATTTACAAAGAGGATTTAAACATTTATTTATGGATGAAATAGGGCAATAATAATCATTCTGATGTTGACGATGCCTAAATATTTTTCCAGTAATAATAATAATAATAATAATAATAATAATAATAATAATAATACTTTGTGGAAGGATTTAAATAATTGGAAGACTTTGAATAAAATAACTTCGTTTATTTATGGAATAGAAGTTTGGATTTATAAATAAATTGAAATGAGTTATTGAATGAAGTGAAATAGTAAGAATTTGAGCTCAGTAAAATTTTCCAAAATCACTAAAACTATTTAGATGAAGGAAAAGAAAGCGGCAGGTATTAAATGTATAAATTAGGGTGAGGTTATGTAAATGGGAGGCAAGGAGAAATTGACCAGAATTAAATACATCTTTTCATTGGAAAAATAAAATTGAAGAACACACAGTACAGTGATATTACAAACAAGAAAAAATATATAATAAAAATATAATGTTTTGAGGAGAAGGATATTTGAAATAATATGATGATTTTAGTGTTCGAATTGGCGACACTTAAAGTTGTGTGGAGACCTAGGGGTCATCCAAGAGGGCATTTGTCCCCGTAGTGATGGGCACACGTGGATGTGCGTGTGTCATTAGAAGAGCATGTGGGCTCAATTGTAAAAGAAGGGTTAAGCAAGTAGACCGCCCCATATTCAAGTCAAATTCCATTTAACTGTCAATTCAAATATATTTTTTTCTGGATCAATTTGAATTTCCAATAGTATGCCTAAATAATTGAAGAACATGAGTTTAGATTTGATGAACCTGACCGAGAAAAAATATCAAATGATTAGTTGCAAATGCAAAAATAAAATAATTAAATGAAGATATTTTTATTTTGGGCTTGGAATAATAATAATAATAGTAACAGTGGAAATGAGCATTAAATATTAACAATATGAGAGGGCGAGAAAACTTATTGTAAATAAATTGATTAGATATTTTGAAATTAATAAAGATAATAATAATAAATTCTATGATTAAAATTTATTTTTTGTGAGATGATATATACATTTTCTGAATGAGAAAAGTCTTTTGGTGACAGAGATAATGATTTAAACCACTGATAGTGGATAACAACAATTTACAATGTTAACAACAATTTATGCTCATGTCAATAACAAATTTTGAACTGAGTAAATTTAAATTTTGTTTACATTGGAACAAATGAATGTGAGAAAAGGAAAAGATTTATTTTTCAAATTATTATGATAATGACAAATTTATAAACATCTTTTTAGTTTTTGGAAACAAAAATTTTACAAACTCAAAAATATTAACATTCGACTTTATGTTTGCCGAATATTGATATGAGGTTGTTGTTATACTTCAATGAAGCAGTGATTTTTTTCCAATAATTTTTTTGGAAACATCATCGAATTAACCAAGTGACAATTTTTCGAAAAATATTTACAACGTGTACTTGAACAATCAAAGCAATTCTGCGTAATGTGAAACTACAAATATGTAAATAGAGGGATCACTCGAACTCTTCATTGAATAGTGATTACGCCAGTGTAAATAATTAGAAATTTTCGTTTTTGATATCAGAATGGACTAATAATATTTTCTGAATATCAATTTTTCTGAGTTCAGGGGTATTTTTAGGGATTGTTGATATTTATGTGTGATTGTTTTCTTTGTGTTTTGAGGTTATTGCCAGTCAATTTAATATTTTAACTATAAATATATTGAGATTTTTAAGAAATGTGCTTTTTTCAAAATAATTTCTTCCCTTACCTTACTTGTGAATTACCGAGATCAGGGATGCCAGATATAGACCTAATATTCACCTAGATAGACCCTGAGATGGATTTTCTCGTGCTAATCTGATTTCGGTATTTTACAAAATGTGGTCTTTGGATCTCGGTCCAAACGGGCACAGTATGAAACTATGTCCCCGATTCCTGTTTGTTATGGGTAAACTCGAGAACCACTGGATGGATTTTTATGCGGTTTCCACCATTCTGTAAAGGATATCTCCAGGATTATTTCTGTACAATATAATTTATTTATGATCAAAGGAAGCCGAGCTGTAACGATTTTAGTGAAAAAGTCGAAAAAAAACTGGCGCCCGAGCGCTTTTTAAGCTTACGCTGGGCAAACCGTTAAAAGTATCTAAAAACCATGTGTGTAAGAATTGTTCAGCATGAAAAGTTCTACAAAATAGTCCGCGAGAGCATATGTCTATCTTCAATACATCGCCCACTATAAGCATTTTTACGTTTTTTAGGTAGATTTCATTAGAAAGCTAACTATTGCTATGGGTACTGTCCCCGTTTACCTGGATAGTAGGCTGTCAGATATCCGCCCCCTCAATCGGATTGCCAATTATCAATCGCACCGGCACAGTTACATCAATGAAAATGGCACTGACAGATACTATCGAGATAAGAGCACAGAAATTCACAGGAAATCATTGTGGAACACACCAAAATAGACGGGGGATTATACTTACCGTTGCTTACCTCTTAATTATCTCGGGGTTTGAGTTGACAACAGGATCACTAAAAGTCTGTTCACACAATAATCTCCGCCATGACATTTAAAAATGAACCAGAAACGAAGACGAGAACTTTGAACTGTACAAAAGCTTTATTTCTAATAAAGGGTATGATTTTCCTAACACAACAAAATATACGTGGCTATCAGTAGCCCAAGTCAATCTGACTACGTCCTCCAGTAGGACTTGCAAAATTATTATACAACATGATATAAAACATTTTAGCTCCCAAGAGCTCCAAATACCGTAATATTCATAACACTATTGGATTGGAAAAGGACGTCAGGGTGTGACATATTGAACCCTTATCATTGTGTCCAATAATAATGTTTCATATTAATAAAAACGATGGAAATACTAAATACATGATATGCTGGATATTTGAGTAATATTGATGTAGCTAGAAATCTGGACTTGGTAAGACATGCTACGTGCTGGCTGGAAATGACCAATAGTTTCACAACCAATGTTATTCTTGGATTTCTGAGAAAATCAGATATGACGCTGTGGCGTACGTGACCATCGAAGGGCAAAATGCTGCGTACAAGGCAAGGAGTGAGAGAGAGGAGAATAGTCGTGACGTCAAAATAAGGGCGGGATTTGTAAGGTCAGAGCTCCAACGCCAACTTATCTGACCAATAAGAAAACATGACGCCAGAACATAGCGTCAGTGTGTTTTGCGCGGCAATCGGATATAAAAAGATCTAGCGATCGGTTTGCATGTTCGACGGCAGATTCGCGACCTGTGAGAAAATACAAGAATTTTGAGAGGTCACACATAATTATAGGCCCATTACTTAAAATATTGAGGAGCTGTTTTTCTCCCACCATTGAAACTTTAGGCTTTCTGTATATATACAAATGTCTGAGATGAATCGGGGCACTCCTAATTATTCTTCGACAGTCATTTTAAGACGTCCTTAAGACGATATGGTTTTAAAATTATAGTTGTGTGTCGGCAACGAAGTTGGAAATTTTCATAAATTGTGAGATGGCAATTAGCCATAGAATAGGGAAAGTCGACGATTCTGCATAGGACGATCTGAGGAAATAAAATACTTAGAACGCAGATAGAACAGTTTAAAAACTTTGATTTAATTGTGTGTTAACAGCAGCAAAATGTCGACCATGGAGAGAAGACAGCAAGCTTCATCCTCCATTACCATCAGTGTTATGGGCTAACGGCCTAATGATGGGAATTGACGAGGCGGGAGGCCTCTGGAAAGCAGTTTAAGTGATGAGTATTAAAAAATTGATTTATTGATTTTGGACGAGGGGAATCGCGAGAGATGTGTGGAACTTTGTATAGATTTTATTTGTGTGGTTTAATTTAAATTTTAGGGTTTGATTTCTTAACTGACATGCGTGTAGTAAATTTTGGCATTGCGTGACAATTATGTTGTACAGTAAATTTTGTAATATAAATGTTTTCCTTATGTATACGTAATTCTTTTAGCGAAACGGCCGCATCGATTAACGTATCTATAAAAAGTGTAGCCGTGAATGAGAACCTAGGAACGACAATGATAAATGGACTGATTTAATGTTATGTTAAACTAATTACTACGTGGGGGGAATATTTGCATTTTGTTGCTTTGATAACTCGGGCTAGGACTGATCCTGTTATTTATTCTTTATTGTCACTTGGACATGTTGTATATCATTATCTGAGAGGTGTGCTGATTAATGCTACGACGAGATCTTCGAGAAATGTGCCACGTGTTTTTGGGTGTAAGTGATGATGATGAGGAGAGGTGAAGCCTGTCCATGACTGCGATATCATTCCGGCAAACTAGTTATCCGTGGGGATAAGTTTGACCTGGGAATGTATTCTTAAAAATCCCTGAGAGGATGTTTTGAGATAATGTGTTATTATGTGTACGCGTTTAACAGGTGGCGATTAGCAAAGGTGCTGTACGCTGGCTATGGGCCAGAATCTATATTTAGCATGGCACTAATTACTACTTGGGGGAAGAAATCAGCCACTCTCTCGGTGATGCGATAACAGGCCCGGTTGTCTCCAGCTCGTTATGACACGTTATGTTTGCTTTAAAGCCTAATGAGTTAAGGTTATTTTATTTGGTTTAATTTGGGAAGTTGCCATGTTGTCGATCCAAGTTTCTTTTATCATTACTACGACTTATTTGTCCATTGTTTTAAAACGCCAAACTTTCCGGCGTGAAAATTAAAAGTTGTATTTTGTTGTTGTTGGCTCTTATTTTCAAGGCCATTGTATTCATATAAATATAATTTGGCAACCGGCCAAACTTGTTCATGTCATGTTATGCTATCCTAGTGTTTAAGGTATAAGACGGTAATTCCGCAGCCCTTATTTTAAATAATACACACGTGTATTTGGTTGTGGTAATCTAAGGTTAGAGCATGTCAGTAGTGTATATAATTATGTAATTGTTGTTCCCACATTTCCGTAATTCATCCTTCGCAGTACGGAGTCCGTTCCCGAACCAACTGTTTTGGTCGGAAACGAGCGCCCGTCAAAATGCTCATTACTTGAACTAGTCTTAAAACCCGTGTCGCTCATAAATATTAAATTTTTGTACTATTTTATTTGTTTGTTATATTTGGATCTTGTGATCCGTTTTCTTTTGTTACTTTGACTTAAGTGACATTGCAGTCACAATGCTTGTTGACAGCTGTCATACCGTGTCGTCATGGTACGTCAGGCTGGTCAGTATCAGATCTGTTCACGCGAGTGAACAATAAAAGGGTGGTTATAGTTTACTTTTTATGTTTGATTCAGTTGATAAATTTCATTTGTTAGTAGATCCTGTTGTTTTTCTTGGCTTTATAATAATAATAAGTTAACCTTATGAACCCTGGAAGTTATGTTGATAGCAAAACCTCTAAATCACTTTCACAAGAATCCATTACGACCCCGAAATTTTGAATCTTGTCTACATGCTATTTTCCAAAGGGTTTATAAGAGTTACTTTGGCTTCCGAACGTGTGGCATTTGTGTTTTAGAGTAAAAAAATAGATCACCGGCATGTGATAAGTTTATTAACGTAAGTTAGGCGAAGATAGTACCGCCAAATGTTTGAAAATATAAAGTCATGGAGTTTGCAATAAAGTAAATGTGGAACAAGTTAAGTGTTTGAACTTTGATTAAAATTAGAACAAACTGTTCCAGGCGCCCAATAAAATTAAATTAGCTTTGTGTAGAAAAGCCAAACTCAAAGAATTGTTTGACAGGAAGGTTAGACCTTAAAAACTAATTAATACTCTATTAATTGGTTAAAATTTGTAAGTGAAGTAAGGTCAGGAAGATTATAACTGAATCAAAGGGTTAAAATTAAATGGAATAATAAATAAATTATACTCAGTGATGCTATAGTTTGTGGGAGTAATTTAAAGTAAACGAACTGAGTATGTAAAGGGTTAATGTGTGTATATTTAATATGTGTGAGCGCGCGTATCCAGGGCTCCGCCCTTATGTCATTTCCCTATGTCTCAAATATATTATTGTTGTGATGGCAACTCTGGGAGAAATCCGCGAAGTAATTGAATTAGCATCCGCTCGTACGCGAGAACAACTTAGTGAGATGAGAAAGGACATAACCAATGAAATACAGACACAGTTAGCGGCAAATAGTGAAGAAACGCAGACACAGTTAGCGGCTATAAATAAACAATCGGCAGAAACGCAGACACAGTTAGCGGCAAATAATGAAGAAACGCAGACACAGTTAGCGGCAAATAGTGTAGAAATGCAGACACAGTTAGCTGCTATAAATAAACAATCGGAAGAAATACAGACACAGTTAAACACAAAACTATCTGAAGTTAACGAGAATATAAATCAGAAAATCGCTACACAAAACATTCTGGTTAGTGAACAATTACATAGGCAGTCTGAGAAAAACAATGAAATGTTAAACGCACAAGACGAAAGGAACACTCAAAATCTAGCTGCGCTAACGGTAGAAATCAAAGAGCACACAAAAGAACAGCTAATCCAATTAGCAAAGGACGTTAGCACTAACAATACCAAACAATTAGGAATAATAAAAGGTATCGAAGATTCGTTTAAAAAGGAAATAAAAGGAATGGATGAGACTGTTATGGCAAAACTAGCACAAATCGAGCAAGCGTGTTTGACCAGCTCATCTGAGATTAAAGAAGCACACACAAACTTAGAAAAAAGGTTTGAGATGATCGAACGAGGGACACAGGGTATGCAAGATCAGATAATTACAGTAGATAACAATATCACGGGCTTAGTGACGGAACTCAACAAATTAGAAATACAATCAATTAAGAAATGGAAAAAGTTAGAAATTGACCAGGAAGAAATTAAACAAACATTAGAACAGAACAACATTTCTCTGGGAGAAAGGATAGATAAACTTGAAGATAATCAGGAGGCTAATCAACAGGAAGTCGAAAAACGCTTTGTTAAATTGAAGGATACTATTAGGAAAGATTGGACCAAGATGAGCGCTGATTCGAAAGATGAACGGCTCGCAGTAAGCAAGAAGCTAGGGGAAAATAACGCGAAAATACAGGCGTTAGAAGAAAATATGAAGTTAAGGTTTCAAATTCAAGAGGACCGCATGATAAAATCGGAGTTGCAGTCACTTGGACATAATACGATGTTTGCGACACTAATGGAAAAGGGGAAAGGGGAGAATGCGGAAAGAGAGCACACAATAGACAGCCACGAGCTTGGGCAAAGTCCAAGAACGGTAGACACGCAAGCATTCCAGAATTATGAGGGTCGTAGCTCGACACCTCAAAACACACAACTTCCCACGCAAGTTATACAAGTCATCCGTGGAAACGAATTTAAACCGAATAAGTTTTTACCAGAGAGCGGAGGGACACCCAAAGCTTTCTTAAGGGAACTGACAGAATATTTTTCGGACCAAAATGTTAGCTCAACGCGACAATTAAGAATGGTTGAAAAATTTTTGGCGGGCTCAGCACTTACCTGGTATCTTGGATTTAAGAACACATTTAAATCAATGGAAGGTTTCCACAAGGCCTTCCTAAGCAAATACTGGAGTGGGTCGTATCAACAAAGCTTGCGAATGGACTTATACTCGCGTAAATACCATTCCACGCATCAGACGAAATATGCAGATTTTTTCGCCATGCAACTTGTCAAATTGCAAGATCTTGATAATCCCCCCAGCGAAATGGAGCTAATAACTACTATAGGAAAACAGATGCCTATTAGCGTTCAGCAATTCTTGGTGGCGGCAAATATTACGACCGTGGTCCAGGCAGAAGAGGTATTAAGGAAGATAGATGAAACCACTAATTACATCAACCCGAGAGAGAAGAGACAGATAGAGTTAGTTAATGCAGTCGAAGTAGTCAAGACACCGAACAAAAACACGAGGTCGCAAGCTACAAACACTGGGGATAACCAAAGACGGCAGAGCACCGAAGAATATGAGCCGAGATCTCAACCGAGATACGAAAATAGGGACAGAAACCATAACAATCAGGAAGAAACTAACCGCTACCGGAACACAAACAATCAGCAGTGGCGAGATAATAGGAGATACCAAACGTCATACAATAGGAATAATAATAACGCACCTTACAATCGAGGATGGCGTGGAGGACACTATAATCAACATTATAGGCCCAGAGACAATAGGCGTTACAATCAACAATATAACGCACAAAATAACCAGCGGTTTAACGAGCAATCGGATCCAAGGGATGATCAGAGAAATTGGAACGAGAGACACGCTGAGTCGCAACAGTACCTGGAGGAGCCACGTAACATGGAAGGAAATAATGATAAATGGGAAAGAGCGATAGATCGGCGGAAGAATCCCGACAACCACGAGGAGGAAAACGGAACACATCAAATGTTGGAGGCCATGCATGTAGAAACCCAGAGATATTTGGAAGAGCTGCATGGAGAAGAAGAAAATAGAGCAGCCGACAATAGGAAACAGAAGAATAGCAGGAGAGATTCGCAGACCGTGTCAGGCAAGGGTCTCGAAATATGGTAAAAAAAAAGGTTATTGTACGGGAATAGGAGAAGAAGAAGGGAGAAGGAAGAAGATGGCAACGCGGGGGAGAAGAAGGAGATGACATCACGGTAAAATGGAGAAGAGACAGGAGCGGCTTAAGGAAGTTCAACTAGGGGTTACGAATTTAGGTAACAACGCCTACAGAGTCCGAGAGGTGAGCACAGGAAACATGGCAGTATATAATATCTCTAATTTAAAATTATATCATCAGAGAGAGCCATACGAACCGAGAAATAATGTTACTGCAGCAAATTAAACATTCGCGTGATAACATACAACAAAAGATACGGGGGTACTCTAGTGGTTAAAGCGCTCAAAAGACAGCTCTGACGTGTTTACAAGTTCAGGCGGAAGTCGTTAATGAATATGTTGATGTTTTGAAAGAGTGAGAGGGGAGACGAGTAGCAAGGAAAGAGGCCGGAGGGCATAAGTATACAGGAATTTCCTAATGAGTTTGGAACGAGACGGCTACTGAAACAGACAGAGGCGGACAGTCATTATATTTGAGGGTGACCAGCAACTTCAAATTTGAGCCAGAAAAGTAGGGGATGTGAAATTCGACTTCATTTGAGTTCGAATTTCATCAACTAGGGGTCGGATGAACCCTTATCATTGTGTCCAATAATAATGTTTCATATTAATAAAAACGATGGAAATACTAAATACATGATATGCTGGATATTTGAGTAATATTGATGTAGCTAGAAATCTGGACTTGGTAAGACATGCTACGTGCTGGCTGGAAATGACCAATAGTTTCACAACCAATGTTATTCTTGGATTTCTGAGAAAATCAGATATGACGCTGTGGCGTACGTGACCATCGAAGGGCAAAATGCTGCGTACAAGGCAAGGAGTGAGAGAGAGGAGAATAGTCGTGACGTCAAAATAAGGGCGGGATTTGTAAGGTCAGAGCTCCAACGCCAACTTATCTGACCAATAAGAAAACATGACGCCAGAACATAGCGTCAGTGTGTTTTGCGCGGCAATCGGATATAAAAAGATCTAGCGATCGGTTTGCATGTTCGACGGCAGATTCGCGACCTGTGAGAAAATACAAGAATTTTGAGAGGTCACACATAATTATAGGCCCATTACTTAAAATATTGAGGAGCTGTTTTTCTCCCACCATTGAAACTTTAGGCTTTCTGTATATATACAAATGTCTGAGATGAATCGGGGCACTCCTAATTATTCTTCGACAGTCATTTTAAGACGTCCTTAAGACGATATGGTTTTAAAATTATAGTTGTGTGTCGGCAACGAAGTTGGAAATTTTCATAAATTGTGAGATGGCAATTAGCCATAGAATAGGGAAAGTCGACGATTCTGCATAGGACGATCTGAGGAAATAAAATACTTAGAACGCAGATAGAACAGTTTAAAAACTTTGATTTAATTGTGTGTTAACAGCAGCAAAATGTCGACCATGGAGAGAAGACAGCAAGCTTCATCCTCCATTACCATCAGTGTTATGGGCTAACGGCCTAATGATGGGAATTGACGAGGCGGGAGGCCTCTGGAAAGCAGTTTAAGTGATGAGTATTAAAAAATTGATTTATTGATTTTGGACGAGGGGAATCGCGAGAGATGTGTGGAACTTTGTATAGATTTTATTTGTGTGGTTTAATTTAAATTTTAGGGTTTGATTTCTTAACTGACATGCGTGTAGTAAATTTTGGCATTGCGTGACAATTATGTTGTACAGTAAATTTTGTAATATAAATGTTTTCCTTATGTATACGTAATTCTTTTAGCGAAACGGCCGCATCGATTAACGTATCTATAAAAAGTGTAGCTGTGAATGAGAACCTAGGAACGACAATGATAAATGGACTGATTTAATGTTATGTTAAACTAATTACTACGTGGGGGGAATATTTGCATTTTGTTGCTTTGATAACTCGGGCTAGGACTGATCCTGTTATTTATTCTTTATTGTCACTTGGACATGTTGTATATCATTATCTGAGAGGTGTGCTGATTAATGCTACGACGAGATCTTCGAGAAATGTGCCACGTGTTTTTGGGTGTAAGTGATGATGATGAGGAGAGGTGAAGCCTGTCCATGACTGCGATATCATTCCGGCAAACTAGTTATCCGTGGGGATAAGTTTGACCTGGGAATGTATTCTTAAAAATCCCTGAGAGGATGTTTTGAGATAATGTGTTATTATGTGTACGCGTTTAACAGGTGGCGATTAGCAAAGGTGCTGTACGCTGGCTATGGGCCAGAATCTATATTTAGCATGGCACTAATTACTACTTGGGGGAAGAAATCAGCCACTCTCTCGGTGATGCGATAACAGGCCCGGTTGTCTCCAGCTCGTTATGACACGTTATGTTTGCTTTAAAGCCTAATGAGTTAAGGTTATTTTATTTGGTTTAATTTGGGAAGTTGCCATGTTGTCGATCCAAGTTTCTTTTATCATTACTACGACTTATTTGTCCATTGTTTTAAAACGCCAAACTTTCCGGCGTGAAAATTAAAAGTTGTATTTTGTTGTTGTTGGCTCTTATTTTCAAGGCCATTGTATTCATATAAATATAATTTGGCAACCGGCCAAACTTGTTCATGTCATGTTATGCTATCCTAGTGTTTAAGGTATAAGACGGTAATTCCGCAGCCCTTATTTTAAATAATACACACGTGTATTTGGTTGTGGTAATCTAAGGTTAGAGCATGTCAGTAGTGTATATAATTATGTAATTGTTGTTCCCACATTTCCGTAATTCATCCTTCGCAGTACGGAGTCCGTTCCCGAACCAACTGTTTTGGTCGGAAACGAGCGCCCGTCAAAATGCTCATTACTTGAACTAGTCTTAAAACCCGTGTCGCTCATAAATATTAAATTTTTGTACTATTTTATTTGTTTGTTATATTTGGATCTTGTGATCCGTTTTCTTTTGTTACTTTGACTTAAGTGACATTGCAGTCACAATGCTTGTTGACAGCTGTCATACCGTGTCGTCATGGTACGTCAGGCTGGTCAGTATCAGATCTGTTCACGCGAGTGAACAATAAAAGGGTGGTTATAGTTTACTTTTTATGTTTGATTCAGTTAATAAATTTCATTTGTTAGTAGATCCTGTTGTTTTTCTTGGCTTTATAATAATAATAAGTTAACCTTATGAACCCTGGAAGTTATGTTGATAGCAAAACCTCTAAATCACTTTCACAAGAATCCATTACGACCCCGAAATTTTGAATCTTGTCTACATGCTATTTTCCAAAGGGTTTAATATATAGAGCATTTGTTTCCTTTTAATAAACAAGAGAATGGTATTTATAGTCGCAAGGCCAGAGTGTACGACCTCACTCTCTGAAAACCATATGTTGACACAGCTGCGGGCTACCTTCCAGCCTGCTGCATACTGGTCAAATGCACTCCCTCCTCACACGCTATGTTACGTAAGAATCCAGCCTGCACTCTCAAGCTTTTAAATGTCTTACAAGACAACTCACATTATATTTACGCAAATCTTTCAAGTACTTTGATCACATCCTAATGGATCATTACATAATTTCTTAAACTTGTTAACTTCAATCCAAATATTTAACTAGCTCTTAAATGTTTATAACAAAATCACATAAATTATTTATAACAATTAGAAATTGTTTATAATATTTGTCAAAGACAATAAAAATATTATAAGCACGCCTTTAACATCACTCTCGTTTCACATTATTTTCAAAAATATTTACAACAATTATTTACAATATTAATATTTAAATTGTTTAAATTATTAATTTAATAAATACATTAGCCACGTGTTCATTCGGTTGGTAATTTTATAATCCTGTTTAATATAATCGACCAATGAAGGTTAGTTATACATATTAATGTCACAATCTGATTTAATAAAGTTCTTAATAATGATTTGTGACGGCAACCTTCATTCAACATCTTGTCTCAAATTCTTTCAAAACTCGTGTTAATTATAACAGTAAATCACTTGATTAATTTTCAACGAACTATAACAATCTTACTCCAGCGGAAAATCCTTCGCTAACAAGTTAATGCACAATCTGCATTAAAATATGCCCAAAATCATCATATATTAATCTATATGGCATTTAAAACTTTCACATCACTTACAAAACTTCCACAAATAATTCTTTAACATTTATTCCTGTGGGAACTTCCTTCATATTCAAGGGCATTATATCTCAGCGACTTTCAACACGCGCTGCACTAGCGATTATACATTCATAGTTCCACTTAAAAATTTTATAATCATAAATTGTTTCAAAACTGTTTTTCTATTTAACCTTCGTAGATTTCATTCATGAACTGAAATGAAGTCAAAACTTGCCAATCACAAACAAATTTAATAGTGAATACGCTTATATACGCCTATCTGGTCTATCAAAATTTAAGATTAACATCTTAAAAGAAAATGTAGTATGAAAATACTATCTTCAAATAAAGTGCGACTAAAATGCAAAGTAGTCGAATAGAATCCAATTAGACTGGGGAATGCAAACATCGTTATATAATTCTCTAATTGAGAAAAACTCCTAACAAAAGTACTTGACTTTAATGCATTCAATAATTCATTATTAACATTACTCTTTCACAAAATTGTCTATAATGCAATGTTCATTCATAACTGACGATAAATGTCTGTGTTGCAATCAATACAAATAACGACTAGTATTTCCAAGATCGTCGATAACATAAGATTTTAACGCTCTAAAATCATTTAAATGTTCTTCCTTCTTGATGATGACAGAAAATTGTTCAAAGTAATTAAACTGGGGTAGAATTACTTTAATAAAGTGACACGCTGTCTGAATTTAAATCTGCCATAAAAATCATTAACTTACAGTCAAATCGTGACTACAAAAAAAATAATTACTGAAATATCTAAATATCAGTCTCAACTGATTCAAAATCGTTAACTATGCCCATGACATAACAATGTCTTAATAAAACGTCGAAAAATGCAAAACTCAACATGGTGAACTGAGAATAAGAATCTCAACAAGAAAATAAGGCAAAATACAAGAGGATAAAAATATGGGAAAAATGGTTGCTCAAACATTACTAGGTTACTCAAATACAATAAACGTTCACGACTACCTTATCTGCCGATTGACGTTCCAGAGGAAAATTCCCCAAAGAAGACTGCTGATGGATCCATTTCACCACGTTAAAGCTGAGCTCCATCCTCGAAATAGGAAATAGCACCCTCGGAGAATCGAACTGCTTCCTTCTCCGTGAATCTCTCTGCTCCTCGAAGACGAATAGACATCCTTCCGGCAATAATCTTCTTTGTGAGTCGGGACTACCCTGACCTCTCTTGAAAAATTCCCTGAAGTTCCAGTAGACAATCATCATGACGTTTTGTAGAAATTTCCGAAGAAATTATTCATATTCAGAGTATGAAATGGTTTCTATGGCTGTTCGATGGTATTCAGCCTTTACTTACGAAACATGGGTGTAGATGGTATTCACCGCATGTTCGCTTATGTGGAATAGCATTTAGCGAAGTTCCATGTCGCTATCTTACTCCATTGAAGTATGTCCCAATTGCAATAAGCCTTCTTAGCCCTCCATTTGCACTTCAGTTGTCGTGTCAGAAGAACAAACTGCCGTATTCAAATGCTCCATTATACTGTATCGTTCTGTAAGCAAGCAATCTGAAGTCTTTCTACTCCACTCGCAGCGTTAGCCTTGCGTTGATTCTGGCTTATACAACAGTGTTTCTCTAGTGGCGAGATAATCACTTTTGCCAGTCATATAAAACAGCTAATATCTTTTGAAGTACTCGGTCGAAATTGTTCAGCTTTTCTCTATAATTGCATGTAGTACTGCACAATACAATTATGTTATCGTAGACCGCTAACTGTTTGAAGCTAAACTTATAGAAGCTTTCTAAGGTCTGTTTCAACTTCACCTAGTTTGACCTGGTTCTCGTTAACAAAGTGGCCTCGCCACGCGTTATAAAAACGATTCTTTTCACTTGCTGTTCACTTTGATGTCTCACTATATTGAATATATAAGAAAATGACTTTCTCAAATACTTCGATGATCTGAGCATTAGATCTCAGAATGATCAGAGAACGAAAGAGAAGAGAAGAGGAGAGACTCCTTTCTTCTGCGCAAGCCCTTTTATTACCTTCTCGAGGGGCGTTACCATCCCTTCCAAAGCGTGATACTACGTCATCGCTAGAACTTCCAACTTCGTTAATACATGACGGATTTTCAAAATTCAAAAACTGAAAATAAATTTCACCAAAATTCCAAATCAATGCTTTTACTGCAAATGTATTTCCACAATTCTGCATTCAAAAAGTCATAAAAATACCATAGTTTCAGCAATCTCCGTCTTCCTTTAAACTATCGTTCATTGGTTCATGCCTCTCCTCCAATAGCATAGTTTCTTCCTCAGCAGAATTCCTCGTTTCCTGCGACTGCGTCGTACATCTTGGAACATTCTGGACAAAAATGCTGACGTCACTGAGAATCTCAGCTCAAGTAGCTTGCTGGCATAACATTTACGTCATCCGTACTTACGTCATGACTACCCACGTCATAACTATGACAGCCATAACTCTAATCATAATTTCAAATACAGCCACCGTGGTCTCTACATAATTCAATTACGGGGGCATTCTCCTCCCACCACGTTTTAAAAACAGTTGCAAATTGTTTTTAAACTCAATGTTACAAGTATCTCAACTCTCTTGAACACGAAATTGAATTATTACTGGCTTACTCTAGTATGATATTTCCTCTATGTTCCTTAATCATTATCTCTTCTACTCTGGGTTGTATGTGGTTAATGTATTCTTTCCTCTCTACTTTCTCTTCTGACCAGTGTTTCTATTCTCTAAGTTCTGCTGGCTCGTAGAAGGACCAGGATCGATTACAGCATCCTGCCTTTTCCTTTGATTGTCAGCTTCTTTATCCCTTAATTCTTTTAAGTATTGCTGGCTTTCCTTTTCTCTTTGCTGATATTGATCAGGTGTCATAACCTGACTTTGAGTATTCTGGTTTCTATTTTGGTTTTGGTTATTCCTATTATAGTTACGATTATACCCATTATTGTTATAATATCTGCCTCTTCCATTATAGTTTCCTCGGTTGTAGTTCCAACCTCTTCTCTGTTGATATGGTCGGTAACCTTGTGATCTGTAATTTCTAAACTGATTATTCCTGTGAGGACCTACATTGTCAGTTTTCTTCTCCTCTGGCTTGTCAGTTTGTTGGACTTGGTCCATGTATACCGTATTGATTTCCTTATACTCTTGCCTTTGACCTTTCTGGACTACGTTAGGCATTGGACTTGTGTAGTCTAACCTTCTTAGTAATTCATCCATGCTGGATAAATCCCTGATGTTGGACGAAATTATAAGTCTCCTCACCTCAACTGGCAGCATACGAGAAATCGCATCTATTAGTTGCTCCGTGGACAATGGGGGTTGCAAAAATCTCAAGCGGGACAACTGACTCGTAAAGAAATCAGCGTACCTCGTTGGAAGAGTACCTGAGTATTTTCTTGAATATACCTCCGCTCTTAACGAATTCTGCGCTTCTATGGACCAAAATCGTTTGATTAATGCCTCTGCAAACTCGTCAAAGTTGCTGAAGGTATATCTAAAAGCTCTAAACCATTCAAGGGATCCTCCAATCAGATATCTCTCTACAATCTTCATCTCTCTCTCTCTGGGAATGTGAGCTTCGATGAAATAATCTTTGAGATTCCTTACATACTCTATAGGTGTCAAACTATCAGTGTTACTGAATTTTTGTGGTTTGTCCTCGAAATTCCTAATGACCGTCACGTTCCTTGGATATGAATCCGGATAGTTTTTCCCACTATCTCGATAATTCCACTCAGATTCCATATTCCTCTCGTCATCCTCCTCTCTGAATCTGGATACACGTTCTTCAGGAGTCACGTCTCTTTCTTCTGGATCTAGGTGACATCTTCTGGTATGCGTCCTGTTCAATTCGCAAGCTAAGCCTTCTGTATCCTTGTCGGTGATTTCTGTTAAGACTTTCTTGACTATCTCTTCCTTGTAGTTCTCCATTAAACTAGCCTCTCCTAACTTCAAATTTTTCAGTTTACTCGTCGTTTCATTTACGTCAGAGACAACTTTATGAATTTGATCCTCTAATGTAGATTTTAAAGTTTGCATATCCTGATCTAGTTGTGTTCTATCGTCAACTTGTTTTTCGGATAGCGAATTTATCCTGACGCTTAAATCTTTTCTAATCTGTACTACCTCATTATTAATTTCTATCTGCGTACTGGCAAGTTTTCTTTCAATCCTTTCCTGAATTTGGGTTACATGTTCCCCACTTGACTTATTCCACTCGTCTTTCCATACCGCTACGTTTGCTGTTAACATCTCGGCTATGTCTACTTCTATATCCTCTTTTAATACTCTATTGTGGTCTAATACCTGTGTTCTCATGACCTCTACGTCATACTTCAACTCTGCTAAAGACGTTGTTGTTCTAACTGATTCGTCGACTAACCTAGTCGTTAATGCAGTTATATTACGCGTACAAAGAGTTTTTGAGTTTTCGATTTCTTCCCTGACTTTATTGACATCAGTTTGGACTTTAGTGATATCAACGAAAACTGTGTTGACCTCTACCTGAATCTTAGTTACATCACTTTGCACCTCAGTTATATCCGCATGAATGTTGTTAATGTCTACCTGAACATTGGATACATCTGTTCTAGCTTTTTGAATTTCTTTCTGGACTTCCTCGACCTTGTCTTGGACAGTCGCTACATCGTTTTTGACAACAACAACTTCGGCTCTAGCACAAGAAATATCCCCTCGGACATTAGCTACATCTAAATTTAACATTGTAAGGTCTCTCTGTACCTTAGACACATCATTTTTAACATCATCAACATTTTTATGGACATTAGATACATCTGTGCGGATGTCACTTACAGTATTTTCAATTCCTAGGGTATTAATCTGTAAACGCGACATATTATCCTCCAAATTAGCAGCACTAGTTTGGATACCCTTCAAATTAGCAGACATATTACTAGCATTCTCCTCCATTCTTGCATTTAAATTAGCAGACAAATTACTAACATTCTCCTCCATTCGACTATTATTCTCCTCCATTCTTGCATTCAAATTAGCATTTTCCTCCATCATCTGCTTCATGTTAGCAGACATCTCCTCTAACATTTTCTTCAAACTTTCATCTGCCATTACAATATTATTATTCAAAATGGATTGCTGTAGGGACATACATCAAAAGAGCAAAATAACAACGTTTGAGCAACACTTTTCACCATATATAATTTTGATCAATTTTCTGTCTTAAATCTAACTTATAACTACCTTATAATTAATATTCGAAGATACTTCATGTTGAAACAAACTCAAGCACATGTTCAAATTTCTCTGGCTCATTTTAAAATATCCTACCACAAATAATTTACATTTACAATCCAAATAATTAATTTTATCTTTAATATGACTGAAGTGTCATAAGCCGGTCAAATAAAATAAGATTCCAGATTATAGGCGATTTTTCTAAGTTTCCTGCCCATTTAACCTTTCTCAAGTTGTATAAGATCTGATCTTTTCTGAGTGTAATTTTCCTAATACAATACAACATTTAATTCCTATATAATCACACTCTTAAATACTACAATTGGCCTAGACATCTAACAAAGAATCAACCTCTTTATTTGAGTCTAATCGAACCTCACGTTCTAGGTTTGTCAATCTTTCTGGTGTTCAACCTGGTAATCCAGTTTTGTTGAACACGCCCCACACGTTGACTGCGCCAATCTTTCTGTCCCCGTTTACCTGGATAGTAGGCTGTCAGATATCCGCCCCCTCAATCGGATTGCCAATTATCAATCGCACCGGCACAGTTACATCAATGAAAATGGCACTGACAGATACTATCGAGATAAGAGCACAGAAATTCACAGGAAATCATTGTGGAACACACCAAAATAGACGGGGGATTATACTTACCGTTGCTTACCTCTTAATTATCTCGGGGTTTGAGTTGACAACAGGATCACTAAAAGTCTGTTCACACAATAATCTCCGCCATGACATTTAAAAATGAACCAGAAACGAAGACGAGAACTTTGAACTGTACAAAAGCTTTATTTCTAATAAAGGGTATGATTTTCCTAACACAACAAAATATACGTGGCTATCAGTAGCCCAAGTCAATCTGACTACGTCCTCCAGTAGGACTTGCAAAATTATTATACAACATGATATAAAACATTTTAGCTCCCAAGAGCTCCAAATACCGTAATATTCATAACACTATTGGATTGGAAAAGGACGTCAGGGTGTGACATATATAGAGCATTTGTTTCCTTTTAATAAACAAGAGAATGGTATTTATAGTCGCAAGGCCAGAGTGTACGACCTCACTCTCTGAAAACCATATGTTGACACAGCTGCGGGCTACCTTCCAGCCTGCTGCATACTGGTCAAATGCACTCCCTCCTCACACGCTATGTTACGTAAGAATCCAGCCTGCACTCTCAAGCTTTTAAATGTCTTACAAGACAACTCACATTATATTTACGCAAATCTTTCAAGTACTTTGATCACATCCTAATGGATCATTACATAATTTCTTAAACTTGTTAACTTCAATCCAAATATTTAACTAGCTCTTAAATGTTTATAACAAAATCACATAAATTATTTATAACAATTAGAAATTGTTTATAATATTTGTCAAAGACAATAAAAATATTATAAGCACGCCTTTAACATCACTCTCGTTTCACATTATTTTCAAAAATATTTACAACAATTATTTACAATATTAATATTTAAATTGTTTAAATTATTAATTTAATAAATACATTAGCCACGTGTTCATTCGGTTGGTAATTTTATAATCCTGTTTAATATAATCGACCAATGAAGGTTAGTTATACATATTAATGTCACAATCTGATTTAATAAAGTTCTTAATAATGATTTGTGACGGCAACCTTCATTCAACATCTTGTCTCAAATTCTTTCAAAACTCGTGTTAATTATAACAGTAAATCACTTGATTAATTTTCAACGAACTATAACAATCTTACTCCAGCGGAAAATCCTTCGCTAACAAGTTAATGCACAATCTGCATTAAAATATGCCCAAAATCATCATATATTAATCTATATGGCATTTAAAACTTTCACATCACTTACAAAACTTCCACAAATAATTCTTTAACATTTATTCCTGTGGGAACTTCCTTCATATTCAAGGGCATTATATCTCAGCGACTTTCAACACGCGCTGCACTAGCGATTATACATTCATAGTTCCACTTAAAAATTTTATAATCATAAATTGTTTCAAAACTGTTTTTCTATTTAACCTTCGTAGATTTCATTCATGAACTGAAATGAAGTCAAAACTTGCCAATCACAAACAAATTTAATAGTGAATACGCTTATATACGCCTATCTGGTCTATCAAAATTTAAGATTAACATCTTAAAAGAAAATGTAGTATGAAAATACTATCTTCAAATAAAGTGCGACTAAAATGCAAAGTAGTCGAATAGAATCCAATTAGACTGGGGAATGCAAACATCGTTATATAATTCTCTAATTGAGAAAAACTCCTAACAAAAGTACTTGACTTTAATGCATTCAATAATTCATTATTAACATTACTCTTTCACAAAATTGTCTATAATGCAATGTTCATTCATAACTGACGATAAATGTCTGTGTTGCAATCAATACAAATAACGACTAGTATTTCCAAGATCGTCGATAACATAAGATTTTAACGCTCTAAAATCATTTAAATGTTCTTCCTTCTTGATGATGACAGAAAATTGTTCAAAGTAATTAAACTGGGGTAGAATTACTTTAATAAAGTGACACGCTGTCTGAATTTAAATCTGCCATAAAAATCATTAACTTACAGTCAAATCGTGACTACAAAAAAATTAATTACTGAAATATCTAAATATCAGTCTCAACTGATTCAAAATCGTTAACTATGCCCATGACATAACAATGTCTTAATAAAACGTCGAAAAATGCAAAACTCAACATGGTGAACTGAGAATAAGAATCTCAACAAGAAAATAAGGCAAAATACAAGAGGATAAAAATATGGGAAAAATGGTTGCTCAAACATTACTAGGTTACTCAAATACAATAAACGTTCACGACTACCTTATCTGCCGATTGACGTTCCAGAGGAAAATTCCCCAAAGAAGACTGCTGATGGATCCATTTCACCACGTTAAAGCTGAGCTCCATCCTCGAAATAGGAAATAGCACCCTCGGAGAATCGAACTGCTTCCTTCTCCGTGAATCTCTCTGCTCCTCGAAGACGAATAGACATCCTTCCGGCAATAATCTTCTTTGTGAGTCGGGACTACCCTGACCTCTCTTGAAAAATTCCCTGAAGTTCCAGTAGACAATCATCATGACGTTTTGTAGAAATTTCCGAAGAAATTATTTATATTCAGAGTATGAAATGGTTTCTATGGCTGTTCGATGGTATTCAGCCTTTACTTACGAAACATGGGTGTAGATGGTATTCACCGCATGTTCGCTTATGTGGAATAGCATTTAGCGAAGTTCCATGTCGCTATCTTACTCCATTGAAGTATGTCCCAATTGCAATAAGCCTTCTTAGCCCTCCATTTGCACTTCAGTTGTCGTGTCAGAAGAACAAACTGCCGTATTCAAATGCTCCATTATACTGTATCGTTCTGTAAGCAAGCAATCTGAAGTCTTTCTACTCCACTCGCAGCGTTAGCCTTGCGTTGATTCTGGCTTATACAACAGTGTTTCTCTAGTGGCGAGATAATCACTTTTGCCAGTCATATAAAACAGCTAATATCTTTTGAAGTACTCGGTCGAAATTGTTCAGCTTTTCTCTATAATTGCATGTAGTACTGCACAATACAATTATGTTATCGTAGACCGCTAACTGTTTGAAGCTAAACTTATAGAAGCTTTCTAAGGTCTGTTTCAACTTCACCTAGTTTGACCTGGTTCTCGTTAACAAAGTGGCCTCGCCACGCGTTATAAAAACGATTCTTTTCACTTGCTGTTCACTTTGATGTCTCACTATATTGAATATATAAGAAAATGACTTTCACAAATACTTCGATGATCTGAGCATTAGATCTCAGAATGATCAGAGAACGAAAGAGAAGAGAAGAGGAGAGACTCCTTTCTTCTGCGCAAGCCCTTTTATTACCTTCTCGAGGGGCGTTACCATCCCTTCCAAAGCGTGATACTACGTCATCGCTAGAACTTCCAACTTCGTTAATACATGACGGATTTTCAAAATTCAAAAACTGAAAATAAATTTCACCAAAATTCCAAATCAATGCTTTTACTGCAAATGTATTTCCACAATTCTGCATTCAAAAAGTCATAAAAATACCATAGTTTCAGCAATCTCCGTCTTCCTTTAAACTATCGTTCATTGGTTCATGCCTCTCCTCCAATAGCATAGTTTCTTCCTCAGCAGAATTCCTCGTTTCCTGCGACTGCGTCGTACATCTTGGAACATTCTGGACAAAAATGCTGACGTCACTGAGAATCTCAGCTCAAGTAGCTTGCTGGCATAACATTTACGTCATCCGTACTTACGTCATGACTACCCACGTCATAACTATGACAGCCATAACTCTAATCATAATTTCAAATACAGCCACCGTGGTCTCTACATAATTCAATTACGGGGGCAGTACCATGTTTCGACTTCCGGAAAATTTCGACATATCTTCACGTTTCACATCCCCTAGACCCCAAAACCACCGTCAGTTAAAAAGTTTATATATAATTTATGTATATATATATATATATATATATCACTTTTTTGTGGACAAGATAACTACCGCAATTTCGCACCAATAAATTTGAATTTTTTACATAATATGTATGCCTATAAAGTCTCGGTCGAGTTCGTTAATGGGCACAATCGGTTAACGGGGGTGAAAATGGGGGGTCTTCTTTCGAAAAAGTGAAATATCGCTATAACTTTCTTAATATTTGAAATATCGAATCCATTCAAAGTTCATACTATGTGTGGAATAAGGCCCAAAAATTTATGTTTGAAGAGTTTTTTGATAGCACCAACCATTGGCCAAAGGGGTGGGAAAAAGTGGGTTTTTTGAGAAACATATATCATATCTCTCTTAATAGGCACAATATCAAAACCGTACAAAATGGACAATATTCCCCTAATAATTACCTAAAACTTTTGTCTGAAAGAATTATCGATATGACCCACCATTACGCCAAGGGATGAGAATAATGATTTCGGAATTATAAGAAAATGCCAAGAGCTATCAGAGGTCGCCATGACAACACTACTAAATTGATGAGGGATGAGCCATCAGACGTTGCCATGACAACGCACTTGCACGAGATTACATTTAGTTTTCCATCTGACTAAGTGAGAAGCGGCTTCGGTGACGTAACTGGTGGCATGCTGAAATTCTATGCCCAAGTTCGCGGGTTCAAAGCCGGCTCAAGCCGTCTGATTTTCTAAGAGCGGTAAAAATCCCTCAGTATGCTTTCCTTTGGAGGGGAAGATCCAACGTTCGTTGAGAGTTGCTGGTTGCGGTGGCATCTCGTAGCCAAGTTCAGAGCTAGGTTTCGTTGACGGTAGTATCTGGTAGCAACATTAGGAACTACTGCTTGAAATTGACCGTCTGCAGTCCTTACCTGAATTACAGACTAATACAGCCATCACAATTCACACTGTTTATCAGACTGGTTCTACACTCACCGAAAGTACACGGGGTTACATGACCGCGTTGTCGCAGTCCCTAAACTGAGGAACCAACCAAAATCTCTGCGGGAGATATAATTTTGCGTGAAGAAGTAACAGACCGTTACATAGTTACACATCAGTGTCAAAACCTTGCATAAGGACAGTGTGACCACAAGTATAACAAGTAGTTCCGTGAAGAACTATACAGCCTATTTTTATATATCCTGCTCATGTTAATTGTCTCTATCAACATACACAATTTCAGTTTAATTGCTGTAACAGATTCGTATTGAGAACCGTCCAAATATTTCATATGGTCGCCAGGATGGATTTTTATTTTTGTACTTTTACATTAAGATTATTGTGTACGTGTGGTATTCAAACTTCAATCGCATGATTAGAACACAAGAAGTAAAAACGAGATTGTAAAAGTTCGCACACCAGCCATCTTGTGATTATGCAAACAATTGAAATAAATTACATGCCAGTGGATCAACATTTGTATAAGCATTTAACGTGCAACGTTTCACGGCACTCGGTTAGTTAATTCGCGAGAAACGTCCATTTAAATATTTATACTTCGCGTTGCCGCCATGTTGGATTTGTGCTCATCAGGTTACTGAAAGTCCTATAGGTGAACATATGTTCATAGTCTCTATGAACATAAAAAAAAAACAGTTTGGTTGCTGTAAAAGATTCATAGATATTGAGAACCGTCTAAATATTTCGGGATCTCGCAATTTAGGATTGTTATATGAATAGGCCATAGAGTTATGTACTATTCAAGGACAATTATTGCCTAGCTTCATTATTCAAACTTTCACTTCGATCGCATGATTACGACACAAGAATAAAATCTTAATTTTAAAAATTCGCACAGCCGCCATCTCGAGGGTATGTAAACAATTGAATTAAATTAGATGGCAGTGCATTACAATCTGCAAAATCAATTACTGTACCACATTTCACTGCTCCCAGAGAGTTAAATCACGAGAAAAGTCTATTGAAATATTTCAAATTCGCTTGGTCGCCATGTTCGTTTTGTACTTTACAGGTTTATGAAATATACATAGGTAAACTTGTATTAGTACCCTTTATAACCGTACAAAATTGCATGATTATATCTGTAATAGTTTCGGAGGTAGAGAATGTCAGTGAAATATTTCGCACAGCCGCCATTTTGAGGTTATGTAAACAATTGAACTAAATTAGACTCCAGTGCATTACAATTTGTATAAACATTTGATGTACCAAGTTTCTTTATGTTTGGATAGTTAAATCGCGAGAAATGTCTATTTAAATGTCTCAAATTCGCTTGACCGCCATGTTGGTTTTGTAGTCACCAGGTTTTTGAAAGTCTCATAGGTGAACTTATAGTAGTGCTCTTTATCACCGTACACAATTTCAGGGCGATATCGGTAATAGTTTCGGAGATACTGAACGCTAGTGAAATATTTCGCACAGCCGCCATGTTAGTTTGGTGAGACGTAACAAAATTTGAAGGGCACGGTCGAGGTCGCCGGGAATAGTGCTATGAACTAACCGAGTTTCATTGAAATCGCTCCAGCCGTTTAGATTTTATTAGGAGGGGCCACACACACACCTCACACAAAAACACACACACACACGCACACGCACACACACACGGACAAAAGGTGATCTCATAAGCCTATTTTTTCAAAATTGAAAATAGGCTAAAAATGTACCCCAAATGACAACAAGGTTACCGTCCCCATAAGACAATAAAATGTTTAAAATATGCATAAAATGACGAAAAACAAAGTTAATTAAGCTCCAACTATAAAATACTTTCTCGCAATAAATGAGGTCTGATCCTTCTACGAAAACGTGCATATTCTGCCTATTTTCGCCTATCCCCAAGTTTGCCCGATGAAATCTACCTCCGCCTTCGGGCGTGCCGTGAGGACTTTTTTTTCTTCCAACCATGTCCATTCAACTACTGAGGCGACATAGTACGAGCTAGCTAAGGGCGAGTCTATCATCTCTGTTACTGTTTAGCTAGCGGGCGAACCTATTGCCCCAGATAGAAGCCAGCAGCAAACCGTCCAGTCATGTTGAGTTAATATTCATGAGAAGGGACGAACCTATTGCCCCAGATAGAAGCCAGCAGCAAACCGTCCAGTGATGTTGAGTTAATATTCATGAGAAGGGAGGTTGTGTTTGGAGTTTCCCTGGAAGTGTAACTCGTTTTTTTTTCATTTCGCCTGTGAAACACAGTCAAGTTAAGATTGGACGGAAGGGGGATTTGAGCTTCATTCACCTCGCCATTCCCTGGAAGTGCAACTCTCATTTCGCCCGTGAACTTTTCGTTCCGCAATATTCACAGTTAATTTAAGATTGGACGGAAGGGGGATTAAATTATATTAAATTATACTGATTGGTGTATATTCTCTACTTAGTATAAAACTATGTCCCCGATTCTTGGATGTCACGGGTAATCTCGAGAACCACTGAATGGATATTGATGCGGTTTTCACCACTCTGTAAAGGATATCTTAAGGAAGGTTTCTGTAGAAAATAATTTATTTATGACCAAAGGAAGTCAAGCACTAATGATTTCAGTGAAAATGTCGAAATAAAACCTGGCGTCCGTGCGCTTTTTAAGCTTACACTGGGCAAACCGTTAAAAATATCTATATAATGAACCCTTATTAATCTGTCGATGAGTAAGTCTTCATGATTTTATTATTATTATTATTACTGATGCCCAGGCAGCACATGTTGAAATTGACAAAGGGGGAGCCAAGGTAGTGTGTTGCAATGATTACAACAGAAGCAAGCATGGTAGTTATTCCTGAAGACGACCGGTTAAGCCGAGTTCAAGGACAAATTCTGTACCAACGCGCACCTAAATTGGAGTCATTATGGGAGTGTCATGAGTAAAGTTTCAACCGATCCAGGATTGAATCAGCCAATCAGAAGAGACGATGCCAAAGCCACGCGGTGAATTGCGTAGCCTGGAAAAAGGCGCGGAAATGCATATCTAAAGAACCGCCGATCCGAATTAATTCCGCATAAGTGCATTGAGACGTTTGGATAAAATGAAGAAGATTGATACTAGTCCCAAGTTTGTGAGGTGAAAACTCCAGATTATTTTTACAAATTCTCCCCACCCTACCTCATTCTGTCAGTTTCCAATAAATTGATCGGTGATGAGCTGTTTAGGACACAACTTTATTGAGCTATGGTGAGCAACGATCACGTCAGTCTGCGTCACGATTTTCAAGCTCTAATGAGCATACTTCACTAACATTTCATTTTGTGTTCAAGGGAGCAGGGTTCACGTGTAGCAGTGGAGATCTCTAGGCGAGATAAGAGCTGCATGCTAGACATGTTTAAGACTTGTTTTCAAGCCAGTTGCGATGAGTTTGAAGTGTGTAATCTTATGTAAATTTTTGTATTATATTTTGAGTGATATTTGTGCGTGTGTTAAGCAAATGCTAAGATAGGGCAAGTCTCCGATCAGTAATCGCATAGGACATTATTGTGAGTGAAAGTAGTAGCTCACAGCGATTATAGCTAGGCAATATTATTAACATTGAACATTTCTGTCCAAGAAGCTACGCCAAGATGTCCAACGTATGGTTGAGTGATGGAATGATGTGCATCGCTTCCACAACTACGTCGACGATGGAGGGCTAGATTTCCCGTAGGGAAATGCACCGGGATGGAGGTTAATGTTCTGCAAGCTGAAACGGTGATGTACAAACATTGATTTACTCAATATGTAGTTAGATAAGGCGCGGGAACGTTGTAAATAGTTCATTCTTGTTTTTCTTGTGTTTAGATTTTTTTGTGTGGCGACACTATTATCTGTAAATGTACGTTGGCGCGTGGCCAAATTTGTTTGTCGTATATTTTTCTTTGGAGTCATATTTAGTGTACACGGCGTGTGTATTTGATTTTATCCATGCGAATGCGAAACTCGTTACATTCGATAAGTGGTGCTTTATTAAAGTTCATTTTCTTATAGGAAAAGGGGGGTAATTATTGTAAGATGTATGACGAACAGGTTTTTATTCATACTAGGGTTGCCCAGCGCAACAAATTAAGATGTATCTGTAGAACACCTTAGTTCTAATTTTTTGTAGATTTTCTTTTGAGTCCTTTTCAGGTTCTTTAGTCACGGACTAGATCGGAAGCGCAAGTTGGTGGAAAATATGTATGTCATTTATTTCAGGTTTCTGTCAAACCCATACGTGTGATTCAGTGTGTGTTCTTGTGTCAGGCGTGTGTATTGATTCTTCGTGATGAGGGGTAGGTGGTGCTACCGCCCTCATAATTTTGTTGTTGTGGTATTTTTTTTGATGGAAAGGCAGAGCGCTCTTGGAGACTACTGTACCTTGTCCAGTGCTGATTCTTGGATTTCCTAGGGGAAATGCTGAGATATTTTATTCAGACACACACACGTGTATTATGTGCTTTTGGAGCACGCTTCTTCGAGACTCGATCCCATGCCACGGCAGGTCGAGGTTATTGACACGTGGGTTGACATTTGTGCAGATTTCCACTTAGCGCCCGTCTAGGTCTGGTGACTCATTGTTAGGCAGTCCAGCTGACCGACTGACCCCTATAAGCTATCATTAGCAAACCTGTTCTTTTGTGATGGTCATTGGACCATAATTAAATGGGGAGTTCGCCATGTCTGTTACGAATTATCGCATATCGTATGAATGGAATATTGTTTTAATTATGTAAATGTTGGCTATGAGCCTAGTGGTTTTATATGACTCATTTCATGTTAGTGTGTTTGTTGTGACACGCGCGTGGTGTAGTTGTATTTACTTGTAAAAATGGCAACCGGTCATATGTGTGTTTCTCTTGTTGGTCACGTGTTAATGTACTTGTTTTGATTTTGAAAAGTCCTAATTTTAGGCATTAATGTTTTGCTACGGCAGTTCTTTGATTCCAATTTCATGCGGAAATTATTTGTTGTTTTATTTAGTGTAGGAAGTGTCGGTTTAATTTAAGTAGTGTATAGTTGGTTCCCCGCGTTTGTCTAGCTCTAGACAATGCAGATTTGTCCTCTGAAGGTTTACCGGATGGTGACGAATCTCGCATTTATTTGTACTCATCGTTAAGCATGTAGAACAGCCGCACACCTACACAATGTCATTGAAGTATTTGGGACATTTGGTCCAGTTTATAATCTCTCCTGAGATTAGGCCTAGTTATGGCAAGTAATTAATTCAAGTGGGAGTCATTTGGGAGATCTTGTTTGTTTATTTTTATTTGTAAATATTTGATCTGTTATTAAATTCATTTGTTTTAACCCTGGTATTCACTTCCTCCTGCATATTATTTTGTTATGTGTTACCCTGCATGTTATAGAAGCGCTTTAACAACAACTTACGAAATGGACTGTTACACCCCCCGAAACTGAGTCTCATAAGCTTCTTTGCAAGGGTTCAATACTATGAGTGTAAGAATTGTTCAGCATGAAAAGTTCTACAAAAAAGCCCGGGAGAGCATATCTACATCTTCCATACATCGCCTACTATAAGTGTTGTTACGTTTTCATTTCTTCCAACAATCTCCATTCAGTTACTGAGGCGACAGTTTACGAGCTAGCTAGGGGCGAGTCTATCACCTCAGTTACAGCTTAGCTGGTGGACGAGCGTATTGCCCCAGATACAGCCAGCAGCAAACTGTCGAGTCGTGTTGAGTTTAAAACTTTAGAGAAGAGTGGATGTGTTGAGTTTCCCTGCAAGTACTAATCGGCTTTTCTTCATTTCGCCTAAGAATTTTTCGTTCCGCAAAATTCACAGTCGAGTTAAGATTGAACGAAAGGGGGATTTGTGTTTCATGCACCTCGCCATTCTTAAATTACGTCTGACAAGAATTCGTTGCACATGCATCTCCATGATAATATAATTAATAGTCCAGTCAGTGATTTAACCCATCATGCCGAGACGTAAAACGGATATTGGTCGTTGTTCAGTGACATTGGAAACAAAGCGCTTATCACGTCATAACTGTTCCCGGGCGAAGTCGGGTCGGGTTGCTAGTGCTTAATAAATCATCATTTCGATATCACTATGTTGTCTTTATGAGAGTACGGTTCTTAAGTTGGAGGATAAACGATTTGTTATCAAGCAGTTTTATCTTTACAAGTAAAATAAAATTGTGTCAGAGATAAGTTGAAACAAACATTGCAAGTATTCTCGCAGCAAATTGGTGCACCTCAGAGTGCTGACTCAGCAAATAATAAGAAAATTAATTCATCCATACTCCATTATACAAAACAGACAATAAAATACATTACACTCCAATATAATACAGTAAAATGCAATACAATATTTTAAAATACAATAACGCAATGCAATAAAATACTTTATTACAATAAATAATAAGCTCGCGAAGGTTTCTGAATTAGTAAATCAATTTTACGATAGGAGTCTCATATGACGTTACAAAAAATGAATGTATATTTTCATACAGTTTAGTGGCAGTTTGTGTGTTACCAAACGTTCGCAGTTTCCATTGAGACTTACATTTGCGATGACTAGCTACAAAGCACAGGGGAAATCCCTACGAGTGTATGGACTAAATTTGGAAAATCACATGGCCAGCTATTTTTGGCCTGCTCACGCGTCTAAAAGCCTTCTGATTTATTCATATAGTCTACCCACCAGATGGAAAAACAAAACAAAAATATTATGTATCCAAAAACATTTCAAAAAGCAAAATTACAACACAACCACTATCTTTCTTTGATTGGCAATGCAATGCATGCCAGGTACAGCTAGTATGATATAAATCTTCGCTTGCATGTAATAATAACAAATGCCAATTTACAATGATTTGATACATTTATTTTTATTTTCCGTGTCCAAATCAAATAACATTTTGCCAGTAAGTAGCAACAGTTACAGCATTAGCATTTGCTGCCATAAGTTCGTCTTTTGAACATATGTCCTCCATCAAGGGGCAGATCAGCAGGTGTTCTGGATCTTGTAACATGCTGCAGTCACATAACTTATCATTGTTGACGAGCATGTTCCATTTCTTAAGATTTTTCTTGCTGCGCGAAATCCCCGTCCTCAGCCTGTTCAATGATTTCCAAATTAATTTGATACGATGTGGTGTTTCGGGACTCTTAACACATTCCTGGTAATGATTTTAGCCTAATTTTCACATTTTGCAAAAATGAGGAAAAAGTAAACTTATGAGATCGATCCGGGAAAATGTGTGTCTGTCTGTCTGTCGTTCTGTCTGGCTGTGTGTGTGTTTCCCCCCCCCCCCCCAACAACTCCTAAACGGCTGCAGAAATCGAAACTAAATTTAGTATGAGTAAAGATGTATACCGGAATATCTCACGTCCATATTTCAAAATGTCACTGCTACCAACTGCTGAAAAAACGCACTAGGAATTTGAACTCCATGTTGGATATCTTGGAAGGTATTTATGGGAGCTATTCCAAAATTGGCACACATGTAGATAACACTATTTAAGTTTAATTTCCAGGAGGCCATACATGACAGAGTAGCCAAAATAATTTTGAGCCTTCCGATAAGTCTAATTTTAAATGCCTATAACTTCTACACTTTCAATTGGGTTTCAACCAAATGTTGTATATAATATATGTACATAAACAGATATGACTGAGCGTATTGTTAAGAGCCACCAGGGCTGCCAACTGTTAATAATTGCTCTCTCTATTCTTTTATCCAAATACCAATATATCACAAAGTATGCAAACCGACAGCTTTAAACTATGCACACGTATATTACCTGACATTTTAGATTAATTTTGGAGTACCTTATATACTTCAGTTCTACCAACATGATTCTAAGCCTGGTGATAAGGCCAATTTTTAAATATATGTAACTTATATACTATCAGTTGGATTTCAACCAAATTTCGTATGTGCTATGTGTAACATAACAGATATGACTATAAGTATTCTTAAGAGCAATCAGGGCTGCCAACTGTTAATAAATGCTGTCTATATTTTTTTAAACTAATATAAATATATCAGGAAGTATGCAAGCTAACAGCCCTATACTTTGCTCACGTATAGCACCTGCCATTCTAGATTAATTTCGAGTAATTAATATGTCATTGCTGCCAACATGATTCTATGCCTGCAGATAGGTCCAATTTTAAAATACATGTAACTTCTATACTAACAAATGAATTTCGTCCAAAATTTGCACAACAAGATATCATAATATTTCAGATTAGACTATTTCTGACCAGCACACGCATGATATTGTTGCCAACATGCTTTTACGCGTGCTGATAGATCCAATGTCTAACTGCATGTTACGTCCATTGGTCTTCAACCAAGTTTTTTATTCTGTACCTTAAGAGATGGAACTAAGAATATATTCAGTCACCAGGGCTGCCAACTGTAATGCTCTATTAGGCTACATTATACCAGGTATATTTCGAACTACAGTAATTAGACATTTCGATATTACCAACTTAACTTCGTCATTTTTCTAGATAGGTTCATATACTGTAGAATAATCATTGGCATGGAAAGTAGACTCTTTAGTTCGTCACGGAACTTCTTGTTAACACTTCATTTCAACTCTTGGAGCATCTGTAGTGACTTTTAATAAGCTTATCCTCAAATTAATTATAAATACACATAATTAGTAGAAAGGATGATTACAAAAATATCGTCAGCCTCTTTAAATGAAGTACGGTACTTATATGCGCAAAATGTCCATATTACTCAACGAGCTCACAGCGAGATATTTGACTATGCGGATTGTAAATTGATCAACTGTATAAGATTGATAGAGGCTATGCAGAATTGCTATCACCACCGGCATAGATAACTTCTCGAGCACTTTCATGGGGAAGAGTGTCATATTTTAAACACCGTTCACCCAAACAGACACATTGTTAACGTCGGGAATTGGGTAGGTGTCCCGGGCTTAGAAATAAGGTACTATTCCGGCATTTGTCTGGAGGGTGTATGGAAAAACCCGAGGAAAACATTCAGGATAGCTGCTCTTATGGCCAGGATTCGAACTGGCGATCTCCGGACTTGCTGCAGCTGCACATCGTGGTCGTGGTGAGCGATTTAATGCCCACGGCTATGCCAGAAGAATGTCGATCTTTTATTATATTATAGAATACTTTTTAGTTGATCACAACAATTATATTAGGCGGGAAGTAGGTAGAAATATTCAATCACCCTAACCAGAGAGTTATAATTAGGGCTCGGATCGATATGCTCGATAAAATCTCCAGATATGCTCGAAAACCATGTGTTTTATGCTCGATAGATATGCTCAAAAAACATTATATGCTCGATAGATATACTCGAAAACCCCATTATATGCGGTTAAATATGCAGAATATGCTCGAAAAACACCGTTAAAAGCTATAGAAAGGAAAGTGGAACGAAAAAACGAATAACATACCTTTATATACGAGCTTTATTTTCTAATTGTATGTACGATACACTGCAATATACTCGCATTCAAGTTTTTCAAGTATGAAGAGAAGTTTTCTTATAAAAGTTACAGTTTAAAAGTTCATTTACAAAATGTTCAGAATTAGGCGATTCATTGAAGTAGATCTGCATTGGTCTGTACAACAACATTGTTTTCTATGTTTTCAGCTTTGAATGATTTTCTTAAATCTGTCAATAAAAGTTTCAATGACGAAAACGACCCCCCTAAAGGTTAAAAACCTGCGGTTCTATTATTCGCACCAGATGGGCTTTTCAATAATTTTATTATTTCTGTTTTCGAACGTTAAGGATGGTCAGGGCCCGAATCCGGGGTAGGGAATTCGAAGAAAAGCAAACTATTTGGACGAAAACCACAAGAATATGCATTTATATGCTTTTATTCTGAAGACCGCGGTTTTATGCATTTATATGCTCGATAAATTTCAATTCTGTTGGTCCCAGAGAGGTGAAAATGCCATCGAAAGGCTTCTTTCAATGTGTACTATTCAGGAAAAAAATATGCAAATATGCTCGAATCCGAGCCCTAGTGATAATACATAGATTATGTAACACTCAATTAACACACAGAGAGCTTGCCACGGTGGGTGAGTGGTCTACGTGTCGGTCTACTAATCCCAAGCTTGCAGGTTCGCTCCTGGCCGTGGTAAGTGATTATTTGTTTTTTGAAAGGCGGCAAAAATTACGACTCCATGTCATACGATGTTGGCATGTCAAAAAACCCATTTGAATTCAGTAGGCCGTGTTCGTAATGGCAAAATTAACCTCGGGTGTTTCCGCCAACACAATAGAGTTCCTCCTTTCTCTACTTGAAAGCGATATAGTGTCAAGAAGCTTAGATATCTAACCTCCTTGACTTTCATAGCGCTCCAAGGAGTGATAAAATTTGACATGCAAGCTGCCCTCTGGCCGTCAATTAACACAGCCTGCACCCGGTCCCCGAGGCCATAAGATATTATTATTATTATTATTATTATTATTATTATTATTATTATTATTATTATTATTATTAGACAAACAAAGTGTGTGGGGGTGGGGGGATGAGAGGGGGAAGAGGGCAGTTGTTAAATGGAGGACATGTTTCGATCATCATGCGATCATTATCAGATCCTGTTCACCTAGGATTAGATAAGTTATGGTATGCTTACACTTATGTACAAATATATTTGCAATTATTAAATTACAAAAGGATCATTGTACCATTGTACCACTGTGCCATTGTGATGGTTATGCTAGTGTCTGTACTTGTAATTGAGGCTAATATTGGGAAGAAGGCTATCGTAGCCTTAAGAATAGAATTAGAAGAAAATCAAAAGCCACTTCTAGGACAGGCAATTGCGGGGAGTGTTCCTGACTTAAGGCCACGGCCACCTCCTTCCAAATCCCCGCCTCATTTACAAATACACACATACTAATTTAGATACCACGATAGCACAGGTTATTAGACATTTTTTCTCTCTCTCTCTCACCCAACTACACTGATTTAAAATGACCACGATGTCCAAGTCCCTAAATGAAAACAAAACAACATTGGACAGCTGACACATCTCTAGTCAGAGACAGAGATTACCCCATTCGAACCCTCAGGTCAGAACTAAATTCTTTGTCAGAGCCAGGAATTGAACCCAGGAACTTAGGATCTGGAATATTAGTACGTACCTGAGACAACAGAATGCACGTAATGCTATTATGACTGGTTAGTGCCACCCTGACTATGTTAGAATTACTACTACAGTCACCATAATAACACAGACTATTATTGGACACATTCCATACACACCCTTACGGTAGTCTAATGATGAACATACCGACAGCAGTAACTACGCTCGCTAAAGCGCAGCGTTAGATCCTGGGGACTAGCTCTCCGCTAACTTGGTAGACGCGTGGGTTCGAGCCCCAGCGTAGGCCGTCCTTGAAATGGTTTTCCGTGGTTTCCCCATTTTCAACACCAGGCAAATGCTGGGACGGTACCTTCTGACAGGCCACGGCCGCTTCATTCCACACCCTTGCCCAGTTCCATTCATCCCGGCACGCAGGTCGCCCACGGGCGTCGATTGGAAAGACCTGCACTCGTTCTCTCAGGAGGCCACACGACAAAAAAAAGATGAATATGATGTTACCTAGGGAGGCTACAAAGAATGTTCACATGTACCGTAAAGACTAAAATTCAGTCTATTGATGTACGGTAATAGAATAGACAATGGTTAAAATTTCACAGAATGAGGATGAATGACGGAAATTATTTTCCCTGTGGCATGGTTTTACTGTATTTTATTCGATCCGAGTTATGGGACACTTACCTTATTTTCAGGACCGGTCAGGGAAGAGATTTTGGACGAATATCAGTCTTGGACCTATTGAACGGAACCGTTTCAGGATTTGCCAGGAGGTGAAAATGGGGAAACACCGAAAACTATTTAAAGGATGGATTCGAAACCACGTTCTCCGATGCCAGCGATGCACGAGGTAGCGCGTTACCGCTCTCGACCACCGCGGCTGGTGTACGGAATTATTGACATTCGTATTACGCGCGAGTTCGGAGATCGGCAGCGTTCTCAGAATTGCCGCCAGATGCCACTAGCTACTAAGTGTTTCACTCCGTGAGCAACTAGTTCCTACGATACATCACAGAGTGCAGGTGCTGTCAAGAAACGATCAGTTCCACTCACGCGCTATAATATGGAGAAGGATTTCTGCTGAAAATCACTTTAAAAGTTGCATTTGTCAATGTCACGCTGTGAGTGATGTTACCCGAGAGGATTACTCCATAGTATGACCTTCGGTATTTAAAAGAATAATTGTTTGAATAAAAATGATGGCAAATCTAGGAGTTGGAATCCCAGCACTGACACAGCTTGTCGTCATGAGTGTCGTCTTTCTCCGTGGTTTACCTCTTTTATTCCAGGCAAATAATTTATTCCGTAGCCGCCTTATTCCCTCGGGATACGTATTAAGACTCAGGATCCAAAAGTCCTGGGTTTAACTCCCGGCTCTGGAGAGACATTTAATTCTGGTCTCAGGGCTAAAATTGGGCACACTCAGCCTCTTGAGGCCGAACTGATTTGGAGTGAGTTCGAAACCTACCTCATCTGCCCAAGAAATGGTGGTTTTGTGTGTTTTCCCCAATTCTAATCCGTGTAAATGCTGGTTTTTTTTACCTAATGTGAAAAAGAAATGCTAGTGTAATTTGTATCCTATAAAGATTAAGGGATTATTGAATAAGCAATCAACATAGTAGGATATATACGGTACCTCTCATATTCATTATCGCCTTTTGTACATGTACATGATATGGTGCAAATGTACACAATATACATTAAATGAGCTAGGGGGTATCCACCCCAATCCTTGCCCTTAATAATTACAAGTCCTGTGACACATCAGGCTACTTCTATCAGTGCAACAGCACAGGTTGTGAGACAAATATCATACACACTCAAGTACACGAAGCTGATGAATAAAGCCTCTAATTGAACCATCAAGAACATAAATAAAATGTGAGTATTAATTTAGATATAGTGGATGAATAGAGCCGGTGCGCCAGAAAGGAACTACATTAATACCGTACCGGCAGGAAAAGAAAAGCTGACATTCCTATTGGATGATAGAGTGTACGCCTGGTCCATGGAGTTCCGGGTTTGATTCTGGCAAGAAATACAATTTTGGCTTAAGGTAGGCTACTGAACGGTATCGTTGACATGCAAGTAGTCCTAGGCGCATCAATTTCGAAAACTTGTATCAATACTTTGAGTATTTGGTGTTTGAAATACGAGTGCGGGTGAACTTAGCTCTCCTAGTGTTTGTGGTCATGGCGTTTTATGGTTAACGGGGTAAAGGGAGAAACGCTCCGTCAATGTAACATTATGCTCGGCTGTATACAACGCTTACTGTAGTTCCTAACTTGGCCGGCGCCAATCGTATCTTAAGCGGGTAAGTTATATGAAGTGTTTACTGGATTGCTCACTAGAATGCAGGTAAAGGAATGTTATGTGCTTGCAATGTGTTTTCTCTCGCTGAGTTCATGTAAGCCATTCAATTGTTGGTGGTGGTAATAACTGTTAAAATGTAAACATTCTAAATCATTTGCCTCTAATGATATGAATGATGATGAAAAAGAATGACAATGAATACTAGTACAATATTACGAACCACGAACTACAATCTAAGTTACATTCTATATTTGGGCAATATTACCATCAACCAGATAATACAAGCACTTATATTTCTTCCATGTCACGGATGTTTTACTTATTGTAGTGTCTTATTCACTGAATTATAACAGAGCCATTTTACGTACTTGTTCCAGTCCACTGCAGGCTGAAAACATAACACAACAAAATTCACCCTTGACGTTTGGTATTTGACCGACAGCCATGTGCTTCCTTGCGAATATATAAGCTTATTTAGAGCGCGAAGTATAAAATAGGTTTTCATGCGCAATGCGAATAAATCTTCATATTAACGTAAGTGTTTGTTCCAGATAATAATAATATTGTATGGCCTTGGGTGCAAGCTTTGTTATTTGACAAATTTGTCGATTTAAGTCGTTCCAAGAACAAACGTGGAACGCTATGAAAGTCAAGGAGGTTAGATATCTAAGCTCGTTGACACTATTACGCTTTCTAGTAGAGAAAGGATAAACGTTTGGTTTGCGGAAAATTCCGAGATTAATTTTGCCATTATGAACACGGCCTACTGAATTCAAATGGGTTCTTTAACATGCCAACAACGTATGGCATGCATGCAGTGATTTTTGTCACCTTTAAAATCACTTACCAAGGCCAGGAGAGAACCTGCAAGCTTGGGGTTGGTAGTCCAACACAATAACCACTCACCCACCGTGGCAAGCCTTGATCCAGAAATCTTTCTCCACAAAGTGGTCTAAGCATATGCGTTGGAGTCGTGCCAGTACCTTTACTGGCACATTCAAGGTACCCTTCGGAGCAAAATTCCGACACCCTAGTGTCTCTAAAAGCCTCAGTAATTGAAAGGGACGTAAATACATTTGCCTTATTATTGTTATTGTTATTATTATTACGTCATTCAAGTCAGTTCTTTTGGTGCAAATAACCCAATGTGTGCAAAAACAAGGAAGAAAGAAAAAAGAAAGACTAAATTATAATGTAAAAGCATTCCGTTTTAAAAGAAAGCTTAAATATCAGTGTTATTGTAGGCGACCGGTACTTTATTACAATGAATTCTTACTTGCATTTCTTAATTTCTCGAGAATTGGAAGAAAGATTTCGGTTTACTTTGTTGTTCGAGATCGACACCTAGGCCTACCCCTTGCTCGTACACGGTTGTGGCACTAAGTTAAATGTTAAGAAAATATAGTGGGAGGAAAAGCATTAGCTATCGTATTTCATCTTACGAGTTATCAACACAGGATTCGTTACGGATTAAAATGCGAAGAAAATTGGGCTTCATGGCAATTACCGTCGCAAAAAATTGTAACAGGTTTCGATAGATGGTTTCCATTTCAATAACGACTTGGAGTGAAGGTGCACAACTTTCTATAAATCCAGTCTCATTAATAACCTCGATGTTAGGCCCCTTAAAACAACAATTATCATCATCATCATCATCATCATTAATTTGTGACCTCAGTCTGTCACTATTAGTTCATTGGCTTTTATTTTCAGTCTGCTGTTCATTCTGCGAGCCCTTGCGATGGACTAAGTGCCTCTACAATTATCATTATCAATTTCATAATAATATTAATAATATCGTATGGCCTCGGGTGCCGGGTGTAAGCTTTGTTATTTGAAACCCAGAGGGCAGCTTGCATGTTGTTGTTTTAAGGAACTTAACATCTAGGTCATCGTCTCAAAGTGGAATTGGGGGAAATGTAGATGACTTTAGCTGTCACCTAATGTCAGCAATTTATTGGGGGAAAGAGGTGTGCATGACGAAGAGGCTGCAATAATAACTGCATTAGGGGATTGTAGAGGCACTTAGTCCATCGCAAGGGCTCGCAGAATGAACAGCAAAAATTACGACGCGCATGTCATACGATGTTGGCATCTCAATAAACCCATTTGAATTCAGTAGACCATGTTAATAAATGCAAAATTAATCTCGGAAGTTTCCGCCAACACAAAGTTCCTCATTTCTCTACTAGAAAGCGCTATAATGTTCAAGGAGCTTAGATAGTGCTTCAAGGAACAACAAATTGACCTCTACAGCTGAGTCCATTCCCTGTCCAGGTGTAATCTCTCTTGATTTGTCAGGATTAAAAGAACCCGGTTTAATTAACGGTTTTCTTTACGAGCACCCACCTCCCATTGTTCCCATCTATTATCTGCTAACAGTTGAGCCTTTACATCCTAAAATAATCATCACCACCAACTGCAACAGCAAAAGCAAAATCGAAGTATGGTTGTGTACGTTTGAACTGTTAGCACCATACCATTACGAATTGGGCCACATCTTACGTCTATGAACTTGTCCACACCGGAAAGAGTCGAAGCAGTTTAAACAAGGCGACGGGAGTAGCAAAGACTACACGGTCAAGACTCGTATATATTGAAAACAGAAATTTTTCTTATCGCAGACCTGTAGACTTCACTGACACTACCTAATACCAGCGCATCAGACAAATCACTAACAATACTAATCGGGAAGAGAGAAGAGCATGGACAAAGGAAAATTTTGAGATGAGATACGTCTTCACAAGATTGGCAGTTCATGGCTTCCACCATCTTATCTGCAACAATGCATCCTTTCATAATACGGTAATATTAATAATATCGTATGGCCTCGGCTGCAAGCTTTGTTATTTGACACCCACAGGGCAGCTTGCATGTCCAATTTCGTTGTTCTTTGAAGCACTATGAAATTCAAGGAGGTTAGATATCTAAGCTCCTTGAACATTATAGCGCTTTCTAGTAGAGAAATGAGGAACTTTGTGTTGGCGGAAACTTCCGAGATTAATTTTGCATTTATTAACATGGTCTACTGAATTCAAATGGGTTTATTGAGATGCCAACATCGTATGACATGCGCGTCGTAATTTTTGCCGCCTTTCAAAAGTCACTTTCCACGGCCAGAAGCGAACCTGCAAGCTTGCGGTTAGTAGACCGACACGTTAACCTCTCACCCACCGTGGCAAGCTTCATCCTTTCATGATACTGCACCAAACGAACACTGTCAGTAAGTGAACATGCACAGATGTGAGAGGGTTAACGAATTGTACAGTGATATTATAATATTTTCTACTATTTGGCTGTATTATATACTATTAAAATTACTACTCTTCTCGACCTTTGGCCTAGCATGATGACATTGAGAGTAGACACAGTGCCTTAAATTGTCATCTTGTAATAGAGATAATTTTCCGCGCATGAGCTGACACAGGGGAAGATCTCCCTCCTAGCCATACATTTACTGTAAGCGTGTTAAAACTCTCCTCCTTCTCCGGACACTGGTGCTCCTCTGTCAATGTCTGTCAAGAGCGCGTGTGGTTTAAAACTCAATCAATTCCGTTTTTCATGTAGCTTTATACTTAACAAGTAGTTCCGTGAAGAACTATACAGCCTATTTTCATATATCCTACTTATGTTAATTGCCACTATCAACATACAAAATATCAGTTTGATTGCTGTAATAGATTCGTAGATACTGAGAACCGACTAAATATTTCGGATGGTCGCCATGTTGGATTTTATATATTGAACCCTTTATCCTCTGTTGGATAAATGATTCTATGTTTTATTTCTCCAATTAATAAATATTTCCACCAGCATCATGAAAGTAGCCAGACGGAGATGAGGAAATTTCAAGCATTGGTTGGAGACAGCGGGGACATACCTGAAGCAGATTGACAATAGGCTAAATACTTTAGCTGTGAAAGGAAATAGCCTAGCGATGTGTCAGAAGGACAGGTGTTGGCCGCCTCAAATAGAAGCGACGCGCAGTGAGACATGCTGCTGGTATGTTCATTGTGATATTCGCGCCTAGAAGAAATATGATGCAGTAACGTGAGTGGCTGATGAGCATGTTAGACACTCCTACGACGCCAAGATCTGCTATAAACCGCCAAATTACAGAAAATGTGAGAACCAATGAGAGAAGAATGCCTAGTTAACGCGGCAGGTCTAGCGTGGGCACGCTCGGCTAGCATTCACGCGGGAAATCGCCTAGACAAAATCTCTACGATCGATTCTAGGATTAATGGGCATATTCTTGACCTATGCAATGTTACGAGTTCAGTGATATTTATTTCATTCCTGTACCACGATTATTTCGAGAAATTTTTACATAAATTCCCCCCCCCCATCGAGACCTAGGGCCAGTTCTTTTATAAGTGGCATGAAGAGCCAAGACATAGACTAATTACTTGTGTGCGTCGAAGGACGCAAGACTATTACTTGTGTGCGTCGAAGGACGTAAGACTATTATTCTGTGCGTCGACGGACGTAGTCAGTTATTACTTTGCGTGTCTTGAGAACACAGAAATTATTGTAAAGTGTTAAATTCAGTGATAGATAGTCACAGTACTATATTTGTAGGGGCAGTATCGTCGATAATTCGCCAACGAACTGTGACAGGGAAAGTAGTACCTGAACAGCGAATTTAGTAGTCAGATATCAAGTGTATAATAATCTAATTTTTGAATCAGCGCCAGAGATGACATCGACGACTACAGAGGAAGTTTGGAATTCTCAACACTCCGTCCAGATGGCTGAGATGAGATAAGAACCATTCAGTTGGGAAATGGCAGCTGACGTTCTTTGACGGGTGACTACAAGAGAGATGAGTACAAAATAATATTCTTTATTATTTGATAAATTAACTTATGGTTTATGGGACATATTTTTGTAAATACTTTGCTTGTGTGATTAACGTAGTATATTCAGTTTTGGTCTGACACACTTTTGTATGGAAGCAGTTCGCACGAATGTTTTTAGTGGAAGGTTCTTGTTTTGTGTTGTGTTAACTAACGTAGCTATGTGAACGGCCGTGTTTGCATATGTTACGCAATGCGGTTAAAGAACGTCTCTCGGAGATCTGTTGTGTTTCAGAAGTAGGACTGAATTAATGTAATTATACAGTAGATTGGAGGGTAATTAAAATTGTTTAAGATTTATTATTGATGAGATTCAGTGTGACTATTGCCGTTGGAGCAATGTAATTTGTGACGAAGAGTAATCAGCTCTATCGTAGGTTTTAAATATTGTGTTAAAATGCTCGTGAGCACCTATTCAGCAGACCTGTGTGAAAAGCGTCATGTCAGTCCCAGATGTGTGTATGTGTGTATTTTTTGTGGTATTACAAGCGGGAATTTCAGCTGAGACTGATTTCTGTCAGCTTGGTACCCGGTCCATATTGTATCCTTGCGAGGGCAATTGTGGATATGTGATTATGTCTGACCATATGTTGAGTTGGATGAGATTTTTGTTGCTGTTGATTCCTTGAGATAACGGAACAGCTGGTCAGCTATTTATATACACTGGAGTGGGACATGGCAAGTTTTTGAGGAAAGGGGGAGATGTTTCACAAGGCTGTCTGAACGTGCAAACATGGTCATTAGTGAGGAGTGCTCGTTGGCTCCCTAATTACTTGAATTACAGATAAGAACTGATCAATGGTAAAAAATTGTTGAAATAAATGGGAGTTGCCTACGAATCACGATAATCTCCGAAGCGTTACCTTAACATGCAGTTTTGTTCATATAAAGTAATCTTAGCCGGTCAGGCTTTTGTTGTTGTTGGTTTATTCCAGGTTTATTTTCATTTCTGTGACCCGTGAGTCATGTGCAATGCTGTCTTTCCTTGTGTGTATTGAGCAATTGGCCAGTTGGTAGCTCATGTTGTTAAGTGCGTCATCGCGCTAATTAGGATCTCAGAGAGATTCCTGTAAATAATAGATTTGTAGTGTGTGTGTCAGCATTAGAGTTTTTAAGGGTTTTTATTAATGTCATGCCCATATCCATAAACGTTGATTTACGTGATGATTGTTCGAGAGCACCGTGGCTGTTAACCCGTTGTAAATGAACGGTCATCCAAGTACTCATTTTCTCGTAGTTAGTCATCACGCGCACATAAAAATCAAATGCAAGGTAGTGGAACTAGGATCCACAATTTTATTATAAAGGGGGAGATCCGTCTGACTCCTCAAAGTGTTAGATATTCCTGTCAGGGATAATTTCAGGGAGGATATATTTTTATTATTGTTTGTTTATTTTCTTTTATGCACAATTAGTTATTAAATCATGTTATTATCTTACGTCTTGTCTCCTTACTTTCTGTAGTTTTAATCCTATGACCCTTGCCTCAGTAAAGCATGTTGTTTGGCGGACGTAAACATCACACTATGAACTGAGCGCGACCCCTTGATCAAGATTCTTGCATAAAACACTGCTATTCTGAAGGGTTCATAGGTATAAAACTGGCGCCCAACGTGGGGCCATTTACTGTGGTGTAACGGCGGAGATTACACATGTCAATAGTGGCGCATTTGAGTAAAACTGACATGCTGCAAGTGCAGGCAGATATGACAGTATTTAATCACCGGGAAGTGATATTTTATTAAAAGTAATTGAGGCGAAGTGGATACCGCCAAATGTGTGAAAAATAAATTAAAATCAGGAGTTTGCAATGTAAAATACGGTTCACGTTTTTTGTCTTTTAAATTAAAGTAATTAATATGTGATACCGGGCGCCCAATGTTAAAATTAAAACTAGATTTGTTTAGAAAGTCAAACTCATGGAAATATTAGGAGGCTGTGGCCCAAAATGACAATTAATACTTTGTTAATTAGTCAGTGTTAATATCAGATCAGGATAACAATTTAATGACTAAATATGTGCTTGGGTTAAAAATTAAATTGAGTAAAACTAGAACCACTCAGAGATGCAATTGACTAGTGGGAGTAAATGTAAAAATAAATGAACTGAGTTCGATAAAGAAAGTAAATGTGCATTGGATTTTATGTGTGTGTCAAAGGGCATTGCTTTATGCCATTTCCCTTATGTCTCATATAAATTGTATAACATGGCAACGGTGGAGCAGATCCAGGAGATCATTGAGAGTGCGGCGAGGAGAACACAGGCATTGTTGGACACTAAATTGGCGGAACAGAGTCAATCTATAAACACTAATATGTTAGAGCAAAGTGAATCATTGCGGACACAATTAAACAATAGTAGGCTAGAACAAAGTGAGTCTATAAACAAATTATCTGAGCAGAGTGAATCGCTAAAAACTAAACTGTCAGAACAAAGTGAATCGCTAAATACTAAACTGTTAGAACAAAGTGAATCATTGCGAACACAATTAAACAATAGTAGGCTAGAACAAAGTGAGTCTATAAACAAATTATCTGAACAAAGTGAATCATTGCGGACACAATTAAATAACAGTAGAATTGAACAAAATGAATACCAGGCGGAACAAGCTAGGTTATTAAAGAGTGAAATTAATGACACTATAAATTCGCAGTTAGAGGCGCAAAATATTAAAAACACGAACCAATTAGCTTCGTTAACCGCAGAAATGAAAGACCACACTAATCAACAGATGGTATTACTGGCCCTAGATGTTAGCAAGAATAATGAGAAACAATTAGAGCAGATTAAAAAAATGGAAGATATTTTTGATCAAAAACTTAGCATTCTGGATGAAACGGTGTTGGCTAAATTAGAGCAAATTGAAATAGCATGCACAATGAATACAAGCGAGGTCAAAATAGCTCAGGATAAGTTGGAAGGACGATTTAAGGAGATGGAGAAAAGCGGCAGGGTCATTCAACAACACTTATCAGCAGTAGATGAAAACATATCCGGCATAATTAAAGATATGGACCGTCTCGAGATAAAATCAGCGGAACAATGGAAAAACCTAAAAACGGAGCAAGAGCAATTTAAGAGTACATTAGACGAAAGGCTGAGCCAGATAGAAATTAATCAGGATGACACAAAAAGCCAGATCGAAGGGCAAGTAAGCACGATTAAAGAACAAATAAGGAAAGATTGGAAGAAAATGAATATTGATTCTAAAGAGGAAAGATCCACCACTCTTAAAACAGTAGGTGAAAATCACACGCGTATTCAAGCTTTGGAGCAAGAAGTGAAAAATAAACTTAAAGAGCAGACGGACAGGATCATTAAAGCCGAACTCCGCTCATTAGAACAATCATCTATATTTAGAACGGGAACAGTGAAAGACAAGCCGGATAACTCAAATAGTCCAGAGTCCAGCACAGCAGGAAGTCAGACTCAGACAGAGAGCCTATTAACAACAAACACGGAAGGATTTCGTAAGAATGTCGATAGGAGCTCAACACCACAAGACGGTCATCAGCCCACACAACTTATTCAAGTAATTCGCTCAAACGACTACAAACCGCAGAAGTACACGGAAAATTCAGGGGTGACACCTAAAGCCTTTATCAAAGAGATGGAAGACCATTTCAATGACACTGGGGTACCTGAAGCACGTAGATTGAGGATGATGGAGAGATTTTTATCAGGAAATGTCCTCACATGGTTTTTAAGCTTCAAATTTACATTTGGAAACATGTCAGATTTCAACTTAGCGTTTCTGCGCAAATATTGGTCACCCGCAACACCACAGAGTCTAAGGATGGAGCTTTACTCTAGGAAGTACCAAACCACCCAGCAAACAAAATACTCAGATTTCTTTAACATGCAAATGTTAAAATTTCGCGACCTTGATTACCCTTTAAATGAAGCAGATCTGGTGATGACTATAGCGAGACAAATGCCAGTAAACGTACAACAAGTACTAGTTGCAGCGAACGTTAGTACGGCCCTACATGCAGAGCAGATACTACGGCAAATAGATGAGACTACATCTCATAGTCATTATAGAGGAGGAAGACAGCTGGAGTTAGTCAATACTACAGAGGTCATAAAACCAAAACAGGCAAACACCAAAACGCAGGGCACTAATACAAGCACTTCCACATGTAGGCGAAACCAGGAAGAAGGAGAAAACAGACCATATCAGCGTAACGAAAATCACTACAACAATAGGTCATACCAAGGTAACAATAGATACCAACAGAGAGGATATCAGCAATGGCGTGAAAATCGAAGGAATGACAGGCCTTATGGAAGATACGGTGATTACAAAGCCAATCAACGATGGAAAGGAAAAAGAGATCAAAATCAAGGAGAGCCACGTAACTATCGAGATGACTGGGATGATAGGCACGCTCAATCGCAAAATTACTTAGAGGAGTTACACGCTAGTCAAGGTGGAGAGCTAGGAAGATGGGAAAAGGCCATTGGGAACATGAAGAATCCTGATACACATACTGAGGAAGCTGGAAGTCTACTGAGACAACAGGGATATCAAGGACATGAGCGACAGAAGGATGACGGGAGTCGCAATGGAGCTAAAAAAAATGTTAAATTTGGATAAAGGAGACAGGCTACAAACACAACAGTCGGAAGTTGAAGATGGATGGATAGTAGCGAACATACAAGAATGGATTGCTTTGCCAGAAGACTGCCTGGAGGAGCCGGTGAAACCACGGAACGATGAAATTAGGCAATTACCCATTATTTACGCGAGGATTGGTGGAATTAATATAAGTTGTTTATTGGATACGGGGTCACAGATCAGTCTGGTATCGGAGGCCTTGGTTCGAGAGTTGGGACGGAGTCAGAATATTCCTGTAATTCCGGTACCACAGCTCAAAGTGAGGGGTGTTATTCCTGAACGCACCGTCACTTTTAAACGTCAGGCATACTTAGAGCTGAACATATTGGAACACACTTTTGGGCAAACATTCATTATCATGGCAAAGATGAATTTCAATATAATTCTTGGTGCAAATTTCATTTGTGACTATCAAGCAGTGATAGATTTGCACAAGAATACTGTCAGTTTTAGGGAGTATGATCAGCTGAAAAATGTGGGATTGCATATGGATGAAATCACTACCGGAAGAGATGTAAATTCTTGGGCATTGGAAGCAATATCGGAAGAGACGGAAGAGGAGGTACGAAAGGCAGAAGATAACATCATAGAAGGAGCTGTTGTGGGACTAGATGAGGAGAGTGAATCCCAGGAGATATGGTCTTTATTAACAGAAGGAGATAACAGTGATGCACAATTTGAAGAGTTACTACAGGAGCGGCTCAATGGCATTCAACTTGGGGGTGAACACAGAAAACAGTTGGAAGAGATATTAAGGAAGCACAAAACAGTATTTGATACAGTACCTGGGAAAATATTAAATTTCAAATATTCAATGCAAGTCGAGGATTGGTCTCCTTTCAAAAGCAGATTGTACCCAATTCCTGAAAAATATCGTGGTCAAGTTAAGGTCATTATAGATGAGATGTTACAAGCTGGAGTGAAAAGGAAGACACCGACACCTTATCTAAATGCGATTTTGGCAGTCACAAAACCAAATGGATCTATTAGACTTAGTTTAGATGCCAGAAAACTCAACACAAGTCTCATTTTTCCTGAGTATGACAGAGCGCCAATCATCAGAGACGTACTAAAAGGCTTTAAAAAAAAGTCCTCTCGGCACGCCGGAAGGCGGAGGTAGATTTCACCGGACAAACTTGGGGATAGGCGAAAATAGGCAGAATATGCAGATTTTCGTAGAAGGATCAGACCTCATTTAATGCGAGAAGGTATTTTATAATTGGAGCTTAATTAACTTTGTTTTTCGTCATTTTATGCTTATTTTAAACATTTTATTGTCTTATGGGAACGGTAACCTTCTTGTCATTTGGGGTCCATTTTTATACTTGTGGTCACACTGTCCTTATGCTAGGTTTCGACACTGATGTGCAACTATGTAACGGTCTGTTACTTCTTCACGCAAAATTATATCTACTGCAGAGATTTTGGTTGGTTCCTCAGTTTAGGGGCTGCGACAACGCGGTCATGTAACCCCGTGTACTTTGGGATGGCTGTATTAGTCTGTAATTCAGGTAAGGACTGTAGACGGTCAATTTCAAGCAGTAGTTACTAATGTTGCTACCAGGTACTACCGTCAACGACACCTAGCTGTGAACTTGGCTACTAGATGCCACCGCAACCAGCAACTCGCAACGAACGTTGGAACTTCCCCTCCAAAGGAAAGCATACTGAGGGATTTTTGGCGCTCTTAGAAAATCCGACGACTTCGGCCGGCTTTGAACTCGCGACCTTGGGCATAAACATTCAGCATGCTACCAGTTACGTCACCGAAGCCGCTTCACACTTAGATGGAAATCTGAATCTGATCTCGTGCAAGTGCGTTATCTTGGCAACGTCTGATGGCTCATCCCTCATCAATTTAGTAGTGTTGCCATGGCAACCACTGATAGGTCTTGGCATTTTCTTATAATTCCGAAATTATTTTTCTCATCCCTTGGCATAATGGTGGGTTATATCAAAAATTCTTTCAGACAAACGTTTTAGGTAATTATTATGGGAATATTGTCCATTTTGTACGGTTTTGATATTGTGCCTATTAAGAGAGATATGATTAATGTTTCCCGAAAAACCCACTTTTTCCCACCCCTTTGGTCAATGGTTGGTGCTATAAAAAAAACTCTTCAAACATACATTTTTGGGCTTTATCCGACACATAGTATGAATGTTGAACGGATTCGATATTTCACATATTAAGAGAGTTATAGCAATATTTCACTTTTTCGAAAAAAAAAGCCCCCCATTTTCACCCCCCAACGACCGATTTAGCCCAGTAACGAACTCGACCGAGATTTTATAGGTATACGAATTCGGTAAAAAATTCAAAGTGATTGGTACAAAATTACGGCAGTTATCGTGTCCACAATAAACTGATATACATATACATACATAAATTATATATAACTTTTGAACTGACGGTGGTTTTGGGGCCTGGGGATGTGAAACGCGAAGATATGTCGAAATTTTCCGGAAGTCGAAACATGGTACCCATTGCAATAGTTAGCTTTCTAACGAAATCTACCTCTGGTTGGTTCCTCAGTTTAGGGGCTGCGACAACGCGGTCATCTAACCCCGTGTACTTTGGGTGAGTGTAGAATCTGTCTGATACACGGTGTGAATTGTAATGGCTGTATTAGTCTTAATTCATGTAAGTACTGCAGACGGTCAATTTCAAGCAGTAGTTCCTAATGTTGCTACCAGGTACAACCGTCAACGACACCTAGCTGTGAACTTGGCTACTAGATGCCACCCCAACCATCAACTCGCAACGAACGTTGGAACTTCCCCTCCAAAGGAAAGCATACTGAGGGATTCTAGTGCTCTTAGAAAATCCGACGACTTCGGCCGGCTTTGAAACCGCGACATTGGGCATACACATTCAGCATGCTACCAGTTACGTCACCGAAGCCGCTTCCCACTTTATCAGGCGGCTTTGGTGGCGTAGTCGGTAACATGCTGAGCTTCTATGCCCAAGATACCGGGTTCAAACCCGGCCGAAGCCGTCGGATTTTTTAAGAGCGTTAAATATCCCTCAGTATGCCTTCCTTCGGAGGGGAAGTAAAGCCGGCGGTCCCATGTCATAGATTTATGGCATGTTAAAGATCCTTCCACTAATTGCACCTGTGTGAAGTTAAATTGGATAGGTTAAGAATGTATACAACGCTCTTAGGTTTCTATGTTCGTTGCCAAGAGCCGACTGCGGCGGCGTCTAGTAGCTCAGTTCTGAACTTGGCCTCGTAGTCGTTGACAGTGGCGCTTGGCGGCAAAAGTAGGAACTATCTGAAAAATTGTTAGTTGCAGTACTTAAATTAACAAACAGATAACACACACTAATACAGTCATCACAATTAACACCGGTTATCAGACAGATTCTACACACACCCAAAGTACACGGGGCTAAATGACCGCGTTGTCGCAGCCCCTAAACTTAAGAACCAACCAACCAACCACTTAATCAGATGGAAATACTGAATCTGATCTCGTGCAAGTGCGTTGTCATGGCAACGTCTGATGGTCCATGCCTCATCAATTTAGTAGTGTTGCCATGGCAACCACTGATAGCTCTTGGCATTTTCTTATAATTCCGAAATCATTTTTCTCGTCCCTTGGCGTAATGGTGGGTCATATCAAAAATTCTTTCAGACAATAGTTTTAGGTAATTATTAGGGGAATATTGTCCATTTTGTACGGTTTTGATATTGTGCCTATTAAGAGAGATATGATTAATGTTTCCCGAAAAACCCACTTTTTTCCACCCCTTTGGTCAATGGTTGGTGCTATCAAAAATCTTATTTGACATACATTTTTGGCACTTATCCGACACATATTATGAACTTTGAATGGATTCGATATTGCACGTATTAAGAGAGTTATAGCGAAATTTCACTTTCTCGAAAAAAGCCCCCCATTTTCACCCCCTTCGACCGATTTAGCCCAGTAACGAACTCGACCGAGATTTTATAGGTATACATCTTCGGTAAAAAATTCGAAGTAATTGGTGCAAAATTACGGCAGTTATCGTGTCCACAAGAAACTGATATACATATATATATACATATATATATATACACACATCAAAAAAAGTTTTGCATCACCTCGGTTCCAAGAGTTCCGGAACCTTTAAATAAAAAGGGAATAGAGATCAACATAAACAACATTTCAGCTCGTTTTATTGCTCATGAGACCCACACATTGCATGTTGTACCATCATACAGCTAGACTTTCAGCATTTGTGGTCCAGATTGCAGTACACACCACTACCTCTAATACCCAGTAGCACGTCCTCTTGCATTGATGCATGCCTGTATTCGTCGTGGCATACTATCCACAAGTTCATCAAGACACTGTTGGTCCAAATTGTCCCACTCCTCAACGACAATTCGGCGTAAATCTCTCAGAGTGGTTGGTGGGTCAAGACGTCCATAAACAGCTCTTTTCAACATATCCCAGGCATGTTCGATAGGGTTCATGTCTGGCGAACATGCTGGCCACTGTAGTCGAGCGATGTCGTTATCTTGAAGGAACGCATTCACAAGATGTGCACGATGAGGTCGAGAATTGTCGTCCATGAAGACAAATGCCTCTCCAATATTCTGCCGATATGGTTGCACTATGGGTCGGAGGATGTCATTCAGGTATCGTAAAGCCGTTTCGGAGCCTTCCATGACCACCAATGGCGTACGTCGGCCCCACATAATGCCACCCCAAAACATCAGGGAACCACCACCTTGCTGCACTCGCTGGACAGTGTGTCTAAGACGTTCAGCCTGACCAGGGTGCCTCCAAACACGTCTCCGACGATTGTCTGGTTGAAGGCATATGCGACACTCATCGGTGAAGAGAACGTGATGCCAATTCCGTGGGGTCCATTCAGCATGTTGTTGGGCCCATCTGTACCGCGCTGCATGGTGTCGGGGTTGCAAAGCTGGACCTCGCCATGGACGTCGGGAGTGAAGTTGCGCATCATGCAGCCTATTGCGCACAGTTTGAGTTGAAACACGACGTCCTGTGGCTGAACGAAACGCATTATTCAACATGGTGGCATTGCTGTCAGGGTTCCTCCGAGCGGCAATCCGTAAGTAGCGGTCATCCACTACAGTAGTAGCCCTTGGGCGGCCTGAGCGAGGCCTGTCATCGACAGTTCCTGTATCTCTGTACCTCCTCCATGTCCGAACAACATCGCTTTGGTTCACTCTGAGACGCCTGGAAACTTCCTTTGTTGAGAGCCCTTCTTGACACAAAGTAACAATGCGGACGCGATCGAACTGCGGTATTGACCTTCTAGGCATGGTAGAACTACAGACAACATGAGCAGCGTACCTTCGTCCTGGTGGAATGACTGGAACTGATCGGCTGTCGTACCCCCTCCGTCTACTAGGCCCTGCTCATGCATGGTTGTTTACATCTTTGAGCAGTTTTAGTGACATCTATGAACAGTCAAAGGGACTGTATCTTGGATACAATATACACAGTCAACGTCTATATGCCGGAGATCTGGGAACCGAGGTGATGCAAAACTTTTTTTGATGTGTGTATATACATAAATTATATATAAACTTTTGAACTGACGGTGGTTTTGGGGTCTGGGGGATGTGAAACGCGAAGATATGTCGAAATTTTCCGGAAGTCGAAACATGGGACCCATTGCAATAGTTAGCTTTCTAATGAAATCTACCTAACAAGAGCATTTATTCATCAGTTGACCTGACGAGCTCGTTCCACCATATTGAATTGGATGAGAAGTCACAGCTTCTAACTGGCTTCTTATTCGATAACCAGACGTTTTGCATCGTTCGAATGCCCTTTGGAGTCAAAATAGCAGGCTGTGCTTTAATCCGAGCCCTGGACCGGAATTTAACCGAGGAAGTTAAGGAGATGACGGTACGCTACATTGATGACATTTTGCTGGCATCCGACAACATTGAAACTCACATGGAAAATTTAGATAAAGTATTAGGCAACCTGAATGCATCTAATTTCAAAGTAAATCTGAAGAAATCCCATTTCTTCAAGAGCGAGATCTTATATTTGGGTCACGTCATTGACAAGGAGGGAGTGAAGCCAAACCCAGCTAAGATTGAAGCGATAAAGAATTTCCCTACACCAACGAGAGTCAAGCACATTCGGGCTTTCTTAGGCGTAACGGGATTCTTTAAGGAAAACTGTCCAGGTTACACGGAGATTGTCGCTCCAATGCAGGAAATGCTAAAGAAAAATAATAAATGGTTATGGAATGCGGAGTGTGAGAAGGCATTCCAAGCAACAAAGCAGCTATTGGAAATCTGCATTAAATTAGGATATCCAGATTTCAAGCACAAATTTATATTCCAAGCGGATGCTTCACTAATTGGTATAGGTGCTATGCTTTACCAAGAGGATCCAGCTAACCTGCAGCACAAAACATATTTGGCATTTGTCAGCCGAAAATTGCGTAAGCACGAGCGCAATTATACGGTAACGGAACTAGAGCTGTTGGCCATACTTCATGCGCTACAACAATGGAAACGAATAATTTACGGCTACCCTATTGTTGTCAGGACCGACCACAAGGCACTAACATTCTTGTTTAAGACGTCGATGGCAAGCGAACGTGTGACACGTTGGTCTCTATATATTCAGCAGTTCAGCATTGAGATTGAACATTGCCCAGGGAAGATGAACGTGATACCGGATGCACTCAGCAGGAACCCAGAGCCTGATAATGAAGAAACAGCGATGGTACAACACTTGGAGTTAACACCGAAGGACCGGGAATTCTTGGAGGAGTTACGTGAGATACAGCGAGAACAGGAAGCGGAACCATGGATGATGCTTTTAATTCAATACTTCAGAAAGCAACTACCTACAGGAACACCTGCATTTCGAGAAGCGAAAGCCAAAGAAGGAAGATATGTTTATGTCAACAATTTGCTGCACAAATGTGTAGATAATGACCACACCAAGTTACGCATATTAGTACCTGCATCGTTACAACGAGGATTGACATGGCATACGCACGAAAGTTACGGTCATGTGGGCGTAGATAAGTGCGAAGCGACTATAGGAGAGACATTTACATGGCCACGTATGAGAACAACTATATGTGACGTCATTACAACTTGTGATCCGTGTCAGAGGACAAAGCCCAATAATTACTTAATGAGGCAGTATCCCAGACCATTGCTACCTCAGAAACCATGTGAGCTACTAGCACTCGACTGTTTCGGTCCGATTCCGAAGGGAAGGCGAGATTGCCGCCATTTGCTAGTGTGCATTGATGTATTTTCTAAATTCGTAGTACTATGCCCTATTCAGAAAACTACATCGAAGCAGGTACTCAGTCGCATTCGAAATAGAGTTATTCCAATCCTTGGAAAACCAGAGTTTATATTATCAGACCGTGGCAGTTATTTCACAAGCGCCGAATTCAAGAAAGGTATGGAAGACATGGGTATAAAACACGTTTTAAGCAGTATCCGACATGCTCAAGCAAATCCAAGTGAAAGAGCAATTAAGTGTGTAACTTCATATTTGAGGATCTTCATTCCGAACGAACACCACAAATGGGTCGATAAAATTAAAGATGTAGAGACATGCATGAATTCTACCAGGCACGAGTCAACAGGACAAATCCCTATGGTCCTACACAAGAACGAGTATCCAGTAAGAACGTGGAAAAGCATCATTAACTGTCCACAAGATCCAATGATATTACCCGACTTGCGAATTGAGAGGACGAGAGCCTACATGAGAAAACAAGCAGACCGCAGATTACGGCGAGTAAGAAATAAGAGGTTTCACAGTGATCTTGAAATCAACCAGCTCGTTTTGGTGAAACGACCTGCTACATCGGACCCAGAAAAGAAAATCTTCAGTAAATTCTGCGAAAGGTTCATACGACCCTATTCTATCGTAAGAAACCTTGGAAACAATGCTTACAGAGTGAAAGAATTGAGTACAGGAACAATGTCAGTCTACAACGCTGCCAACCTAAAAAAGTATTGTAGAAGTGAACCATGGGAGCGCCGAAATTAATGACGCAGTTTAAATATATGGACGTCCTATCAACCAAGTGCACGAGGAGCAGTTGAGTACGGCACGTAAACGAGGAAGTAGAGTTGTTGTTGACAAACATTAACGAGACGAGCAGAGTGTTGCCGCAGGCACCAGAGCGTCATGCAAGCAGTCTGAAAGGGGAGATACGAGCAGGAAATGAAAACGAGTAAATGCCATTCAAGACAGGAGCGACTAGACCAAGTAATAGAAAAGGGGTGATTCCGAAATAAAACAAATTGGCCAACGGAAGTCTTTTAAAATTATCGAATTTATTCCTAAGTTCGAAATTTTGTGAGTGGGAGAGTTGTGAACCCTTTATCCTCTGTTGGATAAATGATTCTATGTTTTATTTCTCCAATTAATAAATATTTCCACCATCATCATGAAAGTAGCCAGACGGAGATGAGGAAATTTCAAGCATTGGTTGGAGACAGCGGGGACATACCTGAAGCAGATTGACAATAGGCTAAATACTTTAGCTGTGAAAGGAAATAGCCTAGCGATGTGTCAGAAGGACAGGTGTTGGCCGCCTCAAATAGAAGCGACGCGCAGTGAGACATGCTGCTGGTATGTTCATTGTGATATTCGCGCCTAGAAGAAATATGATGCAGTAACGTGAGTGGCTGATGAGCATGTTAGACACTCCTACGACGCCAAGATCTGCTATAAACCGCCAAATTACAGAAAATGTGAGAACCAATGAGAGAAGAATGCCTAGTTAACGCGGCAGGTCTAGCGTGGGCACGCTCGGCTAGCATTCACGCGGGAAATCGCCTAGACAAAATCTCTACGATCGATTCTAGGATTAATGGGCATATTCTTGACCTATGCAATGTTACGAGTTCAGTGATATTTATTTCATTCCTGTACCACGATTATTTCGAGAAATTTTTACATAAATTCCCCCCCCCCCCATCGAGACCTAGGGCCAGTTCTTTTATAAGTGGCATGAAGAGCCAAGACATAGACTAATTACTTGTGTGCGTCGAAGGACGCAAGACTATTACTTGTGTGCGTCGAAGGACGTAAGACTATTATTCTGTGCGTCGACGGACGTAGTCAGTTATTACTTTGCGTGTCTTGAGAACACAGAAATTATTGTAAAGTGTTAAATTCAGTGATAGATAGTCACAGTACTATATTTGTAGGGGCAGTATCGTCGATAATTCGCCAACGAACTGTGACAGGGAAAGTAGTACCTGAACAGCGAATTTAGTAGTCAGATATCAAGTGTATAATAATCTAATTTTTGAATCAGCGCCAGAGATGACATCGACGACTACAGAGGAAGTTTGGAATTCTCAACACTCCGTCCAGATGGCTGAGATGAGATAAGAACCATTCAGTTGGGAAATGGCAGCTGACGTTCTTTGACGGGTGACTACAAGAGAGATGAGTACAAAATAATATTCTTTATTATTTGATAAATTAACTTATGGTTTATGGGACATATTTTTGTAAATACTTTGCTTGTGTGATTAACGTAGTATATTCAGTTTTGGTCTGACACACTTTTGTATGGAAGCAGCTCGCACGAATGTTGTTAGTGGAAGGTTCTTGTTTTGTGTTGTGTTAACTAACGTAGCTATGTGAACGGCCGTGTTTGCATATGTTACGCAATGCGGTTAAAAAACGTCTCTCGGAGATCTGTTGTGTTTCAGAAGTAGGACTGAATTAATGTAATTATACAGTAGATTGGAGGGTAATTAAAATTGTTTAAGATTTATTATTGATCAGATTCAGTGTGACTATTGCCGTTGGAGCAATGTAATTTGTGACGAAGAGTAATCAGCTCTATCGTAGGTTTTAAATATTGTGTTAAAATACTCGTGAGCACCTATTCAGCAGACCTGTGTGAAAAGCGTCATGTCAGTCCCAGATGTGTGTATGTGTGTATTTTTTGTGGTATTACAAGCGGGAATTTCAGCTGAGACTGATTTCTGTCAGCTTGGTACTGTACCCGTTCGTCCTGGGGATGCGATGACCCATCTGCTATAACATCACATCCCTGGAGTTCCAGGACAGAGCGGAGTTAAATGAACCTCTAGTCAAATAAGGAATGTGTCGGAAATTCAGCTGAGTTCTCGAAAAAGCAGTGGGTATCACGAGACAAAGTATCTCTAGGGTCGTTACGGGCTTAAGTTAATAAAAATAATTCAAATATAAATGGGCGCCATGAACTGAATTCCTAGCAAAACCACTTCCTTTCCGGATAAGCCTTACTCAAGACAAGGAAAGAAAAAGGAACATCACACCATCATCAGATCACAACTAAGATAAAAACAAATTTATTTTACTTTGAAAGTCAGACAGACATTTTAAATATAAATCCTACCTAAGAGTATGGTCGAATGCAAAGTTAAATTGTCATTGTCCAAAAATCGAACCATCTCCTTTCTAATGCAAAATTATTTCAATCCACTTAACAAGAAAAATGTATAAAGTTCTCTTGGGTTCTCAGGATCACTGTAGCACTATGTCTTTCGTCACTGACATTTGTGAAACCTGAGACCTAATTCTCTTTAATTTAACAGCAATGTGGATTTAATTAAGTTATTAATCTGCCTAAACATACACATATAATAATCACTCATATTAAATATCACATAAATTATGGTTTGCATGGTATAATTTGAATGTAGAACATGTTAATCAAATGTTCCTAAGCATTGAATAATTAATTTACACTATTTACATCGTCATTAATCTCTTATCTGTGAATTACAGAAAATTCAAATTCTCATCGGTCATCATCATCGTTATTATCAAAATTAAATATTTCTCACATTAATTCTCACTTCAACATTCCAAATATTCCTGTCAGAATCCTTAATTCATCACCATTACATCATTTAAATTCACAATTCAAGTTGCAATTCCTTCGAATTATCTCTCAATTAAATTTATTTAATTGCATATAAATTCATTAATCATCAGCTTCTTTAATTAATTATCACCTTCTAATTCAGTTATTCACCATCATTATAATCGTCTATTAATTCATTTCAATCAGTTTATTCATCCAATCTTTAATTCATCCATCTATTTAATTCATCGATTTATTCAAAATTTAATTTATCACCTTATTTAAATTTCAATCATCTGGTTATTTAATTTTCATTATTTCATCTAGTCATTCTGATTTTTATTTCATTAGGTCAGATCGTTAATATGCTTAAATCTCAGATTATTATTTCATTAATTATTATTTTCAGAAAATCTTGTATTATCAACTTCATTTATTTGTTTAATTTCCTAACAAATTGTTTAATAAGGTTTATAGAACGTTGTCTTACAGTTTTATTACTTCCAAGTTATATCTCGTATTTAATTTATCATGCCAAAAAATATTATTGTCTCCACGACATCACGTTGGATCTAACTATCCACAACGACATTACATTTCTTCAATACTTCAAATATCACATTTGAATATAAGAATTACTCCAAAAACTCCATAACTATTCAGCACATACAGCATGAATCTCAACAAATACGCTAGACTGGGTACGACGACCTCATGTCTGCTTCAAAATACATTATCAACGATGCAACTATCACATGGCAAATTCCACAAAATGCCTATCACAAACTCCACTTAACCATGTTGCATGATCTACAAAAAATATATAAATGGCTTCAAACTATCAACGCACATAATCTCCAATGACTGTAATTACTTTGATAACATCTAGACAACTCCTTAAACAATTGGAAAAATATTACTTCAGTAATATATGATCTGCTTTCAAATAGCATAAATTCTCTTACAAGTTTCATAATTCACATCGTAGAAAAACACCAATGTGCTATAATCTCTCATATCAAAATCTGCAATACTGATCTGCCTTAAAATAATTATGACCATTAATGATTAATCTTATAAGATTCAATTACTTTAAATCCTTCTCAAAGGTATCAAACACAATTATAAAAATCATCAAAGCATCAGCTGTAATAGCTGTTAAATTGAAATTACTCTCAAAAGAGTATAGCAACAAAATATTGGATTGGCAAACAAGAATCACTAAATGCAATCCTGTTGACATTTATCGTTACTTTATTTAACAAAATTTCGACTGATATGTGACTAGTAGTTCCTTGTTTAATTCACTTACATCTCATGTACATTCGGATGATAAAAATGAGTCCCTCAATGGTGAGTAAGATGTGTAACCACCGTACAATCGTATAAATACGAAGGACCTCGCCCCGTCGACTTGGATGATAGTTCCCTAAACGATGGGTAAGGTGAGTACCACCATACAATCGTATAAATACGAAGGACCCCATCTCGTAGGCTATATGAGTGAATGTACCAGAAAGGAATCAACAAGTTTCTAGTTGTCATATAAAAGCGATGTTCATTCACTAAAGTGAATAACTTCTTAATATCTCCAAACAATCCAATGGAAAAAATCCCTACTGATGAATAATACACACTCGCTAGTATGCAATGAACTGACGAAGTAGTTTCTGATAATCAATTGCAGATCACGAGTTAGAAATACTCGTTACACAAAAAAAAACTATTCATGAAAAATATCCTAGCTGGAAAAATGTCTAAAAGACCAAACAACGGTGAGAATATCGTATAATGATGCCTGCCATATCATATGGTCACTCCATATTCTAGCAAATTCGAAGTATATAAATTCAAACCATGTCTTAATAATCAAATCACTCCTATTAGAAAAATATACATGTGTGCCCAGTATTCATGAAAATAATCGTATCAGGTAGTTAGAACTCTTACAATACCTTTCATTATCAGTTGTAATATAATTTCCAAGATCGTCGATTTTCCCTACCTAAAGATTTCTCGTAAGATCGGCGTGAATATCATTTCATCCACGAAATGACGATTTCCTTCGAAATCCCAAGCGAATCAGCTGGTGGACTCCTCTCGTCAGGAATCGAATCCATCGCTCTGTGGTGCCATCTTGTCTCTATTCACGTTTACTCGGTCATGTTGAACCTCGGATTACCCATGGCGGATATTGTCCAACTCCTTCTCGGAAAGTTCATGGAAACAGCGGACCCCCTACTCCTCTTCTAAGATACGCCACTGTTCCGATAAATGTTGAGTTTGATAATTGTAAGTCCAATCTCAACTTACTGCAAAGTCTCACTTGAGTAAAATAAAATTTTACTTGATAGTGTTCAAGATTACGATACACCCTGTATCTGTTCGTAATATGTAACTCATGAAAATGGCATAAGATATAAATCTTATAAATGCACGATATAATGTTAATCAGAGCCTATGCTAACATTCAGTTTACTTGGAATAGTAAAAGTCGCTTTGAATGTGTTATATAGCAGCATAGTTATAAGGTTATTCGTAAAAGCCTGTGTTTGAATAGCGTCGAAATGAAGCTTGAAATGAAGTCTTCAAATACGAGCAGTGTGGTTTTGAAATACCCCGGCTGTCTACAATTGTCTCCTCGGCCAGCCCGCCTGGATCAATGACCCGCTCGGCCTTCGCTGCTCGGCGATGCAAGAACTGTCACCTACACTCCTGCCGTGACAGTTTCCGTATGCTGCGTGACCTTCAATGCCCGTCTCGCTGTGCTATAGAGCTGCTCTGAACTGCCCGTCTCCTTGGGCTCAACTGAACTTGCTAGCGCTGTGTTTCGGCTTATGTGCTCCGCGCGGCACGTGGCTCGTTCCCCCACCACTGTGCTCCCACGTCATGAACATAGTCTCGAACCCGAATCCTCTCGGCTGTTCTGTTATAAAATAACTTATTTCCATAAAATTATTTCCACATATAATGCATGTTATATATCCTCTTCTAAGTTGTTTAAATTACTATAATTCCATATATGTTTCAATAAAGCTTCACATCTCCATTCATAATTCTATCTTCTTACGGATTTCAATGCCTCCTTGATTCTTGACCTCCTACGTCATCTTGGCATTCTTCTTGACGCGATCGGTGCGCTATCTTTTCTTATTGCTTTCCAAAACCTCAACTACAGCTTAATGTCAGCTGGCGTAGCCGATAGCCTAAAATAGGTATCGGGTACATCTCTCCCGTACATCTCCTTTTTTTTTATCAGGATTGAGAAAAAAAAATACACTCTCAGGCATTCACTATATGATACATGTACACGATAGCTCTACAATTCCCTTACTCAGCATGATGGTATTTTCTGATGCTAGCTGCATTAAAAGTTCCTACAACTTCATCAGTATCCATTTTGACAATCTTATAGCTATTATTCTGGTATGTCTGTTCAATACGGAACGGTCCAGCGTACAATGGAGCGAATTTATGGTAGATCTTCAGCTGAAGGTTCGAAGTGACTGGCTTCCTAATCAGCACCTCATCATTTTCTTGAAATGGCTCGTGGAACCTCCTTCCTGCCTGTCTCCTGGCTCTCTTCTCCGCCTGTCTTCTGAGCGTCTCTCCTGCCATCTCGACTCTTCTTTCTTGTGTGGGTTGAGGATCTACTGGTGCCCTCACGACTCTATCCCATGGTCTATCCGGTTTCAATCCATGATGAAGCATGGACGGAATCTGTCCTGTGCTTTCATGTACTGTGGAATTCAAGCATTGGCTAATGATGGGTATCACTTCCATCCATCTATGGTGTTGCCTTGACACATATAAGCGACACAGCTTACTTATCTCCGGCATAATTCTTTCGGCGGGATTTCCCTCTGGATACCGTACAGAATTAAACACATGCCTGATTCCTAAACGTTCCATAGCATTAGAAAATTCCATGCTAGTAAATTGTGATCCATGGTCACTCAACAAAACTTCAGGTTTCCCCATGCTCGGAATAACTGTTTTCTCAAGTCTGTTTATTACGTACTTGGACGTAGCTTTCTGTATAGGGCATAGAGATACGTATTTCGAAAATACATCAACTGTTACCAAAACAAATTGATTGCCTTTCGTCGAACGAGGAATCGGACCAAAAATGTCCGTCGCGAAAAGTTCTCTTGGCTTACTGGGTAATATTGATCTAGGAACCTCTTTCATTAACTTAGATGAGTATTTACTTCGCTGACAACTGTCACTGGTCTTTATGACGTCGCGAATCGTTTGTCCCATTTGTCTCCACACAAAAGTTTCTTGTGCGAGAGCCAAAGTCTTGTCTACACCTACATGAGCTGCAGTTCGGTGTATCATCCAAATAACTGGTTTGACAAGCTTGGGTGGGATCACTACTCTAAGTTTAGTATGATCCTGGTCGATATATTGGCATATAACACCTCCCATAATATGATGTTTTCTAGCCTCTTTCTCAGTTCTTTGAAAATCCGGATCAGTGTTATCCATCCTGCGTGTCAGAAAACGGTAAATTCTTCGCAAAGGTGCATATCTCTTCTGAGTTTGCGCTAACAACTTCAGCTTTTCTAGAGTACCATTATCCTCTTGAATCAAATTTATATGGTTGACAAATATTTCTACACAAGGGTTTCTGCTCAGCACATATGCTAACAGATTTAACTTCCCCGGTCTATGTACAACAGTTGGGTTAAATTGCTGTAAGAACAGAGCCCATCTGTTGATGCGGTCACTCGCTAAGTCTGTCTTCATGATAAATTGGAGGGCTTTATGATCTGTGATCACTGTTATGTCATGTCCAAACAACACCTTCTTCCACGTTTTGAGAGCATGAACCACTGCTAATGCCTCTAACTCAGTTGCATAGTAATTCTTCTCACAATTCCTAAGCTTGCGACTGGTGAAAGCTAAATATCTCTGTTTCTTGTCATCATCCAACTGATATAGGATTCCACTAATGCCTATTTTGGATGCGTCTGTCTCTACAAAAAATCTTCTTATAAAATCAGGATACTCAAGCTTGATATTTTGGATCAGCATTTTCTTGGCCGCTAAAAACGCTTGATTGCATCTATCGTCCCATTTCCATCGATTTCCCTTCCTTAATAAATCCTGCAGAGGTGCCATCGTCTCAGTATATTCAGGACAATGTGTTGAAAAGAACTGACACATGCCTAAAAACTGCCGTACCTCTTTAATCTTTCGTGGTGTTGGAAACTCTGAAATTGCCATGATCTTCTTTGGATTGGGCCTATAACCATCTCCATCGATTCTATGTCCAAGAAATTCAATTTCTTCATGAAAGAACTGACATTTATTGAAGTTCACCTTGAAGTTCGTTCTTCTAAGATCTTCGAAAATTATTTGAAGGTGTCTGATATGTTCTTCCGCTGTCTCAGACGCTATAATCAGGTCATCAATATAGCTTACCACATGCTCTTTAACTGCATCTGACAAATTTTCATCTAGTGCTCGGATCATCACCGGACCACTATTTTTCACACCAAAAGGTAACCTATTGAATACATATGTTTTATGGTCAAACAAGAACCCTGTGTATTGTTTGCAGTCTTCTGCTAGCTCAACATGATAATATGAACTAGTCAGATCGATTGTCGAGAAGAAACTCTTGCCTCTGAATCGGCGTAACAATTCACGAATAACAGGTGGTCTATCATGTTCAGGAAGAACTCTTTCGTTAAGGGCTCTGGCATCTAGACATATCCTCAGCTTACCGTTAGGTTTCTTGACAACAGCTAAAGGATTCAAATAAGCAGTTGGCATTTTCTTAATTATTCCATCTGTCTCCATGTCGCTTATCATTATGCTGACTTCCTCCTTCCATTTATCCGGAATGGGATATAAATTTTTATGGTATGGTTTGTCATCCATCAACTTGATGCTGTAGGTAAAATTTTCTATGAGGCCTGGTTTGTCATTGAATATATCCTCATATTCTGAAATTACTTGATCAAACTGCCCCTTAATTTCTAGATTTATTTTACTAGTCATGCCAATTTTATCTTCTATAGACCTTTCAACGCTGCATACAATTTCATCCAATATATCCTCTCCAAAGAATGTCATCTCCGATTCTTGATTTTCCATGACCCCTTCTTGAAAGTACATGCGCCTACTCTGCATATCTATGATCAGGCCACTCTCACTTAGGAAATCCACTCCTAGGATCATGTCAAAATGTAGTTGACCCACTACTAGGAACATCTGTTCAAAACTTCTGGTTCCAATCCCAACATCTAAAAGTACCTGACTTTTGCATTTCATACTCCTGTCTGGGATCACCCCTTGAATTTTGCTAACAACAGTTGGCAACATTGTAATTCCTCCTAATAATTTCAATTCATCCAGGCAACCTATGGATATCAAGCTCACCATAGCCCCTGAGTCTACAAGTGTCTTTATCTCTTTTCCCATGACTTCCACACTAATAACTGGCAATTCATGTCTATTTTCCCGTTGTACTATGTCTTCCTCCTCGATTAAATCTTCGTCCTTGACCTGATATGTTTCCACGATGACGATTGATTCCCAATGATTTTCGTTTTTCTCCAGAGTTAATTTGACGTTTTTTTTTCTTCGCCACTCGTGCTGGCTCGATTGACATCTCTCACTGTCTCCTCGAGTGGTGCACTAGGCTGTCTATCCTCTTGTCTCGACCTCTCATGTCCACGATTGTCCCGTCTGTCGTTGGGATCGTTTCTTCGGCCATCCTGTCGGTCGTTTCCATTATATTGTTGACCTTGGTCCCAGTTATTCCTTCCCCGATATCTGTTATTATACCGATTCCTGTCCTGATACCTGGAATTTTGGTTATAATTCCTATACCGGCTATCTCTCGCTTCTTGATCGTATGGCCTCTCATATGGTCCTCTATATCGATAATTTCCTCTTGCGTTACGGATGTTTCCTCGATTCCCTTCGTTCCGTCGGTTTTCCCAGGAATCCCTTCTGTCCGTTTGAGCTGCATTGTCCACGACTACCGCATTTACTTCTTGCGTGTTTCTGTTGTCGTTTCTATTACTTCTAGGCGTGACCTGTGCGCTTGTATAATCCAATCGCCGCAAAATGTCGTCATAATGTTCCAGCGTATTGGCTCCCGATGCTATCAGTGATCGCTGTACCTCTATCGGTAACTGTCGCGCTATAGCTTGCAAAAGCTCTTCTTCTGGCAATGGAGGAATAAGGAACTGTAATTTAGCCAGCTGTGACGTGAAATAGTTGGCGTAATGCGTCGGATGTGACGTAGAATAGCGTTTAGAGTACATCTCCGCTCTTACGTTGAGTTGATCCTCGGCACTCCAGAATCTCCTCAAGAAAGCCATGGCAAATTGCTCCATGTTCGCAAAATTGCTTCTGAACGCTCTAAACCACGTAAGTGCAGATCCATCTAAGGCGCGTTCTACTATCCTTAGCTCTCTTTCTTTGGCTACCCTGTGTTCCGCCATGTAGTCTCGAATATCTCGCAGAAATTCTACTGGTGTAACTCCTGTATTTCCCGAAAACTTTCTCGGCTTGTCATCAAGGTTCCTTATAATTGTGACTGGACCTGAGTATCGTTCGCTTGGACCCAACGTACTCCTATTCGAGCTTGGATTATCCTGAGGGGTTGAACTACCCCTTTCGAATGTCACATTCGGTTGCATTTGACGGTCTTCTACCATGCTCGTGTCTTGATTCGTCATACTGCGGTCTATCGCTGTTTGATTTATCAATGTTTCCCCTGATGTTACATTATGACTGGTAAAACTGTTAACTATGGATTCTAGTTTAGTCATCCTGTCTTCTGCTAATCTCTTGACCTGAGTCTTCAACTCATCTAACGATGTAACATCCTGCGTCTTGTTACTCTCGTCTAGATCGTTCCTTAACTTGTCAATTTTTCCTTCGCACGTGTTCCTTACTAACGCGACTTGTTCTTTCAACAGATCAACATCTGTTCTAAATAGAGTTGAATCTATCTTCATCGCTTCTTTGCTTTCCGTAAACCTAGCTTCTAAGTTTGCCATACCTGCGATTAATTTTTCATCTAACCCGTCACGTTTCTCTTTTGCTTCGGCATCGACCTCACTATACCGTTCTTCCACGATTGCTCCGACTCTATTTTCAAATAAAGCTAAGTTTTCGTTAACCTTTTGCTCTATATCGTCGTCTATCTTTCTAATATCCTTCTGCAATTGATTTTCTAATGACTTTAAATTAGAATTGACCTCTCCCAAGACTTCCTCTTTAATGGTCCCAATTACTCTCTTTAAATCTTTTATTTCGTTACCTAGATTCGTTTCTAGACCCTTAATCTTAGTCTCGAAAGATACTTCGGTAGACCAATCTTGAATTTTTCCTACATCTGCCACTAAACCATCGATGTCGAATCTCAACTTCGATACATCTGACTTAATGTCTTTCTGTATGGTCATAACGTCTGTTCTTAAAGTAAAAATATTTTCTTCTCCTCTACTTTCCAATTCAATAATATTTTTCCTTAATATTTGAACATTTTCCTCTCCTTTCATGTTTACTGCAATTATGTCTAATTGTAAAGTCTTTAGCATCTCATTATTCTTTAAAGTTAAACTATTCTCTAATCTGGTTAACTTATTTTCTAATTCAGTGTTAGTTTCTTCACTACGAGACTGTAATTTCTCTTCCAATGACTTAAAATTGTCCTTTAAGTTAGCTTCACTATTTGACTGTAATTTCTTTTCTAATGACTTAAAATTGTCCTCGGTATTTGACTGTAGCCTTGTTTCTAATAACATCAACTCATCTTTGCTATTTGACTGTAACCTAGTCTCTAATGACTTTAAATTATCTTCATTAGTTGACTGCAACCTAGTCTCTAATGACTTTAAATTATCCTTCAGATTGCCTTCGCTATTAGCCTGTAATGCTTGTACATTCTCTTTACATTTAGCTTCTAATCTAGCTTCTGAATTATTAATTTGTTCTTTAACTTCCGTTTCCATCTTAGAAATAGTTTCTGCAATTCCAGACATACCCGTCTGTAACTCTCCTAACACCTTCGCTAAATCTTCCGGCAACATAATTATATTTTCAATATAGAATTATATAGAGACGTTAGACAACAATACATCACAATGTCTCAATTCCTGCATTCACTTGGGTATAGGGAAAAATGTCTTATAACTAACATGATATTACTAATACGATTAACATGAACACTGGATTGGGCACACAAGTACATTGTCTGACTAAGTTTAATAAATTTTGTAACACACTTAAATGAACTTGAGATCAATCTCTCAGTAATCTAAATCTGATGTGATTCCATAGAATTAACAAAATCGAAAGGCCCCACTAGTTGGATAAAGCCAATTCTCCCTCTCTCTCTGTACCCGTTCGTCCTGGGGATGCGATGACCCATCTGCTATAACATCACATCCCTGGAGTTCCAGGACAGAGCGGAGTTAAATGAACCTCTAGTCAAATAAGGAATGTGTCGGAAATTCAGCTGAGTTCTCGAAAAAGCAGTGGGTATCACGAGACAAAGTATCTCTAGGGTCGTTACGGGCTTAAGTTAATAAAAATAATTCAAATATAAATGGGCGCCATCAACTGAATTCCTAGCAAAACCACTTCCTTTCCGGATAAGCCTTACTCAAGACAAGGAAAGAAAAAGGAACATCACACCATCATCAGATCACAACTAAGATAAAAACAAATTTATTTTACTTTGAAAGTCAGACAGACATTTTAAATATAAATCCTACCTAAGAGTATGGTCGAATGCAAAGTTAAATTGTCATTGTCCAAAAATCGAACCATCTCCTTTCTAATGCAAAATTATTTCAATCCACTTAACAAGAAAAATGTATAAAGTTCTCTTGGGTTCTCAGGATCACTGTAGCACTATGTCTTTCGTCACTGACATTTGTGAAACCTGAGACCTAATTCTCTTTAATTTAACAGCAATGTGGATTTAATTAAGTTATTAATCTGCCTAAACATACACATATAATAATCACTCATATTAAATATCACATAAATTATGGTTTGCATGGTATAATTTGAATGTAGAACATGTTAATCAAATGTTCCTAAGCATTGAATAATTAATTTACACTATTTACATCGTCATTAATCTCTTATCTGTGAATTACAGAAAATTCAAATTCTCATCGGTCATCATCATCGTTATTATCAAAATTAAATATTTCTCACATTAATTCTCACTTCAACATTCCAAATATTCCTGTCAGAATCCTTAATTCATCACCATTACATCATTTAAATTCACAATTCAAGTTGCAATTCCTTCGAATTATCTCTCAATTAAATTTATTTAATTGCATATAAATTCATTAATCATCAGCTTCTTTAATTAATTATCACCTTCTAATTCAGTTATTCACCATCATTATAATCGTCTATTAATTCATTTCAATCAGTTTATTCATCCAATCTTTAATTCATCCATCTATTTAATTCATCGATTTATTCAAAATTTAATTTATCACCTTATTTAAATTTCAATCATCTGGTTATTTAATTTTCATTATTTCATCTAGTCATTCTGATTTTTATTTCATTAGGTCAGATCGTTAATATGCTTAAATCTCAGATTATTATTTCATTAATTATTATTTTCAGAAAATCTTGTATTATCAACTTCATTTATTTGTTTAATTTCCTAACAAATTGTTTAATAAGGTTTATAGAACGTTGTCTTACAGTTTTATTACTTCCAAGTTATATCTCGTATTTAATTTATCATGCCAAAAAATATTATTGTCTCCACGACATCACGTTGGATCTAACTATCCACAACGACATTACATTTCTTCAATACTTCAAATATCACATTTGAATATAAGAATTACTCCAAAAACTCCATAACTATTCAGCACATACAGCATGAATCTCAACAAATACGCTAGACTGGGTACGACGACCTCATGTCTGCTTCAAAATACATTATCAACGATGCAACTATCACATGGCAAATTCCACAAAATGCCTATCACAAACTCCACTTAACCATGTTGCATGATCTACAAAAAATATATAAATGGCTTCAAACTATCAACGCACATAATCTCCAATGACTGTAATTACTCTGATCACATCTAGACAACTCCTTAAACAATTGGAAAAATATTACTTCAGTAATATATGATCTGCTTTCAAATAGCATAAATTCTCTTACAAGTTTCATAATTCACATCGTAGAAAAACACCAATGTGCTATAATCTCTCATATCAAAATCTGCAATACTGATCTGCCTTAAAATAATTATGACCATTAATGATTAATCTTATAAGATTCAATTACTTTAAATCCTTCTCAAAGGTAACAAACACAATTATAAAAATCATCAAAGCATCAGCTGTAATAGCTGTTAAATTGAAATTACTCTCAAAAGAGTATAGCAACAAAATATTGGATTGGCAAACAAGAATTACTAAATGCAATCCTGTTGACATTTATCGTTACTTTATTTAACAAAATTTCGACTGATATGTGACTAGTAGTTCCTTGTTTAATTCACTTACATCTCATGTACATTCGGATGATAAAAATGAGTCCCTCAATGGCGAGTAAGATGTGTAACCACCGTACAATCGTATAAATACGAAGGACCTCGCCCCGTCGACTTGGATGATAGTTCCCTAAACGATGGGTAAGGTGAGTACCACCATACAATCGTATAAATACGAAGGACCCCATCTCGTAGGCTATATGAGTGAATGTACCAGAAAGGAATCAACAAGTTTCTAGTTGTCATATAAAAGCGATGTTCATTCACTAAAGTGAATAACTTCTTAATATCTCCAAACAATCCAATGGAACAAATCCCTACTGATGAATAATACACACTCGCTAGTATGCAATGAACTGACGAAGTAGTTTCTGATAATCAATTGCAGATCACGAGTTAGAAATACTCGTTACACAAAAAAAAACTATTCATGAAAAATATCCTAGCTGGAAAAATGTCTAAAAGACCAAACAACGGTGAGAATATCGTATAATGATGCCTGCCATATCATATGGTCACTCCATATTCTAGCAAATTCGAAGTATATAAATTCAAACCATGTCTTAATAATCAAATCACTCCTATTAGAAAAATATACATGTGTGCCCAGTATTCATGAAAATAATCGTATCAGGTAGTTAGAACTCTTACAATACCTTTCATTATCAGTTGTAATATAATTTCCAAGATCGTAGATTTTCCCTACCTAAAGATTTCTCGTAAGTTCGGCGTGAATATCATTTCATCCACGAAATGACGATTTCCTTCGAAATCCCAAGCGAATCAGCTGGTGGACTCCTCTCGTCAGGAATCGAATCCATCGCTCTGTGGTGCCATCTTGTCTCTATTCACGTTTACTCGGTCATGTTGAACCTCGGATTACCCATGGCGGATATTGTCCAACTCCTTCTCGGAAAGTTCATGGAAACAGCGGACCCCCTACTCCTCTTCTAAGATACGCCACTGTTCCGATAAATGTTGAGTTTGATAATTGTAAGTCCAATCTCAACTTACTGCAAAGTCCCACTTGAGTAAAATAAAATTTTACTTGATAGTGTTCAAGATTACGATACACCCTGTATCTGTTCGTAATATGTAACTCATGAAAATGGCATAAGATATAAATCTTATAAATGCACGATATAATGTTAATCAGAGCCTATGCTAACATTCAGTTTACTTGGAATAGTAAAAGTCGCTTTGAATGTGTTATATAGCAGCATAATTATAAGGTTATTCGTAAAAGCCTGTGTTTGAATAGCGTCGAAATGAAGCTTGAAATGAAGTCTTCAAATACGAGCAGTGTGGTTTTGAAATACCCCGGCTGTCTACAATTGTCTCCTCGGCCAGCCCGCCTGGATCAATGACCCGCTCGGCCTTCGCTGCTCGGCGATGCAAGAACTGTCACCTACACTCCTGCCGTGACAGTTTCCGTATGCTGCGTGACCTTCAATGCCCGTCTCGCTGTGCTATAGAGCTGCTCTGAACTGCCCGTCTCCTTGGGCTCAACTGAACTTGCTAGCGCTGTGTTTCGGCTTATGTGCTCCGCGCGGCACGTGGCTCGTTCCCCCACCACTGTGCTCCCACGTCATGAACATAGTCTCGAACCCGAATCCTCTCGGCTGTTCTGTTATAAAATAACTTATTTCCATAAAATTATTTCCACATATAATGCATGTTATATATCCTCTTCTAAGTTGTTTAAATTACTATAATTCCATATATGTTTCAATAAAGCTTCACATCTCCATTCATAATTCTATCTTCTTACGGATTTCAATGCCTCCTTGATTCTTGACCTCCTACGTCATCTTGGCATTCTTCTTGACGCGATCGGTGCGCTATCTTTTCTTATTGCTTTCCAAAACCTCAACTACAGCTTAATGTCAGCTGGCGTAGCCGATAGCCTAAAATAGATATCGGGTACAGTACCCGGTCCATATTGTATCCTTGCGAGGGCAATTGTGGATATGTGATTATGTCTGACCATATGTGGAGTTGGATGAGATTTTTGTTGCTGTTGATTCCTTGATATAACGGAACAGCTGGTCAGCTATTTATATACACTGGAGTGGGACATGGCAAGTATTTGAGGAAAGGGGGAGATGTTTCACAAGGCTGTCTGAACGTGCAAACATGGTCATTAGTGAGGAGTGCTCGTTGGCTCCCTAATTACTTGAATTACAGATAAGAACTGATCAATGGTAAAACATTGTTGAAATAAATGGGAGTTGCCTACGAATCACGATATTCTCCGAAGCGTTACCTTAACATGCAGTTTTGTTCATATAAAGTAATCTTAGCCGGTCAGGCTTTTGTTGTTGTTGGTTTATTCCAGGTTTATTTTCATTTCTGTGACCCGTGAGTCATGTGCAATGCTGTCTTTCCTTGTGTGTATTGAGCAATTGGCCAGTTGGTAGCTCATGTTGTTAAGTGCGTCATCGCGCTAATTAGGATCTCAGAGAGATTCCTGTAAATAATAGATTTGTAGTGTGTGTGTCAGCATTAGAGTTTTTAAGGGTTTTTATTAATGTCATGCCCATATCCATAAACGTTGATTTACGTGATGATTGTTCGTGAGCACCGTGGCTGTTAACCCGTTGTAAACGAACGGTCATCCAAGTACTCATTTTCTCGTAGTTAGTCATCACGCGCACATAAAACTCAAATGCAAGGTAGTGGAACTAGGATCCACAATTTTATTATAAAGGGGGAGATCCGTCTGACTTCTCAAAGTGTTAGATATTCCTGTCAGGGAAAAATTCAGGGAGGATATATTTTTATTATTGTTTGTTTATTTTCTTTTATGCACAATTAGTTATTAAATCATGTTATTATCTTACGTCTTGTCTCCTTACTTTCTGTAGTTTTAATCCTATGACCCTTGCCTCAGTAAAGCATGTTGTTTGGCGGACGTAAACATCACACTATGAACTGAGCGCGACCCCTTGATCAAGATTCTTGCATAAAACACTGCTATTCTGAAGGGTTCAATATGTAGGTACTAGAGTTATGTACTGTTACATGAAGATTATTGTGTACTGTACCCATGTGAGTAATCTCGTTGGATAATATGCATCCGCCTCCAACTAGCATCAGCTCTCAGGCGTGTACGGTAACCCCAATTTTGCAGTGCATATTTTGGATTTGAGGCTAAAAGGTATCAACTCTACAATGATAAAGCACAACTCTATTCTAACACTTTAATTCATTGAAATAAATCATGGCTTCAAACACAAAACAATACCCAAAAAAAACATAAAATCAAACAAACAAAATTTTTACTTCCACAATCCACAAATAAACAAATATGAAATCACAACAAAGTCATACCTAGCCATAATGCTTTACCCTTCTGTGAACTTCACAAGGATATACCAGTGCGCTAATGCACCTACGACTTCAAAACAACTTTACATTAACATAACAGTCATACAATGTGACTTCTTTAATATTACAACAAGGATTATTCCTTAAACCTCTTTATGTTAAACAATTATGTGTGCCGTGCGTGTTTTAATATTTTTCTTCTCACCAATGAAATGCTTTGCATGCATTTACCTATTTGGACGTTGCACCAAAATCAACGTGCAACTCCATAATTATGTAAGCTACCCCCTACATATCCTTCAATTATATGGTTTCACCGCATGCTGTCTGTGATTCCTAGATAAAACGTTACGTTATAGCTTATGTCAGATTGTACGATAGACTGCCTCGCGCTCATGGCGATTGGCATCTAGTAACCAACTACATGACTTGGTTCCAGTGACGGTACAAATATATCATGTAACTATTCGTCAGATAGCTAAATTAATGAACCATCAGGATGAACTATAATTATCCATGTGTTCACAAACCACATGGCTCTAATACTCAACATAACAATCTTGCATTATATGTCATTTTAACAAGGTCTAGAATCTCTTCCCTTTATAACTTGCCTGAGCGGTTCGAGTGGTTGGCACCGACCCTCGGCTAAAGAAATCGCTACACAATAGAAAGTGGGATGGGTCGTTCCACCAATTATCTCGACCTTTCTAAAAGTTTGAAAGCTTCCCTCTCTAAGCAGTGGAGATTTACAAGACAAATACTGTGTCCTAACCGGCACACATGTTCCCAAAGGATCTTAATTGACTATTATGCCAACAGGTATTGAATGAGCTTTCGTAATTATTCCTACGTCGAGGATAACGATTAATTAATGGCCTCACATGGGTCCATTCAACATGAAGGTTCGGGGTTCGTAATGCATGAGCCTGGCGGTGACCGATGTCTCAAGTATAATATAGGCGCACAAAACCACTGTCGCCATGAGTTTTCGCTGCCCACGAGCGTACATAACTCATCATAAGTTCTCGGGAAATCATAGAGCTGCGAGGTGTCCCTGTTTCCTCGACTCTTACAAAGATTCCAGCCCGGAACACATTTCAATCCTTCTTCAGAGCTAGGGTCCATTCACTAAAACTCTGGCAAATAATGTCTCCAACAATGTCCACGACATAGGAGAATTCATACGTAGAATAGACTATCTGGCCCCTAATGCTCCATGCTACGACACACCGACCTATAATATTAAGAGAAATCTAACATTTACTCTATAAGCTTCTCAATTAAGCTGCAAATTCAATTCACTAAAAGCTCTTTCATTACTGGTATCATTACCGAATATATGCAATATTCTGATATACAACTTCTTTTCATAATTACTGAAATGTAATCTCACTGTAACATCCTCCTGCTTAGATTGATAAGTCTTGCAATTAGCGTTAATAATTCTCGCTTACAACATTTATTTGTTTCCTGATGTGTTCATTCATACTCTTAATAACCATTATTATTATTATCATCATTTCTCACTGACATAAACGATCAAAATCGTAATTTACCATTATTATTATAAATCTCATTGACATAAATGACCAAAATCATCATTTATTATTATTCTCATATAAATTACCAAAATTTCCGACATAGCTAGACGTTTTAAACTCGAACAATCGCGTTCGTTACATTTACATAACTGATTGCCATTCTTAATTCATAGTGGGAATAATTACTCCACTTAATGATGCAAATCATCATTTCAACTCTATAAAAATCAACTCAATACTGATTAAACATGGAGGATCAGCCTCCTAACTGATTTTTACTGGCATCTATAAGGAATTCACAATATCTTTACGGAATCACAGACATGCATCGGTCCATACTTCTACATAATTATAACCATAATTTGTGGGGTACTTACATCTCTATAGGCATCTAAGGTGGCTCCAACCAATCATATTCTTCCATGTCGCCCGCCATAATGGGTTTAACGCGACATATTTCTCTTGTTTACACACATTTGATTATACATTTCTATCACCAACACGACACGTTGCATACCTTTCAGGAAGTTATCACTCCCCAAACATGTGAAACACTTCATCAAACACTACTTTAAATGATATTTTTACACATACATTACACTGAACACTCGTCACTTTATACACACTTCAATGCTGAAATTCCCTAGCAGAGATCGAAATTGCAGGTGTCGACGGCATCTTACGTTATCAACTCCTGATTGAAAGTCTGGTTATCTGCTCTCGGAACTCTCCAACAGTTTTTGTGACGATCATTACTCCTACAGTAAGCGTCCTGCGTTACATCAATACGCTTGCTCCTAAACATGAGCGTTAACATCTGGTATTCTCATGGCAATACCAAACACTTAGTAAAGTTTCTTTAGCGCATTCTATCGTAGTTACACACATACGATTAGTTCATACAATACACACTGCGCTTAATAAAGTTCAACACTTTCACAAATAATTATATACAATATTTCTACCGTTAGTCCATACGGTGCTTCGTATCTGAACACGTCATAGTTCGTGCTGCTAATTATGCCTGTATCACGACTATTATTCATACAAGCATGTTTACTGTTTCTTTACACATACCAGTCCTTGTTCGGCGTCTCGATGAATAGATCCGTCATGCGTTTTGCCTTGACGAACTTGCTTCAACCTGGCTGTAGCTGACTGAAGTTTCACTCGAAGACTGCACGTAGCTTATTTGAAGACTTCTGTCTGCGGCTTACACGCTGTCTCGTACTGCTGCATATTTGCTGCATACTGATTGCAACTTATTTCCATTGTGCTACAATTGACAATTGAGTAAGACAATAACTGGTTGTAACTGCGCTTGGCGGCATGTAGACTGAGCTTGACTGAGTTAGAACAGAGTGAGTTTCAAAGTGAGGTTCAACAGAGTAACAGAGTTTCAAGTGAGAACAACTGAGAACCGAGTAACACTGAGAGCTCCTCCTGGGGTCTACTCCCTTATATCGGATTTCCACAGAAAGTAGAGCAACATCTTCCCGCGTAATCTTCGCTCCTCTCACAGCATGATTCCGGTCTTCAAACCATGATCATTGTGTTCCTCTCTCTTCACAGGTCCCAAAACTATATGTGTGCAAAGGAATCGCTCGTTCAATTAATTAATATTAATTCCTTTCTCCATGGCGTGGGACGCTACCTAACCGGGAACTCCCCGTCAACATCTTCACATCCCTCCGCGAACAATGGTCGCTTCACAGTCCTTACGCACATCACTAAATATGCACCAATTTCGCATGTAAAAGACTCTAAAATTATCTTCTTGCCAAGATATTCACCTGTGTGCAACTCTCATCTCGATTCGTTACTCCAATCACGAGTAATCAATGATTTTTCTGGGCCTTTCACCGCCCCTCCTCTACATCTATTCTCCGTCGGGGAATAACTGTGTCATTTTTCAGGCCTCTCCCCTGCTCCAGACGACATAATGGGGTGACAGAGATGGACGTGGCTCCACTGGGACCAACCCACAATTCTGGGCCGATTAGTAAATGTCAGCTCTGCCCTCCTCTGTGCTTCAAACTCCCAATAGCTTACACCAAATCGTCTTATAATGATATAATCCGCTCATTATTTCCTACATTATTTTAATAAATAATGCCATTTCATCAAAAATCACACCAGTGATTAAATATACATCTCTTTCGAGGGGTTTTTACCAAGAAACTCCCTGTACAGATCTCTGGTTCGCTCCCTGGCGGAACCTTTTTACTGAGATCACAGTCTCTGAGAACCAAGTTCGATTCCAGTCAGCATAACCCCATCGGGTTCATGTTCCCCTTGCAAAACTTATAAAAGTCCAATGCAAGTGGCTTATATAAGTAACCAGCTGACTGTCGACCACCGTCTGTGTTTACGTCTGGGGTCCTTCACCTTGTCTGGCTGCGAGTGGGTTAGTAATGTTCCCCCTTCCACACTCGGCCTTGTTTCTGAGCTGTCTATTCTCCCTGCGAAGGGTCGCGTTTACAGCCTATACCTCTTTAGCCATTCTGACCATTTCTTCATAGAATTCTTGCAAACACTGGCATTCTTTCTGCTCTCCGCTTACACTGGGTAAACTGTCTGCTTCTCGTCCCGTCTCGCCGTTCCAACATTCAGGTCTGCCTGCTTGGCTGCCTCCGCTCTCCACGTTGAGTTGGGTGTGCGTTACTAATTCTTCTTCTGGTTCATCGAATTCTTCTGGCGAGTAATAAATTTTCAAGTTGGCTATGTTCATAACGACCTCGTTTCCATTCTCTAAATGCCTTAACCTGTATGCATTGTTCTGGAGGTCTCTTATCACCTCGAACGGGCCGTGGTAAGAAAAATTAAACTTCTTATACTTCCGTGCCTCTGGATCTGAACTGGCGGGTTTCTTAATTAAAACTTTCTGTCCCACAAGAAGCGGTTTATGATACCTCTTCGCACGATTCCTTCTCTGACGTCTCTCCGCCTGTGCTTTGAGATATTCAAAGGTTCGTTGGATCCTCAATTCTCTACCGAGCTGTGCGTCTACTGGTAATGGAATAACACCATTCCACGGTCTCTCTGGTCTCTGATCCAGATGTAGAGTAACGGGAACCTGACCTGTCGCCTCATGTACAGTATTATTTATACAGTATTCAATCACTTCTAGAAATTCAATCCAACGCCAATTCGCTTCAGAACAGTAGATCTTCATGTATTTCTGGATCTCTCTACTCTTTCAACGGGACTTGCCTCAGGATGGCGAATGGTAGATAAAATCTGCCTAATTCCTAGAGTTTCCAGTTCTCGACGAAATTCTGCACTAGTAAAGCAACTTCCGTGGTCCGAGAGAATGTTATCCGGCTTCCCAAGAATCGGAATAACTCTCTCTTTCAGGCGCTTCAAGACCTGTTTTGAACTTGTCTTTTGAATGGGGCACAACACCACCATTTTCGAAAATACATCCATGGCTACCAAAATGTGTCTATTGCCTCTACGTGCTCTAGGCAATGGTCCAAAGTTGTCGATACTCAATAGCTGCCTTGGCTTCTCTGGTAATAACGGGATAGGTCGTTGCCTCATTAAAAAGGGATTCGGCTTTACCCTTTGGCAAAGATCACATGTTCTAATAGCATTTCTCACCGTTTCTCTCAATTTTGGCCAAGTAAATGCTTCCTTCAACAGAGCACAGATTTTATCAATCCCCGGATGGCCAAATGCTCTGTGGGCTAGCCATACTAACCTCCTCTGCAAAGATGCAGGAATTACAATCCTTTGACGTGTGTGATCCACATCGTCCCACTTGTGTAATATCTGATTATACCATACATAATCTGTTGCCAATGCCTCCGCCTCTCTGTATATCGCAGTTCCCCTTGCTAAACGTCCCTCAAAGTAATCGATTATCATCTTCAACCATGGGTCTTCGCGTTGTAGGTTGGTAATGTTCCTTAAGTCATCCAACGTCTTCTGATCTCGATTCTCAATCTGGACCGCTAGTACTTCTTCTTCTCTAGGGTAACGACTTAATATGTCCGGTATTACATTCTCTTTCCCTGGACAGTATTCTATTTCCACATCAAATTGCTGGATATACAGGGACCATCTTGTCAATCTCTGACTAGACAAATCTGTCTTTAACAAAAATGTTAAAGCTTTATGGTCTGTTCTCAGGACTATTCGGAAGCCGTACACGAGTTTGTGCCACGATTGCAACGCGTACAAAATTGCGAGCAATTCTATCTCTGTGATCGTGTAATTTTTCTCATGGGCTCTCAGTCTTCTGCTGATAAAGGCGATAAAAACTTTCTTCTCAGGCTGGTCAACATTTTCCTGGAATAGCATCGCTCCAATCCCAATAAGTGATGCATCCGTCTGTATGATAAACTTCTGGGTATAATCTGGGTATCCCAGTTTCACATATTCCAAAAGCATTTGTTTTGACCTCACGAATGCTTCCTGACATTGCTCCGTCCAATTCCATCTGCCGCCTTTCTTCAATAGGTCCTGCAGTGGTGCTACTGTCGCAGTATAGTTTGGGCAGTGGTTCGAAAAGAATCCAATCACTCCCAAATACCGTCGGACGTGCTTTACTTTCGTGGGTCGAGGGAAATTCCGAATTACCTCCAATTTATCTGGATTAGGCTTCACTCCATTTGCATCAATAACATGCCCTAGGAATTTAACTTCCCTCTGACAGAAGTGCGATTTCTTGATATTGACCTTAAAATTCGCTTCTCGAAGGTCATCTAGCAACTTCTTCAGGTCTCTCATGTGCTCCTCCAGAGATTCTGATGTGAGTAGAATGTCGTCTACATATCTGATGGTACTCTCTTTAACCTCATCTGATAGATTGCGATCTAACGCTCTTATCAGGGCTGAACCAGCTGTTTTCAACCCAAAAGATAGCCTTAAAAATGTGAATGTATGTTGATCAAACATAAATCCTGTCAACAGACTAGTTTTCTTCTCCAATTCAAGATGGTGGAAACTGGATGTGATATCCAAGTTTGAGAATATAGTTTTTCCTTTAAACTTCCTGAGGATCTCTTTAATAGGTGGCACTTGGTCAAATTCCGGAATAACTCTCAAATTTAAGCGTCTCAGGTCCAAGCAGACTCTGACAGATCCGTCTGTCTTTGGTACAATTACCAATGGACTTACATAAGGCGTAGGTGTTTTCTCAATAACACCGGCCTCCAACATCTCCTGAATTGCCTCTTTCACTTTAGCATAATGCTTTTCAGCTATAGGGTAGGGTTTCTGCCTAAATGGTGTCCAATCACTGACTTGAAAAGCATAAGTGAAGTTCTTTATCCGACCAGGTCTCGAATCAAAGACTTCCTTCTGTTCCAGCAATAACTGCTTTAAATTTTCCTTCTCTTTTAGCCCGATTTTCGCTTCTTCTAGCTTCTCCGAAATGTAGTCTTCCAATTTGGGTTCCAGATCTTTTTCCAAGTCTGTGGCTAGTGTTTTGAGCTCCGCTTCTAACTGCTCAATAGCTAACACTTCTTCATCAGCCACATCTCTGTATGTATGCCATACTTGTTCACTGGATCCTGGTTCAATTTCATTGAGTGCGACCTCTAAGCCTTCAGCTTCTTCATTCACATGGAACATAACCCTGTCCTGTGCTAGGTCAATTATCACTCTGTATTCCCTTATAAACTCTGCCCCAATAAGTAGGTTATAAGGTAGTTTGTTTACTAACAGAAAACTCTGTGAGAAAATAGAGCCTCCTATCTGTAAATCTAGGAATACCTGGTATTTACATATCATTGTTCTGTCTGGAATTACCCCTTTAATTTTGACACTGGAGATCGGTATCTTCAAAATGTTCTCTCTCCGGGCTATTTCATTATATAGAGCTTGTGTCATCAGGCTCACTGTTGATCCTGTGTCTAGCAGACTTCTGACTTTTAATCCTGCCACTCTCACAATTATAATAGGCAATTCTCTCTTGACCATGACCTGTGGTCCTCCTGTATCCTCAATCAATTCTTCTGGTTTGGCTATCCAATTGACGATGTTAATAGACTTCCATCCATCAGTCTCGAGCTCTTCTAATTTTGGCGTTTTTTTTTTTCTTCAGCGCCCGCCCCTTTGGAGTTCCTTCTCTCCTGTTCGCTGCGCTGTAGTTCCAAACTCTTAGCTCCATCTCCATATCTGTCTGGCGATGTCCTGTTCTGCATGACTTCTTGCCAGCGGACTTGTGCTTTCTGGGGCTCATCTCCCCTTTCTTCGAGGTATCGCAAAGAAGCATGATATCGCTCTTCTGCCTCATCATCGAAGTTATTTCTTCTCTCTTGGGGTCTCCAATTTCTATTATTGCCTTCCTGGCCATTATTACCTCCATTGTTATGGTACGGTTTGCCCCTGTTATTGTGTTTATTCCACGAACTTCGACCTCTTCCTGCTTTATTAGCATTTCCTTTGTACCTTGACTGCCATTTTCTGGGTTCCTGTTCCCATTGCCGTCCATAGGAGTCTAAAGTTTCTGTGCTCGTGGCCTTGTTGTTCCTTGGAGCTTGCTGTTGGTCAGTCTGTGTGTTGGTCACGTGGACTTGTTCCACGGTTCGACTCTGACGCATAGTATTTGCTGTGGTGAGGTCCAGTTGCCTTAGAACTGTCTCCATTTCCATAGCCGTTTTCGCATTAGCCGAGATTAGTAGCCTTTGGATCTCGTATGGAAGCTGTTTGGCGATAGCAATGCATAGCTCCAGTTCACTAGGTTTTTGATCCAGCTCTTTAAAACGACACATCTGCGATATGAAGAATTCTGCGTACTTCGTCGGGTTGTTCGTGCTGTACTTTTTGGCATACAAATCCAGCCGTAAATTCTGCTGAGTCGCGGCGTCCCAATACCTCTTCAAGAATGCCTCGCGGAATTCCTCAACAGTATCAAAAGTGTAACGGAAGCTGCGAAACCATAATGCGCACTCCCCCTCTGTTAACTTCTCTATAGCACGTAGCCTACGCTCCTGCGGTATTCGTGCATCATTGAGATATTCGGTCACTTCCTTTAACCAATATTTTGGTGTCATACTACAGTGACTACCTGAAAACTTCCTAGGTTTTTCTTCGCTTGCCCTAATGACGTTTATCACCTGGGTGTGCATCGCATTTTCATGTGGCGTCGATGCCGCAATTGGTACACCTGGCGTCATGTAAGGACTTTCTCCTGCGCCTGCAGCATTCCTACTTATAGGTTGGGTTTCTAGGTCTGCCCACCTTGTTTTTCTTATATCCTCTATGCTGCCTTCACTTGACTTAGGATATTTCAGAAGTGTCTCCTCCTGTGCTACTATCCTCGTCTCCATTTGGTTATGGCGCATTTCTGCTCTTTCTAGGCGAGTAATGACTTCTTTTTCTATTCTCGTAAGCCTATCTCGGTTTTCCTCGGCTACTTGAAAGATTTTCACCTTGTCTTCTTTCAGACTTTGTTTGATATGGGATATTTCATCCTCTACGTCCTCTTTAATTTGAGCAAGGGTCTTGTCGCTTGCCTCTGTTTTCTGGCCTTCTCTTATTTCGAGTTCTTCTCTCAGACCTTTAATTTCATCTTGAATGTGTCCATTGACTTTAGACAATTCATTCCGGACCTTGGTGATCTCGCCTCTGTTTTCCTCTTGTCTTTTATTGACTATGACAATATCACTTTGCACTTGGTCCAGTTCTTTATGAACTTTACCCATCTGACCTTTCACGTTGCCTACCAGCTCCTTATTTTCCTGAGCGATAGCCTTAATTTCGCCTATTTCCTGGCATTGACCTAATATATTCTGGTCCTGTTTCTTGAGGTCACCGTTAATTGCTCTAGCGTAGCTTTTCAATTTCTGATCCCATTTGGAGTCGTTCTCCTCTAATCTCTGGTCTACTGTTTTCGTAAACTCTGCGAACTGTTTCGCTTGGCGTTCGAGATTCGCCTCGTTTTGGATCTGAATATCCTTGATATCGTTAGACAACGCCTCTAATTTACTGTTGGTTTGCTCCTGAGCATGCCTACACGCTTGCAAATTACCCTCAAGTTTGGCTTCTATGGCCTCGAAACGTTTGTCAGTATTTACCTGCATTTCCGATACAATGCTTACAACAGTATCTGTTACTTCGGTCTTAATGACTTCTTGCATTTGACCTAACTTATTATCTAGTGCAACCTGATTTGCATCTAACCGATTACTCAATTCAGCTTTATATTCAACCTTATTTGCCTCTAAACGGTTGTTTAATTCATTCTGGTTATTGTTCATTGCAACCTGATTTGCATTAATTGCCTCCTGATTGGCATCTAACCTGTTATTTAACTCTCTCTGGTTCTCATCTAACCGAGTGTTTATGCTATCCTGGAACGCCTTGGTTTCCAGTTTACTCTGCTCATGAGCAGCATCAAAATGTTGTTTCAGTCCTGCAATAACTTGCAAGATCTCCTCCGTACCTGGCATTTTACAATAACACACTTAAATATGCAGGCAGGCTTCCTGGAAAAATATGTGGATACGTTTCGAAGAGAAACATCAAACACTGCACACATATTGTGAAGTCGTACAAAACCTGATAATATTATGGTAGATTGTGGATTGGGTATGTAACGCTCGTACCCTTAGGCCATTCTCTTCTCAATAGAGAGATTCTGCGTTACCTCAAAAAGCCTACTGAATTCAAAAATCACTCAAACACAGTTTGAGGCAAAACAATTACTATGGTTTTCCCCATGAAATACCATAAAAAATCTATGGGTTTTCCCTAAATCCCATAAGCCCCACGTTGGGCGCCATGATAAATTATTTCTATGAGTCGTGGTATTAGTAGGACATCGGCCATATTCTAATTTACTATAAAAACTGTTCAGGGAGTGGTTTTTACTGCCGAAAGCCCCACTTGGGCCACGCCATGATAAATTAATAGAGCTTTTACTACCATAGACTCCACAGATGGGCGTCATGATAAATTAATATGTATCTATCGTTGCCCGGTTCGTGCAATGCCAACATCGCTCATATTGCACTGACGCAGGCGGTTCCATAAAGAGTTAATACCGTCCCACGCTGCTTGGGCCATGATAAATGAGTAGAGAATAAGCACAATCTATCAAAATTTATATATACGTATCGGAACTTAGCTATGGATTAGGAGCGGTCACACCCTAATTCGTTAATTCTTACTTTAATAGAGTTGTGTGCATTAAATCTGACCGACTTTAGTCGTACCTTTAGCTCAAATCACAGTATAGGACATCAAATCCCATGTACCCATGTGAGTAATCTCGTTGGATAATATGCATCCGCCTCCAACTAGCATCAGCTCTCAGGCGTGTACGGTAACCCCAATTTTGCAGTGCATATTTTGGATTTGAGGCTAAAAGGTATCAACTCTACAATGATAAAGCACAACTCTATTCTAACACTTTAATTCATTGAAATAAATCATGGCTTCAAACACAAAACAATACCCAAAAAAAACATAAAATCAAACAAACAAAATTTTTACTTCCACAATCCACAAATAAACAAATATGAAATCACAACAAAGTCATACCTAGCCATAATGCTTTACCCTTCTGTGAACTTCACAAGGATATACCAGTGCGCTAATGCACCTACGACTTCAAAACAACTTTACATTAACATAACAGTCATACAATGTGACTTCTTTAATATTACAACAAGGATTATTCCTTAAACCTCTTTATGTTAAACAATTATGTGTGCCGTGCGTGTTTTAATATTTTTCTTCTCACCAATGAAATGCTTTGCATGCATTTACCTATTTGGACGTTGCACCAAAATCAACGTGCAACTCCATAATTATGTAAGCTACCCCCTACATATCCTTCAATTATATGGTTTCACCGCATGCTGTCTGTGATTCCTAGATAAAACGTTACGTTATAGCTTATGTCAGATTGTACGATAGACTGCCTCGCGCTCATGGCGATTGGCATCTAGTAACCAACTACATGACTTGGTTCCAGTGACGGTACAAATATATCATGTAACTATTCGTCAGATAGCTAAATTAATGAACCATCAGGATGAACTATAATTATCCATGTGTTCACAAACCACATGGCTCTAATACTCAACATAACAATCTTGCATTATATGTCATTTTAACAAGGTCTAGAATCTCTTCCCTTTATAACTTGCCTGAGCGGTTCGAGTGGTTGGCACCGACCCTCGGCTAAAGAAATCGCTACACAATAGAAAGTGGGATGGGTCGTTCCACCAATTATCTCGACCTTTCTAAAAGTTTGAAAGCTTCCCTCTCTAAGCAGTGGAGATTTACAAGACAAATACTGTGTCCTAACCGGCACACATGTTCCCAAAGGATCTTAATTGACTATTATGCCAACAGGTATTGAATGAGCTTTCGTAATTATTCCTACGTCGAGGATAACGATTAATTAATGGCCTCACATGGGTCCATTCAACATGAAGGTTCGGGGTTCGTAATGCATGAGCCTGGCGGTGACCGATGTCTCAAGTATAATATAGGCGCACAAAACCACTGTCGCCATGAGTTTTCGCTGCCCACGAGCGTACATAACTCATCATAAGTTCTCGGGAAATCATAGAGCTGCGAGGTGTCCCTGTTTCCTCGACTCTTACAAAGATTCCAGCCCGGAACACATTTCAATCCTTCTTCAGAGCTAGGGTCCATTCACTAAAACTCTGGCAAATAATGTCTCCAACAATGTCCACGACATAGGAGAATTCATACGTAGAATAGACTATCTGGCCCCTAATGCTCCATGCTACGACACACCGACCTATAATATTAAGAGAAATCTAACATTTACTCTATAAGCTTCTCAATTAAGCTGCAAATTCAATTCACTAAAAGCTCTTTCATTACTGGTATCATTACCGAATATATGCAATATTCTGATATACAACTTCTTTTCATAATTACTGAAATGTAATCTCACTGTAACATCCTCCTGCTTAGATTGATAAGTCTTGCAATTAGCGTTAATAATTCTCGCTTACAACATTTATTTGTTTCCTGATGTGTTCATTCATACTCTTAATAACCATTATTATTATTATCATCATTTCTCACTGACATAAACGATCAAAATCGTAATTTACCATTATTATTATAAATCTCATTGACATAAATGACCAAAATCATCATTTATTATTATTCTCATATAAATTACCAAAATTTCCGACATAGCTAGACGTTTTAAACTCGAACAATCGCGTTCGTTACATTTACATAACTGATTGCCATTCTTAATTCATAGTGGGAATAATTACTCCACTTAATGATGCAAATCATCATTTCAACTCTATAAAAATCAACTCAATACTGATTAAACATGGAGGATCAGCCTCCTAACTGATTTTTACTGGCATCTATAAGGAATTCACAATATCTTTACGGAATCACAGACATGCATCGGTCCATACTTCTACATAATTATAACCATAATTTGTGGGGTACTTACATCTCTATAGGCATCTAAGGTGGCTCCAACCAATCATATTCTTCCATGTCGCCCGCCATAATGGGTTTAACGCGACATATTTCTCTTGTTTACACACATTTGATTATACATTTCTATCACCAACACGACACGTTGCATACCTTTCAGGAAGTTATCACTCCCCAAACATGTGAAACACTTCATCAAACACTACTTTAAATGATATTTTTACACATACATTACACTGAACACTCGTCACTTTATACACACTTCAATGCTGAAATTCCCTAGCAGAGATCGAAATTGCAGGTGTCGACGGCATCTTACGTTATCAACTCCTGATTGAAAGTCTGGTTATCTGCTCTCGGAACTCTCCAACAGTTTTTGTGACGATCATTACTCCTACAGTAAGCGTCCTGCGTTACATCAATACGCTTGCTCCTAAACATGAGCGTTAACATCTGGTATTCTCATGGCAATACCAAACACTTAGTAAAGTTTCTTTAGCGCATTCTATCGTAGTTACACACATACGATTAGTTCATACAATACACACTGCGCTTAATAAAGTTCAACACTTTCACAAATAATTATATACAATATTTCTACCGTTAGTCCATACGGTGCTTCGTATCTGAACACGTCATAGTTCGTGCTGCTAATTATGCCTGTATCACGACTATTATTCATACAAGCATGTTTACTGTTTCTTTACACATACCAGTCCTTGTTCGGCGTCTCGATGAATAGATCCGTCATGCGTTTTGCCTTGACGAACTTGCTTCAACCTGGCTGTAGCTGACTGAAGTTTCACTCGAAGACTGCACGTAGCTTATTTGAAGACTTCTGTCTGCGGCTTACACGCTGTCTCGTACTGCTGCATATTTGCTGCATACTGATTGCAACTTATTTCCATTGTGCTACAATTGACAATTGAGTAAGACAATAACTGGTTGTAACTGCGCTTGGCGGCATGTAGACTGAGCTTGACTGAGTTAGAACAGAGTGAGTTTCAAAGTGAGGTTCAACAGAGTAACAGAGTTTCAAGTGAGAACAACTGAGAACCGAGTAACACTGAGAGCTCCTCCTGGGGTCTACTCCCTTATATCGGATTTCCACAGAAAGTAGAGCAACATCTTCCCGCGTAATCTTCGCTCCTCTCACAGCATGATTCCGGTCTTCAAACCATGATCATTGTGTTCCTCTCTCTTCACAGGTCCCAAAACTATATGTGTGCAAAGGAATCGCTCGTTCAATTAATTAATATTAATTCCTTTCTCCATGGCGTGGGACGCTACCTAACCGGGAACTCCCCGTCAACATCTTCACATCCCTCCGCGAACAATGGTCGCTTCACAGTCCTTACGCACATCACTAAATATGCACCAATTTCGCATGTAAAAGACTCTAAAATTATCTTCTTGCCAAGATATTCACCTGTGTGCAACTCTCATCTCGATTCGTTACTCCAATCACGAGTAATCAATGTTTTTTCTGGGCCTTTCACCGCCCCTCCTCTACATCTATTCTCCGTCGGGGAATAACTGTGTCATTTTTCAGGCCTCTCCCCTGCTCCAGACGACATAATGGGGTGACAGAGATGGACGTGGCTCCACTGGGACCAACCCACAATTCTGGGCCGATTAGTAAATGTCAGCTCTGCCCTCCTCTGTGCTTCAAACTCCCAATAGCTTACACCAAATCGTCTTATAATGATATAATCCGCTCATTATTTCCTACATTATTTTAATAAATAATGCCATTTCATCAAAAATCACACCAGTGATTAAATATACATCTCTTTCGAGGGGTTTTTACCAAGAAACTCCCTGTACAGATCTCTGGTTCGCTCCCTGGCGGAACCTTTTTACTGAGATCACAGTCTCTGAGAACCAAGTTCGATTCCAGTCAGCATAACCCCATCGGGTTCAGTACGTGTAGCATTCAAACTTCAATCGCATGATTAGGTCACAAGAAGTAACAAGGAGATTTTAAAATTTCGCATAGCTGGCATCTTGTGGTTATGGAAACAATTGAAATAATTTACATGCCAGTGGATTAACATTCGTATAACGATTTACTGTACCAAGTTTCACTGCACTCGGATGGTTAAATTGGGAGAAACGTCCATGCGAATATTTATACTTCGCGTCGCCGCCATGTTGGATTTGTGATCACCAGGTTATTTAAAGTCCTATAGGTGAACTTAAGTTCATAGCCCCTATGAACATTAAAAAAAAACAGTTTGATTGCTATAGGCTAATAGATTCGTAGATATTCAGAGCCGTCTAAATATTTCGGATGGTCGTCATGTTGGATTGTTAAATGTATAGGCCATAGAGTCATGTACCATTAAAAGAAAATTATTGCGTAGGTTCATTATTGAAACTTTCACTTCGATCGCATGATTATGACACACGAAATAAAAACTTAATTTTAAAATTCGCAAAGCCGCCATCTTGAGGTTTTGTAAACAATTGAACTAAATTAGATACTAGGGCATACAATGTGTATAAACGTTTCCTGTACCAGATTTCATTGCGTTTGGAACATTAAATCGCGGGAAAGGTCTATTTAAAATGTTCAAATTCGCTTGGCCGCCATGTTCGTTTTGTAGATAACCGGTTTTTGAAAGTCTTATAGATGAACTTCCAGTTTCTGCCTTTTATCTGCGTACAAAATTTCAGGGTGATACCGCTAATAGTTTCAGAGATATAGAATGCCGGTGAAATATTTCGCACATCCGGCATTTTGTGTTTATGTAAACAACTGAACGAAGTTAGATGTCGGTGCATTACAATGTGTATAAAAATATACGGTACCAAGTTTTATTGTGTTTGGTTGGTTAAATCGCGAGAAACGTCTATTTCAAAGTCGCAAATTCGCGTGGCCGCCATGTTGGTTTGGTAGTTACCAGTTTTTCAAAAGTCACATAGGTGAACTTCTAGTAGTTCCCTTTATCACCGTAAAATATTACAGGGTGATATCGGTAATAGTTTAGGAGATATTGAATGCTGGTGAAATATTTCACACAGCCGCCATGACACAAGAAATAAAAACTTAATTTTAAAATTCACAAAGCCACCATCTTGAGGTTATGTAAACAATTGGTGAGACGTAACAAAATTTGAAGGGCACGGTCGGGATCTTCCGGAATAGTGCTATGAACTTACCGAGTTTCATTGAAATCGCTCCAGCCGTTTAGAAGTTATTATGGGGACACACATAGACACACGCACACACACACACGGACAAAAGGTGATCTCATAAGCCTATTTTTTAAAAATTGAAAATAGGCTAAAAATAAGCCTAAACATTTTGATTGGCATATTCCTTCGAAGGAAGAAAAACAAGTGAAGAGAACATTCCTCCCTTCCTTGCCACGAGGAACAGGGATTCCGGTCTATTGATGAGGAAGTTTTTATTAGTTGAGCTACTGTATATTAGGACTGGCAAGGGAACATGGATCTCCCGATGTCATTGAATTCTGCATACTTGGTGGTCAGATCACAAGGAAGGCATCTGTCATGGTATTCCGACCCCAAATTGACTAGGGTCACCCCTAGAGAGGGTAACATATACGTGATTGAATGCATCAGTGAGACTTGCTGAGGCTCGACTTGCAGGCTTGCCTAGTCCTTATAGATATAGACTATCTCCTCCAACCAATCACACTATCTCAGACAGCCTGTCTACGGTGAGAGAGCCTATGTTATAAGCTGGGGGAAGTTCTTGTACCAGTGTAATTGGTTGAGAAGGACATTACACCTGGGTGCGTGGGACCACTTGGGCATCTGTCAAGACTCACGCTGAATTTCGTCCACGGCAGGAATCGATCGCACACGTGAATTTGAAGACAAAATATATACTGTAGCATGTGCCACTTTACTCTGGAACACTGCTATACAAGGAGTTTGACTGGTAGGGACTAACGGAGAAAATAGCGCACATGCCATTAAACGGAAAATTCATAAAATTGACAGTAGATAGCGGGATGTTATTGCATTGTTACCAAAACTCAAAATCCCTAACTATACGGTTTGTGTCCCTTTCCCACTGATCGTTTGAATTTTTAAACAAGATGTTCAATAAAGAACATACAGCCTACTTTCTCCCAAATGCATGGGTATAGTTATAACTCTTTGTCCTTTTCAAGGAGTATAATTGATTGATGGTTGTAGTAGCTTGTTGTAATACAACGTGCTATACGGATATTATACATTGATTGATTGAATCCTCACCTGAATTATATATACGCACACTAATACAGACATCACAGTATCACAGGTTATCAGACAAAATTCAACACTCACCCAAGTACACGGGGCTAAATGACCCTGATGTCCCTGTATATGAAATGAAACAATAACAGCAACAGCTTCCTACCCAAATCCTTCCTCGTATAAAAGTACACACACTAGTAAACCTACAGACATCACAGTGCCACAGGTTATCCGACAACGTTTATACACACCCAAGTACACGGGGCTACAAGACCATGATGCTGCAAAATCCCTAAGGAATCAACAAGAAAAACAACAAAAACAATGGACTCTACCGTGGATCAAGGACAACGAATTTTAATCATAGTAGTCGAGTGTTGAAATAAGTGGTGTTCTAAGTATATATAATATTTTCGATTGCAATTACACACTATATATGCCTAACATTATAAAGTATAAGTAGTTATAAATCAATTATTAAGAAAAAAAAACAAGTAAAAAATCGATCCCACTTGGATTCGAAATACGAACCTCAAAGCTAAGAGTCTGAGAAGCTACCATTGCGCAACAGACGGCCAATTCTAACATTGCGTTAACACAGCCTTGGTATAACTGCCTAGAATATTTTGTCTTCCAAATAAACGATTTCAAAGGCCTTTTCTGCCGTTTCTATAAACAATTTGATACTAAATTTGTATTATTTTGTTCAGTACATTCGTAAAATGATATCAATCTACTGAAATATGGTTTAGCGAACAGAACAATAGCTTTGACCCAACGGGACGGCACGGCCCAGCACGATACGGCACGGTTTGCCTGAACTGTTGGTCACTGCTGTGGTGTATTATTCTAATATCAAATATTCCTCTCGGCACGCCGGAAGGCGGAGGTAGATTTCACCGGGCAAACTAGGGGATAGGCGAAAATGGGCAGAATATGCAGGTTTTCGTAGAAGGATCTGACCTCATTTATTGCGAAGGTATTTAGTAATTGGAGATTAATTAACTTTGTTTTTCGTCTTTTTAGCCTACTTTTCACATTTTTCAAAAATGAGGAAAAATTAGGCTTATGAGATCGATCCGGGAAAATGTGTGTCCGTCTGTCTGTCCTTCTGTCTGTCTGGCTGTGTGTGTGTGTTCCCCTATCAACTCCTAAACGGCAGCAGCAATCGAAACCAAATTTAGTATGAGTAAAGATGTATACCGGAATATCTCAAGCCCATATTTGAAAATGATGTCAGTGCTACCAACTGCTGAAAAAACGCACTAGAAATTTGAGCTCCATGTTGGATATCTTGGAAGGTATGCATGGGAGCTATTCTAAAATTGGCACACATGTAGATAATACTATTTCAGTTTAATTTCCAGGAGGCCATATATGACAGTGTTGCCAAAATAATTTTAAGCCTTGTGATAGGTCCAATTTTTAAATTCTTATAACTTCTACACTATCTATTGCATTTCAACCAAATTTTGTAAGTAATATGTGTACATAAACAGATATGACTGGGCGTATTCTTAAGAGCCACCAGGGTTGCTAACTGTTAGTAATTGCTCTCTCTATTTTTTATTCAAATACCAATTTATCTGAAAGTATGCAATCCGACAGCTTTAAACTATGCACACGTATAGAACCTGACATTTTATATTAATTTGGAGTAACTTATATACTTCAGTTCTACCAACATGATTCTAAGCCTGCTGATAGGACCAATTTTTAAATACATGTAACTTCTATACTACCAGTTGGATTTCAACCAAATTTCGTATGTGCTATGTGTAACATAACAGATATGACTATAAGTATTCATAAGAGCAATCAGGGCTGCCAACTGTTAATATATGCAGTCTATATTTTTTACCCAAATATCAATATATCAGAAAGTATGCAAGCCAACAGCTCTATACTTTGCACACGTATAGAACCCGACATTGTAGATTAATTTGGAGTAATTAATATAAGTCAGTGCTGCCGACATGATTCTATGCCTGCTGATACGTCCAATTTTAAAATACATGTACCTTCTGTACCAATAATTGGATTTCATCCCGAATTGGCGCAACAAGATATCATATTATTTCAGATTATTTCTAACCAGCACACGCATAACATTGTTGCAAACATGCTTTTACGTGTGCTGATAGATCCAATGTCTAACTGCATGTAACGTCCATTGGACTTCAACCAAATTTATTTATTCTTTACCTTAAGAGATGGAACTAAGAATATATTCAGTCACCAGGGCTGCCAAATGTAGTGCTCTATTAGGCTACATTATACCAGGAATATGTCGAATTAATTAGACATTTCGATATTACCAACTTAATTTCATCATTATTCTAGGAAGGTTCATATACTGTAGATTAATCATAGGCATGAATCTTAATTTTAAGAAAAGTAGGCTCTTTAGATCGTCACGGAACTTCTTGTTATGCATATTTTAATCATTTTATTGTCTTATGGAGACGGTAACCTTTTCGTCATTTGGGGTCCATTTTTAGCCTACTTTTCACAATTTGCAAAAATGAGGAAAAGTAGACTTATGAGATCGATTCGGGCAAATGTGTGTCTGTCTGTCTGTCTGGCTGTCCTTCTGTCTGTCTGGCTGTGTGTGTGTGTGTGTCCCCCTATCAACTCCTAAACGGCTGCAGCAATCGAAACAAAATTTGGTAGGAGTTAAGATCTATTCCTGAATATCTCAATGCCGTATTTGAAAATGATTTCAGTGCTACCAACTGCTGAAAATCGCAATTGAAATTTGAGCTCCATGTTGGATATCATGGAAGGTATGAATGGGAGCTATTTCAAAATTGACACACGTATAGATAATAATATTTCAATTTAATTTACAGCAGGCCATACATGGCAGTGTTGCCAAAATTATTCTAAGCCTGCTGATAGGTCCAATTTTTAAATGCATATAACTTCTACTCTATCAATTGGAATTCAATCAAATCTCGTATGTGCTATGTGTACATAAACAGATATGAATTGGCGTATTCTTAAGGTCACCAGGGCTGACAACTGTTAATAAATGCTCTCAATTTTTTTATTCAAATACCAATATATCAGAGAGTATGCAAGCCGACAGCTTTAAACTATGCACACGTATAGTACCGGACATTGTATATTAATTGGGGGTAAATTATATACGTCAGTGCTACCAACATGATTCTAAGCCTGGTGAGAAGTCCCGTTTTAAACATATGTAACTTCTGTACTATCATTTGGATTTCAATCAAATTTCGTATGTGCTATGTGTAACATAACAGATATGACAATGCGTATTTTTAAGAGCATCCATGGCTGCCAACTGTTAATAAATGCCGTCTCTCTTTTTGTTACCCTAATATCAATATATCAGAAACTATGCAAGTCAATAGCTCTAAACTTTGCACACGTATGGTACCTGGCATTCTAGATTAATTTGGAGTAACTAATATACATCAGTGCTGCCAACATGATTCTAAGCCTGATGATATGTCCAATTTTAAAATGCATGTAACGTCTATACTAACTAATGGATTTAATTCAAAATTGGCACACCTATAGATCATATTACTTCAGATTATTTCTGACCAATACATGCATGACATTGTTGCCAACATGATTTTACGCGCGCTGTTAGATCCAATGTTTAACTGCATGTAACGTCCATGCTATCCATTGGACTTGAAGTAAATTTTATATTCTGTACTGAACCCGATGGGGTTATGCTGACTGGAATCGAACATGGTTCTCAGAGACTGTGATCTCAGTAAAAAGGTTCCGCCAGGGAGCGAACCAGAGATCTGTACAGGGAGTCTCTTGGTGAAAAACCCCTCGAAAGAGATGTATATTTAATCACTGATGTGATTTTTAATAAAATGGCATTATTTATTAAAATAATGTAGGAAATAATGAGCGGATTATATCATTATAAGACGATTTGGTGTAAGCTATTGGGAGTTTGAAGCACAGAGGAGGGCAGAGCTGACATTTACTAATCGGCCCAGAATTGTGGGTTGGTCTCAGTGGAGCCACGTCCATCTCTGTCACCCCATTATGTCGTCTGGAGCAGGGGAGAGGCCTGAAAAATGACACAGTTATTCCCCGACGGAGAATAGATGTAGAGGAGGGGCGGAGAAATGCCCAGAAAAATCATTGATTACTCGTGATTGGAGTAACGAATCGAGATGAGAGTTGCACACAGGTGAATATCTTGGCAAGAAGATAATTTTAGAATCTTTTACATGCGAAATTGGTGCATATTTAGTGATGTGCGTAAGGACTGTGAAGCGACCATTGTTCGCGGAGGGATGTGAAGATGTTGACGGGGAGTTCCCGGTTAGGTAGCGTCCCACGCCATGGAGAAAGGAATTAATATTAATTAATTGAACGAGCGATTCTTTGCACACATATAGTTTTGGGACCTGTGAAGAGAGAGGAACACAATGATCATGGTTTGAAGACCGGAATCATGCTGTGAGAGGAGCGAAGATTACGCGGGAAGATGTTGCTCTACTTTCTGTGGAAATCCGATATAAGGGAGTAGACCCCAGGAGGAGCTCTCACTTGAACCTCAGTCCTACTCTGTTCTCAGTGAACCTCTGTTACTCAGTTGTTCTCAGTTGAAACTCACTTGAAGCTCAGTCGAGACGCAGTCAAGCTCAGTCTACATGCCGCCAAGCGCAGTTACAGCCAGTTACAGTTTTACTCAATTGTCAATTGTAGCACAATGGAAATAAGTTGCAATAAGTATGCAGCAAATATGCAGCAGTACGAGACAGCGTGTAAGCCGCAGACAGAAGTCTTCAAATAAGCTACGTGCAGTCTTCGAGTGAAACTTCAGTCAGCCACAGCCAGGTTGAAGCAAGTTCGTCAAGGCAAAACGCATGACGATTCTATTCATCAAGACGCCGAACACAGACTGGTATGTGTAATAGAAACAGTAAACATGCTTGTATGAATAATAGTCGTGATATAGGCATAATTAGCCGCACGAACTATGACGTGTTCAGTTATGAAGCACCGTATAGACTAACGGTAGAAATATTGTATATAATTATTTGTGAAAGTGTTGAACTTTATTAAGCGCAGTGTGTATTGTATTAACTAATCGTATATGTGTAACAACGATAGAATGCGCTAAAGAAACTTTACTAAGTGTTTGGTATTGCCATGAGAGTACCAGATGGTAACGCTTACTGTAGGAGTAATGATCGTCACAAAAACTGTTGGAGAGTTCCGAGAGCAGATAACCAGACTTTCAATCAGGAGTTGGTAACGTAAGATGCCGTCGACACCTGCAATTTCGATCTCTGCTAGGGAATTTCAGCATTGAAGTGTGTATAAGTGACGAGTGTTCAGTGTAATGTATGTGTAAAAATATCATTTAAAGTAGTGTTTGATGAAGCGTTTCACATGTTTGGGGAGTGATAACTTCCTGAAAGGTATGCAACGTGTCGTGTTGGTGATAGAAATTATGTATAATCAAATGTGTGTAAACAAGAGAAATATGTCGCGTTAAACCCATTATGGCGGGCGACATGGAAGAATATGATTGGTCGGAGCCACCTTAGATGCCTATAGAGATGTAAGTACCCCACAAATTATGGTTATAATTATGTAGAAGTATGGACCGATGCATGTCTGTGATTCCGTAAAGATATTGTGAATTCCTTATAGATGCCAGTAAAAGTCAGTTAGGAGGCTGATCCTCCATGTTTAATCAGTATTGAGTTGATTTTTATAGAGTTGAAATGATGATTTGCATCATTAAGTGGAGTAATTATTCCCACTATGAATTAAGAATGGCAATCAGTTATGTAAATGTAACGAACGCGATTGTTCGAGTTTAAAACGTCTAGCTATGTCGGAAATTTTGGTAATTTATATGAGAATAATAATAAATAATGATTTTGGTCATTTATGTCAATGAGATTCATAATAATAATAAAGGATGATTTTGGTCATTTATGTCAGTGAGAAATGATGATAATAATAATCATGGTTATTAAGAGTATGAATGAACACATCAGGAAACAAATAAATTGTTGTAAGCGAGAATTATTAACGCTAAGTGCAAGACTTATCAATCTAAGCAGGAGGATGTTACAATGAGATTACATTTCAGTAATTATGAAAAGAAGTTTTATATCAGAATATTGCATATATTCAGTAATGATACCAGTAATGAAAGAGCTTTTAGTGAATTGAATTTGCAGCTTAATTGAGAAGCTTATAGAGTAAATGTTAGATTTCTCTTAATATTAGAGGTCGGAATGTCGTAGCATGGAGCATTAGGGGCCAGATAGTCTATTCTACGTATGAATTCTCCTATGTCGTGGACATTGTTGGAGACATTATTTGCCAGAGTTTTAGTGAATGGACCCTAACTCTGAAGAAAAGGATTGAAATGTGTTCCGGGCTGGAATCTTTATAAGAGTCGAGGAAAACAAGGACACCTCGCAGCTCCATGATTTCCCGAGAACTTATGATGAGTTATGTACGCTCGTGGGCAGCGAAAACTCATGGCGACAGTGGTTTTGTGCGCCTATATTATACTTGAGACATCGGTCAACCGCCAGGCTCATGCATTACGAACCCCGAACCTTCATGTTGAATGGACCCATGTGAGGCCATTAATTAATCATTATCCTCGACGTAGGAATAATTACAAAAGCTCATTCAATACCTGTTGGCATAATAGTCAATTAAGATCCTTTGGGAACATGTGTGCCGGTTAGGACACAGTATTTGTCTTGTAAATCTCCACTGCTTAGAGAGGGAAGCTTTCAAACTTTTAGAAAGGTCGAGATAATTGGTGGAACGACCCATCCCACTTTCTATTGTGTAGCGATTTCCTTAGCCGAGGGTCGGTGCCAACCACTCGAACCGCTCAGGCAAGTTATAAAGGGAAGAGATTCTAGACCTTGTTAAAATGACATATAATGCGAGATTGTTATGTTGAGTATTATAGCCATGTGGTTTGTGAACACATGGATAATTGTAGTTAATCCTGATGGTTCATTAATTTAGCTATCTGACGAATAGTTACATGATATATTTGTACCGTCACTGGAACCAAGTCATGTAGTTGGTTACTAGATGCCAATCGCCATGAGCGCGAGGCAGTCTATCGTACAATCCGACATAAGCTATAACGTAACGTTTTATATAGGAATCACAGACAGCATGCGGTGAAACCATATAATTGGAGGATGTAGGGGGTAGCTTACATAATTATGGAGTTGCACGTTGATTTTGGTGCAACGTCCAAATAGGTAAATGCATGCAAAGCATTTCATTGGTGAGAAGAAAAATATTAAAACACGCACGGCACACATAATTGTTTAACATAAAGAGGTTGAAGGAATAATCCTTGTTGTAATATTAAAGAAGTCACATTGTATGACTGTTATGTTAATGTAAAGTTGTTTTGAAGTCGTAGGTGCATCAGCGCACTAGTATATCCTTGTGAAGTTCACAGAAGGGTAAAGCATTATGGCTAGGTATGACTTTGTTGTGATTTCATATTTGTTTACTTGTGGATTGTGGAAGTAAAAATTTTGTTTGTTTTATTTTATGCTTTTTGGGTATTGTTTTGTGTTTGAAGCCATGATTTATTTTAATGAATTAAAGTTTTAGAATAGAGTTGTGCCTTATCATTGTAGAGTTGATACCTTTTTGCCTCAAATCCAAAATATGCACTGCTAAATTGGGGTTACCGTACACGCCTGAGAGCTGATGCTAGTTGGAGGCGGATGCATATTATCCAACGAGATTACTCACATGGGTACATGGGATTTGATGTCCTATACGGTGATTTGAGCTAAAGGTACGACTAAAGTCGGTCAGATTTAATGCACACAACTCTATTAAAGTAAGAATTAACGAAGTAGGGTGTGACCGCTCCTAATCCATAGCTAAGTTCCGATACGTATATATAAATTTTGATAGATTGTGCTTATTCTCTACTCATTTATCATGGCCCAAGCAGCGTGGGACGGTATTAACTCTTTATGGAACCGCCTGCGTCAGTGCAATATGAGCGATGTTGGCATTGCACGAACCGGGCAACGATAGATACAGATATAATTTATCATGACGCCCATCTGTGGAGTCTATGGTAGTAAAAGCTCTATTAATTTATCATGGCGTGGCCCAAGTGGGGCTTTCGGCAGTAAAAACCACTCCCTGAACAGTTTTTATAGTAAATTAGAATATGGCCGATGTCCTACTAATACCACGACTGATATAAAATTTATCATGGCGCCCAGAATACGTGGAACTTATGGGATTTAGGGAAAACCCATAGATTTTTTATGGTATTTCATGGGGAAAACCATAGTAATTGTTTTGCCTCAAACTGTGTTTGAGTGATTTTTGAATTCAGTAGGCTTTTTGAGGTAACGCAGAATCTCTCTATTGAGAAGAGAATGGCCTAAGGGTACGAGCGTTACATACCCAATCCACAATCTACCATAATATTATCAGGTTTTGTACGACTTCACAATATGTGTGCAGTGTTTGATGTTTCTCTTCGAAACGTATCCACATATTTTTCCAGGAAGCCTGCCTGCATATTTAAGTGTGTTATTGTAAAATGCCAGGTACGGAGGAGATCTTGCAAGTTATTGCAGGACTGAAACAACATTTTGATGCTGCTCACGTGCAGAACAAACTGGAAACCAAAGCTTTCCAGGATAGTATAAATGCTCGTTTAGATGCAAATCAGGTTGCAATGAACAATAACCAGATTGAATTAAACAACCGTTTAGAGGCAAATCAGGTTGCAATGGATAATAACCAGATTGAATTAAACAATAAGCTAGGTCAAATGCAAGAGGTTATTAAGACCGAAGTAACAGATACTGTTGTAAGCATTGTATCGGAAATGCAGGTAAATACTGATAAACGTTTCGAGGCTATAGAAGCCAAACTTGAGGGTAATTTGCAAGCGTGTAGGCATGCTCAGGAGCAAACCAACAGTAAATTAGAGGCGTTGTCTAACGATATTAAGGATATTCAGATCCAAAATGAGGCGAATCTCGAACGCCAAGCGAAACAGTTCGCAGAGTTTACGAAAACAGTAGACCAGAGATTAGAGGAGAACGACTCCAAATGGGATCAGAAATTGAAAAGCTACGCTAGAGCAATTAACGGTGACCTCAAGAAACAGGACCAGAATATATTAGGTCAATGCCAGGAAATAGGCGAAATTAAGGCTATCGCTCAGGAAAATAAGGAGCTGGTAGGCAACGTGAAAGGTCAGATGGGTAAAGTTCATAAAGAACTGGACCAAGTGCAAAGTGATATTGTCATAGTCAATAAAAGACAAGAGGAATACAGAGGCGAGATCACCAAGGTCCGGAATGAATTGTCTAAAGTCAATGGACACATTCAAGATGAAATCAAAGGTCTGAGAGAAGAACTCGAAATAAGAGAAGGCCAGAAAACAGAGGCAAGCGACAAGACCCTTGCTCAAATTAAAGAGGACGTAGAGGATGAAATATCCCATATCAAACAAAGTCTGAAAGAAGACAAGGTGAAAATCTTTCAAGTAGCCGAGGAAAACCGAGATAGGCTTACGAGGATAGAAAAAGAAGTCATTACTCGCCTAGAAAGAGCAGAAATGCGCCATAACCAAATGGAGACGAGGATAGTAGCACAGGAGGAGACACTTCTGAAATATCCTAAGTCAAGTGAAGGCAGCATAGAGGATATAAGAAAAACAAGGTGGGCAGACCTAGAAACCCAACCTATAAGCAGGAATGCTGCAGGCGCAGGAGAAAGTCCTTACATGACGCCAGGTGTACCAATTGCGGCATCGACGCCACATGAAAATGCGATGCACACCCAGGTGATAAACGTCATTAGGGCAAGCGAAGAAAAACCTAGGAAGTTTTCAGGTAGTCACTGTAGTATGACACCAAAATATTGGTTAAAGGAAGTGACTGAATATCTCAATGATGCACGAATACCGCAGGAGCGTAGGCTACGTGCTATAGAGAAGTTAACAGAGGGGGAGTGCGCATTATGGTTTCGCAGCTTCCGTTACACTTTTGATACTGTTGAGGAATTCCGCGAGGCATTCTTGAAAAGGTATTGGGACGCCGCGACTCAGCAGAATTTACGGCTGGATTTGTATGCCAAAAAGTACAGCACGAACAACCCGACGAAGTACGCAGAATTCTTCATATCGCAGATGTGTCGTTTTAAAGAGCTGGATCAAAAACCTAGTGAACTGGAGCTATGCATTGCTATCGCCAAACAGCTTCCATACGAGATCCAAAGGCTACTAATCTCGGCTAATGCGAAAACTGCTATGGAAATGGAGACAGTTCTAAGGCAACTGGACCTCACCACAGCAAATACTATGCGTCAGAGTCGAACCGTGGAACAAGTCCACGTGACCAACACACAGACTGACCAACAGCAAGCTCCAAGGAACAACAAGGCCACGAGCACAGAAACTTTAGATTCCTATGGACGGCAATGGGAACAGGAACCCAGAAAATGGCAGTCAAGGTACAAAGGAAATGCTAATAAAGCAGGAAGAGGTCGAAGTTCGTGGAATAAACACGATAACAGGGGCAAACCGTACCATAACAATGGAGGTAATAATGGCCAGGAAGGCAATAATAGAAATTGGAGACCCCAAGAGAGAAGAAATAACTTCGATGACGAGGCAGAAGAGCGATATCATGCTTCTTTGCGATACCTCGAAGAAAGGGGAGATGAGCCCCAGAAAGCACAAGTCCGCTGGCAAGAAGTCATGCAGAACAGGACATCGCCAGACAGATATGGAGATGGAGCTAAGAGTTTGGAACTACAGCGCAGCGAACAGGAGAGAAGGAACTCCAAAGGGGCGGGCGCTGAAGAAAAAAAAAAAACGCCAAAATTAGAAGAGCTCGAGACTGATGGATGGAAGTCTATTAACATCGTCAATTGGATAGCCAACCCAGAAGAATTGATTGAGGATACAGGAGGACCACAGGTCATGGTCAAGAGAGAATTGCCTATTATAATTGTGAGAGTGGCAGGATTAAAAGTCAGAAGTCTGCTAGACACAGGATCAACAGTGAGCCTGATGACACAAGCTCTATATAATGAAATAGCCCGGAGAGAGAACATTTTGAAGATACCGATCTCCAGTGTCAAAATTAAAGGGGTAATTCCAGACAGAACAATGATATGTAAATACCAGGTATTCCTAGATTTACAGATAGGAGGCTCTATTTTCTCACAGAGTTTTCTGTTAGTAAACAAACTACCTTATAACCTACTTATTGGGGCAGAGTTTATAAGGGAATACAGAGTGATAATTGACCTAGCACAGGACAGGGTTATGTTCCATGTGAATGAAGAAGCTGAAGGCTTAGAGGTCGCACTCAATGAAATTGAACCAGGATCCAGTGAACAAGTATGGCATACATACAGAGATGTGGCTGATGAAGAAGTGTTAGCTATGGAGCAGTTAGAAGCGGAGCTCAAAACACTAGCCACAGACTTGGAAAAAGATCTGGAACCCAAATTGGAAGACTACATTTCGGAGAAGCTAGAAGAAGCGAAAATTGGGCTAAAAGAGAAGGAAAATTTAAAGCAGTTATTGCTGGAACAGAAGGAAGTCTTTGATTCGAGACCTGGTCGGATAAAGAACTTCACTTATGCTTTTCAAGTCAGTGATTGGACACCATTTAGGCAGAAACCCTACCCTATAGCTGAAAAGCATTATGCTAAAGTGAAAGAGGCAATTCAGGAGATGTTGGAGGCCGGTGTTATTGAAAAAACACCTACGCCTTATGTAAGTCCATTGGTAATTGTACCAAAGACAGACGGATCTGTCAGAGTCTGCTTGGACCTGAGACGCTTAAATTTGAGAGTTATTCCGGAATTTGACCAAGTGCCACCTATTAAAGAGATCCTCAGGAAGTTTAAAGGGAAAACTATATTCTCAAACTTGGATATCACATCCAGTTTCCACCATCTTGAATTAGAGAAGAAAACTAGTCTGTTGACAGGATTCATGTTTGATCAACATACATTCACATTTTTAAGGCTACCTTTTGGGTTGAAAACAGCTGGTTCAGCCCTGATAAGAGCGTTAGATCGCAATCTATCAGATGAGGTTAAAGAGAGTACCATCAGATATGTAGACGACATTCTACTCACATCAGAATCTCTGGAGGAGCACATGAGAGACCTGAAGAAGTTGCTAGATGACCTTCGAGAAGCGAACTTTAAGGTCAATATCAAGAAATCGCACTTCTGTCAGAGGGAAGTTAAATTCCTAGGGCATGTTATTGATGCAAATGGAGTGAAGCCTAATCCAGATAAATTGGAGATAATTCGGAATTTCCCTCGACCCACGAAAGTTAAGCACGTCCGACAGTATTTGGGAGTGATTGGATTCTTTTCGAACCACTGCCCAAACTATACTGCGACAGTAGCACCACTGCAGGACCTATTGAAGAAAGGCGGCAGATGGAATTGGACGGAGCAATGTCAGGAAGCATTCGTGAGGTCAAAACAAATGCTTTTGGAATATGTGAAACTGGGATACCCAGATTATACCCAGAAGTTTATCATACAGACGGATGCATCACTTATTGGGATTGGAGCGATGTTATTCCAGGAAAATGTTGACCAGCCTGAGAAGAAAGTTTTTATCGCCTTTATCAGCAGAAGACTGAGAGCCCATGAGAAAAATTACACGATCACAGAGATAGAATTGCTCGCAATTTTGTACGCGTTGCAATCGTGGCACAAACTCGTGTACGGCTTCCGAATAGTCCTGAGAACAGACCATAAAGCTTTAACATTTTTGTTAAAGACAGATTTGTCTAGTCAGAGATTGACAAGATGGTCCCTGTATATCCAGCAATTTGATGTGGAAATAGAATACTGTCCAGGGAAAGAGAATGTAATACCGGACATATTAAGTCGTTACCCTAGAGAAGAAGAAGTACTAGCGGTCCAAATTGAGAATCGAGATCAGAAGACGTTGGATGACTTAAGGAACATTACCAACCTACAACGCGAAGACCCATGGTTGAAGATGATAATCGATTACTTTGAGGGACGTTTAGCAAGGGGAACTGCGATATACAGAGAGGCGGAGGCATTGGCAACAGAATATGTATGGTATAATCAGATATTACACAAGTGGGACGATGTGGATCACACACGTCAAAGGATTGTAATTCCTGCATCTTTGCAGAGGAGATTAGTATGGCTAGCCCACAGAGCATTTGGTCATCCGGGGATAGATAAAATCTGTGCTCTGTTGAAGGAAGCATTTACTTGGCCAAAATTGAGAGAAACGGTGAGAAATGCTATTAGAACATGTGATCTTTGCCAAAGGGTAAAGCCGAATCCCTTTTTAATGAGGCAACGACCTATCCCGTTATTACCAGAGAAGCCAAGGCAGCTATTGAGTATCGACAACTTTGGACCATTGCCTAGAGCACGTAGAGGCAATAGACACATTTTTGTAGCCATGGATGTATTTTCGAAAATGGTGGTGTTGTGCCCCATTCAAAAGACAAGTTCAAAACAGGTCTTGAAGCGCCTGAAAGAGAGAGTTATTCCGATTCTTGGGAAGCCGGATAACATTCTCTCGGACCACGGAAGTTGCTTTACTAGTGCAGAATTTCGTCGAGAACTGGAAACTCTAGGAATTAGGCAGATTTTATCTACCATTCGCCATCCTGAGGCAAGTCCCGTTGAAAGAGTAATGAGAGAGATCCAGAAATACATGAAGATCTACTGTTCTGAAGCGAATTGGCGTTGGATTGAATTTCTAGAAGTCATTGAATACTGTATAAATAATACTGTACATGAGGCGACAGGTCAGGTTCCCGTTACTCTACATCTGGATCAGAGACCAGAGAGACCGTGGAATGGTGTTATTCCATTACCTGTAGACGCACAGCCCGGTAGAGAATTGAGGATCCAACGAACCTTTGAATATCTCAAAGCACAGGCGGAGAGACGCCAGAGAAGGAATCGTGCGAAGAGGTATCATAAACCGCTTCTCGTGGGACAGAAAGTTTTAATTAAGAAACCCGCCAGTTCAGATCCAGAGGCACGGAAGTATAAAAAGTTTAATTTTTCTTACCACGGCCCGTTCGAGGTGATAAGAGACCTCCAGAACAATGCATACAGGTTAAGGCATTTAGAGAATGGAAACGAGGTCGTTATGAACATAGCCAACTTGAAAATTTATTACTCGCCAGAAGAATTCGATGAACCAGAAGAAGAATTAGTAACGCACACCCAACTCAACGTGGAGAGCGGAAGCAGCCAAGCAGGCAGACCTGAATGTTGGAACGGCGAGACGGGACGAGAAGCAGACAGTTTACCCAGTGTAAGCGGAGAGCAGAAAGAATGCCAGTGTTTGCAAGAATTCTATGAAGAAATGGTCAGAGTAGCCAGAGAGGTTGAGGCTGTAAACGCGACCCTTCGCAGGGAGAATAGACAGCTCAGAAACAAGGCCGAGTGTGGAAGGGGGAACACTACTAACCCACTCGCAGCCAGACAAGGTGAAGGACCCCAGACGTAAACACAGACGGTGGTCGACAGTCAGCTGGTTACTTATATAAGCCACTTGCATTGGACTTTTATAAGTTTTGCAAGGGGAACATGAACCCGATGGGGTTATGCTGACTGGAATCGAACATGGTTCTCAGAGACTGTGATCTCAGTAAAAAGGTTCCGCCAGGGAGCGAACCAGAGATCTGTACAGGGAGTCTCTTGGTGAAAAACCCCTCGAAAGAGATGTATATTTAATCACTGATGTGATTTTTAATAAAATGGCATTATTTATTAAAATAATGTAGGAAATAATGAGCGGATTATATCATTATAAGACGATTTGGTGTAAGCTATTGGGAGTTTGAAGCACAGAGGAGGGCAGAGCTGACATTTACTAATCGGCCCAGAATTGTGGGTTGGTCTCAGTGGAGCCACGTCCATCTCTGTCACCCCATTATGTCGTCTGGAGCAGGGGAGAGGCCTGAAAAATGACACAGTTATTCCCCGACGGAGAATAGATGTAGAGGAGGGGCGGAGAAATGCCCAGAAAAATCATTGATTACTCGTGATTGGAGTAACGAATCGAGATGAGAGTTGCACACAGGTGAATATCTTGGCAAGAAGATAATTTTAGAATCTTTTACATGCGAAATTGGTGCATATTTAGTGATGTGCGTAAGGACTGTGAAGCGACCATTGTTCGCGGAGGGATGTGAAGATGTTGACGGGGAGTTCCCGGTTAGGTAGCGTCCCACGCCATGGAGAAAGGAATTAATATTAATTAATTGAACGAGCGATTCCTTTGCACACATATAGTTTTGGGACCTGTGAAGAGAGAGGAACACAATGATCATGGTTTGAAGACCGGAATCATGCTGTGAGAGGAGCGAAGATTACGCGGGAAGATGTTGCTCTACTTTCTGTGGAAATCCGATATAAGGGAGTAGACCCCAGGAGGAGCTCTCACTTGAACCTCAGTCCTACTCTGTTCTCAGTGAACCTCTGTTACTCAGTTGTTCTCAGTTGAAACTCACTTGAAGCTCAGTCGAGACGCAGTCAAGCTCAGTCTACATGCCGCCAAGCGCAGTTACAGCCAGTTACAGTTTTACTCAATTGTCAATTGTAGCACAATGGAAATAAGTTGCAATAAGTATGCAGCAAATATGCAGCAGTACGAGACAGCGTGTAAGCCGCAGACAGAAGTCTTCAAATAAGCTACGTGCAGTCTTCGAGTGAAACTTCAGTCAGCCACAGCCAGGTTGAAGCAAGTTCGTCAAGGCAAAACGCATGACGATTCTATTCATCAAGACGCCGAACACAGACTGGTATGTGTAATAGAAACAGTAAACATGCTTGTATGAATAATAGTCGTGATATAGGCATAATTAGCCGCACGAACTATGACGTGTTCAGTTATGAAGCACCGTATAGACTAACGGTAGAAATATTGTATATAATTATTTGTGAAAGTGTTGAACTTTATTAAGCGCAGTGTGTATTGTATTAACTAATCGTATATGTGTAACAACGATAGAATGCGCTAAAGAAACTTTACTAAGTGTTTGGTATTGCCATGAGAGTACCAGATGGTAACGCTTACTGTAGGAGTAATGATCGTCACAAAAACTGTTGGAGAGTTCCGAGAGCAGATAACCAGACTTTCAATCAGGAGTTGGTAACGTAAGATGCCGTCGACACCTGCAATTTCGATCTCTGCTAGGGAATTTCAGCATTGAAGTGTGTATAAGTGACGAGTGTTCAGTGTAATGTATGTGTAAAAATATCATTTAAAGTAGTGTTTGATGAAGCGTTTCACATGTTTGGGGAGTGATAACTTCCTGAAAGGTATGCAACGTGTCGTGTTGGTGATAGAAATTATGTATAATCAAATGTGTGTAAACAAGAGAAATATGTCGCGTTAAACCCATTATGGCGGGCGACATGGAAGAATATGATTGGTCGGAGCCACCTTAGATGCCTATAGAGATGTAAGTACCCCACAAATTATGGTTATAATTATGTAGAAGTATGGACCGATGCATGTCTGTGATTCCGTAAAGATATTGTGAATTCCTTATAGATGCCAGTAAAAGTCAGTTAGGAGGCTGATCCTCCATGTTTAATCAGTATTGAGTTGATTTTTATAGAGTTGAAATGATGATTTGCATCATTAAGTGGAGTAATTATTCCCACTATGAATTAAGAATGGCAATCAGTTATGTAAATGTAACGAACGCGATTGTTCGAGTTTAAAACGTCTAGCTATGTCGGAAATTTTGGTAATTTATATGAGAATAATAATAAATAATGATTTTGGTCATTTATGTCAATGAGATTCATAATAATAATAAAGGATGATTTTGGTCATTTATGTCAGTGAGAAATGATGATAATAATAATCATGGTTATTAAGAGTATGAATGAACACATCAGGAAACAAATAAATTGTTGTAAGCGAGAATTATTAACGCTAAGTGCAAGACTTATCAATCTAAGCAGGAGGATGTTACAATGAGATTACATTTCAGTAATTATGAAAAGAAGTTTTATATCAGAATATTGCATATATTCAGTAATGATACCAGTAATGAAAGAGCTTTTAGTGAATTGAATTTGCAGCTTAATTGAGAAGCTTATAGAGTAAATGTTAGATTTCTCTTAATATTAGAGGTCGGAATGTCGTAGCATGGAGCATTAGGGGCCAGATAGTCTATTCTACGTATGAATTCTCCTATGTCGTGGACATTGTTGGAGACATTATTTGCCAGAGTTTTAGTGAATGGACCCTAACTCTGAAGAAAAGGATTGAAATGTGTTCCGGGCTGGAATCTTTATAAGAGTCGAGGAAAACAAGGACACCTCGCAGCTCCATGATTTCCCGAGAACTTATGATGAGTTATGTACGCTCGTGGGCAGCGAAAACTCATGGCGACAGTGGTTTTGTGCGCCTATATTATACTTGAGACATCGGTCAACCGCCAGGCTCATGCATTACGAACCCCGAACCTTCATGTTGAATGGACCCATGTGAGGCCATTAATTAATCATTATCCTCGACGTAGGAATAATTACAAAAGCTCATTCAATACCTGTTGGCATAATAGTCAATTAAGATCCTTTGGGAACATGTGTGCCGGTTAGGACACAGTATTTGTCTTGTAAATCTCCACTGCTTAGAGAGGGAAGCTTTCAAACTTTTAGAAAGGTCGAGATAATTGGTGGAACGACCCATCCCACTTTCTATTGTGTAGCGATTTCCTTAGCCGAGGGTCGGTGCCAACCACTCGAACCGCTCAGGCAAGTTATAAAGGGAAGAGATTCTAGACCTTGTTAAAATGACATATAATGCGAGATTGTTATGTTGAGTATTATAGCCATGTGGTTTGTGAACACATGGATAATTGTAGTTAATCCTGATGGTTCATTAATTTAGCTATCTGACGAATAGTTACATGATATATTTGTACCGTCACTGGAACCAAGTCATGTAGTTGGTTACTAGATGCCAATCGCCATGAGCGCGAGGCAGTCTATCGTACAATCCTACATAAGCTATAACGTAACGTTTTATATAGGAATCACAGACAGCATGCGGTGAAACCATATAATTGGAGGATGTAGGGGGTAGCTTACATAATTATGGAGTTGCACGTTGATTTTGGTGCAACGTCCAAATAGGTAAATGCATGCAAAGCATTTCATTGGTGAGAAGAAAAATATTAAAACACGCACGGCACACATAATTGTTTAACATAAAGAGGTTGAAGGAATAATCCTTGTTGTAATATTAAAGAAGTCACATTGTATGACTGTTATGTTAATGTAAAGTTGTTTTGAAGTCGTAGGTGCATCAGCGCACTAGTATATCCTTGTGAAGTTCACAGAAGGGTAAAGCATTATGGCTAGGTATGACTTTGTTGTGATTTCATATTTGTTTACTTGTGGATTGTGGAAGTAAAAATTTTGTTTGTTTTATTTTATGCTTTTTGGGTATTGTTTTGTGTTTGAAGCCATGATTTATTTTAATGAATTAAAGTTTTAGAATAGAGTTGTGCCTTATCATTGTAGAGTTGATACCTTTTTGCCTCAAATCCAAAATATGCACTGCTAAATTGGGGTTACCGTACACGCCTGAGAGCTGATGCTAGTTGGAGGCGGATGCATATTATCCAACGAGATTACTCACATGGGTACAGTACCTTAATAGATGGAACTAAGAATATATTTAGTCACCAGGGCTGCCAACTGCAGTGCTCTATTAGGCTACTTTATACCAGGTATACAGTATTTTGAACGAATTAGAAATTTCGATATTACCATCTTAATTTCGTGATTATTCTAGATAGATCCATATAGATTAATCATTGACATGCATCTTAAATTTTAAGGAAAGTAGGCTCTTTAGTTCGTCACGGAACTTCTTCTTATACTTGTGGTCACACTGTCCTTATGCAAGGTTTGCCAGTGATGTGTAACTATCTAACAGTCCGTTACTTCTTCACGCAAAATTTTATCTCCCGCAGAGATTTTGGTTGGTTCCTCAGTTTAGGGGCTGTGACAACGCGGTCATGTAGCCTCGTGTACTTTGGGTGTGTGTAGAATCAGTCTGATAAACAGTGTTAATTGTGATGACTGTATTAGTCTGTAATTCAGGTAAGGACTGCAGATGGTCAATTTCTAGTAGTAGCTCCTAATTTGGTACCAAACACTACCGTCAAAGACACCTTGCAGTGAACCTTGCTACTAGATGCCACCGTAACCAGCTACTCGCAACGTACGTTGGAACTTCCCCTCCGAAGGAAAGCATACTGAACGATTTTTAGCGCTCTTAGTAAATCTGACGACCTCGGCCGGCTTTGAACCCGCGACCTTGGACATAGAAGTTCAGCATGCTACCAGTCACCGAAGCTGCTTCACACAGAGATGAAAAACTGAATGTGATCTCGTGCAATGGCGTTGTCAAGGCAATGTCTGATGGCTCATCCCTTATCAATTTAGTAGTGTTGTCATGGTAACCTCTGATGGCTTCCATTTTCTTCTAATTCCGAAATAATTTTGCTCATCCCTTGGCGTAATGGTGGGTCATATAAAAATGTCCTTTAGACATAAGTTTTAGGTAATTATTATGGGAATATTGTCCATTTAGTTCGGTTTTGATATTGTGCCTATTAAGAGAGATATGATTAATGTTTCCCGAAAAACCAACTTTTCCCACCCCTTTGGTCAACGGTTGGTGCTATCAAAAATATTTTCAAACACACATGTTTGGGCCTTATCCGACACATAGTATGAACTTTGAATGGATTCGATATTTCACATATTAAGCGAGTTATAGTGATATATTATTTTTTCAAAACAAGCCCCCATTTTCACCCTCTTCGTCTGATTGTGCCTATTAACGAACTCGACCGAGATTTTATAGGGATACATATTATGTAAAAAATTCAAAGTGATTGGTTCATATTCTGCCTTGAGCACAAGGCAGGAGGTACCTGAAAGAAAAATCCTCGAAGAATGAGGGATCAGGAAAAATGAGAGAAGAGCCAAATAAGGCGGAAAAGGAGAGACTCCCTAGGCCTCGGATACCTTAATACCATCGGTGTCGGAAGAGAACAAGAGTTGACCAAGAGAGGTCGACAGGAAAGAAGATGGAGAGGAGCCCGGCACAAACAAGTCGAAGCAATGCCAGACTCAGCTGGGCTCCCGTGGTCGCCAACCCACGTCCCACCAGATGTGAGCCCCTGGGGGATGAAATACAAGGACATGGCGATGAAATAACCAGCGCTTCTAGGCTGCACACTGTGTCAAGACAGTACACATTAAAGCCTAAATGAACACAGCTTGATATTAGTCAAATGTGGCACGAATGCCCTTGTATATGGTTACCAAAGCTTAAAATGTGGATAAAAATATTTAGAGGTGGTGAGATTTGAACCCAGCTCCCAAAAAAAGGACGATAATCTTCTACACACTTAGACCATTGCTCCACGACTACTTGTCCCTTCAGCATGCCTGAAAGCGTATGAGATGTGATACAGATTTCCGCTTCGAAGGTTCATTCACGTTTTTTTTTATCAGTAAGCCACCGTACCTAGCGTCAATTTCGTATCCAATTGAAACCGTATCATCGGCATGCTCTTTGTACATGCCCGTATGACAGTTAGATGCTTTGAATTATCACTTGTCGCACACATGTTTTTGTAACGGTCTTAATTCCATGTCGTCATAAATCTTGTAAAGTCGTTTAGGGTCATTATGGCTTGGCTGCAGACGGGAAACTGTCGACCATGTTGGCATCAGACGTTGGAAGTGTGGCCGAAAACTAAAAAAAATAAGGGGCGGCTGACTCACCTGGTATATATACATAAATTATAAATAATCTTTTGAACTGACAGTGGTTTAGGGGTCTGGGGGATGTGAAACGCGAAGATATGTCGAAATTTTCCGGAAGTCGAAACATGGTACCCAATGCAATAGTTAGCTTTCTAATGAAATCTACCTAAATGAAAATATCCTACCGGTCACCTCCTAAGGGAGAGTTTAAACCACCCTCTGTACGATAACCGGATTTGTTTAGGTTGGGACACGTAGAATCGTAAGTTACTGTTAGGCTATGATACTTGCATGATTCATACGTCCGCCATAATGCAACTATTTGGCTGATGTCCTTGTAGTTTGGGCAAAAGATGCTTCCTATATTAAGGTATGTTGTTGCAAAATTTGGTAGAGATCGGATGAGTAGGTTAGTCTTAATTTGATTTCATCTCAGAACATTTAGGTGGGCGCCATTTATTTTTTTGTTATGACGGCGGTGGTATACAACATGACCCTGAGCTGTACCTTCCTAGTACTACCTCTGAACCAAACGTGGTTCAATTTGGTTTCGTTGTGTTTGAATTGATAGGGCAGATCTATTTGCACACATAGACGGCCGCCATCTTCAAACTATTGGGCTGATGACCTTATAGATTAGTCAAAAGACGCTTCCCACATGAAGGTAGGTTGTTACAAAATTTGGTAGACATCAGACGATTAGGTTAGTCTTAATTTGATTTAAGCTTTGAACATTCGGGTGGCCGCCATTACGTTTACGTCAAGATGGCGATGGTAAAAACATGACACTGAGGTGCCCTTTGCTAGTGCTACCTCTGTACCAAATTTCGTTCAATTCGTTTTCACCGTGTTTGAATTGATAAGGGGGGGGACATACATACCAAATCCCCCAACACACACACACATACGCACACACACTCACACACAGACACACGATTTTTGGCCCTGTGTAGATCTCATAAGTCTACTTTCATTCCTTGCGAAAATCGAAAGTATGCTAAAAATAGCATGGTAAGTTGTTTTACGTACTTCTGACCTACGTACAGGGTGCTAGGAAATGTTCTCCGCAGTGGCTACGTGCAGCCGCGACAGGTAGCGTCATCAGTTTAGTTGGCAGTACGGTGTCCTTGATAGGGTAAAGGCCACATGTGTGGACTGTGGGCTGTCGAAATCGTCAGTGTGTATAGTTAGCTTATGGGAAGAGTGCAACAGGATGGTGATAATTGTTGTTTTAAGGGGCCTAACATCGATGCTGTAGTGAGTATAAAGTTTACTGTTTGTTTGCTATGCTACAAGCAGTGCTGCCAACGTAACTGATGACGCTCTCTCGCAGCAGCAGCTTGTAAGCACTGCGGAGAACATTCCCTGGCGCCCTGTACTATATGGGGACAATGTTGTGATACTCCATCTAGTCAAAGTGTCACTATGTAGCTTGTGCTACTGTCTTTCGAAAGTCCACCTCGCTGAGTAGTGGCTTTCATTCTTGACTTTCACTGTGGAGGCCCGGGTTTGATAAGAGGTGGGATCGATTCCTACCTCAGCCATCTTGTAAGTGGTTTGTGTGGTTTCTCCACTTCTACTCCAGGCAAATGCCGGGATGGTACTGTGCCAGAATTTTCCTGTGCTTATTGATACAATTTTATGAAGGATTTATTTATACTGGATATTACAGCGATTTCAACATTCAGTTGAAAGTTTTAGCTGCACGTCGCGAGGTTAGGAGATTAATTATGCTATCCCGCCTCGCAGAAGCACGTTTCACTCCGAGCAAGCATAGTGACCTCACTCACACATGTGTATCAAGGACTCACTTACAAGTCAAGGTGGCAATCTCGCAATGGACTTACAAAACTAATTGAAATAAACGGTTACAGAGATTACAGAAGGGAACGACAATAAGCATTCACTCTGAATACTTATTTAAAGCACTTTGATGATATATAGAGAAGATTTCTAAGCTGCAGAAGCATTTAATGTGTATTTATCGTATTGTCAGCGATCAACCTCGATCATTATCGAATGAGCCGTGTTGCATCATGGTAGGTAACCAGCATTGCAGTTTTTACAGACTGAGTTGATTCTGTATTGTACCCAATCAGAGATAGGTACAAGTCTGTTCTGTCTGGGGGTGAGGGGTTGGACGAACAAAGGTGTAAATTGTCAAATTTAGGGTGTGCTGTCCAAAAGGGGTGAGTTTTGCACGGAGGTGCGGAAACTCCCAGGGTGTGTGTGTGGCAGGGTGTTATAACGATTGAGGGGAGCTCTATGCTATCGGGGTCGTACTCAAAGGGGTGCGCTAATTACGAGGATCTAATAGCCTCTGAAACAACTGCTGCGTGAGAACAATTCACTAACTGCTGAACGCGCAAAGTAATACTTGGCGGTCGAGCGAACAGGTTAGTGTCAATGGAAGTGCTTGGCACCGCAATTCTATGGTAAACAATGGACACGGGCAGTACAATGGGTCAGGCGGGGAAGTGAGAGGTAAAACAGAGTGTAGTAATAAATGTATGCAATGGTTTGTGGTTTATGTACTTTATGGTTTATTGATACCAGCAACAGAAGGTGTTTCTCGAATTAGAAACGTGTAGATAATGTTATAAAATACAACCAGTATTTAGGTGTCAAGTGGAAAGGAATGTAAAATACAATTTAGGATTCTGAGTCCACACTTACCCCTGGTAGGACGATCACAGCTCAGACGAACAAAGCCTACGGCTGACAACAGACCATTGGCTCTCTGCTGACGCCCTTCATATAGTTTTGGAAGTGCTGAGTTGGTGTTTCTTCACTAATCTTGTGTTACTGTCCCAGATACCTCCAGTGTTTGTGTATGTGAGTGATGCAAGCTGTTGGCTAAACAATCTGTAGTAACAGGTGGCCTGCTTCCGGTGTACAGAAAATGTATGGGCTTTACTGTATTTCCAGCCTGGGGGTAGTTTTGGGGTAGAAGATTGTGTAAGATGTTGGGCAGATTGTAGACGTGTTAGTTGGGCTTATAGTTGAAGGATGTGTAGTTGTGTAGCCGCCTGCAGGTTCAGGGGCGTATGCCATATCTCCCTTGGGGGTGCGTGAGGACCTAAGGTCTTGAGGGTGTAGGGACCCTGGGGCCATAACAAAGTCGAACACATGATTATTTGGTAAAAAGGAAGGAAGTCATAGCGAGCCTAGAAATAATTTTTACAGAGAGTGAACTCTGGAGCCAAGCTAAGAAAGAGCAGATGGTATATTAAAAGCCAACAGGAACTAAAAATTCCCATTAACTTTGACAGTTTCTAATAAAACGTTAACACGGGGAGCTATTAACGAGGGCTGCAGATGAAGAAATTGAGGGAGTGAAGGACTCTTAACATTGCTCAGACACAGCATCTTTGGAAGGATTGATGGCCAGTGAAGTGCCTCATCCTGAGGGGACTATTTCTTAAAATTACACCTCTTGAGAGTGGCCCAAGATAGTGCAATCCCGCATTTAATCGAGTACATAACAAGTAGTTCCGTGAAGAACTATACAGCCTATTTTCATATATCCTACTTATGTTAATTCCCACTAATTAACATACACAATTTCAGTTTGATTGCTGTAATAGATTCGTAGATATTGAGAACTGACTAAATATTTCGGATGGTCGCCATGTTGGATTTTATATATGTAGGTCCTAGAGTTATGTACTGTTACATGCAGATTATTGTGAACGTGTAGTATTCAAACTTCAATCGCATAATTAGGACACAAGAAAACAAAAGGAGATTTAAAAATTTTTCACAGCTGCCATCTTGAGGTTATGGAAACAATTGAAATAAATTAGATGCCAGTGGATTAACATTCGGATAAAGATTTACTGTACCAAGTTTCACTGCACGCGGATGGTTAAATTGCGAGAAACGTCCATGTGAATATTTATAATTCGCGTCACCGCCATGTTGGATTTGTGATCACCAGGTTATTTAAAGTCATATAGGTGAACTTAAGTTCATAGCCCCTATGATCATTAAAAATGCAGTCTGATTGCTAAAATAGATTCGTAGATATTCAGTATCGTCTAAATATTTCGGATGGTCGCCATGTTGGATTGTTAAATGTATAGGCCATAGAGTCATGTACCATTAAAGGAAAATTATTGCGTAGGTTCATTATTCAAACTTTCACTTCGATCGCATGACTACATCACAAGAAATAAAAACATAATTTTAAAATTCGCACTGCCGCCATCTTGAGGTTATGTAAACAATTGAACTAAATTAGATACCAGTGGATTACAATGTGTATAAATATTTCCTGTACCAGGTTTCAGTGCGCTTGGAACATTAAATCGCGAGAAAGGTCTATTTAAAATGTTCAAATTCGCTTGGCCGCCATGTTCGTTTTGTAGTTAACCGGTTTTTGAAAATCTTATAGATGGACTTCCAGTAGTGCCCTTTATCTCAGTACAAAATTTTAGGGAGATACCGCTAATAGTTTCAGAGATATAGAATGCCGGTGAAATATTTCGCACATCCGCCATCTTGTGATTATGTAAACAATTGAACGAAGTTAGATGTCGGCGCATTACAATGTATATAAACATATACTGTACCAAGTTTCATTGCGTTTGGTTGGTCAAATCGCGAGAAGCGTCTATTTAAAAGTCGCAAATTCGCTTGGCCGCCATGTTCGTTTTGTAGTTACCAGGTTTTCAAAAGTCACATAAGTGAACTAGTTCCCTCTATCACCATAGAAAATGTCAGGGTAATATCGGTAATAGTTTCGGAGATATTGAATGCTGGTGAAATATTTCGCACAGCCGCCATGTTGGATTGGTGAGTCGTAACAAAATTTCAAGGGCACGGTCGAGGTCGCCGGGAATAGTGCTATGAACTCTCCGAGTTTCATTGAAATCGCTCCTGCCGTTTAGATTTTATTAGGGGGGGACACACACACGAATCACACACACACACACACACACACACACGCACACACACACACACGGACAAAAGGTGATCTCATAAGCCTATTTTTTCAAAATTGAAAATAGGCTAAAAAGGGGAATCCCTCGTCTTAGAGTCAGGAATTGATTGAGAACAATTTTGCTAGCCAAAAACACGAGATTATAAAGCCAGAACCATAGGTTTCCAGGGAAACGGGATTTTCCTGTGTGTTTAAAGTCTATAATATATGCAGGAATAAAAACTGCTGATATAGATGACATCATTGTGAAGCCCGTGGACCGATCCATGGAGGAATGAAGCAAACTAACCGGACCCTGAATGAGAATAAAAACGTTTTTAATTAATTAAAAATCAACGGACGAATGCATTTTAATCCGCCAAGGATGGACCAAACATTTAGGACATTTCTCACCTATAAATAAATTTGGAAGGTAATTGGAGCATGGAATCAAAAATAGAGTTCAAGAAGTCATTAACGGACTACGTTTTGTCCCAAACCAAATATAAGGGCTCCAGGCAAAGCCAAAGTCAGTTTATCTTGAAGCGCCTCGGTGTAGGCACGTCACGATATACAGTTCATCTCGAACCTCGAAGGTGAGGTCACGCTACACAACCGAGTTCATCTAGAAGCACCTCGGTGCAGGCACGTCACGCTATACAGTTCATCGAGAACCTCGAAGGGGAGGTCACGTTACGCTACGGCACGCCACGCTAACCGTCATCAGTTCGATCTTGAGACTCAGAGGAGTCATTTTAATTTATAATACCAGTTCATCTAAGGACTTGAGAAATAATCACGCTACGATAAGCTCAGTTACAACAGTCATCAGTGAACTTTAAGTTCAGAGAATCACTAGTTCGAGACCAAGTTATAGAAGTCATAGGAACTCAAATAAGAAGCTACGCTACGTCTAGTAAAGACGATTCATAGAAATAGATCGAAGAGGGATTACACGAACGGTTATTGCGTTAGCTTATAAGAGAATTCTACCAAGATAGAACGTAGGAGAGTGTTGGTTCAAAACCAAAGTAAACGTTCTCAAGGGTGTATTCGTCGAGGAAATAAAACGATAGACAGTCTAAGGATCTCGAATGGAGGCCAAACTTATAGGGAATACCATGTGCGATAGACAGCGATTGAAGGATAGAGTGACGGCGATGTAAACAGAAACTTTTTCGCCTAAGTAAGCAGAAGAGTTGATCATAGCTACGTTGGAGTTGGCAGTTGGCAGTTGGCAGTCAAAGTGAAAGGTCGTGTTATTCCCGAGCTCTCAGGTATGCTGAAATGGGTTGTTCTCTGGAGTATTATCGCGCGAGGATCGGACTGTGGTATGCGAACGGTAGTCGGGATTTCCGGTGTTTGTGTGTGCGTACGGGGCGTAGTAAGTTGTGGTTTATAGCACTAGTGATAGCTGCGTTGTTAGTTATTGGTGGGGTGGAAGTGAATCCAGGCCCTGCTACTCCAAATTTGAATCAGGCAAATGATCCAGTGACAGCTTTAAAGTGTTCGACGTGCAGTAAAACATTGAAGAATGGTGTTGAGTGTGGACTATGTGAGAAATGGTTTCACTTCGGCTGTATTAAGGTCAAGAAGGAGGATTGTGATGTCGGGAATTGGTTTTGTAAAGTATGTGATACGCCGGACTGTTTGAGGGTTCAAATCAAAGCAAGGGATCAAATAATACAGGAACTTAGAACAAAGCTTCGTGAATCAGAGGAAACGGTGAAGGATGTGACTGAATGGCTTTCTACTGGGATCAGTGTGGAAGAGGGCGTGCAGGAGCAAACTGAGGATGACGATATCATAATGGGTGATTCTATGATACGATGGAGTGCGAATATCTCGAGGAAATCAGGTGCGAAAGAGCGGTGTTATCCGGGGATTATAATTGACCAGCTTGCCCAACAAGTGGAAGAAGCAAATGTAGAGGACTGTGACAAAGTTAAAGTGTTGTTGCTCCATGTTGGGACGAACGATTTGAAGAAGAGGGCTACAGCTGATTACATCATGGGGGAGCTCTACGGAGTAGGCAGAAAAGCTAAAAGCAAGTTTAGAAATGCAAAAATTATAATGAGTGGCATTGTTCGGTGGGGAGATGTTTCGTTAAGGCGAGTTAAGACTGTAAATGACCGCATGGACTGGGTTTGTGCACAACTGGGATTAGTGTACATAGATGCTGACTGCTGGATTGGTGGCCGTGACTTCGCCCGAGACGGGCTGCATTTAAATCGACGGGGCGCTTTCAACCCAGGGAGCCTACATGACAGGGTCATTGGTTCGTGCCAGCCATTGTGAGGAGGAGCAGGTCCAGAGGTTGCCAGCCGACGGGAACAGAAGGAGCTACTTCGGGATGTTTGCTGCGTAGGCAAGACTCTAAGATTACTGCAGGTTAATTGTCAGAGTTTAGGAAATAAATTAATTGAATTTTGGAATCTTGTAGAGACGTATTCTCCGGACATTGTCATTGCTACTGAATCTTGGTTATATGAGAATATAAATAGTAATGAAATATTTCAAGGGACCTACGAAATGTACAGAAGGGATCAGGGGAAGCGAGGAGGTGAGCTATTTATTTGTGTGCGCAAAAATATAGCTAGTTTCTTAAAGTGGGCTGATACGGATCATGAAATGTTATGTGTACAAATTTCGGATAAAGGGAATAAATTCCCTCTTCAGGTGATAGGGGCGTATAGAGCACCGAAAGATAACTTTTAGCTTCTCGACACACTGTATGATAAAACTTGTACGGGTAATGCAATGAAAAAGAGCATAATAATTGCCGGAGATTTAAACCTCCCCAAAGTAGACTGGTCTGGTGAGTCAACTAGTTGTGGTCAAGCTCAGAGCGCTGCAAACAAATTCTTAAGGGAGGGGGGATTTTCCCAAGTAGTTGACTTCCCAACTAGAGGCAATAATACCTCAGATGTTTATCTCGTAAGGCCTGTAGAGCTGTATATTAACTGTCTGAAAGTACCAGGAATTAGTGCCATTCTGGGGTTGAATTAAATATTAGATACGATGACATTACAAAATTAGACTCTGATGTAGCAAATAAGATCATATTCCAGTATCGCAGGGCGGATCAGGACAAATTTCAGGGGTATTTGAATGAGCTATTTGTAGGATGGGCATCGGAAGGAAATCACATTAATATCCTGTGGACTAACTTTTTGATAATTTTTAATTAGGGCTATTGATAAATTTGTTCCATTTAAATTACTGAAACAAAACCCAGATCCTGAGTATTACACACGGGAAATCAGGAGTCTTAAACGGATAATTAGGAAATTATACAATAAAAGACATGATAGTGACAAGTATATATTGAAATTTAAGTCCTTATCAAGAGAGCTTATCTTAAAAAAGAGGGATGCTCATGACAATTATATGCAAGGTTTACTTGGTTCGGGAGGCGATGGGTGGAAAAAATTTTACAGTTATGTTAGGGGAAGAAAGGGAAATTCAAATAATTTGTCGATGATAATGTCCGGTGACGGTAAATTAATTACTGAGAAGCAGGCCATTGCTAATGAATTAAATGTCTTTTATGGTAGTGTGTTCAATAAATCCAATAGCTGTGTGTTGGACCTTAACGGTGAATCAGGGGCTCCACTTCTCCAAATAAACCAGTCAGCAATTGTAAAGCTAATACAAAAATTACGTTACAATATATCGAAGGGTCCTGATAATATTGTTAGTGAAGTACTTAAACTAGGAGGTAGGGACGTGGCACGATACTTTAGGTGATGATTAATGTGTCCATAAACAATCCACAAATCCCGGATGACTGGAAAAGTGCTACGGTAGTCCCAATATTTAAGGGAGGGAGCAGAATTGAATTGGGCAACTACAGGCCGGTTAGTCTTTCGTCCATCGTTTGTAAACAGAGGAGCATCTCATTTGCGACTACTTGAGGGAACAGTGGGAAACATTATCATGGTTTAATGATAGACAACATGGATTTCGGAAAGGTTACTCATGCGAGAGTCAGATGCAATCACTTTTTCAAGATATTAGCGAATCGTTAGACGATGGAGTTTCAGTCGACGCCGTAGATATAGATTTTGCGAACGCATTTGATGTCGTGCCGCATGACATTCTACTCCATAAATTAGCTTCGACGAAGATTGATAGAAGGGTAATTTTATGGATCTAAGAATTTTTGACGGGTCGTTCCCAGGAAGTGAAAGTTGAAGGCCGATTCTCGGATGAAATTACTGTAACGTCGGGTATCCCTCAGGGCAGCGTGATCGGAACTTCGTTATTTTTGGCGTTTATAAATGACTTACCAAATGGGATTCGCAGTGACTGTCGATTGTTCGCGGATGATTGTGTAATATATCGAAAGATACATGACTCACAGTACTTCAAGATGACCTGAACCTGGTCTATAAGTGGGCGATTGAAATAAAAATGAAAATAAAAATAGGGAAAGTGCGAAGGCAAGATTTTCAATATAACATTGGCTCGGAAATACTTGCAGAAGAAGATTCTTGCAAATATTTGGGCGTTCACGTAAGAAATGATATGCAATGGAGTAGTCATATAGGATGTGTAGTTTCTAAAGCTTACAAATCCCTGCACTTTGTAATGAGGGTATTAAAAGGAAGTAGTACCTCTGCTAAAGAGTTAGGATATTTGTCACTTGTAAGACCTATTCTGGAATACGCCTCGGCGGTATGGGATCCATATCAAGTAGGGCTCATCAATGAGTTGGAAATGGTACAAAGAAAGGCCGCTAGATTTGTGCTCAGTGACTTTAATCCCAGGAGCAGGGTGAGCCGTATGTTAAAGAAACTTGGGTGGGAATCACTTGAGGCTAGGAAGATGAAATCTAGACTCTGCGCTATGTACAACACGTATACAAATCAACCAGCATGGGGTGAGCTTAGCAAACGTATGGAAAAGCCTACTTACATGGGTAGGAGCGTTCATCCTTTCAAAGTTAAGGGCGGACCACAGCTAACAAATTATGGTAAATATTCTTTCGTAAACCGTGCCATTGGTAATTGGAACTCTCTACCTGCCGCAGTCTTAGAGCCTTTTCCCAAATATATAGGTGTGTTTAAGAAAAGACTGACTATTTGTGTAAATACTCCAGTTTAATTGTAGTGAATTGTTATGTACAATTATTTATTTGTTATGTATATCTAATTTGCCACCGGGGGATACACCCTCAATTGCGAATATACGAATGAATGAATGAATGAACGTGTAAATAAATATTACAGCAGAGACTAAAAACCGAGAGTTTTTGAGAAGTAGGAGAGACTTTGAAGGAGTAGGACACACGCTCGATGCAGGGAGACGGTAGTAGCATCAGGGAACTCGTCAGCGGTCGAGAAAACTGTCGCCAGAAGCTGAGATACGATACGTGTGAGAAAAAGTGAATGTGTAAGTAGATATATCAGTGTATATCCCAGTGAAATAAGGGATCATTTTGTATGTGTTTATAGATAAAGTGAAAAATGTTATTAGAAGTGTATCAGTGTAAGTTCAGTGTTAAGAACATGAAGATTATAGGAAATAGTGTCAATATGTGTTGTTAGAAGAAAAATCAAGATGGACGGACCCATTCATAAGTACGGTCATCGGCCAAGCCAGCACATGGGGTAAGTGATGAAAATTCATTACATTTATGTTGTATCAGGCACTAATTAATTAATTGAGTAATGATTCAAATGTATGTAGTGTTAACCAGGAATATAGTTTTGTTAATTGTGAAAGATATAATGCATTGTGCAAAAGTCAAGTAATTGGAACCCGTAATGATAAATGATGGATAATTAATGAAATCTGAGAGGAGAAATCGAATATAATTGCACCACTGGCAGGTGTGTTTGCCAAGTAAATGATTCAAAGCAGCGGTGAACTTAGCACCAGAATCTATTATAAATAACAAGAAGTTCCGTGACGAACTAAAGAGCCTACTTTTCTTAAAATTTAAGAATCATGCCAATGATTAATCTATATTATGGATCTATCTAGAATAATGACGAAATTAAGTTGGTAATATCGAAATTTCTAATTAGTTCGAAATACTGTATACCTGGCATAACGTAGTCTAATAGAGAACTACAGTTGGCAGCCCTGGTGACTGAATATATTCTTAGTTCCATGTTTTAAGGCCCAGAATACAAAATGTGGCTGAAGTCCAATGGATAGCATGGAGGTTACATGCAGTTCAACATTGGATCTAACAGCGCGCGTAAAATCATATTGGCAACAATGACATACATGTATTGATCAGAAATAATCTGAAATAATATGATTTATTGTTGTGTCAATTTTGAATGAAATCCATTAGTTAGTATACAAATTACATGCTTTTTAAAATTGGACCTATCAGCAGGCTTAGAATTATGTTGGCAGCACTGGCGTAGGCGTATATTTGTTACTCCAAATTAATCTAGAATGCCAGGTACTATTCGTGTGCAAAGTTTAGAGCTGTTGGCTTGCATACTTTCTGATATATTGACATTAGGGTAACAAAAATAGAGACAGTATTTATTAACAGTTGGCAGTCCTGGTTACTCTTAAGAATCGGCATAGTCATATCTGTAATGGTACACATAGCACACACACAATTTGGTTGAAATTCAAATGATAGTGTAGAAGTTACATGTATTTAAAGATGGACCTCTCAGTAGGCTTAGAATCATGTTGGTAGAACTGACGTTTATAAGTTACTCCAAATTAATATAGAATGTCAGGTACTATACGTGTGCATAGTTTAAAGCTGTCGGCTTGCATACTTTCTGATATATGGGTATTTGGTTTTAAAAAAATGAAAGCATTTTTTAACAGTTGGCTACCCTGGTGGCTCTTAAGAATACGCTCAGTAATATCTGTTTATGTACACATAGCACATACGAAATGTGGTTGAAATCCAATTGATAGTGTAGAAGTTATATGCATTTAAAATTTGGACCTATCTGCAGGCTTATAATCATATTGGCAACAGTGCCATGTATGGCTTCCTGGATATTAAACTGCAATATTATTATCTATACGTGTGCCAATTTTGAAGTAGCTCCTATCCATACCTTCCAAGATATCGAACATGGAGCTCAAATTACAATTGCGATTTTTCAGCAGTTGGTAGCACTGACATCATTTTCAAATATGGACGTGGGATATTCAGATATAGGTCTTTACTGCTACCAAATTTTGTTTCGATTGCTGTAGCCGTTTAGGAGTTGATAGGGGGGACACACACACAGCCAGACAGACAGAAGGACAGACAGGCAGACAGACTGACAGACATACATTTGCCCGATCTCATAAGTCTACTTTTTCCTCATTTTTGCAAAATGTGAAAAGTAGGCTAAAAATCAATGTTACTTGATAGTATGTATGTGGGTGTGTGGGTGTGTATGTCTCCTATGCGTCCATACACCACCTATCCGATTGCGCTGAAACTTGGGTGAGATGTTGATTACTCTCCAAGGAAGGTTTCTGGCTTAGTAAATCCATTTTACAGTTGGCAGCGCACGAGTAGATTCAACAAATGGGCGACGACGCGCGAAGCATTTCGACACAGTCCCGTATTTGTTCGTAAACCTTTCATCCGATTGCGATGAAACTTGGGTGAGAAGTTGTTTCCACTCCAGGGAAGGTTTCTAACTTAGTAAATACATTTCACAGTAGATAGCGCACGAGTAGATTCAACAAATGGTTGACGACACTCAAAGCGTTTCAACAAAGTCCCGTATGCATTCATATACCATTCGTCCGATAGCTATGAAACTTGGGTTAGATGTTGTGTACACTTCAGAGAAGGTTTCTGGCTTAGTAAATCCACTTTACAATAGGCAGCGCGCGAGTAGATTCAACAAATGAGCTACGACGCACGAAGCGTTTAAACAAAGTCACGTATGCGTTCATATACCATTAGTCCGATAGCGATGAAACTTGGGTGAGATGTTGTGTACACTCCAGGAAAGGTGTCTGGCTTAGTAAATCTACTTTACAATAGGCAGCGCACGATTAGATTCAACAAATGAGCGACGACGCGTGAAACGTTTCAACAAAGTCCCGTATGCATTCATATACCATTCGTCCGATTGCGATTAAACTTGGGTGAGATGTTGTGTACACTCGAGGAAAGGTGTCTGGCTTAGTAAATCTACTTTACAATAGGCAGCGCACAATAATAAGATTCAACAAATTAGCTACGACGCGCGAAGCGTTTCAACAAAGTCCCGTATGCCTTCATATACCATTCGTCCGATAGCGATGAAACTTTGGTGAGATGTTGTGTACACTCCAGGGAAGGTTTCTGGCTTAGTAAATCCATTTAACAATTGATAGCGCACGAGTAGATTCAACAAATGAGCGACGATGCGCGAAGCGTTTCAACAATGTCCCGTATGCGTTCATATACCATTCGGCCGATAGCGATGAAACTTGGGTGAGATACTGAGTACATTCTAAGGAAGGATTCAGGCTTAGTATATACACTTTACAATAGGTATCGCACGAGTAGATGCAACAAATGAGCGACGACGCGCGAAGCGTTTCAACAAAGTCCCGTATGTGTTCATATACCATTCGTACGATAGCAATGTAACTTGGGTGAGATATTGTGTACACTTACGTGAAGGTTTCTAACTTAGTAAATACATTTCACAGTAGATAGCGCACCAGTAGCTTCAACTAATGAGTGACGACACGCAAAGCGTTTCAAGAAAGTCCCGTATGCATTTCATATACCATTCGTCCGACAGCTATGAAACTTGGGTTAGATGTTGTGTACACTTCAGGGAAGGTTTGTGCCTTTGTAAATCCACTTTACAATAGGCAGCGTGCGAGTAGATTCAACAAATGAGCTGCGACGCGCGAAGCGTTTCAACAAAGCCACGTATGCGTTCATATACATTTCGTTCGATAGCGATGAAACTAGGGTGAAATATTGTGTACACTCCAGAGAGGATATCTGGCTTATTAAATCTACTTTACGATAGGCAGCGCATGAGTAGATTACACAAGTGAGTGACGGCACGCGAAGCGTTTCAACAAAGTACCGTACGCGTTCATATAGGCCTACCATTCGTCCGATAGCGATGAAACGTGGCTGAGATGTGGTGCACAGTCCAGGAAAGGTTTTTGACTTAGAAAATCCACTGCACAATAGGTAGCGCACGACTGAGTTATTGAGTACACTCTAAGGAAGGATTCTGGCTTAGTATATCCACTTGACAATAGGTAGCGCACGAGTAGATTCAACTAATGAGCGAAGGCACGTGAATAGCTTCAACAAAGTCCCGTATGGGTTCATATAGGCCTACTATTCATCCAATTGCGATGAAACTTGGGCGAGTTTTTATGCACACTGCAGGGAACGTTTCTAATTTAGTAAGTTTATTGTATAATGGGTTGCGCACGAGTAGTTTCAACAAATGAGTGACGGCGCACAACCGTTTCAACAAAGTTCCATCTGCGTTCATATACCATTCATCTGATTGTGATGAAATTAGGGTGAGTTGTTGTGCACACTGCAGGGAAGGTTTCTGACTTAGTAAAACCATTGTACAATTGGTAGCGCGCGAGTTGATTCAACAAATGAGTGACGGCGCGTGAATCGTCTAAACAAAATCCCGTAAGCGTTCATATGCCATTCATCCGATTGCGATGAAACTTTGATGATTTGTTGTGTATACGCCAGGGAAGGTTTTCGACTAAGTAAATTCATTTTACAATAGGTAGCGCACGAGTAGATGCAACAGATGAGTGACGCCGCGTGAAGTGTTTCAGCAAAGTTCCATCTGCGTTCATATACCATTCATCCGATTGCGATGAAACTTTGGTGAGTTGTTGCGCACTCTCCCACAAATGTTTCAAAATTAGTAAATCCATTTTACGATAGCCTAGAGGCAGTTAACGGAAATTGAAGAAAAAATTTTGTATCTAAAAGCACTTCAAGGAACCAAATTACAATGCCAACACTTTCTTTAATTGGCATTGCAACGCATGCCGGGTAATGTAATAATGTTAATGTAATAATAATTGCTGAGTTTTATACTCCAGTAATGATTAAATAATGAGTTGTTGCACTCCATAATGATGAATAATAATTGAAATAATAATAATAATGAGCAATAATCGAAAGGATCAAATAATTAAATGTTTTTTGGATACCATAAGTAGTTGATGAAGTGATAATGGTTTTTGTCGACTTTAAATGTCGAAGTGATGAAAGTAAATTGTGATTTTGTGCACCTTGGTAATGTAATTGTGAGATTAATAGGCTGTTATGCCATGATGAAGGGAAAATGACGATAGGAGGACCAGCAAAAAAACCGCGATGTAAAGTAAAGTTGACAGTTGAGGATAATTAAATGTGTGATGGGAATCCAAGCAAATATAGTTTTGCCATAAATGGGACTAATGAATAATGAGGATAATGAAGTTAGCATCAAGCCAGGAATGTATACGTGTTCTATAAATTGCATTAATCGGGAGATTTGAAGTAATAAGTCGGATCATCGTGTTGTATTTGGGTAGCACCCATTGGGAGGCAAGGGTCTCGCCAATATAGGTTCTGGTATATGTGTGTGTATTGTTGTAATTGCATTGTAAGACCGACTGGGAAGGAATAAGATCTCCAGGACGGCTTTGCCAAGTTTGACATGTAGGTCTGGGCGAGTACTGTGGTTTCTACGATATACGGGCAACAGGGGAGACGGAAGTGCCGTGTCCGAACCGAGCCGCGTATGACCAATCCCAAGTGTCAGCTAGCATTGCTTATCTCCGACATATAATTAAGTTGTTGTAATCGCAGTGTAAGACGGGATGGGTACTGAGCCGTTTCTAGGCTCACTCTACGACTATTCCTCTCAAAAAAGGTAAATGGTAAGACTGTACGAGAGGTAACGAGAGGTATTTAGTTGCTCTGGCGGTCACTAGATGGATCCTCTTCCTGGTTTGACAAGTTGCACGAATGATAGTTGCATGATTTGCTGGTAGAGCGCAGTCTGAGTCTACTTGCTAGAAACTTATGGACATTTGTTCCGTTTTTGTAATGGTTCGGGAAGAAAGGAGGCTTGCCCTCCTTATTTAAAGTCCCGATATGTTAATCTGAACATCGAGAGTATCTGATCTGGTGGTGATATTACTGAAAGTTATTTTTTGGAAGCTTTATTTGATACATAACATCTGTGTGGGAATTAGGCCTAACACCGAAGAGCGAAGTATGGATATGAAGGCATTAATAAAATGAGTCAGTTCGAGCTACGCATGGAGATGTTTAATGAAGATTTGTTCCTACTTGGTAGTATTTTAACATGTTAACTGGGTTAACTGATGGAATTAGATTGAATGATGTCGCCGTATAATATTGGTATGCGTATATATTTCAGTAAGTATAATGTGCGCAAAGAAATGACCTGAAGTAATGCTATTATATTTAATTCTTGGATTGGAAGTGTGATGGCCTAGCTGAGAAGTAGTGTTTTAATTTATTGGTCAGTCTCGTAACTTCTCACTGTAATAGCCGACATATATCTAGTGCGACGCAGTTAATGGTTTTTTAAATAACCTCTATTTTATTGTAATGTTTTCCCTCTTTAACTACGTGTTAGAATGGTCCTTATGATCCCGTGTAATTTATTACTTTATTCTGTTCTTTGACCCATGTAGTATCAGCAGCGCTGTAGGAGTTTCGTATGTCTTTTGTCAACTGTCATGGCAGCTCTGAGATTATTAAGTATGTAGGTCGACAATAAGGAAGAAGATATGAGAAGATCGTAGAGAAGCCATTAGAAGATTACGGTTTGGGATCTCTAATCATGTCATTTGCGATTGCTTGTATGATTTGTTTCATTTTTACTTGGGCGATATGGTGAATGTAATGAATTGAAGTAATGAAGATGTATGATGAAATATTTATTTTGAAGTCATGTATTACGATCCTACGAGATTCCGTATATCCACTGATAGGTCAATCTTGTCTTCGATTTTAAGAGGTTGTCGGCTAGAATGAACTAATGTGAGAAATATATTATGACAAAAGGGAAAGCGATTGGGATACCCTTCAGAAGTGAGTACTCTTCCTGGTCCAGAACGCACACCTTTCTTGTTGTATTTTCTATGTGTATGTAATTAGCCTATTTTCAATTTTGAAAAAATAGGCTTATGAGATCACCTTTTGTCCGTGTGTGTGTGCGTGTGTGTGTGTGAGGTGTGTGTGTGTGTGTCCCTAATAAAATCTAAACGGCTCGAGCGATTTCAATGAAACTCGGTAAGTTAATAGCACTATTCCCGGCGACCTCGACCGTGCCCTTCAAATTTTGTTACGTCTCACCAATCCAACATGGCGGCTGTGCGAAATATTTCACTAGCATTCAATATCTCCGAAACTATTACCGATATCGCCCTGAAATTGTGTACGGTGATAAAGTGCACTACTAGAAGTTCACCTGTGAGACTTTCAAAAACCTGGTGACTACAAAACCAACATGGCGGCCAAGCGAATTTGAGACTTTTAAATAGACTTTTCTCGCGATTTAACTATCCAAACGTAATGAAACTTGGTACAGCAAATGTTTATACACATTGTAATGCACTGGAGTCTAATTTAGTTCAATTTTTTACATAACCTCAAAATGGCGGCTGTGCGAACTATTTAAACTGACATTCTATATCTCCGAAACTATTACAGATATCACCCTGCAATTTTGTACGGTGATAAAGGGTACTCATACAAGTTTACCTATGTATATTTCATAAACCTGTAAAGTACAAAACGAACATGGCGACCAAGCGAATTTGAAATATTTTAATAGACTTTTCTCCTGATTTAACTCTCTGAGCGCAGTGAAATGTGGTACAGTAAATGATTTTGCACATTGTAATGCACTGCTATCTAATTTAATTCAATTGTTTACATAACCTCAAGATGGCGGCTGTGCGAAATTTTAAAATTAAGTTTTTATTTCTTGTGTCGTAATCATGCGATAAAAGTGAAAGTTTGAATAATGAACCTAGGCAATAATTGTCCTTGAATGTTACATAACTCTATGGCCTATACATATAGCAATCCTAAATGGCGAGCTTCCGAAATATTTCAACGGATCTCATTATCTATGAATCTTTTACAGCAACCAAACTGAATTTTTTTAATGATCATAGAGACTATGAACATATGTTCACCTATAGGACTTTCAGTAACCTGGTGAGCACAAATCCAACATGGCGGCGACGCGAAGTATAAATATTTAAATGGACGTATCTCGCGAATTAACTATCCGAGTGCCGTGAAACGTTGCACGTTTAATACTAATACAAATGTTGATCCACTGGCATCTAATTTTTTCAATTGTTTGCATAATTACAAGATGGCTGCTGTGCGTAATTTTAAAATCTCGTTTTTACTTCTTGTGTTCTAATTATGCGATTGAAGTTTGAATACCACACGTACACAATAATCTTAATGTAATAGTACAAAAATAAAAATCCAACCTGGCGACCATCTGAAATATTTAGACGGTTCTCAATATCTACGAATATATCACAACAATCAAACTGAAATTTTGTATGTTGATAGAGGCAATTAACATGAGTAGGATATATGAAAATAGGCTGTATAGTTCTTCATGGAACTATTTGTTTATGTTTGTTTTTAAATGTCTTGGAATTGTAAAGCTTTGTTGAATATAGATGTACGTTGCAAATGAACCTCTGTATTATTTTCAAGTGTAGGTCTAGGGGACGGTCTCAAACAGATCTTCTGGGTAGCATTGTAAAAATATGGGTCCGGTCCTTCCAATGTATATTAGTCCTTCTTTGAGGGGGACGTATCAGGTACGATTGTGAATCTCCATAGCGCATTGCCTGTATTGAATGCGCGTCGTTGTCATCTCCTAATTAAATGCAAAGTTATATGGAAACACGTAGTAATGTTATGACAAAATGAGGAAGCAGTATAATTTGCAGTGATAAAAGCTTGGATGTCCATAGAGAAAGGGGAGAGATGTACACAGTAGTAGTCACGAGGGAGCGAGTAAATGAATGGTCTAGACAGAGGATTGTGGGGTCGTAAATTTTAAACTAACAGGTTGAAGAGTAGGGGGAGGTAAATGACCGACCTTGTACCGCATGTAGTAAGGGGCTCGAGGGAAGCCGCAAAATGAGTGCTTTGTAAATAGACTTTCAAAGGATCAGGCGCGTATTAGTAATTATCAGCTGTAAAGATATATTTTTGATTGAAAAGTGCTACAGTAATATAAACCATATATTTGTATAGCTGGGATTCAGACGAGTGTCCAGCTAAAATATGAATAAATTCTATAATATTTGACGAAATGGTCAAAGTAATATTGTTGATAACATATTGAAAAAAGTGAAGTAAAGCCCTGAAGGGAATCAAAGTATAATAAATGTCCTACAAGCCTTATATGAAATTTGAAAGTGTGATAGATACGCTCTATATCTAAATGAGTAGTAATTTCCAGTTAAAGGAGTATCAATGTTTGTAAGAGAGGGAATTTAAGCAAGATAATTTTTGAAATGATTTGGTTGAAGGAAGTTGATTTTATTTTATTGACTGATTGATTGATTGGAGTGATTCCAAGTATGTTTTGTTCAATTTTTGATTGTATTTTGTTTTTGGGTGCTTCCTTAAAGCTAATAAATCCATGTTAACGTAAGATGTGAGTATTCAATGTATACTTGTTGACCTAAAAGTGCTTCCATATCTGAATGTACGGTCATACGGTGGGATGAACGTAACACCCCCGAATGCCGTGAGTTTAGTCTGGGTTATGACCAAACATTCTCCATCTATTGACGGGTACAGTATAATACATTCAAACTTTGCGTTTGGGTGTGCTCGTTCGCGATATAACAGTGAGAACAGGTGTTGCTTCGCTGCGTTAGGCAGGCACGCTTGCTAACATTCGGAACGGACTGTGTCGTTGGACAGTAATATTTTTCATGCTATCGAAATACCGTGAGTGAATTTAGAGCATTCAGGAGGCTCATATTAGCTCGTCAACAGAACAGTGAACTGACAATACTGTTGTGATACTCTACAATTATACAACCATGGAATATTCTATTGAGTCGAGGGGAATATCCGACCAATTATTTCAATATGACATTTTGAAGTGCTAAGCACATGGCAAGAACACAACGATAAGGCAGAATTGAATATCTGGAGTAATCTATGCTAGAAAAATGGATAAAATCAGCATGAGATTATTCTACAAAAAGAGACACAAGGAATCTTTTTATATTATTCTGGAAAGAAATACTTCTACGAGATGATTCAGCAAACAAGAGTGATGCCGTTTACAATCCCTGCGCATCAAACCCAGTCCAGAGATGTTCGAGTGAGGGGTGTCCAAGGTTCGTGGTCAGCTGTTCGAGCGAAGGAGGTGACAGTTCGATCGCTGGTTCAAGGCCAGGCCGATCCTTTTCAACATCTGGATGGAGGTTCGATCTCTATTGGAACAATGTGTTCTTATACACGTTATTCACCAAGACGATATTATAAGGTAGCTGGAAGATTCATTATTGGTAGACAGTTGAATTAGAAGTATTATTAGATGATCCTTTTTCACCATATTTTAATAGTATGTTGAAAATGAGCTAGTGGATTAATCATGACGCTTCTGTTATTTTTGTCTACTAATTTATTTAAGGGTTTGATTCGATAACGAATGTTCCTTCAGTCAATTTTTGTAGATAATAACTCATGTATTTTGACTTTTGATCTTCGACATTTAAATTTTTGGAAATAAGATTCGAGCATTTCAATTTGTGAGAAGAAATACGTTAGGAGAAGACTTCAGTATTTATATAGAAGATTTTGTACAAAGAAGAAGAATATTTAGAGCATTTATATGAACATTCTGCAAGATTGATTCTCTAGCTTAGTGAATTTACAGAACATTATTAATTCGTCGATACATACAGCATTGTATTTCGATTGACTCTATGATACTTCGTAAATAAGAGTGTGATTTGAAATCATGTGATCTTATAAAGTTTATCTTCGCAACATTTTGACAGTTAGGCAATTATAGCCATTTTTAGTAAGCTATGAAGGAATAGTTTGATAGATTGGAGAATTTTAGTTTCCACTATTAGTTATTTCGAGTTTGCTTAGTCCTTTTCTGATTTCGTTTTATTCTAATGGTTTTATCGCATCCTATTAATATTAGGCATTTCTCCATGGTGTAGAATTTAACGATTTTCTTAAGAGGCTGACTTATTTCGAGTTTTTGTTGCGGAACTGAATTAAATCTCAACTTCAACGTATATACAAATTGGTAATGAAGAAATTTTTGATAAATGAAATTCAATTGTGAAATGAATTATCTTAAATATAAAAGTGAAAGTCTGTATGTATGTGGGTGGGTTGGTTCCGTATACAAATCTACACCGTTCCACCAATCTCAACCAAATTTTGCGTACACATAGTTTAGGACCCGGAATGAACCGCTGGCTACATGAATTTTCGATAGTCTTTCTCATTCTTCTGATTTCGGCCTTTTTGCACTCAAGCACAGGCTAATCAAATCATAAAATATACTCATGAAGGAATGGCAAGGCAGATAGTTTCCATGGCAACATAGCTCAAGTCGAGACACGGCCGACTGGATGCCATTCGCGCTCTGCACTACCGGTATAGAAAATGAGTATCTTTACTTGAAATCCCGTTAGTTACTCAACTACTCACACAGCACTGTCAACCGAGTTTAGCATAACAAAGACTTGACACTATCTTCTACTATATATTTGTCAAATACCACTCACTCACTCATCCATTCATCACGAAGTCTCAGAAACCACCAAACGGATTGGAATTTAAATTTGGTATGCAGCTTCCCCAAGGCCCGCAAATGCCCAATAAGAGAGGATTTGTGGATATTCAAGTTCTTAAGGGGTGTTAACGGGATAGGCCTGCATTTCGTTGAATAGCAATATCTGCCGATTGGTTTCATTGGGGGATATGATACTCGGCATATAAACTCATCATCAAAAATAAGAAGACATGTGTCTGAGGGTTTTTCGATGTGGTGTATATTATGAGGTGAAAGGGGTGAAAAGTGGGGATTGAAAGATTCCTAACAAAGCGTGTATCTCTTAAACGACATAGGCGAGGAGTTTGAAACTCAGTGAAAAATATCAACATAAAAAAGAAGAAAATAAGTGTTTGACCGTTTTTTTTCATAAATCCAATTAAAGGGGCCCATGGGGTGGGGTGAAATACTGAGGGGAAAAATACCAGGAAAGAAAGTGTCCTAACTGATTGACTGACTGACTCACTCATCAAACTCAGGGGAAAAAACTGCTTTCAAGTAAGTAAACAGTGGTTTGACAGTTTGTTTGCATAAATAAAATTTAAGGGGTTCATGGGGAAGGGTGAAATTCCGAATAAAGAAAATTGAAAGAAAATGTCGTGACTCACTCACTCACTCACTCATCATCGCGCAGCCAAAATTATTGAAGTTAGAAACATGACAGTTTGGGGATATGCTCATTGTATGTCAAAACCTTCTATTGAGGGAGGATTTTTGGATATTCAGGTTCTAAAGGGGTCTTAAGGGGGTTAAACCTGCATTTCATTGAATAACAATATCTCCCGATTGGTTTCATTGGGGGATTTGATACACGGCATACAAACTCACCATTAAAAAGTAAGAAAGCACGTGTCTGAGGGTTTTTCGATGTGGTGTATATTATGAGGTGAAAGGGGTGAAAATTGGGGATTGAAAGAATCCTAACGGAGCGTGTATCTCTTAAACGACAGAGTAGAGGAGTTTGAAACTCAGCGGAAAAAAATCAGCATAAAAAATAAGTAAATATGTGTTTGACCGTTTTTCATAAATCCAATTTAAGGGACCCATGGGGAGGGGTTAAATTCTGGGGGGGGGGACAGGAAAGAAAGTGTCCTAACTGATTGACTGACTCACTCACTCATCAAACTCAGGGGAAAAACTGCTTTAAAGTAAGTAAATAGATTTTCGACCTTTTTTTATCAATCAAATTGAAGGGGTTCATCGGGAGGGGTGAAATTCTGAAGAAAATAATAATTGAAAGAAAATGTCCTGACTCATTCACTCACTCATCATCGCCCAGCCAAAAATATTGAAGTTGGAAACATGGCATTTCGGGGATATGTTCGCGTTATGTCAAAACCGTACACTAAGGGAGGATTTTTGGATATTCAGGTTCTAAAGGGGTCTTAAGGGGGTTAAACCTGCATTTCATTGAATAACAATATCTCACGAGTGGTTTCATTTGTGGATGTGATGCTCGGCATATAAACTAATCATTAAAAATTAGCAGACAGGTGTTTAAGGATTTTTCGATGTGGTGTATTGTTATGAGGTGAAAGGAGAGAAAAGTGGGGGTTGAAGGATTCCTAACGGAGCATGCAGGCCTATCTCTTAGACGACATAGGCGAGAAATTTGAAACTCAGCGGAAAAATAACAGCTTAAAAAGTAAGTAAATCTGTGTTCGACCGTTTTTTCATAAGGTAATTTTAGGGGCCAATGGAGTGGGGTGAAATTATGGGGGGAAAAGGAGAGAAAGTGTCCTAACTGAATGACTAACTCACTCACTCATCAAAGTCAGGGTAAAAAGACAGCTTAAAAATAAGTTAATAGGTGTTCAAGCGTTTTTTCATCAATCCAATTGAAGGGGCCCATGGGGAGGGATGAAATTCTGGTAAAAATAATTGAATGAAAATGTTCTGTCTGACTCACTCACTCATCACGCCCAGCGAAAACTATTAAAATTGGAAACATGGAATTTTGGGAGTATGTTCGCTGTATGTCGAAATCGTCAACTAAGGAATGATTTTTGTTTATTCGGGTTTTAAAGAGGTGTTAAGGGGGTAAACGTGCATTTCATTGAATAACGATATCTCATGAGTTGTTTCTTTGGGGATGTGATATTCGGTATAGAAAATAATCATTAAAATAATCAGATATATGTCTAAGGGTTTATCGATGTTGTGTATATTATGAAGTGAAAGGGGCGAAAATTGGGGGTTGAGGGATTCTTAACGGAGCGTGTATCTCTGAAACGACATAGGCGAGAAGTTTGAAATTTGGCGGGAAAAAACAGCTTAAAATACAAGTAAATAGGTGTTCAACCGTTTTTCCATAAATCCAATTTAAGGGACCCTTGGAGAGGGGTGAAATTCTGGGGGAAAAAACAGGAAAGGAAGTGTCCTAGCTGATTGACTCACTCACTCATCAAAATCAGGGGGAAAGCAGCTTTAAATAAGTAAATAGGTGTTCGACCGTTTGTTTCATAAATCCAATTTAAGGGGTTCATGGGGAGGGGTGAAATTATCAAAAATAAATGAAAGAAAATGTCCTGACTGACTGACTCACTCATTGTCGCCCAGCCAAATTTATTGAAGTTAGAAACATGAAATTTTGGGGATATATTCGTTGTATGTCGAAAACGATCACTAAGGAACGAGTTTTGGATATTCAGGTTCTTAAGAGGTGTTAAGGGGGTAAACGTGCATTTCATTGAATAACTATATCTCACGAGTGGTTTCATTTGGGGATGTGATACTTTGCATATATTGTGCCCTTTTAACAAGAAATATGCAAATCACAGTATACCAGCAATGCTCAAATCGGGATTTTCGGGGTTATGGTATGTTCTCCCACTATGTGACCCACACATTTTGGATCAAATAGAGGATACACTTCCTAAAATAAAAACAAAATCAACTCCTATTATAAAACATTTAATTTACCCAAATATATGGCGCTAGAAACAAAATAAACAAATAAACTACTGACCAATTCTTCTAACTTGTTCAGAGTGAACAAGGATTACATAAAAATCAAACAAATATTATTTTAAAATACATGGTTTCCTTCAAACCAACAAACTTATAATTCTTTTCACTTCCATAAAGTATCCCTTTTAAAGTTCAGTACAATCACGAGCTCCAATGGCTCGATACTTTCCAATATGAACGGTGTCATTCTTTTACACACCTCAATATCTATTTTATAAATTTCTTATAATCAAAACAATATATAATCGTATTTTAAGTACATGTTACTCCTTTACTTAAATTTTTGGGCATTCCACAATGTTCTCACGTTACCACCCCTCCCAAGTTAACAAATTCACCACAGTGATCGGGAAAAATACCTGTGTACTCCAGAGTTACAGAAGACTACTTGAACAAAGTCAAATATTAAGATCACTCCCGAAATCTAACTGTCCTCATTGAACTCGTGAAATCCTACATCAATACAACATTACATTAGGGATTTTTATTTATTTGTCTTAAAGGACCATTATCCCGTAAGAAAGCTACGATCTGAACTGGCAAGCGGTACTTTCATCTATAAGAACCTCGGTTCGAATCCCGGGTCATTAACAAATTCTAAACACTCACTGTGTATTATTACTTCCAAGAGACGGTTCTCTCCGACCTACCACACTTACAATAACGAGGGGTCGGACCGTAACCACTTGGCGCGATTTATTGCCTAGAGGGGAGGCCTCAAGCCTTGCCCACACGGGACAGCTACATTCATGCTTTTAAAACAGCTATTTCTTCTACACAGTTCTCTGGACAGACTTGGCGTTTCTTTCATTTATTTTAACAACATTATTTAGGTTCATAGACCACTTTCGTAACCTTGGCATTTATTAATTATGAAGTGTCATCATTGATGGGTAAGAATAATTCAATACAACAACAATATTTAGGGCTTCACACAAACGAACCTTGGTTCGATTCTTCCACTACCTCGGGAACTACATCCCATACTGGAGGACTTTAATTCGCGGCTTAGGGCGACCTCGGTCTAACCTGCGCTCATCAATACAATAAATTCACGCCCTTTATACAATGCCTCGTGATCCACATCACTATATGGAGGACTTTATCATAGCTCAATTACCGCAATCAACTGTCCCTCATAATTAATTTACCAAGTGCATTTAGATTCAACGCCTTCCTAGCGTGACAATTTACTTTAATGCGCTACATGGCGCTATACATTACTTTAAGGCCAAGCGTCTTCCAAAGAACTGATAAATTCATCAACAACAATTGATCTATATCTCAATTTTTATATTAATCCTCTCCCGTGACAATAATCGCTATACTTTAAGAACATGTATTCACACCATGTCTTTATACTTTTACTAGAGCTCAAAAAGCTATTACTTTCATATAATTCAACTTAATCTTCATTTATATAGTTTTTATTATTATTATTACGCTTGCTTTCCTAACATTTATCAAATACTCTGATATTTTATCTCATACATTTCCTCTAAAGGATTTATTCATTTCACATAATTATTTTATAATTTCTCAATTTTTATTTGTTCAGACCGCGCTCTTATTCTGTTATTTGTTATTCAAAAACATCCCTATTTCTCAAACTCAGGTGGATTGTACACAAACATTTCCCAACACAAAACATAATGAAAATGGTTACTTACATGTTCAGATCGGTCCACGACCGTACTTTCCAACGATGTTTCATTTCGCCCACAATTTGTGATTAAACCATCTTGCACAAATTCATTTCATACACTGACATATCTTGACACACATATAACTCATATACATTAACCACTGGTAACATTTTAAAATACACTTGTGTATTCTTCTATGATACACAATAAAATCACTGAATCATTATTCTTTAACACAAATTTTATATATTTACACTACACAGATTCTAATCACTAAGGCTTTTATTAGGCCTTTCACACGTGATTTCTTGACTCCCCGTCTCCAAGGGTGAAACTAGTAAATGTCGGCTTCCTATCTGACCAGAATGTGAAAGTCTCGAACAATCTACCTCTTACCTGGAATAATACTCCTTCAAATCCGGTATCCTGACGATCAGCTATTATTATTATCAGCTCGAAACTGCCTCTTTCTAGACCCTATTGGTTGGTCTAGCGAAAGTCTGTCTTGTTCAGGTCCCCCAGATAATCTATCGGTGACCTATTATTTCTAGCATCTAATACTCCTCGTAACTTAATGCTTTTTATAGTTCGTTTGTTTCCTTGAAGCAATGTCTAGAATTTACTTCTCCTTTCTGATTATTCTGTTCTCGAATTCCTATCTTTTCAGAATACTATGCGAACCTTATTCAGTCTGACCCTGATCGGGTTATTTAAAGTTGATAGAACGTTTATCTCGCTGTTATGGTACTTCAAAACGTTACGATACTTTCGGTCGTTTAATTGAACTATATTTTGAAGACCTATCGCCTGTGCTCTAAGTTCGCAGCCTGCTTTGACTGTAATTACTGAACTTTTCACTGTAAGATTGATACTGGCGGAACTAGATCCTGTATTTTGATTTTCCTAATTCTCCACACGGCGATACTATAATGATACTTATCGGCCACTCCTTACGGGTGCACGTTGGTTGTCGATACAGCGACGCCCTCGGGCTGTCGGATACTGTCTATACGATGTGATACAGCGTCTCCCCTCAAGGACTGCTTGTAGACTGCATGATTGGCTTGGTTCTGCCAGGACTTTTATACTCTTTGGCTACAAAAAGATAAAATCCACGTCTTTTCCAGAACCAACTTCTGAAATAATGGTCGCACACATATAAGAATTATATCTCTGGAAAGCTTGTTTTCTAAACGTAAAATGACCTCTCTGCACATGAAAATCGATCGTGCAGTTCTGAGATATTAAACAAAATTTGGTCCTGAGCTGTGTGGGTGTTACAGTTGATTTTAATTCCCCCCTCCTCGGGTCTCGGGGAACCCCCAATGACGTATGGCCACGTCTGCACATCTTATCTAGGCCTTTATTATAACATCTCTCTCCACACAAAAATCTCTAATCCGAAATGATTCACAATGATGTATTTCTTTAGTTAATATTATTCTTGCAAATGGGTTAAATCTAATTATTCTTCTTCTGGCACATCTGCGCGGTTGCCATTTTACTGCAATCGTAAGGTTAATTTCCGAAACAAGCTCTTCGTCTCTCCGACGGAAAATTCCACTCGTTCTAATTATAGCTATGATAGGCTCCGAGCGATGCGTCATGCGTGATCTCATTTCCTGGCCACCTGGCTCCTGTCTCTTACACAACGTTATGCTTGCTTTCTTGTATACAATCTTTCTATGTTCCTCTGAAGACTGTATCTTTCTTTCCTTACTTTCACCAAAATACATGGATTGGTCCCCTTGAACCAATGGTACTTGGGTTCATCTCTCCTCTCCTTAGGTAAATAAATTTTCGAAAAATTTTGAGAAAACTTATTTCATTTGTTTATAAACTCTTATTTTCTTTAATTGTCGAAGCCATCCTAACATTTCTCAGTACCTTTTGTTCTTTATTCCTTTAAAATCCTCTTCCTCTCTGGCTTGTTTTGGGTCTACAAAATTCCCATTTATTCATTTCCCTTAGCGGGCGTCTCCACTCAGGGCTATAAATTACTCGTCTCGTTCGGGTATTTATGAGTCTTCCCCTAGTCTGGCGTGCCCTCCAAACTTGAGTCAGACAATTTTGTTTCCTTTCTTGTTTCATAAGACGGGCATTCTGCCGGCCAGTCTCTCTTTTCTCATTATGTACTGTCAACCTATTGACCTTCTTTTAATACTTTACGGGTGCATACGGCTTTACCCGTTGCTTTTTCATTATTGCTTTCAGAATCCAGGTCTGTAAAATTTCTTTTGTTTTTTTATGAGCTCGGACTATCCTTACCCGACTCTTCTCGGCTTTCTTCCGTTTTCCTCATCTCTTCTTGAGATGGCATTTCAAGGAAAAATCCTTTTATTCTCTTACTTTTTAACGGGTGCATACGGCTTAACCCGTTGCTATGCTTGAGTAATCTTTTTCCTTCATCTTGCATCGAGATGGCATTTTCAAAAAGTATTTCTTTTTCCTACTTTTCCAATTCCATAGTTCCTTCATATCTTCTTCCTTTCTCCTCCTTCTATTATTCCATTTCTTCCGACGAACTTTCAAACTGAAAAAAGGCTTGTGCGTCTTTTTTCTCCAAGGCATTGTTCGCCATCTCTCCTCCTCTCCTAATTTCTATAGGGTATCCATTCTCTTGTAAACCTATTACATTTTGCGGTGGTCTTCCTCTTTCCTGATTTTCTTCAAAAACTCCTCTTCTCTTTTCTCCAATAACTCCCATAGTCTCATCTTTTCCTTGGAGGTTTTCTTTGCTCTCATTTGGATCTGTTTCCAATTCTCTTTTCTTTCTTTGACATCCCTGATATTTTCTTATTAATTCAAGGATCTGGGCTTTCCATTTTCCTTCTTTCCCTTGTATCTTATCTTCCTTATCCTCATTATTTTCTTCTGGGTTTTCCTTTTTAATTTCTGTGAAATCTTGCCCCTCTGCTTCCATCTGTGCCTCAACGACATTTTCTATTATAGTTTCATTTAATTTCTCCGTTTCTTCCGGAATTATTATTTCCGTTTCCCCAGCTTTTACTTCTTTTGTTATCTCTTGTTCTGGGTTTTTCTCTTGCTCTTCAAGCTCCACCTTTTCGTAAAAATGATCTTCTTCACTTTGCAGCTCGTTTTTATTTCGGCTGTCGTCCTGACCTTGAGTTCTCATTTCCTCTTGAGTCTCCATTTGTTTCTCAGGAGGGATCACCTTGCCTTTCTCAATTTCCACTGGAGTCATTACGATTTCTACTTCCTTTTCTTCTTCTTCTTTTCTAATATCAGTCTCAGGCTCTTGCATCTTGACTTCTTGTTTTTCTACAATTCCTGTTTTATTTTCAGCTTGTACAACTATTTCATTGGACCGATGGTTCTGTACTACGATATCTCCCCTATCTTTATCTTCCGGGAATCGACTGAATCTATTTCCTAATGCTTCACTACTACTGATAATATCATCCCGGTATGTCTGATACCCTCTCCTACTTGAATCTAACTTGTCCATTACCTCTTTCTGCACACCTTGGATCTGGGTTACAAGTTCATTTTTACTCCCGTCTACATTCTCTTTACAAGTTTTTTCCATGTTACTTAATTTAGTTTCTATAGAACCAAAATTATCTTCTAAATTTTTAAAATTTTCTTGACATTTAGCTTGGGATTTTACCGTACTTTCCTCTAAGGTCTTTATTTCGCCTTGCAATTCTGACTTAAGTAAATTATTTTCCTTTTGAATTTCACTTACGATTTCCCCTTTTAACTCAGTTAACTTAATCCCAAATTCAGTGTCAAAACCTTGAAATTTGTTATTCATTGTCTCTTCAAATTTCTCATTTATATTACTTTGTATTTTAGTCTCCATGACCTCTAGTTTGGTGTTCATGGCTTGACTTTTCAAAACATTATCAGCTATCATCTTCTCCTGAAACGAATGCAATTTATTTTCAAGTTTAACTTCCATTACTCCTAGTTTATCTTCCCAATCCTTGGATTGTGCTAAAAATGATCTGAATTCTCTGTTTTTATACTATCCAATTTATTTTCTATCTCAGCCTTCAATGTACTATTCATGTTGATACAATCGGCTTGGATAGATCCTAACTTTTGATTTATGGATTCTAACTTTTTGTTATTTTCATCCTGTTGGAGGCCCAATGTATTGTCTATCGTTTCAAATTTATTGTTTATAGCCTCCAACTTTTCCTTGCTATCGGCTTTTAAAGCGTCCAAAAGCTCCTGCCTCTCTTCCCTATTCTCTGCTTTTGCATCTTTATTACTTTTCGTATTTATTTTTATCATCTCCTCCCTAGTCTTTTGGAAATGCTCATCCAAACACTCCTTTATCTCCATCATCGTACACATCTTACCCACAATATAAAAATACAGTGGGCTACTATGCCACATCGCTGGTACATGCTTGAGAGATGGTAATCCGAACTCTTGTGTCCCAATTTCCAAAATTTTTACCTTGGTACGGGTGTTTACTAGAACGTACCCTTTTGATATACTCATTCAATGTCAAAACCTTTATGGAAGTGTTTAAAAATTCAAAATTTTGAAAAACCTTAAAAAAAATGAAAATTTTGATTTTTCGAGAAAACTAGGGTTTTCCCTAGGAAAACTCATCCCTGCGTACTGGGCGCCAAAAACAGATGAGTTTAGGGGGGGGGTTAATCGAGGGCTGCTCGGTATGAGTTTCCAGGGACCCATGCGGTCAGTTAATATTATATGTTGTAGCTATTCCTATCATTATTTTTACTTTTACATGATATGACCGTCTTAAGTGTTCCTCTAATTATTAATCCAAGCACAGTACTTCTATGCCCCCTGTGCCCTTTTAACAAGAAATATGCAAATCACAGTATGCCAGCAATGCTCAAATCGGGATTTTCGGGGTTATGGTATGTTCTCCCACTATGTGACCCACTCATTTTGGATCAAATAGAGGATACACTTCCAAAAATAAAAACAAAATCAACTCCTATTATAAAACATTTAATTTACCCAAATATATGGCGCTAGAAACAAAATAAAGAAGTAAACTACTGACCAATTCTTCTAACTTGTTCAGAGTGAACAAGGAATACATAAAAATCAAACAAATATTATATTAAAATACATGGTTTCCTTCAAACCAACAAACTTATAATTCTTTTCACTTTCATAAAGTATCCCTTTTAAAGTTCAGTACAATCACGAGCTCCAATGGCTCGATACTTTCCAATATGAACGGTGTCATTCTTTTACACACCTCAATATCTATTTTATAAATTTCTTATAATCAAAACAATATATAATCGTATTTTAAGTACATGTTACTCCTTTACTTAAATTTTTGGGCATTCCACAATGTTCTCACGTTACCACCCCTCTCAAGTTAACAAATTCACCACAGTGATCGGGAAAAATACCTGTGTACTCCAGAGTTACAGAAGACTACTTGAACAAAGTCAAAAATTAAGATCACTCCCGAAATCTAATTGACCTCATTGAACTCGTGAAATCCTACATCAATACAAAATTACATTAGGGATTTTTATTTATTTGTCTTAAAAGACCATTATCACATAAGAAAGCTACGATCTGAACTGGCAAGCGGTACTTTCATCTACAAGAACCTCGGTTCGAATCCCGGGTCATTAACAAATTCTAAACACTCACGGTGTATTATTACTTCCAAGAGACGGTTCTCTCCGACCTACCACACTTACAATAACGAGGGGTCGGACCGTAACCACTTGGCGCGATTTATTGCCTAGAGGGGAGGCCTCAAGCCTTGCCCACACGGGACAGCTACATTCATGCTTTTAAAACAGCTATTTCTTCTACACAGTTCTCTGGACAGACTTGGCGTTTCTTTCATTTATTTTAACAACATTATTTAGGTTCATAGACCACTTTCGTAACCTTGGCATTTATTAATTATGAAGTGTCATCATTGATGGGTAAGAATAATTCAATACAACAACAATATTTAGGGCTTCACACAAACGAACCTTGGTTCGATTCTTCCACTACCTCGGGAACTACATCCCATACTGGAGGACTTTAATTCGCGGCTTAGGGCGACCTCGGTCTAACCTGCGCTCATCAATACAATAAATTCACGCCCTTTATACAATGCCTCGTGATCCACATCACTATATGGAGGACTTTATCATAGCTCAATTACCGCAATCAACTGTCCCTCATAATTAATTTACCAAGTGCATTTAGATTCAACGCCTTCCTAGCGTGACAATTTACTTTAATGCGCTACATGGCGCTATACATTACTTTAAGGCCAAGCGTCTTCCAAAGAACTGATAAATTCATCAACAACAATTGATCTATATCTCAATTTTTATATTAATCCTCTCCCGTGACAATAATCGCTATACTTTAAGAACATGTATTCACACCATGTCTTTATACTTTTACTAGAGCTCAAAAAGCTATTACTTTCATATAATTCAACTTAATCTTCTTCTTCTTCTTCTTCTGCTTTTACGGCCTCATTGGACCACTTCAGTCAATCATTTCTTGGTCCTCTTCTTCAGTAAGTTTCCTTTCCGAGTCGCCCAGTAGCTCTTCATTCGCTCTGATCTTCTCAGGCGTTCCTCATCTGTAAATACCCTTTTTACGGTATTACGTTTGTCTATTTTAGCCTGAAATCTTATTTTTATATCTCTCAGTTTTTTTAATTTTGTTGTTTTGTTTTGCAAGTCATCCAAGGTTATTTCCAATTCTTTCATATCTTCTCTAATTTCCTTAATCCATCCTACTTGTTGTTTTATATTCCAAAGTTTCACTACAATTTTTCTAGATAACCTGGTTTCTGGTGTCCTCATGATGTGACCAAAGAAAGAAAGCCGTTTCTTCCGAATAGTATCAGTGATGGGCTCCAGTTCTCTGTATACCACTTCATTTGTTACTATCCGCCACTGTCCATCTTTCTGATATTTTTTATTTATGCATGTTCTAGCTATTCTTCTTTCTACTTTTAAAATTTTGTCGATTCTGTTTTTCTGAGTAACTTTAAAAAGAGTTTCACTTCCATAGGTCACCTCTGGTTGAATCACCGTCTTGTAATGTTTTAATTTTGTTGCGATTGATAGACATTTTCTTTTATATATAGACCATGTTAATTTTTGGGCTTTTATCATTTTATTAGTTCTTTCTTGCCATGCAGGTTTCTCATCCAAGTTGTAAGTTATAATTTCTCCTAAGTATTTAAATTGCTTCACTATTTTAACTTTCTTGTTATTTACTGTTATGTGATTGATTACAAGTGGATTTGCTACCATTATCTCTGTCTTTTCAAATGATATCTGAAGTCCAATTTTTTGTGCTATATTTTGTAGGCTTATTATTTGATTTTTGGCTTCTTGAATATTATTAGCCAGTAACGCTAAGTCATCTGCGAATCCCAAGCAATTTAAGTCTATTTGATCTTTCTTGGTTCCAATTCTTATGTTCCTAGGATTTTCCCTATACCATTCCCTCATTACATATTCCAAGGCACAATTGAAAAGTAGAGGTGATAAACCATCTCCTTGTCTTAATCCTGTTTTAATCGTAAACGGTTCAGATATTTCTCCTCTGAATTTTACTTTAGATTTGGTGTTTGTTAGAGTTAGTTTTATAATTAATATTAATTTGGGATGAAGTCCGAAATTCCTTAGTATTTTCAGCAATGAAGATCTATGTATACAATCATAAGCTTTTTGAAGTCTACGAAGGTTATGACTTGCTGTTTTTGTCTACGTTTGTAGTAGTCCATTACTAATTTTAAGGTGATTATCTGTTCAGGGCAGCTTCGCCATGGCCGAAATCCACCTTGATATTCCCCTATTTCCAGTTCTAATTGATCTTTACAACGATTATATAGAATTCGTGACATGATTTTATAAGTGATATCCAAAAGGGAAATTCCTCGATAGTTGTCAGGATTTGATTTTTCTCCTTTCTTGTGTAATGGATGTATTATAGTAGTAGTCCAATGGTCTGGCAGTTCTTCTTTGATCCAAATGTTCACTATGCATTGGTGTAATGAAATCTTTACTGGTTCTGCTGCATATTTCCACAATTCTGCAAATGTTTGATCTTCTCCACTCGCTTTGTAGTTTTTGAGCTCTCTCAGCGCTTTGTCGACTTCTTGGATTGTGGGTGGATTTATGTTTTCTGATGGTGTTTTAATAGTGGTGTTTGTATTTATTTGAAGCAGTTCTGGTGGATCTTCGCAATTTAGCAACTTGTTGAATGTTTCTGCTAAAATTTCTGTATTTCTTTTATTACTATGAGCTAACTCGACATTTTTGTCTTTTAACATTAATGTTGGAGGTTCATATCCTTGTAGTTGTTTGCTAAAAATTTTGTAGTAATCTCTTGAGTTTGTTTTCGCGCTATTTGTTTCGATCATCAGAAGTATATCCTTTTGGTATAGCCGTTTAACCCCTCGTATTATTTTTTGAGTTATCTTCCTTTGTTTTATGAGATCCAAGTGTGATTCATCTGTTTTTTGACTTTGATACCGTAACCAGGCTTGATGTCTATCTTCCACTCTATTATCACACTCATCGTTCCACCATTGGTGTTTCTTCCTTGGATTTATTGGGGCTACTTGTTCAGCTATTTGTTTCAATTCGGGAAGTATTTCCTCTAGATCATCTGTTATTTTAATATATCTAGTTCGTTCTTTGTATCCCTTGTTATTTATTAGTTTATGAGGGTCGTATGTTCTCTTCTTTTTTAGGTGAGTTTTTTTCTTTATCAACGGGGTAAATTTAATTTTAATCTTTATCATGTAATGATCCGATCCAGTACCTGTTCCTCTCAGAACTTTCACATTGTAGATCTCCCTGTGATAGTTCTTATCCATAGAAACATGATCTAGTTGCCATTCACCTTTTTTCCAATCTGGATGTTCCCAAGTTTTGAGTTTATTTGGTCTTCTCTTGAAGTAAGATGATTTGGAGATCATATCATGGTTTCTGCAAAATTCCACCAGTCTTATGCCATTCCTGTTTGTTCTTCTCTGTGCTGGCCATTTTCCTATTATGTCTCTATATCTTTTCTCCTTTCCTAACTGGGCATTAAAGTCTCCAATTAAAATTTTGGTGTGACATTTATTTATGTTTGTTGCTGTCTGATCTAAAAGCTCCCAAAATCCCTCCACATCTTCTTTGTGTTCTTTCTTATTATTTTTATCATTAGTTGGGGCATGGGCATTTAGAATGGTATATGTTCTATTTGCAGCTTTTAGAGTTAGTGTCGAGAGCCTAGGGGATAATTCTTTAAATTCTATGATGGATTCAATCATTTTGAGATTGACTACAAATCCTGTTCCGAATTGTGGACATTGCTTCATTACTCTTTTTCCTGGTATTCCCTTGTAAATTCTATACCCTTGTGATTCTATTGGTTCCTGATCGGTGTTTCTCATTTCTTTATATAGTTTTTATTATTATTATTATTACGCTTGCTTTCCTAACATTTATCAAATACTCTGATATTTTATCTCATACATTTCCTCTAAAGGATTTATTCATTTCACATAATTATTTTATAATTTCTCAATATTTATTAGTTCTGTTATTTGTTATTCAAAAACATCCCTATTTCTCAAACTCAGGTGGATTGTACACAAACATTTCCCAACACAAAATATAATGAGAATGGTTACTTACATGTTCAGATCGGTCCACGACCGTACTTTCCAACGATGTTTCATTTCGCCCACAATTTGTGATTAAACCATCTAGCACAAATTCATTTCATACACTGACATATCTTGACACACATATAACTCATATACATTAACCACTGGTAACATTTTAAAATACATTTGTGTATTCTTCTATGGTACACAATAAAATCACTGAACCATTATTCTTTAACACAAATTTTATATATTTACACTACACAGATTCTAATCACTAAGGCTTTTATTAGGCCTTTCACACGTGATTTCTTGACTCCCCGTCTCCAAGGGTGAAACTAGTAAATGTCGGCTTCCTATCTGACCAGAATGTGAAAGTCTCGAACAATCTACCTCCACCCTGGAATAATACTCCTTCAAATCCGGTATCCTGACGATCAGCTATTATTATGATCAGCTCGAAACTGCCTCTTTCTAGACCCTATTGGTTGGTCTAGCGAAAGTCTGTCTTGTTCAGGTCCCCCAGATAATCTATCGGTGACCTATTATTTCTAGCATCTAATACTCCTCGTAACTTAATGCTTTTTATAGATCGTTTGTTTCCTTGAAACAATGTCTAGAATTTACTTCTCCTTTCTGATTATTCTGTTCTCGAATTCCTATCTTTTCAGAATACTATGCGAACCTTATTCTGTCCGACCCTGATCGGGTTCTTTAAAGTTGATAGAACGTTTATCTCGCTGTTATGGTACTTCAAAACGTTACGATACTTTCGGTCGTTTAATTGAACTATATTTTGAAGACCTATCACCTGTGCTCTAAGTTCGCAGCCTGCTTTGACTATAATTACTGAACTTTTCACTGTAAGATTGATACTTGCGGAACTAGATTCAGTATTAGGATTTTCCTAACTCTCCACACGGCGATACTATAATGATACTTATCGGCCACTCCTTACGGGTGCACGTTGGTTGTCAATACAGCGACCCCCTCGGGCTGTCGGATACTGTCTATACGATGTGATACAGCGTCTCCCCTCAAGGACTGCTTGTAGACTGCATGATTGGCTTGGTTCTGCCAGGACTTTTATACTCTTTGGCTACAAAAAGATACAATCCACGTCTTTTCCAGAACCAACTTCTGAAATAATGGTCTCACACATATAAGGATTATATCTCTGGAAAGCTTGTTTTCTAAACGTAAAATGACCTCTCTGCACATGAAAATCGATCGTGCAGTTCTGAGATATTAAACAAAATTTGGTCCTGAGCTGTGTGGGTGTTACAGTTGATTTTTAATTCCCCCCTCCTCGGGTCTCGGGGAACCCCCAATGACGTATGGCCACGTCTGCACATCTTATCTAGGCCTTCATTATAACATCTCTCTCCACACAAAAATCTCTAATCCGAAATGATTCACAATGATGTATTTCTTTAGTTAATATTATTCTTGCAAATGGGTTAAATCTAATTATTCTTCTTCTGGCACATCTGCGCGGTTGCCATTTTACTGCAATCGTAAGGTTAATTTCCGAAACAAGCTCTTCGTCTCTCCGACGGAAAATTCCACTCGTTCTAATTATAGCTATCATAGGCTCCGAGCGTGCGTCATGCGTGATCTCATTTCCTGGCCACCTGGCTCCAGTCTCTTACACAACGTTATGCTTGCTCTCTTGTATAAAATCTTTCTATGTTCCTCTGAAGACTGTATCTTTCTTTCCTTACTTTCACCAAAATACATGTATTCGTCCCCTTGAACCAATGGTACATGGGTTCAATATACTAATCATTAAATATAACCTGACATATGTCAAATGGTTTTTCGATGTAGTGTATATTATGAGGTGAAAGGGATGAAAAGTGGGGGTTGAAAGATTCCTAACGGAGCGTGTATCTCTTAAACGTCTTAGGCGAGGAGTTTGAAACTCGGAGGAAATCAATCAGCTTAAAAAAAGGTGTTCGACCGTTTTTTCATAAATGCAATTTAAGGGACCTATGGGCAGGGGTGAAATTCTGGATGAAAAACGTCCACTGAGGAAGGATTTTTGGATGTTCACTCTCATCGACCAACCAAAACTATTAAAGTTAGAAGAATTATATTTTGGGGATATGTTAGTTGTGTGGCGAAAACGTCTACTAGGGAGGGATTTTTGGGTATTCAGGTTCTAAAGGGGTGTTAACTGGGTTAAACATGCATTTCATTGAATAACAATATGACACGACTATGACGCGAGCGAAGAGAGGCTAAAAATGAGATGGTGTGTGTCTGTGTATTACTCAATCACGCAAGTACCACTGGTCCGATTTACATGAATTTTACATGGAAGTAGCTGATTTACCTAGTTAACTTATAGGTTACTTTTGATTTCAATACTTTGCACTATGGCGACCATTTTAGTGACGTCACTACACCCTTTGGTTTCAACCTTTCATATTTCCATTTCAAATAAAAAGAGAACGCTAAGAAACAGCAAACTTTTCATGGCAGATACGAGGTTTAAAATTACATTTCCTATCCGAAAGGTATCTCCAATGGTTAGGGATTAAAACCTACATTTGTGCTATAAAACACGGTCAACGCCGAGTGGTGTAGTTGGACAAAATGTTCCATCCTTAATCTCCCTCTGCGCCTCACCTCGCCTATCCCCTGTTTTAACTGTCACCTTCACATTTTAATTTATTTATGACGCGTAGCGAAGCACGGGTACTTCAGCTAGTAATTAATAATAATTAAACTACTGTGATAAGTTTTCCGGATATGATCAAACATTACGATATAGTGAATCACGACAGTCCATAGTATTAAATTGAAACTTAAGTAATTTTATACAAGGTGTGGAAGATTAATATACAGGTATTTAATGCTACTTTCGTATTGAATTGGTCAATACAGCATTACTTGAAATCATGTAAGAATATTTCGATATCGGTGGATATCAAGAAACAGTGTAACGATGTGTTTGAAGGAATCTCTAGTGTAAAGAGATTGATATATTGTACTGATTTTTGAATTTTAGGCGAACTGATTGGCAGTCGCTGGATTATATAATGCTAGGATTTATTCGTGATTAAGCACGATTTTTGAAGCCTTTATGCTGAAGTTGAATACTTATCAACCATTGTAATTTACAGATGAATGATTTATAATTTTGGACTGTATTGCTAAATATAAATAATATAAATGTGGAAAACATGAATTCAAGCTTAAATAATGTTGTAATATATTGAAAGAGACTACGATTTAAAATACGAATTATTAAACTACGTTTGATTAACTTGACCGTTTGTCAATTAAGACAGATTTTGACAATATTTACGATACTATGATTTAATAAGAAATCGAATGGGTGAGAAGAATCTTGGCTAGATTCGTAAATAGAAATATTGTGAATATATGTGTATAAATATTTAGTGCTTTAAAAATGATTTCAGATGCATGTGTACAGTTAAATACGATAATGAAATCACATCCGACAATTTCTGCTGACAGATATTTTTGCTAATGTCGCAATGTGGATATCAGCTTCGTCATTTGGAAGACGATTTGAATTTTTGTTTTTGATATTGTCTGATTATGGTCACACAATTCTATAACGTCTTCAGATAATACATTTATTATTCCATTTTAAACAATATGCTGATGTAGTGATTTATATTTATAACAGGATGTGTTAGGAGGACCAGTTGGCAATTTTTTCCAACGTTAGCCATATGCACGAGATTTATTTTGAGATTCTCGAATTCTTTTGGGATAGTTCTTTTCTGTTCTTTTCCACTGGGGTTTTCTTAACACATTCCTTTTTTCTTAATGCGTCCTTATCCATGGTTGATCCACGTTGGTAGAATTTTGGGGGTTTATTTCAGCCGAGTGCTTCCAGATTCGACGATCCAGCGGTTTCTTCGGATTTCAATGGGTAAGACCATGTGGATACGGGTACAGTACCTAACGTAAGGCCACGGCCACTTCTTTCCAAAATCCTACCTCGATTTCAAATGCACACACTATCACAGACATCACAGTGACACAGGCTATCAGATAACTTCTGCTCACACATAAGTATACAGGGCTAAATGACCACGATGTCACGAAGCCCCTAAAGAATCAACAACAATAACTTGTCTCGGTGAGTTAATTAGCAACAATGGACTGGAAAAAGAATCAATGGAAAACAGGAGACTTAAACTAGAAAGACTCAACTTCTCCACTAAGAATATATACAACAAAAGGAACGTCTCCCTTAATGCCAAACTACAACATTACAATGCTGTGATAAAACCGGTGATCTTATATGGTGTGGAGACGGAAAATTTGATGAACCTGGGAAAGCTTCTGAAGATTGAAAGGAGGATATTGGTAGAGGGAACGTACAGACTAAGATCAAACAAGGAGATATATTAAAGTGTGGAAGACTTGGAAACAACAATTAGGAAAAGACGTTTACGTTCCTGTGGACGTATGGTTAGAATGGATCCAACCAGAATAAATAAACACATTTTTGATAAAATATACAATCTGAAGAGCCAAGGGGGTTTAACCAAGCAGATGAAGGAAAAACCCCGGAATGTAGGAATTAAAGATGACGACTGTCGAGACAGAACACAATTCGGGGAAATACTTCCTAACATAAAGGTTCTTGTGGGAGAAAGAGAAAACGCGGGGGTGGAAGATGGACAGCTGAGAGAAAGGCACAACACTCTGAACGAATGAAGGAAGTGTGGAGGAAGAGAAAGGAAGAAAGAACTATGAGAAGGAAATGAAATTATATTTTCGAGGTCCTTAGTTTTGGCTGGTTCGCATAATGTAATGTAATGTGACCGACATTTTGTGAATAATTTAATCTCATACTTCACACAAATGCCCTCCAGGCAAGCAACTCAATATTGAAAAAACCTTTCTAATGCAGGCCTGTCAAGGGAAAATAATCATAATAATAATACTAACGCGTCACAGGTCCAACGATGATGTATACCGAAGGCAAGAACCTCCAATGGACACAATCATCAAGATACGCCTCGAATTCTACGGACACCTTGAGAGAATGAACGAGTCAAGATTGAACAGTGTTCTCCACAGTGTAATCCTGCTAGAAAACAACATCACTGTGGTACCAGCAAGTTAAACAAGATCTGCAAAGCTTTAACATCTCTGAATCAGTTATACAAGACAGACAAGTTTTCCCGAAAATGTTAAAAGAAGACCCACAGATTAAACTAAAGAAAGGTCAGAGATCAAAGAGGTCAGAAGCAGCTACACAACTACAAAGTAAGAAAATGAAGGAGATAATTATGGGCTAGGAAGAAGACTCTTAAGAACGTGAAACCAATCCCAACTCATCAAGCTGAAAACCATTTTGTATACCCTACGTAGTCCATACTTGGCTCATTCGAAGAAAGAAAGAAAGAAAGAAAGAAAGAAAGAAAGAAAGATGAAGAAGAATATAGTATGGCCTGGGTGCCGGGTGCAAGCTTTGTTAATTGACGCCCAGAGGGCAGCATCATGTCGAATTTTATTGCTCCTTGAAGCATTATGAAAGTCAAGGAGATTAGATATCTAAGCTCATTGACACTATAGCGCATTCTAGTAGAGAAATGAGGAACTTTGTGTTGACGGAAAATCCCGAGGTTAATTTTGCCATTATGTACATGGCCTACTGAATTCAAATGGGTTCTTTAACATGCCAACATCGTATGACATGTGTATGTGTATCACTTACTACAGTCAGGAATGAATCAGGGGTTACGTGGGGAAGGTTGGGAGTCGAGGCAGGGCTGCAAGCGAGGAAGATGTTGCAGTAGCGGAGGTAGCGAGCTGGTGGAAGGACGGTCAACGTTGTGCGTGTCGTTGAATGAGACATTAGTGAGCAATAATCAGTAGCTATAACAACTCCTTTTAATCATACTGAGTGTTTCTTATTTTCTATTCTTTAAAAAAGTGTGAGATATCAAACATATCCACTTGCCGTCCGTTGGCGCCGGGGTGGGTACTACTAAATAATTGAATTCCCAAGAAGGGTTGCTTCCGCCACCCACCTCTAATGTTGAGCGTCTTTTTGCCATTCGCACCTTTTCCACAACTGATGTACCGTTCTATTTAAGAAGATAAAATCAGAATCTCATTCTTGCCTTGCTTGAAACTTGGCTTATGATCCATTCCACTACAGCACAGTGTGTTTAGGAAGGGAGTGTGGAGGCGGAGGGGGAGAGGCAAGTCCGTCTTCTCCTCTCTGACAAGAGAAGGTAGTGAGAGGAGAAGCTCCCGGGAGTGGCAGTGGAGCGGGGTAGAACGGGGCTTAGTCTGCCACGGAGCGAATCTCGTGGCAAGCCGTGGCGCCACAGCCACAGGGGGTATGGCTGGACAGGCCTGCTTTAATGGCATAGTTCGTGACACTATCTTCTCGTTGTCTGCCGATCACTTATTATATTTTCGTCCGATTGCCAACTTGAATCCGGTTCATCACTGTATTTTGTCGTTGCTGAATTTGTATTTAATTTTCGTTGTTTTCTTCACACTACGTTTCCAAACGTAAATCACACACTAAACGTTTCTTACGAGGTGGCTGCATGATGACACGCGGTAGACTGAATGATTGTTCACCGGAAACTCAACCCTATCCAGGTTGGTTAGTTCCTCAGTTTAGGGGCTGCGTCAACGCGGTCATGTAGCTCCGTGTACTTTGCGTGTGTGTAGAATCTGTCTGATAACCGGTTGTCACAGTACAGTTTCTCTTTGATTATTTTGTAGGTTAGGATCATGGCTACTCTTTACTGGTAGGATATTATACTTCAGGCCTTAGCGATTTATATATAGAGATTCCTTGCAATAGTTCATCAGTAAAGGAGAAGAGGGTCATGTTTTATTTAATTGATTTTCATATCTGAATATTGGAGCCTCCGTGGCTTAGGCGGTAGCACGCCGGCCTCTCACCACTGGGTCCGTGGTTCAAATCCCGGTCACTCCATGTGAGATCTGTGCTGGACAAAACGGAGGCAGACAGGTTTTTCTCCGGGTACTCCAGTTTTCCCTGTCAAAATTTCATTCCAGCAACACTCTCCACTATCATTTCATTTCATCTGTCATTCATTAAATCATTGCCCCAGAGGAGTGCGTCAGGCCTCGGCAGCCGGCACAGTTCATATCCTCGCTGCTAGATGAGGGCTTCATTCATTCCATTCCTGACCCGGTCGGAGACTGGAAGCAGGCTGTGGATTTTCATTTTTCATCTGAATATTCTCTATTTATGTTGTTGTATTGTTTTTTATTCTATGTTCTTTGTATGAGTGTTTGGTCTATTTATTGTTTTATTATGGAGATTGTAGGAATATTGTAATTTTTATCAGATGGAAAAGGGTGAGTTAGATAGTGTTATGTATGATTATTGAATTTCTCGGTTAGTTGAAGGAATAAGTAAGATGATATGTTTAGCATAGACTAGAAGGTTGGAATGCACCTTACATTTTATGAAGTGATGAAATGCAATATGGGCCATTCTCTTTGGTGATATGAAAAAAAGATCGGTTTTCTATTAGATTGGAATGTATTGTGATAAAAGTGAAAGATGGGCTATTGAGATGGCTGTTGATAAGATGAAGAAAGTTGCAGATTATGATGGGAAATTGGTTTGTTATAGATGTTGGATTGAGAACTTGACGTGTAAAGAAAAAATGATATGTTATGTATTGAAGGAAATATAATATGTTTATATCAAAGAATCCCTCTAGGTACAAATTACCACCACCCCCGAATCATATAAATGTTACACGGTGTTAATTGTTGGGGCTGTATCAGTGTGTGTTATCCGTTTTTAATTCAAGTAGGGAGTGCAAACAATTGATTTTCAAGTAGTTCCAACTATTGCTACCAAATGCCACCGTCAACGACCAACTAGTTATGAACTTTGTTACTAGATGCCACCGCAGTTGGCTCCTGGCGGCGCACGTTGGAACCTAAGAGCGTTTGTCCGGGCCCTTTAACCCTTCAACGTTTGGCACAATTGAGGAAATTGCTTGATTTTACGATTTTACTTTGTCTGCTAAGAAATGTTTTCTACATTAAAACATAACGAAAGAAACAAACAAACGAACAAACATAGAAATATATTTTTAAAATCGATTTTATCCTCCAGGTTGTTTTGTTTTTAAATTCTTTTATCGTATGGCCTCGGGTGCCCGGTGCATGCTTTGTTATTTGACACCCAGAGGGTAGCTTGCATGTCGAATTTTTCGTTGTTGCTTGAAGCACTATGGAAGTCAAGGAGGTTAGATATCTAAGCTCCTTGAACACCATAGCGCTTTCTAATAGGGAAATGAGGAACTTTGTGTTGGCGGAAACTCCCGAGATTAATTTTGCCATTATGGACACGGCATACTGAATTCAAATGGGTTCTTTGACATGCCAACATCGTATGACATGGTGTCGTAATTTTTGGCCCTTTTCAAAAAATCACTTACCGCGGTCAGGAGCGAACCTGCAAGCTTGGGGTTAGTAGACCGACACGTTAACCACTCACCCACCGTGGCAAGCTTGCAGGTTGGAGTTTCCCACGGACTTAACCACTACCGCCTCTACGGGCAGTGTCCTAGAGTTGGGAACATCTGTTCAGAGTGGATAAAACTGAGGAGGTGTGATTAGGCAGCCTCACCTGCAATGCGAACAGGGGCCTCATGAGGTATGGGAAGGGAGGGGAAGATTAGGATGGACAGACAAGGAAGCAGGAAGGAGGCGGCCGTGGCCTTACACTGTACTATCCCGGCATTTGACGATGACGAGGTGGGAAACCATGGAAAACCACTTCGAGAATGGCTGAGGTGGGAATCGAAACCCCTCCACTCATTTGGGCCACCCGAGAATGAGTAGACCCCGTTCCAGTCCTTATACCACTTTTCAAATTTCGTGGCAGAGCCGGGAATCGAACCCAGGAACTGCTGCGCTACGGATGCGACATAGAAATATTGAATACAAATTGTGTATTAATTTGAGTATTCATGGGCATTTTAAAATTCAACACATATTTCCGTAAATATTGTGCGGGATGCGTTCACCAAACGAACAGTGTACATGGATGACCCAATAGAATTAAGGACAAAATACTAAAGCATATGCTTTCCTTGCTGTCTGTCGTGTGCTGAGTTTGATCAATCTCGAGGAGTTGACGTTCATGAGGTTCTCTTGTCAGTTAGTTAAACATAAACAATAGATTTATTAGCATTCATCAAACCGTTAGAACAGTCCGGAATGTCGAGCGGAGTATTTGATAGCCACGTTTTATATGAAGCATATCCGTAATAATGCTATGATCTATCGAGTTCTTTAATGTGACATCATACACGATTAGAGCAATTTATGCATTTGACGGGACTATTTTATTTGATACTGTAATCTAATTAACATTAATTAATTTTGTCGTCCCAGGGTTCTAATTAGTAAAAAGGTAGCGAAATACCGATTTGCATGGGATACGGGTCAACAGTGCGAAATAATCGCGATACACGATGCATTGGAACGAAAGTAATAAATATTTAACATCAATATATTTGTGATATTCTACCATTTGGGTAATTGAGAGCTGAGTTTATTTAATCTGTATAGGGTGTTCCTTCGATAATGAAACAGACCTGCTGGTCATAGTCAGGCGCAAGACAATGGCAGTGAGGGGCACTCCTGTAAATAGCTCGGGGTTTGTGGAATAGCCCCGCATAAAAAACGAAGGGTTCGGGGGGGGGGGGGGGGGTTGTACATATTCGAACCCGAATATTTGATTCAAACAATTCGACTATTCGGATTTCCAACCCATTCTAACATTCAAATTTCGTATTAATGAAATAACCCAACTATTCAGTCAATATAGAATTCGAATGATTCGACGAACAAGTCAGATAATATACCAAGTCAGATAATTGTTCAAATGTTCGAATAATTGTAATAAACATAGAAAGAAAGCATAAAGGGAAAATGAAGGAAGCATCGAATGAAAGAAGGAAACTAAGAAAGAAAGAAATAAAAATTACGTAAATAAATAAAGAAAGAAATGAAGAAAGAAAGAAAGAAAGAAAGAAAGAAAGAAAGAGAACATAAAGAAATAAAGAAATAAAAAGAGAGAAAGAAAGAAAGAAAGAAAGAAAGAAAGAGAAATGACATAAATAAATAAATAAATAAAGAAAGAAAGAAAGAAAGTAAGAAAGGAAGAAAGAAAGAAAGAAAGAAAGAAAGAAAGAAAGAAAGAAAGAAAGAAAGAAATAGAGAAATAAAGAAAGAGTACATAAATAAATAAAGAGAGAAATAGAGAAAGAAAGAAAGGAGGAAAGAGAATAGTGTTATTGGGTTTACGTACCTTTTAACTGCGCAGGGGTGCCCGAAGTTTGTCCCGAGGTGGATATTTAAAGTGTCATTAAATCTACTGACACGGCTTGCTCACATTTACGCACCCACAAATGCCAATTAAATGCGCCAGGATTCTATCCTGATACCTTGGATACAGAGGGTGAAGAAAGAATGGAAGAATGAAAGAAAGAAAGAAGGAAAGAAAGAAAGAAAGAAAGAAAGAAAGAAACAGATAATAGCCTAAGTGATATTTCGTATTTATAAGAATCTATCAGGTTGAATGAGAAAGGGGTTAACCCCCAACTACCACTTGGATTCGCCTCTGCTTTGAGCAACTCTTCCACTGGACATATTTATTTACATTAATAGTTGCTGTAACCTAATTATCATCTTCAAATAATTCAAATATTTGAACTGTTCGATTAATTTTAATAACCTACTGTTAAAAATACTCGAGTGCGGTACTTCGAATGCTCAAACGATTCGAACATCCGTTTTGTTCTAACATTCGAATATTCGAATACCAGTACTTCAAACATTCGAATAAGTTATATGAATTTTGAAGTGGCAAATTTCTCGAAGTAGTCGAAATAATCAAACGAATGATATGTGTCAGGAATCAAACTCGAACCACAATAGATGTATATTAAACTTAGTGGTCCTTTATACCTACGAGTACTTTCCCAAATATCGGGTCATTGTGTGACGATTTAGAGGAATTAATGCCCGAAAATTGATAAGAGTGCCTCATCTCGTTTTGTAAAAAGGAAGTAAAAGATATAAAGAATCTACCGGCTTGGATTATAGTAGGGGTTCACTCTGGCAGCTTTCGCAGTGTTACGGACAAATAAGATATAGATTTATGTACACTATCTGTAGGTTTAAGCTATAGTAGTTGACAAATGCACCACATTTTTGTGAGATCGAATGACTACGTGACAAGTTAGAGGAATTCATCACAGAGGAAATAACGTGCACGCCGTATAAGTTATATCTACAGGCAGGCACATCAACAGTCATACAGACGATCGCACTCATAGAATATATATCGTCTTATGATTAATATGAACAATGAAGTGAAAGTATTACAGCCTTGCGTAACTCCTGTAAAAATATAGAACCATAACCTTCAATTGACATTTCAACTTTCCAGTCGGTCAACACAAAGTAATCCCACTTACTGGGACATGACAAAAACAAGTAGTTCCGTGAAGAACTATACAGCCTATTTTCATATATCCTACTTATATTAACTGCCACTATCAACATACAAAATTTCAGTTTGATTGCTGTAATAGATTCGTAGATATTGAGTACCGACTAAATATTTCGGATGGTCGCCATGTTGGATTTTATATATGTACTGTAGGTCCTAGAGTTGTGTAATGTTACCTGAATATTATTGTGTACGTGTAGCATTCAAACTTCAATCGCATGATTAGGACACAAGAAGTAATAAGGAGATTTTAAAATTTCGCACAGCTGCCATCTTGTGGTTATGGAAACAATTGACATAAATTAGATGCCAGTGGATTAACATTCGTAAAAGGATTTACTGTACCAAGTTTCAATGTACTCGGATGGTTAAATTGCGAGAAACGTCCATGTGGATATTTATACTTCACGTCGCCGCCATGTTGGATTTGTGATCACCAGGTTATCTAAAGTCCTATAGGTGAACTTAAGTTCATAGCCCCTATGAACATAAAAAAATCAGTTTCATTGCTATTATAGATTCGTAGATATTCAGAGTCGTCTGAATATTTCGGATGGTCGCCATGTTGGATTGTCAAATGTATAGGCTATAGAGTCATGTACCATTGAAGGAAAATTATTGCGTAGGTTCATTATTCAAACTTTCACTTCGACCGCTTGATTACGACACAAGAAATAAAAACTTAATTTAAAAATTCGCACAGCCGCCATCTTGAGGCTATGTAAACAATTGAACTAAATTAGATACCAGTGCATTACAATGTGTATAAACATTTCCTGTACCAGATTTCATTGCGTTTGGAACATTAAATCGCGAGAAAGGTCTATTTAAAATTTTCAAGTTCACTTGGCCGCCATGTTCGTTTTGTAGTTAACCGCTTTTTGAAAGTCTTATAGGTGAACTTCCAGTAGTGCCCTTTATCTCCGTATAAAATTTCAGACTGATAAGGCTAATAGTTTCAGAGATATAGAATGCCGGTGAAATATTTCGCTCATCCGCCATCTTGTAGTTTTATAAACAATTGAACCAAGTTAGATGTCGGTGCATTACAATGTGTATAAACATATACTGTACCAAGTTTTATTGCATTTGGTTGGTTAAATCGCGAGAAACGTCTATTTAAAAGTCGAAAATTCGTGTGGCCGCCATGTTGGTTTTGTAGTTGCCAGTTTACCAAAAGTCACATACATGAACGTCTAGCAGTTCCTTTTATCACCGTAATAAATTCCAGGGAGATATCGGGAATAGTTTCGGAGATATTGAATGCTGGTGAAATATTTCGCACATCCGCCATGTTGGATTGGTGAGACGTAACAAAATTTGAAGGGCACGGTCGAGGTCGCCTGGAATAGTACTATGAACTTACCGAGTTTCATTGAAATCGCTTCAGCCGTTTAAAAGTTATTAGGGGGACACACACACACCTCACACACACACACACACACACACACGCTCACGCACACACACCGACAAAAGGTGATCTCATAAGCCTATTTTTTCGAAATTGAAAATAGGCTAATAACCTGAAAAAATTACATGTGATTAAAATATGTACACTGCTCAACAAAATTTGGATTATATATATTTTACTACAATTGCTACTAATAGTAAACCCATTGAGGTTCATACAATAACATATTAACAAAGTACAGTAAAATTTCGTTTAACCGTCACTCTTTAAACCGTCAGTTTCTGTTAACCGTCATTGCTGTAATAGCATAATAATACTGTAATAACAAAGTGCTTTAAGGTGCAGTGACGAGTTCCCTTTGTTTACTTACTCTATTTTAATGGGAAGTGAGTGTACCTGATGAAGACGAGTGTTCAAACCAAGACGAAAAACAAACTATTAGCCACTCAGAGGCTGAAACAATGGTGTCCAAATATAAAGAATGGTTTGAAAGTCAAGAAGAGGCCAATGCAACGCAGACACGACTGCTCCGAAAAATACGAAATATTGCCGCGATGAAAGCTCGAGCATCAAAGAGGCAGAGGAAAATGACTATTTTGAAGCTACATGAACTAGGACCTGTAAGTTTATATTACTGTACATTATTTTGCCACATTTTTAGCTACTGTACGGATGGTTTTATCATGTAATAAATAGTATTATTTGCTATGACAATCGTGTTTAATTTCTTTTCGCTCCGAAATATATTACATTACTGTGAGAGTGATATCTCCCTATAATATAATTGATTGAGGTCATGTTTTGGAGGAATAATACAGTGTTTCTGTTATCCGGCTATTCGCTCAACCGTCACGACCACGGTCCCGACGATGACGATTAATCGAGTTTTTACTGTCAACATCAGTCTTTCTGAAAACAATGACAATCGTGGTTGGATAACAATGAAGCGGTACAAAAACAAAGCAAACTCGCATCTAAGTGTCTCTTTTGGAAACAAAAACATTGAAAATATGTATCTCATGATGATCAGTATCAGTCTTTAGTAGTCCTACCAGCACATGGAGGAGGCATGCTCTGAATAAGACCATCAAGTTTATCTTGGTGTTAGAGGTCCCACTCCTCTATGACAGCGTCAACATACAGTTGATCACTGTAGTCCAAACATTTCTTGAGCAGTGTATACATAAATACATTTGTTTTGGACTGGAGAAGAGAGAAAAAAAACTAAGGGATGACATGTTTCGCTCGTCAAGCGAGCATCTTCAGATCCAAATACAGGGTCTTTCATATAAAATAAGAACGGCGAGCGGCGGCTTTGTTATCCGCTGCTACAGTAACCTTGGCCGAGCTGTGGCGTGCCACGGCCCCCTGCTGTAGTATTGAAAGCGCGCGCATAGGCGCAAATACTGTACTTGACCTTGCAATAAACGTGCAGGTGTTCAGTCGCCAGTCTGAAACTCAGATGTTAACATGAGGCAGTTATCATTACAACATCGTATTTTTGTATGTAAAACTTATTTTAAGTACGAGTCGGATCGGCGGGTATGTGATGCATTTGTTCAGCAATTTCCTACACTAGCAGATTCACGTAATTGTAAATAAGTTTGGCACTACTGACACAGTGCTCAATAGAAAGCATAAAATTTAAAATCAGAAACATTGCAGTGACAGAACTCACTCGCGTCAGCCAGAATGTGGTTACCAGATACAATGCCTTTATAACCCAGGAAGGACGACACTTCCAGCATCTTTTATCAGGTAATATTTCATACAAGATTGTACACACGCTTAAAGCAGGCGGCCGTGGTGAGCCACAAGCTCGGCCAAGGCCACTGTAGCAGCGAATAACAAAACTGCCGCTTGCCGTTCTTACTTTATATGAAAGACCCTTGTATATGCAAGATAAAATTGCTGTACAAACCACTACCAAGCCACGATGACACCCAATAACAATCACTGCCTTCGAAAATCAAAATATAAATCCACCAACAACTTAGAAAGTGCTGCCATTATTACTGGTATAAGAATAATAATAATATCGTATGGCCTCGGGTGCCGGGTGCAAGCTTTGTAATTTGACACCCAGAGGGTAGCTTGCATGTCGAATTTTTTGTTCCTTGAATCACTCTGAAAGTCAAGCAGGTTAGATGTCTAAGCTCCTTGAACACTATAGCGCTTTCTAGGAGAGAAGGGGCGTGGTGGCTCAGCGGTCTAGCTGTATGCCTCTCACCAAGGCGGTCCGGGTTCGATTCCCGGTCAATGCATGTGAGATTTTCGAAGTGAAATGCCATGTCCTGTGGTTCGGATTCCACGTAAAAAGGAGGTCCCGTGGCTCATGATCTCTAGATTAACGGTCACGTTAAACTACAGGCTTCCTTCCTTCCTTCTAGTAGAGAAATGAGGAACTTTGTGTTGGCGTAAACTCCCGAGATTAATGTTGCCATTAAGAACACGGCCTACTGAATTCAAATGGGTTCTTTGACATGCCAACATCGTATGACATGCGTGTCGTATTTTTGCCGCCTTTCAAAAATCACTTACCACGGCCACTAGCGAACCTGCAAACTTGGGGTTAGTAGACCGACACCCACCGTGGCAAGCTATTATTGCTGGTAAAATACTAGCATCCGAAGAAAGAATTATATAGGGTACCTGTTGCAAGACTGAGATATGACAAACCCATCAACGAACAGTCTCGCTCCACCAACTAATCTGTGAAAGTGTAGTTAGGTTCATATCCGGCCGAAGTCGTCGGATTTTTTAAAAACGTTAAAAATCCCTCAGTATGCCTTCCTTCGGAGGGGAAGTAAAGCCGGCGGTCTCATGTCATTGATTTATGGCATGTTAAAGAACCTTCCACTAATTACACCTGTGTGAAGCTAAATTTGATAGGTTAAGAATGTTAACAACGCTCTTAGGTTTCTACGTTCGTTGCCATGAGCCGACTGCGGGGGCGTCTAGTAGCTAAGTTCTGAACTAGGCCTAGTAGTCGTTGTTGGTGGCGTTTGGTGGCAAAAGTAGGAACTATTTGAAAAATTCTAAGTTTGAGTCTTTACTTAAATTAAAAAACAGATACACACACTAATACAGCCATCCCAATTAACACCGGTTATCAGACAGATTCTACACACACCCAAAGTACACGGGGCTACATGACCGCGTTGTCGCAGCCCCTAAACTGAGGAACCAACCAACCAAAGTGTAGTTACTATTGCTGTGATATAAGCCCTACACTGCTATAGAATTGTATTCAGAAATGACCTATGAGTGCTCTACTGAAATGATGGTCAAAAGTTAGATCTACAACATACAAAATAAGTGTTAGTCTACTAGCCTAATAATGTGTTTTTTTTATTTAGCGTATGGCTTTTAGTGCCGGGAGCGTCCGAGGACATGTTCGGCTCGCCAGATTGTAGCTGCTTCTTTGCGGACACCCATGGGGTGAGCTACAAGTACCGTCGCGTGTGGAGTGATGTCTGGGGAGGAAAGTTGAATGTAAGGACGAGGAGTTGGAAGGTAGCGGCTGTGACCTGTTGTTCGGGACCAACCCCGGCATTTGCGGAAGATGGGAAACCACAGAAGACCATCTTCAAGGTTGCCGGCGGGGGATTCGAACCTCCTTTTCTCCCGGATGTGAGCGACTGCCTGCAGCCATGCCGTAATGACCACGGCTAACTCACCCAGGATAAGGGTGTAGAGCGGATAGGGATAACTAAGGTGACTTACCCTCATTGGTGCAAGTCATATACGAACTTATTTTTTTTTATTTAGTGAATTTACCCTCTAGGTTGGTGGATCCTACGGACTCAGCGAGGGAACTCACCACTACCGCCTCTATGGGCAGTGTCCTGGAGCTTGGAACATCTGGTCGAAATGGATACAACTGGGGAGGTGTGATCAGCACGTCGCCCAGGCGGTCTCACCTGCAAAGCGAACAGGGGCCTCATGAGGGATGGGAACGGATGGAAGATTGGGATGGATAGGCTAGGAAGAGGGAAGGAGGCGTCCGTGGCCTTACAGTAGGTACCATCCCGGCATTTGCCCGAAGACGAAGTGGGAAACCACGGAAAACCACTTCGAGGATGGCTGGGGGGAATCGAACCCCCTCTACTCATTTGGGCCACCCGAGGCTGAGTAGACCCCGTTCCAGTCCTCGTACCACTTTTCAAATTTCGTGGCAGAGCCGGGAATCGAACCCAGGACCTCCGGGGCGGCAGCTAACCATGCTGACCGCTACGCTACGGAGGCGACCATATACGAACTGCCAAAGAAAATTATGTTCGTAGTTCTTTCTCTTTAATCGCCTTATTGTCAGCTACATCATAACCATCAGAACACTAGGCAAGCAGAGATATCGGTAGGCCTAATAAGAACAACTTTATGGCAAGAATGAAATGGCAATCTCCATTTCGATACTTCCCAGCCATGTGTTGTGATATTATCAGAGAGCTTAAAAAATTGAAAACAGTTCTCTATTATCACACTCAGATAAAAAAAATTGAAACTTAACTCATATAACAGCTTAGGCTTGTAGGCCTTGGTCCAGGCAGGATGTTTGTTCCCGACGTTTTGTGATGAAAGATCGGAACTGGAGAATTATCTGAATTTCTGGAATGTATACAGGCTGAGTGACAACCACTTTTCTGTTTTAAATTCACCCATTATCTTCAGTTTGTAGCACATTGTGATTTCCGCTTTCCAGTACCAATTTTCCGTTCAATCCATAATCCACCATGCCTAAAATATACGAGTATACCAGGTGAATCAGCTGCCCCTAATATTGTTGTTTTAAGCAGCCCAACTAGCGCGTGTTGTCAGGAAGTTCGATATTTCTCTGCTTGCATTCCGTATGGTACTAATGCACTGCAAGTATATCCTGCGAACGATACTGAACACTATAATTTTTCCTTCCCATTAGCCTGTAGTCACATCGAGGGAAAAATAATAGGGATCAGTATCGTTTGCAGGATATGCTTGCAGTGCATTAGTACAATACGGAATGCAAACACGGAAATATCGACCTTCCTGACAACAGGCGCTAGTTGGGCTGCATAAAACAATATTATTAGGGGAAGCTGATTCACCTGGTATATGACTGGCTTCGTGGCGCAGCGTTAACGTTCTCGCCTGCTGTTTCCAAGGTTGCAGGGTCGAATCTTGGTGCAGTCATTTGGCATTTATGGGTGCGCAAATGCAAGTGGATTTACTGGCACTTTAATGATACCTTTCGTGGCAAAATTCTGTCACCCCGGCACGGCGTCTGCAATAGCCTGAGTTGTTAAATGGGACGTAAAACCAGTATCATAATTGTTATTAAAATATACCAGGTGAGTCAGCCGCCCCTTATAATTTTAGTTTTCGGCCACACTTCCAACGTCTGATGCCAATATGGTCGACAGTTCCCCGTCTGCAGCCAAGCCACAATAACCCTAAACGACTTTACAAGATTTATGACGACATGGAAGCAAGACCGTTACAAAAACATGTGTGCGACAAGTGATAATTCAAAGCATCTAATTGTCATACGGGCATGGACAAAGAACATGCCAGTGATACGGTTTCAGTTGGATACGAAATTGACGCTAGGTACTGTGGCTTACTGATAAAAAAACGTGAATGAATCTACGAAGCGGAAAGCTGTATCACATCTCATACGCTTTCAGGCAAGCTGAAGGGACAAGTAGCCGTGGCGCCAAGGTCTAAGTGCGCAGTAGATAATCGTCCTGTTTTTGGGAGCTGGGTTCATATCTCAACACCGCCAAGTATTTTTATGCACATTTTAAGCTTTGGGAATAATATACAAGGGCATTTGTGCCACATTTGGCTAATATCATGCTGTGTTCATTTAGGGTTCAATGTGTACTGGCTTGACACAGTGTGCAGTCTAGAAGTGGTGGTTATTTCATTGCCAAGTTCTTGTATGAGAGAAGAGCTAAATAAGGGGGAAAAGGAGAGACTCCACAGGCCTCGGATACCCTAATACCGTCGGGGTCGGAAGAGAACAAGAGTTGACCAAGAGAGGTCGACAGGAAAGAAGACGGAGAGGAGACCGGCACAAGCAAGTCGAAGCAATGCCAGACTCAGCTGGGGTCTCGTGGTCGCCAACCCACGTCCCATCAGATGTGAGCCCCTGGGGGATCAAATACAAGAACATGGCGATTAAATAAACACCGCTTCTAGGCTGCACACTGTGTCAAGCCAGTACACATTAAACCCTAAATAAACACCGCATGATATTAGTCAAATGTGGCACGAATGCCCTTGTAGATTATTCCCAAAGCTTAAAATGTGCAAAAAAATATTTGGCGGTGGTGAGATTTGAACCCAGTCCCAAAAACAGGACGATTATCTTCTACGGACTTAGACCATTGCTACTTGTCCCTTCAGCTTGCCTGAAAGCGTATGAGATGTGATAGAGCTTTCCGCTTTGAAGATTCATTCACGATTTTTATCAGTAAGCCACCGTACCTAGCGTCAATTTCGTAACCGACTGAAACCGTATCATCGGCATGCTCTTTGTACATGCCCGTATGACAGTTAGATGCTTTGAATTATCACTTGTTGCACACTTGTTTTTGTAAAGGTCTTGCTTCCATGTCGTCATAAATCTTGTAAAGTCGTTTAGGGTCATTGTGGCTTGGGTAGAGATGGGGAACTGTCGATCATATTGGCATCAGACGTTGGAAGTGTGGCCGAAAACTAAAATTATAAGGGGCGGCTGACTCTCCTGGTATATGCCTTGGTTCTTTATTCGATCTCTTATAAATGTATATCAATCAATTCATCTATAACAATATTCCACATAAAACTACTTGCTAATGCTAAGAGTGAAACTGTAAAAATTGTTCCGGCATTTACGTTTGCCAATACAATAACGTGCAATGCATGGGCAAGAAGGGTTGACTATATGGAATACAGCGCTGCTTGTTTATCCCATGCCAAGCACGTCCCTTTCCCTCCGCGGGCTGCAACAGTTCGATAAAGTTGACACTTTCTAGATGGAACACAGCCCTTAGGTAATTGGTCCGCTCGCTGACAAAGTACTATCATCTTCAGATCCCATTAAAGCATGTAAAATAGGCCCTAGTTTAAACACTATTTACTAAATACGAGATAAAGTGACAAAGTCGATTAATATTCAGCTCGATGGAACTTAAAAATGAATAACCATAAGCTAAAACCAATCAGAGAGCTGGTATGTTGGACGTACACTAAATGTATGCTGTCTTTTATGGGGAACTGGTTGTCAATGGAAACACACATAACCTTACTTTAAAAACTGAGATTTGATAACAATATTTAGATGGTTCCCATCAACGTGTGTCTACGCAGGATATTTTGTTACTCAAAAAGAAGTTGTTTGCTCCCAAGGAAAATTGACATGTGTTCGTTACCAAAGTTGTAGGAGGTAATTGTGTTTATAATGAAGTTGGCAGCAGTGACCAAAATTGTTACTGAGCTAGGTATCATGGCTGAACCTTTTCCATTCGGAACAGCAGCTTATTCGCATATTATCACAAGTAGTGTAATTATTATTTATTTATTTGTTTATTTATTTATTTATTTATTTATTTATTTATTTATTTATTTAGCTTATGGCTTTTAGTGACTGAGGACATGTTTGGCTCGCCAGAGTTTGTAGCTGCTTCTGTGCGGACACCCATAGGGTGAGCTACAAGTACCGTCGCATGTAGATAAGACGAAATGAGTGAAGATGAATGAAACTGGGCAAGTTCAATTTCAAGTAGTTCCTACTTTTGCTACCAGACGTCACTGACACCCAGAGGCTAACGTTGGAACATGACAGAGCGTTTCTAGCCAAATAACTTACAAAGTTAGCTACACACTACCAATTGTAGTGGTACGTTCTTTTTCATGCCATAAATCTATGACATGGGCCCTCCGGCTTAACTTCCCCTCCGAAGGAAGGCATTGTCTTCTAAGGATTTTAACGCTCTTAAAAAATCCGATGACTTCGGTTGCGTTTGAACCCAGGACCTTGGGCATAGCAGTTCATCATGCTACCGACTACGCTATCGAAGCCGCAAGTAGTGTAATAATGTTAAATTATAAATTGGTAATACAATCCACTATCCTGATGTTTCGTCAGAGGCACGCATGTCACAAACAGACAGCTAATAATAATAATATCGTATGGCCTCGGGTGCCTGGTGCAAGCTTTGTTAATTGACACCCAGAGGGTAGCTTGCATGTCGAATTTCGTCGTTCCTTTGAACGCTATGAAAGTCAAGGAGGTTAGATATCTAAACTCCTTGACACTAAAGCGCTTTCAAGTAGAGAATGGAGGAACTTTGTGTTGGCGGAAAATCCCGAGATTAATTTTGCCATTGAAGACGGCCTACTGAATTCAAATGGGTTCTTTAACATGCCAACAACGTATGACATGAGTGTCGTGATTTTTGTCGCCTTCAAAAATCACTTACCATGGCCAGGGGCAAACCTGCAATCTTGGGGTTGGTAGTCCGACACTATAACCACTCACCCACCGTGGCAAGCTAACAGACAGCTGTAAAATAAAGATGTTGATGACATAGTGCCTTTCACACATTTAAGAGTATTTTATTATATTTATACCGATGTTTTAGAGCACAATCACTTCTCTTTTGACCCTTCATGTTCCAAACGTGCTAAAATAAACCACATGGGATTTATTAATGTGGACAAAAGAGTGGAAGTTTCCAAGCGAATGAACTAAATACTTTTGTTAGTGTTTGTTGAAACGAGATCACGGCCAATATCCACATTTTGTCGGCGGGAATTCTACTGGGGAATCAGTCGTAATGAAATCAGACATGTGGAAAGGAAGGAGAGAGTTATACGTCATTAATATCGGCTTTTTTTAATAAACCATGCCTATTTATTTTAGTACGTGTCAAAGCGTTCAGCCATCCCAGAGATCAATTGAAACGCTACATAGGCACATTTCCGATGTGGTTCCGTGCCAACATGCCAACTAGTTTACAGTGATGTTCTGTTGACTGAATTTCATTGGTAGGTCGATTCTATTAATTACACAGAGCATATAATCGCTGACTTTTTCCGCCATAACAAACACAGAGTGTTTGGTCATGATGGAAATTTTCCAATGACGTTTGTTTTGACAGAGCAAAGGGTTGGTTTACTCAATTCAACAAATCAAAATTATTGGAAGTTCAAAATTTACAGGAACATTCAAACTAATTTCAGTTGCAAAACTATAGAATCAGTTATTGTTTCAACTTGAAGATATCTATTGCAGTGACTGTTATATTTATTGAAACCTTATCCGTGTACAGCGTCATCAGCTGATGGAGGACGATGCGCTGGCTACCTTTCACTCACATCCGACGAGAAAGACAGGTCATGAAGCGTGAAGCAAATTATCTCATGACGTAGGCAATATAGATTGCTTAGTGTCCTAACGTCAAAAGAACGACGTTTCGTTCCTGATAATGTAAAGATTACTGTCGACATATTACAAGTAAATCGTTACTCCCCAACTCTGGTATGATCTACCAGGTGAATCAGCTGCCCCTAATAATTTTGATGTATGCAGCCCAACTAACACGTGTTGTCAGGAAGGTACAAATGCACTGCAGTAGTATAATTCGCTAGACTTTGAATATTGCGTAATCCTGACCACGTGGTCCAGGAGCGGGGCATGTGCACTGCACGTGTTAGCGTGGGAAGGGGTTGACCTTGTGGCTTGTTTATGTGATTGTGATAAAAAGTTAGCACTGCATGTGTTAGCGTGGGAAGGGGTTGACCTTTTGGCTTGTTTATGTGATTGTGATAAAAAGTTAATGGGTGTTGACGGCATGGGCGTTGTTTATTAGGATGGTAACTCGAAATTCAGACTCCTCTTCCACTCCTACAGGGGAGTTTCTTGGTTCGATTCCGTGTTTTGTTATTTAATTCCCGTGGGGGGGTAGCCTGTGTATCATGGTTATTAAGTATTGATTGATTATTGAATTATATTTTGGTAATTTCCCAAGGAAGTGTAGAGAGTCTTGGGTGTCATAACTTTTGAATGAGAGTGTACGGTGAGGCACTCGACATAGCCGGATCGCTACCAGACATGTGGTGTGCGGCTGTTCCGTTTTTGCTCGCGCCGTGCGGCAAGCAATGAGAGCACTTAGCGTATGTAGTGCATGGTTGTCGTTAAAGTTTTTGCTCGCGCAAGCTAAATAAGTAATCATATGTTGTAATGCGACACTCTGTTTAAGTACGACATATATTACCACAGCGTGGGAGTGGAGTGGTGTTACTCCTTCTCGCTATGATATGTCTGTTTAATTTAAATGATGTTAACATTTTTTGTGTTCTGGCTTGCTTCATGATCTCAATCTGGTTAAAGTGTTTTATATGCCATGTATAACTTTGAGTGTGTGAAATGAATTTCGATCTGTTTGTTTTTAGATTCACAGATGTCATTAGTCAAGTCTGCAATTTTTAATGCGAGAACGAGATTGGATGTCGGTTCCCAGAGCTTCATGTGAAATGTTTTAAAGAGGTTTTTTGGCGCTCTAACTTCTTAATATATATATAAGAGGAGATTGCTATGGAGCAGTAGTTAGCTATCTTTATCTGCAATATCATGAGTCTGTGCGAGGGGTTGATAGAAAAGTTAGTAAAATTGCAACGCATTATGATGTTTGCGGAAAGTGCCCTGAATCAAGGGTTGCATTTCATCGTCAGTGCAACGAAAATAGAGGAGGAGGTGTGGTATAACACCTTAACACCGGGAGAAAAGGAGGTTTTAAGCGCCGAAATATTCGAGCTGATGAGGGATCAACACCACTGCCGTGAAATTATTTTCAACGGCATGACATTTCACATTGTCAATATTATTATTGACAAGTTGAGATCCATCGGCTCGATGAATTTCAACGTGTTTGAACCTACATTGGCGGAAGAGCTAATGGCCGTGTTTGAACGGCCATTAGAGGAACAGCATATGGAAGAGCATATGGAAGAAGTGCAAGAAGAAGAAGAAGAAGAAGAAGACCATCGAATGGAAGAAGAAGAAGAAGAACATCGAGCGGAAGGAGAAGAAGAAGAAGACCGACAAGAAGAAGAAGAAGAAGAAGAAGATGATGATGATGATGATGATGATGATGATGATGATGTTCAAATCTTAAATTAAATTCAATGGACAGTGGATTAATATTGTGCAGTGTAAATTTTATTTTTTAAATATATTTATTTGATCATTTGTGGTTTACATTAATTATATAATATGAATTAGTGAAAAATGATATGATCTTCGTTCTTAAAGTGGTAAGTAGTTCCTTTTCCAACAAGCTGCAGAGAGAATTGAAGATGCTATGTTGTTTGCAGAGTGGAATATGCTGGTCTTGTGCACGGGGTAAGTAGAATCATTCTTTTCTTTCTTGCGTGTGTTGGTTTTAGCGAGCTGAAAAATATATATATAGAGACACATTAATAATAATAATAATAATAATAATAATAATAATAATAATAATAATAATAATAATAATAATAATAATAATAATAATAATAATAATAATAATAATAATAATAATAATAATATTAATAATAATAATAATAATAATAATATCTTTGTGAGGAATAAAAAATAAAAATAAAAAAAAAACTTACACTGTTCTAATTATAAGATATTTTTGTTGGGGATCCAAGAGTTGTGAGTTGAATCGAATCCAAGCCAAGATACGAAGGCTCGGGTTCCTTTTCTACGTAGTACTTTGTTGACTAAGTAAATATTAGGATGTTTTGTTCGTTGTAACTCTGCTTCGTAGAACGCACCAAATATTGGAGTATTTTTATTATCTTTTAAAAGATATGTTCGTGGATTAGTATTTTGAACTTTATAAATTGTAAATAATTCTGTTGTCCAATTACCTTCGTACCCTTTACTGAAGTGTTTCTTGATTTTTGATATCCTTACAATATCGCCGATTTTATATTTTGGTTTTCTTAAAGTTTCATTATATTGTGTTGGCAAGCGGGGTGGATTGTTTCTTTTCACATCATTAGGTTTCATGCCAATGCTGCGATGTATTTTGTGATTATACTTTACTAGTAACTCAGGCAAAATATGTACCCATCGGTAAGAACCTCGTGTTGTGAATTCTTTCCACATCGATTCCTTAAGAGTTCGATTGAATCTTTCTATCACACTCGCTTTAATGGAGCTGCCAGTGGAATAATGCTTTAGATTTTGTTTCTGAGACCATGTTTTGAATTCACTGTTATAAAATTCCGTTCCTCGATCGGTGTGAAAATAATTGGGCAATCTTTTACTTTGAGAATAAACAAATTTTAAGCTGTTCACAATCTCACTTCCTTTTTTGGTTTTAAGAGGAATTGCCCATGCATATTTCGAGTAAACGTCAATAATGGTTAATAAATATTTAAATCCATTATTCCATTTTGCAAGTTTGCACATGTCCACAAGGTCAGCTTCATGGAGGTCATCGATTCCTTTGCTAATAACACGTCGTCTTTTAAACTTTTTTCTAAGCGGTGCGTGAAGTTCTTTTGCAATTTCTCGTCTGATTTCGTTCATAGTTATTTTCCAAACAATGTTTTATAACATACTGTGCATTGTTTTACAAACGTTGGAATTTTTATTCAATATATCCAGCATTTCTTAGTTCTTCTTCTATTGCAAAGATTTCGCTGTCTAGTCCTGTGTGACCTGCAGCTTTCGATGCAATTAATGTTTTAAGTCTTGATACCAATTTGTTTGGTTCATTCCAGTGAACGAATTCAATATTGTTTCCGCCTTCAAATTTCCAAATGGCTTGTGGCGCGATGTGTTTTTTTTGACCATATCCAGTATGCATTGTAGTATTTGCTTCTTCATTTTCATCTGCTGTTTTTATAATTCCATCTATGTCTTCAGTGAGAAGGGGTTCAATTATATGTCTATACTTATAAGATTGCGTTCCTCTTGGAGCTGCATTGCTTGTATAATTTCTTTTGTGCACGTTTGAAACATTTAATAATTTCAAATATGAACTTAAATCACTCCTATCTATTAGAGTGGGGTCTGGTACTTTCCTTTGAATCAATTCAAGTAGACCTTCTGTAATAGGAAATTTTTCACCGCCAACTTTTATCCACTTTTTATCGAAGAAAACTCGTTCGCGTCCCAAGTATTGTTTATCATTTCTTATCGTTATACCAAATGTTCTATCCACGTTTTGTTTAATGAATGGATCAAAGTAGCGGTTAAGTAGTGAAATTATTTTGATGCTATCTCCATCTTCTTCGTCTGAAGTAGCAGTGGATTCAGAATCGTTATATTTTCCTTTTCTTTTTCGATTTTCTTTATTTTGAGTCGACGTATTAGCAATAGCTACAAGTTGATTTAATGAACTTGTTACTGGTTTAAAGTTAGTCTCTATATCTAATTCTTTTCGTCTAACATCATCTTGAAGTGAAAGATACTTGTCTTTAACATCTTTTTTTAAGCGAGAAAGTTTATCCTTTACACGACTTTCAGCTTTAATCTTTGAGCTCTTCTCCATGACTAAACGGAAATTGTGGTTGTTTTACTTATTTATAGTATATTCAAAATCGATTTGAAGAGGAAGATCATCAGTTTTATGTTTTTTCGGGTCTCTAAGTCGAAACTGAATTTCATCTTGCTCTTCAACGACAATATCACTACCATCCAGTTCAATCTCTTGACGTATATTTAAAATTGCATACACAATTGGAGATCTTGGTGAAACAAAAATTGGTTTTAATACGCCTTTGTAGGGAAGTTGGTACTGTATGTTATGATTATGAAGCGTGTATACTGGTGAATGGATTGATGGTGTGTTGGAGAATTTCAGAATAAATTTCGATAAGTTCTTTTTCTTTACTTCATCTTTTAATATACCATATTCTTCTTTGGATGCAGTAAAACTTTCGAGTGGTTCTTTGTTAACCATTTGCTCAATTTTTCCCAGTTCAGTTTTTAACTTGTTATATTCTTCTTTGGATTCAGCAGCATAACTTTCAAGATCTTCTTTTTTAACAATATTGAGATTGTTAGCAACACCCTCAATACGAGTTTGTAAATTGCTTAAAATTTCTTTTAGTTGATTAACTTCAGTTCGTGACGCAGCATAGTGTTCTACAAACCGTTTATTTGTCACGTCTTGGTCGTTAACAGGGAACTCAACATTTGTTTGTTTTTGATGTTGTAGATTGTTTACAGTTTGTTTCAATTGATCAAATTCACGTTGGGAAGCGGCATATTGCTCAACAAACGTCTTATTTGCAACATCGTTATCGTATATGGGGTTGTTTACGTGAGTAATTCGTCCACTCATCATATTTAAAGTTCCACCATCGTCTACGTTTAAAACGTTTTGTTTATTAAATTTAGCGATTAAGTCTTCTAGATCTTTTCGAGAGGCAGCAAAGTTTTCTAAGTAATATTTGTTTATTGCATCTAACGAATCGATTGGTTGAGATATGTTTGTTATTCTTCTATTTAACATATCTACAGTTTCATCATCTCTGTTTATATTCAAAAGAGATTTTTTAATTTCATCGAGTTCATTTGTTACATGAGTTTTAAGAAAAGAATACGTTACCGCATCTTGATTTTGAATTGGATCTTTAACATTTCTTATTCTTTTGTTACCCAAGTCGAGAGTATCTTGATCATACGGAAAGTGATCTTCTGAAAATTCTCGCACTAAACCATGAATGAATTCTACTCGTTGTAACACTTCGGTTATTCGGGTCTCAAGATATTTTTTTATATTCGATGTATGTTGCTGCATTGCAATAAGGTTTACTGCATCATTTGCAGATGATGGTAAAGCTAAGCCCGCGAGACGTTTGTTTTGAAAGTCAAGTTCTTTTTTCTCTATTTTACAAATTGAAAAAATTAAACCTTTAAGCTCGTTAAAGTTTCGTTGTATGTCTTCTTTAGACTCGATTTTATTTAGCTCATTTAATAACTTCACTACATAACCTTTGTTGCATGCATCTTCAACATGTATTGGCATTCCAACATTTTTTAACCGTTTGCCGTTAATACTTAGATGTCCGTCGCTTGTTGTTGTTGTTAGTTGATTTTCATATTGCACTAGCTTATCATCAACATATGATTTAGTTGCAATATCATGTCGTGAAGTCGGTCGTCCGATAGACACATTATTGGTTTTGTTAAACGATGTCATAGTTAAGTTGTTAACCACGCAAAAGCTATAACACGAATGGCCATTTACCTCTTTTTGAAGTCATATTTATAACTGAAAATAAACATCAAAACCATTGCGATATCGACCATTTTGTAAATCGCTATCTTTATCGATAACCAAAAAACCAAACTTAGAGTTTTGCCAACAATACGAACAAATATCAAAGAACTGTTCATAGCTCATATCTGTATTTACATGATCGTTATATACGTGACGCAAGTTTGTTCCGTCTTGTTTAAAAAGAATTAAAAAATTAGCGTTATCTCTAATTAGATGTTTAGGTATACAAGAATATGTTTGACAAAGATAAAATACGTCAACGTCGTGATGACGACCTCTACTGAAATAATCTTTCATGTGTTGTTGTTTATTGCTGGCTACATCATCAAAAACAAATATAGAGTTTTTTCTAGCCATTTCTGGAGGCATTACTTCATCATTATCGGAAAAAAAATCACTTTTTATTTCTTTTATGGAGTCCAAAAACTTTTTTAATTCAACATATTTACTTTGAGCAAGTGATTTAGAATAAATATAAACGTTTTCAAAACGAACTCCATATTTGTGGCATAATAAATTTAGAATTACGTTTGTTTTGCCACAGTTCGATGGACCGCAAATGATACATCGAATTGTGTTCGGTAGTAAAACACCATGCTTTCTTTTTTCACTTTTACTCTGGTTTTCAGCATTAGTAAATGAAATTACTGGTAGAGTGTTTGACTGCTTAACAAACTTCAACATGTCTACGTTTACGTCTGAGAATGCACACTGCACAAAAAATCACATCACATCAACATATATTGCTTCCACATGTATCATAACTTGTATTATGTGGAATAATAGTAGGATTTTCAGGATTTAAATCAACGTTGCCGACGTAAAACCCTCTTATATATGGACAATATGGCGCCCATTTTTCATGATCATTTAAAGGATTATCGTTTTCCCTCCAATTTTCAATTTCAATCTTACAGAATATACATTTCACCTTATCACCATGTCCAGTATAATAAAACCCTGCTGGTGCTAAACAAAATTCGTTTGGACAGGGAAGAGGCCAATTTTGAAAAGTTTTAAGTCTTTCATATTCGCATTTCAATTCTATGCTAGGAGAAATATTGTTTACGTAGGGGCAAGAAAAAGCCCATTTCTTATGTTCTTCAAACGGATCATCATCTTCTTCCCAATAACTAAGTTGCAGATTACAGAAAGCACACCTAACCATATCCTTATATCCAAAATAGAAAAATCCTGCGGCTGCTAACCATGCAGTGTTCGTAAAACTGTCTGAAGACCAGGTCTTAAATGTTTTTAGCCGATCTCTTTCAGATTTTAAATTCATTTCTTTTTGACTCAATATCATTTGCATTAACTGTTTTTTGGAATACTTTACACAATTAAAATACTTCATGATGCTGGTTTACTTCACAAAGAAAAGATGTTCACCACACAAAGCTAAATGCGAACTGACATGAATCAACAAAACACGTTGGCTAATATGCACGTGTTGGGTTGGCCGAGCGGTCTAAGGCGTTAGACTTAAGATCTAATTTTCAGAAATTGAAAGCGAGGGTTCGAATCCCTCACCTGACAATATTATTATTATTATTATTATTATTATTATTATTATTTTATTTACATGTAGAGTGAGGAGGTAATTGATCATTAATAAGAACTTTCATATGAAATGGTACAAAAGACATTTTTTTTTCTTCTTTATTCATTTAGAATTACAATTAATACAATTTTATTTCTCTTGAAGTAATCTCATTCTTTTTTTTTAGTTGTCCAGATGAGTGTGGCTGTGTTGAGATGATCTTCTTCTTTTTAGTTGTCCAGATGATTATTTTCTGTAAACAAAAAAAAAAGATACACTGTGTTAAAAAGCGAACTAAAAACAAAATATGTATAGCTGTCAACTACAGTAGTAGATCTAAATTATTCACCTTTTATAGATAGCGATTACAGTTGTCACATTTGCAGCGAAGATGAAACAGTTGAAATTTCCTCTTTAGATGATCTGGTAGATGTTCCCACTCTAGACGAATTCGTTGTGGTTCATATATAGTCAGCACGTTTATAGGAAAGTAGTTCCAATCAAACTTATTAAAACCTCGAAGTCCACTGTTTCGAAACTTGTTTATTATCGAACACACGATTTTCATGATGCCATCAGAAGAATTTAACCAATGTTGAACAGCATTGACGTTGAATTTAGCACAACTATTGCTTCCCATTGCTAGAGATGGTAAATGTTTTGGACAATCTGTAGGTAAACGATGGCTATGCCTCAACATTAGGTCTGACATTCCATCAATCGTATTAAGATCGAATAATGAGTCTGGGGAAAGTGCTTTTAGTGCAAACAAAGAAAATTCCTGTGGCAAATTATATACAACTAAATAATCATATTTATTCTTAATAGACTCAAAAAAAGAAGAAAGAGTTTTTTCACAATATGCTGCAACCCATGTGATCACGGGGCTGAATGAAGGTATATTGCCGTTATTTAACATACAGTAAGCAAGTTCCAAACTGCCGTTTGGTAGCTTGCGAATGTCTGCAACTATTGGTTGCTTCTTATTCCACGTGCCAGCATCAGTAGAAGGAGAGTTTGTTGTTGTCAATTCCATGATTGCAACTAAAGTGAGAATACTTGTTTACTTGCTTGCTTATAACTTAGCAAATATTGGTTTAGATAATTACTTCATTCGTTAATGGTCTGTAAGATATTTGACGATCATGAATAAGAACACAATAAAGAGTTGTATCTTCAGGTATATTCTCACTTGTCTCGATTTCAATTCGCACATCGACTGAAGATGTCTTCACTGCTTCCACTTGTTCGAGACAATTAATTACAATAATCGGACAAAGAGACTTAAATTCATCTCGTGAAACCAGAGTCTCTGAACGAACATCATCGATCTGATAATATACATTACGAAATTTAACAAACATGTCATACAACTCGCTGTAGTCATTTATGGCAATTTCAGAAGTTGGCATTTCATAGGGATAAAAAATTGAATTTAAAAAAACTCTTATAGATTTAATGTTACAATGGTCGAAATAGGAAGAGCATGTGTTTAGTAAATTTCTTCTAGTTTGAAAACCTAATAAAAATTGACGTGGTTTTTGAGTTTCAGAAGTTGTCATTACAGTCCAACTATATTTAGTTGTTCTAGGAAGAGAAGGCAAGACGTGAACATCCCACGATCGATAACCAACCTGAATGGGAATATTTTTCTGCATTAGTTTTAATCTTTTAATTTGTTCTTCGTCCGATAATAATAAAACGGGAATTTTTAGATAAACTTTAAATAACCTGACCTTAGAAAGATCGTTTTCGGTTGTCGATTGCAACGCACGTGCGTCACTTGACGATCGGAGAAGTATTACCTCATGCTTGCAGTTTAAAATCGGCTTTCTGTAATCCTCTGCTATTCCTAACAGGTTGCTTAAAGGAAGTATTATATGAAAACGTTTTGTGTTACTATCAACAATATTTGCTTCACTTGCTGGCGTTGTTAAAGAGGGAAAATAACCGGCATTTTGTAAAGCTGTATATTCGTTTTTTGAATATGATGCAAAGGTTTTTATAGAACTTGTTATACCTAGATGGCGTGTACGATCAATTTCTTTACCATTTAACGTGATGCGAATTTCGCTAAAAAGATTAGCCCCAAAATTTTGGTCAGGATGCGCTGTAGTAGAAGCAGCTGGATTTATGTTAGAAGTAATAATTTGACCTTCTAAGTGAAGAACACCTTCTGATAATAAAACTATGTTTTCTTCATTTTGAATCGGTATTCGAATTTCATCATTATTTTCGAATTTATTAGCTGAATAAGGTTGATAAACTCTTTCTTCTCGTCGCACAACTCTGTTGTCAACCTCTCTTTTATCTGTTATGTTAAACATGTTAACAGCTTCAACTATAGATAGAAACTAAATAAGATTAACAATTGCATATATATTTATATTGAAATTAAAGTACGCGATAGCCTAAAGACTGTAAGAATTGTTTGTTGTTACTCGATAACTGTTTCTTAGATTTCAAGGTGCGATGTCGTTGTTTGTTTTTTTTTTTACAAATTTTAGCTGATTGATTTATATTATTTTTTCGAATCAGAGTCGACTTCTTTTTTTTCAAACTTTGAGTATTATATAGTATAGCCATATTTGTGATTGTTTTCTAGTATGCTTACTCAAGTAGAATGAAAACATAACAGTATTTCATTACTTTATATAGCAAGATATCGTGCTGGACGAATAATTAATTCTACAGTTAAATCTTCATCTTGCAAATCAATGAGCTGTTGAAGATGATCTTCAAGTTGCACAGATACATGTTGAATAAGCTTGGTGTTCATGGGCAAAAAATTAATCGTTGTTGGTTGTACAACAATCGGGTAACCAGCAGGAACATGAGCTTTAAAATTATATAAAGAGTGTGTTGGTTTATGGTTCAAATAAGAACTCGTACCAAGCACAAGGTTGCAACATACTCGAATACTATTAACAGTGTTAATTTTAATCATATATTCAGAATGATGAGTTGTGTTTGCCTTGAACTTTCTATGAGAAAAGCCTAACAAATCTGCAATAGAATCTGCAACACCAAAATCTATAGTAAACACTTTCGAATGTAGTTTACAATGATAAAAGACTTTATCATAATTAATATAAAATGATGGGAATTTGTCTTTGTCGCCTAATAAATGTTCAACTAATAAATCATCAATCTTTTCACTTAATTGTTTTAACGTATAGCTAGCATTGGGTATTATTAAAATCGCTCTATCCGCTTCGTTCAACTTTATAGCCAAAATGTTATTATTCTCGTTAATTGCAAACTTCATTATCGATTCTATTTTTCGATGAATTTCAATTTCTCTTTTATTCTCTTTAGGGTAAACTTTCTTTTCAATACCTAAAGGCCCTGCTACACTGTTGGCTACAGTGAAATCAATATTAAACGGGGAAGACAAAACGAGACGGTTGTCTCTTTTTCCATCTATATCCTCTTCCACATACAATTTTGTTTTTTCTAAATGTTCTGGTATAAGTTTCGACAATGAGTGATAACTAAGTAAATCATCAAAAGCCGAGGCTAGATCTTCAAATTCATAAATACCCGGTGGTACCACTAAATCAATTGATAAAAAATTAGTAAAATGAATGCGAAATTTATTATTTCTGTTGGTAACATTTCGAATAGAATTAGATGTATACAATCCTGCAAGTCCTATTTCAAAAAACTCTGCTCCTACAAGATGAATCGGGTTCTCCAATGTAACATCAATCTTCGAGCCTTTACCTTCAAGAGTTATCCGTCTTTCGAAAGCCATCTTTGAAATGTTTAAAGACGGTCTGTGTTTCCCTTATTTATACAATACAAGAAGACTAAACATAAATGTCCACAAATCGAAGAAGTAATCGATTGATATGAATGAAAATTATATTGTAGATAGCAATTTTTAAGATATGTTAAAATTTCAAATGGTGGTCTTAAATTACCAATACTATCAAAATAATGCACATATTTACCATGTTTACTGAAAGCTACCCAATGTGAACCGGATTTATCCATCGGTTCAAGGTTGACAATACAGTTTTCATTTTTTCGAGGATATCTTGGTAACGTATCTCGCATAAAGACTCCTCTAAAATTTGGAATCTTTAATTGATGTGCGTATTTAGCTAAATCGAAATTACTTAATGCTTTATTTGGTATTTGGTTAATTATCTTTTGTATGCAGGAGGATTTAAATAAATGCCTTGACCTCCTTTTCCTCGCATTGCTTCTATCATTCGATTGTGTCTTTTCATTTCTTTTAGTTCTTCTTGAGCAGCTTTCGCCTTGTTTATAGCAGACGCCACCCCTGCTGCTCCGCCTGCTAGACCCCCCAAGCCCGACAAGGCTGCAAATATCGGAAGTAGGGGTAAAATACCACCTTGCTTTTTCGATGTTCTTCTTCTTCTTTTTTTTAATCTTTTCTTGTTTTTTTTTTATTATTTAAGTTTCGCTTACCTCCTCCAATCTTAGACTTAGCTTTCATGATGCCACCCACTGTTAGTGCAGCCGCTCTCTCTCCAAATGATGCGTCACGGGATTTTACACGAGACCAAGCTTTTGAAGCTAAAATTTCATCAGCCTCTCTTCTTTTGTTTGAATCTTTATGCTTTGCGTAAGCAATGTCGTGCTCTTTGCACGCTTTATCTAATATATTTATTCCTGGATCACCACGGCTCAATCGCTTTTCTAATTTTGTTCCTGGTCCGCAATATTCATATCCCGGGATGTGTAATTCCACGGGTAAATTATCAATAGTTTTATTAAGTACACGACTGATTAATGATCCACTTCCTGTTCGTTTATATTGAGTGGTAGAGTTGCTCCTCTTACAACGCACCATTACTAAATGATATGTAATATAAAGTAATTATACATATATATTTCTGGAAAATGGGAATGGTGGGGGGAGGTGTTTTTTTTTTAAATAATACACACAAAATTTGGGGTTATTATTTATTCTTTTTTTTCATAAGCAAAGGAACACACAAAAAATTAGTATTATTATTAACAGCATAAAAGTGTGTGTGTGAAAGAAATAAAGTAAGTGAGATGAAGTGCTTTAATCTCAAATTTGTTTCTAATCATTTTTTCAGAGAAAAATGACCAAACGGTAAAGTATCAATTCCGTTTTCAGTTATGTGTCTTTTATCTTCGTTTGATGAAATTGCCAACTTATTTTGCCGAACAGTAAATACAGAATGAGATTTTGAAATTATACAAACTTGAACTTTGTTGACTTTTTCTCTGTTATAAAGACACTTTCGATACTCATCAATATTCATACTTTTACTCACACTCTTCTTAATGCCTTTAGCCTTACACAAGCTATTCATTTCATCACACAATTTTATTGCATACATTTTGGGTCGTAACCCCACAAATTCTTCAACAATCCTTCCAGCATTTTCATCTTTCATTAAACCAATTTCACCTTTATTTTGTCTCACAATGCCAAAAGGATTGTTTGTTTCATAGTTTCCAGTATCAAACAAATTTGAATGCTGTTTCATGAACTCATAAATATCATCATAGAATATATACATAAAACTATCGGTGTCTGTGTATAACAACCTCACATTTGATTCAGGATTTGCTAAAATAACATTGTAATGAAAGTCATTCATTTTACATTTAGACAAATCTAATATAGATGCACCAACATATACTGGTTGATTGTGAAAAATCTTTAGTCTACTCATCTCGATGACCATACATTGTTCATCGAATATAATTCTATGTTTAAAATTAGCCTTAGCTATTAAAGACCTAGCACCACAAGCTCCATGCCATTTGGTGACCCATTTGATGTCCCTTAACTTCCTCACATTCATCAGTGAACGACCAAAAATTGCATTATTCATCAATTTATAAAAATTCTTTTCAAAATCATTTTTGGCATGTTTTCGTTTCTCGGTGTTCACATCAATATATGGTTTTAGCCATTGGCTCTGATTGAATTCAATTATTCTGTGAATACGATCTAATTTTATTCCTAGTTGAATACATTGCTTTAACAATCTATAATGCAAAACATAACGTTCTTTATTATCTAGGGTAGCCATTAGCTTTGTCAACTTTTCGGGACATAGAGGGTAATCTGAATGTTTGTCATGTAACTCTTGAGGATAAGTCAAATCTACTTCCAAAATATATCCAATTTCTGAAGTATCATCAATAGTTAAAACATCAAAGCCTTCAACATTTGCAACCCATTTAAACCCGCCCGTTGGAAGATATTCCATCATCGCATATCCATATAAATTATTAACGTCAAAGTACATTATGTAGGACTCTTGCTTTTTCTCATCATAAGTTTTCATATACTTATTATTAGCAATCGCATGTCGTGTTATACACTGAACATTTCCTCCTCGAATAGATCGTTCAAAAAAGTGTAACATATCAATATCTTGAAGCAATTCAAGTTGAACGTTGGTTATCTTTTTCATAGCACACCAAGACATAGATGGAGCAGTGTAAAAATGAGCTGCATCAATGCCATAAGTTTCCATGCCATTCGATCTAAAATTTTCAAAGACATCCGCCAAAAGAAGTGTGTCAACTTTTAAATACAAATCGGCGTATTCTCCTAATGTTTGACATGAAAACGTTTCCCACACCGATTGAGCAAACTCATACTCTTCATTCGATATTGTTTGATCATTAAGACTGCTATAAAACTTGGATATTTCAGGTAATTTAGTTTCGTTAAGTACATCCATACTCGTGACGTATTCATAGGGAAACACGCCTTTTCTCGCAGTAAGTCGAAACTGTGCATCATCATCATTAAAATAACGTCGAGTTATTTGCTTTGAATCTTCACTTAACGAAGATGAACATTGATCTAGTGAACAGGACAAGAAATTATATGTATCGAAAAATCTTAACTGAATGAATCCATTCTTAACCCGTACATACTTTGTAAACCCTTTATAACGTTCCATATTCACCGCCAACAAACTTATATTACCAGGATTATGTAACACCTCTCCATCACGTTTCTCACAAATTTCTTTAATTATAAAATGTCCATCATAGGCCGTTAGATTATGAAATGCTATAGGCAAAACCTTTGTTACTTTGTAATTTAAATTACAACTATTGTGTGCGCTTCCTCTATATTTTCCAGTTAAGTGACAATGATCGCGTACTTTGAGTTCATTAACTGCAATCGGTTTCTCGCAAATGTGACACATTTTACTTGACAAAAATAATCTTTCTTCATTTTCGGTCATCTTTAACATTGGCTTAACCGATAAGTAATATGTTTGAAGTTTATCCACAATACTATAAAGTTCCTTTACAAACAATTCAATGCAATTATTTCCCCTAAAGAGTTTGAAACTGCACAATTCACTATCGAAATTACAATGAAGGTATAAAGAAATGCTGTAAGGAATATGTTTATGTGTTAAAGTAGAGTTAGGAATGTCACTATTTGGAAAACAGGAGGAAATTGGAGACAAGACGCATTCAGTGTCTGCATATATTATAAATGGAACTGTATCTTTAACTCTGAATTCTGTAAAATTAACAAATCTTTGTTCATCAGTCGGCATTATGCTTTTTGCAACAGGAAACTGTTTACAGTCTGCAAAGTGAACATTTAACTCATCCTCAAGAAAATAATATGACAAACAACGTCTGCATATATAAATCCTTCTCTGAGTGCTAGTGACGCTTGAACGCACAAGGCGAGCAAGATTTCTAATTAAACAAAAGTGATAACTTTCACTGTTTCCAATCTGCAACATCAATAAGTCTACACTCCTTTCATATACTTTATCTGATACATACAAAGGTACAATAGTAAAAGTTTTTTTTCCTTTTACTTCGTTTGTTCCCATACATACCCAATTGTTTTCATCATATTGTGCTCCATACACATTTACAGAAATATTGTTTTGGTTTTCAAACTTGTTTAAATATTTCATTTCCATCGGAATTGGAATTCCATCTAAATTTAAAACATCTCTGTAATTAGGATAGGAAGAAAGATGATTCACGTTTCGAGTTTTTGGATACAAACCAGCAACCACACTCCACGCAAAACAAGCTTCCTTTGTATCATACAAATTTAGCACTGCATGTTTATTGACTATTACATCAGGCAATCTACTAGTATTGGACATTCCTACTCGAAATCCAACATATTTATTTATATTAATTCTCAAACTATGAATTTTTTCTAAAGCCCACCCGGAACCATTTACTTCAAATTCGCTCATTTTTGTCAATGTACCTTCAATGATATTCTTATTATAAAATTCATTTAAATCAGTATACTCGAAAACTACCTCATTTTTGATAGCAAAATATTTTGTTTCTGATATGTCGCGAAGCACGTATTGTGCACACAAAACTGAATTCACCTTTAAAGCTTGTACAGTTAACGCTTTCTTAACATACTTTGTAAACCAAATATTAGCATTCGCTAAAAATTCGCGAGGATCCAAAAACTCATTCTTAACATTTGATAATGCAAGTGTGTACACTCTAGAATTGAATGCCGTTTCAATTAACTCACAGCTCAAGAAAGATTCATCCTTTATTTGAATTGTAATTTCTTTGAAATTCACAGCTTGTTGCAATATGTGCTCACTAATAACTCTCCAACATTCAATCAACTCATCACTGTTCTCAATCAACTCGGTTTGAGTGTTTTCCCCGATTTGGTATGATACTGAAATAGCACCGTTTAGTTCACTTCGAAAATTAGAAACACTTTCAAATGCATTGTCCAATTGGTTTCTTATATTTTCACTGTTATTATGTAATACAATATCAACCTTTCTACGTTTGCTAGGAGGCGAGGTCATTGTTGCTGTTGTCTAAGCAAATGTCCAATTTGCACTAAAGTTAATACACCACCAACAGTTGGTGTACCATCACTGATGTCTAAGCATACGTCCAATTTGCACTATTGTTAATACACCACCAGCAGTTGCTGTAACATCGGTTTACCATAAACCTATAATCTTTTAAAGTATATTCAAGCCATTGTGATAAATTACTGCCTGTAATCTCCAATGAACAATGAACAGCCTCAAAAGGAAATTCATCCTGAAGTTTACCAAGCAAATTGTTTCTATACACATTCAATTTTGTTACATCGTAACACGTCATGGAAAATTCTATTTTGAAAACTTCATCAAATGTATTGTATCCGAAGAAACAAATAAAATGTTCATCTTCACATAATTCTTTCAATAGATATCTTAGAACTGTTTCTGTCACCTCTCGCTGACTATCCTCTGATTTGCTAACATTGGTAACGTAGACTGAAAATGTTGAAATTCCACTCGAAGATGTCCATTTGTTAAAACAAGCTTCTTTCTCATTACGACTCACCTCGTTATCATCTTCTTCCTCTTCTTCCGGTTGTTGAAAGCATACACGATGATACTCTATTAGCGGGTGCGATCGATGTTCAGTTCCACTCAGGAAATTAACAGTTTTCCACTTCATTATGCTGGTTGTTTTATTAGTTTATTTAGATAATCTGAAAAATTAAACAAATTAAGAAATAATTAGCAACTAAATATATCAATCGTTATATCAATCAATACATAATATATAATCCAATACTCACCAAAACATGTCGATGTGAGCGGTTCTTCAACCCAAAATACACCGTCATCAGTTTGCCCTCGAGTACTGTTTCAAAATGACTTGATGTGAGCGGTTCTTCACCCCCAAATACACCAGCATCAGTGTGCCTCCCATTGAGTTTAGTTCATCGATCTCTGATGCGCTTAATTTCGAAAATACTGCTGGTAGAAATACACTTGTTACTTCATCTTCAATGTTAATGTCCACCACTATTTTTCTTCCAAACCTCGTCTGTACGGGGCGAATAATTTGCACCACATATGGTAAATCAATGACTAGTTCTGCTAGTTTCTTATTAGAATACTCAGTACAAGATGATAAGTTATTGAACTTCGTTAGAGCTTCCATCACACAATTTGTTCCTCGTCGTTGACTTTCTTTATTTCTTTCACACACACACTCTTCGCGCAAAAGTAGAAGTTAAACTCTTCCATGCACTCGTCCATTTATATATCCTTCACCCCCACCCACACTCCAGAAACCATATGCTGCAAACATTTCTTTTTTTCCACTATTGCTTAAAGAAGTCAAAGATTACATTCTTAGCCAATGACGTTAAAGGTCAACTCTGTCTCACGCGAACACAGCAGACGAGATCAATCACACTGCTGCACATGGTCAAACTTGCACGGGTGTCAAATGACGGTTAGCATCCTAAGCAAAAACAATAACAGCTGCACACCGCATGTGTGGATTGTTGATAGTGGCACACATGCTCACACTCGCATGAGTGTCAGATGACGGTTAACATCCTAATAAACAACCACATGACGTCAACACCCATTAACTTTTTATCACCATCACATAAACAAGCCAAAAGGTCAACCTCTTCCCATGCTAACACGTGCACTGCACATGCTCGCTCCTGGACCACGTGCTCGCTCTAAGGACCCATGACGTCATCCCATGACGTCATCAGGATTACGCAATATTCAAAGTCTAGCGAATTATACTACTCACTGCAAGCTTATCCCACAAACGATGCTGAACTCTGTTACTAGCCTGCTTTCGATTTTTGCAAAAAATGAAAATAGCCTTATGAGATCTCCACAGGGCGAAAAAATATGTGTCTGTCTGTGTGTGTGTATGTGTTTGTGAGTGTGGGATTAGGCATGTCTGTCCCCCCCCCCCCCTCCTGTCAATTTAAACACGACGAAACTGAATTGAACGAAATTTGGTTCAGAGGTAGCACTAGCAAAGGGCACCTCAATGTCATGTTTTATGTCGCCACCATCTTGACCAAAACTCAATGGCGGCCACTCAAACGTTCATACGTAAAATCAAATGAATAAACTAATCATCCGATCTCTACCAAATTTGGTAACAATATACCTTCTTATAGGACGCGTCTTGTGCCCAAAGTACAAGGTCATCCGCCGTGCCATTTCGGGATGATGCAAACATTATAATCCATAACATGGGACCCACCAGTTCCATTAGCGAACCGAGAATCGTTTAAACTGTTCTAAAGGACGTAGTCCGTTCAGAATTAAAGTTTATCTTGTAATATTATAGTGCAGAAGTGACTTTAAAAAGCTGAGCCGTCTCAGTTAGAAGACAAGATGGCAGTTAATATTTTGTGCCAGACCTATATTTCACTAGTTTGAGTATTGCATGCAATATAGCCTACTGATAGAAATGACATAATCTTTGTATGAAATTCTTTATATATAAAAAATATACTCCACTGAAGAAATCGATAACTCTAAATCATTATTTGTTAAGACGTTGTATGCGAATGTCTGTTGACTTGTTTGGCTGCGTGGTAAAGCGTTACCCTCTTACCCGTATGACTGGGGTTCCAATCCTTCCATTGTTGTTTTTTCTTTTTGCTTGTTTTTTATATTTATTGTTTTTTAATTACTCAGACGTTTTAAAATTAAGCGTTATATTGTGCAGTTATATTGTGAGTTACAATTAGGAGAAAGTAAGCTATATGTTCTTTACTGAACATCTTGTTTTTCCCTCGTATTAGGCCAAAGGTGGTCAGCTGGGCGCCCGTTTACCCTGGCCCAATGCAGCTTGGCAGGCCGGACGTAAATACGGACGACTTCCAACATGCATACGTCACAGGGTAGCGAGTGGAAGCGAGAGAGCAGGCTCAGTCTCACCGGGCAGGCATTGCGAGTAGTGTATCGGAGAGTACGACAGAGATTCAGGGCCGACAGGTTCAATCTAATACTGCTTTATTATTGACAATGTAGCGGCTTCGGTGGCGTAGTTGGTAGTATGCTGAACTGTTGTGCCCAAGATAGCGGGTTCAAACCCGGCCGAAGTCGTCGACTTTTTAAGAGCGTTAAAATCCTTTAGTATGCCTTCTTTCGGAGAGGAAGTAAAGCCGGCTGTCCCATGTCATAGATTTATGGCATGTAAAAGATCCTTCCACACACTAAACTTGTGTGAAGCTAAATTTCTAGGTAAGATTTCCATGGAACGCTCTATCAAGTTCCAACGTTCACCACTATGTATCAGTGGCATCTGGCAGCGAAAGTTGGAACTACTTGAAATTGAACTGAACTTGTAGCTCACCCTATGGGTGTCCGCTTGTAACAGCTACAGCCTCTAGCGAGTCGAACATGTCCTCGGACACTCCCGGCACTAAAAGCCATACGATACACAAATAAATAAATTGTCAATGTATTTTCATGACAGTAATGTAGACATTCATGTGTGTACATTATGAAGGATATGTCCCATGTTTTGCTGTAAGCGAGGGAATGTCTGTGCAATAGTACTATTGGTGTGCAGTCGAAGAGCAGCCCTAAGATGGCTATCTGTCATTTGTGATCGATGTCCTGATTTGCAAAGCTTTAAAGCGGAAAAAAGACTGAACGCAGCTCCTCTGCCCGCTTGCCGCCCGTGCACTGAGCGGGCGCCCACTTGGCGAAATGCCCGGTTTGAGCAAGCCTGTATATTAGTCTGTAGTCACATCGAGGGGAAAATAATAGAGTTCAGTATCGTTTGCAGGATATGCTTGGAGTGCATTAGTACTACACAGGATGCACGTAGAGAAAATTCGACCATCTTCATAACAACGCTAGTTGGGCTTCATACAACAATATTATTAGAGCCGCTGATTCACCTGGTAGACACGGAAGTTTAGAAATGTGCTAGCACAAACTTGAAATATGTCATTAAAAACAGAGTTGATAGTTTTAAACCAAATTTTCGTGATGGTTCTTGACCGTGCTGCTTTTCTAAAATCAATTTAAGGCGAACTCTCAGTTGTAGTCAACAAAACATTACGATTTTGCAATTTTCGGCAATTTTCAGAGTCTGGTTATTACTTTTCGGTCTGACATGTTAAACGAGAGGTTGCATTGGGGTAATTTATTTGTGGTCAAGGTGGTAACTGCACTCAGTATTTCAAATCATTTTACCACCAACAATTCGTACTTGCTGCAAAATTCCTGCAAATCCCAGCATTCTGGAATGTCTTCCGTCCCATTGTTATACGTGTTTGAAAGCTATTTCTTGTGATCTTCCTTTGCATCACCACACGACACTGTTGGCGTTTCTCCGTCATTATGTTCGAATAATTAATTTTCAGCTTTTTCGATGCCTGGGTGGATGTTAAATAGTTCGCTATTTTCTTCATCCTTCGAAATTAACCACACGCACTAAATAACAATCTACCCTGCCTCCAAACACTAGCCTGCGTGCTTATAAGAACGGAGTGCCGAGTTGCCGACCAAAAGAAACTGATTCGATAGATCGATTTCAATCGAGGATTACTCGAAATCTCCTCCAGCTGTTGAGAACAGGGCTTCGACGACAGCTGATCGATGAACTTTCAAATCGGAAGTTATATTTACCGGACTAGATACAAATGTTCCAATATCTTTTTCTTAACCAGTTTTCAAATATTTAAGGGGTACGGGTACCCCCGCGTTCCCCCTGAAACAAAGCACTGGTTCTTGAGAATTGCGACGGAGTTTTGGATTATTACAATAACGATTTTGTCTTGAATTTGCACAGTAGATATGATAGTGTTTTGTAGAACTACAGTATTTGTCTTGTAGATTTGGATCTGATGATGCTCGCATGAAGAGCGAAACTTGCCATTCCTTGGGTTTCTCCACCTTTACAAGTTCATAACAATATGCTTATCTTAATCACATGTAATTTATTTCAGGTTATTCTTTCGCATATTCCAGTAATTAGAATTATTTTGTGTTGACCGACTGAAAGTTACAATATCAATTGCATTTTCTTCACAATTTAATGCGTCACACACGAACTTAGTGTACTCATTTTTGGTACAGTACTGCGAGCGCCCGAAAATAAACCTGTCACAGATAATTTTTAGCCTACTTTTCACATCTTGCAAAAATGAGGAAAAAGTAGACTTATGAGATCGGGCAACTGTGTGTCAGTCTGTCCTTCTGTCTGTCTGTCTGTCTGGCTGGCTGTGTGTGGTTCCCCCCCCCCCCTATCAATTCCTAAACGGCTAGAGAAATCGAAACAAAATTTGGTAGGAGTAAAGATCTGTACCTGAATATCTCACGGCCACATTTCAAAATGATGTCAGTGCTACCAACTGCTGGCAAATCGCAATTGAAATTTTAGCTCCATGTTGGATATCTTGGAAGGTATGAATGGAAGCTATTTCAAAATTGGCACACGTATAGATAACAATATTGCAGTTTAATTTCCAGGAGGCCATACATGGCAGTGTTGCCAAAATGATTATAAGACTGCTGATAGGTCCAATTTTTAAATGCCTATAACTTCTCCATTATCAATTGGAACTCAACTTAGTTTCATATGTGCTAGGTGCACATAAACAGATATGACTGAGCGTATTCTTAAGAGCCTCCAGGGCTGCCAACTGTTAATAAATGCTCTCAATTTTTTTAAATCCAAATACCTATATATCAGAAAGTATGCAAGCCGACAGCTTTAAACTATGCACACGTATAGTACCTGACATTCTATATTAATTTGGAGTAACTTATAAACGTCAGTGCTACCAACATGATTCTAAGCCTGCTGAGAGGTCCAAATTTAAATACATGTAACTTCTATACTATCATTTGGATTTCAATCAAATTTCGTGTGCGCAATGTGTACCATAACAGATATGACTATGCCGATTCTTAAGAGTAACCAGGGCTGCCAACTATTAATAAATGCTGTCTCTCTTTTTGTTACCCTAATATCAATATTTCTGAAAGTATGCAAGCCAATAGCTGTAAACTTTGCACACGTATAGTAACTGGCATTCTAGATTAATTTGGAGTAACTAATATAGGCCTACGTCAGTGCTGCCAACATGATTCTAAGCCTGCTGATAGGTCCAATTTTAAAATCTATGTAACTTCTATACTAACTAATCGATTTCATTCAAAATTGACACAACAATAGATCATATTATTTCAGGTTATTTCTGACCAATTCATGTATGTCATTGTTGCCAACATGATTTTACGCGCACTGATAGATCCAATGTTTAACTGCATGTAACGTCCATGCTACCCATTGGACTTCAACCAAATGTTGTATTCTGTACCTTAAGAGATGGAACTAAGGGCTGCCAAATGTAGTTCTATATTAGGCTACATTATGCTAGGTATACAGTATTTCGAACTAATTAGAAATTTCAATATTGCCAACTTAATTTCGTCATAATTCTAGATAGATCCATATAGATTAATCATTGGCATGAATCTTACATTTTAAGAAAAGTAGGCTCTTTAGTTCGTCACGGAACTTCTTGTTTAATACCAAAGTTGATAAAGTGAGGTATTGTTGGTTCATAATGGGTCTTCATTTCACTGTTGACATCCTTTGGATGAGCTGTTGACTTCTCAACGCGAATGGTAGGATCAATTATTTGTGGACAGTCATTCTTTCTATTTATAGTGATGATGTGAATACGGTTACTGCTACCATTAGTCGCTAAGCAGTGTTCTGTTGGGAGCTCACTGAACTGCGCGTGCGTGGAGAAGTGAAGAGCCGAAGAGGAAGTGACTTCCTTACACACAGCCTTGCTGCGGTTGCCATGGCAACCTCCTTATTACCTGTGCTGGAAAATATTGGCCCTTTACATTTTGTGGCCCATTTTCATTTTTTTGAAAAAATAGATCACCTTTTGTCCGTGTGCCTGTCTGTGTATGCATGTGTGTGTGTGCCCCCCCCCCCTAATAAAATCTAAACGGCTGGAGCAATTTCAAAGAAACTCGGTAAGTTCATAGCACTATTCCGACGACCACGACCGTGCCCTTCAAATTTTGTTACGTCTCACCAATCCAACATGGCGGCTGTGTGAAATATTTCACCAGCATTCAACATCTCCGAAACAATATATTACCGATATCATCCTGGAGTTTTGTACGGTGATAAAGGGAACTACTAGCAGTTCATCTATGTGACTTTTGAAAACATGTTAACTACAAAACCAACATGGCGGCCAAGCGAAATTGCGACATTTAATTGACGTTTCTTGCAATTTAACCAATCAAACGCAATGAAGCATGGTACAGTATTTGTTTATACACATTGTAATGCAGCGACATCTAACTTCGTTCAATTGTTTACATAACCACAAGATGACGGCTGTGCGAAATATTTCACCGGCATTTAATTTATCTGAAACTATTACCGGTAACACCCTGAAATTTGTACGGAGATAAAGGACACTACTGGAAGTTCATCTATGAGACTATCAGAAACCAGTTAACTACAAAACGAACATGGCGGCCATGCGAAGTTGGAAGATTTAAATAGACTTTTCTCGCGTTTTAATGATCCAAACGCAATGAAACTTGGTTCAGCAAATGTTTATACACATTGTAATGCACTCGTATCTAAATTAGTTCAATTTTTTACATAACCTCAAGGTGGCGGGTGTGCGAATTTTAAAATTAAGTTTTTATTTCTTGTGTCGTAATCATGCGATCGAAGTAAAAGTTTGAATAATGAACCTAGGCAATAATTTTCCTTTAATGGTACATGACTCTATGGCCTATACATTTAACAATCCAACATGGCGACCATTCGAAATATTTAGACGGTTCTCAATATCTACGAATCTATTACAGCAATCAAACTGAATTTTTGTATGTTCATAGGGGCTATGAACATAAGTTCACCTATATGACTTTCAATAACCTGGTGATCACAAACATGGCGGCGACGCGAAGTATAAATATTCACATGGACGTTTGTCGCAATTTAACCATCCGAGTGCAGTGAAACTTGGTGCAGTAAATCTTTATACAAATGTTAATCCACTGGCATCTAATTTATTTCAATTGTTTCCATAACCACAAGATAGCAGCTGTGCGAAATTTTAAAAACTCGTTTTTACTTCTTGTGTCCTAATCATGCAATTGAAGTTTGGATGCTACACGTAGGCCTACACCATAATCTTCGTGTGACAGTACTTAACTCTAGGTCCTACGTATATAAAAGTCCAACATTGTGACCATCCGAAATATTTAGTCGGTTCTCAATATCTACGAATCTACTACAGCAATCAAACTGAAATGTTGTATGTTCATAGTGGCAATTAACACAAGTAGGATATATGAAAATAGGCTTTAGTTCCTCACGGAACTACTTGTTTTCATTTGCAGAGCACAGAGTACTAATAAAGAAAAGAAACAGTGACCGACTTGATATGTTTTTAATGCACGGTATGCATTATGTGGGAAAGCATCTGCAGTTCAGACACAGCTGACTTCTGGCGTGCAGACAATAGTTGTGCGCATTGGGAAAGTTATGGTGCGATACTTTTTTGAAGGCAGCTATCGCTAAACCAAAGTCAGACTACGAGGCATTGAGTTCTCTGCACTCACATTCCTTAACACAGCACTTAAGTGAGCTCTCTACAGTAGACAAAAGTTTGGTGCTTTTCAGTCGGTCAACATGAATGTACCCAAATAGAGCTGGGTTATGCCCTGATCCTGAAATAAATTACATAGGATTAATAAATACACTCGGATGACCAGTTTCGATCGTCAAGTGATCATCATCAGATCCATTACACTTAGGCTATAACATCTATGTTCGAGACTACAGGTGAAAAATATATACAATATGTTCAAATATTTAGTTGTAGTGTTGGTAATGCAACAGTCGGTGTATGTTAAATTTGGTATATCTAATGTTAGGTGAACTTCTAAAATAGTGATGAAAATCCGGAATTTGTCTGTTAGGGGTGATTATATGGTTTTACTAAATCAACTATGGTTATACTGAAATAATACAAGCTTATACTTATCGAGTTGTCTCCTTAACTGGAACTTGAAGCAGTTGCGTGTTTCTTTAGGCACCAGTTATAGTCGACTACCCCGGGTGTTACCTGGGCGGAACTGGTTTTCCCCTTCCTCCCCCTTTAGTTGCTATGATCTTCCAGAAGTCAGTGCCATGTATATTTGTGTGACGTTGCCAAGTCTAGATAAGAGTGTCTGCTATTGAATGAAGGAGTCTGCAACTATTAAAGACCATGGAACTATCTTCGCCACGCGTGGACTAAAGAAGCCATTTAAACTAAGCGGTACACGGTCTATTGAAGACGTCCCGGCACCTTTAATACTGCCGCGCATATCGGCCTAAGTTTATTGCAGAAAAATGTACATAGTACACCTGATCCAAATAACACTTACCTATAACCACCGCTATTTTCCCCCCTTTTTATCTAGCTTGGCTGTATCGCTAAGTTGTGTCTTGTTTTCGACAGGGTGTGTTTTTTAGTAGAGCGAAAAGGGGTGAACTCTCCATAAAAGTGTGTTTATTTAGATTGTTGGGATTGTTTTGTTTGGCTAGGTGAATCTCGATTGCTTCTTTTATGTCAAGTGCTCTGCCTTTCGATTCGTGATGAATTATTTTTAGATCAGTCTCGATTTTAGTAAAGCTGTGTCCCGTGTCACACATATGTTCGCATACGGCTGAATGTGTTCCGTATCTTATCGCATTCATATGTTCATTATAACGTGTATCTACTCGTCTTCCGCTCTGTGCAATGTAATTAGCTTGACAACCAATGTCTTGGCATATAATAGAATATACCCCTGACTTTGAATACGGGTCTTGTTTATTTAGATTGCTATTTTGCAGGTGCCTCCCGGTCGTATTATTCGTTGTGAATGCTATTTGTATGCCTTGATTTTTGAATAGATTAGTGATTTTATATGTGTTCTCATTCACATAGTTGAAGCGTACGAATTTTTTCTCATTAATGTCCGGTTTTGGAATCATTTTATCTTTATTTTTAAGTTTGGCTACAATTTGGTCTATTTTGCTTGGCGGGAAATTGTCTTCCTTTGCTATTTGTTTAATGGTTCTTATTTCCTTATTATAATTGTCTGTTGACATGGGTATGTTTAAAGCCTTGTGCACCATTGAATTGATCCCCGCTAATTTATGCGTACTGGGGTGATTAGACTGATTGTCGATTGCATGCGAGGTTTGTGTGGCTTTTTGGAATACGGAGTATGAAAGCTCGTTGCCTTTACGTTCAATAGTTATGTCGAGATAATTTATTTTTCGATCTGTTTCGGATTCCTTAGTGAATTTGATTGAGTGGTGTAGGCTAGTAATGGATTGGAGAATTGTTTCTTCGCTTGTTAATTCAGTATCGTAGATGCAAATTACATCATCTACGTATCTTTTCCATATTACTATTCCCCTTGTTGAAGTCTTTTCTAAAACCCTCACAATGCTCTCTACAGTAGTCTAACCCCTCGTGGATATCAATCACTCTCTTGCTTTAGGAGTTGGCAATTATAAAGCGGATGACATTCAGTCGCTTGTTGTGCAGCATCTCGCCACACAAGTGCAGTTTCTCCAGCACATGAGTCAATGTTTCATACTCACTGCAGTGACACACGGTGTAGGTAGTTCGACAAGGAAGTGATCTCACTGCTGCCAACATAACTATCGGTTTAAACATATTGCTTTCTAAAATAGAGATCTTAAGTTGTAATGAAGCTACAATTTCTAAATTTGACAATCTGATAGACCCACATCAGTGACTTTTCATGATAACGGTACACGTTTATTGATAGTTTCAGCCAGAGGTCATGTCTTTGAATCCTATATGGGTCTGATGTTTTAATTCACTAGCTTCATGGCTTACACTATCTGTGGATAACACGACCCAAGAGCTTAAAGCCTTCGTTTTCCAGCCTTCAAAATCCAATTCTTTAGGCAGCCCACAGCGAGCAGAGAATCACAGTATGATAGGCTGTGCTATTGATGACTTGCATTCGGTCAACACGTGCTTATGCACAATTATGTTTGGCGGGAATTATAAGACTCTACTTCAAAAAGAAAATGATTTAATACAATTTGAACAGATTATAAGCTTTCATTGCCAAGTGAAAATTAATGAGCCCACCCATTAGCTAGGCCGTCAGAGCATCGGGGCACAAAGTTGGAAGCAGCGGTTTCGAATCTAGAATTGGTCAGACATTTCAATTCTCTATCTTTCATTTATATGGCTCTCAATGTTGTTGTTGTTGTTGTTTGAGTCTTCAGTCTATTGACAGGTTTGATGCAAATCTCCATGCCTCCCTGTCCTGAGCTAATCGTTTCATCTCTACATAGCTACCACATCCTACGTCCGACGCAATCTGTTTAACATATTCTAACCTATGCTACCCCTACAGTTTTTGTCCTCGACCCTTCCTTCCATAACTACAGTAAGCTTGCTATTCCTGGCTGTCTTAGTAGCCTATGTGTCCCACCGACCTATCTCTTCTCTTCATTAGCAGTCGCCAGAAACATCTCTCCTCTCCCACTAGTCCTAATACCTCTTCGTTTGTAACCATATCTACCCATCTGATCTTCATCATTCTCCTGTAACACCACATTTCAAACGCATCTTTTCTGCTGCACCAATAATCCAAGTTTCACTTCCATAGAGTGCCACATTCCAGACAAAGGCTTTCAAAAATGACTTCCTAACACCTAAATCTATATTCGATGTCAACAGATTCCTTTTCTGTAGAAATGCCTTCCTTGCCTGAGCTAACCTACTTTTTACATCCTCTTTGATTCGTCCATCACTTGATATTTTGCTTCCTAAGTAACATAAGTCTCCTACTTCCTTTAGTTTTTCATCTGCCAATTTGATGTCTATAGAGGATTCTGATATATTTCGGCTGCATTCCAATACTTTCGATTTTTGCAAAAAATGTTAGCCTACTTTCGATTTTTGCAAAAAATGAAAGTAGCCTCATGAGATCACTACAGGGCCAAAAAATGAGTGTCTGTCTGTGTGTGTGAGAGTCTGTGTACTCTGAATGTCTGTCCCGCCCTATCAATTCGAACACGGTGAAACCGAATTGAACGAAATTTGGTACAGAGGTAGAACAAGCAAAGGGCACCTCAGTGTCATGTTTTATATCGCCGCCATCTTTACGGAAACGTAATGGCGGCCACCCAAATGTTCAAAACTTAAATAAAATTACGACTAACCTAATCATCCGATACCTACCAAATTTTTCATCTATATATAGTCGTATGACGAGCTTCTTTTGACTAAACTAAAAGGTCATCAGTCCAATAGTTTTTATATGGCGGCCATGTATGTGTGCAAATCGATTACCCTTGTCAATTCAAACACGGTGAAACCGAATTGAACGAACTTTGGTGCAGAGGTAGCACTAACAAAGGGCACCTCAGGGACATGTTTTATTTCGCCGCCGTCTTGACGAAATCGTAATGGCGGCCATCGAAATGTTAAGAGCTTAAATCAAATTACGACCAATTTTATCATCTGATCTCTACCAAATTTTGCAACATTATACCTTTATGTATGGAAAATCTTTTGACTAAACTGCAAGATCATCAACCGTATACATTGCGGATGGCAGCCATGTATGTGCGCAAATCGACTCCCCCTATCTATTCAAATACGGTGAAACCGAATTGAACAAAATTTGGTACAAAGGTAGCACTAGCAAAGGACACCTCAGTGTTTTGTTTTATATTGCCGCCATCTTGACGGAAACGTAATGGCGGCCACCCAAATGTTCAAAACGTTAATCAAATTACGCTTAACCTAATCATCCAATATCCACCAAATTTTGCAACTACATATAGGCATATGGCGAGCGTCTTTTGACCAAACTATAAGGTCATCAACCCAATAGTTTTCAGTTGGCGGCCATGTATGTGTGCAAATCGATTACACTTATCAACTCAAACAAGATGAAACCGAATTCAACGAAATTTGGTACAGAGGTAGCACTAGCAATGGGCACTCCAGGGCCATGTTTTATATCGCTGCCATCTTGACAAAAACGCAATGGCAGCCTCAGAAATATTAAAGTCTTGAATCAAATTACGACCAATCTAATCATCTGATCTCTACCAAATTTTGCAACATTATACCTTTATGTATAAAAAAAGTTTTGACTAAACTACAAGGTCATCAGCCCAATCATGTGCGGATGGCGACCATGTATGTGTGCAAATTGATTTACCCTATCTTTTCAGACACGGTGAAACAGAATTGATCGAAATTTGGTACATAGGTAGCACTTGTTAAGGGCACCTCAGTGTCATGTTTTATATCGCCGCCAACTTGACGGAAACGTAATGGTGGCAACCCAAATGTAAAAAGCTTAAATCCAATTACGACCAACCTAATCGTTTGATCTCTACTAAATTTTGCAACAACATACCTTTTTGTGGGAAGCATCTTTTGACTGAACTACAAGGTCTTCAGCCCAATAGTTTGCAGATAGCGGCCATGTATGTGTGCAAATCGATTCCCCTTATCAATTCTAAAACGGAGAAACAGAATTGAATGTTTTTTTTTACAGAGGTAGCACTAGCAAAGGGCACTTCATATTCATGTTTAATATCCGTATAGCACGTTGTATATCAACAAGCTACTACAACCAACATTCAATTATACTCCTTGAAAAGAACAAAGAGTTATAACAATACCCCTGCTTTTAGGAGAAAGTAGGCTATATCTTCATTACTGAACATCTTGTTTTTGTTTTACTTTTATTAATTTTCATCATGAATTCTTTCCTCAAGACGGAGTCCATACCATTGAAAAACTCATTCAAATCCTCACGCGTGTCAGCCAAGATGACTATGTCGTCGGCAAATCTCAGAGTTGAAATTATTTCTCCTGAAATCTTCACTCCCACTTTAAATTTCCTTCATTGCTTGTTCAATGTAAAGATTGAAAAGTATGGCTGATAAGTTGCAGCCTTGCCTTACACCTTTCTGAATATCAGCTTCTCTATCATGTCCTTCAGCTCGAATGACTGCTGTCTGCTGTATAGATTGTAGATCTCCCTCCTATCCCTGAACTTTTTTCCAATCGTTTTCAAAATGTCAAACAATTTAGTCCAATAAACGTTATCAAAAGCCTTTTCTAAGTCTACAAATGCCATGAACGTTCTCTTATATTTCCTTATTCTACCTTCCAAAATCAGCCTAAGACTTATTACAGCTTCCCTTGTTCCTACATTTCTCCTGAAACCAAACTGGTCTTCACTCAACTACGTTTCTATCTGGCTTTCCATCCTCTTGTAAATTATTCTTGACAGGATCTTTGAAACAAGAGTAATCAAGCTGATTGTACGGTAATCTTCACATCTGTCAGCTCCCACTTTCTTCGGTAAAGGGATGATAACATTATTCTTGAAATCAGAGGGTAGCTCATCTGTCTCATAATAATACACACCAAGTGAAATAACCTGATCAGACCTTCATTTCCTATGCTGCGTAGCAACTCAATCGGTATATCATCTATGCCTGGTGCTTTGTTCCTGCTTAAGTCTTCCAATGCTCTGTCAAATACTGATCTCATTATTAAATCGTTTTTTGTATCCTCATCAATTTCCTCCTCCCTTTCCATTACTTGATTCCCAATCTTCTTTCCCTTATACAAACACTCTGTGTAAGCTTTCCATCTCTCAACCTTTTCGTCCCTATCCGTTAGAGGCTTTCCATCTGTGTCCTTAATATTACAGTACTTAGTCTTCTTTTCCCCAAAAGTATTCTTAATCCTTCGATAAGCTGTGTCTACTTTTCCTAATTTCAGACAATTTTTTATACCTGCACATTTTTATTTCAACCATTCTTCATTCGGTTCCTTGCATTTCTTGTTAACCTCATTTCTCAGACGTCTGTATTCTGCTTTCCCCTTTTCATATCTTACATTCTTGTGTTTCCGCCTTTCATCCATCAATTCTAGTATATCCTGAGTGATCCACGGTTTTCTACCTATTCTTTCTTTCCCACCAATGTTTTCTTCTGCGGATTTTGCAATTTCAGTCTTCAAAAGTGCCCATTCGTCTGCAATTGAAGTTTGTTTAGGGTTTATCATTAGTCCTTCTTTTATACTCTTCTTAAATCTTTCGTTTACATCCTTCTCTTTCAGTCTGTCTATTGCCCACCTTTTTGGCTTTTGACTTTCCTTCAGTTTCTTCAACTTTAATCTGCATTTCATAACAACCCGATTGTGGTCAGCGTTTTTGTCAGCACCGGGATATGTTTTGTAATCCGAAATCTGATTTCGAAACCTCTGCTTGACCATAATGAAGTCGATTTGGTAACGCCCTGTATCTTCTGATCTCTTCTATGTGTATATTATTCTATTATGGTTATTGAATAAGGTGTTAGCTATGACCAACTCATGCTCGGTGCAGAATTCCATCAGCCTGCTTCCTTTCACCTAATCCGAAATCTCTTACTATCTTCTCTTCTCTTCCTATTCCTACCACAGCATTCCAATCTCCCGTAACTATAACATTTTCATCACCCTTGATATACCTCAGAATTTCATCTATTTCTTCGTAGACCTTTGCGACATCTTCATCATCGGATTGACTGGTAGGCATATAGACTTGTACCACTGTGGTGCACGTAGGGTTTGTATTGATTTTTGCATTATTTGTGCTGTAATAGCTTAAAGCATTCATTTGTCCTTATTGGTGATTTTCCCTTCCTTTCTGTCTCTTGCTGTTACCAATATGGACTATATTTGCTTATTACTTTACTCAACGTGTGGTCGGTATACGATGCAAACAATTGAGCACTCAATTTCGATGTTTTCTTTCTATCAGCATAATAACGTGAATAGATTTATAAACCCATGAGTTGAAAGAAAATAGGGATATTTTCTTCACTGAACACTCTGTTTTTCCTGTATTGTGGAGAAGGAAGGCATGCTTAACAGCGTATTTTCTATTTTGTTTGTTTAGGTAGGCTATAGTTATTCCTACTGTAGTGTGTGTGGTTGCGCCTATTTTGATCTACATTTGTGAATTTGAAATGTGAAATAATGTTCAATTTTATTATTAGTGTGTTCCAAGCCTGTTTTCAGTTTTGCCTTAGTAATCTATACTTAATATTTTTCAGTCGGTCAACACGACTGTGCCCAATAGTAATGGGTGGTTCCCTAACCCTCAAACAATTAACATGAGATTAATAAATACACTTGAATGACCAGTTTTGATCGTCAAGGCTTTTAAATCTATGTCTTCAAGTAAGGGTTGTAATATTTAGATGCAGTAGTAATTAAACTAGCACAACTTACTATTGAAGTGATAAAAGCCATTTCTTCAGTGTTGCCTAGTTCTAATAAAGAAATCTTTCCAGTCAGTCAACACAAATTTGAAATTTGTAAAGCTTTCTTTACGAGTACAACTAGTCAACAAAACATTACACTGACCGATTGGAAAACATAAAATTTCGACTGATGTTCAATTGTAGCATTAATTTGATTCAGAGCGGAATATTTGTCACCTAAAAGACATACTTGAGCAATTTTAACCCGGAGTGCCGTCTATAAACTTTCCACAAGAACATTTATTTTTAAATATATTCCTCATTTTGCTTTCGAGTGCCGAGTAGATTTCTGGCACTTTCTGCCGTCTATTGGGCATTATGTAGAACTACTTGAGTTTGAATTTTTGCTTCCAGAAGTAACTAAAATAGTATTTTGTAGACGCCTGTCCTCTACAGCTAGGGTTCATATGAGATGTAAAGAAGCATGGTGGAACAACAAACAAATTCTTCACGGCATGTTGTGGTTTTGGATCAAATAATATCAATATTTGTACAAGTAAGGAGCAACGAATATTAGTTGCTTACTGATTTCAGGACAATTTTATTTTAAACCTATTACCATTTACGGGCATAAACATTTTCTCAAAATAAAACAAGTGAAGAACTAAAGCCTATTTTCATATATTCAACTTATGTTACAGTAATTGCCACTATCAACATACAACATTTCAGTTTGATTGCTGTAATAGACTCGTAGATATTGAGAACCGTCTAATATTTCGGATGGTCACCATGTTGGATTATTATATATGTAGGCCTTAGAGTTATGTATTGTTACATGAAGATTATTGTGTACGTGTAGTATTCGAACATCAATCGCATGATTAGGATACAAGAAGCAAAAAAGTGATTTTATAATTTCGCATCGTTGCCATCTTGTGGTTATGGAAACAATTGGAATAAATTAGATGCCAGTGGATTAAATAGCATTTTCCGTACCAAATTTCACTGCACTCGAATGGTCAAATTGCGAGAAACGTGCATTTAAATATTTATACTTCGCGTAACCGCCATGTTGAATTTGTGATCACCAGGTTATTGAAAGTCCTATAGGTGAACTTATGTTCATAGCCTCTATGAACTTTAAAAAATCAGTTTGATTGCTGAAAAAGATTCGTAGATACTGAGAACTGTCTAAATATTTCGGATGGTCGCCATTTTGGATTGTTGTATGCATAGGACTTATAGTTATGTGCCATAAAGAAAAATTATTGCGTAGGTTCATTAATCAAACTCTCACTTGGATCGCATGATTACGACACAAGAAACAAAAACTTAATTTTAAAATTTCGCAGTGCCACCATCTTGGGGTTATGTAAACAATTGAACTAAATTAGTTGCCAGTGCATTATGAATGAAAATCCACAGCCTGCTTCCAGTCTCCGACCGGGTCAGGAATGGAATGAATGAAGCCCCTATCTAGCGGCGAGGATATGAACTGTGCCGGCTGCCGAGGCCTGACGCACTCCTCTGGGGCAATGATTAAATGAATGACAGATGAAATGAAATGGTAGTGGAGAGTGTTGCTGGAATGAAATTTTGACAGGGAAAACCGGAGTACCCGGAGGAAAACCTGTCTGCCTCCGTTTTGTCCAGCACAGATCTCACATGGAGTGACCGGGATTTGAACCACGGACCCAGCGGTGAGAGGCCGGCGTGCTGCCGCCTAAGCCACGGAGGCTTCCCAGTGCATTACAATGTGTATAAATATTTGCTGTACCAAGTTTCATTGCGTTTGGATGATTACATCGCGAGAAAAGTCAATTCAAATTTTCAACTTCGTTTGGCCACCATGCTCGTTTTGTAGTTAACAGATTTTTGAAAGTCTCTCAGATGAACTTTTAGTAGTGCCCTTTATCTCCGTACAAAATTTCAGGGTTATATCAGTCATAGTTTCGGAGATTAAGAATGCCGGTGAAATATTTGGCACAGCCGCAATCTTGAGGGTATGTAAACAATTGAACGAAATTAGATGGCAGTGCATTACAATGTGTATAAACATATACTGTACCAAGTTTCATTACGTCTATTTAAATGTCGCACCTTTTTTGGCCGCCATGTTGGTTTTGTAGTTACCAGGTTTTTGAAAGTCTCATAGGTAAACTTCTAGTAGTCCCCTTTATCACCGTACAGAATTTCAGGCTGATATCAAACAAAATTTCGGAAATACTGAATGCTGGTGAAATATTTCGCACAGCCGCCATATTGGATTGGTGAGACGTAAAAAAATTGAAGGGCACGGTCAAGTTCGGCCAAAATGTTGCTATGACCTTACCGAGTTTCATTGAAATCGCTCCAGCCGTTTAGAAGTTATTATAGGGACACACACACGCACACGCAGACACACAGACACACATACGCGCGCGCACACACACACACACACACACACTGACAGAAGGTGATCTCATAAGCCTATTTTTTTTTCATGAAATGAAAATATGCTAAAAATGTAAACGTAAGATTTTGAATTTACATTTAGATTACCAAAGACTCACAACTTATAGACATTTTAAGTTAAAAATTATGACTTCTACATTTTTTTAAATGCGAATGAAAAAAAAACACTTAAAAGGTTAAAACACTGTTCATTTTAGAACTGACTGAATATTGATTTTTCCGCTCCTCATACAGGATAAAGTTCTCGAATATGACAACCAGTACACATGTTATCAATCTGATTTAATATTTAGTTTGTGGAATTCTGAATGAACCTCAAAGAGTATTCTACAAAGCGCTTTCAAGCATGGCAGTGGGTGGGTACCGCGAAAAGCAGCCGTGTTTATTCATATCTCTATCAACGGGTCTCTCTCCATAAACAGCCTCATGCTGGGGTATTGAATGCATGGTGAATCTCACCCACTACAGCCCACTGTTTACCTTTATGGAGAAGAAATCTCTCTTTCCAATCTGTTTCATGTACTACATAAATATATTTTCACTGTAGACTCCATGCCTTTGAAATCGTGATTTGAAAGCTTCTGTGACCGGATGAAACAACCCCACGGTCTAGTTTATACCATAAACATCATTGCGGCTTCATATAATACAGCCACCTGCTATGTTCTCGCGGTACGTATTAAGACTCCGGTCTCAAATGTCCAAGTTCGATTACCATCACCACTAAGAAATTTAATTCTGGACTGAGAGATGGATTGGAGCACAGCAAGCCACGAGAGGTGGATCTGAGAAGAGGTAGCTTCATTCCCACCTCAACCATTCTAGACATGGGTTTCCGTTGTGCCTCATTACAAGTCTAAATAAATGTGGGGATAGTTCTTAAATTAATGCCCTATCCTGGTCCAATTACAAACGCATTCTCTACTACTGACACTACCATAACACAGATTATCACACAAATTACACACACCCAAGAACACGGGGCTGAATGACCACCATGTCAGAAACCCCAAAGTGAATCATCAACAACAACTTATATAATTTGGGATAGTGACTTTGAAATATTGTTAAACAAAAGGATTACTGATGTCTTTAATTTCGTGGCCTGGGGCATCGTAGTCATCAGCTCCATGTGCTTGAGTGCAGGTGCCTAATTACTTTCTGCACTGTAGCGTCAGTACGAGCGTGTGCACTTTAATTTGGTATTATATTTGTTGTTGTTGTTTCTTATTTTAGGGGCTGTGGCATCGTGGATATATAGCTGTGTGTGTGTGTGATAACCCATGTTATTGTAATGACTGTACTAGTGTGTGTACTGTACTTGGAAGTTGGGGATAGGATTGGGAAGGAGGCGGCCACGGCCTTACGTTAGGAACAATCCCAGCATTTGCCAGCAGTAAGAGTGGGTAAACGAGGGAATACCACTTCTGGGGTGCTAGCAGGTCCACCACGAGGCGGTAAAATACTATGTTTCCTTTCAATAACTTTTTATGTATACTTTATTAATCTCAAATTATAAAAGCCACCTTGTCAAACACTAAAAAGTAATTTAACAATTAAATTAACACGTACATGTTTCGTCGTATCAATGATAACTTCGTCAGCGTGAAAAATCTTAGAAACTATCTTAACAAAATCCAAAAAGAAAATGGATATCCTTCCAAAAAGTCATTAATTTAAATAAATGAGAGGTCACAAAAAGGAATTAATAAATAATTATAGTATGTGTGAAATACTAGGACATTTATATTCCAACCGTTGGTCTAAATGAAATGAAAACCTTGCACCTTATCCACCTGAGATATCAGTCACTTCAATACATTTTGCGCATGGGAAAGTTTGCTTCAGGACATAGACCTGCTCGAATTTGTTTGTTCTGTGACAGATCTTGGATCAGCACAGACACTCCTCATCATTAATTATTATATTACAGTATTTTAATCATCCCATTTTGATATCAAGTAATTCGCAGTTTCACTTATTGTCGTCCGCGCCATTACCTCATATATTATCTCTATATACAGTATGTTACGCGAACCTGGGAGTGTTAGATTTCCGGTCCGATTCTCTTATCTACAGACATTTAAAGTATCTATTTAACATCTCTAAAGCTTGTACATAACACGACCTAATATATTACCGGCCAAAAGAAAGCCCGTAACACTTGGGGAAAATATAAGTTGACTAAAAGTGCTTCATAAATGCGTTCATTATAATAATCATTTTAATGGTTTCTTTTAGGTCTTGGGGCAAAGGGTCATGTTTGGCACATTTGGAAACAAGAAAATAAAAATGCACGATTTATAAAGGACCGTGTCGCCTACGGTTGCATTTGGAATTTTTTGCTGGTATCAGCATTAACGTTACAGCATCGCGCTTCCGCTATTATTGGGATGTGAGAATGTCGGATTGATGTGGCATTGTTGGGCTCTCATCTAATGACTTGTTATCTAGTACTTCCTAGAGCATCGAGAAGTTTGATTGCAGTTAAGATGCCGTATAGCACTGTTGATTCTGCAAGAACTGTTGCATTAGTTGAATGGGGAGCAGTTCATGAATTTTATTTATTTATAGTATGGCTTTTAGTGCCGGGAGTGTCCGAGGACATGTTCGGCTCGCCAAAGGCTGTAACTGCTTCAAGCGGACACCCTTAGGGTGAGCTACAAGTCCCGTTCAATTTCAAGTAGTTCCAACTTTCGCTACCAGACGTCAATGATACTTAGTGTGAACGCTGGAACTTTGATAGAGCGTTTCAACGAAATCTAACCTAGAAATTTGGCTTCACACAAGTTTAGTTAGTGGAAGGATCTTTTACATGCCTTAAATCTATGACATGGGACCGCCGGCTTTACTTGCCCTGCGAAGGAAAGCATACTGAAGGATTTTGAAGAACATGAACATTTGCCAATAATCAAAGAACTTCATTTATTCTCTTCAGAAAGTACAATTTTAAATGAACAATGATCACGTGTGAAGTTGCCAATTGTCTTCCTTGCAATTTAAGTTTCAAAATAATACAAGTAAAATTAATTTTTTGTTCATTCTTTGAAAATGTCCAAGTGCAGCGCTTCTTTTGGCCGGCAGTGGTTGAAAATCGCATTAGGGATCTCATTGTCTCTTACAACAGATCCTCATCTTATATCACCATTAATCCTAGAATGGTAACGTTTGTCTTTGAGACAAGCACGGGAAACACTTCTGCCCTCACCACTTCTCTCTTGTCCAATCCCGCTCCGTGTTTGGCAGTCCTAAAATACAAAGCAAATTAATCAAAATAAAAGTAAAAAATAAAAACCCACAAAAAGACAAAATTAGTCAAAATCCACAAAACCCCAAGAAACAATCCAAATTAGTCACCATTTGTCAACAAAGCTCAAAATGTTTAAAAAAATACTTAAAAACTAAAAAACACAAAAAATTAAAATCAGTCCAAATACAAAAACAACAATCAATATTAGTCAAAAAAGCTCCGAAAGTCCAAAAAGCACAAAAAAACAACAATATGAGTAAATTCCAAAAGAAAACAATCACAATTATTCAAAATTAGTGAAAACCTGCTAAAATTACTGCTTTCTGCATATTGATATGCAGATTATGGTCGAGCCGTAGTTTATCGAGGTTGGCCCTCAGCGACTTTGGTATGATCCAAGGGGAAGAGATTATTATAGGCAATACAGTAACAAATTCCTGTCGCCACATCTGTTGGATCTCTTCAACCAGAGGACACTTTCTCAGCATAAATGTGTTTGATATTATAAGAGTACTATTCTGCACTTTATCAATTATTAAATCTTATTATTCTTATTATTTATTTATTTATTTATTTATTTACATTGTTTAGACCCAAAGGATCACATTAAGCAAATTATGTTCTTGTGCTGTTCTTCTTGTACTTCCAGAATTCCTTCATAATCTCACTGTGTCGGACTCGACGTTCCTCCGTTCATCCTTTCCCTGGTCTCCTTGGTCGATCTTCATGTGTGACTTCCCAAGTGTGGATCTTATGTCGGAATGTCATTCGATCGTCTATGTCTATTGGTATGATGTTGGCACTTTCGAGATCAATTTGGACTTGGGTAACCCAGACTGTTGTCACTTTAAGTTTCCGTAAGTAAGTCAATATTCTCTTTGTTAGCCGGTCGTCAGTCTCATAATGTGGCCGTAGAATCTCAGTCGTCGCTTGTGGAAATCTGACTCGATGTTAGAGTATCTCTCTGTGATTGTGTGTGATTGCAGACGATATCCATTATCTGTTAGTTTAGGGCCCAATATTTTGCGGATGATTTTTCTCTCAGCTTTCTTGATGTTCTCAAGATCCCCTTTGTAGTTGAGGTTTAGTGTCTCGCTGGCGTAAAGTGTCTCAGGCTTGATGACAGTCGTGTAGTGTTGAATTTTGGTGTTGATACTCATGCATTTCTTGTTGTAAATATTTGTGATTTTTCCGTATGCTTTCCGCAATTTAAGTTCACGAGATTTTTGCGCCACTCTTTCCATACCTGTGGGTTCAATAATTTCACCCAAATACTTGAATTGATTAACCCTGTTTAGCATACCGTACACTGTGAGTAAATTTTGTGCTTGAATGTGTTTTGTCGATATAAACTCGGTCTTTGTGAAGGAAATTTGTAGTCTGACCTTTTCAGCACACTCTTTTAAGACCTCAATCTGAAGAATTGCAGTTCGTTCATCTGCGGAGAGGCTTGCAAGATCATCCGCGAAAGCGAAGCATGTCACGTCGATATTATCCGTTTGCCTTCCTAGCATGACGGGCTTCCAGGTATTCCGTCTCCTCAGTTCATTTCTCCATTCTTTGATGAACTTCTCTAGGACGATATTAAAGAGTAGATGGGGGAGCCCATCACCCTGCCGTACACCTGTCCCGATGAGGAAAGGTTCAGATACTTCACCAAGGAAATTGACTTTGGAAGTTGTTTCAGATACGGTCTGTTGGATGAGGCGTCGTGTTTTCGGGTCGAGCGTGTATTCTTCGAGTATATTAAAGAGGGATTGGCGATCGACAGAGTCATAAGCTTTCTGAAAATCGACGAATACGCAGATGGTTGGGAGGTTTCGTAAAGCTCGAAGTTTCAGTGTGGACTTGAGGTTGAAAATTTGTTCAGTACTTGATCTGATTGGTCTGAACCCTGCCTGGTATTCACCAATGAGAGGCTCGAGCTGTTCTTGTGTGCGTTATAGGAGGCAAGCAGAGAAGACTTTGTAAGGTACAGAAAGGAGGGATATCCCTCTATAGTTATTCACATCCAATCTGTCTCCTTTTTTGTAGAGTGGGTGAATGAGTGCGCATTTCCAATCATTTGGGAGTTTTTCACTTCGCCAGACTTCTTGAATGATCTGTGTAATTTCCTTCAGTGATCGTGGTCCAAGATTTTTCAGCAGTTCCGTGACAATTCCGTCTTCTCCTGCTGTCTTTACATTCTTGAGTTTTTTGATATGGCGAGTGATTTATTTTTGTGTTGGTGGATCAGCGTCTGGCTTGACGTGTTCTGGGGTCGTATGCAAGAAACGTTCAGGTGGTTCGGGACAGTTAAGGAGCCCAGAAAAGTAGCATGCAAGTTCATCACAATTTTCACGATTAGTAAGTGCCAGGTTTTCCATCCTGTTTCCTTAAGGTTAAATTTGGCGGTACATATCCCTTAATATTATTAGCGAAGGTCCTGTAGAAATTCCGACTATCGGAGTTTCTGAAATCATTCTCCAGTGATATCGACTCGGATAACTACCTTACAAGAATCAAAGTAAAGTTCACCCCAAAGAGAGTTCACCGTCGCAAACCACATATCCCGAAATTCGATTTAGCTATGATTCAAGAAACAAATATTGTAGAGGAATGGGAAAAGGAACCGGCGAATAACTGGAACGACTTTCGTAGCAAAATTATTGGACAAGCTAAAGCACTGATCCCGCTAAAAAGAAAGACAAAACATCCATGGTGGAATTCTGAGTGTGATCAAGCCATTGCCAATCGCCGAATCGCATTCCAAAAGTACAACAGCAGTAGATCTCCAGGAACCCTGGGACACTTCTTCGACATCCGCAAACAGACAAACAAGACTATCAGGAAAGTCAAGCGTGATTATATCACTGAGGATGGAAAACCTGGCACTTACTAATCGTGAAAATTGCGATGAACTTGCACGTTACTTTTCTGGGCTCCTTAACTGTCCCGAACCACCTGAACGTTTCTTGCATACGACCCCAGAACACGTTTTAACGTCGTCGCGGGAAATCTTGCTCATGATGTTCTCAAGTTTGTTCCAGAATTTTTCAACCGTTTCAGGGTTCTTCTTATCGTCAACATTGGTGGGGGCAAGTGCATTGATGAGTGTGAAATTTTTGTTGGTGCATTTGATGCGCATGGTCATGAACCGACTATTGACGGGTGTAATTTCCCTGACGGAGATGATAATAGATCTGTGTACAAGAAACGCCATACCGAAAATTGGTGCACCCCTTGCGACTCTTTGTTGTGTTTCGCTTTTAAAGATGCGGTAGTTTCCGTAGTCCATAGTGTCGTTGTCTGTCATTCGTGTTTCTTGAAGAGCAAGGATGAGAATTTTTTGTCGGTTAATTTCCTGTGTGAGGTCATGTAATTTCCCTGTTTGTATCAATGTATTAATGTTTACCGTTCCAAGGAATGATTTCTGGTTGTAGGGAAGTTCACCAGAGATCTCCGATACTCTCTGTTGCGCACGTCTGAACTCCCCAGAATCCGAAAGTTCAGTGGCCGTCTGTTGACGGGTGGATTGTGTACCACCTGGGGCAAGATTGTATTTACTTGCATATTCCATATTTGCTTGTACTCAGTACTTGGCCTAGCAGATACCAGGACCATATAGGACCAGAGGTTGTTGAGGCCATTGGAACTTAGATTTTCAGTCGAGCTCACAGAGCTAACAGACGCTGACAACTCGCCGCTGGATACCAGTACAGACGCTCATGGATTTAAGAAAAGCTGACATCTAACCGAATACTAGTATAGATGCCTTTTATCCTATTAATCCCGGATACAAGGCCGCCTCGTCCGCCATTAACACTGTTCTATAGATCATCTATACCACCATCAATGCCGTTGAGGACTTCAACGTAACCCTGGCAAGGGAACCTTATAAGGTATTACCAGCCAGGTCAGCTGGACCTAGGCTTTTTATAGAGGTGTTACTCCTCTATCACTCACCGCTTTGTTCTGGCTTGTGACCGGCAGAGCCTGGCTTCCCAAACATTGGGCCCAGGTTGGCGGGGTTATTATTATTATTATTATTATTATTATTATTATTATTATTATTATTATTATTGTTGGATTGTTGTGGTGGCCATGTTTGACATACAGTGTGCTTGTGCGGTACTGGTGTATTTATCGAAAAATTTGTTGTTTGTGGAAGGGAGAATTCACAGGTCAGTGTGTATCGTAGTTCATAGTTTAACATACGGTGCTCACTAAATTGTATTCCTCAAATCAACTTCATCGAGTGTAGACTGGATTTGTTACGTGATTTTGGGGTTAAGTTGTATCGTGTACTCTTAACCCATAGAGCATGAAGTTTCCTCTGTGACGGAAAGTGACGTAATCTAATCGTATTATCCAAAGCCATCTGAGCTTAGATTAGTAGTATAGTCAACAGAGCCTATAGGTTCCGTCGTCAGTGGGCAGTAAGAAGGTCTGGCCCACTTCGGTGGCCATTAGAGCCCCGCTACCTTGGGTACGAGCTTCATAATAGAGGGAGGGTCTGGACTCTTTGGAGTCAGCGCTATTTTCTTCCCACACCACTGGCCTGACCTACGCTTTACCAGTTTCGGAACATGAATCTTCTTCTAACGAACCAAGAAAGAGATGCGAACTGGAAAAATGAGGTATGGCCTCAATTGTCTAATGTTAATATAACCGGAGAGTCATCGAGTGATGGGGCAGTTGCGGAAGATACAACACTTCTCCCATCCCAACATCTTGACAAACTGAGGAGAACGGAAGAAGAGGCATTGCAGAAATGTTATAATATTATTCAAAAGATGAAGCTTGCTGCGGCGAAACAGAAAAACATGTCCAAGGATGTGAAGGATGGTATTGTGGAGATGGAGGAGGCCATTGACAGCATTGTCTTCTGTAAGAATGCTAGGTACAAGGAGAAACAACAAGTCGACGAAACCACAATAACTGATCGAGCACAAGCATCAAACTCTCTTGCTGACGAAAAAATGGAAGAAAAGAAAGAGGAGAAGTAGAGTCATAGACTAAGGTTGTTGTGCCACTCCAAAGACTGGCACACGTTTCTGCCCCTGCCCGCGGCTCCCCGGGCGGCCTTTTCTACGTGACTTGGGTTTCACTCATTTTGAAAGTCCCGCCGCTGACGCTGTCCTCCCCTCTCCCCGACAAATGAACTGTTCCGGCTCTACAAATGAACTGTCCCGCCTGGACGTGTGAACTATTCCGGGCTGGCTAAACTACGTCTTGGTCCTTCTCTGACGCTATTGGCCCGGCCGGTTCAAATGAACCAATGGCGCGATCCCGCGCGCAATGACTTGCACATTGAATAAGCCTGGTCCGGCCTGCCAACTGAATTGTCCTTCTGGTTGGGCCAGCGAGGTGTTATCCGTGACTCTGAGGACCTACTGCAGTTGGTAGTGTCTATTTCCCAAATTCTCCGTAAGGCGCGCGCGACTACTGTCGCCCGTCAAGTGGCGTGCTCCATAGCGCGTCTCTTCCCCAGTAGCTCCAGAACTATGCACCGCATAAGAGTGTTTTCGCCCGAGCTCCTTGAGCCCGGCATTTTATACAGGCCATGTGGCCTGCCATCAAAAATAAGGTAAAGCGTCTGGTCTTATTCTGCAATAAACCTTGTGAATTCCATTGCTATATAAGTGATTCTCAACTCACAGTGTCGGTGTGAGAAATGCAACTAAATTCAAGATTAATTGACTTATCCAACTAAAACATTTTGAACTAGAATGAACTGCAAGGCGCATAGCCAATGGCGGCTTTCCTTTTCGGGCAGGTTTCCTTTTATCGAACTGCATCGATACAATTCTTAGGCCGTGTGTGCTATTATTTAATTAATTATAATTGCTTAGTTCTTGTTCTACATTTTGGATGTTATATTTTGGAGGGCAAATTATGATAGGACGACAAATGGGTGCATCGTCTTTCGAATGTGGTCTACAATTGCCAACGGCTTGCCTCGTGGTCAGGTAGCCGCCAGCAATTTCGCTATGTGGACAACGGTCACGATAGTTCGTTGTGTTGGAGCATTTCGCTCAGGGCCAGTGGTTAGCCCTTTAGTCTATCTTTATTTTAATCTAGTTTTCTTATTTCTGTTACCTTCTGTTTTGCTATACCGTGGCTCTCCTTGTTTTGAGCTTCCGCTCTTGGGTTCTCCCAAAATGCCTCCTGGCATTTCATTTTCGTTACAGTAATTATATTATCACAGTTAGCGTGTGTTCTTACCTTAAGCCCATTTGCTGGGGCAATATTTCTTGCTACCAAGAAATATGTTTCGTTTGTACTATCGTTGTAATTGTCAGCCGTGACCGTAGATTCACAAGACCACGTGGGATCTAGGTTACCGCTAGGAGTGTTTTATTTATGCAAGTGTTTTGTTTTCCACATGTGTTGTATATCAATTCCTTTATTGTTTCAATATATTTTCCATTTATTATTTTATAACCCATGGGCATTTGTCTACCATCTTATTGCTTTAACCAGACCCATGCCTTTGTAACACGAGGCCCAAATCCACATCCCGGGTATTCTACCCGCCTGGTTGGTCATTCCTTGCGAATGGTTGCCAGAGTACGGCGTTTGAGAGTGCGTGAAGATGGGGCCATACAGTAACGTTGGTAACTTCATTAATTCTTATATATGCCGTACAGTAAGTGTAGCAGAGCGTTAGTTGTCAATTTTGTCTGGTTTCGCTACCGATGGTGGTAGATGGAAGCCACGTGGCAACATTGTATACTCTGCCCTGATATTTATCAGGATGAAAACACTGAAGAGTGGAATCCCTTTTTTTGTAATTATAACTTCCTACCATGGGCAAATAAGTAAAAATTTGAATTAAAGTCTTGTGGAAAATTAAACCGTTAGACTTAAGGTGTTGTAAAATTCAACTGTCTGATATTTTTGGTTTTTCATTTCATGCTACTGTCATGGAGCGTCACGTACCAGATCCAAAGTATTTGGATCATGAAGAAATCCAATATGAATTGGAGAACAGAGGTTTGGAGGTTCCCGCGAGCACGGAGGTGGTTCGACCAGTTCTAAAGCTTGCCCTTCAGGATCCTGTATTGTTGCCTGTGCTGTCCGAGGCAGAATTTGCAATTGGTGAGTCACAGATTTTCCATAGAGTAGAAGTTTGTGCTAATCTCATTAATTTGTTTTTGCTCGATAATTATGGTACGTCTGCCCAATATAAAAAGTTGCGTGCTCGTCTGCAGTACTTGTTCACTCGTTGCGAAGATGTTTTATCTGTGTCGTCTCATCGTTCTGACGAGGAACTAACCAATATTTTTGAAATTCAGCGCATGATAGCCGAATGTGCAAACAAAGTTTTCGATGAAAATTCTAGTGGCTGTGACGGTGTAGAAGCACGTCGTGCAGTCAGTGTAGACAGTGATGAAATAAGGTTCCCTACCAGTGAAGGTGATAATCAGCCTTATGTTCCGACATGTGCTGCAAACCTGTTAAATGCAGTTTGGTTGAGTTGGGAAGGTTCAAATAATGCTGGTATGTTTCGATCTGTTGACCGCAACAGTGTCTTTCCGGTTTCTACTAACAATAGTGTTACAGTAGATAGTAGTAGTGAGTTGCCAGTAGTCTCTTTTGCTGAAGTAAATCCTGGATCCTATTATTCTCCTCCTTCTGCGAGAATTTTGTCAAAAGTGTATGAGGATATCGCTTCCGCAGCCAGGTCCCGTGCTAGATCAGAGTTGCCAGCCAGTAGTGTCGATGCTGGTGGTAACACAAGTGTTGTCAAATTGTCTACGCAATACCTCCAGGTCACTGAGAGGCAACCAGTCGATAGTGTTTTAGCGACTGAGTTTAGCTGGTTAAATTTTAACCAAGTGTTATCGTCCGACGCGAATTTGGTTGAAGTGTCAGACGCTTCATGGATGAATAATTTGGGTACTAATTCTAGTTTTCATGTACCAGTGTCCGTTCATTCTGTTTCTGCTGTAAACAAGTCTAACAGTAATGTCAATTGTAATTTTTCGGTGTCCGAAAATTTTCAACTGAGTGCTAGAGAGTTGTTCATGTCAACTGAAATGCCTCGTTCCGTGTGTAGCACAACTCCTGTGTACACCACAAGTAACTCCAATGGTGGAGTGACGTATTCTTATTCTAGTGCCTTTTCTCGTCCCACTTGTTCTGTTCCTACGCCCAGTACGAGGGGTGTTCAAGAGGTAAATCTCCGCAGTCGGAGCATGTATCCTACTCCGAGACGAAGTGTCAAGACGTTTCTAGTAGTAACTATCCTCCTTCATTTGGTATTAAACCTCTTAATTTCCGTTGGCCTAAAGATAAAGTTTGGTGCAACAAGAACAGATTTTCTTCTCGTGTAGAGCCTCAAGGTCGGGATTTCAATAGCCCAAGTGATGATAGTGGACCTGTTCGTGGCGAACAGAGAGGTCCGGGTTCTAGTCATTCAGTTTTTTCCAACCGTAATTTTGGGAATCTCGCCCACCCGTTATCTGATTGTGTAGCTAAGTTGAAGCACATGAATACTGATACCACTGATGGTATTATTCATTTTCTGCGTGAGTTGGTGGAAATTTATGAGTACGCTGCTGTGTTTGGTGTGAGTTATACTCAGGTGTACCAACTTATGTTCCCGTTCACTTCTGGTATGATGAGAAGTATGGTTGTCGAGGCTATGTCCCGTAACACAGGTATCGAAGTGTTCTGTGAGCAAGTAATGTCAAATTTCATTCCGTATTGAAAGATGGGTACCGTACTGTAATTCAACGTCATTTGTATCGTGTACAGAAGTATGGTGAATCGTTGGATGTGTACATACAAGATATGTTGAAGCTAGCTAAGATGTTTTCTGTCAACTTCACCGAGCAAGAGATGGTGGAACACATTTTGGATGGTGTGACACCAGACTATCGTTCATTTTTATGCTTAGGGTCTCGCCCGAGCACTATTGCTCAATTGTGTGCTTTTGCCGTACGTGGAGAGTCCGTACGCCAGTCTGACTATGGTAGAGGTTCTGTTGATCAACCCTCACAATTTAATTCATACAAACCGCAAGGTTCTTCTAATCGTTGGAACAATGCTCGTTCCCAGGGTAGACAAGGTAATTGGGGAAATCGTAAACCGCAAGTTTCAGGAGGTCGATGGTCGAGTAATCAGCCTCAGGGTAGTCCTGTTCGTGATGAAGAAGTTGGGAGCTCTGGTAATTTTAATTCTGGAAGGAATGTCCGTTTCCAAGGTCCTTCAAATAGTAGAGGTGATGTCAGACACCAAGAAGCTACTAATCGTGGCGAAGGTTCAAACCGTCAGGAAGCTCGAGGTCGAGTGAATAGCAGTTCTGTGAAATGTAACGCTTGTGGTCGTTTCGGTCATTCAGACCGCACGTGTAATTCTCCTCAGCAATGACATCCGGAGACCTGGCATCGTGATGTTGTATCGATGTCATAAGTCGTTAATGTAGATAAGCGCAGTGTTGGAGTGTGAGTTGTTGTTGTTTTTATTTTAGGTTTTTTATTGTATTCTTCCTGGACATTGGCTAGTGTTTCCTTGAGTCAGCGCCTGTCTCAGTTGTACCCCGGCGTCCTCTCGTGACACGGTGTTTTCTTTTGGTTAGCTGGCTTGTGTGTTCCTTACGTCAACGCTCGACAGGAGGAAGTTCTGTCCTTTTGTGTCATGTGTCGAGCTCGTTCGTCCCCTTCTGTAATGTGAACCGGTGGAGTTCACCTTGTGACAGGAGCAACTTGTAGTGTTAGTGTGTCTTAGATAGTTGCATAGCCATTTTATTTTCAGGGTTTTTAGTGTTGAAGAGTTGGTGCTGTCGACGGAGTCGATTTGTTCTGGTGGCATCGAGTTCTACAGGTAGTTGCGGTAGAGTTGTTCTGTGTCAAGGTATCTCAAGTTGTTGAGGTATTTGTTATGGTGTTTTGGCGTTACAGAAGAAGCCGAGGAAGCAGAGCACGCAGAATGTGAGGTGTAGTGTGAGTCGTAGAAGTTTTTCCTGTGCAGTGATTTGGTGACAGTGACATTTCTTCGTTCTGTATTTGGTATTGTTGAAGTGAACATGTATATGTTCTGAGTCGTGGTACTCCTGTTCTGGTGTGTGTGGATATCAGGGATTACTGCATTTGCTCGCAGCCCTGGTGTCGGACCCTTTCCTCGTTGAATTTTGTCTGTGCGCTGTGTGTGTGGCGTAGAGAGTTAAGGACTGTGGATTAGTTCTTGTGCGTGGTGCACATCGTGAAGTAGTGGCTGTGCCTGTTACGTTGTCGAGATGATGAAGGTTGCCCTGCATTTGCTCGCAGGCGCCTTGGTGTCATAGGAGATGACCCGTTGGATCGAATTGATAAGGTTTTGTTCTTTGAGTTACTGTTCCTGTCATTGTGTTGGTAAGTTGTAAAGGTTTTAGAGAAGTGTGTGTTCCTGTTCTGTTCTCTGCGTTCCGTGTAGGTGTGTTCCTATTCTGCGTTCCGTGTACTAGAGGGCATTTGATGTGTAAGTAATGTAATGTAAAAGGTAAATTGTAAATGTAAATGTTGGAGATTTGCTGACACCAGTTGTGATCTGTGTGGTGACAAGGTAACTGTTTCATGTTCTCCCCTGTATTGTGAGAGCTGAGCCATTCCTGTGGTCGTGGGTTCCCCTAGATTCTTTCGTGCGACCCCATCTCAGTATTTTCTTACTAAGGTGAAAGATGTATTTAGATTTTCCATTTATTCAATATAGCATTGTAACATTAGGATTTTGGTTGGGTACCAGTTCTATGTAGTTACTAACTCCAGTGAAGTGGAGGTAATACAAGTTCAAGAGAACGCTGTCCAGTGTTTCTTCCCATTTTAAACACTTAACATTAACGTAAATCTGCTAAACCTAAAGTCTGCGTGTGCATGTGTGTGCATCGCCCCTATGAAAGTGAATGTGATCTCGTATCACTAAGGCAAGTGAATTGCCAAGTCCTTGCTCGCACAGTGAAAAGTCCCAGCATGTGCTACGGAAGTTGCTCAAGCTCTCGTCCTGGTCCTTCTCAGACCAGTGGCATTCCTCGACCCTACTGGTGAAGAAGCCAACCCATCCTTGTGTTGCGTCTCTGCGTGCTGTGTCTGCTCTTGTCGTTGGCTGTTTCAGGGGTGGTCCAGTGTGAGGGTAGCGCTCCTCACACCTGGAGATGGTGGTGGCCTGCGCTAAGGTCACTGTCATGACGTCGTCCTACATCTGATGGTGATCCTGATGCCTGCTGGTCGGTGCGGATGGTGATCTCTTCCCTGATGTCGACCCTGGATGCTGAACGACTGGAGCGGTACTATGGTGATGTTCGAGTGCTGATATGGTGGTCATCTGGTGTGGTGATATGGTGCTGTTGGTGTTCCTCCTTGCCAAGCCCTGGGATCTTCACGACATCATTAGTTGGGCACTTATACCTTCCTGCTGTTTCGACTCCTGGTGCAGTCAGTGACGCATGAACAAACATTATTTTGCCTGCTGGCGAACCCAGCCATCCTCAAGAGAACTTACAGGGGGGAGCCTTCTTCCTGTCGGCTCACCCCCACTGTCGGCTTTATGAGGGGGAGGCTGTGCCACTCCAAAGACTGGCACACGTTTCTGCCCCTGCCCGCGGCTCCCTGGGCGGCCTTTTCTACGTGACTTGGGTTTCACTCATTTTGAAAGTCCCGCCGCTGACGCTGTCCTCCCCTCTCCCCGACAAATGAACTGTTCAGGCTTTACAAATGAACTGTCCCGCCTGGACGTGTGAACTATTCCGGGCTGGCTAAACTACGTCTTGGTCCTTCTCTGACGCTATTGGCCCGGCCGGTTCAAATGAACCAATGGCGCGATCCCGCGCGCAATGACTTGCACATTGAATAAGCCTGGTCCGGCCTGCCAACTGAATTGTCCTTCTGGTTGGGCCAGCGAGGTGTTATCCGTGACTCTGAGGACCTACTGCAGTTGGTAGTGTCTACTTCCCAAATTCTCCGTAAGGCGCGCGCGACTACTGTCGCCCGTCAAGTGGCGTGCTCCATAGCGCGTCTCTTCCCCAGTAGCTCCAGAACTATGCACCGCATAAGAGTGTTTTCGCCCGAGCTCCTTGAGCCCGGCATTTTATACAGGCCATGTGGCCTGCCATCAAAAATAAGGTAAAGCGTCTGGTCTTATTCTGCAATAAACCTTGTGAATTCCATTGCTATATAAGTGATTCTCAACTCACAGTGTCGGTGTGAGAAATGCAACTAAATTCAAGATTAATTGACTTATCCAACATTGTGGTGTTTGAAGCCATATTTTCAGTGTTGCCTTAGTAAACAAGAGTTTAGTGCTTTTCAGTCGGTCAACACGAATGTACCCAAAAGAGATGGGTTATGCCCTAATCCTGAAATAAATTACATGAGATTAATAAAACACTAGGATGACCAGTTTCGATCGTCAAGCGATCATCATCAGATCCAATACACTTAGGCTATAAAATCTATGTTTGAAATACAGGTGAAAATATTTACAATATGTACAATTATTTAGTTGCAGTATTGGTACTGCAACTGTCAGTGTATGCTAAATGCAGTATATATGTTAGGTGAAATGCTAAATGGTGATGGCTATCCGGAGATTGTACTTTAGAGAGATTATATGGTTGTAAACTATGGTTAAACTATACAATTTTAGGTTAACTACTTATCTGATTGTCTTCCGTACTACAGCTATTCGCAGTTTCCGTGCTCACTTGAACTCGCTGTGCGGTCGACTGCGGTGGTTATCTTAACGACTGGTTTTTCCCTGCCTTCCCCCCCTGTCCCTACGTGCTGTGGGGAGTGATCGCGATGTGTTTATGTGAGGTGTTGCCAACCTAGATAAGATGTATGTTATTGAATGAGGTGGATCTACAACTATTAAAGACCGTGGATTAGTCCTCGCCACGCGTGGAGCATAACCCATTCGAACTAAGCGTTGACGGTCTTATGAGGACGTCCCGGCACCTTTAATACTGCCTCTAATATGGGCCTTGGTTTATTGCAGAAGAAAAGTACATCGTACACCTGATCCAGATAACATTTACCTATTAAAAACCCCCTAATTTCCCCCCTTTTTTATCTAGCTTGGCTGTGTCGCTAAATTGTGTTTTGTTTCCGACAGGGTGTGTTTTTTAGTAGCGTGAAGAGGGGTGAACTCTCCATGAACGTGTGTTCATTTAGATTGTTGGGATTGTTTCGTTTGGCTAGGTGTATCTCGATTGCTTCCTTTATGTCAAGAGCTCTGCCTTTCGATTCGTGATGGATTATTTTAAGGTCCGACTCTATGTTGGTAAAGCTATGCCCTGCGTCACACATATGTTCGCACACGGCTGAATGTGTTCCGTATCTTATCGCATTTCTATGTTCATTATAACGTGTGTCTACTCGCCTTCCACTCTGCCCGATGTAATTAGCTTGACAATCGGTGTCTTGGCACGTTATAGAATATACCCCTGACCTTGAATACGGGTCACGTTTAATTGGATTACTATTTAGGAGGTGCCTAGCGGTTGTGTTTTTCGTCGTGAAAGCTATCTTTATGCCTTGCTTTTTGAATAGGTTAGTGATTTTATATGTATTCGCATTCACATAGTTGAAACGCGCAAATTTTTTTCTCATTACTGTCCGGTTTGGGAATCGTTTTATCTTTATTTTTATGTTTGGCTATAATTTGATTTATTTTGCTTGGCGAGAAGTTGTTTTCCTTTGCTATTTGCATAATAGTTCTTATTTCCTTATTATAGTTGTCTTTTGACACGGGTATGTTTAAAGCCCTGTGCACCATTGAATGAAACCCGCTAGTTTGTGCGTACTGGGGTGATTAGACTGATTGTCGATTGCATGCGAGGTTTGTGTTGCTTTCCGGAATATGGAATATGAAAGGTCGTTGTCTTTACGTTCAATAGTTATATCGAGATAATTTATTTTCCGGTCTATTTCGGATTCCTTAGTGAATTTGATAGAATGGTGAAGGCTATTAATGGATTGGAGAATTGTTTCTTCGCTTGTTAGTTCAGTATCGTAGATGCAAATTACATCATCTACGTATCTTTTCCATATTACTATTCCCTTTGTTGAAGTCTTTTCTAAGAACGCATTTTCTAGTGCATTGATGAAGATGTCAGCGATTAACCCACTTAGTGGCGATCCCATTGCTAGGCCTTCTCTCTGTGTGTATATTTTATTGTCGAATTGAAACACGTTTTGGGTGAGAATTGAAGAGATTGTGAGATTACTGAGGGTCGTTCTCATCCAAAACGTGTTTCAATTCGACAATAAAATATACACACAGAGAGAAGGCCTAGCAATGGGATCGCCACTAAGTGGGTTAATCGCTGACATCTTCATCAATGCACTAGAAAATGCGTTCTTAGAAAAGACTTCAACAAAGGGAATAGTAATATGGAAAAGATACGTAGATGATGTAATTTGCATCTACGATACTGAACTAACAAGCGAAGAAACAATTCTCCAATCCATTAATAGCCTTCACCATTCTATCAAATTCACTAAGGAATCCGAAATAGACCGGAAAATAAATTATCTCGATATAACTATTGAACGTAAAGACAACGACCTTTCATATTCCATATTCCGGAAAGCAACACAAACCTCGCATGCAATCGACAATCAGTCTAATCACCCCAGTACGCACAAACTAGCGGGTTTCAATTCAATGGTGCACAGGGCTTTAAACATACCCATGTCAAAAGACAACTATAATAAGGAAATAAGAACTATTATGCAAATAGCAAAGGAAAACAACTTCTCGCCAAACAAAATAAATCAAATTATAGCCAAACATAAAAATAAAGATAAAACGATTCCCAAACCGGACAGTAATGAGAAAAAATTTGCGCGTTTCAACTATGTGAATGCGAATACATATAAAATCACTAACCTATTCAAAAAGCAAGGCATAAAGATAGCTTTCACGACGAAAAACACAACCGCTAGGCACCTCCTAAATAGTAATCTAAATAAACGTGACCCGTATTCAAGGTCAGGGGTATATTCTATAACGTGCCAAGACACCGATTGTCAAGCTAATTACATCGGGCAGAGTGGAAGGCGAGTAGACACACGTTATAATGAACATAGAAATGCGATAAGATACGGAACACATTCAGCCGTGTGCGAACATATGTGTGACGCAGGGCATAGCTTTACCAACATAGAGTCGGACCTTAAAATAATCCATCACGAATCGAAAGGCAGAGCTCTTGACATAAAGGAAGCAATCGAGATACACCTAGCCAAACGAAACAATCCCAACAATCTAAATGAACACACGTTCATGGAGAGTTCACCCCTCTTCACGCTACTAAAAAACACACCCTGTCGGAAACAAAACACAATTTAGCGACACAGCCAAGCTAGATAAAAAAGGGGGGAAATTAGGGGTTTTTTAATAGGTAAATGTTATCTGGATCAGGTGTACGATGTACTTTTCTTCTGCAATAAACCAAGGCCCATATTAGAGGCAGTATTAAAGGTGCCGGGACGTCCTCATAAGACCGTCAACGCTTAGTTCGAATGGGTTATGCTCCACGCGTGGCGAGGACTAATCCACGGTCTTTAATAGTTGTAGATCCACCTCATTCAATAACATACATCTTATCTAGGTTGGCAACACCTCACATAAACACATCGCGATCACTCCCCACAGCACGTAGGGACAGGGGGGGAAGGCAGGGAAAAACCAGTCGTTAAGATAACCACCGCAGTCGACCGCACAGCGAGTTCAAGTGAGCACGGAAACTGCGAATAGCTGTAGTACGGAAGACAATCAGATAAGTAGTTAACCTAAAATTGTATAGTTTAACCATAGTTTACAACCATATAATCTCTCTAAAGTACAATCTCCGGATAGCCATCACCATTTAGCATTTCACCTAACATATATACTGCATTTAGCATACACTGACAGTTGCAGTACCAATACTGCAACTAAATAATTGTACATATTGTAAATATTTTCACCTGTATTTCAAACATAGATTTTATAGCCTAAGTGTATTGGATCTGATGATGATCGCTTGACGATCGAAACTGGTCATCCTAGTGTTTTATTAATCCCATGTAATTTATTTCAGGATTACGGCATAACCCATCTCTTTTGGGTACATTCGTGTTGACCGACTGAAAAGCACTAAACTCTTGACTTATCCAACTAAAACATTTTGAACTAGAATGAACTGCAAGGCGCATAGCCAATGGCGGCTTGCCTTTTCGGGCAGGTTTCCTTTTATCGAACTGCATCGATACAATTCTTAGGCCGTGTGTGCTATTATTTAATTAATTATAATTGCTTAGTTCTTGTTCTACATTTTGGATGTTATATTTTGGAGGGCAAATTATGATAGGACGACAAATGGGTGCATCGTCTTTCGAATGTGGTCTACAATTGCCAACGGCTTGCCTCGTGATCAGGTAGCCGCCAGCAATTTCGCTATGTGGACAACGGTCACGATAGTTTGTTGTGTTGGAGCATTTCGCTCAGGGCCAGTGGTTAGCCCTTTAGTCTATCCTTAGTTTAATCTAGTTTTCTTATTTCTGTTACCTTCTGTTTTGCTATACCCTGGCTCTCCTTGTTTTGAGCTTCCGCTCTTGGGTTCTCCCAAAATGCCTCCTGGCATTTCATTTTCGTTACAGTAATTATATTGTCACAGTTAGCGTGTGTTCTTACCTTAAGCCCATTTGCTGGGGCAATATTTCTTGCTACCAAGAAATATGTTTCGTTTGTACTAACGTTGTAATTGTCTCCCGTGACCGTAGATTCACAAGACCACGTGGGATCTAGGTTACCGCTAGGAGTGTTTTATTTATGTAAGTGTTTTGTTTTCCACATGTGTTGTATATCAATTCCTTTATTGTTTCAATATATTTTCCATTTATTATTTTATAACCCATGAGCATTTGTCTACCATCTTTTTGCTTTAACCAGACCCATGCCTTTGTAACACGAGACCCAAATCCACATCCCGGGTATTCTACCCGCCTGGTTGGTCATTCCTTGCGAATGGTTGCCAGAGTACGGCGTTTGAGAGTGCGTGAAGATTGGGCCATGCAGTAACGTTGGTAACTTCATTAATTCTTATATATGACGTACAGTTGTGTCCAGGAAGAAACCACGAGAGGAAAAGAATCAAATGCAGGTTGAATTGCAGCGGGAGGATTCTCCAGGCATGAGCCAGAGTCAAATGCTCAAGAAGCAACTAACAAAGTCTCGACTGCCAGCTGTGTTAATTAAGCCGGCAGAAGGCAAGTCGTATGCCGATGTGTTACGGGAGATTCGGCAGAAGGCAAATCCTGCTGACACAGGAACGGAAGTTAGGTCTATAACCCAGACTAGAGCCGGTGAAATTCTTGTTACTCTCGGGAAAAGCAATCGAGATAATGCGGCATTTAGCGACTCATTGAAGACTATCCTGGGACAAGATGCGACAGTCCGCAGTCTTGAGCCAAAGGTGACAATTGAGATTAGAGATCTTGATGCCCTCACGACCAAAGATGAAGTTTTAGAGTCCATTAAGGATATTATTAAAGAACCCCCGGATGGTCTGAGGATTATGGTAACGCAGACTAACAGTCGGAAACAGAGAATGGCTGTTATAACTCTGCCAGAAAAAGCTGCAAATGATCTTCTAAGGGAAGGCTTGGTTCAAGTAGGATGGGTCAGTTGTAGAGTGAGGCGGAGAATATCAGTTCTTCGATGCTACCGATGCCTTAGTTATGGTCATATTGCCAAAATTTGTGAGGGCCCTGACAGAAGCAAGTCTTGCTTCAACTGTGGACAGAATGATCACAAAGCCAAGGATTGCATCAACCCAAAGAAGTGTGTCTTATGCGAGGAGAGTGGCGTTACGCTGCAGGATTTGTGTCATGTGGCCGGATCGGGCCAATGTAAGGTGTTCCGAGAGGCCCTGGAGAAAGCGACGTACCTGAAACGAAAATGATCCGAGTTCTACAAGCTAATATAGAAAGGAGTAGAACAGCACATCATCTGTTGTACCAGCTAGCTGCCGAGAAACAAACTGATCTGCTGATAATTAGTGAACAGTACCAAGATAAGGAGTCACCTCTCTGGCTTAGAGATCAATTAGGCACCTCTGCTATTTGGATCTCAGACCCTGGAAAAATTCGATTAAAGAACATGGGGGCCGGAGCGGATTCGTTGGGTTAAAGAGTAGAGGAGTCACCTATTTTAGTGTCTATCTTACTCCAAATGAAACAATGGGAAAATTTCGTCAGAAAGTCTACTCTCTGGAAGATGCCATTCTTAATACAATTGGAGCAATCATTGTAGGTGGGTATTTCAATGCCAGAGCAGTGGAATGGGGTATGCCACATACCAATTCCCTAGGTAAGTTCATTCTGGAAATGGCATCAAGGGCAGGGCTTTTGATCTTAAATGTAGGTGCAGTGTCAACCTTTCGGCGTCCGGGTTATACAGAGACAATTCCGGATATCTCCATGGCTTCTAAGACGTTAGTACCACACATCAAGGAATGGAAGGTTATAGAAGACTACACTGGTAGTGATCATCAGTATATTAATTTTGATGTGTGCAGTAATATAAGTGGGAAGAACTTATCTACTCAGAAACAACGGAGATGAAATTTGAATAAGATCCCTCTTGATGCATTTAAGGAAGCGTTAGCCGGTGGTGTAGAACTAATTGAGGATATGGTGCCTGACGGAGGGGATGATGTTGAGACTCTCGTTTCCTCAACTATGAATCTTATTACATTGGCTTGTGATACCTCAATGCCAAGTTTAAGATCATGCCATCGGAAGAGCCCTGCATATTGGTGGACACATGAAATTGCAGAATTGAGGCGGAATTGGCTTGGACTCCGACGTGCCGCACAACGGACAAGAAATCTGGATGATGCCAATGCCTTATCAGCCGAACATAGAGATGCAAAGAAGTTACTTCGGAAAACCATAAATCAAAGCAAAGCGGAGAGCTAGAGGAAGTTATGTGAGGATATTGTCACTGATCCATGGGGATTGGGTTATACAATTGTCAGAAAGAAGCTTGGATCACAAAGAACACCGTGCGTCATGGATGCAAACAGTAAGGCCATTATTGTCCAAACTCTTTTCCCAACACATCCAACAATCCCTGAGTATAATTTCGATGTAGATATTGAAATTCCTCTTTTTATTGAGGATGAGCTGAGTAGGGCTACTCAGTCTCTGCGAAGCAAAAAAATCCCCTGGTCCTGACGGCATCTCAAATGAGATTCTCAAATTAATAATCGAGTTACTTCCACAATTAATATTACGAATGTTCGACGAGTGTCTAAAAGCAGGAGTGTTCAGCATCTGCTGGAAGGTCTGTCGTCTGGCTCTCATTAATAAGGGAAAGGGAGACCCGGATTTACCATCATCATACCGCCCTCTGTGTATGCTCGATACAAAAGGGAAGCTCTTTGAGAAGCTTCTGAGGGTCAGATTGCGCCAAGCGATCATGGCAGCGGGCAACTTATCACCAAGACAATATGGATTTCGAACAGGAAGATCGACCCTGGATGCGATTCAAGAAATTGTTGCAGCTGTCCAGCGGGCGGAGAATTACAATCACCACTCCCGTCGTGTGGTTCTCTTTGTTACACTTGACGTAAGAAATGCATTCAACTCTGTCAAGTGGAGTGACATGCTGAATGCGTTGGAGAATACATTTCAAATTCCAAATTATCTCTTACGGATGATAAATTCCTACTTGAAAGATCGTTCGTTGCTTTATAACACGACAGAAGGACAACGCAGGGTACGGGTCTCAGCCGGAGCAGCACAGGGTTCGATTTTTGGACCAGATCTATGGAATATCACATATGATAGCTTGCTGAGATCTGAAGTCCCTGATAAAACTATCCTAGTAGGTTGTGCAGATGATGTTGCTGCTCTTGCAGCAGGAAGAAGTGTCGAGCAGGCACAGTTGCGACTCAATATGGTAATGCGTACAATCAATACTTGGATGGAGGAACATGGTCTGTCTCTAGCACTTAGTAAGACAGAAATTGTAGTCCTAACAAAGAAGAGAATTCTGACAATACTCCCAATACAGGTAGGAGACATACAAGTAGAGACGCAGCCTGCAGCAAAATATCTGGGCCTCATGATCGACAATAAACTGAATTTTGGAGAACAAATTAGACGGACTGCAGATAAGGAGGCAAGAGGAGTAACGTCTCTCAGTCGGCTAATGGCCAATGTTGGTGGGCCAAAATCTAGTAAGAGGAGATTACTGATGACAGCCGTCCATTCAGTTCTGCTGTATTGAGCGGAAAAATGGGCGGATGCCCTTGATAAGGAAATTTATAGGACGTCACTAGCACAAGTGCAGCGGCGGGGTGCTTTACGCGTGGCATCTGCTTATCGCACGGTCTCTGAAGAAGCAGTTCTTGTTATTGCTGGGATAATTCCAATTTTTTTTTCTAGCGAAAGAACGCAAGTACATTTACTGGAGGAAATCGGAAGTAGGTTTACAAAATGCAAGACGAACAGCAAGAGCACAAACCTTTCACAATTGGCAGATCAAATGGGAGTAAGGACACCGAAGCCAGTGGACTAGGAGAATGATACCCCAGGTGCAGGTTTGGACAGAGGGGAAACATGGAGAGGTTGGTTATTATCTCACTCAGTTCTTGACTGGCCATGGATACTTCTGTTCTTATCTTAAGAAGATGGGGAAAGTGTATTCACCAGATTGTATCTACTGTGTTAATGAGGTAGATAATGTTAATCACACCTTCTTCTCTTGTGGACGGTGGGTCCAAAGTAGGCAGTCTCTTCAAGATCAAATTGATGTAGAGATATCTCCCGACAATATTGTTGCGGTAATGCTACAAAATGAAGAACATTGGAAACTTGTAGCAAGTTTTGTTGAAGATATCCTCCGAACAAAGAAGACGGATCTGGATCGCCACTGAAGATGATTCATTACGGGCAAATATAAATTGACTCTAGCCTGAAGTAATGTGATAAACGGTTCCAGGCTAGTGTTCAGAAGTAACGGGGGAGTTTTAGTCGGTAGTCTGCTACTCAGGAGCAGGAGCCCGACACTCTGTGCGTAAATGCATTTCTTCCCCTAAAAATAATAAAAGAAATTTAAAAAAATATTATTATTGTTATTACTCTAATTTTCAATTTCAAGAGGAAAGCATAGTAACGAGAAAGTTAGTTTGATATCATTATCCCTTCACAAACAATACTATTAGAAACACAGCTATCCAAGTTTTGATCACTGAATCGTGCGAAGAGCTAATCTTCAAATTACACTGAATTAATCTGTTGCATGGTAATATGTGTGTTGAATTTCGAATCACTTTCCGGATAACAGCGATGATATGCTAACGCATGTTTTACTAATTCCTGCATTGTGTTTCTACAAAACCAATCACATTCCAATGTTCATGTTTGTGAAATTTGTAGACCATTACACATTTATTATTAACCTGGTTACAAGGTAAACCCCATTGGATATCGAGTCCACGCCAACATTATTCAATGAACTATTCACAAACTATACTCTCTCTCTCTGTTCTTAATATTCTGATGTGACTTTTATACACCCTTATCGCGATTGATAGACTAATAGTCTGAGTTGTTCGGGCACGCTATTCGTTCAAACTGAAAGTCGTTATATGTAGCCGATAATCATTCTTTATTTCCGGGTGAATCTTCATCGATACATACACATATATACAGTGTCGTCGCAAAAGGTGGCCTTAATTTTGATTTGTAATAGCTCAGGCTGTATATTTTTACACCAAAAGATAGAGAAAATCATAAAGATTTGTTTACCTATTTAGTAGGTTTCGATGTAAGCTCCGCCTGTGGCACGACACGCATCCAAGCGATAGTCCACCTCCGCCCAGGTCCGCCGAATCATGTCAGGAGTCACAGTTGCTATAGCATCGGTGATTCGTTCCTTTAGGTGCTGCAGGCACTGGATATTTTGAGCATAAACAATTATTTTTATGTAGCCCCAAAAGAAAAAAATCTAAAGGAGTTAAGTCAGGGCTCCTTGGCGGCCACGCAAGAGGACCAGCTATACCAATCCACTGAGCAGGGAAGATTCTGTTGAGAGCTTCACGTACAATAAGACTGTAGTGAGGCGGTGCTCCATCCTGCTGGAAGGTAACATTATTCCCTTTTCCCTTTGAATATCGTCTACAAATCAAAATTAAGGCCACCTTTTTCGATGACCCTGTATAAATACATACGAAGGCTGTTTTTTAGTAAGGGCCGTTTTTTTAAGCCCGTAGTTAGTGCGCACGCCGCAACAAGCGTGTGCGCTACCTCCCGGCATCCTTTGCGAACAAGCAGGTGTCAGTTTCAGCTGTGTAGCTAACCTGTACGCTGAACTGTGCATCTTTACAATTTTCAAGATTGTTAATTCACTCGCCGCGTCTGAGGTATGATCTGTGATACGTTTTTTGAGTGCAAGAAACATGTCGGCTGCAGACATTCATCGTCAACTTTGTGAGGTGTATGGTGATAATGCAATGACGGAAGGTAAAGTGCGAAAATGGGTTCGCGAGTTCAAAAATGGCCGTGAAAATGTTCATGACGATGAACGCTCAGGTCGACCATGTGTGATCACAGATGTCCATCTCTTTTCGCAGCTGAAACGTCATCTTGGTGGGAAGCGCTTCGCCGACGATGAAGAAGTGAAAACAGCCGTGAATTCTTGGTTGTCAGAGCAGGCGCAGACTTTTATGCAGAGGGATTTCAGAACTTAGTTTTAAGGTATGACAAGTGCCTAAATAAACAAGGCAACCATGTAGAAAAATAGAGGGTATGTAAAACCTAAAAATAAATGTGGTTTCAAAATAAAATGTTCGGTTAATATAAAAATACGGCCCATACTTAAATAACAGCCCTCGTACCTACAGTCATACAGTATCGTTAAGTTATGACTAGGCTGCCAGGAACATGCAATTCCCAATGACAGGAAGCGCCAAAGGACGTGAGAAACGTATACACTATACAGAATGGTGCACGAAATGAATCACCATTTGCCTCTTATATTGTATATATACATATATACATGGTGTAATTGATATAATGGAAGTCCGTTACACTGGTGATAGAAGAGACTATTCTAAGCTTCCTAGGTACAAAATTTGTCACCTACCTTCAAATTGAATATTAATCATTAAAAAGTCAATGTTTTTAGGATTTCCAGAAACTCTTCAAGCAGAAGTTGGAAAAGCAGTCTGGGGGATACGAGGCTGGGCAAGGTGGAGCGACGCGCGGAGGGGAAGTTGTTACGTAATCGGAGCATTGACCTTACCGGTTAAGGGGTGGTATCAGCTGTTATGAGGAAGCGATACCCGTCTCGTAAGGAAATTTGTATTGATGTTGTTTTTGTTGAAATTGCACGCAATAGCTTGGGGCGTTAGGACCGGTAGCATTGTATAGCCTACTTTGTAAGTGTAAGTATAAAATAATCTCGTTCATCAGTCCCGGTGTGTCATTGACGCCCGGCACGTTAATGAAATACAGTAGAACTAAATTCCGACATCCCGTATTGTGTTCAGAACTAGCATTTAAGACAGAAGTAAAATACTTGATGTTTCGTTTGAGAGGCTTTGCGATTTTGGTAATCGTGGGTAGAATTTGTCTGATAACCTGTGTTTTTGTGGTTTCTGTAGTAATGAGGGTATTTGTAATTCAGTTGAGGATTGGGAGGAAGGCGGCCTTGGCCCTAAGTTAGGAACCATTCCGGTATTTGCCTGGGGTAGAAGTGCGAAACCATGGAAAACTACTTCCAAGATTTCATACTAGAACGGTACCACATGTACATAATAATAATATTAATAATAATAATAATAACAATAAAGCAAATATAGTGAGTACCTTATCAAAAGGCAATGGCATGTAGAACAGGTAAAGACCATACCTATCATTGTCTCAAGTACGGGCGTGAACGCAAGTACCTTGCTCCAAGGCCTTAAAGAACTAGATCTTGATACTCAACTGCACAAACTAATGCAGAAGGCAGTAGTTCTCTCAACAACCCGAATCGCCTGGAAGCTCATGGGTAGCAATTTTGACTTTCCAGCTTAGAAATGGCTGTTTCAATAACTATACTTTGGTTCCCTGAAGCCCGTATAGTTATGTTGTGATGTACCAGCAATGTGTTATATGTACTGAATAAAACAATAATAATAATTAAATGATAGTGAGGCTGTGTATCTCGGGTAGTAGACTGCTATCCTTCTCGAGGGTTCGATCAAGGTTCAGTCATGTAATAAATGAAGGTGAACAAATACGACAGCCTTATGCCGATGGATGTAATGGCACGTAGCCTACATGAAATTCTGTGAACTCAACATTCCGGAATCTTGACATCCCCGAAAAAAAAATAGTGTGTCTAACAACATGTTATTATTATTATTATTATTATTAGACTACTAAACTAATTACAAGAGATTATATCTTTACTGAATGCTATTTATTTTTAAGTAGGGTTTCAATTGTTTAGGACGTTTAGTAAATAAATGTTTTTGGTAACAATGATGATGGAAGACACTTGCAAGCTTCTTGTGATGGTTGTTGTTAATTCATTTTAGGGACTTGGAACATTTGTTTATCAGCCCCGTGTAGTTGGGTGAGTGTTAGATTTGTCCGATAAACTGTGTTTCTGTGGTGACTGTAGTAGTATGAGTACCAGTAGTTATTAGGGTCGTAAATGAGTTTGGTGCCCTGGGACTCCAAGTACCATATTATCCCGGCATGTGCTTGGAAAGCGCGTGGAAGAATCCGGGGAAATCATCCAAACTCAGGATAGCCACTGTCGGTGCTGAGTTCGGACCTCCAATCACCGGACTTGCTGCGATCGTGGTGCATGATATAATGCGCATGCCTACACCGCTGGGGTAGGAAAGAAACCAGTCGTGGTCTTATGAAGGGACATCCCAACTTTGGCCACGTGGGATGCCAAGGGAAATCATCTTGTGACTGGCGATGGTGAGAAGCAAGGAAGTTTGTGGTTTTACATGACCGTAAATATCGTAATCATGAGCAACTTTTTATGTGGAATCCGTAGCACAGGACATGGTATTTGACTTCGAAAATCTCACATGCATTGACCGGGAATCAAACACGGTCCGCTGTGGTGAGAGGCCAACAGCTGGACCGCTGCGCCATCACGACCCGACTTGCATATCGGCCAGTAAGGGTTAGCTGTCTCAACATCTAGCACCACAAGTGGATGATGATAAACAAGAAAAAATACGAGCCTTACAGTAGTCGCATATGGCGCGTAACATCTGACATAGAAGAAACCTCACGTGAAATTGTTGATACACCGGTATTTTATAGTATTATTGGCACAAATATTAATCTATTGTAAAATGGAGTGTTTTACAGATATTGTAGTTTATAATACGGAACTCATTTTATTAGATGATTTGTAGCTTCCACCAGCACTAGCCTAAATAAAGAATACTTAATGGATCAACTAGATTAATAGACGCGACATCGCTCATAACCTTAAATTCCTTATAAACAGGTCCTCTTCATTCACAGATCAACACGTAATTTCATATGGATTCTGTTAAAATGAGTCATATTGATATGATAATTATCGTTTAAAATGATAATCTGGTAGCAAAAATATCTACCCCGCCCAGGAATCGAATCCAAGATCCCTAAATTCACAGTCATACGCAATAACCCCACGGCTATTTCGACTACGCAAATATTGTGCCCAAGATGGTGACTTATTTCCACGTTCCAATAATGCTGCATTATGGAATTACGTTTCATTTATATTTTGCTTGTTTCGATAATGTTCCTGAGTGACATTGAGTTAAAAATGCCTTATGCCAATGCAATGCCGACTACTTACAATGTTTGATATTAAGGCATTTTACCATTTAAATACTGATACGAAGACTTCGAACATGTACCATGTCATTTATTTAAATCACTTGACACCAGAGTTCGCATGACCGTTTTCCGTTCAGTATGTCATATACATTCTACATGACCGAGAGTGCGTCATGGTATCAATTTTCGACACCGCGCGCTGATTGTTTCTCTTACTAGTGCCAGCTGGATCGATCGATCGAGTTGGCAGTGCGTCTTATACTTCCGTGCGATCCACCACTGCCAGCTAGGACACACTTCCATTCGATCGATCGAGCGGGCAGTGTATACTTCCGTTGTCCACCATTGCCAGCTAATATACTTCCGTTTGATCGATCGAGCGGGCAGTGCATACTTCCGTTGTCCACCACTGCCAGGTAGTACACTTCCGTTTGATCGATCGAGCGGGCAGTGCATACTTCCGTTTGATCCACCACTGCCAGCTCGATCGTTCCGATCCACTTCCGTCCCTAATTTTCAAAATCACTCCCACAAAACTATCCAGCAACCGAGCGGAAAGATGCTACACATCAATAATAATAATAATAGTCTAATAATAATAATAATAATAATAAGAGTCATCATGTGTAGCTCTGGTGGTAGTGTGCTAAACTTCCCGAAGGTGCGATCTACGTCCAGTCATGTTGCAAATGAATGTGCTAATAAGAACATGTCCATGGATTTCATGGCACATGCAAGGAATCCTGCGTACATAAAAGTCTGGCAACTCGACATAAAAAAACACATAATAGATGTTAGTGTGTCTAAAAGTCTATTATTACTATTATTGGTAGTAGCAGCCTACTATAATAATAATATTAATAATAATTTTATTACAGTCGTTGCACTGTCTTCGCACAAATTTAGACATACTACCAAATCTCTAGGATTTCCATTTTCTATTCATAGGCCATGAGGATGGCTATATCCTAAATAGATCCACCATCACTAGTCATGTAGCCACTCCCCATGAAGGTGTGAATCAGCTGTTCATAGGCTCGGTTTGTGTATTTCAATGCCATTTGCAGACACGACGAGGAGGTCACTCAACTTCAGAATCTTGTCAACATTCTTCATCGTTGGAGGGGAGGGCGACGGGGAGAAGTCAGCTGTGCTGCTGAGGGGAACGTAGTCTAAGCCCTTTTCCAAGACATTGACTGACGATTTTTGTGACTTAATTTCACCTACACTAATTAAGATACGACTAAATTTCATGAAGATATTTGCTTAGAATTGTCTGTTCGATGACCAGTGTAACGGACTTCCATTATATCAATTACACCCTGTATATATACATAAATTATATATAAACTTTTGAACTGACGGTGGTTTTGGGGTCTGGGGGATGTGAAACGCGAAGATAAGTCAAAATTTTCCGGAAGTCGAAACATGGTACCCATTGCAATAGTTAGCTTTCTAATGAAATCTACCTAAAAAGGTTTGTCGCTACGTAACTTTCCTGTGATACCATCTCAGATTTTTCAAGTTACATTTAAGAAAAAAATCATATTTTCTTACTATGAACATAATTACTGCCCTGAGAAATTGAGTATCTTCTACCAACATCAGGCAATCTAAAAATAAAATTTTGATCTGTTGCGAACATTAGTTCATTATCTATGGCGTGATAAGTTTTATATCTGCAAAAATTTAGATTCGCGCAAAAATATCGTGATTGTGAAAATTGGGCCATGTGTTAATTATTTATGGCTTTAAATTTTTACACCATTATAAAGAGCGGAGAATTCTCTATGAGACCACGCGAACAGTTTCTTAGATTTGTCACTTTCAATTATTGGGAAATGGCAACATCGCCGGGGTGGAAGATGACGAAGCTAATTGCAGGACATAGGAGTGCGAGTGAGAGGCAAATACTACATTTAATTCCATACTGTATTTTAAGGTAGAGACGCTCTTTAGGTGAAAGGTAGCCTACACATGCACAAGGAGTACACAGCCGTGAGTGGGAGCAGCCCAGCGAAATTACAGACCCTCACACATCGGAATGTCCAGTCAGTCGACTGCTATAAGTGTCCAAGTGAATTGCTCTCAATAGGACCACGCAAGACCCTAACCAGATCAGTAGCCTGTACAATACAATCTGAACTGACCATTTACAACAACCACATATTCACTCCAAACAGGCAAATTCCGGAGGTCCTTCACCATTTCCAGTATCTTAACCAGACATCACACTGACACCGGGTGAGTTAGCCGTGGTCGTTACGGCATGACTGCTGGCAGTCGCTCACATCCGGGAGGCGAGGAGGTTCGAATCCCCCCGCCGGCAACCTTGAAGATGGTATTCTGTGGTTTCCCATCTTCCTGCCTGGCAAATGCCGGGGTTGGTCCCTAACTATAGGCCACAGCCGCTACCTTCCAACTCCTCGTCCTTACATCCCAACTTTCCTCCCCAACGGTACTTGTAGCTCACCCATTGTGTGACCGTCTCGAAGCAGCTACAAAAACTGGCGAGCCGAACATGTCCTCGGACACTCCCGGCATTAAAAGCCATACGCTAAAAAAAAATCACACTGACCACAACTGACAAATACTAACGAGTTGCATTATCTCAACTAATACTGCAACTAAATAAGTGTACATATTGTGAATATTTTCACCTACAGGTTTATTATGTGTGTGCGCTAAGCCGGCCGTGACTAGCGCAGATAGCGGCCGCGCGTACCTGGTTCAGCCGGTGGTTTGACGCGCACTTTCACACTTTTACCAAACATGTTCAATAATGTGTACTTACAGTGCTCATAGACGATGCTGAAAATGTATTCCCTCTCTTGTAACACACACCTGACATCTTCTGATGAAAGAATGTCTCTCAACTCCTTTATTATTTACGGAGCCTGTTTCCTTGAATCGTTGAGCGACCCTCCGAATTGTACTGGCATTAGGCACAGGTCTTTCATGAAACTTGATTCTGAATTTTCGTCTTCTTTCAGAACAAGATTTTCTGCTTTTCATATACGAATTATGGATAATGACATCTGTCACATTCTAGCGAATTATTTTGGCGCACTTCTCAACTGCGAAGTTCCAAAGTCCACTTTTACTTTTGAAGACATCGTGAAAGTTCATCCAGATTCATTACCACCTACGAAGGGAGGAATCAAACAAATTATTCAATCGCTGAAGGACTACTAGGCACCAGGCGAAGACTCTATAATCGCCGAACTTTGGAAATATGCTGGTGACAAGACGCTAGATAAACTATTGGAAATTATCTGCGAAATTTGGAAAACATAGAGACTCCCCAACGGCTGCAATTCTGCCTTGATTCAACCCTTCATAAGAAAGGGGATAAAACAGACGTAAATGACTACCGTGGCATTTCCCTCCTTCTGATAACCTCGAAATCTCTTCTGACTAGAGCAGAGAAACAACTAGATCCACAACTGTGAGAATATCGAGCCGTTTTCCGGAAAGGGTGATCATGCGTCGAACAGATTATAAACCTCAAATCTACCCTCTCCTATTTCAAGATCAGGAATAAGAAATTTGTGGTGACCTTCGTAGACTTTAAGAAGGCATATGATTCTATTGATCGCAACACCCTGATCCGAATCCTAAAATAATTTGGCCTGGGCAACAAACCCAGAGCGATCATCCAACAACCGCTGACCAACACCACCTCGAAGGTGAAGTTTAGGGGCGAATTATCAGACACCTTTGAAATCAAGACAGGAGTAAGGCAAGGAGATGGTCTCTCACCAATACTCTTCAACTGTGTCCTCGAAAAGGTTATCCGTGAGTGGCGTAAATAAATCAATAAACAGGGAGTTGCAAGCGGAGTCAGACTGGGTTACAGAAGCCGGAACATCACAATTGACTGTCTAGCCTTTGCCGATGATCTTGCAATCATTTCTGATTCATTAGAGACAGCCACGGAACAGATTAATCAGCTTAGTGCACAAGCAGTGAAGGCAGGACTCCAGATCTCCTTTGAGAAAACTGTGTTCATAACTAATATCGAACCGGCGCCCAAACACCTTGCTGTGGAACAAGGAAAATTAAGCGAGTTGCAAAGTTTAAGTACCTGGGAGAAATTCTAATGTATCAGAGAAAGAAGCATTCACATCCCGCATGAGCAAAATGGAAATGGCCTACCATTTAACTAAGGACATCTATAAGAAAAGGTCAATATCCTTCAACGCAAAACTAAAACATTACTGCAGTGTCATCCGTCCGGAGGTCTTGTATGCTTCTGAATGCCTCACGATGAACAAAAAGGCTTGGTGGAAAAACTGGAGGCCAGAGAAAGGAAAATTTTGAGAAAGATATTGGGTCCCATCAAAGACAATGGGGAATACAGAAGACGGCATAACCATGAACTATATACTCAAGTGGAGAAAATAAGTGACGTCATCCGGAAGAGAAGGATAACATTTCTTGGACATGTGAAACGAATGAGCCCAGCGAGACTGACCAACCGCAACATAACTTACTTTCAGGAGAGGAAAACAAAATGGGCCTGGTTCATTGAACTGGATAAAGATCTGAAAGAAGTGGGGATTACACCAACAGACATTCAGGAGCGCGCCCCACTCAAAAGGAAACTTCAAGGCTGCAAAGGTTTCCAAGAAAAACCGAAGCTGAAAACGGGAAAGATTTGGACCCAGGAACGGAAGGAAGTCCACCGAGAACGAATGCGGGCGTACTGGGCAAACATCAAAGCCAGTAGGAGACAGTTGGAATGACGCGGTCCATAGATGGCCTATACGAAATGAATGAATTATGGATATACACACATTCGCGCAATGTTGATTGGTGTCTAGGCTTGACCAACAATCACAGTAATCACAATACTCACTAAACGTACAACACTAACGTCTAAGCTTTGCAGACACACGTCTATATGAATGACAAAACATGTGTGAACTAACGATATGTGTCAGCGGAGCGGGTTATTGCACCGGGTGCGCGCTGCCGTGATCTGCGCTAGTCACAGCCGGCCCAGCTTGCCGTGTTTACTGGCGCGCACAACATAATAACCCTGTTCATAGATTTTATAGCCTAAGTGTAATGGATCTGATGATGATCGCTTGACGATCGAAACTGGTCATCCCAGTGTATTATTAATCTCAAGTATTTTTTTTAAGTTTTAGGGAATAACCCATCTCATTTGGGTACACTCGTGTTGACCGACTGAAAAACATCAAACTTTTGTTTTCTAAGGCAACACTGCAAAATGGCTTCTAACTCCATAATAATAATGATACACAACATTGCAATTTGAGACGGTCTGGCAACGTCGTGCTATCTTGTAGGATAGTTGATATAACCACCACACTGGGAGGAGTTGATGAGACCAACAACCATGGTTCAGTTGTCCGGCGAACACGTCTCCAGCCATAGAACCAAGCCTTGGTCAGATGACGATGGAGTGGGGCGGCCGTGGTCACGAAGAAAGACGCCTGACCTTGGCGCGGAATAGTCCAAGGAGTGGATTTGGATGTAGAGTGACGCCCAATGGCGGCGGCATCCTGGCGTCCTGGTGAGGTCGTAGATGGAACAAGTCATGGGGTCCGGTCAAAATAGACATTCACCACTGCATAAATTCCCAACAAGCTGAATATTTACATGAATGTTAGGGATACCATTATAATGAAATCGTGAAAAGTCCCTATCGATCACATGTGTGCAAAGAAATGTATGCAAGGTCGAAGATCGTAAATATGGGTTTGTTGGATTTTTAACGAAACGGTTAGTTTTATGATAAAAACAAGGTGTTCAGTAAAGAACATATAGCCTACTTTCTCCTAAATGCATGGGTATTGTTATAATTCTTTGTCCTTTTCAAGGAGTATAATTGAATATTGGTTGCAGTAGCTTGTTGAAATACAACGTGCTATACGGATATTAAACTGGAATATGAGGTGCCCTTTGCTACTGTTACCTCTGTAAAAAAAAACATTAAATTCAGTTTCACTGTGTTTGAATTGACATGGGGAATCGATTTACATACAAGGCCGCTTTCTGCAAACTATTGGGCTGATGACCTTGTAGTTTAGTCAAAAGACGCTCACAATATGAATACAGTATATGTTGTTGAAAAATTTGGTAGAGATCGGATGAATAGGTTAGTCGTAATGTGATTTAAGCTTTGAACATTTGGGTGACCACTAATATGTTTTGGTCTAGATGGCGGCGATATAAAACATAATACTGTGTGCTCTTTGCTAGTGCTACCTCTGTACCAAATTTCGTTCAATTCGGGTTCACCGTGTTTGAACTGATAGAGGGAATCTTTTTACACACATACATGGCCGCCATCTGCACACTATTGGGCTGATGATCTTGTAGTTTGGTCACAATATGCTTCCCACATAAGGGTATGTTGTTGCAAAATTTGGTACAGATCAGATTGTTATGTTGGTCGTAATTGGATTTAAACGTTTAACATTTGGGTGGCCGCCATTACGTTTCCGTCAAGATGGTGGTGATATAAAACATAACACTGAGGTGCCCCTTACTAGTGCTACCTCTGTACCAAATTTTGTTCAATTCGATTTCACCGTGTTTGAATAGATTTGCACACATACATTGCCGCCATCCAAAAAATATTGGGCTGATGACCTTGCAGTTTGGTCAAACTATTCTTCATAATTAAGGGTATGAAACTGCTAAATTCCGTAGAGATCAGATGATTAGGTTGGTCGTAATTTGATTTATGCTTTTAACATTTGGGTGGCCGTCATTACGTTTTCGTCAAGAGGGCAGCGATATAAATCATGACACCAAAGTGTCCTTTGTTAGTGCTACCTCTGTAACCAATTTCGTTCAATTCGGTTTCATCGTGTTTGAATTGATAGGGGAAATCGATTTGCACACATACATGACCGCCATCTGTAAACTATTGGGTTGATGACCTTGTAGTTTAGTCAAAAGACGCCCGCCATGTAAAGGTATGTTGTTGCAAAATTTGGTAGAGATTGGATGATTAGGTTAGTCGTAATTTGATTTAAGCTTTGAACATTTGGGTGGCCGCCATTACGTTTCCATCAAGATAGCGGCGATATAAATCATGACACTGAGGTGCCCTTTGCTAGTTCTACCTCTGTACCAAATTCCGTTCAATTCGGTTTCACCGTGTTCGAATTGATAGGGTGGGGGAGATATTTACAGTACACACAATCACACACACCCTCACACACTGACAGACACACACACTATATTTGGCCCTGTAGTGATCTCATAAGTCTGCTTTCATTTTTTGCAAAAATCGAAAGTAGGCTAGTAGATCAGACAAACATTGCAGATCATGCAATTATCTACAAAAATTGTCCTTACACGTTTTCCCTTAAGATTCACTATTTCTGGGTAAAAGCAATTCTAAAATTTACTAAAGTTGTATTCCCCATAATATGCACACGTTTCCACGCCACCCATGAGGTAGTGTACTTGACGCGTTTTTTTTAACGTGGTTTCCCCAGTAGGCCTATTCCACGGTCTGTTTTACTTAATTTTACTAGAGTGTAAGGTCTTCTAATTCAAACTCTTCTTCTTCCTCTTCTCGTTCTTGTTCTTCTCTTCTATCATCTTCTTTATCTTATTTTCTTTCTTATCTTTCTGCGTTGACGTAAATTGTTCTAACAGCGATACGTCAGTTGTTTCGTCGTTGATGTAAGGATCTTCTTCTGTGAAACTGTGATGATAACCATTTGCCAGGTCCATTTCCAGCCAGCACAGATGTCAGGAACCTTAACCATGCCGTTGGTTCAGTGCTAGAAACACTACAACTCACGTGTCTCTATCATGAAAGCATTACCAATATCGGCATAATGAAATATGCAATGTCATATCCGTCAATATTTAAAAAATATTCGTGATACAAGAAAATCGCAATGAGCAATGCGTTTACTTCACAAAAATAGTTACAAAAGTGACAAACCTAAGAACATGGGTTCACAACAAATCTAATAGCTTAACGTATTACCAAACCACTAATATCAATCGGTAGTTGCAACTCCCGAGGTAAACAAAAACTTGCCAAAAAAACACAAAGCTAACGAACACCAATGTAACCACACAAAAATGATAGGCCTTTGCATTAAGGCTGCAACTCGTGTAACCCTCACGACGAAATAATTTGAAACACAACATAAAGTGAGGACCAATATAGCCTCCGGATCTCCAAATTTACTTGACAAGTACCTAACTTCAAAAAAACAAAGCAAACAACAGCTGATCGCACGTTTCGGAGTGTTTTAAAATTACGGTGAAAGCTAGCTTCCCTACCGCATTTTCACGGTTGGTCATTCAAAAATAATATCCACAAACAAAGTGATCAATCTCGACGAATGGCTGATTCAACATGCGGGAAGTGTGTGTCATTAACTCCTATATATTTTGACAACCTGCCCCCTCTCCAAATACGAAAATCAGCGACATCATTTCCCACCTGAAATACAAGTTCAATATACCGTACGTCTGTTGTCGCTATTTATTTATTTAATCGTATGGTGATACAATACAGAATACAAATAAGACAAAATTAAACTTTAAAGTCCTTCCTTTTCAACCATTCGGTTAGACTAGGTGTGAGATCAAACAAGTCGTCAGGAATTCCAGGGTATGAATGAAGAGGACAGCGTAGGACCAGGTGTTCAATCGTCTGTTCTTCTAAGTTACATTCACACATTGGTGAACTGATCCAGCCCCACTTGTACCTGAAATAATTACAACACCCATGTCCAGTCCTCAACCTGTTGATACGGCACCAGAGGTTCCTTGGTAGGTCAAAACCATTTGGCTTCTTTGTGGGATCAAGATGGTGGACACTTGTTCCCAATGTTTTTGTTGACCACTCATGCTTCCAGCTTTCCTTTATGTCGCTGATACCATGACAGAGTAGACTTATAATTATCGTGCAGGGAGTGAACTCGTCAACTGTCGCATGTGGACCACGCCCCCGTAAGACCAATATCTAGTAGCCACCACCACAGGCCGTAACACACACCGGCACACCTCGACAATCGTCATCGAGGAAGTGAAATAGTCAACCATTTCGATGGAATAATCAGCAAGAGTGAAGAAACGAGCCCGAACTTGTAACTCCGGTAGCATCGCATCGGTGGTGGAATGTGGGCACTGGACGGTTAGGCAATTGCCGATAAAGTTACACAATATTACGTTCACCTCTAGCACAATAATAACACACGAATTGATCACGCCATTGCCACAGAAATGTGGAATTATACCACTCTGACTTCGCAGATTAGGGGCAGATGACCTCGTAGTCCCGCCCCGTAAAACAACAATAACTAGCTTCGCAGAATTCATTAACGATACAAATTCAAATACAACTAGATACTGACAAATATACCATCATAGAATAAATACAACAACATTACCAATAGCCCCACAAGTAGCCTCCAGGGACACCTTAGTTGGGTACCTTCTAGAGTAATGCTGGTTGAGAACTAGTACACTCTTCGCTCTTACGCCGAACATTCTTCGAGGGATGGCTGGAAATAAGCAGTCTCCCTGCCAAAGGTGGATTGGTTATAGAAACGTAACCACCTCACTGACATGGCTGTGCATAGAGACTGCTTAACCATTGTCGATCATCTTCTTATAGGTTACCTGACATTCGTCGATGAACTACTTCCCTTCTTCTGCACGAATGGGTCTTCTAGGACCTCGTGGAATCAACACTTATTGGTCGTCATGTTTGCCCAATAACTCTCCATACGCAACGATTGAGCGAGTCTTCGATGCTGCGACCAGACGTGTCTGGTAGGTCTTATCTCCTATCCCTCAAAACCCCGTGTATGGGTAATTTACGTAATTTCCTCTCGTTCCTTGAGATACTGAAGCCAAAGGAATAGTAGAAGAAGCTAAGGACTCGTATATTGCTCTTCGTCCCAGGAAGCAAACGCAATATAAATATGGAAGCATGGACGTAAAACTAGTAGAGTATATAAGCCGGTTCTGGGTCAGGGGCTAATGCGCAAGATGGCGGCCGCGCGCAACTCTCCCATGCTGTTCTTATGGAGGGAGAGTCATAGCTGGGCCAGGGGCTAATGCGCAAGATGGCCGCCATACCCTGAGGCAGTAGGATGACGTCATAAATAATGTTTACGAGGAGACTGATGACCAAGTATATTTTAATATTTTAAAGCAATGACTAACAAGTGATGTAACCGTGTCTTACAGAGTTATGACCGACCGTACCTACAACCCTCTGACAGAGGACTGACATACAACTAGTCAGAGCTTGTTCAATCAGACAGTTACTTTTCTGTTTGTATAACAATTACACTTTCGCTAGACGGTGTTGATAACAGATTCTGTATACTATGTCAATGTTACATTCATTGTAATGGCGAGCGAGCACTGCAAGTCTCAGACCTTGAGAAGAGCGAGTGTGCTTTGGTATGCGTGCGACATACTTGTTAGAAGGGAAGCGAGGAGGAAGAATCCGTTAAACGTTGTTGTTGTTGTTGTTTCATCTGACAGGTTTGGACAACGTGATAATTTAGCCCCGTGTACTTGAGTGTGGAAGTATGTCAGATAGGTACCATTCCAGTATTTACCTTGAAAACCATGTTCTGGATGGCTGAGGTAGGAATTGAACCCACCTCTCTTCAGTTTACCATTACGACTTTGAGTGTTTCCTTGTTCCAACCCAAATTTAATTTCTTGGAATCGAACCCGGACCTCTGTGTGATAGCCAAGAACGCAATCCACTACACCACCAGAGCCGTTTATTGTCTAACCACTTAGTAGATGAGGCCATGGTGATTGTTGTGACGTGTTAACCCCTGTACCATAACAAATCAACTAATTTCCCTTTCTCTCTCACATGGTGGGATAAGTTTTACACACATACTGCAAGCCAACCAGAAGATTAAAAAGGTAGAAACCGCCGTTAACATTATTGCAAGGGTTGTAGCATTGTCTTATAGAGATGTAGCCAGTACTCTACAACCCTCTGTGAGGGGTTTAACATCAACCAGTGAAAGTTCGAGTATGCCATGATGATGTAACTCCTGTAAGTTAACTATAAATGCTATACGTAAACTCTTATCACAGGTGTATCAACAAGCTTTGCAAACTTGGATGACGAATACACCTCAAAGGTCTACTCTCCCTTCGTAAAGAGCACCACGCATTATAGTTAAGTATACAGAAGCTAAAGCTTTACCAAAACCGAAAACTCCAGTAAGTTAACTATAAATGCTATACGTAAACTCTTATCACAGGTGTAACAACAAGCTTTGCAAACTTGGATGACGAATACACCTCAAAGGTCTACTGTCCCTTCGTAAAGGGCACCACGCATTATAGTTAAGTATACAGAAGCTAAAGCTCTACCAAAACCGAAAATCCCAGTGAGTTAACTATAAATGCTATACGTAAACTCTTATCACAGGTGTATCAACAAGCTTTGCAAACTCGGATGACGAATACACCTCAAATGTCTACTCCCCTTTCGTAAAGGGCACCTCATTATAGTTAAGATTAATGAAGCAAGTGCTTTTTTTTGTGCCTCTCCTCCTTTTGTCGGGCTTGAGACCGGCACTAGGGCATAAGCCTAGAGGTGGAGTTATCACACACACAGGCTTACGGAGAAGTTAAGACTGTGTGTGTGTTAATCCGCCTCTAGGCTTATGCCCTAGTGCCGGTCTCAAGCCCGGCAAAAGGAGAAGAGGCACAAAAAAGCTATTGCTTCAATAATCTTAACTATAATGCGGTGCCCTTATGAAGGGAGAGTAGACCTTTGAGGTCTATTCGTCATCCAAGTTTGCAAAGCTTATCATCATGGCATACTCGAGCTTTGACTGGTTGGTGTTAAACCCCTCACAGAGGGTTGTAGAGTACTGGCTACATCTCTATAAGACAAGGCTACAACCCTTGCAATGATGTTAACGGCGGTTTCTTCCTTTTTAACGTTCTGGTTGGCTTGCAGTATGTGTGTAAAACATATCCCACCATGTGAGAGAGAAAAGGAAATTAGTTGCTCTGTTATGGTACAGGGGTTTGCACGTCACAACAATCACCATGGCCTCATCTACTAAGTGGTTAGATAATAAACGGCTCAGGTGGTGTACTGGATTGCGTTCTTGGCTATCACACAGAGGTCCGGGTTCGATTCGAAGATATTAAATTTGGGTTGGAACAGGGAAACACTCAAAGTCGTAATGGTAAACTGAAGAGAGGTGGGTTCAATTCCTACCTCAGCCATCCAGGACATGGTTTTCAAGGTAAATACTGGAATGGTACCTATCTGACATAATTCCACACTCAAGTACACGGCGCTAAATGATCACGTTGTCCAAACCTGTCAGATGAAACAACAACAACAACGTTTAACGGATTCTTCCTCCTCGCTTCCCTTCTAACAAGTATGTCGCGCGCACACCAAAGCACACTCGCTCTTCTCAAGGTCTGAGACTTGCAGTGTTCGCTCGCCATTACAATGAATGTAACATTGACATAGTATACAGAATCTGTTATCAACACCGTCTAGCGAAAGTGTAATTGTTATACAAACAGGAAAGTAACTGTCTGATTGAACAAGCTCTGACTAGTTGTATGTCAGTCCTCTGTCAGAGGGTTGTAGGTACGGTAGGTCATAACTCTGTAAGACACGGTTACATCACTTGTTAGTCATTGCTTTAACATATTCAAATATACGAGGTCATCAGTCTCCTCGTAAACATTATTTATGACGTCATCCTACTGCCTCAGAGTTTGGCGGCCATCTTGCGCATTAGCCCCAGGCCCAGCTATGATTCTCCCTCCATAAGAACAGCATGGGGGAGTTGCGCGCGGCCGCCATCTTGCACATTAGCCCCTGGCCCATAACCGGCTTATATACCCTACTCAAACTGTAGCAGTATGCTAAAGAAAGATTAAATGAAGGATGTACCGGTTCAGGAAAACACCCAAGAAACCGGCCTACATTCTACAAAAGATTGGACCCCACTGACCACAATCGAGGTTCAAAACATCATTGACGGGACAAAGATGAAGAAAGCTGATGGACCAGACAACATACAGTGAGTATATTAAGGACATAGTGATTGGAACTAAAGACGTCACAAAACTCCTAAACACATTAACAGGAATGGAAAAATTGTTCTCCGATCACAAGTTTGAAATCAAAGTTTCAAAAACGGTAATGATGGTGTTAAGATAACGAAGGGAGGTTCCAACAGCGACAGAAATTTTCATCAAGAGGAGGAAAATAAACATCGTAAAGGAATTCAAATATTTGGGTATCACGCTCCAAACAAGTGCTACATGTTTCACATATCATGCGATAGAGAGATCAACGCATGCGGTACGGGCAATGCATGAGATTAGATACTTGAGAACCCTCAGCTTAGAGACAGCAATGGCTCTTTTCAGAAATAAAAAAAATCATGGCTATTCTAATATATGGCATTGAAATCATTTGTCAACACCTTACAGAAAAGAACCTTTCCTCACTAGAAAGAGTGAAGGCATTATTCATAAAGAAAGCAATCAGAGTGTCAAGAATTACCAGGTCACAATTCGTCTACCTAATGGCACGAGAATCATTATTATAGGAGACCTTATGAACTATTTACCTCTTCCAAACACCAGAGCCTCGGAAAGGCTACTAAAATCATTGAAGAAAAAACAGAAGACATCCCTCAAGAATTTTATGGAACAGATCTGGTTTTTTGAAAAATTTTCTCTGTGAACTGTTGGTATGGTACTACACAGTTACTCATCATATACCATCTGAAGATGGGCACAATGTTACCGAAACCGGTACGGTTCCAATGTAGTAAATATTGACTTTAGGTAAAAATAATAGGCAAAAATTCTTCGGGCACATAAGTAGACTGCCGAAAACCCGACTAACCAAAAGAATAGGCCTACTAGATTACATATCATCACTCAAAAGTACAACACCATGGATGATAGAAGTACAAAAGGCATGCGAACTGCTAACATAAGACACATCAGACAGAGCCTCCTTCCGTAACAAAGTGAACAACTGGGAAGTCCAACCAGAGCAACCAAAACCTACACCTTACAGACTTCAATGGTGTGACGAAAGAAAATTGGTATTCTCCAACAGAATGAAACAATACTGGCAAAATAAGAACGTCAAGAATTGAGTCAAGGTACTTAATGCTTTCCAATATTGAGAAAATACGCTGTAAATAAATAAATAAATAAATAAATAAATAAATAAGTAATCATAATAAGCATCTTCCTAGCGTTTTTCCCCGCTTTGGAGCAGGGTCCGCTAAAGTAATAATAATAATAAATATTGATATTGTCTCATCACTACACAATACTCTCATATTATTACCTAAGATAATATGCAAGCCATGTACCACTCCAACTGCTGCAATTTAGCTCATCCTGCCCGGCTTGTGATTGCCCCTTACCGACATCACATGCAGTGAATGTATGACATTCCCGTATTAGATGTCATTTGACCTTCACTTTATTCAATGCCACACTTACAAAGGTGCTGACTGTTTAGGGACAGGCTCAGTGAACATCCAAGAGTTGACTGGTGCCCGGAAGAGAGGATAAATGACATGGACATAAATAAGGAGAAGACAGTACAAATGACATTTCGGAATGGTGGAAAAACAACGGCTAAAAACGCTCTTACGCAATTCAATGAAACTTTGGGTCGTAGGAGACTATAAATACCTAAGAGTTACGATACAGACAACTAGGCTATAACTTCCTTCAGTATGCACATCCAGGAGAGAGCAGCAGCAGCTATCAGAGCCTCTTACAATATTTCGAACATAACAAATTTATCGACGAACACAGCGATGCAGTTATTTAATACGGTAGTGGAATTGCATTAATTTGGGAAAAACTCAAGATAAGCGACTTGAAAAGACTTGAAAAAGTCAAGACATTGTTCATGAAACGAGTATTAGGAGTTGCAAAAACAGCGCCATCACGGCTAGTTAATGAACTAATGAGGGAGACCTACTTTATATAAGAGATGTTAGACTACACCACTGGCTACCATCTATAGGACCCTACCAGGATCTGGTTAACATTAGAGAAAAAAAGAAAGTGGAGATAGAAATGGAGTTCTACACCACCTCAGCAATGATAGATGACGGATGGAAGAAGGAATGCCAGTCCCAGAGACATGTTATCACAAGAACTGCAATACACGAATTCCATCACAAGATATGCAATATCAAAACATACCATAAACCGACTGAAGATTGTCATTGTGTGCTGTGCGGGCAGACCTGTGACAAATATTACTTATTGACATGCGTCAAGAGGACAAAATCGCTTACAGAATATAGCAAAGAATAATCTGTTATTTTAGATGTGCTTCAATATGTGTAAATTAATGCTCAACTCGAGCGCACTTTTCATGTTAATAATAAGTCCATACCTGTATCGTTGCCATGGTTACTCACTCATTGTAGGGATCCTGCAGCGTACCCCATGACAGCCATACATTATTGAGGATCATTCCTCGTTATCTGCATGCAGTGCGGACCGTACGGGGAACAGTGGCGGTAGGGATTGTGGAGCTTAAGGGGGAGGACAATGAGGTCATCAGTCAGGCAATGGATATTTAGAACCAGTAATGTTTTCGAGTGTATATTTAATGTATTAGCCTTTGTGCATTGTATGTTAAATATAATAAAATGTATATAACCATATGTCAATATATATTGTACTTGTACCGGTTTGTGACCTTCCACAGCGTAATTCAGGACAGGTAAATGTATACATTTCTTGCCCATTCATAACATCACACAGTGGTCCGGATCCGTAAAAAAGCGGACAAAAATAGATTTTTCAACTTTACATTAGAAAGGCCAAACCAACTCCCAAGTGAATTATGTTAATCAGTGTACATTAATTTCACCTTTTCTTTGGAAATTGCTTCTGTGTTTCTCAGATATAATACTACAAAAGTGATACAACTCTTCGTTTCTGAATTCCGCGCTCCGTTAAGTAAACTCTGAAATATCATTCTAACTTCAAAACGAAACTCGGGGTCTATAATACTGTATCTGTATGTAGTATGTGATCTGATATATTTGATTATAGCATGATTTTCGATTTCAGATCACTTATAAGGACTGTTATACTTATTTTTATAGTGCATTATTTCCTTCAAGAAAAATAAATTTTGCTTTACCTACAAAACAATGTATACATATGTATACCATGAAACTTATGAACGTTTTAAAATGAAGACAAATACAAAGTTCCTCCATTCTCTACTTGAAAGCGCTCTAGTGTCAAGGAGTTTAGATATCTAACCTCCTTGACTTTCATAGCGTTCAAAGGAACGACGAAATTCGACATGCAAGCTACCCTCTGGGTGTCAATTAACAAAGCTTGCACCAGGCACCCGAGGCCATACGATATTATATATATATATATTATTAACAAATTCCAATTAAATCTTGACGACAGTGTAGAGAAAACAGTGTATAATAATATAAGAACCTTTTCTTTTTGCCGTATGTTGACCGGTGGAGAAAGTGTAACTTCTTAGAACATGCTTTTTTTGAAGAAATATTCAGACTGGTTGAAAACAGATATTGTGATATCAATTCCGAGCATTCCTGGTTCCGCAAAATGAGTAGATCGAGGTCGTCCTCCAAAAGAATTTCAAGAGCTAACGGAGAGAAGCAAAATAAGGAAAATTAAAGACCTAAGGGAGAGTGCCACTTCATCAGAGCTTGTCTATGCGACCGTTATTTATTTAAGGGCAGAGGGAGACGATTCATCAGCCAAGCTAAAAAGAAGCTACCACGACTACACCAACAAGGGGCAAATGAATGGTGCGAAAATTTCAGAAATGAAAAATCTACATAAGTGGCACAAAAGCTCGTCGACAATTTACAACTTGAGTTTGGAATTTCAGTTCCACACGCTCACTTTCGATTTTTTGAATGTCGCCTGCATATTTCGTACCGCCTGGGTTTTAAAAAGTGGAAAGTGAGCGTGAAAGAAGGTAATCGAGACTTACTCGAAAGAAAGAAAAAATTGTGCAAGACTCATTCAGAACGAGATTATGTCTTCTAGTTGATATTCCGAAGCCTGGATATGGAACAACCAGTGATGGCAACATTGCCCGAAGGTTTTTTGATCAACCTCAAGTAGCATCCGAAATAACAGGGGGTAGACTGTGAGTTAATAACTCGTTTTTGAATAATTTTAAAAGCAATTTCCTCTGGTCATGAAATTAATAGTTCAGAGTTCAATTCCTACTGCAGCGAAACAGCAAGCTTATATATACGGCTATATCCGTGGTGTTACATGCCTCTAACACTCCATAAAATACTTATCCATGGATCTTTCATTATAGAAGCAGCTATTTTGCCGATTGGGGAACTTTCAGAAGAGGTCTTAGAGTCTAGAAACCAAGACGTAAGAAAATATAGAGAAGACCATACCAGAAAATCCTCAAGAATTTCCTATAATTTTGACTTGTTCCATAGGCTATTGCTAAGGTCTGATCCAGTAATCTGAAGCACGGGAGGTCTACCGAAGAAGAAATGAAGACAGTTGCCTCAGGAGGTGTGTAAATTATTGTCAATAACCGAGGAAGAGACGGAGCAGGAAGGGGAAGAAGAAGAAGTCGACTCATCCGGATCAGAGGTTGAATAAGTAAGTAATTTTATGTACTAAGACAAATTTACCTAATAGTAACATCTAATTTAAAGTTTTATACAAAAGTATTTCATTTCATTTAGCGGAAAATACTTTGTCCGCTTTTTTTCAAATCCGGACCACTGTGCGTCGTGTCCCGGCTAGGCTATGGTTCTGCGGCTTACGGTTCAGAAAGGCCGGCAACCTTGAAAATGCTGGACAGTATCCACCATAGTAGCGTTAGGCTGGCTACTGGTGCCTTCCGGACCAGCCCGATACCCAGCCGACTCGCCGAATCGGGTGTTCCACCTCTAAATTATCGATGACAACTTATGCTTTTAGCATATACTACCAATGTGCGTCAAATGCCGCAATATCCGAACTATCGAGCGCTCGTCAGTACCCAATACGACCAGAGTTACGCCAACCAGCCTCGAACCTCTCGGCCGGTTGGTATTTGACTCGATAGCTCGTGTACTGAAATAGGAGTGGCTGTGGGCCCTGTATGATCCGGACAACTAGCGAGGTGCCTCCGTGGCAAGTCCCGCGTCAGGAAATTCGGTTAGATCTACACGGAGGTCCTAAGGTGAACACGGGTGCCTCTGTTCGGAGGTGTAACTATATACAATAGCAAGTCCGTGAAGTTCCAACACTCCTTAGCCGAAACTCCGCAGTACTATCGCATTTACCACAACCTTTCATTTTTCCTACGTTTAGAGGGGGTCAATTATGACGTAATTTAATAAGGGTAGAAGATCTTAAAAATTTGCCAAATTGTATGGGTGCGTTTCCGCGAATAAATTTGCCAGGTTTCATTCCATTCCCTCATTTTGGCAAATGTGGTAAATCGTTTCAAAGCGGACAATTAATACATTTTTTTTGCTGAGTTATAACAATATTTCTTAAACACAATGCGTTCAGATGTTAACAATAGGGTGAATGTTACAAGTTTTCATTCTGAGAATAGAAAGTTAGTGAGTTTGTCTAGCTTGGCAGGTGAGTACAGTATATGATACTGTGTCCACATATGGTGCAGGTGTGGAATCCTCTCTCTGCGCAGAATCTGTGATCAAACCCACGGGCCGAGGTCCTCGTGAAAACGTGTCGCAGCTTGAAGTTTGCCTTATTCCACTCTTCTGTTCCCATGTTTCTGTTTTCTTACTTATGAAACCACCCTACCATCTTCTTCTTTCCTGGCGTTTATCCCAGTACAGAGTCCGCTGCTCTACCACCCACCCATCAGAATATAATAAATAGGGGCCGGATTTTGGTGGTTTTTAAAATTGTCATTTTAGGTTTTCAAAAACATAAAATTGTTCTTTTTAGGTTTTTAATAGGTAGAATGGTTTTTTGCAATAGGTTCTTATGTTTAAAGGATGGCGAAAGTTGACATACATTACATAAGGCTTAAAATTAATACCTCATTGTTAGTAGACAATCTGATTGCAACGAGAGAGTAAATATTTTACATAATGATGCGTAATCAAATTATCACCAATAACTTTACACTTTTAGGGATTGCAATAAAGCCAAGGATGTCAGAGAAGATTTTCACACTCTATCTCGTTCAAATAATTTTGTTTCTTTACAATTTTGGATTCTTGGCAATAATAAGAGATTTATTCGCTCTTTCCTCTCGGTAAATAATCACACAATAATATATAAGCTGGAAAGTACTGAAAATATTTCATTTTTCCTGTAGGTAGGATTGCTTTCAATCAACTGGAGCTAGGAATAAACACTATCTTCACATTTCATTTCAAGAATTATGGACAAAATTTGAAATATACTACAATAAATGGTACAAAACTGCAAATAGTTATTTTTAGGTACTCGCGTATCATTTAGTTTTTTAGGTAGTACGGAATTTCAGTGTGATTCGTAAAAGTATTTAGAAGTATGGGAAAAATAGATGAGAACCTAAGAATCCGGTCCCTAATAATAGGCTAACTGCGCCCCGATAGTATAAGGTAGTTTCTCTGTTGCTCGATAGTGAATTTTTGTATAAACTCAATTGTCTAGAATAATAAAAAATATAATAATATTAGTATACTAATAATCATCATTATTGGCTAATAATTGTGAAAATAATAATAACATAACTGTCTAATGATAATAATAATAAAAATAGTCTAATAATAAGTATTTCGCTGTCCTCTTGGAGTGACAATGTGGGTAGTCATAATATAGCCTTATTCTGAAAGCAGAGACATGAAATGATTGTCAATGATATGTAAGCGAACCAAAAATTTGAATAAACTAGAGAATCGTCTGTACTCGCCTCTCCAACTCCAGGCAGCTTGAAATGTATACATTTTATATGTGGTCTCAACCCTCATGTCTCGGTGATAATCAACGTTGAAGTACAAACAAACACTACGGTGTTCCCGCAACTTAGATATACTTAGTTATATACGGAAAAGGTGCCACGGAACCGATTGATAGCACTGTGGTTTGCCCATTGCCCTACCTCAAAAATCGTGTACGGTATCCCAACGATATTTTGATCAACCGATCACAACGAGGGGACGGAGTCGCGCAGCTTCTTTTGGGGTACAGGATCTCTACATTAGCTGAAACAGAAGGCTGGCGTGCTGAGAGGTGAGCGGGAAAATGGGATTGAGTGAGCAAATGCATGCACGTGGTCCCAATAAAAATAACAGCTATATCGCACGCCTTCTGCATGACCTTGAGACGTCAAAATGCAGCCTTGAAACCAGGGACCCGGAACAGAACGTAACGCGGAACGGCACTCTTGTCTATGTGGAACGGAGAAATTCCGTTATCTCCAAGGTTATTTCCAAGTTGTAACGTTACCGCTGTCTGTTCCAAGCGTAACGTTACCGTCCTGGAACGGAACTGATTCTGAAACCGTACCCGGTATCTGGAACAGTGGAATGTTAGCCGAGCCTGTACCGGTACAGCGTATTGGAGACGGGTGGAACGTTACGTTGTCCCGTACCGAAATGAACAGAGGAATATCCGATACGTTACAGTTCGGAACATTCTACTTATAATAACGGAACAAACAGACGGAACGGAACGTTACAAATTTAACGGGATTGTATTGTTACAAGGCTGCATTATGACGTCTCAAGGTCAAGCAGAAGGCGTGCGATGTAGCTGTTATTTTTATTGGGACGACGTGCATGCATTTACTCACTCAATCCCATTTTCCCGCTCACCTCACAGCACGCCAGCCTTCTGTTTCAGCTAATGTAGAGATCCTGTACCCCAAAAGAAGCTGCGCGACTCCGTCCCCGCGTTGTGATCGGTTGATCAAAATTTCTTTGGGATACCGTACACGATTTGTGAGGTAGGGCAATGGGCAAAGCACAGTGCTATCAAGCGGTTCCGTGGCACATTTTCCGTATATAACTAAGTAGATCTAAGTTGCGGGAACACCATAGTGTTTGTTTGTACTTCAACGTTGATTATCACCGAGACATGAGGTTTGAGACCACATATACAATTTATACATTTCAAGCTGCCTGGAGTTGGAGAGGGGAGTACAGACGATTCCCTAGTTTAATCAAATTTTGGTTGGCTTACATATCATTGACAATCATTTCATGTCTCTGCTTTCAGAATAAGGCTATATTATGACTGCCCACATCGTCACTCCAAGAGTACAGCGAAATACTTATTATTAGACTATTGTTATTATTATTATTATCATCATTAGACAGTTATGTTATTATTATTATTTTCATAATTATTGGTCAATAATGATTATTATTAGTATACTATTATTATTATATTTTTCATTATTCTAGACAATTGAGTTTGTACAAAAATTCGCTATCCAGCAACAGAGAAACTACCTTATACTATCGGGGCGCAGTTAGCCTATTATTAGGAACCGGATTCTTAGGTTCTTATCTATTTTTCCCATACTTCTAAATACTTTTACGAATCACACTGAAATTCCGTACTACCTAATAAACTAAATAATACGCGAGTACCTAAAAATAACTAATTGCAGTTTTGTACCATTTATTGTAGTATATTTCAAATGTTGTCCATAATCCTTGAAATTAAATGTGACGATAATGTTTATTCCTAGCTCCAGTCGATTGAAAGCAATCCTACCTAATGGAAAAATGAAATATTTTCAGCACTTTCCAGCTTATATATTATTGTTTGGTTATTTACCGAGAGGAAAGAGCGAATAAATCTCTTATTATTCCCAAGAATCCAATATAGTAAAGAATCAACATTATTTGAACGAGATAGAGTGTGAAAATCATCTCTGACATCCTTGGCTTTATTGCAATCCCTAAAAGTGTAAAGTTATCGGTGATAATTTGATTACGCATCATTATGTAAAATATTTACTCTCTCGTTGCAATCAGATTGTCTACTAACAATGAGGTATTAATTTTAAGCCTTATGTAATGTATGTCAACTTTCGCTACCCTTTAAACATAAGAACCTATTGTAAAAACCCATTCTACCTAATAAAAACCTAAAAAGAACAATTTTATGTTTTTGAAAACCTAAAATGACAATTTTAAAAACCACCAAAATCCGGCCCCTATTTATTATATTCTGATGGTTGGGTGATAGAGCAGCGGACTCTGTACTGGGATAAACGCCAGGAAAGAAGAAGATGGTTGGGTGGTTTCGTAAGTAAGACAAGAAGTTCCGTAAAGAACTATACAGCCTACTTTTCATGCCAATGATTATTCTACAGTATATGAACCTATCTAGAATAATGACGAAATTAAGTTGGTAATATCGAAATATCTAATTAGTTCAAAACATACCTGGTGTAATGTAGCCTAATAACGCACTACAGTTGGCAGCCCTGGTGACTGAATATATTCTTATTTCCATCTCTTAAGGTACAGAATACAACATTTGGTTGAAGTCCAATGGACGTTACATGCAGTTAGACACTGGATCTATCAGCAGCGTAAAAGCATGTTGCCAACAATACCATGCGTGTGCTGGTCAGAAATAATCTGAAATTTTATGATATCTTGTTGTGCCAATTTTGGATGAAATCCATTTGTTAGTATAGAAGTTACATGTATTTTAAAATTGGACCTATCAGCAGGCATAGAATCGTGTTGGCAGCACTGACTTATATTAATTACTCCAAATTAATCTAGAAAGTCAGGTGCTATACGTGTGCAAAGTATAGAGCTGTTGGCTTGCATACTTTCTGATATATTGATATTAGGGTAAAAAAATATAGACAGCATTTATTAACAGTTGGCAGCCCTGATTGCTCTTAACGATACTTATAGTCATATCTGTTATGTTACACATAGCACATACGAAATTTGGTTGAAATCCAACTGATAGTATAGGAGTTACATGTATTTAAAATTTGGTGCTATCAGCAGGCTTAGAATCATGTTGGTAGAACTGACTATATAAGTTACTCCAAATTAATCTAAAATTTAAGGTACTAAACGTGTGCATAGTTTAAAGCTGTCGGCTTGCATACTTTCTGATATATTGTTATTTGGATAAAAAAAATAGAGGGAGCAATTATTAACAGTTGGCAGCCTTGGTGGCTCTTAAGAATACGCTCAGTCATATCTGTTTATGTACACATTTTACATACAAAATTTGGTTGAAATCCCATTGATAGTGTAGAAGTTATATGTATTTAAACATTGGACCTATCAGAAGGCTTAAAATTATGTTGGCAACATTGTCACGTATGGCCTCCTGGATATTAAACTGAAATAGTATTATCTACATGTGTGCCAAGTTTGGAATAGCTCCCATGCATACCTTGCAAGATATCCAACATGGAGCTCAAATTTCTAGTGCGTTTTTCAGCAGTTGGTAGCACTGACATTATTTTCAAATATGGACGTGAGATATTCCGGTGCACATCTTTACTCATACTAAATTTGGTTTTGATTGCTGCAGCCGTTTAGGAGTTGATAGGGGGAGACACACACACAGCCAGACAGACACACATTTTCCCGGATCGATCTCATAAGTCTACTTTTTCCTCATTTTTGCAAAATGTGAAAAGTAGGCTAGGGCCCACAGCCACTCCTATTTCAGTACACGAGCTATCGAGTCTAATACCAACAGGCCGAGTGGTTCGAGGCTGGCTGGCGTACCTCTGGTCGTATTGGGTACTGACGCACATTAGTAGTACATGCCAAAAGCATAAGATGGCGTCGATAATTTAGAGGTGGAACACCCGATTCGACGAGTTGGCTGGGTATCGGGCTGGTCCGGAAGGCACCAGTAGCCAGCCTAAGGCCACTATGGTGGATACTGTCCAGCATTTTCAAGGTCTTTCTGAACCGTAAGCCGCAGAACCATAGTCTAGCCGGGACACGACGAGGGCTTGGTAGAACCGTAGCAGCACCGCTCCGTCAGCCCCCCACGTAGTGCTACTAAGAAACTTGAGCATGTTCAGTTTCCTGAGACACGTCGTTCTTAGTTGCCGTATATGGGGCTGCCACGTTAATTTGCTGTCAAAATGGAGCCCCAAGAAGCGATAAGTGTCAACCAACGGCAACGCAGCATACCTGAGATGTAATTCAGGGTGTAAGTGTAGCCTTCGGAGCCGACAAAAATGGACGACGGAGGATTTCGCTGATGAAAACCGGTCGTGAGCCCACCTGTCGACCCGGTTAATAGCTATCTGCAATTGCCGTTCCACCATTGACATACTTCCAGAGCTGTAAAGCAGAGCTAAATCGGCTACATACAGCGATGGAACTATCGTGGGCCCGGTGGCGGTAACAATGCCGTTTATGGCAACCTCTTTTACTTTTACGCTCATCGGCGTATCGCAGATTCTTTCTTCTTTTATATTTAAGGAAAATATATCAATTCAAAACAACCATTTATTGACACTTCTGGATGCCATGACAGTTAATTTTACAACAGTGGAAAAAAGATAATAAAGAAACAAGTAGTTCCGTGAAGAACTATACAGCCTATTTTCATATATCCTACTTATGTTAATTGCCACTATCAACATACACAATTTCTGTTTGATTGCTGTAATAGATTCGTAGATATTAAGAACCGACTAAATATTTCGGATGGTCGCCATGTTGGATTTTATATATGTAGGTCCTAGAGTTATGTACTGTTACATGTAGATTATTGTGAACGTGTAGTATTCAAACTTCAATCGCATAATTAGGACACAAGAAAAAACAAGGAGATTTTAAAATTTTTCACAGCTGCCATCTTGAGGTTATGGAAACAATTGAAGTAAATTAGATGCCAGTGGATTAACATTCGTATAAGGATTTACTGTACCAAGTTTCACTGCACGAGGATGGTTAAATTGCGAGAAACGTCCATGTGAATATTTATAATTCGCGTCACCGCCATGTTGGATTTGTGATCACCAGGTTATTTAAAGTCCTATAGGTGAACTTAAGTTCAAAGCCCCTATGAACATTAAAAAATGCAGTTTGAATTCTAAAATAGATTCGTAGATATTCAGTATCGTCTAAATATTTCGGATGGTCGCCATGTTGGATTGTTAAATGTATAGGCCATAGAGTCATGTACCATTAAAGGAAAATTATTGCGTAGGTTCATTATTCAAACTTTCACTTCGATCGCATGACTACATCACAAGAAATAAAAGCTTAATTTTAAAATTCGCACTGCCGCCATCTAGAGGTTATGTAAACAATTGAACTAAATTAGATACCAGTGGATTACAATGCGTATAAATATTTCCTGTACCAGGTTTCAGTGCGCTTGGAACATTAAATCGCGAGAAAGGTTTATTTAAAATTTTCAAATTCGCTTGGCCGCCATGTTCGTTTTGTAGCTAACCGGTTTTTGAATGTCTTATAGGTGGACTTCCAGTAGTGCCCTTTATCTCCGTACAAAATTTTAGGGAGATACTGTGCCCAACTCTAGGAATGGGTATTCCAAGATTCAGACACCTAGATATCAAGGGAAAGGCTACAGCCGCTTTTGAAAGTTGAGATATTTGAATATCGCGCTCCATTACTTCCAGAAGGAAATGGAAAGAATATGCAGCCAAGAGCATGTCAAGTGACGTAGCGAGTAATAGCAGAGGTCGAGAATATTTGTTGATTAAATAGTTAGCCTTGGAGTAGAGACTTGAGACTTGGATCAGATTACTGGCACGGCCAAATGAAAGAGAATGCACTTAGTATCAAGTAAATCGGACCAGGGATACCAGAGATATGAGGATTTCTAGATTTCAGCGTGATGCAGCGTGACCCTGACCGTTTTGAATAAAAGCCGGCCGGCCCAAGCAACTTCAGCTCACTTCGAACCAAGCGCTTGCATAGCAAGGTGCTACTACGCTGAGCCATGGCACATGGTTGCCGGATCTACGCAGAAGTTATTTTCAAAGTTGTGATAGTCACAAAAGTGCTGCGCTACATGTGGAACTTAGTAAGTTTCCGGAAGAGAGAATCACTAAGGTGATTGTCATTTTTCTACGGACACTGGTGAAATATTTTATTTCTACATGGACATATGCTGGACTTTGTCTAGAAAATTACTTTGTCACAGTCCAGTAATAATCATTCAATACTTGGATATTTTAGTCCAATTTAGACAGTTTCATAATTGTAACTTGATAACCACTCCGATCTTTCAGTATATTGAAGGCCAGTCTATCACGGTGTTGTTCATTAGCCAACGCAGGGAAACTATATGTTGCTTCGCGCATGATAGATGGTGATAAGCCATGCCCAGGGAACGATCTTCAGAACAGCCGTTGATTGGTTTAGACTGTCAGTGTTTTCTTGTACTGAAAAGATTACCGTGAGTTATGTTACAACTGACATATTTGAGAATAGATCACTTAGATCTGACCCCATTTAAGCGAAATGCTATGGCCTTAACAGAAGTCAACATTAAAATGGATCAGCAGTTACTTCAAACTTCAAGAAATATCTCCACTATGTCTTGTTAGACAGATTGTGGGTATATAATGGCGGCCGATACAAGGATTAGACGTGCTTGTCCGATAGGGCATGTATCTGGATAAATCTGGTACAGACCAGGTTCACTACGCTTCAAGACCCCCAAGAAATGTAAGCCACTTTTGACTTTATACTATGCCTAGCTAATTGGAACAAACTATTTTTTCTGCAGATGACCAACACATTTATTTTTCATCGTATTTAAATCTTGCAAGGATTTACGCAAGACATATTAGAGTTATTCTGAGTATTTTCAGCACTTAGAACAGTTTAGGATCGATGACCGAGCAGAACGAGCATTTATTTGAATGTTTCATATTTTTGGGTAATCACGGAAAACAACCGATGTAACTGTAAAAGTTAATAATTATTTTTGTTGAGAGATGGATATTTTATCCATATTCGAAGAATCGAACATGTGGATTCTCACATAATGAAATAATAATTAAACACATTTAATATAAATAATAATAATACTAATAATCCACTAATAATAATAATAATGATTTTCATAATTTTTCTAAATAATTCTTGGATCTCATATTTTCTAATAATCACATTTATTGAGAGAGAGCCTATGAAGTAGTTTAATCATTTCTAGTTTGGAACAGGTGATTTTACGAAGGAGAGTGGTTAGCGCAAGCCCGCATTCAACCAACATTACAGTTCTGGTTGAACAGTTAATATTTGCAATGAGCAAAGTATATTTTTCAGATAACACGGAGAGGCATGAAACGGGAAGCAAATGATAATTGTATCAATTAGGATATTTTTGTATTTATATAAAATCATGACGTAAATACACATTCGAAAGTGAAATAAAGATTATCATAAGTATGGTAAATTCACGGGTTGAACTGAATGGTAAAATAAAACAAACTTGTAAGTTTATTAATCTTCCAGTGTTGATAACAAGCAGAGGCTTGATTTATTGTATAAATTTTGGGAAGAAAATTTATGTGTGTGGAGTAGTTGAAATGCCATTCCCAGGTGCGCATGTTTAAGTCGCAGGAATGAGGAGGTTTTTATTAGAGCATCAATCAAATAGCAGGTTCGATGACTCAGTGTTAAAGGAGTATTGGAACTACACATTGCGTCGTATGAATGACCCGAAGGTTATTTATTAAAAACCATCAGTTCTTATTTCAACCTTGTTTACGGATTCCATTAAGACTTTGATTTTGCTAGAACCCGGATTTGTCATGATAGTATTTTTTTCTTCTTCAGAGGAAGACCTTTGCCGTTGTTGTTGGAATGTTGTGTTCTTACACAAATAAGAGAATGGGCCACTGCCAATTAAAAATAATTCTATAACCACGAATAATTTGAAGGATGTTTTCAATCCTAGTGCCATGAACTAAATGAATTTATTATGAAGCTACAATTCTTATTTCCGCATTCTGTCGAAGAATTGCAAGTTGTGAAAGTTACTAAAATGGCCACAAATATAAATATTTTTCTTAATGATGATTCCAAGTGGAGAATCGAATAGTTGAATGGTCCAACAATTTATTGATCAAGTTGATGATTCAGAAATCATATATTTTGTTAGGAACTTGAAGTTCATAATCGAGTCACTTCTCGAAATATTTAATGTCAGAAGAACAATTAATTTTGTTGTGCTTCGCACAGTTCTTCGATGCTATGCTCAAGGTCAAATACTTTTCAGATGTTGTTATTAATATGTGTAAATAATTTGTGTTGAGTCAAAGATAATAATATTTTTTGACAATATTTTTTTGAAACTGGAAAAATAAGTGAAAGTTAAAAATTCTATGAACAATTATTCTACGAGTGTTAATATTATGTAAAAATTCAACCAGTGAACTACGATATTTCCAGTAAAGACAAATAAATTTGAACTGGATTTAATCATAAATAATGAATATAGTTTTGGAACACAGTCTACAGGACTAATAATCAGACTTGTGTTTCCAAAGATAATTGTCCAATGTGTTGGAAAATTTCTGTACATTGTGTAAATAGTAATGTGGGTCGGCACACGTGAATGGTGCTGTTTTGAGCATTTTTATTTTGCAGTCAATTTTAACTTCAGAATAAAATGAGATAATTTTACATGATGTGTTATGCCCAGTTGAATCTCCTTCTATCCTTGTTGTTGCATTGAGCCAAAAATCAGTAAAGCATTTTTTTCATTTGATGTCGTTTTTGCGATTAGCTTTAACCCATCTGGCGCCCCGGGATATTTTGACTCTCGTGCTGACTGATTCTTGGTAAAATGCATATGTGGTCGTGCGGACTCCGGTCTAAACGGGCACATAAAATAAGATAGAGAGAGAAATGGCTTCGAACGTGGGGCTCGAGTTAGACACGGTCAATCGCATGCCGATTTAAATTGTGATAATTTTTTCTATAAATATTTTGGGAGTTGAGAGATGTCTTTTTTGGAAGAATAAATTAGTAGGAAACCCAATTAGTGGGGAAAATTAAAACTTAACTGGATTAATAATTAGAATGGAGTTGTTTATTTTTGATAATGGCTTAACCATTAGGGCGTCAAGTAAATTCAGTAGTAAACGTTCGATGACCGGACATACGCATTATTAGAATCCAGGTGGAGGATATTTGAGAACTTGCATATTTTTCTTGTGATATTGTGGTAAATGTAATTCGTAAAAGTAGAGAATTTTGTTTTTCCATCACGTCGACATTAGGACAAATCTCATTTTATTAGAGTGTTCCAATTAGCTATTCATATTTCTTGTTCTAATTATAAGCTTGTGTCTGCCAATATCGTATACCCCTAAGTTTTGAATAATAATTGAAAATTATGGAAGAGATGATGAGGATGATGAGGAGTTTGGAAGAGAGTTCCAAAGAAGCTGGAAGGCGTGTAGCAGCCATTATGAAAGAAAATACAGAGGCTTTGGAAAAGAAACTTAAAGAAAATTCTGATTCTTTAGAAAATATACTTAAAGAAAATTCTGATTCTTTAGAAAATAAACTTAAAGAAAATTCTGATTCCTTAGAAAATAAACTAAAAGAGAATTCTGATTCTTTAGAAAATAAATTTAAAGAAAATTCTGATTCTTTAGAAAATAAACTTAAAGAAAGTTTAAATGATAAACTTAAAGAAAGTTCTGATTCTTTGAAAGAAAATTTAAATGGTAAATTTAATTCTATGGAAAATAAATTTAAAGAGAATTCCGAAATTTTGAAAATGTCACTTGAGAGTAAAATGTCTAAATTATGCGAAAAAACACATGAGCTCGAAAGTTCATTAGCCACTAACGCAAGTTTAATGGACGATAAATTTCGCGATGCCGATCTAAGATCTCAAAGCTTAGCTGATAGGATAGAACATGGTCTTAGGAAAGTTGGTGAAGACATGATCAACCTAGAAGTTAGAGTGAAGAAAGAGAGCAATGAGATGGCAATTCTAGTTGTTCAACGTTTGACAGAACAATTCAAAGAACTCGTAATGGGAGAAATAAGAGAAGGTGTGATTAATGAATTACAAACTGAAATTAAAACCACAGTTATCAATGAAATTAAGGACACACTGAAGCTGGAGAACCAAGAGGGAGTCAAGGGAATTAGGGAATCTTTGTCATCCCATATTCAAGTAATTTCCAAAGACATTCAAGCAACTCAGAAGGACATATCAGATATGACAGGGTCGTTGAAAAGTCACGAGGCTGTTATGAACCAGATATCCACTGATGTCAAGGAGAACTGTAAGGAAACCGAAGCAATTAAAAAATGGCAGAGGAAAACCATAAGGAAATTGAGGCTATGAAAACCCAAATCAAGGACGAGAAACAGTCTGACCATCTGTTGAAAATGCCAAGTGTAAGGGGAAAAGAACAGATACAGATAAACCTAGGAGTAGCTAGAGAAACTGATAGTCACAGGATGAGGTCAGGACAGTATGTCAATCCAACCCCATAACTGTATTCAAGAATGTAGAGGATAAGCCTTCTAAATTTTCAGGGCGAGATTCTGTGACACCCGTAGAATTTTTCCACCTGAAAGATTCCAAGATCCCTAAGGAAAGACAGATCCGAGTGATAGGGAAATTTTTGGAAGGTCCTGCACTTCTTTGGTTTAGAGCTTTTAGGTCCACTCTCACCAATTTTGAGGAGTTTTCCCGTGGGTTATTAAAAAAGTTTTGGTCCCCGGAAACCCAACAGCAAGTCAGAGCAGAATTATATTCAAAGAGATTCTCGACGTCACAGCCTACTCGATACTCTACGTATTTTTCTGGACAGCTTTCTAAACTACAACATTTAGATCCACCGATGTCAGATAATGAATTAATTACAGCATTAATACGTCAGTTTCCAGCAGACGTCCAAATAACTTTGATCGCTGCTGACATCTATAATATGGAGCAATTTGACGAGGTATTGCAGAAACTTGATCATACGAACGCTCAATTCTTCCATCAGAAGGGAGGAAAGAATAACAACGCTGTGTACGCTGTTATGGCCGACCGTTATTCCCAAACACCTCGAGAGATTCGAGAGGGGCGAGAAGAGAAAACGCCGAGGGAAGAGCCCGATAAAAGAGGATGGAATCAGTACAATAACCGATACAGTTACAAACCTTATGCGAGACCGGATGGTGGAAAACGATATAATACTAGATGGAGAAGGCCAAGGGATAATCAAGGAAGGTACCAGGAAAGAAGGTACTATGGTAGAAACAACTACAATAATAGAGGGAATGTGAATACTCGTCAGTCCAATGAAGAGTTCAATAAGGAGACGAGAAAGAACTTGGAAGAAAGACACCAAGAAAACTTGCAGTTCTTGGAACAGAGGCCAAATGAATCAGGTCCATCGGGAATACAACAATCCCGGGGGAATGGAAACGAAAAAAAAATCTTCGAATTCACAGTAGAAGATAGAATTTTAAACACTTTCACTTCCAGAATTATTAAATGGCAAGCAGAGGATGATGACTTAATTCAACATAATGACGAACGGAAAGAAATGGGTACAAGAATTAGAATGCCAATCATATCATGCGAAGTATTTGGTATGCCTGTCGATACTTTAATTGATACTGGGGCTATGCTTTGTCTTGTGAGCGAGAAGCTTTATATTCTGTGGAAGCTCAAAGAGAATTTAGAGGAGATTCCAGTATCAGGAATTAAAATCCAAGGAATAATACCCAACAAAATATCTCTGTGTAAAACACAATTATACTTATGTATTACTATTGGAGGACATGATTTCCGACATGTGTTTGTAATAATGAAGGATATGGCTTTTGACATGATATTGGGAGCGGATTTCATTCAGAAATATCAAGCAGTGATAGACATGAAGACAGAGACGATCAGATTCAAGAATACCGAAGAGATTAACTTCGAGGGAAAAGAAGAGGAAGACATCGAGGGAGATGCTCAATGGTCTCTGATTTTTCATGAAGCAGAAGGAAGATAAGTCTACACTGAGAAGAAGTCCCCAGAGCTAGGAAAAATTTTGGAAGAGTATCACGATATTTTTGATATTAAACCTGGTGAAATTAAAGATTTTGAATATCGTATTCGTGTAAATGATGATGCACCTTTCCATGCTAAATTGTATCCGGTAGCGGAAAAACATCGAGAGAGGGTAAAAGTGCTTATCAAAGAGATGGAAAGCAACAATGTGATTGAAAAGTATACTACATCTTATGTCAATCCATTAGCAGTAGTGTCTAAGCAAGATGGAAGTCTGAGACTATGTTTAGACGCGCGAAATTTGAATTCAAGATTGCTGCCAGAGTATGACAGACCACCAATCATTAGGGAACTGTTAAGGAAATTCCAAGGCAAGGTCTGGTTCTCTAACATTGATCTCACTTCATCCTACCATCACATTAGGCTTAGTGAAGATTCCAAGAAGTTTACAGGATTTATGTTTGACCAGCAGACATATGTATTCCGCCGTCTACCATTTGGAGTCAAAACATCTGGATCTGTTTTGATCAGAGCACTGGAACAAAACTTGAGTCCTGAAGTAAAAGAGATAACAATTTGTTACATAGATAATATCCCAATTGCATCTGAGACTAAGGAGGAACATTTATTACATCTTCAGATGTTATTCGCAGATTTGAGAAAAGCGAACTTTAAAGTAAACCTTCGAAAATGTCAGTTCTTTCGGAAGGTGATAAAATTTTTGGGCCACATTTTGGATGGTGAAGGACACCGTCCCAATGAGGCGATGATACAGGCGATTGCAAATTTCCCTAGACCTACTAGAGTGAAGAATGTCCGCAGTTTTCTCGGAACATGCCAATTCTTTGCAGGGCATTGTCCAAGCTTCACCAAGACGGTTGCTCCATTGCAGGAATTATTAAAGAAAGGAAACAAATGGAAATGGAATGAAGATTGTGAACAATCATTTCAAGATGCCAAGAGGTTATTGGTAAACAGCGTGAAATTAGAGTATCCTGACTTTACCAAGAATTTCATCATAGAATCCGATGCATCCACCGTCGAGATTGGAGCTATTCTTCTTCAAGAAGATGAAGATCACAAGAGACGTTACCTGGCGTTCATAAGCAGGAAACTTCGTCCATCAGAAAGGAATTATTACACCACAGAGTTAGAAGCACTTGCTGTAATCTTCGCGTTGGAGTCGTGGAAGAAAATGTTAATTGGACATTCAGTCATTGTGAGGACTGATCACCACGCATTGGAGTTTATCTTGAGAACAAACTTTGCCAGTGATAGGATAACTAGATGGTCACTTTTTATTCAACAATTCAACCTAGTTCTTGAACACACTCCTGGAAAGTTGAATGATGGAGCTGATTTGTTGAGTAGAGCAGTGGAGTCTACATCTAAGGTTTTTCAAGTTAACCTGACGCAAGAGGATGAGGATACCTTGAGAAGGTTAAGATTGTTGCATTTATCCCAGAGGAGAGACCGACGTTTTAGAAACATTTTTCGTTTTCTACAGGGAGACATGGATCCAAATGATGACGATTTTGTGGAAACTGAAAGAATTTCAAGAGATTTTATGATGTTAGATGGTTTAATCTTTAAGTTTGCAGATCTCGACCATACGAAGCTGAGAGTAGTGATACCTCCACGAATGCAAAAACCCATTATCTGGATGGCACATCGAATTGCAGGTCATGCTGGAGTAGATAAGACGGTCAACATGATACAAGAAAAATTTTCGTGGGAGCGAATGCGACAAACTGTCAGAAACACTATTCGAGAATGCGACTTATGCCAAAGGAGTAAACATAATTCTAGATTATTGAGAGAATTACCAAGGCCTATTATTCCTTCTAAGCCTTGTGAAATCTTCGCGACTGATATTTATGGTCCTCTCCCAAAGTCTAAAAGAGGTAACCGAAATATTCTGGTGACCATGGATGTTTTCAGCAAATACACTATGTTACACCCAATTCAGAAGGCAAACGCAAAATATTGTGCGAAGAGAATTAGAGACAACGTAATTCCGGAAGCAGGCAAACCGGAATTCCTTTTATCAGATCGTGGACCCCAATTTACATCTTTAGAATTTAGAACCGTCATGAATAATCTTGGGATTAGACAATTGTTTTGTTCTATCAGACATCCTGAAAGCAATCCAGCAGAACGCGTGATGGCTGAAATAGCAAAATTTTGCCGCCTCTATTGTCCAAATGAGCATTGGAAATGGATGGATGTTCTCTCATTAGCATCCGAATCCATCAACTCCACAATTCATGAGAGTACTGGACAGATTCCCATGTTGCTTCATCATGGAATTAAACCAACAAGATTATGGGATCGAATCATCTCTATTCCACCTGAGATTGAACCAAGTCGTCAGATGAGGGAAACTCTAGCTTTAGACAAGTTGAGGATCCAAGCTGAGAAAAGAGAGCGCAGAGTGAGAGGAAAGCGTTTTCGCAGACCCTTGCGCGTAGGAACTCTTGTTTTAGTGAAAAGACCTACACCCTCTGACGTGCAAAATCGAGTGTACTCGAAGGTTGCAAGCCTCTACGCTGGACCATATCGTATTGTGGAAGTAAACAACAATGGAAGCTATGAGAACAATGGAAGCTATGTTACGAACTGGTAACATCGTGGGAACTTATAATGCATCGAATTTGAAGATTTACTATTCAAGAACCAGATGATTTAATGTGTAGATAGGAAAAATAAAAATTTTTCAATTTTTTTTTGCTAGGTGTGGGGTGGATGTGCCCAACTCTAGGAATGGGTATTCCAAGATTCAGACACCTAGATATCAAGGGAAAGGCTACAGCCGCTTTTGAAAGTTGAGATATTTGAATATCGCGCACCATTACTTCCAGAAGGAAATGGAAAGAATATGCAGCCAAGAGCATGTCAAGTGACGTAGCAAGTAATCGCAGAGGTCGAGAATATTTGTTGATTAAATAGTTAGCCTTGGAGTAGAGACTTGAGACTTGGATCAGATTACTGGCACGGCCAAATGAAAGAGAATGCACTTAGTATCAAGCAAATCGGACCAGGGATACCAGAGATATGAGGATTTCTAGATTTCAGCGTGATGCAGCGTGACCCTGACCGTTTTGAATAAAAGCCGGCCGGCCCAAGCAACTTCAGCTCACTTCGAACCAAGCGCTTGCATAGCAAGGTGCTACTACGCTGAGCCATGGCACATGGTTGCCGGATCTACGCAGAAGTTATTTTCAAAGTTGTGATAGTCACAAAAGTGCTGCGCTACATGTGGAACTTAGTAAGTTTCCGGAAGAGAGAATCACTAAGGTGATTGTCATTTTTCTACGGACACTGGTGAAATATTTTATTTCTACATGGACATATGCTGGACTTTGTCTAGAAAAGTACTTTGTCACAGTCCAGTAATAATCATTCAATACTTGGATATTTTAGTCCAATTTAGACAGTTTCATAATTGTAACTTGATAACCACTCCGATCTTTCAGTATATTGAAGGCCAGTCTATCACGGTGTTGTTCAATAGCCAACGCAGGGAAACTATATGTTGCTTCGCGCATGATAGATGGTGATAAGCCATGCCCAGGGAACGATCTTCAGAACAGCCGTTGATTGGTTTAGACTGTCAGTGTTTTCTTGTACTGAAAAGATTACCGTGAGTTATGTTACAACTGACATATTTGAGAATAGATCACTAAGATCTGACCCCATTTAAGCGAAATGCTATGGCTTTAACAGAAGTCAACATTAAAATGGATCAGCAGTTACTTCAAACTTCAAGAAATATCTCCACTATGTCTTGTTAGACAGATTGTGGGTATATAATGGCGGCCGATACAAGGATTAGACGTGCTTGTCCGATAGGGCATGTATCTGGATAAATCTGGTACAGACCAGGTTCACTACGCTTCAAGACCACCAAGAAATGTAAGCCACTTTTGACTTTATACTATGCCTAGCTAATTGGAACAAACTATTTTTTCTGCAGATGACCAACACATTTATTTTTCATCGTATTTAAATCTTGCAAGGATTTACGCAAGACATATTAGTTATTCTGAGTATTTTCAGCACTTAGAACAGTTTAGGATCGATGACCGAGCAGAACGAGCATTTATTTGAATGTTTCATATTTTTGGGTAATCACGGAAAACAACCGATGTAACTGTAAAAGTTAATAATTATTTTTGTTGAGAGATGGATATTTTATCCATATTCGAAGAATCGAACATGTGGATTGTCACATAATGAAATAATAATTAAACACATTTAATATAAATAATAATAATACTAATAATCCACTAATAATAATAATAATGATTTTCATAATTTTTCTAAATAATTCTTGGATCTCATATTTTCTAATAATCACATTTATTGAGAGAGAGCCTATGAAGTAGTTTAATCATTTCTAGTTTGGAACAGGTGATTTTACGAAGGAGAGTGGTTAGCGCAAGCCCGCATTCAACCAACATTACAGTTCTGGTTGAACAGTTAATATTTGCAATGAGCAAAGTATATTTTTCAGATAACACGGAGAGGCATGAAACGGGAAGCAAATGATAATTGTATCAATTAGGATATTTTTGTATTTATATAAAATCATGACGTAAATACACATTCGAAAGTGAAATAAAGATTATCATAAGTATGGTAAATTCACGGGTTGAACTGAATGGTAAAATAAAATAAACTTGTAAGTTTATTAATCTTCCAGTGTTGATAACAAGCAGAGGCTTGATTTATTGTATACATTTTGGGAAGAAAATTTATGTGTGTGGAGTAGTTGAAATGCCATTCCCAGGTGCGCATGTTTAAGTGGCAGGAATGAGGAGGTTTTTATTAGAGCATCAATCAAATAGCAGGTTCGATGACTCAGTGTTAAAGGAGTATTGGAACTACACATTGCGTCGTATGAATGACCCGAAGGTTATTTATTAAAAACCATCAGTTCTTATTTCAACCTTGTTTACGGATTCCATTAAGACTTTGATTTTGCTAGAACCCGGATTTGTCATGATAGTATTTTTTTCTTCTTCAGAGGAAGACCTTTGCCGTTGTTGTTGGAATGTTGTGTTCTTACACAAATAAGAGAATGGGCCACTGCCAATTAAAAATAATTCTATAACCACGAATAATTTGAAGGATGTTTTCAATCCTAGTGCCATGAACTAAATGAATTTATTATGAAGCTACAATTCTTATTTCCGCATTCTGTCGAAGAATTGCAAGATGTGAAAGTTACTAAAATGGCCACAAATATAAATATTTTTCTTAATGATGATTCCAAGTGGAGAATCGAATAGTTGAATGATCCAACAATTTATTGATCAAGTTGATGATTCAGAAATCATATATTTTGTTAGGAACTTGAAGTTCATAATCGAGTCACTTCTCGAAATATTTAATGCCAGAAGAACAATTAATTTTGTTGTGCTTCGCACAGTTCTTCGATGCTATGCTCAAGGTCAAATACTTTTCAGATGTTGTTATTAATATGTGTAAATAATTTGTGTTGAGTCAAAGATAATAATATTTTTTGACAATATTTTTTTGAAACTGGAAAAATAAGTGAAAGTTAAAAATTCTATGAACAATTATTCTACGAGTGTTAATATTATGTAAAAATTCAACCAGTGAACTACGATATTTCCAGTAAAGGCAAATAAATTTGAACTGGATTTAATCATAAATAATGAATATAGTTTTGGAACACAGTCTACAGGACTAATAATCAGACTTGTGTTTCCAAAGATAATTGTCCAATGTGTTGGAAAATTTCTGTACATTGTGTAAATAGTAATGTGGGTCGGCACACGTGAATGAAGCTGTTTTGAGCATTTTTATTTTGCAGTCAATTTTAACTTCAGAATAAAATGAGATAATTTTACATGATGTGTTATGCCCAGTTGAATCTCCTTCTATCCTTGTTGTTTCATTGAGCCAAAAATCAGTAAAGCATTTTTTTCATTTGATGTCGTTTTTGCGATTAGCTTTAACCCATCTGGCGCCCCGGGATATTTTGACTCTCGTGCTGACTGATTCTTGGTAAAATGCATATGTGGTCGTGCGGACTCCGGTCTAAACGGGCACATAAAATAAGATAGAGAGAGAAATGGCTTCGAACGTTGGGCTCGAGTTAGACACGGTCAATCGCATGCCGATTTAAATTGTGATAATTTTTTCTATAAATATTTTGGGAGTTGAGAGATGTCTTTTTTGGAAGAATAAATTAGTAGGAAACCCAATTAGTGGGGAAAATTAAAACTTAACTGGATTAATAATTAGAATGGAGTTGTTTATTTTTGATAATGGCTTAACCATTAGGGCGTCAAGTAAATTCAGTAGTAAACGTTCGATGACCGGACATACGCATTATTAGAATCCAGGTGGAGGATATTTGAGAACTTGCATATTTTTCTTGTGATATTGTGGTAAATGTAATTCGTAAAAGTAGAGAATTTTGTTTTTCCATCACGTCGACATTAGGACAAATCTCATTTTATTAGAGTGTTCCAATTAGCTATTCATATTTCTTGTTCTAATTATAAGCTTGTGTCTGCCAATATCGTATACCCCTAAGTTTTGAATAATAATTGAAAATTATGGAAGAGATGATGAGGATGATGAGGAGTTTGGAAGAGAGTTCCAAAGAAGCTGGAAGGCGTGTAGCAGCCATTATGAAAGAAAATACAGAGGCTTTGGAAAAGAAACTTAAAGAAAATTCTGATTCTTTAGAAAATATACTTAAAGAAAATTCTGATTCTTTAGAAAATAAACTTAAAGAAAATTCTGATTCCTTAGAAAATAAACTAAAAGAGAATTCTGATTCTTTAGAAAATAAATTTAAAGAAAATTCTGATTCTTTAGAAAATAAACTTAAAGAAAGTTTAAATGATAAACTTAAAGAAAGTTCTGATTCTTTGAAAGAAAATTTAAATGGTAAATTTAATTCTATGGAAAATAAATTTAAAGAGAATTCCGAAATTTTGAAAATGTCACTTGAGAGTAAAATGTCTAAATTATGCGAAAAAACACATGAGCTCGAAAGTTCATTAGCCACTAACGCAAGTTTAATGGACGATAAATTTCGCGATGCCGATCTAAGATCTCAAAGCTTAGCTGATAGGATAGAACATGGTCTTAGGAAAGTTGGTGAAGACATGATCAACCTAGAAGTTAGAGTGAAGAAAGAGAGCAATGAGATGGCAATTCTAGTTGTTCAACGTTTGACAGAACAATTCAAAGAACTCGTAATGGGAGAAATAAGAGAAGGTGTGATTAATGAATTACAAACTGAAATTAAAACCACAGTTATCAATGAAATTAAGGACACACTGAAGCTGGAGAACCAAGAGGGAGTCAAGGGAATTAGGGAATCTTTGTCATCCCATATTCAAGTAATTTCCAAAGACATTCAAGCAACTCAGAAGGACATATCAGATATGACAGGGTCGTTGAAAAGTCACGAGGCTGTTATGAACCAGATATCCACTGATGTCAAGGAGAACTGTAAGGAAACCGAAGCAATTAAAAAATGGCAGAGGAAAACCATAAGGAAATTGAGGCTATGAAAACCCAAATCAAGGACGAGAAACAGTCTGACCATCTGTTGAAAATGCCAAGTGTAAGGGGAAAAGAACAGATACAGATAAACCTAGGAGTAGCTAGAGAAACTGATAGTCACAGGATGAGGTCAGGACAGTATGTCAATCCAACCCCATAACTGTATTCAAGAATGTAGAGGATAAGCCTTCTAAATTTTCAGGGCGAGATTCTGTGACACCCGTAGAATTTTTCCACCTGAAAGATTCCAAGATCCCTAAGGAAAGACAGATCCGAGTGATAGGGAAATTTTTGGAAGGTCCTGCACTTCTTTGGTTTAGAGCTTTTAGGTCCACTCTCACCAATTTTGAGGAGTTTTCCCGTGGGTTATTAAAAAAGTTTTGGTCCCCGGAAACCCAACAGCAAGTCAGAGCAGAATTATATTCAAAGAGATTCTCGACGTCACAGCCTACTCGATACTCTACGTATTTTTCTGGACAGCTTTCTAAACTACAACATTTAGATCCACTGATGTCAGATAATGAATTAATTACAGCATTAATACGTCAGTTTCCAGCAGACGTCCAAATAACTTTGATCGCTGCTGACATCTATAATATGGAGCAATTTGACGAGGTATTGCAGAAACTTGATCATACGAACGCTCAATTCTTCCATCAGAAGGGAGGAAAGAATAACAACGCTGTGTACGCTGTTATGGCCGACCGTTATTCCCAAACACCTCGAGAGATTCGAGAGGGGCGAGAAGAGAAAACGCCGAGGGAAGAGCCCGATAAAAGAGGATGGAATCAGTACAATAACCGATACAGTTACAAACCTTATGCGAGACCGGATGGTGGAAATCGATATAATACTAGATGGAGAAGGCCAAGGGATAATCAAGGAAGGTACCAGGAAAGAAGGTACTATGGTAGAAACAACTACAATAATAGAGGGAATGTGAATACTCGTCAGTCCAATGAAGAGTTCAATAAGGAGACGAGAAAGAACTTGGAAGAAAGACACCAAGAAAACTTGCAGTTCTTGGAACAGAGGCCAAATGAATCAGGTCCATCGGGAATACAACAATCCCGGGGGAATGGAAACGAAAAAAAAATCTTCGAATTCACAGTAGAAGATAGAATTTTAAACACTTTCACTTCCAGAATTATTAAATGGCAAGCAGAGGATGATGACTTAATTCAACATAATGACGAACGGAAAGAAATGGGTACAAGAATTAGAATGCCAATCATATCATGCGAAGTATTTGGTATGCCTGTCGATACTTTAATTGATACTGGGGCTATGCTTTGTCTTGTGAGCGAGAAGCTTTATATTCTGTGGAAGCTCAAAGAGAATTTAGAGGAGATTCCAGTATCAGGAATTAAAATCCAAGGAATAATACCCAACAAAATATCTCTGTGTAAAACACAATTATACTTATGTATTACTATTGGAGGACATGATTTCCGACATGTGTTTGTAATAATGAAGGATATGGCTTTTGACATGATATTGGGAGCGGATTTCATTCAGAAATATCAAGCAGTGATAGACATGAAGACAGAGACGATCAGATTCAAGAATACCGAAGAGATTAACTTCGAGGGAAAAGAAGAGGAAGACATCGAGGGAGATGCTCAATGGTCTCTGATTTTTCATGAAGCAGAAGGAAGATAAGTCTACACTGAGAAGAAGTCCCCAGAGCTAGGAAAAATTTTGGAAGAGTATCACGATATTTTTGATATTAAACCTGGTGAAATTAAAGATTTTGAATATCGTATTCGTGTAAATGATGATGCACCTTTCCATGCTAAATTGTATCCGGTAGCGGAAAAACATCGAGAGAGGGTAAAAGTGCTTATCAAAGAGATGGAAAGCAACAATGTGATTGAAAAGTATACTACATCTTATGTCAATCCATTAGCAGTAGTGTCTAAGCAAGATGGAAGTCTGAGACTATGTTTAGACGCGCGAAATTTGAATTCAAGATTGCTGCCAGAGTATGACAGACCACCAATCATTAGGGAACTGTTAAGGAAATTCCAAGGCAAGGTCTGGTTCTCTAACATTGATCTCACTTCATCCTACCATCACATTAGGCTTAGTGAAGATTCCAAGAAGTTTACAGGATTTATGTTTGACCAGCAGACATATGTATTCCGCCGTCTACCATTTGGAGTCAAAACATCTGGATCTGTTTTGATCAGAGCACTGGAACAAAACTTGAGTCCTGAAGTAAAAGAGATAACAATTTGTTACATAGATAATATCCCAATTGCATCTGAGACTAAGGAGGAACATTTATTACATCTTCAGATGTTATTCGCAGATTTGAGAAAAGCGAACTTTAAAGTAAACCTTCGAAAATGTCAGTTCTTTCGGAAGGTGATAAAATTTTTGGGCCACATTTTGGATGGTGAAGGACACCGTCCCAATGAGGCGATGATACAGGCGATTGCAAATTTCCCTAGACCTACTAGAGTGAAGAATGTCCGCAGTTTTCTCGGAACATGCCAATTCTTTGCAGGGCATTGTCCAAGCTTCACCAAGACGGTTGCTCCATTGCAGGAATTATTAAAGAAAGGAAACAAATGGAAATGGAATGAAGATTGTGAACAATCATTTCAAGATGCCAAGAGGTTATTGGTAAACAGCGTGAAATTAGAGTATCCTGACTTTACCAAGAATTTCATCATAGAATCCGATGCATCCACCGTCGAGATTGGAGCTATTCTTCTTCAAGAAGATGAAGATCACAAGAGACGTTACCTGGCGTTCATAAGCAGGAAACTTCGTCCATCAGAAAGGAATTATTACACCACAGAGTTAGAAGCACTTGCTGTAATCTTCGCGTTGGAGTCGTGGAAGAAAATGTTAATTGGACATTCAGTCATTGTGAGGACTGATCACCACGCATTGGAGTTTATCTTGAGAACAAACTTTGCCAGTGATAGGATAACTAGATGGTCACTTTTTATTCAACAATTCAACCTAGTTCTTGAACACACTCCTGGAAAGTTGAATGATGGAGCTGATTTGTTGAGTAGAGCAGTGGAGTCTACATCTAAGGTTTTTCAAGTTAACCTGACGCAAGAGGATGAGGATACCTTGAGAAGGTTAAGATTGTTGCATTTATCCCAGAGGAGAGACCGACGTTTTAGAAACATTTTTCGTTTTCTACAGGGAGACATGGATCCAAATGATGACGATTTTGTGGAAACTGAAAGAATTTCAAGAGATTTTATGATGTTAGATGGTTTAATCTTTAAGTTTGCAGATCTCGACCATACGAAGCTGAGAGTAGTGATACCTCCACGAATGCAAAAACCCATTATCTGGATGGCACATCGAATTGCAGGTCATGCTGGAGTAGATAAGACGGTCAACATGATACAAGAAAAATTTTCGTGGGAGCGAATGCGACAAACTGTCAGAAACACTATTCGAGAATGCGACTTATGCCAAAGGAGTAAACATAATTCTAGATTATTGAGAGAATTACCAAGGCCTATTATTCCTTCTAAGCCTTGTGAAATCTTCGCGACTGATATTTATGGTCCTCTCCCAAAGTCTAAAAGAGGTAACCGAAATATTCTGGTGACCATGGATGTTTTCAGCAAATACACTATGTTACACCCAATTCAGAAGGCAAACGCAAAATATTGTGCGAAGAGAATTAGAGACAACGTAATTCCGGAAGCAGGCAAACCGGAATTCCTTTTATCAGATCGTGGACCCCAATTTACATCTTTAGAATTTAGAACCGTCATGAATAATCTTGGGATTAGACAATTGTTTTGTTCTATCAGACATCCTGAAAGCAATCCAGCAGAACGCGTGATGGCTGAAATAGCAAAATTTTGCCGCCTCTATTGTCCAAATGAGCATTGGAAATGGATGGATGTTCTCTCATTAGCATCCGAATCCATCAACTCCACAATTCATGAGAGTACTGGACAGATTCCCATGTTGCTTCATCATGGAATTAAACCAACAAGATTATGGGATCGAATCATCTCTATTCCACCTGAGATTGAACCAAGTCGTCAGATGAGGGAAACTCTAGCTTTAGACAAGTTGAGGATCCAAGCTGAGAAAAGAGAGCGCAGAGTGAGAGGAAAGCGTTTTCGCAGACCCTTGCGCGTAGGAACTCTTGTTTTAGTGAAAAGACCTACACCCTCTGACGTGCAAAATCGAGTGTACTCGAAGGTTGCAAGCCTCTACGCTGGACCATATCGTATTGTGGAAGTAAACAACAATGGAAGCTATGAGAACAATGGAAGCTATGTTACGAACTGGTAACATCGTGGGAACTTATAATGCATCGAATTTGAAGATTTACTATTCAAGAACCAGATGATTTAATGTGTAGATAGGAAAAATAAAAATTTTTCATTTTTTTTTTGCTAGGTGTGGGGTGGATGTGCCCAACTCTAGGAATGGGTATTCCAAGATTCAGACACCTAGATATCAAGGGAAAGGCTACAGCCGCTTTTGAAAGTTGAGATATTTGAATATCGCGCACCATTACTTCCAGAAGGAAATGGAAAGAATATGCAGCCAAGAGCATGTCAAGTGACGTAGCAAGTAATCGCAGAGGTCGAGAATATTTGTTGATTAAATAGTTAGCCTTGGAGTAGAGACTTGAGACTTGGATCGGATTACTGGCACGGCCAAATGAAAGAGAATGCACTTAGTATCAAGCAAATCGGACCAGGGATACCAGAGATATGAGGATTTCTAGATTTCAGCGTGATGCAGCGTGACCCTGACCGTTTTGAATAAAAGCCGGCCGGCCCAAGCAACTTCAGCTCACTTCGAACCAAGCGCTTGCATAGCAAGGTGCTACTACGCTGAGCCATGGCACATGGTTGCCGGATCTACGCAGAAGTTATTTTCAAAGTTGTGATAGTCACAAAAGTGCTGCGCTACATGTGGAACTTAGTAAGTTTCCGGAAGAGAGAATCACTAAGGTGATTGTCATTTTTCTACGGACACTGGTGAAATATTTTATTTCTACATGGACATATGCTGGACTTTGTCTAGAAAAGTACTTTGTCACAGTCCAGTAATAATCATTCAATACTTGGATATTTTAGTCCAATTTAGACAGTTTCATAATTGTAACTTGATAACCACTCCGATCTTTCAGTATATTGAAGGCCAGTCTATCACGGTGTTGTTCAATAGCCAACGCAGGGAAACTATATGTTGCTTCGCGCATGATAGATGGTGATAAGCCATGCCCAGGGAACGATCTTCAGAACAGCCGTTGATTGGTTTAGACTGTCAGTGTTTTCTTGTACTGAAAAGATTACCGTGAGTTATGTTACAACTGACATATTTGAGAATAGATCACTAAGATCTGACCCCATTTAAGCGAAATGCTATGGCTTTAACAGAAGTCAACATTAAAATGGATCAGCAGTTACTTCAAACTTCAAGAAATATCTCCACTATGTCTTGTTAGACAGATTGTGGGTATATAATGGCGGCCGATACAAGGATTAGACGTGCTTGTCCGATAGGGCATGTATCTGGATAAATCTGGTACAGACCAGGTTCACTACGCTTCAAGACCACCAAGAAATGTAAGCCACTTTTGACTTTATACTATGCCTAGCTAATTGGAACAAACTATTTTTTCTGCAGATGACCAACACATTTATTTTTCATCGTATTTAAATCTTGCAAGGATTTACGCAAGACATATTAGTTATTCTGAGTATTTTCAGCACTTAGAACAGTTTAGGATCGATGACCGAGCAGAACGAGCATTTATTTGAATGTTTCATATTTTTGGGTAATCACGGAAAACAACCGATGTAACTGTAAAAGTTAATAATTATTTTTGTTGAGAGATGGATATTTTATCCATATTCGAAGAATCGAACATGTGGATTGTCACATAATGAAATAATAATTAAACACATTTATTATAAATAATAATAATACTAATAATCCACTAATAATAATAATAATGATTTTCATAATTTTTCTAAATAATTCTTGGATCTCATATTTTCTAATAATCACATTTATTGAGAGAGAGCCTATGAAGTAGTTTAATCATTTCTAGTTTGGAACAGGTGATTTTACGAAGGAGAGTGGTTAGCGCAAGCCCGCATTCAACCAACATTACAGTTCTGGTTGAACAGTTAATATTTGCAATGAGCAAAGTATATTTTTCAGATAACACGGAGAGGCATGAAACGGGAAGCAAATGATAATTGTATCAATTAGGATATTTTTGTATTTATATAAAATCATGACGTAAATACACATTCGAAAGTGAAATAAAGATTATCATAAGTATGGTAAATTCACGGGTTGAACTGAATGGTAAAATAAAATAAACTTGTAAGTTTATTAATCTTCCAGTGTTGATAACAAGCAGAGGCTTGATTTATTGTATACATTTTGGGAAGAAAATTTATGTGTGTGGAGTAGTTGAAATGCCATTCCCAGGTGCGCATGTTTAAGTGGCAGGAATGAGGAGGTTTTTATTAGAGCATCAATCAAATAGCAGGTTCGATGACTCAGTGTTAAAGGAGTATTGGAACTACACATTGCGTCGTATGAATGACCCGAAGGTTATTTATTAAAAACCATCAGTTCTTATTTCAACCTTGTTTACGGATTCCATTAAGACTTTGATTTTGCTAGAACCCGGATTTGTCATGATAGTATTTTTTTCTTCTTCAGAGGAAGACCTTTGCCGTTGTTGTTGGAATGTTGTGTTCTTACACAAATAAGAGAATGGGCCACTGCCAATTAAAAATAATTCTATAACCACGAATAATTTGAAGGATCTTTTCAATCCTAGTGCCATGAACTAAATGAATTTATTATGAAGCTACAATTCTTATTTCCGCATTCTGTCGAAGAATTGCAAGATGTGAAAGTTACTAAAATGGCCACAAATATAAATATTTTTCTTAATGATGATTCCAAGTGGAGAATCGAATAGTTGAATGATCCAACAATTTATTGATCAAGTTGATGATTCAGAAATCATATATTTTGTTAGGAACTTGAAGTTCATAATCGAGTCACTTCTCGAAATATTTAATGCCAGAAGAACAATTAATTTTGTTGTGCTTCGCACAGTTCTTCGATGCTATGCTCAAGGTCAAATACTTTTCAGATGTTGTTATTAATATGTGTAAATAATTTGTGTTGAGTCAAAGATAATAATATTTTTTGACAATATTTTTTTGAAACTGGAAAAATAAGTGAAAGTTAAAAATTCTATGAACAATTATTCTACGAGTGTTAATATTATGTAAAAATTCAACCAGTGAACTACGATATTTCCAGTAAAGGCAAATAAATTTGAACTGGATTTAATCATAAATAATGAATATAGTTTTGGAACACAGTCTACAGGACTAATAATCAGACTTGTGTTTCCAAAGATAATTGTCCAATGTGTTGGAAAATTTCTGTACATTGTGTAAATAGTAATGTGGGTCGGCACACGTGAATGAAGCTGTTTTGAGCATTTTTATTTTGCAGTCAATTTTAACTTCAGAATAAAATGAGATAATTTTACATGATGTGTTATGCCCAGTTGAATCTCCTTCTATCCTTGTTGTTTCATTGAGCCAAAAATCAGTAAAGCATTTTTTTCATTTGATGTCGTTTTTGCGATTAGCTTTAACCCATCTGGCGCCCCGGGATATTTTGACTCTCGTGCTGACTGATTCTTGGTAAAATGCATATGTGGTCGTGCGGACTCCGGTCTAAACGGGCACATAAAATAAGATAGAGAGAGAAATGGCTTCGAACGTGGGGCTCGAGTTAGACACGGTCAATCGCATGCCGATTTAAATTGTGATAATTTTTTCTATAAATATTTTGGGAGTTGAGAGATGTCTTTTTTGGAAGAATAAATTAGTAGGAAACCCAATTAGTGGGGAAAATTAAAACTTAACTGGATTAATAATTAGAATGGAGTTGTTTATTTTTGATAATGGCTTAACCATTAGGGCGTCAAGTAAATTCAGTAGTAAACGTTCGATGACCGGACATACGCATTATTAGAATCCAGGTGGAGGATATTTGAGAACTTGCATATTTTTCTTGTGATATTGTGGTAAATGTAATTCGTAAAAGTAGAGAATTTTGTTTTTCCATCACGTCGACATTAGGACAAATCTCATTTTATTAGAGTGTTCCAATTAGCTATTCATATTTCTTGTTCTAATTATAAGCTTGTGTCTGCCAATATCGTATACCCCTAAGTTTTGAATAATAATTGAAAATTATGGAAGAGATGATGAGGATGATGAGGAGTTTGGAAGAGAGTTCCAAAGAAGCTGGAAGGCGTGTAGCAGCCATTATGAAAGAAAATACAGAGGCTTTGGAAAAGAAACTTAAAGAAAATTCTGATTCTTTAGAAAATAAACTTAAAGAAAATTTAAATGAGAAACTTAAAGAAAATTCTGATTCTTTAGAAAATAAACTTAAAGAAAATTTTGATTCTTTAGAAAATAAACTTAAAGAAAATTCTGATTCTTTAGAAAATAAACTTAAAGAAAATTCTGATTCTTTAGAAAATAAACTAAAAGAGAATTCTGATTCTTTAGAAAATAAATTTAAAGAAAATTCTGATTCTTTAGAAAATAAACTTAAAGAAAGTTTAAATGATAAACTTAAAGAAAGTTCTGATTCTTTGAAAGAAAATTTAAATGGTAAATTTAATTCAATGGAAAATAAATTTAAAGAGAATTCCGAAATTTTGAAAATGTCACTTGAGAGTAAAATGTCTAAATTATGCGAAAAAACACATGAGCTCGAAACTTCATTAGCCACTAACGCAAGTTTAATGGACGATAAATTTCGCGATGCCGATCTAAGATCTCAAAGCTTAGCTGATAGGATAGAACATGGTCTTAGGAAAGTTGGTGAAGACATGATCAACCTAGAAGTTAGAGTGAAGAAGGAGAGCAACGAGATGGCAATTCTAGTTGTTCAACGTTTTACAGAACAATTCAAAGAACTCGTAATGGGAGAAATAAGAGAAGGTGTGATTAATGAATTACAAACTGAAATTAAAACCACAGTTATCAATGAAATTAAGGACACACTGAAGCTGGAGAACCAAGAGGGAGTCAAGGGAATTAGGGAATCTTTGTCATCCCATATTCAAGTAATTTCCAAAGACATTCAAGCAACTCAGAAGGACATATCAGATATGACAGGGTCGTTGAAAAGTCACGAGGCTGTTATGAACCAGATATCCACTGATGTCAAGGAGAACTGTATGGAAACCGAAGCAATTAAAAAATGGCAGAGGAAAACCATAAGGAAATTGAGGCTATGAAAACCCAAATCAAGGACGAGAAACAGTCTGACCATCTGTTGAAAATGCCAAGTGTAAGGGGAAAAGAACAAATACAGATAAACCTAGGAGCAGCTAGAGAAACTGATAGTCAAAGACAGGATGAGGTCAGGACAGTATGTCAATCCAACCCCATAACTGTATTCAAGAATGTAGAGGATAAGCCTTCTAAACTTTCAGGGTGAGATTCTGTGACACCCGTAGAATTTTTGAGAGACGCAGGTGATTACCTGAAAGATTCCAAGATCCCTAAGGAAAGACAGATCCGAGTGATAGGGAAATTTTTGGAAGGTCCTGCACTTCTTTGGTTTAGAGCTTTTAGGTCCACTCTCACCAATTTTGAGGAGTTTGCCTGTGGGTTATTAAAAAAGTTTTGGTCCCCGGAAACCCAACAGCAAGTCAGAGCTGAATTATATTCAAAGAGATTCTCGACGTCACAGCCTACTCGATACTCTACGTATTTTTCTGGACAGCTTTCTAAACTACAACATTTAGATCCACCGATGTCAGATAATGAATTAATTACAGCATTAATACGTCAGTTTCCAGCAGACGTCCAAATAACTTTGATCGCTGCTGACATCTATAATATGGAGCAATTTGACGAGGTATTGCAGAAACTTGATCATACGAACGCTCAATTCTTCCATCAGAAGGGAGGAAAGAATAACAACGCTGTGTACGCTGTTATGGCCGACCGTTATTCCCAAACACCTCGAGAGATTCGAGAGGGGCGAGAAGAGAAAACGCCGAGGGAAGAGCCCGATAAAAGAGGATGGAATCAGTACAATAACCGATACAGTTACAAACCTTATGCGAGACCGGATGGTGGAAATCGATATAATACTAGATGGAGAAGGCCAAGGGATAATCAAGGAAGGTACCAGGAAAGAAGGTACTATGGTAGAAACAACTACAATAATAGAGGGAATGTGAATACTCGTCAGTCCAATGAAGAGTTCAATAAGGAGACGAGAAAGAACTTGGAAGAAAGACACCAAGAAAACTTGCAGTTCTTGGAACAGAGGCCAAATGAACCAGGTCCATCGGGAATACAACAATCCCAGGGAATGGAAACGAAAAAAAAAATCTTCGAATTCACAGTAGAAGATAGAATTTTAAACACTTTCACTTCCAGAATTATTAAATGGCAAGCAGAGGATGATGACTTAATTCAACATAATGACGAACGGAAAGAAATGGGTACAAGAATTAGAATGCCAATCATATCATGCGAAGTATTTGGTATGCCTGTCGATACTTTAATTGATACTGGGGCTATGCTTTGTCTTGTGAGCGAGAAGCTTTATATTCTGTGGAAGCTCAAAGAGAATTTAGAGGAGATTCCAGTATCAGGAATTAAAATCCAAGGAATAATACCCAACAAAATATCTCTGTGTAAAACACAATTATACTTATGTATTACTATTGGTGGACATGATTTCCGACATGTGTTTGTAGTAATGAAGGATATGGCTTTTGACATGATATTGGGAGCGGATTTCATTCAGAAATATCAAGCAGTGATAGACATGAAGACAGAGACGATCAGATTCAAGAATACCGAAGAGATTAACTTCGAGGGAAAAGAAGAGGAAGACATCGAGGGAGATGCTCAATGGTCTCTGATTTTTCATGAAGCAGAAGGAAGATAAGTCTACACTGAGAAGAAGTCCCCAGAGCTAGGAAAAATTTTGGAAGAGTATCATGATATTTTTGATATTAAACCTGGTGAAATTAAAGATTTTGAATATCGTATTCGTGTAAATGATGATGCACCTTTCCATGCTAAATTGTATCCGGTAGCGGAAAAACATCGAGAGAGGGTAAAAGTGTTTATCAAAGAGATGGAAAGCAACAATGTGATTGAAAAGTATACTACATCTTATGTCAATCCATTAGCAGTAGTGTCTAAGCAAGATGGAAGTCTGAGACTATGTTTAGACGCGCGAAATTTGAATTCAAGATTGCTGCCAGAGTATGACAGACCACCAATCATTAAGGAACTGTTAAGGAAATTCCAAGGCAAGGTCTGGTTCTCTAACATTGATCTCACTTCATCCTACCATCACATTAGGCTTAGTGAAGATTCCAAGAAGTTTACAGGATTTATGTTTGACCAGCAGACATATGTATTCCGCCGTCTACCATTTGGAGTCAAAACATCTGGATCTGTTTTGATCAGAGCACTGGAACAAAACTTGAGTCCTGAAGTAAAAGAGATAACAATTTGTTACATAGATAATATCCCAATTGCATCTGAGACTAAGGAGGAACATTTATTACATCTTCAGATGTTATTCGCAGATTTGAGAAAAGCGAACTTTAAAGTAAACCTTCGAAAATGTCAGTTCTTTCGGAAGGTGATAAAATTTTTGGGCCACATTTTGGATGGTGAAGGACACCGTCCCAATGAGGCGATGATACAGGCGATTGCAAATTTCCCTAGACCTACTAGAGTGAAGAATGTCCGCAGTTTTCTCGGAACATGCCAATTCTTTGCAGGGCATTGTCCAAGCTTCACCAAGACGGTTGCTCCATTGCAGGAATTATTAAAGAAAGGAAACAAATGGAAATGGAATGAAGATTGTGAACAATCATTTCAAGATGCCAAGAGGTTATTGGTAAACAGCGTGAAATTAGAGTATCCTGACTTTACCAAGAATTTCATCATAGAATCCGATGCATCCACCGTCGAGATTGGAGCTATTCTTCTTCAAGAAGATGAAGATCACAAGAGACGTTACCTGGCGTTCATAAGCAGGAAACTTCGTCCATCAGAAAGGAATTATTACACCACAGAGTTAGAAGCACTTGCTGTAATCTTCGCGTTGGAGTCGTGGAAGAAAATGTTAATTGGACATTCAGTCATTGTGAGGACTGATCACCACGCATTGGAGTTTATCTTGAGAACAAACTTTGCCAGTGATAGGATAACTAGATGGTCACTTTTTATTCAACAATTCAACCTAGTTCTTGAACACACTCCTGGAAAGTTGAATGTTGGAGCTGATTTGTTGAGTAGAGCAGTGGAGTCTACATCTAAGGTTTTTCAAGTTAACCTGACGCAAGAGGATGAGGATACCTTGAGAAGGTTAAGATTGTTGCATTTATCCCAGAGGAGAGACCGACGTTTTAGAAATATTTTCCGTTTTCTACAGGGAGACATGGATCCAAATGATGACGATTTTGTGGAAACTGAAAGAATTTCAAGAGATTTTATGATGTTAGATGGTTTAATCTACAAGTTTGCAGATCCCGACCATACGAAGCTGAGAGTAGTGATACCTCCACGAATGCAAAAACCCATTATCTGGATGGCACATCGAATTGCAGGTCATGCTGGAGTAGATAAGACGGTCAACATGATACAAGAAAAATTTTCGTGGGAGCGAATGCGACAAACTGTCAGAAACACTATTCGAGAATGCGACTTATGCCAAAGGAGTAAACATAATTCTAGATTATTAAGAGAATTACCAAGGCCTATTATTCCTTATAAGCCTTGTGAAATCTTCGCGACTGATCTTTATGGTCCTCTCCCAAAGTCTAAAAGAGGTAACCGAAATATTCTGGTGACCATGGATGTTTTCAGCAAATACACTATGTTACACCCAATTCAGAAGGCAAACGCAAAATATTGTGCGAAGAGAATTAGAGACAACGTAATTCCGGAAGCAGGCAAACCGGAATTCCTTTTATCAGATCGTGGACCCCAATTTACATCTTTAGAATTTAGAACCGTCATGAATAATCTTGTGATTAGATAATTGTTTTGTTCTATCAGACATCCTGAAAGCAATCCAGCAGAACGCGTGATGGCTGAAATAGCAAAATTTTGCCGCCTCTATTGTCCAAATGGGCATTGGAAATGGATGGATGTTCTCTCATTAGCATCCGAATCCATCAACTCCACAATTCATGAGAGTACTGGACAGATTCCCATGTTGCTTCATCATGGAATTAAACCAACAAGATTATGGGATCGAATCATCTCTATTCCACCTGAGATTGAACCATGTCGTCAGATGAGGGAAACTCTAGCTTTAGACAAGTTGAGGATCCAAGCTGAGAAAAGAGAGCGCAGAGTGAGAGAAAAGCGTTTTCGCAGACCCTTGCGCGTAGGAACTCTTGTTTTAGTGAAAAGACCTACACCCTCTGACGTGCAAAATCGAGTGTACTCGAAGGTTGCAAGCCTCTACGCTGGACCATATCGTATTGTGGAAGTAAACAACAATGGAAGCTATGAGAACAATGGAAGCTATGTTACGAACTGGTAACATCGTGGGAACTTATAATGCATCGAATTTGAAGATTTACTATTCAAGAACCAGATGATTTAATGTGTAGATAGGAAAAATAAAAATTTTTCAATTTTTTTTTTGCTATGTGTGGGGTGGATGTGCCCAACTCTAGGAATGGGTATTCCAAGATTCAGACACCTAGATATCAAGGGAAAGGCTACAGCCGCTTTTGAAAGTTGAGATATTTGAATATCGCGCTCCATTACTTCCAGAAGGAAATGGAAAGAATATGCAGCCAAGAACATGTCAAGTGACGTAGCGAGTAATAGCAGAGTTCGAGAATATTTGTTGATTAAATAGTTAGCCTTGGAGTAGAGACTTGAGACTTGGATCAGATTACTGGCACGGCCAAATGAAAGAGATTGCACTTAGTATCAAGTAAATCGGACCAGGGATACCAGAGATATGAGGATTTCTAGATTTCAGCGTGATGCAGCGTGACCCTGACCGTTTTGAATAAAAGCCGGCCGGCCCAAGCAACTTCAGCTCACTTCGAACCAAGCGCTTGCATAGCAAGGTGCTACTACGCTGAGCCATGGCACATGGTTGCCGGATCTACGCAGAAGTTATTTTCAAAGTTGTGATAGTCACAAAAGTGCTGCGCTACATGTGGAACTTAGTAAGTTTCCGGAAGAGAGAATCACTAAGGTGATTGTCATTTTTCTACGGACACTGGTGAAATATTTTATTTCTACATGGACATATGCTGGACTTTGTCTAGAAAAGTACTTTGTCACAGTCCAGTAATAATCATTCAATACTTGGATATTTTAGTCCAATTTAGACAGTTTCATAATTGTAACTTGATAACCACTCCGATCTTTCAGTATATTGAAGGCCAGTCTATCACGGTGTTGTTCATTAGCCAACGCAGGGAAACTATATGTTGCTTCGCGCCTGATAGATGGTGATAAGCCATGCCCAGGGAACGATCTTCAGAACAGCCGTTGATTGGTTTAGACTGTCAGTGTTTTCTTGTACTGAAAAGATTACCGTGAGTTATGTTACAACTGACATATTTGAGAATAGATCACTAAGATCTGACCCCATTTAAGCGAAATGCTATGGCTTTGACAGAAGTCAACATTAAAATGGATCAGCAGTTACTTCAAACTTCAAGAAATATCTCCACTATGTCTTGTTAGACAGATTGTGGGTATATAATGGCGGCCGATACAAGGATTAGACGTGCTTGTCCGATAGGGCATGTATCTGGATAAATCTGGTACAGACCAGGTTCACTACGCTTCAAGACCACCAAGAAATGTAAGCCACTTTTGACTTTATACTATGCCTAGCTAATTGGAACAAACTATTTTTTTTGCAGATGACCAACACATTTATTTTTCATCGTATTTAAATCTTGCAAGGATTACGCAAGACATATTAGAGTTATTCTGAGTATTTTCAGCACTTAGAACAGTTTAGGATCGATGACCGAGCAGAACGAGCATTTATTTGAATGTTTCATATTTTTGGGTAATCACGGAAAACAACCGATGTAACTGTAAAAGTTAATAATTATTTTTGTTGAGAGATGGATATTTTATCCATATTCGAAGAATCGAACATGTGGATTGTCACATAATGAAATAATAATTAAACACATTTAATATAAATAATAATAATACTAATAATCCACTAATAATAATAATAATGATTTTCATAATTTTTCTAAATAATTCTTGGATCTCATATTTTCTAATAATCACATTTATTGAGAGAGAGCCTATGAAGTAGTTTAATCATTTCTAGTTTGGAACAGGTGATTTTACGAAGGAGAGTGGTTAGCGCAAGCCCGCATTCAACCAACATTACAGTTCTGGTTGAACAGTTAATATTTGCAATGAGCAAAGTATATTTTTCAGATAACACGGAGAGGCATGAAACGGGAAGCAAATGATAATTGTATCAATTAGGATATTTTTGTATTTATATAAAATCATGACGTAAATACACATTCGAAAGTGAAATAAAGATTATCATAAGTATGGTAAATTCACGGGTTGAACTGAATGGTAAAATAAAATAAACTTGTAAGTTTATTAATCTTCCAGTGTTGATAACAAGCAGAGGCTTGATTTATTGTATACATTTTGGGAAGAAAATTTATGTGTGTGGAGTAGTTGAAATGCCATTCCCAGGTGCGCATGTTTAAGTCGCAGGAATGAGGAGGTTTTTATTAGAGCATCAATCAAATAGCAGGTTCGATGACTCAGTGTTAAAGGAGTATTAGAACTACACATTGCGTCGTATGAATGACCCGAAGGTTATTTATTAAAAACCATCAGTTCTTATTTCAACCTTGTTTACGGATTCCATTAAGACTTTGATTTTGCTAGAACCCGGATTTGTCATGATAGTATTTTTTTCTTCTTCAGAGGAAGACCTTTGCCGTTGTTGTTGGAATGTTGTGTTCTTACACAAATAAGAGAATGGGCCACTGCCAATTAAAAATAATTCTATAACCACGAATAATTTGAAGGATGTTTTCAATCCTAGTGCCATGAACTAAATGAATTTATTATGAAGCTACAATTCTTATTTCCGCATTCTGTCGAAGAATTGCAAGATGTGAAAGTTACTAAAATGGCCACAAATATAAATATTTTTCTTAATGATGATTCCAAGTGGAGAATCGAATAGTTGAATGATCCAACAATTTATTGATCAAGTTGATGATTCAGAAATCATATATTTTGTTAGGAACTTGAAGTTCATAATCGAGCCACTTCTCGAAATATTTAATGTCAGAAGAACAATTAATTTTGTTGTGCTTCGCACAGTTCTTCGATGCTATGCTCAAGGTCAAATACTTTTCAGATGTTGTTATTAATATGTGTAAATAATTTGTGTTGAGTCAAAGATAATAATATTTTTTGACAATATTTTTTTGAAACTGGAAAAATAAGTGAAAGTTAAAAATTCTATGAACAATTATTCTACGAGTGTTAATATTATGTAAAAATTCAACCAGTGAACTAAAGAATTTCCAGTAAAGACAATTAAAATTGAACTGGATTTAATCATAAATAATGGATATAATTTTGGAACACAGTCTACAGGACTGATAATCAGACTTGTGTCTCCAAAGATAATTGTCCAATGTGTTGGAAAATTTCTGTACATTGTGTAAATAGTAATGTGGGTCGCCACACATGAACGATGCTGCTTTGAGCATTTTATTTTGCAGTCAATTTTAAATTCAGAATAAAATGAGATAATTTTACATGATGTGTTATGCCCAGTTGAATCTCCTTCTATCCTTATTGTTGCATTGAGCCAAAAATCAGTAAAGCATTTTTAGCCTACTTTCGATTTTTGCAAAAAATGAAAGTAGACTTATGAGATCAACAGAGGGCGAAAAAAGTGTGTCTGTCTGTGTGTGTGTATGTGTGTGTGTGAGTCTGTGTGTGTGTGTATGTGTGTGTGTGAGTCTCTGTGTGTGTGTGTGTGTGTGTGTCTGTGTGTGTGTGAGTGTGTGTACTCTGAATGTCTGTCCCCCCCTATCAATTCGAACACGGTGAATGCAAATTGAACGAAATTTGGTACAAAGGTAGCACTAGCAAAGGACACCTCAGTGTCATGTTTTATATCGCCGCCATCTTTACTAAAACTGAATGGCGGCCACTCAAACGTTCAAAACGTAAAATCAAATAACGACTAACCAAATCATCCGATCTCTACCAAATTTGGTAACAACATACCTTCGTATAGGATGCGTCTTGTGACCAAATTACAAGGTCGTCCGCCATACCATTTCAGGATGGCGGCCGTGCGAATTATGCAAACTTTATAATCCATATCATGGGACCCACCAGTTCCGATTATCGAGCCGAGAATCGTTTTAACTGTTCTAAAGGAAGAGGCACGTTCGAAATTAAAAGTTTATTTTGTAATACTATAGTGCAGACGTGATTTTAAAAAGCTGAACTGATTCAGTAATAAGACAAGATGGCAGCGGATATCTTGTGCCGGACTTATATTTCACTAATTTGAGTATTGCATGCAATATAGCGTACTGATAAAAAATAAATAAACTTTGTATGAAATGCTTTATATATAAATAATATACTCCCGTGATGAAATCGTTTAGTATAAATCATTATTTGCTAACAAGTTCTATGTAAGTCATTTTAAATAGAACAATATTCGTTGACACAATTAGCTCAGTGGTAGAGTGTTAGCCTATCGCTCAAATGCCTATGGTTCAAACCCGATCAGAGCTAGGTTTTTTGCTTGAAATGTTATATGTTTATTGTTTTGTAATGACTCAGATGTTTTAAAATTAAGCGTTATATTGTGCACATTATGGTGTAAAATATATATTTAATTAAAACATATTTCGCCAGCAGATTTACTCGGGACATCTAGCTGCCAAAAAGGTAACTTCCAGATTTTATTGAAAAGTTTCTTCTTCTGGCCGCTAGAATGCACTCGCTCTGTTAGGATTATATTGTTCGATATTTCACCAATAGATGTCACGACTAGTCTACGTGGGGATCCATTGATTACTATACCATTATCATTCTATGCGCATCGAATTTGAAGAATGACAAGATGATACTACGATACATTTTAACTTTTTATTTTAAAGGGTTTGTAACAGCCTATTTTGCGTTACTTGAAAATGTTATTAAGCGTTATATTGTGCACATTATGGTGTAAAATATATATTTAATTAAAACATAATTCGCCAGCAGATTTACTCGAGACATCTAGCTGCCAAAAAGGTAACTACCAGATTTTATTGAAAAGTTTCTTCTTCTGGCCGCTAGAATGCACTCGCTCTGTTAGGATTATATTATCGAAAATAACCACATAGTTTGTATACACACGTCTCTGTAGGGTCATGGAAAGATTTGTTAATTCAATTAGGGTTGTGAAAGCCATGCCCAACCAGACGTGTAAAGACATGCCTCAACTCAAAGTTGGATGTTGCCCACGGCAGGTCGTAATAATAATAATAATGTTATTGGTTTTACATCCCTTTTAACTACTGCTGATTTTAGAGACACCGGGGTGCCGGAATTTTGGCCCGAAAGGGATCTTTAACGTGCCAGTAAATGTACTGACACGGCTCCCTCGCATTTGTGCACCCTCAAATGCCATCTGACTGCGCCAGGATACGAACCTGCAACCTAGGGCCCAGCAAGCGAGAACGTTACCGCTGAGCCACGCCGCCAGTCCGGTCGATTATGTCTCCAGATCCATAACATTCTTGATATACTTCTTATCTTTCTTTCTTCAATGATGGTAGCAGTTTTTATCTAGGTTGTGGCGTTTGGTAGAGGTAAATCGTTTCTAAGGTCTTCAACAAAGAATAGTTCTATTATACTCTTTGATAATAACAACGAGTTATAACTATACTCATACATTTAGGAGAAAGTAGGCTATATGTTCTTTACTGAACATCTTGTTTTCATTTGATGTCGTTTTTGCGATTAGCTTTAACCCATCTGGCGCCCCGGGATATTTTGACTCTCGTGCTGACTGATTCTTGGTAAAATGCATATGTGGTCGTGCGGACTCCGGTCTAAACGGGCACATAAAATAAGATAGAGAGAGAAATGGCTTCGAACGTGGGGCTCGAGTTAGACACGGTCAATCGCATGCCGATTTAAATTGTGATAATTTTTTCTATAAATATTTTGGGAGTTGAGAGATGTCTTTTTTGGAAGAATAAATTAGTAGGAAACCCAATTAGTGGGGAAAATTAAAACTTAACTGGATTAATAATTAGAATGGAGTTGTTTATTTTTGATAATGGCTTAACCATTAGGTCGTCAAGTAAATTCAGTAGTAAACGTTCGATGACCGGACATACGCATTATTAGAATCCAGGTGGAGGATATTTGAGAACTTGCATATTTTTCTTGTGATATTGTGGTAAATGTAATTCGTAAAAGTAGAGAATTTTGTTTTTCCATCACGTCGACATTAGGACAAATCTCATTTTATTAGAGTGTTCCAATTAACTATTCATATTTCTTGTTCTAATTATAAGCTTGTGTCTGCCAATATCGTATACCCCTAAGTTTTGAATAATAATTGAAAATTATGGAAGAGATGATGAGGATGATGAGGAGTTTGGAAGAGAGTTCCAAAGAAGCTGGAAGGCGTGTAGCAGCCATTATGAAAGAAAATACAGAGGCTTTGGAAAAGAAACTTAAAGAAAATTCTGATTCTTTAGAAAATAAACTTAAAGAAAATTTAAATGAGAAACTTAAAGAAAATTCTGATTCTTTAGAAAATAAACTTAAAGAAAATTCTGATTCTTTAGAAAATAAACTTAAAGAAAATTCTGATTCTTTAGAAAATAAACTTAAAGAAAATTCTGATTCTTTAGAAAATAAACTAAAAGAGAATTCTGATTCTTTAGAAAATAAATTTAAAGAAAATTCTGATTCTTTAGAAAATAAACTTAAAGAAAGTTTAAATGATAAACTTAAAGAAAGTTCTGATTCTTTGAAAGAAAATTTAAATGGTAAATTTAATTCTATGGAAAATAAATTTAAAGAGAATTCCGAAATTTTGAAAATGTCACTTGAGAGTAAAATGTCTAAATTATGCGAAAAAACACATGAGCTCGAAACTTCATTAGCCACTAACGCAAGTTTAATGGACGATAAATTTCGCGATGCCGATCTAAGATCTCAAAGCTTAGCTAATAGGATAGAACATGGTCTTAGGAAAGTTGGTGAAGACATGATCAACCTAGAAGTTAGAGTGAAGAAAGAGAGCAATGAGATGGCAATTCTAGTTGTTCAACGTTTGACAGAACAATTCAAAGAACTCGTAATGGGAGAAATAAGAGAAGGTGTGATTAATGAATTACAAACTGAAATTAAAACCACAGTTATCAATGAAATTAAGGACACACTGAAGCTGGAGAACCAAGAGGGAGTCAAGGGAATTAGGGAATCTTTGTCATCCCATATTCAAGTAATTTCCAAAGACATTCAAGCAACTCAGAAGGACATATCAGATATGACAGGGTCGTTGAAAAGTCACGAGGCTGTTATGAACCAGATATCCACTGATGTCAAGGAGAACTGTAAGGAAACCGAAGCAATTAAAAAATGGCAGAGGAAAACCATAAGGAAATTGAGGCTATGAAAACCCAAATCAAGGACGAGAAACAGTCTGACCATCTGTTGAAAATGCCAAGTGTAAGGGGAAAAGAACAGATACAGATAAACCTAGGAGTAGCTAGAGAAACTGATAGTCAAAGACAGGATGAGGTCAGGACAGTATGTCAATCCAACCCCATAACTGTATTCAAGAATGTAGAGGATAAGCCTTCTAAATTTTCAGGGCGAGATTCTGTGACACCCGTAGAATTTTTGAGAGACGCAGGTGATTACCTGAAAGATTCCAAGATCCCTAAGGAAAGACAGATCCGAGTGATAGGGAAATTTTTGGAAGGCCCTGCACTTCTTTGGTTTAGAGCTTTTAGGTCCACTCTCACCAATTTTGAGGAGTTTTCCCGTGGGTTATTAAAAAAGTTTTGGTCCCCGGAAACCCAACAGCAAGTCAGAGCAGAATTATATTCAAAGAGATTCTCGGCGTCACAGCCTACTCGATACTCTACGTATTTTTCTGGACAGCTTTCTAAACTACAACATTTAGATCCACCGATGTCAGATAATGAATTAATTACAGCATTAATACGTCAGTTTCCAGCAGACGTCCAAATAACTTTGATCGCTGCTGACATCTATAATATGGAGCAATTTGACGAGGTATTGCAGAAACTTGATCATACGAACGCTCAATTCTTCCATCAGAAGGGAGGAAAGAATAACAACGCTGTGTACGCTGTTATGGCCGACCGTTATTCCCAAACACCTCGAGAGATTCGAGAGGGGCGAGAAGAGAAAACGCCGAGGGAAGAGCCCGATAAAAGAGGATGGAATCAGTACAATAACCGATACAGTTACAAACCTTATGCGAGACCGGTTCAATAAGGAGACGAGAAAGAACTTGGAAGAAAGACACCAAGAAAACTTGCAGTTCTTGGAACAGAGGCCAAATGAACCAGGTCCATCGGGAATACAACAATCCCGGGGGAATGGAAACGAAAAAAAAATCTTCGAATTCACAGTAGAATATAGAATTTTAAACACTTTCACTTCCAGAATTATTAAATGGCAAGCAGAGGATGATGACTTAATTCAACATAATGACGAACGGAAAGAAATGGGTACAAGAATTAGAATGCCAATCATATCATGCGAAATATTTGGTATGCCTGTCGATACTTTAATTGATACTGGGGCTATGCTTTGTCTTGTGAGCGAGAAGCTTTATATTCTGTGGAAGCTCAAAGAGAATTTAGAGGAGATTCCAGTATCAGGAATTAAAATCCAAGGAATAATACCCAACAAAATATCTGTGTGTAAAACACAATTATACTTATGTATTACTATTGGAGGACATGATTTCCGACATGTGTTTGTAGTAATGAAGGATATGGCTTTTGACATGATATTGGGAGCGGATTTCATTCAGAAATATCAAGCAGTGATAGACATGAAGACAGAGACGATCAGATTCAAGAATACCGAAGAGATTAACTTCGAGGGAAAAGAAGAGGAAGACATCGAGGGAGATGCTCAATGGTCTCTGATTTTTCATGAAGCAGAAGGAAGATAAGTCTACACTGAGAAGAAGTCCCCAGAGCTAGGAAAAATTTTGGAAGAGTATCACGATATTTTTGATATTAAACCTGGTGAAATTAAAGATTTTGAATATCGTATTCGTGTAAATGATGATGCACCTTTCCATGCTAAATTGTATCCGGTAGCGGAAAAACATCGAGAGAGGGTAAAAGTGCTTATCAAAGAGATGGAAAGCAACAATGTGATTGAAAAGTATACTACATCTTATGTCAATCCATTAGCAGTAGTGTCTAAGCAAGATGGAAGTCTGAGACTATGTCTAGACGCGCGAAATTTGAATTCAAGATTGCTGCCAGAGTATGACAGACCACCAATCATTAGGGAACTGTTAAGGAAATTCCAAGGCAAGGTCTGGTTCTCTAACATTGATCTCACTTCATCCTACCATCACATTAGGCTTAGTGAAGATTCCAAGAAGTTTACAGGATTTATGTTTGACCAGCAGACATATGTATTCCGCCGTCTACCATTTGGAGTCAAAACATCTGGATCTGTTTTGATCAGAGCACTGGAACAAAACTTGAGTCCTGAAGTAAAAGAGATAGCAATTCGTTACATAGATAATATCCTAATTGCATCTGAGACTAAGGAGGAACATTTATTACATCTTCAGATGTTATTCGCAGATTTGAGAAAAGCGAACTTTAAAGTAAACCTTCGAAAATGTCAGTTCTTTCGGAAGGTGACAAAATTTTTGGGCCACATTTTGGATGGTGAAGGACACCGTCCCAATGAGGCGATGATACAGGCGATTGCAAATTTCCCTAGACCTACTAGAGTGAAGAATGTCCGCAGTTTTCTCGGAACATGCCAATTCTTTGCAGGGCATTGTCCAAGCTTCACCAAGACGGTTGCTCCATTGCAGGAATTATTAAAGAAAGGAAACAAATGGAAATGGAATGAAGATTGTGAACAATCATTTCAAGATGCCAAGAGGTTATTGGTAAACAGCGTGAAATTAGAGTATCCTGACTTTACCAAGAATTTCATCATAGAATCCGATGCATCCACCGTCGAGATTGGAGCTATTCTTCTTCAAGAAGATGAAGATCACAAGAGACGTTACCTGGCGTTCATAAGCAGGAAACTTCGTCCATCAGAAAGGAATTATTACACCACAGAGTTAGAAGCACTTGCTGTAATCTTCGCGTTGGAGTCGTGGAAGAAAATGTTAATTGGACATTCAGTCATTGTGAGGACTGATCACCACGCATTGGAGTTTATCTTGAGAACAAACTTTGCCAGTGATAGGATAACTAGATGGTCACTTTTTATTCAACAATTCAACCTAGTTCTTGAACACACTCCTGGAAAGTTGAATGTTGGAGCTGATTTGTTGAGTAGAGCAGTGGAGTCTACATCTAAGGTTTTTCAAGTTAACCTGATGCAAGAGGATGAGGATACCTTGAGAAGGTTAAGATTGTTGCATTTATCCCAGAGGAGAGACCGACGTTTTAGAAACATTTTTCGTTTTCTACAGGGAGACATGGATCAAAATGATGACGATTTTGTGGAAACTGAAAGAATTTCAAGAGATTTTATGATGTTAGATGGTTTAATCTACAAGTTTGCAGATCCCGACCATACGAAGCTGAGAGTAGTGATACCTCCACGAATGCAAAAACCCATTATCTGGATGGCACATCGAATTGCAGGTCATGCTGGAGTAGATAAGACGGTCAACATGATACAAGAAAAATTTTCGTGGGAGCGAATGCGACAAACTGTCAGAAACACTATTCGAGAATGCGACTTATGCCAAAGGAGTAAACATAATTCTAGATTAATGAGAGAATTACCAAGGCCTATTATTCCTTCTAAGCCTTGTGAAATCTTCGCGACTGATCTTTATGGTCCTCTCCCAAAGTCTAAAAGAGGTAACCGAAATATTCTGGTGACCATGGATGTTTTCAGCAAATACACTATGTTACACCCAATTTGCAAACGCAAAATATTGTGCGAAGAGAATTAGAGACAACGTAATTCCGGAAGCAGGCAAACCGGAATTCCTTTTATCAGATCGTGGACCCCAATTTACATCTTTAGAATTTAGAATCGTCATGAATAATCTTGGGATTAGACAATTGTTTTGTTCTATCAGACATCCTGAAAGCAATCCAGCAGAACGCGTGATGGCTGAAATAGCAAAATTTTGCCGCCTCTATTGTCCAAATGAGCATTGGAAATGGATGGATGTTCTCTCATTAGCATCCGAATCCATCAACTCCACAATTCATGAGAGTACTGGACAGATTCCCATGTTGCTTCATCATGGAATTAAACCAACAAGATTATGGGATCGAATCATCTCTATTCCACCTGAGATTGAACCAAGTCGTCAGATGAGGGAAACTCTAGCTTTAGACAAGTTGAGGATCCAAGCTGAGAAAAGAGAGCGCAGAGTGAGAGGAAAGCGTTTTCGCAGACCCTTGCGCGTAGGAACTCTTGTTTTAGTGAAAAGACCTACACCCTCTGGAAAAGGGTATGCTGCACCCTTTTTGGGATTTCGAAAAGATGTAAGGTTTCGGACACAGGGATTGAATCTTGGGTGATGGAAGAGACCTAGATTAGAATTTGCCTTTGCGTTTATTAAAGTTTTTAAACAGCATATAAAGTTACTTCTAATAAATATAGATTTAAGAATTAACAAGAAGAAGAATAAAAATGCAAATTCAAAATGCAATATTTTTTAAACAGCGTATAAAGTTACTCCTAATAAATATAGTTTTATGAATTAACAAGAAGAATAATAAAAATGCAAATTTTCAAGTTTCTCCAGGAAACGGAAACGGTTAACAAAATTCCCTCATGAGGGATTAAAAATTTATATTGTTCATAAAAAGAGAGACATAATTATAAATACCTAAACGAGGAACTCTTAATGATTAACCATGATGAATATGATACCACCTTTCAATGAGGTGAAAATACATAACCCTTTCTTTAGGCCAGCAAACCCTTGGCTGGAAACAGTTGGTTGGTCCGCAAGGGGCTGATGCTTTGAAATGGCAGTTCTATTTGCCCGCACAGGGCTGATGCTCGTGGTTAATGCGCCCACACTCCAGCAGCGCTGGTTCAGAGCCAAGGGTTTGGCGATGTTCAGTCGTGATGACGAGAGTTGACCAGCAGTGAGATGTTTCTTGGTATTAACATCTCCGCTGGTTCGAGAAGTTGTCTTTTCCTTAGGCAGACCTTGAACTGAGTACAGCGTTTGTAGAACATGCCCAGCCGCCAGCTGGAGCAAAGGTTGGCCTGGAGCCTAACTCCGTGATGACGTGACGCAGGGCCTTCGGCAAGACCGTGCCACCAGAGGGTAATGACCCCCGGCAAGCTTGTAGTAGCAAGTGAGTGAAGATGGAGAGTCAACCCATAGGCCGATGGACCTACGGTTATATAGCGGTAGTGACGTCAGCGCGCCGAATCTTCCAGAATGAAGGAGGAGTGAAAGAGCAGCCAATCAAAGCACAGCCCCATGCACATTGCGAGCGTTGCCGCTGGGGCAAGCACAGTACCTCGTGAGAAAATGTGACGGTATGGTGCGTCTAGAAAGACACTTCAAAAAAAAAAAAAAGGTAAGTACATGAATAATAAAGAACAACAATTCAGATGAAACATAAGTTAAATAAATAAATAATCAGAACACCGCGTTCATACTGCAATTATAAAGGAAAAAAATAATGGGGCAGAAATTGAACGTGTTTTTCAAACCGTGCGGGAAACATAGCCTACAAAAAACATTCGCAAAAGCGAACATGCTGGGAGGGGCGAGAAAAAATTGCAGTAAGAAAGCGCAGAAGTTAGGCCTCGCGTGGCAAAGGAGCAATCATTGTGATTGGCCTAAGAAAATGACCAGCAGAAGTCTGCAGTTTTACCACGCGAACCCTACCATCTCTGCCAGGAAAGCACTCAACAACCCTACCCAAATTCCAGACAAGAGGAGGACTAGGGTCTTTCAAAAGCACCAAGTCCCCCACCTGAAGGTTAGAGCAGGAAACAAGCCATTTACCACGCTGCTGAAGCAAACCGAGGTATTCCAACCTCCAGCGGCGCCAAAAATTATTGCGCAAACTTTCAATTTTGCGCCAAGAAATGGCTAAAGAAGATTGAGAATTAGAATATAACAAAGGGGGAGAGGCAGTCAAAGGACCACCGATAAGAAAATGGCCTGGCGTTAATGGCAGAAGATCTAAAGGATCATTAGATAAGGGTGATAAAGGACGAGAATTAATTATGCCCTCAATAAAAATAATTAAGGAATTAAACTCTTCATGAGAAAGGGGGGTGTGGCCACAAACACGTCTAAGGTGCTTCTTGGTGAGTTTCACACAAGACTCACACCTCCCACCTTGATGAGGTGCATAAGGGGGGATGAAGTGCCACTTGAAATTTCTCTGGTGAGCATAATCAGTAATCCTTTCCAGCGCTGAATTTTGAGTAAGAGCTCTCTTAATTTGCTCAGAAGCTCCGATAAAATTTTTAGCATTGTCTGAGAATACTTCTGAAGGAAGACCTCTGCGAGCAGAAAATCTGGCAAAAGCTGCCAAAAAGTAAGCAGTAGAGGCGTTGGTAACTAGTTCTAAGTGTACTGCTCCGGTGACCATACATACAAACAGCGAAATATAGAGTTTTCCAAAAATACATTTTTTGGCCTCAGGAGAATTTCTTCTATAAACAAAAGGCCCGGAATAATCCACCCCCGTAAAGGTAAAGGGTCTAGCAGGCGCGGATCTAAAGTTGGGAAGATCACCCATGAGCTGAGCGGTAACTTTAGGGTTGGATTTAAAACATGGAATGCACTTCCGGATGACAGAGGTAACTTCATGGACTCCGTTTATGGGCCAATACCTTTCACGAATGATAGAAAGTAATGTACGAGTTCCAGCATGAAGATGCTGGTAATGATACTGACGAATGATTAAGGAAGTGACATGATGCTTTGAGGGAAGAATAATTGGATGTTTTTATCCTCAGAAAGATCAGCCAAAGATAAACGTCCTCCTGCTCTTAATAAACCATCAGTATCCAAAAAAGGGGCGAGTGAGGAAAGCCTACTCGATTTCTTAAGGGATTGACCTTGGGACAACACCAGACATTCTTCAGAGAATATTTCTTGTTGAGTAAGCCATAAGATTTTTGTAGTGGCTAAACCTAATTCAGAAAGGGTTAAATATGGCTTAGGAAAAAGGGGTTGTTCTACCACAAAATATTTCCATCGAAGGAGATAAGCCATAACCCTCACCAATTTATGGAAAGAGGAATATCGCTGCAAGAGAAGGGGAGAGTCAGAAACGAGAAGAGAAGATCCAGTAACCTTACCAGCATCCGGCAAGTCTGATAACTCCGGAAGAGGAAAATTTGGCCAAGCGGAGGGTTCTTGCAGAAGCCAACGGGGACCGTGCCAGTATAATGTCAGGTTAGCCAACATAAGAGGGGAACATCCCCGAGAAATGACATCTGCAGGGTTCTCCTTGCCAGATACATGATGCCATTGTTCAAGGTTAGACAATTGTTGAATTTTAGACACTCTATTAGCTACAAACACCTGCCAATGCGAGGGAGGTTTGGCAATCCATGCCAACGTGATGGCTGAGTCACTCCAAAAGTAAGTTTTAATAAATCGGATTTTCAAAGATTGACGGATTTTGACCGATAATTCAACCGCCAGAAGAGCAGCACAAAGTTCCAGTCGTGGCGAGGATAAAGATTTAAGAGGGGCTACCTTTGACTTAGCGCAAATTAAATTGGAAAAGAAATATGACTGGACAAAATCACGGCAAGCAATATACGCACAACATCCATAAGCTTTCAATGAGCTATCGGCAAAGATGTGAAGTTCATATCCTACACAGGAGGGAGAGGGAATAATCACTCGCGGGATAATAACATTAGAAAGATCTTCTAAACTATTTATATAAGAAATCCATTTTTTTTGCAACTCGGAAGGAACTGGTTCATCCCAACCAGTTTTCAAGGACCAAAGGTCTTGCATGAAAAGCTTTGCTGTGACGATGATTGGCGCCAAAAATTGGAGAGGATCAAATATCTTTGCAATCTCAGACAAAATTTGCCGCTTAGTTTGCGGTTTGATGTCACTGAGATTAATTTTGAAAAAGAAAAAATCCTTTTGAGGACTCCAATAGATGCCTAGAGTTTTGATGGAATTACTTTCCTGAAGAAGCTCTACTGAGTCGTTATAGACTGAAGTTAATGGAAATTTAGAAAGAAATTCTTCCGAATTAGAGTTCCACTTGCACAAGGGAAATCCGCCTCCCAAAAGCAAGGCTGTCAAATCTTTAGAGACCTGCAGTGCTTCAGATACTGACTCAAATGAATGAAGAAAATCGTCAACGTAAAATGATGATTTTAACACTTCAGAAGCCTTAGGAGAATACAACGGGCCATCCTGTTCAGCAAGTAATTTCAACGTACGTATGGCTAAAAAAGCAGAGGGCTTTAGTCCATAGGTTAATGTTTTTAGCCGAAAAATCTTGACAGGTTTAGTAGGCTCGTCGCGCCAAAGAATTCTCTGAAGGTCGCGCTGTTGTTGATCGACCAAAATCTGCCTATACATCTGCTTGATATCAGATATCACTGCGATAGGGAACAAGCGAAAATTCATCAAAACAGAAGAAATGTCAGATTGAATTGGAGGGCCTGATAATAATGTGTCATTCAGAGAAGTTCCATTGGCATCCAATGCAGAGCCATTAAAGACCACTCTTATGTTTTCCTTTAAAATCTCATTCTTCCAAACTGGATGATGATTGAGGTAAATGACTTCAGATGGGGTATAAGAAGCATCATCTTTCTTGGTAACAACCTCCATGTGATCAAGTGCCTCATATTCCTCCATAAATGTGGAGTATTGAGTTTTAACAACAGGGTCACGCTTAAATTTGCTTTCCACAGCATAGAGTGCTCTAAGAGCCCTAGGGTGTGTTTCAAATAAAAAGGTGGATTATCCACTCGGGGCATTGTTACGACAAATCTACCCTCTGAATTGCGTTTGGTTGTTTCGCGAAACAGTTTTTCACACATTTCATTTTCAACTGAGGAAGGTGAAACTGAATCTATAGTTTCGATTTTCCAAAATCTTTCTAAGTTGTAATCTAGACTTGTATTGACAAAATGACATTGTGAGAAATTTTGAAATGACTTACGAGGGACCTGACCCGTTACTAACCAACCTAGCTTGGTATGATGAACAAACACTCCTGGTGATATTTTAACCTTAGAGCTAAGGAGACATTGCCAAAATACTTGGGCACTGAGAAGTATGTCTACTGGAGCGCTCGTATTAAATGTTGGATCTGCCAACTGAATGTTATGAGGAAATTGCCAATTTCTAATTTCAAAAGAAGTACTAGGGGTATTACTGCCAATTGTATCAATGGCAAGACAATTCAACTGAAATGTTGTGTTACAATTAACAGCATCTTTGATGTGAACACGAACAAAATGCAAAGATTTAACATTGCTATTGTTAATACCGGTAACCTGAATTAATGTAGGTTGCTTGGGAAGACCAAGTTTCTTAATTAGACGCTCACTTATGAAGTCATGGGTGGCGGCATTATCCAATAAGGCACGTGCTTCAAGCCATCTACCAGAGGAATCTTGAACTTTTAATAACACGGTTGATAGTAGCACCTGGGAACTACGAATAGAGCTAGAGCTCTGAGTATAAGATTGCGCATTGGCTCCTGGGGATGTATCTTTAGAACATCCAGGGGAAGGAGCCTGACGTGGCTTTTCAAACCTATGAAGCAAGGTATGATGTTGAGCCTTGCAATGGGAGCAAGTATTTTTAGATACGCAATCAGGCACCATATGCCTAGCTGACAGACAGTTGTAGCAATATCTTTTTTGAGCTATTAATTTGCGTCTTTCGTCGGTAGAAAGGGCTTTAAAGGCAACGCAGGAATATAACCTGTGAGGCGCTTTACAGAGAATACAATCTGTTGAATTATGTTGAACAGTAAAGACAGCAGATTTGTTTATTTTAGTACCGACTGGCTTCACAACATTAGATTTGTTACCTGCACTTCTTGACATATGACAGGCTACGGCTGATAAAACCTGACATCTATTATTTATAAACGTAAGCAATGAGCCATAGGTATATGAAGTGTCATTTGTTAGTTCCCTCTCCCATGCCTTTAAGGTTGATGAATCAAATTTAGAAGTAACCAAGTGAACTAAGAATAGATCCCAATGCTCGACCGGTTGATTCAACCGTGCCAATGCTCTGACGTGTAGTTGGACCGTGTCACTTAAGGCTCGCAGTGTTGACAAGCTGTCAGCTCGCAATGCGGGCAGGTTAAATAAGGCTTGAATATGCCTCTGTAAGCATAATTTTTCGTTGCCATAACGGCCTTTAAGAAGCTCTATAGCAATGTTATAGTTTTCTCCTGTTAAGGGGAGTTCTCTTATAATTTGAAGGGGTGGTCCCTGCAAAATGGATTTTAAGTAATGAAATTTCTGAATTTCTGGAAGTGTGGCATTATCATGTACTAATGAAATGAACAATTCAAAGAATGATTGCCACATCTCTTCCTTTCCTAAAAAAATGCGGAATTTCAATTTTAGGTAGCAATGGTTTGATACCATTCCCATGGTCGCTAATTCTTCCTTGAGTTTCCTCTACCTTCAACGCCAGGGTCAAAGTTCTAACTAATGCCACAGCCTGAGCGTGTGTATCAAAGTAATTACTCTCTACTTCTTCCCTATCTGATTGATGTTCTGGACTTTTGATTTCAATTTCAAGTTGCACGAGATCATATTTCTCGTACGCCTGTTCAAAAGCTTTTAAACGCTGAGATATAATATCAAGGTTTTGTTCCTCTTTCGGTAGAGTAGCTAAATATTTTTGAAAACGGGTGAGTTGACCTTTGTAGGCCGCCCGAGAGTTTAACAGTTTATCATCTATTATTACTGGCATGGCTGGACAGTTGGAACAACTCACCTACCAAAGCTGCTTGCGGCACCAGACAGACCTGCTTTCCGGAAAGAAACCAGTTGTGTAGTATGCTGGGATTGTTTCCGCTTTCCCGCAGATCTCCTGCGCTAGCCACGATATACTGAAATGTATAAGACAAATATTAGATTGCACAAGTTTTTTTTTTTTTTAGAATAGAATTTGTGGTCTCAGAATGAAGGTTCTGGGTTCGATCCCGGGTTTCGGCACCATGGAAAAGGGTATGCTGCACCCTTTTTGGGATTTCGAAAAGATGTAAGGTTTCGGACACAGGGATTGAATCTTGGGTGATGGAAGAGACCAAGATTAGAATTTGCCTTTGCGTTTATTAAAGTTTTTAAACAGCATATAAAGTTACTTCTAATAAATATAGCTTTAAGAATTAACAAGAAGAAGAATAAAAATGCAAATTCAAAATGCAATATTTTTTAAACAGCGTATAAAGTTACTCCTAATAAATATAGTTTTAAGAATTAACAAGAAGAATAATAAAAATGCAAATTTTCAAGTTTCTCCAGGAAACGGAAACGGTTAACAAAATTCCCTCATGAGGGATTAAAAATTTATATTGTTCATAAAAAGAGAGACATAATTATAAATACCTAAACGAGGAACTCTTAATGATTAACCATGATGAATATGATACCACCTTTCAATGAGGTGAAAATACATAACCCTTTCTTTAGGCCAGCAAACCCTTGGCTGGAAACAGTTGGTTGGTCCGCAAGGGGCTGTTGCTTTGAAATGGCAGTTCTATTTGCCCGCACAGGGCTGATGCTCGTGGTTAATGCGCCCACACTCCAGCAGCGCTGGTTCAGAGCCAAGGTTTTGGCGATGTTCAGTCGTGATGACGAGAGTTGACCAGCAGTGAGATGTTTCTTGGTATTAACATCTCCGCTGGTTCGAGAAGTTGTCTTTTCCTTAGGCAGACCTTGAACTGAGTACAGCGTTTGTAGAACATGCCCAGCCGCCAGCTGGAGCAAAGGTTGGCCTGGAGCCTAACTCCGTGATGACGTGACGCAGGGCCTTCGGCAAGACCGTGCCACCAGAGGGTAATGACCCCCGGCAAGCTTGTAGTAGCAAGTGAGTGAAGATGGAGAGTCAACCCATAGGCCGATGGACCTACGGTTATATAGCGGTAGTGACGTCAGCGCGCCGAATCTTCCAGAATGAAGGAGGAGTGAAAGAGCAGCCAATCAAAGCACAGCCCCATGCACATTGCGAGCGTTGCCGCTGGGGCAAGCACAGTACCTCGTGAGAAAATGTGACGGTATGGTGCGTCTAGAAAGACACTTCAAAAAAAAAAAGGTAAGTACATGAATAATAAAGAACAACAATTCAGATGAAACATAAGTTAAATAAATAAATAAATAAATAATCAGAACACCGCGTTCATACTGCAATTATAAAGGAAAAAAATAATGGGGCAGAAATTGAACGTGTTTTTCAAACCGTGCGGGAAACATAGCCTACAAAAAACATCCGCAAAAGCGAACACCCTCTGACGTGCAAAATCGAGTGTACTCGAAGGTTGCAAGCCTCTACGCTGGACCATATCGTATTGTGGAAGTAAACAACAATGGAAGCTATGAGAACAATGGAAGCTATGTTACGAACTGGTAACATCGTGGGAACTTATAATGCATCGAATTTGAAGATTTACTATTCAAGAACCAGATGATTTAATGTGTAGATAGGAAAAATAAAAAATTTTCATTTTTTTTTTGCTAGGTGTGGGGTGGATGTGCCCAACTCTAGGAATGGGTATTCCAAGATTCAGACACCTAGATATCAAGGGAAAGGCTACAGCCGCTTTTGAAAGTTGAGATATTTGAATATCGCGCTACATTACTTCCAGAAGGAAATGGAAAGAATATGCAGCCAAGAGCATGTCAAGTGACGTAGCGAGTAATAGCAGAGGTCGAGAATATTTGTTGATTAAATAGTTAGCCTTGGAGTAGAGACTTGAGACTTGGATCAGATTACTGGCACGGCCAAATGAAAGAGAATGCACTTAGTATCAAGCAAATCGGACCAGGGATACCAGAGATATGAGGATTTCTAGATTTCAGCGTGATGCAGCGTGACCCTGACCGTTTTGAATAAAAGCCGGCCGGCCCAAGCAACTTCAGCTCACTTCGAACCAAGCGCTTGCATAGCAAGGTGCTACTACGCTGAGCCATGGCACATGGTTGCCGGATCTACGCAGAAGTTATTTTCAAAGTTGTGATAGTCACAAAAGTGCTGCGCTACATGTGGAACTTAGTAAGTTTCCGGAAGAGAGAATCACTAAGGTGATTGTCATTTTTCTACGGACACTGGTGAAATATTTTATTTCTACATGGACATATGCTGGACTTTGTCTAGAAAAGTACTTTGTCACAGTCCAGTAATAATCATTCAATACTTGGATATTTTAGTCCAATTTAGACAGTTTCATAATTGTAACTTGATAACCACTCCGATCTTTCAGTATATTGAAGGCCAGTCTATCACGGTGTTGTTCAATAGCCATCGCAGGGAAACTATATGTTGCTTCGCGCATGATAGATGGTGATAAGCCATGCCCAGGGAACGATCTTCAGAACAGCCGTTGATTGGTTTAGACTGTCAGTGTTTTCTTGTACTGAAAAGATTACCGTGAGTTATGTTACAACTGACATATTTGAGAATAGATCACTAAGATCTGACCCCATTTAAGCGAAATGCTATGGCTTTAACAGAAGTCAACATTAAAATGGATCAGCAGTTACTTTAAACTTCAAGAAATATCTCCACTATGTCTTGTTAGACAGATTGTGGGTATATAATGGCGGCCGATACAAGGATTAGACGTGCTTGTCCGATAGGGCATGTATCTGGATAAATCTGGTACAGACCAGGTTCACTACGCTTCAAGACCACCAAGAAATGTAAGCCACTTTTGACTTTATACTATGCCTAGCTAATTGGAACAAACTATTTTTTCTGCAGATAACCAACACATTTATTTTTCATCGTATTTAAATCTTGCAAGGATTACGCAAGACATATTAGAGTTATTCTGAGTATTTTCAGCACTTAGAACAGTTTAGGATCGATGACCGAGCAGAACGAGCATTTATTTGAATGTTTCATATTTTTGGGTAATCACGGAAAACAACCGATGTAACTGTAAAAGTTAATAATTATTTTTGTTGAGAGATGGATATTTTATCCATATTCGAAGAATCGAACATGTGGATTGTCACATAATGAAATAATAATTAAACACATTTAATATAAATAATAATAATACTAATAATCCACTAATAATAATAATAATGATTTTCATAATTTTTCTAAATAATTCTTGGATCTCATATTTTCTAATAATCACATTTATTGAGAGAGAGCCTATGAAGTAGTTTAATCATTTCTAGTTTGGAACAGGTGATTTTACGAAGGAGAGTGGTTAGCGCAAGCCCGCATTCAACCAACATTACAGTTCTGGTTGAACAGTTAATATTTGCAATGAGCAAAGTATATTTTTCAGATAACACGGAGAGGCATGAAACGGGAAGCAAATGATAATTGTATCAATTAGGATATTTTTGTATTTATATAAAATCATGACGTAAATACACATTCGAAAGTGAAATAAAGATTATCATAAGTATGGTAAATTCACGGGTTGAACTGAATGGTAAAATAAAATAAACTTGTAAGTTTATTAATCTTCCAGTGTTGATAACAAGCTGAGGCTTGATTTATTGTATAAATTTTGGGAAGAAAATTTATGTGTGTGGAGTAGTTGAAATGCCATTCCCAGGTGCGCATGTTTAAATCGCAGGAATGAGGAGGTTTTTATTAGAGCATCAATCAAATAGCAGGTTCGATGACTCAGTGTTAAAGAAGTTGTATTGGAACTACACATTGCGTCGTATGAATGACCCGAAGGTTATTTCTTAAAAACCATCAGTTCTTATTTCAACCTTGTTTACGGATTCCATTAAGACTTTGATTTTGCTAGAACACGGATTTGTCATGATAGTATTTTATTCTTCTTCAGAGGAAGACCTTTGCCGTTGTTGTTGGAATGTTGTGTTCTTACACAAATAAGAGAATGGGCCACTGCCAATTAAAAATAATTCTATAACCACGAATAATTTGAAGGATGTTTTCAATCCTAGTGCCATGAACTAAATGAATTTATTATGAAGCTACAATTCTTATTTCCGCATTCTGTCGAAGAATTGCAAGTTGTGAAAGTTACTAAAATGGCCACAAATATAAATATTTTTCTTAATGATGATTCCAAGTGGAGAATCGAATAGTTGAATGGTCCAACAATTTATTGATCAAGTTGATGATTCAGAAATCATATATTTTGTTAGGAACTTGAAGTTCATAATCGAGTCACTTCTCGAAATATTTAATGTCAGAAGAACAATTAATTTTGTTGTGCTTCGCACAGTTCTTCGGTGCTATGCTCAAGGTCAAATACTTTTCAGATGTTGTTATTAATATGTGTAAATAATTTGTGTTGAGTCAAAAATAATAATATTTTTTGACAATATTTTTTTTGAAACTGGAAAAATAAGTGAAAGTTAAAAATTCTATGAACAATTATTCAACGAGTGTTAATATTATGTAAAAATTCAACCAGTGAACTACGATATTTCCAGTAAAGACAATTAAATTTGAACTGGATTTAATCATAAATAATGAATATAGTTTTGGGACACAGTCTACAGGACTAATAATCAGACTTGTGATTCCAAAGATAATTGTCCAATGTGTTGGAAAATTTCTGTACATTGTGTAAATAGTAATGTGGGTCGCCACACGTGAATGATGCTGTTTTGAGCTTTTTTATTTTGCAGTCAATTTTAACTTAAGAATAAAATGAGATAATTTTACATGATGTGTTATGCCCAGTTGAATCTCCTTCTATCCTTATTGTTGCATTGAGCCAAAAATCAGTAAAGCATTTTTTTCATTTGATGTCGTTTTTGCGATTAGCTTTAACCCATCTGGCGCCCCGGGATATTTTGACTCTCGTGCTGACTGATTCTTGGTAAAATGCATATGTGGTCGTGCGGACTCCGGTCTAAACGGGCACAATACCGCTAATAGTTTCAGAGATATAGAATGCCGGTGAAATATTTCGCACATCCGCCATCTTATGATTATGTAAACAATTGAACGAAGTTAGATGTCGGTGCATTACAATGTATATAAATATATACTGTACCAAGTTTCATTGCGTTTGGTTGGTCAAATCGCGAGAAACGTCTATTTAAAAGTCGCAAATTCGCTTGGCCTCCATGTTGGTTTTGTAGTTACCAGGTTTTCAAAAGTTACATAAGTGAACTTATAGTAGTTCCCTCTATAACCATAGGAAATGTCAGGGTAATATCGGTAATAGTTTCGGAGATATTGAATGCTGGTGAAATATTTCGCACAGCCGCCATGTAGGATTGGTGAGTCGTAAAAAAATTTGAAGGGCACGGTCGAGGTCGCCGGGAATAGTGCTGTGAACTTTCCGAGTTTCATTGAAATCGCTCCTGCCGTTTAGATTTTATTAAGGGGGACACACACACGAATCACACACACACACACACGCACACACACACACACACACGGACAAAAGGTGATCTCATAAGCCTATTTTTTCAAAATTGAAAATAGGCTAAAAATGACAATCTTAATGTAGCATCTTTGGCCTAAAGATATGACACACTCCCACCTTGAATTGGTGGAAGAACTCAACCATACATAAATAACTATAATTACCTCAAAATACAGTAATCATAAATCTAATCTCTTTGGTGTATTTACAGCTCTACCACTTTTAGTGGTTACTCTTGACATCCCTTCTCATCCCTAAACACATTTAGGCTAATGAGACTTTTGTCATTTTTTGAAGAGAAAGGCTCTTCCTGTACCAATCTTGCGACTATTTTTTCTGCTGACATTATCTCCTCACATGATAATTCTCCACGAGCTCTTGTAAGGTTTGCTCTTCGCGTATTTTGGATAAACCTCTTTATCCAAGCAACCAACCGAATTATTTTTCCATAGCTTGAAAAATATAAGTAATACCAATTAAAATCGTGGTACCTGCACTGATCATTATTTACATGTTTTGGGGTGCTACATGAAGTATCTACAAAGTAACTCATTATTTGAGTTGATTTTCTCTTTTCTTGCAAAATCAGCTCTGCCTCTGCAGGTGGAAATTCACCAGGCCACTCTGGCCGGTCCTTTCTTAAAAACTCTGGCCCCTCCCACCATTGAAGTGCTAACAATTTTTCTGCCAGACAACTCTTGAAGGAAGATCTGCAGGATTCAAATGGCCAGGAACATATCTCCACATTTCTGGTAAAGTCAACCGATGGATTTCTTTAACACGGTTGTTGACAAACACAGTCCATGTTTCTTCGTATAGAATCCATGCTAAAACCGTTGTCGAATCAGTCTAGAAATTCAACTTGACAACTTGGTAGTTTAGTCCTTCTAGCACTGAATTACCTAATCTAGCTCCCACTGTTGCAGCAATTAGTTCCAGTCGGGGAATGATGACTGTGTTTAATGGGGCTACTCTTGCACTGGCTGCAAGAAGGCGTACCTTACTCTCACCGTCAATTTGTAGTCGTATGAAGACTACTGCAGCGTAGGCCTGTGCACTAGCATCACACAAAATATGTAGACTGACATCCCTGTGGTTCTTGGAATAATGAAACCAGCGTGGAATTCTCATCTCTTTCAGGAGAAAAAGGCTTAAATACCAGGTTACAAATTGGTCCTTAATATAAGTAGTAACCTCTTCATCTCAAGATATACCACTTAGCCATATCTTTTGTAATAACAATTTAGGAACTAGAAGTACTGGACTAACTATGCCAATCGGATCAAATATCTTTTGTGCAACTGACAGAATGGATCTTTTCGTGATCACTCCCAATTCATGTTCTGTAACCATTCCAAGTTTAACAATAAATTGTCAGATTCCAAATCCCATCGTAAACCTAGCACCGCTGTCCGTCCTACAAGAATGAAAGCATCATTGTTGGCCTGCCAACCTTTGAGGTCGAACTTTCCTTCCTGCATTATATCACGTGCTTCATTAATGAATTCTTTCAGTTCTGATTCAGTATCAACACTGGTTACAACATTGTCCACATAAAGGCTCTGTTTAAGTCTTGATATCTGACCTTTACTATATTGACAATCTTCCATTGCCTTGTCCAAATGGTAATCAAGAACTGCTCCTAAAAGGAAAGTGCTACATTTTAATCCAAATACCACCCTCCGATGCCGAAATACCTTTATATTCTTCCAGTCATTTGGATCACACCAGAAGAACCTAAGAAAATCTCTGTCTTCTTGACGAACACTTATTTGTAGAAAAGCCATTTCTACATCAGCTGTCACCCCAAATCTCCCTTCCCGAAATTTTAGTAACAGGGAAGGAATCAGTTCAATCAGATTGGGTCCACACTCTAAACAATGATTGAGAGAAGGAGCATTTCTACCTCTTGCTGACACGTCAAATACAGGACGAACTCTGGTGGTGCTATTCTCCTTAATAACAGTTCGATGAGGTAGGTAGTGTCCATAATTCCCTACTTCTATGACTGGTACTTCTTCAATAATTCCCAGTTCTTCCCACTCAGCTAGAACTGCATCGTATGAAATGAGAAGATTTTGAGACTGAAGCTTTCTAGTGGTAGATTCTAACCTTTTGAGTGCTAGCTCCCTGTTACTAGGAAGAGCCAAGCTATCTTCTTTCCATAGCAATGAAACTTCGTATCGTCTCTCATCATTTACAGTAATACCTCTTAGAAAATCATCTCTAATTTGAAGCTGTCTTTCATTTTTGGACATTTTAACAGTTGAGTCTGAGATTCCAATGGTATCTAGAATCCAGCGATCGTTGATCTCATTAACAAACAGAGCTGTAACTTCTTCTGCCAAGTTAACAGAAGATTGTTGTGGAACTTTCCCCATTAAAGTCCAGCCTAAATTTGTTTCCACAGCAACCAAACCAGAAGATAGAACTTTAATATTTCCTGTCTGAAGTTTGTCCGCTACATCCGCTCCAATCAGCAAGTCCACAGGCCTAGACTCATCCCCAATATCTGTTAGGCGGATATTCCCTTCCTCAAGTTCATTCAACCAAGGTACTTTCTTGACCGAAGGGATGCCATTACATATTAAAACCTGATCCAATACTTCAAAATTACATTGATATTTTCCATCCAGGCTTTCAATTTCTACTTTGTAACATGAATGTTCATTAACACTCGTTTTCACTCCCCCAAAAAGGTCATGTTTAATTGTTTCAGTTCTGACTGGAGTGTAACCTAATCTATTAACAATGTCTTTCTTAACATAGGATCTTTGGGATCCTGAGTCAATTAAGGCTCTAACAGAGAAGGAAGAGCCAATACCTTTCATCTTTATAACCAAAGTTTGCAAAATAACTTTCGGATATTTAGAAATATTACTCAGCGAATTTGTCTTTTGTTCATTCTTCCCCCCGGATTGCCTGTGTTCGACATTATTATGGGATATATTTTGTTTATTCTGAGGTAAATCAGGGCACATCAGAACTTGGTGGCTCTTACTAAAAATAATGCACCGTACTACGGCTTTACATTTATTGACACAGTGTCCCTTCTTAAAGCACATAAAACACCCACCCTTGTCCTTTAGGACCTTCTGTCCTTCTGTTTCTCAGATAGACCTAATTAGTGTGCTTTAAAGCAATTAAGGGCATCATGTTGACCTCCACAAATAATACAGTACCCTCTCCTCTCCTCAACTGGGTTAGTGTTTAACAAGTCAGCTGCAGTAGCAATGTGCTCTGACAATTTGGGTTGGTCTCTACTCCTGTTATTATCTTTGATTCCAAAACCGGAAATCGCTAAACTGATCCGTTCCTCGGCTTCCACTTCCCTTTTCATGAATAGCATGAGATTGTCTAACCTATCTTTCGAATCACGTGTGTGTGCAAAATGGGAACTTCTTTGCCAGGCCCTAAGAAACTCCTCAGGCAAACATGACTCTACTAAAGGATACAACATAGATGCACACTTATCTGTTGTAACACATAAGGTTTCAAGTGACCGTATGTGCGATTCCAAGTTGTCATAAAGGCTACACATTGAATTGCCATCACCGGGAGTGGAAGATTTCTTAAGAACTAAAGATAACAACTCTCTTACGTAAACTTCAACCAACAGATCATCTCTACCGAACCTGCTCTTTAAACATTCTACTGCCTTCGTATAATTTTCCCCAATAGGTGGAAAACTTTCAGTAATTTCTCGAGCACGAGACCCTTTCACTGTAGCTTGCATTAAGTATTGAAACTTATCTTCCGGTGCAATATCCGGATCCTTGTCTATCTTTTCAAACTGGCCCCTGAACTGTATCCACTGTTTTACATCGTCATCAAATTTCCTTAGTTCTAATTTAGGTAGTTTGAATTTTCTCTTACTCACAAGATCTACACTGCTACAATCACTGTTGTCTTGAGCGATGCCTCCTGAAGGTAGAATATATTCAACACTCACCTCTATATCAAGAAATTGACGTTGATAGTCATCGGCAAGTCTACATTCGTCGTCCAAGTCCTCTTGGCCGACGTCAAGTTTTAGACTTACGACCTTACCATCCAGCTGCAGGAGCTCATCATTTTTCTTCCGAAGTAAAGAAAGGGAAACCTGAACTTTCCTTCGCTTTTCATGAGCTGTCAATTGGACGTCATCAATTTCACCTTTGAGGTTATTCAACTGCCTCGAAAACGCCACCCGTGTTACCTTACGTAGCTTTATCGATCGATCCAGTTCACGTTGGGTTGTCTCCATAATTAAAATATATTGATATATTTATCCTATCACTGGTCGCCACTTATTTTACTTTTACGCTCACCGGCGTATCGCAGATTCTTTCTTCTTTTATATTTAAGGAAAATATATCAATTCAAAACAACCATTTATTGACACTTCTTGATGCCATGACAGTTAATTTTACAACAGTGGAAAAAAGATAATAGAGAAAAAAAAATAACAATCTTAATGTAGCATCTTTGGCCAAAAGTTATGACAACCTCGAACAAGGTGACAGAAAAGAACCCTGAGGAACTTCGTTTTCTTGGGTATAATATTGCGATATGTTCTACCGACCCTTACACGGAAGAGTCGGACTACATGAAATTCGTAATGAAAGTCGGTAGATTACCACGGAGTCCCCACTCATGAAGGGTGGAAAGGATCTCGTAGCGCCATATGGTGTCGTAGGTAATTCGGAGAAATGCCTCCTGTATGGCGCTCACAAGTCGCACCAGATAGACGGTGGTGGACATATGGGAGCGAAATCTAGACAGGTACCCTGACAGTAAGCCTCTCTCTTCCAGGAACCACACCAGTCGATGGTTCACCATCTTCTCTCGCAGCTTACATAGGGCATTTGAGAGGACTGTAGCTGCTGACAAGTTTGGGATCCTTTCCAGCCTTGGGAACCGGTATCATGATCCACTCTCGCCATTGAGATGGAAACTGCCCATCAATCCATATACGATTGAAGAGGACCATCAATTGCTTTATACTGGATTCGCACAGATGTTTTAACATTTGATTCTGTATGTTATCCGGTCCGGGAGACGTATCCCTACACAGTGAAAGCGCACTGCGCAGTTCCCTTTCAGAGAATGGTACATTGTAGGACTCCAAAGCAGCAGTGGCAAAGGACAAGGGGTGAGCCTCCGCCTCCCGCTTCAGAGTCAGAAATGTAGGATCGTAACTCCCAGAACAGGATACATCATTGAAGTGCGATCCAATACGGTTGGCAATGGCGAGTTGGTCCGTGATGATGTCTCCGATGATGGAGACTCCGTGTGCCATCAATGATATCGGGAGTCCGGAGATCCGACGAAGCTTGTCCACACTTGAGATGAAGGAGTATGTGTCGTCATAAACAACACATACTTTTCCCACGTCGTTTTATTACTCTCCCGAATGAGATATCGGGCTCTAGCACGCATCCTTTTGAAGGTGATAAGGTTGGCCATAGTGTTTTGCCTCCGATAGCATTTGAAAGCACGTCGACGATCTTTAAAGGCTGCTGCAATCTCGGCTGTCCACCAAGGGGCAAGTTTCCGGTGGGAGTTGCCGGATGAGGAAGGTATTGTTTCCTCAGCAGCAGCCGAAATACCATGCGTTATGTGAATGGTATGATCATAGACACTCTCAAATGTATCTTCGGCAAAATCAGCACGTGCTCTGAAAGTTGTCCAATCAGCCCGACGGAGAAGCCATCGACTTGGTGATTCGATGGCTCTCTGGTTCGGAAGAGTAACGATAATCGGGAAATGGTCACTAATACAATGGTCGTCGTGTACACCCCACTGTAGCAGGGGAACCAGCGCACGACAGCACAAGGTGATATCGACATTTGAATAAGTTCCGTGTGCAATAGAGAAGTGCGTAGGTTCCCCTGTGTTTAACAAATACAGCTCCAGCCACCTGATCATTCTCTCAAAATCTCTCCCTCCATCACTAGTGGTAGCGGAGCCCTAGATGGTGTTGTGGGCATTAACATATCCCAGAAGGAGAAAAGGAGGGGGGGGGGGGGAGCTGAGAGACAAGATCCACCAGCTGGTTTCAATCCAGTTGAGAATCAGGTGGAATGTACACGTTACATACTGTTGCCATTACTGGCGACGAAGTACGGACTGCAACTGCCTCTAGCTGAGTACGCAACGGCACCTCTTCACTAAAGAGGCTAGAGTGGACGAGAATGCAGACGCCACCGACGGCCACAGCTGCATCCAACGGGTCTTCAGAGAAGAGGTTGAAGTAACGCATTATTGTCTCACGTCCAGGACGAAACCTGGATTCCTGAAGACAGACAATGGTTGCCGAAAACGAAGATATTAATTGACGTAACTCATTGAGATGACCAGAATAGCTATTACAGTTCCCTTGTAAGTAGAAGTGGGTCTTCTACTTACGCTTGACCATTTGCCACCATTCCTCATCTCTAGTTGGATATGATGGGGCAGGAGAGCTCACCTCAATCTCCACATCTCGGTCCGAAGACGAAGAAAATGGAGCGGGCAGTCCCCTGGATGGTGCGCGGTCCTCGTCGGACTTCACGAGTCTCGCTCTTGGGGAAGAGCGAGAGCGGTGTCGAGAGACTTTCTCCCGGTCCGAAGACTGGGTGTCTGTCCCCGACATGTCCCGAAGAGATTTCTTTCTTGATCGGCGCTGACGTCTATTTGGGGAAGTAGATGGTCGCTTCCCCACAGATGCCAGTTCCTTACAAAACATGACCGCTCCTGCTGACACCGCTCCACTGGTGGTGGTGGGAGTGGAATGGCCAGCAGATACCTGAGCAGCCCTGTCTCTAGGAGAGGAAGAGAAACGGCGCTGAACCGTTCCTCTCTCCACCGCTGATGTATTTTCCTATTTGTAGGGGAGTTCCTCCATACGGACGAGTTTGGCTTCAGCCGGCTTCCCTCCCTTGATGGTCGTGGGAGCGGGAAGGCCAGCAGAGACAGTAGCCACTCCGTCAGGAGGAGGGCGAGAGAGACGGCGACGAACCTTCTCTCTCATCTCCACTACTACTTTTGTCATATTGGGTGGACTGGAAGAAGGACCAGCCCTGGTCGGCAAACTCTTCTTTCCCCTGTTAACTGAGGAAGACATGTTAGCCGACCGGTTCGAAGAAGAAGAGGACTTCTCCGATTTCGCCGGTTTGGATGGTATAACTGTCGCCTTCTTTTCCTTGCCCGAAGAAGGTTGTGGGACCTCCTTCGGGCAGACAATTTTCGCTGGTACAGCGAGGGGTGATTTCAAATCTGCTGAATTACCGGACGTCGAGGGTACTACACTGGGAACTGTGACAGCAGGGGTGAATGAGGGCGTCGCTGCGGCCACATACGTCACCCGAAATTCGGGGGCATCCATATCACGGTACCTCTTGCGAGCATCGTGATATGAAAGCCGATGCAATGTTCTGATTTCTTGGATTGTGGCTTCTTTACAGAACTCAGGGCACTGCTTCGATCGTGGAGAGTGGCTTCCTTGGCAGTTATACCAGGCCCAAAATAACTGTGAACATGAGGGAGGAGCCAGATTCACGCGCTCACCCGCGCCAGCCAATTGCATAGCGCGGCGTTGCCTAGTTAACTACGCTATCTGGGCTCGCTGTGCCGTACGAAATCCCTATTTCTCTCCGCGCACGAAAATCATTGATTATCCAATTATTTAGATGAACCTATGTTACAGAGCTAAACATTCTGAAGCTGACTGTGCAAACCCCATGACGATACGACCAGCCGTTCGGGAGATATCATCTGCTCTTGAACTGAAGGGATAATTAGAGCGAAGAATGGTTAGGTGTTGAAATATTTAGTTTCGCTGGGGAAGATAACAGTAGTGGAGCTTATAGAAGTTAGTGCTGTGAGCTGAAGTTTTGAACTCATAACAATGTTCCGTAGCAAGCCGAGTGGCAGTCGAACAGCGAGGCAAGAACAATATTTTTCAGGGTATACACCCTTTTAAAGAATCTTTCGAATACAGAAGTACGTGAAAACACAAAATCTGATAACCTGTGTTGTTGTGTTGTCGGCAAATATGTTTTCTTTTTTAAAATTGAGTCGAATAAAACTCACCTCTTCACAGTCTTACCTCACGAGGCATAGAGTACCCGGTTCTAACCCTAAGACCAGAACTAAATGTCTTGATTGAGCCGTGAATCGAATCTGGACATCATGGGTGACAGCAAGAGTTGTTGTTGTTGTTGATTATTATTATTGTTGTAGGGGCTTTGTGACATCGTGGTCATGTAGCCCCGTGTATTTGGGTGTGTGTGGAATTTATCTGATAACCTGTGACACTGTGATGTCTCTACTAGTGTGTATATTTGTAATTGAGGAAGGATTTGCGTAGGAAGCGGCCGTGGCCTTACGTTAGGTACCATCCCGGCATTTGCCTGGAGTAGAAGTGCGAATCCACAGAAGAACCACTTCCAGGATGGCTAAGGTAGGAATCCAACCCACATATTCCTAGGTTTGCATCACGAGGCTGAGTGTACCGTGCTCCAGCCCTCAGACCAGAATTACATTTGTTGGGAATCGTACCCGGGACTCCGCGGTGACAGCCAAGAATGGACAGCAATGTGCTAGCCAGTACACCACAAGGTGGTCTCCAATAAACAAAAACTGATCCCAAAAATTGTATTCTCTGTTTCTATTACCTTATAAAGGGCTACCAAGCAATGTTACTCAGAATGGCTTGGGGTGTAGATTACGTCATGTGATATAATAACGTTGTAATTGTTGTTTCATTTGAGGGGCTTGGACATATTGGTACTTTAGCCCCGTGTACTTGTCTGAAAATCTGGGTTACTGTGGTGTCTGTATTAGAGTGTGTGTATTATTATTATTATTCTGGTGAGGATTGGGAAGGAGGCGGCAGTGTCCTTAAGTTAGGAACCATCCCGGCATTTGCCCGGGGTATAAATGAGAAACCACTTTCAGGATGACTGAGGTAGGAATTTTACCTACATCTTCCCAGCTTTGCCTCACGAGATTGAGCGAACCCTGTTCTAGCCCTCAGACTAAAATTAAATAGCTTGGCAGAGCCGGCAATCGAACCTGAACCTCCTGCGCGACAGCCAAGAATGCTGGTCGCTGGTGGTCACTTTCACGAATAACGTTTGTGTGGCATCTTATATCTGCCTCATATCACATTGTGTGCAATCCGTTGTGAGGATAGATATTCGTAGGATCAGGTCCCCCAGCTCGTACATGCGCTTGCATTCGGAGCGTGGCAACAGCGCTCCGCTGGACGCACGCTAATGGGCGAGCCCATGTTCACAGTTGTTTTGGGTCTGGTATAGGACAAATCGGGGGAGGCGTACACCTCTCACCCTCATGTGTCCCCTTGTCACACTCTCTACACACGGCCTTGGCAGTGCACCTGGCTGAAACATGCCCGAATTTCTGGCATTGATAACATCACATAGGTGGAGGGATGTACGGTCGAACATCGCAGTGGTTCGATGTGACCTACATCTGCTTAGGTAAAACATCACCCTCAAAATGGAGAATAAAAGCGCCGGTATCGACGCTGTTCTCTCCAATCTTTCGGGTGATGCGCCCAATCTTGGTGACGCCTATCTTCCCCAGATTCCGCAAAAATTCCGCATCGCTATTCAAAATGAATTTACGATGGAAAATAACTCCACGGACCTCATTCAGCGTTTCGTGTTTTGAGACCTTAACGGGAATTTCGCTGAAATGCGTGCATTCCAGCAACGTTTCGGTTTGCTGTCGGCTAATTGTATGCAGTAGGAGTTGTCCGTTCCAGAGCTTGGAAATCCCGTTTAGATCTCCAAATTTCCCCTCGAATTCCTCGGAAAAGATCATTGATTTCACCACTTTGAAATAATCCCCGTCTGTCCTGATAGCTACCAGGTAGCGATGTCACTTGTCAACAGGGAAACGTGCATTGAAAGTTTTATCCCTGATCCGACACTCAAGAGACGGCTATTTAAGGGGGACACCCCCTGATGATTTATTGGGCCGCTTTCGCGTCATCCCGAAATCACCCTCTCCGAATACAACCTACTCCGAACGAGGGTCATCACTATGGGCGCCACCCAGCCAAGGCAATACCTACCTGGCATAGCAGGTATTGCCCGGGGTCCCAGTGCCTTGAATATGCACTTCCCCCTCGGCATGCACAGTGATATGTTTGGCGAAATTATTCGGCCGTGCAGGGACCTCCGTTGTGAGGCGGGTACCACTGCAAGGGTATATGGCGCACCCACCTGACGGGATGGGGAATACCGTCCAGGCTTTCTGGCCAGATGGCCAAGTTGGTGGCCCTTCCGCAGGCAGCATGACGTTTATTTCTAAGGGTCAAACCAAAAATGGGACCGGAAGTCGGAAAATACCTTTTACAGGCAGGGGATACCGTAGATGAATTTTCTCTTCCCATCAACAGGGAGTCTTCAAAATCAAAGTCAGTCATGTCAGTCTGTCTTGTCGGCCCTATTAGTGTCCTCCTACGACAAGCAGAGCATACCGTGTGTGTATTCTAACCCGCAACCCACACGGGGGTGTACCTAAAAGGATGTCTGTCGCACCCAATGGGGATTACCCACACTCCAGTAATGCATATTATGACGATAAACGGTTCCATTGTTGTGGAATCGTGCTTCGTCCGTAAATAAGATGGTCGCTAGAAAAGCCGGATCGGTTTCCACAGAACGCCACCCGTGCTTCGAAATCATGACCATGTATCTCCAGGTGTAAGTGCAGATGGTACGGGTGAGACCAGTGGGTGTGCATTATCCGCATAACAGACACTCGGCTGATGTTCGTCTCCAGTGCAATGGCCCATGTGGTAGTATGAGGGTGACGCCGGATATCGTCAAACACAACCTCTTCATTGTGAGCAGACGTCACGCGATGATCTCAAACAGGCCGTGTTTTTCCCAGGGATCCAGTATCTCCCAGGCGTCTTTCCACACTCCGAAATACCATGCCTGTAGGTCGTTGTCTATCCGGATAGAGTTCTTGGTACAGGCGATGTGCCTGGTATGCATTCCGTCGAGCTCCTCCATTAATATAACATATTCAGGCGCGGATTCAAGGGGGGGGGGGGGAGTCACGGGGGTCATGACCCCCCCCCCCCCCCCAAACGGAGAACACATTTTTTACAAACACAAAAAACCAAAACACAATAACCAGACCAATGGAACTTAACGAATTTTAACTGAAAAACAGTTTTTTTTTTCATTTTATTCAATACTGAAAATTTCTTTATTGCAATTATTATGTTCTGTTACAATTGTACTTATTTACTACTTCATACCTGTTATATAAAAACGAGTATTTATGTAACAAAATCAACTCGTCTATTTTGTTTATCAAACCTTGTGATTACTGAATCGATGTTTATAGTGATGTCACGATGAATGTGCAGCAATGCACGAATAGGAATTTGGGGCTTTTTTCGCACCAAATTTTTTTTCCGACGTCCAAACTGCAAGCTTGGTTGGCAATTTAAGCTGTGACTTTCTCCCTTTGTCGGTACCAACCCGACTTGCCGAAACTGCAACGTACTTTGGTATTTTTCTCGAAGATCGATGTAAAAGTCGCAAAACACGCCGTTGCAATTTGTACGAATATTGTAGGTGCGCTAAACCCATCAAATTTCTATCCATGTAGCTTGCAAAAAATTGGTCTGGTTTTGTACGTTTGGTTATTTTGTGATTGCGTTTTTAGTGATACCATTTTGCTTAACTATTTCGATTCTCTGACCCCCCCCCCCCCCCCCCAAGCCAAACTCTAGATCCGCGCCTGAACATATTCATATGCTCTTCGCTGGAATACATCTCGAGGCAGTGAATACGCTTCGTGTTGTGAATTACGTCGAAGGAGCGAGTTCGCGCAGCTACATACTGACTTGCCATCGCATGTTGTTTTCGTTCCAATGGGGCACACTTTGCCCTAACTGTGGTCTACGAAATTTGGAACATGTACGACGTAGCTAACTGGTTGCCTGTGCCCTAGCCAGAGACAATCACCTCCTCATCCTTGTCCAATCCAGCACCTTAGCTTATGCAACGATACACACGGTTTTCTTTTCTTTTTCTCTTTATTTGATCGCTTACCCTCCAAGCTCGGCTTTACCCTCGGACTTTGCGAGGGATCAGTCCTCTACCGTCGAATTCCAGGACAGTGCCTCGGAGCTGAACACACCTTGACAGCAGATACAACTGGGGATGGTGACAAGCCAATCGCCTAAGTGACCACGAACTTGGGTCTAATGAAGAAAAGGGCAGCGAAGGGAGTGGGAAGAAAGATGCCGTGGTCCTGTCGAAAGGAACCATCCCAGCAATCGCCTGGAGGAGACGTGGGAAACCACGGAAAACCACTTCTAGGATGGCTGAGGCAGGAAGCGAACCTGCCTCTACTAAGTCTGTGTGCCCCACGAGGTTGGGTGAACCCCGTTCCAGGCCTCAGACCAGGAACAAAATTTCGTGGCAGAGCCGAGATTTGAACCCGGGCCTCCGCAGTGACATGGTCTTTTACAGAGCCAAATAAACAAATCGTGTCGCCTCCGTGGTGTAGTGGTCAGCGTGCATAAATGCCACCCCGTAGGTCTGAGGTTCGATACCCGGCTCTAACAAGAAATTTGACAAGTGGTATGAGGGCTGAAACGGGGTCTACTCAGCCTCGGGGAGAAGAGTAGAGTGGGTTCGATTCCCACCTCAGCCATCTTTGAGTGGTTTTCCGTGGTTTCCCACTTCGTCTTCGGGCAAATGCTGGAAAGGTACAGTACCTAACCAAAGGCCACGACCGCCTCCTTCCCTCTTCCTTGCCTATCCCTCTCACGCTTCCCATCCCCTCATCAGGCCCCTGTTCACTTCGCAGGTGAGGCCACCTGGGCGAATTGCTAGTCACACTCCCCAGTTGTATCCCCTGATTCAGAGCCTCAAGTTGCAGGACACCGTCCTTCGCTTAGTCCGTGGGAAACGCCAACCCAGGAGGGTAAAAAGATAACGAAAAAAAACCTAATCAGTCTGTGAAAACGATTAAGTATATAACCTTGCCACTTGCCAGGCAACTCCAATCGCGCGCTTGCCATGTGAGCTACTGCGACATTTGACCTGCAGCGCGCACCTCCCGGTCTATACAATACCTGCTCTTGGTGTGTGCGTGCACCTCTTGTTTTCAAGTGTGTGTTCTGCGTATCTCGGCTCGTTTAACGGGTTCATTCGAGGTACCCATACTGAATTAATAGTGGCGCTCACGATTCCTGCTGTCTTCCAGCCCGTAAACACACATCTCGTTATATTACCCCGGTTTAGGGAGAGGGACCTATGTCTTTCAGAATTGTAGTACATGTGACAGAATGCATAAAACTGGATCGCAAGGGGCCAGTGGACCGTTCGGTATGTAGGCCATAGAGTTTTGTAGACTACTATTACCTGAGGATACCGGTTGAGTTAGCCTTGCTCGTTACGGCGTGACTGCAGGCAGTCGCTTACATCCGGTAGGCGAGGAGACTCGAAACCCTCCACCGGCAACCTTGAAGATGGTTTTCTGTAGTTTCCTATCTTCCTTCCAGGCAAATGCCGGGGTTAGTCCCCAACTATAGGCCACAGCCTCTACCTTCCAATTCCTCATCCTTACATTCACACTTTCCTCGCCAGACAACCACCACACGGGACGGTACTTGTAGCTCACCCCATGGGTGACCGCATAGAAGTAGCTGAAAACTTGAGCGAGCCGAACATGTACTCGGACACTCCCGGCACTAAAAGCCATACGCTTAAAAAATATAATATAAGAACATGAAGATTATTGCGTAAATATATTATTCAAACTTCAATCGCATAATTAGGACACAAGAAATAACAAGTATTTCCGTGAAGAAATGTGTAGCCCAGTTTCATTTATCCTGCTTATGTTAATTGCCTCTATCAACATACAAAATTCAGTTTGATTGCTGTAATAGATTCGTAGATATTGAGAACCGTCTAAATATATCGGATAGTCGACATGTTGGATTGTTATATATGTAGGCCTTAGAGTTATGTACTATTACATGAAGATTATTGTGTAAGAGTATTATTCAAACTTCAATTGCATGATTAGGACACAAGAAATGGTAAAAACGAGATTTTAAAATTTTGCACAGCCTCCATCTTCTGGTTCTGAAAAAAAATTGAAATAAATTAGATGCCAGTGGATTAAAATTTGTATAAGCATATACCATACCAAGTTTCACTGTGCTCATCCTTTTCAATATTCGCATTTCGCGTCTCCGGCAGGTTGGATTTGTGATCACCAGGTTATGAAAGTTCCATAGGTGAACTTATGTTTATAGCCTCTATCAACACACAAAATGTCAGTTTGACTGCTGTCAGATTATCAGATTTTGTGATCCGTCTAAATATTCTGGATGCTCGCCATGTTGGATTGTAACATATGTAGGCCATAGAGTTATGTACTATTAGATGACTATTATTGCGTAGGTTCATTATTCAAACGTTGATTTCGATCGCATGATTGCGACACAAAAAATTAAAACTTAATTTTAAAAATTTGCACAGCTGCCATCTTGAGGTTATATAAACAATTTGACAAAAATATATGTCAGTGCATTGCAAAGTGTATAAAGAATTGCTGTACCAAGTTTCACTGCGTTCGGATTTTTAACCCGCCAGAAAAGTCTATTTAAATGTTTCAAATTCGCATGGTCGCCATGTTCGTTTTGTAGTTAACAGGTTTCTGAAAGTCCCTTGAACGATTTTGTAGTAGTGCCTTTTATCACCGTACAAAATTTCAGGTTGATATGAGTAATAGATTCGGAGATATAGAATGACAGTGAAATATTTCGCACAGCCGCCACGTTGGATTGTTGAAACGTAATAAAATTTGTAGGGCACGGTCGGGGTCGGCCAGAATAGTACTATGACCTTACCGAATTTAATTGAAATCTATCCAGCCACTTAGATTTTATTAGTGGGGTGTGGGGGCTCACACACGGACGCACACACACGGACAAAAGGTGAACCATAAGCCTATTTTTTCATAAATAGAAATAGGCTAAAAGCGAGATTTTAAAATTTGACACTGGCGCCATCTCGTGGTTAAAAAAACAATTAAGTTTGATTGCTGTCACAGATTAGTTGACATTGATAATCGTCTAAATATTTCGAATGGTCAACATATTGGATTTTTATATACTTTGTAGGCCATAGAGCTATGTACTATTAGATGATGATAATTGCGTAAGTTCATTGTTCAAACGTTGGTTTCGATCGCATGATTAGGACACAAGAAATTAAACCTTAATTTTAAAATTTCGCACAGCCGCCATCTTGAAGTTATGTAAACAATTGAGCTGAATAGGATGTCAGTGCATTACAAGGTGCATACCATTTGATGTACCATGTGTGACGGCACTCGGATGGTTTAAATTGGAGAAAAGTCTATTTAAATACAACAACTTCGCTTGACCGCCATGTTCGTTTTGTAAAGAGGTTTTTGAGAGTCCCATCGTTACACTTCTATTAGTGCTTTTTTCCACCATACAAAACGTCAGGGTGATATTTGTAATAGTTTCGGAGATTTGGAATGCCGGTGAAATATTTCGCGCAATTGCCAAGTTGGATTGGTGAGATGTAATAAAATTTGAAGAGCGCAGTCGGGGTTGGACAAAATAGTACTATGACCTTACCGATTTTCGTTGAAATCGCTCCAGCAGTTTAGATTTTATTAGGGGGAGGAGCGAGGCGACGTGCACATGCAAACACACACATACGAACACACACACGGACTTTATGTGATGTCATAGGCCTATCTTTCATAAATGTAAATAATAAAGGAAGCTTTCCAGTCGGTCAACACGACTGAATAGCTTTCATTATTAGAATTAAGCATCACTGAAAAATGGCTTCTATCAATACTAAATGAAAATAGGCCAACAAGTAAACGAAAAGCAGGAACGGGAGGTTTAATTTAGAAAAGAAATAATATTATTGGTCACTAAGGAGCTAAAGTTCCGCTAACACGTACCTTGATGCTCGGTACAGTTAGGAGGCGAGTTCCGACTGTACCGTTCCATACGTAACGTTCCACACGCTCGTTCTGAGTTCCAAGTTACAGTTCCGGAACGATACCGCAAGCCAGCTCGGGGCAGCGGTATGGCGTACGTTACGTAACGTGGAACACAAGCGGTACGTAACGCATTTCAGTTCTGTTCCGTGTCCCTGATGATTAGTTTAGTCGTTTATTAATGTTAAGTTTTGTCCAATTGAGTAGCTACAATTGAGATTTGGTAAAGATGGCGGCAAAATAAACATGACACTGAGGTGCCCTTTTCTAGTGCTACTTCTGTACAAAATGTCGTGTTTCAATTGATAGGGGGGAGCCGACATATACACACACAGATACACAATGTTTCTTAAAAAAAAAGTCCCATAATACTAGCCACGTTCTTCTACTGGCAGTGATCTGTAAGAAAATCAGGCATTTTTAGTCTACTTTTGACATTTTGCAAAAATGAGGAAAAAGTAGACTTATGAGATCGATCCGGGAAAATGTGTTTCTGTCTGGCTACCTGTCTGTCTGTCTGTCTGGCTCTGGGTGTGTCTCCCCCCACCCTAACAACTCATAAACGGCTTCAGCAATCGAAACCATTTTTTAGTATGAGTAAAGATGAATGCCGGAATATCTCAAGCCCATATTTGAAAATGATGTCAGTGCTACCAACTGCTGAAACAAACGCCTTAGAAATTTGAGCTCTATGTTGGATATCTAGCAAGGTATGCATGGGAGCTATTCCAAAATTGACACACATGTAGATAATGCTATTTCTGTTTAATTTCCAGGAGGCCATGCGTGACAATGTTGCCAAAATAATTTTAAGCTTTCTGATAGGTCAAGTTTTTAAATGCATATAACTTCTGCACTATCAATTGGATTTCAACCAAATTTTGTATGTAATATTTGGACATAAACAGATATGGCTGAGCGTATTCTTAAGAACCACCAGGGCTGCCAACTGTTAATAATTGCTCTCTCTATTTTTTATCCAAATACCAAAATATCAGAAAGTATGCAAGCCGACAGCTTTAAACTATGCACACGTTTAGTACCTTAAATTTTAGATTAATTTGGAGTAACTTATATAGTCAGTTCTACCAACATGATTCTAAGCCTGCTGATAGCACCAAATTTTAAATACATGTAACTCCTATACTATCAGTTGGATTTCAACCAAATTTCGCATGTGCTATGTGTACCATAACAGATATGACTATGCTTATTCTTAAGAGAAATCAGGGCTGCCAACTGTTAATAAATGCTGTCTATATATTTTTTCCCTAATATCAATAAATCAGAAAATATGCAAGCCAACAGCTCCATAATTTGCACACATATAGCACCGGGCATTCTAGATAAATTTGGAGTAATCAATATAAGACAGTGCTACCTACATGATTCTATGCCTGCAGATAGGTTCAATTTTAAAAAACATGTAACTTGTATACTAAAAATGGATCTCATCCATAATTGGCACAACAAGATATCATAATATTTCAGATCATTTCTGACCAGCACACGCATGACATTGTTGCCAAACATGCTTTTACGCGTGCTGATAAATCCAGAGTCTAACTGCATGTAAAGTTCATTGGAATTCAACCAAATTGTGTATTCTGTACCTTAAGAGATGGAACGAAGATGTATATATTAAGTCGCCAGGGCTGCCAACAGTACTGCTCTATTAGACTACATTATACCAGGTATATTTCGAACTAATTAGACATTTCGATATCAACAACTTAATTTCGTCATTATTCTAGATAGGTTCATATAAACTAGTTTAATCATTGGTATGAAACTTAATTTTAGGAAAAGTAGGCTCTTTAGTTCGTCACGGAACTTCTTGTTAGGGTTTTAATATGTGTTTTAAATTTGTTGCAGATGATTATTTTATCATATTTTCATACATCATGTTGCGGTATGTTGATTTAGGCGTTCAATTTTCAATCCTTCTTTATGGTGCACCATGTAAGGTTTAATACCAAGGGACTTTTTAGTGTTACGCTATACGTTTATCTTGTGTCTTTGATATTTATCAATTCATTCATATCGGCTGATGTTGTTGTTTGAGTCTTCAGTCTTTTGACTGGTTTTATCCCGCTCTCCATGCCTCCCTGTCCTGAGCTAAGCGTTTCATTTCCACACAGCTACCACACCCCACATTCGAGGCAAACTGTTTAACATATTCTAATCTCGGTCTACCCCTACAGTTCTTGTCCTCGACCTTCCTTCGATAACTAAGTCTGCTATTCCTGGGTGTCTTAGTATGTGTCCTACCAACCTATCTCTTCTCTTCATTAGCAGTCGTCAGAAACATCTCTCCTCTCCCACTCGCCTTAATAGCTCTTCGTTTGTAAACCTCTCTTCCCATCTGATCTTCATCATTCTCCTGTAACACCACATTTCAAACGCTTCAAATCTCCTCTTTTCTGCTGCATCAATAGTCCAATTTTCACTTCCATAGAGTGCCACGCTCCATGTCAACAGATTCCGTTTATGTAGAAATGCCTTCCTTGCCTGAGCCAACCTAATTCTTATATCCTCTTACCTCCATCAATCACTTGTTATTTTGCTTCCTAAGTAACAGAAGTCTTCTGAGATTCGGAGATATAGAATGCCAGTGAAATATATCGCACAGCCGCCATGTAGGATTATTAGAACGTAATAAAATTTGTAGGGCACGGTCGGGGTCGGCCTGAATAGTACTATGACCTTACCGAATTTAATTGAAATCCATCCAGCCACTTAGATTTTATTAGTGGGGCGTGGGGGCACACACACGGACACTCACGGACAAAAGGTGATCTCATAAGCCTATTTTTTCATAAGTAGAAATAGGCAAAAAACGAGATTTTAAAATTTGACACAGGCTCCATCTCGTGGTTAAGAAAACAATTAAGTTTGATTGCTGTCACAGATTAGTTGACATTGAGAATTGTCTAAATATTTCGGATGGTCACCATATTGGATTTTTATATACATGGTAGGCCATAGAGCTATGCAGTATTGGATGATGATAATTGCGTAGGTTCATTGTTCAAACGTTGGTTTCGATCACATGATTAGGACACAAGAAATTAAACCTTAATTTTAGAATTCCGCACAGCCGACATCTTGAAGTTATGTAAACAATTGAGCTGAATAGGATGTCAGTGTATTACAAGGTGTATACCATTTGCTGTACCATGTGTGACGGCGCTCGGTTGGTTTAAATGCGAGAAAAGTCTATTTAAATACAACTTCGCTTGGCCGCCATGTTCGTTTTGTAAAGAGGTTTTTGAGAGTCCCTTAGTTACAATTATATTAGTGCTTTTTTCCACCATACAAAACGTCAGGGTGATATCTGTAATAGTTTCGGAGATTTGGAATGCCGGTGAAATATTTCGCGCAATTGCCAAGTTGGATTGGTGAGATGTAATAAAACTTGAAGAGCACAGTCCGGGTTGGACAAAATAGTACTATGACCTTACCGAGTTTCGTTGAAATCGCTCCAGCAGTTTAGATGTTATTAGGGAGGGGAGCGAGGCGACGGTCACATGCAAACACACACACGGACTCTATGTGATGCCATAGGCCTATCTTTCATAAATGTAAATAATAAAGGAAGCTTTCCAGTCGGTCAACACGACTTCTGTTAAGTTACTTAGGAAGCAAAATAACCAGTGATGGTTGGAGGAAAGAGGATATAGAAAGTAGGTTGGCTCAGGCAAGGAAATCATTTCTACAGAAAAGGAATCAGTTGACATCGTGTGTGGCACTCTATGGAAGTGAAAATCCGACTGAATAGCTTTCATTATTAGAATAAAGCATCACTGAAAAATGGCTTCTATCAATACTAAATTAAAATAGGCTTATGAGATCACCTTTTGTCCGTGTGTGTCGGTGTGTTTGCCCCCAACTCCCACTAATAAAATCTAAGTGGCTGGATAGATTTCAATTAAATTCGGTAAGGTCATAATACTATTCTGGCCAACCCCGACCGTGCCCTACAAATTTTATTACTTTTCAACAATCCAACATGGCGGCTGTGTGAAATATTTCACTGGCATTCTATATCTCCGAATATCGTGTTGACCGACTGAAAAGCACTAAACTCTTGTTTACTAAGGCAACACTGAAAATATGGCTTCAAACACCATAATGTACTATTAGATGATGATTATTGCGTAGGTGCATTGTTCAAACGTTGGTTTCGATCGCATGATTAGGACACAAAAAATTAAACCTTAATTTTAAAATTTCGCACAGCCGCCATCTTTAAGTTATGTAAACAATTGAGCTGCATAGGATGTCAGTGCATTACAAGGTGTATACCATTTGCTGTACCATGTGTGACGGCGCTCGGATGGTTTAAATGCGAGAAAAGTCTATTTAAATACAACTTCGCTTTGCCGCCATGTTCCTTTTTGAAAAGAGATTTTTGAGAGTCCCATCGTTACACTTCTATTAGTGCTTTTTTCCACCATACAAAACGTCAAGGTGATATCTGTAATAGTTTCGGAGATATGAAATGCCGGTGAAATATTTCGCACAGTTGCCATGTTGGATTGGTGAAATGTAATAACATTTGAAGAGCACAGTCGGGTCGGACAAAATAGTTCAATGACCTTACCGAGTTTCGTTGAAATCGATCTAGCAGTTTAGATTTTATTAGGGAGGGGAGCGAGGCGACGGACACATGCAAACACACACATACGTACACACACATGGACTATATGTGATGTCATAGGCCTATCTTTCATAAATGTACATAGTAAAGGAAGCTTTTCAGTCGGTCAACATGACTGAATAGCTTTCATTATTAGAATTAAGCATCACTGAAAAATGGCTTCTATCACTACTAAATGAAAATAGGCTAACAAGTAAACGAAAAGCAAGAACGGGAGGTTTAATTTAGAAGAGAAATACTATTATTGGTCACAAAGGAGCTAAAGTTCCGCTAACACGTACCTTGATGCTCGGTACAGTTAGGAGGCGAGTTCCGACTGTACCGTTCCATACGTAACGTTCCGCTAACACGTAACTTGATGTTCGGTACAGTTGGGAGTCGAATTCCGACTGTACCGTTCCAGGGCTGTAACGTTCCACTTGCTCGTACCGAGTTCCAAGTTACAGTTACGGAACGATACCGCAAGCCAGCTCGGGGCCGCGGTATGGCATACACAGCGGTACGTAACGCATTTCAGTTCTGTTCCGGGTCCCTGATGATTAGTTTAGTCGTTTATTAATGTTAAGTTTTGACCAATTGAGTAGCCACAATTGAGATTTGGTAAAGATGGCGGCAAAATAAACATGACACTGAGGTGCCCTTTCTAGTGCTACCTATGGACAAAATTTCGTGTTTCAATTGAAAGGAGGGAGCACACATATACACACACAGACACACAATGTTTCTTGAAAAAAGTCCCTTAATACTAGCCACGTTCTTCCACTGGCAATAGTCTGTTGGAAAATCAGGCATTTTTAGAGTTTTAATATGTGTTTGAAATTTGTCGCAAATGATTATTTTATCATATTTTCATACAACGTGTTACGGTATGTTGATTTAGGCGTTCAATTTTCCATCCTTCTTTATGGTGCACCATATAAGGTTTAATACCAAGGGACTTTTTAGTGTTACGCTATACATTTATCTTGTGTCTTTGATATTTATCAATTCTTTCATATCGGCTGATGTTGTTGTTTGAGTCTTCAGTCTTTTGACTGGTTTTATCCCGCTCTCTATGCCTCCCTGTCCTGAGCTAGGCATTTCATCTCTACATAGCTACCACACCCTACATTTCGGTCTACCCCTACAGTTCTTGTCCTCGACCCTTCCTTCCATAACTAAGTTTGCTATTCCTGGGTGTCTTAGTAAGTGTCCTTCCAACCTATCTCTTCTCTTCATTAGCAGTCGCCAGAAACATCTCTCCTCTCCCACTCTTCTTAATACCTCTTCGTTTGTAACCCTATCTACCCATCTGAACTTCATCATTTTCCTGTAACACCACATTTCAAACGCTTCAAATCTCCTCTTTTCTGCTGCGCCAATAGTCCAATTTTCACTTCCATAGAGCCCACGCTCGATGCCAACAGATTTCGTTTCTGTAGAAACGCTTTTCTTACCTGATCCAACCTACTTTATATATCCTCTTTCCTCCGTCCATTACTGGTTATTTTGCTTCCTAAGTAACAGAAGTCTTCTGAGATTCGGAGATATAGAATGCCAGTGAAATATTTCGCACAGCCGCCATGTTGGAGTTTTGAAACGTAATAAAATTTGTAGGGCACGGTTGGGGTCGGCCAGAATAGTACTATGACCTTACCGAATTTAATTGAAATATATCCAGCCACTTATATTTTATTAGTGGGGGGGGGGGGGGCACACACACGGACGTACACACACGGATGAAAGGTGATCCCATAAGCCTATTTTTTCATAAATAGAAATAGGCTAAAAGCGAGATTTTAAAATTTGACGCTGGCGCCATCTCGTGGTTAAAAAAACAATTAAGTTTGATTGCTGTCACAGATTAGTTGACATTGAGAATCGTCTAAATATTTCCGATGGCCACCATATTGGATGTTTATATACTTTGTAGGCCATAGAGCTATGTACTATTAGATGATTATTGCGTAGGTTCTTTGTTCAAACGTTGGTTTCGATCGCATGATTAGGCCACAAGAAATTAAACCTTAATTTTAAAATTTCGCACAGCCGCCATCTTGACGTTATGTAAACAATTGAGCTGAATAGGATGTCAGTGCATTACAAGGTGTATCTACCATTTGCTGTACCATGTGTGACAGCACTCGTTTGGTTTAAATGCCAGAAAAGGCTATTTAAATACAACAACTTCGCTTGGCCGCCATTGTGGAGAAAGTGAACTAAAGCTCTTTCGAGCAATCTACTTCCTGTAGAAAATAGACAGTGTTTTGATTTAGAAAATAGACAGTGTTTTGATTTACATAGTTTTGATTTTGTTATCTTTGAGTGTAGTGTCTTTGGAATGTCTTTGGATGCGATGTTGAGTTGTGTTAATAAAATATTGATTACTGTATATTAAAATGATTTGGTATGGCATATAACTGGCGACCGTGACAGGACTACTGGCAATCTCAACATCAAATAAAACAGAACAACGATGACCGAACGTCGAGTATTACGCGGCGTATTTACACGTGAGGTAAACAAGCTTGAAGAACTGTTGGCGCTTGCTGATGGTGACCACGTGGAGATTCGTAGCAGATATGTTTCACTTGTGGAACGCTACGAGAAGTTAAAACATCTGGATGATGAAGTTTACAATGAGCTGCTGCTAAAGGAAGACCTTGAAGACATCGTGCTTGAAACAGAGATCAACAATTGCAGTCAGTACGACTTGAAATATTTTAAGGTTAGGGAAAAGGTGCAGGCCTTACAAGTTGGAGATCAAGCCGTTTCTGAAGCTAATACGAGTAACTGTTCACGTACTTCTAATCAGAGACTACTAAGACTACCAAAACTAGAACTGAAAAAAATTGACGGAAACGTGAAGTGCTGGATTGGGTTTTGGGCGCAATTTACTAAAATACATGAAGATAGCAGGCTTAAAGATGAAGATAAATTTGTTTATTTGATTCAGTGTATGAAACCTGGTTCGTGTGCTCAGTAGTTGGTAGAAAACTTTCCTCCTTCAAAGGAAAACTACAAAAAGGCTATAGAATTGTTGAAGTCTAGGTATGGGAAGGATGAGTTGCTCATTGAGTACTATGTTAGGGAACTTTTATCCTTGGTGTTAAAGAAGGATAGTTTAAGATTCATAGCCCAACTGTATGACAGTCTGGAGGGACAGTTGAGAGCACTTGATTCCTTGGGCGTAACAAAGGAGAAATATGCAGCAATGTTATTTCTACTAGTAGAGAGTGCCTTGCCAGATGTTATGTTTAGAACTTGGGACAGGTATCGTGTATCAAAAGAAACGTCTACCAAGGAACCTGACTGTTGCTTGAGTGAATTGTTAGCCTTCTTAAAGGCTGAGGTAAAAGGTGAAGAACGGCTTAAGCTAAGACATAGTTCTTTTGAAGTTAACGAGAGGACGGATCGAGTTAAGCAAGATGATAGGACCAAGACTAAGAATAGGGACATACCTTCAGCGGCTTCTTTAATTTCAATAGAGGATGTTTCAGTTAGTAAGGGAAACAGAAATAACAAAGATACGGCTTGTATATTCTGTGGCAGAACCTCACATCTTTCTCAAGACTGTGCTGTAGCTATTGATTATTCTCAAGAAGAACGCCAAGTAACGTTAAAGAAAAAGGGAGCTTGTTTTAGGTGTCTACGACCGGGACATGTCAGTGTTAAGTGTAAGATGTTTGTGAAGTGCCCATTTTGCAAGGGGAAACATTACGCTTTGATGTGTGCGAAAACAGACTCAGATGAACCAAAAGGTAATTCGGTTCCAAAAACAGTTAGCATGATGGCAGGTAGTAATAAAGGACATGTGACCTATCTGCAGACTTTAGTTCCTAGAGTAGTTGTTGGTGGATCCACGCACAGAGTAAGAGTTCTGTGTGACAGTGGATCGCAGAGAAGCTACATAAAGAAGTCTTGTGCTAAGAAATTAGAGTTGGAACAAACTGGAAAGGTAACACTAAGTCAAGAATTATTTGGAGGTAGGAAAACAGCACCTGTTTGTTTCGAGTCCTATCAAATAACTTTGCTGGGTATGAACGAGGAAAACAGTTGTGAGGTTGCAGTGTTAGGCTCTGATAGTATCTGTGGAGGTGCTCCCCTAGTTGATGCTGACTTGTTTAATTTACTGAGGGACAAGGGAGTTGAACTTAGTGATGTTGGCCAAGATAATGGTGGCATCAGTACTGACATTCAGGTATTGTTAGGAGCTGACGTGTGGGCTCAGATAATCACGCCAGACTTTCTACATGTAAACAAGAGTCTAGTAGCTGTGAGAACTTGTTTAGGGTGGACACTTAAGGCTCTTCTGAGATCACTTCAACTACTGCCTCGTCTTACACTCTACTTACTTTAACTCAATCAACAAGAGTGGCGGATTTGTGGGAAATTGAGACTTTGGGTATAAAAGATCCTGGCGAACAGATAAAAAAGGAAGAAAGGGAACAAGAAGTTCAGATGTTCTTCGATAGGACTGCGAAGAGAGAAGAGGAATCTGGGCGCTACATTGTCAAACTACCCTGGATTGATGGTTGTACTTCTCTGGAAACGAATCGTGAAATTTCTCAGAAATGATTATTGAACACTTCAAGAAAGTTACGAGTGATGCAGAAATTTCAGGATTATGATGAGGTGTTACAGGAATGGGTAAACAAAGGGATTATCGAAGGTGTTGAAAACGAGGTTTTGGATGGACCTACACATTATTTGCCTCATAGAGCTGTGCTGAAAGATGGTGGCACTACAAAGATAAGGCCGGTGTTCGATGCTTCCAACAAAGACAGAAATGGTCATTCCTTGAATGATTGCCTCGAGCCCGGACCCAACCTCATCGACCTTGTTCCATCAGTGCTGACCAATTTTCGAACCCATCCTATAGGTCTAATAGCTGATATAGAGAAGGCATTCCTGCAGATTATAATTGATCCTGAAGACAGGGATATGCTCCGTTTTCTCTGGTGGGATAATTATAAGATTACCACTTTTCGACATTGCCGGGTGGTTTTTGGTGTTTGTTCCAGTCCCTTTCTATTGGTTTCTGTACTGAACAACCTTCTGGAAGAGCCCCCAACTTATTTGAAGGAAGTAGCTACAAAAATGAAACCTGCATTTTATGTGGACAACTGTCTTACTGGAGTCGCTTCAAAGGAAGAAATTGGACCCTTTATTTTAAAGGCAAAAGAATTGATGTTATCCGCAGGTTTCAATTTGAGGGGATGGGTGAATTCCTTTGATTGTGGTGTTGGTAAAACTGAGAATGTCTTAGGACTTCGTTGGTATTGCGACGTAGATGAACTTGGATGTAACTTCAGCCCGACTACCGGTTTAGTAACCCGAAGAGTGGTACCATCCAGCGTGCAAAAAATATTTGATCCGATTGGATTTTCAGCCCCAGTAACTCTGATTCCCAAGCTCATTCTGCAGAAGACATGGCAGAAAAGTATAGGATGGGATGAGGTTTCACCAGGAGACATTTGTGAGGAATTCTGTCGATGGACTCAGCAGTTGCAATACCTACATGACTGTCGGATACCTAGAAGGATTTTCCTGAATGACAACAGCACTTTGCATGTATTTGTGGACGCTAGAAAAAGAGCGTTTGGTTGTTGCATATTTCTGAGAACGGAAGAAGAAGGTAAGATCAAACTGAGTCTTCTGATGGCTAAATCTAGAGTGGCGCCTCTCAAAGAACTGACACTACCCCGCCTTGAACTGATGGGAGCGCTCCTTGGAGTTAGAATGTCTCGGTTGAGCCTTCGATGCCTACACCGGAATGACATACACACAGTGTTTTGGTCCTATTCAACAGTAGTCTTGGCTTGGATTGCTAATAAAGGGCTTTGGTCGGTGTTCGTAGAGAATCGGGTAAAGGAAATTCATGAATACAGTAAGGCTAGTTCATGGAGACACATACCGGGCAGCCTCAATCCAGCAGATCTCCTGTCTAGAGAGTGTTCACCAACACAACTTTGGAGATCCAGATGGTGGGAGGGTCCGTCTTGGCTTAAATGTAAAGAAGAAGAATGCGTATTTAATCGTCCTGAACCATTGTTGGAAGAAGTCAACAGTGAAAGGAGGAAAACAGTTGTAGCTGCTAAGAACACTGTTGTGGAAACTATTTTACTGCAATTAAGTTCACGATTCTCTGGATACATCAAAATTGTTAGGACCATTGCTTGGATTTTGAGATTGAAACAAAGGAATCGTAGAGACCACGTATCAACGGAAATTGATAGCGAAGAGTTTCTCAATGCAGAGAAGAAACTGTACTTTCTTATCCAGAAGGAAACGCTTTATGAAGATGAGAGAAAGGAACAATTGAAGAATCTGGAGGTGTTCACAGACGATGAAGGAATTCTACACATGAAGTCAAGAGTCGTTGATTCTGACGACACTCCTGAGTATACCTATCCAGTTGTACTTCCATCAAAACATGTGATGGTTGAAAGAATGATTGAACAATTTCATCGATTCCATAACCATGCTGGGACGCACACACTGCTTGTTTTGTTGCGCCAAAGGGTTTGGATAATTAGAGGAAGAAGGACGGTGGCAGCAGTTGTTCCGAAATGCGTGATCTGTCGTCGTAACTCTGCTAAGGGTTTTGAGGTACCTTTTCCTCCGTTGCCACAGGATCGAATCAAGGCATCGAGTGTTTTCCAGATCACGGGCACAGACTTGGCCGGCCCTGTGTTTCTACGAGGAGGAGAAAAGGGATGGATTGTGATATTCACTTGTGCAGTTTATCGGGCTGTACATCTGGAATTGATCACTTCACTTAGTACAGTAGCGTATATCCAAGCACTACGCCGATTTGCGGCAAGAAGAGGAAGAGTGAATACCATGTATTCGGACAATGGGACGAATTTCACCGGACTTCGCAGAACCATGGAGCAATTGGATTGGACTGAAATAGAGAGGACGTGCAGCCTTCTGAAGATTAAATGGAAGCTGAACCCTCCCACTGCAGCCTGGTGGGGAGGATTCTGGGAAAGGTTGATTAAGATTCTGAAGGATTTGCTTCGCCGTAATTTGGGTAAAGCTTGCCTAAATTATGAGGAAATGTGTACTCTTCTGTGCGATTGTGAGAACCTGATGAACAATCGACCTTTGACTTATCTTTCTGAAGAAGATGAACTCAAGCCACTCAGACCCTCCATGTTCCTACAGAGCCTAGAGGGTAATGATGTAACCGACTTAGACCAAATTCAAACCAGCAGTTTAAACGACAGATGGCGTTATCTACAAGCTGTTCGGGAGAGCCTGAGAAATCGCTTCAACAAAGAATACCTGGGATTCCTCCGATCACGGAGCAAAAAGCAACAGGGATCCATACAAGTAGGAGACATAGTACTGGTGGAGAGCGACAGCAAGAAACGTATCAACTGGCCCTTAGGGAGAGTGGTGGAGCTGTTACCAGGAAGAGACAATGTGACTCGTCTGGTTAATATTAAGACAGCAACTGGCATTCTACTTCGTCCAGTACAGCGACTTTATTCGTTAGAGATAAACTGTCTTAACAAACGTGATTCTATCAACACTTCACAACACCGACTAAGTGAGCCGGTCCTTAATGAAGATATTCCCTGCAGTAACTCAGGAACTGAAAAGGAGAGTGAATTCAAGACTCGTTATGGTAGAACTGTTAGGCAACTCAAGAAACTAGACTTATAGTGGTTCACATTCCTGAGCTCAATGTTCAACTATAATTTTAGAATGTTTACTTCAGTTTATGAGTGTGTGTTGCAAAACTACCTTTTGCAAGGTGGGAGAATGTGGAGAAAGTGAACTAAAGCGCTTTCGAGCAATCTATTTCCTGTAGAAAATAGACAGTGTTTTGATTTAGAAAATAGACAGTGTTTTGATTTACATAGTTTTGATTTTGTTATCTTTGAGTGTAGTGTCTTTGGAATGTCTTTGGATGCGATGTTGAGTTGTGTTAATAAAATATTGATTACTGTATATTAAAATGATTTGGTATGGTATAGCCATGTTCGTTTTGTAAAGAGGTTTTTGAGAGTCCCATCGTTACACTTCTATTAGTGCTTTTTTCCTTCATACAAAACGTCAGGATATCTGTAATACTTTCGGAGATATGGAATGCCGGTGAAATATTTCGCACAGTTGCCATGTTGGATTGGTGAGATGTAATAAAATTTGAAATGCACAGCCGGAGTTGGACAAAATAGTACTATGACCATACCGAGTTTCGTTGAAATCGCTCCAGCAGTTTAGATTTTATTAGGGAGGGGAGCGAGGCGACGGACACATGCAAACACACACATACGTACACACACACGGACTATATGTGATGTCATAGGTCTATCTTTCATAAATGTAAATAATAAAGGAAGCTTTTCAGTCGGTCAACACGACTGAATAGCCTTCATTATTAGAATTAAGCATCACTGAAAAATGGCTTCTATCTCTACTAAATGAAAATAGGCTAACAAGTAAACGAAAAGCAAGAACGGGAGTTTAATTTAGAAAAGAAATACTATTATTGGTCACAAAGGAGCTAAAGTTTGCTGTGTAGGTTACACTCTGCTTTATATGGCAACACTGCGAGAAGGTGAGTTGGATTCCCATCTAAGCCATCTTAGATTGGTTTTCCGTGGTTTCCCACTTCTACTCCAGGAAAATGCGTGGATAGTTCCTAAGTCAAGGCCACGGCCTACTCCTTCCCAAGCCATGCCATCATTACAAATACACACGTTACTACAGACATCACAATTACAAAGTTTAGACCTATCAGACAAATTCCATAAAAACCTCAACTACATGGACCGATGAACAATAACCTATGTTCCAAACCTCTATATGGAGCAACAATAAATATTTCGAATCAATGGGATCCATCGTATTGTTTTCAGGAAACATATTTCTAACGTAGGCTACACTATGACCGCGATCGAAACGAGCAACGTGCCTTGCCCTGTCTGATGCGGCACGCACTCAGACTGAAATCAGTATTTTTATTTTTATTTTTATTGATATTTCAAGAAGTAATTATCCTATGTTTGAATAAATAATTTGCCTGGAATTGCATATGGCATCGTTCAAACTGGGATAGTTGTTGACGCAGAAAAAAGGATCTTTTCATCAGGGTCCTAGGTAGGACAGTAGATACTGAAAAAATTCCTTAGGCTAGATAGAGTATTTCGATATCATGAAAGAAATGCCCCTAGATTAGATAACAGGTATGTAATTGATGTAGTTGTTGTGTAATTAGGCTATTATGTGACAGTTTGTAACAACCAGCGTAACAGTGTAATAAACGTAGTGTTACAATTGCCGTGGTAACTAAATAGACTGTGTAATAGCCGTAATAGTCTACTAAAAATTCGGTGTAATAGCCATAATGGTTTTAATAGCTAATGGACAGTAGTTCCGGTAACAGTCCTGTAATAGTCTGTAGGCCTACATACATTTTGGGAAATGCTGCTGTACTGTTACAGGCTCTGTACCGTTCCACTTTCCGTTGGAACATGAGAACCTGGAACGTTACGCATAGATACCGGGTGGCTGGTTGGTATAACCTGGAACGGTACACAGTGTAACCGGGTACTGGTGGAAACGTTACTCTATTTCGATAACCAAGAACGGTACGCAGAGTAACTTTCCAACTGGTAACGCTGAGGAATCGTTATAGTCATGTACCGTTCCATACGTAACGTTCCGCTAACACGTACCTTGATGCTCGGTACAGTTGGGAGTCGAGTTCCGACTGTACCGTTCCAGCGCTGTAACGTTCCACATGCTCGTACTGAGTTCCAAGTTACAGTTCCGGAACGATACCGCAAGCCAGCTCGGGGCCGCGGTATGGCATACGTAACGTAACGTGGAACACAGCGTTACGTAACGCATTTCAGTTCTGTTCCGGGTTCCTGCTTGAAACAATACAGTCCCGTTAAATTTGTAACGTTCCGTTCCGTCTGTTTGTTCCGTTATTATAAGTAGAACGTTCCGAACTGTAACTTATCGGATATTCCTCTGTTCATTTCGGTACGGGACAACGTAACGTTTCACCCGTCTCCAATACGCTGTACCGGTACAGGCTCGGCTAACGTTCCACTGTTCCAGATACCGGGTACGGTTTCAGAATCAGTTCCGTTCCAGGACGGTAACGTTACGCTTGGAACAGACAGCGGTAACGTTACAACTTGGAAATAACCTAGGAGATAACGGAATTTCTCCGTTCCACATAGACAAGAGTTCTGTTCTGCGTTACGTTCTGTTCCGGGTCCCTGCTTTTGATAGGCCTGACCAACTCGCTATATTTGCTTTATTCTTCTTTTTGCGTTTTGCCCATTATAAAGCGCGCTTGAACTTGTTTTTCGGCTTGATGATATTCGCCTTCCTATCTTCCCAAAATCTCTTCATGAAGTCACTGTGCTGCTTCTTCTGTTCTTCTGTCCACTTGGTTCCAGTCCTGCCACTAGTTTTCACCCTAAACTTGTGCTTTGTTACTGCGGTCCTGAAGACTTCGCTGTTTCTCAGAATATTTTCTCCGATGTTCAACTCTTGCAGGTCCTCTCTTGATTCATTCAGCCAGGCTATCCTTGACTTCTGAGAATTTATTACATTGAATAACCTTTTTGTAAGTCTATAATCGTCCATCCTGAAGAGGTGTCCATAAAATGTTAAACGTCTTCTTCGTACAGTGTTGCTGAAACTATCTGTGTGACGGTATAGATCTGAATTTCGTCTTTTAATCCAAATTCCGTTTTGTTGTGTGGGGCCGAATATTTTTCTAAGAATTTTACGTTCTTGCTTTTCTATATTTGCAATTTTAGAATGACCTAAAGCTATGGTTTCTGAAGCATATAGAGATTCCGGCAGTACAACTGATTTGTAGTGTTTCAGTTTTGCATTATGTGACATTACTCTTTTATTATAGTGATCCCATGTTAGTCTGAATGCTCTGTGATGTTTTGAGGCTCTTTCTGTGTAAACCAAACTGTCCAATCCTGAAGGAAGAATTATTTCTCCAAGGTGTTTAAAAAATTCTACTTGTGATATTGCTCCATACGCTGTTTCTATTTTTAGCCTATTTTCAATTTTGAAAAAAAAAATAGGCTTATGAGATCACCTTTTGTCCGTGTGTGTGTGCGCGCGCGTGTGTGTGTGTGGTGTGTGTGTGTGTGTCCCCCTAATAAATTCTAAACGGCTGGAGCCATTTCAATGAAACTCGGTAAGTTCATAGCACTATTCCGGGCGACCCCGACCGAGCGCTTCAAATTTTGTTACGTCTCACCAATCAAACATGGCGGCTGTGCGAAATATTACACCAGCATTCAATATCTCCGAAACTACTACCGATATCACCCTGGAATTTTTTACGGTGATAAAGGAAACTACTAAAAGTTCATCTATGTGACTCTTGAAACACTGGTAACAACAAAACCAACATGGCGGCCAAGCGAAATTGCGACGTTTAAATAGACGTTTATAGCGATTTAACCAACCAAACGCAATACAATTTGGTACAGTATATGTTTATACACATAGTAATGGACCGACATCTAACTTCGTTCAATTCTTTACATAACCACAAGATGGCGGCTGTGCGAAATATTTGACCGGCATTCTATATCTCTGAAACTATTATCGGTATCACCCTGAAATTTTGTACGGAGATAAAGGGCACTACTGGAAGTTCATCTATAAGATTTTCAAAAACTGGTTAACTACAAAACGAACATGGTGGCCAAGCGAATTTGAAAATTTAAATAGACCTTTCTCGCGATTTAATGTTCCAAACGCAATGAAACTTGGTACAGGAAATGTTTATACACATTGCAATGCACTGGTATCTAATTTAGTTCAATTGTTTACATAACCTCAAGATGGCGGCTGTGCGAATTTTAAAATTAAGTTTTTATTTCTTGTGTCGTAATCATGCGATCGAAGTGAAAGTTTGAATAATGAACCTACGCAATAATTTTCCTTTAATGGTACATGACTCTATGGCCTATACATTTAACAATCCAACATGGTGACCATCCGAAATATTTAGACGGCTCTGAATATCTACGAATCTATTATAGCAATCAAACTGAATATTTTTATGTTCATAGGGGCTATGAACATAAGTTCACCTATAGGACTTTAAATAACCTGGTGATTACAAATCCAACATGGCGGCGACGCGAAGTATAAATATTCACATGGACGTTTCTCGCTATTTAACCATCCGAGTGCAGTGAAACTTGGTACAGTAAATCCTGATACGAATGTTAATCCACTGGCATCTAATTTATTTCAATTGTTTTCATAACCAATAGATGGCAGCTGTGCGCAAATTTAAAATCTCGTTGTTACTTCTTGTGTCCTAATCATGCGATTGAAGTTAGAATGCTACACCTACACAATAATCTTCATGTAACAGTACATAACTCTAGGACCTACATATATAAAGTCCAACATGGCGACCATCCGAAATATTTAGTCGGTTCTCAATATCTACGAATCTATTACAGCAATCAAACTGAAATTTTGTATGTTGATAGTGGCAATTAACGTAAGTAGGATATATGAAAATAGGCTCTATAGTTCTTTACGGAACTATTTGTTTCTTTCTTGTTCTTTTGCTGAAAAGTCTGTATGTACTTGTTTTTTTCAAATGATATTTGAAGGCCTGCTTGTGATGATATTCTGTATAATGTCTCAATAGCATGCTTAGTTTCTTCTTTGTTCCTAGTAATAATCGCTAGGTCATCTGCGAAAGCCAAGCATTTCACATTGATTTTGTTTCCAGCAGTTCCTATGCTAACGCCTTTGATGTTCTTTTCCCACTCTCTGATGACTTTATCTAGAACCAGGTTAAATTGAAGGGGTGAAAGTCCGTCTCCTTGGCGAACACCTGTTCGTACTTCAAAACAGTCAGAAATTTCCCCAAGAAACTTCACCTTCGATGTTATATTGGTGAGAGTCTGACGAATCAGTACTCTGGTCTTCCTGTTGTACTGTTCTTCTAGCGTCTCAAACAGGGTCTGCCTGTCCACAGAATCATATGCTTTCCTTAGGTCCACAAAGGTGACAATTGTGGGGTTGGATCTGCGGATCTTCAAAATCATCTTCAGATTCCATATCCGTTCAGCACATGAACGCCCTTTCCTAAAACCCGCTTGATATTCACCAATCAAATGGTCTGTTTGTTTCTCTAGTCTGTTCAGAAGAGCTTTAGATAGGATTTTATAGGCCACATATAATTTATTTATTTATTTTACACGTTACAGGCCTATTAGACCACGCGAAGCAATCATGACTTTTTGTTCTTCCTGTCTTTCCAGTACTCTCTCATTCGTGCACTAAAGGCCCTCTTCCTTTCCTCGGTCCACTTTGGTCTTAGGGCTGTAGGTGCAGCTCTCTCTGACAACATTTCCCACTTGTATACTTTGTGTCTAAATACGCTTTTGTCTATGACGTCTTCTGGGTCGACCTGTGATTTTACTAGATCAATTTTGACTTGCATCATCCAGTGTGTAGTAATCTTGAGCCGCTGAATGTCTCTAAGAATTTTGTTGGTGAGTCTGGTTTGTGTGAGTCTGCTGATGTGGCCGTAAAATTTTAGTCGCCACTTTCTGATGTCTGCTGCGAGGTTGGACAATTTCTCTGTGGTGTCTCTGAAGTGAAGCCTGTATCCTTCTTCTGTGTGCTTTGGTCCAATTATTTTCCTTATTATTTTTCTTTCCTCTGTGAGGATTTCTTCCAAGTTGCCCTTAGTGTGTAACGTCAACGTCTCACTAGCATAAAGCACCTCAGGTTTAATAACCGTGTTTTAATGACGAAGTTTTGTAAATGTGGACAGACATTTTTTGTTGTAGACACCCTGTGTCTTGTATAAGGCTCTCTTAATTTTCATTAACCTAGTGTTCTGCGCGATTTTCTCTTTTCCCGTCGGTTCAATCACTTCACCTAAGTATTTAAATTGGGTGACTCTACTGATCTTGCCAAATTCTGTACATCAAATTTCGTACAGAAAAACTCTGTCTTTTGGAAAGAGATCTGTAGTCCTACTTTTTCGGCGCACTCTTGGAGTACTTCTATCTGTCTGATTGATGTGGTTTCGTTATCTGAGAGTTGTGCCAGATCATCCGCGAAGGCTAGACAGCCAATCTCCAGTTCGTCCTTTGGTCGTCCTAGTCGCACTGGCCTCCAGTTACCTTGAAGTCTCAGCTCTTTCTCCCACTCCTTGATAACTTTGTTCAGCACTAGGTTGAAGAGGAGCGGAGAGCGCCCGTCACCTTGGCGAACACCTGTATTAATCTGAAATGGTTCTGAGATTTCACCCATGAATTTCACTTTTGATGTCGTGTCTGTCAGTGTCTGATCAATCGCAAGGTCTTGCTATCCAAACCTTGCTTGTGTAAGATATTGAACAATGACTGACGGTCAATGGAGTCATATGCCTTCTTGAAGTCAGCGAAGGTACATATAACTGGAGTATTCCTGAGGGCTTTGATTTTCAATATACTTTTTAGGTTGAAGATTTGTTCCACGCAGGAGCGACCAGGACGAAATCCCGCCTGGTACTCGCCAATTTTGTGTTCCAGCTGGTCCTGAGTCCTTTGGAGTAGGCACGCTGAGAGGATCTTGTACGTAACTTGTAATAGTGAAATTCCCCCTGTAATTGTTTACGTCAGAGCAGTCGCCTTTTTTGTGTCATGGGTGGATCAATGCACATTTCCACTCATTTGGTAGCTTTTGTGATGTCCAGAAGTCAGTGATAATCTGTATGAGTTCCCTAAGTGAGTGTGGCCCTAGGTTTTTCAGTAGTTCGGCCACTATGCCGTCTTCACCAGATGTCCTGTTGTTCTTGAGTTTGAGGATGTGCCTGTGAAATTCCTCTTGTGTCGGAGGTAATGAGTCTGCGTTCTTGACTGTAGGTTCTTCCTCTGGGAATCTCTCTATTGGTTCTGGACAGTTGAGGTCAGAGAAGTATTGTGCCTTCACCTTGCAATTCTCCTTATTCGTTAGTGCTAATTTTCCATCACATTTTCTGAAGCAAAGGTTTGGTGGTGTGTACCCTCTGATGTGTCCTGCAAACGTTCTGTAGAAGTACCTTACGTTGTAGTTACGGAAGTTGTCCTCAATGGAGTCCAACTGTTCCTTCAGGTATCTCCTCTTGGATTATCTGTTTTTTTGCGGTTGTTTTTCGTGGTTCATTAAAAGTCTGTAAATTTTCTGGGGATTTTTACTGTTGTGTTTCTGATATGCCAATTTCCTGGTAATGAGTGCATTTTCACAATCAACATCCCGCCAAGGATGTTTGGAATTCTTCTTCAAAGGAATGAGAGCTTGTGCTGTATCCATGATTTTTCGGTGGAAATTTTGCCAGTCATTGGCATGTTCTTTTTTCCAGGCTTCCTTCACTCCAGTCTGCGATCTTTTTTGTGTCAAATTTTGGTGGTGGGGTTTTCTTACAGAAAGTTCTCCTTGGGGTGAACTTGACCTTGACCTGGGTTAGGTAATGGTCAGAGTCAATGTTGGCTCCTCTACGTACCTGTACATCATGAATCTCCTTCTGTACTGGATATGAGATTGCCACATGGTCGATTTGGAACTCACCTAACTGCTGGACTGGAGAACGCCAGGTTTTCTGTTTTCTAGGGTGTTTTCTAAGAGATGTTGACATGAACTTGAGGTTATTCTGCTGGCAGAGTTCTATGAGTCGTGTGCCATTATTAGCCTACTTTTCACATTTTGCAAAAATGAGGAAAAAGTAGACTTATGAGATCGGGCAAGTGTGTGTCTGTCTGTCTGTCATTCTGTCTGTCTGTCCTTCTGTCTGTCTGTCTAGCTGTGTGTGTCCCCCCCCCCTATCAACTCCTAAACGGCTGCAGCAATCGAAACAAAATTTGGTATGAGTAAAGATCTATACCTGAATAGCTCACGGCCATATTTGAAAATGATGTCAGTGCTACCAACTGCTGAAAAATCGAAATTGAAGTTTGAGCTCCATGTTGGATATCTTGGAAGGTATGAATTGGAGCTATTTCAAAATTGGCACACGTATAGATAATAATATTGCAGTTTAATTTTCAGGAGGCCATACATGGCAGTGTTGCCAAAATGATTATAAGCCTGCTGATAGGTCCAAATTTTAAATGCATATAACTTCTACACTATCAATTGCATTTCAACCAAATTTTGTATGTGCTATGTGCACATAAACAGATGTGACTGAGCGTATTTTTAAGAGCCACTAGTGCTGCCAACTGTTAATAATTGCTCTCAATTTTTTTTATCCATATACCCATATATCAGAAAGTATGCAAGCCGACAGCTTTAAACTATGCACACGTATAGTACCCGACATTCTATATTAATTTGGAGTAACTTATATACGTCAGTGCTGCCAACATGATTCTAAGCCTGCTGATAAGTCCAATTTTAAAATGCATGTAACTTCTATACTAACTAATGGATTTCATTCCATATTGACACAACAATAGATAATATTATTTCAGATTATTTCTGACCAATACATGTATGTCATTGTTGCCAACATGATTTTACGCGTGCTTTTAGATCCAATGTTTAACTGCATGTAACGTCCATGCTATTAATTGGACTTCAACCAAATTTTGTATTCTGTACTTTAAGAGATGGAACTAAGAATATATTCAGTCACCAGGGCTGCCAACTGTAGTTCTCTATTAGGCTGCATTATGCCAGGTATACAGTATTTCGAACTAATTAGAAATTTCGATATTACCAACTTAATTTCGTCATTATTCTAGATAGATCCATATAGAATAATCATTGACATGCATCTTAAATTTTAAGAAAAGTAGGCTCTTTAGTTCTTCACGGAACTTCTTGTTATTTGTGAATTTAGTGCAGGATAGTTTCCGACTGTCTTCCTCTACAACCTTTCCCTACCGATCTGAGCATTGAAGTCGCCCATGAGGAGTTTGACGTCATCCCTGGGGACATTGGACATCACTATGTCAAGGGTCGACCAGAATTTTTCTGCGGACTGTGGATCGCTCTTGTTACTTTGGTTAGTGGGGGCGTGTGCGTTTATCAGTGTGTATTTTTTGTTGGCGCACCGGAAGCGCATGCTCATCAATCTGTTGTTTACTGGAGTAACTTCTTCTAAGGATTCGACTATGGTCTTGTGGACCATGAAGGCCACCCCAGAAGTGGAGCGCCTTAGGTAACGTGCCTGTCAGTCTTGCTCTTGAACAAGCGGTAATTGCCGTAGTCCATGGTGTTTTCATCTGTGATACGTGTCTCCTGCAGCGCGAGGATTAGATGCTTCTGTCTATCGAGTTCTGTCACTAGATTGTGCAACTTTCCAGGATGTATGAGAGTGTTGATGTTTAGAGTGCCTACGTATGTTGGTGTCTTATGTGGAAGTTTGCCAGAGAACTCCGATTTTCTCTGTGGCCGTGGTTGCCGGGGTCCCCCAGAGTCCGAATGCCCGGGTGCCGTCAGTTGACGGGTGGATTGGTTACCACCTGGGGTATTGCTGTTATTATTTGCACGCGCCCTGGTTACTTGTAAGAAATGGGGTCTAGTGGTTATCCACTAGGTTTCTTAGAACCAGGGATTGTTAGTTGTTGGAGCATGTTTACAGCCGCACCACTTGGTGAACAGACGCTGACCATAAGCCGCCCAATCTGGGAACAAACCCTTTTGGATTTAGAGTTCTTTATTGGTGTCGAAACCACCTGGCTCTTCCGCTCCATCCATCGTTGGGAATCTTAGATTCTTCTTCCGCCATCAGGACCGTTGACCAATTTTCACCTAGTAACCCTAGGCAGATGCCCTTACTTGATTTATTGTTATTATTATTATTATTTATTTATTTAATCGTTTGTTCCCCTTTAGGAGAGCGATTGAACTTGAATAAATGATTTCATCTTCTGGCGTTTTCCCGCTTCTGTTCCCAAAACCTCTTCATCCTCTCAGAATGCTCCTTCTTCCGCTCAGCTGTCCATTTTCTTCCAGGCTGTCGTGATGGTCTATGATCAAACTTAACATTTTTGATTTTATTCCTGCACTCGGTGCGGTCCTCAAATTTTCAATGTTGACCTGTTGTAGGTCCCTCTGAACCTCAGTCAGCCACTCCGTGCCACACTTACTCCGTGTTATAACGATTATTATTATTATTATTATTATTATTATTATTATTATTATTATTATTATTATTATTATTATTATTATTATTATTATTATTATTATTATTATTATTATGTACATGTGGTACCGTACTAGTATTAAATCTTGGAAGTAGTTTTCCATGGGTTTCCATTTCTACCCCAGGCAAATGCCGGGATGGTTCCAAACTTAAGGCCAAGGCCGCCTTCTTCCCAATAACCATAACCCCTGGCAGTACAGCCCATGAAGTTAGTTATTGTTGTTTTAAGGGGCGGAACTATGAGGTCATCTGCCCCACAGCCCATGAAGGGCCTAGGCCTACCAAGCGACCGCTGTCCAGCCACTTGGCCTGCAGATATTGGGATGACGTGTGGTCAGTGCATCGGATCCCCTCGGCCTCACTGTCAGACAGCTACTCAATTGCCCGCACGAGGCTTAGTGCACCCCGTTCCAGGCCTCACATCAGTTTCTAATATACCTGATGGAGCCGGGAATCGAACCCAGAGCCTACGGGTGAGAGGCAGGTATTTTACTTCCGTCTTAAATGCTAGTTCTGAACTGATTACGGGATATTAGAATGTTGTCCCGCTGTATTTCATGACACACCAGGGCTGATTATCGAAATTATTTTATACATGAACATCAATCAATGAGTCCCACACTTACTAAGTAGGCTACACAATAGGTTACTACCGGTCCTAACTTCTCAAGCCATTGCGTGTGATTTCAAAAACAACAACAACAGCAATACACATTTTCTTACGAGACGGGTACAGCTTATCCTCATAGGAGCAGATACCACCCTTCAACCGGTAAGATCAATGCTCCGATTACGTAACAACTTCCCCTCCGCACATTGTCCCACCTTGCCCCGCCTAGTTTCCCCCAGACTGCTTGCCTCACCTTCTGTTTGAAGAGTTTCTGAAAAACCTACAATCATTTACTTTTTTAGGATTAATTTTCAATTTAAAGATAGGTGATATTTTTAGCCTACTTTCGATTTTTGCAAAAAATGAAAGTAGACTTATGAGATCAACACAGGGCGAAAAAAGTGTGTCTGTCTGTGTGTGTGTATGTGTGTGTGTGAGTCTGTGTGTGTGTGTGTGTGAGTCTCTGTGTGTGTGTGTGTGTGTGTGAGAGAGTGTGTGTACTCTGAATGTCTGTCCCCCCCTATCAATTCGAACACGGTGAATGCGAATTGAACGAAATTTGGTACAAAGGTAGCACTAGCAAAGGACACCTCAGTGTCATGTTTTATATCGCCGCCATCATTACTAAAACTGAATGGCGGCCACTCAAACGTTCAAAACGTAAAATCAAATAACGACTAACCAAATCATCCGATCTCTACCAAATTTGGTAACAACATACCTTCGTATAGGATGCGTCTTGTGACCAAACTACAAGGTCGTCCGCCATACCATTTCAGGATGGCGGCCGTGCGAATTATGCAAACTTTATAATCCATATCATGGGACCCACCAGTTCCGATTATCGAGCCGAGAATCGTTTTAACTGTTCTAAAGGAAGAGGCACGTTCGAAATTAAAAGTTTATTTTGTAATACTATAGTGCAGACGTGATTTTAAAAAGCTGAGCCGATTCAGTAATAAGACAAGATGGCAGCGGATATCTTGTGCCTGACTTATATTTCACTAATTTGAGTATTGCGTGCAACATAGCGTACTGATACAAAATAAATAAACTTTGTATGAAATGCTTTATATATAAATAATATACTCCAGTGATGAAATCGTTTAGTATAAATCATTATTTGCTAACAAGTTCTATGTAAGTCATTTTATGTAGAACGATATTCGTTGACACAATTAGCTCATTGGTAGAGCGTTAGCCTATCGCTCAAATGCCTATGGTTCAAACCCGATCAGAGCTAGGTTATTTGCTTGAAATGTTATATGTTTATTGTTTTGTAATGACTCAGATGTTTTAAAATTAAGCGTTATATTGTGCATATTATGGTGTAAAATATATATTTAATTAAAACATAATTCGCCAGCAGATTTACTCGAGACATCTAGCTGACAAAAACGTAACAGATTTTATTGAAAAGTTTCTTCTTCTGGCCGCTAGAATGCACTCGTTCTGTTAGGATTATATTGTTCGATATTTCACCACTAGATGTCACGACTAGTCTACGTGGGGCTCCATTGATTACTATACCATTGGCATTCTATGCGCATCGAATTTGAAGAATGACAAGATGATACTACGATACATTTTTACTTTTTATTTTAAAGGGTTTGTAATAGCCTATTGTGCGTTATTTGAAAATGTTAATTGAAGTAAAGAACAAAACGATTTCACATAGTATCTGAACTCTACCGTTGGTGCTAGTTCAGGATATTAATTAATACTTTTATTTCAGCCAAATAGCAATCGAAAATATCCACATAGTTGGTATACACACGTCTCTGTAGGGTCATGGAAAGATTTGTTAATTCAATTAGGGTTGTGAAAGTCATACGCAGCTAGACGTGTAAAGACATGCCTCAACTCAAAGTTGGATGTTGCCCGCGTCAGGCCGATTATGTAATAATAATAATAATAATGTTATTGGTTTTACGTCCCTTTTAACTACTGTTGCTTTTAGAGACGCCAGGGTGCCAGAATTTTGTCCCGAAGGGGATCTTTAACTTGCCAGTAAATCTACTAACACTCGCATTTGTGCACCCTCAAATGCCAGCTGACTGCGCCAGGATACGAACCTGAAACATACGGTCCAGCAAGCGAGAACGTTACCGCTGAGCCACGCCGCCAGTCCGGTCGATTATGTCTCCAGATCCATAACATTCTTTAGATACTTCTTATCTTTCTTTCTTTCTTTCTTCAATGATGGTAGCAGTTTTTATCTAGGTTGTGGCGTTTGGTAGAGGTAAATCGTTTCTAAGGTCTTCAACAAAGAATAGTTCTATTATACTCTTTGATAATAACAACGAGTTATAACTATATTCATACATTTAGGAGAAAGTAGGCTATATGTTCTTTACTGAACTTCTTGTTTTTACCTAGGAAGCTTACAATAGTCTCTTCTATCACCAGTGTAACGGCCTTCCATTATATCAATTACACCCAGAATATAAAAATGAAAGTTTGTCTGTTTTTTCTGAATTTCCATGGAAATTTGCGTTATATGCGCGTTTCAGACTGTTTTATGACGGATGCGCGCAATAATATTTTATTTGTCTGTCTGTTTGTTTGTTTGTCTGTCTGTGGACAATTTCGAGTCCTTATAACATGCGAACGGCAGGATGGATCAACGTGAAATTTGATACAGATATCCATCAGAGGCACCACACTAATCATAGTTGTAATTCTTCTCCATACCTCTCTTAAAAGGGGGCCTACCACCTTAACATGCATGCTGAAATAGGCGTAGAAGGACGAGACAAAGCTTATTTTCAACCCCTCAATGTGAGAAACAAAACTCGGGGGCCCCGTAAGACGCTATGCAATTCCATTTATTAGTATACTTTCGATTTTTGCAAAAAATGAAAATAGACTTATGAGATCAACACAGGGCGAAAAAAGTGTGTCTGCCTTTGTGTGTGTGTGTGAGTATGTGTGTGTGTGAGTGTGTGTACTCTGAATGTCTGTCCCCCGCTATCAATTCGAACACCGTGAACGCGAATTGAACAAAATTTGGTACAAAGGTAGCACTAGCAAAGGACACCTCAGTGTCATGTTTTATATCGCCGCCATCTTGACGGAGACGAAATGGTGGCCACACAAATGTTCAAAGCTTAAATCAAATTACGACTAACCTAATCATCCGATCTCTACCAAATTTTGCAACAACATACCTTTGACCAAACTAATAGGTCATCAGCCTAATAGTTTGCGGATGGCGGGCATCTTTGTGTGAAAATCGATTGTTCTATTAATTCGAACACGGTGAAACCGAATGGAACGAAATTTGGTACAGAGGTAGTACTAGCAAAGGGCACCCCCAGTGTCATGTTTTATATCGCCGCCATCTTGACGGAAACGTAATGGCGGCCACACAAATGTTCAAAGCTTAAATCAAATTACGACTAACCTAATCATCCGATCTCTACCAAAAATTGCAACAACATACCTTTGAGGAGGAAGCATCCTTTGACCAAATTAATACCTCATTAGCCTAATAGTTTGCGGATGGTGGCCATATTTGTGTAAAATTCGATTTCCCCTATTAATTCAAACACGGTGATACCGAATGGAACAAAATTTGGTACAGAGGTAGCACTAGCAAAGGGCACCTCAGTGTCATGTTATATATCGCCACCATCTTGACAGAAACGTAATGGCGGCCACACAAATGTTCAAAGCTTAAATCAAATTACGATTAACCTAATCATCCGATCTCTACCAAATTTTGCAACAACATACCTTCATGGAGGGAGCATCCTTTGATCAAATTAATACGTCATTAGCCTAATAGTTTGCGGATGGTGGCCATATTTGTGTCAAAATCGATTCCCCCTATTAATTCAAACACGGTGATACCGAATGGAACAAAATTTGGTACAGAGGTAGCACTAGCAAAGGGCACCTCAGTGTCATGTTTTATATCGCCACCATCTTGACAGAAACGTAATGGCGGCCACACAAATGTTCAAAGCTTAAATCAAATTACGATTAACCTAATCATCCGATCTCTACCAAATTTTGCAACAACATACCTTTATGGAGGGAGCATCCTTTGATCAAACTAATAGGGCATTAGCCTAATATTTTGCGGATGGCGGCCATCTTTGTACGAAAATCGATTCCCCCTATTAATTCAAACACGGTAAAACCCAATGGAACGAAATTTGGTACAGAGGTAGCACTAGCAAAGGGCACCTCAGTGTCATGTTTTATATCGCCGCCATCATGACGGAAACGGAATGACGGCCACCCAAATGTTAAAAGCTTAAATCAAATTACGACCATCCTAATAATTTGATCTCTACCAGATTTTGCAACAACATGCCTTTTTGTGGAAAGCATCTTATGACTCACTACAAGGTCATCAGCCCAATAGTTTGCAAATAGCGGCCATGTATGTGTGCAAATCCATTCCCCATATCAATTCAAACACGGTGAAATCGAATTGAATGACATTTTTTACAGAGGTAGCACTAGCAAAGGGCACCTCATATTCATGTTTAATATCCCATATAGCACGTTGTATTTCAACAAGCTACTACAACCAACATTCAATTATACTCCTTGAAAAGGATAAAGAGTTATAACAATACCCATGCATTTAGGAGAAAGTAGGCTATATGTTCTTTACTGAACATCTTGTTACATTACTGTGAAGTTTTAAACGGAGGTTATCACAGAACCAAATTAAGCTGTAATATTCATTAATGCGTAGGATGCGCTTAAGGGGGGTCAAGGGGTACACTAGATTTTTTTCACGCAATTTTCCCGTGCGGGTGTGGTACGGAAGTTCTTTTATATCCCTATCCCTATATTGTATTTATTATATTATTATCATAATTATTATATTATGGTAATCAACGACGATACAAACCTCATTTTTACCCCCCGGTGGCAGAAACAAAACTCGAGGGTTCCCGATAACTACATTTTAAAGCTCTAAAACCAACAGTTTCTGAGATATTCCCAGAAAACTAATTTAATTGAATAAACTAATGAAGGAATGCAAGCCGGAAACCATGACATCAGGTTCTCAAGAGAAGACATCCAACTTTTCATCTATTTCTGTAAAAAGCAATGCCACTCCACTTATTACATTTCTGTGAAAATTTGCAAATGGCTATGAGTTTATCACGGAACCAAATTAAGCTGTAAAATACATCAATGCGCTTAAGGGGGTCAAGGGGTACCCAAGAATTTTTTCACGTGATTTACATGTGTGATATGTCGTACAGAATTATATCCCCAAACAGCAACATTATTTTCAAAAAAATCCTGAATTGAAATAGTATTTTTTTGCGGCTATTAGGAATTTGGGCCATTGGAGGCTAATTACCTGAATATTCAAGCACCTCAAGCCTTTATAATTTGTTAAAGGTGTCATTCTGTGGATTGGGACTTTACACAACGGTGAGGGTCAGAGTTTATGTGAGGTGTATTGCGTTTCGTCTACGAGGTTTTCAATTTTATTTGCACCTCAGGAAGTACACGTTAGGTGAATTTAGATTGAGCACATCCTAACTTTTTTTTTGATTGATACTGTGTGGTTGATATATCCATATTCGGACATCTGGGTATTATGTTGTAGGTTGGTTGGTTGGTTTCTCAGTTTAGAAGCTGCGACAACGCGTTCACGTAGCCTCGTGTAGTTTGAGTGTGTGTAGAATCTGTCTGATAACCGGTGTTAATTGTGATGGCTGTATTTGTGTTATCTGCATTTCAGGTAAGGACTGCAGACGATCAATTTCCAGTATTCCTACTTTTGCTACCAAACGCTACCGTCAATGACACCTAGCTGTGACTTGGCTACTAGATGCCACCGCAACAGGCACCTGGCGGCAAACTTTGGAACTAATAGAGCGATAATCATATCTAACCTACAAATTTAGCTTCAAACAATTGTAGTTAGTGGAAGGTTCTATTACATGCCATAAATCTATGACATGGGACCGCCGGCTTTACTTCCCCTCCGAAGTAAAGCATATTTAGGGATTTTTGGCCTTTCTGTGTATCTTTACGTACGCCTATAACTCGTGTTCGAATGTTTGGAGCATCGTAAAATTAGGTATCCATGAGAGTTAATTCACCAATCATTTATAAAACTCTTCACCGTACATCTCATAGAAGGGTTGGTATAGAAAAAACATTTCAAAATACATGCTAAAATAGGCGAAATATAAAAATTATCCTCGAAGGACGACCAAAGCATATGTTGCGCTTCTCAATGTGAGATACAAAATTAGGGAGTCTATAAAGAGTCTCGGAAAACCATATTTTATGGCCCTTAAATTAACAGTGTCTGTGATATTTCCAGAAATCTAACTTCACTCTGATAAACGTATGAAGGAATAACAAGCCCCTAACCATTGCAACAGTAGCTCAATTGATAACGTCTGGTTATTAATTCCGAAGACCGTTCGAAGAGCGGGTACTTCTGCTAGTGTTAATTATAAGTAAAAGGGATATGTATACTTTTAAATTATGTAAATTTGTCGGAAAGGGCGAAGTTAGGGAATACAAATAAGCAGCCAGGCTATTGAATGATGTGCTTGGAATCATTATGAAGCAAGTATCACTACGGTGTATAAGGTCATTGATATAAATGTATTCCTTTCCCGTTGAGTGACTATATGGCAAGAAGTATTACACACATCAAAAAAAGTTTTGCATCACCTCGGTTCCCAGATCTCCGGCATATAGACGTTGACTGTGTATATTGTATCAAAGATACAGTCCCTTTGACTGTTCATAGATGTCACTAAAACTGCTCAAAGATGTAAACAACCATGCATGAGCAGGGCCTATTAGACGGAGGGGGTACGACAGCCGATCAGTTCCAGTCATTCCACCAGGACGAAGGTACGCTGCTCATGTTGTCTGTAGTTCTACCATGCCTAGAAGGTCAATACCGCAGTTCGATCGCGTGCGCATTGTTACTTTGTGTCAAGAAGGGCTCTCAACAAGGGAAGTTTCCAGGCGTCTCAGAGTGAACCAAAGCGATGTTGTTCGGACATGGAGGAGGTACAGAGATACAGGAACTGTCGATGACAGGCCTCGCTCAGGCCGCCCAAGGGCTACTACTGTAGTGGATGACCGCTACTTACGGATTGCCGCTCGGAGGAACCCTGACAGCAATGCCACCATGTTGAATAATGCGTTTCGTTCAGCCACAGGACGTCGTGTTTCAACTCAAACTGTGCGCAATAGGCTGCATGATGCGCAACTTCACTCCCGACGTCCATGGCGAGGTCCAGCTTTGCAACCCCGACACCATGCAGCGCGGTACAGATGGGCCCAACAACATGCTGAATGGACCCCACAGAATTGGCATCACGTTCTCTTCACCGATGAGTGTCGCATATGCCTTCAACCAGACAATCGTCGGAGACGTGTTTGGAGGCACCCTGGTCAGGCTGAACGTCTTAGACACACTGTCCAGCGAGTGCAGCAAGGTGGTGGTTCCCTGATGTTTTGGGGTGGCATTATGTGGGGCCGACGTACGCCACTGGTGGTCATGGAAGGCTCCGAAACGGCTTTACGATACCTGAATGACATCCTCCGACCCATAGTGCAACCATATCGGCAGAATATTGGAGAGGCATTTGTCTTCATGGACGACAATTCTCGACCTCATCGTGCACATCTTGTGAATGCGTTCCTTCAAGATAACGACATCGCTCGACTACAGTGGCCAGCATGTTCGCCAGACATGAACCCTATCGAACATGCCTGGGATATGTTGAAAAGGGCTGTTTATGGACGTCTTGACCCACCAACCACTCTGAGAGATTTACGCCGAATTGTCGTTGAGGAGTGGGACAATTTGGACCAACAGTGTCTTGATGAACTTGTGGATAGTATGCCACGACGAATACAGGCATGCATCAATGCAAGAGGACGTGCTACTGGGTATTAGAGGTAGTGGTGTGTACTGCAATCTGGACCACAACTGCTGCAAGTCTAGCTGTATGCTGGTACAACATGCAATGTGTGGGTCTCATGAGCAATAAAACGAGCTGAAATGTTGTTTGTGTTGATCTCTATTCCCTTTGTATTTAAAGGTTCCGGAACTCTTGGAACCGAGGTGATGCAAAACTTTTTTTGATGTGTGTATTTGAAGACTGGATCCGCTTTAACTTAGCAGCTCTCGATGTACCTCAACGATGGCATAAAGTAGCGACACGGACTACTGTAAAACTAATGCGATATAGATTGGAAATCTAGTGTGATCTAGATGGCGGTGTACAAACTTCTTCGTCCATTGAACTTCGCATACAATTGGTTTGAAGATGGATGTTCTTTGTCCTAACTTGGTTATGATTTACGTGTCCTTGGATGATTGTTGTTATCCAATGAGAGTAATGAAGTATATCTCTGGACAGTGGAGATACATGAATGATTTGATAGTTTTGAGAAATAAGGATGCTATACTGCAAGTTTTCAGATCATAGTAAGTACTACATTGAGTTGTATAACTGCCCCAGTGTTTCTCTACACGGTTGTTGCGGAGGGAGAGAAGTTTTATTGTACGCAAGTACACCTCCAGATTCACTATCAGATAATAAAAGAAATCACTCACTTCTGCAAAATAGTCACGAAACCTTTTAAGGTAAAAACACATCAAAATATATAAAATATAATATCAGTCAACACGGATAACATTTAATACCATCTTCATAATGGTTAATGCCTATGCATTTTATTCTTTATTAACTCATTTTACACTGGACTGGATATGAATTTACATGTGACGGGTGGCTTTTACGACCGAATGCCGCTTCTAAGGATGATATATAATGAAGACGAATGAAACAGGTTAAAGAGGCTGTGACTTATTGTAGATCAGAATCCACGAATAACTGCTTGAAAGGTGGCCGACAGTGAAGCTGGAACCTACACGTCTACCAAGTCTGGAGGCAGTCTGGCCCAATCGCCTTGCACGTTAACGCCTATAGTTACTACTGTTCCTCCCAGGGGCTCACGACTAGTGGGACGTGGGATGGCGACCACGGGACCCCAGCTGAGTCCAGCATTGCTTCCACTTACTTGTGCCAGGCTCCTCACTGTCACCTGTTCTTTCGGCCTCCTTTGGCCAACTTTTGTTCTCTTACGATCCCGACGGTATTAGGGTATCCGAGGCCTAGGGAGTCTTTCACTTTCCCGCCTTAATTGGCCCTTTTCTCATCTTTCCTGATACCGTCTTTCTTCGAGGGGTCAGCCTTCTTTTTCTAGTCATGACATCTTCTGCCTTCTGCTCAAGGCCCTCAAGGAGGCAGTGAGGCACCACTTCTGGTGCACCCTGGATAGTGCTACACCCTCAAGGGCTTTGTTCGGGATTTGGCCACCCTGAGGGATTCCTGAGCTGGGTCAATTTTCCCCCCTTTATCCATTGCCTTTGGGGTGGACCCTCTCCTCTTTCCCTTTCCGCGCTGCCTCTCTTGGCTCTCCTGCTTTCCATGTCCCTCAATTCTCATTCTTCGAGGGTTGAGGGAATTTCCTTTCCTCCTGTCTTTTATTTAAATTCTTCTCCTTTTTGTTTCCCATTTTCTCTTCTAGCTTGTAAGGGAATAGTTAGTTTTAGTTGTAAGTTTAATTTGATCATCTTTCATTTTCACTATCACCCAAACAATTAGGGACTGATAACCTAGATGTTAGGCTCTTTTAAACAACAATTATCATCATCATCAGTTACCACTGTTGACTGGCTGCGTGGCTCAGCGGTAACGTTCTCGTCTGCTAATCCCAAGATAGCGAGATCGAATTCCGGCGCAGTCAGTTGGCATTTGATGGTGCTTGAGCTGTGTCAGTCGATTTACTGGCACGTTAAAGATCCCCTTTGGGGAATAATTCAAGAACCCCGTGTCTCTAAAAGCCACAGTAGTTACTAGGAACGTAAAACTCATAACATTACATTACCGCTGTTAGTTCTCACTGCGATGCTTTTTTCGAGATATACACTCAATTTACTTCTGAATAACAATCGGCGTTTCATGACAGCTTTGCTGCTAGTTAATTAACAGTCTCAGCAGTAAACCTTAGATCCTTTTAGCGGACACCGTCAGACTTTTGAAGAACTCTTTCTCATTAGAATGCTTCTCAAGCACGTCACCTGCACAGGATAGGAGTAGAAGACTCCCCTTGCTGCTACTTTGACGGTCAATCGATTGGCGGTCTTAATCACCCGGTCTTCGCCAGAAGCCGCTAAAAAGTTCAAAAGGCTAACTTTATAAAAGAACCGAGCCACAGCGTCCCTTCAGTAACGATTCATTTTACGCTCGAAAAGAAAATGATAAAACTAAAAGGTTTTATATACGCGTATATACCCGTTAATTTGCTTTAAATATACATGAACTTAATTAGTCTCCAAACGAGATCAGTGTAGGCCTACTGAGGTTGTTTTAGTAACATTGATATGCCTTTGAAATTATTATGAAGCAAAACATTAACTATGATGGATAATGTGATTAATAGACGTATTAACGATCGTATCAATTGAGTACTGAGACTGAGAGACACCTGTTAGTACTGTTAATAATATTTATTGAAACATGGTTTCAACCCTTCATTGGGGCCTTCATCAGCATGGGTCACATTACTATAACATACTTGTACTTTACACTAACTAGGTCTTTTTTCGGCAAAACAATATAGAACCTAGGTAAATTAAACTTAACGCTAAGAATACTATTTTGAATATAATATTGATTATTCTTAATAAATTCTAATTCTAAAAAGATCAAGTAGTTCCGTGAAGAACTATACAGCCTATTTTCATACATCCCACTCATGTTAATTGCCTCTATCAACATACAAAATTTCAGTTTGATTATTGTGATAGATTCGTAGATATTGAGAACCATCTAAATATTTCAGATGGTCGCAGGTTTGATTTTTATTTATGTACTATTACAAGAAGATTATTGTGTACGTGTGGTATTCAAACTCCAATCGCATGATTAGGATACAAGAAGTAAAAACGCGATTTTAAAATTTCGCACAGCTGCCATCTTGTGGTTATGTAAACAATTGAAATAAATTAGATGCCAGTTGATTAAAATTTGTATAAGCATTTACCGCACCAATTTCACTGCACACGGATGGTAAAATTGCGAGAAACGTCTATTTAAATATTTATAGTTCACGTCGCCACCATGTTGGATTTGTGCTCACCAGGTTATTGAAAGTCCTATAGATGATCTTATGTTCATAGCCTCTATGAACATTAAAATAATCAGTTTGGTTGCTGTAAAATGTTCGTGGTTATTGAGAACCGTCTAAATATTTTGGATGGTCGTCGTGTTGGATTGTTATATGTATAGGCCATAGAGTTATGTACCATTAAAGGAAAATTATTGCGTAACTTCATTATTCAAACTTTCACTTCGATCGCATGATTACGACACAAGAAATAAAAACTTAATTTTAAAATTTCGCACAACCTCCATCATGAGATTATGTAAACAATTGAAATTAATTTGATGCCAGTGCATTACAATATGTATAATCATTTACTCTACCACATTTCACTGCGCTCAGATAGTTAAATCACGAGAAAAGTATATTAAAATGTTTCAACTTCGCTTGGCCGCCATATTCGTTTTGTATTTTACAGATTTTTGAAAGTTACATAAATAAACATATAGTAGTGCCCTTTATAAACGTACAAAACTTCACGGTGATATCTGCAATAGTCTCTGAGATATAGAATGCCAGTGAAATATTTCGCACAGACGACATTTTGATGTTATGTAAACAATTGAACTAAATTAGACGCCAGTGCATTACAAAGTGTATAAACATTTGCTGTACCATGTTTCATTGCGTTTGGATGGTTACATCGCGAAAAAAGTCTATTTAAAATTCTCAACTTCGCTTGGCCGCCGTGTTGGTTTTGTAGTTACCAGGTTTTTGAAAGTCTCATAAGTGTACTTCTAGTAATTCCCTTTATCACCGTACACAATTTCAGGGTGCTATCTGTAATAGTTTCGGAGTTACTGAATGCTGCTGAAATATTTCGCACAGCCGCCATGTTGCATTGGTGCGACAAAATAAAATTTGAAGGGCACGGACGGGGTCGGCCAGATTGGTGCTATGATCTTACCGAGTTTCATTGAAATCGCTGCAGCCATTTAGAAATTATCAGGTCCACACACACACACGAATCACACACCACACACGAATCACACACGCACACACAGACACACGGACAAAAGGTGATCTCATAAGCCTACTTTTTTCATAAAATGAATATAGGCTAAAAATCTAATACTGTACAAGTCTAATCGAAATTGACGTCCTTACAGAAGTGTTTTAACATGCATTTGACTCCAATAAAAGAAATTAATATGAATATTTTATCACAAGAAAGTCTACTGTACTAACATTTTTAGCCTACTTTCGATTTTTACAAAAAATGAAAGTAGACTTATGAGATCAACAAAGGGCGAAAAAGAAGTGTGTCTGTGTGTGTGTGTGTGTGTGTGTATGTGTGTGTGTGAGTCTGTGTGTGTGAGTGTGTGTACTCTGAAAGTCTGTCCCCCCCTATCAATTCGAACACGGTGAACGCGAATTGAACGAAATTTGGTACAAAGGTAGCACTAGCAAAGGACAACTCAGTGTCATGTTTTATATCGGCGCCATCTTGACGGAAAAGTAATGGCGGCCACACAAATGTTCAAAGCTTAAATCAAATTACGACTAACCTAATCATTCGATCTCTACCAACTTTTGCAAGAACACACTTTCATGGGTGAAGCATTCGTTGACCAAACTAATAGGTCATCAGCCTAATAGTTTGCCGATGGTGGCCATCTTTTTGTGAAAATCGATTCCCCCTATTAATTCGAACACGGAGAAACCGAATGGAACGACATTTGGTACAGAGGTAGTACTATCAAAGGGCAACTCAGTGTCATGTTTTATAACGCCGCCATCTTGACGGAAACGTAATGGCGGCCACACAAATGATCAAAGCTTAAATCAAATTACGACTAACCTAATCATTCGATCTCTACCAACTTTTGCAAGAACACACTTTCATGGGTGAAGCATCCGTTGCCCAAACTAATAGGTCATCAGCCTAATAGTTTGCCGATGGTGGCCATCTTTTTGTGAAAATCGATTCCCCCTATTAATTCGAACACGGAGAAACCGAATGGAACGACATTTGGTACAGAGGTAGTACTATCAAAGGGCAACTCAGTGTCATGTTTTATAACGCCGCCATCTTGACGGAAACGTAATGGCGGCCACACAAATGATCAAAGCTTAAATCAAATTACGACTAACCTAATCATCCGATCTCTACCAAATTTTGCAACAACATACCTTCATGGAGGGAGCATCCTTTGACCAAACTAATAGGTCATTAGCCTAATATTTTGCGGATGGCGGCCATCATTGTGTGAAAATCGATTCCCCTTATCAATTCGAACACGGTGAAACCGAATGGAACGAAATTTGGTACAGAGGTAGCACGATCAAAGGGTACTTCAGAGTCATGTTTTATATCACCGCCATCTTGACGGAAACGTAATCGCGGCCACCCGAATGTTAAAAGCTAAAATGTAATTACGACCAACCTAATAATCTAGTCTCTACCAAATTTTACAACAACATATCTTTATGTGGGAAGCATATTCTGACCAAACTGCAAGATCTTCAGCCCAATAGTTTGCAGTTGGTGGCCAAGTATGTGTGCAAATAGATTCCCCCTCTCAATTCAAACACGGCGAAACCGAATTGAACGAAATTTTGTACAGAGGTAGCAATAGCAAAGGACACCTCAGTGTAACGTTTTATATCGCCGCCATCTTGACGGAAACGGAATGACGGCCACCCAAATGTTAAAATCTTAAATCCAATTACGACCATCCTAATCATTTGATCCCTACCAGATTTTTCAACAACATGCCTTTTTGTGGAAAGCATCTTATGACTGACTACAAGGTCATCAGCCCAATAGTTTGCAAATAGCGGCCATGTATGTGTGCAAATCCATTCCCCATATCAATTCAAACACGGTGAAACCGAATTGAATGAATTTTCTTACAGAGGTATCACTAGCAAAGGGCACCTCATATTCATGTTTAATATCCCTATAGCACGTTGTATTTCAGCAAGCTACTACAACCAACATTCAATTATACTCCTAGAAAAGGACAAAGAGTTATAACAATACCCATGCATTTAGGAGAAAGTAGGCTATATGTTCTTTATTGAACATCTTGTTATTGTACCCTTGGAGAGAAGCACTACACGAGACTGACAATTGGGGGCGATCGGTCCATACAAAGTATAAAGAGGAGAACGTGCTTCTTAAAAATTTCCAGGATTCATAAAGGAACTTAAGGCTAAAATGAGATATGACAGGTTAAACAAAACAATTTAATACGGATAATAAATAACAATTAACAATAAACCACACTCGTCGAAGTATTAAAATACTGGTTCAAACACCAGTCCAAGAAAAACTACTTCCAAAATCAACTTAGACAGTTGTAAACGAGGGATACAAGACTATCACCTCCAAGAACATTAAAGTTTAAACAAGAAAATATCAAATACAAATTAAAACAGAAAAACATGTTTATTGTGCTGTGTGCGCGTTCGGACAAGGGATGATCTGAGTACTTGACGGTTAGTTCACTTCCGATCGACCACACGATTAAGTCGTGAACCCCGTACTGCGAGTTGGTAAATCATGATAATTATGGGAATACACTCTTAAATGGTTAACACAAAATGTAAAAACACTGACATAGTCTAGCCTTACAGAAAATCAATCATACACGGTTAGTATATTTACACTTATGTGACTGCCGAACAGACGGTCTAGGTCAAGCAAAAATAACACATATCACCCACGTGACAACAAAGATAACGGCACGCCGCTTGCGACCTTTAAATTGACAAGTTAAAATGCTTGGCAAGAATCCAAACAACAACAACAACCAAATTAAAATACCCCAGTGGGCTGAATACAAAAATTTACATGTGATACTTCGATTAATACGAACTGAAATATTTAAATAGGGGCGTGGGCAACTATCCCAATTAATATCAAAAGCAAGGTATAATATGCCAGGCAAGCAATCTACCAATTAGTTACAGGAAAGCGTAGTGCGCACACTACTTCCTTATCAACATTCAGAGATCTGAGTACATAGGTCAGACAAGCTCAAGTGTGCCATAGTGTGTCAGCAGAAACTCACAGCCTCTAAAATCGCGAAAAATACATCATAAAACATCAATATTTCTTGACCAACCACTCATGGTGTCAAGATCCAAATATCAGCAATACGTCCCTCGGGTACGTTTACTGAATCGCGAGGTGCAACGGAAATTGGGTCGCCATGCCCATATCCTGCTACCTCTTCGAAGAATATCATATAGCACACACACATCTCCATACCTGACCAAAAGACATCTATCGTACCCCAGATCCCGAATACAAATACCACACAAAAATTCTACTATATGACTACAGCAAGGTGGACGGCCTTCTGCGACAACATAAAGTTGCTCAAAGCAAAACAATCTAAACATTTTCCTGGATAAAAATTTACAACCAAGAAGATGGGAAATCCCCCCCATTGTCTAACATAAAATTTAAATGCAGTCCCACTTATCCCCCTTATCTAAGTTTTCAGCCGTAAATAATCTCGCTAGTGTCTTACATTCATGCGCGCTGCAATATGAAGGTAAGCACTCTATCAAACAAAGCAACGGGTAAAACCCCAAGAAAAATACACAACGAAAATTAATCTAATATTTACACAAAGTCACGTGATGCTATTTAACTTATTATGTCAGTGAAACGAATCTACATGTAATCACAGCAAAGCAAAATTATTTACAAAATCACTATTTCCAAATTAATTATACATGATCCCTCCCCAACAAAATTAAATAAATTTAATTTGTACTCATCTCATTCCAAGTTGCCCGGTGCCGGGATAGCACCCGCCACCTTCCATGTTCATGGCCTAGCCCATCATGTTATACATCAAACCATTGGATACGACACTATCCATTCTTGAAGCCATGGTTACGGTCATCTTGCTAAAGAAATATACAGTTATAGTTATTATTTCAGGCTTCTAAATGTACTGCATAATTGATCTATTCAATTCACCCATAAACTACGTGCAGTATCGAAGACTTTCCCTATACTGTGTGGATATTATCCACCTAAAAACACAAACACAAATCTATGTTGCACGCCACGCAACACAATAAAAATATTCAAAGTATCTCGTGCTGCCCAAGCACCCGCAAAAGTTAATCATTCAGCGTGCCATGTCTTCAGACAAAATGACATCCTACTCGCTCGAAGACATCTATAATTGTGACGGCGTCTGTTCACAGACCACTATATTTATATGATTCAATCAAATCTCATGTGGAAGGGGGTAACTCGCTCCACAAAAATAGTAATAATAGTCGCACACGCATGGGAGACATCTCACTTAGCTCCTAAAAATCAGAACAAACAATTGACACTAGCGTGCAGAAAATCGCATCGTAGGAACATCTATTTATCAGGATTCGCGTGCAAACACACTGCGCGGGCAAATTTGGCGTCTTGCTCTCATTGGCCATATTTATCTTATACGGTGACAGCAGGGTGATGACCTTTCTCCCACTCTCATGTTATGTCATAAACTCACTCATCAGTTGGCCTATCAACTTCCTTCTCCAGCGTTTAATACCATGAAACATTTATACCACTAATTAAATACAAGTTTTTCGGGCTTGTAGACCGTGGTCCAGACAGGATATCTCCCGACGTTTCCCTTGCAGACCAAGGAAAGGAGCGGAACCCTTGATAATGCCGAACGCAGTTTCCGATGAAACGTCGGGAGATATCCTGTCTGGACCACGGCCTACAAGCCCGAAAAACTTGTATTTAATTATGAACGCCGGCCGTGAAAGCCTAAGCATTTATACCACTCATTTTGAACAAGTCAACGGCTCCCTGGCTTGCATCCACCTTTCTATTTTTCCTGGAACTGGCTATATTTAACTTGGCGTTGCTTCAATTGCGACAGCGGTAGCAATGCATCATCCCAACAGACAGACTACTGTTTCAAATATGACCAACATTTTCTCAACTGAGCTGAATCTTTAGCTGAAGAAATAAAATTATTTGAGGACTTGAATGTTGGCATACATCCAAGGGCTCACTATATTATTTGATTATTATAAACAATCAAAGCAGGGGTGTAATAATAATAATAATAATAATAATAATATCGAATGGCCTCGGAGGTCGGGTTCAAGATTCATTATTTGACGCCCGAAGGGCAACTTGCATGTCGAATTGTTTTGTTCCTTGGAACGCTATGAAAGTCAAAGAGATTAGGTATCTAAGCTCCTCGACACTATAGAGCTTTCTAGTAGAGAAAGGAGGAACCATGGTGCTGGCGGAAAACTCCGACATTAATTTTGCCATTTTGAACACGGCCTACTGAATTAAACTGCTTTCTTTAACATGCCAACATCGTATGGCATGCGTGCCGTGATTTTTGTCGCCTTTCAAAAATCACTTACACCGGCCAGGAGCGAACCTGCAAGCTTGTGGTTCGTAGTCCGACACGATAACCACTCACCCACCATGGCAAGAGATGGTATATCTTGCATATTATTTAACTGTGTTCTGGTAAATTCTCAGGGAATGGACCAGAAACCTACCAGTCGACACTGGATTAAGGATGGGTACCAGAGTATATAACATAAGGTTTTTGCCTAGCCTTCGCTGACAGCCTGACCTTGCTGGCAAATGACGTGCAAGAGGCCATCACGCATATCCAAACACTGTATTTAATAGCGGTGGAAACAGGTCTGTTATCAACATCGGAAAGACAGAGTTCATTATCAATATTCAAGACGCCCCTAAAGCCATGAGATTAAGTGATACTAACAATATCAAGAGAGTAAAAGTAGTAAAATACCCTGGAGAATGGATCTCAGAAGATCTCAGTGCAATAATGGCTCTCGAATAAAGGAGGATCAAACTAGACAGGACATACTATGTTTGCAGAAAACTGTACGCCTCGAAACATCTGTCAATGAATTTCAAACCAAGACGCTATAATGCTGTAGTCGGATCATCAATCCTCTACGCAGCTGAGTGCAGGTTTCTAACTAAGAAGACCCTCCTAAGGGCCCTCGAGGTAGGGAAAGGAAATTCTTGCGAAAAATAGATAGTGGGATCAAGGATCTTACCGGATGGAAGACAATGGCACAAACCAAATTGTGAACTATACAAACACCAGGAAAACCTCACCGATGCCACCAGAAGGAGACGCCTGGCTTTCTAAGGCCAACTGTACAGAATAGACCGCCACAGGCTGTCTTATAAGATCTTCAAGATAGCGTCCAAGATTCACATCCATACAGAAGCACACTCCATACAAAGAGAAATTTACAAAGCCTCCTTTCGGCATCTGAAATATAATTATTAAAGACTAGTAATTAAACCCTACTTGTTATCCCTAGAACTGGGGTAATATGGAAAATGAGAGCATTGTATCCCTCGCGGGAAAGTAGGCAGGCGAGTTTTAAGTGGACCCTGAGGAGGAATGTGTGGCACGCTAATTGGTGGGATGGAACATATTCTCGCCTTTATAACCTCACCATGGTGATGCTACCGGAAGATGGCAGCGAGCCAGCAGGCGCGCCTATATCAATACCGGCCAGAACAGAGAGAGAGAAATTTACCCTTTGATTCATTACCATACCACTGCTATTACTGTTGCTTCCAAGTATTTTGGCCTGTGAATCACCGGGCACTTGGTACAAAGAGCGATGTCGTGCCATTATTCACCCGCTCCGTTTCACTTTGACGTGGAGGTCTGAGCATGTTACTGTGTACTGTGTACAATGTGCTCTAGGCTGACTTGCTACATGACCAGGACAACACAGAACTGAACCCTGCACGTCATGTCCCGGAGAGCAAAATACATTTCCGAGGTTAAGCGGTAATATGTTTCCGAGTCGAGGATTCTAGGGACTACTGCCATGTTAACAGCTAGAAATTTCGCTCTAGGCATACTACATAACCCCTTTAATAAATAGCCAGTCGCCTCCGTATCATAGCGGTCAGCATGGTTAGCTGCCGCCCCGGAGGTCCTGGGTTTGATTCCCGGCTCTGCCACGAAATTTGAAAAGTAGTATGAGGACTGGAACGGGGTCTACTCAGCCTCGGGTGGCCCAAATGAGTAGAGGGGGTTCGATTCCCACCTCAGCCATCCTCGAAGTGGTTTTCCGTGGTTTCCCCACTTCGTCTTCAGGCAAATGCCGGGATGGTCCCTATAGTAAGGCCCCTGCCGCCTCCTGCCCACTTCCTTGCCTAACCATCCCACTCTTCCCATCCCATCATCAGGTCCCCTGTTCGCTTTGCAAGCGAGGCCGCCTGGGCGTAGTGCTGGTCCCACACCCCAGTTGTATCCCTGACTCAGAGTCTCAAGCTCCAGGACACGGCCCTCAGTGGTGGTAGAGGTGGGATCCCTCGCTTAGTCCGTGGGAAAAGCCGATCCTGGAGGGTAAAACGATAGTGAAAAAAATAATTATACGAGCCTTATAGTAGTCGCATATGATGTGTAACATGTGACATATTATCCTACTATGTGCGTCCCGGGAGCGCAAATCCCCTGTTGACAGTGAACTCTGTTGGTCATTGAAATAACTACTTGTAAAACTCCAGTGCCAAGTCCTGACCGTTTATAAATCATAATTGTTATTTGCTAAGTCGTTGTATCTTAATCGATTGATAACATATTGTGCATTTTGCAATGGAAAATTTAAAGTGTATATTGTAATATTATAGTGCAGAAGTGGCATTAAAAAGCTGAGCCGTCTTGGTTGCAGACAAGATGGCAGCTGATCTCTCGACTGAACTCGTATATTTCACTAATTTGAATATGTTGCATGCAATATAGCCTACATATATAAACATAATAGGAGCTTTGTATTAAATGAACTTTGTTTGAAATATACTCCAGTGAAGAAATCGTTTAGTCAAATTCATTATAGGCTAAGACGTTGTATCTTAATCGATTGACAACGTTCATTTTGGGAGGACATAATTAGGTCTGTGGTTACAGCGATGGTCTCTCAGGTAGCCGGCTGGGGTTCTAATCCTAACAGAGTTGTATTTTTTGCTTGATTTTTTATATTTGTTTTTTGAGTACTGAGGCGTTATACAATTGAGCGTTATATTGTGCAATTTTGCAATGGAAAATATAATTATATTTAATTAAAACAAAGTTCTCCAATGGATCTGCAGAAGTGACATCTACCTTCAACTAGTTGAACTACGTTATGCGGGAGCAATCCACTGCCTACTTGATGCGAGCTGCGCTCTATACCGGCTAGTTAGTGAACCCATGCCAGCGATGTTATTGAAAATTGCCGATAGAGCGCACTGCCAAGTGTAGGCGCAATTAAAAATTAGGTGTACAGAAGGTATATTAAATGTGTTTCTCCCAGTGATACGTTTAGACCAACGAAGTTTCAATTATTGTTAGTAGTCGGTGTTAATTTACTGAATCCCTACGTTGTTTGGAGTGTATGTTGATGCGATATAGATTCCACATAGCCACATGGCCGACAGTACATCGAGTGCTTACATTAAATAGGAATACAGCAAAAGAATGAAGATTTAATAAATCGTAATTGTTTTCAGCAAATATGATATAATGAATATATTCACACCAAAGAACGACAACTTGAAGTTGATTTATTGTGGGAATATCTTAAATGGGGTCTCCAAACCTTGAACTAAACTGTATGCGATATACATTCCCTCTAGTCACATGGCCTACAGTACGTAGTTTTACCAATCTCCGCCACCACGCGCGCTCATTGTTTCCGACCCGTGCACTTCCGTCCCATCCATTTCCGTCCCATCCACTTCCGTCCCTTTTCCAAAATCACTCCCACAAAAATGTCCAGCTACGAGTGCCACAAAAATATCCAGATACCGAGTGAGTAGTGTGTTTTGATCGGTTCTGGCCCCTCCACCTCCACACCCTCCACACAAGATGGCGGTGGTGCGATATCTCTCGAACTTATGGTCGGATTTTGACAAATGAGGTGTCATTGTACTCGGGCTGACACCCCCTTTCCAATGGACAACATATTTCAACCCCAAAAATAAAACCTACCCCTACTAGAGGGTGAAATTGAATTTTTTAGAGAATCTCTCTTTCCAATTGCAACATGTGAGAGTTTGAATGCCGATATGGAATGTAACGTTGTTCTGCAAACCAATAATCAAAGAGGGGCATGTTAGGCCTTGAGGTGAGAGCCCCTGTTATTGTTGACGAGCCCCCTGCTGTCGGGCCCGTGTTGATGGGTTATTGTGGACGAGTCCTTGTGGACAAGTCCTTGTTGACAGGTCCTTGTGGACAAGTCCTTGTGGACAAGTCCTTGTGGACAGGTCCTTGTGGACGGGTCCTTGTTGACAGGTCATTGTGGATGAGTCCTTGTGGACAAGTCCTTGTGGACGAGTCCTTATCCCTTTGGACTGATCCCTTTGGACGGGTCCCTTTGGCCTGGTTCCTACGGACTAGCCCATGGTCCCTAATGCTATGATGAAATTAAACGTTGTTCTACATGAAACGCATGTGAAGAGCCGATTGCTACTATGAATTAACATGTTTGTTTTTTGTTTTTACGCATGCGCACTTTTTTTTTTTGTAAGCGGGCGGGCTTTTTGAATAATGATTTATAGATGAGTTATTTTTAAAAAAATTACCAAAAGATCCAAAACTAATATCTCATGAATCAATAAGGCTAGGGACCTGTATGAGAGGTCGTTGGACTTGAGGTGACATTTTGTTTTTGAATATATTATTTATTTATGTCAAAAGGACCTAACTGCACTTTTGTTAATATCTCGCTAACTAATAATCAGAGAGGGTCAAGTGTGGTGTCATAGGACTCAGGACGGTCAACCCTTTTCCATGACCAACGAATTTAACCAAAAGATCTAAGGTCATTAGATTTTTAATATCTCATGAATCAATAAGGCTAGGGACCTGTATGAGAGGTCGTTGGACTTGAGGTGACATTCTGTTTTTGAATATATTATTTATTTATGTCAAAAGGGTCTAACTACACTTTTGTTGATATGTCGCTAACTAATAATCAGAGAGGGTCAAGTGAGGTGTCATAGGACTCAGGATGGTCAACCCTTTTCCATGATCAACGAATTTACCCAAAAGATTCAAAACAGCAAGGTCATTGACCTATGATTTTATAAACTAATAATCAGAGAGGCTCAAGTGAGGTGTCATGGGACTCAGGATGGTCAACCCTTTTCCATGACCAACGAATTTACCCAAAAGATTCAAAAAACAGCAAGGTCATTGACCTAATATTTTATAAACTAATAATCGAATATCTACATGTGAGGTGTTATAGGACTTAGAATGGTCAACCCTTTCCCATGGCCAATGAATTTACCCAAAATACCCAATACATCAAGGTCATCGACCTGAGATTTTATAAACTAATAATCGGATACGAACATGTGAGATGTTTACCATGTGTGTGATGAAACATAGCTAGGTAGAGAAAGAATTAGTGTAGGTTACATGTATGGTGATTGACAAGTCTTTTACCATTGAAACTTGTTTTTCAGATCAAACTGCAGTATAGAGAGAGTATAGGTTGTAGGTATGGGTTAATAAATGACGAACGGTGTACACACAAACTCTGATTTATAGATTCAAGAATTAAGAGGAGACTATATTTAATTGATTGGTTAAAGAGGATAGCTAAAACACAAAAATGCTCAGTGGTTACCGGGGCAAGATGGTCGCTACACACACACACACAACAAGCTTTAAATACTTGAGGCTAATAATCTATACACTCACACTCGCTTGTTCTAAACTAAACTGTGTTGCTGTCAGTGCTCAGACAGTAGGATGATGACAAAAAATGCATTGATAACAGAAATATAATCATTTCCGGTTGTATAATGTTACCAGCTATCCATTTTGTGTTGCAGTGTTAAGCACTTTTAGCTCTTGTACTGGTGGTCTTAACTCAATTTCCAGGTCTGATGCCTAGAACGAGTCAAACTAAGAAGCAAGGGCAAGGTGGTGTAGTGGTTAAGCTGTTAGCCTTTTCAATAGGGTTCGATTTCAGGTTAATATGCATGTCATAAACATATTAAACAAAACAAAACAGAGATAACGTTCAAAACTGATTACATTTGTGTCTTTCCAAATTATTACTTGGATTACAAATACAAAGGTGAACTGGGTTTGATATACATTAATGCTGTCTATCACACACTAGACTGTAAGAAAGCCAAAAGAGCAAAAGCGTAGGTAGAGCAGTGGTAAAATTGCTATATGTAGAGAACTACCTAGCGGTTTTATGAACTGGCAAAAGCTAAATATCGCATAAACAGTGTAGGATACTATCCAGCAATCAAATTTGTATCTTGTGGAACAGAAAAAATGCATTTTACCTTGATGGATAGCAAATGAGTGCAGATGAATGACCTATGCATTAGCCTACCATAGGGTTATAACCACGAGGTGGAGGTGTGACTTCTATATTTTATTGTTTAGAGACATGGCTTTTTTGTAACCAGTAGATTTAGTATTTTGTAAATATTCATTTTTGTAATTGTAAAAATAGTAGAAACATTTTTTTTTGTAATAGTAAATGTTAAATGTATAACTAAAAGTTATTTGGGATAAGTGTGCATGTCAAGGATAAATAGCCTGCTTGTATTTGTTTTTCAAAGACAGGTATGGTTGTGTGAATGTATGACTATAGATAGAATGATAGAGAGAGAGAGAAAGTGTGTGTGTGTGTGTGGGTAGCATTGATTGTTCAACCAAAGCAAACACGGCAAGGTAGGATGGTGGGGTAATTAATGTATATAGCAAATGGTAAATAGTATACTGTAGTTTTTTTAACACTTGTGTTTCTTTTAAATGCAGCGGTAGATAGGTGTTATTTTGTAAAACAGTCTCACCTACAGTAGTATTAGTAGTAGTAGTAGTAGTAGTAGTAGTAGTAGTAGTAGTCCTATACGTTTTTGGAAACAAACAGAAAGCGAATGCACTATTGCCATGGCCAAGCACTTCCATTAAAATAATTTCAAGAAAATTTTAATCAGCAACTGTGTGTTTTACAAAACTAAACTTTCAGCATGGACTAAATCATAAACGTGTCGTCTGTGATATGGAAAAAATAGGAAATCCATGTTTCCATATCAACACAATTTAAAAACTTAAAACTGACCTTTAAAAAATGTAAATGGGAAATTGACAAATGTGTAAACAACAACAAAATGGAAAATTCTTGTTTCCGTATCATGAAATCCAAAAACTTTAAACTGACATTTTCAAATCGTGTACATGGAAAATTGACAAATGGCAATGTGTGAAATGTGAAAATGAAAAACAAATGAACAAATGGCTATCATTATTTAAAAAAATAAAAAAACCGTCGTGTTCTATCGTTAAAATTTGAATCAAACCACATCTACTTATTTGAATCACCGAGACTGAGTAGACCTGTTTTAGTTCTAATATACTTTTAAAATTTTATGTTAAATCTCGAATTGAACTCAAGAGCTTTAGAGTGCCAGCTAACTATTATAACCGTTACGTCACAAAGACAACTTTACACTACTCTTAATGAACCATAATAATAAAAAGAATAATAAATATTGTTTTTTTTTTAAGAATGAACATGGTGACACTGTTTCTGTTGCACTGTCTGCTAGCTACTAGCCACCAGCTGGGGTCTTAGAAAACGATACAGTTGACATTTTGCAATGAGATGTGACATGTTTCAAAGTATAGTATTATGGGTTGCTGTTGAGTAAAAACTAATCCTGTACAAGGAAGCAAGGGTTCGAACCCCTTACCTAACATTACTATTGCCTGAACATGGCTTGACGACACTGTATTATTATGATACTCGGTACACACACCATAGATAGAGTGTATTGTTTAAGATCACTTTCTTTCTGAACATAGGTGGAGATTGTTAATGGTTAACAATGACATTAATATAGTAGGACGTGGGTATAGCAATTAAGAAAAAACAGACAATACCCATGCAATATTTTTATTCATTTAATATAAGTACTTGTACAATAGTTACATTCAAAATACATTTCTTTTTTCTCTATTACTATTTAGTCCTTTTTGATTCTCTTGCATATGAAGGGTAGATAACCTTGTAGTTCAGCCCCTTAAAACAACAACAAGAACAACACAACCTTTTTGCATAGTTTGTGATGTTGATAACTCTTGAGATGTGGAAGATGGATTAAACATAACTTTTACAGCAGGGGTTAAATGTTGCTCAATAAACACTGCACTATTTTGAGTAGCAACATTTTTTTCTTGTACTAGCTTTTTAGCATTGTCATGATTAATTGTTGACACCAACAGTGTTTCATTTGGTGCACTACATAGATGATCACTCACACTTAAAACCTTACCATTTCTACTTTTTATATTGCCTCGACATCTTTTTGACCTCTCTTTTGAGCATCGCCAAAATATTATTCCTTTTACATTTTGACGATTATAGTTATAAGAGTAGCCTTTATAGAGTACACGTTGTTTACCTTTGTTAGTTGTAGTAAGTTCCATAGTAGCAACTAACCTGTTAGTATGATTTGCTCACTACAAAGGTTATAACTGTTCTCATAATAAAATCATTTAGCTTTGGCTTTTATATTTAATATGTACAGTTTGAAGTGATAGCAAAAGTGAGAGCAAAATGGTAGCATAGTGGTAGAAAATATAACATGTATTGTTAAGAAATAGTTTAAGCGGTTATGTGGATCCATTACATAATAATTTTAGCACGACGAAGCTCATTTTCTATATCCAATAGTTCTTCCTCATATTCAGTATAACCAGCCTGTTTATAGACATGCAGTTGCTGAAGCCGCCGGATTAGCTTACTTGGATTGTTCCAGTAGACAAATTTAACAAATGATTTTTTAGGTGTAAACAAAGCATTGCCATTATCATTATTATCATCAACATCATCATCATAACCATTATCATTATCATCATCATTATCATCATCATCATCATCATTATAATCCTCATCACTATTACTGTATAGTCCTTTTTGATCCTTTTGCAATACCACATTTTGCACAGTTTGTGTTGCCTTTGATAATGTTGGGAGTTTTTCAGACATTGACAACTGTCCTAACACGACTTTCTGAGGAGATGATACATGTTTCTTAACAAACAATGCACTATCTTGAGCTGCAATATCTTTTTCTGGGACAAGTGTTTTAGCATTTTGAAGAGTTTTTTTAAACAGCAACGATGTTTTATCTGGTACACTACATTGATGATCACTCACACTTAAGACATCACTATTTTTACTTTTCAGCTCACCTCGACACTGTTTTGAACGATGTTTTGAACAACGCCAAATAACAGTTCCATTTTTATTGGTTCGTTTTACAATATACGTATAACCTTTATAGAATGCGTATGGCATACCATTGCTATTTGTTGATACTTCCATGTCAATTGTCAAGCATGAACTAATCTCTAGCAAAGTTCACTCGATAATATACATAATAGTTTAAAGTGAGAGGAAAAGTGGGTGCAAAAGTGGGTGCAAGAGTGGGTGCAAGAGTGGGTGCAAGAGTGGGTGCAAGAGTGGGTGCAAGAGTGGGTGAAAGAGTGGGTGCAAGAGTGGGTGCAAGAGTGGGTGTAAAAGTGGGTGCCGCTTATAGTAGGCATGAATTTTACTAGAATGTGATTTGAGTAAATGTAATTTCTAAACCCAAGTAGTGAATAGTCAGTTGGTTTTGATCTATGCAAGCGTAAACATGTCACATACACTGGTGATGGATACTCAAGGCTTTAAGGTCAACGAAAACAAGTACAGTATATATTTAAAGAGGTGGCTACCATTGATTGCACAACACGCGGGTTACCATATCTTTTTTTCGGACTAGTGTTTTAACATTTGATGTATTTTTTTAAACAGCAACGATGTTTTATCTGGTACACTACATTGATGATCACTCACACTTAAGACATCACTATTTTTACTTTTTAGTTCACTTTGACACTGTTTTGAACGATGTTTTGAACAACGCCAAATAACAGTTCCATTTTATTGGATCGTTTTGCAATATACGTATAACCTTTATAGAATGCGTATGGCATACCATTGCTATTTGTTGATACTTCCATGTCAATTGTCAAGCATGAACTACTCTCTAGCAAAGTTCACTCGATAATATAAATAATAGTTTAAAGTGAGAGGAAAAGTGGGTGCAAAAGTGGGTGCAAGAGTGGGTGCAAGAGTGGGTGCAAGAGTGGGTTTAAAAGGGAGTGCAAGAGTGGGTGCAAATGTGGGTGCCGCTTATAGTAGTCATGAATTTTACTAGAATGTGATTTGAATAAATGTAATTTCTAAACCCAAGTAGTGAATAGTCAGTTGGTTTTGATCTATGCATGCGTAAACATGTCACATACACTGGTGATGGATACTCAAGGCTTTAAGGTCAACGAAAACAAGTACAGTATATATTTAAAGAGGTGGCTATCATTGATTGCACAACACGCGGGTTACCATATCTTTTTTTGGACTAGTGTCTTAACATTTGAAGTATTTTTTTTAAACAGCAACGATGTCTTATCTGCACACTACATTGATGATCACTCACACTTAAGACCTCACTATTTTTACTTTTTAGTTCACTTTGACACTGTTTTGAACGATGTTTTGAACAACGTCAAATAACAGTTCCATTTTATTGGTTCGTTTTGCAATATACGTATAACCTTTATAGTATGCATATGGCTTACCATAACTATTCGTTGATACTTCCATATCAATTTTCAAGCATGAAATAATCTCCAATAAATTTCGCTCGATAATAGAAATAATAGTTTAAAGTGAGTGCAAATGTGGGTGCAAAAGTGAGTGCAAAAGTGAATAGCCTAACCTAACCTAACCTACAACGTGTGTTCAAAAAGTTTCAAAATGGCGGCCGTAGCTTCACTTAACCTAACCTAACCTAACTTAACTTAAACCTACGAGGAGTGATCAAAAAATTTTCAAAATATTGGTCATAGCTTAACTGAACCTTGCCTAACCTAACCTAAACCTACGAAGTGTGATCATAAAGTTCCAAAATGGCGGCCGTAGCTTAACTCAACTTAACCTAACCCTACGAGGTGTGATCAAAACGTTCCAAAAATGGCTGCAGTAGCTTAACTTAACCTTTGAGGCATTTTTTTAACGGGTCCCGGAGGACGGGTCCTTGTTGACGGGTCCCTGTGGGCGGGTCCCCTTTGACATAATTTGGAAAAAATGCAAGGGCCAGTCCATAGGGATTAGTCCAAAGGACCTGCCACAGGGACCCGTCAACAAGGACCCGTCCTCCGGGACCCGTAAAAAAATGACTCAAAGGTTAAGTTAAGCTACGGCAGCCATTTTTGGAACGTTTTGATCACACCTCGTAGGGTTAGGTTAGGTTGAGTTAAGCTACGTCCGCCATCTTGGAACTTTATGATCATACTTCGTAGGTTTAGGTTAGGTTAGGCAAGGTTCAGTTAAGCTAAGACCACTATTTTGAAAATTTTTTGATCACTCCTCGTAAGTTTAAGTTAAGTTAGGTTAGGTTAGGTTAGGTTAAGTGAAGCTACGGCCGCCATTTTGAAACTTTTTGAACACACGTTGTAGGTTAGGTTAGGTTAGGCTATTCACTTTTGCACTCACTTTTGCACCCACATTTGCACTCACTTTAAACTATTATTTCTATTATCGAGCGAAATTTATTGGAGACTATTTCATGCTTGAAAATTGATATAGAAGTATCAGCGAATAGTTATGGTAAGCCATATGCATACTATAAAGGTTATATGTATATTGCAAAACGAACCAATAAAATGGAACTGTTATTTGACGTTGTTCAAAACATCGTTCAAAACAGTGTCAAAGTGAACAAAAAAGTAAAAATAGTGAGGTCTTATGTGTGAGTGATCATCAATGTAGTGTGACAGATAAGACATCGTTGCTGTTTAAAAAAAATACTTCAAATGTTAAGACACTAGTCCGAAAAAAAGATATGGTAACCCGCGTGTTGTGCAATCAATGATAGCCACCTCTTTAAATATATACTGTACTTGTTTTCGTTGACCTTAAAGCCTTGAGTATCCATCACCAGTGTATGTGACATGTTTACGCATGCATAGATCAAAACCAACTGACTATTCACTACTTGGGTTTAGAAATTACATTTACTCAAATCACATTCTAGTAAAATTCATGCCTACTATAAGCGGCACCCACTCTTGCACCCACTCTTGCACTCCCTTTTACACCCACTCTTGCACCCACTCTTGCACCCACTCTTGCACCCACCTTTGCACCCACTCTTGCACCCACTTTTGCACCCACTTTTCCTCTCACTTTAAACTATTATTTATATTATCGAGTGAACTTTGCTAGAGAGTAGTTCATGCTTGACAATTGACATGGAAGTATCAACAAATAGCAATGGTATGCCATACGCATTCTATAAAGGTTATACGTATATTGCAAAACGAACCAATAAAATGGAACTGTTATTTGGCGTTGTTCAAAACATCGTTCAAAACAGTGTCAAAGTGAACTAAAAAGTAAAAATAGTGATGTCTTAAGTGTGAGTGATCATCAATGTAGTGTACCAGATAAAAAATCGTTGCTGTTTAAAAAAACTCTTCAAAATGCTAAAACACTTGTCCCAGAAAAAGATATTGCAGCTCAAGATAGTGCATTGTTGGTTAAGAAGCATGTATCATCTCCTCAGAAAGTCGTGTTAGGACAGTTGTCAATGTCTGAAAAACTCCCAACATTATCAAAGGCAACACAAACTGTGCAAAATGTGGTATTGCAAAAGGATCAAAAAGGACTATACAGTAATAGTGATGAGGATTATAATGATGATGATGATGATGATAATGATGATGATAATGATAATGGTTATGATGATGATGTTGATGATAATAATGATAATGTCAATGCTTTGTTTACACCTAAAAAATCATTTGTTAAATTTGTCTACTGGAACAATCCAAGTAAGCTAATCCGGCGGCTTCAGCAACTGCATGTCTATAAACAGGCTGGTTATACTGAATATGAGGAAGAACTATTGGATATAGAAAATGAGCTTCGTCGTGCTAAAATTATTATGTAATGGATCCACATAACCGCTTAAACTATTTCTTAACAATACATGTTATATTTTCTACCACTATGCTACCATTTTGCTCTCACTTTTGCTATCACTTCAAACTGTACATATTAAATATAAAAGCCAAAGCTAAATGATTTTATTATGAGAACAGTTATAACCTTTGTAGTGAGCAAATCATACTAACAGGTTAGTTGCTACTATGGAACTTACTACAACTAACAAAGGTAAACAACGTGTACTCTATAAAGGCTACTCTTATAACTATAATCGTCAAAATGTAAAAGGAATAATATTTTGGCGATGCTCAAAAGAGAGGTCAAAAAGATGTCGAGGCAATATAAAAAGTAGAAATGGTAAGGTTTTAAGTGTGAGTGATCATCTATGTAGTGCACCAAATGAAACACTGTTGGTGTCAACAATTAATCATGACAATGCTAAAAAGCTAGTACAAGAAAAAAATGTTGCTACTCAAAATAGTGCAGTGTTTATTGAGCAACATTTAACCCCTGCTGTAAAAGTTATGTTTAATCCATCTTCCACATCTCAAGAGTTATCAACATCACAAACTATGCAAAAAGGTTGTGTTGTTGTTGTTGTTGTTGTTTTAAGGGGCTGAACTACAAGGTTATCTACCCTTCATATGCAAGAGAATCAAAAAGGACTAAATAGTAATAGAGAAAAAAGAAATGTATTTTGAATGTAACTATTGTACAAGTACTTATATTAAATGAATAAAAATATTGTATGGGTATTGTCTGTTTTTTCTTAATTGCTATACCCACGTCCTACTATATTAATGTCATTGTTAACCATCAACAATCTCCACCTATGTTCAGAAAGAAAGTGATCTTAAACAATACACTCTATCTATGGTTTGTGTACCGAGTATCATAATAATACAGTGTCGTCAAGCCATGTTCAGGCAATAGTAATGTTAGGTAAGGGGTTCGAACCCTTGCTTCCTTGTACAGGATTAGTTTTTACTCAACAGCAACCCATAATACTATACTTTGAAACATGTCACATCTCATTGCAAAATGTCAACTGTATCGTTTTCTAAGACCCCAGCTGGTGGCTAGTAGCTAGCAGACAGTGCAACAGAAACAGTGTCACCATGTTCATTCTTAAAAAAATCAATATTTATTATTCTTTTTATTATTATGGTTCATTAAGAGTAGTGTAAAGTTGTCTTTGTGACGTAACGGTTATAATAGTTAGCTGGCACTCTAAAGCTCTTGAGTTCAATTCGAGCTTTAACATAAAATTTTAAACGTATATTAGAACTTAAACAGGTCTACTCAGTCTCGGGTGATTAAAATAAGTAGATGTGGTTTGATTCACACTTTAACGATAGAACACGACGGTTTTGTATTTTTTTAAATAATGATAGCCATTTGTCCATTTGTTTTTCATTTTCACATTTCACACATTGCCATTTGTCAATTTTCCATGTACACGATTTGAAAATATCAGTTTAAAGTTTTTGGATTTCATGATACGGAAACAAGAATTTTCCATTTTGTTGTTGTTTACACATTTGTCAATTTCCCATTTACATTTTTTAAAGGTCAGTTTTAAGTTTTTAAATTGTGTTGATATGGAAACATGGATTTCCTATTTTTTCCATATCACAGACGACACGTTTATGATTTAGTCCATGCTGAAAGTTTAGATTTGTAAAACACACATTTGCTGATTAAAATTTTCTTGAAATTATTTTAATGGAAGTGCTTGGCCATGGCAATAGTGCATTCTCTTTCTGTTTGTTTTCAAAAACGTATAGGACTACTACTACTACTACTACTACTACTACTACTACTACTACTACTACTACTACTACTACTACTACTACTAATACTACTGTAGGTAAGACTGTTTTACAAAATAACACCTATCTACCGCTGCATTTAAAAGAAACACAAGTGTTAAAAAAAACTACAGTATACTATTTACCATTTGCTATATACATTAATTACCCCACCATCCTACCTTGCCGTGTTTGCTTTGGTTGAACAATCAATGCTACCCACCCACACACACACACACACACAAACACACACTTTCTCTCTCTCTCTATCATTCTATCTATAGTCATACATTCACACAACCATACCTGTCTTTGAAAAACAAATACAAGCACGCTATTTATCCTTGACATGCACACTTATCCCAAATAACTTTTAGTTATACATTTAACATTTACTATTACAAAAAAAAAAATTCCACTATTTTTACAATTACAAAAATGAATATTTACAAAATACTAAATCTACTGGTTACAAAAAAGCCATGTCTCTAAACAATAAAATATAGAAGTCACACCTCCACCTCGTGGTTATAACCCTATGGTAGGCTAATGCATAGGTCATTCATCTGCACTCATTTGCTATCCATCAAGGTAAAATGCATTTTTTCTGTTCCACAAGATACAAATTTGATTGCTGGATTGTATCCTACACTGTTTATGCGATATTTAGCTTTTGCCAGTTCATAAAACCGCTAGGTAATTCTCTACATATAGCAATTTTACCACTGCTCTACCTACGCTTTTGCTCTTTTGGCTTTCTTACAGTCTAGTGTGTGATAGACAGCATTAATGTATATCAAACCCAGTTCACCTTTGTATTTGTAATCCAAGTAATAATTTGGAAAGACACAAATGTAATCAGTTTTGAACGTTATCTCTGTTTTGTTTTGTTTAATATGTTTATGACATGCATATTAACCTGAAATCGAACCCTATTGAAAAGGCTAACAGCTTAACCACTACACCACCTTGCCCTTGTTTCTTAGTTTGACTCGTTCTAGGCATCAGACCTGGAAATTGAGTTAAGACCACCAGTACAAGAGCTAAAAGTGCTTAACACTGCAACACAAAATGGATAGCTGGTAACATTATACAACCGGAAATGATTATATTTCTGTTAGCAATGCATTTTTTGTCATCAGCCTACTGTCTGAGCACTGACAGCAACACAGTTTAGTTTAGAACAAGTGAGTGTGTGTGTATAGATTATTAGCCTCAAGTATTTAAAGCTTGTTGTGTGTGTGTGTGTAGCGACCATCTTGCCCCGGTAACCACTGAGCATTTTTTGTGTTTTAGCTATCCTCTTTAACCAATCAATTAAATATAGTCTACTCTTAATTCTTGAATCGATAAATCAGAGTTTGTGTGTACACCTTTCGTCATTTATTAACCCATACCTACAACCTATACTCTCTCTATACTGCAGTTTGATCTGAAAAACAAGTTTCAATGGTAAAAGACTTGTCAATCACCATACATGTAGCCTACACTAATTCTTTCTCTACCTAGCTATGTTTCATCACACACATGGTAAACATCTCACATGTTCGTATCCGATTATTAGTTTATAAAATCTCAGGTCGATGACCTTGATGTATTGGGTATTTTGGGTAAATTCATTGGCCATGGGAAAGGGTTGACCATTCTAAGTCCTATAACACCTCACATGTAGATATTCGATTATTAGTTTATAAAATATTAGGTCAATGACCTTGCTGTTTTTTGAATCCTTTGGGTGAATTCGTTGGTCATGGAAAAGGGTTGACCATCCTGAGTCCCATGACACCTCACTTGAGCCTCTCTGATAATTAGTTTACAAAATCATAGGTCAATGACCTTGCTGTTTTGAATCTTTTGGGTAAATTCGTTGATCATGGAAAAGGGTTGACCATCCTGAGTCCTATGACACCTCACTTGACCCTCTCTGATTATTAGTTAGCGACATATCAACAAAAGTGTAGTTAGACCCTTTTGACATAAATAAATAATATATTCAAAAACAGAATGTCACCTCAAGTCCAACGACCTCTCATACAGGTCCCTAGCCTTATTGATTCATGAGATATTAAAAATCTAATGACCTTAGATCTTTTGGTTAAATTCGTTGGTCATGGAAAAGGGTTGACCGTCCTGAGTCCTATGACACCACACTTGACCCTCTCTGATTATTAGTTAGCGAGATATTAACAAAAGTGCAGTTAGGTCCTTTTGACATAAATAAATAATATATTCAAAAACAAAATGTCACCTCAAGTCCAACGACCTCTCATACAGGTCCCTAGCCTTATTGATTCATGAGATATTAGTTTTGGATCTTTTGGTAATTTTTTTAAAAATAACTCATCTATAAATCATTATTCAAAAAGTCCGCCCGCTTACAAAAAAAAAAAAAAAGTGCGCATGCGTAAAAACAAAAAACAAACATGTTAATTCATAGTAGCAATCGGCTCTTCACATGCGTTTCATGTAGAACAACGTTTAATTTCATCATAGCATTAGGGACCATGGGCTAGTCCGTAGGAACCAGGCCAAAGGGACCCGTCCAGAGGGATCAGTCCAAAGGGATAAGGACTCGTCCACAAGGACTTGTCCACAAGGACTCATCCACAATGACTTGTCAACAAGGACCCGTCCACAAGGACCTGTCCACAAGGACTTGTCCACAAGGACCTGTCAACAAGGACTTGTCCACAAGGACTCGTCCACAATAACCCATCAACACGGGCCCGACAGCAGGGGGCTCGTCAACAATAACAGGGGCTCTCACCTCAAGGCCTAACATGCCCCTCTTTGATTATTGGTTTGCAGAACAACGTTACATTCCATATCGGCATTCAAACTCTCACATGTTGCAATTGGAAAGAGAGATTCTCTAAAAAATTCAATTTAACCCTCTAGTAGGGGTAGGTTTTATTTTTGGGGTTGAAATATGTTGTCCATTGGAAAGGGGATGTCAGCCCGAGTTCAATGACACCTCATTTGTCAAAATCCGACCATAAGTTCGAGAGATATCGCACCACCGCCATCTTGTGTGGAGGGTGTGGAGGTGGAGGGGCCAGAACCGATCAAAACACACTACTCGAGTGGAAAGATGTTACACATCAAACAAGTAGTTCCGTGAAGAACTATACAGCCTATTTTCATATATCCTACTTATGTTAATTGCCTCTATCTACATACAAAATTTCAGTTTGATTGCTATAATAGATTCGTAGATATTGAGAACCGACTAAATATTTCGGATGGTCGCCATGTTGGATTTTATATATGTAGATCCTAGAGTTATGTACTGTTACATGAAGATTATTGTGTACGTGTAGCATTCAAACTTCAATCGCATGATTAGGACACAAGAAGTAACAAGGAGATTTTATAATTTCGCACAGCTGCCATCTTGTGGTTATGGAAACTATTGAAATAAATTAGATGCCAGTGGATTAACATTCGTATAAGGATTTACTGTACCAAGTTTCACTGCACTCGGATAGTTAAATTACGAGAAACGTCCATGTGAATATTTATTCTTCGCGTCGCCGCCATGTTGGATTTGTGATCACCAGGTTAGTTAAAGTTCTATAGGTGAACTTAATTTCATAGCCCCTATGAACATTAAAAAAATCAGTTTGATTGCTATAATAGATTCGTAGATATTCAGAGCCGTCTAATTATTTCGGATGGTCGCCATGTAGGTTTGTTAAATGTATAGGCCACAGAGTCATGTACCATTAAAGCAAAATTATTGCGTAGGTTCATTATTCAAACTTTCACATCGATCGCATGATTACGACACAAGAAATAAAAACTAAATTTTAAAATTCGCACAGCCGCCATCTTGAGGTTATGTAAACAATTGAACTAAATTAGATACCAGTGTATTACAATGTGTATACACATTTCCTGTACCAGATTTCAATGCGGTTGGAACATTAAATCGCGAGAAAGGTCTATTTAAAATTTTCAAATTCGCTTGGTCGCCATGTTCGTTTTGTAGTTAACCGGTTTAAGAAAGACTTATAGATGAACTTCCAGTAGTGCCCTCTATCTTCGTACAAAATTTCAAGGTGATACCGCTAATAGTTTCAGAGTTATAGAATGCCGGTGAAATATTTCGCACATCCACCATCTTGTGGTTATGTAAACAATTGAACCAAGCTAGATGTCGGTGCATTACAATGTGTATAAACATATACTGCACCAAGTTTTATTGCGTTTGGTTGGTTAAATCGCGAGAAACGTCTATTTAAAAGTCGCAAATTCGCGTGGCCGCCATGTTGATTTTGTAGTTACCAGTTTTTCAAAAGTCACATAGGTGAACTTCTAGAAGTTCCCTTTATAACCGTAAAAAATTCCAGGGTGATATCGTGAATAGTTTCGGAGATATTGAACGCTGGTGAAATATTTCGCACAGCCGCCATGTTGGATTGGCGAGACGTAACAAAATTTGAAGGGCACGGTCGGGGTTTTCCGGAATAGTGCTATGAACTTACCGAGTTTCATTGAAATCGCTCCAGCCGTTTAGATTTTATTAGGGGGGGGGGGACACACACACACATGAATCACACACACACATACGCACACACACACGGACAAAAGGTGATCTCATAAGCCTATTTTTTTTCCTAAATTAAAATAGGCTAAAAATAAAAAATAGCCATGTACAGGGCTAGAATGAAATTACATATTTCGTTATTACACAGATATACATATTGTTTAAAGTTATATCCATCGATTATGTTGTCCTATATTCAAATTAAACACATTTATATTACACTAGTTGAAACCCATCAAAACATGACGGTCGATGGGAAAATATTTAATGAAGGATTCTCTTAAATGCATTTTATAACGATTACTTTTTGACACTGTTGCAACATTAAGGGCGTCGAAAGATCGACTTCACAACATATAACTGGCCATGACTGAAACCTCAATGAGGCAAATAGAGGCCTATACGTTCTAGAGTTTCCCATTGAGCTTTATTGATTGTGATAAAGTACGCCAAGCGAATTGGAAATTGGAAAATGGAAGTGTTATATCGGATGATGTTAAATCAAGTCGAAGGATTAAAGCTCTCTTCCCAATTTATCTGCACTTATTATTTCCAAATCCATGCAATTTTCATACATATTTCTTACAATTAATCTGGTTCCATTTAGGAGCCCTTGGGAAACGTTCAAATTTATAAGGAGCATAACTATGGCTCAAACGTTTAGAGTACCGGTGAGAATATGTGGAGGGAAATCTACTTAATTCCAAGGAATTCAAAAATTCTGTAGGAAACTGAAGTAGCAATTTCAACTTCAGTAATCTGTTAACGCTGGTGTATATTTTTGAACTACTGGATATCAGTTCAATGAATTTAAAATTAATTTCATTACAGTGTTCAATTTTTGGTACAAGAATGCAAACTTTCAATACATTTATTATATCCTTCGCAGAAGTTAATGTTTCGCCGTAAATCTCAGTCACGATACCATCATGAGTTGGAAGTCAGGCTGGTAATTCAATAACATTTGATTCATTACCATCCACAGAGGGGTAGTCGTCGTTAACTTGTCCCATAAAATCAGAAAATTGTATTTTATCTGGTTTCGATCGCGTGTTTTTATGTACGCGGCGTATTTTGGAGAAAGGCCAGAGAGAAGAGTATTTACTACAATTCTGAATAACTGTTTGGCGAGAAGTCACAACAGACAAAACTTACCTGAGGTCTCTTCCAAGAACAATCAATATCCCATCAAAAAATAATAACGTCGTTACGTAAAAGAGACCTATCTATTAGAAGTAGATTCACTCACGAAAAGTTTATGTCTTTCAGTCGGTCAACACGAGTTTTTTCCTAAAGAGATGTGTTATTTCCTAATCCTGAAAAAAAAAAACATGAGATAGGGAATAACCCAACATAATTGAGAAAAACTCCTGTTGACCAATTGAAAAGCATCAAACTTTCGTTTACTAAGGCAACAATGAAAATGGCTTCAAACACCTTAAACCGATTTGCTCACATGATTGAATAAATATATGCCATTGTGGCTTCGCCCCAAATTATGAGGCATGATAATCCTATATCGTCAGCAGGATTGCAATTAAATTTTATCTAGACATTATATAATAATAATATCGTATAGTCTAGGGTTCCGGGTGCAAACTTTGTTATTTTACGCCCATAGGGCAACTTGCATGTTGACCATTGTTGTTCCTTTTAGCACTATGAAAGTCAAGGAGGTTAGATATCTAAGCTCCTTGACACTATAGCGCTTTCTAGTAGAGGAAGGAGGAACTTATGTATTGGCGTAAAATCCCGAGATTAATTTTGCCTTTATGAACACGGTCTACTGAATTCTGGTTGGTTGGTTGGTTCTTAAGTTTAGGGGCTGCGACAACGCGGTCATGTAGCCCCGTGTACTTTGGGTGTGTGTAGAATCTGTCTGATAACCGGTGTTAATTGTGATGACTGTATTAGTGTGTGTTATCTGTTATTTTAATTTAAGTACTGCAACTTAGAATTTTTCAAATAGTTCCTACTTTTGCAGCCAAGCGCCACCGTCAACGACTACTAGGCTAAGTTCACAACTCAGCTGCTAGACGCCACCGCAGTCGGCTCTTGGCAACGAACTTAGAAACCTAAGAGCGTTGTTTACAATAACCTATCCAATTTAGCTTCACACAGGTGCAATTAGTGGAAGGTTCTTTAACATGCCATAAATCTATGACATGGGACCGCCGGCTTTACTTCCCCTCCGAAGGAAGGCATACTGAGGGATTTTTAACGCTCTTAAAAAATCCGACGGCTTCGGCCGGGTTTGAACCCGCTATCTTGGGCATAGAAGCTCATCATGCTACCGACTACGCCACCGAAGCCGCACTACTGAATTCTAATGGGTCTTTAAAATGCAACAACGTATGACATGCGTGTCGTCATTGTTGTCGCCTTTCAAAAATGAGTTACCATGGCCAGGAGCGAACCTGCAAGCTTGGGCAAGCATCTAGACACTGAACTTTCATTTAAGTTGAGAGGTACCTTGAGTGCTGAATGTACGGCTTATGCTCTTGCAAAATATTGTATAAATTGTGAAGTGTGCCCTCCCTGATACAAGAATTCACTTGAATTACAGATCTGACTTGATTAGCTTCTGAGGAGTCTAATATAACACAACTGGCCGTTAGAACTGTCGCTTATATTCTTGGAATATAAGAAAGAAATGCAATGATGTCATATTCCAGAAATTAAAAAAAATATGGACCGTATTCATGTGGCACGATAACATTGGCACCAACGGGAACAAAGTACACAGCTTTGTTGTATTGCCAAATATTATCTCTAAAATTCCTTGAGATATCATCTCCAGTAAAATATTGTTTCAGACTGTCAGGTATTTTATATTCTGGCAGATCAATTTTACCATTACAACAGCAAAGCCAAAGTAACCAAGCGTTGACTTCTCGCAAGAGAAGTACAATTCAGAACGTTGTTTAAATTTGTCCGTCAAGGACGCTACACTGTACGACATAATATCTGGAATTGTTTCTGAAATGGCATATTTATTTTGGATTTGGAAAGGGCTTCGTGCTTCCTTCGATTTCTCACTTATTTGCATCTGTTTTTAGTTTACAGGTCAATGCTTGTTTTCGTCGAAAGGGATTTTCATAGTAGCATCTCTCCCCAAATTAAAGTCGTATTCGATAACACTATATTGTCCTGCATCAACGGAGCCGTTAAGTATTAAATGGCAAATGATACTTCCATTGTTAACATCAACAGTGTGGTTAGAATGTAGTCCTACTCTAAACAATAAACAATTGGCTTATACTGTACAATGAAGTTCACCATGACCAGCGTATTCACCGTCCAGAGACTATCATACTCAAGTTGTTTGCTGAGGAGAATGTGATGAGTCTGATCGCCAATAATAAAATCCTTATAATTAATCCTGCCAGCAACAATTATTGCAATAGTTTGCAAACGCAGCTCACAATGACGTTCTCCATTTTGATATAAACAGTACGAAACTGCTCTAAACAAGAAATTTCCATCACCTGTTATAGGTACATCCCATTGGGTTTCCATGAGAGTAAATTATGCAGGAGGGCATAGAATCACTTCGCCAACTACTGGAATGAGCATAAACTCACTTCGCCAGCCACCTTAATAGAAGCAGTTTTAGAATTCAATCTCCCGTATATGACAAACATCGTATTGGCACAAGGAAGTATATTCTTAAGGCGAAGATATGGGTTAGATTCCCTGCTCTGCCAAGAAAATTAATTCTGGCCATAGGGCTGGAACCGGGGTCACTCAGCCTCGAGAGTTAAAACTGAGGGGAGGTGGGATCGATTCCAACTTCAACCATCTTGGATGTGTTTTTTGTGGGCATATATATCCATGATGATACAATTTTCTAAATATTTCATAGTTGGTCTGTGTTAAAATTGTATTGTATGTAGACAACTCCAAACTGTTTATCAGTGCAAAGAAAATAAATGTTAAAAATTCACTATTTTGTTGCTGCGAAGGTGTAGGTCCTTTTCCTTTAAAGACCTCTGCAAATCTACAGGCTTTCGTCAGAATGCTTTACGAAGTCAATCGGTTAAGCCATTTTCTCGATCTCGCGGTAACAAAAATCACCTTAGTGTTTGAAATATATAGAAGACTAGCTATTGCACCCGGCGTTGCCCGGGAGGTGTCTTTATATGTCATAGAAAGATTCATGCCAATATATTTCGCCGTGTGTATTCATTTTGCCATTAAGTGAGTTTAGAACATGGTTCTCCTCGATTCTGATGTTACTCAAGTTCAATATTAACTCACTGTAAATAGTCGAAAAGTACAGTAGGGCTACTGGGGAGTACAATAACGTAGCGGGGAATACAACAATAGTAAAAAGTGATGTATACACACAATTCCTCGAGAACTCAGTCTCACAATTACTTTCCTGATAGTGTTTATTTTTGATTTAATGGGGCCCGCTATTCTTATGGCATAGTATCATTACTTACTGTTTGGTTCTTCCAGAAAATTATCACATAATAATATATATTCGTAGTTTAATTACCGTATGTTATTGACATGTTATCAACTAAATTCACAATTTAACATCCGGTTCCATTAGCATAGTCATAGAGCAGGATAATTACCAATTGCAATATAATAACCCGAATAACAGAAGGAAATATTATTCATAGAACAATCTGCATTATCACGCAAAAGTTATTGTATTCCTTATTTGTAATACAAAATAGAGCTGGTAGACGTAGACACTGTCAACAATAAAAGAATGCATTATGATTAATAAAACATAAACGTCAACATATCAGTAGTAGAACACACCTTAAAGGAGAGTATAAAACTTCGATTCTAGTAGATGAAAATGAAAATCCACAGCCTGCTTCCAGTCTCCGACCGGGTCAGGAATGGAAATTCTAGTAGATATTACATACAATATATTACGCATTATACCTTTCGTCATAAGGTAAAGATTCAAAATCTCCCGTAACAGCTTCGGCTTTAGAGTACAAGATTAGACCGAAATGTCACGTAGGTTTCTGTGACCTAAAGACTGAAGGTTAAATAAAATTATATATTGTGTTGTTTGAGTCTTCAGTCTTTTGACTGGTTTGATGCAGCCCTCCATGCCTCCCTGTCTTGAGCTAATCGTTTCATCTCTACATAGCTACCACACCCTACATCCGAAGCAATCTGTTTAACATATTCTAACCTTGGTCTACCCCTACAGTTCTTGTCCTCAACCCTTCCTTCCATAACTAAGCTTTCTATTCCTGGGTGTCTTAGTATGTGTCCTACCAACCTATCTCTTCTCTTCAATAGCAGTCGCCAGAAACATCTCTCCTCTCCCACTCGTCTTAATACCTCTTCGCTTGTCACCCTATCTACCCACCTGATCTTCATCATTCTCCTGTAACACCACATTTCAAATGCTTCAATTCTCCTCTTTTCTGCTGCACCAATAGTCCAAGTTTCACTTCCATAGTGCGCCACGCTCCAGACAAAGGCTTTCAAAAATGACTTCCTAATGCTTACATCTATATTCGATGTCAACAGATTCCTTTTTTGTAGAAAGGCTTTCCTTGCCTGAGCCAACCTACTTTTTATATCCTCTTTGCTTCTTCCATCACTGGTTATTTTGCTTCCTAAGTAACAGAAGTCTCCTACTTCCTTCAGCTTTTCACCTGCCAATTTGATGTCCATAGAGGTTTCCGTTTTATTTCGGCTGCATTCCAGTATTTTTGTTTTACATTTATTAATTTTCATCATGTATTCATTCTGTAAGACAGAGTCCATACCATTCAAAAACTCATTCAAATCCTCAGGTGTGTCGGCCAAGATGACGATGTCATCAGCAAATCACAGAGTTGAAATTATTTCTCCTTGAATCTTCACTCCCACTTTAAATTTTTCTCCAATTTCCTTCAATGCTTGTTCAATGTAAAGATTGAAAAGTATGGGTGATAAGTTGCAGCCTTGCCTTACACCTTTCTGAATACCAGCTTCTCTCTCATGTCCTTCAGCTCAAATGACTGCTGTCTGGTTTCTGTATAGATTGTAGATCACCCTCCTATCCCTGTACTTTATTCCAATAGATTTCAAAATGTCAAACAATTTAGTCCAATCAACGTTATCAAAAACCTTTTCTAAGTCTACAAATGCCATGAACGTTCTCTTATTTTTCCTTATTCTACCTTCCAAAATCAGCCAAAGACTTAGTACAGCTTCCTTTGTTCCTACATTTCTCCTGAAACCAAACTGGTCTTCACCCAACTCCGTTTCTATCTGGCTTTCCATCCTCTTGTAAATTATTCTAGACAGGATCTTTGAAGCAAGAGTAATCAAGCTGATTGTACGGTAATCTTCACATCTGTCAGCTCCCACTTTCTTCGGTATAGGGATAATAACATTCTTCTTGAAATCAGGGGGTACCTCAACTGTCTCATAAATCCTACACACGAAGTGAAATAACCTGATCAGACCTTCATCTCCTATGCAGCGTAGCAACTCAATCGGTATATCATCTATGCCTGGTGCTTTGTTCCTGTTTAAGTCCTCCAATGCTCTGTCAAATTCTGATCTCAATATTAAATCTCCTTTTGCACCCTCAAGTTTCCTCCTCCCTTTCCATTACATGATTCTCAATCTCTTTTTCCTTACACAAATACTCTATGTAAGCTTTCCATCTCTCAACCTTTTCTTCCCTATCTGTTAGAGGCTTTCCATTTTTGTCCTTAATATTACAGCACTTGGTCTTCTTTTCCCCAAAAGTATTCTTAATCCTTCGATAAGCTGTGTCTACTTTTCCTAATTTCAGACAATTTTCTATACCTGCACATTTCTCTTTCAACCATTCTTCTTTCGCTTCCTTGCACTTCTTGTTAACCTCATATCTCAGATGTTTGTATTCTGCCTTCCCCTTTTCATCTCTTACATTCTTGTGTTTCCGCCTTTCATCCATCAATTCTAGTATATCCTGAGTGATCCACGGTTTTTTACCTATTCTTTCTTTCCTACCACTGTTTTCTTCTTCGGATTTTGTTATTTCATTCTTCAAAAGTGCCCATTCGTTTGCAATTGAAGTTGGTTTAGGGTTTTTCATTAGTCCTTCCTTTATACTCTTCTTGAATCATTCGTTTACATCCTTCTCTTTCAGTCTGTCTATTGACCACCTTTTTGTCTTTTGACTTTTCTTCAGTTTCCTCAACTTCAATCTGCATTTCATTACAACCTGATTGTGGTCAGAGTTTATGTCAGCACCAGGATATGTTTTGCAGTCCAAAATCTGGTTTCGAAACCTCTGCTTGACCATAATGAAGTCGATTCGGTAACGCCCTGTATCTCCTGGTCTCATACATGTGTATATTATTCTATTGTGGTTATTGAATAAGGTGTTAGATATGACCAACTCATGCTCGGTGCAGAATTCCATCAGCCTGCTTTCTCGCTTATTCCTTTCACCTAATCCGAAATCTCCTACTATATTCCCTTCTCTGCCTTTTCCTACCACAGCATTCCAATCTCCCATTACTATAACATTTTCATCACCCTTGATATACCTCAGAATTTCATCTATTTCTTCGTAGACCTTTTCAACATCTTCATCATCAGCTTGACTGGTAGGCATATAGACTTGTACAACTGTGGTGCACGTAGGTTTAGTATTGATTTTTGCTACAATAATCCGTTCACTATATTGCTCATAATATTCCACCCGCTGTTCAAGTTTCCTACTCAATATGAGACCAACCCCTGCTTGGCCATTGTTTGATTTAGTGCTAATGACCCTATAGTCACCTGACCAAAAGTCCTGTTCTTCCTGCCAGCGCATTTCACTAATCCCAACCAAATCCAACCTCAACCTATCCATTTCCCTTTCTAAGTTTTCTAACCGTCCATATCCTAGCAGACTTCTAACATTCCACGCTCCGATTCGTAGAATGTCAGATTTCCTCTTTGTCACCTCTGTGATGTAAAACCCGTCTCGAGTAGTCCCCACCCGGAGATCCGAACGGGGGACTAGTTTACCTCCGGATTGAAATTTTACAAGGGAGGAGGTCATCATCACATGTAATTATGCATAGAGAGGTGCATATCCTCGGGAATAGCATTACGGCTGTAGTTTCCCGTTGCTTTCAGCCGTGCAGCAGAACGCATTATATATTGTACCCAATCGACATCATATGGAACATGTGTTCGTATCCCAGTTAACTCACGGTCTTTCGAGGTATGGGACGATCATGCCCACCATACGATCACATGCTCAGGATTTGAGTCTGTCAGGTGACTACTCTACTTGAAGGAAACAACATATTCCTAATTATAACATTTAATGATAGAAAATCATGGCCATACAACATAAAACACAAACAAAAGATACTTTACATTTACTTCCCACAACGGAAATCAAAGTTATCTGTGAGTCTCTCCTTAAAATTAGTGTTTCACCGCACTCAAGTCTATTCAAATCATCCTATTATTGATACTCTCTGACATTTGCGAGTGTCCATAGTGTTCTTCATGTGGCACAATTTAACACAACTGGAATATCACAACATAATAAACACAAATTATCTTTAAATGACATTACATCTGCATTTATTAAACATTTATCCGTTTTACACGGGGCATTTACCTTCAGTAACATTAATTCATTATCTTATGCCTTAATTAACAAGTGTCGTGTCGTGCAAATCGTATTCCTTTTCCCATCAATTTGAAACGCTGAAGTAGTACACTTTCCCTTCCAAAATACACATGGATAGAGATGTTTTATAGCTTCACCATACAACGATTTTCTGGATCTGGTCAAAACAATATCGTTACAAACGTGTCATGTCATTGAAATTACGCTACCCGTATGAATAAATTAGTGTAAACTGGGCAAATACACTTTACAAAGATGCCTATATTAATTTGGTACAGTATTCCTCCTCAGAATAACTGGGCCAAATATTATCCGATCACAGCGTTCCAACATGGTATGTGTGTGGAAATAAAGCATTTAATTCAATTGGCATCATCACAACAATCATATCTTAATTACTTTTCGAAATATCGAGATTCTTCAGTGTCCCACTACGCTTTTAAAATAAAAGGATCAGTTCAACAGACTTCCTTTCCAAGCGGACAATAAATTAGTTTCGGCTGCCAGAGAAAGATGGCCGCCGGTCTAGTGGCCTTCCTGCCACCCCATCTGGCTTCTCGCAAGGTCAAGTTTATTTACTGGTGCAGTTACACTAGAGGTACCCTGAGTGGGTTGTGTCCCTAGTAATTGAGTCATTCTAATTATTTAACACCTACATTTAGAGTATAATGGGCTCAACTCGGCTCCTAATTAATATTCATGGCAGGGGATGGATCACGGATAGCTTTGCCGTTCTGTAGCGACATTAGTGGCTCTGGCGCGCATCTCAAGTGAGTATCAAAGTTCTCTCACTGGTGCAGCTGCCTATAACAAGAGGAAATCGGCGTTTCCTATACGACGAACCATTAGTCTTACCTCTAAGGGCAGATCAATTAATATATGGGCTCACACAGGGTCTCTAATAGTTATCCCTGGTGGCAACAATTCTGCAAACGGTGGATACAGACAGCCTCTGTCCCACTTCGTTGCGAATAATACAAGTATGTTCCAAGGCGATACCAGCTCGTAGATATCGAAGATTATCCGACTAGATTCGCCTAACGCGCAAGCTCTGTTTGGATGATCCCCGCAACTTATTGACGTAAATCTCTTGATTCTACGTTACTTGCTCGCTGTACGCGGCTCAAACAATACTTCTTATAGATGACTCAATTATTAAAGCACTCACGTCCTCTCTGCAATTACTCATAAGCCAAAGCTTTATGTAGCTCCCAAAAACAAGTATAAATTTACTGGCTTACATTAACTACCTTAATGGTTCTCAAATACAACCCTGTAGAATTTACCATATTAAACATTCATTCAACAATTCAATGACACTGAAAAAGTCTCATTATCTCGATATTTTACGTTTCTTTCTTACTGTTTACTATAACACAATACTCTTACGTTAGACATGACACACTTTGCACGTACTCTAGGCCTGACATGCCGATTATTTTATTCATTACTGTTACCGACCCCAGATTATTATTATTATTATTATTATTATTTAAAGTTACCGTTACTTTCATCATTGTTTTACGCCAAAATGGCCGTAAACAAATCATCCTCCAAGCCATATTTTACCAAAATACGAGGGATGTGAGCTCGTACATAATGAATGTTAATTCTTAGTCTTAGAGTGATGCTTCGTTGTATGGTGAGCTATTTAATCATATCAACATATTAAATTTGTACTCACTTTCATTTTTACTGGGTTAGTCCAGCACGCCAGCCATGAGCCTACCATGATGCTTAGCTTAAGCCATCATGATATCTATCACACGACACATGGTATACACTTCACATAATTATGGTAATCATATTTTTCATCACTGGCTTTTCTCACTTTGACACAATACATATTATTTTACCATACACATAAACACTTTTAAAAATCACTGTAATATAACTTTATATACAATTCCCGCACTATTTCACACATGGATCCTTGATTGGACTCCAACTATCGCCTGACCTCAGAGATGCGATGCAGCTAACTCCTGACAACCGCTGGTCTCCATGAAAGTCTATCTTGCGTGTGTGTGTGTGTGTGTTCGACTCCTGTCACCTACAGTTTATATCTCCTCTACTGCAATTCTGTTCAATCCTATGTCACGACTATTTGTGACGCCTTCCAGGCTCCCGTAACTGTAGTGATCCTGACAATAATGTGGCATTTTTAACTATGACAACACCTCCTGGTATGTTCACTGTCCATAGACATCCTAAATTATCCCTACGCTGTACTGAATTTATACTCGCGTATGTTATTGGTTAAACGTCTGCTGTAGACTAAATCTTACACGATGCATAATTACTGTTGTGAAGCTGCATGATGCGCTTCCATTGTTCTCCAAATACATTTGAGCGTCGATACATTATAAATTCGCGCACTTTCTTGCGTGATCTGGCAGCGTGTTAGTTCACGTGTTGAGTCAAGACGAACTGAAGACGAACTGAAGACGAACTAACTTCCCTGCGAAGCTTTCCCTATATAAGGCTTTCTAGTTGAAACATAGTCCACTGGACATTCAGGACCGACTCCCTTCTTGAAATAATACATTTCCAGAAAAGTGAAGTATAACTCTCGTTTGTCTAGGTGTGGAGGTCCCAAAATCACTCGCGTGCAAGCGATCGCTTCGGCCAATTAATTACAATTAATTGCCTTCTTCCATGGCGTCATGACGCTATCCTGGTAATTCCCCCTCTGCTGATCTCCAAAACCTTCCTCCCGAGCGGAAGCAGTCTGTGCAGAGGCCCGTTTATAGATGTAGGCTTTAATTTAGGCGTGAGAACACTCCTAAATTATCTTTCCAAGAATATATTCACCTAGGTGTAAGTTTTATTTCATTTCAATGCTCCAATTGGCTGTAATCAATTAATTTCTGTGGGCGTCTGCCCCCTCTCCACTCTTATGCCTTGTGAGACGGTGGATCCCAGAGTCATTAATCTTGAGCTGTTCCTGCGGTCCAGACGAAAATTAGTTCCTTGGCGTCACCTAAAAACGCCCCTTCGCTAACTACGATTTGTCAACCGTCAAGCTGGTTTGCTTCCTTGCATTCAGGCTTCTAAAACGTACATGGGCTTTGTATTTTCTTGCACTGATCCACCTTAAAAGCTATGATATTCCCGTTCTAGCCGTGAAATCCTGCTATTATGATTATATGCAGATATAACTCATTGCTCTTCGGGTTCCCTGTAGCTGTTCCCACTCAGAGATCAATGATTCGATTCTGGGCAGAATCATGGGCCTGGTCTTCTTTGATAAGACCCGAGTTCGATGCCAGTCTGCCGTGTCTAATTGGGCACAATATAAAATGCAAAAATAATTTAGACGACCACGTCGGCACGTGCATTAACGGCCAACATTTTCGGCTTTCACCTTGGAGGTCTGAGTTTGAATCCCGGATCTGCCAAGAAATTTTAATTCTGGTGTGAGAGCCGGAATGGGCTACACTGCACCTCCCGAGGCAGAACTTGGAAATTGTTTTCGGTGGTTTCCCAATTCTACTCCAAGCAAATACCGCGATAGCTCCTAACTGAAGGCCACAGAAACCTCCTTTGCAATCCTCATTTGAATTACAAATACACTCACTAATAGCCATCACAGTAGCACATGCTATCAGAAGAATTCCATACACACTCAAGTTAATGGGGCTATATTATCATTATGTAGCAAAGTCTCTAAATTAATCAACAACAGAATCTTTTAAGCTCAATCTTAATACTGAGTTTCATGATGATATCTCCAGTTGTTGTAAACGTTACGCCACATGCAGGGTTTGCCAGTGTATTTCTTTTATAATTTCAATTCCCTACAATGTACCCTGTTAATAACATTTAAAACAAGTAGTTCCGCGAAGAACTATACAGCCTATTTTCATATATCCTACTTATGTTAACTGCCACTATCAACTTACAAAATTTCAGTTTGATTGCTGTAATAGATTCGTAGATATTGAGAACCGACTAAATATTTCGGATGGTCGCCATGTTGGATTTTATATATGTTGGTCCTAGAGGTATGTACTGTTATGTGAAGATTATTGTTTGCGTGTAGCATTCAAACTTCAATCGCATGATTAGGACACAAGAAGTAACAAGAAGATTTTAAAAATTCGCACAGCTGCCTTTTTGTGGTTATGGAAACAATTGAAATAAATTAGATGCCAGTGGATTAACATAAGGATTTACTGTACCAAGTTTGACTGCACTCGGATGGTTAAATTGCGAGAAACGTCCATGTGAATATTTATACTTCGCGTCGCCGCCATGTTGGATTTGTGATCTCCAGGTTATTTAAAGTCCTATATGTGAACTTAAGTTCATAGCCCCTATGAACATAAAAATATTCAGTTTGATTTCTATAATAGATTCGTAAATATTCAGAGCCGTCTAAATGCTTCGGATGGTCGACATGTTGGATTGTTAAATGTATAGGCCATAGAGTCATGTACCATTAAAGGAAAATTATTGCGTAGGTTCATTATTCAAACTTTCACTTCGATCGCATGATTACGGCACAAGAAATAAAAACTTAATTTTAAAATTAGCACAGCCGCCATCTTGAGGTTATGTAAACAATTGAAGTAAATTAGAAACCAGTGCATTACAATGTGTATAAACATATCTTGTATCAGATTTTATTGTGTTTGGAACAATAAATCGCGAGAAAGGTCTATTTATAATTTTCAAATTCGCTTGGCCGCCATGTTCGTTTTGTAGTTAACCGGTTTTTGAAAGTCTTATAGATGAACTTCCAGTAGTGCCCTTTATCTCCGTACAAAATTTCAGGGTGATACCGATAATAGTTTCAGAGATATAGAATGCCGGTGAAATATTTCGCACATCCGCCATCTTGTGGTTATGTAAACAATTGAACAAAGTTAGATGTCGGTGCATTACAATGTGTATAATCATATACTGTACCAAGTTTTATTGCGTTTGGTTGGTTAAATCGCGAGAAACGTCTATTTAAATGTCGCAACTGCGCTTGGCCGCCATGTTGGTTTTGTAGTTACCAGTTTTTCAAAAGTCACATAGGTGAAGTTCTAGTAGTTCCCTTTATCACCGTAATAAATTCAAGGGTGATATCGGTAATAGTTTCGGAAATATTGAATGCTGGTAAAATATTTCGCACAGCCGCTATGTTGGATTGGTGAGACGTTACAAAATTTGAAGGGCACGGTCGGGGTCGCCCGGAAATGTGCTATGAACTTACCGTGTTTCATTGAAATCGCTCCATCCGTTAGGAAGTTATTAGGGGGGACACACACACACCTCACACACCCACACACACGCACACACACACGGTCAAAAGGTGATCTCATAAGCCTTTTTTTTTTCAAAATTGAAAATAGGCTAAAAATACGTATTCAGATATTTATGGTATTCAGATTCTTAATACAAAATGGAGTGTCATGGCCTCTTACAGAGATAGATGGAAACCTGGTAGTCATAGCTTGAACTACTGTTTCTGTGGAGAAAATGGAGTGCCATGGCCTCTTACAGAGATAGATGGAAACAACCCGGTGGTAATTTCTTGAGCTACTGTCTTCGTGGAGAAAATGGAGTGACATGGTCCCTTACAGAGATAGATGGAATCCTGGTGGTCATAGCTTGAACTACTGTCGCCGTGGAGAAAATGGAGTGGCAAGGCCTCTTACAGAGATAGATGGAAACTTGGTGGTCTCGTCCACGGCCGACTAGATGCGAGCTGCGCTCTATACCGGCCTTGCCATTCCCTCCCAGTTGGAACTCATTCATAACGTGTAATTGAAAAATGTCCTCTAGTTGCCGATAGAACGCACTCCCACCTAAGTATAGGCGCGATTAGTAAACAGCTGTTCAATAGGTTTATTAGATGTGTTTCTCACAGTGTTACGTTTAGAACAACGAAGTTTTGTTTCAGTTACAATTATTGTAAGTAGTCGGTATTAATATAATGAATTCCTACGTTGTTTGGAATGTTCGCTGATGAAATTGTAAAATGCTGGGGTAAATTATAAACTATGGTTTGAACGCCGCTGCTCAAATCCAGATGTCATACTGTTGTTTGTCTTTTTGCCCTTTAGGAAGAACATACGAGGTGTGCTTTCCATTCCCGAGTTTACATGAGACAGATATATGTGTGATGATTGTCTTAAAGTGATTTCCCGCCATAACTTTGTTCCGGACACGTTCACTTACGACATTACGACACTCCCCCTCCTTCAGGGGCTTACAACGAGTGGAAGCTGGATAGCGATCAGGAGGCCCCAGCTGAGTTCGCGATTGCTTCCACTTATTTGTGCCGGGGTCCTCTCTGGCATATTAACTGTCGGCCTCCCTTGATCAACTCTTGTTCTCTTCCAACCCTGACGTTATTAGTATATCCGAGGTCTAAGGAGTCTTTCAAATTACCGCCTTAATTGGACCTTGTTTCATCTTTCCAGATACCATCATTCTTCAAAGGGTCAGATCTCTTGCTTTTCTTTTCATCATATATCTTGCCTTCTGCCGAAGGTCATATATGAGGCAGTGTGTCTGTAGCGCCAACACTGGAGGTGCTACACCCTCAAGGGCTCACGGCTGTTGAGTTTGGGATGATACCTGAGCTGGATCAGTTTTTTCCCTTTTTCCAGTTATTCTGGGGCAGACTCTCTCCTATTTCTCTTCCTATCTGCCTTTCATGGCACACCTTTCCAAATACGTCAATTCTCATTTTTTGAGCGCTGAGAGCATTTCTTTTACCTGCATTTTATTTCCCTTATTCCTTCCTTTCTGTCCTTTTGTTCTCCTAATCCGTTATTTGGTTGTAAGTTGTAGTTATTTTTAGTTCTAGTGTTCATTTTATCATCATTTTTCATTTTCACCCCAAAGAATTAGAAGCCTATAACCTCCATGTTAGGCACTTAAACATCAACTATCATCGTCAAATTACAATTTCAGCAATATCTTTTCCGACAATGAATGAGTGAATGAATGAATGAATGAAATGTTTATTGCAGCAAAATAGCCAGATAAAATACATAATACGTCTGAAAATAATATTATTTGCCTATATCTAATCACTGCACAGTTTCGTTAGTGATATTGAGCTTTTTTTTTTGCACATATTCGCATGATATCGGGAACATTGATTATGACATAATTCACACACACAGTCCTCATTAGGATAATGGAATCTATTGTTGGTGCATAGCTTGTGGTGAAACCCATGTACTGCAAATCGTGTGATGGCGTAGTTTATAGTTGGCCTGTATCAAGTTTTGTGTCAGTATGCCGTCTGTTATAAAAAAAACTCGGTGCAAATGTTGTTCTTTTTTCAAGTAATATTTGAATGGTTTTCTCATATGCCTTTGCGTTTGGAAGGTGCAACTGCAACGTCATATCTTCTATGAAGAAGTTCTCACTAAGCATAGTATAAGTCTGTCATGGCGGTGCTGTTATTCTTGTTCCCAGCACTCTTTTCATGTAGCGGGCCTTGATTTTTTCTAGTGCTAAGAGGTCTGTGACAGTAAGAGTATCCCATATAATGTTGAGTCCGTAGGTAGCTATTGGCATTATTACAGTTTGGAAGAGAATCTTTCCAGCAATACCAACGCAATATTGCACCAATCACTTTTCTGACAATGAAAACTGAAAGTCTGTTTTAAGTTGTATTCAAAGTGGAAAGAATTTCTTGTATGAAATGTTGGGAATGCATTTCTCAGAGCTCGAATCCTCTCTACTCATTAACCTGACCGCAGCAGCGGTCTTGCCAGCAGCATTGCAGAGAAATTGGTATCACCGATTATGAATATTAATGCGGAAGCCGAAATACCGGTTGCTTCCAAATAACTTCTGTACTAACCACTCAGCAGGAAAGTTCATGAAGTTTTATAAAAATTGAGTGAATCTAATGGAATTCTATTTTAATAAGGTGCAAAGGTATGTTTAGTTTCTGTTATTTAATATCACGCTATTGTATTTTGTGATATAATTTGCATTTTGATATTGCGGAAATTGTATTGACAAATAGTGTCAAGTCTTTGTTATGCTATACTGGGTTGACAGTGCTGTGTGAGCAGTTGAGTAACTAACGGGATTTCATGTAAAGAGCCGCATTTTATATACCGGTAGTGGAGAGCGCTACTCGCATCCAGTCGGCCGTGTCTCGACTTGAGCTACTTTTGCCATGGAAACGATCTGCCTTGCAATTCCTTCATGAGTTAATGTGATTACTTCATTAGCCTTTGCTCGATTGCAAAGGGGCCGAAATCAGAAGAACGAGAAAGACTATCGGAAATTCGTGTAGCCAGCCGTTTCTTCTGGGTCCTAAACTATGTGTATGCAAAATTTGGTTGAGATTGGTGAAACGTTCTAGATTTGTATACGGAACAAATCCACCCACCCACCCACATACATGCATACAGACAGACTTTCACTTTTATATATGATATGTTTCCATTAATCTGACTTTGATATCTACATATTTATATGTAAAAATATATTTTCCCATTTTGAGTGATTTAATGCAATATTAGTATGTATTTTATTCTTAGAAACAAATATATATTATAGAATTGTCGTTTTCAGTGACAGAAAATATGGCAACACAGGTCATGTTTACAGTTATTACATAAATTGCTTTTGAACAATGAATGATTTGTAGTGGCTGTAACAATAGTCAGGTACCGATGCTTATAATAGACCTGGACCTTGAGATGCGCAAGTTTTCGAAACACCCCAGTTTTGAGGAAATGTGTAATGTAAAACTAGAATCAGATACGTATATCTCCTGCTTATAAAGTGAATTTTAAATATGCACCATTCACCTCATGTTTGGTAGAGCGAAGCTTCAGCCAAAACAAATCACTTTTTCGACACAACACTAGAAGCTTCAAGTTTGAAAATGTAAAACATTTTCTGGCACACTGTTATAGTAGCAGAAATAATTCAATGAATGAATGAATGAATGAATGAAAAACAAACAAAAACAGTGAATGAACTGAAATACAATTGAATAATTTAATTTTCAATGTATTTTTTGTATCTAAATGTAACAAAATGTAGTGTTTAGTGATTAAATTAATTTTACTGTCCATATTTTGCAAAAAATATTTACAGCCTGTACTGTACATGTAGCCTATATGTACATATTATGACACTTTTAGTACATATGAATCCTAGCCCTGGCCATGAATTGTACGACGGCTTGTCGAAAAATAATGTACAATATTATTGAAGAGTGTTTTCCTACACTCATCAATTAATCTTTGCATGTAGTTTCATGATTTTCAGTCAGTCAACACGATTGTTGTGGGTTATTTCCTGAAAATCCACAGCCTGCTTCCAGTCGACCGACCGGGTCAGGGAATTGAATGATTGAAGCCCTAATCTAGCCGAAGCCTGTCGCACTCCCCTGGGGCAATGAATAAACGAATGTCACATGAAATGAAATGATAGTGGATAGTTTTTCTGGAATAAAATTGTGATAGGGAAACCCGGAGTACCCGGAGAAAAACCTGTCTGCCTCCACTTTGTCCAGCACAAATCTCACATGGAGTGACCGGGATTTGAACCACGCTCCCAGTGGTGTGAGGTCGACGTGCTGCCGCCTAAGCTACGGAGGCTATGTTAACTCCTAATCCTGAAAAAAAATACATGAGATTAATAAACCCACGTCCACCGTGTCTGCAGATAGTTTGATATCATGGCATCGTGCTGCATGTTAGTGAGCGTCAGTTATGTGGAGTTGTTAATCTCATGTCTTTTTTTTTCAAGATTAGGGAATAACCCATCACATTTGGGTACAATCATGTTGACCGACTGAAAATTGGCTTCAAACACCATAATAATAATAATAATAATAATAATCTTCGCATTTTTAGAACTTAAGTGGTTTTATAGAAAACTTTTTTAACCGCCCAGAGAAGTAACCGTTTACGTTCTAACGTGCACCACGACCGTTGGGGCAGCTATAGTAGGTCCAAACATGTGCAGATTCAAATCCTGGCGCTCATAGTGGCTATCCCGAGTGTCGTTTTGCCACGGTTTTTTCCACACTCCCTCCAAGCAAATGCCCGGATAGTAACTTACTTCAAGTCCCGTGGCAACTACTCTACAGTGACACACACTATCACAGTCATTTCAGAAATACAGGTTGTCAGACAAGTTCAACACACTACTACACGGGGCTGATGACCAAGATGTTCCAAGACCCTAAAATGAATTAACAACTCCAAATAACTGACAATCAGCAGCTACGCTCATTAACATGCAGCACGATGCCATTAGACCAAACTATCTGCGAACTTGGAGGACGTGGGTTTTAACCCCACCGTCGAGCATCCTTGAAATGTTTTTCTGTGGTTCCCATTTTCAACTCAAGGCAAATCCCGGGATGGTACCTTCTAATAGGCCATGGCTGCTTCCTGCCATTTCCTTCCTTAGTTTCATTGATCTTCATTCATTTCATCTTTCGTTTACTCCTCTCATGAGGGTGGAGACAGGTACGGTATCCGACCGTAAAAATTACCCACCAAATATAATAATTCATCACATCTCATCCCTGTCCCCATTTCAAACGGGAATAATAAGCAGTAGGCATACACACATACTGTAGATCTAAATAAGATTACGTTTGATCTATTTCCAAAATATCATAATTTCTATTGATATAGCCTACTGTTCGGAAAACATGTGGTGTAGCGGCTAGCGTTCTTGGCTGTTCGGGTTCGATTCCCGGCTTTACGAAGAAATTTTAATTCTGGTGTAATGGCTGGAAAGGGGTACACTCAGCCTCGTGAGGCAAAACTGGGAATAATAGGGTTCGATTCCCACCTCTGCCATCCTAGAAGTGGTTTTTCGTGGTTTCTCCACAACAACTATAGGCAGATGCTGGAATGGTTCCAAATTTAAGACCACAGCCGCCTCTTTCTCAATCCTATCCCAATTTACTAATACACACACTAGTATAGCCGTCACAATAACGCAGGTTACCACACACATTCCCCACACACCCAAAAATACACGGGGATATATGACCACGATGTCACAGCCCCTAAAATAATCAACAACTACGATATATTGTACGTGAATTGGATAAACGTTTCTGTCCAAACCAACCCGAACAAATGACCCATTTCCTTCGCAGTAGTTAGAAGGGACGAAAAACCAATAACATTATTATTATTATTATAATTATTATTATTATTATTATTATTATTATTATGACTACTTTCCAACCAACCTAACTCAGCGCAGTTTTAGCTGCGCCTGATTTAGAATACATAAACAAGAACATGTCAACTCATTTGATAACGTAATCAAATCTCACAGAAACAAATATTAATGTCTTATCTTAGATTATATTCATCAGACAAAAAAGTAGGTATTCTTTCCGCGTGTGATTGCCTCCCCCCCCCCCCCCCCAATAACTTTTGATCGACATGACCTATGTTGATTGATAGTTTTTGTAGTAAGCTAGTTCCATTTCAATATACCCTATGACGTTAACATTTTCATAGTCACTATCAATACAACACTGCATCGGCACGTACAATTTCACCAATATATCTGGCGCTAATTAGCCTTGAAAAATTTGACTGTACAATATAGGTTGATGTTTCTTTACTGTGTTAGTGGTCATTGAATGAGCATTTATTTTCTCGTGGAATCACATACATGGGTTGATTTTGTTTTGTTTTGGCACCAATGCTTCAGTGCCAAGTTGCAACAATGTTGGGCGCTGCCACTTTTACCGACGGTTGCTGCCTTGCATCTCCTCCCTCGCCCGTCCTCACCACCGCTCGTGCGTAGTCGCGCCTGTTAGGTGAGTAGTGTGAGACCGGCGCTCGTGAAAGACAGTCGCAATATGTAAATTTTCAAGAATTGAAGTTTTACAATATATCGTTGAGTTATTGCTGTTGATTTATTTAGGGGCTTTGCGACATTGTAGTTATATAAACGGACATAGCCCTACCCCTACGTTTGATCTTGGTACAAAATTACGTTCATGTAAAATTTCATCTTAATCGATTGGGTAATTTTTGCATGAAACAGTAACAGACCACTATATTCTTAAGTAGATTCCTCGAGAAAGCTGACTATTGCAATGGGTACCATGTTGCGACTTCAGGAAAATTACCATATCTTCGCGTTTCACATCCCCTAGATCCCAAAACCACCGTCAGTTCAAAAGTTTACATATACTGTAATGCACAGTGAGTCCCGGAATGTTCTACGCAGCGCCTACATGCGTTTGCGAGAGCTAACTACAGCGGTTTTAAGTTGGTAGCACGGCTGCCGCTTGCATCATAACAAATAAACAGTAAACTTTGCACTCACCACAGCCATTCATAACAGATGCTAGAACCATTCACAGTACATCACTGTTTTTCCGTAATCAGTTTGTTTTAATTCATGAACCACGGTAACTTTATAAGGGAACAACTCAAGCTTGTCTCTTACAGCTTTATGTGCTGTCGACTTAGAGATTCCTGTTTGTTGAGCTAATTTTCGTGTTGATTTACTTGGACTACGCAGCATTATATCGGAGATTTCATCAAGTTTTTCGTCAGTTAAAAGCGTAGGCCTACCTTTTCCCGGTACATCGTGAACTGAGCTAGTCACACGAAATTTACTTACCAAATCCCGAACGGTATCACAGTTTGGACACTTTGAATTAGGAAACCGCGCCTGAAATCTTAATTTTACTTTTTCTGTAAACCGATCGCCTTCGCGAAAAAATTATTCCACCTAAAAAAACTCTCTCTTCAGTAGTAAACATTACCGCCTGTATACTGTTGCACTCTTCCAATAATAATCTATCTGAACGCTCGCTGACTGTAATACACACTAAAGACATGCAGGCTCGCGCGCTTATCGCGATACACACCGACAGCTCACACGGGGGAGTCCCGCTTTGAAGGACACAGTGCAGTGCAGCCAACTAAACTCATGACTCAAACACTCACAGCTGTACGTACCCACTGCGGAGAACATTCTCGGGCGCCCTGTATATATTCCTGTGGACACATTATCTACCGTCATATCACGTTAAAATTTATACGTAGAATATAACCATTCAAAATCTCGGTCGAGTTCGTTAAAAGGTGATATTGCACATTGGGAGTCGAAATGGGTGGCATTTTTCAAAAAAGTGAAATATTGCTATAACGTTCTTTTTATGTGAAAAATTGAATCCATTCCAAGTTTGTACTAAAGTCCAAACCCTTATCTCAGTAATGTGTTTCGATAGCACCAACCATTGACCAAAGGGGTGCGAAAAATTGAGTTTTTAGAGAAAAAATGTATAACTCCCTTAATGAACATGGGCGCCATCTTGATTTTGTGCTCGTCACAATTCTGAAAGTCATAAATAATATGTGAACTTGTGTTATAACTAGAGCCCTGCACGGATAAACAAAACGTTATCCGTATCCGCCCCGCATCGGCCCCGCATCCGCCCCGCATCGGCACAACTGTTATCTGCATACGCCCTTCATCCGCACGAATGTTTTCCTAATTTACACGTTTGTTATCCGAATCTACTGGTATTACAATAATATGTTTAGGCCTAGTTAGATAAAGCTTACTAAAGCGACATATTTAGACGTTCGAAGAATTAGTCGTTCTCTTAGGTTATGTATGTCATGTGCTATGTTTAATATGAATATTATACAGCCGATATGCAACCCTTTCCTGTTCGTAATGTTAACTATGCTTAATGACGTAATTTGAATGAGATTAGCTTAAATCATTTTGTCATAAAAAAAAGCCATAACGGAAAAATATGATATGTCATAAACATCCGGGTTCTAATAATGATATTAAACAAGCCTGGTCGGGAAATGAGTTAGCAGATCAAGCTGCAAAAGAGGCGGTATCACTACCACCTCGACCAATGGAGGTACCCGCTAGAGATATTCGCTCTCAGTTACGCCTACAAGTTCTGGCTTTTTGGGAGAGTCAGTGGCTAGCTGACCCACTGCCCAGTAAACTGAGAGCGATCAAGGGAACTACTCGCGTGTGACGGAGTTCCTTCCGGGCCCGGAGAGAGTCCGTCATTTTGTGTAGGCTAAGGATAGGTCATACAAGATCCACCCACTCGTACCTAATGAGAAGGGAAGACCCCCCCCCCCACTTTGTACCTGTGGAGCCGTTTTCACCGTGGCCCACTTTTTCACCGAGTGTGAGGATCTTGCTGACTTACGAAGAAACCTTGGTTTGTAGACGACACTCAAACTTATATTAGCCGATGACGCGGTGGCTGCTGATCGCGTTATCCGCTTTATAAGTGAGAGTGGGTTAGGGCCAGCAATCTAAATTTTCCAGTGAACATTGACTCAACGACTTATTCGTTTTTGAATGATAATGTTTTTGTTTTTCCGTATTTTTTGTTAATTTTTTTAATTTTTATTTTATTTTATTTTTTTTGTTTTTGTTTTATTAATTTTTGGTCCTTTTTAAACTTAAGATGTCCACCTCAAAATTTTAAATTCAATCCAAAATTTTCTATTCTTTAATCTGTGTTAAGAGGGGCAGATGACCTCGTAGTTCCGCCCCTTGAAACAACAATAACTAACTAACTAACTAAACAAGCTCGAATTGTATTCTAAAAATTATCCGCAAATTTTCTCCAAAAATTATCCGCAGCTTATCCGCTAACCGCACAGGCATCCAAATTATATCCGCATGGCGAAATATTTCGGGGATTCCGCGGGTTTGTCCGCGGATATCCGCATCCGCGCAGGGCTTTACTTATAACCTCACACAGGATAAAGAACCTATTGTTCTGTTGGACGGCACATCCACACACTGCTGGGAGGCGAGACCAATCGTAAGGCATATAATGGAAAAGAAGAGCATTGCCAGATACGCAGAATTGTAAGTTCAACGACGATTTCATTGTTATGCAGGTCAATGCAGCACAACATGATACTATATTTTCCTGACGGTCCTTGGTTCTTGTCCCGCATGCCGCAGAGCTGACTGCAGTATAATTATGCCTGTGGAGTGTGAATATTCCCCAAGGGTCGCGCTCAGTCGACACGTAATTAGCATGGACCACTTGATTTATTTACTCTGTGCGTCGCAGCGCGAGTGATCGTGTAAATAGTGGGGCAGGACCTCATTCTGGCAAGGTTTCCATGTCCTGCAAATTCTTTACTTGGGATATCAGTGAAATCCGTTGAGAAAGAAAAATGTCTGTACAGTACGTACTTCCATCCCTCATTATTCCCATATCTACTTTGGTAGGGATGAGGAGAAGCTAGGTTCTACGTAGCGAATGTCTTTAAGGTCGGATGCCCTTTTCGATGCCAAGCACATCATAGGAAATAATGATACTGTAGATTAAACAAGATGTTCGGTAAAGAACATATAGCCTACTTTCTCCTAAATGCACGGGTATTGTTATAACTCTTTGTCCTTTTCAAGTAGTATGATTGAATGTTGGTTGTAGTAGCTTGTTGAAATACAACGTGCTATAGGGATATTAAACATGAATATGAGGTGCCCTTTGCTAGTGCAAACTCTGTACCAAATTTCGTTCAATTCGGTTTCACCGTGTTTGAATTGATAGGGGGAATCGATTTGCACACATACTTGGCCACCATCTGCAAACTATTGGGCTGATATTCTTGCAATTTGGTCTGAATATGTTTCCCACATAAAGATATGGTGTTGCAAAATTTGGTGGAGACTAGATTATTAGGTTGGTCGTAATTACATTTTAGCTTTTAACATTTGTGTGGCCGCGATTACGTTTCCGTCAAGATAGCGGTGATATAAAACATGACACTGAGGAGCCCTTTGCTAGTGCTACCTCTGTACCAAATTTCGTTCCATTCGGTTTCACCGTGTTCGAATTGATAAGGGAAATCGATTTTCACACAAAGATGGCCGCCATCCGCAAAATATTAGGCTGATGACCTATTAGATTGGTCAAAGGATGCTCCCTCCATAAAGGTATGTTGTTGCTAAATTTGCTAGAGATCGGATGATTAGGCTAATCGTAATTTGATTTAAGCTTTGAACATTTGTGTGGCCGCCATTACGTTTCCGTCAAGATGGCGGTGATATAAAACATGACAATGAGGTGCCCTTTGCTAGTGCTACCTCTGTACCAAATTTCGTTCATTCGGGTCCACCGTGTTCGAATTAATAGGGGGAATCAATTTTGACATAAAGATGGCCGCCATCCGCAAACTATTAGGCTAATGGCCTATTAGATTGGTCAAAGGATGCTCCCTCCATAAAGGTATGTTGTTGCAAAGTTCGGTAGAGATCGGATGGTTATGTTAGTCGTAATTTGATTTAAGCTTTAAACATGTGTGTGGCCGCCATTACGTTTCTGTCAATATGGCGGCGATATAAATCATGACACTGAGATGCCCTTTGCTAGTGCTATTTCTGTACCCAATTTCGTTCCATTCGGTTTCACCGTGTTTGAATTAATAGGGGGAATCGATTTTGACAAAAGATGGCCGCCATCCGCAAACTATTAGGCGAATGACCTATTAGATTGGTCAAAGGATGCTCCCTCCATTAAGGTATGTAGTTGCAAAATTTGGTAGAGATCGGATGATTAGCTTAATCGTAATTTGATTTAAGCTTTGAACATTCGTGTGGCCGCCATTACATTTCAGTCAAGATGGCGGCGATATAAAACATGACACTGAGGTGCCCTTTGCTAGTGCTACCTCTGTACCAAATTTCGTTCCATTCGGTTCCACCGTGTTCGAATTAATTGGGGGAATCAATTTTGACACAAAGATGGCCACCACCTGCAAACTATTAGGCTAATAACCTATTAGATTGGTCAAAGGATGCTCCCCCCCATAAAGGTATGTTGTTGCAAAATTTGGTAGAGATCGGATGATTAGGTTAATCGTAATTTGATTCAAGCTTTGAACATTTGTGTGGCCGCCATTACGTTTCCGTCAAGATGGCGGCAATATAAGACATGACACTGAGGTGCCTTTTGTGAGTACTACCTCTGTACCAAATTTCGTTCCATTCGGTTGCACCGTGTTCGAATTAATAGGGGGAATCGATTTTCACACAAAGATGGCCGCCATCCGCAAACTATTACGCTGATGACCTATTAGTTTGGTCAAAGGATGCTCCCCCCTATAAAGGTATGTTGTTGCAAAATTTGGTAGAGATCGGATGATTAGGTTAGTCGTAATTTGATTTAAGCTTTGAACATTTGTGTGGCCGCCATTACGTTTCCGTCAAGATGGCGGCGATATAAAACATGACACTGAGGTGCCTTTTCTAGTACTACCTCTGTACCAAATTTCGTTCCATTCGGTTGCACCGTGTTCGAATTAATAGGGGGAATCTATTTTCACACAAAGATGGCCGCCATCCGCAAACTATTACGCTGATGGCCTATTGGTATGGTCAAAGGATGCTCCCCCCATAGAGGTATGTTGTTGTAAAATTTGGTAGAGATCGGATGATTAGGTTAGTCGTAATTTGATTTAAGCTTTGAACATTTGTGTGGCCGCCATTACGTTTCCGTCAAGATGGCGACGATATAAAACATGACACTGAGGTGCCTTTCGTTAGTACTACCTCTGTACCAAATTTCGTTCCATTCGGTTGCACCGTGTTCGAATTAATAGGGGGAATCAATTTTCACACAAAGATGGCCGCCATCCGCCAACTATTACGCTGATGGCCTATTGGTATGGTCAAAGGATGCTCCCCCCATAGAGGTATGTTGTTGAAAAATTTGGTAGAGATCGGATGATTAGGTTAGTCGTAATTTGATTTAAGCTTTGAACATTTGTGTGGCCGCCATTACGTTTCCGTGAAGATGGCGGCGATAAAAAACATGACACTGAGGTGTCCTTTGCTAGTGCTACCTTTGTACCAAATTTCGTTCAATTCGCATTCACCGTGTTCGAATTGATAGGGGGGGACAGACATTCAGAGTACACACACTCACACACACACAGACACACACACACACACACACAGACTCACACACACACATACACACACACACACACAGACTCACACACACACATACACACACACAGACAGACACACTTTTTTCGCCCTGTGTTGATCTCATAAGTCTACTTTCATTTTTTGCAAAAATCGAAAGTAGGCTAAAAATGAATTGATTTACAACTTTCAGTTGATCAACAGAATTTAAGCAATTTCCACGTGCGTCACGCTGTGTAGCGGCGAGCATTCTAGGATACCACTGAGAGCCCAAAATTCGATTCCCTGCTCTCTTAAGAAATTTAATTCCGGTCTGAAGGCTGAAAGGGAGTTCACTCAGCCTCGTGAGGCATAACTGAGAAGCGGCGGGTTCGATTTCTACCTCAACCATCCTGGAAGTGGTTTTCCGTGGTTTCCAACTTCCAACCTAAGGTACCGGCCGCTTCCTTATCAAATCCTGCCTCAATTACAATTTACATACACTAGTATAGACATGACAGTGACACAGACTATCAGACACATTCTACACACACCCAAGTACACTCGGAAAGGATTTTCGAAGCCCCTAAAGCAACAACATATTATTTTCACAAGGTACAAAGGGTTGTTTGTAACTTATTTAAGGGGCTGCAACATTGTGATCATATAGCCCCGTGTATTTGGGTGTGTAGAATTTGTGTCATAAACTGTGTTATTTTGATGGCTCTACTAGTGTCTGTATTTATTAAATTGGAGATAGGATTGGGAAAAAGGCAGTCGTGGCCTTGAGTTAGAAACAATCTCAGCATTTACCTGGAGTAAAAGTGAGGAATGTATGGAAAACCACTCCAGGATGGCTGAGGTGGGAGTCGAACCCTCCTCTTCTCAGTTTAGGCTCACGAAGCTGAATTTACGCCGCTCCAGCCCACATATCAGAATTAAAATTTCTTGGCAGAACCGGGAATCCAACACCGACCTCCGGGGAAACAACCAAGAACGCTAGCCGCTACACCACGAGGTGGTCGGTAATCTCCACCCAATCGTGTTGACCGAATGGAAAACAGTTAAACTAATAGGTAGTAGGCAACACGGAGAAATGGCTTCTAATATCTCAATATTCTGACCATAATTCATCAATCGAATATTTATTGGCCAGTGGAATCATATATATTTTAAAGAATTGAGGTTTCATAATATATCGTTGAGTTATTGTTGTTGAAGCATTTATGGGCTTTGTGACATGGTAGTTACGTAACCCCATGTACTGGGTGTGAATGTGAAATCTATCGGATAAACTGTAACATTGTTGATGGTTGTACTAGTGTGAATATTTTGTAAACGTCGAAACAACATAAAACCACTTCTAATAAGACAGCTGATGTAACAATCGAACCCATCTTCTCGCAGTTCCGCCTCATGTGGATGAGTACTCACATTTCGGCCCTCAGACCAGAATTACGTTTCTTGGCAGAGTTGGGAATTGAACCCGAATCTCAGGGGTGGCTGCCAAGAATGCTAGCCACTACGAAACGAGGCGGACATGATTCTATGCTTTACCGTGTATTGGTGAAAATGTACGAGCAATTTTTAGCCTACTTTTCACATTTTGCAAAAAATGAGGAAAAAGTAGACTTATGAGATCGATCCGGGAAAATGTGTGTATGTCTGTCTTCTGTCTGTCCTTCTGTCTGTCTGTCTGTCCTTCTGTCTGTCTGGCTGTGTGTGTGTGTGTGTCCCCCTATCAACTCCTAAACGGCTGCAGCAATCAAAACCAAATTTAGTAGGAGTAAAGATGTGCACCGGAATAGCTCACGTCCATATTTGAAAATGATGTCAGTGCTACCAACTGCTAAAAAATCGCAATTGAAATTTGAGCTCCATGTTGGATATCTTGGAAGGTATGAATGGGAGCATTTTCAAAATTGGCACACGTATAGATAATAATATTGCAGTTTAATTTCTAGGAGGCCATACATGGCAGTGTTGCCAAAATGATTATAAACCTGCTGATAGGTCCAATTTTTAAATGCATATAGCTTCTACACTATCAATTGGAATTCAACCAAATTTCGTATGTGCTATGTGTACATACACAGATATGACTGAGCGTATTCTTAAGAGCCTCCAGGGCTGCCAACTGTTAATAAATGCTCTCAATTTTTTATCCAAATACCCATATATCAGAAAGTATGCAAGCCGACAACTTTAAACTATGCACACTTATAGTACCTGACATTCTATATTAATTTGGCGTAACTTATATACGTCAGTGCTACCAACATGATTCTAAGCCTGCTGAGAGGTCCAACTTTAAATACATATAACTTCTATACTATCATTTGGATTCCAACCAAATTTCGTGTGTGCTATGTGTACCATAACAGATATGACTATGCAGATTCTTGAAGGAAGCTTATAGTTTAACGTGACCGTTAATCTCGAGATCATGAGACACGGGACCTCCATTTTACGTGGAATCCGAACCACAGGACATGGCATTTCACTTCGAAAATCTCACATGCATTGACCGGGAATCGAACCCGGACTGCCTTGGTGAGAGGCATTCAGCTAGACCGCTGAGCAACCACGCCCCACACCGCAGATTCTTAAGAGTAACCAGGGCTGCCGACTGTTAATAAATGCTGTCTCTATTTTTGTTACCCTAAAATCAATATATCAGAAAGTATGCAAGCCAATAGCTCTAAACTTTGCACACGTATAGTACCTGGCATTCTAGATTAATTTGGAGTAACTAATATAGGCCTACGCCAGTGCTGCCAACATGATTTCAAGCCTGCTGATAGGTTCAATTTTAAAATGCATGTAACTTCTATACTAACTAATGGATTTCATTCAAAATTGACACAACAATAGATCATATTATTTCAGAGTATTTCTGACCAATACATGTATGTCATTGTTGCCAATATTAATTTACGCGCGCTGTTAGATCCAATGTTTAACTGCTTGTAACGTCCATGCTATCCATTGGACTTCAACCAAATTTTGTATTCTGTACCTTAAGAGATGGAACTAATTATATATTCAGTCATCAGGACTGCCAACTGTAGTTCTCTATTAGGCTACATTATGCCAGGTATACAGTATTTCGAACTAATAAGAAATTTCGATATTACCATCATAATTTCGTCATTATTCTAGATAGATCCATATAGATTAATCATTGGCATGAATCTTAAATTTTAAGAAAAGTAGGCTCTTTAGTTCGTCACGGAACTTCTTGTTTTTTGAGATTATTTGATCACCAATGAACCTGGTTACAATAACATGTTGGGAGATTCCTCACAGTACATGTTGGAAGTGCCCTCCACTCGCATCCATACACGACTGTACTTATCTATCTTCTATATATATAAAGCACAAAGTTTGTCTGTCTGTCTGTCTGTCTGTCTGTTATGTGTACAATTCTACACCGTTTCACCGATCTGAACCAAAATTTGTATACTTACCCTTTGGAACCCTGCGGGTAACCCCGTCAACATTAAATTTCGGAGAGACCACCCCATGCCCTGCATTTAGGCCCTTTTGCACAAATCTACACCGTTTCACCGATCTGAACCAAAAGTTGTATATTTAACCTTTGGAACCCTGCGAGTAACACTGTCCACTTGAAATTTCGGACAGACCACCCCATTCCCTGCATTTAGGCCCTTGGGTCCAAATCCACACCGTTTCACCGATCTCAACCAAAATTTGTATATTTACCCTTTGGAACCCTGCGAGTACCACTGACCACTTAAAATTTCGGACAGACCACCCCATTCCCTGCATTTAGGCCCTTTGGTACAAATCCACACCGTTTCACCGATCAGAACCAAAATTCGTATTCTTACCCTTTGGTGCCCTGCCAGTAACACTGTCTGCTTGAAATTGCGGACAGACCACTCCATTCCCTGCATTTAGGCCCTTTGGCCCAAATCTATACCGTTTCACCGATCTCAACCAAAATTTGTATATTTACCCTATGGAACACTGCGACTAACACTGTCTGCTTGAAATTTCGGACAGACCACGCCATTCCCTGCATTTAGGCCCTTTTTGCACAAATCTACACCGTTTCACCGATCTGAACCAAAATGTGTATACTTACCCTTTGGAACCCTGCGAGTAACACTGTCTGCTTGAAATTGCGGACAGACCACTCCATTCCCTGCATTTAGGCCCTTTGGTCCAAATCTACACCGTTCCACCGATCTCAACCAAAATTTGTATATTTACCCTTTGGAACACTGCGACTAACACTGTCTGCTTGAAATTGCGGAGAGGCTACTCCATCCCATGCATTTAGGCCCTTTGGCACAAATCTACACCGTTTCACTGATCTGAACCAAACTTTGTATACTTACCCTTTGGAACCCTGCGAGTAACACTGTCCACTTAAAATTTCGGACAGACCACCCCATTCCCTGCATTTAGGCACTTTGGCACAAATCTACACCGTTTCACCGATCAGAACCAATATTCGTAAACTTACCCATTGGTACCCAGCGAGTAACACTGTCTGCTTGAAATTGCGGACAGACCACTCCATTCCCTGCATTTAGGCCCTTTGTCCCAAATCTACACCGTTTCACCGATCTCAACCAAAATTTGTATATTTACCCTTTGGAACACTGCGACTAACACTGTCTGCTTGAAATTGCGGCGAGGCCACTCCATCCCTTGCATTTAGGCTGTTTGGCACAAATCTACACCGTTTCACCGATCTGACCCCAATTTTATATACTTACCCGTAGAACCCGACAAGTAACACTGTTCACTTTAAATTTCGGACAGACCACACTATTCCCTGCTTTGTGGCCCTTTGGCAGAAAACTACACCGTTTCACCGATCTCAACCAGATTTTACACAATTACCCTTTGGAACTCGACGAATAACACTGTCCACTCGAAATTTCGGACAGACCACTCCATTCCATGCATTTAGGCCCTTTGGCACAAATCTACATCGTTCACCGATCGAAAACAAAATGCGTATACTTACCCTTTGGAACCCGATGAGTAACACTGTCCACTTTAAAATTTGGACAGGCCACTCCATTCCCTGCATTTTGGCCCTTGGCACAAAACTACACCGTTTCACCGATCTCAACCAGATTTTACATAATTACTGTTTGGAACTCGACGAGTAAAATTGTCCACTCGAAATTTCGGACAGACCACTCCATTTCCCGCATTAAGGCCCTTTGGTACAAATCTACATCGTTCACCGATCGAAAACAAAGTGTGTATACTTACCCTTTGGAACCCGATGCGTAACACTGTCCACTTGAAATTTCTGACATACCACTCCATTCCCTGCATGTAGCTCAGGAATTCCTCGGGGTTGCCAGCTTCCTAACTCACCAGTCATGAGCCCTTGAGGGTGTACCAGAAGTGGTGGGTCTACACACACCCTGCCTCTTTGAGGGCCTGGAGCAGAAGACAGGAGATATTATGAAAAGGAAAAGAAGGCAGAACCCTCGAAGAATGAGGGTATCAGGAAAGATGAGACAAAGCCAATTAAGGCGGGAAATTGAAAGACTCCCTAGCCCTCGGATACCCTAATGCAGTCTGGGTCGGAAGAGAACAAGAGTTGACCAAGGGAGGCCGACAGGAAAGAGAACTGAAATGAGCCCGGCACCAGGAAGTAGAAGCGATGCCAGACTCAGCTGGGGTTCCGTGGTCGCCAACCCACGTCCCACAAGTTGTGAGACCCTGGGGGGGGGGGTCAGTTGTGAGAATAGCTTGCTGATTCATCGTGAGGTGACTTGAGAGTACTTTCCAGAGCCCGCCGTGTTATCTCCTGCTATCTATGCTGATGCCAGCACAGAGCCGTTGCGAAACAGTGAGTGTTTCCCGGTCAATCTGTATAGGACGGGGAACCCCGAACGTGTGTCATCATATTTCGTCATCATCTGCGATCATCTCAGGTTCGTGCAGCTTGGACCTATATTCTTTGTCTTTGCCGAGCAGTACGCTCTTTCACTAGACGCATCCAGTACAGGCCTAAGCCAGAAAATAAGGTTGAGACTTTGGAAGACATCGAAGCTAGACACCTGAATTACCTATATCAGTTTTAAAATAACACCATGTTCGTTTAGTAGTCATTTTTTCATTACCTTATTATTATCATCATAAGTGCAAATGACCTAGATGTTACGCGCATCATACCAATAATCACCGCCGCATAAAGTCTTTCTCGACTGTGATTTTTAAAATATTTATTTTTGGTTGGTTGGTTGGTTCTTAAGTTTAGGGGCTGCGACAACGCGGTCATGTAGCCCCGTGTACTTTGGGTGTGTGTAGAATCTGTCTGATAACCGGTGTTAATTGTGATGACTGTATTAGTGTGTGTTATCTGTTTTTTAATTTAAGTACAAACTGCAACTTAGAATTCTTCAAATAGTTCGTACTTTTGCCGCCAAGCGCCACCGTCAACGACTACTAGGCCAAGTTCGGAACTTAGCTACTAGACGCCACTGCAGTCGGCTCTTGGCAACGGACGTAGACATCTATGAGCGTTGTTTACCTATCCAATTTAGCTTCACACAGGTGTAATTAGTGGAAGGTTCAATAACATGCCATAAATCTGACATGGGACCGCCGGCTTTACTTCCCCTCCGAAGAAAGGCATACTGACGGATTTTTAACGCTCTTAAAATATCCGACGGCTTCGGCCGGGTTTGAACCCGCTATCTTGGGCATAGAAGCTCAGCATGCTACCAAATATGCCACCGAAGCCGCCATATAGTTATTTTTATTACAGTACATTGTGTACATTATACGTTGAAGTGTCAATTCAATACCGGTAGTAGTTTCCCTTATCATCCTCATCATAAGAGCAAATGACCTACAGTAGAGGTTACGCCCATTACACCATTAATCACCACACACAATAAGTCTTCCTCGCCTGTGAATTTTGAAATATGTATATCTGTTACGGTAGTTTGTAAGTTTGACGTGTCAATTCAACAGTAGTTTTTATTATCATCCTTATCAAAAGGGCAAATAACCTAGATATTACTCCCTCATTGTCTTTGGGGGCAAATGACTTAGATTTTAAGTCCATTATATTTCTAAGGAGACCTTAAAACATTATCATCATTCCACCGGGCGAAGCCGGGTACTACTGCTAGTTTCACCATATTCCATGACGTTCTGGGAAATATATCTTCACCAATGTTGTTTATTTCGTGTCTAATGACCTCACGTAGTTCAATAGTTGTCGAGGTCTATATCTGTACACTGTGCCTTTAAGATACCTCCATAAGAAAAAGTCCGGCGAGGTTAGGTTCAGTGATCAGCGGGAGAGGGGGCACAATTCCTTTTTGAAATTGTTCGGTCACTAAATAAACTGGTTACAAGTTGCATGGAAGGGTTAGACGAATGACACGTTGCTCCATCTTGTTGAAAATAACCTACTGTCAGTTAGACGTCATACAGCTGCTCCTAAATGCTGGACAGAGAAGCACATACGCAAAAACAATCAACAAACTTGCCAAAGGGCAGTGGTCCTGATTCTCCCAAAGTCACTGAGATCATTAAACTACGAACTATCAGAGGGAAATTATGACCCATTAAAGTAGTTTAGGTTCGCATGGATCGCTCAGTAGCATTAGAACTAATAATATTCACGCCACCTTCCCCTAAATTTTGTTCAATACGAGAGCTGTCTAACGACTTGTGTTACACCCAATAGAGGTCTTCCTATAAAACGCTCATTAAAAGTTCGATTATTGCTCAGAGGCATCGTGAGAAAAGTTTGCCGGCCACCTGACGGGGCCACTTCATACCTCCCTGCTTTCCTTCTTTGTGAAGCGCATTCACACACGATCATGATTCCAAGTGAAATCTGAATCTCCTAATTGGCAAATATTGAGGAAATGAACAGGCGAGAAAAGACGTGATATCACGCATCAAGATGCTTCGCGGCAGTTCGTTCACTGTTTGGTCCTGTTATTTACTTGGAAATATTAAAGTTTGGATTATAATGGTGCCAAATCTTTACATACTCCCACCGTGAACTTGCGATTGCCTCGGGAAGTGGCACTGAGATACCGTTGTTTATCCGTCAAGAAGCCTCAAACAAGCAACTAATTGAAGGGTCCGAATCGTAATAGCTTTACGCATCTAGCCTATAGCGTGAAAGAAAATGCCAAAAGTTTAAATTCGTTTTAAAGCTATTTCCACCAGCACATTTGAGTAAGTTATCTATATTTATTGTTTAAATTAAAGCTATTATGAATTGATTAAATTTTAAGTTGTCTGTCTTTTTGTTAGTTAGACAGCCTGGAGGTTGGTTGGATTCTCAAAAAGCACCACCATAGATTATGTGGTTGAAACCCACAAAACCGAAGATGCACTATAATGAGGCGTACTAGGCAAGGTAAGTGATGAGGTAGTTTGTCATTGCTTTCCTCACTGAGTCAGCACAGCTGTACTAACCCTATGAACAGAACCTTTCACATCCACTGGCACTAGTGTGGTGGACTGTGAAGCTGAACACCTTTCATTTATTTCTATGTATTTGTTTCTTCATGTTTTCTTTACTCTTTGTATACAGTGCAATATAGATGGCTGCGCTCTATGACGTACTGTTGTTTCACGACCGGTAATTAACCATGATACGAATCCCAACATGTTAGCGATTTCACGTTAGGGTTAACTGCAAAAGTAATAACTTATTTGCTAAAAATATTATCTGATTGAGGATACTAGTTAATCGCTTAATACAGTATTAATTGAAGTTACAGACAATTTCAAAACATATTAACGAATTAAGTTAATTATAAAAACATTGATTAATGTTAAAATGAATTTCTAAAAACATTGGGGCGTAGTGCCGCATTGCTCAAGCTGCTTGCTTCTTGCCAAGACAGAACGGGATTAATTCCCGGTCAATTTATGTGAAATTTTCGAAAATGAAATATCACGTGCTGTGCTTCGGAAACCACCTAAAACAAAGGTTCCTGAATATTGTACTCAGGCTAATAAACTATGTCTACTAACATGTGGTTTAAGACATATACACACCATACATCAGTATTTTAGTTACGTAAGATTATTGTACATTTTCCCAGTAGATTTGTTGGCATGTGTTCTTATTCGCAAGTTTACAATAAACTTCATTCATCATAATTTTCATTATTTTCATTTTTGTTTTCATTATTTTCACTGTATTGCATTTCAGCGTCCATTCTAGTCTGCAAGTCTCTATTTGCGACTGTTTCCACTGTTCGCAGTTAGCACTGCGGTCTCCTCTGCCTCTACTGAAATCGATCAACACTGAATTCAACCATCGCGTTGTAGGTCTTCTACTTCTCTCACCCTCTACAGCCGAACTCATTAACCTATTAGGTAGTCTCTCCTGCCCCTTTCTCCTTATACTAGTTGAACCCCAGTCACGCTTCGCTGTGGCTCAGTCTGATATGAAATGGGTAAGTAAGTGAATGTATTGTAGCGAACATAGATTCATCAAGATAACACCTCATTCAATGCACTATCCTGCCTTGCGTTGCTGTGTCTATGCTGAGGAATGAAAGGAAAGGAAGAAAACGATGTTTTTCACAAGAAATCATTTGTTATTGTAAAGCTAGTGGATTTACTACATTCTTTGTTTGTCCGTTTTCTGCATAAACATAGAGATCAGATGGTTTACCGACTCTGGAGCATACGTCGTATAATTGCCCTCGAGTGAAACATTTTTTTGTTCTGGATGGAGTTAAGGTGTATTTTCTTGGATGGAACACCTGGAAGTAATTTATGTTGTATGATTGTTCTCTGTCGAATGTTGCATTGATGGACCTATTTGGCGCTGTGATTCCCAATTGTGCCAAAAACTTGCCCCCCATTGCAAGACGAAGATCCTGAATGAAGATTAGAGCTTCGTTGTATATTTCTTTTGTGAAGTCCAAGCCATGATTTTGTGTTTTCTTGACGCCTTCTGCGCAGAATATCTTCGGCCATGTAGTCTTTGTATTTCTCCCACAATTGTGCTGGTTGTCAAGGGGAACACGTAGATAAAATAATTGCCAACAGCGTACGTATTTGAAACGGATTAGAACTAGTCGCTCAATCTACGATGAAGATGTGCACTCTACTTCCTATTCACGGCGCGGCGTTGCGTAGGTCAACCATCTTTAAGATGGGCAATGTCCTTTAGTATTTTTTTACGGGGCTATCGTGATACAGAGTAAGTCGTCGTCACCTATTGAGAATCTAGGCGATTAATCTGCCCATTAAGTTAGATTCAGTATTGGTGCAGCGTTGACTATGGTTGGTTGGTTGGTTCCTTAGTTTAGGGGCTGCAACAACACGGACATGTAGCCCCGTGTACTTTGGGTGTGTGTAGAATGTGTCTGTTAACCGTTGTTAATTGTGATGGCTGAATTAGTGTGTGTTATCTGTGATTCAGGTAGAAGGACTGCAGACGATTTTTTTTTTTATGTAGTTCCTACTTTTGCTACCAAATGCTACCGTCCATGACACTTTGCTGTGGACGTGGCAACTAAATGTCATCGCAGTCTGCACCTAGAGGCAAACGTTGGAACTAATGTAGTGTTATCAAACTAACCTACAAATTATAGCTTCCACAAGTGTAGTTAGTGTAGGTTCTTTTTCATTCCATAAATGGGATCGCCGGCTTTACTTCCCCTCCGAAGGAAGGCAAACTGAGGGATTTTTTAACGCTTAAAAAAAATCCGACGACTTCGGCCGGTTTTGAACACACGGTCTTTGGCACAGAAGATCAGCATAATACCACAACGCCGCCAGGCATTGCCTATCTTGATGCAGAGTTAGTGGTTGAGCCTAGCAACAACCTGTCCGTCAAGCGTCAAGTTATAAGATCCAATATTGGTGTGGCTTTGGAATGGAAATTAATTGCATAAACTTACCCATAAGATACTACCTATCCGACTTCATTCAAACCACTTCCTAAACACTCTTCACCGTAATGAAAACAAAATGTAAAATTTTCAGCCAAATCGGAGCAGTAGTTTTCGAGTTTTTCGGCCACGTACAAACGCAAGTTGAATTGTTATATATATAGATAATAGCCATTTTTTTCAGTCGTTTACCCTACTGGTTGGTGGAACCCACAGACTCAGCGAGGGAACTCACCACTACCGCCTCTACGGGCAGTGTCCTAGAGCTGGGAACATCGAATCGGAAGGGATACAACTGGTGAAGTGGGATTGGCACCTCGCCCAGGCGGCCTCACCTGCAAAGCGAACAGGGGCCTCATGAGGGAAGGTAAGGGATGGTGAGGATGGATAGGCAAGGAAGAGGAAAGAAGGAGACCGTGGCCTTGAAGAAGGTCCCATCCCGGCATTTGCCCGAAGACGAAGTGGGAAACCATGGAAAACCACTTCGAGGATGGCGGAGGTGGGAATCGAACCCCCTCTACTCATTTGGACCACCCGAGGCTGAGCAGACCCCGTTCCAGTCCTCATACCACTTTTCAAATTTCGTGGCAGAGCCGGGAATCGAACCCAGGACCTCCGGGGCGGCAGCTAACCCTGCTGACCGCTACGCTACGGATATATTATTGTTATTCCCAAATTTACTGTATCAAGTGATGTTTAAATCTGTACAACATCCTACTCGAGTTAATAAAATATTATTGCCAACGAAGTCAATGTGCACCTATGCGAAATGTATAGGTTAAGATATTTGACTTCTCTGCATGCCATCAGTTGCTATGATGAATCCAAGGGAACAGTAATAACATATGCTGTTATTCAAAGATGAACGAACTGCGAGACGAAATGATTGCTGGCCCCTTTCAAGACGCATGACCTACAATTCACTACGGATTGCTACTTACACTGTACGTATGTAATTTTCCAGGCAGCGAAGACTCTGTATAATAACATCAGGCCAGCAGTAAGGTCAGTAACATCTTTTAGTGGAGGCGTACTTGATCTTCTGGAATGTTCTTGTCAATAGTCTGTGCTTCTACAAGGACTTTTTGTTTTTGTTTATAACTGGACCTATTTTCGTGAACGGGTCACATGATGTAGTATCTCATCTGATTGTACGTACAACCTAGCGCAAAATGATCTACCTGTAAGTAAGATTTTAGCTACTATATGGTATACTAGCAATAGTGCCCGGCTTCGCCCGGTGGATTTGTTTGTTTTATGGATGATAATGAATACTACTACAGAACTGGAATATAATACTTAAATTAACAGAAAAACATATTTTAAAAATAAAACTTTTTGTGGTGGTAGTGGTGGGGGTGATAAGTAGTACAGTATAATGGACGTAACATTCAGGTCATTTTCCCGTAATGATAATGACAATAATGAATAGGGAAACGGCTATTTACTAACTACAGTACTGACACATGAATGACAATAATGAATAGGGAAACGGCAATTTACTAACTACAGTACTGACACATGTAATTTACAAACGAATTGAAAAATATGATTAGAAAGAGGAGTATGTGACATAAAAGACACTGCCTAGGGCCTATATCTCATTGGCTGTTAGATAAGTAGAGATCAATAGTGTCGTCTTTGGTCACATAGTGCCATAGGAAAATGATCAGGGCACTTTGGAAAACTTCGGCTGTCCCGAGCTCCTGAAGTAGCAATAGTGTCATTTATCGCCACATACCGCCCAAGGATAAGGATCTGAATAAATGAGAGTAAATATGAAAGCACCAACGCTTATTTCAGCTGATTACCTCTATGTACTGCACCAACACTATCGCACTTATACAGAGACATAATATATTCATGATGATAACTGTTTTACGGGGCCTAAGAAATCTTCTTGAAATAATTACTCCCAGTAACTCCTATATATGAGCAGCGCAAGTTGTAACTATTTTCGCAATTCTGGTAGGGGCGACGTGATGCAGCTCGCATTGCCAGCCAACAGACTTATTAAAATATTCATACAGTTACACTATGCGGACATGAATGGTTCTAGGACCTTAAAACGTAGTTTTCAAGTTAATTTGATCTGTTGTTCTAAATGTAGGGAATGGAGAGAGTTGTTCAAAATTCGAAGGGTAAGTACATTAAGTGTGGATAAGATCGGTGAAACGATGTAGACTAGTGCCAAAGGGCCTAAATGCAGGGAATGGAGTGATCTGTCCGAAATTTCACATAGACAGTATTACTCGCAGGTTTCCAAAGGGTAAGGATACTCAATTTGGTTCAGATCGGTGAAACGGTGTAGATTTATGCCAAAGGGTCTAAATGCAGGGAATGGAGTGGTCTGTCCGAAATTTCATGTAAACAGTGTTACTCGCAGGGTTCCAAAGGGTAAGTATACAAATGTTGGTTCAGATCGGTGAAACGGTGTAGATTTGCGTAAATAACAGACAAACCAACATTGAGCTTTATACCGTATTTACACATGCTAGTGCAACAATCACAATAACGCAGGTCATCACATAAATTCTACACACACACCCATGTACACGGGGCAACATGACCACGATATCTAAGCCCCTCAAATGAAACATTAACTGTGCATACGATAGCATAGAGAATACTGCATTCCAATACAATCCTTGATTGTCAATCGGTCAGTTTTCCCATGTGTCCTTCAGCAAATTTTACCGGACTATCATGATACTGTGCCCGTTGGACGAGGTTATCTGGTTACCACCAACCGTAACGTGGCCTCCCAGATGACCTCTACCTCGAGACAAATTGCCGGAGAGGATCGGAATGCACTTCTTGGGACTAGCCGGCACAAGACTCTGCTTCCCTAAGGATCAGGTTCCCATCACAGTGATTTTCGTAGACGCCCAAAGAAAATGCACTCCCAAAAGGTCAAAACTACTAAATACGAGGCACGTCCAGAAAGTAAGCTCCGTTTGGTAATTAAATTAAATTGTGTACAGATACAGAAAAAATATTTATTGCACAACATTCTACACCTCTTAAACTACTTTTCCACATAACTGCCGAACTTTTTCAGGCATTTGTCATAGCGTGGCACAAGTTTTTGGATATCTTCTTCATAGAAGTTGCCGCCGACCCGTAAACGAGAGTGAAGACTCCCCTGTAAGATATGCTACTGTTTGGCCACCACTGTTAGGCAAATTGCGTATGTGGTTAGGAGAACTCCTAAACATACGCAGTTCTCCTGGTAAGCACGCAATTTGCCTAACAGTGGTGGCCAAACAGTAGGATATCTTACAGGGGATTCTTCACTCTCGTTTACGGGTCGGCGGCAAACTTCTATGAAGAAGGTATCCAAAAACTTGTGCCCCGCTATGGCAAATGCCTGCAAAAGTTCGGCAGTTATGTGGAAAAGTAGTTTAAGAGGTGTAGAATGTTGTGCAATAAATATTTTTTCTGTATCTGTACACAATTTAATTTAATTACCAAACGGAGCTTACTTTCTGGACGTGCCTCGTAATTAAAATCCAGACTTAAGACATACTCATGGTTGGTTTATTTGGAAGGTCAAACCCCTGTCCTACGGTCGGAGGGTTTGATAAACGGCTATTCCGTAGCTAAAAAGCAAAGATAAATAAAATAAAATAAATAACTCCTAAAATTAACGTAGAATCCCCTCGACAGGTCCTAAATACAGAAAAACAAAGCAAAACTGGGGAAATGGTACCGCAAGAAAAATCGTTATACAAAAAAAAAACTGATGCTTCTAGGAAGAAGGCATCATGGCATCAAAACATGTCAAACATGACAGCAAAGTTAAAGGACTGGTACCATCCCATATTTACATTTATACTATAATTATTTGAACTACTCCTGCTTTAATCTGATCAACGGCGTCAGACGTCCGTGAAACACAAACTATACAAAACTAATTATTATCAGTCATCATTTTACAGTACACTGGTACAATTATATACAAACAACAAAGATGTTTTATATTACAAGAGACAGTAGGGTAATAGTGGGAAATACATCAGTAAATAAATAAGTTTTACACACGAATAATCATCTTATTAATCCTGCCTGCCACAGATGAACAACTGTTTGTTGTCCACCGTCATCTATCAGGGTATCTAAACTTGAGAATCAAACTGTGCAAGAACAGCATTCCCCTGATCGGGTCACGCTCCACGAGTTCTGAACTTTGGGTTCGTGAAATCTCTGTCAAAGTCTATCAGTGATAGCTACTATACTTACTAGTAAGAACGAACGAAGGCGCAATGCATTGGTCTGCTAGACTACAGGTAAAAGATCTAAATTTAACAACGATTAAGGTTTAACTGTATTATTAGCATCGCCGGTTTAGGAAATAAATTGATGATTTATGATTTAGTCCTAAGTTTAATGTCGTAGATTTATGAGTCCATTGATTATTAAGATAGTTGACCATATGCAAGGCGTCGCAAGAGCGTGCTACCAACACGTGGTACACCTCAACAAAGAATACGTGACCCGCACGTTAACAATAACACAATCGGTACTCGAAAGAGACCATACCTTTTCCTCCTCGGTCCAAACTTGTTCTGTAACATAGATCTGGCCGGCTTTCTCTAATAAACGTGGTAACCAACCCTACGTGTATTAAAAACACGGTAAATAATCATTCAATTACAAGTGAGAATACATAATATCCTTAAGGGTCCAACTTATCAAATGGTTGCTCAAATCCATTATAAATCATGACAAAACATGTTGGGGCTCGCTCACAAATACCTGCGAGTATATTAAAAATTTAGCATTACTTATCAGTACACCTGTACCAGAACAACTTTACAAAAATCGATTCTGAATCAAGGTCAATAGCATGAGCATAAACAAAGCATAGCCCGTAAGAACATTCCTAGCAAGGTCTAGAAATAAAGAAAATAAAAATGAAGTCGATAGTCAATTGTCTCACAAGAGAGATCGTAAGTAACATTGGGCAATGTCATTGGAGTGGACTGGACAAGCACCTGTCATTGTGCTCCAAGCGCTTGGCACTAAGCATCATAGCGCGTCAGTGAATCTCAAAGAAAATGTCTATCACTGATCTTTCAACTCATTAAAGCACAGTAAATGTAGACTGAGTGTTCTTAGCAATCACTCTAAAGGATTACACACATGAAAGGAAGTTACTCTAACGCTAAAGACGAATCAATTACAAGTAGAATGATATGTTTGGCTTCTGAAAACCAAATAGACCTAACAGGAAGATATTCCTCTCTCTTTGAAAGGCTTTGACATTGTGTAGCGCCTCTGAAGCTCACAGCGAATGAGTGCTGCGTACAAAACATGTTTAAACGATAATAGAAATAATGGTTCACACCTCAACCTTAGGTGGAACTAATCGAAATGATACGAATCGTTTAACATAAACTTTATGAGTAAGTTCATAACATTACTTGACTCATGTACAGCGATGTGAATTATCTGAATTCTAGTGGCGAACTGCTCACTCTTTAAAAATATACATTACAATAACAACAGACTGGATCCCTTCCATACCTAAACGATACACTATAATGTTAAATAAAGACGTCAGTGGCGTAGAAAAATAATAGAAATGGGGACTTCAAAAACTTTGACCAAATATCAGCTGGAGCTGAATTAAAAACATGCCCCTGTCACAAATGACTAAATTGAGGTTCCGTCATGCGGAAATACCTTCTAAGAACAATATTGCACCGTGTGGACACACACAATCTGGTGACTAACTCAGTGTCGAGTAACGAAATGCAAAGAGATGCATTCAGAAGCGTGAAAAATCACCTTAGGAAGTGGTCAAAAAAAAAAGAAAGGAAAAAGCCTACCTTGATGACTGACAATGAGTTACGGATGCTACAGACTAATCCACCCATGACCATCCACCGTACAGAAATAGATTAGGAAATCTTGACTCACAGCTATTGCAGATAATTATCCAGACACGAGGATTGAGGATTTTGCCTTTCATCCAGACAAACCACAAATATCTTCTCTGCTCGGCCACAAGCATGGTTATCCTCGGGTGGTTATCCATTTTTGTAATGTGGCTTAGGTGTTCAGCGTTCCTCCCATTCAGATGTTTAAGCCATAGCACTCTTCTTCTTAGATATAGGATTATTATGCCTCAGCACATGGTGAAACGAAGGCATCTTGTAGAGTCGTTGAATTTCGTATAATAATGGACACAGTTTCAAGCGTGTTGAAATTCACAGATTTTCCACCTTTTTCCACCAGCAGACTATATTTAAAAATGGCCTTGTCTGCTAAAACACATAAACTGGCTTTGACACTAGACACGTGTCTTTCCACTGAAGCTAAACAACTTCACACACTTTAGATATCATATCGAAGAATATCAGCTTAATCTTATTTGTTTTACAGTCGGCCTTTGCACGGCTCGTAAATATTTCACTGTATCTATTGAATACGACGACCAGATCCTCCACTCGGGTCTTACTGGGACACAACTTATTTGTCACTGGTCAGCCATTGAAGCACGCTGTAACCATGTGGTCAACACTTCACTGAATAGAAATATAATAAGATTCACAATCTTGGACGAAATTTTCGCGTCACCAGCACACTTCGTGCTATAATTAATACTTTCAGTCGTATTCACTTTACACAATTTGAACGTCGATGATACTTTAGACTTGGTCACCTGAGACCTTCACAATTTCACATCCGCTCGCCATGCAAGCGCGGATTAAAGTCATTCCTTCACGGAAGTAGGTGTGCTCAGTTCGATCACTTCCGAGTCATTTAGCGTCTAAGTTCATTCCTTCCGCGTATCGGCGGTGTTATACCTTCGGTCGTAAGCAATAAATAAAATATTATTAGCCCATGAAAAATGTGGCTAGTTAAGCTGAATGACTGATTATTTTAAATTCAGGTTGCACATCAAAGAGAACTTCTTTGATCATGTAGGGTAATTTTATACTGCTTCTTATTGAAGTCAAAAGAACTTCTAATGTAGTGGCATGCTGCTGTGGGTGCTTTCACAATTCTTGAGCATTATAAATTCCATGGTTCGTGTACGAGCTATCACCAGCATGAGCTATTCGGGCTCAATACAGAGTAAATCGTTGTTGCCTAGTGACAACCTGTCCATCAATGGTGCGGCGTTGACTATCATGATACAGCGTTGGTCGTTGTCGCCTAGCGACAATATGTCCGTCAAGTTATTAGATCGGTGAAACGGTGTAGACTTGTGCAAAAGGGCTTAAATGCGTGGAATAGAGTGGTCTGTCCGAAATTTAACATAGCCTAAACTATTCCTCTTGAATCAGACTCTCATATACAAAACGAATTTTTCGAATCCGACTGGTAGTTCAAGAGATCAGCGCGTTTAAACACATAAGCACACCAACACACAAACTCTTCAGCTTTATTATATTAGTATAGATTAGCTTTCAGTAACCGCCGTGGGCGTACACTAAATGGAATGCAGTTTATGAGAACAACTTCTAGGTCATATTCAATGAAGAAAGGAAAGAGTCGTTGTTGGCTTGGATATCGTAGTTATTTAGCCCCGTGTACTTGCGTGTGTGTGGAATGTTGTCTGATAACATGCGATGATAAATGTTGTTTAAGGGGCAGAACAGCAAGGTCATCTGCCTCCTGATAACTTGTGTTATTGTGATGGTTGTATTAGTGTGTGTATTTGTAATTGAGGCTGGGATTGGGGCGGAGGTGGCCTTAAGTTAGGAACCATCCGGGCATTTGTCTGGAGTAGAAGTGGAAAACCACACAAAAGCACTTCCAAGATGCTGAAGTGGGAATAGAACTAATCTCTTAACCGTCTTGCCTCACACGGTTAAGAGTTTAAGTAGCGTGCGGATAGTTAGTGTTGTCTTCAGGGGCGTAAGAGCAAGGTCATCTTTCCCTAGTGAGCGGATGGACTCAATCCACGGTTCATGCGGAGTGAATGATGGGTATTTTATGACCTCTTTATTATGCGTGATTGAGACACATGCATTAGAGCTGTGTTGAGACATAATAACGTCAAGAAGCTACCCTTCTCAACTCGCGACATAGTTGGATTAGCAGTAGCATGGAAGTTACTGAGCCCTTCTCATAACTGGCGTGCGCAATTGCCCCACTTCCCGAATTTGAGACATCATCTAAATCTACTCACCTCTATCTACTACATGAACGATATGACCACAGGGGCTCACGACCAATGGGACGCGGGTTGGCGACCACGGGACCCCAGATGATTACGACACTGCTTCCACATACTTATGCCTGGCTCCTCTCTGTCATTTTCCTGTCGACCTCCCTTGGCCAACTCTAGTTCTTTTCCATCCCCTTTGGTATTAGCATATCCGAAGCCTAGACGGTCTTTCATTTTCCTGCCTTAATTGGCTCTTGTCCCATCTTCCAAGATACCTTAATTCTTTGAGGGGTCAGCCCTCTTGTTATGTTTTCACGGTATCTCCTGCGTTCTGTACAAGGCCCTATAGGAGGCAGGGTGTATGTAGCCCTACCTCTTATGGTGCTCCATAGATGGAGGTACACCCTCAAGGGCTCACGACTGGTGAGCTCGGGAGTTGGCTACCCCGAGGGATTCTTGAGCTGAATCCGTATTTTTATTTTATTACCGCTGGGGTGGATCCTCTCCTCTTTCCCTTTCATATCTACCTATCACGGTTCTCCTTCCATCCAAGTCCCTCAATCCTCAATTTTCGAGAATTTCATTTCCATGTACTGTAGTTTATTTTCCTCATTTGCTTTGTCTGTCTCTTTCTTATTCTAGTCCGTAAGTTAATAGTTAGTTTTGACTGTTGTTTTTCCATTTCATCATTTTTCACTCTCATCCAAAACAATATGGACCTTTAACCTTGATGTTAGTAATAAAGTCTTCTCATTGATGTCGGCTACTGTGTGTTGGGCAAATCGGATCTATAAGTGTAATACATCGTAAGAATTACTTTCACCGGTAGTTTTGGGTCAGTTACTCATGTTTCTCATTACGATCACATGCTCCTCGTGATTCAAGGTCTGATCACTTCTCAAATTCGCTGTGCTAGCTCTCACTGCGTGCTCTTTAATCGGACACGTTAACACCATCGACTATTAGAAAGGCCGAATATTTCAATTTTCACGCGAGTAGCCCCTGGCCATCGACATCTGACTGCACGGTTATGAAGAGCATGAAATGACCTAAAACACATGTCTGCTTAGATCAGCAGTTGTAAGTCACACCATCTGCTGTTATTCTTGCTTTATTTAATGCATGGACATCGTAGTCATTAGATCCGTGTACTTATACTGTATATGCACGTAGATACTCATTTTGTTGTGTGTGTGCACTAGAACACTTGCATGTAATTGTGAAGGTAATCATGATCTAAAGATAGGCAGAATTATTGTATTTGCCTGAAGAAGTAATCCATACATGATATGAGGAATCTTGCTCAACTATTGGTTACATACAGACTGATTTAATAATATGTTTCACTTACACAAATAAGTATGGATTTTTTCAGCCTTGTCATTACATACGAAAACATTAATTGATAGTACTTAAACCCCGCAGCTTAGCCGTGATCGTTAAATCGTGCACCATGGCCGCGCGGGCAGCTTCAGAAAAACCGGAGATTGCTGGTTTGAAACTTGGACTGACAGTGGTTATCCAGAGTGTATTTCATTCCCGTATTTTTCCACACTCCCTCGAGGAAAATGCCGGGATAGTACTTTATTCCAAGTCTCGGTTCACCTACCTCATCCCTGTCCCTAATACTGTACAGATACACATACTAGTACAGTCATCACATACAGGTTATCATACACGTTTAGCACACACCCAACTACACGGGGCTGATGACCAAGCTGACCCAAGCCCCTTAAATGAATATACAACAACAACAACAAGACACTTCATCATCTTAACCGAAAAATCAAAACATCAAGAGTTTGCTAAGAAGCATACTTGCGCGCTGAGGAAAAACAAGGAGAAATTGAAGTACCGATATAATTGGATAAAGGTATCATATTGTGGTAGAAGGCTTCGAGTAAGCTTTCATCTCAACGCGCTTCCTGACTTGCGAAATCGATACCGGCTCCCTAGTAATACTCAACCAACGTTGTATTAAAATTGTTATTTAATTTGAGAGGCTTGGACATCGTGGTCATTTTGCCCTGTGTACTTGGATGTGTGGAGAATTTGTCTGATAAACTGTGCCTAGCACATGGAGGCCCCGAGTTCAATTCCCGGCTCCATCAGGGATTTTAGAAATTGACGTCAGGGCTGGACAGGGAACACTCAGCCTCGTGAGGACAATTGAGTAGCTGTCTGGCAGTGAGGCAGTGTCCCGATCACGGAAACCAAGATTAACGGCCAAGGGGACCTGAAGTACTGACCACGCGTCACTCCATAATCTAGCTTGCCACGGTGGGTGATTGGTTAACGTGTCGGTCTACTAACCCCAAGTTTGCAGGTTCGCTCCTGGCCGTGGTAAGTGATTTTTGAAAGGTGGCAAAAATACGACACGCATGTTATACGATGTTGGCATATCAAATAACCGATTTGAATTCAGTAGGTCGCGTTCATAATGGCAAAATTAATCTCGGGAGTTTCCGCCAACACAAAGCTCCTCATTTCTCTACTAGAAAGCGCTATAGTGTTCAAGGAGCTTCGATATCTTACCTCTTTGACTTTCATAGTGCTTCAAGGAACAACGAAATCCGACATGCAAGCTACCCTCTGGGTGTAAAATAACGAAGCTTGCACCAGGCACCTGAGGCCATACGATATTATTATTATCTTCAATTCCTCATAAATTATTATGGTACAACTCAGTCTACAAGATACGGATTAGATAATCAAGTATCCTGTAAACCTATTATTGAGATAAAAATAGCCTAACAATATGGCATGTATCCAGCAGCACTGCCTTCTGTATTGTGGCAATCAGGTGTTTCATTTGCAGTTCCTCCAAAGCCGTTGCCAATGTCTTTGGAACAACTCCCGTGGAAGAGATCACCACTGGCAAAATTCTCACGCATTTTAATCCCCATAGTTTTCGCATTTCTTCAGTCAACGGTGCGTACTTGTTTGCTTTCTTAGCTTGCGTAGTTTGCATATTTTGGCTAAGTGGGACAGCAATGTCTATCAAGTAGGCCTTTTGGTTTCTTTTATTGAGATAGACAATATCAGGTCGATTGGCCAAGATAGTGGTCATATTAAGTTGACCGACTGAAAAGTTGCAATTTAAATTGTCAATGAGGCAACACTGGAAAATGGGCTTCAAGGCTAAAATGCTCAGTTACTCATGTTCCTTCAATCTGTTACATGAAGAGTGCAGGTGCAGTTGAACATTTACCGTATGAAGTTTACTACCGAGGTTTTAAATCATCTGTAGAGATTTGTAGAAGGTAAGATAATTTACTGGGCATTGTATGCATATCATGATCGTAGAATGTGGGCGAGGGCATTTCCTTTCTACTTTCTGTCTCACAAAACTGTAAGTAGAACAGAACTAACATCGAGAGTTCATGAATATATATTTTATATACCACCAATCTGTTTATTTTATTTTTGAGCAGTAATACGCTACTCACACAGTCAGTTGGATAAGTCCAGTCACTCGCCTCATACACTTATATTAGCTTGCAAGCAATTATAGTGTCCGGATATCTACTTCTCTGGTACCTCAGATCCGCTGTGTATTTTATAGCAAGGCCAAGAATTGCGGTCTTTTCATGTATTTGAGTGAATTATTAAAGAATATTTTGATGAAAAAAGAGGTGTTTGCTTAGGAGGTAAAAGGTTTGAGAGTATTCATTTTGCAGATTTTTTAGCGTATGGCTGTTAGTGCCGGGAGTGTCCGAGGACATGTTCAGCTCGCCAGTTTAGTAGCTGCTTCGAGACGGACACCCAATGGGTAAGCTACAAGTACCGTTGGGGAGGAAAGTAGGATGTAAGGACGAGGAGTTGGAAGGTAGCGGCTGTGGCCTATAGTTAAGGACCAACCCCGGCATTTGCCAGGAAGGAAGATGGGAAACCACAGAAGACCATCTTCAAGGTTGCCGGCGGGGGGATTCGAACCTCCTCAGCTCCCGGATGTGAGCGACTGCCAACAGTCGTGCCGTAACGACCACGGCTAACTCACCCGGTATTTTGCAGATGATATGGTGGTTATGGGTGAGAGAGAAAGACAAGCAACACAAATGTTGAAAGACCTAGATAACATTTTTAAAATGTATGGGATGAAAGTAAATGAGACAAAAACAAAATGCATGGTCGTAGGCGGAAAAGGTGAAAAATTTACAATAAAATTAGAGGTTGAAATTGAACAAGTCGATAGTTTTAAAGAGCCTACCTAGGAAGTTGTGTTACGTAAGAAATGATATGCACTAAAGGAATAAAAACAAGGATTCCAATAGCAAAAGGAGCCGTCAGTAAGAAAAGAAAATTATTATCATTTTAAATGATCTTGAGCATAGTTAGCTGCCGCCTCGGAGGTCCTGGGTTCGATTCCCGGCTCTGCCACGAAATTTGAAAAGTGGTATGAGGACTGGAACGGGGTCTACTCAGCCTCGGGTGGCCCAAATGAGTAGAGGGGGTTCGATTCCCACCTCAGCCATCCTCGAAGTGGTTTTCCGTGGTTTCCCACTTCGTCTTCGGGCAAATACCGGGATGGTACCTACTGTAAGGCCACGGCCGCCTCCTTCCCTCTTCCTAGCCTATCCATCCCAATCTTCCATCCCTTCCCATCCCTCATGAGGCCCCTGTTCGCTTTGCAGGTGAGGCCGCCTGGGCGAAGTGCTGATCACACCTCCCCAGTTGTATCCCTCCCGACCAGATGTTCCAAGCTCCAGGACACTGCCCATAGAGGCGGTAGTGGTGAGTTCCCTCGCTGAGTCCGTGGGAACCACCAACCTAGAGGGTAAATCGACTAAATAAAAAAATAAAAAATAAATAATCTTGTCGACTTCGTCGTTACCGAGATTGCACTGAGGTGTGTGACGTCATAGTACTGATTGAGCTTGCTCCTTTCAGCGTGCGGTCCGGTGAGCGTGACGTCATCCTGCCAGCTACCTCCTTTGACCTTGGTTTGCACTTGCTAACGGACTTTGAATTCACGCAGCATTTGTAGCATTTGTAGCATTCAAAATGATAAAGTCTAGTCTTTCAGACTGACTATCAGTCTTTTTTGTGGAGCAATGAAAGTAAGCCTAAGGAGGAGATTAATGAAGTGTTTTGTTTGGAGTGTAGCTATGTATGGAGCAGAAACTTGGACGCTTAGGAAAGAAGACGAGAGAAGAATAGAGGCTTTCGAAATGCGGCTACGGAGGAGAACGGAGGGAATAAGTTGGAAAGACAAAGTGAGAAATGAGGAAGTATTAAATAAAGTAGGCGAAGAAAGGATGTTGCTAAAGAATATATGGAAATGAGAAATGAATTGGATTGGACACTGCCAAAGAGGAGATGGTTTGGTGAAAAATGCATCAGATGGGACTGTCCAAGGGAAAATCTAAAGAGGAAGAAGAAGGTTTCAAATGCTGGATTCCCTCAAGATTGATAAATCTTATGATCTGACGGAACGTGCTGCTGACGACCGGATAAGGTGGAGAGACCCACCATGAGGAAACATGCCATCAGGCAGATAAACTGATGACGATGATGATGAGTAAATAGTTAATTACTGAGTGTAGTGCAATGATTCTATATTATTCAATTCGAAGTAGAAGAGTTTCCACCGCTTTCTATGGTCTCGGTTCACGTATTGTGACTCTAGCCTCATAGGTCCCAGGTTAGACTCAAAGTTCTGCCATGAAATTTAAATGGAACGGGATTCACTCAGCCTCGTGAGACAAAACTGAGAAGAGATGGGTTTCGATTCCCGCCTCAACCAGCCTAGAAGTGGTTTCCGTGGTTTCCCACTTCTACTCCAGGCAAATACCGGGATGGTAGCTTGCCACGGTGGGTGAGTGGTTATAGTGTCGGACTACTAACCCCAAGATTGCTGGTTCTCTCCTGGCCATGGTAAGTGATTTTTGAAAGGCGACAAAAATCACGACACTCATGTCATACGTTGTTGGCATGTTAAAGAACCCATTTGAATTCAGTAGGCCGTATTCAATGGCAAAATTAATCTCGGGATTTTCCGCCAACACAAAGTTCCTCCATTCTCTACTTGAAAGCGCTGTAGTTCAAAGGAACGACGAAATTCGACATGCAAGCTACCCTCTGGGTGTCAATTAACAAAGCTTGCACCAGGCACCCGAGGCCATACGATATTATTATTATTACCGGGATGGTTACTAACGTAAATTTATTATTATAGGAAGCTTTTCATTCGGTAAACACAAATTGTGCCCAATTATATTAGGCAGGAAAACAAGTATTTTAACACCCTAAAATGAAACATGAGATATTTAGGCTATTTATCACAATACAACACGCTTTTATGTACAAGAAATAAAGGAGGGGGGAGGTACCATACTTAATAATTGGATGATATGTTTGGGTCGTCCCGTTAACATCATCAGATCTTGGTCACATATGTTTAGATAAAGTACGATGTTTATGTATTACCAGACACTTATTCACAAATATATATATGTCTGTTAGGTAGTCAGCCCGAAGGCTGGTTGGATCCTCAAAAGCACCGCCGTTACATTATGTGAGTAAAAACCCACAAAAACCCAAGGCAGCACTATATTGAGGCGTTCTAGGCAAGAAGAGGAGTGAGGTAGTTTGCCATTGCATTCCTCAAAATATATATATAGCCTACAATATTTAGATTACAAAAGCTTGTAAAAACCTGTGTAACGGCCAATCATATTTACAGATATTACTGCTCAGTTCGTTTTGTCGCACTTCCATAGTTGTTGCATTATTATTTTTATGTTCGACGATATTGACATGTAAACATTATGTGTCAGAAAACTGTATCATAATAGGGCTCATATTTTTCATTATGAAACAGTTTCTCCCACCAATCAGTGCTCAAAATACAGTTGTGTGACCAATTAGGTAAGGATACCTTCGCGCATGCGCTCAAAATCCAACATATTTCTGTGTTGGCAAGCAAAGTGAATGGAGTGCCCTGACCCACGCATGCGCTCTGTTCAGTCAGCAAAGCCAGCGCGCCCTGTTCACTAACTGAATTAACTGAATCCCACATATATTTTTGAATATTTATGTTAAAACATATAATAAAGTTATAATTATCGTCGAACATAAACAGTCGTATGCAACTCGCCTATAATGGTAACTAAGACACTCGCTTACGCTCGTTTTATAAACATACTCGTGTCTTAATTATTGCCATTATAGGCTCGTTGCATAATGTACTAATGTATATTAACATGTGGTCTATTGACATAAAATGAGTACCCTTGTTATGAAAGCCGGATCGGCTTTCATATAGCCATGGTAAGATTTTTCGAGATCTCGGAAACTAAGCGTCGCCCAGGGTTCAAACCTATACCAATCGAATCGGAGTCGGGGAAAAAAAAAGTCTGTCTGTATGTACGTACGTATGTATGTATGTGTGTGACGTTTTCGCGTTTAGCAAAGTACAGGTCGCAATATTCAAGATATCGAGCTGAAATTTGATACCGTGAAAGAAATGGGGCCTGTGACGAACCTTATTGTTGGGCGTTAAAATCGGTGCAGGGCCGGACCTTTTTTGGGGGCCCATAATTTCAACCTTTTTTTTTCAGACTCGTATTATCTTGTAAACGGTTGGTCCTATCGAAAGAAGTTAAATCTACAGGTGTAAGATCTCAGTGATTAGAAACTTTTTTAACCTTAACGATTTTGTGATATCTCTCACCGTTTTCGTTTTTTGGGGCCCTGAAGATGTACGTGGGTGCGTGACGTTTTTGCCTCTACCAATGTACGTGTCGCAATTTTGAAGATATTGAGCTGAAATTTGATACGGCGAAAGGGACGCGGCCTGTGATGAACCCTAATGTTGGTCGTTAGAATCGGTGCAGGGCTAGACCTTTCTTGGGGCCCTGAATTTCATCCTTTCATCTCGGAAACGGTTGGTCGTATCGAAAAACGTTAAATATACAGGTGTAAGATATCCTCAGTACGCAACGTTTTTACTCATAACGATGTTTTGATATCTGTAACCGTTTTCGATTTTTGGGGCCCTAAAAGTGTACGTATTTGCTTGACGTTTTTGCCTTTAGCAAAGTACAGGTCGCAATTTTCGAGATATCGAGCTGAAATTTGGTACGGGGAAAGAGTTACGGCCTGTGAGGAACACTATTGTCGGGCATTAAAATCGGTGCAGGGCCGGAACTTTTTTCGGTGCCCTGAATATCATCCTATTTTTTGGAATCGATATATCTCGGTAACGGTTGGTCGTATCGAAAAAATTTAGAGGTACAGGTGTAAGATCTCCGCGGTATACATCTTTTTTACTCATAACGATTTTTTGGTATCTCGCACCGTTTTCTTTTTTTGGAGGGGCCCTGAAGATTTACGTATGTGCGTGACGTTATTGCGTTTAGCAAAGTACAGGTCGAAATTTTCAAGATATTGAACTGAAATTTGGTACAGTAAAAGAGTTAGGGCCTGTAAGGAACCCTGTTGTTGGGCGTTAAGATCGGTGCAGGGCCGGACCTTTTTTAGGGGCCCTGAATTTCGACCTTTTTTTTCGAATATTTATATTTCGGACACGGTCGGTCCTATCGAAAACGTTAAAACTATAAGTGTAAGATCTATGTAAGTAGCAACTTTTTTTTATCCGTAACGATTTTTTGATATATTTCCCCGTTTTCATTTTCTGGGGCCCTGAATTTATTTCTGTTTTTTCGAATCGTTATATCTGGGAACCGGTAGGTCGTACCGAACAAAGTTAAAGCTACAGGTTTAAGATCACAGTGATTAGCAACTTTTTTAAACCTTATGAATTTTTGATATCTCTCACCGTTTTCATTTTTTGGGGCCCTGACTTTTATCCTTTATTTTGGAATCGACATTTCTCGGAAACTGTTGGTCGTATCGAAACAAGTTAAATTTACAGGAGTAAGATCGCAGTGATTAGCATCTTTATTTACCCCTTATGATATTTTGATATCACTCACCGTTTTTATTTTCTGGGGCCCTTAATTTCATTCTTTTTTTTGAATCGTCATATCTGGGAAACGGTTGGTCGTATCGAACAAAGTTAAATCTACAGGTGTAAGATCTCACTGATAAGCAAATTTTTAAACCTATGATTTTTTGATATCTCTCACCATTTTCTGTTTTTGGGGCCCTGAATTGTATCCTTTTTTTTTGAATCTATACATCTGAGAAACGGTTGGTCGCATCAAAAAAGTTAAATTTACAGGAGTAAGATCGGAGTGATTAGAATCTTTTTTTTTACCCCTTATGATATTTTGATATCTCTCACCGTTTTCATCTTCTGGGGCCCTGAAAATCTTCCTTTTTTCGAACCGTTATATCTGGGAAACGGTTGGTCGTATCGAACAATTTTAAATCTGCAGGTGTAAGATCTCAGTGACGAGCAACTTTTTTAACCCTTATGATTTTTTGATATCTCTCTCCATTTTATATTTTTGGAGCCCTGCATTTCATCATTTTTATCGAAACGTTATATCTCAGAATACATCGGTCCTATCGAAAAAAGTTAAATCGACAGGTGTAAGATCTCAGTGATTTGCAATTTTTTAGCCCGATTGATCATTTGATATCCTTCACCGTTTTCTGTTTTTGGGGCCATGAATTTCATCCTATTATTTCGAATCGTTATATCTCGGAAACAGTCCGTCCTATAGATGAAAGTTAAATCTTCAGGTGTAAGATCTCAGTGATTAGCAACTTTTCTACCCCTTATCATATTTTGATATCTCTCACCGTTTTGATGTTATTAAATGTGTTTGGTTTATGAAAAAATAAAAGGCCCAAATGTATATAATAATTGGTAAAAATTCAGCTGATTGTCTAATTGAATTCCACAGAAAATCATCTATAATAACCCGTTTTAACCTTTTCAATAAGTTAAATAATGTATTTACAGCTGTAAGATATTTTCCATTTCCGAGGACGTCCGGATTTCATAACCATGTGATGGTGTCAGCATTGCCTAGAATAACATTTTATAATTATCCTACATTTCCACGCAATCGGGTCGAAGGTCAGAAATGCAATTCCGCAGGCCTTGCCGCAAACGAAGGAGTTGTTTGAGATTATTACCCCTCTAGCTCGCCGCTATGTAGCCACACCGTCTCATCCAGAGCAGGTCGTGCGGCGTGGACTCCTACTTGATGGTTTGGTAACCTTGGTTGCCTTTACACTTCATATTTAGATGATGAATACTTGTTGCCTTGGTAACCGTATAGGAGGCCTAAATAGCCTTTACACTTCAGATTGCTCAGCTTAGGGGCTGCGACAACGCTGTCATGTAGCCCCGTGTGCTTTGGGTGTACGTAGAAACTGTCTGATAACCGGTGATAATAATTGTGATGACTGTATTAGTGTGTGTTACCTGTAATTCAGGTAAGGACAGCAGACGGTCAATTTCAAGTAGTTCCTACTTTTGCTACTAAATGCTACCGTCAACGACACCTAGCTGTGAACTTGACTACTAGATGCCACCGAAACTGGACCTGGCGGCGATCGTTGGAACTTAGAGAGCATTAATGAAATCCAAGCTACAAATTTTGTTCCACACAATTATAGTCAGTGGAAGGTTCTTTTACATGCCATCATAAATCTATGACATGGGCCTGCTGGCTTTACTTCCCATCTGAAGGAAGGCATACAGAGGGATTTTTACCATTCTTAAAAAATCCGACGACTTTGGCCGGGAAGATGTAGATGTTGAATACTTTGTTGTCCTGGTAATCATTAGGAGGGCGAGATGAACGTCGCACTTTTAGGTCTTATTACGAGAATATTTGATTCACCTCCAGCCCAAAAGCATACACATGTTAAAATTGTTTCTAACATTTCAACAAACACCTAACCATTTAGATTGCATTTCTCCAGAATTTCTTTACCTTAGTGAGTGGGTAAGACGTACAGTAGAATGGCTTGACATTTCCTTGCGCGACTCTGACTTCTTGCTGCAACATTTGCAGGGTGAGCAATTTCTCCCCAATACCACTTACTCAGCCAACCTTTATATTCTTCTTGTTTATCCCAGTCGGTTTCATACGATTCGTTATGAAGTGTTATCATTTTGCTATGCTCAGCAATCCTGCGATTCTGAGACCACTCCGTGTCTGGAGACATTTCATTTCCCCGTCAACTGGCACTAACAAACTGAGATACAAAATCCTTGTTATAAAATTGTATTACATCGACCAGGTTCATTTAGGAATAGGCAATTAAAAATACATCTTGAACAACGAGCAGTGGCGTAGCGGGGAGGTGTTCCTGTGGGTGTCTGCATCACTCATTGGTAGGCTTGCCATATTTTTGGCGAGTGAAACCGGGACACATTAATATGGCATGGCCTTACCGGGGAGTCTGGGGGGTTTGGGGGGGGGGGGGTATGGAATACCCCCCAGTAGAGTAGGGGGTCCGGGAGATTTTTTAAAAAGTAGAAGTAAAACGGTGATTTTTAAGCCTTTTTTTTTAACCCTCGCAAGTGTCGGGAGGGGGGAATCTGGCACCCTAAATTGTTACCTCTGCACACCTTTTAAAAATAAAAAAAAGGCCTCTCGGCACGCCGGAAGACGGAGGTAGATTTCATCGGGCAAACTTGGGGATAGGCGGAAATAGGCAGAATATGTACGTTTTCGTAAAAGGATCAGACATTATTTATTGCGAGAAAGTATTTTATATTAGAGCTAAATTAACTTTGTTTTTCGTCATTTTATGCATATTTTAAACATTTTATTGTCTTATGGGGACGGTAACCTTCTTGTCATTTGGGGTACATTTTTAGCCTATTTTCAATTTTGAAAAAATAGGCTTATGAGATCACCTTTTGTCCGTGTGTGTGTGCGTGTGTGTGTGCGTGTGTGTGTGATTCGTGTGTGTGTGTCCCCCTAATAAAATCTAAACGGCTGGAGCGATTTCAATAAAACTCGGTAAGTTCATAGCACTATTCCCTGCGACCCCGACCGTGCCCTTCAAATTTTGTTACAACTCACCAATCCAACATGGCAGCTGTGCGAAATATTTCACCAGCATTCAATATCTCCGAAACTATTACAGATATTACCCTTGACATTTTGTATGGTGATAAAGGGAACAACTATAAGTTCACTTATGTGACCTTTGAAAATAGGGTAACTACAAAACGAACATGGCGGCCAAGCGAAGTTGCGACTTTTAAATAGACGTTTCTCGCGATTTAACCAACCAAACGCAATGAAACTTGGTACAGTATATGTTTATATACATTGTAATGCATCGATATCTAACTTCGTTCAATTGTTTACATAACCACAAGATGGCGGATGTGCGAAATATTTCACCGGCAATCCATATCTCCGAAACTATTACAGATATTACCCTTGACATTTTGTATGGTGATAAAGGGAACAACTATAAGTTCACTTATGTGACCTTTGAAAATAGGGTAACTACAAAACGAACATGGCGGCCAAGCGAAGTTGCGACTTTTAAATAGACGTTTCTCGCGATTTAACCAACCAAACGCAATGAAACTTGGTACAGTATATGTTTATATACATTGTAATGCATCGATATCTAACTTCGTTCAATTGTTTACATAACCACAAGATGGCGGATGTGCGAAATATTTCACCGGCAATCCATATCTGTGAAACTATTAGCGGAATCTCCCTGAAATCTTTTACGGAGATAAAGGGCACTACGGAATTCCATCTGTAAGACTTTCAGAAACCGGTTAACTACAAAACGAACATGGCAGCCAAGCGAAGTTGAAAATTTTAAATATACCTTTCTCGCGATTTAATGTTCCAAACGCACTGAAATCTGGCACAGGAAATATTTATACACATTGTATTGCACTGGTATCTAATTTAGTTCAATTGTTTACATAACCTCAAGATGGCGGATGTGCGAATTTTAAAATTAAGTTTTTATTTCTTGTGATGTAGTCATGCGATCGAATTGAAAGTTTGAATATTGAACCTACGCAATAATTTTTCCTTTAATGGTACATGACTATATGGCCTATACATTTAACAATTCAACATGGCGACCATCCAAAATATTTAGTCGGCTCTGAATATCTACGAATCTATTATAGCAATCAAACTGAATTTCTTAATGTTCATAGGGGCTATGAACTTAAGTTCACCTATAGGACTTTAAATAACTTGGTGTTCACAAATCCAACATGGAGGCGACGCGAAATATAAAAATTCACATGGACGTTTCTCGCAATTTAACCATCCGAGTGTAGTGAAACTTGGAACAGTAAATCCTTATACGAATGGTAATCCACTGGCATCTAATTTATTTCAATTGTTTCCATAACCTCAAGATGGCAGCTGTGCGAAATTTTAAAATCTCCTTGTTACTTCTTGTGCCCTAATTATGCGATTGTAGTTTGAATACTACACGTACACAATAATCTGCATGTAACAATATATAACTCTAGGACCTACATAAATAAAATCCAAAATGGCGACCATCCGAAATTTTTAGTCGGTTCACAATATATACGAATCTATTACAGCAATCAAACTGAAATTGTGTATGTTGCTAGAGGCAATTAACATAAGTAGGATATATGAAAATAGGCTGTATAGTTCTTCACGGAACTACTTGTTATACTTGTGGTCACACTGTCCTTATGCAAGGTTTCGACACTGATGTGTAACTATGTAACGGTCTTTTACTTCTTCACGCAAAATTATATCTCCCGCAGAGATTTTGGTTGGTTCCTCAGTTTAGGGACTGCGACAACGCGGTCATGTAACCCCGTGTACTTTGGGGGAGTGTAGAATCTGTCTGAAAAAACAGTGTGAATTGTGATGGCTGTATTTGTCTGTAATTCAGGTAAGGACTGCAGACGGTCAATTTCAAGCAGTAGTTCCTAATTTTGCTACCAGATACTACCGTCAACGACACCTAGCTCTGAACTTGGCTACGAGATGCCACCGCAACCAGCAACTCGCAACGAACGTTGGATCTTCCCTTCCAAAGGAAAGCATACTGAGGGATTTTTAGCGCTCTTAGAAAATCTGATGACTTCGGCCGGCTTTGAACCCGCGAACTTGGGCATAGAAGTTCAGCATACGTTCAGTTACGTCACCGAGGCCGCTTCTTACTTAGTCAGATGGAAAACTGAATGTCATTGCGTGCAAGTGCGTTGTCATGGCAACGTCTGATGGCTCAACCCTCATCAATTTAGTAGTGTTGTCATGGCAACCCCTGATAGCTCTTGGCATTTTCTTATAATTCCGATATCATTTTTCTCATCCCTTGGCGTAATGGTGGGTCATATCAAAAATTCTTTCAGACAAAAGTTTTAGGTAATTATTAGGGGAATATTGTCCATTTTGTACGGTTTTGATATTGTTCCTAATAAGAGAGATATGATTAATGTCTCCCGAAAAACCCACTTTTTCCCACCCCGTTGGTCAATGGTTGATGCAATCAAAAAACTCTTCCAACATAAATGTTTGGGCCTTATTCGGCACATAGTATGAACTTTGAATGGATACGATATTTCAAATATTAAGAGGGTTATAGCGATATTTCACTTTTTCGAAAAATGACCCCCATTTTCAGCCCCGTTTACCGATTGTGCCCATTCACGAACTCGACCGAGATTTTATAGGGATACATATTATGCAAAAAAATTCAAATTGATCTGTGCAAAATTGCGGTAGTTATCGTGTCCACAAGAAAGTTATATATATAGATAGATATAGATACATATATACATAAATTATATATAAACTTTTTAACTGACGGTGGTTTTGGGGTCTAGGGGATGTGAAACGTGAAGATATGTCGAAATTTTCCGGAAGTCGAAACATGGGGACCCATTGCAATAGTTAGCTTTCTAATGAAATCTACCTAAAAGGAATTTTTGCTACATAATTAGGTAGATTTCATTAGAAAGCTAACTATTGCAATGGGTCCCATGTTTCGACTTCCGGAAAATTTTGACATATCTTCGCGTTTCACATCCCCCAGACCTCAAAACCACCGTCAGTTCAAAAGTTTATATATAATTTATGTATGTATATATGTATATATATGTATATATATATATACATATATACATATATCAGTTTCTTGTGGACACGATAACTGCCGTAATTTTGCACCAATCACTTTGAATATTTTACCGAATATGTATACCTATAAAATCTCGGTCGAGTTCGTTACTGGGCTAAATCGGTCGAAGAGGCTGAAAATGGGGGGCTTTTTTTCGAAAAAGTGAAATATTGCCATAACTCTCTTAATATGTGAAATATCGAATCCGTTCAACGTTCATACTATGTGTCGGATAAAGCCCAAAAATTTATGTTTGAAGAGTTTTTTTATAGCACCAACCATTGACCAAAGGGGTGGGAAAAAGTGTGTTTTTCGGGAAACATTAATCATATCTCTCTTAATAGGCACAATATCAAAACCGTACAAAATGGACAATATTCCCCTAATAATTACCTAAAACTTTTGTCTGAAAGAATTTTTGATATAACTCACCATTATGCCAAGGGATGAGAAAAATAATTTCGGAATTATAAGAAAATGCCAAGACCTATCAGTGGTTGCCATGGCAGCACTACTAAATTGATGAGGGATGAGCCATCAGACGTTGCCAAGATAACGCACTTGCACGAGATCAGATTCAGATTTCCATCTAAGTGTGAAGCGGCTTCGGTGACGTAACTGGTAGCATGCTGAATGTCTATGCCCAAGGTCGCGAGTTCAAACCGGCCGAAGTCGTCGGATTTTCTAAGAGCGCTAAAAATCCCTCAGTATGCTTTCCTTTGGAGGGGAAGTTCCAACGTTCGTTGCGAGTTGCTGGTTGCGGTGGCATCTAGTAGCCAAGTTCACAGGTAGGTGTCGTTGACGGTAGTACCTGGTAGCAACATTAGGAACTACTGCTTGAAATTGACCGTCTGCAGCCCTTACCTGAATTACAGACTAATACAGCCATCCCAAAAATACACGGGGTTAGATGACCGCGTTGTCGCAGCCCCTAAACTGAGGAACCAACCAAAATCTCTGCGGGAGATATAATTTTGCGTGAAGAAGTAACAGACCGTTACATAGTTACACATCAGTGTCGAAACCTTGCATAAGGATAGTGTGACCACAAGTATAAAAATGGACCCCAAATGACAAGAAGGTTACCGTTCCCATAAGACAATAAAATGTTTAAAATAAGCATAAAATGACGAAAAACAATGTTAATTAAGCTTCAATTATAAAATACCTTCTCGCAATAAATGAGGTCTGATCCTTCTACGAAAATCTGCATATTCTGCCTATTTTCGCCTATCCCCAATTTTGTCCGGTGAAATCTACCTCCGCCTTCCGGCGTGCCGAGAGAACTTTTTTTTCCTTTATAATGATAATGCCAATGCCAATCTAGATTTTACCCCGCTAAATATAGTTTTTTTTTCTCAAACTGGGCCTAGCCCCTGGTTAACTTTAAATCCCGCCTAGCAGGGCAATTAGCTTTCTTTTCTTAGTGGGAGGGAAATTGTGTATAATTTAATATTAATTTTTATCATAAATAAAATGTTTTAAGGACCTAAAAACTCTGTGAGTACATATCTAAATAGTATAAAACAAACTCCCCGATTCTTGGATGTAATGGGTAATCTCGAGAACCACTGGATGGATATTGATGTGGCTTTCAACATTCTGTAAAGGATTTCTCGAGGAAGGTTTCTGTTGAAAAACATTCATTTGTGACTAAAGGAAGCCGAGCAAAACGATTTCAGTAAATCGAGTCGAAAAAAACTGCTGTCCGTGCGATTTTAGGTAGATTTCATTAGAAAGCTAACTATTGCAATGGGTCCCATGTTTCGACTTCCGGAAAATTTCGACATATCTTCGCGTTTCACATCCCCCAGACCCCAAAACCACCGTCAGTTCAAAAGTTTATATATAATTTATGTATGTATATATATATGTATATATATATGTATATCAGTTTCTGGTGGACACGATAACTGCCGTAATTTTGCACCAATCACTTTGAATTTTTTACGTAATATGTATCCCTATAAAATCTCGGTCGAGTTCGTTACTGGGCTAAATCGGTCGAAGGGGGTGAAAATGGGGGGCTTTTTTCGAAAAAGTTAAATATTGCTATAACTCTCTTATTACGTGAAATATCGAATCCATTCAAAGTTCATAATATGTGTCGGATAAGTGCCAACAAGTTATGTCCAATACGTTTTTTGATAGCACCAACCATTGACCAAAGGGGTGGAAAAAAGTGGGTTTTACGGGAAACATTAATCATATCTCTCTTAATAGGCACAATATCAAAACTGTACAAAATGGACAATATTCCCCTAATAATTACCTAAAACTTTTGTCTGAAATAATTTTTGATATGACTCACCTTTACGCCAAGGGATGCGAAAAATGATTTCGGAATTATAAGAAAATGCCAAGAGCTATCAGAGGTTGCCATGGCAACACTACTAAATTGATGAGGGATGAGCCGTTGCCATGACAACGCACTTGCACGAGATCAGATTCAGTATTTCCATCTGACTAAGCCGGCCCCGTGGTGTTGGGGTAGCGCGTCTGCCTCGCACCCGGAGGCCCCGGGTTCGATCCCCGGCTCCGTCAGGGATTTTAAAACTGACATGAGGGTTGGAACGGGGTGCACTCAGCCTCGTGAGGACAATTGAGTAGCTGTCTGACAGTGAGACAGCACCCCGATCACGAATACCAATATTAACGACCGAGGGGACCCGACGCGCTGATCACGCGTCACCCCAATATCTGCAGGCCAAATGGCTGGGCAGCGGTCGCTTGGTCGGCCTTAGCCCGTCATGGGCTGGATGGTGCCAGGGGTTGACTTTGACATCTGACTAAGTGGGAAGCGGCTTCGGTGACGTAACTGGTAGCATGCAGAATGTCTATGCCCAAGATCGCGGTTTCAAAGCCGGCCGAAGTCGTCGGATTTTCTAAGAGAGCTAAAATCCCTCAGTATGCTTTCCTTTGGAGGGGAAGTTCCAACGTTCGTTGCGAGTTGCTGGTTGGGGTGGCATCTAGTAGCCAAGTTCACAGCTAGGTGTCGTTGACGGTAGTACCTGGTAGCAACATTAGGAACTACTGCTTGAAATTGACCGTCTGCAGTCCTTACCAGAATTAAGACTACTACAGCCATTACAATTCACACCGTTTATCAGAGAGATTCTACACTCACCCAAAGTACACGGGGTTAGATGACCGCGTTGTCGCAGCCCCTAAACTGAGGAACCAACCAGAGGTAGATTTCATTAGAAAGCTAACTATTGCAATGGGTACCATGTTTCGACTTCCGGAAAATTTCGACATATCTTCGCGTTTCACATCCCCCAGACCCCAAAACCACCGTCAGTTCAAAAGTTTATATATAATTTATGTATGTATATGTGTATATATATATGCATATCAGTTTCTTGTGGACACGATAACTGCAGTAATTTTGCACCAATCACTTTGAATATTTTATCGAATATGTATACCTATAAAATCTCGGTCGAGTTCGTTACTGGGATAAATCGGTCGAAGGGGGTGAAAATGGGGGGCTTTTTTCGAAAAAGTTAAATATTGCTATAACTCTCTTAATATGTGAAATATCGAATCCGTTCAACGTTCATACTATGTGTCGGATAAAGCCCAACAATTTATGTTTGAAGAGTTTTTTTTATAGCACCAACCATTGACCAAAGGGGTGGAAAAAAGTGGGTTTTTCGGGAAACATTAATCATATCTCTCTTAATAGGCACAATATCAAAACAGTACAAAATGGACAATATTCCCCTAATAATTACCTAAAATTTTGTCTGAAAGAATTTTTGATATGACCCACCATTATGCCAAGGGATGAGAAAAATGATTTCGGAATTATAAGAAAATGCCAAGAACTATCAGTGGTTGCCATGGCAATACTACTAAATTGATGAGGGATGAGCCATCAGACGTTGCCAAGATAACGCACTTGCACGAGATCATATTCAGAATTCCATCTGACTAAGTGTGAAGCGGCTTCGGTGACGTAACTGGTAGCAAGCATGCTGAATGTCTATGCCCAAGGTCGCGAGTTCAAAGCCGGCCGAAGTCGTCGGATTTTCTAAGAGCGCTAAAAATCCCTCAGTATGCTTTCCTTTGGAGGGGAAGTTCCAACGTTCGTTGCGAGTTGCTGGCGGCGGTGGCATCTAGTAGCCAAGTTCACAGGTAGGTGTCGTTGACGGTAGTACCTGGTAGCAACATTAGGAACTACTGCTTGAAATTGACCGTCTGCAGTCCTTACCTGAATTACAGACTAATACAGCCATCCCTAAGTACACGTGGTTACATGACCGCGTTGTCGCAGCCCCTAAACTGAGGAACCAACCAAAATCTCTGCGGGAGATATAATTTTGCGTGAAGAAGTAACAGACCGTTACATAGTTACACATCAGTGTCGAAACCTTGCATAAGGACAGTGTGACCACAAGTATAACAAGTAGTTCCGTGAAGAACTATACAGCATATTTTCATATATCCTACTTATGTTAACTGCCACTATCAACATACAAAATTTCAGTTTGATTGGTGTAATAGATTCGTAGATATTGAGAACCGACTAGATATATCGGATGGTCGCCATGTTGGATTTTAAATATGTAGGTCCTAGAGTTATGTACTGTTACATGAAGATTATTGTGTAGGTGTACCTTTCAAATTTCAATCGCATGATTAGGACACAAGAAGTAACAAGGAGATTTTAAAATTTCGCACAGCTGCCATCTTGTGGTTTTGGAAACAATTGAAATAAATTAGATGCCAGTGGATTAACATTCGTATAAGGATTTACAGTACCAGGTTTCACTACACTCGGATGGTTAAATTGCGAGAAACGTCCAAGTGAATATTTATACTTCGCGTCGCCGCCATGTTGGATTTGTGATCACCAGGTTATTTAAAGTCCTATAGGTGAACTTAAGTTCATAGCCCCTAAGAACATTAAAAAATTCAGTTTGATTGCTATAATAGATTCGTAGATATTCTGAGCCGTCTGAATATTTCGGAAGGTCGTCACCTTGGATTGTTAAATGAATAGGCCATAGAGTCCTGTACCATTAAAGGAAAATTATTGCGTAGGTTCATTGTTCAAACTTTCACTTCGATCGCATGATTACGATACAAGAAATAAAAACTTAATTTTAAAATTCGCACAGCTGCCATATTGAGGTTATGTAAACAATTGAACTAAATTAGATACCAGAGCATTACAATGTGAATAAACATGTCCTGTACCACATTTCACTGCGCTCAGAAAGTTAAATCACGAGAAAAGTATATTAAAATATTTCAAATTCGCTTGGCCGCTATGTTCGTTTTGTACTTTACAGGTTTATGAAAGTTACATAGTTATACTTTTATCGGTACCCTTCATCACCGTACGAAATTTCAGGATGATATCAGTAGTAGTTTTGGAGATATAGAATGTCAGTGAAATATTTCGCTCAGCCGACATTTTGAGGTTATGTAAACAATTGAACTAACTTAGACTCCAGTGCATTACAATGTGTATAAACATTTGCTGTACCAAGTTTCATTACGTTTGGATCGTTAAATCGCGAGAAAAGTCTATTTAAAGGTCTGATCTTCGCTTGGCCGCCATGTTGGTTTCGTTGGAACCAGGTTTTTGAAAGTCTCATAGGTGAACTTCTAGTAGTGACCTTTATCACCGTACACAATTTCAGGGCGATATCGGTAATAGTTTCGGAGATATCGAATGCTGGTGAAATATTTCGCACAGCCGCCATGTTGGATTGGTGAGACGTAACAAAATTTAAAGGGCACGGTCGGGGTCGCCCGGAATAGTGCTATGAACTTACCGAGTTTCATTGAAATCGCTCCAGCCGTTTAGAATTTATTAGACACACACACACACACACACACACACACACGCACACACACTCGGACAAAAGGTGATCTCATAAGCCTATTTTTTCAAAATTGAAAATAGGCTAAAAATGGACCCCAAATGACAAGAAGGTTACCGTTCCCATAAGACAATAAAATGTTTAAAATAAGCATAAAATGGCGAAAAACAAAGTTAATTAATCTCCAATTATAAAATACCTGCTCGCAATAAATGAGGTCTGATCATTCTACGAAAACCTGCATATTCTGCCTATTTTCGCCTATCCCCAAGTTTGTCCGGTGAAATCTACCTCCGCCTTCCGGCGTGCCGAGAGGACTTTTTTAGGTTTACGCTGGGTAAACCATTAAAAATATCTATATACTATGAGTGTAAGAATTGTTCAGCATGGAAAGTTCTACAAAAAAAGTCTCCGAAAGCATATCTCTATCTTCAATACATCGCCCACTATAAGTGTTCTTACGTTTTCATTTCATCCAACAATATCCATTCATTGGAAGCCAAGGTTGCTGGTTCGAAACCTGGCGCAGTCAGCTGGCATTTGAGGGTGCGCAAATGCGAGGGAGCCGTGTCAGTACATTTCCTGGCACGTTAAAGATCCCCTTCGGGGCAAAATTCCGGCACCCCGGCGTCTCTAAAAGCCAGGGTAGTTAAAAGGGACATAAAACCAATAACATTATTATTATCATTGGAAGTTTAAATTACTAATTTCGGAGCGAGCCTATCATCCCAGCTTCGGCCAGCATCAAACTGTCGAGGTATGACTTCAGGGAAGAGTATACGGCATGTTTTTGGAGTTTCACTGTTTACCTCGGCTTTTCTGAATTATGTCTGTGACCTGGCATCAATGCGGCATTTAAGCTTACGCTCGGTAAACCGTTAAGGATACCGGGCGAAGCCGGGGTGGGTTGCTAGTTAATACTAATTTGGGGATCGTTGTTAACCTCTTGGCTGTGAGTTGCTTCATATTACTATGTCGTGCAATTCCCCGAATTACGGCTATCCCCCAGTTACTATAACCCCTCCCGTAGGTCGATCTGTATAAAACTCTGATCCAACCCGTTGTACTATTATGGATGTGAGACATGGAGTATCCGAAAACAGGACTTTCATAAACTACTCGTTTGTGAGAGAAAAGTTCTTCGGAGGATCTTAGGACCGGTGAGGGATGTACACACGGGTGAATGGAGGATTAGACACAATCATGAAGTAGAAGACCTGCACCATGATGCCAACATAGCTGGAACCATCAAAACCAGAAGACTGCATTGGGCTGGACATGTAGCTCGGATGGAAGACCACCGGTGGCCACGGAAGCTACTGGATTTCATCTCCACTGGAAGAAGACTGACAGGGAGACCAAGGAAGCGGTGGAGTGATGGACTCCATGAAGATCTGCAACAGGCAGCGATACGTGTGGACAGTTGGCGGATGGCAGCTATGGATAGGAGACGATGGAGAAGGAAACTTGTAACAGTGCGCGGTCCACTGTGCCTGATCGCGTAGAAGAAGAAGAAGAAGAAGAAGAAGGAGTAGGTCGATCTTGGCCACGGTACTGAGAACGAGGCTTTCAAGCATTATGTCGGGGCCGATAACCTAGATGTTAGGCCCCTTAAAACAACAATTATCATCATCATCAACAAGCGTTATGTCATCTCTTATATAAAATCAAGTGTCCTGACTGACTGACTGACTGACTCATCATCGCCCAGCCAAAACTATTAAAGTTAGAAACATGAAATTTTGGGGATATGTTCGTTGTAAGTCGAAAACGCCCACTAAGGAAGGATTTTTGGATATTCACGTTCTAAAGTGGTGTTAAGGGGGTACACCTGCATTTCATTGAATAACAATATCTCCGGCTTGGTTTCATTGAGGGATGTGATACTCGGCATATAAACTCATCATCAATAAGAAGTTCCGTGACGAACTAAAGAGCCTACTTTTCTTAAAATTTAAGATTCATGCCAATGATTAATCTATATGGATCTATCTAGAATAATGACGAAATTAAGTTAGTAATATCGAAATTTCTAATTAGTTAAAAATACTGTATACCTGGCATAATGTAGCCAAATAGAGAATTACAGTTGGCAGCCCTGGTGACTGAATATATTCTTAGTTCCATCCCTTAAGGTACAGAATACAAAATTTGGTTGAAGTCCAATGGATATCATGAACGTTACATGCAGTTAAACATTGGATCTAACAGTGCGCGTAAATTCATGTTGGCAACAATTATATACATGTATTGGTCAGAAATAATCTGAAATAATATGATCTATTGTTGTGTCAATATTGAATGAATTCCATTAGTTAGTATAGGAGTTGCATGTATTTTAAAATTGGACCTATCAGTAGGCTTAGAATCATGTTGGCAGCACTGACGTATATTAGTTACTCCAAATTAATCTGGAATGCCAGGTAATATACGTGTGCAAAGTTTAGAGCTATTGGTTTGCATACTTTCTGATATATTGATATTAGGGTAATACAAATAGAGACAGTATTTATTAACAGTTGGCAGCCCTGGTTACTCTTAAGAATCGGCATAGTCATATCTGTTATGGTGCACATAGCACACACGAAATTTGGTTGAAATCCAAATGATAGTATACAAGTTACATGTATTTAAAATTGGACACCTCAGCAGACTTAGAATCATGTTGGTAGAACTGACGTATATAAGTAACTCCAAATTAATACAGAATGTCAAGTACTATACGTGTGCATAGTTTAAAGCTGTCGGCTTGAATACTTTCTGATACATGGGTATTTGGATTAAAATAAATTGAGAGCATTTATTAACAGTTGGCAGCCCTGGTGGCTCTTAAGAATACGCTCAGTCATATCTGTTTAGGTACACATAGCACATACGAAATTTGGTTGAAATCCAATTGATAGTGTAGAAGTTATATGCATTTAAAATTTGGACCTATCAGCAGGCTTATAATCATTTTGGCAACATTGCCATGTATGGCCTCCTGGAAATTATACTGGAATATTATTATCCATACGTGTGCCAATTTTGAAATAGCTCCCATTAGTACCTTCCACGATATCCAACATGGAACTCAAATTTCAAGTGCGATTTTTCAGCAGTTGGTAGCACTGACATCATTTTGAAATGTGGCCGTGAGATATTCAGGTATAGATCTTTACTCCTACCAAATTTTGTTTCGATTGCTGCAGCCGTTTAGGAGTTGATAGGGGGGGGGACACACACACACAGCCAGACAGACAGAAGGACAGTCAGACAGAAGGATAGACAGACACACATTTGCCCGATCTTATAAGTCTACTTTTTCCTCATTTTTGCAAAATGTGAAAAGCAGGCTAAAAGTAAGAAGGCACGTGTCTGACTATTTTTCAATGTGGTGTATATTATGAGGTTAAAGGGGGGTGAAAAGTGCGGGTTGAAGGATTCCTAACGGAGCGTGTATATCTTAAACGTCACAGGCGAGGAGTTTGAAACTCAGCGGGAAAAAATCCGAATAAAAAATAATTAAATAGGTGTTTGACCGTTTTTTCATAAATCCATTTTAAGGGGCCCATGGGGAGGGGTGAAGTTCTGGGGGGGGGGGGGGACAGGAAAAAGTGTCCTAACTGATTGACTGACAGACTCACTCGTCAAACTCAGGGGGCAAAATTGCTTAAAAATAATTAAATAGCTGTTCGACCCCATTTAAGGGGTTCATGGGGAGGGGTGAAATTCTGTAAAAAGGAAATTGAAAGAAAAAGTCCTGACTCACTCACCATCGCACAGCTAAAATTATTGAAGTTACAAACATGACATTTTGGGGGATATGATCATTGTATGTCAAAACTGTTCACTAAGGGAGGATTTTCGGATATTCAGATTCTAAAGGGGTTAAACCTGCATTTCATTGAATAACAATAACTCCCGATTGGTTTCATTGGGGAATGTGATACTCGGCATATAAACTCATAATTAAAAACAAGATGTTCAGTAAAGAACATATAGCCTACTTTCTCCTAAATGCATGGGTATTGTTATAACTCTTTGTCCTTTTCAAGGAGTATGATTGAATGTTGGTTGTAGTAGCTTGTTGAAATACAACGTGCTATAGGGATATTAAACATGAATATGAGGTGCCCTTTGCTAGTGCTACCTCTGTACCAAATTTCGTTCAATTCGGTTTCACCGTGTATGAATTGATAGGGGGAATCGATTTGCACACATACTTGGCCACCATCTGCAAACTATTGGGCTGATGTTCTTGCAGTTTGGTCTGAATATGTTTCCCACATAAAGATATGGTGTTGCAAAATTTGGTAGAGACTAGATTATTAGGTTGGTCGTAATTACATTTGAGCTTTTAACATTTGGGTGGCCGCGATTACGTTTCCGTCAAGATAGCGGTGATATAAAACATGACACTGAGGTGCCCTTTGCTAGTGCTACCTCTGTACCAAATTTCGTTCCATTCGGTTTCACCGTGTTCGAATTGATAAGGGGAATCGATTTTTACACAAAGATGGCCGCCAACCGCACAATATTAGGCTGATGACCTATTAGTTTGGTCAAAGGATGCTCCCTCCATTAAAGGTATGTTGTTGCTAAATTTGCTAGAGATCGGATGATTAGGCTAATCGTAATTTGGTTTAAACTTTGAATGTTTGTGTGGCCGCCATTACGTTTCCGTCAAGATGGCGGCAATATAAAACATGAAACTGAGGTGCCCTTTGCTAGTGCTACCTCCGTACAAAATTTCGTTCATTCGGTTCCACCGTGTTCGAATTAATAGGGGGAATCAATTTTGACATAAAGATGGCCGCCATCCGCAACCTATTAGGCTAATGGCCTATTAGATTGGTCAAAGGATGCTCCCTCCATAATGGTGTGTTGTTGCAAAGTTTGGTAGAGATGGGATGGTTATCTTAGTCGTAATTTGATTTAAGCTTTAAACATTTGTGTGGCCGCCATTACGTTTCTGTCATTATGGCGGCGATTTAAATCATGACACTGAGATGCCCTTTGCTAGTGCTATCTCTGTACCAAATTGCGTTCCATTCGGTTTCACCGTGTTTGAATTAATAGGGGGAATCTCTTTTGACACAAAGATGGCCACCATCCGCAAACTATTAGGCGAATGATCTATTAGATTGGTCAAAGGATGCTCCCTCCATAAAGGTATGTAGTTGCAAAATTTGGTAGAGATCGGATGATTAGGTTAATCGTAATTTAACTTAACCTTTGAACATTCGTGTGGCCGCCATTACGTTTCCGTCAAGACGGCGGCGATATAAAACATGACACTGAGATGCCCTTTGCTAGTGCTACCTCTGTACCAAATTTTGTTCATTCGGTTCCACCGTGTTCGAATTAATAGGGGGAATAAATTTTGACATAAAGATGGCCGCCATCCGCAAACTATTAGGCTAATAACCTATTAGATTGGTCAAAGGATGCTCCCTCCATAAAAGAATGTTGTTGCAAAGTTTGGTAGAGATCGGATGGTTATGTTAGTCGTAATTTAACTTAAGCTTTGAACATTTGTGTGGCCGCCATTACGATTCTGTCAATATGGCGGCGATATAAAAAATGACACTGAGATGCCGTTTGCTAGTGCTACCTCTGTACCAAATTTCGTTCATTCGGTTCCACCGTGTTCGAATTAATAGGGGGAATCAATTTTGACATAAAGATGGCCGCTATCCGCAACCTATTAGGCTAATGGCCTATTAGATTGGTCAAAGGATGCTCCCTCCATAATGGTATGTTGTTGCAAAGTTTGGTAGAGATCGGATGGTTATGTTAGTCGTAATTTGATTTAAGCTTTAAACATTTGTGTGGCCACCATTACGTTTCTGTCATTATGGCGGCGATATAAATCATGACACAGAGATGCCCTTTGCTAGTGCTATCTCTGTACCAAATTTCGTTCCATTCGGTTTCACCGTGTCTAAATTAATAGGGGGAATCTGTTTTGACACAAAGATGGCCACCATCCGCAAACTATTAGGCGAATGACCTATTAGATTGGTCAAAGGATGCTCCCTCCATAAAGGTATGTAGTTGCAAAATTTGGTAGAGATCGGATGATTAGGTTAATCGTAATTTAACTTAAGCTTTGAACATTCGTGTGGCCGGCATTACGTTTCCGTCAAGATGGCGGCGATATAAAACATGACACTGAGGTACCCATTGCTAGTGCTACCTCTGTACCAAATTTTGTTCATTCGGTTCCACCGTGTTCGAATTAATAGGGGGAATCAGTTTTGACATAAAGATGGCCGCCATCCGCAACTTATTAGGCTAATAACCTATTAGATTGGTCAAAGGATGCTCCCTCCATAAAGGAATGTTGTTGCAAAGTTTGGTAGAGATCGGATGGTTATGTTAGTCGTAATTTAACATAAGCTTTGAACATTTGTGTGGCCGCCATTACGATTCTGTCAATATGGCGGCGATATAAAACATGACACTGAGATGCCCTTTGCTAGTGCTACCTCTGTACCAAATTTCGTTTCATTCGGTTTCACCCTGTTTGAATTAATAGGGGGAATTGATTTTCACACAAAGATGGCCGCCATCCGCAAACTATTAGGCTAATCACCTATTCATTTGGTCAAAGGATGCTTCCTCTATAAAGGTATGTTGTTGCAAAATTTGGTAGAGATCGGATGATTAGGTTAATCGTAATTTCATTTAAGCTTTGAACATTTGTGTGGCCGCCATTACATTTCCGTCAAGATGGCGGCGATATAAAACATGACACTGATGTGCCTTTTGTTAATACTACCTCTGTACCAAATTTCGTTCCATTCGGTTGCACCGTGTTCGAATTAATAGGGGGAATCGATTTTCACACAAAGATGGCCGCCATCCACAAGCTATTACGCTGATGACCTGTTAGTTTGGTCAAAGGATGCTCCCCCTTAAAGGTATGTTGTTGCAAAATTTGGTAGAGATCGGATGATTAGGTTAGTCGTAATTTGATTTAAGCTTTGAACATTTTTGTGGCCGCCATTACGTTTCCGTCAAGATGGCGGCGATATAAAACATGAAACTGAGGTGTCCTTTGCTAGTGCTACCTTTGTACCAAATTTCGTTCAATTCGCATTCACCGTGTTCGAATTGATAGGGGGGCAGACATTCAGAGTACATACACTCACACACACACAGACACACACAGACACACTCACACATACACACACACACACACACAGACTCACACACACACATACACACACACAGACAGACACACTTTTTTCGCCCTGTGTTGATCTCATAAGTCTACTTTCATTTTTTGCAAAAATCGAAATTAGGCTAATAAGAAGACATGTGTCTGAGGGTTTATCGATGTGGTGTATGTTATGAGGTGAAAGGGGTGAAAAGTGGGGGTTGAAAGATTCGATTGCTGCAGCCGTTTAGGAGTTGATAGGGGGGGGGGTGACACACACAGCCAGACAGACAGACAGAAGGACAGACAGACAGACAGACACACACACATTTGCCCGATCTCATAAGTCTACTTTTTCCTCATTTTTGCAAAATGTGAAAAGTAGGCTAAAAAATCAATTTAAAAGAATAGTAAATAGGTGTTCGACCGTTTTTTTTCATACATCCAATTTAAGGGGCCCATGGGGAGGGGAGAAATTCTGGGGGGGGGGGGGAAGAAAGTGTCCTAACTGATTGACTCACCGACTCTTCAAACTCAGGGAAGAAATCTGCTTAAAAATAAGTAAATAAGTATATATATAATTCATTCTTTTGGGCTAATGCCGTGTGTATTTTCAATTTAAACCATACGTTTCGGAGAAACCTTGCCTCCTTTTTCAATGGAAATAAACAATGTGGCCAAAGAAAGTATATCAATGAGATTACAAAAAATATAGATAAATTCCTCTGTTCGTCACCAGAGAGCAGCTGCCAGAAATTACTGTATGGACCATGGTGGAACGGCGGACAGAGTAGTAAGTAACGAGAAGGTAAAGGGGGTGGTGTGAAAATTTAGAAACTCCTCGAAGAATGAGGAGGGGGGGGGGAGGAAGGAGGGTTAGATGGATATAAGGAAACATAAACAAAAGGGAAGTGTATCTGAACGATACCTAACGTCATACAGTCAACGGCGAAAATACAGATGGAAACTCCTCCAGTGACGAACAAAGGAGATCAAATCCAGGCTCTGAGCCCAGAGGGAAAATGTACAATTTTAAATATGTGAAGAACAGAGAGACTGAGAGGAACTATCTCCCTAGGTCCTTAATAACTGGTAGCCAAGTGTCACTTAGCTGATATCCAGTGTCTCTGTTAAAATTATTGGGATTTTTACGAATTTCAACTGCCTCCCTTATAATTCTAGACCAGTTGTGCTTAACAAGGGCAAGCGCATGAGCATCCTTGAAACATACATCGTGCCCTGAAGACAGGGCATGTTCAGCTATAGCTGATTTGTCAGGATGGTTTAGACGGATGTTCCTTTGATGCTCTTTGATGCGAGTTGCAATGGACCGTTTTGTTTGTCCAATGTAGACTTTTCCGCAAGTACATGGGACTTCATACACCCCAGGTTGTAGTATTGGGGACAATTTATCTTTGTTTAATGCTAAACGTTGACCAAAAATCCATAAGCAAGACGTCCCTCCTCGACCAATTGTTAGCACAATAGGTTCTCCAAGTTATGCTCTTGCGCAATATCTCAGCAAGTTGCTTCAGCCGCACTTGGGGCGCACACAGTCCTACATTAGGGATTCAACCCATTTTGTCGAAAAATTGTCAACCATCGCCGTTCAACCAAATGCTATTTTGGTGAGTTTTGATGTAGAGTCCTTGTTTACCAGAGTGCCGGTGGACTCGGTCATGTCACTCATCAAGGATTTGTTTCCTGAGGACATTGCCCGATTATTCCACCACTGCTTGTGTTCCAGTTATTTCTTGTGGGATGGTAAATATTACGAGCAGACTGATGGTGTGGCCATGGGAAGTCCACTGTCGCCTGTCGTGGCAAATTTTTTCATGGAACATTTTGAGGGGGAGGCTATATCTTCGGCGTCTTACAAACCTGTGATTTGGTGGAGGTATGTGGATGATACGTTCGTGGTGTGGGAGGAGGGTTCTGAGAAACTGAACCACTTTCTGAACCACCTAAATCAGCTGCATCCTTCAATCCACTTCACAATGGAGCTAGAGTCAGATGGATGCTTACCTTTTATGGATGTTCATGTGAGAAGGAAAGCGGATGGCTCCATGGGACACAGCGTCTACCGTAAGCCAACTCACACTAACCGTTATTTACATGCGGACTCCCACCACCACCCAGCACAAAAACAAGGAATTATGACAACTCTAGCCAAAAGAGCGGAACGTATTTGTGAGGCATCAACTCTTCAGGAAGAGTTACATGCGTTACAAACCATGTTTAAGGGTAATGGCTATAATGAATCCACTATATATAGGTCCCTACATCCCAGAAGGAGGGATAGACAACCTTCTCAGAGCTCCGGCGTGAGAGGAACTGCTTACCTCCCTTATATTCACAACACCACTGACCGCGTTGCTAAGATTCTCCGCAAGCACAAGATAAAAACAGTTTTCGGCACTATGACGAAAATTGGTCAACGTTTAGCATTAAACAAAGATAAATTGTCCCCAATACTACAACCTGGGGTGTATGAAGTCCCATGTACTTGCGGAAAAGTCTACATTGGACAAACAAAACGGTCCATTGCAACTCGCATCAAAGAGCATCAAAGGAACATCCGTCTAAACCATCCTGACAAATCAGCTATAGCTGAACATGCCCTGTCTTCAGGGCACGATGTATGTTTCAAGGATGCTCATGCGCTTGCCCTTGTTAAGCACAACTGGTCTAGAATTATAAGGGAGGCAGTCGAAATTCGTAAAAATCCCAATAATTTTAACAGAGACACTGGATATCAGCTAAGTGACACTTGGCTACCAGTTATTAAGGACCTAGGGAGATAGTTCCTCTCAGTCTCTCTGTTCTTCACATATTTAAAATTGTGCATTTTCCCTCTGGGCTCAGAGCCTGGATTTGATCTCCTTTGTTCGTCACTGGAGGAGTTTCCATCTGTATTTTCGCCGTTGACTGTATGACGTTAGGTATCGTTCAGATACACTTCCCTTTTGTTTATGTTTCCTTATATCCATCTAACCCTCCTTCCTCCCCCCCCCCCCTCCTCATTCTTCGAGGAGTTTCTATATTTTCACACCGCCCCCTTTACCTTCTCGTTATTTACTACTCTGTCCGCCGTTCCACCATGGTCCATACAATAATTTCTGGCAGCTGCTCTCTGGTGACGAACAGAGGAATTTATCTATATTTTTTGTAATCTCATTGATATACTTTCTTTGGCCACATTGTTTATTTCCATTGAAAAAGGAGGCAAGGTTTCTCCGAAACGTATGGTTTAAATTGAAAATACACACGGCATTAGCCCAAAAGAATGAATTATATATATAATAATCCGGGCCGTGAAAGCCTTAATATGCAAAGTAAATAAGTGTTCGACAGTTCATTTTTCATAAATCAAATTTAAGGGGTTCATGGGGAGGGGTGAAATTCTGAAGAAAAACAAGATGTTCAGTAAAGAACATATAGCCTACTTTCTCCTAAATGTATGAGTATAGTTATAACTCGTTGTTATTATCAAAGAGTATAATAGAACTATTCTTTGTTGAAGACCTTAGAAACGATTTACCTCTACCAAACGCCACAACCTAGATAAAAACTGCTACCATCATTGAAGAAAGAAAGATAAGAAGTATCTAAAGAATGTTATGGATCTGGAGACATAATCGACCGGACTGGCGGCGTGGCTCAGCGGTAACGTTCTCGCTTGCTGGACCGTATGTTTCAGGTTCGTATCCTGGCGCAGTCAGCTGGCATTTGAGGGTGCACAAATGCGAGGGAGCCGTGTTAGTAGATTTACTGGCACGTTAAAGATCCCCTTCGGGACAAAATTCTGGCACCCCGGCGTCTCTAAAAGCAACAGTAGTTAAAAGGGACGTAAAACCAATAACATTATTATTATTATTATTATTACATGATCGGCCTGACGCGGGCAACATCCAACTTTGAGTTGAGGCATGTCTTTACACGTCTGGCTGCGTATGACTTTCACAACCCTAATTGAATTAACAAATCTTTCCATGACCCTACAGAGACGTGTGTATACCAACTATGTGGATATTTTCGATTGCTATTTGGCTGAAATAGAAGTATTAATTAATATCCTGAACTAGCACCAACGATAGAGTTCAGATACTATGTGAAATCGTTTTGTTCTTTACTTCAATTAACATTTTCAAATAACGCATAATAGGCTGTTACAAACCCTTTAAAATAGAAAGTAAAAATGTATCGTAGTATCATCTTGTCATTCTTCAAATTCGATGCGCATAGAATGCAAATGGTATAGTAATCAATGGAGCCCCACGTAGACTAGTCGTGATATCTAGTGGTGAAATATCTAACAATATAATCCTAACACAGCGAGTGCATTCTAGCGGCCAGAAGAAGAAACTTTTCAATAAAATCTGGTCGGCGTGCAGTTACCTTTTTGGCAGCTAGATGTCTCGAGTAAATCTGCTGGCGAATTATGTTTTAATTAAATATATATTTTACACCATAATATGCACAATATAACGCTTAATTTTAAAACATCTGAGTCATTACAAAACAATAAACATATAAAATTTCAAGCAAAAAAACTAGCTCTGATCGGGTTTGAACCATAGGCATTTGAGCGATAGGCTAACGCTCTACCACTGAGCTAATTGTGTCAACGAATATCGTTCTATATAAAATGACTTACATAGAACTTGTTAGCAAATAGTGATTTATACTAAACGATTTCATCACTGGAGTATATTATTTATATATAAAGCATTTCATACAAAGTTTATTTATTTTATATCAGTACGCTATATTGCATGCAATACTCAAATTAGTGAAATATAAGTCAGGCACAAGATATCCGCTGCCATATTGTCTTATTACAAAATCAGCTCAGCTTTTTAAAATCACGTCTGCACTATAGTATTACAAAATAAACTTTTAATTTCGAACGTGCCTCTTCCTTTAGAACAGTTAAAACGATTCTCGGCTCGATAATCGGAACTGGTGGGTCCCATGATATGGATTATAAAGTTTGCATAATTCGCACGGCCGCCATCCTGAAATGGTATGGCGGACGACCTTGTAGTTTGGTCACAAGACGCATCCTATTCGAAGGTATGTTGTTACCAAATTTGGTAGAGATCGGATGATTTGGTTAGTCGTTATTTGATTTTACGTTTTGAACGTTTGAGAGGCCGCCATTCAGTTTTAGTAAAGATGGCGGCGATATAAAACATGACACTGAGGTGTCCTTTGCTAGTGCTACCTTTGTACCAAATTTCGTTCAATTCGCATTCACCGTGTTCGAATTGATAGGGGGGGACAGACATTCAGAGTACACACACTCACACACAGACACACACACAGACACACAGACACACAGACACACACACACACACACAGACTCACACACACACATACACACACACAGACAGACACACTTTTTTCGCCCTGTGTTGATCTCATAAGTCTACTTTCATTTTTTGCAAAAATCGAAAGTAGGCTAAAAAATGGAGAAAAAATTCTGACTCACTCACTCACTCACTCATCATCGCCCAGCCAAAATATTTGAAGTTGGAAACATGACATTTTGGGGATATGTTCGTTGTATGTCATAACCGTACACTAAGGGAGGATTTTCGGATATTCACGTTATAAAGGTGTCTTAAGGAGGTTAAACCCACATTTTATTGAATAACAATATCTCACGAGTGGTTTCATTTGTGGATGCGATACTCGGCATATAAACTAATCTTAAAAAACAACCAGACATGTGTCTAAGGGTTTTTCGATGTGGTGTATATTATAAGGTGAAAGGGGTGAAAAGGGTGGTTGAAGGATTCCTAACGGAGTGTGTATCCCTTAAACGACATAGGCGAGAAGTTTGAAACTCAGCGGAAAAATCAGCTTAAAAATAAGTAAATCGGTGTTCGACCGTTTCATCATATATTCAATTTAAGGGGTCAATGGGGTGGGGTGAAATTCTGGAAGAAAAAGGAGAGAAAGTGTCCTAACTGACTGAATAACTCACTCACTCATCAAACTCAGGGGGAAAAGACAGCTTAAAAATTAATTAATAGGTGTTCGACCATTTCTTCATAAATCAAATTTAAGGGGCCCATGGGGAGGGCGTAAAATTCTGGTAAAAATAATTGAAAGAAAATGACCTGACTGACTCACTCACTCATCATCGCCCAGCGAAAACTATAGAAGTTGGAAACATTAAATTTTGGGAATATTTTCGCTGTATGTCGAAAACGTCACCTAAGGAAGGATTTTTGTTTATACGGGTTCTTAAGAGGTGTTAAGGGGGTAAACATGCATTTCATTGAATAACGATATCTCATGAGTTGTTTCTCTGGGGATGTGATATTCGTTAAATAAACTAAACATTGAATATAAGTAGACATATGCCTAAGGGTTTATCGATGTGGTGTATATTGAGACCGCTAGTCTAGTCAACAACCACGATGACTTTCCTAACATCCCATAAGTCGAATAAAATTATCGTGAGGATCAGGTGAACTTCCTAATAGGCTAAGCGGCACGAGACACTGTAGTCCACGGGGATCGTGGTACATGGTGACGATGGTCATAGACTGCCTAAGGAAAGGTTCACCTCAAAAACTAGACTGAGAAATTAAATATCCAGTAAAATACCGAGAACATTTATTAAAATTCACAAGCCCCTAGCCTAGTTCGGAGGGTTATAATCGGCTAGTCCGCAAACTAATAAACAAAAGAAAATAAAGAGCAGGTCCCTACCTGAGAAGTTACTGAAAACCCTCGCGAAAGATCTAACTCACAATAATAAAGCAACAACAGCAACACTAGGAAAATGGTACGACGCAAATCCCTAGTTCAAGTTACAAGATTAAGCTAATATCAGAATTTACATTTAACAGGGTAGCAAAACAAATCTAAGTTATGATGATACCATTTCCACATTTACATTTAACGGTAATCATCTAGCTAAGTCCTAACAGTTAATAACAAAATTTACGGCGATGACGTCCGTAACAGAAAACAATTACAACAAATCTAAGTGTACAGCCATGAAAAACATTTACTTAGATTATTCTTAATAACTACGTGCTATCAGCACACAATAAGGTAACATGTAGGATTTACACACTAGTACATCAAAAATCAGTAATGAAATAGACACAAATCTTTATTAAATTCCTGCCTACACCTTGGTTTACTCTTTGTAAGCCATAGTCATCTAATGTGTGTAATTACGGTGACGAATGCGTAGTTGAGACCACGTCTGACATCGCATGGCCTGAGCTCCACAAGCTACGAACTCTAGGTTCGCGCATGCTTCAGGTCGCTACAGAAGTGTCAAATGTCCTAGTCATTTCCACACAAGGAAATTATCTTCAACTGCACGGCTATGTCAACAGTTCCAAAATGCAACAGAACAAAGTTAGATAGAATTCATTAGTTAGCTTTTGTTTTACCAAAGTTATGCGTTTTATTATTAAGATGTTGGTTTAGGTTTATCGTTGGTTTATGGCGAATAATACTGACAATAGCTCGGGCACGGAGTGTCTACACTGAGATCATTCTCTACCAAAAAGCCTCGACTCAACAGTCGGAATAAGATCAACGAGCAATAACAACTCGGACACACAATAACACGGGTTACCAGCGGCGCAAAGCTCGCATTCAATAACTCTGGGATAGGCCTGTCCACAACAGTTACCTTCCAATAACATCTAGTCAACGGGAACCCACCCGGACAAGGTAATCACAAGTACCTTCATACAATAAATTCCTGCATTAACAGGGTCGCCTGCAACTCACTATAGAAAACCTGACCTAATTGTACACGTCGAAACGGTACACGCAAGAAGTGCGCTCAACTAACAAAAAGCAATCTATAAAACATGTGATCTGAGACAGGGTTGAAAACTGGGTTACATAAGCTAAGTTGCAATGAAAGAAAGAGCGAATACAATTGCATTCTGTCTCTTGTCAAAGTCCTCTGTCTCACAAACAAATGAAGCATGCTCTCAAGGGCACTGGATTACAAAACCAGTTTATGTCACCAGCAGGCTACCACATTCCTGCGTTTTGTCGACACAAAACACACATTATTCAAGGCCAGCGATCTAATCAATATAAAACTATACATCTGGCCTGTTTATAAAAAACTTTACCATAGGTTATGAACCTCTAAAGAGTCCGTGTATAAAAAACACGCAATAAATCTGAATAGAATAATGAAATTCCGTCTTTCTACCAAAGACGTCTAAATGATAGTAATCTTACAATTACTGGAGCTCTTTGCTCTAAAAATACAATTCACTCGTTGCTAGTACAACATCAAATAAAAACTTGTCTTACATGACACAAGCAAAATGATAATTGTGGCGCAGATTCACACAAGGATCTGCTTAATGATACGTTGGGAACCGAGTTCGATTCTAGGCAACGAAACAATCCTTCTAATTGTTAGGTTCAAACATGACCAAGAAATGCTTCTGAGCTTATTCAGAATGAAAATATAATGCATTTACAAAACTGGCAATTACAGTCGATTGCCTAACTGATACGACTGTTCTAACGAAAGTCAGGGGTGTATCATAACTGGCTGCAAAGAATGCAGTTAAAGAAATAACCATGACATCTGATTGTCATAACTAAAGTCAGCAAAGACTTGAAAAATCACCCCAAATAGGGTTGGACAAAATAGCCTCGAATGACTACGGTCACATCTAGCAAAAGATAGGCTTTGACGTTCTACGACGTTCATCGAGCTGCACCAGGGTTAACCAAAATGTTGGACCCAAGGGTGCCTCACTATACTGAAATCAATGACATTAAATTAAACTAGATACAATCCCTACCTAGAAAAATGGCTGACACAGAGTGTGGTTGATTCACAAACTACATTAAATCTAATATACCACCAGAACTAGAACAAGAGAAGGGATGGTCAAAATTCACGACATGGAGAAGCTATCACTCAGCCCTCTATTCAATAACCAGGGTTGTACAAATTCCTCTCTGGATCTCTGGAACGGTATTATCCTCATCAGGATTCCCATCTGGACTCCTCCAACGACCAGGGTTCGATTCGTCCCTGTCGACAACTCCGTGAATATGCTGGATATGCCTGGAAATGGCATCTTGGATTCCTTCCTTCTCGTCCTCGGTTCTGCAAGCTTCATCATCATGCTAGTTCTCGTAGAAATATCACCCTCATACCAGGATAGTATTAGCCCATGGTGACTGATTCAAACATGGTGTGGAATAGTCTGGTCACGTTGACGGTGAAATAAATTACGAAATTCATTCTTTCACTTTCCAAAGATATAATGTTCGTCGTAAGTATTGTAGGCTTTGATAGTAATTGATAACACAGCCTTAATTTCGTGGATGTGAATAGATACACGAGCTAGCACTGCTCAATAATTCTGCACGTGCTAGTGACGCTATTTTTCTCTCATGCAGCATCGGTAAAATGTATGTCGTTTTGGAAATAAAAACTTCACTCTGGCAATCCAAATATGTTACACTATCGTAATCACACTTATTTGAAGTAATTGCAACACATTTACCTGTATATTTTCCACAAGGCATTTGGCCCTCCACAAACACGTGGGTACTAAAATGTGGTGTTCCGGTAAAGTTATATAATTCACTAATACTTGCCAATAATTATCTTCAATATGTTTCTGTGGCTCACTGTGCGTAAATAACAGTATTTTCCAATATGCCAGTGCACGATGGCACCTGATAACCAATTCAACGCCAACAAGCGGATATTCTTCTATGTCTTGCAGGACAAATGCTATTACACGCCTATACTGGGCGGATTCTCCAGTCGTAGTGCAAGGCACTGGGTGTCTCAAGGAAGTAGGTCGTCAAACCGAAGTCGTTGAGCGACTACTTACGTTCCTATTTGCGTATCAGCAAGGGTATTACCTTACCTTAAGCTAAAATAACATTCTCAAAAATGTTTTAATAATGCAGCATGACGAAATGGAATATTCTGAGTCTTGTGAAAGAATAAAATTAATTAATACGATCTCAGATAAATAATTAGCAGTTTTCACCAAAGTCAAAAGTGCGATTCAACGCTACTTCAAAGAGTATCGCGTGAGCTCTCAGCTCCACGTGGCTTCCTGGGTGTGTTCAAAGGTACAACATCCCATCATAAATGTTCTGTCATAAAAAATATCACATGAACCATAGCTCAGCGGGTTCATCTGCCTCTCCGTCGTTTCACATAAAATGATGGGACGACATTTTTATTTGACTTGAAATTCATTCAAGAGTGATATTTTTTCAGATTGGCTGCATTAAAGGTTCCAATGCGCTCTCCTGTCCTGATGTCTTCTACTACATAACTTCCATTGTTCAAAGGCTGTCGGATACGACTAGGGCCATAATATAAGGATAGAAATTTCCCATATATGCGGTCTATAGGACTTGAAATTCCGGGTCTCCTTATGACGATAAGGTCTCCCTCAACTAGTGGTTCTCTAAATCTCTGGCGTCTAGTTCTTCTCAAGCGCTTGGCAGCTTGTCTGTCCATAGTTTCCCTTGCAGCTAAAAGTCTGCTGGCATGTGATGGTTGTAAACAAGGTGGATTTACAATCACACGGTCCCATATTCTCAGCGGCATCTGGTTCAAATGCAAGACCATAGGTATTTGACCAGTGCTCTCATGGACTGTTGAATTAATACATTTTGCCATAGTGACTAGGACTTCAGTCCATCGCCAGTGTTCTTCTTGACAATATAATCGACAGAATTTTGCGATAATAGACATCACGCATTCTGCTGGGTTGCTCTCCGGATGACGAATAGATGATAAGACATGACCTATTTCAAGCTCATTCATAGCAGTGGCAAATTCTGCTGAGGTGTACTGTGATCCGTGATCAGTCACCAAGAATTGTGGCTTCCCTGCCTCCGGTATCACTTGACGTCTAATCCTCTGAATAATCTGATGTGCAGTAGATTTTGAATCGGATGAAGCATCGTATATTTCGTGAACACATCAATAGTTACAACGATGTATCGATTCCCACGACGAGCCTTAGGTATTGGGCCATACAGGTCCTGTGCGTATAACTCTCTAGGTTGAGTTGGGAGTATTGGTCTAGGTTGTTCCTTCAGCAAGTGTGACGTGTACTTGTTCCGTTGGCATGCGTCGCAAGCACGTAAACACTGTCTATCGGTGGCTCCTAACCCTTTCCAAGTAAAAGACTCTTTGATGGTTGCAATGGTTTTGTCTGTTCCACCATGACCAATGGATAGATGAACCATAAGAATAACAGATTCTTGGTATCTCCTAGGAATAACTGCACGCAGTTGAGTGTGGTCCTCGTCCACAAACTTGTATAATACACGGTGATAAATCAAGTAATTATCTGCAACAGCAGCAATTCTCGCATAATGAGCATCCTGTGGATCCATTCTTCGTTCCAGGAAACGGATAATGTGCCTGAGTTCCTCCTCACGTCGCTGTCCTTCGGGTAAATGACGAAGTCGGCGAAGGTGTTCCTCGCATTCTCCCTCGATGTCTATGGCATTAACAGTAGCTTCAGGATTCCGGCTGAGGATGTCGGCCAACATATTCTCTCTGCCTGGTCGATAAACTATTTCCAAATCGAACTGTTGGAGAAACAGCGTCCAACGTGTGATCCTGTCGCTTGCCAGTCTTGTTCTTAAGATGAAGGTCAGTGCACGGTGATCGGTCCTCACAATAATCCTCTGGCCTAACAGAAGTTTCTGCCAGTATTCAAGTGCGTAAACTATTGCAATTGCTTCTATCTCGGTCGTGAAGTAGTGAGATTCATGTGCTCTTAAACGTCGGCTTAAGAAAGCGATGTAATGACGTTTCTTCTCATCATCTTCCTGCAGTAAAATGGCTCCTATACCAATGGCAGATGCATCAACTTCTAGAATAAAGTTCCGGGAATAATCTGGATATTCTAACTGAATTGAGTCCACTAGCATCTGTTTAGCTCTCCTGAAAGCTATCTCGCATTCATCATTCCAGTTCCACCTACAGTTCTTTTTCAGTAATCCTTGCAGAGGTGCGACAGTCTCGGAATACTTCTCTTAATGAGCAGCAAAGAATTGGAGAATTCCTAAGAATTGTCTCACGTGTTTCACACGGGTTGGCGTTGGAAATGCAGCAACAGTTCTAATCTTTGCCGGATTTGGTCTTTATCCTTCTCCATTGATTATGTGTCCTACAAATTTCACTTCTTTCTGAAAGAATCGACACTTGACAAATTTGACCTTAAAATTCGCCTGTCGAAGATTCTCAAAAACAAGGCGCAATGTCTTTAAATGCTCTTCTTCTGTTTCTGAAGCTATGATTATGTCATCCACTTTACATATTACTCTCTGCTTCACTTCAGGAGTCAGCTTGGCATCAAGTGCTCTGATTAATGCGGCTCCGGCTTTTTTCAATCCAAATGGTAGTTTTCGAAAGACATAAGTAGTCTGATCAAACAGGAATCCAGTATATTTCTGAGTATGCTCAGATAATCTGATATGGTAATAAGACTGAACCAATGATGAAAATATCCTTTTTCCTTTGAACTTCCTGAGAATGTCCCTAATCTTGGGCGGTCTGTCGTGCTCAGGGGCTAGGCGTTCATTCAAGGCTCTGGCATCCAGACAAAGTCTCAAGCTTCCATCTACCTTAACCACAGGCGTTATGGGATTCAAGAAAGGAGTCGGTGATTTCTTGATTGTGCCTGCTGCTTCCATCTCATGGATCTTCTTAGCAGCTTCTTCACGTTGTTTCTCAGCAATCGGGTAAATTTTCTTCTGGAATGGGGAATCATCCAGTAGCACAAGGTCGTATTCGTAGTCTAATATCTCACCAGGTGTGGTGTCGAATATGTCCCTGTATTCGTTCAATATTATGTCAAGATTCTCTCGTGTGGGTGCTGATAATGATTCTGCCTCTTCGTCGGCATCGAGTGTCTCGTCAATTTCCTTGCCATTCAAGTGTTAGACTACGTCGACTTCGGATAGGAATTCCGGTTCTTCTTCAACTAGGTTCATCTGAATGGGTTCGTTCGGCTTGAACTCTATCGTGTTTCGGCCCATGTCAATGATACCATCATATTTTCTAATGAAGTCTGCGCCTAGTATGGCGTCATGATGCAAGCCCTTCATTACAAGAAATTCGTGCAAATACACGTGATTTGAAATCTTCAGAGTACAAAGAATCTGGATTTTGCACGTCACAACCCGGTCAGGTATGACACCTCTGACTCTTACAGCTGAAACAGGCAGCTCTGTCACGTCAGAGTTGGCCTTTAATCTGGCATGGCAATCGGCGGAAACAACACTAATCATTGCCCCAGTATCAATGAGAATGACTACGTTGACTTCGTTCAAAGTGGCTACTATCTTGGGCAGACGGGTCAACTCATAATTGTGGTTCGTCGTTCGTCCAACAAGTCTTCTTGGATTGGCTCCCAGAGTAATATGGTAGCAGTTACTCGGTGCTCAACCTGACAAGAATCTGTTAGTTTTTCAGCGTTTTTTTTTATTATCCTGGCGAGAAGTACTGGGCTGGTTGTGCTCCGTCTCCTGCGCCGAATCTCTATTTTCCCTCGAAGTTGGGCTCCGTTCTCCCTCTTCTTGGATTTGTAGCTCTCTTAATTGTTGGAGGTATTCACGGCTCTCCCGTGCTCTTCCTTTCCAATCTCTGTCTGGCTGGTATCTAGGGTCTCGATCTCGGTTATATCCTCTAGCGTATCGATAGTCCCTTCGGATACTTCCGTGCTGTTGGTTTCTTCCGTTATTCCCGCGGTGGTAATTTTCGTGACGTTGGTTATCATTCGTCCCTCGGTCAAATCTCCGATTCCAATGACTACGACGGTCATCTTGTCGATCTCGAGCATATGGAGCGTTGTTCCATTCCCTCCTACGATGGTTGTAGTTATCATCACGATGCCCAGAACTCTCTTGTGTTAGCGTTTGTTGCGGAGTCTGGCTTACTTTATCGACAGTGGTCAAGTTTATGTGTCTTTCCTCGCGCCGGTCAGCCTTCTGCTGACGGTGTGTCGGGAACTGTTCCGTGTTCGCATCCAAGCGTCGCATAATCTGGTCACATTGTTGAAACGTGGATGCCCGTGCAGCGATCAACACACGTTGTACGTCCGCAGGGTACTGCCAAACAATGGTGTTAACAAAATCTTGTTCAGACAACGGAGACTGAAGACAACGAAGCTTCGCAAGCTGTATAGCGAAGTAGTTCGCATAACGAGTAGGCGTATTCAAGCTGTATCTACGAGTATACATTTCAGCTCGGATGCTCTACTGAATGTCACTCGACCAATACGTCCTTAGTAATGCTTCCTTAAAGTCCTGGTAGCCTGTAAACGAGTATCTAAATGCTCTAAACCAGGTACTGGCTTGCCCCTCAAGCAAACGTTCTATGACTCTCAGTTCCCTTTCTGGAGTTACCATCGTATCTCTCAGATAGCTTTCGACATTGGCTAGAAATTCCACTGGAGTAACACCACTTCCAGTTCCGGAGAAGCGAGCTGGTTGCTCCTCTCTCGAACGTATTATCGTCACATTTCCCTGCGTATGCGCGGGTCTAAATGTGTTCTGCGTATAGTCATGCGTAGGTGTATTTATCTCATTATTAGGTTGACTTGGTGCTGGTCGAAAAGGATGGGCGTTAAAGTTCAAAACCTGGCTCGGCGCTGAACCAGTGAATTGTAAAGGTTGTGGTTCTGTAGGTGCGCTGGGCTGAAAATGAGTTTGCATCATTCCTTGAGATTGAGAAACGGGTGTTTCCTGAGATTCTCCCACTTGTGAGTGTGAGTGTCTCTCCCTAGGAGTCGTTTCGAGTCTGTCAAGACATCTTTCTATGCCTTCAAGTCCTTGAATAGTTCTGGCCGCGACTTTGTTGCCTAAGTCATTCAATTGTAATTCGATTCTATCGACCTTTCCCTTGAGGTTCGCGTCTACCTCGCGTATGGCCGTTCTAAGGTTATGGCTAAGGTCTAACCTTTCATTTACTGTGACCTCCTCAAATCGCTTTTGTAAAGAATCGATCTCTCCCTCGACTCTTGACATGTTGTCTTTGACCTCGGCTACCTTAGCCTCTACTATGGTCTTATGTTCGTTGAGGACCCCTCTTAATAACATGAGGTCAATGTTATGTTCCTCATGATGAACATTCACTGTTTCGCGTAGGCTTGCTACGGTTTCCGTTAGTTCAGAAATGTTTCTCCTATTAACGTTCAGTTCGTCTCTGACCTCTGACATGCCGTCAACGATTGCCCTAACATTGTTGTTCACAGCATTTGCAGCTCCTCTCACGAGAACTAATCCGATATTCATGGTTGTCATGTCCTTTTTAACAGTGTCCATGAATCCCTCGACGTGCGTCAATCGAGTCCCGAATTCTTCCCGAGTGTGTTCCAGGTCAGCTTTCATGTCTATCTGGACTCTATTTATGGTGGTTTGAATTTGAGCCGTGTGCTCCTCCAGTCGGTTCTGCACATCCTCCCTAGCTCTATTCATTTGGTCTGTTAGGCAATCTACAAGCTGGTTAGCCTCTTGATGGTGTCGTATGACATCAACCCTAACTGCCGCTAAACCTGCCGCGAGATCATTTCTGGCTTCGAACCAAAATGCGTCCATATCAGCCCTGACTTGAGTTAAATCAGTCCTGGAAAAGGGTGTACCTAATGGATGTGGTACATCCTAAGGGATTTAGACAGAATGAGGTTTCGGGCACAAGAGGTGATAATGAAGGACAGTGCGGGAAAAGACCAAAATGTTAAAACTTAGATTTAAATGATATTTATTTAATGTAAAGCAAATATATTGGCAGGAATGAATAGCTTCAAGGAAATTACTTTAAAATTGACAATAAAAAATAGTAACAATTAAAAATTACTTGTTTCTCCAGGAAACGTAAATAGAGCTGTAACTAACTTTAAAGGATTAAATATAAAATTACTGAGTAAAAGAAGCATAATAATTTAAATTCATCCCAGAGTAGATTAAAACAAAATACTCTTCTGACGGGAAGAATCCGGGCAGAGTGTAAGAAGTGAAAGGGTTACCACCTCTTCTGTTGTATGATACAGGAAGTATCAGATCTCCTTAACCATCTTCCGAAGGTAGGCCGGCTGCCGGAGGTCATCAGTAGCTGGCAGTAATTTAGTGCGCCCGCTCGGGCTTGTGCGAGGTCAGGCAGGCATACTCCAGGGTTCCGGGTTCGGAACTAGAGTTGATGATGGTAGATTCTCCTTAAAAAAGCGACCAGCATAGAGAGGCTCTTGGTAATACCTCCCGCGGCTGGGGAAGTGATGTCCTTAGAATCAAAATTTGCAGAGTAGATCCGTGTTGAAGATTTTGGTTGAAGTGCAGGCTGATGAATTTAGACTGCCCGGCCAGGCAGCCAGGTCCAGCAGAGAGATTATGCCGGCGGAGAAGAGACTCCGGCAGCCAGAGGTACCCCGAGAGGGCAGTAACCCCAGCAGGTATGACGTGAGCAGGTGTGATCAGTTGAGAAGAGTGGACGAGAGTAGACACTGTAGGCCGGGAGACCTAAAGCTATATAGCGGTAGTGACGTCAGCGCGCCGAACCTTCTAGCATGAAGGTGTGGCGAGAGAGCAGCCAATCACAGCACAGCCCCATGCACATTGCGAGCGTTACCGCTGGAGAGAGCTCAGTACTCGTGAGAAAATGTGACGGTATGGTACGTCTAGAAAGACACTACAGAAAAAAGGTGAGTTGACATGAATATTACAGAAAAGCAATTAAACTGAAACACCAATATTAAACAAATCAGAACACCGCGTTCAGACTGCAATTCACGAAATTAAAAATAATGGGGCAGAAAAATTGAACGTGTGTTTCACACCGTAAGGGAATCATAGCCAACAAAAAACATTCGCAAAGCGAACATGCTGGGAGGGGCGAGAAAAAATTGCAGTAAGAAAGCGCAGAAGTTAGGCCTCGCGTGGCAAAGGAGCAATCATGGTGATTGGCCTAAGAAAATGACCAGCAGAAGTCTGCAGTTTTACCACGCGAACCCTACCATCTCTGCCAGGAAAGCACTCAACAACCCTACCCAAATTCCAAACAAGAGGAGGACTAGGGTCTTTCATAAGCACCAAGTCCCCCACCTGAAGGTTAGAGCAGGAAACAAGCCATTTACCACGCTGCTGAAGCAAACCGAGGTATTCCAACCTCCAGCGGCGCCAAAAATTGTTGCGCAAACTTTCAATTTTGCGCCAAGAAATGGCTAAAGAAGATTGAGAATTAGAATATAACAAAGGTGGGGAGGCAGTCAATGGACCACCGATAAGAAAATGGCCCGGCGTTAATGGTAGAAGATCTGAAGGGTCATTAGATAAGGGTGATAAAGGACGAGAATTAATTATGCCCTCAATAAAAATAATTAAGGAATTAAACTCTTCATGAGAAAGGGGGGTGTGGCCACAAACACGTCTAAGGTGCTTCTTGGTGAGTTTCACACAAGACTCCCACCGTCCACCTTGATGAGGTGCATAAGGGGGGATGAAGTGCCACTTGAAATTTCTCTGGTGAGCATAATCAGTAATCCTTTCCAGCGCTGAATTTTGAGTAAGAGCTCTCTTAATTTGCTCAGAAGCTCCGATAAAATTTTTAGCATTGTCTGAGAATACTTCTGAAGGAAGACCTCGGCGAGCAGAAAATCTGGCAACAGCTGCCAAAAAATAAGCAGTAGAGGCGTTGGTAACTAGTTCTAAGTGAACTGCTCCGGTGACCATACATACAAACAGCGAAATATAGAGTTTTCCCAAAATACATTTTTTGGCCTCAGGAGAATTTTTTCTGTAAACAAAAGGCCCGGAATAATCCACCCCCGTAAAGGCAAAAGGTCTAGCAGGCGCAGATCTAAAGTTGGGAAGATCACCCATGAGCTGAGTGGTAATTTTAGGGTTGGATTTAAAACATGGAATGCACTTCCGGATAACAGAGGTAACTTCATGGACTCCGTTTATGGGCCAATACCTTTCACGAATGACAGAAAGTAATGTACGAGTTCCAGCATGAAGATGCTGGTAATGATACTGACGAATGATTAGGGAAGTGACATGATGCTTTGAAGGAAGAATAATTGGGTGTTTTTTATCCTCGGAAAGATCAGCCAAAGATAAACGTCCTCCAACTCTTAGTAAACCATCAGTATCCAAAAAAGGGGCGAGTGAGGAAAGCCTACTCGATTTCTTAAGGGATTGACCTTGGGACAACACCTGGTATTCTTCAGAGAATATTTCTTGTTGAGTAAGCCATAAGATTTTTGTAGTGGCTAAACCTAATTCAGAAAGGGTTAAATATGGCTTAGGAAAAAGGGGTTGTTCTACCACAAAATATTTCCATCGAAGGAGATAAGCCATAACCCTCACCAATTTATGGAAAGAGGAATATCGCTGCAAGAGAAGGGGAGAGTCAGAAACGAGAAGAGAAGATCCAGTAATCTTACCAGCATCCGGCAAGTCTGATAACTCCGGAAGAGGAAAATTTGGCCAAGCGGAAGGTTCTTGCAGAAGCCAAGGGGGACCGTGCCAGTATAATGTCAGGTTAGCCAACATAAGAGGGGAACATCCCCGAGAAATGACATCTGCAGGGTTCTCCTTGCCAGATACATGATGCCATTGTTCCAAGTTAGACAATTGTTGAATTTTGGACACTCTATTAGCTACAAACACCTGCCAATGCGAGGGAGGTTTGGCAATCCATGCCAACGTGATGGCTGAGTCACTCCAAAAGTAAGTTTTGCTAAATCGGATTTTCAAAGATTGGCGGATTTTGACCGATAATTCAACCGCCAGAAGAGCAGCACAAAGTTCCAGTCGTGGCAAGGATAAATTTTTAAGAGGGGCCACCTTTGACTTAGCGCAAATTAAATTGGAAAAGAAATATGACTGGTCAAAATTGCGGCAAACAATATACGCACAACACCCATAAGCTTTCAATGAGCTATCGGCAAAGATGTGAAGTTCATATCCTCCACAGGAGGGAAAGGGAATAATCACTCGCGGGATAATAACAATGGAGAGATCTTCCAAACTATTTCTATAAGAAATCCAATTTTTTTGCAACTCTGAAGGAACTGGTTCATCCCAACCAGTTTTCAAGGACCAAAGGTCCTGCATGAAAAGCTTTGCTGTGACAATAATTGGCGCCAAAAATTGGAGAGGATCAAATATCTTTGCAATCTGAGACAAAATTTGCCGCTTAGTTTGCGGTTTGATGTCACTGAGATTAATTTTGAAAAAGAAAAAATCCTTTTGAGGACTCCAATAGATGCCTAGAGTTTTGATAGAATTACTTTCTTGAAGAAGCTCTACTGAGTCGTTATAGACTGAAGTTAATGGAAATTTAGAAAGAAATTCTTCCGAATTAGAGTTCCACTTGCACAAGGAAAATCCGCCTCCCAAAAGCAAAGCTGTCAGATCTTTAGAGACCTGCAGTGCATCAGATACTGACTCAAATGAATGAAGAAAATCGTCAACGTAAAATGATGATTTTAACACTTCAGAAGCCTTAGGAGAATACAACGGGCCATCCTGTTCAGCAAGTAATTTCAACGTACGTATGGCTAAAAAAGAAGAGGGCTTTAGTCCATAGGTTAATGTTTTTAGCCGAAAAATCTTGACAGGTTTAGTAGGCTCGTCGCGCCAAAGAATTCTCTGAAGGTCGCGCTGTTGTTGATTGACCAAAATCTGCCTATACATTTGCTTGATATCAGATATCACTGCGATAGGGAACAAGCGAAAATTCATCAAGACAGAAGAAATGTCAGATTGAATAGGAGGGCCTGATAATAATGTGTCATTCAGAGAAGTTCCATTGGCATCCAATGCAGAGCCATTAAAGACCACTCTTATGTTTTCCTTTAAAATCTCATTCTTCCAAACTGGATGATGATTGAGGTAAATGACTTCAGATGGGGTATAAGAAGCATCATCTTTCTTGGTAACAACCTCCATGTGATCAAGTGCCTCATATTCCTCCATAAATGTGGAGTATTGAGTTTTAACAACAGGGTCACGTTTAAATTTGCTTTCCACAGCATAGAGTGCTCTAAGAGCCCTAGGGTGTGTTTCAAATAAAAGAGGTGGATTATCCACTCGGGGCATTGTTACGACAAATCTACCCTCTGAATTGCGTTTGGTCGTTTCGCGAAACAGTTTTTCACACATTTCATTTTCAACCGAGGAAGGTGAAACTGAATCTATAGTTTCGATTTTCCAAAATCTTTCTAAGTTGTAATCGAGACTTGTATTGACAAAATGACATTGAGAGAAATTTTGAAATGACTTACGAGGGACTTGACCCGTTACTAACCAACCTAGCTTGGTATGATGGACAAACACTCCTGGTGATATTTTAACCTTAGAGCTAAGGAGACATTGCCAAAATACTTGGGCACTGAGAAGTATGTCTACCGGAGCGCTCGTATTAAATGTTGGATCCGCCAACTGAATGTTATGAGGAAATTGCCACTTTCTAATTTCAAAAGAATTACTAGGGGTGTTACTGCCAATAGTATCAATGGCAAGGGAATTCAACTGAAATGTTGTGTTACAATTCACAGCATCTTTGATGTGAACACGAACAAAATGCAAAGATTTAACATTGCTATTGTTAATACCGGTAACCTGAATTAATGTAGGTTGCTTGGGAAGACCAAGTTTCTTAATGAGACGCTCACTTATGAAGTCATGGGTGGCGGCATTATCCAATAGGGCACGTGCTTCAAGCCATCTACCAGATGAATCTTGAACTTTTAATAACACGGTTGATAGTAGCACCTGGGAACTACGAATTGAGCTAGAGCTCTGAGTATAAGATTGCGCATTAGCTCCTGGGGATGCATCTTTAGAACATCCAGGGGAAGGAGCCTGACGTGGCTTTTCAAACCTATGAAGCAAGGTATGATGTTGAGCCTTGCAATGGGAGCAAGTATTTTTAGATAAGCAATCAGGCACCATATGCCTAGTTGACAAACAGTTGTAGCAATATCTTTTTTGAGCTATTAATTTGCGTCTTTCGTCGGTAGAAAGGGCTTTAAAGGCAACGCAGGAATATAACCTGTGAGGTGCTTTACAGAGAATACAATCCGTTGAATTATGCTGAACAGTAAAGACAGCAGATTTGTTTATTTTTGCACCGACTGGTTTCACAACATTAGATTTGTTATCTGCACTTCCTGACATATGACAGGCTACAGCTGACAAAACCTGACATCTATTATTCATAAACGTAAGCAACGAATCATAGGTATATGACGTGTCATTTGTTAGTTCCCTCTCCCATGCCTTTAAGGTTGATGAATCAAATTTAGAAGTAACCAAGTGAATTAAGAATAGATCCCAATGCTCGACCGGTTGATTCAACCGTGCCAATGCTCTGACATGTAGTTGGACCGTGTCACTTAAGGCTCGCAGTGTTGACAAGCTTTCAGCTCGCAAGGTGGGCAGGCTAAATAAGGCTTGAATATGCCTTTGTAAACATAATTTTTCATTGCCATAACGGCCTTTAAGAAGCTCTATAGCAATGTTATAGTTTTCTCCTGTTAAGGGAAGTTCTCTTATAAGTTGAAGGGGTGGTCCCTGCAAAATGGATTTTAAGTAATGAAATTTCTGAATTTCTGGAAGTGTGGCATTATTATGTACTAATGAACTGAACAATTCAAAGAATGATTGCCACATCTTTTCCTTTCCTGAAAAGTGCGGAATTTCAATTTTAGGTAGCAATGGTTTGATACCATTCCCATGGTCGCTAATTCTTCCTTGAGTTTCCTCTACCTTCAACGCCAGGGTCAAAGTTCTAACTAATGCCACAGCCTGAGCATGTGTATCAAAGTAATTACTCTCTACTTCTTCCCTATCTGATTGATGTTCTGGACTTTTGATTTCAATTTCAAGTTGCACGAGATCATATTTCTCGTACGCCTGTTCAAAAGCTTTTAAACGCTGAGATATAATGTCAAGGGTTTGTTCCTCTTTCGGTAGAGTAGCTAAATATTTTTGAAACCGGGTGAGTTGACCTTTGTAGGCCGCCCGAGAGTTTAACAGTTTATCATCAATTATTGGTGGCATGGCTGGAAAAGTTGGAACAACTCACTCACCAAAGCTGCTTGTGGCACCAGACAGACCTGCTCTCCGGAAAGAAACCAGTTGTATAATATGCTGGGATTGTTTCCGCCTTCCCGCAGATCTCCCGCGCTAGCCACGATATACTGAAATGTATAAAACAAATATTAGATTGCACCAGTTTTTTTTGAATTGAATTTGTGGTCTCAGAATGAAGGTTCTGGGTTCGATCCGGGGTTGAGGTACCATGGAAAAGGGTGTACCTAATGGATGTGGTACATCCTAAGGGATTTAGACAGAATGAGGTTTCGGGCACAAGAGGTGATAATGAAGGACAGTGCGGGAAAAGACCAAAATGTTAAAACTTAGATTTAAATGATATTTATTTAATGTAAAGCAAATATATTGGCAGGAATGAATAGCTTCAAGGAAATTACTTTAAAATTGACAATAAAAAATAGTAACAATTAAAAATTACTTGTTTCTCCAGGAAACGTAAATAGAGCTGTAACTAACTTTAAAGGATTAAATATAAAATTACTGAGTAAAAGAAGCATAATAATTTAAATTCATCCCAGAGTAGATTAAAACAAAATACTCTTCTGACGGGAAGAATCCGGGCAGAGTGTAAGAAGTGAAAGGGTTACCACCTCTTCTGTTGTATGATACAGGAAGTATCAGATCTCCTTAACCATCTTCCGAAGGTAGGCCGGCTGCCGGAGGTCATCAGTAGCTGGCAGTAATTTAGTGCGCCCGCTCGGGCTTGTGCGAGGTCAGGCAGGCATACTCCAGGGTTCCGGGTTCGGAACTAGAGTTGATGATGGTAGATTCTCCTTAAAAAAGCGACCAGCATAGAGAGGCTCTTGGTAATACCTCCCGCGGCTGGGGAAGTGATGTCCTTAGAATCAAAATTTGCAGAGTAGATCCGTGTTGAAGATTTTGGTTGAAGTGCAGGCTGATGAATTTAGACTGCCCGGCCAGGCAGCCAGGTCCAGCAGAGAGATTATGCCGGCGGAGAAGAGACTCCGGCAGCCAGAGGTACCCCGAGAGGGCAGTAACCCCAGCAGGTATGACGTGAGCAGGTGTGATCAGTTGAGAAGAGTGGACGAGAGTAGACACTGTAGGCCGGGAGACCTAAAGCTATATAGCGGTAGTGACGTCAGCGCGCCGAACCTTCTAGCATGAAGGTGTGGCGAGAGAACAGCCAATCACAGCACAGCCCCATGCACATTGCGAGCGTTACCGCTGGAGAGAGCTCAGTACTCGTGAGAAAATGTGACGGTATGGTACGTCTAGAAAGACACTACAGAAAAAAGGTGAGTTGACATGAATATTACAGAAAAGCAATTAAACTGAAACACCAATATTAAACAAATCAGAACACCGCGTTCAGACTGCAATTCACGAAATTAAAAATAATGGGGCAGAAAAATTGAACGTGTGTTTCACACCGTAAGGGAAACATAGCCAACAAAAAACATTCGCAAAGCGAACAAGTCCTGACATTATTAACAGATTGAGTATTTATCTCTAAATCTAGACTAACATTGTTTATAGATTGGGTGTTTACCTCTAAATCTAGTCTAACATTGTGAACGTCTTGTCTTACCTGGTCTACATGACCACTAACATTGTTTATAGATTGTGTGTTTACTTCCAAGTCCTGTCTCACTTGGTCTACATGAGCAGTAACATTGTGAACTTCCTGTCTTACTTGGTCTACATGACCACTAATAGTGTTTATAGATTGAGTATTTTGACCCAAGTCACCCCGGACTTCACCTAGGTCAGCAGTAATCTGTTGGAGATTAGCATTCACACCTGCCATCATCTCTCCAAACACGCGACGAATCGTTTCCTCATCCATTTGACAAGAAATATATATGAGAAAGTGAGGGATCAATATCTACTAGAACTTACAGCTATGATTAGTTACTTGGTGGTATAAAGCTTGTTTCATTTACATAAATATCACGAGTACAGCTGGAGTATGCAAACTAAGTGCTTCTACATTTACAAAGACAACGACGAGCAAAGCAAAGTATTACATTTACTCAGGATGAGGCATCATCAAAGAAAACCCTATCCATCATTTATCCAACACTAAAGCCTCACCCCATGGACTTCTATCAATCATGAATGCCATGCGGTCAATTGATCTGCAGTACGACTTTCTAAGTTCGTCCCAGTCCTGTCAATTTACCATTAATCAACATTAAGATCCTCCAAAGTAACATGGTACTGACGGTCACCACGTTAACGTCGGCACATGAGTTGGGCGCCATTTTATGCGACCAAGTTCTCCCACACCATTGTGCGCCATTTTATGAGACCGCTAGTCTAGTCAACAACCACGATGACTTTCCTAACATCCCATAAGTCGAATAAAATTACCGTGAGGATCAGGTGAACTTCCTAATAGGCTAAGCGGCACGAGACACTGTAGTCCACGGGGATCGTGGTACATGGTGACGACGGTCATAGACTGCCTAAGGAAAGGTTCACCTCAAAAACTAGACTGAGAAATTAAACATCCAGACTTAAGTAAAACACCGTGAAAATTTATTAAAATTCACAAGCCCCTATCCTAGTTCGGAGGGTTATAATCGGCTAGTCCGCAAACTAATAAACAAAAGAAAATAAAGAGCAGGTCCCTACCTGAGAAGTTACTGAAAACCCTCGCGAAAGATCTAACTCACAATAATAAAGCAACAACAGCAACACTAGGAAAATGGTACGACGCAAATCCCTAGTTCAAGTTACAAGATTAAGCTAATATCAGAATTTACATTTAACAGGGTAGCAAAACAAATCTAAGTTATGATGATACCATTTCCACATTTACATTTAACGGTAATCATCTAGCTAAGTCCTAACAGTTAATAACAAAATTTACGGCGATGACGTCCGTAACAGAAAACAATTACAACAAATCTAAGTGTACAGCCATGAAAAACATTTACTTAGATTATTCTTAATAACTACGTGCTATCAGCACACAATAAGGTAACATGTAGGATTTACACACTAGTACATCAAAAATCAGTAATGAAATAGTCACAAATCTTTATTAAATTCCTGCCTACACCTTGGTTTACTCTTTGTAAGCCATAGTCATCTAATGTGTGTAATTACGGTGACGAATGCGTAGTTGAGACCACGTCTGACATCGCATGGCCTGAGCTCCACAAGCTACGAACTCTAGGTTCGCGCATGCTTCAGGTCGCTACAGAAGTGTCAAATGTCCTAGTCATTTCCACACAAGGAAATTATCTTCAACTGCACGGCTATGTCAACAGTTCCAAAATGCAACAGAACAAAGTTAGATAGAATTCATTAGTTAGCTTTTGTTTTACCAAAGTTATGCGTTTTATTATTAAGATGTTGGTTTAGGTTTATCGTTGGTTTATGGCGAATAATACTGACAATAGCTCGGGCACGGAGTGTCTACACTGAGATCATTCTCTACCAAAAAGCCTCGACTCAACAGTCGGAATAAGATCAACGAGCAATAACAACTCGGACACACAATAACACGGGTTACCAGCGGCGCAAAGCTCGCATTCAATAACTCTGGGATAGGCCTGTCCACAACAGTTACCTTCCAATAACATCTAGTCAACGGGAACCCTCCCGGACAAGGTAATCACAAGTACCTTCATACAATAAATTCCTGCATTAACAGGGTCGCCTGCAACTCACTATAGAAAACCTGACCTAATTGTACACGTCGAAACGGTACACGCAAGAAGTGCGCTCAACTAACAAAAAGCAATCTATAAAACATGTGATCTGAGACAGGGTTGAAAACTGGGTTACATAAGCTAAGTTGCAATGAAAGAAAGAGCGAATACAATTGCATTCTGTCTCTTGTCAAAGTCCTCTGTCTCACAAACAAATGAAGCATGCTCTCAAGGGCACTGGATTACAAAACCAGTTTATGTCACCAGCAGGCTACCACATTCCTGCGTTCGGTCGACACAAAACACACATTATTCAAGGCCAGCGATCTAATCAATATAAAACTATACATCTGGCCTGTTCATAAAAAAACTTTACCATAGGTTATGAACCTCTAATGAGTCCGTGTTTAAAAAACACGCAATAAATCTGAATAGAATAATGAAATTCCGTCTTTCTACCAAAGACGTCTAAATGATAGTAATCTTACAATTACTGGAGCTCTTTGCTCTAAAAATACAATTCACTCGTTGCTAGTACAACATCAAATAAAAACTTGTCTTACATGACACAAGCAAAATGATAATTGTGGCGCAGATTCACACAAGGATCTGCTTAATGATACGTTGGGAACCGAGTTCGATGCTAGGCAACGAAACATTCCTTCTAATTGGTAGGTTCAAACATGACCAAGAATAGCTTCTGAGCTTATTCAAAATGAATATATAATGCATTTACAAAACTGGCAATTACAGTCGATTGCCTAACTAATACGACTGTTCTAACGAAAGTCAGGGGTGTATCAAAACTGGCTGCAAAGAATGCAGTTAAAGAAATAACCATGACATCTGATTGTCATAACTAAAGTCAGCAAAGACTTGAAAAATCACCCCAAATAGGGTTGGACAAAATAGCCTCGAATGACTACGGTCACATCTAGCAAAAGATAGGCTTTGACGTTCTACGACGTTCATCAAGCTGCACCAGGGTTAACCAAAATGTTGGACCCAAGGGTGTCTCACTATACTGAAATCAATGACATTAAATTAAACTAGATACAATCCCTACCTAGAAAAATGGCTGACACAGAGTGTGGTTGATTCACAAACTACATTAAATCTAATATACCACCAGAACTAGAACAAGAGAAGGGATGGTCAAAACTCACGACATGGAGAAGCTAACACTCAGCCCTCTATTCAATAACCAGGGTTGTACAAATTCCTCTCTGGATCTCTGGACCGGTATTAACCTCACCAGGATTCCCATCTGAACTCCTCCAAAGACCAGGGTTCGATTCGTCTCTGTCGACAACTCCGTGAATATGCTGGATATGCCTGGAAATGGCATCTTGGATTCCTTCCTTCTCGTCCTCGGTTCTGCAAGCTTCATCATCATGCTAGTTCTCGTAGAAATATCACCCTCATACCAGGATGGTATTAGCCCATGGTGACTGATTCAAACATGGTGTGGAATAGTCTGGTCACGTTGACGGTGAAATAAATTACGAAATTCATTCTTTCACTTTCCAAAGATATAATGTTCGTCGTAAGTATTGTAGGCTTTGATAGTAATTGATAACACAGCCTTAATTTCGTGGATGTGAATAGATACACGAGCTAGAACTGCTCTATAATTCTGCACGTGCTAATGACGCTACTTTTCTCTCATGCAGCATCGGTAAAATGTACGTCGTTTTGGAAATAAAAACTTCACTCTGGCAATCCAAATATGTTACACTATCGTAATCACACTTATTTGAAGTAATTGCAACACATTTACCTGTATATTTTCCACAAGGCATTTGGCCCTCCACAAACACGTGGGTACTAAAATGTGGTGTTCCGGTAAAGTTATATAATTCACTAATACTTGCCGATAATTATCATCAATATGTTTCTGTGGCTCATTGTGCGTAAATAACAGTATTTTCCAATATGCCAGTGCACGATGGCACCTGATAACCAATTCAACGCTAACAAGCGGATATTCTTCTATGTCTTAGAGGATAAATCCTATTACACGCCTATACTGGGTGGATTCTCCAGACGTAGTGCAAGGCACTGGGTGTCTCAAAGAAGTAGGTCGTCAAACCGAAGTCGTTGAGCGACTACTTACGTGCCTATTTGCGTATCTGCAAGGGTATTACCTTACCTTAAGCTAAAATAACATTCTCAAAAATGTATTAATAATGCAGCATGACGAAATGGAATATTCTGTGTCTTGTGAAAGAATAAAATTAATTAATACGATCTCAGATAAATAATTAGCAGTTTGCACCAAAGCCAAAAGTGCGATTCAACGCTACTTCAAAGAGTATCGCGTGAGCTCTCAGCTCCACGTGGCTTCCTGGGTGTGTTCAAAGGTACAACATCCCATCATAAATGTTCTGTCATAAAAAATATCACATGAACCATAGCTCAGCGGGTTCAATATTATGAGAAGAAAGGGGTGAAAATTGGGGGTTGAAGGATTCTTAACGGAGCGTGTATCTCTTAAATGACATAGACGAGAAGTTTGAAATTCAGCGAAAAGAAAACAGCTAAAAGCATGAGTAAATGGGTGTTCGACCGTATTTTTTCATTAATCCAATTTAAGGGGTTCATGAGAGGGGTGAAATTCTGAAAAATGAATGAAAGAAAATGTCCTGATTTACTCACTCACTCATCATAGCCCACCCAAAATTATTGAAGTAAGAAACATGACATTTTGGGGTTATGTTCGTTGTGTGTCGAAAACGTCCACTAAGGAAGGATTTTTGGATATTCAGGTTCTAAAGGGGTGTTAAGGGGTAGACCTGCATTTAATTGAATAACAATATCTCCCAATTGGTTTCCTTGGGGGATGCGATACTCGGCATATAAACTCATCATTAAGAATAAGAAGACACATGTCTGAGGGGTTTTCGATATAGTGTATATTATGAGGTGTATGTGTGAAAGTGGGGGATGAAGATTTCCTAACGGAGCAAGTATCTCTTAAAAGACAGAGGCATAAAGTATGAAACTCAGGGGGAAAAAAGCTTGAAAAACTAAGTAAATAGGTGGTCGACCGTATTTTCATAAATCCATTTTAGGGGGCCCATGGGGAGGGGTGTAATTCTGGGGAAATATGTCCACTAAGGAAGGATTTTTAGCCTATTTTCAATTTTGAAAAACTAGGCTTATGAGATCACCTTTTGTCCGTGTGTGTGCGTGTGTGTGTGTGTGTGTGTGTGAGGTGTGTGTGTGTGTGTCCCCTAATAAAATCTAAACGGCTGGAGCGATTTCAGTGAAACTCGGTAAGTACATAGCACTATTCCCGGTGACCTCGACCGTGCCCTTCAAATTTTATTACATCTCACCAATCCAACATGGCGGCTGTGCGAAATATTTCTCTAGCATTCAATATCTCCGAAACTATTACCGATATCGCCCTGAAATTTTGTACGGTGATAAAGGGCACTACTAGATGTTCACCTATGAGACTTTCAAAAACCTGTTGACTACAAAACCAACATGGCGGTCAAGCGAATTTGAGACTTTTAAATAGACTTTTCTCGCGATTTAACTATCCAAACGTAATGAAACTCGGTACAGCAAATGTTTATACACATTGTAATGCACTGGAGTCTAATTTAGTTCAATTGTTTTCATAACCTCAAAATGGCGGCTGTGCGAAATATTTCACTGACATTCTATATCTCTGAAACTATTACAGATATCACCCTGCAATTTTGTACGGTGATAAAGGGTACTGATACAAGTTTAGCTATGTATAACTCATAAACCTGTAAAGTACAAAACGAACATGGCGACCAAGCGAATTTGAAATATTTTAATAGACTTTTCTCGTGAGTTAACTCTCTGAGCGCAGTGAAATGTGGTACATTAAATGATTTTGCAGATTGTAATGTACTGCCATCTAATATAATTCAATTGTTTACATAACCTAAAGATGGCGGCTGTGCGAAATTTTAAAATTAAGTTTATGTTCGACCCTGACTATCATGTGTCTGATACCTGTATCATAATGATGGTCATTATAACACTATTATTCATTATGAAACAGTTTCTCCCACCAATCACAGCTCAAGAAACAAATTTTTTGACCAATTAGATAAGGATACCTTCGCGCATGCTCTCAAAATCCAACATGTCTATATAAATTACCGAAAGTGCACCGTCCAAATGTTCGCGTAAATAAACTGGTGAATATGAGACAAGAAATAGCACTGTACCTTAATATACCTAATCCAATTTCTACTCGGCGCGTTGATTTCAAACGACTACGGTGACAGTTTTGCTGAATACTGGTTCACGATCTGCACATCTGGCATTGAAGCACACAGAGTGCATGCGTCGGCCGGCCAGAGAGCTTGGAACAGGGAGATGTGCTACCTAGCGCACCACCCGATCACAAAATTCTAGTTACTGAACAGATATTTATGAATATTTATGTTAAAACATGTAATAAAGTTATAATTATCGTCGAACATAAACAGTCGTAAGCAACTCGCCTATAATGGTAATTAAGACACTCGTATGGAAATTATAAAACTCGCTAAAGCTCGTTTTATAAAGACACTCGTGTCTTAATTATAGCCATTATAGGCTCGTTGCATAATGTACTATTTTATTTCTTGTGTCGTATCATGCGATCGAAGTGAAAGTTTGAATAATGAACCTACGCAATAAGTGTCCTTGAATGGTACATAACTCTATGGCCTATACATATAACAATCCTAAATGGCTAGCTTCCGAAATATTTAGACGGTTCTCAATATCTATGAATCTTTTACAGCAACCAAACTGAAATTTGTATGTTCATAGAGACTATGAACATATGTTCACCTATAGGACTTTCAGTAACCTGGTGAGCACAAATCCAACATGGCGGCGACGCGAAGTATAAATATTTAAATGGACGTTTAACGCGAATTAACTATCAGAGTGCCGTGCAACGTTGCACGTTAAATGCTTACACAAATGTTGATCCACTGGCATCTAATTTATTTCAATTGTTTGCATAATCACAAGATGGCTGCTGTGCGTAATTTTAAAATCTCGTTTTTACTTCTTGTGTTCTAATCATGCGATTGAAGTTTGAATACCACACGTACACAATAGTCTTAATATAATAGTACAAAAATAAAAATCCAACCTGGCGACCATCTGAAATATTTAGTCGGTTCTCAATATCTACGAATCTCTTACAGCAATTAAACTGAAATTTTGTATGTTGATAGATGCAATTAACGTGAGCAGGATATATGAAAATAGGCTGTATAGTTCTTCACGGAACTACTTGTTGAATATTCACTCATCATTCGCCAGCAAAACCTATTGCAGTTAGAAACTTGAAATTTTGGGGATATGTTCGTTGTATGTCGAAAACGTCCACTAAGAATGGATTTTTGGATATTCATGTTCTGAAGGGGTGTTAAGGGGGTTAAACTTGCATTTCATTGATTAACAATATCTCACGAGTTGTTTCATTTGGGGATGTGATATTCGGCATATAAATTAATCAATAAAGATACGCAGACATATGTCAAAGGATTTATCGATATGGTGTATATTATCAGGTGAAAGGGGTGGAAAGGGGTGATTGAATAGCACCCCAACTGGGAAATAGAGGATTAGGTTTCGGGCACACACTGGAATTTAAATAGAGCGACGAGGAAGAGACCAAACATTGATAACTAAGGTTTAATACATATATTTGATTTTTGAATCAATAACAAATATTTTCATTTAGAATAATAATTAAAGGAAGGTAATTAAAAATGCAATGTTTCTCCAGGAAACTCAGAATAAAATAGGAATTACAATAAAAATGCATAAAAAGGCCTTATAAAAGGCGATTAAAAAGTATTTTCAAGAAAAATATCCAAAAACCAAGCAAGAAGCAAGAAAAGGCTTAGCCTTGAAGAATGTGTTAACCAAGTGAATGAAGTTCGCGTTACCAATGATTTGATACTTTTATACTTAGTATTTGGCCCGCAGGGAGCTGGTCGTAATCCAAACAAAGGCTTCCTCTAAGATGTCTCGGCATGCCTTCCGAGAAAGATAGATGGTGACTCCTTTGGAGAAGTGTACCCCGCAGAAACAGATCTCTTGGTAATGATCTGTTTGGCGGGTTACAAGCAATTATAGTTTCTCATCGCCGTGTTGTAGTGGGCTAGCGGGCTGACTGAGTTGCTGAGATGAAGGTCGTTGGCTCATGCCTCGCCTAGCATGACAGAGTCCGAGCGATGAAGCATGCCACTTGGCAAGGTTTCAGCCACACGATGTTTACTAACAGGGCCTTCCCAAGAAGGGCCTGTTAGTGAGCAGGCAGGCAGCCGTGGTCAGACCAAGGCTTCATAACGTAACAGAATTGTCAGAAATAACGAATTGATTTTTGTTACGTTACTGCTTCCGTACCCAAAACAAATGGTATATGAATAACGTTTTTAGTGCGGCAACGAAATAAGGGGTTATAATTTTCCCTGGTTTGTGCTATTAACGTTATAACCAGCAGAGGAAAAGATTCCGTTATTTTAAAATGCGTTCCCGTTATTAACGTTATAAGTCTAGTAACGGTATGACAGCGATTTTGACCCCCTGCGCGCCATCAATAACGTTATTCAGGCAGAGTGATCGATTCGGTTATTTCAAAATGCAAACCTACCAATAACGTTATAAGCCTAGTAACGGTATACGAGAGATTTTAACCTGTTATACGCTATCAATAACGTTATTCAGGGCAGAAAAATTAATTCCGTTATCTAGAAATGTGAAGCCACCAATAACGTTATAAGCTTTGTAACGGTATACGAGCGATATTTACGAGCTTTGCGCTGTCAATAATGTTATTCATGGCAGAAAAATAATTCCGTTATTTAGAAATGTGAACCCACCAATAACGTTATAAGTCTAGTAACGGTATACGAGCGAATTTTACCAGCCATACGCTATCAATAACGTTATTCAGGGCAGAAAAATTAATTCAGTTATTTTGAAATGCGAACCCACCAACAACGTTATAAGTCTAATAACGGTATACAGGCGATTTTTAGCAGCTATGCGCTATCAGTAACATTATTCTAAGCGGAGAAATTGATTCCGTTATTTCAGAAAATAATCTCGTCAATAACGTTATGGAAGTGTCTATTTGCCCGCTTCCCGGACAAGCATGGAAGGTGACCGTGAACTGACGATGCTGGGCCATATGTAATTCCAGGCCAATTATTTATTCAAACATAGGATAATTACTTCTTGAAATATCAATAATAATCAACATAATGATTTCAATCTGAGCGCGTGCCCCATCAGACAGGGCAAGGCACCTTGCTCGTTTCGATCACGGTCATATTGTAGCCTACCTTAGAAACATGTTTCCTAAAATCAATACGATGGATCCCATTGATTCGAAATAATTCTTGTTGCTTCATATAGGAGTTTGGAACATAGCCTATTGTTCATCAGTCCCATGTAGTTGAAGTCTGATAAACTTTGTTATTTTTGGAGTTGGCAATGGCCTTGAATTAGGAACTATCCACGCATTTTCCTGGAGTGGAAGTGGGAAACCCCAGAAAAACACTCTAAGATAGCTAAGATGGGAATCGAACTCACCTTCTCGCAGTGTTGCCATATAAGGCAGAGTGTAACCTACACACCAAACTTTCACTCCTTTGTGACCAATAAGAGTATTTCTTTCCTAAATGAAACCTCCCGTTCTTGCTTTTCGTTTACTTGGTATCCTATTTTCATTTTGTAGTGACAGAAGCCATTTTTCAGTGATGGTTATTTCTAATGAAGAAAGCTATTCAGTCGGTCAACACGAAATTCGCGTAGACCGAATGAAAAGTTTTCTTTATTATTTTCATTTATGAAAGAATAGGCTTATGACATCACATTTAGTCCATGTGTGTGCGTATGTGTGTGTGTGTCCCCCCTAATAAAATATAAACTGCTGGAGCGATTTCAACGAAACTCGGTAAAGTCATAGTACTATTTTGTCCGACCCCGACCGTGATCTTCAAATTTTATTACAGCTCACCAATCCAACATGGCGACTGTGTGAAATATTTCACTGGCATTCCATATCTCCGAAACTATTACAGATATCACCCTGACATTTTGTACGGTGATAAAATGAACTACTAGATGCGACTCTCAAAATTCCTGTTAAGTAACAAACGAACATGGGGGCCGAGCGAAGTTGATACATTAAAATATACCTTTTTTTTTTCGCGATTAAACCATTCGAGCGCCGTCAAATGGTATATCAAATGTTATACACCTTGTAATGCACTGATATCTTATTCAGCTCAATTGTTTACATAACCGCAAGATGGTGCCTGTGTGAAATTTAAAAATTAAGTTTTAATTTCTTGTGTCCTAATCATGCGATCGTAGCCAACGTTTGAACAATGAACCTACCGTATGCAATAATCGTCATCTAATAGTACATAGCTCAATGGTCTACACATATTTAGAAATATTTAGACGATTCTCAATGTCAACTAATCAATGACAGCAATCAAACTGAATTGTTTTCATAACCACAAGATGGCGCCTGTGCGAAAATTTAAAATCTCGTATTTAGCCTATTTCCATTTATGAAAAAATAGGCTTATGAGAACACCTTTTGTCCGTGTGTGTGCACCAGGGCCGTGCAATGGGCAAGGTGAAGCAGTGCTAGCAGGTGCAGCCCTATTCTGCCTATTTCTGAGCAGTGCAGCACGACATCACACTAGCACTGCAGCGCTTAGTCGCACAAGCACTGTCCATTTGACGGGGTGCTGCAGTACGTTTAGTACTGAGCGCAGAGCCTGGACACTACTGTCGACCAAAGTATTATGTGCACGCGAGTTTGAAGGTTGTTTGTGAAGTAACCAATAGACCTACATAAAATCCAATAACATCATCATTTTCGTCGTTCTGTTTTACGTTAGTTCATGTTGGTTTGGATTTTTTAAATATATTTTAATATTTCTCATCGCAGTTGGAACACAAAAAGTGCCCGTTTTTAAGCGTGTTTCAACCATGCGTCACATTTAAGAATTATTATCTCACAAACCCGTCAACAGATCGAATCCAAATTTTAACACAATATACATTGGAATGTTGTATAACTGGTTCATTAATTTTAAAATTTTGTATGGCCAAGAAACAAAGTTGTTATCATTTTGGTAAGGTAACTTTTTCTCGGCTCGGGTTGTTTTGAAAATGTAGTTCTTGGTCGCGTTGTAATCCTTATACATCAAAAAGGTATGCTGTATGATTGTGAAATACGTAAATTAATTCACTTATTTTATATCGGTTTGTATTTGTACGAGGAAATAACACATGCTTCACCAGCTAGCCGCTCCGTGAAAAGCTGTACAGCGTTGCCGAAATGGTGCTCACACGCATCATGGCGCATCTCGCTCGAAAGTGCTGGGCTCCATCTCAGCAACGCTGTACAGCTTTTCCCGGAGCGGCTAGCTGGTGAACCATGTGTTATTTCCTCGTGCAAATATAAACCGATGTAAAATAAGTGAATTAATTTACGTATTTCACAGTCACACAGCATAACTTTTTGATGTATAACGATTACAACGCAACCAAGAACTACATTTTCCAACCACCCCGAGCCGAGAAAAAGTTACCTTACAACAATGATAACAACTTTGTTTCTTGGACACACAAAAATGTGAAATGAATAAACCAGTTATACAACATCCCAATGTATATTGTGTTGAAATTTGGACTCGATCTGATGACGGGCTTTTGAGATAATAATTCTTAAATGTGACGCATGGTTGAAACACGCTTAAAAACGTGCACTTTTTGTGTTCCAGCTGCGATAAAAAAAATATTAAAATATAAATTAAAAAATCCAAACCTACATGAACTAACGTAAAATAGAACGACAAAAATGTTGATGGTATTGGATTTTATGTAGGTCTATTGGTTACTTCACAAACAACCTTCAAACTCGAGTACACATAATACTTTGGTCGACAGTAGCACTGCAGCGCTTAGTCGCACAAGCACTGTCCATTTGACGGGGTGCTGCAGTACGTTTAGTACTGAGCGCAGAGCCTGGACACTAGGCGCACTGGAGCCAACATTTTGTCATATGCTTGTGGTCTGCCGTGCTCATAACGTCTTTTGTGCCTGGGGAGCACAAACATACCATAGTGGGAAAGTCACACCTAAAAGAAACACACCGAAGACGTATAAAACATGATATTTGGACGCACATGAACCAGATCTGCAAGGATATAAGAAGTTGCATACTTTTCAGCCTATTTTCATTTATGAAAAAATAAGCTTATGAGATCACCTTTTGTCCGTGAGTCTGTCTCTGTGTGCGCGTGTGTGTGTGATATGGTGTGTGCCCCCCCCCCCCCCTAATAACTTGTAAACTGCTGGAGCGATTGCAATGAAACTCGGTAAGTTCATAGCACTATTCCACACCACTCCTACCGTGCCCTTCAAATTTTGTTACATCCCACCAATCCAACATGGCGGCTGTGCAAAATATTTCACCAGCATTCGATATCTACGAAACTATTACCGATATCACCCTGGAATATTTCACGGTGATAAAGGGAACTACTAGAAGTTCACCAATATGATTTTTGAAAATCTGATAAGTACAGAACCAACATGGCGGCCAAGCAAAGTTGCGACTTTTAAATAGACGTTTCTCACGATTTAACAAACCAAACGCAATGCAACTTTGTACAGTATATGTTTATACACATTGTAATCTGATGAACCCGCTGAGCTAAGTTTCATGTGATATTTTCCAAGATAGCACATATATGATGGGATGTAGTACCTTTGAACACACCCAGAAAGCCACGTGGAGCTGAGAGCTCATGCTATGCTCTTTGAAGTAGCGGTGAATCGCACTTTTGACTCTGGTGAAGTCTGCTAATTATTTATCTGAGGTCTTATTAATCAATTTTATCTTTCCACGAGACTCAGAATATTCCATTTCGTCATTCAGCATTATTAAAACATTTTGGAGAATGTTATTTTCGCTTAAGGTAAGGTAATACCCTTGCAGATACGCAAATAGGAATGTAAGTAGTCGCTCAACGACTTTGGTTTGACGACCTACTTCCTCGAGGAACCCTGTGCCCTGCACTACGTCTGGAGAATCCGCCCCGTGTAGGCGTGAAGTTACATCAGTCTTGTTAGACGTAGAAAATATCCGCTGTTTAGCGTGGAAAGTATAATCAGCTGCCATCGAGCACGAATACGTTACGATACGAGTGATAAGTAAGAATTGTATAGTGAATTATTTGCTCTACATCTGGAAAATCCGCCCTGTGTTGGCGTGAAGTTGTATCCGTCGTGTCAGACGTAGAAAATATCCGCTGTTTAGCGTGGAAGTTATCATCGGGTGCCATCGTGCACGAATATTCTATAAATCACTGTTATTTATGCACAGTGAACAACAAGAAGCATATTGTGAAATAATTGGCAATTATAGTGAATTTTATAACATTACCGTAACACCACATTTTTGTACCCACGTGTTTGTGGAGGGCCGAGAGCCTGGTGAAAAATATAGAGGTAAACGTGTTATAACTATTTTAAGCAAGTGTGATTATGAAAATACAATATATTTGAATTGCCACAGTGAATTTTTCAATTACAAAACGACGCACATTTCACGGATGCCACGTGATGTAAAAAGTGGCGTCAGTACACGTGAAGAACCACAGAACAGTGCTTGATCACGTATTAATTCAATATCTGCGAAGTAAAGGCTGTGTTATCAATTGCAATTAAAGCCTGTAACATTTTCAACGAACATTGTGATTTTTGAAGTGAAAGAATGAACTACTACACGATTTATTCCACCACCCTCGTGATCAAATTATTCTACACCATGTTTGAGACCGACATCATGGGCTAATACCATCCTGGTATGAGGGTGATGTATCTATTGGAACCAGCATGATGGTGGAACTTCCAGAACAGCGAACGAGGAGGATGGAACCCAGGATGCCATTCCCAGGCAGGTCCAGTACATTCACGAAGTTGACGACAGGGACAGATCGAACCCTGGTCTTTGGGAGAGTCCAGATGGGAGTCCTGATGAGGATGATGCCGTTCCGGAGAGCCAGAGGTGAATTTGTTCAATCCTTGTCGTTGAACAGAGGGCTGAGTGAGAGCTCCTCCATTTCGTCAGTTTTTGTACACCCTTTCTTGTTCTAGTTTCTGGTGGTATAGTAGGTTCAATTTAGTTTGTGAACCAACCGAACTCAGTGACAGCCATTTTTATAGGTAGGGAATGTAACTAGTCTAATTAGATGTCATTTATTTCAGTTAGAGGGAGTCACCCTTGGGTCAGACATTTTGGTCAGCCCTGGTGCAGCTTGATGGACGTCGTAGAACGTCAATGCCTATCTTTTGCTAAACGTGACCGTAGTCATTTGAGGCTACTTTGTTTAACCCTATCTGGGGTGATTTTTAAGTCTTTGCTGACTTTAGTTATGGCAATCAGATGCCATGGTTATATTTCTTTAACTGCATTTTTTGCAACCAGTCTTTGTTACACCCCTGACTTCGTTAGAGCAGTCGTATCATTTAGGTAATCGACTGTAATTACCAGTTTTGTAACTGCATTATATTTCCTTTGAGATGTTGCTCAGAAGCCATCTGGTCAAGTGTGAACCTTATAAGTAAAAGGGATGTTTCGTTGTCTAGCATCGAACTCAGTTCCCAACGTATCATAAAGCAGATCCAGAGTGTGGAATCTGCGTCACAATTATTATTTTGTTAGTGTCATGTGAAGACACGTATTTATTTGATGTTGTACAAGCAACTACTAAAGTATTTTATCTTTGAGAGCAAAGATTTAAATGTCTTTGGTGTAGAAGACAGAATTATATTATTGTACTCAGATTTATAGCGTGTTTTTATACACGTATTCTTCGAGGTTTATAACCTATGGTAAAGGTTTTATGATGAGGCCAGTTGTACAGTTTTTATTTTGCTTAAATCGCCGGCCTTGATAGTTAGTGTGTTGTGTCCGACAGCGCAGGAATGTTGTAGCCTGCAGCGACACAAACTGGTTTTGTGACCCAGTGCCCTTGAGAGCACGCTTGTATTATGAGACAGAATTACTTTGACAGAGGACAGAATGCTTGTTGTATTCGCTCTTCCTTTCATTGCAATTATAGCTCATGGAACCCATTGTCCAACCTTGTATCTGATCACATGTTTTTATAGATTGTTTTTTGTTAGTTAAACGCACTTTTGCGTGTACCGTTGTTGACGTGTACAGTTATGTCAGGTTTTCTATAGTACGTTGTAGGCCGCCCTGTTAAAGGAGGTATTTATTGTATGAAGGTATTTGTGTGTACCTTGTCCGGGATTGTTCCCGTTGACCAGATGTTATGGAGGGTGACTGAGTGTGCAGGCCCATCCCAGAGTTATTGAACGCGAGCTGTGCGCCGCTGGTAACTTGTGTTATTGTGTTTCCGAGTTGTTATTGATCTCAGTGGAGACACTCCGTGCCCAGGCTATTGTCAGTATTATTCGCCATAAACCAACGATTACCTAAACCGACATCTTAATAATAAAACGCATACTTTTGGTAAAACAAAAGCTAACTAACGATTTCTTTCTATCTAACCTTGTTCTTTTGCCTTTGGAACCTGCTGACATGGCCATGCTAATAAAGGTATTTCCTTTTGAGGAAATGACTTAGAAACAGCTGACACTTTTTTAGCGACCTGAAGCTTGCTCGAACCTTGAGTTCGTAGCTTGTGGAGCGCAGGTCATGCGATGTTAGACGTAGTCTTTACTACGCAGTCGTCACCGTAACTACACACATTAGATGACTATGGCTTACAAAGAGTAAACCAAGGTGCAGGCAGGCATTTTAATAAAACTGTTGTCTCTTATTATTATTATTATTATTTAGCGTATGACATCATAAAAATGCAAAGAAACGCAATCACAAATTAAATATACACTATGTACAGTAGGTTACAGTCTTAACTTCAAGCTCTCAATATAGTCTATGCAAGGCGGATTCAGATTTTGGAAGTCTTTTGAATTGCCCTGATATGCAATCAGGGGGCACTGTTCCACAATGTGATGGACTGTTTGTTTTGGGGCACCACAGCTACATTCCGGGGAGGAAAGTTTGCCCCATTTGTGGAGGGAGTCAGCGCACTTGCCATGGCCTGTCCTGATGCGATTGAGAGTTGTCCAGGTACTGCGGGGTAGATGAAATCCTGTTGGTGTTCTTGTGATGCAGGGAAAGTTCCGATACTCAGGTGGAGCTGTGGATGTCCATTCTTGCATCCAGTCCTGCTGTAGGTTGAAATTATCAACCAGGTTTCTGGCGGTCCTAACTGGTGGATTTCTGGAACGGAGCCTGCTGATCATGGCGTTGGGGATGTCTCCATGGATTGGCAGATTGGCATTTCTAGACAACTTCTGGTACTCTTGCAACAGGGCATTCTTTCTCCGTAAGTGTGGTGGAGGAATATGGCTAAGAACTGGCAGCCAAGAAGTGGGGGTAGATTTTATGGTTCCTGATACAATGCGCAAAGTATGGTTTAGCTGCGAGTCAACCAGTTTTGTATGACAGCTGTTCAGCCAGACTGGAGAGCAATATTCTGCAGCTGAGAAGACAAGGGCAAGAGCTGAAGTTCTTAAGGTTGAAGCTGAAGAACCCCAGGTGGTACCACACAGTTTATGGAGGATGTTGTTCCGTGTCTGGAGTTTGGCTGTTGTCCTCTTCAGGTGTTCCTTGAAGGACAGAGTTCTGTCAAGGGTTACCCCGAGGTATTTTGGGTATCTGTTGTGGTGAAGTCTAGTGTCCTGGAATTTAACATTAAGTTCAGGGTGGGCCAGTTTGTTGTTGAGGTGGAAACATGTGACTTCAGTTTTACTCAAACTTGGCCTAAGTCTCCATTTATGAAAATACTGATCTAAGATGTTGAGGTCAGCTGTCAACGTATCTTCGGTATTCTCCATAAATTTGTCCTGCACTGCAAATGCCCAGTCGTCTGCGTACCCAAATGGTGTGGAGGTTGTTTTCGGCAAATCTGATATATATAAGTTGAACAGCAGAGGTGCTAGTACCGATCCTTGAGGAAGACCGTTATTAAGAGTCCTTTCCTTACTGGTCTTGTTTCCCATAATTACACGGAACCTTCTGTCTGTAAGCATGTTTTCAATGAGCTTGGCAATTTTCTTGCAGGGTATTATTCGAAGTAGTTTGCAGATGAGTCCTTGCCTCCATACTGTGTCGTATGCTGCAGTTAGGTCCACAAACACAACTGAAGTCTTTAGTTGTTTTTGGAATCCAGCTTCGATGTGTGTAGTCAGAGAGAGAACCTGGTCTGTGCAACTTCGGTTTGGGCGAAAGCCCGCTTGTTCGATGGGTAGATGGTCAAGAACTACTGAGCCGATTCTGTTGTAGAGAAGCCTCTCCAGTAATTTGTAAACTACACTCAGAAGAGCAATTGGACGATAGCTTTGAGGATTTTTACTAGATTTACCTGGTTTGAGAATGGCGATGATCTTTGTTTGTTTCATAAGTCGGGGGATAGACCCTGCCTCTAAGATGTTGGAGTAGAACTTTGCTAGCCAGGTAATTGCATAATTCCCTGCATGCAATAAAAATTCTGGATGAATGCCATCAAAACCAGGGGCTTTCCCTGATTTGACATCTTTCAAAACTGTAGCAACTTCCTCTGGGGTGAAGGGATAAGAATATCTGCCGACCTCAAGACTGTCTGTTTTCATTGCTCTGAGTTCCCTTTTGATTGCAGAGGTGTGGTCACGATCTTTTGGAGCTTTCGAACTTGACACAATGTGGGACGCGACCTTGTTGGGGTTTATAGGAATAATGTCTCGAGCTACTCGGCTTCCATCTCCTAATTTCCTTAATAGGGACCACGCCTTCCTGCTTGAATGTTTGAAGTCGAGGTTTTCCACAGTTTCTGTCCATTTCTGACGGCGAGAAGTGTTCAGGCTGTGTAATAGTTGATCAGCTGTATTCTTGTCCCCAGTTGTTTCGAATTCTTGATACAGTTTTTCACTAGCATCACTCCATCCAGGAATATACTCCTTCCGATATCCTCTAGGTATGAACTTCTTTGCTGTGCTTATTACAGCACCTGTGAGTCTCTCATAGTTTTCACTTGTTGGGGGAATCCAGCCCAGGACCTTATCAAGTTGTTCAGTAAAGGCAGGCCAGTTTGCCTTTCGGAAGTTCCAGCGTGGATGGGGAGTTGTTGACACAATAGAGACTTTTATTCCGATCTCTATTACAACTGGGCGATGCTGGCTGTGGGGAAAGTCGGAGAGAACTTTCCGTGTAATTGGCAGAGGTGTGCAGTTGTTGGTAGACACATAACACAGATCGGGATTGGACTCTCGTCTCCATGCAACTGATCTAAAAGTGCATAGATCTTTAGCATCAAAAGTAAGATGGAGGTTGTGTTCCTCAGCCCATGAGACCAAAGATTCTCCATTGTCATCACTAGAAGTGTATCTCCATTGTTCATGGTGGCTGTTAAAATCGCCAAGGTAGATGGCTGGATGCGGTTGGTGGTGGATAACATAGGGGGGCCATTGCTCAGCTGGAGGTTTGTACACATTAGTGACCGTGACGTCTCCTATTTTGGTGATCACAGAATGGATATTTTCAGCAGTACTTGTAGTGCACAAGGAGGCGTTTTCGACAGTATGTCTTACATATGTGGCTACCCCGTATGCGTGATGGAATGTTGCTCCTAAGAGGTCATAACCAGGAAATTTTCCTCTAGAGTGCAGTTGATCTTCATTTGCTGCATGAGTTTCCTGGATAACAATCAAGTCAATATTTTTATCGAGAGCTATTCTTGATAGGAGTTCACACTCAGCTCTGCTTATTCCTTCTATGTTGAGCTGAAGAATTCTGATCATAGGTCCTAGGTTTCTACATAGTGGGCCCTTAGAAGGACCATTTGTCTCTTATTAATTATTTATGATATAAGAGTGTATGAAACCTACATGTTACCCTCTTGTGTGCTGTTAGCACTTAGTTACTAAGAATAATTAAATGTTTTTTATATGGCTGTTCACTTAGCTTTGAATGTAATTGTTTTCTGTTACGGACGTCATCGCCGTAAATTTTGTTATTAATTGATAGGACTTAGCTAGACGAATTAACGTTAAATGTAAATGCGGAGATGGTATCATCCTAACTTAGATTTGTTTTGCTACCCTGTTAAATGTAAATTCTGATTTTAGCTTGATCTTGTAACCTGACCTAGGGACTTGCGTCGTACCATTTTCCTAGTGTTGCTGTTGTTGCTTTATTATTGTGAGATAGATATTTCGCGAGGGTTTTCCGTGACTTCTCAGGTAGGGACCTGCTCTTTATTTTTGATTGTTTATTAGCTTGCGGACTAGCCGATTGAAACCCTCCGAACTAGGATAGGGGCTTGTGAATTTTAACAATAAATTTTCACGGTGTTTTACAATAGTCTGGATATTGTGGTGTTTGAAGCCATATTTTCAGTGTTGCCTTAGTAAACAAGAGTTTAGTGCTTTTCAGTCGGTCAACACGAATGTACCCAAAAGAGATGGGTTATGCCCTAATCCTGAAATAAATTACATGAGATAAGTCTGGATGATTATTTTCTCAGTCTAGTTTTTAAGGTGAACCTTTCCTTAGGCAGTCTATGACCATCGTCACCATGTACCACGATCCCTGTGGACTACAGATTCTCGTGCCGCTTTAGCCTATTAGGAAGTTCACCTGATCCTCTCGGCAATTATGTCCGACGGATGAGATGTTAGGGAAGTCATTGCGGTTGTTGGCTATCCTGGCAGCTCCACCGACGGTCTCACTACCGACATCTAACTTCGTTCAATTGTTTACATAACCTCAAGAAGGCGGCTGTGCGAAATATTTCACCGGCATTCTATATCTCTGAAACTATTAGCGATATCACCCTGAAATTTTGTACGGAGTTAAAGGGCACTACTAGAATTTCATCTATAAGACTTTCAAAAACCGGTTAACTAAAAAACGAATATGGCAGCCAAGCGAATTTGAAAATTTTAAATAGACCTTTCTCGCGATTTAATGATCCAAACGCAATGAAACTTGGTACAGGAAATGTTTATACACATTGTAATGCACTGGTATCCATATTTGTTCAATTGTTTACATAACCTCAAGATGGCGAATGTTTGAATCTTAAAATTAAGTTTTTATTTCTTGTGTCGTAATCATGCGATCGAAGTGAGAGTTTGAGTAATGAACCTTTGCAATAATTTTCCTTTAATGGTACGTGTCTCTATGGCCTATACATATAACAATCCAACATGGTGACCATCCGAAATATTTAGATGGATCTCAATATCTAAGAATGTATTACAGCAATCAAACTAAATTTCTTAATCTTCATTGGGGCTATGAACATAAGTTCACCTATAGGACTTTCAATAACCTGGTGATCACAAATCCAACATGGCGGCGACGCGAAGTATAAATATTCACTTGGTCGTTTCTCGCAATTTAACCATCCGAGTGCAGTGACACTTGGTACAGTAAATCCTTCTACAAATGTTAATCCACTGGCATCTAATTTTTTCATTTGTTTCCATAACCACAAGATGGCAGCTGTGCGAAATTTTAAAATCTCGTTTTTACTTCTTGTGTCCTAATCATGCGATTGAAGTTTGAATACTACACGCACACAATACACTTCACGTAACAGTACACAACTCTAAGACCTACAGATATAAAAATCCAACATGGAGACCATGCGCAATATTTATCCGGTGCTCAATATCTGCGAATCTATTACAGCAATCAAACTGAACTTTTGTATGTTGATAGAGGCAATTAACAGAAGTAGGATATATGAATATAGGCTGTATAATTCTTCACGGAACTACTTGTTGGGTTAGTTATTGTTGTTTTAAGGGGCGGAACTACGAGGTCTTCTGCCCCTACTTTTTGGGTGATGTAGCAGGTGCAGCGAGATATAATAATCCTAAAAATGGAATCAAGCATATTGGTAATCATGCATGTGACAGTAACAGGGCCGGTATGGAATCAGGAGTGTTAAAATATATTTTTTAAATTTGTTGACATAATGTCACAAACCAGCCGACGTAGCTACACACGCTAACGTGCATGGTCAGACTACACCGAACTCGAAATACCACACACAACCATTTCATACCTTGCCTCATTAATTTCATTTGTCATTAAATCCTCTCATTAGATTGACGTCATGAAGGGCATCTATCCGTAATATCATTCCCACAAGAAAACTTTCTCACCATATCCCCTTCCTCATAGGAACCTAAATAATTACGGGTAGAACAAAAAAACTACATTAGGACTATAAAGCTATAGTCTACAGTATTTCAATAACAAGATTCTGAATTCACCAACTGATTAGATTGGTGCTGTTCAGGGATATGTGAATTCGAGAAACGTGCGTTAGTAAATGTATCAGGTTTTTAAACTGAACAATATTCCGTCGCAATCTGAGGTAATTTATGTCTTTTATTCGTATTTTCAACATCGCCTGAAACAATAACTCATGGAATTTACCTACACATAAGATATAAGGCAAAATAAGCAAGTTGACATGAAATCCTTCTAACTTTTGAAGTTTTAGGACAATTTTCATTATTTCAACAGTATGGAGACCAAGAGTGCTCTTCATTGTAAAACAATTTTGCTCTGAAAATTACAAAATATGTTGTCTGTCTTTCTACCAGCTTGTCGGTATTTCTTTAGGTTGTTTGTTGGTTTTTGGAACTATTCGGCTCTTTGGTTATGGTATGCGAACCATCTCTCTAACTTACCAGGGGCAATGTAATGCCAAAAATAAGAAGAAAGGTGTACTATTACAGTTCGTGCTGAAATTACATGGCACCGTGCAATAGATTGCGCTGACAATGAAAGAGAACACCTTGTGGTGTAGCGGCTAACATTCTTGGCTGTCGCCCCAGTGGTCCGGGTTTGATTCCCTGGCCTGCCAAGAAATTTAATTTCGGTTTGAGGTACTGAAATGGTATCGATGATACCTAAGTCATCAAAGGGGTGTTCATTTTGAGGACTTGCACCAGGTCAGTGAGCACAAGTTTTCCTTTTTTTCTAAATTCTTATTCTGCAATTCGAACATTCATATGGGAACTCGGAGAGAAACTCACCTCGTAGAGTTGTTAGAATAGCTTCCGTAAAATATTCTCAAAGCCAATGCTACAAGTAGCCGTCGTGAGTTAATCCAATTGCATATTTATATGTAATCCACACATCGTATTTAAGAACATTTGATTTTCATAGCATTCTATGTTCTGGGCATAGGAAAACCTCGAAGCTAATTTCGCAATTTTCAGTGAATGAACATCCAAAGTATAGTAATCATCATGTAGGGACACCGTGCCACATATATACAGAGAGTGCAAGAATTGCTTGACGGCAAGGTGACATGGTGCGTAATTTGTGTTTGTACAACGTATGAGGTTTTCATTACGGTGATGATGATGAAGATGGTGGTAACGATGAAGACGGTGATTTAATAGTTAGGAACCAAAGGAATACTTGAGAATTAAGCCTGAAGCGGATGTATGGAAAAAACACAATGAACTTGCTGGTTGATTGCGAAAGTGTCTAATCACCATATTTTATGGAGAACAATTTATCCAGAAGTACACATGAAAGGGAGTAGTCAAGCACAAATAGGTGGAGGCAAAGGTTTCTCTTGTGTGAGACTGTATGCTGCAACCACTGTGGAGTGTCTGATAACCTAGCTCCGTTCAAACACCAAAATTAAGAAGGGAATCACCGACATAGATCTAAGATGCGTCTGTAACATTTCAGAAATGTTACGCGATCCATGTTTTCGTGTCTTCCTCGTGTTAGAAGCAAAAGTACAATAGAATAATAATTGTTATTGGCCGTAAGAAGGATACAAGATTTATGCTGTGAAGTAACCATCGGCATAACAAGACAGGTCGTTTAGAGCTAACGATAGGCTTCAAAGAGAATTGAAAGCTTGTGGTACGTTTCGAATAAGGGAAAGAAACAACATCAACATTTTTTTAATAACTTATCGTGTTTGGGTATGCCTAACTTAAGTGTAAATGGCATAATTTTGCTATCAAATGAATCCATTCAATAATAGAGAATTGATCTACAATGTACTCGGGAACAGTATGGACGTAGTCTATTGGTATCTAATAACATTTTATTGCCAATAATAATAGTCTAATAATACTAATAATAATAATAATATGACGAGAAGAGAAGAACGACTTCGAGAAATCCAGCCGCGACAGGCTGGCCACGCGCCCCTGAACTGAGAGTTCCAGCGTAGACAGTGCTGACAGTGTGCGCCTGGGTCATATGGCCCTAAAAGCACTTGCCTGGCTTGCAGGGTACCACGACATACTATACACAGCTCACTCGCACACGTAGCTAGCGGCAGGCGGGGAGAGTCAAGTACACAGATTACCTACTGACATGACATGACGTCACGCACCTACGCCGTGCCTTGGTGTGCATCCCCACCCCTCCCCCCCCTCTTCCCCCACACCCCACCTAATAAAATCTAAGTGGCTGGAGCGATTTCAATGAAATTCGGTAAGGTCATAGTAGGCCTATTATTTTGGCCGACCCCGATCGTGCCCTTCAAAGCTTATTATGTTTCACCAATTCAACATGGTGGCTGTGCGAAATATCTCACTGGCATTCTATATCTCTGAAACTGTCACCGATATCACCATGAAATTTTGTACGGTGATAAAAGTCACTTAAGTGACTTTCATAAACCTGTTAACTACAAAACGAACATGGCGGCCAAGTGAATTTAAACATTTAAATAGACTTTTCTGGCGATTTAACCATCCGAACGCAGTGAAATTTGGTACAGCAATTGTTTATATACATTGTAATGAACTGATATCTAATTTTGTTAAATTGTTTACATACACTCATGATGGCAGTTTTGCAAAATTTTAAAATTATTGTTTTATTTCTTGTGTCCCAATCATGCGATAGAAGTCAACGTTTGAATAATGAACCTACGCAATAATAGTCATCTAATAGTACATAACTCTATGGTCTACATATAGGGTCTTTCATATTAAGTAAGAACGACGAGCGGCGGTTTTGTTATTCGCTACTGCAGCGGGCTTGGCCAAGTTTCTGGCGTCCCACGGCCCCCTGCTGTAGTATTGAAAGCACGCGCATAGTACAAACTTGACCTTGCAATAAGCGTGCAGGTGTTGTCAGTCGCCAGTCTGAACCTCAGATGGTAACATGTTCAGACAGTTATCATTGCAACATCGTATTTTTGTATGTAAAACTTATTTTAAGTACTAGTCGGCCCGGTGGGTAAGTTCAGCAATTTCCTGATGAAGTGTCACTTTCACTAGCACAGATTCACGTAAATGTAAATAAGTTTTCCACTAGGCCTACAGACTCAGTGCTCAATAAAGAACATAAAATACAAAATCAGAAACATTACAGTGGCAGAACTCACTCGCGTGAGCCAAAATGTGGTTACCGGATACAATGCCTGTATAACCCAGGAAGGACGACACTTCCAGCATCTTTTATAAGGTAATATTTCATACAGGATTGTACACACGCTTAAATCAGGCAGCCACGGCGCGCCACAAGCTCGACCAAGGCCAACGCAGCAGCAGGAAAGGGGAGCGAAAGTCAAGTGAGGGAGTGATGACCTTACCCCTTACCTGACGGTATGGGATTCCTGAGCATCTAGTCCGATGTTGCGATTGACTGTGACTGTGATGGCTAGTTCTGAATTATTGTTCAGTTCTGGATATTTCTGAGTAATCCTTTGAAATTTTACCAGTTTGTACTTACGATTTCTAATTTTTCATGTTGTTTTTCCTGTTTTTAGTTCATCGATCCCTTTAATTACTTTTTACTTAGTTTATTTTACCTGCAACACCATTATTTTTAGTGTTCGTTAGGTGTTCTATTTTCGGCAATTTATTTTTGGACAGTATCTCAGGTAGATCATATACATGTACGATGTACATATAGGTACGACTGATGGAGAGCATTACGGTCATCAAGTGCAGTTAGTTTTACATTGCTTGCCACGGTGGGTGAGTGGTTATAGTGTCGGACTACCAACCCCAAGATTGCAGGTTCGCCCCTGGCCATGGTAAGTGATTTTTGAAGGCGACAAAAATCACGATACTCATGTCATACGTTGTTGGCATGTTAAAGAACCCATTTGAATTCAGTAGGCCGTGTTCAATGGCAAAATTAATCTCGGGATTTTCCGCCAACACAAAGTTCCTCCATTCTCTACTTGAAAGCGCTGTAGTGTCAAGGAGTTTAGATATCTAACCTCCTTGACTTTCATAGCGTTCAAAGGAACGACGAAATTCGACATGCAAGCTACCCTCTGGGTGTCAATTAACAAAGCTTGCACCAGGCATCCGAGGCCATACGATATTATTATTATTATTATTATTATTATTAGTTTTACATTTTAGGTGAAAAATGGAGCCACCACCAAAACCGATTCAAGGCAGGACTGGCATGCAAAACGAAATGTGTTATCAATTTAAATTAGCGTCGCGAAATTAAATTGTTCAAAGGAATAAAATTTCACTCCTGGCGCAAAATAAAATTAGTAACAGAATTTTAATTTCGCTGCAGAGGCGAAATAAATTCATTAGTCTTTTAATTTCGCTTCCGGTGTGAAATAAAATGCATTACTGACTTTTAATTTCACTCCCGGTGCGAAATAAAATTCGTACCAGACTTTAAATTTCGCTCCCAGCGTGAAATAAAATCCGTTACAGACTTTTAATTTCGCTCCAGGCTACAAACAGAATTCTTAACAGACTGTTTTAACTTTGCTCCTGGCGTGAAATAAAATTCATTGAAGACTTTTCATTTCGCTCTTGGCGTAAAATAAAAACCGTTAGTCTTTTAAATTCGCTTCCGGCGCGAAATAAAAAAAAAAAATTACAGACTTTCAATTTCACTCCGAGCACGAAATAAAATTCGTTACAGACTTTCAATTTCGCTCCCGGCTCGAAATAAAATTCATTACAGACTTTTAATTTTGCTCCTGGCCTGAAATAAAATTCGACACAAGACTTTTCATTTCGCTCCAGGGACGAAATGAAAACCGCTACAGTCTCTTAATTTTGCTCCCGGCGCGAAATAACATTTTTAACGACTGTTAATTTTGCTCCTGGTATGATAAAAATTGCTGGCCCCATGGTGTTGGGGATAGCGTGCCTGCTTCTCACCTGGAGGCCCCGGGTTCGATTCCCGGCTCCGTTAGTGATTTTAGAAACGGACGTGTGGGTTGGAACGGGGTGCACTCAGCCTCGTGAGTAGCTGTCTGAAAGTCACGCAAACCAAGATTAACGGCCAAGGGAACCCGATGCGCTGACCAATATCTGCAGATGCCTGGGCAGCGGTCGCTTGGTAGGCCTAGGCCTTTCATGGGATGTAGTGCCACGGTTTATTTTAATGACACAAAATTCCCAAACAGCAATTAGTTTCGCCCCCGGCGTGAATTTAAAATGCATGGAACATATCATTTCATGTCTGAAATTAAATCTGGTCTGGCATGCAAAACAAAATGGTTGTGGACGCGTTAAAATTTTAATTTCGCCATGAGCGTGATATTCGGGTGCGAAATCATATTGATTGTAAGCGCGAAAATTAAAATGGAAGCAAAATGTAATTCTAAGCACAATAACATAGTGAAAGGCGACGCAAAACTAATTGCAGTGTGAAACGAAATACTGTACGTGCCATGGTCAGTATAAATGCGCTGAGGGTAAGAAGGAAGTAGTAAGGAATGCCAATCCCCCCCCCCCGAAATTTCCGGAAGTGTAAGAATAAAGAATGTAGAAATGAGAGGAATATCCCCTCAACCCTGTTGTTCGAGTAACCCGCCTCCGAAACAGAACTCCATATACGCCGCGGTACTACCACAGACGATTTTCTGTTATTTGTATCTCTTCAGTCAGTCAACATTAATTTACCCGATAACTGGGTGGGGTACAACGTACATAAGATGTAAGTAACACTCCTGAAAAAAGATACATGTATTAGATTTAAGATCACTAAAATTGCTGCATTATAATCGTGACCATAAACTAATACATATAATGTTATTTACATATTACTGTATATTCATTGTACCCCTCCCAGTTATTGGGCAAATTAGTGTTGACTGACTGAAGAGTTACAACTGACAATTTGTATTGTAATTGGAGTTCGTCACTTATCTTGAATGTCTGTCCACACAGCACATTCGTCTTCTTGTTCGCTATAGAACAAGTAAAGGTACTTGTTGCCCCATTGCGTTATGAACGTCAGGGAGGGCCAGCCACGAGTCCGAGGTGCAGTCAACGACGATGGTGATGTTGATGCCATAGCACTGACTTTCTCCTCTACTGGAGTGATGACCATTGAATGACTCACGTTGCTGTTGCAGCCCTGCAGATTGTGCAGGCGGTGAACGGTAATAAGACTGCTACTGCTGCCAACGTCAGGACTTTGAACATCGCTCGGAACATAATTTCACTCTCAAAACGAATACATTTTAATTTCAACTACGAAATGAAATGTTCCATTCATTTTAAATTCACATCGGAGGGCGAAACTAAATACCGTTTGGGAATTTTATTTCACGCCGGGTGCGAAATTAAAAGTCTGTAACGAATTTTATTTCGCGCAGGGAACGAAATTAAAAGTCTGTAACCGAGTTTTATTTCGCACCGGGAGTGAAATTAAAAGTCTGTGGCGAATTTTATTTCGCACCGGAAGCGAAATTAAAAGTCTGTATTGAATTTTATTTTGCGCCGCGAGTAAAATTAAAAGTCTGTAATGAATTGTATTTCGTGCCGGGAGTGAAATTAAAAGACTGCAACGAATTTTATTTCGCACCGGAAGCGAAATTAAAAGTCTGTATCGAATTTTATTTTGCGCCGCGAGTGAAATTAAAAGTCTGTAATGAATTGTATTTCGCGCCGGGAGCGAAATTAAAAGATTGTAACGATTTTTTTTTCGCGCCATGAGTGAAATTTTATTCAATTGTACAATGTTATTTCGCGTTGCTATTAAGTTTCGCGTTGATTTCGCTATGTCATTTCGCTTCGAATTAAGTTTCGCTTCGATTTAATTTCCCGCCGACAATCATTGTCATTTCGCTCCCGATAATCGCGCTCACGGCGAAATTCAAATATATTCGCCCCCACAGCCATACAATTCGTTTCGCATGCCAGCCCTGATTCAAGGGCATACCACTAAATCCCAGGGGGAATTGCGACTACCATTGACCAAAATATTATGTGTACTCGAGTTTGAAGGTTGTTTGTGAAGTAACCAATAGACCTACATAAAATCCAATAACATCATCATTTTCGTCGTTCTGTTTTACGTTAGTTCATGTTGGTTTGGATTTTTTAAATATATTTTAATATTTCTTATCGCAGTTGGAACACAAAAAGTGCCCGTTTTTAAGCGTGTTTCAACCATGCGTCACATTTAAGAATTATTATCTCACAAACCCGTCAACAGATCGAATCCAAATGTTAACACAATATACATTGGGATGTTGTATAACTGGTTCATTAATTTTAAAATTTTGTATGGCCAAGAAACAAAGTTGTTATCATTTTGGTAAGGTAACTTTTTCTCGGCTCGGGTTGTTTTGAAAATGTAGTTCTTGGTCGCGTTGTAATCCTTATACATCAAAAAGGTATGCTGTATGATTGTGAAATACGTAAATTAATTCACTTATTTTATATCGGTTTGTATTTGTATGGGGAATTAAGACATGGTTCACCAGTTGGCCGCTCCTGTAAAAGCTGTACAGCGTTGCCAAGATGGGCTCCATCACGCGTCAAGGCGCGCTTCGCTCGGAAGTAATGGGCTCCATATTAGCAATGCTGTACTGAATATCCCGGAGCGTCTAGCTGGTGAACCTTGTCTTAATTCCCCGTATAAATACAAACCGATATATAATAAGTGAATTAATTTACGTATTTCACAGTCACTCATCATAACTTTTTGATGTATAAGGATTACAACGCAACCAAGAACTACATTTTACAACGACCCCGAACCGAGAAATAGTTACCTTACAAAAATGATAACAAAATTCGTTCTTGAACACACGACATGTTGAAATTAATAAACCTGTTATACAACATTCCAATGTATATTGTGCTAAAATTTGGATTCGATCTGATGACGGGTTTGTGAGATAATAATTATTATATGTGACGTATGGTTGAAACACGCTTAAAAACGGTCACCTTTTGTGTTTCAACTGCGATAAAAAATATAAATAAAAAATTCCAAACCTACATGAACTAACGTAAAATAGAACGACGAAAATGATTATGTTAGTGGATTTTATATTGGTCTATTGGTTACTACACAAACAACCTTCAAACTCGAGTGCACATAATATTTTGGTCGACAGTACTGTACTAAGAAAAGGAAGCCAGGCCCTAAGAAAAACCTCTGCACATACATAAGATTTTTTCCCTAGTTTATATTTGAAATTACGCTTGCATTAGAGAATGTGTAAAGTACTGAGCAGTTTTGATTTCACTTTAAATTTATTTGTACAAGTTGGATGACTGAACGTCACCCCACAATCTGCACGCTACTTGGCTGAACAGCGGTTGCTTGGTAGAACTAGGCCCTTCAACGGCTGTCGCTCCGCGGGTTTAGTCTTTTTTTGAACTTCTAATATATAAGTGTAAGAGTACAAGACCACGAACTATTCAGTGACAACTTTTTTCAGAGAAGAGAGTTCGAATTCAAACGGAAACAATGCGCTGTGTGGAAAAGTAAGACGCAGCCATTGTGAAAATGGAAAATTGGTCTCCATAGATACTGACGACAGTCAACCGCATGTTCTCTAGGTGCAAGCGTCCTGCATAAATATCCACTTCCTTTGTACGCTCACAGAAAACGAAGAAAAGTCCCAGCAGAGCTTGTGTATTGGCGTATTGAACGAAATAAAAGGTACGGAACTGAAACAATGTTTCTTACAGTCCGGACGTTTGTTTTAGACGATTGCCCTTGACCTTGAAGCCAGCGGGTGAGCCTATACAGAGTCACTCTCTCACACTATCGCTTCACATTTGTCACCACCGATCTGATGTAATGGAATTCCAGACTTGAGCACCTGGCGACACTGACTTGCAGACAGTACAGTCAACGGCGAAGTATTGTGCGACAAGGAAGTACACGTTACGTATTTACGAACAGAACGTCATTATATTTGCCAATGACTGTGCTTCAGTAGGAGTGTGAGACAGCTTCGTCAATCATCGGACCGCTTGGGGCAGCTGATAACAACACAGGTACTGCAGTAACTCGCCTCCAGGCCTCCATTAAGATTTTTCACTCGTCTAAAACAAACGTCCGGCCTGTACCTCAGATGTTGTTCCTCGCCTAGGCACTTGTACATGTAACTCGCCGAACTACAATATTCGTCAACTCGGCGTGTTCATCATTTTCCTTGCGCTAGAGATCTTGTATAGCCGCGCCGCTACTCCTACCACCCTTTTCAAAACAATTCCCAAACTAATGCCGACGAATCCATTCACCCGATTTTATTTATGAAAAATGCATTGGAATCAGGAAATAAATCTCCGTTTTCGTATTACCAGTTTTTTTTCATATTTTAAGCAGAAATATAAAAAACTGCTAGTAACGTCTTTGTTTTTCACATTTTGGAAAATGCATTGAATTGATATCTATTTTATTGCACTCTAGTATACATAATAGTGGTTTTGACATCGCAAATACGAGCCTCACTTAGGTGCTGCTACGTGGTGTCAGAATTACAAACTAAAAATCGGGACATTTAGTCTTAATAGTATCTGGCTGCTGCACAGACTGCTGTGTTGCCTGCTGGTGTGTCCCTTCCCCGTGCTGTCCGATCGTGACGTCACAGTTCCCTCTTCATTGCAATGTAAAGTAGTCAGGGATGTTTCAGCTACGTTATCTGATGGTTGAGTTACTTCCGCAATGCTATATGTGTTTGTAGAATGGGGCCTGTTATGAAAGGCCTCTGATATGGCTGGATATTCAGGGGAAGGTACTGCAGTTTCCATGTCGGTAGTGTTGCTTAGCTTACTACTCCCATCTGACTCGCCCAGCACCGTGCTGTAGGTTTGTTGTCTGACGTGAAGTACCGGGCGATTCCTTCTGTTCGGACAGTCTATTAGTAAGTGGGAGGTTTCTTTACAATAAAAGCAATACTTAGCTTGTCCTTCATGTTAACAGAACTTTACAATCATTGACCGTCAAATATGATGGAATGGGGTATTTAAGTTCAATTGTTACAATACGTATGCCATTACTTACAGCAGAAAATTCATATACTTCATTCCAGCACTCGTACCGTATGTCCTTGAGAACTCCATGCGTAGAAAGCACGCGGGAGAGCCTTTCATTGTTGACTTCGGGAGGAGATTAAACAGACACGCACACGTTTTGTTAAAGAGTCTGAAGCAGTGATAGTTATCTTTGTGGTGTTACCGCTAGCTAGCCGGAAGGATTTCACACCTTCATGTCGAGATAATATGTTTTCATAAAGTAAGGTGTACACTAATTTAATGTACACTGAATTTTCCCCGTTGTCTAGTTGATTCGCTAGTACTTGATCTCTATTAAGCTTCAGGTCGTTTGCTATCCACCTAGGCCTATGTATTTCAAGTGGTGTCGGTCTGTTGTTCCTTTCTTCAAAAGCGCATTTAAGAGTGTTTTTCCGGACATTCGCCACTTTCGCAAGTTCAACAAGCAGTTCCGTGACAAACTAAGGAGCCTATTTTTCTTAAACTTAAAGATTCATGCCAATGTTTAATCTATATGGAACTATCTAAGTTAATGACGAAATTAAGTTGGTAATATCAAAATTCCTAATTAATTCGAAATATACCTGCACTACAGTTGGAAGCCCTGGTGACTTAATATATTCTTAGTTCCATCTCTTAAGGTACAGAACACAAAATTTGATTGAAGTTCAATGGATAACGTGGACGTTACATGCAGTTAGATATTGGATCTATCAGTGCGCGTAAAATCATGTTGGCAACAATGTCATGCATGTCTTGGTCAGAAATAATCTGACATATTATGATCTATTGTTGTGCCAATTTTGGACGAAGTCCATTTGTATGTATAGAAGTTACATGCATTTTAGAATTGAACCTATCATCAGGCTTAGAATCATGTTAGCGGCATTGGCATAATATTAGTTACTCTAAATTAATCTAGAATGTCAGGTACTATACGTGTGCAAAGTTTAGCGTTGTTGGCTTGCATGCATTCTGATATATTAATATAAGGGTAAAAAAGTAGAGACAGCAATTATCAACAGTTGTCAGCAGCTGGTTGCTCTTAAGAATACGCATAGTGATATCTGGTTATGTACGCATAGTAGACTACATACGAAATTTGGTTGAAATCCAATTGATAGTGTAGAAGTTCTACTAATTTAAAAATTTGACCTATCAGCATGCTTAGAATCATTTTGCCAACACTGTCATGTATGGCCTCCTGGAAAATAAACTGAAATATTATTATCTATATAATTAATTGCCAATCTTGGAATAGCTCCCATGCATACCTTCCAAGATATCCAACATGGAGCTCAAATTTCAATTGGTGTTTTTCAGCAGTTGGTAGCACTGACTTCATTTTCATGGCCTTGAGATATTCAGATATAGATCTTTACTCATACCAAATTTGGTTTTGATTGCTTCAGCCGTTTAGGAGTTGATAGGGGGGAAATGCACAGATAGACCATTTGCCCAGATCGATCTCATAAGTCTACTTTTTCCTCATTTTTGCAAAATGTGAAAAGTAGGCTAAAAATACAATACCCTATCACGGTAAGCACTTCCGAGGATTTACAGGCCGGACGTTTGTTTTAGACGAGTGAAAAATCTTAATGGAAGCCTGGAGGCGAGTTACTGCAGTACCTGTGTTGTTATCAGCTGCCCCAAGCGGTCCGATGATTGACGAAGCTGTCTCACACTCCTACTGAAGTACAGTCATTGGCAAATATAATGACGTCCTGTTCGTAAATACGTAACGTGTACTTCCTTGTCGCACAATACTTCGCCGTTGACTGTACTGTCTGCAAGTCAGTGTCGCCAGGTGCTCAAGTCTGGAATTCCATTACATCAGATCGGTGGTGACAAATGTGAAGCGATAGTGTGAGAGAGTGACTCTGTATAGGCTCACCCGCTGGCTTCAAGGTCAAGGGCAATCGTCTAAAACAAACGTCCGGACCTAACACGACGTAGGTTGCAAAGTGACACTTCCACTCTTTCTACTCTATGGAGTTCTCCAACGCAATATGTATCAAAATGGTGCCATTCTCAATCGATGATGCCGTTTATAATATATAAACGATATGCGAATAACGTTATTAGTCCGAATAACGGTATTGAGGGAATATTTTTCGATAGATATATTCAAATAACGTTATTTCTAGTGAGCACTACCATTTCGTTCCTGCGATAACCGATATCCGAATAACGTTATTAGTCCGAATAACGGTATTGGGGGAATAATGTTCGAGAGATGTATTCAAATAACGTTATTTATAGTGAGCACTACCATTTCGTTCCCGCGATAACCGATATACGAATAACGTTATTAGTCCGAATAACGGTATTGGGGGATTTTTTTGGAGAGATCTATTCAAATAACGTTATTTCTAGTGAACACTACCATTTCGTTCCTGAGATAACCAATATCCGAATAACGTTATTAATCCTAATAACGGTATTGGGGGAATATTTTTCGAGTTATGTATTCCGATAACGTTATTTCAGGCGGGCACTACCATTTCGTTCCTTGGTTAACTGATATTCGAATAACGTTATCAGTCCAAATAACGATATCAGGAGATTTTTTTCGAGATATGTATTCCGATAACGTTATTTCAGGTGGGCACTAGTATTTCGTTTCTACGATAACCGATATCCGAAGAACGTTATTAGTCCGAATAACGGTATTATGGGATATTTTTCGAGAGACTTATTCAAATAACGTTATTTCTGTCGGACAATACTATTTCGTTTCTACGATAACCAATATCAGAATAACGTTATATGGCCCAATAACGTTACCATGCGATACAAATGACTTCCGGATATGAAACGTAACGACCACAATGTGACCAAGACCCATTTTGTTACATAATCTACCCAAACAACCATTTTCGTTATGTTAAGTTATGAAGCCTTGGGTCAGACTGGTTCAGGCAGGTAGATGTAGACAGGCCGCAGGACGGCGAGGTGGAGAATATATAGTGGAAATGACGACAGCAGCCGAACATTCCAGAATGAAGGAGGGGTGTCAAACAGCCAATCAACGCACAGCCCCATGCACGTTGCGAGGGTTGCCGCTGAGGTGAGCACAGTACCTCATGAAAAAGTGTGACAGTATGGTGCGTCTAGAAAGACACTTCAGAAAAAAGGTGAGTTGACAAGAATAATAAAGAACAACAATTCAAATGAAACATAAGTTAAATAAATAATCAGAACACCGCGTTCATACTGCAATTATAACGAAAAAAAATAATGGAGCAGAATAATTGAACGTGTGTTTCAAACCGTGCGGGAAACATAGCCTACAAAAAAACATTCGCAAAAGCGAACATGCTGGGAGGGGCGAGAAAAATTTGCAGTAAGAAAGCGCAGAAGTTAGGCCTCGCGTGGCAAAGGAGCAATCATAGTGATTGGCCTGAGAAAATGGCCAGCAGAAGTCTGCAGTTTTACCACGCGAATCCTACCATCTCTGCCAGGAAAGCACTCAACAACCCTACCCAAATTCCAGACAAGAGGGGGACTAGGGTCTTTCAAAAGGACCAAGTCCCCAACCTGAAGGTTAGAGCAGGAAACACGCCATTTACCACGCTGCAGAAGCAAACCGAGGTATTCCAACCTCCAGCGGCGCCAAAAATTGTTGCGCAAACTTTCAATTTTGCGCCAAGAAATGGCTAAAGAAGATTGAGAATTAGAATATAACAAAGGGGGAGAGGCAGTCAAAGGACCACCGATAAGAAAATGGCCTGGCGTTAATGGCAGAAGATCTGAAGGATCATTAGATAAGGGTGATAAAGGACGAGAATTAATTATGCCCTCAATAAAAATGATTAAGAAATTAAACTCTTCATGAGAAAGGGGGGTGTGGCCACAAACACGTCTAAGGTGCTTCTTGGTGAGTTTCACACAGGACTCCCACCGCCCACCTTGATGAGGTGCATAAGGGGGGATGAAGTGCCACTTGAAATTTCTCTGGTGAGCATAATCAGTAATCCTTTCCAGCGCTGAATTTTGAGTAAGAGCTCTCTTAATTTGCTCAGAAGCTCCGATAAAATTTTTAGCATTGTCTGAGATTACTTCTGAAGGAAGACCTCTGCGAGCAGAAAATCTGGCAAAAGCTGCCAAAAAGTAAGCAGTAGAGGCGTTGGTAACTAGTTCTAAGTGAACTGCTCCGGTGACCATACATACAAACAGCGAAATATAGAGTTTTACAGAAATACATTTTTTGGCCTCAGGAGAATTTCTTCTGTAAACAAAAGGCCCGGAATAATCCAACCCCGTAATGGTAAAGGGTCTAGCAGGCGCGGATCTAAAGTTGGGAAGATCACCCATGAGCTGAGCGGTAACTTTAGGGTTGGATTTAAAACATGGAATGCACTTCCGGATAACAGATGTAACTTCATGGACTCCGTTTATGGGCCAATACCTTTCACGAATGATAGAAAGTAATGTACGAGTTCCAGCATGAAGATGCAGGTAATGATACTGACGAATGATTAAGGAAGTGACATGATGCTTTGAGGGAAGAATAATTGGATGTTTTTTATCCTCAGAAAGATCAGCCAAAGATAAACGTCCTCCTACTCTTAATAAACCATCAGTATCCAAAAAAGGGGCGAGTGAGGAAAGCCTACTCGATTTCTTAAGGGATTGACCTTGGGACGACACCTGGCATTCTTCAGAGAATATTTCTTGTTGAGTAAGCCATAAGATTTTTGTAGTGGCTAAACCTAATTCAGAAAGGGTTAAATATGGCTTAGGAAAAAGAGGTTGTTCTACCACAAAATATTTCCATCGAAGGAGATATGCCATAACCCTCACCAATTTATGGAAAGAGGAATATCGCTGCAAGAGAAGGGGAGAGTCGGAAACGAGAAGAGAAGATCCAGTAATCTTACCAGAATCCGGCAAGTCTGATAACTCCGGAAGAGGAAAATTTGGCCAAGCGGAAGGTTCTTGCAGAAGCCAACGGGGACCGTGCCAGTATAATGTCAGGTTAGCCAACATAAGAGGGGAACATCCCCGAGAAATGACATCTGCAGGGTTCTCCTTGCCAGATACATGATGCCATTGTTCAAGGTTAGACAATTGTTGAATTTTGGACACTCTATTAGCTACAAACACCTGCCAATGCGAGGGAGGTTTGGCAATCCATGCCAACGTGATGGCTGAGTCACTCCAAAAGTAAGTTTTAATAAATCGGATTTTCAATGATTGACGGATTTTGACCGATAATTCAACCGCCAGAAGAGCAGCACAAAATTCCAGTCGTGGCAAGGATAAAGATTTAAGAGGGGCCACCTTTGACTTAGCGCAAATTAAATTGGAAAAGAATTATGACTGGACAAAATTACGGCAAACAATATACGCACAACATCCATAAGCTTTCAATGAGCTATCGGCAAAGATGTGAAGTTCATATCCTCCACAGGAGGGAAAGGGAATAATCACTCGCGGGATAATAACATTTGAAAGATCTTCCAAACTATTTCTATAAGAAATCCAATTTTTTTGCAACTCTGAAGGAACTGGTTCATCCCAACCAGTTTTCAAGGACCAAAGGTCTTGCATGAAAATCTTTGCTGTGACGATGATTGGCGCCAAAAATTGGAGAGGATCAAATATCTTTGCAATCTCAGACAAAATTTGCCGCTTAGTTTGCGGTTTGATGTCACTGAGATTAATTTTGAAAAAGAAAAAATCCTTTTGAGGACTCCAATAGATGCCTAGAGTTTTGATAGAATTACTTTCCTGAAGAAACTCTACTGAGTCGTTATAGACTGAAGTTAATGGAAATTTAGAAAGAAATTCTTCCGAATTAGAGTTCCACTTGCACAAGGAAAATCCGCCTCCCAAAAGCAAAGCTGTCAAATCTTTAGAGACTTGCAGTGCTTCAGATACTGACTCAAATGAATGAAGAAAATCGTCAACGTAAAATGATGATTTTAACACTTCAGAAGCCTTAGGAGAATACAACGGGCCATCCTGTTCAGCAAGTAATTTCAACGTGCGTATGGCTAAAAAAGCAGAAGGTTTTAGTCCATAGGTTAATGTTTTTAGCCGAAAAATCTTGACGGGTTTAGTAGGCTCGTCGCGCCAAAGAATTCTCTGAAGGTCGCGCTGTTGTTGATCGACCAAAATCTGTCTATACATCTGCTTGATATAAGATATCACTGCGATACGGGACAAGCGAAAATTCATCAAAACAGAAGAAATGCCAGATTGAATAGGAGGGCCTGATAATAATGTGTCATTCAGAGAAGTTCCATTGGCATCCAAAGCAGAGCCATTAGAGACCACTCTTATGTTTTCCATTAAAATTTCATTCTTCCAAACAGGATGATGATTGAGGTAAATGACTTCAGATGGGGTATAAGAAGCATCATCTTTCTTGGTAACAACCTCCATGTGATCGAGTGCCTCATATTCCTCCATAAATATGGAGTATTGAGTTTTAACAACAGGGTCACGTTTAAATTTGCTTTCCACAGCATAGAGTGCTCTAAGAGCCCTAGGGTGTGTTTCAAATAAAAGAGGTGGATTATCCACTCGGGGCATTGTTACGACAAATCTACCCTCTGAATTGCGTTTGGTTGTTTCGCGAAACAGTTTTTCACACATTTCATTTTCAACTGAGGAAGGTGAAACTGAATCTATAGTTTCGATTTTCCAAAATTTTTCTAAGTTGTAATCGAGACTTGTATTGACAAAATGACATTGTGAGAAATTTGGAAACGACTTACGAGGGACCTGAACCGTTACTAACCAACCTAGCTTGGTATGATGAACAAACACTCCTGGTGATATTTTAACCTTAGAGCTAAGGAGACATTGCCAAAATACTTGGGCACTGAGAAGTATGTCTACTGGAGCGCTCGTATTAAATGTTGGATCTGCCAACTGAATGTTATGAGGAAATTGCCAATTTCTAATTTCAAAAGAAGTACTAGGGGTATTACTGCCAATAGTATCAATGGCAAGACAATTCAACTGAAATGTTGTGTTACAATTAACAGCATCTTTGATGTGAACACGAACAAAATGCAAAGATTTGACATTGCTATTGTTAATACCGGTAACCTGAATTAATGTAGGTTGCTTGGGAAGACCAAGTTTCTTAATGAGACGCTCACTTATGAAGTCATGGGCGGCGGCATTATCCAATAAGGCACGTGCTTCAAGCCATCTACCAGAGGAATCTTGAACTTTTAATAACACGGTTGATAGTAGCACCTGGGAACTACGAATAGAGCTAGAGCTCTGAGTATAAGATTGCGCATTGGCTCCTGGGGATGTATCTTTAGAACATCCAGGGGAAGGAGCCTGACGTGGCTTTTCAAACCTATGAAGCAAGGTATGATGTTGAGCCTTGCAACGGGAGCAAGTATTTTTAGATACGCAATCAGGCACCATATACCTAGCTGACAGACAATTGTAGCAATATCTTTTTTGAGCTATTAATTTGCGTCTTTCGTCGGTAGAAAGGGCTTTAAAGGCAACGCAGGAATATAACCTGTGAGGCGCTTTACAGAGAATACAATCTGTTGAATTATGTTGAACAGTAAATACAGCAGATTTGTTTATTTTAGTACCGACTGGCTTCACAACATTAGATTTGTTATCTGCACTTCCTGACATATGACAGGCTACGGCTGATAAAACCTGACATCTATTATTTATAAACGTAAGCAATGAGCCATAGGTATATGAAGTGTCATTTGTTAGTTCCCTCTCCCATGCCATTAAGGTTGATGAATCAAATTTAGAAGTAACCAAGTGAACTAAGAATAGATCCCAATGCTCGACCGGTTTATTCAACCGTGCCAATGCTCTGACGTGTAGTTGGACCGTGTCACTTAAGGCTCGCAGTGTTGACAAGTTGTCAGCTCGCAATGCGGGCAGGTTAAATAAGGCTTGAATATGCCTCTGTAGGCATAATTTTTCGTTGCCATAACGGCCTTTAAGAAGCTCTATAGCAATGTTATAGTTTTCTCCTGTTAAGGGGAGTTCTCTTATAAGTTGAAGGGGTGGTCCCTGCAAAATGGATTTTAAGTAATGAAATTTCTGAATTTCTGGAAGTGTGGCATTATCATGTACTAATGAACTGAACAATTCAAAGAATGATTGCCACATCTCTTCCTTTCCTGAAAAATGCGGAATTTCAATTTTAGGTAGCAATGGTTTGATACCATTCCCATGGTCGCTAATTCTTCCTTGAGTTTCCTCTACCTTCAACGCCAGGGTCAAAGTTCTAACTAATGCCACAGCCTGAGCGTGTGTATCAAAGTAATTACTCTCTACTTCTTCCCTATCTGATTGATGTTCTGGACTTTTGATTTCAATTTCAAGTTGCACGAGATCATATTTCTCGTACGCCTGTTCAAAAGCTTTTAAACGCTGAGATATAATACCAAGGTTTTGTTCCTCTTTCGGTAGAGTAGCTAAATATTTTTGAAAACGGGTGAGTTGACCTTTGTAGGCCGCCCGAGAGTTTAGCAGTTTATCATGTATTATTACTGGCATGGCTGGAAAGTTGGAATAACTCACTTACCAAAGCTGCTTGCGGCACCAGACAGACCTGCTTTCCAGAAAGAAACCAGTTGTGTAATATGCTGGGATTGTTTCCGCTTTCCCGCAGATCTCCTGCGCTAGCCACGATATACTGAAATGTATAAGACAAATATTAGATTGCACAAGTTTTTTTTTAGAATAGAATTTTTGGTCTCAGAATGAAGGTTCTGGGTTCGAACCCGGGTTTTGGCACCATGGAAAGGGGTGATTGAATAGCACCCCAACTGGGAAATAGAGGATTAGGTTTCGGGCACACACTGGAATTTAAATAGAGCGACGAGGAAGAGACCAAACATTGATAACTAAGGTTTAATACATTTATTTGATTTTTGAATCAATAACAAATATTTTCATTTAGAATAATAATTAAAGGAAGGTAATTAAAAATGCAATGTTTCTCCAGGAAACTCAGAATAAAATAGGAATTACAATAAAAATCCATAAAAAGGCCTTATAAAAGGCGATTAAAAAGTATTTTCAAGAAAAATATCCAAAAACCAAGCAAGAAGCAAGAAAAGGCTTAGCCTTGAAGAATGTGTTAACCAAGTGAATGAAGTTCGCGTTACCAATGATTTGATACTTTTATACTTAGTATTTGGCCCGCAGGGAGCGGGTCGTAATCCAAACAAAGGCTTCCTCTAAGATGTCTCGGCATGCCTTCCGAGAAAGATAGATGGTGACTCCTTTGGCGAAGTGTACCCCGCAGGAACAGACCTCTTGGTAATGATCTGTTTGGCGGGTTACAAGCAATTATAGTTTCTCATCGCCGTGTTGTAGTGGGCTAGCGGGCTGACTGAGTTGCTGAGATGAAGGTCGTTGACTCATGCCTCGCCTAGCATGACAGAGTCCGAGCGATGAAGCATGCCACTTGGCAAGGTTTCAGCCACACGATGTTTACTAACAGGGCCTTCCCAAGAAGGGCCTGTTAGTGAGCAGGCAGGCAGCCGTGGTCAGACTGGTTCAGGCAGGTAGATGTAGACAGGCCGCAGGACGGCGAGGCGGAGAATATATAGTGGAAATGACGACAGCAGCCGAACATTCCAGAATGAAGGAGGGGTGTCAAACAGCCAATCAACGCACAGCCCCATGCACGTTGCGAGGGTTGCCGCTGAGGTGAGCACAGTACCTCATGAAAAAGTGTGACAGTATGGTGCGTCTAGAACGACACTTCAGAAAAAAGGTGAGTTGACAAGAATAATAAAGAACAACAATTCAAATGAAACATAAGTTAAATAAATAATCAGAACACCGCGTTCATACTGCAATTATAACGAAAAAAAAAGGAGCAGAATAATTGAACGTGTGTTTCAAACCGTGCGGGAAACATAGCCTACAAAAAAAACATTCGCAAAAGCGAAAAAGGGGTGAAAATTGGGGGTTGAAGAATTCTCAACGGAGCGTGTATCATTTAAACGACATTAGCGAGAAGTTTGAAATTCAGCGGAAAAAATCAGCATAAAAAATAAGGAAATAAGTGTTCGACCGTTTTTAGCCTACTTTCGATTTTTGCAAAAAATGAAAGTAGACTTATGAGATCAACACAGGGCGAAAAAAGTGTGTCTGTCTGTGTGTGTGTATGTGTGTGTGTGAGTCTGTGTGTGTGTGTGTGTATGTGTGTGTGTGAGTCTGTGTGTGTGTGTGTGTGTGTGTGTGTGTACTCTGAATGTCTGTCCCCCCCTATCAATTCGAACACGGTGAATGCGAATTGAACGAAATTTGGTACAAAGGTAGCACTAGCAAAGGACACCTCAGTGTCATGTTTTATATCGCCGCCATCTCGACGGAAACGTAATGGCGGCCACACAAATGTTCAAAGTTGAATCAAATTACGATTAACCTAATCATCCGATCTCTAGCAAATTTAGCAACAACATACCTTTATGGAGGGAGCATCCTTTGACCAAACTAATAGGTCATCAGCCTAATATTTTGCGGATAGCGGCCATCTTTGTGTGAAAATCGATTCCCCCTATTAATTCGAACACGGTGCAACCGAATGGAACGAAATTTGGTACAGAGGTAGTACTAACAAAAGGGACCTCAGTGTCATGTTTTATATCGCCGCCATCTTGACGGAAACGTAATGGCGGCCACACAGATGTTCAAAGCTTAAATCAAATTACGATTAACCTAATCATCCGATCTCTACCAAATTTTGTAACAACATACCCTTATAGAAGAAACATCATTTGACCAAATGACTAGGTCATTAACCTAATAGTTTGCGGATGGCTGCCATCTTTGTGTGAAAATCAATTCCCCCTATTAATTCAAACACGGTGAAACCGAATGGAACGAAATTTGGTACAGAGGTAGCACTAGCAAAGGGCTTCTCAGTGTCATGTTTTATATCGCCGCCATATTGACAGAAACGTAATGGCGGCCACACAAATGTTCAAAGCTTAAGTTAAATTACGACTAACATAACCATCCGATCTCTACCAAACTTTGCAAGAACATTCCTTTATGGAGGGAGCATCCTTTGACCAATCTAATAGGTTATTAGCGTAATAGTTTGCGGGTGGCGGCCATCTTTATGTCAAAATTGATTCCCCCTTTTAATTCGAACATGGTGGAACCGAATGGAACGAAATTTGGTACAGAGGTAGCACTAGCAAAGGGCACCTCAGTGTCATGTTTTATATCGCCGCCATCTTGAATGAAACGTAATGCCGGCCACACGAATGTTCAAAGCTTAAATCAAATTACGATTAACCTAATCATCCGATCTCTGCCAAGTTTTGAAACTTCATATCTTTATAGAGGGAGCATCCTTTGACCAATCTAATAGGTCATTCGCCTAATAGTTTGCGGATGGCGGCCATCTTTGTGTCAAAATCGATTCCCCCTATTAATTCAAACACGGTGAAACCGAATGGAACGAAATTTGGTACAGAGGTAGCACTAGTAAAGAGCATCTCAGTGTCATGATTTATATCGCCGCCATATTGACAGAAACGTAATGGCGGCCACACATATGTTTAAAGCTTAAATCAAATTACGACTAACATAACCATCCGCTCTCTACCATACTTTGCAACAACATACCTTTTTGGAGGGAGCATCCTTTGACCAATCTAATGGGCCATTAGCCTAATAGTTTGCGGATGGCGGCCATCTTTATGTCAAAATTGATTCCCCCTATTAATTCGAACACGGTAGAACCGAATAAACGAAATTTGGTACAGAGGTAGCACTATCAAAGGGCACCTCAGTGTCATGTTTTATATCGCCGCCATCTTGACGGAAACGTAATGGCGGCCACACAAATGTTCAAAGCTTAAATCAAATTACGATTAACCTAATCATCCGATCTATAGCAAATTTAGCAACAACATACCTTTATGGAGGGAGCATCCTTTGACCAAACTAATAGGTCATCAGCCTAATATTTTGCGGATAGCGGCCATCTTTGTGTGAAAATCGATTCCCCTTATCAATTCGAACACGGTGAAACCGAATGGAACGAAATTTGGTACAGAGGTAGCACTAGCAAAGGGCACCTCATATTCATGTTTAATATCCCTATAGCACGTTGCATTTCAACAAGCTACTACAACCAACATTCAATCATACTCCTTGAAAAGGTCAAAGAGTTATAACAATACCCATGCTTTTAGGAGAAAGTAGGCTATATGTTCTTTACTGAACATCTTGTTTTTTTACAAATTCCATTAAAGGGGTTCATGGGGAGGGGTGACATTCTCAAAAATAAATCAAAGAAAATGTCCTGACTGACTGACTCACTCACCATCGCCCAGCCAAAATTATTGAAATTAGAAACATAAAATGTTGGGGTCATGTTCGTTGTATGTCGAAAACGTCCACTAAGGAAAGATTTTTGGATATTCATTTCTGAAGGGTTGTGAAGGGGTTAAACGTGCATTTCATTGAATAACAATAGCTCACGAGTGGTTTCATTTGGGGATGTGATACTTGGCATATAAAATAATCATTAAAAATAAGCTGACACATTGTGCCCAACTCTAGGAATGGGTATTCCAAGATTCAGACACCTAGATATCAAGTGAAAGGCTACAGCCGCTTTTGAAAGTTGAGATATTTGAATATCGCGCTCCATTACTTCTAGAATGGAATGGAAATTTTGTGCAGCCAAGAGCATGTTAAGTGACGTAGCGAGTAGTAGCAGAGGTCGAGACTATTTGTTGTTTAAATAGTTAGCCATGGAGTAGGGACTTGAGACTTGGATCAGATTACTGGCACGGCCAATTGAAAGAGAATGCACTTAGTCTCAAGTGAATCGGACCAGAGACACAGGAGATATGAGGATTTCCAGATTTCAGCGTGATCCAGCGTGGACCCGACCGTTTTGAATAAAAGCCGACCGGCCCAAGCATCATCAGCTCACTTCGAACCAAGCTCTTTCATGACAAGGTGCTGATGCTACGTTGAGCCAAGGCACATGGTTTCCGGATCTACGCAGAAGATATCTTTAAATTGTGATAGTCACAAAAGTACTACGATACGTGTGGAACATAGTAAGTTTCCGGCAGAGGGAATCACTAAGGTGATTGTTATTTTTCTACGGACACTGATGAAATACTTTATTTCTATATGGACACATGCCAGACTTTGTCTAGAAAGTACTTTGTCACAGTCCAGTAATAATAATTCAATACTTGGATATTTTAATCCAATTAGTCAGTTTCATAAATTGTAACTTGATAACCACTCCGATCTTTCAGTATATTGAAGGCCAGTCTATCACGGTGTTGTTCATTAGCCGACAAAGGGAAACTATAAGTTGCTTCGCGCATGATAGATGGTGATAAACCATGCCCAGGGAACGATCTTCAGAACAGCCGTTGATTGATTTAGACTGTCAGTGTTTTCTTGTACTGAAAAGATTACCGTGGGTTATGTTACAACTGACGTATTTGAGAATAGATCATTTGGATCTGATCCCATTTAAGCGAACTGCTATGGATTTAATTGAAGCCAATATTAAAATGGATCAGCAGTTACTTCAAACTTCAAGAAATATTTCCACTATATCGTGCTAGACAGATTGTGGATATATAATGGCGGCCGATACAGGGATTAGTCGTGCGTGTCCAATAGGGCATGTATCTGGATAAATCTGGTACAGACCAGGTTCACTACGCTTCAAGACCAACGAGAAATGCAAGCCACATTTGACTTTTATATTATGCCTAGCTAATTGGAACAAACTCATTTTCTGCAGATGACCAACACATTTGTTTTTCTTCGTATTTAAATCTTGCAATGATTTACGCAAGACATATTAGAGTTATTCTGAGTATTTTCAGCACTCAGAACAGTTTAAGATCGATGACCGAGCATAACGAGCATTTATTTGAATGTTTGATATTTTTTTGATAATCACGGTAATCAGCCGAGGTAACTGTAAAAGTTCATAATTATTTTTTGAGAAATGGATATTTTATCCATATTCGAAGAATCGAACATGTGGATTCTCACATAATGAAATAATAATTAAACACATTTACAATAATATAACTAATAATAATAATAATAATCCACTAATAATAATAATAATGATTTTCATAACTTTTCTAAATAATTCTTGGATCTTATATTTTCTAATAATCACATTCATTGAGAGAGAGCTTATGAAGTAGTTTAATCATTTCTAGTTTGGAACAGGTGATTTTCCGAAGGAGAGTGGTTAGCGCAAGCCCGCATTCAACCAACATTACAGTTCTGGTTGAAGAGTTAATACTTGCAATGAGCAAAGTATATTTTTCAGATAACACGGAGAGGCATGAAATGGGAAGCAAATGATATTTGTATCAATTAGGATATTTTTGTATTTATATACAATCATGACGTAGATACACATTCGAAAGTGAAATAGAGAGTATCATAAGTGTGGTAACTTCACGATTTGAACTGAATGGTAAAATAAAATAAACTTGTAAGTTTATAAATCTTCCAGTGTTGATAATAAGCAGAGGCTTGATTTATTGTATAAATTTTGGGAAGAAAATTTATGTGTGTGGAGTAGTTGAAATGCCATTCCCAGGTGCGCATGTTTAAGTCGCAGGAATGAGGAGGTTTTTATTTGAGCATCAATCAAATAGCAGGTTCGATGACTCAGTGTTAAAAAAGGAGTATTGGAACTACACATTGCGTCGTATGAATGACCCAAAGGTTATTTCTTAAAAACCATCAGTTCTTATTTCAACCTTGTTTACGGATTCCATTAAGACTTTGATTTTGCTAGAACCCGGATTTGTCATGATAGTATTTTATTCTTCTTCAGAGGAAGACCTTTGCCGTTGTTGTTGGAATATTGTGTTCTTATAAAAATAATAGAATGGGCCACTGTCAATTAAAATAATTCTATAACCACGAATAATTTGAAGGATGTTTTCAATCCTAGTGTCATGAACTAAATGAATTTATTATGAAGCTACAATTCTTATTTCCGCATTCTGTTCAAGAATTGCAAGTTGTGAAAGTTACTAAAATGGCCACAAATATAAATATTTTTTCTTAATAATGATTCCAAGTGGAAAATCGAATAGTTGAATGGTCCAACAATTTATTGATCAAGTTGATGATTCAGAAATCATATATTTTGTTAGGAACTTGAAGTTCATAATCGAGTCACTTCTCGAAACGCTTAATGTCAGAAGAACAATTAATTTTGTTGTGCTTCGCACAGTTCTTCGATACTATGCTCAAGGGTCAGATACTTTTCAGATGTTGTTATTAATATGTGTACATAATTTGTGTTGATTCAGAGATAATAATATTTTTTGACAATATTTTTTAAAACTGGAAAAATAAGTGAAAGTTAAAAATTCTATGAACAATTATTCTACGAGTGTTAATATTATGTAAAAATTCAACCAGTGAACTACAGTATTTCCAGTAAAGACAATTAAATTTGAACTGGATTTAATCATAAATAATGGATATAATTTTGGAACACAGTCTACAGGACCGATAATCAGACTTGTGTCTCCAAAGATAATTGTCCAATGTGTTGGAAAATTTCTGTACATTGTGTAAATAGTAATGTGGGTCGCCACACATGAATGATGCTGCTTTGAGCATTTTATTTTGCAGTCAATTTTAAATTCAAAATAAACTGAGAAAATTTTACATGATGTGTTATGCCCAGTTGAATCTCCTTCTATCCTTATTGTTGCATTGAGCCAAAAATCAGTAAAGCATTTATTTCATTTGATGTCGTTTTTGCGATTAGCTTTAACCCATCTGGCGCCCCGGGATATTTTGACTCTCGTGCTGACTGATTCTTGGTAAAATGCATATGTGGTCGTGCGGACTCCGGTCTAAACGGGCACAACATGTCTAATGTTTTTTCGATGTGGTGTATATTATGAGTAAAATGGGTGAAATGTGGGCGTTGAAGGATTCCTAACGGAGCGTGAGTAGTGGAGTGATAGGAGTTCTACTTCACTCCAGAACCCTCCTCTTACCAATACTAAGCCTCAGCCATGTTAAATATCTCTCAAACGCATGGTCTGATTTTGATAAATGAGGTGTCGATGGACTCGGGATGACGGGGTTTTGCTATGGACCACTCTTTATATTTTAGAAAAAAAAAATTGAAATTTTTTGTTTTCGAAAATAGGCGATAGTTTGAAAACCAAACAGGATAGAACATTGTGCCATGGTTCAAACGAATGGTCTTTATGACCTTTATTTTCTATAATAAAACTTTTTTACTTTTTATGTTTTTTTGAAAACACTCGAATTTTGAAAATCCTATATTTTGGAAACTAGAAATTATACAAAAAAGTTTGTTTGACGTAAATCAATGGTCCCTACCCCCTCTATCCCCAAAATAAATTTTAAGTCTCTAGAATGAAAACCTGTAGTAGTGGGGTAACACGGGAGCTGCTTTCAAAAGCAAGTGGTGAGCCCCTGCGACCTTGGTATGGAAGGATCCATGCTAGGAGGGCGTGCTTGGATTCGTTTTTTTCGTCTCGTCGTGCTCTTTACGGGAATGTAGGTGTCGAAAAGGTGAAAATTTGGAAACTAGTTTTTTTTGGGGTAAAACCATGATTTTAAACTTTTTGCTATATTTCGCGAACCAAGTATGCTAGAGGCGTGTACGACGGGTCCAAGGACTCGGGTTGACGTCCTCTCAGCTATGAACCACTCGTTATAATTTTTAATAAAATTGGAAACGCGATTTTGGGGTAAACACATGTTTTTTGTGATTTTTGCCGATATCTCACGAACCAATAACGCTAGAGACGTGTACGAGGTGTCCTAGGACTCGGGCTAACGCCCCCTTTCAAATGTGGCAGATATGTTTTAAAAATAATAATTCACAAAGGGCCTAACGCCATACATGTTGAGAAAACTTTTTCCTTTTCTTTACCTGTTTATAATGTTCATGAAGCGTGGTGGTTGAGAGAGACGCTACGGCTGGGTGTGTGTGTGTTTCAACGAACCTATCGCTAACCACAAGGACCATGCTTAATAGAACAATCGCTATTTCGGCGGGTCGGTGTATGACAGAGCGAGCGTGCGTTTTTCACACATTTTACCTTTAACGTGTAAACGGTAATGAGAACTTGGTTCTATGTTGGTCGAAGCGAGTACAGAAAACGAACTTGCAGACGAGCAGGAGGTGAAGGTCATTTGAGCTTATGGGAAGGCGTTGATCTGATTTGACAACAGGTGCAATGGAAAAATGACCAAAACACTTGAAAGTGAAATAATCTGACCATCGTGGTGGCAGGGAAGAGCGAAAGGCATGTGAACACATGTGAAACCACATGCACGCTAAACAAGTTACATCCTGTCTTGCTTCGTACGTGACAAAATGCAAGTCCATGTGAAATTTGATCTTCCACAGGTGTTCGCTTGGGTGTTAGCTGTCCACGTGCGCGATAACTGTTAACAAGTTACATCCTGTCTTGCTTCGTACGTGACAAAATGCAAGTTCAGGTGAAATTTGATCCGGCACAGGTGTTCACGTTGGACGTTAGCTGTCCACGTGCACGATAAGAGAATGTTCAAAGCGTGGAAAAAAAAAAGATTATACATGCAACGTAGCATATATAAAGACATGTCGTTATCATTTCCACTCTCACTTAGGTGACTACCTTTGAACACACTGCGTTGCATGAAACCCCTGGTCTTGTTTATCAGTTTTGGTGTTGGTGGAAAATACTTAACCTTGTTGTGGGATAGGTATATATTTATTTATTTATATATTTATTGATTTTTATATAAATACATGCAATTATTTATTGATTAGGTAATTAATGATTTTATTTATTTATTTGTTTGCAGATAACCGGTATAGCATACCTATCGTGTGTCTGTGAGAACGATATTAAAGAAAGAGAGAAAAACGGACAACTAGAAAAGGAAATAATTTCCACACTAGCCCACGAGACGGGAATATAGAAAAGCATTACACGTGAAGGTGAGATTTGTTTTTTTTTAATATATAACCTGTTTGATTTTGTTTTGTTTATGAAATGCATAAACTATATGGAATGGATATACTTATGGTGGTTTATTTTATTTATTTTTAGAGTGTTGGAAAACGCTTGACCTCTGTTAATAACAAGGAACGTGTGTGTTTGGGACCATTGTCAAGCAGTCTACAGCTGAAAACTCAGGTGAGAGTGTTCTTTCTAAAATAATGTCATTTGCTACTGCTACCGATAGCCTAACTTGGGAACCTCTAAACAGTTGTTTCAAATCGCGTGTGTGCTCTGGCCGCGTGGTCAATGTTAGAAAAAGTTTGATTCCCAAAGAATTTTTAGAATCTTGTTTTGAAATTTTAAAAATTGAAATTTGTACAGCGCGAAGGTTGCATACGGCTTTAAAGGTGAATACAGAACTCGTGTGCGATTTCATATATAAAATCAAGGACGGTGAGCATAAAGAGACATTTTATATTTGCAGTAAAATGCAAGAGCTATTCATAGCCCATAATTTGGAACAGTGGTATGAAACCCACCTGGTGAATGCCTTGCTATCAAAATTTGATAAACTGCAACAAGGACCGAGTGGTCTAGCCTTAGACAAAATTCATTATCTACAAATCAACATTTGTCAATTCAACCCGTTGAATGCTGTGTCTAGCTATATTAAAACACCACCAGCTATAGCTTCGAAAAAGGCTGTGGTGAATATTGAGAACCATGACAATGAATGTTTTCTGTGGGCTGTGGCCGCGTATTTGCAGCCAGCACAAGACTATAATGGTTCTCGGCCAGGAAAGTACAAGGCCAAGTTTGAAGAATTGAAACAAACGTTAAATTTATCTCGAGTGACGTTCCCTATGGATTTAACCGAGATCCATAGGTTTGAACAAGACAACAAGGACTTTTCGTTCATGGTGTATGGCCTTGATGGTAATGAGATTGTGGGTCCTCTTTATGCTACAAAAGAACCGAAACGACACCACATTCATCTTTTATATTTATCTGTAGGAGAGGTGAATCACTATTGCCTCATTAAAAGCCTGAGTAGATTGCTAAGCAGTCAAATGTCCAAAGCACATGGTAAAAAGCATATTTGTGACCGTTGCTTGCAATATTTTAAAACCCCTACGCTTTTGGAACGTCATAGGGTAGATTGCGTTTCTCAGGAAGCGGTGAGATTGATATTGCCACAAGGGGACAAGGCTGTGTTAAAGTTTAAGGACATTCACAAGCGTGACACTGTTCCCTATGTGGTATACGCAGATTTTGAAGCACTCACCACACCCATGGCGGGATGTGAACCAGATCCCACCATCAGCTCAACCACACCCATTCAAAAACATGAACCCTTTGCCATAGGATTTAATGTGGTGTGTGCCTATGACCCCACGCAATCCGTTTACAAATACCGCGAGGGGCCAGATTGTGCCAAATGGTTCTTGGATGAACTTGTCAAGTTGGCTCATGATGTACAGAAATTACTGGACCACCCAATACCCATGAGCCTATCTCCAGAACAGCAGCAGCAGTATGAGCATGCCACGACATGTCATATTTGCGAGAAGCCACTGATCAGTGCTGAAGACACCGTTCGTGATCACTCGCACTTTACGGGGGAGTTTCGTGGAGCTGCGCACAGCAAATGCAACTTGAACTTTCCAGCTCCTCGTTTCATCAGTGTCTTTTTCCACAATCTGGCGAATTATGACATTCAGTTTTTGATTCGTGAATTGGGCCATGTCAACAAGGGCTCGTTTACCATTATTCCCCAAAACCATGAGCGTTTTACAGCCCTGACATGGTGGTTGGGCGACTTTAGCATTCGATTTTTGGATTCCTTTAAGTTTATGGCATCCTCGCTAGACAGCCTTGTGAATGGCTTGAATGAGGAGGAATTAAAAAATAGTAGAATGCATTTTAATGATCCTGAGCAATTTCAATTGTGCATTCGGAAAGGTATATTCCCGTATGATTTCTGCAACAGCTGGGACGTGTTAAAGCAAAGAAAACTCCCACCACAAGAGAAATTTTACTCGAAACTAACACGCAGTACCGTTTCCGATGAAGACTATGCATATGCATGTCAAGTTTGGCGAGTGTTTGGCATGAAGACGCTAAGTGAATATGCTTTGCATTACCTAAAACTGGATGTATTGCTGCTCACTGATGTGTTTGAAAAATTTCGTGAGTTGTGTCAACACATTTACGGTCTTGACCCGGCTCACTATTATACGAGTCCTGGGCTTTCGTTCGATGCCGCTTTAAAATACACTCAAGTGGAATTGGATTTACTCACTGACGTAGACATGGTTCTATTTTTTGAAAAGGGCATTCGTGGCGGCTTTGTATCACTTAACCAGCGCCATGCCGAAGCGAACAATGTCTACATGCCTGATTATTCACTAGACAAACCAGAATCGTACTTAATGTACTATGACGTTAATAATTTGTACGGTTACGCCATGAGTCAGCCTTTGCCCTCTGGGAAGTTTGCTTGGCTGACAGACAAACAAGTGTCAGAATTTGATGTGAACATGACTAGCCAAGAAACAGGCCGTGGATATGTGCTAGAAGTGGATATTGAATATCCCTCATCCTTGTATGATGAACATGCCGATTTCCCATTCTGCCTTGAGCAAATGGTTCCCCCTGACAGTAAAGTGAAAATTGAAAAACTCATGGGCACACTTTACAACAAAAATCGGTATGTGCTACATATCCAAATGTTGGTGCAATGCCTCGCCCAAGGCTTGGTGTTAAAGAAAATCCACAGGGGTATTTCTTTTGCTCAAAAAGCATGGCTTGAGCCATACATGCGACTGAACACTGAGCACCAACAAATGGCAACACAGCAGTTTGATTTTTTTTTTTAATTAATGAACAACTGCATCTATGGCAAGTCTATGGAGAATGTCCGCAAATACCTTGACATTAAATTGGTGAATGTCTGGGAGGGGCAGTGGGGTGCCCGGCGGTACATTGCCAAGCCAAATTTCAAATCGATCAAAATTATCGATGAGGATTTGGCTACTATTGAAATGAGTAAGACCAGCGTGACCATGGATAAACCCATTTACTTGGGTCAAGTCATTTTAGACTTTTCTAAATCGGTCATGTATCGATTCCACTATGAGTTTGCCAAACGCCATTTTGAGGACGTCTCTCTTTTGTATATGGATACAGACTCATTCATTTACCACATTCGCCACTGCAACCCCTATGACGTCATGAGGCAACATAGTGACTGGTTCGACACCTCTTGCTATAGCGCTGACAACGTGTTTCAGTTGCCCCTAAAAAACAAGAAGGAAATGGGCGTTTTAAAAGATGAATGCGGTGATTCCATTATGACGGCATTCGTAGGTTTGGCTTCGAAAATGTATGCTTACCGCACACTCGACTCTAAGGAAGCCAAAAGAGCAAAAGGTGTAGGTAGGGCAGTGGTAAAATCGCTACGTGTTGATGACTATCTAGCGGTTTTACGCACTGGCAAAGCTATGTCTCATACACAGTGCAGGATACAATCCAGCAACCATCATTTGTATCTTGTGGAACAGAGAAAACGCACCCTAGCCTCCATGGATAACAAACGTGTGTGGGCTGATGACCTGCTCACCAGCCTGCCCTGGGGTTATGATCGCAAGGAGGAGGAGGTGTGATTTCACTGTTTAATCGTTTATGGGACATAGCTTTATGTAACTTGTAGATTTAGTATTTTGTAAATATTGGTTTCTGCCATGGTAAATAGTAGATTTTGTAAATAGTGGCAATCCACTTGGACCTTTTGCTCTTTAAAAAAGTTCTATGCAACCTTTTTTTTTTTTAAATTTTTGATTGGTAAATAGTATGATTCTTTTAACGCTGTACAAAGTTGTGTTGTTTTTTGTAAATATGAAATAAGTAAGATTTTTAGTAACTTTATATTATTTTTTTCGTAATGTAAATGATAAACTAAAAAAAAGTTCTTTTGGGATGAGTGTGCATGTCGAGAATGTGCTTTTGGGAATAAATAAAGTGGTTGTGTTTGTTCCCAAAGGCAGGTGTGAATGTATGACTAGAGAGAGAAAGCTGGTGTGTATGGTTGACCAGAGCAAACACGGTGAGGTAGAGTGAGTGGGTGGGGAGGGGGTAAATGGTCACTTATATACTCATTTTGTTTTCAATAGTTTTGTTTTTCATTGAAATGTGGCAGTCAAAAGACATTATTTTTGTAAAAACAGTCTTACCTGCAGTAGTGGTAGACCTCGACGTTTCTCCAAACACCCATAGACACATTGCAGCATTGCCATGGTCAAGCACTTGCATCAACATCATTGTCAAATCACAACTTTCGACATACACCAAATGGAAAAATGTGAAAACAGCAAAATGGAAAATCTATGTTTCCATATCACCAAAAACAGCAAAACTTAAAACAGACATTTTTAAAAACTAGAAATGGCCATGTGTAAAATATGAAAATTCAAAAACTACAAACGGACATTGTTTAAAAAGTGTCATCAGCAAAATGGAAAAATCCATATCAACAAAAACATTAAACCTGAAACGAACGTTTTCAAAAAACTGTAAATTGCAAATTGGCAAAATGACAATGTGTGAAATGTGAAAATGAGAAATCAGCCATCAACATCATAATTTTTTAAAATAATAAAACACAAATCATCGTGCTCTGGCAAACATTTGTTTTTATTTCATAACTATAAGGCAATTGACAAATGAAAAATAGAACACAAACACATCCCAATTCCTCACTCCTCAATGTTTATATCCATGCATCATCAACTTTCCTTTCATAGCACTCATGACAATTAGGGCTGCCATCCTTTCATCCACTGAGGCATCACTGGATGTGAAACGTTGTTTAGCTTTCTTCAATAACAATTTATCTGCCACATGTCTTAAACCAGGATGACTATGGCGATAAGAAAGGTCATGTTCCTTGCATGCTTGATCCAAAAGATTAATGGGTACATCACCACGTTGTAAACGTTTTTCGAGACGAGTTCCAGGGCCGCAAAAACGATAACCTGGAAGATGGATTTCGAAAGGTAAGTATTGAATCACTTTGTCAATGACACCATTGCCAGTACAGGTCTGGCATATCCTTTTCCATCGATGGTAAAAAGGTTTGGTCTTCCTCCGCCTCTGTGGACGATGTTTGTGTTTGTTGTTGTTGTTGTTGCTTTTTCTCGCCATGACACTCGTGGAATGATTCAACAAAGTCTTTACACGGACTTTTATGACCGTGATACAGTTTCACTAGCTGGCAAGTCGCACACTGACGCATAGACGGTATTTTTGCCATGGCCACTTGTTTATGGTGATCGTAATCCGTACAGGGTTGCAATTCACTCAACACAGGGTCTTGAGTCCATGATTTTGGTACATGTTGCCAGATTTCTTTGACCGCGTTGGCGGCCACATAATAAATGAACGACTTGGGCAGCGCCAAGAGTTCCTCTTTGGTAAAACTGTCTAGTTTCTTTTTGCACACAAAGAACTTGCCGATGGCTTTGTCCGTAGCATTGCTTTTCTCCATGGTATCACGTGCTGTAGATGTTTACACGTCGCTTGTAGAAATCTCACTGACGTCATTCACAGGTAAATCTTGAGTTATAATTTTGTTCAACAACTCCCAGCAGGCATGAGTGGTTAACCAATGAAAGAGATGCCACGCATGCGATAGGGCTGTATGGGTAATGTTGCCACAGGAACAAGTATCCATGAGCGTTTGCAGGGAGGGGCAGCCCAACTCCATGAGGTCGATACATTGGCAGTAAGACGCCAAAAATGGTTGCAACCATTGACGTTTTTCATTACCTTTCACAAATACCACATTGGCCGAGGACAAGTGTGCTTTCATGACCACGTCCAAATATTTATAGGAAATGGTTCCCTGATTCCAGTCTAGTTGCCTATGATTTTCAATCCACTGGGTTTGTTTACGGTCTTTTTCACACAACAAATCAAAAGTATGGGGTGGTTTAAATAGCAAATGCGTAGCTTGCGATATCCAAAACGTGGTACAATCGATCATGGCCACTTGTTTAAATATAAATTTGTTGTCACCAATTTTAAACCCTTGGCAATCCACAATGAGTGTGCGCAACATGTTGACGCTTGCCTGGACCAAGTTCAACTGACGACTGACCGACGATCACGCGTGATCATGGCATGGGCTTACCTACCATGCTAGTTTCAAATTGAGGTTAGGGTAGGACAGGGGGACATGCAAAAATAAGAATTTAAGAATTACATCATTTTATTATCATAACACGTCTTACAGGCTTTTCTCATTTTAGGATAAGGACGATAGCAACTGATACAACAATATAGTCTCTTGTGTTTGTAACGTCCATAACACCGATGATGTCCCAATGTCTCTAAACTAGGTGTTTTTGATGGTGAGCTGCTCACCGAAGCACCATGGACACCATACGGTCCACACGTATCGTAACTTGTTTTCTTTTCATCACCCAGAGATACAAGTGAGGGATAGCTTGAATGACAGGATATATTTCCCACTTCCATTCTACACAGGTAGGGGCAGGTGGGTGACCAGCGCTGATGTTCCTGCATGGGTTCATCGCCCTCCTGCCATTGGTCTATGATTATGGGACAAAAGGCACATTTCACTTCATCTCTTGTTTTTAAATAGTAGAATCCAGCGGCCGCTAAGGCTTGAGGGTTTATGAAAGGCACTGGCCATGTGGCAAAAGTCTTGAAACGTTGTTCCTCAGAGTTTAAATTCATGGATGTAACGTCTCTTGAGGCTTTAAAGCAAGACATGACTGAGCGGCTTGAAGTGGGTTGAGCTGTTATTTATACACTCGTCACTTGGTTGGACAGTGGATAATAGTTGACTTGTTTGTGATGAATAATCAAACAGTAGGCCGTCGTATTGGCTGGTACATTGTCATGCGTTTCAAAATCGAGTCGAATGTCGATATTGGATGGCTTGACAGACTCTTCCAGGTAAGAACAGTCAAAAACAATCAGTGGTGCTCTTGCCTTAAACGCTTGGGGTAGTAGCATGGGGCCGTTCTCTTTTTGATAATACGACCATCGAAATTTAGAAAACAAGTCGTACAGGGGGCCAAACTTATTTTTTGAAAAATCCAAATCCAGTCCTTCATAGGGAAACACAGCTCCGTTGAGGAAAAGACGTGCATTTCTCAATTGCAGGTGATCAAATTGCGTGGCATATTTGGTTTGTTGATACTTGCGATTCGTTTGAAAACCCACGATCAGGTAGAGACGTCTCTCTGTATAGCGAGCTGTTTTTACAGACCAACTGTGTGTGTTGGTGGTGGGTAAAAGCGGATACTCATGGAGTGCCCAGCTTCTAAATTCCATGGGTAGAGGCATATCTCTCTTTACCATTTTGAGTATGTCCAGTTTTTTGCTATCTTCAAGGGTCACGTGAGGCACATTCCATAGCAAGCGTTGTAGTTGAATTTTTGAATCGATGGGGGCATTGTCGGCTCCCTTGAGTGCATTATTATCACTCCTGTCTCTCACTAGGTAAAGCACTTGCCTTGCGTTGACCACAATGCGTTGGTGATCTTCGGCAAAGCCTAAAATCAATTTAAGAGGTAAATATCCAGTAAAGGTCCCATCGGTGTGTACCATCCAGTCATTGGTCGAGTCAGGACACCAACCTGCCATGCAAAGTGTTTTACCCTCTTCCTCACTATAAGAGGGGTATAGTTTCATGACACTGGAAATGCCCACATTTCGAGTGCTATCCACCACGATATCGTTAATGACATACCGCACTTCAGAAAACAGAAAGGCTAAACCATGGTGGGCCAACTTGGATGTGGTGGGTGTAGAGCCATCGGCTTTGGTGAGCCGGCCTTCAATCTGAATGACACTTTCATGCGGTAGGGTGTAAATATCTTGGTTGTTGATAACAAATTGAAATTCATCATTGTTATTGAGTCCAGGTGTTTGAGCTTGATAGGAATGGAGATCAATTCTTACCACTCCAGGTTGCTCCTCGATGCGGTTCGCTATCTCTAGGATAGAATTCATTATGAGGGTTGACGTGGTAACCCAAATGCTGTAAAATCTGCTTGCCTTGAGATGTTAACGTGTATTCACGTGGCAAACAACTAACACCATTCCTAGACGGTGTTGTTGCTTTATACACAAACTTCATAGTGGCTTTAGCACCAACTTGTAAGTCACCGGTGTGGCAGAATCTAGATCAATGAGTTGTTGATCTCTATTGATCAGTCTTAATGTTATATTACTAATACTATCGACAGCCACAGAATGAAAAAGCACCACTGGAGGGTTTTCACGAATAATATAGCCATTGGGCGATGTCACAATAAAGTCATAAAGCGAATGCGATGGTTCCTGATTGGTGTACACTTGGCTAATAATATTACACGTCACCGACACATGATGGTCCTCAATGAATTTCACTTCATGGTCTGATTCATGTTTTTTGTTGGGCTCCAACACACGTGGTTTAAATCCTAGTAATGGGCCAATGGAATCGGGGTGTGTTTTAAAGTCAATGTTGAATGAGGAGAAAATACTGCAGCGATGAGTGTTGGTATTGCCTACAAGTTCAAACTTGTGCGTTCCGTCGAGAAATGACTTTAAACCATATTGATTGATCAACACCACATAAATGTGTTCATAAATGTCATCGATCGTGTATCCACCAGAGTTCAAGGTGAGCACAGAATCATCATAGCAAAACTTGTTGTTCACATTTTCACGTATATTGTATATTCGATTGTACGTTTCAAGAGAAACAAGTCCTAAACCATAGGGTTTTTCACTCAATTCGATAGGCGGGTAAAAGTCTAGGCTGACTTCAGGTCCACGTCCCTGCAGTGTAAACGTTTTACTTTCTGCCGACATACTGGTGGCGTTTTTGCTTACGCTGCGTCTTATATAAAAAAATTAAACACAAACGTCCACACTGTTGGCTGTTAAACGTTTGCTCACGTTTCACATTATAATATATCTTGATCCTGTTTCCAAAATAGGTCACTAGTTCCATGGGCGGGGGCAAATTCCCAAAACTGTCAAAGTACCATACAGTAGATCCCTCTTTGACATAAGCTACATAATGTGTTCCAGGTCCTCGGTGATCATCCAAATTGACAACAGCACATTCATGTTTCCAGGATTGTGGGGGTAATTGGTTTCGCATAAACACACCTCGAAAATGAGAAAGCTTTAGTTGTTTAGCATAGCTTTCCACTTGTTGATGCGTCAGGGCATGTTTTGCTATGGCTGAGCTAATTTTTTTTTAATATTTCGAAATGGTGAAATCCCAAATCCTTGTTGATAAAAGGCTGGCTTTAAATTGGCATTTCTAGCCCCCATGGCGATCGCTTCCATCGTTTCATTATGTCGCTGACTTTCTTTGAGTTGTTGCTTGCCCTGCTGCGCGGCTTTAATGGTTTTCGCCACTGCACTGGCACCGCCCAAAAGTGAACCTAGAGCAGCCAAACCGGCAAATAATGCAGGTAAAAATCCCGCTCGTTTGGGGACGGGAATCACTCGCCCTTGGTTTGAAACCTGTCGCCGACGTTTTGGAATAACCTGTCTCTGTGCTGCTCGAAGGGCTTTCCTTATGGTCAATACATTATTTTTTCTTTTTTTCTTTCGCAAGGGCTTGTCCACGAATGTCGTAAGCCCAGGCTTTGCCAAGGACAATGTCCTTTTTTTAGTCTTTCTCACCACATACCTTTGTTTCACCATGATGATAATGACCCACAACCTTTCACAAGAAAGTTTAAATCACAACTAACGTTAGATGGTTATTTCATGGCTGTATATTCCAATTCCATATAAAGTGGGAAATCGTTTATGGTTTTTCCCGCTTGCCTTTCATCCCATGTCAACATGAGGTGAAGGGATAATTCGTCACCAGCATTGACCATTTCATGGTTATGGACCAACATTCTATGACCATTTATCTTTATTTGTAAATGGTTGTCATCAGGTATGGCATATTTGATGTGAATGGTTCCATCATAGTGTAATCGATAGTGGCTTAAACCCGAAGCAAGCACATAGGTCGAGAGCTGATCATGGACTAGCGGTAAATGGTTTCTGTCATTCACAGGTTTTTCATTTGTCAGATACACTAAAAATACAGATGGGATAAATTTATAAAGCCTTTTCATTTCATAGGTAAACTTGCCACGGTGGGTGAGTGGTTATAGTGTCGGACTACCAACCCCAAGATTGCAGGTTCGCCCCTGGCCATGGTAAGTGATTTTTGAAGGCGACAAAAATCACGATACTCATGTCATACGTTGTTGGCATGTTAAAGAACCCATTTGAATTCAGTAGGCCGTGTTCAATGGCAAAATTAATCTCGGGATTTTCCGCCAACACAAAGTTCCTCCATTCTCTACTTGAAAGCGCTGTAGTGTCAAGGAGTTTAGATATCTAACCTCCTTGACTTTCATAGCGTTCAAAGGAACGACGAAATTCGACATACAAGCTACCCTCTGGGTGTCAATTAACAAAGCTTGCACCAGGCAGCCGAGGCCATATGATATTATTATTATTATTATTATTATTATTTCATAGGTCATGTAACGCTTGGTACAAACATCGTCTTCGTCTTGTGGGTCTTCCACGTGAATAATCCGATGGTGATTAGCGCTATAGCCATTCACCGTAAGCTGGGGCACTTTGTCATAAAACTCATACACTTTGTTATCCACATACTTTTTCGTAGTAACGTCTGTAGACACTTGAGGATGTTTTACATGGGTTAACCGCTTTCCCTTAAAGTCATAATCTCCCTGTTTTGTGCGTGGCACTACTGACCTATCCACATAGTGTTTATTAGCAGGATCTGTTTCTTGTTTAGGATCATGTATGGGGACAGACCTAGCTTTGGCCATCAACGCACGTCCAAAGACATCCTTCGTCAACCTGTAGTACCAGTCTACTGTTTCTATGACAAGGCTCGGTGTTCTGTATATAGACAGCCTGCTAGCCTGTCTAAGCCTTAGTTGAAATGAAGATTATTAAGCAGCAAGAGTCATTCCCCGTGGGGGACATAGTTTCCCATCTCTGTCCCACATCACGTGAACAACGCCATGGTTCACTCTTTCCATCTTCCATTCGCTGCATCATTGTGGGGCCTTCCGGCTGTGGAAAGACTAATCTTTTGCTAACGCTCATCACAGCGCCCAATGGTCTGCGTTTTCAAAATATTTATATTTTTGCAAAATCTCTCTACCAACCCCTCTACGTGTTTCTGGATCAAGTCATGTCTGGATTACAAAAAGAGAATATGGGTTATTTTACATTTTCCATGCAAGAAAATGTGATTTCACCGGATGAGGTAAAGCCTGATTCACTCATTATTTTCGATGATGTATCCACTGAACGTCAAGGCATCATTCAATGCTATTTCAGCATGGGTCGACACAAACATATCGATTGCTTCTATCTTGGACAAACGTATTCAAAAATGTCCAAACAGTTGATTCGTGACAATGCCAATGTCATTGTTTTATTTCGTCAGGACGAGAGGAACAGTCGTCACATTTATAATGAACATGTGAATCCGGATATGACCTTTCAAATGTTTACAGAATTGTGTGCCAAGTGCTGGAACACTCAACGTCATGCCTGTTTAGTGATTGACAAACAAAGTGAACTCAACCAAGGACGGTATCGCTTAGGGTTTGATCATTTTATTGCTATTTAAGGCCTTGTCTCATTCCCCGGCAAGTCATTTGTCAAGACACCATGGCGTTAGCAGAGAGTCAATTGAAAAAGCATATTATTAGAGCAAAAAATACTATTCGCCAAAAGTTTCGTCAATTGAAACAATCACGTGCATATCATGCTTTGTTTATTCAACAACATTTAGCACCTCCGCTAAAAGCCATGTTGAAACCCTCTTTCAAGCCATCTGAAACGCTACCCACTGTTTCACAAGCCACGCAGACGCTGCACGAGGACCCTGAGGAAGAGGAAGGGGAACAGGAAGATTTGACTAGTGTTAGTGAAGTTGAGGATGAGGAGGAACCAGTGTTTACGCCTCAAAAAAAGGCCGCACCCCTTGCAGAGTTTTTGAGAAAAAAGAAATCCTTGGCCATGGTCGAAACACTTTGCCCTTCCAGAGCGTCTCCGTTTTCACAACTCTTGACCACCCCTCAACATAAAGCTCAACTGAAAACCATTTTAATAAAATATTATGGATCAACATTGGAACCCTATTTCACCGATCTATTTATTGGAAACACAGATACCACGTATGGTGTTCGCTATGAGGATGATAGTATTAAAATTGGCGATTCATCCATTAAATTTGCTCGTACTAAAGCTGTCATTAAAACATCAACTATAAATTAACGCCAGGACTGTTAAAGCTGCTCTTTTCTCGGACCCCCTCTTCCCATGATTATACGTCAGAGGACCTTGACAAATATAAATCCATTTTATTGGATACCCATGCTCACAAAAGACAGTATGATCCCACGCAACAAGTGAATGCCAATATATCTCAAAAATATAAAACCATCATTGCAAAAATATTTCCCACTAGTCAAAGTACTCGTCGTAAAGTGTCCGCTTCGGGAGTGACATTTAAACCATTAAAACCCCTTGTGGATGTTACCTACTGGCACAATCCCAATAAGCTCGTCCAGCGGCTACAGTTGTTGCATGCCTCACGTCAAGCTGGCCATACCGGTCACGATTGGGAAATTCAAGAAATTGAACAAGAACTTCGAAATGCCAAAATTATTGTTTAAGCCCTCACCCATAGCTAGGCGTCACTATCCGCGACTCAAGGTGATTTCACGAGGTGTGGATGAACTTTGGCAGGCTGACTTGGTTGAAATGATACCCTATGCTAGCGTTAACGACGGTGTACGCTATATGTTGACCGTCATTGATGTCTATTCCAAAATGGCCTTTGTTGAACCTGTGCGTCGCAAGTCTGGTCCACTAGTTACCAAGGCCTTTCAACATATTATTCAACACTCCAAACGTCAACCTCAGCTGCTACAAACCGACCAGGGGAAAGCATTTTTCAACAAGGATTTCTCTAGTTTTCTCAAATCCAAGGATATTCACCATTACACCACGTACAGCAATCTGAAAGCCAGTGTGGTCGAGCGGTTCAACCGAACATTGAAAACCCATATGTGGAAAGCGTTTACCGCTCAGGGCACGTATCGCTGGTTGGACTTGTTACCTGAGCTAGTATCACGTTACAATGACACCAAACATAGAACGATTGGGACCAAGCCACGCCTCGTGACCAAAAATATTCAGCGATTGGATAAACTGTTTAACCCCATAAAAACAGCCGATCCTAAACGTCACCGACTGAACATTGGGGATTTTGTTCGTGTGAGCTAATTTAAGTCTGCCTTCAATAAGGACTACACGCCTCAGTGGGGGACTGAACTATTTCGAATTCGTCGAGTCAACTTGGACAGTCCAGTCACCTATTTACTCGAGGACCTCAACCACCAACCCATAAAAGGTAGATTTTATCTCCATGAACTTCAGAAAACAGCATTTCCTCAGCATTATCTTGTGGAAAAAGTGTTGAAACAAAAAGGAAATAAACTCTATGTCAAATGGTTAGGGTTTAACTCTACGTTTAATTCTTGGATCAATAAATTACATGTTGTGTGAACCTGTGCAATTTTTAATTTATTTATTCACACATGTTGTACACTACCTATAGCTCTATGTGTACAGTCCTCAGCTCCACATATTTCTTTTTCTTTCCACCTGTGTTCTCTCTTACATTACCCCTCCCCCTCTCCCTCCCTTCACCTCCCACCACTGCTGTTCACTGCTCTTGCCTATCTATTGGTTGTGACATCATTCCGACAACTTGCATCATACTTTTTACTGATTCAGCGATTCCCACGCTTTGAACATTCTCTTATCGTGCACGTGGACAGCTAACGTCCCAGGCGAACACCTGTGCCAGATCAAATTTCATGTCAACTTGCATTTTGTCACGTACGAAGCAAAACAGGATGTAACTTGTTAACAGTTATCGCGCACGTGGACAGCTAACGTCCCAGGCGAACACCTGTGGTAGATCAAATTTCACATGAACTTGCATTTTGTCACGTACGAAGCAAGACAGGATGTCACTGGTTTAGCCTACATGTGGTTTCACACATGTTCACATGTCTTTCGCTCTTCCCTGCCACTACGATGGTCAGATTATTTCACCTTCAAGCGTCATGGTCATTTTTTTCCATTGCACTTGTTGTCAAGTCAGATCAGCGCCTTCCAAATAGCTCAAATGACCTTCACCTCCTGCTCGTTTGCAAGTGTGTTTTCTGTACTCGCTTCGACCAACATAGAACCAAGTTCTCATCACCGTTTACACGATAAAGGTAAAAATGTGTGAAAAGACGCACCCTTGCTCTGTCATAAACCGACCCGTCGAAATAGCGATTAATCTATTAAACACAGCCACCGTGGTCAGCGACAGGTTCGTTGAAACACACACACCCAGCAGTATCGTCTCTCTCAACCACCACGCTTCATGAACATTATAAACAGGTAAAGAACAAAATTCAACATGTATGGCGTTAGGCCCTTTGTGAATTATTTTTTGGAAAACATATCTACCGCACTCGAAAGGGGGCGTTAGCCCGAGTCCTAGGACACCTCGTACACGTCTCTAGCGTTATTGATTCGTGAGATATCGGCAAAAATCACAAAAAACACGTATTTACCCCAAAATCAAGTTTCCAATTTTTTTAAAATATAACGAGTGGTCCATAGCAGAGAGGACGTCAGCCCGAGTCCTTGGACCCGTCGTACATGCCTCTAGCATCATTGGTTCGTGAGATATCGGCAAAAATCACAAAAAACACGTGTTTACTCCAAAATCGCGTTTCCAATTTTATTAAAAATTATAACGAGTGGTTCATAGCAGAGAGGACGTCACCCCGAGTCCTTGGACCCGTCGTACACGCCTCTAGCATACTTGGTCGCGAAATATAGCAAAAAGTTTAAAATCATGGTTTTACCCCCAAAAAAAAAACATGTTTCCAAATTTTCACCTTTTCGACACCTACATTCCCGTAAAGAGCACGACGAGACGAAAAAAAACGAATCCAAGCACGCCCTCCTAGCATGGCTCCTTCCATTCCAAGGTCGCAGGGGCTCACCACTTGCTTTTGGAAGCAGCTCCCGTGTTACCCCACTACTACAGGTTTTCATTCTAGAGAATTAAAATTTATTTTGGGGGTAGAGGGGGTAGGGACCATTGATTTACGTCAAACAAACATTTTTGTATAATTTCTAGTTTCCAAAATATAGGATTTTCAAAATTCGAGTGTTTTCAAAAAAACATAAAAAGTAAAAAAGTTTTATTATAGAAAATAAAGGTCATAAAGACCATTCGTTTGAACCATGGCACAACGTTCTATCCTGTTTGGTTTTCAAACTATCGCCTATTTTCGAAAACAAAAAAATTCAATTTTTTTATTCTAAAATATAAAGAGTGGTCCATAGCAAAGCCCCGTCATTCCGAGTCCAACGACACCTCATTTATCAAAATCGGACCATGCGTTCGAGAGATATTTAACATGGCTGAGGCTTAGTAGTGGTAAGAGGAGGTTTCTGGAGTGAAGTAGAACTCCTATCACTCCACTACTAGCGTGCATCTCTTAAACGACATAGGAGAGGAGTTTGAAACTCAGAGGAAAGCAATCAGCTTAATAAAACATAAATAAATAATTAAATAAATAAGTGTTCGACCGTTTTTTCATAAATCCAATTTAAGGGGCCCATCGCGAGGTGTATTAATAATATCGTATGGCCTCGGGTGCCTAGTGAAAGCTTTGCTAATTGACACCCAGAGGGTAGCTTGCATGTCGAATTTCGTCGTTCCTTTGAACGCTATGAAAGTCAAGGAGGTTAGATATCTAAACTCCTTGACACTACAGCGCTAGAATGGAGGAACTTTGTGTTGGCGGAAAATCCCGAGATTAATTTTGCCATTGAACTCGGCCTACTGAATTCAAATGGGTTCTTTAACATGCCAACAACGTATGACATGAGTGTCGTGATTTTTGTCGCCTTCAAAAATCACTTACCACGACCAGGGGCGAACCTGCAATCTTGGGGTTGGTAGTCCGACACTATAACCACTCACCCACCGTGGCAAGCTATCGCGAGGGGTGAAATTCAGGAAGAAAACGTCCTCTAAGGAAGGATTTTTGGATATTCATTCTCATCGACCAACCAAAACTATTAAAGTTAGAAGAATTATATTTTGGGGATATGTTTGTTGTGTGTCGGAAACGTCTACTAAGGGGGGATTTTTGAATATTCATGTTCGAAAGGGGTGTTGACGGGGTTAAATCTGCATTTCATTGAATAACAATATGACACGACTATGACGCGAGCGAAGCCGCGGGTACGTGCTAGTATTATATAAAAAAAACCTGGCACTATACAGCCCATGACGGGCTAAGGCCGACCAAGCCACCGCTGCCCAGCCGTTTGGCCTGCAGATATTGGGGCGACGCGTGATCAGCGCGTCGGGTCCCCTCGGCCGTTAATCTTGGCATTAGTGATCGGGGCGCTGTCTCACTGTCAGACATGTACTCAATTGTCCTCACGAGGCTGGGTGCACCCCGTTTCAACCCTCACGTCAGTTTTAAAATCCCTGACGGAGCCGGGGATCGAACCCGGGACCTCCGGGTGAGAGGCAGGCGCGCTACCCCAACACCACGGGTCCGGCTATGTCGTGTTATATACATTTAGAAACATACGTATTCATTTGAGACTGTTCTAGCCATCAGCGTACAGTCTAGTCTGAAAGCCTCTGTTTGCGAACAAGTCGCATGCATGATCCCCTATTAGCAGTTAGCACTATGGACTCCTGTGCGTCTACCCCTCTCACTTGAAACCGATGAACACTGAATGTTAGCTAAGCCTCCTAACCTCTACTCATCCTATCTACTGTAGTCGACCTAATTAGCCTCTTAGGGGATCTCTCCTCTCCCGACCGCTTCGTTGCGTCGTGGCTGACATTCTTGGCTGTCACCATGGTGACCCGTGTTCAATTCCCAGGCTCTGCACAAAAATCTAACTCTGGTCTGAGGGCTAAAATGGGGCACACTATAAGCCTCATGAAGCAAAACTGAAGAAAGATCGACTCAATTCCTACCTCAGCCATCCTGGAAGTGGTTTTCCCTGGTCTCCCACTTCTACTTCAGGCAAATGCCAGGATGGTTCCAAACTTAATCAATTACTGAATAACTGAATCCTACCAAATTCTACGTCAATTACATATTCTCACACTTGATCAGGCAGCACTATGACACGAGTTATCAGCCATATTCTACACATAGCCATGTACACGGAGCTACATGGCCACTATGTCGAAAAGCCACACAGTAATCAACAACAACAGCAACAACAAATACAATTAGGTAGCTTCATTATCGTACCTTTTACTTATGTGATAATAATGTAAAAGGAATGAAAAATAACGTAAGGTCAAGTAACGTAAAGTGAAGTGAAGTGAAGAAATAAGTAAATATGTAAAGAAAGAGAGAAGGAAAGAAAGAAAGAAACAAACAAACAAAGAAAGAATGAACTTTGCCCGGAGGCGACAGGCGAGCAGTTATTATTATCTAATTATTATTCTTTATATTGTTGTTGTCATTATTATTATTATTATTATTATTATTATTATTATTGATAAAATTCATATGGGTAATTTTCTATCACCACATGCCAATAGACTGAAGGTTAGTTAAGCCCCTTAGTAATCAAAAGCATTAAATCTCCTTTCCCTAATACACCGTCCATTTTAATCTCTTGCTGATGTATCTTAAAGTTGTCTCTTTGAATACTAAGTTTTAACTTTGTGATTTAATCACAATGGGAGAGGGAATAATCCCACAAAGGCACACAGCAAATTCCTTGAAATGCTACGTGAGTTCTATCTCTCATTCTTGGTATTAGCTAATTAGTGCCTTCAATCTCCAGACCACGATCCGATTTCCTTCCTTCACTCATCGCGTGATCGTTAGATACGTTTCAATACGAGTCATGGTTAATTAAAGTAATCTGGAGAATCGCTTTCAATGCCACCAGTGGGAAGAGAAACCTCCACCATTCTCTGTCAACTTCAGCAAAAGACCCAACGTAGAAAGATGAATAGATCAGCAGATAGAGAGATAAATAGATATTGTTAATTGTTCATTGCCGTGAAAATCATTGCGCCAACATAAATGAACGTTTAATTATTTGTGCTGTGCTACATGTACATCCTTAAAGCTCTGGTGTCCTTGACTGCGAATTATAATAAAAAAGTAAATGTAAATTAATTTTGAAAAGAATAAAATACAAAATTATTAGACATTGAACTAGTTCATTAAATATTCAAACAAGAAGTAGTTCCGTGGCGAATTAAAGAACCTACTTTTTTAAGTGTAAGATTGATAGCAATATAGCGTATATAGAGCTGCATTGAATAACAAATTTAACTAGATAATGGAGTTGATAATTCTGACATTTATGATTTGTTCCAAATGTAGCTAAAGAATTGAAGCCCATTCGAGCACTACAGTTTATTTTTAAAATTGTTTCCTTCCATGGAATCTGAAATACTGAGAATCTACGGCTCAAATGCTCAGAGACAGTTTTAATTACACTGCTACCTCAAAAAATGTGCAAAATTAAGTTTCTCACGGCATACATTTTATATATAACATTTGTTAGTTACCCATTATATGCTGTCAATCATGTTGGCAACAATTTCACGTACGGGAACCTGAAAATTAACCTGAAAAATTATTATTTATAAGTGTGCCAATTTTTGAATGCATAGAGGTACTTTTATAGGTACCCAACATTGAGCTCAATCATCAATTGTGTTTTTTATCAGTTGGTAGCACTGACACCATCTTCAAACATGGTCATGAGATGTTCAGATATATGTCTTTACTAATACCAACATTGGTTACGATAGCTGCTGTCGTTTAAGAGTTGATAGGAGGTGACAAACACACAGACAGACAGAAGGACAGTTAGAGGGACAGACAGAAGGATGAACAGACAGACACTCACATTTGCCCGGATTGATCTCATACGTCCACTTTTCTTTTCATTTTTACAAAATGTGAAAAGTAGGCTAAAAATACTGTCTAATGGATGGTGAAAATTCTTAATGTACAATATACAAATATATTTAAATTTCAAAACTAATACATTTCCGAAAGATACTTCAGAAAACACTTATATAAAATGTTAAAAATTATTAAATTTTAATTTAGATATCTAATGAAATTTCAAAGCAAATAACATAATACACCATTTAGTTTCGTGAAGAACTAAATAGCCTATTTTCATATACATCCCGCTTATGTTAATTGTCTCTATCAACATAAGTTTAAATTTAAGTTTGAAAGCTGTAATAGATTGGAAGATAATGAGAACCGTTTAAATATTTAGGATGGTCGCCATGTTGGATTTTATTATATGTGGGTCATAGCGTTATGCACTATTGCATGAAGATTATTGGGTAGGTGTATTATTCATACTTAAATTGCATGAATAGGACACAAGAAATAAAAAAACGAGATTTTAAAACTTTTCACAGCTGCCATCTTGTGGTGAGGAAAACAATTGAAATAAATTAGATGCCAGTGGATTAAAGTTTGCATAATCATTTACCGAACCAAGTTTCACTGCGCTCGGATGTTTAAATCGGGAGAAACATCCATTTCAATACTTAAATTTCGCCGCCATGTTAGACTAGTGTTCACCAGGTTATTGAAAGTCCCATAGGAGAACTTATGTCCATAGCCTTTATGAACATACAAAATGTCAGTTTGATTGCATTCATAGGCTAGTTTAGTATATATTGAGAAACGTCTATATATTTCAGATGGTCGCCATGTTGGATATGAATCAATTCATCTCAAGTGAATCCCTATGTAAGACGAGCTGTATGGCGAAACAATGCGTGCCTGCCTTGCCATAGCCTCCATACCCTCCTGACTAGGATCCAACCATTATTATATCCATTTCGGCCTGTAAGTCAAAATATTTTGATCGATGATTCAGATACAACAATAGAGTCACTGACGCGGCAGGTGAGTGCGTTTGAATCCCATGTTCGGCCGTCTTTTAAATGGTTTTCGAAGTGAAAGATAAGAGATAAGAGAAGGACTACTGATGAAGAGCCTATGAATTGTGTTTAACCATCGTATAGGAAAAGTTATTCTGAGAGTAAATTGAATTTCCAACATTTCAAATTTTTAAATCAGTGTTTTACATCTCACTTCATGTATTTCATTCGTATTAAAATTTAAATATCAAGTTTATTAGACAAGTTCAACACACACCCAACTACACGGTGCTGATGTCGAAGATATCTCAAGCTCCCATGGTTATTCTTGAGAAGAAAAGGTAAATAAAGTTCATATTTCCGAAAATGTTTCTTGTCCAAAGTAGATGGCACTGGTTAGCCGCACCATTCTAGTATAACAACACTCACGTTGTTATAAAATTAGTTCAAAGTGACCTCACTAGGATTCAACATTATTTCACGAAGGAACTGTAATCTGAGTCTTTCGATCATAAAGCAATAGAGGTAACTCCTTCTAGTCTCACATAGCTGGTTCAGTGCAGTCGACAAACGACGCAGAATTAGTGTGGGTGTGTGGTGCCAGTCTACCCCGTTTGACAAGGAAACACTCACATCACAGTAGGAACTACCATAACAATAACACACAAGTGATTGCATACAGATAAGGCGTTGATTCTCAAGAAGAGTCACCATGACACGAAGCCTTGTCTGATATTGCTATCAAGCCAGCGCCCTCACGCTCGATACAGCTCAAACAAGAATCCAGTTATGCGGCGATAAACGTCAAAGCTTGAGTGCTAATATTTCTTGAATGAAGAGGAATTTTCGTTTTCTGTATAGCCTATGACGTTGATATTCTAGGGGTTTGTTACCATCAGTACTAAATTCCTGACGCTAGGTCTATGTCAGTGGCTGAGACAGTCATTATTAAGTTATTGTTTTGTTATTGCTAATTAATTTGGGAGACTTTGAACATCTTCGACATCAGCCCCGTTTAGTTAGGTGTGTATGGAACTTTTCTGATAACCTGTATTTCTGTGATGATTGTAGTAGCGTGTGTAATTGTATCTGGGACAGGGAAGGGGTAGGTGCCTCGGGATTTTCAAGTAAGGTACTATACCAGCATTTTCTTAGAAGGAGCGTAGAAAACACCAGAATAAAACACATAGCCGATGTTAGCATCTGGATTTGTAACCGTGATCTCTGGACTTGCTACAACTGCCATATCGACCATGGTGCATGATTTTACGAGCACAGCAACACCCTGGGACAGGTCATGATAAAATATTGCAAAAATAATAAAATATAGTGAGTGTGTGGTTCCAGTCCACCACGTTTGACTAAGAAACACTCACATCACATTAGGGACTAGCATAACAATGAAAATTAAAATCTACAGCCTGCTTCCAGTCGACCGACTGGGTCAGGGAATGGAATGGCTGAAGCCCCCATCTAGCGGCCTGGATATGAAGTGTGCCGGCTGCCGAAGTCTGTCTCACTCCCCTGGGGCAATGATTAAATGAATGACAGATAAAATGATAATGGAGAGTGTTGCTGGAATGAAATTGTGACAGGGAAAACTGGACTACCCGGATAAAATCCTGTCTGCCTCCACTTTGCCCAGCACAAATCTCACATGGAGTGACCGGGATTTAAACCACGGACCCAGCGGTGAGAGGCCGGCGTGCTGCCGCCTAAGCCACGGAGGATTCTATCATGACAATCACAACTAATATAATAGCTTTCAGTCGGTCACAAAAAATAATTCCAATTAGTGGAATATGTGAAAAGGACCAGAAATATACTACATGAGATTTAGGTTTATCTATACTAATATAATACAGCTGAAGAGTTTGTGTGTTTGGATGTTTGTGTGTTTAAACGCGCTAATCTCTGGAACTACCAGTCGGATTCGAAAAATTCTTTTTGTATATGATAGCCAGATTCAAGAGGAACAGTTTAGGCTATGTTAAATTTCAGACAGACCACTCCATTCCCTGCATTTAGGCCCTTTGGAAAAAATCTACACCGTTTCACCGATCTGAACCAAAATTTGTATACTTACCCTTTGGAACTTTGCGAGTAACACTGCATGAAATTTATGACAGACCAGTCCATTCCCTGCATTTAGGCCCTTTGGCACAAAACTACACCTTTTCACCGATCTGAACGAAAATGTGTATACTTACACTTTGGAACCATGCGAGTAACACTGTTTACATGAAATTTCGGACAGACCACTCCAGTCCCTGCATTATGCCCTTTGGCACAAATCTACACCGTTTCACCAATCTGAACCGAAATTTGTATAATTTCCCTTTGGAGCCCTGCGAGTAACACTGTCTGCATGACATTTCGAACAGACCACTCCATTCCCTGCATTTTGGCCCTTTGGCACAAATTTACACCGTTTCACCGATCTGAACCAAATTTCACATACTTACCCATTGGAACCCGACGAATAACACTGTCAGCTTGAAATTTCGGACAGACCACTCAATTCCCTGCATTTAGATCCTTTGGTACAAATCTACACCGTTTCACCGATCTGAAACACATTTTGTATACTTACCCTTCGGAACCCTGCGGGTGACACTGTCCACTTTAAATTTCGGACAGACCACTCCATTCCCTGCATTTAGGCCCTTTATCACAAATCTACACCATTCCTCCTAATTGCACCAAATTTTACATACACTTTGAAACCCTGCTGGTAACACTGTCCGTTTGATATTTTGGACAATGCTCTACATTTAGAATAACAAAAAACTCAACTTGAAAACCACGTATTAAGGCCCTAGAACCATTCATGTCCGTAGTAGTGTAACTGTAACAGTATTTTAATAAGTCTATTGTTGACTGGCAATTCGGGCTGCATCACGTCGCCCCTACCAGTGTTCTGGTGCAAAATTGCGAAAATAGTTAAATCTTGCGCTGCTTATAAATTGCAGTCACGGGGAGTAATTAGTGCAAAAATATTTCTTAGGCCCCTTAAAACAGTTATCATCATGGACATATTATGCCTCTGTATAAGTGCGATGGTGTTGTGCAATACATTGAGGTTATCAGCTGCAATAAGCGCTGGTGCTTTCAAATTTACCATAATTTATTCCGAAACTTATCATTGAGCGCTATGTGGCGATAAATTATACTGTTGCTACCTCAGGAGCTCGGGACAGCCGAAGTTTTCCAAAATGTTCTGATTATTTTCCTACGGCGCTATGCGTCAAAAGACGACACTATTGGTCTCCACATTTCTAATAGACAATGAGATATAGGCCCTGGGCAGTGTCTTTTATTTCACTCACTCCTCTTTCTAATCATTTTTAGAAATTTGTTTGTAAATTACATGTGTCAGTGCTGTAGTTAGTAAATAGCCATTTCCCTATTCATTATTATCATTAGGGAAAAATAATCTAAATGTAACGTCCATTATACTGTACTGCTTATTACCCTCACTACAACCACCACCACAAAAAGTTATATTTATTTTTTTATTTTTTCTGTTAGTTTAAGTATCATGTGCCAGTTCTGTAGTAGTATTCATTATCATCCATAAAACAAATAAATCCACCGGGCAAAGCCGGGCACTACTGCTGGTATATAATATATTGATAGGGACTATTGAAGAAGAGAAAGAAGAAGGAGAAGAAGAAGAAAACTAAGAGATGACATGTTTCGCTCATCAAGCGAGCATCATCAGAAACAAATATGCCAGATAAATATCTCTACAGAGCACTACCAAACCTAGTGACGTCCACATACAGTCTCTGCCTCCAAAAACAAAGTACAAAATAACAATATAACACAAGTGATTGCATACAGATAAGGCGCTGATTTTCAAGTTTTGAGTGTTCCAATTTCCATTCACCTCTTATATAACTGAACTTTGTACACTCTGTCAGTGGGAAAATGATTTTGAAAGTCCAAGCTCCCTTGGCAGTAAATCCAACCCACACGTTTCCCACGGATGAACCCATCATGTCTTATCGTCTAAGCTAAGAAGAAATTGCTCATGAACACTAAAAAATTAACCGCTCACATTCATATTTCTCTAGTCGTTTGGAAGCAGAAGGTTGTATATAATTTATGTTTTGTCGAGTGAAAGTCTGAGATCTTACTATATCTTTAAGCCACGCGCGCTTTCAGGAAACTCCATAAGAGGCCACGCTTCTGCCTGTGTTAAAAGGAAAGCTCGTTAGTGGCTGGAATCTTCAGGCCCCTTAGCATGCAGATTCTGACCTCGTAATATAATGATGTTAAGACTTCAACTTTGATCTACAGTAAAAGCCCACGGTATTCCAATCTTTGAAAAGAATGGCTACTGATTACGCTCGTCGCAGTGGCCTCTACCGAGAAATTGTGAGACATGCCTGTTCGAATTCTGACTTGATCCATCCTTGAAATAATTTTCCGAGGCAATCTGCGATGACAACTCTCTCTATGATCACATTATAGTTTTATCTCATCTCGCTGATTATTTTTAGTAGTATCTGTTTCATTTAGGGGCTTTGTGACCTGTCTGATAACTTGCGTTACTCTTGCTGTATATGCGTGTGTATTTATAATTGTGCCTCAGTTTGGGAAGGAGGGGACCGTGGGTTTACGCATGTTACTAACCAGGCATTTACATTGAATAGATGTAAGAAACTGTGGAAATTCACATCTAGATGGTTAAGGTAGAAATTGCACCGATCAATTCTCAGATCTTTCTCGAAGCTGGACCTCAGGGGTGACATCTAAGACTGCTAACCGCTGAGCTAAGAGGAGGTCAATTATTTACACTAGCATACAAAAATTTAGAGTTTTCAAGCAGGTGCAGAGGACCTTGCTGTTTCGTCCCTTAAAATAACAACAATAATCATTAACATCATCACCGTCATCATCATCATCATCACCGACATCACCATCATCATCATTAACGTCATCTTCATCACCAACATCTTCACCATCGTCAACAACACCATCACCATCATAACCATCATCAACACCATGACCGTCATCATTACCATCTGCATAATCACCATCATCATCATCATCATCACCGTCAACGACACCATTCATCATCATCATCATCATCATCATCATCATCATCACCATCGTCATCACCATCAACATCATCATCATCATCAACATCATTGCCATCATCCCCATCATCATCAACATCATCATCATCATCATCATTACCATCATCACCATCATCACCATCATCTTCATCTCCATCATCATCATTATCATCAACAACATCACCATCATCATTTCCATCATCACCATCATCATCAACTTCACCATCATCATTTCCATCATCACCATCATCATCAACTTCACCATCATCATTACCATCGTCACCATCATCATCAACATCATCATCTCCATTATCATCATCACCGTCAACACCATCATCACCATCATCATCATCATCACCATCATCACCATCATCATCATCATCATCATCAACATCATTACCATCTTCATCACCATCAGCATCATCAACATCACCATCATCATTACCATCATCCCCATCTTCATCACCATCATCATCATCATCATCATCACCGACATCACCATCATCATCATTAACGTCATCTTCATCACCAACATCTTCACCATCGTCAACAACACCATCACCATCATAACCATCATCAACACCATGACCGTCATCATTACCATCTGCATAATCACCATCATCATCATCATCATCACCGTCAACATCATCATCATCAACATCATCCCCATCATCATCAACATCATCATCATCATTACCATCATCACCATCATCACCATCATCTTCATCTCCATCATCATCATTATCATCAACATCACCATCATCATTTCCATCATCACCATCATCATCAACTTCACCATCATCATTACCATCGTCACCATCATCATTACCATCATCCCCATCTTCATCACCATCATCATCATCAACAGTACCATCATCACCATCATCTTAACCATTATCATCACCATCATCATCATCCCGTCATTAAACTCCAAAGTAAATGTGTTTATAAGGCAGACATTGCAGACAGCAATTGTACTAGGCTGTTGAGCATTATGTTTGAGAAATGCACATGAAACACTGACAACAATAACTACAAAAACATCTATAGCCAATTATCTTACTGATGGTTTTTGTTTGAATTGGGGTGGGGGCTTGCGTCTCTGTTGTTTACACCCACATGCACTTTCATAGGTGTGGAATTAATCTGATATTTAGGTGGTAGTCATCTGGCACTAAGTATCTGACATTTTATAACGTTCTATTGGTCCGGTTTATTAAATAACTCGAGCAAGGATGGCGAAAGAGACAGCCGTGGCTTTGAGTTAGGACAGGAGTGACGTAGGAAATCTTGAAATAATATTTCTTGTCGGCGTCGAACTCGCGCCACTTCTCACGAGACAGACTTCATCCCCTTGCAACCATCATACAAGGATTAAACTCTTCATTGCAGAACAGGAGCCAAACAGCGGCTATTCTTGCGAAAATACAGTATATTATACCTAAATTAGACAGTTTAGCGTGGACACATTTCCGACACCTAGTTACGATTATCAAAATAGCTTTTCAGTCGGTCAACAATAGTGTTTGTTGTTGATTTTGATTCTTTACGGACTTTGCGACATCGTGGTTATGTAGCCCCGTGCACATGGGTGTGTCTAGAATTTGTCTATCTGATAACCTGTGACACTTTGATGTCTGTACTAGTGTGTGTATTTGTAAATTGGGGAAGCGGCTTCGGTGACGTAGTTGGTAGCATGCTGAGCTTCTATGCCAAGATCGCGGGGTCGAACCAAGCCAAATTCGTCGGATTTTTAAGAGTGATAAAAATCCCTCAGTACGCCTTACTTCGGAGGAGAAGTAAAGCCGGCGGGCCCATGTTATACAATTATGGCATGTAAAATAACCTTTCACTAATTTCAATTGTGTGAAGAAAAATTTGGAGGTCATATTCTTTTAAAACTCTTAATTTCCAACGTTCGTCGCCAGGTGCTCATTGTGATGGAATCTAGTAGCCAAGTTTGCAGTTAGGTGTCGTGGACGGTAGCATTTGGTAGCGAAAGTAGGAACTACTTGAAATTATCGTCTGCCGTCCTTACTTGAATTAAAACAGATAACACACACTAATACAGTCATCACAATTAACACCGGTTATCAGACAGTTTCTACACACACCCAAAGTGCACGGGGCTACATGACCGCGTTGTCGCAGCCCCTAAACTAAGGATCCAACCAAAATTGGGGATAGGAATGGGAAGGAGGTGCCCGTGGTCTTAAGTTAGGAACCATCCCAGCATTGCCTGGAATAATTTTCTTGCAATAATAATAATAATAATAATAATAATAATATCGTATGATCTCGGGTGCCGGGTGCAAGCTTTGTTATTTGACACCCAAAGGGTAGCTTGCATATCAAATTTCTTTATTCCTTGAAGCACTATGAAAGTCAAGGAGGTTAGATATCTAAGCTCCTTGAACACTATAGCGCTTTCTAGTAAGAGAAATGAGGAACTTTGTATTGGCGGAAACTCCCAAGATTAATTTTGCCATTATGAACACGGCCTACTGAATTCAAAAGGGTTCTTTGAAATGCCAACATCGTATGACATGGTGTCGTTTTTTTTTTCAAAAATCACTTACCACGGCCAGAAGCGAACCTGCAGGCTTGGGGTTAGTAGACCGACACGGTAACCTCTCACCCACCGTGGCAAGCAATTTTCTTGTGAAAGCATTACTTATCATCGGTGACTGAGGAATACATTCCATGTGCGTAGCATGTTCGGTTACCAAGCGTGCAGATGGAAGACATCCAGCTGAGAGCCAGTCTCCAATAAACTTGCTTGATTTTCAGATTAATGATAATACGTGTGACATCAAGACCTGTACTCACTCTTTTCTTAAGAGTGCTGCCTTAATAATAATTTACCACTGCCATCCATTTGACGTCATCATTCATTGACGTAGTGATCGTCCTAGTGTGCTGCTGTATGAGGGGCCTATGTATACCCCTTATTTTTCCCATTTCCAACGAGGTCGGGGATGAGTTGCGATGAAATATTATGTGGCGGATGGCTTTTACGACCAGATGCCCTTCATTACGTCAACCTCATGAGAGGAATTAATGAGATATGATTTTTTTTTTTTTAGCGTATGGCTTTCAGTGCCGGGAGTGTCCGAGGACATGTTCGGCTCGCCAGTTTTGTAGCTGCTTCGAGACGGACACCCAATGGGTGAGCTACAAGTACCGTTGGGGAGGAAAGTTGGAAGGGAGTGTCGAGGAGTTGGAAGGTAGCGGCTGTGGCCTATAGTTAGGGACCAACCCTGGCATTTGCCTGGAAGGAAGATGGGAAACCACAGAAGACCATCTTCAAGGTTGCCTGCGGGGGGATTCGAACCTCCTCGCCTCCCGGATGTGAGCGACTGCCAACAGTCATGCCGTAACGACCACGGCTAACTCACCCGGTGAGATATGAAATGAAAGAAGATGATGAAACTAGGCAAGGATGTGGGAGGAAGCGACCGTGGCCAGTCAGAAGTTACCGTCCCAGCATTTGACTGGTGTTGAAAATGGGAAACCACGGAAAATAATTTCAAGGACGGCCGTCGGTGGGGCTCGAAACCACGTGTACCGAGTCCGCAGAGAGCTTGACCCATGGCCTAGCGCTGCTGTTGTTCCTAGTGTGCTACTGTAATTTGCTAAATTCATGATTCGTTACATCTGTTCATCCAGTTCCATCTACGTTCCTAAATTCCACCTTTTCAAATCCTCATTTATCACTCGCTTGCCTCGAAATGTAACTTATCGTATCACTTGAGAACTTTTGTTATTCGCCGAGAGCTGTATCAAATTTGTTGGGATATTTTTCTTGTCTCCTTAGAACAAGGATATCGTCGTTGAACTTGCAATACCACGTATCTGACATTCCTGTTCTTTTCCAATATTTCCGGTATAATTGGTCAAGCCTCTCAGCCGTATGTGGATGTGCCGTCCAACAGATCAGTTTACATTAAGTTCATTTTCCTATGTATTCATCTAAAGGAAAACTAATCTGCAGAATATTATGAACTGTAAGAGTACATGAAAATGAAAATCCACAGCCTGCTTCCAGTCGACCGACTGGGTCAGGGAATGGAATGAATGAAGCCCCCATCTAGCGGCAAGGATATAAACTGTGCTGGCTGCCGAAGTCTGTCGCACTCCTCTGGGGCTATGATTAAATGATTGACAGATGAAATGAAATGATAGTGGAGAGTGTTGCTGGAATGAAATTGTGACAGGGAAAACCGGTGTACCCGGAGAAAAACCTGTCTGCCTCCGTTTTGTCCAGCAAAAATCTCACATGGAGTTACCGGGATTTGAACCACGGTCCCAGCGGTGAGAGGCCGGCGTGCTGCTGCCTAAGCCACGGAGGCTTGACTGTAAGAGTACATAAACAGACTTAATAATTATACTTTTCTACGGTACAATAAGCTCATTTTCCTTTGAAATATTACACAGGAAAATTGCAAGTTCAGTGACGATATGGAACGATGGAAAGGGAAATGAACTCAATATTCCACGCCTTTAATCATCCACCACCAGCACCACCACTACCATCACCTTAAAAATTGTGAAATACTAATGTTGTTGGTGTTGATAGATTCCAGCTTGATTTAATGATTAAATTTAATTCAAATACATTTGCCATTGAAAACAAATGTTTTTAAATATCCGTATTGATGTTAGAATTAAACGTTTAAATTATACGCCAAATCAATACATAAACAAATATATATTTTATATAATAGTACATGTTTCGACCCACAGTGGAGTCATTCTCAGCCTAAAAAGAAAATCAATTAAGAATTGAAAAACTAAAATTACGAATTACGAATAATGACATGCCACCTATACTTCATTGATTTGATAAATACTTAATGTATGCAGTACATACGGTACTATGGGAGAATTTTCAACACGATGGTTGCATTAAATCAGCATGTACATAACCTAACACTGTTTGGCAAATTTAAAGTGGAACTTCTGATACCGTAATTCCATTTCAAGAATCCCGGTTTCTCTTCTAAACGTTTTGGACATTTATTAGAATTGCCACATATCCATATTGGGCATTTCAACTCAAATTGTTGTACGAATTTCCGAATTTCTCCATCCCATACAACGAGGTTATTTCATGGCACCTTTTAAAAATCGTTAATAATCTCCGTATTGAAGAGGATTCAACTTATTTAACTCAAGCGCCGAGCTGAATTATTTTATTGATTTTCTAAATTATTTTCTGTATATTTTGATTTAAAAAATTTAAAGCTTAACATTCTTACACTCACCGTTAATAGTTCTTATTTCTAACTACTCTTTTAAAATTATTGTTAAAAGACCAATCTTATATTTATTTAATTAATACTACTTTGTAAGGATATCCATTTTTATTACTATATTCTATTTATTACAATTATTTTAATTAATTTTTCATTTTAATTTAGATTTAAGGCACATATGCCATTTTAGTTTTTCAATTCTTAATTGATTTCCTTTTTAGGCTGAGGATGACCCCACTGAGGGTCGAAACATGTACTAATATATAAAATATATATTTGTTTATGTATTGATTTGGCGTATAATTTAAACGTTTAAATTTAATTCATCGTGGAAGACTGGCATTTATCTAATTTTTAGCCTATTTTCATTTATGAGAATATAGACATATGCGATCAACTTTTGTCTGTGTGTCTGCCTGTGTGTGCGTGTGTGTGAGAGATGGTGTGTGTCTCCCCTAATAACTCCTAAACGGCTGGAGTGATTCCAATTAAATTTTGTTACGTTTCACCAATCCAACATGGCGGCTGTGCGAAATATTTCACCAGCATTCAATATCTCCGAAACTATTACCGATATCACCCTGGAATATTTTACGGTGATAAAGGGAACTACTAGAAGGTCACCTATGTGAATTTTGAAAACCTGGTAACTACAAAACCAACATGGCGGCCAAGCGAAATTGCGACTTTTAAATAGACGTTTCTCGCGATTTAACCAACCAAACGAAATAAAACTTGGTACAGTATATGTGTATACACATTGTAATGCACCGACATCTAACTTGGTTCAATTGTTTACATAACCTCAAGATGGAGGCTGTGCGAAATATTTAACTGGCATTCTATATCTCTGAAATTATTAGCGGTATCATCCTGAATTTTTACGGGGATAAAGGGCACTACTGGATGTTCATCTGTAAGACTTTCGAAAACCGGTTAACCACAAAACGAATATGGCGGCCAAGCGAAGCTGAAATATTTAAGTAGACCTTTCTCGCGATTTAATGATTCAAACGCAATGAAACTTGGTACAGTAAATGTTTATAAACATTGTAATGCACTGGTATCTAATTTAGTTCAATTGTTTACATAACCACAAGATGGCGGCTGTGCGAACTTAAAAATTAAGTTTTTATTTCTTGTGTCGTAATCATGCAATCGAAGTGAAAGTTTGAATAATGAACCTACGCAATAATTTTCCTTTAATGGTACATGTCTCTATGGCCTATACATTTAACAATCCAACATGGCGACCATCCGAAATATTTAGACGGCTATGAATATCTACGAATATATTATAGAAATTTAACTGATTTTTTTTATGTTCATAGGGGCTATGAACATAAGTTCACTTATAGGACTTAAAATAACCTGGTGATCTCAAATCCAACATGGCGGCGATGCGAAGTATAAATATTCACATGGACGTTTCTCCCAATTTAACCATCTGAGTGCAGTGAAACGTGGTACAGTAAATCCTTATACGAATGTTAATTCACTGGCATCTAATTTATTTCATTTGTTTCCATAACCACAAGATTGCAGTTGAGCGAAAATTTAAAATCTCCTTGTTACTTCTTGTGTCCTAATCATGCGATTGAAGTTTCAATGCTACAAGTACACAATAATCTTCATGTAACAGTACATAACTCTAGGACCTACATATATAAAATCCAACATGGCGACCATCCGGAATATTTAGTCGGTTCTCAATATCTATGAATCTATTACAGCAATCAAACTGAAATGTTGTATGTTGATAGAGGCAATTAACATAAGTAGGATATATGAAAATAGGCTGTACAGTTCTTCACAGAACTACTTGTTTATCTATGACTTCAAGTGAAACAATAATAATAATGATAAATTAATATTTGGGACTGTTTTGCCTTTTAGCATCCATGCTTGTCTGCAAGTCTCTGCTTGCGTAGGATTCACTCCATGATCCACTATAGCAGTTAGCACTGCGGCCTCCTTTGCTCCTACACCTCTCACTTTAAAGTCTTTGCACACTGAATCTAAACAAGTGAAGTCCCAAATAGGCTGCCTTCCCAACAACAAACTGGAAGCAATATATCGAACGAAGCAGGCTAAGAGATACGAAGAGGAAATAAAATGTTGGCAAATCTCAGTTCAAGGAACTGCTGTTCAGAATAGGCTTTGTGTTAAATCTGCAGAAACTTTCGGTAGGCTACAGGTTATGTGACCCATGTTCGTAACATGGAATGTTTTCCTTCGACAATGCATCTACTTCATGAGTGAGGGCAACGCATTTCAAAGATCTCGAAAAACACAATAATCAGGAAATTGGAAAAAAAATTAAAGTAGGAGTGATGATTCAAGAAGAATTAATTTCAACTCTGAGATTTGCTGAAGACATCGTCATCTTGCCCGATACGCCAGAGGATTTGAATGAGTATTTGAATGGTATGGATTCCATCTTGAGGAAAGAATTCATGATGAAAATCAATAAATGTTAAACAAAAATATTGGAATGCAGCCGAAATAAATCAGGGAACCCTCTATGGACATCATATTGGCAGGTGAAACGCTACGGGAAGTAGGAGACTTCTGTTACTTAGGAAGCAAAATAACCAGTGAAGGACGAAGCAAAGAAGATATAAAAAGTAGTTTGTCTGAGGCAAGAAAAGCATTTCTACAGAAAAGGAATCTGTTGACATCGAATATACTGTAGATTTAGGTATTAGGAAGTCATTTTTGAAAGGTTTTTCTGGAGCGGGGCTCTATAAGGAAGTGAAACTTGGACTATTGGTGCAAGAGAAAATATGAGAATTGAAGCGTTTGAAATGTGGTGTTACAGGAGAATGATGATCAAATGGGTAGATAGGGTAACAAATGAAGAGTTATTAAGACGAGTGGGAGAGGAGATATGTTTCTGGCGACTGCTAATGCCGAGAAGAGATACGTTGGCAGGACACATTTTAAGACACCCAGGAATAGCAAGCTTTGTTATGGATGGGAGGGTCGAGGACAAGAACTGTAGGGGTAGACCAAGGTTAAACAGATTGCCTCGGATGCAGGGTGTGGTAGCTATGTAGAGATGAAACGATTAGCTCAGGAGAGGGAGGAATGGAGGGCAGCATCAAACCAGTCAAAAGACTGAAGACTCAAACAACAACAATCCGGAATTTTAATTACTTAGAGAGGCATGTGAGGCAAAAGGGTTGTTGGAGAATTTCAATCCCTGGAAGCGAATGCATAATGTTCATCAGCGGCCAAAGCTGGATAATGGATATCTCACACATTAAGTGGATGTAAGTGATACGTAGGTAGCACATATTTGGTCATCAGCCCTGTGTACTCAGGTGTTTGTTCAATTTGTCTGATTACCTGTGTTTCTGTGATGACTGTAGTAGTATGTGTGACTGTAATTATTAGTTTCGGCGATGGGGTACGCTCCCCGGGAATTGAAATATGGTACTATCCCGGCATTTGCCTGTAGGAGGGAGTCTGGAAAATGAAACTGTTTTCAGGGTAGCCACTGATAGTGCCGGAATTCAAATTTCCAAACAAATAGCAGATTTCTGTTGCAGTCGTGTACGTCTTAACGCAATCGACTACGCTGCTTGGTTTTCAAATCAATTGCTTCGACGCTTATCCTGTTACTATCTCAAGTTCGATACGAAATTGACTTGATCCTCTTGAAATTTTTTCAGCTGGTGTTACGTGAATTTCAACTAAAAGATCCAGATCTGCGCCCGTTGTTGTTGATTCATTTAAGGGCTTGCGATATCGTGGTTATTTAACCCCTTATACTTGGGTGTTATTTGTTGTCTGCAGTAGCTGTAATTGAGCCTTGGATTGGAAGGAGGGGACTATGGTCGTCGTAAGCTAGGAATCATCCCGGACATTACACTTCCACGATTGAAGAGGTAGAAATTGAACTCTCCTCTTTTCATTTCTGCATCCCAAAACGGGGTGTACCCCGTTCATGCCCTCACACTGAAATTATATTTCTCACAGAGCTGGGCATTTATATTAAATGATTAAGAATACAGATTAATATTAATATTTCCACTTCTTTTAGCAAAAATATTACCTAACAATTACTCGCTACTTCATACAAATGCTTGAAGTATCATTCACCATGAAATTCATAATTTGTGGAAGATGCTGCTTACTACCTGTTGAGCAGGCTTAGAGCATTCGTGTGAAGATTCTACAACGCCCGTGGCATTGCAAGACGTGTGTGTGTATACCGCCATTGCTTTATCTCAAATCTAGATGAGATTACAACTTGAGTAACTTTGGTGCCTGATGCCGACACATTATCTTATTCACTCTACGTGCATCGTCTGAAAGGCCCCTGATCTCTCCGCGCTCAACCCGTGATTCACCGTGGGAACTAGGCATTTCCTTCATCCCCTGCTAAGTCCTTCGCTTTCGGAAGCACTCTAAACCTATGGTTCCTGAAAACAATTATAAAAGTCAGCTTGTATTGTCGTTTGTCACAAATAGCCAGTTTTTCAATATTTAACCACAGCCGTCTCTTTGTTGAATACCACCCTTTAACAAAATTGTCCTTTGTAGAATTCAACTTTTTTTTCGGGAGTATTTGAAAAAGACTGTCTACGTTACATGACCAGCAATATCACACAAATACGTGTACTGATATTTTTAGAGCGGTGTGGTGAGATCAGGGAAGATCTGTGTCGTAGAGTCATCACGTTCTTGGCTACTAGTCTCAAAGAAAGAATTCTCGGCAATGTCAGTCATATTGACAGTCTAAAGAATGGTGAGGGTAGAGAAGTTACTGGCTTACTTTTCGGCTCTAGGGTTACTATTTCAAAGTTATTTTTTAATTGGAGAGGGATTTACAAAATTGACAAAAACGCCCAAGGAGAAATTCTTATAACAATCCTCAAATCATCAATAGCCATTTGTATGGACCACTTCAAAACAACTAGCTTTGTAATAACTCTTGTTTTGTGATTACTGTACTCTCTGTATTTATACAATTATGTATATTATTCTTGTCGTTCAGCAAACAAACACCTAGGGGTCAGACAATAAATCAAAAGTAAACATAATTAATATAACATTTAATTCAGTTAATAGGGTGATAAAATAATCGTCAGTTTCCATCCAATCTCTTTGGGCACTCTTCTGTTTACTGACTGAAGAGTAATTTTGTTGATTAATTATGCAGGAAACACTGAGAAATGGCTTCAAACATTTCAAAATTAAACCAATCATTTTGTAAGAATGAGTGTAAAACGATTAAAGGCTCCTACCTAACCCTCGTATACTGTAGGACGGACGTTCTTAACAAGGTGCTCTAATTTTGGTGCTGTCATAATAGGAGCCAAATAAGTGCTCGCGAGCACAATATCATCTGAGATCCATTGATCAATTCATATTTTGTTGCACGAACCGAAATAATACTGTTTACATCATTCGATTTGACAGTCAGATATTTGAAGTGATAGAAGCCATGTTACAGTGTTGCCTTGTTCAAGTATTTATACGCCCTACGTTAGGGCATATAAATACTTGTTTTCCCGCCTAATGTAATTGAGAATACAATTTGAGTTCACCTACTGGAAATCTTTCTTTAATAATCAGAAAGAGTATTATTTTATGAAATAGTACCTCTTAATGTACGGTAAAAATAATTAGACATCCCTGTTATATGAGTGACAAGAATGATGCTCATTTGACTCGACTGTCCAAACGTAGATGATCTGCGTGAGCCATGCAAGCAGTTGCAGCATGGCTGGAGAACGGTGGATCCCTAGCTATTTTAGCACTTCTGAGGGAGAGAGAGAGATAGGAAAAGGAAAGGGAGCAGCAATGTTATAATTATTATTATTATTATTATTATTATTATTATTATTGATCCGTATAGGACAACTATGGACTACGTCAGTCAACTATTGCGTTTGGAGTGGGTCTTGATGTTTGTCCATTAGTCACGCATCCTCTGGCTGTGTTGTTCCTGTCTCTCCTTTATCCAGAGGCCACCTGTCTTCTTCCTTGGGAGTTTGTCCTGGAACTTCACTTGCTTCAGTTTACTCCTAAGACACGTCCGATCTTTTATGTTCTTTTAACTGCAACTCCCAGCTCCAGCAGATCTTCGTCCACTTCTATCAACCACGGTGAGTTGGTCTTCCTTCTTAGCCAGTATGTTAGAAGCTGGTTGGTCAACTTGGTGGGATGCATCCTGAAGACATGTCCATAAAATGGTAGACGTCTCTTCCTGGGCACGTCTCTAATATTCTTTCAGAGTGTCTATAGAGCTCCTGTTTGGGTCGTCTTTTGTCTTCACTCCCTTCCTTGACTGGTCACAATATCTTCCTCATTATCTTCTTCTCTTGGATTTCTAGTTTGTCCGTGAGTCCTTTCCTGTTTAATATAAGTCATTCAGAGGCATATCAGGCTTCAGGGCGGATGACTATCTGATAGTGCTTTATTTTGGTGTTGCGAGAGAGGCATTTCTTATTGTAGGTGTTATTATTATTATATTCGATTTAATGATGCTCGGGTACTTGGTATAGCATGAAGGTTTCAAAAAGGTTGATAATGCTATCTTTAGGACTTTATAAACAATCCTCCACTTAAATACGAACGTTTACGTCATTCACAGCAGTAGTTTGACGCCAACCAATAACAAACGACAACAGACGGTATATTTCGTAATAATTTGTTCTCTTCACCAGGAATAAATTCCAATTTCTAGCCGGAAATTCAAGGTGTCCAGGCTGGTCTTACCAATAAGGCATTCATTCAGAGTGTCTATAGAGCTCCTGTTTGGGTCGTCTTTTGTCTTCACTCCCTTCCTTGACTGGTCCAAATATCTTCCTAAATTTAGGGGCTGCGACAACGTGGTCATGTAGCCCCGTGTACTTTGGGTTTATGTAGAACCTGTCTGACAACCAGTGTTAATTGTGATGACTGTATTAGTGTGTGTATCTGTTTTAATTCAAGTAAGGACTGCAGACGATCAATTTTCAAGTAGTTCCTACTTTTGCCGCCAAACGCCACCGTCAACGACTACTAGTTCATAACTTAGCTACCAGACACCACCGCAGTCGGCTCTTGGCAACGAACGTAGGAACCTAAGAGCGTTGTTTACATTCTTAACCTATACAATTTAGCTTCACACAGGTGTAATTAGTGGAAGATTCTTTAACATGCCATAAATCTATGACATGGGACCACTGGCTTTACTTCCTCTCCGAAGGAAGGCATACGGAGGGATTTTTAACGCTCTTAAAAATCCAACGACTTCGTCCGGATTTGAAGCCGCGATCTAAGGTATCCAGACAGAAAACTTACTGTATACAGTACATAATCTATACATTGAACAAGCAATGAAGGAAATTAGAGAAAACATTAAAGTAGGAGTAAAGATTCAAGGAGAAATAATTTCAACCCTGAGATTTGTTGATGTCATTGTCATCAGCGCAGATTCAGCAGAGGATTTGAATGAGTTCTTAAATGTCTTGAGGAATGAACTCAGGATAAAAATCAATAAATATAAAACAAAAATAATAGAATGCAGCCGAAATAAATCACAATCCTCTATTGGCATAAAAGTGGCAGGTGAAAAGATAGGAGACTTTTGCTACTTTGGAAGCAAAATAACCAGTGATGGATGAAGCAAAGAGGATATAAAAAGTAGATTGACTCAGTCAAGGAAAGTAATTCGACAGACAAGAAATCTGTTGACATCAAATGTAAATTTAGGTACTAGAAAGTTTTTTTTTGTCTATAGAGTGGCAATCTATGGAAGTGAAAATTGGACTATTGACGTAGCAGAAATGAGGAGAATAGAAGCATTTGGAATGTGGTGTTACAGGAAAATGATGAATATTTGATGGAAGAGGTAGTAAGACAAATGGGAGAGGTGGGATGTTTCTGGCGGCTGCTAATGTAGAGAAGAGATATGTTGGTAGGACATATACTAAGACACCCAGGAATAGCAAGCTTAGTTATGGAAGGAAGGGCCGAGGACGAGACCTGGTAAGTTAGATCAAGGTTAGAATATGCTAAACACATTGTCTCGGATATAAGGTGTGGTAGCTAATTAGAGACGAAACGATTAGCTCAGGACAGGGAGGCATGGGGATCTGCATTGAACCAGTCAAATGACTGAAGCCTCAAACAACATAGGCCTATAATATTCATCTATGCTCAATGTTACAGAATAGAAATGTAGCCTCCGTTGGAATTGCACTGTGGAGTTTTATTTCCCCCTCTACAGGCCAGTTGAAGACCACTGACCTAAGGTGCTAAATTTATCCTTTACGAATTAATTATATTTGCGTTTAACAATATATTGACGGTACTTGTTAGCTGGTGTTCAGTAATACAGCGCGATTATTCAAGGTATGCTCAAAGGATCTTCAATAGATAGCACATCTTAACACATAACCAACTCTGCACACAAAATAAATTCGTGGCCGCTGAGCGAATAAGCATTAAATCCTACTGCCTGAAGGAGGAAAGGCTTAATACGCAATTAACCTACTGTGTAGCCTGCGTAGTCCTGTACACAATTATGGCTTCAAACGTTATATCCCTCAAATATTTGATTTTTATCAACTTGTGGGTTAAGCGTTTAGTGATCTTATCTTCAAATCCTGGTGATGACACAGCCATTCTGAGGAATGTTTTTCGCCTAGGGTTTTTAAAACTCTTCATTCATTCCATTCCTGACCCAGTCGGAGACTGGAAGCAGGCTGTGGATTTTCATTTTCCAAGTAAACCAAGGTATGGTACCTTAGGCCTATGTCATGTTCCGTGGCACCTACCGCTGTTACTTGGTCCAATCATAATTTAACATACTTCTATAGTCATGAAGTTTAAATGCTTTTTGAGGGGCGTGGTGGTGCAGCGGTCAAGCTGTTGGCCTCTCCCAAAGGTGGACCGGGATCAATTCCCGGCCAATGCATGTGAGATTTTCGAAGTGAAATGCCATGTCCTGTGGTTCGAATTCTACGTAAAAAGGAGGTACCGAGGCTCATGGTCACATGATTAAAGGTCACGTTAAACTAAAAGCTTCCTTTTTAAATGCTTTTCGGTTGGTCAACACGATTGTACCCAAATTGTAATGTATGTTATTGTTAAACAAGTTGTGGCAAGTTACAAATGTTTACAACAAACGTCTGCAATTAAAATACATTATGAGTGAATATCTTCACCCACATATTCTTAGGCGTACATTTAATAGCCTAAGTGTAAAGAATCTGATGATGATCGCTTGACGATCGAAACTGGTCATCCAAGTGAATTAATAAATCTCATCTATATATTTAAAACAGTAAGGTGATTTTTGTTATCACGAGATAGAGAGAACGACAGAACCAATTTACTTCGTAGAGCACTCTAACGAAAGCTCTTGGCCTGTAGATTTGCAGAGTGTCTCTAAAATAAACAAATATATTACGGTATATTTTTAAATAAATATAGAAAATAGCAGAATTCAGCCCCTCGCGCATGCGCACAATCCGCCTGGGCTCATGACAAAATGGCGGTGAGAAGTCCATTAAAATGTAAGTTATTTAATAAGCTTCCATGTAATTGAAAACATACATTAACCAAGTTCTGACAATACAATATAATAACAGTATGAACATATACGAATGTATATTGATTTTATTGATAATGAATTCGATTATTTTCTTCAGATAGCGGCTTTTGAAGATAGTGAATGGTTGCGTCTGCATCTAAGTCTGAGTGCGCGAGTAGCTATTTGGTTAAGGCGATTGACTGTGGATCCAAGGTTCGCAGGTTCGATCCCAACTCTCGCCAGTATTTTTTTTTTTGCCACTGAAATATTGTTTTATCAAGGAGTATTAGTAAGGTTTTATGTCAGTTAAAGATACATATTTCTACACATTTTCTCAACACGTTTTATTTCCGTTTTACCATTGCATTACAGCATGTCCTCAATACGTCGTTTGAATATCTGCAATCAGTTCCAGTAACTGACAACAGATGGCAGTACCTCGCCAATATAGTTCCAGTAACTGAGAGCAGATTGCGTCGATATATTTAAAACACAAGGCATGGCCTTGATGGCGAGTCTTCGCGTGATAGTTAAATATTGTTTTATCAAGGATTATTAGTAACGTTTTATGTCAGTTAAAGATTCCTACATTCCCTCTCAATAAGTTTTATTTCCGTTTTACCATTGCATTACAGCATGTGGTCAAAAGAGCTAATATCTGCCATCAATTGCAGTAACTGACAACAGATGGCAGTACCTCGCCCATATAGTTTCAGTAACTAACAACAGATGGCAGCACCATTGCATCGATATATTTAAAACACAAAACATGGCGCGTTTTCAAGTGATGGAGAGTTATAGGCTAGAGGGGAATTTTTAAGAAGGGAAACGTTGAAGAACATTAACTGACAGTTGAGTGTGTAGGCTATGTTGTTTATGTACTTTAATATTGCAATTTCTTCCCAATGCTTCGGTGGTCAAGTTGGTAGCATCCTAGACTAAAAGTTATAAATTATGCATCGTCGATATACTCTTAAATTATTAGTGAAAAGGTAGTTTTCCAGGCCCTGGCGCGTGTCCACAATTGCTTTCGCCATGAGAGACACTTGGCAAACATAATTCGTTTGAAGGGCTCCGGCATCGTTGTCACTCAGCCCCATGTACTTTGGTGTGTAAGTGTAAAATTTTCTCTGATAACCCGTATTATTGTGATAGCTGCATTACTTTGTGTATTTGTAATTAAGGTGGGAAATGGCAAGGTGACGGCCGAGGCCTTAAGTTAGGAACCATCCCGGTATTTGCCTTGAGTGGAAGTGGGAAACCACGGAAAACCACATCTAAGATTGTCGAGGTGGGAATCAAATCTTCCTCTTCTTAGTTATACCTCTAGAGACTGAATGTGCCCCGTTTTTGCCCTCAGACCAGAATTAAATTTCTTGGCAGAGCAGGAAATGTAACCCGGGTCTCCGAGGCGATAGCCAAGAATGGGTGGGCTTCCATGTGTTAATACGATTTTTGACATGCACGGGACATAGAATTCTAAAACAGCCTCCATTAGGGTGACTGCCGAAGTGAGTATTGAGTATATGCCTAAGCTCATTCCAGTAGTTGGCGAAGTTATTCTATGTTCCCCTGCAAAATGTACTGCCATAAACTATAACAGGTGATGGAAATAGCTTATTTAGAGCAGTTTTGTACTGTTTATATCAAAATGAAGAACGTCATTCTGCGCTGCGTTTTCAAGCTATTGCCAAACATTTCGCTGGCAGGAACAATTATAAGGAATTTATTGTAAGCGATCAGTCTCATCGCATTCTCCTCACCAACCAACTTGAGTATGAGAGTCTCTGGACGGTCATGTTGAACTTCATTGTATAAGACAGTTGTTTAATGAATATTTGTTTAGAGTACTGAATCTAACTACGCAGTTGATTTCGGCAATGGAAGTATTTTTTGCAATTTAATATTTAGCGGCTCCGATATTGCAGGTCACTATAGTGTTATCGAATAATACGAAGCCACATTTAAAATCCAATATAAATAGGCCATTTCAGAAACAATTCCAGATGTTATGCAGTACAGTGAAAGGTCTTTGACGATCAAATGTAAACATTGTTCTACATTGTATTTCTCTTGCGTAAAATCTACGCGCGGTTACTTTGGCCTTTACTGTTGTGATGGTAAAATTGATCTGCTGAAATATAAAATATTTGCCAAGCTGCAACAATGCAATGATATTAATTTTAAAGTCATTGAACTTATATCCAGTAGTTCAAACACATACATCAGCGTTAACATATTGGCGAACATAATTCATTTGATGGACTCAGGCATCGTCGTCACTCAGCCCCGTCTATTTTGGTGTGCGAGTGTAAACTTTTCTCTGATAACCTGTGTTAATGTGATGGCTGTGTTGATGTGTGCATTTGTAATTAATGTGGGGAATGGGGAGTTAACGACCGAGGCTTTAAGTTAGGAACTATCCCGGTATTTGCCTGGAGTGGAAGTGGGAAACCACGGAAAACCAAATCCAAGATTGTTGAGATGGGAATCAAACTTTGCTCTTCTTAGTTTTGCCTCACGAGTGCGGCCCGTTCCAATCCTCAGACCAGAATTAAATTTCTTGGCAGAGCGGGGATCGAACCTGGAATCCGGGGCAATAGCTCAGAATGTAGCCTTAAGAATGGGCTTACCTGTGTTAATACGATCTTTGACAAGCACTGAACATATAATTCTAAAACTCCCTCCATTACTGTGGCTGGCGAAGTGAGTCTATGCTCATTCCAGTAGTGGCGAAGTGATTCTATGCTCCCTTGCATAATTTACTGTCATGGAAATACAAAGTATTGTACCTTCAACAGGTGATGGAAATTCATTATTTACAGCAATTTCATTCTGTTTATTTCAAAATGAAGATCGTCATCCTGAGTTGCGTTTGAAAGCAAATTGCAAAAATTGCAAGGATTTTATTATTGGCGATCAATCTCATCGCATTCTCATCAGCAACCAACTTGAGAATGGAAGTATTCATTGTATATGTGAATATTATTGTTTATTGATTATTTGTTTAGAGTGCATAACAATGGGTCTAACCACGCAGTTGATTTTGGCAATGGAAGTAAGTTATTATTTGCCATTTAATATTTGGCGGCTACGTTGATGCAGGCCACTATAGTGTTATATAAAATGACGTTAATTTGGGCAGAAATGCTGCTATAAATAAACCCATTTGACGAAATAGAACATTAGCCGCAAAAAAGTGGGAAATCGGAGAAAAATACGAAGCCACTTTTAAAATCCAATATAAATATGGCATTTCAGGAACAATTCCAGATACTATGCCGTTACAGTTTAGGGTCCTTGACGAACAAATGTAAACATTGTTCTGCACTGTATTTCTCTTGCGAGAAATCTACACTTGGTTACTTTGACCTTTGCTGTTGTAATGGTAAAATTAATCTGAATAAATATAAAATATTTGACAGGCTTTAACAATTATTTTTCACTGGAGATGATATCTCAAGGAATTCCAGAGGGACTAATCGGCAGTACAATGCTATGTCCTTTGTTTCATGGCGCAGCGGTCAAGCTGTATGCCTCTCACCAAGGCGGATCGGGTTCGATTCCCGGTCAATGCATGTGAGATTTTTGATGTGAAATGCCATGTCCTGTGGTTCGGATTCCACGTTAAACGGAGGTCCCGTGGCTTATGATCGCGAGATTAACGGTCACGTTAAACTGCAAGCTTCCTTCCTTCGTTTCATTTGGTGCCAATGTTACTGTGCCACACGCACACGGTCCACATTGTTTTAAAATGTATGGAATTGCACATCATCGCATTTCTTCGTTATATTCCAAAAATATAAGCGATGGTTTGCGGCCAGTTGTATTAGACTCATCAGAGTTCTTGAATTCCTTGGAACTAAACGACTGGCCGCCACATACTCCAAACGCTTGGCCCGTTATGCTGCTTAGAAATCTGAACGGTTCCCAAGGACTCCTAAATGCAACCATATTGCTTGGATTTGGAAATAATAGGTGCAGTTAAAATTAGGCAGAGATGTCTAATCCTTCGACTTGATTTAACACCATCCGATAAAACACTATCATTTTCTTTTAAGAGGCAATATTTTCCAATTCATTTGGCATACTTTATCACAATCAATAAAGCTCAAGGGGAAACTCTGGAACGTATAGGCCTCAATTTGCCCCAACAATTTTTCAGTCATGGCCAGCAGTATTTTGCAATGTTGAGAGTGCAATCTTTTGACGCCCTCATAGTTTCAATAGAGTCAAAAAATAATCGTACAAAGAATGTACAGTAGGCGTATATAAGAAAATTCTTCAGTAAATATTTTTCTATTGACCGTCATGTTTTGACGGGTTTCAACTAGTATTATTTAAGTTCGACTATGTCGAAATGTAAAGATTATATGTCAGAAAAGTACTAGTTATAGTTTTCATTATGATGCAGTTTCTCCCACCAATCAGAGCTCAAGATTATGAAACAGTTGTGTGACCAATTAGGTACTTGATTGCTTCACACATACAAACAAAATCCAACATGTCGGACATGAATTACATGATTTTAAAGTTGACAATATATAGTATATCCGATTAATGCATAAACAAACTGGGGAATATGACAAAGAAATAGCACTGTTCCTTGATATCCGCAGCTCCAATTTCTACACAGGGCATTGCATTCGTGCGATTTCGCCGACAATTTTAGTGAATGCTGCTGTTGATATAAACACACCAGAATGTCATGGAGGCACCGAGCATATGACATTAGATCCACCATCAATCGGTAATCCAGCTCTCTTCTGTAAAGGGATTTCTTATGCGAAACTTTCCCGCCAGATGTCATGACAGTTCTTTTTGTGACTCCATTGTTTTGCCTTCCGTTGCCATTTTATACGCATAGAATTTGAAGAATAACTAGTTGATAATATGATACATTTTAGTTTTAATGCGTTTGTAACAGCCTATTGTGTGTTATTTGACCAAAATAGAAAAATGATCCCACATGGTACCTGTCCGCTATCTGTTGGTGCTGGTTCAGGATAAACAATGTTTCAAAGCTTTGGAATTTTTTATTGGGTAGAGAGAAAATGCTGAACCCACAAAATTCCCAAGAAAAGAAGAACAAAGATTTAGAAGATCTTAGATCCTTATTGGGAGTCCAGCACATGCGCTCTGTTCACTAAAGTCAACTGACAGAGATATTTATGAATATTCATGTTAGAACATATAATAAAGTTATAATAATTATCGTCGAACATATACAGTCATACGCAACTCGCCTATAATGGTAATTAAGACACTAGTATGGAAATTATAAAACTCGCCCTGGCTCTCTTTATAAAAATACTCGTGTGTTAATTGTTGCCATTACAGGCTCGTTTCTTAATGTACTATTTCTGGTTTAGGGAATAACTCCCATTACAATTTGGGTACAAACGTGTTGACCGACTGAATACCATTTACTGTATACTTCGTTTACCAAAACTTCATTGAAAATGATAGTCTACTATAGTCATCCAAATTACGCAGTTTATCAGACACGTAGGATATGGAACTAATGATCAAGATGTTTCGAGCACTCTGAATAACGTAAGAATTACAAACAATATCAGTGTACGATGAAAATCCCGTTGAGCTTAAGGTCAAATACAAGTGGGACACTCAAGCCATGAAGGTCTAGGATGCAAACGAAGGCAGTACGACCTTAAGGCTTAATACCAGCATCTCCTACCTTCAGCCAATCCCACTACTAAAACACTAAGTGATAGCAATTATCAATTACATCCACTCTCTAATGGCCAGGAGGAATAATGATCGCGACCTAGAAAGCAAAATTTGACTACCGGAAGGTCCATCAGAGATACAAATTCCACTTATGTGGTGTGCTTAAGTTCGGTTGGTTAGTTGGTCCCTCAGATTTGGGGCTGCGACAACGCAGTCATGTAGCCCCGTGTACTTTGGGTGTGTGTAGAATCTGTCTGATAACCGGTGTTAATTATGATGACTTTATTAGTGTGAGTTATCTGTTTTCAATTCAAGTGAGGACAGCAGACATTACATTTTTTCAAGTAGTTCTTACTTTCGCCGCCAAACGCCACCGTCAACGACTACTAGTTCAAAACTTGATTATCAGATGCCACCACAGTCGGCTCCTGGCGACGAACGTCGGAACATAAGAGTGTTTGTCCAATGTGTAACCTATATATAATTTAGCTTCACACAGGTGTAATTAGTGGAAGGATCTTTAACATGTCATAAATCTATGACATAGGACCGCCGGGTTTACTTCCCCTCCAGTGCTTAAGTTCTAAGGATACAAAGGCTACGTAGAGTTCGCTTACTGTAACGTTGCACTTTTTTGATACCGTAACTTTCATAAGGAAAGACTCAATTTATAACCTGTAGTCCATAATAAATATATACATGTTTTAATCACATGTACGTTTTTTCAGGTTATTTTTCGCTTGTCCCAGTAATTGGGACTATAATGGGAACATATTATGTCGGCCAGACTAAAAGTTTCCTGATCAAACTGAAGAACCACGTGCTCATGGTATGGGTGTGCGGTTGGTAATGGACGCATTACCGTGTTCATCCTCCTGAGCAAATAACGAGGTTGTTTTGATACCCACGTCCAGCACCTGAGATGAGATTTCCTGCGGTTTCTCACGTCTACTCTTTATCTGACTTGTGTGGTCTTGAGGAATGTATTGAGACTCCAGATCCAATGATCCTGGGTTCGATTACTGGCTGTACCAAGACATTTCAAATTTGGTCTGAGTGTTGGAATGGGGTACGTTGCAACATCGTGAGGCAAAACTGAGAAAAGATGCGTTGAATTCCCACGATAGATGTCGTAGAGGTGGTTTTTCGTGGCTTCCAACATCTACTCCTTCCAAATGTCAGGATGGTTCATAACGTAAGGTCACTGCAGTCTTATTCAAAATTCCAAACTTAATTGTAATTACACAGATCATTACAGCCATCACATTGACACAGGTTATCAGACAGATTCTACACACACCTAAGTACACCAGGCTACATGACCGTGATGTTGCAAAGCACTTAAATTAATCAAGAACGTCACTTCTCGTTTAGCAAATGCCAAGATGCTTCTTAACATAGGACCCTGGTCACTTCCTTCCCACTCCTAAACTCAATTAAAATTACACACACTGTAACTGAAACCTCAATAACCTAGACCAGTGGTTCCCAACAAAAAATTTCCAAGTACCCCCTCTTCCAGTAGCTATAATGAGAAGGACCCCCACTAATTCCTAAACCTATACTATATAGTCTTTAATTCTAATGAGCTAATTCAATGTAATACAAATGGTCTATATTTTGACCTTGCTATTTCATATCACTTAAAAAGAGCCTAATTAAGAGTGTTATTATTTAATTTGTTTTGGAAATTACGGTTGACATTTTGAGAAAAAAGATTAAGCTGAACATTTTTTGTTCAGTCTTGCCTTTATTGTTATTGTTTAATTCTCGATTTTTGCTCAATTTTTTTTTTCAAATGTAGTTTTTTGCTGACAAAATCCTTAAAATAATTTGGAGTTTGAATTGAAAATTTAAGAAAAAAATAAAACCTCGGAGTGTATTGCTCTTTTAAGAATATTGCAATTAAAATTGCATGAATTTAGAAAAAATATGAAGAAAATATGTAAAAAACAATTTTATACAAAATAATGATTTATTTGTGGAAATACATATTATGTCCATCGGTACACAGTTTTAATTTTTAGTTCTTAATGAGATGAGTTGAATCTAATCTTTGAGTCCATTATTTCTGAAATGTTTGGTTCCAAATTTGATATTTTCACTCTGAAATCCGACTGCATGTCGAGCCGATTCCTGTATTTGTTTTTCATGTAACACATTGAGGAAAATGCTTTTTCACAACGATAGGTAATTGCAAATGGAAGGATCTTCTCATTGCCTTATCTCCAATTTCTTTGTAGTCTTTGCGTACTGTTGCCCAGAAGTCTGCAATTCTTTCAACATTAAAACTGTTTTTCATTGTACCACAGCTCGAAATATCCACAAGTTGATCTTGTTCTACTTCTGTGAGGCCTTGGATTTTTTCTATTACTTGACAGCTGAAGGGATTTCGAATCCAACTATCGTCAGGGTCAGATTCAGGGAAATATTCCCTAAACGTAGTGGCTAGGCTGCGTAGATTCTCGGCTATGTTGCTCTTTATATGGTCAGGCAAACTCTCCTCTGAAGACTCCAAGAATTGTTTCAAAGTAGGGAAGTTAGTAAATGACTCTTTTTCAATCCGTGCCGCCCAGATCTGACACTTTTTTTTTACCATAGCACTAATTTTATCTTCTACTTTGAACATATCTACATTGTTCCCTTGCAAACATAAGTTTAACACATTCAAGTGTTCAAAGACATCAGCTAAGTAGGCAGTTGAGCAAAGCCAAGAAACGTCAGTGAGAAAATCTGCGTACTTGGTGTCAAGAAGGAAGATACGAACCTCATCTCTAAGTTCAAAGAATCTTGTCAAGATCCTACCTCGAGAGAGCCATCTTACTTCCGTATGAATAAGAAGCTGTTCATGCTCAGTGCCAATTTCTATGTATAACAAAGAAAATAATCTGGATTTCAGAGGACGAGTTTTAATGTAGTTAATGATTTGAACCACTTCGTTAAGTATCTTCTGCAAAAGTTCTGGCAATCTTTTGGCTACTATGGCTTCACGATGAGTACAACAGTGTGTCCATTTCACCTCAGGAGCTACTGCTTTGATACGAGCTTGAAGTCCCGTTTTGTTACCAGCCGTTGATTTTGCTCCATCCGTAGACAAGCCCACACGCTTTGTCCAGGAGATGTCATGTTTACTGAAAAAATCATTCAGTGCAGTAAAAATATCTTCTGATGTTGTGTGAAGTAGTTCGCACGAAAAAAGAAAATCTTCGAATATCTGGTCCTCCCACAAAACTCCTGTGAAAACCAACATAATTGATTTTTTTGATATGTCTGTGCTTTCATCCAATTGTAGAGCATACATATCACTCATGCAAAGTCTGACCAGCAACGTTTCTTCAATATTATTGGCCATATCAGTAATTCGTCGTTGGACAGTATTGTTAGAGAGCGGAACAGTACCTATTAGCTTAGCAGCTGCATCACCTAACATTCTCTTGCATAAAATTATTGCTGATGACAGTATAAGTTCTTCAGCAATTGTATGTTTTTTTCCACATTTTGCGACAAGTTGAGATACCTCATAAGATGCAAGGGTTGCATTTTCATTTACATTTACACCAGAGTGTTTAGTAATGTTTTCACGAGATCTTTTAAGTTCTCCTAATTTCTTTTTGACTTATTCTTGTGTTCTTGATGTTTTGTTTCAAGATGTCGACGGAGTTTTGCTGGCTTCATACACTCATTCGAAAGGCTTTCGTAGCAAATAACACATTGAGGTTTAGGCTGATGCTCAGGTCCAGTGAAAGTGAAGCCAATTTCCAAGTAATCAGAGTTGTACTTTCTAAGTTTTGCAGTAGACTTAACACTGACCTTAGATGAGTTAGGTTCAAGAGACGGTGGAGAGTTGGGTTCAAGAGACACTAACAAGTTCGGTTCGAGAGTCATCAGACATATTAACTTCAACATCAAATTCGTCTTCATCCGTAGGCCTATCTCGTTTTAACGATCCACTTTTCAACCAACGATCCATTTTTAATCACTGTACGCTTACTCGAACTTTCCGCAAAACATAGCTTTACAAACACTAACTATTTTACGAAAACACTCTTGTAAACAACACATTCTGTGACAGCACTAGCAATAAACTAACAATGGCCGACTGTCGTCTGAAATGCGAGTTGGCTGTGTAAGTGACTCACTTGTTGGCTGCAAACAGTGGCGCGCCCCCTTCGGCACGAGCGGTAAACTACGTAGTTCAGTAGCGCTGCGCGTGGCTGGATCGCGAACCTCCACCGCTCTTCACTCATTCAACTGTCAACCCCACGGGCTACCGGCCCAGCACTAGGCACCCGGTGGCAGCGCCAGTGACTCCGACTCTTGACACTGTTCTGAACCACTTCTGTTTGATGAGATGCTCCAAGACATCAAGCCGGAACTGCTCAATTGTTGGAGCTGCTCCAGCAATTCCGGCACTTTTACACGCAAAAGTTAGTATTTTTTAAGGTACTCAGAAAGCTGCAATACTGAAAATCTGTTACTGAACCAAATATATTTTACTCTAATATCTGCGGACCCCTTCGGCATGGCTTGCGGACCCCCAGGGGTCCGCGGACCACCTGTTGGGAACCACTGACCTAGACCCTACAGACAATTCCACACACAGCCAAGTACACGAGGTTAATGGCCACGCTGTTCAAGCCATTAAGTACAACAACAAAAAAGCAATGAAGTGAGTTTTGTTTTTAAGCCCTCTCAAATGGCGACCACTTGCGGGAAGTCGTTTGGTCAAGACTGCCTGAATGCACCGTACGTGCATGTGAAGATCCAAGAGTTAGGTAAACATTGATTAGACACTCACTCATTACACATTCTGCTCGCATCATTTGATTTGCGTTTGCATGAAGCATTAGGAAGGTCACAGCTGGTTTGACCTATGCGTATAAATGTTTGTGGACGTGTTGGAGTCAGACAGGCGTTTATAATTGCTTCTCAGACATTTGAGCGAGTCATGAGATTAATTATGCTGGCCACTCTATCCGTAATAAGCCACGAGGCTACCAGTGAAATGTGTCAACGTACCTACTACACGTCCAAAAATTAGTACACAACGGTGCTTAGGGCTGATGAAACATTCTATGAATATAGCTTCCTCATTACACTTAGGACATGGGGAGGTCAATATTATACTTCCTTACTCAATCACTATTTCTCGTATTGTCTTCGAACGTCAAGGAAGATTATTACCGTGTTAATAGTCCTTTACCAGTGTTACCTTAGTTAACGAACTTGCAAATGCTCTTCAGTCGGTCAACACAATTGTAGCATTCATGGATTAGTTTAGAGCAAGGAGGTTGACCGTTTACGTGTCAATTTGGGATTGTTTAGCCTAGCAGGCTTGTTGATAATAATAAAAGTTTTCTATGTAAGGGGTCTTAGAGCGTCGGTTTCTTAAGAGCTGTATTTTTTATTCTGTTAAATATTGTAAATATCTTCACCCACATTATCGTAGACATAGGCTAGATTTAAAGCGTGAGTGCAAAGGATCTGATCATGATCGCTTGACGAACAAAACTAATAATCCAAGTGAATTTATTAATCTCATGTATATTTTTTCAGATTTTGGAAATAACACCCAATACAATCGTGTTGACCGACTGAAAATTATTAAAATATTTTCAAGGATGAGTAGTGCAATGAACTTCGTGTTGTTAAAATAGATAGTTACTCAAGTCAACAACACTAGAATATAATCACTCGTACACACCCTCATGGCGTAGCCAAAACTGCAATGGAAAGTTGCAGCAACATAGCAACCGGTGCGATGGTTCGAATCGCGGTGCTGACAGTGACCTATTTTATCCACACTCCCTCTAGGCAAATGCCGAGATGACGCCTCATTTCAAGGCCCAGGGTACTTACTTCAATACCTTGCCCTTATAAGAACTATTACACACACACACTTCTACAGCCACCACAGAAACGCAGGTTATCAAACAATTCCATCGCCCACGCACAAGAAGCTGATAATCAATATGTACCTAACCCATAATACTAATCAGCAACAGCAGTATGATCACGAGGTCTCACACGGTGAATCTCCCGCTCTCGCTGAAACAATGCCCCTATGTTGGTCAGTAGAAATAAATAAATAAATAAATAAATAAATCATCATCATCATCATTTATTGCATGTGACAGGCCATTAAGACCCATAGCAGAAAAAACAAGGGTATACAATTCTTGATTACAATATAAATAGCAAGCATAACATAATACAGGCTATAACATTGTACTTCATAACAGGAAGAATGATTTCAGCTTCTCAAATAATGGTGGCATATATTAGACCAACGATTTCTATCCCTGGCATCTTCCATACTTGCATCTGGATCTACCTGGTTCAGTGCCAACATAACTCGATCTATCCATCTCGTTCTTGGTCGACCTCTTGGACGTTTTCCCGTTGGCTGAAAATTGAACACACGATTCGGGAGAGTACCTTCTGCTCTGATAATGTGTCCTAACCATTGTAATCGTCTTCTCTCTATCTCTCTACTGATGTCTGCCTTTTTATAACGTCGATATAACTCCTCTTTACTCCGTCTTTCCCAACTGTCAGTTTCTGGGCAGTATTTTGGGCCATAGATTTTCCGCAGCATTTTTCTTTCAAATGCACATATACGTTCTTCAAAAGTTCTTGGAGTCGCCCACGTTTCACAACCATACATTAAAACAGGTCGTACTAGGGTCATGTATAGGTGGATCTTGTTTTCCTGAGATATTAGACGTGAAGTGAAAATTCGATTCATGCCATAGGAAACATGAGTAGCGTTGGTGATTCTTTGTCTTATTTCCTTTTCTATTTCACTTTTGTTTGACAATATTGATCCTAAATATTTGAATGATTCAACTGTCTCAAATTTGTGCATTCCAACGTCAATAGCGATCGGAATATTCTGTCGACGTGATATAATCATGTATTTTATTTTCGATTCATTAACCACCAACCCCATTTTCTTTGCTTCCAGTAGGAATCTTGATGTATCAGTCGTTACCTGATACAAAGTGTTCCCCATGATCACCACATCATCAGCAAATGCAAGAATTATGTCGGATCCGACCATCTCCATTTCCCTATTCCAACCAGTTCCACGTTTAATCTTTTCCAATGCTATATTGAAAAGGACTGGGGATAGAGGATCTCCTTGTCTTAGTCCACTTTGAACGCTAAAGGATTCTGATTCTTGATTTGCAAAACGCACCTGGCATCTAGAGTCCGAGTAACAGGTCTTGATCAACCTTATGTACTTCATTGGAATGCCCATCTCGTGCATAGCCGTCCATAATACTATACGGTTTATACTGTCATAGGCCTGACGAAAATCAATAAAGATTAAATGCAATTCCTTGTCAAATTCGTAGAATTTCTCCATGAGTTGCCTCAATGTAAAGATGTGGTCGATAGTAGACCGACCAGATACAAAACCACATTGATATGAGCCTATAATGTCTCCCAAAAATGGCCTAAGTCGATTCATAAGCAGTGAGGTAAAAATTTTATATCCTATCTCGAGTAAGGCAATCCCTCGGTAGTTAGAAGGTTATGTGGCATCACCTTTCTTAAAAATGGGGCATATCACGGCTCTTTTCCACTCACTTGGAATAACTTCTTTCCTCCAAATATTAACAATTAATTGTTGCAGATTTTCCATTAACACTGCTCCACCATACCTAATCAACTCGGCAGTAATTCCACTTCCTCCCGGAGCTTTGTTGTGCTTTAGAGATTCCACAATATGTCTTATCTCATCAATAGTTGGCTCAGGTACTTGCATTTCCGCCGTCATCATTGGCACCAGTGCATTTATAGCATCCATCTCAACATGAACATTTAGTAACTGATCAAAATGTTTTCCAAATAGATCTGCCTGTTCTTCAGGAGGTACAATTTCTCCATCTTCGTCCTTTAGTATTAGTGTATGTTGCTTGTAGATTCCCCGCGCAGGGTTAACCATTCTAAAGAAGGATCTCGATGCTTTCTTGGATTCCTCTATTGCTGTCAGTAGTGCCTTACCATGATCCCGTTTTTTCTGTCGGATGAGTCGATATGTCATACGTCTCACTTCCATATACGCTGCATTATTATCTTCCGATGGATATTTCACCCATTGCAATCTTTTTATTGTTCTGTTTTTCACTGCGACTTGACACTCATTATCAAACCAGGGTTTGTTTTTGGTTTTTGGTCGCTGTCCCAAAACTTCATTTGCACTTTGTAGAACTGCTCTCCGCAAAACAGACCACTGCCCTTCCACATCTTCTAATGTATTTGATGTATATAGACACTCCTTGATTCTATCTTGATATTCTTCCCTCACAGACGTAAGGGCCAATTTATCTTTGTCCGGGATGACCATTTCTTGCTTTCGCTTTCGCCATTTGGTAGACAGCTTGAGGCGCAATTTCATTACTACTAGAAGATGATCTGAATTCATATCCGCTCCACGGAATGTTCGTACTTGTTCAACACACCCACGATGTGTACCATCTACTATTATGTGATCAATCTGATTCCTCGTATCTCCACCTGGTGATATCCATGTTGCTTTATGTATTTCTTTACGTGGAAAATATGTGCTGCTGATGACCATTCTTCTGTCATATGCAAATGTGATCATTTTGATACCATTTTCATTGCTATTGACATGGAGACTATCTGGTCCGATGGTTGGACGATATTCGTCTTCACGTCCAACTTGTGCATTAAAGTCACCCAGTATGAGACGAATAGCATGTTTTGGTAAATGATCTACAGTAGATTCCAATTCTGCATAAAAGTTGTTTTTCACCTCCTCCTCCGTATCTTCTGATGGTGCATGACAATTTACAACACATATCTTATATGGGGATGCTTTCAAGATCAGTGCACAAATTCGATCATTTATGGGCATCCACTTACTTACAGCAGAAGATATCTTATTATGTACAACAATTCCAACTCCCGAAGTCCATTCAGGTCGATCTTCGTTACTATTAAACATCATATATTGATTTCCAACATTCATGATCCCTTTCGGTAGTCTTGTCTCTTGGACTGCTGTTAGTATACACCCGTAATTACCCAGCACTGATTCCAGCTGCTTCATTCCTCCTGTCATGATTGACCTAACATTCCATGTACCAATTCGAAAACCAATCAGTCCTTTAATAAAGCCTTTGCCGTCAACCTTGAGATCATTCCTGTATTTTCCTTTATTTCTTTCTTTGATAAGTGTAATTTAAAACTATCAGGATATCAGCCTGATGAGCTCGAGTCCAGTGGTGGGGTTGCCACCTACGGTTTCTGGACCACCGGGTTTGTTATCAATGTGCCTTCTTCTAGACAGGTTGCTTTCACTGCAGCTTAAAGTGCCCCATCTACACTTACCCCAACCTGGGGTCCAGGTTCTATGCCATTGTCCTTCTGTAGAATCTTCTGCCTTTAGGAACGGTTTCCCCTTCCAAGGACATAGAAAGTGCCCTAACCCCTAACAGCACAACCATCAACTATAAGTGACCGTTGGCCAAATATAGGGGAGACTCCTTATCCCGTTGACATAATACAAAAAGGATATCTATTAAAAAAGCTTCATATAAAATTTGCTATCAATACAAAAGATCATACAAAAAGTAGGAATCACCAGCTACTTCAAGGAGAAAGGGTGTACACATAACCTAAAAATAAATAAATAAATAAATAAATCAATAAGTAAATAAATAAGGTAAATGAATGAATACATAAATAAAAAATAAATAAATAAACATAAATTAAATAATAATTAAATAAATGAATGGATAAAAAAAACAATTTCAAAAAATGTACAAGCCGTATAAACAGAAGGTATATGCAATAGTTAAATGTCTAACGAATACAGGTGTATGATTCAGGAGTATACATTATCTGCCCTGATGAAATACAGAAGGTTTAAATTTTATTTTTGTGTAACATTTTACGTTTCTCGTGTACGTAATTTCATTTAACTTCCTTCATTTTGTATTTGTCTGGATTAACTGGTTTATCTGGTAAGACCATTTTGAAGATCCATGCAATAATATTTGTGGCATGACTTCGATGTCAGTTTGTATTTTAAAACTGCATTCTCAAATATCTGTAGATATGTCACCTAATTCGTCGGTAGTGGTTAAAATGTATATGATAATACAATGCTGATCACAAATTCAAGAATTTCATATGCGTTGTGTGTAGCGTCTGAATGAGGCAACATCATGCTGTTACTTGTTTATTCAGGCTATGAAAGTAATAAGGAAACTAGAAGAACTGAAAAAGAAACCTTAAGTTATTGCAGTGATGAGTAATGAGGATGTGAATAGAGAGGTCACGCTAGTTACCTACCATGACCGCATGTAAATCAAGAAGATGCCAACACTCTTTGATGGCCACCTCATGGTATAATGGCTAGTATTCTGAGGTCCGGTTTCGATTCCTGGCTCTACAAATAAATTTAATTGTGGTCTGAGTGTTGTAACGCGGTATACTCAGCCTCTTGAGGAAAGACTGAGGAAAGGTGATTTCGATTCCCAAATCAGCTCTCCTAGAGTGATTTCCCAGTTCTACTCCAGGCAAATGTTGGGATTGTTCCTAGCTTAAGGACACGGCCGACTCCCTCCCAACCTCAATTACAAATACCCACTCTGCTACAACAAGTTGTTGTATAAGCCTTCCAACGTTAGGTGTAGCTTTGTTGCGAGACGGGACGTCTTGTGCTTTATCTCTTAAAGCCATTCCTGCTTTTTCTTGTCCTCTTTCTGTTGAAGCAAATGTTATTTCCAGCCACCCAGCGCTATCACTGTTATAACCAAGACAACGCGGGAATCATTCTCTCTCAGAATACATCGATATGTTTAAGTTCCGTGTATAACTGGATTTATAATACGTATTCTTTGAACATGCTGCAGTCAACTGACTTCTCGCCTGTGCCATCTTTTGAAGTTGTGTAGATATTTTAAAAAAATATTTATATTTCGTGGGCATCACGCTTTAATAATTCACAACAATACAATGCCACACTTTTAAGATAGTGTCGCTCATTGCAGGGTTGGTGTAGTAAGGCCGCGTCCGTTAATGGATGACATTGTGGGCTTTGGCAGAGTATTGTAGATCTATTTTATAGTAACTTTTTCCTTTTCATTGATCTGACGATGCTTGATTGACGAGCGAAACATGCCATCCTTTTAAGTCACACAAAGATGGTCATTATAATATCAATGGAACAAAACTACGTTCAATGAACATTGAAACGACGGAAACTTGTAATGTTACGTGACTCAAGCTCTCGGATCATCGTTTCCTGCAATTAATTTGTATGTAGGATCCTAACCATTGGACGTGACATTGAAACTTAAAAGAATATGCATGCACTTCCCCGGATTAGTTCCAAACGCGCCTGGGCACACCCCTTTTCCATGAATAGTTTTCAAAAGTATGTTAAGGAATAAAAATTTGAATTTGATTCCAACGATCTTTTGAGCAGTAAGACTTGTGATTCCTAATATGAAAATATTTTGACAGCCTATTTCAACTTTAAAAAATTCATCTCGGCACGCCGGAAGGCGGAGGTAGATTTCACCGGACAAACTTAGGGATAGGTGAAAATAGGCAGAATATGCAGGTTTTCGTAGACCTCAATTTTTGCGAGAAAGTATTTTACAATTGGAGCTTAATTAATTCGTCCTTTTATGCATATTTTTACCATTCTATTGTCTTATGGGGACGGTAACCTTCTCGTCATTTGGGGTCCATTTTTAGTCTATTTTCAATTTTGAAAAAAAAAATAGGCTTATGAGATCACCTTTCGTCCGTGTGTATGTGCGTGTGCGTGTGTGTGTGTGTGTGAGGAGTGTGTGTGTGTGTGTGTGTCCCTAATAACTTCTAAACGGCTGGAGCTATTTCAATGAAACTCGGTAAGTTCATAGCACTATTCCGGACGACCCCGACCGTACCCTTCACATTTTGTTACGTCTCACCAATCCAACATGGCGGCTGTGCGAAATATTACACCAGCATTCAATATCTCCGAAACTATTCCCGATATCACCCTGGAATGTTTTACGGTGATAAAGGGAACTACTAGAAGTTCATCTAGGTGACTTTTGAAAAACTGGTAACTACAAAACCAACATGGCGGCTACACGAATTTGCGAATTTTAAATGGACGTTTCTCGCGATTTAACCAACCAAACGCAATAAAACTTGGTGCAATATATGTTTATACACATTGTAATGCACAGACATCTAACTTGGTTCAATTGCTTACATAACCACAAGATGCCGGATGTGCGAAATATTTCACCGGCATTCCATATCTCTGAAACTATTAGCGGTATTACCCTGAAATATTGTACGGAGATAAAGGGCACTACTGGACGTTTATCTATAAGACTTTAAAAAACCGGTTAACTACAAAACGAACATGGCGGCCAAGCGAATTTGAAAATTTTAAATAGACCTTTCTCGCGATTTAATGTTCCAACCGCAATGAAATCTGGCACAGGAAATGTTTAGGCCTATACACATTGTTATACACTGGTATCTAATTTAGTTCAATTGTGTACATAACCTCAAGACGGCGGCTTTGCGAAATTTAAAATTAAGTTTTTATTTCTTGTGTCATAATCATGCAATCGAAGTGAAAGTTTGAATGATGAACCTACGCAATAATTTTCCTTTAATGGTACATGACTCTATCTATGGCCTATACATTTAACAATCCAACACGGCTCTGAATATCTACGAATCTATTATAGCAATCAAACTGAATTTTTATGTTCATCGGGGCTATGAACTTAAGTTCACCTATAGGACTTTAAATAACCTGGTGATCACAAATCCAACATGGCGGCGACGCGAAGTATAAATATTCACATGGACGTTTCTCGCAATTTAACCATCCGAGTGCAGTAAAACTAGGTACAGTAAATCCTTATACGAATGTTAATCCACTGGCATCTAATTTATTTCAATTGTTTCCATAATCTCAAGATGGCAGCTGTGCGAAATTATAAAATCTCCTTGTTACTTCTTGTGTCCTAATCATGCGATTGAAGTATGAATGCTACACGTACACAATAATCTTCATGTAACAGTACTCTAGGACCTACATATATAAAATCCAACATATCGAACATCCGAAATATTTAGTCGGTTCTCAAAATCTACGAATCTATTACAGCAATCAAACTGAAATTTTGTATGTTGATAGAGGCAATTAACATAAGTAGGATATATGAAAATAGGCTGTATAGTTCTTCACGGAACTACTTATTATACTTGTGGTCACACTGTCTTTATGCAAGGTTTGGAACTGATGTGTAACTATCTAACTGTCTGTTAGTTCTTCACGTAAAATTTTATCTCCTCAGTTTAGGGGCTGCGACAACGCAATCATGTAGCCCCGTGTACTTTGGGTGTGTGTATTTATTTATTTATTTATCATATGGCATACATGAAAATTATTTACAATTTAACATCAAGTTCCGAAACGTAATGAAGTGCCTATGGTGTCCCTAGGAAGAAGTCGCTGAAGTCACCACCGTATGATGTTTGTGGGCATTCCTGAACTAGGTGCCGAACAGTCTGTTTCAGTACCGCACTCGCAACATGGCGAAGAAATTTTCCTCCACTTGTACAGGAGATCGCCGCATACACCGTGATTGGTCCGGATTCTACTTAATTTTGACCAGGTCTTTCTAGGCTGAGTGAACCCTGGCACCTTCTCAATTATGCATGGCATTACTGTACTCTCTGGAAGGGCAAACGAATTCCAATCAGAAGACCATCTCTCAGTCAGGTTGAATTTGTTAGTTGCAAGATTCTCCGCTGTGCAGATAGGTGGATGTCTTGAACGTAATCGTTTCACATGTAGATCACCTATGTCTCCATGGATTAGTAGTGGTTTGTTGGTCTGGATCTTTCTATATTCTCTTATCAAAATGTTGCATCGCCGCAAATGAGGTGGTGGGATGTGGCTGAGAATAGGAAGCCATTGTGTAGGAGTTGACGTAATTGTTCCTGTTATCATGCGCATGGTGTTATTCAATTGTACATCTATTAATCTTACATGCGGACTATTTATCCAGACAGGCGCACAATACTCAGCAACAGAATAAACTAAACCAAGAGCTGAGCAACGGAGAGTAGTTGCATTGGCACCCCCAGTGGTGCCACATAATTTCCGTAAGATGATGTTTCTTGTCTTCATTTTGGCAGAAGTCATTCGTAGGTGTTCTTTGAATGACAATGTTCTATCCAGTGTTATACCCAAATACTTGGAATGTATGTTATGGCGAAGGAGGATGTTATTGAAGTAAACCGTAAGTTCCCTTGTTTTCATTTTATTGTTCAGATGGAAGCAAGCAACTTCGGTCTTAGTTGTGCTTGGCTGAAGTCTCCATTTGCGAAAATAATCTCCCAGTGCAGAAAGATCATTTGTCAGCGTCTCTTCTGTACTTTCGAAACATGGATCTCTAGTAGCAATTGCCTAGTCGTCAGCATATCCAAACTTCCTCGATTTTGTGGGGGGCAAATCTGATATATAGCGGCTGAACAACAGTGAGGCAAGCACTGATCCTTGAGGAAGTCCATTATTTAATTTACTTGGTTTGCTAATTTCACTGCCCATGACGACCTGGAAGCTTCTATCATTCAGCATGTTGCTTACAAGACGAGCCAGTGTCTTACAAGGGATAACTTGAAGTAATTTATAAATTACACCCTCTCTCCAAACAGTGTCATAAGCTACATTAAGGTCTATAAATGCTACTGATGTTTTTTGGCGATTCTGGAACCCTGCCTCAATATAGGTGGTTAAGGAGAGAACTTGGTCCGAGCAACTCAGTTGTGGTCTAAATCCTGCTTGTTCTATGGGAATTACTTCAAGCACTTTTGAGGCGATTCTGTTCAAGATTAGTCTCTCAATTAACTTATAGCATACGCTCAACAATGAGATAGGTCTATAACTGTCTGGTCTGTCACTTGGTTTTCCAGGCTTCAGTATGGCAACGATCTTTGTCAATTTAAACAAACGAGGTAGCTTACCAGTCTGAACAATGTTAGTGGCTAGCTAGGATAGCCAAAGACGAGCATGCTTTCCTCTGTGTATCAAGAATTCGGGATGTATTCCATAAAATCCCGGTGCCTTACCGCTTTTTACATCTTTCAGCGCTGTGTCAATGTCCTGGATGGTGAAGGGTTTAGTGTATTCTGATCCAGAATTACTTGTGGCTTTGAGATTGGCCAATTCTTTCTTGATATATTTTGTGTGATTTCTGTCTCTAGCTGTTCGAGACATTGAAACTATATGGGAAGCAACCAATTTTGGAGTGACATTTTGATATCCACGGACAATAGGGGTACCTCCTCCAAGTTTTCTCAAGAGTGACCAGGCTATTATGATGGATTTACTGAAGTTATTAGTTTCTACGGTTTCAATCCACTTTTCCTTCCGAGCATTATCAAGGCTACCAAGTAGTTCTTCAGCGGTATCTTTTTCACCACTTGCCAGGAACTCTTGGTACAGCTTTTCACTTGTATCAGTCCATCCAGGAACATGTTCCTTCCTGAATCCTCTTGGAATGTGTTTTTTGGCTATGGTAATTACAGCTCCTACAAATCTACCATAGTTGTCACTCGTTGGAGGTATCCATCGGACATATTTATCTAGTTCTTCTGAGAAAGCTTTCCAGTCCGATTTTTTGAAGTTCCAGCGTGGGCGAGGATATGAAGTCACAAGGGGGATTTGTATTCCAACTTCAAGATAAACTGGGCGGTGTTGACTGTGCGGAAAAGCTGGTAGAACTTTCCGTGTAGTACACAATGGCCGATAGTTGTTGTCACAGGAAACAAACACCAGGTCCGGGTTATATTCCTGTTTCTATGCAGCTGATCTAAATGTACCTCTATCTTTTGCATCGAATACAAGATGGATGTTATGTTCTTCAGCCCAACTCATGAGATTTTCTCCATTGACATCAGAAAATTATACTTCCAATCTTCATGATGGCTATTAAAATCACCTATATAGACTGCAGGGTGATCTTGCACTTGAAGTACTTGAGGTGGCCATGTAGAGACTGGAGGCTTATAAACATTAGTTACTATAACCTCGCCAATCTTTATTACAACTGTATGAATATTGTCATCAACGTTAGCTTTTAACAGAGAAACGTTGTCAATGGTTCACCGCACATAGGTCGCTACACCATATGCATGGTGATATGTAGCTCCAAGTATATCATATCCTGGTATTCGTCCTCTTAAACGCAATTGGTCCTCATCTGCGACATGAGTTTCTTGGAGGACAACAACATCAATTTTTTCACATAATAAGAATTTTGACAAATATTGGCATTTTGATTTACTTATGCCTTCTACATTTAATTGATAAATTCTGAGTGTAGGTCCGATACATTTTCTTGAAACTTGTTGTTCGTTCTGAAAAGAAACTTTTGCATCAATCATTTCCATGCTTGATAGTCAGGAGATCACAAGGATAATCTGACAGCCTGATCGCTATTGCTCGTTTAGCACCACCCGGGGGTCACGTGTAGGGCAATTTGAGGTTATACCTACGGACGTGAGCTATGTTCAACCCCCGGGTGTGTGTAGAATCAGTCTGATAAACGGTGTTAATAGTGATGGTTGTATTAGTCTGTAATTCAGGTAAGGACTGCAGACTGTCAATTTCAAGTAGTAGTTCCTAATTTTGCTACCAAATACTACCGCCAACGACACCTAACTGTGAACTTGGCTACTAGATGCCACAGCAACCAGCTACTCGCAACGAACGTTGGAACTTCCCCTCCGAAGGAAAGCATACTGAGAGATTTTTAGCGCTCTTAGAAACTCCGACGATTTTGGCCGGCTTTGAACCCGCGACCATGGGCATAGAACTTCAGCATGCTACCAGTTACGTCACCGAAGCCTCTTCCCACAGAGTCGGATGGAAAACTGAATGTGATTTCGTGCAATGGCGTTGTCACGATAACGTCTGATGGCTCATCCCTCATCAATTTAGTTGCTGAAACAGCCACTTCTAAACTGGAAAGTCGAAATCGCTACCCATGAACTTCCAGACGATTCGGGTTGTTCAGAGAACTACTGCCTTCTGCATTAGTTTGTACAGTCGAGTATTCATATCCAGTTATTTAAGGCCTTGGAGCAAGGTACTTGGGATCACGCCCGTACTTAACACGTTCTACGTTCGTACATGCAATTTCCATTGTCTTTTGATAGGGCCGACCAACTCGCTATATTTGCTTTATTGGTATTATTATTATTATTATTATCTGCATATGGTACCGTACTAGTATTAAATCTTGGAAGTAGCTTTCCATGGTTTCCCACATCTACCCCAGGCAAATGCCGGGATGGTTCCTAACTTAAGGCCAAGGCCGCCTTCTTCCTAATCCTCACATGTATTACAAATACCCACATGACTACAGAAACAACAAAAACACAGGTTATCAGGCAAATTCTACCCACAACCATCTACCTGGGGCTAAATTACCAAAATCGCCAAGCCTCTCAATCAAACCATCAAGTATTTTACTTCCGTCTTAAATACTAGATCTGAACAGACTACTGTATTCCATTAACGTGCCCGCCAATGACACACCAGGGCTGACTATAGAAATTATTGTATAACTTACTTTAAATGAACATCAATCAATGAGTTCTACACTTACAAAGTAGCCTACACAATACTACCGCTCCTAACGTCCCAAGCCATTGCGTGCAATTTCGAAAACAACAACAGCAGTACAAATTTTCTTACGAGACGGGTATCGTTGTTCTCATAACAGGTGACACCACCCCTCTACCGGTAAGGTCAATGCTCCGATCACGTAACAACTTCCCCTCCGCGTGTCGTCCCAACTCGCTCCGCCTCGTTTCCCCAGACTGTCGCCACAGCTTTTGCTTGAGGAGTTTCCGAAAAACCTAAAAACATTGACTTTTTAATGGTTAATCTATAATTTAAAGATAGGTGACAAATATTTACCTAGGATGCTTAGAATAGTCTCTTCTATCATCAGTGTAAAGGACTTGCATTATATCAATTACACCCTGTATGTATATATATATATATACATAAATTATGTATAAACTTTTGAACTGACTGTGGTTTTGGGGTCTAGGGGATGTGAAACGTGAAGATATGTCGAAATTTTCCGGAAGTCGAAACATGGTACCCATTGCAATTGTTAGCTTTCTAATGAAATCTACCTAAAACGAATAGTCTACGACAAGTTTGAATACAACGAACCGCCCGCATGCGATGCACTCTAGTCGACATTTAAGGAAATGATACACTGTACCCGCTTAGCGGAGGATGTTTAGTCAGTACTCGGCTTAGCTACTCCGGTATCGGGGCGCGTTACGTTCCCTCCACCACTGACCTCACATCCGATATGTAAACACAATCAGGTTAACAAGATTTAGGAAAAACTGAACATTACAGTTATAAATTATTTATTCTTTAAAAGGAAATAATCAACTCAAAAACATATCAAAAATCATGATCACTTGGCATTGTCTCTTCAAATGTCAATCATAAAAATCACTATTTAAAAATCATCAAAATTCACTATAATGCCTTTTCATTGTTCTGTGAAGTTTTTTGAATGCTTTGTCTTGCTTAATTTATCACTTCCACAAACTATACCACTATTTAAGTTTTATTCTACTCAGGCGTCGAGCGCGCCTATCATTTTAGTCATCTAATTCGTCCAAGGCTTTGAATATTTACATTTTTCTTTATTTACCCTTTAGGGGTCCCTTTATTTGTTATATTTATATGACCTTTATTTTATTAAGTTATTTTGGTCTTTATAACAACTCTTCACAAAGCCTTAGGTTTTAAAATACAATACTTTACAAAAGTATGCAATGTCTATCGATCGAACCCTTAATCATCCAGTTACCATCCATGCATCTAGGCAATTTGCTTTGTGTTGTACTGTGCACCATGTTGTTTATTATAACCAGATCTTTATTTATAACAAAACTTCATTAGTTCTTAACCCATCATGTTATTATTTCTGAAAGAAGGAATTTATTTTACCAACAATTAAATATTTGACAAAATCCGTCAAATTGTATATAACATTTTCGAAATAGGCTCGGGATGATTGCTTTGATTCCCGCCTAATAATCCTACAATCAGATTAAGCTTGCACCTTTTATTAAAACTTTATCATTTTCATGTAGCAGTTTCCCTTTTAAACCAGTCTCTGCTAAACCTCACTTGACTATGGAAGTCATTAAGATGTCTCTCCTTCTCCCTCGCAAGAGGCAAGGTCACACACAGAAGGCTGTCCCCTTCTTCCGTTGGTACTTTAAAACGAGAGTTATGATGCTCGCCGGGCCTTCTTGCTTTACGCTAGTCTTACTATTCGACCACATGATTTCCAAGACTTAAAATTCATTTCAGAACGGATATTTGTTCCGTATTTTATTCATTATTGTTATTAATCTTTCGTTCCCAGGATATTAACATTTAATTCGGATAGGCTGTACTGTAGTTAATTGTTACAACTTCTTACGACGCTTATAACACAACTGTATGATGCCTCTTTACAATAATGCCTTCTCACAACAATACCTTACAACAACAATGCCAGGCTGTGATCCTTATCCTACAGCGGGACTTACATAATACTATCACATACGATGCTTCATTCGACTACATTTTTCGGTGGGAATTTGCACATCCACAATACACAACAATAATGCCAGGCTGGGATCTTTATCCTACAGCGGGACTTACATAACACTATCATATACGACGCTTCATTCGACTACAATTGGGTGGGAAATTTACTCATCCACGACGTACAATATGAGGCTACTTCATTACAACAATACTTCGGTGGGAAATTTACCTCCACGCATTTCAACGATACTTTCACTACATTTTCCATCTCGCGAATAAATATATCCTGGTTTCACGCACATTATATTCAGCTTGAAACTATATTTTTATTGTTCTTATTAGCACTTACGGTAATACAACTTGCTTGGATAAATTTTCACGATTCATTTACAGTATTATTTATATTGGCACGACTTCGGCCTTCCTTTTATTTATTTTATAACCTTGGCCTGATAACCTACAAGGTAACATATTCATTCTTGGGTATTTCGTTCCACCATTTATTTTGGACATTTATAACTTTATTAATTTATTAACATATTATTTCTCGCTCCATTTATTACTTTGAGTTCCTAAACACGGTCTTTAAATATAACTTTGTTTTCAGCTTGATCCTCATTATTTGTATTCTTAATATTTCATATTTTTAGCCAACTTTTCACATTTTGCAAAAATGAGGAAAAAGTAGACTTATGAGATCGATCCGGGAAAATGTGTGTCTGTCTGTCTGTCTGTCTGTCCTTCTGCCTGTCTGTCTGTGTTTGTGTCCCCCCCCTATCAACTCCTAAACGGCTGCAGCAATCAAAACCAAATTTAGTATGAGTAAAGATGTGCACCGGAATAGCTCACGTCCATATTTGAAAATGATGTCAGTGCTACCAACTGCTGAAAAAACGCACTAGAAATTTGAGCTCCATGTTGGATATCTTGCAAGGTATGCATGGGAGCTATTCCAAAATTGGCACACATGTAGATAATACTATTTACACTGTCATTTTGTTGAGTTATGCCGGAACATTTAGCACAATTTGTGTTTAAATATATAATGGCTCAACGGACAATATATATTTTTCTTTTGAAAATTATATATTCAATGCCAAGGTAAGGCATAATTGCTTTGGAGTGGAGTTTCGACTCCCATAGTGCACTGGCTTTGCTCGTGACGTGGATACACATGTATCAAATACGTCTTGCAAGGGCCTTCCCAGTGTGTACTAGACAGTGTCTTGGTGAGGTGTGCTTTAACCAACTGAAGAGCCCAATTGCACACCGGGGCGAAACACTGTCATTTTGTTGAGTTATGCCGCAACATTTAGCACAATTTGTGTTTAAATAAATACCAATATATAAGAAAGTATGCAAGCCAACAGCTTTAAGCTATGCACACGTATATTCTGACATTTTAGATTAATTTGGAGTAACTTATATACGTCAGTTCTACCAACATGATTATAAGCCTGCTGATAGTACCAACTTTTAGCCTATTTTCAATTTTGAAAAAATAGGCTTATGAGATCACCTTTTGTCCGTGTGTGTGTGCGTGTGTGTGTGTGTGTGATTCGTGTGTGTGTCCCCCCCCCCCCCCTAATAAAATCTAAACGGCAGGAGCGATTTCAATGAAACTCGGAAAGTTCATAGCACTATTCCCGACGACCTCGACCGTGCCCTTCAAATTTTGTTACGACTCACCAATCCAACATGGCGGCTGTGCGAAATATTTCACCAGCATTCAATATCTCCGAAACTATTACCGATATTACCCTGACATTTTCTATGGTGATAGAGGGAACTACTATAAGTTCACTGATGTGACTTTTGAAAACCTGGTAACTACAAAACCAACATGGCGGCCAAGCGAATTTGCGACTTTTAAATAGACGTTTCTCGCGATTTGACCAACCAAACGCAATGAAACTTGTTACAGTATATGTTTATATACATTGTAATGCACCGACATCAAACTTCGTTCAATTGTTTACATAATCACAAGATGGCGGATGTGCGAAATATTTCACCGGCATTCTATATCTCTGAAACTATTAGCGGTATCTCCCTAAAAATTTTTCCGGAGATAAAGGGCACTACTGGAAGTCCATCTATAAGATTTTCAAAAACCGGTTAACTACAAAACGAACATGGCGGCCAAGCGAATTTGAACATTTTAAATAGACCTTTCTCGCGATTTAATGTTCCAAGCGCACTGAAACCTGGTACAGGAAATATTTATACACATTGTAATCCACTGGTATCTAATTTAGTTCAATTGTTTACATAACCTCAAGATGGCGGCAGTGCGAATTTTAAAATTAAGTTTTTATTTCTTGTGATATAGTCATGCGATCGAAGTGAAAGTTTGAATAATGAACCTACGCAATAATTTTCTTTTAATGGTACATGACTCTATGGCCGATACCTTTAACAATCCAACATGGCGACCATCCGAAATATTTAGACGATACTGAATATCTACGAATCTATTTTAGCAATCAAACTGCATTTTTTAATGTTCATAGGGGCTATGAACTTAAGTTCACCTATAGGACTTTAAATAACCTGGTGATCACAAATCCAACATGGCGGTGACGCGAATTATAAATATTCACATGGTCGTTTCTCGCAATTTAACCATCCGCGTGCAGTGAAACTTGGTACAGTAAATCTTTATCCGAATGTTAATCCACTGGCATCTAATTTATTTCAATTGTTTCCATAACCTCAAGATGGCAGCTGTGAAAAATTTTTAAATCTCCTTGTTTTTTCTTGTGTCCTAATTATGCGATTGAAGTTTGAATACTACACGTTCACAATAATCTGCATGTAACAGTACATAACTCTAGGACCTACATATATAAAATCCAACATGGCGACCATGAGAAATATTTAGTCGGTTCTCAATATCTACGAATCTATTACAGCAATCAAACTGAAATTGTGTATGTTGATAGTGGCAATTAACATAAGTAGGATATATGAAAATAGGCTGTATAGTTCTTCACGGAACTACTTGTTAAATATATGTAACTTCTCTACTATCAGTTGGATTTCAACCAAATTTCGTATGTGCTATGTGTACCATAACAGATATGACTATAGGTATTGTTAAGAGCAATCAGGGCTGCCAACTGTTAATAAATGCTGTCTATATTCTTTTTACCCTAATATCAATATATCAGAAAGTATGCAAGCCAACAGCTCTATACATTGCACACGATAGCACCTGACATTCTAGATTAATTTGGAGTAATTAATACAATGCAGTGCTGCCAACATGATTCTATGCCTGCTGATATGTCCAATTTTAAAATACATGTAACTTCTATACTAACAAATGGATTTCATCCAAAATTGGCCCAACAAGATATCATAATAATTCAGATTATTTCTGACCAGCACACGCATGGTATTGTTGGCAACATGCTTTTACGCGTGCTGATAGATCCAGTGTCTAACTGCATGTAACGTCCATTGGACTTCAACCAAATTTTGTATTCTGTACCTTAAGAGGTGGAACTAAGAATATATTCAGTCACCAGGGCTGCCAACTGTAGTGCTCTATTAGGCTACATTATACCAGGTATATTTTGAACTAATTAGATATTTCAATATTACCAACTTAATTTTGTCATTATTTTAGATAGGTTCATATACTGGAGAATAATCATTGGCATGAAAAGTAGGCTGTATAGTTCTTTAGGGAACTTCTTGTTTAATCATTCCATTATAAGGCTCCATTCTTTCATTATTTGTTATCTGGTATAAATTTTAGCCATTATTATTAACTTATCCCTTCAATTTTTATAATTTTATTACGGTGCATATTTATTTCATAACTAGGCAACAATTTAAGCCATTTGAGTTATTATATTAATTCCTTCTTTCAAATTCGTTTATTGATCATATATTTCATTATCGGGTTTCCATTTCTTTATCTTTACTGATCCCAATAATGTTTTGTTTTCACCGAGGCGATCCTCGTGGTTAACAATTATCATCCTTTCCAACATATCATTTATTTGTACATTCATTTCATCAACGAATAAATCGTTAAACTCCCTAGTTGACGACCGATTCTCTTGATATCAGTACACAGTACAACAGCAAATATTAATGAAATTTCATTAACTCACCCGTGTGGTGACTCCATTCTTAGACAGGCTCACCCATCCGATTACATCTAATTATTCTTCATGGCACAACTTTTCGTGCATTGCACATCACTCTGATATAAGTCATTTTTACACATATTTAAACACATTATTTACCCTTGTAACATCACTATATCTAACACAACACAAATATATTTCTCTACATTAAATTATACTGCACTTATTTCTCTATATTTATTTACACTGCACTTATTTCGCTATATTTATTTACACTGCACTTATTTTTCTGCACCATATCTCAGTGATCTTCTACGTTCCTGTTGGTGATCCATATTTCGACGCCACCTCACCTCTGCTTCGGACGTGTAATAACTCGATCCTCTCTGAGCTCATACGCTGAATGTTAGTCCTTTCTCTATTCCTGTAGTATTTTATTTTGGCTTTCCGTATTACATGTCTATAAGCGAATAAGTGTCCTTCACTAATGTTTTTCGCTTATTTAATGGTTTCCTTACTCCGTGTTCTATCTGTCCGGATTGTTCACTTCTTATTACGTAGCTATAGTGCTTTGTTCGGGTTTCGAACCTACAATCCTCTTACTTATCTGACGATAATATTTTCTTTTACAACACGACGTGTTTTACGTTTCCCCTAAGGGAATGTCTTTCACGGTGTCTTTGTGAAATGTACTGTAGCATTACTAAAGTTTGTTGACTATGCTACCGATACTCGAACTCGTGGTTCTTTGACTCGGAGTCCTAGATTCCATCGAATCTCTGATAGATATTGTCACTTGACTTCGCTTTACTGTTCATAAAGAATTGTCCATGTTCTTGAACTGTTGACTTTCATCTTCGCGTAATGTGTTCATACTAGCCCGCACTTTTAGACTGTATTAATGTTCTTTTACTCAACGCGGCGTAACTTATTCTTGTCGCGATATTTACTTGATCCAGCGCCAAGCACTATAGTGATCACTTTGAAATGATTTTTCACGATTTATCGGGCAACAGTGCCATGCACACTTGAACTTTTGTTGAACTTAACCGTGAAATATGCTTGCGTTCCTAAATATTTATCTTTGAATAACGGTATAATGACCCGTGTGTTCCGTTACTGCGAACATGATGTACTGAATAATTTCTTGCGGCGATCCAGCGTATCGCCTCTAACGCGAGCTGGAGTATGACAAACACCACGACCTCTCAAAGGTTCGTTGTAGAACTGAGTAATTACTGACGTGATCCAGCACAGCGCGCCCCGCGCTGGCTTACGAACTGGATTGTGAGCTGTGTTGTTCCTCTGAACTCGCTCTCTATTTATTTGATTCCAAGCAAAATAAACTATTTTAACTTCATCTCCAAATTTATATTTTAAACCAATTATGGTATCTTCTTGAAAAAATATCCATCTAGAAGCTCGTGTTCCAAATGTTCCAATTATTTAAAGTTTTTCCAGATTCGATCGTGGGGATGTTTTAATTTAAATTAAATCAGCTCCTCTTTCTGTGTGGGAGTATATTTTTTATTCCCCTACTCTCCCTTTTGGGCTGGGTGAATTCCCTTTCGTAATCTGCTGACTTTGCTTTCTTATACTGCGCAATGTTTAATAACTTTTATTGTTCTAAAATTTTCCTTTCCCAAAATGAATGACTTTGACGGAGAGTTTTCTTAAAAAAATTGGTTATTTCTGGCTGATTTTAATTAATTTCTTTATTTCCTAGCTCCGCCTTCGCGCGGCGTTGTCAATTTCTTGATGAGTTTGCACTTTCTCCATGATATCTTGCATCTCTCTCTTACAGTTGGTTCTTCCCCTGGGTCTATTTTTAACTATGTGTAACCCTTTTCTTGCTGACTGTGCGGTGACATCACCTTTGCAGCTGCTATATTGCTCCATGATCCTTTATCAGCTATATGCGTCATTCATATGTGCTCTTAGCTATTAATCCTTGGTATCTTAAAAAGCCTTCAAAACTCTTGTATTCTTCTCATAAATGTTTCCGTTCCATCTGAAATTTCTTTAATTTGAACCTTGCACCAACCCTGTTGGGTACAATACTGGTATAACGGACAATGTCAACAAAATATCCTACATGCCGAAAAATCATTGTAGAAGGACGACGCAATGTTGACGATGATGATGATGATAATTGTGATTTTAAGAGGCGATCTGGCGATGAACTAGGAATTCTCTCGAATGCCTTATTGATTTTTGAATGGTGTTGCACAGTTCTATCAAAACAGATATTATCTGCAAGTTTTCAATCTATTATGTTACCTATTGAGAGATCGTCTTCAGAAAAAGCTGTGGAAAGTAATTTTAGCAGTTTGATTGTTCAGAGAGGATTTGAGAAACCAGCACGTTCATCCACATGGGTTGCTCCAAGTCTCAGGTGCGTATTGAAATGTATAAAGTTTCTCCCTCTACATAGAAGGCTCAAATGTATTTGGGGATGAAATAGCGTCATAAGTGTTCTCACTGTTAATCTACCTACACGGTTTTGCTACGTTTCATTTAAATCCGGAGATCATTGTGGTGCTCCCCTGCAGGCTAATATATTTGCATTATCATGGTACATTCAGTGGGTGTTTAGTAGGTTTCAGGGGATTTTTATCATCTGGTAACAAATAACTTCATTTACTATCATTCATTAAGCCTCCGTGGCTTAGGCGGCAGCACGCCGGCCTCTCACCGCTGGGTCCGTGGTTCAAATCCCGGTCACTCCATGTGAGATCTGTGCTGGACAAAACGGAGGCAGACAGGTTTTTCTCCGGGTACTCCGGTTTTCCCTGTCAAAATTTCATTCCGGCAACACTCTCCACTATCATTTCATTTCATCTGTCATTCATTTGATCATTGCCCCAGGAGAGTGCGTCAGGCCTCGGCAGCCGGCACAGTTCATATCCTCGCCGCTAGATGGGGGCTTCATTCATTCCATTCCTGACCCGGTCGGAGACTGGAAGCAGGCTGTGGATTTTCATTTCACTATCATTCATAGGAGAATACTTGCTATTTCGAGAATACGTTCCACTGCATTTTTCCCTTATAGGAGACACCGGTTCCCTGCCCTAAAAGGATAGACTGTCTCGAAATATCCTACATGCCGAAAAATCATTGTAGAAGTACGATGCAATTAACTATGAATTCTCTCGAATGCTTTATTTATTTTTGAATGAAGTTACACGGTTCTATCAAAACATTTTATCTGCAAGTTTTGAATCTATCAGGTTATCTATTGAGAGATGGCCTACATAATATACAGTTTAGTGTAGGGATTATTTTTATTTACTGATGAATAGTCCTTCCATTGGCCTCAGTGGCCATGTCCAAGATGGCGGGTTCAAACTTGGATGAAGTCACAATTTTAAGAGCGTTAAAACCCTTCAGTACGCCTTCCTTCAGAGGGGAAGTATATCCGGCGGGCCCATGTCATAGATTTTTCGCATGAAAGAGAACCTACCAGTACAATTGCTAGTGTGTAGCAAAATGTGTAGGTTGTTTGGTGAGAAATGCTCTATCAAGTTCCAACGTTCACCGCTGGGTGACAGTGGCGTTTGGTAGCCAAAGCTGGAACTACGTGAAATTGAACTTTCATTCATCTTCATTCATTTCATCTCTCGTGAGATTGGCGTCAGGAAAGGCATTTGGCTGTAGAAACCATTTTATCGCATCTCATCCCCGACCCCGTTGGAAACGGTATTAATAAGGGCTGGACAGAGAATGAATAGTCCTTCCAGGAAATTGAACTTTCTCTACCATGGGACAATATACCCATAAAGGTCAGGGTTCAGGTGCCAGCAATAAAAAAGTAGTTCCGTGAAGAACTATACAGCCTATTTTCATATTATATCCTTCTCATGTTAATTGCCTCTATCAACACACAAAATTTCAATTTGATTGTTGTGATAGATTCATAGATATTGAGAACCGTCTAAATATTTCAGATGGTCGCCAGGTTGGATTTTTATTTATGTATTAGTACATGAATATTATTGTGTACGTGTGCTATTCAGACTTCAATCGCATGATTAGGACACAAGAAGTAAAAACGAGATTTTAAAATTTCGCACAGCTGCCATCTTGTGGTTATGAAAACAATTGAAATTAATTAGATGCCAGTGGATTAACATTTGTATAAGCATTTAACGTCCAAAGTTGCACTCGGATGGTTAAATCGCGAGAAACGTCTCTTTAAATATTTATACTTCGCGTCACCGCCATGTTGGATTTGTGCTCACCAGGTTACTGAAAATCATATAGGTGAACTTATGTTCATAGTCTCTATAAACAAAAAAGTTCAGTTTGATTGCTGTGAAAGATTCGTAGATATTGAGAACCGTCAAAATATTTTCGGATGCTCGCCATATTGGATTGTTAGATGTATAGTCCATAGAGTTATGTAGGCCTACCATTAAAGGAAAATTATTGCGTAGCTTCATTATTCAAACTTTCACTTCGATCGCATGATTACCCCACACACGAAATAAAAAACTTAATTTTAAAATTCGCACAGCCGCCATCTTGAGATTATGTAAACAATTGAACTAAATTAGATGCCAGTGCATTACAATATGAATAATCATTTACTGTACCACATTTCACTGCCCTCAGATGGTTAAATCACGAGAAAAGTCAATTAAAATGTTTCAAATTCGCTTTGCCGCCATGTTCGTTTTGAACTTTACAGGTTTTTGAAAGTTACATAGATAAATTTGTAGCAGTGCCCTTTATCACCGTACAAAATTTCAGTGTGATATCATAAATAGTTTCGGAGATATTGAATGCCAGTGAAATCTTTCGTAAAGCCGCCATTTTGAGGTTATATAAACAATTGAACTAAATTAGACACCAGTGCATTATAATATGTATAAACATTTTCTGTGTAATGTTTCATTACGTTTGGATGGCTGAATCGCGAGAAAAGTCTATTTAAAAGTCTCAATTTCGCTTGGCCGCCATGTTGGTTTTGTAGTTACCAGGTTTTTGATAGTCTCATAGGTGAACTTCCAGTAGTTTCCTTTATCACCGTCCAAAATGTCAGGGTGATTTCGGTAATCGTTTCGGAGATACTGAATGCTGATGAAATATTTCGCACAGCCGCCATGTTGGATTGGTGAGACACAATAAAATTTGAAAGACATGGTCGGGGTCGGCCAGAATGGTGCTATGATCTCACCGAGGTTCATTGAAATCGCTCCAGTCGTTTAGAATTTATTAGGTGGGGGAGGGGCACACACACCATCACACACACACACACGCACACACAGACAGATACACGGACAAAAGGTGATCTCATAAGCCTATTTTTTTTTTTTCAGAAAATGAAAATAGGCTAAAAATACAGCAGTAGCCTGCATTATTTTTCTAATTTTTCTACTGGCGTCAGTGATATTACCGGGATAGTTATGATTCCGAAGAACACCATTGTCCATTATTTGTCAAGCCATAAACAGTCACATTCCTACTGCATATGCAGGTACGATGAAGTGGGATGCGCATTTATGTTAATGTGTGTAGTTCATTTCTCACTGTGTAAATTGCCATCAAGGAACTTCTACAGCTGCCATAAGTTTGTTTATAACATTGAGCACATTCCCGGAATGTGATCTTTCATTATAATTTCCTTGAAACGCTTCATCTAAAAAGATGAGTTATGAACAAGTTTGACCTCCTTATAGCTAGCCAAGTCAAAGTGGAAGAGCTTAATTTCTTCCTATCAAACATGGAAATTGCAGTAATTTTACATTTCCTATTGAAATATGCTCTGAATAAATCCTTTCGTGAAATAAGTTCCTCTTTTAATCACTCGCTGTATTTGCTGTAAGACGCCACTGTGCTGTCCTCATTACTTTTGTTTGTTTTGTGTGGCGGACAGAGAAATCAATGCAGACAAATATATATCAATGCTGGTTAACAAGAGTAGCAAAGAAATCAGCGACAGAGAACAGCGAACTACATACCAAAGTATACACTCTGTACCATTCTGCATGTTGTTTAATAATGTATACGGTATAAAATAAATTAATCGCACATCCTTACTTCAAATGTGCAATTTATGTTGTTACTTTAGTATTCAGTCTTTTGACTGGTTTGATGCAGCGATCCATGCCTCCCTGTCCTGAGCTAATCTTTTCACCTCTAAATAGCAACCACACCTTACATCCGAGGCATTCAGTTTAACATATTATAACCTTGGTCTACCCCTACAGTTCTTGTCCTCGACCCTTCCTTCCATAAATAAATTTGCTATTCCTGGGTGTCTTAGCATGTGTCCTACCAACCCTTCTCTTCTCATCATTAGCAGTCACCACAAATATCTCTTCTCTCCTAATCGCCATAATACCTCTCCATATGTAACCCTAACTACCCATCTGTATTTCATCAATCTCCCGTAACACCACATTTCAAACGCTTCTATTCACCTCCTTTCGACTGCTACAACAGTCCACCTTTTCTCTTTCATAGAGTGCCATGCACCAGACAAAGGCTTTCAAAAATGACGTTCTAATACCTAAATCTATATTCGATTTCAACAATTTTTTTCTGCAGAAATGCTTTCCTTGCCTAATCAACCTATTTTTATATCCTCCTTGTTTCGTCCATCACTGTGTAACATATTGGTTACAGGAGTTTGAAGTTGTACGGCTCGCTTTACTGATGTCTTTTGTTTTAATCCATTTTACTGTGTTTTCATCCATCTCATTTTGCATGGTGTGGGATTTTGTTGGCTAGGAGTAAGTTATTTCAGTTGTTTGATGTATTTTCATTCTTGTCATTTTTAGATTATAAGTGGGTGATTATTTTAGTGTTATGCTTGGTTTATGTCATGCGAGGTGGTTCTGATATTTGGATCTTTGGTTGGGACTGCTTATGTGTGAACTGGTGTCATGGCGCTTGCAAGGAGTTAAAAATCCATAGAAGAATTATAGACTTGCAAGTTTGTTTGCTGCTGCTTTGGAACTACCGGAGATTCGATGTACTAGAGAGGAACGAGGTCGTCTAGGAAGACGGAGATATATGAAGTGTTATTGTTTGTTCCCAGAAGTGAACAATAAAGAGAGTTATACGGAATGATGGTCCCATAAAAAAGAAGGACGAGAAAGAAATGGTTATTGAACTAAACAAGTTGGAGATTATTATTATTATTATTATTATTATTATTATTATTATTATTATTATTATTTTCGAAACAGCGCACAATGTGCAAAATACAAAAAAGAGTACTGTACATTATTCCAATCCCAATTGGGTTATTGATACATTTATATGACTTTGTCGGCAATTTTTTGCATGATATCGAGAACAGCATTCACTGCATAGATCACACACACATTCTTCAGTTGGTTGGTGGAATCGCTTGTTTTGGCAGAACTTGTAGTGAAAGCCATGTGTAGCATATCGTGTCATTACATGTCGGAGTTCATAGTTTGCCTGTTTCCATTCGTCAGTCACTATTGCGTCAGTTGAGTAGAAATCATTCCAGATAGCGTTTTGCTTTTCTTTGAGGATTTGAAGGGCACTCTCATAGGCCTCGGTGCGCGGCAGTAGCATCTTCAATCTAATGTCTTCTATGTAGAACATTTCTTTTGTGAAGACATAAGTCAGTCTGGACAGCGCTGTCTTTCCGATACCCGAGTCTCCTTTCATATAGCGGGATTTGACTTTCTCTAATGTTAATAGGTCGTTTTCTTTTAGTTTGTCCCAAATTATGCCGATTCCGTAAGTCGCTATTGGTGCTCTGGCCGTTTTAAATAATGTCATAGTCTTTTTTTTTTTATTGAGAGTGTTTGGGGCTGCTGAATGTTGGAAATTGCTTTTATAGCTGCTGTTGCTCTTTCTTTCACATGAATGCTGAATGATGTCAGTGTGTTGGAGATTACGACATGCAGTCATTTTACTACGTCACTAAGGATTTGGATTCCTGTATCATGTATGTTCACGATAGCAGTCTAAAGTGGACGAATGTTATAAAATAACAGTCTTCTTGAGGCTATCGTTATTCCAAAGGAGTTGGCATAAACCAGAACTACGTTTCCCAGATTATGAGATTTTGTTGGTATTAATTTAAAGTTTTATAGCATATGTGTCAGAGTTTCATCATTCATCTCTGATCCCTCTACCACCACGTAAGGAACTCATAGATAAATCATATAATGTATACTAAAGGTTGCCTATTAACCATTGATACCGATTGGCAACAGTGTTACTCCACTACCCGAATAAATGAAACGTGACAACTGGTTATTTGGTTCCTAAGTAATAAGAATGTCCTACTTGAGTTAGATTTTCACCTGCCAATTTATACATTCTCTTATGTCTACATAGCCTATTTATAATGTTTACTTGATACATCATTTATATTCCGGACAGGGCAGGTGTACAGTCCGACAGCAGGACTGGGAAAGGACTGATATTATGGTCTTACGGTGGAGATTGTTGTTATACAGGGTGGACTATTATGGATATCTGCCCCTAAAGTCACGTAATTATGCTTCTGTGAAAATCGAAATTCAAAGTTCAAGAAATAGAAAATGAAGGTAAAGAAAATAACAAGTAGTTCATCGTCATCTTGGCCGACACGCCTAAGGATTTGAATGAGTTTTTGAATGGTATGGACTCCGTCTTGAGGAAAGAATTCATGATGAAAATTAATAAATGTAAAACAAAAATATTGGAATGCAGTCGCAATAAATCAGAAACCTCTATGAACATCAAATTGGCAGGGGAAAAACTAAAGGAAGTAGTTACTTAGGAAGCAAAATAACCAGTGATGGACGAAGCAAACAGGATATAAAAAGTAGGTTGGCTCAGGCAAAGAAAGCATTTCTACAGAAAAGGAATCTGTTGACATCGAATATAGATTTAGGTATTAGGAAGACATTTTTTAAAACCTTTGTCTGGAGCGTGGCACTCTATGGAAGTGAAACCTGGACTATTGGTGCAGCAGAAAAGAGGAGAATTGAAGCGTTTGAAATGTGGTGTTACAGGAGAATGATGAAGATCAGAAGGGTAGATAGGGTTACAAAAGAAGAGCTATTATGACGAGTGGGGGAGGAGAGATGTTTCTGGCGACTGCTAATGAAGAGAAGAGATAGGTTGGTAGGACACATACTAAGACACCCAGGAATGGCAAGCTTAGTTATGAAAGGAAGGGTCGAGGACAAGAACTGTAGGGGTAGACCAAGTTTAGAGTATGTTAAACAGATTGCCTCGGATGTAGGGTTTGGTAGTGAACCCGAGGGTATTATGCTGACTGATATCGAACGTGGATCTCAGAGATTGTGATCTCAGTATAAAGGTTCCACCAGGGAACGAACCCGAGATCTGCTGAGGGAGTTTCATGGTAAAAACCCCTAGAGAAAAGTGTATATTTAATCACTGGTGTAATTCCAGTTGATGATGACATTATTTATTAAAATAATGCAGGAAATTGAGCGAAATACAGCATTATTAGACTACTTGAAGTAGGCTATACTGGACACTTGGAGCACGAAAAGTGCAGAGTTTGACGTTTGACTAATCGGCCCAGAATTGTGGGAGGTGCAGCATGGAGCCACGTCAATCTTGCTGTCCTCGTTATGTCGTCTGGAGGAGGTTGGGGACTTGAATAATGACCCAGTTTTTCCCCGACTGAGAATGGATGTAAGAGTGGGGTGGGAAGATCCCCAGGAAAATCATTGATTACTCATGATTGGAGTAACACAATGATATGAGAGTGGCACACAGATGAATCTTTAGCCAGGAGGCTAATTTTAGAGCCTTTAATCTGCGAAATTGACGCACATTTAACGCAGTGCGGAAGAACAGGGACAATGGTTGTGCGTGGTTTGGTTTTAACGAGGTTGCCAGGGATTTCCCGTAAGATAGCGTCCCCACGCTATGAAGAAAGGAATTAATATTAATTTATTGGCCGAGCGATTCTTCAGCACGCAGACAGTTCTGGGATCAGTGAAGGAAAAGGAACCCGATGAGCATGGTTTCGAGACCAGAATCGTGCTGGGAGAGGAGCCGAGAGAACGCGGGAAAATTTTGCTCTACTTTCTGTGGGAATCCAATATAAGGGAGTCGACCCTTGGCAGAGTCTCAGTCTAACCTCAGTCTCAAGCCAGTAGCACGTCAGTCTTTACGCAGTCTCACGCAGTTAGAACACAGTCATCACGCCAGGTGCACGCCAGTGTTGCAGCCAGTCTTAACGCAGTTTACACAGTTGGACATAGTTTGTCACCGAGAGTCGCAAACAGTCGTCGCTACACAGTTTTTGTAAACAGTATGAACAATGTGTGTTCACTTAGGAAGCAACGTGTGAGATAAGTTGCAGAACTATTGTAAATAATAATCTATGTAAAGTTATGCACAGTGTTAAGCGCAATGTATAAAATATTGACTGATCGTACATGTCTAATTACGATGGAATGCGCTAAAAGAAACCTTACGAAGCAGTTGGTAATGTCTTTGAATACCAAATAATAACGCTCAGGACGGAAGTTAACATAGTAAGGCGAATCAGGAAGCTTACCGTAGGAGTATGGATAAACTGTTGGTGAATTCCGAGGGCAAGCCAACCAGACTTTCAATCAGGAGTTGGTAGGAGCACGGGAGATGCCGTCGACACCTGCATTTTTGGATATCTTTGCTAGGGAATTTCAACCAAGGAAAAGTGTACGGAGTGACGTGTGTTATGTAAATTATATGTGAAATGTCTTTTAAATTAATAGTTGAATAAGTGTTTTAAAGTGTCATGTGTGTTGGAAGCAATAGCTTCTTTATAGAAATGCAAAGTGTCGTGTGGTTAACGAAAAATATGTGTCAGAAAATTTGTGTGTTCAAGATAAAAATGTCGCACTAAAATCTGCGTATGGCAGGCGACCCGGAAGGATGTGAGTGGTTGGAACCACCGTGACGAGCCTTAAGATATGTGAGTACCCCACAAATTATGTTGAAGTAGAGATATAGGCCACTGCATGTAGTGTGATTTCAGAATTATAAAGATGCCAGTAAGAATCAGAGTAGGAGACAGACTCTCCAAGTTTACTCATTATTGTGTTGATTTTAATAGATTTGAGATATTATTTTGCATCAGTAAGTGGATTAGTCGTTACCACTATGAATTTAGAAATGGCAAATCAGTTATGTAAACGTAATGAACGAACATGGTTGTTCGGTTTGTAAGATGAGTTGTGTCGGATTTTGGTAAATTTATGTCAGTGAGAATAATAATAATAATACTAATAATGAATATAAGGTATGAATGAACGCATCAGGCAATATGTTGTAAACAAGAAATAATTACGCTAAAGGGCAAGACTTATCGATCTAAGCAGTAAGATTATACAGTAAGATTCCGTTACGGGATTAAGAAAAGAGTTTGATATCAGAATATTGTATTAATGGGAATATAATTATGCCAGGAAATGGAAGAGCTTTTAGTGAATTGAATTTGCAGCTTATGTGAAAAGCTTATAGAGTAATTGATAGATTTCTCTTGGTAATTATAGGATGCAGATCATAGCATTAGGAGGGACCAGGGTATCTATTCTTCGTATGAAATCTCGTATGCCGTGGGCGTAATGAGTGATGTACTTTATGCCAGAGCGTATATAGTGATATTGACCCTAGCTCTGATGATGGATATTTGGAATGTTCCGGGTTCAAATACCTTGATAGGTGGGAGGAAAACAATGGACACCTCTTGCACGCTATCTGATTCCCCGAGGACTATTTGTTGAGTGATTCGGCTCGTTGAAGCGAATCCAAGACGGCAGCATGGGCTAGCCGCAATATTGTTAAAGATACCGGTTACCTAATGGACTAATGCGTTTTGAATCTCGTGCCTTCATGTTGAAATGGGCCTATTTTGGAGCCAATTATTATATCCTCAGTGTAGGAGTAAATGTGAAAGCTCATCCAGAACCTATTTGCATAATACTCAGTTTAAATGCATTGAGATACGTGTGTCACTGGGACCACAGTGTTTGTCTTGTAAAATCTTTTACTGCTTAGGGAGAGAAAGCCTTCAGACAGGGAAGCGAGGGGGAGGTAATGCAGGACCTCACTCCACTTCTATTGTACACCGGCCGCTCGGGACGAGGGTCTGGACGGTCAAGGGGAACCGTGAAAACAAGTTTTAAAGGAACAGATTTTAGCCCCTGTTAATGACATGAAATGAAATATTGTTATGTTGAGTAATAGAGTCATGTGGCTTAAGAACACATTGATAATTATAGATTATCCTGATGGTTCATGATTTTAGCTATCTAACGAATGGTTAGACGTTGCATTTGTACTGTCACTGACATCTGTTTTTGAAGTGGGTTACCAGATGCCACAGGCTACTCGCGCAAAGGTAGTTTAATAGTACCGTCCGACACAGCGTTAATTAATGTTTTAATACGAAATCACACACGGCATGCAGTGGAACTATGTAAATAGAGGAAGTGTAGTGGTAGCTTACATGATTATGGAGTTGTACGTAGACTGCTGTGCAACACCAGAATAGGCTAATGCATGTAAAGCATTTGGTGGGAAGAGAAAGATCAAAACACACACACGATACACATTATTGTCAAATTAAGACAAGGTTTAAGGAATAATTAATCTTGTAGAATTAATGAAGTCACATTGGATGACAGAAGAATTAAAGTACAGTTTGTTCTGAAGTTGTATGTGCATCAGCGCACTAGAGTACTTTGTAAAGTTCACATAAGGGTAAAGGTTTGTGTTATAATATGATTTTATTATGATAATATTATGTTCATATTTGTGGATTGTGGAAATAATTTTTGTTTGTTTGTTTGTTTGTTTTTGTGGTTGTGGGATTTGTTTTGTTTGCGTGAAGCCATGAAATTTATTATAGAATTAAAGGTTTAGAATAGAGTTGTGCCTTATCATTGTAGAGTTGATACCTTTTAGCCTCAAATCCAAAGTGTGCAACTGCTACAGTGGGAGAACGGTACACGCTCGAGCCCTGATGCTAGCTGGAGGCAGAAGCATATTTTCCATCGAGATTACTCACATGGTTACAGTAGCTATGTAGAGATGAAACGATTAGCTCAGGACAGGGAGGAATGGATAGCTGCATCAAACCAGTCAAAAGACTGAAGACTCAAACAGCAACAGTTCCATGAAGAAATAAATAGCCTATTTTCATATATCCTACTTATGTTAATTGCCTCTATCAACATACAAAATTTTACTTTGATTGCTGTAATAGATTCGTAGATATTGGGAACCGTCTAAACATTTTGTATGGTCGACATAATGGATGTTTATATATTTTGGCCATAAGATTGAGTACGATTAGATGTAGAATATTGCGTAGGTGTATTATTCAAACTTTAATTGCAGTTTAGGACAAAAAAATAGAAGCGAGATTTTTAAATTTCGCACAGCCGCCATCTTAAGGTTATGAATAGGGTTCGGATTTGTAGGTGTTAAAAATCAGGAAAATATTTATTTTTTATTTATTAAAATTACCTGAAATATGTGACAAGAAAGTAAAACTAGTTAATTATAATTTAGTTTATAAATGACAATATAAACAATATGCAGTACTCACGAATGCAATTTAAGCTATACCACACTGACTGCTGAAGCATTACAATACACAACGAGATACATCTGCAGGTTTTCCATCACAAATAACGGACAATTATCGCGAAACACTTCTTCTGAAGGCGCGAAATTGCGGCAATATATTTTCTGCCCTCGAGGTGTGGTGTAACTTGAGATCGCTGTTCAGCCTTGGTTGCTTCCCCACATGGCTGGCAGAACATAAAGCCCCATCAGAAGTAAAATTATCCTTAAATTCTGCAACAGACTGCTGCAGACGATAACTTGTAGTTGCTTTTACATTAGGAATACTGCCTTACACTTCACAGTGCCAGAAATGAACTGCATGTGAGTGACACTGGTTCCAGGTAGCTGAAGGAGGAGTGTGGATTGGCGGAGGGGGGGGGGGGGGAGGGGGAAGGTCTAGCACGTGGCGAAATTTGGCTATGGGCAAGGAAATCCCCGGTTTCAACAGTGAGTGGCACGGGGCGACAAGATAAGAAAACAAGATGTTCAGTAAAGAACATCTAGCCTACTTTCTCCTAATTGCATGGGTATTGTTATAACTCTTTGTCCTATTCAAGAAGTATAATTTAATGTTGGTTGTAGTAGCTTGTTGAAATACAATGTGCTATACGGATATTAAACATGAATATGAGGTGCCCTTTGCTAGTGCTACCACTGTAAAGAAAAAATTCAATTCGGTTTCACCGTGTTTGAATTGGTATGGGGAATCGATTAGCACACATACATGGCCGCTATCTGCAAACTATTGAGCTGATGAACTTTTAGTTCAGTCAAAAGATGCTTCTCACAAAAAGGTATGTTGTTGCAAACTTTGGTAGAGATCAAAAGATTAGGTTGGTCGTAATTTGATTTAAGCTTTGAACATTTGGGTGGCCTCCATTACGGTTCCGTCAAGATGGCGGCGATATGAAACATGGCACTGAGATTGATAGGGGGGGGGGGGGGGACAGATATTCATAGTACACACTCACAAACACACACAGGCTCCCACACAGACATACACACATTTTTTGGCCCTGTGTAGATCTCATTGGTCTACTTTCAGTTTTGGCAAAAATCCAAAGTAGGCTAAACACAGCTGCAAGCTGACATACGCACTTCATGAAGATTACATAGCTCACAGGTTCTTTCCCGTTAAAGTAACACAGAACAAAAAAGCAATGAACTGAAATATCTAGCATAATGATTTAAAAAAATTTAAATATTAAATATTATGTTTTTATGTGCAGGAGTTTATGTATTTATAGACATAATGTTTAAAATATGTATTGACATAAAACATATTTATTTATCTAAAAATCCGAGCCCTAGTTATGAAAACAATCGATATAAATTAGATGTCAAGGGATTAAAATCTGTTTAAGCATTTACCGTACTATGCTTCACTGAACTAGGATGGTGAAACGGTGAGAAACGTCCATTTAAATATTTAAATTTAAATTTCGCCATGCTGGAATTGTGCTTGCCAGATTATTGAAAGTCCCATATGTGAACTTATATAATAGGCTTTATCAACACACAAAAAAAGCAGTTTGATTGCTGATATAGATTTGTGGATATTTCGAACGACCTAAATATTTCGGATGGACTCCATGTTGGAATATTTATACATGTGGGCCATAGAGGTATGTGCTATTGGATGACGATTATTGCGTAGGTTCATTATTCAAACGTTGGCTTCGATCGCATGATTAGGATACAAGAATAAAAACTTATTTTTAAAATTCGCTCAGCCGCCATCTTGAGTTTATATAAACCATTGAACTAAATTAGATGTCAGTGCATTACAATGTTTATACACATTTTCTGTACCATGTTTCACTGCGCTCGGATGGTTAAATCGCGATAAATGTCGATTTATATGTTTCAAATTCGCTTGGCCGCCATGTTCATTTTGTCCTTAACAGTTTTTTGAAAGTTTCATAGTTGAACTTCTAGTAGCGCCCTTTATCACCTTACAAAATTTCAGGGTGATATCAGTAATAGTTTCGGAAATATAGAATGCATATGAAATATTTTGCAGAGCCGCCATTTTGGATTGGTGAGACGTAATAAAATGTAAAGGGCATGGTCGAGGTCGGACAAAATAGTTCTATGACCTAACCGAGTTTCATTGAAATCGCTAGAGCCGTTTAGATTTCATCTGGTGAGCTTCTATGCCCAAGATAGGGGGTTCAAACCCAGCCGAAGCCGTCGGATTTTTTAAGAGCGTTAAAAACACTCAGTTAGCCTTCCTTCGGAGGAAAAGTAAAGCCGGCGGTCCCATGTCATAGATTTATGGCATGTTAAAGAACCTTCCACTAATTACACCTGTGTGAAGCTAAATTGTATAGGTTAACAATGTAAACAACGCTCTTAGGTTCTACGTTCGTTGCCAAGAGCCGACTGCGTTGGCGTCTAGTAGTTAAGTTCTGAACTAGGCCTAGTAGTCGTTGACGGTGGCGTTTGGCGGCAAAAGTAGGAATTATTTGAAAAATTCAAAGTTGCACTCCTTACTTGAATTAAAAAACAGATACACACACTAATTCAGCCATCACAATTAACACCGGTTATCAGACAGATTCTACACACACCCAAAGTGCACGGCGCTACATGACCGCGTTGTTGCAGCACCTAAAACTGAGGAACCAACCAACCAATCAGATTTCATTATGGGGACACACACACATGGACAAAACGTGATCTCATAAGCCTATTTTTTAGCCAACTTTCTATTTTTGCAAAAAATGAAAGTAGACTTATGAGATCAACACAGGGCGAAAAAAAGTGTGTCTGTCTGTGTGTGTGTATGTATGTGTGTGTGTGTGTGTGTGTGTGTGTGAGTCTGTGTGCGTGTGAGTGTGTGTACTCTGAATGTCTGTCACACCCCCCCCCCCCCCTATCAATTCGAACACGGTGAACGCGAATTGAACGAAATTTGGTACGAAGGTAGCACTTGCAAAGGACACCTCAGTGTCATGTTTTATATCGCCGCCATCTTGACGGAAACGTAATGGCGGGCACACAAATGTTCAAAGCTTAAATCAAATTACGACTAACCTAATCATCCGATCTCTACCGAATTTTGTAACAACATACCTTTGTAGAGGGAGCATCCTTTGACCAAACTAATAGGTCATTAGCACAATACTTTGCGGATGGCGGCCATCTTTGTGTCAAAATTGATTCCCCCTATTAATTCAAACACGGTGAATCCGAATGGACCGAAATTTGGTACAGTGGTAGCACTAGCAAAGGGCACCTCAGTGTCATGTTTTATATCGCCGCCATTATGACAGAAACGTAATGGCGGCCACACAAATGTTCAAACATTAAATCGAATTAAGACTAAAATAATCATCTGATCTCTACCAAATTTTGCAATAACATACCATTATGGAGGGAGCATCCTTTGACCCATCTAATAGGTCATTAGCCTAATTGTTTGCGGATGGCGGCCATCTTTGTGTCAAAATCGATTCCCCCTATTAATTCGAACATGGTGAAACAGAATGGAGCGAAATTTGGTACAGAGGTAGCACTAGCAAAGGGGACCTCAGTGTCATGTTTTATATCGCCGCTATCTTAACGGAAACGTAATGGCGGTCTCACAAATGTTCAAAGCTTAAATCAAATTACGATTAACCTAATCATCCGATCTCTACCAAATTTTGCAACAACATACCTGTATTGAGCGCGCATTCTTTGACCAAACTAATAGTTCATTAGCCTAATATTTTGCGGATGGCGGCCATCTTTGTGTGAAAATCGATTCCCCCTATCAATTCGAACACGGTGAAACCGAATGGAACGAAATTTGGTACAGAGGTAGCACTAGCAAAGGGCACCTCAGTGTCATGTTTTATATCACCGCCGTCTTGACGGAAACGTAATCGTGGCCACCCAAATGTTAAAAGCTAAAATGTAATTGCGACCAACCTAATAATCTAGTCTCTACCAAATTTTGCAACAACATATCTTTATGTGTGAAGCATATTCTGACTAAACTGCAAGATCATCAGCCCAATAGTTTGGAGATGGTGGCCAAGTATGTGTGCAAATCGATTCCTCCTTTCTATTCAAACACGGTGAAACCGAATTGGACGAAATTTGGTACAGAGGTAGCACTAGCAAAGGGAACCTCAGTGTCATGTTTTATATCGGCGCCATCTAGGCGGAAACGGATTGACGGCCACCCAAATGTTAAAAGCTTAAATCAAATACGAACATCCTAATAATTTGATCTCTACCAGATTTTGCAACAACATGCCTTTTTGTGTGAAAGCATCTTATGATTGACTACAAGGTCATCAGCCCAATAGTTTGCAAATAGCGGCCATGTATGTGTGCAAATCCATTCCCCATATCAATTCAAACACGGTGAAACCGAATTGATTGATTTTTTTTACAGAGGTAGCACTAGCAAAGGGCACCTCATATTCATGTTTAATATCCCTATAGCACGTTGTATTTCAACAAGCTACTGCAACCAACATTCAATTATACTCCTTGAAAAGGACAAAGAGTTACAACAATACCTATGCATTTAGGAGAAAGTAGGCTATATGTTCTTTACTGAACATCTTGTTTCATAAATGAAAGTAGGTTAAAAGCGAAATGAGTTAAAATCACTCTCCTTGCTATGTAGCTGGACACCTCAAGTCAAAGTATATGGCTAGGAAAGGGAGTTACAGTTCCGAAATTCAAGGTTGAAATTCAGGCGCTTAGAGCGTCCATCCTGAGTGTGGCTTTCTCTGCGGACTTTTATGTTCATTCGTCGCAAAGGCCGTGAGTTAAGATTAATTGAAACCCCTAATTTAAGCAACCACACATTTGTGCACCCTCCTCACAGAAATTTGCCAGCTAGAGAAAAAAAATCATTCTCCAACTGTCGTTAAAACTTGTTGGCTCCGAATGCTATCTCGGCATTTGCTTGGAGTTGAAGTGCAAAATCACGGAAAACCACTTCCAGAATGGCTGAGGTAGGAATCGTACTAGTCTCTTCTCAGTTTTGCTTCACGAAGCCAAATGTAACCCGTTCCCACCTTCAGATCTGAATTACAATTCTTGGCAGAGCAGGGAATCGAACCCGCTGTGAGAGCCAAGAATGCTAGCCACTACGGAACGAGGCGGAATATTTTTGGAACATCTTTCATCATTTATTGATGTAACGTGAAATTTCTGCCCCCTCTTTTATTTTTGATCTGACTGGTTTTTTTTTTCACAAAGAACTAACATTCAAAAGATACTACTTGACCTTATCTAATGGCACCGTTAACACTTTTTTCTAAGACCAACTCATGTTGTAGCAGCTTGCATGATTGGCTGTCGCTCCGGAGGTCCGGGTTCGATACCTGGCTCTGCCAACAAATGTAATTCAGGTCGGAGGGCTGGAACGAGGTACACTGAGCCTCGTCAAGCAAAATTAAGAAGAGGTTCGGTTCGATTCCCACCTTACCAATTTTGGAAGTGGTTTTCCGTGGTTTCCCACTTCTACTGGAGGCAAATGCCGGGCCACGGCCGCCTACTTCCCAATCCTCACCTGAATTACAAATACACACACTGATACAGCCATCACAATAGGACTGGTTATCAGACAAATTCCAAACACATCCCAAGTACACGGGGCTACTTTGCAACGATGTCGCAAAGTCCCTAAATAAATAAATTACAATATCTTTCAACATCTTTATTCTCAAAATGCCCAAGTAGACTTATCCTGACCTGCGGAGGTGCGCCTGTATGGCGTATCATTTTCTTCTGCTGAGTGCTCATTAGACGTGTTGTAAAGTTCTGTTGTGAGATAGAACTAACTTGATACAAAATTTAAGGCAGATTTATTTCCTTCCACATAGAGTAAACTTCATCGCTTATGAACAGCACGGAGTTGGTCATGCGTGGTTTATGTTAAGTAATAAAGGCGAAGTGAGAACTCGCACACGTTCTGCTTTTAATTGCGCTATAAAATAGAGTGTAGCATAACAGACGATTGAATAATGAATATATGACAGGTCCTCTCACACATGTTAGCGCACTTTCTCCTGAGATTCTGTTGGCCACATCAATAATTAATGTTCTCTGCAAATCGTGACCTTTCACGATGCCGCTATAGGGACAGTGATGTTACATCAGGGGAATATATTCACTTTCTAGGGTGACCGTATGGGAAGATTTAATACACCATCTTTGTTTTTGACTGAGAGAATGTTGTAACATGATCTAGTACCACACAATACCTACAAGAAATATTTAATCATTGTGCCTTTCAACATGCTGAAGTTAAAATGTCCACATTTTCATCACAAAAAAATTGGTACTGGTAATCTGGTATATTGAAATAATTGAAGAAAAAAAAGATCACCTTGTGCTAAAGCTGAAATATCTCGACATGTATTTGTGCTACGAGAACGTTTATTGGCTTGAGATACTATGCACGTTACGCATTATCTATTGAGCCGCAACGTACTTGATTCTATTATCTGTGTAATAAAACAAGTAACTTAGTTAAGTGAAGAACTAAAGCCTATTTTCATATATCCTACTTATGTTAATTGCCTCTATCACCATGCAAGATTTCAGATTGATTGCTGTAATAGATTCGTAGATATTGAGAACCATGTAATATTTCGTATGGTATATTATGCAGGTCTTATAGTTATGTTCTATTACATGAAGATTATTGTGTACGTGTAGTATTCAAACTTCAATCGCATGGTAGGACACAAGAAGTAAAGACGAGATTTTAAAATTTCGCACAGCTGCCATCTTGTGTTTATGAAACCAATTGGAATAAATTAGATGCCAGTGGATTGACATTTGTATAAGTATTTACCGTACCAAGTTTCACTGCGCTCGGATGGTTAAATCGCGAGAATCGTCCATTTAAATATTTATACTTCGCGTCGCCGCGAATTAAATTAGACGCCAGTGCATTACAATGTGTATAAATATTTGCTGTACCATGTTTCATTGGATTTGGATGGTTAAATCACGAAAAAAATTCTATCTAAAAGTCTCAAATTCGCTTGGCCGCCATGTTGGTTTTGTAGTTACCAGGTTTTTGAAAGTCTCATAGGTGAACGTCTAGTAGTGCCCTTTATCACCATACAAAATTTCAGGGTGATATCGGTGATAGTTTCGGAGATATTGAATGCTGGTGAAATATTCGCACAGCCACCATGTTGGATTGGCGAGACATAATAAAATTGGAAGGCCACGGTCGGGGTCGGCCAAAATGGTACTATGATCTTACGGAGTTTCATTGAAATCGCTCCAGATTAGAAGTTATTAGAGGGGAACACACACACATACGCACACACATACACAAACGGACAAAAGGTGATCTCAGAAGCTTATTTTTTCATAAAATGGCTGATAATTGTGAATATATCATTGCACCGAAGCGGCTTCGGTGGCGAAGTTGGTAGCATGCTGAAATTCTGTGCCCAAGATAGCGGATTCAAACACGAAGTCGTCGGAGTTTTTAAGAGCATTAAAATCCTTCAGTATGCCTTCCTCCGGAGGGGAAGTAAAGCCGGCGGTCCCATGTTATAGGTTTATGGCATGTAAAAGATCCTTCCACAGACTAAACTTGTGTGGAGCTAAATTTCTAGGTTAGATTTCGTTGGAACGCTCTATCCAAGTTCCAACGTTCACCAATAGGTATCATTGCTATCTGGTAGCGAACGTTGGAACTACTTGAAATTGAACGGAAAGTGTAGCTATCCCTTTTGGTACATGGTCGTAACGAGGTAAACCAAGGGACCATCGCAGCATCCTCATCATCATCGTGTGGAGAACCTTTCCCTGTATTCTTGTCAAAGGTTGGCATTCTATCCCGTAGAGCAGTAGGTCCCAACCTTTGCCAGCTGACGCCCCTCCCCACATTCAGATACGGGTGGTCATTGCAACCCCCACCCCCCTTTCACCCCTCCCTCCGTCGCTTCTATAACCTCTTCGATAAACTGAATTGGAGGATATAGACCTAACCTAATAACACTATATAATGGAATAATTATAAACATTATAAAACCTTGTATGTAACAATAATTCTAGAAAATGAAAGTAACTACTACATCGTTGATGAGTTGAAACATTTCGCGTATCGTCATAGTTCACTTTCACGCATGTTGGTCCACAAAGTGCGCAATTAGACGTGCATTGAGTGGTCATGTTCGCGTATCTGCTCTCAGGCTTCATTTTGCTCCTTAAAACACAGCAATCCTTATTTCACATTCAACCTCGCGGCTCCACACAGGTTTGTGTCGACAGTCGGCAGTTACCAGTGCTTTTGAACGATTGACTTGGCGCGACAATCACTTGGAGAGATTCGCAAAATGTTTATTAGGCATATACAAAATTGTAATATTTAAGTTTAAAAAGATTATTGGAAATCACTTGAATGGAAGGTCAGGATGAATAGGCAAGGAAGAGGGAAGGAGGCGGCCGGGGCCTTGAAAAAGGTACCATCCCGGCATTTGCCCGAAGACGAAGTGGGAAACCACGGAAAACCACTGCGAGGATGGCTGAGGTGGGAATCGAACCCCCTCTACTCATTTAGAACACCCGAGGCTGAGTTGACCCCGTTCCAGTCCTCATACCAATTTTTTCAAATTTCGTGGCAGAGCCGGGAATCGAACCCAGGACCTCCGGGGCGGCAGCTAACCATGTTGACCGCTACGCTACGGAGGCGACCTGGGTTATACACAAGTAGATAAATGTTGTAGAAAACATGTTTTTGAAATCTCGCTGCCACCATCTTGAATATGTCATTACAATTGAATTACATTTCAGGACAAGTATATTAAAATCCATTAAAACAAATACGAGCCTTACAGTAGTCGCATATGGTGTGTAACATCTGACATATTATTCGAATAATTCCATATTACTTACTCGCATTTTTTAAAGAATGAACTCATAGTGCTACCTTGTGCCAGCAAACATGAAAGGATTCTCCAATGCATCTGCAGTAGTGACATATACCTGCAACTGTATGCGGGAGCAATCTGCCTACTTGATGCGAGCTGCGCTTTATACCAGCCAGTTAGTGAACCCATGCCAGCGGTGTTATTGAAAATGGCCTCTTATTGACGATATAGCGCACTGCCAAGTATAGGCGCGATTAAAAAAAGTCCTCTCGGCACGCCGGAAGGCGGAGGTAGATTTCACCGGACAAACTTGGGGATAGGCGAAAATAGGCAGAATATGCAGGTTTTCGTAGAAGGATCAGACCTCATTTATAGAGAGAAGGTATTTTATAATTGGAGCTTAATTAACTTTGTTTTTCGTAATTTTATGCTTATTTTAAACATTTTATTGTCTTATGGGAATGGTAACCTTCTTGTCATTTGGGGTCCATTTTTATACTTGTGGTCACACTGTCCTTATGCAAGATTTCGACACTGACGTGTAACTATGTAACGGTCTGTTACTTCTTCACGTAAAATTCTATCTCCCGCAGAGATTTTGGTTCGTTCCTCAGTTTAGGGGCTGCTACAACGCGGTCATGTAACCCCGTGTACTTAGGAATGGCTGTATTAGTCTGTAATTCAGGTAAGGACTGCAGACGGTCAATTTCAAGCAGTAGTTCCTAATGTTGCCACCAGGTACTACCGTCAACGACACCTAGCTGTGAACTTGGCTACTATATGCCACCGCAACCAGCAACTCGCAACGAACGTTGGAACTTCCCCTCCAAAAGGAAAGCATACTGAGGGATTTTTAGCGCTCTTAGAAAATCTGACGACTTCGGCCGGCTTTGAACTCGCGACCTTGGGCATAGACATTCAGCATGCTACCAGTTACGTCACCGAAGCCGCTTCACACTTAGTCAGATGGAAATCTGAATCTGATCTCGTGCAAGTGCGTTATCTTGGCAACGTCTGATGGCTCATCCCTCATCAATTTAGTAGTGTTGCCATGGCAACCTCTGATAGCTCTTGGCATTTTCTTATAATTCCGAAATCATTTTTCTCATCCCTTGGCGTAATGGTTGGTCATATCAAAAATTCTTTCCGACAAAAGTTTTAGGTAATTATTAGGGGAATATTGTCCATTTTGTACGGTTTTGATATTGTGTCTATTAAGAGAGACATGATTAATGTTTCCCGAAAAACCCACTTTTTCCCACCCCTTTGGTGAATGGTTTGTGCTATAAAAGAACTCTTCAAACATAAATTTTTGGGCTTTATCCGACACATAGTATGAACGTTGAACGGATTTGATATTTCACATATTAAGAGAGTTATAGCAATATTTCACTTTTTCGAAAAAAGCCCCCCATTTTCACCCCCTTCAACCGATTTAGCCCAGTAACGAACTCGAACGAGATTTTATAGGTATACATATTCGGTAAAAAATTCAAATTGATTGGTGCAAAATGACGGCAGTTATCGTGTCCACAAGAAACTGATATATATATAAACTTTTGAACTGACGGTGGTTTTGGGGTCTGGGGGATGTGAAACGCGAAGATATGTCGAAAGCTTCCGGAAGTCGAAACATGGGACCCATTGCAATAGTTAGCTTTCTAATGAAATCTACCTAAAATTAGGTGTGCAGTAGATATATTAAAGGCGTTTCTCCCAGTGATACGTTTAGACCAACCAAATCGCTTAATATGATAATAGTGGAAACTCCCACGAGAAACTGGCGACACCGATTATGCGTGCCATCTAGCGGTTCACGCATAATACGAACTCGATTTCAATCAGCTAGCAAGTTTATCTGCACAAGTTAGAAGTGTAACTTTTGGGCTATGTATGGGTGTTTTCATTACAAAATACAAAGTGATTAAGTGATTAAGCTATTTAGACCAACGAAGTTTCAATTATTGTTAGTGGTCGGTGTTAATATACTGAATTCCTACGCTGTTTGGAGTGTTGGTTGATGCGATATAGCTCTCGAGGTATTGGGTGGTTACATTAAATAAGAATACAGCAAAAGTATGAAGATTTAATAAATCGTAATTGTTTTCAGCAAATATGACATAATGAATATTTTCACACCAAAGAACGACAATTTAAAGAAGATTCATTGAAGCAATTTCTTTAATGGGGCCTCCAAATCTTGAGGTAAACCTCATGCGATTTACATTCCACATAGTCACATGGCTTACAGTACGTCGTTGTACCGATCTCCGCCACCGCGCGCGCTCATTGTTTCTGTCCCATGCACTTCCGTCCCATCCACTTCGTCTCTTTTCCAAAATAAAATGTCCAGCTACCGAGTGCCACAAACAATATCCAGATACCGAGTGGAAAGATTATTATTATTAGCGTATGGCAAGGAAATTATATACATAATATATACAATATATACACAATAACAAAAAACATTGATTCACGTCAGGCATTAGAGTTATCCATTAAAGCTGAATGTCCAACTTTTGAACCCACTGCAGTGCCTCCGCTGTTGGTGATACAAAGTCTTCCAATCTACCTGGATAAGCCCGTAGTTGACACTGGCTTAAAATGTGGGGAATGGTCTGGCGAGGGGCTCCACAATCACATTCTGGAGAAGGTACAAAGTTCCACTTATAGAGGGAATCCCTGCACCTTCCATGACCTGTCCTGATCCTGTTCAGTCTGGACCAAGTTGCACGCGGTAGTTGGAATCCGTTAGCAATTTTTTCACCTCTGAAGATGTTATGTAGGGGCAAGTCAGTGGAGTTATTCCAGCGGCCTTTCCATTCCTCCAAAGCATCGAAGTTGGTGGATGTCTTCAGAGCTGCATCACAAAGAGGTGGATGTCGTGATTTCAATCTTTGGTACTAAGAGCTGGTATGTCGCCTAGAACAGGTAGCAGAGGATTCTTGCAGATCTTGTTGTACTCTCGAACAAGAGCACTGGATCTTCTTAAGTCAGGTGGCATTATACCAGACAATAGTGGGAGCCAGTGAACAGGAGTAGTTGGTCTGATGGTGCCACATATAAGACGCATGCTGGTATTCAATTGTGGGTCAATATACTTCGTATACGGGCTATTAAGCCACACTGGAGCACAATAGTCGGCAGTAGAGAAAACCAGTGCTAAGGATGAAGAGAGCAGGATGTTCGCAGCAGATCCCCAGGTAGTACCAGTTAGCTTCTGAATAATATTGTTTCGGGTTTTCAGTTTCTTCGACAAGTTCAAAAGATGTTGCTTGAAGGATAAAGTCCGATCCAAGGTAACACCAAGATATTTCGGAAACCTATTATGATTAAGTGGAAAGATGTTACACACCAAAGAAACTATGCCACGTTTCGCTGCACTCAGATGATAAAGTCTCTAGAATACTCCATTTTAACATTTGAAGGTTGCGTCACCTCCATGTTGGTCTCGGTCAGGATCGGACGGGGTAGTGGTAACTCATTAACAAATTTCATTGGAATCAGCCCAGTCAATCGGAATTTATTGGACACACACATACGTGCAAAAGGTGATCTCACAAAGCTATATTTCATATGATGAAAATAGTCTTAAGTATATTTACCACATTCAAAATATATATGCCTAAGCGTTATTTCTCAACCTGGGAGTAATTGTAAAATCTTCTTTGAAGGTTACATTTTGAAATAACATCGCGCACTGTCGTGATTCAAAACAGAACCCCATCTATTATGGGAATGTGTGCGAAAATTACACCAGGAATGGTCTATGCTCGAAGATATTTACAAGTATGCTTTAAGAGGGACTATCATATAAGTTAATGTCTATGAACCCAAAATAGTAAATTGTTCCATTAATTACAAGGTGCAACTATGCATATTAGATATCAGCTGAACGATTTGTATATTTCCTCAGGCCCCGCCTGACCTGAACACTGAGCCAGTATGCAGCGCTGCTGGCGGAGCAATTGCAGATCGCGGCTTTGGCTGGCGCTACTACGGGCCCACCCGGGTTCCTGGCTAGCGCCCAGGTAGGCCCCTGTGCCTCACGCTCCACCCAGATGGACGTCGCGACGCCCGAGGTCGGGACCCAGCAGGGCCCCTTGACCTTCACCAAGTGGTCGCAGACTCGATGGCCAGCAGGACCACGACCTCAGGCGAGGCCATTAGCGGGCAACCTGCGCCCGCCATCTGGGAGGGACAACCAGTGACAGTCGAGGCCAACCAGGTGGCCCGCAGAAGAGGAGACGCCGCCGCAGAGGACGACGCCACCCGCGCTACCAGGAGGGAGAGGCAGGGCTCCACGACGCCGCCAACCAGGGACGCCGGCCTAACCCACACTCCCAGGAGGGAGAGGAAGGGCAACGCGACGTCATCAGCAGCAACCAGCGCAAGCAGCAGTCAGGTAATATGCGGCCCCACTTAGACGAGCTTTTACAGTGTTTCCGCTGTCTGAGATGGGGTCATTCCCAGGGATCTTGTGGACTCCCCAGTCCGCTGTAACCAGTGTTCAGGTGCTGCTCATCACCACACCGGCTGCACGGTGCCACGAGAGGCGACAGTGTGCACCAACTACAGGGGCGACCATCCATCCTCCCACCGCAGTTGCCCTGTATACCGGTCCTTGGTAAGAGAAGAGAGGAAGGTGGCTCGTTCCCATGGACCGTCCAGTAGGCCCCTGCTCCAGTAGGCGAGCCCCCCCCCCCCTCCATCTCTTCGGCCACGGAGACTCGGCACCAGGGACCCCAAGGAAACCAGGTTATGGTGCAAGTCCTCGGACTTTTGTCATCCCTGCTTGGTAGCCGGAAAGGCCCACGCTAGACCCAGCAGTGCCGGGTTAAACTAATTCCCGGATGACGGACCAGGCGAGAAGTGGACATGGAAAGGTGCTTGATACCTTCTCCCAATACTAACAATAACCTATTCATTTCCATTCCACATTTCTTGCATGTGGCTATCACCAAACTGCCAGGTTTTTAAGGATAGGCAACCTTTCTTTCTGCCTATTCGGATTTTCCCTGGCCATTATTCAACCCATATATATACACACACCTATGTTAATATCCTTAATGATTGCAACTGCAATCGGACTGGCAGCCTCTCACGGCATTTCCTATCCTAACCTCTATGCTTTCTCTTCCACTATCATACTGTAGATTAATTGCATGTCGGAGGCAGCAGTAGTAAGGTGGGCTGCCACGCGGGGGGTGTGGGTACTCCCCCCCCCCCCCTTACGAAAATAATCCTATTTAACGCCGTTTAAAAATGGTCGATGTACCCATGCCCATTTCCTTGGTGCTGTCGATTCTAAACCATTGAATGGAATGGATAATAATTTAATGTAACGGTCATGAAAAGTGCCCATGGGATATCGAATTAATGACGAATCGAGTTCCTGATAGTGTACGTTGCTTTAAGTGCCTGAGCGTTTGCGCTCCAATGTCCCTGGCGAGAAAGTTATGGATCGTTCAAATAATACGTGAATGCAAGTTGGCTCGTATTCTAACACCAGAAGCCACCTCTACCTAGCAACGTATCTATAGTAAATCTTTGTTGACACCTTCCAGTATTTGAGTCGTCCAGTTGCAAAACTCGTTTAATCCACTTGTGAATAAGGATCATGTCGTAAAACTATTTACTTAATTAGTTTATTTTATTAATTTATTTGACTTTATTTTATTATGTTTTGTTTAATTTAATTTTATTTTGTTTTGTTTTGTTTTATTTATATTTTGTATTGTTTTATCTTATTTCGTTTTATTTTGTTTTATTATTTTTTGGTTTTGTTTTATTTTATTTTGTTTTTATTTTGTTTTATTTTGATTTTGTTTAGTTTATTTTGTTTTATTTTATTTTGTTTTGTTTTATTTTGATTTTCCAGAAAACAAACATAAAACCAAAAACAAACAAAACGAAGGAAAAATAAAAATTCAAAAACAAAAGCAAAATCAGAAAACAAAAAGCCAGAAACACAAAGCAAAAAAGCAAACTAAAAAAATCAAAAGCAGAAAACAAACACAAAATCAAAACCAAGAAAGAAAAGGAAAAAAGTCAAAAGCAATAGTAAAAGTACAAAGCAAACACAAAACCAAAACACAAAGCAAAAAGAAAAAGTAGAAAACAACAAACACAAAAGATACGCGAGGCAAAGTCCAGATAAACTTTTTTCATGAAAATGATTCTTATTCACAAGTGGATTAAACGGGTTTTTCAACTGGACGACTCAATTGATAATTCGCTCGTGGTTGTTAATAATTCAACTGAGAGTCATGATATATTTTGGTGTCAGCCCAGTGTACTTGGGTGTGTGTTAAACCATTCTGACAACCTGTATTTATGTGATGACTGCAGTAGTGTGTGTAACTGTATTAGGGGCAGAGATGAGGTAGGTGCCCCGGGAGTTGAAGTAAGGTACTGTTCTAGCATTTACCTGGAGGGAGTGTGGAAAAACCTAGGGAAAACCACTCTCGGGATAATCGCTGTAAGCGCCAGGATGCGAACCTGTGATCTTCGGACTTGCTGCAGATGCCCTCGTGGCACGGCCACGCCGAGGGTCTATGACAATACAGTAACGCCATACATCGAAATCACTCAACAGGATTCGAACGGGACATGGGATCTGCGCAGACAGCTTATACAAGTGGAATAAGGCTTCCTCACCTCAGTGCGACTGTGGTTTTGAAAGACAGACCATCCAACATATTGTGGAGGACTGCAGCCTTCGAGCCTATAATGGGAACCTGAAAGACTTTCAGGATGCAACGCAGCCTGCTCTAGATTGGATTTCAAATTTAAATCTTACCTTGTAAATCAGAATATTTTATCTATTGAATATGTGTCTCCTCATTCAAAATTGATTTTAATATTTATTGTTCTTTTGGGCTAAACCATATGTTTAATGTGTTCCTTAGCTTGTAATTATATAACCATGCCATACGCTAAATAAATAAATAAATAAATAACTATGAATGAGTAAGTGAGTATGTATATTCAATTTGCGGCTACGATAGCTCATTGAGTTTATAGTTTAGCCATGACGAATAGAAGGAGAAAGCGAGAAGACTCCTGAAGTTCAAGCGCGCCCCGCCAGGCACCGCTAAAGTGGGCAAGTTCCACACTGCCGGGGTCAGCTGGTCTTAGGGATGGTGTTAAGGGAAACGAATTACTTTGTAACTAATACTCTTTTAAAAAGTAATTAGCGGTTACAATTAAAATAGCATGGCAGGGCACATTGGAAAATATAATTCACGGAAATAAGAACTACGGTCTTCATTACATGTTACGGAACACACAGATTCCTGGAATATACAGTCGGAGAAAGCCCAGATCTTTCTCGTAACATCTGCAGGATTAAGGATGTGAGGTTGTAGAGAGCTTGTCTTGCCACTGACTCCTAACGAATTCCTGACCTTTTTATTTGATTGACTACCATCACAAGTAAAACCAGCCACCCTCGCCCCAGCCTCTTCTAACTGCAAAATCACCTAGACTATATTAGAATTTTTGCGAGAATGGTCCCTGGAGTAGCATTTCTGCTTGCATAAACTGCAACTGGCTGCACCCAGTATATGCATGAAAGGTACGAACATGAACACTATAGCGTGATTTGCAAGTACGTTCTTCTGGAGGTCAGGTGTGTGTTCACCTAAATCCACGAATCCATCTACTTTATCAGAAAAGCTATTTAACTCGGTTTCATCTCTTAGCTTCTCTTCTTCGAAAATTACAACACCGTAACGTGAATATTATCATTCTTTTCTTCCTTAAAATAGTCTTAACAACAAATTATATATCCGCCTTAGTCAATACATAAACGAAAATAAATTATAATTACACTTGCTCCTGGTACATGTTTCGGGGATTAATTGCTTTTATCCCCTTCATCAGCCAAGACAAATATCCGAAGAAAGATATAAGATAGCGTAGCACTCAAAAAATAAATAGCTATTTAACTTAATATGGTGCACCATATAAGTAGGTCACAGGAAATTGTTGAGCAAAACTAATAACATATATGTAACAGCGATGATATTCAGCCATCAAAACACAGAGAATCAGTGGACAGTTAACTCGTAAATCCGCTCCAAAACACTGGTCGAAGCTTGAATTGGCAAAAATCACAATACTTCACCATATGGACACAACCAATGAAGATGCCTTATGCTCAACAGGTCCAAAATCAAATGCCTGCATACGAAATAGACGAACGTGGAAGGAACAACTTCAAATAGCAATGAGGTTAGCTCAATGCATAACCTGAAAGAAGCAAAGGAAAAACAAACACCATAATAAAAGGGACCAAGGGGAAATTTATAGACTTATATGGTGCACCATATTAAGTTAAATAGCTATTTATTTTTTGAGTGCTACGCTATCTTACATCTTTCTTCGGATATTTGTCTTGGCTGATGAAGGGGATAAAAGCAATTAATCCCCGAAACATGTACCAGGAGCAAGTGTAATTATAATTTATTTTCGTTTATGTATTGACTAAGGCGGATATACAATTTGTTGTTAAAACTATTTAGTACGTCAATACGGAACCATCATGGAAACTAGTTTAAATAATAGAATTAAAATAGTTTGAAATAGCATTTATACTATGCGTATTAACTCCATAAGGGCACTTACGTCCTTTCCAAAGTTTTCTCAAGTGACTTTCTGAAGGCAGAGGCAAGAGATTATGTCGCCGACAATGACGGAATCCTTTCGGTGATTTTATTCTCAACAATAAACACTCTAAAATGAATTCATTGCTGTACCTCATTCCATTGCGAGATTTTTCCTGGCATTTCTTGAGCATAGTGTCTATTATCATCTTTTCCTTCTTGCTAAGGTGTTCGTTATCAGAGGCGGATCCAGGGGAGGGAGAGGAGGGAGACCGCCCAGGGCCCCGTGCCATGGATTTTTCTACATTTAATTAATTCATTAAGTATACTTTTCAAACTAATTTGTAATTCATATTCCTTTCTTCAGTGCATCTATGACCTCTCGTGACCGTTTAGCAAGTTAAGATTTCAGTGAAATAATAGAAGACTTCAGCCGGGAAAAAAGTCGCAAAGTAATATTTTAATATTTCATTACTTACATAATCTTATTCAAGGGGACTTAAAGGTTTCTTTCATATTATTAAAATAATGTATTGTAGTGTATTCAAAATATTGTAACTATTCTATATTTTTTATTATTATTATTATTACCAAACTATTTTCCATTTGATTCGATATTTTTTTCTATTGTTGTGGGCCCCACCTTATCATATCTCCCAGGGCCTCGCAAAGCTTGGATCCGCCACTGTAATCGTCATCTTTGTAATTAAATGCCTGTGAATTTCGAACCTGCTTCTCCAGCAAATTAATTCTCGATTTTGCTGAGTTAAGGCAGGATCTAACGCGAATTAAATTACGGTTAGCATTCTTTAGGCGCCTTTTGAGCAATATTATAGTCTTTTCAGCATCCGTAAGTACACTAGAATGACCCAAATTCTTATCAACACTGGACTGACCTTTTAATGCCTCATTCGTTGCTCCACTCCCATCTTCAATCTTCTTTCTTCTTTTTCTGGTGGTGTCGAGATTCTTTTTCCTGTTGGGAGCTTTACGGGACTTATTCTCACTACTTCGGTAAATTAGGGAAAAAATGAGGCACTGCTCCAGGACGTAACTTCCACCATACACGAGAGATTTCCAATTATTCAAAATTCACTATAAAATTACCTGATTTTACTATCAAATCATCAGAGAAATGAATTTGACAAATTCTAATACTTCGCGTTAACACCGTATCCTTTCGTGGAATAGTTCTGGCCCATTTTTCAAATTGATTTGTATTCATCGGTGGTGAAAAAAATCGTATATCGTCAACTACTCTACCATATCCTGACTTACAGCCAGGCAAAAACCAGTACGGCATGTTAAACTATTAAATTAACAAAGCCGCATAAGAAATATGTTTGAAGTTCACAACACAAAACGCTGATGTACACAAGACACAATGCACTGAATTTAAGAACTGAATGCAAAGAAAATTCAATTTAATTCACACAAATATCTCACACAGTAACTTCTCGCGCACATTTCTAAGACCCGGCTCGACCCAACAACAGGACACGTTGTTGGACATTATCGCTTGCAGTGCTTGTAGCGGCGGGACCACAAACTACCGTGCTATAATGGCGGAGTCCTCACACTAGGTCCTTCTATTCGTCATGGTTTAGCTATGCTGCAATGTTGCCAACTAAGTGCCTATACATATCTGTAGATAACCGCTGAAATTGCCATTGATTTGGTATAAAAATCTATAAATTTATTGTATTATAACACACGTATAAAACATACAAGTCTTCAAAGGGATAAAGGAAAACATATTAAATGTTGTACATTTCCTGAGGTGAGATTCAAGCTGCACTCCTACAAAGTGAGGTATTTTGTGCAATAAGTAAGTAGTCTATGTGGTCTTAAAGTGATGCGAGTAATCGAAAGGCAAATTTTCAATTTCCTACCCTCAAATTCCCTCAGTTTTCTGTGGATATTTTTCGAGAAATAGCGTCACCTCTCATTTGGTAATGCAAAATCTGATCTTGCTTCACTGAAGGCAAATCTTGCGATTCTTACAAAGTGTTCTTAACCCCTTTTTTCCGAGGAAACCAAAGGTTAAAATGCAAAATGTTAGTGATAACACAATTTTTTATGTTTTCATTAATTCACACATCTGAATTCAATACCGTAATGTAAGTAAACACAAGATGTTCAGTAAAGAATATTTAGCCTACTTTCCCTTAAATGTGTGCCAATCAAGGAGTATAACTGAATATTCTCGTGAAGAAAGTTAAAGATGTGTATCCTAAGACTCTCCATTTACCAAGTTTCATTGTAATTCCGTTCCTCTATCCAATGGTATTGATTGGAATATTAAGAAAGTACGTCCACAATATTAGTGTATGGAATCGTTTATATTGCACTCTGTAGAGGAAGCATTTTACGCGAGACAACATATTTGCTGTGTTTAGTCATTGTAACTGTAATAAATAGTGGTTGGCCGATTTAATGACTTATAAGTTATTCAAGATAATGGCTGAGTGTTGTATTCAGTGTGACACTTTATACTTTATCTGTTTCTTCCCCCTTACAAAGTTTAGAGTTAACTAGTTGAAACCCGTCAAAACATGACGGTCATTGGGAAAATATTTACGGAAGGATTTTCTTATATGCATTCTTTGTATGATTACAGAGAAAGATCGACTTTGCAACATATAACTGCCCATGACTGAAAACTTGATGAGGCAAATAGTGACCTACACGTTCCAGAGTTTCCCCTTGAGCTTTATTGATTGTGATAAATTATGCCAAGCGATTGGAAATTGGTGGCTCTTAAAAGAAAACGGGTGTATTTTTATGGCATATTTATATTGGATTTTTAAACTGGATTCGTATTTTGTCCGATTTATCAATTTATTGCGTCAATTTGTAGTTTTCATACGACCGGATAATGTTCCTTTTCGTCGAACGGGGTTTTAGGTAGATTTCATTAGAAAGCTAACTATTGCAATGGGTACCATGTTTAGACTTCCGGAAAATTTCAACATATCTTCGTGTTTCACATCCCCCAGACCCCAAAACCACCGTCAGTTCAAAAGTTTATATATAATTTATGTATATATATATGTATATATGTATATCAGTTTTTTGTGGACACGATAACTGCCGTAATTTTGCACCAATCACTTTGAATTTTTTACATAATATGTATCCCTATAAAATCTCGGTCGAATTCGTTAATGGGAAAAATCGGTCGAAGGGGGTGAAAATGGGGGGCTTTTTTCGAAAAAGTGAAATTTCGCTATAACTCTCTTAATACGTTTTTATGTCAAATAAGTTTTTTGATAGCACCAACCATTGACCAAAGGGGTGGAAAAAAGTGGGTTTTTCGGGAAACATTAATCATATCTCTCTTAATGGGCACAATATCAAAACCGTACAAAATGGAAAATATTCCCCTAATAATTACCTAAAATTTTTGTCTGAAAGAATTTTTGATATGACCCACCATTACGCCAAGGGATGAGAAAAATGATTTCGGAATTTTAAACAAGATGTTCAGTAAAGAACATATAGCCTACTTTCTCCTAAATGCATGGGTATTGTTATAACTCTTTGTCCTTTTCAAGGAGTATGATTGAATTTTGGTTGTGGTAGCTTGTTGAAATACAACGTGCTATAGGGATATTAAACATGAATATGAGGTGCCCTTTGCTAGTGCTACCTCTATACCAAATTTCGTTCAATTCGGTTTCACCGTGTTTGAATTGATAGGGGGAATCGATTTGCACACATGCTTGGCCACCATCTGCAAACTATTGGGCTGATGTTCTTGCAGTTTGGTCTGAATATGTTTCCCACATAAAGATATGGTGCTGCAAAATTTGGTAGAGACTAATTATTAGGTTGGTCGTAATTACATTTTAGCTTTTAACATTTGGGTGGCCGCGATTACGTTTCCGTCAAGATAGTGGTGATATAAAACATGACACTGAGGTGCCCTTTGCTAGTGTTACCTCTGTACCAAATTTCGTTCCATTCGGTTTCACCGTGTTCGAATTGATAAGGGGAATCGATTTTCACACAAAGATGGCCGCCATCCGCACAATATTAGGCTGATGACCTATTAGATTGTTCAAAGGATGCTCCCTCCATAAAGGTATGTTGTTGCTAAATTTGCTAGAGATCGGATGATTAGGCTAATCGTAATTTGATTTAAGCTTTGAACATTTGTGTGGCCGCCATTACGTTTCCGTCAAGATGGCGGCGATATAAAACATGACACTGAGGTGCCCTTTGCTAGTGCTACCTCTGTACCAAATTTCGTTCATTCGGTTCCACCGTGTTCGAATTAATAGGGGGAATCAATTTTGACATAAAGATGGCCGCCATCCGCAAACTATAAGGCTAATGGCCTATTAGATTGGTCAACGGATGCTCCCTCGACTAAGGTATGTTGTTGCAAAGTTTGGTAGAGATCGGATGGTTATGTTAGTCGTAATTTGATTTAAGCTTTAAACATTTGTGTGGCCGCCATTACGTTTCTGTCAATATGGCGGCGATATAAAACATGACACTGAGATGCCCTTTGCCAGTGCTATCTCTGTACCAAATTTCGTTCCATTCGGTTTCACCGTGTTTGAATTAATAGGGGGAATCGATTTTGACACAAAGATGACCGCCATCCGCAAACTATTAGGCGAATGACCTATTAGATTGGTCAAAGAATGCTCCCTCCATAAAGGTATGTAGTTGCAAAATTTGGTAGAGATCGGATGATTAGGTTAATCGTAATTTGATTTAAGCTTTGAACATTCGTGTGGCCGCCATTACGTTTCAGTGAAGACGGCGGCGATATAAAACATGACACTGAGGTGCCCTTTGCTAGTGCTACCTCTGTAACAAATTTCGTTCCATTCGGTTCCACCGTGTTCGAATTAATAGGGGGAATCAATTTTGACATAAAGATGGCCGCCACCCGCAAACTATTAGGCAAATAACCTATTAGATTTGTCAAAGGATGCTCCCTCTATAAAGGAATGTTGTTGCAAAGTTTGGTAGAGGTCGGATGGTTATGTTAGTCGTAATTTAACTCAAGCTTTGAACATTTGTGTGGCCGCCATTACGTTTCTGTCAAGATGGCGGCGATATAAAACATGACACTGAGGTGCCCTTTGCTAGTACTACCTCTGTACCCAATTTCGTTCATTCGGTTCCACCGTGTTCGAATTAATAGGGGGAATCAATTTTGACATAAAGATGGCCGCCATCCGCAAACTATTAGGCTAATAACCTATTAGATTGGTCAAGGAATGCTCCCTCTATAAAGTAATGTTGTTGCAAAATTTGGTAGAGATTGGATGGTTATGTTAGTCGTAATTTAACTTAAGCTTTGAACATTTGTGTGGCCGCTATTACGTTTCTGTCAATATGGCGGCGATATAAAACATGACACTGAGGTGCCCTTTGCTGGTACTACCTCTGTACCCAATTTCGTTCATTCGGTTCCACCGTGTTCGAATTAATAGGGGGAATCAATTTTGACATAAAGAAGGCCGCCATCCGCAAACTATTAGGCTAATAACCTATTAGATTGGTTAAGGGATGCTCCCTCCATAAAGTAATGTTGTTGCAAAGTTTGGTAGAGATCGGATGGTTATGTTAGTCGTAATTTAACTTAAGCTTTGAACATTTGTGTGGCCGCCATTACGTTTCTGTCAATATGGCGGCGATATAAAACATGACACTGAGATGCCCTTTGCTAGTGCTACCTCTGTACCAAATTTCGTTCCATTCGGTTTCACCGTGTTTGAATCAATAGGGGGAATTGATTTTCACACAAAGATGGCCGCCATCCGCAAACTGTTAGGCTAATGACCTATTCGTTTGGTCAAAGGATGCTCCCCCCATAAAGGTATGTTGTTGCAAAATTTGGTAGAGATCGGATGATTAGGTTAATCGTAATTTGATTTAAGCTTTGAACATTTGTGTGGCCGCCATTACGTTTCCGTCAAGATGGCGGCGATTTAAGACATGACACTGAGGTGCCTTTTGTTACTACTACCTCTGTACCAAATTTCGTTCAATTCGGTTGCACCGTGTTCGAATTAAGAGGGGAATCGATTTTCACACAAAGATGGCCGCCATCCGCAAACTATTACGCTGATGACCTATTAGCTTGGTCGAAGGATGCTCCCCTCATAAAGGTATGTTGTTGCAAAATTTGGTCGAGATCGGATGATTAGGTTAGTCGTAATTTGATTTAAGCTTTGAACATTTGTGTGGCCGCCATTACGTTTCCGTCAAGATGGCGGCGATATAAAACATGACACTGAGGGGTCCATTGCTAGTGCTACCTTTGTACCAAATTTCGTTCAATTCGCATTCACCGTGTTCGAATTGATAGGGGGGGACAGACATTCAGAGTACACACACTCACACACACACAGACACACACACACACACAGACTCACACACACACATACACACACACACACAGACTCACAAACACACATACACACACACAGACAGACACACTTTTTTCGCCCTGTGTTGATCTCATAAGTCTACTTTCATTTTTTGCAAAAATCGAAAGTAGGCTAACAAGTGCCATCAGAGGTTACCATAACAACGCTTTTAAATTGATAAGGGATGATCTATCAGAGGTTGCCAAGACAACGCCATTGACTAGATCACATTCATTTTTAGCCTACTTTTCACACTTTTCAAAAATGAGGAAAAAGTAGACTTATAAGATATATCCGGGAAAATGTGTCTGTCCTTCTGTCTGTCTGTCCTTCTGTCTGTCTGTGTGTGTGTGTGTCCCCCCTATCAACTCCTAAACGGCTGCAGCAATCGAAACCAAATTTAGTATGAGTAAAGATGTATACTGGAATATCTCAGGCCCATATTTGAATAAGATGCCAGTTCTACCAACTGCTAAAAAAAACGCACTAGAAATTTGAGCTCCATGTTGGATATCTTGGAAGGTATACATGGGAGCTATTCTAAAATTGGCACACATGTAGATAATACTATTTCAGTTTAATTTCCAGGTGGCCATACATGACAGCGTTGCCAAAATAATTTTAAGCCTTCTGATAAGTCCAATTTGTAAATGCATATAACTTCTACACTATCAATTGGATCTCAACCAAATTTTGTATGTAATATGTGTACATAAACATATATGACTGAGTGTATTCTTAAGAGCCACCAGGGCTGCCAACTGTTAATAATTGCTCTCTATTTTGTATCCAAATATATCAGAAAGTATGCAAGCCGACAGCTTTAAACTATGCACACGTAAATTACCCGACATTTTACATTAATTTGGAGTAACTTATATACGTCAGTTCTACCAACATGATTCTAAGCCTGCTGATAGGGCCAATTTTTAAATACATGTAACTTCTATACCAACAAATGGATTTCATCCAAAATTGGCACAAAAATATATAGTATTTCAGATTATTTCTGACCAGCACTCGCATGACATTGTTGCCAACATGCTTTTACGTGTACTAATAGATCCAATGTCTAACTCCATGTAACGTCCTTTGGACTTCAACCACATTTTGTATTCTGTACCTTAGGAGATGGAAGTAAGAATATATTCAGTCACCAGAGCTGCCAACTGTATTGCTCTATTAGGCTACATTATGCCTAGTATACCTTATTTCGAACGAATTAAGACATTTCGATATTACCCACTTAATTTCGTCATTATTCTAGATAGGTTCATATACTGTAGATTAATCTATGGCATGAATCTTAATTTTAAGAAAAGTAGGCTCTTTAGTTCGTCACGGAACTTCTTGTTCCAGCTGACTATGAGGGAAGCGGCTAACTGGTAGCATGCTGAACTTCTATGCCCAAGGTGCTGGTTCAAAGCCGGCCAAAGTCGCCGGATTTTCTAAGAGCGCTAAAAATCCGTCAGCATGCTTTCCTTCGGAGGGGAAGTTACAACATTCGTTGCAAGTTGCTGGTTGCGGTGGCATCTAGCAGCCAAGTTCACAGCTAGGTGTCGTTGACGTTAGTATTTGGTACAAAATTCGGTACTACTACTTAAAATTGACCGTCCGCAGACCTTACCTGAAATACAGACTAATACAGTCATCACAAATAACACCGTTTATCAGACAGATTCTACACACACCCAATGTACACGGGGTTACATGACCACCTTGTCGCAGCCCCTAAACTGAGGAACCAACCAACATCTCTGCGGGAGATAAAATTTTGCGTGAAGAAGTAACAGACTGTTAGATAGTTACACATTAGTTCCAAACCTTGCATAAGGACAGTGTGATCACAAGTATAAAAATGAACCCCAATAGACAAGAAGGTTACCATCCCCATAAGACAGTAAAATGTTAAAAGTATGCATAGAAAGACGAGAAAATGTTAACTAACCTCCAATTGTAAAATACTTTCTCGCAATAAATGAGGTCTGATCCTCCTACGAAAACTTGCATATTTTGCCTATTACAGCCTATCCCCTAGTTTGCCCGGTGAAATCTACCTCCGCCTTCCGGCGTGCCGAGAGGAATTTTTATAGTAGTATTTATCCCCAAATTAACGTCTTATTCGATAACACCATAGTGCCCTACATCAATGGAGCCGCTAAATATTAAATGGCAAATAATACTCTCATTGCAAAAACAACAGTGTGGTTAGACGCATTGTTATGTACTCTAATCAAATAAAATCAATAAACAATTGGCTTATACAATGAAGTTCAACATGACCAGTGTATTCACCGTCCAGATACTTTAATACTAAGTGGGTTGCTGAGGAGAATGCGATGAGGCTGATCGCCAATAATAAAATCCTTATAATTATCCTTGCCAGCAACAATGTTTGTAATAGTTTGCAAATGCGGCTCAGGGCGATATTCTTCATTTTGATATAAACAGCACGAAACTTCTCGAAATAAGCAATTTCTATCGCCTGTTATAGGCAAAATAACTATGCGATCAGCTCTTAAACTTTCATTTTCAGCTCTAAAGTGTAAAGCATCAGCAAGACCAACGTAGGTATCGACACGCAAGTTCGTTTGTTCATTGCGAATATATTTTAGTCTATCTCCTTCTATTCGACAATAATAGTCAACTATTAATTGTTGGGTAAGTTTACGTGCATTAAGTAAAGGGTTGAAACCTCCTGCGGTAGGACAACCTCGAATCGACAGCCTATACAAAATATATTCACGCATTGTCATATTTTGCCTAACGTTCGTCTTACGTTTCCCTCCTGTTGGCAGTGAAATATGCCACCCTGTTTCTCCGCAAGGCCAGATAAAAACGTAAGTTAATGGATCACAATGCATACTGTCAACATCATATTCCTTTAAAACTCCCCGATTGGAAAATACGGCTATGTGGCGGTGTGAAGCCGGAGCACCGTCTGTTGTTTCAAAAATAGCTGCAATCTCTGAGGAGGCTGGGTTATTGTAACGTCAAGGATCTTCTTGAGCTTCATGGTAAAAGCGCATGACCAAATCTAACGGTTGACGCTTTTCTCTTAAAGCCAGTTCATTTTCTTCGCATATTTTTGAATGCATTGTCTTATACAGTTGAATGTAAGGGTTATGCTCTTGCAAAATATTATTTAGAATATGAAGTGTACCCTCCTTGATGCAAGAATTCGCTCGATTTGCTAGTCTGATTTGATTAGCTTCTGAGCAGTCTAATATACACAACTGTCGTTTATATTTTTGGAATATATGGAAGAAATGCGATGATGTACCATTCCTGAAATTTTAAAACAATATGGGCCGTGTTCAGGTGGTACAGTAACATTGGCACCAAAGGAAACGAAGGACATAGAATTGTTGTACTGCCGAATATTCTCTCTGAAGTTCCTTGAGGTATCATCATTTCCAGTGAAAAATGGTTTAAGCCTGTCAAGTATTTTATATTCCGACAGATCAATTTTACCATTGAAACAGCAAAGGCCAAAGTAACCAAGCGTAGTTTTTTCGCAAGAGAAGAACAATGTTTACATTCGTTCGTCAAGGACCCATTGCTGTACGGCATAATATCTGGCATTGTTTCTGAAATGGCAGGTTTATATTCTATATTAAAAGTGGTTTCGCCTATTCTCCGATTTCTCATTGTTTTGCGTCTATTAGTAGTTTCCACACGACCGGTTAATATTATTTTCGACGAATGCGTCTATTTACAGTAGGATTTATCCCCAAATTAATGTCGTATTCGATCACACTATAGTGTCCTGCATCAACGGAGCCGCTAAACATTGTTATGCACTCTAAACAAATAATCATTAAACAATTGGCTTATACAATGGAGTTCAACATGACCAGCATATTTACCGTTCAGAGACATAAGATTTTCAGACTCAAGTTGGTTGTTGAGGGGAAGGAGATAAGACTCATCGCCAATAATAAAATCCTTATAAATATTCCAGTCAGCAACAATTTTTGTAACAGTTTGCAATCGCAACTCACTATGACGTTCTTCGTTTCGATAGAAACAGTACGAAACTGCTCTAAATAAGCAATTTCCGTCACCTGTTATTGGTACAATTCTTCGGATATCCATGACAGTAAATTATGAAGAGGAGCATAGAACCACTTCGCCGGTCACCTTAATAATGGAGTCAGTTGTATAATTATTTTTCCTGTGCGTGTCAAAAGTCGTATTTACACAGGAAGCCCACTCTTAAAGCTGGCAATGAATTATCGAGACAAACCGGCCCAGTAATTCTGCGTAGTAACTTGGTAGTATGCCATAGTTATGGTATATAAAATGAAAGGTTTAACAATTCGTAGAAGCTGCGATATGTATTCTCGACAGACAACAACTGACCTGGACTGACCACCAAAGACTATAACAGACCACCAAAGACTATTATAACAGAAACACAATACAAATGGCGGTTCCAACATTCGACTGCAGCGGCATCTGCTACTGAAATATAGAATTTAATTTGGAAAACAATGGAATCAAAAATAGGCCTACATTTGTAATATCAGAATTTAAACGTAGGCCTACTGTATATTATTACCGTATAACTGGTAAAGGTACAGTTCATTAGTGGAATTTCATGTAACAACATTTTGGACATGCCGTGTATGTTTATAAGGCAAATAAAGAACTGAAGAAAACAAATGAGTACCGTAGCACATGGCGCGATTTGAAGACACTCGGAAGTAAGTGGCCCAGGCGGGTGGATTCACTGCATTATATTCTTCGTAATGTGCTGGAATTCGTACAATCCTTGATTCACAGTCGGCTTAACAGTTATCCCATGTGCAACAATATGCCAAAACTTCTGTAGCAATAAAGATAAATAGCCTACCGTTATTGCATATGTAATCTGTCGAATGTTGGAACTTATAAAGCGTTTCAATGAAATTACCATAGCGTTTTAATTTGAGATGGGAACGTAGAATTCCTTAGTTTACGGGAATTCCAAAAGTTAAATTTGTTTTGACAATATAATAGCAATTGCAAGAAAGGAAAATACGGAAATAAAAAGACATGCTGGAGGGGGGATTCGAACCCCTTACATTGGGCGATAAATAAATTCTTAGTCTACGGCGAAGCCACTGAAGCTACCGAAACATTAATAATAGCGCTCAATATTAAGGTAGTTAAACATCATGCACACTCAAAATTAGATGTCAGTTTACGTTTTTCAACATTTTCTGTCTGGTATATCATACTAATATATAAAAATGAGATGGTGTGTGTCTGTCTGTCTGTGTGTTACTCAATAACGCAAGAACAACTGGTCCGATTTAAATGAAATTTTGCATGGATGTAGCTGATTTACCTTGTTTACATATAGGATACTTTTAATTTAGATATTTTGCACTATTAAAAATGGCGACCATTTTAGTGACGTCACTACACCCTTTGGTTTCAAAATTTCATATTTCGATATCAAATAAAAAGAGAACGCTAAGAAATATCAAACTTTTGATGGCACGTATGAGCTTCAAAATTTAATTTCCTATCCGAAAGGTCCTTATCACTTTTCGTGTATCTCCAACGGTTAGCGAGTAAAACCCACATATGTGACGTCACTACACCCTTTGGTTTCAAAATTTCATACTTCCATTTCAAATAAAAAGAGAACGCTAAGAAATAGCAAACTTTTGATGCAAACACGAGATTTAACATTTAATTATCTATCCAAATGGTCCTGATCACTTTTCGTGTATCTCCAACGGTTACCGAATAAAACCTAAATTTGTGCAATAAAACAAGGTCAACACCGAGAGGTGCATTATATCTCTACATACATAAAAATTAAAGTTTGTATGTTTTCTTTCGCAATTTCTACGGAAATTTGAGTTATTTACGCGTTTCAGACTGTTTTATTATGGATGCGCGCGAAAATAATTTTTGGTCTGTCTGTCTGTTTGTTTGTTTGTCTGTGGACAACTTTTTTCCCTTATAACTCGAGAACGGCTGGGTGTATCAACGTAAAATTTGGTACAGATATCCATCAGAGGCACGACACTAATCATTGATGTAACCCTTCTCCGTACCTCTCATAAAAGAGGGCCTACCCCCTTAAAATACATGCTGAAATAGGAGTAGAAGGACGAGACAAAGATCATTTTCAGCCCCTCAATATGAGAGAAAAAACTCGGTGGCCCTGCAGGGTCCCCGAAATCCACATATTAAGGCCCTAAAAACAACCGTTTTTGAGATATTCCCAGAAAACTAATTTCATTTAATAAACTAATGAACGAATACAAGCCGGTAACCATGGCAACAGATTCTCAGAGGTCCATCTATTGCTGTAAGACGCAATGCAATTCCATTAATTACATTGGTGTGAAAGTTTGCAAACGGGTTAAAGGTTATCACGGAACCAAATTAAGCTGTAAAATTCATCAATACGTATAATGCGCTTAAGGGGGTCAAGGGGTACACTAGAATTTTTTCACGTGATTTACACCTGCGGGTGTGGTACGGCAGGTCTATTATATTCCTATCCTTATATTATATTATATTATTATTATTAGTATTATATTATGGCGTACAACGAGGAGACAAAGCCCCTCGGTGCCAGAAACAAACCTTGGGGGCCTCGAAAACTACATTATAAGGCTCTAAAACCAACAGTATCTGAAATATTCTCAGAAAACTAATTTAATTTAATTTAACAAACTAATGAAGGAATGGAAATCGGTAACCATGACAACATTATCTCAAGGGGTGGCATCCAACTTTCCATCTATTTCTGTAAGAAGCAATGTCACTCCATTTACACCTTGCCACGGTGGGTGAGTGGATAGCGTGTCGGTCTACTAACCCCTAGATTGCAGGTTCACTCCTGGCCGTGGTAAGTGATTTTTGAAAGGCGGCAAAAATACGACTCGCATGTCATACGATGTTGGCATGTCAAAGAACCCATTTGAATATCAGTAGGCCGTGTTCATAATGGCAAAATTAATCTCAGGAGTTTCCACCAACACAAAGTTCCTCATTTCTCTACTAGAAAGCGCTATAGTGTTCAAGGAGCGTAGATATATACCCTCCTTGACTTTCATAGTGATTCAAGGAACAACGAAATTTCGACATGCAAGCTACCCTCTGGGTGTCAAATTACGAAGCTTGCACACGGCACCCGAGGCCATACGATATTATTATTAGGCTACTCCATTTATTACATTTCTGTGAAAGTTTGCAAATGGCTATAAGGTTATCACGCAATTAATGTGGACTGTATAATTCGCCAATGCAATTAAGGGGGTCAAGGGGTAACCTAGATTTTTTAAATGCAATTTCACGTGCGACATATAGTACAAACAGCAACATTATTTTCAAAAATTCCTGAATTGGATCAGCATTTTTGGCGGCTTTTCGGAATTTGGGCCATTTGAGGCTAAAGAACCTGATTTTTCATGCACCACAAGCCTTTACAATTTATGAAAGAGGTCTTCCTGTGTATGGGGACCTAACACAACGTAGAGGGTCATTTTTTATGTGAGGTGTATTGCGTTTCGTCTTCAAGGCTTTCAAATCTATTTCACGTCAGGAAGTACACGTTAGGTGAATTTAGTTTGAGAGCACATTTTAACAATTTTTTTTGTCGACATACGGGTTCATCGTAAGGATGATTTTGTTTGATACTGTGTGGTAGATATACCCATATTTGGATATCTGGGTGATATGTTGTAGACAATAGAATTGTCTGTCTGATTTTCCGTGTATCTTTATGTACGCCTATAAATCGTGTTCGGATGCTTGGTGCATCGTAAAGTTAGGTATGGTAAACATGAGTCAATACCCCAATCATTTATAAAACTCCTCACCGTACTTTTCATACAGTAGAAGGGTGGATATAGGGAAAAACTTCTCAAAATGCATGCTAAAATAGGCGAAATATAAAAATTATCCTAGAAGGACGATCAAAGCATATGTTGCGCTTCTCATTCTGAGACACAAAATTCGCGAGTCTATAAGGGGTCTCCGAAAACCACATTTTAAGGCCCTTAAATTAACAATGTGTGTGATATTCCCTGAAAACTAACTTCGTTCTGATAAACTTATGAAGGAATGACAAACCGCTAACCATTGCAACAGTAGCTCAATTGGTAATGTCTGGTGTTAATATATAACACCGTTCGAGAACGGGTACTTCTGCTAGTTCTAGTATATATCATGGAAACGTCATAAACAATGTTCCCTTCCATTATAATTCTTATACATAACTATGAAATTAAAACGCAGTGGACTTATAACCGCCATGACTGTCAAGAGGCAAGGCGATTGTGCGCATGCGCGATTGGCAAGATTTCTGATTCTTTTTTATTAAATTAAAAATATTCTGTAACATATTTGTTTATTTTAAAGACACTCTGCAAATCTACATGCCAAGAGCTCTCATTAGAATGCATTACGAAGTCAATCGGTTAAGACGTTATCTCATTCTTGATGTAACAAAAATCGCCTTAGTGTTTTAAATATATAGAAGAAGATAGATTAGGCAATATGATTCTAAGTATAATAATAATAATAATAATAATAATAATTGACACGCGAGCTCGGTCTGCTACCAGAATGACACCGTCGGCATGGCCAGCAGCACGTCGGTAACTCGATAACCAACGCTCTGCTTCACCAATATGACACCGCATGGCGGCCCGCGTGGACTACGTGAATGGGCCTACTTACCTGTTTTAGAGGTCCGAGTCGCTTCCACAGCCAAAATCACCTCCAGAAGACATGACCCAACAGAAGAGCTCCAAAAGAGGTGGAAGGAAAGTGGAGAAGGGGAACGCACAGGCTATTCAACAGACACCCCCCAATAACCGACAGAACTGCTGCCGACGAAATAATGACACAACAGCTGCCTAAAAATAAAAATAAAAATTTAATGTTAAAATTTAAAGGAGCACCTCCACCAGAAACAGAACATGCTTGCTTGCAAAGCAAAAAAAGGGGGCCAGAATTAAATTAAAATTAAAAAGTTATAAAGCCCAAAGATTAAAAATAAAATTACAGGCACAGTTAAATGAGAACGGGCTTGATAATTTAGTAGGACGCAATACCGACCGGACATGCTGACATCTAAGGCCACGATGAAACGAGAAATTTTAAATTAAATTAATAAAATAAAATTGGATCAGAAAATAAATCCATAATTGGCAAGATGGAGAAAAACACAGGAACATTTACCAAAAACACAAAGTTAAAACTGCAAGAATAAATTTAAAAAAAATATATTAAGCTAGCACCACAACACGTCTGAGTTTCGTGGTCGGCGCCAAGAGACTGACCTCGAGACCATAATGCATCTCGGCAAAACAACAAACAAACATGTCCACTAAAAACAGGAGACCGCATGCCCGATCGAATTACGGCAAACAATTAACCAAAACTAAATTTTAAAATCAGCAGAAAGAAAAGAACGGAGGAAAACCATTACGTCTAAACTCTATAAACAAGAGGGAGGAGCCACGGATCTTAAATCAGAAAATAATATGCCAATCCCAAGATTGCCAACGGAAAATAAATAATAATTTAAAACGTAAAACAACCTTAGAAATGTGTCTCCAGAAGGTACGAAGAAAAACAATAACTTTTTTTTATATATCAGGTAACGTTGACAAACAGAAATATTAGGCCTATAAAACAAAATAAGGTACAGAATTAAAACATTACTATAAGATGATATCGGAGCTCCATAACAATAATATATATCTACATTAAATAATAACGTACCTTATTTCCTTCTCAGTGGAGACACAAAGAAAATAAAATAATTAACACATAATATAAATAATGTAAAAGATATGAACTGCCTCAATATGACTGCGTTAGCACACACATCCCGCTTCGATCACCCACGAGGCTTTTCTTCTTGTAGCCCGTAAAACAAACAGATCACACATCATCTTCAAGGCAAGTTATGAAATTGTAGCCTAGGAGCACAGGCATTTCCTTTTTTTTAAATATATCTATATTTCGTAGAGGATGGGGGCCCAGGCCCCCATCAGCGGTGACACCTTTCACGACCAGTCGGCTTGTTGGTTTCTTCACGACAGACAATGGACTCCAAAAGATGGTGGAGAAATCCCGCGTCAGATACCGAACTGCATTCATGTAAATATTTATCGTCCAATCAAGGCTTGACACATCAATCAACAATGTCATTATTAAGTAAATAATTTGGCGGTATCATGAATACACAGGCATTTGTTTCATGACGTAGAATATAATTGCCTTTCAATTATGCCACGAAAAGGAAGAGTTTTATAAGGCACAGCAAACACTCTCTATCGGAGACGAAGGAACTACTTGAAGGAACCCCGAAGTCCGACAGCAGCTGCTATCTCGTGTACACAAACGGAATCAAGTCACCAGGCGGTCGATTCAAAATGTCATGGAACACCAGAATACAGGGAAGAGGGATTTTAAAAACATTGGGACGGGCATTGCACGTAACAGTCTCCCTCCCTTAAGCGTGAACACAGTTCACGAATATGCCTGGGCATAGGCAGTACTCCTTAACTAGTCGATTCATCAAGCATGTTTCCAGAAGATAATGTTCACCAGTTAACTCCAATTGATGGGTAAAACCGCATCGTTTTGGTTAGGAAGAGTGCAGGGTCAGATTATCAGTGAAGGGATGATTGATCACCTCGCAAACCACTTAGTTAACCGCTTCACTGTGTCCAAAAGTCTCCAGAAACGCAGAACACCAGCACCAGCAGCGCTTTCATAGTCCGAGACACGTTAGGTAAATTTTCATAAGGTCCAATGTAGTTCGCTTTAAACGAAGTAGGTGGAAGCAATGTGCCAGATTACATTCGACGAATGGGCAGCCATTTACAAAACAGAAGTTAATCTTATTTCAGAAAAGGTTTACAGGAATTACTACTTCTTACTACATTTTACAAAGAGAAACAAGGTTGAATTTATATGAAGAAAATATTTCTGACCATGACCAAGATCCGTGTTTACAAAATTTCATTAACAAGTTTACCTTTTTACAGACTAGAAGTACCTTTCAAGATTACATGAGTTAAACGACTATAGATTTAGAAGGAACTATGGTAGGGGAATGACCACTTAAATTCCAAATGAACATGAATATAATTTTACCATGAGTTAGGTCCCCCACCGAGTCCAACTTACATGCTAGCATCCTCTATGCAAACATCAAAATTTAGTTTCAATTTTACAATTTTACCATAAAATGGGAATTACCCAACAGTTACAAGTTGTATCCCAGTAGAGTTTTTAAAACCCGTTCAAAATTCCAGAAGGAACAGATGCCTGAAGGCTTCAATGAAGGTTAGGGATACTCTACATTATACAAAATCAGTTTACAAAATTTATGGTAGCATTTCCTCATTAGAAACCTCTCCATCTCGTTTAATGCGCGACAGATGCACTTTGGAAATTTTGTTTGCCTTGGGGTGTCTAATAAGCAGAGTAACGGGAGTCAGGAATGCCTCTACATAACATGGGCCCTTGAAACGAGGGGTCAACTTGCTTGAAACTAGATTACTGACGCCCTTGGGCTCGAAATTGCGGACGTACACAACATCACCAATTTACAAATCCGTTGGCTTGCGACAGGCATTTTGTCGCCTGGCAAGTTGGTCATGTGATACATTAATATTCTCTCTAGCCTTGTCGAATTTCGCCCTCATATCCTCGGGCGTGAAACTGTCTGGAAGGAGATCGTGCAGGTTCCACAGGTTAGACAACGGAGAATTAGCCATAAAGGAAAACATTAACGAAAAAGGGGTGGCTTGCGTGCTCTCATGCACGGCGGTGTTGAAAGCAAAATTGAGCCAATGCAAATTAGAATCCCACTTGGAATGGTCGTCGTGGTGGAAAGCAATTAGAGCAGAACAGAGATTACGATTGACTCGCTCAGCGAGAGACGGGTTAGGAAAATAGGGAGTGGTGGTCACATGCGAAATAGCATAATCAAATAAGAATTGACGGAACTGATGAGATACAAAGCACTTGGCATTATCTGATACCAGGAACTGACATGGCCCAAAAGATGAAAAGATGGAATTAAGACACTTTATGACGGAACTGGTCGTAGCCTGTCCGGTGGGGAATATCCAACTAAACCGGGTGAAACCGTCAGTGCAAACAAGCGCAAATTGGTTTCCCCGACCAGAGCGAGGGAATGGCCCAACATGGTCGATATAAAACCTCTCCATGGGTCTAGATGCCGGTTCAGATGACAACAGGCCAACCTTAGTAGAAACCGGAGGTTTGCTAATACTACATGCAGCACAATTTCTAATGAGCCTCCTGATGTCGCCATCCATACTTTGCCAAATGAAAAACTGTCTGATTTTAGCTCGAGTCTTGAATACTCTTAGGTGGCCACCAATAGGAGATTCGTGATAGTAACGAAAGATTTCCGGAATGAGGACCGACGGGAGCACAATTTTAGGTAGACGGTCATGACGAGACCAACAACACAATACACCATCCTTTAGAGAGTAGGGCTTGACCACTTCACCAGAATTGATTCGATCAATTAGGCTAGATAAGGAGGGGTCTTCTTTCTGGAATCGTCTCACATCTTCAAAAAGCACAGGGGAATTGCTGAGAACGACATTTACACAATTTACAGGTGATACAAGGTTTACGGGTTCACATCCCTGAATATCCTCTTCTGCTGTTTCCTCATACATGCGGCTTAATGAATCAGCCACCGCATTTTCGGACCAACGAATATGGTGGACAGTGAACTGGAACGACAGAATCCTAGTTGCCCACCTGGCAATCCTACCAGTTTTACGGGGTTTCCCTAAGACCCAGCTCAAGGCTTGGTTATCGGTCTCAAGGAGAAACTTAGTGTGCTCAAGATACATACGGAATTTTTCTAGAGCGAACAACACAGCTAAACCCTCAAGTTCGTATATGGAATACATCCTCTCTGCGTCCGTTAAGGTACGAGAAGCGTATGCAATGGGTTGCCTACCCAGATCAGATTCTTGCAGTAGGACACAACCAACACCACGACCAGACGCATCAGTCTGCAGAATGAACTGCTTCCCAAAATCCGGAATGGCTAACACAGGGGCGTTAGAGAGCGCAAGCTTAAGATCTTCGAAGGCTGCCTGCTGAGAGGGACCCCACTCAAACTTCACAGCCTTTTTGCGTAATTGATTTAGAGGAGCAGCACGGTCGGCAAAGTTACTGATGAACTTACGGAAGAAGTTCACCTTACCAATGTAACGAGCAACACCCTTGGCGTTCTTGGGTGGTTTAAAATCTCTGATGGCGTGCGTACGAGACTGGTCCACGGAGATACCAGATTCAGAAACAATATGTCCCAAGAAGGAAATTTTGGGCTTGGCAAAGGAAACCTTGGACAATTTGACGGTAAGGCCAGCGTCACGCAACCGATCAAGTACAACCTTCAGATGATCAACGTGTTCCTCGAAGGACTCAGAATAGATCACCACATCGTCAAGGTAGTGGTACACAAACTTGAATTTAATTTCTGAAAACACCATGTCCAGAAGTCTGTTCAACACAGCGGCTCTTGTGGACAGGCCAAACGGGACACGGACATACTCAAACAGGTTCCAGTCAGTGGAAAAAGCAGTAACATGCCTGGATTCAGGAGAGAGGGGAATTTGGAAGTAAGATGAATTTAAATCGAGGATCGTGAACACCTTCGCGTTGCGAAACCAACTAAAACATGTGTGAAGGTCCGGCAAAGGAATTGATTGTAAAACAACCTTTTGATTAAGAGCCCTTTAGTCGACCACTGGCCGAAAACCACCGTTAGGTTTTGGCACAAGAAATACAGGGGATGAGTAGGCAGAGATAGAGGGTTGGATTACACCTTCTTCTAACATCTTATCGATAATCTTACGAAGTTCAGCCATCTTGGGTGGGGCAAGGCGATACGGGCTGGAACGCACCGGCACAGAATCGGTTAGCTCATTCTTGTACTCCATCAAATGGGTTACACCCAACTTGTCAGTAAATACATCGCTATACTCCTGACATAACCTCTTAATGGCATCCTTTTGAAGACTCGTTAAATTTTCCAGATCGAGATCCTCAATAGTCATAGGTTCACTAACAGAATTGACAGTAGGAGAAGATAAAACCGGGTTAAACGATAACTTACTTTGCGGGTTAAACTTAAACCATAATTGGCGAGCACCAAAATCAAGAAGCATACCAACGTGTGACATGAAATTAGCTCCAATGACCACAGAACAAGAAAGATTTCTGGCAACAAAAAATTAAAACTTCCAAGAAAAATTTAGGATATGAATTTTGACTGTCATACTACCCAAAATATTTAAGTTTGAACAATTTGCCGAAATAAAAGATTCATTGTTAGGCTCTAACTCAGGAAATTTGCAAACACTCTTCATAGATAAAAACCAGTCCTCGCTTATAAAGGATGCGACATTACCAGAATCAAGCAATGCAGAAACGGGCTCGTCATTAACACAAATTTCAACAAACGGGGATATTCCTTTAGCCACAGGAGAAATTCCAAGATCTTTACTCACTCCAAAACGATTACAATTAGATGATGAGGACACCCGCACCACAGGTTTCACATTATGTTTAGAATTAGGCTGACTTGCCACGACATTGCTCACCGACAGGTTAGGTAGGTCAGCGACATAAGCAGAATTAGCACGTGATGAATTAGTTTTCAAAGAGTTATCAAAATTTTCATTAGTAGGGCGACCAGAAACTTCACAGGGTTTTCCCAAACTCTTATGCACAGAAATATCCTTGGAAGTAACACCCGAATTGGTCTCCACAACATCCCGTCATTGGCGATACACAACCTGGTTACTCGGACACACCTTCTTGACATGTCCCACGCCACCGCACGTGTGGCACTTAATGTTGGGTCTTGGGTGGAACATAACCTTAGGCGGGGGACGAGACATCAAGGAAGGAGGAGGAACATTAGCTACACGAAGGGAATCTGCATGTTTCACAGCCATAGCCTCAATAACGACCTGTTTCAGCTCGACAAATGACGAAGGCCTGGTACACATAGTCATCTATGACCTATATTGAGGCAAAGACCCATTTACAATCGATGACACCAACTGTCGTTCAGTTAAAGGGGATGCAAATACCTGGGCATACACCTTAATGTCGCTGACATAGTCGCTAAGGGACTCGTCCAACCTTTGGACACGATATAAAAACCTTTGCTCGAGAGCACTAAGGGCACTCGCAGGGACAAAAAAACACAACACTTCCCTAATAAACATGGCTAAGGACATACGGAGGTGGATAGCTTCAATTAGCTTATCGCGCAGCATACCGGATGCAACTGGATACAAAAGTTGGAAAATCTGAATTTCCGACATCCCAAAAATTGAGGCATGGTTACCCAATTCGACCACTTGTTTTAAAAATAGGACCACTTGGGTAACGTCATCCAGGTTGAAACTCTTTAACTTAGTTAAGTATCAAGAAATAGGATGAGGAATCGACCCATAATTAACGGTAGGCGAGAATGTAGCATTTGGAAAAGAGACATTGTTACCAGGGTAGCCCGCTCGCACACCCTCTACAGGCGACAGAACATTTACATTACTAGAGAAGGAACTGGGATGCAACGGGTCGGCAGTACCCAGGAAATCATTAGGTGACCTAACATGAGAAGAATGCCCGTATGCAGGGTTAAGTGGTATGGACGAGCCAGCGCCAGGCAACAGAGGGGCAGGCAAACTACTACTAGTAATCGATCCCAAAACCTCAGACCTAGTAAACAGAGGTGATTCACGTTCAACCCCAGAAGAACTCTCCAAATTCACAAGGTTATCTCTTAAGTCAATTAAATCGAAAACACTATTGTTGTCGGCCATTTTAAAGAACACAGAATGCAGACAGACAATACAGAAGGAAACAAATTTTAGGAGTTACAAGGACAGTTTATCCTTTCACAACAGTACCACAACCACCAATTACCAACACCACAGATTAGGCTGACACTCGAACACAGCCACCATAATACACAAAATCATGCACAATGCTGCCCAGAACTGCATACGTCACCGCCTGCTTGGCTCGAGAACAGGAAGCTAAATTACAAAAATTGGCACACAACATATGTCGAACAGCTTCTGACAGGGCTCCAGGATGCCTTCACTCGAAGCATATAGGCTATCAGAATATTAAGAAATCCCCATTTCCCATGCCAAGAACACAAGTCCGTCACTCACCGAGCTTCTTTTTCAGTGGGGATGTTGCACACAAACAGGACAAAATACAGCAGCAAACACCTCGCTTGGAATAGGTCACTTACAGCTCACCACATGGATATTCAGATGCAAACATGAAATAAAACAAACGACAAGGATTAGCTTTACATAACATCAAGTGCACTGGCGTGACAAGATCCCATCAACAACCGCTCCATCAGCAAGAGGGGTCCATAAAACGAGCCTGCGGGTATGGAGGAGGGGATAGTTACGGAAATGAACTCGAGAGGGATCTGCTACCAAAATGACACGCGAGCTCGGTCTGCTACCAGAATGACACCGTCGGCATGGCCAGCAGCACGTCGGTAACTCGATAACCACGCTCTGCTACCAAAATGACACCACGGCATGGCCAGCAGCACGTCGGTAACTCGATATCCAACGCTCTGTTTCACCAAAATGACACCGCATGGTGGCCCGCGTGGACAACGTGGATGGGCGTTTTAGAGGTCCGAGTCGCTTCCACAGCCAAAATCACCTCCAGAAGACATGACCCAACAGAAGAGCTCCAAAAGAGGTGGAAGGAAAGTGGAGAAGGGGAACGCACAGGCTATTCAACAGACACCCCCCAATAACCGACAGAACTGCTGCCGACGAAATAATGACACAACAGCTGCCTAAAAATTAAAATAAAAATAAAAATTTAATGTCAAAATTTAAAGGAGCACCTCCACCAGAAACATAACATGCTTGCTTGCAAAGCAAAAAAAAAGGGGGCAAGAATTAAATTAAAATTAAAAAGTTATAAAGCCCAAAAATTAAAAATAAAATTACAGGCACAGTTAAAGGAGAACGGGCTTGATAATTTAGTAGGACGCAATACCGACCGGACATGCTGACATCTAAAGCCACGATGAAACGAGAAATTTAAAATGAAGTTAATAAAATAAAATTGGATCAGAGAATAAATCCATAATTGGCAAGATGGAGAAAAACACAGGAACATTTACCAAAAACACAAAGTTAAAACTGCAAGAATACATTTTAAAAAAATATTAAGCTAACACCACAACACGTCTGAGTTTCGTGGTCGGCGCCAAGAGACTGACCTCGAGACCATAATGCATCTCGGCAAAACAACAAACAAACATGTCCACTAAAAACAGGAGACCGCTTGCCCGATCGAATTACGGCAAACAATTAACCAAAACTAAATTTTAAAATCAGCAGAAAGAAAAGAACGGAGGAAAACCATTACGTCTAAACACTATAAACAAGAGGGAGGAGCCACGGATCTTAAATCAGATAAATAATATGCCAATCCCAAGATTGCCAACGGAAAATAAATAATAATTTAAAACGTAAAACAACCTTAGAAATGTGTCTCCAGAAGGTACGAAGAAAAACAATAACCTTTTTTATATATATCAGGTAACGTTGACAAACAGAAATATTAGGCCTATAAAACAAAATAAGGTACAGAATTAAAACATTACTATAAGATGATATCGGAGCTCCATAACAATAATATATATCTACATTAAATAATAACGTACCTTATTTCCATCTCAGTGGAGACACAAAGAAAATAAAATAATTAACACATAATATAAATAATGTAAAAGATATGAACTGCCTCAATATGACTGCGTTAGCACACACATCCCGCTTCGATCATCCACGAGGCTTTTCTTCTTGTAGCCCGTAAAACAAACAGATCACACATCATCTTCAAGGCAAGTTATGAAATTATAGCCTAGGAGCACAGGCATTTCCTTTTTTTTTGAATATATCTATATGTCGTAGAGGATGGGGGCCCAGGCCCCTATCAGCGGTGACACCTTTCACGACCAGTCGGCTTGTTGGTTTCTTCACGACAGACAATGGACTCCACAAGATGGCGGAGAAATCCCGTGTCAGATACCGAACTGCATTCATGTAAATATTTATCGTCCAATCAAGGCTTGACACATCAATCAACAATGTCATTATTAAGTAAATAATTTGGCGGTATCATGAATACACAGGCATTTGTTTCATGACGTAGAATATAATTGCCTTTCAATTATGCCACGAATAGGAAGAGTTTTATAGGGCACAGCAAACACTCTCTATCGGAGACGAAGGAACTACTTGAAGGAACCCCGAAGTCCGACAGCAGCTGCTATCTCGTGTACACAAACGGAATCAAGTCACCAGGCGGTCGATTCAAAATGTCATGGAACACCAGAATACAGGGAAGATGGATTTTGAAAACATTGGGACGGGCATTGCACGTAACAATAATAATAATAATAGTAATAATAATAATATCGTATGGCCCCGGGTGCCGAATGCAAGCTTTGTTATTTGACACCCAGAGGGTAGCTTGCATGTCGAATTTCATTGTTCCTTGACTATGAAAGTCAAGGAAGTTAGATGTTTGATATCTAACCTTCCTTGAACACTATAGCGCTTTCTAGTAGAGAAATGAGGAACTTTGTGTTGGCGAAAACTCCCGAGATTAATTTTGCCACTATGAACTCGGCCTACTGAATTCAAATGGATTTTTTGACATGCCAACATCGTATGACATGCGTATCGTATTTTTGCCGCCTTTCAAAAATCACTTACCACGGCCAGGAGCGAACCTGCAATCTTGGGGTTAGTAGACCGACACGATATTTTGAAACTTTAATAGTATGCTCAACCGCTATCTTTAATACATGGTGGGGTCTTTTGTTTGTGATACAAAGCTTGTATATGGTTCTACTGTAACGCTAATTAAGATATTGTATCTCTAAAACATATACAATAATATGTTTGTATATTTTATATTTTTAACCTACTTTCGATTTTTGCATAAAATGAAAGTAGACTTATGAGATCAACACAGGGCCAAAAATTGTGTCTGACTGTGTGTCTGTGTGTGTCTGTGTGAGTGTGTGTGTGTGTGTGTGTGGGTGAGTGTGTGTACTCTGAATCAATTTGAACACGGTTAAACCGAATTGAACGAAATTTGGTACAGAGGTAGCACTGGCAAAGGGCACCTCAGTGTCATGTTTTATATTGCCGCCATCTTTACCAAAACGTAATGGCGGCCACTCGAATGGTCAAAACTTAATAATGCATTACGACCAAACTAATCATCGGATCTTTACCAAATTTGGTAACAACATACCTTCATATGGGACGCGTCTTGTGCCCAAACTACAAGGTCATCAAACGTTTCATTTTAGGATGGCGGCCGTGTAAATTATGCAAACTTTATAATCCATAACATGGGACCCACCAGTTCCGATTATCGAACCAAGAATCGTTTAATCTGTTCTAAGCGACGTGGTTCGTTCGAAATTAAAATTTTATATTGTAATATTATAACCTAGAAGTGACTTTAAAAATTGAGTCGTCTCGGTTATTTGAAAAGATGGCAGCGGATCTCTCGTTCTGACCTATATTTTACTAATTTCAGTATGTTGCATGCAATATAACCTACTGATAAAACTTATATGAACTTAATATGAAACGAACTCGGTTTGAAATATACTCCAGTGAAGAAATCTTCAGTCCAAGTGATTACTTGCTAATACAGTACGTCATATGTATTTGACCGATAACGCGTGAATTGTGAGTGTACGATAGGCTGTGTGGTTAGGACTCCCGCCTATCACGTGGCTGGCCGGGGTTCTAATCCTATCGTAGTTGAACTTTTTTGTTTGAATTTTTTATATTTATTGTTTCTTGAGTACTGAGACGTTATAAAATAAAGCGTTATATGGTGCTTTTTGCAATGGAAAATATATATTTAATTAAAACGGCATTCTCCACCGGAGTGACATCTACCAGCTTTCAGTTGTACTATGCAGAAACTAACCACAGCCCTCTAGATGCGAGCCGCGGTCTGTACCGCCCGTTAGTGAACCCAGTCTAAATGACTGCTAGAAGTAATAATACAGTGACATTCGTTTATTCCTTGTGCACAGAGGCGTTGTTGATAACCTCAAAACTTGCAATATGGATGATTTGGAGATGGATTATTTTGATATACCGTGTATTTAAATTTAGCCTATAAATCAACGGGTTGCGAAGTTAGTTCACTTAGTCCTATATCCTTCGTACACGACACAGAACAACAATGTGACGTCAATTTCTGATCTGCTCTGATTGGCTATTACATTGCTGCAGTCGGGTAGTTGGCAGTCGAGGATACAATTCTCGACTGCCAACTGCCAGCTACCAACTTCAACTGCATATTGTGTATGGTGCCTATATTATACACGGAGTCGATCGCGACTGCCGACCGAGGACTACCAACTACGGACTGCCGACTGCGCATTGTGGATGGGCCTTATTAGAGCAACGAAGTTTCAATTATTGTAAGTAGTCGGTTTTTGGAGTGTTTGCTGATGAAATTGTAAAATACTGGGATAAATTATAAACTATGGTTTGAACGCCACTGTTCAAATCTTGTGTGCCAATTTGCACTTCAAATAGGAAGAAATTGGGAGATGATAAGGACAGAGAGTTATAACTATACCCATACATTTAGGAGAAAGTAGGCTATATGTTCTTTCCAAACATCTTGTTAAGATGGCCGCTGCTTGCTATATTTAGTGTCATATTATTATGAATAATTGTGGTGAGGTATTTTGTATGGTACGGTACTTCTCTCTCACTAAATGTCGTGTTAGTTGTGCTATTCTATCGTGAGTTATCTGTATTAATGTTTTAAGATTACGTCCGGCCACCATCGTGAACGTATCGAGTCGCTCTTCTTTTGACTGGTCATCACATGCCACTTACAAGACATTATTGTAAATTTTCGTTTTTGTATCTTAAAATACTTCGAGTTATTCCTTATCAATATTGTATAAGGCCACCACGCGTTGTATTCAGTGTGTCAATCCTATGGCTTATTTTAGCAAGATACCTTATCTGGTACTTCATTCTTACCAATTTTGGTTTTAATTGCTCAATTACATTCTCAATGATTGACTAGTACGTTCAACATTACTCCCAGCTGCCATCTTGAAAATTATAGTTATTGTTTTATTGCTTTGGGGATATTGGTCGGGGTTGGGTAGTTTACTATCGTGGCATTTGACTTGAGAGAGTGTGGAAGCCCCCGGGGAAAACAATACTGCAGTACCAGATTTGCTGCAGCCATATTTAACACGCACGGCTACGCCACAGGATGATACATTAAATAGCAATCAATTATGAATGCCTTTGCTAGTGTCGAGGGTACATAGCCTAACATTTGGTCTGAAGAGAACTGTTACTTTATATACAGACTGTCCTAGAAGGTCGGAAGTGTGATTGTGTTCTAGTGGCCAGCTCCAAGTCCATTACATTAAAACTTCCAGCACAGTAATGTTGTAGAATCTCTTCCAACTTCTTACAGTTCCTTAACGTCAAGCACATCTCCTACCCCGACTAATAGCGGTCGCCAAGAGCAGTGAGTCAGACGGAAACTCGAGAATGATGGCTCCATTCCTGCTTCTGTCGTCTCGCCATTACGCAGATAGGTGTTGTGGTCGCTCCTGATGCCTGCAATTTATGTCTTGCGATCATCGTCATCTCCACTCGCGTCCAGGGTATAGCATTGCCAACCTTAGCGAGAAGTCACTAGAACTAGTATACACAGGGAGCATTTGACTTCAAAATGTAAGAAAATCTATAGACTTCCCTTTAGGATTTTCAAACTATACTGTATGTTGGCCTATTTAGTGACATTTCCATGTTGAGTGTTTTGCTGTCAATATGTTCTTCTTCTTCTTCTCATTACTATTATTATTGTTATTAGGTGATGGTGCAGTGGCTTCGCAGCTCGTATTTCTCCCGAACGGCCGGAGTTGGATTCCCAGTGACAGTGGGTTGGAATTTTCCCCCGAAGAATCACTTAGCGTCTGGCCATAAATCCCCGGCTAAAGCCAAAATGAGCCTGGTTGACTCCGGAGACCCCAATTATTTAGGACAAGCTGAAGTACCCGTGCTTCGCTACGGGACATAAATAAATTAAAATGTGAAGGTGAGAGTTAAAGCAATATTGAATTGTAGTTGTTTTTTTTTTTCTTCGGCAGGGAGAAAATCTTTCAAAGACACCACTCTGTGTGGGAGTTGGATTTCCACCAACTAAAGCCCCCCCCCGCCCTCTTCACTTAGCCCATTCGGGGACTGCTTGACAACATTAGATAAGGCTGATTGGAATAAAAATAATTGCAATTTACATGTGTTTACCTGTCAGTTCACCATTTAATGATTTGGAATTAAATTGCTATTTATTCTCGACAGGGGGAGGGTGGCAAACATAAATACCATATGTGTATACATTTAGACAGTGATATTTATATTTTATCTTAGTCTTGATTGTGTGATGACTTTAACAAAACGTTTTTGTAAACAATATTTACAGATTTGTTTTCTGGCGTGTATATATACAGTACAAATTGTCACTTCTCGATACTCGTTAAGTACCCGTGCTTCGCTACGGAACATAAATTAAAATGTGAAGGTGACAGTTAAAGCCATATCGAATAGTAGTATTCTTTTTTTTCGGCAGGGGGAAAATCTTTCAAAGACACCACTCTATGTGGGGGTTGGATTTCCACCAACTAAAAACCCCAGGCCCTCTTCACTTAGCCCATTCGGGGACTGCTTGACAGCTTTGCATAAGGCTGATTGGATCAAAAATAATTGCAATTTACATGTGTTTGCCTGTCAGTTCACCATTTAATGATTTGGAATTAAATGTCTATTTATTCTCGACAGCGGGAGGGTGGCAAACATATATACCGTATGTACAGTATATATTTAGAAAGTGATATTTACATTTTATCTTAATGTTGATTGTGTGATGACTTTACAAAACGTTTTTGTTTACAATATTTACAGCTTTGTTTTCTGGTGTGTATATAGGCTATACAGTACAAATTGTCACTCCTCGATACACGTTAAGTACCCGTGCTTCGCTACGGGACATAAATAAATTAAACTGTGAAGGTGACAGTTAAAGCAATATTGAATAGTAATAGGTTCTTTTTTCGGCAGGGGGAAAATCTTTCAAAGACACCACTCTGTGTGGGAGTTGGATTTCCACCAACTAAAGACCCCCCTCCCTCTTCACTTAGCCCATTCGGGGACTGCTTGACAGCATTGCATAAGGCTGATTGGATTAAAAATAATTGCAATTTACATGTGTTTGCCTGGCAGTTCACCATTTAATGATTTGGTATTAAATGGCTATTTATTCTCGACAGGGGGAGGGTGGCAAACATATATACCATATATGTACAGTATATCTTTAGAAAGTGATATTTACATTTTATCTTAATCTTGATTGTGTGATGACTTTACAAAACGTTTTTGTAAACAATATTTACAGCTTTGTTTTCTGGTGTGAATATATACAAATTGTCACTCCTCGATACTCGTGAACATGCCACGTAATGCTGTCCGTGGGAAAAACATTGATGATGTAAATGCAAGCCGGCCACTTGAGGAGTTTGGCCTTGTGCTTTGTTGATGGTCATTGCAAAGGCCAGCTTAAGTGGACACTGCAGTCGTTTAAAGGTGAACAGTAAGTTGGTTGGGATGATGGGAATCCTCGGGATGAAAACCGTATCTCCTTTTGCACATCCAGTGAGAACGACTGCCTCTACGATGTTTTGTTTCACACTTTTCACTATGAGCCTGGCACCATTGCAGAGTCGTGGAGCTTCGATATTTCTCAGTAATATTATAGGTACTCCCACTTTCAATTCCAGTTTGTGGGGAGGGACACATGGAGCTCTAAAGTGTTGAGATATTCTACTGGATACTGAACTGCTTCATCTTCTTCTTAAACAGTATCAATTGACAGATATTTTGTTGCTTCGCCAGGAATAGTCGTTAATATCTGACTGTTTATCGTATTTACAGTGTCATTCTTAGGAGCAAATATGGCTCTTTTACACAGCCATTCACTTGAAGAATAGTTGTCGGCAACTGATGGAAATACCCTTGCTATGAGTTCCTCCGAAGAAGCAACCATACTGGCAAAGTTTGGTGGAAAGTCTATTCGTTGTTGACAATCAGCTGTTATCTGTCCATTTCCAATGTTTAACAAATTAGAAGAAAACAGTTTAGCATCATGATCGATGTAAAGAAGCACTCTCATGTTCTGTGTTAAGAGCTTTTTCTCGACAAAACTCCATAAAATAGATTTTTTGATGCATGCATTTATATCTTCTGCAGGTGTTCCTCGAGGAATTACTGGAAGTGTTTGTCTGAAATCCCCAGCTAACAAAACAACGAAACCACCCATCAAATCTTAGTTATTTCTGACATCTTTAAGTGTTATGTCTAGTGCTTCGAAACCACGTTTGTGTGACATGGTGCATTCGTCCCATACTAAATGTCTACAATGTCGAAGAACTTCTCCACGATCCGAATTTTTTCGTATATTGCAGGAAACGGTTTTACCAGAATTCAATTTTAGGGACAGTTTGAACGCTGAGTGTGCTGTCCTACCACCTTCGAGAAGCGTAGATGCAATGCCCGAGGACGCAAGAGCAAGAGCGATTTGGCCTTCTTTTATAACGTGTGCCAACAAAAGATTCAGAAGAAATGTCTTTCCTGTTCCACCTGGGGCATCCAAAAATAGTATGGTACCTTCTGTTCATCAATTCTGCGTCTTATGAAATTGAATGCGTCACGTTGTTCCGGTGAAAGTTTTAGTAGATTATCTTCGACGTGGTTTTGGAGCTCAGCAATATTGTAAGACATTTCTTTGAGAACCTCAGTGTTGAGATTGCCTTCTCGTTGAGGCGCGTGAAGACCGAATGAACTCAAATCTCTGCCACACATATTTGAAACCAAGGCTTCAACAGCCAATAGGGCTTCATTGTAAATTGCCTCACTGTAAGGGAGATCTGGAACTTCTTGACGAAAGCGAATCAATATGTCCTCGGAGATATCGTCTTTAAAAGTTTTCCACAGTTGTAAGGGATTTGACAGCCCACAGCCCAGGATTGCAAATAGATGTCTGATCCGTTTCACCGATTCACGCATTGTTGATTCCCAGTGGTCGTCACTTTCGAGCAAGCCAAGGGCTTCACACGCTTCTCTGTGTGTATTGTATGTTTGATTCTGAACAGTCCTCAAGTCTTCAAAGGAAGGAGAAGCACGTACACTGTGAAGTAACAGACGTAAATAGTAGCACTCAAAGATGGCAGGGTGCACTGTGTTAACACAGCCCAGTGAATCGGAGTAATTTACATCTGCTTGATTCTCCACTGGTGTCCCGATACGGCGTCGTTGGAACTCTTTTCTCGAAGCATCCCATGTGAAGTAATGGGGTACTTCGTTGTAAAGTAGGATCCTTGCAATTTCATGTTTTGCGCATAGCTTAAAATGCAGTTAACGTTGTATCTTTTGGATTTTCTAAAACTTCATGCATATTGTTTTCATTGAAGTGAACCCTTTGGAATTTTTCTAAGTGAACACTCAGATGGGTAACAGTGGGATGTCTTCCGTGAATCGAAAATCCAAAGATGCGCCATGCTGCCTCATTAGAACTCAAGTAACGTCCAGATTGGTATAGAGTTACTTCATATCGTCTATTCTCTTGCGCAGCTTCCCTAACCAGATTGAATACAGCTTGGTCACTTCCCTTGTGAACATATTTGCAGATGTCCTTGATGCTCTTAACAGAACTGCAATACTCCACATTGCTATGTGCGTTGAAGTTCTTAGTTAAATCCGGGTTGTTGGTACAATCCAACGGTCGTCAATATCAACGTGTCCTCGACCTGTTACGTTAATTTCAACGGAATGCCCACAGTGAATTGTAGAACGCCTTCTGTACAAAGGGTATCCATTGTCACTTGTTTGTGTTTCAGTAAGCAACTGTCTGGGATACCTCTTTGTACACTTTCCAGTTTTCATGCATGGTGACCTAGAGTTGATAGCACCACAAGGACCATGCACCATATGTTTGACCACCAAGTCATGAAGATGTGGGTCAGAAGTGTGATCTGGTATCTCAGCTTTTATTACATCATATATTTGTTGTGGCTCTATTTTATCAATCAGCCATAGAAGCACGTGAATATGTGGGAGTCCCCTTTTTGCCATTCGACAGTGTACATCCAGCATCGGACAGCACCAAAGATTTTTTCCTTTGTTAATTACAGCAACAAAAAATTAACTTTTAAATTGAATACTCTTGCCACTATGTCATGTCTATCATTTGCCTTCTGACCTGGAAGTAGCTCTCGAATGATTTCCTACCACTTTGGATTGCATGTCATTGTTATAAACAGATCAGGACGACCATAGTTCCTAACATATGTAAGAGCATCTTGTGCTCGTTCACTTAGGTAGCGTGGTGAGCCAACAAAGCTTGAAGACAGGTCGAAAAAAAAAAAAAAGATTAGTAAAAATGTGCTCTCAAACGAAATTCACCTAACGTGTACTTCCAGACGTGAAATAGAATTGAAAGCCTTGTAGAGGAAATGCAATACACGTCACATAAAAACTGACCCTCTACGTTGTGTTAGGTCCCCATACAGAGGAAGACTTTTTTCATAAATTATAAAGGCTTGAGGTGTGTGAAAATTAAGGTTCTTTAGCCTCAAATGGCACAAATTCCTAAAAGCCGCAAAAAATGCTGATTCAATTCAGAAATTTTTGAAAATAATGTTGTTGTATGGAGATATAATAGAACTTCTGTACCATATGTCGCACGTGAAAATTGCATGAAAAAATTCTAGGTTACCCCTTGACCCCCTTAATTGCATTGATGAATTATACAGCCTAGGTTGGTTCCGTCATAACCTTATAGCCATTTGCAAACTTCCACAGAAATGTAATAAATGGAGTGACATTGCTTCTTACAGAAATAGATCGAAAGTTGGATGCCACCCCTCGAGATAATGTTGTCATGGTTACCGATTTATATTCCTTCATTAGTCTCATAAATTAAATTAAATTAGTTTTCTGGGAATATTTCAGAAAATGTTGGTTTTAGAGCCTTAGAATGTAGTTTTCGAGGACCCTTTTGGGCCCCCGAGTTTAGTTTCTGGCACCGAGGGGCTATGTCTCGTTGTTGTACGCCATAATATAATACTAATAATAATAATATAATATATTTATAGGAATATAATAGACCTGCCGTACCACACCCGCAGGTGTAAATCGCGTGATAAAATTCTAGAGTAGACCTACCCATTGACCCCCTTACGCGCATTATACGTATTGATGAATTTTACAACTTAATTTTGTTCCGTGATAATCTTCTAGCCGTTTGCAAACATTCACACTAATGTAATTAATGGAATTGCATTGCGTCTTACAGCAATAGATGGACCTCTGATAATCTGTTGCCATGATTACCGGCTTGCATTCGTTCATTAGTTTATTAAATGAAATTAGTTTTCTGGGAATGTATCAAAAACGGTTGGTTTTAGGCCCTTAAAATGTGGTTTCCCGATTTTTGTCTCTCACATTGTGGGGTTGAAAATGAGTTTTGTCTCGTCCTTCTAGGCCTATTTCAGATTATATTTTAAGGGGGTAGGCCCCCTTTTATTAGATGTACGGAGATGAGTTTCATCAATGATTAGTGCCGTGCCTCTGATGGATATCTGTACCAAATTTTACGTTGATATACCCAGCCGTTCTCGAGTTATAAGTGAACAAAGTTGTCTACAAACAAACAAACAAACAAACAAACAAACAAACAGGCAGACAGACAAAAAAAATTCGCGCGCATCCATCATAAAACCGTCTGACACGCGTAAATGACTCAAATTTCCGTAGAAATTCAGAAAATAACAGACAAACTTTCATTATAGCCTACTTTCGATTTTTGCAAAACATGAAAGTAGACTTATGAGATCAACACAGGGCGAAACAAGATGTTCAGTAAAGAACATATAGCCTACTTTCTCCTAAATGTATGAGTATAGTTATAACTCGTTGTTATTATCAAAGAGTATAATAGAACTATTCTTTGTTGAAGACCTTAGAAACGATTTACCTCTACCAAACGCCACAACCTAGATAAAAACTGCTACCATCATTGAAGAAAGAAAGAAAGAAAGAAAGATAAGAAGTATATCAAGAATGTTATGGATCTGGAGACATAATCGACCGGACTGGCTGCGTGGCTCAGCGGTAACGTTCTCGCTTGCTGGGCCCTAGGTTGCAGGTTCGTATCCTGGCGCAGTCAGCTGGCATTTGAGGGTGCACAAATGCGAGGGAGCCGTGTCAGTACATTTACTGGCACGTTAAAGATCCCCTTCGGGCCAAAATTCCGGCACCCCGGTGTCTCTAAAAGCAGCAGTAGTTAAAAGGGATGTAAAACCAATAACATTATTATTATTACTATTATTATTATTATTATTATTATTATTATTATTATTATTATTACATATACGACCTGCCGTGGGCAACATCCAACTTTGAGTTCAGGCATGTCTTTACACATCTGGTTGTGCATGGCTTTCACAACCCTAATTGAATTAACAAATCTTTCCATGACCCTACAGAGACGTGTGTATACAAACTATGTGGATATTTTCGATTGCTATTTGCCTGAAATAAAAGTAATGAACTAACACCAACGGCTTGAATTCAGTTACTATGTGAAATCGTTTTGTTCTTTACTTCAAATAACATTTTCAAGTAACGCAAAATAGGCTGTTACAAACCCTTTAAAATAAAAAGTAAAAATGTATCGTAGTATCATCTTGTCATTCTTCAAATTCGATGCGCATAGAATGCCAATGGTATAGTAATCAATGGAGCCCCACGTAGACTAGTCGTGACATCTAGTGGTGAAATATCGAACAATATAATCCTAACAGAGCGAGTGCATTCTAGCGGCCAGAAGAAGAAACTTTTCAATAAAATCTGGAAGTTAATAAGTAGGTCGACGTGCAGTTATCTTTTTGGCAGCTAGATGTCTCGAGTAAATCTGCTGGCGAATTATGTTTTAATTAAATATATATTTTACACCATAATATGCACAATATAACGCTTAATTTTAAAACATCTGAGTCATTACAAAACAATAAACATATAACATTTCAAGCAAAAAACCTAGTTCCGATCGGGTTTGAACCATAGGCATTTGAGCGATAGGCTAACGCTCCACCACTGAGCTAATTGTGTCAACGAATATCGTTCTATATAAAATGACTTACATAAAACTTGTTAGCAAATAATGATTTATACTAAACGATTTCATCACTGGAGTATATTATTTATATATAAAGCATTTCATACAAAGTTTATTTATTTTGTATCAGTACGCTATATTGCATGCGATACTCAAATTAGTGAAATATAAGTCAGGCACAAGATATCCGCTGCCATCTTGTCTTATTACTGAATCGGCTCAGCTTTTTAAAATCACGTCTGCACTATAGTATTACAAAATAAACTTTTAATTTCGAACGTGCCTCTTCCTTTAGAACAGTTAAAACGATTCTCGGCTCGATAATCGGAACTGGTGGGTCCCATGATATGGATTATAAAGTTTGCATAATTCGCACGGCCGCCATCCTGAAATGGTATGGCGGACGACCTTGTAGTTTGGTCACAAGACGCATCCTATACGAAGGTATGTTGTTACCAAATTTGGTAGAGATCGGATGATTTGGTTAGTCGTTATTTGATTTTACGTTTTGAACGTTTGAGTGGCCGCCATTCAGTTTTAGTAAAGATTGCGGCGATATAAAACATGACACTGAGGTGTCCTTTGCTAGTGCTACCTTTGTACCGAATTTCGTTCAATTCGCATTCACCGTGTTCGAATTGATAGGGGGGGGGACAGACATTCAGAGTACACACACTCACACACACACAGACACACACACACGGACTCACACACACACATACACACACACACACACACACAGACTCACACACACACATACACACAGACAGACACACTTTTTTCGCCCTGTGTTGATCTCATAAGTCTACTTTCATTTTTTGAAAAAATCGAAAGTAGGCTAAAAATGTGTGTCTGTCTGTGTGTATGTGTGTGTGTGTGTGAGTCTGTGTGTGAGTAAGTGTGTGTATTCTGAATATCTTTCCCCCCCTATCAATTCGAACACGGTGAACGCGAATTGAACGAAATTTGGTACCAAGGTAGCACTAGCAAAAGACATCTCAGTGTCATGTTTTATATCGACGCCATCTTGACGGAAACGTAATGGCGGCCACACAAATGTTCAAAGCTTAAATCAAATTACGACTAAGCTTATCATCCGATCTCTACCAAATTTTGCAATAACATACCTTTATGGAGGGAGCATCCTTTGACTAAATTAATAGGTCATCAGCTTAATATTTTGCGGATGGCGGCCATCTTTGTGTGAAAACTGATTCCCCCTATCAATTCGAACACGGTGAAACCGAATGGAACGAAATTTGGTACAGAGGTAGCACTAGCAAAGGGCACCTCAGTGACATGTTTTATATCACCGCCATCTTGACGGAAACGTAATCGCGGCCACCCAAAGTTTAAAAGCTTGAATCAAATTACGACCATCCTAATAATTTGATATCTACCAGATTTTGCAACAACATGCCTTTTTGTGGAAAGCATCTTATGACTGACTACAAGGTCATCAGCCCAATAGTTTGCAAATAGCGACCATGTATGTGTGCAAATCCATTCCCCATACGAATTCAAACACGGTGAAACCCAACTGAATGACATTTTTTACAGAGGTAGCACTGGCAAAGGGCACGTCATATTCATGTTTAATATCCCTATAGCACGTTGTATTTCAACAAACTACTACAACCAACATTCAATTATACTCCTTGAAAAGGACAAAGAGTTATAACAATACCCATGCATTTAGAAGAAAGTAGGCTATATGTTCTTTACTGAACATCTTGTTTATATATGTAGAAATATACTGCACCGCTCGGTGTTGACCGTGTTTTATTGCACAATTTTAGGTTTTACTCGCCAACCGTTGGAGATACACGAAAAGTGATAAGGACATTTCGGATAGGAAATTAAAAATTTAGAGCTCGTGTGTGCCATCAAAAGTTTGCTATTTCTTAGCGTTCTCTTTTTATTTGAAGTGGAAATATGAAATTTTGAAACCAAAGGGTGTAGTGACGTCACTAAAATGGTCGCCATTTTTAAATAGTGCAATATATCGAAGTCAAAGCCTGGTAAATCAGCTACATCCATGCAAAATTTCATTTAAATCGGACGAGTGGTTCTTGCGTGATTGAGTAACAGACAGACACACAGACAGACACACACCATATCATTTTTATATATTAGTATGATAAGCCTAAGAAAGAGAACTATTATTATTATTATTATTATTATTTTTATATAGGCTATATATAATTCGTTGAGGCCATCTAGTACGACGCTAAGATTTGTTACACTTGGCAATTTGCTTCGCTTCCCTCTGGGCCCAGAATTCCCTCATTCTCTGTGAGTGTATTATTATTATTGTACTTCATAGTCACCAGACTCTTTACAATAAGGACGTAGAGTTGTTATTGTTTGAAACGGTCAACCTCGTTTCCTTTTAGTCAAATGAACTGAGTAAATTCCAAATTACCTAAATATAATATATTCTAACTGTCCGTACTCCCATAAAATACTTGCGTAGATTTTCCAGGATGACTACCATCCCTCAGAAGGTTTGGTCCAAGATTGGAACATCGACCACATATTAACGTCCAAATTACATCATATCTGTACTCACATTTCTCACACCGTCATTCGCAAAATACTGTAGGATGATAGTAGAGTGACATTTCTTTATTGTTAAAAAGAAATGAGGACCTATTGAAAATTAATTTCCCTATTTATTCATGTATAAGAGACTTTCTGGATTTAATTTGCTAGTGACATTTGATTCTTTATTTATTAACTCGTATATAACAATTGTTGGGAACATTGCCTGGGGGGAGGTCGGTACGCCGGCCCTGACATCACTGTCAAGAAACTACTATTCTATCACACTCTATAGACATAAGGTTTATATTCAACACGATTATATTGAGGTTGTACGATCTATTGAACGGTCACTGAAATGTTCTTCTTTCATATCGGCTTCCTGTGTATTCTAAGGAGTTCAAGGTTTATTGCCTGACAACAGGAGAATTTCTTCACCTGACATTAGCTACATGCTAGAATCAATAATTGCGTGAGTACATCTAATTGGACAAGTACATAGTCGGCTGTTAAAATGTCAAGGAGAAGCGGGAGACGTATATGGGGACAGTTGAGTTATTCAATGTTGTCAGCATTGACCCATGGGTATTAAAATAACACCTTGAATGGCTCAGAATACTTTCAGAAACGTATTACTAATACAACGGTGAGGCCTCCGTGGCTTAGGCTGCAGCACGCCGGCCTCTCACCGCTGGGTCCGTGGTTCGAATCCCGGTCACTCCATATGAGATCTGTGCTGGACAAAACGGAGGCAGACAGGTTTTTCTACGGGTACTCCGGTTTTCCCTGTCAAAATTTCATTCCAGCAACACTCTCCACTATCATTTCATTTCATCTGTCATTCATTTAATCATTGCCCCAGAGGAGTGCGTCAGGCCTCGGCAGCCGGCACAGTTCATATTCTCGCCGCTAGATGGGGGCTTCATTCATTCCATTCCTGACCCGGTCGGAGACTGGAAGCAGGCTGTGGATTTTCATTCACTTCTCTACTGGCCATAGTGAGCGAGAGCACTAACGTGCTAGCTCGCGCCTCGCTGGCATCGGGAGAGCGTGGGTTCAAATCCCACCTCAGCCATACTGAAAATATTTTTTCTTGGTTTCCCATTTCTCACCACCAGGCAAATGTCGGGATGGTTCCTTCAACACGTCCATGGCCGTCCAAAATCCATTCCCTGACCCTTTCTTAACTAGACCTAAGTGAGCGGTCACATGGGCGATCATCCTGTCACCATGCCAAGTTGCATCTGCTGACCAAAAGTGTTCAGCTCCCAGACACCGTCCTTGTAACAGTAGAGGAATGACCCTTCGCAGAGTCCGTGGGTGAAGCCGAGTTGGGAGGATAAGTGATAACAAAGATGGTAATTGTAGTTGTGTGTTTGTGCAACGGTAATTAACTTAAGTCATAATAATAATAGTTTTAATGCAGTCACTGGCCAATGAAAATGTACTGAATATACAATGCAGGAACTGTCATTCACTATAAAATTGCGTCAGGGAAGTCAATCTTCTTTAACAGTATGACGCATGATAACGGTCACAGGGCTCGCTACACAATTCGCATATGCATGTAGCTGCATTTGGAGTGTGAAAGTCTTATATTCTGCATATCCTGAAGTGAAATCCATGGACTGCGAAACGCGTTACAGTGTGTCGTAAATCGTAGTCTGCTCTCTTCCAGTCAGATGATAACATCGTTTCTGTCCCATAGAAGTCCAGCCATAATTTTTACTTCTTTAAATTAAATTCCGAAAGAAGTTCCTGATAGGCAGCGCTGGATGGAAGCTGCATTTGTAGTCTGATTTGCTCAATATAGAATGGCTATGCAGACTGCTCGTACATTAGCCGGGACCGAGTAAATTTCGATACACACAACGCTCTCTTTTGGAAGATAGACTATGACTATGGGCCTATGACTGGTGTACCTACCTGAATATTCCCCTCATCTGTCCTAGAGAGAAAATGGACGAAGCCAGGGAAGGCTACACTCATTATGGTCAATTTCAGTGCTTGTATTAGCACTTTGGATATCCAAGCACGCAACAGCCATGTTCCATCGTGGGCGTGTGTCATAGAGCATTCGGCTACGCTCATGGGAATTAGCATGGATATGTTCCGATTACCGCCCCTGCCAGGAAATCTCATTCTGGTTTGAGTGCTGGAACGGGGTGAGGCAAAACTGAGTAGAGGTGGGTGTGATTCCCACCTCAAACTTCCTGGAAAAGGTTTTCTCTGTTTTCCTACTTCTACTCCAGGTAAATGCCGGGATGGTTCCTTACTTAAGGCCACGGCCGCCTTCTTCCCAATCCTAGCCTCGGTTACAATTTATTACACACACTACTTCATCCATCACAATACCACAGGTTACCAGACAGATTTCACACACACACACACTCATATATGCAGGGATACATGGCCAGAATGTCGCAAAGCCCCTACGTAAATCAATAACAGCTCATCGCAAAAGTAGACTATAAGTATTTATTTATGTATTTATTTATGTATTTATTTATGTATTCATTTTACATATGTACAATTTCATTTCAGACTGTTTTGCCTTTCAGCGTCCAGTCTAGTCTGCAAGTCTCTGTTTGTGAACAAGTCGCCTCCATGATGCCCTATTAGCAGTTAGCACTGCGGCCTCCTCTGCTTCTACACCTCTTGAAATCATTCAACACTGAATCTAACCATTACCTCCTGGATCTACCTCTGCTTCTCTTACCCTCTACAGCCGAAATCATCAACCTCATAGGTAATCTCTCCTCCCCCATTCTCTTCACATGACCCTACCATCTGAGTCGGCTCATACGAAGAGCTTCATCTAGCGTGTTCATTTCTAACTTCGCCTTTATCTCTTCATTACGAGTACCCTCCTACCATTGTTCCCATCTATTATTCCCAGAAATACCAGGTGAGTTAGCTGTGGTCGTTACGGCATGGCTGCTGGCAGTCGCTCACATCCGGGAGGCGAGGAAGTTCGAATCCCTCCACCGGCAAACTTGAAGATTGTTTTCTGTGGTTTCCCATCTTCCTTCCAGGCAAATGCAGGGGTTGGTCCCTAACTATAGGCCACAGCCGCTACCTTCCAACTCCTCGTCCTTACATCAAACGTTCCTCCCCAGACAACACTCCACACGCGACGGTACTTGTAGCTCACCCCATGGGTGTCCGCATGGAAGTAGCTACTAACTGGCAAGCCGAACATGTCCTCGGCCACTCCCGGCACTAAAAGCCATTGGCTAAAAAAAAGTCCCATAAATCGTTCGTGCTACCTTCATATCAGTTACCTCTAGCTTATCAGATATCCTGAATCTATCCAGCTCTCACTTCCATACATGAATCAACAACAACAATTAATCGCACAATGTACATAGAGCTAGGCTAAGGCTCCAGGCTTCTTTGCCTCCCAGACCTCTTTATCACACGAAGCCTGTACAAAACATTACCTGACGACTGGTGTTGTACATCATTGGGATCACGAGGTGGGAAGAACACAATATGGCAGAATGCCAGGGACATTTTATGCGAGGAAATTTCACGTATTTTACTGCCCTGTGGTATATGGGGCAAGGCAAGATCAATTGAACGCGACACCAAAAGGAATAATACAAGTAAGATTCTTCTCGTGACTCACGAACGAAAAGAACTGAAGATGAATACGTCCTCCTGCAGACCTCTTCTTACATTCATATGAGAAATTCGCTTAAGAAGGAGAAACAGCTTAAGTGCCTTGGCCTGCCAAAGAACCCCTGCTCAGCCAATTGCTCTACAGGTTTGCGGGATGACGCGCGGTTAGTGCGACACGTCTCCTTGGGCGTCAATCTTGTATTTCTTAACCAGCGCGCTGCCTCTCTGATCAGACTGCTAATCAATTGTCCTCACAAGGCTGAGTGTACCCCGTTAGAAGCCAGACGCAACGGAGCGATCCTATGCATCCTTCCAGTTTGTACATCTGTTCTAAACCACCTTCGAACTAGTGAAGTTTCCGATTGGCGACGTTTTGGTAAAAGCTGGGTTATCCCAAGCACTGCGTAACGATTCAGTGCCTCTGTCTATTTTTCAATTGGTTCCGACCAACACATGTCACCATTCGGTTCTGATTGTCGTCATCTCATCCAGAATATATTAGAAGTGGTGTAATCAATTATTGGTCAACCTATAAAAGAGATACAAGTGATTAGAATACAGTGTGGACCATCCCTATAGAACGGAACTTTCTAATAATAACCCCGCCGCGAACACGTCGCAATTGCTTATCGTCACATTTTAGCATGTGCCGATTACAACAGCGATCCGTGAAGCCATGGATGCTATCATGGCATTTATTACATACTTCTCTTTTTAAATTAATTGGAAATGCACACATGCCTTGAAAATGATTGCATTCATATTACATTACATTACATTCACATTACTTGTCTTTGCTGTAAGCTACGATGGATTTCTGTCTATTCTTGTATTTTATAATATGTTGGTTGTTTGAGTCTTCAGTCTTTTGACTGGTTTGTTGCAGCACTCCATGGCTCCCTGTCCTGAGCTTATCGTTTCATCTATACATAGCTACCACATCCTACATCCGAAGCAATCTGGTCTGCCCCTACAGTTCTTGTCCTCGACCCTTCCTTCCTTAACTAAGCTTGCTATTCCTGGGTGTCTTAGTATGTGTACTACCAACCTATCTCTTCTCTTCATTATCAGTTGCCAGAAACATCACTCCTCTCTCACTCGTCTTAATAACTCTTCGTTTCTTACTTTATCTACCCATCTGATCTTCATCATTCTCCTGTAACACCACATTTCAAACGCTTCTATTCTCCTCCTTTCTGCTGCTTAAACATTCCACGTTTCTCTTCCATAGAGTGGCGCGTCCCAGACAAAGGGTTTCAAAAATCTATTGCTGTCAACACATTCCTTTTCTGTCGAAATGCTTTCCTTGCCTGTGCTAACCTACGTTTTATATCCTCTTTGCTTCGTCCGTCACTGGTTATTTTGTTTCCTAAGTAACAGAAGTCTCCTACTTTCTTTAGTTTTCACCTGCCAATTTGACGACCACAGGGGTTTCTGATTTCTTTCGACTGCATTCCAATAAATAAATAGAGGAAAGAAAGCTAGCTCATATTCAGAAGGCGATGGAGTACTTGGAGAGGAGAAAACAGGAGGCCCAAGCGACGAGAATATTCGAGCCCCATGGTCCTCAGAAGGCCCAAAAGACAAATAATAATAATAATAATAATAATAAGAAGAAGAAAAATTTATAAATAAAAAACAAAAAATAAAAGAATAATGAATAAATAAATACATACATTTTAATCACATGTAATTTCTAGCCTACTTTCGATTTTTGTAAAAAATGAAAGTAGACTTATGAGATCTACACAGGGCCAAAAATTGTGTGTCTGTCTGTGTGTGAGTCTGTGTGTGTGTACTCTGAATGTATGCCCCCCCCCCCCCCCCCTATCAATTCGAACACGGTGAAACCGAATTGAACGAAATTTGGTACACAGGTAGCACTAGCAAAGGGCACCTCAATGTCATGTTTTATATCGCCGCCATCTTCACGGAAACGTAATGGCGGCCACCCAAATGTTCAAAGTTAAATCAAATTACGACTAACCTAATCATCCGATCTCTACCAAATTTTTCAACATTATATCTTTATTGATGAAGGATCTTTTCACCAAACTACACGGTTATCAGCCCTATAATATTTGGATGGCGGCCATGTATGTGAGCAAATCGATTCCCTCTATGAATTCAAAAACGGTGAAACCGAATTGAACGAAATTTGGTACAGAGATAGCGCTAGCAAATGGTACCTCAGTGTCATGTTTTATATCGCTGCCATCTTGACGGAAACGTAATGGCGGCCACCCAAATGTTCAAAGCTTAAATCAAATTAAGACTAACCTAATCACACGATCTCTACTAAATTTTGCAACAATATACCTTAATGTGAGCCTCCGTGGCTTAGGCGGCAGCACGCCGGCCTCTCACCGCTGGATCCGTGGTTCAAATCCCGGTCACTCCATGTGAGATCTGTGCTGGACAAAACGGAGGCAGACAGGTTTTTCTCCGGGTACTCCGGTTTTCCCTGTCAAAATTTCATTCCAGCAACACTCTCCACTATCATTTCATTTCATCTGTCATTCATTTAATCTTTGCCCCCGAGGAGTGCGTCAGGCTTCGGCAGCCGGCACAGTTCATATCCTCGCCGCTAGATGGGGGCTTCATTCATTCCATTTCTGACCCGGTCGGAGACTGGAAGCAGGCTGTGGATTTTCATTTTCATACCTTAATGTGGGAAACTTCGTTTGTCCAAACTACAAGGTCATCCGCCTAATAGTTTCAGGATGGTGGATGTATGAATCATGCAAATATTATAGCCCAACCATAACTTACGATTCAACAAGGCCTGATCTCAACAATTCAGCTTATCGTACATATGGAGGTTTAAACTGTCCTCAAGGAGGTGACCGGTAGGATATTAGCCTAGTATAATAGAATCAGGGGCGTATATAAGGGGGGTGATGAGGGGGCTCCAGACCCCCCCACCTGAAAAGAGCCAATAAATATTAAGAAAAATAAATAATTGTAAATTTCGTTATACCCTAATCTTAACTAATCGGCTAAGTTATAAACAATATTAAAATTGAAATTATACTAACTCGTGGTGTAGTGGGTAGCATTCTTCGCTGCGACCCCGGAGATCCGAATTCGAGTCCCGGTTCTGCCAAGAAATTTTAATTCTAGTCTGAGGGGTGGAACGGGGTGCACTCAGCCTTGTCAGGTAAAGCTGTGAATTCCACAGTATGTTTTTTGAGAAATACATGTAAAAAGAAACTGTTTACCTTTCTGCTTAGTAAATTGACAAATATTTAGATATATGCCATTCATACTCCATAGATCATAATAGAAATTATAATTTTTTCCGCTATCGTTTTACCCTCCAGGGTTGGCTTTTCCCACGGACTAAGCGAGGGACCCCACCTCTACCGCCACTGAGGGCAGTGTCCTGGAGCTTGAGACTCTGAGGCAGGGATACAACTGGGGTGTGTGACCAGCACTACTCCAGGCGGCCTCACCTGCAAAGCGAACAGGGGGCCTAATGATGGGATGGGAAGAGTGGGACGGTTAGGCAAGGAAGTGGGAAGAAGGCGGCCGTGGCCTTAGAGTAGGAACCATCCCGGCATTGCCCGAAGACGAAGTGGGAAACCACGGAAAACCACTTCGAGGATGGCTGAGGTGGGAATCGAACCCCCTCTACTCATTTGGGCCACCCGAGGCTGAGTAGACCCCGTTCCAGTCCTCATACCACTTTTCAAATTTCGTGGCAGAGCCGGGAATCGAACCCAGGACCTCTGGGACGGCAGCTAACTATGCTGACCGCTACGCTACGGAGGCGATGTAGTACTTGGAGAGGAGAAAACAGGAGGCCCAAGCGACGAGAATATACGAGCCCCATGGTCCTTTATTTTTGAGTTGTGTTGTATTTTACAACTTTTCTGTATTGCCAGTAATAATTGTAGGCTATATAAACTTTGAATCTTATCTAAAATAATTACACAAAGTTATGCTCGAAGGTATTGGTTGATATTTCTGGGTATTTTGCGGAGACAATCCCCTGAGAATACTCACAATTTTCCAGGATAGTCATCCCCCCACCCCTCATTTTTAGCCTACTTTCGATTTTTGCAAAAAATGAAAGTAGACTTATGAGATCAACACAGGGCGAAAAAAGTGTGTCTGTCTGTGTGTGTGTATGTGTGTGTGTGAGTCTGTGTGTGTGTCTGTGTGTGTGTGTGTCCGTGTGTGTGTGAGTGTGTGTACTCTGAATGTCTGTCCCCCCCTATCAATTCGAACACGGTGAATGCGAATTGAACGAAATTTGGTACAAAGGTAGCACTAGCAAAGGACACCTCAGTGTCATGTTTTATATCGCCGCCATCTTGACGGAAACGTAATGGCGGCCTCACAAATGTTCAAAGCTTAAATCAAATTACGACTAACCTAATCATCCGATCTCTACCAAATTTTGCAACAACATACCTTTATGGGGGGAGCATCCTTTGACCAAACCAATAGGTCATCAGCGTAATAGTTTACGGATGGCGGCCATCTTTGAGTGAAAATCGATTCCCCCTATTAATTCGAACACGGTGCAACCGAATGGAACGAAATTTGGTACGGAAGTAGTACTAACGAAAGGCACCTCAGTGTCATGTTTTACATCGCCGCCATCTTGACGGAAACGTAATGGCGGCCACACAAATGTTCAAAGCTTAAATCAAATTACGACTAATCTAATCATCCGATCTCTACCAAATTTTGCAACAACATACCTTTATGGGGGGAGCATCCTTTGACCAAACTAATAGGTCATCAGAGTAATAGTTTGCGGATGGCGGCCATCTTCGTGTGAAAATCGATTCCCCCTATTAATTCGAACACGGTGCAACCAAATGGAACGAAATTTGGTACAGAGGTAGTACTGACAAAAGGCACCTCAGTGTCATGTTTTATATCGCCGCCATCTTGACGGAAACGTAATGGCGGCCACACAAATGTTCAAAGCTTAAATCAAATTACGATTAACCTAATCATCCGATCTCAAACAAATTTTGCAACAACATACCCTTATAGAGGAAGCATCCTTTGACCAAATGAATAGGTCATTAGCCTAATAGTTTGCGAATGGCGGCCATCTTTGTGTGAAAATCAATTCCCCCTATTAATTCAAACACGGTGAAACCGAATGGAACGAAATTTGGTACAGAGGTAGCACTAGCAAAGGGCATCTCAGTGTCATGTTTTATATCGCCGCCATATTGACAGAAACGTAATGGCGGCCACACAAATGTTCAAAGCTTAAGTTAAATTACGACTAACATAACCATCCGATCTCTACCAAACTTTGCAACAGCATACCTTTTTGGAGGGAGCATCCTTTGACCAATCTAATAGGTTATTAGCCTAATAGTTTGCGGATGGCGGCCATCTTTATGTCAAAATTGATTCCCCCTATTAATTCGAACACGGAGGAACCTAATGGAACGAAATTTGGTACAGAGGTAGCACTAGCAAAGGGCACCTCAGTGTCATGTTTTATATCGCCGCCGTCTTGACTGAAACGTAATGGCGACCACACGAATGTTCAAAGCTTAAATCAAATTACGATTAACCTAATCATCCGATCTCAACCAAATTTTGCAACTACATACCTTTATGGAGGGAGCATCCTTTGACCAATCTAATAGGTCATTCGCCTAATAGTTTGCGGATGGCGGCCATCTTTGTGTCAGAATCGATTCCCCCTATTAATTCAAACACGGTGAAACAGAATGGAACGACATTTGGTACACAGATAGCACTAGCAAAGGGCATCTCAGTGTCATGATTAATATCGCCGCCATATTGACAGAAACGTAATAGCGGCCACACAAATGTTTAAAGCTTAAATCAAATTACGACTAACATAACCATTCGATCTCTACCAAACTTTGCAACAACATACCTTTATGGAGGGAGCATCCTTTGACCAATCTAATAGGTCATTAGCCTAATAGTTTGCGGATGGCGGCCATCTTTATGTCAAAATTGATTCCCCCTATTAATTCGAACACGGTGGAACCGAATGAACGAAATTTGGTACAGAGGTAGCACTAGCAAGAGGCACCTCAGTGTCATGTTTTATATCACCGCTATCTTGACGGAAACGTAATCGCGGCCACCCAAATGTTAAAAGCTAAAATGTAATTACGACCAACCTAATAATCTAGTCTCTACCAAATTTTGCAACACCATACCTTTATGTGGGAAACATATTCTGACCAAACTGCAAGAACATCAGCCCAATAGTTTGCAGATGGTGGCCAAGTATGTGTGCAAATGGATTCCCCCTATCAATTCAAACACGGCGAAACCGAATTGAACGAAATTTGGTACAGAGGTAGCACTAGCAAAGGGCACCTCATATTCATGTTTAATATCCCTATAGCACGTTGTATTTCAACAAGCTACTACAACCAACGTTCAATCATACTCCTTGAAAAGGACAAAGAGTTATAACAATACCCATGCATTTAGGAGAAAGTAGGCTATATGTTCTTTACTGAACATCTTGTTTAGCCTACTTTCGATTTTTGCAAAAAATGAAAGTAGACTTATGAGATCAACACAGGGCGAAAAAAGTGTGTCTGTCTGTGTGTGTGTATGTATGTGTGTGTGTGTATGTGTGTGTGTGAGTCTGTGTGTGTGTGTGTGTGTGTGTGTGTGTGTGTCTGTGTGTGTGTGAGTGTGTGTACTCTGAATGTCTGTCCCCACCTATCAATTCGAACACGGTGAATGCGAATTGAACGAAATTTGGTACAAGGGTAGCACTAGCAAAGGACACCTCAGTGTCATGTTTTATATCGCCGCCATCTTGACGGAAACGTAATGGCGGCCACACAAATGTTCAAAGCTTAAATCAAATTACGACTAACCTAATCATCCGATCTCTACCAAATATTGCAACAGCATACCTTTATGGGGGGACCATCCTTTGACCAAACCAATAGGCCATCAGCGTAATAGTTTGCGGATGGCGGCCATCTTTGTGTGAAAATCGATTCCCCCTATTAATTCAAACACGGTGCAACCGAATGGAACGAAATTTGGTACAGAGGTAGTACTAACAAAAGGCACCTCAGTGTCATGTTTTATATCGCCGCCATCTTGACGGAAACGTAATGGCGGCCACACAAATGTTCAAAGCTTAAATCAAATTACGACTAACCTAATCATCCGATCTCTACCAAATTTTGCAACAACATACCTTTGTGGGGGGGGGAGCATCCTTTGACCAATCTAATAGGTCATCAGCGTAATAGTTTGCGGATGGCGGCCATCTTTGTGTGAAAATCGATTCCCCCTATTAATTCAAACACGGTGCAACCGAATGGAACGAAATTTGTTACAGAGGTAGTACTAACAAAAGGCACCTCAGTGTCATGTTTCATATCGCCGCCATCTTGACGGAAACGTAATGGCGGCCACCCAAATGTTCAAAGTTTAAATCAAATTACGACTAACGTAATCATCCGATCTCTACCAAATTTTGCAACAACATACCTTTATAGAGGAAGCATCCTTTGACCAAATGACTAGGTCATTAGCCTAATCGTTTGCGGATGGCGGCCATCTTTGTGTGAAAATCAATTCCCCCTTTTAATTAAAACACGGTAAAACCGAATGGAACGAAATTTGGTACAGAGGTAGCACTAGCAAAGGGCATCTCAGTGCAATGTTTTATATCGCCGCCATATTGACAGAAACGTAATGGCGGCCACACAAATGTTCAAAGCTTAAGTTAAATTACGACTAACATAACTATCCGATCTCTACCAAACTTTGCAACAACATTCCTTTATGGAGGGAGCATCCTTTGACCAATCTAATAGGTTATTAGCCTAATAGTTTGCGGATGGCGGCCATCTTTATGTCAAAATTGATTCCCCCTATTAATTCGAACACGGTGGAACCGAATGAACAAAATTTGGTACAGAGGTAGCACTAGCAAAGGGCTCCTCAGTGTCATGTTTTTATATCGCCGCCATCTTGACAGAAACGTAATGGCGGCCGCACAAATGTTCAAAGCTTAAGTTAAATTACGACTAACATAACCATCCGATCTCTACCAAACTTTGCAACAACATTCCTTTATGGAGGGAGCATCCTTTGACCAATCTAATAGGTTATTAGCCTAATAGTTTGCGGGTGGCGGCCATCTTTATGTCAAAATTGATTCCCCCTATTTATTCGAACACGGTGGAGCCGAATGGAACGAAATTTGGTACAGAGGTAGCACTAGCAAAGGGCAACTCAGTGTCATGTTTTATATCGCTGCCATCTTGGCTGAACGTAATGGCGGCCACACGAATGTTCAAAGCTTAAATCAAATTACGATTAATCTAATCATCCGATCTCTACCAAATTTTGCAACTACATACCTTTATAGAGGGAGCATCCTTTGACCAATCTAATAGGTCATTCGCCTAATAGTTTGCGGATGGCGGCCATCTTTGTGTCAAAATCGATTCCCCCTATTAATTCAAACACGGTGAAACCGAATGGAACGAAATTTGGTACAGAGATAGCACTAGCAAAGGGCATCTCAGTGTCATGATTTATATCGCCCCCATATTGACAGAAACGTAATGGCGGCCACACAAATGTTTAAAGCTTAAATCAAATTACGACTAACATAACCATCCGATCTCTACCAAACTTTGCAACAACATACCTTTATGGAGGGAGCATCCTTTGACCAATCTAATAGTTTGCGGATGGCGGCCATCTTTATGTCAAAATTGATTCCCCCTATTAATTCGAACACGATGGAACCGAATGAACGAAATTTGGTACAGAGGTAGCACTAGCAAAGGGCACCTCAGTGTCATGTTTTATATCGCCGCCATCTTGTCGGAAACGTAATGGCGGCCACACAAATGTTCAAAGCTTAAATCAAAATACGATTAGCCTAATCATCCGATCTCTAGCAAATTTAGCAACAACATACCTTTATGGAGGGAGCATCCTTTGACCAAACTAATAGGTCATCGGCCTAATATTTTGCGGATGGCGGCCATCTTTGTGTGAAAATCGATTCCCCTTATCAATTCGAACACGGTGAAACCGAATGGAACGTAATTTGGTACAGAGGTAGCACTAGCAAAGGGCACCTCATATTCATGTTTAATATCCCAATAGCACGTAGTATTTCAACAAGCTATTACAACCAACATTCAATCATACTCCTTGGAAAGGACAAAGAGTTATAACAATACCCATGCATTTAGGAGAAAGTAGGCTATATGTTCTTTACTGAACATCTTGTTTCTATATACGTCCCTGAATATAATATGTTTTTATTTTATTTAGTCAATTTACCCTCTAGGTTGGTGGTTCCCACAGACTCAGCAAGGAAACTCACCACTACCGCCTCTATGGGCAGTGTCTGGAGCTTGGAACATCTGGTCGGGATGGATACAACTGGGGAGGTGTGATCAGCACTTCGCCCAGACGGCCTCACCTGCAAAGCGAACAGGGGCCTCATGAGGGAGGGGAAGGGATGGAAGATTGGGATGGATAGGCTAGGAAGAGAGATGGAAGTGGCCGTGGCCTTACAGTAGGTACCATCCCGGCATTTGCCCGAAGACGAAGTGGGAAACCACGGAAAACCACTTCGAGGATGGCTGAGGTGGGAATCGAACCCCCTCTACTCATTTGGACCACCCGAGGCTGAGTAAACCCCGTTCCAGTCCTCATACTACTTTTCAAATTTCGTGGCAGAGCCGGGAATCGAACCCAGGACCTCCGGGGTGGCAGCTAACCATGCTGACCGCTACGCTACGGAGGCGACCGAATAGAATATGTAACCGTAGAAATGACTTAACAGGTGTGATTGTGGGTCGTACGCAAAATGGCCGCTATTTGTGCTCGTAAATCCATTTATATTCGTAACTGCGTAAGTTTATATCCTTTTAAGAATGTACTGAACAAAAGAATACATATTTAGTATCAAATGGTTTATAGAAGCACCGAAAAACGCTAATGAAATCGTTGATTACAACACAAAATATGATACATTTGTACTAAAGAAGTTATTTACATATCTACATTGTACCGCATTCGTCGCGTAGTTGTAGAGAATTAGCTTCTTAGTGAAGGGTCACGTGGTTCGAATCCTCGTGGTTTAGTTTATTTTTACTTCGTTTTTTTTGTATCTATTGGTTCATAACTACTCACACGTTATAACGTTAAGCATATATTGTGTGTATTTGCAATCGAAAAGATTATATAATATGCAGTACTCATAAAACCACACATTTGAACACTCGACCAGAGCTATTTAATTTCTTTGTCCTTGATCCACGGTTTGAGTCTATTGTTGTTATTTTTGTTGTTGATTCCTTAGGGGTTTTGCGGCTTCATGTTCTTGTAGCCCCGTGTACTTGGGTGTGTGTAGAAGTTGTCTGATAACCTGTGTCACTGTGAGATCTGTAGGCTTACTACTGTGTGTAATTTTATACGAGGCAGGATTTGGGTAAGAAGCTGTTGTTGCTGCTGTTTCATTTGAGATGCATGGACATCATGGTCATTTAGTCCCGTGTACTTGGGAGAGTGTTGAATTTTGTCTCATAAGCCGTGTTATTGTGATGGCTGTATTAGTGTGTGTATATATCATTCAGGTGAGGATTCAATCAATCAACGTATAATATCCGTATAGCACGTTGTCTTTTAACAAGCTACTACAACCAACATTCAATTATACTCCTTGAAGAGGACAAAGAATTATAACAATACCCATGCATTTAGGAGAAAGTAGGCTATATGTTCTTTACTGAACATCTTGTTTAGGTTATAATTTAGACTAATTTCGTTTATGAAACGAGTAGTTCCGCGAAGAACTATGTAGCCTATTTTCATGTATCCTACTTACGCTAATTGACCCTATCAACATACAAAATTTCAGTTTGATTGCTGTAATAGATTTGTAGATATTGAGACACGTCTAAATATTTCGGATGGTCGCTTTGTTGAATTTTTATAAGTAGGCCATAGAGTGATGTATTATTTCATGAAGAATTTTGATTCAAACTTCCATTGCATGATTAGGATACAAGAAATTTAAAAAAACGAGATTTTGAAATTTTGCACAGGTGCCATCTTGTGGTTGTATAAACAATTCATATAAGCATTTACCGTACCAAGCTTCACTGCCCTCGGATGGTTATATTCCGAGAAAAGTCTATTTAAATATCCAAACGGACATTTCTCTCAATTTAACCATCTGAGCGCAGTGATACGTAGTACGGTATATGCTTATGAATGAAAATCCACAGCCTGCTTCCAGTCTCCGACCGGGTCAGGAATGGAATGAATGAAGCCCCCATCTAGCGGCGAGGATAAGAACTGTGCCGGCTGCTGAGGCCTGACGCACTCCTCTGGGGCAATGATTAAATGAATGACAGATGAAATGAAATGATAGTGGAGAGTGTTGCTGGAATGAAATGTTGACAGGTAAAACCGGAGTACCCGGAGAAAAACCTGTCTGCCTCCGTTTTGTCCAGCACAGATACCACATGGAGTGACCGGGATTTGAACCACGGACCCAGCGGTGAGAGGCCGGCGTGCTGCCGCCTAAGCCACGGAGGCTTGTGGTATATGCTTATACAAATTTTAATTCACTGGCATTTAATTTATTTCAATTGTTTTCATAACCACAAGATGGGGGCTGTGCGAAATTTTAAAATCTCGTCTTTATTTCTTGTGTCCTATCTTGCGCGTGAAGTGTGAATAATACACCTACACAATAATCTTCAAGTAATAGTACATAACTCTAAGGCCTACATATATCAGTTGGCAGTCAAAGTGAAAGGTCGTGTTTTTCCCGAGCTCTCACAAGGGGAGTATACGATGCATGGGTCATCGATTCGAACCATCTTTACTACACGTATAGGGCATGACCAAGCATATACCAGGTGCAAGTAGTAAGGTGCGCTTCTCAGCCGTTTCAGAGAAATTAATTAATTGCAATTACTGTGCGGAGTCTATGTGCTTTGTACGCTAGTAAGAATTCAACGAGAGCGTGGTGCAGTGGTAAGAGCCCTGCTTCGTAAGCCCGGGATCGCTGGATCGAATCCCATCGGTGAGCTTTCTCGGTGTGTTGTGTTTTTTTTTCTTTTTGTAAACATTGACAATTCGTGCAACTGTAGGTGTCGTAAATAATGTTTATTTTGCAGTCAATTGTGATAACGTGTGAAGTAAGCGGGAAAAGAATTCTGAAATCATCGTATGTGGGTCAACGTTTGTGACATTACATAATGAACAGTATCGGCATTGCAAATACATTGGTATTATACACGGTCAGATGTATTCTAATATATGTATCGGTATAAATGTATACATTGAAGGCCCAGTCTGTTCCGTTCATTGTACGTCTGTGAACCATCAGACCACCCCGTTCCTCGCAAGCAGTGACTCATGCTATGGGTATTGGTTGGAAATTGCCAATGGTTACAAAAAATACACAACACTCTGCAAAGACTACAGGTGGGATTCGATCCAGCGATCCCGCTCCTACGAAGCAGGGCTCTTACCACTGCACCACGCGCTCGTTGAATTTATGATAGCGTACAACGCACACAGACGCCGCACTGTAAAATGAAAATCCACAGCCTGTTTCCAGTCTCCGACCGGGTCAGGAATGGAATGAATGAAGCCCCCAACTAGCGGCGAGGATATGAACTGTGCCGGCTGCCGAGGCCTGACGCACTCCTCTGGGGCAATGATTAAATGAATGACAGATGAAATGAAATGATAGTGGAGAGTGTTGCTGGAATGAAATTTTGACAGGGAAAACCGGAGTACCCGGAGAAAAACCTGTCTGCCTCCGTTTTGTCCAGCACAGATCTCACATGGAGTGACCGGGATTTGAACCACGGACCCAGCGGTGAGAGGCCGGCGTGCTGCCGCCTAAGCCACGGAGGCTACACAGACGCCGCACTGTAATTTCATTTAATTAATTTCTCAGAAACGGCAGAGAAGCGCACCTTACTACTTGCACCGGGTATACGTCTGGTCATACCCTACACGTGTACTAAAGATGGTTCGAATCGGTGATCCATGCATCGTATCCTCCCCTTGTCAGGTGTGCTGAAATGGGTTGTTCTGTGGAGTCCTATCGCGCGAGGGTCGGGCTGTGGTATGCGAGGGGTAGTCGGGATTTCCGGTGTTTGTGTGTGCGTACGGGACCTAGTAACTTGTGGTTTATAGCCCTAGTGATAGCTGCGTTGCTAGTTATTGGTGGAGTGGAAGTGAATCCTGGGCCTGTTACTCCAAATGTGAATCAGGCAAATGATCCAGTGGCAGCTTTAAAGTGTTCGACGAGCAGTAAAACATTGAAGAATGGTGTTGAGTGTGGACTATGTGAGAAATGGTTTCACTTCGGCTGTATTAAGGTCAAGAAGGAGGATTGTGATGTCGGAAATTGGTTTTGTAAAGTATGTGATACGTCGGACTGTTTGAGGGTGCAAATCAAAGCAAGGGATCAAATAATATAGGAACTTAGAGCAAAGCTTCGTGAATCAGAAGAAACGGTGAAGGATGTGACTGAACGGCTTTCTACTGGGATCAGTGTGGATGAGGGAGTGCAGGAGCAAACTGAGGATGACGTTATCATAATGGGTGATTCTATGATACGATGGAGTGCGAATATCTCGAGGAAATCAGGTGCGAAAGTGCGGTGTTATCCGGGGATTAAAATTGACCAGCTTGCCCAACAAGTGGAAGAATCAAATGTAGAGGACTGTGAAAAAGTTAAAGTGTTGTTGCTACATGTTGGGTCGAACGATTTGAAGAAGGGGGCTACAGCTGATTACATCATGGGGGAGCTCTACGAACTAGGAAGAAAAGCTAAAAGCAAGTTTAGAAATGCAAAAATTATAATGAGTGGCATTGTTCGGCGGGGAGATGTTCCGTTAAGGCGAGTTAAGACTGTAAATGACCGCATGGACTGGGTATGTGCACAACTGGGATTAGTGTACGTAGAAGCTGACTGCTGGATTGGTGGCCGTGACTTCGCCCGAGACGGGCTGCATTTAAATCGACGGGGCGCTTTCAACCTAGGAAGCCTACATGACGGGGTCATCGGTTCGTGCCGTCTTTTGTGAGGAGGAGCAGGTCCAGAGGTTGCCAGCCGATGGGAACAGAAGGAGCTATTTCGAGATATTTGCTGCGGAGGTAAGACTCTAAGATTACTGCAGGTTAATTGTCAGAGTTTAGGAAATAAATTAATTGAATTTTGGAATCTTGTAGAGACGTATCTCCGGACATTGTCATTGCAACTGAATCTTGGTTATATGAGGACATAAATAGAAGCGAAATAATTCAAGGGACCTACGAAATGTACAGAAGGGATCGGGGGAAGCGAGGTGGTGGGCTATTTATTTGTGTGCGCAAAAATATAGCTAGTTTCTTAAAGTGGGCTGATATGGATCATGTAATGTTATGTGTACAAATTTCGGATAAAGGAAATAAATCCCCTCTTCAGGTGATAGGGGCGTATAGAGCACCGAAATATAACTTTTCTCTCCTCGAACACTGTACGATAAAACTTGTTCGGGTAATGCTATGAAAAGGAGCATAATAATTGCTGGAGATTTAAACCTCGCCAAAGTTGACTGGTCTGGTGAGTCAACTAGCTCTGTTCAAGCTCAGAACGCTGCAAATAAATTCTTAAGGGAGGGTGGATTTTCCCAAGTAGTTGACTTCCCAACTAGGGACAATAATACCTTAGATGTTTATCTCGTAAGGCCTGTAGAGCTGTATATTAACTGTCTGAAAGTACCAGGAATTAGTGACCATTCTGGGGTTGAATTAAATACTAGATATGGTGACATTACAAAATTAGACTCTGATGTAGCAAAAAAGATCATATTCCAGTATCGCAGGGCGGATCAGGGCAAGTTTCAGGGGGTATTTGAATGAGCTATTTGTAGGATGGGCATCGGAAGGAAATCACATTAATATCCTGTGGACTAACTTTTTGAAAATTTTAAATAGCGCTGTTGATAAATTTGTCCCATTTAAATTGCTGAAACAAAACCCAGGTCCTGAGTATTACACACGAGAAATTAGGAGTCTAAAACGGAAAATTAGGAAATTATACAATAAAAGACATGATAGTGACAAGTATATGTTGAAATTTAAGTCCTTATCAAGAGAGCTCGTCTTAAAAAAGAGGGCTGCTCATGACAGTTATATGCAAGGTTTACTTGGTTCGGGAGGTGATGGGTGGAAAAAAAATACAGTTATGTTAGGAGAAGAAAGGGAAATTCAAATAATTTGTCGATGATAATGTCCGGTGACGGTAAATTAATTACTGAGAAACAGGTCATTGCTAATGAATTAAATGTCTTTTACGGTAGTGTGTTCAATAAATCCAATAGCTGTGTGTTGGACCTTAACGACGAATCAGTGGCTCCCCTGTTCCAAATAAACCAGTCAGCAATTGTAAAGCTAATACAAAAACTACGTTTCAATGTATCAATGGGTTATGATAATATTGTTAGTGAAGTACTTAAACTAGGAGGTAGGACCGTGGCATGATACTTGGAGGTGATGTTTAATGTGTCCATAAACAATGCGCAAATCCCAGATGACTGGAAAAGAGCTACGATAGTCCCAATATTTAAGGGAGGGAGCAGACTTGAATTGGGCAACTACAGGCCGGTTAGCCTTACGTCCATCGTTTGTAAACAGATGGAGCATCTCATTTGCGACTACTTGAGGGAACAGTGGGAAACATTATCATGGTTTAATGATAGGCAACATGGATTTCGGAAAGGTTACTCATGCGAGAGTCAGATGCTATCACTATTTCAAGACATTAGCGAATCGTTAGACCATGGAGTTTCAGTCGACGCCGTGGTTATAGATTTTTCGAAGGCATTTGATGTCGTGCCGCATGACATGCTATTCCATGCTTCGACGAAGATTGATAGAAGAGTAATTTTATGGATCCAAGAATTTTTGACGGTTCGTTCCCAGAAAGTGAAAGTCGAAGGCTCTCGGATGAAATTACCGTAACGTCAGGTATCCCTCAGAGCAGCGTAATCGGAACTTCGTTATTTTTGGCGTTTATAAATGACTTACCAAATGGGATTCGCAGTGACTGTCGATTGTTTGCGGATGATTGTGTAATATATAGAAAGATACATGACTCACAAGACAATGCGGTGCTTCAAGAGGACCTGAACCTGGTCTATAAGTGGGCGATTGTGAATAAAATGAAAATAAACACAAGAAAATGTAGTCTCTTAAAAATAGGGAAATTGCGAAGGCAGGATTTTCAATATAACATTGGCTCGGAAATACTTGTAGAAGAAGATTCTTGCAAATATTTGGGCGTTCACGTAAGGAATGATATGAAATGGAGTAGTCATGTAGGATGTGTAGTTTCAAAAGCTCACAAATCCCTGCACTTTGTAATGAGGGTATTAAAAGGAAGTAGTACCTCTGCTAAAGTATTAGGCTATTTGTCACTTGTAAGATCTATTCTGGAATATGCCTCGGCGGTTTGGGATCCATATCAAGTAGGGCTCATCAATGAGTTGGAAATGGTACAAAGAAAGGCCGCTAGATTTGTGCTCAGTGACTTTAATCCCAGGAGCAGTGTGTGCCGTATGTTAAAGAAACTTGGGTGGGAATCACTGGAGGCTAGGAGGATGAAATCTAGACTCTGCGCTATGTACAACACGTATAAAAATCAACCAGCATGGGGTGAGCTTAGCAAACGATTGGGAAAGCCCACTTACATGGGTAGGAGCGATCATCCTTTCAAAGTTAAGGGCCGACCACAGCGAACATATTATGGTAAATATTCTTTTGTAAACCGTGCCATTGATAACTGGAACTATCTGCCTGCCGCAGTCTTAGAGCCTTTTCCCAAACATATAGGTGTGTTTAAGAAAAGACTGACTATTTGTGTAAATACTCCAGTTTAATTGTTATATAATTGTTATTGAATTGTTATGTATAATTATTTAGTTGTTATGTATATCCAATTTGCCACCGGGGGACACACCCCCCATTGCAAATGAATGAATGAATGAATGAATAAAAATCTAATATGGGGACCATCCGAAATGTTAAGACGGTTCTCAATATCTACGAATCTATTAAAGCAATCAAACTGAAATTTGCTAGGTTGATAGAGGCAATTAACATTTGTAAGATATATGAAAATAGGCTATATAATTATTCACGAACTACTTGTTTCGCATATCTTAGTAATTGGGATTACAGTTGGTCGACCGACTAAAACGTTGTAATTTCAATTGCCATATAGGGAGAAAAGAAGAAGTTAGAGTTTTGGGAATATTTCAGCCTGTGGAGCGTGCAGTGCGCTATCCAATGTGTGGTATATCTCAGAATCAGACTTAGGGCAATCATCTTCCAGAGGTGGGATATGAGATCGTGGTTGTTAACTCGGTTCTCAACTATAACGTTCTAAATGCCGTTTCTTTTGAAACGCTTGTGGTAGGGATGAATCCTGTAAAAAAACTGAGCTATATATAAGATCTTATTAATGAGGCGAGTGGTGGTTCCTGGCTGGCTAGCTGTCTGGTATAATTTACCACTCCCCGCAGTGAGATTAGCATAGCGCTGGACTGATAATTCCTCACTTCCGCTCCCTTCTCGACAAGGAACACGTGTTGCGTAGATTAACGCTTATATAATTGATATTAAAATGCTCGGACAGTTCTTATTGCGCAAGTTTCGCTCCAGTAGTCGCATGTGTTAATGGACATGCTATTTGCTCGTTCCTTTCGCGAGGACAGTGTTCTGTGGAGCTTGTGAAGACATAAAATCGAGCCGAATAAAAGTTGTCCGAATCACTGGAGTTGTAATTACTACCACTGCTTTAGCTTGGAAAGGCGGGTGACGGGGTATGTGCCAGACAAGATGGGGAGCCTAACGCATAAATAAATAAATAAATAAGTAAATAAATAAATAAATAAATAAATAAATGAAAAAATACGAGCCTTACAGTAGTCGCATATGATGTGTAACATCTGACATGTTATCCTACTCGTATACTACACAGCTTGGACATTCTTAAAATGTTAATTTACACTCCATTTTCATACTGGTACTATGATGAATGTATAGATTGAATTGGAGATATGCTACTGTCACATTTGTGTCGCAGAGGTCAAGCTGTTAGTCTCTCACCAAGGTAGACCGGGTTTGATTTCTGGTCAATACATGTGAGATTTTCGGATTGAAATGCCATGTCCTGTGGTTCGCATTCCATGTAAAAGGGAGGTACCGTGGATCATGATCGTGAGATTAACGGACAAGCAAAACTACAAGCTTCTTTCCTTCCTTTTACATTAATAATTCATAATAACAAAGTGACACACAACGTCGACAGTACTCTCAAATACTGTGAGCACATTCCTCAGTAACTATAACATTCATTATTCTCAAGGCTCTCATACAGTTCGTCGTAAACAATCAAAACGTGGCTTCCTACAATCATGAAATGACCTAGTCTCACATATGATGAAAATACAGCTTTTATTCCACTCATATAACAACATTCTGTTATGCATTTAATATTTGACTACTCACCCACAGCTTGACAATAATGCCGCTTACTTATTTGTCATTTGTCGTCTTTGTCCTACCCCATGTGATATTCAACCTTGAAGGTGAAGCTTCATAAACAGCTCAATGACAAATGAAAGTCGGTGAAACATTTGCCACTGTGCTCGTCAAACCAGTGCCTGCTAAATGCACTGCCTACTGTATTGCCATAACATTCTCGCGCTACAGAGCACACACTGCCTTGTTTCCAATACACACATTTTCAATTGTACATCCAGCTGGCAGTGCGTCTTCACTTCTGTCCGATCCACTTCCGTTCGATCCACTTCCGCCCGATTCACTTCCGTCCCATTTTTCTGGCAGTGCGTCTTCACTTCCGTCCGATCCACTTCCGTTCGATCCACTTCCGCCCGATTCACTTCCGTCCCCAATTTTCAAAATCACTCCCACAAAACTATCCAGCAACCGAGCGGAAAGATGTTACACATCAATAAATAAATAAATAAATAAATAAATAAATAAATGAATATAAAATAATAAATAAATAAATAAATGAATAAATAAATGAATGAATAATTGAATAAATAAATAAATAAATAAATAAAATAAAATAATTAATTAATTAATAACACGCATTTATTTACCAAAAATGGGGGGAGTACATAATTGGATGACATGTTTCAATCGTCTCACGATCATCATTAGATCATAATCACTTACTTATTTTGTAATAAATATCTCTTGTAATATTTCATTCAGATATTGAGCATATAAATACTTGTTTTCCCGCCTAATTTAATTGGGCAAAATTTGTGATGACGGACCTAAAAGATTTCTATAATAGAACTGGACAACACTGCAAAATGTCTTCTAATACTTCAATAGGAAGGTTGGAGTTGATAGGTTCAGACAAATGGAGCCCTGCAAAAGATAACATATTAGGATTCATAGGGGCAGATGACCTTGCGGTTCTGCTTCTTAAAACAACAATCACTGAATAACTAACTATTAGGATGTTTTATAAGTAATGTCATTTTTAAGTTTGGTGTTTTATAAGATAGAATAATTGGTTTTCCTTGCTTCGCCAATGCTATTTACAGGAGGCCATGACTAGAATTGCGTATATTGCCAGAATGTATCAGTCGTCAGTAGTTGATACACAATCACAAATGGAACTTACACACTGTGATGTAATGGTCCTTCTAAAGCACTACTGGAAACAAGATTACAAAGCTGCTGCCGCGGCTCGAAGAATATGGAAGTGGAAGGAGAATGTGTCGTTAGTGAGCGTGTGACACAACAATGGTCCTAACGTTTCAACACAACGATGATTCCAATGTGTCAACACTGGAGAACAAAGCACTACAGATTTACTGCGTTCTGGAAGACCTAAATACGGGATATTGAGAATACATGCAGAGTTTTTGGAAGAAAATCCACAAAGAAGTGCTCGTAGGCTGTCAGAACACCTTGGTGCATCAAGAGATATCATACATCGCCATATTAAGAAACATGGAAAATCAAACGAAAGCTGTAGATCTGTACCTCATGAACTGACCCCTGAACAGGCTCAACGTAGAGTGGATATCTGTCGTCAGCTTATCGGTAACCCCATGTATGATAGATTGATCAGTAGAATTGCCACTGGTACTGTAATTTTTTATTTATATCGAGGCGTGGTGTGACAAATGTAAATGTATAATTATGGTCGATGCTCTTTGACTGAAATATATTTATAGATGATATTTTTTTGGGTGCCAGCTTACAAGGTTATGGCTCGTAAACGATTAAACAAGGAATATTCGATAAAGAACAACATAATTCTCCCTTCTCAAGCCGTAGGATGATACAATCACCAACCAGAATAATTAGATGAGAGGAAAGTTACTATATACTGTCATAAAATTTAATAACAACTTAATCGTATGGCGAAACATACTACAATAAGTGGTGGTAGCGTTTCTCCACAACATCAGATCCCTCAGTCATAGCAGCCATCTTGCACGTTATTTACATAACATCTGTTTAGTTTTGCGTATCATCACTATGTTCTGACCATTGTGACAGGCTGAGTTAATATCTCGACATTCATCCCGTTCAAGGCATCTTTGACACTGTCTAATCCATCTTACAGCGATAGTCTCCCTTTGCCTATATGACGAAACATATTGCAACCTTCATACTACAGAATGTCCACGAAACTAACATTTAAAATAAGAAATATTTGTCATGCAGGAATCGGTTATGATTCGTGTCATAAATTGAAATTATATAATTAAAATATAACCTGAATAATGAAAATATTACATCTGGCCATAATCGGACCACTACAGTACCGTCGCGGGATAAGACAACTCGCTGAAAGATGACTCAAGAGCATAGAATCTGATGGCCTCTACTTTGAAGAATAGTTTAATTTCTTTTCAGAAAACTTTCTAAACATTATGGTATAATAGATCTGATGATGATCGCTTGACGATCGAAACTGGTCATCCAAGTGTGTTTATTAATCACAAGTAATTCTTTTCAGGATTAGGGAATAACCCATTTAATTTGGGTACAAACGTGTTGAGCGACTGATAAGCATCAAACGTTTGTAAACTTTCTAAATAAAATATTCTTTAAAAATGACATTACTTATGAGACATCCCCTTTATAACTGCCATTAAATTTGTATAATATTATTGAGAAACGTTGTGTCCTTTACTAATGTACTAGCAGAAGTATCCGTTCTTCGAACGTTGTTTGGTGTTAACACCTGACATTATCAATTGAGCTACTGTAACAATGCTTAACGGTTTGTCATTCTTTCATAAGTTTATCAGAACGAAGTTAGTTTTCTGGGAATATCACACACACTGTTAATTTAAGAGCCTTGAAATGTGGTTTTCCGAGACCCTTTATAGACTCCCGAATTTTGTGTCTCACATTGAGAAGCGCAACATATACTTTGGTCGTCCTTCTAGGATAATTTTTATTTCGCCTATTTTAACATGTATTTTGAGAAGTTCTTCTCTATATCCACCCTTCTACTGTATCAAAAGTACGGTGAAGAGTTTTATAAATGATTGGTGTATTGACTCTCATGGTTACCATACCTAATTTTACGATGCACCAAGCATCCGAACACGAGTTATAGGCGTACATAAAGATACACAGAAAGACAGACACACAATTCTATTGTCTACAATATATTGTTACGTGCCACCCCCTAGTGGCACTTCTGTTAACTGGATTACGGAGGGTAGAAAACACAACACCAATTACTGCTTTAAAGAGAAGTTAGCTTTATTGCTTGCAGGAAGAGGTACACTACTCATCAGCAAATACAAGCAATTGGAACCTTACTCCAGTTTCCTCAAGTCTCTTCCTTGAGCGCTCTTGGCCCTTTCACTTGTCAACAAACCACAGAAGTTAAACCGTCTTAATGAGTACGGTGGCCTTGACAGAAACTACCTGCTCCTCCCCCTTATGTACACCAACTACAGTTACTTACGATAACTTGCTGCACGCTGTTCACAAGCTGGGAAACAATGTCACTGGATTTCGTAACTCGCACGGCACATCGTCACCACACTTCTGTCGCTCAGGAAAACACGCACTAGCTCAGAAACACACACCACATAAAACTCGGCCCCCTTACTGTTGAAGCCGCTTATATAGCAGGCTGGTGACTCAAATGAATTCTAGAATCGTCCAGGACACACGGCTTCTCGACATTTCCTTCACTGGCTGGGTCACGAATATTCTGGACCATCCCTTTCACTTCGCAGCTCGTTGCGTAACTCGCACGTAATACACTGAGGCAGAGCACACACAGCCCGGGGAAGCTGTGACTCATGCGGCGAGCGACAAAAAAACTCACAGCCGTAACAATATCACCCAGATATCCATATATGGTTATATCTACCACACAGTATCAAACAAAATCATCCTTACGATGAACCCGTATGTCGACACCAAAAAGAGAATTAAAAAGATTAGTTAAAATGTGCTCTCAAACTAAATTCACCCAACGTGTACTTCCTGACGTGAAATAGAATTGAAAGCCTTGTAGACGAAACGCAATACACGTCACATAAAAACTGACCCTCTACGTTGTGTTAGGTCCCTATACACAGGAAGACCCCTTTACGTTGATACACCCAGCCGTTCTCGAGTTATAAGGGAACAAAGTTGTCCACAGACAAACAAACAAACAGAAAGACAGACAAAAGAATTATTTTCGCGTGCATCCATCAAAAAACAGTCTGAAACGTGTAAATAACTCAAATTTCCATAGAAATACAGAAAAAAAAACAGGCAAACTTTCATTTTTAGGTATATAGAGATAGACTGCATCGCTCGGGGTTAACCGTGATTTATTGCACAAATTTAGGGTTTACTCGCTAACCATTGGAGATAAGGACCTTTCGAATTGGAACTTACATTTTAAAGCTCATGTGTGCCATCAAAAGTTTGCTATTTTTTAGCGTTCTCTTTTTATTTGAAATGAAATATGGAATTTTGAAACCAAAGGGTGTAGTGACGTCACTAAAATGGTTGCCATTTTTAAATAGTGCAAAATATCGAAATCAAAAGTAGCCTATGTGTAAACCTGGTGAATCAGCTACATCCATGCAAAATTTCATTTAAATTGGACAAGTGGTTCTTGCGTGATTGAGTAACAGGACGACAGACAGACAGACAGACAGACAGACAAACACCATCTCATTTCTATATATTAGTACTAGTAGAAGTACCCGCTCTTCGATCGGTCTTCGGTATTAATAACCAGACGTTATCAATTGAGCTATTGTTGCAATGGTTAGGGGCTTGTTATTCCTTCATAAGGATGTCAGAGCGAAGTTAGTTTTCTGGGTATATCGCAGACACTGTTCATTTAAGGGCCATAAAATGTGGTTTTCGGAGACCATTTATAGACTCCCTAGTTTTGTGTCACACATTGAGAAGCGCAACATATGCTTTGGTCGTCCTTCTAGGCTATTTTTTATTTTTCGCCTATTTTAGCATGTATTTTGAAAAGTTGTTCCTTATACCCGCCCTTCTATGAGAAGTACGTTGAAGAGTATTCTGAATGATTGGTGTATTGACTCATGGTTACAATACCTAATTTTAAGATGCTCCAAGCACCCGAACATGAAATATAGGCGTGCATAAACATAAATATATATCAACCACACAGTATCAAACAAAATCATGTTTACGATGAACCCGTTTGTCGACAAAAATATGATTACTTAAAATGTGCTCTTAAACTAAATTCACCTAACGTGTACTTCCCGCCGTGGAAATAATATTGAAAACCTCGTAGACGAAACGCAATATACATGTATGTTAAATTAAAACTGACCCTCACAGTTATGGGACGCCCTTAATAAATTATAAAGTCTTGTGGTGCATGAAAATTCGGGATTTAGCCTCCAATGGCCCAAATTCCCAAAAGCTGCAAAAACACTATTCCAATCCAGGAATTTTTGAAAATAATGTTGCAGTTTGGAGATACAAGATACCTTCTGTACAACATATCGCATATCGCACGTGTAAGTCACGTGTAAACATTCTAGGGTACCCCTTGACCCCCTTAATCGCATTGTTGAATTTTCCAGTCTATGTTTGATTCCACGATAACCTTATAGCCATTTGCAAACTTTCACAGACATGTATAAATTGAGTGGCATTGCTTGTCACCTCTTGTGATACTGTTGTCATGGTTACCGGCTTGCAGTACTTCATTAGTTCCTTCTTGTTCTTCTTCTTTCGGTTGGGCCAGCTATGGGCCACGACGTTCAACTTTTCAGCTTGACGAGGGACTTGATATTTGCCCAATATTCGGGCATTCTCTGGCTATGTTTCTCTTTTCTCTCTTTTGTCCAGATGATGCCGGTTTTCTTACAGGGTGGTCTGACCTGAAAACTCTTAAGTGTAAGTCACGTGTAAAAATTCTAGGGTATCCCTTGACCACCTTAATCGCATTGTTGAATTTTCCAGTCTATGATTGATTCCACGATAACCTTATAGCCATTTGCAAACTTTCACAGACATGTATAAATTGAGTGGCATTGCTTGTCACCTCTTGTGATACTGTTGTCATGGTTACCGGCTTGCAGTACTTCATTAGTTCCTTCTTGTTCTTCTTCTTTCGGATGGGCCAGCTATGGACCACGACGTTTAACTTTTCAGCTTGGCGAGGGACTTGATATTTGCCCAATATTCGCGCATTCTCTGGCTATGTTTCTCTTTTCTCTCTTTTGTCCAGATGATGCCGGTTTTCTTACAGGGTGGTCTGACCTGAAAACTCTTATGTTTAAGTATCTTTCTGAGATATGATCGGCTTCTAATATCACTTTTCATTATCTTCAGTTCTTGGATATCCTTGTTAAATACTGTTCGCGACGGTGTCAACCTCTTTCTATTCCCCTAGTAGTTTAGGAGCCGGTTGGTTAGTCTTGTTGGGTTCATCCATGAGACATGTCCGTGGAAAGCCAGACGTCTCTTCCTGGCCACATCTGTGATTTTCTCAGTATATCTATATAGCTCCTGAATTGGTTTCTTCTGTACTCGTCATCTATTTATTAGTTTACTAAATGAAATAAGTTTTCTGGGAATATCTCAGAAACGTGGTTTTAAAGCCTTAAATCGTTGTAGCCTCCGAACTACCGAGGGACTAAAAATTGAGTTTTGTCTCGTCCTTGTGCGTCATAATATTATAACAATCATAATAATAATTTAATAATATAGGGATGGCGATATAATAGACCTTTAGTACCACACCCGCCCGTGTAAATCACGTGAAAAAATTCAATAGTACCCCTTGACCCCCTTAAGAGCATTATATACGTATTGATGAATTTTACAGCTTAAGTTGGTTCCGTGATAACCTTATAACCGTTTGCGAACGTTCACAGTAATGTAATAAATGGAATGGCATTGCGTCTTACAGAAATAGATGGACTTCATAGATTGTGTTGTCATGGTTACCGGCTTGCATTCTTTCAATCTCTAGGTATATAAAAATGAAAGTTTGTCTGTTTTTTCTGAATTTCCACGGAAATTTGCGTTATTTGCGCGTTTCAGACTGTTTTATGATGGATGCGCGCAAAAATAAAATTTTTGTCCGTCTGTCTGTATGTTTGTTTGTTTGTCTGTCTGTGGACAATTTTGTGACCTTATAACTTGAGAACGGCTGGGTGGATCAACGTAAATTTTGATACAGATATCCATCAGAAGCACCACTCTAATCATTGATGTAACTCTTCTCCGTACCTCTCATAAAAGTGGGCCTATCTACTTAAATTACAGGCTGAAATAGGCGTAGAAGGACGAGACAAAGCTTATTTTCAACCCCTCGATGTGAGAAACAAAACTACCACGTTTTAAGGCCCTAAAACCAACAGTTTTTGAGATATTCCCAGAAAACTAATTTCATTTAATAATCTAATGAAAGAATGCAAGCTGGCAACCATGGCAACAGAATCTCAGATGACCATCTATTTCTGTAAGACGCGATGCAATTCCATTAATTACATTACTGTGAAGTTTGCAAACGGCTATAAGGTTATCACGGAACCAAATTAAGCTGTAAAATTCATCAATATGTATAATGCGCTTAAAGGGGTCAAGGGGGACTCTAGATTTTTGTCACGTGATTTTTCACGTGCGGTGTGTTACGGAAGGTCTTTTATATTCCTATCCCTATATTGTATTTATTATATTATTATTATTATTATTATTATTATTATTATTATTATTATTATTATTATTATATTATGGCATACAACGACGAGACAAAGCTCATTATTAGCCCCTCGGTGGCAGAAACAAAACTCGAGGTTTCCGAAAACTACATTTTAAGGCCCTAAAACCAACAGTTTCTGAGATATTCCCAGAAAACTAATTTAATTTAATAAACTAACTAGGTGACCCGGCGAACTCTGTTCCGCCTTAGAGGCAATAAATAAGCAGATTTTCGATTTTATTAAGTTCAATTTTTTATTAGGAAATACAAATTAATGAATTAAGTATTTCAATGATTCTTTATTGTTCATGTATTTTGGTGCATAGGTTGCAATTTTTTGTTTTATTATCAGGCGCAAGAACAAACAACGCAGATGGTCTTCCGACCCGTGAAAATGCCACATATAATTGACCATGGGAAAAAATTGGATATTCCAGATTCAAACCACAAACTTTCAAGGATTGGTCTTGTGATTTGTTAATGGTCATGGCGAATGCAAGACGGATCGGAAATTGAAGTCTTTTAAACTCAAACGGCATATCGGTTGGGATCATTGGGATCCTCCGAATGAGAACTTCCTCACCTTCGAATTTTGCTTTGAGTATCGTCGCGTAAATCACATTGTTCATCAATTTACTTACCACCAAATGCGTACCGTTGCACAGTTTTGGTTGGTTTATGTATCGAAGCATGATTACTACGGAGCCAACCATTAGGCGTAAATTGTGCGGTGGTAAGCCAGGCACATCAGAATTCAATTGGATATTTGGTGGCTTCATCTTCATTTGTTACACAGTCAATAGATTTGAATGAATGCATTGTTCCAATGATCTCATTCTGAATTATGTAGTTTTGATCATCTACATCTTTATTCTTAGCCGCTAAAATTGCTCGCTCACTCAACCATTCATTATTTTTGTAATTAGTAATGATGTTTGGAAATACTTTGTTGATTAGTCCGTCTTTCGATGAGACAAAGTTACAGAAATTATAAGGAAATTAAATCAATCCGCTCGATTCGTCGACAGGTACTCGACCATTACCGATAGTCAGCAATTGCTCAGAGAAATCTTCAGCAGATGTGTCATTAAGCAATGCAACTCTCATGTTTGTTGTCAGCTGAAGTTTCTTCACATAGCGCCATAGATTCGATGATTTGAGGCAAGCGTTTATTTCGTCGGCAGCCGTTGATCTTGGAATAACTGGCAGTGTTTGGCGGAAAACGCCAGACAGTAAAATCATTGCTCCTCCAAAACATCTGGAGTCATTGCGTAGATCTTTCAATGTTCGGTTAAGTGCTTCTACTGCACGTTTATGCGCCATTGTGCATTCGTCCCAGATTATGACTTTCGTTGCTGATAAAACTTTGACCATTGCTGTTTTTTTTGTGTGCAATATTACATGTTGGTTCTTCAATAGTTTGAAGATTTAACGGCAATTTTAATGCTGAATGAGGCGTACGATATCCTTCTAACAATGTGGATGCTATTCCAGAAGAAGCAACTGCAACCGCTATGTTGGATTTCGCACGAACAGTTGCTAAAACTACTGACATGAGGAATGTTTTACCAGTTCCACCAGGAGCATCCAGGAAATATAAACCACCATTTCCATCATCAATTGCCTTCATTAATGTATCATAAACTTCCTTTTGTTGGGGATTCAACAGGGGTACATTCGTTTGAACTACTAAATCTAATTTCTGGTGATATTGTCTTTGTCGCGGCATTGCTAATGATGATTCAAAGAGAATACAAATTACGTTGACTAACTAAAGGGATTTCATGTTAAGAGCCTCATTTTCTATACCGGTAGTGGAGAGCGCTACTCGCATCCAGTCGACCGTGTCTCGTCAAGAGCTACTGTTGCCTGGAAACGACTTGCCTTACCATTCCTTCATGAATTTATTTTAGCTGTCATTTGCGTTAGGTTTTATAGTGACTTGTATTCTCTTTGACGTTTTATGTCACGTCACGGGATAAAAAGTATCCTATGTCCGTCTCCTGGTTCTAAGCTACCTCCACATCAATTTTCAGCGAAATTGGTTCAGCCGTTCTTGAGTTATAAATAGTGTAACTGACACGACTTTCTTATATATATAAGATGAAGGAATGCAAGCCGACAACCATGACAACAGGTTCTCAAGAGAAGACATCCAACTTTCCATCAGTTTCTGTAAAAATCAATGCCATTCCACTTATTACATTTCTGTGAACGTTTGCAAATGGCTATAAGGTTATCACGGAACCAACTTAGACTGTAAAATTCATCAATGCGCATAAGGGGGTCAAGGGGTACCCTAGAATTTTTTACGTGGTTTACACGTGTGATATGTAGTACAGAATTATATCTCCAAACAGCAATATTATTTTCAAAAAATACTGAATTGAAATATTATTTTTTTGCGGCTAATAGGGATTTGGGGCATTGGAGGCTGAAAAAAAAACCGGAATATTTATGCACCACAAGCCTTTATAATTGATAATGGTGTCTTCCTGTGGATGGGGACTTGACCCAACGGCGAGGTTCAGTCTTAATGTGAGGTGTATTGCGTTTCGTCTACGAGTTTTTCAATTTTATTTTCACGTCAGGAAGTACACGTTAGGTGAATTTAGACTGAGCACATTCCAACCTTGTTTTTTTCGACAAACGGGTTCATCGTAAGGATGATTTTGTGTGAAACTGTGTGGTTGATATATCCATATTCGGACATCTGCGTGATGTGTTGTAGGTTGGTTGGTTCCTCAGTTTAGAAGCTGCAACAACGCGTTCACGTAGCATCGTGTGTGTAGAATCTGTTTAATAACCGGTGTTAATTGTGACGGCTGTATTAGTGTGTGTTATCTGTATTTCAGGTAAGGACTGCAGACGATCAATTTCCAGTAGTTCCTACTTTTTCAACCAAATGCTACCGTCAACGACACCTAGCTGTGACTTGGCTACTAGATGCAACCGCAACCGGCAAACTTTGCAACTAATAGAGTGTTAATCAAATCTAACCTACAATTTTAGGTTCACAAAATTGTAGTCAGTGGAAGGTTCTATTACATGCCATAAATCTATGACATGGGACCGCCGGTTTTACTTCCCCTCCGAAGGCATAGGCCTACTTAGGGGTTTTCGGCCTTTCTGTGTATCTTTATGTACGCCTATAACTCGTGTTGGAATGTTTGGAGCATCGTAAAATTAGGTATCCATCAGAGTCAATACACCAATCTTATATACAGGGTGTATTTGATATGATGGAAGTCCATTACACTGGTGATAGAAGTGACTATTCTAAGCACATATCTTCATGAAATTTAGTCGTATCTTAATTAGTGTAGGTGGAATTAAATCACAAAAATCGTCGGTCAATGTCTTGGAAAAGGTCTTAGGCTGCCTTCCCCTCAGCAGCACAGCTGACTTTTCCGCGTCGCCCTCCCCTCCTCCGTAGAGGAATGATGACAAGAGTCTGAAGTCGAGTGACCTACTTGCCCTGTCTGCCAATGGCATTGAAATACACAAACCGAGCCTATGAACAGCTGATTCACATCTTCATGGGGAGTGGCTACATGACTAGTGATGGTGGATCTGTTTAGGATTTTGCCAGCCTCATGGACTATGCACAGAAAATAGAAATCCTAAAGATTTGGGTAATTAATTTAAGGAACTGTTGGTCTATCTTTGTGTGAAGATAGTGCAACAACTGTAATAAAAATATTAATAATACTAATAATAGTAATAATAGGCTTTTAGACACACTAACTTCTTTTATGTTTCTTTTTGGTATGTCGAGTTGCCAGAGTTTAATGTACGTAGGATTTCTTGTATGTGCCATGAAATCCATGGACATGATCGTATTAGATCCCATTCATTTACTACATGACTGAACGTAGATCGCACCCTCGGGAAGGTTAGCACTCGACCACCAGAACTACACATATGACTCTTATTATTATTATTATTATTAGACTATTATTAATATTATTATTATTAGCCTATTATTATTAATATTATTATTGTTATTATTATATTTAATACCCCTGTATTATAACAATGTATTTTAATTTTATTTTCATTTTCATGTATTTTCATATGTACCATGGGTTCCCACTTCTATCCCAGGCAAATGCCGGGATTGTTCCTGACTTAAGGCCACGGCCGCCTTCTTCTCAATAACCATTACCGCTGGAAGTGCAGCCCATGAAGGGCCTAGGCCTACCAAGCGACCGCTGTCCAGCCATTTGGCCTGCAGATATTAGGGTGACGCGTGGTCAGTGCATCGGCCCCCCCCCCCCCCCGGCCATTAATCTTGATTTTCCTGACGCGGGCACTGCCTCACTGTCAGACAGCTACTCAATTGCCCTCACGAGGATTAGTGCACCGCGTTCCAGCCCTCACGTCAGTTTCGAATATCCCTGATGGAGCCGAGAATCGAACCCAGGGCCTCCGGGTGAGAGGCAGTTGCACTGCCCCAACACCACAGGGCCGGCGCCTTCTTCCGAATCCTCACCTGAATTACAAATACCCACATTACTACAGAAACCACAAAAACACAGGTTATCACACACATTCTACTCACACCCGGCTACATGGGGCTAAATGACCAAAATCGCCAAGCCTCTCAAACAAACATCAAGTATTTTACTTCCGTCTTAAATGCCTAGTTCTGAACAGACTACGGGATGTCGGAATTTTGTCACACTCTATTTCATTATGTGAATGTTTTTAGTATTTTCAGAAACTAGTCAACAGAAGGTCCGACACGGACGCCAATGATACACCAGGACTGAGTATCGAAATTATTTTATACATGAACATCAATCAATGAATTCCACACTTACAAAGTAGGCTACACAATACTACCGGTCCTAACGTCCCAAGCCATTGCGTGCGTTGTCAACAACAACAACAACAACATCAACAACGGCAATACACATTTTCTTACGAGACGGTAGCGCTTAACCTCATAACAGCTAATAGCCTACCACCCCTCAAGTCAACCGGTAAGGTCAATGCTCCGATTACGTAACAACTTCCCCTTCACGCGTCGTAACACCTGGCTCCGCCTCGTTTCCCCCAGCCTGCTGCACCACTTTCTGCTTGATTAGTTTATGAAATAACTAAAATCATTGACTTTTTAGTGATTAATTATCAATTTCAAGATAGGTGACAATTTTTTTTACCTAGGAAGCTTAGCATAATCTCTTCTATCACCAGTGTAACGGACTTCCATCATATCAAATACACCCTGTATAAAAGTAAAAGTCTCTATGTAAGTGGGTGGGCGGTTGGGTGGGTATGTGGGTTTGTTCCGTATACAAATCTAAACCGTTCCACCAATGTCAACCAAATTTTGCATACACATATTTTAGGACCCAGAAGGAACGGGGGTGTGAAACTCGGCATATAAAGTCATCATTAAAAATAAGAAGGCATGTGTCTGAGGGTTTTTCGATGTGGTGTATATTATGAGGTGAAAGGGGTGAAAAGTGGGGGTAGAAAGATTCCTAACATGAATTTTCGATAGTCCGTCTCATTCTTCTGATTTCGGTCATTTTGTACTCGAGCAAAGGCTAATATAAAGTCATAAAATATACTCATGAAGGAATGGCAAGGCAGATCATATCCATGGCAACATAGCTCAAGTCGAGACACGGCCGACTGGATGCGAGTTGCGCTCTGCATTACCGGTATAGAAAATGAGGATCTTTACTTGAAATTCCGTTAGTTACTCAACTGCTCACACAGCACTGTCAACTGAGTATAGCATAACAAAAACTTGACACTATCTACTGGATATTTGTCAAATACCACTCACTCACTGACTCATTCATTTATCACCAAATCTCAGAAACCACAGAACGGATTGGAATGAAATTTGGTATGCAGCTTCCTCAAGGGCCTCAAACGCCCACTAAGAAAGGATTTTTGGATATTTAGGTTCTAAAGGGGTGTTAAGGGGGTAGACCTGCATTTCATTGAATAGCAATATCTCCCGATTGGTTTCATTGGGGGGTGTGAAACTCGGCATATAAAGTCATCATTAAAAATAAGAAGGCATGTGTCTGAGGGTTTTTCGATGTGGTGTATATTATGAGGTGAAAGGGGTGAAAAGTGGGGGTAGAAAGATTCCTAACGGAGCGTGTATCTCTTAAACGACATAGGCGAGGAGTTTGAAACTCAGCGGGAAAAAATCAGCATAAAAAATAAGTAAATAGGTGTTTGACCTTTTTCTCATCAATCCAATTTAAGGGTCCCATGGGGAGGGGTGAAATTCTGGGGGGAAAATTCCTCTCGGCACGCCGGAAGGCGGAGGTAGATTTCACCGGTCAAACTAGGGGATAGGCTATAATAGGCAAAATATGCAAGTTTTCGTAGCAGGATCAGACCTCATTTATTGCAAGAAAGTATTTTACATTTGGAGGTTAGGCCTAATTAACTTTTTTTGTTTCGTTTTTGTATGCATATTTTTATCATTTTATTGTCTTACGGCGATGTTAACCTTCTTGTCATTTTGTGTCCATTTTTATATTTTTGATCACACTGTCCTTATTCAAGGCTTGGAACTGATGTGTAACTGCGTCTCTAAAAGCCAGTGTAGTTAAAAGGGACGTAAAACCAATAACATTATTATGATGTGTAACTATCTGACAGTCTGTTACTCCTTCACGCAAAATTTTATCTCCCGCAGTGATTTTTGTTGGTTCCTCAGTTTAGGGGCTGCGACAACGTGGTCATGTAACCCAGTGTACATTGCGTGTGTGTAGAATCTGATATACGGAGTTAATTGTGATAACTGTATTAGTCTGTAATTCAGTCAAGTTCTGCAGACGGTCAATTTTAAGTAAAAGTTCCTAATTTTGTACCATATACTAACGTCAACGACACCTAGCTGTGAACTTGGCTACTATATGCCACCACAACCAGCAACTTGCAACGAACGTTGGAACGTCCCCTCCAAAGGAAAGCATGCTGAGGGATTTTAAGCGCTCTTAGAAAATCCGACGACTTTGGCCAGCTTTGAACCAGCGACCTTGAGCCTATAAGTTCAGCATGCTACCAATTAGCCGCTTCCCAAAGAGTCAGATGGAAAAAAATGAATGTGATCTCGTGCAATGTCGTTGTTTTGGCAACCTCTGATAACTCATCCCTCATCAATTTAGAAGCGTTGTCATGGAAAACTCTGATGGCACTTGGCTTTTTCTTTAATTCCGAAATCATTTTTCTCATCCCTTGGCGTAATGGTAGGTCAGATCAAAAATTCTTTCAGACAAAGTTTTAGGTAATTATAAGTGGAATATTCTCCATTTTGTAGGGTTTTGATATTGTGTCAATTAAGAGAGATATGATTAATGTTTCCCGAAAAACCCACTTTTTCCCACACCTTTGGTGAATGATTGGTGCTATCAAAAAACTTTTCAAACATACATTTTGAGCCTTATCCGACACATAGTATGAACTTTGAATGGATTCAATATTTCAAATATTAAGAGAGTTATAGCGATATTTCAATTTTTCGAAGAAAAAAAAGCCCCCACCGTCACCCCTGTTGACCGATTGTGCCCTTTAACGAACCCGACCGATATTTTAAGGGGATACATATTATGTAAAACATTCAAAGTGATTGGTGAAAAATTACGGCAGTTATCATGTCCACAAGAAACTGATATATTGTACCCATGTGAGTAATCTCGATGGAAAATATGCTTCTGCCTCCAGCTAGCATCAGGACTCAGGCGTGTACCGTTCTCCCATTGAGCAGTTGCATATTTTGTATCCGAGGCTAAAAGGTATCAACTCTACAATGATAAGGCACAACTCTACTCTAAAGACTTTATTTCAGTAAAACTCATGGCTTCAAACAAATAAGAGAACACAAATCCCATAAACAATACACAAACAAACAAAGTTACTCCCACAATCCACTAATTATTCACATAGTTGAACAAATTAAATCCATATCACTATTCAATCTTTTACCATTATGTGGACTTTAAACTTTACTCACGTGCACTGATGCACATGTAATGTTTCACAAAAACTGAACTATTACATTCATGTCACCTAATGTGACTCCTTTATATTCACAAAGTTACTTGTATCCTCAATACATCTTAATTTACATCATGTGTACTATCTGTATTACATCTCTCTCTCCCACCAAATGCTTTCATGCATTAGCTAACTCATGGTTTGCACTACGATCTACTTGCAACACCACAATTACGTAAGTCTACCCCTCCACTCCCCTCTTTTTATAGCTACACTGCATGTCATTGTGATTTCACTAAATTACTTCTGTTATCGTTGTGTCGGATAGTATACTATTACGCTACCCTTGCGAGCGTAGCCTGTGGCATCGAGTAACCAACTTCATCCACTAGGTGTCAGTGACAGTAACAAATACAACTTCCAACCATTCGTTAGTTTACTAAATTTTTATATCATCAGGGTAATCTATGATTGGCAATGTGTTTTTAAACCATACACATTCATTACACATTATAACAATTCTTCCTTTCAATACAAGCAAGGTCTTAAATCTGTCCGCTCAAAACGCGAACCTTCACAGTTTGTTTAGCAACCCCAGCCCCTTGGAGCTGCCTGCATACAATGGAACAGAGTGGGGTCGTTCACGGCTGTAAATCGCCCCTTGTCTCCCCTATCCTGGAATGTACCTCCCCAGGCAGTGTTACGACTTTGAATACAACATTGTGGTCACAATGATCCACGTGATCCCATATGATCTGAACTTAATATTATGCAATGGTTCTGGGTGAGCTTGAATATTTAATCCTATCCTTAGGACATTAATAACGGCCTCAACAGGTCCGTACCACAATATGAAGGCACGAGATTCATAGAACACAGGTCTAGTGGTTAGCCGGTATCTTAAATAAAATATTACGGTCAGTCAACATGCTGCCGTCATAAGATTCGCTTCAACGAGCCGAATCACTCAACAATAAGTTCTTGGGGAATCAGGTATAGCTTAAGGGTTTCCAATGTTCTCCCTTCACTTACCACATGATTCGAACCCGGAACATTTCATATCCAACATCGGAGATAGGGTACACACTAAATACGCTCCGGCATAAATTATTATCTCTGTACTCCCATGCTGTACGAGATTTCACACGTCGATTAGATTACCTGGCCCCTTACCTGTCTACGATCTCGTCCTATAATAAAGAGAACTCTAATTGTTACTCTACAAGCTTAATCAAGCCCCAAATTCAATTCACTGTCAAGCTCCTACATTCCCTTGCATAATTATATTCCCATTAATACAATATATTTAATATTAACTCTTTTCTCTTCCCTTAATGTAATCTACTGCTTGGTTAGATAAATAATCCAAGTAGCGTAAATATTTCTTGCTTAAAACCTTTCATCCTGACGTATTCAATTATACCGTTTATGGTATATTGGCTTTCACGGCCGGTGAATTAAAACTCAGCAATTCTTCTAGGTTTGTGCCGTGTCTTGTGTGGGGTTTCGCCTGGGACACCAAGCTAGGCTCATCGGCGGGCTCTTGGTGTCCCCGCCTGGACCCCCACAGGAGTGACGATTGCTGAGTTTTAATTCACCGGCCGTGAAAGCCAATATACCATCTTTTTGGAAGCCTTCATAGGGAGGTTAAGGCTGCTTGAGCTTTTAGTTCTCGTAGTCAAGTGGTGCAGTTGCACCTTATATAAAGGGAGGTGGCGCGCAGTTCGTCACTCCTGTGGGGGTCCGGGCGGGGACACCAAGAGCCCGCCGATGAGCCTAGCTTGGTGTCCTAGGCGAAACCCCACACAAGACACGGCACAAACCTAGACGAATTGCTGAGTTTTAATTCACCGGCCGTGAAAGCCAATATACCATCTTTTTGGAAGCCTTCATAGGGAGGTTAAGGCTGCTTGAGCTTTTAGTTCTCGTAGTCAAGTGGTGCAGTTGCACCTTATATAAAGGGAGGTGGCGCGCAGTTCGTCACTCCTGTGGGGGTCCGGGCGGGGACACCAAGAGCCCGCCGATGAGCCTAGCTTGGTGTCCTAGGCGAAACCCCACACAAGACACGGCACAATCCTAGAAGAATTGCTGAGTTTTAATTCACCGGCCGTGAAAGCCAATATACCATCTTTTTGGAAGCCTTCATAGGGAGGTTAAGGCTGCTTGAGCTTTTAGTTCTCGTAGTCAAGTGGTGCAGTTGCACCTTATATAAAGGGAGGTGGCGCGCAGTTCGTCACTCCTGTGGGGGTCCGGGCGGGGACACCAAGAGCCCGCCGATGAGCCTAGCTTGGTGTCCTAGGCGAAACCCCACACAAGACACGGCACAAACCTAGAAGAATTGCTGAGTTTTAATTCACCGGCCGTGAAAGCCAATATACCATCTTTTTGGAAGCCTTCATAGGGAGGTTAAGGCTGCTTGAGCTTTTAGTTCTCGTAGTCAAGTGGTGCAGTTGCACCTTATATAAAGGGAGGTGGTGCGCAGTTCGTCACTCCTGTGGGGGTCCGGGCGGGGACACCAAGAGCCCGCCGATGAGCCTAGCTTGGTGTCATAGGCGAAACCCCACACAGGACACGGCACAAACCTAGAAGAATTGCTGATTTTTTATACCGTTTATCATTATTATAATTATTATTATTATTATCACTGACATAAATTATTCTTCCGACACAACGTAACTGCTTCAATGATCGAACATTCGCGTTCGTCACGTTAAGTTTCACATAACTGAATTGCCATTTTATTAGTAGCATTAATAGTGGTAACGATTAATCCACTCTCTGATGTATTCAACATGTTAACTTTACTGAAATCAAACAATAAACATATGAGGGTATGCCTCCTATTATTGATTCTTACTGGCATATTTTATACTTCCGAAATCACATTACATGCAGTGGCTATCCTTCTATAGTAACATGATTTGTGGGGTACTTACGTCGGCTTATCCAGGTGGCTCCAACCACCATATTGCAGTGTCACCTGCCATCGGCTTACTTAGTGACACATTGCCATCTTGCTAATACACATCTTATATGACATCTGATTCATAAACACACGACACTTTTCCATTTTTATAATGAAGCTAATGCTTCCAAAACACATGACACTTTTCCATTTTTATAATGAAGCTAATGCTTCCAAAACACATGACACTTCTCCATTTTTATAATGAAGCTAATGCTTCCAAAACACATGACACTTCACCATTTTTATAATGAAGCTAATGCTTCCAAAACACATAACACTATATAACACTGGTTATATTATTAATTTAAGAGATATTTTACATAACATCGCTGCACAAACACACGTTACACTTTATATTCCTGATTGGTTGACATTCCCTAGCATGTATCGAAAGTGCAGGTGCGGACGGCCCTTTCTTCGGTCCTACCCCTTCCTGATTGAACCTCTCGAACATCTGCTCACGGATTCACCAACAGTCTCTCGATCATCCCTTGATAACCTTCCTATTATTGCAGCGATATGCTTACATACCGTCATGAACGTTACTTACTGGTAAACTCCAAATATGTATAACCAATCACTATACTGCGCTCAACATTGTACACTATATTTACATGAATTATTACTTTCCACAGTCCTGCCTGGTATATCACACGGCACTTAATAAACATTATATAACAGTCTTACTGCACGGCTTCCCACATTGAAGTCCGAGCATCCTCTCCTAACTTCGGTAATATGCATTTCGCATAATCAAGTTTGTTGATTACCGACTTCATTCTTAGTTCATGACCATGCATGAAGATATTCTCACAGGTGTGTTACATTGCACAGCTAACATGCTGATTACCAGTGAAATGTTGAAGTCTTTGTGTGCGCGCCTGGGCGCTCCGTGTCCTTTTCAACTGTGTCAAACTGCGACTGCTTCAAAACAACTCTCCCTCTGACTGGGTCCAAACTGTGTTTCAACTGTACGCTTCGACTGGGTCCACCCTCTTATATCTGTTTCACACAAAAAGTAGGGCACGAATTCCCGCGATAAATCAGCTCCTCTCTTAGGGTGATTCTGGACTTGGAATAATATCCATATTGTTCCTTTTTCTTCGCTGGTCACAAAAATGTATGTGTGTGCGAGGATCGATCGGCCACTTAATTTATATTAATTGCCTTATCCATAGCGTGGGGACGCTGTTTCTGTGGGAATCCCTGGCAACATCCTCAAATCCACCCGCGAACATCCATAGTCCTGTATTATTACGCATTGCATTAAACATGCCTTGATTTCGCCGTTTAATGGTTCTAAAATTAGCCTCCTGGCTAAAGATTCACCTGTGTGCAACTCTCATGTCATTGCATTGCTCCAATCATGAGTAATCAATGATTTTCCTTGGGATCTTCCCATTCCATTCTCAAATCTATTCTCAAACGGGGAAAAACCTGGTCATTATTCAACCTCCCGACCCCTTGCAGATGACTTAACTGGGTCTGCAAGATTGACGTGGCGCCAAGGGTCTCCTCCCACAATTCTGAGGCTATTTGCAAAACGTCAAACTCTGAAACTCCTGTGTTTCAAGTCCAGCATAGTCTACTTCATGTAGTCCAAATAATGCTATCTTCCACTATTTTCCTGCATTATTTCACTAAATAATGTCAGTAACAACTGATATCACACCAGTGATAAAATATATAATTTCTTCTAGGGGTTCTTACAACGAAACACCCTCAACAGATCTCGGGTTCGTTCCCTGGTGGAACCTTCATTCTGAGATCACAAACTCTGAGATCCACGTTCGATACCAGTCAGCATGACCCCCTCGGGTTCATATTCCCCTTGCAAAACTTATAAAAGTCAATTGCAAGTGACTTTCTGTAAGTAACCAGCTGACTGTCCGACTGTCTGTGTTTACATTCGAGGTCTTTCACCTCGTCTGGCTGTGAGTAGGTTAGTCTGGCTCTCCCTTTCCACTCTGCGCTCAGCCCTAAGCTGTTCATTCTCTAAGCGGAGGGTCGCATTTATGGCCTCAACCTCTCTCGCTACTTCAACCATTTCTTTGTAAATTTCTAGCAGGCACTGGCACTCTTGTCGTTCGCTTCTTTCACTGGACAAGCTGTCTGCTTCTCGTTCCGTCCCGCTGCGCGAACCTTCAGATCTTACTTCCTGGCTGACTTTGCCGTCCACGTTCAGTTGGGTGTGCGCTGCTAATACTTCTTCTTGTTCGTCAAATTCTTCTGGCGTATGGTAATTTTTTAAATTGGCTGCATTCATAACGACCTCATTTCCTTTTTCTAAATGCCTTATTCTGTATGCATTGTTCTGTAGGTCTCTGATAACCTCGAACGGGCCGTGATATCCAAAAATGAACTTTTTATATTTCCTTGCTCCTGGATCTGAACTGGCTGGCCTCCTGACTAAAACTTTCTCACCGACGAGAAGCGGTCTGTGATACCTCTTCGCACGATTCCTCCTCTGACGTCTCTCTGCTTGTGCCTGGAGATATTCGAAGGTTCGTTGGATCCTCAAATTTCGTCCCTGTGCGTCTACTGGTAATGGAAAAACACCATTCCACGGTCTTTCCGGCCTCTGATCCAAATGTAGAGTCACGGGAACCTGACCTGTTGCCTCATGTACCGTATTATTTATACAGTACAAGCTGTACCCGGCATGCGTTGCAATGCCAATCAAAGAAAGTGTTGGCGTTGAAATTCGGTTTCTTGAAGTGCTTTTGGATACACAACATGTTAACTGCCTCTAAGCTATCGTAAAATGGATTTTCTAATTTAGAACCATTCGTGGAAGCGTGCACAACAACTTTCAAAAGTTTCATCGCTGTCACTCATTTGTTGAATCTACTCGTACGCTACCTGTTGTGAAATGGATTTACTAAGTCGAAACCTTTCCCTGGCGTGTACACAATAACTCATCAATGATTCATCGCAATCGGATGAATTGTATATGCACGTATACGGGGTTTTGTTTAAACGATTCGTGCGCTGTCACTCATTTGTTGAATCTACTCGTGCGCTCCCTATTGAGAAATGTATTACTAAGTCGAAGCCCTTCCCTGGCGTGTACGCAATAACTCATCAAGGTTTCATCGCAATCGAAGAATGTTATATGAACGCAATAGGGGATTTTGTTGAAACGCTTCGCGCGTTGTCACCCATTTGTTGCATCTACTCTTGCGCTACTTATTGTGAAATGGATTTACTAAGTCCCCTTCCCTGGCGGGTACACAATAACTGATCAATGTTTCATCGCAATCGGATGAATAGTATATGAACGCATACCTGATTTTGTTTAAACGATTCGTGCTCCGTCATTCATTTGTTGAATCTACTCGTGCGCTACCTACTGTAAAATGTATTTACTAAGTTAGAAACCGTCACGTAAGTGTCCACAACATTTCACCCAAGTTTCATCGCTATCGGACAAATGGGATATGAAGACATAGGGGACTGTATTGAAACGCTCCGCATGTCGTCGTTCATTTGTCGAATCTACTCGTGTGCTACCTACTGTGAAATGTATTTACTAAGCCAGAAACCTTCTTGGAGTGTCCACCATATTTCACCCAAGTTTCACCGCTAACGGCAGAACTTTGTTGAAACGCTTTGCGCGTCGTTCCTCATTTGTTGAATCAACTTGTGCGCTGCATATTGTATAGTGGATTTACTAAGCCAGAAATTTTCCATGACGTGTACACAACATCTCACCCAAGTTTCATAGCTACGGACGAATGGTACATGAATGCATACGGGACTTGGTTGAAACGCTTCGCGTGTCGTCGCTCATTTGTTGATTCTACTCTTGCGCTACATATTGTAATATGGATGTACTCAGCCAAAAACCTTCCCTGGAGTGTACACAACATCTCACCCAAGTTTCATCGCAATCGGATGAATGGTATGTGAACGTATACGGGACGTTGTCGAAACGCTTCGCGCGTAGTCACTCATTTGTTGAATATAAACGTGCGCTTAGTATTGTAGAATGGATTTACTTAGCCAGAAACCTTTCCTGGAGTGTACACAACAATTCACCAAACATTTATCACTATCAGACGACTGGTATATGACTTTATACGGGACTATGTTGAATCGCTTCGCGTGTCATCGCTCATTTGTTGAATCTACTGGTGCGATACCTATTGTAAAATGTATGTAGTAAGCCAGAAACCTTCCCTGGAGTGTACACAACATCTCACCCAAGTTTCATCGCGATCGGATGAATGATATATGCAATTATATGGGACTTTGTTGAAACGCTTCGCGCGCCGTTGCTCATTTGTTGATTCTACTCGCGCTCTACCTATTTTTAAAGGGATTTACTAAGCTAGAAACCTTCCCTGGAGTGCACACAAAATCTCAACCTAGTTTCATCGCTATCGGACGAATGGTATATGAACGCAAACGTGACTTTGTTGAAATGCTTCGCGCGTCGTAGCTCATTTGTTGAATCTACTCATGCGCTGCCTATTGTAAAGTGGATGTACTAAGCCAGAAAATTTCCCTGCAGTGTACACAACATTTTACGCAAGTTTCATAGCTATCGGACGAATGGTATATGAATGCATACGGGACTTTGTTGAAACGCATTGCGTGTCGTCGCTCATTTGCTGAATCTACTTGTGCGCTATCTACTGTGAAATGTTTTCACTAATTTTGAAACCTTCACGTAAGTGTACACAACATCTCATCCAAGTTTCATCGCTATCGGACGAATGGTATATGAACACATACGGGACTTTGTTGAAATGCTTCGCACATCGTCGCTCATTTGTTGAATCTACGCGTGCGCTACCTATTGTAAAATGGACTTACTAAGTCAGAAACCTTCCTTGGAGTGTACTCAACATCTCACCCAAGTTTCATCGCAATCGGACGAATGGTATATGAACGCATAGGAGACATACCCACAGACCCACAGACAGACAAACTATCACGTAACATTGATTTTAGCCTACTTTCGATTTTTGCAAAAAATGAAAGTAGACTTATGAGATCAACACATGGCGAAAAAAGTGTGTCTGTCTGTGTGTGTGTGAGTCTGTGTGTGTGTCTGTGTGTGTGTGTGTGTGTCTGTGTGTGTGTGAGTGTGTGTACTCTGAATGTCTGTCCCCCCCTATCAATTCGAACACGGTGAATGCGAATTGAACGAAATTTGGTACAAAGGTAGCACTAGCAAAGGACACCTCAGTGTCATGTTTTATATCGCCGCCATCTTTACTAAAACTGAATGGCGGCCACTCAAACGTTCAAAACGTAAAATCAAATAACGACTAACCAAATGATCCGATCTCTACCAAATTTGGTAACAACATACCTTCGTATAGGATGCGTCTTGTGACCAAACTACAAGGTCGTCCGCCATACCATTTCAGGATGGCGGCCGTGCGAATTATGCAAACTTTATAATCCATATCATGGGACCCACCAGTTCCGATTATCGAGCCGAGAATCGTTTTAACTGTTCTAAAGGAAGAGGCACGTTCGAAATTAAAAGTTTATTTTGTAATACTATAGTGCAGACGTGATTTTAAAAAGCTGAGCTGATTTACTAATAAGACAAGATGGCAGCGGATATCTTGTGGCTGACTTATATTTCACTAATTTGAGTATTGCATGCAATATAGCGTACTGATACAAAATAAATAAACTTTGTATGAAATGCTTTATATATAAATAATATACTCCAGTGATGAAATCATTTAGTATAAATCATTATTTGCTAACAAGTTCTATGTAAGTCATTTTATATAGAACGATATTCGTTGACACAATTAGCTCAGTGGTAGAGCGTCAGCCTATCGCTCAAATGCCTATGGTTCAAACCCGATCAGAGCTAGGTTTTTTGCTTGAAATGTTATATGTTTATTGTTTTGTAATGACTCAGATGTTTTAAAATTAAGCGTTATATTGTGCATATTATGGTGTAAAATATATATTTAATTAAAACATAATTCGCCAGCAGATATACTCGAGACATCTAGCTGCCAGAAAGGTAACTAGATTAACTTCCAGATTTTATTGAAAAGTTTCTTCTTCTGGCCGCTAGAATGCACTCGCTCTGTTAGGACACGGCCGACTGAATACGAGCTGCGCATTCAGTCGGCCGTGGTTAGGATTATATTGTTCGATATTTCACCACTAGATGGTACGACTAGTCTACGAGGGGCTCCATTGATTACTACGCCATTGGCATTCTATGCGCATCGAATTTGAAGAATGACAAGATGATACTACGATACATTTTTACTTTTTATTTTAAAGGGTTTGTAACAGCCTATTTTGCGTTACTTGAAAATGTTATTTGAAGTAAAGAACAAAACGATTTCACATAGTAGGTGTTAGTTCAGGTTATTAATTACTACTTTTATTTGAGGCAAATAGCAATCGAAAATATCCACATAGTTTTTGTATACACACGTCTCTGTAGGGTCATGGAAAGATTTGTTAATTCAATTAGGGTTGTGAAAGCCATGCACAACCAGACGTGTAAAGACATGCCTCAACTCAAAGTTGGATGTTGCCCACGGCAGGTCGTATATGTAATAATAATAATAATAATAATGTTATTGGTTTTACATCCCTTTTAACTACTGCTGCTTTTAGAGACACCGGGGTGCCGGAATTTTGGCCCGAAGGGGATCTTTAACGTGCCAGTAAATGTACTGACACGGCTCCCTCGCATTTGTGCACCCTCAAATGCCAGCTGACTGCGCCAGGATACGAACCTGCAACCTAGGGCCCAGCAAGCGAGAACGTTACCGCTGAGCCACGCAGCCAGTCCGGTCGATTATGTCTCCAGATCCATAACATTCTTGATATACTTCTTATCTTTCTTTCTTCAATGATGGTAGCAGTTTTTATCTAGGTTGTGGCGTTTGGTAGAGGTAAATCGTTTCTAAGGTCTTCAACAAAGAATAGTTCTATTATACTCTTTGATAATAACAACGAGTTATAACTATACTCATACATTTAGGAGAAAGTAGGCTATATGTTCTTTACTGAACATCTTGTTACATATATAGATTCAATTACTTCTAGGAATTCAATCCAACGCCAATTCTCTTCAGAGCAGTAGATCTTCATGTACTTCTGGATCTCTCTCATTACTCTTTCAACTGGACTTGCCTCAGGATGGCGAATGGTAGATAAAATCTGCCTAATTCCTAGAGTTTCCAGTTCTCGACGAAATTCCGCGCTTGTGAAGCAACTTCCGTGGTCCGAGAGGATGTTATCCGGCTTCCCTAGAATCGGAATAACTCTCTCTTTCAGGCGTTTCAATACCTGCTTTGAACTTGTCTTCTGTATGAGGCATAATACCACCATTTTTGAAAATACATCCATGGCTACAAAAATGTGTCTATTGCCTCTACGTGCTCTAGGCAGTGGCCCAAAGTTATCTATGCTCAATAGCTGCCTTGGATTCTCCGGTAACAACGGAATAGGTCGTTGTCTCATTAAAAATGGATTTGGCTTTACCCTTTGGCACAAATCGCATTTCCTAATAGCATTTCTCACCGTTTCTCTCAATTTTGGCCAAGTGAATGCTTCTTTCAACAGAGCGGTAATTTTGTCTATTCCGGGGTGTCCAAAAGCTCTGTGTGCTAGCCACACCAATCTCCTCTGCAAAGATGCAGGAATGACAACTCTTTGTCGGGTATGGTCCACATCATCCCACTTGTGTAGTATCTGATTATACCATACATAATCTGTTGATAATGCCTCTGCCTCTCTGTATATTGCAGTTCCCCTTGCTAATCGTCCTTCGAAGTAATCGATCATCATCTTCAACCATGGGTCTTCGCGTTGTAGGTTGGTAAGATTCCTCAAATCATCCAAAGTCTTCTGATCTCGATTCTCAATCTGGACAGCTAGAGTTTCCTCTTCTCTAGGGTAACGGCTTAATATGACCGGTATTACATTCTCCTTCCCTGGACAGTATTCTATTTCCACATTGAATTGCTGAATATACAGGGACCATCTTGTCAACCGCTGGCTAGACAAGTCCGTCTTTAACAGAAATGTTAAAGCTTTATGATCTGTTCTGAGGACTATTTGAAAGCCGTACACGAGTTTATGCCATGTTTGCAACGCTGTAGCTCCAAACTCTTAGCTCCGTCTCCATATCTATCTGGCGACGTCCTATTCTGCATAACTTCTTGCCCGTGGACTTGTTGTTTCTGGGGCTCATCTCCCCTTTCATTGAGGTATTGCAATGAAGCGTGGTATCGTTCCTCTACCTCATAATCGAAGTTACGTCTTCTTTCCTGGGGTCTCCAATTTCTATTGTTGCCTTCTTGGCCATTGTTACCTCCATTGTTTTGGTATGGCCTATCCCTGGTATTCTGCTTATTCCAAGAATTTCGGCCTCTTCCTCTGCCAGCATTACCTTTATACTTCGGCTGCCATCTTCTGGGTTCCTGTTCCCATTGACGTCCGTTGGAATCTAACGTATCTATGCTAGTTGCTTTGTTGTTCTTTGGAGCTTGATATTGGTCAGTCTGCGTGTTGGTCACATGTACCTGTTCCGCGGTTCGAGTCTGACGCATCGTATTTGCTGTTGTGAGGTCCAGTTGTCTAAGAACTGTCTCCATTTCCATAGCAGTTTTTGCATTAGCCGAGATTAGCAGTCTCTGTATCTCGTATGGAAGCTGTTTGGCGATAGCAATACATAATTCCAGCTCGCTAGGCTTTTGATCAAGTTCTTTGAACCGACACATCTGTGATATGAAGAATTCTGCATACTTCGTTGGACTGGTAGTGCTGTATCTTTTTGAATATAAATCCAACCGTAAATTCTGTTGGGTCGCTGGATCCCAGTACCGTTTCAAAAATGCCTCTCGAAACTCCTCAACAGTATCGAAAGTGTAGCGGAAACTGCGAAACCATAATGCACACTCCCCCTCTGTTAATTTCTCTATAGCTCGAAGCCTGCGCTCTTGCGGTATTCGCGCATCATTCAAATATTCAGACACTTCTTTTATCCAATATTTCGGTGTCATACTACAGTGGCTACCTGAGAATTTCCTTGGTTTCTCTTCACTTGCTCTGATAACATTTATCACTTGTGTGTGCATAGCATTTTCGTGTGGCGTCGATGCTGCAACTGGTGCACCTGGCGTCATATAAGGACTTTCGCCTGGGCCTGTAGCACTCCTTATTATAGGCTGGGTTTCCAAATCTGCCCACCTAGTTCTCCTCATATCGTCCATGCTGCTTTCGCTAGACTTAGGATCTTTCATGAGGGTTTCCTCTTGCGCAATTATCCTAGTCTCCATTTGATTGTGGCGCATCTCTGCTCTTTCCAGACGAGTAATTACCTCTTTCTCTATTCTGGTGAGCCTATCTCGATTTTCCTCGGCTACTTGAAATATTTTCTGCTTATCTTCCTACAGACTCTGCTTAATATGGGATATTTCATCCTCTACATCTTCCTTTATCTGAGCAAGGGTCTTGTCGTTTGCCTCTGTCTTTTGGCCTTTTCTCACTTCGAGTTCTTCCCTCAATCCTTTGATTTGCTCTCGAATGTGTCCATTGACCTTTGACATTTCATTCTGGATCTTAACGATTTCACCTCTATTCTCCTCTTGCCTTTTGTTAACTACGACAATGTCACTTTGAACTTGGTCCAGTTCTTGATGAACTTTGCTCATCTGACCCTTCATATTTCCTACCAGCTCTTTACTCTCGTTAACGACAGCCTTGATCTCACCTATTTCCTGACATTGACCTAATATATTCTGATCCTGTTTCTTTAGATCACCGTTAATTGATCTAGCATAGCTTTTCAATTTCGTGTCCCATTTGTTGTCGTTTTCTTCCAACCTTTGATCTACCGTACGAGTAAATTCTGCGAACTGTTTCGCTTGGCGTTCGAGATTCGCCTCATTTTGGATTTGAATATCCTTAATGTCGTTAGATAACGCGTCTAACCTACTGTTGGTTTCATCCTGTGCATGCTTACACGCTTGTAAGTTACTGACAAGTTTGGCTTCTATAGCCTCGAAACGTTTATCTGTCTTAACCTGCATTTCCGATACAATGCTTACAACAGTTTCTGTAACTTCAGTCTTAATTACCTCTTGCATCTGACCTAACTTATCGTTTAACTCAACCTTATTTGCCTCCAATCGGTTGTTTATTTCAACCTGATTGGCATTCATTTCAACCTGATTGGCATCTAACCGATTATTCAATTCAACCTGGTTATGATTAATTGCCTCCTGATTGGCATCTAAACGAGTGTTTATTTCATTCTGGAAAGCCTTTGCTTCCAGCTTATTTTGTTCATTAACAGCATCAAAAGTGGTTGTCAAAGGTCCACGTATTTGAAAATGTCCGGCAATGTGATAGCCATGCTCCTATTGGCACTGTCAGGCGATGTGCAATTGAACCCGGGACCTGGTCAGTGTAATGATATGACTTTCGTCTATCTAAATGTAATGAGTATGTGTACTTCATTATCGGAATTCAACCTAGCTTTTAGTGATGCTGAAATTGATTGTATTTGTATCGTAGAATCATGGTTGAATGATGCAGTGGACGAGAACGAGATACTGTCCAGTGATTACAGTATATTTCGACAAGACAGACAACTCGTTCATGACACCAAAACTAAGGGTGGAGGCGTACTTGTGGCCGCGAAAAACATCCTGGATCCGGTATCAAGGCCGGAGTTGGCAGGGTGTTGGGAGTGCCTTGTGGTCAAGGTCAGGCCTAAACCAGGACGGGCGGTATTCATCGTGTGCTGCTATCTACCACCGGACGAGGTGAAGGTTAGGCTGAGTGATTTGCGTCAGACGCTGGGCAATGTCACAGCTGTTTTAAACCCTCAAGACATAGTCGTAGTGTGTGGGGACTTTAACATCAGTGAATTAGCCTGGACCCCTGAACCTTTTATAAAACAAAGATGTGAGGAAGTCCTATCGTTTCTAGAGATTATCAGTGAGTTTAATCTACAGCAAATGTGTCATTTCCCTACACGCAATAACAATTTCCTGGAATTGGTGCTAGTCTCTGAACAACTCTCCGCACATATGCAATGTATTCAGGCTGAGAAGGTAGTTAAGTCAGACCACGATGCTGTGGAATTCTCACTATCCTTGCCGCGAATTATCCGTCCACAATCACTAAGAAGGGTAATATATACTTGGACTAAAGCTGATTTTCCCCTCATGAGAGACCTTCTATCGATGTGTCCATGGTATTTGATGGATAATTCTCCCTCTGTTGATGAGGCTTTAAGTCTGTTTTACGACCTCCTCAAAGCAGTAATCAAGGATTCAGTGCCCACTCGCACAATCAATACTCGGAAGTATCCAGTTTGGTACGATACAGAGGTAATCAACATGTTGAAAGAAAAAGAGAGAGTCAGAAAATGGTTCAAGAAATCGGGCTTTTGGTGTGACTATGTTCAATTTTCGGTGATACGGGGGGAATATAAGAGACTCCAGAACAGAAAATACAAAGACTATGTGATCTCAATTGAATCAAAACTAACCACCAATCCAAAACACTTTTGGAATTTTGTGAACAATAAAAGAAAATCTTTACGTTTACCATCCACTATGTTTCAGAATGGAAACGAAATCCAGGACAAGAAAACTATTCTTAATAAATTTGCAGAGGGCTTCAAGAAGTATCACTCTCCTGCGAGGCCGTGTCACTCGTCTGTCCCAATCGTGTGTAATCAGGGATTGATGTCGATCCGGACTACGCCCTTTGAAGTGTGTGAGATTCTGTCATCATTGGATACTGCAAAATCGTTTGGGGCTGATGAGATACCAGATCTTGTACTTAGAGAATGTGCTCCTAAGTTGGCGATACCTCTCAGTGCAATTTTAAATATATCTTTTAAATCTGGATGCTTTCCGTGTGAGTGGAAGAAGGGATACGTAATTCCAGTATTCAAAAAGGGTGACAAAAGGGTATTTGACAACTATAGGCCAGTCGTCCTGCTATCCCTCCTATCAAAGGTGGCGGTGAAGATTGTGTACAATAGAATATACAGGTCAGTCGGCCAGTACATTAATGTTGCTCAGCATGGATTCGTGCAGAAGCGCTCGACTGTTTCGAACCTGGCAGTGTAGATCAACTTCATATCAAATGCCTTGGACAGGAGTCAACAAGTAGACGCCATATACACAGATTTTTCCAAAGCCTTTGATTCCGTACAACATGAGGCATTATTAATCAAATTGTCGGCGTATGGAATAGGCGGCAGCGTTTTAGAGTGGATTAGAAGCTATCTCACTGAAAGAATTTGCTTTCTTAAATCCGATGGTCAAACTTCAAATCCATACTTTCCAACTCCTGGTGTTCCTCAGGGTTCCATCTTGGGGCCACTTTTATTTGTAATCTTTATTAATGATTTAACTGGGGTCTTCAAGAATAGTAACTGCCTTCTATACGCTGATGATTTAAAACTGTTTCGAGTAATAGACCACGAGTCAGACTGTGACTTGCTTCAATTAGACCTACATCTACTAACAGATTGGTGTACTAAGTGGTTACTTGACCTTAATATATCAAAATGCAATGTGATAACATTTTCTAGGAAGTTGGCGCCTGTCATGAGGAATTATAGTATAAGTAACTCTGTATTAGTGCGTGTGAATGAAGTAAACGACCTAGGTATAACAATTACCAACGATGACTGGCTGTCATTTCTAAAACATGTAGATAAGGTGACAAGTAAGGGGTTCAGATTACTAGGTTTTCTGAAGAGAAATTGTAGTGAATTCGCCAATATAGGTTCTTTCAAAATTTTATTTTTAGCATATGTAAGGTCGACTGTTGAATACTGTTGTGAGGTATGGCTGCCTTCTCAGAAATATGCTATTCAGCGGTTAGAGAGAGTGCAGGTGAGATTCATGAAGTGGATCAGCTGTAGGTATATGGGCATTCGACTCTCTACATTGGATTATGAGACCTTCTGTGGAACCATGGGTATGCGGTCTTTGAGGTCTCGCCGCATGTGTGCCAACGCCATTTTTCTATACAAGTGTCTGACCAATAGAATCGACTGTGCGCCCCTCTTGTGTTTGATTCCGCTTCATGTTCCAGGCCGCAATACAAGGCAAAGACTCACTTTCCGGATCCAGAAGTGTAGAACTGTAGCCCATGCCAATTCCTGGTTATTGATGGCGTTGCGCTCTCTAAACCATCTTGATAGCGCTATAGATATATTTTACTCGAAGCCTACGGAAATTCGTAGATCATTGTTGAACTCAAGATCGTAGGTGTTTGTTGTATATATAGTGTGTAATAATTGTTATTTTAATTTAAGTGTATAGAGAACTTAGTTTATAAGCTTGAATCAATGTTTGTTTCTAGGTTAGTTAAATAGTTGCTTTTAAGTAAATTTAATGTTTATTATGTTTTATTATATCATCTGTAATTGGGTGCCTATCCTGTTGATGGTAAATAAATCTATCTATCCATCTATCTATCTATGCTGTCTCAACCCTGCAATCAACTGCACGATCTCCTCTGTACCAGACATTCTTACAATAATACACTTTGAGATGCAGGCAGGCTTCCTGGAAATATGTGTGGATACGTTTTGGAGAGAGACACAAAACACAGTACACATGCTGTAAGATTGTATAAACTTTGAATTTCTGGATTAATTATGGATTGGGTGCGTAGCGCTCATACCCTTGGGTAATCCTCTTCTCAATAGAGAGATTCTGCGTTACGTCAAAAGCCTACTGAACTCAAAAATCACTCAAACACAGTTTGAGGCAAAAATATAATTACTATGGTTTTCCCCATGAAATACCATAAAAATCTATGGGGTTTCCCTAAATCCCATAAGCTCCACAAACCTGGGCGCCATGATAAATAAGTACACCTCTGCGCATATGGTGACCTGTATTTCAAACCGGCCCACATACCAGCGCCATGATAATGAAATGAGTCATGATAATAGAAGGTGTTTACCAACATTTATATTGTTTGTATCGGAGCTTAGCTAAGGTTAGGCGCGGTCATCCCCTAATTCATGTTAGTCGTTACTTTAATAGAGTTGTGTGCACAAAATCTAGACCGACTTTAGTTGTACCTATAGCTCAAATCACTGTACAGGACATCAATTTCCATGTACCCATGTGAGTAATCTCGATGGAAAATATGCTTCTGCCTCCAGCTAGCATCAGGACTCAGGCGTGTACCGTTCTCCCATTGAGCAGTTGCATATTTTGGATCCGAGGCTAAAAGGTATCAACTCTACAATGATAAGGCACAACTCTACTCTAAAGACTTTATTTCAGTAAAACTCATGGCTTCAAACAAATAAGAGAACACAAATCCCATAAACAATACACAAACAAACAAAGTTACTCCCACAATCCACTAATTATTCACATAGTTGAACAAATTAAATCCATATCACTATTCAATCTTTTACCATTATGTGGACTTTAAACTTTACTCACGTGCACTGATGCACATGTAATGTTTCACAAAAACTGAACTATTACATTCATGTCACCTAATGTGACTCCTTTATATTCACAAAGTTACTTGTATCCTCAATACATCTTAATTTACATCATGTGTACTATCTGTATTACATCTATCTCTCCCACCAAATGCTTTCATGCATTAGCCAACTCATGGCTTGCACTACGATCTACTTGCAACACCACAATTACGTAAGTCTACCCATCCACTCCCCTCTTTTTATGGCTACACTGCATGTCATTGTGATTTCACTAAATTACTTCTGTTATCGTTGTGTCGGATAGTATACTATTACGCTACCCTTGCGAGCGTAGCCTGTGGCATCGAGTAACCAACTTCATCCACTAGGTGTCAGTGACAGTAACAAATACAACTTCCAACCATTCGTTAGTTTGCTAAATTTTTATATCATCAGGGTAATCTATGATTAGCAATGTGTTTTTAAACCACACACATTCATTACACATTATAACAATTCTTCCTTTCAATACAAGCAAGGTCTTAAATCTGTCCGCTCAAAACGCGAACCTTCACAGTTTGTTTAGCAACCCCAGCCCCTTGGAGCTGCCTGCATACAATGGAACAGAGTGGGGTCGTTCACGGCTGTAAATCGCCCCTTGTCTCACCTTTCCTGGACTGTACCTCCCCAAGCAGTGTTACGACTTTGAATACAACATTGTGGTCACAATGATCCACGTGATCCCATATGATCTGAATTTAATGTTATGCAATGGTTCTGGGTGAGCTTGAATATTTAATCCTATCCTTAGGACATTAATAACGGCCTCAACAGGTCCGTATCACAATATGAAGGCACGAGATTCATAGAACACAGGTCTAGTGGTTAGCCGGTATCTTAAATAAAATATTACGGTCAGTCAACATGCTGCCGTCATAAGATTCGCTTCAACGAGCCGAATCACTCAACAATAAGTTCTCGGGGAATCAGGTATAGCGTAAGGGTTTCCAATGTTCTCCCTTCACTTACCACAGGATTCGAACCCGGAACATTCCATATCCAACATCGGAGATAGGGTACACACTAAATACGCGCCGGCATAAATTATTATCTCTGTACGCCCATGCTGTACGAGATTTCACACGTCGATTAGATTACCTGGCCCCTTACCTGTCTACGATCTCGTCCTATAATAAAGAGAACTCTAATTGTTACTCTACAAGCTTAATCAAGCCCCAAATTCAATTCACTGTCAAGCTCCTACATTCCCTTGCATAATTATATTCCCATTAATACAATATATTTAATATTAACTCTTTTCTTTTCCCTTAATGTAATCTACTGCTTGGCTAGATAAATAATCCAAGTAGCGTAAATATTTCTTGCTTAAAACCTTTCATCCTGATGTATTCAATTATACCGTTTATCATTATTATAATTATTATTATTATTATTACTGACATAAATTATTCTTCCGACACAACGTAACTGCTTCAATGATCGAACATTCGCGTTCGTCACGTTAAGTTTCACATAACTGAATTGCCATTTTATTAGTAGCATTAATAGTGGTAACGATTAATCCACTCTCTGATGTATTCAACATGTTAACTTTACTGAAATCAAACAATAAACATATGAGGGTATGCCTCCTAATATTGATTCTTACTGGCACATTTTATACTTCCGAAATCACATTACATGCAGTGGCTATCCTTCTATAGTAACATGATTTGTGGGGTACTTACGTCGGCTTATCCAGGTGGCTCCAACCACCATATTGCAGTGTCACCTGCCATCGGTTTACTTAGTGACACATTGCCATCTTGCTAATACACATCTTATATGACATCTGATTCATATACACACGACACTTTTCCATTTTTATAATGAAGCTAATGCTTCCAAAACACATGACACTTTTCCATTTTTATAATGAAGCTAATGCTTCCAAAACACATGACACTTCTCCATTTTTATAATGAAGCTAATGCTTCCAAAACACATGACACTTCTCCATTTTTATAATGAAGCTAATGCTTCCAAAACACATAACACTATATAACACTGGTTATATTATTAATTTAAGAGATATTTTACATAACATCGCTGCACAAACACACGTTACACTTTATATTCCTGATTGGTTGACATTCCCTAGCATGTATCGAAAGTGCAGGTGCGGACGGCCCTTTCTTCGGTCCTACCCCTTCCTGATTGAACCTCTCGAACATCTGCTCACGGATTCACCAACAGTCTCTCGATCATCCCTTGATAACCTTCCTATTATTGCAGCGATATGCTTACATACCGTCATGAACGCTACTTACTGGTATACTCCAAATATGTATAACCAATCACTATACTGCGCTCAACATTGTACACTATATTTACATGAATTATTACTTTCCACAGTCCTGCCTAGTATATCACACGGCACTTAATAAACATTATATAACAGTCTTACTGCACGGCTTCCCACATTGAAGTCCGAGCATCCTCTCCTAACTTCGGTAATATGCATTTCGCATAATCAAGTTTGTTGATTACCGACTTCATTCTTAGTTCATGACCATGCATGAAGATATTCTCACAGGTGTGTTACATTGCACAGCTAACATGCTGATTACCAGTGAAATGTTGAAGTCTTTGTGTGCGCGCCTGGGCGTTCCGTGTCCTTTTCAACTGTGTCAAACTGCGACTGCTTCAAAACAACTCTCCCTCTGACTGGGTCCAAACTGTGTTTCAAATGTACGCTTCGACTGGGTCCACCCTCTTATATCTGTTTCACACAAAAAGTAGGGCACGAATTCCCGCGATAAATCAGCTCCTCTCTTAGGGTGATTCTGGACTTGGAATAATATCCATATTGTTCCTTTTTCTTCGCTGGTCACAAAAATGTATGTGTGTGCGAGGATCGATCGGCCACTTAATTTATATTAATTGTCTTATCCATAGCGTGGGGACGCTGTTTCTGTGGGAATCCCTGGCAACATCCTCAAATCCACCCGCGAACATCCATAGTCCTGTATTATTACGCATTGCATTAAACATGCCTTGATTTCGCCGTTTAATGGCTCTAAAATTAGCCTCCTGGCTAATGATTCACCTGTGTGCAACTCTCATGTCATTGCATTGCTCCAATCATGAGTAATCAATGATTTTCCTTGGGATCTTCCCATTCCATTCTCAAATCTATTCTCAAACGGGGAAAAACCTGGTCATTGTTCAACCTCCCGACCCCTTACAGACGACTTAACTGGGTCAGCAAGATTGACGTGGCGCCAAGGGTCTCCTCCCACAATTCTGAGGCTATTTGCAAAACGTCAAACTCTGAAACTCCTGTGTTTCAAGTCCAGCATAGCCTACTTCATGTAGTCCAAATAATGCTATCTTCCACTATTTTCCTGCATTATTTCACTAAATAATGTCAGTAACAACTGATATCACACCAGTGATAAAATATATAATATCTTCTAGGGATTCTTACAACGAAACACCCTCAACAGATCTCGGGTTCGTTCCCTGGTGGAACCTTCATTCTGAGATCACAATCTCTGAGATCCACGTTCGATACCAGTCAGCATGACCCCCTCGGGTTCAATATATGCATATATTTATACACATATATATATAAACTTTTGAACTGACGGTGGTTTGGGAATCTGGGGGATGTGAAACGCGAAGATATGTCGAAATTTTTCGGAAGTCGAAACATGGCACCCATTGCAATATTTAACTTTCTGATGAAATCTACCTAAAATAGGCTACATAATTAAAAATATTACCATCGACACCTAGCTGTGAACTTGGCTACTAGATGCCATAGGAACCATCAACTCGCAACGAACGTTGGAACTTCCCCTCCGAAGGAAAGCATACTCAGTCTTTTTTAGCGCTCTTAGTAAATCCAACGACTTCAGCCGGGTTTGAACCCGCGACATTGGGCATAGAGTTTCAGCATGCTACCAGTTCCGATACCGAAGTCGCTTCCCACAGACAGATGGAAAACTGAATGTGATCTCGTGCAGTGGCGTTGTCATAGCAACTGCTGATGGCTCATCCCTTATCAATTAAAAGTAAAGTTGTCATGGCAACCTCTCTTGGCACTTGCCATTTTCTTATAATTTAAATCATTTTGCTCACCCCGTGGCGTAATGGTGGGTCATATCAAAAATTCTTTCAGTCGAAAGTTTTAGGTAATTATTGGAGGAATATTGTCCATTTTGCACGGTTTTGATATTGTGCCTATTAACAGAGATATGATTAAGGTTTCCCGAAAACCCCACTTCTTCCCACCCCTTTGGTCAATGGTTGGTGATATGAAAAAAAAATTCAAACATAAATTTTAGGGCCTTATCCGACACATAGTATGAACTTTGAATGGATTCAATATTTCAGATTTTAAGAGAGTTATAGCGATATTTTAATTTTTCGAAAAAAGCCACCCATTTTCACCCCCTTTGACCGATTTTACCCATTAACGAACTCAACCGAGATTTTAAGGGGATACATATTATGTAAAAGATTCAAAGTGATTGGTGCAAAATTACGGCAGTTATCGTGTCCACAAGAAACTGATATCTATACATATATACATGGTGTATTTGATATGAAGGAAGTCCGTTACACTGGTGATAGAAGATGGTATTCTAAGCAAATATCTTCATGAAATTCAGTCGGATCTTAATTAGTGTTGGTGGAATTAAATCACAAAAATCGTCGGTCAATGTCTTGGAAACGGGCTTACACTTCGTTCCCCTCAACAGCATAGCTGACTCCTCCCCGTCACCCTCCCCTCCAACGCTAAGGAATGTTGACAAGAGTCTGAAGTTGAGTGACCTCCTCGTCTTGTCTGCCAATGACATTGAAATACACAAACCGAGCCTATGAACAGCTGATTCACACCTTCATGGGGAGTGGCTACATGACTAGTGATGGTGGATCTGTCTAGGATTTTACCATCCTCGTGGCCTATGCATAGAAAATAGAAATCCTAAAGATTTGGTAAATTAATTTAAGGAACTGTTGGTCTATCTTTGTGTGAAAATAGTGCAACAACTGTAATAAAAGTATTAATAATACTAATATTAGTAATAATAGGCTTTTAGACACACTAATTTATTTTATGTTTCTTTTTGGTATGTCGAGTTGCCAGACTTTAATGTACGTAGGATATCTTGTATGTGCCATGAAATCCATGGACATGATCGTATTAGATCGCATTCATTTACTACATGACTGAACGTAGATCGCACCCTCGACCACCAGAATTACACATGCTGACTATTATTATTATTATTATTATTAGACTATTATTGATATTATTAATAGTCTATTATTATTATTATATTTAATAACACTGTATTATAACAATGCATTTATATTTTATTTTCATTTTCGTGTATTTTCATATGTATGTACAGTGTTGTTTGACCAATTAATCAATCAACCCCCCTCCCCCCCCTCTCCTGTTTATGGCCACCCCAGGGCTGGAGATGGGACGTGACAATTCACAATATGAACATGTGGTACCGTACTAGTATTAAATCTTGGAAGTAGTTTTCCATGGGTTCCCACTTCTACCCCAGGCAAATGTCGGGCCACGGTCGCCTTCTTATCAATAACCATAACCGCTGGCAGTGCAGCCCATGAAGGGCCTAGGCCTACCAAGCGACCGCTGTCCAGCCATTTGGCCTGCAGTATTAGGGTGACGCGTGGTCAGTGCATCGGCCCCCCCCCCCCCGGCCATTAATCTTGATTTTCCTGACTCTGGCACTGCCTCACTGTCAGACAGCTACTCAATTGCCCTCACGAGGCTTAGTGCACCGCGTTCCAGCCCTCACGTCAGTTTCTAATATCCCTGAAGGAGCCAGGAATCGAACCCAGGGCCTCCGGGTAAGAGGCAGTTGCACTGCCCCAACACCACAGGGCCGGCGCCTTCTTCCGAATCCTCACCTGAATTACAAATACCCACATTACTACAGAAACCACAAAAACACAGGTTAGCACACACATTCTACCCACACCCAGCTACATGGGGCTAAATGACCAAAATCGCCAAGCCTCTCAAACAGAACATCAAGTATTTTACTTCCGTCTTAAATGCCTCGTTCTGAACAGACTACGGGATGTCGGAATTTTGTCACACTGCATTTCATTAAGTGAATGTTTTTAGTATTTTCAGAAACTAGTCCACAGAAGGTCCAACACGGACGCCAATGATACATCAGAGCTGAGTATCGAAATTATTTTATACATGAACATCAATCAATGAATTCCACACTTACAAAGTAGGCTACACAATACTACCGGTCCTAACGTCCCAAGCCATTGCGTGCGTTGTCAACAACAACAACAACAACATCAACAAGAACAACGGCAATGCTCATTTTCTTACGAGACGGTAGCGCTTATTCTCATAACAGCTGATAGCCTACCACCCCTCAAGTCAACCGGTAAGGTCAATGCTCCGATTACGTAACAACTTCCCCTTCGCGCGTCGTAACACCTTCCGCACCACTTTCTGCCTGATTAGTTTCTGAAATAACTAAAAACATTGACTTTTTAATGATTAATTATCAATTTCAAGATAGATGACAATTTTTTTTTACCTATAGAATAGTCTCTTCTATCACCAGTGTAACGGACTTCCATCATATCAAATACACCCTGTATATAAAGCAAAGGCAACTCCGTACAGGCCATGGAGGCGCTGGGAGTAGTGGAAGGTAGAGGCTTCTACGTTTTGTGACATCGGCACTAGATGGGATGGAGTTGTCAGCTCCACGCCCGGCCGCCATTGCTCCCAGGAATTACCCTGGTACTCATTTCCGGTGTAGGCTGAGTGAACCCCAGGGCTATTTGGGTTTCCGATAGTGGTAGTTTTGCTTCTAAAATCCACTACCTGGGTGGGGATCGAACATATGCATATATCTATCTATCTATATATATAAGAAAGTCGTGTTAGTTACACTATTTATAACTCAAGAACGGCTGAACCGATTTGGCTGAAAATTGGTGTGGAGGTAGCTTAGAACCAGGAGACGGACATAGTATACTTTTTATCCCGTGACGAGACATAAAACGTCAAAAAGAATACAAGTCACTATAAAACGTAACGCAAATGACAGCTACAATAAACTCATGAAGGAATGGCAAGGCAAGTCGTTTCCAGGCAACGATAGCTCTTGACGAGACACAGCCGACTGGATGCGAGTAGCGCTCTCCATTACCGGAAGAGAAAATGAGGCTCTTAACATGAAATCCCGTTAAATACTCAATGTAATTTGTATTCTCTTTGAATCATCATTAACAATGCCGCGACAAAAACGATCGAATCTTTCCCGTCAAAGCCATAATGCAAGAAGGATACGAAACATTGCGAATGAAAGGACTGAAGAAGATCAAGAAATTGCCCCTGAATAGCGCCGCGTTAGTATGGCTCGACTTCGTGCTTCTCAATCACAAGAGCAAAGTGAGGCAGCCCGTGAAACGGCTCGGTTGACAATGCGAATCGTCGAGCGAACAACAGAGATCATGAAGTAGATAATTTTTGACGCACAAGAAGAGATTTATCAAGTGCTGATTTGAATCGAGCATTTCGATACGATTGCAGCACTGATTACTGCTTGCATCCTAGCGTTTGCATTGGACCAATGGACCATGTTTGCAAGTATTGTGGCGCATTGAACTTTTCCGGAGAAACGCCCGGATTGTGCTGCCTTAATGGGAAAGTTAAATTGCCATTATTGACTCCGCCACCTGAGTAATTGCATTCATTGCTTTGTGGCGAAACACCCGAATCACGTCATTTTCTTGCAAACACTCAGAAATACAAAGGGGCAGACAATATCGAAGAACGAGGATTTAATCCGACGGCTGCCGACGAAATAAACGCTTGCCTCAAATCTTCGAATCTCTGGCGCTATGTGAAGAAACTTCATCAGACAACAAACATGAGAGTTGCATTGCTTAATGATTCATCTGCTGAAGATTTCTCTGAACAATTGCTGACTATCGGTAATGGTCGAGTACCTGTCGACGAATAGAGCGGATTGATTTCATTTCCTCATAATTTTTGTAACTTTGTCTCATCGAAAGACGAACTTATCAACAAAGTATTCCCAAACAACATTACTAATTACAAAAATAATGAATGGTTGAGTGAGCGAGCAATTTTAGCGGCTAAGAATAAAGATGTAGATGACCTAAAATATATAATTCAGAATGAGATCATTTGAACAATGCATTCATTCAAATCTATTGACTGAATAACAAATGAAGATGAAGCCACCAACTATCCAATTGAAATTTTAAACTCCTTGGATGTGCCTGGCTTACCACCGCACAATTTACGCCTAAATGTTGGCTCCGTAGTAATCATGCTTCGAAACATAAACCAACCAAAACTGTCCAACGGTACACGTTTGGTGGTAAGTAAATTTATGCACAATGTGATTTACGCGATGATACTCAATGGAAAATTCGAAGGTGAGGAAGTTCTCATTCCGAGGATCCCGATGATCCCAACCGATATGCCGTTTGAGTTTCAATTTCCGATCCGTCGTGCATTCGCCATGACCATTAACAAATCACAAGGTTAATCCTTGAAAGTTTGTGGCTTGAATCTGGAATATCCATGTTTTTCCCATGGTCAATTATATGTGGCATGTACACGGATCGGAAGACCATCTGCGTTGTTTGTTCTTGCGCCTGATAATAAAACAAAAAATGTCGTGTATCACAAGGCACTTAACTGAAGAGTGCAACCTATCCACCAATATACATGAACAACAAAGAATCATTAAAATACTTAATTCTTTTATTTGTATTTCCTAATACAAAATTGAACTTAATTAAATCGAAAATCTGCTTATTTATTGCCTCTATGGCGGAACAGAGTTCGCCGGGTCACCTAGTGCATACATAAATTATGTATAAACTTTTGAACTGACGGTGGTTTTGGGGTCTGGGGGATGTGAAACGCGAAGATATGTCGAAATTTTCTCGAAGTCGAAACATGGGACCCATTGCAATAGTTAGCTTTCTAATGAAATCTACCTAAAATTTATAATGAAATCTACCCAAAAAAAAAAACAGGAAAGAAAGTGTCCTAACTGATTGACTGATTGACTCACTCATCAAACTCAGGGGGGAAAACTGCTTAAAGTAAGTAAATAGCTGTTCGACATTTTTTTTTTCATAAATCAAATTTAAGGGGTTCATGGGGAGGGGTGAAATTCTGAAAAAGAAAATTGAAAGAAAATGTCCTGACTCACTCACTCACTCACTCATCATCGCCCAGCCAAAATTATTGAAGTTAGAAACATAACAGTTTGCGGATATGCTCAATGTATGTCAAAACCGTCTACTAAGGGAGGATTTTCGGATATTCAGGTTCTATAGGGGTCTTAAGGGGATTAAATCTGCATTTCATTGAATAATAATATCTCCCGATTGGTTTCATTGGGGGATGTGATACACGGCACATAAACTCATCATTAGAATGTAAGAAGACACGTGTCTGGTTTTTTTTCGATGTGGTGTATATTATGAGGTGAAAGGGGTGAAAGGTGGGGGTTAAAGGATTCCTAACGGAGTGTGTATCTCTTAAACGACATAGGCGAGGAGTTTGAAACTCAGCGGGAAAAAATCAGCTTAAAAAATAAGTAAATAGGTGTTCGACCGTTTTTTTTTTCATAAATCCAATTTAAGGGGCCCTTGGGGAGGGGTGAAATTCTGGGGAAAAAAAACAGGAAAGAAAGTGTCCTCACCGATTGACTCACTCACTCTTGAAACTCAGGGGGAAAAACTGCTTAAAAATAAATAAATATGGGTTTGAAAGTTTTTTTTTTTGTTAAATCAAATTTAAGGGGTTCATCAGGAGGGGTGAAATTCTGAAGGAAAAAAAATTGAAAGAGAATGTCCTGACTCACTCACTCACCTATCATCGCCCAGCCAAAAATATTGGAGTTGGAAACATGGCATTTTGGGGATATGTTCGTTGTATGTCTAAACCGTACACTAAGGGAGGATTTTTGGATATGCAGGTTCTAAAGGGGTCTTAAGGGGGTTAAACCTGCTTTTCATTGGATAACAATATCTCACGTGTGGTTTCATTTGCGGATGTGATACTTGGCATATAAACTAATCATTAAAAATAAGCAACTCGAAAAGGTGAAATCTAGGTTCCTCAAAAGAGCCCTCGGAGTCTCCAAGTCAGCCAAATCTCGGCTGGTATATGAACTGGCGAGAGAAACGTTCCTAATAGAGGACCTTCGGTCACTTTTACTGTTGCCTTCCACAGAAATCTTCAGAAAATGACTCCAGGATCTGCAAAGCAAAAGGCTTGACATTCCGAAGGGATTCTACGCGACTGATGCGATGGTGGACAAAAGATGGATGCAACCCATATCCGAAATGAGACACGTCGTGACGAGACTCGCAGTTCATGGGTTCCACCATAAGGTCTGCTCACGAAAGACATTTCATGACCCGGATGAGAGGTGTATATGTGAGCTGTGTAGGAACGAATGCGGCAGGTACCATATCACGACATGCCCCAACAGAACTGTATCAATAGTTGCTTATAGTAAGGACTAGAAGCGAACCATAGTATCTGGTAAGTGTACATATCTGTAACATGTAATATGGCCAACTGGCTGCAATAAAGGCTATTATTATTAAAAATAAGAAGACATGTGTCTAAGGGTTTTTCGATGTGGTGTATTATGATGAGGTGAAAGGGCTGAAATGTGGGGGTTGAAGGATTCCTAACTGAGCGTGTAGGCCTATCTCCTAAACGACATGGACGAGAAATTTGAAGCTCAGCGAAAAAAATCAGCTTAAAAAATAAGTAAATCGGTGTTTGACCGTTTTTTTCATAAATTAATTTCCGGGGCCAAAGGGGTGGGGAAAAAAGGAGAGAATGTGTCCTAACTGACTGACTAACTCACTCATCAAACTCAGGGGAAACAACAGCTTAAAAAGGTTAATAGATGTTCAAACGTTTCTTCATCAATCCAATTTAAGGGGCCCATGGGGAGGGGTGAAATTCTGGTAAAAATAATTGGAAGAAAATGTCCTGTCTGACTCACTCACTCATCACGCCCAGCGAAAACTATTAAAGTTGGAAACATGAAATTTTTGGAATATGTTCGCTGTATGTCGGAAACGGCAACTAAGGATTGATTTTAGTTTATTCGGGTTTTAAAGAGGTGTTAAGGGGGGTAAACGTGCATTTCATTGAATAACGATATCTCTTGAGTTGTTTATTTGTGGATGTGATATTCGGTATATAAACTAATCATAAAAAATAATTAGACATATGTCTAAGGTTTTATCGATGTGGTGTATATTATGAGGTGAAAGGGGTGAAAATTGGGGGTTGAGGGATTCTTAACGAAGCGTGTATCTCTGAAACGACATAGGCGAGAAGTTTGAAATACGGCGGGAAAAAACAGCTTAAAATACAAGTAAAATACGAAACGTCGACCATTTTTCATAAATCCAATTTAAGGGGCTCTTTGAGAGGTGTGAAATTCTGGGAAAAAAAAACAGGAAAGAAAGTGTCGTAACTCACTCATCAAACTCAGGGGGGGGGGGGGAAACAGCTCAAAAATAAGTAAATAGGTGTTCGACCGTTTTTTTTTTTCATAAATCCAATTTAAGGGGTTCATTGGAGGTCTGAAATTCTGAAAAATAAATGAAAGAAAATGTCCTGACTTACTCACTCACTCACTCACCATCGCCCAGCCAAAATTATTGAAGTTAGAAACATGATATTTTGAGGCTATGTTCGTTGTATGTAGAAAACGTCCACTAAGGAAGGATTTTTAGCCTATTTTTTTTTTTTAATGAAAAAATAGGCTTATGAGATCAACTTTTGTCCGTATGTGCGTATGTGTGTGATTCGTGTGTGTGTCAACACCCCCCCCCCCCTAATAAAATCTAAACGGCTGGAGGGATTCCAATGAAACTCCGTAAGATCATAGCACCATTCTGATGGACCCTGACCGTGCCCTTCAAACTTTATTGTGTCTCACCAATCCAACATGGCGGCTGTGCGAAATATTTCACCAGCATTCAGTATCTCCGAAACTATTACAGGTATCACCCTGAAATTATGTACGGTAATAAAGGGAACTACTAGAAGTTCACCTATGGGACTTTCAAAAACCTGGTGACTACAAAACCAACACGGCGGCCAAGCGAATTTGAGAGTTTGAATAGAATATTCTCGCGATTTAACCATCCAAACGTAATGAAACTTGGTACAGCAAATGTTTATGCACATTGTAATGCACCGGTTACATATTTAGTTCAATTGTTTACATAACCTCAAAATGGCGGCTGTGCGAAATATTTCACTGCCATTCTATACCTACGAAACTATTACCGATATCACCCTGAAATTTTGTACGGGGATAAAGGGCCCTGCTAAAAGTTTATTATGTTAACTTTCAAAAATCTGTAAAGTACAAGACGAACATGGCAGCCATGCGAATTTGAAACATTTTAAAAGACATTTCTCGTGATTTAACCGTCTGAGCGCAGTGAAATGTGGTACAATAATTGATTATACATATTGTAATGCACTGGCATCTAATTTAGTTCAATTTTTACATAACCTCAAGATGACGGCTGTGCGAAATTTTTAAATAAATTTTTATTTCTTGTGTCGTAATCATGCGATCGAAGTGAAAGCTTGAATAATGAAGCCACGCAATAATTTCCCTTTAATGGTACATAACTCTATGGCCTATGCATATAATAATCCAAAATGGCGAGCATCCGAAATATTTTAACAGATCTCAATATCTACGAATCTTTTACAGCAAACAAACTGTAATTATTTATGTTCATAGAGACTATGAACATAAGTTCATCTATAGGACTTTCAGTAACCTGGTGAGCACAAATCCAATGTGGCGGCGACGCGAAATATAAATATTTAAATGGACGTTTCTCGCGATTTCACTATCCGAGCGCAGTGAAACTTTGCACGTTTAATGCTTATACAAATGTTAATCCACTGGTATCTAATTTATTTCAATTGTTATCATAACCACAAGATGGCAGCTGTGCGAAATTTTAAAATCTAGTTTTTACTTCTTGTGTCCTAATCATGCGATTGAAGTTTGAATACCACACGTACACAATAATCTTCATGTAATAGTACATAAATAACAAGTAGTTCCGTGAAGAACTATACAGCCTATTTTCATATATCCTGCTCATGTTAATTGTCTCTACCAACATACAAAATTTCAGTTTAATTGCTGTAACAGATTCGTAGATATTGAGAACCGACTAAATATTTCATATGGTCGCCAGGATGGAATTTTATTTTTGTACTATTACATTAAGATTATTGTGTACGTGTGGTATTCAAACTTCAATCGCATGATTAGAACACAAGACGTAAAAACGAGATTTTAAAAGTACGCACACCAACCATCTTGTGTTTATGCAAACAATTGAAATAAATTAGATGCCAGTGGATCAACATTTGTATAAGCATTTAACGTGCAACGTTTCACGGCACTCGGATAGTTAATTCGCGAGAAACGTCGATTTAAATATTTATACTTCGCGTCGCAGCCATGTTGGATTTGTGCTCACCAGGTTACTGAAAGTCCTATAGGTGAACATATGTTCATAGTCTCTATGAACATAAAAAAAATCAGTTTGGTTGCTGTAAAAGATTCAGAGATATTGAGAACCGTCTAAATATTTCGGAAGCTCGCCATTTAGGATTGTTATATGTATAGGCCATAGAGTTATGTACCATTCGAGGACAATTATTGCCTATCTTCATTATTCAAACTTTCACTTCGATCGCATGATCACGACACAAGAATGAAAACTTATTTTTAAAATTTCGCACAGCCGCCATCTTGATGTTATGTAAACAATTGAATTAAATTAAATGGCAGTGCATTACAATCTGCAAAAACATTTACTGTACCGCATTTCACTGCGCTCAGAGAGTTAAATCACGAGAAAAGTCTATTAAAATATTTCAAATTCGCTTGGTCGCCATGTTCGTTTTGTACTTTACAGGTTTATGAAATATACATAGGTAAACTTGTATCAGTACCCGTTATCACCGTACAAAATTGCATGATGATATCTGTAATAGTTTCGGAGATATAGAATGACAGTGAAATATTTCGCACAGCCGCCATTTTGAGGTTATGTAAACAATTGAACTAAATTAGACTCCAGTGCATTACAATGTGTATAAACATTTGTTGTACCAAGTTTCATTACGTTTGGATAGTTAATCGCGAGAAATGTATATTTAAAAGTCTCAATTTCGCTTGACCACCATGTTGGTTTTGTAGTCACCAAGTTTTTGAAAGACTCATAGGTGAATTTCTAGTAGTGCCCTTTATCACCGTCCACAATTTCAGGGCGATATCGGTATAGTTTCGGAGATATTGAATGCTAGTGAAATATTTCGCACAGCCGCCATGTTGGATTGGTGAGACGTAACAAAATTTGAAGGGCACGGTCGAGGTCGCCGGGAATAGTGCTATGAACTTACCGAGTTTCATTGAAATCGCTCCAGCCGTTTAGATATTATTAGGGCGACACACACACACACCTCTCACACACACACACACACACACACACGCACACACACACGGACAAAAGGTGATCTCATAAGCCTATTTTTTCAAAATTGAAAATAGGCTAAAAATCCAACCTGGCGACCATGTGAAATATTTAGACGGTTCTCGATATCTACGAATCTATCACAACAATCAAACTGAAATTTTGTATGTTGATAGAGGCAATTAACATGAGTAGGATATATGAAAATAGGCTGTATAGTTCTTCACGGAACTACTTGTTTGATATTCAGGTTCTAAAGGGGTGTTAAGGGGGTAGACTTGCATTTAATTGAATAACAATATCTCCCGATTGGTTTCTTTGGGAATGGGATACTTGGCATGTAAACTCATCATTAAGAATAAGAAGACACATGTCTGAGTGTTTTTAGATGTGGTGTATATTATGAGGTGTATGTGTGAAAAGTGGGGGTTGAAGGATTCCTAACGGAGCAAGTATCTCTTAAAAGACAGAGGCAAAAAGGATGAATCTCAGGGAGAAAAATCAGCTTGGAAAAGTGATAAATAGGTGTTCGATCGTTTTTTCATAAATCAAATTTAAGGGGCCCTTTGGGAGGGGTGAAAGTCTGGGGAAAGAAGTCCACTAAGGAAGGATTTTTGGATATTCACTCATCATCCCCCAGCAAACCTATTGCAGTTAGAAACTTGAAATTTTGGGGATATGTTCGTTGTATGTCCAAAAAGTCCACTAAGAATGGATTTTTGGATATTCATGTTCTGAAGGGGTGTTAAGGGGGTTAAACTTGCATTTCATTGAATAACAATATCTCACGAGTTGTTTCATTTGGGGATGTGATATTCGGCATATAATTTAATTATTCAAAATAAGTAGACATATGTCTAAGAGTTTATCGATATGGTGTATATTATGAGGTGAAAGGGGAGAAAATTGGGCGTTGAAGGATTCTTAACGGAGCATGTACTGTATCTCTTATTCAACATAGGCGATAAGTTTGAAATTCAGGGGAAAAAGCAGCTTAAATAATAAGGAAGTATGTGTTCGACCGTTTCTTCATAAAAGCAATTTAAGGGGCCCATGGGGAGTGGTGAATTTCTGAAAAAAAAACAGGAATGAAAGTGTCCTAACTGATTGACTCACTTACTCACTCATCAAATCAGGGGGAAATCAGCTTTATATAAGTAAATAGGTGTTCGACCGTTTTTTTTCATAAATCCAATTTAAGGGGTTCATGGGGAGTGGTGAATTTCTGGGGGAAAAAACAGGAATGAAAGTGTCTTAACTGATTGACTCACTTACTCACTCATCAAATCAGGGGGAAATCAGCTTTATATAAGTAAATAGGTGTTCGACCGGTTTTTTTTTTCATTGAGCCAATTGAAGGGGTTCATGGGGAGGGGTTAAATTCTCAAAAATAAATGAAAGAAAATGTCCTGACTGACTCACTCCTCATCATCGCCCAGCCAAAATTATTGAAGTTATATACATGACATTTTGGGGATATGTTCGTTGTATGTCGAAAACGTCCACTAAGGAATGAGTTTTGGATATTCAGGTTCTAATGCGTTGTTAAGGGGGTAAAGGTGAATTTCATTGAATAACAATATCTCACGAGTGGATTCATTTGGGGATGTGATACTTGGCATATATAGTAATCTTTAAAAATAAGCTGACACATGTCTAATGGTTTTTCGATGTGGTGTATATTATTAGGTGAAAGGGATGAAAAGTGGGGGTTGAAATATTCCTAACGGAGCGTGTATCCCTTACACGACATAGGCGAGGAGTTTGAAACTCGATCAGCTTAAAAATAAATAAATAAATAATTACAATAAATAGGTGTTCGACCGTTTTTTCCTAAATCCAATTTAAGGAGCCTATGGGGAGGGGTGAAATTCTGGAAGAAAAACGTCCACTAAGGAGGGATTTTTGGATGTTCACTCTCATCGACCAACCAAACTATTAAAGTTAGAAGAATAAACATTTGGGGATATGTTTGTTGTGTGTCAAAAACGTCTACTAAGGAGTGATTTTTAGCCTATTTTCAATTTAAAAAAAATAGGCTTATGAGATCACCTTTTGTCCGTGTGTGTGCGTGCGTGTGTGTGTGTGTGTGTGATTCGTGTGTGTGTGTCCCCCCTAATAAAATCTAAACGGCAGGAGCGATTTCAATGAAACTCGGAAAGTTCATAGCACTATTCCCGGCGACCTCGACCGTGCCCTTCAAATTTTGTTCCTCTCACCAATCCAATATTTCACCAGCATTCAATATCTCCGAAACTCTTACCGATATTACCCTGACATTTTCTAAGGTGATAGAGGGAACTACTATAAGTTCACTTATGTGACTTTTGAAAACCTGGTAACTACAAAACCAACATGGAGGCCAAGCGAATTTGCGAATTTGCGACTTTCAAATAGACGTTTCTCGTGATTTGACCAACCAAACGCAATGAAACTTGGTACAGTATATGTTTATATACATTGCAATGCACCAACATCTAACTTCGTTCAATTGTTTACATAATCACAAGATGGCGGATGTGCGAAATATTTCACCGGCATTCTATATCTCTGTAACTATTAGCGGTATCTCCCTAAAATTTTGTACGGAGATAAAGGGCACTACTGGAAGTCCATCTATAAGACTTTCAAAAACCGATTAACTACAAAACGAACATGGCGGCCAAGCGAATTTGAAAATTTTAAATTGACCTTTCTCGCGATTTAATGTTCCAAGCGCACTGAAACCTGGTACAGAAAATATTTATACACATTGTAATCCACTGGTATCTAATTTAGTTCAATTGTTTACATAACCTCAAGATGGCGGCAGTGCGAATTTTAAAATTAAGTTTTTATTTCTTGTGATGTAGTCATGCGATCGAAGTGAAAGTTTGAATAATGAACCTACGCAATAATTTTTCTTTAATGGTACATGACTCTATGGCCTATACATTTAACAATCCAACATGGCGACCATCCGAAATATTTAGACGATACTGAATATCTATGAATCTATTTTAGCAATCAAACTGCATTTTTTAATGTTCATAGGGGCTATGAACTTAAGTTCACCTATAGGACTTTAAATAACCTGGTGATCACAAATCCAACATGGCGGTGACGCGAATTATTAATATTCACATGGACGTTTCTCGCAATTTAACCATCCGAGTGCAGTGAAACTTGGTACAGTAAATCCTTATACGAATGTTAATCCACTGGCATCTAATTTATTTCAATTGTTTCCATAACCTCAAGATGGCAGCTGTGAAAAATTTTAAAATCTCCTGGTTTTTTCTTGTGTCCTAATTATGCGATTGAAGTTTGAATACTACACGTTCACAATAATCTGCATGTAACAGTACATAACTCTAGGACCTACATATATAAAATCCAACATGGCGACCATCCGAAATATTTAGTCGGTTCTTAATATCTACGAATCTATTACAGCAATCAAACAGAAATTGTGTATGTTGATAGTGGCAATTAACATAAGTAGGATATATGAAAATAGGCTGTATAGTTCTTCACGGAACTACTTGTTGGATATTCAGGTTCTAAAGGGGTGTTAAGGGGTTAAATCTGCATTCATTGAATAAGAATATGACACGACTATGACGCGAGCGAAGTGAGGCTAAAAATGAGATGGTGTGTGTCTGTGTATTACTCATCACGCAAGTACCACTGGTACGATTTACATGAATTTTACATGGAAGTAGCTGATTTACCTGGTTAACATATAGGCTACTTTTGATTTCAATACTTTGCACTATTTAAAGAAGGCGATCATTTTAGTGACGTCACTACACCCTTTGGTTTCAAAATTTCATATTTCCATTTCAAATAAAAAGAGAACGCTAAGAAATAGCAAACTGTTGATGGCATATACGAGGTTTAAAATTACTTTTTCTATCCGAAAGGTATCTCCTACGGTTAGCAAGTAAAAACTAAATTTGTGCTATAAGACACGATCAACGCCGAGCGGTGTAGTTGGACAAAACTTTCCATCCTTAATCTCCCTCTGCGCAGCACCACGCCTATCCCCTCTTTTAACTGTCACCTTCACATTTAAATTTATTTATAACGCGTAGCGAAGCACGGGTAATTCAACTAGTAATTTATAAAACTCTTCACCATACTTCTCATAGAAGGGTTGGTATAGGAAAAAACTTTTCAAAATACATGCAAAAATAGGCGAAATATAAAAATTATACTAGAAGGACGACCAAAGCATATGTTGCGCTTCTCAGTGTGAGAGACAGAATTCGGGAGTCTATAAAGAGTCTCCGAAAACCACATTTTAAGGCCCTTAAATTAACAGTGTCCGTGATATTCCCAGAAAACTAACTTCGCTCTGATAATCGTATGAAGGAATGACAAGCTCAATTGATAACTTCTGGTTATTAATACCGAAGACCGTTCGAAGAGCGGGTACTTCTGCTAGTAGCTTAATAAATGAAATTAGTTCTGGGTATATCTCAAAAACTGTTGGTTTTAGGACCTTAAAATGTGGTTTTCGGGGCCCGCAGGGCTCCCGAGTTTTGTTTCTCACATTGAGACGCTGAAAATGAGCTTTGTCTCGTCTTTCTACGCCCATTTCAGCATGCATTTTAAGGGGCAGGTCCTCTCTTATGAGAGATATGGAGAAGAGTTACATCAATGATTACTTTAGTGCCTCTGATGGACATCTGTACCAATTTTTACGTTGATCCACTCAGCCGTTCTCGAGTGATGCGGGTGCAAAGTTGTACACAGACAGACAAAAATTTGGTTTTTGCGCGCAACCGTCATAAACCAGTCTGAAACGCGTTAATAACTCAAACTTCCGTGGAAATTCAGAAAAAAAACAGACAAACTTTAATTTTTATTTATATAGAGATGATAAAGAGATAGTAATCTCTATGATGTCGTTCCTTTAGAATATGAATAGCAATGCTGTATTCACAGAAATGGTTCAACTTCTTATTGTATGCACAATGGGGCACCCCCGCGACGAAATATACTGTAATTGTAAGCGCGTCACGACATTCACATTCTTATCACTGTATAGTTTATTGTAATTTTTATAATCTTTTCAAGTCGTTCCTTCAGCTACTACTCTCAGGCTGGGACAAGCAAAGCACCTGACAGGTGCAATGCAGGGTGAAAATTAAGAGTCTGGTGCCCGTGAACCGGGCTCCTTTCTCTCTAGTTTGATGGTATGAAGTGTGGAGATAATGATAATAATACTATTAGATCTAGACGTTACCTCTGGCTTTAGTCTAATGAGTGACTTATGGCCAGAGTATTTGCAGTGAGTGACTTGAGTTTTGCTAGGATAAAAATATTGTTGGTTTAATTGACTAAATACAAGAGCAATTAATCAGTTTTAAGGGCAGTGCAAGATGATATAGAGAGTAGCAGATCTGTTCCAGCTTAAGTTCGGAACAGGATGTGCCTGTTGGCCATTGTGGGCCAGTGCACACTCCTGCCGATGCTTTAGTTGTTATAATTTTCGCTACGCTCGCCATGGTTTAACTGTATGTGATATTGCGGTGTGTGTAAGAGGTTTTAAGTTGTGCAGCAGCTTCTTAAATTAGGGAAAAGTGCAGACCTTTAGTAGGTCAAGTTAGGTAGTGATTTGGGAGAGTGAAAAAAATAGACCTGAAGAAGGTTTGGTATTACTTTGTAGCATTAAATTGCTACTAGAAGGCCTCAGCTACCACTTCGTATGCTGATTTTAGGTGAGAAGTATTTATAATTGGTGTTGTTGTTGTGCCAAGACTGTCACTGGAGCGGGGAGTTTGAATTTAGAAATGCTGAGCTCTGATTGGCTATTGCTGTGCTCTGATTGGCTGTGTGCTGAATGGAGTTTAAAAGTGTTTGTATGTGAAAGTAATGCTGTATTGTGAATAATTAAGTTAAATTAGGATTATTAATTGTGTAATGTGATGGTTTGTAAATGTATTGAGGCGTGGAGGCCAGTGTAGCATATGCCAATCACTGGGATTGGTCAATGCAACTGTGCCTCCTAGTGTGTACTGAGTTTGAATTTCGTAATACGCTCCAGTGCAGTCTTGTGAACTTATGATTTGCCGCCCGCAGTCCGCACCCCGGAAGGAGTCCGCCGCGGCCGACGTCCTCCCAGGTGTAGGCCCGTTAGGCAGGAAGTGTATAGTGTGTAGTTAATTAATGTATTGGTCAAGAGTGCCAGGAAAAGGGAGGGCTTAAATTAGGAGATTGAATTATTAAATATTTAAAAAAGTAAAAATTAAAAAAAATTAAGAATTAAAAAAATGTGAATAGTTAAAAATGGGTCTCGGCGGGTGTGCAAAATATCGGCCCTTCTCCGTGGTAATGATGTAAAAAAGTTATTAGTTCCTTGATTGGTAATGATGTTAGCGCAGAGCGCATGTCGCACCATCCCGGGCGGAGTCGGCCGTGGCCTTCCCCCGAGCACGGACGACATACTGCTCTGGTATAAATTTTAGATAGTTCCTTCGGAGTTCAGGGCTTTGGATGTGGTAGAGAGTTGCGAATGAATCGAGTAATGAGTAGGCTTGGATGATTTATCCAATTTATTTATCGTATGGCTTTTAGTGCCGGGAGTGTCCGAGGACATGTTCGGCTCGCCTGAGTCTGTAGCTGCTTCCAGCGGACACCCTAAAGGGTGAGCTACAAGTTCCGTTCAATTTCAAGTAGTTCCAACTTTCGCCACCAGATATCAATGATACCTAGTGGTGAACGTTGGAACTTTGATAGAGCGTTCTGACGAAAGCTAACCTAACAAATTTTGCTTTACACAAGTTTAGTCTGCGAAAGGATCTTTTACATGCCATAAATCTATGACATGGGACCGCCGGCTTTACTTCCCCTCCGAAGGAAGGCATACTGAAGGATTTTTAACGCTCTTAAAAAATCCGACGACTTCGGCCGGGTTTGAACCCGCTATCTTGGACACAGCAGTTCAGCATGCTACCGACTACGCCACCGAAGCCAAGGGTTGAATGTTTGGTTTAATTTAGTTGTTAATGTTTAGGGCTTAGATGTCTGGGTTTTCTAGTAGTCTTCGTATGATGAGGATGTACTTCGGTCTGCGTTTAATACGTTGTAATGGGTCTACTTGGTATGTGCCTAATTGTCTAATGAGGTCGTTAGCAAGGCTTCATAACGTAACAGAATTGTCAGAAATAACGAATTAATTTTTGTTACGTTACTGCTTCCGTACCCAAAACAAATGGTATATGAATAACGTTTTTAGTGCGGCAACGAAATAAGGGGTTATAATTTTCCCTGGCTTGTGCTATTAACGTTATAATCAGCAGAGGAAAAGATTCCGTTATTTTAAAATGCGCTCCCGTTATTAACGTTATAAGTCTAGTAACGGTATGACAGCGATTTTGACCCGCTGCGCGCCATCAATAACGTTATTCAGGCAGAGTGATCGATTCGGTTATTTCAAAATGCAAACCTACTAATAACGTTATAAGCCTAGTAACGGTATACGAGAGATTTTAACCTGTTATACGATATCAATAACGTTATTCAGGGCAGAAAAATTAATTCCGTTATTTAGAAATGTGAACTCACCAATAACGTTATAAGCTTTGTAACGGTATACGAGCGATATTTACGAGCTTTGCGCTGTCAATAACGTTATTCATGGCAGAAAAATAATTCCGTTATTTAGAAATGTGAACCCACCAATAACGTTATAAGTCTAGTAACGGTATACGAGCGAATTTTACCAGCCATACGCTACCAATAACGTTATTTAGGGCAGAAAAATTAATTCAGTTATTTTGAAATGCGAACCCACCAACAACGTTATAAGTCTAATAACGGTATACATGCGATTTTTACCAGCTAAGCGCTATCCGTAACATTATTCTAAGCGGAGAAATTGATTCCGTTATTTCAGAAAAGAATCTCGTCAATGACGTTATGGAAGTGTCTATTTGCCCGCTTCCCGGACAAGCATGGAAGGTGACCGTGAACTGACGATGTTGGGCCATATGTAATTCCAGGCCAATTATTTATTCAAACCTAGGATAATTACTTCTTGAAATATCAATAATAATCAACATAATGATTTCAATCTGAGCGCGTGCCCCATCAGACAGGGCAAGGCACCTTGCTCGTTTCTATCGCGGTCATATTGTAGCCTACGTTAGAAACATGTTTCCTAAAATCAATACGATGGATCCCATTGATTCGAAATATTTCTTGTTGCTTCATATAGGGGTTTGGAACATAGCCTATTGTTCATCAGTCCCATGTAGTTGAAGTCTGATAAACTTTGTTATTTTTGGAGTTGGCAATGGCCTTGACTTAGGAACTATTCACGCATTTTCCTGGAGTGGAAGTGGGAAACCCAAGAAAAACACTCTAAGATAGCTAAGATGGGAATCGAACTCACCTTCTCGCAGTGTTGCCATATAAGGCAGAGTGTAACCTACACACCAAACTTTCACTCCTTTGTGACCAATAAGAGTATTTCTTTCCTAAATGAAACCTCCCGTTCTTGCTTTTCGTTTACTTGGTATCCTATTTTCATTTAGTAGTGATAGAAGCCATTTTTCAGTGATGGTTATTTCTATTGAAGAAAGCTATTCAGTCGGTCAACACGAAATTCGCGTAGACCGAATGAAAGCTTTCTTTATTATTTTCATTTATGAAAAAATTGGCTTATGACATCACATTTAGTCCGTGTGTGTGCGTATGTGTGTGTGTCCCCCAATAAAATATAAACGGCTGGAGCGATTTCAATGAAACTCAGTAAAGTCATAGTACTATTTTGTCCGACCCCGACCGTGATCTTCAAATTTTATTACAGTTCACCAATCCAACATGGCGACTGTGCGAAATATTTCACTGGCATTCCATATCTCCGAAACTATTACAGATATCACCCTGACATTTTGTACGGTGATAAAATGAACTACTAGATGGGACTCTCAAAATTCCTGTGAAGTAACAAACGAACATTGGGGCCAAGCGAAGTTGATACATTAAAATAGATCTTTTTTTGCGATTAAACCATTCGAGCGCCGTCAAATGGTATAGCAAATGTTATACACCTTGTAATGCACTGATATCTTATTCAGCTCAATTGTTTACATAACCGCAAGATGGTGCTTGTGTCAAATTTAAAAATTAAGTTTTAATTTCTTGTGTCCTAATCATGCGATCGTAGCCAACGTTTGAACAATGAACCTACCGTACGCAATAATCGTCATCTAATAGTACATAGCTCAATGATCTACACATATTTAGAAATATTTAGACGATTCTCAGTGTCAACTAATCAATGACAGCAATCAAACTGAATTTGTTTTCATAACCACAAGATGGCGCCTGTGCGAAATTTTAAAATCTCGTATTTAGCCTATTTCCATTTATCAAAAAATAGGCTTATGAGATCACCTTTTGTCCGTGTGTGTGCACCAGGGCCGTGCAATGGGCAAGGTGAAGCAGTGCTAGCAGGTGAAGCGCAGCCCTATTCTGCCTATTTCTGAGCAGTGCAGCACGACATCACACTAACACTGCAGCGCTTAGTCGCACAAGCACTGTCCATTTGACGGGGTGCTGCAGTACGTTTAGTACTGAGCGCAGAGCCTGGACGCTAGGCGCACTGGAGCCAACATTTTGTCATATGCTTGTGGTCTGCCGTGCTCATAACGTCTTTGGTGCCTGGGAAAGTCACACCTTAAAGAAACACACCGAAGACGTATAAAACATGATATTTGGACGTACATGAACCAGATCTGCAACAAGGATACAACAAGTTGCATACGTTTTAGCCTATTTTCATTTATGAAAAAAAGCTTATGAGATCATCTTTTGTCCGTGTGTCTGTCTCTGTGTGCGCGCGTGTGTGTGATATGGCGTGTCCCCCCCCCCTATTAACTTCTAAACCGCTGGAGCGATTGCAATGAAACTCGGTAAGTTCATAGCACTATTCCACACCACCCGGACCGTGCCCTTCAAATTTTGTTACATCCCACCAATCCAACATGGCGGCTGTGCGAAATATTTCACCAGCATTCGACATCTACGAAACTATTACCGATATCACCCTGGAATATTTCACGGTGATAAAAGGAACTACTAGAAGTTCACCAATGTGATTTTTTAAAACCTGATAACTACAGAACCAACATGGCGGCCAAGCAAAGTTGCGACTTTTAAATAGACGTTTCTCACGATTTAACCAACCAAACGCAATGCAACTTGGTACAGTATATGTTTATACACATTGTAATGTACCGACATCTAACTTCATTCAATTGTTTACATAACCTCAAGAAGGCGGCTGTGCGAAATATTTCACCGGCATTCTATATCTCTGAAACTAATAGCGATATCACCCTGAAATTTTGTACGGAGATAAAGAGCACTACTGGAATTTCATCTATAAGTCTTTCAAAAACCGGTTAACTAAAAAACAAATATGGTAGTCAAGCGAATTTGGAAATTTTAAATAGACCTTTCTCGCGATTTAATGATCCAAACGCAATGAAACTTGGTAAAGGAAATGTTTATACACATTGTAATGCACTGGTATCTATATTAGTTCAATTGTTCACATAACAATGAGTGGGATAACACTTGGAGGTGGACAGCTGAAGAAGGTGGAAAGTCTCAAGTACTTGGGAAGTCTAGTGGAGGAAAATGGGAGAAATGACAAAGAGATTACGGAACGTGGCAGACAGGCAGAAGCATTTCTGAGAAGCATTAGGAGCTTAGTGTGGAATAAAGATGTCCCACAAAAAAGCAAGGAAGTGTTATACAGAAGCTACTATATCCCGATACTAACCTATGCTTCAGAAACGTGGACAATGAAGAAAAGAGACATAAGCAGAATACAGGCAGGTGAAATGAAGTTCCTGCGAAGTAGGATCGGAGTAACAAGAAGAGACAGGTTGAGGAATGAAAAGGTCAGGGAAATGGTGAAAGAGGAGCCCTTGCAAGGTAGGATTGAGACGTCAAGACTGAGGTGGTATGGACACTTAAAGAGAATGGATGAGAAGAGGATTCCCAAGAGGATACATGAGATGCAGATGCAGAAGAAACGACCAAGGGGAAGACCAAGAGATAGATGGCTGAAAGGAGTGGAGGAATGTGTCAAGAAGAGAGGCGAGGACTGGACCAGAGTGACAGCGGAGAGGTGGTGGGAAGAAAGGACTAAGTGGCGAGGCTTATGTTCCAAACAGACCCAGCCTGTGGCTGGAAACTGTACAAGATGATGATGATGATGTTTACATAACCTCATGATGGCGAATGTGCGAATTTTAAAATTAAGTTTTTATTTCTTGTGTCGTAATCATGCGATCGAAGTGAGAGTTTGTGTAATGAACCCTTGCAATAATTTTCCTTTAATGGTACGTGACTCTATGGCCTATACATATAACAATCCAACATGGCGACCATCCGAAATATTTAGTTGGATCTCAATATCTACGAATCTATTACAGCAATCAAACTAAATTTTTTAATCTTCATTGGGGCTATGAACATAAGTTCACCTATAGGACTTTCAATAATCTGGTGATCACAAATCCAACATGGCGGCGACGCGAAGTATAAATATTCACATGGTCGTTTCTCGCAATTTAACCATCCGAGTGCAGTGACACTTGGTACAGTAAATCCTTCTACAAATGTTAATCCACTGGCTTATAATTTTTTCATTTGTTTCCATAACCACAAGATGGCAGCTGTGCGAAATTTTAAAATCTCGTTTTTACTTCTTGTGTCCTAATCATGCGATTGAAGTTTGAATACCACATGTACACAATACACTTCACGTAGCAGTACATAACTCTATGACCTACAGATATAAAAATCCAACATGGCGACCATGCGCAATATTTAGCCGGTTCTCAATATCTGCGAATCTATTACAGCAATCAAACTGAACTTTTGTATGTTGATAGAGGCAATTAACATAAGTAGGATATATGAAAATAGGCTGTATAATTCTTCACGGAACTACTTGTTGGGTTAGTTATTGTTGTTTTAAGGGGCGGAACTACGAGGTCATCTGCCCCTACTTTTTGGGTGATGTAGCAGGTGCAGCGAGATATAATAATCCTAAAAATAGAATCAAGCATATTGGTAATCATGCATGTGACAGTAACAGGGGCCAGTATGGAATCAGGAGTGTTAAAATATATTTTTTAAATTTGTTGACATAATGTCACAAACCAGCCGACGTAGCTACACACGCTAACGTGCATGGTCAGACTACACCGAACTCGAAATACCACACACAACCATTTCATACCTTGCCTCATTAATTTCATTTGTCATTAAATCCTCTCATTAGATTAAAATCATGAAGGGCATCTATCCGTAATATCATTCCCACAAGGAAACTGTCTCACCATATCCCCTTCCTCATAGCCACCTAAATAATTACGGGTAGAACAAAAAACTACATTAGGACTATAAAGCTATAGTCCACAGTATTTCAATAACAAGATTCTGAATTCACCAACTGATTAGATTGGTGCTGTTCAGGGATATGTGAATTCGAGAAACGTGCGTTAGTAAATTTATCAGGTTTTTAAACTGTACAATATTCAGTCGCAATCTGAGGTAATTTATGTCTTTTATTCGTATTTTCAACATCGTCTGAAACAATAACTCATGAAATTTACCTACACATAAGATATACGGCAAAATAAGCAAGTTGACATGAAATCCTTCTAACTTTTGAAGTTTTAGGACAATTTTCATTATTTCAACAGTATGGAGACCAAGAGTGCTCTTCATTGTAAAACAATTTTTCTCTGAAAATTACAAAATCTGTTGTCTGTCTTTCTACCAGCTTGTCGGTATTTCTTTCGGTTGTTTGTTGGTTTTTGGAACTATTCGGCTCTTTGGTTATGGTATGCGAACCATCTCTCTAACTTACCAGGGGCAATGCAATGCCAAAAATACGAAGAAAGGTGTACTATTATAGTTCGTGCTGAAATTACATGGCATCGTGCAATAGATTGCGCTGACGATGAAAGAGATCACCTTGTGGTGTAGCGGCTAACATTCTTGGCTGTCGCCCCCGTGGTCCGGGTTTGATTCCCTGGCCTGCCAAGAAATTTAATTTCGGTTTGAGGTACTGAAATGGTGTCGATGATACCTAAGTCATCAAAGGTGTTGGGAATTGACTTCCAACCTGGCCACAGATGGTGCCACCTCCCAAGCTCCATAGCCATTGACATTATGTTGGACTGCAGTGTGTGTGTGTGTGTGTTATATCTGTCCCTCTTTGTTCTTTGTATTTTGTTACTCTGTATTCTGTGGTGTGCAATACAAGATGGCGAGTTTAGAATAGTGACCAGTGTGTGTTGTCTGTTTACACCCCCTCTATCCCTCCACATTTGGTGCCGAAACACTCGGGAAGACTAAGGATTAAATTCTTCAACGGAATTGTATCTACAGACGAGCTTTCTACATTACAGGAAGCTCCACGACGAGGGAAAGAGGATACTCCACTGAACCATCCCACGCCAGACGCTGAGATGCCACCATTAGCCTACACTGCACTCTCAGATAAGTCAACTTCAATACGAAAGAAAATAGCATGTTGAAACAACTGATATTTCTTCATTATTATCATTTGGATTTATGAAGCTAATATACGACTGCTATTACACGAACAGGAACTGCGTATTGTCAACCAAGAAGCACGCATCCTGTCTACTGTATTTGTTTATTATTATTATTAGCGAGATTGACATAACTGGCCCTCGCTAAACAGAAACTGTATGCACGGATGTTGTATTATATTATGAAATGCCTGCATGAATTGTGCATGACTTATTAAGGAATCCAGTGTTCCTTTAATCTACAGTATTCCAAAGTAGTAGAATATCTTTCCTCCGCTGGACTTTGCAACGGGTCACGCATGTGTAGTTCCGTTCAGTTCCATGCGATCTGAGCGCACATGCCTAAATCAACTCAACAGCGCCATCTATTAACTCACGCGCCCTACCAGTCATTCTCCAGCGCACTCTGTTAACAAGGTCTTAAGATCTTCCACGGACCTAGCACGCCCTCTGTCAGCCCTTGAAGGTACCGGTGCGGTACGGATCACCCCTACCCGCCCGTAAGCTCACCGCTTACTACGTCACGTCTGGAGGGAGGCCTGTCAGTCAAGCTTAAGATTTATTGCAGCCATTGCGCCGACGGAACAAGAGACCGCTACTGCAGTAAGCCTGCACAATCAGAAAAGGAAAAGAACACGTGAGAGAGCAAATGCCACACGCTTCATTACAGCCATTAACAGCCTTACAGAAGACACAGCTTTGGAAGACTTCACATTCCACCGCGATAGACTGCAGGAAACACTCACCAGCTTAACCCAACTGGACGATGGTATTCATGATCTATTATCGGACGCAGAATACAATGCTGACATTACTGTATGTGACGAATACATTGACAATGCAAAGTGCGCCATACAGAAAGCTACTATTGGAGCGGATAAGAAGCTTTACTCTGTCACCTCTACCTTGCCCATAAACGAAGCTCCCACCACTCCCACTGCCATGCCCACGTCACAACCAATTAAGTTACCCACCATAAAACTTAGCCCCTTCACGGGAGATATAGAAGAATGGTCTCGCTTTTGGGAGCAGTTCACTACTTCCATAGACCAGAATCCTACAGTATCGCAGGTCGACAAACACGTCTTTCTGAGAGGTTACTTAGAAGGGGAACCCAAGCATCTCGTCGACGGTATTGCTATCACAGCTGGCACTTATAATGCCACAAAGAAAATTCTCATTTCCAAGTACGGAGATGAAAATAGAATTATCCAGGTGCACTTAGACTATCTGGAAAACATACCGCCGATACACTCCGCCACCCCCGAGTCCCTAAATCACACTTACGTTGAGTGCAACCGACGGATTCAAGCACTGCAGGCTCTGGGAGAAAATATTTCCAACTACGGTCGCGTGCTAGCCCCCAAGATACTAAGAGCGTTCCCAGACGATATCTGCCGGCGTTGGATCATCCACACGCGGAGAGACAACGTTAGTGAAGGTGACATCATCAAACTCATGTGTTTTTTGAACGAAGAGGTTGAAGGTGCCCTCATTAGTCAAAAGATTCGGGGGGAATCTTATCAGCACCCGGCTTCTATCTATCAGCACCCGGATTCTGTCCCAGCAACAGCGGCGTTCCAGATCGACACTCACGCGAAGAAAGGGAAGAAGAGAGAGAAGGAAAGACTACAGCCATTCTGCGTCTTTTGTGAGGGAAGGGGACACTGGGCTCAGGATTGTACTAAGGTAACCGGAACTGACGCTCGAACTCAGAAATTGAAACAATCATCGCGTTGTTTCCTCTGTCTTAAACGAGGCCATCACACAAAGGACTGTAGCAGGAAAGGAAGAGCTTCGTGTTCCCAGTGTGGAAAAGGTCACCATAGAGCGATTTGCAGCAACTTAAATCATTCCCCAGTCGCGAATTGCACAGAAACAACCGCCGTTGGTAAAATAAACGTCACTACTCCAGGATTTACCCATCTCCAGACTGCTAGAATATGGATCTCGGGACCAACGGGTTCGAGTAAGCTGACGAGGTGCGTTCTCGACGGAGGTAGTCAATCCAGTTTCGTCAAAAGTTCTTTGGTCGATGAGCTGGGTCTGGAAGTCTTTGGAGACGCATCATTAAAGGTCCACGCGTTTGAAACACCATCCAACACATCACATTCACGTAGGTTCGTTCGACTGAAGACGAGAGGATTTTGGGACAGTTCCCAAGTAACATTGACGGCATTTGAAACCACCCACTCCTTTTCTCACCACCCAGCAGTACCACGAGATATCACGATGACTGGACAAACGCGGAAACTGCAATTGGCTGACCCTACAGATGATTCAGCTGACCTTCCAATCGAGCTGTTAATCGGAGGAGATCAGTATTGGACAATCGTCAGTGACTCTGCCCCGATACGACTCTCCTCGTCAGTTGTGTTAATTCCATCGAAATTTGGATGGATATTCACAGGAAACCGCTCAGGTGTATCAGCTACTAACACGGTTGTAAACTTCATCGATGCATGTCACTCCATGCCCTGTGACGACTCTCTTCGACGTTTTTGGGATCTGGAGTCCGTTGGGATCGCAGGTGAACAAGACCGAGCAATGAGCGCTAAAGACACCTCACTTCTAACACAATTTCACGCGTCTTACAGTATTGAGGACCAAAGAAGAGTCGTACGATTGCCACGCAAGGAAACTATGGAACTTGCCAACAACTATCACGTTGCAGAAAAACGATTCCAATCACTGGAAACCCGATTCCGGAAGAACGAAGCCCTGAAACAAACATACACGAACCACATGATGGACTACATAAGGAAAGGCCACGTTGAACTAGCTCCAGAGGAAACCCGTACGGATGAGTTTTATCTTCCTCATCACTTGGTAAAGAAAGAGAAACATGGAACCATTAAATGGCGTATAGTCTTCGACGCATCGTCACACGAAGAAAACGCGCGCCCACTCAACGAGACCCTGGAAATGGGACCCAACAAAAGGGGTGTTCATTTTGAGGACTTGCACCAGGTCAGTGAGCACAAGTTTTCCTTTTTTTTTCTACATTCTTATTCTGCAATTCGAACATTCATATGGGAACTCAGAGAGAAACTCACCTCGTAGAGTTGTTAGAATAGCTTCCGTAAAATATTCTCAAAGGCCAATGCTACAAGTAGCCGTCGTGAGTTAATCCAATTGCATATTTATATGTAATCCACACATCGTATTTAAGAACATTTGATTTTCATAGCATTCTATGTTCTGGGCATAGGAAAACTTCGAAGCTAATTTCGCAATTTTCAGTGAATGAACATCCAAAGTATAGTAATCATCATGTAGGGACACCGTGCCACATATATACAGAGAGAGCAAGAATTGCTTGAAGGCAAGGTGACATGGTGCGTAATTTGTGTTTGTACAACGAATGAGGTTTTCATTACGGTGATGATGATGAAGATGGTGGTAACGATGAAGACGGTGATTTACTAGTTAGGAACCAAAGGAATACTTGAGAATTAAGCCTGAAGCGGATGTATGGAAAAAACAAAATGAACTTGCTGGTTGATTGCGAAAGCGTCTAATTACCATATTTTATGGAGAACAACTTATCCAGAAGTACACATGAAAGGGAGTAGTCAAGCACAATTAGGTGGAGGCAAAGGTTGCTCTTGTGTGAGACTGTATGCTGCAACCACTGTGGAGTGTCTGATAACCTAGCTCCGTTCACACACTAAAATTAAGAAGGGAATCACCGACATAGATCTAAGATGCATCTGTAACATTTCAGAAATGTTACGCGATCCATGTTTTCGTGTCTTCCTCGTGTTAGAAGGAAAAGTACAATAGAATAATAATTGTTATTGGCCGTAAGAAGGATACAAGATGTATGCTGGACCCCACCATCAGATGTGAAGTAACCATCGGCATAACAAGACAGGTCGTTTAGAGCTAACGATAGGCTTCAAAGAGAATTGAAAGCTTGTGGTACGTTTCGAATAAGGGAAAGAAACAATATCAACATTTTTTTTATAACTTATCGTGTTTGGGTATGCCTAACTTAAGTGTAAATGGCATAATTTTGCTATCAAATGAATCCATTCAATAATAGAGAATTGATCTACAATGTACTCGGAAGACGTAGTCTATTGGTATCCAATAACATTTTATTGCCAATAATAATAGTCTAATAATAATAATAATAATAATAATAATATGAAGAGAAGAGAAGAACGACTTCGAGAAATCCAGCCGCGACTGGCTGGCCACGCGCCCCGAACTGAGAGTTCCAGCGTAGACAGTGTGCGCCTGGGTCATATGGCCCTAAAAGCACTTGCCTGGCTTGCAGGGTACCACGACATACTATACACAGCTCACTCGCACACGTAGTTAGCGGCAGGCAGGGAGAGTCAAGGACACAGATTACCTACTGACATGACATGACGTCACGCACCTACGCCGGGCCTTGGTGTGCATCCCCACCCCTCCCCCCACTTCCCCCACACCCCACCTAATAAAATCTAAGCGGCTGGAGCGATTTCAATGAAATTCGGTAAGGTCATAGTAGGCCTACTATTTTGGCCGACCCCGATCGTGCCCTTCAAAGCTTATTATGTTCCACCAATTCAACATGGTGGTTGTGCGAAATATCTCACTGGCATTCTATATCTCCGAAACTGTCACCGATATCACCCTGAAATTTTGTACGGTGATAAAAGTCACTTAAGTGACTTTCATAAACCCGTTAACATCAAAACGAACATGGCGGCCAAGTGAATTTGAACATTTAAATAGACTTTTCTGGCGATTTAACCATCCGAACGCAGTGAAATTTGGTACAGCAATTGTTTATATACATTGTAATGAACTGATATGTAATTTTGTTAAATTGTTAACATACACTCAAGACGGCAGCTGTGCAAAATTTTAAAATTATTTTTTTATTTCTTGTGTCCCAATCATGCGATAGAAGTCAACGTTTGAATAATGAACCTACGCAATAATAGTCATCTAATAGTACATAACTCTATGGTCTACATATAGGGTCTTTCATATTAAGTAAGAACGACGAGCGGCGGTTTTGTTATTCGCTACTGCAGCGGGCTTGGCCAAGTTTCTGGCGTCCCACGGCCCCCTGCTGTAGTATTGAAAGCACGCGCATAGTACAAACTTGACCTTGCAATAAGCGTGCAGGTGTTGTCAGTCGCCAGTCTGAACCTCAGATGGTAACATGTTCAGACAGTTATCATTGCAACATCGTATTTTTGTATGTAAAACTTATTTTAAGTACTAGTCGGCCCGGTGGGTAAGTTCAGCAATTTCCTGATGAAGTGTCACTTTCACTAGCACAGATTCACGTAAATGTAAATAAGTTTTCCACTAGGCCTACAGACTCAGTGCTCAATAAAGAACATAAAATACAAAATCAGAAACATTACAGTGGCAGAACTCACTCGCGTGAGCCAAAATGTGGTTACCGGATACAATGCCTGTATAACCCAGGAAGGACGACACTTCCAGCATCTTTTATAAGGTAATATTTCATACAGGATTGTACACACGCTTAAAGCAGGCGGCCACGGCGCGCCACAAGCTCGACCAAGGCCACCGCAGCAGCAGGAAAGGGGAGCGAAAGTCAAGTGAGAGAGTGATGACCTTACCCCTTACCTGACGGTATGGGATTCCTGAGCATCTAGTCCGATGTTGCGATTGTCTGTGACTGTGATGGCTAGTTCTGAATTATTGTTCAGTTCTGGATATTTCTGAGTGATCCTTTGAAATTTAACCAGTTTGTACTTACGACTTCTAATTTTCCATGTTGTTTTTCCTGTTTTTAGTTCATCGATCCCTTTAATTACTTTTTACTTAGTTTATTTTACCTGCAACACCATTATTTTTAGTGATCGTTAGGTGTTCTATTTTCGGCAATTTATTTTTGGACAGTATCTCAGGTAGATCATATACATGTACGATGTATATATAGGTACGACTGATGGAGAGCATAACGGTCATCAAGTGCAGTTAGTTTTACATTTTAGGTGGAAAATGGAGCCACCACCAAAACCGATTCAAGGCAGGACTGGTGTATAAAACGAAATGTATCATCAATTTAAATTAGCGTCGCGAAATTAAATTGTTCGAAGGAATAACATTTCACTCCTGGCGCAAAATAAAATTAGTAACAGAATTTTAATTTCGCTGCAGAGGCGAAATAAATTCATTAGTCTCTTAATTTCGCTTCCGGCGCGAAATAAAATGCATTACTGACTTTTAATTTCGCTCCCGGTGCGAAATAAAATTCGTACCAGACTTTAAATTTCGCTCCCGGCTACAAACAGAATTCTTAACAGACTTTTAACTTTGCTCCTGGCGTGAAATAAAATTCATTAAAGACTTTTCATTTCGCTCTTGTTGTAAAATAAAAAAAAACGTTAGTCTTTTAAATTCGCTTCCGGCGCGAAATAAAAAAATAATACAGACTTTCAATTTCACTCCGGGCACGAAATAAAATTCGTTACAGACTTTCAATTTCGCTCCCGGCTAGAAATAAAATTCATTACAGACTTTTAATTTTGCTCCTGGCCTGAAATAAAATTCGATACAAGACTTTTCATTTCGCTCCTGGCACGAAATGAAAACCGCTACAGTCTCTTAATTTTGCTCCCGGTGCGAAATAACATTTTTAATGACTGTTAATTTTGCTCCTGATATGACAAAAATTGCTGTCCCCATGGTGTTGGGGATAGCGTGCCTGCTTCTCACCTGGAGGCCCCAGGTTCGATTCCCGGCTCCGTTAGTGATTTTAGAGACGGACGTGTGGATTGGAACGGGGTGCACGTAGCCTCGAGAGTAGCTGTCTGAAAGTCACGAAAACCAAGATTAACGGCCGAGGGAACCCGATGCGCTGACCAATATCTGCAGATGCCTGGGCAGTGGTCGCTTGGTAGGCCTAGGCCTTTCATGGGATGTAGTGCCACGGTTTATTTTAATGACACAAAATTCCCAAACAGCATTTAGTTTCGCCCCCGGCGTGAATTTAAAATGCTTGGAACATATCATTTCATGTCTGAAATTAAATCTGGTCTGGCATGCGAAACAAAATGGTTGTGGACGCGTTAACATTTTAATTTCGCCATGAGCGTGATATTCGGGTGCGAAATGATATTGATTGTAAGCGCGAAAATTAAAATGAAAGCAAAATGTAATTCTAAGCACAATAACATAGTGAAAGGTGACGCAAAACTAATTGCAGTGTGAAACGAAATACTGTACGTGGCACAGGGGTTTGACTTTCGTGCCATGGTCAGTATAAATGCGCTGAGGGTAAGAAGGAAGTAGTAAGGAATGCCGAGCCCCCCCCCCCCCGAAATTTCCGGAAGTGTAAGAATAAAGAATGTAGAAATTAGAGGAATGACCCCACAACCCTGTTGTTCGAGTAACCCGCCTCCGAAACATAACTCCACATATGTCGCAGTACCACCACAGACGATTTTCTGTTATTTGTAACTCTTCAGACAGTCAACATTAATTTACCCGATAACTGGGTGGGGTACAACGTACATAAGTTGTAAGCAACACTCCTGAAAAAAAAACATGTATTAGATTTAAGATCACTAAAATTGCTGCATTATAATCGTGACCATAAACTAATACATATAATGTTATTTATATATTACTGTATATACATTGTACCCCTCCCAGTTATTGGGCAAATTAGTGTTGACTGACTGAAGAGTTACAACTGACAATTTGTATTGTAATTGGAGTTCGTCACTTATCTTGAATGTCTGTCCTCACAGCACATACGTCTTCTAGTTCGCTATAGAACAAGTAAAGGTACTTGTTGCCCCATTGCGTTATGAACGTCTGGGAGGGCCAGCCACGAGTCCGAGGTGCAGTCAACGACGATGGTGATGTTGATGCAATAGCACTGACTTTCTCCTCTACTGGAGTGATGACCATTGAATGACTCACGTTGCTGTTGCAGCCCAGCAGTTTTTGGCAGGCGGTCTACGGTAAGACTGCTACTGCTGCCAACGTCAGGACTTTGAACATCGCTCCGAACATAATTTCACTCTCGAAACGAATACATTTTAATTTCAACAACGAAATGAAATGTTCCATTCATTTTAAATTCACATCGGAGGGCGAAACTAAATACCGTTTGGGAATTTTATTTCACGCCGGGTGCGAAATTAAAAGTCTGTAACGAAATTTATTTCGCGCAGGGAGCGAAATTAAATGTCTGTAACCGAGTTCTATTTCGCGCCGGGAGCGAAATTAAAAGTCTGTAACGAATTTTATTTCGCACCGGAAGCGAAATTAAAAGTCTGTATTGAATTTTATTTTGCGCCGCGAGTAAAATTAAAAGTCTGTAATGAATTGTATTTCGTGCCGGGAGTGAAATTAAAAGACTGCAACGAATTTTATTTCGCACCGGAAGCGAAATTAAAAGTCTGTATCGAATTTTATTTTGCGCCGCGAGTGAAATTACAAGTCTGTAATGAATTGTATTTCACGCCGGGAGCGAAATTGAAAGATTGTAACGATTTTTTTTTGCACCGTGAGTGAAATTTTATTCAATTGTACAATGTAATTTCGCGTTGCTATTAAGTTTCGCGTTGATTTCGCTATGTCATTTCGTTTCGAATTAAGTTTCGCTTCGATTTAATTTCCCGCCGACAATCATTGTCATTTCGCTCCCGAGTATCGCGCTCACGGCGAAATTCAAATATATTCGCCCCCACAACCATACATTTCGTTTCGCATGCCAGCCCTGATTCAAGGGCATACCACTAAATCCCAGGAGGAATCGCGACTACCATTGACCAAAATATTATGTGTACTCGAGTTTGAAGGTTGTTTGTGAAGTAACCAATAGACCTATATAAAATCCAATAACATAATCATTTTCGTCGTTCTGTTTCACGTTAGTTCATGTTGGTTTGGATTTTTTAAAATATATTTTAATATTTCTTATCGCAGTTGGAAAACAAAAAGTGCCCGTTTTTAAGCGTGTTTCAACCATGCGTCACATTTAAGAATTATTATCTCACAAACCCGTCAACAGATCGAATCCAAATTTTAACACAATATACATTGGAATGTTGTATAACTGGTTCATTAATTTTAAAATTTTGTATGGCCAAGAAACAAAGTTGTTGTCATTTTGGTAAGGTAACTTTTTCTCGGCTCGGGTTGGTTTGAAAATGTAGTTCTTGGTCGCGTTGTAATCCTTATACATCAAAAAGGTATGCTGTATGATTGTGAAATACGTAAATTAATTCACTTATTTTATATCGGTTTGTATTTGTATGGGGAATTAAGACATGGTTCACCAGTTGGCCGCTCCTGTAAAAGCTGTACAGCGTTGCCAAGATGGGCTCCATCACGCGTCAAGGCACGCTTCGCTCGGAAGTAATGGGCTCCATATCAGCAACGCTGTACAGAATATCCCGGAGCGTCTAGCTGGTGAACCATATCTTAATTCCCGATATAAATACAAACCGATATAAAATAAGTGAATTAATTTACGTATTTCACAGTCATACAACATAACTTTTTGATGTATAAGGATTACAACGCAACCGAGAACTACATTTTACAACGACCCCGAGCCTAGAAATAGTTACCTTACAAATATTGTAACAAAATTCGTTCTTGAACACACAAAATGTTGAAATTAATAAACCTCTTATACAACATTCCAACGTATATTGTGCTAAAATTTGGATTCGATCTGATGACGAGTTTGTGAGATAATAATTATTAAATGTGACGCATGGTTGAAACACGCTTAAAAACGGTCACCTTTTGTGTTTCAACTTCGATAAAAAAATATAAATAAAATATTCCAAATCTGCATGAACTAACGTAAAATAGAACGATGAAAATGATTATGTTAGTGGATTTTATATAGGTCTATTGGTTACTTCACAAACAACCTTCAAACTCGAGTGCACATAATATTTTGGTCGACAGTAAGTACTGTACCAAGAAAAGGAAGCCAGGCCCTAAGAAAAACCTCTACACATAGGCCTACATAAGATTTTTCCCTAGTTTATATTTGAAATTACGCTTGCATTAGAGAATGTGTAAAGTACTGAGCAGTTTTGATTTCACTTTAAATTCATTTGTACAAGTTGGATGACTAAACGTCACCACTCAATCTGCAAGCTACATGGCTGAGCAGCGGTTGCTTGGTAGAACTAGGCCCTTCAACGGCTGTCGCGCCACGGGTTTAGTCTTTTTTTGAACTTCTAATATATAAGTGTAAGAGTACAAGACCACGAACTATTCAGTGACAACTTTTTTCAGAGAAGAGAGTTCGAATTCAAACGGAAACAAAGCGTTGTGTGGAAAAGTAAGACGTAGCCATTGTGAAAATGGAAAATTGGTCTCCATAGATACTGACGACAGTCAAGCGCATGTTCTCTAGCTGCAAGCGTCCTGCATAAATATCCACTTCCTTTGTACGCTCACAGAAAACGAAGAAAAGTCCCAGCAGAGCTTGTGTATTGGCGTATTGAACGAAATAAAAGGTAAGGAACTGAAACAATGTTTCTTACAGCAGATGTTTATTGCCATTCAGAAATTCCTTCTTATTTTATGATTTTTTTCCTAGGAAACTGTCATCAGTCCAACATCTCTCATTGACTAGTTCACCTGTCAATCAACCTACCATTGTGGTTGCACCTGAAGTTCAGTTGTGTCTTGTGTTTCGCAGGGTTTTCCACACTCCCTCCAGGTAAATGCCGAGATAGTACCTTACTTGAAGACTTGAAGACTCAGGGCACCTGCCCCATCCCTGGCTCTAATACAGTAACACACATAGTCAACTACATGGGACTGATGACCAAGATGTCCCAAGCCCCTACAATGTATTATTATCAACAAGAACAAGAATGTTTGAGGAAGTAAGAAAGTATCTGTATAAACACATTGTGTCAACGTTACATAAGCGTGACATTACTATAATTTTATCGCTCAGATATTGTTCCACGCCTAGGCACTTGTACATGTAACTCGCCGAACTACAATATTCGTCAACTCGGCGTGTTCATCATTTTCCTTGCGCTAGAGATCTTGTGTAGCCGCGCTGCTATTCCTACCACCCTTTTCAAAACAATTCCCAAACTAATGCCGACGATTCCATTCACCCGATTTTATTTATGAAAAATGCGTTGGAATCAGGAAATAAATCTCCGTTTTCGTATTACCAGTTTTTTTCATATTTTAAGCAGAAATATAAAAAACTGCCAGTAACGTCTTTATTTTTCACATTTTGGAAAATGCATTGAATTGATATCAATTCTATTGCACTCTAGTATACATAGTGGTTTTGACATCGCAAATACGAGCTTCCATTCAAGAGAAATTGCCTCACTTTGGTGCTGCTAGGTGGTGTCAGAATTACAAACTAAAAATCGGGACATTTAGTCTTAATAGTATCTGGCTGCTGCACAGACTGCTGTGTTGCCTGCTGGTGTGTCCCTTCCCCGTGCTGTCCGATTGTGACGTCACAGTTCCCTCTTCATTGCTATGTAAAGTAGTCAGGGATGTTTCAGATACGTTATCTGATGGTTGAGTTACTTCCGCAATGCTATATGTGTTTGTAGAATGGGGCCTGTTATGAAAGGCCTCTGATATGGCTGGATATTCAGGGGAAGGTACTGCATTTTCCATGTCGGTAGTGTTGCTTAGCTTACTACTCCCATCTGACTCGCCCAGCACCGTGCTGTAGGTTTGTTGTCTGACATGAAGTACCGGGCGATTCCTTCTGTTCGGACAGTCTATTTGTAAGTGGGAGGTTTCTTTACAATAAAAGCAATACTTAGCTTGTCCTTCATATGTTAACAGAACTTTACTATCATTGACCGTCAAATATGATGGAATGGGGTATTTAAGTTCAATTGTTACAATACGTATGCCATTACTTACAGCAGAAAATTCGTATACTTCATTCCAGCACTCGTTCCGTATGTCTTTGAGAACTCCATGCGTAGAAAGCACGCGGGAGAACCTTTCATTGTTGACTTCGGGAGGAGATTAAACAGACACGCACACGTTTTGTTAAAGAGTCTGAAGCAGTGATAGTTATCTTTGTGGTGTTACCGCTAGCTAGCCGGAAGGATTTCACACCTTCATGTCGAGATAATATGTTTTCATAAAGTAAGGTGTACACTAATTTAATGTACACTGAATTTTCCCCGTTGTCTAGTTGATTCGCTAGTACTTGATCTCCATTAAGCTTCAGGTCGTTTGCTATCCACCTTGGCCTATGTATTTCAAGTGGTGTCGGTCTGTTGTTCCTTTCTTCAAAAGCGCATTTAAGAGTGTTTTTCCGGACATTCGCCAGTTTCGCAAGTTCAACAAGCAGTTCCGTGACAAACTAAGGAGCCTATTTTTCTTAAACTTAAAGATTCATGCCAATGTTTAATCTATATGGAGCTATCTAAGTTAATGACAAAATTAAGTTGGTAATATAAAAATTTCTAATTAATTCGAAATATACCTGCACTACAGTTGGAATCCCTGGTGACTTAATATATTCTTAATTCCATCTCTTAAGGTTCAGAATACAAAATTTGATTGAAGTTCAATGGATAACGTGGACGTTACATGCAGTTAGATATTGGATCTATCAGTTCGCGTAAAATCATGTTGGCAGCAATGTCATGCATGTCTTGGTCAGAAATAATCTGACATATTATGATCTATTGTTTTGCCAATTTTGGACGAAATCCATTTGTATGTATAGAAGTTACATGCATTTTAGAATTGAACCTATCATCAGGCTTAGAATCATGTTAGCGGCATTGGCATAATATTAGTTACTCCAAATTAATCTAGAATGCCAAGTACTATACGTGTGCAAAGTTTAGAGTTGTTGGCTTGCATGCATTCTGATATATTAATATAAGGGTAAAAAAGTAGAGACAGCAATTATCAACAGTTGTCAGCAGCTGGTTGCTCTTAAGAATACGAATAATGATATCTGGTTATGTACACATAGTAGACTACATACGAAATTTGGTTGAAATCCAATTGATAGTATAGAAGTTCTATTAATTTAAAAAAATTTACCTATCAGCATGCTTAGAATCATTTTGCCAACACTGTCATGTATGGCCTCCTTGAAATTGAACTGAAATATTATCTATATATATAAAAATCAATGTAACGTGATAGTTTGTCTGTGGGTGTGTATGTCTCCTATGCGTTCATATACCATTCGTCCGATTGCGATGAAACTTGGGTGAGATGTTGAGTACACTCCAAGGAAGGTTTCTGACTTAGTAAATCCATTTTACAATAGGTAGCGCACGCGTAGATTCAACAAATGAGCGACGATGCGCGAAGCATTTCAAAAATGTCCCGTATGTGTTCATATACCATTCGTCCGATTGCGATGAAACTTGGGTGAGATGTTGAGTACACTCCAAGGATGGTTTCTGACTTAGTAAATCCATTTTACAATAGGTAGCGCACGCGTAGATTCAACAAATGAGCGACGATGCGCGAAGCATTTCAACAAAGTCCCGTATGAGTTCATATACCATTCGTCCGATAGCGATGAAACTTGGGTGAGATGTTGAGTACACTCCATGGAAGGTTTCTGACTTAGTAAATCCATTTTACAATAGGTAGCGCACGCGTAGATTCAACAAATGAGCGACGATGCGCGATGCATTTCAACAAAGTCCCGTATGTGTTCATATACCATTCGTCCGATTGCGATGAAACTTGGGTGAGATGTTGAGTACACTCCAAGGATGGTTTCTGACTTAGTAAATCCATTTTACAATAGGTAGCGCACGCGTAGATTCAACAAATGAGCGACGATGCGCGAAGCATTTCAACAAAGTCCCGTATGTGTTCATATACCATTCGTCCGATAGCGATGAAACTTGGGTGAGATGTTGAGTACACTCCAAGGAAGGTTTCTGACTTAGTAAATCCATTTTACAATAGGTAGCGCACGCGTAGATTCAACAAATGAGCGACGATGCGCGAAGCATTTCAACAAAGTCCCGTATGTGTTCATATACCATTCGTCCGATTGCGATGAAACTTGGGTGAGATGTTGAGTACACTCCAAGGATGGTTTCTGACTTAGTAAATCCATTTTACAATAGGTAGCGCACGCGTAGATTCAACAAATGAGCGACGATGCGCGAAGCATTTCAACAAAGTCCCGTATGTGTTCATATACCATTCGTTCGATAGCGATGAAACATGGGTGAGATGTTGAGTACACTCCAAGGAAGGTTTCTGACTTAGTAAATCCATTTTACAATAGGTAGCGCACGCGTAGATTCAACAAATGAGCGACGATGCGCGAAGCATTTCAACAAAGCCCCGTATGTGTTCATATACCATTCGTCCGATTGCGATGAAACTTGGGTGAGATGTTGAGTACACTCCAAGGAAGGTTTCTGACTTAGTAAATCCATTTTACAATAGGTAGCGCACGCGTAGATTCAACAAATGAGCGACGATGCGCGAAGCATTTCAACAAAGTCCCGAATGCATTCATATACCATTCGTCCGATAGCTATGAAACTTGCGTAAAATGTTGTGTACACTGCAGGGAAATTTTCTGGCTTAGTACATCCACTTTACAATAGGCAGCGCACGATTAGATTCAACAAATGAGCTACGACGCGCGAAGCATTTCAACAAAGTCACGTTTGCGTTCATATACCATTCGTCCGATAGCGATGAAACTAGGCTGAGATTTTGGGTGCACTCCAGGGAAGCTTAGTAAATCCCTTTAAAAATAGGTAGAGCACGAGTAGAATCAACAAATGAGCAACGGCGCGCGAAGCGTTTCAACAAAGTCCCATTTAATTTCATATACCATTCATCCGATAGCGATGAAACTTGGGTGAGATGCTGTGTACACTCCAGGGAAGGTTTCTGGCTTAGTACATACATTTTACAATAGGTAGCGCACCAGTAGATTCAACAAATGAGCGATGACACGCGAAGCGTTTCAACAAAGTCCCGTATAAAGTCATATACCATTCGTCTGATAGTGATAAATGTTTGGTGAATTGTTGTGTACACTCCAGGAAAGGTTTCTGGCTAAGTAAATCCATTTTACAATACGAAGCGCACGTTTATGTTCAACAAATGAGTGACTACGCGCGAAGCGTTTCGACAACGTCCCGTATACGTTCACGTACCATTCATCCGATTGCGATGAAACTTGGGTGAGATGTTGTGTACACTCCAGGGAAGGTTTCTGGCTGAGTACATCCATATTACAATATGTAGCGCAAGAGTAGAATCAACAAATGAGCGACGACACGCGAAGCGTTTCAACCAAGTCCCGTATGCATACATGTACCATTCGTCCGTACCTATGGAACTTGGGTGAGATGTTGTGTACACGTCATGGAAAATTTCTGGCTTAGTAAATCCCCTATACAATATGCAGCGCACAATTTGATTCAACAAATGAGGGACGACGCGCGAAGCGTTTCAAGAAAGTCCCGTATAAGGTCATAAACCATTCTGCCGTTAGCGGTGAAACTTGGGTGAAATATGGTTGACACTCCAAGGAAGGATTCTGGGTTAGTAAATACATTTCACAGTAGGTAGCACACGAGTAGATTCGACAAATGAACGACGATAGCGATGAAACTTGGGTGAGATGTTGTGGACACTTACGTGACGGTTTCTAACTTAGTAAATACATTTTACAGTAGGTAGCGCACGAGTAGATTCAACAAATGAGTGACGGAGTGCGAATCGTTTAAACAAAATCAGGTATGCGTTCATATACCATTCATCCGATTGCGATGAAACATTGATCAGTTTTTTTGTACCCGCCAGGGAAGGGGACTTAGTAAATCCATTTCACAATAAGTAGCGCAAGAGTAGATGCAACAAATGGGTGACGACACGCGAAGCGTTTCAACAAAATTCCCTATTGCGTTCATATAACATTCTTCGATTGCGATGAAACCTTGATGAGTTATTGTGTACACGCCAGGGAAGGGCTTCGACTTAGTAATACATTCCTCAATAGGTAGCGCACGAGTAGATTCAACAAATGAGTGACAGCGCACGAATCGTTTAAACAAAAACCCCTATACGTGCATATACCATTCATCCGATTGCGATGAATCATTGATGAGTCATTGTGTACACGCCAGGGAAGGGTTTCGACTTAGTAAATCCATTTCACAATAGGTAGCGTACGATTAGATTCAACAAATGAGTGACAGAGACGAAACTTTTTGAAAGTTGTTGTGCACGCTCCCTCGAATGGTTCTAAATTAGAAAATCCATTTTATGATAGCTTAGAGGCAGTTAACATGTTGTGTATCCAAAATCACTTCAAGAAACAGAATTTCAACGCCAACACTTTCTTTGATTGGCATTGCAACGCATGCCGGGTACAGCTTGTTATATATATAATTATGTGCCAATTTTGGAATAGCTCCCATGCATACCTTCCAAGGTATCCAACATGGAGCTCAAATTTCAATTGCGGTTTTTCAGCAGTTGGTAGCACTGACTTCATTTTCATGGCCTTGAGATATTCAGATATAGATCTTTACTCATACCAAATTTGGTTTTGATTGCTTCAGCCGTTTAGGAGTTGATAAGGGGGGGGGACATGCACAGACAGACAGACATTTGCCCAGATCGATCTCATAAGTCTACTTTTTCCTCATTTTGCAAAATGTGAAAAGTAGGCTAAAAATACAATACCCTATCACGGTAAGCACTTCCGAGTATTTATTAACCTCGCGGCTAAACTCAGAACCTAACACGACGTAGGTCGCAAAGTGACACTTCCACTCTTTCTACTCTATGGAGTTCTCCAACGCAAAATGTATCAAAATGGTGCCATTCTCAATCGATGATGCCGTTTGTAATATATAAACGATATGCGAATAACGTTATTAGTCCGAAAAACGGTATTGAGGGAATATTTTTCGATAGATATATTCAAATAACGTTATTTCTAGTGAGCACTACCATTTAGTTCCCGCGATAACCAATATCCGAGTAACGTTATTAGTCCAAATAACGGTATTGGGGGATTTTTTTTGAGAGATCTATACAAATAACGTTATTTCTAGTGAGCACTACCATTTTGATCCTGAGATAACCAATATCCGAATAACGTTATTAATCCTAATAACGGTATTGGGGGAATATTTTTCGAGATATGTATTCCGATAACGTTATTTCAGGCGGGCACTACCATTTCGTTCCTTGGTTAACTGATATTCGAATAACGTTATCAGTCCAAATAACGATATTAGGAGATTTTTCGAGATATGTATTCCGATAACGTTATTTCAGGTGGGCACTAGTATTTCGTTTCTACGATAACCGATATCCGAAGAACGTTATTAGTCCGAATAACGGTATTAGGGGATATTTTTCTAGAGACTTATTCAAATAACGTTATTTCTGTCGGACAATACTATTTCGTTTCTACGATAACCAATATCAGAATAACGTTATATGGCCCAATAACGTTACCATGCGATACAAATGACTTCCGGATATGAAACGTAACGACCACAATGTGACCAAGACCCATTTTGTTACATAATCTACCCCAACAACCATTTTCGTTATGTTAAGTTATGAAGCCTTGGTCGTTAGGATGTGTGGCAGTTTTCTGGTAGAATTTAGTAGTTAATTGTGTAAGATGATCGAGTAGGTATTGAGTCTTTGTTTTAGAATGGATAAAGTGCGTAGATTTGCGTCGTTCCTCTTTTTTAGGTTTGGTGGCAAGTCTTACTAGCCAGTTTTGAACTGTTTGAAGTTTCTTGAGATTAGTGATTGATTGGAAACCTATAGCGGGATACGCATACGTGAGTATGGGTCGTATAAGCACTTTATAGATTAAGGTGACATTTTTACTGGACAGGTGTGACGACGGGTGAACTAGTGGGTAGAGGGTTTTAATTTGTGTTTTAGCTTTGTGTACCGTATTGACTGTATGTCTTTGGAGAATTAATTTAGGATCCAGTGTTATTCCTAGGTATTTATAATTATTTGTGAATGCGATATCTGTATTGAATAATTGTAGCGGAAGGTTAGGTTGTCTGTGTCTCCATGTGAAGTGGACAGCTTGAGTTTTTGCAAGATTGACTTGAATTTTATTTTGTACCAGCCATGGTTCTAGCTGTGTTATGTGGTTTTGTAGGTCTCTCCTAGCTATTTCGGGATCTCTTGATTTGGCCATAATGGCCGTATCATCCGCGAAGATAGCAGTCAAGGTGTTAAGCGGTTGTGGGATGTCATTGATATAAATTAAGAACAGGATCGGGCCAATAATGCTGCCTTGGGGCACGCCCGCCTGTATTTGTTTGACTGATAATTTAATGTTGTTGATGCTGATATAGAATTTACGATTTGAAAGGTATTGATTTATTAATTTAATGTAGGTGGCTGGAATGTTGAAGTTTATGAGTTTATGTATTAATGTAGTGTGAATTACCCTGTCGAAGGCTTGTTGGTAGTCAAGGAATAGTGCTAACGTGCCCTGGTTATGATTGTAACCATGCGTTATGTATTCTGTGACTCGCAACAGCTGGTGAGTGGTGGAGTGCCCGGTTCTGAAGCCAAATTGTTGCCTGATGAGGCGTTCATTTACTTGGGTGATTATTTGTTAGTATAGTATTTTTTCAAACATTGTCATTACCGGATTCATCGCATGCATACTAAGCGATTAAATAGCGTACGCTTCTATGCGTCCACCATGAAGTAGCTGTCGATCCCTAACTTTTATATATTACTTACAATTTTTATATGTAGGCTATGGTTTTTTAATACTTGTTTTATTGTAGATAGCTTTATTCTCTGTTATCTCAGAAATTAGTAAAGGGTTAGCGTCAGGAAGGGCATCCGGCTATAAAACAAACTGCCAAAACCGTACAAATATGACAAGTTCTGTAAATTTAGCCTCGGAAACTGCTAGGGCGTTCCTCGGAAGCGACGCGAAAGGGTCCCGCCTGCCCCTTGTGAGAAATGAGCAAAGGCTACCGAGTCATGGGCGGGCTCGGCTGAAGAAGCAAGTCCAGATTAGAATTGGAACCCTGAATGTTGGATCGATGACAGGGAAAGGAAGAGAGGTTGTGGACCTAATGATGAGAAGAAAAATTAGAATTCTGTGTGTCCAAGAAACTAGGTGGAAGGGTAATAAAGCAAGAGAGCTTGGAAGTGGCTTTAAATTGTTGTACAGTGGAGCAAACAGAGCGGGAAGAAATGGTGTTGGAATTATCCTGGCTAACGATTTGATCCCTTCTCTAGTCAGTGTAAACATAAGAAGTGATCGCTTGATGAGTGTGAAGCTGTGCCTTGGGGAAGGGTTTACCATTGTAAGTGCCTATGCTCCCCAAGTTGGCTGTGAGGAGGAAGAAAAGGATGGTTTTTGGAGGGACCTGGAGCAGGAACTTTCTAGTATATCAGCAGATGAAAGGGTATTACTGGGTGGAGATTTAAATGGACATGTTGGCACCAGTGTGGAAAGGGAAGTAGTGAGGAGAGTGCATGGAGGCTGGGGATTTGGTACGAGAAATGAGGAGGGTGAGAGAGTGCTAAGTTTTGCCTTGGCATTAGATCTAGCAATATGTAACACCTTCTTCAAGAAAAACGAAAGGCAACTGGTGACCTACAAAAGTGGAGGAAGAGAGAGCCAAATAGATTTCCTTTTGTGCAGAAGAATGCATTTGAAGGAGGTTAAGAATTGTAAAGTTATTGTGGGGGAACATGTTACACCACAACACAGAGTGCTAGTTATTGATTATGAATTCACGGGCATTAAGAAAAGAACAGCAAGGAAAATTACTCCAAGAATTAAATGGTGGAAATTGAAAGATCCTATTTTGAGAAGTGAATTCAAGGAAAAGGTGTTGCAAGGAACACGGCCAGTGGAAGGAGTTCAGAGATGGTGGACAGTAAATGCAGAAGCATTCAGGAAAGCAGGTGTAGAAGTTTTGGGGAAGACGTCTGGGAAAGGTGCTCCCCTGGATAAAGAAACATGGTGGTGGAATGATGTGGTTCAGGATGCCATCAAGGCAAAACAACAGGCAAAAATGAAATGGGATGAGTCTGGAAATGACGAAGATAGAGAACACTACAGAAAGGCAAATAAAGTTGTGAAAAGAGCTGTAGGGAAAGCAAAGACAGCTGCATGGAAGGAAGTCTATGAAGAACTAGAGACCACAGAAGGGGAGGCCAAGCTTTTCAGAATCGCTAAGGCACGAGACAGGGCTTCAAAAGATCTCACACACATCAGGCAGATGAAAAGTGAACAAGGAATTGTAATTCAAGATGAAGAGCATATTAAGAAGAGATGGGAGGAATATTTTGAAAAGTTGCTAAATGAGGAAAATGCCCGTCTTGTGTTTGAGGATGGTATCCCAAATCACAACGTAACAACTGGAATATGCAGGGAAGAGGTTGTAACTGCTATTAGGAAAATGAAATGTGGAAAAGCAACCGGCCCCGATGAAATTCCAGTGGAGGCTTGGAAATGTCTGGATGAAGAGGGCATAGATATGTTGTGGAATCTATTCCAACAGGTACTTCAAGAGGAAGTAATGCCCAAGGAATGGCGGGAGAGTACCATAATTCCCATTTATAAGGAGAAAGGTGACATTCAGGATTGTGCAAATTACAGAGGAATAAAACTCATGTCACACACAATGAAGATCTGGGAGAAAGTTATTGAAAGTAGGCTTCGGGTGGAGACGACAATAGGAGATGAACAGTTTGGATTTATGCCGGGAAAGGGAACAACAGATGCTATTTTTGCACTTAGGCAGGTCATGGAAAAGCACAGGGAGAAGAGAAAAGAACTACATATGGTGTTCATAGACCTAGAGAAAGCGTATGATCGAGTGCCCCGTCAAGAGGTATGGAGATGCATGAGATGCAAGGGAGTACCGGTATGTGCGCATTGTTCAGGATATGTACCGTGGAGCAAGGACACGAATTAGAAGCAGTGTAGGATTGTCAGATACTATACCGGTTCAAGTAGGTCTTCACCAAGGATCTGCACTAAGCCCCTATATTTTTGATCTAATAATGGATGTCTTCTCTGAAAACTTAAGAGAACCAGCTCCTTGGTGTATGCTATTTGCAGATGATATTGTCTTATGTAGCACACACAGGGAAGAGCTTGAATATAAACTGGAATGCTGGAGAAGAGCCATAGAGGACAGAGGCCTTAAAATCAGTAGGAATAAGATCGAATACCAGTGCCTTGGAGGAACTGGAAATGAAACTATTCAGATGGATGGTAGCCAGCTACAGGCAAGGGACAGTTTCAAGTATCTGGGATCCACTGTATCTAACGATGGCAATCTAGATCTGGAAATTACTCACCGAATTCAGGCTGCCTGGTTAAACTGGAAAAGGTTATCTGGTATTCTCTGTGACAGGAGACTGAATATCCAAGTAAAGGGTAAAGCCTATAAATGTGCAGTGAGACCTGCAATGCTATACGGAGCAGAAACTTGGCCAACAGTGCAGTCACAGTGCAAGCGACTGGAAGTAGCTGAAATGAAGATGCTAAGATGGATGTGTGGTGTTACAAGGAACGATCACATCAAAAACACCTTCATACGAGGCAGCGTACAAGTGACTGAAATATCAAAAAAAGTGCAAGAAAGACGCTTGCTCTGGTATGGCCACATCAAGCGCAGGGATGAGAGTTATGTAGGAAGGCGAGTGCTTGGTCTGGAGGTGGAAGGCAAAAGAGAAAGAGGCAGGCCTAGAAGAAGATGGATGGACTGCGTGCATGATGATCTCCGGGAGAAGCAGTTAACAGAAAACACTATTTGGGACCGAGGAAAATGGAAACGACTTGTCAGAAACGTCGACCCCGCATGAACGGGAAAAGACGAAGAAGAAGAAGAATAGTATTTTTTCAAATAGTTTTGAAATGATGCTTAAGAGGCTTATTGGTCTGTAGTTTTCAGGGTCTCTTCGATTTTTGCCTGCTTTGGGGAAGACTATAATTTTAGCCATTTTCCTTTGTTGTGGAAAATATTCTAATTTGATTATTGAATTTAGTATGAGTGCAAGATGTGCGAATGCTTTGGCTGTTAGGTTTTTAAGCATTACTGAATGTAGGTCGTCATCTCCTGGAGCCTTGTCTGGCATTTTTAGCCTAATTTCGATTTTTGCAAAAAATGAAAGTAGACTTATGAGATCAACACAGGGTGAAAAAAGTGTGTATGTCTGTGTGTGTGTATGTGTGTGTGTGAGTCTGTGTGTGTGTGTATGGGTGAGTCTGTGTGTGTGTGTGTGTGAGTGTGTGTACTCTGAATGTCTGTCCCCCCTATCAATTCGAACACGGTGAATGCGAATTGAACGAAATTTGGTACAAAGGTAGCACTAGCAAAGGACACCTCAGTGTCATGTTTTATATCGCCGCCATCTTTACTAAAACTGAATGGCGGCCACTCAAACGTTCAAAACGTAAAATCAAATAACGACTAACCAAATCATCCGATCTCTACCAAATTTGGTAACAACATACCTTCGTATAGGATGCGTCTTGTGACCAAACTACATGGTGACCAAACTACATACCATTTCAGGATGGCGGCCGTGCGAATTATGCAAACTTTATAATCCATATCATGGGACCCACCAGTTCCGATTATCGAGCCGAGAATCGTTTTAACTGTTCTAAAGGAAGAGGCACGTTCGAAATTAAAAGTTTATTTTGTAATACTATAGTGCAGACGTGATTTTAAAAAGCTGAGCCGATTCAGTAATAAGACAAGATGGCAGCGGATATCTTGTGCCTGACTTATATTTCACTAATTTGAGTATTGCATGCAATATAGCGTACTGATACAAAATAAATAAACTTTGTATGAAATGCTTTATATATAAATAATATACTCCAGTGATGAAATCGTTTAGTATAAATCATTATTTGCTAACAAGTTCTATGTAAGTCATTTTATATAGAACTATATTCGTTGACACAATTAGCTCAGTGGTAGAGCGTTAGCCTATCGCTCAAATGCCTATGGTTCAAACCCGATCAGAGCTAGGTTTTTTGCTTGAAATGTTATATGTTTATTGTTTTGTAATGACTCAGATGTTTTAAAATTAAGCGTTATATTGTGCATATTATGGTGTAAAATATATATTTAATTAAAACATAATTCGCCAGCAGATTTACTCGAGACATCTAGCTGCCAAAAAGGTAACTGCACGTCGACCTACTTATTAACTTCCAGATTTTATTGAAAAGTTTCTTCTTCTGGCCGCTAGAATGCACTCGCTCTGTTAGGATTATATTGTTCGATATTTAACCACTAGATGTCACGACTAGTCTACGTGGGGCTCCATTGATTACTATACCATTGGCATTCTATGCGCATCGAATTTGAAGAATGACAAGATGATACTACGATACATTTTTACTTTTTATTTTAAAGGGTTTGTAACAGCCTATTTTGCGTTACTTGAAAATGTTATTTGAAGTAAAGAACAAAACGATTTCACATAGTAACTGAATTCAAGCCGTTGGTGTTAGTTCATTACTTTTATTTCAGGCAAATAGTAATCGAAAATATCCACATAGTTTGTATACACACGTCTCTGTAGGGTCATGGAAAGATTTGTTAATTCAATTAGAGTTGTGAAAGCCATGCACAACCCCTGAACTCAAAGTTGGATGTTGCCCACGGCAGGTCGTATATGTAATAATAATAATAATAATAATGTTATTGGTTTTACATCCCTTTTAACTACTGCTGCTTTTAGAGACACCGGGGTGCCGGAATTTTGGCCCGAAGGGGATATTTAACGTGCCAGTAAATGTACTGACACGGCTCCCTCGCATTTGTGCACCCTCAAATGCCAGCTGATTGCGCCAGGATACGAAACTGCAACCTAGGGCCCAGCAAGCGAGAACGTTACCGCTGAGCCACGCAGCCAGTCCGGTCGATTATGTCTCCAGATCCATAACATTCTTGATATACTTCTTATCTTTCTTTCTTCAATGATGGTAGCAGTTTTTATCTAGGTTGTGGCGTTAGATAGAGGTAAATCGTTTCTAAGGTCTTCAACAAAGAATAGTTCTATTATACTCTTTGATAATAACAACGAGTTATAACTATACTCATACATTTAGGAGAAAGTAGGCTATATGTTCTTTACTGAACATCTTGTTTTAATTAGGTTGGCAATGAGATTGTTGGAGATAAGAGGTGATTCGGTGGTGTTAGGAGTATGCAGGTAATTTTGAACCGAATTGTTGGTGTAATTATCATAATTGACATCACGCAGGTTATTGTTTGGTTGAAAGTGATGCTCTAATGTTTCGGCTAGTAGTTCGGCTTTGTCTTTGCTGCACGTAATTATTTGCCTGTTTTTATGAAGAGGGGGGATAGTGGTGTTTTGCCTGGTTAATATTTTACACACATCAAAAAAGGTTTTGCATCACCTCGGTTCCAAGAGTTCCGGAACCTTTAAATACAAAGGGAATAGAGATCAACACAAACAGCATTTCAGCTCGTTTTATTGCTCATGAGACCCACACATTGCATGTTGTACCATAATTCAGCTAGACTTTCAGCATTTGTGGTCCAGATTGCAGTACACACCACTACCTCTAATACCCAGTAGCACGTCCTCTTGCATTGATGCATGCCTGTATTCGTCGTGGCATACTATCCACAAGTTCATCAAGACACTGTTGGTCCAAATTGTCCCACTCCTCAACGACAATTCGGCGTAAATCTCTCAGAGTGGTTGGAGGGTCAAGACGTCCATAAACAGCCCTTTTCAACATATCCCAGGCATGTTCGATAGGGTTCATGTCTGGCGAACATGCTGGCCACTGTAGTCGAGCGATGTCGTTATCTTGAAGGAACGCATTCACAAGATGTGCACGATGAGGTCGAGAATTGTCGTCCATGAAGACAAATGCCTCTCCAATATTCTGCCGATATGGTTGCACTATGGGTCGGAGGATGTCATTCAGGTATCGTAAAGCCGTTTCGGAGCCTTCCATGACCACCAGTGGCGTACGTCGGCCCCACATAATGCCACCCCAAAACATCAGGGAACCACCACCTTGCTGCACTCGCTGGACAGTGTGTCTAAGACGTTCAGCCTGACCAGGGTGCCTCCAAACACGTCTCCGACGATTGTCTGGTTGAAGGCATATGCGACACTCATCGGTGAAGAGAACGTGATGCCAATTCCGTGGGGTCCATTCTGCATGTTGTTGGGCCCATCTGTACCGCGCTGCATGGTGTCGGGGTTGCAAAGCTGGACCTCGCCATGGACGTCGGGAGTGAAGTTGCACATCATGCAGCCTATTGCGCACAGTTTGAGTTGAAACACGACGTCCTGTGGCTGAACGAAACGCATTATTCAACATGGTGGCATTGCTGTCAGGGTTCCTCCGAGCGGCAATCCGTAAGTAGCGGTCATCCACAACAGTAGTAGCCCTTGGGCGGCCTGAGCGAGGCCTGTCATCGACAGTTCCTGTATCTCTGTACCTCCTCCATGTCCGAACAACATCGCTTTGGTTCACTCTGAGACGCCTGGAAACTTCCCTTGTTGAGAGCCCTTCTTGACACAAAGTAACAATGCGGACGCGATCGAACTGCGGTATTGACCTTCTAGGCATGGTAGAACTATAGACAACATGAGCAGCGTACCTTCGTCCTGGTGGAATGACTGGAACTGATCGGCTGTCGTACCCCCTCCGTCTAATAGGCCCTGCTCATGCATGGTTGTTTACATCTTTGAGCAGTTTTAGTGACATCTATGAACAGTCAAAGGGACTGTATCTTGGATACAATATACACAGTCAACGTCTATATGCCGGAGATCTGGGAACCGAGGTGATGCAAAACTTTTTTTGATGTGTGTAGTTGTTTTCCATAGGTTGAGATTAGTATTGTCTGCATTGATACTTTGTAGTTTTTTTGTCCAGCGTTCGTTGGAGTACTTGTTTAGTACTTTTTTGACTTTTGCATGGAGTCTGTTGTACTCTATTTTGGCTTGGATAGTAAGAGTTCTTTTGAATATTTTATTTGCATTGTTTTTCTCTTGTATTAGTTGTTTAATGTTTTCTGGCATGGAGTATGGCGTTTGATTTTGGGGTACTGTGCTAATTTTGGCGGCAGTAATTAGAGTTTCAGTGAATAATTTTAAATTTTCGTCTAGTTGCGCTGTGTTAGATATAATTGGAAGTTCTTGGGGGAATAATATGCAAGTTGTTCTTTATAGTTATCAAAATTGATTCTTTTGGGGTTTATGATTTTGTGGCTATTTAAGTAGGGTAGTTTAGTTCCTACATCAAGAATGACTGGTAGGTGATCTGAAGAGAGTGAATGTATTGCATCAAGTTGTGTATTATGTGGAATGTTTTTTATTAGGGCGATATCCAATACGTCACTACTGAGTCTTCCATTTCTGAAGCAGTAGTGCGTTGGTTCAGTTGGGGCGGTGATGAAATAAGGTTTATTTAGACTATGTTTTAGTAAATGTCTACCGTTATTATTGGTAGCTATGCTATGCCAATTTGAGTGTTTGGAATTAAGGTCGCCAAATACAATAGTCTTGGAATGGGCCAGAACAATGTCGAGATCGTGATCTAGTATGCGTTTTTGTGGAGGGTTGTAGGCTGAAATTATACGATAAGAGGTATTGTTAATTGTTATAATTATGGCGGTGGCCTCCATGTGTATCAGTGGTTGTAGTTCGTCTTCATAGTGAGGTATGTTGTTTTTTATTGCTATAAGAGTGCCACCTCCTGGGTCAGGACGATCATTTCTGTAGATTCGGTAATTAGGTATGTTGAAGCGTGTCTCATTATTTAATTTTGTTTCCTGAATTAATAAAATGTCGATGTTGTGTTCTTTAAGAAAGTGAGTAAGTTCTATTTTTTTATACCGGAAATACGCACCATCTGCGTTCCAGGCGCATAATCGTAGATGTTTTAGACGCATTGTGGTTGTTGATTTCCCATGGTATTAGTTAATTGAGTTAGGCTATTACTTAATTGTTGAATGCCTTTGAAGAGGTATTCTACAAGGCTATTTAGTGCGGTTTGAAGGTTGCGGATGATGAGTTTGACTGTTTCTGGAAGGGTTTCTGGTCTATTCATACGATTAAAGAATGGTATATTTGAGGTTGCGGAGCCACTGTTGCGGTCATTATTTAGAGTTGGGTTTAAGGGTGGATTAATTATTGGGTTTTGTGAAGCAGTGTTTGTATGGTTAACGACCCTTTGGGTATGGTTGTTATTTGTTCTTGCATATGAGGGTTGAAGAGGAGGGGCACTGGATTCAGGGACGAAATCGTCGCTGTGGTTTGTATGTGATGGGCGAAGCAAGGAAGAGCCTATTTGCGTGTTGTCGAGGCGGCGTCTGGCTCTCTGTGGATTTGTCTTACTGTGATCCACCGAGGTGTCAGAGCTGTAGTCGTATTGGTTGAATGACGTGCGTTTGCGATTTTGGGCTGGCCGTCTAGGCGCGTTTTTTTTGCCTGTGAGTGTTGTTAGTGGGATTGTTGGCTTCGAATGGAGGGAAGTCTTCTTCTTGTTCTTCATCTGATAAGGCCTGGAACCTATTGTGAGTTGTGGGCGATTGAGGTTCGGGAAAAATGTGTCTGTTTTCTATTTTTGGATGGGGATTGCGTCCTTCCAACTGTCTGGGTTCGGGCTCGTAGATAATTTGTTAGCTAAAGCTTGTTTAAATTTGGGGCAGCTTCTTGAGGATGCTACGTGATCCCCTTGGCAGTTGGCGCAATGTCTAGGTTCATTTGGAGTGATTGGGAAATCGGAGGGCTTGTGAGGGCCTGCACATTTTACGCATTTAGGGGGTAGTGAACAATATTCCCTGGAGTGGCCAAATTGTTGGCAGTTAAAACACTGTGTTACTGTGGCTCTTGAAGAGTCCCTGTAGTCCTCGATTTTTATACGTTGGCAGATTAAGTAATCTAGGTTATGGAGATTTGCATTATTGAGTGTGAGTTGATAAGTGACTAGAAACAGTGGCATTGTTGTGACCTTGTTAGTATTGGTACTGCGAGGGTTGAATTTAGTTAGTTGCTTAATGAATTGGACTGTAAAATTTTTCGTGGTGAGGTCCTCGGTTATTTCCCCTATTGTGGTGTCATGTGGAAGCCCGCGGATGACGACTTGCCTTGTGGGACGCTTGGCTATTGGATGGGTGAAGTAATTTATTCTGGCTCCTTTGAGGTGTTCGATTACTTTGTCGTGATCTGTCAGATTGGTGAGAATAAGTGTGGCTCCGTCTGGAGTGGGCTTTAAGTCGTATCTGTGATCAGTAGTTACGGCGTCCAGCATTTGACGTAGGTCCCTTCACTTTTTGGAAGTTCGGATGTTAATTGGAGGGAGTCTGGTTGGAGCAGTGTTAGAGCCTGAGGTTGAGGGCATAGACGCTGGATTTGTGGTGCTAATTCTAGGTGTAGATGCAGTTGGTGCGCTAGAAGTGGAAGCGAATGTTACGTTGGAGATAGGTTGGTTTGAGTTTGTGGGTGCTGTGGTTCCACTGGAGTTAGTGTTTGTAACTGTTGTAGTAGCCTATATACCTGTGCAGATGTGGAAGTAGTTTGTTGCTCAGTTGCAACAATGGGTTGGATAGTGTTGGATGAGGAGGGCTGTGCCGGGAGAGTAATTATTGCTTCGTTAGTGCCTGGTGTGCTCATGATGGATTGCGATTGTCGTGTATTTACCATTGTGAATAATTAGGTGCAGTTAAAATAGGTGTTTGTTGTTTTGTAGATAATGGAAGACGTTATTATAAATTAGATGTTATAAATAAGGGGTCTATTAAGGCTTATTATATCACTAGTGTTTCCCCCAGGGGGGGGGAAGAATGTATTGTTGTGTTGTAACCTAACTGTGTAAAATTTAATTCAAACACTTAAGTGGAATAAAAAATAACTGCCGGTGGTGAAAACAGGTCGCTACAGGCTACAGTTTTAGCAAGGTGTCTCCTTGGCAGGTAGCGATTGCTGTATCAGCCGGTAGTTATGTGTATTTAATGCTGGTTTCGGCTCCGGCTCAGGCGCGCCGCGAGCGCGGCCTTTGAAGTGCCCGCAACAAGCAGCCAATCACAAGTGACACCTCAGTGATGGGCAGAATATTACGAGGTCACAAGTGTGACCCTGATTAATTTCTCGATGCACCCGAAGGCCGCCGGCGCGCAGATAGTGGTCCAGACCTTGGGATATGCCCAGCCGTTGTCCCGTGGTTCAGCTGCCAAGCGGTTATGATGCGACGAAGAAAGGCCTAGCGGAAAACGGCAGCGTGGTCAGATGTATGCACTCTGTAGAAGTGGTCCCCCTTTCGGGGAACGCCCTGGAGCCTACCGCTTCCACTCAAGCCTCTGCACCCTTCCAGTCCAATCCGGCGAAGCAATGAATAACCCAATATTCCTGCCAATAATACCTAACTGCCGCCCTGCCCTTCAAACCAGTTCGCCAAAACAATGCTGGCCTCCTTGTCCAACAATGCTCGGCGAGACTGGAGTAGCCGCTGAGCCAGTGACACGTATGGTCGCGGCCGCCCGTTAGGGCTGGCACTGAGAAGTCACGGCTAGTTCTTCTTTCTATTCGGCTATATTAAACTGAAAGCCCAGTCTCCAACTAAATATTAGCAACCGTGCCGGTAGCAGTTTCCCAGCTAATCGACTAATCAAGGTGGGAACCCACGGAAAACCCAAGCATCAATTGTGGCTGATCGGGGAGCTGTGGACTCACACGACCGACCTGGCGAGCTCCTAAGCGCAGAATCGTTCCTTCAGCTATTCTCTGGCAGTGACGAGCATGTCACCTTTGGCAAGGTGCATGCGGGAGGAGGAAGAGTCTGGTGCCCGTAAACCGGGCTCCTTTTACTCTATTTTAGGGGGTGAGAATTTTGCAGTATAATTTAATAATGATGAGTTTAGTTAATTTCCTCTGGCTATAGTCTAATGGATAACTGATAGCCAGAGTTTTTTACAGTGCAGTGGGTTTTTAATTGTGCAAAGGTGATAAATTTTGAATTTATTTGATTAATTGCAAGCAATTAGTCAGTTAATTTGGGGCAGTGCAAATAAGGAAGAGAATAGTACAACTGTTCCAGCTTAGGTTCGGGTCAGGATGTGCCTGTTGGTCAATTGTTGGCCAGTGCACACTCCTGCCGATGCTGTTTCCTTCAGCAAACGCTTTCTTTAGGGTTACCGTCAATAAACGGGAGAAGATTCGGGAGACGCAGTTCAGTACAGATAAGTTACAATAAGCTATACGGTTACTCACTATAATTCGGAGAAGAATAGCGTGCGGTGCAATTTGTTAGGCACGATATAAATACTGAGTATTAGTTATACGCTAAACATACAATGCAGCATCAATATAATATCGGATACACGTGTAAGCTACGATAGCGCCATCTGTTAACAAAATAGGAATACTGAACACGCATTAGGCTACACGGACACTGAAGGCATTTAGGAATACTTCATCATGACGACTTCAGAAGAAATAGCTCTGAAACTTTACAATATTAAGAGGAAACGCACACGAGAGAGGGCATACGTCACACGATTCATAAATGTTATAAAAGTTTTTAATGAAAATACTGATATTATAGAGTACGAGCACAATCGCGGGCGCTTGAAGGAATGTTTAACATTACTCATTGAATTGGATAACGAACTACACGAACTCCTCACTGACTCGAAATACTGCGAGGATGTTAAATCTTGTGACGATTATATTGACAAAGCAAAGTTAGCCATCCTACATGCCACTAAGCGCATTGAAAAGAAGATTTCTTCAGGCATGGCAGATCTCACCATAAATCCACCTCCATCTTCACGTCAGGCTCTACACACTACATTCAGTCACTCGGTAAAATTACCTACAATTAATTTGGAAATGTTTTCAGGAGGCCTTGGAAGTTGGCAACGCTTCTGGGAGCAGTTCAAATCTTCTGTTGACGATAACCCATCGTACGATGAACAAACACGTATTCTTACGCGGCTATCAAGACGGAGAATCAAAACTACTTGTCGATGGTATCGCCGTCACAGCGGCCTCTTACGAAGACACAAAGGGAATGCTCCACCAACGTTATGAAGATCGAAATAGAATTATTCAAGCGAACTTGGATTACTTAGAAACAATACAACCAATTCATTTTGCCACATACGAAACACTGAATAGCACGTTTATTGAATGTAATAGGCGTATTCAAGCACTTCGGTCATTAGGGGAAGACATCAATGCTTACGGGAGAATATTAGCCCCCAAAATTCTACGAGCCTTTCCGCTGGATATCTGCAATAGATGGATCGTTCACGTTAGACGGCAAAATATTGCAGAAGAACACATATTGACGCTGATATATTTTATAAACGAGAAGGTAGACGGCGCTATGATCACTCAAAAAATTAGGGGAGATTTCACTCAACCACGTAACTTCACTGCCACTGCTGCAACGTTAAACGTAAACACGAAGTCAAAACGGACTGCAAGGATAACCAATAACATACCTTCACAATTATGCGTATTCTGTGAGAAAAGTGGACACTGGGCTCAAGAATGCAAGCAGTTTACTGACGAGCAGGCCAGGATTGAGAAACTGAAGCAGTCATCAAGACGTTTCCTGTGTCTCAACCGCGGACATTCAATTAGGAACTGCGCAAAACGTGGCAAGGTCACATGCTCAAAGTGCAAAGAATCACATCGTCACTCATTTACTTCCACAGCCGTGCTTGTGGATAAATGCACTTACCTGGATGACTTCGTTACTTCAATTACGGAAGAATCAGAGCTCTTCACGCAAGCCTCCGTGGCTTAGGCGGCAGCACGCCGGCCTCTCACCGCTGGGTCCGTGGTTCAAATCCTGGTCACTCCATGTGAGATCTGTGCTGGACAAAACGGAGGCAGACAGGTTTTTCTCCGGGTACTCCGGTTTTCCCTGTCACAATTTCATTCCAGCAACACTCTCCACTATCATTTCATTTCATCTGTCATTCATTTAATCATTGCCCCAGAGGAGTGCGTCAGGCCTCGGCAGCCGGCACGTTCCTATCCTCGCCGCTAGATGGGGGCTTCATTCATTCCATTCCTGACCCGGTCGGAGACTGGAAGCAGGCAGTGGATTTTCATTTTTCAGAGCTCTTCACAATATACACAGAGCTTACAGCTCTCATGGGAATCATCAAGCTTCCCATGTCGAAGTGGGTCTCCAACTCGGCCTCACTTCAAGAAACTTGGAAAACACAACGTTTAACACCACAGATAAATGCACAGGTCCTGGGAATTGATTGGAATACCAAGTGTGATTTACTTTCTACTTCGTCAAATGACACACCCTCCTGATATCGGTGAAAAGTGGTCATTATAGTGCTCAAATCTAACATATATGTCAAACATACGCATTTCACGCTGGGTAGGAGCTTTGAACCCCCAACTTGGAGACTCCACTCTGCATGTCTTCTGCGGCGCTTCTGAAAAGGCGTATGGTGTGGCCATATATTTACGCACACAGTCGGAAGTAAGAAAAACAGTAGAACTGGTTTGCAGCAAAGCCAGACTAGCACCAATAAAAAGGGTCACTCTTCTTCGTCTAGAATTGCTTGCAACTCTAGTGGGAGCACGAGTTTTGCATTACTTCAGCCAGGCCACGAGTAGCGACATTACAATGGAAACATTATGGACGGACTCCTTGGCTGGATACGCAGTGAACCTCATCGCTGGAAGACCTTCGTGTGTTACCGCGTTACCGTACCGAAATTGTCGCATCAACTTCATCCTTCCAGTGGAAGCATTGTCCAGGAACTGACAACCCAGCAGACAACCTGTCCCGAGGTCTTCAAGCCATGGAACTGGTATCGATAGACAGATGGTGGCACGGTCCCACCTGGCTCAGGGACTCATCAGAATTATGGCCTCAAGACTTTGTACCCGAGCATTCTTCACTCCGAAAAGCGAGAAAAGCGATAAATCAAGCGCTCGTAGTCACCACAGACGAACCGTTTATCACTTTTTCTTACTTGCGCTCTTACACTAAGCTACTCCGTACTGCCGCCGAAAAATTAATTATTTGGGACTAAAATGAGATTATTTTTGTAGCCTATGATATAATTTAACATGGCAATATGAATCCTGGAACTTGACACAAACGAGTCGTGTTAGTGTGTCGAGCAAGGAGGGAGATCCCATCACGTGACATTTTGGGAAATAGAATTTTCTCGAAGGTTGAAAAGGACCTAGCAGCAGTGAATTTGTTGCGGATTAAGATTAATTATTGTTAAAAAAGTCCTCTCGGCACGCCGGAAGGCGGAGGTAGATTTCATCGGGCAAACTTACGGATAGACAAAAATAGGCAGAATATGCAGGTTTTCGTAGAAGGATCAGACCTCATTTATTGCGAGAAAGTATTTTATAATTGGAGCATAATTAACTTTGTTTTTCATCATTGTATGCATATTATAAACATTTTATTGTCTTATGGGGACGGTAACCTTCTTGTCATTTGGGGTCCATTTTTAAACTTGTGGTCACACTGTCCTGATGCAAGGTTTCGACACTGATGTGTAACTATCTAACTGTCTGTTACTTCTTCACGCAAAACTTTATCTCCCGCAGAGATTTTGGTTGGTTCCTCAGTTTCGGGGCTGCGACAACGCGGTCATGTAACCCCGTGTACTTTGGGTGAGTGTAGAATCTGTCTGATAAACGGTGTGAATTGTGATGGCTGTATTAGTCTGTAATTCAGGTAAGGACAGCAGACGGTCAATTTCAAGCAGTAGTTCCTAATGTTGCTACCAAATACTACCGTCAACGACACCTAGCTGTGAACATGGCTACTTGATGTCACCGCAACCAGCAACTCGCAACGAACGTTGGAACTTCCCCTCAAAAGGAAAGCATACTGAGGAATTTTTAGCGCTCTTAGAAAATCCGACGACTTCGACTGGCTTTGAGCCCGTGACCTTGGGCATAGAAGTCCAGCATGCTACCAGTTAAGTCACCGAAGCCGCTTCACACTTAGTCAGACGGAAAACTGAATGTGATCTCGTGCGAGTGCGTTGCCATGGCAACGTCTGATGGCTCATCCCTCATCAATTTAGTAGTGTTGTCATTTCAACCTCTGATGGCTCTTGGCATTTTCTTATAATTCCGAAATTATTTTTCTCATCCCTTGGCGTAATGGAGGGTCATATCAAAAATTATTTCAGACAAAAGTTTTAGGTAAGTATTAGGGGAATATTGTCCATTTTGTACGGTTTTGATATTGTGCCTATTAAGAGAGATATGATTAATGTTTCCCAAAAAAAACTTTTACTCACCCCTTTGGTCAATGGTTGGTGCTATCAAAAAACGTTTCAAACATACATTTTTGGGCCTTATCCAACACATAGTATGAACTTTGAATGGATTCGATATTTCAAATATTAAGAGAGTTATAGCAATATTTCACCTTTTCGAAAAAAGACCCCCATTTTTAACTCCGTCGATCGATTGAGCCCATTTACTAACACAACCGAGATTTTATAGGGATACATAGTATGTAAAAATTTCAAAGTGATTGGTCCAAAATTGCGATAGTTATCGTGTCCACAAGAAAGTGATATATATATATATATATATATATATATATATATATATATATATATATATATCATGGGCAATGATGCTGCGTCTTATATCGGCCAATACGGAGGAACTGTGCTTCGTTTGTGGCTTCCAGGGAATAATATTGGCTTTACATTTAGTGCTGAATGTGTGTTAGTATTATCTAGTGTATGTGTTCCTGTGTAATAGTGTTTTAAAGTAATATTTAATATGAATTTTGTGCTATAAATGTCCACCATCTTGGTAATTGCGACAATATTATTCCATAGATAACACTATCTAGAGGTCACTCCGTATATCTGACTAACACTTTTGACCTAACTGTCTCCAATTTGTTTTCTTGTGTCATTGATCCCATGGAGGCCATGAATAGGATACGCACTATTCTGTATAGTCTCGGTGTTACCTAGGTCACACAACCGGCCACTATTGTCAGCCATCTTTACAACCGGCAATGAGACGCTTTTGTACTAGACAACATACTACATTATTACCTAGTCAGCTCACGTGGGGGTTTAGTTCCGAACTGAGTACGAGCTAAGCATAACCCTGCGTGAGACACTGGGAAGGGGGCCCTCAACCCCGACACGGCGCGTCCCGATGGCTGATGGGGAATTTCCTGTAGATATACAGGAAAGATGCGAATAAGACCTAGTCAAATAAGCACCCGCGGATCAACTGAGGTGAATAAAACAATGGCCAACGGCTTCGATGGCAGAGGAGGACCTATGTCTCAATGGCAGCGAGGGCGGAAGAACCAAAATTGAAATCCACTTCGCGTCTGACTTGGATCGAGCGGCAAAGTGGTCAGCGTCTGCTTACCTAATAGGTACGGCTGCATAGCTTATGTTCCAGGAACTAGCAATCCCTGGTCCTAAACTCCCAGTGGAAACACTGGACTAATCCTTGATTACAAGCAGTTATGATTCGTGCGAGTAACTACAGAATTACCCCAGGTGGTAACCAATCCACCCGTCCATGGACGGCAACCAGGTTTTCGGACTCTGTGGGACCTGGGCAACCACGATCACAGAGAAAGTCGGAGTTCTCTGGCAAACTACCATCAAAGACACCCACATACATCGGGACTTTCAACATCAACACATTACTAAAACCAGGCAAACTACACACCTTAACATCAGAACTAGATCGACAAAGGATACAGATACTAGCTCTTCAGGAAACACGCTTTACAGATGTGAGCACACTAGACTATAGTAACTACCGTATTTTCAATAATAAAACGGACAAACTTATAGGAAGAGGTGGCACCCCCCTCTTGGGTATGGCATTTGTAGTTCACAAGAGCATAGTTGATTCGATAAAAGAAGTCACTCCCATAAGTAATAGAGTAATGATTATGCGCATACAATGTGCGAACAAAAATTACACATTAATTAACGCACATGCCCCCACGAACATTGAAAATAAAAGGGACTTGCAGAAGGTAGAACAGTTCTGGTCTAAACTCGAAAAGATCGTGGCAACGGTTCCTAGAGAAGACACAAGGATATTACTAGGTGATTTCAATGCACAGATTGGCAAAGAAAAAGAATACCAAAAGACTGTAGGCAAGTACCCAGCTCATAAATTCACCAACAAGAATGGCATGAGACTCATTGAACTGTGCCAACAGAACAACTTGAAGATAATGTCCACCTCTCTGAGGAAGCACCCTCGAAAACAGAAGACTTGGCGATCACCTGTGCAATCTCTTGGAGAATATCAGATCGACCATGTGGCCATCACACATCCTTTACAGAAAGAAATTCATGATGTGCAAGTTCGAAGAGGAGCCAATATTGACTCCGACCATTATCTAGTGCGAATTAAAGTAAAATTTACCCCGAAAAGAATCCACCCCAAGAAAACTCATCTTCAGAAATTTGACACGAAAAAGATAAAGGAAAGTAACATAACAGAGGAATGGGAAAAGGAAAAGGCAAGCACCTGAAAGCAGTTCCATGACAAGATCATTACGAGAGCTAAAGAGACTATTCCATTGAAGAAGAATACGAAACACCCGTGGTGGGATTCTGCATGTGAAGAAGCACTGGAAATGAGAAAGATTGCTTTTCAGAAATACAACAGTAAGAAGTCACTCGAGACTCAACAACACTATCTTCAGACCAGGAAGGAAGTGTCAAAAGTAATCAGACAAACTAAGAGGAAACACATGAAGGACCAATTGGAATCTATAGATCAAGACTTCCGAGATCACAAAACGCGAGATTTCTACAGGACGTTCGCAGGAAGAATCCGAGGATACACCCCACAGAACTTGTGTTTCCGAAAACAAGACGGAAACCTCGCGTTGTCCAACCGGGATAATTGTAGTGAACTGGCTCGGTATTTCTCTGAGTTACTCAATTGCGAGGAGCCAAAATTACGATGGCCCAAAGAGACTCCCGTACATGTAAACCCTGAATCTCCACCACCTACTAAAGATGAAGTCCAGAGACACATTTTCAGACTCAAAAGTAACAGGGCGTCTGGAGAAGATGGCATAGTTGCAGAACTATTAAAGAATATAGGCCCAAATACACTTGAGGAGCTCACACTAATCATCATGGATATCTGGAAAACAGAAAAGCTACCTGAAGAATGGAAATGTGCACTCATCCATCCGTTATACAAGAAAGGTGACAGAACGGATGTGAATAACTACAGAGGGATTTCTCTCCTTCAAGTCACCTACAAGATTCTCTCCGCGTGTCTTCTTCAAAGAGTACAAGAACAGCTTGAACACAAAATTGGTGAATATCAAGCTGGTTTCCGACCTGAGCGTTCTTGTGTTGAACAAATTTTTAACTTGAAGACGATATTGAAATATAGAGCGACCCGAAGCTCTCCGATCATTTGTAGTTTCGTCGACTTTAAGAAGGCGTACGATTCGGTCGATCGACAGTCTCTCTTTAACATCTTAGAAGAACTAGGACTTGATCCAAAGACATTAAGACTCATCAAGGAAACAGTCACGGACACGAAGTCAAAAGTAAAATTTCTGGGTGAATTATCAGAGCCTTTTGCGATTAAGACCGGCGTGCGACAGGGTGACGGATTGTCACCAATGCTCTTCAACCTTGTTCTAGATAAAGTCATTCGAGAATGGGAGAAGGACTTGAATGCCCAGACGCTCTGGACACCCATTCAACTTGGACGAAAGAATGATGACATCAAGGTCAGTTGTTTAGCTTTCGCAGACGACCTAGCGATACTAGCAGACAGCGATATTTTAGCGATCAAACAGATTGAAGTCCTCAAGGAATGCGCTGAGAAAACGGGGTTGCAAATCTCATTCGAGAAGACCAAGTTTATTTGCACTAGGTTCGACATCCAGGAACTACAAACAAAATACAGGCACATCAAACGGGTTCCACACTTTAAATATCTCGGTGAGATCCTAGAACCAACAGGATTGGAAAAGGAAGCTCAGAAAGTTCGATTACAAAAACTCAAAAGAGCGTATTGGAGAACCCGTGACATCTACAACAAGAAATAAATGCCCATACATACAAAAATCAAACACTATAATACGGTGATTAAACCTGAAGTGCTGTATGCAAGTGAAACCTTGGTACTTAATACGAAAGGTGATCTGGAAAATATCTTGAAGGAGGAAAGAAAGATCTTGAGGAAAATTCTTGGCCCAGAAAAAAGTGAAGAAGGGTATAGACTCAAATCACGCAAAGCCACGGAAAAACTATCCAACCTCGCCGCAGACATCAGGAAACGAAGACTGAAATTCTATGGACACGTTCACAGACTCTCATCTTCAAGGTTAACTCACAAGATTTTGACATACTCTGGAAAACTGAAGAACGTATCTTGGATACAAGATGTTAAAAATGACCTGGAAAAGGCCCGGATAGAAACGTCAGAAATACTAGACAGAAATGTCTACCGTCAGAAGATAAATAAATGGGTGGTACAGCCAGAGAATGAAGTCCCCAGAAGATCGGGGACAAAGCGGTCAGAAGAAAGGAAACAAGCGCATAGTGAAAAAAAAAATGAAAGCAATATGGTCTGTTAGAAAGGCGAATCATAAATGTAATGCGTGATCCAATAGGGTCCATACGCACATAATAATATATATATATATATATATATATATATAGATAGATAGATACATATATACATAAATTATATATAAACTTTTGAACTGACGGTGGTTTTGGGGTCTAGGGGATGTGAAACGCGAAGATATGTCGAAATTTTCCGCAAGTCGAAACATGGTACACATTGCAATAGTTAGCTTTCTAATGAAATCTACGTAAATATACTAGAAGACCCGTGCTGCTCCGCAGCATTCATTTCAACAATCCTACAGCACTTCTTTCCATGTGGCATTTGCTATTCAAATGTCTTCATGCTAGCGGCCTGAACAGACAGTTACGGTACCGTGGCTTTTGGGTAAATGATGAAGTAGACTTATGCGAACAAATGTGTGGGTGTCTGCCTGACCTCTGTGTGTGTGTCCCACCTTATCTTTAACGGTTTACCCAGCATAAGCTTAAAAGGCACATGGATGGCAGATTCCAGACGCAATTCTGGAAAGCCGAGGTGAACAGCGAAACTCCAAACACACATAGTAGGTTGTATTCTTCTCTGAAGTATTAAGTGGACACGACTCGACAGTTTGATGCCGGATGAAGCTGGGGTGATAGGGTCGCTCGCAAGCTCGTAAACTCACTCCGAATCTAGTAATTGAAATTTCCACTGAATGGAAATTTCTGGAAGAAATGAAAATCTAAAATCACTTATAGTGGGGTGATGTGAGAGCTGTCGCGGACTTTTTTGCAGAACTTTTCATTCTGAACATATCTCAGAGTATATAGATATTTTTAACGGTTTACCCAGCGTAAGGCACATTTACGGCAGGCTTTTTTTCGACTCGATTTACTGAAATCGTTACTGCTCGGCTTCCTTTAGTCATAAATAAATGATTTTCTACCGAATCCTTCCTCAAGAAATCCTTTACAGAATGGTGAAAACCGCATCAATAACCATCAAGTTGTTCTCAAGATTTCCCGTTGCATCCAAGAATCGGGGGCTTTGATTTATACTAAGTACATAGAGATATCCACACAATTTAAGGCTACAGCGGTATAATTTTGTGTTCTGTCTACGTATGATACCATTCGTATAAATGTAAAGAAAAGCACCGGTCTCCTAGGTTTGAATGTAGAGATTTAACTCTTGGGTAACATATAGAGATGTCAAAATTGATAGAATAGACCCGTGCTTCTCCGCTGCATTCATTTCAACACTCCTACAGCACTTCTTTCCATATGATATTTGCTGTTCGCATGTCTGCATGCTAATGACCTGAACAGACAGTTACGTACAGTTGCTTTTAGAAAAATGATGAAGTAGACATATGAGATCAAAGGTCGATCATCCAAGTGTATTTATTAATCTAATGCAATAATTTTTTTCAGGATAAGGGAACAACCCATTACAATTGGGTACAATCGTGTTGATAGACTGAAAACATTACATTTCGATTACTAAGGCAACATTTAAAAATGGCTTCAAATACCATAACATTGTATGCTTATTTACGGAGTGAACTGGGAAAGTCGTCCAGTATCTGTATTATCTGGATTTCAACGTATATTATTGTCGTATAACCGGCAAAGGTACATTAGTTGAAGTTCATGAAACAACATTTTGGACATGCTTGCATGTTCCATAAACAACGAATACATTGTGGAAAACAAAAGAGTGCCGTAGTGCATGGCACGATTTCAAAGACACTCAAAAGGAAGTCGCCCAGGCGGGAGGATTTACTGCATAATATTATTCGTATTGTGTTAGGATTCATACTAGAGAAATTCCCGGGTCTACCAAGAAATGTAATTCTGATTTGAAGGCTGAAACGCGGTACACTCAGCCTCGTGGGGAAAAACTGAGAATGGGTGGGTTTGATTCCTGCCTCAGTCATCCTGGAAGTGGTTTTCCGTGGTTTACCACTTTTACTCCAGCCAAATACCACGATGGTTCCTAACTGAAGGCCATGGCCAACAAATTCCTAATCCTGTTCCCAATTTTCACATGCTTGTGCAACAATCACAATAACACAGGTTATCACAAAAATTCTACATACACACACACATGTACACGGGGCAACATTACTACGATGCCTAAGCCCCGCAAATGAAATAACTGTCTACACATGAATACTGCAAAATGGTGATAGGAGAATGTAGGAATGTTTGGCACTATTTTCTCTTTTTTTTTTTTTTTTTTTTAGCGTATGGCTTTTAGTGCCGGGAGTGTCCGAGGACATGTTCGGCTCGCCAGTTTTGTAGCTGCTTCGAGACGGACACCCAGTGGGTGAGCTACAAGTACCATTGGGGAGGGAAGGAGGGAAGTTGGAATGTAAGGACGAGGAGTTGGAAGGTAGCGGCTGTGGCCTATAGTTAGGGACCAACCCCGGCATTTGCCTGGAAGGAAGATGGGAAACCACAGAAGACCATCTTCAAGGTTGCCGGCGGGGGGATTCGAACCTCCTCGCCTCCCGGATGTGAGCGACTGCCATCAGTCATGCCGTAACCACCACGGCTAACTCACCCGGTACTATTTTCTCTGTCAGGATAGCATTACATTACATTTTGCTAATATCCTGATTAACTGTGCATAGGATAGGATAGAGAATACTACAGTCCAATATAATCATTGATTCAAAATCGGTCAGGTTTCCCATGTGTAACAATATACCAAAACGTCTGTAGCAATAAAGACAAATAAGGAGGCTATACAGTGAAACCAGCCATCTGAACAAAATACATTACTTGTGAACTTACATTCTTTATACTACAGGAGCCGATTTGAATTGATAATTTATACCAACTGTCAATAAAAAAAAGTTCTTTGTATTTCGTCTTGCTGGCAAATAAAAAGTCGTGCTAAGGTTAATATGTATTTATTGCAACAAATAATGTACAAAGATAATTGTATAGGCGTACTCACGTGTCTTTTAATACACTGTAATGTGACGCGGTATCTCAATTGTATTATTTGACACAAATAACATGAAAAATTAATTTGTTTCGTGAAATTAGTTGTCATACGTATACAGGATTTGTTGTCATTCAAACAGAAGGCTACATGACTGTGTCATTAGCAAAATGGCTGCCGATCGCGCATGTCTATTTCAGTCTGAAAGTAATTCATTCTTTGAGAAGTTTTAATAAAATTATGTGCACAGAATCCCGTTCTGCGTATTGTATGGATACATGCGACATTATGATCGCCCTACACCAGTGAATGTTATAATTATATTTGATGTATTGAAACACCAAACGAACGAAATAAAAAAAATGGCAGGAAGAAATATTCTGTTTAGGAGTGATTCAATCCGCATAGACGAGTTTTAAGTGAATGCATTATGTCCCCAAGGAGATTTAATCTCTGTAATTAGGAAGATGTTTACGTGGATTCGCATTACTACCATGGAAACCACGATGAAGATGTGCACTATACTTTACCGGACTATCATGCTACAGAGTAAGTCTAAGCCCCGAAAATGAAATAACAATCTTTAAGACGGTCAATCTGTCAATCAACTTAGATTCAGTAATGGTGCGGCGTTGACTATCATGATACAGTGTTAGTTGTTGTCACCTAGCGACAATATGACCGTCAAGTTATTAGATTCTAGGTTGGTTAGTTCTTAAGTTTAGGGGCTGCGACAACGCGGTCATGTAGCCCCGTGTACTTTGGGTGTGTGTAGAATCTGTCTGATAACCGGTGCTAATTGTGATGACTGTATTAGTGTGTGTTATCTGTTTTTCAATTTAAGTACTACAACTTAGAATTTTTCAAATAGTTCCTACTTTTGCCGTCAAGTGCCACCGTCAACGACTACTAGGCCAAGTTCAGAACTTAGCTACTTGACGCCACCGCAGTCGGCTCTTGGCAACGAACGTAGCAACCTAAGAGCGTTGTTTACATTCCTAACCTATCCAATTTAGCTTCACATAGGTGCAATTAGTGGAAGGTTCTTTAACATGCCATAAATCTATGACATGGGACCGCCGTCTTTACTTCCCCTCCGAAGGAGGCATACTGAGGGATTTTAAACGCTCTTAAAAAATCCGACGGCTTCGGCCGGGCTTGAACCCGCTATCTTGAGCATAGAATTCTAGTTTCGTACGACCGTGAATAAATGAATTTTCGCATTATTTTAATAAACGGATGATATAATCAAGTAAGGTGGGGTACATTGATAATGCCTGACGGACATTATATTTTAAGACAACAAACGTCGTCGTAGCGCAAATACTTCCAGAGAAATTTCAGTTTTAGTAAAGGGTGAAATTTCTTCAAAACTATTTTAATATATAAGATCATTGGCCATAAGCCCACAGCCAATAAGAAGAGGTTTTTTTGAAACGGGATTACCTTCAACTAAATTATATGCAGAATTATTACATTTAGGCCCCAAGAAAGTTATTTTATTCATTGGAAATGAGAAGAAAATTAAGAGAAAAGATTAAAGATAATTTGAAAGTCACCGAAAGGACGAAATACGCCGTAATAAGCAGTCTTCAAGTGCGCGCTATATTTCTGGTGGGAACAGAAATGGCGGCCAGAACTTTTGATATGGAGAGGGGACTGCAAGCAACAGAGTTCTTATTCCTACAGACATCGAAGAGTGTAGATGTATATTCCGGGAGAGTCGAGTTCCCGAATGTAATAGCCGAGTGCGGAAGTTTAACCACTCGTGGAGACAGCACCGTTGCAGGGTAGATAGTGGAGATCGCCCGCGCTTACGATTTGAGTGATGTTGTGAAAAGACTTTACATTGCGATTACTGAGTATTCTTTGAGAATATATCAAAGTAAATTAATACAGTATATAGTTCCGAACGCATACTATCATTATATAAAATTTCAACGTCACAGGAAGAAGACTTTAGCAGATATTGACTAATTAGTAGTGCAAAAGAAAAGTGACGGTCTCAAAAGCTGAAAAGCATTTTAGTTTCAACGAGATTGCAGTGAACACAGGTACACTATACGAAGTCCATATGAGTAACAGTGCGATTGACTTTAGCATTGAAGCAGTATATTATTACAACATAACTATGACAGCTAATATTCATACAGAAGAAGTGTTATTCGACATTTATAGTATGTTTGAGATGATGAATTAAAAACTTTTATGCGCAAGGGATATGTTTGAAACAGAGTATTAGATACAATATGGAGCTTCGGTAACAAGATTACTTCTGAATGTCTACGAATCAAGAATGCATGAATCGATATGTACAACTCCATCTCATGCATTAACGTGACTTCATGGACTTGAACTTAATATCTACGAGCTACATAAATATTTCATAGACTATCTTAATGAATATTTCTAACAACGATTGTGGTCCAGCACTTCCTTTACAAATTTTATTTGTAACCACGAAACTGAACCAACAACATTGCTTGATAATGACATGGAAACTCTACCATCGACGGAGAATGAATATTCATCATAAGAAAAGTCAAGATGCCAGAGTGGACCCGGCAACAATGAAGATCTATGAACGAGAGGTTGCAGTTCAATTCAAGACGGAGATTGGTGTTTGCCGGAGGGGAAATTCATTCCTTCTCCGAGGTCGTTGGTTCGAGGAAGCGGACTGGGGTCCAACTTATTTTCTTGGAAAGAGGAAACACCTAAGTATTTACCAAATACTTAACCAGATCATCGAGGGTCGTCTGTCAAGGTAGTAGTGTACAATTTTATGTAGTTAGAGCAATTTAGTGACTTTCAGAGCAACCTCTTCTCCATATTTCGATATATATTTGTACTTCATGTATGTAACAACATTTTATTTTACAAGATCACGTGAGGTGATCGTCTTTCGCCATTTTCACTTATACAGTATATTCTACGATTCATTTTCTGAACTGAGATGTTAATTTGTTTAAGGAATTAGTATTCTTTATTTAAGATCAGTAACTTTAATTTTCGACGTTTATCGATTCATTTTGAATAGAGGATTGAGACAGTTTGTCTTGGATGCCAATTTAATTCTTTTTAGTAATTTAATTTGGGCATCTTATATGTAATGAAGAGACTTCAAGAACAGAAGAAACCACGAGTGATATATTGTTATAATATCACAATTACTATGAACTTTACGCCCATCTGACAAGAAATATTCGTCATGATTAGGATATAAAGTCATATACTCATAGACATTCTTTGTATAGAATGGAGACACATTCCGGAATTGACAATCCTTATGTTATAAGAGAAAACTAAGATCTTTCGTCAATTTAAACTTTGTTATAGAGATATATTCTTGGAAGATACTTTTAACCGACGTTAGGGAAGTCAAAGCTAGTCTATCCCAGTCGCGATTGATTTTATTGGACACTTAAATAACATTTGTGGTTATTTATACACAATATGTAATGTCACGTTATATTTTGGACGTAACATTGCAAGACGTGTAACTTTGAAGCTAGATAAGTACGGTGGAACATAATTGTATTTCTATTAAATGTATATGTAACAGATTAGTCGACAGCCAAATAACATTTTAGAGTAAACTCATGGTGGTCATCCACAATACGTCTAAGGTCGTCTTTAAGAATGAAGGTTATGTTTAGGAACATAAGTAGCTGTTCTGGATGCCAGCGGTTGATTGTTGCAACGCTGAGGTAAATGCCAATAATGTAAATGCAAGTTCTATAGAAGAGATGTTGGTAACAATTATTTTGTGTAATAGAATTGTTCAACAAGTAGTAAAGGAGAGTTTATTACCGTATACAGAGGTGTATGAGGCTACGTAGAGAAATGTTGGAGTAAATGCGAGGCAGTTTCCGCATTAAGAGGTTATTGCAGTGTAGTACTGTTTTTGGTAAGAACATGGCATTATAATAAGGGAATCGAGTTGTTAAGAACTCCGATGTGTGAATTTACGACATAGAAGTGGAGGCAAGAGAGTATGGGCGGAAATAAAATGGGAAAAATTTTGTCAACTTCTGTTTACAAATATTTGTATTAACATTTTTATTAAACACGGATCTGAGTAAATACGTGTGTTTGATCCTTGTTGATCGAATACATTAGACTGAAAACGACTACAAACCTAAATATGACATGGTGGTGTAGTATTTCATGAAAGAGACGGAGATCTCTATAAGAGTATCACATTTAAATGCATAGAAAGATGAACTTAGAATTAGAGCTAAGGCTCAGGGATATAACGAGTTATTACCGTTATAAGAGTAAACGTGAACGATAACGAGTGTAGATACTGTAAATTCATTTTCATAATTATTTAATTAATAGCATAATTTGATAATAAATATTTGACCGTATGTTTTTGTAAATGTATTGTATTTGAGGGTAAATATTTTTGGAACGAATGTTTTACGATGTTAAGTGTGTATGAGACAACTTCATCAGTCATGAATGGTGCAAGGGAATGTATGGAGTGTTATGTTAAAGTTTGAATGTATTTGAGAAAGGAATGGCTGTTTTATAGAAGGATTTGTTAAGAGTGATTGATACAATTTGAGACATGTAACTTTGAAGCGATGTTACGCATTCGCTATGCTCAGACAAGCAGTGTGGACTGGCCGGTTGCAAGGGAGGTAACTCCCGTTATAAAATCAAGGTTAATTTATTATATAATGTGCCCAATGGACACGGCTGACTAGCATCGAACCGGGGTCTTTATCACAAAAAAGACCAGGCCCATGATTCTGCGAAGAATCGAATCATTGATCTCTGAGGGGGAACAGCCACAATGAACCCGAGGAACAATGAGTTATAACTGCATATAATTATAACAGCATGATTTCACGGCCAGAACGGGAATATTATAGCATTAAAGGCGGATTATTGCAGAAAATACAAGCCTATGTACGTTTAAGATGCTAACAGCTCAAGAAAGCGAGCCAGCTTGACAGTTGACAAAGCGAAGTTGAAAGTGGGTGGAGTAGACGTGACGCCTATGCACTACTTTCGGCGTGGCTGGAGGGTGAAGGCCGTGATTAACGACTAAGAAAATCCCCCTTCAACAAGGCAGAGAAGCAAAGTGGGGGTGGTCGCCCACAGAAATTAATTAATTACGGCCAAATGGAGCAATGAATTGAGATGAAACTTACACCCAGATGCATGTATTCTAGGAAAGATGATTTAGGAGTGTCCTCACGCCTAAATTAAAGCCTGCATCTATAAAGGAACCTATGCACAGACCTAATCCGTGGCAGAGGCAGGATTTGTAATGTAGCCATGGGGGAAGAACCGGGGTAGCATCATGACGCCGTTGAAGAAAGCAATTAATTATAATTAATTGGCCGAAGCAATTGCCTGCACGCGAGTGAATTTGGAACCTCCATGAATAGACGAATAAGGATCATACTTCACTTTGTCTGAAAATGTATTATTTTAAGAAGAGAGTCGCTCCTGGAAATCCAGTGAACTACTTTTCATCAGGAAGCTTTATATGGGGGAAGCTGGAGCGGAGAGTCAGTTCGTCTTGACTCAACTCGTGTGGTAACACGCTGTCGGATCACGCAAGAAAGTGCGCGGAATTTATAAAGTATTGACGCTCAAATGTACTAGCAGTGAACAATGAAAGGCGCGTCATGCAGCTTAATAGCAGTAATTCTGCATCATATAATAATTAGTCTACAGCAGACGTATAAGCAACAATATACGCGAGTATAGAATCAGTACAGCGTAGAGATATTTTAGGATGATGTTTACAGACAATGAACATAACCACAGGAAGTGTTATCATGGGTAAAATAACATACTATTGTAATGAACACTACAGTTACGGGAGCCTGGGAGGCATCACAAGTAGTTGTGACCTAGGATTGAACAACTTTGCAGTAGAGGAGACATAAACTGTAGGTGACGGGAGACGAACACACACACGCAAGATAGACTTTCAAGGAGACCAGCGGTTGTCAGGAGTTAGCTGCATCGCATCTCTGAGGTCAGGCGATAGTGGGAATCCGATCGAGGATCCGTGTGTGAAAATTGTATAAAGTTATATTAGAGTGATCTTTAAAAGTGTTTATGTTTATACGGTAAAAGAATGCGTATTGTGTTAAAGTGAAAATGCCAGTAGTGAAAAATATAATTACCATGTGTAAAGTCTATGCAATGTGTCGTGTGAAAAATATCATGATGGCTTAAAACAAGCATTATGGCAGGCGAAGGGCTGGCATACTGGACTAACCCAGCTAAGATGAAAGTGAGTACAAATTTAATATGTTGATGTGACTTAATAGCTCACCATACAACGAAGTATTCCCTCAACGATTAAGAATTAACAGTCATTTGTGTACGAGATCACATCCCTCGTATTTTGGTAAAAATATGGCTTTGAGGATGACATGCTTACGGCCATTTAGGCGTAAGACATTGATGAAAGTAACGGTAACGTTAAATAATAATAATAATCTGGGGTCGGTAACAATGATAAATACATAAATCGGCATGTCAGGCCTATAGTACGTGCAAAGTGTGTCATATCTAGCGTAAAAATACTGTGTTATTGTGAAAAGTAAGAAAGAAAGATGAATATCGAGATAAAGAGAGCTTTTCAGTGTCATTGAAATGTTAAATAATTGTTTTATTATGGTATATTCTACAGGGTTGTATTTGAGAGCCATTAAGATAGTCAATGTATGCCAGTAAATTTATACTTGTTTTGGAGCTACGTAGAACTTTGGCTTATGAGTAAATGTATAGAGGACGTGAGTGCTTTAAGAATTGAGTCATCTTTAAGAAATATTGTTTGAGCCGCGATCAGCGAGCATGTATTGTAGAATCAAGAGATTTACGTCAATAAGTTGCGGGGATCATCCGAAAATAGTTCGCGCGTTGTCGAATCTAGTCGGCTATTCTTCGAAGCTACGATATAGTATTGCCTTAGAGCATACATGTGTATTCGCAACAGAGTTGGGACAGAGTCTGTCTGTATCCACTGTTAGCAGAGTCTTCGCCACCAGGGATAACTGCTAGACACCCTAGGTAGGCCGATATATTAATTGATCTGCCCTTAGAGGTAAGACAAATGGTTCTTCGTGTAGGAAACGTTGATTTCCCCTTGTTATATGCATGCCCGTCCAGTGAGATAACAGTGAAACTCATCTGAGACGCGCGCTAAGCCACTGATGTCGACCACAGAACGGCAAAGCTATTTCGTGATCCATCCCTTGCCTTGAATAGTAATTAGGAGCCGAGATGGGCCCATTAAATACTCTAAATGTAGGTACTAAATAATTAGATTGACTCAATTCGTAATGACACGACCCATTCAGGGGACCTCTAGCACTAATGCACCATTGAGTGAACACATGACCGTGCGGGGAGTCAGGTGGGGTAGCAGGTATATTCCACTAATCCGGCAGCCATCTTGCATAGGACGGCCCATGACTAATCCATTGTTCGCACGAAAGGAAGTTAATAGACCAGATCCTTTTCTTTTAAGATTGTAGTGGGACACTGAAGAATCTCGATATTTCGAAAAGTAATTAAGATATGCTTGATATGATGATATCAATTGAATTAGATGCACTGTTTCCATACACATGCAATTTTGGAATGAAGTAATCGGATAACATTTGGCCCAGTTATTCTCTGAAGAGAAATTAACTGAACCAAATAAATAGAAGCATTTTTGTAAAGAGTATTTACCCAGTTCACACTAATTTATTCATGTGGGTTGCGTAATTTGAATGATATGACACGTTTGTAACGATAATGCTATGACCAGACCCAGAAAATCGTTGTATGGTGAAGCTATAAAATATCTATATCTATGTGTATTTTGGATGGGAAAGTGTACCACTTCAGCGTTAGAAACTTATGGGAAAAGAATACGATTCGCACGGGACAACACTTATTAAACAAGGCATAAGCTAATGAATCAATGTTATTTAAAGTAAATGTTCCATGTAAAACGGATAAATGTTTCATAATTGCAGATTTAATGTCAGTTAAATATAATTTGTGTTTGTTGTGTTGTGATATTCCAATTTGTGTTAAATTGTGCCACGTGAAGAACAATATGGACACTCGCAAATGTCAAAGAGTATCAACAATAGGATGTTGAGGATAGACATGAGTGCGGTGGAGCACCAATCTTGAGGAGAAGATACTCACAGATAATTTTGATTTTTGTTGTGGGAAATAAATGTTAAGTATTTTTTTGTGTTTTGTTTTGATTTGCCATGAATTACTACCTTTAAACGTTATACTTAGGAATATGTTGTTTCTGTCAAGTAGAGTAGTCACCTGACAGACTAAAATCCTGAATATGTGCTCGTATAGTGGGTTGGACGTCCCAAACCTCGAAATACCGTGAATTAGCTGGGATACGAACACATGTTCCATATGATGACGAATGGGTACAATAAATGAAAAGAGTTACTACGGCTACAATCTTTATGAATGAAAACCGGTTGAAGTCTGATTGGAAACTGTGTCAATATATAAACGAGTCGACAGTCCAGACGCACGCTTTTGGCGCGCGCAGGAATGTTAATAGCTTCTAGAGGAATGCTAAACCCGCATGAAATTTTCGTTAAATGTTGTATTGCTTGTAATTGGCGGAGGCCTTTCAAAATGTAATTTCTGTATTACTGGAGACGTACTAACTTCAGTGGCATATATGTTGAGTGAAGTGAGAGTGTGTATGAATTTATTAATTAATTTATTAAAATAGGGAATATTTTATTTGTTTAGTTTATAGTTTACAATTGTTAATACATTTATTTAGTTCGTTTTTCTACGTCGTGTTTCGAGTGACTTATTTTAGTTATAGAAGGAAATGATATTATGGAGCCCATTTTAGGTTTGGAGCTGATTCCACTTAATAACACCCCGAGATTTAAGGTAAGTGTTCACTTGAGCCCAGCGTATTTTATTGTTTGTCCATGATATCATTGTAGACTACTGTGTATATTTCCGAAGACCTTGTTGGAGCGATTTTGATGGCATATTTAGCCGGATGCCTTCAGAATTTTGCAATTCAGCAGTGCTATGGATTCCCAGCAGGCAACTTCTCGAATTTACGGGTACAGTACGATGGGCTGAATTCTTCGGTTTTGCAATAATCTTCGCAGATCAAATCATCAACATGGTGAACTAACAGCTTCCGAAATGGATAATAGTCGCAGTATGTTAATCTCCGTTGCTCAAAGGGCGAGTTCTCCAGCAGAATACGAGGCTCTAATGAAAAACCTACCACTTCCGAAGAAATCCAAAATTACAAACTTTCAGCCCTTCAAACAAAATAATATAATTCGTTTAGGAGGTCGGCTTCGGTTTATGGACGCGTCCTTTAATGAACAACATCCTTTCCTCCTCGATGGCAGTCACCACTTCACTCATTTACTGATTAGACACAATTATGTCAAGCTGCACCATTTAGGATTAAGGATTGTTCTTTAGGAACTACGAGTACAGTTTTGGATTATTCGCGCACGACAAACAATAAGGAAAGTTCTCCGCTCATGCTTACAATGCAAACTTGCAAACAACCCCCACGGAAAAGCACCTGAAGTTCCACTACTAGCGGACAGAGTTCGAGGATCACTCCCATTCTCAGTCACAGGATTAGATTTCGCTGGGCCACTATATGCGAAACACAACATTACCGTCTCCAAGGTTTACGTTCTGTTGTTAACCTGCGCTTCAACTACAGCAGTTCATCTTGATCTCACCTCCGACATGACAGTAGACAAATTTCTCCTGGCATTTCAAAGATTCGTCAGTCGTAGAGGTATTCCTGACACGGTGTGCCCCGAAAACGCAACTTCCTTCCACGCAGCCAAGAAAGAACACAGAGAATTATGCACCATTTTTTCAAGGAAGACAAACTGCCCACTACTTCGCCACGAACTGGATCCACTGGAAGTTCATCGCGCCACGGGCGGCTTGGTGGGGAGGATGGTGGGGAGGATGGTGGGAGAGAATGGTTGGAACGGAAAAGCGCTGCTTAAGGAAGACCCTAGGACGCAAATAAGTGGACCATGACACTTTGAACACCATCCTTACCAGTGTAGAAGCCGCAATAAATTCACGCCCCTTGATACAGGATGAGGGTTCAGATACCTTGACACATGCCCATTTCCTGCACCTAGAACGACGCGTGACTACCATCCCTAAAGGTCCAGGAGCACCCTCACCTACGAGCCTAAAAAGGGAATTTCGGCTCCAACAACAAGCCACACGGAATCTGTTGACAAATGGACAAAGGAGTACCTGTTACAGTTTCGGAATTATCACCACGTCCAGCAAGTTACTGGAAAAGGAGTTGAACTACGGGTAGAAGACTTGGTACTCCTACAAGATGATGAAAGTAAGCGTATCATGTGGGACAGGACAGTCATCGAACAACTACGACCAGATCGAGATGGCAAAATCAGGACAGTGATCCTTCGAAGACCCAACGGACACCAAATCACACGCCCCGTACAGCTGGTCATCCCCCTCGAGGTTGACCAGAGTGGGGAGAATGAGGAGAACTGTAGTATTCCCTGACGGCATTCTATGTATGTTCCATGATGGTCGTGGTGGCCGTGATGTGTAATGTCTTGTACCTTGGTGTTCCTTGCAATAAAGGGTAAGATGGCGTACCGTGAAGTGATTGTGTAGATTATTAGTCTACAGATTAATCTATTCATATTCCCTAAATTTAATCACTATAACCCCACAAGGCCTAAAGCCTACCTCCAGTATTTTATTTTTAACTAGATGTAGTGCCCGGTTTCGCCCGGAGGATTTATTTGTTTTATGGATGATAATGAATACTACTACAGAAATGGCAAATGATATTTAAACTAACAGAAATATATATATATAATTTTTGTAGTGGTGGTGGTAGTGGGGATAATAAGTAGTACCGTATAATGGACTTAACATTCAGGTCATTTATCGGCAATGATGATGATAATAAAGAATAGGGAAACGGCTATTTACTAACTACAGTACTGACATATGTAATTCACAACGAATTGAAAATATGATTAGAAAGAGGAGTAAGTGAAATAAGAGACACTGCCTAGGGCCTATATCTCAATAGCTGTTAGGAAAATAAAGACCAATATTGTCGTATTTTGTCGCATAGCGCCGTAGGGAAATAATCAGAGCACTTTGCAAAACTAGGACCGTCCCAAGCTTCTGAGGTAGCAATAGTGATTAATCGCCACATAGCGGTTAAGGATAAGGATCGGAATAAATGAAAGTGAATTCGAAAGAACCATCGCTTATTGCAGCTGATAATCTCAATGTACTGCACCACCACCATCGCACTTATACAGGGGCATAATATTTTCATAATGTTAACTGTTTTAAGGGGTCTAAGAAATCTTTTTGTACTAATTATTCCCCGTGAATGCAACTTACAAGCAGCGCAAGATGTAACTATTTTCGCAATTCTGCACCAGAACACTGGTAGGGGCGACGTGATGCAGCCAGAATTGCCAGCCAACAATGGACTTATTAAAATATTCTTACAGGTTCACTACTACGGACATGTTCTAGGGCCTAAAAACGTAGTTTTCAAGTTCCTTTTGTCTGTTATTCTAAATGTAGGGAATGGAGAGGGATGTGCAAACTATCAAGTGGACACTGTTACCAGAAGGGTTTCAATTGGTAAGTATGTAAAATTTGGTGCAATTAGGTGAAACGGTGAAGATTTGTGCTAAAGGGCCTAAATGCAGGGAATGGAGTAGTCTGTCCGAAAAATCAAGTGGACAGTGTTACCCACAGGGTTCCAACGAGTAAGTATACAAAATGTGGTTCAGATCGGTGAAACGGTGTAGATTTGTGCCAAAGGGCCTAAAAGCAGGGAATGGAGTGGTCTGTCCGAAATTTCATGCAGACAGTGTTACTCGTCGGGTTCCAAGGGGGAAGTATTTAAATTTAAACGGTGTAGATTTGTGCCAAAGGGCCTAAATGCAGGGAATGGAGTGGTCTGTCCGAAATTTCATGTAGACAGTGTTACTCGCAGGGTTCCAAAAGGTAAGTATACGAATTTTGGTTCAGATCGGTGAAACGGTGTAGATTTGTGCCCCTAAATGCAGGGAATGGAGTAGACTGTCCGAAATTTATACTGGACAGTGTTACCCGCCGGGTTCCAAAGCGTAAGTATACAAAATTTGGCTCAGATCGGTGAAACGGTGTGGATTTGTATAAATAACAGACAGAAAATCAAACATTGAACTTTGTGTATAATATAGACTAACAACACTGGGCGTTGACAGTGTTTTAACGCAAAAATTCAGGTTTTACTCGCTAACCGTTGGAGATACACGAATAGTGAAAAGGACCCTTCAGATAGAAAATTGAATTTTAAACCTCGTAAATGCCATCACAAGTTTGCTATTTCTTGGCGTTCTCTCTTTATTTGAAATAGAAATATGAAATTTGGAAATCAAAGGGTGTAGTGACGTCACTAATATTGTCGCCATTCTGAAATGTTGCAAAATATCGAAATCAAAAATAGGCCATTTGTTAACCAGGTAAATCAGCTACTTCCATGCATAATTTAATTTAAATCAGACTAGTGGTTCTTGCGTGATTGAGTAATACACAGACACACAGACACACACCATCTCATTTTTAGCGTATTTTTAGCCTATTTTCAATTTTGAAAAAATAGGCTTATGAGATCACCTTTTGTCCGTGTGTGTGTGCGTGCGTGTGTGTGTGTGTGTGTGTGTGTGATTCGTGTGTGTGTCCCCCCCTAATAAAATCTAAACGACAGCAGCGATTTCAATGAAACTCGGAAAGTTCATAGCACTATTCCCGGCGACCTCGACCGTGCCCTTCAAATTTTGTTACGTCTCACCAATCCAATATGGCGGCTGTGCGAAATATTTCACCAGCATTCAATATCTCCGAAACTATTACCGATATTACCCTGACATTTTCTAAGGTGATAGAGGGAACTACTATAAGTTCACCTATGAGACTTTAAAAAACCTGGTGACTACAAAACCAACATGGCGGTCAAGCGAAGTTGAGACTTTTAAATAGACTTTTCTCGCGATTTAACTATCCAAACGTAATGAAACTTGGTACAGCAAATGTTTATACACATTGTAATGCAATGGAGTCTAATTTAGTTCAATTGTTTACATAACCTCAAAATGGCGGCTGTGCGAAATATTTCACTGACATTCTATATCTCCGAAACTATTACAGATATCACCCTGCAATTGTGTACGGTGATAAAAGGTACTGATACAAGTTTACTTATGTATATTTCATAAACCTCTACAGTAAAAAACGAACATGGCGACCAAGCGATTTTGAAATGTTTTAATAGACTTTTCTCGTGATTTAACTCTCTGAGCGCAGTGAAATGAGGTACAGTAAATGATTTTGCAGATTGTAATGCACTGCCATCTAATTTAATTCAATTGTTTACATAACTTCAAGATGGCGGTTGTGCGAAATTTTAAAATTAAGTTTTTATTTCATGTGTCGTAATCATGCGATCGAAGTGAAAGTTTGAATAATGAACCTAGGCAATAATTGTCCTTGAATGGTACATAACTCTATGGCCTATACATATAACAATCCTAAATGGCGAGCTTCCGAAATATTTAGACGGTTCTCAATATCTGTGAATCTTTTACAGCAACCAAACTGATTGTTTTTATATGTTCATAGAGACTATGAACATATGTTCACCTAAGGGACTTTCAGTAACCTGGTGAGCACAAATTCAACATGGCGGCGACGCGAAGTACAAATATTTAAATGGACGTTTCTCGCGAATTAACTATCCGAGTGCCGTGAAACGTTGCACGTTAAATGCTTATATAAATTTTGATCCACTGGCATCTAATTTATTTCAATTGTTTGCATAATCACAAGATGGCTGCTGTGCGTAATTTTAAAATCTCGTTTTTACTTCTTGTGTTCTAATCATGCGATTGAAGTTTGAATACCACACGTACACAATAATCTTAATGTAATAGTACAAAAATAAAAATCCAACCTGGCGACCATCTGAAATATTTAGACGGTTCTCAATATCTACGAATCTGTTACAGCAATTGAACAGACATTTTGTATGTTGATAGAGGCAATTAACATTAGCAGGATATATGAAAATAGGCTGTATATTTCTTCACGGAACTACTTGTTATTTTATGGATAAATAGGCAGATGAGATCACCTTTTGTCCGTGTGTTTGTGTGTCTGTCTGTCTATCTATCTATCTATCTATCTATCTATCTATCTATCTATCTGTCTGTCTGTCTGTCTGTCTGTCTGTGTCCCTCCCCCCCAATTACTTTTAAACGCCGGGGGAGATTTCAATAACTCGGTAAGGTCATAGCACCATTTTGGCCGACCCCGACCGTTGCCTTCAAATTTTATTATGTGGCACCAATCCAACATGGCGGCTGTGCGAAATATTTCACCAGCATTGAATATCTCCGAAACTATTACTGATATCACCCTGAAATTTTGTACAGTAATAAAGGGCACTACTACAAGTTCACCTATGAGACTTTCAGAAACCTGGTAACGACAAAACCAACATGGCGGCCAGGCGAACGTGAGACATTTAAATAGACTTTTCTCGCGATTTAACCATCCAAACGCAATGAAACTAGGTACAGCAGAAGTTTATAAACACTGTAATGCACTGACATCTAATATAGTTCAATTGTTTACATAACCTCAAGATGGCGGCTGTACGAATTATTTTACCGGCACTCTATATCTCCGAAACTATTTCTGATATCACCCTGAAATTTTGTAGGGTGATACAAGGCACTACTACAAGTCTATATTTGTAAGTTTCAAAAACCCGTAGAGTACAAAACGAACATGGCTGCCAGGCGAAGTTGAAACATTTTCTCGCGATTTAACCATCTGAGCGGAGTGAAATATGGTACATGAAATGTTTATACATATTGTAATGTACTGGCATCTAATTTAGTTCAATTGTTTACATAACCTCAAGATGGCGGCTGTGCGAAATTTTAACATTAAATTTATATTTCTTGTGTCGTAATCATGCGATGGAAGTGAAAGTTTGAATAATGAACCTACGCAATAATTTTCCTTCAATGGTGCATAACTCTATGGCCTACACATATAACAATCCAACATGGCGACCATCCGAAATATTTAGACAGTTCTCAATATCTATGACATGTGGATATCAAACTGAAATTGTTTATGTTCATAGAGGAAAAGGAAGGAAGATTGTAGTTTTACGTGACCGTGAATCTTGTGATTATGAGCCACGGGACCTCCTTTTTACGTGGAATCCGAACCACAGGACATGGCATTTCACTTCGAAAATCTCACATGCATTGACCGGGAATCGAACCCGGACCGCCTTGGTGAGAGGCATACAGCTAGACCGCTGAGCCACCACGCCCCTGTTCGTAGAGGCTATGAACATAAGATCACCTATAGGCCATTCAATAACCTGGTGAGCACTAAACCAACATGGCGGTGACTCGAAATATGAATATTTAAATCGATGTTTCTCGCAATTTAACCATCCGAGTGCAGTGAAACTCGGTACGGTAAATGGTTAGGCTATCCAAATGTTAACCCACTGGCATATAATTTATTTCCATTGTTTTCATAACCAGAATATGGCAGCTGTTCGAGATTTAAACAAGATGTTCAGTAAAGAACATATAGCCTACTTTCTCCTAAATGCATGGGTATTGTTATAACTCTTTGTCCTTTTCAAGGAGTATAATTGAAAGTTGGTTGTAGTAGCTTGTTGAAATACAACGTGCTATAGGGATATTAAACACGAATATGAGGTGCCCTTTGCTAGTGCTACCTCTGTAAAAAAATTCATTCAATTTGGTTTCACCGTGTTTGAATTGATCTGGGGGATGGATTTTCACACATACATGGCCACTATTTGCAAACTATTGGGCTGATGACCTTGTAGTCATTCATAAGATGCTTTCCACAAAAAGGCATGTTGTTGCAAAATCCGGTAGAGATCAAATTATTAGGATGGTCGAAATTTGATTTAACCTTTTAACATTTGGGTGGCCGTCATTCCGTTTCCGTCAAGATGGCGGCGATATAAAACATGACACTGAGGTGCCTTTTGCTAGTGCTACCTCTGTACCAAATTTCGTTCAATTCGGTTTCACAGTGTTTGAATTGATAGGGGGAATCGATTTGCACACATACTTGGCCACCATCTGCAAACTATTGGGCTGATGATCTAGCAGTTTGGTCAGAATATGCTTCCCACATAAAGATTTGTTGTAGCAAAATTTGGTAGAGACTAGATTATTAGGTTGGTCGTAATTACATTTTAGCCTTTAACTTTTGGGTGGCCGCGATTACGTTTCCGTCAAGATGGCGGTGATATAAAGCATGATACTGGGGTGGCCTTTTCTTGTGCTACCTCTGTACCAAATTTCGTTCCATTCGGTTTCACCGTGTTCGAATTAATAGGGGGAATCGATTTTCACACAAAGATGGCCGCCATCCGCAAAATATTAGGCTAATGACCTATTAGTTTGGTCACAGGATGCTCCCTCAATAATGGTATGTTGATGCAAAATTTGGTAGAGATCGGATGATTAGGTTAATCGTAATTTGATTTAAGCTTTGAATATTTGTGTGGCCGCCATTACGTTTCCGTCAAGATGGCGGCGATATAAAACATGACACTGAGGTGCCCTTTGCTAGTGCTACCTCTGTACCAAATTTCATTCCATTCGGTTTCACCGTGTTCGAATTAATAGGGGGAATCGATTTTGACACAAAGATGGCCGCCATCCGCAAACTATTAGGCTAATGACCTATTAGATTTGTCAAAGGATGCTCCCTCCATAAAGGTATGTTGTTGCAAAATTTGGTAGAGATCGGATGATTAGGTTAGTCGTAATTTGATTTATGCTTTGAACATTTGAGTGGCCGCCATTACGTTTCCGTCAAGATGGCGGCGATATAAATCATGACACTGAGGTGTCCTTTGCTAGTGCTACCTTAGTAGGGGGGTAGTGCCGATTCTGCTTCACTTGACACTCCTGTGCCCCATAAACCAATATGGCCGCCACGCGAAGTTGAATCATTTAAATAAACTTTTCTTTCGATTCCATGGTCGGAGTTTCGCGAATGACGTGTCGTAGGACTTGAGGTGACGCCCCTTTGCTATGGACCACTCGTTATACTTTTGAAAAAAAAAACTGTTTTTGAAAGTAGGTGATTGTTTGAAAACCAAACATGATACAATGTTGTGCAATGGCTCAAACAAACAGTCTTTATGTCCTTTATTTTTATAATAACACTTTTTTATTTTTTTTATATTTTTTGAAAACACTCGAATTTTGAAAATTCTATATTTTGGAAACTAGGAACTCTATAAAAAAACAGTTTGACGTAAATTAATGGTCCCTACCCCCTCTACCACCAAAATAAATTTCAAGTCTCTAGAATGAAAACCTGTGTAGTAGTGGGATGACACGGGAGCTGTCTCACTTAGCAAGTTGTGAGCCCCTGCGACCTTGGATTGGAAGGAGCCATGCTAGGAGGACGTGCATGGATTCGTTTTTTTCGTCTCGTTGCGCTCTTTACGGGAATGTAGGTGTCGAAAAGGTGAAAATCTGGAAACACTTTTTTTGGGGGGTAAAACCTTGATTTTAAACTTTTTGCTATATCTCGCGAACCAATCATGCTAGAGGCGTGTACGACGGGTCCAAGGACTCGGGGTGACGTTTTCTTTGCTATGGACCACTCTTTTTAATTTAAAAAGAAAATTGGAAACTCGATTTTGGGGTAAACACGTGTTTTTGTGATTTTTGCCGATATCTCACGAACCAATAACGCTAGAGACGTGTACTAGGTGTCCTAGGACTCGGGCTAACACCCCCCCTTTCAAATGTGGTAGATATTGTTTCCAAAAAATAATTCACAAAGGGCCTAACGCCATACATGTAGAAAAAACGTTTTCTTTTTCTTTACCTGTTTATAATGTTTATGAAGCGTGGTGGTTGAGAGAGACGATACGGCTGGGTGTGTGTGTTTCAACGAACCTGTCGCTGACCATGGTGGCTGTGTTCAATAGATTAATCGTTATTTCGACGGGTCGGCTTTTGACAGAGCGAGGGTGCCTTTTTTCACACATATTACCTTCGGCATGTAAACGGTGATGAGAACTTGGTTCTATGTTGGTCGAAGCGAGTACAGAAAACAAACTTGCCGAGGAGCAGGAGGTGAATGTCATTTGAGCTTATAGGAAGGCATTGATCTGACTTGACAACAGGTGCAATGGAAAAATGACAATGACGCTTGAAGGTGAAATAATCTGACCATCGTGGTGGCAGGGGAGTGCGAATTGCATGTGAACATGTGTGAAACCACATGTAGGCTAAACAAGTTACATCCTGTCTTGCTTCGTACGTGACAGAATGCGAATCCATGTGGAATTTGATACAACACAGGTGTTCGCTTGGGACGTTAGCTGTCCACGTGCACGATAACTGTTAACAAGTCACATCCTGTTGTGCTTCGTACGTGACAAAATGCAAGTTGACGTGAAATTTGATCTGCCACAGGTTGATCTGCCAAGCTAACCTTGGACGTTAGCTGTCCACGTGCACGATAAGAGATTGTTCAAAGCGTGGGAAAAAAAAGATTACACACGCAACGTAACATATATAAAGACATGTCGTTATCATTTCCACTCTCACTTAGGTGACTACCTTTGAACACACTGCGTTGCATGAAACCCCTGGTCTTGTTTAACAGTTTTGGTGTTGGTGGAAAATACTTAACCTTGTTGTGGGGTAGGTATATATTTATTCATTTATATATTTATTGATTTTTATATAAATACATGCAATTATTTATTGATTAGGTAATTAATGATTTTTTTTATTTATTTGCAGATAACCGGTATTGCCTACCTGTTGTGTGAGTGTGTGTGAGAACGATATTAAAGAAAGAGAGAAAGACAGACAGCTAGAAAAGGAAACTATATCCACACTAGCCCACGAGACGAGAATATAGCAAAGCATTACACGTCAAGGTGAGATTTGTTTTTTTATATAATATAACCTGTTTGATTTTGTTTTGTTTATGACATGCATAAACTATATGGAATTGATATACTTATGGAGGTTTATTTTATTTCTTTTTAGAGTGTTGGAAAATGCTTGACCTCTGTTGATAACCAGGAACGTGTGTGTTTGGAGCCATTGTCAAGCAGTCTACAGCTGAAAAGTCAGGTGAGAGTGTTCTTTCAAAATAATGTATTTTACTGCTGCGGATACGTTAACATGGGAACCCCTTGAGTCTTTTTTCAAATCGCGTGTGTGCTCTGGTCGTGTGGTCAATGTTAGAAAAAGTTTGATTCACAAAGTATTTTTAGAATCTTGTTTTGAAATTTTTAAAATTGAAATTTGCACAGCGCAAAGGTTGCATACGGCTTTAAAGGTGAATACAGAACTGGTGTGCGATTTCATATATAAAAAGAAGGACGTAGAGCATAAAGAGACATTTTATATTCGCAGTAAAATGCAAGAGCTTTTGATAGCCGATAATCTGAACGAGTGGTATCCAAGCCATGTGGTGAATGCCTTGCTATCAAAATTTGATAAATTGCAACAAGGACCGAGTGGTTTAGCGTTAGACAAAATTCACCATCTACAAATCAACATTTGTCATTTCAACCCGTTGAATGCTGGGTCTAGCTATATTAAAACACCACCAGCCATAGCTTCGAAAAAGGCTGTGGTGAATATAAAGAATTATGACAATGATTGCTTCCTGTGGTCTGTGGCCGCGTATTTGCAGCCAGCACAAGACCGTAATTGTTCTCGACCAGGAAAGTACAAGGCCAAGTTTAATGAATTAAAACAAACTTTAAATTTAACTTGAGTGTCGTTCCCTATGGACTTAACCGAGATCCATAGGTTTGAACAAGATAACCAGGACTTTTCGTTCATGGTGTATGGCCTTGACGGTGATGAGATTGTGGGTCCTCTTTATGCTACAAAAGAACCGAAATGACATCACATTCATCTTTTATATTTATCTGAGGGGGAGGTGAATCACGATTGCCTGATTAAAAGCTTGAGTAGATTGCTAAGCAGTCAAACGTCTAAGGATGGACATAAAACACATATTTGTGATCGATGCTTGCAATATTTTACAACCCCTACGATTTTAGAACGTCATAGGGTAGATTGTGTTACTCCGGAAGCGGTGAGATTGATATTGCCACAAGGGGACAAGGCTGTGTTAAAGTTTAAGGACATTCACAAGCGTGACACTTTTTCCCTATGTGGTATATGCAGATTTCGAAGCTCTCACTACACCAATGGCGGGATGTGAACCAGATCCCACCATCAGCTCAACCACACCCATTCAAAAACATGAACCCTTTGCCATAGGATTTAATGTGGTGTGTGCCTATGACCCCACGCAATCCGTTTACAAATACCGTGAGGGGCCAGATTGTGCCAAATGGTTTTTGGATGAACTTGCCAATTTGGCTCATGATGTACAGGAATTACTGGACCACCCAGTACCCATGAGCCTATCTCCAGAACAGCAGCAGCGGTATGAGCATGCCACGACATGCTGGGTAGTTTATTGGCTGAGGAATAACCCACCCACCAAGGGAAGATGATTTAAAAAAAAGGAAGTAGGTTTTGGATTGGAAAAAAAGGATAGAAAATGGGAGGAGAGTCCCACAAAATTAATAAGTTTAGCTTTAAATACCTTTAGATGCAGTTGCCACTGAAAATTAACTCTTTGATAGCTAAAGTAGGTGCGAACTTGGTCGAAGCTGACGGGAACCGCAGCTAAGACTTGGGCAGTTTGCCAGAGAAAGGCTTTAGTGTATTTCCTCCCAAGCACGAATAAGACTACTATAGGGAAGGGTGATAGTCTGGCAAGACAAATAGTAAAAGCTTTATTGAGTATGAACGAGGGCATAAACCTAGGAAGAGCTAGGAAAGCCAGGATCTTGCCTAACTGTAGTATCAGAGAAATGATGAATCCAAAACCAAATATTTAATTTATTAAACAATGCAAAGAAGTTTGAGGAAATTAACAATTATGTAATATAATTTTGACAAACATAGTTCATTTGAACTTTTTAACAAATGGGGTCGCAGACCTCTCAACATTAAACGTTTGCTCCAGGCAATTGACAATTTACAAGGTTTCAAACCTTACATGTTTCTAAAATCTTTATAAGATTTAAACAAATAAACAATGAAGTAATTAAAGTTTGAACGTGAATTGGAGTACAAAGAGTGCACCTTAAGAAATTCTTGAGAGAATGTTCTAGAGAAAGTGACAACTTCGAAAATAACAATAATAAAAACATGAAAAATAAGATAGAAGTTCGTAAAACTTCTTATATTTATACAGAATTAATGTTGGTGGTTAGTAGAAGGTTGAGGAAAGATCATTGGGATATAGGATCAATGTTCATGGCCGTATTTAATGTAAACGAACGATCGCGACGCGGTAGAAAAGTGGAACAAGCACTGATTATCACTATAGTCTGTAAAGATTGATGCAAAGTTCACTGTAGAAACTCGAAAGTTCATGAGAAAGAAAGTTTTTACAATGCTGAAAAGAACTGGTTGCACTAGGTAGGCGAGAGTCTATTGCTGGAGAAAATGGTGGATTACAGTTAAATGCGCCATAGAACATCCCAACGGTGGACGAAAGTTAGCTATTGCAGTAATTTAAGGAAGATTCCTCATTTTAACTAGTATTTTCACAAGTGAGTGAAAAATACCTGACGGCAAGCCTCGCAGATAGAGTACCAGATCTGGAAAGTTCCAGAACGATCTTTATAGAAGAATGGAGTCAAAGTTAATCCAGCGGAGGAACTAGCTTTATAATTATAGACAGCGGGTATTAGGTAATATCCCACGTAGTGAGAGGATTTCTCATTTGAATAGCTTAAGCAAAGCTCTTTTTTTAGTAAAGTTGGCTTATACAAGCAAAAGCTCAACATGGCAAATCCCACGAAGAATGATTTTTGCCCCAAAGTAAATAATTTCACACTGTCTATAAAAATATCATTAAAAGCACGTGGAAGTTAAAACCATGAAGATGAGGTTGAAACTTTTAAAATGGTACTTATCTTGATTTCATGTTGAAGGCGAAATTTCCCTGGATGACAACTACCTTGCCAACATGGCGTAGAAGAGAGTGTGCCTCTTGGTTTGAGGCTAGCTCGAGAGGAGCTTTAACTGACCGAGTCAACTGCCGACTGAGAAGTGAGACCAGCTCAACGGAGCACGGAGGGTCCAAGGAAGGGGAAAAGAGTGGGGGGTAGGAGACAAAAGGAGAACATATAAGCATTGCCAATGTTACAACAAAAAATTGATCTTCTCTTGCTGAGCCGGTCTTTAAAGAGTTGATAACAGATGATACTAGCGCAGCATGGTGAGTGAAGAAGTAGACGTAGTCCTCTTGCTCAAGGAGAAAATAGCTGGCGATGGCAGTAAAATCTGGTAGCCAGATGGAGAAGGAATTCCTCTTGCGCGAGGAAGAGTTGAAGAGCTTCAGAGATTCGCTGCTAGATGACGCTAGGTGAGTCAAAGAATATATATCTGGAACAGACTCATAAAAGATATAAGCGACCTGAACCCCTAAGAGAAAACAGAAGATCACTGTTGGTGTTTGACAAAGAGGAAGGAAATAACATGCAAAAGCATTGAAAATTATAATCTCTGGTACCGTGTATTCCAAGAATACACCATACTGGGAGGGACAAACACCAACAGGGAACAAATAAGCAATTAAACATTTAAGAGTAATAAAGTAATTGAAGAGAAGTGGTCTTATGATCTGACCATTAGTGGTCAAAACTATGACCACCCTGACTCTCCCATCTCTTCCAGGATAACACTCGGTCACTCTACCCGAGATCCAGACTAAGGGGGGAAAAACTTCCTTAACTAAGACCAAGTCCCCCACTTTAATGTCGGGACTGGAAAGAAACCACTTCTGCCTCCGTTGCAAGGAAGTTAAATATTCCAAGTTCCATCTCTTCCAAAAAGAATTACGGAGGGCTTCAAGTTTACGCCAAGCGATAGGTAAATCAGAATCCCTGAAAGAATTAGGAAGGGGAGGAGGGGCAGAGAGAGAAGTGCGTGTAAGGAAGCGACCAGGTGTAAGTGGAAGGAGGTCATCAGGGTCATTAGAAAGCGGAGTTAAAAAACGAGAATTAACAACATCTTCCATCACAAAATAACTAGAAGCTGAGGGAAATAAAGCACTAGTAAAGATTGCGATACGATGAGAAAGAAGAATTGACAAGTTTAAACAAAGCATATAGAAACAAGTACATCTATTCAGGATAAGAATATACCAAATAAACAAAGAAACTATGCGAGTAGAAAGCAAGAACGCCATAGGTAACAAACTAGTAGCCATAAACAATGACCTCAAGTTATAATGAGTATCAAAGGGGTTACTCAGAAAAATACTTAAGTCAGCGAGGAACGTGACATAACAAGTATGAATGCAAAAACACATCGAATGTAACGACGAGAAAAAGTAAGTTTGTTCATCAATGAACATTAAGATCGCAAAATATGTAAGCAAAGTGAAATACATGAGCGCGTGAGAAATACGCAACGAAGTTTTGAAACAAGGATCGAAGCAGTTGGAGAATACGAGCGTGAGTAAGTGAGAGACATAAGCAAGCACGGCCTTGACACACATAGTACAGCGAGATAAGGCATATAAAGAGCTGAAAGAGTCCTTAACTGGAACAAGTTTATTATGGGAAGTAGGTGAACGGCTTCTGTACTTGCAGGAGCGACTCACTAGACAATGCATGGCAATCAGCCAAAGTTGAGATAAGAGAAACTTGCTTTGAACTTTGGCATTCGTACAGAAAATAAACAACAACTTGGCGTTATTCGGGCTTGTATACAAACAAGTTTGAAAAACAAGATGTTCAGTAAAGAACATATAGCCTACTTTCTCCTAAATGCATGGGTATTGTTATAACTCTTTGTCCTTTTCAAGGAGTATGATTGAATGTTGGTTGTAGTAGCTTGTTGAAATACAACGTGCTATAGGGATATTAAACATGAATATGAGGTGCCCTTTGCTAGTGCTACCTCTGTACCAAATTTCGTTCAATTCGGTTTCACCGTGTTTGAATTGATAGGGGGAATCGATTTGCACACATACTTGGCCACCATCTGCAAACTATTGGGCTGATGTTCTTGCAGTTTGGTCAGAATATGTTTCCCACATAAAGATATGGTGTTGCAAAATTAGGTAGAGACTAGATTATTAGGTTGGTCGTAATTACATTTTAGCTTTTAACATTTGGGTGGCCGCGATTACGTTTCCATCAAGATAGCGGTGATATAAAACATGACACTGAGGTGCCCTTTGCTAGTGCTACCTCTATACCAAATTTCGTTCCATTTGGTTTCAGCGTGTTTGAATTAATAGGGGGAATCGATTCTGACACAAAGATGGCCGCCATCCGCAAACTATTAGGCGAATGACCCATTAGATTGGTCAAAGGATGCTCCCTCCATAAAGGTATGTTGTTGCAAAATTTGGTAGAGATCGGATGATTAGGTTAATCGTAATTTGATTTAAGCTTTGAGCATTTGTGTGGCCGCCATTACGTTTCCGTCAAGATGGCGGCGATATAAAACATGACACTGAGGTGCCTTTTGTTAGTACTACCTCTGTACCAAATTTCGTTCCATTCGGTTGCACCGTGTTCGAATTAATAGGGGGAATCGATTTTCACACAAAGATGGCCGCCATCCGCAAACTATTATGCTGATGACCTATTGGTTTGGTCAAAGGATGCTCCCCCCATAAAGGTATGTCGTTGCAAAATTTGGTAGAGATCGGATGATTAGGTTAGTCGTAATTTGATTTAAGCTTTGAACATTTGTGTGGCCGCCATTACGTTTCCGTCAAGATGGCGGCGATATAAAACATGACACTGAGGTGTCCTTTGCTAGTGCTACCTTTGTACCAAATTTCGTTCAATTCGCATTCACCGTGTTCGAATTGATAGGGGGGGACAGACATTCAGAGTACACACACTCACACACAAACACACACACAGACACACACACACACAGACTCACACACACACACATACACACACACAGACAGACACACATTTTTCGCCCTGTGTTGATCTCATAAGTCTACTTTCATTTTTTGCAAAAATTGAAAGTAGGCTAACAAGCAGCTCAAAGTACACAAACAACACTTGTTGAATCAGCTGTAACTTAAAGCAGATATTCAGGTTGGACGGCATACAGTCAATCGTAACTTGGACGTGAAAAAACAATTTAAAGCTATATGAAATAGAGTAGGAAATCAATTTCGCATAATTGAGAGGATCACGGAATCCGACAATTTTCGACAGGAAAAAGCTTGATTCTTCCGAAATAGGAAGAGAAGCCGGGACATTGAGAAGAAGGTTATGCATAAGAATAGTTATTCTTGATGTTAGGGAATTCAGATTTTCAAGCGGTTTCAAAAGCGGCTTGTGAGGAAGGGGGGAGGAGCCGGCCGTGGCCATCCTTCTAAATAACGAAAGAAGTGAAACATAGCTTACAGCGAAGTGATGGAGACTGATAGCCATGGTTTTACACAAGGGGAAGATAGTTTTCGAGAAAGAGTTCAAGCAATTACCTGCTATAAAAAATGACATGAGAAGGTAAACGAAATAACACAAAGCAAGGCGAACTTGAATTGCTATCTTGTGCGGGAAGAAGGAAAAACCATTTAAACAACTTACAGAGGTAGTGTAGTTGTTCACGATAAGACATCGTTTCAGCAAGTGTTTTTCAAAAATATTGAGATCTGAAACATGAGCGTTCTCTTTTTCAGAAATGGGATTTATGTCAGCTGTAACGAAATGACATTGCGCTTTGGTTTGAACGCTGGTATGTTTGATTTCACCAGTAATAACCCAACCAAAATCGGTGTCTCTGGCGACCACGGTTGAAGATAACTTGCGTGTTTGTTTGCGAATGCACTTCCAAAAAACATTGGCACTGAAAAGTACATCAATGGGACCTTGAGCATTAAACTGAGGATCAGCTAACCTTAAGTGCGAGGAAATGTTTAAACCGGAAGTATTAATACAGCTGCTAGGAGTGTCTTTACCAATACTGGTAAGAATGAGTCAGTTTAAATTAAGATTGGTGTTTCTTTGGCAAACGTCTCTGATTTTCAATTTTGAAGACTGCAAGACTTGAGTTTTCAAATTGTCAATGCCGGTCACATTGATAGAAGTAGGCGATGACGAAAGACCTAGTTTTTTAATCAACGATTGCGAAACAAAGTAATGAGTTGAAGCGGAATCGAGAAGACCACGGGTTCTAAACCAATTTCCAAATTTATCTTGGATTTCGAATTGTACAGTGGTCAAAAGGGTTTGCGCACTGTGAGAAGTTTCGGCGTTAGAGATGCAGGAAGAAGCATTAGTTTGTTCGGAGCTGCTCTGCATGGAGCTTGAAGAGACAGGTACTGATGACCTCGATTTATCATGAACGTGCAATAAAGAATGATGCGGTTTTCTGCAATGGAAACAGAGATTTGATGACGTACATTTTGAAGAAGAATGCTTAGGTGACAAGCAGTTGAAACAATGTTTGCTATTGAAGACAAACTTCCTTCGATCTTCGACAGACAATTCATTAAAGGATTTGCACAAATACAATGTGTGAAGCTTTTTACAGAGCGTGCATTTTAACGATTTGTTGAGCGGCCTGATTTGTTCTCTTGCATGATTGAAAGAAGAACGGGGTTGCTTGTTCTCGACAGATGGGGGCTGATGTCCCTTTGAAGAAGCAAGTTTTTCTTCAAAAATTTGACACTGATCATTCGTTTCGACCTTTTCGCACTGAAATGCGAGTGCTGTCAGGACTTGGCATCGGCTGTTAAGAAACGAGATTAAGTGTTCGAAGGAAAATTCTTCCTTGCGAGCGAGTTCAATTTCCCAAGCCTTTAAAGTTGAAAAATCGAATCTTGATGTAGCCAGATGAATGAGTATGGTGTCCCATGTTTGGACAGGCTGCTTAAGTTGGTATAATGCTCTGACATTTAACTGTATAGAGTCTACGAGGTCTCTTAAAGAGGTGACGTCATTAGGTTTGACGGCTGGTAGGTTGAAGAGACAGCGTATGTGGCGAGCTACACTCAAACGTAAATTGCCATATCTCTCTTTAAGGAGATTAAAGGCGATGTGGTAGTTGTCTGCGCTTAAAGGCAGTGACTCCACTAAGGCTAAGGCCTCACATTCCAAAGAAGTACGGAGGAAGTAGAATTTATGAATATCGGGGATCTCGGTATTTTCATGAATTAGGGAGCAGTAAAGTTCGTAAAAAGAATACCATTCACCTTCCTTGCCTGAGAAGTGCGGTAGGCTTATCTTAGGAAGTAACGGTTTCGGTTTGTTCTTGTGAACTGAAGCGGGTGCGAACTGGGCCGGATTGATGACCCTAGTGTCCGGTTCTGAGATATTGCGGATCAGTGGGTGGGCCTTTGCAATCCCTTCAAAGTACAAGGGTTCGACCTCGTCCCGATCCGATTGAAGTTCTGGGCAAGCGGATTCAATCTCGGTTTGAATTTGATCATAATAATCATAAGACCGTTCGTACAAATTAAGGCGATGTGTTAAGATATCTATATCACACTCGGCGGGATTTAATTTGTTGATAAAATTTCTGAATCTAGTGAGTTCCCCTTTATAGGAAGAACGTCTAGCAATGAGAGTTTCATCTTTTTCAGTAGGAGCCATGATAAAGAGAATAAATTGAAATACAACTCACGAAACTGTAGAACCTTGGAGATGCTGTCAAGTTTGCAGCAGCGAATGGGTAGAAAGAACGGGACACACCAAAGGAGACAGGAGCGGCCTCTTTCCCGTTCACAGGCTTTGCATGATGTAGTTATAGCTGAAAAATCCAAAGCAGATATTAATAATTTGCAGAGTATTGTCAAACGACACTTTTTTTTTAAGAAAAAAGAAAAAATGGGCTCTCCCGGGTTTCTGGTACCAAACTTTGGGTAGTTTATTGGCTGAGGAATAACCCACCCACCAAGGGAAGATGATTAAAAAAAAAGGAAGTAGGTTTTGGATTGGAAAAAAAGGATAGAAAATAGGAGGAGAGTCCCACAAAATTAATAAGTTTAGCTTTAAATACCTTTAGATGCAGTTGCCACAGAAAATTAACTCTTTGATAGCTAAAGTAGGTGCGAACTTGGTCGAAGCTGACGGGAACCGCAGCTAAGACTTGGGCAGTTTGCCAGAGAAAGGCTTTATTGTATTTCCTCCCAAGCACGAATAAGACTACTATAGGGAAGGGTGATAGTCTGGCAAGACAAATAGTAAAAACTTTATTGAGTATGAACGAGGGCATAAACCTAGGAAGAGCTAGGAAAGCCAGGCATTGCGGTTTTGTGTCACTTAACCAGCGCCATGCCGAAGCGAACAATGTCTACATGCCTGATTATTCACCAGACAAACCAGAATCGTACTTAATGTACTATGACGTGAATAATTTGTACGGTTACGCCATGAGTCAGCCTTTGCCCTATGGGAAGTTTGCTTGGCTGACAGAGAAACAAGTGTCAGAATTTGATGTGATCAAGGCTAGCCAAAAAACAGGCCGTGGATATGTGCTAGAAGTGGATATTGAATATCCCTCATCCTTGTATGATGAACATGCCGATTTCCCATTCTGCCTTGAGCAAATGGTTCCCCCTGACAGTAAAGGGAAAATTGAAAACTCATGGGCACACTTTACAACAAAAATCGGTATGTGTTACATATCCAAATGTTGGTGCAATGCCTTGCCCAAGGCTTGGTGTTGAAGAAAATCCACAGGGGTATTTCGTTTGCTCAAAAAGCATGGCTTGAGCCATACATGAGACTCAACACAGAGCACCGACAAATGACAACACAGCAGTTTGAAATTAATTTTTTCAAATTAATGAACAACTGCAACTATGGCAAGTCCATGGAGAATGTCCGCAAATACCGTGACATTAAATTGGTGAATGTCTGGGAGGGGCGGTGGGGTGCCCGGCGGTACATTGCCAAGCCAAATTTCAAATCGATCAACATTATCGATGAGGATTTAGCTACTATTGAAATGAGTAAGACCAGCGTGACCATGGATAAACCCATTTACTTGGGTGAAGTCATTTTAGACTTTTCTAAATCGGTCATGTATCGATTCCACTATGAGTTTTTTTAAATTTTTTTGATTGGTTAATAGTGTGATTATTTTAACGCTGTACAAAGTTGAGTTTTTTGTAAATATGAAATAAGTAAGATTTTTAGTAGCTTTTTTTCTTTTTGTTTTGAAATGGTAAAATGGTAAACTAAAAAAGTTCTTTTGGGATGAGTGTGCATGTCGAGAATGTGCTTTTGGGAAAAAATTAAGTGGTTGTGTTTGTTTCCAAAGACAGGTGTGAATGTATGAGTGGAGAGAGAAAGCTGGTGTGTATGGTTGACCAGAGCAAACACGGTGAGGTAGGGTGGGTGGGGAGGGGGGTAAATGGTCACTTATATACTCATTTTGTTTTCAATGGTTTAGTTTTCTTTGAAACGGGGCAGACAATAGACATTATTTTTGTAAAAACAGTCTTACCTGCAGTAGTCGTAGACCTCGACGTTTCTCCAAACACCCATAGACACATTGCAGCATCGCCATGGTCAAGCACTTGCATCAACATCATTGTCAAATCTCAACTTTCAACATACACCAAATGGAAAAATGTGAAAACAGCAAAATGGAAAATCCATGTTTCCATATCACCAAAAAGAAAAACGCAAAACTTAAAACGGACATTTTTAAAAACTGAAAATGGCCATGTGTGAAATTTGAAAATTCAAAAACTTTAAACGGACATTGTTTAAAATGTGTCATCAACAAACTGGAAAAATCCATATCATCAAAAACTCAAAACTTGAAACAAACTTTTTTTAAATCTGTAAATTGCAAAATGACAAATGGCAGTGTGTGAATTCATCATGTGTGAAATGTGTAAAAATGAAACATAAGCTATCAACATCACGATTTCTTAAAATTAAAAATAACAAAACATCGTGCTCTGGTAAACCTTTGGTTTTATTTCATAGTTATAGTGAATTGACAAAAGAAATATAGAATACAAACAAATCCCAATTCCTCACTCCTCAATGTTTATGTCCATGCATCATCAACTTTCCTTTCATAGCACTCATGACAATTAGGGCTGCCATCTTTTCATCCACTGAGGCATCACTGGATGTGAAACGTTGTTTAGCTTTCTTCAATAACAAATCTGTCACATGTCTTAAAGCAGGATGACTATGGCGATAAGAAAGGTCATGTTCCTTGTATGCATGATCTAAAAGATTAATGGGTACATGACCACGTTGTAAACGTTTTTCGAGACGAGTTCCAGGGCCGCAAAAACGATAACCTGGAAGATGGATTTCGAAAGGTAGGTATTGAATCACTTTGTCAATGACGCCATTGCCAGTACAGGTCTGGCATATCCTTTTCCATGGATGGTAAAAAGGTTTGGTCTTCCTCCTCCTCTGTGGACGATGTTTGTGTTTGTTGTTGTTTTTGCTTTTTCTCGCCATGACACCCGTGAAATGATTCAACAAAGTCTTTACATGGACTTTTATGACCATGATACAGTTTCACTAGCTGGCAAGTCGCATACTGACGCATAGACGGTATTTTTGCCATGGCCACTTGCTTATGGTGATCGTAATCCGTACAGTGTTGCAGTTCTTTCAACACAGGGTCTTGAGTCCATGATTTTGGTACATGTTGCCAGATTTCTTTCACTGCGTTGGCGGCCACATTATAATGAACGACTTGGGGAGCACCAAGAGTTCCTCTTTGGTAAAACTGTCTAGTTTCTTTTTGCACACAAAGAACTTGCCAATGGCTTTGTCCGTAGCATTGCCTTTCTCCATGGTATCACGTGCTGTAGATGTTTACACGTCGCTTGTAGAAATCTCACTGGCGTCATTCACAGGTAAATCTTGAGTTATAATTTTGTTCAACAACTCCCAGCAGGCATGGGTGGTTAACCAATGAAAGAGATGCCACGCATGCGATAGGGCTGTATGGGTAATGTTGCCACAGGAACAAGTATCCATGAGCGTTTGCAGGGAGGGGCAGCCCAACTCCATGAGGTCGATACATTGGCAGTAAGACGCCAAAAATGGTTGCAACCATTGACGTTTTTCATTACCTTTCACAAATACCACATTGGCCGAGGACAAGTGTGCTTTAATGACCACGTCCAAATATTTATAGGAAATGGTTCCCTGATTCCAGTCTAGTTGCCTATGATTTTCAATCCACTGGGTTTGTTTACGGTCTTTTTCACACAACAAATCAAAAGCATGGGGTGGTTTAAATAGCAAATGCGTAGCTTGCGATATCCAAAACGTGGTACAATCGATCATGGCCACTTGTTTAAATATAAATTTGTTGTCACCAATTTTAAACCCTTGGCAATCCACAATGAGTGTGCGCAACATGTTGACGCTTGCCTGGACCAAGTTCAACTGACGACTGACTGACGATCAGGTGTGATCATGTCATGGACTTACCTGCCATGCTAGTTTCAAATTGAGGTTAGGGTAGGACAGGGGGGAAATGCAAAAATTAGAATTTAAGAATTACATCATTTTATTATCATAACACGTCTTACAGGCTTTTCTCATTTTTGGATAAGGACGATGGCAACTGATACAACAATATAGTCTCTTGTGTTTGTAACGTCCATAACACCGATGATGTCCCAATGTCTCTAAACTAGGCGTTTTTGATGGTGAGCTGGTCACTGAAGCACCATGGACACCATACGGTCCACACGTATCGTAACTTTTTTTTTCATCACCCAGAGACACAAGTGAGGGATAGCTTGAATGACAGGGTATATTTCCCAATTCCATTCTCCACAGGTAGGGGCAGGTGGGTGACCAGCGATGATGTTCCTGCATGGGTTCATCGCCCTCCTGCCATTGGTCTATGATGATGGGACAAAAGGCACATTTCACTTCATCTCTTGTTTTTAAATAGTAGAATCCAACGGCCGCCAAGGCTTGAGGGTTTATGAAAGGCACTGGCCATGTGGCAAAAGTCTTGAAACGTTGTTCCTCAGAGTTTAAATTCATGGATGTAACGTCTCTTGAGGCTTAAAAGCAAGACATGACTGAGCGGCTTGACGTGGGTTGAGCTGTTATTTATACACTCGTCACTTGGTTGGACAGTGGATAATAGTTGACTTGTTTGTGATGAATAATCAAACAGTAGGCCGTCGTATTGGCTGGTACATTGTCATGCGTTTCAAAATCTAGTCGAATGTCGATATTGCATGGCTTGACAGACTCTTCCAGGTAAGAACAGTCAAAAACAATCAGTGGTGCTCTTGCCTTAAACGCTTGGGGTAGTAGCATGGGGCCGTTCTCTTTTTGATAATACGACCACTTAATTTAGAAAACAAGTCGTACAGGGGGCCAAACTTATTTTTTGAAAAATCCAAATCCAGTCCTTCATAGGGAAACACAGCTCCGTTGAGGAAAAGACGTGCATTTCTCAATTGCAGGTGATCAAATTGCGTGGCATCTTTGGTTTGTTGATACTTGCGATTCGTTTGAAAACCTACGATCAGGTAGAGATGTCTCTCTGTATAGCGAGCTGTTTTTACAGACCAACTGTGTGTGTTGGTGGTGGGCAATAGCGGATACTCATGGAGTGCCCAGCTTCTAAATTCCATGGGTAGAGGCATATCTCTCATTACCATTTTTAGTGTGTCCAGTTTTTTGCTATCTTCAAGGGTCACATGAGGCACTTTCCATAGCAAGCGTTGTAGTTGAATTTTTGAATCGATGGGGGCATTGTCGGCTCCCTTGAGTGCATTATTATCACTCCTGTCTCTCACTAGATAAAGCACTTGCCTTGCGTTGACCACAATGCGTTGGTGATCTTCGGCAAAGCCTAAAATCAGTTTAAGAGGTAAATATCCAGTAATGGTCCCATCGGTGTGTACCATCCAGTCATTGGTCGAGTCGGACACCAACCTGCCATGCAAAGTGTTTTACCTTCTTCCTCACTATAAGAGGGGTATAGTTTCATGACATTGGAAATGCCCACATTTCGAGTGCTATCCACCACGATATCGTTAATGACATACCGCACTTCAGAAAACAGAAAGGCCAAACCATGGTTGGCCAACTTGGATGTGGTGGGTGTAGAGCCATCGGCTTTGGTGAGCCGACCTTCAATCTGAATGACACTTTCATGCGGTAGGGTGTAAATATCTTGGTTGTTGATAACAAATTGAATTTCATCATTGTTATTGAGTCCAGGTGTTTGAGCTTGATAGGAATGGAGATCAATTCTTACCACTCCTGGTTGCTCCTCGATGCGGTTCGCTATCTCTAGGATAGAATTCATCATGAGGGTTGACGTGGTAACCCAAATGCTGTAAAATCTGCTTGCCTTGAGATGTTAACGTGTATTCACGTGGCAAACAACTAACACCATTCCTAGACGGTGTTGTTGCTTTATACACAAACTTCATAGTGGCTTTAGCACCAACTTGTAAGTCACCGGTGTGGTAAAATCTAGATCAATGAGTTGTTGATCTCTATTGATCAGTCTTAATGTTATATTACTAATACTATCGACAGTCACAGAATGAAAAAGCACCACTGGAAGGTTTTCACGAATAATATACCCATTGGTCGATGTCACAATAAAGTCATAAAGCGAATGCGATGGTTCTTGAATGGTGTACACTTGGCTAATAATATTACACGTCACCGACACATGATGGTCCTCAATGAATTTCACTTCATGGTCCGAATCATGTTTTTTGTTGGGCTCCAACACACGTGGTTTAAATCCTAGTAATGGGCCAATGAAATCGGGGTGTGTTTTAAAGTCAATGTTGAAGGTAGAGAAAATACTGCAGCGATGAGTGTTAGTATTTCCTACAAGTTCAAACTTGTGCGTTCCATCGAGAAATGACTTTAAACCATATTGATTGATCAACACCACATAAATGTGTTCATAAATGTCATCGATCGTGTATCCACCAGAGTTCAGGGTGAGCACAGAATCATCATAGTAAAACTTGTTGTTCACATTTTCACGTATGTTGTATATTCGATTGTACGTTTCAAGAGAAACAAGTCCTAAACCATAGGGTTTTTCACTCAATTCGATAGGCGGGTAAAAGTCTAGGCTGACTTCAGGTCCACGTCCATGCAGTGTAAAAGTTTTACTTTCTGCCGACATACTGGTGGCGTTTTTGCATATGCTGTGTCTTATATAAAAAAAAATCACAAACGCCCACACGGTTGGCTGTTAAACGTTTGCTCACGTTTCACATTATAATATATCTTGATCCTGTTTCCAAAATAGGTCACTAGTTCCATGGGCGGAGGAAAATTCCCAAAACTGTCAAAGTACCATACCATGAATCCCTCTTTGACATAAGCTACATAATGCGTTCCTGGTCCTCGGTGATCATCCAAATTGACAACAGCACATTCCTGTTTCCAGGGTCGTGGGGGTAATTGGTTTCGCATAAACACACCTCGAAAATGAGAAAGCTTTAGTTGTTTAGCATAGCTTTCCACTTGTTGATGCGTCAGGGCATGTCTTGCTATGGATGAGTTTTTTTTTTTTTAATATTTCGAAATGGTGAAATCCCAAATCTTTGTTGATAAAAGGCTGGCTTTAAATTGGCATTTCTAGCCCCCATGGCAATCGCTTCCATCGTTTCATTGTGTCGCTGACGTTCTTTGAGTTGTTGCTTGCCCTGCTGCGCGGCTTTAATGGTTTTCGCCACTGCACTGGCACCGCCCAAAAGTGAACCCAGAGCAGCCAGACCGGCAAATAATGCAGGTAAAAATCCGGCTCGTTTGGGGACGGGAATCACTCGCCCTTGGTTTGAAACCTGTCGCCGACGTTTTGGAATAACATGTCTCTGTGCTGCTCGAAGGGCTTTCCTTATGGTCAATACATTATTTTTTCTTTTCTTCTTTCGCAAGGGCTTGTCCACGAATGTTGTAAGCCCAGGCTTTGCCAAGGACAAAGTCCTTTTTTTAGTCTTTCTCACTGCATACCTTTGTTTCACCATGATGATAATGACCAACAACCTTTCACAAGAAAGTTTAAATCACAACTAACGTCAGATGGTTATTTCATGGCTGTATATTCCAATTCCACATAAAGTGGGAAATCGTTTATGGTTTTTCCCGCTTGCTTTTCATCCCATGTCAACATGAGATGAAGGGATAATTCGTCACCTGCATTGACCATTTCATGGTTATGGATCAACATCCTATGACCATTTATCTTTATTTGTAAATGGTTCTCATCAGGTATGGCATATTTGATGTGAATGGTTCCATCATAGTGTAATCGATAGTGGCTTAAACCCGAAGCAAGCACATAGGTCAAGTGCTGATCATGGACTAGCGGTAAATGGTTTCTGTCATTCACAGGTTTTTCATTTGTCAGATACACTAAAAATACAGATGGGATAAATTTATAAAGCCTTTTCATTTCATAGGTCATGTAACGCTTGGTACAAACATCGTCTTCGTCTTGTGGGTCTTCCACGTGAATAATCCGATGGTGATTAGCGCTATAGCCATTCACCGTAAGTTTGGGCACTTTGTCATAAAACTCATACACTTTGTTATCCACATACTTTTTCGTAGTAACGTCTGTAGACACTTCAGGATGTTTTACATTGGTTAACCGCTTTCCCTTAAAGTCATAATCTCCCTGTTTTGTGCGTGGCACTACTGACCTATCCACATAGTGTTTATTAGCAGGATCTGTTTCCTGTTTAGGATCATGTATGGGGACAGGCCTAGCTTTGGCCATCAACGCACGTCCAAAGACATCCATCGTCAACCTGTAGTACCAGTCTACTGTTTCTATGACAAGGTTCGGTATCCTGTATATAGACAGCCTGCTAGCCTGTCTAAGCCTTAGTTGAAATGAAGATTAGTAAGCAGCAAGAGTCATTCCCCGTGGGGGACATGGTTTCCCATCTCTGTCCCACATCACGTGAACAACGCCATGGTTCACTGTTTTCATCTTCCATTCGCTGCATCATTGTGGGGCCTTCCGGCTGTGGAAAGACTAATCTTTTGCTAACGCTCATCACAGCGCCCAATGGTCTGCGTTTTCAAAATATTTATATTTTTGCAAAATCTCTCTACCAACCCCTCTACGTGTTTCTGGATCAAGTCATGTCTGGATTACAAAAAGAGAATATGGGTTATTTTATATTTTCCATGCAAGAAAATGTGATTTCACCGGATGAAGTAAAGCCTGATTCACTCATGATTTTCGATGATGTATCCAATGAACGTCAAGGCATCATTCAAAGCTATTTCAGCATGGGTCGACACAAACATATCGATTGCTTCTATCTTGGGCAAACGTATTCTAAAATGTCCAAACAGTTGATTCGTGACAATGCCAATGTCATTGTTTTATTTCGTCAGGACGAGAGGAATAGTCGTCACATTTATAATGAACATGTGAATCCGGATATGACCTTTCAAATGTTTACAGAATTGTGTGCCAAGTGCTGGAACACTCAACGTCATGCCTGTTTAGTGATTGACAAACAAAGTGAACAAAGTGAAGGCCCTGTCTCATTCCCCATCAAGTCATTGGTCAAACCACCATGGCTTTAGCAGAGAGTCAATTGAAAAAGCATATTATTAGAGCAAAAAATACTATTCGCCAAAAGTTTCGTCAATTGAAACAATCACGTGCAAATCATGCTTTGTTTATTCAACAACATTTAGCACCTCCACTAAAAGCCATGTTGAAACCCTCTTTCAAGCCATCTGAAACGCTACCCACCGTTTCACAAGCCACACAGACGCTGCACGAGGACCTTGAGGAAGAGGAAGAGGAACAGGAAGATTTGACTAGTGTTAGTGAAGTTGAGAATGAGGAGGAACAAGTGTTTACGCCTCAAAAAAAGGCCGCACCACTTGCAGAGTTTTTGAGAAAAAAGAAATCCTTGGCCATGGTCGAAACACCTTGCCCTTCCAAAGCGTCTCCGTTTTCACATCTCTTGGCCACCCCTCAACATAAAGCTCAACAGAAAACCATTTTAATAAAATATTATGGATCAACATTGGAACCCTATTTCACCGATCTATTTATTGGAAACACAGATACCACGTATGGTGTTCGCTATGAGGATGATAGTTTTAAAATTGGCGATTCATCCATTAAATTTGCTCGTACTAAAGCTGTGATTAAAAACATCAACTATAAATTAACGCCAGGACTGTTAAAGCTGCTCTTTTCTCGTACCCCCTCTTCCCATGATTATACGTCTGAGGATCTTAACAAATATACATCCATTTTATTGGATACCCATGCCCACAAAAGACAGTATGATCCCACGCAACAAGTGAATGCCAATATATCTCAAAAATAGAAAACCATCATTGCAAAAATGTTTCCCACCAGTCAAAGTACTCGTCGTAAAGTGTCCACTTCGGGAGTGACATTTAAACCATTAAAACCCCTTGTGAATGTTACCTACTGGCACAATCCCAATAAGCTCGTCCAGCGGCTTCAGTTGTTGCATGCCTCACGTCAAGCTGGCCACACCGGTCACGATTGGGAAATTCAAGAAATTAAACAAGAACTTCGAAATGCCAAAATTATTGTTTAAGCCCTCACCCATTAAAATGGGTATTGCTCACGAGTTGCATCGCCCAGCTAGGCGTCACTATCAGCGACTCAAGGTGATTTCACGAGGTGTGGATGATCTCTGGCAGGCTGACTTGGTTGAAATGATACCCTATGCTAGCGTTAACGACGGTGTACGCTATATGTTGACCATCATTGATGTCTATTCCAAAATGGCCTTTGTTGAACCTGTGCGTCGCAAGTCTGGTCCACTAGTTACCAAGGCCTTTCAACATATTATTCAACACTCCAAACGTCAACCTCAGCTGCTACAAACCGACCAGGGGAAAGAATTTTTCAACAAGGACTTCTCCAGTTTTCTCAAATCTAAGGATATTCACTATTACACCACGTACAGCAATCTCAAAGCCAGTGTGGTCGAGCGATTCAACCGAACATTGAAACCCATATGTGGAAAGCGTTTACCGCTCAGGGCACGTATCGCTGGTTGGACATGTTACCTGAGCTAGTATCACGTTACAATGACACCAAACATAGAACGATTGGGACCAAGCCACGCCTCGTGACCAAAAATATTCAGCGATTGGATAAACGTCACGTCACCGACTGAAAATTGGGGATTTTGTTCGTGTGAGCAAATTTAAGTCTGCCTTCAATAAGGGCTACACGCCTCAGTGGGGGACTGAACTATTTCGAATTCGTCAAGTCAACTTGGACACTCCAGTCACCTATTTACTCGAGGACCTCAACCACCAACCCATAAAAGGTAAATTTTATCTCCATGAACTTCAGAAAACAGCATTTCCTCAGCATTATCTTGTGGAAAAAGTGTTGAAACAAAAAGGAAATAAACTCTATGTCAAATGGTTAGGGTTTAACTCTACGTTTAATTCTTGGATCAATAAATTACATGTTGTGTGAACCTGTGCAATTTTTAATTCATTTATTCACACATGTTGTACACTACCTATAGCTCTATATGTACAGTCCTGAGCTCCACATATTTCTTTCTCTTTCCACCTGTGTTCCCTCATACATTACCCCTCCCCCTCCCCCCCCCCCCCCCCCGTTCACCTCCCACCACTGCTGTTCGCAGCTCTTGCCTATCTATTGGTTGTGACATAATTCCGACAAGTTGCATCATACTTTTTACTGATTCAGCGATTCCCACGCTTTGAACATTCTGTTATCAGGCACGTGGACAGCTAACGTCCAAGGTGAACACCTGTGGCAGATCAAATTTCACATCAACTTGCATTTTGTCACGTACGAAGCAAACAGGATGTAACTTGTTAACAGTTATCGCGCACGTGGACAGCTAACGTCCAAGATGAACACCTGGGGTAGATCAAATTTCACATGGACTTGCATTTTGTCACGTACGAAGCAAGACAGAATGTCACTGGTTTAGCCTACATGTGGTTTCACATGTGTGCACGCATTTCGCTCTTCCCTGCCACTACAATGGTCAGATTAATTCACCTTCAAGCGTCATGGAAATTTTTTCCATTACACCAATTGTCAAGTTAGATCAGTGCCTTCCAATAAGCTCAAATGACATTCACCTCTTGCTCCTCGGCAAGTTTGTTTTCTGTACTCGCTTCGACCAACATAGAACCAAGTTCTCATCACCGTTTACACGTTAAAGGTAAAATATAAGAAGACGCACGCTCGCTCTTTCATACACCGACCAGTCGAAATAGCGATTGTTCTATTAAGCATGGTCCTTGTGGTTAGCGACAGGTTCGTAAAAACACACACACCCAGCCGTATCGTCTCTCTCAACCACCACGCTTCATAAACATTATAAACAGGTAAAAAAAAGAAAACGTTTTTTCAACATGTATGGCGTTAGGCCCTTTGTGAATTATTTTTTGGAAACAATATCTACCACATTTAAAAGGGGGGTGTTAGCCCGAGTCCTAGGACACCTCGTACACGTCTCTAGCGTTATTGGTTCATGAGATATCGGCAAAAATCACAAAAACACGTGTTTACCCCAAAATAGAGTTTCCAATCTTTTTTAATTACAACGAGTAGTCCATAGCAAAGAGGACGTCACCCCGAGTCCTTGGACCCGTCGTACACGCCTCTAGCATGATTGGTTCGCGAGATATAGCAAAAAGTTTAAAATCACGGTTTTACCCCCAAAAAAACATTTTTCCAGATTTTCACCTTTTCGACACCCACATTCCCGTAAAGAGCGCAACGAGACGAAAAACACGAATCCAAGCACGCCCTGCTAGCATGGCTCCTTCCATTCCAAGGTCGCAGGGGCTCACAACTTGCTAAGTGAGACAGCTCCCGTGTCATCCCACTACTACACAGGTTTTCATTCTAGAGACTTGAAATTTATTTTGGGGGTAGAGGGGGTAGTGACCATTAATTTACGTCAAACATTTTTTATAGAGTTCCTAGTTTCCAAAATATAGAATTTTCAAAATTCGAGTGTTTTCAAAAATTATAAAAAAATAAAAAAGTGTTATTTTAAAAATTAAGGACATAGAGACTGTTTGTTTGAGCCATTGCACAGCATTGTATCATGTTTGGTTTTCAAACTATCACCTACTTTCAAAAACAATTTTTTTTTCATAAGTATAACGAGTGGTGCATAGCAAAGGGGCGTCACCTCAAGTCCTACGACACGTCATTCGTGAAACTCCGACCATGGAATCGAAAGAAAAGTCTATTTAAATGTTTCAACTTCGCGCGGCGGCCATATTGGTTTATTGGGAACAGGAGTGTCAAGTGAAGCAGAATCGGCACTACCCCCCTACTTACCTTTGTACCAAATTTCGTTCAATTTGCGCTCACCGTGTTCGAATTGATAGGGGCGGACAGACATTCAGAGTACACACACTCACACACACACACACACAGACTCACACACACACATACACACACACAGACAGACACACTTTTTTCGCCCTGTAGTGATCTCATAAGTCTACTTTCATTTTTTGCAAAAATCGAAAGTAGGCTAAAAACCTCGTTTTGACTTCTTGTATAATCATGCGATTGAAGTTTGAATACTACACCTACACAATAATCTTCATGTAATAGTACATAACTCTATGACCTACATATATAAAAATCCAACATGGCGACCATCCGAAATATTAGATGATTCTCAATATCTACGAATCTATTACAACCAAACTGAAATTGTGTATGTTGATAGAGGCAATTAACATACGTAGGATATATGAAAACAAGCTTAAGTTCTTCACGGAACTACTTGTTATGTATTAGTGTAGATTCCAGGTAATAAGGTGATCGCAGGTGGCAAGTATTTCACAACAAATTTACAAGAATTCCGTTGGTTTAACTCACTCCAATTATTATCCAACATGTTTATCGATCCTTTTGTTAGTTCTCTTGTAATTGGTTATTATTAGTATTTTGAGTTTAGCATTATTGAATCCAGCCATATTATTGTTGAATGGGACTTGAAAATGGTATCGCAGTATGAATCCCGACAGCGGTTATATTTACAATGTTGACTCACTGATAATACCAATTTTTGTTAAATATTTGATATTTTGAAGTCAACTGTTCTGTCCACTCTAGAGCGTTTGTACATCATTTGATATTTTCTGATGAAAATGAGTACAAAATAAGATTAAGAGATCAATTACGGGGCAATGTGCGTTTCTGTCGGTCTGCTGTCCCCATATAAACTTCTGAACGTCTCCTCCGATCACTATAAACTTTGATGGTAGTATTGTCTCCGGACATCTGAACATATTTTACACCACTGTAAGAAATAGGGAGTACCAACTTTATATTTAATCTTGAAGGAATTGACTCAGTTTTGACCAAAATCAATCTCTAAGAACATAGTCCCAAAATAAACCATGGAACTACAGCCCCTGAAGGGACTTATCATAAACAGTGACTGTTGTTTAGCCATTAATCTAGGAGATTTCAGGGTGATGCGTGGTCAGCGTGACGTGTCCTATCGGCCGTTATTTAAATCGGGGTGCTATCTCTCTGAGCGGACAGCTGCTCAATTGGCCACAAGAAGTGTTGTGAACTCCGTTACAGCCCTCGTATTAGTTTCTAAAGTCCCTGACGTAGCCGAATTTGAGGCTTTCTGGGTGAAAGGCAGGAGCTCTTCCCCTACACCACGGTGCTGGCATAATATTTACTACTACTGTAACAACTTTATCCATTATCTATATAGTATTAGGTAATTAATGTTGCCAGCCATTAAAAATAAGATTTGTCAACCATACAGATACTCTTAAAAATCGTAAAAGGTAAACCCAGTTTTGACAAAACTTAGTGTGAATAAAGTACCACCAAAAGACAGTTTTGCCAGTCACTAGTAATTGACAATGCCAATTTTACAATTACACTCCTAAATTTGGCAAAATACTAACCATATTTTGACTAAAAAAATTACGATAGAGGCGTGCACCTCCAACGCACCCTTAACTGAAGGAATATCTTTGAATAAGTTGTAGCGGAATTATCCAATATTAACGAAAGAATCGAGGAACAACGCCAACTCTGGTAACACCTCATTGGTTAAAATTTAGTCGATTTCAGTGGTGCTACCTGCAATAATACTTGGTACCATATGTATGGCTACCTTTCATTAGTTTCTCACATACCCTATGTTGTGGGAAGTAGGCAAGGTAGGGAAGGTAGAAAGGAAGGAAGGAAGGAAGTAAGGAAGGATGGAAGGTAGGTAGGAAGGGAGGAATTAAGAAAGGAAGTAAGGAAGGAGGGAAGGAAGGAAGGAAGGAGGGAAGGAAGGAAGGAAGGAGGGAAGGAAGGAAGGAAGGTAGGAAGGAAGTTAGAAAGGAAGGAAGGTAGGAAGGAAGGGACGAATTAAGGAAGGAAGGTAGAAAGGAAGGAAGGAAGGTAGGTAGGAAGGGAGGAATTAAGGAAGGAAGTAAGGAAGGAGGGAAGGAAGGAAGTAAGGAGGGAAGGAGGGATGGTAGGAAGGAAGGAGGGAAGGAAGGAAGGTAGAAAAGAAGGAAGGAAGGTAGGAAGGAAGGGAGGAATTAAGGAAGGAAGTTAGAAAGGAAGGAAGGAAGGTAGGTAGGAGGGAAGGAAGGTAGAAAAGAAGGAAGGAAGGTAGGAGGGAATGTAGGTAGAAAGGAAGGAAGGAAGGTAGGAGGGAAGGGAGAAATAAAGGAAGGAAGGAGGGAAGGAAGGAAGGAGGGAGGGAAGAAGGAAGGAAGGAAGGAAGGTAGAAAAGAAGGAAGGAAGGTAGGAAGGAAGGGGGGAATTAAGGAAGGAAGGTAGAAAAGAAGGAAAGAAGGAAGGAAGGTAGGAAGGAAGGGTGGAATTAAGGAAGTGTACCCAATTGTCATCATGTGGAACATGTGTTCGTATCCTAGCTAGCTCACGGTCTTTCGAGGTATGGGACGTTCATGCCCACCATACGACCACATGCTCAGGATTTGAGTCTATCAGGTAACTACTCTACATGAAAGAAACAACATATTCCTAAATAAAACATTTACTGATATAAAGTTAAGGCTATACAACAAAATACAAACAAAGGATAATTTACATTTAATTCCCACAATGAAAATCAAGGTTATTTTGTGAGTCTCTTCTTAATTAGTGTTTCACTGCACTCAAATCTATTTCTAGCATCCTATCATTGATACTTTCAGACATCTACGAGTCTCCATAGTGTTCGTCATGTGACACAATTTAACAAACTGGAGTATTAATTCTGTAATAATTAAACATTAATCCGTTTTTCACGGGCATTTACTTTCATCAACATAAATTCATTATCTTATGTCTTAATTAACAAATGTTGTTGTGTCGTGTGAATCGTCTTCCTCCTTCCCATCAATATGAAACGCTAAAAGTGGTACGTTTTCCCTTCCAAAATACACATGGATAGAAATGTTTATAGTTTCACCATACAACGATTTTCTGGGTCTGGTCGAAATTATTATCTCTACAAACGTGTCATGTTCTTAGAAATCACCAACCCGTCTGCATAAATTACTGTGAACTGGGCAAAAATGCACTTTAAAAAGATGCCTACATTTATTTGGTTCAGCGTTCCTCCTCAGAGAATAACTGGGCCAAATATTATCCGATCACCATGATTCGACAAGGTATGTGTATTGAAACACATCATTTAATTCAATTGGCATCATCATAACAATCATATCTTAATTACATTTCGAAACATCGAGATTCTTCAGTGTCCCACTATGCTTCTAAAATAAAGGGCCCAGGTCTACAGACCTCCCTTTCAAGCAGGCAATAAAATTAGTTCCAGCTGGCCGAGCAAGATAGCCGCCGTCCTTCGTGGCATACTACCACCCCCCTTGGCTGCTAGCAAGGTCATCTTTGCTTACAATTGCAGTACAATGGAGTTACGTTGAGTGTTGTCTCAAATAATTGAGTCATTCTGATTATTTACCTCCTATATTTATAGTGTAATGGGCTCAACTCGGCTCCTTAATTAACATTCATGGCTGGGGATGGATCCTGTAATAGCCTTGCCGTTCTGTGGCGAATACTAGTAGCATTGGGCGCGCATCATAATGAGAATACAAGAATGCTCATCAGCAGCTGCCTATAATAATAATAAGGAAATCTGCGTTTCCTATACGACGAACATGATTCTCCTCTCAGGGCAGATCAATTAATACATGTGCTCACGGGGTCTCGAAGAGCATCCCTCGTGGCAATATTCCTGCAAGCGATGGATACAGACAGGCTCCGTTCCAAATTCGCTGCGAATAATATACGTATGCTCCACGGCGATACTATCTCGTAGATTAGCCAATATTTCACCTAACGTGCAAGCTATGTTAGAATGGTCCCCGCAACTTTATTGACGTAAATCACTTGATTCTACGTTACCTTGCTCGCAATTTGCGGCTTAAACAATACTTCTCATAGATGACTCAATTATTAAAGCACTCACGTCCTCTCTGCAATTACTTTTAAGCCAAAGCTTCAAGTAGCTCCAAAACCAAGTATAAATTTACTGGCTTACAATACTTTAATGGTTCTCAAATACAATCCTAAGAATTGACCATATTAAATATTCATTCAACAATTCATTGACACTGAAAAACTCTCATATCTCGCTATATTTTTACGTTACTTTCTTACTGTTTACCACAAATACAGTATCTTTATATTAGACATGACACACTTTGAACGTTCTTTAGGCCTGAAATGCCTATCACTTTACTTTACTGTTACCGACCCCAGATTACTATTATTATTATTATCATTTAACGTTACCGTTACATACATCACTATCTTAGGCCTGAATGGCCCTAAACAAATCACCCTCCAATCCATATTCTACCAAAATACGAGTGGTGAAAGCTCGTACATAAGTGACTGTTACATCTTAGTCTTAAAGTGATGCCTCGTTGTATGGTGAACTATCTAATTAGAATAACATTGTAAATTTGTACTCACTTTTCATTTTCTCTGGATTATTCCAGCACACCAGCCACGAGCCTACCATGATGCTTAATTTAAGCCATCATGCTATATCTCACACGACATATGGTATCACATATTTCCCACATGATAATCATACTCTTATCAGTGGCTTTTCTCACTTTAACACGATACATATTATTTACACATAAACACTTTTGAAATCACTATAATAAAACTTATATACACTTTTCGCACTATTTCACATGTGGATCCTTAATTGGACTCCTCCTAACGCCTGACACCAGAGATGCGATGCAGCTACGACAACCGCTGGTCTCCGTGAAAGTCTATCTAGCGTGTGCGTGCGTTCGATTCTCGTCACCTTCAATACTGTTCATTTCACCGTCATGATTACTTGTGAAGCCTTCCGGCTCCCATAATTGTAGTGATCCTGACGATACTGCGTCATTTATTACTATGACAATACCTCCTGGTATTCAGTGTCCAAAACGTCCTAGCTTGTTCTACGCTGTAGCGAACTACACTTGCGTATGCTAATGGATAAATATCTACTGTAGATTATATCTTACGGGATTCATGATTACTATTAAGAAGCTATATGATGCGCTTCCATTGTTCTTCAATTATACTCGAGCGCCGATACTCTAACATTTCCTGCACTTACTGGCAGCGTTTTAGTTTACGTGAAGACTCAAGATGAACTAAAGATGAACTGCAGAACCACTAAAGATGAACTGGCTTGGTCTGCTCTGTTCCCCTATATAAAGGTTTCTCGTAAAATGTAGTCCACAGGACATACGAGAGCGGCTCCTTTCTTGAAATAATGCATTTCCATTCAAAATGACGTATACACCTCGTTTATCTAGATGTGGAAGTCCCATAATCACTCGCGTGCAAGCGATTGCTTCGGCCAATTTATTACAATTAATTGCCTTCTTCCATAGCGTCATGACGCCACCATGGTAAATCCCCTCGTGCGGGTCTCCGAATCATTCCTCTCGAGCGTAAGCTCTGTGTTCACAGGCTTATTTAGAGATATAGGCTTTAATTTAGGTGTGAGACCACTCCTAAATTATTTCTCCTAGAATATATTCACCTGGGTGTACTTTTTATTCCATTTCGATGTTCCAATTGGCTGCAATCAATTAATTTCCGTGGACAATTACTCCCACTCCGGTCTCACGTGTTGTACATCGGGGAACCCCAGGGTCATTAATTCCGAGCTGTCCCGTCGGTCCAGACGAAATGAGTTCCTTCGGCGCCACGAATCTCCTCCCCTCTGCTAGCAGCGATTTGTAAACTGTCAAACTGGCCTGCTTTCATGCTTCTATACTTTGAAAACGTACATATGACAGCATTTTCTAACAATTATTCCCTTAAACAGCTATGATATTCACATTCTAGCCGTGAAATCATGCTATATTATTATATGTCATTATACACTCATTGCTCTTCGGGTTCCCTGTAGCTGTTCCCCCTCAGAGAACAATGGTTCGACTCTAGGCAGAATCATGGGCCTGGTCTTCTCTGATAAGACCCGAGTTCTATGCCAGTCTGCCGTGTCCGATTGGGCACATGTTTCCCTCACTAAGCTCGGAAAATTCATTTCCCAAGTGAATTTTTCGGGCCTTCAGATGGCATTGACACCATGCTATATTTACTTTAAGTGGTCAGTGCTCCCGGCAATGGGATGTCTCGTTCCCCCATTCCACTCTGTCTGCCGTCTCGTGTTCTCTTGTTTTGTTCCCTTAGTCGTTCATTCATTTCTTGGAGTTCTGCCGCGGCTTCACACAACTGGTCGTAAAATTCTTTCAGCCGACAGCTGCATTCACCCTTCGTTTCCCCTGGGTCTGCGAGCCGGTCGCCTCGCTTTCTTTCTTCATGGGCCTGCGAGCTTTTCTCAAGAGTCTCTGCGTGCATACATAATGACTCCCCGTCCATTTGGGTGTACATGGCTTGCTCCTCTCTTGTTTCGTAATCCTCTGGCGGACTATATAACTTTAAATTCGCTGCATTTACAACAACTTCTCTACCTGTTTCTTCGTCTCTGATTCGGTAGGCATTATTTTGAAAGTCCCTTATAATCAGGTAGGGTCCGTGATAGCTATGTTGAAATTTTTTATATTTCCTGCTCTCTGGATCTGAACTAGCTGGTTTTTTCAACAAGACGTGCTCCCCAACGAGTAGTGGTCTGTGGTAGCGTTTCCTCCTATTTCTTCGCTGCCGTCTGTCCGCTTGTTTCTTGAGATACTCGAATGTTCTCTGGATCCTCAACTCGCGTCCAGGCTGTGTATCTACAGGTGTCCGAATGACATTATTCCATGACCTCTCTGGTCTTCTATCAAGATGTAGGCTCACTGGCACTTCTCCTGTCGCTTCATGCACGGTATTGTTGATACAATACTCAATAATCTCTAGTACATCTATCCATTTCCAATTTTCTGTAGAGCAGTATATCTTCATGTACTTTTGCTGTTCCCTCATCACTCTCTCAGCAGAATTCGACTCCGGGTGTCGAACTGTGGACAAAATCTGTCTTATTCCCAGATTTTCGAACTCCCTGCGAAATTCTACGCTGGTAAAACAGCTCCCTTGATCAGATAATATGTTTTCCGGCTGCCCTAGTATAAGAATGATTCTTTCCTTCAGCCTCTTAAGTACCTGTTTTGTACTGGTTTTCTGAATTGGACAGAGAACTACCATTTTAGAAAACACGTCTAGTGCAACTAGGATGTGTCTATTTCCTCTTCAAGCTCTCGGAAGCGGCCCGAAATTGTCCAAAGCCAGAAGCTGACATGGCTTCTCTGGTAGGAGTGGTATCGGTTTTTGCCTCATTAAATACGAGTTAGGCCTTACTCGTTGGCAAATATCACATGTCCTGATTGTATTCCTGACTGTACCTCTAAGTTTTGGCCAAATAAATGCTTCTTTAAGCAGGGCAACAGATTAGTCTACGCCAGGGTGACCAAAAGCTCTGTGTGCTAACCATACTAGCCTTCTCTGCCATGCTGGTGGTATAACAACCCTGGGTCGAGTGTGGTCTGAGTCGCTCCATTTATGTAGCATCTGGTTAAACCATAGATACTCCGTTGATAGCGCTTCGGCTTCAACATACATCGGGGTTCCTCTGACAAGCTTTCCCTCGAAGTAATTAATCATCAACCGTATCCAGGGATCTTCACGTTGAAAAACGGTGATGTTCCTTAGATCATCTAAGGTCTTCTGGTCTCTATCTTCTATGTCGATAGCTAGAGCTTCCTCTTCATCCGCTGTCGGGTATCTGCTTAGCAAGTCAGGTATAATATTGTCCTTCCCCGGGCAATACTCGATTTCCACTTGAAATTGCTGTATATACAAGGACCACCTCGTCAGTCTTTGACTCGACAAGTCAGTTTTCAACAGGAATGTTAGGGCTTTATGGTCCGTTCTCAATATAATTCTGAAGCCATAAATTAGCTTTCTCCAATACTGTAAGGCATACAGTATTGCGAGTAATTCGATCTCCGTGACCGTATAATTCTTTTCATTAGGTTTCAACCTTCTGCTTATGAATGCACTATAAGTTTTCTCCTCTGGCCTGTCCTCGTTTTCCTGGTAGAGCATCGCCCCAATGCCTATAAATGATGCGTCAGTCTGGATAATAAATTTCTGAGTGTAGTCTGGATATCCCAATTTTACATAATCTAAAAGCATCTGTTTAGATTTCAGAAAGGCTTCCTCACATTTTCCCGTCCAACGCCACCTTCCTCCTTTCTTCAGTAGGTCTTGGAGTGGTGCTACGGTCTCGGTATACTTCGGGCAATGGTTTGAAAAGAATCCAATAACGCCTAGATATTGCCTGACGTTCTTTACCTTCGTTGGTCTCGGGAAATGTTTAATGACCTCCAATTTTCCCGGATTAGGCCTAACTCCTTGTGCATCTATTACGTGGCCTAGGAATTTAACTTCTCTCTGACCAAAGATAGATTTCTTTATATTGACCTTAAAGTTAGCCTGACTTAGGTCATTCAACAGCTTGCGCAGGTCTCTGATGTGTTCTTCGACCGTTTCAGATGTCAGTAGTATATCATCTACATAGCATATGGTTGTTGCTTTTACTCCTTCAGACAGGTTTCGATCAAGCGCTCGTATCAACGCTGAACCCGCTGTATTCAGGCCAAATGGTAGGCGTACGTAAGAATATGTATGCTGGTCGAATAAAAACCCAGTTAATAAGCTTGTTTTCTCCTCCAGAGCAAGATGGTGAAAACTTGCTGTCAGGTCAAGATTTGAGAAAACAGTCTTTCCTTTGAACCTCCTGAGGACCTCCTTGATGGGCGGCACTTGGTCAAACTCTGGTATGACCTTGGAATTCAAATTCCGCAGGTCCAGGCATATCCTTACACTTCCGTCCTGTTTAGGTACAACTACCAGTGGGCTGACATAAGGTGTGGCCGTCTTCACAATGTCGCCTGCCTCTAGCATCTCCTGTATTGCTTCCTTGACCTTAAAATAATGTTTCTCGGCTACAGGATACGGCTTCTGTCTGAATGGTGTCCAGTCACTAACTTGGAACGCATATTGGAAATTCTTGATCCGGCCAGGTCTCGAACCGAAGACTCCTTTGTACTCAAATAGCAGTTCCCTTAGCATTTGCTTATGCTCTGGACCAATTTTAGCTTGTTCGGTCTTTTCTTCCAGGCATTCTTCAAATTTTGGTTCGAGGTCCTTTTCAATGTCTGCGGCCAGTGTTGCCAACTCTCCCTCGATGTCTTCTGTTGTCAATACTGCATCCCCAGACATATCTCCGCATGTATACCATACGTACTCTTCTGGTCTCGTTTCATTGTGTTTTAATGAGAGCTCTAAATCTTCCTTTCCCTCACTTGCGCGAAACATAACAATATATTCTCTTATGAAATCCATGCCAACAATAACGTTAATAGGCAGCTTATTCACAAGTAGGAAGCTCTGTGAGAATGTAGAGTTCCCTATCTGCAAATCTAAAAATACTTGGTATCTGCACATCATAACTTTATCTGGTATCACACCTTTTATCTTCCCGCTTGAAATAGGTATTTTCAATACGTGGATTTTACTTTGGATTTCATTTGCAAAAAATGAAAGTAGACTTATGAGATCACTACAGGGCGAAAAAAGTGTGTCTGTCTGTGTGTGTGTATGTGTGTGTGTGAGTCTGTGTGTGTGTGTGTGTGTGTGTGTGTGAGTTTGTGTACTCTGAATGTCTGTCCCCCCTATCAATTCAAACACGGTGAGCGCAAATTGAACGAAATTTGGTACATAGGTAGCACTAGCAAAGGACACCTCAGTGTCATGTTTTATATCGCCGCCATCTTGACGGAAACGTAATGGCGGCCACTCAAATATTCAAAGCTTAAATCAAATTACGACTAACCTAATTATCCGATCTCTACCAAATTTTGCAACAACATACCTTTATGGGGGCAGCATCCTTTGACCAAACTAATAGGTCATCAGCCTAATAGTTAGCGGATGGCGGCCATCTTTGTGTCAAAATAGATTCCCCCTATTAATTCGAACACGGTGAAACCGAATGGAATGAAATTTAGTACAGAGGTAGCACTAGCAAAGTGCACCCTAGTGTCATGTTTTATATCGCCGCCATCTTGACGGAAACGTAATGGCGGCTACCCAAATGTTCAAATCTTAAATCAAATTACGACTAACCTAATCATCCGATCTCTACCATAGTTTGCAACAACATACCTTTATGGAGGAAGCATCCTTTGACAAATCTAATAGGTCATTAGCCTAATAGTTTGCGGATGGCGGCCATCTTTGTGTCAAAATTGATTCCCCCTATTAATTCGAACACGGTGAAACCGAATGGAATGAAATTTGGTACAGAGGTAGCACTAGCAAAGGGCACCTCAGTGTCATGTTTTATATCGCCGCCATCTTGACGGAAACGTAATGGCGGCCACACAAATATTCAAAGCTTAAATCAAATTACGATTAACCTAATCATCCGATCTCTACCAAATTTTGCATCAACATACCATTATTGAGGGAGCATCCTTTGACCAAACTAATAGGTCATTAGCCTAATATTTTGCGGATGGCGGCCATCTTTGTGTGAAAATCGATTCCCCCTATTAATTCGAACACGGTGAAACCGAATGGAACGAAATTTGGTACAGAGGTAGCACTAGAAAATGCCACCTGAGTGTCATGTTTTATATCACCGCCATCTTGACGGAAACGTAATCGCGGCCACCCAAATGTTAAAGGCTAAAATGTAATTACGACCAACCTAATAATCTAGTCTCTACCAAATTTTGCCACAACAAATCTTTATGTCGGAAGCATATTCTGACCAAACTGCTAGATCATCAGCCCAATAGTTTGCAGATGGTGGCCAAGTATGGGTGCAAATCGATTCCCCCTATCAATTCAAACACGGTGAAACCGAATTGAACGAAACTTGGTACAGAGTTAGCACAAGCAAAAGGCACCTCAGTGTCATGTTTTATATCGCCGCCATCTTGACGGAAACGGAATGACGGCCACCCAAATGTTAAAAGCTTAAATCAAATTTCGACCATCCTAATAATTTGATCTCTACCGGATTTTGCAACAACATTCCTTTTTGTGGAAAGCATCTTATGATTGACTACAAGGTCATCAGCCCAATAGTTTGCAAATAGCGGCCATGTATGTGTGCAAATCCATTCCCCAGATGAATTCAAACACGGTGAAACCGAATTGAATGAATTTTTAAACAGAGGTAGCACTAGCAAAGGGCACCTCATATTCATGTTTAATATCCCTATAGCACGTTGTATTTCAACAAGCTACTACAACCAACTTTCAATTATACTCCTTGAAATGGACAAAGAGTTATAACAATACCCATGCATTTAGGAGAAAGTGGGCTATATGTTCTTTACTGAACATCTTGTTAGACATACCGTTGAGCCTGTATCTAGAAGACTTCTTATCTTCATGCCTGCGATGTTTACAATAATAATGGGTAGTTCCCTTCTCACATTGACCGTCCCTTCATCTAGGACTTCAATAAGTTCCTCAGGTTTGGCAATCCAGTTAACCACGTTCACTGTATTCCATCCTGCATTTTTAGCCTATTTTCGATTTATGCAAAAAATGAAAGTAGACTTATGAGATCACTATAGGGCGAAAAAAAGTGTGTCTGTCTTGTGTGTGTGTATGTGTGTGTGTGAGTCTGTGTGTGTGTGTGTGTGAGTGTGTGTACTCTGAATGTCTGTCCCCCCCCTATCAATTCGAACACGGTGAAACCGAATTGAACGAAATTTTTTACAGAGGTAGCATTAGCAAATGGCACCTCAGTGTCATACTTTATATCGCCGCCATCTTTACCAAAACAGAATGTCGGCCACTCAAACGTTCAAAACGTAAAATCAAATTACGGCTAAACTAATCATCCGACCTCTATCAAATTTGGTGACAACATACCTTTATATAGGACGCGTCTTTCACCCAACATTCAAGGTCATCGGCCGTACCATTTCAGGATGGCGGCCGTGTGAATTATTCAACCATTTTAATCAATGGCTTAAGACCCACCAATTCCGATTATCGAGCCTAGGGTGGTTTAAGCTATCCTGAAGGTCGTGATCCGTTATTTATTATAATTTAATATTATAATATTATACTGTATGAGTGGCTTAAAAGAGCTGAGCTGTCTATGTCACACGACAAGATGGCAGCTGTACTCATGTGCCTGTCTTATATTTCAATAGTTTTAGTATGTTGTATGTGATATACCCTATTGATACAATAATATAAACTTTGTATGAAATTATCTTTAATGAAGATGTACTGCTGTGAAGAAATCGTTTATTTAAAGTCATTATTTGCCAACATGTTGTATCTAATGTCAGTTAAGAACACCATGATGTTAAGGATAGGATTAGCTCTGGGCTAGCGTGTTAGTCTGTCACGCAGTCGACTGGGGATCGAGTACTGCTGCAGCTAACTTTTTTTTTCTTGAATTCTTTTACAAATGATGTGCGCGAACTCTTTCCACAGATACTGAATAAGATGTCATTTAGCTCAAAGGAGAGGCTAATGTATACACTCGTTTATTAATAAAATCACAGCCCCAGCATCGCAAATAAACAGAAGACATTAGGAAAAGGAGAATAGAAGAACTAGATGAACGTTGTCATTAACCACAGCCTTCTTAATGCCTCTGTACGGTGCTGTCCTCTTGTGGGTTATGTGGGTAATATTGTTCCAAACTTACCGCTCTGTAAATACCTGGCCTTCTGAAGTATGGCAATTTTGTAATACTGGTAGTTCAACTATTAGCCACGATTGCGCTCCGATTACCTTTAAACACTGCCAGCTGGATCGCCTCCGTCTTGGCTACTTTAAACTGTCTACTCATTCAACACCCTTAGGCCACTGCCATCGTAGTACATTATGATGGCAGTGCATAGGCGTACAACATAAAGATTAATTCACTGATAGGTCGCAGCACCAACCTACTGTGATCGGCGTGGATTTTTAAAGGGGAAGATACCAAAAACGGAAGATTCTTAACTTAGCAGGCTGGCTTAATATAGAGATTAACGGACGTGAATGCATTACAATAAGTTAGTAGTTTTGTTATTCAATCATCATAAAGTATACAATATTGATTTTGACACTTACTGGCTAATTATCAATATAAAAGAAAACAAACAATACATTGTGGTAGAGGTGATTGTGTTAGGGATGAGGACAAAGAGTCATAAATATACCCATACATTTAGGAGAAAGTAGGCTATATGTTCTTTGCTGAACATCTTGTTTCTCTCTTTGGTCATTTAATTTTGATGTTTTTTTTTTCCATTGCTCCATTCTTTGTGGAGTTCTTCTGTCTGTCTTCGTAGTGCTGAAGTTCCAGACTCTTGGCACCGTCATCATTTTATAGATGTCGGGTGACCTCCTATTCGTAATCGCTTCATCCCAATGAACTTGCGATTTTCTATGGTCGTCTCCACGCTCTTCCATGTATCTTAATGATGCGTGATAGCGTTCTTCCGCTTCTTCATCGAACCCGCGACTCTGTTCTTGGGATCTCCATCCTTGGTTATTCCCATTTCGGCCGTAATTTCTTCCGTTATCAGGTTGCTGTTCTCTTGTGCCGCGCTGATTCCAGGCTTTACTTCCTCGGTATCCACGGTTCGATCCTCCTCGATATGCGGGCCTCCAATTCTGGTTTTCCCGTCCTTTGCGTTGCCTGTCTGATTTCTCCGTTTCGGTACTAGTAGACTTACTTTTAGTCTGCACCTTAGTCGATTCAGTCGGTGTAGTAGTCATGTTGACTTGTTCCATGTTCCGACTTTGCCTTGTGTGCTGCGCTGTGGTGAGATCGAGTTGTCTCAGCACTTCCTCCATGTCAATCGCTGTCTTGGCGTTTGCTGAGATTAATAGATGTTGTACTTCATATGGTAGCTGCTTGGCTATCGCTATACATAGATCTGATTCTCTAATTCCTTCATCAAGTTTTCGGAAACGGCACAATTGAGCCACAAAATACTCTGCGTACTTCGTCGGGTTATTAGTACTATAGCGCCTGGAATACAAGTCCAATCTGAGGTTCTGTTGTATACTTGCGTTCCAGTACCTGCTTAAAAATGCCTGGCGAAATTCATCAACGGTGTCGAACGTGTACCGAAAGCTTCTAAACCATAAGGCGCAATCGCCCTCAGTCAGTTTTTCGATAGCTCTCAACCTTCGCTCTGGCGGTACCTTCGCGTCATTCAAGTACTCGGAAACTTCTTTGAGCCAGTACTTGGGTGTCATGTTAGAATTACTCCCAGAATATTTCTTCGGTTTCTCGTCACTAGCCCTCACACCAGTGACTATTTGATTTTGAACAGCATTTTCATGCGGCGTGGACATAACAATGGGTATACCAGGCGTGGTATACTGGCTGTCACTTGGCAAGGCTGCATTCTTTGGAGTGGGCTGTATCTCTATATCTGCCCATTTATTTCTCCTATTTTCATCTAGGCTTCCTTCGCTTGATCTAGGATTTCGCAATATGGTTTCCTCCTGTGCGATCATCCTAGTTTCTATTTGGCTGTGCCTATTTTCTGCCCTTTCCAAACGAGCTAATACCTCTCGTTCTATTTTTTCTAAGCGATCCCGGTTTTTCTCTGCCATAGAAAATACTTTCTCCTTGTCATCCTTAAGGCTTTCTTTCATGTGGGTAATTTCTCCCGCTAGACTTTCTCTTACCTCGGCAGGAGTTTTATCGCTGGCTTCAGTCTTCAAGCCTTCTCGAAGTTCTAATTCTTCTCGTAAGCCTGTAACTTCTTTCTGTATGTGACCATGCATATGAGAAATCTCAGTCCTTATTTTCGTAATTTCTCCCTGGTCCTCATCCTGTCTATTATGAATGACTGCTAGATCGTTCTGAGTTTGTTCTAACTCTTTTTGAACCTTTCCGGCCTGCCTTTTCATGTTTGACATTATTTCCTTATTCACTTGATAAGAAGTTTTTATTTCATTGATCACCTCGCATTGGTCAAGGATATTCTGATCCTGCTTCCTTAAGGCTTCGTCTACCGCCTTTGCGTAGCCTGCCATCCGTTTATTCCATTTTCCGTCGCTGTCTTCGAGCCTTTGATCCACGGTCTGAGTGAACGTATTAAATTGCTCTTGCTGACGCTTTAGTATTCACTTCATTCTGACTTTGAATGTCTTTAAGCTTTATGGACATACTGCTTAAGCTATCATTAATCTCACGCTGTGATTCTCTGCACGCTTGCAGATTATTCTCTAGTTTTAGCTCTATTGACTCAAAGCGTTTATCGTTATCAGCTTGCATCTCTGAGACCACGCTAACAATATTCTTAGTTACTTCTTGCTTAATGGACTCTTTAGCATAATCAATTGTTTTTATTGACCTCTATTAGGGTTGACTCTAATTGCGTGTTTACTGTGGCCAACATCTGGCTTACCTCAGTTTGATTAGCCTCTAATCTAGTGTTCATTTCAGTTTGATTAGTCTCTAACTGAATATTTACTATGGCCAACATCTGGCTTACCTCAGTTTGATTGGCATCCAATCTACCCGCTATTTCATCTTTAAATGCTTTAGCCTCTTCCTTACTCTTAGCATTAGTAGTATCAAAATGTTCTCTTAACTCCGCGATACACTTAAGTACCTCCTTAGTTCCAGCCATCCTGTATTTCTTATTTTGAGATTCAGGTAGGCCGCAGCTGAGCATGCTAGCGCGCTCTATTGAAAAAAGGATTCCGATCTCGCGACAACAACACATCATATTACACATTTCTGTAACCACCTATGGAATGGGTTTAGACCCTCGTACCCGTCTGACAACAGTGTCTAATGTCTGAGTATCATCTAGAAAGACTCACAATCGCTCAAACACAGTTTTAGGGGGAAAAAATACTATTATGGTTTTCCCCATGAAAACCATGCTATTATTATGGGGTTTTCTGAATCCCATAAGACTTCCACGTCTCTGGGCGCCATGATAATTAAAAGGTATGGTGGTGTCCGTGGCCAGGTTGCGCAATGCCAAAATCGCTCATATTGCACTGATGCAGGCGGTTCCATAATGAATTAATACCGCCCCACGTTGCTTGGGCCATGATAAAGAAAAGCTATAAGGGGTCATCTCATGCTTTGCCCCTCAGACGGGCGACAAGATAAAGAAAAGAGAAGTTACATTTAAGCATGTCTTATGGAGGATTATCAACATTTATTTTGACGTGAAGGCTTATTAACCAATGGGACGCAGCATTTTCTTAATATATCCTAATCTTTCTGCTGTACTTGCTTCTACCATTAATATCTTGGCCGACTTTTAGTAGTACCTGTGACTCAATCCTAGTACAGTGACATCTCCTCCATGCACCCAATTGTCATCATGTGGAACATGTGTTCGTATACTAGCTAGCTCACGGTCTTTCGAGGTATGGGACGTTCATACCCAACATACGACCACATGCTCAGGATTTGAGTCTATCAGGTAACTACTCTACATGAAAGAAACAACATATTCCTAAATAAAACATTTACTGATATAAAGTCATGGCTATACAACAAAATACAAACAAAGGATAATTTACATTTAATTCCCACAATGAAAGTCAAGGTTATTTTGTGAGTCTCTCCTTAATTAGTGCTTCACTGCACTCAAATCTATTTCTAGCATCCTATCATTGATACTTTCAGACATCTACGAGTCTCCATAGTGTTCGTCATGTGACACAATTTAACAAACTGGAGTATCACAACACAAAAGTCACATATCACTTTAAATGACATTAATTCTGTTATAATTAAACATTAATCCGTCTTTTACGGGCATTTACTTTCATCAACATAAATTCATTATCTTATGCCTTAATTAACAAATGTTGTTGTGTCGTGTGAATCGTCTTTCTCCTTCCCATCAATATGAAACGCTAAAAGTGGTACGTTTTCCCTTCCAAAATACACATGGATAGAAATGTTTATAGTTTCACCATACAACGATTTTCTGGGTCTGGTCGAAATTATTATCGTTACAAACGTGTCATGTTCTTAGAAATCACCAACCCGTCTGCATAAATTAGTGTGAACTGGGCATAAATGCACTTTAAAAAGATGCCTACATTTATTTGGTTCAGCGTTCCTCCTCAGAGAATAACTGGGCCAAATATTATCCGATCACCATGATTCGACAAGGTATGTGTATTGAAACACATCATTTAATTCAATTGGCATCATCATAACAATCATATTTTAATTACATTTCGAAATATCGAGATTCTTCAGTGTCCCACTATGCTTCTAAAATAAAGGGCCCAGGTCTACAGACCTCCCTTTCAAGCAGGCAATAAAATTAGTTCCAGCTGGCCGAGCAAGATAGCCGCCGTCCTTCGTGGCATACTACCACCCCCCTTGGCTGCTAGCAAGGTCATCTTTGTTTACAATTGCAGTAGAATGGAGTTACGTTGAGTGTTGTCTCAAATAATTGAGTCATTCTGATTATTTACCACCTATATTTATAGTGTAATGGGCTCAACTCGGCTCCTTAATTAACATTCATGGCTGGGGATGGATCCTGTAATAGCCTTGCCGTTCTGTGGCGAATAATAGTGGCTTTGGGCGCGCATCATAATGAGAATACAAGATTGCTCATCAGCAGCGGCCTACAATAATAATAAGGAAATCTGCGTTTCCTACACGACGAACATGATTCTCCTCTCAGGGCAGATCAATTAATACATGTGCTCACGGGGTCTCGAAGAGCATCCCTCGTGGCAATATTCCTGCAAGCGATGGATACAGACAGGCTCCGTTCCAAATTCGCTGCGAATAATATACGTATGCTCCACGGCGATACTATCTCGTAGATTAGCCAACATTTCACCTAACGTGCAAGCTATGTTAGAATGGTCCCCGCATCTTTATTGACGTAAATCACTTGATTCTACGTTACCTTGCTCGCAATTTGCGGCTTAAACATTACTTCTCATAAGGAGGTAAGATAAGCCGAAGCTGGGGCAGGGGCTAATGCGCAAGATGGCCGCCGCGCGCAACAAGCCCTATGTTATTTTTATGGAGGGGTCAGTCAGAGCTGGGGCAGTGGCTAATGGGCAAGATGGCTGCTAAGCCCTGAGACCGTGTATAATGTCACAGGGGGAGTTCGACCGTGTAGTCGCTAAATGGAATATTTATTATTATTATTATTATTAATTTTATTAGGTAATTATTGATTGATAGCTTGCCACGGTGGGTGAATGGTTATTGTGTCGGACTACTAACCCCAAGCTTGCAGATTCGCTCTTGGTCGTGGTAAGTGATTTTTGAAAGATGGCAAAAATTAAGACACGAATGTCATACGATGTAGGCATGTAAAAGAACCCAGGGAGAGGTCGGCTATGTAGTTGCTAAATGAAATATTTATTAATATTATTTATTATTATTATTAGGTAATTATTGATTGATTATGTACAATCAAGACCAGCCTTATATTCCCCCACTTTATGGTGTAGTGGCTAGCATTTTTGGCTGTTACTGTGGAGGCTCGGGTTCGAGTCCTGGCTCTGTCAAGACATTTAATTCTAGGCTGAGGGTTGGAATGGGGTACACTCAACCTTGTGAGGCAAAACTGACAGAAGCTGGCTTTTGATTCATACCGCTGCAATTCTGCCTAACCCAACTTCACCTAACCTAACCTAACCTAACCTTACCTAACCTAACCAGATCCCCACCTTACCTAACCTAACCTATCCTAACCTAACCTAATCTAACTTCAAAGTCAGAATGTACAATACATTTATTGTTTTTTTTATACCCTCATAAATTAGATATGGAGAATGTCCACCACGATTTAGATCCTCGAGCACACTTTTCTGACATATATCATTAAAACGTGTAGAAAGGAATGTCTGAAAATTTTCACTAACACATAATACACGTTCACCATACATTGTGTCCACTTTTCGAATGTTAATGATACGGAAAAGAGTATGCATTGGTAATTCAGTGAGCTTTTTTCTCTCTAATCAGCAGTTCTGCCCCCCCCCCCATAGCATTGAGAATATTTATTGCAGTAGCCTATAAAGAAACAAAAAAAATCATATCTATTACAGTTTAGCTATAAGTGACCAGAACCACTATAACATTTTATTCTAATAAGGAGATTTCCATAAAGATAAGAAAAATCACTTACCATAATGATGGCTTGTGTGTAAGTCAACGTCTTTCGCTGCTTGATGCCACTACTAAACTGATACTCATACAACGGACAAGTGAGTTCATGTTTCGCTGACGTAATCGTATGTTCCCACGCACTTCCTGTGTGTTGCACGCGCCGTAGTGGCTAAATTTGAAACTAAGTGAGATGATTTGATGACGTAATCGTATGTTCACTTGCTCGCACACGCAGACCCCTGTGAATGGGTCCCTGTGGACGAGTCCCTGTGGACGGGACCCTGTGGAAGGTCATTGTTGACGGGTCCTTGTTGACGGATCCTTGTGGACGAGTCCCTGTGGACGGGTCATTGTTGACGGGTCCTTTTTGACTAATCCCTTTAGACCGGTCCCTTTGTACTGGTCCCCATTGCTATAATGAAATTAAACGTTGTTCCACATGAAACACAAGCGAAGAGCTGATCGCTACTATGAATTAACATGTTTTTTGTTTGTTTTGTTTTTACACATATGCACTTGGAGGGTTTTTGTAAGAGGGCGGGCTTTTTGAATACAGATTTATAGATGAGTTAGTTTTGGATCTTTTGGTATTTAAAAAAAAATAATAGGTCATTAGCTTTTTTTGAATATTTCATGATCCAATAAGGCTAGGGACTTGTATGAGAGGTCGTTGGACTTGAGGTGACATTCTTTTTTGAATGTATTATTTATTTTTTGTCAAAAGGGCTTAACTACACTTTTGTTAATATCTCGCTAACTAATAATCAGAGAGGGTTAAGTGAGGTGTCATGGGACTCAGGATGGTTAACCCTTTTCCATGGCCAAGGAATTTATCCAAAATACCCAATACATTAAGGTCATTGACCTGAGATTTTATAAACTGATAATTGGATACGAACATGTGAGATGTTTACCATGTGTGATGAAACATAGCTAGGTAGAGAAAGAATTAGTGTAGGTGACTGACAAGTCTTTTACCATTGAAACTTGTTTTCAGATCAAACTGCAGTATAGAGAGAGTATAGGTTGCAGGTATGGGTTAATAAATGAGAAACGGTGTACGCAAACTCTGATTTATCAAGAATTATGAGTAGACTATCTTTAATTGATTGGTTAAAGATAATAGCTAAAACACAAAAATGCTCAGTGGTTACCGAGACAAAATGGTCGCTACACACAACAAGCTTTAAATACTTGAGGCTAATAATCTATACACACACACACACACACTCGCTTGTTGTAAACTAAACTGTGTTCCTGTCAGTGCTCAGACAGTAGGCTGATGACAAAATGCATTGCTAACAGAAATATAATCATTTCCAGTTGTCTAATGTTACCAGCTATCCATATTTTTTTTGTGTTGCAGTGGTAAGCACTTTTAGCTCTTTTACTTGTGGTCTTAACTCGATTTCCAGGTCTGAGGCCTAGAACAAGTTGAACTTAGAAACAAGGGCTTAGTGGTGCAGTGGTTAAGCTGTTAGCCTTTCACCAGGGGTTCGATTTCAGGTTTATATGCATGTCATAAACATATTAAACAAAACAAAACAGAGATAACGTTTAAAACTGATTACATTTGTGTCTTTTCAAATTATTACTTGGATTACAAATACAAAGGTGAACTGGGTTTGATATACAGTTAATGCTGTCTATCACACACTAGACTGTAAGAAAGCCAAAAGAGCAAAAGGCGTAGGTAGAGCAGTGGTAAAATTGCTATATGTAGTGAACTACCTGGAAAAGCTATATCGCATAAACAGTGCAGGATACAATCCAGAAATCAAATTTGTATCTTGTAGAACAGAGAAATGCACTTACGTGAGAAAATGTAAGTTCATGTGTAATATGACCTAACACACAAGTGTTCACCTGTGCACATGCATGATAAGAGCTAACAAGTCACATTCTGTTTAGTTCGTGCGTAACGTTAGGTTAGGGCTAATGCGAACACCCTAGTACACGAGGCACATGCCATTTGAGAGCAGGTCAAGGGATCTAACTTGGTGGATGGATGTGTTCTAACGAGTATATTTGTAGTTGAAAGAGAATAATACTTGTTCTTAAGATGTTAAAACTGAGGAGATGGATGTACAGTAAGACGTCTTGTTATTTCCTGTGTCATATTACAGACATGGCAGAGAGCACACGGTTCTGTTGCTATGACTACGCTGCAGTAATTTGAAACCCTACGTGTTCATTAAGACAATGGGTGATGATTATACAAAGTTAGCAGTCATTGGATATTACACAGGTGTTCCGTCCGGTGTCATGTTGCTGACATGGCAGGGAGCGCACAGTTCTATTGCTACGACTAACGCTGCAGTAATTTGAAACCCCAAGGTGTTGATCAAGACAATGGGTGATGAATATGCAAAGTAATTGGATACCACACATCAACATTGACTAAATCATAAACGTGTTGTCATAACCAGCAGAAACCTCATTTAAAGATTTTAGATTTTACATTTTAAATATAAGATTTTTTGATTTATAGATTTTACTTTTTTTACATTTTCCTAAAAGAGTAAACAACAAGGTCACATACCTAATCTCATTAAACCTAACTTTACCAAACCTAACTTAAGCTAATCCAAAGGCTAATGCACATACCCAAAGCATATAAGGTACATGCAACTATCCTTATGCCAGTCTTACAGGTTACTGTACAACATGATCACTACCCAAACGGGTTTTTTTTTTCATTTTGTTGTTTACACATATGTCAATTTTCCAATTCCCCATTTTCAGTTTTTTTTATGTCAGTTTTTTTAAGTTTTTTTCAATTTCATAATATGGAAAACATGGATTTTGCATTTTGTTGTTTACACATTTATTAATTTTACAATTTCCCATTTTCAGTTCTTAAAATGTCAGTTTAAAGTTTTTCAATTTCATGATATAGAAACATGGATTTTCCAATTTATTGTTTTCTCATTTGTCAATTTACCAAATTCACATTTACAGTTTTTTAAATTTCAGTTTAGTGTTTTTTTTGTTCTATTAGTTAATATGGAAACATGGATTTTTTTACAATTTGTGTTTTACATGTCATGCAACTATCCTTATGCTAGTCTTATAGGTTACTGTACAACATGATCACTATCCCCCCCACTGGATTTTTTTTTTCATTTTTTGCTGTTTACCCGTATGCCAATTTTCCAATTTACCATTTTCAGTTTTTTTATGTCAGTTTTTAGTTTTTTTCAATTTGATAATATGGAAAACATGGATTTTGCATTTTGTTGTCTACACATTTATTAATTTCGCAATTTCCCATTTTCAGTTCTTAAAATGTCAGTTTAAAGTTTTTCAATTTCATGATATTGAAACATGGATTTTCCAATTTGTTGTTTTCAAATTTGTCAATTTACCAAATTCACATTTACAGTTTTTTTTTTAAATTTCAGTTTAATGTTTTTTTGTTCTATTTGTTAATATGGAAACATGTATTTTTTTACAATTTGTGTTTTTTACATGTCATGCAATTATTCTTATGCTAGTCTTATAGGTTACTGTACAACATGATCACTACCCCACTGGATTTTTTTTCATTTTGTTGTTTACACATATGCCAATTTTCCAATTCCCCAATTGTCAGTTTTTTATATTAGTTTTAAGTTTTTCAATTTCATAATATGTAAACATGGATTTTGCATTTTGTTGTTTACACTTTTATTAATTTTACAATTTCCCATTTACAGTTCTTAAAATGTCAGTTTAAAGTTTTTCAATTTCATGATATAGAAACATGGATTTTCCAATTTGTTGTTTTCACATTTATTAATTTACCAAATTCCCATTTACAGTTTTTAAAATTTCGGTTTAATGTTGTTTTTTTTATTTGTTAATATGGAAACATGGATTTTTCCAATTTGTGTTTTACATGTTCATTTTGCATTAGGAGTGGAGAGAGGTGGGTAGTAATCAAAAATGTGCAAGCAGTGTCCATTGTTGACAGGTCATTGTTGACGAGTCCTTTTCATACAACAGAAAAGTGAGTTCATATTTCGCTTGCATTACCTAAAATGCAATACCATGCAAGTTTTTAACATTTTACAACTAACCTGTTAGTATGATTTGCACACTACAAAGGTTATATCTGTTCTGGTAATAGAATTATTTAGCGTTGGCTTTTATATTTAATATGTACAGTTTAAAGTGATAGAAAAGTAGTAGACAAGTGGTAGCAAAGTGGTAGACAAGTGGTAGACAATTGGTAACAAAGTGGTAGAAAAGTGGTAGCAAAGTGGTAGCAAAGTGGTAGAAAAGTGGTAGAAAATTGGTAGCAAAGTGGTAGAAAAGTGGTAGCAAAGTGGTAGAAAAGTGGTATCAAACTAGGAAAGTGGTAGCAAAGTGGTAGAAAAAATATTACATGTATTGTTAAGAAATAGTTTAAGCGGTTACATGGATTCATTACACAATAATTTTAGCATGACAAAGCTCATTTTCTATATCCAATAGTTCTTCCTCATATTTAGTATGACCAGTTTACACATTTATCAATTTCACAATTTCCCATTTACAGTTCTTAAAATGTCAGTTTAAAGGTTTTCAATTTCATGATATAGAAACATGGATTTTCCAATTTATTGTTTTCTCATTTGTCAATTTACCAAATTCACATTTACAGTTTTTTAAATTTCAGTTTAGTGTTTTTTTTGTTCTATTAGTTAATATGGAAACATGGATTTTTTACAATAAGTGTTTTACATGTCATGCAACTATCCTTATGCTAGTCTTATAGGTTACTGTACAACATGATCACTATCCCCCCCACTGGATGTTTATTTCATTTTTTGCTGTTTACCCGTATGCCAATTTTCCAATTTACCATTTTCAGTTTTTTATGTCAGTTTTTAGTTTTTTTTTTCAATTTGATAATATGGAAAACATGGATTTTGCATTTTGTTGTCTACACATTTATTAATTTCGCAATTTCCCATTTTCAGTTCTTAAAATGTCAGTTTAAAGTTTTTCAATTTCATGATATTGAAACATGGATTTTCCAATTTGTTGTTTTCAAATTTGTCAATTTACCAAATTCACATTTACAGTTTTTTTTTAAATTTCAGTTTAATGTTTTTTTTTGTTCTATTTGTTAATATGGAAACATGTATTTTTTTACAATTTGTGTTTTTTACATGTCATGCAATTATTCTTATGCTAGTCTTATAGGTTACTGTACAACATGATCACTACCCCACTGGATTTTTTTTCATTTTGTTGTTTACACATATGCCAATTTTCCAATTCCCCAATTTTCAGTTTTTTTATATTAGTTTTAAGTTTTTCAATTTCATAATATGTAAACATGGATTTTGCATTTTGTTGTTTACACTTTTATTAATTTTACAATTTCCCATTTACAGTTCTTAAAATGTCAGTTTAAAGTTTTTCAATTTCATGATATAGAAACATGGATTTTCCAATTTGTTGTTTTCACATTTATTAATTTACCAAATTCCCATTTACAGTTTTTAAAATTTCGGTTTAATGTTGTTTTTTTTATTTGTTAATATGGAAACATGGATTTTTCCAATTTGTGTTTTACATGTTCATTTTGCATTAGGAGTGGAGAGAGGTGGGTAGTAATCAAAAATGTGCAAGCAGTGTCCATTGTTGACAGGTCATTGTTGACGAGTCCTTTTCATACAACAGAAAAGTGAGTTCATATTTCGCTTGCATTACCTAAAATGCAATACCATGCAAGTGTTTAACATTTTACAACTAACCTGTTAGTATGATTTGCACACTACAAAGGTTATATCTGTTCTGGTAATAGAATTATTTAGCGTTGGCTTTTATATTTAATATGTACAGTTTAAAGTGATAGAAAAGTGGTAGACAAGTGGTAGCAAAGTGGTAGACAAGTGGTAGACAATTGGTAACAAAGTGGTAGAAAAGTGGTAGCAAAGTGGTAGCAAAGTGGTAGAAAAGTGGTAGAAAATTGGTAGCAAAGTGGTAGAAAAGTGGTAGCAAAGTGGTAGAAAAGTGGTATCAAACTAGGAAAGTGGTAGCAAAGTGGTAGAAAAAATATTACATGTATTGTTAAGAAATAGTTTAAGCGGTTACATGGATTCATTACACAATAATTTTAGCATGACAAAGCTCATTTTCTATATCCAATAGTTCTTCCTCATATTTAGTATGACCAGTTTACACATTTATCAATTTCACAATTTCCCATTTACAGTTCTTAAAATGTCAGTTTAAAGGTTTTCAATTTCATGATATAGAAACATGGATTTTCCAATTTATTGTTTTCTCATTTGTCAATTTACCAAATTCACATTTACAGCATTTTAAATTTCAGTTTAGTGGTTTTTTTGTTCTATTAGTTAATATGGAAACATGGATTTTTTTACAATAAGTGTTTTACATGTCATGCAACTATCCTTATGCTAGTCTTATAGGTTACTGTACAACATGATCACTATCCCCCCCACTGGATTTTTTTTTTCATTTTTTGCTGTTTACCCGTATGCCAATTTTCCAATTTACCATTTTCAGTTTTTTATGTCAGTTTTTAGTTTTTTTTTTCAATTTGATAATATGGAAAACATGGATTTTGCATTTTGTTGTCTACACATTTATTAATTTCGCAATTTCCCATTTTCAGTTCTTAAAATGTCAGTTTAAAGTTTTTCAATTTCATGATATTGAAACATGGATTTTCCAATTTGTTGTTTTCAAATTTGTCAATTTACCAAATTCACATTTACAGTTTTTTTTTAAATTTCAGTTTAATGTTTTTTTTTGTTCTATTTGTTAATATGGAAACATGTATTTTTTTACAATTTGTGTTTTTTACATGTCATGCAATTATTCTTATGCTAGTCTTATAGGTTACTGTACAACATGATCACTACCCCACTGGATTTTTTTTCATTTTGTTGTTTACACATATGCCAATTTTCCAATTCCCCAATTTTCAGTTTTTTTATATTAGTTTTAAGTTTTTCAATTTCATAATAGGCTATGTAAACATGGATTTTGCATTTTGTTGTTTACACTTTTATTAATTTTACAATTTCCCATTTACAGTTCTTAAAATGTCAGTTTAAAGTTTTTCAATTTCATGATATAGAAACATGGATTTTCCAATTTGTTGTTTTCACATTTATTAATTTACCAAATTCCCATTTACAGTTTTTAAAATTTCGGTTTAATGTTTTTTTATTTTATTTGTTAATATGGAAACATGGATTTTTCCAATTTGTGTTTTACATGTTCATTTTGCATTAGGAGTGGAGAGAGGTGGGTAGTAATCAAAAATGTGCAAGCAGTGTCCATTGTTGACAGGTCATTGTTGACGAGTCCTTTTCATACAACAGAAAAGTGAGTTCATATTTCGCTTGCATTACCTAAAATGCAATACCATGCAAGTGTTTAACATTTTACAACTAACCTGTTAGTATGATTTGCACACTACAAAGGTTATATCTGTTCTGGTAATAGAATTATTTAGCGTTGGCTTTTATATTTAATATGTACAGTTTAAAGTGATAGAAAAGTGGTAGACAAGTGGTAGCAAAGTGGTAGACAAGTGGTAGACAATTGGTAACAAAGTGGTAGAAAAGTGGTAGCAAAGTGGTTGCAAAGTGGTAGAAAAGTGGTAGAAAATTGGTAGCAAAGTGGTAGCAAAGTGGTAGAAAAGTGGTAGCAAAGTGGTAGAAAAGTGGTATCAAACTAGGAAAGTGGTAGCAAAGTGGTAGAAAAAATATTACATGTATTGTTAAGAAATAGTTTAAGCGGTTACATGGATTCATTACACAATAATTTTAGCATGACAAAGCTCATTTTCTATATCCAATAGTTCTTCCTCATATTTAGTATGACCAGTTTACACATTTATCAATTTCACCATTTCCCATTTACAGTTCTTAAAATGTCAGTTTAAAGGTTTTCAATTTCATGATATAGAAACATGGATTTTCCAATTTGTTGTTTTCACATTTATCAATTTACCAAATTCCCATTTACAGTTTTTAAAATTTCAGTTTAATGTTGTTGTTTTTTTTCTATTTGTCAATATGGAAACATGGATTTTTCCAATTTGTGTTTTACATGTTCATTTTGCATTAGGAGTGGAGAGAAGTGGGTAGTAATTAAAAAATGTGCAAGCAGTGTCCATTGTTGACAGGTCATTGTTGACGAGTCCTTTTTATACAACAGACAAGTGAGTTCATGTTTCACATGCATTACCTAAAATGTAATACCATGCGAGTGTTTAACATTTTACAAATTAGCTTATGTGTTAGTTTATGTGTGGGGTCTTATGTTGGGCATTTTGTGTTGGCTTATTTAACAAGTTATTTTGTCAATGCATTTAGTGGATTTTTCTCTTGGTCTTGGTCTTTTATTACAACATAATGCTTACTGCCATGTTTGTAAGCAACAACAACACACTAAACTTTCAAAAAAATCTAAAGTACTCTAAGGTACTCTCAACTCGTACTCTTACCTCTATCCCATGCCAAGTCAAGAACATAATTTTTTTTTTCAAAAAAAAGGTGAATGGGGAAAGTAGACTATATGTTTAAACTAAAAAAATCATATAAAGTCATATGTTAACTCTAACACCTACGTTTATCCCGTTCTTCGACGAAAAATATTATATTTTTTAAATTTTTCTAAAAAATAATTGGAAAGTAGGCTATATTTTTGAAAACTAATCATTCTATAAAGTCATATATAGACTCAACCAATGGCTTTTATATCCTTAATCGTTAGAACAAAATATGGAATTTTTGACATCTTTTCCAAAAATGTTCATTTTTTAAAATGGACTATATTTTGGAAACTAGGAATTTTACAAAAAAGTGTGTTTGACATAAATGACAGGTATTTACCCCCTCAACCCACAATCCAAGTTCCAGATCTCTGGGACAAAATCCAAAAATGTTTAATTGTGAAAGTAGGCGGTATTTTGAAAACGTATCATTCTAAAAAGTCATATATAGACTCAAACTAATGTTCTTTAAGTTATTTAACGTTAAAACAAAACTTAACATTTTTTTCATTTTTCCGAAAAAGGTCCAATTTTCAAAATTGTCTATATTTTGGAAACTAAGAATTTTACAAAAATGTTTGTTTAACGTAAATGAAAGGTCTTTACCCCTCTACCCAAAAAATTAATTTCAGGTCCCTAGGACAAAAACTGTGCAGTAGTGTGTTTTGAGGGGTTCCGCAGCCTCCTCCTCCTCCCCTTCTCCAAGATGGCGGCCGTAGCTTAACTTAACCTAGCCTAACCTAACAAGATGGCGGCCGTAGCTTAACTTAACCTAGCCTAACCTAACCTGACCTACGAGGTGTGATCAAGAAGTTCCAAAAATGTGGCTGCAACTTAACCAAACCTAGCCTAGCCTAACCTAACCTAACCTAACCTACAAGGTGTGATCAAAAAGTTCCAAAATGGCGGCCGTAGCTTAACTTAACCTAACCTGACCTACGAGGTGTGATCAAAAAATTCCAAAAATGTGGCTGAAACTTAACCTAGCCTAGCCTAACCTAACCTACAAGGTGTGATCAAAAAGTTCCAAAATGGTGGCCGTAGCTTCACTTAATCTAACCTAACCTAACTTAACCTAAACCTACGAGGTGCGATCAAATTTTTTTCCAAATAGTGGTCATAGCTTAACTGAACCTAGCCTAACCTAACCTAACCTAAACCTACGAGGTGTGATCATAAAGTCCCAAGATGGCGGTCGTAGCTTAACTCAACCTAACCTAACCCTACGAGGTGTGATAAAAAGTTCCAAAATGGCTGCCGTAGCTTAACTGATTGAACCCTGTTGATTGACCCCTTTTGATTGATCTCTGTTGATGTATCTCTTTGGACTGGTCCCTGTTGACTAGCCCCCTTTGGACGGATCCTTTTGGAAGGGAGTCATTTTTTTTACGGGTCCCGGAGGACGGGTTCTTGTTGACGGGTCCCTGTGGCGGGTCCCCTTTGACATAATTTGGATAAAATTCAAGGGCCAGTCCATAGGGATCAGTCCAAAGGACCCGCCCACAGGGACCCGTCAACAAGGACCCGTCCTCCGGGACCCGTAAAAAAAATGACTCCCTTCAAAAAGGACCCGTCCAAGGGGGGCTAGTCAACAGGGACCAGTCCAAAGGGATACATCAACAGAGATCAATCAAAAGGGGTCAATCAACAGGGTTCAATCAGTTAAGCTACGGCAGCCATTTTGGAACTTTTTGATCACACCTCGTAGGGTTAGGTTAGGTTGAGTTAAGCTACGACCGCCATCTTGGGACTTTATGATCACACTTCGTAGGTTTAGGTTAGGTTAGGTTAGGCTAGGTTCAGTTAAGCTATGACCACTATTTGGAAAAAAATTTGATCGCGGTCGAACTCCCCCTGTGACATTATACACGGTCTCAGGGCTTAGCAGCCATCTTGCCCATTAGCCACTGCCCCAGCTCTGACTGACCCCTCCATAAGAATAACATAGGGCTTGTTGCGCGCGGCGGCCATCTTGCGCATTAGCCCCTGCCCCAGCTTCGGCTTATCTTACCTACTCTCATAGATGACTCAATTATTAAAGCACTCACGTCCTCTCTGCAATTACTTTTAAGCCAAAGCTTCAAGTAGCTCCAAAAACAAGTATAAATTTACTGGCTTACATTACTTTAATGGTTCTCAAATACAATCCTAAGAATTGACCATATTAAATATTCATTCAACAATTCATTGACACTGAAAAACTCTCGTATCTCGCTATATTTTTACGTTACTTTCTTACTGTTTACCACAAATACAGTATCTTTATATTAGACATGACACACTTTGAACTTCTTTAGGCCTGAAATGCCTATCACTTTACTTTACTGTTACCGACCCCAGATTACTATTATTATTATTATCATTTACCGTTACCGTTACATACATCACTATCTTAGGCCTGAATGGCCCTAAACAAATCACCCTCCAAGCCATATTCTACCAAAATACGAGTTGTGAAAGCTCGTACATAAGTGACTGTTACATCTTAGTCTTAAAGTGATGCCTCGTTGTATGGTGAACTATCTAATTAGAATAACATTGTAAATTTGTACTCACTTTTCATTTTCGCTGGATTATTCCAGCACACTAGCCACGAGCCTACCATGATGCTTAATTTAAGCCATAATGCTATATCTCACACGACATATGGTATCACATTTTTCCCACATGATAATCATACTCTTATCAGTGGCTTTTCTCACTTTAACACGATACATATTATTTCACAATACACATAAACACTTTTGAAATCACTATAATAAAACTTATATACACTTTTCGCACTATTTCACATGTGGATCCTTAATTGGACTCCTCCTAACGCCTGACCCCAGAGATGCGATGCAGCTACGACAACCGCTGGTCTCCGTGAAAGTCTATCTAGCGTGTGCGTGCATTCGATTCTCGTCACCTTCAATACTGTTCATTTCTCCGTCATGATTACTTGTGATGCCTTCCGGCTCCCATAATTGTAGTGATCCTGACGATACTGCGTCATTTATTACTATGACAATACCTCCTGGTATTCAGTGTCCAAAACGTCCTAGCTTGTTCTACGCTGTAGCGAACTACACTTGCGTATGCTAATGGATAAATATCTACTGTAGATTAAATCTTACGTGATTCATGATTACTATTAGGAAGCTATATGATGCGCTTCCATTGTTCTTCAATTATACTCGAGCGTCGATACTCTAACATTTCGCGCACTTACTGGCAGCGTTTTAGTTTACGTGTAGACTCAAGATGAACTAAAGATGAACTGCAGAACCACTAAAGATGAACTGGCTTGGTCTGCTCTGCTCCCCTATATAAAGGTTTCTCGTAAAATGTAGTCCACAGGACATACGAGAGCGACTCCTTTCTTGAAATAATGCATTTACATTCAAAATGACGTATACACCTCGTTTATCTAGATGTGAAAGTCCCATAATCACTCGCGTGCAAGCGATCACTTCGGCCAATTAATTACAATTAATTGCCTTCTTCCATAGCGTCATGACGCCACCATGGTAAATCCCCTCGTGCGGGTCTCCGAATCATTCCTCTCGAGCGTAAGCTCTGTGTTCACAGGCTTATTTAGAGATATAGGTTTTAATTTAGGCGTGAGACCACTCCTAAATTATCTCTCCTAGAATATATTCACCTGGGTGTACTTTTTATTCCATTTCGATGTTCCAATTGGCTGCAATCAATTAATTTCCGTGGACAATTACTCCCACTCCGGTCTCACGTGTTGTCCATCGGGGAACCCCAGGGTCATTAATTTCGAGCTGTTCCGTCGGTCCAGACGAAATGAGTTCCTTCGGCGCCACGAATCTCCTCCCCTCTGCTAGCAGCGATTTGTAAACTGTCAAACTGGCCTGCTTTCATGCTTCTATACTTTGAAAACGTACATATGACAGCATTTTCTAACAATTATCCCCTTAAACAGCTATGATATTCACATTCTAGCCGTGAAATCATGCTATATTATTATATGTCATTATACACTCATTGCTCTTCGGGTTCCCTGTAGCTGTTCCCCCTCAGAGAACAATGGTTCGAATCTAGGCAGAATCATGGGCCTGGTCTTCTCTGATAAGACCCGAGTTCAATGCCAGTCTGCCGTGTCCGATTGGGCACAGAAGGAAGGAAGTAAGGAAGGAGGGAAGGAAAGGAAGGAAGGAAGGAAGGAAGGAAGAAAGGACAATATTCGCGACCATTAATCACGCTATCGTAAGCAACGAGACTTCCTTTTTATACGAACTCCGTTCCATCGAGAGTGACCATTTCCCTGCGACGTCCTACTGGCATTAACTGACAATACAACCTGTTCTGCATTGGAGGGAAGCAACCAGCGTAAACGTTTTGCCATAACGCCCCTAAATCATATCTGTGGCATCCCAATAAATATTGCAGTTTGCGCTTACAAAATTTTCTTCTGTTCGAGTTTAATCCACTAAAATGCATTTGCTGGGTTCCTTCGTCTCCCTAATCAGGTATTTAAAACATCTGAGTTTATTTCAGGCTGTAATCTAGTATCGTACAAGTTCATAACATCGGTAGTACTTGGGTATCATTTAAAATATATGAACGAAATCTATTTTGTAAATTATATGCCAATGTTCGTTACCATAGTTTAGGGGATCGTGATGGTGCAGTGGCTTAGCTGCTCGTCTTTCAACCAGACGGCCGGGGTTTGAATCCCGGTGATACCAAGGTGGAATTTTCAGCTGAAAAATCACGTGGCTACAGAAAGGGCATCCAGCCTTAAATAATCGGGTAAAACCAAAATGAGCCTGCTTGGCTCCGGCGACTCCAATTAATTGGGGGAAAGCCGAAGAAAGTTTTTTTTTGTTCGTTACCATAGTTTGAAGAGGGAGGAGTGCACATATCGATCGTGAGCAGCATGCCAGTTGGTCACCCCTGATACACTTTATACTGGTAGTGTTCCTCAGACAAAAGCCGGGAACCTCTCAGGGATCATAACTCACATCTTAAGTTCAGGAAGTCATGTAAATATCGATTCTAAACGCCATAAACATCATTCATTCAGCCAAGTAATTTGGAGCATATAACCTCTTAGGCTATATGTATCGCATTGAGCACATAAAGATGATATATGATCCTCCCTTGTGACAAACTGCTAAACCTAACTTGATTTACTGAAGTGACGACTGGCAGAGAAACACAAGCCATACAATTTCGTATCTGGTCTTCCTTTCTACAAACTGGCGATACAAGAAAAATGTGGCATAGTTTACATATATTTTTATTTTTTTATTTAGTCAATTTACCCTCTAGGTTGGTGGTTCCCACGGACTCAGCGAGGGAACTCACCCCTACCGCCTCTATGGGCAGCGTCCTGGAGCTTGGAACATCTGGTCGGGATGGATACAACTGGGGAGGTGTGATCAGCACTTCGCCCAGGCGGCCTCACCTGCAAAGCGAGTAGGGGCCTCAGGAGGGAGGGGAAGGGATGGAATATTGGGATGGATAGGCTAGGAAGAGGGAAGGAGGGGCCGTGGCTTTACAGTAGGTACCATCCCGGCATTTGCCCGAAGACGAAGTGGAAAACCACGGAAAACCACTTTGTGGATGGCTGAGGTGGGAATCGAACCCCCTCTACTCATTTGGACCACCCGAGGCTGAGTAGACCCCATTCCAGTCCTCATACCACTTTTCAAATTTCGTGGCAGAGTCGGGAATCGAACCCAGGACCTCCGGGGCGGCAGCTAACCATGCTGACCGCTACGCTACGGAGGCGACTATATAGACATACATGATTTATATTGTCGGTATGTAGAAGGTAAACAAGTTAATAAATAGTGAGATCCGCTTACGCTGAATTTCTTGGGTAGTAAACTATTGGTTTGGCCAAGTGGGAGAAATCTGCTGGCATATTGGGGTGTTGAGAGCATACCACAAAGACACATGCTACGACAGTCAGTGTCAAAGGCAGGATTTATTTAAGTAAATCAAGATGAAAGTTTAACTCAGCATAGACTCCTCGCGGTGTAATGGCTAGCATTCTTAGCAGTCACCCTTGAGGTCCGGGTTTCACTCCCAGCTCTGGCAAGTAATCTAATTTTAGTCTGAGGTCTAGAACTGAGTACACTCAATCTCGTGTGGTAAAACTGAGGTGAATTGGGTTCGATTCCCTCCTCATACTGGGGGCATAGTGGCGCAGCTGCGCAGTGGTCAAGCTCCTTGCCTCTCACCAAGGCGGACCCATTCGATTCCCGGTCAATGCATGTAAGTAAGATTTTCCAAGTGAAATGCCATGTACTGTGGTTCAGATTCCACGTTAAAAGGATGTCCCGTGGCTCATCATCGCAAGATTAACGGTCACGCTAATCTACACGCTTCCTTCCTTTTTCCTCCTCACTCTAGAATGGTTTTCTGTGGATTCCCACATCTACTCCAAGAAGACGCTGCGATGGTTCCTAACATAAGACCATGGGTTTATCCTTCTAGATTCAAGTCTAAATTACAAATACACACACTTTTACTGGCACAAGAACAATACCACAGGTTATCAGAAAAATTCTCTACATACATACATACACACCCAAGTACACGGGGTTGAACAAACACGATGTCTGAGCCTCTAAATGAAGCAACATCAATACAGCAAAATACAATCAAAGGTGAGCCTTGCTCACAAATAAATTGAAACAGTTGTTAATTAATTTGAGGAACTTGGGGTAATTTGGTAAACAGCCTCGTGTAGCTGGGTGTGTGTAAAACCTGTCTGGTGACCTGTATTTATTTGATGACTGTAACAGTGTGTTAACTGTATTAGAGACAGGGATGTTGTTGTTGCCCCGGGATGAAGTAAGGTACTATTTTCTTGGTGGGAGTGTGTAAAACCCCACTCAGGATAATCGTTGTCAGTGCCAGGATTCAAACCTCTGAAGTAGGGCCCTTCAGCTGCTACCCTCGCAGCCGTGATGCACGATTTAACGTGCTCGGCTACGCCTAGGGGTGAACTGAAACAGTTTGGAATTGAACTACATTAAGTAAACTTTTATATTGATATTAACTCTATTCAATGGGGTAATTGAGTAAATCTTTGATTGTATTCGTTTATTCCATGCTTGTAATGCAAGATTATTTACACTTATTCTTGTTACATTAAACAACAAACATTTGATTGTGGACCACCAATATCTAAGATAGGTGACTAGAAATCTGGCACTGAGACTGGTCACCCTGAGTTTGAGTTCTCCCTTACTTTGTCCACTTTTCTTCCAGGCAAATGTTAGGCTGTTACCTTGTCCCAAGTCCCGGGGTACCTACCCCATGTACGGTATTACTGCAGTTATACACACTACTTCAATCAGCACACATACAGAGTTGATCACACAAATAGACGGAATCGTTCATCAAAATTTTGACAAGCTCCTATAGTTTAAAAGCAACAGCAAAATCACAACCTGACAGCCATTCCTGCTAGGACAAGTCTTATTTCGGCCCACTGTCAAAATCACAACCTGACAGCCATTCCTGCTAGGACAAGTCTTAGTTCGGCCCACTGTCAAAATCACAACATGACAGCCATTCCTGCTAGGACAAGTCTTAGTTCGGCCCACTGTCAAAATCACAACCTGACAGCCATTCCTGCTAGGACAAGTCTTAGTTCGGCCCACTGTCAAAATCACAACCTGACAGCCATTCCTGCTAGGACAAGTCTAATTCGGCCCACTGTCAAAATCACAACCTGACAGCCATTCCTGCTAGGACAAGTCTTAGTTCGGCCCACTGTCAAAATCACAACCTGACAGCCATTCCTGCTAGGACAAGTTTTAGTTCGGCCCACTGTCAAAATCACAACCTGACAGCCATTCCTGCTAGGACAAGTCTTATTTCGGCCCACTGTCAAAATCACAACCTGACAGCCATTCCTGCTAGGACAAGTCTTAGTTCGGCCCACTGTCAAAATCACAACCTGACAGCCATTCCTGCTAGGACAAGTCTTAGTTCGGCCCACTGTCAAAATCACAACCTGACAGCCATTCCTGCTAGGACAAGTCTAATTCGGCCCACTGTCAAAATCACAACCTGACAGCCATTCCTGCTAGGACAAGTCTTATTTCGGCCCACTGTCAAAATCACAACCTGACAGCCATTCCTGCTAGGACAAGTCCTAGTTCGGCCCACTGTCAAAATCACAACCTGACAGCCATTCCTGCTAGGACAAGTCTTAGTTCGGCCCACTGTCAAAATCACAACCTGACAGCCATTCCTGCTAGGACAAGTCTTAGTTCGGCCCAATGTCAAAATCACAACCTGACAGCCATCCCTGCTAGGACAAGTCTTAGTTCGGCCCACTGTCAAAATCACAACCTGACAGCCATTCCTGCTAGGACAAGTTTTAGTTCGGCCCACTGTCAAAATCACAACCTGACAGCCATTCCTGCTCGGATAAGTTTTAGTTCGGCCCACTGTCAAAATCACAAACTGACAGCCATTCCTGCCAGGACAAGTCTTAGTTCGGCCCACTGTCAAAATCACAACCTGACAGCCATTCCTGCTAGGACAAGTTTTAGTTCGGCCCACTGTCAAAATCACAACCTGACAGCCATTCCTGCTAGGACAAGTCTTAGTTCGGCCCACTGTCAAAATCACAACCTGACAGCCATTCCTGCTAGGACAAGTCTTATTTCGGCCCACTGTCAAAATCACAACCTGACAGCCATTCCTGCTAGGACAAGTCTTAGTTCGGCCCACTGTCAAAATCACAACCTGACAGCCATTCCTGCTAGGACAAGTCTTAGTTCGGCCCACTGTCAAAATCACAACCTGACAGCCATTCCTGCCAGGAAAAGTCTTAGTTCGGCCCACTGTCAAAATCACAACCTGACAGTCATTCCTGCTAGGACAAGTCTTAGTTCGGCCCACTGTCAAAATCACAACATGACAGCCATTCCTGCTAGGACAAGTTTTAGTTCGGCCCACTGTCAAAATCACAACCTGACAGCCATTCCTGCTAGGACAAGTCTTAGTTCGGCCCACTGTCAAAATCACAACCTGACAGCCATTCCTGCTAGGACAAGTCTTAGTTCTGCCCACTGTCAAAATCACAACTTGACATCCATTCCTGCTAGGACAAGTCTTAGTTCGGCCCACTGTCAAAATCACGACCTGACAGCCATTCCTGCTAGGACAAGCCTTAGTTCGGCCCACAGTCAAAATCACAACCTGACAGCCATTCCTTCTAGGACACGTCTTAGTTTGGCCCACTGTCAAAATCACAACCTGACAGCCATTCCTGCTAGGACAAGTCTTAGTTCGGCCCACTGTCAAAATCACAACCTGACAGCAATTCCTGCTAGGACAAGTCTTAGTTCGGCCCACTGTCAAAATCACAACCTGATAGCCATTCCTGCTAGGACAAGTCTTAGTACGGCCCACTGTCAAAATCACAACCTGACAGCCATTCCTGCTAGGACAAGTCTTAGTTCGGCCCACTGTCAAAATCACAACCTGACAGCCATTCCTGCTAGGACAAGTCTTAGTTCGGCCCACTGTCAAAATTACAACCTGACAGCCATTCCTGCTAGGACAAGTCTTAGTTCGGCCACTGCCAAATCACAACCTGACAGCCATTCCTGCTAGGACAAGTCTTAGTTCGGCCAGTGTCAAAATCACAACCTGACAGCCATTCCTGCTAGGACAAGTCTTAGTTCGGCCCACTGTCAAAATCACAACCTGACAGCCATTCCTGCTAGGACAAGTCTTAGTTCGGCCCACTGTCAAAATCACAACCTGACAGCCATTCCTGCTAGGACAAGTCTTAGTTCGGCCCACTGTCAAAATCACAACCTGACAGCCATTCCTACTAGGACAAGTCTTAGTTCGGCCCACTGTCAAAATCACAACCTGACAGCCATTCCTGCTAGGACAAGTCTTAGTTCGGCCCACTGTCAAAATCCCAACCTGACAGCCATTCCTGCTAGGACAAGTCTTATTTCGGCCCACTGTCAAAATCACAACCTGACAGCCATTCCTGCTAGGACAAGTCTTATTTCGGCCCACTGTCAAAATCACAACCTGACAGCCATTCCTGCTAGGACAAGTCTTAGTTCGGCCCACTGTCAAAATCACAACCTGACAGCCATTCCTACTAGGACAATTCTTAGTTCGGCCCACTGTCAAAATCACAACCTGACAGCCATTCCTGCTAGGACAAGTCTTAGTTCGGCCCACTGTCAAAATCCCAACCTGACAGCCATTCCTGCTAGGACAAGTCTTATTTCGGCCCACTGTCAAAATCACAACCTGACAGCCATTCCTGCTAGGACAAGTCTTAGTTCGGCCAACTGTCAAAATCACAACCTGACAGCCATTCCTGCTAGGACAAGTCTTAGTTCGGCCCACTGTCAAAATCGCAACCTGACAGCCATTCCTACTAGGACAAGTCTTAGTTCGGCCCACTGTCAAAATCACAACCTGACAGCCATTCCTGCTAGGACAAGTCTTAGTTCGGCCCACTGTCAAAATCCCAACCTGACGGCCATTCCTGCTAGGACAAGTCTTATTTCGGCCCACTGTCAAAATCACAACCTGACAGCCATTCCTGCTAGGACAAGTCTTATTTCGGCCCACTGTCAAAATCACAACCTGACAGCCATTCCTGCTAGGACAAGTCTTAGTTCGGCCCACTGTCAAAATCACAACCTGACAGCCATTCCTGCTAGGACAAGTTTTAGTTCGGCCCACTGTCAAAATCACAACCTGACAGCCATTCCTGCTAGGACAAGTCTAATTTGGCCCACTGTCAAAATCACAACCTGACAGCCAATCCTGCTAGGACAAGTTTTAGTTCGGCCCACTGTCAAAATCACAACCTGACAGCCATTCCTGCTAGGACAAGTCTAATTCGGCCCACTGTCAAAATCACAACCTGACAGCCATTCCTGCTAGAACAATTCTTAGTTGGGCCCACTGTCAATTTCCCAACCTGACAGCCATTCCTGCTAGGACAAGTCTTAGTTCGGCCCACTGTCAAAATCACAACCTGACAGCCATTCCTGCTAGGACAAGTCTTAGTTCGGCCCACTGTCAAAATCACAACCTGACAGCCATTCCTGCTAGGACAAGTATTAGTTCGGCCCACTGTCAAAATCACAACCTGACAGCCATTCCTGCTAGGACAAGTCTTAGTTCGACCCACTGTCAAAATCACAACCTGACAGCCATTCCTGCTAGGACAAGTCTTAGTTCAGCCCACTGTCAAAATCACAACCTGACAGCCATTCCTGCTAGGACAAGTCTTAGTTCGGCCCACTGTCAAAATCACAACCTGACAGCCATTCCTGCTAGGACATGTCTTAGTTCAGCCCAGTGTCAAAATCACAACCTGACAGCCATTCCTGCTAGGACAAGTTTTAGTTCGGCCCACTGTAAAAATCACAACCTGACAGCCATTCCTGCTAGGACAAGTTTTAGTTCGGCCCACTGACAAAATCACAACCTGACAGACATTCCTGCTAGGACAAGTCTTAGTTCGGCCCACTGTCAAAATCACAACCTGACAGCCATTCCTGCTAGGACAAGTCTTAGTTCGGCCCACTGTCAAAATCAAAACCTGACAGCCATTCCTGCTAGGATAAGTCTTATTTCGGCCCACTGTCAAAATCACAACCTGACAGCCATTCCTGCTAGGACAAGTCCTAATTTGGCCCACTGTCAAAATCACAACCTGACAGCCATTCCTGCTAGGACAAGTCTTAGTTCGGCCCACTGTCAAAATCACAACCTGACAGCCATTCCTGCTAGGACAAGTCTTAGTTCGGCCCACTGTCAAAATCACAACCTGACAGCCATTCCTGCTAGGACAAGTTTTAGTTCGGCCCACTGTCAAAATCACTACCTGACAGCCATTCCTGCTAGGACAAGTCTTAGTTCGGCCCACTGTCAAAATCACAACCTGACAGCCATTCCTGCTAGGACAAGTTTTAGTTCGGCCCACTGTCAAAATCACAACCTGACAGCCATTCCTGCTAGGACAAGTCTAATTAGGCCCACTGTCAAAATCACAACCTGACAGCCATTCCTGCTAGGACAAGCCTTAGTTCGGCCCACTGTCAAAATCACAACCTGACAGCCATTCCTGCTAGGAAAAGTCTTAGTTCGGCCCACTGTCAAAATCACAACCTGACAGCCATACCTGCTAGGACAAGTCTTAGGTCGGCCCACTGTCAAAATCACAACATGACAGCCATTCCTGCTAGGACAAGTTTTAGTTCGGCCCACTGTCAAAATCACAACCTGACAGCCATTCCTGCTAGGACAAGTCTTAGTTCGGCCCACTGTCAAAATCACAACCTGACAGCCATTCCTGCTAGGACAAGTTTTAGTTCGGCCCACTGTCAAAATCACAACCTGACAGCCATTCCTGCTAGGACAAGTCTTAGTTCGGCCCACTGTCAAAATCACAACCTGACAGCCATTCCTGCTTGGACAAGTCTTAGTTCTGCCCACTGTCAAAATCACAACTTGACATCCATTCCTGCTAGGAAAAGTCTTAGTTCGGCCCACTGTCAAAATCACGACCTGACAGCCATTCCTGCTAGGACAAGCCTTAGTTCGGCCCACAGTCAAAATCAGAACCTGACAGCCATTCCTTCTAGGACAAGTCTTAATTTGGCCCCCTGTCAAAATCACAACCTGACAGCCATTCCTGCTAGGACAAGTCTTAGTTCTGCCCACTGTCAAAATCACAACCTGACAGCCATTCCTGCTAGGACAAGTCTTAGTTCGGCCCACTGTCAAAATCACAACTTGACAGCCATTCCTGCTAGGACAAGTCTTAGTTCGGCCCACTGTCAAAATCACAACCTGACAGCCATTCCTGCTAGGACAAGTTTTAGTTCGGCCCACTGTCAAAATCACAACCTGACAGCCATTCCTGTTAGGACAAGTCTTAGTTCGGCCCACTGTCAAAATCACAACCTGACAGCCATTCCTGCTAGGACAAGTTTTAGTTCGGCCCACTGACAAAATCACAACCTGACAGACATTCCTGCTAGGACAAGTCTTAGTTCGGCCCACTGTCAAAATCACAACCTGACAGCCATTCCTGCTAGGACAAGTCTTAGTTCGGCCCACTGTCAAAATCAAAACCTGACAGCCATTCCTGCTAGGATAAGTCTTATTTCGGCCCACTGTCAAAATCACAACCTGACAGCCATTCCTGCTAGGACAAGTCCTAATTTGGCCCACTGTCAAAATCACAACCTGACAGCCATTCCTGCTAGGACAAGTCTTAGTTCGGCCCACTGTCAAAATCACAACCTGACAGCCATTCCTGCTAGGACAAGTCTTAGTTCGGCCCACTGTCAAAATCACAACCTGACAGCCATTCCTGCTAGGACAAGTTTTAGTTCGGCCCACTGTCAAAATCACAACCTGACAGCCATTCCTGCTAGGACAAGTCTTAGTTCGGCCCACTGTCAAAATCACAACCTGACAGCCATTCCTGCTAGGACAAGTCTTATTTCGGCCCACTGTCAAAATCACAACCTGACAGCCATTCCTGCTAGGACAAGTCTTAGTTCGGCCCACTGTCAAAATCACAACCTGACAGCCATTCCTGCTAGGACAAGTCTTAGTTCGGCCCACTGTCAAAATCACAACCTGACAGCCATTCCTGCTAGGAAAAGTCTTAGTTCGGCCCACTGTCAAAATCACAACCTGACAGCCATTCCTGCTAGGACAAGTCTTAGTTCGGCCCACTGTCAAAATCACAACATGACAGCCATTCCTGCTAGGACAAGTTTTAGTTCGGCCCACTGTCAAAATCACAACCTGACAGCCATTCCTGCTAGGACAAGTCTTAGTTCGTCCCACTGTCAAAATCCCAACCTGACAGCCATTCCAGCTAGGACAAGTCTTAGTTCGGCCCACTGTCAAAATCACAACCTGACAGCCATTCCTGCTAGGACAAGTCTTAGTTCGGCCCACTGTCAAAATCACAACCTGACAGCCATTCCTACTAGGACAAGTCTTAGTTCGGCCCACTGTCAAAATCACAACCTGACAGCCATTCCTGCTAGGACAAGTCTTAGTTCGGCCCACTGTCAAAATCCCAACCTGACAGCCATTTCTGCTAGGACAAGTCTTATTTCGGCCCACTGTCAAAATCACAACCTGACAGCCATTCCTGCTAGGACAAGTCTTAGTTCGGCCCACTGTCAAAATCACAACCTGACAGCCATTCCTGCTAGGACAAGTCTTAGTTCGGCCCACTGTCAAAATCACAACCTGACAGCCATTCCTGCTTGGACAAGTCTAATTCGGCCCACTGTCAAAATCACAACCTGACAGCCATTCCTGCTAGGACAAGTTTTAGTTCGGCCCACTGTCAAAATCACAACCTGACAGCCATTCCTGCTAGGACAAGTCTTAGTTCGGCCCACTGTCAAAATCACAACCTGACAGCCATTCCTGCTAGGACAAGTCTTAGTTCGGCCCACTGTCAAAATCACAACCTGACAGCCATTCCTGCTAGGACAAGTCTTAGTTCGGCCCACTGTCAAAATTACAACCTGACAGCCATTCCTGCTAGGACAAGTTTTAGTTCGGCCCACTGTCAAAATCACAACCTGACAGCCATTCCTGCTAGGACAAGTCTTAGTTCGGCCCACTGTCAAAATCACATCCTGACAGCCATTCCTGCTAGGACAAGTTTTAGTTCGGCCCACTGTCAAAATCACAACCTGACAGCCATTCCTGCTAGGACAAGTCTTAGTTCGGCCCACTGTCCAAATCACAACCTGACAGCCATTCCTGCTAGGACAAGTCTTTGTTCGGCCCACTGTCAAAATCACGACCTGACATCCATTCCTGCTAGGACAAGCCTTAGTTCGGCCCACAGTCAAAATCACAACCAGACAGCCATTCCTTCTAGGACAAGTCTTAGTTTGGCCCACTGTCAAAATCACAACCTGACAGCCATTCCTGCCAGGACAAGTCTTAGTTCGGCCCACTATCAAAATCACAACCTGACAGCCATTCCTGCTAGGACAAGTCTTAATTCGGCCCACTGTCAAAATCACAACCTGACAGCCATTCCTGCTAGGACAAGTCTTAGTTCGGCCCACTGTCAAAATCACAACCTGACAGCCATTCCTGCTAGGACAAGTCTTAGTTCGGCCCACTGTCAAAATCACAACCTGACAGCCATTCCTGCTAGGACAAGTCTTAGTTCGGCCCACTGTCAAACTCACAACCTGACAGCCATTCCTGCTAGGACAAGTCTTAGTTCGGCCACTGTCAGAATCACAACCTGACAGCCATTCCTGCTAGGACAAGTCTTAGTTCGGCCACTGTCAAAATCACAACCTGACAGCCATTCCTGCTAGGACAAGTCTTAGTTCGGCCCACTGTCAAAATCACAACCTGACAGCCATTCCTGCTAGGACAAGTCTTAGTTCGACCCACTGTCAAAATCACAACCTGACAACCATTCCTGCTAGGACAAGTCTTAGTTCGGCCCACTGTCAAAATCGCAACCTGACAGCCATTCCTACTAGGACAAGTCTTAGTTCGGCCCACTGTCAAAATCACAACCTGACAGCCATTCCTGCTAGGACAAGTCTTAGTTCGGCCCACTGTCAAAATCACAACCTGACAGCCATTCCTGCTAGGACAAGTCTTATTTCGGCCCACTGTCAAAATCACAACCTGACAGCCATTCCTGCTAGGACAAGTCTTAGTTCGGCCCACTGTCAGAATCACAACCTGACAGCCATTCCTGCTAGGACAAGTCTTAGTTCGGCCCACTGTCAAAATCACAACCTGACAGCCATTCCTGCTAGGACAAGTCTAATTCGGCCCACTGTCAAAATCACAACCTGACAGCCATTCCTGCTAGTACAAGTTTTAGTTCGGCCCACTGTCAAAATCACAACCTGATAGCCATTCCTGCTAGGACAAGTCTTAGTTCAGCCCACTGTCAAAATCACAACCTGACAGCCATTCTAGCTAGGACAAGTCATAGTTCGGCCCACTGTCAAAATCACAACCTGACAGCCATTCCTGCTAGGACAAGTCTTAGTTCGGCCCACTGTCAAAATCACAACCTGACAGCCATTCCTGCTAGGACAAGTCTTAGTTCGGCCCACTGTCAGAATCACAACCTGACAGCCATTCCTGCTAGGACAAGTCTTAGTTCGGCCCACTGTCAAAATCACAACCTGACAGCCATTCCTGCTAGGACAAGTTTTAGTTCGGCCCACTGTCAAAAAATACCTGTGTGGATTACTGTCGATCCCCGAATGGTTGAGGTCTAGTAGGGCCCCAGTTCGGTAGGGTAGATTTCTTCATTTGCTAATGTCCAGCCGATCTTTTTTATTTGAATGCCCTACTTGATATGAACACGTATCAAAATTATATCTTACTATTAAAGGAAGGAAAAAGCCTCCGTGGCTTAGGCGGCAGCACGCCGGCCTCTCACCGCTGGGTCCGTGGTTCAAATCCCGGTCACTCCATGTGAGATTTGTGCTGTGACAAAACGGAGGCAGACAGGTTTTTCTCCGGGTACTCTGGTTTTCCCAGTCAAAATTTCATTCTAGCAACACTCTCCTTTATCATTTCATTTCATCTGTCATTCATTTAATCATTGCCCCAGAGGAGTGCGTCAGGCCTCGGCAACCGGCACAGTCCATATCCTCGCCGCTAGATGGGGGCTTCATTCATTCCATTCCTGACCCGGTCGGAGACTGGAAGCAGGCTGTGGATTTTCATTTTACTATTAAAGGAAGGAAGGAAGCTTGTAGTTTAACGTGACCGTAAATCTTGAGATCATGAGCCACGGGACCTCCTTTTAACGTGGAATCCGAACCACAGGACATGGCATTTCACATCGAAAATCTCACATGCATTGACCGGGAATCGAACCCGGTCCACCTTGGTGAGAGGCCAACAGCTTGACCGCTGCGCCACCACGCCCCGTATCTTACTATTAAAGATAATTATTGAAGTCATTACATCTCCATCTAATGATTACTATAATAACGTTTTAATAAAACATTAAATGAAGCTAAATGATTTGAACATGGGCCAAAATCAACGTCTCCGTGACAACAGGGCGCTGTCCCATGGACCAACTCGAACCATCCACCAAGGTTACCATGAGATCAACTAATCTGTCCCTTTTATGGGCATCACTGACCATGGACCCAACTCAAGATCACCATCCTGCTAGTGATTTAGGAATCTATGACGTCACCACCGTGGAGCAAGTTCGATGTTCTCAAGGTACACTATGGAGGGAAGAATATTACATTACCTGTTGGCCACCAGTGTGGGGAATAAAAAAGTGTTAATGTCACGTGCTGCAATGCTTCCAAAGCCTACTGGGATTTTCCCCAGTCATATCGCAACATTACATTTTGGAGGTTGCTTTGAAATGTTCACTGAGTGAAATATCCGCTCACATCTTATCGAGAAAATTCCTCCCAAAAAAATAACATCTCAGTGAAATATCTACCCACACTTCCGTTCGAGATTCATAACCCAATTGATTAATTGGGAAATAGGCCACAGATTTTTATTTTTATTTGGAAAATGGATCTCAAAGAAAGTAACTTGTAGAACCTATAGGAAGAATTTGATGGTTGGTTGGTTGGTTCCTTAGGTTAGGGGCTGCGACAACGCGGTCATGCAGACCCGTGTACTTTGGGTGTGTGTAGAATTTGTCTGATAACCAGTGTTAATTGTGATGGCTGTATTAGTGTGTGTTATCTGTGATTCAGGTAGAAGGACTGCAGACGATTCATTTTTTCAAGTAGTTCCGACTTTTGCTACCAAATGCTACCATCCATGACACCTAGCTGCGGACGCTGATACTAAATGCCATCGCAGTCAGTACCCGGTGGTGAACGTTAGAACTAATAGAGCGTTATCAAACTAACCTACAAATTTTTGCTTCCACTAGTGTTGGTGGAAGGTTCTCTTTCATGCCAAAATCTATGACATGGGACTGCCGGCCTTACTTCCCCTGCGAAGGGAGGCATAGTGAGGGATTTTTAACGCTCTTAAAAATCCGGCGGCTTCGGCTGGGTTTGAACCCGTAATCTTGGGCATAGAAGCTCAGTATGCTACCAGCTACACCACCGAAGCCGCTAGGAGATATTGAAGATATGTATTTATATTACTACTACTACTACTACTACTACTACTACTACTACTACTACTACTGAAAATGAAAATCCACAGCCTGCTTCCAGTCTCCGACCGGGTCAGGAATGGAATGAATGATGCCCCCATCTAGCGGCGAGGATATGAACTGTGCCGTCTGCCGAGGCCTGACGCACTCCTCCGGGGCAATGATTTAATGAATGACAGATGAAATGAAATGATAGTGGAGAGTGTTGATGGAATGAAATTTTTGACAGGGAAAACCGGAGTACCCGGAGAAAAACCTGTCTGCCTCCGTTTTGTCCATCACAGATCTCACATGGAGTGACCGGGATTTGAACCACGGATCCAGCGGTGAGAGGCCGGCGTGCTGCCGCCTAAGCCACGGAGGCTTCCACTAATAATAATAATAATAATAATAATAATAATAATAATAATAATAATAATAATAATACATTTGAATGACTTTGGATGAAATGGAGATCCCAGAAGCTTTATCAGCATTCTAAAGTAATCTCGGACACATTCAGGAACAGATGTTTGAATTTTAAGGACAAATGATGATGATGATAATTGTTGTTTTAAGGGGCCTAACATCTAGGTTATCGGCCCAGGACAAATGAGTGATCACGGTTGACTAATAGGATTCTTAATCTAATTTGCTCAAAGAAAGATTAGAACTACAAGCTGCTTAAAGTTGGAAAAGACTTTCAGGAAATAGACATCTCAAGTGTTTAAAGCTATTTTGACAATTGTGCCAAAAGTTGAAATGCTAGAAGACCCGGAAAAACGTCAAATTGCGTGGTTATAAAAGCTCTATCATATTTCAAAACATTGTCATTTTGAAAATTTATTCCGGCTTAAATTATATTTTGGAAATAGGCCTACATGTGGTGTATTCCATGGAATATGCGTTTAGTTAGAGTTAGCAGTCGTTGCTCTTTGCTTCTTCATTTCCATTACTTCTTTTATGTCCCTTTTGCAGACACCAACAGTGACCCTTTATGTATTCCCTTTTCTTTGAACATGTATTTGTTTTATGTAAGTCTGTTTCACTTGTGTCCTCTCTGAAACTCAACCCCAGCTCACCACGCGGCAACCTGTCGAAGCTTTTGAATTCAGCAATTTCACGAATGGTTTCAAACCACTCAAGCAGATGTGGCCATCGTCGTCATCTACCACCTCCATGAAGATTTTATTTGATGTATCAAATTCTCATTATGTCGATATTTGTTTCCCACTGTTTCCTACAGTGGTTAGCCTCTTTTGAACCCCCCCCCCCCCTTGCGCTGGCTTGTGGAGTGCCTGTAACCATCGCTCACTACCCGTCTGGTCGACTACGTGGACAGTTCAGTCTTCTCAAGGAGGCTCGTCTCATTTCTCCATGAGGTGATTCAAATCGACGCCATGCCTGAAATTTGTGCTTAATGGCTGCAGGAAACATCATATTCACCATCAAAAGATAAGTAACTACCTTCAAGTGATTTTAACCACGATTTAAAATGGTTTTAATCTAAACAGAAAAGCTTTAATGGATTTTATAGGCAGTATTTGATTTTCGCAATATTATGCAATAACTGCCCATCGCGGGACAAAGGAACAAGAACATTAATGGCTTTTTTTTCCCCCATGTTGAACCACACCTGTTTGTAGTTCGTTGTAATTCATAACATTCAGCAAACTCCCCTACCACAAAATGAGAGATGTGCCCAAGGTTGCAGGATCGATACCTGCTGCAATCAGCTGGCATTTGAGAGTGCGCAAATGTGAGGGAGCCGTGTCAGTAGACTTACTGGCACGTTAAAGGTCCCCTTCAGGGAAAAAGTTCGACACCCTGGCGTCTCTAATGGCTTCAGTAATTAAAAGGGACGTGAAACCAATATCATTATTCTTTTTCTTCTTTCGAATAACCCATTTGGAGGGTACCATGAATCAACGTTGGCTATTGTGCATTGTATTCAATTTCCGTTGTTTCCAAATTTCTTTCATCGTTCTAGAGTGACGATCTTTCTCCTCCTGAGTCAACTTTCTGCCAGTTGTTTGTTTCTTCCTTTCTTGAAATTTTGCGTTTTGAATAGCTTCTCTGAAGAGTGATCTGTTTGCTATTGTGTCTGTCTAAATTTTGGCGTTTGTCAAATCTTTGTCAATTTCAATGAACCATGTGGGTTTGGATTTGTAACTAGTCAGTAAGTTGAAGATCTGTTTAGTTAGTCTACTATTTTTCATTCTATAGATGTGCCCAAAAAACTGTAATCTTCTCTTTCTCATTACATCAGTTAATTTTTCACATTTCAAATATAACTCTCTATTTGGTCGTAACCTATATTCTGCGTTATTACTTCGTTTAGCTCCCAGTATTTTTCTCAGAATTCGTCTTTCAGTCTTCTCTATTTTGTCTAAATCACCAAATCTTGTCAATTTAAGTGTTTCTGCTGCATACAGAGTTTCAGGTCTGACTACTGTTTGATAATGCCTTAATTTAGTGTTCCAGGATAAGCTTTTTTATTATATATATCTTTTGTCATATGAAAACACCTTTGTAATTTATGCATACGTGTTTCTATTGCTGTCTTTTCCTGTGAGTCATTCATTATCCACTCTCCTAGGTATTTAAAGGAATTTGTTTTACATACTGAACTGTCATGAATTGTGATACTTTTGGGGGCATCGGTGATGTTTGTCATGAACTTAGTTTTTTCAAATGATATTTGTAGTCCGACTTTGATGGTAACCGTAGTGTAATTATAAAGCTAAACATTGATAGGAGTTAATTGCAGCTAATGATCTATTATTATTATTATTATTATTATTATTACACATTATAATAAGACTCCGTTTCAGAGTTTTAGTATCGTAATGATTTAATTGTAGATTTACATTTTAACGTTCTGAAAATCATACTGGAACACGTAGAATTGCTCATTCGAATTTATTTTATTTCGATGCGTTGAATCGTTCAGAGTTCAATTATTCGTGTTTCTAATTAGCTTATTTTATTCAATGCTCTTCAAGCGAATTGTTATAAATACTGTCATGTTTGGTTTGGAGACAAGTTTAGCACATATCAAGGAGGCGTTGGAGTGCCTTAAGGTGCTCTAATGACATTCTGATGACGTCGCTAAGAGGCTGATCTGATGTGGCGATAGAGCTGCTTGAGTTAAGGGCTTCAAGGATAACAACTTTCAGGGAACTCCACCTAACACTATCCAGTAACCAATAGCAGTGATGGAAGGTTAATTACCACACATCAGTTGTATCTGAACCTGCCAAATTAGATCATTAGCTGCAATTAACTCCTATCAATGTTTAGCTTTATAATTACACTACGGTTACCATCAAAGTCAATCAAATTGCCAGAACCTCCTTCAAATTTGCTTAAATACTGATCTCTGTTGTTAATGAATCCAAACAATGGCAAAATAGCACCGGTTTATTTACAATCCTGTCTAATGTTGTCCTTCAAACTGTTACTTATATTTGAATAGTCTTTTCAGTGTAAGGTAAGATTCATTCACATTACGTACGCATTAGTACTCTAATAGAAAGTGTAGTGTAGTAGCTATCATATTTGGCTGTCACTGCTCTGGCCCGAGTTTGATTCCTGGTTCTGCCAAGGAACTGAGTTCTAGTCTGAGAGATGGCATGGCGTCTACTCAGCCTTGTGTGGCAAAAATGAGACGAGGTAGGTACGATTCCCATCTCAGCCTTCTTGGAAGTGGTTTTCTGTGGTTTCCCCCACTAGGACAATGCAAGGATGGTTCCTAAATTAAGTCCACGGTTGTCTCCTTCCATATCCTCGCGTGCATTACAACTACACGCACTAGTACATCTAACACAATAACACAGGTTATTAGATAAATTCCCCCATCCGACCACACACACACACCCAAGTACACAGGACTACATGATAACGATGTCGTAAAGCCTCTCAATGAATCAACAACTAAAACAAGAAATACGCACACTTATAAGTCAACACAGGTTATCATATAGATTCCACACACACCCAAGTACGCGGGGCTAAATGCCCACGATGTTGCAATCTCTTAATTGAAGCAGTAACAACACTAACAACAACAACAACCGTCATGCCATACTGATGCTCACTCTGAGATGTACCGCATTGATAGCCATACGCCTGCAGTTGATCGCTAACACACTGGTGGTTGTTCATGTAACAACTTGAATATTGCGATAAGTCAACCACATCGTGGTGTAGCGGCTAGCGTTCTTGGCTGTTACTCCGAGGGTCCGGGTTGAATCCCTGACGTTGCCAAGAAATTTAAGTTCTGGTGTGAGGGCTGGAACGAGGTACACTCCCCACTTCTATTCTAGGCAAATGCTAGGATGGTTTCTAACTTAAGACCACGGCCACCTCTTTCCCAATCCTATCACCAATTTACATATACACACGCTAGTACAGCCGTTACAATAACAAAGGTCAACTCTCAGATAAACTCCACGCACACCAAATACACGAGGCTATATGAGGATCTGTCTGTGAGAAGAAGCAATTACTTGCGACGTAAGGGGATGATGACGAACATATTCCATGCTCTTTGAAATGAAAATTTTCATAGGGCAAAAGATATCTTAGTCATCAGCCTTTTATGTCGGAAATAATTGTTTCCTCTAACATATATCTAGACTAGCAGAAGTACCCATTCTTCGAACGGTCTTCGGTATTAATAACCAGACGTAATCAATTGAGCTACTGTTGCAATGGTTAGTGGCTTGGAACCTGTTTGCTGACAATGAAGTATGATTAGTTAAAATATGCTCTGAAACTAAATTTACCTAACGTGTACTTCCTGGCGTGAAAATAAAATTGAAACCCTCGTAGACGAAACGCAATACACGTCACATAAAAACTGACCCTCACTGTTGTGTCAAGTTCCCATCCAGAGGAAGACCCCTTTAATAAATTTTAACGGCTTGTGGTGCATGAAAATTCAGTTTTTTTTAGCCTCCAATGGCCCAAATTCCTAAAAGCAAGAAAAGTACTATTTCAATTCAGTAATGTTTGAAAATAATGTTGCTGTTTGGAGATAAGTTATAATAGACCTTCTGTACGGCATATCGCACGTTTAAGTCATGTGAAAAAAGTCTATGGTAACCCCTGACCCCCTTAAGTGCATTGATGAATTTTACAGTTTTAGTTGGTTCCGTGATAACCTTATAGTCATTTGTAAACGTTCACAGAAATTTAATAAATGGAGTGGCATTACTTCTTGCAGAAATAGGTGGAAAGTTGGATTCACCTTTTGAGATGCTTTTGTCATAGCAACTGGCGTGCATTCCTTCATTAGTTTATTAAATGAAATTAGTTTTCAGGGAATATCAGTAACTGTTTGTTTTAGAGCCTTAAAATGTAGTTTTCGGGGACCCTTTACGGCTATTTAGGGTCCCCGAGTTTTGTTTCTGACACCAAGGGGCAGAAAATCAGCTTTATCCCGTCGTTGTAGGCCGTAGTATAATAATAATAATATAACAATATAGGGATAGGGACGTAATAGACCTTCCGTACCACACCCGCACGTGTAAATTGCGTGAAAAAATTCTAGAGTACCCCTTGACCCCCACAAGCGCATTATATATTTCTCAAAAAAATTAAAGCACTACTTTTTTCAAAGGCCACGAAATTTTGAAGAGTTGACAGCACAAGCTCGAAATCTCAGTATGACGTTTATCCTGACGCCTAACAAGCATATGCTTCAGCACAACTCCCCAACTTGAGTAGTTTTAGGGTAGTGCCCCCAAAACCAGCCCATTTTCGAAAACCGCAATTTGAAGTTTGCGAAAAACGCTGTAGGATTTGTCGCAGGTTGCCAAAGCAGTCGAAAATGAATGAGTCTTGGTCTTGAAGGTTCCACAAACACTTTGACATCGTTACATTTGACGTTTGGGCATTTTCAACCCCCTTCATCATCCCCTAAATATGGACTACCATTGGGGATGTCTGAGAAGGAACCGGGTGTGTTTAACCACCTGAAAACCTGAACACCATCCTCAGTTGCTGATTGCAGTAAGTTCTTAAGGCCTCCGGCAATGTTCACCCCCCCCCCCCCCCCACCTAACACCCTCAACTGGCATGGGACCAAACCTCCCCATCTCGATTCACCCCTAAGGAAGGTTTAAGTCGAGATGTTTATCACTGCTGCTAATGGGGGGAGGGGGGGGGAGGCTTCCCCTAACGTTTCAAAAAAGGAGCTGTGCCTTTGTCACCACCCCTTCCCCTGCTACCCCTTTTTGCATTATTTTTCGAATCAGGCCCTCTTTAAGGGCTAAAACGAGGTCTTAATAGCTGAACGGGTTGAAAAGGTCCTTAAAAGTAGTGGTGAGACGAAATAAACCCCTTCCGATCGTTGATTGACATTCCATCCCCCAAACTTGAAATTTTTGCACCCTCAACCCTCCCTATCTGGACGCGTAACTCGTCATGACAGAGTTTTCCGATTTGGATGAAAATGAAGCTTATGTATGGCCTGCAATCAAGCCCAAAACAGCAGGTTGGATGGAAATTCATCGGTAGGGTGGGAAACGAGACCAAAAAGTTTTCAAACAAGTTAACAGCCTCTAGTAAACACGCCCATGAATGGGCAACCCACATCACGTCACATCACGTCCAATTCCATCCTTTGTAACCTATTTCCGATCATAGGCAACCCGCATGCACGGACGGGCTGCGACAACGCCGTTATGTAGCCCCGTGTACTTTGGGTGTGTGTAGAATCTGTCTGATAACCAGTGTTAATTGTGATGGCTGTTTTACTGCAGTGTGTGTTATCTGTAATTCAGGTAAGGACTGCAGACGATCAATTAGAAGTAGCTCCTACTTTTGCAACCAACGTCATCGACACCTAGCTGCGAACTATGATACTACATGCCACCACAACCAGCATCTAGCAGCGAACTTTGGAACTTAATAGAGCGTTAATCAAATCTAACCTACAAATTTAGCTTTACACATTTGTAGTTATTGGAAGGTTCTTTTACGTGCCATAAATCTATGATATGGTCCCGCCAGTTTTACTTCCCAACCGAAGGAAGGCATACTGAGGGATTTTTAACGGTCTTAAAAAGTCCGACGACTTCGACCAGGCTTGAACCCGCGATCTGGGGCATAAAGCTCAGCATGCTAGTAACTACGCCACCGAAGTCGCTGAATTTATGTTATTGTTAAGGGTGTTGGTTATTCATTTTAGGGGCTTGGAACGCGGTTGCAGAGAAAGTGGCTGAGGAGGTAACACGGGCTATCTGCCAGTTACCAATCAGAGTAAACATCTCAAGGTCAAGTGAGGCGGAATGCGGGGTAGTGCGAACAGGTTGGAGGCGAGCATTGAGTTCAAACCGGACAGAATCGCCCGATGAGCCCAAGATGGAGAGCTCTTTACTGGATTCGTAAAAGTATTACATGTTGATCTAGGAGGCGTTCATTTGGGTGAAAGTTGTACAAAGAGAACAAACAATGTTTGTGGAATGTAATGAATTAAAATGTCTAAAGAGTTCGAGAACCAAACCCAAAGCAGAAGGTTATAGATTAGATTCTCACATTCGCCAGACAAGGGCTGCTCAAATGAAACACTCATGGCCTGTGCTCCAGGTTGCAGGATCGAATCCTGACGCAGTCTTGAGGTGATCTTTAACGTGCCAGTAAGTCTACTGAAACGGCTCCCTCACATTTTCTCCCTCAAATGACAACTACCTAACTGCGCCAGGATTAAATCCTACAACCTTGGGAAGGCAGCAGGTGGTTGTCAAAATCTAACCATGTCCAGTTTACAGTATGGAAAACATGTAAAATTCTAGGTTACTAGACCAAACAGCTGGTGACAAATTTTAAAAGTATGTTCATTTACTGTACAGTCCTGTCTAGTCTACGTAAAGTTATCACTGAAAGGGTAGAGGGTTTATGGCCTCAATTACACAAACGAACGTTATTTTGCATGAATTATGGAGACCGAAAAGTGCTAAAGGAGGAATGGATTGTCTCTCTGTAGCAAAACGTTTTTTGTCAGAAATCTTAATACAAAAAGCTGCCTACTACGGTGTAAAATTGCTCTGTAAAAAAAGCGAACAACGTCACCAAAATTACGAGGTGAATGCAGTTAAATGCATTCTCCCATTTGGAGAAACACTTTCTTTGTCATGATCTTAAATAATTTTCAAACATAATCCTTAGTAAATTGACGGGTAAATGTGCATTATTTGGAGACGATGAGTGTTGTTTGGTGGCACAACGTTAGCTGACATTTCGCATCATTAATTACATAAGGAATAAACACAAGTAGAGTTTTCTCATTGTACACAACTGAATATCATATAATTCTTGGCGCATTTTAAACTTTTATTCATCCTAACAACAACAATTTGCTCTATTGCATGCAAGGAAAATTGTAGTACACCGATCTAATTGCTTCCATTTTTTTTTTTTTCGTGTGACTTCCTGAGAGGCCGAGTGCAGGTCTTTCTAGTCGACGCCCGTGGGCGACCTGCGCGTCGAGATGAGATGGATGAAGATGAATGAAACTGGGCAAGGATGTGGAAGGAATCGGCCGTGGCCTGTCAGAAGGTACCGTCCCAGCATTTGCCTGGTGATGAAAATGGGAAACCACGGAAAACCATTTCAAGGACGGCCGACGGTGGGGCTCGAACCCACGCGTCTACCAAGTCAGCAGAGAGCTTGGCCCCATGGCCTAACGCTGCGCTTTTAGCGAGCGTAGCCACTGCTGTCGGTATTGCTTCCATTACCTGACTACTAAACCGGAATCAGATTTTGTATAAGAAGACGGCGCGACCGTAGTGCGCCACACGACAAGTGAATGAGCGAATATAAGAAGATGCCCTATATGGCTTGCGCATTTTTTTTTGCAATATAAGAGCTAATATATAAAAGGCCTCCTTGGTTATCAATGAATGAATGATTGAATGAATGAATAAAGCCCGTAGTGTCCCTAGAAGTGCAAAGTCCTCCCTCGAAAGGGGGAGCTCGTTGACTATATCTCACGTGGTGAGCTAGTCAAGTGAGATGGTTAATTTTGCCAGTATGACAGTCATAATGTTTACTTGAAGCACCGTCTTCCTAACTCCTTCCAATCCGCTCTTTGTCTTGCTGTCCTGGACCAGTGTGGTCCTAGTAGCTGTCGGAGGTCGTCCGCCCATCTTCTTCCCGGTCTGCCGCGGCTTCTTTTGCCTGTGTATGGGTCCTCATGGTTGTTCTGATGATGATGATGATAATTGTTGTTTTAAGGGGCCTAACATCTAGGTTATCGGCCCCTGATCATGGTTGTTCTCTGCGCCCATCTACTTTGGTTGAGTCTCGCGACGTACCCGGCCCATTTCCACTTAATTCTGGCGTCCTTCTGCGCGACATTTCCCGAAGTCGTGATTTCTTGGAATATCTTGTTAGAAACTGTATCACTCAGTGATATGCCTAGGATTTTCCTCTCCATTCTCCTCTGGCACACGTCTAATGCTTTATTTTGTTTGGTCGTTAAAGTACCAAGTCTGACAGACGTAAGTCGAAACTGGCTGGTTATCAATACGGTCTGAATATCTATGACTTTAGTCATTTTTTCAAGTTTTTCCGTATTGATTTTGATAAGTTATGTACTTGTCCACTATACAATACAAAATACAAAATATCTTTTTATTTATACATTTTGATACATGTTTCGGCCCTGTGAGCCTTCTTCAGTCAAAATCAAAAAAAATCTCCTAGATCATTCTAAAGGTTGGTCTCTCATAAAAAAATTTTGTAAATCAAATTATTACATCGTCAGGATGCTTAAAATACATGAATATAAAATGCTTAAAGAAATTAAAAGATTTAAAAATGCACGAAATTTTGAAATGTGGGCTCCATTCTTGTTAATCTATTTCCAAAACGAGGGATAGATTAACAAGAATGGAGCCCACATTTCAAAATTTCGTGCATTTTTAAATCTTTTAATTTCTTTAAGCATTTTATATTCATGTATTTTAAGCATCCTGACGATGTAATAATTTGATTTACAATCTTTTTTAAGAGAGACCAACCTTTAGAATGATCTAGGAGAATTTTTTTGATTTTGACTGAAGAAGGCTCACAGGGCCGAAACATGTATCAAAATGTATAAAAAAAAGATATTTTGTATTTTGTATTGTATAGTGGACAAGTAGGCCTACATAACTTATCAATACGGTCGTTAAATTAAATTCTTGGTAGTAAAAGTTAGTCAGAATTTGTCGGTCACTGCAGGTGGAAGTAATCAGCGCAAGGCTGTTTGTGCCCTCATACATATCTCATGGTATCCTTTTATTTCACATCCCGTCCTCTTGTTAAGAGGGAGGACAGTAATAACCAGTGTAATATTTGCAGAGGACAATGCAAGCTGTGGAGTGAAAGTGAACTTCATCTAATTTGGCTCACTACAAAGGGAGTGGCCGAGCAGGTACAGCACTTACCTTTTGTGTAAACTACGTTTTATAGCTCGCCTGTTTCGATCACACCACTACTAATCTTTTATTCATGTCTCTCCACTCTTTAATATTGCTATAGAATAACTAATTTGCTCTCCCCTACTTTCTAATAATTGACCTTTCAACAAAATGTAATTTACAAGTCATGTACACTTTCATGAGAACATTTCATTTAATTTTCGTCCGGCCCTGTCCTTTGTGGTTTTAATACTGTCGCGCTCATCGAAGTGGTATTGAGTTATAAAACAATGCTGAGCACGCTCCCAGAGGCGCGCGGATATTTCAGGTAAAATAAAGTTTGCTACGCCTGGGCCAATTGAATGAGTTGTTGTTGATTCTTTAGGAGCCTTGCAACTACGTGGTCATGTCGTCATGTGTACTTGGGTGTGTGTCACTATGATGTTTGTAGTAGCGCAGCCTGTGTATTTGTAATCGAGGTAGGATTTGGGTAGGAATCGGCCATGGCCTTACGTTAGGTACCATTCTAGCATTCGCCTGGTGAAGTAGGGAAACCACGGAAAACCACTTCCAACATGGCTGAGGTAGGAATCGGAAACGCCTCTTCGCAGTTATGCCTTTACGAGGCTGAGTGCACCCCGTTCCAGCATTCAGACCAATAAAATATGCTGCATTTAAAACAAAATCCAGAAGTACTGTAATATTTTAAAAAATGTGTATTGGGAGAACGTGAGTTCGTATTCTGCCTTGGCCGTCCTAAAAATGGTTTTCTTTTGTTTCCCATTTTCATCCCTAGGCAAATGCCTGGACGATTCCTTTCGACAGGTTCAAGGCCGACTTCTTTCTGAGTCCTTTCTCTAACCTTACCTTAATTTGACCCACGTTAGTGGTCACTGAGGGATCAGCCTGTCACCATCCCCAGTCGTATCTTCTGACTAAATGTGTCCAGCTTCAAGACACTGTCTTTGTGGCAGTAGAGGAATGATCTCTTGCAGATTCCGTAGGTGCTGATAATTTTTGTGATCCTAACTTAATGCATACATTTCTATATGCACTAACGAGCATTATTCTTACAGCTTAAAGACATAAGTTAACTATTGGTCACAGCTTCTCTCTAAATATAACCAGTGTATCATATTTCATTTCTATTTCTTTTTTGCAAACATGAAAGTAGACTTACGTTAGGTACCATTCTAGCATTTGCCTGGAGTAGAAGTAGGGAAACCACGGAAAACTACTTCCAACATGGCTGAGGTAGGAATCGGATACGCCTCTTCGCAGTTCTGCCTACACGGGCAAAAAATTGTCAGTCTGTGTGTGTGTGTGTGTGTGTGTGTGAGAGAGAGAGAGAGAGAGAGTGTGTTTTCTGCCCCCACCCCCTATCAATTCAAACATGACGAAACTGAATTGAACGAAATTTGGTACACTAGCAAAGAGCAACTCAGTTTCATGTTTTATATTGCCGCCATCTTTACCGAAACTTAATGGCGGTCACTCAAATGATCAAAACTTAAAATTAAATTACGACCAAACTAATCATCGGATCTGTACCAAATTTGGTAAAAACAGACCTTCATATGGGACGTGTCTTTCGCCTAAACTACACGGTCATCAGCAGTACCATTTCAGTATGGCGGCCACGGGAATTATGTAATCTTTATAATCCATAACATGGGACCCACCAGTTCCGATTATCGAACCGAGAATGGTTCAAACTGTTTAAAAGGACGTGGCCCGTTCGAAATTAAAAGTATATATTATAATACTGCAATTGTACCCGGCATGCGTTGCAATGCCAATCACAGAAAGTGTTGGCGTTGAAATTCTGTTTCTTGAAGTGCTTTTGGATACACAACATGTTAACTGCCTCTAAGCTATCGTAAAATGGATTTTCTAATTTAGAACCATTCGTGGAAGCGTGCACAACAACTTTCAAAAGTTTCATCGCTGTCACTCATTTGTTGAATCTACTCGTACGCTACCTGTTGTGAAATGGATTTACTAAGTCGAAACCCTTCCCTGGCGTGTACACAATAACTCATCAATGATTCATCGCAATCGGATGAATTGTATATGCACGTATACGGGGTTTTGTTTAAACGATTCGTGCGCTGTCACTCATTTGTTGAATCTACTCGTGCGCTACCTATTGAGAAATGTATTACTAAGTCGAAGCCCTTCCCTGGCGTGTACACAATAACTCATCAAGGTTTCATCGCAATCGAAGAATGTTATATGAACACAATAGGGGATTTTGTTGAAACGCTTCGCGCGTCGTCACCCATTTGTTGCATCTACTCTTGCGCTACTTATTGTGAAATGGATTTGCTAAGTCCCCTTCCCTGGCGGGTACACAATAACTGATCAATGTTTTATCGCAATCAGATGAATAGTATATGAACGCATACCTGATTTTGTTTAAACGATTCGCGCTCCGTCACTCATTTGTTGAATCTACTCGTGCGCTACCTACTGTAAAATGTATTTACTAAGTTAGAAACCGTCACGTAAGTGTCCACAACATCTCACCCAAGTTTCATCGCTATCGGACTAATGGGATATGAAGACATAGGGGACTGTATTGAAACGCTCCGCATGTCGTCGTTCATTTGTCGAATCTACTCGTGTGCTACCTACTGTGAAATGTATTTACCAAGCCAGAAACCTTCCTTGGAGTGTCCACAATATTTCACCCGAGTTTCACCGCTAACGGCAGAATGGTATATGACCTTATACGGGACTTTGTTGAAACGCTTTGCGCGTCGTCCCTCATTTGTTGAATCAACTTGTGCGCTGCATATTGTATAGTGGATTTACTAAGCCAGAAATTTTCCATGACGTGTACACAACATCTCACCCAAGTTTCATAGCTACGGACGAATGGTACATGAATGCATACGGGACTTGGTTGAAACGCTTCGCGTGTCGTCGCTCATTTGGTGATTCTTCTCTTGCGCTACATATTGTAATATGGATGTACTCAGCCAGAAACCTTCCCTGAAGTGCACACAACATCTCACCCAAGTTTCATCGCAATCGGATGAATGGTATGTGAACGTATACGGGACGTTGTCGAAACGCTTCGCGCGTAGTCACTCATTTGTTGAATATAAACGTGCGCTTCGTATTGTAAAATGGATTTACATAGCCAGAAACCTTTCCTGGGGTGTACACAACAATTCACCAAACATTTATCACTATCAGACGACTGGTATATGACTTTATACGGGACTTTGTTGAAACGCTTCACGTGTCATCGCTCATTTGTTGAATCTACTGGTGCGATACCTATTGTAAAATGTATGTACTAAGCCAGAAACCTTCCCTGGAGTGTACACAACATCTCACCCAAGTTTCATCGCTATCGGATGAATGGTATATGAAATTATATGGGACTTTATTGAAACGCTTCGCGCGCCGTTGCTCATTTGTTGATTCTACTAGTTCTCTACCTATTTTTAAAGGGATTTACTAAGCTAGAAACCTTCCCTGGAGTGCACACACAATCTCAGCCTAGTTTCATCGCTATCGGACGAATGGTGTATGAACGCAAACGTGACTTTGTTGAAATGCTTCGGGCGTCGTAGCTCATTTGTTGAATCTACTCGTGCGCTGCCTATTGTAAAGTGGATGTACTAAGCCAGAAAAGTTCCCTGCAGTGTACACAACATTTTACGCAAGTTTCATAGCTATCGGACGAATGGTATATGAATGCATACGGGACTTTGTTGAAACGCATTGCGTGTCGTCGCTCATTTGTTGAATCTAATTGTGCGCTATCTACTGTGAAATGTATTCACTAATTTTGAAACCTTCACGTAAGTGTACACAACATCTCACCCAAGTTTCATCGCTATCGGACGAATGGTATATGAACACATACGGGACTTTGTTGAAATGCTTCGCGCATCGTCGCCCATTTGTTGAATCTACGCGTGCGCTACCTATTGTGAAATGGATTATTAAGTCAGAAACCTTCCTTGGAGTGTACTCAACATCCCACCCAAGTTTCATCGCAATCGGACGAATAGTATATGAACGCATAGGAGACATACCCACAGACATACCCACAGACAAACTATCACGTTACATTGATTTTTATATATATAGATTCTTCAGAAGTGACTTTTAAAAGCTGAGCCGTCTCAGTTACAAGACAAGATGGCAGGTGATCTCTCGTTCTGACCTACATTTAACTAATTTGAGTTTGTTGCATGCAAAAAAAGCCTACTGAATGAAATAATATAAACTTTGTATGAAATGGATTATAATGAATATATATCTGTAATCCAGGGAAGAAATCGTTTAGTCCAAGTCATTATTTGCTAAAACGTTGTTTGTAAATCGACCTGCGTGGACACGTTTGGCTCTGTGGCTAGAGCGTTGGTCTTTCACCCGGTCGGCCGGGGTTCAAAACCTATCAGAGTTGTATTATATGCTTGATTGTTTTATATTTATTGCTTTTAAGTGCCGTACTGAGACTTTATAAAATTGAGAATTTTGTTGTGCATTTTGCAATGGAAAATATAAATTTAATTAAAACGAAGCTCTCCACCGGATATGCACGAGTGACATCTACTAGCAACCAGTTGAACTATGCATGTCCTAACCATGGCCTACTGGAGGCGAGCTGCGCTCTATACCGGCCTTGACATTCCCAGTTAGTGAACCTATGCATACGGTCTAATTGAAAAAAATCCTCTTGTTGCCGATAGAGCGCACGAGCCCCCAAGATAGGCGCAATAAATTAGCCGTGCATTAGGTTTATTAAATGTGTTTCTCCCCGTGTTACGTTTAGACCAGGGGTCTCCAAACTACGGCCCGGGGGCCACATCCGGCCGCGGACAGATTTTGTCCGGCCCGCGGAGAGCTAGCATACTTGAAAACTCCTTTTAGACAACATATTAGAACATATTTTTTTTTATAGCAAATTAAATTTAGTTTACTGAAGTATTCTAATTTTATGTTGAATAATTATTAATATGACATCTACATTGATATGGTCATGGGCTAACTACGCATAACATTGTTGTAGGCTTATTGTTATTGTTTTTGTGATAAGTTGGATAAAGAAACACAGAATTGCAATGAGTAAAGACATGTATAACATGCAGACATATGAAATACTAATGAGATTTATGTAATTGAGATTTTCCACTGACAATAGTTTGTAGTTGTGGACTAATTTTACTTGTACCAATTATTAAAAGAGATTTAAGATGCTCATCAGTTAATTTAGATCTGTAAACATTTTTTGTGTACTTCATTTTGGAGAAGGTCTTCTCACACAAATAAGTAGTACCAAAAACAGAAAACAGCCCACGAGCAAATTTATGCAAATTATCTAATTGTGTCAGTGGAAGACTCTTATAAAATTCCAACAAAGATGAGTTTTGATATTTGTTCTAAATTATATCACTGCACTGTAGTTCAATCATTTCCATTTGAAGTTCCGGGGCTAGGGTTTCAATGTCAGTATCAAAAGGATCCTGAAAAATCTAAATTTGATTCGCAAAGGCATCGAAGTCTGAGAAACGAGTATCAAAATTTATTTTCAAAGCACTCAAAGTTTCGATTGCAAAATCGATAGGAAACTCAGTCTCAGTGGTGTGGCTGAATATTTCACATGTTTTAAAATGTGAAAAACATTTACTTCGTAGTTGTGATTGAAACAGTATCAATTTCTTCCGGAATGATTTGATATTAGTGTATAAATCAGGAAGATGCTGGTTTTCTCCTTGCAATCTCAAATTCAGTTCGTTCACATGTTTTGTCAAATCAACATAGAATGCTAACTTCCACAGCCATGCGTTGTTTTGTAATTCAGTAAGAGGGCGATGCTTTTCATTCAAAAAAAAAATCGATCACTGCTCGAAGTTCAAAAAAGCGCTGAAGGACTTTCCCACAACTAAGCCAACGTACGGCAGTATGATAAGGTAAGTCATTTTCTCCAATCTCTTCAATAAATTGTCGGAATTGTCGGTGATTCAGCCCAAAAGATCTCATAAAATTAACAGTTGATATGACTGGTTTCAGAACTTCAGACATATCCAAACATTTTCCGCACAAAGACTGTTGATTAATGATACAATGTAAGACTAATGGTTTTGAACCACCGTCATTTTCTACAGCCTTTGACACAAGAGCGACCACTCCTTTATCTTTCCCACTCATGTTTTTGCCTCCATCAGTTGTAATACATTTCAAGTTTTTCCATCGAAGGTTCTTTTGATTAATGGCCATTTCAACTCCTTTAAAAATATCTGTACCAGTAGTTCTGCCATGAATACTATACATATCAAGAAGTTCTTCATGCACTTCATAGCTTTTATCTACTCCTCGAATATAAATCAACACCTGATCAGCATCTGACACATCCGTTGACTCATCCAAGGCCAAAGAAAACCACTCAACATCTCCATTTTTGTCGAACAGTTGAGAGGATATATTTTCAGCGATGTTTTCTACCCTTCGAGCCACAGTGTTTGCTGACATACTGACAGTTTTTAATAAATTTACCTTTTCAGGACACATTTCTTCGGCTGCTGCAATTATGCATTCTTTGATCATTTCTCCATCGGTGAATGGTTTTCCACGTTTTGCAATTTCAAGAGCCACACGAAAGCTGGCACGAGTTGCAGCCTCTTGTTCGGTTTTGAGTTTTGTAAATGAAGATTGCTGCGATTTCAATCCGCGCTTCATAGTTTCGAATTTTTCTGTCCGCAAACTTCCTGTATGTTTTGAGTAATTTTGAAAATTTTTTGTTTCATAATGACGTTTAATGTTATATTCCTTGAGAACGGCTATGCTTTCATTGCAAATCAAACATAGCGCCTTGTTACTGGACTCAATTACGAAATACTGAATGTTCCACTCATCTTTGAATTTTCTGCATTCACTATCAATTTTTCGCTTCTTTTCCATACTACTAAATCACACACAAAAGCAACAATTCAAATCAAAATACTGTTACAAAGATGTCTTAAACTTGAACACGCAAAAACACGTTTTAAGGAGGTACGCACTATTTTATTTCACAACACTGTCATAGGAACTGACTTGTGGTTGCGCAACTAGCCTTCTAATATATTCCAATTACTGCCATCTAGAAGTGAGTGGAAGACACCAGAACTCTCTCGAACCAACGAGATTACTCTGTACGTGCTATTAGCGCCATCTGTTAGCGATAGAAGGTACTACCTATTTCCGCTTGTGTCCACCAGATGTCGTGTCACGTTACTCCTCATGGCTCGTACTCTACGACTAATCTAGAAATTACAGATAATGACAGGAAAATTAATAATATGCAGTGTTGCCGTTTTGCGGACTTTAGTCCGATTTGCAGCCTTTTTTCAACGTTGCGTACTTTTTCGGACTTTTTTTTCATCAGTGGACTATTTCACTTTTTACCACCGGCAACAATGATAATATGGTTTTGGCCCTCGGAACTTACTGGAGTGATCAGTATGGCCCTAAGGCAGGAAAGTTTGGAGACCCCTGGTTTAGACCAACGCAGTTTTGTTTCAGTTTCAATTGTTGTAAGAACTCGGTGTTAATATACTGAATTCCTAAGTTGTTTGGAGTGTTTGCTTATGCAATTGTAAAATGCTGGGGTAAATTATAAACTATGGTTTGAACGCTCCTGCTCAAGTCCAGTATGTCATACTGTTGTGTGCCATTTTTTACTTCGAATAGGAAGAAAATAGGAGGTGATAAGGACAAAGAATTATAACTATACCCATTAATTTAGGAGAAACTAGGCTATATGTTCTTTGCTGAACATCTTGCTTGGTTCCTGGGTTTACCCACAGTACTATCGCTGATATAGCAGAAGTGAGTTTAGTTCGTTTTACGCAGATAATTCCCCATTAGTCTGTAAAGAGGACACTATAACAAATACAGTAATAAATACCTAAAATCATTCGAAACAAAAACTTTGAATCATATTCGATAGCCAGATACACACGGAAAAATTGTCTTCTCAGCCTGGTATTTGCTTTCTGTGTAAATGTGACACCACGGAAAACCACATCTAGGATAAATGAGGTAAGACTCGACCCCCTTCTTCTCAGTTCTGCCTCACGTGGCTCAGTTTACCCCGCTCCAGCCTTCAGATCAGAATTAAATTTCTTGGCAGAGCCCAGAACCGAGCCGGACCACAGAGATGACAGCCAAGATGGCTACGCACTGCGCCGCCCTCCAGAGAGGACCAGACCATTTGATACGGTTTGACATTCAAAGGCTACACGTTTTATGAATACGTCACAAACACACAGTCTTTGTGCCAGAACAGTCAACCATACAATATTAATATCCCACGACAGGGTTGGGAATTGAACTTGAGGCTTTTGGAATTAAAATTAGCGTCTGCTCCACTTTGCTACAAAGCCGGTCTACTGATCAACTAACTAACTGCTTGGCACAGCGGTAACATTCTCCCCTGCTTTGCCCAAGGCAGCAGTATCGAATCCTGGCGCAGTCAGTTGGCATTTGAGAATGGACAAATGCGAGGGAGCCGTATTTGTAGATTTACTGGCCCCTTCGGGGCAAAATTCCGGCACCCTGGCGTTTCTAAAAGCATCAGTACCTAAAAGGGACGTAAGACCATTAACATTTTTATACTCGTAGTACAGTACAGTATACTGGCTTTCATGGTCAACATTACTATAGATTACTCGCGCTCGCCCCATGCGTATATACTACCCACCTGGCTTTATTGTTATTCGGGCAGGACGCGACACAATTCTCTTGTTTATATGTTTAAGTGCACTTTATGATCAAATACAATATAGGCCTACTTCCGTTGATTTTTTACGCATGTAAGATTTTCCTTTACTATTGAGAGTACTGTATTTGGAAAATTTTGGTACAACCTTCTAACCTTTGGTTTAAGACCTTTAGGTTTGAGAAAAATACACTTAAGCGTTTTATACTGTATGCATGATAATAGTAATTATTATTATTACTCAACTTTATTTTATTACCGTCCCAGCGTCTCACTTTCACCTTCGCAAGCAAGGACGTTCTTCGTCATCTCTACCGTATTCCTTCTCGAGCAGATTTGGGAGACTTCTGGAATGTTACTCTTTGTTACGTTTACTCAAGTTGTATAGAGAATGTTTTAAATTGCTGGCAGGGTAATAATAACCGTAAAGTAATGAGTGGGTTAGATACAGCTATTAGAATGTTAGCCAGGGTTGAGTAGTTTCCGTAAAGTTGCATCATTTATTAACGGTGCTGTTAATTGGCGGATATACCTCATGCTTCTTGATCATATAATCGTGACTTGTTCGATGACACGTGATCTTCTTGCTTGAATTTCGCTTACGTTAGCCACCATTTCACTATTCAGTAAAACAGGTCCTGGTTTGTTAACCTGTCCCTCGTCTTATTATTCCAAAACGTGGTGTAGCGCATGACGGGTAAAAAAGATTAAGCCAATACACACTTCTAGAATATACACATGCAAATCTCCTATACAAACCTTGAGGTTGGCAATCTTGTACTGTTAGTTGAACGACAGATTTGGTAGAATTGCACGATTCTAAGATATATAAGGAGTCCACAAAACAATTAACATTTAATCCTAGCTGCTTTTACCTTTCAGTACCATCATAGCTACATGAAAAACTCGCCTAATAAAGGAGAAATAATATTATAGCCCATCCTGCTCGTGTTTGCTTATGATCTATGTTATATATATATATATATATATATATCTTTTGTTTCTGATCAACTTTAACCCCACCGCCTGGATACTGACGCATGTAGAATATAGTTCTCTCTCTCAATTGAGCTGAGCTCACCGTCCAAACTTAATGTATCATCTTTTACCTGTGATATGACAGCTACTCATTTTTAAGGCGAAACAAGTCAGGGTTAAATCTTAAACAGTTATTAAACGTATAAATTGCATTTATAATATACAACATTGTGGTGGAATAAGGATTAATTTATAAAGGAGTATGAAAACGGTAGCATGTTGCTATTTTAGGATTCAGTTAGTAAACTTGTCTTGACCGTCAAAGCATCACCTGTTTCACCTATTGAGTGCCCTTGAAGATGAGATGTTTTAATAATATATCGTGATGCTTATGACCTTCGTGATAATTCCCTAAATTAACTGAAAATCTCCCAATAAAAACCTTTTATCCAAGCCCACTTCTATAACTCTCCAAGTTAAGTAGAGGGGTGGAAATTAACCGTTTCGCTGTATCCGATGTGTGTCTGTGGTTTCCCATTTTCAACTCTAGGCAAATGTCGGAACGGTACCTTCTTATAGTCCACGGCTGCTTTATTCCAACTCCTTGCCCAAGTTCATTCTTTATTCAGTGATCTATCTCATGAGGTCATCATGGGTTAGGGTATCTGACCGTAAAAGCCATCACGGCATAGCAAATTGACCCTCATCATCCCCGACCCCATGCAATTTGGAATAATAGGAGATAGGCATACATTCTCATGGGCAACGTGGTGTTCGGGTAGCGCGCCTGCCTCTCACCCGGAGGCCCTGGGTTCGATTCTCGGCTCCGTCAGGGATTTTAGAAACTGACGTGTGGGCTGGGACGAGGTGCACTCAGCTTCGTGAGGACAACTGAGTAGCTGTCTGACAGTGAGGCAGCGCCCCGATCGCGAAAACCAAGATTAACAGCTGAGGGAAACCGATGCGCTGATCACGCGTCATCCCAATATCTGCAGGTCAAAAGGCTGGGCAGCGGTCGCTTGGTAGGCCTAGGCTCTTCAAGGGCTGTAGTGCTAGGGTTTATTTTATACAATCTCATGGTCTGTTGGTTATGTGATTGTTGATATAACGCATAGATACAGATGAATAATGCATCGTCACTGAACTTGCAATAACACGTATCTGACAATGCACGTATTTTCATTATGATCGATCATGCCTCCCAGCCGTATGTGGATGTGCTGTGCAAAAGAACAGTTCACGTTAGTAAGTTCTGAAGATTAGAAACCTTAAGTCAATATTAATTTGTACTTTTTATTGTTCCGGTTTTGGTCACATTGCGGCCTTCCTCAACATAAGTAATAATATGAATAGAAATGCAAGACTTATAGTACTGCATATTAAATATTTTACCATAAAAGAAGTATGTTCTCAAATGTATTTCTAAAAATTTAATCGTCTAAAAGCTAAAAACTCATACACTAGAATTTAAAAAACAGATCTTTTACAAAAAATATGTTAAATGCGAATGAAATAAATCTTGATATAAAACCAGCGCGTAGAAGGAATAGTGATGTGCATGTTATATAGACAACATTTTTAGCCTATTTTCATTTTTTGAAAAAATAGGCTTATGAGATCACCTTTTGTCCGTGTGTGTGTGCGTGTGTGTGTGTGTGTGTGAGGTGTGTGTGTGTGTCCCCCTAATAAATTCTAAACGGCTGGAGCTATTACAATGAAACTCAGTAAGATCATAGCATTATTCTGGGCGACTTCGACCGTGCCCTTCAAATTTTATTGTGTCCCACCAATCCAACATGGCGGCTGTGCGAAATATTTCACCAGCATTCAGTATCTCCGAATCTATTACGGATATCTCCCTGAAATTGTGTACGGTGATAAAGGGCACTACTAGAAGTTCACCAGCGAGACTTTAAAAAACCTGGTGACTACAAAACCAACATGGCGGACAAGCGAATTTGAGACTTTTAAATAGACTTTTCTCGCGATTTAACTCTCTGAGCGCAGTAAAATGTGGTACAGTAAATGATTTTACATATTGTAATGCACTGGCATCTAATTTAGTTCAATTGTTTACCTAACCTCAAGATGACGGCTGTGCGAAATTTTAAAATTAAGGTTTTATTTCTTGTGTCGTAATCATGCGATCGAAGTGAAAGTTTGAATAATGAACCTAGGCAATAATAGTCCTTGAATGGTACATAACTCTATGGCCTATACATATAAAAATCCAAAATGGCAACCATCTGAAATATTTAGACGGTTCTCAATATCTACGAATATATCACAACCTTCAAACTGAAATTTTGTTTGTTGATAGAGGCAATTAACATGAGTAGGATATATGAAAATAGGCTGTATAGTTCTTCACGGAACTACTTGTTTTTAGGTTAAGATTGAATTTGCCATAATGGGTACATTCATGTAAAATTGTGAAGCAGCTGTGGAATGAAAGCCTATAATTGGCCTATATTTTTGTCTATATAGCATCCACATCACTGTTCCTTCTACAGTACAAGCTGTTTTTATATGAAGGTTTATTTCTTTCGCATTTAACATATATTTCGTAACAGATCTGTTTTTTAATTTTAGTGTATGTGTTTCTTAGCTTTGAGATGATCAATTTTTTAGAAGCAATTTTGAGAACAACCTTCTTTTATGGTAAAAGTTTTAATGCAGAGTACAGTAAGTCTTGGATTTTTATTCATATTATTTGAGCTGAGGATGGCCACAATGTGGCTGAAACCAGTACAATAAAAAGTACAAATTAATATTGACTTAAGGTTTTTAATCTTCAGAACTTATGATACTTCGTCAATAAGGAACAGTGCTAACACGGTCATTTTCATGTCACATTAAATTCACGTTAGGTTCATTTTCCTCCCACAGTACAGTTTATTTAAGGTTCATTTTCCTGTGGATAAATAAAGGAAAATGAACCTTAAATAAACTGTACTGTGGGAGTGCATAACTACTAGGAAATATTAATTTCTGCAATACAATGAATTGCTCATATTTCTGTATGAAACTGCACAGAAAAACGAGCCTAACGTGAGTTGTTGTTTTGGATGGCACTTCCACATATGACTGCAAGACGTGACCTATCATAATGAAAATAATATCATTGTCAGATACGTGATATTGCAAATTCAGTGACGACATGCATCAATGACTGTCAACTGAAGTTCAAAACGTGAGGTAAAAGTAGACCTTTCTAATTGTATTGCAGTGTAAAATGACGTTATTCCTCAAATAGAGCATAAACTAGCTGCTGTCAGTATGGAAGAGAACCTCAGTGTATTAGCTATAAAACTAAACTCCTGAGCTCGTAAGTTACCAACCGCGTTATACAGGATGGGTAGTGGTCTTAGGGAAGTGTTATGACAGCAGCCCATAAACAAAATGCTTCAACTTCAAAGGAGTATGAGATATATGAGACAGAATTCCGAGCTAGTGCGAACATAAGGCACTGGTGCACTGTATGCTATTGGCACGAAGCACGATCTATTTGGTAGTATTTTATATCATAGTAGTACGTACTATAATTAGTACACTAAACGTTGTCAGACTTAATATTTCTTAACATACTACTAAACAGTGCAAAATGAACATTGAAGGTGAAATACATGTGCTTAGGTTGTTTCGAAGTGCACGTGGCTTGTAAAACCAATTCCATTACAATATCTCTGTCCTGTTAGGGAAATTACGGTCGTAGACGCTTTCATAAAGTGAATTAAAGACATGCATACATACTTGTCTTTTCTAGCTCTACAGTCTGTCAACACGATTATGCTCAATAATACAAGTAATTATTTCCAGGGGTGATTTTTTAAAATATTTAAATCTTGTACCCCGCCCATTCATTGGGTATATCGTGTTGACCGTCTAAAGAGCTACAAATGACAATTTTGTGTAGGCAACACTGAAAGAATGGCTTCAAATCTCTACTTACATACAATAGTGCATTATGCAACGAGCCAATAATGGCAATAATTAAGACACGAGTATCTTTATAAAACGAGCGTAGCGAGTTTTATAATTTCTTAATTATAATTCATTTATTGTTTCTTAATTACCATTATAGGCGAGTTGCATACCACTGTTTATGTTCGACGATAATTATAACTATTTTATGTTCGAACATAAATATTTATCAATATCTGTCGAGATTTCTTCAGTTTTGTGTACTGAACAGAGCGCATGGGACGCAGAGAATACCTTGTATTTCACCATGGCCTCCTCGAATACCCCACTTTGACACTAGGCACGCAGTGAAATTTAAAATAGGAAGGCCGTGGAAGTCAGCTCAGGTGCGATGTTATCCTTACCTAATTCGTCTCACAACTGTTTCTTGAGCACTGATTGGTGGGAGAAACTGTATCATAATGAAACCTTGTACTATAATGAACCTCATTATTGTACAGTTTTCTGACATATAATATTTACATTTCGCCATGGTCGAACATAATAGTACATTATGCAACGAGCCTCTAATGGCATAAATTAAGACACGAGTATGATTATAAAACGAGCGTATGCTCGAGTTTCATATGACTGTTTATGTTCGACGATAATTATTATAACTATTTTATGTTCGAACATAAATATTCATATATATCTGTCGAGATTTCGCCAGTTTTATGTACTGAACAGAGTGCATGGGACGCAGAGAATGCCTTCTATTTGTCCATGTCCTCCTCGATTACCCCACTATGACACTAGGCAACGCAGTGAAATTTAAATTAGAAGGCCTTGGAACTCAGCGCAGGTGCGATGCTGTTCTTATCTAATTGGCCAAACGACTGTTTCTTGAGCTGTCATTGGTGGGAGAAACTGTTTCATAATGAAAAATAGTGTTATAATGATCATCATTATGATAACGCTTTCTGACGTATAATAGTCAGGGTCGAACTTAAACATTTTTATGAGACTGTTTGGCTCTCAGCGACCAGTCTTGTTTAGTCTGCAAGCCTCTGTTTGCAAACAAGTCACCTCCATGATCCCCTATTAGCAGTTAGTACTGCAGCCTCCACTGCTTCTACACCTATCACTTTGAAATCGCACAACACTGATTCAAGCTATCGCCTCCTCTGCTCCTCTTACCCTCTATAGCCAAACTCATTAACCTCTTAGGATATTTCTCCTCCTCCATCTCTTCACATGACCCCACCATCTGAGTTGGCTGATACGAACAGCTTCATTCAGCGTGTTCATTTCTGATTTAGACTTTATCTCTTAAGAGTACCTTCCTGCCATTGCTCCCATCCATTTGTCCCAGCAATCATTCGAGTAGGGGGGTAAGGCCGATTCTAACGAGTGCCATGATCGCCTCGTGAGTCTAAGCCGATAACTCCCGAACCCTTGGTCGGATATTCACGTATAAAGTGTTGTTGGACTCGGGCTGATGGGGGCTTTGCTATGGACCACTTGTTATATATATATATATATATATATATATATATATTTTTAAATTTTTGTTTTCGAAAGTAGGTGATTGCTTGAAAACCAAACATGATATAATGTTGTGCCATGGCTCAAACGAACGGCCTCTATGTCCTTTATTTTTTATAATAAAACTTCTTTATTTTTTACGTTCTTTTTAAAACACTCGAAATTTGAAATTCCTTTATTTTGGAAACTAGGAGGTTTACAAAAAAGTTTGATTGACGTAAATCAATGGTCCCTATGCCCTCTACTGCCGAAATAAATTTCAAGACTAGAGCAAAAATTTGTGTTTTGTAAGTTTTGGGATGATGAGAGAGCTGTCTACTAACTTATTGAACCCTCCTCGTATTTGCCCCGAACCTGATATCTCGCTAACCTATAATGGGATTTGAACATACAGGGTGTCCTAGCACTCGTAGTGATGCCCCCTACTTTCCTATAGGCTCGATATTTAATTAAAAGACCAAAACTAAAAGGTCATTCGCTTTTAATATCTCGCGCACCAATCATGATAGAGGCGTGTACGACGGGTCCAAGGACTCGGGGTGACGTTCTCTTTGCTATGGACCACTCGTTATATTTAAAAAAAAGTTTGGAAACTCGATTTGGGGTGAACAAGTGTTTTTTGTGATTTTTGCTGATTTCTCACGAACCCATAACACTGGAGACGTGTACGCGGTGTCCTAGGACTCGGGCTAACGCCCCCCTGTTTGAAACTATGTTTGACATTTTGACAAAGGGCCTAACGCCATACATGTTAAAAACCTTTTTTTTCTTTACCTGTTTATAATGTTCATGAAGCGTGGTGGTTGAGAGAGACGATACTGCTGGGTGTGTGTGTTTCAACGAACCTGTCGCTAACCACAAGGACCATGCTTAATAGGACAATCGCTATTTCGACGGGTCGGTTTATGACAGAGCGAGGGTGCGTTTTTTTCTGATATTTTACCTTTAACGTGTAAACGGTGATGAGAACTTGGTTCTATGTTGGTCGAAGCGAGTACAGAAAACAAACTTGTAGAGGAGCAGACAAGCAGGAGGTGAGTGTCATCTGAGCTTATTGGAATGCGCTGATCTGACTTGACAACAGGTGCAATGGAAAAATGACAATGACGCTTGAAGGTGAAATAATCCGACCATCGTGGTGGCAGGGGAGTGCGAAATGAATGCGAACACGTGTGAGGTGACATGTACGCTAAACCAGTTACAGCCTGTCTTGCTTCGTACGTGAAAAAATGCAAGTTCAGGTGAAATTTGATCTGCCACAGGTGTTCACCTGGGGCGTTGGCTGTCCACGTGCACGATAACTTGTAACAAGTCACAACCTGATTGCTTCGTACGTGACAAAATGCAAGTTCATGTGAAATTTGATCTGCCACAGGTGTTCACCTGGGACATTATCTGTCCACGTGTCCGATAACAGAATGTTCAAAGCGTAGGAATCGCTGAATCAGTAAAAAGTATGATGCAACTTGTGGGAATGATGTCACAACCAATAGATAGGCAAGAGCTTCGTACAGCAGTGGTGGGAAGTGGAGGGGGGGGGGGAGGGGGAGATGGGGAGGGGTAATGTAAGAGAGAACACAGGTGGAAAGGGAAAGACAAACATGTATGAACATGCACGAAGCGCGGAGCGCTGTACACAAAGAGCTATAGGAGGGTTACAACATGTGTGAATAAATAAAAAAGGCACAGGTTCACACAACATGTAATTTATTGATCCAAGAATTAAACATAGAGTTAAATCCTAACCATATGACATGTAGTTTATTTCCTTTTTGTTTCAACACTTTTTCCACAAGATAATGCTTAGGAAATTCTGTTTTCTGAAGTTCATGGAGATAAAATCTACCTTTTATGGGTTGATGGTTGAGGTCCTCGAGTAAATAGGTGACTGGAGTGTCCAAGTTGACTTGACGAATTCGAAATAGTTCAGTCCCCCACTGAGGCGTGTAACCCTTATTGAAAGCAGACTTAAATTTGCTCACACGAACAAAATCCCCAATTTTCAGTCGGTGAGGTTTAGGATCGGCTGTTTTTATAGGGTTAAACAGTTTATCCAATCGCTGAATATTTTTAGTCACGAGGCATGGTTTGGTCCCACGTTCTGTGTTTGGTGTCATTGTAACGTGATACTAGCTCTGGTAACATGTCCAACCAGCGATACGTGCCCTGAGCGGTAAACGCTTTCCACATATGGGTTTTCAATGTTCGGTTGAACCGCTCGACCACACTGGCTTTGAGATTGGTGTACGTGGTGTAATGGTCAATATCCTTAGATTTGAGAAAACTGGAGTAATCCTTGTTGAAAAATTCTTTCCCCTGGTCAGTTTGTGGCAGCTGAGGTTGACGTTTGGACTGTTGAATAATATGTTGAAAGGCCTTGGTAACTAGTGGACCAGGCTTGCGACGCACAGGTCCAACAAAGGCAATTTAGGAATAGACATCAATGGCGGTCAACATATAGCGTACACCGTCGTTAACGCCAGCATAGGGTATTATTTCAACCAAGTCAGCCTGCCAAAGTTCATCCACACCTCGTGAAATCACCTTGAGTCGTGGATAGTGACGCCTAGCTGGGCGATGCAACTCGTGAGCAATACCCATTTAAATGGGTGAGGGCTTAAACAATAATTTTGGCATTTCGAAGTTCTTGTTCAATTTCTTGAATTTCCCAATCGTGACCGGTATGGCCAGCTTGACGTGAGGCATGCAACAACTGTAGCCGCTGGACGAGCTTATTGGGATTGTGCCAGTAGGTAACATCCACAAGGGGTTTTAATGGTTTAAATGTCACTCCCGAAGCGGATACTTTACGACGAGAACTTTGACGGGTGGAAAACATTTTTGCAATGATGGTTTTATATTTTTGAGATATATTGGCATTTACTTGTTCCGTGGGATCATACTGTCTTTTGTGGGCATGGGTATCCAATAAAATGGATTTATATTTTTCAAGATCCTCTGGTGTATAATCATGGGAAGAGGGAGTCCGAGAAAAGAGCAGCTTTAACAGCCCTGGAGTTAATTTATAGTTTATGTTTTTAATGACAGCTTTAGTACGAGCGAATTTAATGGTTGAATCGCTAATTTTAAAAATATCATCCTCATAGCGAACACCATACGTGGTATCTGTGTTTCCAATAAATAGATCGGTGAAATAGGGTTCCAATGTTGATCCATAATATTTTATTAAAATGGTTTTCAGTTAAGCTTTATGTTGAGGGGTGGCCAAGAGTTGTGAAAACGGAGACGCTATGGAAGGGCAATGTGTTTCGACCATGGCCAAGGATTTCTTTTCTCTCAAAAACTCTGCAAGGGGTGCGGCCTTTTTTTGAGGCGTAAACACATGTTCATCGTCATCCTCAACTTCGCTAACACTAGTCAAATCCTCTTGTTCCTCTACCTCTTCCTCAAGGTCCTCGTGCAGCGTCTGTGTGGCTTGTGAAACGGTGGGTAGCGATTCAGATGGCTTGAAAGAGGGTTTCAACATGGCTTTTAGTGGAGGTGCTAAATGTTGTTGAACAAACAAAGCATGATTTGCACGTGATTGTTTCAATGACGAAACTTTTGGCGAATAGTATTTTTTGCTCTAATAATATGCTTTTTCAATTGACTCTCTGCTGACGCCATGGTGTCTTGACAAATGACTTGACGGAGAATGAGACAGGGCCTTAAATAGCAATAAAATTATCAAACCCTAAGCGATACCGTCCTTGGTTGAGTTCACTTTGTCAATCACTAAACAGGCATGACGTTGAGTGTTCCAGCACTTGGCACACAATTCAGTAAACATTTGAAAGGTCATATCGGGATTCACATGTTCATTATAAATATGACGACTGTTCCTCTCGTCCTGGCGAAATAAAACAATGACATTGGCATTGTCACGAATCAACTGTTTGGACATTTTAGAATACGTTTGTCCAAGATAGAAGCAATCGATATGTTTGTGACGACCCATGCTGAAATAACTTTGAATTATGCCTTGACGTTCAGTGGATACATCATCGAAAATCATGAGTGAATCAGGCTTTACCTCATCCGGTGAAATCACATTTTCTTGCATGGAAAATGTAAAATAACCCATATTCTCTTTTTGTAATCCAGACATGACTCGATCCAGAAACACGTAGAGGGGTTGGTAGAGAGATTTTGCAAAAATATAAATATTTTGAAAACGCAGACCATTGGGCGTTGTAATGTGCGTCAGCAAAAGATTAGTCTTTCCACAGCCGGAAGACCCCACAATGATGCAGCGAATGAAAGATGGAAACAGTGAACCATGGTGAAGTGGGACAGAGATGGGAAACCATGTCCTCCACGGGGAGTGACTCTTGCTGCTTAATAATCTTCATATCAACTAAGGCATAGCCAGGCTAGCAGGCTGTCTATATACAGGACACCGAGGCTTGTCATAGAAACAGTAGACTGGTACTACATGTTGACGATGGATGTCTTTGGACGTGCGTTGATGGCCAAAGCTAGGTCTGTCCCCATACATGATCCTAAACAAGAAACAGATTCTGCTAATAAACACTATGTTGATAGGTCAGTAGTGCCACGCACAAAACAGGGAGATGCGACTTTATGGGAAAGCGGTTAACCCATGTAAAACATCCTCAAGTGTCTACAGACGTTACTACGAAAAAGTATGTGGATAACAAAGTGTATGAGTTTTACGACAAAGTGCCTCAGCTTACGGTGAATGGCTATAGCGCTAATCACCAACGGATTATTCACGTGGAAGACCCACAAGACGAAGAAGATGTTTGTAACAAGCGTTACGTGACCTATGAAATGAAAAGGTTTTACAAATTTATCCCATCTGTATTTTTAGTGTATCTGACAAATGAAAAACCTGTGAATGAGAGGAACCGTATACCGCTAGTCCTCGACCAGCACTTGACCTATGTGCTTGCTTCGGGTTTAAGCCACTATCGATTACACTATGATGGAACCATTCACATGAAATATGCCATACCTGATGAGAACCATTTACAAATACAGATAAACGGTCATAGGATGTTGGTCCATAACCATGAAATGGTCAATGCAGGTGACGAATTATCCTTTCATCTCATGTTGACATGGGATGAAAAGCAAGTGGGAAAAACCATAAACGATTTCCCACTTTATGTGGAATTGGAATATACAGCCATGAAATAACAATCTGACGTTAGTTTTGATTTAAACTTTCTTGTGAAAGGTTGTTGGTCATTATCATGGTTAAATAAAGGTATGTGGTGAGAAAGACTAAAAAAGGACTTTGTCCTTGGCAAAGCCTGGGCTTAAGACATTCGTGGACAAGCCCTTGCGAAAGAAAAAATAATGTATTGAACATAAAGAAAGCCTTTCGAGCAGCACAGAGACATGTTATTCCAAAACGTCGGCGACAGGGTTCAAACCAAGGGCGAGTGATTCCCGTCCCCAAACGAGTGGGGTTTTTACCTGCTTTATTTGCCGGTCTGGCTGCTCTAGGTTCAATTTTGGGCGGTGCCAGTGCAGTGGCGAAAACCATTAAAGCCGCGCAGCCGGGCAAGCAACAACTCAAAGAAAGTCAGCGACACAATGAAACGATGGAAGCGATTGCCATGGGGGCTAGAAATGCCAATTTAAAGCCAGCCTTTTATCAACAAGGATTTGGGATTTCACCATTTCAAAATATTAAAAAAAAAAAAACCTCAGCCATAGCGAGACATGCCCTGACGCATCAACAAGTGGAAAGCTATGCAAAACAACTAAAGCTTTCTCATTTTCGAAGTGTGTTTATGCGAAACCAATTACCCCCACGACCCTGGAAACAGGAATGTGCTGTTGTCAATTTGGATGATCACCGAGGACCAGGAAAGCATTATGTAGCTTATGTCAAAGAGGGATCAACTGTATGGTACTTTGACAGTTTTGGGAATTTGCCCCCGCCCATGGAACTAGTGACCTATTTTGGAAATAGGATCAAGATATATTATAATGTGAAACGTGAGCAAACGTTTAACAGCCAACAGTGTGGCGTTTGTGTTTATTTTTTTTATATAAGACGCAGCATAAGCAAAAACGCCACCAGTATGTCGGCAGAAAGTAAAACGTTTACACTGCATGGACGTGGACCTGAAGTCAGCCTAGAATTCAACCCGCCTATCGAATTGAGTGAAAAACCTATGGTTTAGGACTTGTTTCTCTTGAAACGTACAATCGAATATACAACATACGTGAAAATGTGAACAACAAGTTTTACTAAGATGATTCTCTGCTCACCCTGAACTCTGGCGGATACACGATCGATGACATTTATGAACACATTTATGTGGTGTTGATCAATGAGTATGGTTTAAAGTCATTTCTCGACGGAACGCACAAGTTTGAACTTGTAGGAAATACCAACACTCATCGCTGCAGTATTTTCTCCACATTCAACATTGACTTTAAAACACACCCCGATTCCATAGGCCCATTACAAGGATTTAAACCACGTGTGTTTGAGCCCAACAAAAAACATGAATCAGACCATGAAGTGAAATTCATTGAGGAGCATCATGTGTCGGAGACGTGTAATATTATTAGCCAAGTGTATACCAATCAAGAACCATCGCATTCGCTTTATGACTTTATTGTGACATCGCCCAATGGGTATATTATTCGTGAAAACCCTCCAGTGGTGCTTTTTCATTCTGTGGCTGTCGATAGTATTAGTAATATAACATTAAGACTGATCAAAAGAGATCAACAACTCATTGATCTAGATTCTACCACACCAGTGACTTACAAGTTGGTGCTAAAGCCACAATGAAGTTTGTGTATAAAGCAACAACACCGTCTAGGAATGGTGTTAGTTGTTTGCCACGTGAATACACGTTAACATCTCAAGACAAGCAGATTTTACAGCATATGGGTTACCACGTCAACCCACATAATGAATTCTATCCTAGAGATAGCGAACCGCATCGAGGAGCAACTAGGAGTGGCAAGAATTGATCTCCATTCCTATCAAGCTCAAACACCTGGACTCAATAACAATGATGAAATGCAATTTGTTATCAACAACCAAGATATTTACACCCTACCGCATGAAAGTGTCATTCAGATTGAAGGTCGACTCACCAAAGCCGAAGGCTCTACATCCACCACATCCAAGTTGGCCAACCATGGTTTGGCCTTTCTGTTTTCTGAAGTACGTTACGAGATAACGATATCGTGGTGGATAGCACTCGAAATGTGGGCATTTCCAGTGTCATGAAACTATACCCCTCTTATAGTGAGGAAGAAGGTACAACACTTTGCATGGCAGGTTGGTGTCCTGACTCGACCAATGACTGGATGGTACACACCGATGGGACCTTTACTGGATATTTACCTCTTAAACTGATCTTAGGCTTTGCCGAAGATCACCAACGCATTGTGGTCAACGCAAGGCAAGTGCTTTACCTAGTGAGAGACAGGCGTGATAATAATGCACTCAAGGGAGCCGACAATGCCCCCATAGATTCAAAAATTCAACTACAACGCTTGCTATGGAAAGTGCCCCATGTGACCCTTGACGATAGCAAAAAACTGGACATACTCAAAATGGTAAAGAGAGATATGCCTCTACCCATGGAATTTAGAAGCTGGGCACTCCATGAGTATCCGCTATTGCCCACCACCAACACACACAGTTGGTCTGTAAAAACAGCTCTCTATACAGAGAGACCTCTCTACCTGATCGTGGGTTTTCAAACGAATCACAAGTATCAACAAACCAAAGATGCCACGCAATTTGATCACCTGCAATTGAGAAATGCACGTCTTTTCCTCAATGGAGCTGTGTTTCCCTATGAAGGACTGGATTTGGATATTTCAAAAAATAAGTTTGGCCCCCTGTACGACTTGTTTTCTAAATTTCGATGGTCGTATTATCAATAAGAGAATGGCCCCATGCTGTTACCCCAAGCGTTTAAGGTAAGAGCACCACTGATTGTTTTTGACTGTTCTTACCTGGAAGAGTCTGTTAAGCCATCGAATATTGACATTCGACTAGATTTTGAAACGCATGACAATGTACCAGCCAATACGACGGCCTACTGTTTGATTATTCATCACAAACAAGTCAACTATTATCCACTGTGCAACCAAGTGACGAGTGTATAAATAACAGGTCAACCCACGTCAAGCCGCTTAGTCATGTCTTGCTTTAAAGCCTCAAGAGACGTCACATCCATGAATTTAAACTCTGAGGAACAACGTTCCAAGACTTTTGCAACATGGCCAGTGCCTGTCATAAACCCTCAAGACTTGGCGGCCGCTGGCTTCTACTATTTAAAAAGAAGACATGAAGTGAAATGTGCCTTTTGTCCCATCATCATAGACCAATGGCAGGAGGGCGATGAACCCATGCAGGAACATCAGCGCTGGTCACCCGCCTGCCCCTACCTGTGTAGAATGGAAGTGGGAAATATACCCTGTCATTCAAGCTTTTCCCTCACTTGTGTCTCTGAGTGATGAACAAAAAACAAGTTACGATACATGTGGACCGTATGGTGTCCATGGTGCTTCGTTGAGCAGCTCACCATCAAAAACGCCTAGTTTAGAGACATTGGGACATCATCGGTGTTATAGACGTTACAAACACAAGAGACTATATTGTTGTATTAGTTGGTATCGTCCTTATCCCAAAATGACAAAAGCCTGTAAGACGTGTTATGATAATAAAATGATGTAATTCTTAATTTCTTATTTTTGCATGTACCCCTGTCCTACCCTAACCTCAATTTGAAACTAGCATGGCAGGTAAGTCCATGTCATGATCACACCTGATCGTCAGTCAGTCGTCAGTTGAACTCGGTCCAGGCAAGCGTCAACATGTTGCGCACACTCCTTGTGGACTGCCAAGGGTTTAAAATTGGTGACAACAAATTTATATTTAAACAAGTGGCCATTATCGATTGTACCACGTTTTGGATATCGCAAGCTACGCATTTCCTATTTAAACCGCCCCATGCTTTTGATTTGTTTTATGAAAAAGACCGTAAACAAACCCAGTGGATTGAAAATCATAAGCAACTAGACTGGAATCAAGGAACCATTTCCTATAAATATTTGGACGTGGTCATGAAAGCACACCTGTCCTCGGCCAATGTGGTATCTGTGAAAGGTAATGAAAAACGTCAATGGTTGCAACCATTTTTGGCGTCTTACTGTCAATGTATCGACCTCATGGAGTTGGGCTGCCCCTCCCTGCACACGCTCATGGATTCTTGTTCCTGTGGCAACATTACCCATACAGCCCTAGCGCATGCGTGGCATCTCTTTCATTGGTTAACCACCCATGTCTGCTGGGAGTTGTTGAACAAAATTATAACTCAAGATTTATCTGTGAATGACTCCAGTGAGATTTCTACAAGCGACGTGTGAACATCTACAGCACGTGATACCATGGAGAAAGGCAATGCTACGGACAAAGCCATCGGCAAGTTTTGTGTGTGTAAAAAGAAACTAGACAGTTTTACCAAAGAGGAACTCTTGGCGCTGCCCAAGTCGTTCATTTATTATGTGGCCGCCAACGCGGTCAAAGAAATCAGGCAACATGTACCAAAATCATGGACTCAAGACCCTGTGTTGAGTGAATTGCAACCCTGTACGGATTACGATCACCATAAGCAAGTGGCCATGGCAAAAATACCGTCTATGCGTCAGTGTGCGACTTGCCAGCTAGTGAAACTGTATCACGGTCATAAAAGTCCGTGTAAAGACTTTGTTGAATCATTCCACGGGTGTCATGGCGAGAAAAAGCAACAACAACAAACACAAACATCGTCCACGGAGGAGGAAGACCAAACCTTTTTACCATCGAAGGAAAAGGATATGCCAGACCTGTACTGGCAATGGCGTCATTGACAAAGTGATTCAATACTTACCTTTTGAAATCCCTCTTCCAGGTTATCGTTTTTGCGGCCCTGGAACTCATCTCGAAAAACGTTTACAACGTGGTGATGTACCCATTAATATTTTGGATCAAGCATGCAAGGAACATGACCTTTCTTATCACCATAGTCATCCTGGTTTAAGACATGTAGCAGATAAATGGTTATTGAAGAAAGCTGAACAACGTTTCACATCCAGTGATGCCTCAGTGGGTGAAAGGATGGCAGCCCTGATTGTCATGAGTGCTATGAAAGGAAAGTTGATGATGCATGGACATAAACATTGAGGAATGGAGGAGTGAGGAATTGGGATGTGTTTGTATTCTATTTTTCATTTGTCAATCCCCTTATGGTAATGAAATAAAAACAAAGGTTTGCCTGAGCACGATGTTTTGTGTTTTTATTATTTTAAAAAATCATGATGTTGATGGCTGATTTCTCATTTTCACATTTCACACATTGCCATTTTGCCAATTTGCAATTTACAGTTTTTGAAAACGTTCGTTTTAAGTTTGCGTTTTTGATGATATGGATTTTTCCATTTTTCTTGATGACACTTTTTAAACAATGTCCGTTTGAAGTTTTTTGAATTTTCAAATTTCACTTATGGCCATTTCCAGTTTTTAAAAATGTCCGTTTTAAGTTTTGCGTTTTTTGGTGATATGGAAACATGAATTTTCCATTTTGCTGTTTTCACATTTTTAGCCTATTTTCAATTTTGAAAAAATAGGCTTATGAGATCACCTTTTGTCCGTGTGTGTGTGCGTGTATGTGTGTGTGTGTGTGTGTGTGTGTGTGTGTGTGTGAGGTGTGTGTGTGTGTCCCCCTAATAAAATCTAAACGGCTGGAGCGATTTCAATGAAACTCGGTAAGTTCATAGCACTATTCCCGGCGACCTCGACCGTGTCCTTCAAATTTTGTTACTTCTCACCAATCCAACATGGCGGCTGTGCGAAATATTTCACTAGCATTCAATATCTCCGAAACTGTTACCGGTATCGCCCTGAAATTGTGTACGGTGATAAAGGGCACTACTAGAAGTTCACCTATGAGACTTTCAAAAACCTGGTGACTACAAAACCAACATGGCGGTCAAGCGAAGTTGATACTTTTAAGTAGACTTTTCTCGCGATTTAACTATCCAAACGTAATGAAACTTGGTACAGCAAATGTTTATACACATTGTAATGCAATGGTGTCTAATTTAGTTCAATTGTTTACATAACCTCAAAATCGCGGCTGGGCGAAATATTTCACTGACATTCTATATCTCCGAAACTATTACAGATATCACCCTGCAATTTTGTACGGTGATAAAGGGTACTGATACAAGTTTACCTATGTATATTTCATAAACCTGTCAAGTACAAAACGAACATGGCGACCAAGCGAATTTGAAATATTTTAATAGACTTTTCTCGTGATTTAACTCTCTGAGCGCAGTGAAATGTGGTACAGTAAATGATTTTGCAGATTGTAATGCACTGCCATCTAATTTAATTCAATTGTTTATATAACCTAAAGATGGCGGCTGTGCGAAAATTTAAAATTAAGTTTTTATTTCTTGTGTCGTAATCATGCGATCGAAGTGAAAGTTTGAATAAAGAACCTAGGCAATAATTGTCTTTGAATGGTACATAACTCTATGGCCTATACATATAATAATCCTAAATGGCGAGCTTCCGAAATATTTAGACGGTTCTCAATATCTATTAATCTTTTACAGCAACCAAACTGATTTTTTTATGTTCATAGAGACTATGAAAATATGTTCACCTATAGGACTTTCAGTAACCTGGTGAGCACAAATCCAACATGGCGGCGACGCAAAGTATAAATATTTAAATGGTCGTTTCTCGCGAATTAACTATCCGTGTGCCGTGAAACGTTGCACATTAAATGCTTATACAAATGTTGATCCACTGGCATCTAATTTATTTCAATTGTTTGCATAATCACAAGATGGCTGCTGTGCGTAATTTTAAAATCTCGTTTTTACTTCTTGTGTTCTAATCATGCGATTGAAGTTTGAATACCACACTTACACAATAATCTTAATGTAATAGTAAAAAAATAAAAATCCAATCTGGCGACCATCTGAAATATTTAGACGGTTCTCAATATCTACGAATCTGTTACAGCAATTAAACTGACATTTTGTATATTGATAGAGGCAATTAACATGAGCAGGATATATGAAAATAGGCTGTATAGTTCTTCACGGAACTACATGTTCCATTTGGTGTATGTCGAAAGTTGAGATTTGATGTTGATGGCGATTTGACCATGGCGATGCTGCAATGTTTTTATGGGTGTTTGGAGAAACGTCGAGGTCTACGACTACAGCAGGTAAGACTCTTTTTACAAAAATAATGTCTATTGTCTGCCACAATTCACAGAATACAAAACCATTGACAACAAAATGAGTATATAAGTGACCATTTACCCCCTCCCCACCCACTCTACCTCACCGTGTTTGCTCTGGTCTACCATACACACCAGCTTTCTCTCTCTACTCATACATTCACACCTGTCTTTGGGAACAAAGACAACCACTTTATTTATTCCCAAAAGCACATTCTCAACATGCACACTCATCCCAAAAGAACTTTATTAGTTTAACATTTATAATTTACATTACAAAAATAATTAAATACTAGTTATTTAAGTTACTAAAAAAATACTATTACTCATTAAATATTTTCAAAAAAACTACAACTTTGTACAGCTTTAAAAGAATCAAACTATTTACCAGTCGAATTTAAAAAAATAAGATTGCATAGAACTTTTTTTTAAGAGCAAAAGGTCCAAGTGGGTTGCCACTATTTACAAAATCTACTATTTACAATGGCAGAAACCAATATTTACAAAATACTAAATCTACAAGTTACATAAAGCTATGTCCCATAAACGATTAAACAGTGAAATCACACCTCCTTCTCCTTGCGATCATAACCCCAGGGCAGGCTAGTGAGCAGATCATCAGCCCACACACGTTTGTTATCCATGGAGGCTAGGGTGCGTTTTCTCTGTTCCACAAGATACAAATAATGGTTGCTGGATTGTATCCTGCACTGTGTATGATACATAGCTTTGCCAGTGCCTAAAACCGCTAGATAGTCATCAACACGTAGCGATTTTACCACTGCCCTACCTACACCTTTTGCTCCTTTGGCTTCCTTACAGTCTAGTGTGCGGTAAGCATACATTTTAGAGGCCAAACCTACGAATTCCGTCATAATGGAATCACCGCATTCATCTTTTAAAACGCCCATTACCTTCTTGTTTTTTATGGGCAGCTGAAACACGTTGTCAGCGCTATAGCAAGAGGTGTCGAACCAGTCACTATGCTGCCTCATGACGTCATAGGGGTTGCAGTGGCGAATGTGGTAAATGAATGAGTCCGTGTCCATATACAAAAGAGAGACTTACTCAAAATGGTGTTTGGCAAACTCATAGTGGAATCGATACATGACCGATTTAGAAAAGTCTAAAATGACTTGGCCCAAGTAAATGGATTTATCCATGGTCACGCTGGTCTTACTCATTTCAATAGTGGCTAAATCCTCATCGATAATGTAGATCGATTTAAAATTTGGCTTGGCAATGTACCGCCGGGCACCCCACCACCCCTCCCCGACATTGACCAATTTAATGTCACGGTATTTGCGGACATTCTCCATGGACTTGCCGTAGATGCAGTTGTTCATAATTTAAAAAAATTTATTTCAAACTGCTGTGTTGCCATTTGTCGGTGCTCTGTGTTGAGTCGCATGTAATGCTCAAGCCATGCGTTTTGAGCAAAAGAAATACCCCTGTGGATTTTCTTCAACACCAAGCCTTGGGCGAGGCATTGGACCAACATTTGGATATGTAGCACATACCGATTTTTGTTGTAAAGTGTGCCCATGAGTTTTTCAATTTTCACTTTACTGTCAGGGGGAACCATTTGCTCAAGGCAGAATGGGAAATCGGCATGTTCATCATACAAGGATGAGGGATATTCAATATCCACTTCTAGCACATATCCACGGCCTGTTTCTTGGCTAGCCATGTTCACATCAAATTCTGACACTTGTTTGTCTGTCAGCCAAGGGAACTTCCCATAGGGCAAAGGCTGACTCATGGCGTAACCGTACAAATTATTCACGTCATAGTACATTAAGTACGATTCTGGTTTGTCTGGTGAATAATCAGGCATGTAGACATTATTCGCTTCGGCATGGCGTTGGTTAAGCGACACAAAGCCGCCACGATTGCCCTTTTCAAAAAATAGAACCATGTCTACATCGGTGAGTAAATCCAATTCCACTTGAGTGTATTTCAAAGCGGCATCGAACGAGAGCCCAGGACTCGTATAATAGTGAGCCGGGTCAAGGCCGTAAATGTGTTGACACAATTCACGGAATTTTTGAAACACATCGGTGAGCAGCAATACATCCAGTTTTAGGTAATGCAAAGCATATTCACTTAGCGTCTTAATGCCAAACACTCGCCAAACTTGACATGCATGTGCATAGTCTTCATCGGAAACGGTACTGCGTGTTAGTTTCGAGTAAAATTTCTCTTGTGGTGGGAGTTTTCTTTGCTTTAACACGTCCCAGCTGTTGCAGAAATCATACGGGAATATACCTTTCCGAATGCACAATTGAAATTGCTCAGGATCATTAAAATGCATTCTAGTATTTTTTAATTCCTCCTCATTCAAGCCATTCACAAGGCTGTCTAGCGAGATTGCCATAAACTTAAAGGAATCCAAAAATCGAATGCTAAAGTCGCTCAACCTCCATGTCAGGGCTGTAAAACGCTCATGGTTTTGGGGGATAATGGTAAACGAGCCCTTGTTGACATGACCCAATTCACGAGTCAAAAACTGAATGTCATAATTTGCCAGATTGAGGAAAAAGACACTAATGAAACGAGGAGCTGGAAAGTTCAAATTGCATTTACTATGCGCAGCTCCACGAAACTCTCCCGTAAAGTGCGAGTGGTCTCTGACTTTTTCCTCTCTATTTAAAATAGGCTTTTCGCAAATATGGCATGTCGTGGCATGCTCATACCGCTGCTACTGTTCTGGAGATAGGCTCATGGGTACTGGGTGGTCCAGTAATTCCTGTACATCATGAGCCAACTTGACAAGTTCATCCAAGAACCATTTGGCACAATCTGGCCCCTCACGGTATTTGTAAACGGATTGTGTGGGGTCATAGGCACACACCACATTAAATCCTATGGCAAAGGGTTCATGTTTTTGAATGGGTGTGGTTGAGCTAATGGTGGGATCTGCTTCACATCCCACCATGGGTGTGGTGAGTGCTTCGAAATCTGCATATACCACATAGGGGACAGTGTCACGCTTGTGAATGTTGTTAAATTTCAACACAGCCTTGTCCCATTGTGGCAATATAAATTTCACCGCTTCCTGAGTAACACAATCTACCCTATGACGTTCTAAAAGCGTAGGGGTTTTAAAATATTGCAAGCAACGATCACAAATATGTTATGAACGCATGTCCTTAGACATTTGACTGCTTAGCAATCTGCTCAGGCTTTTAATGAGGCAATAGTGATTCACCTCTCCTACAGATAAATATAAAAGATGAATGTGGTGTCGTTTTGGTTCTTTTGTGGCATAAAGAGGACCCACAATCTCATCACCGTCAAGGCCATACACCATGAACGAAAAGTCCTTGTTGTCTTGTTCACACCTATGGATCTTGGTTAAGTCGAGTTAAATTTAAAGTTTGTTACAATTCATCAAACTTGGCCTTGTACTTCCCCGGCCAACAACCATTATGTTGTACTGGTTGAAAAAACGCGGCCACACACCAGAGGAATCATTTATCATCTTTATTTTCAATATTTACCACCGCTCTCCGACAGGCAATCGCTAATGGTAAAGAAATGTGTCTAGACCCAGCATTCAACGGGTTGAATTGACAAATGTAGATTTGTAGATACTGAATTTTGTCTAACGCTAAACCACTGGGTCCTTGTTGCAGTTTATCAAATTTTGATAGCATGGCTTTGATACCACTCGTTCAGATTATCGGCTATCAAAAGTTCTTGCATTTTACTGCAAATATAGAATGTCTCTTTAGGCTCTACGTCCTTCTTTTTATATATGAAATCGCACACTAGTTCTGTATTCTCCTTTAAAGCCGTATGCAACCTTTGCGCTGTTCAAATTTCATTTTTAAAAATTTCAAAACAAGATTCTAAAAATTCTTTGGGATCAAACTTTTTCTAACATTGACCACACGACCAGAGCACACACGCGATTAGAAACAACTGTTTAGGGGTTCCCAAGTTAACGTATCCGCAGCAGTAAAAAACATTATTTTGAAAGAACACTCTCACCTGAGTTTTCAGCTGTAGACTGCTTGACAATGGTTCCACTCTAAAGCCACTTGGTTTTCAACTGTATTTGCTATAGCGGTAAACACTTTTTTTCCAAATATCTAAAAAGAAATAAAACAAACCACCATAAGTATATCAATTCCATATAGTTTATGCATTTCATAAACAAAACAAAATCAAACAGGTTATATATATATATATATATATATATATATATATATAAACAAATCTCACCTTGACGTGTAATGCTTTGCTTTATTCCCGTCTCGTGGGCTAGTGTGGTAATGGTTTCATTTTCTAGCTGTCTGTCTTTCTCTCTTTTTTTCAATCTCTTTCCCACAGACACACAACAGTTAGGCTATACACGTTATCTGCAAACAAATAAATAAACATTTATTTATAACTTTAAAAATCAATACATAGTTGCTTGTAAATATACATAAATCAATAAATATATAAGTGAATAAATATATACCTACCTCACAACAAGGTTAAGTATTTTCCACCAACACCAAAACTGTTAAACAAGACCGTGTGTTTCACGCAACGCAGTGTGTTCAAAGGTAGTCACCTAAGATAGTGTGGAAATGATAACGACATGTCTTTATATATGTTACCTTGCATGTATAATCTTTTTTTCCCCCACGCTTTGAACGTTCTCTTATCGTCCACGTGGACAGCTAACGCGCTAGGTGAACACCTGTGGCAGATCAAATTTCACATGGACATGCATTTTGTCACGTACGAAGCAAGACAGGATGTAACTGGTTTAGCCTACAAGTGGTTTCACACATGTTCACATGCATTTCGCACTCCCCTGCCACCACGATGGTCAGATTATTTCACCTTCAAGCGTCTTTGTCATTTTTTCCATTGCACCTGTTTTCAAGTCAGATCAGCGCATTCCAATAAGCTCAAATGACATTCACCTCCTGCTCCTTGGCAAGTTTGTTTTCTCTACTCGCTTCGACCAACATAGAACCAAGTTCTCATCACCGTTTACACGTCAAAGATCCCCTTCGAGGGTAAAATGTGTGTAAAAATACGCACCCTCACTCTGTCATAAACCGACCCGCCGAAATAGCGATTGATCTATTAAGCATGGTCCTTATGGTTAGCGACAGGTTCGTTGAAACACACACACCCAGCAGTATCGTCTCTCTCAACCACCACGCTTCATGAACATTATAAACAGGTAAAGAAAAAAAAAGTTTTTTCAACATGTATGGCGTTAGGCCCTTTGTCAAAATTTCAAACATTGTTTCAAACAGGGGGCGTTATCCCGAGTCTTAGGACACCTCGTACACGTCTCTAGCGTTATGGGTTTGCGAGATAAAGCAAAAAGTCTAAAACCATGGTTTTACCTCAACATGGTTTTTCATTCCTGCTCAACACGAAGATCCTCGGCAAGAGGGCAACGCCATGAAAAAAATGACACCTGGCACTCGTCTCTAGGCTTATTGGATCGTGAGTTATCAGCAAAAATCACAAAAAACACTTGTTTACCCCAAAATTGAGTTTCCAAATTTTTTAAAAAATATAACGAGTGGTCCATAGCAAAGAGGACGTCACCCCGAGTCCTTGGACCCCTCGTACACGCCTCTATCTTGATTGGTTCGCGAGATATTAAAAGCGGACGACCTTTTAGTTTTGGTCTTTTAATTAAATAAAGAGCCCTTATGAAAGTAGGGGGCATCACTACGAGTGCTAGAACACCCTGTATGTTCAAATCCCATGATTGGTTAGCAAGATATCAGGTTCGGGGCAAATACGAGGAGGGTTCAAAAAGAAGTGCCGTAGCTTTCCCGTCATCCCACTACTTACAAAACACTCTAGAGACTTGAAATTTATTTCGGGGGTAGAGGGCATAGGGGCCATTGATTTACATCAAACAAACTTTTTTGTAAAGTTCCTAGTTTCCAAAATATAGGAATTTCAAAATTTGAGTTTTTTTTCTTCAAAAAAATATAAAAAATAAAAAAGTTTTATTATAAAAAATAAAGGACATAGAGGCTGTTCGTTTGAGCCATGGCACAACATTCTATCATGTTTGGTTTTCACACAATCACTTACTTTCGAAAACAAAAATTTTCAAAAAAAAATCAAAAATATAACGAGTGGTCCATAGCAAAGCCCCCGTCAGCCCGAGTCCAACAACACTTTATTCGTAAATATCCGACTAAGGGTTCGGGAGTTATCGGCTTAGACTCACGAGGCGGCCATGACACTCGTTAGAATCGGCCTTACCCCCCTACTCATTCGTGCTACTTTCATATCAGTTACCTGCATATTATGTATCAGATATCCTGAATCTACACAGCTTTCACTTCCATACAGCAAGGTCGGTCTAAATACTGAGCGATGTAGGGAGAGTTTCGTCGCTACACTTTCTTGCAGAATACTTTAGATCTCAACTGAGAACTCACTGCATTGGCTTTTCTCACCTCTACTCTATTTCCCTAAACGGTTTCAAAATTTACGTACGAATTAACTACTTTCTTGGAATATACGAGCAGGTGTATCGTCGCTGCGCCTGAAAAAGCCACTATGTGCACAACGTTGTTCTCTTCTCTTCCACACTATATCTCAAAACCTATCACACCCCAGCCATATGTGGGTTTATAGCTCTGCATATTATTCTCGTAAGGTTCATTTTTCGTCGATGAGCCATAGGGAAAAATAACCCTAGGTGAATAATTCAGTTGGTCTGTAGGCCTACATCCACTAGCGTTAGAAAACAGAAGATAACGAGATTGACACATAGCGTATTCCTCAGGCGCAGCGACGGTATGTCACTACTTTTGTCTCCACAAAAAATGACGGACCCCTAACACTGGAATGGAAGATGGTCAAATTGAGATAGTTGAGGGAAAATACAAGTTAATTCAACAATAATTCAGCTACACTATACCAAGTGGCCCGCTGAGTTGTCTGGTTATCGCACTCGTCTCAAGTGTATCGTCAAGGCTACTCCTTTGCACTTGTGGAGGAATTGCTATGTCGGTTAGCAAGTAACCGAAACTACTCCCGGAAGTTGGTTTCATGTAATTTGCAGTTGCAGTATTTAAAATATTTTCAAGTTCAGTCAAAACTAGTAGTAACAGGAAAGTTCTGACAATTTATTATTATTATTATAACTTTTATTTAGAAAGTACTGATGTTTCGGATAATGTTCTAAGTCTTTCGATGTAGTTCTTGGAAATTATAAGTTTACTTAAAAATTGTTTTCAGTAAGGCTAGACCAAATGGCCTTTGACATACCTGTGTATTGGTTGAATCATCATCTCTGATTCGGATCGTAACTGGAATTTGGCGTATTCATCCAGTCAGCTATAATTTTAATATTACTGTATACATTGTACTGAAATACATCGTGAGGGTTATATTTTCCAGACTTTTCTCGCCACTGACAGTGTACAGTATATCCGAAGTAGATCTCAATTGATTTTCAGAAACGTGATACTCAGAGAATAGGAAATTGAAAATTATCTTCGTATTATAACTTTAAAGGCATTAGAGCCCATATACTTTAGTTACGTCATGGTAGAAGTAAAGAAAACTATCTGATTAGGTCAAACGGGCATTTGATATGCAGTTCTCAAACACACGTGTGTATGGACGTTGTATGCGCTCCTGAATGCTACAACTAACTTAATCTAGGCCAGGAGATGATGAATAGTGTAACTAGGAAATCGTGTACTAGCCTACAGAAGGGGCCAAATTATGAGAACATAAATATGTGTTATTACTTATTAACTAAAGGAGATCCGAACCTCTACTTCAAGGAACATTTGTATTTTAGTTCTCTTCATAACTCACTTATTTTAGGGAATTAGGGACATGAATCAATCGACTCTGTTTTAAAAAGGAAGATTGTAGTTTTACGTGACCGTGAATCTTGAGATCATGAGCCACGGGACCTCCTTTTTGTACGTGGAATCCGAACCACAGAACATGGCATTTCACTTCGAAAATCTCACATGCATTGACCGGGAATCGAACCCGGACCGCCTTGGTGATAGGCATACAGCTAGACCGCTGAGCCTCCACGCCCCTCGACTCTGTTTTAATCTCATAATCAGTGCCATCGCAGTCATTAAGTTTTTAGTTTTGAATATTAAGTCATTTTGAGCGGTTTTTATTTAATTTCATTCTTTCTTTCTTTCTCTCTTTCTTTCATCCTTTCTTTCATCACAATTCCTCTTTTATATCAATAACACCCTGACGATCATAAGAAAATAAATTCCTCACTGAATCAATTCTTTAAATGAGATGGAAAAGATTCAACAAATGTTATTTTTAGCACAATAAGTTGCCGAATGGAGTTACAATTCTCCATAGATATTAAATTGTTTGTTAAAATTTCAATTACTTATAAGAATTTATGTTCATTTTTTAAATTGCTAGCCGTACTACGCTGATTTTAAGCACTTTATAAACATTGCAGCTGAAATGAAACTTGATTCTAATATTTTGGCTACGTCTGTATACGGCTATATTGAAAATATCATGTATAAAATTTGCACTTGAGTTTCAATATGAGCTAACACCAAGTTAGGCTGCCAGGGATGGGGAAGGTGGGGAATGGATGCCATTAAAAGCCAAATATATTATGGTTGGGAAATATTATTCCACGCTACGGCTTTTTAACGTAATTACATGAAAGTCGCTTGGACTGAAATCTGGCGAATACGGAGGTTGTTATAACACGTTAATATCCTACCATTTGGAAGTGCCGGAAGCCAACTCACTGTTTATCATGCGATAACAAGCAACCTCTTCACTTATTCTTCACCAACTGGTAGCTGGGAGACGAGCATCCAGTAGGCCTTATAACCTGCTTTGGGCTTTGCATTACCAAGTCCCGCTTGGCAGGCAAGGACCAGTTAGAATGACTTCCATAATGACTGGCAAATATTCCAGACATGAAAATAGTTACTCATCCTTTGAAATTAATTTCACTCAAAAACTTTAGTAGGGATTTAGTACGCTTCTCATCAGGTGAGGGGCATCAACATTTGCATGCTAAGCATATGCAAGAAGGTATTTAGGCAATGTCATAGCAGTGTACCTCATCAATTACTCCGCATCCAATTAACGTAGCTTGTTTGAAAGCGTATATCATTCGTGGTTGCAATCGTTCATACTTCAAACAACAGTCAGTTATTTTGAAAATGTGACAAGGAAAGATGGCATTCTAGTGCTGAACAGTTGAATGATAGAACCCGAATATGGTATTAAAATAATTACTCTCATTTAAGGGCGTATACATGATAGTTACGATGCTCAAAAATGCTTTCATTGCTTACATTCATCACACGCTATTCATTAACACCGAAATCAATTTAGCATTCATGGAGGGGTTACTAACAGACAACAAATTGCAACAATTTATCTTTAACTAGCTTAAATATTGTGACTTTTTCCAAAGTTTATACACCAATAGAGAATCCGTTATATTGTACCACTCAGGAAGCAGTCTAAACCTTCAATAAATAAATAAATAAATAAATAAATAAATAAATAAATAAATAAATAAATAAATAAATAAATAAATAAAATAAAAATTAAATAAATAAAAAATAAAAATAAAAAGAAATACATAAATAGAAACACAGACATCGTCACAGAGAAATTTGGGAAAAGACGCCTACAGTTCTATGGACACCTGTGGAGGACGGATGAAAACAGACTCACCAAGAAAATTTTTAACATCATTAAAACAAGTAAATTGAAGACCAATTGGATGAGAGAAACACAGGAAGACCTGTAACAATTCAAAATTTTTGAGGACGATATTAAAGACAGAAATAAAATCAGAAACAAGAAATTAGAACAAGCCTCAAGAAAAGAGACAATAGGGACAAAACTGACAGAGGAAAGGAGGAATGAACACATTGAATTAATGAAGAGGTTTTGGGAAGAAAAGAGAAGAGGAAAAGGAAGTGAAGCTGTGATTGGATCAAGTTCGCTCGCTCTACCAAAGGGGAAAGATCGATAATAAAAATAATAATAATAAATAAATAAATAGATTAATTAATAATAAATAAATACCGGTAACTAAATACATCCGTAAATTAATAAATAAATAAATATATATAAATTTATAAATAAATTTATAAATAAATGAATAAAAATTAGTAAATAAATAAGCAAATAAATAAGTAAATAAATGAATTATCCTGTAGAAAATAACATGTATTTGTTATAAGCCTAAATGCCCAACATTTAATATTGATTATAACTAGTCCTGTATTTCTTTTCGGGAGTGCATTGTACCCCCACTCCGTCATTTGGGCAAATTTTAGGATCTACTGAAGAGTTAAAACTAACAGTAACAATGACTGAAAGTTATCATTGAATTATAAATAAAATTAATTTGCTTATCAGTCTAGCTCAGGTTCAATGGGTCACTTTCTATCGAGCCTCGCCTTTGAGAGTCTGGCAACAGGTGTTTCAAATATTCACCTTAACGGAAGGGAAACAGTAGAGAATTTGATTCCAGGCCCTGCTACTGTTACTAAGAGAAACCCCAGACACCTGACAAGATAATTGCCGGGATATTGATAGAGGCGGCCCACCCACGTCCTACCTTCTCCTACCTTCCTGTGGGTGATCTGTTATTTAAGAGTGAAAGGAAACATTCATTTGAAAGGAAGTGAGGATTTAATAATCTGATTGAATTTTCATGTTCCTCAACCCGGAATATTGTAGCTATATGTTACGATCTGCTAATTGTTGTATAAAAGTGAACATCCGGTGGAGAAAGTTGTAGGTGAAGGGGAATATAGTACTCCAAAAATGATGAATGAATTTGGTTACAACATCATTACATGTGTGATCTGGCACTCCTTAATTTAAAACTGTCTCGGAGTTTCATGCCCGCAATTTCTATTCGGAGAAATCTACATTTAAACTCATTTCTAATAGTACGCAGAGCATAAATTACATATTTAAATATCTATCGTGTCAATTAAAAATAATAAAAGCACTGTGCTACATACTTTTCAAGTAGTCATTCACATAAAATGACGAGTAGAATGTAAAGAGTTGTTGATTCTTAAGGGACTTAGTGACATCGTTGTCAAGTATTTGGGTGGTGTAGAATTTGTCTGAAAATCTGTGGCACTGTGATGTCTGTATTAATGTGTGTATCAGTAATTGTGGTAGGATTTCGGTAGGAAGTGGTCGTGAACTTAAGTTAGGTACCATTCCGGCATTTGCCAAGAGTGAAAGTGGGAAACCACTGTAAACCACTTCCAGGATGGCTGCAGTAGGAATCGAACCCGCCTCATCTCAATGTTATATCACGAGGCTGAGTGTACCCTGTTCCAGCCCTCAGACCAGAATTACATTTCTTGGCAGAGCCAAGAATCAAACCCAGGCCTGCACGGCGATAGCCTTGAATGCTTGCCATTGCATGAATAAGAAAGAATAGAGCGCAATTGTTGTGTGGTTCGAATACAGTAAGGAGAATTTCCGCAGCCATTATCAATGCCACCCTTTGTCAACCTAGTTCGAACTTCCAATTAACTAGAAAATTGTACATTATTACATCGATTACAATGAAACAAAGTTACCTAATTGACAGATGAAAACTCACATCGAAACTTCAAAATATCATCGGAAATCACAATCCTTTAACAATCTTAGTAAAAAATATCCTGGCATACAACCAGATCACCATAGATGACGCAGTATGCAAAACAAAGGAAATCACCCAAACTAATGGAGTGTTGCAAGGTGACCCCCTCAGTCCCATACTGTTCAATATTGCCACAGCCGATGTAACAACAGCAATCCGAGAGAAATCAAAGGGCGCAGTGATCTACATATATGCGGACGACATGGTCCTAGGATCACCAAATAAGGAAGAACTCCAACACGCCTTCTCAGCACTGGTAAAATGGGCAGGAAATGACAGTCTGAAAATAAACTGGACAAAAACCCAACAGATGGTTTTTCGGAAAGGTGGGCGTGTAGCAGCAAACGACAACTTTCAATATGAAGAGGTCAAAGTGGAAATAGTGAATGCAGTTAAATACCTTGGGATCACTTTACAGACTACCGGAACATTCAGACTACACATCCAAGACAGAGCAGTGGCTTGCTTGAAAGCCATGTACGACATTATCAATCTACAGCAGCTATCCTTAAAAACAGCTATGCATCTGTTTGACGCAAAGATCCTACCAATTCTCAAGTACGGGATCCACTTGATATGGGACCGACTAACGAAGAGAGATCTGGCCACCATCGAAAGAGTTAAAGCCCAATTCCTGAAAACCATAATGGGCATCTCAAAATACACGCGCTCCCGCCTAACATATGAATTAGCACGGGAACCCTTCCTCGTCGAAGAAATAAGAACAAAATTACAGCTTCCATCAACAAAGAATTCTGAAGCGCACCTAGCAGAGAGAAGAGATAAGAGAGAAGGCATTCCGCTAGAATTTTACAGCACGGATGCCATGATCAACCGGAACTGGACCAGCGCCAATCAGAAACTAAGACATGTGGTGATAAAGTTAGCAGTGCAAGGGTACCACCATAAAATATGTAAAAACATGTCCTACCACGCCCCAAATGAACTCTGCGTGTGCTCGTTATGTGACCAGTTCTGTGACCACACGATGTAAAAATAACCAGAAATCACTCTGTGATTATAGCAAGGACTAACATTTAAAATGAACAAAGCATCATACAGTGTTGCTCTATTTCACAAATAACATTCAATTCACAATATAATGACTGGTCATGAATGAATGCTTTAATGCACACATTCCTGATTGATTACTGGATCATGATGTTTTTCACATCAATTAACTCTTTTGTAACATGTTGGTTTCACTAGTGTAAATCTATGTTATGCACATTCGTGCGCTTTTCTGTTAATAATAATAAAGTTACTGTAATCAAAGTTCCAACGTTCACCACTAGGTATCATTGACATATAGTAGCGAAAGTTGGAACTACTTGAAATTGAACGGAACGTGTAGCTCACCCTATGGGTATCATCTTGAAACAGCTACAGCCTCTGGCGAGCCGAACTTGTCCTCGGACACTCCCGGCACTAAAAGCCATACGATAAATAAACAAGATGTTCAGTAAAGAACATATAGCCTACTTTCTCCTAAATGCATGGGTATTGTTATAACTCATTGTCCTTTTCAAGGAGTATAATTGAATGTTGATTGTAGTAGCTTGTTGAAATACAACGTGCTATACGGATATTAAAAATGAATATAAGATACTACCTCTGTAAAAAAAATATCCAATTCAGTTTCACCGTGTTTGAATTGATATGGGGAATCGACTTGCACACATACATGACCGTCATATGCAAACTATTGGACTGATGACCTTGTAGCTTGGTCAAAGAACGCCTCTCACATAAAGGTATGGTGTTGCAAAATTTGTTAGAGATCAAATGATTAAGTTGGTTGTAATTTGATTTAAGCTTTTTACATTTGGGTGGCCTCCATTACGTTTCCGGCAAGACGGCGGCGATATAAAACATGACACTGAGGTGCCTTTTCCTAGTGCTACCTTTGTACCAAATTTCGTTCAATTAGGTTTCACCGTGTTTGAAAAGATAGAGGGAATCGATTTGCAAACATACATAGCCACCATCCGCAAATTCTTGGGCTGATGACCTTGTAGTTCGATCAAACGTTTTCTTATACACAAAGGTATAATGTTGCAAAATTTGGTCGAGATCAGATTATTAGGTTGGTCGTAATTTGATTCTAGCTTTTTGCATTTGGGTGGCTGCCATTACGTTTTCGGCAAGATGGCAACGACATATATCATGGCACTGAGGTGCCTTTTGCTAGGGCTACCTCTGTACTAAATTGTGTTCAATTCGGTTTCATCGTGTTTGAACAGATAGGGGGAATCGATTTTCACACATACATGGCCGCCATCTGCAACGTATTGGGCTGATAACCTTGTAGTTTGGTCAAATGATTCTTCATACATAAAGGTATAAAGTTGCAAAATTTGGTAGAGATCAGATGATTAGGTTGATCGTAATTTGATTCTAGCTTTTAACATTTGTGTGACCGCCATTACGTTTTCGTCAAGATGGCGGCAATATAAAACATGACACTGAGGTGTCCTTTGCCAGTGCTACATCTGGACCATATTTGGTTCAATTTAGTTTAACCGTGTTTGAATGCATAGAGGGAATCGATTTGCTCACATGCATGGCCGCCATCTGCAAACTATTGAGCTGATGACTTTGTAGTTTAATCAAAAGACGCTTGCCATATAAATATACTAGCAGAAGTACCCGTTCTTCGAATGTTGTTCGTTGTTAACACCAGACATTATCAATTGAGCTACTGTTGCAATGGTTAGCGGTTTGTAATTCCGTCAAGTTTATCAGAACGAAGTTAGTTTACTGGGAATATCACACACACTGTTAATTTAAGGCCCTTAAAATGTAGTTTTCGGAGACCCTTTATAGATTCCCGAATTTTGTGTCTCACATTGAGAAGCGGAACATACGCTTTGGTCGTCCTTCTAGGATAATTTTTATATTTCGCCTATTTTAGCATATATTGAGAAGTTTTTCTCTATATCCACCCTTTTACTGTATGAAAAGTACGGTGAAGAGTTTCATAGATGATTGGTGTATTGACTCTCATGGTTACCATACCTAATTTTACGATGCACGAAGCATCCGAGCACGAGTTATAGGCGTACATAAAGATACACAGAAAGACAGACAGACAATTCTATTGTCTACAACATATCACCCAGATATCCAAATAAGGGTATATCTACCACACAGTATCAAATAAAATCATCCTTACGATGAACCCGTATGTCGACAAAAAAAATTGTTAAAATGTCCTCTCAGACTAAATTCACCTAACGTGTACTTCCTGACGTGAAATACAATTGAAAGCCTTGTAGACGAAACGCAATACACGTCATATAAAAACTGACCCTCTACGTTGTGCTAGGTGCCCATACACAGGATGACCCCTTTCATAAATTATAAAGGCTTGTGGTGCATGAAAATTCAGGTTCTTTAGCCTCAAATTGCCCAAATTCTTAAAAGCCGCAAAAAATGCTGGTTCAATTCAGGATTTTTTGAAAATAATGTTGCTGTTTGGAGATATAATAGACCTTCTGTACTATATGTCGAACGTGAAAATTGCATGAAAAAATTCAAGGTTACCCCTTCACCCCCTTAATTGCATTGATGAATTATACGGTCTAAGTTAGTTCCGTGATAACCTTATAGCCATTTGCAAACTTTCACAGAAATGTAATAAATGGAGTGACATTGCTTCTTACAGAAATAGATGGACAGTTGTATGGCACCCCTTGAGATAATGTTCTCATGGTTACCGATTTGCATTCCTTCATTAGTTTGTTAAATTAAATTAAATTAGTTTTCTGGGAATATTTCAGAAACTAATGGATTTAGAGCCTTATAATGTAGTTTTCGAGGACCCTTTAGGGCCCCCGACTTTTGTTGCTGGCACCGAGGGGTTTTCTCTCGTCGTTGTACGCCATAATATAATACTAATAATAATATAATATAGGGAGAAATTATAACACCTATTTTTTTAAATTCAGCCAATGGCCATGTACTTTTCTTTTCAGGACGGGTTAGGGAAGGGATATTATCAGAGAAAGAAGCATTCACATCACGCAAGAGCAAAATGGAAATGGCCTACCATTTAACTAAGGACATCTATAAGAAAAGGTCAATATCCTTCAACGCAAAACTAAAACATTACTGCAGTGTCATCCGTCCGGAGGTCTTGCATGCTTCTGAATGCCTCACGATGAACAAGAAAGGCTTGGTCGAGAAACTGGAGGCCAAAGAAAGGAAAATTTTGAGAAAGATATTAGGTTCCATCAAAGACAATGGGGAATACAGAAGACGGCATAACCATGACCTATATACTCATGTGGAGAAGATAAGCAACGTCATCCGGAAGAGAAGGTTACCATTTTTTGGGCATGTGAAACGAGTGAGCCCAGCGAGACTGACCAACCGCAACATAACTTACTTTCAGGAGAGGAAAACAAAATGGGCCTGGTTCATTGAACTGGATAAAGATCTGAAAGAAGTGGGGATTACACCAACATACATTCAGGAGCGCGCCCCACTCTAAGGGAAACTTCAAGCTTGTAAAGGTTTCCAAGAAAAACCGAAGCTGAAAACGGTAAAGATTTGGACCCAGGAACGGAAGGAAGTCCACCGAGAACGAATGCGGGCGTACAGGGCAAACATCAAAGCCAGTAGGAGTAGGTTGGAATGACGCGTTCCATAGATGGCCTATACGAAATGAATGAATGAATAATATAGGGATAGGAATATAATAGACCTGCCGTACCACACCCGCAGGTGTAAATCGCGTGAAAAAATCTAGAGTACCCCTTGATCCCCTTAAGCGCATTATACGTATTGATGAATTTTACGGCTTAATTTGGTTCCGTGATAACCTTCTAGCCGTTTGCAAACTTTCACACTAATGTAATTAATGGAATTGCATTGCGTCTTACAGCAATAGATGGACCTCTGCGAATCCGTTGGCATGGTTACTGGCTTGCATTCGTTCATTAGTTTATTAAATTAAATTAGTTTTCTGGGAATATCTCAAAAACGGTTGGTCTTCGGTCCTTAAAATGTGGTTTTCGAGGAGCCTAGTTTTGTCTCTCACATTGAGGGGCTGAAAATGAGTTTTGTCTCGTCCTTCTACGCCTATTTCAGCATGTATTTTAAGGGGGTAGGCCCCCTTTTATGAGAGGTATGGAGAAGAGTTACATCAATGATTAGTGTCGTGCCTCTGATGGATATCTGTACCAAATTTTACGTTGATACTCCCAGCCGTTCTCGAGTTATAAGGGAACAAATTTGTCCACAGACAAACAAACAAGCAGACAGACAGACAAAAAAATTATTTTCGCGCTCATCCATCATAAAACAGTCTGAAACGTGTAAACAACTCAAATTTCCGTAGAAATTCAGAGAACACACAAATTTTCATTTTTATATATAGAGAGATATACTGCACCGCTCGGTGTTGACCGTGTTTTATTGCACAGATTTTGGTTTTACTCGCTAACCGTTGGAGATATACGAAAAGTGATAAGGAACTTTCGGATAGAAAATTAAATGTTAAAGCTCATGTATACCATCAAAAGTTTGCTATTTCTTAGCGTTCTCTTTTTATTTGAAAAGGAAATATGAAATTTTGAAACCAAAGGGTGTAGTGACGTCACAAATGTCGGTTTTACCCGCTAACTGTTGGACATACACGAAAAGTGATAAGGACCTTTCGGATAGGAAATTAAATTTCAAAGCTCGTATGTGCCATCAAAAGTTTGCTATTTCCTACCGTTCTCTTTCTATTTGATCTGGAAATATGAAATTTTGAAACCAAAGGGTCTAATGACGTCACTAAAATGGTCGCCATTTTTAATAGTGCAAAATTTCGAAATTAAAACTATGCTATATGTAAACCTGGTAAATCGGCCACATCCATGAAAAATTTCATTTAAATCGGACCAGTGGTTCTTGAGTTATTGAGTAACAGACAGACAGACAGACAGACACATACCATCCTATTTTTAGCCTATTTTCAATTTTGAAAAAATAGGCTTATGAGATCACCTTTTGTCCGTGTGTGTGTGCGTGTGTGTGTGTGTGAGGTGTGTGTGTGTGTGTCCCTAATAACTTTTAAACGGCTGGAGCAATTTCAATGAAACTCGGTAAGTTCATAGTACTATACCGGGCAACCTCGACCGTGCACTTCAAATTTTGTTACGTCTCACCAATCCAACATGGCGGCTGTGCGAAATATTTCACCAGCAATCAATATCTCCGAAACTATTACCGATATCTCCCTGGAATTAATTACGGTGATAAAGGGATCTACTAGAAGTTCACCTATCTGACTTTTGAAAAACTGCTAACTACAAAACCAACATGGCGGCCACGCGAATTTGCGACTTTTAAATAGACGTTTCTCGCGATTTAACCAACCAAACGCAATAAAACTTGGTACAGTATATGTTTATACACATTGTAATGCACCGACATCTAACTTGGTTCAATTGTTTATATAACCACAAGATGGCGGATGAGCGAAATATTTCACCGGCATTCTTTATCTCCGAAACTATTAGCTGTATCACCCTGAAATTTTATGCGAAGATAAAGAGCACTACTGGAACTTCATCTATAAGACTTTCAAAAAGCGGTTAACTACAAAACGAAAGGAAGGAAGGAAGATTGTAGTTTTACCTGACCGTGAATCTTGTGATTATAAGCCACGGGACCTCCTTTTTACGTGGAATCCGAACCACAGGACATGGCATTTCACTTCGAAAATCTCACATGCATTGACCGGGAATCGAACCCGGACCGCCTTGGTGAGAGGCATACAGCTAGACCGCTGAGCCACCACGCCCCCAACTACAAAACGAACATGGCGGCCAAGCGAATTTGAAAATTTTAAATAGACCTTTCTCGCGATTTAATGTTCCAAACGCAATGAAATCTGGTACAAGAAATGTTTATACACATTGTAATGCCCTGGTATCTAATTTAGTTCCATTGTTTACGTAACCTCAAGATGGCGGCTGTGCGAATTTTAAAATTAAGTTTTTATTCATTGTGTCGTAATCAAGCGATCGATGTGAGAGTTTGAATAATGAACCTACGCAATAATTTTCCTTCAATGGTACATGACTCTATGGCCTATACATTTAACAATCCAACATGGCGACCATCCGAAATATTCAGACGACTCTGCATATCTACGAATCTATTATAGCAATCAAACTGATTTTTTTATGTTCATAGGGGATATGAACTTAAGTTCACCTATAGGACTTTAAATTACCTGGTGATCACAAATCCAACATGGCGGCGAGGCGAAATATAAATATCCACATGGACGTTTCTCGCAATTTAACCATCCGAGTGCAGTGAAACTTGGTACAGTAAAAGTCCTTTTACGAATGTTAATCCACTGGCACCTATTTTATTTCAATTGTTTCCTTAACCACAAGATGGCAACTGTGCGAAATTTTAAAATCTCCTTATTACTTCTTGTGTCCTAATCATGCGATTGAAGTTTGTATGCTACACGTACACAATAATCTTCATGTAACATTACATAACTCTAGGACCTACATATATAAAATCCAACATGGCGACCATCCGAAATATTTAGTCGGTACTCAATATCTACGAATCTATTACAGCAATAAAACTGAAATTTTGTATGTTGATAGTGGCAGTTAATATAAGTATGATATATGAAAATAGGCTGTATAGTTCTTCACGGAACTACTTGTTATATATTAGTACGATGTTGTTGAATCGTAATTTGATTTAAGCTTTGAACATTTGGGTGGCCGCCATTACGTTTCCGTCAATATGGTGTTGATATAAAATATGACACTGGGGTGCCCTTTTCTAGTTATGCCTATGCACCAAATTTCGTTCAATTCGGTTTCACCCAGTTCGAATTGTTAGCGGGGGGGGGGGGGTGACATACATTCAGAGTACACACACTCACACACACAGACAGACACACAGACACACAATTATCGGCCCTGTGTAGATCTCATAAGTCTACTTTCATTTTTTGCAAAAATCGAAAGTAGGCTAATAACTGTATTCAATATGCTTATTCTTACAATAGGTCTAGAGGAGAGCTCTCATGGATATTAGGAGTTGCCAAGATAAAATGATGTTCCAGTGTTCTGCCTGACTATCACTAAAGAGCCAAAAGATGCATCCTACTGGTACAGTATAGCAGAGAACCGTCATTAGCAACAGTGTATACAAGGTAGAATATTTTTGCTACTGTAACATTTAGATAGCCAGTACTTATATAACTTACACGAGGATACATGGCCACGATGTCGCAAATGCCCTAATGGAATCAATATTGTGACACAAATTTTCGGAACTATCTGCACATTGTGAATGCATTCGTACTATGGCACAAATGGGATTATTTTAAATAACATGCCTTTATCTAATTTTACATTTTAAATCACATTTAAATGAGACAGAAATGTTTCTAACTAGACGTCTGGAAGTAATTTATTATGTCCTTTATTATTTTACCGTGGCAAAAACCCAAACCTATACCATGCCTGGTAACCTGGTGCATAAATTCCTTAGACAATATATTAAATTTAACTGTGCCCAAATGGGCAGTGATACATATTTCCCCATAACTTTTCAGTGACTTGTCCTCTTTCAACACAAAATTCTAAATGTTAATTTTGACACTTCTGACCACTTAGTTCACATACACAATCTTCGTTGGGGAGATGCCATCTTTTCTCTGTGCATAGCTTACTATGAAAACCATGGACAGCCAGTCGTGCTACTGCGTGGTGAAGATCGCAGTTTGCCTTTGTCTATCTTCCATCTGTCATTTCGGCAGTGGCGTGAAAATCCGGATCTATCTCCATTCTTTTCCTAGCTCTATCCTCCAATGTTGTTTTTTTTAAACTTGTTGTGATTGGTTATAAATGCTTCCATCTTAAGTGCTCTATGAAGAATATGTTCTTATATAGCTCATACAACAGTCTATTGAGCGTGTATTTTGTGACTGAGAGAACTTTATTTAAAAATATATTATAAATAGTATTGTCCACGGTTATAACTTGTTGCTGTATTTGCGGCGTTCCCGGCCTTCAGGATTTCTCTTATCGGAAAATATGATACTGTATATCAATGTTGATCTCTCTGTCTAAATATCTCTCTAACAATCATATTAAAACAGAAAACCACAGTAAACAGAAATTAAGAATATTTTAGGAATATTACCTCGTAGTTCCACCCATTCAAGCAACAATAAGTAACTAACTAACTTTTACGAATATATTTTATCAGAGACTTCACCTCACTCGATGGCTTAGTACTGGAGTTCATAAATTATGTCATAAATTGTGTATATTCTCTGATTACCTACAATCCAACAACGTGCAATATGTCCGCCCCTGATGTCTGCCACGGACACTGGGCAGTAGTTTACATGATAGAAGCGACGAAGGGTTACAGGTCAAAAGTTTTCCTGGACTTTAGGTGACACTTCTTACGCAAGCGTGGTGAGTGTTGCGGTCTGACGGGCTGTTTTTGCAGCAGCTCCGCGCGTGTAGTGATTGTATTATATAATGAGATGCTGCAAGCTGACCGGATATCGCGCCTGTGTTCAGCTTCCGCTCCAGATTTCTTTTGATATATCTCCTACGCAATGAAACAGGTCAGAGATGAACTGCATCTAAAGGCGAGAGAAAACTACTGTTATCTTACGTGACTTTCTACCGGATCACTTACTGACACGCCTACCAATGTGGCAGATTGCGTGTTGTGAACTTTATTGCTCTAGTTGCACGATCAGAGTAATTGAGCTTAGGCAGATTATTGTGTATAGGAACCATGATTTTAGTATGTTTCTCAAGCTTTAAAACGTGTTTCAGAGTTTGAAAGGCCATGCTAGGTAGCTAAGGTCATGCGATCATTATTTCATAAATCAACCTTTCTCTTACAGTATTTAAAAATTCGGAAAGAAATAAGATTCTTATATGACCACCATTGTAAAATTGAATTAGTCAAATCCTCAGGTTAACACGGTCAGCCATGTAGTGAAAGGGTATCGATCCTTCCTCTCGACAAGAATGATACGGGTTTGATTCCCGGCTCAGTCAGGTATTTCATAAATTGATGTGAGGGCTGGAACGGGGTGCACTCAGTCTCATAAGGACAATTGACTTGCTGTCTGATCAAGGAGGCTACGGCCATGTCAAAAAAAGCCAAGATTAACAGGCTCAATCTGTAGGCTAAATGGCAGAACTACAGTCACCTGGTAGGTCAAGGTCCTTAATGAGCTATAGTGCCACATTTCTACGTATTTGCAGTATACAGTTGTGAAGAGCAAGCGAAATCTTCAACGGACAACAAAATGTAGTTTCTTGATTTAGGGACTTAGCGACTTCGTGGTCATGTATCACCGTGTACTTGGGGGTGTGTGTGATTTGTCTGATACCCTGTGTTATTGTGATGGCTGTATTAGTGTCGTATTTGAAATTCAGATGAGGATTGGGAAGGAGGCGACCATGGCCTTAATTTAGAAACCATCCCGGCATTTGTCTGAAGTCGAAGTGGAAAACCACGGAAAACTACTTCCAGATGGCTGAGGTGTAAATCGAACCCACCTCATCTCAGTTTTTCCTCACGAGTTTGAGTGTACACGGTTTCAACCCTCAAACCAAAATTTAATTTATTGGCAGAGCCGGGAATCAAACCCGGGCCTCTGGAGCAACAGCCAAACATGCTAGCTGCTACACAACGAATGTATGTACTGCGAACACATGATTTGTGACGATTTGGTGGTTGCAATGCTGAGGGTCTTAATTATATTGAATATGAACTCAACGGTTTTTCTTGATTAACGCATACAGGGCTGATCCGGGTTTGACATTTTTTTCATTTATTCTTTTACTACCAAACCGACCCGGCTTCGCCGGGGAACAGTTATAAATGCATTACGTTATATGCGCTTTTTTTAATGTCAATGAACAACGACCAATATCCGTTTTACGTCTCGGCATGATGAGTTAGAATCACTGACAGGACTATTAATTATATTATCATGGAGATGCATGAGCAACAAATTCTTGTCAGACGTAATTTAAGAATGGCGAGGTGCATGAAACACAAATCCCCCCTTCGTCCAATCTTAACTTGACTGTGAATTTTGCGGAACGAAAAGTTCAGAGGCGAAATGAAGAAAAGCCGAGTTGCACTTCCAGGGACACTCCAAACACAACCACTCTTCTATAAAGTGTTAAACTCAACACGACTCGACAGTTTGCTGCTGGCTGTATCTGGGGCAATAAGCTCGTCCGCTAGCTAAGCTGTAACTGCGGTGATAGACGCGCCCCTAGCTAGCTCCTAAACTGTCACCTCAGTAACTGAATGGAGATTGTTGGGAGAAATGAAAACGTAAAAACACTTATAGTAGGCGATGTATTGAAGATAGAGATATGCTCTCTCGGGCTTTATTGTAGAACTTTTCATTCTGAACAATTCTTACACTCATAGTATATAGATATTTTTAACGGTTTGGCCAGCGTAAGCTTAAAACGCGCACGGACGCCAGTTTTTTTCGACCTTTTCACTGAACGCGTTAGTGCTTGACTTCCTTTGGTCATAAATAAATTATTTTCAACAGAAACCTTCCTCGAGATATCCTTTAAAGAATGGTGAAAACCGCATCGAAATCCATTCAGTGGTTCCCGAGATTACCCGTGACATCTAAGAATTGGGGACTTAGTTTTATACTAAGTAGATATTATATGCCAATCAGTATAATTTAATGAGAGCCTCCATGGCTTAGGCGGCAGCACGCCGGCCACTCACCGCTGGGTCCGTGGTTCAAATTCCGGTCACATGTGAGATCTGTGCTGGACAAAACGGAGGCAGACAGGTTTTTCTCCGGGTACTCCAGTTTTCCCTGTCAACATTTCATTCCAGCAACACTCGCCACTATCATTTCATTTCATCTGTCATTCATTTAATCATTGCCTCAGAGGAGTGCGACAGGCTTTGGCAGCCGGCACAGTTCATATCCTCGCCGCTAGATGGGGGCTTCATTAATTCCATTCCCTGACCCGGTCGGTGGACTGGTAGCAGGCTCTGGATTTTCATTCATTCCGTATAATTTAATATAATATAATCCCCCTTCCATCCAATCTTAAATTGACTGTGAATTTTGCGGAACGAAAGTTCACAAGCGAAATGAAAGTTGCACTTCCAGGGAATGGCGAGGTGAATGAAACTCAAATCCCCCTTCCGTCCAATCTTAACTTGACTGTGTTTCACAGGCGAAATGAAGAAAACCCGAGTTGCACTTCCAGGGAAACTCCAAACACAACCACCCTTCACAGAAGTCTTAACTCAACTCGCCTCAACGGCTTGCTGCTTGCTGTATCTGAAGCAATAGATTCGCCCGCTGCTGGGCTGTAACAGAGATGATAGACTCGCCCTTAGTTAGCTCGTAAACTGTCGCCTCAGTAGTTAAATGGACATGGTTGGAAGAAATTAAAACGTAAAAACACTTATAGTGGGCGATGTATTGAAGATAGACATATGCTCTCGCGGACTTTTGTTTTGTGGAACTTTTCATGCTGAACATTTCTTACACTCATAGTATTTAGATATTTTTAACGGTTTGCCCAGCGTAGGCTTACAAAGCGCTCGGACGCCAGGTTTTATTTCGACGTTTCCACTGAAATCGTTACTGCTCGGCTTCCTTTGATCAAAAATAAATTATTTCCTACAGAAATCATCCTCGAGATATCCTTTACATAATGGTGAACACCGCGTCAAAATCCATCCAGTGGTTCTCGAGTTTACCCGTAACATCCAAGAATCGGGGACTTTGTTTTATACTAAGTAGATATTCATTTATTCATTCATTCATTCATTCATTCATTCATTCATTCGTTCATTCATTCATGCATACATTCATTCGTTTGGTATATTGGCTTTCACGGCCAGTGTATTAAAACTCAGCAATTTTTCTAGGAGATTCTTCTAGAAAAATTGCTGAGTTATAATTCATTCGTTTATTTATTTTCATTGGAGATGATAATGCTTTTCAGCGTCTAGCTCAGCCTGAAAGCCTCTTTTTGCGAACGAGTCTCTTCCAGGAATCCTTATTAGCAGTTAGCACTGTGGCCTTCTCTGCTTCTATGCCCTTCATCATGAAGTCGTCAAACATAGAGTATAACCAACGCCTTCTAGGTCTGCGGCTGTTCCTCTTACCCTCATTAAACATTTAGGTAATCTCTCCTCCCACATTCTTATGGCGTGACCCCACCATATACATCTTCGCGTACGAACAGCCCCATCAGATATGTTGATTTCTAATTTAGCCTTTATCTCTTCTTTTCGAGTACTCTTCTATTATTACTCGCATCTATTTGTCCCAGCAATCATTCATGCTACGCTGATAGGAGTCACCTCCAGCTAATGTATGAGATATCATGAAAACACCCTGCTCTCACTCCCCTATAGCAAGGTCAATTGGAATTTAAAAAACTGATCAAAAGCATTTTCTTCTTCGTCTCCTTCAATTCCCTTATGCCATCAAGCGTCGGGGTAGCCTCGTTTGAGCAATTTCTGCAATTCCGCTCTATTTATGCACATTCTCTTCATTTCCACAACAGGTTTGTTCCTTTCTTGTCCCAATTTCTCAATCCTATTTTCCCTTGTTCTCTGGTCGTCGTTTATATCCGTCCAATCCGAGGCTACTTGTAGCTCTCTGAATCACTTTAGCTCCACATGAGTGATTAGCCCTACGTAGAGAGGTTTGTTTGGTTACCTTCGCATCCTCCAAATTTATCCTCTGGAGACAGGATGCCCCAGATGGTCAGGGTTTGGGCAGGCATTTCCACCTTACCCTCTTAGGTATGGTTTTCCCGCCAATATTCGGGTGGCTGATTGCAGTGGTTTCCCACTGCGTGACGGGGCTGCCATATCCCTACGCCAGCAAAAACATTTACCATTATAGGATAATGTGAGAAAATTGCCGTATTCATTGATAGATATAATTAAAATGCTCCGCCAATCAATACAAATTATATTCAAATCAATTAATATTTCGGTCCAACAATGGGACCTTCTTCAGCAGATTATAATTAAACCTTAATAAATTAATTTAATAAAACTAATGAGAAATGAAATTGAATAAAAATATACAGGATGTAATAAAGGAACTACGGCAGAAAAACAATGAATAAAAACGATGGAAATATAAAATCTAATGGAATTCTTGTAAAATGTAAAATATTAGAAACAATTTGAAATAAAATAAAATGGATATCCTTACAAATAATTGTGTTGTAAATTATTTGTAATATTTAATAATTTACACGAATACATATCCAATTGATTTTATATTTTCATCGTCCTTATTCATTGTTTTTCTTGTTTATTCATTTCATCCTGTATATTTTGTACTCATTTTCATCTCTCATTGGTTTTATTAAATTAATTTATTAAGGTTTAATTATAATCTGCTGAAAAAGGTCCCATTGTTGGACCGAAATATGTACTGATATGAATATAATTTGTAGTGATTGACGGAGCATTTCAATTAATTATTTAAATACTGAGCAATGTTGGAAGAGTTTCTTCACTATACGAGTACTAACTTCTTTCTTACATAATACAGTAGATCAGAACTGGGTACTTAGGGGCCGATTACCTCGATGTTAGGCCCCTTTAAACAACAATTATCATCAGCATCATTAGAACTAGGTAATCACTGTATTGAGGTTTCCACACATTGACTCTACATTTCCAATATAACTTACTTCCATGTAGAGAGATTACAAGAACAGCCTTTACTACACATATTAAAGATAATACAGCAGCAGCCATCAAAGCATTGTATGAAATTCATGTTACAGGAGAATGATGCAGATCAGATGGGTAGATAGAATAACAAATGAAGGAGTATTAAGACAAGTGGGAGAGGAGAGATGTTCCTGGCGACTGCTTATGAAGAGAAGATATAGGTTGGTAGGACACATCTTAAGACACTCAGGAATAGCAAACTTAGTTAGGAAGGAACGTTTGAGGACTAGAACCGTAGGCGCAGATCAAGGTTAGAATATGTTAAAGAGATTCCCTCGAATGTAGGTTGTAGAAGCTATGTAGATATGAAACGATTAGCTTAGGTCAGGAAAGCATGGATAGTTGCATTAAACCAGTCGAAAGACCGAAGACTCAAACAACAACCACAACAACAGTATTCGGAACGTATTCTAGAAATTTGCCATCACAGAAACACAGATTCCTCACACATCTACACGGGGCTATATGGCCATGATGTAGCCAAGCCAATGAATGGATCATCAACCCCAACAACTACCTAAATTTTTCTTTGGCTAGTTTGTTGTTTGTAAAATAGACTCCGGTGAATCTTCAAATTGGCTTGCCACAAGTCTGGAACGCTGCCCCACATCTGGCTAGCGATGTATGTAAGTGTGGTAAGACTTGTTTACTTGAGGGCCAGCGAACAGTGATTAACGAATTCATTAATTGGCGTATGCATGCCGAGATATGTTTGCTTTCACAACGAGCAGTTTATACGGAGGGCATTTTAATTACTGGGCAATCAAACCCTCAACCAATATATTTCCACTGGCTATATCAAATCAAATAATGCAGTGAATTGGAAATGCTATTCCCCCATCTTAATGAGTTTCATACACATGTGCGAAATTTATGACCCTTGGCGTGAGGGTATAACTCTAATTTCGTTGACCAGCGCGGCCTAAATTATCCAATGTGATAGGACTGTTCAGAATATATAGGTGTTGTTGTTGATTCAATCATGTACTTTGTGACATCGCGGTCACGTATACTTGGGTGTGTGTGTGGAATCTGACTGATAACAGGTGTTTTTGTGATGACTGTACTAATATGTGTATCTGTAATTGGGTCTAGAATGTGGGTACGAGGTGGTCGTAGCCTTAATTTAGGTGCCATTCCAGAATTTGCTTGAAATAGAAACTGTAATTAGTTACTCTTCAGTCGGTCAACACAAATTTGCCCATTGGTTGGGTGGAGTACAATTTATATAATATATGAATATCAAGTAAAACACTCCTGGATAAACATACATGTATTAGTTATGATCACTATTATAATGGGGCAATTTTAGGATTACGCGTTTCGACCTTCAAGCGGTCATCATCAGATCCTGATCACTGTGTTTACGTTGACATTTATATACAAATAGTATGTAACAACATTGAGTGTAGTACGTTAAGTTGGTGTTTATCTTACGATTCGCAGTTTGAATCTTGTGATATATGGTACGGTTAATTTGTTTTATCGGGGTTTGTGAATTATGTATGAGTATTTTGGCCTGTTTGCCATCTCTTGATGAATGCAGTACATTTGCATTTGTCTCTTGGCACAGGCTAAAGTAAAACGTGGCTTTTCACAGATGCCTCAGTCTCACTCATGGCTGTGATTATATGGAAGCTACTGAGGTATGAGTGGTCCTTAGTAATGACATTCAGGGCACAGTCAGTGCCTGTGGATGCTGTGAAAGGTTCTACTCATAGGGTTAGTACTGCTGTTCTGAGGAAAGCAATGGCAAACTACCTCATTCCTCTTTTTGCTTAGTACGCCTCAATATAGCATTCGCTGCCTTGGGTTTTTGTGGGTATCTACCCAAATAACCTAACGGCGGTATTTCTGAGGATCCAACCAGTCTTCGAGCTGACTACCTAACAGATAGTTTGAGTATTATGCATGTGTATACAAATTAGAACAACACAATATATTGAACCCGCTAAGCACAGGTTTATGTGATATTTTTCATTGCAACATATTTTTGATGTATCATCTTAGAACGCACTCACCGACCAGCCATGCTGTCGCCACATGCTGACATTCTTTGGAGTTATAAATGGTTGATCTTTTGACTATGGAGAAAACCATTATGATATAATCTGATTCTTTATTATAACACTTCTACTTTCTACGAAGCTCAGATATTTCCAAGTTGTAATTCAGTATCATCGAAACATTCTTCTGAATGTTATTTCTAATTATGGTAAGGTATTAACGTCGCAGATATGCAAACCGGAACCAATCAGTCGCTGCACGACTAGTGTATTTGTAAGCTCTAGCAGCGCAGGACTGAACTCTTCGCACATGTGTATGGTTGTCCATCCAAATTGGATGTGTATTTGAAGTCCGTCTTAAAGACGAGGAAATAGTCCGCCTGGAAGGCGAGGAATGTAATCTTTGTGCATCGCACACTACTTTGCAACGAACAATATAGGCCTATTATTCAAGTGAATATTAAAGCCGGAGAAGGCTTGTGCTACGATATTAGCGAATTTATTGAAAAGTTATTAAAATTGTGCATCGTGGAACACCACATTTTCAACCATGTATTGTGGGAAATTCAACTTCGTCAAGTGACGATAAAATATGTTAATTACTGTGATTCTTTAATCAACCAAGTGAATTATTTTAACACTCACTGCTACAAATATTGCTGTAATCGCAAGAGCAATTAATTTCTGTAACGTACAACTTCGATGCCACGTGATTTGAGGACCATTAGAATCTGTTATTGTGAAGCAGATAAAGTGCTTGGCCAATTTTTCAATCATATGCGCCGTGTAGACTCAGTGAGATTGCTACCATATTAAAGCTAGCTTCAGTGAAACTGTGCTACGCCCATTTTCTGAATTTTCCAGCGGTTATTTTCTACTCAAACATGTCACACTTTTATAACCACGTGTACGACGATTTCCATTACACATCATCTGTGGAGATGAGCAGATAAATCTCATGATGTTAGGGAGAGTTCCGGAGAACTTCAGCAAATGACGGAAGAACCATGACTACAGCACCAGCTCAGCCAAGGAACATGACGACCGACACAATGAAGAGGAATCTGGTCATATCACGACGACGCCGAGGACGAGTTAAGTCCATGGTAAAGGATAGAGCCTATGTGGAGGCCCAGATTGGACAACCCTTGTCCGGAGACCAAAGCCTAATTATATCCCTCAAGTCGTTGGAACGACTGAGATGTAGACATCCTTTCTTGTGAGTCCGAATAATCTATTCCTTGTGAGGTTCTTTTGTGCTGTAGTTTATTGTAGTTAATAGTAGTTAATTGTAGAAGCAACCAAACTTCTTGACAAGCCATAGGTAGGGTTTTGTAATGTTAGAACTAATCTTTGTAGTTCACTTTCAGTGATTAGTTAGTCACCTTTGTGATTGAATCTTTTCGATCACGGAGCATTCTGATGGACATCGCTAAGATGTTAGTTCTACCCCTGCTAAGCGTGACTGTAGTCTTTGTTACAACGTTTTGTTCAACCCTAGGTGGGTGATTTTGTTGATAGTTGTTTTGGCATGACGACTAGACTTCATGGCCAGTGTTATTTCATAACACCCCTTTTTAAGTAAATGTTGTCACGCCATTGATTTAGTTAGAACAATTCGTATCGTTAGGTAGTCAAGTGAAACTACCAGTTTTGTAAAATAATGTCATATTTCATTTTGATGTGCTATGAAGCCATCCTGTTCAAGAATAGAACATATTCAGGGAGTTATATTTGTATGCAATCTAGCATCGAACCCTGTAATTGCAACCGTATCATTGGCAAACTTAGCAATTGTAAGATTTGCGCCTTTATAATGTTTATTTCGTGTCAGGTGTTTCGACACTAGGATATTATTTGGTTATTGTAAGACAAAGCAGTTATGAAGTGACATATCTGCAGATTTCAAAGAAGTTCAGTATAAGTGGTATTTCTGTATTTTACTTTTCTTTGACTTAATGAACATGCCACGTCTTTGTGTTTAGTTTTGAGGCGTGATTTTAAGCTTATGCTTATTCTATTTGTGTATTTATATTGGGACCAGATAACAAGGCTAGTTTTCTGATAGACTTTTTACGAGAAAACTGCCTGCCTTCAGTGTTTGTTTCATTTCAAACCGTCCAAGTAAATGACTGTAGTTTGGGAGCGCGACTCCAAAGTCATGGACCGGTTAGACGAGTTCCCAGCATGCCACTAGAACAACACTCATTCAGTGAGACTCATGTATTAGACTTTTGACAATGCTAGTAGCATTAATTACCGTTAGATGTTGTGTTTCATAAGTAGGTCAATGTCCAGGCCACCATTTTGTTGAAATCATATATTTTGTTACATTGATCTGATTGGCAAATGCCATATGCTTGCATCGCTATTGAAGCGGCTATCTTTCAACTCTATTTGAGAGTGATAACACTTTATGTCAAGGTTTATTTGTTGAGATCAAGAGGCTATAAGAGGCGCCTGTGTTAGAGGCTATTCATATATGTCCAGACTTTGTTTCTGTGGACTAGGTATTTTAAGGCAGGTAACTGAGGTGCATTCCAGACCTACCCAATGGTAAATTAAGTGAGCCAAGAGCCACTAATAACCTGTGTTATTGTTATGTCCGAGCGTGGAGAGCTCGATGATGGTATTTTATAGCAGATATTGATCTCGCACGAGACTGCTACTGCTGATCCCAAGGTATTCAGGATTGACAGCCTATTCGCCATAAACCAACGATAATTTAAACCGACATACTAATAATCAAGCAAGGAAAAAAGGAAAGGAAGCTTGTAGTTTAACGTGACCGTTAATCTTGAGATCATGAGCCACGGGACCTCCTTTTTACGTGGAATCCGAACCACAGGACATGGCATTTCACTTCGAAAATCTCACATGCATTGACCGGGAATCGAACCCGGACCGCCTTGGTGAGAGGCATACAGCTAGACCGCTGAGCCACCACGCCCCCCAATAATCAAGCACATAATTATTATAAACTGATGATAACTAATTGTTTATTGCATTTAACCTTGATTTACTTGCATTTTGGACCTGCTGGCCGACACCTGCTTTTGTGCACGCTTCTTTATGGGAGTAATCTAGGACAGATGACACTAATTTTTATCGACGGAGTGCTTGCATAACCTATAGTTAGTAGCTGGAGGAGCTCGAGCCTCATGCGACGTTAGACGTAGTTTTCACTACGCATTCGCCACCGTAAATGACATGCACTTAGATGACACTGATTTACAAAGAGTAACCCAGGGCGAAGGCAGGAATAATATTGATTATGGTCTTGTTGTTATTTATTGTTCTGTATATAATCCCCATGTTTACCTTATTTAGATTCTAAGAGTGCATTTAATGTTGTTTTTTTGGTGGCTTGTCATGTAGATTTGTATTAATTATTTTGCTTTACGGACGTCATCGCCGTAAATTTTGTATTAATTGTTAGGAATTAGCTAGATTATTTAACACTATATATAAATAAGCAAATGGTATCATCCAAACTTAGATTTGTTATTGCTACCCTGTTAAATGCAAATTCCGTTATTAGTTTATTTCTGTAACTTGACTTAGGGTGTATTGCCGTACCATTTTCTTAGCGTTGCTATTGTTGCTTAACTTTGTAAAATAGATCTTTCGCGAGGGTTTATAGTAGTTTACAGGTAGGGTCCTGATCTTTATTTTTGTTTATTTATTAGTTTGCGGATTAGCCGACAGAAACCCTCCGAACTAGGCTAGGTGCCTGCATATTTTGAATAAATATTTCTACAAGTTTTACTTAAGCCTGGAAGTGTATTTCTCAGTCTAGCTTTAGGAGGTGTATTTTCTTAGTCTGTCTATGACCTTTTAGCAACCATGTTACCACGGATCCCTTGGATCAAGGATTCTCGTGCCGCTATGGCTTATAAGAAATTCACCTGCTCCTCATGGCACATGGGTCCAGGAGGTGAGGTGTTTGGGATGTCATTTCGGTTGTTGGCAACCCTGATAGCTCCTCAGGCGGGCACAATATTCAAATTAGACCATGCTCCTGAATTCTATTATGTGTATGGTTACTTATCTCATCGGAGCCGTTGGTCGTCAAGTTGTTACGCTGTCGCCTGAAATGAAAACCACGAAAACCACTTCTAGGGTGGCTGAGATGTTATTGAACTCCATCCCTCGGATCAGAATTACTGTTATTGCAGGGCTGGGAATTGACCCTGAATGGTGACAGTTTGGTGTGTCTTTGCTTTAACTTACGCGTCTCTAAAAGCCAGAGTATTTAAAAGGGTCGTAAAACCAATAACATTATTATTAATGCTTTAACTTACTATGTTCTAAAAAGGGCATCTAACGATAACATACTATTGTAAGGTTGACCATTTTTATTAGAATTATGAAATCAAAATAGTTATTCTTAGTGCTAAGTTTTTAATTTGCTATGATGTTCTTTTTAAATGCCCTATTTAGTGTATAGTAAGTTAGAGCAGAGAAACCCATGCTGACGAAGACCCCATTCAAGGCTTAAAAACCTGTTTCTACAATAAATAATATATCATTATAGTATTAACAGGTGTCCTTAGTAAATTTAATTAACAAATAATGTCAAACCATAGTTCTCTGATGGCTTTAGGGCAAAGTTGTGGATTTCCATAGTCAAGGAATTGAAACACTGATAGAGCCTCCAGAACGTTGCTCAGAGAGACGGAATGACTACCGGTATGTCAAAAAAAAACGTCTGATCTGCTACTTTGAACAATACAGTACTTCCCCACTCATTAAAACTTAATTGACCTACATAATTTTTGTTTAACCCACGTATATCATTTATCTCACTATCTACTATCTACTATCTACAATTACCTACTTTTTATGTGTGTCAAGAAGGTACTTAATTGGGGTTATGATCTGTGAACTTTGATAAATAAATAAATAAATAATTTAAATACAATTCCCGATGTGAGTTGGAAATCCACAAAAGGAAATTTCAATACAGACCTTACCAAACACCAAAACAAGTAGTTCCATGAACAACTAAATAGCCTATTTTCATATATCCTACATATGTTACTATCTTCTATCAACATACAAAATGTCTAAAGAAATGGAACATGCTCGTCAACAATGATGAGTTATGTGACTGCAGCATGTTACAAGATCCAGAACACCTGCTGATCTGCCCCTTGACGGAGGACATATGTTCAAAAGACGAACTTATGGCTGCAAATACTAATGCTGTAACTGTTGCTACTTACTGGCAATATGTACTAAAAATAATAATATCGTATGGCCTCGGATGCCTGGTGCAAGCTTTGTTAATTGACACCCTGAGGGTAGCTTGCATGTCGAATTTTGTCGTTCCTTTGAACGCTATGAAAGTCAAGGAGGTTAGATATCTAAACTCCTTGACACTACAGCGCTTTCAAGTAGAGAACGGAGGAACTTTGTGTTGGCGGAAAATCCCGAGATTAATTTTGCCATTGAACACGGCCTACTGAATTCAAATGGGTTCTTTAACATGCCAACAACGTATGACATGAGTATCGTGATTTTTGTCGCCTTTCAAAAAGCACTTACCATGTCCGGAGCGAACCTGCAATCTTGGGGTTGGTAGTCCGACACTATAACCACTCACCCACCGTGGCAATATGTAATTTGATTCGAACACGGAAAATACATAAATTGTGTAGATGTATTAATCAAAATTCAATCGCATGTATAGGTTACAGGAAATGAAAACGATATTTTTAAATTTCGCACAGCTGCCATCTTGTGCTTATGAAGACGATTTAAATAAGTTAGATGTCAGTGGATTAGAGTTTATGTGAGCATTTATCCTATAAAGTTTCACTACGTTCGGATGGTTAAATCGCGAGGAACATCCATTTAAATATTTAAAATTCACTTCGGCGCCATATTGGATTTGTGCTCATCAGGTTATTGAAAGTTCCATAGGTGAACTTATGTTCATAGCCTTGCTCAACATACAAAATTTCAGTTTGATTGCTGTCAAAGATTAGTAAATATTGAGAACAGTCTAAATATTTCGGATCGTAGCCATGTTGGATTTTTATATATGTAGGTCACAGAGTTATGTACTATTAGATGACGATTATTGCGTTGGTTCATTATTCAAACGTTGACTTTTATCACATGATTAGGGCACAAGACATAAAAACTTAATTTTGAAATTTCGCACAGCCGCCATTTTGAGATTATGTGAACAATTGAACTAAATTTAATGTCAGTGCATTACAATATGTATATATATTTTCTGTACCATGTTTACCATGTTTCACTGCCCTCGGATGGTTAAATCGCGAGTAAAATCTGTTTTAATATTTCAAATTCTCTTATCAGCCATGTTCGTTTTGCACTTAACATGTTTTTGGAAGTCACGTAAATGAACGTTTGGTAGTGATCTTTATCACCGTACAAAATGACAGGGTGATATCAGTAATAGTTTCAGAGATATAGAATGGCGGTGAAATATTTCGCACAGCCGCCATGTTTGATTGGGGAGACGTATTAAAATTTGAAGAGCACATTCGTGGTCGGACAAATTAGTACTATGACCTTCGCAAGTTTCATTGAAATCGCTTCGGTTGTTTAGATTTTATTAGGGACAAACACACCCGGACAAAAGGTGATCTAATAAGCCTATTTTTACGTAGGCTAATGAAAATAGGCTAATAAAATCCAAACCTTCCAAGTGTGCACTCAATTGCAAATATTATCCGTATGCGATACCCAGATAAGAAATTGATGATGATAATTGTTGTTTTAAGGGGCCTAACAGAAGCAATCGAGATAAGACTTAAACAATAATTTAGTTAGAATGCCAGGTAGGTGTACGTCCAGTCGCCGGAGAGCAGGTAATGTTTCTCTGGACATGGCTCTGTACTTCGCACCGGATTAGTGCATGAATGATTCACACTGATAATACTCATAGCAGTGCTTCGCCATTAATGCAATGTAAGAGCAGCTTCATGTACATTAATGAACATTCCTGCAGGAGTTACAGCAACTTTTACTCGAATTTAACGGATCACATTAATTGCGCCTTCCACTAAATATTAGTGTATAGTTAACTGCGTTATATGCACGTTGATAGCTAATTCTCGTTGTCCTTGTTTGTTGGTTGGCTTGATGGTTTTCACCTCCTTATCCTTCCAAAATCTCTTCATGAATGCCCCGTGTTGCATCTTGCGTCCTGTGGACCACTTCCTACCAGTTTTTGTTTTAGGTTTTCCCATGAAATTGTGTTTGCGTACTATTGTACTTAACGTTTCACGATTTTCTATGATGTCGTTTGTTCTTTGTTCTTATCGGTTATTTCTTGGAGGTCCGCCTCAATTTCCTCTAGCCAGTTTATTTTGACATTATTGTTACGAATGCTAGACAGTTTCGTTGCCCCACGCGTGACTCAGGCCGCCCCAGGCTATCCTGACTGTGTGTTACCAGCGATTTGCGCAACAAGAAGACAAGCAGTCTCGAATATTCGTGGCCCTACTGGTGATGGAATTCTCGAGAAGGTGTGAACCCTGGTCAACTCTGGAAACATCCATCGAGTCACCAGCCTCGCTATATAAAGCGACCTGGCCAGCGAGGGAGGGACAGTGTTCTTGAGTGAGTGCGACAGTAATTGGTAACGTGACGTGCGAAATTACGAAACCCTAGTGAGGGTGATTCTCTTGACAGCGAAAGAGTGTGAATCATACGGAGGGTCTGTGTATTTGAAGAGTGTGTGTTTTCCAGTGCGACAGAGGTCATTGTGGTGAATTGAGAAACAGTGTGTAGTACGGTATTCAGAAACAGTGAGTGACAGACTGAGTGCAGCTATTTCCAGCCAGGACTCAGGTCCACCTCATTAGCGAGAGGATTAACTGCAAGACCGAGTGAAAGGGTGAGTCGAGCTCCATAAAGGAGGTAGCTTCTGTAAGACAGCTAATTGTTTCTATTGCCTTATTGTACGGTGTATATTTATGACCTGCAATAAAGCAAACGTTTTTTTTAAGGAACAATTGTGTTGTGCTTCTACCCACCGTAATCCAGTTAACGAACTTGCCACTAGGGGCAACACGTAACATTATTTTAGTCGATTACTTTAAATAATCTTTTTGTTAGTCTGTCGCTGTCTATTCTATAAATATGGCCAGAGAATTTCAATCGTCTCTCCCGTACGGCATCAGTGAACCTGTCAGTTAAGGAATAAAAGACCGCTGCTGTTCTCTTAATCCACATTCCATTTCTCTTGTGGTACCATAGATATTCCGGAGAATTTTCAGTTCTTGTGTTTCTATTTCTATAATTCCAGAGGGACCACCGAGAGATATGGTTCAAAGGTCTAATTATATTTATGTTCGACCCTCACTATTATGTGTCAGAAAACTGTATCATAATGATGGTCATTATAACACCGTTTTTCATTACGATACAGTTTCTCCAGCCAATCAGAGCTCGTTCATTGACCACTTAGGTAACGATACCTTCGCGCATGCGCACAAAATCCAACATGACAGACATCGAACATACTGAATACTGGTGCACAATCTGAACATATGGTATTGAAGCACAATTGAAACATCGAACAATAATAAATTACCAACATGGAATATGCACCGTCCATATGTTCGAGTAAATGAACTGGCGAATATTAGACAAGTAATAGCACTGTACCTTAATATCCCCAAAACCAATTTCTACACAGCGCGTGGTTTTGACACGACTTCAGTGACAGTTTTACTGAATACTGGTGCACAATCTGAACATATGGTATTGAAGCACACAGAGCGCATGCGTCGGTTGTCCAGAGAGCTTGGAAAACAGTGATATACCACCCACCGCAGCACCCGATCACAACATTCTAGTGACTGAACAGATATTTATGAATATTTATGTTAAAACATATAATAAAGTTATAATTATCGTTGAACATAAACAGTCGTATGCAACTCGCCTATAATGGTAATTAAGACACTCGTATGGAAATTATAAAACTCGCATACGCTCGTTTAATAAAAATACTCGTGTCTTAATTATAGCCATTATAGGCTCGTTGCATAATGTACTATTAAATTATCAACCTCCCTTAATCCCTAATAGTATGTTTGTTTTATGATCACATTATCACAGGTTCTATTGAAATTGATGTAGTAGGAGTTCGTGGAGGCAGAAAGATCATACACATGAACACACTAAAGAAATCTCTGGTCCCATTTAGTGACTTAGCGAAAGAAATGTCAGCATCATGTCACCTATACGGAGTAGGCTATTCCAACCATTTTTTCCAACTATCTGTACAACATGTGCATTAAGCTTCTATGATATCAAAGAGTTTACTTTCTTGAGGTTTCCTTGTAATTCTGGAATCGAGAATACTTCACCAATGCAATGTTATCGATTAAGTACAGTAGATCCAAGCAATACACAACAAGGCTGCATTCTCACGAGAATTTCGTGATTTGCTCTCCTAATTCCAGGTAAGAGCATCCTATTTGGAGAATCTCATTACAGCTCCCTATGTTGCCTCGGGTTCTATCGTTTCGCGAGCTAAACTGTAACAGCTTAAATATGCAAGGTGAAGCGATAAGAGGAAATTGGGAAGACTGCCGCCAGTCTTATTCTGCATTGATTTTTACGTCTCTCTCCGGAAGAATACCACAGTACCGGTAGACAATCTCAGAGTCACAGACCTTTCATCCTTTTATCCCACAACCATAACTGATTTTGACTGAGGAACCTTGTGCATTCCCAAGTTGATGCTATGTCCATTTTTAGCCTATTTTCAATTTTGAAAAAATAGGCTTATGAGATCACCTTTTGTCCTTGTGTGTGTGTCCGTGTGTGTGTGTGTGTGAGGTGTGTGTGTCCCCCTAATAACTTCTATACGACTGGAGCCATTTCAATGCAACTTGGTAATTTCATAGCATTACTCCAGGCGACCCCGACCGTGCCCTTCAAATTTTGTTACGTTTCACCAATCCAACATGGCGGCTGTGCGAAATATTTCACCAGCATTCAATATCTCCGAAAGTATTAGAGATATCACCATGGAATTTGTTACGGTGATAAAGGAAACTACTAGAAGTTCACCTATGTGACTATTGAAAATTTGGTAGCTACAAAACCAACATGGCGGCCACGCGAATTTGCGACTTTTAAATGGACGTTTCTCGCAATTTAACCAACCAAACGCAATAAAACTTGGTACAGTATATGTTTATACACATTGTAGTGCTCCGACATCAAACTTCGCTCAATTGTTTACATAGCCACAAGATGGCGGATGTGCGAAATATTTCGCCGGCATTCTATATCTCTGAAACTATTAGCGGTATTACCCTGAAATGTTGTACGGAGATAAAGAGCACTTCTGAAAGTTCATCTATAAGACTTTCAAAAACCGGTTAACTACAAAACGAACATGGCGGCCAAGCGAATTAAAAATTTTAATAGACCATTCTCGCGATTTAATGTTCCAAACGCAATGAAATCTGGTAAGGAAATGTTTATACACATTGTAATGCACTGGTATCCAATTTAGTTCAATTGTTTACATAACCATATGATGGTGGCAGTGCAAATTTTAAAATTAAGTATTTATTTCTTGTGTCGTAATCATGCGATCGAAGTAAAAGTTTGAATAATGAACCTATGCAATAATTTTCCTTTAATGGTACATGACTCTATGGCCTATATATTTAACAATCCAACATGGCGACCATCCGAAATATTTACACCGCTCTGAATATCTACGAATCTATTATAGCAATCAAACTGAATTTATGTTCATAGGGGCTATGAACATAAGTTCACCTAAGGGACTTTAAATAACCCAGTGATCACAAATCCAACATGGCGGCGACGCGAAGTACAAATATTCACATGAACGTTTCTCGCAATTTAACCATCCTCGTGCAGTGAAACTTGGTACAGTAAATCCTTGTTGTTGTTTGAGTCTTCAGTCATTTGACTGGTTTGATGCAGCTCTCCATGCCTCCCTGTCCTGAGCTAATCGTTTCATCTCTACATAACTACCACACCCTACATCTGAGGCAATCTGTTTAACATATTCTAACCTTGGTCTACCCCTACAGTTCTTGTCCTCGACCCTTCCTTCCATAACTAAGCTTGCTATTCCTGGGTGTCTTAGTATGTGTCCTACCAACCTATCTCTTCTCTTCATTAGCAGTCGCCAGAAACATCTCTCCTCTCCCACTCGTCTTAATACCTCTATGTTTGTAACCCTATCTACCCATCTGATCTTCATCATTCTCCTGTAACACCACATTTCAAATGCTTCAATTCTCCTCTTTTCTGCTGCACCAATAGTCCAAGTTTCACTTCCATAGAGCGCCACGCTCCAGACAAAGGCTTTCAAAAATGACTTCCTAATACCTAAATCTATATTCGATGTCAGCAGATTCCTTTTTTGTAGAAAAGCTTTCTTTGCCTGAGCCAACCTACTTTTTATATCCTCCTTGCTTCGTCCATCACTGGTTATTCTACTTCCTAAGTAACAGAAGTCTTCTACTTCCTTCAGCTTTTCACCTGTCAATTTGATCTCCATAGAGGTTTCTGATTTATTTCGGCTGCATTCCAGTATTTTTGTTTTACATTTATTAATTTTCATCATGAATTCTTTCTGTAAGACGGAGTCCATACCATTCAAAAACTCATTCAAATCCTCAGGCCTGTCGGCCAAGATGACTATGTCATCAGCAAATCTCAGAGTTGAAATTATTTCTCCTTGAATCTTCACGCCCACTTTAAATTTTTCTCTAATTTCCTTCATTGCTTGTTCAATGTAAAGATTGAAAAGTATGGGTGATAAGTTGCAGCCTTGCCTTACACCTTTCTGAATACCAGCTTCTCTCTCATGTCCTTCAACTCGAATGACTGCTGTCTGGTTTCTGTATAGATTGTATATCATCCTCCTATCCCTGTACTTTATTCCAATCGATTTCAAAATGTCAAACAATTTAGTCCAATCAACGTTATCAAAAGCCTTTTCTAAGTCTACAAAAGCCATGAACGTTCTCTTATCTTTCCTTATTCTACCTTCCAAAATTAGCCTAAGACTTAGTACAGCTTCCTTTGTTCCTACATTTCTCCTGAAACCAAACTGGTCTTCACCCAACTCCGTTTCTATCTGGCTTTCAATCCTCTTGTAAATTATCCTAGACAGGATCTTTGAAGCATGAGTAATCAAGCTGATTGTACGGTAATCTTCACATCTGTCAGCTCCCACTTTCTTTGGTATAGGGATGATTACATTCTTCTTGAAATCAGGGGGTACCTCACCTGTCTCATAAATCCTACACACCAAGTGAAATAACCTGATCAGACCTTCATCTCCTATGCAGCGTAGCAACTCAATCGGTATATCATCTATGCCTGGTGCTTTGTTCCGGCTTAAGTCTTCCAAAGCTCTATCAAATTCTGATCTCAATATTAAATCTCCCTTCGCATCCTCATCAATTTCCTCCTCCCTTTCCATTACATGATTCTCAATCTCCTTTCCCTTATACAAACTCTTTATGTAAGCTTTCCATCTCTCAACCTTTTCTTCCCTATCTGTTAGAGGCTTTCCATTTGTGTCCTTAATATTACAGCACTTAGTCTTCTTTTCCCCAAAAGTATTCTTAATCCTTCGATAAGCTGTGTCTACTTTACCTAATTTCAGACAATTTTCTATACCTGCACATTTCTCTTTCAACCATTCTTCTTTCGCTTCCTTGCACTTCTTGTTAACCTCATTTCTCAGACGTCCAGGTTTTAGCTATTGCCTCAGAGATAAATCCTTATACGAATGTTAATCCACTGGCATCTAATTTATTTCAATTTTTTCCATAACCACAAGATGGCAGCCATGCGAAATTTTAAAATCTCCTTGTTACTTCTTGTGTCCCAACCATGCGATTGAAATTTGAATGCTACACATACACAATAATCTTCATGTAACAGTACATAACCCTAGGACCTATATATATATATATATATATATAAAATCTAACATGGCGACCATCCGAAATATTTAGTCGGTTCTCAATATCTACGAATCTATTACAGCAATCAAACTGAAATTTTGTATGTTCATAGTGGTAGTTAACATAAGTAGGTTATATGAAAATAGGCTGTATAGTTCTTCACGGAACTACTTGTTATTACTATTATTATAAAACTGGAACACTTATCGCGAGAATTTATTTCCAGGTTTTAGCTATTGCCTCAGAGATAAATTGGGAAACAGTAGATTCATTTTTCAATTAAACACCCATTTTTAGCCTACTTTCGATTTTTGTAAAAAATGAAAGTAGACTTATGAGATCAACACAGGGCGAAAAAAGTGTGTCTGTCTGTGTGTGTGTATGTGTGTGTGTGAGTCTGTGTGTGTGTGTGTGTGTGTGTGTATGTGTGTGTGTGAGTCTGTGTGTGTGTGTGTGTGTGTGAGTGTGTGTACTCTGAATGTCTGTCCCTCCCCTATCAATTCGAACACGGTGAATGCGAATTGAACGAAATTTGGTACAAAGGTAGCACTAGCAAAGGACACCTCAGTGTCATGTTTTATATCGCCGCCATCTTGACGGAAACGTAATGGCGGCCACACAAATGTTCAAAGCTTAAATCAAATTACGACTAACCTAATCATCCGATCTCTACCAAATTTTGCAACAACATACCTTTATGGGGGGAGCATCCATTGACCAAACCAATAGGTCATCAGCGTAATAGTTTGCGGATGGCGGCCATCTTTGTGTGAAAATCGATTCCCCCCAATAATTCGAACACGGTGCAACCGAATGGAACGAAATTTGGTACAGAGGTAGTACTAACAAAAGGCACCTCAAAGTCATGTCTTATATCGCCGCCATCTTGACGAAAACGTAATGGCGGCCACACAAATGTTCAAAGCTTAAATCAAATTAAGATTAACCTAATCATCCGATCTCCACCAAATTTTGCAACCACATACCCTTATAGAGGAAGCATCCTTTGACCAAATGAATAGGTCATTAGCCTAACAGTTTGCGGATAGCGGCCATCTTTGTGTGAAAATCAATTCCCCTATTAATTCAAACACGGTGAAACCGAATGGAACGAAATTTGGTACAGAGGTAGTACAAACAAAAGGCACCTCAGTGTCATGTTTTATATCGCAGCCATCTTGGCGGAAACGTAATGGCGGCCACACAAATGTTCAATGCTTAAATCAAATTACGACTAACCTAATCATCCGATCTCTACCAAAATTTGCAACAACATACCTTTATGGGGGGAGCATCCTTTGACCAAACTAATGGGTCATCAGCGTAATAGTTTGCGGATGGCGGCCATCTTTGTGTGAAAATCGATTCCCCCTATTAATTCGAACCCGGTGCAACCGAATGGAACGAAATTTGGTACAGAGGTAGCACTAGCAAAGGGCACCTCAGGGTCATGTTTTATATCGCCGCCATCTTGACTGAAACGTAATGGCGGCCACACGAATGTTCAAAGCTTACGTTAAATAACGACTAACATAATCATCCGATCTCTACCAAACATTGCAACAACATACCTTTATGGAGGGAGCATCCTTTGACCAATCTAATGGGTTATTAGCCTAATAGTTTGCGGATGGCGGCCATATTTATGACAAAATTGATTCCCCCCATTAATTCGAACACGGTGGAACCGAATGGAACGAAATTTCGTACAGAGGTAGCACTAGCAAAGGGCACCTCAGGGTCATGTTTTATATCGCCGCCATCTTGACTGAAACGTAATGGCGGCCACACGAATGTTCAAAGCTTAAATCAAATTACGATTAACCTAATCATCCGATCTCTACCAAATTTTGCAACTACATACCTTTATGGAGGTAGCATCCTTTGACCAATCTAATAGGTCATTCGCCTAATAGTTTGCGGATGGCGGCCATCTTTATGACGAAATTGATTCCCCCTATTAATTCGAACACGGTGGAACCGAATGGAACGAAATTTCGTACAGAGGTAGCACTAGCAAAGGGCACCTCAGGGTCATGTTTTATATCGCCGCCATCTTGACTGAAACGTAATGGCGGACACACGAATGTTCAAAGCTTAAATCAAATTACGATTAACCTAATCATCCGATCTCTACCAAATTTTGCAACTACATTCCTTTATGGAGGTAGCATCCTTTGACCAATCTAATAGGTGATTCGCCTAATAGTTTGCGGATGGCGGCCATCTTTATGTCAAAATTGATTCCTCCTATTAATTCGAACACGGTGGAACCGAATGAAACGAAATTTGGTACAGAGGTAGCACTGGCAAAGGCACCTCAGTGTCTTGTTTTATATCGCCACCATCTTGACTGAAACGTAATGGCGGCCACACGAATGTTCAAAGCTTAAATCAAATTACGATTAACCTGATCATCCGATCTCTACCAAATTTTGCAACTACATACCTTTATGGAGGGAGCGTCCTTTGACCAATCTAATAGGTCATTCGCCTAATAGTTTGCGGATGGCGGCCATCTTTGTGTCAGAATCGATTCCCCCTATTAATTCGAACACGGTGGAACCGAATGAACGAAATTTGGTACAGAGGTGGCACTAGCAAAGGGCACCTCAGTGTCATGTTTTATATCACCGCTATCTTGACGGAAACGTAATCGCGGCCACCCAAATGTTAAAAGCTAAAATGTAATTACGACCAACATAATAATCTAGTCTCCACCAAATTTTGCAACACCATATCTTTATGTGGGAAACATATTCTGAACAAACTGCAAGAACATCAGCCCAATAGTTTGCAGATGGTGGCCAAGTATGTGTGCAAATGGATTCCCCCTAAGGGGCCGATAACCTAGATGTTAGGCCCCTTAAAACAACAATTATCATCATCATCATGGATTCCCCCTATCAATTCAAACACGGTGAACCCGAATTGAACGAAATTTGGTACAGAGGTAGCACTAGCAAAGGGCACCTCATATTCATGTTTAATATCCCTATAGCACGTTGTATTTCAACAAGCTACTACAACCAACATTCAATCATACTCCTTGAAAAGGACAAAGAGTTATAACAATACCCATGCATTTAGGAGAAAGTAGGCTATATGTTCTTTACTGAACATCTTGTTGAAACTACACATTTTACACATTCTAAACATTTAGAGTGGTGTATCCTCATCAAGCAAGGTTTGAATACCCCCAGTAAGTAGTGCCAATCATTGTTTCATTATATATGGTGCAAATGAGAAAAGAGTTTTGAGCTTAATAATTCTTACACAAATTAATTAACATGTAAGTAATGCAATGATAACATAAGATAGCTCCATAAAATACAGGTAGGCTACTAAGTGCTACAGTGAGTGGTATTTTTAACATATATTGAAAAGGCTCAATCGATCAATTGACATAATGGCGTGAAAAGATGGGATGAACAAGAGGAGGTTATTCTTTTTGAAACTTTTTCTGTTTTTTATTTTATTAGCCTATTTTTACTTATGAAAAAAAACAAGATGTTCAGTAAAGAACATATAGCCTACTTTCTCCTAAATGTATGAGTATAGTTATAACTCGTTGTTATTATCAAAGAGTATAATAGAACTATTCTTTGTTGAAGACCTTAGAAACGATTTACCTCTACCAAACGCCACAACCTAGATAAAAACTGATACCATCATTGAAGAAAGAAAGATAAGAAGTATCTAAAGAATGTTATGGATCTGGAGACATAATCGACCGGACTGGCGGCGTGGCTCAGCGGTAACGTTCTCGCTTGCTGGACCGTATGTTTCAGGTTCGTATCCTGGCGCAGTCAGCTGGCATTTGAGGGTGCACAAATGCGAGGGAGCCGTGTTAGTAGATTTACTGGCACGTTAAAGATCCCCTTCGGGACAAAATTCTGGCACCCCGGCGTCTCTAAAAGCAACAGTAGTTAAAAGGGACGTAAAACCAATAACATTATTATTATTATTATTATTATTATTATTATTATTATTATTATTATTATTATTATTATTATTATTATTACATAATCGGCCTGACGCGGGCAACATCCAACTTTGAGTTGAGGCATGTCTTTACACGTCTGGCTGCGTATGACTTTCACAACCCTAATTGAATTAACAAATCTTTCCATGACCCTACAGAGACGTGTGTATACCAACTATGTGGATATTTTCGATTGCTATTTGGCTGAAAGAGAAGTATTAATTAATATCCTGAACTAGCACCAACGGTAGAGTTCAGATACTATGTGAAATCGTTTTGTTCTTTACTTCAATTAACATTTTCAAATAACGCACAATAGGCTGTTACAAACCCTTTAAAATAGAAAGTAAAAATGTATCGTAGTATCATCTTGTCATTCTTCAAATTCGATGCGCATAGACTGCAAATGGTATAGTAATCAATGGAGCCCCACGTAGACTAGTCGTGATATCTAGTGGTGAAATATCTAACAATATAATCCTAACAGAGCGAGTGCATTCTAGCGGCCAGAAGAAGAAACTTTTCAATAAAATCTGGTCGGCGTGCAGTTACCTTTTTGGCAGCTAGATGTCTCGAGTAAATCTGCTGGCGAATTATGTTTTAATTAAATATATATTTTACACCATAATATGCACAATATAACGCTTAATTTTAAAACATCTGAGTCATTACAAAACAATAAACATATAAAATTTCAAGCAAAAAACTAGCTCTGATCGGGTTTGAACCATAGGCATTTGAGCGATAGGCTAACTCTCTACCACTGAGCTAATTGTGTCAACGAATATCGTTCTATATAAAATGACTTACATAGAACTTGTTAGCAAATAGTGATTTATACTAAACGATTTCATCACTGGAGTATATTATTTATATATAAAGCATTTCATACAAAGTTTATTTATTTTATATCAGTACGCTATATTGCATGCAATACTCAAATTAGTGAAATATAAGTCAGGCACAAGATATCCGCTGCCATCTTGTCTTATTACTAAACCAGCTCAGCTTTTTAAAATCACGTCTGCACTATAGTATTACAAAATAAACTTTTAATTTCCAACGTGCCTCTTCCTTTAGAACAGTTAAAACGATTCTCGGCTCGATAATCGGAACTGGTGGGTCCCATGATATGGATTATAAAGTTTGCATAATTCGCACGGCCGCCATCCTGAAATGGTATGGCGGACGACCTTGTAGTTTGGTCACAAGACGCATCCTATACGAAGGTATGTTGTTACCAAATTTGGTAGAGATCGGATGATTTGGTTAGTCGTTATTTGATTTTACGTTTTGAACGTTTGAGTGGCCGCCATTCAGTTTTAGTAAAGATGGCGGCGATATAAAACATGACACTGAGGTGTCCTTTGCTAGTGCTACCTTTGTACCAAATTTCGTTCAATTCGCATTCACCGTGTTCGAATTGATAGGGGGGGACAGACATTCAGAGTACACACACTCACACACACACACACACACACACACACACACACAGACACACAGACACACACACACACAGACTCACACACACACACATACACACAGACAGACACACTTTTTTTCGCCCTGTGTTGATCTCATAAGTCTAATTTCATTTTTTGCAAAAATCGAAAGTAGGTTAATAGGCAATGAAATCACCTTTTGTCCGTGTGTCTGTCTGTGTGTGCATGTGTGTGTGTTTGCGTGAGGATTTTTGTGTGTCCCCACTAATAACTTCTAAACGGATGGAGCGATTTCAATGAAACTCGGTAAGTTCATAGCACTATTCCGAGCGACCCCGACTGTGCCCTTCAAATTTTGTTACTTCGCACCAATCCAACATGGCGGCTGTGCGAAATATTTCACCAGAATTCAATATCTCCGAAACTATTACCGATATCACCCTGGAATTTTGTACGGTGAGCAAGGAAACTACTAGAAGTTCACCTATGTGACTTTTGAAAACCGGGTAACTACAAAACCAACATGGCGGCCAAGCGAATTTGCGACTTTTAAATAAACGTTTCTCGCGATATAACCAACCAAAAGCAATGAAACTTGGTACAGTATATGTTCATATATATTGGAATGCACCGACATCTAATTTCGTTCAATTGTCTACATAACCTCAAGATGGCGGCTTTGCAAAATATTTAACCGGCATTCTATATCTCTGAAACTATTACCGGTATCACCATTAAATTGTTTACGGAGATAAAGAGCACTACTGGAAGTTCATCTGTGAGACTTTCAAAAATCGGTTAACTACAAAACTAACATGGCGGCCAAGCGAAGTTGAAAGTTTTAAATAGACATTTCTCGCAATTTAATGATCAACACGCAATGAAGCTTCGCACAGCAAATGTTTATACACATTGTAATGCCTTACTTATCTTACCCCGTGGCACTACAGTCCATGAAGGACCTTGGCCTGCTCCACCACAGTCTTCCAGCTTTTCCTATCCCGTGCCTCCTCCAAGGTCTGACACGTAGCATCCTGAGATCCTTCTCGACATCGACCAGCCAGCGCTTTTTCGGTCGCCCCCGTCCTCGCTTTCCAGTGGGCCGCCCATGGAAGACCTGATACACCATCCTTGACTCCGGCATTCGCTCGACATGTCCAAGCCACCGAATCCGGGAACTCTTGACCTCTGCGACAATAGGAGGGTCCCCATACAGATCATAGATCTCCTACACATTGTAATGCACTGGTATTTAATTTAGTTCAATTGTTTACGTAACCTCAAGATGGCGGCTGTGTGTATTTCGAAAATAAAGTTTCTATTTCTTGTGTTCTAATCATGCGATCGAAATCAACATTTTCATAATGAACGTACACAATAATCATCATCTAATAATATATAACTCTATGGCCTACATATATTAAAATCTAACATGGCGACCATCCAAAATATTTAGACGGTTCTCAATATCTATTAATCTACTACAGCAATCAAACTGAAATTTTGTAAGTGTATAGAGGCTCTAAGCATAAGTTCACCTATGAGACGTTCAATAACTTGGCGAGCACAAATCCAACATGGCGGCGGCGCGAAATTTAAATATTCAAATGGACGTTTCTTGCGTTGTAACCATCCGAGCGCAGTGATACTTGATACGGTATATGCTTATACACATTTTAATCGACCTGCATCTAATTCATTTAAATTATTTTCACAACCACAAGATGGTGGCTGAGCGAAATTTTAAAATCCCGCTTTTATTCCTTGTGTCCTAATCATGCGATTGAAGTTTGAATAAAACACCTATACAATAATCTTCATGTAATAGTACATAAATCTAAGGCCTATAATATAAAAACCCAACATGGTGACCATCCAAAATATTTAGTCGGTTCTCAATGTCTACGAATCTATTACAGCAATCAAACTGAGAATTTGTATGTTGAGAGAGGCAATTAATATTAATAGGATATTTGAAAATAGGCTATTTAGTTCTTCACGGAACTACTTGTTTTTTTTTATTTGTTAGGGTATGGCTTTTAGTGCCGGGAGTGTCCGAGGACATGTTCAGCTCACCAGAGTTTGTAGCTGCTTCTATGTGGACACCCATGGGGTGAGCTACAAGTACCGTCACGTGTGGAGTGTTGTCTGGGGAGGAAAGTGTGATTGCAAGGACGAGGAATTGGAAGGTTGCCGCTGTGGCCTATAGTTAGGGACCAACCCCGACATTTGCCTGGGAGGAAGATGGGAAACCGCGGACTGCCTACAGCCACGACGTAACGCCCACGGCTAACTCACACTTTATCTGTAACTTGGCGTTACAACATGTTGATCATACTGAAATAGATATTACCAAGGACCATAACAAATTTAAAACTCCAATGAAGGGTAAAAATATGGATTCGATTGACGAATGCATTTCCCAGTTTAAATAATATATTACCATAGTGTTTAAAAATAAAAATAGCAAAATTAATACAAAACAATGTAACATACGTAATAGTACATCATGCAACAAGCCTATAATGGCAATAATTATGACACGAGTATGTTTTTTATATTATAGGAATGTCCACTTTACAATACAATCATACGATGTCCTTATGAACTATGATATATATTTCGGCTCATTTTGAGTCTTCTTCAGTCAATTGCACTAATGAAATTCTCACAGATCAGTCTAGGGTTGATCAGTGTGACCTCTCAATAAAATTTGTTGAAATGCTGTATAAGATTTTCACATCGTCATTGCAATTAAATCATTGGACATAAAATGCTTAAAGAATTTAAGAACTGTAAAAAATTCTAGTCGTGGACTCAACGTCGTTGAAATCATCATTTCCAAATAAGGGACCCCATTGTACAGACGTCGTGTATAAAAATCGTGTGTTTGTTATCCTGGCAGAGACGAAAATACGGAAGTTGTTTGGTTAATGATTTTATCACAGGTAGACAGGCAACGACGGACATAAACACATTCGTTGTATTCCTTTCAATGTGTAATGTGACAGTTCTGGTCTCCAAACTACGGGTGTTGAACACAATTTGTAAAAAGAATAGAATGCTTTGAAATATTTCCTTACCTGGAGAGTTGATATGTTACATTTTATGGCTGGAAAAGTTCATACACTAACAATAATACTAATAGTAGAATGTTTTTCAATCAGTCAACACGATTGTGCCCAATTATATTTGGCGGGGGTACACACAAAAAAGGAAGGGGGTTACTTAATCTGTAACATATCTGTATCTGGAACTTGGGGTTACAACATGTTTATTAAAAAAAGATATTACTATCTTGAAAATGACCATTGCAACTTTATTTTAATTTGTGTGTTATTTAAGTGATAATTAATCCATGTAATATTTCTTTCAGGTTAGGGTGTTTAAATATGTTTACTCCCCACCTAATATAATTGGGCAGGTCGCATTGACCGACTGATAATCGTTCTATAATAGATTACTAGGCAACACTGAAAAATGGCTGCTAATACTTCAATTAGCAATGAGTACCCATCGTTGGTGGGTTCAGGCAGGGTTTGAGGAAGGCAGTTTATCCCCTTCACTAAAGAAAAGAAAGAACATGTACTAGTGAGCGTACATTCCATAAAATTTAAGACAGATTCCAATGATTAATCTATATAGACCTATCTAGAATAATGACGAAATTAAGTTGGTAATACTGACATATTAATTAGTTCGAAATATAGCTGAAATAATGTAGCCTAATAGAGCACTCCAGTGACTCAGACTCTGACTGGTGACTCTGAATATATTCTTAGTTCCATCTCGTAAGGTACAGACTGCACATACAAAATTTGGTTGAATTCCAATGGATAGTATGGACGTTTCACGCAGTTAGACAATGGATCTATTGGTGCGCATAAAATCTTGTTGCCAACAATGTCATGTAGGCGTTGCTCACAATAAATCTGAAATATTATGATGTATTGTTGTGACAATTTGGGATGTTAGTAAAGAAGTGCAGAAGTATAATGTTACATGTATTTAAAAATGGGATCTATCAGCAGGCTTAGAATCATGTTAGCAGCACTGACGTATATTAGTTACTCCAATAATAATGTAGAATGTCAGGTAATATACGTGTGCAAAGTTTAGAGTTGTTGGCTTACATACTTTCTGATATGTTGGTATTAATATAAAAATAGATAGAGAATTTATTAACAGTTGGCAGTCCTGGTTGCTCTTAAGATGACGCATAGTTATATCTATTATTGTGCACAAAGCACATACGAAATCTGGTTTAAATCCAATTGATAGTATAGAAGTTACATGCATTTAAAATTGGACCTATTAGCAGGCTTAGAATCATGTTGGCAACACTCTCATATATGGGCCCCTGGAAATTAATTTGGAATGTTATTATCTATGTGTGTGCCAATTTTGGAATATTTCAAATGCATAAGTTCTGAAATATCCAACATAGAGCTCAAATTTCAATTGTGATTTTTCAGTAGTTGGTAGACGTCATTTTATGATATGATCGTGAGATTTTCAGGTATATATCTTTACTCATACCAAATATGGTTTCGATAACTGCAACCGTTTAAATTGATAGGCGGGATGGGAGGGGGGCACACACACACAGACAAACATACAGTACATCATCCCGGATGATCTCATAAGAATACTTATTCATCATTTTTGCAAATTTTGGAATGTAGGCTAAAAATGTATGAGACCCTATTGGAGGATAGCTTTGCCCTCTAATTCATCGCTAATAGTGGTGTAAATTTCAGTAACTCGATAGTACGCAAAAACAATTATACATACTAACATGGGAATCTACAGAAAGAAATCGATACCAGCATTACTCATAGTCGACAAATACCAGAGTTAGACAACAATAAACAAGTTATGAATAGAATCTATTATCACTGCTACTGGCCTGAGGAATAAATTAAGTACTATCGTCCAGATTCACTGCACGGTCCATACGAAGTGAATATTCTGGTGGCTTCTTACATATGCCTTATGGATAAACGCATAGAATTGTATTGTGAGGAAGTTTTCCTTCTCACTTGGCTATATTGTCAGATTAGCGGTAGCAAGTGTGTCACCAAGCGGTTTCACACCTGGTCTTTTCATGTCAAGGGATGGATACAGATTGTGCAATTACCTTACTGCCGGGATTTCAACTTTTTATAGCCCCGTCATTCCATTGTATTACATGAAATTATTTGTAGCCTAGATTTATTTCAAGCGTGTAATTTACTTACATCCGAATCTACATGCCATTAACCCCAGTAGTTTTAATGCCAACCCATAATGAAGGACAAAAAAACAAACATTAATCTGAGGGTATGTTTGGTAATTATACACTTCGTTGTTGTTTGAGTCTTCAGTCTTTTGACTGGTTTGTAAAGGACAGTCTTCCTATTTCTTGCATCTCATCTACAGTGTCGACATGGATTCTAGATTCTGGAGTAATATCTTAATTCATAGCTATTACCTCACAACTTCGTGACACCATATTCAATGATGTGTTCGTGAGTGCCTAAGGAAGTGTATCAGTTAATGTCGATTTTCTGATCGATCACGTCTTCAAGGTGTGATGTAACGAATTAAATGATGATACATTATACCGTAAGAAAGGTGTGAGAAATAGGATTAAGCTGTTATGAAATAATAATAAACGTTGCACCCTTTAAGGCACTGCGTTTCCAAGTTGGCAGGAGCTCTGTCTTTTTAACTTGCAGAAAATTGGTTCTATTCTATGCTAAGTAGGTTAGTAGATTTTTTAAAAATGCTGCTACTTAAAGAAGTCACTCATCCTATAACAGTGTAATTATTTGCCGGGTTTTGGAGCTGGAATTGATGTATCGAAAGAAAAGTGGAACCCTCTATTAAACACTATTCCATGAGTGCAAAATTGAGCAATCATGAAAGTAGTTTTTGCGTGGTTCTTCACGCCTTTTGGCACTTCCTATCTTGAGGGATGGTATGTTTGCACCTACCCTATAGAAACGTGGCCATGTTATTAGAATAACGTACTATAGGCTATTCGTTTTCCAAACAGAGAAATTAATTACGTAGCAGTCTGGTAGCAATACATTTTTATACCATTATAGACTGTATAAAAATAAATACATGGACTGATTTATTTTAAATATTAGGTAAGTAAGGGGCTCCGGAATGCTCAAGATCTTAGTTAGTTATTAGTTACATATTTTTGTTTTAAGGGGCGGAACAGCGAGGACATCTGCCCCAAACTAGAGGGGCGTGGTGGCTCAGCGGTCTAGCTGTATGCCTCTCACCAAGGCGGTCCGGGTTCGATCCCCGGTCAATGCATGTGAGATTTTCGAAGTGAAATGCCATGTCCTGTGGTTCGGATTCCACGTAAAAAGGAGGTTCCGTGGCTCATAATCACAAGATTCACGGTCACGTTAAACTACAATCTTCCTTCCTTCCTTGCCCCAAACTAAGAATTACCGAATATTAGAAATGGTGCTTTCGCACCATATTAATCTACGGAATTTTACCTTGCTAAAGATACATATATTGTTTTCATATCTTTCTCCTGAGGCTACTTTCATTATACTTTCCCCAATGGCGCGTCCCAGTAGTAAACCCACCAAAGTACAATTCTTTTATCTCTATTAGCCGATAGATACAAAAAATACATTTTAGGAAGGAGGATGTGTTAGAAGCAAGGACAAAGGGACATGGAACAACAACAAAATAGATGCTAGTGCTTCAAATAGAAGAAGATGGGTACAATGGTAATGTCATGTTCTAAAAACTGGAAAAATATTTGATTCAAATTTCTGGCTTAAATTCTTTTCTAGATATAAAATTTTACTTCGTTTCGGATCTTCTCAATATACAAAGACGACATTTTTAGATGTGCAACCTCCTTGTTTGTAGGTCTACCATAATTTAACAAGGCCGTTTTTCAAAATTTACTATAGTTTAATTTTACCAGATGAAAATGTTCAAGAAGGTGCTTTGAATACTATGCAATTTTAAAGATAACCATGAAAATTCCAAAATACATTAACTTTTAAAAAGCCTGATTTGAAGTAAGGAGAGAGTCTTGAAGAAATCGACTAGTTCGTGTTTTCTGAGAAAAAGGTAAACAATGAATTGGAACTCAGCAATTCTTCTAGGTTTGTGCCGTGCTTTGTGTGGGGTTTCGCCTAGGACACCAAGCTGGCTCACCGGCGGCCTCTTAGTGTCCCCGCCCGGACCCCCAATGGAGTAGCGAACTGCGCGCCACCTCCCTTTATATAAGGTGCAACTGCACCTCTTGACTGCGAGAACTAAAAGCTCAAGCAGTCACGGCACAAACCTAGAAGAATTGCTGAGTTTTATTTCACTGGCCGTGAAAGCCAATATACCATCTTTAAAGAATTGGAAATTTGCATCGTCAATAGGCTATAGGACATTCCAAAGCCCCTTAAACCACGAACGTTGGAAATAAATGTAAGCAATTGAATTTGGAAGTGAGTTTTTTTTTTCGTGTGGTCTCCTGCGACCTGCGCGTCGGGATGAGAGATGGAATTGATTAAGGTGAATGAAATTGGAGAAGGATTTGGAAGGAAGCGGCCGTGGCCTGTCAGAAGGTACCGTCCCAGCATTTGCTTGGTGTTGAAATTGGGAAACCACGGAAAACCATTTCAAGGACGGCCGAGGGTGGGGCTCGAACCCACGCGTCTGCCGAGTCAGCAGTGAGCTTGGCCCCATGACCTAACACTGCGCTTTAGCCAGCGTAGCCACTACTGTCGGTAGGAAGTGAGGTGATCCTGCCACATAATCGCTCACAGATATTGATGTTATGGGATTTCAACTGAGTTGCTCTCATGCATAATATTGCTTTGTTATTGAAATACTCGTACCTTATCAACTTCATTTTTTGTGAACTGCGACATGTTGTTTGAGTATTCAGTCTTTTGGCTAGTTTAATGCACCCCTCCATGTCTCCCTGTCTTGAGCTAATCGTTTAATCTCTGCGATGTAATCTGTTTAACATTATTCTAACCTTGGTCTACCCCTACAGCTCTTGTCCTCGACCCTTTCATCCATAACTAAGTGTGCTATTCCTGGGTGTCTTAGTATGTGTTATACCGACCTCTCTCTTCTCTTCATTAGCAGTCGCCATAAACATCACTCCTGGCCCACTCGTCTTAACACCTCTTCATTTGTTACTCTATTTACCCATCTGATCTTCATCATTCTCCTGTACCACCACATTTCAAACGCTTCTACTCTCCTCCTTATTGCTGCTCCAACAGTCCAAGTTTTACTTGCACAGAGTGCTACGCTTCTGACGAAGGCTTTCAGAAATGAATTCCTAATAGCTAAATCTCTAATGTCAACAGATTCCTTTTCTTTATAAAATGCTTTCCTTGCCTCTGGCATATGTGAGTGTTTTCTGAATAAAAAGAGTTTGGATTATGTAGAAATATACCACCACTACTACTAATAATAAAACACATAATAATAATTTATTATTTAGAGTACGATGCATACAAGACAGTAATTAATACATATTAATATGTGACAAGTTTTCAGACAACAAAGTCACATAAAGAACAATAATTACAATAATTGCATAAAACTTAAAACATCTCAATTTTTTGAAATTTCACCTCATGGTAACTAAAATCAAATTAATTGAAGCAGAGCTTACAAACTTAATTAGGGGTAAAAATAGTTAGTGATTTTGGGGAATTTTGTTTTTATTCTAATAATGCATTTAGGAGAAAGTAGGCTATAATTATGTTCTTTACTGAACATCTTGTTTTTTGTTGAGATAACGTTAGTGGTGATTGAAATTCAAGTTGACTTGCTTAGTGTGATTATGTGATTGTTATTAAATGGTCAGGTTATTGTCGATTGTGCAATCCACTATCGTCATCTCAACACAAAATCAAATATGTTGACTAGTTGAGCTAGTTTAATCTCTAAGGCAACTAAATAAGTGTATATAATCCAAATATCTGACCCTTACTTGATAGTTTTAGTTGCCTAAGTGTAAAGGATCCGATGGCGAGAGCTTGACGATCGAAACTAGTCAACCAAGGGTATTTATTAATGTCATTTAAATATTTTTAAGGAATATGGAGCCATCCGTTACAATTGCGTACAATCGTGTTGACCGACTGAAAAACAATTAATTTCGATTATCTCTTATCGTTACCTATAACGATAGAGTGGGTGTTGTTGTTGCTCCAGTCACCAGTTGTATTACTGTGTATCTAGAATGTAGCGAGAGTGTTGATCCCCAATTTAAATCTCGTGATTGTGTGTAGTCGTGCGGTGTAGAATCTCCCATTACCACGCGCCGAGCCGAACTGTGCTCTGTGCCGCTGTCTTCTACCCACATTAATTATTTTGCTGTGTTGTGGAACCTCCATAAGAATAGCAATAGGTATGTATGTGTTGATCAAACACGTACATGAGCTTTGCTCTGTTCTTCGTCCTTCTCGGATGGGAAGGGTGAGGCGTGGGAAGTCTTAAAGAACTGTATGACACCGCAGGCCATACCAACTACCCGAGCACCATGAAATCGAAAATAATAATACTTATACAGTAACATAATACTAATACATTTTGATGAGCAAATAAATGCCAGGACCAATCAATCATAGACTGAAAATCGGAGGAGGATTTTCAGTGCCCAGAAGAAGAGATAATAATTATACACATAATAATAATTTATTTTTTAGAGTATGATGCATACAAGACAGTAATTAATATATATAAATTTACAAAATAAAGAATTTTCAGCATTAGGACCCTTCATGTATGGTCTGCCAGGTCTTGAATCAATTCAAGAGCTTGAAGAATGACTGCATGGAGCTCTTATAAGGTCCGAGGGTACATATATAGAGAGCACTCCTGCACGATGTGCTTGATGGTTTACAATTCATATCCACATTCACAACTAGGCAAGTCTATCCAACCGCAATGATGTAAGGTTGCTCTAGTTCGAGCAGTGCCACATCGAATTCTGTTGGGATGGGATCAGACAGCACGAGGAAGATGGAATCCAGGTAGTTTGATGGTAGGATCAAGTACTTCAATTAGGCCAGGTGGAGAGGTACACAATTCAACTTTCCATGTATTTCGGGGGTCGAACGGAGCTGAAGTAAGTTCCATAGCCATCTCGTAGGATGGTTTCCTTGATTTAAACCTGGATATAGAAGGTTGATTGACGTCTTGGTGGACTGGGAGAACTTCATTATCCATAATTCTGCACCACAGTCGGGAAAGAGCTTGCTGTCTCCTGATGTGAGGAGGAACAATATTACACAGAAGGCTACATGTAGGCACTATGAGGTAGTGCAATGTAGAGTGCCAGAGATAATCCGCATTGTCTGGCGGAGTTGAATAACAATTAGTTGGCAATGGGAGCTGTTCAACCATAATAATGCAACAAGAATACGCCTCTATTTCCTCTGCCCCCTAAGAAGTGCTGAAATTGCTAGGGATTCACTGTTTCCAAGAGCTAGCATTAATGCAGGTAAGGTACATTTACCTGTGGACAGTCGAGTCGAATTGAGCCAATGGCACGTGGTGTTCCCAAGGGGTCACCCATCCAAGTATTGACCACGCCCAATGTTGCTTAACTGCGTTGATCGGATCCTCCTTGTTACTCATAAAACAAAGATGTCAAGTTCGTTTCATTGTTGATTTAGTACGTATACCATTTCACAAAATTAACAAGAAGTTCCGTGACGAACTAAAGAGCCTACTTTTCTTAAAATTTAAAATTCATGCCAATTATTAATCTATATGGATCTATCTAGAATAATGGCAAAATTAAATTGGTAATATAGAAATTTCTAATTAGTTCGAAATACTGTATACCTGGCATAATGTAGCCTAATAGAGAACTACAGTTGGCAGCCCTGGTGACTGAATATATTCTTGTTTCCATCTCTTAAGGTACAGAATACAAACTTTGGTTGAAGTCCAATGGATAGCATGGACGTTACATGCAGTTAAACATTGAATCTAACAGCGCGCTTAAAATCATGTTGGCAACAATGACATACATGTATTGGTCAGAAATAATCTGCAATAATATGATCTCTTGTTGTGTTAATTTTGAATGAAATCCATTTGTTAGTATAGAAGTTACATGCATTTTAAAATTGGACCTATCAGCAGGCTTAGAATCATTTTGGCAGCACTGACGTATATTAATTACTCCAAATTAATCTAGATTGTCAGGTACTATACGTGTGCAAATTTTAGAGCTATTGGCTTGCATATTTTATGATATATTGATATTAGGGAAACAAAAATAGAGACACCATTTTTTAACAGTTGGCAACACTGGTTGCTCTTAAGAATACGCATAGTCGTATCTGTTATGGTGCACATAGCACATACAAATTTTGGTTGGAATCCAAATGATAGTATAGAAGCTACATGTATTTAAAGTTGGACCTCTCAGCAGACTTAGAATCATGTTGGTAGCACTGACGTATATAAGTTACTCCAAATTATTACAGAATGTCAGGTACTATACGTGTGCATAGTTTAAAATTGTCGGCTTGCATACTTTCTGATATATTGGTATTTGGAAAAAAAAATTGAGAGCATTTATTAACAGTTGGCAGCCCTGGTGGATCTTAGGAATACGCTCAGTTATATCTGTTTATAAACACATAGCACATACGAAATTTGGATGAATTCCAATTGATAGTGTAGAAGTTATATGCATTTAAATATTGGACCTATCAGCAGGCTTATAATCATTTTGGCAACACTGCCATGTATGGCCTCCTGGAAATTAAACTGCAATATTATTATCTGTCGCCTCCGTAGCGTAGCGGTCAGCATGGTTATCTGCCACCCCGGAGGTCCTGGGTTCGATTCCCGGCTCTGCCACGAAATTTGAAAAAAGTGGTTTGAGGACTGGAACGGGGTCTACTCAGCCTCGGGTGGTCCAAATGAGTAGAGGGGGTTCGATTCCCACCTCAGCCATCCTCGAAGTGGTTTTCCGTGGTTTCCCACTTCGTCTTCGGGCAAATGCCGGGATGGTACTGCCCCCGTAAATTGAATTATATTGAGACCACGGTGGCTGTATTGGCAAATATGAAGAAAGTTATGGCAGTCATAGTTGTGACGTGGATATTCATGACGTAGGCACGGATGACGCAGACTTCACGCAAGTAGGCTGATTGAGCTGAGATTCTTGGTGACGTCATGATTTTGTTCGAGAAAGATCTGAGATTTACGACGCAGTCGCAGGGAAACATGGAATTGTGCTGAGGAAGAAGTTACGCGATTGGAGGAGAGACTCGTACCAATGAACGATAGTTAGGAGGGAGACGGAGATTACTGAAACTATCATATTTAATTACTTTTGGAATGCAGAATTGTGGAAAACTATTTTCAGTTATGGCATTGATTTGGAATTTTGAAAAAATTATTTTTGAGTTTTTGAAATTTGAAAATCCGTCAAGTATTGCCAAAGTTAGAACTTCTAGCGATGACGGAGAAACAAGCTATGGAAGGGATGGATACGCCCCTTAAGAAGTTGATAAAAAGTCTTGCACAGCGAAGAGGAGCTCTCATAGCTCATGTGTCTTATACCGCATACATATTTCTGATGTTATAGTCGTTTTCGAGTGAATAAGTGAAACAAGTCGTCTTTAGCGCGTGTGGTATAGCCCACCGCATCGAACGAGCTTCGAGCGTGCCGCAGTTCCATTTTACGGTGTTTGAAACTAGGCGAAGTTGAAACGCACACATTTTCAAGTCTACAAGATAATATATCAAGAGTTGACTAATGCCTTTAAGCTAATTCGATTGTGCAGTACTATATTAAAGTGTGTAGAAAGGTTGAACATTTTCAAGATTATAATTCGAAAGATATTGGCATTTTAAGACGGCAGACAAAAGTGATTTTCTCGCCACCTGAGAAGCACTTTTAAAATTATCACATTCTACGCTACGGCTGACACTGGTATTGCAACCGTGCTACTACATATTGCTTTTGGTGATACAACGCTGCATTCTAACCTGGAACAATATAATATCGCAGTTCTTTCAACTATTATAACGGAAATGGAGATGGAAGGCTAAGGACTTAAATGCAATTGGGACATATATCAATGGAGTGAAATAGCAGCATGGAACTTCGCTAATCGTCTTTCTACAAAAGCGAGCATGTAGTGAATATCCAACTACACTCATGCATCGTTGTCCAACGCTGAATTATATCAAATGGCAGTGGAAACGTATTCATACTCCACAACTATGAATATTTCTACGGAAATAACTGCAATAAACTTCATGGCGAATTTCTGCCAGAACTTCAGGGAACTATCAAGAGAGGCCAGGGTGGACCCGGCTCACAAAGAAGAGTTTTGCCAGAAGGATGTTTATCGTATACACGGAGCAGTGCAATTTCCGGAGGAGGAAGCAGTTCGATTCTCCGAGGGCGCTGGTTCCAGGTTCGAAGTCGGAGCACATCTTTTTGGTGAAATGGAACCATCACCAGTCTTCTTTGGAAGATTTTCCTCTAGAACTTCAACCAACAGATAAGGTAGTCGTGAACGTTTCTTGTTTTATTTGAGTCATTTAGCGATATCTGAGCAACCATTTTTCTCATATGTTCTGTCCTATATTATGCCCCATATTCTTGCTTGATTATTCTGTACTCAGTACACTTCGATGAGTTATGCCTTTTTCTACGATTTATTAAGACATTGTTATGTCATTGGCATAGTTAAATAATTTTGTATCAGTTGAGACTGATATCTATATTCATTCAGTAACTTGCATATTTTTGTAGTCACGATTTGACTGTAAAGTTAATGATTTTCTATGGCAGATTTGAATTCAGACAGCGTGTCACTTTATTAAAGTAATTCTTTTCAGTAAATTACTTTGACCAATTTTCTGTCATCCTCAAGAAAGAAGAATAATTAAAAGATTTTAGAGCGTTAAAATCTATTACTGTAACGACGATCTTGGAAATACTAGTCGTTTTATGAACATGATTGCAACATAGACATTTATCGTCAGTTCTGAAATTACCATTGCATTATAGACAATTTTATGAAATATGAACTTTAATCACGATTTATTGAATACACTATAGTAATGAACATTTGATAGGAATTTTTCTCAATACTAGATTGGAACAATAATGTTTGCATTCCACAGTCTAATTGTATTCTATTCGACTATTTATGCAGTTTAGATGAACTTTGTTTGAAGATAGTATTTTTATACTACGTTACTTAGGAGATATTAATCTCAATTTTGATAGACCAGAGAGGCGTGTATAATCGTATTTGCTATTAAATTTATTTGTGATTGGAAAATTTTTACTTCATATCGATTCATGAATGAAACCCACGAAGGTTAAATAAATAACAGTTTTGAAACAATTAATGAATATAAGAATTTTTGAAGTGGAACTATGGATGTATAATCGTTAGTTCAGTGGACATGTAAAAGTCGCTGATGAATAATGCCCTTGAATAAGTGAAGGAGATTCCCACAGTAATATTAATGAAGTCGATGAGATTATAAGTGGAGGTTTTGTGTATGGATTGTGGAAGATTTTTATGCCATATATATGGAAATATATGATGAATTCTGGGCCTATTTTATGCAATTTGTGCGTTTGAGCGAAGTATTTTTCCGCTGAGTTTATTGTCCAGGTCCTTTGAAAATTAATCATGTGAAATTACTGTTAAAATTAACAAGAGTGTTAAATAATTTGAGATAACGATTTTGAATGGAGGTTACCGTCACAAATAATAATAATAATAATTAAAACTTATTAAACCTGAATATAAGCTTAAATATAACTAACCTTCATTGGTCGATTATATTAACCTGATTTGAGTAATTATCAACCGGATAGACGTGTGGTTTAATGTATTTCTAAAATAAATAATATAAATATTGTAAATAAATTATGTAATTATCTTTAACAATAATGTGAAATGAAAGGAATTAATAGAGGCGTGTATAGATTTTTCAATTGTCGTTTGACAATATTATAAACAATTTATAATTGTTATTAACAATTAATGAGCATTTGTTATAAACATTAAAAGTTTTGTTAATATACTCTAAAGAACGCTAATGAAACATATGGATTATTTAATTAAACAAGTTTTGGGATTATTAGAGTAATCCAGTAACATGTGATTGAAGCATTTAAAAGATTTGCGTGATAATATTTGAGTTGAGTTGAGGACATTTAATGCGTTTGAAAAGGAGCTAAGCTCTGAGGTAACGAGCATATGCTAAGGCTGACCGGACAGGTGGGTCCATTCGACGACGTAGGCATGTGACATGTTGTAGGGTGGATCGCAGCTGGCCTGAAAACTGTATGTTAGAGGCCAAGGTCGACCACATAACAGGCTTGCAGTTATAAATAAAGTGTGATGTTTATGAAAGAGGAAAACAATTGCTACATGTCTCGTTCCAATTCCCTCACCCATTCCAAGTGTATTACTATTATTACGTTCTTTATAAGCAAGTGAAAGATAAGATTTTGTATGTAACGTCTACAGGTCCTACAGGAGGACATGATTATATTGACAATGGCTTCTGATTGCCACGTGTAATTTGTTGTCTATTTTTGTTAAAGTCATTCCCTTTATGCGATATAAATTATTGTACAGTTTAAAGTTTCTTGCTTCGTTTTTGGTTCATTTTAAATATCATGGTGGAGGTTATTGTGTGGGCATACTTTAAGTGATCCAGTTGGCAACCCATACCCGAGATTAATTTGAAGAGGTAAGTAAAGGTAAGTATGAACCCCCGTATATTTTGGTGTGTTCCACAATAATTTCTTGTTAACTGCTGTGCTCTAATCTCGATAGTATCTGTCAGTGCCATTTTCATTGATGTAGCTGTGCCGGTGCGTTTGATTATTGGCAATCCGATAGAGGGGGCGGATATCTGACAGCCTACTATCCGGATTTACGGGGACAGTAGGATTGGCGCCGCAATTTCGTGGGGCACGATCAGCTCGATCAGCTCGATCAGCTCAATTGGCACGATCAGCTCGATTGGCTCGATTGGCACGTTCGACTGAAAAACATTGGATTACCAAGTTATTGCAGTAGAATTGGCACCGCAATTTTGTGGAGTGCTCGAATAACATTGGATTACCAAGTTATCGATGTCAATGGGATTGTGAAGACTCAAATAAAGAGGTTGATTCTTTGTTAGATGTCTTGGCCAATTGTAGAATTTGAGAGTGTGATTATATAAGGATTAAATGTTGTGTTGTATTAGGAAAATTACACTCAGAAAAGATCCGATCTTATACAACTTGAGAGAGGTTAAATAGGCTGGAAACTTAGAAAAATCGCCTATGATCTGGAATCTTATTTTATTTGACCGGCTTATGACATGTTTAGTCATATTAAAGATAAAATTAAACTATTTGGATTGTAAATGTAAATTATTTGTGTTAGGATATTTTAAAATGAACCAAAGAAATTTGAACATGTGCTTGAGTTTATTAGCCTACTTTCGATTTTTGCAAAAAATGAAAGTAGACTTATGAGATCAACACAGGGCGAAAAAAGTGTGTCTGTCTGTGTGTGTGTATGTGTGTGTGTGAGTCTGTGTGTGTGTGTGTCTGTGTGTGTGTGTGTGTGAGTGTGTGTACTCTGAATGTCTGTCCCCCCCTATCAATTCGAACACGGTGAATGCGAATTGAACGAAATTTGGTACAAAGATAGCACTAGCAAAGGACACCTCAGTGTCATGTTTTATATCGCCGCCATCTTGACGGAAACGAAATGGCGGCCACACAAATGTTAAAAGCTTAAATCAAATTACGACTAACCTAATCATCCGATCTCTACCAAATTTTGCAACAGCATACCTTTATGGGGGGAGCATCCTTTGACCAAATTAATAAGTCATCAGCGTAATAGTTTGCGGATGGCGGCCATCTTTGTGTGAAAATCGATTCCCCCTATTAATTCGAACACGGTGCAACCGAATGGAACGAAATTTGGTACAGAGGTAGTACTAACAAAAGGCACCTCAGTGTCATGTTTTATATCACCGCCATCTTGACGGAAATGTAATGGCGGCCACACAAATGTTCAAAGCTTAAATCAAATTACGATAAACCTAATCATCCGATCTCTACCAAATTTTGCAACAACATACCTTTATAGAGGAAGCATCCTTTGACCGAATAACTAGGTCATTAGCCTAATAATTTGCGGATGGCGGCCATCTTTGTGTGAAAATCAGTTCCCCCTATTAATTCAAACACGGTGAAACCAAATGGAACGAAATTTGGTACAGAGGTAGCACTAGCAAAGGGCACCTCAGTGTCATGTTTTATATCGCCGCCATCTTGACAGAAACGTAATGGCGGCCACACGAATGTTCAAAGCTTAAATCAAATTACGATTAACCTAATCATCCGATCTCTACCAAATTTTGCAACTACATACCTTTATGGAGGGAGCATCCTTTGACCAATCTAATAGGTTATTAGCCTAATAGTTTGCGGGTGGCGGCCATCTTTATGTCAAAATTGATTCCCCCTATTAATTCGAACACGGTGGAACCGAATGGAACGAAATTTGGTACAGAGGTAGCACTAGCAAAGGGCACCTCAGTGTCATGTTTTATATCGCCACCATCTTGACTGAAACGTAATGGCGGCCACACGAATGTTCAAAGCTTAAATCAAATTACGATTAACCTAATCAGCCGATCTCTACCAAATTTTGCAACTACATACCTTTATGGAGGGAGCATCCTTTGACCAATCTAATAGGTCATTCGCCTAATAGTTTGCGGATGGCGGCCATCTTTGTGTCAAAATCGATTCTCCCTATTAATTCAAACACGGTGAAACGGAATGGAACGAAACTTGGTACAGAGATAGCACTAGCAAAGGGCATCTCAGTGTCATGATTTATATCGCCGCCATATTGACAGAAACGTAATGGCGGCCACGCAAATGTTCAAAGCTTAAATCAAATTACGATTAGCCTAATCATCCGATCTCTAGCAAATTTAGCAACAACATACCTTTATGGAGGGAGCATCCTTTGACCAAACTAATAGGTCATCAGCCTAATATTTTGCGGATGGCGGCCGTGTTTGTGTGAAAATCGATTCCCCTTATCAATTCGAACACGGTGAAACCGAATGGAACGAAATTTGGTACAGAGGTAGCACTAGCAAAGGGCACCTCAGTGTCCTGTTTTATATCACCGCTATCTTGACGGAAACGTAATCGCGGCCACCCAAATGTTAAAAGCTAAAATGTAATTACGACCAACCTAATAATCTAGTCTCTACCATATTTTTCAACACCATATCTTTATGTGGGAAACATATTCAGACCAAACTGCAAGAACATCAGCCCAATAGTTTGCAGATGGTGGCCAAGTATGTGTGCAAATCGATTCCCCCTATCAATTCTAACACGGTGAAACCGAATTGAACGAAATTTGGTACAGAGGTAGCACTAGCAAAGGACACCTCATATTCATGTTTATTATCCCTATAGCACGTTGTATTTCAACAAGCTACTACAACCAACATTCAATCATACTCCTTGAAAAGGACAAAGAGTTATAACAATACCCATGCATTTAGGAGAAAGTAGGCTATATGTTCTTTACTGAACATCTTGTTTCAACATGAAATGTCTACGAAGTTAATTATAAGGTAATTATAAGTTAGATTTAAGACAGAAAATTGCTCAAACTTTATATATGGTGAAAGATGTTGCTCAGATGTTGTTATTTTGCTCTGTTTGATGTATGTCCCTAAAGCAGTTTATTCTTGAAATAATATTGAAATGGCAGATGAGAGTCTGAGAATAATGTTGGAGGAGATGAGAGCTAGCATAAATAACAGCATGAAGGAGATGGAAGCTAGGAATACTAGTCGAATGGAGGAGAATTCTAGTAATATGTCTGCTAATTTGAAAGCTAGCATGAATGAAAGCGTAAAGCAGATGCTGGATGAAAATCTGAAAGTTCTTCAGACCAGTTCTGCAAACTTAGAAAATGATATGTCGCGTTTACAGATCAGTACCCAGGGAATCGAGAATGCTGTAACTGACATGCGCACAGACGTGTCCAATGTGCATAAAGATGTTTCAGAGGTTAAAACTGATGTTTCTAAGGTACAGAAAGATCTTACTATGTTAAATCTTGATGTTGCTAATGTCCGGGGTGATATTTCCTGTACTAGAGCTGAAGTAATTGTTGTTAGGAACGATGTTGCTACTGTACAAGATAAAGTAGAAGAGGTTCAAAGGGAAATTAAAAATGTTCGAACCGATGTGTCAAATGTTCAAGTAGACATTAATAACATTCATTCCAATGTAAATGAGATGCAAAGCGATATAACTAAGATACAAGTAGAAGTTAACACTGTTTTTGTTGATATTGCTAAAGTTCAAACTGATGTTAATAAAGTAAGAGAAGAAATTGAAACTTCAAAAACACTTTGTACTCGTAACATTAGTGCATTAACAACTAGGTTAGTTGACGAGTCTGTTAGGACAACAGCTTCTTTAGCAGGATTAAAGTATCATGTAGAGGTCATGAGAACCCAAGTATTAGATCATAATCGTTTACTTAAGGAAGACATTGAAGTAGATATTGCGGAAATGTTAACTGCAAATGTAACGGTTTGGAAAGATGAATGGAATAGGTCAAGTGGGGAACATGTAACTCAGTTTCAGGAACGAATTGAAAGAAAACTTGCCAGTACACAAGTAGACATTAATAATGAAGTAGTGCAAATTAGAAAAGACTTGAGTATAAGGATGGATTCGCTATCCGAAAAGCAGGTAGAGGATAGCACGCAAATAGGTCAGGACGTGCAAACATTAAAGGAACAAATTCATAAGGTTGTCTCTGATGTTAATGAAACCACGAGCAAACTTCAGAATTTGAAACTAGGAGAAGCTAGCATGGTGGAAACCTATAAAGAAGAGTTGATCAGGAAAGTCATCACGGAAATCACGGATAAGGATCCAGAAGGCTTGACTGGTGACGATGATAGGAATTACGTCAGACGATGTAACCTCGCTACAGAAGAGAGAGATATTAGTCCTGAGGAACGTATATCCAGATTCCGGGAAGAAGAAGAGGATAGGAATATTGAACCTGAATGGAGATATCGTGATAGTGGGAAGAATTACATGGATTCATATCCGAGAAATGTGACAGTCATCTGGAACTTCGAGGACAAACCTCAAAAATTCAGTAATACTGATAGTCTAACACCGATAGAATATATCAGGAACCTGAAAGACTATTTCATTGAAGCTCACATTCCCAGAGAAAGAGAGATGAGGATAGTGGAGAGATTTCTAGCTGGAGGACCCCTTGAATGGTTCAGAGCATTTCGCTATACGTTCAGTAATTTTGACTAATTTGCAGAGGCACTGATAAAACGATTCTGGTCCATCGAAGCGCAGAATTCACTAAGAGCTGAGGTATACTCGAGGAAGTATTCAGGTACTCTTCCAACACGGTACGCTGATTTCTTCACGAGCCAGTTATCACGCTTGAGATTTTTGCAACCCCCATTGTCAACAGAGCAGTTGATAGATGAGATTTCTCGTATGCTGCCTGTGGAGGTGAGAAGACTCATCATATCGTCAAACATCAGGGATTTGACCAGTATGGACGAATTATTAAGAAGGCTTGACTACACGAGTCCAATGCCAAATGTGGTACAAAAAGGTCAGAGGCACGAATTCAAAGACATTAATACAGTCTATATGGATGAAGTTCAGCAAACTGACAAGCCTGATGAAGAAAAAACTGAAAATGTAGGTCCTCACAGGAACCATCACTTTCGCAACCACAGATCGCAAGGTTACCGTCCATATCAGCAAAGAAGAGGCTGGAATAATAATAGAGGAAATTATAACAATGGAAGAGGTAGATACTACAATAACCAGGGCTACAATAGGAATTACAATAGAAATCACCAGAATCGAAATCAGAATTCTCAAGGTCAGGTTATGACACCCGACAAATATCAGGAGAGAGAGAAAGAAAGTCAGCAGTATCTTAAGGAATTACGGGAGAAGGAAGCTGAAAACCAAAAGAAAAGACAGGATGTAGTGATCGATCCTGGTCCTTCTACAAGTCAGCAGAACTTGGAAAACAGGAATACTGAACAGAAGAGAAAGTAGAGAGGAGAGAATACATTAGCCACACACAAACCAGAGTAGAAGAGACTTATGATTAAGGAACATAGAGGAAATATCATACAAGAGTAAGCCAATGATAATTCAATTTCGTGTTCAAGTGAATTCAGATACTTATAACACAGAGTTTAAAAACAATTTGCAACTGTTTTTAAAACGTGGTGGAGGGAGAATGCCCCCGTAAATTGAATTATATTGAGACCACGGTGGCTGTATTGGCAAATATGAAGAAAGTTATGGCAGTCATAGTTGTGACGTGGATATTCATGACGTAGGCACGGATGATGCAGACTTCACGCAAGTAGGCTGATTGAGCTGAGATTCTTGGTGACGTCATGATTTTGTTCGAGAAAGATCTGAGATTTACGACGCAGTCGCAGGGAAACATGGAATTGTGCTGAGGAAGAAGTTACGCGATTGGAGGAGAGACTCGAACCAATGAACGATAGTTAGGAGGGAGACGGAGATTACTGAAACTATCATATTTAATTACTTTTGGAATGCAGAATTGTGGAAAACTATTTTCAGTTATGGCATTGATTTGGAATTTTGAAAAAATTATTTTTGAGTTTTTGAAATTTGAAAATCCGTCAAGTATTGCCAAAGTTAGAACTTCTAGCGATGACGGAGAAACAAGCTATGGAAGGGATGGATACGCCCCTTAAGAAGTTGATAAAAAGTCTTGCACAGCGAAGAGGAGCTCTCATAGCTCATGTGTCTTATACCGCATATATATTTCTGATGTTATAGTCGTTTTCGAGTGAATAAGTGAAACAAGTCGTCTTTAGCGCGTGTGGTATAGCCCACCGCATCGAACGAGCTTCGAGCGTGCCGCAGTTCCATTTTACGGTGTTTGAAACTAGGCGAAGTTGAAACGCACACATTTTCAAGTCTACAAGATAATATATCAAGAGTTGACTAATGCCTTTAAGCTAATTCGATTGTGCAGTACTATATTAAAGTGTGTAGAAAGGTTGAACATTTTCAAGATTATAATTCGAAAGATATTGGCATTTTAAGACGGCAGACAAAAGTGATTTTCTCGCCACCTGAGAAGCACTTTTAAAATTATCACATTCTACGCTACGGCTGACACTGGTATTGCAACCGTGCTACTACATATTGCTGTTGGTGATACAACGCTGCATTCTAACCTGGAACAATATAATATCGCAATTCTTTCAACTATTATAACGGAAATGGAGATGGAAGGCTAAGGACTTAAATGCAATTGGGACATATATCAATGGAGTGAAATAGCAGCATGGAACTTCGCTAATCGTCTTTCTACAAAAGCGAGCATGTAGTGAATATCCAACTACACTCATGCATCGTTGTCCAACGCTGAATTATATCAAATGGCAGTGGAAACGTATTCATACTCCACAACTATGAATATTTCTACGGAAATAACTGCAATAAACTTCATGGCGAATTTCTGCCAGAACTTCAGGGAACTATCAGGAGAGGCCAGGGTGGACCCGGCTCACAAAGAAGAGTTTTGCCAGAAGGATGTTTATCGTATACACGGAGCAGTGCAATTTCCGGAGGAGGAAGCAGTTCGATTCTACGAGGGCGCTGGTTCCAGGTTCGAAGTCGGAGCACATCTTTTTGGTGAAATGGAACCATCACCAGTCTTCTTTGGAAGATTTTCCTCTAGAACTTCAACCAACAGATAAGGTAGTCGTGAACGTTTCTTGTTTTATTTGAGTCATTTAGCGATATCTGAGCAACCATTTTTCTCATATGTTCTGTCCTATATTATGCCCCATATTCTTGCTTGATTATTCTGTACTCAGTACACTTCGATGAGTTATGCCTTTTTCTACGATTTATTAAGACATTGTTATGTCATTGGCATAGTTAAATAATTTTGTATCAGTTGAGACTGATATCTATATTCATTCAGTAACTTGCATATTTTTGTAGTCACGATTTGACTGTAAAGTTAATGATTTTCTATGGCAGATTTGAATTCAGACAGCGTGTCACTTTATTAAAGTAATTCTTTTCAGTAAATTACTTCGACCAATTTTCTGTCATCCTCAAGAAAGAAGAATAATTAAAAGATTTTAGAGCGTTAAAATCTATTACTGTAACGACGATCTTGGAAATACTAGTCGTTTTATGAACATGATTGCAACATAGACATTTATCGTCAGTTCTGAAATTACCATTGCATTATAGACAATTTTATGAAATATGAACTTTAATCACGATTTATTGAATACACTATAGTAATGAACATTTGATAGGAATTTTTCTCAATACTAGATTGGAACAATAATGTTTGCATTCCACAGTCTAATTGTATTCTATTCGACTATTTATGCAGTTTAGATGAACTTTGTTTGAAGATAGTATTTTTATACTACGTTACTTAGGAGATATTAATCTCAATTTTGATAGACCAGAGAGGCGTGTATAATCGTATTTGCTATTAAATTTATTTGTGATTGGAAAATTTTTACTTCATATCGATTCATGAATGAAACCCACGAAGGTTAAATAAATAACAGTTTTGAAACAATTAATGAATATAAGAATTTTTGAAGTGGAACTATGGATGTATAATCGTTAGTTCAGTGGACATGTAAAAGTCGCTGATGAATAATGCCCTTGAATAAGTGAAGGAGATTCCCACAGTAATATTAATGAAGTTGATGAGATTATAAGTGGAGGTTTTGTGTATGGATTGTGGAAGATTTTTATGCCATATATATGGAAATATATGATGAATTCTGGGCCTATTTTATGCAATTTGTGCATTTGAGCGAAGTATTTTTCCGCTGAGTTTATTGTTCAGGTCCTTTGAAAATTAATCATGTGAAATTACTGTTAAAATTAACAAGAGTGTTAAATAATTTGAGATAACGATTTTGAATGGAGGTTACCGTCACAAATAATAATAATAATTATTAAAACTTATTAAACCTGAATATAAGCTTAAATATAACTAACCTTCATTGGTCGATTATATTAACCTGATTTGAGTAATTATCAACCGGATAGACGTGTGGTTTAATGTATTTCTAAAATAAATAATATAAATATTGTAAATAAATTATGTAATTATCTTTAACAATAATGTGAAATGAAAGGAATTAATAGAGGCGTGTATAGATTTTTCAATTGTCGTTTGACAATATTATAAACAATTTATAATTGTTATTAACAATTAATGAGCATTTGTTATAAACATTAAAAGTTTTGTTAATATACTCTAAAGAACGCTAATGAAACATATGGATTATGTAATTAAACAAGTTTTGGGATTATTAGAGTAATCCAGTAACATGTGATTGAAGCATTTAAAAGATTTGCGTGATAATATTTGAGTTGAGTTGAGGACATTTAAAGCGTTTGAAAAGGAGCTAAGCTCTGAGGTAACGAGCATATGCTAAGGCTGACCGGACAGGTGGGTCCATTCGACGACGTAGGCATGCGACATGTTGTAGGGTGGATCGCAGCTGGCCTGACAACTGTATGTTAGAGGCCAAGGTCGACCACATAACAGGCTTGCAGTTATAAATAAAGTGTGATGTTTATGAAAGAGGAAAACAATTGCTACATGTCTCGTTCCAATTCCCTCACCCATTCCAAGTGTATTACTATTATTACGTTCTTTATAAGCAAGTGAAAGATAAGATTTTGTATGTAACGTCTACAGGTCCTACAGGAGGACATGATTATATTGACAATGGCTTCTGATTGCCACGTGTAATTTGTTGTCTATTTTTGTTAAAGTCATTCCCTGTATGTGAAATAAATTATTGTGCAGTTTAAAGTTTCTTGCTTCGTTTTTGGTTCATTTTAAATATCATGGTGGAGGTTATTGTGTGGGCATACTTTAAGTGATCCAGTTGGCAACCCATACCCGAGATTAATTTGAAGAGGTAAGTAAAGGTAAGTGTGAACCCCCGTATATTTTGGTGTGTTCCACAATAATTTCTTGTTAACTGCTGTGCTCTAATCTCGATAGTATCTGTCAGTGCCATTTTCATTGATGTAGCTGTGCCGGTGCGTTTGATTATTGGCAATCCGATTGAGGGGGCGGATATCTGACAGCCTACTATCCGGATTTACGGGGACAGTACCTACTGTAAGGCCACGGCCGCCTCCTTCCCTATTCCTCGCCTATCCATCCCAATCTTCCATCCCTTCCCATCCCTCATGAGACCCCTGTTCGCTTTGCAGGTGAGGCCGCCTGGGCGAAGTGCTGATCACACCTCCCCAGTTGTATCCAAACCCGACCAGATGTTCCAAGCTCCAGGACACTGCCCATAGAGGCAGTAGTGGTGAGTTCCCTCGCTGAGTCCGTGGGAACCACCAACCTAGAGGGTAAATTGACTAAATTAAAAAAAATATTATTATCTATACGTGTGCCAAGTTTCAAATAGCTCCCATTCATACCTTCCGAGATATCCAACATAGAGCTCAAATTTCAATTGCGATTTTTCAGCAGTTGGTAGCACTGACATCATTTTCAAATATGGCCGTGAGATATTCAGTTATAGATCTTTACTCCTACCAAGTTTTGTTTCGATTTCTGCAGCCGTTTAGGAGTTGATAGGGGGGGGGACACACACAGCTAGACAGACAGAAGGACAGACAGACAGATAGACACACACACATTTTCCCGATCTCATAAGTCTACTTTTTCCTCATTTTTGCAAAATGTGAAAAGTAGGCTAAAAATAAAATGTGATTGTCAAGACTTGTAAAGAAATCATTATGATCTGTTTCCGTGCAACAGAATTTTAATTGAAGAATGGATCTGAGGGGAGCTTATGCTCGTGAGAATTTTCAGCCATTATGACGAGAGCTCCAAATTTCATTTAATTTCATCTAAAGTAATGGTGCCAGTTAATCTCCGGACTCGTTAGACGATGGGTGAAGTGGATTTCTGTGGATCTCATTTTGTATTCCTGGTTAAATTAGATACCTAACATGTAATAGACCACGACAATTTCCTTTCAGATCCATGCCCAAGAGTAAAACATCAGGAAGGGTACCACCCCCACATCTCATCATTGACCCCTAGGAAACTGGAGTAATTTATTTATTTAGCGTATGATGAATACAATATTATATACAATATATACAGTACAACTACCATCTCAAGTTCATAACTAGAGTTCCATGTTTAAAGTTGAGAGCCAGAGAAGGGCTTCGCTTGAGACACAGTGTAAGTCTTCTATAGAGCCTTTATATGCACGTAATGGACACTCGAATGTAATGTGGTCCACTGTCTGTTCCTCTTCTCCGCAGTCACATTGAGGTGATGCCTTCCATCCCCATTTGAAGAGAGTGGCTCCACATCTACCTTGGCCGGTCCTAATACGGTTTAGCGTCCTCCACTGTCGTCTGGGAAGGGAAAATCCATCAGGGCACTTGCAGGGGTTCTTAATGATGTGATGATTTGGTAACGAGGATTGCAGATGCCATTGTTCTTTCCAGGCGTCCGATACATTAAAGGAGGTGTCCTGTAGAATCATTGCAGAACGTCAAGAAGGGTGTCTGGGTTTCAGTCGTTTGGTTGGAGAAGCTGCTATATCAGAATGAATAGGGAGGTGAGGATTGTTTTCTATTTTCTTCCATAAGGTAAGCAGTGACGGTGATCTTCTTAGGGATGGAGGTGGTATGTGGCTTAGGGTGGGAAGCCAGTGTGTGTTAGTAGGTCGGATGCACCCTGTAATGATACGCATTGCCTGGTTCAGCTGGGTGTCTACTAGTCCAATGTGAGCACTGTTAAGCCAGGTTGAGCAACAATATTCAGCGACGGAATAAGAAAGTGCAAGAGCAGTGGATCTCAGGACTTGAGCATTAGCACCCCAGGATGTACCCGCCAGCTTTTGAAGGATGTTATTCCTGGTCTTGATCTTGGCTGACACATTGCAGAGGTGATTCTTGTAAGTCAACGACCTGTCCAGGGTGACTCCCAGGTATTTTGGGTTACTACAGTATTGTAGATTCTCTCATCTGAATGGTATGGTTGGTTTGTACCCAGAACTTCTATTCCGCAAGTGGAAGGTAGACACAACAGTTTTCTGAGGGTTTGGTCTAAGGTTGTTCTGACGAAAGTAGCTGTCTAGGATCTTTAAGTCTGATGTAAGCATCGACTCAGGCTCATCGAAGCGTTGGTGTTGGGCGACCAATGCGATGTCATCTGCATAGTAATAAGGGGTAGATATCCATTCTATGGACTTGTAGGTCAAGGATGCTGTTATGAGATTACAGGTATTAATGCTACATGTCCAGTGGTCGGTCTCCCGCCGCAAACTGAATGAGCTGGGATAGCTCCATGGGACTGCTCAAACCACACCTCATGACAACCAATTGTAGTGCAAGCTCCATAATTCAATAAGTAGCCTATCTGTTTCTGAGCAGTATTTCTTAATCAAATTACCAAATTACCTGATAAACTTCTTATTTTAATACTCATTGTATGTTAGTGAGATGAAACTGTGGTCATCCTGGAAGTGGTTTTCTGTGATTTCCCCACTTCCACTCCAGGCGAATGCTGGGATGGTTCTTAAATCATGCCACGGCCACCTTCTTCCCAATCCTCATAAAAATCCACAGCCTGCTTCCAGTCTCCGACCGCGTCAGGAATGGAATGAATGAAGCCCCCATCTAGCGGCGAGGATATGAACTGTGCCGGCTGCCGAGGCCTGACGCACTCCTCTGGGGCAATGATTAAATGAATGACAGATGAAATGAAATGATAGTGGAGAGTGTTGCTGGAATGAAATTTTTGACAGGGAAAACCGGAGTACCCGGAGAAAAACCTGTCTGCCTCCGTTTTGTCCAGCACAGATCTCACATGGAGTGACCGGGATTTGAACCACGGACCCAGCGGTGAGAGGCCGGCGTGCTGCCGCCTAAGCCACGGAGGCTCCAATCCTCATATGAATTACAAATACACACACTGAAACAGCCATCACAATAACACAGGTTAGCATACAAATTTCCCCCCACACCCACACATCCAAGTACACGCGACTACATGACCTCGGTGTTGCAAAGCCGCTAAATGAATCAACAACAACATCATCCATTCAAAATTACCGCAGCAAGAACATCCGAAATTGCACAGGCAGGCCACACAAATGTTATCTATGTTTGGAGAAACGTTGGCCCATGTCAGCAAAACGTTTATCTCAGTATGGAAACTTACAAAGTCACGGCATTGCGCTCTGATGTCTGACAACCTGCAAGCTGCGAAACAGCCTTTGGTTGATTGTTTTTCAAAACAAAAGTTCCGAACATTGAGCATATTGTAAATATGAAAACAAATTGAAAACAAGAACAAGATGTTCAGTAAAGAACATATAGCCTACTTTCTCCTAAATGTATGAGTATAGTTATAACTCGTTGTTATTATCAAAGAGTATAATAGAACTATTCTTTGTTGAAGACCTTAGAAACGATTTACCTCTACCAAACGCCACAACCTAGATAAAAACTGCTACCATCATTGAAGTAAGAAAGAAAGAAAGAAAGAAAGAAAGAAAGAAAGAAAGATAAGAAGTATCTAAAGAATGTTATGGATCTGGAGACATAATCGACCGGACTGGCGGCGTGGCTCAGCGGTAACGTTCTCGCTTGCTGGACCGTATGTTTCAGGTTCGTATCCTGGCGCAGTCAGCTGGCATTTGAGGGTGCACAAATGCGAGGGAGCCGTGTTAGTAGATTTACTGGCACGTTAAAGATCCCCTTCGGGACAAAAGTCTGGCACCCCGGCGTCTCTAAAAGCAACAGTAGTTAAAAGGGACGTAAAACCAATAACATTATTATTATTATTATTATTATTATTATTATTATTATTATTATTATTATTATTATTATTATTATTATTATTATTATTATTACATAATCGGCCTGACGCGGGCAACATCCAACTTTGAGTTAAGGCATGTCTTTACACGTCTGGCTGCGTATGACTTTCACAACCCTAATTGAATTAACAAATCTTTCCATGACCCTACAGAGACGTGTGTATACCAACTATGTGGATATTTTCGATTGCTATTTGGCTGAAATAAAAGTATTAATTAATATCCTGAACTAGCACCAACGGTAGAGTTCAGATACTATGTGAAATCGTTTTGTTCTTTACTTCAATTAACATTTTCAAATAACGCACAATAGGCTGTTACAAACCCTTTAAAATAAAAAGTAAAAATGTATCGTAGTATCATCTTGTCATTCTTCAAATTCGATGCGCATAGAATGCCAATGGTATAGTAATCAATGGAGCCCCACGTAGACTAGTCGTGACATCTAGTGGTGAAATATCGAACAATATAATCCTAACAGAGCGAGTGCATTCTAGCGGCCAGAAGAAGAAACTTTTCAATAAAATCTGGAAGTTAATAAGTAGGCGTGCAGTTACCTTTTTGTCAGCTAGATGTCTCGAGTAAATCTGCTGGCGAATTATGTTTTAATTAAATATATATTTTAGACCATAATATGCACAATATAACGCTTAATATTAAAACATCTGAGTCATTACAAAACAATAAACATATAACATTTCAAGCAAAAAACCTAGCTCTGATTGGGTTTGAACCATAGGCATTTGAGCGATAGGCTAACGCTCTACCACTGAGCTAATTGTGTCAACGAATATCGTTCTATATAAAATGACTTACATAGAACTTGTTAGCAAATAATGATTTATACTAACCGATTTCATCACTGGAGTATATTATTTATATATAAAGCTTTTCATACAAAGTTTATTTATTTTGTATCAGTACGCTATATTGCATGCAATAGCCTACTCAAATTAGTGAAATATAAGTCAGGCACAAGATATCCGCTGCCATCTTGTCTTATTACTGAATCGGCTCAGCTTTTTAAAATCACGTCTGCACTATAGTATTACAAAATACACTTTTAATTTCGAACGTGCCTCTTCCTTTAGAACAGTTAAAACGATTCTCGGCTCGATAATCGGAACTGGTGGGTCCCATGATATGGATTATAAAGTTTGCATAATTCGCACGGCCGCCATACTGAAATGGTATGGCGGAAGACCTTGTAGTTTGGTCACAAGACGCATCTTATACGAAGGTATGTTGTTAACAAATTTGGTAGAGATCGGATGATTTGGTTAGTCGTTATTTGATTTTAAGTTTTGAACGTTTGAGTGGCCGCCATTCAGTTTTAGTAAAGATGGCGGCGATATAAAACATGACACTGAGGTGTCCTTTGCTAGTGCTACCTTTGTACCAAATTTCGTTCAATTCGCATTCACCGTGTTCGAATTGATAGGGGGGGACAGACATTCAGAGTACACACACTCACACACACACAGACACACACACAGACTCACACACACACACACAGACTCACACACACACATACACACACACAGACAGACACACTTTTTTCGCCCTGTGTTGATCTCACAAGTCTACTTTCATTTTTTGCAAAAATCGAAAGTAGGCTAAAAATAAAGATGTGACCGAAATTGAAATGCCTAAATGACTCCCACGATACCTTATCAGTATTTCTGACTTATGTAATGCTAAGCAAGTAATCTTCAAGTACCGGTACGCGGAGAAACGTGCAAAACACAATATGTATATGTTGGACAACCAACGCATTGGACGAACAGTTTGTTTGTTTACAATACGTCCGGTGCGAAGGCGATCCGAACTTGACTCGGTCCGACGCGCCAGCAGTGAGGGCAGGCAGCCCAGCCAAGAGTGGCAGATGCCAGCCTGCCGGCGTGCGGGGTAGCATAGCTGACACGCCGAGCGTGCAAAGTCTGGCCGCCCCTGTCCTAGAGCGCCTTCACAGCTGAGATTGACTCCTTGCCTCGAGCGTCTTCACTACTGCGATTGACTCCTAGCCTAGAGTGTCTTCACTACTGAGATTGATTCGAAGTCGAACTGACTAGTGCTGCATTCTAGCGAGTGAACGAACATTTTGAAACAGGTGGAGTCAGATCAGACGCGGTCATAGACTACCAGCTGGGGGTTAAAAATACACCTTAAAAAGAATGATATATCTAATGAGCACGCGCACGAAAGACATTTATAGAATTACTCTACGAATTAAATTAACTATCAAACAATTGGTGCTGATTCGCTTTAGGGCCTTGGGATATCTCGGTCATCTGAACCATGTATCTGGGTGTGTGCTATATTTGTCTGACAACCTATGTTTTTGTGGTGACTGTGGTATAGTGCCTAATTTTAATTATTAAGTTTGGGGGGGGGGGGGATAGGATAGATATCCCAGGACTTTAAATGAGGTACTATCCTGGCATTTGCTTGGAGGGAGTGTAAAGAACCACACACGGGATAGCCGATTTCAACGCCGGGACTCAAACCTCTGATCTGCGGACTTGCTGTTGCTCTCCATGGCAGTCGTGGTGAGCGATTTAACGCGCCAGCTACTCCACCATGCAGTGAAATAGGGGGCTAGAATAATGGTTCAAGGAGGTAAATATAATTTCATTAGTTATACGGCATTAATTCCAAAATAAATTGTAACTTATTAAGACCTCCAATCCTGAAACATGAGAGAGGATAGTGGTTTTAATAATATTTCATTTCATAAACCTGAATTAATGGCTATGACTGCATTGCTTTTGCTAGAAGGTGATACAAAATATAATTCCTATCTGGAATACTTCATCCACAGGTTAAAGTTTATATGTGCTATGTTATTAATGGCTGTATAAATAGTTAAAGTTTATGCTGTACAATTCACAGTATTTATGTCTATGCAGTAGAATATAAACAATATAAAATGCATACTTATTGTCTTTAACAGCTTAATCATTTTTTTCTTTAATCTCCGTTAGTACGTCATTTAAAATATCAGCACTGGCTTGCAGCTTTTATTCAAGGGGTATGAGATAATGTGACTCTGAGATAATATCTAGGAAACATAAGAAAATGTTCAGTTAGTATCATGAGTTGTAGATCAGATAGACTGCATAATATACAACTTACCTAACAGTCAACATATACCATATATGACAAGTGGCATGTGGTAGTTGTTGGAACATTGAGGTCATTAACCCCTATATCTGAAGAGTAGGACTCTTAAAGAATTTACTTATATGGTTTTCCAAATAATAATCAACAACAAAAATATATATAATTTAATTGCCATTTCTGGCGAGATCTGTGTGAATTTTGTAAGTTTAATTGCATTTTCTCTGAACATGTTACAGCAATAAGCCTGAAATTTTGTACTATGATTCAACGTCACGGATGTGTTTGTTGAAGACTGACTGCATGATGCAGCGGTATCGTTCTCGCCTGCTGTTTCCAAGGTTTCAGGATTGAATCCTGACGCAATCAATTGGCATTTGAGAGTGAGCAAATGCGAGGGAGCAGTGTTTGTAGGTTTACTGGCACGTTAAAATTCCCTTCGGAGCAATATTCTGGCTCTCCAGCGTCTCTCTAATTAGTTAAAAGGGACGAAAAAACAATAACATTAATATTAGAATTTTTTGAAACCGTGGTTCCATACCTACTGTACGGAGTGACGGAACGAAATGTTTCAACATTGAATTGACTATTATTGGAACTTATTATAGCTCTGATTTTTGTGTCGTGATAGACGATTGAGAAGGTTTTTCACATATATGAATTCCGAGATTGAGACACGCTGATATCCAAATTGATAGCTGCAATGATTTTATGTATTTCATTGCTTAGTTCCTGAATTATTACTTTCGCTCCTTTATAAGCGCATGCGAAACAATTTCACACATATGTTTTAAATATCATGTCAAACAATAAACCAAATCACTCAAACGTTCAACATTTAAATGCCTTTCCTAGGAACATCAGAAGGCTGGAGTTGGCGGGACATGTACAGTGCTCTGACAGCAGAATGACAAAGAAGATATTTAACCCTATGCCAGAAAGAACCAGGAAATTTGGAAAGCCAAAGCTCAGATGGGAAGAAGGTGTTGGGAGAGAATGTTAAAATCTTAAAGATTACCAATTGGAGGAACTCGGCAATAAACGGGGAAGAATGGAAGAAACTTCTTCAGAAGGTCAAGGCTCTCCGAGGGCTATCGTGTCTGTGATGATGATGGTAAACGTTTCACCTTTCTTTCTTGTCAAGCATCGTTAATAACGCAATTGCAAACAGTCATATTATTTTGCATGAGAATGCAACTTCCAGTTTTATAAAATGTAGTTCAGCACGTTTTCTCCATTCGTGCACTTTTGTTTTAGAAGTCATTTTAAACTCACTTCCAGTTGTTACACGTAGGGGATGAACTCATATTCCCCGCTGTCAAAGGGGAGTTTATTGGGTGGACTTGGTAGTTTGTAAATAAGACAAGCAGGACGCCCAGTTTCTTAAATTTCTGCACAACTGAAATTCACTTAAAACTTTGTCCGGGAAACTCCAAATTATATTGTCTAATGTAGGGTCCTGTTCCCTCCCGTTAGCATGCACATATTATTCTGCTACGTCCGTGTTTTATTTCTTCATTTTCGAGGTTCCAACGCATAATAATGTTATCTTCCTAAAGTGATTTTGGCTCACAATAGAACTACGTTGATGCATGTTTGTTACATAATTTATATTGCAATAGGTTCTTTCTAATTTAGTTGTATACCTTAAGGTTGGGTTAATTTTTAAAGACACCACATTAGTTTCCGAGGTAATGGGAAAATTCCAGAACCCACGGCAGTGCTATAAATGCACAACTATTATAGTATAAGGTGTCCAGCACCTATATTCACCAATATTTACAGCAGTGGACGGCAGAATGAAGAGCTCTATTATGGCACGTGACATGACTTAAAATATTACCCACAACACATAGTCATAGAGGATCAGTGGAGAAGGACTATGACGACTCAAACAACGCAGCGCTGCGCTAATGGGGGCTGTGAGACGCTCTGAAATCAGAAAGTGATTGATTACCAATTGTACTGTCAAGTATAAAGTGAGCAGTTCTCGCTCTGCCTGCTTTGGAGGGCAATTGGGTTTCTTCTACGTGCATCGAGAACAATTGTCAGTCGCCCATTCCCTGTCAATTCTGATTGTTCTTATCGAGAATGAGGGCAACGGTTTTCGGACGTAGAAGGTAGATTTACTGAACATTCAACTTGCCCACAAGAGCTTTTATCGACACATAGTTTAGAGTACTAGTTAATGCTTGCTGTTGATTCTTTAGGGTCTTTGCGACATCGTCGTCTTGTAACACCGTGTACTTGGGTGTTTGAATAAGCAGTCTTATAACCTGTGTCACTGAGATGTCTGTACTAGTCTACTGTGTATATTTGTAATTGAGGTAGGATTTGGGTAGAGAGCAGCCGGGGCTTTAAGATAGGTACTATTCCGGCATTTGCCTGGAGTAGAAGTGGGCAACAACGGTAAAACACTGCCAAAATGACTGAGGTAGGAATCGAACCAGCCTCTTCTCAGTTTTGCCTCATGAGGCTGAGTGTATCCCGTTCCATCCCTCAGACCAGAATTAAAATTTTTAGCAAAGCCGGGAATTGAACCCGGTCCTCTGCGGTGACAGCCAAGAATGCTAGCCACTACACCTCGAGGCGGACACTTTCTAGAGAAGTTGGGTCATTTATATATGGATATTTTTTGGAGCTGGGAATTAAGTCAAGATTTACGTGATACACATTGAAAGTGTGATGGTCTACCGCGCACATTGCCCCTAAGTGGGCACGTGCAGATACTACCCGCATCAAGTTGTACAGTATAACATAAAACGTCGATACTTGATTGCGCAGAGAAAGACATATACATGATTTGATATTACTCTTTTTTTTCTCTCATGCTCATACTTTCGCTCCAAAGTGAACAGTCTCTATGCATGATACCACTGTAACACATTTTTGTCTAATTTCCTCATCTAATATATAAAAGTGAAAGTCTGTATGTATGTATGTATGTACTGTATGTATGTGGGTGGGTGGGTTGGTTCCGTATACAAATCTACACCGTTCCACCAATCTCAACCAAATTTTGCATACACATAGTTTAGGACACAGAAGGAACCGCTGACTACATGAATTTTCGGTAGTCTTTCTCATTCTTCTGATTTCGGCACTTTTGCACTCGAGCAAAGGCTAATCAAATCATAAAATATATTCAGCAAGGAATGGCAAGGCAGATAGTTTCCATGGCAACATAGCTCAAGTCGAGACTCGGCCGACTGGATGCCAGTTCCGCTCTGCACTACCGGTATAGAAAATAAGGAGCTTTACATGAAATCCCGTTAGTTACTCAACTGCTCACACAGCACTGTCAACCGAGTATAGCATAACAAAGACTTGACACTATCTACTAGATATTTGTCAAATACCACTCACTCACTCACTCACACATTCATCACGAAATCTCAGAGACCACCCAACGGATTGTAATGAAATTTGGTATTCAGCTTCCTCAAGGGCCACAAACGCCCACCAAGAAAGGATTTTTGGATATTCAGGTTGTAAAGGGGTGTTAAGGGGGTAGACCTGCATTTCATTGAAAGGCAATATATCCCGATTGGTTCCGTTGGGGGATGTGATACTCGGCATATAAACTCATCATTAAAAATAAGAAGAAATGTGTCTGAGGGTTTTTCGATGTGGTGTATATTATGAGGTGAAAGGGGTGAAAAGTGGGGGTTGAAAGATTCCTAACGCAGCCTGTATCTCTTAAACGACATAGGCGAGGAGTTTGAAACTCAGCGAAAAAAAAATCAGCATAAAAATAGGTAAATATATGTTTGACCGTTTTTTTATAAATCTAATTTAAGGGGCCCTTGGGGAGGGGTAAAATTCTGGGGGAATAAAACAGGAAAGAAAGTGTCCTAACCGATTGACTCACTCGCTCTTCAAACTCAGGGGGAAAATCTACTTAAAAATAAGTAAATGTGTTTTCGACAGTTTTTTGATAAATCAAATTTAAGGGGTTCATCGGGAGGGGTGAAAATCTGAAGGAAAAAAAATTGAAAGAAAATGTCCTGAATCACTCACTCACTCATCACCGCCCAGCCAAAAATATTGAAGTTGGAAACATGGCATTTTGGGGATATGTTCGTTGTATGTCTAAACCGTACACGAAGGGAGGATTTTTGGATATGCAGGTTCTAAAGGGGTCTTAAGGGGGTTAAACCTGCATTTCATTGAATAACAATATCTCACGAGTGGTTTCGTGTGTGGATGTGATACTCGGCATATAAACTAATCATTAACAAGTAGTTCCGTGAAGAACTATACAGCCTATTTTCATATATCCTGCTCATGTTAATTGCCTCTATCAACATACAAAATTTCAGTTTAATTGCTGCAACAGATTCGTAGATATTGAGAACCGTCTAAATATTTCAGATGGTCGCCAGGTTGGATTTTTATTTTTGTACTATTACATTAAGATTATTGTGTACGTGTGGTATTCAAACTTCAATCGCATGATTAGAACACCAGAAGTAAAAACGAGATTTTAAAATTACGCACAGCAGCCATCTTGTGATTATGCAATCAATTGAAATAAACTAGATCCCAGTGGATCAACATTTGTATAAGCATTTAACGTGCAACGTTTCACGGCACTCGGATAGTTAATTCGCGAGAAACGTCCATTCAAATATTTATATTTCGCGTCGCCGCCATGTTGGGTTTGTGCTCACCAGGTTACTGAAAGTCCTATAGGTGAACATATGTTCATAGTCTCTATGAACATAAACATTTTCAGATTGGTTGATGTAAAAGATTCATAGATATTGAGAACTGTCTAAATATTTCGGAAGCTCGCCATTTAGGATTGTTATATGTATAGGCCATAGAGTTATGTACAGTTCAAGGACAATTATTGCCTGGGTTCATTATTCAAACTTTCACTTCGATCGCATGATTACGACACAAGAAATAAAAACTTAATTTAAAAATTTCACACAGCCGCCATCTTGAGGTTATGTAAACAATTGAATTAAATTAGATGGCAGTGCATTACAATCTGCAAAATCATTTACTGTACCACATTTCACTGCGCTCAGAGAGTTAAATCACGAGAAAAGTCTATTAAATTATTTCAAATTCGCTTGGTCGCCATGTTCGTTTTGTACTTTACAGGCTTATGAAATATACATAGGTAAACTTGTATCAGTACCCTTTATCACCGTACAAAATTTCAGGGTGATATCTGTAATAGTTTCGGAGATATAGAATGTCAGTGAAATATTTCGCACAGCCGCCATTTTGAGGTTATGTAAACAATTGAACTAAATTAGACTCCAGTGCATTACAATGTGTATAAACAATTATTGCTGAACCAAGTTTCATTATGTTTGGATAGTTAAATCGCGATAAAAGTCTATTTAAAAGTCTCAAATTCGCTTGGCCGCCATGTTGGTTTTGTAGTCACCAGGTTTTCGAAAGTCTCATAGGTGAACTTCTAGCAGTGCCCTTTATCACCGTAAACAATTTCAGGGCGATATCGGCAATAGTGTCGGAGATATTGAATGCTAGTGAAATATTTTGCACAGCCGCCATGTTGGATTGGTGAGACGTAACAAAATTTGAAGGGCACGGTCGAGGTCGCCGGGAATAGCGCTATAAACTTACCGAGTTTCATTGAAATCGCTCCAGCCGTTTAGATTTTATTAGGGGGACACCCACACACACCTCACACACACACACACACGCACACACACACGCACACACACACGGACAAAAGGTGATCTCATAAGCCTATTTTTTCAAAATTGAAAATAGGCTAAAAAATAAGCAGACATGTGCCTAAGGGTTTTTCGATGTGGTGTATTATTATGAGGTGAAAGGGGTGAAAAGTTGGGGTTTAAGGATTCCTAACGAAGCGTGTAGGCCTACCTCTTAAACGACATAGGAGAGAAATATGAAACTCAACGAAAAAAAAACAGCTTAAAAAATAAGTAAATCGGTGTTCGACCGTTTTTTCATAAATTAATTTAATGGGCCAATGGGGTGGGGTGAAATTCTGGGGGGGGGGGGGGGGAGGAGAGAAAGTGTCCTAACTGACTGACTAACTCACTCACTCATCAAACTGAGGGGAAAAGACAGCTTAACAATAAGTTAATAAGTGTTCAAGCGTTTTTTCATCAATCCAATTTAAGGGGGCCATAGGGAGGGGTGAAATTCTGGTGAAAATAATTGAAAGAAAATGTCCTGTCTGACTCACTCACTCATCACGCCCAGCGAAAACTATTAAAGTTAGAAACATGAAATTTTGGGAATATGTTCGCTGTATGTCGAAAACGTCAACTAAGGAATGATTTATGTTTATTCGGGTTTTAAAGAGATGTTAAGGGGGTAAACGTGCATTTCATTGAATAACGATATCTCATGAGTTGTTTCTTTGGGGATGTGATATTCGGTATATAAACAAATCATTAAAATAATCAGGCATACCTGTAAGTCTAAGGGTTTATCGATGTGGTGTATATTATGAGGTGAAAGGGGTGAAAATTGGGGGTTGAGCGATTCTAAACGGAGCGTGTATCTCTTAAACGACATAGGTGAGAAGTTTGAAATTCGGCGTGAAAAAACAACTTAAAATATAAGTAAATAGTTGTTCGACCGTTTTTTCATCAATCCAATTTAAGGGGCCCTTGGAGAGGGGTGAAATTCTGGGGGGGGAAAACAGGAAAGAAAGTGTCCTAAGTCTCTCACTCATCAAACTCAAGGGGGAAGAACAGCTCAAAAATAAGTAAATAGGTGTTCGACCGTCTTTTTCATAAATCCAATTTAAGGGATTCATGAGCGGGGTGAAATTCTGAAAAATAATTGAAAGAAAATGTCCTGACTTACTCACTCACTCATCATCGCCCAGCGAAAATTATTGAAGTTAGAAACATGACATTTTGGGGCTATGTTCGTTGTATGTCGAAAACGTCCACTAAGGAAGGAATTTGTGATATTCAGGTTCTAAAGGGGTGTTAAGGTGTTAGACTTGCATTTAATTAAAAATAAGCAGACATGTGTCTAAGGGTTTTTCGATGTGGTGTATTATTATGAGGTGAAAGGGGTGAAAAGTGAGGGTTGAAGGATTCCTAACGAAGCGTGTAGGCCTATCTCTTAAACGACATAAGCCAGAAATTTGAAACTCAGCGAAAAAAAATCAGCTTAAAAATAAGTAAATCGGTGTTCCACCGTTTTTTCATAAATTAATTTAAGGGGCCAATGGGGTGGGGTGAAATTCTGGGGGGAAAAAGGAGAGAAATTGTCCTAACTGACTGACTATCTCACTCACTCATCAAACTCAGGGGAAAAAGACAGCTTAAAAATTTAAGGGGCCCATGTGAAGTGGTGAAATTCTGGTAAAAATAATTGAAAGAAAATGTCCTGACTTACTCACTCACTCATCATCGCCCAGCCAAAATTATTGAAGTTAGAAAGATGACATTTTGGGGATATGTTCGTTGTATGTCGAAAACGTCCACTAAGGAAGGAATTTGTGATATTCAGGTTCTAAAGGGGTGTTAAGGTGGTAGACTTACATTTAATTGAATAACAATATCTCCCGATTGGTTTCCTTTGGGATGGGATACTCGGGATATAAACTCGTCATTAAGAATAAGAAGACACATGTCTGAGGGTTTTTCGATGTGGTGTATATTATGAGGTGTATGTGTGAAAAGTGAGTGTTGAGGGATTCTTAACGGAACAAGTATCTCTTAAAAGACAGAGGCAAAAAGAATGAATCTCTGGGAGAAAAATCGGCTTGAAAAAGTAGTAAATAGGTGTTCGATCGTTTTTTCATAAATCCAATTTAAGGGGCTCATGGGGAGGGGTGAAATTCTGGGAAAGGAAGTCCCTCTACGGAAGGATTTTTGGATATTCACTCATCATCCCCCAGCAAACCTATTGCAGTTAGAAACTAGAAATTTTGGGGATTTGTTCGTTGTATGTTGAAAAAGGCCACTAAGGATGGATTTTTGGATATTCATGTTCTGAAGGGGTGTTAAGGGGGTTAAACTTGCATTTCATTGAATAACAATATCTCACGAGTTGTTTCTTTTGGGGATGTGATATTCGGCATATAAACTAATCATTCAAAATAAGCAGACATATTTCTAAGGGTGTATCGTTATGGTGTATATTATGAGGTGAAAGGGGGGAAAATTGGGGGTTGAAGGATTCTTAACGGAGCATGTACTGTATCTCTTATTCAAATTAGGCGATAAGTTTGATATTCAGCGGAAAAAGCAGCTTAAAAAATAAGTAAGTAGGTTTTCGGCCATTTCTTCATAAATCCAATTTAAGGGGCCCATGGGGAGGGGTGAAATTCGGGAGGAAAAAAACAGGAACGAAAGTGACCTAACTGATTGACTCACTTACTCACTCATCAAACTCAGGGGGGAAAACAGCTTTAAATAAGTAAATAGGTGTTCGACCGTTTTTTTTTTCATAAATCCAATTTAAGGGGTTCATGGGGAGGGGTGAAATTCTCAAAAATAAATGAAAGAAAATGCCCTGACTGACTCACTCACTTGTCATCGCCCAGCCAAAATTATTGAAGTTAGAAACATGAAATTTTCGGGGTCTGTTCGTTGTATGTCGAAAGCGTCCACTAAGGAAAGAGTTTTGGATATTCAGGTTCTAAAGAGGTGTTAAGTGGGGTAAACGTGCATTTCATTGAATAACAATATCTCACGAGTGGTTTCATTTGGGGATGTGATACTTGACATATATACTAATCATTAAAAATAAGCTGACACATGTCTAATAGTTTTTCGATGTAGTGTATATTATGAGGTGAAAGGGATGAAAAGTGGGGGTTGAAAGATTCCTAACGGAGCGTGTATCTCTTGAACGACATAGGCGAGGAGTTTGATTTTCTCCGAGTTTCAATCAGCTTAAAAATAAATAAATAAATAAATGAATAAATAATTAAAATAAGTAGGTGTTAGACCTCTTTTTTATAAATCCAATTTAAGGGGCCTATGGGGAGGGGTGACATTCTGGAAGAAAAACGTCCACTAAGGAAGGATTTTTGGATGTTCACTCTCATCGACCAACAAAAACTATTAAAGTTAGAAGAAGGGGATATGTTTGTTGTGTGTCGAAAAAGTCTACTAAGGAGAGATTTTTGGATATTCAGGTTCTAAAGGGGTGTTAACGGGGTTAAACCTGCATTTCATTGAATAACAATATGACACGACTATGACTCGAGTGAAGCGAGGCTAAAAATGAAATGGTGTGTGTCTGTGTATTACTCAATCACGCAAGAATTTTACATGGAAGTAGCTGATTTACCTGGTTAACATATAGGCTACTTTTGATTTCAATACTTTGCACTATTTAAAGATGGCGACCATTTTAGTGACCCCTACACCCTTTGGTTTCAGACTTTCATATTTCCATTTCAAATAAAAGTGAACGCTAAGAAATAACAAAATTTTGATGGCATATACGAGGTTTAAAATTACATTTTCTATCCGAACGGTATCTCCAACGGTTAGCGAGTAAAACCTAAATTTGTGCTATAAAACACGGTCAACGCCGAACGGTGTAGTTGGACAAAATGTTCCATCCTTAATCTCCCTCTGCGCAGCACCTCGCCTATCCCCTGTTTTAACTGTCACCTTCACATTTTAATTTATTTATGACGCGTGGCGAAGCACGGGTACTTTAGCTAGTTAAATATATGGAGAGAATGCCATGTAAAATCACTCATAGACAAGTGTTAACGGACCAGTGGCTAGCGTTCTTGATTGTCACGCCGGAGGTCCGGATTTGATTCTCGGCTCTACCAAAAAAAAAATGTGGTGTGAGGGCTGGAACGGGATACACTCAGCCTCGTTCGGCAAAGCTGAAAAGAAGAGGGGTTGGTTCCCTCGTCAACCATCCTCGAAATGAGTTTCCAAGGTTTCCCCACTTCTGTTCCAGGCAGCACGTAAATCCACGACCGCCTCCTTCCCAAGCCTATACCCAATTTACAAATACACACACTTGTACAGCCATCACAACAACACAGAATATAACACAAACTAGACACTCGCCCAATATGTCACAGTCCCTAAAATTAGCAATAACTCTCTACAGATAGCCCAAATGAATGCAAGGATAAAGTACTTCCGGGCTAACAAGTAAGAAAAGTTTCACGGAGATCGAATGTTTGACGTTCGCGTTGCTCCCTTGTAAGTAAAAGTAACAAACTTCTGTTACTGTAAGCCCCTGAATAAGACGAATAAAACAAATAGAACGACTGGTGGGTTTCGGTCCGGGTGTTGAACTATCTTCAGGTTGGGAGGATTAATTGGATTAATCATGAATATAGCAATGGGTTGCAAGATATAATAATTATTATTATTATTATTCCCCCTGGCACTACAGCCCGTGAAGGGCCTAGGCCTGTCAAGCGACCTCTGCCCAGCCATTTTTCCTGCAGATATTGGGGTAACGCGTGATCAGCGCATCGTGACCCCTCGGCCGTTAATCTTGGTTTTCGTGATCGGCGTGCTGCCTCACTGTCAGACACCTACTCAATTGTCCTTACGAGGCTGAGTGCACCCCGTTCCAGCCCTCACGTCAGTTTCTAAAATCCCTGACGGAGCCGGCAATCGAACCCGGGACCTCCGCCTGAGAGGCAGGTGCGCTACCCCAACACCATGGGGTCGGCTTTATGATTGTTATTAGCCTACTATTATTGTTATACTCTACCTGAAACGTAAAACAGCATTCATTATCGGGAGCACTTATTGTAAATTGAACTGTGGCTTTATTGTAATTTTCCACCGTGGACTCATTCACATCTGAAAATAAATTTAAAAAAAGTAATAAATAAATAAATAAATACATAAATAAATAAATAAATAAATAAATGGCAGATGAACATCAACAGGCTTACAAAGAAAATCTTTGATGTAGTAAATAGCTCAAGCAGGAAAACTAATTGGTATCATGAAATAGAGGAAGACTTAAGGCAGGTGGGGATCGACAGGCAAATGATTGGAGACAGAGGAGATTTCAGAAACAAAAATAAGAATAAAAAATTGAAAGCAAATGAAACGATGAAGACAAGAACATTGTGGACAGAACAACGGAAAAGGATGAAGAGATTTTGGGGTACAGCAGAAGAAGAAGAAGAAGAAGAAGAAGAAGAAGAAGAAGAAGAAGAAGAAGGGAGAGAGGTGAAAATTGTGTCATCATATGATATTTAAGTTCAAACACTGTCCATAATGGCAAAAATGGTATAATAATAATAATAATAATAATAAATAAATAAATAAATAAATAAATGGCAGATGCAACAGGGCTCGAAGTGACATGACACCGAAAACATCTGAATTTGCAAGAATACTGGGCCAACAGGAAATCTGAAGAGATCAGCACGTAATCAGCCGCCCAACATCCAACCAAGATCACCAGAAGTGGCAGACAAGAGCTACAGTTCAGCTAAACACAAGCACTGTGCTCCACAGGTGGTCCAAACGATCAAACAATAAATAAAACAAGATGTTCAGTAAAGAACATATAGCCTACTTTCTCCTAAATGCATGGGTATTGTTATAAATCTTTGTCCTTTTCAAGGAGTATAATTGAATGTTGGTTGTAGTAGCTTGTTGAAATACAACGTTCTATAGGGATATCAAACATGAATATGAAGTGCCCTTTGCTAGTGCTAACTCTGTAAAAAATTACTTAAATTCGGTTTCACCGTGTTTGAATTGATATGGGGAATGGATTTGCACACATACATGGCCGCTATTTGCAAACTATTGGGCCGATGACCTTGTAGTCAGTCATAAGATGCTTTCCACAAAAAGGCATGTTGTTGCAAAATCTGGTAGAGATCAAATTATTAGGATGGTCGTAATTTGATTTAAGCTTTTAACATTTGGGTGGCCGTCATTCCGTTTTCGTCAAGATGGTGGCGATATAAAACATGACACTGAGGTGCCCTTTGCTAGTGCTAGTTCTGTACCAAATTTCGTTCAATTCGGTTTCACCATGTTTGAATTGATAGGGGGAATCGATTTGCCCACATACTAAGCCACCATCTGCAAACTATAGGACTGATGACCTATTAGTTTGGTCAAAGGATGCTCCTTCCATAAAGGCATGTCGATGCAAAATTTGGTAGAGATCGGATGATTGGGTTAATCGTAATTTGATTTAAGCTTTGAACATTTGTGTGGCCGCCATTACGTTTCTGTCAAGAAGGCGGCGATATAAAACATGACACTGAGGTGCCCTTTGCTAGTGCTACGTCTGTACCAAATTTCGTTCCATTCGGTTTCACCGTGTTTGAATTAGTAGGGGGAATCGATTTTGACACAAAGATGGCCGCCATCCGCAAACTATTAGGCTAATGACCTATTAGTTTGGTCAAAGGATGCTTCCCCAATAAAGGTATGTTGTTGCAATATTTGGTAGATATCGGATGATTATGTTAGTCGTAATTTGATTTTAGCTTGAACATTTGTGTGGCCGCCATTACGTTTCTGTCAAGATGGCGGCGATGTAAAACATGACACTGAGGTGTCCTTTGATAGTGCTACCTCTGTACCAAATGTCGTTCCATTCGGTTTCACCGTGTTTGAATTAATAGGGGGAATCTATTTTCACACAAAGATGGCCGCCATCCGCAAACTATTAGGCTAATGACCTATTAATTTGGTCAAAAGATGCTTCTTCCATAAAGGTATGTTGTTGCGAAATTTGGTAGAGATCGGATGATTACGTTAGTCGTAATTTGATTTAAGCTTTGAACATTTGTGTGGACGCCATTACGTTTCCGTCAAGATGGTGGCGATATAGGACATGACATTGAGGTGCCCTTTGCTAGTACTACCTCTGTACCAAATTTCGGTCCATTCGGTTTCATCGTGTTCGAATTAATAGGGGGAATCGATTTTCACACAAAGATGGCCGCCATCCGCAAACAATTAGGCTGATGACCTATTAGTTTGGTCAAAGGATGCTCCCTCTCATAAAGGTATGTTGTTGCAAAATTTGGTAGAGATCGGATGATTAGGTTAGTCGTAATTTGATTTAAGCTTTGAACATTTGTGTGGCCGCCATTACGTTTCCATCAAGATGGCGGCGATATAAAACATGACACTGAGTTGTCCTTTGCTAGTGGTACCTTTGTACCAAATTTCGTTCAATTCGCTTTCACCGTGTTCGAATTGATAGGGGAAAACAGACATTCAGAGTACACACACTCACACACACACACACACACACACACACACACACACACAGAGAGACTCACACACAACATACACATACACACACACAGACAGACAGACACACTTTTTTTTCGCCCTGTGTTGATTTTTTTGCAAAAATCGAAAGTAGGCTAAAAATACCGGAATATACAGTAAGTATATGAATAAAAGCCAGATGCAACAGGGCTCCAAGTAGAGTACCAGCGGATTTGTATGAAAGTGAAAGAATATTGAGCCAACAGAAAAGCTCAAGATACAATATCACCACGGAAGCAGCCGCCCAACAATCCACCATGAACACCAGAATTGGCAGACAACAACTACAGTTAAAACACAAGCACCGTGGTCCATAGGTGGCCCAAACGACCAACGAATAAATAAATAAATATATAAATAATAAATAAATACATAAATATAGAAATAACTAAAAAAGATGCGAGCCTTACAGTAGTTGCATATGATGTGTAACATGTGACATGTTATCCTACTATGAAATTGAGATGAAATGTATGTGAATTCATGTAACATGTTATCCTACTTGTATACTACACAGCTTGGACATTCTTAAAATGTTAATTTACGCTCTGTTTTCATAATGGTACTATGATGAATGTATAGATTGAATGGGAGATATGCTACTGTCACACTTGTTCGAACAAACATCACATATTATATTGTAAATTAAGAGGAGGAATGAATCCATAGTCTCTAGCCTATCTATAGACTACTAGAAATAATGTTCAATACAATCAAATTTCCCAACTCCTGCTTGGTGCAAACTATTGTAATTAAAATTATATAAATCGTTATTTCATGAAGATTCTGCTAAAATGACGCATAATATTATGATAGATATCGTTTAAATCCGGTAGCAAAAGTAATTGCCGGGACTGGGGTTCGAACCTGAGACCTCATGATTCGCAGACCAAGATGGTATCGATGCTGCCATTACAACCACAAAAATTTAAAGTACAAGCATGACGAATAGAAGGAGAAAGTGAGGAGACTCCTGAAGTTCAAGCGCGCCCAGCCAGGCAGCGCTAGAGTGGGTAAGTTCCACACTGCCGGCGTCAGCTGGTCTTAGGGATGGTGCTAAGGGAAACGAATTACTTTGTAACTAATACTCTTTTAAAAAGTAATTAGCGGTTACAATTAAAATAGCACCGCAGGGCAAAATGGAAAATATAATTCATGGAAATAAGAACTACGGTCTTCATTACATGTTACGGAATGCACAGATTCCTGGAGTATAGACACGGATAAATAAAAAACATAGGCTAATCCCCAGCATATTAAAACAAGCACACATAAACTATTTAAAGTAACACTCTACTTACCAATTCATTTTCTTGGCTACAGTACTGGACTTTCGAAAGCTTGCGTGAACACTTGGTGGATGTTCGAGATTGCAAATCTCGGCTGATTTCCTTCGTTCTGAAGAAGAATCGGCACCCAAAATAAACAAGTCTGGGGATATTATCCATGACACGCTGAAGACAGCAGCCAGCTCTTGAAGGATCAACTGAAATTGTTTCTTTGGAATCAATACAATCATAAATATTTCGCTCCACATCGATTTTGAGTTTAATTTTCCGGTAATTATTTTCTCGGCCTGGAAAAGAATGCCACATACACTTCTCGATGGACGTGTTAGATACACTTCATTGTTCATCTTAGGGCACCTTTTTAGCCTACTTTTCACATTAAAAAAAATGAGGAAAAAGTAGACTTATGAGATCGATCCGGGAAAATGTCTGTCTGTCTGTACTTCTGTCTGTCTGTCTGTCTGTGTGTCCCCCACTATCAACTCCTAAACGGCTGCAGCTATCGAAACCAAATTTTGTATGAGTAAAGATCTATATCGGGACATCTCAATGTCATACTTGAAAATGATGTCAGTGCTACCAACTGCTAAAAAATCCCAATTGAAATTTGAGCTCCATGTTGGATATCTTGGAATGTATACGTGGGAACTATTCCAAAATTGGTACACATATAGATAATAATACTTCAGTTTAATTTTCAGGAGGCCATACATGACAGTTTTGCCAAAATGATTCTAAGCCTACTGATAGGTCCAAATTTTAAATGCATATAACTCCTACACTATCAATTGGATTTCAACCAAATTTCGTATGTACTATGTGTACATAAACGGATATGACTGAGCGTATTCTAAAGAGCCACCAGGGCTGCTAACTGTCAATAAATGCTCTCTCTATTTTTTTTAAATCCAAATACCAATATATCAGAAAGTATTGGAGCCCACAGCTTTAAATTTTGCACACGTATAGTGCCCGACATTCTAGATTAATTTGGAGCAACTAATGTATGTCAGTGCTACCAACATGATTCTAAGCCTGCTAAAAGGACCAATTTTTAATTACATGTATCTTCTATACTATCAATTGGATTTCAACCAAATTTCGTATGTGCTATGTGTACCATAATAGATATGACGGTGCATATTATTTAGAGCAATCGGGGCTGCCTACTGTTAATAAATGGTGTTTATATATTTTACCCTAATATCAATATATCAGAAAGTATGCAAGCCAACAGCTCTAAACCTTGCGCACATATAGTTCCTGACATTCTAGAATAATTTGGAGCAACTTATGTATGTCAGTGCTACCAACATGATTCTAAGCCTGCTGATAGGTCCAATTTTAAAATTCCAGTAACTTCTATACTAACAAATGGATTTCATCCAAAATTAGCACAACAATACATCATAATATTTCAAATAATTTCTGACCAACACATGCATGACATTGTTTCCAACATGATTTTAAATGCGCTGATAGGTCCAATGTCTAACTGCATGTAACGTCCATGCTATCCATTGGACTTCAACCAAATTTTGTATTCTGTACCTTAAGAGATGGAACTAAGAATATATTCAGTCACCAGGGCTGCCAACTGTAGTGCTCTATCAGGCTACATCATGCCAGGTATATTTCGAACTAATTAGACATTTCGATATTACCAAATTCATTTCGCCATTATTCTAGATAGGTCCATAAAGATTAATCACTGGCGTGAATCTTAAATTTTTAGAAAAGTAGGCTCTTTAGTTCGTCACGGAACTTCTTGTTTAGTTTCATTGTTGCTTTCTCTTAGCAACAATTTAGTCGTATTTCCGTTTATTCCTGATGAAGAAAGACATGGTTTCTTTCGAAACGCGTCGACTTTGAATAAATAAAACACGGCCTAAGCCCAAAATTCTACATTATGGATAAAATGGTAGGCTATTAACTTAGTTGCGTTTGACATTAACCATACCGTACATAAAACATCACAATAAATTGGTTGAAAAACTGAATCCAGATAGCTTTTAAACATCATTTTGCACCAAATTATACAAAAGTTTTCCGGGGAGTACCCCAGACCCCCTATTCTTTGGGCCTATACAATGTACCCTACCCCCTGCCCCCCAAAAAAACCTCTATATACGCCCACGGTTCCCATTTCCGGGTTTTTCAGTTTTGAGTGCGAATAGTTCGTTTAATAGTTGTAAAACAGTAAAGAGAGTATGTTTTGTGTAGGTTTTAAGTTGAATTAAATTTTATGTCAAGCTGAGAAGTGAATTTGGTATAGCTTAAAGTGTAATTTTTGGTCTGATCTGTTTCCTCTGAATTTGGTTAATTAAAGCTTAATAATTGAGTTTAAATACCGGTTTGGTGACCCATCGTCCCAGGCAGATACTGTAGGTCACTTAGCCATAATTTGAAGTTATTGTGAAGTTATGAATGCATTTGCGGTAGCACTGCCGGAGACGTAATCGGGCTAGGCTATTGCGTTTTTAAATTAGCTCCCGTTTCAGGGTTTTTAGGTTTTGAGTGCGAATAGTTCGTTTAATAGTTGTAAAACAGTAGGGAGAGTATGTTTTGTATAGGTTTTAACTTGTATTATGGCTTATGTCGAACTGAGAAGTGAATTTGGTTTAGCTTAAAGTGTAGTTTTTTGGTCTGATCTGTTTCCTCTGAATTTGGTTAATTAAAGCTTAATAATTGAGTTTAAATACCGGTTTGGTGACCCATCGTCCCAGGCAAGCCGGTAACGCCTGTAACTACTCAGGCAGATAGGTCACTTAGCCGTAATTTGAAGTTATTGTGAAGTTATGAATGCATATGCGGTAGCACTGCTGGAGACGTAATCGGGCTAGGCTATTGTGTTTTTAAATTAGCTCCCGTTTCAGAGTTTTTAGGTTTTGAGTGCGAATAGTTCGTTTAATAGTTGTAAAACAGTAGGGAGAGTATGTTTTGTATAGGTTTTAACTTGTATTATGGCTTATGTCAAGCTGAGAAGTGAATTTGGTTGAGCGTAGAGTGTAGTATTTTGGTCTGTTCTGTAGCCTGGATTTATTACGTTTATTGTGCTGCTGGCGTGATTAAAAGCTGTAGGATTTGATGTAGAGTGCTAGGATTGCTTGGGAGATGTGATGGTGATAGGGAGAGGAGTGAGGGGATGGGTTTATGGAGTTGTTGCTGTTGCTTGTTTTTCAACTGCTGTTTTTTGATGGCGTGCTTGTAGTGCCTACAACCCTGGTGCCAGGTACACGTTGTTGGACATTATCGCTTGCAGTGCCTGTAGCGGCGGGACCACAAACTAGCGTGCTATAATGGCGGAGTCCTCACACTAGGTCCTTCTATTCGTCATGGTACAAGACAGGTACTCATTTTCACGTGCCGGTAATAATATGGAAGTATTTTTAATGCTCCATTAATATTTTGCTTCTTGCGATAATGTCCCTGCGTGGAATTGAGTTTTAAATTACACACATCAAAAAAAGTTTTGCATCACCTCGGTTCCAAGAGTTCCGGAACCTTTAAATACAAAGGGAATAGAGATCAACACAAACAACATTTCAGCTCGTTTTATTGCTCATGAGACCCACACATTGCATGTTGTACCATCATACAGCTAGACTTTCAGCATTTGTGGTCCAGATTGCAGTACACACCACTACCTCTAATACCCAGTAGCACGTCCTCTTGCATTGATGCATGCCTGTATTCGTCGTGGCATACTATCCACAAGTTCATTAAGACACTGTTGGTCCAAATTGTCCCACTCCTCAACGACAATTCGGCGTAAATCTCTCAGAGTGGTTGGTGGGTCAAGACGTCCATAAACAGCCCTTTTCAACATATCCCAGGCATGTTCGATAGGGTTCATGTCTGGCGAACATGCTGGCCACTGTAGTCGAGCGATGTCGTTATCTTGAAGGAACGCATTCACAAGATGTGCACGATGAGGTCGAGAATTGTCGTCCATGAAGACAAATGCCTCTCCAATATTCTGCCGATATGGTTGCACTATGGGTCGGAGGATGTCATTCAGGTATCGTAAAGCCGTTTCGGAGCCTTCCATGACCACCAGTGGCGTACGTCGGCCCCACATAATGCCACCCCAAAACATCAGGGAACCACCACCTTGCTGCACTCGCTGGACAGTGTGTCTAAGACGTTCAGCCTGACCAGGGTGCCTCCAAACACGTCTCCGACGATTGTCTGGTTGAAGGCATATGCGACACTCATCGGTGAAGAGAACGTGATGCCAATTCCGTGGGGTCCATTCAGCATGTTGTTGGGCCCATCTGTACCGCGCTGCATGGTGTCGGGGTTGCAAAGCTGGACCTCGCCATGGACGTCGGGAGTGAAGTTGCGCATCATGCAGCCTATTGCGCACAGTTTGAGTTGAAACACGACGTCCTGTGGCTGAACGAAACGCATTATTCAACATGGTGGCATTGCTGTCAGGGTTCCTCCGAGCGGCAATCGACAGTTCCTGTATCTCTGTACCTCCTCCATGTCCGAACAACATCGCTTTGGTTCACTCTGAGACGCCTGGAAACTTCCCTTGTTGAGAGCCCTTCTTGACACAAAGTAACAATGCGGACGCGATCGAACTGCGGTATTGACCTTCTAGGCATGGTAGAACTACAGACAACATGAGCAGCGTACCTTCGTCCTGGTGGAATGACTGGAACTGATCGGCTGTCGTACCCCCTCCGTCTAATAGGCCCTGCTCATGCATGGTTGTTTACATCTTTGAGCAGTTTTAGTGACATCTATGAACAGTCAAAGGGACTGTATCTTGAATACAATATACACAGTCAACGTCTATATGCCGGAGATCTGGGAACCGAGGTGATGCAAAACTTTTTTTGATGTGTGTAGTTATAAATACGCCTACTTGACAGTAAAGAGAATTCCTATAGTGGTCTATGAAAAGCTAGCTCAGTGACCGTATAAAACATCGATATATATTACATTGATCACTGCATTACCGCAATGTGTGTTAATATCTGAATAGCCATTTTGCAGAAACATATAACCGGCTTTGCCGACTAGTTAGAATGCTTAAAATTAAAGCATATCATCGTTTTAATACTGAAACGAAGACTTTTAACATATGGTTTGTGTGTCAATCAGTTGACACCAGAGTTCGCATGAGCGTTTACCGTTCAGTATGAAAGTGTTGAGCAAAGTTGCTCGGGGAGTGGATGCCCATCACTTTTATCCAGAGATTGAAAAACAGTCTCTTAATAAATCATAATAGTTTCCAGCAAATATGATATAACGAATATTTTTACACCAAGGAACGACAACTTGAAGATGATTTATTGCAGAAATATCTGTAATGGCGCATCCAAACCTTAAAGTAATCCGTATGTTATATACATTCCAAATGGCTGCTTTAGCAGCCAGGAGGGATGCGATCCAGCTGGCAGTGCGTCTTACACACTTCCGAACGATCCACTTCCGTCCCATTTTTTCAAAATCACTCCCACAAAAATATCCAGCAATCGAGTGGAAAGTGCAGCCTGGAGGGTTGAGATCCAGCTGGCAGTGCGTCTTACACACTTCCGTCTGATCCACTTCCGTCCCATTTTTTCAAAATCACTCTCACAAAAATATCCAGCAACCGAGTGGAAAGATGTTACACATCAGTAATTAAATAGATAAATAATAAATAATATTGATGTGTGTTAAGCAGCAGCGCGTAAAACATCAGGATGTATGGCACAGTGTATTTACGTTGCGCGGCATTGGAGAATTGGCCGTACCCATAACAAGTCAGATATTTTTGCAATCACGCCGCTTAGAGCCTTGTTGCATCTGCCATGTAACGACCAGCGAAGTTACTTGCTGAAGTATAAGTATCATGGTTTAGCATCTGTGTCATACCAGTCGCTGTAGAAATCTCGTCGCTGTCAAGCCGAACAACTGGATTTCTTGAGTTATTTAAGGACAATACTATCAGTTCTTATACACGGTTAAAATAGAATGTAATAGCCGATATAGTTTTTAATAATTTAACTTCTCCTCTGAGTCAAGTCTGGTGGTTATGCAACGCTGCACACTTATCACTGGCCGCCACGGATGTTGACAATGTCCCGTTCTATTGCAATGTTTACCGACATCCAGACGATCGGCCAGTCTAACCCCTTGATGTGGCGGTATTGCAAAAGTTTCGAGACGAAGAGTATATTGCTTTACATGTACTTAATCAAACTCTGTGCACGTGACTTGTGGAAACTGTAACAGTGCCTGTCCGCTTTGCCTTGCCTCATCTCGTGATACCTGACGATACACGGGAAGTGTGTGTGTGTGTTTGTGTCGACCACGCCTAGTCCTTGTTACATAAACCGAACATTTCATTGATAAACCGAGCTCCCTCACATCCTCGAGCCACTTACTGTACAGTGCTGTGAGTCTGCAACACTGACGTATTCCAGAGCTTTAGACTCCATTCTCAACCAATCAGTTAAAATATTAACTTACGCATCATACTCTTATGTTCTTAATATAATATAATATAATATAATACTGGAAAAAATGGACGGAGAAACGTAAGAAGGGGCATAGCGAGTTCATGAGGAGATTTTGGGAGGAGAAGAAGAGGAAAGCTCCATCAACCCGAGTCAACAAGTTCAAGCGCGCTCCCTAAGTGGGCAAAACGAAGAAAGAAAGAAAGAAAGAAAGAAAGAAAGAAAGAAAGAAAGAAAGAAGAATATAATATAATATAATATAATATAATATAATATAATATAATATAATATAATGTTACGTGCCACCCCCTAGTGGCACTTATGTTAACTGGATTACGGTGGGTTGAAGCACAACACAGATTGTTCCTTTAAAGAAATATAATTAGCTTTATTGCGGCCAGAAAGATACACCACTCAACAGCAAATATAAGTAATTAGAACCTTACTCCAGTTTCCTCACGGAGAGAACACTTCCCTTTCACTTGTCAATAAGGCGCAGAATTTAATCCCTCGTAATGAGGAGGCCCCGTGCGCTGGCTGGAAATATCTGCACTCAGTCTGTCACCGTACTACACACTGTTTCACAATTCACCACAATCACCTTTGTCGTACTGGAAAACACACTCGTTCAAGACACAGTTCCTCTGTAGGCTTCTCACTCCCTCGCTGTCAAGAGAATCAGCTTCACTAGGGGTTTCGCAAGTCACGTCGCCAACAACTGTCGCTCAAGGTAATCGCTCGCACTAGCTCGAAAAACACACACACCCCGCTTGACAGGTCGCTCTTATATAGCAGGCCGGTGACTCAATAAATGCTTCTAGACCCATCCAGGGTTCACGGCTTCTCGAGGTTTCCATCACTGGCTGGGTCACGAATATTCTGGACCATCCCTTAGTCCTAGTAGCTCTTGTTGCGTAAGGCGCACGTAATACACTGAGGCAGAGCATAGCCCAGCCCGGGGGCAGCCGTGACTCATGCGGCGAGTGACGAAACAAACTCACAGTCGTAACAATAATATTATATAATCTATAATCTATATATATAAAGCTCAATGTTTGTCTGTCTGTCTGTCTGTCTGTCTGTTATGTATACAAATCCACACCGTTTCACCGATCTGAACCAAAATTTGTATACTTACCCTTCGGATCCCTGCGGGTAACCCTGTCCACTTGAAATTTCCGACAGACCACCCCATTCCCTGCATTTAGGCCCTTTGTCCCAAATCTACACCGTTTCACCGATCTCAACCAAAATTTGTATACTTACCCTATGTAACCCTGTGAATAACACTGTCCACTTAAAATTTCGGACAGACCACCCCATTTCCTGCATTTAGGCCCTTTGGCAAACTTCTAAACCGTTTCACCGATCCGAACCAAAATTTGTATACTTACCCTTTGCAACCCTGCGGGTAACCCTGTCCACTTGAAATTTCGGACAGACCAACCCAATCTCTGCATTTAGGCCCTTTGGTCCAAATCTACACCGTTTTACCGATCAGAACCAAAATGTGTATACTTACCCTTTGCAACCCTGCGGGTAACCCTGTCCCCTTGAAATTTCGGACAGTCCAACCCAATCTCTGCATTTAGGCCCTTTGGTCCAAATCTACACCGTTTCACCGATCAGAACCAAAATTTGTATACTTACCCTTTGGTATCCTGCGAGTAACACTGTCTGCTTGAAATTGCGGACAGACCACTCCATTCCCGGAAAGTGGACAGGGTCCGTCCCAAAGGCAATGGAAAAAAAGGGGTAAAACCGGACCCGCTCAGGAAACCTTCAGGGTTGCCAGCTCCTGAACTCACCAGCCATGGGCCCTTGAGGATGTAGCACTATCCAGGGTGCACCAGGGCTACACAAACCCTGCCTCCTTGAGGGTCTTGAGCAGAAGATATGAGATATTAAGAAAAGAATGAGGCTATCAGGAATGATTAGACAAGGGCCAATTAAGGCGGGAAAGTGAAAGAGTCGCTAGGCCTCGGATAACGTGATACCATCGGGGTCGGAAGAGAACAAGAGTTTGACCAAGGGAGGCTGACAGGAAAGAGAACTGAAAGGAGCCCGGCACCAGTAAGTAGAAGCAATTCCGGACTCAGCTGGGGTCCCGTGGTCACAAACCCACGTCCCACAAGTTGTGACCCTGGTAGGTGGAGGGGGGAAGAGGGGCCAGGGGTGAGAATAGCTTGCTCATTCATCGCGAGGTGACATGAGAAAGATGTCCAGACCCCGCTGTGTTACCTGTTATTGCTGACTATGCTGATGTTCATACAGGGTCTTTGCTCAAACCGCTGTAGTGTTACGAAAGAATGAGTGATTCACCGGTCAATGTGAATAGGACCGGGAACCCCCCCGAACGTCTGTCATCATATATCGTCATCATCTGCGATATTCTCAGCTACGTGCAGCTTGGACCCGAGCAGTACTCGATAAGCTCTTTCACTACACGCATCGAGTATAGGCCTAAGCCAGAATATAACGTTCAGACTTTGGAAGACATCGAAGGTAGTAATCTGAATTACCTATATCAGATTTAAAATTACACCATGTTCGTTTAGTAGTCATTTTTCATTACCTTATTATTATCATAAGGGCAAATGACCTAGATGTTACACCCTTTATACCACTAATTACCACACACAATAAGTCTTCATCGCCTATGAATTTTGAAATATTTCTTTCTATCACGGTAGTTTGTAAGTTTGTCGTGTCAATTCAACAGTAGTTTTCATTAACATCCTCATCAAAAGGGCAAATGACCTAGATGTTACGTCCATTATACTACTAAGTAACACCACAATCTTCATCGCCTGTGATTTTTAAAATGTGTATTTCCATTAGTTTGTAAGTTTGATATATCCGTTCAGTAGTAGTCGTCTCCATTATCATCCTCATCAAAGGGGCAAATGACCTAGATGTTACGTCCATTATACTACTAAGCAACACCAGAGTCTACCTAGCCTGTGATTTTAAAAATGTGTATTTCCTTTAGTTTGTAAGTTTGATATACCCGTTCAGTAGTAATCGTCTTCATTATCATCCTCATCAAAGGGCCAAATGACCTAGATGTTACGTCCATTATACTACTAAGCAACACCAGAGTCTACCTAGCCTGTGATTTTAAAAATATGTATTTCCATTAGTTTGTAAGTTTGATATACCCGTTCAGTAGTAGTCGTCTTCATTATCATCCTCATCAAAGGGGCAAATTACCTAGATGTTACGTCCATTATACTACTAAGCAACACCAGAGTCTGCCTAGCCTGTGCTTTTAAAAATACGTATTTCCATTAGTTTGTAAGTTTGATTTACCCGTTCAGTAGTAGTAGTAGACTAGTAGTCTTCATTGTGATCCTCATCAAAAGGGCAAATGACCTCTCATTCCTTTAAAGTATCAATTATTCCCATTCGTTGATAAGTTACATGTGCCAGTAGTCGCTTCTATGTTCATCATCACTATGTAGAAGATGTTTTGCGTCAGAAGAAAAGACAACTGGATGCTCAGGAACGTTAACGATATATCGACTGCGAAATCTGGAAGCTTCTCTTTGAGGAATTGCTTCAGACATTTATCGTACAGTTTAAACCTTAACAAGACGAAACTTTTAACCAGATAGCGATCTAAGTGGGAGCTCTTTGGCAAAAAATAATCAAGTCTTTCCCGAAATGTGAGTCCTAAAAATAACTTTTTCTATTATTTTCTAAATTTCATATGTCAGTTATGTAGTAATTTTCAATATCATCCTGATCAGTAGGGCAAATTACCTAGATGTTACGCCCTCAACGTCATTTGGGGTAAATGACCTAGATTTTAAGTCCATTATATTTCTAATCACCACCACATAAAGTCTTCTACGACTGAGATGTCACGAATTCTGGGACCGCTAACGTCATATCTCGACTCGGACTGAAGACAATTATCACGAGAATGATCATTATTTTACAGAGCCTTCCCATAGTGACTTAAGTATAAACATTGTCACTGGGTTTGATAATGTAAGAAATGAATACTTAAATAAATATAATTTATGACGTTGAGTGTTAAGGAGACTGAAATATTATCATCTTTCCACCGGGCGAAGCCGGGTACTACTGCTAGTATAATATAATATAATATAACTCCGCTATACCGGTCGCAAGCCCGGGGCCTCTTCTTGCAAGAGTCGAGGAAGGAGGAGCGGGAGGAATAACAACCTCGTTAAAAAACCGGGGTTCAGCTGGCCCGTCTGATAGCACCCTGTAAGGGCCCCTGCCTAGGGTACAGGTGAAAACTGGACAACGGCTTCTGAGGCGGATGAAGATGGTTGGCATCATCTCAACGGTAAGGAAGGCGGAAGAACCAATATGGGGAAGATTGGTCTCCTCAGCCTTGGAAGGCAACCAATCTACGGGAGACAATCCTAATTCAAACCTACTGGAGCTCACAACCTCATTAGTAACTTGATCAGGGGGTTAAACCTCTGATCCCCCTAACCAATCTTCAACTAAAGCATGGAAAGTAAACGCACGGAATTAACTACCCCAGGTGGTATCAAATCCACCTCCGCGGTCGGAGGTGTTAGTGGGCCTTTGGAGTCTGGGGAGCCCACACCAACATGCTTTAAGGACGGGTCGGAGCGTCCTGGAACCACTAACAGCAAGATCAGACATAAACAACAGAACTACTTCGCCACACTGAACATCAACTCGCTACTTAAGATAGGCAAACTGAAGCATTTAACAGACACTTTGACTAATCACAAGATACTGCTCACAGCAATACAGGAAACCAGATATACTGATGAACATGCCTTTGACTCCCAAGGCTACCGTATTTTCAAAGGAAAGGTAGGACGTAGGAGAATGAAGAACGTACCACACCTGGGGACTGGTTTTATTGTAAGCCATAAGATACTGGATTCAGTTATTGACTTCAGCTCTCTCAATAGTCGAGTGTCTTTAATAACCTTCCGGTGCACAAACAAGGTCTACACTGTAGCAAATGTCCATGCACCCATCAATGAGGACAATAAGCGTAACCCTGAAAATACTGACAAGTTTTGGGAAGATCTAGAGAACATCATATGCAAGGTCCGAGAGCGTCATACCATCATCTTACTCGGTGACTTCAACGCCCAGCTAGGGAAAGAACGCAAGTACAGAGACATTGTGGGAGATTTCCCGGCCCACACAAGGACAAATAGGAATGGAGAGCGCCTAGTAGGACTTTGTAAGGCCTTCAACTTGGTAATGAAATCAACGGCTTTCAAGAGACTGCCAAGGAAGCAAAAGACCTGGACATCACCTAACTGTCTCTTGGGAGAATTCCAAATAGACCATGTTGCCATCTCAAAGAAGTCCCATAGAGAGATCCAGAATGATCGAGTGTTAAGAGGAGCAAATTTGGACTCCGACCACTATCTCTCCAAGGTCAAGCTAAGATTTCTACCTCGGAATACTAAAAAAACAAAGTCACACAAACTTACTAAGTTTGATTTAGAAAAACTTTCAAATTGCAACCAGTTCACGGAGAAAATGGAAACCCTGGAATGTAAAACCTGGGATGAAGTGAGGGAGAACCTAGTGAAAGTTGCCACGGAGATTGCGCCATTACTGAAGCAGAAGAAGCATGCCTGGTGGACGACTACCTGTGATGAAGCGGTGACACAGAGACAAGCAGCCTGGCTTAAGTGGAACTCACAGAAGACACAAAACAACAGGGATAAGTTCATAGAGCAACGAAAGTTAACTGCCAGGACCATCCAACAAGTAAAACGGCAGTTCACAAAAGGACCAACTGACTCAGTTGGATGACGATTTCAAGAAGAACAACACCAGAAATTTCTACAGAGGCTTTAAACGGAACCTCAGCCGTTATAATCCTCCCAGCCTCCACTTCAGAGGACCGGATGGACAGATAGCCTATAATGATATGGACAATTGCCACCTTCTGGCCAAGTACTTCGAGAATCTCCTTAACTGTGAATCACCTGACACATTCTTCACTTATCAAGACACCATCAGGCAACCAAACTCTCAACCACCAACCAAAGAAGAAGTGATAGACATCATCAAGTCCTTGAAAAACAACAAAGCATCAGGTGAAGACTCAATTGTAGCGGAACTATGGAAACAGGCTGGGAATAGGACTACAGGCAAGTTGACAGAAATCTTCCATGACATTTGGGAGACTGAAACATTGCCTAGTGACTGGACCTCTGCTTTGATTCATCCCTTACATAAAAAAGGAGACTTGACCGACATCAACAACTATCGAGGAATCTCGTTAGTACCTGTGACATACAAGATCTTTTCTAAGGCCTTATTAAACAGAGCTGAACCCCAGCTAGACCCTCGACTAGGAGAATACCAGGCAGGATTTAGAAAAGGACGCTCTTGTACGGAACAGATACTGAACTTGAAATCAGTGCTACGGCAAGCAAAAATGGCTAGTAAGAAATATGTCATCATTTTTGTTGATTTTAAGAAGGCGTATGATTCGGTTGACAGACCTACTCTCATGAAGATCCTGCAAGAACTAGGACTAGACGAGAAGATACATAACCTTATCCAACAGACTTTAAAGAACACCATGTCACGAGTGAAGTTCAGAGGAACCCTCTCTGAAAGTTTTGAAATTAAGTCAGGAGTAAGACAGGGAGACGGTCTCTCACCTCTCCTCCTTAACTGTGCCCTGGAAAAGGTGATAAGGGAGTGGCGAAAGGAGCTAACTAGTCAGGGGGTACCAAGTGGTATCACTTTGGGACACAAGTGCAATGGGCTCAGTGTTGATTGCCTGGCATTTGCCGACGACCTGGCACTTCTATCGCATTCAATAAAAACGTCTGTGAAACAACTTAATGTTCTCATGCAACAAGCAGCTAAGGTAGGACTATATGTGTCACTTGAAAAAACACAGTACATCACAAACATCAGTGAATCTCCTTGTACACTGCATTTGGACCAGGGAGAGATCAAGAAAACTGACAGATATAAGTACCTAGGAGAATGGCTTGAACCGAATCTCTCGGAAGTAAGGGCATTATCAACTCGAGTTATCAACTAACCAAGAACACATATAATAAGAAGTGTCTCCCCCGAAAGACTAAAATGAGACACTACCAGACAGTTATACGTCCTGAAGCCTTATATGCATCAGAATGTCTAGTATTCAACCGGAAGGGACTCACGGACAAACTCGAAGTACAGGAGAGAAAGATAATGAGGAAGATATTGGGACCTGTTAAGGAAGGTAGTGAATACAGAAGGCGGCCTAATCAAGAGCTCTACACGTATTGTGAAAGAATCACGGATGTTGTTGGAAAACGACGTCTAGCATTTTATGGACACGTCTACAGGATGCATCCTACCAGGTTGACCAATCAGCTCCTCGGTTACTGGCAAAAGCGGAAGACCAAGTCACCATGGTTGTGGGAAGTGAGCAAAGATCTGCAAGAACTTGGAGGGACAGAAAGAGTCTTAAAAGACCGGACATCTCTCAGGAAGATGCTTCAGCAATTGAGGTTCCAGGACAAACCGCCAAGAAAGAAAACAGGTGCCCTCTGGACCCAGCAGAGGAGGGAACAACACAGCCAGAGGATGCGCAACTACTGGGCAAACATCAAAGCCCACTCCAAATGTAACAGTTGAACGTCGTGGTCCATAGATGGCCTATTCGAAACAAGAAGAAGAAGATAATATAATATAATATAATTTTATTTTTTATGTGCATTTATTACTTTTATTTTATTTTAAAATATTCAATTAAATTAAGATTAAAAAATAAAATCAAGTAAAACTTAGAGTATTCATATATAATTTAAAAAAAATAAAGTTAAAAATACAAGAAAGTAAAATATTAACGAAGTTAAAAATTGAAAATAAAATTAAAAATAAAAGAAATTTAAAATTTAAAAATTTAAATTAAAATTAAAAAAAAAGAATTAAGTTAAATATAAATCAAAATCTAAATCTTAATCTAAATTTAAATCTAAATCTTAATCTAAATATATATCTAAATCTAAATCTAAATCTACTGTAAATCTGAATCAAAAACAGAAAACAAAAACCGGAAAACAGAAACTATTACTAAGATACAGTGCAATAAAATTAAGTGAAATAATATGAAACAAAATAAACGTCTTCTTCTTCTTAGCGTTTTCCGGCTGGTGCAGGGTCCGCTGTTCTGACCATGACTCGCTATTTTGCACGATCTTGAGCATCTTGTGGTCTTAAGTGGCGATTTTTCAAATCAGCATTTACTTTGTCGTGCACGTGGACGTTGTCCATTAATTTCAAAGGAGGACGTGAAATAGTTAACTCTTCCAGGTGTGGCACGTTGGACGTAACCATACCGTTGGAGCCGCTTTTCCCGTGTCTTCTCAGTGACGGGTGCGACGCCCATTTTCTGGCGAACGGTTTCGTTTTTGACATGCTGTATGCGTGTGATGCCCATTGACCAACGGAGCATACGCATTTCCATACTGTGTAATTGGCGATCCGTAGCTTTGACAGATAGAACATTCAACACTGTAACAGGACATACTACCACGCGGTAAATTTCGGACTTCAGATTGAGTGCCATCCATTTGTCGCAGAGTACGCTTGTGACTTCCCTCCTTCTCAGCCTTGCTACCATTATTCTACTGCGCACTTCATCACTTATCCAACCATCAAACTGCTGCGGTGGCATCTAGTAGCCAAGTTCACGGCTAGGAGTCGTTGACGGTAGTATTTGGTAGCAAAAGTAGGAACTTGAAATTGATCGTCTGCGGTACCTACCTGAATTACAGATAACACACACTAATACAGCCATCAAAATTAACACCGGTTATCAGACTTATTCAACACACACCCAAAGTACACGGGGCTACATTACCGCGTTTTCGCAGCCCCTAATCTGAGGAATCAACCAACCAAACTGTAAGCGAGATCCTAAATACCTAGATATTCTGATCTTCATTATTGTCTCTCCATCAAATTGGATGGAGCCAATGCTGGAGATGGATTCCAGGTATTCAGTTGGTTTTTTTTTTTTTTTTCATTTAGTCTAAGACCGTATTGTGAGAGGGGACAGTTCTAATTTTCAATTTGACACTGCAGGCCTCTTTTGGTGGCAGCAAGTGCGACATCATCTGCATATAAGAGAGTCCAAGGCACCCTCCTTTGCAGGTCTCGTGTAATTTTATCCATGATCAGTATAAATAGCAAGTGGTACAGTGCTGATCCTTGGTGTACACCGACATTCACTGCAAAACTCTCGGAGATGCCGACTGCACAACGTACACAACGTGTAGTGTTCATGTACAACATCTTGATCCAATTGATAAGCATTTCTGGTACACCACGTTCACGAAGTGCATACCAGATTATACGGTGGGTAACACGGTCGAAAGCCTTTTCAAGATCTAGGAAGGCAATATGCAGTGGTAGTTGTTTCTCTCGATGCTTTTCAATGAGCATTCCGGCAGCGAAGATTGCATCGGTTGTTCCAGCACTCTTGATATAGCCACACTGGTTGGTACTGATGTTGACGGGTTCATGCAGACTTCGATCAAGGATTATCTCAAAGGTCTTCATTGCGTGCGACAGTAGACGAATTGGACGGCATTTTGCACAGTCTTCTAGATCACAATTTTGCTTATAGATAGGCATAGTGATGCTGGTAGCCCAATCACTAGGAACAGAGCCTGAGTCCACTATGGTATTGAATACGTTGGTCAGCTAATTTATTACAGGTTCTTGTATTTCTTGCATCTTCCAAAGGTATGCTGGAAGGTCATCTGGTCCTAGCGCTTTGACGTTCTTCATACTCTTGATAGCGTCGCTCACTTTCTCTGATGTGATGTGAAATATAGGACATTCTGGAATAGAAGGATGATGTAACTCGATGTAGGATATCTCTTTGAAGTGTTGTTGCCAACGTTTGAGGATATCCTGTTTGTCAGGTAATTCTTGGTCGTTTAATCACATATAGTGCTCAATATCCTGTGTTGTATACTAGAGCCGACCGTTCTACCTATTCCACCAACTAAACTATAATAAAGAGAAATAAGATAAAATGAAACGAACTATGAGTAAGCCTATATAATACAATAACATGAATTGAAGTGAAACAAAATAAAAATAAACTAAACTAAAATAGAATGAAATAAGATGAATTAAGTAAAATATGAATTAAATTTTACGGTAAAATAATATAAAATCAAATAATAACAAGCAACAAGAGACAAAGGATGATATATTAGTAGGTTAATAATTTTTTTAATATATTGAATTAAATACTAAAGATGATGCGCCCATGTTTACAATGTGGATAGAAATGCTTATTTGCTTTTGAAAAATTAACTTTCTACTCCACACGAATATTCTGCTACAGGTGTGCACAAGCATATATGTTCAAGCGACGGCAAAGGGAGTCAGATTTGCAACGGAAAGAATATTTCTGGTGGTCTTCTATTCAACCGTTGCTTAGTCTGTAAGGTATAACCTATGTTATCGTTTACAGCAGCTTATTGTGATGTGAACTATCGTCTAAAACATGGTGAATCTGGTTGCGATATGCATAGTGTACATATGATAATGCTGATGATATGTGCTGCCCTAGTTAGATCCAGATCAAATAAGTTCAGTGCACGTGTCAGTGTGTTCAGATTTCAGGTCACAAGCTAGACACTGTTATTCAATTCTTAATGGCATACAGCAAATAATTCATTTCTGGACACAAGTTCCTTATAAATATATATCATTCTGGCACTTTGTACCATCACTATCCATTTTAAACACATTGCTTATCGAGTTGAAGGCTGAGCGATCGCGCGGACTTCAGAGAAGGAAGTGGTATAGCAAAGCAGTGAAGCGAACAATACCATTAATTTGTTCCCGTTCCTCATTTATATTCCATTGCTATCCGGTCTTTTTTATTGCTGGTGGTAAATATTGACCGCTCATTGCACCATTTGTACGCTTTTAGAACGATCACCTCGAGTCAAATTATTCAAATACTAAAGGAAATATACACTGCACAGTATTTTCCTAAGCATATCCCCAACACGGATTCAGAATTGGTGTTAGTGGGCTCTGTTCCAATGGCCAGAATATAGCTCATAATAGGTGAAGACGGTAAGTTGGAGAGTTCCAGCCATATTTACTGTGGGGTCCTTAACCAGGCAATAATTTACTGATTTTTCTTATTTAATACATTTGACTTGGCCCCACGGTCAAAACATTCCACTTCGGATTACAGTCGATCCCACCAATAAATAAATAACAAAATAAACAAGATGTTCAGTAAAGAACATATAGCCTACTTTCTCCTAAATGCATGGGTATAGTTTGTCCTTTGTCCTTTTCAAGGAGTATAATTGAATGCTGGTTGTAGTAGCTTGTTGAAAATCCACGTGCTACACGGATATTAAACATGAATATGAGGTGCCCTTGCTAGTGCTACCTCCTTAAAACATGTCATTCAATTCTATTTCACCGTGTTTGAATTGATATGGGAAATCGATTTGTACACATGCATGGCCGCTATCTGCAAACTATTGGGCTGATGACCTTGTAGTTCAGTCAAAAGATGCTTCCTACTAAAAGGTATGTTGTTGCAAAATTTGGTGGAGATCAAATGATTACGTTGGTCGTAATTTGATTTAAGCTTTTAACATTTGAGTGGCCGCCATTCCGTTTCCGTCAAGATGGCGGTGATATAAAACATGACACTGAGGTTCCCTTTACTGATGCTACGTCTGTACCAAATTTCATTCAATTCGGTTTCAGCGTGTTTGAATTGTTAGGGGGAATCGATTTGCACACATACATGGCCACCATATGCAAACTGTTGGACTGATGACCTTGTGGGTTGGTCAATGAACGCTTCTTACATAAAGGTATGTTGTTGCAAAATTTGGTAGAAATCAGATGATTAGGTTGGTCGTAATTTGATTTAAGCTTTGAACATTTGGGTGGCCACCATTACGTTTCCGTCAAGATGGCGGCAATATAAAATATGACATTGAGGTGCTATTTGCTAGTGCTACCTCTGTACCAAATTTCGTTCAATTCGGTTTCACCGTGTTCGAATTGATAGGGGGGGGGGACAGACATTCCGAGTACACACTCTCTCACACACACACACACACACACACACTCACACACAGACACACACACAGACAGACACACAATTTTTGGCTCTGTGTAGATCTCATGACTACTTTAATTTTTTGCAAAAATCGAAAGTGGGCTAATAAATAAGTAGGTGGGCCCTTGGTCGGTTGGAGTCAAGTTGAACCCCTGGACAGTAGGGTAGGTTTCTTAATTTGTTAATGTTTGACCGTTCGTTTTTATTAGAATGTCCTTCTAGTTAGTAACAAGTAAACAAATCACAGTTCAATATCAAAAACAATTATTGAAATTAATACATCACCATTTAATGATTACCAAAATAACGTTCTAATCTGGTGTTTACAATAAAAATAAGGTTAAATAACCTAACTTAACCTAACCTCCCTTTACCTAACCTAACATAAACTCGCTTAACCTTGCCTAACCTCACGTAACCTGACCTAACCTAACTTATCCTAACCTTACCTAACCTAACCTAACTAACCTAGTCTAACCTCACCTAACCAAATCTAACCTAATATCACCTATCATAACCTAACCGAACTTAACCTTAGCTAACCTAACCTAACCTAACCTAACCTCACCTAACCTAACCTGACCTATCTAACCTAACCTCACCTAACCTAACTTCACCTTGCCTAACCTAAATTCATCTTACCTAACATATCTTCACCTTACCTAACCTAACCTCATCTAACCACACCTCACCTACCTAACCTAACCTAACTTCACCTTATCCAACCTAACCTAACCGAACCAAATCTCACCTACTTAACCTAACCTAAGTTCACCTAACCTAATCTAACTTAACCTAGGGTTGACGGTTATTCGCTGAATAATGTTTTAACCTCGGGCCCAACTCCACTACTGTGGGCAGTTGGTCCAAATCGGGCCTCCCTCCAAGATGACCTTCCAACCAATATTTTTATGGTTTCCACTAACCATGAGCTCAAGTGAACATCACCCCTTCAGAGATTTTGAATTAAATAAAATGAATTATCTGAAATGCGTGTCATTTCTTTATTATTATTGGAATTAAACACAATGTGTACAGAATTATTACATAACAGATATCATTGACATTCGCCCTTTGCATAGTGCGAGAGTGGCATTGTTCTTTGTGTACATTCAAATAGGTGATACTGTGTGCAGGATTGGTTGCAGAGTTCACAGCTGCATTGACTGTCGGTGCTGTGGTAACCTTTCCTGTTGCAGATATAATGGTGGACGCCGTGTATTGCTCCTCGGGTGTAGAGGTGTCGTAAGTCATAGCCGGCTGATCTCCATTCCTTCTCCTTCATGGCTGGGGTGCGGTAGAAATCGGGGTCTTTTTCTGTTGATTTCTGGGCTCTTTCTTCCAGGAACATGCATGCTTGTGTTTGAATCAGGTTGTGTTTTAATATTAGGTCTTCTATAAATGTTTTTGTTCCCACCAGTTGTTAAAATAATCTGGTTGGGGCGTACTTCGATACGCACAGGGTTTTCTTGCGTGTCATTTCTTGCAATCACCGAGCGCTTTTCAAATCCGATGCTCAAACTGACTCAAGGCCTGAGTCCTAAATGGACACAATAGAGTATCTTTATTAACAACAAAAGTAGAATATTGGTACCTGCATAGAGAGGAAATAATGCAGAGGGAGTTCTTTCTTCCCGCCGCAAAGAAATGCTACGGTGTGCTTCATATAAGAGACGAAGCGCAATGTTCACACTCCTAGTGGAAGCCAGGCAGAGTGTACCAAAAACCTGCTGATGAGTTCAACTTGGTGCCCTTCAGTGAAATCCAGCAACTGACACGGTTTAAACCAAGGAGATTTAATGGAGTTTAATAACTTATGTGACAATTTGACATTCTGTAAAATGTTCTTCATGGTCAGATAAAATCAATATTCCGCACCTCAAAACAACATCAATCATCAATGTTCTTCAGTCGGTCAACACGTATAAGGAAATCCTATTATCCTGGTAAGTGGACATCATTAGTCTTATACGTTTTGACCAACTGAAGAATAGCTTCTAACAAGATAACTCTTAAAAACATTCTTCGTATGATTTCTCTATTTTCTTAGATGATGATAATAATAATAATAATAATCATCCAGAGTCCCAACTGGTTCAAGGTCTCAGTCCAAAATGGGCTCAAAAGTATATCTTTATTAGCAACAAAGCTGGCTTTATTATTATTAATATTATTATTATTATTTATTATTATTATTATTACTATCGTTCTGCAGCGGAAAAACAACGACTTGAAGCTGAGGTTGCTCCAATAACGCCGGACAATAGGGTTGGAATTATGCTGAGGAACGAGCTCAGCTGGGATACGGTCACTTTCTTTGTTAAGGTGGTCCTTCGTCAGAAGAAGTCGGATGAGGACTTGTTCGATTTATTTGATTAAGTTTGCGATCCGCGGGCTATGAATTAAGAAGTAAGATGGTGCTTGTGAAGCAAAGAAAATGGCTCCATCCTGAAGTAATACGAAAGTGGTCCCGGGATGGGTTTTGTCAAGAGGACAGGGTGTGGTTTTTTAGTGGGTAGGAATCCCACACTCTTGAGGAGTGCGGACCCTTCTCAAGGTCTTATCCAAGATTTTTCCACTTCCCTCGTAAAAAAATATATTATTATTATTATTATTATTATTATTATTATTATTATTGTTCAATTATTCGATTATCACATGTCTCATTCCACATGGCTGAGTTTATGTTTATTATGTTCTATAATAATGAAACTACTAAACTATGGGTAATGTTGAGTAATGGCAACCGGTGCAGTCAGTGCCTGTAGATGCTGCGAAAGGTGGTACTCCTAAGGTACCTGGTGCTGACCACGCAAATTGAGGAGAGCAATGACAAACTACCTGACTCCTTAGCTTCCCTAGTACACCTCATTATTACACCTTGCATTTCGGCAAATTATTAACCTTCTATGTTTTCGTGGCTTTTATCTCACGATCATAACCTACGGAGCCTCCTTTTACCGTGGAATCCGATCCAGTGCGCATGATATTTCACCTCAAGAATCCCACGTGTTATGACGAGGAAAGGAACCTGGTTCACCTTGGCGAGAGCCAAGCCTCTTGACCGCTGAGACATCATGACCCATGTAACGCAGCTCCCCTTGAAATAATAGTGAGCAATGTTTGAATAATGAGCCCATCTAAGGTTGTTTTTCAAGTTTTTTTCTTTTGGATATAAAAGGAAATAATAACATTCTCCTGATTATTCAACCTAGAAAATTCATGTGCATGATAGTTCCTGCTTTACATAACAAGTTGTAATTATAAATGAAGGGTATTTTAAAGCTTTGTTGATCTGGCACCCCTTGGTAACTTTAATATGTAGATTGTGAGCGTGAAGCAGAATAATAATTCCCTTCAGGGACGAGCAGTGTAATAAAATCCAACGCTATTCATAAAGTTAGCATTGTGGGTGAGCTGAGAAAATATTACTGCCCATCCTTTGTGCACAATGGCATGCGTTTTGAAATATTTCACGTCGCTACTTCTGGTAACCGAGTGGAGCCGAGCCGAGCCCAGGTAGACAGCTTAATGATAGATATCCGCTACAGAAAGCGAGCTCTCGATTGTGTACACGCAGCTTTATCTTACATTCACCATTCTCTTCATCGCAAACGATCTATTCAATATGTACAAAGAAAGATTAAGTTTCGTCTGTATGTTCCTTAGAGCGATATTTAGCTTAGTTAGTTGATTTACGAGGCGGCAAGTAGAGCATGCAGCAGTGTGTATGTGCATACATGAATTGAATGACTACTCTTGGTAGCTACCACTTTTCTAATCAAAATTCGTTGAGTGTTGACAAAGTGTTTTCAACGCTACAGATTCCTCACTTTGTAATCAAAATCACACGGATTAAGATCAGGAGAATATGGTGGTTATCAATATTACTTTTGGTAATCCCATTACACTCCACGGCAGTACAACGGGAAACAGCTTAACGAATTGCATGTGCATATCGTACGGTGTCTGAACCTGTGATTCTCATAGTAGTAAGAGTAGCTCCTATTGACTTACTAGTCTTAGAAAGGCAAGATATCTGGCGTACCCAAGGGAAGCTGGGAAAGAGACGGGCCCAGGAACTAGCTGTCAGCCACGGAATGGATCAATGTCAACAGAAATGGGAAGATGATTCCCGAGGGAAATAGACGAAAAAGAGACTGATAGTCAGTCTGAAAGACTGGACTTCATATCATTGTAAATGCTATCAGCCGAGTACCAAGAAGGCAGTGTGAGAACAGAGTTTCATGATTCGTAACGTAACGCCAGAGCTCAGCGTAACGACGAAGTCGACAAGATCATTTAAAATGATCGGCTGCTACATCGTACTATGACGTCACACACTTCAGTGCATTCTCGGTACATTTCGTCCCGTCTCCGTAACGTAACGCCAGAACTCAGCGTAACGACGAAGTCGACAAGATCATTTAAAATGATAAAAACTGATACCATCCCTAGCTTGCTGGGTCGATCGGAATCATGGTGAAATGAACTCTTACCTCACATAGTTCTTGACAGGTCATGGATACTTCCGAAAATTCATCCACAGAATAGAGCGGTGTGTATCCCCACTGCAATCATATCGATGACGTACTTCACAGTTTCTTAGTGTGTGGCCATTGGCTGCCACAAAGGAGATGCTTGAAAGCTGAGCAGGGATAACTGACTCCAGACAACATCGTGCAGGTTATGCTGCATAATCAAGAATCCTGGAAAGTACTTTGCGTCAATAGAAGAGGGATCTAGATGCTTATGGTTATGAGCGATGGTAAAGGAGAATTGAAAGAAAAGGAAGAACCATAAGAGGCTTGACGCACGTCACTACCCTGAAGTAATGCTAGAGTGGTTCCGACACGGAGACACACGTCCTGGGAGAAGAGTTTGTGGTTTTTAGTGGGTAAGAATCAAACACACTTGTGGAGTGAGGACCCCCACAAGTGTCTCAGGCAATATTTTCCACATTCCCTCGTACCAAACAAGAAGTTCCGTGACGAACAAAAGAGCCTACTTTCCTCGAAATGTAAGATTCATTCCAATGATTAATCTATATGGACCTAATTAGAATAATGACGAAATTGAGTTTCTAATTTGTTCGAAATATAACTGGCATAATGCAGCCTAATAGAGCACTACAGTTGGCAGCCCTGGTGACTGAATATATTCATAGTTCTATCTCTTAAGGTACAGAATTCAAAATTTGGTTGAAGTCCAATGGATAGCATGGACGTTGCATGTAGTTAGATATTGGACTTATCAGCGCGCGTAAAATCATGTTGGCAACAATGTCATCATGTGTTGCTCAGAAATAATCTGAACTATTATGATCTATTGTTGTGCCAATTTTGGATGAAATCGATTTATTTGTATAGAAGTTACATGTATTTTAAAATTGGACCAACCAGTAAGCTTAGAATCATGATGGAAGCACTGACGTGTATTAGTTACTCCAAATTAATCTAGAATGTAAGGTACTATACGTGTGCAAAGTTTAGATCTGTTGGCTTGAATACTTTCTGATATATTGATATTAGGGTAAAAAATAGAGACATCATTTATTAACAGTTGGCAGCCCAGGTTGCTCTTAAGAATACGCATAGTCATATCTGTTATAGTACACATAGCACATACGAAATTTGGTTGAAATTCAATTCATAGTATAGAAGTTAATGTATTTCAAAAAAGGAAAAATAGCTGCAAACGACTGGCATTGAGAGCACTATCACTTTCAGAGTGGCGTACGTACTGCATGCTCCTTCCAGTGACGGTATCACACACTTTGAATACGTATGCCGGTACAGTAAATGCTCAGTGGTGGTACATTTTCACGAGATCGAAAATAAAATTTGACAATATTTATAAAATAACCTCTGTATGAGTGATAGTATGCTATGTGTGTGTCTCCTCCCAATATTAACTTCCGAATGGTTTGCTCAAAATGCTATGGCAATGTTTGTGGTAGTGCAAATCTTACTTAAGAATACCTGTGCCCGACTTTCACGAAATTTTGAGGATATCAGTAATGCCAACTGCGAATGCTGCACATTTGAACTAGGAGAGCTCATCTCAATATCAATAGACTAATCACTCAATTCAATCGCGGCAATCGTTTTGGCAGTCGCTCTTGGGGTCCGGGTTAAATTGGCGGCTATGCCAAGAAATTTTAATTTTGGTGTGAGGGCTGGAACAGGGTACACTTAGCCTCGTGAGGCAAAACTGAGAAGAAGAAGGTTCGATTCCCACCTCAGCCATCCTGGAAGTGGATTTCTGTGGTTTCATCCACTTCTACTCCTTGCAAATGCTGGGAAGGTTCCTAGCTTAAGACCATGACCGCCTCCTGCCCAATCCTATCCCCAACTTACAAACACACGCACTAGTAACTTACAGCCATCAAAATAACACAGGTTATTACACACACACTCACAAATAATTAACTTAATTTAAAGCCACGGCAGCTTAGTTTCCAACCCTAGTCTCAATTGATTTCAAATGCACACACTAATAGCTATCGCAATGACAAGTTATAAGACACATTCTACACACATCCTAGTACACGCCCTTGCATTGAGTCAAAGTCCACGACTGTAACTTAATGTGGGCTATATGACCGTGACGTCGGAGCCCCTAAAATAAGCAACAACTACAAAATCACTTCCAGTAATATCTTTAGTGGTGTAAGTTCTCCTCGCTGAGATTCAATTTCGCCATTATCGGAACAATCAGTGTTACTTGACCAACTTTGACAGTCCAACTTGTGAAAAATTTGAACCGCTCTCCCATTCAATCCAAATTTTATAGAATACACGTCATCCCAACGAACGTACATTTCTAATTAATCATTTGTTGGTTGTTATTAGCCCCAGCTTTTAAAAGGAGTTTGACTAACATTTACGGTCCAACATGAGTAACATTTGCAGTAGTTACTTTATTTAAGGGTCTGCGACACCTTGACCATCAGATTCACGCACTAGGTGTGCATCTGGTTCATGTAGCCCCTAGTACTGGTGTGTGTGGGTGTGTGTGAATTTTGTATGTCATTGTGATTGATGCAAGTCCAAGAATTCTCGGCAATGATCGCCGATGCTATCCGACAGACAATAGGGTCAACAGCGTCATCAGAGCCTCGAACGCCAAAGTTCACAATGCAACCGTATCGTGCTGTGATGGTCCCAATTTGTGACCAGAACGAAATAATTTTATATATTTTATTATTATTATTATTATTATTATTATTATTATTATTATTATTATTATTATTATTATTATTATTATTATTATTATTATTATTATTATCAATATTTTTTAAGTTTACATTTACCATTTATTAGTTATTATGTTAACTAATATATTTATATCTATTATTATGCGGTAATGTAGAATATTATGGCAATTGAAAGGATTTGGAGCGATACACATTATATTTGAAATATGTTAAGACGCTTGACTGAATATTATTTCTGAAGAAAATTCGAACAAGAGAAGAAAGAGGGTTGTTCACAGAAGGGCGGCGTATTCACGGCTTCTTGGAAATGACATAAATAGACACTTATGTCTGTCACATCAAGTATTCTACCAATATACAAATCATACTAAGAAGGGATTCTAAGAAGACTTACCACTAACAATGCTGGGCCGATGAATGAGTCCTTTGCAACTTTATACTAAAGGTGGGCTGGACCTCCGGAGAATTGCTACAAAGAAGTATTGTCATTGTTGATATGTGAAAGGCCTGCTTATATCGCCTAGCGACTTCTGAAGAGGGGTCAGACACGTGCTTTACCTGGGAACGTTATATATATGACGGCCGCCCAAATGGATTATTATTATTGAATTGCTGGAGAAGAGAGAAGGATGCTGAGTGGAGCTGAGGAATCGAACTTGTAGCGAGATGGAGTCTATAACGCAGTTCTAAACTAGACAGTTGACTATTAAGTATGTGAATTTGATAAGACATTCTGTCTCATCAAACTGTGACATGGTTGTGTACGAGGCTATTTTCACAGGGATGATTTTTGGAATTTATTCCGTCATCCACATATAAATTAATTACTTTGAGGATGATCAGGGCCATCTGGAACTCTCTACGCAACAATCCAACTACAAAGATCTTCAATGCGGTGAGCGATGTAAACAGTTATACTCCAGTCAAATCAGAAGGCTATCATGCTTATTAAATTCAATATGTTCTATTCAATTAACTCAGTATACTCCAATTTCCAATCAAGACCCATAATACAAGTAAATTCAGTAGATTCTTTAATTTAAATTTATTATTATTATTATCTTTAGTATTTTATATTTTGTTTTTATATATTAAATTCATTTTAAATTCAAATGTGACTGGTTTCCTTTAGTAGCTAGAAATTACTATAGGCAACACCATACTCCTGAACTAATTATCGTAAGGTTAGATTACGTAAGTTTCACTACGGCTGGAGATAGGAATTTCGATGCTCTACCTCTGTGTAACCGAGGTTTAATATATTATTTTGATCATGATATATATAAATGATCTGGCGCCCTGGCAATACATATGATACTACACAGTATGTACTTTTTTAGTGAAGCTGACAACAATACAGATACACTATTAGATTAATACACAATTAAATGTTTCATTTTGATCACCCAAAAGTGGGCGACTATTTAAATATTAACCTTTTTTTTTAACATTATTCTTATTAACAGTAATCAAGTTTAAATATCTCTGTAACACATTACAAATGACGCCCAACTAGCGGAGCGCTTTTCCTATTATTAATAGAACCCCATTAAGCTCTCCCAAAAGTTAACAACCCATTACAAATGGCGCCCAACGTGGGGAACGAAAACCTAACGATATTTACGGAAGGAGTGTGTGTAATTTCAGTGCAAATTGTCAGTGATTTTGGGGGAAAATGAAGTGAATTAGTGTATTATTAGTGATTGATTTTGGGGGAAAGTGAGGTGAATTTTGGAACGATAAACTTTATACGGTGTACTTCGAGATGGCGGATGAGGAACAAAGGAAATTGAGGAGTAGGGGTTAAGGCGAGAAAGCTAATTATACGAAAGTTGATAGTGGTACTGAGGCTGAGAGTGTAGAGGATTATACCAAGATGTCGGAGGTAAATCTTGAGAGTAATCCTGAGAATAATCCCGAGGTTAACCCTGAGACGAATATAGAGGTACATCCTGAAATAAATCGTGAGACTAGTGGAGGGAAGGAGAAACAAAAGCCTGTGGATATTTCGGAAAACAAATTAGATGAGATCATGCGAATGTTTCTGGAGATGAATAGGCAAAATCGGGAGATGAGTAGGGAGATGAGAGAGGAGATAAGCAAGGCAATAGACAAGAAGCTAGAAGATAGCAATAAAAATAATCAGGAGATGAGGAGGCAGATGAGAGAGGAAATAAGTAGGCAAAATCAGGAGATGAGTAGGCAGATGACAGAGGAAATAAGTAGGCAAAATCAGGAGAAGAGTAGGGAGATAAGAGAAGCGATAAGTAAAGATAATAAAGAAATTAATCTGAAGCTAGACAAGGTGGAAAAGGTGAATGAGGAGTTAAATAAAAAGTATGAGAGGATTAAGGAGAATATGTCAGAATTCAAAGAAATAATAAGAAAGGAATTGCAAAGTGAGTTAAAGAAAACCATAGCTGAAGTTAGGATAGAAGTAGGGGAAAAGTTTGAAGTTATAGGCAAGAAAGTAGAAGAGATTAATCAAGAGGTAAGGGAAAGAGTAGAAGACGTGAAGGTAGAGATTATGGAACGTAGCAAGAAAGAAGAGATGAAGGTTAAAGACAAGATAGGAATAGAAGTAGGAAAAATAAAGAAAGTGATAAACACTCAAGAGATAAAAATGCAAAAAATTATAGAGGAACAAAATAGGCAGACAAGGGAAGAAGTCAGAGCCTATATAAAGGAAGTCAATATGAAGTTAACAGAGATAGAGAAGTGTGCGTTAAGGCACAGTCAGAAAGACATAATTATTGAACAAGGAAAGGAGAAAGCTGAGATAAGTAATCCAAAGCATAGGAAGAAAAAGCACAAGCAGAGCGCGATGGTGGAGGAAATGGCGGAGAGAGATAGTGTAGAAGACGAAAGAAGGACGGATATAGAAGAAAGCAGAAGCAAAAAGCAACAGTTAGAAAGGTCGTTAAGCTATAGTAGTGGAGAAGTGAAGGAAAGGCATGAAATTAGTAAGTCCAGAAGTAAAATGAAAGGGGAGAAAATGAAGTTGTTAGAGGAAATAGAGAATATAATGAAAGAGAGTGAGAAAGATTATGAGGTGCAGTGGCGTGCCATAGAAGATAGAATGGGGGAAGTGATAGGGGCAAAGGCGAAATACAGTGTTACTATTGATAAATATAATACGGGGGAGGAAGAAACTATTGTTATGAGGAGAGAAGAGAGCGTAACTATAAATAAATATAGAAGCAAAGAAGAAGGTGATAAGAACTTAAAAATGCCAGATAGGGTAGTTATGTAAGTCGGTATTACTATTTTGAGCGAACCGTATGACCTAAATATCCGTAATGATTTATTAAGTGAATTTATGGATGTATCTAAAGAATCTACCGTTATTAATTTTAACTCAGTGTTAAAATTACAAGTGTTTGGGGCGTGTATCGATACACTTTTTGACAGTGGCTGTCAGGTTTCTGCATCAGTGCAGCATTTTATAATAATAGGAAGGAACATGGTATAAAAATATAGGAAATTCCAATTAGAACTAATATTGTGTTAACGGCGGCGGAAAGATATTTCACATAATTTCTAAACAAGTGGTTGCAGAAATTTTAAAAGAAAGTAAGATAGGAACACAAGTATGCTTTTTTAGTCCAAATCTGATATATTCACTAATTATGGGTTCGGACAGGATGTTGCAACATTCTGCACTGCTATGTTATAAGGAGGGTAATGTTAAATTCAGATGGATGGATAAAGATATGATCATGTCATTTAATAATTGAAGTAAGTTATATGGTGGTTCTAAGAATAGATGTACGCTTGAGGAGGTATTAAAGACTAAAGGAGTCGATATTTGTAGTGAGGTGGTGAGTGGTGAGATTGTAGGAGTATCTCTTGAGAGGGAACCTTGTTTTTTACATTTTTAGGCAGTATGATGGCGAAGGATTATCTAGAGGATTCCTTGCGTGAGGCTGCATTACAGAGTGCGTTAGAGTGTGATCGTGTGGATCGATTGTTGATCGTGTGGATCGAGTGTTGAAGGTGTTGTAAGAGAATATATATATTTGAGAACCGTATTGGATTAGCTAATTGCTACGAACATTCATTATATGTACATGATCATAGTATTTTTGTAGGTCATCGCTACCCCGTGTCTTACAAATTTCAGGAAGCTGTGAGTAGGCAGATTGAGAGCATGTTGCAAGATAAAATTATAGAACCCTATATTAATTAGCCCATATATTAATTCGTTAAGGGTAGTTCCCAAATCAGAAAGGAAAGTAAAGCTATATTGTGATGCCCGTAATTTAAGTAGGCAGATTGAAAGCATGTTGCAAGATACAATTATAGAACCCTATATTAGCCCATATATATATATATTAATTCGTTAAGGGTAGTTCCCAAGTCAGAAAGGAAAATAAAGCTATATTTTGATGCCCGTAATTTAATTATGCAGATTTTGTGAACAGTTAATATTTCAGTAGCTAGGATGGTAATGCAAGGATTTAAAGGAAAGTCATTTTTTGTATTGGAGAAAGTAAATTTTATCGGTCATACGGATTTAGCGAAAGAATGGTAATCTGAAGTAGAAAGAAGTATAATTTTGAGAAATAATGTGAGTAACTACGGGTGATAAAGAGGTGTAATCTTGAGTAGAAAGAGGTGTAATTTTGAGAAATAAAGTAAGTGAATACGGATTCCGCAAAAGAAAGGTAATTTTAAGTAGAAAGAAGTGTAATTTTGAGAAATAAAGTAAGTGAATACGGATTCCGCAAAAGAAAGGTAATTTTAAGTAGAAAGAAGTGTAATTTTGAGAAATAAAGTAAGTGAATACGGATTCCGCGAAAGAAATGTATCATGAGTAATAAGAAGTGAAGTTGATGGTATGTAAGGAAAGTCGCTTAATAATAAGTGAATGATTGTGGTCTGAACGAGCAGGTAATGGCGAGGGTTTGCATCAACCTATGATATTGTGTGTCTTGGAGAGCACAGAGGAAATATAAAGAATAATTTGTCGGCTATAGGCTGGTGTATTTGAGTAGGATATAAATATACATATGTGGGGTAAATTAGCGCACTACATTTGCACTGAACGATGTTGCCTTAGGTAATATAAGCTAATAAAGTTTCATTTTTTTTATAATATGCCTGTGTTACTAGATACATATAATTCCTGAGAGACTGGAGTAGATCTGGTGATTCGCATCACATACCAAGTGTTGTGAAGTGATAAAGTGAATTAATCAGTTGGCAGTCCCACCAACTAGCCATAGTGTATTCAGTTCGACACCAGGCTGAAAATTGAATTCTACGTCCTCAAGATATAAAGCAAAGGTGTATGCCACCCAAATATACATAAGTGCAACGATGACTTATGTCCAAAACAAGAATATAAAAATAAAGGGTATTTTAATGTACATTGTTTACAGGTCGCTTTAATTATGTAAAGAAGAAAGAAAAAGACATTATGAACAATGAATGACTGAAATGATGAGATTTAAAAATATATATACATAAGACTTGAAGGGTATAATTTTTTTGATGTTGGTAATTGCTTTGAAAGGTATAAGTTAATAATGTCGATGTTTGTAATTTCTTTGTAGGGTATAATATTTTATATTTGTACAAGTGTTGAAGAGAAGTATGGTGATATGATTGTTGACATATACCATAATTCTCTGGGGCGAATATGTGATGGTCCCAATTTGTGACCAGAACGAAATAATTTTATATATTTTATTATTATTATTATTATTATTATTATTATTATTATTATTATGATTATCAATATTTTTTAAGTTTACATTTACCATTTATTAGTTATTATGTTAACTAATATATTTATATCTATTATTATGCGGTAATGTAGAATATTATGGCAATTGAAAGGATTTGGAGCGATACACATTATATTTGAAATATGTTAAGACGCTTGACTGAATATTATTTCTGAAGAAAATTCGAACAAGAGAAGAAAGAGGGTTGTTCACAGAAGGGCGGCGTATTCACGGCTCTTTGGAAATGACATAAATAGACACTTATGTCTGTCACATCAAGTATTCTACCAATATACAAATCATACTAAGAAGGGATTCTAAGAAGACTTACCACTAACAATGCTGGGCCGATGAATGAGTCCTTTGCAACTTTATACTAAAGGTGGGCTGGACCTCCGGAGAATTGCTACAAAGAAGTATTGTCATTGTTGATATGTGAAAGGCCTGCTTATATCGCCTAGCGACTTCTAAAGAGGGGTCAGACACGTGCTTTACCTGGGAACGTTATATATATGACGGCCGCCCAAATGGATTATTATTATTGAATTGCTGGAGAAGAGAGAAGGATGCTGAGTGGAGCTGAGGAATCGAACTTGTAGCGAGATGGAGTCTATAACGCAGTTCTAAACTAGACAGTTGACTATTAAGTATGTGAATTTGATAAGACATTCTGTCTCATCAAACTGTGACATGGTTGTGTACGAGGCTATTGTCACAGGGATGATTTTTGGAATTTATTCCGTCATCCACATATAAATTAATTACTTTGAGGATGATCAGGGCCATCTGGAACTCTCTACGCAACAATCCAACTACAAAGATCTTCAATGCGGTGAGCGATGTAAACAGTTATACTCCAGTCAAATCAGAAGGCTATCATGCTTATTAAATTCAATATGTTCTATTCAATTAACTCAGTATACTCCAATTTCCAATCAAGACCCATAATACAAGTAAATTCAGTAGATTCTTTAATTTAAATTTATTATTATTATTATCTTTAGTATTTTATATTTTTTTGCACTTGTTGTTTTTATATATTAAATTCATTTTAAATTCAAATGTGACTGGTTTCCTTTAGTAGCTAGAAATTACTATAAGGCAACACCATACTCCTGAACTAATTATCGTAAGGTTAGATTACGTAAGTTTCACTACGGCTGGAGATAGGAATTTCGATGCTCTACCTCTGTGTAACCGAGGTTTAATATATTATTTTGATCATGATATATATAAATGATCTGGCGCCCTGGCAATACATATGATACTACACAGTATGTACTTTTTTAGTGAAGCTGACAACAATACAGATACACTATTAGATTAATACACAATTAAATGTTTCATTTTGATCACCCAAAAGTGGGCGACTATTTAAATATTAACCTTTTTTTTAACATTATTCTTATTAACAGTAATCAAGTTTAAATATCTCTGTAACACATTACAAATGACGCCCAACTAGCGGAGCGCTGTTCCTATTATTAATAGAACCCCATTAAGCTCTCCCAAAAGTTAACAACCCATTACAGTGCTACCGACGGAGCGACTGGACCCAACTATTTCACCCGCTTTACCTGGGCGCTCAACCTCAGCAAGGTACCCGCGGATCAGCATGCAAACTTAGCACGTGTTTACATGGGATCTGAACTCAATGATGCCCTGAAGATCCTTGTGAGTCCTAATGATCCGGAAACTCTGTCATACAACGAGATTCAATCTAAGCTGAAAGGCCACTTCGATGCCACACGCAACAAGTTTGCCGAGAGCATCAAATTTCGGAGTGTAATGCAGAAGCAAGGAGAAACCATCGCTAGCTTCACCTTAAGACTGCGGCAGGCTGCAACGTTTTGTGAGTATGCGCAGTGGCGTAACTACGGGGACTGATCAGGGGGATCACCCCCCTCCCCCCCCCCCACCAGAGACAAATAATAAAAATAAAATAAAACGTATCAAATGCTATCGAGATCAAAACAAAAACACAAAGCATAAAACCAAAGACAAAAGCAAAAAAATGAAAAAAATCCAAACAAACAAAAATTACAGACACAAATATATAGTCTAATATAAAACGAAAAAGGAAAGAAATAGCTGAAGAAAACATTTGAAAAAATATGCTGTGTCCTATAAAGTGAATAGACCTAGTAAATCGCTCTTCATAGCTTATTAGTTCAGAATTTACTGCGCTCATCCCTCTCCAGAAGCAAATTCTAGTTACGCCACTAAGATAGTATTTCGGTAGGAAGCTGCCGTGGCCTTACGTTAGGTGCGATACCGGTATTGCCTGGAACAGAATTGCGAAACAACGCATAACCACTTATAGGCTTGCTGAGTTACGAATTAAACCCACCGTTACCTTAACCTGGTTTTGCTGCGCGAGTCTGAATGTACCGCGATCTAGTATCCAGATCAGAACTAAATTTCTAGGCATGGTCAGGAATCGAACGTGGACCTGAGAGGTGACAATGAAGCTTGCTAGCTAATACAAAACTAAGTGGTCGAATTAACTCATACAGGCTTAGCATAGTCAAATGTTACTAGAAGACCCGTGCTGCTCTGCAGCATTCACTTCAACAATCCTACAGAGCTTCTGTCCATATTACATTTGCATGTCTTCATGCTAGTGACCTGAACAGACATTTACGGTACCGTCGCTTTTGGGTAAATGATGAAGTAGACTTATCAGATCAAATGTGTGGGTGTCTGCCTGTCCTCTGTGTGTGTGTCCCACTATTTATCCTGCGTAAGCTTAAAAGGCGCACGGACGTCTGGTTCCAGACGCAATTCTGAAAATCCGAGGTGAACAGCTAACTCTAAACACATAAGCCATACTCTTCTCTGAAGAATTAACTCGACACGACTCGGCAGTTTGATGCTGGCTGAAGCTAGGGTGATAGGTCGCTCGCAAGCTCGTAAACTCACTCTGAAGCTAGTAATTTAAATTTCCACTGAATGGAGATTGCTGGAAGAAATGGAAACGTATAAACACTTACAGTGGTCGATGTGGGAGCTGTCGTGGACGTTCATGCAGAACTTTTCATGCTGAACAATTCTCAGAGAATATCGATCTTTTTAACGGTTTACCCAGTGTAAGTTTAAAGGCACATGGACGTTAGGTGATTCTTCAACTCAATTCACTGAAATCGTAAATGCTCGGTTTCTTTTGGTCATACATAAATGTTCTTCTACCTAATCCTTCATCGAGAAATCCTTTACAGAATGGTGAAAACCGCATCAAAATCCATCAAGTTGCTCTCGAGATAACCCGTTACATCCAAGAATTGGGAACTTTGTTTTATACTAAGTAGATAGAGATATCCACACAATTTAAGGCTACAGCGGTTCAATTTGGTGTTTTGTCTACTTATGAACAATGGTATAGATTTAAAATAAAAGATGGGTATCTTATATTTGAATTTAGAGATGTAACTCTTTTTTAACATATAGAGGTGTGCAAATTAATAGAATTAAATAAATAATTTTAATTAGTCATAATAACTTTTATTAAAATCATTTTATTGACCAACTTCTTTTGTTATCATACTTAATAGTGTTTCATCTCCCGTGCAATTACACGTTTTCCCATCAGGGATTGCGCCCGGAAACTTTCAGATTATTGGATCCCGAGGGATATCTGATCAGGGTCCATTTCAATTTTTCATTGACTTTAGAATTCAAGTCAGGTGATTTCAATGCATAGTTCATGAATCTTTGAATAGTTCAATAGCATTCATCAGTTAAAAGACCCCAAATCCCTCCGCTCTAAATTCACACGTAAAGTAGAGTGATGTAATAAAAACGAAATGTGTGGCATTTTGCATTTGCAAGGCTCCTCTGTTAATGGAAATTCTAAAAAACAATTTTAATTTGAGTTTCTTAAATGAAAATATAATTAAGGGTCTTGGTTAAACATTTGAAGTAATTTCATCGCCTTGTAAACATACTTAGTGCAGTAAACCGTGGAAAGTAAAAATGCAATTTTGGAAAACTGACAACGAATCTAATAATTTGCACATCTCTGTAAAGACAGCTACCGCCTGCAACCCTACAGATAGAACAGTAAGTAAATGCGACTGATGAGAAATGAAAAGATAACTCACACAGAAGGAATTAATATTTATTAAGATGTAAATTTGATTGAGTATATCTTTGTTATAGAACTGAGGGAATGAAATAACAGGATGTAGGATAGTAATCACCGATGTAGGACAATAGTATTTTTTTACCATTACAACAGGACAGTTATCGTATTAGGGACGCGGACGTCCTTGTATAAGTGTTATTTAATCTGTGCCCCAATTGCTGAGGTCTGTGCTCCTCCGAAACATTCGTTTCAAAATCCTAATAGTACTTCCTTCCATTCGACATTTGCTCTTCGCTTGCCTTTTGGTTCTATTCGAACTTAGACGTCATGAAAGGATTTTTCTCGCGATAGTGCGACATACACTAAAGTTGTCCGTGGCTAAACATCGGTTGAGATAAGTAAATGCCTACTTGATCTAGTGTTTGACCTTGAGCTTTATTTATAGTTATACAAAAAAGAACGTACTGGAAACTGCCTCCTTTTGAAGGAAAATTGCATAGAAGTATCTGATGGCGTAAGGTCAAGGCGAGGGAGTAGGACATTGCTTCTAACATTTACGCCAGTAATAATTTCCAGGTGTAAGCAATTGTCATGCATCTTCCAAACCAACAGTCTAGTACCGTTCAACAGACCTTGGGTAACATTAATATTTCTCAACAAAATCACAATTGAGCCTTCTTATAGTCGAAGGATTTGAGGTGGCAATCCACTTATGCCTAGGCTGTCTAAAAATTATATTGGGAATTGTAGACGTTCACTCTCATCTTCAGTAATCAAATTATTCATACTGATGTAAGTTCTCGATGATCCTGGGATTAGGTCTAAAACTTTGTCATTGATTTCTTTACAATGTTCATTTTTAGGTGCTAAAATCGCTATTATTGAAAAGCGTGAAATATTTTTCAGCGTGGGACTAATTCTGAATTTTCCCCATCGACGTGAGGGTATTCACCGTTACCAATTTGTATCAAGAAGTTTGCAAAGTCACGTTGATCTGTATCCGCTCACATATTTTTGTTGAGTTTTAACATTTTGAATAATGGCCACAATGGAGAGAACCTTACTGACATTGGACTGATGCTGCTTTAGATGCGTGAGGCATGACAGGCAATACCTGCCTAAAATCTCCACCTAAGATGATATTTCTTTCTCCGAAAGGCACGTTGTTATTCATGATGTCCTTGAGCAACCGATTTACACACATCAACGCGTGCTTATTAGCCATAGGGGCTTCATCCCAGATGATAAGTTTTGCTGAACGAATATAAAAAGCTTCCTTGCTGTTAACTTTTATTCCTGAAACAGAACTTTCATGTGAATGTAGATGTAACTTGAACTGGCTGTGTACAGTGCGCCCCTGAGGTAGTAACATTGCTGCAATACCAGTCCATGCAACAGAAACTACATTTAACCCCAAATTTGTGCAACTGTGCATCAAGCATTGGTAAGGAAATGTTTTCCCGGTGCTCCCTGGACCGTCAATGAAATATGCTTTACTCATCCTTTCATTGCTGTTTTGTACTAACCCCAAATTTCTGTAATTATATTGCCGTTTGGTTTCCATTTGCTTGGTTTATTATCCGACTTAATTGATCCTCATTAAGTTTTGGATAATTCTTTGGTAAATTTTTCTGAGGGAAATTATCAATAATAGCTGGCAATTATAGAGAAGTAATGGGAAGACCATGGAGCTGTAATGTATTAGAAATATGTATAATAGTGAACTGATATGCAATGTTAGGTTCGTGAAACTGCAGATAATCTTCTGATAACGAATTCTTGATAATGTCCCATAACTATCTTACATTTGAAGGGGTCTGAAAGATACATATGTCAGCAAACAATTGTCGTAACTGAGAAGGCATCCGAAGTTGTGACGCTTCTGCCAAACAAAGCTGCCATACTGAACCCATGTACCATGGCCTCAAAGGGAGTCGAATCCATGTATTTTGAGAAAGGAATGAAATAATCATACAGTCTCTAAAGGAACGGAGAGCGATTTCAAGCCAGGATTATAGTCTAACATTGTGCAAGCGCTAGGGCCAGGTGTTCCTAAGATGAGCTCATGCCTCTTGACAATTATAAGGAGCCAGTCATGGATATTATTAGAACGAGTCGAAAGTTTGGACTGTAAGACGAAGAAGCTTGACTCGGAAATTGCCCTTACATTGCAGGAAAATGGCAACCTCGCTGCTGAGTCAGAACAGGAATAATTAAATTTAACCCGTTTACGAGTATAAAAATAAGTAAACAGACACAGTACGGTGAATCATTTTGGATTAGAGATTTTTGTGTAAAGAAAAACCTTGTAATAATAGTCCAGGAAAAAACTGCAAACGCAAGTATACGTCATTGGGGATTCACCGGGACCTAAGGAGTGGGAGAATTAAAAATGAACAGCACCACCCACATAGTTGAGGACGAGAAATTAATTAATATCTCGGAAATGCACGATCGATTGCCAGGCACAGGAAGATTATTTTACGTTTGAAAGACGAGCTTCCTGGAGATATAATTTTTATAATTATGCGACAATTAGTTCAAAAGTTGGTCACGAAAAGGACTAGGATTTTATCTTTTTGTGACTGAAAGGTATAAAACTCCTGGCCTCACCAAGCCAAACATGCAGTCATTTCGACAGCCCGTGAGGGGGCGTTACTCTGTATCACGCCGGAAGAACAGTATTCAAGAGCCCGAGGGGGGCGTTACTCTGCATCAGTACAGCAGTCTACGAGCATTCCGTGAGCGGAAGTGCTGCACCACATCGTATACGCAGTATTCAAGAATCCGTCCAGGGGGACGTTAAGCTGTATCAGACATCGATCCAGAACCTGAGGGAGGTTACTTTGATCACAGTTCGTCGTAGCACGTCTTGAGGTAGGCAGTTCGCGCTACAACTTCGAGTAGTTAATTCAGAAAACACAGTTCGACAAGAGACTCCTGTGGGAGGCTATGTTACAAGTTCGCCGGGTGTAGACCAGTTACGATATAAGTACGCTACGCTGATGGTTAGCAGTTCGAGACTTTGAAGAGTCCTAAATTATAAAGAACATTAAATATACGGACTTTAAAGCAATATCGCCAAAGTAAGATATAGCGATCTGTAGGGAACTTCGAGTTCCAGAAGAACACTAGTTCGATACGGTTACGAAGTTATAAGAACTCCAACAAATAAACGGCGTTATGTCCAGTAAAGACATTGTTAAGGACACTAAGTCCTGTAAAGGACAAGAATAAATAGGAATTACGATCGCGAAAGAAAGAAGTTCTAGCAAAAGGAACTTAGGAACTTAGGTTCGAAACCAGAGGGAAAACGTACTCTAGTGAGAAAACGTCAAAAATTTACGATAGACAGTATACGGTCCTCGAAGGGAGGCCAAGATATAAAAACTATAGGGTACGATAGACAGTGTACGGTCCTCGAAAGGAGGCCAAGATATAGAAACTATAGGGAGCGATAGACCACCATATATAAATAGAGGTGACGGCCAAGTAAAGACATTTATCGCCTAGTTAAAGCAGATAAAGTAAAGCCGAGTAATAGACAATAGAAGCGGTTTTGAGAGACTGAAACCAGTAGTTTCCATTGTAGGAGAGAGAAACTTTGAACGAGTAAAATCACACGTCCAATGCAGGTCGATAGGATTCACATCAGGGATCGTCAACAGCCGACAGAAATCGTCAAAATCGTTGAGATACGCCCGTGTGATAGAAGTGAAGTGTAAATATTGTAAGAAAAAAATAATAAGAGTGTCATTTTAAGTGTTTTAGGTAAAGTGAAAGCGTTTTTATGCAAAGTGATATGTGTTATAATATGTACCAGAGTAATATTTTTTAGTGTTATATTGTGTGTTCTAAACGGATACACCAGTGTATTAGAAATGTTGTCAGTGTTAAATGTAGTGAATATGTGTCAAGAAATTTCTGAGTAAGTCAAGAAGGTGGGCCAAAATGTCACATCAAACGAGAATAAAGGTCAGAAAACGGCCTTAGACATGTGAGTAAAGATTTTCATTATGTTTTGGTGTCGGGAAAAATTTTGTGTACAATTCCACCGGAGTTTTGAGTAGAAGGGATGTTTTTAAAGAAATAATAACTAAATAAGAACGCGATCTGAACGAAAATAAATTTTTAAGAAATAATTATGTGAAAGAATAAATCCTGTAGAGGAAATGCATGGAATAAGATATCAGTGTATTTAATGAAGGTTATAAAAGCAAGCATAATAATAATAATTATAACAAAGATATTTACATAAAGGTAAATTTGAATTATATGAAAGAAATAGCTTTTGAGCTTTTGTAAGGAAAGTAATCATAATAATAACAAGGCAAAGAAATCTAAATAAAGGTTAAATTGAATGATATAAAAATATAGAGCGTTGAAGCCTTAACAAATGTATAAGACATGATGTGAATGCATGTTCTTAAAAATGGAGCGATTTATTGTCAACGGAAAAGGTTAATATAAGAATTGAGATATCTATCAATTGTTACTATGAAAATTATCAGTTCCTTGGAAGGCATTCGGCCGTAAAGTAATGTGTAGCGTAATGGAACGCAATTAAATAAAAGGTCACGCTAGGAACGCGTAAAAGTTAAAGTACTTGGTAAATTACTTATGGAGGGTAGTTGATTGCAGTGAATTGAGATATGTTGTAAGTCCTCTAAATTGTGACGTGGATCACGAGGCCACGTGTGTGTTATATTGAAAAGGGAGCTAATGTATGGTATTATTGAGCGTAGGTCATGTGGACCACGGCCGACCTTAAATCGCGTCTTGTATAAGTCCTCTAATATGGAAATGGTTCCCGAGGCATGTTAAGAGATTCGAACCTAGAATCCTTTTGTTGTTAAAGCCCCTTATTATTCGTCGTTGTATGTGTATTACTCTTCCCAATCAATGAGGACCCTCTCATAATTAATAAATGCCAAGGTTACGAAAGTGGGTTAATGAACCAATATATTGTTGAATGAAAATAAATGTAGTAAAAGCCAAGTCTCCCCAAGGAACTGAAAATAAAATGAATGTTTGTTTTAAAAGCATTGAAGAGAGCTCCAACCGTAGGCTAGGCAGGGAGCCGCACTCCCTGTCATAAATCACGCTCGAGTATAATGGCCTGACCCTCATAGTACGAGGAGGGGTAAAGATCGTTTTGTAAGAAGTGTTAAAGACACCGTGAGTGTTTAAAGTTGTTAATGACCCGGGCGTTGAACCGAGGTCCTTGTAGATTGATATTATCGCTTGCCAGTTCAGATCGTAGTTTTCTTATGGGGTAATGGTCTTATAAGACAAATAAATTAAATAAAAATCCCTATTGTAAGGTAGGGGAGTAAAACAGGGAGACCCCCTCTCACCAAAATTATTCACCTGTTTGCTGGAAAATCAGTTTAGAAAACTGGACTGGGAAGAAAAATATGGCATCAGAATCGATGGGACAAGACTAACCCATTTACGGTTCGCAGACGACATTGTTTTGGTGGCTGAATCAGCGAAAGAGCTGGAACAAATGATAAAAGAATTAGACAAAACAAGTAAAGAAGTGGGCCTTACAATGAACCCAAAGAAAACGAAGCTGATGACCAATGCGTTAGAAGCCCCAATTAATGTGAACGGAGATACACTGGAATATGTTGAAGAATATGTATATCTCGGTCAGAACATGTCATTTTCAAGTCGTTCAGAGAAAGAGGTCAAACGGAGAATAGGACAAGCATGGAAGAGCTTTTGGTCCCTAAAGTTTATACTGGCTGACAAGACCCAAAAACACACTTTAAAGGCTGAAGTTCTGGAAAAATGCGTTATACCGGTGTTACTATATGGTTGCCAAACTTGGGCATTAACATCGAAACAAAGACAAATGATCCAGAGATGTCAACGGAAAACGGAAAGGAAGATACTTCATGTCTCATTGAGAGATAGAATACGGAACGAAGATTTAAGAAGGAGAACCGGCATGAAAGACGCTATGACATTAGCAGACCAGCTCAAATGGAGATGGGGTGGACATGTAGCGAGATTAGATCCTAACCGATGGACGTACAAAATGACGATGTGGGACCCAAGAACAGGAAGACGAAACGTTGGGAGACAAAGAATCAGATGGGCAGACTGGTTCGTAAAATGGGGAGGAAAACAATGGACAAGAACAGCGAAGATGAGGCAGGAGTGGAAAGACCTAGGGAGACTCGCATGCAGTGACCAATAAAACAATGCATCAACTAGAAAGACACCGTTCAGTGGGCATGCAGCAAAGCGGTACATATCTCTGGTGTGCAATAAAGGCTTCTCACAGAGCGGTGACCTCAAGAAGCACACTGTTGTTCATACTGGAGTGAAGTAATACACTTGTAGCACATGTGAGAAGTCATTTGCATGGCAGACAGAACTAATGGAACATTGTCTCGCGCTCTAATTTTAAGGAAACATCATCGTGTTCACTAGGGAAAATAACCTTACTGCATCACAAGGAATTCAAAAGGTTCAACTATCTTGCGAAACACTTGTTAATTCGTTCCGGGACCACATGTGCACAACATAGTGAATTATTTGTGGGATGTTAAAGAACGTGTATAGGTATCTGCATCCAAACTAGATGTTAAAACTCCACCGGTAAGGTTTTGTATTGCATTTTAAAAAGACCTATTTGAAACGGTTCAATATACGTAGATTTTACTGAAGAGTGAAGACTTGGCAGTTTCTGTCATTGTTCAAGTGCTTAGACAGGGTAAGCTTTGTGCTTAGTGGCAATGGGAAGCTCCCAGATATTGGTTGATGGCTATTATGATTTCCGTAATACTAATGGATATTTGAGGCCTTGATATCGCCAGACTCAGAAATGAAGATTGTTGTAGCGAATGTTATGCCATCGTAATATAATTTACTTAATCTTTAATCAGCTGCACATCTATATAGAAGGCCCAATCAGAAAGAATAACCCTGAATGCTCCTCAGGACTTGCTCACCTGATGAGTTAAAACTGAGCAATTCCCTGCAAAGCAGGAGGCCATAGCCCTTATGGGATTTGTAAGGCTATTTATTTATTTTATTTATTTATTTATTGTAAGGTTGGATGGAAAATGAGGAATCCACGAGTTTTGTGAAGATAACTTGATTCGGGAGTAATCATAGTTTTTTACTTTGTCAAGTAATCTTTATAACTCTGGAGTACACAGATGGTTTCCCGTTCACCGTAGTGAATTTGCAAACTTGAGAGAGATAGTAAATACTGAGAATATGTGAAATTCCCAAATATTGAAGTGAATAATTAACATGTAATTTTAAATGTAATTATATATTTGTTTTGAGGATAAGAAAAGATAAAATAAATTCTTGAGGTGTACAAAAGTATGACACCATTATTATGGGAATGTATCGAGCCAAAGAAGCTCGTAGTTATATGGAACTTTAAGATAAGTACTTTATGGAAGTGAAAATAATCGTGAATTGTTCGTTTTAAAGAAAACCATGTGTTTTAATTTAATATTTGTTTTATTTTTATGCTATTCCTTGTTCACTTTGGACAAGTAGAATGATATTGGTCAGTAGTTTATTTGTTTTATTGTTTGTAGCGCCATAATTTTGATTAATTAAATGTGTTAAACTAGGAGTTGATTTTGTTGTTATTTTTGCAAGTGTATCCTCTATTTAATCCAAAATATGTAAGTCACAGAGTGGGAGAACTTACCGCAGCCCCGAAAAATCCCGAATTGAGCAATGCTGGCATACTGTGATTTGCATATTTCTTGCTGCAAGGGCACAGGGTGGTGAATAGAAGTACTGTGCTTGGATTAATAATTAGAGGAACACTAAAGACGGTCGATTCATGTAAATGTAAAGTAATGATAGGAGTAGCTACAACGTATAATGTTAACTGACCGCATGGGTCCCTAGAAACTCACACCGAGCAGCCCTGGATTAAACAACCCCCTACCACTCTTTTTTCATGGCGCCCAACGTGGGGCCTGTATGATTTTATCATACACCTAATAAATCTTATTTTTCATGGCGCCCAGTACGCAGGGATGAGTTTTCCTAGGGAAAACCCGAGTTTTCTCGAAAAATCAAAATTTTCATTTTTTTAAAAAATGGTTTTTGGAAAATTTGAATTTTAAATACTTCCATAAAGGTCTTTGAGTTTAAAAAAGATATCAAAAGGGTACGGTGTAGTAAAAACCCGTACCAAAGTAAAAATTTTAAAGAAATTGGGACACAATGGTTCAGATTACTATCTCTCAAGCATGTTCTAGCGATGTGGCATGAGTGGCCCACTATATTCTAATATGATGTCATTAAGTGAAGAGAGGCGGAGGCTCTCAGAGAATGTAAGGGTAAAGAGTTAAGATAAAGGTAAAACTACAGATGTTAAGAAGTGCCTGAGGGAGCATTTTAATAAAGAGATGGAGGAAATGATAAAGATAAATAATGAAGAATGGGAGGCCAAGAAGGCAGAAAGTAAAGCCAGAGAGAGTCAAGAGAACCTCCAAATAGATGATAAAGAGTACCCAAATAAGGAAATTGTAAAGGTTTCTGTAGAAAGCATGCGTGCACCTGGAGGCATAGTTACACGAAGAGAAGGTAACATGTCTGCAGACAACAGGGTAACAAATGAGCTTTTAGAGCTCCAAAAGGAAAAAGAAAATTGTAAACCGATTCCAAGGAAGAATGTAATTAGTACAGAGGATAACAATAGTAAAGGTAATTCCAAGTCTCACGTAGCAATGCAGGGTCAGGTAGGCTCGGAAAACGAAGGGAAAAAGAACGATAGTCTTTGCGTTCAGGATCAGGAAAATGTAGAAATGGCGACTTGGGATGAAGTAAAAGAATTCTTGGATATAATTAGGGAAATGTGGAATGAGCATGAGAAGATGGATGACGAACTTTGGGAATTAAAAGATTTAAATTCAAGAGTGAAAGAAGGAATTGAGGAACAAAGAGAAAGTAATTCCGAGGAAATAAAGAAGATATCTGAGCTCCGTGAAAGGGCAAGTAAAAATTGGTATACAATACCCAAACAGGAATTAGAGGAATTGTACAAAGAAATCCCTAAAGTTAAAGATTCATTAAGAGAAACAAAGAAGAAATTTGCGGAACGTATGGTGAAAGAAGGAAAAATGGAATTAGCTTCGTGGGAACAGATAAAGACATTTGCGGGGGAAATTAATGAGATAAGGGAAAAATGATCGGAGGTACATGATAAATTGAATCACATTTGGTGGAATACCTTTTATCAAAAGCCAAAAGAAGGAGATTACGTGCAGGAACAGAAAAAATGGATAGGAAAAGAAAAGAGTAAGATGCATCAGTTCACAATGAGCATGTATGAAGAACAAGATATAATAACTGTTCAGGAGTTAGCTGAATTGAGAAAGGTTAAGATTCCGGAATACGAAGAAATATTAGAAGCCATCCAAAAGAAATATAAGGAATACATGTTGGAGCAGAATCGTCAGGCAAATGAAATAGTTGCCCAAGATGAAAAACAAGCCGAAATTGAAGAAGAAAAAGAAGTCACTGTGCCAGAGGAGCCCAAAATTGATATTAGAGAAGAAAAAGGAGAAATAGAAATCGTAATAACTCCAGTGGAGACTGAGAACAACCTTGAGATCCTTCCTGAAGAAGATGTGGAGACTCAAGAGGAAATAGTAATTCCAGACCAGGAGGACAGCCAAAATGAAAACGAGCTGCGAAGTGAAGAGAATCATTTTGATGAAAAGGATGAGCAGGAAGATCAAGAAATAATCTCAGAACAAGAGATAATAACAGAGATGAAAGTTGAAGAGATGGAAATAATAATTCCTGAAGAAATGAAAAAGGTAAAGGAAACCATAATAGAAACTATCGTCGAAGCACCGATAGAAACAGAGGTTCAAGATGTCATAGAAATTGAAGAAGAAAACTCAGAAGAAAGTCCTGAGGATAAGGAAGATAAGATACGAATCAACAAAGAAAAGGAACAGTTGAAAGCACAGATTCTTGAGTTAATGATGAAATATCAAGAATATCAACAAAAGGAAAGAGAAATGGAAAGAGGTCCAAACACGAGCCAAGAAAACCTCAAAGGAAAAGATGAGAGTGCTGGAGATAATGAAAAGAAGGAAGGAGATGCCTTTGAAGAAAATCAGGAAAGAGGAAAACCGCCATTGGTAGTCGGTTTACCAGGAAATAGATACCCAATGGAAAGTAAGAAGGGAAGAGATACAAGGTACGATGACTTAGAGAAAGAGGATGCCCAGGCATATTTCAGCTGGAAGCTCCGTAAAAAGAAAAGGAATGAAAGAAAGGAAAAATGGAAGAAGGGAGATAGAAGAAGAGCACGTTTATGGACAAGGATGAAAGGAAGACGGAGATGGTTCATAAAGCAAAAGAGATACAGAGTGTGGAAAAGAAGGAATAAAACTTATATAGAAATAAGAAAACGAGAGAATATGGAATGTAAGGAAAGAAGAGAAGAGGGAGAAAGAGTAAGGGATGAAGAGAGTCAGAAAGATGCTGAGATCATAAAGAAAATAGAGCATTATATTAGAGCCATAGAAAGATGTGAAGGAAATGAAGAAAGAACGATGCATTGTTTAAAACAATTGTATAACTTACCGATAAATGTTCAGCATCTGGAGAAAACAGGAATTGGCAAGGTTGTAAATGGTATGAGAAAAAGAAACGGTTTGGTAGGAGATGTATCCCGAGCCTTGATAAAACTTTGGAAGGAAATGGTAATGGAAGACCAAAGTAATGAAGAAGAGTGCGAAAGTGAAGAATCAGAAAGAGATACTATGGAAATAGAAGATGATGAAAGTGAGGAAGAAGAATTCGAAGGTGAAGAGAAAGAAAGTGAGGAGATGGAAACAGAAGAAAATGAGAATGAAGAAGAAGAAGAAGAAGAAGAAGACGAAGAACAAGAGATGGTAGGATATGAAAGTATGGAATTGACAAATACCATCATTTATTATCAGAAAGCCATTGAAAGGTGTATGGGGAATGAAAATGTTTTGTTATATTGCCTAAGCATGTTAAAACATTTACCCATAACTGTTCGACAGTTAATAGAAACAAATGTTGTAGAGACAGTTGAAAGTATTCACGAACAAGGAGGGGATGTGAATATACGAGCTCAAGAGTTGCTTATAAAATGGGAAAATGAAATGATAGAAGATTTAAGAGCAGGAGGAGAAGAAGTTATGGAAATGGGAGATATGCTCGAGGAAGACAATGAGGAAGAATCGGAAGAAGAAGAAGAGAATGAGGAAGAAGAACAAGGAGGAGTAATAACAGTTGGAGACGTAAGGTGGAGGCACAAAGGATAAGAAGAGAATGATTCCATTGGAACCAACGGGTAAAGCCCTATGCAACCATTAAAGAATAAGAGAAATAAAATTAATTTTGTTTGAAATACCATCTCAAAAAGAGATGAGGAAGGTGTAGAAAACCAAAAAGAGTCAGGTGAGGTTAGACCGAGCTCTTAAGAATTAAATGAAATTTTACAGACTTGAGGAGTCTGACAATAATAAGGATGAAGTTACGGGTAAAGCCAGTTGCACCCGTAATGCATTAAAAGAAGGTCATTAAGTTGACAATATGTAATGAGGATAGAGAAACAGACCGACAAGAAGTCCGTCTTACGAAAAGAGAAAAGAAACAAAATGGTTTGACTCAAGTGTGGGAGTGCACACCTGACTAGAGGAAGACTAACAAAACACCCGAACGTGACAAGAAATTTATGACCCTGAAGTGTAGTCGACCACTAGAGGAATGAATGAATGAATGGGACCTTTAAGAAAGACCCATACAAATATAAACCAGAGAGGAAGGAAACTTTAAAGGAATAAAGAAACAAAAAGTACGGAGAACGTTATGATGGCTTCGACTATTAAAGGAAAAATAAGATTTTTATAAATAATTAAAATAAATTTCCTAAAAATTTTTCAAAAATTTATTAACCTAAGGAGGGGTGAGATGAACCCATGTACCATGGCCTCAAAGGGAGTCGAATCCATGTATTTTGAGAAAGGAATGAAATAATCATACAGTCTCTAAAGGAACGGAGAGAGATTTCAAGCCAGGATTATAGTCTAACATTGTGCAAGCGCTAGGGCCAGGTGTTCCTAAGATGAGCTCATGCCTCTTGACAATTATAAGGAGCCAGTCATGGATATTATTAGAACGAGTCGAAAGTTTGGACTGTAAGACGAAGAAGCTTGACTCGGAAATTGCCCTTACATTGCAGGAAAATGGCAACCTCGCTGCTGAGTCAGAACAGGAATAATTAAATTTAACCCGTTTACGAGTATAAAAATAAGTAAACAGACACAGTACGGTGAATCATTTTGGATTAGAGATTTTTGTGTAAAGAAAAACCTTGTAATAATAGTCCAGGAAAAAACTGCAAACGCAAGTATACGTCATTGGGGATTCACCGGGACCTAAGGAGTGGGAAAATTAAAAATGAACAGCACCACCCACACAGTTGAGGACGAGAAATTAATTAATATCTCGGAAATGCACGATCGATTTCCAGGCACAGGAAGATTATTTTACGTTTGAAAGACGAGCTTCCTGGAGATATAATTTTTATAATTATGCGACAATTAGTTCAAAAGTTGGTCACGAAAAGGACGAGGATTTTATCTTTTTGTGACTGAAAGGTATAAAACTCCTGGCCTCACCAAGCCAAACATGCAGTCATTTCGACAGCCCGTGAGGGGGCGTTACTCTGTATCACGCCGGAAGAACAGTATTCAAGAGCCCGAGGGGGGCGTTACTCTGCATCAGTACAGCAGTCTACGAGCATTCCGTGAGCGGAAGTGCTGCACCACATCGTATACGCAGTATTCAAGAATCCGTCCAGGGGGACGTTAAGCTGTATCAGACATCGATCCAGAACCTGAGGGAGGTTACTTTGATCACAGTTCGTCGTAGCACGTCTTGAGGTAGGCAGTTCGCGCTACAACTTCGAGTAGTTAATTCAGAAAACACAGTTCGACAAGAGACTCCTGTGGGAGGCTATGTTACAAGTTCGCCGGGTGTAGACCAGTTACGATATAAGTACGCTACGCTGATGGTTAGCAGTTCGAGACTTTGAAGAGTCCTAAATTATAAAGAACATTAAATATACGGACTTTAAAGCAATATCGCCAAAGTAAGATATAGCGATCAGTAGGGAACTTCGAGTTCCAGAAGAACACTAGTTCGATACGGTTACGAAGTTATAAGAACTCCAACAAATAAACGGCGTTATGTCCAGTAAAGACATTGTTAAGGACACTAAGTCCTGTAAAGGACAAGAATAAATAGGAATTACGATCGCGAAAGAAAGAAGTTCTAGCAAAAGGAACTTAGGAACTTAGGTTCGAAACCAGAGGGAAAACGTACTCTAGTGAGAAAACGTCAAAAATTTACGATAGACAGTATACGGTCCTCGAAGGGAGGCCAAGATATAAAAACTATAGGGTACGATAGACAGTGTACGGTCCTCGAAAGGAGGCCAAGATATAGAAACTATAGGGAGCGATAGACCACCATATATAAATAGAGGTGACGGCCAAGTAAAGACATTTATCGCCTAGTTAAAGCAGATAAAGTAAAGCCGAGTAATAGGCAATAGAAGCGGTTTTGAGAGACTGAAACCAGTAGTTTCCATTGTAGGAGAGAGAAACTTTGAACGAGTAAAATCACACGTCCAATGCAGGTCGATAGGATTCACATCAGGGATCGTCAGCAGCCGACAGAAATCGTCAAAATCGTTGAGATACGCCCGTGTGATAGAAGTGAAGTGTAAATATTGTAAGAAAAAAATAATAAGAGTGTCATTTTAAGTGTTTTAGGTAAAGTGAAAGCGTTTTTATGCAAAGTGATATGTGTTATAATATGTACCAGAGTAATATTTTTTAGTGTTATATTGTGTGTTCTAAACGGATACACCAGTGTATTAGAAATGTTGTCAGTGTTAAATGTAGCGAATATGTGTCAAGAAATTTCTGAGTAAGTCAAGAAGGTGGGCCAAAATGTCACATCAAACGAGAATAAAGGTCAGAAAACGGCCTTAGACATGTGAGTAAAGATTTTCATTATGTTTTGGTGTCGGGAAAAATTTTGTGTACAATTCCACCGGAGTTTTGAGTAGAAGGGATGTTTTTAAAGAAATAATAACTAAATAAGAACGCGATCTGAACGAAAATAAAGTTTTAAGAAATAATTATGTGAAAGAATAAATCCTGTAGAGGAAATGCATGGAATAAAATGTCAGTGTATTTAATGAATGTTATAAAAGCAAGCATAATAATAATAATTATAACAAAGATATTTACATAAAGGTAAATTTGAATTATATGAAAGAAATAGCTTTTGAGCTTTTGTAAGGAATGTAATCATAATAATAACAAGGTAAAGAAATCTAAATAAAGGTTAAATTGAATGATATAAAAATATAGAGCGTTGAAGCCTTAACAAATGTATAAGACATGATGTGAATGCATGTTCTTAAAAATGGAGCGATTTATTGTCAATGGAAAAGATTAATATAAGAATTGAGATATGTATCAATTGTTACTATGAAAATTATCTGTTCTTTGGAAGGCATTCGGCCGTAAAGTAATGTGTAGCGTAATGGAACGCAATTAAATAAAAGGTCACGCTAGGAACGCGTAAAAGTTAAAGTACTTGGTAAATTACTTATGGAGGGTAGTTGATTGCAGTGAATTGAGATATGTTGTAAGTCTTCTAAATTGTGACGTGGATCACGAGGCCATGTGTGTGTTATATTGAAAAGGGAGCTAATGTATGGTATTATTGAGCGTAGGTCATGTGGGCCACGGCCGACCTTAAATCGCGTCTTGTATATGTCCTCTAATATGGAAATGGTTCCCGAGGCATGTTAAGAGATTCGAACCTAGAATCCTTTTGTTATTAAAGCCCCTTATTATTCGTCGTTGTATGTGTATTACTCTTCCCAATCAATGAGGACCCTCTCATAATTAATAAATGCCAAGGTTACGAAAGTGGGTTAATGAACCAATATATTGTTGAATGAAAATAAGTGTTGTAAAAGCCAAGTCTCCCCAAGGAACTGAAAATAAAATGAATGTTTGTTTTAAAAGCATTGAAGAGAGCTCCAACCGTAGGCTAGGCAGGGAGCCGCACTCCCTGTCATAAATCACGCTCGAGTATAATGGCCTGACCCTCATAGTACGAGGAGGGGTAAAGATCGTTTTGTAAGAAGTGTTAAAGACACCGTGAGTGTTTAAAGTTGTTAATGACCCGGGCGTTGAACCGAGGTCCTTGTAGATTGATATTATCACTTGCCAGTTCAGATCGTAGTTTTCTTATGGGATAATGGTCTTATAAGACAAATAAATTAAATAAAAATCCCTATTGTAAGGTTGGATGGAAAATGAGGAATCCACGAGTTTTGTTAAGATAACTAGATTCGGGAGTAATCATAGTTTTTGACTTTGTCTAGTAATCTTTATAACTCTGGAGTACACAGATGGTTTCCCGATCACCGTAGTGAATTTGCAAACTTGAGAGAGATAGTAAATACTGAGAATATGTGAAATGCCCAAATATTGAAGTGAATAATTAACATGTAATTTTAAATGTAATTATATATTTGTTTTGAGGATAAGAAAAGATAAAATAAATTCTTGAGGTGTACAAAAGTATGACACCATTATTATGGGAATGTATCGAGCCAAAGAAGCTCGTAGTTATATGGAACTTTAAGATAAGTACTTTATGGAAGTGAAAATAATCGTGAATTGTTCGTTTTAAAGAAAACCATGTGTTTTAATTTAATATTTGTTTTATTTTTATGCTATTCCTTGTTCACTTTGGACAAGTAGAATGATATTGGTCAGTAGTTTATTTGTTTTATTGTTTGTAGCGCCATAATTTTGATTAATTAAATGTGTTAAAATAGGAGTTGATTTTGTTGTTATTTTTGCAAGTGTATCCTCTATTTAATCCAAAATATGTAAGTCACAGAGTGGGAGAACTTACCGCAGCCCCGAAAAATCCCGAATTGAGCAATGCTGGCATACTGTGATTAGCATATTTCTTGCTGCAAGGGCACAATACAGAATTGGCAATCAGCAAACCTCGCTCCTTAGCTGTTTCTTTAAAAGTAGAATAGACAACTGCTTTGTATGTTCGTAGATCCTAGAAGCTGGTAGCACCTGTGACGTGAAGCAATAACAGGCGTAAATAATACCTTTCTGTTTCTGTAGGCGAAACATTATACATTCTGCCTATAGTATTTGAAACATTTTGTCTTTTTTGCCACTGGCAGTTGCTCTTATGTACTGGTGTTCAGGATATATATACGGACTTCTGGCTTGCGAATCTTCATTTAACTTGAACCACGCTTGTAATTCCATGTTGCGCAACTGTGCTTGGAGTAAAATATCAGGAGCGTTGTCATTTTTAAAATAGATATTTTGCAAGTTTGGCAAGTTAACTGGTAATCGCACGATAGAATGTGACTGTTCATGCATGTAAAATGAAAATATACTGAATGCGGCTCCTGTTGCATCAACATATCAAGCATTTAGGAAAGAAGTAATTTCATCGTAGTTCACCGTTTCGCCTTCAGGACATATTTTAACAATGCATCAGTCATGACTTTTATACGCATACTTGTGGATTTTAATATATAAGATACTTGTGGATGTATTTAACACTCCGAACACTTGAGCATATTTCAACATTAATATGAGCTTGCAAGTAAAGTAAAAAGATGTTCAGTAAAGAACATATAGCCTACTTTCTCCTAAATGCATGGGTATTGTTATAACTCTTTGTCCTTTTCAAGGAGTATGATTGAATGTTGGTTGTAGTAGCTTGTTGAAATACAACGTGCTATAGGGATATTAAACATGAATATGAGGTGCCCTTTGCTAGTGCTACCTCTGTACCAAATTTCGTTCAATTCGGTTTCGCCGTGTTTGAATTGATAGGGGGAATCGATTTGCACACATACTTAGCCACCATCTGCAAACTATTGGGCTGATGTTCTTGCAGTTTGGTCAGAATATGTTTCCCACATAAAGATATGGTGTTGCAAAATTTGGTAGAGACTAGATTATTAGGTTGGTCGTAATTACATTTTAGCTTTTAACATTTGGGTGGCCGCGATTACGTTTCCGTCAAGATAGCGGTGATATAAAACATGACACTGAGGTGCCTCTTGCTAGTGCTACCTCTGTACCAAATTTCGTTCATTCGGTTCCACCGTGTTCGAATTAATAGGGGGAATCAATTTTGACATAAAGATGGCCGCCATCCGCAAACTATTAGGCTAATGACCTATTAGATTGGTCAAAGGATGCTCCCTCCATAAAGGTATGTTGTTGCAAAGTTTGGTAGAGATCGAATGGTTATGTTAGTCGTAATTTGATTTAAGCTTTAAACATTTGTGTGGCCGCTATTACGTTTCTGTCAACATGGCGGCGATATTAATCATGACACTGAGATGCCCTTTGCTAGTGCTATCTCTGTACCAAATTTCGTTCCATTCTGTTTCACCGTATTTGAATTAATAGGGGGAATCGATTCTGACACAAAGATGGCCGCCATCCGCAAACTATTAGGCGAATGACCTATTAGATTGGTCAAAGGATGCTCCCTCCATAAAGGTATGTAGTTGCAAAATTTGGTTGAGATCGGATGATTAGGTTAATCGTAATTTTATTTAAGCTTTGAACATTCGTGTGGCCGCCATTACGTTTCAGTCAAGACGGCGGCGATATAAAACATGACACTGAGGTGCCCTTTGCTAGTGCTACCTCTGTACCAAATTTCGTTCCATTAGGTTCCTCCGTGTTCGAATTAATAGGGGGAATCAATTTTGACATAAAGATGGCCGCCATCCGCAAACTATTACGCTAATAACCTATTAGATTGGTCAAAGGATGCTCCCTCCAAAAAGGTATGTTGTTGCAAAGTTTGGTAGAGATCGGATGGTTATGTTAGTCGTAATTTAACTTAAGCTTTGAACATTTGTGTGGCCGCCATTACGTTTCCGTCAAGATGGCGGCGATATAAAACATGACACTGAGGTGCCTTTTGTTAGTACTACCTCTGTACCAAATTTCGTTCCATTCGGTTGCACCGTTTTCGAATTAATAGGGGGAATCGATTTTCACTCAAAGATGGCCGCCATCCGTAAACTATTACGCTGATGACCTATTGGTTTGGTCAAAGGATGCTCCCCCCATAAAGGTATGTTGTTGCAAAATTTGGTAGAGATCGGATGATCAGGTTAGTCGTAATTTGATTTAAGCTTTGAACATTTGTGAGGCCGCCATTACGTTTCCGTCAGGATGGCGGCGATATAAAACATGACACTGAGGTGTCCTTTGCTAGTGCTACCTTTGTACCAAATTTCGTTCAATTCGCATTCACCGTGTTCGAATTGATAGGGGGGGACAGACATTCAGAGTACACACACTCACACACACACAGACACACACAGACTCACACACACACATACACACACACAGACAGACACACATTTTTCGCCCTGTGTTGATCTCATAAGTCTACTTTCATTTTTTGCAAAAATCGAAAGTAGGCTAAAAATGGATTGTAGGGAACAATGAATCGACTATCGATTTCAATGTCAATGCCTCGAATTGTTTGTTTAATAATCCGTCCTTTATTTCAAAGATCCGCGAGGACCATGTACCATATGACGCCTTACCAACTCGTCTAGTGCTTCATCCTCGAGATCTGGTATTTCGGCTGACACCACACTGTCAATGTCCGAAATTTCTCGAAACTTACGATCTTCCGTTAATGTTAAGAGTAAATGGATGTGCGGGAGACCTCGTTTTTGAAATTTCACTGTATATAGATATGCTTTTAAGCCTCCGTGGCTTAGGCGGCAGCACGCCGGCCTCTCACCACTGAGTCCAAGGTTCAAATCCCGGTCACTCCATGTGAGATCTGTGCTGGACAAAACGGAGGCAGACAGGTTTTTCTCCGGGTACTCCGGTTTTCCCTGTCAACAATTCATTCCAGCAACACTCTCCACTATCATTTCATTTCATCTGTCATTCATTTAATCATTGCCCCAGAGCAGTGCGTCAGGTTTCGGCAGCCGGCACAGTTCATATCCTCGCCGCTAGATGGGGGCTTCACTCATTCCATTCCTGACCCGGTCGGAGACTGGAAGCAGGTTGTGGATTTTCATTTTATAGATATGCTTTTACCGAAAATTTCCTGAACATTTATCAATCGTAGCAATTCCTTTACTTTGCAATGGAAAACTCTCACTTCAATATCAGGCCTATTATTAGTCGTTTCGCAGAGATGAATGCTGTTAAGTATTTATGGCCAGCCTGCATTATAGGTGAATGTAATGAATAAATATGGCGTTTCAAACTTCCTCACTATCGCCATCGCATCCTGATAATTTTGCAATATTTTCCTTGGGCTACCTGTAAAAGAAGATGGTTAAACTACAATACGACCGACTCTGAGAATTTCATTTCATGCTCCTACATGCAAGGCGTCTGCTCAACCGGCATATGTATCAACTCATAACTTCGTTTGTTGATGACGTATATATTTTAACCGGTCACCTTCCATACGACAGTAGTAATCCACGAATAAATATCCATTTTTCAAACTTGAGCAGCGACAACTATCTCAACATGACCTCCATGAACACCATTCATAGACATATACATTTTGTAATCATCGCTCGTATTGATAGCAGTTTCGTACATATCGCTGTTGCCAACAACAAAGGAAGAATAATTATTCCACTTGTCTGTAACATGTTTTAAAATTCGCTTTCTAACCTGAGTAAATAAACTATGATTGTAGTACTCAAAATATTCCAATGACCTGAACAGACAATTACCGTCACCTTTAATCTTTGTTGTTTGAGTCTTCAGTCTTTTGACTGGTTTGATGTAGCACTCCATGCCTCCCTGTCCTGAGCTAATCGTTTCATCTCTACATAGCTACCACACCTTACATCCGAGGCAATCTGTTTAACATATTCTAACCTTGGTCTACCCCTACAGTTCTTGTCCTCGACCCTTCCTTCCATAACTAAGCTTGCTATTCCTGGATGTCTTAGTATGTGTCCTACTAACCTATCTTTTCTCTTCATTAACAGTCGCCAGAAACATCTCCCCTCTCCCACTCGTCTTAATACCTCTTCGTTTGTAACCCTATCTAGCCATCTGATCTTCATAATTCTCCTGTAGCACCAGATTTCAAATGCTTCAATTCTCCTCTTTTCTGCTGCACCAATAGTCCAAGTTTCACTTCCAAAGAGCGCCACGCTCCAGACAAAGGCTTTCAAAAATGACTTCCTAATACCTAAATCTATATTCGATGTCAACAGATTCCTTTTTTGTAGAAATGCTTTCCTTGCCTGAGCCAACCTACTTTTTATATCCTCTTTGCTTCGTCCATCATTGGTTATTTTGCTTCCTAAGTAACAGAAGTTTCTTACTTCCTTCAGCTTTTCACCTGCCAAATTAATGTCCATAGAGGTTTCTGATTTATTTCGGCTGCATTCTAGTATTTTTGTTTTACAATTATTAATTTCATCATGTACTCTTTCCGTAAGATGGAGTCCATACCATTCAAAAATTCATTCAAATCCTCAGGCTTATCGGCCAAGATGACGATGTCATCAGCAAATCTCAGAGTTGAAATTATTTCTCCTTGAATCTTCACTCCCTCTTTAAATTTTTCTCTACTTTCCTTCATTGCTTGTTCAATGTAAAGATTGAAAAGTATGGGTGATAAGTTGCAGCCTTTCCTAACACCTTTCTGAATATCAGCTTCTCTCACATGTCCTTCAGCTCGAATGACTGCTGTCTGGTTTCTGCATAGATTGTAGATCACCCTCCTATCCCTGTACGTAATTCCATTAGATTTCAAAATGTCAAACAATTTAGTCCAATCAACGTTATCAAAAGCCTTTTCTAAGTCTACAAATGCCATGAACGTTCTCTTATCTATCCTTATTCTTTCTTCCAAAATCAGCCTAAGACTTAGTACAGCTTCCCTTGTTCCTACATTTCTCCTGAAACCAAACTGGTCTTCATCCAACTCCCTTTCTATCTGGCTTTCAATCCTCATATAAATTATTCTAGACAGGATCTTTGAAGCATGAGTAATCAAGCTGATTGTACGGTAATCTGCACATCTGTCAGCTCCCACTTTCTTTGGTATAGGGATGATTACATTCTTCTTGAAATCTGCGGGTACCTCACCTGTCTCATAAATCCTACACACCAAGTGAAATAACCTGATCAGACCTTCATCTCCTATGCAGCGTAGCAACTCAATCGGTATATCGTCTATACCTGGTGCTTTGTTCCTGCTGAAGTCTTCCAATGCTCTATCAAATTCTGATCTCAATATTAAATCTCCTTTCGCATCCTCATCAATTTCCTCCTCCCTTTCCATTACATGATTCTCAATCTCCTTTCCCTTATACAAACTCTCTATGCAAGCTTTCCATCTCTCAACCTTTTCTTCCCTATCTGTTAGAGGCTTTCCATTTGTGTCCTTAATATTACAGCAATTAGTCTTATTTTGCCCCGAATGTATTCTTAATCCTTCGATAAGCTGTGTCTACTATTCCTAATTTCAGGCAATTTTCTATACCTGCACATCTCTCTTTCAACCATTCTTCTTTCGCTTCCTTGCACTTCTTGTTGACCTCATTTCTCAGACAACTGTATTCTGCTTTCCCCTTTTCATCTCTTACCTTCTTGTGTCTCCGCCTTTCATCCATCAATTCTAGTATATCCTGAGTGATCCACGGTTTTCTACATATTCTTTCTTTCCTACCAATGATTTTTTCTGCGTATTTGTTATTTCATTCTTCAAAAGTGCCCATTCGTCTGCAATTGAAGTTTGTTTAGGGTTTTTCATTAGTCCTTCCGTTATACTTTTCTTGAATCTTTCGTTTACATCCTTTACATTCAGTCTGTCTATTGCCCACCTTTTTGGCTTTTGACTTTTCTTCAGCTTCTTCAACTCTATTCTGCATTTCATAACAACCAGATTGTGGTCAGAGTTTATGTCAGCACCAGGATATGTTTTACAATCCAAAATCTGGTTTCGAAACCTCTGCTTGACCACAATGAAGTCGATTTGGTAACGCCCTGTATCTCCTAGTCTCATCCACGTGTATATTCGTCTATTGTGGTTATTGAATAAGGTGTTAGCTATGACCAACTCATGCTCGGTGCAGAATTCCATCAGTCTGCTTCCTCGATCATTCCTTTCACCTAATCCGAAATCTCCTACTATCTTCCCTTCTCTCCCTTTTCCTACCACAGCATTCCAATCTCCCATTACTATAACAGTTTCATCACCCTTGACATACCTCAGAATTTCGTCTATTTCTTCGTAGACCTTTTCAACATCCTCATCATCAGCTTGACTGGTAGGCATATAGACTTGTACCACTGTGGTGCACGTAGGTTTAGTATTGATTTTTGCTACAATAATCCGTTCACTATATTGCTCATAATATTCCACCCGCTGTCCAAGTTTCCTACTCAATATGAGACCAACCCCTGCTTGGCCATTGTATGATTTAGTGCTTATAACCCTATAATCTCCTGACAAAAAGTCCTGTTCTTCCTGCCAGCGCATTTCACTAATCCCAACCAAATCCAACCTTAACCTATAGCAGACTTCTAACATTCCACGCTCCGTTGCGTGGAATGTCCGATTTCCTCTGTGTCACTTCTGTGATGTTAACCCCCTCTCGAGTTGTCCCCACCCGGAGATCCGAACGGGGGACTAGTTTACCTCCGGATTGAAATTTTACAAGGGAGGAGGCCATCATCACATGTAATTATGCATAGATAGGTGCATATCCTCGGGAATAGCATTACGGCTGTAGTTTCCCGTTGCTTTCAGCCGTGCAGCACGACGCAGCAGAGCCATTATATGGCTTATATTATCAATATCTTAACCGTCTATAAGACTAGTAAAGAATTGATTTATTCTGAAAGGCTGCTACTTCCTTTCAGAATAAGTAAAGAGCAATTCTACTAACAAAAATACTAACCTTCTACTAACAATTAAATACCAAATTTCTACTAACGAAGGAAATAAAACACCTTAAGTTCCACCAACAACAAATACTACCACTAAAACAGTCTGTCATCAGGCACACACACATGCACCCTCACACATCACAGTCTACTGAAACAATGAACTATATCTAATAAAAATGCTACTGCTACCAGACACACTCACAGTCTAATAGAACAATGACCTATATCTAATAAACAAACTAACTACATACATACAACAAAAACTAACTACATACTACATACTAACTACATGTGGTTTAGGTTGAAAACACAAAATGCAATTGAAATTCAAAATACTCACAAACGGTCCACCCCCTATATTGAAATACTTACTAAAAAGCAATTTAGAATGTCAATCCTTACAAAATGCAATCGAGGTTGAAAAACACTCACAAAATGCAACGTAGATCGAAAAGAATGAAGAAGGCAGATATGAAAGGGAAAGAAGAATCCTCCCCTAATGCGCAAGAAAAATAAAAAATAAAAGAGGACTCGGCCTCAAGAACTCCTCGGGGAAGTCACTAATGCCCATGAGGGTATAAACCGCGTATTGTTACATAGGATGTATTACACTTGCTTGCATTTCGAATTTCGTTGTTCCTTGAAGCACTAGTCAAGGAGATCAGATAGCTAATCTCCTTGAACACTAATGTGCTTTATAGCAGAGAAATGAGGAACTTCGTGTTGGCGGAATCTCCCAAGATTAATTTTGCCATTATGAACACGGCCTATTGAATTCAAAAGGGTTCTTTGACATGCCAACATCGTATGACATGCGTGTCGTAAATTTTTGAAGTTCAAATGACATGCTAATACACTATCGTAGGGGTTAAACTGTCAGACGCGAGAATTAAAACATGTTAAAACCAGCTCCAACTCTGTCCAGAAAAGGCATGTACCCCACAAACATTTAAAGGCAGAATGTTGTTCTACCTATAAGTATGTTTTATTATAAGGGCATAGGCCTAGTGGTTTTATAGATATTGCTTAAAGAGGATAGGATGCTTCTATCTGATAATTGATATTAAGATCCATTGTCAATGATCAGCATCCCATGAAGGGAACATACATTCCATATGTGTCAATCCAATCTACAGCCTAAATGACACCAAACTTCCTTTTCTGGAGACCATAAGGAGTTACAGTATATTGATATCTGTCATACGTCACAGATTGTTACATGGAGACGGCCGCGTGGCTCAGCGGTAACTTTTTCGCCTGCTGTTTCCAAGGTTCCAGGATCAAATCCTGGCGCAGTCAGCTGGCATTTCAGGGTGCGCAAATATAAAGATCCCCTTCGCGGCAATCTTTAATCTTTATAACATTTGTAATTGAGTGTCGCCTCTCTTTCATCATACTACGATTCATTGTATTGATTGAGCACACAATCTTTAAGGACGAATAATGAAACGAAGAGAAGACAGTTTGTAGCTGGTGAGACCAAAGACTATATAACAGAATGATCGGATACACAATACAAAATGGCGGTTCCAACATTTGACTGTAGTGGCATCTTCGTGAAATTAGTTGTCTTTCGTATACAGTATTTGTTGTTATTCAAAGAGATGTTGACATGACAGTGTCATTAGAAAAATGACTTCTGATTGTGCATGAGCATTTCAGTCACAAAGTAATCCATTCTTTGAGAAGTTTTAATTAAATTATGTGCAGAGAATCCCCTTCTGGTTATTGTATGGATACACATGACATTAGCGCCCGAGTGGAACAGGTAGAAGTTAAATATATCATGTATGGATACATGCGACATTAGCGCCCGAGTGGAGCAGGCAGAAGTTAACGATATCATGACGTAATGGGCGTGTAACTGTCAAAAGTTGTCACCAGAGTGCAGCATGGCTCGAACGTGTCCAATGCGTAATATGGCTAATGGTGAATGCTAAGCAACGTCAAGGAATACAAAAGGAGCTTGATATTGGAATTCTATAACGCCAGTAATCCAATTCGTATGCGCCTGGCATTGAACTATAGATACTACTGGAACAACTCCTCCCATGGTAACCCTCGCTGAAAATTGCTTCCTGGTCATCGCCTCCTTGACGTGCACTACCAGGCGTAACTAGTCGCATCAAAATCCGTAATACCATTGAACTCTAGGTTGCAAGTCAGCTGATATGTCGTGATTCTCAGAAAGGTGTTGAGCTTGCAAACTCTATGATTATAGCCATGCACGGCAATGGAGTTGACGAAGTACCTCTTTTACTTGTATCTCGCCGTACGTATACGTCACACTCGCCTACATGACGTGTACTACCAGGCGTAACTAGTCGCACCAAAAACCGCATTTTCTCCCATACAGTCGGCATTCCAGTAGTATTTTTGTTCAATGGCACCTGGACCCTTTCGGACCCTGCTGCACTCTTGTGGTGGCAACACGAAGGTCGTCTAGAACACTCCCATTAGGGAACTCTCTGTTAATATCAAGTTAGATTTATTATTGGGGCGGCGTTGAATATCATGATAAAGTGTTAGTCGTTGTCGCCTAGCGACAATATGTCCGTCAAGTCATTCGATTCTATTTTCGTGAGACCTTGAAGGAAGTAATATTCGCAATTATTTTAATACACGAATGATATATTCAATTAAGGTGGGCATTAATCTACGGTGCTTGACGGGCATTACATTTTAAGACAACAATCGTCGTCGTAGCGCAAATACTTCCCGAGATATTTCAGTTTTAGTAAAGGGTGAAATTTTTTGAAAACTATTTTAATATATAAGATTCGTGATCTAAGGCATGGGAAAGCTTGTTAGCCTTATTTGCCCATTGAAACGTAAACTACTTCGTGGCGCAATAGTCCAGTCAAATTAGACCAAAAATGATGCGTTTGCTGCATTAAATCATGTAGTTCCAAATGTTTCGGGAATGTGTCGGGGAAGCTCCCCTGAACAACACCTAATAAAGTACCGTCAATTTCGGGAGCCGCGGGGGGGCCAGAGGGGGGCCCTTTTTTTGTTTTGCCGCATAACATTAACGAGGTGCGTCACACCGACATTCTTATACTCTTTCAACTTAAAGGATATGAAATGCCCTACAAAATGGTATAATCATATGTATCTTTATGTGTTACTGTCTCCGAGATATGAGCCGGTGAACATGGGACATTTGAAGATAAATATGTAGCTTCTCACGTTTCTCGTCTAACTAGCCCTTCCAATCCGTTTGCCTTCTATTTTACAGGAAACTCGTGCGGAAGGAAGATGTATAGCATTACATTTCCTTCAAGAATATATTATACAGAGGAAAGTGACCAAAGCCGGACCCGAGTCCCTAAGTCGGACCCCTGCATTATTTTGCTTGGACAGTGCTGCCGCATGGTGGCACATAATGAATGTGAAGATATGAAAGGAAATGTTATGTTGTGGAAGTGGCGGCACTGGACTGTGGGGAGTACCCCGTCAGTTCCGCCATTACTGGTTTTCATGTCAGAGGATGTTTTTACACGTGCTAATGGAATAGTGATTGTTTTATATTTCAAAGATGGTACGTCACATTGTGTTTACAGTACTGTCTTTAGTAAGCGATACACTTGATAAATGTTGTATTTGCTTGTCGAAATACCTATTCATTTTTTTTTCATAGCCTAGAAAATATGAAGTACAAGATGTTCTAAGTAGGACCCCCGCGACTTTCCTAAGTCGGACCCCTAAAAATCCTAAGTCGGACCCATAATAAACCTGAGTTGGACTCCTGAAATTCAAATTCAAATTTCTTGGGTTTTATTTAAGCCATTCAAAATATTGTTTCAGATGACCCAAAAAAATGTCAGTCCTTGCGTGAGAAAATGGTAAAGTCTCAAAGTGGTCGGTTTCTTGATTTTGTGGTCATAACAATAAGTTATGTTCCTAACAAGACATTATATAATGTAAAAATAAAGTATTTTCACGTTCTTCATTACTTTTCTAGTGGTTTTATGTGATTTTACGTTCATTCTTAAGAGGGGTCCAACATTGGCATACTTTTTCCAAGACGCCATTTTTGTTAATTTTAATGAAAACATTTCATAGGAAAAACTGGGCTGTTATAAGTTAATCTGAACCAGATACAATGTTATAAAACATATCAAAGAACTCATCTAGCTAAAATTCAAATTAAAAAGATGAAATGAATAGCAATACAGGTAAAAAACAAACTTTGGTCACTTTCCACTACTTATGCTAATTTGTCGTCGATCTGTCGATCGTTAGAGCGTTATGACGTAAGGGGGTCGGATTCGAGAATTTGCTGGTGAACATTATTTTGCTTCCATTTTCAACGGCATGCTCACTCTGTATTACGTTATTTATTGATTATGAAAACATAAATGGTATTTATTACCCATATAACTAATAAATATATTTAAAGTATGTGTGTCAACTGTTAATTTGGAACACTAATAAACATAAAAAGCTAGCTTAGGCCTTTCAAACGGCGATTTTTTTTCATATCCATTTAATATGCACGTATAAAACCTCTCCCCATCTGAAATAGAATGTACTTAATACACTGTGTACATAATATTAAGTTACTTAGGCCTAAGTTTTTTTGCGTATGGCTTTTAGTGCCGGGAGTGTCCGAGGACATATTCGGCTCGCCAGTTTTGTAGCTGCTTTGAGACGGACACCCAATGGGTGAACTACAAGTACCGTTGGGGAGGAAAGTTGGAATGTAAGGACGAGGAGTTGGAAGGTAGCGGCTGTGGCCTATAATTAGGGACCAACCCCGGCATTTGCCTGGAAGGAAGATGGGAAACCACAGAAGACCATCTTCAAGGTTGCCGGCGGGGGGATTTGAACCTCCTCGCCTCCCGGATGTGAGCGACTGCCAGCAGTCATGCCGTAACGACCACGGCTAACTCACCCGGTTAAGTTTATTATGATATTGTATCCTATGATATCCCACAAATACAAATATAAGAAAGAAGTAGAGGAAAGAATTGATACCGGGAGATAGCAAAGACAGACGGCGGAACATCGTATTAAAAACCGTCCTGCGTGGACAACAGACGACCTAACCGTCAGGAATAATATATTCCGGGATATCTGACGACCCAGGAAAGGAAATAATCTTCTCGAATATGAAATACCATGGGATAGGCCAAGTGACTGATGCCTTTCCCAATCCAGTACGGTTGAAAACTCCAGAGATTTTCATAGATTGTGGCGATTTCAACTGATACACCAATGGCTGGAGTGTAGTCTGATATGGCGATTGAAGTGACACTGATGTGTGATGTGAAAAGTGAAGGGGGACTATGCCGAAGGAGAGGCATGAGTGATTCTGAGTTGGCGAAATGGGTTGGTACAGGGGCTCGTACAGGTACACCCATATGTTCTTCACTAAACTTAGAGCAGTTTGCCGGCGTACATTCTGTAAGTGGAGAACAGCATGTCAACTTTTGAGCATCACGAATGAGCAGAGATGACCAAGACAGAAGAAAGCTTGCACGGTAGTTGTCTGATCACTCGCCTTTGGCTGTACGTGATTATTTGATGTCCCTTTCAACCGAAGTAATAGGACCCAGCAACATCAACTATTAGCGACCATTGGAAATCGGAACCCATACAAGGGAGACTTTTTTTGGAAGTAATTTTGCAGAAATTAAACAGTGTAAGAAAGACGCAGTAGTCCCATTGGCTGCTATGAGCAACACCATCAAACTGGACAATGAGGTAGTGGAGGTCGAGCCTTTAATGGTTTTCCAGAGAACCGTAATTAACATTATCACAGGTACATTTCATTTTGTGTTTCATGTCCTAACTTCGTTGAAGCATGCTGTTTTATAAATAAATATTATATTCTCTTATGTTCAATAGTTACAAGGGACGTAAAACCAATAACATTATTATTATCTTATGTTCAATTCACACGTACATGTGCTTCGTCAAATCGTCAGCCGAGATGAAATCAAACGTGCCTTCATTGCCACCTACCTGCTCTATATAACTCGTGCAGTGTGTTTCTACAGGTTCAACACAACAAATTGCAATTGAACATCAAATTTGTCCAGCAAGTACATCTTATATATTAAAATAGTTTTCAAAAATTTCACCCTTTACTAAAACTGAATTATCTCGGGAAGTATTTGCGCTACGACGACGTTTTTTGTCTTAAAATGTAATACCCGTCAAGCACCGTCGATTGATACCCTCGTTACTTGATTATATTATTCGAGTATTAAAATAATTGCGAATATTACTTCCTTCAAAGTCTCACAAAAATAGAATCGAATGACTTGACGGACATATTGTCGCTAGGCGACAACGATTAACACTGTATCATGATATTCAACGTCTATTAACACCGGTCATCAGACAGATTCTACACACACCCAAAGTACACGGGGCTACATGACCACGTTGTCGCAGCCCCTAAACTTAAGCACCAAACAACCAACCATATTCAACGCCGCTCCAATAATAAACCTAACTTGATATTAACAGAGAGTTCCCTAATTACGTCATGCTATCGTTAACTTCTACCTGCTCCACTCGGGCGCTAATGTCGCATATATCTATACATGATATCGTTAACTTCTACCTGTTCCACTCGGGCGCTAATGTCGCATGTATCCATACAATAAGTAGAAGGGGATTCTGTGCACATAATTTAATTAAAACTTCTCAAAGAATGGATTACTTTGAGACTGAAATGCTCATGCACAATCAGCAGTCATTTTGCTAATGACACCGCCATGTCAACATCTCTTTGAATGACAACAAATACTGTATACGAGAGACAACTAATTTCCGGAAGATGCCGCTACAGTCGAATGTTAGAACCGCCATTTTGTATTGTGTATCCGATCTTTCTGTTATATAGTCTTTGGTCTCACCAGCTACAAACTGTCTTCTTTTCGTTTCATCATTCGTCCTTATAGGTTGTGTGCTCAATCAATACAATGATTCATATTATGATGAAAGAGAGGCGACACTCAATTACAAATGTTATAAAGATTAAAGGTGACGGTAATTGTCTGTTCAGGTCATTGGCATATTGTGAGTACAACAATCAGAGTTTATTTTCACACGTTAGAAAGCGAATTATAATACATGATACAGACAAGTGGAATAATTATTCTTCCTTTATTGTTGGCAACAGCGATATTTACGAAACTGCTATCAATACGAGCGATGATTACAAAATGTTTATGTCTATGAATGGTGTCCATGGAGGTCATGTTGAGTTAGTTGTCGCTGCTCAAGTTTGCAAAATGGATATTTATTCGTGGATTACTACTGTCGTATGGAAGGTGACCTGTTAAAATATATACGTCATCAACAAACGAAGTTACGAGTTGATACATATGCCGGTTTAGCAGACGCCTTGCATGTACGAGCAGGAAATGAAAATCTCAGAGTCAGTCGTATTGTAGTTTTGCCATCTTCTTTTACAGGTAGCACAAGGAAAATATTGCAAAATTATCAGGATGCGATGGCGATAGTGAGGAAGTTTGGAAAGCCAGATTTATCATTACGTTCACCTATAATGCGGGCTGGCCATAAATACTTAACAGCATTCATCTCTGGGAAACGGCTAATAATAGGCCTGATATTGAAGTGAGAGTTTGCCATTGCAAAGTAAAGGAATTGCTACGATTGATTAATGTTAAGGAATTTTTCGGTAAAAGAATATCTAGATACAGTGGAATTTCAAAAACGAGGTCTCCCGCACATCCATTTACTCTTAACATTAACGGAAGATTATAAGTTTCGAGAAATTTCTGACATTGACAGTGTGGTGTCAGCCGAAATACCAGATCTCGAGGATGAAGCGCTATACGAGTTGGTAAGGCGTCATATGGTACATGGTCCTCGCGGATCTTTGATCCTACTTCAGTCTGTATGAAAGACGGCGTATGTAAGAAAGATTACCCTAAACAGTTTCAGGAAGAGACCAAAGATAATGCCAATGCTTATCCTTCGTATAGGAGAAGAAATAATGGACGGATTATTATAAAAACAATTTGAGGCATTGACATTGAAATCGATCGTCGATTCATTGTTCCCTACATCCACTTCTTTTAGTTTACTTGCAAGCTCATATTAATGTTGAAATATGCTCAAGTGTTCGGAGTGTTAAATATATCCACAAATATCTTATATATTTAAATCCACAAGTATGTGTATAAAAGTCATGACTGCTGCATTGCTAAAATATGTCCTGAAGGCAAAACTCTGAACTACGACGAAATTACTTCTTTCCTAAATGCTAGATATGTTGGTCCAACAGAAGCCGCATTCAGGATATTTTCATTTCACATGCATGGACAGTCACATCATATCGTGTGATTACCAGTTCACTTGCCAAACTTGCAAAATATCTATTTTAAAAATGACAACGCTCTTGATATTGTACTTCAAGCACAGTTGCGCAACACGTAATTACAAGCGTGGTTCAAGTTAAATCAAGATTCGCAAGCCAGAAGTCCGTATATATATCCTGAAACACCAGTACATTACGTCTGGAATAAGAGCAACTGCCAGTGGCAAAAAAAAGAAATAATGTTTCAAAAACTATAGGCAGAATGTATAATGTTTTGCCTACAGAAACAGAAAGGTATTATTTACGCCTGTTATTGCTTCACGTCATAGGTGCTACCAGCTTCCAGGATCTACGAACATACAAAGCAGTTTTCTATTCTACTTTTAAAGAAACAGCTAAGGAGCGAGGTTTGCTGATTGACGATTCTGAATGGCAGCGTTGTTTGGCAGAAGCGTCACTATTTCGGATGCCTTCTCCGTTACGACAACTGTTTTCTTACATATGTATCTTTCAGACCCCTTCAAATGTAAGATAATTATGGGACATTTTCAAGAATTCATTATCAGAAGATTATCTGCATTTTCACGAACCTAACATTGCATAACAGTTCACTATTATACATATTTCTAATACATTAAAGCTCCATGGTCTTCCCATTAATTCTCTAGAATTGCCAGCTATTATTGATAATTTCCCTCAGACAAATTTACCAACTAATTATCCAAAACTTAATGAGGATCAATTAAGTCGGATGATAAACCAGGCAAATGGAAACCAAACGGCTATAATTACAGAAATTTTGGGGTTAGTACAAAACAGCAATGAAAGGATGAGTAATGCATATTTCATTGACGGTCAGGGGGGCACCGGGACAACATTTCTTTACCAATGTTTGATTCACAGTTGCACAAATTTGGGGTTAAATGTAGTTTCTGTTGCATGGACTAGTATTGCAGCAATGTTACTACCTCAGGGGCGCACTGTACACAGCCAGTTCAAGTTACCTCTACATTTACATGAAAGTTCTGTATCAGGAATAAAAGTTAACAGCAAGGAAGCTTTTTATATTCGTTCAGCATAACTTATCATCTGGGATGAAGCCCCTATGGCTAATAAGCATGCGTTGATGTGTGTAAATGGGTTGCTCAAGGACATCATGAATAACGACGTGCCTTTCGGAGTAAAAATTATCATCTTAGGTGGAGATTTTAGGCATGTGTTGCCTGTTGTGCCTCACCTAAAGCAGCATCAGTCCTCATGTCAGTAAGGTTCTCTCCTTTGTGGCCATTATTCAAAATTTTTAAACTCAACAAAAATATGCGAGCGGATACAGATCAACATGACTTTGCAAACTTCTTGATACAAATTGGTAACGGTGAATACCCTCACGTCGATGGAGAAAATTCAGAATTAGTCCCACGCTGAAAAATATTTCACGCTTTCCAAAAATAGCGATTTTAGCACCTAAAATGAACATTGTAATGAAATCAATGACAAAGTTTTAGACCTAATCCCAGGATCATCGAGAACTTACATCAGTATGAAAAATTTGATTACTGAAGATGAGAGTGAACTTCTACAATTCCCAATATAATTTTAAGACAGCATAGGCATAAGTGGATTGCCACCTCAAATCCTTCGACTAAAAGAAGGCTCAATTGTGATTTTGTTGAGAAATATGAATGTTACCCAAGGTCTGTTGAACGGTACTAGACTGTTGGTTTGGAAGATGCATGACAATTGCTTACACCTGGAAATTATTATTGGCGTAAATGTTGGAAACAATGTCCTACTCCCTCGCCTTGACCTTACGCCATCATGTACTTCTATGCCATTTTCCTTCAAAAGGAGGAAGTTTACAGTACGTTTGGCTTTTTGTATAACTATCAATAAATCTCAAGGTCAAACACTAGATCAAGTAGGCATTTATTTAACTCAACCGGTGTTTAGCCAGGGACAACTTTACTGTATGCCGCACTATCGCAAGCAAAATCCTTTCATGACGACAAAGTTCAAAATGAACCAAAAGGCAAGCGAACAGCAAATGTCAAATGGAAGGAAGTATTATTAGGATTTTGAAACGAATGTTGCGGAGGAGCACAGACCTCAGCAAACGGGGCACAGATTAAATAACAATTATACAAGGACGTCCGCATCCCTAATACGATAAGTGTCCTGTGGTAATGGTAAAAAAAACTACTATTGTCCTACATCGGTGATTACTATCCTACATCCTGTTATTTCATTCCCTCAGTTCTATAACAAAGATATACTCAGTCAAATTTACATCTTAATAAATATTAATTCCTTCTGTGTGAGTTATCTTTTCATTTCTCATCAATTGCCTTTACTTACTATTCTATCTGTAGGCGTGGAGGCGATAGCTGTCTTTACAGAGATGTGCAAATTATTAGATTCGATGTCAGTTTTCCAAAATTGCAATTTTACTTTTCACGGTTTAATGCACAATGTTTACAAGGCGATGAAATTATTTCAAATGTTTAACCAAGACTCCTAATTATATTTTCATTTAAGAAACTCAAATTAAAATTATTTTTATATCTTCCATTAACAGAGGAGCCAAAATGCCACACGTCTTGTCTTTATTACTTCACTCTACTTTACGTGTGGAGGGATTTGGGGTCTTTTAACTGATTAACGCTATTTAACTATTCAAAGATTCATGAACTATGCATTGAAATCGCCTGACTTGAATTCTAAAGTCAATGCAAAATTAAAAATGGACCCAGCTCAGATATTTCTCGGAATCCAATAATCTGAAAATTTCCAGACCCAATTCCTTATGGGAAAAGGTGTAATTCCACGGGAGAGGAAACTCTACTAAGTAGGACAACAAAAGAAGTTGGTCAATAAAATGATTTTGAATAAAAGTAATTATGACTAATTAAAATTATTTATTTAATGCTATTAATTTGCACACCTCTATATGTTAAACAAGAGTTACATCTCTAAATTCAAATATAAGAGACCCATCTTTTATTTTAAATTTATACCATTGTTTATAAGTAGTCAAAACACCAAATTGTACCTCTGTAGTCTTAAATTGTGTGGATATCTCTATCTACTTAGTATAAAGCAAAGTTCCCAATTCTTGGATGTAACGGGTAATCCCGAGAGCAACTTCTTGGATTTTGATGCGGTTTTCACCATTCTGTAAAGGATTTCTCGATGAAGGATTAGGTAGTAAAACATGTATTTATGACGAAAATAAACCAAGCATTTACGATTTCTGTGAATTGAGTCGAAGAAAAACCTAACGTCCATGTGTCTTTTAAGCTTGCATTGGGTAAACCGTTAAAAAATATCGATATTCTCTGAGAATTGTTCAGCATGAAAAGTTCTGCAAGAAAGTCCGCGACAGCTCCCACATCGACCACTGTAAGTGTTTTTACGTTTTCATTTCTTCCATCAATCTCCATTCAGTGGAAATTTTAATTACTAGCTTCAGAGTGAGTTTACGAGCTTGCGAGCGACCTATCACCCTAGCTTCAGCCAGCATCAAACTGCCGAGTCGTGTCGAGTTAATTCTTCAGAGAAGAGTATAGCTCATGTGTTTGGAGTTAGTTGTTCACCTCGGCCTGAAGTCCGTGCGCCTTTTAAGCTTACTCAGGGTAAATAGTGGGACACACACACGCAGAGGACAAGCAGACAGCCACACATTTGATCTCATAAGTCTACTTCATCATTTACCCAAAAGCGACGGTACCGTAAATGTCTGTTCAGGTCACTAGCATGAAGACATGCAAATGTCATATGGACAGAAGTGCTGTAGGATTGTTGAAGTGAATGCTGCTGAGCAGCACGGGTCTTCTAGTTTATTTTAATTTTAAGAGAGTAACAGTGGTGTTAATTTTAAAAAAGTCACTTATAACTTATAATTTTTATAAGAATATAAACAACCAAATATAACGAACTTTTTATAACATATACTGTACATATATATATATATATATAGGTATATACTCCGATGGCCTGGACTGTAAATTATTAGATCGTGATCATGTTTTCATTCCCATAAAACGAAATTTTTTTCTGAAATTTTGGGCCCCCCCGAATTATAATCCTATATACGCCACTGAGTTCATATACATTCTAGGTATATATATATATTGTTGATTAAACCATCAATGTTTACATAATCAATAAATAACGTGATACAGAGAGTTAAAGGCGTTTAAAACTGAAGTAAAATAATGAGCAGTTCACTAGCAAAATCTCGAAACCGACCCCGTTATGTCAAAACGGTCTAACGTTTGACTGCTCGAAGATAAATTCGCATAAGTATATATATTCTGGAAGGTAATTTATGCTCTACGACTTCCTTCCCCACGAATGTCCTGTTAAATGGAAGGCAAACGGATTGGACGGGCAAGTTTGACGAGAAACGTGAGACGCTTCACATTTTACTGCAAATATTTTATGTTCACCGACTCATATCTCAGAGACGGTGACACACAGAGATAAATATGAAAACTCTATTTTGTAGGTCATTTAATTACCTTTATGTTTGGAAAGTATACATATTTCTGTGCGACGCACCTTTTGAATGTTATGGGCCAAAAACTAAAAAAGGGGGGCTTGAGCCCTCCTCTGCTCCCTCCCACGGCACCTGAAATTGACGGGACTTTATTAGGTGTTGTTCAGGGGATCTCCCCCTACACATTCCTGAAACATTTGGAACTACACGATTTAATGCGTTCATAATTCCTATTTTGACTACAATGGACTACAAATGCTACCATATCTGGCGGTCACGCCTCAAGTCCGGGTTTGTTTCTCGCCCCAGCCAAGAAATGCAATTGTGGTCTAAGGGATGGAAAGGGGTACTCTGAGCATCGTGAGACTAAAATGAGTAGAGGTGGGTTTGATTCCTCCCCCATCCTAGAAGTGGATTTCCGTGGTTTACCACCTCTACTCCAGGCGAATTCTGGGATGCTCTCTGAAAAGTCAACGACCCCTACTACACTTATCATAGTCTACGTCCTAAATAGACACATAAATACAGCCATAACAGTAACACAGGTTATCAGACAAATTCTGGAGCGTTATGGTGGAGTGGACAAGTTGCTTGCTGCTCGCCAAGGTGAACCGGGTTCAATTCCCGGTCAATGCATGTGAGATTTTCAAAGTGAAATATCACGTCCTGTAGTTCGGCTTCCACGTAAAAGGGGAGATTCCTTGGCTCATGATCGCGAGATTAACGGTCACGTAAAAATACAAGACACCTTCTATTTTTTTTTCATAAAAAATCCACTGATTCCCAAGCTCACGGGGCTACATGACCACGGTGTCGCAAAGCTACTAATTCAATCAATAACAACAATTTCTGAATCGGAAATATTTAAGGGTAGACATGCATAATTTAAGAGTAATTACATTCAAGAACATTTATACACTAATTGTATTTTTAGGTGTGTGAATTCCAGATTGCATACGACCATACTGAAATGTTAATTGCTTCTGTCAGGACCAGGTCTTTGAGAACGCATGGCTGTGTTGTGGTCTCTCTGAGGTTGAGAACCCTTAATCTGGATGACCCACAGCTGTTCTGGTTACAGAATGTCATCAGTGGGCGCAGAGCTTGTTGACAGAGCTCTCAGCGGAAAACATGCTCGTAGGATCCTCATAAAGGCCACAATATGCACGCAAGCTGTAGGGGTTGCAGTACTGCCAGGCTAACTGAGCGGGAGAACTTCTGAACAACGAAAGCAGATTAAGCAAGAACCACAGCATAGCTCCAAGAATTGTTATTTTTTTTACAAGGGAGCTACATCATCCCACACAGATCTTGAGTAACGTGCTGCATCATTCTAATAATAGCTCTCTAGGTGACTCAGTGGTAGGGTGTCTGCCTTGAATGACCAGTTTTGATCCATTACACTTAGGGTATTAAATCTGTGTCTACAAGTATGGGTTATGATATTTACAATATATACACTTATTTATTTACAGTAGTACAGATAGGTTCTGGAGCGGGGCCAGCGACCGAATACCGGGCACGCGCACCTTCCGCCAGCCAACCGAGTGGATTGCGCGCCGGTGGAAGCCGTAACAAAGTACGTTAATTAATGGTAAATTCACCAGCAAATCATGATTAAAAAACTTACCTTTTTACAGAAGATTCTGTGAGTGATCTCCTTCAGCTGACAGACAGGCGGGTTGTACCGTGTAAATTAATTAGCTTTTACACGTTGTAATTCCCTTCTGTTGTGAGGGATATCTGCTGCCTTATATTGTTCTCCAGCTCCACTAGAGTACGGGTAATTGATCTGCACACTTTGTATTTTAAATTAACCCACAATTGAACATCAAACGGGCTTAGGTCCGTGCTTCGATTAATTACAGTATACTCGCAGCGGGGTGCAGGAGTAGCTACATAATGTAACGATGTAACTTCCAAAGTCTGTCAGATGAAGGAGAACATTTTTAGTATCTTCTGTGAAAAGATACTGGTGACGTGAGGTCATCCAGATTCCCAAGAAATAAAAAAAGCATCTGTGCTTCTTTAATTAAATCATGCAGCTGTTGTTTATGTTACCTTCTTATCTGTGCGCAGACACTACACACCCTCGTTGATGAAAGTTTAGTGACATAATGACTTTAATGACTCTGGTTAGCTCGTCTCCGCCTCGCCCAAACGTGTGGCCTCAGCTCGGTTGACTGGCGGAAGGCACGCGCACCCGGCAGTCGGCAGCCGGTCCCGCTCCAGCAAAAGAATCTCACTGTAGTTAAACTAACACAACTAGTCGGTATTTGATAGTTATACGTGATATTTTTTTAAGATACTGAAAATGGTGGTTGACCTTAAAATTTGCTTCCTTAGTGTGATTATGTGATTGTTGTTAAATTGCCAGTTTAGAGTGGATTGTATAGTTAGCAGCTTGAATGGTCTGCTGTCAGTTGACCTCGTTATTGCCTGCACTGAACCATCACCCAAACTTGTAGAGATAGATTTAATTGCCTACTGTTGACCAAAATATTATGTGCACTCGAGTGTGAAGGTTGTTTGTGAAGTAACCAATAGGCCTACATAAAATCCAATAACAACATTTTCACCGTTCTATTTTATGTTAGTTCATGTAGGTTTGGATTTTTTAGTTAATATTTTAATATTTTTTCTATCGTAGTTGGAACACAAAAAGTGTCCGTTTTTAAGCGTGTTTCAACCATTCGTCACATTTGAGAATTAGCATTTCAAAAACCCGGTATCAAATCGAACGCAAGTTTTAACACAATATACACTGGAATGTTTTATAACTGGATTGTTAATTTCAAAAGTTTGTGTGTCCAGGAAACAAAGTTGTTATCATTTGTGTAAAGTAACTTTTTCTCGGTTCGGGGTGGTGTAAAATTGAGTTCTTGGTCGCGTTGTAATCCTTATACATCAAGAGGTTATGCTGTATTACTGTGAAATGCGTACATTAATTCACTTATTTTATAACGGTTTGTATTTGTACGGCAAATTAAGAAATGGTTCAGCGGCTATCCGATACGGGGAAAGCTGTACAGCGTTGCCGAAATAGAGCACAAACACGCGTCATGGCGCGCTTCGCTCGGAATTGCATGGGCAGCTTCCTTCGTTATTTAAAAATAACTTGTGATTAGCTAGCTGCTGAATTATGTCTTATTTTGCCGTACAAATACAAACCGATATAAAATAAGTGAATTAATTCACGTATTTCACAGTCATACAGCATAACCTCTTGGTATATAAGGTTTACAACGCGACCAAGAACGCAATTTTCCAACCACCCAGAGCCGAGAAAAAGTTACCTTTAAAAAATTATAACAACTTTTGAAATTAATAAACCAGTTATCAAACATTCCAATGTATATTGTGTTAAAATTCAGATGAGATTTGATGACGGGTTTTTGAGACACTAATTTTGAGACACTAGTTGAAACACGCATAAAAACAGTCACTTATTGAGTTCCAACTGCGATTAAAAAAAATATTAAAATATTAAATAAAAATTCCAAACCTACGAGAACTAACGCAAAGTAGAACGACAAAAATTTTGATTTTATTGGATTTTATGTAGGCTTATTGGTTACTTCACAAACAACCTTCAAACTCGAGTGCACATAATATTTTGGTCGACAGTAAGTGGAAAGGATCTGATGATGATTGCTTGATGATCGGAACTGGTCATCTAAGTGTATTTATTAATCACATATAATTTATTTTTGCAGGGTTAGGGAACCACCCATGACAATTGGGTACAATCTTGTTGACCGACTGAAAAACAATGCATTTTGATGGTACATCCATCATATGTTTGTAAAGAGGGTGGTGGTGGTTTTGCTTAGAAACTATACTTACTAAGCAGTGGTAATACTTTTAAAGAGGGCCGGAAAGCGCTGATTTGCAGGGAGAAAAAGGTGCACCTGTTACTGTCATTACAGTGACATCGATTAACACCGCAGGTGTCATTATTCGTGAAGACTCGCACCTAACTGTCAAGCTGCTTGCACATATCCTTGGGGTATCAGTTGGGAGCAAATTGGTGAAGGATCACATCCCCAAAAAATGAAGGAACCTGATTGGACAGTTGAATCTTCACCATGACAACGCCAGGCCACATGTCACCTGGCACAAAAAGGTATATCTACGGTACCCCTCAACACCGGTTATCAGACAGATTCTACACACACCCAAAGTACACGGGGCTACATGACCGCGTTGTCGCAGCCCCTAAACTAAGGAACCAACCAACCAACCATCTACGGTACCCCATATGCCTTACAGTCTTGACTTGGCACCGCGCGACTTTTTTCTCAATACTGTGCCATAAAGGGCGTTAAGGGACGTCGATTCGACAACAATACCCAGGCAGTTCAAGCTTTAGAGGTGACTCTGAGGAGAATGTCAAAGAATGGCTTCCTGCACGTCTTCCAGGAATGGCAAAGGAGGCGGGACAAATGCATCGCATTGGAGGGTACAAGTCTGTATGTGTAAATTATAACAATAACATGTAAACATACATGTATAACAAGTAAAAGTGTTGCCTTTTCATTTAATTGCATAATTAAAATGCACACAGTACGGAAAATACGCACCTTTTCTCTAAATTACATATGTATGAATATCATGTATGTAAATCCAACTATCCGAATGGAGTCCGCTCGCAATTGATTCGGATAATTGATTAGTTAGCCATTGTTGTTTTAAGAGGTCATCTGCCCCCAACGGATAATTGGAGTTCTAGTGTATTTTAAGATTATATATTTTCCCTCTTGTGTTGTAATGATATATGGCAAATGTATTAAAATGAAATAACTAGTCCTAAATTGTAGTTTATCTTAATTAAAAATACAGAAAATAATAATTATACATGGACAAAACTAGATTTTACCCCGGTACAAAGTTACACTTACATTCGGGGTAACTTTGAACCAATGTACAAAATTCCACATCAAATACCATATTTTAGTGCGGTTTCGGTGGCGTAGTTGGTAGCATGCTGAACTGCTGTGCCCAAGATAGCAGGTTCAAACCCGGCCGAAGTGGTCGGATTTTTTAAGAGCGTTAAAAATCCTACAGTATGCCTTCCTTCGGAGGGGAAGTAAAGACGGCGGTCCCATGTCATAGATTTATGGTATGTAAAAGATCCTTCCGGAGACTAAACTTGTATGAAGCTAAAGTGTTAGGTTATATTTCGTAGGAACGCTCTATAATAGTTCCAACGTTCACCACTAGGTATCATTGATATCTGGTGGTTAAAGTTGGAACTACTTGTAATTTAACGGAACTTGTAGCTCACCCTAAGGGTGTCCGCTGGAAGCAGCTATAGACTCAGGCGAGCCGAACATGTCCTCGGACACTCCCGGCACTAAAAGCCATACGATAAATAAATAAATAAATAAATAAATAAATACATAAATAACAAAAAATGGTTTTATGAGCATTAGTACCACTTTTCATTGAACATCCTCCATAATAATCATGGCGTCACCACCGTGAAGGGAGTTAAATAATCTCATTGTAGAATAATATTGGTGATGATGGACAGAGGAGGGCCTTTAGCACTGCCTTGACTATACGCTGCTGGCATGTGGGTAGGGGGTAGTCAACCATTTATAATGTTATCAAGGATGATGTTCTTTGGTAGAGTTATGAATTAAACCAATGATCGATCACTTGGCTGCTCTAACCACTAGACCTCATCGCAGCTTCCAAGGGCTTATACAAATGAAATAAGTCTGTGTTAAGGCGATGCCGCAATTCACAAAGTGTAACATGAAGTATAAACGTTATGAATGTGCGTTGGAGCGGAAAATGAAAGCATAGATTATTTTACAAAGAGATTATTAAATTTTGAGCTACTTAAATATTTCACACCATATGGGCCCAACAATTAATCTTCCCTGCAAGCGAGCGGGCCCGCGCCTTCATCCGGGAAGTGATGTAAGGTGGGGTGGGTAGGTGAGAGCGCTATTGCGGTCCAGCCAGCCTCTAGACTAATAGCATTCTCAAGAACAGAAGATGGTGATTGTGGCAGTATAGAGTTTAACTGCCGGTCAAATTTAATATTGATTACTGTTGTTAAACTTATGTTTTTAGATATGTATATTTATGATTAAAGTGAGCTATCTCTCGGTGTAGCTGCTGGCAATCTTGCTTGTCACCCCAGGGGTCCGGGTTCGATTCCCGCCTCTGCCAAGAAATGTAATTCTTGTCTGAGTGCTAAAACGGGGATAACTCAGCCTCGTGAGACAAAACTGAGAAGTGGTTGGTTCGATTCCCACCTCAGCCATCCTGGAAGTCGTTTTCCGTGGTTCCCAACTTCTACTCCAGACGAATGCCGGGATGGTTCTTAACTTATAGGCACGGCTACCTCTTTCCCAATCCTTACCTGAATTACAAATACCCACACTGATGCAGCCGTCACCATCACACAAGTTATCAGACAAAATTCCACACTTAGCAAAGTGCACGGGGCTAAATGACCAAGTTGTCCAATCCCTCAAAAGAAACCACAACAAAAAAAACAAGATATGATTATAACCCCGCATTGTAGCCGTATAAGTCCCTCGGAACAAATTGGCCCGTGAGTTAGAAACTGAAGCTGGCCACCGGGCCTACCTCAAGTTCAATGACAGCTTACAATGCAGAAAAGGGTTGGGAAGGGGCGAGAGAGGGCGAAGGAAGAAAGGCTGCTTCTTGTGACAGATTTATAACAGAGAGGTACAGTCAGCTAGTTGTTCCCAACATGCTACTTATTTACCAGTCACATAAAAGAAGTGAGAACTATCACAAAGATATGAACAGTGAATAATATATTCGTTGGTTAAAAGAAAAGTTGATCCTTAATTTGGAACTCAATTCAGTACTTGTTATCGACAACGCATCGTATCACAACACGCAGAAAGTATGGTTGATTATTAATAGTACAGTGCTGAACTATATAGTCATAAAATTATCGTTACAATATTATTCCATTACACGTATTAGTGTCATTTAATTATTCTAATCATCTAATACAGTTTGTAACGAGTGAAATAAATAATGGTTGTTATCGTGTGAGTGAGTGAGTGAGTGAGTGACAGTTGCTGCGTGAACAGAGTGTACTTCTGACGACTGACGGGTGACGCAGTGGACAGCACCCAGCAGACTGAGAAAAGCAGACTCTCTCTTCAGCTTCCTACTAGATTTTCACAAGGGTCAATTAGTTCCGAGGCAGTTTGTAGTGCATCACGACCACGACGCACAGTAGTCCTTTTGCACGATCTGGGCGCTCAAAATGTAAAATTAAATGTCTTGTATTTTCATGTTGTATGACATTTTTAGTATCAGCAATTTCAGAGGACCTCAGAACTGTACTTATGTCTTATTTGTCCACCCCCTGGAATGTGAAAGACTGCTGAAGTAGGACGTTGCTTATCGCATCCACAGCTGGAAGCAAAGCTGATTATTTTTGTATGAATATTTTGCTTGTAAAGACTTGTTCGTTCAGCTATCTTCATCGTTTGCCATTGGATATGACAGATACGATCTTTCTTTATGAAATTTGCAAAATCTTATAAAAATCGCTGTGTTTATGAGATAAACGTTTGAAAATAGTGAATTTTTATTATAAAATAATTCTTCTTTTATGGGTTTTCAGACCAGGAAATTCACAATTGTCAACCATTGGTGAATTTCCTTCCATTATCCCATAGCCTACACCCTATTATATTTTCTGTGTAAAAATTATTTGCAACATTTTGCAACTTCGGCTTTTGCTCTCGTTTTAGTGTCGTAAGGATTTTCGTGGAACTATCTTTACGATGCTTGGCGCCATGTAGGTTGAAAAGCGAAAGGATTTGAACCTATCTAACAGAAAACGGCGATCTGAAATCCCTTAGACAGTCTAGTAAGGATAATGTTAGAAAGAAATCTTATTCATTTTTCCGCGCAGTTAAGAAAAACGTGGGTTGCCAATCGCAGGATCTTAAGAAAGTGTGTCACAAAATAAGAGTAGCCTGGAAGAGAACATGGAGAGGGAATACAGGTAATGAGGGTCGTCCTTCTCTATATCTCGTGGAGTGTAGTGAATTTTCGAAACGAAGGAAATTGCAACCTTTAACACAAAAACTCAGCAGGGAGGAGCTAGCGTTAGTGTTACTCAAGTGAGTATAGGCTACGCTTAGAAGGAAGGAGAGACACCACTGAACTTATTGAAAAGAAAATGCAGAATTTTCTCCCAGTTTAGCGGCGTTAAGGAAAATCCTAATCCAGTTAAAAAATATTATTACTTTTATTATTATTATTATTATTATTAGGCTAATACGACAAGTTTAACCTCAATTCTTGTTGTTGTTGCTTATTTTAGGGACTGCGACATCGTGGTCGTATAGTCCCATGTATTTTGGGTGTGTCTGTGTAATTTGTGTGATAGACTGTGTTATTGTGATGCCTGTACTGCTATTTGTACATTTGGGCGAGGATTGGGAAGACGGCGGCCGTGACCTTAAGTTAGGAACCATCTCAGCATTTTCCTGGAGTAGAAGTGGGAGAAACCACGTAAAACCACTTCCAGGATGGTTGGGGTGGTAATCGAATCCTCCTCTTCTCAGATTTGCCTCAGAAAGCTTAGTGTACCCCGTACCAGTCTTCACACCAGGAATAAAATTTCTTGGGAGAGCCGGGAATCGAACCCGGACCTCCGGGACCACTTCCAGGATGGTTGAGGTGGGAATCGAACCCTTCTCTTCGAAGTTTTGCCTCAGGAGGCTTAGTGTACCCCGAACCAGTCCTCACACCAGAATTAAAATTTCTTGGCAGAGCCGGGGATCGAACCTGAACCTCCGGGGCGACAGTCAAACTTAAATTCTTATAAATGAGAATAAGGAAATGGTTTTACATAATTCTCAAAAGTTATTTTAAGGTTTATGGACCATTTCTATATGCAAAGGTATTTTGCTTGGTCAGATACCCTAAAAGGACCACTGTGCAACGGGGAGCCGCAGCAAGTCAGTGATTCTAACTTATAGCCTGTATCAACATGGAAATTGATTGATGTAATGGATTGGTACATGATGAAAGCCGTCTAAATATTTCGGATGATCACCATGTTGGATTTCTCTGCGTTGTACCTATATGTAGGCCATTGAGTTTTGCACTGTTAGATGAAGATCACTGCGCTGGTTCATTATACGAACGTTCACTTTAATCGCATGATTAGGACAAGAAAACAGAACATTTCAACGGCCGCCATCTTGAGATTATGAGGACAATTTCATTAAATCTTATGCCAGTACTATACATAATAAACATTTATTTTCGACCCTGGCGAAATGTAAATATTATATGTCAGAAAACTGTACTATAATGAGGCTCATTATAGTACAAGTTTTCATTATGACACAGTTTCTCCCACCAATCAGAGCTCAATAAACAGTTGTGTGACCAATTAGGTAAGGATAGCATCCCACCTGCGCTGAATTCCACGGCCTCCTATTTTAAATTTAACTGTGTGGCGAGTGTCATAGTGGGGTATTCGAGGAGGCCATGGTCTCTGCGTCCCAAGCGCCCTGTTCAGTACATAAAACTGGGAAATCTCGACAGATATTTATGAGTATTTATGTTTGAACATAAAATAGTTATAATAATTATCGTCGAACATAAACAGTCGTATGCAACTCGTCTATAACTCGTATGGAAATTGTAAAACTCGCATACGCTCGTTTTATAAACATAATCGTGTCTTAATTATTGCCATTATAGGCTCGTTGCATAATGTACTATTACCGTACCATGTTTCACTGCGTTCAGATGATTTAATCGCGTTAAAATTCCATTTAAAATATTTTAACTTCGCTCCGCCGCCATGGTCGTTTTGTACGTGACAAAAGTCATATAGGTGAACGTACCTTAGTATTCTCCATCGGCATACAAAATATCAATAACAGTAAAATGCTTATACGTTTACCATACTCGTTATTGTCATAGAATTATAACATAATTAAATGATCCATACAGGCCTTCTGTTTTATCAATAAGAAAAGGTGTCATAATTGAGAATATCTCAATATTTTTCAAGTATTCTATGAATTTTGCCAATCACAATCCAAATAATTCGGCCAACATGTGCAAATAAAAAAATTACTTTGATGTTGGGTTCAAAACTGATCCGTGCATTGTGATAACCCCTGGAACAGCTGACTTACTTGATGCATCAAACTTTCGTTTACCAAGACAACACTGAAAATGACTTCAAACCCCATAACCAACTAAAAGGAGAGTGACTTGGGCAGTTTCATCAGGTAGAATTAAAACTTGTCATATTATATCTTTGTTTTTACATTTCACCAGAATTATGCTTGCCACGGTGGGTGAGTGGTCAACGTGTCGGTCTACTAACCCCAAGCTTGCAGGTTCGCTCCTGGCCGTGGTAAGTGATTTTTTTGAAAGGCGGCAAAAAATACGACACCATGTCACACGATGTTGGCATGTCAAAGAACCTATTTGAATTCAGTAGGCCGTGTACATAATGGTAAAATTAATCTCGGGAGTTTCCGCCAACACAAAGTTCCTCACTTCTCTACTAGAAAGCGCTATAGAATTCATGGAGCTTAGTTATCTAACCTCCTTGACTTTCATAGTGCTTCAAGGAACAACGAAATTCTACTTGCAAAGTACCCTTTGGGTGACAAATAACAAAGCTTGCACCCGGCACCCGAGGCCATACGATATTATTATTATTATTATTATTTACCAGAATTATTCGCAACTCCACTGTTAGTGACAACTCCTTTCTAGTGGGTAATTTTTGTTTAATGTGAACTTTTCATTTTATTTTAATTCAAATTTGTAAGGATATGAAGGGTCCAGGGTAAGAAGGGGGAATGTCACTCAAAATGTAAAATCGAGCTATCAGTGCGATCTGGTAGGCCTCTTTGCGACGTATTGAAGGCACAATTGTGTCGGGCTAAGAAAAATGAGGGTCGTGAGAAAATGTCGTTTCAAGTTTACGCGTATATATAAGTAATGACACTTTAAAACTCGTTTCCTGAATATTTTACATTATTTTACATTCTCCCTTCTTTCCCTGGACCTTCCATATCTACTTTTCTTTATATTATTATGTTAAATTATTAAGCTTACAATGCTGATGCAGATATCATTGCTATATCAAAACATGTACGTTTAAAAAATTCATTATGGAACATCATTTTATAGTATTGACAATGTGGATTACATATTATACTTTATCAGGAACAGTTTTACACGGCCGCCATGTTCGATTGCTAAAGCGTATGAAAATCTGAAAGTCGCGGCCGAGATCGGACGTGGTAGTCGTATGTTCTTGCCACGTTTCATTGAAATCGGCCCAGCCGTTTGAATTTTGTACAAAAGCCTATATTTCATATGATGAAAATAGGCTAAAAATGGCTTCCAACACGAAAATAATACCAAGAGCTTAAGACAATACATTATATTACTAACATATTGTATGGCCATTTTTTCAACTAGAGCTAAATAGCTCTGTGGCCTAAATATAGAACAATCCAACATGGCGATCATCCGAAATAATTCACCGGTTCCATAGCCTACATTTACAGCAATGAAACTGAAATGTTGAATTGTATAGTGGCTAATAAAATAAATTTACGTATGAGTCTTTCAATAATAAAGAAATTAAGGATTTTTTTGTTTAACGTGACTGTTAATCTCGCGATCATAGGCCACGGGACTTCAAGTTTTACGTGGATTCCGAACCACAGGACGTGATATTTCACTTTGAAAATATCAGAAGCATTGACAGGGAATCAAACTTGATCCACTTTGGTGAGAAGAAATTGGCTTGACGATTGTACCACCACGCCCCGAAAGGATAGAAAGAAAGAAATCAAGAAAGAAAGAAGGAAAGAAATAAAGAAAGAAAGAAAGAAAGAAAGAAAGAAAGAAAGAAAGAAGGAAAGAAGGAATGAATGAAAGAAAGAAAGAAAGAATGAACGAAAGCAAACAAGAAAGAACAATTTTCAGTTACCAAGGTTTTGCACATTCTCTGTTTTACAAACTATACAATATGAGCAGTGCAGTCACACGTTGTAAGTTCACGGAGACTTAAATTGGTTGGGTCGTGTTTCATTAACGGAGTTGCCGTTACCGCTTTGTTCACATGCATTATTATCATCCTTTCATTCCATATTCAATGTTTTCATGCGTGTCTTTCTCACTGCATCACTTCATTCGTCTGGCGCAGACTAGGCTATATGGGTTTTAATATCTCACAAACTAATTTCCCTAAACAAGGGAATTATTTTCTCTTTGTCTTCTCTTTAAAAGAACTGGACACATGCAGAGTCCAGAATATAGAGTTGTTCTACATCCATTGTTGTCTGGAAATTACTTCATTTCCACGTCTCATCTATGACGTTATAGTACGTCAAGCTTTTTTCTTTTAAATCACATAATTGGACATGAAGGGACATCATGAATTTCGCTACAGCGGTGACAAAAATAAAAATGTTCTTGTTTATTTATTTAGATATGGTCATGCAGGTTATCAGCCGCATTTAATTGCACATGCAATTTCTCTAGTAACGCGTATTACTTTGATGCCTGTAGTAGCGGGACAAACTGCTTTTGAGTCTGTTAGCATGCTTTCGATTTTTGCAAAAGATGAAAGTAGACTTATGGGATCTACATGGGCCTAACTTTGTCTGTCTGTGTTGTTTGTGCGTGTGTGTATGTCTGACCGTATCAATTCAAACATGACGGAACCTAATTGAACTAAATTTGGTATAGCGGTAGCACTAGCAAGGGGTACCCCAGTGCTATGTTTTATATTGCCATAATTTTAATCAAAACAAAATGGTGTCCATCCAAATGTCCAAAGCTTAAATCAAATTACAAACTATCCATCCGATCTCTCTGCGTGGAGGCACAGCGGTCAAGCTGTTGGCCTCTCACCAAGGTGGACCGGGTTCGATTCCCGGTCAACGCATTTGAGATTTTCGAAGTGAAATTCCATGTCCTGTGGTTCGGATTCCACGTAAAACGGAGATCCCGCGGCTCATGGTCGCATGATTAACGGTCACGTAAAACTAAAAGCATCATCGTCATCGTCATCTACCAAATTTTGGAAAAATATACCTTCATATGGAAAGCGTCTGTTGCCCGAACTACAAGGCCATCAGCCAAATATTTTGAGACGGTGGCCGTGTGAAACATGCATACATTATGGCTTATGATCCAAGTTATGATTCACCAGTTCTGCTTATCGTACAGAGGGTGGTTTAAACTCTCCTTGGCTCTGCCAAGAAATTTTATTCTGATCTGTGGCTGGATTTGGGTACACTCAGCCACGTGAGGTAAAACTGAGAAGAGACGAGTTCGATTCCTACCTCAGCCCTCCTCGAAGAGGTTTCCGTGTTTCTCACTTCTTCTCCAGGCAAATACTGGGATGGTACTGTACCATTAATTTATAGCCCACGCGCCACGAGCTGATGACTTTCATACGGTACTTTGTATGGGATCATATGGCAAGCGACCATTGCATCTCAGATGTGGGTCAGCTGAGGGTATCCGATGTCCCGCGAGCATCTATGAAGGCCGTGACAAGTAATGAAGAAGAAATGATATTAGTTTACAGTATTAATGACGACACAACCCCTGAGAAGATATTGTAATGTTTTATAGCAAATTAGAGCGATTTACGCACAGAAATAGGTATTTAAAAACTTGCCAGAATGCAAGTGTTTATGACATTATAAGAAGTTGAAAAATGATTAAGATATGCATATTATATGACAGTCCTAGTGACAGAGTTCGAACTAGGATATCTTAGAGTAGGGGCAGGAAGCCTTCGTGCGGAAGCGACCTACCTCTTGATAGTCAGAAAGCAATGTGATTCCGTACAGGAATTTAACACGGGAGTGCTCGTTGTAAGTTGAGCCGTTTCGTGAAATATGTGAAGTAACGGACTTCGTCAAAATACCTTACTGTGTGATATAACATGCACCAGTATGTCTTACGGAAATATCAGTGTCGTGTTCGACATTTAAGCTTTCGAGCGAGGACTATCGCCATTGCAATGCTAGTGCGCCTTGATACGTGAGCACTAGGCCGAGAGACGCCATAAAGAACAGCTTGCGTTAAGCAAGATTATACTCAATTCTCACTGGGTATTGAAACTATGGACAGTTTGTGCATTATACACTGCGTGTTTATTGGAACTATACCTTTTCTCAAGCGCCATGTTAAGCATGCAGACGTAAAGGGGAAAGAATGAACTGTATAAAGTCATGATAGCCATGCAGGACTAAGCTATGACATAATCACTACTTTCAAAGCATAGCAAAGACTCTCAAGGACAACCAGATTCAGCATGTGTTTCAAGAACACGCTGTTCTCGTATCAGACGAAGCGATATTTTGAGAATAAGTTTTATACATCTCCAATCGAGATGGGCATAACCCATGGCTGCAAACGAATGTCTCTCAGCTGCTACATACTGTTATTTTCTCTCGGGAAACGCGAGTGCGTGAATTCTGATCGCGACGCCATTTCGTGCATCGAGCGACCGCGAGGATGGAGTTTGGGACCTGGTTGGAGGAAGGAGATCCTGAGTTCGAGACCCGGACCGCTCATGGATGGGAATTATGTCCTGGTGAAGTATGCAGTGGATTACAATGGCATAATAATATCCTTTTTTGAACATCGCTACGAAGCCTGGCAGAAGGTAGAAGACATACAGTATATTTAGTAGTGGCTAGTGGGTATTTGAAAGCAACCATAGTTGCCATATTTTCTTTAGAATTGTAGTATGGTTGGACAGAGTTTAGGTTCGATACCCTGTCGTATCTGACTTCCTGGCCAACCTGGATTTTGATTTGGATTAACCAAATGCATCCAATATTGTAATGTTGGTAACCATATTTGATTCTAGTAAATTTCTTTTTAAATTAATGTATATTTTCATTGCCGTGAAAACTCATCACAGGGGAATATATACATATTTTCGATAGAGATAGGAACTAATTCGTGCCTAATGCACATTGATTTTGGTGCACTTGAGCACTTTGATATTTTGATACGATGATGAGAGTGTCTTTGTTGCACTCCGATTTGAGTTACGTTGATGAAATTAATTTTCTGTTTGAAGAAACTAGTTACATATTTTTAAATGTCATTTGGACATTAGACGTTTTCTGATATTGGATTAGTGAATAACTATGTTCAGTTATTTTTCTGGAAGACTTCATACTATTCTATAGAGCGAGAGATATTACCGATACTGCCTAATGAATCAATAGTATTTAAACATACAGCTGTTTGCTAGATTCATGGTGTAGGAAGTATTGCTATGACATTCTCGAGTTCGCCTGATTGGGGGAGGAGGGGGAGTCTTCATTATTAGTTGACTTTGATCAATTTTTCTTGTGACTTCCGATATGATGATGATGATGATGATTGTTGTTTTAAGGGGCAGTTAATAATAATAATTCTACGATATTAGAGAGAGAATAATGGCAAGCATCAAAGCTAATTTACTAGCAATTCCTAGTTCAGACTTTAAGAAAGTCTCGATTAACATTAAGCAAAATTATGATGAATAATGTGAGGCAAAGCTTGAAGCTTAATAGGGTCATTTTCTACTACATTTTCTATTTTCGACACAAGTGTAATTTACTTCAGTCTTTATAATCACGATGAATGTGAACTATTTTGTGCAGCAATGAGGTGAGATCATTGTTGGATCTATTTGGTATAGGTTCACCATTAGGGAGGTGTACTCATCGTCGAGCATATTTTGGAAACTCCCCCGTGATATCAATGTTATGGAATCGTGCTAGTGAAAGCACATATTTGAGATTGTGTGATATCCACATCGAGTTTAATTAAGGTCAATCCTTACATAGAATTTTGGGACCAGATGTTTGAGTATAGCATCTGTGTATTAAGCACTCTTATGAATAAACTGAGTAGAACACTGTGTCATAAACATGATTAAATAGTTGGAATTAATTCAAGAAAGTAATTAACAATAATTGTCAACACATTCATAATTCAATTACGATTGATATTTTTTTTCTAAATGGATAGACAAATTCATACTTCTAATAAACTTAGTTGTTTGTTAGATTACATCACGATTTAGGAATAGTGCAACCGATTAATGACAATAAATCTTGGGATGGAAGGTTGAATCAAGTTTGTAAAAAGTTAATGTAAGTACTGATTAGGTGTAACTCAACGTTCTGTATATAATGTAAATATGTATTTTATTGTTGATTGAGAATATTGATGAAACATGATAATTCGATAACCATGATATTTACGTCGATCGTCGACCAAGCTCAAGGCCACGGCCGCTTCCTACCCATATCCTACCTCAATTACAAATATACACATTAGTGTAGACATCTGTGACACATTTTATCAGGCAAATACTACACACACCCAAGCACACGGGGTTACATGACCACGATGTCACAAACCCCCTATCGTCGACGACCTATTTCAATTAAACAGTGTTGTATATATTTTTGTATGTGTGTGTCGAGATAGACACTTGATTTCTTGCCCCAGTTGTAGGCATTATCAGTCATTTTTGTTACTGGCATTTAGGATTTTTACCGGTTTTTTTTCTTGGGGATAATTCTTTCCTTTCAAAAGGGATGCTAGGATTTTTGTCCAGATGTCATACTTCTTCTGAATAAATTGATTTTTCTTTTAAAATTCTCCTGCGTGATGCTTCATAGAGGTGATGGAAGGTTATATTAAGAAGGCCATCGCTGGAAATTTCGGAGTTGTCCACTCTCCCGTGGACTATTTCTATTCGTGGAAATCTCTTGTTCTCTTAGCTATTATGTGATTTTGGCCATGGTCTTTCTTAATGCCATCTTGTTAGATATAATTGTGTTATTTTATCCCATCCACATGTTGGTAGGACTTGGGAACCGGGTGAGTTAGCCGTGGTGGTTACGGCATGACTGATGGCAGTCGCTCACATCCGGGAGGCGAGGAGGTTCGAATCCCCCCGCCGGCAACCTTGAAGATGGTCTTCTGTGGTTTCCCATCTTCCTTCCAGGCAAATGCCGGGGTTGGTCCCTAGCTATAGGCCACAGCCGCTACCTTCCAACTCCTCGTCCTTACATTCCAACTTCCCTCCTTCCCTCCCCAACGGTACTTGTAGCTCACCCATTGGGTGTCCGTCTCGAAGCAGCTACAAAACTGGCGAGCCGAACATGTCCTTGGACACTCCCGGCACTAAAAGCCATACGCTAAAAAAAAAAGTTGGGAGTTTTTCTAGCCGGGGATTTTCAGGTTCTACGATCCGGCTGTCTTCGTGGGATTCAACAGGTGATAGTAGGTAAATACGGGCACAGTACCAAGCTCAAGGCCACGGCCGCTTCCTGCCCATATCCTACCTCAATTACAAATATACACATTAGTGTAGACATCTGAGTGACACATTTTATCAGGGAAATACTACACACACCCAAGCACACGGGGTTACATGACCACGATGTCACAAACCCCCTAAATGAATCAACAATAACAACAACAACAACATTATAACAAACAGACCCGTGTACTTAGGTATGTACAGAAACTGTCCGATTACCTGTGTTATTGTGATTACCATCCTTATATTTTGAACATGCAAGTGGCCGTGTTTGTAAGATAGGTTACTTGTATATATTTGTCTGAATTTCAAGTGGGAAACCACTTCTACTGTGACCAAAAGTTGGTTTTAAATACATATATCTCCTCTCAGTTGTCCTCGTGAAGGTTGATACTTGATAAATCATTTCGGAGTCGGAGATCTAATCCGAGCTGGGTTGAAGTTGACCCACTAAGCTTGTGTTAGACCACACTCGGTGATATTAATGGCAATGATAATAATAAACAAGTAGTTCCGTGAAGAACTATACAGCATATTTTCATATATCCTACTCATATTAATTGCCTCTACCAACATACAAAATTTCAGTTTGATTGCTATGTTAGTTTCGTAGATACTGAGAACCGACTAAATATTGCAGATGGTAGCCAGGTGGGATTTTTATTTATGTACTATTACATGAAGATTATTCTGTACGTGTGGATTTCAGACTTCAATCGCATGATTAGGACACAAGAAGTAAAAACGAGATTTTAAAATTTCGCACAGCTGCCATCTTGTGGTTATGAAAACAATTGAAATGAATTAGATACCAGTGGATTAACATTTGTATAAGCATTAACGTGCAAAGTTTCACTGCATTCAGATGGTTAAATCGCGAGAAATGTCCATTTAAATATTTATACTTCGCGTCACCGCCATGTTGCATTTGTGCTCACCAGGTTACTGAAAGTCATATAGGTGAACTTATGTGCATAGCCTCTATAAACATTTAAAAAAATCAGTTTGATTACTGGAAAAGATTCTTAGATATTGAGAACCGTCAAAATATTTCGGATGCTCGCCATTTTGGATTGTTATATGTATAGGCCATAAAGTTATGTACTATTAAAGGAAAATCATTGCGTAGCTTCCTTATTCAAACTTTCACTTTGATCGCATGATTACGACACAAGAATAAAAACTTAATTTTAAAATTTCGCACAGCCGCCATCTTCAGTTTATGTAAACAATTGAACTAAATTAGATGCCAGTGAATGACAATATGTATAATCATTTACTGTACCACATTTCAATGCGCTCCTATGTTTAATCACGAGAAAATGTGTTAGAATTTGTCAACTTCGCTTGGCTGCCATGTTCGTTTCGTAGTTTACAGGTTTTTGGAAGTTACATAAATAAAATTGTACCAGTGCTCTTTATCACCGTACAAAATTTCAGGTTGATATCATAAATAGTTTCGGAGATATTGAATGCCTGTGAAATATTTCGCACAGCCGCCATTTTGAGGTTATGTAAACAATTGTACGAAGTTAGATGTTGGTGCATTACAATGCATATAAACATATACTGTGCCAAGTTTCATTTCGTTTGGTTGGTTAAATCGTGAGAAACGTCCATTTAAAAGTCGCAAATTCGCTTGGCCGCCATGTTGGTTTTATAGTTACCAGGTTTTCAAAGGTCACATAGGTGAATTTCTAGTAGCTCCCTTTATCACCATACAAAATTCCAGGGTGATATCGGTAATAGTTTCGGAGATATTGAATGCTAGTGAAATATTTCGCACAGCCGCCATATTGGATTGGTGAGACGAACCAAAATTTGAAGGGCAAGGTCGGGGTCGCCCGGAATAGAGCTATGAACTTACCGAGTTTCATTGAAATCGCTCCAGCCGTTTAGATTTTATTAGGGGGGACACACACACAAATCACACACACCCGCACACACACACGGACAAAAGGTGATCTCATAAGCCTATTTTTTCAAAATTGAAAATAGGCTAAAAATAATAAAGCCATTTCCCGTAAAGCAAAATTATTATTTGTAGCCTATGTGAATCGCAGCCGAATGGCCATAGGAGGGTATTTTAATTGAACGCCCGTGAGCTCCGATCAAGTTGAATTTCAAGATATGGTTTCAACTTGGGCAACCAGATGCTACTGTCACTAGCACTTAGTGGCAAACGTTGGAACGTCATAGAGCGTTTCCAACTTGTCAATTGTAACCTACAAATTTTGATACGCACTAACAATTGCAGTGGCAGGTTCTTTAACATGCCGTAAATCTATGACATGGGCTCGCCGGCTTTACTTCCCCTTCGAAGAACGGCATACTGAAGGATTTTAACGCTCTTAAAAATCCGACAACCTCGGCCAGGTTTGATCCCGCTATCTTGGGCATAGCAGATCAGCATGCTACCAACTACGCCACCGAAGCAAAATTATGACATTAAAATAAAATACGGTAAACAAACCCAATGTCTCTGAAACACTAATCATTGGGGGCAGATCACTAATAAAAGATTATACAAACAAAAGGAAATCACAGGAGCGCTATCGGCAATCGGAGAAAATCTCGGACATAGGAAAATACGTTAGGAATTTTATGGGCATATTCTCATGATGAGTGATTACAGGCTGACTAAATGAATTATAAATCCTACTCTCTCAAAGTAAGCTAAGATCAACTGAATGCTTGAAGTTGGAAAAGATCTTCAGGAAATAAACGTCTCAAGGGATATTTTACTGGACAGATCTAAATTCAGAGACCTAGTTGACAGTCATAAATATTCAGACCACCCAAACATTGCATCCAAAAGAAACTGGACGGTGGAGCACAGAAAGAGCCATAGCGAGAAGATGAAGATATTTTGGGAAGACAAGAACGCAAAATCAGCTAGACGCAGACACTTTAATGGGTCATAATTTCCCTCTGAAAGTTCGTAGAAACAGGAAATGTGTTGTTATTATCTATCTCAGTGGCTCTGGGAGAATCAGTACCACTACCCATTGGGAAGTTTGTTGATACTTTCTGCGCATGTGCTCCTCTTTCCAGCATTTGTGGAACAACGTGTCATACGTCCAACGCTTCCATGCAACTTGTAACCAGTTTCTTTGGTGACTGAATCAAAATCAAAAAACCTCGCCGGACTTTTCCTTATGGGGGTATCTTAAAGGCAGAGTGTAAAAATATAGACCTCGGACAAATGAACTCCGTGAGGTTATTGGACACGAAATATACAACATTAGTGAACATACACTTCACAGAACTTCATGGAATATGGTGAAACAGTAAGGTAAAGGCAGGTAAGATTGCGCAGTGGCATTGTCTTACAGTTGGCAGCACTGGTGACCCAAGCCATTCTGTGGAGAAACGTGTATTGCAAAGTGCTCTTCGAAAGTGTGAACGATTTTGCTGATTCTACTTGTATAAAGTATTAAGAGGTAAGAATAATTAATCATCCTATTTGATGTAATTTGTATTCTTCAGGAAATAAGCCTTAGAGATCCTTTAAATTATGATTTAGTTGAAACAAATAATCCTCTCGCAATGGGAACTCCTAACAAAGACTGTGAGCGGCTCGATGTGCGTATACGTAACTGCTTCTGCCATCTGTTAGCGAAAGTGTTGAACTACGCAGAAACCTGCAAGACCGCGCGCTCTGCGCAGTCTTGGAGGAACTGTGCGCCATCTTGCAGGCACATTCTTGTTCTGTAGAAATCGTTCATATCTACGATATTCTTTCTTTCAGACGTCTATTTAACGGCAGTATGAGCTCAACATACTCAAGAAAATCAGAGAGGAAACTTATATTTACGACAGAAATCTTAGAGGAAGCCAGAAAGAGAATTGAAAATGGTGAAAGTCAAAGAAAAGTGGCTACTTCATTGGGTACTAAGGAATCCACTTTGAGAAATAGATTAAAATTGGTAAGGAAAAAAATAATTACGGTAGTTGGTTAATAATTGTTTATGGCAATTCATAATTAACTAAATTAAGTAAATTATATTTAAAAATTAAGTTCAATTAAAAATATTTAACAAATATTATAGGCCTACTACAGTACATAAATATTTTCAACTCCAATGTTTAATATTTATTCCTCGAGTAGCCTACGTTATGTAATATATTTCTTCGTTAATTTACAGGGGACTGTACCAATTTCCTTGGGACGTCACAAACCTGTGTTCACGCCAGAACAGGAACAAAAATTGGCCGACCATTTGAGGGAACTGGACAAAAGGTTTTATGGAATTACCAGAAAACAGCTGATGAGTTTAGCGTACGAATTTGCTGAGAGGAATAAGATTGAACATAGGTTCAATAAGAAAACTAGATTAGCAGGAAAGAACTGGGTTTTGGCCTTTTGAAAGAGGCAAAAGCTGTCATTACGCACACCAGAGAAGTGCAGCATAGGAAGAGCAATTGGATTCAATCGAGTCCAATGTGACCGATTCTATGATAATTTGGCAAGTGTGTGTGTTGATGAAATGTTCCCAGCTCATAGGAAATTTAATATGGACGAGTCCGGTATATCAACCATGCCTAATACTGTTCCTTAAATTATATCTCCTAAAGGGAAGAAAATAGTCTGTAAGGTCACATCGGGAGAGAGAGGGCAGGCAGTTACCGTAGTGTGTTGTATGGGGCCTACAGGCATATTTGTTCCTCCAGCGATGATCTTTGCGAGGAAGAGAATGAAGCCAGATCTGTACATGGATGCTCCTGAAGGGACATTGCCAATGATATCCGACTCTGGCTATATGAACACTGAGCTCTTTGTAGAGTGGCTCAAACATTTCAAAAACTTTGTAAAGCCATCAAAAGAGGATCCAGTTCTCCTTATACTGGATAACCACATTTCCCACTGCAGCATTGATGCTGTTCTTTACTGCAGGGAACACAGCATCACCTTGCTTTCACTACCACCCCATGCAAGCCACAGGCTTCAGCCTTTGGATGTTGGCTTTTTTGGGCCTCTGAAGAAAGCCTATTCTCAAGAAGCTGATACGTGGTTGGTGAATCATCCTGGCACTGCAATTACACAGGCCAACGTGGCCAGGATCTTCAAATCAGCCTACGAGAGAGCAGCAAAGATGGAGACAGCCGTTCAAGCTTTCATCAAAACTGGAATTCATCCGTTTAACCGGAATGTATTTTTGGATGACGACTTTGCTCCCTCGGAGGTAACATTCCGCCCATCTGTGCAGGAAAATGAACCTGCTGTAGAGGAGCAAATTCAAAATGCAAAAGTTTACGAGCCACAGGTGTCACCTGCTAAGATATCTCCCCTACCAAAGGCAGCTCAAGCAACCAAACGCAAGAGAACTTGCAAAAGGTCTGAAGTTCTATCTTCCTCTCCTTATAAGAATGGCCTTCTTGCAACGAAGAATGAACAAGCAAAAAAACAGGGCAGGAAAACTCTTCACTTCGGTGTAAGTTCAGTAGCGTCAACTTCGTCAGCTGTCACAACTGCCGAAGAAGAGAAAATCGTGTGTCCTTGCTGTGACGAAGAGTATGAGGAACCAATTATTGAAGACTGGGTGCAATGTAGTAGGTGCAAACAGTGGTGGCATGAAGGGTGTTCGAACTATGAAGGCATAGGACTCTTCAAATGCGAATTGTGCTAATGCGTATTCTTACAGGACGCCATGCGCATTCTTAAAGGGCAGTGCCTTTAAGACTGCGCATTTGCAATTAATTAAAAAACATTTTTTTACATTTAATATACATTATTTTAAGTGTTCTTTGTATACGCATTGTGTTCGCAATTAATTGAAGTCTTGTTAGTAAATTTTGTTTTAAATTGGTCACAAAAGTAGTTTATCTATGGACATAAATAAATGGATCCAGTTCTCCTTATACTGGATAACCACATTTCCCACTGCACAATCTTAAGTGCCTTTCTTACAGTTGTGTATGGATGCTGGTGGAGGGCACTTTCAACATTTACTGTGAGGAATCTACCTACATGTTATTGTAACCGGTTTCTTTTGTGACCGAATAATCTAAAAAAAAAAGTGGCCTCCCCGATCACCTGATCTAATCTCTCCGGACCTCATCTCATGTATAGGCTATGTGTCCGATCTCCAAATTGTGTATTATCTTCTCACAACGTATCACATGTGTCCCAATATTTGTTCAAATGTCATGACTCATTAAAGTGGTTTTGGTTTATATGGATCGCTCTGTTGGTTCAATCACGCTCCCTCTACGGGCATAACAATGTGATTGGTGGTTAAGTGACCCACCCTTTCCCGGCCTGGGAGGCTCAGGCCCTGGGGAAGTGGGAGGGGGAATTAATTTATTAATAAAACAGTGTACATACATACGGTCATGAAATTAAATTAACAAATACATTTTACAATAAATTTACAAATAAATTTTACAAAATTACAATACAATATTTAAAATGTAAAATTAATAATAATAATAATAATAATAATAATAATAATAATAATAGTGAAAATCCACAGCCTGCTTCCAGTCTCCGACCGGGTCAGGAATGGAATGAATGAAGCCCCCATCTAGCGGCGAGGATATGGACTGTGCCGGCTGCCGAGGCCTGACGCACTCCTCTGGGGCAATGATTAAATGAATGACAAATGAAATGAAATGATAGTGGAGTCTGTTGCTGGAATGAAATTTTTGACAGGGAAAACCGGAGTACCCGGAGAAAAACCTGTCTGCCTCCGTTCTGTCTAGCACAGATCTCACATGGAGTGACCGGGATTTGAACCACGGACCCAGCAGTGAGAGGCCGGCGTGCTGCCGCCGAAGCCACGGAGGCTAATAATAATAATAATAGTAATTGTGATAATAGTAATGGGACCCTAGTTATCATGTATTATTACATAATAAGGAAGCGGCTTCGGTAGCGTAGTAGGAAGCATGCTGAAATGCTGTTCCCAAGATAGCGGGTTCAAACCCGGTCGAAGTCGTCGGATTTTAAGAGCGATAAAAATCCTTCAAAGTGCCTTTCTTCGGAGGGGAAGTAAAGCCGGCGGTCATGTCATAGATTTATGGCAGGTAAAAGATCCTTCTACAGACTAAACTTGTGTGAATCTAAATTGTTAGGTTAGGTTTCGTCGGAACGCTCTATCAAAGTTCCAACGTTCACCACTAGGTGTCATTGATATCTGGTAGCGGAAGTTGGAACTACTTTTAATTGAACGGAACTTGTACCGTAGCTCACCCTAAGGGTGTCCGCTGGAAGCAGCTACAGACTCAGGCGAGCCAAACATGTCCTCGGACACTCCCGGCACTTAAAGCGATACTATAAATAACATAATAAGGAGTCGTAGCCACTACTTAGAAATGTACACATGTTAAGAGTTAGATGATATAACCACATTAGCATGTCGATACTTCTATGCTATTACAGTACAGACATAATAACGCGGACTGGTGAAAGTCAAACTGCCTAGAGCAATGCGATCTTTATGCAGATGCACCTCGTTCGATCACGTCCCTGAACGCCCCTGGAATTGCTTGACCCACGATGATCACCCACGTCTGAAGCCACCCTCAGCAGGTTCTTACTCTCACGTCACTGGATTAAATGTCACACAGTAAGTTGCGTCAGTTCCCTTCAGGCACACTCAAATTGTTGCGAGTTGAGTGGTTCTACTTGCAGTGAGGATGCAAAGTTAAACAATTGAACTGATGTGTGTACCCGTCGTTGAGATGTTTACGATAAGCAAGGTACAGCTGTCTATCGTCGTAGTGCAGAATACCATAGACATATTCTTAGCTGTAGTGTCTCGGGCTGGTTTTATGTGTCAATAATTTCCTGTCGCTGAAGTTTCGTCATTGCTACAGTAGACCAAGTCATGCCAAAATAGCTGGGAGGCAACCTGTCCATCGTATTTTTGTCGTGTTCGACTGCGCATGAATCTCTTGCTGCAATATATTAAACACATGCTATTAAAATCTCCTCGACTCAGCTGGGAATCTAACCGGAAACTCTTTGGGCCAAAGCCAAAGGGCTGGACCGAACCTGTTGACTACCAATTAATATACTTCTTACGATACTTTTTATAAGGTAATCCAGTGAAATAGATTGATTAATGGGATTGGTTTGTCTTGATGAATTATGAGTACATCCGAATGAATGAATGAATGAATGCATGGAGTGAGTGAAGACATGAAAGCACTCACATGGAAGAGTAAGTAAGCAGAATATTATTACTATGCTATTTATTTAATATCAATATTCTAAATATATATGCTTTCTACGGCTTCGGTGGCGTAGTCGGTAGCATCCTGAACTGCTATGTCCAAGATCGTGGGCTCAAACACGGCCGAAGTAGTCGGATTTTTAAGAGCGTTAAAATCATTCAGGTTGGTTGGTTGGTTTATTCCTTAGTTTAGGGGCTGCGACAACTCGGTCATGTAGCCCCGTGTACTTTGCGTGTGTGTAGAGTTTGTCTGATAACCGGTGTTAATTGTGATGGCTGTATTAGTGTGTGTTATCTGTGATTCAGATAGAAAGACTGCAGACGATTTTTGTTCAAGTAGTTCCCACTTTTGCTACCAAATGCTACCGTCCACGACACCTAGCTGCTGATGTGGCTACTAAATGCCATCGCAATCAACATCTGGCGGTGAACGTTGGAACTAATATAGCGTTATCAAACTAACCTACAAATTTTAGCTTCCACAAGTGTAGTTAGTAGAAGGTTCTTTTCCATGCTATAAATGTTGGCATGGGATCACTGGCTTTACTTCCACTTCGAAGAAAGGCATACTGGGGGATTTTTAACGCTCTTAAAAATCCGACGACTTCGGCTGGGTTTGAACCCGCGATCTTAGGCATAGAAGCTCAGCATGCTACCAACTACACCACCGAAGCCGCTAAAATCATTCAGTGTGCCTTGTTTTGGAGGGGAATTGAAGCCGGCAGGTCATGTCATAGATTTATGGCATGTAAAAGAACCTACCACTACAATTGGTAGAGTATCGCCAATTTGAGTTGGTTAGAAACGCTCTATCAACTTATATGTTCGCCGCAATGTGTCAGTGAGAGTGGCATCTGGTAGCCAAATTTAGAACTACTTAAAATTGAACTTACTGGGTGCCCACGGTCGTTCAATTAAAATACCCTGCTATAGCCATTGACTGTAATTCATAAAATCTATAATTATAAAATATGCAAATACTGTAACTACGAGTTCGAAGAATGTAGATGAAGTTGTGCCTATGAAGCATAAATTATGCATGTAGTGACTTGCCCTTTTACACCAGGCCTTCAGTACGAATGTACTTAATAATATTAACAATAATATAGTTATTCGTTACGGCCAACTATGGACCATGTTAGATAGGTTTTACATTATATTTGGTCTTCACTCTCTGCCAGTATCTCTTCAGCCTCTCTCCCACTTCCTTCTTCTGTTCCTCCGAGCAAGATCTTCATTTCCTCACTGACCACTCCTCTGTCTCCTGGAAACCTGTAATAATAATACATTATGTTGTATTTGGGCATTTTTATTGAGATAAATCCTCTGAAATCCTCTTGTCTTATGTATCATCAACCTTACCTTACCTTACCTAGATGGCCACTCAAACCTAAGCAGGGTTTTGGCCTCGCCAACAGCACGGCGCCATCTTTCTCGATCATCCATTATGTCCTCCGTGACTCCGATTTTTCTCATATCTTTTTGAACTTGGTCCCACCAGCGAAGTCTCGGTCGTCCCAATGGTCGCCTTCCTCTGGGTACACCTTCCAAAACTGCCCTTAAATTCAATTCTCTACTTCTTCTATGTACATGACCGGCCCAGCGCAGTCTTTGGCTTTTGGCACGGGCCACGATATCCGGTTCTTTGTAGAGATCCCGCAATTCCTTATTTGTTCTAATTCTCCACTGGCCATTTTCTACTATCGGTCCGAAAATGCGTCGTAGTATTCTATTTTCAAAAGTTACTAATTTCCTTTCAGTTTGCTTGGACAATACCCTGGTTTCTGAGGCATACGTGACAACAGGAAGTATAATGCTTTTATAAATCCTCACTTTAGTTTTTCTAGATATAATTTTACACTTTAAGAGATTTTGCAGAGACCAGTAGCTTTTGTTGCCACTGAGAATTCTTGATTTTATTTCTGTTTCTTCCATATTATTCTGGTCTATGATAATCCCCAGATATCTGAACTCAGTACATCTGTGAAAAGCGTATGAAGCAACTGTTAAGAGGTTTTGTACTTGTGCTGCATTCCTTCCAACAACTAGATATTTTGTTTTTTGTTCATTTATCATTAGACCTACCTCCTTGGCTTCTTCAATAAGGGTTTCTGTGAGTATTTTTAGATCGTATTCGCTTTCTGCCATGAGTGTTATGTCATCAGCATAAGCTAATATGTTTATCTTGTTTCCCACTTCAAGGCCTGGGTGGAGCTGGATTACTCGTTTCAAAGTTTCTTCTAAAGCTAAATTGAATAATAAAGGCGAGAGTCCATCTCCCTGTCTTACTCCAGTGTTGACATTAAATTCTTGGGTATATTCATTACTGATTCTAATTTTGCATTTGGACCCTTCTGTGCACAGTTTTGCCATAGTGATAAGTTTTTCTGGGATTCCATTCCGCTGCATGTATTTCCACATTTGTTTCCTATTGACACTATCGTATGCCTTGTTGAAATCTACAAAAAGAAGATGGGCTGTTTTGTTAAACTCCCAATATTTGGATATTACTTGCTTTAAGACAAAAATTTGGTCTGTTGTAGATCTTTGACTTCTAAATCCTGCTTGGTGATCTCCAAGAATTTCTTCTGCATAACATGCTAGTCTGTTGTAGATTATTCTTGAGAATACTTTATATGCGCTGCTTATTAATGATATCCCTCGGTAATTATTGCACTCGAATTTATCTCCCTTTTTGTGAATCGGAACTACTACTGCCATCTTCCATTCTACTGGGATTTCTTCCTTATCCCAGATATCTATAATTAAGTTATGTAACCTTTTTAGCAAAGGGCTTCCACCTGCTTTAAGAAGTTCTGCTATTATGTTATCCTCTCCAGCATCAAGCACCTCGAAAATCTCACCTCCATTAACCGTCAATCAAACCCCTTCTGACTTGGAGAGTCACGCTTCGAGATTGAATCATATATTACTGTATTACTTTTTCTGAGCATAAGGCTTGGAATCGTTTCGCAATTGTTACTAACAATATTTTGTTATAATTTCAAATGATCTTGTCGCCTTCACCGTTATGCTTTGGTCTACCGTTATGCGTTACGGTTACGGCGTGTATGACGTCATCATGTTGTTTAGTGCATATGTACCGAGTCTGAGTTTACTCCTGGGGTCTGGCGTTTTGCGATACGGAGACGGCGAGTGCGTGACGTCATGCAGCGGAGTGCACCTAGCACTCTCCATTCCCCGCGCGGGAGGCCTAAGTTAAAGGGCAATGGAGTCTGTTGAAATAGTCCCGCCTGAGCCTTTCTAACATGTGTAGCATTTGTAGCATGGGTCTTTCGAAATTGTATAAAGTCTAGTCACTCAGACTGACTGTATCTTTTTTGTTGACTCAATTACACAGAAAGCATTACAAAAAGGAAACGAATCGTATGTTAGTTCTACAAAACCCTCAACTCCAATATTTGAGCGGCACATTAATAATTTCATATTGATGGATGATTATGACTATGTTCAAAATCGGAGTGTTAGACTGCACATCAGGGAATTTACAAATTTAAAACCGTTATGTATGAATACGCAAAATTCATTTTGGCTTTACACCTTTGATTATTGTGTAATGAATGTTGACAGCTGTGTGCTTTATCTCTGTACAGAAAGTCTAATTCATTGTGTGAAATACGTTTCTTGTTTTATCAGGTTCATATTATAACTTCAAGACACTGGAATTAGACGCAAAGTCATTATAACTTTCAACACCTTCTTTTGCTTTTTCTGTGTCAAGTTTCTAAATGAACATCTTAAGATTCAAATCAGTAAAGTAATTATTCCTGTGACGAACTTCCACGCACAGTAAATGCACCTAGCAGAGTAGAGTAGATCTGTTAAGAGAAGAAAATGTACATCACAACGCACCGCAGTTCAGTGAAAAAATGTTTTCATTAATGGAGAGATCAACAATATTGGGAGTTATACTCGTGAATTTTAACTTGCTTTTATTGGTATATTTTATTGCAGTTGCTTCATAATAGTGACGAATTGATTGACATTTCCAAAGTTCAATATGCTGGACACACATAAATAATTTTCAACATCAAATCATACTCCAAAAATTGTAGATTTGAGGCATGCATTTCCAAAGGCTTCCTTGTCCAAGAAGTGAAACTTGCACGAAAACGCACCAATACGTTTAGCACAGAAACCATTCACTGTATGCTAATAACAATAATAATAATATCGTATGACCTCGGGTGCCGGGTGCAAGCATTGTTATTTGACACCCAGAGGGTAGCTTACATGTCGAATTTCGTTGTTCCTTTAAGCACTATGAAAGTCAAGGAGGTTAGATATCTAAGCTCCTTGAACACTATAGCGCTTTCTAGTAGAGAAATGGGGAACTTTGTACTGGCGGAAACTCCCGTGATTAATTTTTCCATTATGAACACGGCCTACATGAATTCAAATGGGTTCTTTAACATGCCAATATCGTATGACATGCGAGTCGTAATTTTTGCCACCTTCCAAAAAATCACTTACCACGGCCAGGAGCGAACCTGAAAGCTTGTGGTTAGTAGACCAACACGTTAACCACTCACCCACCGTGGCAAGCTCACGGTATGCTTATCTAATATATAAAAGTGAAAGTCTGTATGTATATATGTATATTTGTTCCGTATACAAATCTACACCGTTCCACCAATCTCAACCAAATATTGCATACAAATAGTTTAGGACCCAGAAGGAACGGCTGGCTACGTGAACTTTCGATAGTCTTTCTCATTCTTCTGATTTCGGCCCTTTTTCACTCGAGCAAAGGCTTATGAATTCATAAAATTAACTCATGAAGGAATGGCAAGGCAGCTCGTTTCCAGGCAACAGATGCTCAAGTCGAGACACGGCCGACTGGATGCGAGTTGCGCTCTCCACTACCGGTATAGAAAATGAGGCTCTTTACATGAAATCCCGTTAGTTACTCAACTGCTCACACAGCACTGTCAACCCAGTAGAGCATAACAAAGACTTGACACTATTTGTCAATATAATTTGCGCAATATCAAAATGCAAATTATATCACAAAATACAATAGCGTGATATTAAATGGCAGAAACTAAACATACATTTGCACCTTTTAAAATAGAATTCCATTAGGTGCACTCATTTTTATAAACCTTTATGAACTTTCCTGCTGAGTGATTAGTACATGAGATATTTGCAAACAACCGGTATTTCGGCTTCCACAATAGTATTCGTAATTGGTGGTACCAATTTCTCTGCAATGACGCTGGAAAGACCGCTGCTGCGGTCAAGTTAATGAGTGGAGAGGATTAGAGTTCTGAGAAATGCAATCCAAACATTTCATACAATAAATTCTTTCCACTGTGAATACAACTTAAACCAGACTTTCAGTTTTCATTGTAGAAAAAGATATTCCTGAAATTGTAATTTGATGATGATAGTTGATGTTAATGGGCCTAACATGGGGGCTATTGGCCTCTTATTTCTTTGTGATGAAAATGCAGAATGATGATAAAATGAACACTAGAACTAAAAATAACTACAACTTACAACCAACTTACGGATTGGGAGAAGAAAAGGGCAAAAACAAAGGAATAGGGGAAATGAAATACAGGTAAAAGAAATGCTCTCTACCCTCAAAAAATGAGAATTTACGTATTTGGTAAGAAGTGCCATGAAAGGCAGATAGGAAGGGAAATAGGAGAGAGACCGCCCCAGAATCACTGGGAAAAGGGAAAAAACAGATCCAGCTCAGGTATCCTCCCAAACTCAACAGCAGTGAGGCCTTGAGGGTGTAGCACCTCCAGTGGTGGGGCTACACACACCCTGCCTCCTTTATGACCTCGTACAGAAGGGAGGAGATATGACGGAAGGTAAAACAAGAGATCTGACCGTTTGAAGAATGAGGGTATCAGGAAAGATGGAACACGGTCCAATTAAGGCGGGAATTTCAAAGACTCCTTAGACCTCAGATATCCTAATACCGTCAGGGTCGGAAGAGAACAAGCGTTGACCATGGGAGGTCGACAGTAAATATGCCATAGAGGACCCCGGCACAATTAAGTGGAAGCAATCGCGAACTCAGCTGCGGTCCCCTGATCGCTAACCAGCGTCCCACAAGTTGTAAGCCCCTGAAGGAGGGGGCGTGTCATAATATCGTAAGTGAACGAGGGGTGACCAAGGGTGGTCGACAGGAAGGATGACAGAAGGTAGCCCGGCACAAGTAAGTGAAAGCAATACCTCACTCAGCTGGGGTCCCGTGATCACCAGACCCACATCCCATTAGTCGTGAGCCCCTGGAATATGTACTGAAGAATGATTCAACAGAATCGCAAGAAAACATTATGATACCCATTTTTCAAAAGATAACTGATTGATATGCACTGGACGGTTGATTCCGTACTTAATTGGATATCATCGTAGGTCTCAGAGGCAAAGAAGTCCCTATCATATGCGTTACTAGCAGTGGTCAAGTACTATCCCGGCATTTGCCTGGACTGAGTGTAGAAAAACCACACTCAGGATATTTTCGAACCTACGATGTCTGGACATGCTACAGCTGCCCTCGCAGCCGTGGTGCACGATTAAACTATCACAACTACGGCACGAGACGCTCAAAATGACGACTACACACAACAGACGAAGGAGTGTTTGTGTCCGGAACAAAGTTATCGCCGGAAATCACATAAGACAACCATCACACCTAACTCTGTCTCACGTAAGCTCGGGAAATGAAAGCACACCTCCTGTGTGGGTCGAAGGGTAGTTAAATGCGACATCTACCATCGGTACTTGCAACTGGCCATTGTGGATATGTTTTGTTCTCTTTGATAATAGATTGTTATTAAGTAAAATGTCGACGTATTGTTTCTATACGTAATTACACTACGAACTTATTGGTGCCGAAAACTCAATTACGATCACGTACCACTACGACACACTACGAAAGGTTTTCAGAATTACTCCTGCCATAGGATATACGAGCTGAAAGGAGTAGTGACATGCAATATCCTGCATGACATACGGCACTTCACAACTACTCACTGGGATAAACGATGTAATTAACCATTCAATACAGGTTCTATTTTCATAACGCAGCTTATTACGAGGTAAAACATGGCATTATTTTTCTTGACTATACAATTGTGCTAAAATTTTGATTGATAACCTCATTGTTTACGAGTAGCAATTTTCATTGCCAGTTACCTATAAGCACGTGACAGGTGCTACCATCTGTCGGCAACTACTGAAACCGTCTGCATTCGTTCAGTAATACAGGTCTTATTTGACTATTCCCTATTTTCATAGCCAAACAAATCATAAATCACTTTCAGCTATTCACATATTTTCTCTCACACAATGACTGACCACGAACAACAACTCAAACCCCTTAAACGGAAACGTGCCTCTCAGCGCACTATTTCTACACGTTTCGCAACATTTTTAATATACAGAAATAGGGTACTACTACAGACACTGATGAGTTCAAGCATATCCGCGATCGTCTTCAGGATACTATGACATTGTTGCTCACCTTAGATGATCCTCTCCATGAAATGCTACAAGCTGAATACGAACTAGACGCACAGACTTGTGAAGAGTACTTAGACATCTCAAAGCGCGCCATTCAAAAGGACAATAGCCTCCTTACAAAGAAGAAAGACGAACATATTATGCTTTTTACTCCTACTTCCAGTTCTGACGATCAGCACACGATTATGCAAGGAGTCAAATTACCAACGATCCGACTTGAAACGTTCTCGGGTGATATAGAGACTTGGTGCAGTTCCAGTGTTCAGTCGACAAGAACCCGACAATGAAAATCCACAGCCTGCTTCCAGTCCCCGACCGGGTCAGGAATGGAATGAATGAAGCCCCCATCTAGCGGCGAGGATATCAGACATTAATAAGCATGTGTTCCTCTGAGGCACGGCCGACTGAATGCGCTCATACCGGCCTAGACAATGAGACCTTTTTCATGAAATCTTGTTAGTTACTCAACTGCTCACACAGCGCTGTTCACCAAGCATTGCACGACTAAGACTTATCTCTACTTAGTGTAAAACAAAGTCCCCGATTCTTGGATATCACGGGTAATCTCGAGAACCACTGGATGGATTTTGATGCGGCTTTCACCATTCTGTACAGGTAATATCGAGGAAGATTTCTGTAGAAAATAATTTATTTATGATCAAAGGGAGCCAAGCAGTAACGATTTTAGATTTCAGTGAATAGGTCGAAGAAAGAACTTGACGTCCGTGCGCTTTTTAAGCTTACGCTGGACAAACCGTTAAAAATATCAATATACTATGAGTGTAAGAATTGTTCAGCATGAAAAATTGTACAAAAAAGTCCGCGTGAGCATATCTCTATCTTCGATACATCGCCCACTATAAGTGTTTTTAGTTTGGACGGGAGGGAGATTTGGCTTGCACCTCGCCATTCTTAAATTACGTCTGACAGGAATTCCTTGCACATTCATAACTGTTCCCGGGCGAAGCCGGGGCGGGTTGCTAGTGACACTATTATATTATCATTATAATTCCCACAATATCAAAATGCAAATTATATCACAAAATAAAATAGCGTGCTAATAAATCTAAGAGAAATTAGACATACCTTGCACCTCGTTACAGTTGAATTCGATCAGAATCACTCGGTTTTCATTAAAGTTTATGCATTTTTCTGCTGAACGGTTTGGAAGTTCGGCAACAGGAAACTAGGACTGTTATTTACTTAAAATATTCATTTTTGTATTTTTGTACTATTTGTGTTCATGATTTCATTACATTGTCAGAATTACCGACAGTAGTGGCTACGCTGGCTAAAGCGCAGCGTTAGGCCATGGGGCCAAGCTCTCTGCTGACTCGGTAGACGCGTGTGTTCGAGCCCCACCGTCGGCCGTCCTTGAAATGATTTTTCGTGGTTTCCCATTTTTCAACACCAGGCAAATGCTGGGACGGTACCTTCTAACAGGCCACGGCCGCTTCCTTCCACATCCTTGCCCAGTTTCATTCATCTTCATCCATTCCATCTCTCATCCTGACGCGCAGGTCGCCCACGGGCGTCGACTAGAAAGACCTGCGCTCGGCCTCTCAGGAGGCCACACGAAAAAAAATGTCAGAATTAATGCTTTAATTAGTAGGGTATACTATTCAGTGTACCTATTATAAATAAAAACCGTGAGGTTTCTCACCTCCCCATATTACGAAACCCGGTTGCCTAATACGAGGAAAGTGCACTTTTAAAGTTAACAATAATATCAGAGGGTATTACAACACCAAACGTGCCCATATTTGTAATATACATAGTATATCGCCTGAGGTTTACATTGGTGAGAAAACCAAAATTATTCCGTTCCTTCTTATGTCTAATGTGAGCCCTATAAAAAAACTCCCCATATTTGGCGACTTTCCTCTACCCATTTTTAGAAGATACCTTATGCACTGGACAGCTGAATCCGTGATTAATTGTATAAGTAGCTTCGTAAGTCTCAGAACTCAGGAAGTCCTTTCTAGCAGCGTTACTAGCAGCTTTCAAAGTTTCAAGGTAAGAAAGAAAATATTCCTCTAGCCAGTTTAGGCGACTGACATTTAATTTAATCCTTTATCTGGATTTCTAGACTGAATATGATGATATGTGATGCTTACGTCATGCATAGCGAACCATTTATTAACGTTTTTCAAAAAAAAAATGGTTGCTTCTGCGTCCATGAATGTGTACGCTTCCGGGTGCATGCCTATATTTTCTTTTAGTGTACTAATGGCACCAATAACTTCTGACGAGAACACTTCCTTGGCACGCCGAACATTCATTTTTTCAAATATAGTGGGTTCGATGTGTTTTTTAGTGAGGTGTCTGACCGGTTTGACGATCTCACCCTTTTGCATTGTGTATAGTAATGACAAGTATTTCCCTGAAATTATTCCAGTACCATCAGTCATCTCTCGTTACAGAAACTGCGTTCTAATGTTTCTTTTTAGAATGTGACAATGATCAAAACTAGGGAATACATTCCTAGACTCGTCGTATGGGTGATTGACCATTGGTTGCAAATTCCCTCCCCCTAAATGCCTCATCATTGTAGTGTTAGTTTTGTGATTATCAGAGACAGTTATTATAATTATGAAACCGCATTGTTCAACCTCGAGAATAACGTCCAGCAGGAGTTTATGTAAGTCCCGTCCTGACAGCTGCTTCGTGAAAAAGAAGGCACACGGTATCTGATAATTTGTCGAAAGATCTCTTAGCACAAAAACACAACACACGATTAGCTGCTACTTGTTCCCGGCTGTAATTTTCATCCTCTCTTTCCTTTTAATGAGACGGTGTTGGAGTAGTGTCCTTGTACCCGAAGAAGGTGCAAGGTATGTCTAATTTCTCTTAGATTTATTAGCACGCTATTTTATTTTGTGATATAATTTTAATTTTGATAATGCGGAAATTATAATGATAATAATTATATAGTGTCACTAGCAACCCGCCCCGGCTTCGCCCGGGAACAGTTATGAATGTGCAAGGAATTCATGTCAGACGTAATTTAAGAATGGCGAGGTGCAAGCCAAATGCCCCTCCCGTCCAAACTTAAAACACTTATAGTGGGCGATGTATCGAAGATAGAGATATGCTCTCGCGGACTTTTTTGTAGAATTTCTCACGCTGAACAATTCTTACACTCATAATATAATGATATTTTTAACGGTTCGCCCAGCGTAAGCTTAAAAAGCGCACGGACGCCAGGCTATTTTTTCGACCTTTTCACTGAAATCGTTACTGCTTGGCTCCCTTAGGTCATAAATAAATTATTTTCTACACAAAACTTCCTCGAGATCACCTTTACAGAATGGTGAAAGCAGCATCAAAATCCATCCAGTGGTTCTTGAGATTACACATTTAATGTACGTACTGTACAGCTTATTCCTTATCGCGCCTATAATGGGAGGGGAGTGCGCTCTACCGGCAACGAGTAGAAACTTTCCAATTACATGTTATACATGGGTTCTGACTGGGAATGTCAAGGCCGGTGTAGAGCGCAGCTCGTATTCAGTCGGCCGTGTCTGAGGTTACCTCGATGGCGAGCCAAAGCGGCTCATAGATGGCATAGCGGTAAGCGCAGACACATAGGAGCAGACGAAGGTGATACTTATAGCACGATCTGGAGATAAGGACAGAATAATCCAGACCCACCTGGACTTCCTAGAGAATTTAAGGCCTGTTCTGTCGGAAAGTCCTCTGGAATTGAACTCGACGTACGTGGAGGGAGTGTCATCGCTGAGTGCAGGCCCTCAATGCCCTAGGAGAAGTTGTGAATTTGTACGGACGTATATTAGCTCTAAAAATCCTGCGAGCCTTTCTAGCTGAGATATGTAGATGCAGGCTCAAACACGCAAAGAGAACAGGATGGTGGGAAAGGTTGATAGGTTCCACCAAACGCTGTCTCAGAAAGGTACTCGGTCGATCGCAGGTCGATGAAGAAGGACTCAACACTGTACTGATCAGTATTGAAGCCACCCTGAATTCACGTACCATTGTGCAAGACGGGAGCAAACTTGAAGCTCTTACACCTTCTCACTTTCTGAACGGAGAGAAACCCACGACCCTTCCAAATGGACCTGAGCCTGATGGAAGAAGGGATCTGATCTGATCAAAGAATTTCGATTATTTGAAGAATTCTGGCGAAGGTGGAAGAGGGAATACCTCTTACAACTGCGGAGTTACCACGAGGTTAAGTGTCCAGCTAGTAAATACCCGAAACAGCGAGTAGGAGACCTTGCCCTCTTACAAGAAGACGTCCTGCCTAGGCATATGTGGAAGAGAGCCCGAGTCGACGAAAATACCGAAATGGAGAGATGGCCGAGTGAGGACAGCCATCCTGTATCTCCCCGATGGTTCTAGAGTCAGCCGACCGGTGCAACTAGTGATTCCTCTCGAAATCGACCAGCGTGGGGAGGATGTGGGGGCACCAAGGGTAGTTGAATGCGACATCTACCATCGGTACTTGCAACTGGCATACGTAATGCCATTGTAGATATGTTTTGTTCTCTTTGATAATGGATTGTTTTTAAGAAAAAATGTTTTTCTATACGTAATTATACTACGACACCTACTATGTTCTTCCTATTTAAAGTGCTAAATGACAAACAACAGTATGACATACTGGCTTGAGCAGCGGCGTTCAAACCATAGTTTACAATTTACCCCAGTATTTTACAATTTCATTAGCAAACACTCCAAACAACGTAGGAATTCAGTCTATTAATACCGACTACGTACAATAACTGAAACTGAAACAAAACTTAGTTGGTCTAAGCGTAACACTATGAGAAACACATTTAATAAATCTATTGAACAGCTGTTTAAAAATCGCACCTATACTTGGGTGTGAGTGCGTTCTATCGGCAAATAGAGGAAATTTTTCAATTACACGTTATGCATGGGATCTAACTGGGAGGGAATGGCAAGGCCGGTATAGAGCTTAGCTCGCATCTAGTCGGCCGTGAACGAGACCACCAAGTTTCCATCTATCTCTGTAAGAGGCCATGCCACTCCATTTTCTACACGGCAACAGTAGTTCAAGCTATGACCACCAGGTTTCCATCTATCTCTGTAAGACACCAAGGCACTCCATCTTGTACCTTATGACGAAAGGTATAACGCGTAATATATTGTATGTAATGTCTACTAGAATCGAATCTTATACTCTCCGTTAAGGTGTGTTCTACTACTGATATGTTGACGTTTATGTTTAATTAATCATAATGTCCTTATACCGCATTTTTTTATTGTTGACAGTGTCTACGCCTACCAGCTGTCTTTTGTATTACAAATCAGAAATACAGTAACTTTTGCGTGATAATGCAGATTGTTCTATGAATAATATTTCCTTCTGTTATTCGGGTTACATTGTAATTGGTAATTATCCTGCTCCATGACTATGCTAATTTGTAATGGAACCGGATATTAAATTATGAATTTAGTTGATAGCATGTCAATAACATACGGTAATTAAACTACGCATATATATATACAAGCTGTACCCGGCATGCGTTGCAATGCCAATCAAAGAAAGTGTTGGCGTTGAAATTCTGTTTCTTGAAGTGATTTTGGATACACAACATGTTAACTGCCTCTAAGCTATCATAAAATGGATTTTCTAATTTAGAACCATTCGAGGGAGCGTGCACAACAACTTTCAAAAAGTTTCGTCGCTGTCACTCATTTGTTGAATCTAATCGTACGCTACCTATTGTGAAATGGATTTACTAAGTCGAAACCCTTCCCTGGCGTGTACACAATGACTCATCAATGATTCATCGCAATCGGATGAATGGTATATGCACGTATAGGGGTTTTTGTTTAAACGATTCGTGCGCTGTCACTCATTTGTTGAATCTACTCGTGCGCTACCTATTGAGGAATGTATTACTAAGTCGAAGCCCTTCCCTGGAGTGTACACAATAACTCATCAAGGTTTCATCGCAATCGAAGAATGTTATATGAACGCAATAGGGAATTTTGTTGAAACGCTTCGCGCGTCGTCACCCATTTGTTGCATCTACTCTTGCGCTACTTATTGTGAAATGGATTTACTAAGTCCCCTTCCCTGGCGGGTACAAAATAACTGATCAATGTTTCATCGCAATCGGATGAATAGTATATGAACGATACCTGATTTTATTTAAACGATTCGCACTCCGTCACTCATTTGTTGAATCTACTCGTGCGCTACCTACTGTAAAATGTATTTACTAAGTTAGAAACCGTCACGTAAGTGTCCACAACATCTCACCCAAGTTTCATCGCTATCGTCGTTCATTTGTCGAATCTACTCGTGTGCTACCTACTGTGAAATGTATTTACTAACCCAGAATCCTTCCTTGGAGTGTCAACCATATTTCACCCAAGTTTCACCGCTAACGGCAGAATGGTATATGACCTTATACGGGACTTTGTTGAAACGCTTCGCGCGTCGTCCCTCATTTGTTGAATCAAATTGTGCGCTGCATATTGTATAGGGGATTTACTAAGCCAGAAATTTTCCATGACGTGTACACAACATCTCACCCAAGTTTCATAGGTACGGACGAATGGTACATGTATGCATACGGAACTTGGTTGAAACGCTTCGCGTGTCGTCGCTCATTTGTTGAATCTACGCGTGCGCTACCTATTGTAAAATGGATTTACTAAGTCAGAAACCTTCCTTGGAGTGTACTCAACATCTCACCCATGTTTCATCGCTATCGAACGAATGGTATATGAATGCATACGGGACTTTGTTGAAATGCTTCGCGCATCGTCGCTCATTTGTTGAATCTACGCGTGCGCTACCTATTGTAAAATGGATTTACTAAGTCAGAAACCTTCCTTGGAGTGTACTCAACATCTCACCCAAGTTTCATCGCAATCGGACGAATGGTATATGAACACATACGGGACTTTGTTGAAATGCTTCGCGCATCGTCGCTCATTTGTTGAATCTACGCGTGCGCTACCTATTGTAAAATGGATTTACTAAGTCAGAAACCTTCCTTGGAGTGTACTCAACATCTCACCCAAGTTTCATCGCAATCGGACGAATGGTATATGAACACATACGGGACTTTGTTGAAATGCTTCGCGCATCGTCGCTCATTTGTTGAATCTACGCGTGCGCTACCTATTGTAAAATGGATTTACTAAGTCAGAAACCTTCCTTGGAGTGTACTCAACATCTCACCCAAGTTTCATCGCAATCGGACGAATGGTATATGAACACATACGGGACTTTGTTGAAATGCATCGCGCATCGTCGCTCATTTGTTGAATCTACGCATGCGCTACCTATTGTAAAATGGATTTACTGAGTCAGAAACCTTCCTTGGAGTGTACTCAACATCTCACCCAAGTTTCATCGCTATTGGACGAATGGTATATGAACACATACGGGACTTTGTTGAAATGCTTCGCGCATCGTCGCTCATTTGTTGAATCTACGCGTGCGCTACCTATTGTAAAATGGATTTACTAAGTCAGAAACCATCCTTGGAGTGTACTCAACATCTCACCCAAGTTTCATCGCAATCGGACGAATGGTATATGAACACATACGGGACTTTGTTGAAATGCTTCGCGCATCGTCGCTCATTTGTTGAATCTACGCGTGCGCTACCTATTGTAAAATGGATTTACTAAGTCAGAAACCTTCCTTGGAGTGTACTCAACATCTCACCCAAGTTTCATCGCAATCGGACGAATGGTATATGAACGCATAGGAGACATACACACCCACAGACAAACTATCACGTTACATTGATTTATATATATATATATATATCCACAGCCTGCTTCCAGTCTCCAACCGGGTCAGGAATGGAATGAATGAAGCCCCCATCTAGCGGCGAGGATATGGACTGTGCCGGCTGCCGAGGCCTGACGCACTCCTCTGGGTCAATGATTAAAAGAATGACATATGAAATGAAATGATAGTGGAGAATGTTGCTGGAATGAAATTTTGACAGGGAAAACCGGAGTACCCGGAGAAAAACCTGTCTGCCTCCGTTTTGTCCAGCACAGATCTCACATGGAGTAGCCGGGATTTGAACCACGGACCCAGCGGTGAGAGGCCGGCGTGCTGCCGCCTAAGCCACGGAGGCTATATATATATATATATTATGCGATAATTTTCTACAAGAACCAAACTGTAAATAATGATACTTTGCCATAAGAATAGCGTACCCCATTAAATCAAAAATGAACACTATCTAAAAGGTAATTGTGAGACTGAATTCTCGAGGAATTGTGTATATACATCCCTTTTACTATTGCTGCATTCTCGGCTACGTTATTGTACTCCACAGTACCGTCCCTTTCGACTATTTACAGTGAGTTAATATTTAACTTAACATCAGAATCGAGGAGAACCATGTTCTAAACTCACTTGAGGGCAAAATGAATACACACTGCGAAATATATTCGCATGCATCTATCTATAATATATAAAGACACCTGCCGGGTAACGCCGGGTACAGTAGCTAGTAATACATAAATACTAATACTAATACGATATAATACAAAGCCTTAAAACCCCGATATTCATTTTGATACACCCTGTATTTTGTACGTGTGGAAGCCAATTGGTGGAATTATAGCTTCATCTTCATGTAATTAAAATAATAACTTGGGTAATGTGTTGTTTGGAACTGCATTAAGGGCTAATTTGGACCAGCGTCCAATGGACAAGGGAGACTTCGCTTCTGTAAGGTTTATACGTCGTCTTTAACAGCTACCGAAACCAATATTTATTGCATAATATGAGATGATTTATTCATAGAACTGGAAGACACAGTAGGCTATATTGTTATTAAGAAACAAACATGTCAGCTATTACAGAACTGTATCATCATCATCAAGAACATTCATTGAACCAGTCTCATCTTCGTCTTCTGATACTTCTGCATTATCTGTGTTTATAATTTTGAAACGATGATGTCTTTGTAGTACTCTAAATAATCACAGAAACATTTGAATTTCTAACCTGCTTCGAACAAAGACTTCACAGATGTATTATTGGTTTTTGGATCGTTGGTGTTCCAAACTTTTGATTGTATTTGTGAAAACACTGCTGACAACTGGACAACAAGTATTATTGGACTCATATAAAGCAAAGAGTAAAGAATTCACCTTTGAATCAACTACTATAACAGTTATCTTCCGCAGTGGACAAGGGCAATTTTGGACCGCTCTATTATAGCTTGCTTAGCCAGGCAATAGGGCTAGGGACCGTTTGTTACACTACCTTTATGAACATTTCCATCTGGTGGTAAAATTAAACTAAAGAAAATTTTGAAAAGGGGCCGCAAAGCTTCTAAATGATTCAATAACAAGTAGTTCCGTGAAGAACTATACAGCCTATTTTCATATATCCCATTTATGTTAATTGCCTCTATCAAAATACAAAATTTCAGTTTGATTGCTGTAATAGATTCGTAGATATTGAGAACCGTCTAAATATTTCAGTTGGTCGCCATGTAGGATTTTTTATATATGTAGGCCATAGAGTTATGTACTTTTAGATGGGTTTATTATTCAAACCTTCACTTCGACCACATGATTAATACACAAGAAATCAAAACTTAATTTTAAAATTGCGCACATCCGTCATCTTGAGGTTATGTAATCATTTGAACTAAATTAGATGCCAGTGCATTACAATGTGTTTAACCATTGACTGTATCAAGTTGCAATTCGTTTGAATGGTTAAATCGTGAGAAAATTCTTCTTAAAAGTTTCAATTTCGCTTGGCAGCCATGTTTGATTTGTAGTTAACAGGTTTTTGAAAGTCTCGAGTAATGCCATTTATCACCGTACAAAATTTCAGGGTGATATCAGTAATAGGTTCGGAGATATAGAATGCCGGTGAAATATTTCGCACAGCCACCATCTTGTGGTTATGTAAGCGCTTGAACTAAATTATATGCCAGCGCATAGCAATGTACAGGAACATCAGCTGTACGAAGTTTCATTGCATTTGGGTGGTTAAATCGCAAGAAATTTCAATTTAAAACTTTCAATTTCGCTTGGCCGCCATGTTCGTTTTGTAGTAAAATTATTTCTGAAAGTCTCATAAGTGAATTCTAGTAGTGGTGTTTATCACCGTACAAAATTTCAGGGTGATATCAGTAATGGTTTCGGAGATACAGAATGCCAGTGAAATATTTCGCTCAGCCGCCATGTTGGATTGGTGAGACGTAATAAAATTTGAAATGCATGGTCGGGGTCGGCAGTATTATTACTATGACCTTACCGAGTTGCATTGAAATCTCTTGAGCCGTTTTGAAGTCATTAGGGGGTGGACACAAACAAACAAACAAACAAACAAACAAACCCGCTCACATGGACAAAAGGTGATCTCATAAGCCTAATTTTTCATAAAATGAAAATAGGCTAAAAATAACTTATCCTGATCGTGTCCAATCTTGAATAATTGTCCTCACATCTTTCGTGAAAAATTCTTCCCATATTGTGGCTATCGTTGTATGAAGCTCCTTTAGTAGTTCCTGGTAGCATACTGTAGATGGCAGGAGGAACAGCTGTAGTCTTTGATAACGAACGTCTCCTACGCAGGAACATACACCAATCGGACTATTGTACATTTTAATACATTCAAAGTTCACTTAAAATACCTTGCCTTCAGGTTTTCAAGTTCCTGTAGTAGAATTTTCTAGTGGCTCTGCCATATTAGTTCGGTGCCATATGCAGGGTGTGTCTTAATTATACCGACAAAAAAAATCAGGAACGCTCTGCGTGTTATGTAAAAGACGATGCCGCAATCGGATTGGCGGAGAAAAAGTTTCCCTCCGAGAAAATGAGGTTACTTTGTTACTTCCGGGCGCACGATTCAAATCTACGAACTCGCCGTATTTGCTAAGCCAGGCAGCAAGCCGCTGGCCACTGCTGTGCTTCAGGCAAGGGGAGGGAGTGTGATAGAAGGAGACAGAGATATGCTGGCGGGCATGCGACAAGCCGAGGTGATCGAGGAAACTTGCGCATGCCCGCCAGCATATCTCTGTCCAGCGGTGGCCAGCGGCTTGCTCTCTAGCTCAGCAAATACGATGAGTTCGTAGATTTGAATCGCGCGCCCGGAAGTAACAAAGTAACCTCATTTTCACGGAGGGAAAAATTTTCTCCGCCAATCCGATTGCGGCATCGTCTTTTACATAACACGCAGAGCGTCCCTGATTTTTTTGTCGGTATAATTAAGATACACACTGTATAGTTGTCGTTAACACTTTTACTTAAAACAGTCTCATAGGTGTTTCTAATGAGTGCGTATGATATCTAATATCTGTAACTGATGTCATGTCTCTCTCCCAGATGAATCGAGGACGTTGATCTTGCAACTTGGATGATTATTCCTAAGTATGCCCTTGAAATCAAGTTGTTGTTTGAGTCTTCAGTCTTTTGACTGGTATGATGCAGCATTCCATGCCTCCCTGTCCAGAGCTAATCGTTTCATCTCTACATAGCTACCACACCCTACATCCGAGGCAATCTGTTTAACATATTCTTACCTGGTCCACCCGTACAGTTCTTGTCCTCGACCCTTCCTTTCAATACTAAGCTCGCTATTCCTGGGTGTCTTAGTATGTGTCCTACCAACCTATCTCTTCTCTTCATTTGCAGTCGCCATAAACATCTCTCCTCTCCCACTCGTCTTAATACCTCTTCGTTTGTAACCCTATCTATCCATCTGATCTTCATCATTCTCCTGTAACACCACATTTCAAACGCTGCAATTCTCCTCCTTTCTGCTGCACCAATAGTCCAAGTTTCTTTTCGTAGAGTGCCACGCTCCAGACAAAGGCTTTCAAAAATTACCTTCAAACGCCTAAATCTATATTCAATGTCAACAGATTACCTTTTTGTAGAAATGCTTTCCTTGCCTGAGCCAACTTACTTTTTATATCCTCTTTGCTTCGTCCATCACTGGTTATTTTGTTTCCTAAGTAACAGAAGTCTCCTGCTTCCTTCAGCTTTTCACCTTCCAAGTTGATGTCCATAGAGGTTTATGATTTCTTTCGGCTGCATTCCAATATTTTTATTTTACATTTATTAAGTTTCATTATGAATTCTTTCCTCAAGACGGAGTCCATACGTTCTTAAATTTCGTACGGTAATAAAGGGCACTACTAAAAGTTCAGCTATGTGACTGTCAAAAACCTGTTAACTACAAAACGAACATGGTGGACAAGCGAAGTTGAAAGTTATAAATTGACTTTTCTCACGATTTAACCACCCAAATGCAATGAAACTTCGTACAGCTAATGGTCATGTACATTGTATCTGATCTTTCGCAAAGTTGAAACATTTAAATAGACTTTTCTCGCAATTTAACCATTTAACATTGCAACTTGGTACATCATATCTGTATACACATTGTAATGCACTGACATCTAATTTAGTTCAATTGTTTCCATAACCTCAAGATGGCGGCTGTGCACAATTTCAAAATTAAGTTTTAATTTGTTGTGTCCTAATCATGCGATCGAAGTCAACGTTTAAATAATGAATCTACGCGATAATCTTCATCTAATAGTAGGCTACAGAGTCTTTATTTTTGCTTGGCAAGGACATTTTCGCTCACGCGCTCCGCCAGTGACAGCTCAGTTCCCGGCTGCCGCGCGCGCGTATACACGGCAGAATACGGTGATTAAAATCAGTATCATGCATTTTTACTCACCATGCTTACAGTAGATGCTGAAAATGTTCCCCATCGCTGCCAAACATAACCGACATCTCCTTATGAAGTTTCCGGTTACTCCGGTTAATTTAGCTTCAGCAAGGAAATAACGACATTTACGTCTATTTTTATTGTTTACTGAACCTGTACATTTGAATCTCTTAGCCAGTTGATTTATTGTCCGATTTATAGGATTGGGTCTCCCTGGAAATTACATTCGAAACTTTTGTCTTGTTTTAGCGCACGTTATATACAGCACGTATTGTGCAGTCCTTCACTCGACCTTGGCCGCCGGTCCCCGGCCAGGTTAGCGCGTGGTTTTCAGCCGTATACACCGGGTATTCCCACACTCTCCCGTTCACGTGTGAATTCTGAGCTAATTGGGTGATTCAGTCTTTCAGAGTATTATAAAGCTACTGTGTACCGGTACTGTATATCGTATTGTGTAGTGTTTTATTGTGATTGTGTGTAGTGCTGTAATGCCTTATGTAAAATATTCGTTACGTGAACGTGTATATCTGCACAATACGTTCATAAAGAGCAGGAAATCGTGCGCTAGAACAAGACAAAAGTTTCCAGGGGGATCCATTCCTATAAATCGGACAATAAGACAACTGGCTAAGAGATTCAAACGTACAGGTTCAGTAAACAATAAAAATAGACGTGAAGGTTTCCTTACTGAATCTAAAATTACAGGAATAACCGGAGACTTCATAAGGAGATGCCGATTATGTTTGGCAGTGGATGGGGAACATTTTCAGCATCTACTGTAAACATTGTGAGTAAAAAAGCATGATACTGATTTTCAGCACCGTACTCTGACGTCTATACGCGCGCGCGGCAGCCGGGAACTGAGCCGTCACTGGCGGAGCGCGCGAGCGAGAACGTCCTTGCCAAGCAAACATAAAGACCCTGTACATAACTTTATGGTCTACAATTATTAAAATCCAACATGGCGACCATCCGAGATATTTAGACGGTTCTCAATATCTATTAATCTATGACACCAATCATGCTGAAATTTGGAAGTTGATAGAGGCTTTAAACATAAGCTCACCTATGGAACTTTCAATAACGTGGTGAGCATAAATCCAACATGGTGGCGACGTGAAATGTAAATATTTAAATGGAAGTTTCTTGCGATTTAACCATCTGAGCGCAGTGAAACTTGGTACGGTATATTCATATACAAATTTTAATCCACTGGCATCTAATTTATTTCAAATGTTTTCAATAACACAAGATGGCGGCTGTGCGAAATTTTGAGAACTCGTATTTATTTTTGTGTCCTAATCATGTGACTGAAGTTTGAATAATACACCAACACAATCATCTTCATGTAATAATGAATAACTATAAGGCCTACATAATTACATAACAAGTAGTTCCATGAAGAACTATACAGCATATTTTCATATAACCTACTCATGTCAATTGCCTCTAACAACATACAAAATTTCAGTTTGATTGTTGTAATAGATTCGTAGATATTGAGAACCGTCGAAATATTTCAAATGGTCGCCATGTTGCATTTTTATTTATGTACTATTACATGAAGATTATTGTGTACGTGTGGTATTCAAACGTCAATCTTATGATTAGGACACATGAAGTAAAAACGAGATTTTAAAATTTCGCACAGCTGGCATCTTGCGGTTATGAAAACAATTGAAATAAAGTAGATGCCAGTGGATTAACATTTGTATAAGCATTTATTGTAAAAGGTTCCACTGCACTCGGATGGTTATATCGCGAGAAACTTCCACTTACATATGTATACTTTGCGTCACTGCCATGTTGGATTGGTACTCACCAGGTTATTGAAAGTCCTATAAACGAACTTATGTTAATAGCCTCTATGAACATTTAAAAAAATCAGTTTGATTGCTGTAAATGATTCGTAGATACTGGGAACCGTCTAAATATTTAGGATGGTCGCCATTTTGGAATGTTGTATGTATAGGCCATGTATGTACCATAAAGAACAATTATTGCGTAGCTTCATTATTCAAATGTTCACTTCAATTGCATGATTACGACACAAGAAACAAAAACTTAATGTTTAAATTTCGCACAGCTGCCATCTTGTGGTTATGAAAACAATTGAAATAAATTAGATGCCAGTGGATGAACATTTGTATAAGCATTTAACGTGCAAAGTTTCACTGCACTCGGCTGGTTAAATCGCGAGAAACGTCCATTTAAATATGGATAATCCGCGTCGCCGCCATGTTGAATTTGTGCTCGCCAGGTTACTGAAAGTCCTATAGGTGAACTTATGTTCTTAGCCTCTATGAACATTTCAAAAATCAGTTTGATTGCTGTAAAAGATTCGTAGATATTGAGTACCGTCTAAATGTTTCGGATGCTCGCCATTTTGGATTGTTATATGTATCGGCCATAGATTTATGTACCATTAAGGGAAAATTATTACGTAGCTACTTTATTCAAACTTTCACTTCGATTGCTTGATTACGACACAAGAAATGAAAACTTAATTTTAAAATTACGCACAGCCGCCAACTTGAGGTTATGTAAACAATTGAACTAAATTTGATGGCAGTGCATTACAATATGTATAATCATTTACTGTACCATATTTCACTGTGCTCAGAGAGTTAAATCACGAGAAAAGTCAAATGAAATGTTTCAAATTCGCTTGGCCGCCATGTTCGTTTTGTACTTTACAGGTGTTTGAAAGTTACATAGATAAACTTGTACCAGTGCCCCTTATCACCGTACAAAATTTCAGGTGATATCTGTAATAGTTTCGGAGATATAGTGTACCCATTTCACATGGAGAATGCTTGATCATCACCTGGCTAGGCTACTTTCGGTTTCGGGGTGTGTACCGTTCAGCCCACAACATGATCTCACATTCAGATATGGAAGCACTCTAGGATCTACAAGACTACATTGACAACTAAACATACCACGATTAATATAAATTTATTTACTAAAAATTCCCAGGAAAAAATACAATTACACATAAAACATCAATATTTTGGAATAAATCCCAAAATAACAAAAATCAAAATCCATAAATTCTCAAAAATCATTTAAATCTATATTATAGCTCAACTGAGCTTATATCTATTCTTAAGTGTCAACACAAAAATTATTTCTTACAATATTTCATTTCTATTCGTTTTGGCAAAGAGCATGCCTATCATTTATGGAAAATACACTAAGGCTTACGGACATTTACCGTATCATTACAGTCCCTTCAGTGTCTTATTTTATCTTTATTTCATTGTTTAATTTATTTTCAGTTACTTTCAAACTGTACTATTTCTTCCAGTTAATCCTTAGGTTTAAACATTTTACACAAAAAATCAACAATTCTTAACATGCCATGACTCGAACCCACATCCTTACAACTTGTTCTTCATGCTCTAATGGGATTCATTAATGATGTATCATGTGCTATCACTTCCCTTCATTACTTAGATTACTTACAAACTCAATTATTCGTTTACCCGTATTGCTTAATATATCTTCTGAGGCAGACATCGATTACTTTCTTAATAAACTTATTCCTTGACTACTATGGTCAAATATTATGGAATTACATCTAACTTAGTGTGGGGACCATTGTTTAAAACCCACCAATTCAACAATTTACATTATATTCTTGTAACACCATTGTTTATCAAAATTGCATAACCTCCCGTTGTATTACTACTACCTATTCAGATCTTAAAACTTCTGTACACAGAGCGCCTATTGTATTAGCTCCCCCTTGCGGGCTGTGACGGCCGGCAAGGTCACTAGATTCTCCCCTCTCACCACTTGGCTTGTGATTTATGACCTAGTCTCGCTTGTCATTCATTCAGCCCTCGCGACTTTTAACTGTTTACCTCTTCCCATAAAACTGTATATGATAATCCAAGCTCACTCTTTAATTCAACCTCACTTTATTATAATGTTCATTTCATTTCCTCATAATCAGTGCAATATCCTGAGATCACGACGATTTACATACTTGTAAGGTGGACACCAGGAGATCGCTATCATGCCCTGATTCCGTCCTTCATATTCATTTCACACACTTTTATTTGGTCGAATACAACAACAATGCTGGCCAATAGGATAGGGTATATGACACTAGGCTTGGAGACTCTACACGCTTCCCCATTTGTATCATACCTCGTAGAAACCTCTTACTCCTTCCAGACTTACTTATACATTTGGCAACGCCGCAGACCAGAGATCGCCATCATACCTGGTGGGACTTAAATGCAATTACAATACCATTTCTGCTGACTGGCAAAAACCATTTAGTTTCTCCATGGGTGCAACCCTTAATAACAACGACGATTTCCGACAATTTTCATACACACACACAGCTATTCCAGGGGGAACCCTTTCATCCACTTATACCTTTTTATTGATCTCTCGAATATGCCTGTTATGGAATACACACTAGCTAGCCTGATGCTGCATATTATTTAATATTTATTGGCCCATTTTGGCAACACAACTTTTAATAACTTGGATTTACATCGCGTACTACAAATTCTCAATAACTCAACTTTCTTTATGTCGCGGTATTTCTTTACTGGTCCTTACTTAAGCATTTTCCCTTTTAATTTGGCCTATAGCCTACAACTTCATAATATATTTCCAAGGTGTTCGTTTAGCACCATTTACTTTAATTCATTACATTTATGATCTGAATAACATTATTACTTCATTACTTTAAGGTATCTCAAATATCCTTTAATATTCAATTACTTTCTACTAGAGCTCATTATTATATTTATTCATTATCACTTCATCATTACTTACGAAACGCAATTACTCAATATATTAACTCAATTTACCAGGTTTTTGAAAGTCTCATAGGTGAACTTCTAGTAGTGCCCTTTATCACCGTAAACAATTTCAGGGTGGTATCGGTAATATTTCGGAGATACTGAATGCTAATGAAATATTTTGCACAGCCGCCATATTGGATTGGTGAGACACAATAAAATTTGAAGGGCACGGTCGGGGTCGGCCAGAATGGTGCTATGATCTTACTGAGTTTCATTGAAATCGCTCCAGCCGTTTAGAAGTTATTAGGGGACACACACACACACACACACACACACGGACAAAAGGTGATCTCATAAACCTATTTTTTCATAAAATGAAAAGAGGCTAAAAATCCCACATGGTGACCATCCGAAATATTTCGACGGTTCTTAATATCTACGAATCTAGTATAGCCCGGTCAAGTTAGCCCAAAAAATAGGGGTAAGGTTACAAAAATTCGCAAAGAGCTGTCGTATCGATGGGGACTTTTCACATTTCATTTATAAAGGTGTTTAGACCATTAGTACCAATTTTCAGCTCTATGCGAATTTTTGTAACCTTGCATGTCTAACTTGACCGGGCTACTGGAGCATTTTGTATGTTGATAGAGGCAATTAACATACGTAGGATATATGAAAATAGGCTATATAGTTCTTCACGAAGCTACTTGCTTATTTATTTAATTATTTAATTATTTATTTATTTATTTATTTATTTATTTATTTATTTATTTATTTATTTTGGGAGTGTTGAATGAAGATCAACATTTCAAAGACGAAGGTTATGTCGGTAGGAAAGAAACACAAGAAAATAGAATGTCAGGTAGTAGGAGCTAAATATGCGCAGGTGGGACATTTTAAATACTTAGGCTGTATATTCTCTCAGGCTGGTAGTACGGGGAATGAAATAGGGTCGATGTGTACAAAAGGCAATGCAATGAGTTATCAGTGGCTATCTACAGTATTCTGCAAAAAGGAAGTTATTGTAATGACGAAACTCTCCCTACACCGCTGAGTATTTAGACCGACCTTGCTGTATGGAAGTGAGAGCTGGGTAGATTCAGGGTATCTGATACATACGCTAGAGGTAACTGATATGAGGGTATTCCGAATGATTGCTGGGACAACTAGATGGGAGAAATGGCAGGAAGGTACTCGTTATGAAGTGATAAAGGCTACGTAAGAAATGAAGCTGTTCGTATGAGCCGACTCAGATGCCGGGGTCATGTGATGAGAGTGGGGGGAAGAGGTATTATTTAAGAGGTTAATGAGTGGGGCTGTATAGGGTACGAGAAGCAGAGGAGGCAATGGTCAGATTCAGTGATGAACGATCTCAAAGTGAGAGGTGTAGAAGCTGAGGAGGCTGCAGTGCTAATAGGGGATCATGGAGGCAACTTGTTCGCAAACAGAGACTTGCAGACTAGACTGGACGCTGAAAGACAAATCAGTTTCATATGAAAATGTATGTGTGTTATTTATTTATTCCTTGAAATGTTCCTGTTACTTCTCCAACGTCAATGGCATTAAAAATACTTGAATACCTTACACGCCTCCGCAAATATTTCATTCGTCACGCTAGCAGTTAAATTGATTCAAATGGAGGGGTTTCATTACCATGGAGATGGGTCCGTGAGCAATTCCACAGTCGTTCATAAATACGCCGGTATTGAAGACACTCATTCACATATCATTTTATCGACCCGGAAGGGAATCTGGCGTGTAGGCGATGATCACTCGCGTAATGTAGGTTTAGGTCAGTAGCTGTTTGCAGGTAGCAATTGTTACTTTCAAAATTAACGCATTTCGTTGTTTAAAGGTGATCATTATGTGAACCATAAAATCACCAAATAATCAAACGTTATTTTACTGTCTTTATTTGGTTCAGTTAGGTAATGGCTTTCCGTCTGAATCCGGAACTATCGGTCAACCATGAAATTTGCAGCACATCTTATGAAATAAGTATGTGATACATGTTTAGGCAAGGTTTTCAGCATCTCTTTTGCGTAGGTGCATGGCCTACTTGTGTTTATATCCGCACCCACATTAGATTTATGCTGAGCACAAGGAATACCGCTAATGCCAAGCCCAAGAATACTTGTGGACTCAGATTTCGAATGTCACAAGAAATCTTCCGTATCAGATTTTGTAGTCAAGCTGCTGTTGTTGTTTCAGTCTTCTATCATTTGAATGGTTTGATCCAGCTCCTCCACGACTCCTTGTAATGAGCTGATCGTTTCATCTCTTCATAGCTGACAATGCAGTAGCCTATTCCTATTTATGTCTATTGAAGATGGTGCACTGTTCTGTGAGTAAGATTAAAGTAGTTGATAGTTATGACATGAATGGATTAATAATAGCGTCTAATATTCGGAAACCTCTATGGTCGTCAAATTGGCAGGTGAAAAACTAAAGGAAGTAGGAGACTTCTGTTACTTAGGAAGCAAAATAACCAGTGATGGGCGAAGCAAAGAGGATTTAAAAAGTAGGTTAGCTCAGGCAAGGAAAGCATTTCTACAGAAAAGGAGTCTGTTGACATCGAATATAGTTTTAGGTATTAGGAAGTCATTGTTAAAGGCCTTTGTCTGGAGCGTGGCGCTCTATGGAAGAGAAACCTGGACTATTGGTGCAGCAGAAAAGAGGAGAATTGAAGCGTTTGAAATGTAGTGTTACAGGAGAATGATGAAGATCAGATAGGTAGATAGGGTTATAAACGAAGAGGTATTAAGACTAGTGGGAGAGGAGAGGTGTTTCTGGCGATTGCTAAAGAAGAGAAGAGATAGGTTGGTAGGACACATACTAAGACACCCAGGAATAGCAAGCTTAGTTATGGAAGAAAGGGTCGAGGACAAGAACTGTAGGGGTAGACCAAGGTTAAAATTTGTTAAACAGATTGCCTCGGATGTTGGGTGTGGTAGCTGTGTAGAGATGAAACGATTAGCTCAGGACAGGGAGGCATGGAGAGCTGCGTCAAACCAGTCAAAAGACTGGAAGACTCAAACAACTACATATTCGGGTCCTCCCGCCGGTACCGTCACCTTGCAGAAGGCAATCAGTTATTGCTGGATGTTTGGAGGCTTGCGAGCTCAAATGATCTTTAGAGCTATGCCAGCGGGAGCTTCGGCTCCTGGTAGGGGCACCCAAGCTGAACAGGCCTAACGTGATAGGCCAGACTAAGAGCGGTACCCTGGTCCTCCAGGTTGGGGGTTGGGCGTGGGGCTAACAACCCTACCCTGGAAAGAAACACTTGTTACGGAACCAAAGGACACAGGAAACTAGACAGATGAAATGGATAAACGACCTTGGCAACGGAGAAACAATGCAGTCAACAGGAAAGAATGGGTGGGGATTATCCGGGAGGCCAAGGCCCTACAAGGGCTGTAGTGCCAGGGAGTCACTAAGTAATATTCGGGTCTTCAATCGACACATTGTTAGCTGAATATATTTCTGAGCTTTGTACATCGTTGTAATGCCCATGCACATAAAAATCGTGAATATTTCGAATATTGGTGTGGTCCCTTGACATTCCTACACAACGCAATGAGACTGCTCCGATTCTAAATATTGAATAGGTCCATATTTTATTTGTCCTTTCCACTTAGAATAAAACAAGTTTGACTGTACTTGGATATGTGTGGAATGTGTGAGACGTGTGCACTTGCAATGGGATCTGAGATCAGAGAGAAAGACGTCCAAAGTAGGATTAGGTCCTTCTCTTCAAACTAGTGTTAAAGTTACCATAAAGTACGAGTAAGAACCATTGAAGACATTTTGATAAAAACAGGAAACTTAGATTGTTGTTATTTTTGCTTCAGCTAAACGATTGTGCCATCCTTGGTCTTCAACCGTATTTGTGTATGTGTGGTATTTATCTGGTAACTTGTGTTAAAGTGACCATGCGAATTTTAAAAAATGTTGACCAACGATTCGAAATAAATTAACAACCTGGAATTTGATGGGAGTGAGGAGGAAATATCTCTGGAAAATCTCCCACTTGGGCTGTTTTCCGTTAAAGCCAGAATTTCCTTGCTGGGATCTTGAAACTTGTAGCTCTCCATTACATCAGTGGATTGTGAATACCATTCATTTCTATGGGATATTTTATATCCAAATAGAATTTTCAGAACCAGGTTATAAAATGTATGAATAAAAAACGTATAAGTTATCCATATATACGTTTTACGATGAAATGTTCCAGAACAAAATACAACTTTGTAGAGAAGGAACTAATCCTACTCTTGGTAAACCAATAACGTATTTTTCAAAGCTTTCCCACTTCATTTCTAATCCAATTTAATGCTTTAAATCCATGGAAGACTTTCCAGATCCGAGAACATGTACACACGTTGCACATGTTCCACACATATTCAATACGATGTTTTCATTTTAATTTTCAAGGTACAGAGTGCTTGACTTTCGGTCTATTGAAATACAATTCTAACGCAGCCTATGTGTCTTGTTTGAAGGCAAATTTAATTTAATGTTTTTGGGATCAGTTATTTTTGTTGGGACCTATAATCCTCCCCTGGGGGCACTACAGCCCATGAAGGGCCTAGGCCTACCAAGCGACTGTTGCCCAGCCGTTTGGCCAGCAGATTACAGGGTGACGCGTGGTCTGTTCGACGGGTCCCCTCAGCCATTAATCTTCGTCTCCGTGACCGGGACGCTGCCTCACTGTCAGACAGCTACTCAATTGTCCTCACGAGGCTGAGTGCACTCCATTCCAGGCCTCACGACAGTTTATAAAATCCCTGATGGAGCCGGGAATCAAACACCCGCTACCGGGTGCGAGGCAGGTGCGCTACCTCAACACCACGGGGCCAGCAGTTGGGACGTATGCCTATAGCCCATCTGAATTTTGGGTAAATCAGTTGAAGTTGTTGCTGTCATTGTTCCAATTATGGTCTAGGACATCGTGGTCATTCAGCCCTGAATACCTGTGTGTGTGTGTGAATAAATTGTCTAATAACCTGTATTATTGTTGGTGTCTGTAGTAATGAGTGAATTTGTTATTGAGGTTAGGTTTGGGGAAGAGGCGGCCATGGCCTGAAATAAGGAACCATCCCAGTATTCTTCGCTTGTAGAAGAGGCAAACTAGATAAATCCACTTCTAGGGTGGTTCAGATGGGAAATGAACACAACTCTTTTAACTTTTGTCTCAGGGGGCTGTGTGAACCCCATTGCAATCATCAGACTCATATTAAATTCCATCGAAGTGTTGGTAATTGAACCCGGAACTCCATGGTATCACCCAGCATGAAAGACACTGTACCACGAGATGGTCTCAAGGGAAAATATCTGATGCAATTTACATGTTAGTATGAGCGCTCCTTCCGTTCCAAATTTAAATCAAGGCAATATTTAGTGTATATAAATGTCACGTGGTGATTTGATAACGGGCAGTGGCAGTAGAGACATCAAAGCTCTCACTAACTTACGAACTCTACGCCTGTACTTATCCAAGGATACGATTCCACTAGCAAAGTGAGGGGTAGAAAGATAGACAGATCATATGATCTTATCACTTATAGTATCCTGCAAAGCATAGACGCATCAATCATAGAATAAATACAATGGTCTATTCAGATAATAGTTTGTTTATATCTTGGTTTATATATAGGTGTACCAGCTAGCATTCTTGGCAATCGCCCATGAGGTAAGGGTTCGATTTTAGGCTCCAACAAGGAATTATATTCTGGTCTGAGGTCCAGAACGAGGCACACTAGTCCACGAGAAGTAAACCTGAGAAGAGATGGGTAGGATTTTCACCTCAGCCACCCGAGAAGTTGTTTTCTATGGTTTCCCAATTCTACGCCAGGCAAATGGTGGGCTGGTTCCGAACTTAAGGCCTCAGCCGTCTCCTTCCCAATCAAAGCTTCGATTACAAATACAAACACTACTATTGATACCAAAATTAATACAGGTTCACAGACAAATTATACACACACCCAAGTACATGGGGCAGAAATATACACGATGTTCAAGCCCAAAAAAGACAAATAACTACAACAAACGGTATTAATGAAGCCAATGGATCAATTCCTTGTTAGACCATTTCTTGTCTTTATAACTATCCATCTAACATCTAAGTGGCTTTCAACAAGACCTAATAACTGCAAGCCTCATCTTACAATTTCCTCTGGGATGTATGTCTTCTGTTTGAGTTCTTTGATTCAACTCTTGTTCTATTCTGAATGAGGAGCTATTATTGCATCCGCAGACTAGGCTGAATTATCCCTCGCTTGCCATCAAAAAAGTCTAATTTCATTCGAATCAATCACATCATTCTTCATGGGGTCAAACAATTTCCTCTTCCTTCTTCAACGAAAGGCCTGGTAACCTGGATTTACAGTCATCAAAGCCGAGAATCAATCAGAGTTTCAACAGTGTTTAGTGAATGTTTTATTGACTTTGAAACTAGGCGGGTTCATAAAGTCGCTCATCAAAGACCAAGAACGGTTCATAGATACTGTTAACTATCGGTTACAATGAAATCCATCGTTCTAAATTTTTAATTTATGACTACACATAAACCATGTTATAACGGCAAAATATTCGTCTTGATTACTGTAAATGAAACTTAGGTCAGCAATAATTTATGCTATAACCTTAGGTTATAGGATGCTCGTTAAAAGTAACACGTATCCAAGAAACGGATGCCACACACATAGTCACATTCACGTTTCGACAGACCTGTGCCGCTATGCTATGTGTATGATAATTTGAGTCCCGGTAGTTGTTTCATTTGGGGGCTTGGTACATCGTGGCATTGGTGTGGGTGTAGAACCTGTCAGATAACCTGACTTGTTATTGCATCCGTGCCAGGGTTGAAATCAGGCGACCATGTTAAAGTTAAAGCTAGGCTATATCCCGGCATTCATTGGAGTTGCACATATGAAAACACCTCTAATATGAATGAGGAAGGATTCATACTCATCACTTAACATTAGAGTTTTACAAGGCTAAGTGCTGTTCACCGTTCAAATCCTTAGATCAGAATTATATTCTCGAGACTGGAGTCTAACAGTGATCATCGAGAAATTGATATCGCTCCAACTTAATACAATGTTAGTTGTTGATGTTGTTTGAGTCTTCAGTCTTTCGACTGGTTTGATGCAGCTCTCCATGCTTCCCTGTCCTGAACTAATCGTTTCGACTCTACATAGCTACCAAACCCTACATCAAAGACGATCTGTTGAACACATTCTAACATTGATCTACCCCTACAGTTCTTATCCTCAACTCTTCCTGCTATAACTAAGTTTGCTGGGGTATGGTGGCTCAGCGGCCTAGCTGTATGCCTCTCACCAAGGCAGTCCGGGTTCGATTCCCGGTCAATGCATGTGAGATTTTCGAAGTGAAATGCCATGTCCTGTGGTTCGGATTCCACGTAAAAAGGAGGTCCCGTGTCTCATAATCACTAGATTCACGGTCACGTAAAACTACAATCTTCCTTCCTTCTTCCTAAGTTTGCTATTCCTGGATGTCCTGGTATGTGTCCTACCAACCTATCTCTTCTCTTCATTAGCAGCCGCCAGAAACATATCTCCTCTCCCACTCGTCTTAATACCTCTTCATTCCAATCTACTCATCTAATCTTCATCATTCTGCTGTAACACCACATTTAAAACGCTTCAATTCACCTCTTTTCTGCAGCTCCAACAGTCCAAGTTTCACTTCCATAGAGAACCAAGCTCCAGACAAAGCCTTCAAAAATTACTTCCTAATACCTAAATCTGTATTCCATGTCAACAGATTCCTTTTCTGTAGAAATGCTTTCCTTGCCTGTGCTAACCTACTTTTTATATCCTCTTTTCTTCGTCCATCACTGGTTATTTTGTTAGTTAGAATGCAATAAAAAATCCATGCTGGAATTTTGTTCCCAGCTTGGGAAATTCTGTGAACATCGAAATCAAGACAGATACTTTATACTAATATATTGAAATCTAAACCTATAAATGTAGGCGTATAAAATTCAATTTTGTGGAAGTCTCTAACATAAGTCAGCGGAAAATAAAAAGACGCTCGAATTCCAAATTAAAATTTAGAAGTGTGGAGGGGGATCGGGGGCAACTAGCTGTACAGCGAACATAAATCTGTTCTCATGATACTTAAAGCTGCCCTCCAGAATAGATAAATAATGATGATAATTGTTGTTTTAAGGGGCCTAACATCGAGGTTATCGGCCCCCTCCAGAATAGACACGCTGAGTTGTTGTCATATCTTCTCCAATCATTTGCACGTACCGTAGACGGCTACTGAGGGAATGTTTGATTGTAGATTATATAAAAACTCTGCAAGCAAACCACCTGGGCTTCGTCAAGTTTAGAATAAGCATTTTATTCATAAAATGTCACCCTTTCTAGGGATATTCCAAGTGAATTTGTGAATTAAATACTATTGCCGATACCTTCCTTCTGGTTTGACCAATATGCGTTCTAAGTATGAGTGAAATCGGGAGAGTCATGTTCGCATTGGCCCGTTATTAGCACGTAATCCTAGACAAGGTCCTTTCAATAGACAGTCCATGCACTCATTAAAATGCCTCACATGATAAAATTATAAACAAAAACAATTAACTGCAAATGTAGTAAATCAATCCTGCCTACAAAACAGTGCATTCTTCACTTCACTTTTTTCATAATGTAGGCTACTCCAATCTTTTGTCATACTAACGTGCTGGATGAAACTGCTTAGGTCGTATCAGAATAATTCGATTATTTTCATATTTCTTAAGTTAAAACCACCAAACTGGTCTGCTCGATGACCACGAGCAACTGTAGAATATCATTTTTGTCTACGGAGCTGGGGTGATGGTACAGAAAAACAGCTGATACATCATGCCAGATGTACAAGTGTAAAAGTTCAATTTTCGTGCAGTCACCAGACAACACATTAAATACGGTACATGAATTCAAAACTAAAATTTAGGGTGTGTGGGTGGGGAGGGTGGAACAAGAGGCTGTTCTTGCCACTTTTCTCCTCCCTTCTAGTGAATGCTCTTAGTCCTAACTTTTGTTTGATCACCAGGAACGTCAGATAATATTGTATCAAGCCCGTCAACAAATATAACTGACAAGGGGGGGACCTAGACTAAAGAAGTGGCCATAATAATTTGACAAGAACAAGCAAATAAAACGCAAGATTTTTCTGTTTGGTCACACAATGAAATTCATAGCGTTGTAGCGTGTAAGTGGCTCATTTAAAAAGAATAAAGTGACAATGACAACGTAACAGTGAGTCCGTGAGTGAGAAACTGGGCATCAGCAAGTTTGTAACATCCATTATAATATTACCGTATTTTGGGTAAGTGAAATGTACATAAATGAAAATTTTTCGAAGATCGCAGAGTGCTAACTGAAACATGGTAAAGTGTGTATCCTTTTAGTGAGAACAACAGTTAGTTTGCTTTAAAAGATTACAATATGAGGTTTACACTCCACATCTAAAGGTTACTATTATTATTAAGCGTATGATGCTATACAGGTACAGACAATGAAAACAAGTAGTTCCGTGTAGAAGTATACAGCCTATTTTCATACATCCTACTTATGTTAATTGCGTCTATCAATATACAAAATTTCTTTTTGATTGCTGTAATAGATTCGTAGATAATGAGAACCGATTAAATATGCGGATGGTCGCCATGTTTGATTTTTATATATGTAGGTCTTAGAGGTATGTACTGTCACATGAAGATTATTGTGTAAGCTTACGTGTAGTATTCAAACTTCAATCGCATGATTAGGACACAAGAAGTAAAAACGAGATTTTAAAATTTCGCACAGCTGCCATCTTGTGGTTATGGAAACAATTTAAAAGAATTAGTTGCCAGTGGATTAACATTTGCATAAGGATTTACTGTACCAAGTGTCACTGCACTTGGATGGTTAAATTGCGAGAAACGACCGTGTGAATATTTATATTTCGTATTGCCGCCATGTTGGATTTGTGATCACCAGGTTATTGAAAGTCCTATAGGTGAACTTATGTTCATAGCCCCTATGAAAATTTAAAAAATCAGTTTGATTGCTGTAATAGATTCGTAGATATTGAGATCCATTTAAATATTTCGGATGGTCGCCATGTTGGATTGTTGTATGTATAGGCCATAGAGTCATTTACCATTAAAGGAAAATTATTGCGTAGGTTTAATATTCAAAATTTCACTTCGATCGCATTATTACGACACAAGAAATAAAAAATTAATTTTAAAATTCGCACAGCCGCCATCTTGAGGTTATGTAAACAATTGAACTAAATTAGATACCAGTGCATTACAATGTGTATAAACATTTACTGCACCAAATTTCATTAAGTTTGAATAATTAAATCACGAGAAAGGTCTATTTAAAATTTTCAAATTCGCTTGGCCGCCATATTCGTTTTGTAGTTAACCGGTTTTTGAAAGTCTTATAGGTGAACTTCCAGTAGTGCCCTTTATCTCCGTACAAAATTCCACGGTGATACCGCTAATAGTGTCAGAGATATAGAATGCCAGTGAAATATTTCGCAGAGCCGCCATCTTGAGTTTATGTAAATAATTGAACGGAGTTAGATGTCGGTGCATTACAATGTTTATAAACATATACTGTATCAAGTTTTATTGCGTTTGTTTGCTTAAATCGCGAGAAACTGTAATTGATTCTTTAATGTGATATAAATATAAGTTTCCGGGAGGGCGCCAATTCATACATAGAATAGTCTACTATGAATGAATATTCTTTTAATACAGACACGAGAACTCATTCATCTCAAGGTGTGGAATGTTTATAACACCAACCAGGACACTACATTAAACAAGGCAGCTTAATATTATACTGCAACATAACAATTAATCATTGGAATGCTACTTACTATTTAGTGGTATTATGGGATGTATATTTAAATGGTTCCTGTAATGTAGTCACAATGATATAATTTCAAAGTTATATCATTAGTCTTTATATCCTTTATTAATTTTTACTGCCGTGGAAGAGCTATAGATGAAGCCGTAATACTATAACTAATACGACGTATTAAATAAGACAGATGAAACAAGTATATTCTCCTTCGCGTTTTTTTTTCATACAAACACATTTCTTTTATAATCTGCAATAACCTCCCATCACTTTTTATTTTTCAAAGTTCAACTCTCATTGTCTAAACTCATCTCTGCTATCGTCAGAGTTGACACTCTCGTTTCACTAGTTCAAGTTTCCTCCACTCAAGCGCACCAACGCCACCTCCAAAGAACACTAAGCATTTTTATATAAACGAATTACGGCCTATGTGGTCTCAGTAAACGTTACAATCGCCCCCAGAAAGCCTGACAACTATGTCATATTGAAGGGCTTTCTGATACACATACAACACAAAAAAAAAATACATAAGAGCGTGATACACGGAGATCTGGACTTCCCTCTTCTTCATGTGATTATACTATCATCTTGTCCAAATCAAGCTGCACAACACACCATATTCCAACCGTTATCCGCCTCTTCAACCAATTCTGTAGTCTCCTCTCCATACCTCAAGCTCACCCTGATTAACTTGAAATTTTCTTGAAGAATAACATCCACAATTGGATATCAAGATACCAAATCACCATCTCCACCTCCACTGCCGCTAGCACAAGGTGGCTTAGTCGTAACTACCACATTTTCCTAAGCATGGTACACACTGAGAAGGCTATTGCAAAACTGGTTATAGGTCGGCCATTCATTTTTGTAGTGATTATATATATATTGGTACTATATCCTCTGATATTGGTTCAGCATCCATTTTTAGGCGATCCATGGTTCTTTGCAGTAGATCACACGATACAATTCCCAATTGCTTATAGCTGAATGTGAACATTGCTCCACCATCAAAAGCTTGTCAAATCTGTCCACTTAAGAATGCAGTGTAGGACATTCCTTGAAGTATTCTGTACAAAGTTCCAACTTTAATTCGATGACTTAGAAAACTTGGAAATTATATTTTAATTGTTCAGAATTACTACACAAAATCAAGTAAAAAACAAAAGCTGCAATGATATGAATGTACAAAAGGTTAAATAGAAGATAACGAAAAATATCCACAGCATAACTCAAAATTAAGAAAGATACTAGGTAACACACACAATGAAAAACATATACATTACAGCATACAAACGAATACATATACATTGTGCAACTGTATCAAAAATTAAGAAAATAGACATATACTGTATATGCCTCCAATACTGAATTCATAACTAGAACAACAAATAGCGGCACGCGCCCCCAACACATTAATTTTACGTCCAGATAAAAAATGATCTTGACAACTTCCTATAACCAAATTTACGTTACATAACCGACTATATATTTTAATAATATAACCTTTTCTTCTCGTTCTCTTAATTCAGTGTCTCTATGGATTTTCTTCCCAGCTTTAACTTCCAAGTTAACTCTTTTCTTGACATCAACTTTATCAAAATTGTCAATACATTTAGGCTCATTATCATCATCATCATCATCATTAGATTCATTATAGCATTGGCCTGTATGTCTTGTCCATGCTCTAATATAGCGAACTCCTACTGCTCTTCTGGACCTATCTGTACCATTTATTCTAAAACGAGACGTATCCTCAGTACCATTTTCATCGTTATCACGCCTACAATATCCATCCCCTCTATTTCCATTAAAGCGTCCTCCTCTGATGTGTCGGCGGCGACCTCTACGTCTACCTCTACAACCTTTCTCTCTTCTTTGCCTATTATGGCCTATCGCACGTCTACCTCTATAACCTAAGCGATTTCGACCTATACAACCGTGGCGTCTACCTCCACATCTGATTCCTCTTTGACGCCTACTACGTCCTCTCCAATATATGCCTTTACAACATCGCCTTATCTTATATCGTAATTTTACTTCAAGCTCAACTATCTTCCTCTCATCCACTCTATTCTCCTCTACAATTTCCTCTAACTCTATGCTACTTTCGCGTAACGTCTCCTCTAACAAATTCTTCCTCTCCTCTACTCTATTCTCATTTACAATTTCCTCTACTCTATTCTCATTTACAATTTCCTCTAACTCTATGCTACTTTCATCTACCATCTCCTTTAACGCCAAACTACTTTCACCTACAGCCTTTTCTTCCTTTATAATACGTTTAGCCTCTTCTTCTAACATATTCTTAATTTCACATCTGATCTCCTGTTTCACCCCCTGAATACTCTCCTGCAGAGTCCCATACTTCCTATTTAATTCCTCATTTTCCTTGACCACATTGTCTAACCTTTGATGAATTTCCTTATTGATTTTGCCTACTTATTTCCTGATTTTGCCTACTTATTTCCTCTCGCATCTCCTGATTTTGCCTACTTATTTCCTGATTTTGCCGACTTATTTCCTCTCGCATCTCCTGATTATCTTTCTTACTTTCATCAAATCTTTCACTCAGCATTCTCATGATCGCAGCTAATGAATCTTCCGAAATTCCTTTCTCTTTACTAGTATTCGGGTTACTCTCTGACATCATAGTATTATCATCTACGCTCTCTTCACTATCAAGACCATTTCTTAGCTTCATATCTTTCTCCGACATACTGAATTACACTTCTAAACACAAGCCCCAAAATCACTCGCACAATATATAAGCATTCCTTCCCCTACACTGATGTGTCCTGGTTCTCGTGCCCTACGTTGAGGCAGTAGCGGTTGGCGGATAATTGTTCTGGGTGTTGCACTATTTTCATTAAGGTGGTTCAAGGGCACCAGCAGGATTTTTTCTAGAGGAGGGGGGGGGGGGGCATGTATTATTTTTTATTTTGTTGCCTACATGTCACTAGGTGATATTGAGACTTACACCCCCCCCCCCCCCCCGAAATTTTCGTTTAATTTCTTACTTGCTTAGTCACATTCATTATTTGGCTGCTCTTAAATCATTCAGTGCATAGTCTTTATGGCATAAATGGGAGGATTTTTTTTAGTTCAGAGTTTTTGTCCATAGGAGTTCGCTTTTATTTGTGAATCGTCGTCATAATGTTCATTTTTTTAAACAGGCAAAACGTAGTTGTATCACCATGTAGGCCTATCGACAAAAATAAAAATCAAGCAGTTCATTAAAATAATATTGTTAATCCAGTTTGGCGATGTTTTAAATAACTGAAGATATTCTCAAATAATCCCAAATTACTAAGTTAAATAAAACTGTGGAATTATCCCTACATCTAAATCAGTTAACCATCAGTAACTTCACTTTATGAAATAAACTGGTGTGACAATGAACAATCGAAATATTCTCGGGATTTCAGGGGGTGGGGACATGGCCCCTCCTTGCCCCACCCCACCCCCTCCCCGTACCTCCTGCGGGCACCCATGATGTGATAGGGTAAAAGACTGCTTGATGTCGGAGAAAACTGTATTCAATTGCGCGGTAAAACGGATTTACCTCATTCATAACGAACGCCGCAGTTCAGAGACATCACAATTTCATCGGATTGAAATTGGAATATAAGTTAGTCTAAATGAAAACCTTCACGAGAACAAAACAACGTAAGTTGAGGGCGAGTGTCACAAGTTCACGCGGAATATTGACGAAGCATCTCGGATGTCTCAGTCCGCGCCTGCGCCTCAGCTCCTGGTTGCAGTCAGCGGGCAACGACCAGCCGTGTTAACTGTTGGGATAGGGATTACTCGGTCTAGCATCTCTGCCATACCCTTCACTATTGAGATCTGGTCGGTGCTTGGGCCTGGCAACGACCAAACGGACGAGCGCTCCTAGACAGTTGGCGCTCCTCGCTTTCTCTGTCAGTTCACAGTAACTTACTATAAGATTTCCTGAAGTATTAAAGAACAGAATTATGAATTCCTATACATATAGAAGGAAACATTCAACTTTTATACTAGAAATATTATTACGGAATTAATTGTTTTTCATGAATTAATCTGGTCGTTGTGCAACACTGCAACCTTATTACCGGCCGCCACTGCGTTGAGGTGTCATTTGTAATTATTTCTTTAATGTGATATAAATATAAGTTTCCGGGAGGGCGCCAATTCATAGATAGAATAGTCTACTCTGAATGAATATTCTTTTGATACAGACACGAGAACTCATTCATCTCAAGGTGTGCAATGTTTATAACACCAACCAGGACACTACAGTAAACAAGGCAGCTTAATATTATACTGCAACATAACAATAAATCATTGGAATGCTACTTACTATTTAGTGGTATTATGGGATGTATATTTAAATGGTTCCTGTAATGTAGTCACAATGATATAATTTCAAAGTTATATCATTAGTCTTTATATCCTTTATTAATTTTTACTGCCGTGGAAGAGCTATAGATGAAGCCGTAATACTATAACTAATACGACGTATTAAATAAGACAGATGAAACAAGTATATTCTCCTTCGCGTTTTTTTTCTGCATACAAACACATTTCTTTTATAATCTGCAATAACCTCCCATCACTTTTTATTTTTCAAAGTTCAACTCTCACTGTCTAAACTCATCTCTGCTATCGTCAGAGTTGACACTCTCGTTTCACTAGTTCAAGTTTCCTCCACTCAAGCGCACCAACGCCACCTCCAAAGAACACTAATCATTTTTATATAAACGAATCACGGCCTATGTGGTCTCAGTAAACGTTAACGTCTCTTTAAAAGTCGCGAATTTGCTTGGCCGCCATGTTGGTTTTGTTGTTACCAGGTTTTCAAAAGTCATATAGGTGACCTTCTAGTAGCTCCCTTTATCAACTTTATTTATTCCAGGGTGATATCGGTAATAGTTTCGGAGATATTGAATGCTGGTGAAATATTTCGCACAGTCGCCATGTTGGACTAGTGAGACGTAACAAAATTTGAAGGGCACGGCCGGGGTTGGCCGGAATGAACTTACCGAGTTTCATTGAAATTGCTTCTGTCGTTTAGACGTTATTAGGGGGAGACACACACCATCACATACACCATCACACACACCATCACACTCGCACACACAGACACACGGACAAAAGTTGATCTCATAAGCCTATTTTTTTTCATAAATGAAGATAGGAATAAAAATCATGTAAGTAGTACAAATGGTACTAAATTTTAATATTTAAGTTTTCCAACCACCCAACTGCTTCAGGGACCGCTTCATTTAGCTCTTCCAGAGATCCAGAAAAAGCAAGAAGTAGACAGTCTTGCACAACATGCTGGATTGTTTGAGCTACTTCCCTGCAGTCGCGGTGAGGTGAATATTGCCGTCCCCATTATATTGTAAACAGTACTGGCAGTTCTTCCTGCAACAACGTATACGATTAAATTTACACTATGTGGCGGGAGGTTGGTTGAAACCCGCCGGTTGGGGATCTGTGATTACCGTACTCAAATTTCCGACACGATTGTTACCACGGCAACAAGTTTTCGCCATCTAGACCTCCAATGTGGTTACCAAGGCAACAAGTATTCATCATCTAGACCTCCTCCTAAGTGGTTACCATGGCAACAAGTATTCGTCATCTTGAGCTTCTATATGGTTACCACGGCAACAAGTATTCATCATTTATGTTTCTCAATATAGTGGAGAACAAAATACTTCACTTTATGATGATATATGAATCGCAGCCAATGGTCATAATCTGGGCATTTTGTTTGAACGCCCGAGGGCTCCCAACAAGTTCAATTTCAAGTAGTTCCAACTTTGGCTACCAGATGCTAATGTTACACTAGCGGCGAACGTTGGAACTTATAAAGCGTCTCTTACTGGCCAAATATAACCTACACATTTTGCTACACACCACCAATTATTGCAGTGGTAGGTTCATTTACATGCCATAAATCTATGACACGGGTCCGCCAGCTTTACTTCCCCTCCGAAAGAAAGCATACAGAAGGATTTTAACGCTCTTAAAATATCCAACAACTTTGGCCGGTTTGAACCCGCCATCTTGGGCATAGCAATTCGGCATGCCACCGACTACACCACCGAAGCCGTTAAGTCCTTCCCTTTAAGTGCACTGTATTCGTAGGATATTCTCCCTTGAAGTACATGAGAAGAAGTACATTACAACTTTGGATATGGACAACTCGTCGACGTATTTTTGTTTTAAATATTGAAAGTATTTTGCTCGTGGTTGAATCCTGGCACAGATTTGCTACATCCCTGTGACTCTGTATTCTAAACGAAATGTTAAACCCCCAATATTACACGAGACCGGCATGCATCAGGCATGTTAATATTGTATATCTTACATACGTAGGCTACTACTAGTGCTCTGCAATATCTACAATACTTAACCCAAGAGGTGAAAGCTTCCTTGGCCATTATTATTATTATTTGTCTATTATTAATATTATTATTTACAGGGTTATTACCGTCTAAGGAGCACGATTGAATCTATATAGCTGATCTTGCTGTCTTGTCCTTTCAAAATCTCTTCATTTTCTCGCTATTGCTCTTTCTGCGCTCTTCCATCAAGGTTCGTTTGGATGCAATGTTTGGTTGGTCTAAAATAATTATTGATGATTGTCAACTAGATCTCTGAATTTAGATCTTCCCTGTACCATATCACTTGAGATGTATATTTCTTTAAGGTCTTTATCAACTTCAAGCAGCCAGTTTTTCTTAGCTTTCATTGACAGATTATTACTATCATTAATATTATTATTGTGTAATAACCACTATGCCCTGAAGGACAGATATTTTGGTACTCACGCAAGCTTGTGTGTGACACCCATAATATAAGCTGAGACGTTCTGTGAGTTTCTAGGTGTTTGGTTGGTTCCTCAGTTTAGGGGCTGCAGCCTCGTGTACTTTGGGTTTGTATAGAAACTGTCTGATAACCGGTGTTAATTGTGGTGGCTGTATTAGTGTGCGTTTTCTGTGATTCAGGTAAGGACTGCTGGCGATCAATTTCAAGTAGTTCCTACTTTTGATACCAAATGCTACCGTCAACGACACCTAGACACAAACTTGTCTACTAGATGCCACCGCGACCGGCATCTGGCGTCGAACGTCGGAACTAATAGAGCGTTAATCAAAACCTAAAAAATTAGCTTCACACAATTGCAGTTAGTGGTAGGTTTTTTTACATGCCATAAATCTATGACATGGACCCGCCGGCTTTAGTCCTCCTCCGAAGGATGGCATACTGAGGGATTTTTAACGCTTTTTAAAAATCCGACGACTTCAGCCAGGTTTGAACCAACGATATTGGGCATAGAAGCTCAGCATACTACCAACTACGCCACCAATTTCTTGGGGTTTAGAAAGCCTTGAAGCCATCCTTCAGTTTTGCCTTATTAACAATATCAACAGTAGACGTTTTCGCTGTTGTTGTTAATTTATTTTAGGGGTTTGGTATATCTTAAGCATTTTGCCCGCGTGCTTGGGTGTGTGTTCCATCAGTTTGATAACATGTGTTTCTGTGGTGATTGTATAAGAGTGTATAAGTATTAGGGTCGAGGATATGGTTGACGGCCCGGGACATAAAATAAGATATTATCCCCTCCCCCCGGAATGTTCCTGTAGGGAGTGTGGGAAGACCCGGGAGAGACCCACACCCAGGATAGCCACTGTCAGCACCGGGTTTTGAACCTCCGATCTCAGGACTTGCTACAGCTCCCCATCTCGACCGTGGTGAATGATTTAACACGCACGGCTACGCCACAAGGTAAGAGAAATGATGGCACTAGGAAGAGAGGATATTGCTAGAAGACGACTGTAACCTAATTTCGTCTCCGTAGATCGTAAACATTGAATGAATTCTTGAATTACTTGGCAATACGTCTGGGGAATTTTAAGAATGACGTAACGAGTTTAAATCAATATAACTGGGTAATAAATTGAAACACATAAACAGCAGTTCCGCTCGTAAACACAGAGGTAATTTAACTATTCGATGTCACTTGGTATTGTAGTAGTGCGGAATGAATGTTGAAACAGCCAAAGAATGTTACACCGTAAAACTCTCAACAGAATTAGTGACATCACATAAACCAAGTCTCTTGCTCTAACTTTGTCCCATATACAGCATATTACGAGGGAACAAGCGCAATTACACGAAGACGAGTACACATGTTACTCGAACTTTCACGATGTATTAACAACTTTACAATGACTGTTTGAAATGCATCACTCTATATTTGTGTACAGTAATATACATACATCTCTTAGACATTTACAAAGTGGTAATCCAAAACAAATCTTATTGTGAGCGGAGGATTATTACGATTTAAAAAAAACAACAGTAGTTCCGTGAAGAACTTTAAAGCCTACTTTCTTATATCCTACTTATGCTAATTGCCTCCATCAACATACAACATTTAAGTTTGATTGCTGTAATAGACTCGTATACAGTATATTGAGAACCTTCTAAATATTTCAGATGGTCGCCATGTTAGATTTTTTTTATTTTTAGGTCTTAGATTTATATACTATTACATGATGATTATTGTGGAGGTGTAGTAGGCCTATTTAAACTTCAATCGCATGATTACGACACAAGACATAAAAACGAGATTTTGAAAATTAGCACAGCTGCCATCTTGTGGTTATAAATACAATTGATATAAATTAGATGCCCGTGGATTAAAATTTGTATAATTAATTACCGTACCATGTTTTACTGCGCTCGGATGGTTGAATCGCGCGAAATGTCCATTTAAATATTTATAATTCGCATCGCCACCATGTTGGATTTGTGCTCACCAGGTTATTGAAAGTCCCATAGGTGATCTTATGTTCATAGCCTCTATCAATATACATAATTTCAGTTTGACTAGAGGACCCGTGCGAGAAATCTCGCATGTTAATAAACCACGCTTTCCCCAATAGGGTTATAATGAGAGACTTAAGCAGAAAGGTTGTTATATTTTTATTTTTACCAAATGATTACAGAACACTATTTACATTTCAGTTAGAATTCTAAGTTCGACGTTCCCTAATTTAAGAAGGCAATCACTGAAAATTGGATCATCCTAACACTCACCAGTTATCCGATATTTATGAAATTATACGATTTGAGTACACATTCCTTTGATTTACTGTTTCTGAAACCCATGCAAAATTATAAAGGAAAGACCTCAGAATGTTAAAATGACATGAAACAGGCGTCACAGCGGCCAAAATGTGAAGTGGATAGCAATTATGGAGCGTATTTTGCTACAGCAACAGTATTTGCAATTCGCACACTTCATACATTTTTAAAAAGTATTTTTTAAAAGAAATTATAGATATTTACGAAATTTGAGTGCAATTCGTGACTGCTATGTCTATTCTCTTTCATTTGAATGCTCATTTGTCACGATCGGTCGCTTGTGAGCGCCACAGGAGGGATCTATACTACTGAAATCGGACCCGTGCGAGAAATCTCGCATGTTCATAAGTCATACTTTCTCCAATAGGTTTATAATGAGTGACTTAAGGAGAAAGGTTGTTATGTTTTTATATCAACCAAATTATTATAGAATACTATTTACGTTTCAGTTAGAATTCCAAGCTCTAAGTTCTCTAACTTAAGAAGGCAATCCCCAAAAATTGGATCATCATAACACTCACCAGTTATTCGATACTTATGAAAGCATCTTGGTCAAGATTTCCTACTTTATCTTGTTGTCTGAGGAACCTCTTTCCTCCATTATCAGGACAGCCCTCGTTGGAAAACTTCTTCACGCCCCGCTTACAGTGAGGCTTCCTTGTTCCTAAGTGCAACGATCAGTGTTATACTCCTTGGTACACTGCCTGCAGGGCAGCTTTTCTAGTCCTGTGTGTAGCGCTCAGTGCCAAACTCCTTTGCACGTTACCTACAGGGGTGCTTTCGCTTTCCCGAGTGGAGCGTCAGCATGAGAGCGTGCTATATTTATGAAATTAGAATGCAAGTCATCACTGTTAATGGCATTTGTGTGCTGACTCCAATGATTGACAGCTTAGCCGTAACACTCACAGGTTATTCGATACATTTACTTCCAATCAGAATTCCAACTTGTAAGTTCCCTAACTTAAGAAGGCAATCTCTGAAAATTGGATCATCATAACACTCACCGGTAATTCGATATTTATGAAATTATACGATTTAAGTACCCAATCCATTGATTTACTAATTCTGAAAACCATGGGAAATGATAGAAGAAAAACCTGTAAAAGAATTAATGTTTAATGGTCCTAAGGTTTTAGACGCCGTAACACTCGCCGGTTATACAATTTAGAGTACTCAATCCATTGATTTGCTGTTTCTGAAAACCATGGGATATGATAGAAGAAAAACCTGTAAAAACCAATCGAAATGATAGACGACAATTGATAATTGCAGCATGTTACAGCAAAAGTATTTGCAAATAGCACACTTCATACAAAAATCGAGATTTATGAAATTAGAATGCAGAAGAAAAACCTGTATCGCGGCATATTAACAAACCTGGAATTTAACAAACCTGAAATTCCATAAATCCATTGTTTACACGAATGAGTTTAAATCATGTGTGTGCTGAGTCCATTGACTGAACGCTTAGCAGTAACACTCGCCGGTTATACGATTTGAGTAACCAAGAGTTTAGTGCTTTTCAGTCGGTCAACACGAATGTACCCAAAAGAGATGGGTTATGCCCTAATCCTGAAATGAATTACATGAGATAAATAAAACACTAGGATGACCAGTTTCGATCGTCAAGCGATCATCATCAGATCCATTACACTTAGGCTACAAAATCTATGTTTGAAATACAGGTGAAAATATTTACAATATGTACAATTATTTAGTAGCAGTATTGGTACTGCAACTGTCAGTGTATGCTAAATGCAGTATATATGTTAGGTGAAATGCTAAATGGTGATAGCTATCCGTAGATTGTACTTTAGAGAGATTATATGGTTGTAAACTATGGTTAAATTATAAAATTTTAGGCTAACTACTTATCTGATTGTCTTCCGTACAACAGCTACTCGCAGTTTTCGTGCTCACTGGAACTCACTGTGCGGTCGACTGCGGTGGTTATCTTAACGACTGTTTTTTCCCTGCTTTCTTCCCCCTGCTCCTACGTGCTGTGGGGAGTGATAGCGATGTGTTTATGTGAGGTGTTGCCAACCTAGATAAGATGTATGTTATTGAATGAGGTGGGTCTACAACTATTAAAGACCCTGGATTAGCCCTCGCCACGCGTGGAGCATAACCCATTCGAACTAAGCGTTGACGGTCTTATGAGGACGTCCCGGCACCTTTAATACTGCCGCGAATATGGGCCTTGGTTTATTGCAGAAGAAAAGTATATCTTACACCTGATCCAGATAACATTTACCTATTAAAAACCCCCTAATTTCCCCCCCCCCCCCTTTTTTATCTAGCTTGGCTGTGTCGCTAAATTGTGTTTTGTTTCCGACAGGGTGTGTTTTTTAGTAGCGTGAAGAGGGGTGAGCTCTCCATGAACGTGTGTTCATTTAGATTGTTGGGATTGTTTCGTTTGGCTAGGTGTATCTCGATTGCTTCCTTTATGTCAAGAGCTCTGCCTTTCGATTCGTGATGGATTATTTTAAGGTCCGACTCTATGTTGGTAAAGCTGTGCCCTGCGTCACACATATGTTCGCACACGGCTGAATGTGTTCCGTATCTTATCGCATTCCTATGTTCATTATAACGTGTGTCTACTCGCCTTCCACTCTGCCCGATGTAATTAGCTTGACAATCGGTGTCTTGGCACGTTATAGAATATACCCCTGACCTTGAATACGGGTCACGTTTATTTAGATTACTATTTAGGAGGTGCCTAGCGGTTGTGTTTTTCGTCGTGAAAGCTATCTTTATGCCTTGCTTTTAGGTAGATTTCTTTAGAAAGCTAACTATTGCAATGGGTCCCATGTTTCAACTTCCGGAAAATTTCGACATATCTTCGCGTTTCACATCCCCCAGACCCCAAAACCACCGTCAGTTCAAAAGTTTATATATAATTTATGTATATATGTATCTATCTATATATATATATATATCAGTTTCTTGTGGACACGATAACTGCCGTAATTTTGCACCAATCACTTTGAATTTTTTACATAATATGTATCCCTATAAAATCTCGGTCGAGTTCGTTAATGGGCAAAATCGGTCAAAGGGGGTAAAAATGGGGGGCTTTTTTCGAAAAAGTGAAATATCGCTATAACTCTCTTAATACATGAAATATCGAATCCCTTCAAATTTCATAATATGTGTTGGATAAGTGCCAAACATTTATGTCAAATAAGTTTTTTGATAGCACCAACCATTGACCAAAGGGGTGGGAAAAAGTGGGTTTTTCGGGAAACATTAATCATATCTCTGTTAATAGGCACAATATCAAAACCGCACAAAATGGACAATATTCCTCCAATAATTACCTAAAAGAATTTTTGATATGACTCACCATTACGCCACGGGGTGAACAAAATGATTTAAATTATAAGAAAATGCCAAGTGCCAAGAGAGGTTGCCATGACAACTTTACTTTTAATTGATAAGGGATGACCATCAGCAGTTGCTATGACAACGCCACTGCACCAGATCACATTCAGTTTTCATATGTCAGTGGTAAGCGACTTCGGTATCGGAACTGGTAGCATGCTGAACTTCTATGCCCAAGGTCGCGGGTTCAAACCCGGCTGAAGTCGTCGGATTTACTAAGAGCGCTAAAAAACCTGAGTTTGCTTTCCTTCGGAGGGGAAGTTCCAACGTTCGTTGCGAGTTTCTGATTGAGGTGGCATCTAGTAGCCAAGTTCACAGCTAGGTGTCGTTGACGGCAGTATTTTAGGTAGATTTCATTAGAAAGCTAACTATTGCAATGGGTAACATGTTTCGATTTCCGGAAAATTTCAACATATCTTCGCGTTTCACATCCCCCAGACCCCAAAACCACCGTCAGTTCAAAAGTTTATATATAATTTATGTAATATATGTATATATGTATATCAGTTTCTTGTGGACACGATAACTGCCGTAATTTTGCACCAATCACTTTGAATTTTTTACCGAATATGTATACCCATAAAATCTCGGACGAGTTCGTTACTGGGCTAAATCGGTCGAAGGGGATGAAAATGGGGGACTTTTTTTTTTCGAAAAAATGAAATATTGCTATAACTCTCTTAATATGTGAAATATCGAATCCGTTCAAAGTTCATACTATGTGTCGGATAAAGCTCAGAAATTTATGTTTGAAACGTTTTTTGATAGCACCAACCATTGACCAAAGGGGTGGGAAAAAGTGTTTTTTTCGGGAAACATTAATCATATCTCTGTTAATAGGCACAATATCAAAACCGTACAAAATGGACAATATTCCCCTAATAATTACCTAAAACGTTTGTCTGAAAGAATTTTTGATATGAGCCACCATTGCGCCAAGGGATGAGAAAAATGATTTCGGAATTATAAGAAAATGCCAAGAGCTATCAGTGGTTGACATGGCAACACTACTAAATTGATGAGGGATGAGCCATCAGACGTTGCCATGACAACGCACTTGCGCGAGATCAGATTCAGATTTCCATCTGACTAAGTGTGAAGCGGTTTCGGTGACGTAACTGGTAGCATGCTGAACTTCTATGCCCAAGGTCGCGGGTACAAAGCCGGCCAAAGTCGTCGGATTTTCTAAGAGCGCTAAAAATCCCTCAGTAAGCTTTCCTTTGGAGGGGAAGTTCCAACGTTCGTTGCGAGTTGCTGATTGAGGTGGCATCTAGTAGCCAAGTTCACAGCTGGGTGGCGTTGACGTTAGTATCTGGTAGCAACATTAGGAACTACTGCTTGAAATTTAGCGTCTGCATTCCTTACCTGAATTACAGACTAATACAGCCATCACAATTCACACCGTTTATCAGACAGATTCTGCACTCACCCAAAGTACACGGGGTTATATGACCGCGTTGTCGCAGCCCCTAAACTGAGGAACCAACCAACATCTCTGCGGGAGATATAATTTTGCGTGAAGAAGTAACAGACCGTTACATAGTTACACATCAGTGTCGAAACCTTGCATAAGGACAGTGTGACCACAAGTATAACAAGTAGTTCCGTGAAGATCTGTACAGCCTGTTTTCATATATCCTGCTCATGTTAATTGCCTCTATCAACGTACAAAATTTCAGTTTAATTGCTGTAACAGATTCGTAGATATTGAGAACCGTCTAAATTTTTCAGATGGTCGCCAGGTTGGATTTTTATTTTTGTACTATTATATTAAGATTATTGTGTAAGTGTGGTATTCAAACTTCAATCGCATGATTAGAACACAAGAAGTAAAAACGAGATTTTAAAATTACGCACAGCAGCCATCTTGTGATTATGCAAACAATTGAAATAAATTAGATGCCAGTGGATCAACATTTGTGTAAGCATTTAAAACGTGCAACGTTTCACGGCACTCGGATAGTTAATTCGCGAGAAACGTCCATTTAAATATTTATACTTCGCGTCGCCGCCATGTTGGATTCGTGCTCACCAGGTTACTGAAAGTCCTATAGGTGAACATATGTTCATAGTCTCTATGAACATAAACATTTCAGTTTGGTTGCTGTAAAAGATTCATATATATTGAGAACCGTCTAAATATTACGGAAGCTTGCCATTTAGGATTGTTATATGTATAGGTCATAGAGTTATGTACCATTCAAGGTCACTTAATGCCTAGGTTCATTATTCAAACTTTCACTTCGATCGCATGATTACGACACAAGAAATAAAAACTTAATTTTAAAATTTCGCACAGCCGCCATCTTGAGGTTATGTAAACAATTGAATTAAATTAGATGGCAGTACATTACAATCTGCAAAATCATTTACTGTACCACATTTCACTGCGCTCAGAGAGTTAACTCACGAGAAAAGTCTATTAAAATATTTCAAATTCGCTTGGTCGCCATGTTCGTTTTGTACTTTACAGGTTTATGAATTATACATAGGTAAACTTGTATCAGTACCCTTTATCACCGTACAAAATTGCAGGGTGATATCTGTAATAGTTTCGGGGATATAGAATGTCAGTGAAATATTTCGCACAGCCGCCATTTTGAGGTTATGTAAACAATTGAACTAAATTAGACTCCAGTGCATTGCAATGTGTATAAATATTTGCTGTACCAAGTTTCATTACGTTTGGATAGTTAAATCGCGAGAAAAGTCTATTTAAAAGTCTCCACTTCGCTTGGCCGCCATGTTGGTTATGTAGTAACCAGGTTTTTGAAAGTTTCATAGGTGAACTACTAGTAGTGCCCTCTATCACCGTACACAATTTCAGGGCGATATCCGTTATAGTTTCGGAGATACTGAATGCTAGTGAAATATTTCGCACAGCCGCCATGTTGGATTGGTGAGACGTAACAAAATTCTATGGGCACGTTCGACGTCGCCGGGAATAGTGCTATGAACTTACCGAGTTTCACTGAAAACGCTCCAGCCGTTTATATTTTATTAGGGACACACACACACACACCTCACACACACACACACACACACACACACGCACACACACACACGTACACACACACGAACAAAAGGTGATCTCATAAGCCTATTTTTTCAAAATTGAAAATAGGCTAAAAATGGACTCCAAATGACAAGAAGGTTAACGTCCCCGTAAGACAATAAAATGTTTAAAATATGTTTAAAATGAAGAAAAACAAAGTTAATTAATCTCCAATTATAAAATACTTTCACGCGATAAATGAGGTCTGATCCTTCTACGAAAACCTGCATATTCTGCCTATTTTCGCCTATCTCAAAGTTTGTCCGGTGAAATCTACCTCCGCCTTCCGGCGTGCCGAGAGGACTTTTTTGAATAGGTTAGTGATTTTAAATGTATTCGCATTCACATAGTTGAAACGCGCATATTTTTCTCATTACTGTCCGGTTTGGGAATCGTTTTATCTTTATTTTTATGTTTGGCTATAATTTGATTTATTTTGCTTGGCGAGAAGTTGTTTTCCTTTGCTATTTGCATAATAGTTCTTATTTCCTTATTATAGTTGCCTTTTGACATGGGTATGTTTAAAGCTCTGTGCACCATTGAATTGAAACCCGCTAGTTTGTGCGTACTGGGGTGATTAGACTGATTGTCGATTGCATGCGAGGTGTGTGTTGCTTTCCGGAATATGGTATATGAAAGGTCGTTGTCTTTACGTTCAATAGTTATATCGAGATAATTTATTTTCCGGTCTATTTCGGATTCCTTAGTGAATTTGATAGAGTGGTGCAGGCTATTAATGGATTGGAGAATTGTTTCTTCGCTTGTTAGTTCAGTATCGTAGATGCAAATTACATCATCTACGTATCTTTTCCATATTACTATTCCCTTTGTTGAAGTCTTTTCTAACAACGCATTTTCTAGTGCATTGATGAAGATGTCAGCGATTAACCCACTTAGTGGCGATCCCATTGCTAGGCCTTCTCACTGTGTGTATATTTTATTGTCGAATTGAAACACGTTTTGGGTGAGAACGACCCTCAGTAATCTCACAATCTCTTCAATTTCTTTTACCGAATTGTTGGATTTTAAGTTGTTTTCGATAGTGTTGATTGCTTCAATAATCGGAATATTGGTGTACATGTTAGTTACGTCGAAGGATACTAGCCTGAAGCTAGGTTTCATTTGTAGGGTGTTCAATGCTGTTACTAGTTCTGTTGTGTTCTTTACAGAGTTGTTTTTGTCGTTGGACAGACGGCATTTTAAGATTTTTAGTAACTCTTTGCTGATTTTGTAATTAGGGGCATTCCTACAATTGACTATTGGTCTCATTGGTCATTCCTTTTTGTGTATTTTTGGCTGTCCCCTCAATGACGGTATTTTCGGGTTCATGTTTATTAGTTTTGATTTTTCGGCTTTGGTCAGTATGTATTCTGTTTCTTTTAGCGCACTTTTTATTTGTTTTTGGAATTTGTTGGTGGGGTCTTTTGTTAATTCCTTGATTTCGTTGTTGTTTAGGAATTCGACTGTTTTTTCAATGTATTCTGTTTTGTTCAAAATTACTGTAGTGTTTCCCTTATCTGCTTTTGTGATGATTAAGTCATGTTCTTTTATTTTTTGTTTCAACGACTTTATTTCTTTGAGTTGTTTGTTGTTTTGAATGTTATTGCTATCGCCCTCTCGTTTGAGGATTTTTTTTGCTTCGTTGGTGGCGAAATTTTTGGTTAATTCCCTGTCTTCTGCTGGGAGCTTGTGACTGGCTATCTCAATATCTGTGATTAACTGTTTTATATTGTGGTTCGTGTGTGCGTCTGTGCAGTTGTATTTCAAACCTTCGTCTAACATATTCATTTCACCTTGAGAAAAGGTTACGTTCGTTCTGTTGTTTACTCTGCTGTGGAAATTGAATTCATTGTTATTCGTGTGTTGTTCGTTAGATTGATGGTTCTGTGTTTCTCACAGTGTTCATAATTTATTTTCTAGCGTTTCATGCTTCCTCGTTGCTCTGATTTTGATGGTGTCATGTAGGTGCTCAGTGAAGCTGTCCCATTGGGCTGCGTGCCAGAAATTACTTAGTTGCAATTGAATGTCGTACAATTGTTGGTTAATTCTTTGCTTTCTTATGTATGCAAACCTTAATTCGTTTATTATCCAAAGCGCCTTGGCTTGTTTGGTTGAAATGATCGAGGCTGGTGTGTTGGGTACGGTTTTAATTGGTACGTATTTAGGGGTGAGGTTTAGTTCTATACATTTTTTTGTTGAACCAAATTGACTTGTCTAAATTCATGAGTTTAAGCCTGAGTGATTTGAATTTCTTGGCTTCACGATTTGCCTGACTAGCCGTGAACATTGTGGTGTTTGAAGCCATATTTTCAGTGTTGCCTTAGTAAACAAGAGTTTAGTGCTTTTCAGTCGGTCAACACGAATGTACCCAAAAGAGATGGGCTATGCCCTAATCCTGAAATAAATTACATGAGATTAATAAAACACTAGGATGACCAGTTTCGATCGTCAAGCGATCATCATCAGATCCATTACACTTAGGCTATAAAATCTATGTTTGAAATACAGGTGAAAATATTTACAATGTGTACAATTATTTACTTGCAGTATTGGTACTGCAACTGTCAGTGTATGCTAAATGCAGTATATATGTTAGGTGAAATGCTAAATGTGATAGCTATCCGTAGATTGTACTTTAGAGAGATTATATGGTTGTAAACTATGGTTAAATTATAAAATTTTAGGCTAACTACTTATCTGATTGTCTTCCGTACAACAGCTACTCGCAGTTTTCGTGCTCACTGGAACTCACTGTGCGGTCGACTGCCGTGGTTATCTTAACGACTGGTTTTTCCCTGCTTTCTCCCCCCTGCTCCTACGTGTTGTGGGGAGTGATAGCGATGTGTTTCTGTGAGGTGTTGCCAACCTAGATAAGATGTATGTTATTGAATGAGGTGGGTCTACAACTATTAAAGACCGTGGATTAGCCCTCGCCACGCGTTGAGCATAACCCATTCGAACTATGCGTTGACGGTCTTATGAGGACGTCCCGGCACCTTTAATACTGCCGCGAATATGGGCCTTGGTTTATTGCAGAAGAAAAGTACATCGTACACCTGATCCAGATAACATTTACCTATTAATAACCCCCTAATTTCCCCCTTTTTTATCTAGCTTGACTGTGTCGCTAAATTGTGTTTTGTTTCCGACAGGGTGTGTTTTTTAGTAGCGTGAAGAGGTGTGAGCTCTCCGTGAACGTGTGTTCATTTAGATTGTTGGGATTGTTTCGTTTGGCTAGGTGTATCTCGATTGCTTCCTTTATGTCAAGAGCTCTGCCTTTCGATTCGTGATGGATTATTTTAAGGTCCGACTCTATGTTGGTAAAGCTGTGCCCTGCGTCACACATATGTTCGCACACGGCTGAATGTGTTCCGTATCTTATCGCATTCCTATGTTCATTATAACGTGTGTCTACTCACCTTCCACTCTGCCCGATGTAATTAGCTTGACAATCGGTGTCTTGGCACGTTATAGAATATACCCGTGACCTTGAATACGGGTCACGTTTATTTAGATTACTATTTAGGGGGTGCCTAGCGGTTGTGTTTTTCGTCGTGAAAGCTATCTTTATGCCTTGCATTTTGAATAGGTTAGTGATTTTATATGTATTCGAATTCACATAGTTGAAACGCACAAATTTTTTCCCATTACTGTCCGGTTTAGGAATCGTTTTATCTTTATTTTTATGTTTGGCTATAATTTGATTTATTTTGCTTGGCGAGAAGTTGTTTTCCTTTGCTATTTGCATAATAGTTCTTGTTTCCTTATTATAGTTGTCTTTTGACATGGGTATGTTTAAAGCTCTGTGCACCATTGAATTGAAACCCGCTAGTTTGTGCGTACTGGGGTGATTAGACTGATTGTCGATTGCATGCGAGGTTTGTGTTGCTTTTCGGTATATGGAATATGAAAGGTCGTTGTCTTTACGTTCAATAGTTATATCGAGATAATTTATTTTCCGGTCTATTTCGGATTCCTTAGTGAATTTGATAGAGTGGTGCAGGCTATTAATGGATTGGAGAATTGTTTCTTAGCTTGTTAGTTCAGTATCGTAGATGCAAATTACATCATCTACGTATCTTTTCCATATTACTATTCCCTTTGTTGAAGTCTTTTCTAAGAACGCATTTTCTAGTGCATTGATGAAGATGTCAGCGATTAACCCACTTAGTGGCGATCCCATTGCTAGGCCTTCTCTCTGTGTGTATATTTTATTGTCGAATTGAAACACGTTTTGGGTGAGAACGACCCTCAGTAATCTCACAATCTCTTCAATTTCTTTTACCGAATTGTTGGATTTTAAGTTGTTTTCGATAGTGTTGATTGCTTCAATAATCGGAATATTGGTGTACATATTAGTTACGTCAAAGGATACTAGCCTGAAGCTAGGTTTCATTTGTAGGGTGTTCAATGCTGTTACTAGTTCTGTTGTGTTCTTTACAGAGTTGTTTTTGTCGTTGGACAGACGGCATTTTAAGATTTTTAGTAACTCTTTGCTGATTTTGTAATTAGGGGCATTCCTACAATTAACTATTGGTCTCATTGGGCATTCCTTTTTGTGTATTTTTGGTTGTCCCTTCAATGACGGTTTTTCGGGTTCATGTTTATTAGTTTTGATTTTTCGGCTTTGGTCAGTATGTATTCTGTTTCTTTTAGCGCACTTTTTATTTGTTTTTGGAATTTGTTGGTGGGGTCTTTTGTTAATTCCTTGATTTCGTTGTTGTTTAGGAATTCGACTGTTTTTTCAATGTATTCTGATTTGTTCACAATTACTGTAGTGTTTCCCTTATCTGCTTTTGTGATGATTAAGTCATGTTCTTTTATTTTTTGTTTCAACGACTTTATTTCTTTGAGTTGTTTGTTGTTTTGAATGTTATTGCTATCGCCCTCTCGTTTGAGGATTTTTTTGGCTTCGTTGGTGGCGATATTTTTGGTTAATTCCCTGTCTTCTGCTGGGAGCTTGTGACTGGCTATCTCAATATCTGTGATTAACTGTTTTATATTGTGGTTCGTGTGTGCGTCTGTGCAGTTGTATTTCAAACCTTTGTCTAACTTATTCATTTCACCTTGAGAAAAGGTTACGTTCGTTCTGTTGTTTACTCTGCTGTGGAAATTGAATTCATTGTTATTCGTGTGTTGTTCGTTAGCTTGATGGTTCTGTGTTTCTCCTAGTTTTCTTAATTTATTTTCTAGCGTTTCAAGCTTCCTCGTTGCTCTGATTTTGATGGTGTCATGTAGGTGCTCGGTGAAGCTGTCCCATTGGGCTGCGTGACAGAAATTACTTAGTTGCAATTGAATGTCGTACAATTGTTGGTTAATTTTTGCTTTCTTATATATTGAACCCGAGGTGGTCATGCTGACTGGTCTCGAACGTGGATCTCGGAGATAAGTTGAGCTCTGAATGAAGGTTCCACCAGGGAATGAACCCGAGATCTGTTGAGGGTATTTCATTGTAAGAACCCCTAGAAGAAATTATATATTTAATTACTGATGTGATATCAGTTGTTACTGACATTATTTAGTGAAATAACGCAGGAAAATAGTGGAAGATAGCATTATTTGGACTACATGAAGTAGGCTATGCTGGGTTTGAAACACAGGAGCTTCAAAGTTTGGCGTTTTGCAAATAGCCCCAGAATTGTGGGAGGAGGCCCGTGGCGCCACGTCAATCTTGCTGACCCAGATAAATCGTCTGCAAGGGGTCGGGAGGTTAAATAATGACCAGGTTCTTCCCCGTTAGAGAATAGACTTGAGAATGGATCGGGAAGATCCCAAGGAAAATCATTGATTACTCATGATTGGAGCAATGCAATGACATGAGTGTTGCGCACAGGTGAATCTTTATCCAGGAGGCTAATTTTAGAGCCATAAAACGGCGAAATCAAGGCATGTTTAATGCAGTGCGTAATGTTACAGGACTATGGGTGTTCGCGGCTGGACTTGAGGATGTTGCCAGGGATTCCCAGTGAAGTAGCGTCCCCACGCCATGGATAAGATAATTAATATAAATTAAGTGGCCGATCGATCCTCGAACACACATACACTTTTGTGACCAGCGAAGAAAAAGGAACAATATGGAGATTATTCCAAGTTCAGAATCACCCTAGGAGAGGAGCTGATTTATCGCGGGAATTCTTGCCCTACTTTTTGTGTGAAACAGATATAAGAGGGTGGACCCAATCGAAGCGTACAGTTTACGGCGGACAGTTGAAACTTACAGTTTTTCAGTTGACAGTTTTAGACCGAGTCGGAGGGAGAGTTGTTTTGAAGCAGTCGCAGTTGAAAAGGACACGGAGCGCCCAGGCGCACACAAAGACTTAAACATTTCACTGGTAATCAGCATGTTAGCTGTGCAATGTAACACACATGTGAGAATATATTCATGCATGGTCATGAACTAAGAATGAAGTCGGTAATTAACAAACTTGGTTATGCGAAATGCATATTACCGAAGTTAGGAGAGGATGCTCGGACTTCAATGTGGGAAGCCGTGCAGTAAGACTGTTATATAATGTTTATTAAGTGCCGTGTGATATACTAGGCAGGACTGTGAAAAGTAATAATTCATGTAAATACAATGTACAATGTTGAGCGCAGTAAAGTATAGTGATTGGTTATACATATTTGGAGTATACCAGTAAGTAGCGTTCATGACGAGATGTAAGCATATCGCTGCAATAGTAGGAAGATTATCAAGGGATGATCGAGAAACTGTTGGTGAATCCGTGAGCAGATGATCAGGAGATTCAATCAGGAAGGGGTAGGACCGGAGAAAGGGCCGTCCGCACCTGTACTTTCGATACATGCTAGGGAATGTCAACCAATCAGGAATTAAAGTGTAACGTGTGTTTGTGCACCGATGTTATGTAAAATATCTCTTAAAGTCATAATATAACCAGTGCTATATAGGGTCATGTGTTTCGGAAGCATTAGCTTCATTATAAAAATGGAAAAGTGTCGTGTGTTTATAAATCAGATGTCATATAATATGTGTATTTGCAAGATGGCAATGTGTCACTAAGTAAGCCGATGACAGGTGACACTGGAATATGGTAGTTTGAGCCACCTGGATAAAGCCGACGTAAGTACCCCACAAATCATGTTACTATAGAAGGATAGTCACTGCATGTAATGTGATTTCGGAAGTATAAAATATGCCAGTAAGAATCAATATTAGGAGGCATATCCTCATATGTTTATTGTTTGATTTCAGTAAAGTTAATATGTTGAATACATCACAGAGTGGATTAATCTTTACCACTATTAATGCTACTAATAAATAATGGCAATTCAGTTATGTGAAACTTAACGTGACGAACGCAAATGTTCGATCATTGAAGCAGTTACGTTGTGTCGGAAGGATAATTTATGTCAGTAATAATAATAATAATTATAATAATGATAAACGGTATAATTGAATACATCAGGATGGAAGGTTTTAAGCAAGAAATATTTACGCTAATTGGATTATTTATCTAGCCAAGCAGTAGATTACATTAAGGGAAGAATAAAGAGTTAATATTAAATAGATTGTATTAATGGGAATATAATTATGCACGGGAATGTTGGAGCTTGACAGTGAATTGAATTTGTGGCTTGATTAAGCTTGTAGAGTACAGTTAGAGTTCTCTTTATTATAAGGCGATATCGTGGACGGGTAAGGGGACAGGTGATCAAATCGACGGGTGAAATCTCGTACAGCATGAGCGTACAGAGATATTAATTTATGCCGGAGCATATTTAGTGTGTACCCTATCTCCGATGTTGGATATGAAACGTTCCGGGTTCGAATCCCGTGGTAAGCGCGGGGAGAACATTGGACACCTCGACGCTATACCTGATTCCCCGAGAATTATTTGTTGAGTGATTCGGCTCGTTGAAGAGAATCATTGGCGGCAGCTGCTGACTGACCGTAATATTTTATTTGAGATACCGGCTAACCACTAGACCTGTGTTCTATGAATCTCGTGCCTTTATATTGTGATACGGACCGGTTGAGGCCGTTATTAATGTCCTAAGGATAGGATTAAATATTCGAGCTTACCCAGAACCATTGCATAATATTCAGTTCAGATCATATGGGATCACGTGGATCATTGTGACCACAATATTATATTCAAAGTTGTAATACTGCTTGGGAGGTAAAAGTCCAGGAAACGGGGAGACAAGGGGCGGTTTACAGCCGTGAACGACCCTACCCTGTCCATTGTATGCAGGCAGTCCAAGGGGCAGGGGTTGCTAAACTAACTAAGAAGGTTCGCGTTCTTGAGCGGACAGATTTAAGACCTTGCTTGTAATGAAAGGAAGAATTGTTATAATGTGTAATGAATGTGTGTGGTTTAAAAACACATTGCTAATCATAGATTACCCTGATGATATAAAAATTTAGCAATCTAACGAATGGTTGGATGTTGCATTTGATACTGTCACTGACACCTAGTTAATGAAGTTGGTTACTCGTTGCCACAGGCTACGCTCGTATGGGTAGCGTAATAGTATACTATCCGACACAACGATAACAGAAGTTATTTAGTGAAATCACAATGACATGCAGTGTAACTATAAAATGAAGGGAGTGGAGGGGTAGACTTACGTAATTGTGGTGTTGCAAGTAGATCGTAGTGCAAACCATGAGTTGGCTAATGCATGAAAGCATTTGGTGGGAGAGAGAGATGTAACACAGATAGTACACATGATGTAAATTCAGATGTATTTTAGGATACAAGTAACTTTGTGAATATAAAGAAGTCACATTAGGTGACATGAATGTAATAGTTCAGTTTTGTGAAACATTATATGTGCATCAGTGCACTTGAGTAAAGTTTAAAGTCCACATAATGGTAAAAGATTGAATAGTGATATGGATTTAATTTGTTCAACAATGTGAATAAATAATGGATTATGGGAGTAACTTTGTTTGTTTGTGTATTGTTTATGGGATTTGTGTTCTCATTATTTGTTTGTAGCCATGAGTTTTACTGAATTAAAGTCTTTATAGTAGAGTTGTGCCTTATCATTGTAGAGTTGATACCTTTTAGCCTCAAATCCAAAATATGCAACTGCTCTATGGGAGAACGGTACACGCCTGAGTCCTGATGCTAGCTGGAGGCAGAAGCATATTTTCCATCGAGATTACTCACATGGGTACATGGAAATTGATGTCCTGTACAATGATTTGAGCTATAGGTACAACTAAAGTCGGTCTAGATCTTGTGCACACAACTCTATTAAAATAACGACTAACATGAATTAGGGGATGACCGCGCCTAACCTTAGGTAAGCTCCGATACGAACAATATAAATTTTGATAGACACCTTCTATTAGCATGATGCATTTAATTTATCATGGTGCTGGTATGTGGGCCAGTTTAAAATACAGGTCACCATATGCGCAAGAGGTGTACTAATTTATCTTGGCGAGACCCAAGTGGGGCATTCGACAGTACAACCGAGACCTTGGAGGGCTGCTGCGATGTCTTAACGTGGACCACCTCCCATGATATACTAATTTATCATGGCCCAAGCAACGTGGGGCGGTATTAATTCATTATGGAACCGCCTGAGTTAGTGCAATATAATTATCTTGGCATTGCACAAACAGGCTATACTATACGTTCTCATTAATTTATCATGGCGCCCAGGTTCGTGGAGCTTATGTGATTTAGGGAAAACCCATAGATTTTTATGGTATTTCATGGGGAAAACCATAGTAATTATATTTTTGCCTCAAACTGTGTTTGAGTGATTTTTGAGTTCAGTAGGCTTTTGACGTAACGCTGAGTCTCTCTATTGAGAAGAGGATTACCCAAGGGTATGAGCGCTACACGCCCAATCCATAATTAATCCATAGATTCAAAGTTTATGCAATTTTGCAGCATGTGTACAGTGTTTTGTGTCTCTCTCCAAGACGTATCCACACATATTTCCAGGAAGCCTGCCTGCATCTCAAAGTATATTATTGTAAGAATGTCTGGTACAGAGGAGATCGTGCAGTTGATTGCAGGGTAGAGACAGAATTTTGATGCTGTTAATGAACAAAATAAGCTGGAAGCAAAGGCTTTCCAGAATGAAATAAACACTGGTTTAGATGCCAATCAGGAGGCAATTAATCATAACCAGGTTGAATTGAGTAATCGGTTAGATGCCAATCAGCTGGCCATTAATGCAAATCAGGTTGAAATAAACAACCGATTGGAGGCAAATAAGGTTGAGTTAAAAGATAAGTTATGTCAGATGCAAGAGGTAATTAAGACCGAATTAACAGAAACTGTTGTAAGCATTGTATCGGAAATGCAGGTTAAGACGGATAAACATTTCGAGGCTATAGAAGCCAAACTTGAGAGTAACTTACAAGCGTGTAAGCATGCGCAGGATGAAACCAACAGTAGGTTAGACGCGTTATCTAACGACATTAAGGATATTCAAATCCAAAATGAGGCGAATCTCGAACGCCAAGCGAAACAGTTCGCAGAATTTACCCGTACGGTAGATCAAAGGTTGGAAGAAAACGACAGTAAATGGGACACGAAATTGAAAAGCTATGCTAGAGCAATTAACGGGGATCTAAAGAAACAGGATCAGAATATATTAGGTCATTGCCAGGAAATAGGTGAAATCAAGGCTGTCGTTAACGAGAGTAAAGAGCTGGTAGGAAATATGAAGGGTCAGATGAGCAAAGTTCATCAAGAACTGGACGAAGTTCAAAGTGACATTGTCGTAGTTAACAAAAGGCAAGAGGAGAATAGAGGTGAAATCATTAAGGTCCGGAATGAAATGTCAAAGGTCAATGGACACATTCGAGAGGAAATCAAAGGATTGAGGGAAGAACTCGAAGTGAGATAAGGCCAAAAGACAGAGGCAAACGACAAGACCCTTGCTCAGATAAAGGAAGATGTAGAGGATGAAATATCCCATATTAAGCAAAGTCTGAAGGAAGACAAGCAGAAAATATTTCAAGTAGCCGAGGAAAATCGAGATAGGCTTACCAGAATAGAGAAAGAGGTAATTACTCGTCTGGAAAGGGCAGATATGCGCCACAATCAAATGGAGACTAGGATAATTGCGCAAGAGGAAACCCTCATGAAAGATCCTAAGTCTAGCGAAGGCAGCATGGACGATATGAGGAGAACTAGGTGGGCAGATTTGGAAACCCAGCCTATAATAAGGAGTGCTACAGGCCCAGGCGAAAGTCCTTATATGACGCCAGGTGCGCCAGTTGCAGCATCGACGCCACACGAAAATGCTATGCACACGCAAGTGATAAATGTTATCAGAGCAAGTGAAGAGAAACCAAGGAAATTCTCAGGTAGCCACTGTAGTATGACACCGAAATATTGGCTAAAAGAAGTGTCTGAATATTTGAATGATGCGCGAATACCGCATGAGCGCAGGCTACGAGCTATAGAGAAATTAACAGAAGGGGAGTGCGCATTATGGTTTCGCAGTTTCCGCTACACTTTCGATACTGTTGAGGAGCTTCGAGGGGCATTTTTGAAGAGATACTGGGATCCAGCGACCCAACAGAATTTACGGTTGGATTTATATTCAAAAAGATACAGCACTAACAATCCAACGAAGTATGCAGAATTCTTCATATCACAGATGTGTCGGTTCAAAGAACTTGATCAAAAGCCTAGCGAGCTGGAATTATGTATTGCTATCGCCAAACAGCTTCCATACGAGATACAGAGACTGCTAATCTCGGCTAATGCAAAAACTGCTATGGAAATGGAGACAGTTCTGAGACAACTGGACCTCACAACAGCAAATACGATGCGTCAGAATCGAACCGTGGAACAGGTACATGTGACCAACACGCAGACGGACCAGTATCAAGCTCCAAAGAACAACAAAGCTACTAGCACAGATACGTTAGATTCCAATGGACGTCAATGGGAACAGGAACCCAGAAGATGGCAGCCGAAATATAAAGGTAATGCTGGCAGGGGAAGAGGCCGAAATTCTTGGAACAAGCAGAATACCAGGGATAGGCCGTACCAAACCAATGGAGGTAACAATGGCCAAGAAGGCAACAATAGAGATTGGAGACCCCAGGAAAGAAGACTTAACTTCGATGATGAGGTAGAGGAGCGATACCACGCTTCATTGCAATACCTCAATGAAAGGGGAGATGAGCCCCCAAAACAACAAGTTCACTGGCAAGAATTTATGCAGAATAGGACGTCGCCAGATAGATATGGAGACGGAGCTAAGAGTTTGGAGCTACAGCGCAGCGAACAGGAGAGAAGAAACTCTAAGGGGACGGGCGCTATTGAAAAAAAAAACGCCAAAATTAGAAGAATTTGGAAATGATGGATGGAAGTCAGTCAACGTCATCAATTGGATAGCCAAACCAGAAGAGTTAATTGAGGATACGGGAGGATCACAGGTCATGGTCAAACGAGAATTGCCCATTATTTTGATAAGAGTGGCAGGGTTGAAAATAAGAAGTTTATTGGATACGGGTTCAACAGTGTGCCTGATGACACAAGCTTTGTATAATGAGATAGCGCAGAGAGAAAATGTTTTGAAAATACCTATCTCAAGTGTCAAAATAAAAGGTGTAATTCCAGACAGAACGATGGTATGCAAATATCAAGTATTCCTAGAGTTACAGATAGGAGGCTCTACGTTTTCACAGAGTTTTCTATTAGTAAACAAACTGCCTTTTAACTTGATTATAGGGGCACAATTTATAAGGGAATACCGAGTGATAATCGACCTAGCACAGGACAGGGTTATGTTCCATGTGAATGAGGAAGCTGAAGGCTTAGAGGTCGCACTCAATCAGAATGAACCAGGGTCAGATGAACAAGTATGGCATACATACAGAGATGTGGCTGAGGAAGAAGTGTTAGCTATTGGACAGTTAGAAGAAGAACTGAAAACACTAGCCGCAGACTTAGAAAAAGATCTGGAACCCGAACTGGAAGAACATATTTCGGAAAAGCTTGAAGAAGCAAAAATTGGACCAAAAGAGAAGGAAAATTTAAGGCAATTATTACTGGAACAGAAGGAAGTCTTTGATTCGAGACCTGGTCGTATAAGGAACTTCACTTATGCTCTCCAAGTCAGTGATTGGACACCATTTAGGCAGAAACCCTACCCTATAGCCGAAAAGCACTATGCTAAAGTGAAAGAGGCAATTCAGGAGATGTTGGAGGCCGGTGTTATTGAGAAGACACCTACGCCTTACGTAAATCCATTGGTAATTGTACCTAAGACAGACGGGATTGTCAGGATATGTCTGGACCTGAGACATTTAAATTTGAAGGTTATTCCGGAGTTCGACCAAGTGCCACCTATTAAGGAAATCCTCAGGAAATTCAAAGGGAAAACCGTATTCACAAATTTGGATATTACTTCCAGTTTCCACCATCTTGAATTAGAGAAGAAAACTAGTCTGTTGACAGGATTTATGTTTGATCAACACACATATACGTTTTTAAGGCTACCTTTTGGGTTGAAAACAGCTGGTTCAGCCCTGATAAGAGCTTTAGATCGCAATCTATCAGATGATGTGAAGGAGAGAACCATCAGATACGTAGACGACATTCTACTCACATCAGAATCTCTGGAGGAGCACATGAGAGACCTGAAGAAGTTGCTAGATGACCTTCGAGAAGCTAACTTTAAGGTTAATATCAAGAAATCGCACTTCTGTCAGAGGGAAGTCAAATTCCTAGGGCATGTTATTGATGCAAATGGATTTAAGCCTAACCCAGATAAATTGGAGGTAATTCGGAATTTCCCTCGACCCACGAAAGTAAAGCATGTCCGACAGTATTTGGGAGTAAATGGATTATTTTCAAACCACTGCCCAAATTATACTACGACAGTAGCACCCTTGCAGGATTTATTGAAGAAAGGCGGCAGATCGAATTGGACGGAGCAATGTCAAGAAGCATTCGTGAGGTCAAAGCAAATGCTTTTGGAATATGTGAAGCTGGGATACCCGGATTATACCCAGAAATTCATCATACAGACGGATGCATCACTTGTTGGGGTAGGAGCGATGCTATTCCAGGAAAATGTTGATAAGCCTGAAAGGAAAATTTTTATTGCCTTTATAAGTAGGAGGCTGAAAGCCCATGAGAAAAACTACACGATTACAGAGATAGAGTTGCTCGCAATTTTATACGCGTTGCAAACATGGCATAAACTCGTGTATGGCTTTCAAATAGTCCGCAGAACAGACCATAAAGCTTTAACATTTCTGTTAAAGACGGACTTGTCTAGCCAGCGGTTGACAAGATGGTCCCTGTATATTCAACAATTCAATGTGGAAATAGAATACTGTCCAGGGAAAGAAAATGTAATACCGGACATATTAAGCCGTTACCCTAGAGAAGAGGAAACTCTCGCTGTCCAGATTGAGAATCGAGATCAGAAGACGTTGGATGACTTGAGGAATCTTACGAACCTACAACGCGAAGACCCGTGGTTGAAGATGATGATCGATTACTTCGAGGGACGATTAGCAAGGGGAACTGCAATATACAGAGAGGCAGAGGCATTATCAACAGATGATGTATGGTATAATCAGATACTATACAAGTGGGATGAGTTAGAACAGGCCCGTTCGAGGTTATCAGAGACCTACAGAACAATGCATACAGAATAAGGCATTTAGAAACAGGAAATGAGGTCGTTATGAATGCTGCCAACTTAAAAGTTTACTATTCGCCAGAAGAATTTGACGAACAAGAAGAAGTATTAGCAGCGCACACCCAACTGAACGTGGACGGCAAAGTCAGCCAGGAAGTCAGACCTGAAGTTTCACGCAGCGGGACGGAACGAGAAGCAGACAGCTTGCCCAGTGAAGGAAGCGAACATCAAGAGTGCCAGTGCCTGCTAGAAATTTACAAAGAAATGGTTGAAGTAGCGAGAGAGGTTGAGGCCATAAATACGACCCTCCGCTTAGAGAATGAATAGCTTAGGGCTGAGCGCAGAGTGGAAAGGGGAACCAGACTAACCTACTCACAGCCAGACGAGGTGAAAGACCTCTAATGTAAACATACACAGTCGGACAGTCAGCTGGTTACTTACATAAAGTCACTTGCAATTGACTTTTATAAGTTTTGCAAGGCGAATATGAACGCGAGGTGGTCATGCTGACTGGTCTCGAACGTGGATCTTGGAGATAAGTTGAGCTCTGAATGAAGGTTCCACCAGGGAACGAACCCGAGATCTGTTGAGGGTATTTCATTGTAAGAACCCCTAGAAGAAATTATATATTTAATTACTGATGTGATATCAGTTGTTACTGACATTATTTAGTGAAATAATGCAGGAAAATAGTGGAAGATAGCATTATTTGGACTACATGAAGTAGGCTATGCTGGATTTGAAACACAGGAGCTTCAAAGTTTGACGTTTTGCAAATAGCCCCAGAATTGTGGGAGGAGGCCCGTGGCGCCACGTCAATCTTGCTGACCCAGATAAATCGTCTGCAAGGGGTCGGGAGGTTAAATAATGACCAGGTTCTTCCCCGTTTGAGAATAGACTTGAGAATGGAACGGGAAGATCCCAAGGAAAATCATTGATTACTCATGATTGGAGCAATGCAATGACATGAGAGTTGCGCACAGGTGAATCTTTATCCAGGAGGCTAATTTTAGAGCCATAAAACGGCGAAATCAAGGCATCTTTAATGCAGTGCGTAATGTTACAGGACTATGGGTGTTCGCGGCTGGACTTGAGGATGTTGCCAGGGATTCCCAGTGAAGTAGCGTCCCCACGCCATGGATAAGATAATTAATATAAATTAAGTGGCCGATCGATCCTCGAACACACATACATTTTTGTGACCAGCGAAGAAAAAGGAACAATATGGAGATTATTCCAAGTTCAGAATCACCCTAGGAGAGGAGCTGATTTATCGCGGGAATTCTTGCCCTACTTTTTGTGTGAAACAGATATAAGAGGGTGGACCCAGTCGAAGCGTACAGTTTACGGCGGACAGTTGAAACTTACAGTTTTACAGTTGACAGTTTTAGACCGAGTCGGAGGGAGAGTTGTTTTGAAGCAGTCGCAGTTGAAAAGGACACGGAGCGCCCAGGCGCACACAAAGACTTAAACATTTCACTGGTAATCAGCATGTTAGCTGTGCAATGTAACACACATGTGAGAATATATTCATGCATGGTCATGAACTAAGAATGAAGTCGGTAATTAACAAACTTGGTTATGCGAAATGCATATTACCGAAGTTAGGAGAGGATGCTCGGACTTCAATGTGGGAAGCCGTGCAGTAAGACTGTTATATAATGTTTATTAAGTGCCGTGTGATATACTAGGCAGGACTGTGAAAAGTAATAATTCATGTAAATACAATGTACAATGTTGAGCGCAGTAAAGTATAGTGATTGGTTATACATATTTGGAGTATACCAGTAAGTAGCGTTCATGACGAGATGTAAGCATATCGCTGCAATAGTGGGAAGATTATCAAGGGATGTTCGAGAAACTGTTGGTGAATCCGTGAGCAGATGATCGGGAGATTCAATCAGGAAGGGGTAGGACCGGAGAAAGGGCCGTCCGCACCTGTACTTTCGATACATGCTAGGGAATGTCAACCAATCAGGAATTAAAGTGTAACGTGTGTTTGTGCACCGATGTTATGTAAAATATCTCTTAAAGTCATAATATAACCAGTGCTATATAGGGTCATGTGTTTCGGAAGCATTAGCTTCATTATAAAAATGGAAAAGTGTCGTGTGTTTATAAATCAGATGTCATATAATATGTGTATTTGCAAGATGGCAATGTGTCACTAAGTAAGCCGATGGCAGGTGACACTGGAATATGGTGGTTGGAGCCACCTGGATAAAGCCGACGTAAGTACCCCACAAATCATGTTACTATAGAAGGATAGTCACTGCATGTAATGTGATTTCGGAAGTATAAAATATGCCAGTAAGAATCAATATTAGGAGGCATATCCTCATATGTTTATTGTTTGATTTCAGTAAAGTTAAGATGTTGAATACATCAGAGAGTGGATTAATCTTTACCACTATTAATGCTACTAATAAATAATGGCAATTCAGTTATGTGAAACTTAACGTGACGAACGCGAATGTTCGATCATTGAAGCAGTTACGTTGTGTCGGAAGGATAATTTATGTCAGTAATAATAATAATAATTATAATAATGATAAACGGTATAATTGAATACATCAGGATGGAAGGTTTTAAGCAAGAAATATTTACGCTAATTGGATTATTTATCTAGCCAAAGTAGATTACATTAAGGGAAGAATAAAGAGTTAATATTAAATAGATTGTAATAATGGGAATATAATTATGCACGGGAATGTTGGAGCTTGACAGTGAATTGAATTTGTGGCTTGATTAAGCTTGTCGAGTACAGTTAGAGTTCTCTTTATTATAAGGCGAAATCGCGGACAGGTAAGGGGCCAGGTGATCTAATCGACGTGTGAAATGTCGTACAGCATGAGCGTACAGAGATATTAATTTATGCCGGAGCATATTTAGTGTGTACCCTATCTCCGATGTTGGATATGAAACGTTCCGGGTTCGAATCCCGTGGTAAGCGCGGGGAGAACATTGGACACCTCGACGCTATACCTGATTCCCCGAGAATTTTTTGTTGAGTGATTCGGCTCGTTGAAGCGAAACATTGGCGGCAGCTGTTGACTGACCGTAATATTTTATTTGAGATACCGGCTAACCACTAGACCTGTGTTCTATGAATCTCGTGCCTTCATATTGTGATACGGACCGGTTTAGGCCGTTATTAATGTCCTAAGGATAGGATTAAATATTCAAGCTCACCCAGAACCATTGCATAAAATTCAGTTCAGATCATATGGGATCACGTGGATCATTGTGACCACAAAGTTATATTCAAAGTTGTAATACTGCTTGGGAGGTAAAAGTCCAGGAAACGGGGAGACAGGGGGCGGTTTACAGCCGTGAACGACCCTACCCTGTCCATTGTATGCAGGCAGTCCAAGGGGCTGGGGTTGCTAAACTAATTAAGAAGGTTCGCGTTCTTGAGCGGACAGATTTAAGACCTTGCTTGTAATGAAAGTAAGAATTGTTATAATGTGTAATGAATGTGTGTGGTTTTAAAATACATTGCTAATCATAGATTACCCTGATGATATAAAAATTTAGCAATCTAACGAATGGTTGGATGTTGCATTTGATACTGTCACTGACACCTAGTTAATGAAGTTGGTTACTCGTTGCCACAGGCTACGCTCGTATGGGTAGCGTAATAGTATACTATCCGACACAACGATAACAGAAGTTATTTAGTGAAATCACAATGACATGCAGTGTAACTATAAAAAGAAGGGAGTGGAGGGGTAGACTTTCGTAATTGTGGTGTTGCAATTAGATCGTAGTGCAAACCAAGAGTTGGCTAATGCATGAAAGCATTTGGTGGGAGAGAGAGATGTAACACAGATAGTACACATGATGTAAATTCAGATGTATTGTAGGATACAAGTAACTTTGTGAATATAAAGATGTCACATTAGGTGACATGAATGTAATAGTTCAGTTTTGTGAAACATTATATATGCATCAGTGCACTTGAGTAAAGTTTAAAGTCCACATAATGGTAAAAGATTGAATAGTGATATGGATTTAATTTGTTCAACAATGTGAATAATTAATGGATTATGGGAGAAACTTTGTTTGTTTGTGTATTGTTTATGGGATTTGTGTTCTCATTATTTGTTTGTAGCCATAAGTTTTACTGAATTAAAGTCTTTAGAGTAGAGTTGTGCCTTATCATTGTAGAGTTGATACCTTTTAGCCTCAAATCCAAAATATGCAACTGCTCAATGGGAGAACGGTACACGCCTGAGTCCTGATGCTAGCTGGAAGCAGAAGCATATTTTCCATCGAGATTACTCACATGGGTACAGTATGCAAATCTTAATTCGTTTTTTCTCCAAAGCGCTTTGGCTTGTTTGGTTGAAATGATCGAGGCTGGTGTGTTCGGTACGGTTTTAATTGGTACGTATTTAGGGGTGAGGTTTAGTTCTATACATTTTTTGTTGAACCAAATTGACTTGTCTAAATTCATGAGTTTAAGCCTGAGTGATTTGAATTTCTTGGTTTAACGATTTGCCTGACTACCCGTGAACATTGTGGTGTTTGAAGCTATATTTTCAGTGTTGCCTTAGTAAACAAGAGTTTAGTGCTTTTCAGTCGGTCAACACGAATGTACCCAAAAGAGAAGGGTTATGCCCTAATCCTGAAATAAATTACATGAGATTAATAAAACACTAGGATGACCAGTTTCGATCGTCAAGCGATCATCATCAGATCCATTACACTTAGGCTACAAAATCTATGTTTGAAATACAGGTGGAAATATTTACAATATGTACAATTATTTAGTTGCAGTATTGGTACTGCAACTGTCAGTGTATGCTAAATGCAGTATATATGTTAGGTGAAATGCTAAATGGTGATAGCTATCCGTAGACTGTACTTTAGAGAGATTATATGGTTGTAAACTATGGTTAAATTATAAAATTTTAGGCTAACTACTTATCTGATTGTCTTCCGTACAACAGCTACTCGCAGTTTTCGTGCTCACTGGAACTCACTGTGCGGTCGACTGCGATGGTTATCTTAACGACTGGTTTTCCCTGCTTTCTCCCCCCTGCTCCTACGAGCTGTGGGGAGTGATAGCGATGTGTTTATGTGAGTTGTTGCCAACCTAGATAAGATGTATGTTATTGAATGAGGTGGGTCTACAACTATAAAAGACCGTGGATTAGCCCTCGCCACGCGTGGAGCATAACCCATTCGAACTAAGCGTTGACGGTCTTATGAGGACGTCCCGGCACCTTTAATACTGCCGCGAATATGGGCCTTGGTTTATTGCAGAAGAAAAGTACATCGTACACCTGATCCAGATAACATTTACCTATTAATAACCCCCTAATTTCCCCCCTTTTTTATCTAGCTTGGATGTGTCGCTAAATTGTGTTTTGTTTCCGACAAGGTGTGTTTTTTAGTAGCGTGAAGAGGGGTGAGCTCTCCATGAACGTGTGTTCATTTAGATTGTTGGGATTGTTTCGTTTGGCTAGGTGTATCTCGATTGCTTCCTTTATGTCAAGAGCTCTGCCTTTCGATTCGTGATGGATTATTTTAAGGTCCGACTCTATGTTGTTAAAGCTGTGCCCTGCGTCACACATATGTTCGCACACGGCTGAATGTGTTCCGTATCTTATCGCATTCCTATGTTCATTATAACGTGTGTCTACTCACCTTCCACTCTGCCCGATGTAATTAGCTTGACAATCGGTGTCTTGGCACGTTATAGAATATACCCGTGACCTTGAATACGGGTCACGTTTATTTAGATTACTATTTAGGAGGTGCCTAGCGGTTGTGTTTTTCGTCGTAAAAGCTATCTTTATGCCTTGCTTTTTGAATAGGTTAGTGATTTTATATGTATTCGCATTCACATAGTTGAAACGCGCAAATTTTTTCTCATTACTGTCCGGTTTGGGAATCGTTTTATCTTTATTTTTATGTTTGGCTATAATTTGATTTATTTTGCTTGGCGAGAAATTGTTTTCCTTTACTATTTGCATAATAGTTCTTATTTCCTTATTATAGTTGTCTTTTGACATGGGTATGTTTAAAGCTCTGTGCACCATTGAATTGAAACCCGCTAGTTTGTGCGTACTGGGGTGATTAGACTGATTGTCGATTGCATGCGAGGTGTGTGTTGCTTTCCGGAATATGGTATATGAAAGGTCGTTGTCTTTACGTTCAATAGTTATATCGAGATAATTTATTTTCCGGTCTATTTCGGATTCCTTAGTGAATTTGATAGAGTGGTGCAGGCTATTAATGGATTGGAGAATTGTTTCTTCGCTTGTTAGTTCAGTATCGTAGATGCAAATTACATCATCTACGTATCTTTTCCATATTACTATTCCCTTTGTTGAAGTCTTTTCTAAGAACGCATTTTCTAGTGCATTGATGAAGATGTCAGCGATTAACCCACTTAGTGGCGATCCCATTGCTAGGCCTTCTCACTGTGTGTATATTTTATTGTCGAATTGAAACACGTTTTGGGTGAGAACGACCCTCAGTAATCTCACAATCTCTTCAATTTCTTTTACCGAATTGTTGGATTTTAAGTTGTTTTCGATAGTGTTGATTGCTTCAATAATCGGAATATTGGTGTACATGTTAGTTACGTCGAAGGATACTAGCCTGAAGCTAGGTTTCATTTGTAGGGTGTTCAATGCTGTTACTAGTTCTGTTGTGTTCTTTACAGAGTTGTTTTTGTCGTTGGACAGACGGCATTTTAAGATTTTTTGTAACTCTTTGCTGATTTTGTAATTAGGGGCTTTCCTACAATTGACTATTGGTCTCATTGGGCATTCCTTTTTGTGTATTTTTGGTTGTCCCCTCAATGACGGTATTTTCGGGTTCATGTTTATTAGTTTTGATTTTTCGGCTTTGGTCAGTATGTATTCTGTTTCTTTTAGCGCACTTTTTATTTGTTTTTGGAATTTGTTGGTGGGGTCTTTTGTTAATTCCTTGATTTCGTTGTTGTTTAGGAATTCGACTGTTTTTTCAATGTATTCTGTTTTGATCAAAATTACTGTAGTGTTTCCCTTATCTGCTTTTGTGATGATTAAGTCATGTTCTTTTATTTTTTGTTTCAACGACTTTATTTCTTTGAGTTGTTTGTTGTTTTGAATGTTATTGCTATCGCCCTCTCGTTTGAGGATTTTTTTTGCTTCGTTGGTGGCGAGATTTTTGGTTAATTCCCTGTCTTCTGCTGGGAGCTTGTGACTGGCTATCTCAATATCTGTGATTAACTGTTTTATATTGTGGTTCGTGTGTGCGTCTGTGCAATTGTATTTCAAACCTTTGTCTAACTTATTCATTTCACCTTGAGAAAAGGTTACGTTCGTTCTGTTGTTTACTCTGTTGTGGAAATTTAATTCATTGTTATTCGTGTGTTGTTCGTTAGATTGATGGTTCTGTGTTTCTCCTAGTTTTCTTAATTTATTTTCTAGCGTTTCATGCTTCCTCGTTGCTCTGATTTTGATGGTGTCATGTAGGTGCTCGGTGAAGCTGTCCCATTGGGCTGCGTGCCAGAAATTACTTAGTTGCAATTGAATGTCGTACAATTGTTGGTTAATTTTTTGCTTTCTTATGTATGCAAATCTTAATTCGTTTTTTATCCAAAGCGCTTTGGCTTGTTTGGTTGAAATGATCGAGTCTGGTGTGTTCGGTACGGTTTTAATTGGTACGTATTTAGGGGTGAGGTTTAGTTCTATACATTTTTGTTGAACCAAATTGACTTGTCTAAATTCATGAGTTTAAGCCTGAGTGATCTGAATTTCTTGGCTTCACGATTTGCCTGACTAGCCGTGAACATTGTGGTGTTTGAAGCTATATTTTCAGTGTTGCCTTAGTAAACAAGAGTTTAGTGCTTTTCAGTCGGTCAACACGAATGTACCCAAAAGAGATGGGCTATGCCCTAATCCTGAAATAAATTACATGAGATTAATAAAACACTAGGATGACCAGTTTCGATTGTCAAGCGATCATCATCAGATCCATTACACTTAGGCTACAAAATCAATGTTTGAAATACAGGTGAAAATATTTACAATATGTACAATTATTTAGTTGCAGTATTGGTACTGCAACGGTCAGTGTATGCTAAATGCAGTATATATGTTAGGTGAAATGCTAAATGGTGATAGCTATCCGCAGATTGTACTTTAGAGAGATTATATGGTTGTAAACTATGGTTAAATTATAAAATTTTAGGCTAACTACTTATCTGATTGTCTTGCGTACAACAGCTACTCGCAGTTTTCGTGCTCACTGGAACTCACTGTGCGGTCGACTGCGGTGGTTATCTTAACGACTGGTTTTCCCTGCTTTCTCCCCTCTGCTCCTACGTGCTGTGGGGAGTGATAGCGATGTGTTTATGTGAGGTGTTGCCAACCTAGATAAGATGTATGTTATTGAATGAGGTCGGTCTACAACTATTAAAGACCGTGGATTAGCCCTCGCCACGCGTGGAGCATAACCCATTCGAACTAAGCGTTGACGGTCTTATGAGGACGTCCCGGCACCTTTAATACTGCCGCGAATATGGGCCTTGGTTTATTGCAGAAGAAAAGTACATCGTACACCTGATCCAGATAACATTTACCTATTAATAACCCACTAATTTCCCCCCTTTTTTTATCTAGCTTGGCTCTGTCGCTAAGTTGTGTTTTGTTTCCGACAGGGATTTTTTTAGTAGCGTGAAGAGGGGTGAGCTCTCCATGAACGTGTGTTCATTTAGATTGTTGGGATTGTTTCGTTTGGCTAGGTGTATCTCGATTGCTTCCTTTATGTCAAGAGCTCTGCCTTTCGATTCGTGATGGATTATTTTAAGGTCCGACTCTATGTTGGTAAAGCTGTGCCCTGCGTCACACATATGTTCGCACACGGCTGAATGTGTTCCGTATCTTATCGCATTCCTATGTTCATTATAACGTGTGTCTACTCGCCTTCCACTCTGCCCGATGTAATTAGCTTGACAATCGGTGTCTTGGCACGTTATAGAATATACCCCTGACTTTGAATACAGGTCACGTTTATTTAGATTACTATTTAGGAGGTGCCTAGCGGTTGTGTTTTTCGTCGTGAAAGCTATCTTTATGCCTTGCTTTTTGAATAGGTTAGTGATTTTATATGTATTCGCATTCACATAGTTGAAACGCGCAAATTTTTTCTCATTACTGTCCGGTTTGGGAATCGTTTTATCTTTATTTTTATGTTTGGCTATAATTTGATTTATTTTGCTTGGCGAGAAGTTGTTTTCCTTTGCTATTTGCATAATAGTTCTTATTTCCTTATTATAGTTGTCTTTTGACATGGGTATGTTTAAAGCTCTGTGCACCATTGAATTGAAACCCGCTAGTTTGTGCGTACTGGGGTGATTAGACTGATTGTCGATTGCATGCGAGGTTTGTGTTGCTTTCCGGAATATGGAATATGAAAGGTCGTTGTCTTTACGTTCAATAGTTATATCGAGATAATTTATTTTCCGGTCTATTTCGGATTCCTTAGTGAATTTGATAGAGTGGTGCAGGCTATTAATGGATTGGAGAATTGTTTCTTCGGTTGTTAGTTCAGTATCGTAGATGCAAATTACATCATCTACGTATCTTTTCCATATTACTATTCCCTTTGTTGAAGTCTTTTCTAAGAACGCATTTTCTAGGTGCATTGATGAAGATGTCAGCGATTAACCCACTTAGTGGCGATCCCATTGCTAGGCCTTCTCTCTGTGTGCATATTTTATTGTCGAATTGAAACACGTTTTGGGTGAGAACGACCCTCAGTAATCTCACAATCTCTTCAATTTCTTTTACCGAATTGTTGGATTTTAAGTTGTTTTCGATAGTGTTGATTGCTTCAATAATCGGAATATTGGTGTACATGTTAGTTACGTCGAAGGATACTAGCCTGAAGCTAGGTTTCATTTGTAGGGTGTTCAATGCTGTTACTAGTTCTGTTGTGTTCTTTACAGAGTTGTTTTTGTCGTTGGAAAGACGGCATTTTAAGATTTTTAGTAACTCTTTGCCGATTTTGTAATTAGGGGCATTCCTACAATTGACTATTTGTCCCATTGGGCATTCCTTTTTGTGTATTTTTGGTTGTCCCCTCAATGACGGTATTTTCGGGTTCATGTTTATTAGTTTTGATTTTTCGGCTTTGGTCAGTATGTATTCTGTTTCTTTTAGCGCACTTTTTATTTGTTTTTGGAATTTGTTGGTGGGGTCTTTTGTTAATTCCTTGATTTCGTTGTTGTTTAGGAATTCGACTGTTTTTTCAATGTTATTTTTTTTTGTTCAAAATTACTGTAGTGTTTCCCTTATCTGCTTTTGTGATGATTAAGTCATGTTCTTTTATTTTTTGTTTCAACGACTTTATTTCTTTGAGTTGTTTGTTGTTTTGAATGTTATTGCTATCGCCCTCTCGTTTGAGGATTTTTTTGGCTTCGTTGGTGGCGAGATTTTTGGTTAATTCCCTGTCTTCTGCTGGGAGCTTGTGACTGGCTATCTCAATATCTGTGATTGTCTATATAACGTGAAATTTTATTCTCTACAACTTTTATTCTATGGGTTTTCCAACAGGGGAAACTGTTTCAAAGATATGTGGTCTTGGAAAGTTGCAAAATGTAAGTTTGCACCTAAATGAGAAATTTTCCCAGTTTTGAACTTTTGATTTCGATTATACCAATGAACCAAATTTGAGTTTTAGATATTCATTCGACGCAGAATTTAATCCTCTTTAATATTAAACTGATTAATGTTTTCCGCCCGACGTACCGTGTTAGAGCTACAAGCAAAAAATTTTTTTGAAAAAAATAGAGCTCCGGGAGCAACAGAATTCGACATGCGATCTCCCCTCTGGGCGCAAATAACAAAGCACCCGCAGCCATACGATATTATATTATTATTATTATTATTATTACTTATCTACTGTAATAAATAAATCAATAAAAGTAAAATCATTCCTTTACCTTAATACAGCCGAAATGTAACCATTTCTCACTTAGTGCAATTTTGCATACGTCCCCCTTTAATTGCATTTTGTGACAATTTTGAATCTTAATTACATTTGGTAAGTATTTTCTATCTAAATTGCATTTTGTAAATATTGTCAATTCAAATAACAGTACAGTAAGTATGTAGTTAGTTATAGTTGTAAGTAGGTAGCTAGTTTGTCTATTAGATATATGTCATTGTTCTATTAGATTGTGGTGTGTGAGTGTGTCTGGTAGCAGTTGCATTGTTTATTAGTTATAGTTCATTGTTTCAGTAGACTGTGATGTGTGAGGGTGCATGTGAGTGTGCCTGGTGACAGACTGTTTTAGTGGTAGTATTTGTTGTTTGTGGAACTTAAGTTTTTTGTTAGTAGAATTTTGGTATTTAATTTTTAGTACGGTAGAAGGTTAGTATTTTTGTTAGTAGAATTGCTCTTTACTTATTCTGAAAGGGAGTAGCAGCCTTTCAGAATAAATCAATTCTTTACTAGTCTTATAGACGGTTAAGATATTGATAATATAAGCCAAATAATGGCTACACTGCGTCCTGCTACACGGCTGAAATCAACGGGAAACTACAGCCGTATGCTATTCCCGAGGATATGCACCTCTCTATGCATAATTACATGTGATGATGGCTTCCTCCCTTGTAAAATTTCAATCCGGAGGTAAACTAGTCCCCCGTTCGGATCTCCGGGTGGGGACTACTCGAGAGGGGGTTAACATCACAGAAGTGACAAAGAGGAAATCTGACATTCTACGGATCGGAACGTGGAATGTTAGAAGTCTGCTAGGAAGTGGAAGGTTAGAAAACTTAGAAAGGGAAATGGATAGGTTGAGGTTGGATTTGGTTGGGATTAGTGAAATGCGCTGGCAGGAAGAACGGGACTTTTGGTCAGGAGACTATAGGGTCATTAGCACTAAATCAAACAATGGCCAAGCAGGGGTTGGCCTCATATTGAGTAGGAAACTTGGACAGCGGGTGGAATATTATGAGCAATATAGTGAACGGATTATTGTAGCAAAAATCAATACTAAACCTACATGCACCACAGTGGTACAAGTCTATATGCCTACCAGTCAAGCTGATGATGAGGATGTTGAAAAGGTCTACGAAGAAATAGACGAAATTCTGAGGTATATCAAGGGTGATGAAAATGTTATAGTAATGGGAGATTGGAATGCTGTGGTAGGAAAAGGGAGAGAAGGGAAGATAGTAGGAGATTTCGGATTAGGTGAAAGGAATGATCGAGGAAGCAGGCTGGTAGAATTCAGCACCGAACATGAGTTGGTCATAGCTAACACCTTATTCAATAACCACAATAGAAGAATATACACATGGATGAGACCAGGAGATACAGGGCGTTACCAAGTCGACTTCATTATGGTCAAGCAGAGGTTTCGAAACCAGATTTTGGATTGTAAAACATATCCTGGTGCTGACATAAACTCTGATCACAATCTGGTTGTAATGAAATGCAGATTAAAGTTGAAGAAACTGAAGAAAAGTCAAAAGCCAAAAAGGTGGGCAATAGACAGACTGAAAGAGAAGAATGTAAACGAAAGATTCAAGAAGAGTATAAAGGAAGGACTAATGAAAAACCCTAAACAAACTTCAATTACAGACGAATGGGCACTTTTGAAGAATGAAATAACAAAATCCGCAGAAGAAAACATTGGTAGGAAAGAAAGAATAGGTAGAAAACCGTGGATCACTCAGGATATACTAGAATTGATGGATGAAAGGCGGAAACACAAGAATCTAAGAGATGAAAAGGGGAAAGCAGAATACAGACGTCTGAGAAATGAGGTTAACAAGAAGTGCAAGGAAGCAAAAGAAGAATGGTTGAAAGAGAAATGTGCAGGTATAGAAAATTGTCTGAAATTAGGAAAAGTAGACACAGCTTATCGAAGGATTAAGAATACTTTTGGGGAAAAGAAGACTAAGTGCTGTAATATTAAGGACACAAATGGAAAGCCTCTAACAGATAGGGAAGAAAAGGTTGAGAGATGGAAAGCTTACATAGAGAGTTTGTATAAGGGAAAGGAGATTGAGAATCATGTAATGGAAAGGGAGGAGGAAATTGATGAGGATGCGAAAGGAGATTTAATATTGAGATCAGAATTTGATAGAGCTTTGGAAGACTTAAGCAGGAACAAAGCACCAGGCATAGATGATATACCGATTGAGTTGCTACGCTGCATAGGAGATGAAGGTCTGATCAGGTTATTTCACTTGGTGTGTAGGATTTATGAGACAGGTGAGGTACCCCCTGATTTCAAGAAGAATGTAATCATCCCTATACCAAAGAAAGTGGGAGCTGACAGATGTGCAGATTACCGTACAATCAGCTTGATTACTCATGCTTCAAAGATCCTGTCTAGAATAATTTACAAGAGGATTGAAAGCCAGATAGAAACGGAGTTGGGTGAAGACCAGTTTGGTTTCAGGAGAAATGTAGGAACAAGGGAAGCTGTACTAAGTCTTAGGCTGATTTTGGAAGGTAGAATAAGGAAAGATAAGAGAACGTTCATGGCTTTTGTAGACTTAGAAAAGGCTTTTGATAACGTTGATTGGACTAAATTGTTTGATATTTTGAAATCGATTGGAATAAAGTACAGGGATAGGAGGGTGATATACAATCTGTACAGAAACCAGACTGCAGTCATTCGAGTTGAAGGACATGAGAGAGAAGCTGGTATTCAGAAAGGTGTAAGGCAAGGCTGCAACTTATCACCCATACTTTTCAATCTTTACATTGAACAAGCAATGAAGGAAATTAGAGAAAAATTTAAAGTGGGAGTGAAGATTCAAGGAGAAATAATTACAACTCTGAGATTTGCTGATGACATCGTCATCTTGGCCGACAAGCCTGAGGATTTGAATGAGTTTTTGAATGGTATGGACTCCGTCTTACGGAAAGAATTCATGATGAAAATAAATAAATGTAAAACAAAAATACTGGAATGCAGCCGAAATAAATCAGAAACCTCTATGGAGATCAAATTGGCAGGTGAAAAGCTGAAGGAAGTAGGAGACTTCTGTTACTTAGGAAGCAGAATAACCAGTGATGGACGAAGCAAAGAGGATATTAAAAGTAGGTTGGCTCAGGCAAAGAAAGCATTTCTACAAAAAAGGAATCTGCTGACATCGAATATAGATTTAGGTATTAGGAAGTCATTTTTGAAAGCCTTTGTCTGGAGCGTGGCGCTCTATGGAAGTGAAACTTGGACTATTGGTGCAGCAGAAAAGAGGAGAATTGAAGCATTTGAAATGTGGTGTTACAGGAGAATGATGAAGATCAGATGGGTAGATAGGGTTACAAACAAAGAGGTATTAAGACGAGTGGGAGAGGAGAGAGGCTTCTGGCGAATGCTAATGAAGAGAAGAGATAGGTTGGTAGGACACATACTAAGACACCCAGGCATAGCAAGCTTAATTATGGAAGGAAGGGTCGAGGACAAAAACTGTAGGGGTAGACCAAGGTTAGAATATGTTAAACAGATTGCCTTGGATGTAGGGTGTCGGAGCTATGTGGAGATGAAACGATTAGCTCAGGACAGGGAGGCATGGAGAGCTGCATCACACCAGTCAAAAGACTGAAGACTCAAAACACAACAACAACTGTTTTATACTGTGGTTCGTGTGTGCGTCTGTGCAGTTGTATTTCAAACCTTTGTCTAACTTATTCATTTCACCTTGAGAAAAGGTTACGTTCGTTCTGTTGTTTACTCTGCTGTGGAAATTGAATTCATTGTTATTCGTGTGTTGTTCGTTAGATTGATGGTTCTGTGTTTCTCACAGTGTTCATAATTTATTTTCTAGCGTTTCATGCTTCCTCGTTGCTCTGATTTTGATGGTGTCATGTAGGTGCTCGGTGAAGCTGTCCCATTGGGCTGCGTGCCAGAAATTACTTAGTTGCAATTGAATGTCGTACAATTGTGGTTAATTTTTTGCTTTCTTATGTATGCAAATCTTAATTCGTTTTTTATCCAAAGCGCTTTGGCTTGTTTGGTTGAAATGATCGAGGCTGGTGTGTTCGGTACGGTTTTAATTGGTACGTATTTAGTGGTGAGGTTTAGTTCTATACATTTTTTGTTGAACCAAATTGACTTGTCTAAATTCATGAGTTTAAGGCTGAGTGATTTGAATGTCTTGGCTTCACGATTTGCCTGACTAGCCGTGAACATTGTGGTGTTTGAAGCCATATTTTCAGTGTTGCCTTAGTAAACAAGAGTTTAGTGCTTTTCAGTCGGTCAACACGAATGTACCCAAAAGAGATGGGTTATGCCCTAATCCTGAAATAAATTACATGAGATTAATAAAACACTAGGATGACCAGTTTCGATCGTCAAGCGATCATCATCACATCCATTACACTTAGGCTACAAAATCAATGTTTGAAATACAGGTGAAAATATTTAAATATGTACTATTATTTAGTTGAAGTATTGGTACTGCAACTGTCAGTGTATGCTAAATGCAGTATATATGTTAGGTGAAATGCTAAATGGTGATAGCTATCCGTAGATTGTACCTTAGAGAGATTATATGGTTGTTTAGCTATGGTTGAATTATAAAATTTTAGGCTAACTACTTATCTGATTGTCTTCCGTACAACAGCTACTCGCAGTTTTCGTGCTCACTGGAACTCACTGTGCGGTCGACTGCGGTGGTTATCTTAACGACTGGTTTTTCCATGCTTTCTCCCCCCTGCTCCTACGTGCTGTGGGGAGTGATAGCGATGTGTTTATGTGAGGTGTTGCCAACCTAGATAAGATGTATGTTATTGAATGAGGTGGGTCTACAACTATGAAAGACCGTGGATTAGCCCTCGCCACGCGTGGAGCATAACCCATTCTAACTAAGCGTTGACGGTCTTATGAGGACGTCCCGGCACCTTTAATACTGCCGCGAATATGGGCCTTGGTTTATTGCAGAAGAAAAGTACATCGTACACCTGATCCAGATAACATTTACCTATTAATAACCCCCTAATTTCCCCCCTTTTTATCTAGCTTGGCTGTGTCGCTAAATTGTGTTTTGTTTCCGACAGGGTGTGTTTTTTAGTAGCGTGAAGAGGGGTGAGCTGTCCATGAACGTGTGTTCATTTAGATTGTTGGGATTGTTTCGTTTGGCTAGGTGTATCTCGATTGCTTCCTTTATGTCAAGAGCTCTGCCTTTCGATTCGTGATGGATTATTTTAAGGTCCGACTCTATGTTGGTAAAGCTGTGCCCTGCGTCACACGTATGTTCGCACACGGCTGAATGTGTTCCGTATCTTATCGCATTCCTATGTTCATTATAACGTGTGTCTACTCGCCTTCCACTCTGCCCGATGTAATTAGCTTGACAATCGGTGTCTTGGCACGTTATAGAATATACCCCTGACCTTGAATACGGGTCACGTTTATTTAGATTACTATTTAGGAGGTGCCTAGCGGTTGTGTATTTCGTCGTGAAAGCTATCTTTATGCCTTGCTTTTTGAATAGGTTAGTGATTTTATATGTATTCGCATTCACATAGTTGAAACGCGCAAATTTTTTCTCATTACTGACCGGTTTGGGAATCGTTTTATCTTTATTTTTATGTTTGGCTATAATTTGATTTATTTTGCTTGGCGAGAAATTGTTTTCCTTTACTATTTGCATAATAGTTCTTATTTCCTTATTATAGTTGTCTTTTGACATGGGTATGTTTAAAGCTCTGTGCACCATTGAATTGAAACCCGCTAGTTTGTGCGTACTGGGGTGATTAGACTGATTGTCGATTGCATGCGAGGTTTGTGTTGCTTTCCGGAATATGGAATGTGAAAGGTCGTTGTCTCTTCGTTCAATAGTTATATCGAGATAATTTATTTTCCGGTCTATTTCGGATTCCTTAGTGAATTTGATAGAGTGGTGCAGGCTATTAATGGATTGGAGAATTGTTTCTTCGCTTGTTAGTTCAGTATCGTAGATGCAAATTACATCATCTACGTATCTTTTCCATATTACTATTCCCTTTGTTGAAGTCTTTTCTAAGAACGCATTTTCTAGTGCATTGATGAAGATGTCAGCGATTAACCCACTTAGTGGCGATCCCATTGCTAGGCCTTCTCTCTGTGTGTATATTTTATTGTCGAATTTAAACACGTTTTGGGTGAGAACGACCCTCAGTAATCTCACAATCTCTTCAATTTCTTTTACCGAATTGTTGGATTTTAAGTTGTTTTCGATAGTGTTGATTGCTTCAATAATCGGAATATTGGTGTACATGTTAGTTACGTCGAAGGATACTAGCCTGAAGCTAGGTTTCATTTGTAGGGTGTTCAATGCTGTTACTAGTTCTGTTGTGTTCTTTACAGAGTTGTTTTTGTCGTTGGACAGACGGCATTTTAAGATTTTTAGTAACTCTTTGCTGATTTTGTAATTAGGGGCATTCCTACAATTGACTATTGGTCTCATTGGGCATTCCTTTTTGTGTATTTTTGGTTGTCCCCTCAATGACGGTATTTTCGGGTTCATGTTTATTAGTTTTGATTTTTCGGCTTTGGTCAGTATGTATTCTGTTTCTTTTAGCGCACTTTTTATTTGTTTTTGGAATTTGTTGGTGGGGTCTTTTGTTAATTCCTTGATTTCGTTGTTGTTTAGGAATTCGACTGTTTTTTCAATGTATCTCTCACAGGTTTGACGTTAGATCCAGGCCATTTTAAGCCTATGCAACTGACAGTCGTACTATGGACGTGTCACATAGTAAGGCTGTTCTTGCGTTCAACCCTGAAGGAGTGAGCGGAAATAATTAGTTAGTTATTGTTGCTTTAAGGGGCATAAGAACGAGATCATCTGCCCCGAGAGAAAAGAGTAATGCTACCACAGATTGCAGTCACCGAGAGAGTTAAGAATTTGCTCCTTGTGATGTACATCTGGGATTGTGAATGTTTTCTTTCCAGCAAATATGCTGAGCATGTGTAAGCGCATGCGTGGTCTAATTGGTCTCTAACTTGTTTAATAAATAATAATAATAATTAGTGTACCCATGCGAAAACTCTCGCATGGGTATAAACCACCCACCCTGCTTCATTGGTATGCAGGCTCGGCGTGACACAGGCCTTACAGGGGCTATCGTCTAGTTTGTTTAGTGGGTTTTAAACAAATTGTCGATATTTATATAATCAGAGTACGATTTGTAACTGCTGCGAGTAATTCTCTTCCTTTTGAATGATCGTTTCTTAATATCGGTTACTTGTATACACCCTATGTCTAAATACCGCCTGCTCAGCTTTACTGTTATGCAGACTCGACGCGAGACAGCTCTGGCAGGGGCTATTGTTTTCTGTATTTGTTTAAACGCAATTTATAAACAAAAATAAATATATTTCCGTTCACTTTTCAAGAAATGCAAGATTTATTTCCTGTGCTATTGAGGCGATTTGGTAAAAACTGCGCCTTTTTAACTCCCTCTGGTTTAATAGCTTGAGAATTTTGTGAAACACACACTTTAGCGGTTTATATTTTATGATAATAATAGCAATAATAATAATAAATTACGAACCTTTATTATTCCCGTCTCTACGAGGTAAGGACTGAGATGCGATGAACTTCCAACGAGTGGATGTTTTTTCGGACGGATGTTCTTCTTGGTCCTAACTTCGTCAGAAGAGGGGGAAAAATAATGAAATTAAGATGAATTAAAGTGGGTAAGGAGTAACCACCTCATGGTGCAGGTAGTGTTAATGGTTTTCTCCTAAGGTCTTGGATCGATTTCGGCTTCTGTCAAGAAATTTAAGCAATCAGACAATAATTCAGATAAGGGTTATGATCATTGCGTCATGACCCGTCTGAGATTTCGCATTATTAATATGTCATCACTTTCTTATACAGTCTTCAGACTGCCCCAGGTCACTCTGTGAAGACATGCAGGTGATATTCACTTGTTGTATCTACCTGTTTGAAGGACTTCTCCGCAGTATACTACCCACAGCGGAAGATTTATCGAGATATCCTCAGCTCACATCGAATTGTGTCCAATAATGTGATGTATTAAATCGCAAATGCTGTAATAAAGGCATTCGGGAATTCTCAATTCTTCACCCATGGACGCATTGTACTTTTTGTGGTCACAGGAACACGTAGCGTCCTGCTGCAGCACCAGTTGTTATTATTGCACAAAATCATAAAATAGCAATTTGTCAAAAGAAAATAATAATATGTACTAACTTTGTTAGAGAGTCCTATTTTCAAAATATACAACAAAAAATAAATAATTGATAGCCTGAAAATATATAAAGCAAAAAGGACTACAGTGATAATCCATGTGAATATTGGTGTTACAATTAATAACACGATGCCCTAGGGATTAATATCTGCAACGAGTGCTTGAACCCTGGAGCTCCCATTAGGCTGACACCTATGGCTGTATGTGTTATGCTGTGTAGACTTGATGAGTCCTACCTAACCAGAGCGAAATGTGATAATATTAATTAAACGTGATTTGGTTACGTAAATAAATCTCGAATCCGGTAATAGGATCACATGTAGTTACACATTCCGTATGTAACGTCATTCGTTAAATATCTCTGCTATTTAATTTGAATAAGTTGCACAGACGATTAGCGACCGTCCATATTGAGTTTCATATCGAGGATTGAAACCTTAATGAGAATTGCAGCAATTATTACCATTTCGACGAATGATTTCTTGTCACAAAATACAGGTTCGATCATTTTACTCCAACATATATAACAGCTTTGACTCATAGTTTCGTTGTGGTGTTTGAAGCCATAGTTTCAGTGTTGCCTTAGTAAAGAAGAGTTTAGTGCTTTTCAGTCGGTCAACACGAATGTACCCAAAAGAGATGGGTTATGCCCTAATCCTGAAATAAATTACATGAGATTAATAAAACACTAGGATGATGATCGCTTGACGATCGAAACTGGTCATCCTAGTGTTTTATTAATCTCATGTAATTTATTTCAGGATTAGGGCATAACCCATCTCTTTTGGGTACATTCGTGTTGACCGACTGAAAAGCACTAAACTCTTGTCATAGTTTCGTTGTTATTGTTTCATATGAGGGGCTTGGACATCGTGGTCATTAGCCCCGTGTAGTTGGGTGCATGCACAATTTGTCTAATAACTTGTGTAATTGTGATGTCTTTAGTAGTGTGTATATTTGTAATTCAGGCAAGGATTGGGACGGAGGTGGCCATGGCCTTAAGTTAGGAACCATTCTGGCATATGCCTGAAGCGGAAGTGGGAAAGCACGGAAAACCACTTGCAGGGTGGCAGAGATGGGAATTAAGCCACCTCTTCTCAGTTTTGCTGAATGTACCCCGTTCCAGCCCTCAGACCAGAATTCAATTACTTGGCAGAGCCGGGAATTGAACCCGGGCCTCTGCAGTGACAGCCAAGAATGCTAGGCACTACGCAATGAGGCGGACTCACAGTTTCTTGCGAGAACTAATCGTGCGACGCGTTTCAGAGAATATTCATTATGTTAAACAAATGATATTACCTCTACGTTAAATTCATAACTGTTACCATTAATTAATTATTTAAATAATTATTTAAATACACATGCAAGAGTTTGACGGTTGAGCGATTCAGACATATTCATCCTTCCAGTCTGGGTTAAAATACCGGTCATGCTATTTAAATTTCATTCTAAAATACTTGAAGGTTTTCCTCTAGAATCTCTGGTGTTTCCTGTAACGTTTATTCCGCTATTAATCTACAATGCGGATTCGTTCTTATCCTTAGACCGATAACTCGAATGTTAGGCCCCTTAAAACAAACAAGTAGTTCCGTGAAGAACTATACAGCCTATTTTCATATAACCTACTTATGTTAATTGCCACTATCAACATTCACAATTTCAGTTTGATTGCTGTAATAGATTCGTAGATATTGAGAACCGACTAAATATTTCGGATGGTCGCCATGTTGGATTTTATATGTGTAGGTCCTAGAGTTATGTACTGTTACATGCAGATTATTGTGAACGTGTAGTATTCAAACTTCAATCGCATAATTAGGACACAAGAAAAAACAAGGAGATTTAAAAATTTTTCACAGCTGCCATCTTGAGGTTATGGAAACAATTGAAATAAATTAGATGCCAGTGGATTAACATTCGGATAAAGATTTACTGTACCAAGTTTCACTGCACGCGGATGGTTAAATTACGAGAAACGTCCATGTGAATATTTATAATTCGCGTCACCGCCATGTTGGATTTGTGTTCACCAGGTTATTTAAAGTCCTATAGGTGAACTTAAGTTCATAGCCCCTATGAACATTAAAAAATGCAGTTTGATTGCTAAAATAGATTCGTAGATATTCAGTATCGTCTAAATATTTCGGATGGTCGCCATGTTGGTTTGTTAAATGTATAGGTCATAGAGTCATGTACCATTAAAGGAAAAGTATTGCGTAGGTTCATTATACAAACTTTCACTTCGATCGCATGACTACATCACAAGAAATAAAAACGTAATTTTAAAATTCGCACTGCCGCCTTCTTGAGGTTATGTAAACAATTGAACTAAATTAGATACCAGTGGATTACAATGTGTATAAATATTTCCTGTACCAGGTTTCAGTGCGCTTGGAACATTAAATCGCGAGAAAGGTCTATTTAAAATGTTCAAATTCGCTTGGCCGCCATGTTCGTTTTGTAGTAAACCGGTTTTTGAAAATCTTATAGATGGACTTCCAGTAGTGCCCTTTATCTCCGTACAAAATTTTAGGGAGATACCGCTAATAGTTTCAGAGATATAGAATACCGGTGAAATATTTCGCACATCCGCCATCTTGTGATTATGTAAACAATCGAACGAAGTTAGATGTCGGTGCATTACAATGTATATAAACATATACTGTACCAAGTTTCATTGCGTTTGGTTGGTCAAATCGCGAGAAACGACTATTTAAAAGTCGCAAATTCGCTTGGCCGCCATGTTGGTTTTGTAGTTACCAGGTTTTCAAAAGTCACATAAGTGAACTTATAGTAGTTCCCTCTATCACCATAGAAAATGTCAGGGTAATATCGGTAATAGTTTCGGAGATATTGAATGCTGGTGAAATATTTCGCACAGCCGCCATGTTGGATTGGTGAGTCGTAACAAAATTTGAAGGGCACGGTCGAGGTCGCCGGGAATAGTGCTATGAACTTTCCGAGTTTCATTCAAATCGCTCCTGCCGTTTAGATTTTATTAGGGGGGGACACACACACGAATCACACGCACACACACACACACACACACGCACACACACACGGACAAAAGGTGATCTCATAAGCCTATTTTTTTAAATTGAAAATAGGCTAAAAATTACCTTCACCATCAACATCGTTCTTACCCCGATCATTCCTTCCTTAAAGGACAATGTGACAACTATACTTACTATTTGTGAACTGACGCTCTTGTGTCACATTGGTAGCATTCATGACTATCACCCCTGAGATTCGGGTTCAATCCCTCGCTCTGCCAAGAACTTTAATTCTGGTCAGAGGGCTGGAACGTGATAAAACCAATCTCGTGAAGCAGAACTGAGAAGAGGTTAGTTGGATTCTCACCTCAGCCATCCTCCGTAGGTTTCAACTTCTACTCCGGCAAATGTCGGGATGGTTGCTATCTGAAGGCCACGGCCACCCGCTTTTCTATCCTCACTTGAATTACAAATTCACACACTTACACAGACATCACAATAACATAAGGTGTAAGACAAATTCTACAAACACATACTAGTACACGGAGTTAAGAAGGAACATACAGCTTAAGAAGCCTAGGGGCAGATGACCTAGTAGTTCCGCCCCTTAAAACAACAATAACTAACTAAGAGGCCAAACCAATAGTGATTTTAATATTACTACAGTGCCTGTCATAGATTTTGTACAACAATTATACTGTATGCATTTCCAAGGAAACACACGCATCTTGCTATTAAAAGCGAAGCTTCAATTTCAAAATTCAAATCGTATCTTCTTCTTCTTTGTTCAATTTTGGCCTACATTGGACCACGGGAAAAAATTGACTTGCTGATTAGTCCTTTTTTCTGCTCCCAGAAATTCTTCAACCTTTCACTGTGGATTCTCTTCCTTTCTTCCGATCAGATGTTCTTGGCTCTTCTCCTTTGCTTTTCCTGGAACCCCTTGAATGAATCAATCGTAACTCGAAACACCTCTCTATTCCAGATCTCATTTGGACTGACCCCAACTTCCTCCATATCCTTTCTTATTTCAACTACCCATTTTGTAGTCGATTTTACATTGGTGATGTAATTAAAGATGTTCTTCGTTAGTCGACTATCGCTCATTCTCGTAAGGTGTCCATAGAACTTCAATCGTTTCTTCCGTATGGTATCTGTGATTTTTCTGCTGTCCGTAAAGATCTTTGTTTCGCCTCTTCCGCGATGTAGCCTACCATCGTTTCTATTATCGCGTCCTAAGATCTTCCTCAAGATTTTTCTTCCTTTCTTTCTTTCTTTCTTTCTTTCTTTCTTTCTTTTTTTCTTTCTGTCTTTTTTGGGGCCGATAACCTCGATGTTAGACCCCTTAAAACAACAATTATCATCATCATTCTTTCTTTCTTTCTTTCTTTCTTCTCCAGTTCCTGTAATTCACCTTTCTTGTTCAGTATCAACCATTCTGAACTAAACAATCTCTCAGGCTTGACAACCGTGGTATAGTGTCTTATCTTCGCTCTGTAAGATATTGTTCTTTTGTTGTACCTGTCTATATCCATTTGTTTTTATTTGGTTCTTGTTTTGTGCTGACCTTCACCATTTCCCTCATATCTCCCATGTTTATAGGGATTTTTGGACTTTTAGTTTTTGATAGTGGGTGTTAAACTTACAGATACAAGATGAATCCCACACACTTCTTCATTATTAATTAGTTTTGCGTTATTATTTCATTTCCATTCTGAACAAACTCAAAACATAATTTTAACGATTCATAGAAAGCCAGAAAGGTTCGAGTGAGTTTTATTTTTTAGATGAAGGATTATCACTCACTTTCAAAAACAAAAAGTTCAAAAACATCCTATAAATGCGGCAGATATGAGATAAACGGTGAAGGTCAGCACAAAGAAAGAACCAAATTTTGAAAAATGGATAATAGTACATTATGCAACGAGCATATAATGGCAATAATTAAGACACGAGTATGTTTATAAAACGAGCGTAGGCCTATGCGAGTTTTATCATTTGCATACGACTGTCTTAATTACCATTATAGGCGAGTTGCATACGACTGTTTATGTTCGACGATAATTATTATAACTAATTTATGTTCGAACATAAATATTCATAAATATCTGTCGAGATTTCGCCAGTTTTATGTACTGAACAGAGGGCATGAGACGCAGAGAATACCTTGTATTTGACCATGGCCTCCTCGATTACCCTACTATGACACTAGGCCAGGCAGTGGAATTTAAATTAGAAGGTCGTGGAACTCAGCGCATCTAATTATCTAATTGGTCAAACAACTGTTTCTTGAGCTCTGATTGGTCGGAGAAACTGTTTCATAATGAAAAATAGTGTTATAGTGTTATATAGGGTCGAACATAAAACTAGTTAAGATTGAATTTTGAAAATATAATGCTTTGCTTCTAATAGTAAAATGTATGTGATTCCTTGGAAATGTAAATAATTTGTGTACAAAATCTATGATGGACATAAATAATGCTGTTTAGCAGCAAACATTCCTCACAAAAGGAAATTGAACTTAGTCTGGATAGCACTGATCTTGTAAATAAGAATAATGTTAATTTTCTTGGCATGACATTAAATAAGAATCTATGTTGGTCGAGTCACATTGACGGCCTCGTTAAACGATTAAATAGCTTTGTATATGCAGTATCTATCCTGGCAGGAGCTACCGATATAAGGGTCATGATAACAGTGTGCCATGCATATTTCTTGTCTGTTATTAGATATGGGATTATATTCTGGGGTGGGGATTCAGATATGGCAAGAATATTTATTATGCAGAAAAAGATAGTCAGAGCAATGTGTAATGTAAATCGAAGAATATCTTGTAAAGAACTATTTAAAAAGCTAAACATTATGACTGTCCCTTCTTTATATATATATATATATATATATATGAAATTACTTTATTTATTTTCAAAAACCCCTTGTTGTTTCAAAACAATCACTTTTCCCATAATTATGATTCAAGACATAAATCAAATTTCAAACTGCCCTGTCATAGACTAAAACTGTTTGAGAAAACTCCACATTATGAAGGAATGAAGGTCTTCAACAAAATCGGGAGGAAATTCAGTAACATGTCCATTATGCAGGTGAAGAAATCCCTTCAAAAATTCTGATTGATAAATGCTATTACAGCGTTGAGGAATTTGTTAATGATTCTGACATTTGAAGATGATTTTTGTTTTGTTTTATGATGATTGTAAAATGTCCAGATGAGGATGTCATTCTGTTTTATGTGATTACTAGCTGAAGTACCCGTGCTTCGCTACGCGTCATAAATAAATAAAATATGAAGGTGACAGTTAAAACAGGGGATAGGCGAGGTGCTGCGCAGAGGGAGATTAAGGATGGAGCATTTTGTCCAACTACACCGTTCGGCGTTGACCGTGTTTTATAGCACAAATTTAGGTTTTAATCGCTAACCGTTGGAAATACCTTTCGGATAGAAAATGCAATTTTAAACCTCGTATAAGCCATCAAAAGTTTGCTATTTCTTAGCGTTCACTTTTTATTTGAACTGGAAATATGAAAGTTTGAAACCAAAGGATGTAGTGACGTCACTAAAAAGGTCGCCATCTTTAAATAGCGTAAAGTATTGAAATCAAAAGTAGCCTATATGTTAACCATGTAAATCAGCTACTTCCGTGTAAAATTCATGTAAATCGGACCAGTGGTTCTTGCGTGATTGAGTAATACACAGACACACACAATCTCATTTTTAGCCTCGCTTCGCTCGCGTCATAGTCGTGTCATATTGTTATTCAATGAAATGCAGGTTTAACCCCGTTAACACACCTTTATAACCTGAATATCCAAAAATCCCCCCTTAGTAGACTTTTTCGACACACAACAAACATATCACCTTCTTTTAACTTTAATAGTTTTGGTTGGTCGATGAGAGTGAACATCCAAAAATCCTTCCTTAGTGGACGTTTTTCTTCCAGATTTATGAAAAAACGTTCGAACACCTACTTATTTTAATTATATATTCATTTATTTATTTTTAAGCTGATTGGAACTCGGAGAAAATCGAACTTCTCGCCCATGTCGTTTAAGAGATAAACGCTCCGTTAGGAATCTTTCAACCCCCACATTTCATCCCTTTCACCTCATAATATACACCACATTGAAAAACCATTAGACATATGTCAGATTATTTTTAATGATTAGTATATATGCCAAGTATCACATCCCCAAATGAAACCACTCGTGAGATATTGTTATTCAATGAAATGCACGTTTACCCCCTTAACTCCTCTTTAGAACCTGAATATCCAAAACTGTTTCCTTAGTGGACGTTTTCGACATACAACGAACATATCCCCAAAATTTCAAGTTTCTAACTGCAATAGGTTTGCTGGGAGATGATGAGTGAATATCCAAAAATCCTTCCTTAGTGGACTTCTTTCCCCAGAATTTCACCCCTCCCCATGAGCCCCTAAAATTGGATTTATGGAAAAACGATTGAACACCTATTTACTACTTTTTCAAGCTGATTTTTCTCCCTGAGATTCATACTTTTTGCCTCTGTCTTTTAAGAGATACTTGCTCCGTTAAGAATCCTTCAACACTCACTTTTCACACATACACCTCATAATATACTGAGACCGTTTAGTTGATGTCAACAACCACGATGATTCAACTAACGACACATAAATCGAATAAAAAAGTACCGTGAGGATCAGGTGACCTTCCAAAAAGGCTAAAGCGGCACGAGAGTCCGTAGTCCACAGGGATCGTGGTACATTGTGACGATGGTCATAGACCGCCTAAGGAAAGGTTCACCTTAAAACTAGACTGAGAAAATAAACATCCAGACTCATGTAAAACACCGTGAAAATTTATTAAAATTCACAAGCCCCTAGCCTAGTTCGGAGGGTTATAATCGGCTAGTCCGCAAATTAATAAATAAACAAAGATAAAGAACAGGCCCCCTACCTGAGAAGTTACTGAAAACCCTCGCGAAAGATCTAACTCACAATGATAAAGCAACAACAGCAACGCTAGGAATATGGTACGACGCAAGTCCCTAGTTCAAGTTACAAGATCAAGCTAATATCTGAATTTACATTTAACAGGGTAGCAAAACAAATCTAGGTTAGGATGGTACCATTTCGACATTTAAATTTAACATTAATTCAACTAGCTAAGTCCTATCAATTAACAAAATTTACGGCGATGACGTCCGCAAAAGAAAACAATTACATCCAAAAGCTAAGTGTACAGCCATGAAAAACAAACAATTTAATTATGCTTAATAACTATGTGCTAACAGCACACAATAAAGTAACATGTAGGGTTTAATACACTTGACATCATAAATTAATAACGAAATAGACACAGTAGTTTTATTAAAAATTCCTGCCTACACCTTGGTTTACTCTTTGTAAACCATAGTCATCTAATGTGTATGGTTACGGTGACGAATGCGCAGTTGAGACCACGTCTGACATCGCATGGCCTGAGCTCCACAAGCTACGAACTCTAGGTTCGCACATGCTTCAGGTCGCTACAAAAATGTCAACTGTCCTAGTCATTTCCTCACAAGAATATTATCTTCAACTGCACGGCTATGTCAACAGTTCCAGAATGCAAAGAACAAAGTTAGATAGAAAGAATCGTTAGTTAGGCTTGTTTTACAACAATTATGCGTCTTATTATTAGAATGTCGGTTTATAGGTTTATCGTAGGTTTATGGCGAATAACATTGACAATAGCCTGGGCACGGAGTGTCTCCAACAGAGATCATTCTCCACCAAAAAGCCTCGACTCAACAGTCGGAATATAATCAACGAGTATAACAACTCGGACACACAATAACACGGGTTACCAGCGGCGCTAAGCTCGCGTTCAATAACTCTGGGATAGGCCTGTACAACAGTTACCTTCCATATAACATCTGGTCAACGGGATCATCCCCGGACAAAGCATACAATAACATCCTGCTATAACAGGGTAGACTTCACCATCCTATAGAAAACCTTACATAACTGTACCTGTCATACGACAATACACGCAACAGAGCGTTAAACTAACAAAAACCGATCCATAAAACAAGTGATCAAATACAAGAGTGGAAACTGATTTCCATAAGCAAAATAGCAATGAAAGGAAAAGCGAATACAAATTGTACTCTGTCCTCGTCTATAGTAGTTTTGTCTCACAATAAAGCAGGCGTGCTCTAGGTCACTGGGTTACATAACCAGTTTATTCAAGGCCGGCAATTTAATCAATACAAAACCTGCACTTGGCCGGTTCATAAAAAACTTTACCAAAGGTTACGGATCTCTACAGAGTCCGTGTATCAAATGCACGCTATAAATCTGAGTATAGTAATACACTTCCGTCTTTCTACCAAAGACGTCTAAATGAAAGTAAACTTACAATAACTGAAGCTCTTTGCTTTAAAAATGCAACTCAGTAGTTGCTAGAACATCAAATAAAAACGTGTCTCACACGACACAAGAAAAATATGATAAATGTGGCACTGATTCACACACTAGATCTGCTTAATGATACGTTGGGAACCGCGTTCGATGCTAGGCAACGAAACATTCCTTCTAGTTGTTAGGTTCAAACATGACCAAGAATAGCTTCTGAGCTTATTCAAAATGAAATATAATGCATTTACAAACTGGTAGTTACTGTCGACTACCTAAATGATACGACCGTTCTAACGACAGTCAGGGGTGTAACAAAGGATGGCTGCGAAGAATGCAGTCAATTAATAACCAAGGCATCTGATTGCCATAACTACAGTCAGCAAAGACTTGAAAATTACCCCAAGTAGGGTTGAACAAAATAGCCTCAAAATGACTACGATCAGGTTCAGCAAAAAGGTAGGCATTGACGTTCCACGACGTTCACCAAGCTGCACCAGGGCTGACCAAAATGTCTGACCCCAAGGGTGTCTCACTCTAAACTGAAATAAATGACATCTAACTAATCTAGTTACATCCCTACCTAGAAAAATGGCTGACACTGAGTGTGGTTGATTCACAAACTACATTAAAACTACTATACCACCAGAAACTAGAACAAAGAAGGGGGTGTGACAAAAACTCACGAAATGGAGGAGCTCTCACTCGGCTCTCTAATCCACAACAAGGGTTGTACATAAACCTCTCTGGCTCTCTGGATCGGTATCCTCCTCATCAGGATTCCCATCTGGACTCCCACAAAGACCAGGGTTCGATTTGTCCCTGTCGACATCTTCGTGGATATGCCTGGAAATGGCATTTTGGCTCCTTCCCTCTCGTTCATCGTTCTGGAAGTTCCACCATCATGCGGGTCCCTGTAGAAACGTCACCCCCCCCCCCCCATACTGGGATGGTATTAGCCCATGGTGACTGCTTCAACCATGGTGAAGAAAAGTCCAATCACGTGGGTAACGAAATAAATTGCGTGATTATTCATCCTCTCACTTCCAAAATTATCATGTCCGTCGTGACTATTCTAGGCTTCAATTATAAAATACGACACAGCCTTAATCTTGCAGATGTGGATTAGCATGTGAGCTAACACTATTTTATAATGCTGCACGTGCTAGTGACGCTACTTTCGTATCACGCAGCATCCGTGAATTATACGACGTTTCAAAGATGAAATTTCCACTTTGGCAATTTAAATATCTCATACAATTATAATCACACTTATTCAGGATAATTGTAACACTATTACCTGTATATTTCCTCTAGGCATCTGCCCTCCACATACGCGTGGGTAATATGTGATGTCACAGCAATGTTGTGCAATACACTATACTTGCCAATAATTATTTCCCAAGCTTCTTATTTAATTCACTGGACTTCATCGACAGTGGATATTAGTATTTGCTTGCTCGATGGCACCTTATAATCACTTTTAACGCTAAACAGCGGATATTCTTCTACGTCTCGTAGGACAAATGTAATTCCACGCCTACACAAGGCGGATTCTCAAGACGCAGTGCTCCGGTACTGGGTGTCTCTAGAAAGTAGGTCGTCGAAACGAAAACGTTGAGCGACTACTTACGTTCCTTTTTGCGTATCTGCAAGGGTATTACCTTACCTAAAGTAAAAATAAACATTCTCCAAAATGTTTTAATAATGCAGCATGACGAAATGGAATATTCTGAGTCTCGTAGGAAAGATAAAAATAATTAATAAGACCTCAGATAATAATTAGCAGTTTACACCAAAGTCAAAAGTGCGATTCACCGCTACTTCAAAGTATCGCGTGATCTCTCAGCTTCACGTGGCTTCCTGGGTGTGTTCAAAAGTACAACATCCCATCATGAATGCTCTGTCATAAAAAAAATATCACATGAACCATAGCTCAGCGGGTTCATCTGCCTCTCTGTCGTTTCAAATAAAATGTTGGGATAACATTTTTATTTGCTTTGAAATTCATTCAAGAGTGATATTTTTTTAGATTGGCTGCATTAAATGTTCCAATGCGCTCTCCTGTCCTAATATCTTCTATCACATAACTTCCATTGTTTAAAGGCTGTCGGATACGACTAGGGCCATAATACAAGGATAGAAATTTCCCATATATGCGGACTATAGGACTAGAAATTCCGGGTCTCCTTATAAGGATAAGGTCTCCTTCTACTAGTGGTTCTCTAAACCTCTGGCGTCTAGTTCTTCTCAAGCGCTTGGCAGCTTGTCTGTCCATAGTCTCTCTCGCAGCTAAAAGTCTGCTGGCATGTGATGGTTGTAAACAAGGTGGATTTACAATCACACGATCCCATATTCTCAGCGGCATCTGGTTCAAATGCAAGACCATAGGTATTTGACCAGTGCTTTCATGTACTGTTGAATTAATACATTTTGCCATAATAACAAGGACTTCAGTCCATCGCCAGTGTTCTTCTTGACAATATAATCGACAGAATTTTGCGATAATAGACATCACGCATTCTGCTGGGTTGCTCTCTGGATGTCGAATAGATGATAAAACATGACCTATTTCAAGTTCATTCAAGGCATTGGCAAATTCTGCTGAGGTGTACTGTGATCCGTGATCAGTCAACAAGAATTGTGGCTTTCCTGCCTCCGGTATCACTTGACGTCTAATCCTCTGAATAATCTGATGTGCAGTAGCTTTTTGAATTGGATGAAGCATCGTATATTTCGTGAACACATCCACCGTTACAACGATGTATCGATTCCCACGACGAGCCTTAGGTATTGGGCCATACAGGTCCTGTGCATACAACTCTCTAGGTTGAGTTGGTAGTATTGGTCTAGGTTGTTCCTTCAGCAAGTGTGACGTGTATTTGTTCCGCTGGCATGCGTCGCAAGCACGTAAACACTGTCTAACGGTGGCTCCTAACCCTTTCCATGTGAAAGACTCCTTGATAGTTGCAATGGTTTTGTCTGTTCCACCATGTCCAATGGATAAATGTACCATAAGAATAACAGATTCTTGGTATCTCCTAGGAATAACTGCACGCAGTTGAGTGTGGTCCTCGTCTACAAACTTGTATAAGACACGATGATAAATCAAATAATCATCTGCAACAGCAGCAATCCTTGCATAATGATCATCCTGTGGATCCATTCTTCGTTCTAGGAAACGGATAATATGTCTGAGTTCCTCCTCACGTCGCTGTCCTTCAGGTAAATGACGAAATCGGCGAAGGTGTTCCTCGCATTCTCCCTCGATGTCTATGGCATTAACAGTAGCTTCAGGATTCCGGCTGAGGATGTCGGCCAACACATTCTCTCTGCCTGGTCGATAAACTATTTCCAAATCGAACTGTTGGAGAAACAGCGTCCAACGTGTGATCCTGTCGCTTGCCAGTCTTGTTCTCAAGATGAAGGTCAACGCATGATGATCGGTTCTCACAATAATCCTCTGACCTAACAGAAGTTTCTGCCAGTATTCAAGTGCGTAAACAATTGCAAGTGCTTCTATCTCGGTCGTGAAGTAGTGAGATTCATGTGCTCTTAAACGTCGGCTTAAGAAAGCAATGTAATGACGTTTCTTCTCATCATCTTCCTGCAGTAAAATGGCTCCTATACCAATGGCAGATGCATCAGTTTCTAGAATAAAGTTCCGAGAGTAATCTGGATATTCTAGCTGAATTGAGTCCACAAGCATCTGTTTAGCTCTCCTGAAAGCTATCTCGCATTCATCATTCCAGTTCCACCTGCAGTTCTTTTTCAATAATCCTTGCAGTGGTGCAACAGTTTCGGAATACTTCTCACAATGAGCAGCAAAGAATTGGAGAATTCCTAAGAATTGTCTCACGTGTTTCACACGGGTTGGTGTTGGAAATGCAGCAACAGTTCTAATCTTTGCCGGATTCGGTCTATATCCTTCTCCATTGATTATGTGTCCTACGAATTTCACTTCTTCCTGAAAAAATCGACACTTGTCAAACTTGACCTTAAAATTTGCCTGTCGGAGATTCTCAAAAACAAGGCGCAATGTCTTTAAATGCTCTTCTTCTGTTCCCGAAGCTATGATTATGTCATCCACATAACATATTACTTTCTGCTTCACTTCATGAGTCAGCTTGGCATCAAGTGCTCTGATTAATGCGGCTCCGGCATTTTCAATCCAAATGGTAGTTTTTGGAATACATAAGTAGTCTGATCAAACAAGAATCCAGTATATTTCTGAGTATGCTCAGATAATCTGATATGGTAATAAGACTGAACCAAGTCTAATGATGAAAATATCCTTTTTCCTTTGAACTTCCTGAGAATGTCCCTAATCTTGGGCGGTCTGTCGTGCTCAGGAGCTAGGCGTTCATTCAAGGCTCTGGCATCAAGACAAAGTCTCAAGCTTCCATCTACCTTAACCACAGGTATTATGGGATTCAAGAAAGGAGTCGGTGATTTCTTGATTGTACCTGCTGCTTCCATCTCATGGATCTTCTTAGCAGCTTCTTCGAGATGTTTCTCGGCAATCGGATAGATCCTTTTCTGGAATGGGGAATCGTCCAATAATACAAGATCATACTCGTAGTCTAATATCTCACCAGGTGTGGTGTCGAATATATCTCTGTATTCGTTCAGTATTGCGTCAAGATCCTCATGTGTGGGTGCTGATAACGATTCTGCCTCTTCGTCGGCATCTAGTGTCGCCTCAATTTCCTTGCCCTTTAATGCTTCGACTACGTCTACTTCGGATAGGAATTCCGGTTCTTCTTCAATTAGGCTCATCTGAATGGGTTCGTTCGGCTTGAACTCTACCGTATTCCGTCCCATGTCAATGATTCCATCATATTTTCTAATGAAGTCTGCGCCTAAAATGGCATCATGATGCAGGCCCTTCATTACGAGAAATTCGTGCAAGTACACGTGGCTCGAAATCTTCACAGTACACAAAATCTGGATTTTGCACGTTACAACGCGGTCAGGTATGACACCTCTGACTCTTATAGCTGAAATGGGCAACTCCGTCACCTCAGAGTTTGCTCTAAGTCTGGCATGGCAATCGGCGGAAATTACACTAATCATCGCTCCAGTGTCGATGAGTATGACTACACTGACTTCATTCAAGGTGGCTACAATCTTGGGTAGACGTGTTAATTCATAATTGTGGTTCGTCGTTCGTCGTTCGTCCAACAAGTCTTCTTGGATTGGCTCCCAGAGTAATATAGAGGCAGTTACTCGGTGCTCAACCAAACAAGAATCTATTGATTTTTCGGAGTTTTTTTTCTGTCATGGCGAGAAGTACTGGGCTGGTTCTGCTCCGTCTCCTGCGCCGAATGTCTATTTTCCCTCGAAGTAGGGTTCCGTTCTCCCTCTTCTTGGATCTGCAATTCTCTCAATTGTTGGAGGTACTCACGGCTCTCCCGCGCTCTTCCTTTCCAATCCCTGTCTGGCTGGTATCTAGGGTCTCGATTTCTGTCGTAACCCCCACTATATCGATAGTCTCTACGGATACGTCCGTGTTGCTGATTTCTTCCTTCATTCCCTCGGCGGTTGTTTTCATGACGTCGGTTGTCGTCCGTCCTTCGGTCGAATCGCCGGTCCCAATGACTTCGCCGGTCATCATGTTGATTTCGAGTATACGGAGTGTTGTTCCATTCTCTCCTGTTATAACTGTAATTGTTATCACGTCGCCCAGAATCCTCTGTGGTTTGTGTTTGTTGTGGCGTCTGGCTCACTTTATCAACAGTCGTCAGATTCATATGTCTATCCTCGCGCCTATCAGCCTTCTGCTGACGGTGTGTAGGAAACTGTTCTGTATTAGCGTCCAACCTTCGCAGTATCTGGTCACACTGCTGGAAAGTGGATGCCCCTGCAGCGATTAACACTCGTTGTACATCCGCAGGGTACTGCCAAACAATTGTGTTCACCAAATCCTGTTCGGACAACGGAGGCTGAAGACAACGGAGCTTCGCGAGCTGTATTGCGAAGTAATTCGCATAACGAGTAGGTGTATTGGAACTGTACCTTCGAGTGTACATCTCAGCTCGGATACTCTGCTGGATGTCGCTCGACCAATATGTTCTTAATAACGCTTCCTTAAAGTCTTGGTAGCCTGTGAATGAGTATCGGAATGCTCTGAACCAGGTACCGGCTTGTCCCTCAAGCAGTCGCTCTATAACTCTTAGTTCCCTCTCTGGAGTTACCATAGTATCACGTAAGTAGCTTTCGACATTTGCTAGGAATTCCACTGGAGTAACACCGCTCCCAGTTCCCGAGAAGCGAGCTGGTTGCTCCTCTCTTGAACGAATTATGGTGACATTTCCCTGCGTATTCGCGGGTCTGAAAGTATTTTGCATGTAACTCTGCGTAGGAGTGTTAGTCTCATGACTAATTCGATTAGATGCTGGTTGAAACGGGTGAGCGTCAAAGTTCAAGGTCTGACCTTGCGCTAAATTAGTGAATTGTGACGGTTGCGATTCCATAGGCGCGCTGGGTTGGAAATGGGTAGGCATCATTCCTCCTGATTGAGATATAGGCGTTTCCTGAGATTCTCCCATCTGTGGGTGTACGTGTCTCTCTCTTGGAGTCGTCTCGAGTCTGTCCAGGCGTCTTTCTATTACTTCAAGACTTGGGATGGTTCTGGCTGCGACTTTGTTGCCTAAGTCGTTCAATTGCAGCTCGATCCTGTCAACCTTTCCCTTGAGGTTTGTGTCTACCTCGCGTATGGCCGTCCTAAGGTTATAACTGAGGTCTAACCTCTCGGTCACCGCGACTTCCTCAAATCTCTTTTGTAAGGAATCGATATCTCCTTCAACTCTGGACATATTTTCTTGGATTTTACCCACATCGTCTCTAACCTCGGCTACCTTAGCCTTGACGGTAGTTTCGTGTTCGTTGAGGTCACCTCTCAATAACATGAGGTCAATTTTGTGTTCCTCATGATGAACATCAACTGTCTCACGTAGACTGGCTACGGTTTCCGTCAATTCAGAAATGTTTCTCCTGTTGGTGTTGTACCCGTTCGTCCTGGGGATGCGATGACCCATCTGCTATAACATCACATCCCTGGAGTTCCAGGACAGAGCGGAGTTAAATGAACCTCTAGTCAAATAAGGAATGTGTCGGAAATTCAGCTGAGTTCTTGAAAAAGCAGTGGGTTTCACGAGACAAAGTATCTCTAGGGTCGTTACGGGCTTAAGTTAATAAAAATAATTCAAATATAAATGGGCGCCATCAACTGAATTCCTAGCAAAACCACTTCCTTTCCGGATAAGCCTTACTCAAGACAAGGAAAGAAAAAGGAACATCACACCATCATCAGATCACAACTAAGATAAAAACAAATTTATTTTACTTTGATAGTCAGACAGACATTTTAAATATAAATCCTACCTAAGAGTATGGTCGAATGCAAAGTTAAATTGTCATTGTCCAAAAAATCGAACCATCTCCTTTCTAATGCAAAATTATTTCAATCCACTTATCAAGAAAAATGTATAAAGTTCTCTTGGGTTCTCAGGATCACTGTCGCACTATGTCTTTCGTCACTGACATTTGTGAAACCTGAGACCTAATTCTCTTTAATTTAACATCAATGTGGATTTAATTAAGTTACTAATCTGCCTAAACATACACATATAATAATCACTCATGTTAAATATCACATAAATTATGGTTTGCATGGTATAATTTGAACGTAGAACATGTTAATCAAATGTTCCTAAACATTGACTAATTAATTTACATTATTTACATCGTCATTAATCTCTTATCTGTGAATTACAGAAAATTCAAATTCTCATTGGTCATCCTCATCATTATTATCAAATTAAATATTTCTCACATTAATTCTCACTTCAAAATTCCAAATATTCCTGTCAGAATCGTTAATTCATCACCATTACATCATTTAAATTCACATTTCAAGTTGCAATTCCTTCGAATCATCTCTCAATTAAATTTATTTAATTTCATATAAATTCATTAATCATCAGCTTCTTTAATTAATCATCACCTTCTAATTCAGTTATTCATCATCATTACAATCGTCTAATAATTCATTTCAATCAGTTCAATTAATTCAATCTTTAATTCATCCACTTATTTAATTCATCGATTTATTTCAAAATTTAATTTATCAACTTATTTAAATTTCAATCATCTGATTATTTAGTTTTATTATTTCATCTAGTCATTCTGATTTTTATTTCATTAGGTCATTCTGATTTTTATTTCATTAGGTCAGATCGTTAATATGCTTAAATCTCAGATTATTATTTCATTAATTATTATTTTCAGAAAATCTTGTATTATAAACTTCATTTACTTGTTTAATTTCCTAACAAATTGTTTAATAGGGTTTATAGAACGTTGTCTTACAGTTTTATTACTTCCAAGTTATATCTCGTATTTAATTATCATGCCAAAAATATTATTGTCTCCACGACATCACGTTGGATCTAACTATCCACAACGACATTATATTTCTTCAATATTCCAAATATCACATTTGAATATAAGAATTACTACAAAAACTCCATAAATATTCAGCACATACAGCATGAATCTCAACAAATACGCTAGACTGGGTATGACAACCTCATGTCCGCTTCAAAATACATTATCAACGTTGCAACTATCAAATGGCAAATTCCACAAAATGCCTATCACAAACTTCTCTTAACCACGTTGCATGATCTACAAAAATATATAAATGGCTTCAAATTATTAACGCACATAATCTCCAATGACTGTAATTACTCTGATCACTTCTAGACAACTTCTTAAACAATTGGAAAAACATTACTTCAGTAATTTAATATTTGCTTTCAAATAGCATGAATTCTCTTTCACAAGTTTCATAATTCACATCGTAGAAAAACACCAATGTGCTATAATCTCTCACATGAAAATCTGCAATACTGATCTGCCTTAAAATAATTATGACCATTAATGATTAATCTTACAAGACTAAATTACTTTAAATCCTTCTCAAAGGTATCAAACACAATTATAAAAAATCATCAAAGCATCAGCTGTAATAGCTGTTAAACTGAAATTACTCTCAAAAGAGTATAGCAACAAAATATTGGATTGGCAAACTAGAATTACTAAATGCAATCCTGTTGACATTTATTTCGACTGATATGTGACTAGTAGTTCCTTGTTTAATTCACTTACATCTCGTGTACATTCGGATGATAAAATGAGTTCCTCAATGGCGAGTAAGATGTGTAACCACCGTGCAATCGTATAAATACGAAGGACCTCGCCCCGTCGACTTGGATGATAGTTCCCTAAACGATGGGTAAGGCGAGTACCACCATACAATCGTATAAATACGACAGACCCCATCTCGTGGACTATATGAGTGAATGTACCAGAAAGGAATCAACAAGTTTCTAGTTGTCATATAAAAGCGACGTTCATTCACTAAAGTGAATAACTTCTTAATATCTCCAAACAATCCAATGGAAAAAATCCCTACTGATGAATAATACACACTCGCTAGTATGCAATGAACTGACGAAGTAGTTTCTGATAATCAATTGCAGATCACGAGTTCGAAATACTCGTTACACAAAAAAAACTATCCATGAAAAATATCCTAGCTGGAAAAATGTCTATAAGATCAAACATCTTCTTAATAAAGTCAAACAACGGTGAGAATATCGATTAATGATGCCTGCCATATCATATGGTCACTCCATATTCTAGCAAATTCGAAGTATATAAATTCAAACCATGTCTTAATAATCAAATCACTCCTATTAGAAAAATATACATGTGTGCCCAGTATTCATGAAAATAATCGTATCAGGTAGATAGAACTCTTACAATACCTTTCATTATCAGTTGTAATATAATTTCCAAGATCGTCGATTTTCCCTACCTAAAGATTTCTCATAAGATCGGCGTGAATATCATTTCATCCATGAAATGATGATTTCCTTCGAAATCCCAAGCGAATCAGCTGTTGGACTCCTCTCGTCAGGAACCGAATCCATCGCTCTGTGGTGCCATCTTGTCTCTATTCACGTTTACTCGATCATGTTGAACCTCAAATTACCCATAGCGGATATCGTCCAACTCCTTCTCGAAAAGTTCATGGTAACAGCGGACCCCCTACTCTTCTTCTAATATACGCCACTGTTCCGATAAATGTTCAGTTTGAGAATTGTAAGTCCTCTCTCAACTTACTGCGAAGTTCTACTTGAGTAAAATAAAAATTTTACTAGATAGTGTTCCAGATTACGATACACCCTGTATCTGTCTATAATTTGTAATCCATGAAAATGGCATAAGATAAAAATCTTATAAATGCACGCTGTAATGTTCATCAGAGCCTATGCTAAACATTCAGTTTACTTGAAATAGTAAAAAGTCGCTTTGAATGTATTATATAACAGCATGGTTATAATGTTAAATGTGAAAGCCTGTGTTCGAACAACGTCGAAATGAAGCTTGAAACAAAGTCTTCATATGCGATCAGTGCGGTTTTGAAATACCCCGGCTATCCACAATTGTCCTCTCGGCTAGCCCGGCTGGATCGATGACCCGCTCGGCCTCTGTTGCTCGGTGATGCGAGATATGTCGCCTACACTTGCCGTGACGGCTTACGTGTGTTGCGTGACCTTCAATGCCCGTCTCGCTGTGCTATAGGACTGCTCTGACCTGCCCGTCTCCCTGGGCCCAACTGAACTGCTAAGCGCTGCGTCCCAGCTTATGAGTTCCGAGCGGCACGTGGCTAATTCTCCCCACTACAGTGCTCCCACGTCACGAAGATAGTCTCGAACCCGACTCCTCTCGGCTGTTCTGTTATACAATAACTTATTTCCATAAAATTATTTCCACATATAATGCATGTCATATATACTCTTCTAAGTTGTTTTAACTTATTATAATCCCATATACATTTCAATAAAACTTCACATCCTTATTAATAATTCTATCTTCTTACAGATTTCAATGCCTCCTTGATTCTTGACCTCCTACGTCATCTTAGCTTTCTTCTTGACGCGATCGATGCGCTATCTTATCTGAATGCTTCCCAAAACTTCAACTATAGCTTAATGTCAGCTGGCGTAGCCGATAGCCTAAAATAGGTATCGGGTACATCTCTCCCGTACATCTCCTTTTTTTTTTATCAGGATTGAGAAAAAAAAATACACTCTCAGGCATTCAATATATTATACATGTACACGATAGCTCTACAATTTCCTTTACTCAGCATGATGGTATTTCCTGATGCTAGCTGCATTAAAAGTTCCCACAACTTCCTCAGTATCCATTCTGACAATCTTATAGCTATTATTCTGGTATGTTTGTTCAATACGGAACGGTCCAGCGTACAATGGAGCGAATTTATGGTAGATCTTCAGCTGTAGGTTCGAAGTGACTGGCTTCCTAATCAGCACCTCATCATTTTCTTGAAATGGCTCGTGGAACCTCCTTCCTGCCTGTCTCCTGGCTCTCTTCTCCGCCTGTCTTCTGAGCCTCTCTCCTGCCATCTCGACTCTTCTTTCTTGTGTGGGTTGAGGATCTACTGGTGCCCTCACGACTCTATCCCATGGTCTATCTGGTTTCAATCCATGATGAAGCATGGACGGAATCTGTCCTGTGCTTTCATGTACTGTGGAATTCAAGCATTGGCTAATGATGGGTATCACTTCCATCCATCTATGGTGTTGCCTTGACACATATAAGCGACACAGCTTACTTATCTCCGGCATAATTCTTTCGGCGGGATTTCCCTCTGGATACCGTACAGAATTAAACACATGCCTGACTCCTAAACGTTCCATAGCAGTAGAAAATTCCATGCTAGTAAATTGTGATCCATGGTCACTCAACAAAACTTCAGGTTTCCCCATGCTCGGAATAACTGTTCTCTCAAGTCGATTTATTACGTACTTGGACGTAGCTTTCTGTATAGGGCATAGAGATACGTACTTCGAAAATACATCGACTGTTACTAAAACGAATTGATTGCCTTTCGTCGAACGAGGAATCGGACCAAAAATGTCCGTCGCGAAAAGTTCTCTTGGCTTGCTGGGTAATATTGATCTGGGAACTTCTTTCATTAACTTAGATGAGTATTTACTTCGCTGACAACTGTCACAGGTCTTTATGACGTCGCGAATCGTTTGTCTCATTTGTTTCCACACAAAAGTTTCTTGAGCGAGAGCCAAAGTCTTGTCTACACCTACATGAGCTGCAGTTCGGTGTATCATCCAAATAACTGGTTTGACAAGCTTGGGTGGGATCACTACTCTAAGTCTAGTATGATCCTGGTCAATATATTGGCATATAACACCTCCCATAATATGATGTCTTCTAGCCTCTATCTCAGTTCTTTGAAAATCTGGATCAGTGTTATCCATCCTACGTGTCAGAAAACGGTAAATTCTTCGCAAAGGTGCATATCTCTTCTGAGTTTGCGATAACAACTTCAACTTTTCTAGAGTACCACTATCCTCTTGAATCAAATTTATATGGTTGACTATTACTTCTTCACAAGGGTTTCTGCTCAGCACATCTGCTAACAGATTTAACTTCCCCGGTCTATGTACAACAGTTGGGTTAAATTGCTGTAAGAACAGAGCCCATCTGGTGATGCGGTCACTCGCTAAGTCTGTCTTCATAATAAATTGGAGAGCTTTATGATCTGTGATCACTGTTATGCCATGTCCAAACAACACCTTCTTCCACGTTTTGAGAGCATGAACCACTGCTAATGCCTCTAACTCAGTTGCATAGTAATTCTTCTCACAATTCCTAAGCTTGCGACTGGTGAAAGCTAAATATCTATGTTTCTTGTCATCATCCAGCTGATATAGGATTCCACTAATACCTATTTTGGATGCGTCTGTCTCTACAAAGAATCGTCTTGTAAAATCAGGATACTCAAGTTTGATATTTTGGATTAGCATTTTCTTGGCTGCTAAAAACGCTTGATTGCATCTATCGTCCCATTTCCATCGATTTCCCTTCCTTAATAAATCCTGCAGAGGTGCCATTGTCTCAGTATATCCAGGACAATGTGTTGAAAAGAACTGACACATGCCTAAAAACTGCCGTACCTCTTTAATCTTTCGTGGTGTTGGAAACTCTGAAATTGCTATTATCTTCTTTGGATTGGGCCTATAACCATCTCCATCGATTCTATGTCCAAGAAATTCAATTTCTTCATGAAAGAATTGACATTTATTGAAGTTCACCTTGAAGTTCGTTCTTCTAAGATCTTCAAAAAGCATTTGAAGGTGTCTGATATGTTCTTCCGCTGTCTCAGACGCTATAATCAGGTCATCAATATAGCTCACAACATGCTCTTTAACTGCATCTGACAAATTTTGATCTAGTGCTCGGATCATCACCGGACCACTATTTTTCACACCAAAAGGTAACCTATTGAATACGTATGTTTTATGGTCAAACAGGAACCCTGTGTACTGTTTGCACTCTTCTGCTAGCTCAACATGATAATATGAACTAGTCAGATCGATTGTCGAGAAGACACTCTTTCCTCTAAATCGGCGTAACAATTCACGAATAACAGGTGGTCTATCGTGTTCAGGAAGAACTCTTTCGTTAAGGGATCTGGCATCTAGACATATCCTCAGCTTACCGTTAGGTTTCTTGACAACAGCTAAAGGATTCAAATAAGCAGTTGGCATTTTCTTAATTATTCCATCTGTTTCCATGTCGCTTATCATTATGCTCACTTCCTCCTTCCATTTATCCGGAATGGGATATAAATTTTTATGGTATGGTTTGTCATCCATCAACTTGATGCTGTATGTAAAATTTTCTATGAGACCTGGTTTGTCATTGAATATATCCTCGTATTCTGAAATTACTTGATCAAACCGCCCCTTAATTTCTGGATTTATTTTACTAGTTATGCCAATTTTATCTTCTATAGACCTTTCAACGCTGCATACAATTTCATCCAATATATCCTCTCTAAAGAATGTCATCTCCGATTCTTGATTTTCCATAACCCCTTCTTGAAAGTACATGCGCCTACTCTGCATATCTATGATCAGGCCACTCTCACTTAGGAAATCCACTCCTAGGATCATGTCAAAATGTAGTTGACCCACTACTAGGAACATCTGTTCAAAACTTCTGGTTCCAATCCCGACATCTAAAAGTACCTGACTTTTACATTTCATACTCTTGTCTGGAATCACCCCTTGAATTTTGCTAACAACAGTTGGCAACATTGTAATTCTTCCTAATAATTTCAATTCATCCAGGCAACCTATGGATATCAAGCTCACCATAGCTCCTGTGTCTACAAGTGTCTTTATTTCTTTTCCCATGACCTCCACACTAATAACTGGCAATTCATGTCTATTTTCCCGTTGTACTATGTCTTCTTCCTCGATTAAATCCTCATCCTTGACCTGATATGTTTCTACGATGACGATTGATTCCCAATGATTTTCATTTTCCTCTGGAGTTAATTTGACGTTTTTTTTTTTCCTTCGCCACTCGTGCTGGCTCGATTGACATCTCTCATTGTCTCCTCGAGTGGTGCACTAGGCTGTCTATCCTCTTGTCTTGACCTTTCATGTCCACGATTATCCCTTCTGTCGTCAGGATCGTTTCTTCGGCCTTCCTGTCGGTCGTTTCCATTAAACTGTTGCCCTTGGTTCCAGTTATTCCTTCCCCGATATCTGTTATTATACCGATTCCTGTCCTGATACCTGGAATTTTGGTTATAATTCCTATACCGGTTATCTCTCGCTTCTTGATCGTATGGCCTTTCATATGGTCCTCTATATCGATCATTTCCTCTTGCATTACGGATGTTTCCTCGATTCCCATCGTTCCGTCGGTTTTCCCAGGAATCCCTTCTATCCGTTTGAACTGCATTGTCCACGACTACCGCGTTTACTTCTTGCGTGTTTCTGTTGTCGTTTCGATTACTTCTCGGTGTAACCTGTGCGCTCGTATAATCCAATCGCCTCAATATATCATCATAATGTTCCAGCGTATTGGCTCCCGATGCTATCAAAGATCGCTGTACCTCTATCGGTAACTGTCGCGCTATAGCTTGCAAAAGCTCTTCTTCTGGCAATGGAGGAATAAGGAACTGTAATTTAGCCAGCTGTGACGTGAAGTAGTTGGCGTAATGCGTCGGATGTGACGTAGAATAGCGTTTAGAGTACATCTCCGCTCTTACGTTGAGTTGATCCTCGGCACTCCAGAATCTCCTCAAGAGAGCCATGGCAAATTGCTCCATGTTCGCAAAGTTGCTTCTGAACGCTCTAAACCACGTAAGTGCAGATCCATCTAAGGCGCGTTCTACTATCCTTAGCTCTCTTTCTTTGGCTACCCTGTGTTCCGCCATGTAGTCTCGAATATCTCGCAGAAATTCTACTGGTGTAACACCTGTATTTCCCGAAAACTTTCTCGGTTTGTCATCTAGGTTCCTTATAATTGTGACTGGACCTGAATATCGTTCACTTGGACTCGACGTACTCCTACTCGAACTTGGATTCTCCTGCGGGGTTGAACTGACCCTTTCGAATGTCACATTCGGTTGCCATTGACGGTCTTCTACCATGCTCGTGTCTTGATTCGTCATACTGCGGTCTATCGCTGTTTGATTCATCAATGTTTCCCCTGATGTTACATTATGACTGGTGAAACTGTTAACTATGGATTCTAGTTTCGTCACCCTGTCTTCTGCTAATCTCTTGACCTGAGTCTTCAACTCATCTAACGATGTAACGTCCTGCGTCTTGTTACTTTCGTCTAGATCGTTCCTCAACTTGTCAATCTTTCCTTCGCACGTGTTCTTCACTAACGCGACTTGTTCTTTCAACAGATCAACATCTGTTCTAAATAGTGTTGAATCTAATTTCATCGCTTCCTTGCTTTCCGTAAACCTAGCTTCTAAGTTTGCCATACCTGCGATTAATTTTTCATCTAACCCGTCACGTTTCTCTTTTGCTTCGGCATCGACCTCATTATATCGTTCCTCAACAATTGCTCCGACTCTATTTTTAAATAAAGTTAAGTTTTCGTTAACCTTTTGCTCTATATCGTCGTCTATCTTTCTAATATCCTTCTGCAATTGATTTTCTAACGACTTTATATTAGAATTGACCTCTCCCAAGACTTCATCTTTAATGGTCCCAATTACTGTCTTCAAATCTTTTATTTCGTTACCTAGATTCGTTTCTAGACTCTTAATCTTAGTCTCGAAAGATACTTCGGTAGACCAATCTTGAATTTTTCCTACATCTGCCACTAAACCATCGATGTCGAATCTCAACTTCGATACATCTGACTTAATGTCTTTCTGTATGGTCATAACGTCTGTTCTTAAAGTAAAAATATTTTCTTCCCCTCTATTTTCCAACTCGATAATATTTTTCCTTAATATCTGAACATTTTCCTCTCCTTTCATGTTTACTGCAATTATGTCTAATTGTAAAGTTTTCAACATCTCATTGTTCTTCAAAGTTAAACTATTCTCTAATCTGGTTAACTTATTTTCTAATTCAGTATTAGTTTCTTCACTACGAGACTGTAATTTCTCTTCCAACGATTTGAAATTGTCCTCACTATTTGACTGTAATTTCTTTTCTAATGATTTAAAATTGTCCTTCAAGTTAGCTTCACTATTTGACTGTAGCCTAGTTTCTAACAACATCAACTCATCTTTGCTATTTGACTGTAGTCTAGTTTCTAATGACTTCAAATTATCGTTTAGATTACCTTCGTTACTAGCCTGTAACAACCTTAAATTTTCTTCAGTACTAGTTTGCAATAATTTTAAATTCTCTTCATTACTAGCCTGTAATGATTTTACATTCTCTTTACATTTAGCTTCTAATCTAGCTTCTGAATTATTAATTTGTTCTTTAACTTCAGTTTCCATCTTAGAAATGGTTTCTGCAATTCCAGACATACCCGTCTGTAACTCTCCTAACACCTTCGCTAAATCCTCTGGCAACATAATTATATTTCAATATAGAATTATATAGAGACGTTAGACAACAACACATCGCAATGTCTCAATTCCTGCATTCACTTGGGTATAGGGAAAAATATCTTATAACTAACATGATATTACTAATACGATTAACATGAACACTGGATTGGGCACACAAGTACATTGTCTGACTAAGTATAATAAATTTTGTAACACACTTAAATGAACTTGAGATCAATCTCTCAGTAATCTAAATCTGATGTGATTCCATAGAATTAACAAAATCGAAAAGCCCCACTAGTTGGATAAAGCCAATTCTCCCTCTTTCTCTTTGTACCCGTTCGTCCTGGGGATGCGATGACCCATCTGCTATAACATCACATCCCTGGAGTTCCAGGACAGAGCGGAGTTAAATGAACCTCTAGTCAAATAAGGAATGTGTCGGAAATTCAGCTGAGTTCTTGAAAAAGCAGTGGGTTTCACGAGACAAAGTATCTCTAGGGTCGTTACGGGCTTAAGTTAATAAAAATAATTCAAATATAAATGGGCGCCATCAACTGAATTCCTAGCAAAACCACTTCCTTTCCGGATAAGCCTTACTCAAGACAAGGAAAGAAAAAGGAACATCACACCATCATCAGATCACAACTAAGATAAAAACAAATTTATTTTACTTTGATAGTCAGACAGACATTTTAAATATAAATCCTACCTAAGAGTATGGTCGAATGCAAAGTTAAATTGTCATTGTCCAAAAAATCGAACCATCTCCTTTCTAATGCAAAATTATTTCAATCCACTTATCAAGAAAAATGTATAAAGTTCTCTTGGGTTCTCAGGATCACTGTCGCACTATGTCTTTCGTCACTGACATTTGTGAAACCTGAGACCTAATTCTCTTTAATTTAACATCAATGTGGATTTAATTAAGTTACTAATCTGCCTAAACATACACATATAATAATCACTCATGTTAAATATCACATAAATTATGGTTTGCATGGTATAATTTGAACGTAGAACATGTTAATCAAATGTTCCTAAACATTGACTAATTAATTTACATTATTTACATCGTCATTAATCTCTTATCTGTGAATTACAGAAAATTCAAATTCTCATTGGTCATCCTCATCATTATTATCAAATTAAATATTTCTCACATTAATTCTCACTTCAAAATTCCAAATATTCCTGTCAGAATCGTTAATTCATCACCATTACATCATTTAAATTCACATTTCAAGTTGCAATTCCTTCGAATCATCTCTCAATTAAATTTATTTAATTTCATATAAATTCATTAATCATCAGCTTCTTTAATTAATCATCACCTTCTAATTCAGTTATTCATCATCATTACAATCGTCTAATAATTCATTTCAATCAGTTCAATTAATTCAATCTTTAATTCATCCACTTATTTAATTCATCGATTTATTTCAAAATTTAATTTATCAACTTATTTAAATTTCAATCATCTGATTATTTAGTTTTATTATTTCATCTAGTCATTCTGATTTTTATTTCATTAGGTCATTCTGATTTTTATTTCATTAGGTCAGATCGTTAATATGCTTAAATCTCAGATTATTATTTCATTAATTATTATTTTCAGAAAATCTTGTATTATAAACTTCATTTACTTGTTTAATTTCCTAACAAATTGTTTAATAGGGTTTATAGAACGTTGTCTTACAGTTTTATTACTTCCAAGTTATATCTCGTATTTAATTATCATGCCAAAAATATTATTGTCTCCACGACATCACGTTGGATCTAACTATCCACAACGACATTATATTTCTTCAATATTCAAAATATCACATTTGAATATAAGAATTACTACAAAAACTCCATAAATATTCAGCACATACAGCATGAATCTCAACAAATACGCTAGACTGGGTATGACAACCTCATGTCCGCTTCAAAATACATTATCAACGTTGCAACTATCAAATGGCAAATTCCACAAAATGCCTATCACAAACTTCTCTTAACCACGTTGCATGATCTACAAAAATATATAAATGGCTTCAAATTATTAACGCACATAATCTCCAATGACTGTAATTACTCTGATCACTTCTAGACAACTTCTTAAACAATTGGAAAAACATTACTTCAGTAATTTAATATTTGCTTTCAAATAGCATGAATTCTCTTTCACAAGTTTCATAATTCACATCGTAGAAAAACACCAATGTGCTATAATCTCTCACATGAAAATCTGCAATACTGATCTGCCTTAAAATAATTATGACCATTAATGATTAATCTTACAAGACTAAATTACTTTAAATCCTTCTCAAAGGTATCAAACACAATTATAAAAAATCATCAAAGCATCAGCTGTAATAGCTGTTAAACTGAAATTACTCTCAAAAGAGTATAGCAACAAAATATTGGATTGGCAAACTAGAATTACTAAATGCAATCCTGTTGACATTTATCGTTACTTTATTTAACAAAATTTCGACTGATATGTGACTAGTAGTTCCTTGTTTAATTCACTTACATCTCGTGTACATTCGGATGATAAAATGAGTTCCTCAATGGCGAGTAAGATGTGTAACCACCGTGCAATCGTATAAATACGAAGGACCTCGCCCCGTCGACTTGGATGATAGTTCCCTAAACGATGGGTAAGGCGAGTACCACCATACAATCGTATAAATACGACAGACCCCATCTCGTGGACTATATGAGTGAATGTACCAGAAAGGAATCAACAAGTTTCTAGTTGTCATATAAAAGCGACGTTCATTCACTAAAGTGAATAACTTCTTAATATCTCCAAACAATCCAATGGAAAAAATCCCTACTGATGAATAATACACACTCGCTAGTATGCAATGAACTGACGAAGTAGTTTCTGATAATCAATTGCAGATCACGAGTTCGAAATACTCGTTACACAAAAAAAACTATCCATGAAAAATATCCTAGCTGGAAAAATGTCTATAAGATCAAACATCTTCTTAATAAAGTCAAACAACGGTGAGAATATCGATTAATGATGCCTGCCATATCATATGGTCACTCCATATTCTAGCAAATTCGAAGTATATAAATTCAAACCATGTCTTAATAATCAAATCACTCCTATTAGAAAAATATACATGTGTGCCCAGTATTCATGAAAATAATCGTATCAGGTAGATAGAACTCTTACAATACCTTTCATTATCAGTTGTAATATAATTTCCAAGATCGTCGATTTTCCCTACCTAAAGATTTCTCATAAGATCGGCGTGAATATCATTTCATCCATGAAATGATGATTTCCTTCGAAATCCCAAGCGAATCAGCTGTTGGACTCCTCTCGTCAGGAACCGAATCCATCGCTCTGTGGTGCCATCTTGTCTCTATTCACGTTTACTCGATCATGTTGAACCTCAAATTACCCATAGCGGATATCGTCCAACTCCTTCTCGAAAAGTTCATGGTAACAGCGGACCCCCTACTCTTCTTCTAATATACGCCACTGTTCCGATAAATGTTCAGTTTGAGAATTGTAAGTCCTCTCTCAACTTACTGCGAAGTTCTACTTGAGTAAAATAAAAATTTTACTAGATAGTGTTCCAGATTACGATACACCCTGTATCTGTCTATAATTTGTAATCCATGAAAATGGCATAAGATAAAAATCTTATAAATGCACGCTGTAATGTTCATCAGAGCCTATGCTAAACATTCAGTTTACTTGAAATAGTAAAAAGTCGCTTTGAATGTATTATATAACAGCATGGTTATAATGTTAAATGTGAAAGCCTGTGTTCGAACAACGTCGAAATGAAGCTTGAAACAAAGTCTTCATATGCGATCAGTGCGGTTTTGAAATACCCCGGCTATCCACAATTGTCCTCTCGGCTAGCCCGGCTGGATCGATGACCCGCTCGGCCTCTGTTGCTCGGTGATGCGAGATATGTCGCCTACACTTGCCGTGACGGCTTACGTGTGTTGCGTGACCTTCAATGCCCGTCTCGCTGTGCTATAGGACTGCTCTGACCTGCCCGTCTCCCTGGGCCCAACTGAACTGCTAAGCGCTGCGTCCCAGCTTATGAGTTCCGAGCGGCACGTGGCTAATTCTCCCCACTACAGTGCTCCCACGTCACGAAGATAGTCTCGAACCCGACTCCTCTCGGCTGTTCTGTTATACAATAACTTATTTCCATAAAATTATTTCCACATATAATGCATGTCATATATACTCTTCTAAGTTGTTTTAACTTATTATAATCCCATATACATTTCAATAAAACTTCACATCCTTATTAATAATTCTATCTTCTTACAGATTTCAATGCCTCCTTGATTCTTGACCTCCTACGTCATCTTAGCTTTCTTCTTGACGCGATCGATGCGCTATCTTATCTGAATGCTTCCCAAAACTTCAACTATAGCTTAATGTCAGCTGGCGTAGCCGATAGCCTAAAATAGGTATCGGGTACAGTGTTAAGTTCCTCTTTAATCTCCATCATGCCATCAACGATAGTCTTCACGTTGTTATTAACGGCATTGGCAGCTCCTCTCATCAAGAGTAAACCAACGTTCATGGTTGCCATGTCCTTCTTCACATTTCCGATAAATCCCTCGACGTGATCTAGTCGAGTCCCGAATTCTTCCCTGGTATGTTCCAGATCTGCTCTCATGTCTATCTGGACTTTATTCAAGGTTGTCTGAATTTGAGCTGTGTGCTCCTCCAATCGGTTTTGCACCTCCTCCCTAGCTCTATTCATCTGGTCGGTTAAGCAATCTACGCGCTGGTTAGCCTCCTGATGGTGTCGTATGACATCAACCCTAACAGCTGCTAAACCTGTCGTCAGATCATTTCTCGCTTCGATCCTATATGTGTCCATGTCTGCCCTGACTTGAGTTAAATCAGCCCTAACATTATTTACAGAGTGGGTGTTAATTTCTAAGTCCTGTCTTACATTGTTTATAGACTGAGTGTTAATCTCTAAGTCCTGTCTTACATTGTTGACTTCCTGTCTAACCTAGTCCACATGACCACTGACATTGTTGACTTCCTGTCTAACCTGGTCCACATGACCACTGATATTGTTGACTTCCTGTCTAACCTGGTCCACATGACCACTGACATTGTTGACTTCCTGTCTAACCTGGTCCACATGACCACTTACAGTATTTACAGCCTGAGTATTCTGACCTAAGTCAGCAGTAATCTGTTGAAGATTGGCATTCACACCTGCCATCATCTCTCCAAACACACGACGAATAGTTTCCTCATCCATAGATAAGAAATATATGAGAAAGTGAGGGATCAATTTCTACTGGAACTTACAGCTATGATTAGTTACTTGGTGGTATAAAGCTTCCTTCATTTATATAAATATCACGAGTACAGCTGGAGTATGCAAACTAAGTGCTTCTACATTTACAAAGACAACGGTGAGCAAAGCAAAGTATTACATTTACTTAGGATGAGGCATCATCAAAGAAAATCCTATCCTTCATTTATCCAACACTAAAGCCTCACCCCATGGACTTCTATCAAACATGAATGCCATGCGGTCAATTGATCTGCAGTACGACTTTCTAAGTTCGTCCCAGTCCTGTCAATTTACCATTAATCATCATTAGGATCCTCAAAAAAAAAATAACATGGTACTGAGGGTCACCACGTTAACGTCGGCACATGAGTTGGGCGCCATTTTATGAGACCGTTTAGTTGATGTCAACAACCACGATGACTCAACTAACGACACATAAATCGAATAAAAAAGTACCGTGAGGATCAGGTGACCTTCCAAAAAGGCTAAAGCGGCACGAGAGCCCGTAGTCCACAGGGATCGTGGTACATGGTGACGATGGTCATAGACCGCCTAAGGAAAGGTTCACCTTAAAACTAGACTGAGAAAATAAACATCCAGACTCATGTAAAACACCGTGAAAATTTATTAAAATTCACAAGCCCCTAGCCTAGTTCGGAGGGTTATAATCGGCTAGTCCGCAAATTAATAAATAAACAAAGATAAAGAACAGGCCCCCTACCTGAGAAGTTACTGAAAACCCTCGCGAAAGATCTAACTCACAATGATAAAGCAACAACAGCAACGCTAGGAATATGGTACGACGCAAGTCCCTAGTTCAAGTTACAAGATCAAGCTAATATCTGAATTTACATTTAACAGGGTAGCAAAACAAATCTAGGTTAGGATGGTACCATTTCGACATTTAAATTTAACATTAATTCAACTAGCTAAGCCCTATCAATTAACAAAATTTACGGCGATGACGTCCGCAAAAGAAAACAATTACATCCAAAAGCTAAGTGTACAGCCATGAAAAACAAACAATTTAATTATGCTTAATAACTATGTGCTAACAGCACACAATAAAGTAACATGTAGGGTTTAATACACTTGACATCATAAATTAATAACGAAATAGACACAGTAGTTTTATTAAAAATTCCTGCCTACACCTTGGTTTACTCTTTGTAAACCATAGTCATCTAATGTGTATGGTTACGGTGACGAATGCGCAGTTGAGACCACGTCTGACATCGCATGGCCTGAGCTCCACAAGCTACGAACTCTAGGTTCGCACATGCTTCAGGTCGCTACAAAAATGTCAACTGTCCTAGTCATTTCCTCACAAGGAAATTATCTTCAACTGCACGGCTATGTCAACAGTTCCAGAATGCAAAGAACAAAGTTAGATAGAAAGAATCGTTAGTTAGGCTTGTTTTACAACAATTATGCGTCTTATTATTAGAATGTCGGTTTATAGGTTTATCGTAGGTTTATGGCGAATAACATTGACAATAGCCTGGGCACGGAGTGTCTCCAACAGAGATCATTCTCCACCAAAAAGCCTCGACTCAACAGTCGGAATATAATCAACGAGTATAACAACTCGGACACACAATAACACGGGTTACCAGCGGCGCTAAGCTCGCGTTCAATAACTCTGGGATAGGCCTGTACAACAGTTACCTTCCATATAACATCTGGTCAACGGGATCATCCCCGGACAAAGCATACAATAACATCCTGCTATAACAGGGTAGACTTCACCATCCTATAGAAAACCTTACATAACTGTACCTGTCATACGACAATACACGCAACAGAGCGTTAAACTAACAAAAACCGATCCATAAAACAAGTGATCAAATACAAGAGTGGAAACTGATTTCCATAAGCAAAATAGCAATGAAAGGAAAAGCGAATACAAATTGTACTCTGTCCTCGTCTATAGTAGTTTTGTCTCACAATAAAGCAGGCGTGCTCTAGGTCACTGGGATACATAACCAGTTTATTCAAGGCCGGCGATTTAATCAATACAAAACCTGCACTTGGCCGGTTCATAAAAAACTTTACCAAAGGTTACGGATCTCTACAGAGTCCGTGTATCAAATGCACGCTATAAATCTGAGTATAGTAATACACTTCTGTCTTTCTACCAAAGACGTCTAAATGAAAGTAAACTTACAATAACTGAAGCTCTTTGCTTTAAAAATGCAACTCAGTAGTTGCTAGAACATCAAATAAAAACGTGTCTCACACGACACAAGAAAAATATGATAAATGTGGCACAGATTCACACACTAGATCTGCTTAATGATACGTTGGGAACCGCGTTCGATGCTAGGCAACGAAACATTCCTTCTAGTTGTTAGGTTCAAACATGACCAAGAATAGCTTCTGAGCTTATTCAAAATGAAATATAATGCATTTACAAACTGGTAGTTACTGTCGACTACCTAAATGATACGACCGTTCTAACGACAGTCAGGGGTGTAACAAAGGATGGCTGCGAAGAATGCAGTCAATTAATAACCAAGGCATCTGATTGCCATAACTACAGTCAGCAAAGACTTGAAAATTACCCCAAGTAGGGTTGAACAAAATAGCCTCAAAATGACTACGATCAGGTTCAGCAAAAAGGTAGGCATTGACGTTCCACGACGTTCACCAAGCTGCACCAGGGCTGACCAAAATGTCTGACCCCAAGGGTGTCTCACTCTAAACTGAAATAAATGACATCTAACTAATCTAGTTACATCCCTACCTAGAAAAATGGCTGACACTGAGTGTGGTTGATTCACAAACTACATTAAAACTACTATACCACCAGAAACTAGAACAAAGAAGGGGGTGTGACAAAAACTCACGAAATGGAGGAGCTCTCACTCGGCTCTCTAATCCACAACAAGGGTTGTACATAAACCTCTCTGGCTCTCTGGATCGGTATCCTCCTCATCAGGATTCCCATCTGGACTCCCACAAAGACCAGGGTTCGATTTGTCCCTGTCGACATCTTCGTGAATATGCCTGGAAATGGCATTTTGGCTCCTTCCCTCTCGTTCATCGTTCTGGAAGTTCCACCATCATGCGGGTCCCTGTAGAAACGTCACCCCCCCCCCCCCCCATACTGGGATGGTATTAGCCCATGGTGACTGCTTCAACCATGGTGAAGAAAAGTCCAATCACGTGGGTAACGAAATAAATTGCGTGATTATTCATCCTCTCACTTCCAAAATTATCATGTCCGTTGTGACTATTCTAGGCTTCAATTATAAAATACGACACAGCCTTAATCTTGCAGATGTGGATTAGCATGTGAGCTAACACTATTTTATAATGCTGCACGTGCTAGTGACGCTACTTTCGTATCACGCAGCATCCGTGAATTATACGACGTTTCAAAGATGAAATTTCCACTTTGGCAATTTAAATATCTCATACAATTATAATCACACTTATTCAGGATAATTGTAACACTATTACCTGTATATTTCCACTAGGCATCTGCCCTCCACATACGTGTGGGTAATATGTGATGTTACAGCAATGTTGTGCAATACACTATACTTGCCAATAATTATTTCCCAAGCGTCTTATTTAATTCACTGGACTTCATCGACAGTGGATATTAGTATTTGCTTGCTCGATGGCACCTTATAATCACTTTTAACGCTAAACAGCGGATATTCTTCTACGTCTCGTAGGACAAATGTAATTCCACGCCTACACAAGGCGGATTCTCAAGACGCAGTGCTCCGGTACTGGGTGTCTCTAGAAAGTAGGTCGTCAAAACGAAAACGTTGAGCGACTACTTACGTTCCTTTTTGCGTATCTGCAAGGGCATTACCTTACCTAAAGTAAAAATAAACATTCTCCAAAATGTTTTAATAATGCAGCATGACGAAATGGAATATTCTGAGTCTCGTAGGAAAGATAAAAATAATTAATAAGACCTCAGATAATAATTAGCAGTTTACACCAAAGTCAAAAGTGCGATTCACCGCTACTTCAAAGTATCGCGTGATCTCTCAGCTTCACGTGGCTTCCTGGGTGTGTTCAAAAGTACAACATCCCATCATGAATGCTCTGTCATAAAAAAATATCACATGAACCATAGCTCAGCGGGTTCAATACACCACATCGAAAAACCCTCAGACGTGTCTTCTTATTCTTAATGATGAGTATATATGCCGAGTATCCCATCCCAAAGGGAACCAATCGGGAGATATTGTTATTCAGTTAAATGCAAGTCTACCCCCTTAACACCCCCTTTAAAACCTGAATATCCAAAATTCCTTCCTTAGTGGACGTTTTCGACATAAAACGAACATAGCCCCAAAATGTCATGTTTCTAACTTCAATAATTTTGGCTGGGCGATGATGAGTGAGTGAGTCAGACAGGACAAATTCTTTCAATTATTTTTCAGAATTTCACCCCTCTCATGAACCCCTTAAATTGGATTTATGAAAAAAACGGTCGAACACCTATTTACTTATTTTTGAGCTTTTCTTCCCCCCTGAGTTTGATGAGTGAGTGAGTTAGGACACTTTCTTTCCTGTTTTTCCCCCATAATTTCACCCCTCTCCAAGGGCCCCTTAAATAGGATTTACGAAAAAACGGTCGAACACCTATTTACTTATATTTTAAGCTGTTTTTCCGCCGAATTCCAAACTTCTCGCCTATGTCGTTTAAGAGATACACGCTCCATTAAGAATCCCTCAATCCCCAATTTTCACCCCTTTCACCTCATAATATACACCACATCGATAAACCATTAAACATATGTCTGATTATTTTAATGATTAGTTTATATACTGAATATCACATCCCCAAAGAAACAACTCATAAGATATCGTTATTCAATGAAATGCACGTTTACCCCCTTAACACCTCTTTAAAACCCGAATAAACAAAAATCATTCCTTAGTTGACGTTTTCGACATACAGCGAACATATTCCTAAAATTTCATGTTTCTAACTTTAATAGTTTTCGCTGGGCGTGATGAGTGAGTGAGTCAGACAGGACATTTTCTTTCAATTATTTTTACCAGAATTTCACCCCTCCCCATGGGCCCTTTGGATTGATGAAAAAACTCTTGAACACCTATTAACTTATTTTTAAGCTGTCTTTTTCCCCCGAGTTTGATGAGTGAGTGAGTTAGTCAGTCAGTTAGGACACTTTCTCTCCTTTTTCCCCCAGAATTTCACCCCACCCCATTGGCCCCTAAAATTAATTTATGAAAATACGGTTGAACACCGATTTACTTATTTCTTAAGCTGATTTTTTTCGCTTAGTTTCAAATTTCTCACCTATGTCGTTTAAGAGATAGGCCTACACGCTTCGTTAGGAATCCTTCAACCCCCACTTTTCACCCCTTTCACCTATAATAATACACCACATCGAAAAACCCTTAGACACATGTCTGATTATTTTTAATGATTAGTTTATATGCCGAGTATCACATCCACAAATGAAACCACTCGTGAGATATTGTTATTCAATGAAATGCAGGTTTAACCCCCTTAAGACCCCTTTAGAACCTGAATATTCAAAAATCCTCCCTTAGTGTATGGTTTTGACATACAACGAACATATCCCGAAAATGCCATGTTTCCAACTTCAATATTTTTGGCTGGGCGATGATGAGTGTGTGAGTGAGTCAGGACATTTTCTTTCAATTTTTCTTCTTCTGAATTTCACCCCTCCCAATGAACCCCTTAAATTTGATTTATCAAAAAAAGTGTCGAACACATATTTACTTATTTTTAAGCAGTTTTTCCCCCTGAGTTTGAAGAGCGAGTGAGTCAATCGGTTAGGACACTTTCTTTCCTGTTTTTATCCCCCCAGAATATCACCCCTCCCCATGGGCTCCTTAAATTGGATTTATGAAAAAAAAAAACGGTCAAACACCTATTTACTTATTTTTTATGCTGATTTTTTGCGCTGAGTTTCAAACTCCTCGCCTATGTCGTTTAAGAGATACAGGCGCCATTAGGAATGTTTCAACCCACACTTCTCACCCCTTTCACCTCATAATATACACCACATCGAAAAATCCTCAGACACGTGTCTTCTTATTTTTAATGATGAGTTTATATGCCGAGTATCACATTCCCCAATGAAACCAATCGGGAGATATTGCTATTCAATGAAATGCAGGTCTACCCCATTAACACCCCTTTATAACCTGAATATCCAAAAATCCTTTCTTAGTGGGCGTTTGCGGCCCTTGAGGAAGCTGCATACCAAATTTAATTCCAATCCGTTGGGTGGTTTCTGAGATTTCGTGATGAATGTGTGAGTGAGTGAGTGAGTGGTATTTGACAAATATCTAGTAGATAGTGTCAAGTCTTTGTTATGCTATACTCGGTTGACAGTGCTGTGTGAGCAGTTGAGTAACTAACGGGACTTCAAGTAAAGCTCCTCATTTTCTATACCGGTAGTGCAGAGCGCAACTGGCATCCAGTCGACCATGTCTCGACTTGAGCTATGTTGCTATGGAAACTATCTGCCTTGCCATTCCTTCATGAGTATATTTTATGAATTTTTTAGCCTTTGCTCGAGTGAAAAAGGGCCTAAATCAGAAGAATGGGAAAGACTATCGAAAATTCATGTAGCCAGCGGTTCTTTCTGGGTCCTAAACTATGTGTATGCAAAATTTGGTTGAGATTGGTGGAACAGTGTTGATTTGTATACGGAACCAACCCACCCACATACATACATACAGACTTTCACTTTTATATATGAAAAAATCCACAGCCTGCTTCCAGTCTCCGACCGGGTCAGGAATGGAATGAATGAATCCCCCAACTAGCGGCGAGGATATGAACTGTGCCGGCTGCCGAAGCCTGTCGTACTCCTCTGGGGCAATGATGAAATGAATGACAGATGAAATGAAATGATAGTGGAGAGTGTTGCTGGAATGAAAATTTGACAGGGAAAACCGGAGTACCCGGAGAAAAACCTGTCTGCCTCCGTTTTGTCCAGCACAGATCTCACATGGAGTGACCGGTATTTGAACCTCGGACCCAGCGGTGAGAGGCCGGCGTGCTGCCGCCTAAGCTACGGAGGCTACTTTTATATATAAGATTGTAAATATTGTTTTCTTTCCTTAAATTCTTATTTATTGTATTATTCAGTTTGAATACTATTATTCAGCTGACGAGCCATTAATGAAATGAAACATATCAGTTTTCTTTGTATATGCATGATATTTGGCAATAAAGAAATGAAATGAAATGAAATGAAATGAAATGAAATAGTTATAATAAATAATATTAAAATCGTTGTTTTGGCTCCATAAGCTGTATGATCCCCCTTAAATGACTACGATGCCCAAGCCCTTCATATTAAATAACAATAACGTATTTGTGGACTAGATAGTGTTTACCAATTTTTTTGAGAATAATTGGGATGATTTCCGCTCTAGAAGATAGCGTTCCCTTGTCGAAGCCAATCGTGATATTATCCCATTGTTTGTGCAACAGCTATCTTCGGGATGAAAATATATACAGTAATTTGGCCTAGTTACCTACTAGAATTATAACTGTCGGAGGAAAAACGCTTAATGTATAATTTGTGCCTAAAGAAGGAAGGAAAGGAAGCTTGTAGTTTAACGTGACCGTTAATCTTGAGATCATGAGCCACGGGACCTCCTTTTTACGTGGAATCCGAACCACAGGACATGGCATTTCACTTCGAAAATCTCACATGCATTGACCAGGAATCGAACCCGGACCGCCTTGGTGAGAGGCATACAGCTAGACCGCTGAGCCACCATGCCCCTGTGCCTAAAGAAAATGATGTTCAGAAAAGAACATGTAGCCTAATATTTCTCTTACATGCATAGGCTAGGCATAGTTATAATCATGATTGATCAATTGATCATGTTCTATATTTTTGAGGATGGTCGCCACTCGTTGCATTTAGTAAGTTATTCTCATGGCTCATTTTAGCAAAACCCCTTATATAATACTTCTTTCTTACGAAGTTTCGTATCAATGGTGCGATTACATTCTGAATCAAGCATTATTGCGTTTGGGTATAGTACGCCTAGCCACCATTTTGAGAGTTTGGAGTCGCTATTATTTTGCTTTAGGAATACGATATCACACATAAGTTTCTATCTTATCACTAATTGTTGTAACTGCAGCTCAAAAGTATAGTGAGTTATTTCTTTTCAAATTAGGAAATGTCAGGATGGCCGTTTCGTGCTATAATCAGACTGATAGATTTATTATTATTGAGTCCTCTCAAGACTTCAGTGGCATTGATAGACTTAATAGCGGTCTATGACACAGTCTGGAAAGACGGAGTACTCTACAAGTTCCTTCAAGTTATCCCATGTACAAAAACTGCAGGACTTCTGAACACGATGTTGAATCAAAGACAATTCCGTGTGTACAAGGGGAAAGATGTAAGCAGCCGAAGTTCGTTGAACAATGGGCTGCCTCATGGGTCGGTTCTGGCTCCCTTGTTGTTTAGTCTGTACAGTGCTGACATGCCAGAGACACTTTCAAGGAAATTCGGATACGCAGACGACTGGGCAATTGCTAGCAGAAAACAAACAGTTGAACAATCGGAAGAGATCTTAACAGAAGAGCTCAAGAAGTAGACACACTACTTTAAAATGTGGGGACTCAAACCAAGCACCAGCAAAACTGAAGTTTGTTGCTTTCATCTAAACAACAAAATAGCTAATAGGGAGCTAAAGTGTTCATGGACAACCAGCATTTGAGACACAATAGATACCCTAAATATCTGTGTGTCACATTGGATAGAACGCTATCTTACAAACAACATCTCCAGAATGTTGCTGCAAAAATAAGAACCCGCAACAACATAATTCACAAGCTATGTGGAACAACTTGGGGATCCTCAGCTGCAACTCTGCGATGCTCAGCTCTAGGTTTGTTGCACTCGACTGCCGAATACTGTGCTCCGTCTGGCTGAATAGTGCTCTATATTTCATATATTTTGAGTATCATTAATTCATTTTTAAACTTCAAGATGGCCGCTGTGCACTATATTCAGTGTAATATTCCTTTCAGTAACGCAAGTGAAAACTTTTATATGAGACTCCGCTGTTGCCCAGATTCGTCTTAATTACATAATGAAACTCTGAATTGTCGATTTTAATGTTGTAACAGTCGACGCTGCCGCCATACTGAATGTATGGAGAGTTTGTTCATATTCTTCAGTCAAACATGTCACATACACTGTCCTACTGTGATAATAATTATCAATAATATTGCTTTTAAGAGTTGAGAGTTGTTTATTTTTATTTTTGATACTTTCAAGATGGTGACTGCGGGTAATGTTCACTCTCACGTTCGTAACAGAGGGTTCTAATTTAAAAATATCTGAATACCAATTGCTCTGAGCATTAATTTATTGTAACATAATTTATGGATTATAATACTTGTATGATTCGCGTGGCCGCAATCTTAAAATTATTACTCTGATAACTTTTGGATTGAACTACTTCCGATTCTTATGTGAAGTTTACTTTTCAAAAACAAAACGGTAGAGATCCGATGATTAGTTTAGACATAATTCGATTTAAGCGTTGCACTTTCAGGTGACTGTCATTTTGTTTTCGTTAAGATGACAATGAGGTACTTTTTACTAGTGTCACTTCTGTACCAAATTTGATTCAATTCGATTTGGTCGTTTTGGAATTGATAGGGGTTGGGTTACAGACACATACACACAGACGCACGAACATTTCCCCGTATAGAGTTCATAGCCTATGTCTACTTTCATGTTTTGCAAAATTTGAAAGAAGGCTAATAGTACATCTTTCAAAGATTACGACAACATTAAAAAGTAATATATAGACCGTCATTTAGGCTACTAAACCAGTGTTACAGTACCTACTGTATCGTCGAGTGGAGAAATTATTGTAAGTCCTATCCTAGATATCTGCGAAACGAGTCAAAAGAGAGATGTAAAGACAAGGTCTTTGTCTTACTTGGTAAACACTTTAAGTTTATCTTAAAATGCACACACAACATTTCTGTATTCCATCAACTGAATGAAAGTATTTTCGTCACGGTGCATTCTAAAGCTCTCATCGCTTTTAAAATGTTATTGTAAAAGACAAACAAAGTCACTTTAAGAAGGATGAATGCTATTATTTCCAGTTGAAGGATTATTTTAAAGTTTCTACTGCAGCTAATTTCACTTTCTATAGTGCCATTGTATTGTGAGAAAACAACACACAGTACTTGGTTTCCACTTTGTGCACCCTAGTTAATTCGAGTCATTCTACTCTTCAGACTGAAAATTTATGCCAATGATCACGTTCAGATGTTATCTCCCTGTTATAGAATTTGACCATAGAATGGCATAACAGAGCGGCATAAGGCACAATATATGACTGGATTGACTACCTGCGCGTTTGTTGACCCGAGTTTCGAATCCTGGCAAAAACAGTGCCCATAATGAGTTGGGTTATCCCCTGGATTTGTCAACACTCACTCCAGATAAATTAGCAGGATTGCTCCTTATTTCAAGAGCCAGTTCGATTTTTTCTTTTTCACTTAGGTGATTGGTTTATAGAGGTCATCGTTCTCTTATGGTAATAATAATAATTATTATAATAATAGGCCTACATTGTTCTGGAACAGATCACTTATTACCGATAAAACCATCATAGGAATCCGGCCAGATATAGTTCATGTGGACAAAGTGTGGCAGAGAACCTTTCCCTGATATCGCAGTGCCCAATTCCCAAAATTTGCAACAAACCTGATGTCAGAAAATCACCAAGTACCTTCCCTTGGCTGAGGAAGTAGGCCTACGGCAAATGTGGAGAACATTTGTCAATTTTACGTATAATTTCTGTGCTTTTTTATGCCAAGCGAAGCATCTCAGCTAACTGCAGTGTTATATTTGTTACAGTAATTGGTGTCCCTCAATCTCTGACATTGTTTCTTGTTTCATTTTTTCATACGGATAAATCTACATTCATGGCATGTTAAAAAACCTTCAACTAGCTACGATTGTGTGAAGCTAAATTTGTCGGTTAGATTTGATTAACGCTCATTTAGTTCCAACGTGCGTCTCAAGGTGCTGGTTGAGGTGGCGTCTAGTGGCCAAGTTCGTTCTAGGTGTCGTTGACGGTAGCATTTGGTAGCAAATGTAGGAATTACTTGAAATTGATCGTCTGCAGTTCTTACCTGAATTACAGCCAATAATACAGCCATTAACATTGGTTTATCAGACAGAATCTAAACACACCCAAAGAGTACACGGGGTTACATGACCGCGTTGTTGCAGCACCTAAACTGAGGAACCAACTAAGCATACGGATAAATCATAACGAAATCAGAAATATTAGGTAGTGCTTTATTACTGCGTAATAGAGGGGGGGGGGATGCGATGATTACGCGGCACAACATGGAGGTGAGGTGAGGGGGGGTGGGGTTAAAATCGACCAAAAATAATTACGTAATGTGTGGCTACGGCCCTTAATTAAATGAATTAAAAATATTGATTTCAAATGCATCGACATTAGTTGATGCTATTATAAGATTTGTTTATAAATTATCGTCATGAGGAAGAGGAAATTCACGATCCAGCTAATTGGTGCTACTTCCGTCGCGAAACGAAGCTTACTGGCACGAATTATATTGTTAGCTTTAGTTTATGGCTGTGAGACAATGTAATGCTTTATTTACCTTGAAAACAGAAACGCTATGCAATGCCAGTGGCACAATTTCTATTCGCAAATACTACAACTAGAGCGGAAGAAGGCATTGGGAAATGAAATATATTAACGTTAATAAATTGAGAAGCGCTGCCTACGTCTTTACATGAGAGCAAAGGATTACCTTCGCCTGAATGAATACGAATGTTTCTCTTTTGTTTGGTGGAGAGCATTGGGAGTATTCCTAAAGCTTGAATGGTAACAAAAAAGGTTAATATTAAACTCAAATAGCTGAAGATAAAATCAACAAAGACAGAGTAAGTGAACCATTATGAAACGGGTATTATAGACGCCTCAGTTCAGAGCTTCTATAAATCTCTAATTAGAGCCTTTAAGATAGTATTGGATTTAGCGAAGATAACGTTCTTAACTGTAAAGTAAATGCTTGTTTGGCTAGCTCTTTACGAGAGCAGAAAAAATCCAACATCGACACCTTCTTAGCGTTCTGGAATCACAATGGGTATAGAAACGTTCTTTTTATGGTGGTTTAAAGCTGTTTTTGTTGTTGTTGCAGCGACTGAAATGATGTCGAAGAGATGTTTTACGAGCCGAAATCGAAGGACTCAGACTGACGTGAATATATGCTAGTCTACCCTTCAAATTCTGACTTCCACGACCGGGATCCAATCCGAGGATCTTAGAAACATGAGGTGGACACTCTACCACAGATCCACTAAAGAAACTAATTAGTTGGGTACAGTTGAAAACAGCCCAGATATGGTGTTAGCTATGTGTCCAATATTTGAGCTACTTGCATATAATTTACATTCACTCATATTGTAAATGTCCTGCTCCACACTGGGCGAACTATTGTAACTACTGGGTACTTTCCACAGTTGGGTGCCAATTAAAATTACTCAAATGAATCTAATACAAATCAATCTTACTGAACTATATAGGAAATTCAGGGTGGCGGGGGTTGAACACCTTAACGAAGTTAATACCAATGATAAGCATTCACACCTAACTATACGTGGAACTTCTTGAAATGAAGAACTAGAAAATCTGGCAAAAACTTAATATATTCTATGAGAATGCAACTAGCAAAGATCCTCGTCATGTAGGTCAACCTGAAACACTCCTTATAATATGTACATGCCAAACATAGTATCACACTCCTATTGAACTAGACGATAATCAAGATATGACGGTATGACGATCACTGGAACTAATGACTCAACTACTTCTGTTCTAGGATAGATCTCCCAAAGGACTACACCTATTTACTGATTGCACTGACAATCTGATTATTTTACTCGCATCCTATATTTACATTTATCCGTTCGAAGATATCGTTCGAGTATTAGATATTATACTCGCCGACTTTGAAATTTTTGAAATGGGTTTGGTATCCGTTATATAGAATTCGCTTCGCACCTCTTTGAATTGTACCTTGAAGCATAGACTTCCTGGTACTCAAATACTAGACTACTTTCTGGAACACATGTTCCCCTGAATCTCGTAAATACATGTGTTCTGACTCCAAATAAGCACTCAGAAAACGAAAACTAGTATGTATCCGAGATCTCGACTTATCAGTCGGCTCCAAGCTATATAAGTGACTAGGTACACAATTTATTAGGCTACATTCCTCAAAAAATACAAGTTCCATCTCAAGCACAAACTCTTTTAGTCACTACCAAACTCTGAACAGAATGGCCGTCTCAAAAGCTAAAACACAAGTAGACAACTCGAAGGCCAAAATACAAGAGACCTAGATCACCGCCATCCATCCGTGATCACATCTCCATCCCCTCCACAGTTCATCACTACGTCACAAGAAAATTCCATCCTGTAATGGCACTAGCCAATTCTATCTGGGCAGCAACCCCGAAGACACTCCCTACTACACAATGATGCCAGTTCAACCCTGCTTTGCACTGTCGTGGCCATCAACGGTCAGCGCCAGGGAAAAGCCAAACTCCATACGTAGCTGGGTTTCTGGCAAAATGTCCCAACGTAGTGTCACATACACACAATGGCTCTGCCTTGTCTCAAGAGACTTACTACATACAATAAAATATTCACTACCTAGCCTAGACTTGGGATCCTTGTACAAATGTTTTACATCTTAAATAACTTAATTAATTAATTGGTGCTGGATAGCATAGCGCAAAAGCTCTAGTAAATTATGACTTACTTTATAATATTATCATATTAAATATATCTCTACATAGTATAAAATAAAGTCCCCGATTCTTGGATGTAACGGGTAATCTCGAGAACCACTGGATGGATTTTGATGCGGGTTTCATCATTCTGTAAAGATTTCTCGAGGAATGTTTCTGTAAAAAAAAGCATTCATTAATAACCAAAGGAAGCCGAGCAGTAACGATACCAGTAAATCGAGTCGAAGAAAACCTACTGTCCGTGCAACTTTTAATCATACGCTGGTTAAACCGTTAAACATATTTAGGCTATATACTATGAGTGTAAGAATTGTTCAGCATGAAAGGTTCAACAAAATAGTCTAGGACAGCATATCTCCATCTTGAGTACATCGCCCTCTATAAGTGTCTTTACGTTCCATTTTTTCCAACAATCTCCTTTCAGTGGAAATTTAAATTACTAGCTTCGGAGCGAGTTTACGAGGTAGCGAGCGAGCCTCTCACCCAAGCATAGGCCAGAATTCAAACTGTCAAGCCGTGTCAAGTTAATATTTCAGAGAAGGGTATATGTGTTTGGGGTTACGCTGATCACCTCGGCTTTCCTGAATTACGCCTGGGACCTCCCGTCCGTACACCTTTTAAGCTTCCGCTGCGTAAACCGTTAGAGATACAGGGCGAAGCAGGGGTAGGTTGCTAGTCCACGCTGAAATGAAATCTCACATGTCCCAAATATGAGGGTTCGATCCATGTGACTTTAGAATGACACAATATGTTCCGTGAGCAGTCCAATAGGACCTCTCACTGAGGACAGGCTGCTGAGAAAAGAAAAGTGTAAAAGAGTGGTTTAATTAATTTGACAAGGAAGTTGACGCCTCCCATGGACATTTAAACTTGCACGAAATTTGCCCTCTATAGAGCTTTGTTGTTATTGTTATTGAACGTTAACATGGATAAGTTTTTAGCTGGGCGACTATTTAGAATTAGCGTGGACACCATAGTGACACTTAGTTCGCACTCGTCGAAGCGTGTGCGATCACCATAAACAAGTGGAAGAAGGTAATTATAATAGGCAAATAAAAATAAAAATAATGGTTCGGTTCTGCGACACCATGACTTTAGGGGCAGATGACCTCGCTATTCCGCCCCTTAAACAACAAAAACAATTTACTAACATCATAACTTTATCTTATATCAAATATTTTAACTAGTGGCTTGGATAATTTGGTCATCAGCCTGTGTACTTGGGTGCATGTATATATGAATCAACGTTTGCCACTTTGGGTGAGTAGTTATCGTGTCGGATTACCAACCCCAAGCTTTCAGGTTAGCTCCTGGCCGTGGTAAGTGTTTTTTTTTTTTTTTTTGAAAGTCGACATAAATCTCGATGCTCATGTCATAGGTTGTTGGCATGTTAAAGAATCCATTTGTATTCAATAGACCGTGTTCATAATGGCAAAATTAATCTCGGGATTTTCCGCCAACACAAAGTTCCACCTTTCTCTACTAGAAAGCGCTATAGTGTCAAGGAGCTTAGATATCTAACCTCCTTGACTTTCATAGCGTTCCAAGGAACCCAAGCAACGACAAAATTCGACATGCAAGATGCCCTCTGGGCACACGGTACCCGAGGCCATACGATGTTATTATTATATGAATCAATTATAAAAATGAAAAAAGTGTTATTGTTGTATCTGTAGTATTGTGTGAGCTTGGAATTGGGGCTAGGTTTGTGAAGGATGATGTGACTAATAGGCGATTACACTCCAGCACATGCAGACGCTCATTAAGAACGACAGCGCCCCAGAGTTAGACCTCTGGAAGTTCTATTGCGTGCTCGTAAATCTACTAAGCCTTGAAAGTGAGAACAGAAGGTTATAAAACACTTTCCTAACGCAATTTTATTTCTCCACAGTTTAAGACACGGGACCAGCGTGTAGCGAGTAAGTAATGGTCCGTGAGATCCCGTGGTGCACGATAAGTAGTGATGGGATCTCCCCAGAGACAAATACAGGAGAAACGGAGTAGGAGATAGAGAGGAGAGGAAAACAGTGAAGAGATGAACTATAATGAATTCTACGTCAATACACATCCGATGATGGAGATTATTAGCCTATGTTATTATTATCAATATTATTATTTTAAGGGGCCTAACAACTAGGTTATCGGCCACTAATGATTTGGATGATAGTTAAAATGAACAATTCGAATAATTCTGTGTTTGGATATGTACATCCCGAATAGGCAGACTCACCAAGTGAGTGCTGTGATTGTGAGTAGAATAGAGGCAACAAGCGTGAGCCACTCATACCCTCAGCCCTGCTCTGTGCTGATATACAGTACATGTCTCCGTTTTACCAAGCCTCCGTAGCTTAGGCGGCAGCACGCCGGCCTTTCACCGCTGGGTCCGTGGTTCAAATCCCGGTCACTCCATGTGAGATCTGTGCTGGACAAAACAGATGCAGACAGTTTTTTCTCCGGGTACTCCGATATTCCCTGTCAAGATTTCATTACAGCAACACTCCCCACTATCATTTCATTCATCTGTCATTCATTGATTCAGGGGAGTACGTCAGTCCTCGGCAGCCGGCACAGTTCATATCCTAGCCGCTAGATGGGGGCTTCATTCATTCCATTCCTGACCCGGTCGGAGACTGGAAACAGGCTGTGGATTTTCATTTTCTCCGTTTTACCGTTTAATCTATCAGCAATCAGGTGGGAAGGAATGAGCTCGCTTTTAGTGGTGATTTCACAAAACCAAATCAAATTTCGGTGACTGCACAGGATCCAAGCAATCTTGCATTGTCACTCACTATTATACTAAGTTGTTATTGTGTTCATTATGCAAAATAGAGATAAAGTAAAGTTTTGAAGCCATTTTTTCAGCGTTGCCTGTAAACACTGTCAGTTGTAACTCTTCAGTTGGTCAACAAAAATTCTCCCAATGATGATGATGATGATAATTGTTGTTTTGAGGGGCCTAAAAAATCGCCCAATGACTGGGCGGGGTACAATGTACCTATAATATTATATGAACAATAAGTAAATATACATGTATTAATCATGATCACTATTAGAATGGGGCAAGTTTTTTTGAGTGGGCAGGCGAGAGGGTAGCAGTGGCTACGACTAGCAGCTCCACTAAGATAAGTAACCATATTGCATAATATAATAGTATATACTGTAATTGTATTTATTATATTGCATTGTTCTATTAACAATAATAATAATAATAATAATAATCATCATTACGTAATTCACGAACATGGTATAACGAGATTTAAACTGCGAATCAAAATATAAACACCAATTGAACGCACTACAACATTTATGTAGTTTGATAACATTGTATATAATGGCCACTTGAAGGTCCAAACACGTAATACTAAAAAATTCCCCATTATAATAGTGATCATGTAATTTTTTCGAGCTACAACTGACCAAATAGGGATAGCCAATGTAAACTCCTTGATATTTTGTTACTGCTTGACTATTAAGACGAAATAGTTTCGCTTTCGATCTGAATCTAGGTGGAACTGGAATTCCAGATGCTTTATAGATACTTGTGGTAAGGAAGAATGCTAACTGTAGACGTGACTCAAGAACCTGGCAGGCGGGTACTCTTACATCTCTTCCTCCCACATACAAGAGGATGACCTGTCTGGAATGGCACACATTTCTAAATACCACTTGCTACCGAAAGTAAATAAAAACTTTCGGATCACTCTCGCCAAGATTTTCAACTGCTACTTTAATAAAATATACAATGGATTCATATTAGTGGACGTTGTTTATTTGATAATAAGAAATGAAAGTACTTCACCCATTCTTGAGTGAATGTTTGGAGAGAAGAAAAGAATTCTGATACGTTGTGAGACTGATGAACAATAGCTCAACTCATCATTGTGTTCAAAGTCACTCCAGATTGTTGACAGTTAGACTACATTGAACTGAAATATTTCTTTCCCGGAATGAATACATCTTTGTGTTAGGTAAAGGTGGTACCGCTATACCAGGCGTGGCCAACAGATTGATCGCAATTAACCCGTCAATATTTAATTCTGGGAATTTCGTTAAATATTTACCTTCCACGTGATGAGACCTAACTCAAAGTGCATTGTTGGGAAATTGACGTAATAAAATTCGCTCTAAAATTGCAACAGTCAATTGCGGAAAGAACATTTAGTGACAGTATATGAAGATGTGGAAGGTTGCCAATGGAGGCAGCAATATGAGCTTCGAAGGGCTGGAATAAGAACAGTGCAGTGATATGAACCCAAAAGTGTGCTATAAAATTAGCTCTGCACAGTCAAAAGAGGTTGATATTGAGAAGAAGAGGAAGGAGAAGAAGAAGAAGTATGAATCTACGAAAAGTTTTAAATCAAATGTAAACTGTGTGCCACCAAAGTTATTGGACATGTGATAGTTGTCAGAGGAAATATTCGAACTTTTTTGTAAGTTGTAGGTGTTTCTAACAAAGTACTGTATTTTATAGTGCAGCTATATTGACTGTATGCGTTTCTCTGCACATTGTAAATTATTTTTAAAGATTTTGTCGGTTTGTCAATATTACAAAATACAATAACTGCAGGATATTCAAAAATTCAATATATATTTTTCTAGAAGATACTAAGCATTAAGGCAGACCTTTTTTCGTTAATGAATCTCATAGGGTGGTAATTGAATAATTTCAAGTGTTCCGATCGATTTTTCAAAAAGTCCTAATTTGACCATTTTGATGAATATGATGCAGGATACTCGTACGTTTTACCATCATTCATCCAATTTATGAAACAAAAATCTGTAAATTTTGTAATGTAATGCCACTATCCAATTAACCCCTCCGATTTTAACAAGCTTAGTTTTAATGGAGCAATTTGGATATAACTTAGGGTAATTTAAATAACATTGAAAATTACGATTAATTACAGTTAATATACAGTACAATTTTGTATTTTTATCTATTGTTATTTACAAACTTTAATATAAATTTAAGTTCTTGCGGACGAATAATTACAATGAAATCAGACTGCATATTATAGTTCCATAGCAACATATCAAGCACATAGACCACACATGAAACTGTTACTTTCCTTCGGCTCCAACACATCGTTCATGATACCATGATCTGCAGCATTGTCAACGAATCCATTCCGCCTTTATTTACTGATAGCTGTGAATAATTTCTCAGGTTACATAGTGCACAAGTGTGGTCCTTTTCTGAACATTTATTTGGAACTTGCCTTTGATCTTATACATGACTAAAAGTGGTTCACAAATACCCGTATTTGAGCAATAACGTGAACATAATAACATAAGAAAACAACGGGCGTAGTAACACTGACAAAACATTTATGGCCAATCATTGTCGAGTAAACAATAGCCTACGTACCGGTACGGTATTATAGCGTTTCAAAACTGCCCTCAGTCAATTCTCTAGTTGAAAATTTACAATGAGATAATGTAGCCTCTAAAAATTAGTGTGTTTCAAGAAACAAATTATAAAACTAAACTAAATTTAGATTTAAATTTAACATTGTCATACACGTGTAGCTGAAGGAAACAAGTAGTTCCGTGAAGAACTATACAGCCTATTTTCATATATCCTATTTATGTTAATTGCCTCTATCAACATATACAATTTCAGTTTAATTGCTGTAATAGATTCGTAGATATTGAGTACCGTCTAAATATTTCGGATGATCGCCATGTTGGATTTTTATATATGTAGTACTTAGAGTTATGTACTATTACATGATGATTATTGTGTAGGTGTAGTATTCAAACTGCAATCCCATGATAATTGAGGAAGCGTGCAAGTTGTCGAGAACACGGACCTGAGACCTTAATCGAGACCTTTAACACATGGTGAACTAGATGGAGCACCGACCATCCAATGACTACACTTTTCGAGTAGAGGTTGTAAAATAAAATAAAATTTAATATCAAAAACAAGACATTGCAAAAGGGGACGTGAGGAGTGCATGAAATGGTAAGATGAGGGATGATGGGCCAGTAATAAAATATGTACATGGTATTATAAAACAGTAAAACAATAAAACGTAAAACACACAATAAAGATCTATAAAAGGAGAATGTCGACGACGAGGAGAATGCCTAAGTCGCTGGAGATCGTTTAGTAGAGGGGAAGAAATTAACGATAGTGTTAATAGTGCGTTTCGTTCCACCACAGGCTGACTACTAGAATGTAGTCAGAAGCATCATTCTTAGAAGCACATGAAATCGTGTCTCCCACGAACTGTCTATCCGACCACCCTTACATTAAACTGTATGTCACGCCAAGTAACCCAAAGAAACAACCAACAACAGCAACGACCCTTAAATGACCCGTCAATAAACACAGAATAATTACACAACTTCACAAGGCGCTACACTTCACATGACATGCCGTGACATACAAACTCAACAAATAAACATAGATCAGTTCAGTTAAATTTAAAACAAGCAAATCCCAAATGAAGATAAAACCAAACGATTTCATGAACTGGTAGAATAAAACTTCTTTCGAACGAAAGCACAAGGTTCAGTTACCTTGCGGGATGCCAAATAAGCGTCAATTGCAGTCCCGGGCACGTACAACGAACACACATTCCATCATCTCGGAAGAGTAACCAATACACCTGATTTAATAACGTAATGGGATCACGCATTGCTTGCTGACTGAAGGTCACAACAAAACAGAACAACACTAAACATGACCCTCGACCTTCAGTCAAATTCCCACTTAAACAAACGACATAAACCCAACCCTTAATATCAAGACTAGAACCGTGATTGTAAATGAAACATATTTCTGAAACATACAAAGATAATGCTTGCCCAGTCTCCAAGGATAAAAATAAAACCTAATTGGCCATCCTTGGAGTGCACGAATGACAAGCATAAAAAAACAAACCCATAATTAAAATCGCGAACTAACCTCAAGAATACCAGTCCCTAAAGGTCCCTGAAAGATCCCATACTCTTGCAAGGGGTTAGGAACTGGTAAGAAACATCTCCCATAAATACAATCGCGTTTCACAACATAAAACAAACGCAAGTAACACGCACTAAAATAAAACTCGACTTGATACGGAAAAGAAACAACAACAACAAGCACCCATTTAAATTAATAAACCCCAAAACAAGCAATTTGATTCTCCACTACGTGCATATATAAACAAACTGGGGACAAAATAAACACCAAATGACTTCATAGAAAAACACGAACGGTCTCCAGTTTAACCCTACATTAGCAGGTTGAATTAAGGAACACTGAAACTTGGGGAAAATGCATTGAATAATGATCTTCTTCAAAACACGATTATACAGAGCTACAAAGGCAACATTTCACTTAGCTGAGACTCCGAGACGTTCTGGAAGATCTCTGATGATATTTCATTTAATAATTATCTCATATGACAAGAAATCTCCACTGCTAGGCAGAGTCCTGAATCCCGCCATGTTTCCTCAGCGTTTATAACCTCGAAGATCAATAGGAATTAACACGTAACATTTTCAATAGAATAGTCGGCAGTAGGCATTATGTCGGCTCAACATCTTATCCGTCTCCTTGTCATAACAATTTCGTCGCGATAACAATCGCCGAAGGCGTGTTTCTTAGACAAGGATTAGTTCTCCAACGCGGGCGCATTCCTTTTTCAGACGTGCGGAAATTACGATCTCTTAGATGTATTACTAGAGACCGCTAGATGGAAACAACGTCGAACAGATCTTAAAATTGTACCGGCTCAATAATAATAATAATAATATCGTATGGCCTCGGATGCCGGGTGCCAGCTTTGTAATTTGACACCCAGAGGGTAGCTTGCATGTCGAATTTCGTTGTTCCTTGAATCACTATGAAAGTCAAGGAGGTTAGATATCTAAGCTCCTTGAACACTATAGCGCTTTCTAGTAGAGAAATGAGGAAACGATTAGGACACAAGATATGAAAATCAGATTTTAATACACACATCAAAAAAAGTTTTGCATCACCTCGGTTCCCAGATCTCCGGCATATAGACGTTGACTGTGTATATTGTATCAAAGATACAGTCCCTTTGACTGTTCATAGATGTCACTAAAACTGCTCAAAGATGTAAACAACCATGCATGAGCAGGGCCTATTAGACGGAGGGGGTACGACAGCCGATCAGTTCCAGTCATTCCACCAGGACGAAGGTACGCTGCTCATGTTGTCTGTAGTTCTACCATGCCTAGAAGGTCAATACCGCAGTTCGATCGCGTCCGCATTGTTACTTTGTGTCAAGAAGGGCTCTCAACAAGGGAAGTTTCCAGGCGTCTCAGAGTGAACCAAAGCGATGTTGTTCGGACATGGAGGAGGTACAGAGATGCAGGAACTGTCGATGACAGGCCTCGCTCAGGCCGCCCAAGGGCTACTACTGTAGTGGATGACCGCTACTTACGGATTGCCGCTCGGAGGAACCCTGACAGCAATGCCACCATGTTGAATAATGCGTTTCGTTCAGCCACAGGACGTCGTGTTTCAACTCAAACTGTGCGCAATAGGCTGCATGATGCGCAACTTCACTCCCGACGTCCATGGCGAGGTCCAGCTTTGCAACCCCGACACCATGCAGCGCGGTACAGATAGGCCCAACAACATGCTGAATGGACCCCACAGAATTGGCATCACGTTCTCTTCACCGATGAGTGTCGCATATGCCTTCAACCAGACAATCGTCGGAGACGTGTTTGGAGGCACCCTGGTCAGGCTGAACGTCTTAGACACACTGTCCAGCGAGTGCAGCAAGGTGGTGGTTCCCTGATGTTTTGGGGTGGCATTATGTGGGGCCGACGTACGCCACTGGTGGTCATGGAAGGCTCCGAAACGGCTTTACGATACCTGAATGACATCCTCCGACCCATAGTGCACCCATATCGGCAGAATATTGGAGAGGCATTTGTCTTCATGGACGACAATTCTCGACCTCATCGTGCACATCTTGTGAATGCGTTCCTTCAAGATAACGACATCGCTCGACTACAGTGGCCAGCATGTTCGCCAGACATGAACCCTATCGATCATGCCTGGGATATGTTGAAAAGGGCTGTTTATGGACGTCTTGACCCACCAACCACTCTGAGAGATTTACGCCGAATTGTCGTTGAGGAGTGGGACAATTTGGACCAACAGTGTCTTGATGAACTTGTGGATAGTATGCCACGACGAATACAGGCATGCATCAATGCAAGAGGACGTGCTACTGGGTATTAGAGGTAGTGGTGTGTACTGCAATCTGGACCACAAATGCTGAAAGTCTAGCTGTATGATGGTACAACATGCAATGTGTGGGTCTCATGAGCAATAAAACGAGCTGAAATGTTGTTTGTGTTGATCTCTATTCCCTTTGTATTTAAAGGTTCCGGAACTCTTGGAACCGAGGTGATGCAAAACTTTTTTTGATGTGTGTATTTCCTACAGCTGGCATCTTGTGTTTATGAAAGCAATTGAAATAAATTAGATGCCAGTGGATTAAAATTTTTATAAGCATTTACCGTACCAAGTTTTACTGCACTCGGATGGTTAAATCACGAGAAACATCCATTTCAATATTTATATTTCGCGTCGCCGCCATGTTGGATTTGTGCTCACCACGTAATTGAAAGTCTCGTAGGTGAACTTATGTTCATGGCCTCTATCGACACATAAAATGTCAGTGTGATTGCTATCATAGCTTAGTAGATATTGAGAAACGTCTAAGTATTTCAGTTGGTTGCCATGTTGGATTTTTATATATGTAGGCCATAGAGTCATGTACTATTATATGACGATTTCTGCATAGTTTGATTATTCAAATGTTCACTTCGCTCGCATGATTAATACACGAAATATAAAACTTAATTTTATGTTATGTGATCAATTGAACTCAATTAGAAACCAGTGCATTACAATGTGTTTAAACATATGCTGTACCAAGTTTCATTGCATTTGGATGGTTAAATCGCGAGAAAAGTCTATTTAAAAGTATACATTTTTCCTGGCCACCATGTTCGTTTTGTAGTTAACAGGTTTTTGAATGTTTCATAGGTGACATTTTAGTAGTGCCCTTTATCACCGTACAAAATGTCAGGGTGATATCAGTTATAGTTTCGGAGATATAGAATGCCGGTGAAATATTTCGCACAGCCGCCATGTTGGATTGGTGAGACTAAATTAAATTTAAAGGGCACAGTCGGGGTCGGCCAAAATTGTACTATGACCTTACTGAGTTTCATTGAAATCGCCCCAACCGTTTAGAAGTTATTAGGGGACCAACACACACACATACGCACACACGGACAAAAAGTGATCTCATAAGCCTATTTTTCTATAAAATGAAAATAGGCTAACAATCGAGTACTAAATTCATCAACACTGAGTTTCATAGAAGTCATGATATTTAACAGTGCACATTGTGCATGCAGTAAGGTGGGCTTCATGACAATCTGTTGGAGAGAGAGGATTACAAAATGTATCTATGCCACTAATATTCGTCTACCGGCCAGCACTAGTCCATGATTTAATATCAAGGAATGTTTACTGAGGACAGAGTATAGAAACCTCACGTCACGTCCCTATGGACTGAAGCCAACTCTTAATGAGGTCATCCCCAGCATTAGACCTTGCTCACTGCGTGGAGTAGTTCCAGGGGGGTATATTAATTACTCGCTACCCCTGGAATTGATCTTCCAGAAGAACTCATTAGGCATGATGAGCAAGTCCAAGTTTACCACGTCACATCATAAACGAAGTTTAGTTCAAAGCACCTGAGTGGAGTTATAACTTCAGTTTGAGGCGAAAACTCTCGCTTGCCCTCTTCTCTTCTCAAGAGGGTGTGGCTACAGATTTTCTGGTCCTAATGAGGACGCTGTTTTGTCCTTAAATACAAGCATTAATTGCTATTTAAGTGGGGATCCAAGTCAAGCTATTTCATATTTCTTTAAATATAACCTTAAAGCTCTGGATATCCACCTCCAAAGTCAAGCAATCGAGGACAATGACGTGTCCCATGAGTGTCTCATGTGGGAAATCCAAATGTATTTTTCAGCAAGCACGGGAGCCATGCTTATTCTTTAAACGATTATTTATTTATGTATTTATTTATCGTATGGCTTCTAGTGCCGGGAGTGTCCGAGGACATGTTTGGCTCGGCAGAGGCTGTAGCTGCTTCAAGCGGATACCCATAGGGTGAGCTACAAGTTCCATTCAATTTCAAGTAGTTCCAACTTTTGCTACCAGATGTCACTGATACCTAGTGGTGAACGTTGGAACTATGATAGAGAGTTCCAACGAAATCTAACCTAGAAATTTAGCTTCACACAAGTTTAGTCTGTGGAAGGATCTTTTACATGCCATAAATCTATGACATGGGACCACCGGCTTTACTTCCCCTCCGAAGAAAGGCATACTGGAGGATTTTAACGCTCTTAAAAAATCTGACGACTTCGGCCGGGTTTGAATCCGCTATCTTGGGCACAGCAGTTCAGCATGCTACCAACTACGCCACCGAAGCCGATAAATTCCTTCATTATGTTGATATGCATTTTTCAGTGCTGCCTTTGTAAATGAAATTTCAATGCTTAACAGATGGCCAACAAATTGCAATGGATGTTGCTACTGTGCCCCTTTAGCAAGAAATATGCAGATCACAGTATACCAGCGTAGCTCAATTCGGGATTTTCGGGGCAGTGGTAAGTTCACCCACTCTGTGACTCACATATTTTGGATTAATTAGAGGATACACTTGCAAAAATAACAACAAAATCAACTCCTATTTTAACACATTTAATTAATAAAAAATTATGGCGCTACAAACAATTAAACAATTAAATTACTGACCCATAATCATCTACTTGTTCCAAATGAACAAGGAATAACATAAGAATAAAACAAATATTGTATTAAAACATATGGTTTCCATATAAACCAACAATTCCTAATTATTTTTACTTCCATAAAGCATCAACTGTAAGTTTCATATAACTCCGAGCTCTTTTGGCTCAATGCTTTCTATAATAATGGTGTCATTCTTTGTACACCTCCAATACTATTTTTTCTATTTTCTTAATCATCAAAACAAATGTATAATTACATTTAAAATTACATGTTAATTATCTAACTCAATATTTGGGCATTTCACAAGTTTTCAGCTTTTATCATCTCTCTCTAGTTTTACAAATACATCAAGGTAATCAGGAAATTACTTGTGTACTCCAGAGTATGAAGATACTTGACACAGTCAAAAAAACTATGGTCACTCCCGGAACCTAGTTGCCTTCAATTAACTCATTGAATCCTACTTCCATACAACATTACAATAGGGATTGTTATTTATCTCATATGTCTTATAAGACCATTATCACATAAAAAAAACTACGATCTGAACAGGCAAGCGGAAATATCAATCTACAAGGAACTCGGTTCAACGCCCGGGTCGTTAACAACTTTAAACACTCCTGGTGTATTCATTACTCCTTACAAGACGGCCTTCAGACACCCCTCCTACTCCAAGGGTCTGACCGTGATACTTGAGAGTTATTTATGACTATGCGGGAACCCTCCCGTCTAGTCTAAGCTAGAGCTCTCTTTAATGCTTTTACAAACAGCTTTTCGTTCATTCTCAATTCTTTGGGGAGACCTGGCATTCTACTCCTCGTTTAAATTCAACAATATTATGGGGCTCAATAACCCACATTCGTAATCTTGGCATTTATTAATTATGAAAGGTCCTCATTGATTGGGGAAGAGTATACACATTCTACGACGAGGAAACAAGGGGCTTTAACAATAAGAAGATTCTGAGTTCGAATCTCTTCACATGCCTCGGGAACCATTCCCATATAGAGGACTATACAAAATGCGATTTAGGGTCAGCCTATAGCTTATAAGACCTACGCTCAATACCATACATTTGCTCCTTTTCAATACAACATACACAATGGCCTCGTGATACTACGTCACAAATAGAGGACTTACACCAATTCTCAATTCGCTACAATCAACTACCTCTCATAAGTAATTTACCAAGTACATTAACTTTTACGCGTTCCTAGCGTGACATTTTAATTTAATTGCGCTCTTTTGCGCTATACTTTATTTTAAGCCTAGCGTCATCCAAAGAACTGATAATATCATATTAACAATTGATACACATCTCAATTTTTATATTATTCTTTTCCTTTGACAATAACTTTCTCTCTTTTTAAGAACATGCATTTGAACAACATGTCTATACTTTTTATTAAGGCTCTAACGCTATTATGTTCACATCAATTAATTTGATCTTTATTTAATATTTCCTTACTTGATTATTATTATTATTATTATTATTTCATATCTTCATTCTTTACACAAGCTCAAAAGCTATTTCTTTCATATAACTCAAATTTACTTTTATTTAAATATCTTTCATGATAATTATTAATATTTCGCTTGCTCTTATGACATTCGTCAAATACACTGACATTTTTATTCATATATTTCATCTACTGGATTTATTCTTTTACATAATTATTTATAGTTTCTCAAATTTCTATTATTGTTCAGACCGCGTTTTCGTTTATTCAGTATTTATTTATTTAAACACATCCCTTTTACTCAAAAACTCCGGTGGATTTGTACACAATCATTTCCCGACACCAAAATATAATGAAATTCATTACTCACATGTTTTTAAGGTCGTCTCATGACCTTTATCCTTGTGCGGTGTTTCATTTTGGCCCACTTTTCAACTTACTCCATATTGTAGAAATTCATCTCATGTACAAACACTTCTTGACACTTATTCAATACACTTAACATTGACAACATTTTTAATACACTGGTGTATCCCTTTAGAACACACAATAAACACTAAAAAATATTATTTTTAACACACAATCTTGATAGATTTACACTTCACAACTCTTGATAACTAGGCCGTATTTTCCTAGCCTATCACACGTGACCTCTTAATCTCCCGTTTCCAAGGGTGAAATTTATTCAATGTCGGCTTCCTATCCTGCAGAATACGAAAGTCTCGAAACATCTACTTTCCCTGGAATCCTAATTCTTCGAATCCTATTCTGGATGACCGGCTATTTCTCTAGCTTGAACGGCTTCTTTTTTAGATCTAGTTTATCGATCCTAGTAAAAGTCTGTTCGGATCGAGGTCCCCTCGATAACTTATCGATGATCGATGGATTTATTTTATAGCAGCTAGTACTTCTCGAGTCTAGTGCTTTAGAATAGTTCGTCTGCTTTCTGGAGATAATGTCTATAGTCTCCGTTCTTCTTTATTTATTTAGTTCTCGCACTCCTACTTTTCTGAAATACGTTGCTAACCTTACTCTGTTTTTCCTTATTTGAGTTCTTTAAATTAGATAACTGTTTATCTTCCTATTACGGTACTTCCGTACGTTATGATTTTTTCGGTCGTTTATTTAAAGACCTATCGCCTTAAGTCCAACGTTCGCAGCCTGCTCTGACTATATCTTACGAACTTTTCACTGTAAACTTGTGTACTGTCAGACCTAAAATCCAGTAACTAGGATTTTCCTAATTTTTTCAACACGGCGATACTTTAATATTTCTTCTTTACAACTCCTTATGGAGGCACGCAAGTTATTAATACTGCGACGCCCGTGGCTATCGGATATTAATTTTGCGGTGTAATACAGCGTTTCTCCCCTCAAGGAGTACTGGTAAACTGTCTTCGGTGTGAAGCAGAGTAACGCCCCACACGGCTGTCTGAATACTGAAGCGTAGCAACGCCCCCCCTCGGGCTGTTTGGAACTGCTTGTACTGATGCGTAGTAACACCCCCTCACGGGTTGTCAGAATAACTGCATGTTTGGCTTGGTGATGCCAGGAGCTTTATACTCTTTCGCTACAAAAAGATAAGACTCTAGCCCTTTCCGTGCCCAACTTTTAAAATAATGGTTGCACCATTATAAAAATTATACCTTCAAAAAGGTCGTCTTCTCAATGTTAAATAATCTCATTGCGCATAAGAATCGATCGTGCAATTCGGAGATATTAATTAATTTCTCGTCCTCAACTGTGTGGGTGTTGCTGTTCATTTGCATTCTCCCCTCTCCACAGGCCGTGGTAAATCCCCTATGACGTCTACTTGCGTTTGCAGTTTTCTCCTGTGCAATTATTAAAGGGTTTTTCTTTACACAAAAATCTCTAATTCGAAATGATTCACCGTACTGTAGTTGTTTACTTATTTTTATACTCGTAAACGGGTTAAATTTAATTATTCCTCTTCTGGCGCATAAGCGGTGTTGTCGTTTTCAAGCAAGCTCAGCTCGATTTCCGAGTCAGGCTTCCTTGTCTAACAGCCGAAATTTTCCACTCGGTTATTAATACTCATGACCAGCTCCTTCTGAATGTCAAGAGGGGTGATCTCATCTCTCGAACACCTGGCTCGCGCTGCTTGCACAATGTTAGGCTAGAATCCTGGCTTGATCTTTCTCTATGTTACAGTAGAAACTGTACGTTTCTTTCATTTCTTCCCCAAATACATGGATTCGACCTCCTTGGACCCTATGGCACATGGGTTCATCTCTCCCCTCCTTAGGTAAATAAATTTTCGAAAAATTTTGAGGAAATTTATTTCAATTAATCTTATCTTTCTTTATTCGTCGAAGCCATCATAACGTTGTCCGTATCTTCTGTTGTTTTTATTTCTTTAAAGTCGTATCCGGTAATTGTGTAGGTCGGGTATGCTCTGTCCCTACCCTTTTTTTTCCTTTATTTGTCTGGACTATAAGTCCCCAGAACCTCATTCTTCCTTACGGGTTTGGTCTATCCCTACCCGTTTCCTTATTTCATCATTCTCCTTTCTTAAATTGAAATTTTCTTCTTCAATAAACTCAATTATTTCTTTGATTTCCCAATACAATTTCTCCAATTCGCATTCGCACTCGGATGCTTGAGCTCTATTTTCTTTTTCTATCTCCTTTTCGTTCCTATCAAAAGTGGATTTTTCATCTCTAAATGTTTCCATAACCAGGGCTTGTTCATTTGCTTCATCGAAATCTTCGGGAGGGTAATATAATTTCAAATTTGCTGAATTCATGGTCACTTCGTGATCCGTTTCACAGTGCCTAATTCTATATGCGTTATTCCTCAAATCTCTGATTATTTGATACGGTCCGTGGTACATTTTCTGGAACTTCTTGTACACACGGTTCCCTGGATCCGAAATGGCTGGTCTTTTTACTAACACCATTTCTCCTGCTAATAATGGTCGATGATACCTCTTATGCCTATTTCTTCTTTGCCTCCTGTCGGCTTGAGCATTTAGATGCTCAAAGGCTCTTCTAATACGTACATCTCTTCCAGGCTGAGCGTCTGCTGGCCTAGGAATTACCAGACTCCAAGGTCTCTCTGGTTGCTCATTCCGATGTAACGTTATGGGTATCTCTCCCGTGGATTCATGGATTGTATTATTTATACAAAATTCGATAATATCCAAGATATCTATCCACTTCCAATTTTCTTCGGCACAGTATATTCTACAGTACTTGGCCGTCTCCCTCATAACTCTTTCTACAGAATTTGCCTCAGGATGGCGAATACTTGACAAAATCTGACGTATTCCAAGTCTTTCTAATTCTCGTCTGAACTCTACACTGGTGAAACAACTGCCGTGATCCGACAACAAATTCTCAGGTTTTCCCAGAATCGGTATCACTTTTTCTTTTAGTCGCTTTTAACACATGTTTGGTACTAGTCTTCTGTATGGGAGCAAGGACAACCATTTTAGTGAAGACATCCATAGCCACCATTATGTGTCGATTTCCTCTTCTTGCCTTTGGCAAAGGTCCGAAGTTATCAATAGATATGATTTGACCTGGCCTTTCGGGCAACAATGGTATAGGCTTCTGTCTCATCAGAAATGCATTAGGTTTGATCCTTTGACATAAATCACATGTCTTTAACGTGTCCCTTACAGTTTCTCTCAGTCTCGGCCATACAAATGCTTCTTTCAGCATCGAGACTGTCTTGTCGACTCCCATATGTCCGAACGATCTATGGGCTAACCATACTATTTTCCTCTGCAAAATTGCAGGTACAACAATCCTTAATTTGGTATGGTCAGAGTCCACAAACTTATATAATAATCCATTATAAAACGTGTAGTCTTGAGCTATCTTATTAGCTTCCGTGTACGCTGGTGTTCCCCTTATCAAGCTTCCCTCCAGGAAAGATATGAGCATGTTCATCCATGGATCCTCACGTTGCCGTTGACTAATGCTCCTTAACTCATTAAGAGTACGCTGATCTCTGTCTTCCAAATCTATAGCCATTACTTCCTCTTCTATGGACTCTGGCTGTCTACTTAAGTAGTCTGGAACTATATTTTCCTTTCCTGGGCAGTATTCTATCTTGACATCAAACTGTTGAATGTATAAAGCCCAACGCATCAACCTTTGACTGGATAAATCAGTCTTCATCAAAAAGGTTAAGGCTTTATGATCCGTTCTTAGAATGACCTGAAACCCATATACGATCTTCCGCCAATATTGCAACGCGTGCAGTATCGCTAACAGCTCGATTTCGCTGATCGTATAATTTTTCTCGTGTGGTTTCAGTCTCCGACTTGTGAAAGCTAGATAAATTTTCTTATCAGGGTTTTCCGGGTTTTCCTGATATAGCATTGCCCCTATTCCAATCTGGGATGCGTCTGTTTGAATTATAAATTTCTGATTAAAATCAGGATATCCTAGCTTCACGTAATTTAAGAGCATTTCCTTGGCCTCCACGAATGCTTTTTCTGTTTCCTCCGTCCATTTCCACTTGCCCCCCTTCTTCAGAAGGTCCTGTAGTGGTGCAACAGTTTTTGTGTATGATGGACAATGTCCTGAGAAGAAACCAATCAATCCCAAAAACTGGCGAACGTTCTTTACTTTCAAAGGCCTTGGAAAATCCCTTATCGATTCCAATTTGCACGGATTTGGTTTAACACCATCCTTGTCAATCACATGCCCTTAAAATGTTACTTGTCTTTGACAAAAATTTGACTTCTTTAAATTTATTTTAAAATTAGCCTTCCTTAAATCTTCCAAGAGTTTCTTCAGCTTTTCTAAATGTTCCTCAATATTCTCCGAGGTAAGCAAAATATCATCCACATAACGGATAGTGCACTCTTTCACTTCCTCTGACAGGTTTCGATCAAGCGCTCTTATTAATGCAGATCATGCGGTCTTCAATCCAAACGGACATCTCCTAAAACAATAGGTTTGTTGGTCGAACTGAAATCCAGTCAACAAGCTGGTTTTGTCATCCAGTTCGAGATGATGATACAAAGAAGTCATGTCAATATTTGTGAAAATCTTCTTGCCTTTGAACTTCCTCAGTATTTCTTTTATGGGTGGTGCCGAATCATTTTCTGGTATGATTTTTGCATTTAGATTTCTGGCATCTAGACACACCCTTACTGAGCCATCCGGTTTACTCACAATCACTAATGGACTAACATATGGTGTCGCCATCTTTTCTATAACACCTGCATTCATCATCTCCTGCAGTGTTTTCTTAGTATGTGGGTAATGTTTTTCCGCAACCGGGTATGGTTTTTGTCTGAACGGTGCCCAATCATTGACTTGGAACGCATATTTAAAATTTTCAATCTTCCCTGGCTTGGAATCAAATACGTCCTTAAAATTCAATAATAATTTCTTTAATTGTTCCTTATTTTCGAGGTTAACTTTGGCTTCCTCTACTTTTCCTGACAGGTTGGTCTCAAACTCAGTTTCCAAATCATCTTCGAGTTCTATGTTGAGGACTTCAAATATCCTTTCTAGGTCCTTATAACCTTCCTCAATCACTTCTTCCATATGACATACCTGTTCTCCTATTTTCGCATCCTGTTCCTGTAGGTTAATGTTTTGTTCATCCACATCCTCTCTTTGAATTCTAATGCAGTTTTGCGCTAGATCTATAATGACCTTGTTCTCACGGATAAAATCAATACCTAATATGACATTATACGGTAATTGATTTACCAGCAAAAAGCACTGCGAAATTTCAGCGTTACCCATGATCAGATCGATATATACCTGAAATTTACATGTTAAAGATTTTTCAGGGATAATCCCCTTAATCTTTACACTTGATGTGGGAATCTTTAATACTCGGCCCCTTATTTCCAGTTCATTTAGAAGGGTTTGTGTAATTAGGCTTATTGTGGATCCGGTATCAATTAATGCTCTGACCAGTAATCCTTCTATCCTTAGCATAATTATAGGTAGTTCTCTTTTAACAGGTGGGATTCCTTCCACATCCTCGTTAATTAGCTCATCTGGTCTGGCTATCCAATTCACAATTTCTACCTCCTCCCAGTTCCTGGTATGTTTCCACTTTTGACAATTTAAATTTGGAGTTTTTTTTTATCCTGAGGGCTTCCTTTCCCCTCATTCTTTAATTGAGCTTGTAGTTCCAAGCTTTGAGCTCCGTCTAGTCGGTCGGGTGATTTCCGGTTCTTGATTGCCTCACTCCAACGGATTTTTTGCCTATCAGGTTCATCTGGTCATCGTTCATGTAACGAAGACTTTCCTGATATCTTTCTTCTATTTCGGCCCGATATTCATCATCCCTATCCTCTGGCCTTACATTCCTTCTGGGATAATTCTCCCATTTCTTTCTGTTTTCTTGCCTTTGATGGTTATTGTTATAGGGTCGGCTCTCTTGTTGCCTATAACCCGTATTCCTAGGATTTCTTCCTCGATATCCTCCTCTGTAATATGGCTGTATCCCTCTAGGCTCCTGGTGCCCATACTCTCGACCCAGTCCCTGAGTATCAGTGCTAGTGGACTGATCTCTGGTCGATGGTTTTTCTCTGGTTTCCTGACTGCTGGCCATGTGTACTTGCTCAGTCTGTCTTTGATGCCTAGGAGTTACGTGCGAAGTCGTCATATCTAATTGACGTAATACACTCTCCACTTCCACAGCACTTCTGGCTTTGGATGAGATTAACAGCCTCTGAATCTCATACGGAAGTTGTCTTGCAATGGCGGCACACAGGTCGTTCTCTGCCGGAGCAATGTCAAGTTCGCGGAATTTACATAACTGAGCGGTGAAAAATTCCGAGTATTTAGTAGGTGCATTCGTGCTGTACTTCCTAGAGTACAGATCTAGCCTTAAATTCTCTTGGACGTCTGCTGCCCAATATCGTTTTAAAAATGCTTCCCTAAAGCCTTCCACCGTATCAAAGGTGTACCTGAAGCTTCTGAACCAGGTGTGACAATCACCTGCCAACAGCTTTTCAATAGCTCTCAGTCTCCGATCCTGAGGAACTTTCATTTCGTTTAAATACTCTGCAACTTCCTTTAGCCAGTATTTTGGAGTAATAGACATGTTATTACCCGTAAACTTTACTGGTCTGTCCTCATTCGATTTAATAATGTTTATTATCTGGCCATTTGTCTGATTCATGTACGGGGTTGACATCGCCATCGGATATCCTGGGTTCTTATAAGGACTCTCCCCTCCTAAGTCCCTCTCCGTATCTGTGCCTTGTTCACGGGAATCTACCCATCCTGTCTTTGGAAACTCCTCCTGATTCTCAAATTCTAACTTCCTTTCCCTTCGGGCACTTTCTTCATTAGCCATGAGTTGGATTTCCATTTGACTATTCTTATGTTCAGTCCTCTCCAATCGGGATCTTAATTCATTCTGAATTCTTTCTTGATTCCTTTTACTATCTTCCTCTGCCTTTTTGAGTTGGAATTTATCCTCCCTGTAACTATCCCTGAACTCATTTAGTTGGTCTTCTACCTCTTTCTTAATGACCATGGCCTGTTGATTGATAATTTCAGGCTTAACGTCACCTATGGTATCCAGGCCCTCTCGTATCTCCTTTATTTGCTTCTCCACTTCTTTCCGACCTTTGACCATATCTAATTCAATTCCTTTCAACTTTTTATCCGTCTTCTTAGACACTTCCGATAAGTCATCTTTAATCAGTTTTACTTCAGTATTAGTTTTTCCTACTCGCCCCTCTAACTTTCCGATAGTTTCCTGGACCTCATTAATACCCTTGCTTATTTCATTTATCTTCTGTGTATTTTCCTTACCTTCGTCCTCTTGTTGTTTTCTTTCACTCTGAAGATGCCCCTCGTATTCACCGAATCTTTTATCTATTCCATCCTCATGCTTCTTTAAGGTCTCATCTACCTGCCTAGTAAAATGATCAATCTGCATTTTCATACCCTGTACATCCTTTTGATTCTGAATTCTCATATCATTTACTTCGGTCTGAACTACATCGACTTTTTCCTCAACCCTTTCAAATCGGGTTCCTAGCTCACTAACACTTTTCTTTATCTCATCCCGGGAACTTCCACAAATACTCTTGTTAGATTCTATCTGAGCTTTCAATTCTTTCTGCACACCTTGGATCTGGGTTACAAGTTCATTTCTACATCTGTCTACATTCTCTTTACATGCTGTTTCCATAGAACCAATTTTATCCTCTATAATTTTAAAATTATCTTGGCACTCCTTTTTGGATTCTATACTATTTTTTTCTATAGTACTTATCTGGGTTCTCAATCCTGCATTAAACGTGTTACTCTCAGTTTGCAATGCCTTTAACTTGTCCCCAAATGTCTTATCCAATATTTGAAATTTGGACTCTATGTTTCCTTCTATACTTTCTCGGAGTTCATCTGACCCCTGTTTTATTCCCCCTTTTAATTCATTTAACTTCTTCCCAAAATCAGTGTCAAAAGCTTGAAACTTGTCATTTATTTTATCTATCTCAGCCTTCACTTCATTGTTCATTTCTACACAGTTAGCTTCGATAGTTTCTAATTTAGTTCCCATGCTATCACTTTTAGTTTTTAGTGACTCTAAACTTTCATTCATGGATCCTAATTTTTGATTATTTTCCTCCTGTTGGCTGTCCAACTTATTCAAACTCTCATTTATGGATTCGAACACTTTGTTATTTTCATCCTTTTGGAGGCCCAATGTATTGTTTATAGCCTCCAACTTCTCATTGCTATCGGCTTTTATAGCCTCCAACTTCTCATTGCTATCGGCTTTTATAGCCTCCAAAAGCCGTTGCATCTCTTCATTCAATGCCATCTTATTAGAATATAGTGGGCTACTCATGCCACCACACTAGTACATGCTTGAGAGATGATACTCTGAACCATTGTGTCCCAATTTCTTTAAAAATTTACTTTGGTACGGGTATTTACTACAACGTACCCTTTTGATACTTTTATTTAATTTCATAAACCTTTATGGAAGTATTTAAAATTCTAAATTTCGAAAAACCATTTTTTTTTTCAAAAATGAAAATTTTGATTTTTCGAGAAAAACTCGGGTTTTCCCTAGGAAAACTCATCCCTGCGTACTGGGCGCCAAAATCTATGATTTGCTAGGGGGGTTGTTTATATAATTCAGGGTTGCTCGGTATGAGTTTCCAGGGACCCATGCGGTCAGTTAATATTTTACGTTGTAGCTCTTCCTATCATTACTTTAATTTACATGATATGACCGTCTTAAGTGTTCCTCTAGTTATTAATCCAGCACATTACTTCTATGCCCCCCATGTGCCCTTTTAGCAAGAAATATGCAGATCACAGTATACCAGCGTAGCTCAATTCGGGATTTTCGGGGCAGCGGTAAGTTCACCCACTCTGTGACTCACATATTTTGGATTAATTAGAGGATACACTTGCAAAAATAACAACAAAATCAACTCCTATTTTAACACATTTAATTAATAAAAAAATATGGCGCTACAAACAATTAAACAATTAAATTACTGACCCATAATCATCTACTTGTTCCAAATGAACAAGGAATAACATAAGAATAAAACAAATATTGTATTAAAACATATGGTTTCCATATAAACCAACAATTCCTAATTATTTTTACTTCCATAAAGCATCAACTGTAAGTTTCATATAACTCCGAGCTCTTTTGGCTCAATGCTTTCTATAATAATGGTGTCATTCTTTGTACACCTCCAATACTATTTTTTTCTATTTTCTTAATCATCAAAACAAATGTATAATTACATTTAAAATTACATGTTAATTATCTAACTCAATATTTGGGCATTTCACAAGTTTTCAGCTTTTATCATCTCTCTCTAGTTTTACAAATACATCAAGGTAATCAGGAAATTACTTGTGTACTCCAGAGTATGAAGATACTTGACACAGTCAAAAAAACTATGGTCACTCCCGGAACCTAGTTGCCTTCAATTAACTCATGGAATCCTACTTCCATACAACATTACAATAGGGATTGTTATTTATCTCATATGTCTTATAAGACCATTATCACATAAAAAAACTACGATCTGAACAGGCAAGCGGAAATATCAATCTACAAGGACCTCGGTTCAACGCCCGGGTCGTTAACAACTTTAAACACTCCTGGTGTATTCATTACACCTTACAAGACGGCCTTCAGACACCCCTCCTACTCCAAGGGTCTGACCGTGATACTTGAGAGTTATTTATGACTATGCGGGAACCCTCCCGTCTAGTCTAAGCTAGAGCTCTCTTTAATGCTTTTACAAACAGCTTTTCGTTCATTCTCAATTCTTTGGGGAGACCTGGCATTCTACTCCTCGTTTAAATTCAACAATATTATGGGGCTCAATAACCCACATTCGTAATCTTGGCATTTATTAATTATGAAAGGTCCTCATTGATTGGGGAAGAGTATACACATTCTACGACGAGGAAACAAGGGGCTTTCACAATAAGAAGATTCTGAGTTCGAATCTCTTCACATGCCTCGGGAACCATTCCCATATAGAGGACTATACAAAATGCGATTTAGGGTCAGCCTATAGCTTATAAGACCTACGCTCAATACCATACATTTGCTCCCTTTCAATACAACATACACAATGGCCTCGTGATACTACGTCACAAATAGAGGACTTACACCAATTCTCAATTCGCTACAATCAACTACCTCTCATAAGTAATTTACCAAGTACATTAACTTTACGCGTTCCTAGCGTGACATTTTATTTTAATTGCGCTCTTTTGCGCTATACTTTATTTTAAGCCTAGCGTCATCCAAAGAACTGATAATATCATATTAACAATTGATACACATCTCAATTTTTATATTATTATTTTCCTTTGACAATAACTTTCTCTCTTTTTAAGAACATGCATTTGAACATCATGTCTATACTTTTTATTAAGGCTCTAACGCTATTATGTTCACATCAATTAATTTGATCTTTATTTAATATTTCCTTACTTGATTATTATTATTATTATTATTTCATATCTTCATTCTTTACACAAGCTCAAAAGCTATTTCTTTCATATAACTCAAATTTACTTTTATTTAAATATCTTTCATGATAATTATTAATATTTCGCTTGCTCTTATGACATTCGTCAAATACACTGACATTTTTATTCATATATTTCATCTACTGGATTTATTCTTTTACATAATTATTTATAGTTTCTCAAATTTCTATTATTGTTCAGACCGCGTTTTCGATTATTCAGTATTTATTTATTTAAACACATCCCTTTTACTCAAAAACTCCGGTGGATTTGTACACAATCATTTCCCGACACCAAAATATAATGAAATTCATTACTCACATGTTTTTAAGGTCGTCTCATGACCTTTATCCTTGTGCGGTGTTTCATTTTGGCCCACTTTTCAACTTACTCCATATTGTAGAAATTCATCTCATGTACAAACACTTCTTGACACATATTCAATACACTTAACATTGACAACATTTTTAATACACTGGTGTATCCCTTTAGAACACACAATAAACACTAAAAAATATTATTTTTAACACACAATCTTGATAGATTTACACTTCACAACTCTTGATCACTAGGCCGTATTTTCCTAGCCTATCACACGTGACCTCTTAATCTCCCGTTTCCAAGGGTGAAATTTATTCAATGTCGGCTTCCTATCCTGCAGAATACGAAAGTCTCGAAACATCTACTTTCCCTGGAATCCTAATTCTTCGAATCCTATTCTGGATGACCGGCTATTTCTCTAGCTTGAACGGCTTCTTTTTTAGATCTAGTTTATCGATCCTAGTAAAAGTCTGTTCGGATCGAGGTCCCCTCGATAACTTATCGATGATCGATGGATTTATTTTATAGCAGCTAGTACTTCTCGAGTCTAGTGCTTTAGAATAGTTCGTCTGCTTTCTGGAGATAATGTCTGTAGTCTCCGTTCTTCTTTATTTATTTAGTTCTCGCACTCCTACTTTTCTGAAATACGTTGCGAACCTTACTCTGTTTTTCCTTATTTGGGTTCTTTAAATTAGATAACTGTTTATCTTCCTATTACGGTACTTCCGTACGTTATGATTTTTTCGGTCGTTTATTTAAAGACCTATCGCCTTAAGTCCAACGTTCGCAGCCTGCTCTGACTATATCTTACGAACTTTTCACTGTAAACTTGTGTACTGTCGGACCTAAAATCCAGTAACTAGGATTTTCCTAATTTTTTCAACACGGCGATACTTTAATATTTCTTCTTTACAACTCCTTATGGAGGCACGCAAGTTATTAATACTGCGACGCCCGTGGCTATCGGATATTAATTTTGCGGTGTAATACAGCGTTTCTCCCCTCAAGGAGTACTGGTAAACTGTCTTCGGTGTGAAGCAGAGTAACGCCCCACACGGCTGTTTGAATACTGAAGCGTAGCAACGCCCCCCTCGGGCTGTTTGGAACTGCTTGTACTGATGCGTAGTAACACCCCCTCACGGGTTGTCAGAATAACTGCATGTTTGGCTTGGTGATGCCAGGAGCTTTATACTCTTTCGCTACAAAAAGATAAGACTCTAGCCCTTTCCGTGCCCAACTTTTAAAATAATGGTTGCACCATTATAAAAATTATACCTTCAAAAAGCTCGTCTTCTCAATGTTAAATAATCTCATTGCGCATAAGAATCGATCGTGCAATTCGGAGATATTAATTAATTTCTCGTCCTCAACTGTGTGGGTGTTGCTGTTCATTTGCATTCTCCCCTCTCCACAGGCCTTGGTAAATCCCCTATGACGTCTACTTGCGTTTGCAGTTTTCTCCTGTGCAATTATTAAAGGGTTTTTCTTTACACAAAAATCTCTAATTCGAAATGATTCACCGTACTGTAGTTGTTTACTTATTTTTATACTCGTAAACGGGTTAAATTTAATTATTCCTCTTCTGGCGCATAAGCGGTGTTGTCGTTTTCAAGCAAGCTCAGCTCGATTTCCGAGTCAGGCTTCCTTGTCTAACAGCCGAAATTTTCCACTCGGTTATTAATACTCATGACCAGCTCCTTCTGAATGTCAAGTGGGGTGATCTCATCTCTCGAACACCTGGCTCGCTCTGCTTGCACAATGTTAGGCTAGAATCCTGGCTTGATCTTTCTCTATGTTACAGTAGAAACTGTACGTTTCTTTCATTTCTTCCCCAAATACATGGATTCGACCTCCTTGGACCCTATGGCACATGGGTTCACTACCTAAACCTGAAACACATTACATGAGATTAATTATCAAAATTTAATGTTTTTCAGTCGGTCAACACGATTATACCCAATTGTAATGCGCAGTTCCCTAATCCTCATTTATTTTACATGGCATTAATAAATATTTATTTATCTCAAGTATGGTGTTTGTAACAGTATATGCATTTTCAATCAAGGCTAGGATCGGCCGTGGCCTTCAGTTAGCAACCATCCCAGCATTTGCCTGGAGTAGATGTGGAAAACCATGGTAAACCATTTCTACGTTAGCTGGATTGGGAATCGAACCTACCTCTTCTCTGTTTTGCGTCACGAACTGAGTGTAGCCTGTTCCCACCCTATGATCAGTTTGCACAGACGTTGCACCAGCAGTGACTAGAATATTCAAAGGATTTGTTGCAAGACTGAAACCATTTTTTACTGACGGTAGGATCAACACATTGCTTCAGAGATCTTGAGGCTCTGATGGTGAAGTCTAACCAACTGAATTGAAAAGTGCTTTAGACTCTATCGTTAACATAGTAAATTTCGTTAAGTCCAGGTCACATGAGTTAAGACCCCTCAAACAATATTGTTCCATGAAGCGGGATCTCGTCATGATATTTTTGTTCATCATACTGAGATCTGCTGGTTGTCAAAAGGTAGAGTACTGGACATTTTTTTGAGTTAAGAAAAGAGCCATTAATTAGCCTATATTTAGCGTCGAAAAGACAGACTTTGCAAGTAAATTAAATGACGAGGAGTAGTGTGCAAAGGTAGCCTATTTGGGTGATATTTTTCGCCATATAAATTCCCTGAATTAAAGAGAGTATGCAACGAAATGAAGCCAATGTTCTGACTTAAAGCAATGAGCCCACCGGGTTCTTAAAAATAACTTTGAATACGGAAATCACACGTGGAAAACAAAAATGTTTCCTCATATTTTCGAGGTAGATCCACATGGTGACATGACCTCCGAAATCATTTAAAATCTCCTCAAGAATCTTGGGAATAACGTGGCACAAAATTTCCCTCCATTACTGTCAACAAATATGACTGGATGCGCAATTCTTATGCTATGTCTCCAGATTCGCAAAACCTGAAAAACCATTCAAAACTTTAGAGTTATAGTTAGACACCTACCGTGAAATCTGGAATCACAACACGACTGCATCTCATGAAACTGAATTACATTACCCCCTTCCATATTTTACAATGTCCCAAAGTGTACTCTTTATTAGCTACCCTAGCCTGTTAATGATACACAAATTGAAGTAGATGATGAGAACGACGATTTAGAAACTCTGGTGTGTGACACTGTTTCAATAATATATTCCAAATCCCCTTGTTTGGAATAAATTTGCTTAGCAATCAATGTATTCTCATTCATTTTGAATGCAATATGTCCCATGTTATTAATTCCTGGGTAATTTAATTTTCAATTTTTTTCAAAACGATACAAAATATATTCTGCATGGTTTTCTGTTAAGCCCATCATCCAATCTGATTTATTACCATCAGAAGGCAGTATGTACACCCATCCATAAAGCGTGCGCATCCCTGAAACTCTATTGTATTCATAAATCCAATGCAATCCTTTCCATAAAGAGGAACTCAGTTACTGCAATGGTAAATGGTTTTAGTCTGTTGAAAGGAACTCCATCAAGTATTTACAAATCTTAAGTGTGTGACTTTTAGTTCCAATTTAAACAGTCATATATTTTAATATATAATTTATATCAATTCAATATTAATTAAAACAAAGGCAACTCCATAATGCCTTGGAGCAGTGGAAGGTAGAGGCTTCCACCCTTCATGGCATCGGTACTAGAAGGGATGGAGTTGGCAGCTCCATGTCCAGACACCTTTGCTTCCAGGAATTACCCTGATACTCATTTCTGGTGTAGACTAAGGGTCATTTGCGTGGTAGATATGTTTCTAAAATCCACTAACTGAGCAGGAAACAAACACACTCCCTTTCAGTCATAAGGTCAGCACCTCTACCGACTGTGCTGCGCAGCCCCCGACTATCAATTAAGGAGAGGATAATTGCATTTTAATTAAAACAGGAGATGGTTGCCAACATATATTTTAGTTTAACATCAATGAGACTTGTACTTCTGATACACAACTCAACCTACAGTAATAAGTGAAAATCTCATTTGGTGATAAAGAACCAATATTTGCAATTTATGAACGGAAAAGCACTCCAAAATTCATATGGATACCGTATATCCGGAAATGCATATTTTTCAAAGCAGAAGGCACTGATAAACCACATCATTCAGGCTGGGTCATTCAAAAGAGAGAGACAATCCAATGATGCAGACGTGCAGACTCCTGCATTGCATTCAATGTAAGTCTCTTTTAACATATATTATACCATCCTGAGTGTTGTTATACTGGAATGATGCGGTTCAGTTTTCGTAGTATTTATTCATACAGAGTGTACTGCAAGCGTCTGTAAGTTCACATCATAAGATTGCCTCTCTTTTCCGAATGACTCAGCCTGATTGGTGTGGACTATTAGTGCCTTCCAGTTGTATGGACAATTTGCTTTTCCGGATACAGTATTTATATGAAATTTTGTGTTCCTCTCCTCTTCATAAATTGCCTCCTGAAGTTTTTACAAATAGTTTACGTTCATTTACAATTTTATTTATAAACTCGTTCTAATTTTTGTGCTAATTCGTTGGATAATAATACATTTTTAAGCACAGAGGTGTGAAAATAATTGGATTCAGCTAGGGAACTTCAGTCTGTCTCCTTTTATAAACATTGGCTAATCTGGATGAGCCAGTTCTATTTTTTTTTATGTTCCTTTGGAGCTTGCAAATGTATCCTCAGCTATCTAAGTATGGTAATTTTGGAAACTGATGATCTATGGGAATTTTTGAGTTCGGTCAGTTTACGCTGTTAAAGTGACATTTCATTTAATTATTGTTCACCAGTACCTTCACTTCTTATTTAAAACCAAATTCAACAATATGCATAATATGGAGGGAATAATCCGTTTATGCCAGAAAATTCATCATAACCTGGATTGTAAATTATTATGTTATGTCCTTCACCTTCTAATGTAATATTTTCCTCAATCCCACTTCAATTGTATTACTCCACAGACCAATGTGCCCATCCTCTCCAGTGTATTGGACACTTCCATTTTTCATCTTCCTGCACATTTACTTTTCTTCATAAATAATTCCTTAATTTAACTCATCCATGAGCATCATAGTCGACCCTTTCGAATCAATAATTTCATTAATTCATAATTGTACTTGATTAAAATCCCTTTGATTGCTAATTGTCTTTAGAGACGGTGGGGAAATGAACAATTCTTCTGCAAGAATTATTTAACGGGCTCGTCAATCTACTGCCACGTGCCTCTCTCTCATTCTCGCTGCCATAAATACCGTTCAAATATCACCCTGGGAATGCTCGCTGAATTTTGGGATCAGAAGGCGAGAAATTTACCAGGTAGTAATCTACGTATAAAGTTGAGAGGGATAGTGGAGAAAATCAAGAAAATGTGGTTAAATATCGAAATAGAAGTGAATGATCAGAGAGACGTATTTTTAAATATGTCATGGATATCAATATTAGCAGTATTGTGGTGCCAGACTAATTTGTGACCAAGCAGTGTAATCGAGTGGTTCATGACAAGCTCCAAGACTGAACAGCGTATGTTGTGTTTTGATATCCAAGGTTGTAATCTCAGCACTAACAGTCCTAAGTGTGATTTATGACCAGGTCTTTTCACACTTATTCCAGACAAATGCCAAATTGATATCTTGTTTTAAGTCTTGCGGTAATCCCACCTCGTAGTAGCTACAGTTACACACCCTGCTATAGTCACCACAAATACACATGTTATGAGTCAAAACCAACGAAAGCGAAGAAATAAAATATGTCGAAAGACTAACACCTGTCATATAACCAATTAGGAGATCATAGATAAGTCCTCGTCATTCCGGAAGCCGCCACAACAGCGCCTCTCCATATATGACATGAATAATTGTCGCGCTCGGAGCGTAGCCATATTGGAGTAAGTAGCTAAACGCACCTGCCGGGAAAACAGGAGATTCGAATTTGAACTCCGACTGCGGTCATATTTTCAAGTCATAATCAACAGAAACAACTTATTAATGATGGATGGAAGGGATAACGGCAAACATATTATAATTAACGATAAATTAATCCAATAGATATTAAACTATCACTTATAATAAGTCAAAAGCCACCAACAATATCATAACAAAAACAAGAATTTCCATGACGAACTAAAGAGCCTACTTTTCTTAAAATATAGCATTAATTCCAATGATTAATCTATATGGACCTATCTAGAATAATGACGAAATTAAGTTGGTATTATCGAATTTTCTAATTAGTTCGAAATATACCTGTCATAATGTAACCTAATAAATCACTACAGTTGGCAGCCCTGGTAACTGAATATATTATTAGTTCCATCTCTTACGGTACAGAATACAACATTTGTTTGAAGTCCATTGGATCTATCAGCGTGCGTAAAATCATGTTGGCAACAATGTCATGCATGTGTTGGTCAGAAATAATCTGAAATATTATGATCTATTGTTGTGTCAATTTTGGATGAAATCCATTTGTTAGTATAGAAGTTAAGTGTATTTTAAAATTGGACCTATCAGCAGGCTTAGAATCATTTTGGCAGCACAGAAGTTCATTGGTTACTCCAAATTAATATAGAATGTCAGGTACTATACGTGTGCAAAGACTAGAGCTGTTGGTTTGCATACTTTCTGATATATTGATATTTGGGGAGAAAATAGAGACAGCATTTATTAAAAGTTGGCAGCACTGGTTGCTCTTAAGAATACGCATAGTCATATCTGTTATGGTACTTATAGTACATACGAAATGTGGTTGAAATCCAATTGATAGTAAAGAAGTTACATGTGTTAAGTTACATGTGTTAAAAAATTGGTCTTATCAGCAGGCTTAGAATCATGTTGGTAGCACTGACGTATATTAGTTACTTGCTTACTTACTCCATGGCGCTACAACCCGGGGTGGGTTTTGGCCTCTTGAACAACTGCTCTCCATGTTGATCTATCCATCGCCTTGCTCCTCCATCCTCTCACTCCCATTGCGACGAGGTCTGCATTCACACTATCCAACCATCTCTTCTTAGGACGTCCTTTCCTCCTCCTGGAAAATTATCTCCCTTTCAACATTCTATTGGGCATCTGGCTCTCCGGCATCCTCTCTATATGTCCCAACCATTGGATTCTCTGTGCCTTTATATGCTTTACGATATCTTGTTTTCCAATCAATTCGTTTAGTTCATGGTTATATCGTATTCTCCTTTCATGTTCCTCTCTAACAGAGCCATATATTCTTCGCAGTATTTCTTTTCAAAACACTTCAGAGTATTCTCATCATCCATAGTTAATATCCAAACTACAGAGCTATTGACATTGTCTTATCATTGTCTTATATACTGTATCTTCATTTTGGTTGTTCGTGATATAAGTTGATTCCTGAGCATCTTGATGTTTGCATAGTATGCTCTGTTTACAGCCTGTAATCGATCTTTAATGCAGTTTGTCATATCACACTGGTTGTTAACAATTACTCCTAGATACTTAAATTGTGTCACACCATCAAATGTCTTACCGCCTATTGTAATATCCTGCGGGGCTCTTCTTGTGTTAGATGTGGACATTACCATGTTCTTAGTTTTACTCTCATTCACTATTAACCCAATATTTGTAGCTTCTTTCCCTAATTCTAAATATACTCTTTTCAGTGTACGCTTCTCTCTTGCTATGATCACTACATCATCTGCATAAGCACAGATCTGACTTTATTTGTTAAAAATAGTGTCTCCCTGCTCTGCTTTATTAATTGCTTTAGGCAGTGCAAGGTTAAAGAGTACTGCAGACAATCCATCTCCTAGTTTTACACCCGTATTAATTGTAAAGGGTTTACTCAACTTATTTCCATTTTTCACTCGTGCCTATGTGTTATCTAGTGCCATCCTTATCAGCTGGATTATCTTTCCAGGTATCCTCATTTCTCCTAGTAATTCATATAGTCTTTCTATACATACACTATCGAAAGCTTGGTTAAAATCTCTAAAGAGCATGTGGAGGTCAATATCATGTTCATAAAACTTTTCCATCATCTGCCTAATTACAAAGATTTGATCCGTTGTACTCCGGTTAGGTCAAAAACCACACTGATATTCACTCAGAATTTCTTCTGAAAATATCTTCATTCTTTCTTTCAAGATACCTGATAGGATCTTGTAAATAACATTCAATAGAGTGATTCCTCTGTAATTCTCACATGCTAGTTTATCTACTTTCTTAAATATAGGACATATTATTCCTCCCCTCCATCCATCTGGTCCCCCTATGGGTGGGGGGTTTAGAATACACCCACGGTATCCCCTGCCTGTCGTACGAGGTGACTAAAAGGGGCGACCTTGGCTATCCTTTTAGGTTCCCGGCTTGTCTTGCGAATTGGACCTCCCGTGGGTGGGAGGGATGGAATACACTCACAGGTATACCCTGCCAGTCGTAGAAGGCGACGTAAAGGGTTTCTTGGCCCAGGTCCCCTTTACGGGTTTGACAGCCAGCTCTAAACGCCCCACTTTGTGCGATATAACTCTCATTAGGTTATATCGCACGCCTTTTTCCGTTCATGTTTTTGAGGTCTGGCACTCAAAATTACATGTGCGTGCTGTCAGGGGAAGGGCCACCTAAGTGTGCGACTACGCTCGAGAGCCTGTTCGGTCTGGCCACACCGACAGGTGGGTGCGCCATATACTCTGCAGTAGTATCCGCCTGACAACGCAGGTCCCCGCACAGCTGCATGCCTGTGCTGGAAAACTCTCTAGTATATGCCAAGGGGTACATGCCTGAATGGCATGTCAAACATCGGACCCCCGGGCAATGCCTTCCAAGCTAGGCGGGCCTTGCCTTGGCTGGGTAGCGCCTACAGAGACAGCCCGTGATTGGAGTCGGTGGCATTCAGGGAGGATGAAACGGCCATGGGACAGAAAAGGAATATCTCCCACCAGGGTGGTCCGCCACCCAAGTCTTTAACTTTTGATTCCCTACGGGGATCCACCCCCTGGGAACAGTCTGTTCGTGAGAATCTGGGTGCTAACACTCCCAAGTTTCTGGTCGCAACCAGAACGGATGGGGGTGATTTCAAGATGGTAAAGTCTATTTTGTTTTCTCGGCACATAGAAGGGGTCTATGGCGAGCTTGAGAAGGTACAAAAGATGAGAAACGGTAGCTTGTTGCTTAAGACTAGGACTGGTGAGCAGGTTGAACAACTTCTGAAATGTGACCACTTTGGCGATATCCCTGTCAAAGTGGAGAAGCACACGTCTTTGAATCTGGTCCGGGGAGTCATTTTCCACCGGGACCTGATTCTGAACACTGACGAGGAGCTCAAAGAGGATATGCAGCACCGTCACGTGACTGATGTCCGGCGCATTACGCGCAAGGTCAATGGTCAAATCGTGGATACTGGTGCTTTCATTATTTCCTTTGAGCTTTCGGTGCTCCCGGAGAAAGTCAAGGTAACAAGTTACCGTTGCGACGTTTGGCCTTATATCCCTCCACCAATGAGGTGTTATAAGTGCCAGAAATTCGGGCACATGTTATCCCGATGCTCGAGCCCTGACGTCTGTGGAACATGCGGTAAGGTACCCCATGAAGCGGAAGAGTGCACAACACCATATCAGTGCACTAATTGCCCTGGATTTCATTCTCCTCGGGACAGGAACTGCCCTGTCTTCCTGCGTGAGAAGAAAATCCAGGAGATTAAAACCCTGGATGGTCTCACCTACCAGGAGGCCCGCAAGAAGTACCATACCACGATTTCGCCTTCTCCAACGATTGATTATAGAGCCATAATACCAAATTTGGTCCCGGCTACATCATCTTTTGTCTCAACTGTGAAACCTTCTAATTTACCACTGCCATCAACATCTCTAGCTACTCCCCAGAATCAGAGAGAGAGCCCGAAGGTGACTTCAACCCCACCTTTGGCCCCAAAGGAGGCTGTGCGAGCGAAGGCTGCTCCGCCCGCACAGCAGGGGAGGAAGTTGAAGACTTACTCCCCACTCGGGAGGAAGTCGAAGACTTTCTCCCCACCCAAACGGTCGGCGAAAGCCGCGCCGAAGCCGGCGGAGGCGGCATCGTCGACCAGGGTCAGGAATTCGGCTCCTGACCCGTCTATATATCTTAAAGAGGCGGGTACGGGTAAGAAGGGACCCCGCACTACGCATTCCCTTTCTCCCAAAAAGGGGAAGCCATCCGCGCCAACACCTGCGGATGCTTCTGCGCCTGGGGACGTTTCGGTCCCCAGATCTGCGCGCTCCCCACGGAGATCCCCCCGCCGCCGAACTGCGTCTATGAAATCTTCCACCGAGTCGATTCACTCCATGACCTCGCCTGAGGACATGGAGATTATAGTCGACGTAGTGACTGTAGATCCTCCAGAGTCAAAGTTGGAGTAGCTTGCTGCTCCAAGTTATTCCCTAAGTTCACACAATGGCACTGTTACAGTGGAATTGTAACAGTTATGACAGGCATTTGAGAGAACTCCGTCAGCTTATTGCCCAATACGCAGCGAGTATAGTCTGCCTACAGGAAACGAACCTCAGACCTGATCACGAGACTGTTCTGAGAGGTTTCCGACTATACTCTAAAGAGCGACAAGACGCCGCTCGGGCTTCCGGGGGCGTTTGTACCTTCGTTCGCTCTGACTGCTATAGTGAGGAGTTTCCACTCGACACTCCTCTGGAAGCTATTGCAGTTCGCGTGTCCTTGCCTGCTATGACAACTGTATGTAACGTGTACCTTCCACCGAACCAGCCCCTTGATATTAATGACGTCTTTGATCTTGTTGATCAACTTCCAGTCCCTTTCCTACTCGTGGGTGATTTCAACTCTCATCACCCCCAATGGGGATCACCATCTTCCTGCCCCAGAGGAAGGGACGTGGAGGGCTTAATTCAAGGGTTGGATTTATCTCTATTAAATACAGGGGAAGCTACACATTTTAGCTTCGCGCACGGCACGTACTCACACATTGACTTGAGTGTGTGTAGCCGTGCGCTGGTCCCCCTATTTGGTTGGTATGTACACGACGACCTCTGTGACAGTGACCATTTCCCGATCGTTCTTACCCTTCTGAACCAGACGCCCGTGGAGTTCCCCAGTCGTTGGGTTCTTAAGCTGACAAATTGGCCCTCGTTTCAAGAACGAGCTGTGTTCGTTGATCTTGGTTGCCGGAGCGTCGATGACGAGGTACAGCACATCACCGATGTGCTTCTTGCTGCCGCCGAAGAGTCCATTCCCTCCTTTTCTGGGACTCCTCGTCGCAAACTCGTCCCTTGGTGGACAGAGGATATTGCAGCGGCAATAAGAGACCGTCGCCGAGCTCACAAGCACTACCGTCGGCGTCCAACCATGGCCAATTTGGTGGCGTTTAAGAAATGTCGTGCCAAGGCACGGATTCTTATTCGCCAGAGTAAGAAACAATCCTGGGAACGGTATGTGTCTTCTATTACGGCACATACCCCCTCCTCTCAAGTGTGGACTAAACTACGACGCATTTCGGGAATTCAGACATCTTCTACTGTACCAGGAATTTCCATTGCTAATGAACTGGTTACAGATCCTTATCGCGTTGCAAACCATCTCGCCTCGTATTTTGCGGATATATCTGGTTCCGATAACTATGACCCTGCCTTCGTGGCCCTGAAGCGCGAAGCGGAACGTTTCCAGCTTAGTTTTGCTTCCCGCGCTTCGGAGGAGTACAACGTGCCCTTTACGGAGTGGGAACTCCGCGGAACGCTGGCGCTCTGCAGGGACACGTCTCCTGGCCCGGATAATATTCACAACCAGATGCTTAAACACCTTAACGATGAGAGCATTTGTTATTTGCTCAGGGTGTTTAATCGTATCTGGTTGGAAGGTGTGTTTCCAGCGCAATGGCAGGAAGGTATCATTATACCTATCCTGAAGCCCGATAAGGATCCCAAACTGACAGGGAGTTACAGACCTATTTGTCTCACTAACGGTCTGTGCAAGCTCTTTGAGAGGATGGTCAATCGGCACCTGGTGTGGGTCCTGGAGAAACGGGGACTCCTGTCTGAATACCAGTGTGGTTTCAGGGCGTCTCGGTGTACCAACGACCATCTGGTACGCCTGGAGACCGCCATACAGGACGCTTTTCTCCGGAGACAGCACCTAGTCGCTGTTTTCTTTGACCTCGAGAAGGCCTATGACACCACTTGGCGTTACGGCATCCTCTCTACCCTGCATCAATGGAAATTCCGAGGTAACATGCCGGTTTTTATTGCGAATTTTCTGTCTCTTCGCCTGTTCCGTGTCCGAATAGGGGGGACATATTCGCAATATCATATACAGGAAAACGGAGTCCCACAGGGATCGGTGCTTAGCGTAACATTATTTGCAATTGTCATAAACGGTATAGTCGCTGCTGCTGGTCCAGCAGTGGTACCGTCGCTATATGTAGACGACTTCGCTCTACATTATAGTGCGCAAAATATGGCGGTCGCTGAACGACAGCTACAACAAGCTATTCGGAGAGTGGAACGCTGGACACTGGAGCATGGCTTTCGATTCTCAACCGCTAAATCCTCGGTTGTCCATTTCTGCCGAAAGCGCACCCTCCATCCAGATCCAGAGCTTTATCTGGGCAATGTAGCTTTGCCTGTTGTTGCTGCGCACCGGTTCCTTGGGCTCCTTTTCGATCAGAAATTGACATGGGAACCACACGTGCGGTGTTTGAAAACTGCCTGTGCTAAGAAACTCAACATGTTGCGGTTTCTTAGCGGCACATCATGGGGGGCAGACCGCGCGGTGCTCTTACGTTTTTATAAGGCACTGATTTTATCGAGATTAGATTATGGCAGTGTAGCATATGGTTCGGCCCGTAAGTCAGTGCTTGTTAAACTGGACAGTGTCCACCACGGCGGTGTGAGGCTGGCGACGGGTGCCTTTCGGACGAGTCCAGTCGTCAGCTTGCTCGCCGAGGCTGGTGTACCTCCTTTACACCTGAGGCGCCAACAAGTACTGCTGACCTATGCTGCAACTATTCGACAGATGCCACTTCATCCAAGCTATCCATGTTTGTTTTCCAATCCGAATCGCCGGCTGTATGATGCGCTCGCCCGAGCCACTCGGCCGGCGGGGATTCGCTTGGATGACTTATACCGTCAGTTCCGATTTCCTTCTGTCTCCTGTATCGTCCGAGTACCTAGCAAGGCCCCTCCGTGGATGGTCTCTCGCCCTGATATCATCCTGGATCTGCACACCGGCCCCAAGTCGGACACGGACTCCTCCGTCCATCGGAGGCTGTTCCAGTCCGTGGTGAGCCGGTATCCGGGATCAGGGCTTGTATTCACGGACGGTTCGAGGGTAAACGAGAAAGTAGGCTGTGCATTTGTGGTTGAGGATCGTCGGTTTCTCTTTTCACTTCCCGAGGCCTGTGGCGGAGCTCTATGCCATCTTAGAGGCTCTGCGGTTCACGTTATCAGACGATCACCAGCACTTTCTTGTGTGTACTGACTCTCTGAGTGCGCTGCAGGCGATCGATGTGTGTTTCCCGAAGCACCCGTTGGTCCAGCGTGTGCACGACCAGCTCGTCAGTTCGCGTAACGCTGGAACCGGGGTGACCTTTGTGTGGCTTCCTAGCCACATGGGTATTGCGGGAAACGAGCTTGCTGATCAGGCGGCGAGAAAGGCGGTCACACTGCCCTCGCTACCGTATAAGGTGCCAGCTAGTGATGTGCGCTCTCAGTTGCGGCATTCGATCCTGTCGCATTGGGAGGAGGCATGGCGTGCCACGCCTCCACCCAACAAACTGAGAGGCATCAAGGAGACAACGAAGGTGTGGAAATCTTCCTTCCGATCTCTCCGGAAGGAGGCTGTGGTACTCTGTCGACTCCGGATCGGCCATGGGATTGCTACGCACTCCCACTTGCTAAAGAGAGAAGATCCCCCTGTGTGTACTTGCGGCGCCCACCTAACCGTGGCACACCTTCTCTTGGAGTGTGTGGATCTGGCCGATCTGCGAGGGACTCTTAAACTGCCTAATACCCTCTCCCTTATTCTCCGTAATGACAGGCCGTCCGCTGACCTCGTCATCCGGTTCATGAGGGAGAGTGGTTACTTTTTTAAGTTTTAATGTGTAGTTACGACTTTTAATTCTGGTTAAATCTGTTTTATGTTTTTTATTGTATTATGTATTGTATTGTTCACTATGCCTTATTTGTTTTATCCTTTTTTACCATCCGCCTTTTATTCTTTTTATTCAAATAAGGCATAATTTTTGGGGCTCACTGTCTGTTTTATAAACACAATTTTCGCTTCATCCATGGCAGTGAGTTGTTTTTATCTACATCCTTTCATTTCACGGCATTTCATTTCATTAGGGGCCGATAACCTCGATGTTAGGCCCCTTAAAACAACAATTATCATCATCACCAACCATCCATCTGGCATGTTCTCTTCTTCCCATATTCTTTCCGATAGTTTATGTATTCTATCTTCCAATGCCGCTACTCAATATTTTATCATTTCTGCTACTATACTGTCTTCCCCTGGTGATTTGTTGTTTTTCATCATCTTCATTACATTTGCCACTTCAAATCTTGTAGAACTCATAATACTTGCATTCTCATTCTTTGATTTTGATCTAATTACTTCTTGTCTATCATTTTGTTGCCTATGTTGTTCAATTTCTATCTCTACACTTTCTCTTAGAAGTTCCTTAAAGTGCTCAGACCATCTATCTAACACTTTGTTCTCATCATTCAGTATCATCCCTTGTTTATCTTTGCATCTTCTTTCCCTCGGCTGAAAACCTTTCCCCAATTTACCAATTGCCGCATAGAATTTTCTTATTTCACTTCCCTGGTTTAATTCTTCTATATCTATAAATCGTTTCTTTATGTGTTCCTTTTTCTTTCTTTTACATACTTTGTTGGCATTCAACCTCAGCTGCCTATATTGTTCACAGTTGCTTCTTGTTTCTCTCAAGATCAGCTTTTCTCTTGCTACATTCTTCTCTTCTATTGCTTCCCTACACTCTTGATCAAACCATTCATTCCGGGTTTGCTGCCTCTTTCCCATTATTTCTTCTGCAGCTAGTTTAAATACTTCCTCTATTTTCTTACCCTCTTCATTGAGATCATCTCTTTCTTTTTCTTCTTCTAATTTCTTTTGTATTTCTCTCTGATATTCCTCCTTAATTCTTTCATCTCCTAGTCTTTCAACGTTTATACTGTTCTTCCAGGTTTCGGATTTCGTTTTCGTTTTAGCCAGTTTTTCTCTAAGTACTGCTTTGACTAGATAGTGATCTGAATCACAAATTGGTCCTCTACAACTCCGCACATCTATAATTGACGAAGAGTATCTTGCATTGATTAACACATGGTCTATTTGATTCACGGTTGCAGAATGAGGAGCCTTCCAAGTACCTAGATGTATTCGTTTGTGTGGGAAACATGTGATTTTGATCACCATATTGTTCCTGATGAAAAAATGTCAAAGTAGTGTGCCATTTTGGTTACTAACATCATGTAGTGTATGGTCCCCTGCACATTTCATCGATAGATTCTTCCCGATCTTTTGCATTAAAGTGACCCATTATTATCAATGTATCGTATCTCTCTATCTCACCGCATTACTGTTCTAATTGTTCATAGGTCACTTCCTTCTCATCCTCATCTTTCTCTTCAGTTGGTGCATACACTGACAATATGGATATGTTCCTGAATCTTCCTTTGATGCGCAATTTAAAAAATCTTTCATATATGGCTTCATATTCTATAATACTATTCCTTACTGCCTTGGATACCATAAATACTGTACCATGTTGTCCTGTTCTTCTATTTGGACCACTATACAATAGTGAATATTCCCTTTTATCTATCCTTCCTTGTCCTTGCCATCTTACCTCTTGTAACTCTACAATGTCTAAATTACATTTAATTATCTCTTCTCCTATTTCATTCATCTTTCCTGGTCTCAACATCGTTATTACATTCCACGTCGCAATATACAAATCTCTTTTCCGCAATCCAGGCCAAAGTTGTCTTGTATTAAGTCCGTCCTTCCGAGGCAATTGCCCTTATTACGTAACAGGTTCTTTTTTTTATGGTGTGGGGTTATTATCCCCACGTCCAACCCCCAACCTGGAGGGCCAGAGTATCCCATTTAGTCTGGATCATCACCTTCGACCAGTCCGGCTTGGGAGACCCTACCAGTAGCTACGCTACCGCCGGCATAGCTCTCAGGATCATTTGATCACGCAAGTTCCACCACCGCGTCAAGGTAAGGATACCATTGGTGGAGACGTATAATAGTTACTCCATATTAATCTCGAATGTCAGGTAATATACGTGTGCATAGTTTAAAACTTTCGGCTAGCATACTTTCTGATATGTTAGTATTTGGATAAAACAAATAGAGAGAGCTTTTATTAACAGTTGGCAGCCCTAATGGCTCTTAAGAATACGCTCAGTTATATCTGTTTATGTACACCCAGTACACACGAAATTTGGTTGAAGTCCATTTGTTAGTACAGAAGTTACATGCGTATAAAAATTGGACCTATCAGTAGGCTTAAAATCATTTTGGCAACACAGGCATGTATGGCCTCCTGGAAATTAAACTGAAATATTATTATCTATAAGTGTGCCAATTTTGGAATAGCTCTCATGCATACCCTCCAAGATATCCAACCCGGAGCTCAAATTTCAATTGCAGTTTTTCAGCAGTTGTTAGCACTGACATCATTCTCAAATATGGCCTTGAGATATTCAGGTATAGATCTTTTCTCTTACCAAATTTGGTCTATATTGCAGCAGCCGTTTAGGAGTTGATAGGGGACAAACACACACACACACACACACACACAGAAGGCAGACAGACACACATTTTCCCAGATTGAACTCATAATTCTACTTTTTCCTCATTTTTGCAAAATGTTAAAAGTAGGCTAATCACATAAAACTAACAAATCCTGACAAGTTACGCAAGTTTATAATAAACTTATGCATCTAAAATAGAGTATATATTGTAAATACCTTCACCCACAAACTCGTAGACAAAGAAATAAAAGCCTGAGTTTAAGGGATCTGATGATGGCCGCTTGATGATCGAAACTAATGTAGTAATCCAAGTGAATTTATTAATCTCATGTAATCTTTTTCAGGTTAAGCGAATAAAAAATAGGTACAACCGTGTTCACCGAAAGAAAGAAATTTAATTTTGTTTACTACGAAAACACTGAAAAATGGATTCTAATCACGATCATCTAACGGAGATCTAATGAACAATTGAATATCAGATTTTCTTAACTAAAATATTCATTGTGGGGTTTTAGTTTTCAAGGCAACCAGTTCTGCACTTTGTTTATAACTGTAAGATATTGGGAGAAGACCAATGACCGGTGTTCCAATAAAAGTGAGATGGACTCGAAAGAGAACGTATTGGCAGCCTGGAGTGGTTCAAGTTGCAGCGAAGAGAGATTCAATCACCATCTCAACATTCGAAGAACACGGTCCACAAATAATTGTGCAGTGTTAAGTGTTCATGTTTCCACTTCGTCAATTTCCTTTATTTACTCGTTTCCTATGTTCTGTGGTGCACAGAAATTTCATCCGATAAAAATAGAACATTACAGAGAAATTGAAGAAAATAAATGTACGTTTAAGCCAGGATGAAAGTACCCTTTGCAAATTGTGTAGGATTCACATGTTTGGAAAAAATATTTTATAAGACAAATGTGTTCATTTATTATTATCTTTTAAACAAATATGAGAACATTAAAATTGGACAGATAGATACAAGCAGTTTTAGGGAATCATTTTCAACCATCTTTAATGAGGGCCATTTGGATGTTCTACGGATATACTCTATGAATCCTGAAGTTGCTCTCTATCTGGAAAGCTTTATCTTCACGTTATGTATGGCCACACCAATTGGCATACTCAAAACATAATTAAAGCTTTTGGGGTTTAATTTCCGTTAGTGTTAAAGTTACTAACTTAATACTGCATGAAGATTAGATCAATCAATAAACTGAGGGAATGTGTGCTTTTTGTTTTAAGCAACACATCCACCTAAGTTATCACTCAACTTCTGCCTCTCTCTCTCGCTATCCAACTGTCTATGTATCTATCTATCTATCTATCTATCTCAGTGCGGGGCAGATGGCCTCGCTGTTCTTCCCCTTAAAACAACGAACATGATATTTCTCTGTGACAGATGAGCTCAATGCACATCTCTTAAAACTACCATCACCACCATTAGCTTCTGTCTATCTATATACAGTACATCACTCTCTTCCAGCAGTCTCTATTTTATTTTTTTTGCTTTTAGCAGTATTTAACCCGTTATTGTATTAAATGCAACATTTCGTTGCCGTATTCCCATTGTGAAACTTCCTGTCACTAGCAGACTTATATTGTACAGTGAAAATTTTCCATTTCACACTGTACACCGTGCCTCTGGGGCCTTGAGTAATCAATTTTAATTATTAGTTAAAACATTTTAGTGACTATCTTGGATGTCATCTGCACTCGAACCCGAATTGTACTGGTTCTACATGAGCGTGAAGTCCATTGTGATAAAGTTAAGAACGCACAAGAAATCCTCACACCCGGAGACGTGGTAATACTATGTCTTATTATTATTATTATTATTATTAGGCTGAAAGGACATGAATAAAACCATGTCTTCCCAATTCCTTATTGACACATTTTAATGTAGTATGAGAATTAAAACCTTAAACCAATGTGTTCGAAACCGGTACTACTCTAATTAAAAGTACGTTAATTGACTCAAGGTTTTAATTGTCATAATATATTATTACAAGCTGTACCCGGCATGCGTTGCAATGCCAATCAAAGAAACTGTTGGCGTTGTAACTTTGTTTTTTGAAGTGCTCTAGGATACACTTTACTTTCCTTTATCCGTTAATTGCCACCAAACTTTAGTAAAATGGATTTACTAATTCAGAAACATTCATGGGAGTGTATACAACAACTCACCAAAGTTTCATTGCAATCGAATGAATCATGCGTGACGAGTGACGGCACGCGAATCGTTTCAACAACATCCCGTATGCTTTCATATACCCTTCATCCGATTGCGATGAAACTTGAACGAGTTATTGTGTACACTCCCGTTCAGGTTTCTGACTTAGTAAATCCATTTCACAGTTGGTAACGCACGAGTAGATTCAACAAATGAGTGGCAGCATGCGAATAGTTTCAAAATACTCCCGTATGCGTTCATATACCATTCATCCAATTGCAATGAAACTCCTGCAAAGGTTTCCCGTTAAGGTTTCTGACTCAGTAAATCCATTTCACAGTTGGTAACGCACGAGTAGATTCAACAAATCAGTGACAGCATGCGAATAGTTTCAAAATACTCCCGTATGAGTTCATATACCATTCATCCAATTGCAATGAAACTTTGGTGAGTTGTTGTGTACACTCCTGCAAAGGTTTCTGACTCAGTAAATCCATTTCACAGTTGGTAGCGCGCGAGTAGATTCAACAAATGAGTGACAGCATGCGAATATTTTCAAAATACTCCCATATGCGTTCATATACCATTCATCCGATTGCAATGAAACATTGGTGAGTTGTCGTGTACAGCCCTGCAAAGGTTTCTGACTTGGTAAATCTATATTACAATAGGTAGCGCACGAGTAGATGCAACAAATGAGTGACAGCGCGCGATTGTTTTCATCAAAGTCCCTTAAGCGTTCATGAACCATTCATACGATTGCGATTAAACTTTGGGGAGCTGTTTTTCACACTCCTGAAAATATAGTAAAATCCATCTTACAATAGGTAGCGCACAAGTAGATTCAACAAATGGGTGACGGTGCGCGAATCGTTTAAACAAAGTCCCGTATGCGTTCATAAACAATTCATCCGATTGTGATGAAACTTTGGTGAGTTGTTCAGGCATGCTCCCACGAATGTTTCTGAGATAGTAAATCCATTTAACAATAGTTTCGAGGCAGTTACTGGAAAAGATAAACATATTGTTTATCCAAAAGCATGTCAACAAACAAAGTTACAACGCCAACACTTTCTTTGATTGTGCATTGCAACGCATACCGGATACAGCTAGTTTCTGTATAGGCTATATAATAGATTAGGCTTCTATTTTCTACTTCTTTTTCTATTTTTTAAATATATGTCGCTAACATTTTTTAAGTTAGTGGAACATGTTAATATTCCAATTTATCTGGGCTACAAGTATTATTACTTGTGTTAATTTGTAAGATCTAGGACTCATGTATAAAAGGGAGAGGCAGATGACTTCGATATCCCACCCCTTTAAACAATTATCACCAGCATTATGACTAATAATCAAACAGTTTTTTTTTCTCAATCTCTCGTCATCCGGAAACAGGGGAGAAGGGCGTTTTAACTACTAGTATTGATCAAATGTAGAATTAAAGACACCTGCACTTGAAACCACTTACTGTACTGCTAGGAACTTCCCTACTGGCGGTCTGCCGTCACGCTGACAGAATCTCAAGTGGGACACACGCCAATCTTAGTATCTTCACTCTGAAGAAGAAAGCAATCCCCTTGGTTCATTCATAATGCTAACAACATATCCAGCCGGTCACTCACTACTTTCTCTGAATCCGGTCTTGCCATTCTGCAGGTCAGGTGGCATACACCCTGCTTCAATAGAAACCAGTTTCTTGGTGCTTACTCCTGTAATTACCATCGAGCATCTTCTGATTACACCGATAAACCTCCTTTTATTGCATTCATTGTCGGCAGGTCTCAGAGGTGAGAGCGTACAGTAATCACTGTATGTCAATCAAAAGTATGAAAGCAATGTTATGCTGCTTTAGTATATATTTGAGGATTCTTTCACGCTTATGAATAGCATTTAGGTAATGTCAAGGTAATGAAACGGATGCAGGGTGACTGCAGAAAGGCAGATAAACATTTCTATGCCGTCTCTTGTTCAGTCAAAAGTTATCCAGCAAGCCTGTTCAATATAATCGCTCGTTGAAATTGTTCTATTTTATTTTAAAGATAGATTTGAATCCATTATTCAGTGTTGCCTTATTAACAATTAATATTGTAACTTTCAGTCGGTCAATACAAAACCATTCCAATTCCAGGAATATTTGAAAAAATACCTGAAATAAATTACATTGGATTACGATTGGTTGGTTGGTAGGTTCCTTAGTTTAGGGGCTGCGACAACGCAGCCACATAGCACCGTGTACTTTGGGTGTGTGTAGAATCTGTCTGATAACCAGTGTTTATTGTGATGGCTGTATTAGTATGTGTTGAAATGAAAATCCACAGCCTGCTTCCAGTCGACCGACCGGGTCAGGGATGGAATGAAGGAAGTCCCCATCTAGTGGCGAGGATATGAACTGTGCCGCTGCCGAAGCCTGTCGCACTTCCGCGGGGCAATGATTAAATGAATGACAGATGAAATGAAATGATAGTGGAGTGTGTTGCTGGAATGAAAGTGTGACAGGGAAAACAGGAGTACCCGGGGAAAAATCCTGCTGCCTCCGTTTTGTCCAGCACAAATCTCACATGGAGGGACCAGGATTTGTACCACGGACCCAGCGGTGGGAGGTCGGCGTGCTGCACCCTACGCCACGGAGGCTCACTATTAGTGTGTGTTATCTGTTTTAATTCAAGCAAGGACTGCAACAAAGTAATTTCAAGTAGTACCTACTTTTGCTACCAAATGCTACCGTCCACGACACCTAGTTTGCGGACTTGGCTACTACATTGCATCGCAATCAGCACCTGGCGGTGAACATTGGAACAAATAGAACGTTATCAATTCCAAGCAACAAATTTTGGCTTCACACAAGTGTAGTTAGTGGAAGGTTCTTTTTCATGCCATAAATATATCACATGGGTTCACCGGCTTCACTTCCCCTCCGAAGAAAGGCATACTGAGGGAATTTTAACGCTCTTAAAAAATCCAACGACTTCGGACAGGTTTGAACCCGCGACCATGGGGATTGAAACTCAGCATACTACCAACTACGCCACCGAAGCCGCCTTGTTTAAGATTTATATATAACATAGCCTATTGTTACGGAATATTGAAGAAGTCGAAACTGAGAAATGACATGTTTCGCTTGTCAAGCGAGCATCATCAGATCTAAATAGGCAAGCTAACCTTTACGTTGTAGTTATAGCTTTTAATCATCACAATAGAGTACTTTTTATTTCCGCATATTAGTTTACAATTCTACTGTAGTTTTGGGGCTTATTGCTTAAGTGTATCACAGCAATAGTAGCCGCACCTTCATAGATTAGTTTGGGGGTAGAAGATTGCTTTTGTTGATGGGATAATCATTTCTAAGTGTTTCAACATTAAAATACACATTTCGTTTATTGGTGCTTAATGCTTTAATATTTATCAATGATTAAGATTTATCAATGATTAAGATTTATATACTGTATAATAGGTCTATTGTTACTGACTTTTGACGAAGAAGAAGAAGAAGGAAACTAAGGAATGGCATGTTGCGCTCGTCACAGATCATCATCAGATCCATATAGGCTTATAAGTTTTCTAACGGGTTTTCTTGTACTGTATTTTGTTCTTTGCGGGTAAGAGACTGTCAGTGGGTGTCACTGTAGGTTTGGTAGTGTTTTGTAGAGCTATTTGTCTTCATATTTGGATCTGATGATGCTCGCTTGACGTGTGAAACATGCCAGACCTAAGCTGTCTTCTTCTTCTTCTGTTTCTTCAATAGTCCGTAACACATCTTATAACATATAATTTATTGTCATTTGCTGATTTTCAGTCGGTAAACACAATTATGCCCAATGAATTGGGTGGGTTACAAGTTATAAATATGTAAATACACTCCTGGAAAATATTACATGTATTAGTTAGTTATCACAATTAAATTGGCAATTTAGGATTACGCGTTTCGACGCTCAAGTAGCCATTATCACTGTGTAGGTTAATTTTCACTGTTGTAAATTCACTACTGTGGTTCAATAGCACGTCGTTAGATGACTATAGTATAATGTTTGATTCACAGTTTGAATCTCGTTATACGTTAGGTTTGTTTTGTGTTGCGAGGTTTTGTGAATTACGTGAGTAACGGTGTATATGCGCGTGTATACAATTTAGAATAACACATTGTAATCCTCCCTATATTATTCTGCTAAGGTCCCATTCCGGTTTTGTACCGAAAATAAGGTCCTGTTAACACCAACCTACACATATGGGGTACCGACAGGTTCTGCATAACCCCATATGTGCCCGAAACGCACTCACTTCATCTTTAAATGCCTCACAATTAAAATAAATACCTTAAAAATGTACATTTACAATGGGAGCACTGTAACCTGGCGAGCCTGCCGCTAGAGCGCAGGGCAGCGTGGTGGCGGCAGCCATCTGGCGGGAGCGTGGCGTACTGCTATGCGAGCCTGCCGCTAGAGCGCAGGGCAGCGTGGCGGCGGCGGCCATGTGGCGGGATCGCGGCGTACTGCTAGCTACAAAGAGGTGCTGTGACAAGTACAAAACACTGTTCTACATAATTCTTTGTGTTCTTCCCATGTACATATGCCGTTTAACAACAATAAATACATTTATTCAATATTTAAAACATCGCTCTTCCACATTCTTCCCCACTACCCCATAAACCTACATTCACGTTGTGAAAGCTCGCACGGGCCCACTGGTAATACTAAATCAAATTTTAAAAAAAATTAGCATTCACTAGAAGAAACTAACTATAATGTACACTTAACTCTACCAGAAGTCTGTAAGTGAGCCAAGTTAAGTGTAGGCTACATTATGATTAGTTTTTTCGAGTGCATGCTAAAAAATTATTTGATTTATTATTATTAAAGTGTGATATTCTAAATTGTGTACACACACATATACATCGTTACTCACGTGATTCATAAAACCTTGCAACACAAAACAAACCTAACGTATAACGAGATTCAAACTGCGAATCAAACATAATACTCTAATCATCTAACGACGTGCTATTGAACCGCAGTAGTGAATTTACAATAATGAAAATTAACCTTAACACAGTGATCAGAATCTGATGATGGCATCTTGAGGGGCGAAACGCGTAATCCCGAATTGCTCATTTAAGTGTGATAACTAACTAATACATGTAATTTCTTCCAGGAGTGTGTTTACATATTTATAACTTGTACCCTGCCCAAGTCATTGGGCACAATCGTGTTCACTGACTGAAAAACAGCAAAAGACAATTTGTATATGCAACACTGGAAAGAAAATGGCTTCAAATTTCCATATATAATTTATTTCTTGTTATTTTTTCTTTTAAATATTCCAATATTTGGAATGAATTTGTATTGACCAACTGAAAGCTACAATATCACAAGTCAGTTTTGTCAGGAGTAGTCGGGATTAGATACAAAGGTTGCTTAGGTTGTAGGTAAGTTTGTGTAAGGATAGAGATATGTGAATACTATATCGATAACACCTGTTTGAACACAATATTTGATAAAAATAGCAAATAATGGAACGACAAGTATGGTATTGATATAAACGGGATGAGACTGTCACTCCCAAGATCCCCCGATGGCATCGTGTTGATTGCAAAATCCCCTGGAGAACTATAACACATGCTTCTCAAACTATACACAGTCAGTAAATCAGCAGATCTCTCATTGAACTACAACAAAACAAATCTTAAGTCCAAAGTCCTCCTACACCCTATCACAATTGATAGAAATACATTGTTGACGAATATGCACACCTAGACCAACTGATCTCACTAACACATACAATGGGCAATGAAATAAATAGAAGAAGAATAATCCACGCTTGGAAGGGCTTCTCGGGATTAAACTTCATATTGCTAAACAGGAAACTCGGGTTCGAAACACTGAACACTTGTGTCATACTAGTCCTGATCTATACCTGCCAGTCTTGGTGCTTGAAAATCAAACAAAGGAAAGCAATACAGGTATGCTAAAGGAGAAAGGAAAGGAAAATAGTGGATATAATACTGAGAGACAAAGTATCAAAAGAGACTCCAGGAAACGACATCCTCAGAAAGCACCACTCAGCAGGCTACAAGGTTCAAGTGGAATGGGCAGGGCACATTGCGAGACTACACCAGAACAACTGGGTGAAGGGGACAACCATGTGTGACCCCTGCATAGGAATGAGAAGCCGTGGCAGACCAAGAAGAGGATGGGCAGATGACTTCATACATCTACTAGGACCACACTGGAACAGGACAGCACGAAGCAGAACTGTTTAGAAAGAGATGATAAGACGGTGGATCAAATAAAATGAACAAAGCGAAAAGTGAAAAGTGCTGAAATAAACAACTGCCAAGATAAAGCGTAATGGTTTGAAAACTCACTTGAATGAGTACAGGTGGTATAATTTAAACGTTATGCTACAGAATAAAATTACTAGAGAATAAGACTATCAAAGAGACAGAATCAACCAGCTCACAATGTGAGACCAAACACAAGAGCTACCCCTACCCCAGAGAGGGAGGCCTTTGACCTTCATGGGACACTTTAGGCTTATTCACATGCAATGCCTTGTCCGTGGGGGCTCCACCCAGATGAGCCCATCAGGCGTGTCTGGACCTCTTGTGGATAGCATCTACTCGCTACGTCTACTGACAATCCAATCGTTGCATTTTCTAGATATTAACCTAGAAGAATTTGCTGTATTAATTACCTAGGCCGTGGAAGCCAAGACATAGGCAAGCTCACTACTTACTAAGTCTACTAACGGGTTTTCTTGTATTTTGTTCTTGGAGGGAAGAGACTGTCAGTGGGAGTCACTGTAGGTTTGATGATGCTCGCTTGACTAGCCAAATATATCAGATTTCTTCTTCTTCTTCTTCTCCTTCTTCAATAGTCCGTAATATATATATAAATCTTAATCACATATAATTTATTACAGGTAACTTTTAAAAATATTCCACAATCTCATATATTAAAATAGTTCTCAAAAAATTTCACCCTTTACTAAAACTGAAATATCTCGGGAAGTATTTGCGCTACGACGACGATTGTTGTCTTAAAATGTAATGCCCGTCAAGCACCGTAGATTAATACCCACCTTACTTGATTATAACATTCGTGTATTAAAATAATTGCGAATATTACTTCCTTCAATGTCACACGAAAATAGAATCGAATGACTTGACGGACATATTGTCGCTAGGCGACAACGACTAACACTGTATCATGTTATTCAACGCCACCCCAATAATAAATCTAACTTGATATTAACAGAGATCATATCTCCTTGGGGACTTAACGCATTCACTTAAAAATCTTCTATTCGGTTTGAATCACGCCCAAACAGAACATTTTCTTCATGCAATGTTTTGTTTTACTTCGTTCGTTTGGTGTTCCAATATATACAATATAATTATAACATTCACTGGTATAAGGCGACCAGTTCCCTAATTACGTCATGATACCGTTAACTTCTACCTGCTCCACTCGGGTGTTAATGTCGCATGTATCCATGCATGATATCGATAACTCCTACCTGTTCCACTCGGGCGCTAATGTCTCATGTATCCATACAATAAGCAGAACGGGATTTTGTGCACATAATTTAATTAAATTCTTCTCAAAGAATGGATTACTTTGAGACTAAAAAGCTCATGCACAACCAGCTGCCATTTTGCTAATGGCACTGTCATATCAACATCTCTTTGAATAACAACAAATACTGTATACGAAAGACAACTAATTTCACCAAGATGCCGCTACAGTCGAATGTTGGAACCGCCATTTTGTATTGTGTATCTGATCTTTCTGTTATATAGTCTTTGGTCTCACCAGCTACAAACTGTCTTCTTTTCGTTTCATCACTTGCCCTTATAGGTTGTGTGCTCAATCAAAACAATGAATCATATTATGATGAATAAGAGGCGACACTCAATTACAAATGTTATAAAGATTAATGGTGACGGTAATTGTCTGTTCAGGTCATTGGCATATTGTGAGTACAACAATCAGAGTTCATTTACACAGGTTAGAAAGCGAATTGTAAAACATGTTACAGACAAGGGGAATAATTATTCTTCCTTTATTGTTGGCAAGAGCGATATGTACGAAACTGCTATCAATACGAGCGATGATTACAATATGTATATGTCTATGAATGGGATTCATGGAGGTCATGTTGAGTTATATGCTGCTGCTCAAGTTTACTAAATGGATATGTATTCGTGGATTACTAGCTACTGCCGTATGGAAGGTGCCCGGTTAAAATATATACGTCATCAACAAACGAAGTTACGAGTTGATAGGCCTACATATGCCGGTTTAGCAGACGCCTTGCATGTACGAGCAGAAAATGAAAATCTCAGAGTCGGTCGTATTTTAGTTTTGCCATCTTCTTTTACAGGTAGCCCAAGAAAGATGATGCAAAATTATCAGGATGTGATGGCGAAAGTGAGGAAGTTTGGAAAGCCAGATGTATTCATTACGTTCACCTGTAACGCGGGCTGGCCAAAAATACTTAACAGCATTCATCCTTGGTAAACGGCTAATAATAGGCCTGATATAGTAGTGAGAGTTTTCCATTACAAAGTAAAGGAATTGCTACGATTGATTAATGTTGAGGAAATTTTCGCTAAAGTGAAAGCTTATCTGTATACAGTGGAATTTCAAAAACGAGGTCTCCCGCTCATCCTTTTACTATTAACATTAACGGAAGATTGTAAATTTTGAGAAATTTCTGGCATTGGCAGTGTGGTGTCAGCCGAAATACCAGATCTCGAGGATGAAGCGCTATACGAGTTGGTAAGGCGTCATATGGAACATGGTCCTCGCGGATCTTTGAATCCTTTTTCGGTCGGTATGAAAGATGTCGTATGTAAGAAAGATTTCCCTAAACAGTTTCAGGAAGAGACCAAAGATAATGCCAATGATCCTTCGCATAGGGGAAGAAATAATGGACGGATTATTATAAAAACAATTCGAGGCATTGGCATTGAACTCGATAGTCGATTCATTGTTACCTTCAATCCATTTCTTTTACTTTACATTCAAGCTCTTATTAACGTTGAAATATGCTCAAGTGTTCGGAGTGGTAAATACATCCACAAGTATGTGTATAAAGGTCATGACTGCTGCAATGTTAAAATATGTCCTAAAGGCGAAACGGTGAACTACGATGAAATTACTTCTTTTTATTTCACATGCATGAACAGTCACATTCTATCGGGCGATTACCAATCACTTGCCAAACTTAAAAAATATCCATTTTAAAAATGATAACGCTCCTGGTATTTTACTTCAAGCACAGTTGCACAACACGAATTACAAGCGTGGTTCAAGTTAAATCAAGATTCGCAAGCCAGAAGTCCGTATATATGTCCTGAAACACCAGGACATTACGTCTGGAATAAGAGCAAATGCCAGTGGCAGAAAAGAAAAAATGTTTCAAAAACTATAGGCAGAATGTATAATGTTTCGCCTACAGATACAGAAAGGTATTATTTACGCCTGTTATTGCTTCACGTCATAGGTGCTACCAGCTTCCAGGATCTACGAACATACAAAGCTATTGTCTATTCTACTTTTAAAGAAACAGCTAAGGAGCGAGGTTTGCTGATTGATGATTCTGAATGGCAACGTTGTTTGGCAGAAGCGCCACAATTTCAGATGCCTTCTCAGTTTTCTTACATATGTATCTTTCAGACTCATTCAAATGTAAGACATTTATGGTACATTTTCAATAATTCAATAGCACAAGGTTATCTGCAGTTTCACGAACCTAACATTGCATATCAGTTCACTCTTATACATATTTCTAATACATTAAAGCTCCATGGTCTTCCCATTACTTCTCTCGAATTGCCAGCTATTATTGATAATTTCCCTCAGACAAATTTACCAATGAATTATCCAAAACTTAATGAGGATCAATTAAGTCGGATGGTAAACCAGGCAAATGGAAACCAAACGGCTATAATTACAGAAATTTTGGGGTTAGTACAAAACAGCAATGAAAGGATGAGTAATGCATATTTCATTGACGGTCCACGGGGCACCGGGAAAACATTTATTTACCAATGCTTGATTCACAGTTGCACAAATTTGGGTTTAAATGCAGTTTCTGTTGCATGAACTGGTATTGCAGCAATGTTACTATCTCAGGGGCGCACTCTGCACAGCCAGTTCAAGTTAGCTCTGTATTTACATGAAAGTTCTGTATCAGGAATAAAAGTTAACAGCAAGGAAGCTTTTTATATTCGTTCAGCAAAACTTATCATCTGGGATGAAGCCCTTATGGCTAATAAGCACGCGTTGATGTGTGTAAATCGGCTGCTCTAGGACATCATGAATAACGATGTGCCTTTCGGAGGAAAAATTGTCATCTTAGGTGGAGATTTTAGGCAGGTATTACCTGTTGTGCCTCATGCATCTAAAGCAGCATCATTCCAAATGTCAGTAAGTTTCTCTCCTTTGTGGCCTTTATTCAAAATTTTTAAACTCAACAATAATATGCGAGCGGATACAGATCAACGTGACTTTGCAAACTTCTTGATACAAATTGGTAACGGTGAATACCCTCACGTCGATGGAGAAAATTCAGAATTAGTCGACATACCATCCTCCATCATTGCTAAAACTGATATCCTCACTGAAATATATGGAAACGAAGTTTCCACGCTGAAAAATATTTCACGCTTGTCAAAAATAGCGATTTTAGCACCTAAAATGAACACTGTAAAGAAATCAATGAAGTTTTAGAGCTAATCCCAGGATCATCGAGAACTTATATCAGTGTGAATAATTTGATTACCGTACTGAAGATGAGAGTGAACTTCTACAATTCCCAACAGAATTTTTAGACAGCATAGACATAAGTAAATTGCCACCTCATATCCTTCGACTAAAAGAAGGCTCAATTGTGATTTTGTGGAGAAATATTAATGTTACCCAAGGTCTGTTGAACGGTACGACTGTTGGTTTGGAAGATGCAAGACAATTGCTTACACCTGGAAATTATTACTGGCGTAAATGTTGGAAACAATGTCCTACTTCCTCGCCTTGACCTTACGCCATCAGATACTTCTAAGCCATTTTCCTTCAAAAGGAGGCAGTTTCCAGTACGCTTGACTTTTTGTATAACTATCAATAAAGCTCAAGGTCAAACACTAGATCAAGTAGGCATTTATTTACCTCAACCGGTGTTTAGCCACGGACAACTGTATGTCGCACTATCGCGAGCTAAATCCTTTCATGACGTCAAAGTTCAAATAGAATCAAAAGGCAAGGGAACAGCAATGGTCGTATGGAAGGAAGTACTATTAGAATGTTGAAACGAATGTTGCGGAGGAGCACAGACCTCAGCAAACGGGGCACAGATTAAATAATAATTATACAAGAAAGTCCGCATCCCTAATACGATAACTGTCCTGTGGTAATGGATTTAAAAAATGTGCTACTGTCCTACATCGGTGTTTACTATCCTGCATCCTGTTATTTCATTCCCTCAGTTCCATAACAAAGCTATACTCATTCAAATTTACAGCTTAATAATTCCTTCTGTGTGAGTTATCTTTTCAATTCTCATCAATCGCCTTTACTTACTATTCTATCTGTAGGCGTGGAGGCGATAGCTGTATTTACAGCGGTATGCAAATTATTAGATTCGATGTCAATTTTCCAAAATTGCATTTTTACTTTTCACGGTTTAATGCACTAAGTATGTTTACAAGGTGATGTAATTACTTCAAATGGTTAACCAAGACTCCTAATTATATTTCCATTTAAGAAACTCAAATTAAAATGCTTTTTTAGAATTTCCACTAACAGTGGAGCCTTGCAAATGCAATATGCCACACGTTTCGTTTTTATTACTTTACTCTACTTTACGTGTGAATTTAGAGCGGAGGGATTTGGGGTCTTTTAACTGATGAACGCTATTGAACTATTCAAAGATTCATGAACTATGCATTGAAATCACCTGACTTAAATTCTGAAGTCAATGAAAAATTGAAAACGGACCCAGTTCAGATATCCCTCGGAATCCAATAATCTGAACGTTTCCAGAGGCATTTCCTAATGGGAAAAGGTGTAATTCCACGGGATAGGAAACACTACTAAGTATGACAACAAAAGAAGTTGGTCAATAAAATGATTTTGAATAAAAGAAATTATGACTAATTAAAATTATTTATTTAATTCTATTAATTTGCACACCTCTATATGTTACCCAAGAGTTACATCCCTAAATTCAAATATAAGAGACCCATCTTTTATTTTAAAATTATACCATTGGTATCATAAGTAGACAGAACACCACATTGTACCGCTATAGCCTTAAATTGTGTGGATATCTCTATTTACTTAGTATAAACAAAGTTCCCAATTCTTGGATGTAACGGCTAATCTCGGGAGCAACTTGATGGATTTTGATGCGGTTTTCATCATTCTGTAAAGGATTAGGTAGAAAAACATTTATTTATTACCAAAAGAATTAGAGCAGTTACGATTTCAGTGTCGAGTTGAAGAAAAAACAAACGTCCATGTGTCTTTTAAGCTTAAGAATATCGATAATCTCTGAGAATTGTTCAGCATGAAGAGTTCTGCAAGGAAGTCCCCGACAGTTCCCACTTCGACCACTGTTATTGTTTTTACGTTTTCATTTCTTCAAGCAATCTCCATTCAGTGGAAATTTAAATTACTAGCTTCAGAGTGAGTTTCCGAGCTTGCGAGCGACCTATCACCCTAGCTTCAGCCAGCATCAAACTGTCGAGTCGTGTCGAATTAATACTTCAGAGATTGGAGTTAGCTGTTCACCTCGGCTTTTCAGAATTGCGTCTGGAACCTGACGTCCGTGCGCCTTTTAAGCTTACGCTGGGTAAATAGTGGGACACAAACACAGAGGACAGGCAGAGACCCACACATTTGAACTCATAAGCCTATTTCATCATTTACCCAAAAGCGACGGTACCGTAAATGTCTGTTCAGGTCACTAGCATGAAGACATGCAAATGTCAGATGGACAGAAGTGCTGTAGGATTGTTGAATTGAATGCTGCGGAGCAGCACGGGTCATCTAGTAGGCTATTTATGTTTCTAAAATTACAATTGTACGATATAATACCTACTATACTTCATATAATATAATTTTTAAAGTTATAATGTATTCCTATTTTTATTTTTTTGTTTTTTGTTCTCGTTAAATGATTTAAAAAAATTGTAGTAACCCAGCTCTTTAGAAGGTTTATCCCTGAAGAATATTATTCGCGACAGCAATTGTAAATTTCAGTGGAAATTGTCTTCAAATTGGATACGTTAAATTAATCCGAGGTAACACGACAGATTTTCCAACATCAAACAACCAAGCTGTTACGATTTTTTCACTGTGGTGTGTGACGACCATCCTTTCCCTATTGATTAAGCTACTAGGTATACTATGAAAAAAAGCAGAACAATATAATCACCGTTAGGTGACAGATTATAAACCATTGGACTGGCTGCATGGTGAAGTGGTAACGTTATCGCCGGCTGTCCCCAAGGTTAAAGAATCAAATCCTGGCGCAGTGAGTTGGCATTTGAGGGCGTGAAAATGCGAGGAATCTTGTAGATTCACTGGCACGTTTAAGATCCCCTTCAGGGAAAAATTCTGGCACCACGGTGTCATTAAAAGCCGCAGTAGTTAAAAGGGACGTAAAACAAATTACATTATTACCGTACCATAATGTTATTACCGTATTACATTACAAACTTTTGGGTTGTGTAAATGTAAGTCCCCAATATTCAATCCTAGGAACCAGCATGGTGTTTGTTCATATCCTATGAAATTTCCAATATTCAGAAAGCTGATTTCGTCTTCGTTGAACGGGCAGTCAAAGCATGATCCTCGAACTCATCTTAAGTGTTGGATTTCTTCAAAACTTGTTCTTCAGCTATTGATCACTGGATCGGACGCTGTGCTTTAACAACAACAAAAATTCGATTTTTCTTATTGCAATAGAGAAGAAGATCATTTATTTGAGGGAATACACGTTTTAATCATCTGTACTGTTTTGAGACTAACATTAAAAAAATTGTTTTGCAGTCACTGATAATGGGGAAAGGAATTAGAAACACTTACTGAATGTTGCAAAGTCAACCTTAAAACATGAGGTTATTGAACGTCACCCCCGGGAAAGTCACGAGTTTAAGATGTATAATTTACTACATAATTGCTGTAAAATGAACGTAGAGAATGTATGAACATTAAGAAGTTTTATAAATGGTATGGTCCATCAATTTTGTGTCAAATGTGATTACATGATATTCAATTTCAACGTGCGGTGTGTAATATCAATTTTTAACGGTTCGTAGTATACAAGTTACAAGATAAAGATGGTGAGTGTCCATGAAAATATTTGCATTATCAAAATGCGTATCAGTATTACATGCCTCGAATTTAAATCAATGAATCATAACTACCACCCGGAGTTAGAGGTAGAAGCAATACTGTCGTTCTAACTAGAAATCAATTATTGTTCCACTGGTTTTAAACCAGCCCCAAATACGTATTTCATTGACAGGGAGCTGTATTAAAGGAGACATTAAAATTAGTATTTCCCAGGCATGTAGGTGCACCCTTTACTTTTGGCACTACTGACAAAGCCATGTGTACTATACAGTACCTTGAATACATTTCTTTCCTAGTAAAACGTATGGTCAGTGTTAGTTCAATCATTCAAGAGTTATCCACGTGTCAAAAACTATATTGGTAATGGTTTCCCTCAGGATTCTGCGCTGGGGACTCTCCTATTCTTTCTCTAAGTCAATAATATATATATCAGCTTTTAGCCTATTTTCATTTATGGAACAAGTAGTTCCGTGAAGAACTATACAGTCTATTTTCATATATCCTACTCTTGTCAATTACCTCTATCAACATACAAAATTTCAGTTTGATTGTTGTAATAGATTCGTAAATATATAGAACCATCTAAATATCGGGGCCGATAACCTAGATGTTAGGCCCCTTAAAACAACAAATATCATCATCACCATCTAAATATATCACATGGTCGCCATGTTGGATTTTTAGCCTACTTTTCGTATTTTGCAAAAATGAGGAAAAAGTAGACTTATGAGATCGATCCGGGCAAATGTGTGTCAGTCTGTCTGTCTGTCTGTCTGTCCTTCTGTCTGTCTGTCTGTCTGTGTGTGTGTGTGTGTGTGTGTCCCTATCAACTCCTAAACGGCTGCAGCAATCAAAACAAACTTTGGTACGAGTAAAGATCTATACCTGAATATCTCAATGCCGTATTTTAAAATGATGTCAGTGCTACCAACTGCTGAAAAATCGCAATTGGAATTTGAGCTCCATGTTGGATATCTTGGAAGGTATTAATGGGAGCTATTTCAAAATTGGCACACGTATAGATAATAATATTACAGTTTAATTTCCAGGAGGCCATATATGGCGGTGTTGCCAAAATGATTATAAGCCAGCTGATAGGTCCAAATTCAAATGCATATAACTTCTACACTACGGTATCTATTGGAATTCAACCAAATTTTGTATGTGCTGTGTGCACATAAACAGATATGACTGACCGTATTCTTAATATCCACCAGGGCTGCCAACTGTTATAAATGCTCTTAATTTATTGTATCTAAATACCAATATATCAGAAAGTATGCAAGCCAATAGCTCTAAACTTTGCACACGTATAGTACCTGGCATTCTAGATTAATTTGGAGTAACTAATATACGTCAGTACTGCCAACATGATTCTAAGCCTGCTGATAGGTCCAATTATAAAATGCATGTAACTTCTATACCGGTACTAACTAATGGATTTCATTCTAAATTGGCACAACAATAGATCGTATTATTTCAGATTATTTCTGACCAATACATGCATGACATTGTTGCCAACATGATTTTACGCGCTGTTAGATCCAATGTTTAACTGCATGTAACGTCTATGGTATCCTTTGGACTTCAACCAAATTTTGTGTTATGTACCTTAAGAGATGGAACTAAGAATATATTCAGTCACCAGGGCGGCCAACTGCAGTGCTCTATTAGGCTACATTAGGCTACATTATGCCAGGTATACAGTATTTCGAACTAATTTGAAATTTCTATATTAACAAATTAATTTCGTCATTATTCTAGATAGATCCATATAGATTAATCATTGGCATGAATCTTAAATAGTAAGAAAAGTAGGCTCTTTATTTCGTCACGGAACTTCTTGTTATGTATGCACTATTACATGAAGAGTATGGTTTACGTGTGGTATTCGAACTTCAATCGTATGATTAGGACACTTGTAGTAAAAACGAGATTTTAAAATTGCGCACAACTGCCATCGTGAGGTTACGAAAACAATTGAAATAAACTAGATGCCAGTGGATTAACATTTGTGTAAGCATTTAACGTGCAAAGTTTCACTGCACTCGAATGGTTACATCGCGAGAAACATCCATTTAAATATTTGTAATTCGCGGCGCCGCCAAGTTGGATTTGTGCTCACCAGGTTACTGAAAGTCCTATTGGTGAACTTATGTGCATAGCCTCTATGAACATAAAAAATACCAGTTTGATTTCAGTAAAATATTCGAGATATTGAGAACCGTCAAAATATTTCGGAGGCTCGCCATTTTGTGTTGATATGTGTATAGGTCATAGAGTTATGTACCAAAAGGGAAAATTATTACGTGGCTTCATTATTCAAACTTTCACTTCGATCGCATGATTACGACACAAGAAATAAAAACTTAATTTTAAAATTTCGCACAGCCTCCATCATGAGGTTATGTAAACAATTGAAGTAAATTAGATGCCAGTGCATTACAATATGTATAATCATTTAGCCTACTGTACCAGATTTAACTACGCTCAGTTGGTTAAATCACGAGAAAAGTCTATTAAAATGTTTCAAATTCTCTTGGCGGGCATGTTCGTTTTGTACTTTATAGGTGTTTGAAAGGTACATAGATAAACATGTAGCAGTGCCCTTTATCACCGTACAAAATTTCACGGTGATATCTGTAATAGTTTCGGAGATATAGAATGCCAGTGGAATATTTCACCGCCATGTTGAGGTTATGTAAGCAATTGAACTAAGTTAGATGCCAGTGCATTACAATGCGTATAAACATTTGCTGTACCAAGTTTCGTCACGTTTGGATGGTTAAATCGCGAGAAAAGTCTATTTAAAAGTCTCAACTTCGCTTGGCAGCCATGTTGGTTTTGTAGTTATCAGGGTTTTGAAAGTCTCATAGGTGAATTTCTAGTAGTGCCCTTTATCACGGTGCAAAATTTCACGGTGATATCTGTAATAGTTTCGGAGATACTGAACGCTGGTGACATATTTCGCACAGCCGCCATGTTGGATTGGTGAGACACAAAAATATTTGAAGGGCACGGTCGGTGTTGGCCAGAACGGTGCTATGACCTTACCGAGTTCCATTGAAATCGCTCCAGCCGTTTAGAAGTTATTAGGGGGGAACCTACACACGAATCACACACTCACGCCCACACAGACACGGACTAAAGTGATCTCATAAGCCTATTTTCTTCAGAAAACGAAAATAGGCTAAAATAGGCTTATGAGATCACCTTTTGTCCGTATGTCTGTGTGTGCGTTTGTGTGTGATTCGTGTGTTTGTTCCCCCCTAATAAAATCTAAACGTCTGGAACGACTTCAATGAAACTCGGTAAGTTTATAGCACTATTCCGGACGACTCCAACCGTGCCCTTTAAATTTTCTTACGTCCCACCAATCCAACATAGCGGCTGTGCAAAATATTTCACCAGCATTCAATAGCTCCGAAACTATTACCGATATCACCCAGGAATTTTATACGGTGTTACAGGGAACTACAAGAATTTCACCTATGTGACTTTTGAAAACCTGGTAATACACCACCAACATGGCGGCCAAGCGAAGTTGCGACTTTCAAATAGACGTTTCTCGCGATTTAACCAACCAAACGCAATGAAACTTGGTGCAGTATATGTTTATACATATTGTAATGCACCGACATCTAACTTCGTTCAATTGTTTAAATAACCTCAAGATGGCGGCTGTGCGAAATATTTCACCGGCATTCTATATCTCTGAAACTATTACAGGTATCACCCTGAAATTTTGAACGGAGATAAAGCGCACTACTGGAAGTTCATCTATGAGACTTTTAAAAACTGGTTAACTACAAATCGAACATGGCGGGCAGGCGAAGTTTAAAGTTTTAAATAGACTTTTCTCGCGATTTAATGAACCAAACGCAATGAAGCTAGGTACAGCAAATGTTTATACACATTGTAATGCACTAGTATCTAATATAGTTCTATTGTTCACATAACCTCCAGATGGTGGCTGTGCGAATTTAAAAATTAAGTTTTTAGCCGACTTTTCACATTTTGCAACAAGTAGTTCCGTGAAGAACTATACAGCCTATTTTCATATATCCTACTTATGTTAATTGCAACTATCAACGTACATAATTTCAGTTTGATTGCTGTAATAGATTCGTAGATATTGAGAACCGACTAAATATTTCGGATGGTTGCCATGTTGGACTTTATTTTTGTATGTCCTAGAGTTATGTACCGTTACATGAAGATTATTGTGTACGTGTAGCATTCAAACTTCAATCGCATGTTTAGGACACACGAAGTAACAACGAGATTTTAAAATTTCGCATAGCTGCCATCTTGCGGTTATGGAAACAATTGAAATAAATTACATGCCAGTGGATTAACATTCGTATAAGGATTTACTGTACCATGTTTCACTGCACTCGGATGGTTAAATTGCGAGAAACGTCCATGTGAATATTTATAATTCGCGTCGCCGCCATGTTGGATTTGTGATCACCAGTTTATTTAAAGTCATATAGTTGAACTTAAGTACATAGCCCCTATGAACATAAAAATATTCAGTTTGATTGCTATAATAGATTCGTAGATCTTCAGAGCCGTCTAAATATTTCGGATGGTCGCCATGTTGGATTGTTAAATGAATAGGCCATAGAGTCATGTACCATTAAAGGAAAATTATTGCGTAGGTTCATTATTCAAACTTTCACTTCGATCGCATGATTACGACACAAGAATTAAAAACTTAATTTTAAAATTCGCACATCCGCCATCTTGAGGTTATGTAAACAATTGAAATAAATTAGATACCAGTGCATTACAATGTGTATAAACATTTCCTGTACCTGGTTTCATTGCGTTTGGAACCATTAAATCGCGAGAAAGGTCTATTAAAATTTTCAAATTCGCTTGGTCGCCATGTTCGTTTTGTAGTTAACCGGTTTTTGAAAATCTTATAGATGAACTTCCAGTAGTGCCCTTTATCTCCGTACAAAATTTCAGGGGGATACCGCTAATAGTTTCAGAGATATAGAATGCCGGTGAAATAATTCGCACAGCCGCCATCTTGTGGTTATGTAAACAATTGAACGAAGTTAGATGTCGCTGCATTACTATGTGTATAAACATATACTGTACCAATTTGTATTGCGTTTGGTTGGTTAAATCGCGAGAAACGTCTATTTAAACGTCGCTACTTCACTTGGCCGCCATGTTGGTTTTGTAGTTACCAGTTTTTCAAGAGTCACTTAGATGAACTTCTAGTAGTTCACTTTATCACCGTGAAAAATTCCAGGGTGATATCGGTAATAGTTTCGGAGATATTCAATGCTGGTGTAATATTTCGCACAGCCGCCATGTTGGATTGGTGAGACGTAACAAAATTTCAAGGGCACGGTCGGGGTCACCCGGATTATTGCTATGAACTTACCGAGTTTCATTGAAATCGCTCCAGCCGTTTAGAATTTATTAGGGACACACACACACACACCTCATACACACACACACACACCTCATACACACACACACACACACACACACACGCACACACACACGGACAAAAGGTGATCTCATAAGCCTATTATTTTCAAAATTGAAAATAGGCTAAAAATGAGGAAAAAGTAGACTTATGAGTTCGGACAAATGTATGTCTGTCTGTCTGTCTGTCCTGTCTGTCCTTCTGTCTGTCTGTCTAGCTGTGTGTGTGTGTGTCCATATCAACTCCTAAACGGCTGCAGCAATCGAAACAAAATTGGGTAGGAGTAAAGGCCTATACCTGAATATCTCACGACCATATTTGAAAATGATGTCAAAAAGGAAGGAAGGAAGCTTGTAGTTTAACGTGACCGTTAATCTCGAGATCATACTACTAACTGCTGAAAAATCACAATTGAAAATTGAGCTCCATGTTGGATATCTTGGAAGGTATACATGGGAGCTATTTGAAAATTGGCACACTTATAGATAATAATACTGCAGTTTAATTTCCAGGAGGCCATGCATGGCAGTGTTGCCAAAATGATTATAAGCCTGCTGATATGTCCAAATTTTAAATGCATATAACTTTTACACTATCAATTGGATTTCAACCAAATTGTGTATGTGTTATGTGTACATAAACAGATATGACTTACCCTATTCTTCTGAGCCACCAGGGCTGCCAACTGTTAATAAATGCTCTCAATTTTTTTAAATCCAAATACCCATATAACAGAAAGTAGGCAAGTCGACAGATTTAAACTATGCACACGCATAGTACCTGACATTCTATATTAATTTGGAGTAACTTATATACGTCAGTGCTACCAACATGATTCTAAGCCTGCTGAGAGATCCAACTTTAAATACATGTAACTTATATACTTTCATTTGGATTTCAACCAAATTTCGTGTGTGATATGTGTACCATAACAGATATGACTATGCCGATTCTTAAGAGTAACTAGGGCTGCCAACTGTTAGTAAATACTGTCTCTATTTTTGTTACCCTAATATCAATATATCAGAAAGTATGCAAGCCAATAGCTCTAAACTTTGCACACTTATAGTACCTGACATTCTAGATTAATTTGGTGTAACTAATATAGGCCTACGCCAGTGCTGCTATCATGATTCTAAGCCTGCTGATAGGTCCGATTTTAAAATGTATACAGCTTCTTTACTTACTAATGGATTCCATTCAAAATTGACACAACAATAGATCATATTATTTCAGATTATTTATGACCAATGCATGTATGTCATTGTTGCCAACATGATTTTACGCGCGCTGTTAGATCCAATGTTTAACTGCATGTAACGTCCATGCTATCCATGCAGTCACCAGGGCTGCCAACTGTAGTTCTCTATTAGGCTACATTATGCCAGGTATACAATTTCGAACTAATTAGATGTTTCGATATTACCAACTTAATTTCGTCATTATTCTAGATAGATCCATATAGATTAATCATTGGCAGGGATCCTAAATTTTAAGAAAAGTAGGCTCTTACAGTAGACAGTAGATACCATGACAAACAAAAGAAGGTCAGACCCCTCAGAAATGAGGGTATCTGGAGAGAAATATGAAAGAATGAATTAAGGCAGAAAAATGAAAAAGAGATACCGTAGTTATTGTTTATTTTTAAGGGCTAGGACATAGCGATCATTTAGCCACATGCACCTGAGTGTAAATTGAATATTTGGCTTTATAAACTATGTTATTGTGATGGCTGTATTAATGTCTGTATTTGTCAGGTGATGAAATGGAAGGAGGCAGAATTGTTCTTGGATTAGGGATCGTCCCTCCGCTTACCTAGAGTAGAAGTGTAAAACAACCGAAAAAGACTTCCAGGATGGCTGATTTGGTAATCAAGTGCATCTCTTGCTTCACGAGGTTGAGAGAACCCTGTTCCATCCCTCAGACCAAAATAAAATTTCTTGCCAGAGCCGGGAATCAAACCCGAATCTACAGGGTAAAAGTCAAGAATGCTAGCTGCTACAAAACAAAGTAATCGGAAGATACCCTAGACTTCGAATACTCTAATACCATCGGGCTCGGAAGAGAGCAGGAGTTGACCATGGGAGATCTTTAACGCTCTAAAAAAATCCAACGACTTCGGCCGGGTTTGAACCCACGATCCTGGGGATAGAAGCTCAGCATGCAACAAACTACGCCCCCCCCTTGTTTTCGTTATGTCTCTTTGCTTAAATTTTCATTGTTTCTGTGCATATTGATAATGAAGTTGTTAGCATTGTTCGATGACATCCTTAAATTTTAATGAATGTTGTAGGTTGGTCATTGCAAACATAACTCATCGAGCAATGGCATACAAAACGGGAAGTCATCAATAATTTCCAAATCATGAAGTTTTGTTGTTCTGAACAGTTGTATAATGTTTCAAATGCGTGGATTAAGGGCCATTCATTTCCCGGGTTCAGTGATATCACATGAGGGAAAGTCTGTCATAACAGTAGGATACACAATACGGTAAAATAATATTCCAATTAGTAACGCTGGTTTCAACATAGACTCATAGGATTTTTCTTTTGTATATCCCTTATCTATGAATATACAGTAGGTGAACTGTCTTTGCAATAATATTGCTTGCCCACCCCATATTATTCTCGTTTCTCTGTGGTCATGAATGAGATGAGATGATTTTTTTAGGCACTGGATGAGTTTTAAGACCGGATGCCCTTTCTGACGCCAACATCATGAGAGGAGATAATGAGAGATTGAATAAATGGTAATGATTGAAATTAACCAAGTCGATTGAATGAAGTGGTTGTAGTCCTTTGGAATATAATATAGTATTTACCTGGAATTGATAGTGAGTAACTACGGGAAACCATTTCAAGGACGGATAAAGGTGGGGTTCAAATCTGCATTGTCGCATGGAATGCGTCTCCACGCGCATAGTTACCGTGGTCTGTGTGTAAATGCAAAGATTAATTCCACATAATGTTTTATTAGTAATTCGTTTTATGTTATTGTTATTATTATTATTTTATTATTATTATTATTATCAGTGTTTTTCTTGGCTGGGGTCTCCCTGGAATTAGCGTGGACAATGTTTCGACACCTAGCTACCATGACAACAAGTGCAAGTGTATTTATCCCACTCATTGATGCATGTTGTAACGACAAAGTTCCGACACCTAGTTGGTTCCCACTCGTTGAAGCCTGCGTGATAATTATAATACGAATAGACGAATTAACGCATTTCCATGAATCTATATTTTAGTTATTCAACACCAATACATTTTCTTATTATTACTATCATTTCAGACGTTACAGGCCTATTAGACCACGCGAAGCAATCATGACTACTTGTTCTTCCTGTTTTTCAGGTACTCTTTCATTCGTGCTCATAAGGCCCTCTTCCTTTCTTCGATCCACTTGTCTTTGGGCTGTAGGTGCTGCTTTTTCTGACATCACTTCCCACTTGTATACCTTGTGTCGAAAGACGCTCTAGTCTATAACGTCTTCTGGGTCGACCTGTGCTTCTTTCAGATCAATTTTGACTAGCATTTAATTATTATATTGTCACTAGTGGAGCCTATCTGTTTGACAATAAAGAATAGATACAGGGTGTAGTAATCTTGAGTAGCTGTATGTATCTAAACATTTTGTTGGTGAGTCGGGTTTGTGGGAGTCTATTGATTTGGCCGTAAACTTTTAGTCGCTTCTTTCTGATGTCTGCTGCGAGGTTGGAAAATTTATGTGTGGTGTCTCTGGAGTGAAGCCTCTATCCTTCATCTGTGTGCTTAGGTCCAATAATTTTCCTTATCATTTTCTTTCCTGTGTGAAGAATTTTTCCAAGTCACCCTTAATGTGTAACGTCAATGTCTCACTGGCATTAAGCACCTCAGGTTTAATAACCGTGTTGTAATGACGAAGTTTGGTGAATGTGGACAGACATTTTGTTTTATACACCCTGTGTCTTGTATAAGGCTCTCTTCATTTAGAGTAAACTAGTGTTCTGCGCGATTTTCTCTTTTTCCGTCGGTTCAAGCACTTCACCTAGATATTTCAAGTGGGCGACTCTATTGATCTTGCAATATTTCGTGTTTAACATTATCTTATTATTATTATTATTATTATTATTATTATTATTATTATTATTACTATTTTACATAGTTATACCTGTCTGTGGAGCGGGATAGAACTTATTTTGCTAATGGTGTTCTTTTCTTCTCCCAAAATCTCTTCATCTTGGCACTGAAGATCATCCTCAGTTCTTCAGTCCATGATCTCTTGGTCCTGGTAGTAATTTTCTCAGAGAAATGATGGTTGTTGATTGATGTTCTGAATTGGAATCAATCTTCTAAAATTTCCTTTTTAATGCCAATTTCACTAAGCCAGTAGTTCTTGACTTATTATTATTATTATTATTATTATTATTATTATTATTATTATTATTATTATTATTATTAATATTGTTATTATATATATAATGCGTTTGGCCCTCTAAGGAGCACGTAGAACCATTAGTTAACATTGGTCTTCTTGTTCTTCTTATCTTCCCAAAACTTCCTCATCCTTTCGCTATGTGCCTTTCTTCTTTCTTGTGTCCATGCAGCTTTAAGTTTCAAATTCTGTCCCGTAGGGATCTTGGGTGGAAACTTATACGAATTTACTTTTTGTCTATATGCAGTCCGCGTCGTTGTCAGTGGGTCAATATTGATTTCAGTGAGGTCCTTTTGGGTGTCTGCTAGCCAGCGTACTTTGGTTTGTCGGTTTCCATTGACTATGAGGAAGATTTTCTTGGTCAGTCGGGAGTTGTCCATTCGAGCTATATGTCCGTAGAATTTCATGCGTCTTTTACGTGCGAGTGAGGCGAATCGTTCAGTCCGTGAATACAGTTCGTCTGAGCTTTTCCTCATCCAGATACCGTCCTGAAGCTTTGGTCCAAAGATTTTTCTCAGTATTTGTCGTTCTATCTTCTCAATGTATTTGATGTTGATGGTTAACGATGACGTCTCAATCGCATAGAGTGCCTCTGGGAGGATGACTGTGTGGTAGTGATGGAGTTTGGCTTTATTGGAAAGTGATTTCTTGTTGTAAATATTCCAAGTGGTTGTGTAAGCTTTGCGTAATTTTTCTGCACGTGTTTGTTAGCCATTCTTTCGTTACCAGTGTTCCCGATAATTTCACCTAGGTACTTGAAGTGCTTAACTTGTGTGATGTCGCCATATTTGGTTGTAATTGATGCCAGGTTTGTGCTCTTGGAATCCATGTAGCCTACTGTGTTTTCTCGTAAGAGATATGGAGGCCGGTACTGATTGATATCTCATGAAGCTTCTCGATGGCATGTCTGGCTTCTTCTGGAGTCCGGGTAATTATTGCTAGGTCGTCAGCAAAGGCGAAGCATTTTATGTTGATTCGTTGTTCTTTTGTTCCCATACTTATTCCAGGTATTTCTTTCTCCCATGTTCTGATGATCATATCTAGTACCAGGTTGAATAGGAGTGGGGACAACCCATCACCCTGTCTTACGCCTGTTCTAATGTGAAAAGGTTCGGACACTTCACCCATAAATTTAACTTTAGAAGTTGTATCTGTCAAGGTCTGTTTGATTAATGTAGTTGTTTTGTTGTCCACACCATATTCACGAAGTATATTAAACAGAGTTGCGCGGTCGATTGATTCAATTTCTTAAAATCTACGAAGGTGACAACTGTGCGATTCGAATGGCGATGTTGGAGTACCATCTTGAGGTTCCAGATCTCTTCTGCACACGATCGACGCGGTCGAAATCCCACCTGATATTTACCGATCATGTGCTCTGTCTGTTGCTCCAATCTGGTGAGGAGGGCACGTGAGAGTACCTTGTAGGCGATTGGCAGGAGTGAAATGCCTCGGTAATTATTCGGATCTGTCTTGTCGCCCTTTTTGTGTAGTGGGTGAATCAAAGCAGTTTTCCAATCAACCGGTATGGTGTCACTCTCCCATATATTAGCAATGATGTTTTGTAGTCTTTCAGTCAAGAGTTCACTTCCAATCTTGAGCACTTCGGCGATTACACCGTCTTCTCCTGGTGCCTTGTTGTTTTTGAGATGTAATATGATGTTTTGTATCTCATCATATGTTGGTGGTACTGAGTCCTGGTTTGGGGCAGTAAAGTGGAGTTGGAGATTCTCTGCATGTGGTTCACAATTGTGAAGCTCCTCGAAGAACTGTTTCAGGATATCACAATTGGCCTTTGTGTTTGTCTCAAGTGTGCCATCAGGGCGGCGAAAACAAAGACTGGGCAGCTTGTAGTTCGTCAGTTCTTCCCTAAATGTCCTGTGGAAATTTCGTGTGTTGTTCCTCTTAAAGTCATTATCGATTTCTTCCAATCGTTTGAGGTGGTACATGCGTTTAACTCGTCTGATTGTTTTGGATGTTTGCTTCTGCGTTTCTAAAAGGTTCTGCCAATGTTTTGGTGTTCGGTTGCTATTCCATGTCTTCCAGGCTCGGATTCGGGACTCTAGGGCTTTATCACAGTCTATGATCCACCATCTGTGTTTTCGTTTCCTTGGTGGTTTGCCGAGTTTTCTTGTTGATTCTTGGATGGCCTTGAGAAGTTCATCCCATGTTTCCGTGTTAGTCTGTAATGATTGTGTAAACTCCTGTGCGTGTTCTTTTAGGTATTCCGGATCTATGCGTGGGAGTTTGGAATTTGGACGCTTTATACGATTGGGTATGAAGCGGACTTTGATCTGCGAGAGATGATGGTCGGACTCTACGTAACCTTTGCGTACCCTCACGTTCATGATTTCTGGAGAGAATTGTCTGGTTATTGCTACATGATCTATTTGATACTCCCCGATGTGGTTTATGGGAGATTTCCATGTAGTCATTTTTCGTGGTGGTTTCTTGAAATGTGTTGACATTAGTTGTAGGTTGGCCATTCCACATATGTTGATTAAGCGAAGCCCACTCGCATTCGTCTTTTTGTGTGCCGAGAAATTCCCAATGATATGTCTGTGTTCCCGTTCTCTGCCAATTTGAGCATTGAAATCTCCGAGGAGGATCTTAATGTGGTGTTGAAGAATCTTAGTAAGTGTCCGTTCAAGTTGAGACCAGAACTTCTCAACTTTGTTTTTGTCAGGATCATTGTTAACTGGAGCATGTGAGTTTATCAATGTATAGGCCTTATTGGCGCATTTAACTGTGAGTGGGCTGGCTGCGTGGCTCAGGGGTAACGTTCTCGCTTGCTGAGCCCAAGGTTGCAGGTTCGAAACCTGGCGCAGTCAGCTGGCATTTGAGGGTGCGCAAATGCGAGGGAGCCGTGTCAGTACATTTACTGGCACGTTAAAGATCCCCTTCGGGACAAAATTCCGGCTCCCCGGCGTCTCTAAAAGCCAGTGTAGTTAAAAGGGACGTAAAACCAATAACATTATTATTATTAACTATGAGTAGAGAGAGACGATTCGAAGGTGATGTGAAGTCTATCACTGAGTTCTGGATACTGTTGTGCACAAGGAATGCTGTTCCGAACACATGTAAATTACTATTTCTTAGATTAGTTGCTGGTTTTCCCTTATAGATACGGTATCCACCGGAGTCGAAGTGATCACAATCACGGAATCGTGTTTCTTGTACTGCAAGTATGAGAATTCCGAATCTGTCGCTGGTGTCCGTCAGTGTCTTGAGTTTCCCAGTTTTGGTCAGCGTCTGTATGTTTAGTGTACCAATGAATTGCGTTCGCTTAGGTTTGAGGAGTTTTGGGAAGCTCCGATCCTTCCCGGCATGACATCCTGGTCCCCCAGAAGCCGAATGACCAGGTTCGCCTTCGCTCTTCTTAGCTCTGGCCTACCGACAGTAGTGGCTGCGCGGGCTAAAGCGCTGCGTTAGGTCAAGGGGCCAAGCTCTCTGCTGACTCGGTAGACGCGTGGGTTCGAGCCCCACCGTCGGCTGTCCTTGAAATGGTTTTCCGTGGTTTCCCATTTTCAACACCAGGCAAATGCTGGGACAGTACCTTCTGACAGGCCACGGCCGCTTCCTTCCACATCCTTGCCCAGTTTCATTCATCTTCATCAATTCCATCTCTCATCCCGACGCGCAGGTCACCCACGGGCGTCGACTAGAAAGACCTGCACTCGGCCTCTCAGGAGGCTACACGACAACAACAACAACAAAAAAGCTCTGGCCTGAGGTAGTTGCTTTTTTGCTTTTGCTTCCATCATGCTAAGTTCGTGGTTGATTTTAGCTGGTGGGCGTGAGCCCAGGGCGAGTGAATCGCTGATAATCCATAAAATTCACTCTCATCGTAAGGATTGTTAGTTCATACGGCAGCTGATGTTATGCTGTGGTTTACTGGTGCCTCTTGGTGTTCTGGGCTGAATATTATTTTACGGCTTCGAGCCAACCCTCCTCCTTTACCCGGACTTGGGACCGGCAACAGCAACGACTGAGCTACTCAATCCACCCAGTAGTTACTGCAGGTGGAGTTATATTGTTATTATTATTATTATTAAAATATATTTTAGGCAGAGCCTATGACGAAGGTAATTAAGTAATTGTAGACATTAATGTCTAGAAAAAGTTAGATACCTTGCAGGACACTTTCACAGGTGGGAAGCAGGTTTGAATCACCAAAATAGAGCCCTATACAATGTCTTACAGTGAACCCATCGTAATGAATGTGATGAGAGTTGGCCTCCATGATCGATGATATTGAATCTTAAGACACTGTCATCACCTTTTGGATATACTGTAGGCTATAGCTTTATATAAATTTTGTTATTGTTTTAGTTACGGCCTGGGGTATCTATAATCATCAGCCCCGTGCACATGTGAGTATTATACTTGTCTGATAGTCTGTGCTATTGTGATGACTGTATTAGAGGGTGTATTTGATATCATTTTTGTATAAGTTTGGGGTGGATGTCCCTCACTTCAAATAGGGTTAAAGAGGTCCAATTAGGCTGGATGGAGTGTATAAAGGCAGCTTCGGTGCCGCAGTTGGTAGTATGCTGAGCTTCTATGCCCAAGGTCACGGGTTCAAACCCGGCCGAAGTCATCGGACATTTTAAGAGCGTTAAAATTCCCTCAGTATTCCTTCCTTCGGAGGGGAAGTAAAGCCGGTGGTCCCATGTCTTAGATTTATGGCATGTAAAAGAACCTTCCACTAATTACACTTGTGCGAAGCTAAATTATAGGTTAGATTTGAATATCGCTCTTAGGTTCTAACGTACGTCGCCAAGAGCCGACTACAGTGGGTTCAGCACTATTTGTCGTTGACGTTGGCGTTTGGTAGGAAAAGTAGGAAATAATTGGAAATTGAATGTCTGCAATCCTTACTTGAATTAAAAACAGATATCACACTCTAATACAGCCATCACAATTAACACCGGTTACCGGACAGATTCTACACACACCCAAAGTACACGGGGCTACATGACCACGTTGTCGCAGCCCCTAAACTGAGGAACCAACCAACCGGGGTGTGTAAGATACCAGGAAGAAACTCCACTCAGAATGACTGTTTCCAGCGTCGCAATTTGCACCTCCTATTCCCAAACGTCAACAACTCGCCTTTGCAGTCTTGAAGCGTGACTGAACGCGGATGGCTAAGCTAGTGGGTGACATCAATATTAAAATCAATGTAAAAATTGCTTTTCAGTTTGTCACCACGTAGGAGTGGGCCCATTATTTTGATCGGTTAATTGTAATAACGCTACACAAATGTACTGTTACGTAAACTTTCACGACCTGTTTTAACCGCGACGTAGTTTGAGGCTATCAAGTTGAAATGTACAATACTAATAATAATGAACAGACGCCTTTTGGGACAGCTGCTGGTCCCGTTATCAAGATTAGAATTTCAGTAATCCAAAAAGTGAGCTAACAATAAAACATCATCTAAATAGATTAAATGACATTAGATAGGAGGCCATACCCAAACACAATTCGTTACTCCATGGCCTTCTGAGACAAAAAGTAGGTAAGGTAATTATAGAGGACACCCGTCATCTGCTCAAAGAATAGTTTGGTGTTGTTGATCCTTTAGGGGCTTTGCGACTTCGTAGTCATGTTACCTCGTGTACTTGGGTGTGTGTAGAATGTGTCTGAGAACCTGTATCACTGTGATGTCTGTACAAGTGTGTGTATTTGTAATTGAGGTAGTAGTTGGGTAGGAAGCAGCCATGGCCTCAGGGACTTCGGAATAATGCCAATGGAAGAGAGTATCATAGGCAATACTGTAACAAATTCCTGTCGCCACATATGTCGGATCTCCTCAGCCAGAGGGATATACTTGGTCAATTTCGTGGCATAATTTTTTTTTTTATTTTTATTTTTATTTTTTTTTGTGAGGAGTGATTTATTGGGAGAACCGGGAAATATGAAGCGACAGAAAAGAGTAGCTTCGTATATTTGACAGTGTGTAACACAAACGATTTTAGATGTTTTAATAACACATCTGTGAAGCCTCCGTGGCTTAGGCGGCAGCGCGCCGGCCTCTCACCGCTGGGTCCGTGGTTCAAATCCCGGTCACTCCATGTGAGATCTGTGCTGGACAAAACGGAGGCAGACAGGTTTTTCTCCGGGTACTCCGGTTTTCCCTGTGAAAATTTCATTCCAGCAACACTCTCCACTATCATTTCATTCCATCTGTCATTCATTCAATCATTGCCCCAGAGGAGTGCGTCCGGCCTCGGCAGCCGGCACAGTTCATATCCTCGCCGCTAGATGGGGGCTTCATTCATTCCATTCCTGACCCGGTCGGAGACTGGAAGCAGGCTGTGGATTTTCATTTTCAATAACACATCTGTAATTACAATTAGAGAGTGTCAGTATGCTGTAGCCGTTGGTTGTCAAAACAGGATTAGCAAATTTCAAAGGAAAACTTAAATATCTTTCAAAATATTTGTTATCTTCATGTAGCCTACTATTTTCTCAGAAACTACTTGACAAACACTAATGAGAATTTACACATTATTATATTGTTGTAACAGATCATGAAGCGGCTTCGGTGGCATAGTTGGTAGTATGCTGCGCTTCTATTCCCAAGATCACGGGTTCAAATCCGGCCGAAGTCGTCGGATTTTTATGAGCGTTAAAGATCCGTCAGCATGCCTTCATTCGGAGGGGAAGTAAAGCCGTCGGGCCTTTGTCATAGATTTATGGCATGTAAAAAAAAACTTCCACTAACTACAATTTTGTGAAGCTTAATTTGCAGGTTATATTTGCAGTCCTTACCTGAATCACAGACCACACCACACAATTAACACCGGTTATCAGAGAGAGTACACGGGGTTACATTAAAGCGCTGTCGCAGACCCTAAACTGAGGAACCAACCAACCAACCAACCAACAGATCTTGAGCCTCTGTTGTGAAATTGTTGCTCTGGTATATTTAGAACTGAAGGAAGAAACATTTGTGTGATTCAGAAATTAATTCTTAAGTTTTCAGTAAAATTACTAGTAATTGCAGTCTGGTTTTCAACAACCACTAAATATAATTTAATAATTTTACTACCACACATACTAAACATTGGTTTAAAGCAGAGGTGTCCATACAGAACTCCGGGCGTGCTGGCACGCTGGATGCTCGCCGGCGTGCTCCTGGTGCGGACAGTCTTGCAGCGATCGTGAAGGAAGACTATGTCTGTCTCTCTCGCTCGCTTTTCCGTCTTACTCCCTCCCGTACTGTCTTCGATGTATTGTAGTTTATCGGTCGAACATCAAATGGTATTCAGTATGGTATTGTAAATATGAAAACACATTGAAACAAAACGATAACAAGGAAAAAATTTATGTGAGTGACATTGCAATGCCTTAAATGAGTTCCATGGTACCCTACCAATATTTTTGACTGTTTTAATGCTAAGCACGAAATCGTCAAATAACAGTACGCGGAGAAACACGCGAAGCACAATGTAGATGTGTCGGAAACCAACGCATAGGACGAACGGTTTGTTTCTTTTTTGTTTACATTTGATGCGCTAGCGATCCAAACTTGACTCCGCCAGACGGTATTGCAATCAGGGCAGGCAGTGCAGCCATGAGAGGCAGAAACCAGCCTGCCGGCGTGCAGCGCAGCTATCACGCCGAGCGTGCAAAGTCAGGACGCCCCTGGTTTAAAGCATCATATCATCAACCCAATCCCTCCAGGAGCTCACATCTAGTGGGACGTGGGTTGGCGACCACGGGGCTCCAGCTGAGTCCGGCATTGCTTCCACTTACTTGTGCCAGGCTCCTCTCCGTCTTCTTTCCTGTCGACCTCACTTGGTCAACTCTTGTTCCCTTCCGACCCCTACAGTATTAGGGTATCCGAGGCCTAGGGAGTCTCTTCCTTTCCCGCCTTAATTAGCCCTTGTCTCATCTTTTCTGATACCCTCCTTCTGCGAGGGGTCAGCCTTCTTTTTCTTTTCCTTTTACCTCCTGCCTTGTGCTCAAGGCCCTCAAGGGGGCAGGGTGTATGTAGCCCCACCACTTCTGGTGCACCCTAGAAATTGCTACACCCTCAGGGGCTCACGGCTGGTGAGCTCGGGAATTGGCGACGCCGAGGGATTCCTGAGATGGGTCTGCTTCTTTCCCCTTTTATCCATTACCTGTGGGGCGGACCCTCTCCTCTTTCACTTTCCTATCTGCCTTTTATGGCTCTCCTTCCTTCCATGTCCCTCAATCCGCATTCTTCGAGGTTTGAGGGCATTTCTTTTCCTCCTTTCCTTTCTTTGCCTTATTCTCCTTTTGTTTTGCATTTCTTCTTCTAGTATATAAGTTAGTAGTTAGTTTTAGTTATAGTTTACATTTCATTATCATTTTCACGATCACCCAAACCATTAGGGGCCGATAACCTAGATGTTAGGCCCCTTAAAACAACAATTATCATCATCATCATCATCAACCCAATAAATTTTGAACAATTAGTACATGAAAATTACTGTTGTTGTTTTGACAACCACAAGCTACAGCATACTGACATCCTCTGCATATAATTGCAAACGTGTCATTTACAGTTCAAATAATGTATAAGGAAGTAATTATCGGATATACTTTGTGATATACACTGACAAATGTAGGAAGCCACTGGCCACCGTGACTGAGAACACTAACGGGCTAACTCGTGCCTCGCTGGCATCGAGAGAGCGAGGGTTCGAGTCCCACTTTGGCTATCCTGAAAATGGTGTTCGTGGTTTCGCACTTTACCACCATGCAAATGCTTTCAACTCTGAGATTTGCTAATGGCATCGTCATCTTGGACGATACGCCTGAGGATTTGAATGAGTTTTTGAATGGTATGGACTCCGTCGTGAGGAAAGAATTCATGATGAAAATTAATAATGTAAAACAAAAATATTGGAATGCAGCCGCAATAAATCAGAAACCTCTATGGACATCAAATTGGCAGGGGAAAAACTAAAGGAAGTAGGAGACTTCTGTTACTTAGGAAGCAAAATAACCAGTGATGGACGAAGCAAAGAGGATATAAAAAGTAGGTTGGCTCAGGCAAGGAAAGCATTTCTACAGAAAAGGAATCTGTTGACATCGAAAATAGATTTAGTTATTAGGAAGACATTTTTGAAAGCCTTTGTCTGGAGCGTGGCGCTCTATGGAAGTGAAACTTGGACTATTGGTGCAGCAGAAAAGATGAGAATTGAGCGTTTGAAATGTGGTGTTACAGGAGAATGATTAAGATCAGATGGGTAGATAGGGTTACAAACGAAGATGTATTAAGAGGAGAGATGTTTCTGGCGGCTGCTAATGAAGAGAAGAGATAGGTTGGTAGGACACATACTAAGACACCCAGGAATAGCAAGCTTAGTTATGGAAGGAAGGGTCAAGGACAAGAACTGTAGGGGTAGACCAAGGTTAGAATATGTTAAACAGATTGCCTTGGATGTACGGTGTGGTAGCTATGTAGAAATGAAACGATTAGCTCAGGACAGGGAGGCATGGAGCGCTGCATCAAACCAGTCAAAAGACTGAAGACTCAAACAACAACAACAACAACAACAACAACAGGTCCACGGCCGATTTCCTTACAATATCCCTTCCCTGATTCTCCCTGAAAGGACAATATTGGAAGCTGCAATTCTTCGTCGCTTCACACTTCCAGGTTCCCTTCATGTGCTTACTGTATTTCACGCTCTAGGAAATTAATCGTAACTCCTCGCCCAATCTAATTTGACACACACATGTTGACTATGAAAAGCTTCTAATCATATATAACTTACGCAACGCTGGAAAATGGCTTCGAATATTTCGACTGAAAAGTAGTCTTTACATAGAGTAATCCTCAGTGAATTGAAATAGCTACTGCACACTGACAAATAACATCACGTCATTGAATTGACAACAAAGCTATGTACTTCGAAGAGAGTATTATCAAGGCAAGCACAGCAGAAATGCTTGTTATAATTTTGTCAATCTTTTTATTGGATTTTCTTGGCTTGCCAGAGTTGAAAAGGGATCTTTTGTAATGCAGCTCCTCTACGTCTCCATTTCCTGTGTAGGTATTTCACAAGAACCTGTACGTTGAGTGTCCTCATACGCTCCTTTGATATTTTACAAAAGCACTGTACCTCCATCTACACAGAATAGTCTTGCTACCAACGGTATCGAGCAAATTTTACTTGACAGAATTTAGAGCTCTACATGATACATAAAAATATCAGCATTTATTGCAGCCAGTGGCCATAGAAAATAAGTACGTAAATCATATACACGCGGTATGTACAGTTTATCATTCTGTGCTCAGCACAGTCATAGATAAGTTCCTACCATTGCACATAAGGACATGATATCTGTCGCACAGCTGGTTACACCATATGCACGCACATTTTGAGCCCTGTTTATGATATTTCTTATGTTGACAGACTTTGTGTTGAAAACCATGCACAGCAAAATGAGTCACTGAATTCCTCAGTTTATATCTGCTATTTGTCCACTCGGTTGTTGTTAGTGCATCCGATGCATAATGGTATTTCCATACATCGGCTTTCTTCCTCTTCGCCTGTGGCAGATGACCTCGTAGTTCCGCCCCTTAAAACAACAATAACAAACTTCCTCTTCTCCAAGAGTTCCAGATAGCGAGTTGTAGTTGGCAGAAACATATGGAACCGTAAGTCTTCTACAAAAAGAAAGTCTCTCTCGTCATTTTATATATCAAGCAAGCACCTAGGAATTTCGATACACCCAAACATCTTTTAAAATACGTAACTTGGCCCTCTCTAATTCTTTGATATCTCTTTTGCCAAGATAGTCCCAAATAATTTAATAATAACAATGTTATTTGTTTTACGTCCCTTTTAACGACTGTGGCTTTTAGGGACGCTGGAGTGCCAGAATTTTGCCTTGGAGGGGAACTTTAACCTGCCTGAAAATCTACTGAAACGGCTCCCTCACATTCTCGCACCCTCAAATGCCAGCTGACAGAGCCAGGATTCGATCCCGCAACCTCAGGCACAGCATGCGAGAGCGTTACCGCTGAGCCACGCAGCCAGCCCCCAAATAGGTGTTAACCCATAGGTAACCTCTGATGTTATTTTCATTTTTAATATTATTCTAGCTGTTTTCAATGACATTTGATTAGAGATCTACATGATATCTGAAAATGGCAGATTATGTAAGTGATTGTGTATTGTAATTTTGAAGAAAGAAAATAAGTGCTCATTAGCAAGTGTTGTACTATTGTATGCATGAATTGACTTTCATGAATACATTGATGACAATTGCAGTCTTCAAACGATTAGATTCTGTATTCTACAGAAAGCGCCACGTTGTGACGTGGGCATAAACTCGTCCCTTCACGTCCTCAATGGGGAACTGCAGCAAGTCCGGAGTTCATAGGTTCGAATCACGGAGCTGAAATGGCTATGCTGAGTGTGTTTTTTCCTCGATATTTCCACATTCCCTCCAGTTAAATGGCAGGGTAATACTGTATCTTATTTCAAGTCCTGAGACACCTGCTCCGTTCTCGAACCTAATAAATACAGTTACACCCATTACTACGGTCACCATCAAACCTCAGGTTATCAGACAAATGAAACACAAGTCTCAGTACACGAGGCTGATGGCAAACGTGTTCCAATCCCCTGTGACGAACTAACAACAACAACAAGTGCGCAGAAAGTACGAACCATTTAGTTGGAAGGTAGAGAATTAATATGTCCAACCATAGGGACAAGAACCCACGACCTCAGGTTATCTTTTAGGCTGTTGCTCTGACTACAGAGCTAAGAGAGGGACATTTTAATTCACTTTAGTGAAGAGTACACACACATGTGAAGCCAACAAATGCAAAAAAGGAAGGAAGATTTTAGTTTTACGTGACCATTAATCATGCGATCATGAGTCACGGGACCTCCTTTTTACGTGGAATCTGAACTACAGGTCATAGCATTTCACTTCGAAAATCTCACATGCATTGACGGGATGCTATTGTCCGTCCCGAGTTAAGAGTGGACTATGGACTCTTAATGGATTTTATATTTAGCGGATTCCCCCAGAATTGATGACTTCGAAGTCATTAAAACTGTATTTCCCCAGTCTTATAGAATATCTTATTGGTATTTAGTGGATTTTACACGATGCTTGACGCTCATTTCGTGATATGTAATTACTACATTCGTAATATACAACGTGATATTGTAATTAATCTGACAGTAGTGTTCGTGCACTGAATGGAGCACCCCACACACTGTTATACTTGGTTTTAAACTCCGCCCAACGCACGAGTATATCTCTTCAAGATATTTCAAACAATAAATTCACCATTCATGGAAATAATAATCAACTAGGCTACAATAAATTTGCTACAGTCATAGATATATTTATTGAATCAGACGTTGTGTCCTATAACAAACTAAAAGTTCTTGTGCCTAAATTATAAGCTGTACCTCTTTTTAGGCACTGTCTATGCTTCGTCAAGGTGTTCATGGTTATGTGTTGTTTTGTATTATTTTTAGTTCTTTTTATTCATATGCATGTGAGTTTTATTATTTTGTAATTTCAATTCTTTTTAGCCTATTTTCATTTATGAAAAATAGGCTTATAAGATCACCTTTTGTCCGTGTGTCTGTGTGTGCGTGTGTGATGGTGTGTGTGATGGATTTTTGGGTGTTCCCCTAATAACTTCTAAACGGCTAGAGCGATTTCAATGAAACTCAGTAAGTTCATAGCACTATTACGGGCGACCCCGACCGTGCCATTCAAATTTAGTTACGTGTCACCAATCCAACATGGTGGCTGTACGAAATATTTCACCAGCATTCAATATCTCCGAAACTATTACCGATATCAGCCTGGAATGTTGTACAGTGATCAAGGGAACTACTAGAAGTTCACCTATGTGACTTTTGAAAACTGGTAACTAAAAAACCAACATGGAGGCCAAGCGAAATTGCGACTTTTAAATAGACGTTTCTCGCGATTTAACCAACCAAATGCGATGCAACTTGGTACAGTATATGTTTATACACATTGTAATACACTGACATCTAACTTCGTTCAATTGTTTACATAATCTTAAGATGGCGGCTGTGCGAAATATTTCACCGGCATTCTATATCTCTGAAACTATTACCGGCATCGCCATGAAATTTTGTACGGAGATAAAGGCCACTACTGGAAGTTCGTCTATGAGACTTTCCATAACCAGTTAACTACAAAACGAACATGGCGGCCAAGCGAATTTGAAAGTTTTAAATAGACTTTTCTCGTGATTTAATGATCCAAACGCAATGAAACTTGGTACATCAAATGTTTATACACATTGTAATGCACTGGTATCTAATTTAGTTCAATTGTTTACGTAACGTCAAGATCGCGGCTGTGCGAATTTCGAAAATTAAGTTTTTATTTCTTGTGTTATAATCATGCGATCGAAATCAACATTTGCATAATGAACGAACACAATAATCATCATCTAATAGTACATAACTCTATGGCCTACATATATTAAAATCCAACATGGCGACCATACGAAATATTTAGACGGTTCTCAATATCTATTAATCTACTACAGCAATCAAAAATGTTGTAAGTGTATAGAGGCTATAAGTATAAGTTCACCTATTGGACGTTCAATAACCTGGCCAGCACAATACCAACATGGCGGTGATGCGAAACTTGATACGGTATAATATGCTCATACATATTTTAATCAACTGGCATCTAATTCATTTAAATTATTTTCATAACCACAAGATGGCGACCGAGCCACATTTTAAAATCCCGCTTTTGTTTCATTTGTCCTGATCATGCGATTGAAGTTTGAATAAAACACCTACACAATAATGGTGACCATCCAAAATATATAGACGGTTCTCAATATCTACGAATCTATTACAGGAATCAAACTGACAATTTGTATGTTGCTAGAGGCAATTACTATTAGTAGGATATATGAAAATAGGTTATTTAGTTCTTCACGGAACTACTTGTTTCTTTTCTTTTCTTGTATTTCCCTAAAAATATGTTTTGTTTTGTATTATTAATTTTAGTTCGTTTTATTCATAACAAAGCATTAGCTAGATGGGACACTAATTTTGTTTGTAAGTTTTTAATTATTTTACAGTTTTAATTGCTTTCTCTTTCCTTGTCTTTTCCTAAAATTAATATTTAGATTTACAATTATCTACTTAGTATTTGTGTCAAGAAGGTACTAAACTGGTCTTAAGACCTGTGTACTTTCATAAATAAATTAATTAATTAATTAATTAATTAATTAATTCATTCATAAAGCTTCCGTGGCTTAGGTGGCAGCACGCCGGCCTCTCACCACTGGGTCCGTGGTTCAAATCCCGGTCACTCCATGTGAGATCTGTGCTGGACAAAACGGAGGCAGACAGGTTTCTCCGGGTACTCCGGTTTTCCCTGTCAAAATTTCATTCCAGCAACACTCTCCACTATCATTTCATTTCATCTGTCATTCATTTAATCATTGCCCCAGAGGAGTGCGTCAGTCCTCGGCAGCCGGCACAGTTCATATCCTCGCCGCTAGATGGGGACTTCATTCATTCCATTCCTGACCCGGTCGGAGACTGGAAGCAGGCTGTGGATTTTCATTTTCATTCAATTAATTAATAATGTGTAGAGAAGTTTGAGATTAGTGAATGTTTTGTGACATAAAGCAATTAATTTACATAGAGGCACGTGGTATTAATGAAAATATCTAATTTTCCTTTCGAGTTTTCTATGCAAGTTGACGATATGCTCTGTTGTAACTGGTAAGTAATTCATTACTGCTATTATCAGTGTAGTAGTTCCTCGTGTTGTGTGCTGTACCACAGCTGCGCCGCTCTACGTGGCAACACTTGTTGTTGTTGTTGATGTTGTTGTTTGAGTCTTCAGTCTTTTGACTGGTTTGATGCAGCGCTTCATGCATCCCTGTCCTGAGCTAATCGCTTCATCTCTACATAGCTACCACACCCTACATCCAAAGCAATCTGTTTAATATACGCTAACCTTGGTCTACCCCTACAGTTCTTATCCTCGACCCTTCCTTTCATAATTAGCATTGCTATTCCTGGGCGTTTAAGTATGTGTCTTACCAACCTATCTCTACTCTTCATTAGAAGTCGCCAGAAACATCTCTCCTCTCCCAATCGTCTTAATTCCTCTTTATTTGTAACCCATCTACCCATCTGATCTTCATCATTCTCCTGTAGCACCAGATTTCAAACGCTTCAAATCTCCTCTTTTCTACAGTCCAAGTTTCACTACCTTAGACTGCACGCTTCAGACAAAGGCCTTCAAAAGTTACTTCCTAATACCTAAATCCATATTTGAAGTCAAAAGATTCCTTTTCTATAGAAATGCTTTCCTTGTCTGTCCTAACCTACTTTTTATATCCTGGTTATTTTGCTTCCCAAGTAACAGAAGTATCCTACATCCTTTAGGATTTCAACTGCTAATTCGACGGCCACATAGGTTTATGATTTCTTTCGACTGCATTTCAATATTTTTGTTATTAATTTTCATCATGAATTCCTTCCTCAAGGCAGAATTCATACCATTTAAAAACTCAATCAAATTATCTGGTGTGTCGGCTAAGATGACGATGTCATCAACAAATCTCCGAGCCATAACTATTTATCCTTGAATATTTATTCCTACTTGTACCATGGGAGATGAATGATCGTGTGGCCTCCGGAGAGGCCGAGGGCAGGTCTTTCTAGTTGACGCCCGTGGGCAACCTGCGCGTCATAATGAGGATGAAGTGAAGATGAAGACGTCACATACACTCAGTCCCCGAGCCACGGGAATTAACCCCAGGAGATTAAAATCCCTGATGGCTCGGCCAGGAATCGAACCCCCCCATTCACTTTTGGTTAAAGCCTAGCACGCCAACCATTTAGCCACGGACCCGGACACCATAATGGATGTAGTCCACCCATAACTTTGGACGGACAATAGCGCAAATACAATGTGTAGACGGAAATGTGTTACTAGCTTCCATACTTAAGATGCCGTGTTCAATTCCCGACTCCATGAAGAAAATTGTATTTCTGATTTGAGGTCAGGAACTGATAACTGAATAACTGAATAGAGCATCGAATCTACTCGCACTTCAGCCATCTTATGGTTTCCCATGGCTTTCCACATTTACTTCAGGCAAATACCAGGATGGCATCCAACTTTAGGGCACTGCCGTCTCCAACTAAAGTATATTTCCAATTACAAATACATACACTAGTGCAGCCATAATTAGTTAGTAAAGAAGGGCGGAACAGTGAGGTCATCTGCTCCTTATTACAGCCATCACAATGATACAAGCTACTTTATAGATTCCACACATACAACCGAGGATACGGTGATAAATTGTTAAGATTTCACAAAGCCCCTTAATTTCAAGAAAAACGACATTTGTCCGAGTAACCCTTTGTGAACTTTGATCCTGAAATCCATGCGATGCTACTTTACAAGTAAGTCTTTCGACATGGGTCTTTATGATACAACCACAGTGGTTAGGATCTGTCAATGCGAGACCTCCTTTTTCGGGAAGGACTAGAAGTGAAGCTTCTAGTCTAATAAGCAAATGAACTTTACTAAGTAGGAACAGATTGAACATTGATGAGTAAATAGCAATGGAAACAGTTTGCCAATAACAGTGGTATTTTATTCAAAAACCAACTTTCAAAAGATTAACAATAAATAAATATTTAAACATGTAGTGGAAGTGTGACCTTTGACAGGCCAACAACAAGCGAACAAGATTTCATAAGCTTTCAAAAGATTAACAATAAATATATAAATATGTAATGGAAATGTGACCTTTGACAGGCCGACAACAAGCGAACAAGATTTCATAAGCTTTCAAAAGATTAACAATAAATATATAAATATGTAATGGAAATGTGACCTTTGACAGGCCGACAACAAGCGAACAAGATTTCATAAGTTTGAAATGCCAACAACCCTGAGAATAAGTAACCACTTTGTGGCCAGTAGTCTAAAGTAGAACAATGCAGGGTAAATTAGCGAGTAACTATAGTACTCAATAATAGCTTAAAATCTAGCCTAGGACTGCACACCGAGAGTAGGCTAGTTTATTTACAGAAAAATCAATATTTACATGCCAGTAGGGATAACATCCCACTAGTCGCCTGATAGTTACAAGGCGAGGTTGTTTACAATTGAAATGGGAGCATTCCCAAAAACACCTTGATAGATTAAGTAGAGAACAAGCCATTCACTTCGTCAGAGAGGTGAACTGGTGTTAAGCCCAATAGTTTATACAAAAATAGAGAAAAGGATGATTTGTTTTGAAGGATAGTTAGCATGTGAAAGAGAGAACAGTTGTTTTCTCATAGCCCACAATTTAAAGGCATAATACATGCTTAAACCACTCAATAGAAGGAAATAAGTTTAGTTTGGCATGGTTTGACAAGTTATTTAAGTCATGTGACATAACCCAAAAAAAAAGGGAAGATACATTTTTAAGTTTAGAAATGTTTTAGGTTATAATAAACACTTATCTTGTTGGCGTTGGTGGAGAGGAATTTCCACATAATAGAAATGGAGGAAGAACGTGTTGATCACTTTTTTCCGTCTTAGAAATGTTGAAGACTTCGTGCCCAGCACAAAAACTGACGTAGGCCAATTATCGATGTAAACTTATATAGGTTTCGTAGAACTCGGTTTTGATCACTTTTTCCCGTTTTGGAAATGTTGAAGACTTCGTGCCCAGCACAGAAGAAAATTTGTTTATTGTTTTTGCTCACGACAAACTGACGTAGGCCAAGTATCGATGTTAACTTATATAGATTTCGTAGATTTTAGAATGCACTGCTGGTTTGACTAGAAGCATTTTGCGATGTATTAGCACACAGCGTTGAGACACATTCAAGCGTTGTGCAAACAGCGTGAAGACGGCTGAAGATGAGTGACTGGCATTGTGACTTGCTGGAGACAGACTGTTGATGTAGGCCAGGGCAGGCTATATACCGGAGATCACGCGGAATGCGTGATGCGGACAGGTGGCGTCGGCCAATCCGAGAGCATGGAAAATTCTCGAAAACTGCTGAGGCCAATCAGAGCAAGGGGCCAACTGAAAATGAACCTCGTGACCAACATTAGTTCCGGAAATCATTACAGTGTCATGGAACACGTGCTAGCAAGAACAGATTGAAGAAAAATGGAATGACATGACAGGTGAGAGGTTATGTTATAATAAAAATAAGTGAACTTTGTAAATTTCACTGAAAAGTGAACATACTGCCAGAGGGGCAACAGAGAAAAAAAACAAAACAAAAATAACATGAGAGAGAAGAGCTAGGGTGGCAGAGGGCAAATGACTGAAATAGGACGAACACAGTGTCCTGATGAAGTTTTAAGTTTGACCACTCGAACTCTAGCATCTCTGCCATAATAGCATTTTATAACACGACCAGTTTTCCATTCAAGAGGAGGACTTGGGTCTTTGAGAAGAACGAAATCACCCTCCTGAAGGTTAGGCTGAGAGAGCTGCCACTTATTCCTCCTTTGGAGCGAGTGAAAATACTCAAGTCTCCATCTCTTCCAAAATTGAGCCTTAAGGGATTCTATCTTTCTCCACAAGATAGGCAAAGACAGATCAAGTTTACGATCAAGCAACGGAGGAGACGCAGCTAAGGAACTGCCCACCAGAAAATGACCTGGAATCAAAGGAAGGAAATCACAAGGATCGTTGGAAAGAGGAGAAAGAGGTCGTGAGTTGACAATTCCCTCAATGAGTATAATTAAAGAATTGAATTCTTCGTAAGTTACAATACTAGAGCCAAGAGTTTTCTTTAAATGATTTTTTGTGAGTTTCACACAAGATTCCCATCGTCCGCCATGATGGGGAGCATAAGGAGGGATGAAATGCCATTTGAATTGGTTTAAGTGCGAGTAATTGGAGATTTGTTCTTTCGCACAAGGGGAGCAAAGGGCTTTGTACCATTGCTGCGAAGCTCCAACAAAGGTTTTGGCATTATCAGAGAAGACTTCTGAAGGAATCCCCCTTCGTGAAATGAATCTAGAGAAAGTGGAAAGAAAATATGAGGTGGAGGCACTAGTTACGAGCTCAAGATGAATAGAGCCAGTGACCATACAGACAAATAGAGAAACGTATAGTTTTCCAAGGATTTTCCTTTTAGCACTGGGGTGATTTTGTTGATACACAAACGGACCGGCGTAATCAATGCCGGTGAAGGAAAAAGGCCTGCAGGGAGCTGAACGAAATGGGGGAAGGTCAGCCATGAGTTGCTGATTAGGTTTAGGCTTAGCTTTGAAACAAGTAATACATTTATGTATAACAGAAGTGACTTCGTGTAAACCGTTAATAGGCCAGTATTTTTCCCGTATCAAGCATAGAAGGGTTCTAGAACCAACATGCAAGTTTTGATAATGAAACTGACGAATGATTATCCGAGTAACATGATGTTTAGACGGAAGGATAATAGGGTGCTTTTTTCATCAGAGAAGTCAGAAAGAGAAAGTCTGCCGCCCACTCTTAACAAACCATCGCCATCTAGAAAAGGGCACAAGGCAAAAAGCCTGCTGTGTTTCTTGAGAGTTTTACCTTTAGCCAATATGTTTATTTCGACTGAGAACGCCTCTCTCTGGGTGAGCCAAAGAACTTTGATGGTGGCAATTTGCAGTTCAACAGCCGAAAGAAAAGGCTGAGGGAATAGAGGTTGATCTAGTACTAAAAATTTCCATCTGAGCACATAAGCAGTGATGCGCACTAGTTTTTGAAAAGAAGAGTAACGTTCCAACAAGGAAGGAGTGTTGGCAGTTACAAAGGCAGAAGCTTTTTTGCTGATTTCAGGAATATCCTCTAACGGGAAATTGGAGTTGGAAGGTCGGTTTTGAATTCTTTCAGAAAGCCATGAAGGGCCGTGCCAGTACAAACCGGATTGAGATAGTGACTTAGGTGAACAACCACGAGAAATGAGGTCGGCGGGGATGTCTTTGCTAGAAACGTGGTTCCATTGTTCTGGTTTAGAAACAGTTTGAATTTTCTCAACTCTGTTAGCTACAAAAGTTTGCCAATTAGAAGGAGGTTTAGAAATCCATGCCAAAGCAATAGAGGAATCTGTCCAAAAATATGTGTGCGAGAACTTACAGTTGAGTGTTTGTTTGAGTTTGTTAGCTAATTCGGCAGCAAGTAGTGCGGCACAGAGTTCAAGACGAGGTAATGAAACGGGTTTCAAAGGCGCAACCTTAGATTTAGCACATATCAAATTGGAGAAAAAGGGGGAGCGGCTTACAATGTAAGCACAACATCCGTATGCTTTGGTCGAACTGTCAGCGAAAAGGTGCAAATCCAGGACAAGAGAGCAAGAGAACGGAACTAGCACTCTAGGAATGTCTATTAATGAGAGATCACAAAGACTGTGCCGAAAGGTAAGCCACTTTTGTAAAAGTGAAGGAGAAATGGGATCATCCCAATCCGAATTCAATGACCATAGCTCTTGCATAAAGATTTTAGCTAGAACAATTACGGGTGCAATGAACTGAAGCGGGTCATATATCTTAGCTATTTCTGATAGCACTTGTCTTTTGGTTTGTGGAGGTGAGGAGGACAAATTTACTTCGTAAAAGAATGAGTCAGCTTTAGGATACCAGTGTATTCCCAAAACTTTAGTAGCATCCTCCAATTTACAAAGCTCTACTGGAGTATCAACAGGACAATGTGGCAAGAGATTGGATAGAAGTTCCTCAGAATTTGAGTTCCAACGATGAAGTAATAATCCTCCTCTGCTAAGTAAAGTTTTTAAACTTTGAGAGAGTTCGATAGCCTCAGATACATTCTTGAAAGAAAAAAGAAAGTCATCAACGTAGAAGGAATTTTTCAACAAAATAGGAGTTTCAGAAGTAAACAAGTGACCATCTTGGTCGGCAAGATGTTTCAAAGTACGAATGGCAAGAAAAGCCGATGGTTTGAGCCCATACGTTACGGTTTTTAATTTAAAGATCTTGATGGTTTTGGTAGGAGCATCACGCCATAGAATTCGTTGAAGATTTTGTTGTTCGGAATTAATCAGAATTTGTCTATACATTTGTTGTATGTCGGCTATGATTCCAATTGGAAATAGACGGAAATTTAAAAGAATAGACGGGAGATCAGACTGAATGGCAGGTCCAGATAGGAGAGTGTCATTTAAGGAAATGCCATTGGCATCAGGGGCGGAACCATTAAAAACAACTCTTATATTTTCTTTGGTGGAGGGATTCTTCCAAACGGGATGGTGATTTAAATACACTGAATCTAAAGAAGGGTCGAAATCTTGAACAGTCTCCATATGGTTTGAAGCTTTATAATCCTCCATGAATTCAAGGTATTGTCTGCGAGTGGAAGGATCTTGCTTGAGTTGATTCTCAACTGCAAATAAAGCTTTAAGAGCTTTCGGATAGGAATCACATAAAGGAGGAGGAGAAGAAATGCGTGGCATTGTGACAATGAATCTGCCATCTGGGTTACGAACAGTGGTTTCTAAAAAATGTTGTTCACAAAATTCATCTTCCGATGAAAGAGAAGGAGCAGATTCAATGGACTCGATTTGCCAAAATTTTTCCAGACGCTGATGAAGATCTGCATTAGTGAAATGGCATTGAGAGGAACCTTGAACAGTTTGAAGAGGAATATAACCTGTGATAAGCCAGCCAAATTTTGTATGGTGGGCGTAGATACTAGATGAAATATTAACTCTTGACGGAAGAAGATTTTGCCAAAATGTGTTAGCGCCAAAAAGAATGTCAACGTGAGAGCTTTTATAGAATTGAGGGTCAGCCAGTTTTAGATCATAGGGAAATTTCCATTCGTCAATGGAAAAATAGCGACTGGGAGTAGGACTGCCAATACTCGGAATGGACAGACAGTTTAGATGAAAGTTAGTGCCATATTGGACTGAATCTTTCACCTGCAGCTTGACATAATTTAAGGAAGTAGACTTACTGTTGTTGATACCAGATATTTCAATATTGGTGGAGAGTGGTTTGAGACCTAACCTTTCAACTAATGATGAGGTTATGAAGTCATGAGTTGCCGCATTGTCGAGCAAGGCTCGTACTAAGTGCCAATTGCCGGAAGAATCTTTAACTTGGACCTGGATCGTAGATAACAAAACTTGAGCACTACGCCATGAGGGGGTTGTTTGATTGTAGGATTGGGCAACGGTATTTACAGTAGAAACAGAAGAGCTAGGTGGAGAAGCATCACTAGTGAGGCTCAACGCAGGTTGGGCACTAGGATTTGAAACTGTTCCAGGAATAGACCGTGGCTTTTCGAAGCGGTGCAAGGTAGAATGATGTCTTAGCTTGCAATGCATGCAAACTCCTTTTGAAGGGCAGTCCGCTAAGATATGCCTTGAAGATAGGCAGTTAAAACAAGATTTGTTTTGCGACACAGCTTTTCTACGATCGTCAACTGAAAGGCCTTTGAAGGTATTGCAGAAATATAAAGGGTGAGGACTATTGCAAAGAATACACGAGCTTTTATTACCTTGTATAGAGAAAACATGAGAATGTGAAGACTTTTCCGAGAAATGCTTGGTGGGTTTACTTTTGCTGACATCGGTGGAACCTTCAGCTTTATTGATTAAAGCAGAAAGAATTTGACAACGTTTCTTTATGAAAGAGATCAAAACTTTAAATGTGGGTTCAGGTTTGTCCACTAAATCGGATTCACATGCTTTACGAGTATTAAGGTCAAATTTGGACGTAGTGAGATGTATAAGAAAAAGATCCCAATGTTCAACAGGTTGTTTAAGATGTTCTAGGGCTCTTACATGAAGTTCAACGGTGTCTCCCAGATTTCTAAGGGATGATAAATTATCAGGGCGTGAAGCTGGTAAATTAAACAAGGCGTTCATATGGCGTTGAATCCTAAGTTTGGCATTGCCATATCGCTGTTGGATGAGGTCAATAGCTACCGAGTAATTTTCGGTTGTGAGAGGTAAAGCTTCAATTAACTTTAAAGGAGGACCCTGAAGAACAGACTTTAAATAATAAAATTTTTGAATCTCAGGGAATGATCTATTATCATGTATTAGAGAAGAAAAAAGTTCAAAAAAGGAATCCCACTGTTTTTCCTCCCCTGAAAAGGTAGGAAGTTGGATTTTAGGAAGAAACGGTTTGCTAACTTCGGTGTTTTGATGGGTTGCTAATTGCTTAATTAAATCCTTAGCTTCGCCATACATATTGTAATACAGTTCTTCAACAGAACTACGATCCTGTTCTTGATCAGGTTCGATTGTTTCAATTTCGGTTTGCAACACATCATACTCTTGAAACTGTTGCTGATAAACATTAAAACGTTGAACTAGAACGTCATAATTGTGATCATCAAAAGATTTGGAAGCCAAAAAATGCTGAAAACGAGTAAGTTTGTTTTTACAAGCAGTTCTTTTGGCTACAAGCTCCTTAGGAAGGGACATGGCGGAACTTTGAGTACTTTCACTCACCGATCTGCTAGACTGCCGAGCGTCTGAAGTGGTAGTAGTAGTATTGGTACTGGTAGAGGTGGTAACAAGGGACATCTCCGCTCACCCCAACACAGCTTTCATAGCGATAGCTGAAAAATACAATTAGCATTAGTAACAGAAGTGGAAAGCTGCAATAGCTTATCGAATGGCTTGGCAACCTGTTTCATACAATAAACAATTATGAAGGTTATTTAAAGGTCCCGGGTTTCGGCAACAACATGGTTAGGATCTGTCAATGCGAGACCTCCTTTTTCGGGAAGGACTAGAAGTGAAGCTTCTAGTCTAATAAGCAAATGAACTTTACTAAGTAGGAACAGATTGAACATTGATGAGTAAATAGCAATGGAAACAGTTTGCTAATAACAGTGGTATTTTATTCAAAAACCAACTTTCAAAAGATTAACAATAAATAAATATATAAACATGTAATGGAAATGTGACCTTTGACAGGCCAACAACAAGCGAACAAGATTTCATAAGCTTTCAAAAGATTAACAATAAATATATAAATATGTAATGGAAATGTGAACTTTGACAGACCGACAACAAGCGAACAAGATTTCATAAGCTTTCAAAAGATTAACAATAAATATATAAATATGTAATGGAAATGTGACCTTTGACAGGCCGACAACAAGCGAACAAGATTTCATAAGTTTGAAATGCCAACAACCCTGAGAATAAGTAACCACTGTGTGGCCAGTAGTCTAAAGTAGAACAATGCAGGGTAAATTAGCGAGTAACTATAGTACTCAATAATAGCTTAAAATCTAGCCTAGGACTGCACACCGAGAGTAGGCTAGTTTATTTACAGAAAAATCAATATTTACATGCCAGTAGGGATAACATCCCACTAGTCGCCTGATAGTTACAAGGCGAGGTTGTTTACAATTGAAATGGGAGCATTCCCAAAAACACCTTGATAGATTAAGTAGAGAACAAGCCATTCACTTCGTCAGAGAGGTGAACTGGTGTTAAGCCCAATAGTTTATACAAAAATAGAGAAAAGGATGATTTGTTTTGAAGGATAGTTAGCATGTGAAAGAGAGAACAGTTATTTTCTCATAGCCCACAATTTAAAGGCATAATACATGCTTAAACCACTTAATAGAAGGAAATAAGTTTAGTTTGGCATGGTTTGACAAGTTATTTAAGTCATGTGACATAACCCTAAAAAAAAGGGAAGATACATTCTTAAGATTAGAAATGTTTTAGGTTATAATAAACACTTATCTTGTTGGCGTTGGTGGAGAGGAATTTCCACATAATAGAAATGGAGGAAGAACGTGTTGATCACTTTTTTCCGTCTTAGAAATGTTGAAGACTTCGTGCCCAGCACAAAAACTGACGTAGGCCAATTATCGATGTAAACTTATATAGGTTTCGTAGAACTCGGTTTTGATCACTTTTTCCCGTCTTGGAAATGTTGAAGACTTCGTGTCCAGCACAGAAGAAAATTTGTTTATCGTTTTTGCTCATGACAAACTGACGTAGGCCAAGTATCGATGTTAACTTATATAGATTTCGTAGATTTTAGAATGCACTGCTGGTTTGACTAGAAGCATTTTGCGATGTATTAGCACACAGCGTTGAGACACATTCAAGCGTTGTGCAAACAGCGTGAAGACGGCCGAAGATGAGTGACTGGCATTGTGACTTGCTGGAGACAGACTGTTGATGTAGGCCAGGGCAGGCTATATACCGGAGATCACGCGGAATGCGTGATGCGGACAGGTGGCGTCGGCCAATCCGAGAGCATGGAAAATTCTCGAAATCTGCTGAGGCCAATCAGAGCAAGGGGCCAACTGAAAATGAACCTCGTGACCAACATTAGTTCCGGAAATCATTACAGTGTCATGGAACACGTGCTAGCAAGAACAGATTGAAGAAAAATGGAATGACATGACAGGTGAGAGGTTATGTTATAATAAAAATAAGTGAACTTTGTAAATTTCACTGAAAAGTGAACATACTGCCAGAGGGGCAACAGAGAAAAAAAAAAAATAACATGAGAGAGAAGAGCTAGGGTGGCAGAGGGCAAATGACTGAAATAGGACGAACACAGTGTCCTGATGAAGTTTTAAGTTTGACCACTCGAACTCTAGCATCTCTGCCATAATAGCATTTTATAACACGACCAGTTTTCCATACAAGAGGAGGACTTGGGTCTTTGAGAAGAACGAAATCACCCTCCTGAAGGTTAGGCTGAGAGAGCTGCCACTTGTTCCTCCTTTGGAGCGAGTGAAAATACTCAAGTCTCCATCTCTTCCAAAATTGAGCCTTAAGGGATTCTATCTTTCTCCACAAGATAGGCAAAGACAGATCAAGTTTACGATCAAGCAACGGAGGAGACGCAGCTAAGGAACTGCCCACCAGAAAATGACCTGGAATCAAAGGAAGGAAATCACAAGGATCGTTGGAAAGAGGAGAAAGAGGTCGTGAGTTGACAATTCCCTCAATGAGTATAATTAAAGAATTGAATTCTTCGTAAGTTACAATACTAGAGCCAAGAGTTTTCTTTAAATGATTTTTTGTGAGTTTCACACAAGATTCCCATCGTCCGCCATGATGGGGAGCATAAGGAGGGATGAAATGCCATTTGAATTGGTTTAAGTGCGAGTAATTGGAGATTTGTTCTTTCGCACAAGGGGAGCAAAGGGCTTTGTACCATTGCTGCGAAGCTCCAACAAAGGTTTTGGCATTATCAGAGAAGACTTCTGAAGGAATGCCCCTTCGTGAAATGAATCTAGAGAAAGCGGAAAGAAAATATGAGGTGGAGGCACTAGTTACGAGCTCAAGATGAATAGAGCCAGTGACCATACAGACAAATAGAGAAACGTAGTTTTCCAAGGATTTTCCTTTTAGCACTGGGGTGATTTTGTTGATACACAAACGGACCGGCGTAATCAATGCCGGTGAAGGAAAAAGGCCTGCAGGGAGCTGAACGAAATGGGGGAAGGTCAGCCATGAGTTGCTGATTAGGTTTAGGCTTAGCTTTGAAACAAGTAATACATTTGTGTATAACAGAAGTGACTTCGTGTAAACCATTAATAGGCCAGTATTTTTCCCGTATCAAGCATAGAAGGGTTCTAGAACCAACATGCAAGTTTTGATAATGAAACTGACGAATGATTATCCGAGTAACATGATGTTTAGACGGAAGGATAATAGGGTGCTTTTTTCATCAGAGAAGTCAGAAAGAGAAAGTCTGCCGCCCACTCTTAACCCTAGAACTGCGGACCGTCTTCCAGGAAGACGGTGTGTTGTTTAATCAAGTGCGACCGTCTCTCTGAAAGACGGTCTTGGAATTCAAATATAGTACTACTGTTAGCCTTCAGATGGCACTAATTTCAAGTCATGCTGGTTCCCGATGCTTTTATCTTTCGTAGTGTAAGTCTTTGGCAAACAAATGACAGTATGCAAGCTATTATTTGGCTGCAGAAGTGGAAGTACTTCCATGCTGATATTGAAGTTGCATTGAGCAAAATGGCCGCCAACTATGTAGACGATTCAGAAATTGAGCACTTGATTTTTGACGATTCGTGTGATAGTATGGACGATGACAGTGATTATTGTGTGGATTCGTATGAAAATGAAGATGGTGAAAGTAGTGGCAGTGATACCGGCGAACAGGATGTCACGCAAGTTATGGAAATCCCCATCAATGCAAGTGATGTTTATCATGTTCCGACAGACCCTGTACACATGCCTAATGTTAGCCGTGAAGGGGAAAGTGTGAACTAGACTGATATTCAACCCGAAGAAAGTGACTTTCCAGGTAAAAAGTACCGTTTATCGTTCATCATCCTGGGCCAGTGAACTTGCCGATTATGTACTTCAAAATCGAGAAATGTCATATTTTTGTAAAAATAATTTTCTTTTTAGTAAATAACAGGAATTATTTGTAACTGGTTCTTGAATTAGTAACAAAAAACTATGAACTTTTCATTTATGATGTCTCTGACGAACATTTAACTCGGCAATATGGTTTTCTAGAGCAGAAAAGTCAATAATTTTAAAATTTATAATTTTTTATAAAATACTTTTTATGATTAATTCAAAGTGACGAGTCTGATTGATTCACCTATATCAATATAATATTGAACAGTCTTTCAGCTTTCTATTGATGTATGATAAGTCATATTCGTGAACACAGTATGCTTACAGATACCAAATTCCTTTAGTGTGTACTTTATGGGAATTTACTGCAGCATTTGACAGATAAACCTGCAGCAGTTCTAGGGTTAACAAACCATCGCCATCTAGAAAAGGGCACAATGCAAAAAGCCTGCTGTGTTTCTTGAGAGTTTTACCTTTAGCCAATATGTTTATTTCGACTGAGAACGCCTCTCTCTGGGTGAGCCAAAGAACTTTGATGGTGGCAATTTGCAGTTCAACAGCCGAAAGAAAAGGCTGAGGGAATAGAGGTTGATCTAGTACTAAAAATTTCCATCTGAGCACATAAGCAGTGATGCGCACTAGTTTTTGAAAAGAAGAGTAACGTTCCAACAAGGAAGGAGTGTTGGCAGTTACAAAGGCAGAAGCTTTTTTGCTGATTTCAGGAATATCCTCTAACGGGAAATTGGAGTTGGAAGGTCGGTTTTGAATTCTTTCAGAAAGCCATGAAGGGCCGTGCCAGTACAAACCGGATTGAGATAGTGACTTAGGTGAACAACCACGAGAAATGAGGTCGGCGGGGATGTCTTTGCTAGAAACGTGGTTCCATTGTTCTGGTTTAGAAACAGTTTGAATTTTCTCAACTCTGTTAGCTACAAAAGTTTGCCAATTAGAAGGAGGTTTAGAAATCCATGCCAAAGCAATAGAGGAATCTGTCCAAAAATATGTGTGCGAGAACTTACAGTTGAGTGTTTGTTTGAGTTTGTTAGCTAATTCGGCAGCAAGTAGTGCGGCACAGAGTTCAAGACGAGGTAATGAAACGGGTTTCAAAGGCGCAACCTTAGATTTAGCACATATCAAATTGGAGAAAAAGGGGGAGCGGCTTACAATGTAAGCACAACATCCGTATGCTTTGGTCGAACTGTCATCGAAAAGGTGCAAATCCAGGACAAGAGAGCAAGAGAACGGAACTAGCACTCTAGGAATGTCTATTAATGAGAGATCACAAAGACTGTGCCGAAAGGTAAGCCACTTTTGTAAAAGTGAAGGAGGAATGGGATCATCCCAATCCGAATTCAATGACCATAGCTCTTGCATAAAGATTTTAGCTAGAACAATTACGGGTGCAATGAACTGAAGCGGGTCATATATCTTAGCTATTTCTGATAGCACTTGTCTTTTGGTTTGTGGAGGTGAGGAGGACAAATTTACTTCGTAAAAGAATGAGTCAGCTTTAGGATACCAGTGTATTCCCAAAACTTTAGTAGCATCCTCCAATTTACAAAGCTCTACTGGAGTATCAACAGGACAATGTGGCAAGAGATTGGATAGAAGTTCCTCAGAATTTGAGTTCCAACGATGAAGTAATAATCCTCCTCTGCTAAGTAAAGTTTTTAAACTTTGAGAGAGTTCGATAGCCTCAGATACATTCTTGAAAGAAAAAAGAAAGTCATCAACGTAGAAGGAATTTTTCAACAAAATAGGAGTTTCAGAAGTAAACAAGTGACCATCTTGGTCGGCAAGATGTTTCAAAGTACGAATGGCAAGAAAAGCCGATGGTTTGAGCCCATACGTTACGGTTTTTAATTTAAAGATCTTGATGGTTTTGGTAGGAGCATCACGCCATAGAATTCGTTGAAGATTTTGTTGTTCGGAATTAATCAGAATTTGTCTATACATTTGTTGTATGTCGGCTATGATTCCAATTGGAAATAGACGGAAATTTAAAAGAATAGACGGGAGATCAGACTGAATGGCAGGTCCAGATAGGAGAGTGTCATTTAAGGAAATGCCATTGGCATCAGGGGCGGAACCATTAAAAACAACTCTTATATTTTCTTTGGTGGAGGGATTCTTCCAAACGGGATGGTGATTTAAATACACTGAATCTAAAGAAGGGTCGAAATCTTGAACAGTCTCCATATGGTTTGAAGCTTTATAATCCTCCATGAATTCAAGGTATTGTCTGCGAGTGGAAGGATCTTGCTTGAGTTGATTCTCAACTGCAAATAAAGCTTTAAGAGCTTTCGGATAGGAATCACATAAAGGAGGAGGAGAAGAAATGCGTGGCATTGTGACAATGAATCTGCCATCTGGGTTACGAACAGTGGTTTCTAAAAAATGTTGTTCACAAAATTCATCTTCCGATGAAAGAGAAGGAGCAGATTCAATGGACTCGATTTGCCAAAATTTTTCCAGACGCTGATGAAGATCTGCATTAGTGAAATGGCATTGAGAGGAACCTTGAACAGTTTGAAGAGGAATATAACCTGTGATAAGCCAGCCAAATTTTGTATGGTGGGCGTAGATACTAGATGAAATATTAACTCTTGACGGAAGAAGATTTTGCCAAAATGTGTTAGCGCCAAAAAGAATGTCAACGTGAGAGCTTTTATAGAATTGAGGGTCAGCCAGTTTTAGATCATAGGGAAATTTCCATTCGTCAATGGAAAAATAGCGACTGGGAGTAGGACTGCCAATACTCGGAATGGACAGACAGTTTAGATGAAAGTTAGTGCCATATTGGACTGAATCTTTCACCTGCAGCTTGACATAATTTAAGGAAGTAGACTTGCTGTTGTTGATACCAGATATTTCAATATTGGTGGAGAGTGGTTTGAGACCTAACCTTTCAACTAATGATGAGGTTATGAAGTAATGAGTTGCCGCATTGTCGAGCAAGGCTCGTACTAAGTGCCAATTGCCGGAAGAATCTTTAACTTGGACCTGGATCGTAGATAACAAAACTTGAGCACTACGCCATGAGGGGGTTGTTTGATTGTAGGATTGGGCAACGGTATTTACAGTAGAAACAGAAGAGCTAGGTGGAGAAGTATCACTAGTGAGGCTCAACGCAGGTTGGGCACTAGGATTTGAAACTGTTCCAGGAATAGACCGTGGCTTTTCGAAGCGGTGCAAGGTAGAATGATGTCTTAGCTTGCAATGCATGCAAACTCCTTTTGAAGGGCAGTCCGCTAAGATATGCCTTGAAGAGAGGCAGTTAAAACAAGATTTGTTTTGCGACACAGCTTTTCTACGATCGTCAACTGAAAGGCCTTTGAAGGTATTGCAGAAATATAAAGGGTGAGGACTATTGCAAAGAATACACGAGCTTTTATTACCTTGTATAGAGAAAACATGAGAATGTGAAGACTTTTCCGAGAAATGCTTGGTGGGTTTACTTTTGCTGACATCGGTGGAACCTTCAGCTTTATTGATTAAAGCAGAAAGAATTTGACAACGTTTCTTTATGAAAGAGATCAAAACTTTAAATGTGGGTTCAGGTTTGTCCACTAAATCGGATTCACATGCTTTACGAGTATTAAGGTCAAATTTGGACGTAGTGAGATGTATAAGAAAAAGATCCCAATGTTCAACAGGTTGTTTAAGATGTTCTAGGGCTCTTACATGAAGTTCAACGGTGTCTCCCAGATTTCTAAGGGATGATAAATTATCAGGGCGTGAAGCTGGTAAATTAAACAAGGCGTTCATATGGCGTTGAATCCTAAGTTTGGCATTGCCATATCGCTGTTGGATGAGGTCAATAGCTACCGAGTAATTTTCGGTTGTGAGAGGTAAAGCTTCAATTAACTTTAAAGGAGGACCCTGAAGAACAGACTTTAAATAATAAAATTTTTGAATCTCAGGGAATGATCTATTATCATGTATTAGAGAAGAAAAAAGTTCAAAAAAGGAATCCCACTGTTTTTCCTCCCCTGAAAAGGTAGGAAGTTGGATTTTAGGAAGAAACGGTTTGCTAACTTCGGTGTTTTGATGGGTTGCTAATTGCTTAATTAAATCCTTAGCTTCGCCATACATATTGTAATACAGTTCTTCAACAGAACTACGATCCTGTTCTTGATCAGGTTCGATTGTTTCAATTTCGGTTTGCAACACATCATACTCTTGAAACTGTTGCTGATAAACATTAAAACGTTGAACTAGAACGTCATAATTGTGATCATCAAAAGATTTGGAAGCCAAAAAATGCTGAAAACGAGTAAGTTTGTTTTTACAAGCAGTTCTTTTGGCTACAAGCTCCTTAGGAAGAGACATGGCGGAACTTTGAGTACTTTCACTCACCGATCTGCTAGACTGCCGAGCGTCTGAAGTGGTAGTAGTAGTATTGGTACTGGTAGAGGTGGTAACAAGGGACATCTCCACTCACCCCAACACAGCTTTCATAGCGATAGCTGAAAAATACAATTAGCATTAGTAACAGAAGTGGAAAGCTGCAATAGCTTATCGAATGGCTTGGCAACCTGTTTCATACAATAAACAATTATGAAGGTTATTTAAAGGTCCCGGGTTTCGGCAACAACATGGTTAGGATCTGTCAATGCGAGACCTCCTTTTTCGGGAAGGACTAGAAGTGAAGCTTCTAGTCTATTAACCAAATGAACTTTACTAAGTAGGAACAGATTGAACATTGATGAGTAAATAGCAATGGAAACAGTTTGCCAATAACAGTGGTATTTTATTCAAAAACCAACTTTCAAAAGATTAACAATAAATAAATATATAAACATGTAATGGAAATGTGACCTTTGACAGGCCAACAACAAGCGAACAAGATTTCATAAGCTTTCAAAAGATTAACAATAAATATATAAATATGTAATGGAAATGTGACCTTTGACAGGCCGACAACAAGCGAACAAGATTTCATAAGTTTGAAATGCCAACAACCCTGAGAATAAGTAACCACTTTGTGGCCAGTAGTCTAAAGTAGAACAATGCAGGGTAAATTAGCGAGTAACTATAGTACTCAATAATAGCTTAAAATCTAGCCTAGGACTGCACACCGAGAGTAGGCTAGTTTATTTACAGAAAAATCAATATTTACATGCCAGTAGGGATAACATCCCACTAGTCGCCTGATAGTTACAAGGCGAGGTTGTTTACAATTGAAATGGGAGCATTCCCAAAAACACCTTGATAGATTAAGTAGAGAACAAGCCATTCACTTCGTCAGAGAGGTGAACTGGTGTTAAGCCCAATAGTTTATACAAAAATAGAGAGAAGGATGATTTGTTTTGAAGGATAGTTAGCATGTGAAAGAGAGAACAGTTGTTTTCTCATAGCCCACAATTTAAAGGCATAATACATGCTTAAACCACTTAATAGAAGGAAATAAGTTTAGTTTGGCATGGTTTGACAAGTTATTTAAGTCATGTGACATAACCCTAAAAAAAAAGGGAAGATACATTTTTAAGTTTAGAAATGTTTTAGGTTATAATAAACACTTATCTTGTTGGCGTTGGTGGAGAGGAATTTCCACATAATAGAAATGGAGGAAGAACGTGTTGATCACTTTTTTCCGTCTTAGAAATGTTGAAGACTTCGTGCCCAGCACAAAAACTGACGTAGGCCAATTATCGATGTAAACTTATATAGGTTTCGTAGAACTCGGTTTTGATCACTTTTTCCCGTCTTGGAAATGTTGAAGACTTCGTGTCCAGCACAGAAGAAAATTTGTTTATCGTTTTTGCTCATGACAAACTGACGTAGGCCAAGTATCGATGTTAACTTATATAGATTTCGTAGATTTTAGAATGCACTGCTGGTTTGACTAGAAGCATTTTGCGATGTATTAGCACACAGCGTTGAGACACATTCAAGCGTTGTGCAAACAGCGTGAAGACGGCCGAAGATGAGTGACTGGCATTGTGACTTGCTGGAGACAGACTGTTGATGTAGGCCAGGGCAGGCTATATACCGGAGATCACGCGGAATGCGTGATGCGGACAGGTGGCGTCGGCCAATCCGAGAGCATGGAAAATTCTCGAAAACTGCTGAGGCCAATCAGAGCAAGGGTCCAACTGAAAATGAACCTCGTGACCAACATTAGTTCCGGAAATCATTACAGTGTCATGGAACACGTGCTAGCAAGAACAGATTGAAGAAAAATGGAATGACATGACAGGTGAGAGGTTATGTTATAATAAAAATAAGTGAACTTTGTAAATTTCACTGAAAAGTGAACACACAGCTAAATGCTATTCGTCCGTTCGGAATTCAATCCTACAAGCTTGGGTATTTTAGTTGGGAACTTCAGGTAATTGAGTCTCACAGGAGGCTAGGTTCTCTTAGATCTTACTCTCCACGGAATAAATTAAATTTTTTCGTCCATTTTCACACAGCACTTTTTTTTACAATATCGTACTCCTAATAAAGTACAGTACTACAAAAACCTGCTCTCTGAAAGCCCGTGCTTGTGCTGTGAAATGAAAGAGGAGTCTCTTCTCTGAGCAAAGTATATGAAACTAACTGCGAACAGGGGTCGTTAGTCATTGCTTGTTAGCCGCAACTCTTTCTTCTCGTGTCCATTGTGCGGAGGTTTGTCTTGTACCTCATTCTGCCCAGGAAAATCTCGTGTAAACACATTTTTATTGACTTTTATCACTGTGTCCAGTGTGAACCTTGAATGAAGCACTAAGCACCCGTAAAAGAAACTCTTTATTTATTTTAATTATTTTATGTTAATTAGTTCTTTTTTACCACACTTACTACATTTTATTACGGGTTCTCTTGTATTTTGATTTTGGAGGGCAGAGACTGTCCTTCACTGTAGGTTTGGTAGTGTATTGTAGATACATTGTCTTGCATATTTGGATCTGATGATGCTCGCTTGACGAGCAAAACATGGCATCCCTTAATTTTCTTCTTAATCACATGTAATTTATTTCATTTTTTCTTCACATATTCCAGTGATTGGAATTAATTTCTGTTGACCGACTGAAAGTTACAATATTAATAGTTAATAAGGCAACATTGAAAAATTGAATTTTTCATTCTCTTGTCGAACTCCCCCATTTTATCATTTTAAATGATCTTGTCGACTTCGTCGTTACGCTGAGGTCCGGCGTTACGTTACGGTGACGGGACCAAATGTACTTAGAATGCACTGAGGTGTGTGACGTCATAGTACGATGTAGCAGCCGAGTACCAAAAAGGCAGTGCGAGAAGAGAGTTTCAAGAAGGCCTCGGGTGCCGGGTGCGAGCTTTGTTATTTGACACCCAGAGGGTAGCTTGCATGTCGAATTTCGTTGTCCCTTGAAGCACTATGAAAGTCAAGGAGGTTAGATATATAAGCTCCTTGAACACTATATCGCTTTCTAGTAGAGAAATGAGGTACTTTATGTTGGCAGAAACACCCGAGATTAATTTTGCCATTATGAACACGGCCTACTGAATTCAAATGGGTTCTTTGACATGCCAACATCGTATGACATGCGTGTCGTAAATTTTTGCTGCCTTTCAAAAATCACTTACCACGGCCAGGAGCGAATCTGAAAATTTGGGATTAGTAGACCGACACGTTACCCACTCACCCACCGTGACAAGGTTTTCGAGAAGTGAATATAAAGTGTAGACTATAATTAATTCATGTAAAACTAAAAAATATTTTAAGTTTGTTGATGTGAAAGTCTAATTCAGCATCCAATTAATATGAGATCATTCGAGTTGGCCAACTGAATAGCAATTATTGTATTATTGAGATGATTATTTTATTGTTATTATTATTATTATTATTATTATTATTATTATTATTATTATTATTTATAATTATGCATTGGACTATGATAATATAGTTTACAGCCACCTACTGTGGTCAACGAGTATGTAATTATATTCCGGTCCTGAAGCTCCTGGATTCGGTTCACGGCTCTGACAAGAAATTCAATTCTAGTCTGAGGGTTGTATCAGGACTTACTTAGAAGGCAAAACTGAGATAGGTGGACTCGATTCACATGTTATCCATCCTGCAAGTGTTTTTTCCTCGGTTTCCTACTTCTCTTTCAAGCCAGGTAAGGTCCTTACTTAAGGCCACAGAAACCCCTTTCTCAATTCTATCCTCAATTAAAAATACGCACAGTAATACAGACACCCTATCAGGAAAAGGCCGGGCTGATGACCACAATGCCCAAGATCCTAAAATTAAACAAAATCATAGGTTTTTCCTTAATCATTACGAGATCCTGACACCAAGACTTAGACCACATCAATTTGGAGTGGCTAGAATTAAACGAGACTTTACTTCCTAAGAATAAGTCATCCAGAAAGCTCTTCAAGGAATTCCCGGGAATGTTTCAATTAAGGGAAGCGAATTCCTCGAACTGCTTAGGCCTGAAGCTCAATATCTTGGAAGTGCAGTTAGGCTCCGAGCAATATGAGAGAATATTCTCATCGCCTATCCCCGCCTCAAGAATCTGGGAAGCAACGAACACCAAGATCAGTTCAGAAGTGGTGAGTTCAAATTAGCCTTGTAACTTCTATATTTTTCTGCAGATCACCAACTTCAAACAATGTTTTTCAACGACCTCGTCTTGCAGTGGCAAACATTATTCTCTGTCTCCCAACAGGGCCACTTTTGATTCCCGTCTCAGCAAAGGAGTTTAATTTTGGTCTGAAGGCTGGAAGGGCGTACGCACAGAAACGAGGCAAACACTGTGAAAAACAATGCATATGTGGGTTAAAGCTGGGTTGGGAGTCATTTAACCAAAGAACAGTCCCCTCGTTGCGTAGTGACTAGCCTTCTTGTCTGTTACCGCGGTGGTCCAGGTTCAATTCCCAGCTTTGCAAAGAAAATTAATTCTGGTGTGAGGGCTGGAACGGGGTGCACTCAGCCTCGTGAGGCAAAACTGAGAAGACTAGGTATTGAATCCCATCGCAATCACACTAAAGGAAGTTTTCCATGGATTTGCCTGGTTTTGCCAGGTTTTCCACTTCTACTTCAGGCAAGATGCCGGGTTGGTTCCAAACGTTGGCCATGATTGCCTACTATGGACACCACCGTATCATAAATTACCAGATTAATAATAATAATAATAATCTTATTATATAATACACTAAGGTGTATGTTTCACAAAACTCAAGCTCCTAAACCAGAGCGAGTTAGAAGGTGTGATTTGTACCAAAATCCTCCAAATCGTCGCAATGGTACAGAAAAAATCTTGCATTTCATGAAAAGTCATCGGAAATATGTGTATTTGTTTATAAAGTGCTTTCAAACAAATAAACAAGACGATAACACCTGTGTCGCGTAAAGCCCGCATAGCAATAGGGCCGGGCGGATAGTCTGTACACATGAGGCGCACACAACTCATTGTGCGAGAGTTCTCGCACGGATCTGCTAGTAATTATTATTATTATCAGATTAATTCTACACACGCACTCAAGTACACTGTTCTAAAATGGGCAAGTTGACCATACCAATGAAACAACAACAACAACAACAACACGTAGTGTCTCGGAGTTGTGGTGTACCAATATCATCAATACTTTGTGATTAGTCTACAGTTCGATGGAAGGCAGTCTTCTGAATCATCTGCATGTGGTGTTCGTTGAGATCAATTCTCTTCATGGCACTCTCACAATCACTGATCCAACCTCGGAAATCGCAGAGACCTCATTCAATCCATATACGATATATGCTATATGGATGAGTTCAACTGTAAGTGACTGGTACATGTGAATTTCTCAGCAACTGCAACATGCAGATTTTTGTCCAGAGGAACCACTACGTCGATTGTTGTTCCTTGTGAACTTCTTGGTATAAAACAACAACATCAGGTCTGTCGCCTTCCACTGAGTGATCTATTGTTATAGTTGGTTGGTTGGTTCCTCAGTTTAGGGGCTTCGACAACGCAGTCATGTAGCCCCGTGTACTTTGGGTGTGTGTAGAATCTGTCTGATAACCGGTGTTAATTGTGATGACTGTTATCGGTCTGTGTTATCCGTGATTCAGTTAGAAGGACTGCAGACGATTATTTTCTTCAAGTAGTTCCTACTTTTGCTACCAAATGCTACCGTCCACGACACTTAGCTGCGGACGTGGCTACTAAATGTCATTGCAGTCAGCCGTGAGCGTTGGAACTAATATAGCGTTATCAAACTAACGTACAAATTTTAGCTTCACAAGTGTAGTTAGAGGATGGTTCTTTTTCATGCCATAAATCTATGACATGAGACGTCGGCTTTACTTCCCCTCCGAACGAGGGCACACTGAATGATTTTAACGCTCTTAAAAGATCCAACGACTTCGGCCGGGTTTGAACCCGCGATCTTGGGCATAGAAGCTAAGTATGCTACCAACTACGCTACCGAAGCCTCTTTTTGTTATAGTGGAGTTCCATAAAATTATAATGAGAATTCGTATTATTATACCAAACCTCGTGGCACGCGAGCCCATGAAGGCCTGTTGGCGGGGTGATACTGGTTCAGCCCGTCAGGTCCCCTCAGACGTTAATCTTGATTTTCTTGACGGGGGCGGTGCCTCACTATCATACAGCTACTCAAAATTCCTCACGAGGCTGAGTGCACACCGATGCTGCCCTCGCGTTAGTTTCTAAAATACCTGACGGAGCCCGGAATCGAACCCGGAGACTCCAGGTGAGAGTCAGGCGTCCTGCCCCAACACTACGAAACCAGTATATTATAGTTATGATGATGTGATTATTATTATTATTATTAATAATAAGATTATTATTATTATTATTATTATATAATGTTATTCACCCTTTAAATATCACGTAGAACTATTATGTTATCATTGAACGTCTTGTTCCTCTTGTCCAATTCCATGTGTAGCGGCTAGCACTCTCGGCTGTCGCCCCGGATGTCCAATTTCGATTCCCGACTCAGCCAAGAAATTTAATTCTGTGCTGAGAGTTGGAAAAGAGCGCACTCAGCCTCATGAGGCAAAACTGTGAAGAGGGGGGAGTGGTAACCCATAACTTCCCACTCTACTCCAGGCAAATGTCGGGATGGTAATAACTTACTGTATAACTTAGGTCTACGGCCGCATCCTTCCCAATCCATACCTGAATTACAAATGCACACTACTACAACAACTACTACTACTACTACTACTACCACTACTACTACTACAAAAACCGATAACACAATAGCACACGTTATCAGGCAAATCCTACACGCACCCAAGTACACTGGGCTAAATGACCACGGTGTCCAAGTCCCTCAAATGAAACAACTCTTGTTCCTCTTATCTTCTCAAAACTTCCGTATACTTTCGCTAGGTCTTCTGTCTCGTGCTTCAAATGCCTTGCTGTCGGGAACTTTGGTGGTTACTTAGCATATATGAGTTTATATTATTGAAAATGAAAACCCACAGCTTGTTTCCAATCGACCGACCGGCTCAGGAAAGGAATGAAAGAAGCCCCTATTTAGCGGCGAGGATATGAACTATGCTGGCTGCCTAAATGCCTGTCGCACTCCCCTGGGACGATGATTAAATGAATGACAGATGAAATTGAATGAAAGTGGAGAGTGTTGCTTGAATGAAATATTGACAGGGAAAACTGGAGTACCCGGATAAAAACCTGTCTGCCTCCGCTTTGTCCAGCGACTACTTGAGGGAATAGTGGGAAACATTATCATGGTTTAATGATAGGCAACATGGATTTCGGAAAGGTTACTCATGCGAGAGACAGATGCTATCACTTTTTCAAGATATTAGCGAATCGTTAGACGATGGAGTTTCAGTCGACGCCGTAGTTATAGATTTTGCGAAGGCATTTGATGTCGTGCCGCATGACATGCTACTCCATAAATTAGCTTCGACGAAGATTGATAGAAGAGTAATTTTATGGATCCAAGAATTTTTGACAGGTCGTTCCCAGAAAGTGAAAGTTGAAGGCCGATTCTCGGATGAAATTACCGTAACGTCGGGTATCCCTCAGGGCAGCGTAATCGGAACTTTTTTTTTTTTGCGTTTATAAATGACTTACCAAATGGGATTCGCAGTGACTGTCGATTGTTTGCGGATGATTGTGTAATATATCGAAAGATACATGACTCACAAGACAATGCAGTACTTCAAGATGACCTGAACCTGGTCTATAAGTGGGCGATTGACAATAAAATGAAAATAATCACAAGAAAATGTAGTCTAATAAAAATAGGGAAAGTGCGAAGGCAAGATTTTCAATATAACATTGGCTCGGAAATTCTTGTAGAAGAAGATTCTTGCAAATATTTGGGCGTTCACGTAAGAAATGAAATGAAATGGAGTAGTCATATAGGATGTGTAGTTTCTAAAGCTTACAAATCCCTGCACTTTGTAATGAGGGTATTAAAAGGAAGTAGTACCTCTGCTAAAGAATTAGGATATTTGTCACTTTTAAGACCTATTCTGGAATATGCCTCGGCGGTTTGGGATCCATATCAAGTAGGGCTCATAAATGAGTTGGAAATGGTACAAAGAAAGGCCGCTAGATTTGTGCTCAGTGACTTTAATCCCAGGAGCAATGTGAGCCGTATGTTAAAGAAACTTGGGTGGGAATCACTTGAGGCTAGGAGGATGAAATCTAGACTCTGCGCTATGTACAACGCGTATACAAATCAACCAGCATGGGGTGAGCTTAGCAAACGTATGGAAAAGCCTACTTACATGGGTAGGAGCGATCACCCTTTCAAAGTTAAGGGCCAACCACAGCGAACAAATTATGGTAAATATTCTTTCGTAAAGAGCCTCCGTGGCTTAGGCGGCAGCACGCTGGCCTCTCACCGCTGGGTCCGTGGTTCAAATCCCGGTCACTCCATGTGAGATCTGTGCTGGACAAAACGGAGGCAGACAGGTTTTTCTCCGGGTACTCTGGTTTTTCCTGTCAAAATTTCATTCCAGCAACACTCTCCACTATCATTTCATTTCATCTGTCATTCATTTAATCATTGCCCCAGAGGAGTGCGTCAGGCCTCGGCAGCCGGCACAATTCATATCCTCGCCGCTAGATGGGGGCTTCATTCATTCCATTCCTGACCCGGTCGGAGACTGGAAACAGGCTGTGGATTTTCATTTTCATTCTTTCGTAAACCGTGCCATTGATAATTGGAACTCGCTTCCTGCCGCAGTCTTAGAGCCTTTTCCCAAACATATAGGTGTGTTTAAGAAAAGACTGGCTATTAGTGTAAATACTCCAGTTTAATTGTTAGTGAATTGTTATGTACAATTATTTTTTTGTTATGTATATCTAATTTGCCACGGGGGGGGGGGGAGGGGGCATACCCCCAATTGCAAATAAACGAATGAATGAATGAATGAAAATCTCACATGGAGTAACCAGGATATGAACCACAGACCCCAGCGGTGAGAGGCCGGCGTGCTGCCATCTAAGCCACAGAGGCTTTGTTTATATTATTATTATAATTATTATTATAATTATTATTATTATTATTATTATTATTATTATTATTATTATTATATTCATCATTGGACTAAATGTTTCAAAGGTTGTTTCATGGGAAGTGTTGGTCAAATCACTGACTCTGGCTACTTTATTTCGACACCGTGCTGAAGGCACGGCAAGTAACATACAGGAGTCATATGAGGACAGCACGCCTCGTTGCTCCAGAATAAGGCTTTTTATGCACTCTACTGAATTGCCCATGTAGTGGAAAGGAAAGCAATTACCGGTACTGTACTACTGCCCTTTCCATCTTGCTCGTTACCTAAACACTATAACAATGGTAATGATGTGCCAGCAAAGCGTTTTTGTGTTAGACCCACTTCCTGTCAGTACATAAAATTGTATTAATTACCGCTAAGTTTCAAGACCGGATATCATTGACTGTTCACATGTACTGGTGGACAGAATGCCTAAATTCATGTAATGCACCGTGGCACTCACTTTCGAAACCTTACAATTATTTTTAAGTGGTTGTCGAAACATTCCAGACTTTCATTCTGGAACTTGAACAGAACAATCGGTCTGTCAGTTGTAACTCTTTAGTCGAAAACAAGATGGCTTTGAAGCTACTTTCAAGTGTTGCCTTATTAACGATTAATATTATAGCTTGCAGTCGGTCAACACAAAAATCATTCCAGTTACTGGAATATGTTGGAAAAATAACCTGAATTAAATTACATGTAGAAGCATTTTTGGCTACTCTTATGATGGATAATAATAATCATAAGATAAGTTGTCGGGCACCAGGCTACCATACACAGTAGACCTAGTTTATACACATGAAACAATAATAATAATAATAATACAGTAGAGCCCCAAGAATCTCCTACCCCACGTCGTGGCGTGGCTGAGTCGACTAACCAATCAGTAACTGTTGGTTGGTTCCTTAGTTTAGGGGCTGCGACAACGCGGCCATGTAGCCCCGTGTACTTTGGGTGTGTGTAGAATCTGTCTGATAACCGGTGTTAATTGTGATGACTGCATTAGTGTGTGTTATCTGCTTTTAATTCAAGTAAGGACTGCAGACAATAATTTCAATTAGTTCCTACTCGTACCTCCGCTACCAAATGCTACCGTCAACGATACCTAGCTATGAACATGGCTACTACTAGATGCCATCGCAACCAGTGCCTGGTGACGAACCTTGGAACTTAAGAGCATTAATCAAATCTAACCTACACATTTTACTTCACACAAGTTTAGTTAGGGGAAGGTTCTTTTACATTACCGTACATAAATCTATGACATGGGCCCGCCGGCTTTACTTCCCCTCCGAAGGAAGGCATAAGGGATTTTAACGCTCTTAAAAAATCCGAAGACTTCGGCCGGGGTTGAACCCGCGATCTTGGGCATAGAACTTCAGCAAGCTACCAACTACGCCACCGAAGCCGCCAACAATCAGTAACTATTTCCGGATTTAGGGATGCCTTATAATAAAGTCTAACTACAAATGACAACAACCCATGCATATATTTAAAACAAGTTAATTTAATCAATAAAAAATATGACTAATGATAACTCAGAAAATCAGTGATGATAATAGTAATAATATAGGTATATGATATAATAAATTTTCTGAATTTACGTGTTACGTGACCTAGTTCGAAAATGGGGGGGGGGAGACTAAATTTACGTTACTTAAAAAAAAACTTGATTGTAAAATGCCCAAAACTAAGATTCAGAGAGACTCAAGTATTGCATTTTATGTAGCTCACCGAGTTGAATTCTTGTTGTATTGTAGCGTTGGATGGTAGAAGTTCTTGAAGATCGGCGTAGAATTGTAGATTATGATTAAGTTTGTTATTCGATGTTAATTTGCGCTTAAATCCGATGTTGGATTCTAATTCCCAGAATCATCACTGAGAACATGGCCTATAGCACTACCACGTCCCAGGTCAGTTGGACTGAAAAATTCAAAGTCCGTTGACTTCGACTTTCAACCGAACCAAAATGTGTTACCTTTGCTGTTTGAGACTGTCTGCTGAAAGTTCAAAGTAGTCATCTCGGCTGAGTTTAATTGCTTCTGGTCAGAGAATAGTCTGACAGAATAATAAGTCTTTCCAGATCAGAATAAAAGATCAAAGATGTCCTCTCACCGTGGATCACTCTATGTGTCACCACAATTCCCACTCCTGCGCCGGGCACCATGGCAACGGTCCATCTTCCTCCATCTTCCTATTTTCTCCCAGGTTGATTGGTTGGGATACCAAAGTCGAGTACACACGAATTTTAGGTGTAATTATACTGTAGTCGCCTCCGTTGCGTAACGGTCAGCATGGTTAGCTGCCGCCCCGGATGTCCTGGGTTCGATTCCCGGCTCTGCCACGAAATTTGAAAAGTGGTATGAGGACTGGAACGGGGTCTACTCAGCCTCGGGTGTTCCAAATGAGTAGAGGGGGTTCGAATCCCACCTCAGCCATCCTCGAAGTGGTTTTCCGTGGTTTCCCACTTCGTCTTCAGGCAAATGCCGGGATGGTACTGTCCCCGTTTACCTGGATAGTAGGCTGTCAGATATCCGCCCCCTCAATCGGATTGCCAATTATCCATCGCACCGGCATAGCTACATCAATGAAAATGGCACTGACAGATACTATCGAGATAAGAGCACAGAAGTTCACAGGAAATCATTGTGGAACACACCAAAATAGACGGGGGTTCATACTTACCGTTACTTACCTCTTAATTATCTCGGGGTTTGAGTTGACAACAGGATCACTAAAGTCTGTTCACACAATAACCTCCACCATGACATTTAAAAATGAACCAAAGCGAAGACGAGAACTTTGAACTGTACAAAAGCTTTATTTCTAATAAAGGGTATGATTTTACTAACACAACAAAATAAACGTGGCTATCAGTAGCCCAAGTCAATCTGACTACGTCCTCTAGTAGGACTTGCAAAAATTATCATACAACATGATATAAAACATTTTAGCTCCCAAGAGCTCCAAATAACGTAATATTCATAACACTATTGGATTGGAAAAGGACGTAAGGGTGTGACATATATATAGAGCATTTGGTTTCCTTTTAATAAACATGAGAATGGTATTTATAGTCGCAAGGCTGGAGTGTGGACGACCTCACACTGGTAACCAGATGTTGGCCCAGCTGCGAGCTACCCTCGAACCTGTTGCATACTGGTCAAATGCATTCCCTTCTCACATGCTATGTTACGTAAGAATACAGCTTGCTCTCTCAAGCTTTTAAATGTCTACACGACAACTCACATTATATTTACGCAAATCTTTCAAGTACTTTGCTCACATCCTATTGGATCATTATGTTAATTCCTTAAACTTGTTGACTTCAATCCAAATGCTTAATTAGCTCTTAAATGTTTATAACAAAATCACATAAATTATTTATAACAATTAGAAATTGTTTATAATATTTGTCAAAGACAATAAAATATTATATACACGCCTTTAACATCACTCTCGTTCCATATTATTTTCAAAAATATTTACAGCAATTATTTACAATATTAACATTTTAAATTGTTTAAATTATTAATTTAATAAATACATTAACCACATGACCATTCGGTTGGTAATTTTCATAATCGTGTTTAATATAATCGACCAATGAAGGTTAGTTATACATGTTAATGTCACAATCTGGTTTAATAAAGGTTTTAATAATGATTTGTGACGGCAACCTTCATTCAAAATCTTATCTCAAATTCTTTCAAAACTCGTGCTAATTATAACAGTAAATCACTTGATTTATTTTCAACGAACTATGACAATCTTACTCCAGCGGAAAATCCTTCGCTAACAAGTTAATGCACCAACTGCATTAAAAATATGCCCAAAATCATCATATATTAATCTATATGGCATTAAATTTCCACATAACTTACAAAACTTCCACAAATAATTCTTTAACATTAATTCCTGTGGGAACTTCCTTCATATTCAAGGGCATTATATCTCAGCGACTTTCAACACGCGCTGCACTAGCGATTATACATTCATAGTTCCACTTAAAATTTTTTATAATCATTAATAGTTTCAAAACTGTTTTTCTATTTAACCTTCGTGAATTTCATTCATGAACCGAAATGAAGTCAAAACTTGCCAATCACAAACAAATTTAATAGTGAATACGCTTATATACGCCTGTCTGGTCTATCAAAATTTAAGATTAACATCCAAAAAAAAAATTGTAGTATGAAAATACTATCATCAAATAAAGTGCGACTAAAATGCAAAGTAGTCGAATAGAATCCAATTAGACTGGGGAATGCAAACATCATTATATAATTCTCTAATTGAGAAAAACTCCTAACACAAGTTCTTGACTTTAATGCATTCAATAATTCATTATTAAAGTTAATCTTTCACAAAAGTGTCTATGATGCAATGTTCATTCATAACTGACGATAAATGTCTGTGTTGCAATCAATTCAAATAACGACTAGTATTTCCAAGATCGTCGACAACGTAAGAGATTTTAACGCTCTAAAATCAATTAAATGTTCTTCCTTCTTGATGATGACAGAAAATTGGTCAAAGTAATTAAACTGGGGTAGAATTACTTTAATAAAAATGACATGCTGTCTGAATTTAAATCTGCCATAAAAATCATTAACTTACAGTCAAATCGTGACTACAAAAAAAAATATTAATTATTGAAAAATCTAAATATCAGTCTCAACTGATCCAAAATCGTTAACTATGCCCATGACAAAACAATGTCTTAATAAATCGTCGAAAAATGCAAAACTCATCAAGGTGTACTGAGAATAAGAATCTCAACAAGAAAATAGGGCAAAAATACATGAGGATAAAAATATGGGAAAAATGGTTGCTCAAACATCATTAATATACTCAAATACAATAAACGTTCACGACTACCTTATCTGCCGATTGACGTTCCAGAGGAAAATTCCCCAAAGAAGACTGCTGATGGATCCATTTCACCACGTTAAAGTTGAGGTCCATCCTCGAAATAGGAAATAGCACCCTCGGAGAATCGAACTGCTTCCTTCTCCGTGAATCGCTCTGCTCCTCGAAGACGAATAGACATCCTTCCGGCAATAATCTTCTTTGTGAGTCGGGACACCCCTGACCTCTCTTGAAAAATTCCCTGAAGTTCCAGTAGACAATCGTCATGAAGTTTTGTAGAAATTTCCGAAGAAATTATTCATATTCAGAGTATGAATTTGTTTCTATGGCTGTTCGATGGTATTCAGCCTTTAATTACGAAACATGGGTGTAGATGGTATTCACCGCATGTTCGCTTGTGTGGAATAGCAATTAGCGAAGTTCCATGTCGCTATCTTACTCCGTTGAAGTATGTCCCAATTGCAATAAGCCTTTTAGCCCTCCATCTGCTCTTCGGTTGTAGTATTAGAAGAACAAACTGCCGTATTCAATTGCTCCATTATACTGTATCGTTCTGTAACCAAGCAATCTGAAGTCTTTCTATTCCACTCGCAGCGTCAGCCGTTGCGTTGATTCTGGCTATACAAAAGTGCTTCTCTTGTGGCGAGATAATCACTTTTCTCAGTCGTATAAGACTGCTAATATCTTTCGAACTAATCGGTCGAAATTGTTCAGCTTTTCTCTATAACTGCATGTAGCACTGCACAATACAATTAGCTTATCGTAGACCGCTAACTGTTCAAAGCTAAACTTGTAGAAGCTTTCTAAGGTCCGTTTCAACTTCACCTAGTTTGACTTGGATCTCGTTAATATAGTGGCCTCGCCACGCGTTATAAAGACGATTCTTTTCACTGCTGTTCACTTCGACGTCTCACTATAATGAATGTATAAGAAAAGAACTTTCACAATAGACTTCGATGATCTGAGAATGAGATCTCAGAATGATCAGAGAACGAAAGAGGCTCCTCTCTTCTGCGCAAGCCCTTTTATTAACTTCACGAGGGGCGTTTCCATCCCTTCCAAAGCGTGATACTACGTCATCGCTAGAAGTTCCAACTTCGTTAATACATGACGGATTTTCAAAATTCAAAAACTGAAAATAAATTTCACCAAAATTCCAAATCGATGCTTTTACTGCAAATGGATTTCCACAATTCTGCATTCCAAAAGTAATAAAAATACCATAGTTTCAGCAATCTCCGTCTTCCTTTAAACTATCGTTCATTGGTTCATACCTCTCCTCCAATAGCATAGTTTCTTCCTCAGCCGAATTCCTCGTTTCCCGCGACTGCGTCGTAAATCTTGGAACATTCTCGACTAAATGCTGACGTCACTGAGAATCTCAGCTCAAGTAGCCTGCTGGCATAACATTTACGTCATCCGTGCTTACGTCATGACTACCCACGTCATAACTATGACAGCCATAACTTTCCTTATAATTTCAAATATAGCCACCGTGGTCTCTATATAATTCAATTACGGGGGCATTCTCCTCCCACCACGTTTTAAAAACAGTTGCAAATTGTTTTTAAACTCAGTGTTACAAGTATCTCAACTCTCTTGAACACGAAATTGAATTATTACTGGCTTACTCTAGGATAGTATCTTTTTAAATTTCCAGCATTGAACTTGCCATAAACGACATTATTCTCATCATCGTAGAGTTCATAACAGTTGTTTCCATAAGCGTTTGTAATCCTAAACGGCCCCAGGAACACTAATCCAAATTTGGGGTAGATTTTCTTGGTCATATCAGCCTTGACAGGTCTGCGTAATAATACAAGATTTCCAACTTGTAAGGGTGTACCAAAACGTTTTCCAGCTACTCTCTTCAATCGTTTCTCTGCTGCTTTCTGGAGTTGTTCCTTTGCCTTGTCAATCCTCTGCTGCCTTCCTATGTCGGGATCTCTCGGTATGTGGTTGAAAAGATTATCCCACGGCCTTTCTGGGTTTCTTCCTAGATGAAGTCGCATTGGCACTTCTCCTGTGCTCTCCTGCACTGTAGAGTTCAGACATTCCTCAATAAGGGGTACAAATCTCACCCAACCAGAATGATCATTTGGACAGAAAATTCGACAGAATTTCGAAAATTCAGCCATATATCTTTCTGAGGAATTCGATTCAGGGTAACGCACGCTTGAAAATAAGTGCTTAATGCCAAGCCTTTCCATATCCGCTGCAAATTCCACGGACGTAAACTGCGTTCCATGATCTGACAGTAGATATTCCGGTATACCAGCTTTAGGAAATACAGCATTTTCCAGTCTGCTTACTACGTTCCTCGTGTTAGCTTTCTGCATGGGACTCATTGTAACAAATTTTGAGAAAACATCCACGGTCACTAATAAGTACTGGTTACCCTGGTATCCCTTCGGACAGGGGCCAAATATATCCGTCGCCATAAGTTCGTTTGGCTTAGAAGGAATCAACGCCTTCGGTTTTCCCTTTAGTAAAGCAGAAGCATACTTTGCTCTTTGACATTTGTCACAGGATCTAATGACCTTGGCAATGCTGGAACGCATGTTAGTCCAGATAAATCTCTCTTTAAGTGTATTAAGAGTTTTATCTAACCCGGCATGTCCAGTTGCATGATGAGCTACCCACACTAAATTGACAATAAGTTTAGGTGGCACGACTATTCGGAGTTTTGTATGCGCAGGGTCAGCATACTTGCATACGATGTCTCCACTCAAGACAAAGTGTCGTGAATTTCTCCGTGTAGCTTCATAGTCAACATCTGTATTGTCCATGTAACCCTTGAGGAACCTGTACATTTTCCTTATTGGAGCGTGTCTCTTCTGTGACACACCGATTCGGGCTAACCTCCTAACGGTTTCTTCATCTTCTTGCTCCAATTGTACATGGTGTATCTGCACATTTTTAATAGGGTTACGTGATAGAGCATCAGCCAGTAAGTTATCTTTCCCAGGCTGGTGGACAATAGTAGCGTTAAACTGTTGGGTGAACAAAGCCCAACGTGTCAATCTATCACTTGACATGTCAGTTTGCAACATAAACTGTAGTGCTTTATGGTCAGTAATAATGATGACCTTATGTCCCAGCAGGATTTTCTTCCAGGCTTGTAAAGCTGTCACAAAAGCTAACGCTTCAAGCTCTGTCGTGAAGTAGTTTTCCTCGTGCTTTTTCAACTTCCGACTAGTGAACGCAATGTAGTGCTTGTTGCCTGCCTCGTCTTTCTGGTATAAGACTGCACTAATGCCTATTCTTGATGCATCAGACTCAATATAGAACACCTTCTCAAAGTCTGGGTACTCCAGTTTCACATTATTTCTGAGCATTTCTTTTGCTTTCTCAAAAGCCTCGTCTGCAGCGGTACTCCATTTCCATCTGTTGTTCTTCTTGAGTAAGTCATACAGAGGAGCCATAATTTCCGAGTATCTTGGACAGTGGCTGCTAATAAATTGGCATGCACCTACAAATTCTCTGACTTGTTTCACCTTAGTTGGCTTTGGAAATCTCGTGATCGCATCTACTTTTTTCATGTTTGGATGATATCCATCTTTATCAATAGTATGCCCCAAGTAATTTATCTCCTTCTTCAAGAATTGACATTTTCCAAAGTTCACCTTGATGTTGGCCTCCCTTAAATTCTCGAACAACTTTCTCAAGTGCACTAAATGTTCTGCAGCGCTGGGTGAAGATACGATTAAATCGTCAATGTAGCAGATTACATTTTCTTTCACTTCGTCAGTGAGCTTACTATCAAGTGCTCGAATAAGTGCTGGTCCACTGTTAACCATTCCAAAAGGCATTCTGGCAAAGACCCATGACGTCTGGTCAAATAGGAATCCAGTGTACTGCATACTATCCTCTTCTAATTGAACTTGATAAAATGAAGACGTCAAGTCAAGAACGCTGAAACATGCTCTTCCTTTGAATTTCCGAAGCAGATCTCTAATCTTGGGTGGTCTGTCATTTTCTGGAAGAATCTTCAAGTTGATGGTCCTGGCATCGAGACAAAGACGTATTTGACCATTACTTTTCTTTACTACTGTGATGGGGTTTGTATAAGACGACGCCTGTTTTCTAATAATTCCGTCTACCTCCATTTTTCTGATTAACCCTCGTACTTCTTGATAGTATTTCTCAGGAATGGGGTATATTCTTTTCTGGTAAGGGGTTTCATCTGTCAGCCTTATCTTGTACTTATAATCCTTAATCAATCCAGGCTTTTCATCGAAAATATCTTGGAATTCCTTTATCAGATCCTCAAATTCCCCCTGAATTTCTTCAAATCCTTCAGTTTTTCTACTGGGTATTTCTTCTAAATTTTCCACTTCATTAATTATTGTATTCAAAATTTCTTCCCTAAGGTCTATTTCCAGACTGTTTTTCACGTCCTGTTCTTCTATCTCTTCTGTGATTATGTACCCATCATTAAAGCTAATACTTCTGTTCTTCATGTCAATAACAGCTCCGACCTTCGATATAAAATCGATTCCAAGCACCATATCAAAATTGATCTTGCTCACCACAATGAAGATCTGTTCATAATTCCTTCCATTGATCTCAAAGTTCAATAACACTTGAATCTTGCATTTCACTGCCTTATCTTGGAATATCCCTCTCACTTTGACGATAGAAACAGGTAGAACTGTCATGTTCTCTCCTCTTAGCAGACTTTGATAACATTCCTCTGAAATGATGGAAATAATAGCACCAGTATCCATCAGGGCTTTGTACTGCTGTCCATCTATCCGTACAGCAATAATAGGTAATGCACATGGTCTTTCCTCTTTAACAATACCCCTCTCTTCTAGTAGATCTTCATCGGTAACTTCGTATATCTCATTAATCGTAATCAGGTGTGGTGTGGCAATGTATTTACAGGTTCTCACTGACGTTGAGAAATCGGCGTTTTTTTTTTGTGTTACCGACCTCAAAATTCTGCTGGCTCGTAGAAGGCCCAGGATCGATTACAACATCCTGCCTTTTCTTTTGATTGTCAGCTTCTTTATCCCTTAATTCTTTTAAGTATTGCTGGCTTTCCTTCTCTCTTTGCTGATACTGATCAGGTGTCATAACCTGACCTTGAGTATTCTGGTTTCTATTTTGGTTTTGGTTATTCCTATTATAGTTACGGTTATACCCATTATTGTTGTAATATCTGCCTCTTCCATTGTAGTTTCCTCGGTTGTAGTTCCAACCTCTTCTCTGTTGATACGGTCGGTAACCTTGTGATCTGTAATTTTTAAACTGATTATTCCTGTGAGGACCTACATTGTCAGTTTTCTCCTGCTCTGGCTTGTCAGTTTGTTGGACTTGGTCCATGTATACCGTATTGATTTCCTTAAACTCCTGCCTTTGACCTTTCTGGACTACGTTAGGCATTGGGCTTGTGTAGTCTAACCTTCTTAGTAATTCATCCATGCTGGATAAATCCCTGATGTTGGACGAAATTATAAGTCTCCTCACCTCAACTGGCAGCATACGAGAAATCGCATCTATTAGTTGCTCCGTGGACAATGGGGGTTGCAAAAATCTCAAGCGGGACAACTGACTCGTAAAGAAATCAGCGTACCTCGTTGGAAGAGTACCTGAGTATTTTCTTGAATACACCTCCGCTCTTAACGAATTCTGCGCTTCTATAGACCAAAATCGTTTGATTAATGCCTCTGCAAACTCGTCAAAGTTACTGAATGTGTATCTAAATGCGCGAAACCATTCAAGGGGTCCTCCAATCAGATATCTCTCTACTATCTTCATCTCTCTTTCTCTGGGAATGTGAGCTTCGATGAAATAATCTTTGAGATTCCTTACATACTCTATAGGTGTCAAACTATCAGTGTTACTGAATTTTTGTGGTTTGTCTTCGAAATTCCTAATGACCGTCACGTTCCTCGGATATGAATCCGGATAGTTTTTCCCACTATCTCGATAATTCCACTCAGGTTCCATATTCCTCTCGTCATCCTCCTCTCTGAATCTGGATACACGTTCTTCAGGAGTCACGTCTCTCTCTTCTGGCTCTAGGTTATGTCTTCTAGCATAATTCCTATTCAATTCGCAAGCTAAGCCTTCTGTATCCTTGTCGGTGATTTCTGTTAAGACTTTCTTGATAATCTCTTCTTTGTAGTTCTCCATTAAACTAGCCTCTCCTAACTTCAAATTTTTCAGTTTACTCGTCGTTTCATTTACATCCGAGACAACTTTATGAATTTGATCCTCTAATGTAGATTTTAAAGTTTGCATATCCTGATCTAGTTGTGTTCTATCGTCAACTTGTTTTTCGGATAACGAATTTATCCTGACGCTTAAATCTTTCCTAATCTGTACTACTTCATTGTTAATTTCTATCTGCGTACTGGCGAGTTTTCTTTCAATCCTTTCCTGAATTTGGGTTACATGTTCCCCACTTGACTTATTCCACTCGTCTTTCCATACCGCTACGTTTGCTGTTAACATTTCGGCTATGTCTACTTCGATATCCTCTTTTAATACTCTATTGTGGTCTAATACCTGGGTTCTCATGACCTCTACATCATACTTCAACTCTGCTAAAGACGTTGTTGTTCTAACTGATTCATCAACTAACCTAGTCGCTAATGCAGTTATATTACGCGTACAAAGAGTTTTTGAGTTTTCGATTTCTTCCCTGACTTTATTTACATCAGTTTGGACTTTAGTAATATCTACGAAAACTGTGTTGACCTCTACCTGAATCTTAGTTATGTCACTTTGTACCTCAGTTATATCCGCATGAATGTTATTAATGTCTACCTGAACATTGGATACATCAGTTCTAGCTTTTTGAATTTCTTTTTGGACTTCCTCGACCTTGTCTTGGACAGTCGCTACATCGTTTTTGACAACAACTACTTCGGCTCTAGCACAAGAAATATCCCCTCGGACATTAGCTACATCTAGATTTAACATTGTAAGGTCTTTCTGTACCTTAGACACATCAAATTTAACATCATCAACACTTTTATGCACAATAGACACATCTTTATGGACATTAGACACCTCTGTGCGCATGTCACTTACAGTATTCTCAATTCCTAGGGTATTAATCTGTAAACGCGACATATTCTCCTCTAAATTAGCAGCACTAGTTTGAATACCCTTCAAATTCTCCTCCATTCTTGCATTCAAATTAGCAGACAAATTACTATTATTCTCCTTCATGCTTTCATTCAGCATCTGCTTCATACTACTAGTCATGCTTGCTTTCAAATTAGCAGACATATTACTAGCATTTTCCTCCATCTTTGCATTCAAATTACTAGCATTCTCCTCCATCATCTGCTTCGTGTTAGCAGACATCTCCTCTAACATTTTCTTCAAACTTTCATCTGCCATTACAATATTATTCAAAAATGGATTGCTGTAGGGACATACATCAATAGAGCAAAATAACAACATTTGAGCAACACTTTTCACCATATATAATTTTTGATCAATTTTCTGTCTTAAATCTAACTTATAACTACCTTATAATTAACTTTCGAAGATACTTCATGTTGAAACAAACTCAAGCACATGTTCAAATTTCTCTGGCTCATTTTAAAATATCCTAACACAAATAATTTACATTTACAATCCAAATAATTAATTTTATCTTTAATATGACTAAAATGTCATAAGCCGGTCAAATAAAATAAGATTCCCGATTATAGGCGATTTTTCTAAGTTTCCAGCCTATTTAACCTTTCTCAAGTTGTATAAGATCTGATCTTTTCTGAGTGTAATTTTCCTAATACAATACAACATTTAATTCCTATATAATCACACTCTTAAATACTACAATTGGCCTAGACATCTAACAAAGAATCAACCTCTTTATTTGAGTCTAATCGAACCTCACGTTTTAGGTTTGCCACTCTTTCTGGCGTTCAACCTGGTAATCCAGTTATGTTGAATCGAGCCCCACGTTGGGCGCCAATCTTTCTGTCCCCGTTTACCTGGATAGTAGGCTGTCAGATATCCGCCCCCTCAATCGGATTGCCAATTATCCATCGCACCGGCATAGCTACATCAATGAAAATGGCACTGACAGATACTATCGAGATAAGAGCACAGAAGTTCACAGGAAATCATTGTGGAACACACCAAAATAGACGGGGGTTCATACTTACCGTTACTTACCTCTTAATTATCTCGGGGTTTGAGTTGACAACAGGATCACTAAAGTCTGTTAACACAATAACCTCCACCATGACATTTAAAAATGAACCAAAGCGAAGACGAGAACTTTGAACTGTACAAAAGCTTTATTTCTAATAAAGGGTATGATTTTACTAACACAACAAAATAAACGTGGCTATCAGTAGCCCAAGTCAATCTGACTACGTCCTCTAGTAGGACTTGCAAAAATTATCATACAACATGATATAAAACATTTTAGCTCCCAAGAGCTCCAAATAACGTAATATTCATAACACTATTGGATTGGAAAAGGACGTAAGGGTGTGACATATATATAGAGCATTTGGTTTCCTTTTAATAAACATGAGAATGGTATTTATAGTCGCAAGGCCGGAGTGCGGACGACCTCACACTGGTAACCAGATGTTGGCCCAGCTGCGAGCTACCCTCGAACCTGTTGCATACTGGTCAAATGCATTCCCTTCTCACATGCTATGTTACGTAAGAATACAGCTTGCTCTCTCAAGCTTTTAAATGTCTACACGACAACTCACATTATATTTACGCAAATCTTTCAAGTACTTTGCTCACATCCTATTGGATCATTATGTTAATTCCTTAAACTTGTTGACTTCAATCCAAATGTTTAATTAGCTCTTAAATGTTTATAACAAAATCACATAAATTATTTATAACAATTAGAAATTGTTTATAATATTTGTCAAAGACAATAAAATATTATATACACGCCTTTAACATCACTCTCGTTCCATATTATTTTCAAAAATATTTACAGCAATTATTTACAATATTAACATTTTAAATTGTTTAAATTATTAATTTAATAAATACATTAACCACATGTCCATTCGGTTGGTAATTTTCATAATCGTGTTTAATATAATCGACCAATGAAGGTTAGTTATACATGTTAATGTCACAATCTGGTTTAATAAAGGTTTTAATAATGATTTGTGACGGCAACCTTCATTCAAAATCTTATCTCAAATTCTTTCAAAACTCGTGCTAATTATAACAGTAAATCACTTGATTTATTTTCAACGAACTATGACAATCTTACTCCAGCGGAAAATCCTTCGCTAACAAGTTAATGCACCAACTGCATTAAAAATATGCCCAAAATCATCATATATTAATCTATATGGCATTAAATTTCCACATAACTTACAAAACTTCCACAAATAATTCTTTAACATTAATTCCTGTGGGAACTTCCTTCATATTCAAGGGCATTATATCTCAGCGACTTTCAACACGCGCTGCACTAGCGATTATACATTCATAGTTCCACTTAAAAATTTTTATAATCATTAATAGTTTCAAAACTGTTTTTCTATTTAACCTTCGTGAATTTCATTCATGAACCGAAATGAAGTCAAAACTTGCCAATCACAAACAAATTTAATAGTGAATACGCTTATATACGCCTGTCTGGTCTATCAAAATTTAAGATTAACATCCTAAAAAAAAATTGTAGTATGAAAATACTATCATCAAATAAAGTGCGACTAAAATGCAAAGTAGTCGAATAGAATCCAATTAGACTGGGGAATGCAAACATCATTATATAATTCTCTAATTGAGAAAAACTCCTAACACAAGTTCTTGACTTTAATGCATTCAATAATTCATTATTAAAGTTAATCTTTCGCAAAAGTGTCTATGATGCAATGTTCATTCATAACTGACGATAAATGTCTGTGTTGCAATCAATTCAAATAACGACTAGTATTTCCAAGATCGTCGACAACGTAAGAGATTTTAACGCTCTAAAATCAATTAAATGTTCTTCCTTCTTGATGATGACAGAAAATTGGTCAAAGTAATTAAACTGGGGTAGAATTACTTTAATAAAAATGACACGCTGTCTGAATTTAAATCTGCCATAAAAATCATTAACTTACAGTCAAATCGTGACTACAAAAAAAAATATTAATTATTGAAAAATCTAAATATCAGTCTCAACTGATCCAAAATCGTTAACTATGCCCATGACAAAACAATGTCTTAATAAATCGTCGAAAAATGCAAAACTCATCAAGGTGTACTGAGAATAAGAATCTCAACAAGAAAATAGGGCAAAAATACATGAGGATAAAAATATGGGAAAAATGGTTGCTCAAACATCATTAATATACTCAAATACAATAAACGTTCACGACTACCTTATCTGCCGATTGACGTTCCAGAGGAAAATTCCCCAAAGAAGACTGCTGATGGATCCATTTCACTACGTTAAAGTTGAGGTCCATCCTCGAAATAGGAAATAGCACCCTCGGAGAATCGAACTGCTTCCTTCTCCGTGAATCGCTCTGCTCCTCGAAGACGAATAGACATCCTTCCGGCAATAATCTTCTTTGTGAGTCGGGACACCCCTGACCTCTCTTGAAAAATTCCCTGAAGTTCCAGTAGACAATCGTCATGAAGTTTTGTAGAAATTTCCGAAGAAATTATTCATATTCAGAGTATGAATTTGTTTCTATGGCTGTTCGATGGTATTCAGCCTTTAATTACGAAACATGGGTGTAGATGGTATTCACCGCATGTTCGCTTGTGTGGAATAGCAATTAGCGAAGTTCCATGTCGCTATCTTACTCCGTTGAAGTATGTCCCAATTGCAATAAGCCTTTTAGCCCTCCATCTGCTCTTCGGTTGTAGTATTAGAAGAACAAACTGCCGTATTCAATTGCTCCATTATACTGTATCGTTCTGTAACCAAGCAATCTGAAGTCTTTCTATTCCACTCGCAGCGTCAGCCGTTGCGTTGATTCTGGCTATACAAAAGTGCTTCTCTTGTGGCGAGATAATCACTTTTCTCAGTCGTATAAGACTGCTAATATCTTTCGAACTAATCGGTCGAAATTGTTCAGCTTTTCTCTATAACTGCATGTAGCACTGCACAATACAATTAGCTTATCGTAGACCGCTAACTGTTCAAAGCTAAACTTGTAGAAGCTTTCTAAGGTCCGTTTCAACTTCACCTAGTTTGACTTGGATCTCGTTAATATAGTGGCCTCGCCACGCGTTATAAAGACGATTCTTTTCACTGCTGTTCACTTCGACGTCTCACTATAATGAATGTATAAGAAAAGAACTTTCACAATAGACTTCGATGATCTGAGAATGAGATCTCAGAATGATCAGAGAACGAAAGAGGCTCCTCTCTTCTGCGCAAGCCCTTTTATTAACTTCACGAGGGGCGTTTCCATCCCTTCCAAAGCGTGATACTACGTCATCGCTAGAAGTTCCAACTTCGTTAATACATGACGGATTTTCAAAATTCAAAAACTGAAAATAAATTTCACCAAAATTCCAAATCGATGCTTTTACTGCAAATGGATTTCCACAATTCTGCATTCCAAAAGTAATAAAAATACCATAGTTTCAGCAATCTCCGTCTTCCTTTAAACTATCGTTCATTGGTTCATGCCTCTCCTCCAATAGCATAGTTTCTTCCTCAGCCGAATTCCTCGTTTCCCGCGACTGCGTCGTAAATCTTGGAACATTCTCGACTAAATGCTGACGTCACTGAGAATCTCAGCTCAAGTAGCCTGCTGGCATAACATTTACGTCATCCGTGCTTACGTCATGACTACCCACGTCATAACTATGACAGCCATAACTTTCCTTATAATTTCAAATATAGCCACCGTGGTCTCTATATAATTCAATTACGGGGGCAGTACCTTCATCAAGGCCACGGCCACCTCCTTCCCTCTTCCTTGCCTATCCATCCTGACCATCCATTACCTTCCCTCACGAGGCCCCTGTTCGCTTTGCAGGTGCTGGGCGAGGTGCTAATCACACCTCACCAGTTGTATCCACTCCGATTAGATGTTCCCAGCTCTAGGACACTGCCCGTAGAGGCGGTAGTGGTGAGTTCCCTCGCTGAGTCCGTGGGTTCCACCAACCAGGAGGGTAAACGACTTAGAAAAGAAGAAAAGAAGAAATTATACTGTATTTCGCGGTCTCAAATATTTCAAACCGCCCTTCCACGAGGCAGAGCTAATAAATCAGTACTTCCTTGTATTGTTCGGCTGAAATTTCCAAAGTCCAAATACAACTCGCTTTCCAATAAACCCATGGGTCATGGTATTTCCGTTGCAGCGTTTACTTGGTGTCAATTTTACAATTTTCAGTTTTAATCTAGTTATAGGGGTTTATGAATTACGTATGAGTGTTACGATCATGTATACAAGGTGGCTTCGGTGGTGTGGTTGGTAGCATGCTGAGCTTCTATGCCCAAGGTCACGGGTTCAAACCCGGCCGAAGTCGTTGGATTTTTTAAGAGCGTTAAAAGTCCCTTAGTATGCCTTCCTTCGGAGGCGAAGTAAATCCAGTGGACCCATGCCATAGATTTATGGCATGACAAAGAACCTTCCACAAACTAGACTTGTGTGAAGCCAAAATTTGTTGGTTAGAATTGATAACGCTCTATTAGTTACAACATTTGAAAATTATGTCAGTGCTAACAACTGCTGAAAACCGCAATTGAAATTTGAGCGCTATGTTGGATATCTTGAAAGGTATGCATGGGAGCTATTCCAAAATTGGCACACATTTAGACAATAATATTTCAGTTTAATTTCCAGGAGGCCACGTATGGCAGTGTTACCAAAATGATTCCAATTTTTAAATGCATATAACTTCTACACTATCAACTTCTACAACTGTTAATAAACGCTCTCTCTCAATTTTCTTGTATACCAATATATCAGAAAGTATGCAAGCCGACAGCTTTAAACTATGCACACGTATAGTACCTGACATTCTATATTAATTTGGAGTAACTTATGTACGTCAGTGCTACCAACATGATTCTAAGCCTGCTGATAGGACCAAATTTCAAATACATGTAACTTCTATACTATCAATTGGATTTCAACCGAATTTCGTATTTGGTATGTGTACCATAACAGATATGACTATGCTTATTCTCAAGAGCACCCAGGACTGCCAACTGTTAATAAATGCTGACTCTATTTTTTACCCTAATATTAATATATATCAGAAAGTATGTAAGCCAACAGCTTTAAAATATGCACACGTATACTACCTGACATTCTAGATTAATTTTGAGAAAATAATGTACGTCAGTGCTGCCAAAATGAATCTAAGCCTGCTGATAGGTCCAATTTTATAATACATGTAACTTCTATACTAACAAATGGATTTCATCCAAAATTGACACAAGAAGAGATCATAATATTTCAGATTATTTCTGACCAACACATGCATGACATTGTTGCCAATTTGATTTTACGCGCGCTGATAGATCCAATGTCTAACTGCAAGTAACGTCGATGCTATCTATTGGACTTCAACTGAATTTTGTATTCTGTACCTTAAGAGATGGAACTAACGTTAGCATATATTCAGTCATCAGGGCTGCCAAATGTAGTGCTCTATTAGGCTACATTATACCAGGTATATTTCAAACTAATTAGAAATTTCGATATCACTAACTTAATTTCGTCATTATTCTTGATAGGTTGATATAGATTGGCATGAATCTTAAATTTTAAGAAAAGTAGGCTCTTTAGTTCGTCACGGAACTTCTTGTTTCTCACATCTCTTCATCTCGTCATTGAAAATCTCCCTCCGTTTTTAGCCTACTTTTCACATTTTGCAAAAATGAGGGAAAAGTAGACTTATGAGATCGATCCGGGAAAATGTGTGTCAGTCTATCTGTCTGCCTGTCCTTCTGTCTGTCTGTCTGTCTGTCTGGCTGGCTGTGTGTGTCCCCCTTATCAACTCCTAAACGGCTGCAGCAATCGAACCAAAATTTAGTATGAGTAAAGATCTATACCTGAATAGCTCAATGTCATATTTGAAAATAATGTCAGTACTACCAACTGCTGAAATATCGCAATTGAAATTTGAGCTCCTTGTTGGATATCTTAGAAGATATACATGGGAGCTATTTAAAATTTGGCACACATATAGATAATCATACTTCAGTTTAATTTCCAGCAGTCCGTACATGGCAGTGTTGCCAAAATGTTCTACGCCTGCTGATCGTTCCAATTTTTAAATGCATATAACTTCTACACTATCAATTGGATTTCAACCAAATTTCGTATGTACAATGTGTACTTAAACAGATATGACTGAGCATTCTCTTAATAGCCACCAGGGCTGCCAACTGTTAATAAATGCTCTCTCTAATTGTGTTAAATCCAAATACCAATATATCAGAATGTGTGCTAGCCGACAGCTTTAAAATATGCACACGTATAGTACCTTAAAATTCTAGATTAATTTGGTGTAACTAATATAGGTCAAAGCTACCAACATGATTCTAAGCCTGCTGAAAGGACCATTTTTTAAATACATGTATCTTTTATACTATAAATTGGATTTCAACCAAATTTCATATGTGCTATATGTACCATACCAGGTTTGACTATGCGTATTCTTAAGAGCAACCACGGCTGTCAACTGCTAATAAATGCTGTTTCTATTTTTTTAGCCTAATATCAATATACTGGAGAGTATGCAAGCCAACAGCTGTACACTTTGCACACGTATAGTACCTTGACATTCTAGATTAATTTGGAATAACTAATATACGTCAGTGCTACCAACATGATTCTAAGCCTGCTGATAGGTCCAATTTTAAAATACATGTAACTTCTATACTATCAAATTGATTTGATCCAAAATTGGCACAGCAATAGATCATAATATTTCAGATTGTTTCTGACCAACACATGTATGAAATTGTTGCCAACATGATTTTAAGAGCGCTGATAGATCCAATGTCTAACTGCATGTAACGTCCTTGCTATCCATTGGACTTCAACCAAATGTTGTATTGTGTACCTTAAGAGATGGAACTAAGAATAGATTCAATCACCAGGAGTGCGAACTGTAGTGTTATATTATGCCAGGTATAATTCGAGCTAATTAGAAATTTCAATAATTCCAACTTAAGTTCGTTATTATTCTAGATAGGTACATATAGATTAATTATTGGCATGAATCTTAAGAAAAGTAGGCTCTTTAGTTCTTCACGGAACTTCTTGTTCAGTATGTGATATTTTCTTGGTCCTGGTAGTCATGTTCTCAGAGAAATGATGCATGTTGATCAATGCTCTGAACTGGAGTCGATCTTGTATAATTTCCTCTGTGATGCCAATTTATTTAGGGTCTTTTTCTATTTCACTAAGCCAGTTGTTCTTCACTTTCATTGAGAGAGCAAGGTTGAGAATCCTTTTGAAAAGTCTGTCATTGTTCATTCTGAGAACGTGGCCGTAGAATTTCAATCGCCTTTTCATGAAGGTGTCAGTGATCTTTCCAGAATGCTGATAACGCTCCTGAGACTTCCATTTCTTCCAGATTCCTTCTAAACAGACTAGACCAAGGATTCTGCCGAATGTAGTCCGCAAAGGTTTTCCATTATAATTATTAGTAAGTTATTGATATTTGTATTATTATTATTAGTATTATTATTATTAAAGCTAAATGAAGACTTCTGTTACTTTGGAAACAAAATAACCAGTGATGGACGAACACAAGGATGTAAAAAGTTGGTTGTCTGAGGCAAGGAAAGCATTTCTTCAGAAAAGGAATCTGTTGAAATCGAGTATAGACATAGGTACTGAACCCTAGCAAAAAGAAGCGTAACAAGACTCAATTTCGGGGTAATGTTTCGGTTCATGTTAGCCGTGGAGTTAAATTTGCTTCTCATAGTTTACAAGGATACATAGGGCAAAAACACAACTAAAGAAAGGAGGTACACCAGTATACTAATAAAACAAGTTTAATAACCGAAAGAATATATAAAAAATTAATTAAAACAACACCTTGAATTTAAATCCCACAACTTCTAAGTTAGACCACAACTGCAAACCTAAGTTGTGTCTGCATCATCAAATCAAGTTGCGTTCAAATATCCACAATTTACCATTTAATAAAATAAATATCTCAGGAGAGATTGTCAAAATAAAAGACGTTTGAAACAGTATGTATGCTTCAAATGTATACTTTGTGCGTGCGTGGCGAAGTTTGACTAAATGAAGGAAATAAGTACGATTACGTGATTCGTTACCTTATGGTTTCCCGTCAAGCAACGAATCCGCAATTCTGCGTAAATTAGATTAGCTCAGGGAACACACAACAAAGCACATAAGAAATATCCGACACCCGCTACCCTTATATAATACAAAATAGGTCTCCGAACGAGATCTTGACAATGTGCCAGAAACACGGATAATGCCCAAACGGGTCTTGACAAATCAACACAAACCTACGTGACTACAACAAAATACACAGGGACATGACCGACCGTCGTTCTAATATTTACAACAACAACAACAATCCAAAATGGATTATATTAAATACACAAGAAACAACACCATGCCCAGTGGCATTTAATTACAACAACACAAATATTTCATCTCGACTTAACGCTAGAAGTTATGGTCTGAGTATGGCGAACTCCCCTTTAAATTACAAATTATAACATACAGGCTCATCTCACTTTAAGAATCGAGGACACGGACCACCGGCCTCAAACAAAATTAGTGTTATCTTAAATCTGGCCGTCCCTTCGAAGTCATATTTCATTAACCCAGTGCGTTTCATAACAAGATCGGAAGCTCGCTCACAGCGGCCCACGATCATGGAAATACCTCGTATCTCCTGAAAACATGTGTGTGAAAAAATACCATATTTGTCCCAATAATTAGCTCAGGAATAATAAGACACGACGATCCGGCCAGCAGCCCCCATGGAGTACCATACTGCCGTTAATTATATATTGCTGCTGACAGGAATGATGGTCAGATTACCATGATGTTCCCCGCACATGTAGACACACATCATCACACATAACAACATAACGCACACCTGGGTAATGACTTTATCTCACATCTCACCACCTGAAATACGCACAGATTTAAGATGCTACGGAGAGATCTCAACCGCTTTCCCAAAAATCAATAAAATCATTACTTCATTAGTTTTACAGCTTACTAAGAGAACTATGGTTCCCCGCAAATATAAAATTGCACTAGGCAAATCACAAATAAAACGCCTGTTTATCAAAACACAAGGTCAAATGTTACCCCCCCCCCCCCCCCCCCCCCCAATTCTAGTTTTATCGTTACTTTTATTCTACTAAAGCACCATTTATCGCTCAAACCATAAGTTCTGCTCAAGCAATTTTGAACATAGCAATCTGTACACGCATTGTACAATTACAAGTTACATTACAATCATCTAAATTAGATAAATAAAATATAGTCACGCACGACATTACACTCGAGTGTCGGTACACTGAATAAAAATCAAACTACATTTTAAAAAATACAAGAAAATTATTTACAGTTCCCAAGCTAATCTAACTACGACTAAGATTGAATAATCAATATTTTGTACTTATTCCTTCGCCAAGCACCTCAGCTCACATCGCCACCCATGACCCAGCAGTTATTTAGCCGGACGTCGACATTGTCGCTGGTGTGTCCATGGTCATCCTTCCGACTATTGGCCTCGTTCCAGACATCTTGATAATCTTCTTAGGATGGAAAATGTTCAGTTATTGCACAGTTCTAAATTTATTACTAAAATTGCTAAATGAGTTGCTAGATCCACTCAAAGTCCTAAGCAATTTGTTCGAAGAATCTTTCCCTAAATATGTTTTTAAGCCTGGTAGCTTCTACAATTCACACGCAAATTATACATGGCAAAAATGGTGAAAGTTAAAATGACTTTCTGCCGAATACTTAATATTTGAAAAACTCGTCAGAGTTTCGAATTTATACTATTTATCACTCGTCTCCACAAAAACCTCAAAATATGATAAGTGTCCCACGACACATCAAAATAAAGTACACAAGTGTCGCCCATGACACAACGAAATAAAGTCAGTTCAACCATCAGCTCGGTGACATTTATGCAGAACACGGCAAATTATCGGTGGAGGGGACGAAATTAAAAAATAATTCGGAGTTTTTGAGCTACAGACTTGCGACTTATTTCGTTGAACTTCTCTCATTGCACAGGTTAAGAATTTTATCGGCGGACTCACAAACGATCATGGGTTTCATTATTATCCATTTCGCGCCAAATCAAAGGTACGCCAGTTTTCGCGGGCCTACAAGGCGTGCCCTGTTTCATTCGTCGATTCAAATTCATGTCGTAAAGTGTGACCTAAAAACTCCTCCCACTTTTATGACGTGCAAGTATCTTCTTCCTTGTCAGATTCTGTCACCCCTTTTCTCGCTGGCGTAACTCGGTAGCAACCGTCTCAAGACTTGCCAACTGAAGCCACGCTATTTGAACGTTGACCTCTTCAGTTCCACGAATTCTGACACATATTTCCTTGTCTCACTAGCTTGGGTTAAATATACCTGCCTCGTCTTCTTACTTCAATAGTTGCAACATATTTCCTCAACTCGTAACCACTGCTGCTAGTATGAATGCCCTCTTTCAAATAAATGAAATAAAAATATGAATCATTATTATATCAGATGATATCATAAGGGTTCAGTTCTAGGAAGTCACTTTTGAAAGCCTTTGTCTGGAGCTTGGCTCTCTGTGGAAGTGAAACGTACACTGTTGGTGCCGCAGAAAAGATGAGAATAGAAGCGTTTGAAAGGTGGTGCTACAAGAGAATGATGAAGATCAAATGGACAGACAGAGTAACAAATGAAGAAGTTTTAAGACGAGTGGAAGAGGAGACGTGTGTCTGGTGACTGATAATGAAGAGAACAGATAGGTTGGTTGGACACATACTAAGACACCCAGGAATAACTAACGTAGATATGGAAGGAAAGGTCGACAACTGAAACTGTAGGGGTAGACCAAGGTTAGAATATGTTAATCTGATTGTCTCGGATGTCAGATGTGGTAGCTATGTAGAGATGAAACGATTGGCTCCGAATAGGAAGCTCATGGAGCGCTGCATCTAACCAGGCAATAGACTGGTGACTCACACACATTATTATTATTATATCAAATGAGCTACTTATTGTATGCATTATTTCTTAAATATATGGCTGGCTCGTGGCTCAGCTGTAATGTTCTCGCTTGCAGTTCCCAAGGTTTCAGGATTGAATCCTGGCGCAGTCAGTTGGCATTCGAGTTTGCTCAATGCGAGGGAGCTGTGTTAGTAGGTTTACTGGCACGATAGAGATCCCCTATCGGGCAACATGGGCAACATTTCAGCAGCCCGGCATTTCTAAAAGCAGCAGTTGTTAAAAGGGGCATTAATTCTAGAAATGTATTGTTGCATCTATACTATATAAACTATAGCACGTGGTTAAGTGTAAGGAAGGGCCATGAGACCTAATTTCACCACAAACAAAGTCAATATATAACAAGTAGATCCATGGTGTTACAGATATTGGATCTGCACAGACACTCCTCATCATTGTTTATTGCCATGTATAGTTGTATCTTATGTTAATTTAATCGGAAAGTGCACATTTGTAGAGTGGAAGTTAGTAACCAGGCTGTTGCCTGATGGCCTTGTGTTCTATATGAAGAGTAACCTACTTAGGAGCGACACGGTATAACGTCGAACTAACGCATTGTTTAGTAACTGACAAGGATCTAGGTGGCGGTGACTGGATATATACACGCTTTGGTAAAGAATTCTTTTAGTATACCGTATTATTGTTTGGTATCGAATGGATGCGGTTGTTATAAAATACAACGAGATTCTACCTGTACATGTCCTAGTGAATGTAATTGTTTAATAGAGAAGATTCATATCTTTAAATAACGGAGAAGTATCCGTGAAATGATCCTTTATAAGATGAACCAGATATATCGCAAGTTTTCGGAAAATAAAGATGACCTGTATACACGTTATACCCCAAATCACAAGTAAGCCTAGGTAGCGAAATGGATATGTACTGCACGGCAATTTCCGGTTAGTAAGATATAGAGTGATTCATTAAATATTATACCTTCCTTCCTATCATTATACTCAGTAGTGGTTATGTGGTCATTTCCATATTTACTCTTTACATATATTATATCTCATTGTGGAAATGAGTGGCGCCCAATGGAATTTGTTTACGGGTTAGAACGATCACAGGGTGACGCCGCATTACGTGGGGCACGATTTATGGCAATTCACCAAGGTAGGATATCGAAAATGCACATGATAGGTAATATAATTAAGATAGATAGTAATGTTAAGAGTGAATTTTGGAGGGATGTCAGAGATTGTACTGAGATCACGTACTATTCATCGTGAAGTTAAAATGGAATCTGGAGATAAACTAGTGCCTGTACGTGACGAGGAGGAAATGACGGCACAGGATGGTGCTAGAAGTAGTTTGGAAAGGTCCAATAGCGAAGAGACTGTGGTCTCGTATGAAAGTATAGAGGGGGTTAACCTTGGCTGGCTCCAATTACTGATGAACAAATTGGAGGAAATGAATAAGAATACCAACACTAAAATTGAGGAAATGAATAATAATAACAACACTAAAATTGAGGAGATGAATAATAAGATTAACTGTAGAATTGACGAAATAGATCACAGTATTAGGAAAGTGGAAAACAAGGTAGATGGGTTGAATGATAAACTAGGGAAATTAGAGGAGAAATTAGATTCAGAGTGTGAGAAGATTAGAGTGGAAATGGAAGTAAATAAGACTACACTCAGACGCAGGAAGATAAGATTCAGAAAAAGTATGGTGATAACAGTCACAAGATTGAGATTTTGGAAAATAGGATAGGCACACAATGTGAAGCGCAAGAAGTTACTTTAATGGAGAGGATGGATAGGGTGGATAGCGTGGTAGAGAAGAATACAAGGGAATGCTTTAGTAGAATAGAGGGAATGGAAGGAAGATTTAATCAAGTAAAAGAACTGAAGAAGAAACAAGATATTGTATTACAGAAAATGGACGAAAATAAGAAAGAAATAAACGAAGAATTCGGGAGGATAGAGAAGAAGATGGAAGTAATAGTAGAAAAGAAAGTTTTGAATAGCCAGACAAACCATGATAATAGGCAAGGAAATGATTCAAGAAATGGGGGGGGGGGGCGTGAGAAAGCAGATGATATTGGATAAACTGAAGAAGAGAAAGGAGAAGCAGATGAGGTTGGTCATGAGGAGGACAGTAGCAGACAAGAGAGGCTAAAGATGAGGGTAAAAGTGTTAGAGTGAGTCATGGAGAAGACAACATACTGAGAAAAGATAAGGTGAAGAAACGTTGGAGATGGAATATGGGGATGAAAAGGATGAGATGTAAGACGAAGAGAAAGGAGTTGTTGAATAGTATGAGAGAGACAAGAAAGAAGAGGAGAAAATTAGGGAAGGGAAGGAGAGAGGAACGCTGGAGATGGAAGATGAGGAGTACAAGGTACGGAATGACATGGTGGATGAAGAAAAAGACGAGATGGAAGGCACGAGATAGAGGAGGAAGACTAAGAGAAGAACATAAGAAAACAAAGAAGCTGATAAAGGAAAAGAAGCAAAAAGGGACAAAGAGAAAGAGGAAAGAAAAGAACAGAAGAAAAGAACTGTTGAGTAAGATAAGGCAAGTGAAGAAAATAAGGAAGAGAACGAATTTGGAAAAGGCAGGAGCTAGGAGAATCCGCCAACAAAAGAAAGGTATTTTTGATGAATTCATCGTGGGTGATAAAGTTTTGCTCAAGATTCCATTTCCGTCATCCGCTGAAGATAAACAGATATCTAAATTTTTCTTGCTCTATTATGGCCCGTTCTCAATTGAGAGACGTGTAGGTAAATGTGCATATTCTTTAATGAAATCAGATGGTACTATATTGGGTACATATAATATTTTAATTTTAAAAAATATATATCGTAGGTCCGCTGCATTACATGTTCTGTAATGGTACATTGCCGAGCATACCTTGTCACGTATAAACTGTTATACAATGAATAAATTGTGCTGCTAGACTGTGAAGTACTAATTTGGGCGTATTGAATCATGTGCATCAACGTGTATGAATGAGTGGAACAAAGTATATGGACACAATACACTAGTTCATGTTGAAGATTTCGTCAACAGCAATGCTTTCCGCTTCTTGGTGATGTATCGTAATAGGTATTGTACCTTCAATGATATTCAAGAAAATGCTTCTGTCGCAGTTGTTGGAGTTTTGGAATTTCTTCGCATCACTAGAATGTGTGTTTTTGACTATGCCATATTCTTCCAAGGAGTTAATGAGGCATCCTTGTGTGTGGCTGAACTGTGTGTTATGGCTATGATGAATGAGGGAACCTCAGAAGAGGACGCTTGAGAGAAGATTTGGATGGTGGAGTCCAAAGGTAGTCTTGTGAATGACAGACATGAAGGAGATGTGACGGTATATAAGGTTCACTACACCAAGAATAAAAGGCACATCGTGTTTGCCCTAAATAACTACACACATCAAAAAAAGTTTTGCATCACCTCGGTTCCAAGAGTTCCGGAACCTTTAAATACAAAGGGAATAGAGATCAACACAAACAACATTTCAGCTCGTTTTATTGCTCATGAGACCCACACATTGCATGTTGTACCATCATACAGCTAGACTTTCAGCATTTGTGGTCCAGATTGCAGTACACACCACTACCTCTAATACCCAGTAGCACGTCCTCTTGCATTGATGCATGCCTGTATTCGCCGTGGCATACTATCCACAAGTTCATCAAGACACTGTTGGTCCAAATTGTCCCACTCCTCAACGACAATTCGGCGTAAATCTCTCAGAGTGGTTGGTGGGTCAAGACGTCCATAAACAGCCCTTTTCAACATATCCCAGGCATGTTCGATAGGGTTCATGTCTGGCGAACATGCTGGCCACTGTAGTCGAGCGATGTCGTTATCTTGAAGGAACGCATTCACAAGATGTGCACGATGAGGTCGAGAATTGTCGTCCATGAAGACAAATGCCTCTCCAATATTCTGCCGATATGGTTGCACTATGGGTCGGAGGATGTCATTCAGGTATCGTAAAGCCGTTTCGGAGCCTTCCATGACCACCAGTGGCGTACGTCGGCCCCACACAATGCCACCCCAAAACATCAGGGAACCACCACCTTGCTGCACTCGCTGGACAGTGTGTCTAAGACGTTCAGCCTGACCAGGGTGCCCCCAAACACGTCTCCGACGATTGTCTGGTTGAAGGCATATGCGACACTCATCGGTGAAGAGAACGTGATGCCAATTCTGTGGGGTCAATTCAGCATGTTGTTGGGCCCATCTGTACCGCGCTGCATGGTGTCGGGGTTGCAAAGCTGGACCTCGCCATGGACGTCGGGAGTGAAGTTGCGCATCATGCAGCCTATTGCGCACAGTTTGAGTTGAAACACGACGTCCTGTGGCTGAACGAAACGCATTATTCAACATGGTGGCATTGCTGTCAGGGTTCCTCCGAGCGGCAATCCGTAAGTAGCGGTCATCCACTACAGTAGTAGCCCTTGGGCGGCCTGAGCGAGGCCTGTCATCGACAGTTCCTGTATCTCTGTACCTCCTCCATGTCCGAACAACATCGCTTTGGTTCACTCTGAGACGCCTGGAAACTTCCCTTGTTGAGAGCCCTTCTTGACACAAAGTAACAATGCGGACGCGATCGAACTGCGGTATTGACCTTCTAGGCATGGTAGAACTACAGACAACATGAGCAGCGTACCTTCGTCCTGGTGGAATGACTGGAACTGATCGGCTGTCGTACCCCCTCCGTCTAATAGGCCCTGCTCATGCATGGTTGTTTACATCTTTGAGCAGTTTTAGTGACATCTATGTACAGTCAAAGGGACTGTATCTTTGATACAATATACACAGTCAACGTCTATATGCCGGAGATCTGGGAACCGAGGTGATGCAAAACTTTTTTTGATGTGTGTATAATTACAACGCTGAGTGTTGCATGGAATCTTTCCATGAAAGTGAAATGATGTATCTGTATATTGTTATTATATTCAGTTTGTGTATATATGTTGTAACGTCTTGGATGAGGAGTGTCCTTGTATTAGCTTTAGTATTGTATGTTTTCTCTTATTAATTTTCGTTCAACCATATGGGGGCGTTCTGTGACAGATCTTAGATCTGCACAGACACTCCTCGTCATTGTTTATTGTCATGTATAGTTGTATCTTATGTTAATTTAATCGTAAAGTGCCCATTTGTAGAGTGGAAGTTAGTAACCTGGCTGTTGCCTGATGGCCTTGTGTTCTATATGAAGAGTAACCTACTTAGGAGCGACACGGTATAACGTCGAACTAACGCATTGTTTAGTAACTGACAAGGATCTAGGTGGCGGTGACTGGATATATACACGCTTTGGTAAAGAATTCTTTTAGTATATGGTATTATTGTTTGGTATCGAATGGATGCGGTTGTTATAACATACGACGAGATGTTACATGTCCTAGTGAATGTAATTGTTTAATAGAGAAGATTTATATCTTTAAATAACGGAGAAGTATCCGTGAAATGATCCTTTATAAGATGAACCAGATATATCGCAAGTTTGCGGAAAATAACCTGTATAAACGTTATACCCCAAATCACAAGTAAGCCTAGGTAGCTAAATGGATATGTAATGCACGACACTTTCCAGTTAGTAAGATATAGAGTGATTCATTAAATATTATACTTTCCTTCCTATCATTTTACTCAGTAGTGGTTATTTGGTCATTTCCATATTTACTCTTTACATATATTATTTCTACGATGGGGGAGGTGGGGGGGGGGGGGGAAGAGTGTTTTGCTATAAGCAAGCTTTACTGTCCTTCTGCCCGGGAGGCGAGTCTTGTGTGTTCTGTATTTCTTTCTCATTGTTGAAATGAGTGGCGCCCAATGGAATTTGCTTACGGGTTAGAACGATCACAGCGAAGAACGAAGAAACCTGTTTTCATATATTCTACTTATGTTAATTCGTAGATTTTTAGATATTCGTAGGTATTGAGAACCGTCTAAATATTTCGGATGGTCGCCATGCAGGATTTTTACATGTGTAGGCCATAGAGCTATGTAATATTAGACAACGATTATTGCGCATGTTCATAATTCAAACGTTGACTTCAATCGCGTGATTTGTACACAAGAAATTAAAATTTAATTTTAAAATTTCTCACAGCCCCCATCTTGAGTTTATGTAAACAATTGAACAAACTTAAATGTCAGTGCATTGCAATGTGTATAATCATTTGCTGTACCATGTTTCACCGCGCTTGGTTAGTTAAATTGCGAGCAAAGTCTATTTGAATGTTTCGAATTCACTTGGCCGCCATTTTCGTGTTGTACTTAACAGGTTTTTGAAAGTTGGTTGGTTGGTTGGTTCCTCAGTTTAGGGGCTGCAACAACGCGGTCAGGTAGCCCCGTGTACTTTAGGTGTGTGCAGACCCCGGGCTATAAACGGGCATACTGGGCATTTGCCCAGGGCGCCAAATTTTAGGGGGCGCCGAAATTTAGGTGACGCTGAACGCAGAAAAAGGTTGACCCAACAATCCCAACATTAACAAGTAGTTCCGTGAAGAACTATACAGCCTATTTTCATATATCCTACTTATGTTAATTGCCACTATCAACATACAAAATTTCAGTTTGATTGCTGTAATAGATTCGTAGATATTGAGAACCGACTAAATATTTCGGATGGTCGCCATGTTGGATTTTATATATGTAGGTCCTAGAGTTATGTACTGTTACATGCGGATTATTGTGTACGTGTAGTATTCAAACTTCAATCGCATGATTAGGACACAAGAAAAAACAAGGAGATTTTAAAAATTTTCACAGCTGCCTTCTTGAGGTTATGGAAACAATTGAAATAAATTAGTTGCCAGTGGATTAACATTCGTATAAGGATTTACTGTACCAAGTTTCACTGCACGCGGATGGTTAAATTGCGAGAAACGTCCATGTGAATATTTATAATTCGCGTCACCGCCATGTTGGATTTGTGATCACTAGGTTATTTAAAGTCCTATAGGTGAACTTAAGTTCATAGCCCCTATGAACATTAAAAAATGCAGTTTGATTGCTAAATTAGATTCGTAGATATTCAGTATCTTCTAAATATTTCGGATGGTCGCCATGTTGGATTGTTAAATGTATAGGCCATAGAGTCATGTACCATTAAAGGAAAATTATTGCGTAGGTTCATTATTCAAACTTTCACTTAGATCGCATGACTACATCACAATAAATAAAATCTTAATTTTAAAATTCGCACTGCTGCCATCTTGAGGTTATGTAAACAATTGAACTAAATTAGATACCAGTGGATTACAATGTGTATAAATATTTCCTGTGCCAGGTTTCAGTGCGCTTGGAACATTAAATCGCGAGAAAGATCTATTTAAAATTTTCAAATTCGCTTGGCCGCCATGTTCGTTTTGTAGTTAACCGGTTTTTGAAAGTCTTATAGATGGACTTCCAGTAGTGCCCTTTATCTCCGTACAAAATTTCAGGGTTTTACCGCTAATAGTTTCAGAGATATAGAATGCCGGTGAAATATTTCGCACATCCGCCATCTTGTGATTATGTAAACAATTGAACGAAGTTAGATGTCGGTGAATTACAATGTATATAAACATATACTGTACAAAGTTTCATTGCGTTTGGTTGGTCAAATCGTGAGAAACTTCTATTTAAAAGTCGCAAATTCGCTTGGCCGCCATGTTGGTTTTGTAGTTACCAGGTTTTCATAAGTCACATAAGTGAACTTATAGTAGTTCCCTCTATCACCATAAAAAATCTCAGGGTAATATCGGTAATAGTTTCGGAGATATTGAATGCTGGTGAAATATTTCGCACAGCCGGCATGTTGGATTGGTACGTCGTAACAAAATTTGAAGGGCACGGTCGAGGTCGCCGGGAATAGTGCTATGAACTGTCCGAGTTTCATTGAAATCGCTCCAGCCGTTTAGATTTTATTAGGGGGGGACACACACACGAATCACACACACACACGCACACACACACGGACAAAAGGTGATCTCATAAGCCAATTTTTTCAAAATTGAAAATAGGCTAAAAATAAGTATGACATGGAAATCTTTAAAATGTAGGATAAAATAACTAATAATTTACGTGAATATAAAATAAAAGTACATATCACACACATTCTTGTACAAAAGGAATCGCAGAAAGAGGTCATATCAGAGGCTGAGAATAAACTCTATGAGTTCTACTCTAATGACATCGGAAGTGAATTTTAAAACGAATGTCAGCACTTCAGAATGTACCGGTATGTGGAACAGGAAGAATTTACTAGCATTCTTGACATATTATATGAATACGTCATAAACATGATTTGAAAACAACTTTCCCTAATCTTGAGATAGCAACTAGAATATTTCTTACTTTACCAGTCACCAACTGTTCCGCAGAAAGAGGATTTTCTGTTTTGACTCGGCTAAAGAATGTGAAAAGATCAACTCTTTCAGACAGCAAACTAAATTCTCTATTGTTATTGTCTTGTGAAAAAGTCGTAGGCTAACCCTTAACAGAGACTTTTCTGACATCATAAATAAATTTGCAAAGTTGGAAGCCAGAAAAAAAAACTTTGATTTGAAATGTTTCTGTATATTGTACTTTTAAAATTTAACTTCCGAATTTGTAATCTTGGTTTTTAGTGTGATTAATGTTTCAATAAATGGCTACAAAATTGTATGAACGACTTACTTTTCTTATTATTTCCTGTAATACAATATTAGTAACGTAGTTGATTGTAAGAAAAAAAACTATTATGCTATTTTTATAACACATAAATGAGAGAAAGGGTGCCAGTAGGCCATTTGCCCAGGGCGTCTGTCACCTTAGCCCGGGGCCTGGGTGTGTGTAGAATCTGTCTGATAACCGGTGTTAATTGTGATGGCTGTATTAGTGTGTGTAACTGTTTTTTAATTCAGGTAAGGACTGCAACATTGAATTTTGAATAGCTCCTACTTTTGCCGCCAAACGCCACCGTCAACTACTACTAGGCCTAGTTCAGAACTTAGCTACTAGACGCCACCGCAGTCGGCTCTTGGCAACGAACGTAGAAACCTAAGAGCGTTGTTTACATTCCTAACATTTATAGTTTAGCTTCACACAGGTGTAATTAGTGGAAGGTTCATTAACATTACATAAATCTATGACATGGGACCGCCGGTTTTACTTCCCCTCTGAAGGAGGGCATACTGAGGGTTTTTAACGCTCTAAAAAATCAGACGGCTTCGGCCGGGTTTGAACCCGCTATCTTGGGCATAGAAGCTCAGCATGCTACCAACTACGCCACCGAAGCCGCTGTTTTTGAAGTTCACATAGGTGAACTTTCTGTAGTACCCTCTATCACCGTACACAATTTCAATGTGATATAGGTAATATTTTCGGACATATAGAATGCCAGCGAAATACTTCGCACAGCCGCCATGTTGGATTGGTGAGACGTAATAAAAATTTAAAAGACCTGATTGAGGTCGGACAAACTCGTACTATGATCATACTGAGTTTCGTTGAAATCGCTCCTACTGTTTAGATTGTATTAGGGGATACACACACAGACACACATATGCACACATACACACACACGCGGACAAAAGATGATCTCATAAGTCCATTTTCTTCATAAATGAAAATAGGCTATAAGTAAACTACCTGTGTAGGTAACTAAACAATATTTTCCTCTTAACGTGCTTCTGGTCGACCTTTCATTTCCCGAGCCGCCGTGTACGCTCTATCGCTCCATAGGCTTATCACGGGGCGTTCATTATACAGCAGAGGCATTAACTTGCGCCGAGTTAACCATATTATTATAAAATAAATTAGAACAGATGGGTCACGTATACAGTGGCGAGCATTAATATAAAGAGGCTAGTTGTCACAGAGAAAATAATAATTCACCTCGTTAAATCTCGATGGAGAAATATTGCTCCTAAATTTGCGGGAGAGGAAAACTTTAATTGTTACTAATAAGAGCTTTTACATCAACAGCAATATAAATACGACAGTGTGTTTTATGACTCTTAGAAATAATGTTATGTGTACTGTGTAGTAAATTGAATTATTGATTTATATTTTATGTCGACAAAACTTTCACAATAAGCACGCTAATGTATATGGCGAAATAAAAATAGAGATAGGGGTGGGCAGAAAAATTTTTAATAATAAAGCTACTTTGTGTTAATTTATCATTTGTCCATTGATTACTTTTGATATCGTGTGAACAGCATTTTTAGCCTACTTTTCACATTTTGCAAATATGAGGAAAAACTAGACTTATGAGACCGATCCGGGCAAATTTCTGACTGTCTGTCTTCCCCCCCCCCCCCTATCAATTCCTAAACGGCTGCAGCATTCGAATCCAAATTTGGTATGAGTAATGACTGAATATCTCAAGCCCATATTTGAAAATTATGTCAGAGCTACCAACAGCTGAAAAATCGGAATTGAAAGTTGAGCTCCATGTTGGATATCTTGGAAGGTATGCTTGGGAGCTATTTCAATTGGCACACGTATAGATAATAATATTTCAGTTTAATTTCCAAAAGGCCATGCATGGCAGTGTTGCCAAAATTATTCTATGCCTGCTTATAGGTCCAATTTTTAAATGCATATAACTTCTATACTATCAATTGGATTTCAACCAAATTTTGTATGTAATATGTGTATATAAACAGATATGACTGAGAGTATTCTTAAGAGCCACCAGGACTGCCAACTGTTAATAAATGTTATCTCTATTCTTTTATCCAAATACCAATATATCTGAAGGTATGCAAGCCTACAGCTTTGAACTATGGACACGAATAGTACCTGACATTCTAGATTAATTTGGAGTAACTTATGTACGTCTGTGCTACCAACATGATTCTAAGCCTGCTGATAGGACCAATTTTTAAATCCATGTAACTTCTATACTATCGATTGGATTTCAACCAAATTTCGTATGTGCTATGTGTACTATAAAATATATGACTATGTTTAATCCTAAGAGCAACCAGGGCTGCCAACTGTTAATAAATGCTGTCTCCATTTGTGTTACCCTAATATCAATATATCAGAAAGTATGTAAGCCAACAGCTTTAAAATTTGCACACGTATAGTACCTAACATTCTAGATTTATTAGGCGAAACTAATATACATCAGTGCTGCCAACATGACTCTAAGCCTGCTGATAGGTACAATTTTAAAATACATGTAACTTCTATACTAACAAATGGATTTCATCCAAAATTGGCACAACAAGAGATTATAATATTTCAGATTATTTCTGACCAACGCATGCATGACATTGTTCCCAACATGATTTTAGGCGCGCTGATAGACCCAATCTCTAACTGCATGTAACGTCCAAGCTATTCATTGGACTTCAACGAAATATTGTATTCTGTACCTTAAGAGATGGAATTAACAATATATTCAGTCACCAGGGCTGCCAACTGTAGTGCTCTATTATGCTACAGGTACATTTCGAACTAATTAGAAATTTCGATATTACCAACTTAATTTCGCTATTTTTCTAGATAGGTCTATATAGATTGGCATGAATCTTAAAATTTATGAAAAGTAGGCTCTTTAGTTCGTCACGGAACTTCTTGATAATAGAAGGATGATCATTTTAAATAGTAATGAATTTATTCAGATGCAAGTAGCCTGCATATGCGCTCTCTTTTCCTCTGTATATACAGAATGTGTGAGACTATAAGTTTAACCTCACATACATTTTATTTATTTAATTATTTATTTATTTATACATTTATTTATTTATTCATTTATTTACTGACAGTGGTAGCTAAGTTCACCAACGTGCACCACTAGGCTCTGCGGCGAAGGTCTCTACAAACTCGTTATATGTGGGTTCGAGCCCGACCTTCGGCCATCCTTGAAATTATTTTCCGTGGTTTCCCATTTTTAACTGCAGGCAAATACTGGGATGGTACCTTCTGAGAGTCCAAGGCCGCTTCCTTCACATCCTTGCCGAGTTTCATTCACCATCATTCAATGTCATCTCTCATTACCTCCTCTCACGAGGTTGGCGTCAGGAAGGGCATCCGGCCGTAAAAGCCATTCGCCACAAAGACTTTCATCGCATCTCAACCCCGACCTCGTTGGAAAACGGGAGTATTTAGGGGTAGACATACATTTATATATTCATTTATTCATTTTATGTCCTTGGTAGTGGCAAACTTTGGGTTAATGGCCTCTCTTACACTTAACCACGCTATTATGGTACCGGTACATATGAAACAATTTTTCAAATACAAATAACAAGTTCATTATGATGATCAATAAAGATTAAATTAATCATGTTAATGTTAATATTAATGAATAAGACATATGAATAATAATATTGAAAATCTGGCTTTACATCAACAGTTATAAGTCCCAATCCCTCTCTTATTTGACCAAGTATAGGCACTATCACACCGTTGTCAAGCGGCAGAACCCTTAGCAAGCAAAAAATTTACTGAAATTGAGAAAAAAATAAGGGATATTCTTTCGGAAATTTCTAGGTTAAATAAGGAGCTCTATTCAAGTGTGAAGGGATTTCTGTCAGTATGAGAAAAAGAAGACTGATGATCTATGGGTATATTAAACGATTGTGAACTGAGAGGTTAGCTAATAAAATGCTTAACCTTCAAGAGATGTGGAAGATACAACCTCCATGGCTTCAGGAGGTATATCAAGACTTAAAAAGGGCAAATATTTGACTGGTGAAAGTGTGAGACAGGACAAGATTCATAACTAAAGTTGCAAGTGTGAAGGATCCCCCCCAAATTAGACTCACACTTTCAGTGGAAGAAAAACCGGGTGAGTTAGCCGTGGTGGTTACGGCATGACTGATGGCAGTCGCTCACATCCGGGAGGCGAGGAGGTTCAAATCCCCCCGCCGGCAACCTTGAAGATGGTCTTCTGTGGTTTCCCATCTTCCTTCCAGGCAAATGCCGGGGTTGGTCCCTAACTATAGGCCACAGCCGCTACCTTCCAACTCCTCGTCCTTACATTCCAACCTCCCTCCCTCCCCAACGGTACTTGTAGCTCACCCATTGGGTGTCCGTCTCGAAGCGGCTACAAAAACTGGCGAGCCGAACATGTCCTCGGACATTCCCGGCACTGAAAGCCATACGCTAAAAAAAAAAAGTGGAAGAAAGATTGAGAAGGAGTCAAAGAATGAAAAATCCCTATCAGGAAGATAAACGGCCAGGGAAATTCACCTTGAAGACGAAGCCCTGAATAATTGTTGTGTATTTTTAGTCCTTAGATGGCTGTATCGAATTAATAATAATAATAATAATAATAATAATAATTAAAAATCAGAATGTCACAAACCTTTCTATAATATCCTAAATGTTATCCTAGCTCTGGCATACGTCCTACCATCCACCACCATTCGCACCAGTCAGTTAGCAGTATTCAAAAGGTAATCTTGGCATGCGGCCTTAAATTTATTTATTGTCTTAGAATTTCTGATGTCGGCAAGAGTTGAATTCCAAAGTCGAAACCTAGCTACAGCAAAAAACATGGGTTGAGCAGAATGTCCAATATATAAAATAATAAGTCATACCAATTTTAGTTTTATGTATAGGACTGTTCTACTGTGTGCCATTTAAACTACACGTAAGGATTTTGGTAGCACATTCAGTAGTGTAACAAACAGACCTCTCAACTAACAAATTACCATTCATAACTATCTTCACCCAATTTTAAAAAATCCCTTGCTTTTGTCCTTTGCTGTTTCCCTTACATTTTCCATGTTTAAAGGAATTGTTTGATTCTTCTTTTCTTAAAGTGCATGTTATACCTCTGCCAAGAAATGTAATTCTGATCTGAGGGCTGGAGTGGTACACTGAGCCTCGTGAGGTAAAACTGAGATGAAGTGCCTTCAATTCGCTCTTCAACCAACTTTGAAGTGGTTTTCAAAGCAAATGCTGGGATGACTCCTACCTTAAGACCAGGGACACCTTCTTCTCAATCCTGACCTGAATTGCAAATGCACACACTCCTACAGAATTTGAATTTTTTGAACCTTAACTAAGTCGCATGCCTGCTTGTGTTGAGCTCGTATCATATCTTTCTATTTCACATTTCATCGTTCCTTTCTTAACAAATGCGTAGTGAGCAATCCAACTTGTTTGATCCACCGACGGCTGATTCTCGTGATAGCATTGGAGTTTTGATGTCATTCTGGAGGTAGCCTACTACGCAATTGCTTGTCACTTCAGTTCGGGAACATTGGCACCATGAGAGTAAGTTATAGATTGTATTTGAGGATCAACCTCTATGAAGGCGATTATAATTATGTGTGAGATATCTCTAGCAGAAATAGCATTCAAAATTCGTCGTATTTATAAGCTTACACATGCAACGCATTTTGTTCGTTATTTTGGTTATAAAGACAGCAGCACAAATGGCATATTTCTGAATACATTGAAAACTCATAATTGAAATATCATATAGACCTACGATCGAGAATTTAAAGGATACGTTGAAATATTATTCAAGTTTATTTATGAAATATGCACTATAAATGCAACTCGTACTTTTAAAATCTTCACTAACAATTCTTCACTCGACCACATCCATAGCTTCAAAAGCACTTGGTACATTAACTGTTACATTTCAGTGTGAAGCAATGCTTCTTGTAGTCCCCCAGTTGGGCTTGCTACTCGTGCAGTTTACAATGAGTGCCTTCTCTACAGAACGGAACCTCGTGGGCGCTGTGTGATGGTCGGGGCACTCTGGCTAGCCACCTATCGAGCAAGACACTGGCGCTAGCAGCAGCGTAGCGCCCAACTAGTTCAACACATTTACACTTTTTCTAGTATTTAATAATCATGGTAGAGCCTCCGTGGCTTAGGCAGCAACACGCCGTCCTCTTACCGCTAGGTCCGTGGTTTAAATCCCGCTCACCCCATGTGAGATTTGTGCTGGACAAAGTGGAGGCAGACAGGTTTTTCTCCGGGTACTCTGGTTTTCCCTGACACAAATTTCATTACAGCAACGCTCTCCACTATCATTTCATCTGTTTTCATTTAATCATTGCCCCAGGGGAGTGTGCCGGGCTTCGGAAGCCGGCACAGTTCGTATCCTCGCCACTAGATGGGAGCTTCATTCATTCCATTCCCTGACCCGGTTGGTTGAATGAAAGCAGGCTGTGTATTTTCATTTGTATTACTTACATGAATTTCAGAGTAGACCTAGTTGCAGGAACATACATTGCACCAACGTATAAGTTTTGGTACACTCTGTAATTCATAGTCACTGATATTTCGTATCAGAGCTGTTATTTCGTTCTCGAGGGCCTTCTTAGTGCGCGGATTCGTTCTGTATAATTTTTGTTCGAGGTCCCCCCCCCCCCCAAGTAAAAATAGCACGGCGCTGAAACTTACGAATACATTTACTGTAAGATATCTTCTTGCGAATATAAGTTTCCATTACGATAATTCGATGTTTTGTTCCATACCTAACCATGTGCACGTGATACGAGATAGCCTACAGTACTTCACCACAAGTCGTAATTATCTCAACTAAGGTATATTACCAGCTCCAATTGTGAAAAAATGAAAATCCACAGCCTACTTCCAGTCTCCGACCGGATCAGGAATGGAATGAATGAAGCCCCAATCTAGCGGCGAGGATATGAACTGTGCCGGCTGCCGAGGCCTGACGCACTCCTCTGAGGCAATGATTAAATGAATGACAGATGAAATGAAATGATAGTGGAGAGTGTTCCTGGAATGAAATTTTGACAGGGAAAACCGAAGTACGCGGTGAAAAACCTGTCTGCCACCGTTTTGTCCAGCACAGATCTCACATGGAGTGACCGGGATTTGAACCACGGACCCAGCGGTGAGAGGCCAGCGTGCTGCCGCCTAAGCCACGGAGGCTTACCAGCTCCAATTGTAATGAATGCAATGACAGCATTCAGAGCTTCCCGAACCGCCCGTGTGTAATCGGCAAATGCTAGTCAACTGGCGGTGACCGGTAAGTAACAACTCTCCGTTTGTCACTCGGGCCAGCGAAACTCCGTTCTATAGGGAAGGCTCACTCTACAGTAGTTCAACAAAGGGTACATTACATGAACCTAAGTAAAAGCCAAGCCTTTCTTATCATCAGAAAATTTAAAATCGTGATCCAAAATTACGTCAGATGGACATTTTATATGCCTCATGTTGTGTAGAGAGACTAGTCTTCTGTACCTGTCGTTGACGGGTTTGTGACCTAGGGATAAAAGGAAAATAATGTTCTGCAGACTGGTGATATGGGATAGCTTAGCTACGGCTAGACTGCAGGACCTTGTTTGGCCTCCTCCCATGATTTCATAACTCACTCCCTACAGTACATTATTCTGCTTAGATTTAGGTACTTAGTAAAACAAAACTACAACAACAACAACAACGTTATTGGTTTTACATCCCTTCTAATTATTGAGGCTTTTAGAGGCACCGTGGTACCGGAATTTTGCACCAATGGGGTTCTTTAACGCATTTTATGCACCCTCAAATGGTACCTGACATTCCAGGATTATTTCCTGCAACCCTGGGTACAACTTGCGAGAACGTTACAGCTGCGCCACGCATTCAGTCAAATAAATACATATGTTGCAGTGTAAACAACCTAAATATTACCCCGTATTAAGAGATAAATTCTCAATCAGCTATGGAAAAAATGGCCATGAAGCCAGCCAGCCCCATTTCAATTTATTTTAACTTGCATTATAAAAATGGTCGCCTCCATAGTGTAGCGGTCAGCATGGTTAGCTGCCACCCTGGAGGTCCTGGGTTCGATTCCCGTCTCTGCCACGCAATTTGAAGAGTGGTATGAGGACTGGAACGGGGTCTACTCAGCCTCGGGTGGTCCAAATGAGTAGAGGGGGTTCGATTCCCACCTCAGCCGTCCTCGAAGTGGTTTTCCGTGGTTTCCCACTTCGTCTTCGGGCACATGCCTGGATGGTACCTACTGCAAGGCCACGGCCGCCTCCTTCCCTCTTCCTTGCCTATCCATCCTAACCTTCACATCCCTCCCCTCATGTGGCCCCTGTTCGCTTTGCAGGTGAGGCCGCCTGGGCAACGTGCTGATCACACCTCCCCAGTTGTATCCCTCCCGACCAGATGTTCCAAGCTCCAGGACACTGCCCGTAGAGGCGGTAGTGGTGAGTTCCCTCGCTGAGTCTGTGGGAACCACCAACCTAGAGGGTAAATCGACTAAATAAATAAAATACAAATAAAAAAAATTATAAAAATGTCTTGTTATGTTGAAGATAGATATTATGTATTTTGTTATAGAAATTAAATTGTTTCACCATTATTTTCGATGTGTAACATCTTTCCACTCGGTTGCTGGATATTTTTGTGGGAGTGATTTCGAAAAAAGGGACGGAAGCCAGCTGGATCGCATCCCTCCTAGCTACTTTAGCTTTAGCTTTAGCAGCCAGGAGGGATGCGATCCAACGATACATTCCAGCTGGCAGTGGTACCATGCGGAATGTATATAACATACGAATTACTTCAAGGTTTGGAGGCGCCATTACAGATATTTCTACAATAAATCATCTTCAAGTTGTCGTTCTTTGGTGAAAAAATATTCATTATATCATATTTGCTGAAAACAATTATGATTTATTAAGAGTCTGTTTTTTCAATCTCTGGATAAAAGTGATGGACATCCACTCCCCGAATAACTTTGCTCAACACTTTCATACTGAACGGTAAACGCTCATGTGAACTCTGGTGTCAACTGATTGAAACACAAACCACATGTTAAAAGTCTTCGTATCACTATTTAAAAGATTATATGATTTAATATGAAACATTGTAACTAGTCAGCAAAGCCGGTATTATGTTTCTGCACAACGGCTATTCAGATATTAAAGCACATTTCGGTAATGCAGTGATCAATGTAAAATATATATATATATGTGTGTGTTTTATACGGGAACTGGGCTAGCCTTTCATAGACCACTACAGGAATTCCCTTTACTGTCAAGTAGGCGTATTCATAACTACGAAAAAAAAAGCAAAATATTATTGGAGCATAAAAAATACTTCCATATTATTACCGGCACGTGAAAATGAGTACCTGTCTTGTACTGTAAATTTCTGTGCTTGTAATGGCTGCGTGGATAACATCTTGGTCGGCGAATCATGAGGTCCCAGGTTCGAACCCCAGTCCCGACAATTACGTTTGCTGCCGGATTATCGATTTAAACGATATCTATTATAACAATATGCGTCATTTTAACAGAATCTACGTGAAATTATGATTTATCTAATTTTAATTACAATAGTTTGCACTGAGCAGGGGTTGGGAAATTCGATTGTATTGAACATTATTTCTAGTAGGTTATAGATAGGCTAGAGACTATGGTTTCATTCCTCCTCTTAATTTACAATATAAATTATGTGATGTTTGTTCAAACAAGTGTGACAGTAGCATATCTCCACGGTGGGTGAGTGGTTATAGTGTCGGACTACAAACCCCAAGATTGCAGGTTCGCTCCTGGCCGTGGTAAGTGATTTTTGAAAGGCGACAAAAATCACGATACTCATGTCATACGTTGTAGGCATGTTAAAGAACCCATTTGAATTCAGTAGGCCGTGTTCAATGGCAAAATTAATCTCGGGATTTTCCGCCAACACAAAGTTCCTCCATTCTCTACTTGAAAGCGCTGTAGTGTCAAGGAGTTTAGATATCTAACATCCTTGACTTTCATAGCGTTCAAAGGAACGACGAAATTCGACATGCAAGCTACCCTCTGTGTGTCAATTAACAAATCTTGCACCAGGCACCCGAGGCCATACGATATTATTATTATATCTCCAATTCAATCAATACATACATCATAGTACCAGTATGAAAAACGGAGCGTAAATTAACATTTTAAGAATGTCCAAGCTGTGTGGTATACGAGTAGGATAACATGTCAGAAGACTGCACATACATTTCATCACAATTTCATAGTAGGATAACAATCATGTCAGATGTTACACATCATATGCAACTACTCTAACGCGCGTATCTTTTTTTTCGTGTGGTCTCCTAGGAGGCCGAGTGTAGGTCTATCTAGTCGACGCCCGTGGGAGACCTGCGCGTCGGAATAAGAAATGAGATGAATTGATGAAAGTGGGAAAGGATGTGGTAGGAAGCGGCCGTGGCCTGTCGGAAGGTACCTTGCCAGCATTTGCCTGGTGTTGAAAATGGGGAAACCGCTGAAAACCATTTCAAGGACAGCCGATGGTGAGGCTCGAACCTACGCGTCTACCGAGTCAGCAGAGAGCTTGGCCCCGTGACCTAACGCTGCACTTTTACGAGTGTAGCCACCGCTGCCGGTGTTTCACAATTAATGCAAGTACGAACTTCAGTTTCAAGACCGCTTACCACTGGTCCACGCAAGCCGGAAAAAAAGAAGAAAACAAGATGTTCAGTAACGAACATATAGCCTACTTTCTCCTAAATGCATGGGTATAGTCTTATAACTCTTTGTCCTTTTCAAGGAGTATAATTGAATATTGGTTGTAGTATCTTGTTGAAATATAACATGCTGTACGGATATTATATGTTGAATGATTGAATCCTTTCAAGAATTATATAAGGTGCGTTCAAAAAGTAACGAGCCGGAGGCTGTAATGTGCAAACCGGTGACGACATCGGCTAATCGGTGCGTGTGTACCGAGGTATGGTTCCGAACAGAGCATGGAAGGTCACAGCCCGTCGCTAGAGGGCACACGTGCACGTCACGTGACGATACAAAGAGAGCAGCAGCATGCATCAATCGTCCAACGATGCCAGACGCATTGCATACAGTGACATGGAGGAGTCAAACGAGGAGCAAAGAGGTGTTGTTCGGCTTCTGACAGCGAAAGGAGTAGGGGGAACGGATATTCATCGCCGAATGTCACAAGTGTACGGCGAACACTGCATGTCCCTTGCAAGGGTCAAGGCGTGGCACAAGCGCTTCAGGGAAGGACGGGTGTCGTTCGCCGATGATGCCCGGTCTGGGGCATCCCCCTGCATTACCGAAGACAAAGTCCAGCTGGTTGATGCACTCATTACCCAGGACCGCCGAGTGACAGTGAACGCCATAGCCGCCGTGGTCGGATTGAGCGTCGGAAGTGTGCACACCATCATGAAGAAACGACTGCACTTGCGGAAAGAGTGTGCCCAATGGGTGCTCCACAGTCTTCAACCACACCAGGAAGCATGTCGAATGACCTACTGTCTTGGTCTTGGTTGGACGATTGATGATTGCTGCTGCTCGCTTTGTATGGTCACGTGACGTGCACGCGTGCCCTCTAGCGACGGGCTGTGACCTACCACGCTCTGGTCGGAAGCACACCTCGTAACACACACCACGATTAGCCGATGTCTTCACCGGTTTACGCATTACAGACTCCGGCTCGTTACTTTTTGAACGCACCTTATATTATACACACTCTAATAAAGCCATCACAATAACACAGGTTATCAGAAGAAATTCAACACTCACCCAAGTACACGGGGCTAAATTACATTGGTGTTCATGCATTTCAAATGAAACAACAGCACTTTCCTACCCACATCCTTCCTCGTATGAAAGCACACACACTAGTAAGCCTACAGACATCGCAGTGACACAGGTTATCAGACAACTTCCACACACATCCAAGTGCATGGGGCTACAATACCATGATGCTGGAAGCCCTTAAAGAATCAACAACAAAAACAACAGCAATATGCTCTATTGCGGATCAAGGACAACGAATTTTAATCGCTGTAGTCGAGTGTTGAAATGTGTTGTGTTATAGAAATATACCGTATAATACTTTCGATTGTAATTACACCATTATAACGTGTGAGTAGCTATAAATCAATAAACACAAAAAAATCAAGTAAAAAATGAACCTGTTTGGATTTGATCCACGAATTTCTACACTATGAGTGTAGAACGCTACCACTATGCTAAACACGCCCTGTGCTAACATTAGGTTAACAACTGGTTTAGTATAACTGCATAACATATCTTGCCTTGGTATAAACGATTTTATTAGCTTTTTCTGCCGCTTTTATAAACCACATGATACTATTATGTATTATTTTGTTCAAGACATTCCTAAAAGGATATAAACTTACGAAGTTACTGAAATATGAACTAGCGAGCAAGTAATAGCCTCCATTTTGACCCAACGAGACGGCACGGCCCAGCACGATATGGCATGGTTAGTCTGACCTGTTAGTTACTTCTACGGTTACATATTCTATTATAAAATTCTAATATCCTACCGGTCAACTTATTGAGGGTAGTTTAAACCTTTCTCTGTACGATAAGCTGATTTGTTGAGACAAGGCCTTGTTGAATTGTAAGTTACGCCATCCTGAAACTATTTGGCTGAAGACCTTGTAGTTAATGCAAAAGACGCTTCCCTCAAGATGGTATATTTTTGCAAAATTTGGTAGAGATCAGATTATTAGGTGAGTCGTAATTTGATTTTAGCTTTGCACATATGGGTGGCCGCCTTTCTACTTCCGTCATGATGGCGGCGATAGAAAATATGACGCTGAGGTGTCCTTTCCTAGAGAAACATCTGGACCAAATTTGTTTCAATTCGGTTTCGACATGATTGAATCGATTGGGGGGATATATTCACAATCACACACTCACACACTCACACACACACAGACTGACAACGTTTGGCCCGTGTAGATCTCATAAGTCTACTTCCCTTGTTTGCAAAATTCGAAAGTAGGCTAAAAGAAGTTAGTTATTGAGGTTTTAAGGGTCCGAACTACGAGGTCATCTGCCCCTGGATAAAGGAAAGGAGATAATTTGGACACAAGTACTCATACCACACCTATCTCACCTTCACATGTCATGACATGCTGATGGATGGCGTGAAACATTAGCCATTGCCATCAAAGCCAGTTTGTGTAAGAAAAGGATGTGAATGCCGATTGTGCAACTATCTTATTATTTCCCTGGACAGGTTGTTGCATTTATCTCATTAAACGTTCATTCCATCATAAACATGGCGGCTATGGTGGCGTAGTTGGTAGCAAGCTGAGATTCTATGTCCAAGATCGTGGGTTCAAACTCGGCCGAAGTCGTCGGATTTTTTAAGAGCGTTAAAAATCCTTCAGCATGCCTCCCATAGGAAGGGAAGTAAAGCCATGTCATAGATTTGTGGCATGTAAAAGAACCATCCACTAACTACAATTGTGTGAAGCTAATTTTCTAGGTTAGATTTGATTAACGCTCTATTAGGGTCCAATGTTCAGCGCCAGGTGCCAGTTGCGGTGGCATCTAGTAGCCAAGTTCACAGCTAGGTATTTTTGATGGTAGCATTTGGTAGCAAAGTTAGGATCTACTTGAAATTGATCGTCTGCAGTCCTTACCTGAATTACAGATAACGCACACTAATACAGCCATCACAATTAACTCCGGTTATCAGACAGATTCTACACACACCCAAAGGAGACGGAGCTAGATGACCACGTTGTCTCAGTCCCTAAACTGAGGAACTATCCAACCATCCATCATAAACATAATTAGTTGGAAATGTTCAAATAAAATTTCCCAAGGGATAAATACTAAGTTTTAGCCAAAAAAATGTAAACGTTCTAAACAGAGTACTTGTTTATCAATGAAGACTAGTTTTGGATGATGCTACTAGTGAAGTGAATGTTCATAAACTTAGGAAACATACATTTTTTTGTTCCAGTAGAATAATATGAACGTAGTACAGTATATCTACATGTCGATTTTGTTACACACTTTATTTCATTAATATCATCGAATTACAAAATTATCTCTACGTTGTTGTTGGATAATTTAGGGGGGCTTTTTGACATCCTGGCCACGTAGCTCTGTATGCTTGGGTGTATGAGCAATGTGTCATTGTGATGACTGCACTGGAGTATGTATTTGCAATTTGGGCTAATATTTGTTTGAGAGTGGTCCTAACTTAGGTACTAAACCTTTATTCCTAAAAGTCTTAAGTACAGATATGGATACAGTATTTCGGAACGCCCTGTAACTTTCTAGCTAGCCACTGGAGTCTATCATAACAGCTGGTCTACAGCAAGCAAAAGTTCTGCTATCAAGAATGGATCGGTAGAGCTCGTATTTCCGACGAGAAGCCCGAAGGTCATCGATAATAATCATGTTGACTTTGTCTAACATTATATCGATCGATTCACCTGAGAATGATTAATACGAATTAAAGTATATTTAGCGCTATATGTAAGCAGTTATTTATGTCTGTATGCATATTTCCATGGCAGAAAGCTATTACAAAGCAAGTATGAAAAACAGAAGAAGATCTGTTAAGTCACTAGTGATTATACTTCAACTGCGATATATTTTATATCGACTCGTGGCGTATAGAGGAGTGGGGGAAGCGGATGTCTTGCTCAAGCGACCTCGTGTGGAGAGCCGGTACTTGAGAGACTGACAACGTGCAGTAATAACCCTGGCAATAGTGAAAGTGAAGTCGCCAGTTAACGGGATTTTCAAAACGTGTAAGCGTGCCGAAGGTTATACGCTGGTTCGTTTAGCATTCTACGTGGAGTAGAGACTTGCTTAATGGGGATCAGACATGGTTTTAAACATGTAATAAGTTTATCTTTGCGACCGTGTGTCCACAGCCACTAACGGGCTATGCGGAAGAAGACATTCGTAATCCCGGCCACCAGTTCGGGTGTATTATGTCGTAACACTCTGCTTGTAAACTTTCATGAAAATGCAGCCTAGAGCTGATTCAAACTTGTCAAAGTGGCAATACTTCTTTAAAAAAAGCACATTCTTAAGCAAGGTGACAGAGGGAAGGAATACAATGAAGCCTATATCCATTACGATGATAGGCTAGGTTACAATAGGAATACTGCATAAGCAGATTGGTAGCGGGAACAGTTTGCAGCAACGTTCATTTACTATGAAGTGTACAAGCGAGTTTCGTAATGCAAGGGACCGCGTGGACACGTGTGAACTTGCTCACATTCGCATCCTTGTATTGGAACTATTTAGCAGCTGTTCGAATTCACTCTCGCTTCGTGACGAGTTGATAAACTGTTTGCGGTTCAGCCATCGGCATTCTAATGCGTGTGGAAAGATATCGCCAGGATATATTGGGACCATTTCGACCGGTCGGGAGTTGTTCGAGCCTAGGAGGACTATGGTTCGTTCTCTGGAGACCCAGTTGGAGTCCGGCATGTTTTGTGTTGGTCTGGAGCCTAGTATGGCCAACGATATCCTTTTTTTGTCCTCATCCAGATTCGCCAAAGGTACAGATCACTTCAACTTGTTACAGTAGTTTAGCATGGACATGTGAACAATCACAAATTGCCATATTTGATTTTTGTAGATTAAATGGTTGAGTAGAAAGTGCAGGTTCGATGCCTATTTCGAAGCTGACCTTCTATGATGCCAGGATTTTGACTCATAAAAATGAGTGCATCCTTTTTGTATTTTGATTGATAAATTTAAAATTTCAATAGTGTTTTTCAGTATTTAAACTGATATGCTCATTCTTATTTGTCGAGAAGTCACTGTAGGAGGAAGATCTCCAGATTTTTTTGTAAGAATATTTTAGCAACGCATTTTTTTAAAGCGGCGTTGAGAACTCTGAATGAGTTTTGCATATTCTAGTGCATTGTTCTTTAAGCACTTTCGCTCGGATTATCTTATTCTTTGAGGAGAATTTTTCTTTCCTTATTATTATAACGATATTAGGAAGTTTTCGGATCCTGTTATTCTGATTGTTACTTCGAGTCTTTAGACTATTTTTTTTCAGTCTATTAACAGATTTAACTTGTATTTTCTGAGCGTGATTTCCGAAGTGGATTGACTAATGGGTCATTAGTCGCTTATCCTTTGTAGTTAACCTAGATCCATGCTGTACGACTAATCCACCGACATTTTCGCGTTCGGGAAATTCAGGGAAGATCTTATTTTGAGATTGGATTTTTTAAATCGCTTTTACAACCTCAGTTTTGAGTGGTTGGGAGTGTTATACTTTTCTCCTTTTATGAAGTTAACACTGGATTAAATTGATATCATTGCCTTTGGTGCAATAGTTTTTCTCTATTAAGAGGGTATTTGAACGACATCCAAATTTGCGAGGATAATCCCAGGAATGACTTACTATAAGTCATACGTTTAAGAACTATGAATATTGTAATACATCAATGTAAGGCAAGTTTTCTAAAAATAGGTGGAGTATTTCTGGAATCCACTAAGCTTTATTAATAACCTGTTACAGAGTCAAATTATTTTTCTGAGCACGAGTTCCGGCTTTTATTATAAACAGCTGATTTTCATAATTGTGGATTTATAACAGTAAGGCTCTAATTATAGGTGCATGTTAGATTTTAAGAGGCATGTATTAGGAATAATGCTCTTGTGTTTAAGTATTTTGATACAGTGCTTTGTGAAGCAAATTTTCTTGTTGAAGATTGAGCAACGTGTGCTAATCAAGAATAGATTGAATGGGGTTTCAACCCAGAGAGGCGTTGTATTTAGCCTAGTATGGTTAATATTCTGTCATAGGTGACTTTATCGCTGTCATTATCGTGAAGTAATGCCTGTGTGAAGATTAATATTTTTCCTGAGCATTATTGTTAAGACTCTTGAGTGGATATCCAGTTCAATATTTCCAGTAAAATTTTAACGACTTTGCCATAACATGTATGTTTAACAAGGATCACCGATAACTATTTAATGCTGAATCTATGATTAATTTTTGCTTAACTTAACTGTTCGGCAGAAATACCCTGAAATTAGAAATGAAACTATTAAACAATTTTAAGCAGAAGTGAATGTCGTGATATTAAGTCAGTGGGAGGAGAATAATCGAAATTATTATAGAATTTGTGTAAATTTGTATATTCTGTAAATATGCCATATTAATTTCATCATTAAAAAACAAGACCATATAATGCTACTGAAAATGTCGTGTAAGATTATTGGTTATAATCAGGGTATTTTTGTGTAAGATGTTCATTAAGTTAGTGAACCGAAATGAATCCAATTTATTCAATTCATATAATATTTTTTTTTTGTGTGTCCTTATCCTATGGGATCGAAAATTATTATTATATTTTTTTTGAAGGAACTAAACGTTAGTTGAGATAATGGGTAATTCATTTTGGAAGCCTTTCCCATATTCCATAGCTGAAGGACCGTCCAGTATAATTAATGAGATTTTGATTGATCGTGGTATCGACAAAATTTATATTTCTTGTCATGTTTATTCTTGCAATAAACTAATTTATTATTTGGTTTTAATTATTGCGTGATGCTTTATAGAGGTGATGGAAGGGTGTATTAAGGGGGCCATCGCTAGGTATTTTAGGGTTTACCACACCTTTGAGATTCATTCTTCCTTTTGAAGAATTCTTGTGTTTTGAGCTAGTCTTTTCTTTCTCTGAGCCTTGGTCAGTCTTAATACATCCTGTTAGGTATTCGAGTGGCCCTATCATCCCTGTGTCTGTTGGTAGAACTTGGGGGGTTTTTCTAGCCGGGGATTTTTCAGGTTCTACGATCCAGCTGTTATCCAGGGATTCAACAGGTATTGGTAGGTAATACGGGTACATTACCATCCCGGTATTCTCATGGAGTAGAAGTCAGAAAACATGGAAAACCACTTGAAGGTTGGCTGAGGTTGGAAATGAACCCACCTCTTCTCAGGCCTGTTGATTAAACCCCATTCTAGCAAACAGATAATTATTTATTTTGGCAGAGTTCACGACGATAACCATGAATATTTATCAGTACGCCATGAGGTGGAAAAATAATATTACTTGTTATGGGCAGATAACATTGATGTTCTGCCCTTTATTAGCAGCTTGATGACAATACACTTTTAGATAAGTTTACATTTCACTTCGTTACACAGTGTTAGTAGTATTAGCAGAATGATGACAATACACTTTGAGATAATTTTACACTTCACTTCATTAACATAGTGGTAGTAGTATTAGCATCATGAATCAGAGTCACCAACCTTCTTCGTAGCAAGATTGTTGTGAAAATTATGGCCACATAACAAAACAAACCTGGAATCAAATCCGCATTCCCCTGACTTCTACTACTACGCTTACGTATCTGGAAATCCGTTCGGTCAGACTGGTTGGAGGGCGCAGTGGTTAGATTCTCGCCTTCTATGTCCAAAGTTGCAGGATCTAATCCTGGTGAAGTCAGTTGGCTTTTGAGGGAGGTTTAATGTGTGCGTATCGTGTCAGTAGTTTTACTGGTATGTTCTATATCCCATTTTATTTTTATTTTTTTTATTTTTTTAGATAAGTGGTTTTATTTACATAGAAATAACTTTACACACACAGAAAGGAATTGCCAGGGCACAATGTGAATAGGCAATACAGAAAATAAAAGTCACTGCTCCATTGTTTGTAAAGCAACACAGAAACAAATTGTCACTGCACCTTTGTAAAGGTCAACACAGAAAGTAATCGTCACTGCACCATTTTAAAGTCAAAAGCACTTATAAGCATTAAACACTCCAGGCTGACGATAAGAACTCGTGGCTGTCCAATTCAAAACATACATAGCCATCCAAACGCTGCAGTCAGTGTTCCATGTTAGGCGGTTTTCCATCTCTCCCTGCGGAGGTGGTCCAAGAACCCCACCAGTGTGTTGTCCCGAGACCTGTGGCGGGAGAGGTTATAATGAATCGCTCCCGCAGTGAACCAAAGGATGGCGTTACGCTTTTCCCCAGTGGAATGTTGTACTGCAAAACGTTGCACCTTCATGCCATCGGACACGTCCAGTGGCCGTCCGCAGATTCCAGATACTGCCTGGAGGGTCCAAGTCCAGACGACTGTCGCATTCCCACACGTAGTTACCCGATGGTCTAATGTGTCAGTGCGACCACAGGCGTCACACAGGTCGACATCACTCTGCCCATGCCGAGACAGTTTTTCTCTGGTCGGCACAATTTCATTGAGGTACTCATACAATGTCGATCGCCATTCCAGTGGAATCCAGGGATTCCACAGGTTCTCCCAAATAGTCGACCAGGCTCGCGTAGGATATTTCATCTGTATATAGGGGATGAAGAGTTTTTCGGCGAGCAGAAACCTATAAAGCACCTTGGTAGGGAGGGCGGTGAAGGGTGTGGAGACACTGGATTTCAGACGGCTAAGAATTGCGAGTTCCTTCTTGAAAACATTGGCTGGGATGAGCATCTGGGGATTCGCACCTGGGACAAGTGACTGTATGCAGACAGTGTCAAAGGGGTCCCCATATGGTGTTGCGCTCTAAAAAGCTGTGCGGCCAGCAAGGCGGCATATTTGTGTTCAACTGCCACAAGTTGCAGCCCGCCTCTGCGAAGTGGCAGGTTCATTTGATCTCGACGAATCCGATAGCGGTATCCAGACCAGAGGAAATAACCGATGGCCATTTCCATTCGTTGGCAGAGAACGTCCGGAGCTGGGATTGCTTGTGCCAGAAACCATACTTTAGACAGAGCAAAGGTATTAATAAACCACACTTTCTGTATCAGGTTCAATCTTCTCGTCAGTTCTTCCTTTAATTGAAATCTCAGCGTATTTAGCCGCCGGTTCCAGTTGTAGCTGACAGTTTCTGCAAAATCGGGGAAGAAAGTTATCCCCAAGATTGTACACCTGTCAACTATGGGAATCGCTACGTCGTGCGGAGTCCTGATTGTTGTAGGCAAGCAGATGGGCATGATCGATGACTTCGCAGCATTGATGCGTGCACCTGATGCTAGGGCGTAGGTGTCCATGATGATATTCGTAGACGTAAGTTCTGACTCATCAGTGATAAAGACGGTCACGTCATCGGCATATGCCCGCAGGGTGGATGGGCACCATGCCGATCGGATACCTTGGAGTTTCTCGTCCAGACTGCGGATCAGGGTTTCAATAGCCAAAACAAAGAGCACCGTCGACAATGGGCAGCCCTGCCTGATGGATTTATGGACGGGAATTGGACGGGATAAAAATCCATTTATCAACACTCTGGATGAGGCGGATGCATAGAGTCGTTGGAGGCAGTGTATGACGCCCAGTATCAAAGGCTTTGTTCAGGTCAATATTCAGCAAGGCAGCCGCGTGATTTCCATTACCTGAAGCATAAAGAATGAGGTCTCGGATAGCAAGAATGCTATGCAGAATGGTCTTCTGGGGTATCGTGCAGGTTTGACCAGGGCCTATCAAGCTGTGCAGCACACTTTTTAGCCGAAGTGCTAGGACTTTGGCTAGCAACTTGTAATCCGTGTTGAGAATAGTTATTGGTCTGTAGTCAGCAATACCCCGCACACCATTAAGCTTGGGAATCAAAAGGATAACGCCTTCCGTAAAGCCGTGGGGTAATTCATGTGTGAATGGGTAGTTGAGTACTTGGGTGACCTCATCCCCAACGAGGTGCCAGAAGTGTTTGTACCATTCATACGGCAGAGCATCTATTCCCGGAGTCTTGTTATTAGCTGTGTTTCGGAGAGCATAGTCGATCTCTGCCTTCATGATTGGGGCGCCAAGTTGACGCATGCAGTCCTTGTCCAGGTGCCGGTCCGTAGACGTCAAGAGTTGGTTACATGCCAATTCCGAGACTGGTTCCTCAGCCAGCATCTCCCGAAAGTAGCGCTCACCTTCTGCAAGTAGTTCCTCACGGGTCGTTAATATGCCCCCATCCGGTCCCGTCCACTGACGAATACACTGACGCCCTTGCGAGTGGCGTTTTTCTCCATTCGGGCCAAAGTTCCGCTTCCCCAGCTTTTCTAATAGCCGTAGTACTGTAGTTGACAGGGAGCTACAAAGAATAACATTATTTATAATCAATAATAATCTGTTCTGTTTCGAATTTTTTCTTCATTGCAGAACTAGCATGTTAAAAGTCACGCTGCAATTTCTCTTCAGTGAACTTGTACTTGTAGGCAAGTACTACGTTTCTGAAAAGTTTCATAAAAATCAGTTTACCGTGACCGAAGGGTACAGGCTTCTCTCGTTACACATATAGACAAAAATGTTCACCTAATGATCTCTCAGACCATAGCTACTGTATATAATATTGAATTAATACATATACTGGAATGTGAGATATGTTACATACACAGTTATCTGCGGTAATGATGTAGACTTTGAGGGATGCTGGCGACGGGCACAAGGATCAATATTTGGAATAGAGAACCTCGGTATGGAAACACATCAATCGCCTGGAGGACGACAGACTGGGTGTGGTATACCTAGGAACGTGTGATACAACACATTACCAGCCGTGTGTAATATTGTTATTTACCTCAAGTGCAATCACACGCTTCGATGGCATCTACTGTCTGTAGCTGCTGCATATTGGACGTGCTATGGATCACGTGTATATAAAGGGCACCCGTGCCATAGGAGCAAGCACTGCGTCTTCTCACCATTGAGGCTGTTGTAATTATCTTCACAGGGTTGGATTGTATCATTGGTATGTAGTTTAAGACATACCGTTGTTAATACTATGCCAGTAATTGACACTTTGTGAAAAAAATCTCTTTTTAGCCTACTTTCGATTTTTGCAAAAAATGAAAGTAGACTTATGAGATCAACACAGGGCGAAAAAAAGTGTGTCTGTCTGTGTGTGTGTATGTGTGTGTGTGAGTCTCTATGTGTGTGTGTGTGTGTGTGTGTGTGTGTGTGTGTACTCTGAATGTCTGTCCCCCCCCCCCTATCAATTCGAACACGGTGAATGCGAATTGAACGAAATTTGGTACAAAGGTAGCACTAGCAAAGGACACCCCAGTGTCATGTTTTATATCGCCGCCATCTTGACGGAAACGTAATGGCGGCCACACAAATGTTCAAAGCTTAAATCAAATTACGATTAACCTAATCATCCGATCTCTACCAAATTTTGCAACAACATACCTTTATAGAGGAAGCATCCTTTGACCAATCTAATAGGTCATTAGCCTAATAGTTTGCGAATGGCGGCCATCTTTGTGTGAAAATCAATTCCCCCTATTAATTCAAACACGGTGAAACCGAATGGAACGAAATTTGGTACAGAGGTAGCACTAGCAAAGGGCATCTCAGTGTCATGTTTTATATCGCCGCCATATTGACAGAAACGTAATGGCGGCCACACAAATGTTCAAAGCTTAAGTTAAATTACGACTAACATAACCATCCGATCTCTACCAAACTTTGCAACAACATACCTTTATAGAGGGAGCATCCTTTGACCATTCTAATAGGTTATTAGCCTAATAGTTTGCGGATGGCGGCCATCTTTATGTCAAAATTGATTCCCCCTATTAATTCGAACACGGTGGAACCGAATGGAACGAAATTTGGTACAGAGGTAGCACTAGCAAAGGGCAACTCAGTGTCATGTTTTATATCGCCGCCATCTTGACTGAAACGTAATGGCGGCCACACGAATGTTCAAAGCTTAAATCAAATTACGATTAACCTAATCATCCGATCTCTACCAAATTTTGCAACAACATACATTTATGGAGGGAGCATCCTTTGACCAATCTAATAGGTCATTCGCCTAATAGTTTTCGGATGGCGGCCATCTTTGTGTCAAAATCGATTCCCCCTATTAATTCAAACACGGTGAAACCGAATGGAACGAAATTTGGTACAGAGATAGCACTAGCAAAGGGCATCTCAGTGTTATGATTTATATCGCCGCCATATTGACAGAAACGTAATGGCGGCCACACAAATGTTTAAAGCTTAAATCAAATTACGACTAACATAACCATCCGATCTCTACCAAACTTTGCAACAACATACCTTTATGGAGGGAGCATCCTTTGACCAATCTAATAGGTCATTAGCCTAATAGTTTGCGGATGGCGGCAATCTTTATGTCAAAATTGATTCCCCCTATTAATTCGAACACGGTGGAACCGAATGAACGAAATTTGGTACAGAGGTAGCACTAGCAAAGGGCACCTCAGTGTCATGTTTTATATCGCCGCCATATTGACGGAAACGTAATGGCGGCCACACAAATGTTCAAAGCTTAAATCATATTACGATTAGCCTAATCATCCGATCTCTAGCAAATTTAGCAACAACATACCTTTATGGAGGGAGCATCCTTTGACCAAACTAATTGGTCATTAGCCTAATATTTTGCGGATGGTGGCCATCTTTGTGTGAAAATCGATTCCCCTTATCAATTCGAACACGGTGAAACCGAATGGTACGAAATTTGGTACAGAGGTAGCACTAGCAAAGGGCACCTCAGTGTCATGTTTTATATCACCGCTATCTTGACGGAAACGTAATCGCGGCCACCCAAATGTTAAAAGCTAAAATGTAATTACGACCAACCTAATAATCTAGTCTCGACCAAATTTTGCAACACCATATTATTATTGATTTAAGCCCACTACGGAGCGCTTATGACTAGTTCTTCGATGCTCTTTTCCGTTCCCAATATCTCTTGAGCCCTGCTGATAATTTCTCCTTTCTCTCCTGCGAAAGGGGCTTCCGACATTTAGAGACTCTAGGTGGTGGGATCCAAGATTCTACCATAGCACAAAATTTGGAACGATCTTCTACATCAAGGTCAGCAATTCCAGCCGAATCCAAGTCCTTTAGTACTTCATTAAGCCTCAGGCTTCCAGTCTTGTAGCTTTTAACCAAGGAGAAGATCTTCTTGGTAAGCCTGTTGCTGTTCATTCGTTGTAGGTGCCCATAGAACTTGAGCCTCCTACGTCGCATACTGGTATTGGCTGATTCTAACTGTCGATACAGGTCAGAATTGGATTTCAAACGGTAGGTTCCATCTGGGAGCAATCTCGGGCCATGGATTTTCCTGAGGATACGTCTTTCGGCTTTCTCCAGGTCATCCATGGTGCCTTTTCTGTTCATCAAGAGGGTCTCTGCGGCATACAGAAACTGTGGTCTGACAGCAGTTCTGTAGTGACAGATCTTAGCATTCCTCGAAATGCATTTCTTGTTGTACAAATTGTGGGATAATTGGTATGCTGCGTTGAGTTTGGTACGCCTTGCTAAGATGGAGGTGCCATCTCTACCATTGGGGTGGACCCATTCACCAAGATAACGAAAGCGATTGACTCTTCCAATCGTTCCATGTATGGTCGTCAAAGGGGTGTTTCCGTAGTGCCGATTTTCAAAGTACTTGGTCTTATCGTAAGATATCTGTAATCCAGATTTCACCGCTATCTCGTGCAGGGCTTGGACAGCTATGCCAGCATCCTTAGAGTTGTTGGCCAAGATTGTAATGTCATCTGCGAAGGCAAGGCACCTGATCTCGATTCTTCGGGTTCCAGCTCCAATGGCAACTGGTTTGATTCCTAAATTCCTCAATGTGCATTCCCAGGTCTTGATGACTTTATCAAGCACCAGATTAAACAGAATGGGCGAGAGACCATCACCCTGTCGTACTCCGGTTTTGATCTTGAAACTCCGAGATAGTTCTCCTCTGAACTTCACCTTAGAGGTTGTATCCGTGAGAGTCTGTTTGATGAGGGTGCGTGTGTTATAATCCACACCTCGTTCTTGGAGTATTGAGAACAGTGTCTGGCGGTCGATGGAATCATAAGCTTTTGAGAAGTCGACGAAAACCACAGTAATGTTCGTACTCCTTACTTGTTTTAGCTGGAGAATGGTTTTCAGATTGAAGATCTGCTCGGTACAGGACCTTCCACGCCGAAATCCTCCTTGATATTCACCAATTGTTTGGTCACATTGACTTTCTACATTATCCAGTAAAATCCTGGAGAGCACTTTGTATGCTGTTGACAGCAGAGATATCCCCCGGTAGTTGTTTACATTACTGTGATCGCCTTTCTTATGTAAAGGGTGTATGACAGCTGATTTCCAGTCATCAGGGATCCTGCCAGTCTCCCAACATTCGATTAAGATCTGGTGTAGGGCCTCTGCGATCGTATTTCCACCTGCTTTCAGGGCTTCTGCAATGATTCCATCTTCCCCGGGTGCCTTGTAGTTCTTAAGATGGTTGATGGCATTAGCAACTTGCTGCAAAGTTGGTGGGTTAGATGCCAGGTGTATCTTTGGAGGATCTTCAACAGGCAATCTGTCCGTGGCCTCTTCGCAATTAAGCAATTGTTCAAAGTAGTTTGCCAAAAGTTCCACGTTCTCGCGGTTGCTGGTGACCAGCTCCCCGGCTGTATCCTTGAAGTGAAGGCATTGTGGTCTATACCCAGAGAGTTCCTCTTTGAAGACCTGATAAAAGTTTCTGGTGTTATACATTTTAAATTCTTCATCCAACTTTTCCAGTCTTGACCTATCGTAAGATCTCTTCACACGCCTTATGGTTTTGCTCGACAGTTTCCGCACCACTGTGAAATTCTCCCAATCTTCTTGTCGTTTTGTCGAGTTCCGCTTCATCCAAGCAGCAGCACGCTCATAAACTGCAAGGTCACATTCAGAATTCCACCATCTATGGCGTCGCTTCCTTCGAGGTTGTCCGAGATTGTTGGTCGATTCGCATATAGTGGACCTCAGGTGGTTCCAGTCTTTCATTTCATTTTGCATGATGTCAGATTTAAAGCGTTCTCTATTCTCCATAAGGAATTGAGGATCAATCCGTGGTGGAATTATGGTAGGAGGTATCTTTCGTTTAGGTAATAATCTGGTCTTAATTTGTGTGAAGAAATGGTCAGAGTCAACATTCCAACCTTTTCGAACTCTGACATTCATGATCTCTTTCCTACTCTTTACACTGATTGCAACGTGATCGATTTGAAATGATCCCATAGCAGTGTTCGGTGACTGCCAGGTGGTCTGGTATCTTGCCTTTCTAGGAAAAACTGTGGACATGATCTTTAATTGGTACAACCTACACAGTTCAATTAAGCGTTTGCCGTTGGTATTGGTTCGTCTATGTGCTGTATATGGCCCCAGTATGTCTTGGTACTGTCGTTCTTTGCCCAGTTGAGCATTGAAGTCACCTACCAGGAACTTGACGTGGTGATCGGGGATCTTACTGATCTCGTCTTCTAGCAACTGCCAGAAACGTTGGACCTTTTCAGGGTTCTTCTTGTTGTCATCATTAACTGGAGCGTGTGCATTTACAATAGAGTATCCCTTGTTGCCGCATCTGAGAGATAATACGGAGATACGTTCGCTAGCTGATGTGAATCCGATGACAGAATCCATCACATCACGTCTTATTAAAAAGGCTGTTCCAAAAACGCTAGAGCCTTGTTTATTCTTAGACGCCGGCTTCCCCTTAATTACTCTATAATCTTCTGACTCAAAAGCCACATCATCAGTAAATCTGGTTTCTTGGACTGCTGTTATTGAAATTTTGCGTTTATTCAGGATATCGGTCAATTGCTTGAGTTTTCCGGTCTTACAAAGAGTTTGAATATTGATAGTTCCAATGTGGGTGATAGTTTTGGGTCTCAATCGGTTGACAGTATTGGGGAACTCCGACTTTCCCCGCAACACCATATCTTTATGTGGGAAACATATTCTGACCAAACTGCAAGAACATCAGCCCAATAGTTTGCAGATGGTGACCAAGTATGTGTGCAAATCGATTCCCCCTATCAATTCAAACACGGTGAAACCGAATTGAACGAAATTTGGTACAGAGGTAACACTAGCAAAGGGCACCTCATATTCATGTTTAATATCCCTATAGCACGTTGTATTTCAACAAGCTACTACAACCAACATTCAATCATACTCCTTGAAAAGGACAAAGAGTTATAACAATACCCATGCATTTAGGAGAAAGTAGGCTATATGTTCTTTCCTGAACATCTTGTTAAGAAATGCAATCACATTTGCTATTGGCTACAGTATTAGCAAAGTATTTTGTGATATTCGTATAACTAACTGCATATTCTTAATGTATCACTCAGCATTCTCGATTGTCACCTCAGAAGTCTGGGTTCGCTTCCAGCTCTGCCAAGAAATTTGATTCTTATCTGAGGGCTAGAACGGGTACACTCAGCTACCGTACGTGAGGCACCGACCTCAGTCATCCTGGAAGTGGTTTTCTGTGGCTTCCTATTTCTACTTCAAGCAAATTCCGGGATGGATCCTAACTTAAGGCCACGGCAGCCTTCTTCCCAATCCTTGCCTGAGTTACAAATACACAAACTAATACAGCCATCACATGAACACAGGTTATCAGAAAAAATTCTACTCACACCCAGGTAGACGGGGTATAATTGGCCATGGTGTCCAAGACCCTCGAATGAAATAACAACAGCAACTCATTTGTCGCCCTTCGTACCACAGATGAAGATCAATAATAATTAATCTCTTTCCTGGAACAATCAACGTGTGTTAGAGAAGCGCTGTAGAGTTGAATCCAGCCACCTACTTCTCTCTATGAGTACGTGTTGACACCGATTCCAAAGCTACTGCCTTCGATTCTCGGACCCGCTATGACATTTCACTTTGGTATGAGGGTTGGAGCGTGCTACACTCAATCTCCTTGTTGTTGTAATTGTTGATTCTTTTAAAAGAATTCTACATCATTAGTACCCCGTGTACTATAGGTTGTGTGTGGAATCAGTGTAATACCCTGTGTCATTGTGATGACTGTAATACTGCATCTGTGTTTAAAGTTGAGGGTAGAATTTAAAAGGTGGAGGTTGTAGCTTTAAATAAGGAACTATCCTGACATTTACTGGAGAAGAAGTGGGATAGTACAGAAAACCATTACTAGGAGGGCTGAGGTAGATCTCGTTTCAGTTTTGGTTCATAAGGCTAAGTGTACCCCGTTCCGACATCAGACCATTAATACATTCCAACGCAAAGAAAGAAATCGAACCTAGGGCGTCTAGATACGGAGTGTTAATACAGTACGTACCCCGAGGCCGCTTGAGGCGACCTCAGACTCGGGAGGCTATGTCGAGAAGAAGTGGATTCTCTTTCCACCTCAATCATCGTAGATATGCATTTAACTAGTTTCCCACTTCAACTCCGGCAAAATACTGAGGTGGTTCTTAACGTAGGGCAACATGTAGCCGCAATTGCAAACACAAAATATTCTACAAACACCACAATAGCACAGGTGACTCACTTACTTTGACTTGACTTAATTCCTGTTGTCCCTCGTGGAACACAGGGTATCTCCATCTGGTCTTATTGACAGCCTCGATTCAGATCTTGCCTTCTTCCGTTGTTTCAATGTGTACTGATCTCCACCATGTGTGTTAGGGTGTCCCTCTCTTCCTCGTACCCTGCGGGTTCCAATCCAATGTCTCTTCTTCTTCCTCTACCTCATCTTCTTATGTTGTTTAGGCTGACTGTGGACCACGTTAATTTTATTTCAGCTACTTTTGGGTCTTTATTTTACCCAGTACTCCTTCATTCTATCGCTCTGCATTGTCCTCCTTTCTTCAGTCCATGGTGCCTGGATTTGGGATGTAGGATGACTCTTAAAACCTGTGAAATTCTCAATATTGGCTTTGAATGTTTCCCTGTTGCTGATTTCAGTTTCAGATGTTGCCATTTATTCTAGGTTCTTCTGCACCTCCTGATACCAGTGAGCTGTGTTTTTTCTGGTCACAAAAAATTCATTATCTGATTGTTTAATATACCTGGATCCCATCTGTATATATACCAAAGACCAACGCCCTTCTTTTGCCGTTGGTGTCTGAGATTTTAACTAATCTGAGGTATAATTCTTGGTTCCCCTTTTTTCTATTCTTCTGTTCTTTTAGGTCAAAGTATCTTCCTAAGAATCCTTCTCTCTATTAGCTCCCACTTCTTGATCATCCCTTTCTGTGTCAGGCACAATCATTCAGCTGCATATATGGTTTCCGGACGAATCAAATACACTTTTCGAACCAAAAACTAAACATTTTACCATCAGGAATACTCAAAACAGACCAAAAACCAAATCACCAATCACAGCCCAGTACAGACGCCCGCTCAGCCGGCATATTCAAATACAACCAATCACAGCCCAGTTTAACACACAGTTCATACAAATCATTAATTCATCATTATTTCCAATAGCGAGGCTTATTATTTTATTTTTAAACAAACTAACCTACTACAGGTCTTTCTATCATTTCATTCTCTCAAACGCCAACCCACTAGAGGCCTGTCTTCCTTCCTAAAGCTTAAAACTCAAATTTTCAAACCATTCTTATTATTATTATTACTAAGCTGGAGCTGTTGCAACGCCGGCCATGACGCACGCTACGTAATAGAGCCCGAACATCAGGCTAGCATAGACTAACAAAGCCGACTGCTATGACAACTATTTCTTCCCCGTCAAACAAAATAATAAAACTTTTTACTTATCAACAATTTATCTCAACTACATTTTAAACAAAGCATCAATTTATACACGTGCCGCCGAAGGGCCGACACATCGCTTGCGGCGGTAAACCTACATTATTATATCATTATATAAAGAACATAACTTATTGATAAAGCAACTCTAAACTTAGGTCCCTAAAATAAAATACACCAGGCAGAGTAGCGCTTAGTCGCAACGGTACCTGGTTACTAGCGCCGCTGGCTTGCTCGCTCGGCTCGCAGCCAGCGGCTTTAAAAACAGATTAGCAGCAGCACTGTCTGATAGTGTTTCAGTTTTGCTTTGATCGAGATGGTCTTGTTGTTGTAAGTGTTTCAGGTTAATTTGTATGCCAAGTTTCACTTGTTTATTCTCTATTCCATTGCCTCTTTTTCTGGCAAGTTGCTCACTTTCTCCCAAGCACTTAAATTTCTCCACTTTTTTGATCCATTCTCCCTCTCCATTTGGGTGCTGTTTCGATGTTGGTCATGTATTGTAATTTTTCAAAAGAGATCCGTAGACCAGTTTTACTTGCTTGTTCTTGCAGTTGAGCAATCTGTTTGTGTGCCTCTCCTGACAAAATCACAATATCATCTGCAAAGGCTAAGCAATCTACTTCAATTCCTGTTTCAATGGCTTTATTTCCCGCTCTTAGTCTATGCCAAATCCATTTCTATTTCCACCTTTTGAAAACACAGGTAATGAGATGCATATCCTGCTACACGGGGATGATAATCACGGTATCCAAGACCCTGATTTATTACCAGCAATAACTCTCCAAAATGGCAAGTTCTTTTTAGAAGAAATCCACAGAACTGAAGATAGATTGTTTAAAACATGCAACTCCACACCTGAACACACTGCCTCTCGGAACTTGGCGCAATTACATTACCACTCACTCACACGCCAGAACGCGGTCATATCGCAGTACTGCTCACATACACACCGTACTTGTTCTCGCCTTTATGATGTGTAACATCTTTCCGCTCGGTTGATGGATTTATTTATTTAGCGTATGGCTTTTAGTTCAGGGAGTGGATATTTTTGTGGGAGTGAATATGAAAGAAGGGACGAACGTGGGATTGGCGGAAAAGTGTAACAGGAAACAATGAGCGCTCGCGGTGGCGGACATTGGTACAACGACGTACTATCGCATACTGTTTACGTCAATATTTAGAGGCCTCATTACAGCTATTCCTACAATAAATCATCCTTAAGTTGTCGTTCTTTGGTGTAAAAATATTCTTTATATCATATTTGATGAAAACAATTATGATTTTAAGGGTCTATTTTTCAATCTCTGGATAAAAGTAATGGGCATCCACTCCCTGAGTAACGTGTTTTTCAATGCAAAGTTATGCGAACTCGGGTATCAACTGATTGAAAAACAAACTACAAGGTCAAAGTCTTCGTATCTGTATTTATATGATGATATGCTTTAATATGAAACATTGTAACTAGTCGGCAATGCCGGTATTATGTTTCTGCACAACGGCTATTCAGATATTAACCCACAGTGTGTGATTATACGGGAACTGGGCTAGCCTTTCATGGTGGTAGGTGAAAATAAGTAACCGCCTTGAACTCTAAATAACCGTCCTTGAAATAGCTGCAATGATAGCGTGTTGGTCTGCGAATCATGAGGACTCAGGTTCGATCCCCAGTTCCGGTAATTATTTTTGCTACCAGATTATCGATTTAAACGATATTTATCATAACATTATGCGTCATTTTAACAGAATCTACATGAAATTACGATTTAAGTAATTTTTAATACAATATTTTGCACCAAGCAGGAGTTGGGAAATTTGATTGTATTGAACATTATTTCTAGCAGTAGGCCTATATAGATAGGGTAGAGACTATGGTTTCATTCCTCCTCTTAATTTACAGTATAATATGTGATGTTTGTTCAGACAAGTGTGACAGTAGCATATCTCCAATTCAAACTAAACATTCATCATAGTACCAGTATGTGTGTCTTCTTTACATAGTAAGGGGTAATTCAATCAGCTCTGTGTGGGCAGGAAGGCGCAATTCAAGGAAAACAACAATAATGCAATAATTGTGTGTTTTCGCACGTGACAAAAACAAACAATGCAGAACGAGAACTGAACGCTGTTCGAAAAGGGTTCTATATCGGATAGTTGGGTCTAGAGGTGTGATGAAAGATATTATGTCGTATTTGACTTCCATATCTGAAATGTTAAAGTTGATCGATGTTAGCGAACGAAACATAGCTGTCTGCCGGATTGAGATATTTATCGGTGAGTATCTCCGAAACTATCTCTTTGGAAGCCTTTATAGGGAGGTGAAAGGCTGCTTGAGCTTTCAGCTCTTGCAGTAAAGAAGCGCAGGTGCGCTTTATGAGAAGGCAGGTAGCGAGCAGTTCACTACTCCTGTGGGGTTCCGGGCGCGGACACCAAGAGCCCGCTGATGAGCCTATCTTGGTATTCCTAAGCGAAACCCCACACAAGGCACGGCATAAACCTAAACAAATTTGCAATTTGTAATTCCTTGGCCGTGAAAGCCAATATGGCATCCTTATGACAAGGCTTTCTATTCTAAAGGTCTATTTAACTTGACTATTTTGGTGGTCATAATATCACGCAAGTCCAGTGTAATTAAACGACGGATAGTTAAGTGAGACAGGTACAGCTCTGAACCATACATCAAAGTCCTCGAGTAAAATTTCAATGAAAATATAGTGATAAAATTGCATAAATTTGGAAATATTCTGGATTAATTTGCTGGAACTAAACGTTGAATCTGAAGCCCATAGAGAATGAATAGATTTTTTTTTCTTGGAAAACAAAATCCCGCATGCATGTGGCGTTAAATTCCGATATCCAAAGAGTGTGACAAACTAGCAGACAATACTATTTCTATTAGGGTGCTATGTGACAATATACAATCTTACATACAGTACATAGTTGATTACAAGCATGAATGCATGCATACTTAGTGTAGAATGAGGTTAGCTCTAAGTCATTTGAAATTACACCAATACCTAGATATACATCACTTTGTTCGGCATTTATGAACAACGTGATTTCATTTGGGAACTGTGAAACTTGGTCATGGTCTCTTGAATATTTATTGAAGCTGGATGTAACCACTTTTTACTGCTGCGACTTTAACCAGCCCGAGGTGCACATATTTCACTCAAGAGAGGGAAACTGTAAATTGAAATTGAATCTGTTATTTAATTCAAAATTCAAACTGGTCAAGACGTATTTAACACCTCGTGATATAGTTAGCACAATTTTCTGTCGGTTTATCTTTTCGATTATGATACTAACATTTGATTAAAGAGATAGGAATCATTTTCCTTTAGTGTTCCACACTGCCGAGCAAGAGACCATCTAATATTTTGGACAGTGTTGGACTTCAACGTATTGATACAAACAGTTTCAACTTTGAGCTGAACAAGTGAACGAATACAAATAAGATATTTCGCTGATAGCACTATATAGTTAAATATTTGACAGGGCTATTAAGGAAATTATTGAAATGGATTTATTTATAATGAAGATGCACCATTATTGGACCTTGTTATGCATAAAGAACCCAAGCGCCAGATTTACTGAAATTGGGATATAACTACCATCTTGTGAAGGAAATATTGAACTATGTGATCAGCAATAATATGGACTTCAGACATGGTATAATTATTTCAAATTTTAAGTGTGGAATAATTGCTTCCTCTGTATTGCGGATTGGAGAAAACGCATAATAGAACCAAGTGCCTTGCATCTGATTATTTGTAGTGCTCTTTATTTGATCTAGTTGGATTTTAACCCGCCATCGGTAGCGTTGTCCTCACTTACGCGAGAGGTATCGTGTATAGGCGCTCCCTAACATCAGCTTGGTATATGATTTGGTGCTTATACGGGCTCTTCTTGGCATTTAGAATAAATGATACTAGTCTTTGTTTATTTATTAATATATCTAGGTAAGTATATACTTACATTTTTGTATATATCCACAATAGTTTATTAACTCAAAATTAACTACTACAATTTGACTCCTACAATATTTTCGTTCTTTTAGAAGGTAATTATAATTTTGTTTTATTAGACTTTATGTTACCCCTTTATATTCACATAAATCTACATAAGCATTACTAAATATTATAAAAAGGAACAAAAACTCTTGGCATTACATTGCTAAACTACAAATTTCATCATGATTTGTAAACCACATTATTTTCTATCATTATCCTGTTCACTCATTTCACTATCTGAATACCGCGTGAGTTAGCCGTGGTTGATACGGCGTGGCTGCAGGCAGTCGCTCACATCAGGGAGGCGAGGAGGTTCGAATCCCCCCGCCAGCAACCTTGAATATGGTTTTCTGTGGTTTCCCATCTTCCTTCCAGGCAAATGCCGGGGTTGGTCCCTAACTATAGGCCACAGCCGAAATCTTCCAATTCCTAGTCCTTACATTCACACCTTTCTTCCCCAGACAACACTCCACACGCGACGGTACTTGCAGTACACCCCATGGGTGTCCGCTAGAAGCAGCTACTAACTCCGGCGAGTCGAGCACTCCCGGCACTAAAAGACATATGCTAAAAAAAACTATCTGAATCGTTGGATTGCTCAATATCAGTTTGATGCATGGAATGTTCACTAGGAGCATCTTGTTAGACAGTCAGAAGCACAGTCTAGGTCGTCAACATCTGTAAATACGTCGTCCTCTTCTTCAATCCAGCTCAAAATAACAGATTCACTAGGCCTATTAGCCTTTAAAACTTCACTTTGACACTTCTCACCAAAATATTACACCAGCACGGAACGCACAAACAAATGTAACGCCAAAGGTATCGAGGCTAGAAGCCACCTAACACTGCATGTGACGCGACCGGTTCACACTTACCCCTTTCCCACACGTGACACTTGTGCGTGAATCATCGCATAACAAAGCAAAACATGTGACTCATATACTCATTTGAGAATACCTGGAGTTTGAAAAGGTTGAGTCTTAAAACAAAAAACTTGTCTTAATAAGGAATGTTTTTGTTAGGAGCAACCTAACAACGATACCGATGGTGGGTTAACTGTTCTGCAATGAATCAGTTTTTTAAAGCTAAATAGTTTTTTATGTAACGGAGGAAGATATTGTAAAAATAAGTAACCAGAAGAAACAATTAAGAAAGGTAGGCACATATTGATAAACAAAAAGTCCTCTCGGCACGCCGGAAGGCGGAGGTAGATTTCACCGGACAAACTTGGAGATAGGCGAAAATAGGCAGAATATGCAGGTTTTCGTAGAAGGATCAGACCTCATTTATCGCATGAAAGTATTTTATAATTGGAGATTAATTAACTTTGTTTGTCTTCATTTTAAACATATTTTAAACATTTTATTGTCTTACGGGGACGGTAACCTTCTTGTCATTTGGAGTCCATTTTTAGCCTATTTTCAATTTTGAAAAAATAGGCTTATGAGATCACCTTTTGTCCGTGTGTGTGTGCGTGTGTGTGTGAGGTGTGGGTGTGTGTCCCCCCCTAATAAAATCTAAACGGCTGGAGCGATTTCAGTGAAACTCGGTAAGTTCATAGCACTATTCCCGGCGACGTCGACCGTGCCCATCGAATTTTGTTACGTCTCACCAATCCAACATGGCGGCTGTGCGAAATATTTCACTAGCATTCAGTATCTCCGAAATTATAACGGATATGACCCTGAAATTGTGTACGGTGATAAAGGGTACTACTAGAAGTTCACCTATGAAACTTTCAAAAACCTGGTTACTACATAACCAACATGGCGGCCAAGCGAAGTGGAGACTTTTAAATAGACTTTTCTCGCGATTTAACTATCCAAACGTAATGAAACTTGGTACAGCAAATATTTATACACATTGCAATGTACTGGAATCTAATTTAGTTCAATTGTTTACATAACCTCAAAATGGCGCCTGTGCGAAATATTTCACTGACATTCTATATCCCCGAAACTATTACAGATATCACCCTGCAATTTTGTACGGTGATAAAGGGTACTGATACAAGTTTACCTATGTATAATTCATAAACCAGTAAAGTACAAAACGAACATGGCGACCAAGCGAATTTGAAATATTTTAATAGACTTTTCTCGTGAATTAACTCTCTGAGCGCAGTGAAATGTGGTACAGTAAATGATATTGCAGATTGTAATGTACTGCCATCTAATTTAATTCAATTGTTTACATAACCTCAAGATGGCGGCTGTGCGAAATTTTAAAATTAAGTTTTTATTTCTTGTGTCGTAATCATGCGATCGAAGTGAAAGTTTGAATAATGAACCTAGGCAATAAGTGACCTTGAATGGTACATAACTCTATGGCCTATACATATAACAATCCTAAATGGCAAGCTTCCGTAATATTTAGACGGTTCTCAATATATATGAATCTTTTACAGCAACCAAACTGAAATTTTTATGTTCATAGAGACTATGAACATATGTTCACCTATAGGACTTTCAGTAACCTCGTGAGCACGAATCCAACATGGCGGCGACGCGAAGTATAAATATTTAAATGGACGTTTCTCGCGAATTAACTATCCGAGTGCCGTGATACGTTGCACGTTTTAAATGCTTACACAAATCTTGATCCACTGGCATCTAATTTATTTCAATTGTTTGCATAATCACAAGATGGCTGCTGTGCGTAATTTTAAAATCTCGTTTTTACTTCTTGTGTTCTTATCATGCGATTGAAGTTTGAATACCACACTTACGCAATAATCTTAATATAATAGTACAAACATAAAAATCCAACCTGGCGACCGTCTGAAATATTTAGACGGTTCTCAATATCTACGAATCTGTTACAGCAATTAAACTGAAATTTTGTATGTTGATAGAGGCAATTAACATGAGCAGGATATATGAAAATAGGCTGTACAGTTCTTCACGGAACTACTTGTTATACTTGTGGTCACACTGTCCTTATGCAAGGTTTCGACACTGATGTGTAACTATGTAACGGTCTGTTACTTCTTCACGCAAAATTATATCTCCCGCAGAGATGTTGGTTGGTTCCTCAGTTTAGGGGCTGCGACAACGCGGTCATATAACCCCGTGTACTTTGGGTGAGTGTAGAATCTGTCTGATAAACGGTGTGAATTGTGATGGCTGTATTAGTCTGTAATTCAGGTAAGGAATGCAGACTCTAAATTTCAAGCAGTAGTTCCTAATGTTGCTACCAGATACTAACGTCAACGCCACCCAGCTGTGAACTTGACTACTGGATGCCACCTCAATCAGCAACTCGCAACGAACGTTGGAACTTCCCCTCCAAAGGAAAGCTTACTGAGGGATTTTTAGCGCTCTTAGAAAATCCGACGACTTTGGCCGGCTTTGAACCCGCGACCTTGGGCATAGAAGTTCAGCATGCTACCAGTTACGTAGCCGCTTCACACTTAGTCAGATGGAAATCTGAATCTGATCTCGCACAAGTGCGTTGTCATGGCAACGTCTGATGGCTCATCCTTCATCAAATTAGTAGTGTTGCCATGTCAACCACTGATAGCTCTTGGCATTTTCTTATAATTCCGAAATCATTTTTCTCATCCCTTGGCGCAATGGTGGCTCATATCAAAAATTCTTTCAGACAAACGTTTTAGGTAATTATTAGGGGAATATTGTCCATTTTGTACGGGTTTGATATTGTGCCTATTAACAGAGATGTTTCCCGAAAAAAACACTTTTTCCCACCCCTTTGGTCAATGGTTGGTGCTATCAAAAAACGTTTCAAACATAAATTTCTGAGCTTTATCCGACACATAGTATGAACTTTGAACGGATTCGATATTTCACATATTAAGAGAGTTATAGCAATATTTCATTTTTTCGAAAAAAAAAGTCCCCCATTTTCATCCCCTTCGACCGATTTAGCCCAGTAACGAACTCGTCCGAGATTTTATGGGTATACATATTCGGTAAAAAATTCAAAGTGATTGGTGCAAAATTACGGCAGTTATCGTGTCCACAAGAAACTGATATACATATATACATATATTACATAAATAACTTTTGAACTGACGGTGGTTTTGGGGTCTGGGGGATGTGAAACGCGAAGATATGTCGAAATTTTCCGGAAATCGAAACATGGTACCCATTGCAATAGTTAGCTTTCTAATGAAATCTACCTAAAATACTGCAGTCAACGACGCCTTGCTGTGAACTTGGCTACTAGATGCCACCTCAATCAGCAACTCGCAACGAACGTTGGAACTTCCCCTCCGAAGGAAAGCAAACTCAGGTTTTTTAGCGCTCTTAGTAAATCCGACGACTTCAGCCGGGTTTGAACCCGCGACCTTGGGCATAGAAGTTCAGCATGCTACCAGTTCCGATACCGAAGTCGCTTCCCAATGACATATGAAAACTGAATGTGATCTCGTGCAGTGGCGTTGTCATAGCAACTGCTGATGGTCATCCCTTATCAATTAAAAGTAAAGTTGTCATGGCAACCTCTCTTGGCACTTGGCATTTTCTTATAATTTAAATCATTTTGTTCACCCCGTGGCGTAATGGTGGGTCATATCAAAAATTCTTTCAGACAAAAGTTTTAGGTAATTATTGGAGGAATATTGTCCATTTTGTGCGGTTTTGATATTGTGCCTATTAACAGAGATATGATTAATGTTTCCCGAAAAACCCACTTTTTCCCACCCCTTTGGTCAATGGTTGGTGCTATCAAAAAACTTATTTGACATAAAGTTTTGGCACTTATCCGACACATATTATGAACTTTGAAGGGATTCGTTATTTCATGTATTAAAAGAGTTATAGCGATATTTCACTTTTTCGAAAAAAGACCCCCATTTTTACCCCCTTTGACCGATTTTGCCCATTAACGAACTCGACCGAGATATTATAGGGATACATATTATGTAAAAAATTCAAAGTGATTGGTGCAAAATTACGGCAGTTATCGTGTCCACAAGAAACTGATATATATATATATATATAGATAGATAGATACATATATACATAAATTATATATAAACTTTTGAACTGACGGTGGTTTTGGGGTCTGGGGGATGTGAAACGCGAAGATATGTCGAAATTTTCCGGAAGTCGAAACATGGGACCCATTGCAATAGTTAGCTTTCTAAAGAAATCTACCTAAAATACCCTGGAAGATACAGATCCCATTATCCAGACTTAATCTTATTATTTACCAACAGATCCCGCTCAGAAGAGCGTTGGTTGGTTGGTTCCTCAGTTTAGGGGCTGCGACAACGCGGTCGTGTAGCCCTGTGTACTTAGAGTGTATGTATGTATGTATGTATTTATTTATTTATTTATTTATTTAGCGTATGGCTTTTAGTGCCGGGAGTGTCCGAGGACATGTTCGACTCGCCTGAGTCTGTAGTTGCTTCCAGCGGACACCCTAAAGGGTGAGCTACAAGTTTCGTTCAATTTCAAGTAGTTCCAACTTTCGCCACCAGATATCAATGATACCTAGTGGTGAACGTTGGAACGTTGATAGAGCGTTCTGACGAAATCTAACCTAAAAAAAATTGCTTCACACAAGTTTAGTCTGTGAAAGGATCTTTGACATGCCATAAATCTATGACATTGGACCGCCGGCTTTATTCCCCTCCGAAGGAAGGCATACAGAAGGATTTTTAACGCTCTTAAAAAATCCGACGACTTCGGCTGGGTTTGAACCCGCTATCTTGGGCACAGCAGTTCAGCATGCTACCGACTACGCCACCGAAACCGCTTAGAGTGTATGTAGAATCTGTCTGATAACCGGTGTTAATTGTGAAGGCAGTATTAATGTGTGTTATCTGCAATTCAGGTAACGACTACAGACGATCAATTTTAAGTAGTTCCTACTTTTGCTACCAAATGCTACCGTCAACGACACCTAGCTGTGAACTTGGTTACTAGATGCCACCGCAACCGGCACCTGGCGATGAACGTTGGAACTTAATTGAGCGTTAATCAAAATCAACATTTAGCTTCACATGATTGTAGTTAGTGGAAGGTTCTTTAACATGCCATAAATCTATGACATGGGCAAGTTGAATTTGCTTCCCCTCCGAAGGAAAGCATACTGAGGGATTTTATCGCTCTTAAAAATCCCGATGTCTTCGGCCGAGTTTGACCCTGCGATCTTGGGCATATGAGCTCACCATGCTACCAACTACTCTGCCAGAAGAGAGTAGTATATGGTAATAAAGTAAAATATATCCCCCTCTACGTAAATATGTTTCTCTCAGACTTCACACGTGTAATAAGAATTAAATATCAAAGGTTAACTTTGAGCCTCAATATCTAAGTTCCATATTGTTGGTGGTTGATTCCTTTATGCATAACAAGGTCCAAATTACTGTTGTTGTTCTTCTTCTCCCCGCCTGTGCACTATACCCAGTCTTCTATTTACTGTAGGCCACTACTATTATTCTTTTTATACGAAGACATTTTGTGCAGCACCAGAAGCTTTTAGCTACTGTTTATTTCCATTCACCGTTTAGGGGGTGATTTCTCTCAGCGCTTCCGTTCAATATTGCTCTCCCCATGATGGGCCCGGATGCTGCAGTCCGCAAGGTTGTTAGCTCACATAATGTGTTTTAAAACCCTCAGGCATGCAAACTAAGTAATGTGTGCAATAGCAGGGTCCACCCACTTGCCATCACCCCTCTTGGTTCACCAAAAGGAAGAATATTAAAACTAGCTTTCGTGCCAAGGCACTTTTAGAATTTAACTTTTCAGTAAACTGTGAACTTTAATTTGAAGCCTTTAGTTGTTGTTGATGGTTATAGGGGATTTGCGACAACATGGTCATGTAGCCCCATGTACTTGGGCGTGTGTAGAATTTGTCTGATAACCTGTGTCACTGTGGTATCTGTATAAGTGTGTGTATTTGTAATTGAGGTAGGATTTGGGTGGGAATCGGCCGTGGTCCTGACATTAGCCAGGAGTAGAAGAGGGAAACCACGGAAAACCACTTCCAGGATGGCTGAGGTAGGAATCTAATAATAATGATGTTATTGTTTTTACGTCCCTTTTAACTACAGTGGAACGTGGCTAATTCGAAATCTTCTTTAATTCGAATTTTCCTCTTGGTCCCTAGCATTTTATATAAAATCAATTCTAAAAATCGCGGTTAATTCGAATTATATTTTGGATAATTCGAAGTTTTTTTTAGTGTAAAAAGCCGATCGGAAGCCAAACAGTTGGGACAGTTGGGTCAATTCCCGAAAAAACTGTCCCGAGTGCAGCCCAAGCAACAGACCACATCACATAACTTATGCGTTTTTTTTTTTGTAGAAATGACGTAAGTGGTTCTGTTTTCCGTTACTTAAATGTGTTACATTCTTTTGTGATGACTGAGAGACTTAATTGTAGGAAACAGGTAAAAATCTCAAACTATTTTGAAAAACAGCAGATTTCTCAAAGACTTAACTAGATTGCTGGATTACTACTGTCGTTAAAAAGGTGAATAGTACATTTTGGTTTTATTTTTCATTTGACACTTTTGAGGTTATTCACGATACAGTCTTCATAAAGTACCGTTGTCTGTTTATCTGCTTTGTTGAACGTAAATCATTATGTAAACGTAATACAATATACTCTATTTTCTCTACCCTTTTCAAAAAACTTTCTTAATTCGAATTTTTGGATAATTTGATTTTTTTACTGGCCCCTTGAGGTTCGAATTATCCAAGTTCCCCCGCACTTAGGCTTTTAGAGACGCCGGTGGGGGGCGAAATTTTGTCCTGAATGGGGTCTTTAACGTGCCAGTAAATCTACTGACGCCTTCAAATGCCAACTGGCTGCACCATAATTTGATCCTTCACCTTGGGCACTGCAGTGCGGTGGGAATCAAAAACGCCTCTTCTCAGTTTTGCCTCACGTGGTTGAATGGACCCCGCTCCAACCCTCAGACCAGAATCATATTTCTTGGCAGTGCCGGGAATGGAACCCGGACCTGCGTGGTGATAGCCAAGAATGCTTGCCACATAACAAAGAGGCGGACTCAAACCTTTGGTGGGGCTTAATCAGAGAAGAGTCTCAGTATGCCTGAGAGGAAATGTTTCCAAGAAGGGCGTTATGTGCCGGACCTTTACCTTCCGTCTCAACGTACAACGTGAATTTCTTAACGATTATGAATCTTTAACACATTGAGACATCTCTTGACATAGCCCATTGTTTCAAATAGACACAAATAGACCTATAATCACATATTTTCACTATTTCTTACAATAATTTATCCCCAATTCACACGAATTTTAAGAAATTGACTTGATTACTGACTTCGCTGTGACCTAGTTTCCTTGGAGGATCAGTGGTAGAGTGTCCGTCTCATTATCTCAAGGTAGCGAGTTTGATTCTCGGCCATAGAAAGGAGTTTTTTTTAAGGCCGGAACGGCTCAACAGCGCTCAGAGTTGTACGATATACGATCGTAAATGATTTCATTTATCACATTTCGTGATTAAAAGACAACATTAGTTAAATCTCAGTAACAGGTGCCCCAATAGAGTACTGGTTTCCCTACCAGACGGAAGGATTTAACGGAACGTCGAAATTGAAGAGTGGTTCGCCTAAATGGTTCCAACTCAAAATATGTAGGACACCTGGTAGCTAAAACCATTCGATTTATTATTATAAATGTTATTATTACTCTTACCCAATTGCGTAGCCGTGCGCATTAAATCGTTCGCCACGACCGTGTTGGGGAGCTACAAACAACCCAGAGATCGGAGGTTGGAACCCCGGTGCTGTCCTAAGTGTGTTTGTTTCTCGCGTTATTCACATTTCCTCCAGGCAAATGCCGGGACACCGGTCCCACTCCTGAACTTAATAATTATAGCTACACATACTACACACTGTCACCACAGAAACACATTTTATCAGACTAATTGAACACAGAGCCAAGTGCACGGTGTTTATGACCTAAGATATACCGGTCCCTTAATACCAATTAACAACTGATTTATATTGATAATATGAAATCTTACAATCTTACAAAATCAATTCTCATTGTTGTTTTCAGCAGTCGAAATTTGATGTTTTTCAGTTGGTCAACACGATTCTACCCAATTGTGATGAGTTATTCTCTAATCCTGAAAAAGAATTGTGCTTGAGATTAATAAATACACTTGGATGACCAGTTTCAAACGTCAATTGATCATCATCAGATTCATTACAGATAGGCTATTAAATCTATGTCTATAATTATGGGTGCAAGTATATAGCCTACAATATGTACACTTATTCAGTTGCATTAGTAGTTAAAATATTCCAACTAGTCAATATTTTTGTTAGTTATAGTTTTGTTAAGATACCGGTACTGAAAACGATGTTTGACCTCCAAATTTGCTTTGTGTGAATATGTGATTGTTGTTAAATAATCAGTTCAGATTGTACTGTACAGGCTACTTATCTGGTTGAGTCGTACGCGGTCCGGATGAGAGCAGTTAACTTCGTCACTGTCTGCTCTCAAATTGATGATGATCGCTTCACGAACGAAACTGGTCATCCAAGTGTACTCATTAATCCCATTGTGGTGTTTGAAGCCATATTTTCAGTGTTGCCTTAGTAAACAAGAGTTTAGTGCTTTTCAATCGGTCAACACGAATGTACCCAAAAGAGATGGGTTATGCCCTAATCCTGAAATAAATTACATGAGATTAATAAAACACTAGGATGACCAGTTTCGATCGTCAAGCGATCATCATCAGATCCATTACACTTAGGCTACAAAATCTATGTTTGAAATACAGGTGAAAATATTTCCAATTTGTACAATTATTTAGATGTTTTCGGTAACTTATCAACAGTAATGTTCTACTATAGGTGTCAATCAGCAGCCTTATTTAAAACACCAAGATATAAAACATTACTGACTAAAACTGAAGAGAGGCGGGTTTAATTCCTACCTCGGCCATCCTGGAAGCGGTTATCCGTGGTTTCCCCACTTCTATACCAGACAAATGCCGGGATTGTACCTAACTTAATGCCACGGCTGTCTCCTACCCAAATCCTTCCTGAATTACAAATATACACACGAGCACAGGATATCAGAGAAATTATACGCACTCCCAAGTACACGGGGCTACACGACCTCGATTTCGCAAAGCCCCTAATGAAGCAACAACAACAATCGATAAACAAGAATTTAAATGAAGGCAATTTCGGTCATTTAAGACAAATACAAAATAGTTTTCTTCAAAGTTTGTTGGTTGGTTGTTTCCTAAGTTTAGGGGCTGCGCCAACGAGGTCATGTAGCCCCATGCACTTTGGGTGTGTGTAGAATCTGTCTGATAACCGGTGTTAATTTTGATGACTGTATTAGTGTGTGTTATCTGTTTTTTATTCAAGTAAGGACTGCAGACGATAATTTCAAGTAGTTCCTACCTTCGCTACTAAATGCTACCGTCCATTACACCTAGCTGTGAACTTGGCTACTACTAGTTGCCTTCGCAATCAGTGCCTGGTGACAAACGTTAAAACTTAAGAGCATTAATCAAACCTAACCTGCAAATTTTGCTTCACACAAGTTTAGTTAGTGGAAGGTTCTTGTACATGCGATAACTCTATGACATGGGTCCGCCGACTTTACTTCCCCTCCGAAGGAAGGCTTACTGAGGGATTTTTAACGGTCTTAAAAATCCGACAAGGTCGGCCGAGTTTGAACCCACGACCTTCGGAATAGAAGCTCAGCCTGCTACCAACTTCGCCGCCGAAACCGCCGTTGAAAGTTCAAAAAGGTTCTGAATGAATATTGACATTGTTTATCTTAGTATGGTTCGATTCCCGGTCAATGCATGTGAGATTTTCGATGTGAAATGCCATGTCCTGTGGTTCGGATTCCACGTAAAAAGGAGGTCCCGTGGCTTATAATCACAAGATTCACGGTCACGTAAAACTACAATCTTCCTTCCTTATCTTAGTATGGCTATAGCAATATTTTCTGATTCCTGCTTTACGAGCCAGTCTATCCTGCTTTTCAATCCAGGCTAATATTAATGTGCCGTACTGCATTTACTTCAAAAGCTGTGTGACTTCTAACAGCCCATTGTATTCATGTTCACTTGCTGGTCTTCGACAACATGCTCGCTGTGCTAAGTGTCAATATCGGAGTGTGAAACCACGTAACATGGCACCGCTCAAAGATGTATTGTATGATCGCCACTACATGGTATCTGCAACTCTGAATCGAAACTAACACTGAAAGGAACCAGAGTTTGAACCATGACGCCCATTAAAATTCATGTCTAGTTGAGGAGCTAGTTTACTACCCAGAATAACACAATGCGTTCATAATCATGTGGATCTGAATCTCGAATTCAGGTACGACTGATATAGTATTTTATGGATTCCTAATACAATTGATGGGAAATGTTAGAATTACATTAATCGACTCAAAATGCTATGTCAACTACCTGCAACAACATTGCCAGATCCACCCAATATCGAGAGTTTAATTGTATTTTTTCGACAAACATCAAAATAAAATTAGTCTTTGAATAAAACACTTTCAAAGTTCCCATACAATTAGTTAATTCTGCCCTTCCTGCCTCGTAGTTGACTAAAAATGACAATACTAGACATTGATCGTATTTATTAGTTGAGAAAAACTATTTTCCTCAAAGTTGATGATTATTTTTTTCATTGTTTTGCATCATGACCATCGGCCTCATGTGCAGGTGGGTCCCGCAAGAGTTGCCGATCTTCCTGCATGCCCCAATTCGGTAAATGAGAGCACGGTTGCCGTCACATCGCTCCCGTATGCCCGTGAAATACCAACAACTTCGATGAATGGACGGCATACATTTGCAAATTACAAGTCATAAGGAGGATGAAATTAATGACAAAGACATCGCAAACACCCAGTCTCTAAATCAGAGGAACCAATCATACGAATGTAAAGTCTCATATTACGTCCGGAAATCCCACCAGGTATATCGAACTAATATCTGACGTGCTACCCAGTTGACCATGAAGCCAAACGTCTACTAGGAGGTAAGTAGGTTTTACGTTATCAATTATTTAGCAATGGAAATAAAAATAATATTTATTAAGAATAATAGCCTAATCATTTTCGTAACCATCTGAGAAATTAGAGTCTAAGCAAGGAAGGAAGGAAGCTTGTAGTTTAACGTGACCGTTAATCTGTAGATCATAAGCCACGGGACCTCCTTTTTACGTGGAATCCGAACCACAGGACATGGCATTTCACTTCGAAAATCTCACATGCATTAAATTAGAGTCTATTAAGTTAGATGTTACACCCCTTAAAATACAAACCATCATCATTCAAAGATTGTGAAAACTCGGCCATCAGCACCATTTGCTTGGGTGTGAGTTTAATTTGTCTGATAAGCTGTGCAATTGTGGTGGCTATGATAGTGTATATACTTCTAATCAGGGCGAGAATTGGAAATGAAGTGGCTTTACGCAGTCTACTTAATCGGTCTTTGACGGGAGCAGAAATGGGAATTTCCGAAAAATCACTTATATCCAATTATAAGTGGAAATTAAATCCAGATCACCTCACTTGTCCTCTTGAGGCTGAGTCGGCTCGATGTCTCTGTTGGGGAGCTGTAGCAACATCATAGAGTACTTGTCCAGTCTCTGATCCTAGAGTTGCACATATGACTAGGCCTATATTCATCGCAGTAGCACGTGTTATCAGACTAATATAACACACAAGACAAAAAATGTTCCAAACCAATAAAATGAATTAACAACAACAAAAGCAAACATTCACACTGGGTAGGATGACATCAAAGGAATACGTATGCAATTGAGCTCACAAATGCTCATTTAAGCAGTACAAATGAATACTATATTTATCTTCGTCCTAGTTAACACACATTCAACATTCACCAATACCTACTGTACATTACCATATCAATTTTGTAATCTTGATGAGCAAATATTTATTTTAACTCCAAATAATTATCCATTGTGTGTGCCTTTGAGGGTTTGTTCACAATTGATGCCCAATTTGCATACTGCCGTTGGCGTCCAGGGACAAGCACCATTAATTCGGTATTTTAATTGATTATAATGGTTAGTCAAAAATAATTCGCTCATAGTGAAGCTGGTGGCATATCACAGCACAGTTTTAGTGTAAATTCAGTCTCATATTCAATACAAATAGAACCTGGCTTCCTTAACCCTCATAGTGCCAGGAAGCGATATATCGGTCGAGGGAGCTTCTACTCAAAATATCACGGCGGCCGATCTATTATCCCCGTTTTTATAAAATCCAGGCACGCAACGCTGCCACCCAGTAACCAAACCGTCCAAGACAACGTGGTAATCAACCCTCTCTGGATATATCGATGTATTTATCTTCCGTGAATAAGTGGATTAATAATAAGTATTCTTTGAATATGATGTAGTCAGCTGGCTTCCCACGTGCGATCTTTTAAAGTTCACGCTCAGGGGTATTACTTGGTGATAAATATGGCTTTGAACGAAGAGGATATAAGTATGGTTTTAATGCTGAGTGAAGTGTGTTATTCCCCTAGGGGCTCACATTTAGTGGGACGTGGGTTGGCGACAACGGGACCCCAGCTGAGTCCGGCATTGCTTCCACTTACTTGTGCCGGGTTCCTCTCCGTCTTCTTTCCTGTCGACCTCCCTTGGTCAACTCTTTTTCTTTTCCGACCCCCACGGAATTAGGGTATCCGAGGCCTCACGAGGCTTTTCCTTTCCCGCCTTCATTGGCCCGTCTCTCACCTTTCCTGATCCCTCATTCTTCGTGGGAGCAGCCTTCTTTTCATTATAGTTCCTTTTCTCTTTAAGATTCCTGCCCTGTTTTTATGAATTGGCTCCCAGTGTCTCTAAATTGTATTTTGTGTGGTTTTTGTTACTCAACTACATTTTGTAAGTTTTTTTTTCAATCTACATTGCCCTTTGTAAGTATTTTCGATCTAAACTCAATTTTGTAACTATTTTCAATCTCAATTACATTTTGTAACTGCAGTATTTTGAATCACGGGCTTCCACATATTGTGAGTAATTTAAATCTACCAAACATTTTGTAATCATTTTCAAATTCAATTGTATTTTGTAAGTATTTTGAATTTCCATTGCACTTAGTGAGTATTTTGAATCTGAACCGGCCTTTTCCAGTCTCACTTGCGTTGTGTATTTTCAATTCCAATTGCATTTTGTAAGTATTTTGAACCTCAATTGCATTTTGTACGTATTTTCAATTTCCATTGCATTTTGTAAATATTTTGAATTTCAATTGCATTTTGTTGAGTATTTAGAATCTACATTGAATATTGTAAGTAATTTGAACCTAAACTACATTTTGTGCGTATTTTTCACTCTAAATTCCTTTTATGAGTATTTACCTTCAAAATTACCTTTATCTTTTATAAGTATTTCCATTCTTCATTTTCATGACCTGCCTTTACCGGACTTAGAAATGGGAGACCAAGGAAATACAATTCTAGTGTGGCTGAGGTGGGAGTCGAACCCACTTGTTCTCAGTTTTCCTCACGAGACTGATTGCATCCAGTAATATACTTTTCAGCCACCAGGTGGTGGCTAATGAAAATTGAGGTAGTGACTAGTTACAATCGAACACCTGTGCAACGACCGTGCCTAATATGGGCTGCACTAACGGATAAGCAATAAATATCATAGTAGAAAATAGTGTGTATGTTCTAATACAGCGGTTCCCAACCTGGGGTACGCATACCCCTTGGTGGTACTCAACGAACCGGTTAAGAGGACGGCAAAATAGACGGAAATGGCGGGCGCCATGTTCCCATCTTACGTATCAGTAGTAATGTACCGGCGCGCGGTGCCGTCTTATTGAGACACGTCAAGGTCAATGCGCCCCCTCGACAACCCACCCTGCCCCAACCCCAGTCACTTTCACCGCTGCACTGATATTGTCTTAATTTGTCTATTTTTGCCAAACTAATCGCTGAAGATGGAAGACTAGATTTGGAAATTAGCAGAAGAATACAACCCGGGATAGATAGCGGGTTCATACCCGGCCGAAGCCGTCGGATTTTTTAAGAGCGTTAAAAATCCCTCAGTATGCCTTCCTTCGGAGGGGAAGTAAAGCCGGCGGTCCCATGTCATAGATTTATGGCATGTTAAAGAACCTTCCACTAATTGCACCTGTGTGAAGCTAAATTGGATAGGTTAATGTAAACAACGCTCTTTGGTTTCTATGTTCGTTGCCAAGAGCCGACTGCGGTGGCGTCTAGTAGCTGAGTTTCGAACTTGGCCTAGTAGTCGTTGACGGTGGCGCTTGGCGGCAAAAGTAGGAACTATTTGAAAAATTCTAAGTTGCAGTACTTACATTAAAAAAGACAGATAACACACACTATTACAGTCATCACAATTAACACCGGTTATCAGACAGATTCTACACACACCCAAAGTACACGGGGCTACATGACCGCGTTGTCGCAGCCCCTAAACTTAAGAACCAACCAACCAACCCGGGAGTGCTTTCTACCAACAGGTACGGGGACTAGTATGGAACTAGGATATACCAATTAAGGCTAAAGAAGTTATGTACAAAGCATACTATGTTCCTATAATGACATATGCAGCAGATACTTGGACAATGACTATAAGGGATGAGAGCAGAGTACAGGCAGCTGAGATGAGATTCCTGAGAAGTAGAAAACGAGGAGAGACAGAGTGAGAAATGAAGATATACCGAAAGAACTGAGAGTACAGAAACTAAATTACAAACTGGAGCAAAACAGATTGAGATGGTTTGGACGTGTCAAACAGATGAATGAAGTAAGGCTACCAAGACGAGCACTGGAACGACGGATGACAGGAAAGAGATGACGAGGAAGACCAAGAATTCGTTGGATGGACTCGGTGAAGAATAGCATTAGTAAACGGAACCTGGATTGGAACACCGTGTCGGAAGAGGAATGGTGGAACGACAGAACAAAATGGAGAGGAACCATATTTGCTCCCACCCAGTGTCAGCTGGAAAAGGGGAAATGAAGATGATGATGATAATGATGATGATGATGAATCGCTAGAATCAATTGGTTTGCAATTAAAACAATAGTCCTCTCTATAAATCTAGAAATGTATAATTTGGTATCTGTATTATCCTTCATTGACAGACACTTACAGTCGTCACTCTACCAACCTTAGTCTCAACAAACCGTACCATTGAGATTTGCTCCCCACTCACTGTAATTCGCACCCCTAACTCTGTTATCGGTTGCTTTATTTTCACGTTTACCAAAGCGTATTAGTCCACTGAAAACTATCCAGCATGATATAGAGCTTCAAACCATATTTGCGTAAATTATTGGAAATCACATCATAATTAGTCCAATTATTTTAAACAAATAGTAAATTTACAGACACTCCATTTTATAGACAGTATGTAAATATATTAATAATAACAACAAAAATAACACAGTAATAATAATAATAATAATAATAATAATAACATGAAGTATCCTACAACGCGAAAATCAGACATTATACCAGAAGCCCGAGGGTCCATATGCGTCAGAGGGTCTGACTATGAATAAAGAAGAGGAAATGATGGAACTTGAACTCAAGGAAAGGAAAATCTTAAGATAAATTCCAGGACCACGTAAAAGTGCTGACGGGACATGACAGAAAAAAATGAACGAGTACATTTACCGGCATACTTAAAGCATCACTGTCTCAATGCGCAAAAGACGACTGAAGTTGTAAGGACATCTGATGAGAATGGACGGGGACCGTTTGGCGAATAAAGTCTTCGAGTGCAATGCAAGGCTGATGGCTACAACGAAATGGATTGAAAACGTCAAGAAAGACGCGGTTGAAATTGGAATTACTGCCGCCGTGATCCACAACAGGAAGAAGTTTCGAGGCCGCATTGACAGCGTTAAGACATTTAAGTAGAATCCACCAAAGTGTAGGCCTAAATTGGTAATTTCTGCGGAGCTGTGGAGGATTCGAAGTAAACGAATAAAGAGGTTGTGGGAGGAAAAGAAGAGATTGACCAGAAAACCTTAGGTTCTATGTGGTCCATAGTTTTCCACATTCGGAAACAAAAATAAATAATAATAATAATAATAATAATAATAATAAGGATATATACTGTAATCTTACAAGGGAAGTAGGCCTATCAGGTAAGACAGGTCGAAACCTATCTTGAAACTTTATGGACGCAATCGTTGTACTATAATTGGACAACGTGCGAAAATCAGCTGCCAGATTGAACTGCAAGGCACCGAAATCCTGTGGCGAATCTTTCATATAAATCCATGGGAGGTAGCGAGTACCGTACATGTTGGAATGGACAGCCCTAACTGCCCAAGCACTCAAGGCAGGTGGGAAGGAGCCGCATGCTCCAGCCAGCATATAGCCCACGCCCCACCTCGCTACATTCTCTGAGTGCCACAGGGATGTCCAGCTCCTCCAGCCGTCATGACTGCGTACGAGGATGTCAGGTACGATTTCGGAGCCTTGCAGCTCAATCTGGCGGCTGATTTTCCGAACGTTGCCCTCTTATAGTACAACTTCCGTTGATAGTAAGAAGAGTCAGAGATGAACTAATATATGTGGGGGATGTTATTCTTTACGTACAGATATTATTCCTTACGCCAATCACGTCAAATTAGTTAATACGGGATAAAATCAATGGAGATGGAGATAGCGGCTTCGGTGGCGTAGTTGGTAGCATGCTGAACTCCTGTGCCCAAGATCGCGGGTTCAAACCCGGCCGAAGTCGTCGGATATTTTAAGAGCGTTAAAATCCTTCAGTATGCCTTACTTCGGATGGGAAGTAAAGCCGGCAGTCCCATGTCATAGATTTATGGCATGTTAAAGATTCTTCCACAGGTGGCTTAGGCGGCAGCACGCCAGCCTCTCACCGCTGGGTCCGTGGTTCAAATCCCGGTCATTCCATGTGAGATCTGTGCTGGACAAAACGGAGGCAGACAGGTTTTTCTCCGGGTACTCCGGTTTTCCCTGTCAAAATTTCATTCCAGCAACACTCTCCACTATCATTTCATTTCATCTGTCATTCATTTAATCATTGCCCCAGAGGAGTGCGTCAGGCCTCGGCAGCCGGCACAGTTCATATCCTCGCCGCTAGTTGGGGGCTTCATTCATTCCATTCCTGACCCGGTCGGAGACTGGAAGCAGGCTGTGGATTTTCATTTTTCATTTTCAAAGATTCTTCCACAGACTAAACTTGTGTGAATCTAAATTTCTAGGTTAGATTTCGTTGGAACGCTCTATCAAAGTTCCAACGTTCACCACTAGGTATCAGTGATATCTGGTAGCGAAAGTTGGAACTACTGGAAATTGAACGGAACTTGTAGCTCTCCCTATGGGTGTCCGCTTGAAGAAGCTACAGCCTCTGTCGAGCCAAACATGTCCACGGACACTCCTGGCACTAAAAGCCATACGATAAATAAACAAACAAATAGATACTGAATGGAGATAAATAAAAGTGCCAAGCATTTGGGTGGAAGCGGCAGTGGCATATTTGAAGTTGTCTCAAAAGCGGCTGACAGTGCGGTTCCTACCCACTCGTTTGCTGAGCCTGGAGATAGCCTGCCCCGTGGTCTTCCCCCTAAACGCGCTTAACGTAATGTGTGATTAAAATAATAAGAACAACTCTGTGTTGTAATATTTGCAGCCTTCAGCTCCAGATCTCGGGATTCAATCCCCAGATTTCACACACAACTGCATGATATTTCCAGTCTATGGTTCTTCAGGCCGAGTCTACTAATACACTGCTGTGCAAATATTATGGACGAACTGTCGCATGTTTTGACACTGCCAGTAACAAAGCTCGTTGAACCTCAAACCATACATGGGAAGACCTCGTTTGAAGTCGTCGGATTTTTTTAGAGCGTTAAAATTCCCTCAGCATGCCTTCCTTCGGAGGGGAAGTAAAGCCGGCGGTCCCATGTCATAGATTTATGGCATGTTCAAGAACCTTCCACTAATTACACCTGTGTGAAGCTAAATTAGAGGTTAAACAACGCTCTTAGGTTCCTACGCTCGTCGTCAGGAGCCGACTGTGGTGGCGTCTAGTAGCAAAGTTCTGAACTAGTAGTCGTTGACGGTGGCGTTTGGCTACAAAAGTAGGAACTACTTGAAATTTTATGTCTGCAGTCCTTACTTGAATTAAAAACAGATAACACACACTAATACAGTCATCACAATTAACACCGGTTATCAGACAGATTCTACACACACCCAAAGAACACGGGGCTACATGACCGCGTTGTCGCAGCCCCTAAACTATGGAACCAACCAACAGTGTGGTACGGAATGCAACTGAAAGGAATATTCGACGTGACGAATAGAAATGCCACTTTTATACAGAGACAATACATTACACGTGAGTTCCTGCCACCCATGATGGTTCCCTGAACATCACAAAAGAAGGGACATGGTTCTTAAAAGGCTGTGTGATCTCCACGGACGGCGATGCACGCATGCAACGTGTTCGCATGCTGGCCACAATATTGATAAGGAGTTCTTGATATGTTATGTGGCTTCATCTATCTCGTCCTTAAGTTTCGCACAGCAGTGTACCATTCTAAACAAGGGAAATATCAGGTAAGACAGGTCAAACCCTATCTTGAAACTTTGTGGACGCAATAGTTGTACTACAAGAGGACAACGTGCGGAAAATCAGCCGCCAGATTGAACTGCAAGGCTCCGAAATCGTACCAGACATCCTGGTACGCAGGCATGATGGCTGGAGGAGCTGGACATCCCTGAGGCACTCCGAGTAGTAGCGAGGCGGGGCGTAGAATATATGCTGACTGGAGCATGCGGATCCTTCCCACCGGCCTTGAGCGCTTGGTCGGTCAGGACTGTCCATTCCAACATGTACAGTACTCGCTACCTCCCATTAATTTATATGAGAAATTCGCCACATGATTTTCCGCACATTGTCCTTTTATAGCACTACGATTGCGTCCACAAAGTTTCAAGATAGGGTTTGACCTGTGTTATCCGATACTTCCCTTGTAAGTATGACAGTGAAAGTTTGAATGATATTACAACTCGTATACAACAAATCTTCAAAATAAAGCTACCATTGTGTATGTCTCTTTTGTGATGTCGCTTCAGTGAGAGTGAAATTTTGTGTGGTGGCAAACACATATTCCTAGTTTTAAATGCAGGGAATATTTCATGAGTGTATGATATATGATGAAAAGAGAGAACTGATGATAAATATACAGTACATATATTTGTGGATTAATTCTCTCTTATGTGCCGGAAAGCATCCGGGACGATTCATTTCCTTAATTTCACTTTTCACACTTGAATGTCGCTGTCATTAAACAACGAGTGGGACGAGCAAGATTCGAACCTCGTCTCCTCCTCTTGAACTGTTATTCTCTCTCCCATCCCACTTTCTTGCCATACCGGTTGAGTGCCATCGCCATCGCGACTGAGCAGTGAAGTGAGAGAGAGAACGCGAGTTCGCAAGAGCTTCTACCGTGCGCCATGCCGCTCGTGTTTTTCAGTTGTTCGCTAACTCTGGTTGCAAGCACATCGCGCGCAACGGCTCCACAGCGCACCGCTTCTCATCTGTCAGCGAGGGAGATTCACATCGCTACAAGCAACGTGTGATATTTCACAGTGAATTTAGCAAATTAATTCTAACTGACAGTGAAGAAGAAGTGAAAAAACTTCTCAATTTAACTCTTACATCTGTGTTTTGTTGATTTTAAAACTTAACCTTACCACGTGATTTAATTACCTACCCTGGTGTGACACAAATTGATACGGACACTGTTGCTGTTTCCAAAGAAGACACTCCGGAAGATATTCGCTCCTTGCAAACTAAGGTAAGTAATAATAACTTATGAATAACGGTGTTGCGTGCCTCGTGCCTTTGGCAGTGAAGCATGCTATACGAGTTTTAGCGGCATGTTACGATGTGGGTCACTCGATCATAGCACAAACAATTAGTCAACTACAAATTATAACTTTAATTAATTGTTAATATTGTATTGTGTAGAGACTTGAAGCCCTTCTTTTAGTGTTGCCTATACAAAATTGTCATTTGTAGCTCTTCAGTCTGTCAAAATGATTCTGCCCAATGAATGGGTATAAATATAAATATAAGATTCACATCTTTAAAAAAATGCAATTATTAATTAATCCTAAATTGCTCCTTTTAATTTTTTTAACCAATACCGTACTTGTAATTTTTTCCAGGAGTGTATTTTTATATTTATATTTGTAACCCGCACATTCATTGGGCATAATCGTGTTGACCGACCGAAGAGCTACAAATGACACTATACTAGCTTTCAGTCGGTCTAAACAAAATCATTCCAATTACTGTAATATGTGAAAATTAACCTGAAATGAATTACTTGTGATTAAGATTTATATATATATATATATATAGCCTAACGGAATATTCAAGAAGAAGAAGAAGAAGAAGAAAATTAAGGGATGAAATTTTTCGTTCGACAATTCAGGATCATCACATCCAAATATGCAAGACAAATAGCATTACAAAACACTACCAAACCTACAGTGACACCAACAGACAGTATCTGCCCTCCAAAAACAAAATACGAGAAAATCAGTCACTGTAGCTTTGGTAGTGTTTTGTAAAAATAATTTGATCTGATGATGCTCGCTTGACGTGCGAAACATGTCATCCCTTAGTTTTCTTCTTCTTCTTCTTCTGCCTCTTCTTCTTAAATAGTCGGGGGGCGTGGTGGCTCAGCGGTCTAGCTGAATGCCTCTCACCAAGGCGGTCCGGGTTCGATTCCCGGTCAATGCATGTGAGATTTTCGCAGTGAAATGCCATGTCCTGTGGTTCGGATTACACGTAAAACGGAGGTCCCGTGGCTCATGATCTCTAGATTAACGGTCACGTTAAACTACAAGCTTCCTTAGCTTTTTCTTAAATAGTCCGTAACAATCTTACTATATAATACGCTAAGGTGTATGTTTCACAAAAGTCAAGCTCCTAAACCAGAGAGAGTTAGAAGGTGTGGTTTGTACCAAAATCTTCCAAATCGTCTGATTAGTACAGGAAGAATTTACATTTCATCAAAAGTCAACGGAAATATATTTATTGGTTTATAAAGTGCTGGTAACAAATAAACAAGACGATAGCCCCTTGCAGAACTGCGTCGCGTATAGCACTAACGCCGTGCGGGTAGTCTGTACACATGAGGCGCACACAACCCATTATGCGAGAGTTCTCGCGCGGGTCCGCTTAATCACATGTAATTTCTTTCAGGTTATTTCTCACATATTTCAGTAATTGGAATGATTTTGTGTTGACCGACTGAATGTTATAATATTAATTATTAATAAGGCAACACTGAAAAAAGGCTTCAAAGATAACTTGATCTAAATCTGATCACCTATTAATATTCCGTAATTAATTTGGTGAATCCTGTATATTGATTTATTTCATGTATTCCATTAGAAACTCAATTATACAGTACATTATAAGAATAAATATTTGCCTCCCTGTTTTAGACTAGTTTATATTGATATACAGTAATCAGAGAGTGAAAGTGTTACAAACAATATTATCGGAAATTTTAACATTTGTTATTATATTTTTAATTTACAAAAGAATGAAAAACGTTTATAAAACACTCAATCTCTGATCTTTATCTGTGATTGTTTTGTTCTAGCTTTTGTTTACAACTATCCACTTTGGTATTGTTCGTTGTAAATCGCCAAATCTGATGGTGATGGTGCGCTGATAAATTTATAATGTTAGTATATTGTTTAAATGTAATATAATATTCCCTTTTCTGTATGAATTGAAACAATCGATTCATTATGAAATTGTGGGATGTGTGTTTCTTGTTGATAACCTGTGTTATTTTGATGGATGTATTAGTGTGTGTAGTTGTAATTCAGATGAGGATTAGTAAGGAGGCAGCCATGGCCTTCAGTTAGGAACCATCCCGGCATTCACCTGGAGTAAAAGTGGTAGACGACAGAAAACCACTTCCAGGATGTCGGAGGTGGGAATTGATCGCCACTTGTTCTCAGTGTTGCCCCATGAGGCTGAGTGAACCCCGTTCCAGCCCTTACTGTAGACCAGAATAAAATTTCTTGGCAGAGCCGAGAATCGAACCCGGACCTCTGCGGTGCATAGCCAAGATTAGAAGTATGGTGGGAGCGTCAATTTCGAAATAAATAACCCCTGCCACTACAGCCCCTGAAGGGCGACCACTGCCCAGCCATTTGGGGTGACGTGTAGTCAGCGCATCGGGTCCCCTTGGCCGTTAATCTAGGTTTTCGTGACCGGAGTGTTGCCTCACTGTCAGACAGCTACTCAATTGTCCACACGAGGTTGAGTGCACCCCGATCCAGCTATCATGTCAGTTTCTAAAATCCCTGACAGAGCCGGGAATGAACCCGGGGCCTCCAGGTGAGAGGCAGGCATGCTACACCAACACCACGGGGCCGGTCCAATCGTAAAACTAACCTCTTTTTTTTGTAAGATTGTTGCTGTTGCGTCTATTTTTGGCCGGTTCTTTATGGCAGTTGTAAAGGTTCTTTCCGAGTATGCAAGTTCAAATACCAGTACTGTCAGTTGTCATTTGAGGGTGTTAAATGTTGATTTACTGGCACATTAAGATACCATTGGGAGCAAAATTTTGGCACCTTGGTGTCACTAAACCCGCATAGTTAAATAGGAATATCATACCATTAATTGACATTACCCTTTTCTCTGCATGGACTATGTCTTACAAGGGATTCTACTCGTTGCGTAGTGCGAAATGCTTGGCAGTCACCAAGAATGCCCGGTTACGACTTCCAGCTCTACCAAGAAATGTAATGCAGGTCTGAGGGCTGGAACGGTGTACACTCAGCGTCGTGAAACAAATCTGAGGAGAAGCGGGCTGGATTCCTATCTCTGCCATCCTGGAAGTGGCTTTTCATTGTTTCCCCACACTTCTACTCCAGGCAAAAGTTGGGATGGTACCTAACGTAAGGCCACGGCCGCTTCCTACCCCCAATCCCACTTCGATTACAATTACACACACGAGTACAGACATCACAGTGACATAGGTTATCAGGCAACTTCTACACATGCCCATTTACACGGGGATACATAACCACGATGTTGCAAACCCCCAAATGGAATCAACAACTTTTACAAGGAAACATCGTGTGTGATAAACTACCTAACTCACTGAAACTTAGCGAAAATGTTGATTAGAAAGACACCCGAGATGGTGTGCAGTCCCCAACTTCTCTTGGACGATCTCTATAAATTTCGAAATTCTACGAATTTAAATGTTGGAGTGAGACGTTGAGTGGTTTAGAGGAAAAGGCTTCAACCAGTATCGTACGTGCTATTACAAGAACTTGCCTCCTACCGTAGATAGGTTAAAGTAGTGTGATTGGTTGGAGAGGATGTGAGAGCCCAGCAAGATCATGATGATGATGATATGATAATTGGTGTTTTAAGGGGCCTAACATTGAGGTTATCGTCCCCTATTAGTTTGGCTCAAGTTCTAGGCCCTCAAGGAGACAGGGTGTGTACACCACCACTTATGGTGCATCCTAGATAGTGCTACACCCAGACCATTTCGTGGTGTAGAGACTGTCCCTAATACAATAATAATGTTATTGGTTTTACGTCCCTTTTAACTACACTGGCTTTTAGAGACGCCGGGGTGCCGGAATTTTGCCCCGAAGGGGATCTTTAACGTGCCAGTAAATGTACTGACACGGCTCCCTCGCATTTGCGCACCCTCAAATGCCAGCTGACTGCGCCAGGTTTCGAACCTGCAACCTTGGGCTCAGCAAGCGAGAACGTTACCCCTGAACCACGCAGCCAGACAAAGTGTCCCTAATACACAGTCTACTACAGTCATAACATAAATACAGGTCATCAGCCACATTCAACGCACACCCAACTACATCGGGCTGATGACCAAGATGCCCAAAGTCCCTATATTAAGTTAATGACAATAATCGGCTGAGAAATTAGATGAGTTTTCTGTGTGATGGATGCTGTACGGCCAGATGCCCTTCCTTACGTCAACCTCATTAAAGAAGTTAATGAGAGAAGATATGAATATAGGCTAGATGAATGAAGGTGGACTTGGAAGGAAGCGCCTTTGGCTTATTAGAAGGGACCGTCTCGGGATTTGCCTGGAGCTGAAAATGGAAAACCAAAGGAAAGCATTTCATTGACGGACGACGGAGGTTTTCGAACCCACACGTTCATGACTCCAGAGATAGCCTGGCCCAATGAATTTGTGCCATAGCGCACATAGCTTCGCCGATCGGTACTAGACAATATATTACGTCATTCACACTATTATTCCTACATTTATTAGCTACTAGCAACCCACTCCGGCTATGCCCGGTATTTTTAACAGTTTACCCAGCATAAGCGTAAAGGGCGCACGGACGGCAGGTTCAAGATGCAATTCAGAAAAGTTGAGGTGAACAGCGAAGCTCCAAAACACATATACTCTAAGTCTTAACTCGACACAACACGAATGGCCGAAGCAGAGGTGATAGGCTCACTCGCTACCTCGTAAACTTGCTCCGAAGCTAGTAATTTAAATTTCCACTGAATAGAGATTGTTGGAAGAAATAAAAACGTAAAAACACTTATAGCGGGCGATGATATGCTCTACAGACTTTTTTGTAGAACTTTTCATGCTGAACACCAGCGGTACACGGTCGGCAGGTTTTTCTTCGACTCGATTCACTGAAATCGTTACTGCTCAACTTCCATTGGTCATAAATGAATGTTTTCCTACAGAAACCTTCCTCGAGAAATCCTTTACAGAATGGTTAAAACTGCATCAAAATCCATCCAATGGTTCTCGAGATTACCCGGTACATCCGAGAATCGTGGACTTTGATTTATACTAAGCAGAGATGTATATTGTTGCTATCGATGGATTTAAGTCACTTACATGCATTTACGGAGCCAAGAGTCTTCTACAACCTTAGTGATTGTGAATTATACCACTATCTATCGATATCAGGCTATTTAAGCCCACGTTAATGTGTAAATTGCTCATCACATACACAAATCAAGCAAATCTTTAGGAGATCTTAGTCTTGCGAGCATTATTCACGTGATGTCAGATTTACCTGAAATCTGAACAATTCAGATTTATAAAATATCAAATGCATAAACCAGAAATGAACCCGTTCTGCCTTTGTTAGAGACAAGCAGCTTGACTGTTGCGCCAACACGCCCTTCCGTTACAGCAATAAAACTTGTCTGACTCGTTGCATAGTGGCTAGCATTCATGACTGTCACCGTGGAAGCCTGGGTTCAATTCTTGGCTCTGCCAAGAAATATAATTCTGGTCTGAGGGCTGGAACGGGGTGTGCTCAGCCTCGTGAGGCAAAACTGAGAAAAGTCGGGTTCGATTCCTACCTCAGTCATCTTGGAATTGGTTTCCCACTTCTACTCCAAGGAAATGCCAGAATGGTACGTAACTTAAGGTACCGAAGCTTCCTACCAAAATCCTACCTGAATTACAAGTACACACACTAGTACAGACAGGCTGGCTGCGTGGCTCAGCGGTTACGTTCTCGCTTTCTGTGCCCAAGATTGCAAGATCTTATCCTGGCGCAGCCAGTTGGTATTTGAGGGTGCGCAAATGCGTGTCAGTAGATTTACTGGCACGGTAAATATTCCTTTCGGGGCAAAATACCGGTACCCTGGAGTCTCTAATGTTGCAGTTCTTTAAAGGGACCTAAAACCAATAACATTATTACTGGTCCGGACATAACAGTGAAAGAAGTTATCTGACAATTTCTACACATAGCCAAGTAAACGGAGCTATATGACCTCGATGTAGTAAAGCCTTTAAAGAATCAACAATAACAACAACAACAACAACAGTATCTCTCGTAATGATCAAAGAAAATTTGTGGACGAAAACCTGCTACTGATTATTTATCAGTGATCTGACCTACAGTGCATGTGTGCCAAGTTTCATTACAATTGGGGAAGTCACGAATTCGATGTTCGATTGTCAATGAACTACGCCGGCCAGTGACCTAAAGGTTGTTGTAAGGCTATGAAGGTCGCCAACTGTTCCTCCTGTGGACGAAGTGCAGTCTCGCAGGTCAGTTCGCAGAGGTTGAGGAGCGGCAGGTGGCCGGCCATGAGACTGATGGGCTGCGCGTCTCTCTCGGACTGCCTCCCTCAGCAGCGTAGGTCACCCAACACTACTGCAAGTGGGAGTCTTAAGTCCGGAGATCAAAGACTCAAATCCTGGTGGCAATGTCAGTGGTCATCTTAAGCTTTGTTTCTCCAGAACTTCACACCCACTACTGACAGAATTCCTTTTCAATCGGTAAACAGGAATGTGACTAATTAAATTGGGCAGGGAATAACACTTAGGCTAACTAATCACCGAACTACCTGAAAAAAAAAATACATGGGTTATTAAATTTTATACACTTCACAAACAAAACGGGAGGTAATTGGATGATATGTTTCGTACGTCAGGCGATCATCAGATCAGGCTCACGAAGGCATTATTTTGGCTGTTCAGCGAATATAAAAGACACTCGTGTACAACTAATGCACAACAGAATTTGAAGTTATAACGTGTCTAATAACTTTTGCTAACTTAATAATTAATATTCTTGTACATAAGGTAATTAAATGACTCCCCCTACCACGCCCCCCTCGACTCTGAGGCACAACAGCCCACGAAGGGCCTAGGGCTACCAATCGGCCGCTGCCCAGGTATTTGGGCTGCAGATTGTGGGGTGACGCGTGATAAGCGCATCGCGTGCCCTCGGCCATAAATTATGGTTTTCATGTCCGGAGCGCTGACTCACTGTCAGACAGCTGCTCAATTTATTGTCCTCACGAGGCTGAGTGTACCCCGTTCCAGCCCTCATGTCAGTTTCTAAATTGTTGACGGAGCCGGGAATTGAATCCGGGACCTTGGGACCGGCATTTAAATGAAAAGACTTGTTTAGATATGGTATCAATAATACCTTTCGCCCTAATTGTTTTAATGCCTTTATGTGCCATGACTTTAGTCTTTTGTCTTTTGCTGTTGAAATATTTATATTGTCTTGCAGTAAGAAATCATTTACAAAGTGATCTCTGAAGATAATTGTCTGAACCAACAAATATCACGTTGTTGTTTCATTTGAGGGGCTTGGACATCGTGGTTATTTCTCCCCGTGTTCTAGGGTGTGTATGTAACGGGCCTATATATATATATGTATTTATATATAGAGAGAGAGAAAACGTTTGATAACTTTTGTTGTTGAGGTGTCTACAGTAGTGTGTATATTTGTAGTTCAGGTGGCCTTAAGTTAGAAACCATTCCGGTATTTACCTAGAGTAGAAGTGTGGATCCACGGTAAACCACTTCCAAGATGTCTGAGGTGGGAATCGAACCCACCTCTTCTCAGTTTTGCCTTATGAGGCTGATTGTACCCAATTCCAGCCCTTGGACCTGAAGTAAATTTATTAGCAGAGCCAGGAATCGTACCCGGACCTCCGGGACGACAGCCAAGAATGCTAGGCACTACACCACGAGGTGGTAGGAAAATAGTTCCTGTTCATCGACAATATAGCGTTTTGGGATATTCCATTAATACAATAGTTATTTTTGAGTGAAATCGCCCACTGCTTCGTAAATGTTCATTAATGTGTGTAACAAGTGTATACTGTAAATAATGCATAAATATTATTCTCCACAATTGGGCGCATTTGTGTTTACCAACTGAGAAGAAATATTATTCGTAAATTACTAAGGAAACACTGGAAAATGACGTCTAACATTTATCCCGGGATGGTACCTCATTTCCCAAGTTATATGGAAACCAGCCAATAATTAACAGTTGCACACTTACAATCACCACAGATACATAGGATATCACAAAAATAATTCAACTCACACTCAAATACACGGGGTTGATGCCAAGTTGTCCCAACCCCCTTAAATGAATAACAACAATACTGTTAATCTCACTTGCTGAACAGTGTTCGACTAAAACGCACTGGCACTGCTTACATGGCTTTCAACCTATTTTATACATACGGGCAAGAGTTTAGTGCTTTTCAGTCGGTCAACACGAATGTACCCAAAAGAGATGGGTTATGCCCTAATCCTGAAATAAATTACATGAGATTAATAAAACACTAGGATGACCGGTTTCGATCGTCAAGCGATCATCATCAGATCCAATACACTTAGGCTATAAAATCTATGTTTGAAATACAGGTGAAAATATTTACAATATGTACAATTATTTAGTTGCAGTATTGGTACTGCAACTGTCAGTGTATGCTAAATGCAGTATATATGTTAGGTGAAATGCTAAATGGTGATGGCTATCCGGAGATTGTACTTTAGAGAGATTATATGGTTGTAAACTATGGTTAAACTATAAAATTTTAGGCTAACTACTTATCTGATTGTCTTCCGTACTACAGCTATTCGCAGTTTTCGTGGTCACTTGAACTCGCTGTGCCAGTGACCACGAAAACTGCGAATAGCTGTAGTACGGAAGACAATCAGATAAGTAGTTAGCCTAAAATTTTATAGTTTAACCATAGTTTACAACCATATAATCTCTCTAAAGTACAATCTCCGGATAGCCATCACCATTTAGCATTTCACCTAACATATATACTGCATTTAGCATACACTGACAGTTGCAGTACCAATACTGCAACTAAATAATTGTACATATTGTAAATATTTTCACCTGTATTTCAAACATAGATTTTATAGCCTAAGTGTATTGGATCTGATGATGATCGCTTGACGATCGAAACCGGTCATCCTAGTGTTTTATTAATCTCATGTAATTTATTTCAGGATTAGGGCATAACCCATCTCTTTTGGGTACATTCGTGTTGACCGACTGAAAAGCACTAAACTCTTGTTTACTAAGGCAACACTGAAAATATGGCTTCAAACACCACAATGTTATACATACGGTTTGTAACATTGTAGTATTTACTCTACCTATGTATAGCCGACCCCATCATTCGTACCAACTACCGCTCTTTATTGTGGCGAGGACAGTGACCACTGTTGTTGATCGTAGACCAGAATTTAATAATAATAATTATTATTATTATAAATAGCAACCCGACCCGGCTTCGCCCGGGAACAGTTATGAATGCATTACGTGATAAGCGCTTTTTTTTCCAATTTCAATGAACAACGACCAATATCCGTTTTACGTTTCGGCATGATGGGTTAAAATCACTGACTGGACTATTAATTATACTATCTTGGAGAAGCATGTGCAACAAATTCTTGTCAGACATAATTTAAGAATGGTGAGTTGCACTTCCAGGGAATGGCGAGGTGAATGAAACTCAAAAACCCCTTCCGTCCAATCTTAACTTGACTGTGTTTCACATGCGAAATGAATATAACCCGAGTTGCACTTCCAGGGAAACTCCGAACACAACCACCCTTCTCAGAAGTCTTAACTCAACACGACTCAAAGGTTTGCTGCTGGCTGTATCTGGGGCAATAGGTTCGCCCGCTAGCTAGGCTGTAACAGGGATGATAGAATCGCCCTGAGCTACCTCGTAAACTGTCGCCTCAGTAGATGAATGGACATGGTTGGAAGAAATTAAAACGTAAAAACACTTATAGTGGGCGATGTATTGAAGATAGACATATGCTCTCACGGACTTTTTTGTAAAACTTTTCACGCTGAACAATTCTTACACTCATAATATTTAGATATTTTTAACGGTTTGTCCAGCGTAAGCTTACAATGTGCTCGGACGCCAGGTTTCTTTCCGACTTTTCCACTGAAATCGTTACTGCTCGGCTTCCTTTGATCATAAAGAAATTATTTTCTACAGAAATCATCCTTGAGATAACCTTTACAGAATGGTGAAAACCGCATCAAAATCCATCCAGTGGTTCTCGAGTTTACCCGTAACATTCAAGAATTGGGGACTTTGTTTTATACTAGGTAGAGATATTACGTGCATGACGCTTAATGTTCCTACGAACTGGAATTCTATTCACTGTATTATTTTGTTTTCATGTTGTGTTAATGTGAGATAACTAAATGAAATATTCTGGACGTTTCGATGGGGACCGTGCTAGCCCTAATAATAATACTAATACTAATAATTATAATAATAATAATAATAATAATAATAATAATAACACTCTTAATAATACTAAGAGACTTTTAATTATTTATTTTATTTTACATTTTATGGCCAACATTGGACCCTACACTCAATTATACATATCCTTAGCCAATTTAGTTCTTCTATTTTTCCAGTAGGTTTTCATCCTCTCAGATGTTAACTTCTTGTCTTTACCTAATAAAAAATATATATAATAAAGGCACAAATCAAATGTGAACTGTACCAACACCAGGAGAACCTCATAAAGCCATCAGAAGGAGACGTCTGACTTTGTACACCACCTGCAGAGAATGGACCACCACAGGCTGTCCTGTATGTTCTTCAAAGTATAGTAGAAACAAGGTTAAAGCCACTAGAGCCCTGTGGATCAAGCGAGCTGAGAGGGATCTTGGAGAACTTAATAGTCAACAAGACTCAATAAATGAGTGAGTCACTACCGTTTGAGTATTGAAACCAGTTTTTACTCACATTCATTACAGGTGTTCGACACAGAAAGTCCAGGAAATAGTCCGAGGAACGTAAGACAGAGATTAGCAGGAAATTGAAAGAATACTGGGGCTGTAGAAAAGCTCAAGGTATCAGCACGAAAGCAGTTGACCTACAACCCACTTCCCGTGAAGCTGCTAATTACAATATGTGTGGGAAGTTGACTGGATGTTCCACCCACATCTCATCACTGTCATATTGATCGGGTCATTGCCGCTCAGCGCAATAATAGACTCCTGCTCTAAAATATGTCATAAGCGAATGGTTTTATGGTTTAACTAGCAACCCGCCCCGACTTCGCCAGGGAACAGTTATGAATGCATTACGTGGTAAGGGCTTTTCTTTTTCGATGTCAATGAACTAGGGCCTATATCCGTTTTACGTCTCGGCATGATGGGTTAAAATCACTGACTGTACTATTAAATCCATTTAGATGGGGATGTATGTGCAACGAATTCTTGTCAGACGACTATTTAAGAAGGTCGAGGTGTATGAAACACAAATCCCCCTTCCGTCCAATCTTAACTTGACTGTGTATTTTGTGGAACGAAAAGTTCACAGGCGAAATGAAGAAAGGCCGAGTTGCACTTTCAGGGAAACTCCAAACACGACCACTCTTCTCTAAGTCTTAAGTCAACACGACTCGACAGTTTGCTGCTGGCTATATCTGGGGTAATAGGCTCGCCCGCTAGCTAGGCTGTAACTGGGTTCATAGGCTTGCCCCTAGCTAGCTCGTGAACTGTCGCCTCAGTAATTGAATGGAGATTGTTGGTAGAAATGAAAACGTAAAACCACTTAGTGGGCGATTTTTGTATAACGTTTCATACTGAACAATTCTTACACTCACAGTATATTGATATGTTTAACGGTTTGCCCAGCGTAAGCTTAAAAAGTGCACGGACGCAAGTTTTATTTTTTACATTTTCACTGAAATCTTGACTGCTTGGCTTCCTTTGATCATAATTAAATTATTTTGTAAAGAAACCTTTCTCGAGATATCCTTTACAGAATGGTGAAGACCGCATCAAAATCCATCCAGTAGTTCTTGAGATTACCTGTGACATCCATGAATCGGGAACTTTGTTTTATACTGAGTAGAGATTTGGGGAAGGATGAGCATCCTTAACATAAGTCTTCTGTTTTGAAATTATTATTGTGATGCTCGAGGTTCAGTGTGGTAAGATGAGGTGCCCCATTTTGTCTTATTAGACAATAGGAGATGTATGCGGTAAGGGTCCTCATTCTTCTGCCTCGGTGCCTCGACCAACAGATTATTCACATAGGGGGTGAAGTTCCTCTAATACTCATTCTTACAGCTGGACGATTCAGGGACAGGTTTGAAATCCCTTCAAGTACCTAATAACGTCCTTACTGTTGGAGCTGCAGTATTTGAAACTACGATATTTCATTAGAATGGGTTGTAGAACTGAGATAAGATCCTACAAAGCTCAGTCGTTAGAGGCACTGTACTTCTAACTGAAAGGGTGTGGATTCGATTTCCTTCCTTGTAGTGTAAATTAAAAATTAAACTATCGCTTCCAGAAACGCAAATGGAGCTGGGGCTCACTCAGCTTACAACAGAATACCAGAGTAATTCCTGGGAACAAAGACGGTCAATCATGGAGATCACCTCACTCCACCTAGTGTCAAATTCACGGAAAGAGGAAGCATAATAATTATATCATTCACTACTCCATGGGCCTCTATGGCCGGTATATTAGATCAGTTTCACTTCCTTAGGATTGACATACTGTAGGTGCTCAGTTACTTGAAATTAACGTAGCATTCTTATGGAGTGAAAGTGGATAACCTCAAGAAAAAATCACACTCAGACCAGCCACAGAAAGTCTCCACCGGAGGTCGAGGTCGAACCACTGAACATTAGCGGTCCAGTTTCTCATGGAGCTTGTATTTGCACGCTGGACTACGTCGTTACTTTCTCTGAGAGGACAAACAACATGCGAAATATTCATACAAGCTGACTAAGCTGAAACACATCCTACGACCGGTCTGAGTAGCCCGCCGTTCAGAGAGCCTAGACTCGAGTGCCGGTCAAGACAGAGGCAGGCCATTATGATTGTGAATTTTCTCGAGTTTTCTCACAATCACTCAAGAAAAATCTGCAATTGTACCTTAGACTATTTCTAGTTCAGAGACACTAATAATTTCCCTTAGACCTATAGACGCTACAATAACCACTACAATACATCAGGGAATCAAACAAATTGAATATACTATGCCCCCAAGTACACGAGACTCGTCATCTTCATCAGTTTATTTGCCTCATGGCAGGTTTCCTCATGGTCGGTCTCTCCACCTTATCCAGTCTTCAGCAGCAAGTTTCATCAGGTCATAAGATGTATCAATCTTGATGGAATCCAGCATTTGAAACCTTCTTCTTCCTCTTCAGATTTCCCTTGGACAGTCCCATCTGATGCATTTTTCACCAAACCATCTCCTCTTAGGCAGTGTCCAATCCAATTCATTTCTCTTTTCATTATCTTCTTTAGCATCGTCATTTCTTCTCCTACTTTCTTTAATACTTCCTCATTTCTCACCTTGTCTTTCCAACTTATTCCCTCCGTTCTCCTCCACACCCACATTTCAAAAGCCTCATTTCTTCTCTCGTCGTATTTCCTAAGCGTCCAAGTTTCTGCTCCATACATAGCTACACTCCAAACAAAACACTTCATTAATCTCCTCCTTAGGCTTACTTTCATTGCTCCACAAAATAATTTTCCTTTCTTACAGAAGGCTTCTTTTGCTATTTAATTTATTTCTTTAGTGCATATAATTTCTTGGGTAACCCAACTTCCTAGGTATTTAAAACTATCTACTTGTTCAATGTCATCCTCTAAATTTACCATTAACTATATACTATAAATTTGTAGCTTAAAAGAAACGTATCGTATGAAGAATTCAAGCAGCAATACAAATAGGACTAGCATTTTTGCCAGCCGTTGTTCGGGTTAGGAATGTGAATACGAGACGAAGCATGTTACAGAATTTACCAAAGTCAATGCATCATTAACACTCCGTTGAAGGCATATTATAAATCACCCTGCATCTATCGATCACTCAAAATTTTTCTTGAGAGGAAATGGTCATATTTCCCTCCCCGCTTCCATACTTAGAACATGCTAGCCCCTTAATGCCCCCTCCCAGACGTTTCAATCTGAATTTATGTGCATAAAAGAGAAACTTATCATTTACTGGATATATTATATGTTTCGATATGTATATGGGCCATCTTCACTTTATTTCCATTCAATTAAGTCTGATGCGTACCAGGCCGCTTGTCGTCGGATTTTTTGAGGGTTTGACGCGACATAGTTCAGGCATACTATATATGCTAAAGTTTCTTTGCACATTAAAGGGCCTCTCTGACCCCCCCCCCCCCCCCCCCTCCCGTCAACTATTCAGGCAATGTAATATATTATTTTTTCTCAGACTGCATCTCCTCATTCTTCTGGTTTACAGGTTTGAAATGTATTCTCATGTTGGAAGATAGTTTTCAGTGTTCCCTTAGTAATCAAAATATAATGTTTTTCAATCGGTGAACACGATTGTACCTAATTTTAATGAGTGGTTCCTCAATCCTGAAAAAAATTACATGAGATTAATAAATACACTTGGATGACCAGTTTCGATGAATTTATTCATCTCATGTAATTCTTTTTAAGGATTAGCGAAACACGCATCACAATTTGGTACAATCGTGTTGACCGACTGAAGAATATTACATTTCAAAGTTTGACATTTGTGAAGGAACCGTTCGTGTGAAATCGCTCAACCATGACCGTGATGGGAAGGGGTGGCAAGTCCGAAGATGGGAAGTTCGAATCCCAGCGCTGAGAGCGGTTTTCCTGAGTATGGATTTTTCCTCGGATTTTTCCACGCTCTCTCTCTAGGCGAATTCCGGGATAGTAACTTATTTCAAGTCCCGGGCCACCTACCCCATTTTGATCCTAATAATTACAGTAAGAATCACGACCACGGCCCCCATAGTATCACAGGTTATCAAACAAATTGACCACACACCCAAGTACACGAGGATGATGACACTGACATCCCAAGCCTCTAGAATGAATTTACAACAACATTTGTGAAGGACACACCTTGGAGTTTTATATATGCCGCCTACATGCCAGTTTCTCAAAACTTGCGGATGAATGAATTATTTTGCTTGAGTGTTTCCTGGTGTAGCGACTATCATTCGCCCCTGAGGTCCAGGTTTGATTCCCGGTTCTGCCATGAAATTTAATTCTGGTTTGAGGACTGGAATCAGTTAAACTCAGCCACGGGAGGCAAATCTGAGAAGGGTTGGGTTCGATTTTACCTCAGCCATCCTGGGAGTGGTTTTCCATGGTTTTTCGCTCTATTCGAGGCAAATGTTGAGATGGTTCCTAACATAAGGCCACGGCTGCCTTCTTCACAATCCTCACCTAAATTACAAAAATACACACTCTACTTAAGGCACCATAATAACACAGGTTTTCAGACAAATTCTATGTACACATGCACACCCAAGTACACGGCCACGATGTCGCAAAGACCCTAGATGAAAAACAATAGCTTAACTGTTGTGATAGTAGACAGATCAGTGAGTCGTTTGAAATGACTTGCACATTACCTCCACTTTCAGTCCTTTAGAAAGTTAAATCTGCTGAGGCGTGTTTTTTCTCAGCAAGAATGTTCTTACATCAGTTAGCAACGGATATCAGTCAGCGTAAATTTAATCATGAATAGTGTCCCATAGTTTAAAACAATATGGAACTTGGTACTGGGGAAAGTGGAGAATAACATTAATATGACTCCTTAAATGTTATACTTCCATAAATAGAAATACATCATTTCAAGAATGAAAGTCAAATAATTATTTCTGGAGGTCAAATACCGGATCTGTTCCAGATCTTCTCGTCTATGTACTTTGGAACCACTGATATTATTGCACCACTCTGTTATCTTGCAAGGTTTATATTGAGACTGGAACTAAATGTGTTTGAACTGGATACCAAGGTATGTTATTGCGCTTAAGTTATCAGTAGTTTCATGCTGCCACTAAACCAACCTGATTAACCTGTTGGCTTTGCAGCCCATTAAGGTCTACCAAGTAGCCGCTAGGGGCAGATGACCTCGTAGTTCCGCCCCTTAAAACAACAATAACTACGTAAATAACTAACAAGTGGCCGCTGCTCTCCCATATTGTTGTGTTATTGTTTGAGTCTTTAGTCTTTTGACTGGTATGATGCAGGACTACACGCCCCCTGTCCTGAGCTAATTGTTTCATCTCTACATACACAGTTCTTGTCCTCCACCTTTCTTTCCGTAACTAAGTTTGCTGTACTTGGGTGTCTTAGTATGTGCCCTACCAGCCTATCTCTTCTCTTCATTAGCAGTTGCCAGAAATATCTCCCCTCTCCCACTCGTCTTAATACCTCTTCATTCGTTATTCAATCTACCCATCTGATACCCTGAATACAAAGGCTCGTGATGCGGAACTGATAATGGGCATGAACGGTGGAAACGCGTAATCCTAAATTCCCACTTTATTAGTGAATAATGTTAATCCACGTAATGTCATTAAGGAAACTGTGTTAAAAGTAGAGTTACCCCGCTTAATCTAATGCGTGTTGGCCGAATGAAAATAATGTATTTATTTATTTATTTATTTATTTATTTATTTATTTACTTATCGTATGGCATTTAGTGCCGGGATTGTCCGAGGACATGTTCGGCTCGCCTGAGTCTGTAGCTGCTTCCAGCGGACACCCTTAGGGTGAGCTACAAGTTCCGTTCAATTTCAAGTAGTTCCAACTTTCGCTACCAGATTTCAATGATACCTAGTGGTGAACGTTGGAACATTGATAGAGCGTTCCGACGAAATCTAACGTAACTATTTCGCTTCACACAAGTTTTGTCTGTGGAAGGATCTTTTACATGCCATAATAATAATAATAATAATAATATAATAATATGCCATAAATCTATGACATGGGAACGCCGGCTTTACTCCCCCTCCGAAGGAAGGCATACTGAAGGATTTTTAACGCTCTTAAAAATTCCGATGACTTCGACTGGGTTTGAACCCGCGATCTTGGGCATAGAAGCTCAGCATGCTACCAACTACGCCACCGAATCCGCTAATGAAAATAATAAATTGATAGTTAGGTATCCCTATGTTATAATTGAAGTTATATAAAGTGCGTTCAAAAAGTAACAAGCCGGAGGCTGGAATGCGCAAACCGGTGACTACATCGGCTAACCGTGGCGTGTGTAACGAGGTGTGGTTCCAACCAGAGCGTGGAAGGTCACAGCCCGACGCTAGAGGGCACGCGTGCACGTCACGTGACGATACAAAGTGAGCAGCAGCATGCATCAATCGTCCAACGCTGCCAGTCGCATTGCAAATACTGGCATGGAGGCGTCAACCGAAGAGCAAAGAGGTGTTGTTCGGTTTCTGACAGCGAAAGGGGTGGGGGAAACGGACATTCATCGCCGAATGTCACAAGTGTACGGCGAACACTGCATGTCCCTTGCAAGGGTCAAGGCATGGCACAAGCGCTTCAGGAAAGGACGGGTGTCGTTAGCCGATGATGCCTGGTCTGGGGTACCCTCCTGCATTACCGATGACAACGTCCAGCTGGTTGATGCACTCATTACCCAGGACCGCCGAGTGACAGTGAACACCATAGCCGCCATGGTCGCTCCACGACAATGCACGATCTCCTACGGCCAACACAGTCGCGGCACTCTTGCAGAAATTCAAATGGGAGGTTCTCAGCCACCCTCCATTCAGTCCAGACCTCTCCCCCTGTGATTACGCCATGTTTGGTCCCCTGAAAAGGGCTCTGCGGGGCCAACGATTCACTTCGGACGCCGACTTCCAGCTGTACGTGCGGAACTGGTTCACATCGCAGCCCAGGGAGTTTTATGAGACAGCCATTCACCGCCTCGTGTCACAGTGGGACAAGTGCCTCAACAGCCAGGGCCAATACTTCTAACATACAGGTACTGGTTTCTGTAATTATGCCTCCGGCTCGTTACTTTTTGAACACACCTTATAGTAATAACTTCGTGATTGAAAAAGACACCATGAGAATATTGAAAATGCTATCATATGACCACTCTTGTACTATTGTATAACATAGCCTCCTTCGGTTTAAGTACCGGAAAATGACACATTCATGATTAGCGTCCAGGTACGTGGTGGCGGAGTGTCAGATGGTGGGGATTATATACGCTTGGGTTGTTCACAATAGAGCACCGGTTCCCGCCCGGACATCGGGATGAATTGATGCGGTATTGTGCAGCCTAAGGTGTGAGTAATGTACGGTCAGCGGAACCCAATGCACTGATCCGACGATAACTCCTGACCCACAGAATTCTGTCACCTCATCGAATAAACTGTAGAAACAGTCCATGTTGGTAGGCTATAGCAGTGAAGTGGTAAATAATAATGGTTTGTTGTTTCATTTGAGTGGCCACTTATCCACATATACTTGGGTGTGTTTGTGTGCGGAATTTTGTATGATAACCTGTATTATTGTGATGACTGTATTTCTGTGTGCATTTCTAATTCAGTTCAGGATTGTGAACGAGGTAGCCGGGGCCTTAAGTTAGGAAGCATTTCAGCATTCACCGGGAGTAGAGGTGGGAAACCACGGAAAACCACTTCAAGGATGGCTGAGGTGGGAGACAAACCCACCACTTCTCAAATGTACCTTGCGAGGCTGAGTTCACCATGTACCAGCCCTCAGGCCAGAACTATATTCCTTGGCAGAGTAGGGAATCAAACCCGGACATCCGGGGTGACAGCCGAGAGTTCTAACCGCTACACTAGGAAGTGGACGGTAAATAATTGGAGCTACGAGCAGTTAAATGCTTGTACTCAAGTCGTAACAGAAGTATTCCATGTTAAAATGTTTATTATGACTCGATAGATTGAAAATATCTTCTGTCTGTAACTATTGATTAAATGTCAATAATTTGAATCCATTCTTAAAAGCAATAAAGTACAATAATATTAATAGACCTAGCCTATTAGTAGAATTACCGGCCGTGTGGCCAAGAGCGCTAACGCACTAACTCGTTGGCATCGTGAGAGCGTGTGTTCAAATCCCACTTCAGCCATCCTGAAAATGATTTTCGTAGTTTCCCATTTTCACCACCAGGCAAATGGCGGAACGATTCCTTTCAACAGGTCCAAGGCCGACTTCCTTCCAAAATCCTTTCCATGAGTCTTCCTTAATTAGACCTAATATGGCGGTCGCCTGGGCGATCGGCTTATCACCACCCCCAGTTGTATTTACTGAAAAGACACAGTTCTTTTAACGGTAGAGGAATGATCCCTTGCAGAGTCCTTGGGTGAAGGTGAACTGGGAGGGTAAGTGATAAGAAATAATAGTGAGTAAGGATGTTTGGACAAGTATGGCTTCGAATATTGAGGAAGCTAGAAGGAATTAAATCTGCACTACAGTTTGATCTCACCCCACCTGGAATATACTGGATCGATCATCCAAATGATGTCCGGTTCCGTGACTAAGTGTGTTTTTTGTGTGTTTTTTTTAGCGTATGGATTATAGTGTCGGAAGTGTCCGAGGACATGTTCGGCTCGCCAGTTTGTAGCTGCTTCTATGCGCACACAATCAATGGGTGAGCTACAAGTACCGTCGCGTGTGGAGTGTTGTCTGGGGAGGAAAGTTTGAATGTAAGGACGAGGAGTTGGAAGGTAGCGGCTGTGGCCTATAGTTAGGGACCAACCCTGGCATTTGCCTGAAAGGAAGATGGGAAACCACAGAAGACCATCTTCAAGGTTGCTGGCGGGGGGATTCGAACCTCCTCGCCTCCTGGATGTGAGCGACTGCCAGCTGCCATGCCGTAACGACCACGGCTAAATTAACCCGGTTAAGTGGTTATGATGATGATGAATGAATGATCATGTGGCCTCCGGACAGGCCGAGTGCAGGTCTTTCTAGTTGACGATCGTGGGTGACCTGCGCGTCGTAATGAGGATGAAATGATGATGAAGACGTCACATACACTCACAAGGGGAGGATACGATGCATGGGTCATCGATTCGAACCATCTTTAGTACACGTGTAGGGCATGACCAGGCATATACCAGGTGCAAGTAGTAAGGTGCGCTTCTCAGCCGTTTCAGAGAAATTAATTAATTGCAATTACTGTGCGGCGTCTATGTGCGTTGTACGCTAGTTAGAATTCAACGAGAGCGTGGTGCAGTGGTAAGAGCCCTGCTTCGTAAGCGCGGGATCGCTGGATCGAATCCCACCGGTGAGCTTTTGCGGTGTGTTGTGTTATTTTTTTTTCTTCCTGTAAACATTGACAATTCGTGCAACTGTAGGTGTCGTAAATAATGTTTATTTTGCAGTCAATTGTGATAACGTGTTAAGTAAGCGGGTAAAAATTCTGAAATCATCGTATGGGGGTCAACGTTTGTGACATTACATAATGAACAGTATCGGCATTGCACCTCCGTAGCGTAGCGGTCAGCATGCCTAGCTGCAGCCCCGGAGGTCCTGGGTTCGATTCCCGGCTCTACCACGAAATTTGAAAAAGTGGTATGAGGACTGGAACGGGGTCTCCTCAGCCTCGGGTGTTCCAAATGAGTAGAGGGGGTTCGATTCCCACCTCAGCCATCCTCGAAGTGGTTTTCCGTGGTTTCCCATTTCGTCTTCGGGCAAATGCCGGGATGGTACTGTCCCCGATAATCCGGATAGTAGGCTGTCAGATATCCGCCCCCTCAATCGGATTGCCAATAATCAATCGCACCGGCACAGCTACATCAATGAAATTGGCACTGACAGATACTACCGACATTAGAGCACAGTAGTTAACATTAAATTATTGTGGAACACACCAAAATATACGGGGGTTCATACTTACCTTTACTTACCTATTCAATTTAATCTCGGGTCTGGGTTTTCAACTGGATCACTTAATAGTATGCCCTCACAATAACCTCCACCACGATATTTAAAATGAACCAAGTCGGAAACAAGAAAATTTAAACTGCACAATAATTTATTTCACATAAAGAAAAAAATAATTTAACAAAATTTAACAACAGAATATACGTGGCAATCAGAAGCCATTGTCAATGCAACCATGTCCTCCTGTAGGACTTGTAGACTTCACATACAAAATTTCAGCTTTCTCTAGCTCAAAAGAACGTAATAATAACAACAATGCACATTGGAATGGATAAGAGAGCTGGGATGAGACATATAGCATTTGTTTCCTTTTTCATGAACTTCATATTTTATTTATAACCGCAAGGCTGCTATGTAGATGACCTTGGCCTCTATCATACAGTTATCTGGCCACCTGCGATACACCCTGCACCGTGTCGCATGCTTGCTTCGTCAAATGGACGCACCTGTTCAACCAATGTTAGCATATGCTAGTAACCTTAGAGCCTAGCTCCTTTTCAAAACACTTTAAATGTTCACATCTCAACTCAAATATTATCACGCAAATCTTTTAAATGCTCCGTTCAAATATCAATGGATTACTCTAATAATCCCAAATCTTGTTTAATTGTATAATCCAATTGTTGAACTAGCGTTGTTTAGAGTATAATAACAAAAACGCTTAATGTTTATAACAAAATGTTCATTAATTATTTATAACATTTTAAATTGTTTATAACATTGTCAAACGACAATTGAAAAATGTATACACGCCTCTATTAATCCCGTTCGTTTCAAATTATTATTAAAGATATTTACATAGTTATTTACATTATTTATATTATTTAAATTAGAAATACATTAAACCACACGTTTATCCGGTTGATAATTACTTAAATCGTGGTGATATAATCGACCAATGAAGGTTAGTTATATTTAAATTTTATATTCAGGTTTAATAAGATTTAATAATTATTATTATTTGTGACGGTAACCTCCATTCAAAATCTTTATCTCAAATTATTTAAACACTCTTGTTAATTTTAACAGTAACTTCGCATGAATAATATTCAATGGACCTGAACAATACACTCAGCGGAAAAATACCTCGCTCAAAACGCACAAAATTGCACCAAAATTGGCCCATAATTCATCATATATCTCATTATATATGGCATCAAAATCTTCCACAATACACACAAAAAAAAACTTCCACTTATAAATTCATCATCTTCCTCAATATTACTGTGGGAACCTCCTTCACTTATTACAGGGCATTATTCATCAGCGACTTTTACACGTCCACTGAACTAACGATTATACATCCATAGTTCCTCTTTAAAAATTCTTATATTCATCAATTGTATCGAAAATTGTTATTATATTTAACCTTCGTGGGTTTCATTCATGAAGCGATATGAAGTAAAAATTTGACAGTCACAAATAAATTTAATAGCAAATACGATTAGACACGCCTCCCTGGTCTATCAAAATTGAGATTAATATCATCAAAGTATCGCAGTATAAAAATACTATCTTCAATCAAAGTTCATCTAAACTGCATAAATAGTCGAATAGAATACAATTAGACTGTGGACTGCAAACATTATTGTTCCAATCTACAATTGAGAAAAACTCCTATCAAATGTTCATTACTATATTGTACTCAATAAATCGTACTCAAAATTCATATTTCATAAAATTGTCTATAATGCAATGGTATTTCAGAATTGACGATAAATGTCTATGTTGCAATCATGTTCATAAAATGACTAGTATTTCTAAGATCGTCGATAAAGTAGTAGATTTTAACGCTCTAAAATCTTTTTATCATTCTTCTTTCTTGAGGATGACAGAAAATTGGTCAAAGTAATTTACTGAAAAGAATTACTTTAATAAAATGACACGCTGTCTGAATTCAAATTTGCCATAGAAAATCGTTAACTTTACAGTCAAATCGTGACTACAAAAATATGCAAATTACTGAAAGAATATACACACATCAAAAAAAGTTTTGCATCACCTCGGTTCCAAGAGTTCCGGAACCTTTAAATACAAAGGGAATAGAGATCAACACAAACAACATTTCAGCTCGTTTTATTGCTCATGAGACCCACACATTGCATGTTGTACCATCATACAGCTAGACTTTCAGCATTTGTGGTCCAGATTGCAGTACACACCACTACCTCTAATACCCAGTAGCACGTCCTCTTGCATTGATGCATGCCTGTATTCGTCGTGGCATACTATCCACAAGTTCATCAAGACACTGTTGGTCCAAATTGTCCCACTCCTCAACGACAATTCGGCGTAAATCTCTCAGAGTGGTTGGTGGGTCAAGACGTCCATAAACAGCCCTTTTCAACATATCCCAGGCATGTTCGATAGGGTTCATGTCTGGCGAACATGCTGGCCACTGTAGTCGAGCGATGTCGTTATCTTGAAGGAACGCATTCACAAGATGTGCACGATGAGGTCGAGAATTGTCGTCCATGAAGACAAATGCCTCTCCAATATTCTGCCGATATGGGTGCACTATGGGTCGGAGGATGTGATTCAGGTATCGTAAAGCCGTTTCGGAGCCTTCCATGACCACCAGTGGCGTACGTCGGCCCCACATAATGCCACCCCAAAACATCAGGGAACCACCACCTTGCTGCACTCGCTGGACAGTGTGTCTAAGACGTTCAGCCTGACCAGGGTGCCTCCAAACACGTCTCCGACGATTGTCTGGTTGAAGGCATATGCGACACTCATCGGTGAAGAGAACGTGATGCCAATTCTGTGGGGTCCATTCAGCATGTTGTTGGGCCCATCTGTACCGCGCTGCATGGTGTCGGGGTTGCAAAGCTGGACCTCGCCATGGACGTCGGGAGTGAAGTTGCGCATCATGCAGCCTATTGCGCACAGTTTGAGTTGAAACACGACGTCCTGTGGCTGAACGAAACGCATTATTCAACATGGTGGCATTGCTGTCAGGGTTCCTCCGAGCGGCAATCCGTAAGTAGCGGTCATCCACTACAGTAGTAGCCCTTGGGCGGCCTGAGCGAGGCCTGTCATCGACAGTTCCTGTATCTCTGTACCTCCTCCATGTCCGAACAACATCGCTTTGGTTCACTCTGAGACGCCTGGAAACTTCCCTTGTTGAGAGCCCTTCTTGACACAAAGTAACAATGCGGACGCGATCGAACTGCGGTATTGACCTTCTAGGCATGGTAGAACTACAGACAACATGAGCAGCGTACCTTCGTCCTGGTGGAAAGACTGGAACTGATCGGCTGTCGTACCCCCTCCGTCTAATAGGCCCTGCTCATGCATGGTTGTTTACATCTTTGAGCAGTTTTAGTGACATCTATGAACAGTCAAAGGGACTGTATCTTTGATACAATATACACAGTCAACGTCTATATGCCGGAGATCTGGGAACCGAGGTGATGCAAAACTTTTTTTGATGTGTGTATATTATCAGTCTCAACTGATCCAAAATTATTTAAATATGCCAATGACATAATAATGTCTCATTAAATCGTAGAAAAAGGCATAAATCAGCAAAGTGTACAGAGTACAGAAATATCAAGCAAGAATATGGGGCAAAATATATGGGACAGAAAATATGGGAAAAATGGTTGCTCAGATATCGCTTAATAGCTCAAATAAATCAAGAAACGTTCACGACTACCTTATCTGTTGATTGAAGTTCTAGAGGAAAATTTCCAAAGAAGACTGCTGTTGGTTCCATTTCACCACCGTAAAGATGTGCTCCGACCTCGAACCTGGAACCTGCGCCCTCGGAGAATAGAACAGTTTTCTCCTCCGGAAATCGCACTGCTCCGTGTAGACGATAGACATCCTTCTGGCAAAACTCTTCTGTGTGAGCCGGGTCCACCCTGGCTTCTCTTGAAAGTTCCCTGAAGTTCTGGTAGAAATTCGCCATGAAGTTTATTGCAATTATTTCCGCAGAAATGTTCATAATTGTGGAGTATGAAGATATTTCCACTGCCATTTGATGTAATTCAGCGATGGATTACGATGCATGAGTGTAGTTAGATGTTCACTACATGCTCGCTTTTGTAGAATGACGATTAACGAAACTCCATGCTGCTATTTCACTCCATCGATATATGTCCCAATTGCATTAAAGTTTTAGTCTTCCATCTCCACTTCCGTTATAATAATAGTCGAAAGTACTGCCAGATTATATTGTTCCATTGTAGAATGTAGCGTTGTATCACCAAATGTAATCTTCAGTATCACGGTTGCAATACATGTGTCAGCCGTAGCGTAGAATGTGGTATTATAAAAGTGCTTCTCAGGTGTCGAGAAAATCACTTTTGTCTGCAGTCTTAAAATGCGAATATCTTCAAAAGTATAATAGTGAAAAGGTTCAACTTTCGTACACGCCTCAATATTGTAATGCACAATTGAATTAGCATAAATGCAGTAGCTAACTCTTGATAGATAATCTTGTAGAATCGTTTATGTGTGCGCTCCAACTTCGCCTAGTTTTAGTAACCGTAAAATTGCACTGCTGCACACTCAGTGCTTGTTCGATGCTGTGGGCTCTACCACACTTGCTAATGACGACTTGCTTCACTGAATAATACACACATCAAAAAAAGTTTTGCATCACCTCGGTTCCAAGAGTTCCGGAACCGTTCAATACAAAGGGAATAGAGATCAACACAAACAACATTTCAGCTCGTTTTATTGCTCATGAGACCCACACATTGCATGTTGTACCATCATACAGCTAGACTTTCAGCATTTGTGGTCCAGATTGCAGTACACACCACTTCCTCTAATACCCAGTAGCACGTCCTCTTGCATTGATGCATGCCTGTATTCGCCGTGGCATACTATCCACAAGTTCATCAAGACACTGTTGGTCCAAATTGTCCCACTCCTCAACGACAATTCGGCGTAAATCTCTCAGAGTGGTTGGTGGGTCAAGACGTCCATAAACAGCCCTTTTCAACATATCCCAGGCATGTTCGATAGGGTTCATGTCTGACGAACATGCTGGCCACTGTAGTCGAGCGATGTCGTTATCTTGAAGGAACGCATTCACAAGATGTGCACGATGAGGTCGAGAATTGTCGTCCATGAAGACAAATGCCTCTCCAATATTCTGCCGATATGGTTGCACTATGGGTCGGAGGATGTCATTCAGGTATCGTAAAGCCGTTTCGGAGCCTTCCATGACCACCAGTGGCGTACGTCGGCCCCACATAATGCCACCCCAAAACATCAGGGAACCACCACCTTGCTGCACTCGCTGGACAGTGTGTCTAAGACGTTCAGCCTGACCAGGGTGCCTCCAAACACGTCTCCGACGATTGTCTGGTTGAAGGCATATGCGACACTCATCGGTGAAGAGAACGTGATGCCAATTCCGTGGGGTCCATTCAGCATGTTGTTGGGCCCATCTGTACCGCGCTGCATGGTGTCGGGGTTGCAAAGCTGGACCTCGCCATGGACGTCGGGAGTGAAGTTGCGCATCATGCAGCCTATTGCGCACAGTTTGAGTTGAAACACGACGTCCTGTGGCTGAACGAAACGCATTCTTCAACATGGTGGCATTGCTGTCAGGGTTCCTCCGAGCGGCAATCCGTAAGTAGCGGTCATCCACTACAGTAGTAGCCCTTGGGCGGCCTGAGCGAGGCCTGTCATCGACAGTTCCTGTATCTCTGTACCTCCTCCATGTCCGAACAACATCGCTTTGGTTCACTCTGAGACGCCTGGAAACTTCCCTTGTTGAGAGCCCTTCTTGACACAAAGTAACAATGCGGACGCGATCGAACTGCGGTATTGACCTTCTAGGCATGGTAGAACTACAGACAACATGAGCAGCGTACCTTCGTCCTGGTGGAATGACTGGAACTGATCGGCTGTCGTACCCCCTCCGTCTAATAGGCCCTGCTCATGCATGGTTGTTTACATCTTTGAGCAGTTTTAGTGACATCTATGAACAGTCAAAGGGACTGTATCTTGGATACAATATACACAGTCAACGTCTATATGCCGGAGATCTGGGAACCGAGGTGATGCAAAACTTTTTTTGATGTGTGTATATACTTGTTCTATCGGAATTAAGAACTCGAAGTCTGCCAATATGAGAATGAGAAATGAGCCATGAGCTCTGAGACATGAGAACTGAGACATGAGAACTTCCTCTCTGCTGTGCAAGGCCTTTTATCAACTTCTTAAGGGGCGTATCCATCCCTACCATAGCTTGTTCCTCCGTCATTTCTAGATGTTCTAACTTTGGCTATACTTGACGGATTTTCAAATTTCAAAAACTCATAATCAATTTCTTCAAAATTCCAAATCAATGCCATAACTGAAAATAGATTTCCACAATTCTGCATGCCAAAAGTAATTAAATATGGTAATTTCAGTAATCTCCGTCTCCCTCCAAACTATCATTCATTGGTTCGAGCCTATCCTCCAATAGCGTAACTTCTTTCTCAGCACAATTCCTTGCTTCCCTGCGACTGCGTCGTAAATCTCAGATCCTTCTCGAACAAAATCATGACGTCACCAAGAATCTCAGCTCATCCAGCCTACTTGCATGAAGTCTGCGTCATCCGCGCCTACGTCATGAATATACACGTCACAACTATGACGGCCATAACTTTATTCATATATGCCAATACAGCCACCGTGGTCTCAGTATAATTCAATTTACGGGGGCAGTACCTTCTTCAAGGCCACGGCCGCCTCCTTCCCTCTTCCTTGTCTATCCATCCTGACCTTCCATTACCTTCCCTCATGAGGCCCCTGTTCGCTTTGCAGGTGAGGCCGCCTGGGCGAGGTGCCAATCACACCTCACCAGTTGTACCCCCTCCGATTAGATGTTCCCAGCTCTAGGACACTGCCCGTAGAGGCGGTAGTGGTGAGTTCCCTCGCTGAGTCCGTCGGTTCCACCAACCTGGAGGGTAAACGACTAAGGAAAGAAAAGAAAAGAAAATCGGCATTGCAAATACATTGGTATTATACACGGTCAGATGTATTCTATTATATGTATCGGTATACATTTATACATTGAAGGCCCAGTCTGTTCCGTTCATTGCACGTCTGTGAACCATCAGACCACTCCGTTCCTCGCAAGCAGTGACTCATGCTATGGGTATTGGTTGGAAATTACCAGGGTTACAAAAAAAAAAAAAAAAAGATACACAACACAATGCAAAGACTCACCGGTGGGATTCGATCCAGCGATCCCGCGCCTACGAAGCAGGGTTCTTACCATTGCACCACGCGCTCGTTGGATTCCTGTTAGCGTACAACGCACATAGACGCCGCACTGTAATTTCAATTAATTAATTTCTCAGAAACGGCTGAGAAGCGCACCTTACTACTTGCACCGGGTATACGTCTGGTCATACCCTACACGTGTACTAAAGATGGTTCGAATCGGTGATCCATGCATCGTATCCTCCACTTGTCAGTCCCCGAGCCACGGAATTTAACCCCGGGAGATTAAAATCCCTGATGGCTCAGACGGGAATCGAACACGGTTCACTTCGGGCCAAAGCCAAGCTCGCTAACCATTTAGCCACGGAGCCGGACTTCATGATGATGATCAAAGTGGTGATACGTTATTCATTTTAACATGGACGTGCTTCTTGTCTGGGAGTTCTATTTAGAATTAGCGTGGACAGTTTTGTGTGAACGTATTAGCGTGGATTAATTGCCGACTCCCAGTTACCATGCTAACAATTGCAGGCACACTTACCCCACTCATTGAGCCGTGTGACAGCGACAAATTTAAATAATAATAATAATAATAAGAGTAATTACGTTAAAGCGCTATACTAATGAAACTAGATTAATGGAAGAAAGGTAACGACCTTAATAGCCTGGCGCGTTAACTTAAATATCATGAGAAGACTAGTTGTTAATTCATTTCAGAGGCTTGAGTCATTTTGGTCATCAGACCCATGTGCTATGGTGGGTGTCCAATTTGTTTGTTTGTATGTCTACCCCTTATTATTGCTGTTTTCAACGGGGACGGGGATGAGATGCGTTGAAAGTCATTATGGCGAGTGCTTTCTATGGCCGGATGCCCTTCCTGACGCCAGCCTCATGAGAAGAGTTAATGAGAGACGAAATAAATGAATATGAATGAAACTGGGCAAGGATGTGGAATGAAGCGGCCGTGGCCTGTCAGAAGGTACCGTCCCAGCATTTGCCTGGAGTTGAAAATGGGATATCACGTAAAACCATTTCAAGGACGGCCGAAGGAGGGGCTCAAACCCACGTCCATCGAGTTCGCGGATAGCTTGGCCCCGTGGCCTGGCACTGCGCGGTAGCGAGCGTAGCGCTGTCGGTTCCTGTTGAATTTCATAAAGTGTACTTCGTGACTAGTAGTAGGCCTAAGTGAAATTGTAATAATTATTATTAGTCAAGGTGCCCCGGAACTTTAAATAACGCACAATTCCGATATTTTCCTGGAGAGAGCGCGGAAAAACTCGGGACATAATCACACTCAAGATGCTGTCTGTCAGAGCCGGGATTCAAATCGCCAACCTTCAGACTTGTCAGCTCTGCATTGCAGTTGAGGAGCGCAATCTAACGTACACGGCTACGATACGGAGTGTTAGATTAAGCGAGAAAAGGAGTATGGGTCGAGTAGGCTACGTATCACAGTGATATAAGCCGTCGTGGGTGACAGCTCAAAACCAATTAATGAGTCGGCTATGTTGCATAGTGGCTAGCATTCTTGGCTGACACCGCCGGGCCCGGGTTCTATTCCTGGCTCTGCCAAGAAATTAAATTCTGATCTGCGGGCTGGAACGGGGTACATTCAGCCTCATGAGGCAAAACTGAAAAGAGATGGGGTCGATTCCTATCTCCGCCAGCCTGTGGTTTTCCACTTTTACATCAGGAAAATGTCGGGATGGTACTAGACGTAAGGCCACGGCCGCTTCCTACCCAAATCCTACCTATACACACACAAATACACACACCAGTACAGTCATCACATAAACGCAGATTATCACGCAACTTCTAGATACACCCAAGAACACGGGGCTACAACAAGCCCAAGAGGCCGGCCGAGGACGAGATGGAAGGATAGGGGGATGAGAACGTTGCAGCATGTGGAACCAACAACAGTACTGGATGATGCAATGGATGTAAACGGAATTACATTTGTAACAAATACTTGAGATTGTGAATGGGACAATGATCCTTCCTGAGTGATTGAGTAGGATAGTGTTATGCAATGTTGTATATTTGATGTGTGATTTGTTTCTTTGCTTTCTGTCACAGGACTAAATGGCCTGCTAGGTACAATAAATAATGATGAATTGCATTTCGTGGTAGAGCGGGGGAACCAAACCTCGATCTCACGGGTGACAACTAAAAAGGCTGATCACTACACGACGAGGTGGTAACTTCAGTACTTGTCTTAACAACCAATGTTAGCTATCGTCTACTGCTCAAAGTACCTCGCGACCTTGATGAGTAGGGCTTCAATGAGTTGACAATGGATGGGAAGAGAGAAACATATTATAGTTTCATAAGTGGGATAACAGGTCAAAGAAACCAGTTGCATTATAGCCATGCGCGTTAATTCCCGCACCACGACTACAATGGAATTCTCGTCTTTAACGTACAGTAGTCATCGGCTGATTTTGAGCCAGACACCGGTGTAATTTTTCTCCTTAATCCTGGGTTATGGGCGTTTTGACTGATTTAAGATTTTTAATGTATAATTGGAAGGTGAATTTCAGAAATCAAAAGGTCACGTGCCGATGTAGAGGCTAGCGTTCTTGGCTGTCATAATTCTATAACTAAATACGAACATATAATAATTCTATGCAGGAAATTGGTAGGTGGAATGTACGACGAGTTCATATGATCGCACAGCAGGCAGAAACGAAGAAACTACACACATCAAAAAAAGTTTTGCATCACCTCGGTTCCCAGATCTCCGGCATATAGACGTTGACTGTGTATATTGTATCCAAGATACAGTCCCTTTGACTGTTCATAGATGTCACTAAAACTGCTCAAAGATGTAAACAACCATGCATGAGCAGGGCCTATTAGACGGAGGGGGTACGACAGCCGATCAGTTCCAGTCATTCCACCAGGACGAAGGTACGCTGCTCATGTTGTCTGTAGTTCTACCATGCCTAGAAGGTCAATACCGCAGTTCGATCGCGTCCGCATTGTTACTTTGTGTCAAGAAGGGCTCTCAACAAGGGAAGTTTCCAGGCGTCTCAGAGTGAACCAAAGCGATGTTGTTCGGACATGGAGGAGGTACAGAGATACAGGAACTGTCGATGACAGGCCTCGCTCAGGCCGCCCAAGGGCTACTACTGTAGTGGATGACCGCTACTTACGGATTGCCGCTCGGAGGAACCCTGACAGCAATGCCACCATGTTGAAGAATGCGTTTCGTTCAGCCACAGGACGTCGTGTTTCAACTCAAACTGTGCGCAATAGACTGTATGATGCGCAACTTCACTCCCGACGTCCATGGCGAGGTCCAGCTTTGCAATCCCGACACCATGCAGCGCGGTACAGATGGGCCCAACAACATGCTGAATGGACCCCACGGAATTGGCATCACGTTCTCTTCACCGATGAGTGTCGCATATGCCTTCAACCAGACAATCGTCGGAGACGTGTTTGGAGGCACCCTGGTCAGGCTGAACGTCTTAGACACACTGTCCAGCGAGTGCAGCAAGGTGGTGGTTCCCTGATGTTTTGGGGTGGCATTATGTGGGGCCGACGTACGCCACTGGTGGTCATGGAAGGCTCCGAAACGGCTTTACGATACCTGAATGACATCCTCCGACCCATAGTGCAACCATATCGGCAGAATATTGGAGAGGCATTTGTCTTCATGGACGACAATTCTCGACCTCATCGTGCACATCTTGTGAATGCGTTCCTTCAAGATAACGACATCGCTCGACTACAGTGGCCAGCATGTTCGCCAGACATGAACCCTATCGAACATGCCTGGGATATGTTGAAAAGGGCTGTTTATGGACGTCTTGACCCACCAACCACTCTGAGAGATTTACGCCGAATTGTCGTTGAGGAGTGGGACAATTTGGACCAACAGTGTCTTGATGAACTTGTGGATAGTATGCCACGGCGAATACAGGCATGCATCAATGCAAGAGGACGTGCTACTGGGTATTAGAGGTAGTGGTGTGTAGCCTACTGCAATCTGGACCACAAATGCTGAAAGTCTAGCTGTATGATGGTACAACATGCAATGTGTGGGTCTCATGAGCAATAAAACGAGCTGAAATGTTGTTTGTGTTGATCTCTATTCCCTTTGTATTTAACGGTTCCGGAACTCTTGGAACCGAGGTGATGCAAAACTTTTTTTGATGTGTGTATATGTGTAACTGATTAAGTCAAGGTTGGTTGCTATTGAATGCCATCACAATATCGCAGGTTATCACATAAATTTTTACACACACACAGTCAAATACACGGGGATATGGCGCAGATGATCTCGCTTTTCCACCCCTTAAAACAACAGCCCTTAAAATAAGCGATTATAACAACAACAACAACAACAACTATGACCTCCCGTGTTGCTGTCGCTGTCCACACGGTCGTGGTGCTTGATTTAACGAGCATGGCTATGCCACTGGACTAAAGAATTTGCTCATCACAGTCATATACGATGGCTGCTTTTTTTTTTTTTTTTTTTCAAGTTCTGATGGACTGTATAAAAATAACAAACTGATTACAGTACTAAATGTTTGCTATTTTATTTTTATGTCTCAACATAATCGTCAAAACGATTGTAACATTTGTCGTATCGTTACACCAGCTTTCCAATGCCCTCGGCAAAAAATTCTGCCGCCACTGAGGTGGGTATGTCAGGACAGTCTCCTGAAGTGTTTCCTTTTTGGCGAGGCATTGCCGCCCAACCATACCTTCAATTCTCGAAAAACGTGAAAATCATTCAGTGCTGGTTTGGACTAAACTGCAGATGGTACTTCACACTTGAATTCTTTGAAAGAGTCTATCGTAACGTTGGTTCAGTGCGGTCGTGAATTATTTTCACCTTTTTCGAGAATTGAAGGTATGGTTGGGCGGCAACATCTCGCCGAATAGGAAAAACTTCAGGAGACTCTCCAGACGTATCCACCTCAGTGGCGGCAGAATTCTTTGCCGAGGGCATTGGAAAGCTGGTGTAATGAAACGACAAATGTTACAATCGTTTTGGCGATTATGCTGAGACATAGGAATAAAACAAGCAAACATTTAGTAGTAAAATCAGTTTGGTATGTCAATCTGTTATTTTTATACAGTCCATCGGAACTTGAAAAAAAAAGCAGCCCACGTACTAATGTTTTAACAAATCTCTCGGACCTGTAGAATTCACTCTATTGACGAGTTAATAGTCAGACTGTGCTGTCTGTGATATCAGCCATGTAGTCTTTTGAAAGGTTCGATTGCATTGAATTGTAAAACCTTTCATTCAAATGTGAGGCAACGACTACTTTTATAACGTTAATCGTTTATTTCCAAACAGCTTTTGAGTTGATAATTAATCTTTTGTAGCCATTTCATTGTTCCTCCTACAAGCGTATCCTGTTCATCGGCTGTTTATTTGGTGCTCTATTAAAGATTCCAGCTCTACCATATATCGACTCTTAAATGAACCTCTCTGGCTCTATGGATCTAGTTACTCATTGTGTTTTTCTGTACGTCTGTATTGAACTCTCCCGCATCGTGTGCAATAGTCTTGTTTGCTCATGTGTGCTGTGTACCAGCATTGTCTGAGATTCGCTTTATTATTTGTTTATCTGTATAATTATGGAACTGCAGGGTGTCTAACCTAAACGTCATTAATTGGGCTGCATTTTTATTGTACGATGAATTAACCAAACATGCCCTAAAATGCATTCATGACCTAACGCTGAAGTTGGCCTATTAGAAGAAAAATTTCAGTCGGTAAAAACAAATTAGGCTATGTACAATTATTACATTAGGCTAGGAACAAGTGTTTATACAACCTGAAAGAAATATTACATTGAACGATATTTCTCAAAAAATAGCATGCTTTTATGCCATCGCCTCCCCAATTTTTGTAAATAAAAGCGAGTTATTTTGCCACGGTGGGTGAGTGGTTATCGTGTCGTACTACCAACCCCCAAGCTTGCAGGTTCGCTCCTGGCCGTGGTAAGTGATTCTTGAAAGGTGACAAAAATCACGGTACCGTACGCATGTCTTACGTTGTTGGCATGTTTAAAACAACATTTGAATTCAGTAGATCGTGTACATAATAGCAAACTTAATGTCGGGATTTTCCGCCAACACAAAAGGTTCTTCCTCTCTCTACTAGAAAGCGCTACAGTGTCAAAGAGCGTAGATATCTAACCTCGTTGACTTCAAAGCACTCCAAGGAGTGATAAAATTTGACATGTAAGCTGCTCTCTGGGCATCATTTAACAAAACTTGCACCCGGCAGCCGAGGCCATATGCTTTTATTATTATTTATTTTGAGATACATATCTTATGTAATACTTCTTTCAGGTTAGGGAGTATATAAATAGCCTACCTGTTTCCTGCCTAATGTAATTGGGCACAATGTGTGTTGACTGGAGAGTAATCTAAATCACTTAAAATGACCTTAAAACGATCTTAATATTTTCTTCTAGTGTTTCCATGGTGTGGAAGTAATATTCAGCATTTGGATTGGTAACCCAGTAGTCGAGGCTATATAGCGCTATAGATCATTTAACGATCCGACTCACCTTTGATTTCAAAGGTGGTGGTATACGTTTGTCACAAAGGACTCCCGTCACATCTCTCCATCTCATCCATGCTGATTTTATACTTGCTCACACGTGTTCATTTATGAAATCATTTTCCTGCATGCGACCAATCGCACTACTTATCCCGCAACTGGTGACGTGAAAACTTTGCATCTTAAAAGGTGCTGTAGCGTCAGAAATGTTACCACAAAAATTGATCACAAATGCCCATTATTTCAACTTCTAAAAACAATATACGGTACGTACATATTATGATAATTTACCCCATTTGGAGAGCAAACAGCGAAAGAGCAATATTATTTATGATCAAAGAATTCTAAAATATTGTAGGCTACTATTGATTTACTACTTCTGTATCTTCGACTTCTTCCTCTGAAGCACTATTTTTAAGGTCTCTGATCCTATGATTACACCAACATGTATAACTCACATTAATAAAATTACATAATACAGACGCCAAATGAAATAAGAAAACTTATGAAAAATTTTAAATAAATAGAACATCGTAACACAAATGGTGATGTGGTGTCATAAATGGCACTATATAATATATGAAGCAAGTTACTGAGATAACTACTATTCTTATATATGAATTGCAGCCAACGGCCATAGCAGGGTATTTGAACGCCCGTGGGCTCCCAACTAGGTCAATTTCAATTAGTTCCAACTTTGGCTACCAGATGGTATTGTCACTATCTTCTAGCGGCGAACTTTGTAACTGGATAGAGCGTTTCTAAACAGCCAAATATAACCTACAATAATTGTTGCTACACACGACCAATTGCAGAGGTAGGTTCTTTTATGTGAAATAAATCTATGACATGGGCCTGCCTGCTTTACTTCCTCCCAAAATGAAGGCAAACTGAAGGATTTAACGCTCTTAAAAATCCGACGACTTCTTCCGGGTTTGAACCCCTGATCTTGGGCATAGCAGTTCAGCATGCTACCGACTACGCCACCGAATCCTGTGAAAACTACTGTCTACGAAGCACACCTACTGTATCAGCCAGTTGGCGTTGAACTGAATGATAGCTACACGGGAGGTTAAGGTTTAGAATGGAATTTGGAGGGAGTGCTAAGGGTGTACAGCTTCACCGGTGTCTTAATAGATCCCATAAAACTGGTTAAACCACAACCTTCGAAAGGCCGTCAACGGGGTGAGAACCTATGGTACTTGCTGCAGTGGGATTGATCGTAGAGGGTACGGTAACTCGGCGCGCACACCCTCGAAGTAACAAATTCGCCCTCTCTAAAGTCTATTCGCCGAGTCGAGACAGTGCGCCTGGCTACCCGGACAGGGAAACACGCCCAGTTCACGTCATCGGCTTTGCCGGACAGGGGTAACCAAGAAGCTCCGAGATCATTAGTCATGCCGTAGCCCTAGAAAAAACAAGACTTGCTGCTCTTAGTGCTGTGCTGCACTGTATAATGTTACCTGTCATAAACAGTAAAGAACTTATTAATTAAGTAATTACACAAATTTCATAACCGAACAATAAATAAACCACGCTGTAGCAAGTAACCGATAAGTCAGCCCGCTTAACATGTAGGCTGTACACAGCACTGAAGTTGGGGTACGTTCAACAGGCACAGCTCTATGCACCCCTTGTAGGCAACCCTGCAATCACGTGTACAACTGTGTTTACGTCCACTATCTGGACTCGGCGGACAGACTTTAGCAATTGCCCAAATGCGTGCTGTTATCTGGTATGAATGGGCACGTGGGACGCGTATAGACCAGGTATGGTGAAGCGGTCATTTCTCAAATATGGGCGGGCGCTGGTGTTGCATGTTCAGTGAATGACTGCAGAATGTGAAGGACGAAGTTTGAAGTGGGCGTCCCTCCACATCCACGAATGTAAACAACATTGCTCGAGTACAGGACATGTTGTTAACGGACAGGCAGATACTGGTGGCAAACGTGGCGTCCACACTGCGTATTGGTTGTGCCCGGGCCCATCACATGCTCAATGCGCTCTCAGGACGTCACTTTCACACCAATGCTGAGGCGGAGCAGGTCGTGCGACAATTCCTTGCATCGCAGGGCTCCGATTTTTACCACAGTGGTTCCTTCTGATATCACTCTACGACAAGAAAGTGTGGGAAAATAGTGCAAAGTGTAGATTAAATGATGCCATGGTGTATGTCAGTTTGGTAATACAGGGTCCTTGGGGGGGGGGGGGAATGACGAGCATTATTTTCCGAACTTCCCTCGTAACAAATTTGGTCTCTTTAGGAAGGTTCCAAACAAATGAAAATGAAAATCCACAGCCTGCTTCCCGTCGACCGACCGGGTCAGGGAATTGAATGAATGAAGCCCCCAATCTAGCGGCGAGGATCTGAACTGTGCCGGCTACCGAAGCCTGTCGCACTCCTCTGAGGCAATGATGAAATGAATGACAGATGAAATGAAATGATAGTGGAGAGTGTTGCTGGAATTAAATGTTGATAGCGAAAACCGGAGTACCCGGACAAAAACCTGTCTGCCTCCGTTTTGTCCGGCACAGATCGCACATGGAATGACCGGGATTTGAACCACGGACCCAGCGGTGAGAGGCCGGCGTGCTGCCGCCTAAGCCACGGAGGCTTATGTTCCAAATGAATATGGGATGAAATACCATCACAGATATGATCTGGCCTACGTTTCCCCGAGACTGCGAAATGGACTTTGGTGGCATCCCCTTGTATTGATATCGCACCAGGAGATGGCAGATGGGTTTGAACTGTAGATGTCTTCCCACTCACTGCGTATCGCGCATTCCAAAAACATGATGGTCACTACTTTCTCCTCTCACTCAGCACATTCCTTCTTTCACTGGCTGCGTGTCGTCCGCTGCTATAACAACCATAGGCATGCTGAAAGCAGATATATTTAGGTTTGGAATAGGCGGCCCGCGCAAGCGTACTGCAAGACCCACACCCCGTCGCAGCGTGTTGAACTGCCATCTCCTGGCGCGATTACAAAAAGTCTACAGCAGCTAGAAGAACCGCTGAACTCATATCATTATTATTTAGTAAGAAATCTAAGTTAGAAACACGAATCAATCTTCCTTCACTATTAATTCGAGAAGTTGATGAAAGAGTAAAGTTGCAAGTCATATGGGGGATCCTTCTGCCACTCCTGTCGTTAATAACGTACTTTTAATCCCCTCCTCCATAAAGTTGGAGAACTTTGAACTTAAGCGGAGGAGACTGCTATTATAATCGAGTGTCTTAATGAAAGTTTCTAGACTTGCTTGGCTCAATAATATGTGTCGTTAACTTTGCTACATAAGCATTCAAGAAACGACTCCACCAAGTTATTGAGTTTGTTGTTGTTGATGCATATATAATATATGGCACAGGTGGCCAAATTATTATGAAAGATCGGAATAGAACCAAATTTATTGTTAATGGTTCACAGAATCTTCAACAATGTTTAGACTTCCAGTACTCTGATGAAGATAATGTGTTTTAGTGGCATCCTAACCAGATCAGTCTTCGCCGCCAGGCGATGATTTGCTGTGAAATAATTCCTTTCTGTTCGTATGCCATACACTACTCGTAACAATATAAAATACAACGACAGGTTTAATTTTAGGCCTATGTAAGTTCCGACAGTAGACGTTTTGCTTTCTTACAGATTGGTATTTAAATGTTTATTGCCCAATAGAAAATAAAATAAGATAAAAGTGCGTTAAATTTAAATGCGTAAAAATGCGTAAATGCATATTATGATGTTGGTTCGTAAAATATCTCTTGTTGCAAATTTGGTGAATACATGACAATATACAACCAAGAAGGATCTTGCAACAGAGACTCGGATTCAAATAAAATCCTCCACTTTTATGCACCGTATCTTAATTTGCAATTAAGAATTTGGTTTTATTGAACTTTGCCATAATAATTTGACCACGTTTATATCAGCAAATTAACCTATACCATTAAGCATGTGTTTTACTCATGGCGTTAAATTCAGCGTTGAGAAACAATTTATTCAGTACTGCTGTCGTTGCAATCAGGATTTCCTTGTGGGAAGGATTGCCTACCCCTCATGCATTTGAATGTGACATCCAACGCCGTGACACCGATGTCTTGTGTCTGATTCAAGCCTAATTGAATTGAAGAGCGTCTCTTGGAGTTTACACCCACGACGTCTGTAGGTTGAACTTTGTACATGCTTAGGCTACAAATTAATCTTATCACTGATTTCAATTTAAATTCCCTCATGTAACAAGAGGATAATTTTCCCTTTCATTGGATGTATTCTGGAATATTAAGTAAAATATAACAGTGTATCCATGTTCTGGAATAATAATAATAATAATAACCGACAGCGGTGGTTAGGCTCGCTAACGAGCAGCGTTAGATCATGGGGCCAAGCTCTCTGCTGACTCGGTAGACGCGTGGGTTCGAGCCCCACCATCGGCCGTCCTTAAAATGGTTTTCCGTGGTTTCCCTTTTACAACACCAGGCAAATGCTGGGACGGTACCTTCCGACAGGCCACGGCCGCTTTCTTCAACATCCTTGCCCAGTTTAATTCATCTTCATTCATTTCTCATGAACTACTCTCATGAGGTTGGCGTCAGGAAGGGCATCTGGCCGTAAAAAACATCCGCCACGTACAATTTCATCGCATCTCATCCCCAACCCCGTTGAAAACGGGAATAATAAGAGGTAGACATACAACAATAATAATAATAACAATAGTTTCCTTTTTTCTTTTGTTCCCTAATAACTACACCCATCCACGCTGCCTGAGAAAGGTTTACCAATACCTACGGGGAGTGATAATAACACCTGCTGAAATTTACAATATAATCCTCATAATTTCAGTTGTTGTTGTTGTTGTTGTTTCATTTGAGGGGCTTCTACTTCGTAGTTATCCCTTGTGCTTGGGTGTGTGTGCTAAAATTTAAAAACAGTCTGATAACCTGTGTAATTGTGCTGCCTGTAGTAGCGTGTGTATTTGTAATTCAGGTGGTGGATTGGAAAGGAAGCAGCCGTGGCCTTACGATAGGAACCATGCCAGAATTTGCCTGGAATAGAATTGAGGAGACCACGGAATACCACTTAGAGGATGGCTGAGGTGAAAATCGAACCCGCCTCTTCTCAGTTTTGCAATCACGAGACTGGGTGTATAGCGTTCCAGCCCTCAGACCAGAATTAAATTTCTTGACAGAGCCGGGAATCGAACTCGGAAATCCGGGAAGATAACTTCTTCATTAGAAAGAAAGTTGCAGATTGGAGGGATAAACCTGGAAAACATGCGAAACCGTGAAACGTCTCAACGGATGAACCATAGAGGATAAGCGATACGTTGGAGGGTCGGCAGTTTTTGTACTCGTAGCCCATAGATGGCTGTATCAGTTACTTCAGAATAATAATCATAGTAATAATAGACGAATAATAGTAGTAATAACTGATTTTGTGGCCTTTATTTTCCCTGCTTCTCTCAGCCTACAACAGAAATGAGTACCAGGGTAATTCCTGGGTTCAAAGGCAGCGACGTATGAAGTTGACAAATCCATTCCATCTAGAGCCGATGTCACGAACGGACCTTCCACTGCTTCATGGACCTCAATGGCCTGTACGGCGTTGGCTTAGGTATTTTATTGTTGCTTCTACGAAGACAGTTATGAGTTGAGATGAATGCAAGTGATTTTTACGGCTACATGTCCTTTTTTGACTATAACCACATCAGAGGTGGTACAGGTGATACTTGTGATTGGTCGTCTGCAACCCGCTCATCACAAGAATTTAAAGGAGATGAAGTGAATGGAAATAAGTATAAGTGACCTTGGAGTTTGGATGGAGTTAGTGTGGCGTGGCAGAAGGTGCTATCCTGACATTTTCTTGGAAAATCATTTCAAGCGCAGCCAACCTACTTTTCTATTATTAGAATCTTTTCAGTTGGTCAACACATGTGTGGCCAAATTAGATTGGGCGAATAATTACAATTAATTTCTTAGTGCCTGAAATAAATAAATAAACAAATCATGTAATTATGCAAAACCTTATATTAATAGATTACCTATATAGAGTACATTGAAGTCATAGTGTTGCCTGATTGACAATTTATTTGTATGTTTTTAGTCGGTCAACACTAAATAATTCAGCCTCTTCTGCGATTCATAATAAATATTTTTTAATCACATGTAATTTTTTTCAGGTTGTTTTTCGAAGTTCCCATTTACGGTTATTTTGTGTCGTCTGACTGAAAAGTTCCAATATCAATATTGATTTCATAGGTAATGGCTTCTGACATTTCAACAACCTACTCTTCTCTGGATTACGTAGATAGCCTAATTCTGATGCCTTGCGCGTTTTCGTGTTGAAATGATCCAAATGGTGGTAGTAATGTTCTAATAGCGGCTCTGAGTTTCTATATGCAAGATAGCGGGTTCAAACCCGGCCGAAGCCGTCGGATTTTTTAAGGGCGTTAAAATCCCTCAGTATGCCTTCCTTCGGAGGGGAAGTAAAGCCAGCGGTCCCATGTCATAGATTTATGGGATGTTAAAGAACCTTCCACTAATTACACCTGTGTGTAGCTAAATTGTATAGGTTAAGAATGTTAACAACGCTCTTAGGTTCCTACGTTCGTTGCCAAGTGCCGACTGCGGTGGCGTCTAGTTGCTAAGTTCTGAACTAGGCCTAGTAGTCGTTGACGGTGGCGTTTGGTGGCAAAAGAAGAAACTATTTGAAAAATTCAAAAGTTGCAGTCCTTACTTGAATTAAAAATCAGATACACACACTAATAGTCATCACAATTAACACCGGTTATCAGACAGATTCTACACACACCCAAAGTACACGGGGCTACATGACCGCGTTGTCGCAGCCTCTAAACCGAGGAACCAACCAACCAATATTCTATTAATTGATCTTTGGAGGCAGATATTTTATTAAAGACGTAGAGAAACAAAAATGAAAACAAGTAGTTCCGTAAAGAACTATACAGCCTATTTTCATATATCCTGCTCATGTTAATTGCCTCTATCAACATACAAAATTTCAGTTTAATTGCTGTAACAGATTCGTAGATATTGAGAACCGTCTAAATATTTCAGATTGTCGCCAGGTTGGATTTTTATTTTTGTACTATTACATTAAGATTATTTTGTACGTGTGGTATTCAAACTTCAATCGCATGATTAGAACACAAGAAGTAAAAACGAGATTTTAAAATTACGCACAGCAGCCATCTTGTGATTATGCAAACAATTGACATAAATTAGATGCCAGTGGATCAACATTTGTATAAGCATTTAACGTGCAACGTTTCACAGCACTCGGATAGTTAATTCGCGAGAATCGTCCATTTAAATATTTATATTTCGCGTCGCCGCCATGTTGGATTTGTGCTCACCAGGTTAATGAAAGTCCTATAGGTGAACATATGTTCATAGTCTCTATGAACATTAAAAAAATCAGTTTGGTTGCTGTAAAAGATTCATAGATATTGAGAACCGTCTAAATATTTCGGAAGCTCGCCATTTAGGATTGTTATATGTATAGGCCATAGAATTATGTACCATTCAAGGACAATTATTGCCTAGGTTCATTATTCAATCGATCGCATGATTACGACACAAGAAATAAAAACTTAATTTAAAAATTTCGCACAGCCGCCATATTGAGGTTATGTAAACAATTGATTTAAATTAGATGGCAGTGCATTAGAATCTGCAAAATCATTTACTGTACCACATTTCACTGCGCTCAGAGAGTTAAATCACGAGAAAAGTCTATTAAAATATTTCAAATTCGCTTGGTCGCCATGTTCGTTTTTTACTTTACAATTTTATGAAGTATACATAGATAAACTTGTACTAGTACCCTTTAACACCGTACAAAATTTCAGGGTAATATCTGTAATAGTTTCGGAGATATAGAATGTCAGTGAAATATTTCGCACAGCCGCCATTTTGAGGTTATGTAAACAATTGAACTAAATTAGACTCCATTGCATTACAATGTGTATAAACACTTGCTGTACCTAGTTTCATTACGTTTGGAAGGTTAAATCGTGAGAAAAGTCTATTTAAAGTCTCAACTTCGCTTGGTCGCCATGTTCGTTTTCTACTTTACAAGTTTATGAAATATACATAGGTAAACTTATATCAGTACCCTTTATCACCGTACTAAATTGCAGGGTGATATCTGTAATAGTTTCGGAGATATAGAATGTCAGTGAAATATTTCGTACAGCCGCCATTTTGAAGTTATGTAAACAATTGAACTAAATTAGACTCCAGTGCATTACAATGTGTATAAACATTTGCTGTACCAAGTTTCATTACGTGTGGATAGTTAAATCGCGAGAAAAGTCTATTTAAAAGTCTCAACTTCGCTTGACCGCCATGTTGGTTTTGTAGTCACCAGGTTTTTGAAAGTCTCATAGGTGAACGTCTAGTAGTACTCTTTATCACCGTACACAATTTCAGGGCGATATCGGTAATAGTTTCGGAGATATTGAATGCTAGTGAAATATTTCGCACAGCCGCCATTTTGCATTGGTGAGACGTAACAAAATTTGAAGAGCACGGTCGAGGTCGCCGGGAATAGTGCTATGAACATACCGAGTTTCATTGAAATCGCTCCAGCCGTTTAGATTTTATTAGGGGGGGACACACACACGAATCACACACACACACACACACACACACGCACACACACACGGACAAAAGGTGATCTCATAAGCCTATTTTTTCAAAATTGAAAATAGGCTAAAAATATTGGGGAAAAACCTTGATCCAGTCTGCTCAGATGGAATCTGAATGGAACGGAAGTTTGAAAAGAACACTGACACCTTCAGGAAAAGGCGATTGAAGTTCTACGGCCGGCCACATTCTCAGAATGAACAGTGACAGGCTCACCAAAAGGATTCTCAACCTTGCTCTTCCAATGAAAGTCAAGAACAACTGGCTCAGTGAAATATAACCGACAGTAGTGGCTCAGCTGGCTAAAGCGCAGCGTTAGGTCATGGGACCAAGCTCTCTGCTGACTCGGTAGACGTGTGGGTTTGAGCCCCACCGTCGGCCGTCCTTGAAATGGTTTTCCGTGGTTTCCCATTTTCAACTCCAGGCAAATGCTGGGACGGTACCTTCTGATAGGCCACGGCCGATTCCTTCCACATCCTTGTCCAGATTCATTCATCTTCATCCATTCCATCTCTCATCCCGACGAGCAGGTCTCCCACGGGCGTCGAATAGAAAGACCTGCACTCGGCCTCTGAGGAGGCCACACGAAAAAGAAAGAAAAAAGTGAAATATAAAATAACCTTCAAGAAATTTGCATCACAGAGGAAATTATACAAGATCGACTCCAGTTCACTACAGTAATTAACAACCTTTAGTTTGCTGAGAAGATTAATACCAATAAATCATGGACTAAAGAGCTGAAGAAGATTTTCAGTGCCAGATGAAGAGACTTTGGGAGAAGAAAAAATCAACATCATCAGCTAAATAAGTTCTATTACGCTCTAAAGGACGGCATGACGATGTAAAAATATTAATACTAATTATCTTCTTCTTCGTCATCTTCCTATGAAGTGTTAGAACAGGTGGCCTGTTACGGTCTCGATCCATCTCTTCATAGGGCGACCTACATCTCATCTAGCTCTAGGTTGGTATTTGAGTATTCGTCTGGTGATCCGGCCGGTCTTCATACGTAGTAGATGGTCCTTCCTAGCTGATCTGTAGTTCTATACTGTGTTGATAATTGGTTTTACTTTTATTTCTTTAAGGATAACCTCAGATCTTTTCCAATCCCATAGTGTGTATCCGGCTGTTCTCCTCATGAACCGCATCTCGGCACTCGTTAGTCTCCTTTCAACCCCTTTGCGAAGGGTCCAAGCTTTGCTGCCATATAGAAGGGTAGGTTTGGCTAGAATGTTGTATAGTTTGAGTCGTGTGTGCCTCTGGACTAAAAATGGCCTGAAGATGTTATTTATTAGTCCTGTAACCTTAGTGAAGTTGATGATTTTGTGCTGCATATCGGTTTCTTGGATGTAACTGAGGTTATAGCCGAGATATTTGAATGTTTATACCTGCTCAAGGGTTGTATTTTCTATTGCGATTTTTGTTCTCTCGTGGTTTTTCCCGATGAAGGCCAAAACTTAAGTTATGGTAAGGGATATCTCCATGTTGTAATTTCTTGCTGTTGTGAGATGATTATGATACTGATCTCTGTAAATCACCTTCAGATTCTGCAAGGAGTACCAAGTCATCTGCAAACAATAGAGAGTCTATATATGAGGTTGTCTATGCGATTTTTTCTCTATTCACTGATGATTTTATTTATATATAATTATGTTGAACAGAAGTGGTGAGAGACAACAGCCTTGTCTAACTCCCTGATAATGGGTTTCCATTCTGTCTGCTGTTGTCAAATTCTGACAGCAATCACATTTTGACTGTAGATATTTTGAATTGCTTTCATTATATGTGATGGGTAATAGGCTACTTTCTGCTGAAATGTTCCAAATAATAATAATAATAATAATAACATCAGGATCATCACGTAATACGTTGTGTGTCTGATATGATTGTAATTTGCTGTTCTTCTAATGGTAAAATAATGATTTGTTGGATGTTGTTCATTGCCTTCATAACGGAACATTTACTAAGTCTTGCTTTGCGCTCATCTATATACGCGTTTATGAAATAGCTGAGCAACGAGATATGGGGTATATCTCATCAATGATGGATTGACACCAGGAGAGGGAAACAAATCAGCCCAATTAATCTCCTTTGTGATCGCAAGAGCATAGACAAGTACTGTATATTAAGTCAAGCTCCAAGACTGCAACGGGGAGTTATAATGTGGTGATTCAGGGCTCGAATCCCGGTGCTGGCGTACTCCCACTGATCTATTGTTTTTCGAAAATTGAGCTTTTTCTTCCTAGACGAGACTTCTCTTAATGGTTGGTTTTTAAAAACTTCTGTAAGTGTTATATAAAACACTATTGAAGTATTAGAAGCCATTTTTCAGTGTTGCCTAATAGAAAGCTTTCCAGTCGGCCAACACATTTTTTTTTGTTTCCTTATGTACGCAAACCTAAATGTGGTTTTTATCCATATGGTTTTTGCTTGTTTAGATGAAATGACCACTGATTGTTTTTTTCTGGTTAGTTTTTATCCGTACATATTTCGGAGTTAAATTTAATTCTAAACACTTTTTGATGAACCAAATATTGACCGACTGAAAAGTTTTCTACAATATGAGACGCACCACGTGACGTAGCTGTGTGCGTAAATTAACTCACCACGCGCACGAGGGATAAGTTGCAGCATGTCAGGAGGTTGGAGGTTTGAATCCAGCGATAATAGCTGCTAGCCTGAGTGTTTTTTCCTGGGGTTTTCCAAACTCCCTCCACATAAATGCCAGGATAGTACCTTATTTCCTATCCCAGGTCCCAGGGCTAGATTACCACGATGTTGCAATTCCCCCTAAAGAATCAAAAACAACTATCACAATACGGCTGCTGATAGCTCCTATACTTGTTACAATCCGATGAGATTTTCGTGGTAGGTAATGAAAATCAAGCAACACTAGCACTTGCATATTTATTCCACATGGATGGGTGGGGAGGGATGCACTGGGATGCGGGTCCAGAGGGGATGCCAACCATTAGGGGTGGATCCTTATCCAAAATATAGTAAAATAATAATAAGTAGGGGACCTGTGTGAGAAATCTCGCATGTTCATTAACTGCACTTAAACATACTTATTAAATAAATTGTCAATATTTATGATATCAGAGTGTAATTCATCACTGTTGCGAGTATTTTTTCAATGCACAATGGGTTGTATTCCGGTATAATCCATAGGGCCACGTCTGGGTGGAACAAATGGCGCGAACCAACAGGAGTTTTATGTGATCCGAAAATACCCATAAGAACGATTTGGAAAGTTTATAAAACTGCCGTAAGACCAATCTACTCTATGGTAGTGAAACATGGGCTACTACAAAGGCACATGAGCAAAAGCTCATGCGTGTGTTACGTTGGGCAGGTGAAGTTACTCTCAAAGATAACATCCGTAATGAACATGTGCGGGGCAGTTTCAAAGTAGCGCCTATAACAGAGAAACTTTTAGAAACCAGGCTAAGGTGGTATGGACATGTTATACGAAGACCGGAGAATCATGTAGTGAGGAAGTGCCTTTCCATGACTACGCAAAAGAGAGGGAGTAGTAGACCTCAAACAACATGGATGACGAATGTGCAGAGGGACATGAGAGCATTGGGCCTATCTGCTGATGATGCTTTCCAAAGAAATGAGTGGCGCCTCAGGATTAAGAAAGCCGACCCCGCGTAACGGGAAAAGGCGACGAGGAAGAAGAAGAATGGGTTGTGTGCCCCCCATGTGTACAGACTATCTGCACGGATCTAGTGCTATGCGGGCTGGACGTGACACAGTTCTGCTAGGGGCTATAGTTTTGTTTATTTGTTTCAACACACTTTTTAAACAAATAAATATATTTCCGTTGACGTATCAAGAAATGCAAGATTTTTTCCTGTACTATTGAGATGATTTGGAAGATTTTTGTACAAACCACACCTTCTAACTCCGCCTGGTTTAGGAGCTTGAGTTTTGTGCAACATACACCTTAGCGTATTATATTATAAGATTATATAATAAGATGGTGCATGGGTACTTGGAATGGCATTAGAGTGGTGCTCACAGGGTCAAAAAGCTTTAGAACACCTGATTTATTGGATGATGATCTCCATGGATGGCAGAAACCCTTTGGACCAGCCTGAATCCGTGTCTGGTTGCAGACCACTTGTTAACCTATAAACGAGCCCGATAATAAGTACTGTGTGTGCCTCCATGGACCATACGCATGAAGAGCGGAACACCGGTCACACAAAGAAAGTAACTGTCTCTTGTCATTGCATTGTAACCGCGCTCCAATAAACGTAAAAAGTGGTCACCACTCGCAAGTTACACCACGCTTTCACTGAAATACGCACCAATTCAAGGATTGTATTTAAGAACTATTAAGGAGATATTTTACTCATAGCTCTGGAACTTTCACGGCTATTAACAAGTGTGTTAGATATCTTGATCCACGGCCGATTTCCTTCCAAAATCTCTTCCCTGACTCATCCAGAAAATAAAATAAATTGCCATTGGCTGCATTGTTACATTTTTTTGAAACATTGAACATATCAGCAGGTTTATAATCATGATGGGAACACTGTCATGTTTGGGCTTACGAAAATTAATCTGAAAATTTATCTGTAGGCCTATGTGTGCCAATTTTGGAAAAGCTCACATGCATAGGCTAACTTCTGAGATATCCCACATAGAGCTCAAATTTCAATTGTGATGTTTCTGAAGGTGGTAGCATTTTCAAATATGGCCATGCGATGACCTGGTATACACCTTTGCTCACACCAAATTTGGTTTTGATAGCTGCAGCCATTTTAGAGTTGATAGGGGTGACTACGTTTTCATCATTATGCAAAATGTGACAAGTGGGCCAAAATATATTGAGGATATTATGTCGCGGTGTTGGTAGCGATTCACGTAACTCACCACAAATAGTTTATAAGAAAAAAGAATATTATATACTAGTTTGTTTATCCAGTGTTGCCCTTGGCGTCTTAATATCGTCTCTTAAGAATTAATACCGCACATCTAAAAATGCTCTTCTTTTCCAATAGTTTTCTCATGATTGGTCAGGTCTCCCAGCCGTATGTGGATGTGCCATCCAACAGTACAACTTTCGTGAGGTTCACTTTCCTGTGTGTAACCATAAAGAAAAATGAGCTTTAATTTCATTGTATTAGCTTTTGAAGATACGAGTGCCGGTGGTCGAGGTGGGAACTATTCTTTGTTTACTTGTGCCATGCTGTCAGTCTGCTTGGTTGACAGGTAGAGTCGCGCAGGACGGAAATAACTCACGTCCAGTAGCCTTTCATCGCTTTACCTTCCGTGGTGACATGAGCTTCTATTAAGTTTAGCTGTGCTATTGTAACACACCATTCTTAATTCTTCCATTATTATTATTGTTTCCATTCACAATTCACAACATAATTAGTTTCTAACACCAGTAGTGCGCGCAATGCTGCTTGCCTTAGGTAAAGACTGCACTCTGTCATCGATGTGTCCCCGTGCTAGTTCTTCAAGGCTCTAGCTGCTATTATCAACAAACGCTGGTGCAGCCAAGTTCATCGGCTGTCTTGTATTGAAAGGTTAATAATGTAGAAACGTTTATTTCCGTGTAGTTATGTACTCCTACAGTACAGTATATTTAAGGTTGATCTTTCCTTATGCTAGTTTACAGGAAAGTGAAACAAACGTGAATTGTTCTGTCAGAAAGCACATGTACAGACGGTTGGGAGGCGTGACTAATCATAAGGAAACTATTGGATAAGAAGAGCAATTTTAGATACGTGGTATTAATCTTAAGGGACGATACGTAATAGAAGGAAGCGTGTCACTTGTGCTTTCACTTTTCTTCCAATTGAGTTAAAAATATAGTTGTCCATGTCTCTAATGCTGCTCAAGTGGATGATCAACTTTTTCTCAGCTTAGTTCGACAGTGTTGTACAATAACATGGAGCAGAGTGTAACAGCATAGTATACTGATATATACTGTATATGTAATTAATGCAGTACAGTATTAGTGCTTTATTATTTTATTGAATTTCATTGTGATTAAGGGAAAACTTGATCGTGTACTGAAGAGTCAAATTTGCATGTATTTTCTGCTAAATGCTAGGGATTGAATTTCATAAATTCATCTTCATTTAATAGAAAGCTATTTAACAAATTAAATAATTTCATATGTGGCTTGTTTTGTTCTCACTTAACTTAATTTCGTATATATCGTTTCGCGGTTAACATGTAAAGATGCTGTGGTCATTTAGCCCTGTGTACTTGAGTTAGATGTAGAATTTGTCTGATAACCTGTGTTATTGTAGTGTCTGAAGTAGTGTGTATATTTGTAATTTTAGGTGTGGATTGGGACGGAGACAGCCGTGGCCTTCAGTTAAGAACCCTCCAGGCATTTGCCTGCAGTAAAAGTGAGAACCCACGGAAAATCAATTCCAATACGACTGAGGTGGGAATCGAAACCACCTCTTCTTAGTTATTGCCTCACGAGGCTGAGTGTACCTGGTTCCATCCCTCAGATCAGAATTAAATTTCTTGGCAGAACCGGGAATCGAACCCCGTCATAGCCAAGGATGTTTGCCATGAGGTGGATATCCTACTTGAAAGTACAAGCAAAGCTTTCGCCATTCTGTGATTACCATAAGACAATGTTTACCTTACAAATTGAATTTCTACTTTAGGCACTGATTTATAGGTTTTTCAAATTTAATTCACGGGAATGGATTATTAGGTACTTTTGTCATTTTAGTTTTGTTTATTTGAGTAACCGCAACACCTGTAAGACTGTACACGTTAAGTGAGGTAAGACAAGACAGAGCATCCGCTGAGGCCTTGCGTGAGTTGTTCACATCCATTAACACAAACAAAAAACAGCTCCTTCTCCACAGTATCAAATAACGGATATTCTTGGTGGATGTGTCCGTGTCCACGACCGATATTTACAGTACGTTATGAAATGGCAGATTCCCTTTACTGATAGAACTAAACTAAACATCCTAAGAGGATTATTCACAATAAAGGAAGATGGATCGCCCGAATGGGCATTAATTTTCACTATATTTACCGTTAGTTGGTTATTGAGGTTTTAAGGGGTGGAACTACGAGGTCATCTGCCCCTATATATTCACTAAGTGGCTTTGTTCTTTGGCGGCATGTAGTTATAGCTAGAGCCCTGCACGGATAAACAAAATGTTATCCGCATCCGCACGATTGTTATCCGCATCCGCCCCGCATCCGCACGATTGTTATCCGCATTCGCATCCGCACGATTGTTATCGGCATCTGCCCCGCAACCACACGATTGTTATCCGCATTCGCATCCGCACGATTGTTATCCGCATCTGCCCCAAAACCGCACGATTTTATCCGTATCCTCACGTTTGTTATCCAAATCCGCTGACATTACATTTATATTTTTATTATTTTATTAGATACAGTATTAAAGCAACACATAGCGCAGGTATAAAGAATTTCTTTTTGGGCAAAAGTCAACGATTGAGGGTATTTCTATGATTGTTTTCTCTCACTTCTCTATTGTTACGGCTGCGCGGTTGCTTCATCACCTCGCCGCGTGATTCACAGGCCGCCCCGGGCTACCCCTGCCCCTGTGTTAACCAGCGGTTTGCCCTACAAGAAGACAGGCAGTAACAAAGAGACTGTCTCGAAACTTCGTGGCCCACCCGGTAATGGAATTCTCGAGTAACCGTGAATCCTGGTCTGCTCTGGAAACAACCATTGAGTCACCAGCCCCGCTATATAAAGCGACCTGGCCAGCGAGGGACTGACTGAGTTTTGAGGAGTGTGTTTATACCTGTGCGATAGTGGTATTACGGGGACGTGTGAATTGCGAAACAGTGTGTAATATTCAAGAACAGTGAGTGACAGACTGTGGCTTGTGAACTTGAGGAAGAGTTGTGATTATTTCTAGAGGACGGGTCTAATTAGTGGAGGATTAGCTTCTTGTGAAGTGAAAGGGGTGAGTGTTCTCCGCAAGGAGCAAATTTGAGTAAGACTGCTAATATTGTTTCTATCTGCTTATTGTGTGGTGTATCTTTCTAGACCTGCAGTAAAGCTAATATTTCTTTAAAGGACCATTTGGTTGTGCTTTACCTACTTTGATCCAGCTAACGAACGTGCTACAGGGGGGGGGGTAGTACGTAACACTATTATTCTCATACAATTCAAGCTAAAGCAAATAGGGAAATACAAAAAAAACGTGAAAGGCGCAGATCTTAGTAAAAACAAAGATTATTTTGAAAAAATCCAGTTCAACATTGCATCCTAAAAACCATCCGCAAATTTACTCTAAACGTTATCCGCAGCTTATTCGCTATCCACACAGCTATGCAAACTATATCCGCAAGGCGAACAATTTTGCGGATATCCGCGGGTTTATCCGCGCAGGACTTTAGTTATAGCCTATGGTACTTTGTACACCTTTCGTTGTATACACATACAGTACATACTCGGGCTATGGAAAGATCTGGTTAAGCGGTTCTTTCTGTTAATTCATTTAGGGGCTTTGCGTCATCATGATAATTTGACCCCGTGTACTTAAGTGTGTGTGTTGATCTTGTCTGATAACCTGTGTTATTGTGTGTGTAATTGTACTGCAGGTGAGGATTAGGAAGTAGGCGGCCGTGGCATTAAATTAGGAACGATCCGGATATTTGCATGGAGTAGACGTGGGAAACCAGGTAAAATTTATTCCAGGATTGCCGGGATGGGAATCAAACCCACCTCTTCTCAGTTTAGGGACAGATGACCTCGCTGTTCGGCCCCTTACTTGTATGTGTGTACATTGCATTCATAACACTTATATTGTTTTAACATTAATAAATAAACTAGGAATCGAAATTTTAGAAAAAGCAGCTAAAATTGTGTGCAGGGGTGAATATATGCAACCTATTTGCAAACTATTGGGCTGATGACCTAGGGATATCTGTTCACCGGGCGGAACACGGCATCGCCTGCAACTGAAACTAGACGTTACTTCTGCCATCATAGTGAAACATTTCGAAATGACAACAGTCTTATGTTTCTTCCATGTATTTAAACTACTATGTACTCCAATGGCACCAAGAGCGCTAACGTGCTAGCTCATGCATCACTGGCATCGGGAGAGGGTGGGTTCGAATCCCACCTCAGCCGTCTTGAAAATGGTTTTCGTGGTTTCCCATTTTCACCACCAGGCTATCGCCAGGTTGGTTCCTTTCAACTGGTCCACGGCTGACTTTCTTCCATAATACCTTCCCTGGCCCTTCTTTAATTAAACCCAAGTTAGCGGGTAACTGGGCGATCGACCTGTCACCATCCCCAGTTGTATCTGCTAACAAAGTGTGTTCAGCTCCCAAACACCGTCCTTGCAACGGTAGAGGAATGATCCCTGCAGAGTCCGTGGATGAATCCGAGCTGGGAGGATGTTGTTGTTTGAGTCTTCAGTGTATTGACTGGTTTGATGCAGCTGTCCATGGCTCCCTATCCTGAGCTAATCGTTTCATCTCTACATAGCTACCACACCTTACGTCCGAGGCAATCTGTTTAACATATTCTAACCCTGGTCTACCCCTACAATTCTTGTCCTTAACCCTTCCTTCCATAACTAAGCTTGCTATTCCTGGGTGTCTTAGTATGTGTCCTACTAACCTAACTCTTCTCTTCAATAGCAGTCGACAGAATCATCTCTCCTCTCCCACTCGTCTTAATACCTCTTCGTTTGTAACCCTATCTACCCATCTGATCTTCATCATTCTCCTGTAACACCACATTTCAAATGCTTCAATTCTCCTCTTTTCTGCTGCACCAATAGTCCAAGTTTCACTTCCATAGGGCGCCACACTCCAAACAAAGGCTTTCAAAAATGACTTCTTAATGCCTAAATCTATATTCGATGTCAACAGATTCCTTTTTTGTAGGGATGCTTTCCTTGCCTGAGCCAACCTACTTTTTATATCCTCCTTGCTTCGTCCATCACTGGTTATTTTGCTTCCTAAGTAACAGAAGTCTCCTACTTCCTTCAGCTTTTCACCTGCCAATTTGATGTCCATAGAGGTTTCAGATTTATTTCGGCTGCATTCCAGTATTTTGTTTTACATTTATTAATTTTCATCATGAATTCTTTCCGTAAGACGGGGTCCATACCATTCAAAAACTCATTCAAATCCTCAGGCGTCTCTGCCAAGATGAAAGAATCAACTATGTTCATGCAAAATTTCAGCTCAAGGAAACCTGGTAGTGCAGATTATCCAACAATGCAACTGCTTAATGAAAGTACAATTGTTAGGGAACCATGATACCTAGATACTTCAAATTATCAAATTATCACCGTTTATCAATAACATTGATGGTTCCATGTTGTTAATATATATTATAGAGACGTAACGCATATCATATTTCAATAGTTATGGGCATTTTTGACGAAATTCAAGATATTTAGTATTTCTTTATTTCACCTAGTTAGTTACTTTTCTCTCTGATATCATTATAGATGTTTAGATGAAAGCTATAATTTTTAATGGTAAAACATGAAAGTTAGTTGTTGTTGTTTGTTTTAAGGGGCAGAACTATCAGCTCATCGGCCCCTTAAAACATGTTAAGTAATGTAATTGTTGATGAGCATTTAGTTTAGATCTTATGAATATTTGAATTCTTCAAATGTTTAAGCTGTCATTTCAGATACTTTTTTATTTTTAATTATTTTATATCTGCTCTGATTACCTTCATGTTGGATCACAGCTTCTAACCCATAAGCGCTCATAAGTGTGCAAAATGTCAACTTAATCGGACAGATAGCTCCTGAGAAAATGGTACATACCTATTTTCAAATGCTCATAATTATTGAAATATATCGTAAATGTTTATGTTAATATTTACGTAGCATGCTGCCATAAACGTTATTGTTAAACTGTGTAAATTTGACGTTCCTGGGTGCCATTGTTACCAAAGAATGAAACTTTTATTAAGAAGTTACACTATTGGCTACTCTGCACTACAAGGTTCGATTGAGTAAATTTTCCGTAAATGAGTAACAGATGGATAAACAGACACACTAGACTATTTATGTATTAGTACATTATAGATAAATGTTCAATCTCCAAACAGATGAAGACTGGCTGCGTGGCTCAGTGGCAATGTTCTCGTCTGCTGTGCCCAAAGTTTTAGCTTCGAATCATGGCAGAGTCAGTTGGCATTTGAGGGTGCGCAAGTAGATTTACTGGCACTTTAAAGATACCCTTCAGGACAAAATTCTGACACCCTAGCGTCTCTGAAAGCCATGATAGTTAAAAGGGACGTAAAACCAATAACATTGTTATTATATCAAAACAGATCCTTCAGTATGCCTTCCTTCGGAGGGGAAGTAAACCCGGCGGTCCCATGTCATAGATTTATGGCATGTAAAAGATCCTTTCACAGACTAAACTTGTGTAAAGCAAAATTTGTTAGGTTAGATTACGTCGGAACGCTCTATCAAAGTTCCAACGTTCGCCACTAGGTATCATTGATATCTGGTGGCGAAAGTTGGAACTACTTGAAATTGAACGGAACTTGTAGCTCACCCTTTACGGTGTCCGCTGGAAGCAGCTACAGACTCAGGCGAGCCGAACATGTCCTCGGACACTCCCGGCACTAAAAGCCATACGATAAATAGATAAATAAATATAGATGAAGTGAAGTGTTACACAAATGACCTAGGCATAGAATGGTCCTGTTGACCAGATCATCAGTACCGGTGGTATTCTCAGTATTCTCTAGAGTCTAGACATGGATTGCTTGACCTCACAATGACTACAGTTGTGCCTCTCGGAGGAGTAAACTAAGTGCTCAGAGAGGTCATGTATTAAGCCACTTTGCCCATTACACATTTACCTTACGTCCATAGCAGCATTGACAGGTCAAATTGGCGGGAATCCAATGATGTGATTACTCTGTGATGTTCCCTTGCACAGGGAGGATGCCTTTGCAGCGCTATTTGAACTATGAACAAAGCGGTCTCGCAGCCAAAGCACTCCACCAAACAGCGCTGTTGTTCCGCTTTGCTGTTACCACGCAGTCATGTCATTATGAATATGAACGTGAACTCTTTCTATTATACCACGGCTGCACTGCGGGATACCCATTTGGGTTTTCCCTCACATTTGAGGTTCATCGTCCAGTATAATAAGCTTCTAATTCTGCCTTTTAATAATAATAGACTAATAATAGACTAATAATAATAATAATAATGGTCAATAAATTTACCGGACGAAATTTTATGCGGCAGGCCTAGATTCATATCGTTGGTGAATAAACATCATTTTGTTGCAAACGCCCGAATGAGAGCTACCGCTGCATGGACAGCAGAAAGGAAGATAGATCATAGTGAGAGAATGAAGAAATTTTGGGAAGGGAAGGAAGCTAATTCAAATTCATCTGTGAAATAGGTTAAATAGTCCATAATATATCTACAAGAGTTCAAAATGTGAGTCGTGTGAATGTTCTTTATGACTCACCTTCTATACAGTCGAATTATCCACTTACAATAATTATCGTATTCGGGTTACATAGTAATGTAATAATGTAAATTGTCTTACGTCCCTTTTAACAAGTGTGGCTTTTAGAGACGCCGGGGTGCCGGAATTTTGCCTCGCAGGGAATCTTTAACGTGCCAGTAAATCCTCTGACACTGCTCCCTCGCATTTGCGCATCCTCAAATGTCAACTGACTGTGCCAGGATTCCATCCTGCAACCTTGGGTACAGCAGGCGAGTACGTTACCGCAGATGTTTGCAGCTGTTACAGCGGGCGAAAAGTTACACTTGTAGAACATAGGACTGGAATGAGATTCGACTAAATCCTACCGAGCACTCGCTAATCTTAGAACAAATTCTACCCCCACCTCCTCCCACTTCCCCAGCACCACACTTTCATCTGGTGCTCGTCACAAATTAAAGCAGGCAAGGAATTATGTCTTCTCTTCCTCTCAACTAACCACTTCCACGAATTCTTATCTTTACATTTACAGCAATAATTTCTACATCAAAGCGTGTCACATACAGTACCGGTAACATTTTGATTTATTTATCACTCCTAAAAGAATTACTTCTTAGTCGGTCAACACGATAATATTCCTAATTAAATTGAGTGGAGAAGAATACTTTTCTAATCTCATCGAATAAGCTGGAAATTTTTTAAAAGAATTACCGGTAATTAATTAATAATATACATATATATACTTGTCGGAAAAAGGGATTAATTGGATACATGTGAAGATTGAAGTGACAGAAGCCATTTTTCAGTGTTGCCTAGTTTTATTGAAGAAAGCTATCCAGTCGGTCAACACAAATTGTGGCCTATTACATTAGGCAAGAGATAAGTATTTACATAAATAATTCATGTTTTTTGGGCTAATGCCGTGTGTATTTAGATTAGAACCATACGTTTCGGAGAAACCTTGCCTCCATTTTCAATGGAAATCAAACAAAAAGGAGGCAAGGTTTCTCCGAAATGTGTGGTTCTAATCTAAATACACACGGCATTAGCCCAAAAAACATGAATTATTTATATAATCTGGGCCGTGAAAGCCTTAATATACACAAGTATTTACATGCCCTAACCTGAAAGAAACGAGATATTATAACAAAAACAGCACGCTTTTGGGGTAGCCTACATAATAGGATAAAATGTTTCGATCGTCAAGCATTCATCTTCAGTACCTGCCAGTAGGGTAGCTCTGAGATAGGCTATTTTATCAGGTGATCTATGCTGATGAACATTTGCCTTCATAGTAACTTAAAAGTAGAATTACTAAACAATTTACACTCCTATGCATTTTCCTCACAAATGATCGGATTGTTTTAAAACATTATTTGTTATGGTAGAACTTAGACTAGCCTAAGTTCATATTAGCTTGAAGATTAAGTGATTTTTTGTTTTGCTAATGGTGGTGGGTATTGACCTTCAATTTTAATTGTATAGTGTGGTAATCTGTAATGGTTAGTAAATGGTCAAGTTGTTTAAATATGGATTAAAGTACTAGCTGGTTATTTAAGTGATGTGGTGTTTACATTCAGCTACCGTTACAAATCACTGTTCGCTGTAAAATTATTATTATTATTATTATTAGCCTGGTTACTAAAGTTGCCTCTCATTTATTTGGGCATTGTTTAATGATCCTATAAGTAGTCCTTAATAGGGCCTGAGTTTGAGACCACGAGTCTCTCCAGTAATTGCTGGGCCCCATGTGAGACATGGCGTGCGCACCGACAGTAAGCTGTAATACACTGGATGCAACAGATGCTGAGCTTATGTTATGACGATAAATCACGTGACAAAGTTCAATTGGTGTGGTTTGCTCGTTCCTAGCTTAACATAGGGTGGTTTACTCTAACATACCCACTGTCACCAGTCGAGAATATCATCATTTATTTTGGGATTTCTGCCTGAGGTTTTACTCCCACATGTTATGTGCTATTCAGGACAATGTACAGGACAGTAGGCCTATGTAGAGTTGATCGTAATTCATGTAACATGGTTGTAGAATTTATGCTATTTCCACTACGGTTAAATACATTGATATAATATTAATTAACCTTGGCATTATAGCCCATTAAGGGCCTTTGAGCTACTAAGCGACCGCTCCCCAGCCATTTGGCCTAAATATGGCGGGGTGATGCGTAGACAGCGCGACAGATTCCCTCGGCCGTTAATCTCGGTTTTTGTGCCCGAATACATTGATATCCACGGGTAAAATCAGTTGTTGAAGGTTTTTCCATTGTAAAAATCAATGGTCAGGCAGGTCCATGCCAGTCATTTGCAGAAGTATCATTAACTAGAATTGGAGAGCCAGGAGTTACAGGAAAGATTTGTACTCATCGGGCATCTATTGATGACAGTTTGTCAATAATATTTCTTTCATTTTACAATTTTTATAGTTATAACCTAATATATTTCCTTTGGTATCCTAAAACACACAAACGTGTAGATATAATATTCTCACAAAACAAGAACTTCGTTTATCCGGCACTCATTAATTCGGATTTCCGGTTTATGCTGATTGTTTCTATTTAATGTATTATCATTTATTTTTTATCACAAAAATATGCGCCCTTCGAATAATACTGTACACTTAACCACCAACACTCCTAAAATAAAGGTACTTACACAGCTAGCCTTTAGAACTCTTTCCCGATTTCAATATTTACAGTAGACTACAGTATATCAAATTCGAAACAAAAAATTATTCTCTATCAGTAAATATAAGTGAATACAGCACGTACTCAATTGAGTTTGTGTGCCAAAAGATAGATTTTAATAGTTCTTTTCGGTGTCAAAATCAAGTTTTTTACAGATTAGTAGCTGGTATTCATTCATTAGTTTGCTCCCGGATTATCCGGATTCACAAACATTCGGATTACATCCTGCCCCAACTAGTCCTGATAAACGAGGTTCATGTGTACTTGTAAGGCCTACTAATACAATTTAACACACATTGGGACAAAAGTATGATCAAATATTTATTTTCTTTCATGTAGAATGCAAATACATTTGCCATTGATAGCACAAATATGTTTGTAGATATCCGTATTGATAGATGAATTCAAAGTTTAAATTATATGCCAATCAATACTTACACAAATATATATATATATTATATATTATATCTCTATATATCTAATATTATATCTATTATTAATCTATTATATCAATTATATATCATATATTTGTGTAAGTATTGATTGGCGTATAATTTAAACTTTGGATTTCTTTAATGTAGGCTATAAGTAGGTTTAATAGATATGTAATAATGTATCTAAGTTATTCATGTAATAAACAAGACATAAAGTACAAACAATAGACTCTTTATTAGAATAATAAGAATGCTATAATATAGTCTGCTGATATAATTAGACCACCCAGCATTCATGCAAATGAACCATGTATTGTTCTAGATAAATTACCCCATATCTCCACCAATACTTTTGAAAAATTAGGGGTCCTTTTTCTCGATTTCATAATTGAGGATTATTTTTCATGTTTGGATCCTGTGTCGATAATTGAAAATATTTTTGCAAAAAGATATCTTCATATAAATAAGTAGACATAAGTAGGATACTCCAACTATCACGCATAACGCCAAGCCGTTACTGCACTTCACTGGCTATGACTGATGACGTCAAAGCTCGCATTCAGAAGCTCGAAAAGACAGAGTGTGGGTATGCTCTTACATCACATTGTCATCACTTGCGGACCACTGACATAGCTAATGGTGTTGTTGTTTTTGTTGTACAACGCCTAGGACACAGTGAACTGATTAGGGACAATCAGAAAATGTTAAGGGTTATAGTTAACTTGACTTTTATGAACACCAAAATGGACGTGCGGAATAGATAAAATCTGAGTATGTGTAAACAGGATTTTTGTTTTCCGAAAAATGACTATATTCTATCATTAAATCTTATTTTTAAGTGAAAAATATTAATAAAAATGGTGAAATTTTGTCTGACAAAATAGCAAACCAAAGTAAGTTGCCTCTAATATCAATGAATTCTTATTTATCTAAATGAATTTCAAATTATGAGGAGTAGATAATATACGCTTGAAAAATGTGGGGTGAGTTGTTGTTAATTCATTTACAGCATCGTGATAATATAGAGCCGTAGGACTTGAGTGAGTGTGAAATCTGTGAGATAACCTATGTCATTGTAAGGCTGTGGTAGTGTATGTATTTTTAATTGGGGCTAGAATTTGGAAGGAGGCAGCTGGGGCCTTAAGTTACAAAACATCCCGGTATTTGCTTGTGGCAAATGTAGGGAAACACAGAAAACTACTTCTAGAATTGATCAGGTGGGAATCGAACCTTTCTCCTCTCATTTTTAGCCTATTTTCAATTTTGAAAAAATAGGCTTATGAGATCACCTTTTGTCCGTGTGTGTGTGTGCGCGTGTGTGTGTGTGAGAGGTGTGTGTGTGTCCCTAATAACTTCTAAACGGCTGGATCGATTTCAATGAAACTCGGTAAGTTCAGAGTACTATTCCGGACGACTTCGACCGTGCCATCCAAATTTTTTTACGTCTCACCAATCCAACATGGCGGCTGTGCGAAATATTTCAACAGCATTCAATATCTCCGAAACTATTACCGATATCACCCTGGAATATTTTACGGGGATAAAGGGAAGTACTAGAAGTTCACCTTTGTGACATTTAAAAAACTGGTAACTACAAAACCAACATGGCGGCCACGCGAATTTGCGACATTTAAGTAAACGTTTCTTTTGATTTAAACAACCAAACGCAATAAAACTTGGTACAGTATATGTTTATACACATTGTAATGCACCGACATCTAACTTCGTTCAATTGTGCACATAACCACAAGATGGCGGATGTGCGAAATATTTCACCGGCATTCTATATCTCTTAAACTATTAGCGGTATCACCCTGAAATTTTATACGGAGATAAAGGGCACTACTGGAAGTTCATCTATAAGACTTTCAAAAACCGGTTAACTACAAAACGAACATGGCGGCCAAGCGAATTTGAAAATTTTAAATATACCTTTCTCGCGATTTAATGTTCCAAACGCAAAAAAATCTGGTACAGAAAATGTTTATACACATTGTAATGCACTGGTATCTAATTTACTTCCATTGTTTACAGAACCTCAAGATGGCGGCTGTGCGAATTTTAAAATTAAGTTTTTATTTCTTTTGTCGTAATCATGCGATCAATGTGAAAGTTTGAATAATGAACCTACGCAATAATTTTCCTTTAATGGTACATGATTCTATGGCCTATACATTTAACAATCCAACATGGCGACCATCCGAAATATTTAGACGGCTCTGAATATCTACGAATCTATTATAGCAATCAAACTGAATTTTTTAATGTTCATAGGGGCTATGATCTTAAGTTAACCTATAGGACTCTAAATGACCTGGTGATCTCAAATCCAACATGGCGGCGACGCGAAGTATAAATATTCACATCGACGTTTCTCGCAATTTAACCATCCGAATGCAGTGAAACTTGGTACAGTAAATCCTTATACAAATGTTAATCCACTAGCATCTAATTTTTTTTCAATTGTTTCCATAACCACAAGATGGCAGCTGTGCGAAATTTTAAAATCTCCTTGATACTTCTTGTGTCCTAATCATGCGATTGAAGTTTGAATGCTACACGTACACAATAATCATCTTGTAACAGTACATAACTCTAGGACCTACATATATAAAATCCAACATGGCGACCATCCAAAATATTTAGTCAGTTCTCAATATCTACGAATCTATCACAGCAATCAAACTGAAATTTTGTATGTTGATAGTGGCAGTTAACATAAGTAGGATATATGAAAATAGGCTGTATAGTTCTTCACGGAACTACTTGTTGTCTCACGAGGCTGAGAAGACCTGGTTCCAACCCTCAGATCAGAATAACATTTCTTGGCAAAACCAGCGAGAATCAATACGTATAATGTGGCTAGAATGAGGTAAGATGAGTCTGTATATGATAAGTGGGTTTTAAAGCCGGATATTCTACCTGATGCTAACCTCATCACAGGAGTTGATGAGAGTTAAAAGTAATGAATATAAATGAAAATGGCTAAGAGATGAAAGGAAACAGTCGTGTCCCATGGAGTGAGCGTAAGGATCTAGGGATACCATTTTTAGGATAGCTGACAGATTTGTTATAATTCAGTTCGAACTTTAAGTCCTGATATACTGTAGCCTGTCCACATGGCCTGCTGTGTAAATGAGCTAAGCTACACCGGCAGATCTAATTACCTTCGCCTAGTGAATAGCTGGTCTAGTCTTTTTAGCCTTAATAGGACAATGTTCTATATGCGAACCACCTAATTATAACGCCAATTTGAACAGGGATTTCAATTTAAGACTTCTGACTTCCAGCCGTGGGAATCCCGGAGCGAGTACCATATAACGTGTGTTAATATTTGCTTATTTAGAAGTGTTGATTATCCAAAGTGTTGATGGTTGAATCCTTCAGCCGTATATCACTGACATTTCTTTTGAAAGTGTTAATAATTCTAAAAACCAAACCTTATTTCTTTGTCCCTTAGATGGATAAAATTTAAAAACTTAAAAGAAATGTAAAAATAAAATTACAATTAGCCAAGTTAAAATTGAAGATTTAAATCAATTTGCCTTACTGTACATTACTTCACTTTCATTCGCTTTACTTTACTTCATTTTCTCAGTCTAAAATTCTTTATATTTCATATAATTTTGTTTTACTTTACGTCATTTAATTTCTTATTTTATTTACATTTTTATTTGAGACTGATTTGCTTTTCAGCATCCAGGCTAGTCTGCTTATTTTAATTTATTATATTTTATATTGGTAGATTAATTTTTCTTTCAATTAGTTTTGTTATATTTACTTTATTTTGTTTAATTTTATTTAAGTTTTAACCTACTTTATTTAATTTCTATTTTACTTTATTTTCTTTGCTTTCATTTATGTATTTATTTTTTTAAACGAAAAACAATTACAAAATTATTTCGATTAAACCAATGTAAATATGTAAAATGTTGTGGTTTAAGCAATTTTAAAGAAGAGACGGATTTATTTGAAACAAATTGTCCAAGCAAGAACAGAGATCCCTAAAATAGAATGTGAAAATAGTACACTCAACAAAAAATAGAAGTAAAAATAATATCTTTATTTTACTAAGAACTACATCAAGCTGAAAAAGTAAGTAAGATACAAGCCTTTAATCATAATTTAATTGAACGTAAATAACAAGCGTCCATTCAATTAATTGATGAGTATATGGATTGGAACGCCTCAGCTGGCACGGAATGTTACACGGCAGGTGCAGTGGAACGGAGGGAGAGGTGCACTCCTGCATGGCTTACTCCTGCCCTTCAATATCAACTGATAGCGTATACCCACTCAGAGCATATCATTCAACAGAACGATCAAACGGAATGAACCAATGTGGACTGTGAATGCAAAGGGCATTGATATAACCACTAAACCAGTGAGTGATATGCTAACATGTACTCTTTAATAGCAATCGATATCCTGCTGATTGCCACATATAATACCATGGAGTAGGTAGTTGAAAGACACGAGTTTTATCCACTCACCCGCAATGCCCCGCTTTGACCAGAGATTTAAATGGATTATGTAAGGGATCAGTTTAACAAGTTCATTATTTCTTCGCCGAAGAGTAGTTGGTTACATTATTGGGTTTTTGCCCTTATAACGTTCATCATGCTCTCCACCCTCTTTCAGCTCATGACAGGATAATGATTTACAGTTCTTAAATTCTTAAAGGGTCCTCTTCACGTTGGTCAATGTGTTAACAAATTGCGTTAGCCAATGTACTGGCAAACAATTTGCGATTTCTGTCACTCTCTGCAGACACTAAGAAGTATTCCAAACAAATCACAGTCGTCTTCTTCTTCTTTGCTTTGCTTAGTTTGCAATATACGATTTAATGTATTGATCGTGATACTCATGTGTTTACTCGCTTTCCGTTATTCCTATGGGATTTTTCCACGAGGTTTCTGCACCCGATTGTTATTTTCAGAAGAAACAGTAGGGACGCCATTTGCAGCATAGGAAAGATTGTCGGTCAGTACATTGAAAGTACACTTCTATAATCTTAGTCCTTTGAATATCTTTCTGTCTGGAAACCAAAATATGTTATTTTTTTTAAATACAGCAATTATTCTAGGTTTGTGCCGTGTCTTGTGTGGGGTTTCGCCTGGGACACCAAGCTGGCTCATCAGCAGGCTCTTGGTGTCCCCACCCGGAAACCCACACCTAACACAAGACATGGTACAAACCTAGAAGAATTGCTGAGTTTTAATTTACTGGCCGTGAAAGCCAATATGCCATCTTTTTGGAACCCTTCATAAGGAGGTTATGGCTTTTTGAGCTTTTAGCTCTCCCAGTAAACAGGCGCAGGTGCGCTTCATAGAAAGGAAGGTAGCGCGCAGTTCACTACTCCTGTGGGGTCCAAGCAGGGACACCAAGAGCCCGCTTATGAGCCAGCTTGGTGTCATAGGCGAAACCCCACACAAGACACGGCACAAAACTAAAAAAAAAAAAAAAAAAATGCTGAGTTTTAATTCACTATTCGTGAAAGCCAATAGGCCTATACCATCTTTATGTTATTTTTTTTCTTTAGGTTTGTCCTGAAAGATGCAGTAAGACTTATTTGTAGCCTATTATCTTTCAGTTCGTGCCACGGTACACCCATTGCATCAACAATACGTCTTCATATGTCATTTACCTTCAACAACAATTTAACATACCATAATGATAGGCTCCTTAAAACGATGAATTACTCTATAACACAACAAGGAAGCCTGTGTTCCGAGTAATCCGTGTGTATTGTGATTTAAACAACAAATTGATCGTTGGGCATCGTGTTCATCATTAATTATTATGCTAAATGTTAATAAGACAATTCAAATTTCAAATCAACTGTAATTACAACAATACCTCTACTATATGAGAGGACAAAGCAGGAGAATGACCATCGACATCCACTAAATGGTCACCAGGCAGCAAGGTCTCGCCTCAGATCCCGCATGAGTTTCCTTTCCTTGGAGGAGCTCACTGCCCACAGACATGTCACCAAAGAAAGACCTGGCTCCTCGCGCCGACTACCTTATCCACTGTGAAGGTCCCTCAACCGCTTAAGAGTGGGTATCCCTCGATGCAAGACCAACCTGCAAAAATGGGGGATCCTTCCAGCAGACGCAGACACCTCTTGTGAATGTGGAGCTGAACATGACCCAAGCCACCTACATGTCTGCCCCCTGTTGGACAACCCATGCACAATAGTTGTTTTTAGAGGAAGCAACAAGGGCATCGCAGCCGCAGTTTTTTGGAAATGCTGACCGGACACGGAAATGAATGAATGAGTATGCTGATGTACATGCATTTTTTTTGTTCAATTACCAAATGTTAGTCAATACAAAAATAAGAATTGTTTACTAACCATTTTATTATTTTTGTCATGTTTATGCTACGGACTCCACAGAATGTTCTCCAGCTAGTACTATTCGCTAAACTTAAAGTTGTTGCAGTTTCATTTAAGGGGTGTGGATATCGTGGTCATTTAGCCCCATGTACTTAGGTGTATGTGGAACGTTTTGTCTGATAACCTGTGTTGTTGTGGTGGCTGTAGTAGTGTATGTATTTCAGGAGGCGATCGTGGCCTTAGGAACCATTCCGGTATCCTATTTCCCTAGAGTAGAAGTGGGATTGCTGACGTGAGAATCGAAATCACCTCCTCACACTTTTGTCTCATGAGGCTGAGTGCACCCCGTTTCAACCCTCAGACCAGAATTAATTTTCTTGACAGGGCCGGGAATCGAATTCGGACCTCCGAGGCGACAGCCAAGAATGCTAGACGCTACACCACGAGGTGTTCATAAGGATTCATATGTGTTATCAAACACGAACAAAGTAAGTCCTTCTCGTCTCGCTCGACAGCTCCTAGTGTGCTGAACGTACAGTGTACACGTTAAGTGACGTTGGGCAAGCGGCCTTTGATGTGTGTTGAGAAAACCGACAACAGGCCGAATCACAGGCCAGCGTTTGGGCTAGCCCTCCAATACCAGTCATATACGACCAACAGTCTTGTCTATAGGCTGACCATGAGCATTCGACAACACATTGGTTATGAGCCATTTAACGCGAAGAGTAGCCTTTACAGACATCCAAGAACAATGATGGGAAGAGCTAATGGTACCGAGTTACCACACCATTCATCTGAAGTAAACGTTGGTCGTTTCTACAATTCCCATCTTCCGTACTTCCTTCCATACCTAATATCTAAGCTTGCCATTACCGGGTGTCTTTGTGTTTGACGTACCAACCTAGACCTTTCTCGTCATTTCATTAGCAATGTTATTATGAAAGTGAATAAAAGGCTATTGTGTTAGGCTATATTGCTGTTTTAAGTTAAACTATAGTTTTGGAAACTATAGTAACTTATAGTTTAATAATATTAATACAATATCGGGTCATACAAAGGACCATGTGATTTCACGAAGAAAACTTGACATTATAAATGTACATCAACAAAATTGTTAATTGAAGAAATTAGAAAACAAAAGGAACGAAATATTTTAAGAAAAATTCTCGGACCAAAAAAAAAAAATGGGCTGACACATACTGTTGCAGCAGAATCTCAGATACCATACGAAACGAATTGCTAAATTCCTTGAACATGTTTCAAGAATTCCTGACGACAGACTCATTAAGAAAATGTTGAACCACTTCAACATTCAAGATGGCGGCGCGTGCCTGCATCAAGGGAAGTGTGCTCCGTGTGATTTTAGTATTTTTAATGGTAAAATGTGCAGTGACTGTGGCAAGACGTGTTCATTCTGTGACCGTTAATGGTGAACAGGATCTGAAGATTCAACCCCTTATGGAAAAACTTCTGGTGAGTGACAAATGCACAATACATTCCTGGACATGGTGTGGCAGTGAAGGTCTGGGGCCGGCCACCATTAGCCGGCCACCATTAGCCGGCCACGCCGAGCGGGAGGGGAAGGTGTCGCAAGGCTACCTGCTACCGGGTTCTCGCTCTGCTGTCTAGCGCTTGCTCTAAGCGGCGACATAGAACTCAACCCTGGACCTTTGCAATGCGCAATATGTGAAAAAATCGGCCGAAAAAATCAATTATATATTCAGTGCAGTAATTGTAACATGTCGAGTCACAGGACGTGTGCTAAAATCAGTACCTCTGAGTTCCGGTGCATTAAAAAAGGCACGCGAACGTGGACATGTTGGCAATGTGCTATGCCGCCGTTTACCGACTCGTTGTGCAACAATACCAGTGATATTCCCAGTGACTCTGTAAATAGTGTAAATAACCTGAATAGTTCACTTGTAAATAAACACTTATCACTGTTCGCCTTCAATGCCCGCAGCATCACGCGGCCGGGACGGAAACAAAACATTAATGCTACAATTACCGCCCTAGATCCAAGTATTGTGTGTTGCAGTGAAACGTGGCTCTCTGGGGTGGTAGGTGATCGGGAGGTGTTACCAGACACATACCAGCTGTTCCGGAAGGACCGAACACGGACTTCAGGGGGCGGGGTTCTCATTGCTGTGAAACCTGAGTACAATGCAACTCGCGTCCATCAGCTGGAAACTGACGCTGAGGCCGTGTGGGTTGAGGTTCAATGCAGTAATGGTAAATATCTGATCGGATCAGTCTATCGCTCTCCGAAATCGTCCCAGCTGATGAATGATGAGCTGATTCTCTCCCTCAAACGGGTGCAAAACCTTCAACAAAATTATGACGCTGTCTACATTGTTGGTGATTTCAACCTACAAATCACATGGAATAGAAATGCCGCTCCTATCCCAAATAATCCTATATCCAACAACTTCCTTACAGCATTCTATGATCTATTCCTCCATTAACTCATATTTGAAGCTACCCGTATCACTGAGACCTCCCGTTCAACCCTCGATCTCTTCCTAACAAACTCTCCATCCTCAATTCAGTCTCTACAAGTCATCCCTGGATTTTGTGATCACCAAGCCCTCCTAGCTATATTTACCCACAATAAGAACAGTCCAAAATTGCAAACCAGAACAGTTTACAATTACTCCCGTACCAACTGGAAACTCCTTTCTGACATCTTACTTGACAGATTACCGGTCATTACACCTTCAGTCACCAACAGTGTAGGTATAGATGGTACCTGGCATACTTGGAAGGAAATCTTTTTTCAGTGCGTCGATGAAGTGATCCCTAAGGTTACAATTAAAAATAAGAAAAAAACACCTTGGATTTCAAAGGACATAATATCCAAAATAAGAAAGAGAAATCAGCTCTATAACAAGTGGAAACAGTGCCCAAGTGACAGCAGGTGGGAAAAGTATAGGCTGGCTAGAAATAGTACCAAATCTGCAATTCGTGAAGCCTACAGTACGTATATGGACAAATTAAGCTTTAATCCCAAGGCAATGTGGACATTCATTCGGAGCAAAAGTGGCAACACCGCACCACAGAGCTTTAAACATAACGGACTTTCTATTTCCAACCCACTAGACATAGCCAACTCATTCAACTGTAAATTCCAAAATAACTTCTCTCCACCTGACACCTGTGAAGGAATGTTCCTACCAAGGACATCATCCCCTCTCTTTCCCCTAGCCAGTCTATATTTCACACAACAGGAAGTTCGAGACAGCTTACGGAGAACTAGACCCCATGCCGCGACAGGACCAGACTTAATCCCTGCTCGGATCCTTCATTACTGTGCAGATGCCCTAGCACCCTCATTGTGCGCACTTTTCAACCAGTCCATCTACACCGGGACTCTACCACAAGAGTGGAAACATGCTAACGAGGTCCCTGTGTTCAAAGATGGTGACAAGGAAGACATGGACAACTACCGCCCGATTTCTCTGACGTCTGGTATCTGTAAATGTATGGAGCGCCTGGTTGCTAAGAACATACTGGAATTCCTAAGTGAGCGAGGCCTGTTAAATCCAAGCCAACATGGCTTCGTTCCGGGGAGATCTTGTACAACTCTTTTGACAAAAGTGATTGATGACTGGCAGAACTCTTTGGATCAGACTAACGTCTCCCAAGTGGACTGTGTGGCCCTGGACTTAAGCAAAGCTTTTGATCAGGTGCCTCATCAAAGACTCTTGTTAAAGCTTGGAAAATATGGCATCGGAGGCAAACTGATTACATGGTTGACGTCATTCCTGGTAGGTCGAACGCAGTGTGTCGTGTTTGGCGGGGCCAAGTCACCGAACATAGTGGTAACTTCGGGAGTATCACAGGGGTCGGTGATTGGGCCTTTGTTGTACATGGTTTTTACCCTCGACCTTCCAAGCTGTGTGACGTCCACGATGGCGCAGTATGCAGACGACTCAATAATTTACAGAGCCATAAAAAATAATGATGACGTCAAAGCACTACAGGAAGATCTGGACAGTGTGGCACTGTGGTGTGATGTAAATAAGATGACCTTGAATGTAAACAAGTGTAAATATATTCGGCTAAGTAGGGCCAGACAGCCTATTGCACATAGCCTTTCACTGAGCGGCAAAGTTCTTCCCATGTGCAATTCACTGCGAATGCTGGGAATACACATTTCCAGCAATTTGAAGTGGAATGTACACGTTGAGGAATCTAGGTGTAAGGCATTTAGAATTCTAGGATTTGCAAGACGTAATCTTCTGGGATTCAGAAGCCGTGCACTCCGAGCGGTGTATCTCTCCACGATACGGCCCATTCTTCTGTACGGACTTCCTGCCTGGCATCCCACTACCGAAGAAAACATGAGGAAGTTAAGTGCAGTCCAACGTCGAGCAGAGCGACTCATTTACAATCAGGGTAACAAAGTTTTGACAAAACCATTAACATCCATCAATGACATATGTAGCCAAATAGATCTCACCTTTCTCCGAAAATCTCTAGCTGGCACCATTATACTGTACCCATTTCACCGCCTTCAGGTGTCATATCGTTCAGTCCGTAGAGCACAGGGTGTCACACTTGTTCCTCCATTCGCTAGGACAACAGATTATCAATCTGGATTCTACAATTGCTCTGCTCGACTTTGGAATGACCTGCCTCGTGAAATAAAAGACCTTCCTCCACGACAATTTTGCCGCAAAGTGAAGGCTCTAAAGGGACTAAAACCCCATGTAAATTGAATTATATACTGTATAATGTAACTTTGTGAGTGATTGGGAGTGGGCGCGTGCGTGTATATATGTATGTATGTATGTATGTATGCGTGTGTGAGTGTGTATATGTGTGTGTGCATGCCTGTGTCTTCCCTTTTATTTATGAATTGTATGATATAGACGTCATGTACAGCAGATTATGTGTATATAGCAAATGTAAAGGTGTAAATTGTATAATGTAACATTTGAGATTTGTTTAGATTTAATGAACGGAGATGGAGACACTGATGTGTATGTGGGGCTTGCCCTTTCTCTATCTGCCGTCCATAAATTGTAGGCACAATTTTTGGGAAATAAATAATAATAATAATAATAATAATAATAACAAACCCAATAGAAAACGCAACTCTTATGAAAAATGGTTTGCTAACACCAATAAGAATCTACAAGAAATGAACATCACTGATCAAGACATCCGCAACAGAACCACTTTCAGAAATAAGATACACACATTTGAGGGATTCCTAGAGCCTGAAACGGCGACCAAGAAAAAACAACATTGGACTGTCGAGAAGAAAGAAGCTGTGATCAAGAGAATGAAAGAATACTGGCGGCAAAGTAAACTGAAATCATTAAGAGTTATTCATAATGTTGAATTTTATTATACTAAAATTCGACGCGTTTCGAAAGAAACCATGTCTTTCATCGTCAGGAAAAAACTGGAATACGACAATGTTGCTAAGAGAAAGCAACGAAGAACATATAGAAGGTGCCCAAAGATGGACGCCATTATAGCCCCATGTTAGGGACAACGGAAAGCAGCAGTGAATTACTTTCTCAGGGTTCTGATAATAGTGTTACGTGCCACCCCCTAGTGGCACTTTTGTTAACTGGATTACGGTGGGTAGAAAGCACAACACCAACCACTGCTTAAAGAAGTAATTAACTTTATTGCGGCCAGAAAGATACAGCCCTCTTCAGTAAATACAAGCAATTATTACCTTACTCCAGTTTCCTTACGGCGAGAACACTTCCCCTTTCACTTGTCAACAGACCACAGAAGTTAATCCGTCCTAATGAGTACGGTGGCCTTGACAGAAACTACCTGCTCCTCTCAAGCATGTACACCGACTACACACTGTTTCACAATGTAGCACAATCACTTATGTCGCACTGGAAATAAACACACTCGTTCAAGTCACAGTTCCTCTGTAGGAGTCTCAACTTCCCCGCTCCACTAGAGGTTTCGCAAGTCACCACACTTCTGTCGCTCAGAATAATCGCTCACACTAGCTCGTAAAACACAACCACCACTGCTTCACGGATCACTCTTATATAGCAGGCCGGTGACTCAATAAATGGTTCTAGATCCATCCAGAGTCCACGGCTTCTCGAGGTTTCCACCGCTGGTCCAGTCACGAATCTTCTGGACTATCCCTTTGTCTGTAGTAGCCCTGTTGCATAAGGCGCGCGCAATACAGGAGGCAAGCCACAGCCCAGCCCCTGGGGCAGTTGTGAGTCAAGCGGCGAGCGATGACACAAACTCACAGCCGTAACACCACCCCCTTCCTAAAAAGGCTGATCGTCCCGATCAATCATTGGTCCGTCTGTGTCCCTCCGTAGGCTGCCAGGCGATCTCGATGCACGATCTTCATCTTCGCCCTCGGGCTCCGCTGGATCCTGTAGACGACATCGTTGATCCGTTTCACGACTCGGTACGGGCCCTCCCAGGACTTCTGCAGTTTGGGTGACAGGCCTTTCTTCCGTAATGGGTTGAAGAGCCAGACCAGGTCGTCCTCGTGGAATCCGCCGGCATCCGTCTGCTGGTCGTATCGGGTCTTCATTCTGTCGGTCTCGATCCGCAGTTTCCTCCTCGCGAACGCGTGCACGTCCTCCAGTTGGTCGACCAGTTCTTGACAATACTGGCTTACCGGGATCGGATCATTCCCAGGTCGGCCAAAGGCAAGATCGACAGGTAGACGGAGCTCCCTCCCAAACATGGCCCGGGCTGGTGTGCACCCGGTGGCTTCATGCACGGCGGCGCGGTAGACCAGGAGAAATAGTGGAAGATGTTTGTCCCAATCCCTCTGGTGCTCGCTGACGACTATTCGAAGATGGTTCTCGATGGTGCGATTGAATCGCTCTACCATCCCGTCGGACTGAGGGTGCAGTGGCGTTGTCCTTGTCTTCCGGATTCCCAGCAGCTGGCATAGGTTCTGGAACACCTGCGACTCGAAGTTCCTCCCTTGGTCGGAGTGCAGCTCCAGGGGTACTCCGTACCGGCTGACGAATTCCTTCACCAGGGTCTCTGCAATCGTCGCGGCTTCTTGGTTAGGGAGCGCATACGCCTCCGGCCATTTGGTAAAGTAGTCGCTGACGACTAATATGTAGCGGTTCCCTGCCTCGCTTAACGGGAATGGCCCAGCAACATCGATGGCCACTCTCTCCATGGGGCCGCCCACGTTGTAGGTCTTCAGTGGACCCCGTCGTCTTCGTCCTGGGCCCTTGCTGGCTGCGCAATCGTGGCACCTCGCGCAGTGGTTCGCCACGTCTGTTCGGCATCCGATCCAGTAGAACCGCTCTCTCAGCTTCTCCAGGGTCTTCTTTATCCCTAGGTGTCCACCAGATGATCCTCCATGAACTTCCTTCAGGACTTCCTCCGTCATAGCCTTTGGAACGACGACTTGTTCCCGAGATGTCTTCCCGTCGGTGCTCTCCCAGGTACGGCAGATGAGGCCATCCCTTACAATCAGCGAGTCCCACTGTGCCCAGTAGGACTTAAACTTTGGGCTACAGTCACTCACAATGTTCCACCCGGGTCTGGGGACACAGGCCCTCTTCCATTCGGCTATCAGTCCCAGGTCATCATCTTCCGCTTGCGCCCGCGTGAAAGATTCGCGGCTCCAGCTCCCTTGAAGTTCCACGGTAGTCCTTCGGCACTGTATCCCGGTGTTCTCCTCCCTTCGGGCACAGAAGGTGCAGTTTTCTGGGCACGGTCTTCGTGACAGGGCGTCGGCGTTAGAATGCAGTTGGCCTTTCCTGTGCTGAATCTCAAAGTTATACTGTTGAAGCCTCTCTAACCACCGCGCGAGTTGACCCTCGGGCTGCTTGAAGTTCAGGAGCCACCGCAGGGATGCATGGTCGGTCCTGATGAGAAATTCTTGCCCGTACAGGTACTTGTGGAAGTGTTCAATGGTCTTCACGATGGCGAGCAGCTCCTTCCTGGTGACGCAGTAGTTCCTTTCTGGCTTTGACAAGGCCTTGCTGAAGTAGGCCACTACTCTCTCCTCGCCGTCCACTACCTGCGACAGGATTCCCCCTATGCCAAAGTCGCTGGCATCGGTATCGACGATGAACCTTGTTCCAGGTCTGGGGTAGGCCAGAATAGGCGCGGTGCACAGAGCCTGCTTGAGTTGCTCGAAGGCATTGTGGCATTCTGTTGTCCACGTGAAGAGTTGGTCCTTCTCAGTCAGTCGATGTAAAGGTTTGGCGATGTCGGCGAATCCTCTCACGAAGCGACGATAATAAGTGCAGAGTCCCAGGAAGCTTCGTAGTTGCGACTTGTCCTTCGGAACTGGCCACTCCCTCACAGCTGCGGTCTTCTCTGGGTCGGTGCGCACCCCTTCCTCGGAGACGATATGCCCAAGGTACTGGACCCGCTTCTGGAAGAGCTGACACTTCTTGGGGCTCAACTTCAGCTGGGCAGCCCGTAGCTTCAACAAGATCTCCTTCAGGTTGCTGTAGTGCTCCTCGAAGCTCCTCCCCAGAACGATGACGTCGTCTAGGTATACCAGGCAGGTCTTCCAGTGTAGTCCCCTCAGAATGGACTCCATTAGCCTTTCGAAGGTTGCAGGGGCGTTGCACAGACCGAATGGCATGACGGTGAACTGCCAGAGCCCGCTGCCCACAGAGAACGCCGTTTTCTCGCGGTCCTTAGGGTGGACCTCCACCTGCCAGTAGCCACTCTTCAAATCCAAGGTGGAGAACCATCTTGATCCTGATATGGTGTCCAGCGTGTCGTCGATCCGGGGTAGAGGGTAGCTGTCCTTTTTCGTGACGTCGTTCACCCGCCTGTAGTCCACGCAGAACCTGGTGGAACCGTCCTTCTTCTTCACAAGCACGATCGGAGAACTCCAAGGACTATGTGATGGCTCGATCACCCCTTGATCCTTCATCTCTTCAACCATCCGGTCGACTTCGGCTTGCTTGGCGAGCGGGACACGTCGGAATGGGGCCCTAATCGGTGCGCTGTCCCCAACGTCGATTCTGTGCTGGACCAAGCTTGTCCTGCCGAAGTCTTTGCTTCCCACGGAGAAGACGTCCTGGAATTCGCGTAGCAGGTCCTGGAGTTGGCGTGATTGTTCCTCGTCTAAATGGTCCTGGGATCCTTGGTACAGCTTCTGTAGTTCTTCTGGCAGTGTGCGTCTTCTTCGGTTGTCCGTCTGCAGGTGTCCGTCCGTCGTGTCGGTGATGCGGGCAATCCAGGTAACGGGCTCGCAGACTCCTAGGTTGGTGTCCCGGTGAACCGTAATGTCGTAGTCGTTCAGGTTGGACAGGCGGACGTACGGCCGAGGCGTCGTGTTGATGAGGGTCTTGGCAACTAGCAATCCTTTTGTCTGGATGTCCTCATATTTTGGTTCGATGACAGCCGCCACTCCCTCAGCTGTTCCGTCGACAATTACGGCAGCGCTGACTTCCGTTCTGGCGGGAACGATGACGTCCTCTCTCAGCCTTACTCGTCGTGCGGCGACGGCCTCGTGTGCTGGTCGCAAAGCAAGTTCCTCCCTTCCGAAGTGCAGAGTGTTGGTACTCAGATCCAAGATGATGTTGTTCTGGTCCAGGAAGTCCAGTCCGATGATCACTTCATATGATACGTCAGCCACAAGCACTGGATGCTTTATCGCCCGTCGACCAATGACGAACTCCAGTGATGCTTCGCCATGTACCGGTGCGGTCTCTCCGGTCGCGGTTATTAGCTGGAGGTTCCTTTGTGTGGGTTGCACTCTCCACTTCGGGATCACGGTGGGGCTGACGATGGTCCTCGATGCTCCCGTGTCGATTAGCATGGGCCAGCTCACTCCGTTGATGGCTCCGTCGACCATCAGGCTGCTTTTATCCCTCCGTAACTGCGTCACACGAACTTGGACTGCCGGGGCTTGACGACTGTCACGAGCCACCCTTCGCCCCTCATGGCTGGCTGATACTTGCTTTCCTGGGCCGCGCGGTTTCCCTACGACTGACTGTCCCGACGGAAACTCTTGGCGGCGGCGATCACCGCAGTCCCTGCTCAGGTGGCCTCTCTTACGGCAGCTCCAGCAGGTTGGTAGTCCTCTTCCGGGCCGCCTCACCGGATGTCCTTCGGCTAAGTTTTTGTTGGTGGTACTGCGACTCTTGAAGAACCGGCCTAGCACCTCCATCAGTTCATCGGCCAGGGGCTTGGTCTTGTTGGCTTGGGCTGGTTCGTCAACGTCCACCTGACGCACCCGCGCGCACATTCTAGATACCTGCTTTGCCGTCTCGAACTCAAGTGCGTGGCTCAGCGCATCTGCCAGGGTCTTATTGCGCGCGAGACGCAGCGCCTGTTGAGTGTCCGAGTCCCGTAGCCCGTCGGTGAAAGTCTGCGTCGCTATCTGCTCCAGAAAGTCGGCCGGTGCTGTTGGGTAGGCGAGCCTTACGAGGCGTGCGATGTCCATCTCGAACTCCTGCAGGGTTTCCGCGTTCTTCTGTACCCGGGTCCGGAGCTGCATCTGGTAGGCCTGCTGAAGATGGCTATCTCCATATCGGGACTCCATATGGGCGATCAGTGAAGCGTAGTCCTGGGATCCAGTCGGGATGGCCTGAAGGACGTTAAGGGCGTCGCCTCTCAGCGCTACAATGAGAGCTGTAGCCTTTTCTGTGTTGTTCCAGTTATTTATGGAACAGGCTGCCTCGAACTGACGTAAGTAGGTGCTCCACGGGACCTTTCCGTCGAAGGTTGGGGGCGTCACTCTGCTATGTCCCGTTCCTGATATTCCCGGTGTCACGGTGGGCGGGCGTTGGCGCAGCTCGGCAACTTCCTCTCGTAGAGCGTTGAATTCCTCTTTCACCCCCGTCAGTGGGCGTTGGCGCAGCTCGGCAACTTCCTTTTGTAAGGCGTTGAATTTCTCCTCCACCCCCATCAGCGGGCGTTGGCGCAGCTCGGCAACTTCCACTTGTAAGGCGTCAAACTTCTTTTCCACTGCCGTGACTTCCTCACGCAGACCCAGTTCTAATTTCTTCAGGTCCTGTGTCAACTTATTCTGACCGTCTTCCATCTTCTTCTGGCCGTCCTCTATCCTCTTCAGGTCCTCCGCTAGCTTATTTTGACCGTCTTCCATCTTCTTCTGGCCGTCTTCTAGTTTGGCAGTTAGGTCCTCTGCTAACTTCTTCTGGCCGTCCTCCATCTTCTTCTGGCCGTCTTCCATCTTCTTCAGGTCATCCTTCAGGTCCTTGGCTAATTTCTTCTGGCCGTCTTCCATCTTCTTCTGGCCGTCTTCCATCCTCTTCTGGCCGTCTTCCATGCCGGTTAACTTTTCTAGCAATGCTGCCAATTTCTCCTCCATTTTAGTTGTTTGTCTTGTAAAGGGCATGCACTCACAGGGAAATTAGAGAAAATGACCTGCTCGGGTTTTGAAACCAGGACCGTCAGGTGTTGTGCTTGAGTTCGTAATCCGGCTTCTGACACCAGTTGTTACGTGCCACCCCCTAGTGGCACTTTTGTTAACTGGATTACGGTGGGTAGAAAGCACAACACCAACCACTGCTTAAAGAAGTAATTAACTTTATTGCGGCCAGAAAGATACAGCCCTCTTCAGTAAATACAAGCAATTATTACCTTACTCCAGTTTCCTTACGGCGAGAACACTTCCCCTTTCACTTGTCAACAGACCACAGAAGTTAATCCGTCCTAATGAGTACGGTGGCCTTGACAGAAACTACCTGCTCCTCTCAAGCATGTACACCGACTACACACTGTTTCACAATGTAGCACAATCACTTATGTCGCACTGGAAATAAACACACTCGTTCAAGTCACAGTTCCTCTGTAGGAGTCTCAACTTCCCCGCTCCACTAGAGGTTTCGCAAGTCACCACACTTCTGTCGCTCAGAATAATCGCTCACACTAGCTCGTAAAACACAACCACCACTGCTTCACGGGTCACTCTTATATAGCAGGCCGGTGACTCAATAAATGGTTCTAGATCCATCCAGAGTCCACGGCTTCTCGAGGTTTCCACCGCTGGTCCAGTCACGAATCTTCTGGACTATCCCTTTGTCTGTAGTAGCCCTGTTGCATAAGGCGCGCGCAATACAGGAGGCAAGCCACAGCCCAGCCCCTGGGGCAGTTGTGAGTCAAGCGGCGAGCGATGACACAAACTCACAGCCGTAACAATAGGTAGCCAGGATTCACTGAGATTGTAGCCGGTGTCGCGGTTGAAATTATCTGGGTGTTTACGTATTTCAACCGCCTCCCTGATGATTCTGGGACGATATTGCTTTATACGGGCAAGAACATCCACTCCTTGGAACATGACATCATGACCAGGTGTTAAAGCATGATCGGCAACAGCTGATTTATCAGGTTGAATGAGCCTGATACATCTATTATGTTCCTTAATGCGAGTGCATATTGTTCTCGAAGTCTGCCCGATGTAAACCTTGCCACAAGTACAGGGAACTCTGTAGATACCTGGTTGTTGCAATTTAGGCAAACTGTCCTTAGTTGGTCGCAGGAGTTGCCTAATCTTAACAGAAATTCCAAATACAGTCCGTATGTTGTACCGACGTAGGATTTTATCAATACGATCCGTTGTGGTATGTATATAAGGTAGGTAAGCAGTTCCTCTTACATCTCTTTTCTCAACTGACGTCCTATTATTATTTGTTGGTTTCAGAACCGTAGAAATCAAAGCCTTGCTATAACCGTTGCTCTCAAAGGTGGTTCGCAGGGTGTTAATTTCTTCTTGTAAAGAAGACACTTCACAAATCCTCCTAGCCCTGGTAGTTAGAGTTGTAAGGATACCATGTTTCTGGGCAGGGTGATGGTGAGAACTTGCGTGGAGATGACAATCATTAAGAGTTATTTACGTGGTCCTTATTTGGCCAAAATCGACTATGATGATGACAATTGTTAATTTTCGAGCATTTGCACATTTACTTATCGTTGTGGATGTCTTGATCAGTGATGTTCATTTCTTGTAGATCCTTCTTGGTGTTAGCAAACCATTTTTCATAAGAGTTGCTTTTTCTATTGGGTTTGTGAAGTGGTTAAACATTTTCTTAGTGAGTCTGTCGTCAGGAATTCTTGAAACATGTTTAAGGAATTTAGCCATTCGTTTTCGTATGGTATCTGAGAATCTGCTGCATGTTTTATACACTTGACTTTTAGTGCCGGGAGTGTCTGAGGACATGTTCGGCTCGCCTGAGTCTGTAGCTGCATCCAGCGGACACCCTTATTAGGGTGAGCTACAAGTTCCGTTCAATTTCAAGTAGTTCCAACTTTCGCTACCAGATATCAATGATACCTAGTGATGAACGTTGGAACTTTGATAGAGCGGTCCGACGAAATCTAACCTAACAATTTAGCTTTACACAAGTTTAGTCTGTGAAAGGATCTTTTACATGCCATAAATCAATGACATGAACCGCCGGCTTTACTTCCCCTCCGAAGGAAGGTATACTGAAGGATTTTTAACGCTCATAAAAAATCCGACGACTTCGGCCGAGTTTGAACCCGCTATCTTGGGCACAGCAGTCCATCATGCTACCAACTACGCCACCGAAGCCGCTAATAAGTGGAAATACAACGTATCAAATGCTAATGAAATCAAACACAAAAATTGTGGATAGGTGGTTTTTCAACTTCGGGATCGTATAGGTCTATTTGATTTCATTGATAATGTCTCATTATTAGCACTCACCCCCTAAAGTGATTTAACTCGGCTCATCCCCCTCCAGAAACAAACACTGGTTACGCCACTCTTCTTAAGCCTACTTGAGATGAGTCAATGAACTGCATGCCATTGCATTAAAGAGTATTATATTCTGGTAAATAACAAGCAATGGAAATATGAAAGTGTAATGACGACACCACATTCCCTTTTAGCACGGATATTGAACCAGTGCGGCTTATTAGTTGTGCACGAGGTTTTTGTGAAAGGAGTCGTCCCGTATGAGATTGCAACACTTAATTAATCTGTACACAAGCTTAACCCTCCTGTTTACGAGGAAGATACGCTAACGAAGAGAAAGCATGAGTTTACAGAATATATTTACTAACCAATTCACGGAGAATATGGATGGTTCTGTTAATTTTTTTCCCTAGCTAAAGGAAGTAGGAGGCTTCTGCTACTTAGGAAGAAAAATAACCGGTGATGGACGAAGCAAAGAGGATATAAGAAGTAGGTTGGTTCTAGTAGGGAACGAATAACTACAGTAAAGAAATCTGTTGACATCAAATAGGCTATAGAATTAGATATTAGAAAGTCATTTATGAAAGCCTTTGTTTGGAGCATGGCACTCCATGAAATTGAAACTTTGACTGTAGGCGTAGCAGAAAAGCGGAGAATAGAAGCATTGAAATGTGGTGTTACAGGAGAACGATGGAGATCAGATGGGTAGAGAGTAACAAATTAAGAGATATTAATACTTGTGGGGGAGGGGAGATGTTGCTGACGACTGCTAATGAAGAGATGAGACGACATGAGCTGGTAGGACACATATTCATATCTCACCAGGAGATGGCAGTTGGATTTGAACTGCAGATGTCATCGAGCTCACTACGTATCGCGCATTTCAAAAACATTAAGTTGGTCACTACTTGCTTCACTCACTCAGCACATTCCTTCTTTCCTTACGTTCTCTTTCTTTGCTTCCTTGTGACTGGCTGCATGTCATCTGCTGCGCCTAATGTTGTGGAATCAAATCCTGGCGCAGATAGTATGCATCTGAAGGTGCTTGTGAGGGAGTCGGGTCAATAAATTTATTGGCACCTTAGTATCCTTAGTTTACCAACACAACTAATTGTCTTCGCCCCTCCTGTCACAGTGGGTATTTATGCATTTCTATACTGTTTATGTGTGCTCAACGTTTGGTGAATTGCGTGAATAATTACAGTAACACGAAGAGGTCGATTAAGATCTAATGGTACCAATCCAGGTTAGGGGTAGCTTGTCTCATACTCATATTAGCTAACAGCTTCGAAAACATCGGCAAAATTTAACAAGAAATGAGTACTAGACTTTTAATCATTTAGGGTCGGTAGGACTCTTGAGCCGTAGTGAAGGCAACCTGCCTATGGGATGAAAACTCCAACATCAAACTCACTGCAGCAGCGTCTGATCCGCCGCGGTTGCTGCTAACGACGTCTGATCCCCATGTTAGGGGTGGTCGAAGGTATAAAAGGCACACCATCATCATGATGAGACGAAATAAGAAAAGTGAAACTGTAAGGCCGCTGCCCGAGGAGCGTCGGGGCACCCTTGGAGTCATCGCTGGGGGGTGACTGCATGCAAGCCTGTGGTGATCAGGAGCTGAACAGGCGGGCCCTGATCGAGGAACACCCCGATCATGTTACAGCCGATGTTGATAGTAGCATCCTAACAGCACCCAACGCTACACCTGCACATATATTTCTTCTGTGATTCAGGAGACCACGAGAGCAGGCAAACCGAGACAGCGCATGAAATTGACGACTGAGATGAATACATCTGTCATGCGCTGTTATTATCAGATAACTGGTATTGAGGCGAATACCATCACATACAGACAGAAGCTGCATGCCGCATTATGCCAGCAGTATCCTGAAATCAATGTAACAGTACAGAGAATAGCAGACCAACACCGTCTATACTACTGAGGAATCTCATCCCTGAGGAACAACTTAAGGTGCTACGGACAGAAATTGCTACCAGCAACACTCTGAAATCAGTGGAGCAAGTGAGCGATGTAGATATTACAACTCCTACTAACGAACAGCAACCATCAGTCCTACATCATGGCAATCCTACGAAAGATGGTGCGTTGATGAGTAAATTTATAGGTGATCCAGCAAGCCAGCAACTTGAGAATGAATTTAGGAAATCTCTTGCCGAATTTGAAGGTACTGACCCTATTCAGCGTCCACAATCCTAAAGCAGCACTCTTCTAGGAAGCTTGCAGTTGCAGCGAGAATAATGAATGAGGATATCCTTGCTCCTCATCTTGCACTCAACTCAAGCTGTTTCAGTGATGTGCAGACCTCCATTTATGTTGGAGCGATCGCTGTGGTAAGAACAGTTGGGGTGGACTAAAATGTGGTCCACATCTTACTAACAGACAACAGACTAAACCAGCATGGGAGCTACGTTTAGTCAGGTCTATTGAGGAGCTCCGAAGAAACATTGGAAGATGTCAACAATATATAGCGGGCAATCGTAGTAACAAAGTCGTTCATTGTGTTGAACTGTTGAGCTTCTCAAGGAAGAAACACGCTAAATATAATCCTCCTAATCAGACGCCTCTTGAAATCTCAGACACCTTGAAGCAACAACTTCAGGCGAAAGCTCAGAGGCTTCGTCGGTACAAAGAGTCCAATCAGTGAAAACGACAAAATAACTTATTTGCCGCAAATGAGAAATTCTTCTATAGAAACCTCGAAGAAACTGAAGATAGGACAGGCCCTACACCCCAAAAAGAGGAGGTAGAGAACTTCTGGTCTGCTATATGGTCCGATGCGGGAGAGTACAACAGCAGCGCTCCATAGAGCAAAGAATGTCAGAAGTTGACATAATGCAGGACTCGTCTGTATCCACAGATGATGTTACACGAGCTGCGAATGAGACACAAAATTGGAAAGCCCCTGGATCAGACAATATCCATAACTTCTGGATCAAACGATTCACCTGCACAAAGTAAATTCCTTGAAAATCAACAACTGATACCCTCCTACCTGCCGAGAGGGAAGACATACCTACTCCCGAAAGGTGAAAGAACTGTAGATCCTGCAAAGTATAGGCCAGTCACTTGTCTATGCAATCTCTATAAACTATTTACATCATGTATTGCACATAAAGTCTACATGCACTTGGAGTATAATAACATCTTGGCTGAGGAAAAGAAGGGATGCGTGTAAAAGTCTCAAGGATGCAAAGAATAGCTGGTAATTGATGCCGTGGTTGTGGAGCAAGGATACAAAATGATGCGGCTCATCAGCGGGCTCTTGGTGTCGGTGCCTACAGTTTGCTACTCCTGTGGAGATCTGAGCACGGACACCAAGAGCCCACTGATGAGACAGCTTTGTGTTCCTAGGCGAAACCCCACACAAGACACAGCATAAACCTAGAAAAAATGCTGAGTTTTACTATTATTCCAATTCGTGCAACAAAATTTGAATTACGAAATGGATATCAGGGGAGCTTATGCTCGCGAGAACGTTTTGGGCCGTATGATGAGAGCACCAAATTTCATTTAAAGAGCACCGTAGTGCTCGCGAGCACCAGGTTGAGAACGCCTGACCAAAACACATAGTTGTTTCATGCCGATCCCAACGCAGTGAAAGGGTCGCGGGCAGAAAAAATATATATTGGTATTATACAATCACAAAAAAAAATCAGCAAAGGGAGTTGGAGATAGAGAATTTAATAGGATTAAACGAAGTACAGTGGAGCCCGCGAGAGTTTTGTGCTTGAGGAAAGCGTGAAACACAGAGTGGAGCGGGGGAGTGATGAGAAAGAGGAGGACAGAGCACTGCGGAGTGTTCATCTGTCTCTCTCACTCTCTCTCTTTCTCGTGTAGCTAGGGTCCTGGTCAGCCAGGAAGAGGTCTGTCATTGAGTTTTATGTGTGTCTAACCCTTATTATTCCCGTTGTCATAAGGTACCGTCCCAGCATTTGTCAGGAGTTGAAAATGGGGAACCCACGGAAAATCATTTCAAGGATGGCTGACGGTGGGGTTCGAACCAACGTTTAATGAGTCTCCAGAGAGCTTGACCCCATGGCCTAGCGCTGCGCTCTAGCGAACGTAGATACCACTGTAGGCAGGTTTGTGAGAAAGCGTAAACATCGGTTTGGAGCGGGGAAGTGATGGAAAAGGGGAGGACATAGCACTGTGGAATGTTCATCTGTCTGATTCCCTCTCACTCATGTAGCTAGATCCTGGTCAGCCAGGAAGAGGTCTGTGTTTGATGAAAGCGTGTAACCCGATAAGATGCGGGGGAGTGACGGGAGAGAGGAGGACATACAGAGGTGTGCAAATTATTAGATCGATGCTAGAGTTACAAGATTTATTTTTTTCTTTTTATGATTTAATGCAGTAAACATATTTGCGTGGCATTTTTTCAAATGATTAATCAATAGTCTTTTTTACATTTTCTCTTAGGGAACTGACAGTAAATTTTTATTATTTTATATTTTTATGTGTAACATCTTTCCACTCGGTATCTGGATATTTTTGTGGCTCTCGGTAGCTGGACAAGTTTGTGGGAGTGATTTTCGAAAAGGGACGGAAATGGATGGGACGGAAACAATAAGTGCGCGTGGTGGCGGAGATCGGTACAACGACGTACTGTATGACGTGTGGCTGTGGGGAATGTAAATCGCATACAGTTTAGTTCAAGGTTTGGAGACCCCATTTAAGATATTCCCACAATAAATCATCTTCAAGTTGTCGTTCTTTGGTGTGAAAATATTCATTTTATCATATTTGCTGAAAACAATTACGATTTATTAAATATTCATACTTTTGCTGTATTCTTATTTAATGTAAGCACTCGATGTACTGTCGGCCATGTGGCTATGTGGAATGTATATCGCATCAACAAACACTCCAAACAACGCAGGAATTCAGTATATTAACGCCGACTACTAACAATAATTGAAACTTCGTTGGTCTAAACATATCACTGGGAGAAACACATTTAATATACTTTCCGCACACCTAATTTTTAATCGCGCCTATACTTGGCAGTGCGCTCTATCGGCTAAACAAGGCCATTTTCAATAACATCGCTGGCATGGGTTCACTAACTGGCCGGTACAGAGCGCAACTCGCATCAAGTAGGCAGTGGATTGCTTCCGCCACGGCAAATGACAATTATGATTCATTACGGTCAGGATTTGGCACTGGAGTTATACAAGTAGTTATTTCAATGACCAACAGAGTTCACTGTCAACAAGGGATTTGCGCTCCCGGGACACACACATATAGTAGGATAACATGTCACATGTTACACACCATATGCGACTACTGTAAGGCTCGTATATATATATATATATATATTAGAATTTCCACTGATTGAGCAGCTTTGCTAATGCAGAAAGTCAAACGTTTTGTTTGTTTTTGATTACGTTATTCTAGGTTCGTTGCGAATTTAGAGCAGAAGAAATCGAAGTCTTTTATTACTGATGGTCCGCTCGTGAACTATTCAAAGATTCATGGGCATGGATTGAAATCACCTGATTTAGAGGGGTGCATTCCTAAGTCAATGAAAAAAGAGAAAACTCTTCCAGCTTAGGCATCTCTCAAATCTCCATTTTGAAAATTTCTCCACACAATTCCCAAAAGGAAAATTTGTAAGTCCTTAGGGGAGAAAATATTACTAAATAGGATATTAAAAATAAAATATTTTAGCGGCTTTGGTGGCGTAGTTGGTAGCATGCTGAGCTTCTATGCCCAAGATCGCGGGTTCAAACACAGCCGAAGCCGTCGGATTTTTAAGAGCGTTAAAAATTCCTCAGTATGCCTTCCTTCGGAGGGGAAGTAAAGCCGGCGGTCCCATGTCATAGATTTATGGCATGTTAAAGAACCTTCCACTAATTACACCTGTGTGAAGCTAAATTGTTTAGGTTAAGAATGTAAACAACGCTCTTAGGTTCCTACGTTCGTTGCCAAGAGCCGACTGCGGTGGCGTCTAGTAGCTAAGTTCTGAAGTAGGCCTAGTAGTCGTTGACGGTGGCGTTTGGCGGCAAAAGTAGGAAATATTTGAAAAATTCAAAGTTGCAGTCCTTACTTGAATTTAAAAAAAACTATACACACACTAATACAGCCATCCCAATTAACACCGGTTATCAGACAGATTCTTCACACTCCCAAAGTACACGGGGCTACATGACCGCGTTGACGCAGCCCCTAAACTGAGGAACCAACCAACCAACCAACCAATCAAAAATAAAATAAAATGATTTTGAATGAAAAAATGTGACTGATATAAATCCATTAATTTAGTCTAATAATTTGCACACCTCTGTAGCACTGCAAAGAGTGGAACGGCCATTTCCCTTCTCCTTCATACACATACAGTACAGTAGTAGAATCCTTGTTGGGATCGGAAAGCACATTCTGTCAGATAATCCACCCTCACGTAGAATTTCCATCCACTACCTCGTAAAATCGGGAAAGAATAAATGGTAGAAGCACATACTTGAAAGGGTGTAAGATGGATGTGGTATTTTTTGTCTTACGGAGAGGAACATCGAGACACAAAATCTGGTCATTGATATGAAAATCCACAGCCTGCTTCCATTCGACCGACCTTGTCAGGAATGGAATGAATGAAGCCCCCATCTAGCGGCGAGGTTGTGAACAGTGCCGGCTGCCGAAGCCTGTCGCACTCCCCTGGGGCAATGATTAAATGAATGACAGGTAAAATGAAATGAGAATGGAGAGTGTTGCTGGAATGAAATATTGGACAGGGAAAACCAGAGTACCTGGAGAAAAACCTGTCTGCCTCCACTTTGTCCAGCAGAAATCGCACATGGAGTGACCGGGATTTGAACCACGAATCCAGCGGTGAGAGGTCGGCGTGCTGCCACCTAAGCCATGGAGGCCGGTCATTGATATAATTATCTCTATTTGTAAACGTCCGTGCCCAGATGTGTTTCAGCAGTTCCTCACAGTTACTGATAGACTGAACGTCGCAACACTGAGCAGAAGGATCAACATGGAAATGACTGTGCTCCGCGTCGTAGTTGTTCATAGTTGATCGGAACTCTCTAGCCGAGTTTTAAAACTAGATTCCAGATGCTTAAGCGTTTATTATGGTCTAAATAGGCAAGCAATTAAACTCTCGTAATGAAAGAAACAGGCACTAAACTGATCTTTAAGAATGTAGTTGTTGTTGTTTATTTAAGGGCCTGCGACATCGTGGTCATATAGCTCCGTGAATTTGGGTGTGTGTATGGGGTGGAAGAATGTGTGCGATAACCTGTGTTATTGTGATGGCTGTACTACTACTATTTGCAAATTGTGAAAGAGGTGGCCGTGGCTTTATGTGGCCAGCATATGCCTGGAGTAGAAGAATTGCTCAGGTGGGTATGGAACCCTCCTCGTCTCAGTTTTGCATCACGAGGCTGAGTGTACACCGTTCCAGTGAAGACGATCCATGTACAATATTTTGTCCTGTACTTTACTTGGTTACATAATCTCCAAGTACTCAAATGTTATAGTCAGCTGCCTATCAAAGAGAAAAGTTTCCACCCAAGATATAACTTACACTCGGTTTTATTACTTCTTCTTGGATTATGGCAGTACGGTATTATGCAAAATAAATGAAAGTAAGCTTACATTCCAACATTTCACGTTTGTTGTCACTTGACAACAGGAATAGCATTGGCTTCCAGGGTAGGACTGCAGAGGTCAGCGCTGTATAATATGCTTCATGGTCTGTTATTTCTCACCACAGCCGCACGCTGCGGAGCCCATCCATCCCCACATAATATTATGATGAATGTAATTACATCTGTCAATTCTCTGTTCTCAATTCGTTGAGACGGATCCAGAAGTCTTCATTGACTGCTCATTCTTCCTGGTTTTGGTTTATGCCAAACCCGTCGATTTAGTGACTAAAATCAGCTCTTGTAGATATTAGGCTAATGAGTCACATTTTGTCCGTGTGTATGTGTTTGTGTGCCCGTCCGTGAGTGTGTCCCCCCTAATAACTTCTAAACGTCTGGAGCGATTTCAATGAAACTCATAGTACTATTTTGGCCGGCCCCGACCGAGCCCTTCAAAATTTATTACATCTCACCAATCCAACAAGGCGGCTGTACGAAATAGTTCACCGGAGTTCTATATCTCCGAAACTATTACTCGTACCATCCTGATTTTTTTTGCAGAGATACAGGGCACTACTAGACGTTCACCTACGTGACATTCAAAAACCTGTTAACTACAGAACTAACATGGCGGCCAAGCAATGTACAAACATATAAGTAGATTTTTCTCGCGATTTAACTGTCCAAATGCAGTAAACTTGATACATAAAATGACTATATAAATTGACTTCTAATTTAGTTCAATTATTGACATAACCTCAAGATGGCGACTGTGCGAAATTTAAAAATGAAGTTTTCATTTCTTGTGTTCTAACCATGCGATGGAAATCAACGTTTGAATAATGAACGTACACAATAAACCTCATCTAATAGTGCATAACTCTATGGCCTACATATATTAAAATCCAACATGGCGATCATCCGAAATATTTAGACGGTTCTCAACATTTATTAATCCATGACAACAATCAAACTGAAATTTTGTATGTGTATAGAGTCTATAAACATAAGTTCACCTATGGGACGTTCAATAACCTGGTGAACATAAATCCAACATGGCGGCAACGTGAAATTTAAATATTCAAACGGACGTTTCTCGCGATGTAACCATCCAAGCGCAGTGAAACTTGGTACGGTATAGCCTATGCTTATATAAATTTTAATCCACTGGCATCTAATTCATTTAAATTATTTCATAACTACAAGATGGTGGCTGAGCGAAATGTTCTTTATTTCTTGTGTCATAATCATGCGATTCAAGTTTGAATAAAACACCTTAAGGCCACGGCTGCCTTCTTCCAACTCGTAGTCTCAATATAGAGATATGACAGTACTACAGGTTATCAGACACACCAGTGCACGGGGTTGAAGTGACCAAAATGTCCAAGCCCCTAATGAAACAAGAACAATTCATCTTTATATAACTGCTCGCATGAGGTTGGTTTGCCTATAGGTGTACAGAGATCATTTAAGGAAATCAAATTGCCAGCCGTATTGCTTTAAATTATTGAATACGAAGATATTGTTCTTATTGGCTAAACAAGGCGTACATACTCATCACTCCACAAATATACTTTGGACCAGGCCCTACTGTTCATTTTATGAACTAGCGACTACATCTTCTGGTCACGTGCAGGTATACCGGGCAATACTTCGCAATTTGTGTGTAACTAATATTAATAATAATAATAATAATAAAAATATCTTCACTCCAACTTTATTTGAAATTGTTAAAATATTAGTGTAAAATGACCTTTCATGGCTGTATCTAATAGGCTTAATTATTAAATACAAGTAAAAGAAACTTGCAGCAATTAATGTCGATGACATGGTGCACATATGAATAATAACAATAATAATGCTTGATTATCGTGTTGGAAGCCATTCTTCAGTGTTGCCTTTCAGTCGGTCAACATATCTATACCCAATTGTAATGAGCGTTATTCCTTAACTTGAAAGAAAGTGACATGAGATTAAAATGAAGTAGCTCAGGAATAACCCGGAATTACCAACTCCCGCGCTCACCAGCCACGAGCTTTTGAGGGTGTAACGCTATCCAGGGTGGTCCATAAGTAGTGAGACTACACACACATTGCCTTCTTTAGGGTCTTGTGCAGAAGATACTGTGAAAACAAAAGAAGAGGTCTGAGCCCTCGAAGAATGTGGCTAGGTCTATCAGGAATGATAAGACAAGGGCCAATTGAGGCGGGAATATAAAATACATCCAAGTACTCGGATACCCTAATACCGTCGGGGTCGGAATGGGGCAAGGGAGGTCAATAGGTAACAGAACAGAGAGGAGGCCGACACAAGGGGAAGAAATGCCCGACTCAACTGATGTACCGTGGTCGCCAACCAAGTTCCCACTAGTTGTGAGTCCCTGGGGGACTTTCGTAGTTAATTGAAGTGATAGAAGCCATTTTTCAGTGTTGCCTAATTTTATTAAAGAAAGCTTTTCAGTCGGTCAACACAAATTTACAAATTTACAGAGACAACAACAGCTTTTAAGCCCAGCTCAGTTGCAAGTGGCTGGTATTTGCGCCGTTTTATCTGCCACTGTGTCCCTTAGGTTTTCATCGAATAGAAGAGCAAGATCGACAATGATTGCCTTGTGTGTTCGTTTATTTTTATTATTATAATTATTATTATTATTATAGTTGTTACCCCCGCCGTGGCACTTCAGCCCATGAAGGGCCTAGGTCTGCCTCTCGACCGCTGCCCAGCCATTTGGCCAGCATATTATGAAGTGACGTGTTGTCAGCGCTTCGGGTCCCCTCTGCCAATAATAATCTTTGTCTCCGTGACCGGGGCGATGCCTTACTGTAATACAGCTATTCAATTGTCCTCACGAGGCTGAGTGCATCCCGTTCCAGCCTTCACGTCAGTTTCTAAAATCCCTGACGGAAACGGGAATTGAACACCTGTGGCCTCCGAGCAAGAGGCAGGTGTGCTACCCTAACACCACGGGGCCGGCTATTATTGATTTTATTATTATTATTATTATTATTATTATTATTATTATTATTATTATTATTATCGACAGGGGTAGCTGCGCTCACTAACTTGCAGCACTAGGCCATGGGGCCAAGCTCTCTGCGTACTTGTTAGACGTGGGTTCGAGCCCATCCGTCAGCCGTCCATGCAATGGTTTCCCATTTTCAACTCCAGGCAAATGCTGGGACGGTTCTTTCTGACAGGCCACGGCCGATTCCTTCCACATCCTTGCCCTGTTTCATTCACCATCATTAATTTCACCTAATACGGTTGGCGTCAGGAAGGGCATCCGGCCGTAAAAACCATTCGTCACAAAGACTTAAAACGCATATCATCCCCGACCCCGTTGGAGAACGGGAATAATGCGGGGTAGACATACATTATTTTTATTAGGCTATTACTAATGTTTTCTCTTCTCCCGAAATATTCTCCCTATGGAATATATTTTCTAAAAAAGAATACTGCATATTCCCCTTACTCCATGGAGGTTGGTGTTGATTTTAACTCGGAATTTATTCGCAGAACTCTAGAGTGGTCTGGTAATTGAACGAGCTGCGATCCTTCAACCTCGTATGGGGGAACGACTAAAAGAGAGTGCAGTGTCAAAAACACTTGTTGAAGTGCTCGCATGGTGCGAGGTCATACGTATGGCTTGCAATTAGTGGTAACTTCCTACTCATTAAGCGTGCTATATTCTGACCGGGGAATGAATTAGCCATTTATCTCAGCATCAGATGCTGCATCGCACTGCTCTCTGCCGCAAGAAAGGAAAGTGCACATAGCTTTCTCGCCAACTGAATTATACAATTTTTTTAAACCTTTTCTTCATTGAATGAGTTGCATTTTCTAGACTTACAACTCCTGCTTAGAGACTATTTCTCTTCATCTGGCTGTAACAGCTAAACTGGAAATCAATGTATCGGCAGCTACAAACTTCAGCCCAAGTGACGAGCTAGCAAGTGCGTGACGATGAACCAGCGAATGTGGGAAGCAGAACGTGTTGTCTGCAGAGACGGGATAAGCAACTATTCCTCAGGCCAATTTACGTTTATCCCATATTGCCGCCGTTTATAAGGGGTCATTGATAAAATGTAATGAATATCTAGATGACGGATAGATTTTACACCCTGATGGCCTTCCTGGCGCCAGAGAGATGAAATGAACGAAAATGAATGAAACTGGGCAATTAAGTGAAAGGAGCGGCCGTGTTCTCTTAGAAGAAGCATTCCTGGCATTTAACTCAGGTTGAAAATTTTTGTTGATTTTGCTTCAATTAGGGGCTTTGCGACATCATGGTCATGTAGCCTCATGTAGCCTACTTGTGTGAGTATTTGTGTAGAATCTGTCTGATAACCTGTGTCATTATGTTAGTTGTACTAGTGTGTGTATTTGTATGTAATTGTGGCTAGTAGCCTAGATGGATAGGAGGGGTCGTGGCTTTAGTTTACTGTAGGTTCCATCCCGCAATCGAATGGAGTAGAAGTGGAAAACCAAGGAAAACTACTTCAAGGAATTGGAACTTACCGCTTCGCAGTTCTGCCTCACGAGGCTGAGCAAGCCGCGTTCCAGCCCTCAGAACAGAATTAAATTTCTTGGAGAACCTGGACCTCCGTGGTGAAGGCCAAGAATGCTAGTAACTATATGTCGCGAGAGTTGAAAATTGGAAATAATTTTGAGGACATCTGACGGCGAGGTTCGAACCTGTTAGTCTACCGAGTCCAGAGATTACCTGGTCTAATGTGCCTTAGCACTTATAGCTGCCACGGTTGATCCCTTTTAGAGCAGTAAGAATGGAGTGAATTTTTCAAGAGCGGAGCTTATTTCATCATGGAAACCACAATAGCTTGGATTACCAATCAAATTCCCATTCGCAGCAAGTGCACGGGACCTGTGCCCGCGATGTCACAAAACCGTTAAATAAACCATTCACTGATATTTATAGCTGACTTAATTGAACATACTCTGAAATATATTGATTTATTTTCATATTATTGTGGATAGATATGATAGTGATGATGTTTGTTTCAAAGGGACGTAACATCTAGATTATCAATCCCTTTATTGAGGAAACGGATGGTCTTCATTTCTCTCCCTTTTTTTGATTTCACTGTCCCTTAATAGGGAAGGTTTACTACACGTTATTCGTCCAGAAGATAAATCCAGCTTGAAATAATTCTTCCTTATTTTTGCCTCGATATCTCTGTAGTTTCAAACAATTATATTGTTATTATATAATGTACTAATTTTGGTGGTTTGCATACTGTTCTGCTATCATGCTCACAAAGCTCGGGTGCGTTCTGCTCAATTCTCTATTCAAATCATTGCTTTATAGAGGCTTCCACCACACGATATTAAAGAGCACGCATTCATAGTGATTATCTGACTGCTTTTTTCACTCCTCCATTGTTTATGCTTTAAATCATGCTTTGTTTGTGCTCTTTAGCAGTTTCTTGTCAGCTTTTAGCAGCTGTTTTACGACCTTCCGACATTTCATGCTATTTTTGGTTGTTCTACTACACATTTCTCTCTACATCAAGGATCCGCTTGATTGCGTAGTGGGTAGCATTCTTGGCTGTCACCGCGGAGGCCCGGGTTCGATTCCCGTCTCTGTCAAGAAATTTCATTCTGGTCAGAGGGCTGTAACGAGGTACACTAAGGCTTGTGAGGCAAAAATTAGAGGAGGTGGGTTCTATACCTACCTTCCTCCTAGAAGTGGTTTTCTGTGGTTTCTCTATTCTACTCCAGGTGGTACCTAACGTAAGACCACAGCCGCTTCCTACCCTACTCCTCCCTCAATTACATATACACACAATAGTACAGACAGCATAGTAACACAGGTTATCAGATAAATTCTACGCACTCCCAAGTACTCGGGGCTACGTATCTACGAATGTTGTAAAACCCATAAATCAATCGAAAACAACAACAATAATCTCTACATCAAATAATATTTTGAATGAGAGAAATACCGAAATCAACCGGGTGGCTCAGTTGATCCCGTTACTGTTCCAGACCATAGGCAGACATTTTATCAGTCATTTATTCAGAGTTGTCTTGCGAGATTCTATATAGAAATGCTCTTCAGCCAGCCACGCGTATAGCGTAATTATACTGAACGGTTGATGCTATCATTCCCGTGAATTGTGCGCTTCACTTCATTTGTTATAGAAAGCTTTCCGGTCGGTCATCAAAAATTGTGCCTAATTTCATTATGCAGGAAAACAAGTATTTTCACACCTTAACGTGAAAGAAATTTTAAATGAGATATTTATCACAACATAACATGCTTCACTCTAATATTTTAATAGTCTATATGTAATAAAACACTCATGATTTGTTATTTTGATTTAAATGATTTTAAATAGTGAATTGTACAATATTTAAGTGAGTATTTTAATTCATGTATTTCAGTGGGCTATAATCCATTAACATTCCCCAAGGGCTCACAACCAATGTGACGTGGATTTGCGACCAAGGTATCACAGTTTAATTCGGCATTGCTTCATGTTCCTTCTGCCAGGCTCCTCCCTATAATCTTACATCTCAATCTCTCTTGGTCAGCTCTTGTTCTCTTCTGACCCAAGGAATTAGGTTCTCCAAAGCTTAGGGAGTATTTAATTCTCGTTCCTTTATTGGTACTTTTATATTATTAACTTATACCCTCATTCCCAAGGTATTCTTGTTTTTCATGATATTTTCTGCGTATTGTAAGAATCCGTAAAGGAAGCAGAATGTGTGTAAACCCAGCACAGAACTCATATAGTAGTATAGATGTAATTGACCTGTAAACATACACAGCTCGAACTGTGCATGTTGAGCTTTCATTTGGAATGCCCAAATGGCACGATAAAATAGACTAAATATACCCCCGCCTTTGGTAAAGGAACACTTCGTGTAAATTTACAGTTATGTGAGGTCATGCGTGCCAAATGAATGTTAACACTTTTTACGTAAGAGTGAGAGGAGGAAAAGGGGTGATAAACGTCCATTTCTTTCATAGATTTGAAGTTTTCTGAAATTGTTTTGACTGTTGGTTAACCTCCTCAATATATACACTAATGATATGGTATTAATCATATCTAAAAGGTTTTCTTAATGACGTTATAATCGGAAGTAAAATGCCATAATATTTATTAAATTTAATGCATCTTAGTCAATAAATAATGAAAATAAAATATACTAGCAGACCCGTGCGAGAAATCTCGCATGTTCATAAACCACACTTTCCCCAATAGGTTTTTAATGAGATAAGGAGAAAAGGAGATAGTTTTAAGGTTTTAGACGACAACTCATAATTGCTGCATGTTAGAGCATCAGTATTTGCAAATCACACACTTCTTACAAAAATCTATATTTATGAAATTAGAATGCAATTCTTCACTACTAATATTATTTGTGTGCTGAGTCCATTGATTGACAGCGAACCTGCATACGAATTACCTTTTAACAGTTTGGACATGAAACAGGCGACCCTACGGCCAAAATGCGAACTGAACAGCAATTATGTCCCGTATTTTCCAACAGTAACAGTATTTGCAAATCGCACACTTCTTACAAAAATTGATATTTATGAAATTAGAATGCAATTCGTCACTACTATTGTCATTTGTGTGCTGAGTCCATTGATTAACAGCATAGCTGTAACACTCACCGGTTATTCGATATTTATGAAATTATACGATTTGAGTACTCATTCATTTGATTTACTGTTTCTGAAATCCATGCAAAATGATAAAGGAAAGACCTCAGAATGTTAAAATGACATGAAACAGGCGTCACAGCGGCGAAAATGTGAAGTGGACAACAATTATGGAGCGTATTTTCCTACAGCAACATTATTTGCAAATCGCACACTTCGTACATTTTTAAAGGCATTTTTTTAAGAAATTATAGATATTTATGACATTATAGTGCAATTTGTCACTGGTAATGTCTATTCTCTTTCATTTGAATGCTCATTTGCCACGATCGGTTGCTTGTGAGTGCCTCAGGAGGGAGGGATCTATACAAATGAAATATTATATAATATGATGATTATATCTCAATATGTTACTATAGAATTGTATTTTATTGACCTGGTTTTTAGATCACTTTATTTTCGAATGTTTGAAAAATAAAATTCTATCTGTTCTGATATGTCAATGATATTCTTTGGCTCCATGTCCCGACCCCTAAAAATTGGTACCTCGCAGTATGTAATTATCGGTGGGCACCGATGATCTTGGACTTCATCAGTTTGCTGAAACCAAGTTTGGAGAAAATACATCAAAATGTTTCCACAGTCCCGTCTGTAAAGCTGTACACTCAGCCTCGTGAGACAGAACTGAGAAGAAGTGGGATCGATTCCCTCCTCATCCATTCTAGAAGTGGCATTCCTTGGTTTCACGTACCTTCTCCAAGCAAGGCCACGTCTGCCTCCTTCCCAATTCCAGCCTCAATTACAAATATGCATATTACTAGAGACACTGTAGCCTAATTATGCAGGCTGTCAGACAAATCATACACACCAAAGTATACGGGGCTGAATGATCCAGACGTTGCAAGGCCCTAAATGAATTGACAACAGCATTGTCTAAATGGGAAATGGGTAGAAATGTAGAGGAAACTCTTATACGTCACTTTCCGAGAGGCATATATTTCTTGATTCTTTTTGCCCAGAACAAACACCTTAATCATAAGAATTATCAGACATTCCTTAGAAACATAAAAAGTACGAATATTTCCGCACAACTGTACTAATTTTCTGACGAGGCTTTTCACCTTTTAGAATCAAGTAAGACATTGTTTGAAATAATTTGCCTGTCGACTGGAAGATAACGAGAGTAATGTAACTTTCAAACACGATGAGAGTTGTGAGAATTGCTGTGCCAAAGGAAGTAAATAATGTGTAAAGGAAATGTTTTCCCACTTAGACATCATGCAAAATATGTTATCAATTGTGGTCTGTGAACAGAACAATGAAGACCAAGAACAAAGCACAACCAGATGTTGAGCTGCGTGCACCTTTTGTTACAAACCCCTTTATTCATCCATTCCCTTTATAATTTGTGAGTTTCCAGGCATCCGCTCTTCTATCTTGGAGATAAACAAGTTTTTAAGTTGCTGCTACCTGTCTTCAGGTTGTTGCTAGCTTGTTATAAGAGATTTCTTTGCGGTAAACAGAAAGAAAGGACAATTTAACTACACTTCTTCTATGAATTAGTTTATGAATTAGTAATAATTTTAACACATTAACAATGATGAAACTTAATTAGGAATTGGAAAATAAAACAAAAGTATTATATAAGTTTCATTCACTAAACATTTTGAATATTGTCATGTAATACGTAATTTCAAAATAAATATTTTTGAAAAACTCCAATGGAGACAAAGGAGTTTTATATTGTTATCGTGTTGGATGTCATTATTCAGTGTTACCTTTAAAAATTAAATGTAATTGCCTTTCAGTAGGTCAACACGATTTTACCCAAATTTTAATGGGTGAAAAAATGACATGAGATTATTTATTACACCAGTTTCGATCGTCAAGTGAACATCATCAGAACCTTTTACAGTATAACTTAAGCTTTTTTTTTTTTGTAAATTTAAACCTCAACCCAGTAATCACGATCTGATGATGACCGCTTGAAGATCGAAACGCGTAATCCTATTGATCATTTTTTTTTTTCAGAAGTGTTACTTACTTATGATTCATATAGGCCTACTATACATTGTACCCCGCCTAGTATTTGGGCAAATTCGTGTTGACCGACAGAAGAGTTACAACTAACAGCTTGTATTTCATTGTTTGTGTGAAGAGTTTGGGAATAATACTTGCATTTTCAACTGCCAGAGGAATAGCGTACCTGCCCCTCTTCTGGAGGCCACGGGTTCGATTTCCGGCTACATCAGGGAGTTTAGAAACTGACCTGAGTGCTGGAACAGGGTGTACTCAGCCTCGTGAGAACAATTGAGCAGCTGTCTGACAGTGAGTTAGCGCCCTGGTCACAAAAATCAAGATTACCGGCCGAGGGGATCCAACGTGCTGACCACGCTACACCTTGAAATCTGTAGGCCGAATGGTTGATGAACGGACAGTTGGTAGGCCAGGGGCCTTCATAGGCTGTGGTGCCATGGGGGTAAAGTGGAATGAAATGTAGCAAAGAACAAAATTGGGAGCTGAGGTTAGCTGGCTCACCACGGCCACGAGAAATAGCTGCAGCAAGTCCTGGAAGTGGTTATCCACACTCCCTCGAGTCATGTACCGGGAAAGCAAATTATTTCAAGTATCGGGGCACCTACCCATTCCTTAACTTAATAATACAATCACAGTTAGTACTACAGCCTTCACAGAAATACAAGTTATCTGACAACTTGAACTCACATGCAAGTAAAAGGAGCTGATGACCAAGGTATCCGAAATCCCTTATATGAATTAACAAGAATAATAATGTTTATACCTGGTACTTCCCGAAAGCTAGTACGATCCGTACCATCACGATAGCCATATGCTATATTGCACAATTTTCAGCCAGACAGACATGTCAGTAAATATGGTATTTTAGCATGAGTGCATCACGTTCCTACGGTTTCAGTTTAACATAAAACTGTCGCTCACGGCCATAAAATTAACAGCAACTCCAAACCACAACATCCAGTGGTCCGTGTCCTTTTTTTGTAAAGTAGTAATTCCGCAACATCGCTTCTCCTAGCACGGGGCAATAAATCATCATCTTGCATTTACCTCCAGGTTCAGTTAAATAAATACAAGTATTCATCGAACAGTTTATTACAATACATTTCACAGGAAGAGTTACATTTGAAGAAAATGATTAACAATAAGTAGGCGACAGTACTTTCTAGAGAGTACGATGAAGTACAGGGTATGAGAGAGAAGCTCGTATTCAGAGAGGTGTAAGGCAGGTCTACAACTTATTACCCATACATTGAACAAGCAACGAAGGGAATTGGAGAAAAATTTTAAATGGGAGTAAAGATTCAAGGAGAAATTATTTCAACTTTGAGATTCGCTGATTTCATCGACATCTTAGTAGACACACCTGACTAATTGAATAAGATTTTAAATGGTATGGGTTCTTTCTTGATGAAAGAATTCATGATGAAAATTAATAAATGTAAAACAAAAATATTGGAATTCAGCCGAAACAAATCAGAAACCCCTATGGACGTCAATTTGGCAGATGAAAAGCTTAAGGAAGTAGGAGACTTATGTTACTTAGGAAGCAAAATAACCAGTGATGGACGAAGCAAATAGGATTTAAAAAGTAGGTTAGCACAGGCAAGGAAACCATTTCTACAGAAAACGAATTTGTTAACATCAAATATAGATTTAGGTATTAGGAAGTCATTTTTGAAGGTCTTTGTCTGAAGCGTGGCGCTCTATGTAAGTGAAACTTGAACTGTTGGAGCAGCATAAAAGAGGAGAATTGAAGCGTTTGAAATGTGGTGCTACAGGAGAATGATGAAGATCAGATGGGTAGATAGGGTTACAAAATTGACTCGTACAAAATTGATAGTTTCCTATAACTCGCAAACTCTTTGACTGTACATGGATAATATGTTAGCTTCACTGATCATATCTACGGAAACTACCAAGGGGTCCAGGTGTACGTAGCTCTCAGTCAACTCATGGCTGAACCAACATTTCGGGAGAGCTTTCCTACCACCACTCTCTTCTCCAACCTATTAGTGTAAGCTGACTGGACTCTCTAGGTTTAACCCAATTAGCGCAGTTCGATCATCCCGTCTTTGGCTTCCGTTATGGAAAATGAGGGTAGTGTTGTAATCATGTTGACAGCTAGATGAGCCGGAACTACCTGCAATACGGGTGACAGACCAAACATCCCTATCGAAACCGTGAATCGAACTCGAACCTTCTTGTTGAGAAGCTAACTTCCTACTACTATAATTATGTAGAAGACATTAATTCAGGACTTTCATTATGAATTATTAATATTATTAGATAGTTAGTTATTGAGGTTTTAAGGGGCAGAACAGTGAGGTCGTCTGCCCCATACTATTATTATTAGTCTATTATTAGACTATTATTATTATTATTATTATTACTAATAATAATATTATTGAAATCAAGGCAACCACCATGGCGTACATCAGTCAACCTTGAAAAATGCTCCTTCCAAGTTAACAACTCATGGAAAATCCAATGGGAGCAGTCTTCGGTGGTAAATAAACATCTGGTTGACAACCCTTCTAACCGGATACAAGGATTCCATCTCCCCAGGCGTCAGTGGAGGATCATCAACCGGATTCGAACTGGACAAGGCAGATGTGACTAACTACTGCACAAATGGGGATGGACTAGCTCTGCAAATTGCGACTGCAGTGCATTATCACAGTCAATCCATCATATTGTTGCGGACTGTCCTCTTCGATCTTTCAAAGGAACAATAATGGACATTCATCTTACATCGGATGAAGCAGTTGAATGGGTCATGAACTAGACCTAGAGTTGTAAGATCGTACGAACTTGTGACTGTGCACATTTGTCCAGAAATTATATATATATTGTATATATGTACATTCATCATACGATAAATAAATAATAATTATTTATTAGTATTATTATTATTGTCGGCATCGGTGGCATAGTCGGTAGCATGCTGAACTGCTATGCCCAAGATTGCGTGTTCAAACTCGGCTGAAGTCGTCGGATTTTTAAGAGCGTTATCCTTCAGCATGCTTTCTTTTGAAGGGGAAGTAAAGCCAGCGAGCCCATGTCATAGATATGGCATGAGAAAGAACCTACCACTACAATTGGTAGTGTAGCTAAATTTGAGGGTTATTTAGTTAGAAACGCTCTATCAAATGCCAACGTTCGCCGCTGGGTGACAGTCAGTAACCGTGGCGTTGGAACTATTTAAATTTGAACTTCCCCAGTTTCATTCAGCTTCATTAATTTCATCTCTCATTAACTCCTGTCATGAGGTTGGCGTCAGGAAGGGCATCCGGCCGTAAAACCATCCGCCACATTAGAATTTAATCGCATCTCATCCCCGCCCTTGTTGGAAACGGGATTTATAAAGGGTAGATACACATACACTATTATTATTATTATTAATATTATTATTGTTGTTGTTGTTGTTGTTTGAGTCTTCAGTTCTTTGACTTGTTTGATGCAGCTCTCCACCCCTCCCTGTCCTGTGATAATCATTTCAACTCTACGTAGCTACCACACCTTACATCCGAGGCAATCTGTTCAGCATATCGTTACCATGGCTTACCCCTAGAGTTCTTCTCCTCAACCCTTCCTTCCATAATTAAGTTTGCTATTCTTGCGTGTCTTAGTATTTGTCCTACCAACCTGGTGAAATTGATTTCACTCCTTCTTAATTAAATATCTTTCCTATTCTGTGGTCTGCCTTTCAAGTCCCATATGCTTTGGAATTCTGTAAAGCTGTTTCCTACGCACAGCCTATCGAGATTCCTCTAACAGGACCCGCGACTGTTGACCGCTAGCTATGTGACATTGACCCCAGGTAGCCAGACTGGTTAGTTGACAATGAAACGGATAGATTTAAAAAAGGATGATGATAATTGTTGTTTTAAGGGGCCTAACATCTACTGTCGACCAAAGTATTATGTGTACTCGAGTTTGAAGGTTATTTGTGAAGTAACCAATAGACCTACATAAAATCCAATACCATCAACATTCTCGTCGTTCTATTTTACGTTAATTCATGTAGGGTTGGATTTTTTAATTTATATTTTAATATTTTTTATCGCAGTTGGAACACAAAAAGTGCACGTTTTTAAGCGTGTTTCAACCATGCGTCACATTTAAGAATTATTATCTCAAAAACCCGTCATCAGATCGAATCCAAATTTTAACACAATATACATTGGAATGTTGTATAACTGGTTTATTAATTTCACAATTTTGTGTGTCCAAGAAACAAAGTTGTTATCATTGTTGTAAGGTAACTTTTTCTCGGCTTGGGGTGGTTGGAAAATGTAGTTCTTGGTTGCGTTGTAATCGTTATACATCAAAACGTTTTGCTGTATGACTGTGAAATACGTAAATTAATTAACTTATTTTATATCGGTTTGTATTTGTACGAGGAAATAACACATGGTTCACCATTTAGCCGCTCCGGGAAAAACTGTACAGCGTTGCTGAGATGGAGCCCATCACTTCCGAGCGAGACGCGCCATGATGCGTGTGGGCACCATTTCGGCAACGCTGTACAGCTGTTCCCTGAGCGGCTAACTGGTGAAACATGTGTTATTTCCCCGTAGAAATACAAACCTATATAAAATAAGTGAATTAATTTACGTATTTCACAGTCATACAGCATAACTTTTCGATGTATAAGGATTACAATGCAACCAAGAACTACATTTTCCAACCACCCCGAGCCGAGAAAAAGTTACCTTACAAAAATGATAACAACTTTGTTTCTTGTTCACACACAATTTTGAAATTAATAAACCAATTATGCAACATTCCAATGTATATTGTGTTAAAATTTGGATTCGATTTGATGACGGGTTTTTGAGATAATAATTCTTAAATGTGACGCATGGTTGAAACACGCTTAAAAACGTGCACTTTTTGTGTTCCAACTGCGATAAAAAATATTTAAATATAAATTAAAAATTCCAAACCTACATGACCTAACCTAAAATAGAACGACGAAAATGATGATGTTATTGTATTTTATGTAGGTCTATTGGTTACTTCACAAACAACCTTCAAACTCGAGTGCACATAATACTTTGGTCGACAGTAGGTTATCGGCTCCTAATGGTTTGGGTGATCGTGAAGATGATAATGATAAGTAAACTATAACTAAAACTAACTACTAACTTATATACCAGAAGAAGAAATGGAAAACAAAAGGAGAATAAGGCAAATAATGGATATGAAGAAAAGAGATGCCATCAACCCTCGAAGAATGCGGATTGAGGGACTTGGAAAGGAAGGAGAGCCATGAAAGGATGATAGGAAAGTGAAAAAGGAGAGGGTCCACCCCAGCGGTAATGGAAGAAAGGGAGAAAACCGGACCCTGCTCAGGAATCCCTCGGGGTCGCCAACTCCCGAACCCACCAGCCGTGAGCCCCTGAGGGGTGTAGCAATATCCAGGGTACACCAGACGTGGTGGAGCTACAATACTCTGCCTCCTTGAGGGTCTTGAGCAGAAGGCAGCAGATAACATGAAAAGAAAAAGAAGGCTGGCTGACCCCTCGCAGAAGGAGGGTATCAGAAAAGATGAGACAAGGGCCAATTAAGGCGGGAAAGGAAGAGACTCCCTAGGCCTCGGATACCCTAATACCGTCGGGGTCGGAAGAGAACTAGAGTTGACCAAGTGAGGTCGACAGGAAAGAAGACGGAGAGGAGCCCGGCACAAGTAAGTGGAAGCAATGCCGGACTCAGCTGGGGCCCTGTGTTCACCAACCCACGTCCCACTAGATGTGAGTCCCTGAGGAGGAATTAAAAAAGGCTTTTCGTACGAATACCTTGTAATGCTGCAAATGCTTAAAGACTCTGCCCAGTCTCGCTAGTTTATATTCGGAATTTCAGGCGAGTGTTTGCTTTCCCTAAGAAATACATTAACTTATCTCGTTCAAGTTAGTGACTTAATTTCATGATACCGCGCTTTAAATTACGGTAAAAAAAAGGTAGAGGTTCTGAAAGAATTGCCAAGGGAAGATAATTTGATAAAGATAAATCGCGCTAAGTATGAGAGAGAAAATAACATGTTGCTCGCCCCTAGTACCACAGGGGTGTAAATTATCTGCAGTAGTGTTACTTGTACAGTATATCTATCCCCTAACATTCTCGTTCCTATGGGGATGGAGTGAAATTAGAGTCTATGTGGAGGATGATTTTATGACTGGATGTCCTTCCCGATTCGAACCTCTTCAGTGGAGTTAATAGATTATTTTGTAGTTTGTGTTGTCTTTACTTCATTTTAGGGACTTAGGCTCCTTGATCATCAACACCACGTACTTGGGCGTGCGTTGAATCTATGTGAATAAGTGTGTTTATTTGGTGACTCTTTTAGTATTTGTAACTGTAATTATGATGACCAGGGTTTGGTGTAGTTGCCCAGGGACCTGATATTGGATACAATTCCGCTTGCCGGGATGGTTGCTAACTTAAGGCCACGGCCGCATCCTTCCCAAACCTCACCTAAACTACAATAATAACGATAATAATGTTATTGGTTTTACGACCCTTTTAACAACTGAGGTTTTTAGAGACACCGAGGTGCCGGAATTTTACCATGAAGCGATCTTGAACGTGCTAGTAAATCTAATGACACGGCTCCCTCGCTTTTGCACACCCTCAAATGCCAACTGGCTTCGCCAGGATTTGATACTGCAACCTTGAGCACAGCAACTTAACTACAAATACTCATACTGATACAGCCATCACAATAACACAGGATATCAGACGAAACTCCACAGACAACCAAATGCACTGGGCTAAATGGCCACGATGTTTAAGCTCCTGAAATGAAAACCCACAACAAAGATCATTATCCTCAACTAATTTATTATTTTTCTTAATTTATTTTTTATATAATTTTTTTTCTTAATATCACTAAATAAGTATTACATTTGGTGGGCGGGGGATTTGGATTGCAAGCTATGTGGTAAAATCTCGGTTACATTCATACATTGCTATATCCTCTCGACTGTTCTCTTCTTGCAATTAATCAAGATATGACATACTGTCGGTTGCTTACATATCAGCTTGACAATTTATTGTAGAAATTATTGTGTCGTAAATCTTAAGGGAAAGTACATGCTACACATGGCTTGTTATGTGTTACAGTGCAGAGACGAATTCTGCGTGCATTCATGTGATATAGAGGACCGCCGTGACTTTAAATCTCTTGTCCTTGTCATCATACAGCAAGCTTTGTTATCCTGCTGCTTGCCTCTATCATACATAATGTGTGTGCGTGCATGTGGATAGCACAAATGTGTCTCGGAAAGCCACAAGATTCATCCTCTTCTTGCGGCAACACACTCACTCAACCACAGCATTGCCCAACTCCTCCGTCTAGCGTGACACTAGCTCCACTTCTACACGTATTTAGTTCAAATACCGGCCATTCAAGATACAGAACGTTGGTTTGCATATCCTGTGAGATAGCACATAGTTATCCAATTTCCAGAAGGAAAAAGTATAACGAATGGGATTTTTCAGCAATTTGGTCGTGTGTTGTAGAGAATATACAAGCCATTTATATGAAAGATATTCAAATTTCGGACTCATACTGTACGAAACTCAGTCCTACGACCTCCATCCTTTTGTAAGCCAATACTTCGACCACTGAACTAATGGGGTGGGGCATTTTCATTCTCATTGCCCAAAGATACATTCTGTGAACCTTGTGTATGCTTGGAATAATCACATTGTATTATTAGTTGTCTGATATGGGCTTTGGATTCCAGATTAGGGTGCTCACGACCGTATCTTCAAAATCCTAAGGTTGTAAATGTACGCTCTTAAGGAAAAAATAATATACCGTGATCAAGAATATTTTTACACAGAGATGAAAGTGTTCAGGCTTTGACGGTCAGCGTCATAATGGATGAACAAGTTTTCCAAGCTTATTGGCCGACTGTTAAGGACAGAGGGACTCCTGAAGATGTCGAATGCATTATGCGGTTAAACATTGGGAAATACAAACCCTACTAGACCACAGCCCACAATTCTGGAAAACTTGTTCATCTACTAGGACGTCAATAAATGATTGCGTATTTCTGGCGAATTTCGAACTAATTTTATCTTATATTGTAAATAATGGTAATAATAATAATAATAATAATAACAGTTATTATAATAATAGTTATAATAATAACAATAATAATAAAACGTAAATAAGCCTTCTCGGAAAGAATAAAAGCCTATTGGAACGGCAAGAAGAACCAAAACAGTTGATTGAGTTATTTGCTTAACGTCGTCCTTTTATTGGGAGAATTCGCTTTGAATAAAATAAATAATAATAATAATAAATAGTAAGAACAATTTTATTACTGATAGGCCTATTTCTGCAGAATGTTGACTCGATAATTAGCCCTCTTTTAGGCAGGTGATAAAACATTTCGTCAAATGAATATTATTATTATTAATACTAATCTCACTTTCTTTAACTAATTTCACTTTCCCCTTCGAATCTCTGCCAACATTGAATATAGAGATAAGAGCCCTGTCGGGAGCCACAGCAGTCCCAACGAATGAAAGAGCTCTCGATTATTGTTAAGCAAATGTTCTATTGTATATTTCGGATTGACCAGCACAAAAACGCGAATGTTGTTGCCAATAAAGTTTCGATGTTTGGCCACGAGCATTACGTTAAGATACTACACCGTCTTCCGGAACGTGCTTGTGGCATGTGTACTTTGTTGTTAGGAACAAATAGGAACTTAAAGTTTCTATCTGCACTTTTTGTTGTTTCGTATCTGTCAACATGACCAAGAAGGAAGAAAGGAAACGTGTTGTGTTATCAATTCAACAGAAGTTAGAAACAGAACAAAAACCGGACATATTAGCCTATCCACAGGGTAATCAATAAATTTGGAGTTATGTGGGTGCTGTCGTCGTTCTGGAGGAGTGAGTGTAGTAAATTTCAGCACATACTGTACATCCTGGAATTGATTCTGGGGTCTATCTTGGAAGATGTAAACCATGGTATGAATACTGGGATGGATTTACTAAGCCCTGTGAGATCAACTGGGTAGAGGTTTTGATTTAATTTTCCATCCTTGACCATCGTACAGTAAAAGATATTTACCGCAGTTTCCCACATCACTCTAAGCGAATGCCGTAATAGTACTGAACGTAAGTCCACCTTATATACAAATGTACAACTGCACATTTTATACGGTATTTATCTATATAAATAAAGTAGGCAGTCTGAACATTTTGAATCATTGTTTAGAACTTCGTATTTATCCCGGATGGGCTTTGTAAAGACCAAATTTATACCCTCAGTTTACTCTTTGTCTCTATGTTTTTTCGTTTGTTATGGATTAGCGTCAAAACTACTTGAGCGATTGGCATGTAACAGACAAATGAGTAACAGGCACCTGAAACATGTCAGACTTTCGAAATCACTTCTTTTTTTTAATTAATTAAGTGAAATGACTTGTGGTCTCCGTAGTGGTCTTTCGGTTTGACACCTTATGTGACCTGTGTATCGTGATAAATTGTTATTATTTCCTATTAATTGCTTATCCTCCCAGTTCGGCTTCACCCACGGACTCCACGAAGGATCATTCCTCTACCATCGCAAGGACGGTGTCTGGGAGCTAAACACTCTTTGTCAGCAGATACAACTGGGGATGGTGACAGGCCGATCGCTCAGGTGACCGCTAACTCGGGTCTAATTAAGGAAAGGCCTAGGAAGGAAATGGGAAGGAAGTCCTGTACCGAGTACCTGTTGAAAAGAACCACCCTGGCATTTTCCTGGGGGGTAAAAATGGGAAACCACAGAAAACCATTTTCAGGACGAGGTGAGGTTCGAACCTACGCTCTCCCAATACCAGCGATGCACAAGGTAGCACGTTAGCGTTCTCGTCCACCACGGTTGGTGTGATAAATTATAACGTCACAAACACCACACACAGAGGAAATCAAACATACGAAATTAAGAATCTTACGATCGGCCGGGAATAGATCCACATCGAACATCCAATTCACTTATGCATGAAGCCAGACGTTAGGGAGGTTTACGCCACTCAATGTCACATTTTAATACAGGGTCATCGAAAAAGTTTGCAGTAATTTCATAGCTCAGGAACTATTTGAGGAGTTTTTTTTGTCAAATTCACCACCTCAAAAAGTTCTTTTTTCTCATACCTGATATTGTTTCTGTATGCGCTCCCTTGATTGCTCTACAAAAATCCAGTCGATAGTCGATTTTGGCCCAGGCGCGCTGGATCCTCTCAGGCGAGATTGTAGCAACAACAGCGGTGATGCGTTGTCTTAAATGTTGCAGATCTCTGATGATGATGATAATTGTTGTTTTAAGGGGCCTAACATCTAGGTTATCGGCCCCTAATCGTTTGTGTGATCGTGAAGATGATAATGAAATGTAGACTATAACTAAAACTAACAACTAACTTGTATACGAGAAGAAGAAATGGAAAAATAGAGAGAATAAAGGACACAAAAGACAGGAGGAAAAGAAACGCCCTCAACCCTCGAAGAATGCGGATTGAGGGACTTAGAAGGAGAGCCATGAGAGGCAGATAGGAAAGTGAAAGAGGAGAGGGTCCGCACCAGAGGTAATGGAAAAAAGGGGGAAAACCGGACCCAGCTCAGGAATCCCTCGGGGTCGTCAACTCCCGAACCCACCAGCCGTGAGCCCCTGAGGGTGTAGCAATATCCAGGGTGTACCAGAAGTGGTGGGGCTACATACAACCGGCTTCCTTGAGGGTCTTGAACAGAAGGCAGGAGATAACATGAAAAGAAAAAGAAGGCTGACCCATCGCAGAAGGAGGGTATCTGAAAAGATCAGACAAGGGTTAATTAAGGCGGGAAATAAAGAGACTCCCTAGGCCTCGGATACCCGAATACCGTCGGGGTCGGAAGAGAACAAGAGTTGACAAAGTGAGGTCGACAGGAAAGAAGACAGAGAGGAGCCCGGCACAAGTAAGTGGAAGCAATGCCGGGCTCAGCTGGGGTCCCGTGGTCGCCAACCCACGTCCTACTAGATGTTAGCCCCTGGGGGGGGCTCTGACCGTTTCACTGAATACAATGTTTTTTCACGTTTCGCCATAAAACAAGTTTAGGGGTGTCAAGTGAAGCCTCCGTGGCTTAGGCGGCAGCACGCCGGCCTCTCACCGCTGGGTCCGTGGTTCAAATCCCGGTCACTCCATGTGAGATCTGTGCTGGACAAAACGGAGGCAGACAGGTTTTTCTCCGGGTACTCCGGTTTTCCCTGTCAAAATTTCATTCCAGCAACACTCTCCACTATCATTTCATTTCATCTGTCATTCATTTAATCATTGCTCCAGAGGAGTGCGTCAGGCCTCGGCAGCCGGCACAGTTCATATCCTCGCCGCTAGATAGGGGCTCCATTCATTCCATTCCTGACCCGGTCGGAGACTGGAAGCAGGCTGTGGATTTTCATTTTTCAGGGGTGTCAAGTCAGGGCTTCTAGGAGGCCATTGAATAGGACCGGCATGGCAGCTTCCTGTCGCGCACCAATTCTATACATCGGCTGAAGGTACAGTCGGAGTACAGTCACATTTAAAAAAAACTTGAGGAGTTCTTGATTTGTTTTCAGGTCAAATTATTAATTTATCTCACTCACAACGGGAGATATGATTTTTTGAAATTGCTGCAACCTTTTCCAATGACTCTGTATTGCTTTCCTCCTGCTATTATATCTAAATGCCCATTAATTTTCGAGCCCGATTTCGTTATTGTGATGTTCATTTCTTTGTTTCAGGTAAGGTGCCCTGACCAGTCCGTCATTACCATAGTAAGTCACAACTAATGAATTCCTAGGCTATTACTAACCCATTGATCTCGAGTGAAAGGTCATTGGAAAATGGATAGTGCGAGACATTGGGACAGAAATGAAGACCGTGAAGTCATGTAAAGGACAATAGAGCAAGCTATGTACTCGTATATGGAAGTAAGAAACGTAAAGGGTCTGACCATGGCGGGACTCGAACCCGAAACTTTCGGCTTTGCCTCCTTCCCAATCTTCACCTGCATTACAAATACACACACTACTACACACACCACAAGAACACAGGTTATCAGTCACATCTAAGTACACGGAGCTAAATGATCACGATGTCGCAAAGTCCCTAAATAAATTGTCAACACTAACAAAGAAATGTAGATGTAGTCAGACAGCAAGAGCTGTGACCGCGCATGCACACCTTCCTCCTTCCAGGATACTCAAGCCGCAGATGCACACCAATACAGAAGCTTCCATCCATCCAGTGACGTAAATACGGGGAGTGATTAGGGGAGATAATCCCTCCCCACGAACCCCTCCCAGAGCCAAATCATTCTAAAAACACCTATTTTGATGAGAACATTATATTTAGGAAAGTCATTTTTTGGATTGTTGACAAACGACTGAATTATGTACGTTTATATTTTATAAAATGTATGTTTACTTGTGTGAAATATTTAATGTTAGGTCAACCTAAATTGTTCATTTCCAAGTTTTTGAGAGGTGCAAATAAAACGTAAATGTTATCGAGATCAAACATGAAATTGTGTAGTCCTGCTTTCATTGATTGTCTTATTTTGCCCCCCACACAAAGCAAAAAGCAAAAGCAGAAATAAACACAAAACCAAAATAAAACACAAATCAAAAAGCAAAAGCAGAAAACAAACATTAAACCAAAAACACAATTCAAAATTCAAATGCAGAAAACAAACACAATGCCAAAACCAAAATCACAAAGCAAAAAGAAAAAGTCAAAAGCAGAAAACAAACTGCAAATTACACAAAGAAAAAAGCAAAATTTCAAAGCAGGAATCAAACACAATGCAAAAAGCAAAATTCAAAAGCAGAAAACAAACCACAAAAAGCACCAAGAGAAAGGAACATTCAAAAGCAGAAAACAAACACAAAAGCAAAAAACAAAAACACAAAACAAAAAGCAAAATTCAAAAGCAGAAAACAAACACGATGCAAAAAACAAAAATTGAAAATCAGAAAACAAACCATTAAAAACACAAACAAAAAAAGCAAAATTCATAAGCAGAAAACAAACACAATGCAAAAAACAATATTCAAAAGCAGAAAACAAAATTCAAAGCAGAAACAAACACAAAACCAAAATAAAACACAAATCAAAAAGCAAAAGCAGAAAACAAACATTAAACCAAAAACACAATTCAAAATTCAAATGCAGAAAACAAACACAATGCCAAAACCAAAATCACAAAGCAAAAAGAAAAAGTCAAAAGCAGAAAACAAACCGCAAATTACACAAAGAAAAAAGCAACATTTCAAAGCAGGAATCAAACACAATGCAAAAAGCAAAATTCAAAAGCAGAAAACAAACACGATGCAAAAAACAAAAAATGAAAATCAGAAAACAAACCATTAAAAACACAAACAAAAAAAGCAAAATTCATAAGCAGAAAACAAACACAATGCAAAAAACAATATTCAAAAGCAGAAAACAAACTTCAAAGCAGAAACAAACACAAAACCAAAATAAAACACAAATCAAAAAGCAAAAGCAGAAAACAAACATTAAACCAAAAACACAATTCAAAATTCAAATGCAGAAAACAAACACAATGCCAAAACCAAAATCACAAAGCAAAAAGAAAAAGTCAAAAGCAGAAAACAAACCGCAAATTACACAAAGAAAAGAGCAACATTTCAAAGCAGGAATCAAACACAATGCAAAAAGCAAAATTCAAAAGCAGAAAACAAACCACAAACAGCACAAAGAGAAAGGAACATTCAAAAGCAGAAAACAAACACAAAAGCAAAAACCAAAAACACCAAACAAAACGAAAAATTCAAAAGCAGAAAACAAAACGATGCAAAAAACAAAAATTGAAAATCAGAAAACAAACCATAAAAAACACAAACAAAAAAAGCAAAATTCTTAAGCAGAAAACAAACACAATGCAAAAAAACAATATTCAAAAGCAGAAAACAAAATTCAAAGCAGAAAACAAACACAAAACCAAAAACGCAATTGGTTTTGATTCTGACTCTCCTCATCCCCCTCTTGAAGTAAATCCTAGTTAAGCCACTGCGTCCACTTATGTATTGTAGACCCCATACATAGGAGCTCATTTTACTTGAACTCGCGACTACTAGAGATGGAGGAGAAGGTGGTGGTGATGGTTGTCATAAAGCAAATCTTTGAGGCGCAGCGATGAGATTTCGTTTCGACAGGCACGTCAGAACACTGAGGAATAGAGATAAGGTGTAGGGGAGGTTTTGCCTCTTTATCACACACATTGCCCTCACGGTATGAAGCAAGCGAGATAGCAAGAACAGGCATGAAGTTAAGTTTACAGACTCAACTTGGATTGCAACATTCGTCCTTTGCACTTGTAGCAGTGGCTTTTATTGAGGCTCTGCTCTCGTGCAAAGTAGACAGAGGATCGACAGTTCTAGATTGGCAGCAGAGTGCTTGCCACTTCAAGCGAAGAAACCTGTGAAATGCATGAAGTCAATGTGATATTCAATGTCTTCTTTTCTGGTATGATAATACTGTAAGTACAAATACGGTATATACCACTCGAGTGTGTTCTATTGTGGCGATGTAGTATGTAAGCTACAATCCTCATGCTACTCCTGGTATTACCTTTGTGAGGGTTTGGATTTGAAACTCAGGTTTGAAAATAATAGAACTCAACATTCCTCTCGTCGAAAATATCTTAGCTTATTCGGTTACTACAAAGAGTGGTATTATAATTCCAAATTACCGACAGTAGTGGCTACGCTGGCTAAAGCGCTGCGTTAGGCCATGGGGCCAAGCTCTCTGCTGACTCGGTAGACGCGTGGGTTCGAGCCCCACCGTCGGCTGTCCTTGAAATGGTTTTCCGTGGTTTCCCATTTTCAACACCAGGCACATGCTGGGACAGTACCTCCTGACAGGCCACGGCCGCTTCCTTCCACATCTTTGCCCAGTTTCATTCATCCTCATCCATTCCTTCTCTCATCCCGACGCGCAGGTCGCCCACGGGCGTCGATTAGAAAGACCTGCACTCGGCCTCTCAGAAGGCCACACGAAAAAAAAATCCAAATTCGAATCAATTATAATATTGTGATGTGGCTTTCTATGTCCTGTAAGCTTGTATTACTAGATATTCATATATCCATCAATTAAAACACATCCTCAATCACAGTAAATCTGAATTACTGAAGTGACCATCTATTGTCCTTTCGCCATACCTTGGATACTTATTTCACGCGTAGTCTAACTAGATACTGAAAATAAGGATAAGCAGATCAAAATAATATTGTATGTAACACTTCTCTTTGTAATAAGGTGTAATTATCGAGTTGGAAGCCATTTTTCAGTGTTGCCTTGTTGTAGGCCTAGTTGTTGTTTGAGTCTTCAGTGTTTTGACTGATTTGAGGCAGTGCTTCATGTCTCCCTGTCCTGAGCTTTGCATAGCTATCACACCCTACATCTGAGGTAATCTCTTCAACATATTCTAACCATGGTCTACATAATTAGTTCTTGCCCTCAACCCTTCCTTCAATAACAAAGTTTGCTATTTTTGGGTCTTAGTATGTGTCCTACCAACCTATCTTTTCTCTTCATTAACAGTCGCCAGAAAATTCTCTCCTCTCCCACTCGTCTTAATACCTCCTCATTTGTTATTATATCTACCCATCTGACCTTCACATTCCAAATGTTTCTATTCTCCTCTCTTCAGCTGCGTCAACAGTCCAAGTTTCACTTCCATAGAGCACCACGCTCCAGACAAATGATTTAAAAAATAACTTTCTTTGTTGCCTCAGTAAATGAGATGTAAATGCTTTTCAGTCGGCCAACACGAAGAAATTAATTAATCTTAAGTTTATTTTTCAGTTTTAGGAAATAACAGCCATTCCAATTTGGGTACAATCATGTTGACCGACTGAAAGGCATTTAAATTTCATTAAGTTGTATTTAAATCCGCACTTACGGTTGTCAACGTTGCCTAACCTATCAAGAGATTGCTCGAGTTGTGTTGTTTTTATTACAATTAAACAAAACACTTCCAGTGAGCGAATTTCGTGCCAAATTATTATTAAAGACTGTAGCTGTTATTAAACTTAGCAAGGATAAGTTACGAGTGGATTAAGAGTAAAGACAATAAACTCTGAAATGAATTTGAAACTAGTTGAGGCATTCATAACTTGCAGCAGAATACGAGACTTCTTATCGCCTCCCGCAAGAACCATTCCTTCCGGCATATTTTGTCTTCAGTTGCGAGAAAAGTGAAACAGGAATAGATATTGATTCCGGAGCTAGCGAGCCTCGCCTCCTTGAAATATGACGCGTATTAATATTTCTATTTCCTTTGAATTCTCTCCTCCTGTGAGTGACAAACGGGGCTATAATTTCACCACCTTCTCAACCCGGCAGAGATTTCATTCTCACGTAGCTCACTCTTATTGCTACCGGACTCCTTCCATAGATGGAGCTACCCTTCGTATAGTTGTAATTGACAACGTTCACGATGACGTTGGTTGGTTGGTTCTTAAGTTAAGGGGCTGCGACGACGTGGTCATGTAGCCCCGTGTACTTTGGGTGTGTGTAGAATCTGTCTGATAACCGGTGTTAATTGTGATGACTGTATTAGTGTGTGTTATCTGTTTTTTAATTTAAGTACAGACTGCAACTTAGAATTTTTCAAACAGTTCCTACTTTTGCCGCCAAGCGCCACCGTCAACGACTACTAGGCCAAGTTCAGAACTTAGCTACTAGACGCCACCGCAGTCGGCTCTTGGCAACGAACGTAGAAACCTAAGAGCGTTATTTACATTCTTAACCTATCCAATTTAGCTTCACACAGGTGTAATTAGTGGAAGGTTCTTTAACATACCATAAATCTATGACATGGGACCGCCAGCTTTACCACGATGACGTTGTTAATTATGATGATAATGATGATTTGATATATCATTACAGTGTACAACTAATAAACAATAATTTACTCCTATAGTCAACCCCTGGCATTTTACAGCCCATGACAGGCTAAGGCCGACCAAGCGACCACTGCCCAGCCATTCGGCCTGCAGATATTGGGGTGACGCGTGATCAGCGCGTCGGGTCCCCTCGGCCGTTAATCTTGGTTTTCGTGATCAGAGCGCTGTCTCACTGTCGGACAGCTACTCAATTGTCCTCACGAGGCTGAGTGCACCGAGTTCCAACCCTCACGTCAGTTTTAAAATCCCTGACGGAGCCGGGGATCGAACCCGGGGCCTCTGGGTGAGAGGCAGTCGCGCTACCCCAACACCACGGGGCCGGCATTTTAATCCTATAATGAGTTCAATTTAGAGTGTATCCTTATCTGTCACCCTTGAAGTCGGAATCCCTTCCCCACCCAAGATCATTTCTGTTGTATTCATTTTAGGGGCTTGGGTCATTTTTGTCATCGGACTGTTGTAGTGGGATGTATCTTGTATAGTTGTATTTGACTGATAACCTGTATTTATGTGATGCCTGAAGTAGTAGGCTATGTGTATCTGCATTAAGGGCAGGCCTTGAAATAAGGTACTATCCCGGAATTTTCCTGGAGGAGTGGAAAAAAAACGGGAAAAACACACTCAGGATAGCCGCCGTCAGTGCCAGGATTTGAACCTTCGTTCTCCGTGGTGCACGATTTAATGAGCACGGCTACGCCCCAGGGCACCCAAGAGATTAAAGTCAAAGGACTAGAACGGGGTGAGCCGTACTGACAAGGGAAGTCTTCGCGCTACTACACTCCGATCGGGATGAAACTCAGGAGACGAATAGCTGAGGAAATGTACCAAACAGGACAGCAAACCGCATCGGCTCAAATTAATATTCAATACCATTATTTTGTATTGTATGAAACGTTCGAACATCGGGCGCGCGCTAGTTAGAGCGCGGCACAAAGAACGAAGCAGACACTGTAAACGAGTTGTTGACTAGACTGTCTGCTTTGCCATGTGAATGGGGCTCCAGACAGAACGTGTGACACATCGGCTACCAAGCAGAATGACAGGTAACTTTGAACATGCAGCTGACAATTTGTATACCCACTGCAATATTAACAAAGTTTGAAACTACAATCATAAGGTATTGTTACAGAAACCATGTCTGCCTGTGAGGACATAAAAAACATCAACCCATGGAACGTTGTTCTGTGCCTGCACAATTGTTTTGCAGAGTGCGAAAAGACACCCACTATGGTTACAGATGCAGAGGTGGATTTGGCCTGTGAATTGTAGCGTAAGTAGGCTACATCTAAGAATACGTTTAGAACATGTACTTTATTGGTTATTAATTCTGTCCATGTTTTGGGGGCTAATTTGACGTCTTCGTTACAGGTCTCATGGCAAACCGTATAGATGACCCAAGTTTTTCCGTTAAAACGGAAGATAGCTTGGTTATGCTTGACCCCGACAACGGTGCAGAATACGACAGGGAGCACGATGAACCTGCGGGAGACATTAGTGATGTACGTGTGCAATATATGAAAGCCGCTATTGATTTTTGGCGTAATCAAGGAGGTAAACAACGGAAGTTCCAAACTGTGCATCGCCGCTATAAGAAGTTGAAGTGCCGTAATGACCTTTACATATGGGAGAAACATGTTGAGCGCGGTGGTACGAAAAAATAAAAACTGAAATTAATTTTCGATGCAACCGCTAAACAGTTTCAATGCGCCAGAGAGGGAAGAAAGGTTGTTCATGACAGTGATATCCGGAAATGGGCTCTTGCGGCAGCACGGCGAGTAGGTGATGAAACCTTTCGTGCATCGAAAGTTTGGCTCTCCCATTTTAAAAGATCTTGCCGTATTGTGTCAAGAAAAGTGACAAAATTCGTGTCACATAATTATACAACAAATCATGCTGACCTACTTGCAAGTGCGACAACCTTTGTTGGAGATGTTGCGGAAGCCATTGAAACCTATAGTCCAATGTGTGTCTTTAGTACAGACCAAAGTGGGTTCAACATGGAATTTCACTCTGGACGAACACTTCACAGCAAAGGTGACAAGCGTATATTTGCTGAAGCACAATCCCTAAATTCGTTAACGCATAGTTACACCGTCCAACCAATAATCTTCGCGGATGGTCGTCTGCTTCCCGTTCTACTTGTGGTATTACAGGAAAAGAACGGAGTCTTTGGACCAAGAGTTAAGGACACCTTGTTTACTGCACCTAATTTATATGTACTTGCTTCCAAGTTGGGTAAATTAACTCAACAATTATTTCCAAAGTGGCTCCGAAATGGGTATTTTCCGTTAGACCCTGATTTTAGTGTACTGGTTTTAGATTCATGGACTGGACAGACAGAAGATGCTCTACTAGCAGCCAAACCAAATGACAAGGACATTGATGTCAAGATTGTACCAAAAGGAACTACAGGTATAATTCAACCCCTGGATGTATTTGGATTTCGAATATGGAAGAATTCCATTCGAACTTTCTACGATAGTGTGCTGTTACATGGTCTAGAGTTCAATATTCACCTACGTAACAACATCTTGAAAGTTCAGTCATTTACACACAACCAATTGTCATCCCCACGCTTTCAAAGCATGTGGACATATAGCTGGTTTAAGGCTGGCTTTGTAGATGAACGACCGTCCAACTTTCCGAACCCTGTTTTTTGTTTTAAAAGTCCTTCCCGGGATATTTGTGGCCAGTGTACAAATACTGCCGTAATCACGTGTGGCTGGTGTAAAACAAATCTATGTATTGACCACCTTGTTCATGACATTCACCTTTGTCATACGTAGGCCTACATTGATTGAAACAAACAAGACATGATAAACAAGTGATACTCGTTAATTGTGTAAAGTACTGTACTTATTATTAGGTATCGGTTGCATTTCATTTCTGTAATTGTATATAATAATACCTAGGTAATATATCTCGGATAATGAACAAATTACGGCAGCAACCCTGCTACTATGTCATCCATTGTGTTTATCATAGGTAACACGTCCTGCATATTATTTTAAAAAAAGTTCATCCACATTGAAGGCCACGCGCTTGTATCATTCCGTCTCGCCTGGAAACAGCGAGCGTGTGCCAGACCTGTTACTGCGTCACTGGCTTACTGCTCACCATTCTCGGTTCGGCATGCGTATCATTGTCATAACTTTAACGTTATAAATATGGCATAGCATATTAATTTGAGCCGATGTGGTTTCCTGTCCCGTGTTGTGCATTTCCTCAGCTATTTGTCTCCTGAATTTCATCCCGATCGGAGTGTAGTAGCGCGAAGACTTCCCTTGTGAGAAGTGGTGATTTATATTCTTGGCTCGCCTACTCTACATATGGTTTTTCATGCTTATCCTACTTTAACTCTAAGAAAATGCCTAAAATAAAGCCACGTACACCTCCTTTGCTTTTCTGGTCTTAATTAAAAATACGCCTAGCACTGCAGCCACCACAATAAAACAAGTTATCAGACCAATTCCACCCACACACAAGTACATGGGACTGATAATCAGGATGTCTAACCCCTAAATGAAACAATCTATGAAGATTTGTAACATTTGGAAGTAAAGAGTCCAAACGTACTGTCAGTTCCTGAAGTAACTTACCCCTCTGCTTAGCCCCGCGCGTTAAATTGCTCACTACGACTATCAGAAGTCTCAGTTCCCTGTATCGGTATTTATAACACCGCAATCCCTCTCAACTCCAGTTTATAAGCAACACCTTCTAATGTTTGAAAAAAGTATTTGTTATTTGGAACTTTAATTTTATTCAAATTATTTGTAAGGATATCAATTTTTATTTTATTTCATTTATGTTAAACTCTATTAATTTGAACGCTGAAGAAGATATCCGTTGGTTCCTTAGTTTAGGGGCTGCGACGACGTGGTCATGTAGCCCCGTGTACTTTGGGTGTGTGTAGAATCTGTCTGATAACCGGTGTTAATTGTGATGACTGTATTAGTGTTTGTTATCTGTTTTTAATTCAAGTAAGGACTCCAGACGATAATTTCAAGTAGCCTAGTTCCTACTGTCGCTACCAAATGCTACCGACTACGACACCTAGCTGTGAACTTGGCTACTACTAGATGCCATCGCAACCAGCGCCTGGTGACGAACGTTGGAACTTAAGAGCATTAATCAAACCTATCCTACAAATTTTGCTTCACACTCGTTTAGTGAGTGGAAGGTTCTTTTCCATGCCATAAATCTATGACATGGGCCCACCGGCTTTACTTCCCCTCCGAAGGAAGGCATACTGAGGGATTTTTAACGCTCTTAAAACATCCGATGACTTCAGCCGGGTTTGAACCAGTTACCTTGGGCATAGAAGCTCAGCATGCTACCAACTACACCACCGGAGCCGCCGAAGAAGATATCATTGTAACTTATATTGAAAAATGTTGGTTTAAATATTATTCAACAAAAGTCAACCCCTGGCACTATCCAGCCCATGACGGGCTAAGGCCGACCAAGCGATCGCTGCCCAGCCATTTGGCCTGCAGATATTGGGGTAACGCGTGATCAGTGCGTCGGGTCCCCTCGGCCGTTAATCTTGGTATTCGTGATCGGGGCGCTGTATCACTGTCAGACAGCTACTCAATTGTCCTCACCAGGCTGAGTGCACCCCGTTCCAACCCTCACGTCAGTTTTTTTTAATCCCTGACGGAGCCGGGGATCGAACCCGGGGCCTCCGGGTGAGAGGCAGGCGCGCTACCCCAACACCACGAGGTCGGCTTAAATATTATTAAACTACATATTATAGTATTGACAAGGTGGATTATATAACACCAATATTTAGTGTAATACCTCTCTCCACATTCAACAAATGAAATACCCTTTCCAGGATAGCTTCGTCCGTTTGGTTTAGATCATAATCCAGGCCAAGTCATCGCGGGTCCTTACCTCCCCTTTCGTGAATTGGGCAAGAGGAAGCTCTCCCCCCTGCTTGCTCATACAGAAATCCCGTGTAATAGCATTATGCCACGCAGCCAAGCGTCTATTTACAAATATGACAGTTTGCTGATATGAGTCGCAGACTCTCTGCTAACACTAGGCTATTCTCGAACTGTTCTGATTTATGCTTTCTTTACACAGCTTTCCTGTTCCATGTATCACAGCCGGGAATCTGGGGTGGGATTAAGTATTTTCTTATAACTTACTTATCCGTTCTCTACTTGGTGTCGGCTCAGTGCAGTGGCATCGCTACTGTGCCTATTATCAGCAAAGAGGATTAATTTAAACAGCAACAATACTAACCAAATTTTTCAAGGTTTATGCCATGTCTTGTGTGTGGTTTTGCCTAGGAACACCAAGCTGGCTCATCGGCGGGCTCTTGGTGTCCGTGCCCGGACCCCCACAGGAATAGCGAACAGCGCACTACCTCCCTTTTTATAAAGCACACCTGCGCCTCTTTACTGCAAGAGCTAAAAGCTTTCACGACCAGTGAGTTAAAAATCAGCAATTCTTCTAGGTTTACCTATATACCATCTTTTTGGAAGCCTTCATAGGGAGGTAAAGGATGCTTGAGCTTTTAGCTCCCACAGTAAAGAGGCGTTAGTACACTAACTTGTAGGCTAATATCTTTGATTTAAAGTTGTAATTTAGGTGTTCACTCAAGTTATTCCTTCGATGCCCGACATTTCATCAAACTCTATATTGGACTATCCTTATTGGGGGAAAATCATGTTAGAGTAACTAACCTCGTGCTGTAGTGGCTAGCATTCTTGGCTCTCACCCTTGAGTTCCAGGTTAGATTCCTGGATCTGCTAAGGAATTGAATTCTGATCTGTGACCTGGATTTGGGTAGCGTGCACTCAACCTCGTGAGGCAAAACTAACAAAATAATAATAATAATAATTGCTTTACGTACCTTTTAATATCCGCGGCTTTTGGAGACGCCGGGGTGCCAGAATTTTGCCCCGAAGGGGATCTTTAGTGTGCCAGCAAACCAACTGGCAATGCTCCCTTGCATTTGTGCACCCTCAAATGCCAGCTGACAGCGCCAGGATTCAATCCTGAAACCTTGGGCAAGCAAGAACGTTACCACTGAGCCACGCAGCCAGAAAAAAAAAACAAGAAAAGGTAGGTTCGAACCCTACCTCAGTCATCTTACAATATTATAAGTGTTTTTTCACCAATTCTCACTTCTTCTCGAAGTAAATGCCAAGATGGTTCTTAACTTAAGGCCACGGCCATCTCCTTCCTAATTCTACTCTAGTCACAATTAAAAATAACAGATATTACAATATCACAGGTTAGCAGATGCATTCTACACACTCCTAAGCACATGGGGCTAAATGACCACGGTGTCCAAATCCCTCAAATGAAACAACAAACAACATTTCCTTACACAGGATGTATCAACTCTGGGTGTATTCGATTCGAATGGCTACAATAACGGGATTTGTAGTAATCGAACCAAGAAGGGGTGGGCTGACACTTTGTCGGCGATTACTGATTATGTCATAAATCGCAGATGTAGTGTGATTGTTCGGTGTAACAGCGTCGTTAGCGAATCTTAATGCGCGCTCCGCTGTAATGAATGATACATCTGGGATAATGAGGAGGTGGATGTATTAATCAGCGTAGGGGACTAGGGATTAAGCGAGCAATAAGCGTGAGTTATGATGCGGCCCTACTCTACGGTATTGATTAGCCGGCATACACGAAGCCATAATTAATGTTCACCAATTCACTTAAGATGGCCGTACGACTGTGTGAATTGGCTCGGTATGGCACCGAAGCATCTGTTACAAAGCATCGGCGTAATTCCCTGGAGTAAAGAAGGATGAAGATTGAGATTAATTGAGCAGTGATTTATGGTGTAATCAGTAATGAGTGCCTGCATTTACCTTCAAACAACACTTCTAGGTGACGCAGAGTATCGTGGAAAGCTTTAGATCACACCACAGCCTTGCGATGAGTGTTCCACAGATGTGGATTCTTCTTCTACTTCTTGACGTTTCGGCCAGCTATGGACCTCGTTAATTCAACTGCCCTCTTTCTCGAGCTTAACATTCGCCCAGTAGCGCCTCATGTGTTCTCGATGTTGTTGTTTATTGGCTTCAGTCCACGTCTTGACAGTTGTTAGTCTAGGCTTTTCCTGGAAACTCTGGTGTTCTTTTAGTTTCATCTTAAGGGGCGTACGCATCTGAATATCATGTATGTAATTCCTACTTCTTTTAAATCCATTCATACCGCTGTGAACCACGCTCCCTGGTTTTCTTACCCAGAAAGTAAGTGAAAATTTTGTTTGACAATCGCATTGGACTCCATTTTGTTAAATGATCATAGAACACAATCCTCCTCATTCTCATCACGACTGTGATTTTGGTAACGTGTGTGTAGAGTTCATGGTCGTTCCTCCATCTGTAATCAACGTTTTCCTTGACTAGGCCCAAGATATTGTTACGACTGTGAGTTTGTGTCATCGCTCGCCGCATGAGTCACAACTGCCCCAGGGCTGGGCTGTGGCCTGCCTCCTGTATTGCGTGCGCCTTATTCAACAGGGCTACTAGGACAAAGGGATAGTCCAGAATATTCGTGACTGGACCAGCGATGGAAACCTCGAGAAGCCGTGAACCCTGGATGGATCTAGAAGCATTTATTGAGTCACCGGCCTGCTATATAAGTGCGACCTGTCAAGCATTGGTTGTTCTGTTTTTACGAGCTAGTGCGAGCGATTATCTTGAGCGACAGAAGTGTGGTGACTTGCGAAACCCCTAGTGAAGCTGATTCTCTTGACACCGAAGAAGTGATTGTGGTGCTTGTGAAACAGTGTATAGTACAGTGACAGACCTAGTGCAGCTATTTCCAGCTAGCGGACGGGAGCGGACTCATTAGCGAAGAGGATTAACTGTGGTCTGTTGACAAGTGAAAGGGAAAGTATTCTCGACGTGAGAAAACTGGAGTAAGGAAATGATTGCTGTTGAGTAGTGTATTTTTTTCTGGCTGCAATAAAATTAATTATTTCTTTAAGCAGTAATTGGTGTTGTGCTTTATACCCACCGTAATCCAGTTAACAAAGGTGCCACTAGGGGGTGGCACGCAACAATATTCCGTAAGATCTTCCTTTCTTTGGTTTCAAGTTTCTCCAAAGATCCATTTCTGTGCATCGTAAGGCGCTCTGTGGCATATAGGGCTTCTGGTCAGATGACTGTGCAGTAATGTAGACGCTTCGCATTTAGCGATAATGATTTATTGTTACAGATTCGCTGTGTGACCTATAGACATTGTTCTTGACACTACAGCACTGTAGAATTTTACTTGTTTTCTTGATTGCCGGAAGTTCCGTTGTATTAAACGTGTACTTTCTTCTTTATAGTAAGTTAAGTTGGAAGACGTCTGCTTTCCAGCATAACTTTTGTCTGTGGCGCTGCAATAGCACGCCTTGCTTCAGTGAGAAGGTCAATGACAATCTACTTTACTTTGCATCTTGCCTAATATGGTTCATTATACAGTATCACTCCTTTTGATTTTGGGAGTATTTAATCATACAACTTCGGACTGTGTCTTTTGAGGATACGACCTTCTTCTGGTTCATAACTTGACAGGTACAGCTGAACCATTGCCTGATAGCTTACGGAATGCCTCAGCTCTTTTATAGTCCTTGTTGCAGAATATTGCCACAGGCGGCGCTTTTACATGCTACAGGTTGCTATAGTGTGACAAGTTAGTTTTTGTTGTTTTAAGGGGCGGAACTAATAGTGTGACAAGGACAGTGATACAAAGCATAGCCCCCGTGATGGTAGTCGAATTTGTACAACTTCACGTGAGTCACGGCCGACTGAATGCGAGCTGCGCTCTCCACAACCGGCCTAGACAATGAGATCTTTTACATGAAATCTTGTTAGTTACTCAACTGCTCACACAGCGCTGTTTACCAAGCATTGCACTACTAAGACGTATCTCAAAACAAAGTCCCCGATTCTTGGATGCCACGGGTAATCTCGAGAACCACTGGTTGGATTTTATGCGGCTTTCACCATTCTGTAGAGGTAATATCGTGGAAGATTTCTGTAGAAAATAATGTATTTATGATCAAAGGGAGCCAAGCAGTAATGATTTCAGATTTCAGTGAATAGGCCGAAAAAAGAACTTGACGTCCGTGCGCTTTTTAAGCTTACGCTGGACAAACCGTTAAAAATATTAATATACTATGAGTGTAAGAATTGTTCAGCGTGAAAAATTCTACAAAATCCGCGAGGGCATATCTCTATCTTCGATACATCGGCCAATATAAGTGTTTTTAGTTTGGACGGGAGGGGGATTTGTGTCTCATGCAACTCGCCATTCTTAAATTACGGCTGACAGGAATTCCTAGCACATTCATAACTGTTCCCGGACGAAGCAATATCAAAATGCAAATTATATCACAAAATAAAACAGCGTGTTAATAAATGTAAGAGAAATTAGACATACCTTGCACCTCGTTACAGTTGAATTCGATCAGAATCACTCGGTTTTCATTAAAGTTTATGCATTTTCCTGCTGATCTGTCTGTACAGTGTACCTACTATAAATAAAAACCGCGAGGTTTCTCACCTCCCCATATTAGGAAACCCGGTTGCCTAATATGGGGAAAGTGCACTTTTAAAGTTAACAATAATATCAGAGGGTATTATCAAACGTGCCCATATTTGTAATAAACATAGTATATAGCCTGAGGTTTACATTGGTGATACAACCAAAATTATTCCGTTCCTTCTTATGACTAATGTGAGCCCTATAAAAAAACTCCCCATATTTGGCGACTTTCCTCTACCCATTTTTTAGAAGATACCTTATGCACTGGACAGTTGAATCCGTGATTAATTGTACTGTATAGCTTCGTAGGTCTCAGAAGTCAGGAAGTCCTTTCTAGCAGCGTTACTAGCAGCTTTCAAAGTTTCAAGGTAAGAAAGAAAATATTCCTCTAGCCAGTTTAGGCGACTGTCATTTAATGAGAAAAAATGCCCTTTATCTGGATTTCTAGACTGAATATGATGATATGTGATGCTTACGTCATGCATAGCGAATCATTTATTAACGTTTTTCAAAAGAATTATGGTTGCTTTTGCGTCCGTGAATGTGTACACTTCCGTGTGCATGCCTACATTTTCTTTCAGTGTACTAATGGCACCAATAACTTCTGATGAGAACACTTCCTAGGCACGCCGAACATTCATTTTTTCAAATTTAGTGGGTTCGATGTGTTTTTAGTGAGGTGTCTGACAGGTTTGACGATCTCATCCTTTTGCATTTTGTGTAGTAATGACAAGTATTTCCCTGAAATTATTCCAGTACCATCAGTCATCTCTCGTTACAGAAACTGCGTTCTAATGGTTTTTTTTAGAATGTGACACTGAACAAAACTAAGGAATAACTTCCTAGACTCGTCGTATGCGTGATTTGGTTGCAAATTCCCTCCCCTTAATTGCCCCATCATTGTAGTGTTAGATTTGTGATTATCAGAGACAATTCTTATAATTATGAAACCGCATTGTTCAACCTCGAAAATAACGCCCAACGGGAGTTTATATAAGTCCCGTCCTGACAGCTGCTTCGCGGAAAAGAAGGCACACGGTATCTGATAATTTGTCGAAAGATCTCTTAGCACAAAACACAACACTCGATTGGCTGCAACTGGTTCCCGGCTGTAATTTGCATCCTCTCTTTCCTTTTGATGAGTCGGTGCTGGAATTGTGTCCTTCTACCCGAAGAAGGTGCAATGTATGTCTAATTTCTCTTAGATTTATTAGCACGCTATTTTATTTTGTTATATAATTAGCCTACTTTTCACATTTTGCAAAAATGAGGAAAAAGTAGACTTATGAGATCGGGCAAATGTGTGTCTGTCTGTCTGTCTGTCCTTCTGTCTGTCTGTCTATCTGGCTGTGTGTGTGTCCCCCTATCAACTCCTAAACGGCTGCAGCAATAGAAACAAAATTTGGCAGGAGTAAACATCTATACCTGAATATCTCACGGCCATATTTGAAAATTATGTCAGTGCTACCAACTGCAGAAAAATCGCAATTGAAATTTGAGCTATATGTTGGATATCTTGGAAGGTATGAATGGGAGCTATTTCAAAATTGGCACACGTATAGATAATAATATTGCAGTTTAATTTCCAGGAGGCCATACATGGCAGTGTTCCCAAAATGATTATAAGCCTGCTGATAGGTCCAAATTTTAAATGCATATAACTTCTACACTATCAATTGGATTTCAACCAAATTTCGTATGTGCTATGTGTACATAAACAGATATGACTGAGCGTGTTCTTAAGAGCCACCAGGGCTGCCAACTGTTAATAAATGCGCTATTTTTTAAAAATCCAAATACCCATATATCAGAAAGTATGCAAGCCGACAGCTTTAAACTATGCACACGTATAGTACCTGACATTCTATATTAATTTGGAGTAACTTATATACGTCAGTGCTACCAACATGATTCTAAGCCTGCTGAGAGGTCCAACTTTAAATACATGTATCTTCTATACTTTCATTTGGATTTCAACCAAATTTCGTGTGTGCTATGTGTACCATAACAGATATGACTATGCCGATTCTTAAGAGTAACCAGGGCTGCCAACTGTTAATAAATACTGTCTCTCTTTTTATTACCCAAATATCAATATATCAGAAAGTATGCAAGCCAAGAGCTATAAACTTTGCACACGTATAGTACCTGGCATTCTAGGTTAATTTGGAGTAACTAATATAGGCCTACGCCAGTGCTGCCAACATGATTCTAAACCTGCTGATAGGTTCAATATTAAAATGCCTGTAACTTCTATACCAACTAATGGATTTCATTCAAAATTGACACAACAATAGATCATATTATTTCAGATTATTTCCGACCAATACATGTACTGTATGTCATTGTTGCCAACATGATTTTACGCGCGCTGTTAGATCCAATGTTTAACTGCATGTAACGTCCATGCTATCCATTGGACTTCAACCAAATTTTGTATTCTGTACCTTAAGAGATGGAACTAAAAATATTTTTAGTCACCAGGGCTGCCAACTGTAGTTCTCTATTAGGCTACATTAAGCCAGGTATACAGTATTTCGAACTAATTAGAAATTTCGTTATTACCAACTTAAATTCGTCATTATTCTAGATAGGGCCATATAGATTAATCATTGGCATGAATCTTACATTTTAAGAAAATTAGGCTCTTTAGTTCGTCACGGAACTACTTGTTTTTATTTTGATATTGCGGAAATTATAATGATTATAGTGTCACTAGCAACCCACCCCGGCTTCGCCCGCGAACAGTTATGAATGTGCAAGGAATTCCTGTAAGACGTAATTTAAGAATGGCGAGGGGCATGAGACACAAATCCCCCTTCCGTCCAAACTAAAAATACTTATAGTGGGTGATGTATCGAAGATAGAGATATGCTCTCCCGGACTTTTTTGTAGAATTTCTCACGCTGGACAATTCTTACACACATAGTACCGGTATATTAATATTTTTAACGGTTTGCCCAGCGTAAGCTTAAAAAGCGCACGGACGCTAGGCTCTTTTTTCGACCTCTTCACTGAAATCGTTACTGCTTGGCTCCCTTTGATCATAAATAAATTATTTTCAACAGAAATCTTCCTCGAGATTGCCTTTACAGAATGGTGAAAGTCGCATGAAAACCCATCCAGTGGTTCTCGGGATTACACATTTAATAAACGTACTGTACAGCTGTTTATTAATCGCGTCTATAATGGGATGGGAGTGCGCTCTATTATCGGCGACGAGTAGAAATTTTCCAATTACACGTTATGCGTGGGCTCTAACTGGGATTGTCAAGGCCGGTATAGAGCGCAGCTCGCATTCAGTCGGCCGTGCATGAGTATACGGATGTCTGAATTTGCACCAACAGATAGCGCGTGGGTTGAATGTCAGATCATTTTGTTTTTCAGTTTAAATAACATTCGCAAATGATACACAATGGGTTGTTATAAACACTTCAGAATTAAAATTTATCCTATTATCAACTTATGATTCTGGAAATTCGGTGCATATAGAACGCTAAAGGAAGCCAAACTAATGGAATCGCAGATAAAAGAGCCAGGATATCTGACGAAACATTTTTGCTGACATATCCCTGCTGCCTACTACATTCCAATGATAGGCCGTGTCCAAGCATGCTGGGAGTTTTATTTTGATTTAGTAGGCTGTGCACTAACAGAAACATCCTACAGGAGACACTGTGGTGTGTTTACAGCCTTACTGAAGCGATCCTTGGTTGGTTGGTTCCTCAGTTTAGGGGCTGTGACAACGTAGTTATGTAGCCCCGTGTACTTTGGGTGTGTGTAGAATCTGTCTGATAACCGATGTTAATTGTGATGGCTGCATTAGTGTGTGTTATCTGTTTTTAATTCAAGTAAAGACTGCAGTCATTCGATTTTCAAGTAGTTCCAACATTTGCTACCAAACGCCACCGTCAACGACCCACTAGTTCTGAACTTCGTTACTAGATGCCACCTCAGTCTCTCCTGACGACGAACGTTGGAACCTAAGAGCGTTAGTCAAAAATAACCTATAATTTAGCTTCACACTAGTATAATTAGTGGAAGGTTCTTTATCATGCCTTACATCTATGACTTGGGACCGCCGGCTTTATTTCCCCTCCGAAGGAAGGCATACTGAGGGATTTTTAACACTCTTAAAAATCCGACGACTTTGGCCGGGTTTGAACCAGCGACCTTGGGAAGCGATCCTTGTTCCAAAATTTACTTGTTCAGACTTTGTGTAATTTAGTAGTCAGTGGTTGGGCACTCACGCATTTGTAGTTGAAGGCCCCTGTTAAGAGAGGATGATCATTCAGGAATTCTCTGCACACTTTCACGATTAGATTCATCTAATTTCATGTGGAACATTCTGTAGCAAAATATTTGGTCCAGAACGTTATAAATATTCTCAGTAGAGTGATGCGTTATATAGGGACGTATCCAATACACGAAGTATTCCATCCCACGCAATTGCGGTAAGTCAGTATTTTATGCACACAAGAGCCGACGGTTTACCTAGCAACGCATAAAGCACTCTGCATCGGAAACCAATATTGTTTACTCAATGTAGTACAACTGTTAAACAAGTTATACAACTTCCAATCAACTCTTCTCGGAGTTGTGTTCCTGGAATTATTCCTTTTATTTTATCCCCATCCACATTTCTATGTGACTACAATAAACAATGCGTTCAAATATTCCGAAGCTTAGGCCCCTTGTCAATTTGTGCAAGCCGGCTAGCTGCTTGCAATATTTGTAGCATAACTATAATACAAGTCTATGGGAAGTCGTAATAATTGTATTGCATCGCACCACATTCAGTGTGGAAGGCACAATAACGAGAGAACTTCTTCAAAACCGAGATCCTCTTTAAATGTTGTATAATAATGTAGTCACTGCATCAATCTTCAGGATAAAATTAATTTTCAGACGATAATCTTACACCAACTTCATTTTCAGAAAAGAAAATAATAATAATGTTGAAATTATTATAATAATAACGATATGCGTTTAACGTCCCTTTTAACTGCTGTGGACATGGAGACGCCAGAGTGTCAACATTTTGGTATCTCAGCAAAAGTGGCATGCTCCTGTGATGCTATGAACTCTTATTCATCTGATTTAAAAAAAACTAAAAAAAAACACTTCATTAAGTCTGAAGTTATTTAGTTAGCTACTGGATGTCCGAGGCAACACGCAACAGAAAGGCCATGTAGGCTGCTGTCTATCCTGCTAGTTGATAATGTGTGGTAAAACATGTGCTGTTGATCGTTATTCGTGATTGGGCTTTAATTTTCAATGCACTGATATGCTTTTGTCTGCAGTAATGAACCTCAGTTGTACGTTTCTCACCGTCTATAGTAATATAAATGAACCTCAGTTATACGTTTCTCACTTGAACGTTTTTCGCACTTGCACGTCTTATTTTCAGGACAACAACCTTCCGCCATTCAATTTAGCTTAATTATACATATTTTATTGCTATGTATTTTCGGTTGAAGCCTCCTGTCTCTGAAATGTTATCATGTTCTCGTACGAATACAATATTTTATTATTTACTTTGCAATAATGCTTGGTTACAGATAACACATACTTTGGTTGGTTGGTTTCTCAGTTTAGGGGCTGCGACAACGCGGTCATGTAGCCCCGTGTACTTTGGGTGTGTGTAGAATCTGTCTGATAACCGGTGATTCTGGTAATTCTGGTCTGAGGGCTGGAACGTGGTCCACTCAACCACGTGAGGCAAAACTGAGAAGAGTTGAGTTTGATTCCCAACTCAGCCATCCTGTTTGTGATTTTCCGTGGTTTCCCATTTCTACTCCAGGAAAATATCTGGATGGTGCTTAACTTAAGGACATGGGCACCTCCTTCCAAATCCTAACCTGAATTACAAATTCACACACTACTGAAGACACCACAATAACACAGGTTATTAGAGAAATTCTACACAAATGACCACGATATCACACAGCCCCTAAATGAATCAAAAACAAATTAATATCATAACATTCATCAAAGAGAGATTCTGGAGGCATTTATTTCCAGTCACTTCTCAATGAAGCACAGACATAACAAAACTTATTAAGGTTAAGCTGAATTAGAAATTAATAGGAGCAAACCCTATATACTGTATATAAAAATGAAATTTTGTCTGTTTTTTTATGAATTCTCACGGATATTTGTGTTATTAACACGTTTCAGACTGTTTTATGACCGTTGCGTGCAAAAACAAAATTTTTGTCTGTCTGTCTGTTTACAAGTTTGTACGCTTTTAATTTGAAGACGGCTGATGGGATCGACGTAAAATTTGGTACACATATCCCTTAGAGGCACGACACTAATCATTGATGTAACTCTTCACTGAACTTCTCATAAAAGTGTGGCTATAGGGTAGAACGTTTCAAAATAAATGCTAAAATAGGCGAAATATAAAAATTTTCCTAGATGGACGCCAATGCTTATTTTGAGCTCCTGAATGTGAGGCACAAAGCTCGGGAGTCCTTAAAGGGATTCCGAAAACCGCATTCTAAGGCCCTAAATTAAACAGTGTCTGTGATATTCCCAGGAAACTAGATTCGCTGTGGTAAACTGATGAAGGACTGACAAGCCCCTAACCATTGCAACAGTAGCTCAATTGATAATGTCTGACTATTAATACCGGAGACCATTCGAAGAACGGGTACTTCTCCTATTCATCCAATAACTGTCAAGAAAAATATCGTCACATGTCAAGAAATTTACTTAGTTGGATTAAGGACTGTCATAATTTAAATAACAATAATATTACCCGTTACCTTAGACATCCATATTTCATTTTAATATTAACGGGGAACTATAATTTTGAATGAAGAACAAATACGGTAAAAATCATCGATGGATGATCGAAGGTGTAAAAATTGGACGTAATTTACTTTAGGATATGTTTTTCTCACCATACAGTACTTTCTGAGTGAGATTCGCCAATATGCTTCTTGTCTGCAAAGGGAAGCGCTGAGGTTTGCAAGAGAATGTACATTGGAGCGTGAAACCTATGAATAAGGATTTAATTCAATTATAAGGAAATACGAAGCTTCATACATTCCTTATTTCAAACTAATAAGAGCAGAGAGCTTGTTCATACCTAATTCCTTTATGAACCTACTCATATTAAAATTACGAAGTTATGCTTTGAACAGTAAAACGAAGTCGGCTACTACTGTAGGTGTTTGCTAAACCAGACGAAAGTTTTCATCTAGTTAAAAAGCAAGCACAATTATTTAGATTGTCACTAAGAGCATAATAATATTTTGATTATTTATACTATTGCTCGTCTTTCAGAAATGAGCCAACATTTGGGAAGACACAGAACGTATTTTTAATAAATTGCTATAATTGAGATGGAGAGTGTCGTGTTGTTGATATTTAATTTTAGGGGGTTGGGACATCTTGGCCATCAGCTCAGTGCACTTTGGTGTTTGTTAAACTTGACTGATAACCTGTGTTTCGGTGGAGGCTGTAGTATTGTGTGTAGCTGTACTAGCGAAAGGGGTGGGGGAGCAGGGATGGGGTAGGTGCCCCGGGACTTGAAATAAGGTAATACCCCGGCATTTACCTGGAGGAAGTGCACAAAACGCGGGAAAAAGCACTCAGGGTAGCCTTTGTAAGTATCGAGATTCATACTTCCGTTTTCGGACTTAGTGCAGCTACTCAAGCAGTCGTGGTGCACGATATAACGAGCACGGTTAGCCGTTGAATTGCTGAATTGCTGTGTCCAAGATAGCGGGTTCAAACCCAGCCGAAGTCGTCGGATTTTTTAAGAGCGTTAAAATCCTTCAGTATGCCTTCTTTCGGAGGGGAAGTAAAGCCGGCGGTCCCATGTCATAGATTTATGCCAAGTAAAAGATCCCTCCACAGACTAAACTTGTGTGAAGCTAAATTGTTAGGTTAGATTTCGTCGGAACGCTCTATAAATGTTACAACGTTCACCACTAGGTATCATTGATGTCTGGTGGCGAAAGTTGGAACTAGGCCTACTTGAAATTGAACGGAACTTGTAGCTCACCCTAAGGGTTTCCGCTAGAAGCAGCACAGACTCAGGCGAGCCGAACATGTCCTCGGACACTCCCGGCACTAAAAGCCACACGATAAATAAATAAATAAATAAATAAATAAATAAATAAATAAATAAATAAGTAAATAAATAAATAAATAAATAAATAAATAAATAAATAAATAAATAACCAGTACCCGGCCCTGATGTCGCTACCTCGTGCCTCGCTGGCATCGGGAGAGCGTGGGATCGAATCCCACCTCAGCAATCCTAAAAATGGTTGTCCATGGTTTCCCATTTTCACCACCAGGAAAATGCCGGGATGGTTCCATTGCCGACTTCCTGACCTCTCCTTCATTAGACCCAACTTAGCGGTCACCTGGGCAATCGGCCAGTCACAATCCCGAGTTGTTTCTGCCGACAAGACGTGTTCAGATCCAAGACACTGCCCTTGTGGCGGTAGAGGAATGATCCCTTGCAGAGTCCTTGGGTAAAACTGAGCTTGGAGAATAAAACAAAGCTACATGTATTATGATTCTAGGAAATTTATAAAAGTTGGCTTCCCTGATGTTTGTGGCCAGCTATAGATAGATCTCTGCACGGATAAACAAACCGTTATCCGCATCCGCCCCGCATCCGCCCCGCATCCGCCCCGCATCCGCACGACTGTAATCCGCATCCGCCCTTAATCCGCACGTTTGTTATCCGAATCTCCTGGCGTTACAATAATATTTTTAATTAGACAAAAGTTTAGTGCTTTTCAGTCGGTCAAGACGAAAGTACCCAAAAAAACTGGGTTATGCCCTAATCTTGAAATAAATTACAAGAAATTAATAAATACACTAAGATGACCAGTTTCGATCGTCAAGCGATCATCATCAGATCCATTACACTTAGGCTATAACATCTAGGCCTATGTTTGAGAATACAGGTGAAAAATATTTACAATATGTAAAATAATTTAGTTGCAGTATTGGTAATGCAACTGTCGGTGTTTGCTAAATTTAGTATATCTAATGTGAGGTGAAATGCTAAAATGGTGATAGAAATCCGGAGTTTGTCTGTTTGGGGTGATTATATGGTTGTAAAAAATCAACTATGGTTATACTGTAATAATTCAGGCTGATACTTATCCGGTTGACTTCCTGTCTTTAGCATACACCGACAGTTGCATTACCAATACTGCAATAAATAATTTTACATATTGTAAATATTTTTCACCTGTATTCTCAAACATTGATGTTATAGCCAAAGTGTAATGGATCTGATGATCGCTTGACGACCGAAACTGGTCATCCTAGTGTATTTATTAATCTCATGTAATTTATTTCAGGATCAGGGCATAACCCAGCTCTTTTTGGGTACATTCGTGTTGTCCGACTGAAAAGCACCAAACTTTTATTTACTTAGGCAACACTGAAAAATGGCTTCAAACCCCACAATATTTTTAATTAGATAAAACATAACGTATTAAAGCAACACATTTAGATATTTGTGGAGAAAGTCGTTCCCCTAGGCTATGCATGTCATGTGCTATGTTTAAAATGAATGTTACACCCAGAATTGCAACCCTTTTCAGTTCGGAGTGTTAATGATACTTAATGAAATAATTTGAATGAGATTAGCGTAAATCATCTTACATTTGTCATGAGAAAAACATAACGGAGAAATATATGTCATAAACTTATTCAACAAGTTCGGATTTTATTCTAAAAACTCTCCGCAAATTTACTCTTAACATTTTCAACAGCTTATCCGCTATCCGCTCAGCCATGCAAACTATATCCGCATGGGGAAAATGTTTGCGGATATCCGCATACGGACAGGGCTCTAGCTAAAGAGGCAAATGCACACATCTATTTTCTCTCTCATAAAGATGAGTCTCACTGGTACCACGAAGACTGTGCGGAAACAGAAGTTAAGAGTTTGTCAGCGATGAGCTATTCCGTTGCCCGTGGCCTGGGTCAAATCTTAACCGGAAAGTTTTTATCTTCATCATAACTGGCGTAGACCATGTGACATCAAGCATGTGAAGAAAAAGTGTAACTAGCGAAACCGTTGCTGCGAGGTGCATTATTATGATACCTGAGGAAGTGTCCTTGAAACAGGTTCTGACAATTATTAAGGTGAATACCGTAATGTGCAGCATAGTGCACCAAACATGAACCCGAGAAGTGAGGAAATTGGCTGTTTAGAACTGCCCGGCGATCGAACATTGTACGTGTGTCTGTCTACCCCTAATTAGGCTGGCTACATGGCTCATCGGAAAGGTTCTCGCTTGCTGTGTCCAAAGTTGCAGGATCGAATCCTGGCGATGTCAACTGGCATTTGAGGGTGCTCAAATGCGAGGGAGCCGTGTTAGTTGATTTACTGGCACGTTAATGATCCCTTTCGGGGTAAAATTTCGGCACCCCGGCGTCTATAAAAGCCGCAGTACAGTAGTTAAAAGGGACGTAAAACTATTATTATTATTATTATTGACATTAGTAGCTACGCTCGCTAAAGCGCAGCGCTAGGCCATGGGACCAAGCTCTCTGCAGACTTGGTAGACGTGGGTTTAAGCCCCACCATCAGCCGTCTTTGAAATGGTTTTCCGTGGTTTCCCATTTTCAACTCCAGGCAAATGCTGGGACGGTACCTTCTGCCAGGCCACGGCCACTTCCTTCCACATCCTTGCCCAGTTTCGTTCACCAATATTCATTTCATCTCACATTAACTCCTCTCATGAGATTGGCGTCAGGATGGGCATCCAGCCGTAAAAACCACCCACCATAAAGACTTTCGTCACATCTCAACCCCGACCCCGTTGGAAGATGGGAATAATAAGGGGCGGTCATACATTATTATTATTATTATTATTATTATTATTATTATTATTATTATTATAACTACCCCTTATTTGTAGATTTCATTAGAAAGCTACCTATTGCAATGGATTCCATGTTACAACTTCCAGAAAGTTTGACATACCACCGTCAAATTAAAGGTTTGCTGTATGGATCTTTAGTATTCTGCAAGAAGGGAGATAGTGTATCCACACTGATCTCTATACATGGATCGCTGATGGCAGCTCTCCGCTGCACGAGAAAGTACGCCAGGTTGAGCGCGTGGTCCGCCATGTTGGTGTGCCCATTCTCGAGCCATCCTTATGGGGAAGCAATGATAATCTAGTCAATTTTAAATCGTAATTAATGGTGCTTTGGAACAAATAAAAATATAGAGATATGTCCACTCATAGCATAAGGGCATTGGGATCACTGACACGTCATTCCGAGGTCAGTAAATCTCCGGAATAGCAATAAAAATGAATGTATAATAACGGCTGACAAATATCAACTTAGGTGCTGAGTACACGCAATTAGCGATCAGTAACAGAGTAACGAGTGAAGAACAATTTCTGGAAACTTTCTTGTAAATTGTATAAATATATACGGTATGCCACGAAATTATGCATTCTTCAAATGATGTAATTATAAACGTAGCTCACTATACACTCGACATATCGTAATCGGTGCTTGGTAATGAATTTCTGTTTCCATGAAATAACGCGCAGTATAATTTATAAAATGAAAAGATCATTTTAGCAAATTGTACGTATTTATGAAACCATCAAATATTCAGAACTTGTCAATATATCACATAACCAGCAGCTTAATTGCCACAGTAAAAATTACACAAAAATAAATGTACCGGTAGCCTATATAATTATCAGGGTGCGAAATCGGAAAGAAATGGTGGAGGGGGGGGGGAGAAGGATTACAGGGCTTAATTACTAATCCCAGCACTCTTCATCAAATACTACAGCTTTTAATCACGCTAGCAGCACAATAAACTTAATAATAAAGGGAAGTAGATCTAGGCCAAACTGCACTTTAAGCCAAACCAATTTCACTCCTCAGCTCCACATTAAAGTTAACACAACTAAAAACCTACTCAAAATATACTCTCCCCACAGTTTTACAACTATTAAGCGAACTATTCGCACCCAGAACCGAAAAACCCTGAAATGGGATCAAATTTAAAAACGCTATGGCCTAGCCGATCACGTCTGCTTCAGCACCACCGCATATGTATATTTAACTTCACAATAACTTCAAAATTACGGCTAAGTGACCTGTCTGCCTGAGAAGTAATGGTATTACCGACTTGCCTGGGATGATGGGTCACCAAACCGGTACCAGTACTTGAAACTAAGATTTTACGCTTTAAATACGGTAACCAAATTCAGCCCATTTTACAACTACAAGAAACACAAAATATTTAATGCCAGTGGCCTATATGTATAGCATCAAACTACTACTGTTTATTTCAGGTAGTTCTCGGTGGGGAGTATATAATTTTCCTTTCTCCTGTAAGTAAATTTCCTTCTCCTCCAGAAAAAATGTAAATTGTAAATGGGCATGGCGTAACTGAATAAGACGAGCGCTCTACGGACCACGTGGTCTACGAGCAATATTGCACCATGCGCTCGCTGCCATCTTGTTATACCTCCTGTCATCGTCTATTCGGCTTACTGCTGCCTTAGCTATCAGCCATCCACGTATAGAGATCAGTGTGTATCCACGAAACTCTCCTACATCGCTCAGTATTTAGACCTACCTTGCTGTATGGAAGTGAGAGCTGGGTAGATTCAGGATATCTGATACATAAGCTAGAGGTAACTGATATGAGGGTGGCACGAATGATTGTTGGGACAAATAGATGGGAGAAATGGCAGGAAGGTGCTCGTAATTAAGAAATAAAGGTTAATTTAGAAATGAACACGCTAGATGAAGCTGTTCGTATGAGCCGACTCAGATGGTAGGGTCATGTTATGATAATGGGGGTGGAGTGGTTTCCTAAGATGTTAATGAGTTCGGCTGTAGAGGGTAAGAAAATCAGAGGTAGGCCTAGGAGGCGATGATTAGATTCAGTGCTGAATGATTTCAAAGTGAGAGGTGTAGAAGCAGAGTAGGCCACAGTTCTAACTGCTGATAGGACTTGTTCGCAAACTGAGATTTGCAGACTAAACTGGATGCTGGAAGGCAACACGGTATCAAATGAAAATGTATGTATTATTATTGTGTTGCGGTGACACTACCAAACAGTCATCCGTCCAGAGGCCTTGTATGCTGCGGAGTGCCTTGCAATGCATCGCAAGGGACTATTAGAGAAACTGGAAGTGAAAGAAAGGAAAATTCTAAGAAAAATCTTGGGCCCACTAAATTAAATGGGGAATATAGGGGACGACACAACCTCGAACTCTACACCCAGGTGGAAAAAATAACTGACACCATGAGGAAACGGAGAATTACCTTTTACGGTCATATAACAAGAATGAACTCAGCGCAATTGACAAATGGAATTCTCACCTACTTCCTCAAAAAGAAAACCAAGGAAGCTTGGTTCATTGAGGTGGACAAAGATTTGCAAGAAGTGGGAATTACAAGCAAAAATATCTGGGAACGTGCCCCCCGTAAGCCAAAACTAAAAGCACACCGATGCTTCCAAGAAAAACCTACGCTTCCAACAGGCAAGACGTGGACTGAGAAAAGGAAACAACAGCATCGAGAACTACAGTAATGCGAAAGTACTGGAGGATGTTAAAGCTCGATGCAGCAAGAAGCAATTGAAATGACGTGGTCCTTAGATGGCCAAATCAGAAGAAGAAGAAGAAGAAGAAGAAGTTGCGGTGGTGGTAGAAGTAATGATAGTAGTATTGTTTTTATTTTTAATTGAATTATTATTCATTTCCTACTACGCCATTTCAAACCGGCAGTCCTAAACAGAATTCTATATCACGTGAGCCAGTGGGCGCCAGGGGGACTTAACACACGTGCAATTTAAGAGTTTGTGAGCACAATTCTGATAATGAACCGTATGTTATATTTGTGGGGTCCAACTTCATCTCCATCCCTTTTCTCTGGCCTACACACATATCCCAGATAAGTCGGAACTTTCTCAAGGTTACAAATGGTCACCATTATTCATTCCATGATGTAGGACAATTAGGAATCATTTGTCACTAGTTAGACACAAGGAATACACTTAGGCCCTCATGTGATGAATACAGAATCATAGTTATTGTATTCAGTGACCGCTTAGATTTGCTTTGTCATAACATATGGGAAATAGTATTTGCAAGTTGCTAATGACAAATTACCACCATGTAAATAATGTACAAGCTGGGTCGTCAAGTCTTCAACAATCACATTCCTGCTGACTTGTCGACAGTTCTGGTGTGCTTGCCTGCTGCTCGTTAAATGATGTGTTTACGTAAACGAAGCACGTATTCTTAGAAAAAGGGATGCTACTGTTTCTTGTCTTCAGTGAAAGTAGAAGTGGACTTACATTCACTATTTTAAGACTCGAAACATTTAATTAGCGTTCATAATGAAGGATCTAAACTTCTTACCACATTATTATTGTTGTTTTTGCTTGCCACGGTGGGTGAATGGTTATCGTCTCGGACTACCAACCTCAAGCTTGCAGGTTCGCTCCTGGCCGTGGAAAGTCATTTTTTTGAAAGGCAGCAAAAATTACGACACGCATGTCATACGATGTTGGCATGTTAAAGAACCCATTTGAATTCAGTAGGCTGTGTTCATAATGGCAAAATTAATCTCGGGATTTTCCGTCAAATCAAAGTTGCTCATTTCTGTACTAGGAAGCGCTATAGTATCAAGGAGCTTAGATATCTAACCTCCTTGACTTTCATAGTGCTTCAAGGAACAACAAAATTCGACATGCAAGCTACCCTCTGGGTGTCAAATAACAAAGCTTGCACCCGGCACCCGAGACTATACGATATTATTATTATTATTGTTATTATTGTTATAATTATTATTTTTATACCGACAGTAGTGACTACGCTGGCTAAAGCGCAGCGTTAGGTCATGGGGCCAAGCTCTCTACTGACTCGGTACACGCGTGGGTTCGAGCCCAACCGTCAGCCGTCCTTGAAATGGTTTTCCGTGGTTTCCCATTTTCAACACCAGGCAAATGCTGGGATGGTACTTTCTGACAGGTCACGGCCGCTTCCTTCCACATCCTTGCCCAGTTTAATTCCTCTTCACCCATTCCGTCTCTCATCCCGACGCGCAGGTCGCCCATGGCCGTCGACTAGAAAGACCTGCACTCGGCCTCTCAGGAGACCACACGACTATCTATATATATATATATATATATATATTATTATTATTATTATTATTATTATTATTTATTTAGGACCACCAAGGAGCACTTATGACTAGTTCTTCTTCGGTGTTCTCTACCGTTACCAATATCTCATGAGCCCGGCTGCCAGTAGTTTTTTTTCCTTTCTCTCCTGCGAGAGGGGTATCCTATACTGGCACTTCGGGAGGCGGGGACCAAATGCGACGAGGGACCAAATTTGGAGCGATGTGGGACATCAAGGTGAGAGGAATCCAAGTCTTTTTGGACTTCATTGAGCCATAGCCTGTAACTTTTAATCAAGGAGAATATCCGCTTGATGAGTCGGTTGTTGTCCATTCGTAAACGTGCCCGTAGAACTTCAGCCGCCTTCGTCGCAAGCTGGTATTGGCCGTTTCCAACCATCGATGCAGTTCGGAGTTTGCTTTCAGTCGGTAGGTACCATCTGGGAGCAATCACGGCCCATGAAGTTTCCAGATGATACGAATTTAGACCTTCTCCAGATCATCCGTGGTGCCTTTCCTGTTCATCAGCAGAGTCTCTGCGGCGTACAAAAACTGTGGCCTGACAACAGTTTTGTAATGATAGATCTTGGCAGTCTTTGAAATGCACTTCTTGTTGTAACGGTCGCGAGACAGTTGGTTTCGTCTTTCTAAGATGGAGGTGCCGTCTCTACCTTTAGGATGGACCCATTCACCGAGATAACGGAAGCGATCTACTCTCTCGATCGTTCCATGATTATAACTAACATAATACGACTATGATCATTATTATCAATCGATTCCTAAATACCATAAAATAATCAAACCATAACAACAATCACCATTAAGTTAGTTATTTCTGAAGGACAGATGACCTCGCTGTTATGCTGTTATGTTGTCACATATATGTTATACAAATGCTGTTGTTATTAAATTTCTTGTGTATATTTTATATGGCTGGTTGCGTGGCTCAGCGGTAATGTTATCGCTTGTTGTTCCCATCCTGGCGCAGTCTCAGCAGATTTACTGGCACGTTAAAGATCTCCTTGGGGGAAAATTCTGGCACCCAGGCGTCTCTAAAAGGTGCAGTAGTTGGAAGGGACGTAATACCCATATCATTATTATTATTATTATTATTTACATGCAGTGGCAATGTACATGCGCAGGATGTGTGATTTTGTTCTTATTTATTACTGAGCACCCACTATAGCTCGTCTCCCAATAGCATGTTAATTGACCGAATAGCAATCCACACACTCGATTCCGTACGCATAGTTTGATGCCTTGATCTCAAATGCAATACGCTTCTTGTTATTATTTACTGCGTCATCTTTCTGTCCTGCAGATGAACCTTTTCCACCTTGCTACTATTTTCAGTAATAACTCACAGAAATATTGAGGTAAATATCCTTTCACAATTGTCTTTCGCTACGGAAATACCACAGGTATCTGTGAAACAACAGTCTTACAGTTCAGGAATCACAGCTCAGATTCTATTAATATTGTTCACTTCATTTAGGAATTTAAATTACACTTCCATTTATGAAGAATGAGATTAGTGAATGACGACGCAGGAATGGCGCGAGTATAATTTTGATTTCATGACAACTACGATTCAAACTAATTCAATTTCAACTGAGTTAACGTTTGAGATTTGAACTGCTTTGATGTTTGTTGTGTTAGAAATCTTATAAGATCAAGTAATCAAATGTCCACACAATCTAGAGATTATAATGAGATCAGTGTTACACGTTTCCCAGGCTTAATTGAATTCCAGCTCCCAATTGGTTCAAATAAAAAATGTAAACTGCTATAAACGTATGATGATATTATTCTTGTCAATGAAGGAGATACTTCGATTGGTTTACCCTTGAATGTATAAGCCTTCATCTCTACAGATTTATATAAGCCGGGCCTGCAAGGCCCGGGTATGGACTACAGAGGAAATTCTGGTGTGAGGTCAATATTAATAATACGAATGAAGTGTGAATATTTCACTGTTCATTTAGGTTCTAAAATGGAAATTTAACATTGAAATGAGGAAGTAATTGAATCAAATATGAAAATATAATACGAAAGTGTGATTTTAAAACACCATAACACAGCATTAAAAACCATGACCTCATGAAGTCAACACTAAATTAACAAACTATGGTTTTTGCCAAGTTTTCTGTCAACATCCACACATCATGTATCATAAAATGAATATGTAACTGAATGATTTTAAAACATGAGACGGCTCATGTAAATGTGTGGTAAATTAAAATAAAGCTACATTGTTACTCAACTGTAAGCAATAATGGTTGATTGGTTCATTTACTGCTTTTCTCCTTAACTGTGAGTTGATGATGATGATGATGATAGTTCTTGCTTTAAGGGGCCTAACATCTAGGTTATCGGCCTTAATGGTTTGGGTGAGAGTGAAAAATGAAAATGAACCTATAAATAAATCTAACTAGAAACTTACGACTAAAACTAACTACAGCTTACAAACTAGAAGAAGAAAAGAAAAACGAAAGAAGAGTAAGGAACATAAAATAATGGGGAAATAAATGCCCTCAACCCTCGAAGAATAAGGCGTGAGGGACTTGGATAGAAGGAGACAGGAATGGCAGATAGGAAAGGGAACGTGGAGTGGACCCGCCCCAAAGGCAATGGACCCCAATCAGGAATCCCTCAGGGTCGCCAACTCCCGAACTCACCAGCTGTGAGCCCATGAGGGTGTAGCACTATCTAGGGTGCACCAGAAGTGGTGTGGCTACAAACACCCTACCTCCTTCAGGGCCTTGAACAGAAGGCAGGATATATCAGGAAGAAAAAAACAGGAGGTCTGTTCCCTCGAAGAATGAGATCAGGAAAGATGAGAAAATGGCAAATTAAGGCGGGAAAGGAAAATACTCCCTAGGGCTTGGATATCCTAATACCGTCGGGGTCGGAAAAGAACAAGAGTTGACCAAGTGAAGTCGGCAGGAAAGATAACAGAGTGGCTAGCTGACCCACTGCCCAGTAAACTGAGAGCGACCAAAGGAACTACTCGCGTGTGGCGGAGCTCTTTCCGGTCACGGAGAGAGTCCGTCATTTTGTGTAGGCTAAGGATTGGTCATACACGATCCACCCACTCGTATCTGATGAGAAGGGAAGACCCCCCCACTTTGTAGCTTTGTACCTGTGGAGCCGTTTTCACCGTGGCCCACATTTTCACCGGATGTGTGGATCTTGCCGACTTACGAAGAAACCTTGGTTTGCAGATGACACTCAAACTTATATTAGCCGATGACGTGGTGGCTGCTGATCGCGTTATCCGCTTTATAAGTGAGAGTGGGTTAGGGCCAGCAATCTAAATTCTCCAGTGAACATTGACTCAACGACTTGTTCGTTTTTGAATGATAATGTTTTGTTTTTCCGTAATTTTTGTTTATTTTTATAATTTTTATTTTTATTTAATTTTTTGTTTTTGTTTTATTAATTTTTGGTCTTTTTGAATTGAGGTGTCCACCTCAAAATTTTAAATTCAATTCCAAATTTGTATTCTTTAATCTGTGTTAAAAGGGGCAGATGACCTCGTAGTTCCGCCCCTTAAAACAACAATAACTAACTAAAGATAACAGAGAGGAGCCCGGAACAAGTAAGTGGAAGTAATGACGAACTCAGCTAGGGTCCCGTGGTCGCCAACCCACGTCCCACAAGTCGTGAGCCCCTGGGGGATGAACTGTGAGAGGAATATTGGGAATTTTACACTAGAGGTCCGAATGCTTTTACCATAAATGATTATTAATCTCTCCCCGGGCCTCGGAGGCGCGGCTTATGCACGCAAGGGTTAAGTCAAGATTGACTAATTCCTCTTTTAAAACTTTAGAATAAGGGCACTCGTGTTGCTCAAATTATTATGAGAGGGTAATCAGTTGTAATTATGTTTAGACCGATTAATTTTGAATAGAAAGAGGTCCGTAATTATAGTCTAGATCAGGGCCATTTAGTCATTGAGCTCGGAGAGCGCGGCCGCGCTCCGGGAGCACTGGGTAGGCAGACTAGCGCTCCTGCCCCTACCACCACTACACTGTAGCAGCGAGGAGACCTGAGACGGACGATGTTCGGACATCGCTGACTAGTACAGTCGTGCGGCCGACGGCTTTTGTGGGTTTGTTAACATATTGATAGGGCTGTTTTGCCATATAAAGTATACCGCATATACAAATCGAATGGTGCTTCGATGTATGGAATGTACAGAAAACGAACGCAAGTGTTAAGTAAAGAATATTATGATTTATTCCAAACTGAAATGTTAACATAATAGAGAGGAAACTTCAACAACATTTAACCAATATGAACAGATAGTACAGACCTTGAGTGACTTTTGTTCCGTCGTTTTTACGAGGTTTTAGTTTTGGAGGAAACAATCTTCTCGAAATTGGGTACAATATTTCTGGACACAGCTATTTGTAAACGATTGTGCAAGTTTCTATCGCTCATTGTTGCACGATGTTTACTTTTGGTAAGCTTAAGAACCGAAAAGAAACGCTACAAATGTACGTTGTGCCAAACATTGCTCACTTCAGCGCGGTGGGCAGACCGCGCGCTCATCCAGCCAAGCTCCTTCCACCACTACCGAAAGTACTTTCCACCAAAGCGCTCGGAGCACTGGCTTAGAGCGCGGCCGGAGCGCTAGCGCTCGGGGAGCACTGTGTGGATGGCCCCGGTCTAGATCAAATATCGCAACACAGACTGGTTATGGCAGTTTGGATTTGTTTCTTGGTTGCTCATTTATTTAGAGACTTTCGGACATCATGGCCATGTATCCGCATGTAGTTCGCTGTGCGTGTGTGTGGATTATCTCTGATAACCTGTGTCATTTTGGTGACTGTACTAATATGTGTAGGGTAAAATCGGGAGAGATGGTGCACTGTTTTTAAAACTTTCTTGGAGACTACACATTACCTTCAAAATAAGATGACATTCATGGAAACTTTGTGGACACATTATTATGACTAAAAACATACTGTAGAGTTTAATACACCTTTGTACCTGATCTAATAAAACTAAATGTTTTAAGAAAGATTGTGTTTTCTTTATCTCTACCACTGGGGTGGGTTAGATGACGCAATTGTGACAGAGATATGATTAATGTGAAAAATCTCACTGACACTCTACTTTTTCAACTTAAAGCGTGTTTTTTCCTTCTTCTACTTCTGAATTTGCGTACATGATGAATACATTTCGACCACCTCGTTGTGTAGTGGCTAGCATTCTTGGTTTTCATCTCGGGGGTCCAGGTTTGATTCCCGGCTCCGTCAGTAGTCATAGAAACCGACGTGAGGGCTGGAACGAGATGAACTCAGCCTCGTGAGGGCAATTGAGTAACTGTCTGACAGTGAGATAGCGTCCCGGTCCTTGAAACGAAGACAAATAACTGTGGGGACCTGCCGCACGAACCACACGTCAACTATCCCCAACCGGTGGGAAAGCTGCCGCACCTGCCTAGTTCCTCACAATATCCCTAGCGGCATTCAGAACTGTGCTGGTGAAGGGAGAACTTACCCAATGTAATGCTAAATACGGCTACATGAATGTGCAATAGATGTCTAGAGTGATCAGTATGCTATTCGAAGATCAAATAAAATTTTGCACTCACCAACTCCCTTCTTTTATGTGTCAGAACGAAAATATGTAGTATAACTCGCTACAAATCTAATGGTATAACTCTCCGGCAGTGACGTTTCCACTCAACAAGCTTCGAACGACCCACTACAGTTGTCTTGGCAGCGGGTGCGCCACCTCTCCTGATGCGCCATCTTTCCCGACTTGACCCTATTTGCAATTGAGGTTAAAATCTGGAAGGAGGTTGCCGTGTACTTCACTTCTGAGGACTCTTCTACACGAGAACGAGCAACTCCCTTTAAACATTCAGTGTCTGCTGGCTTCCTCTAAGACAAGTGTGTATACAACCTTCAATATGTTTTTAAGAAACAATGAGTTACAAATACGAAGTTCGTTTTTTTGACTCTCCGATCATATTACTGCCAAATTTCATGTGAAAATTTTCCTTTATTCTTCCTTTTCATTTTATCTACTGTTATATAGTTGTGATTGTGTTGCCATATTCAAGTGCTGACTTGAGGGCTATGCCTATCAAGCACTAATTTACAAACAGTATTGTTTATCTTCCTTCGGTGTTTATCTTTTGACACAGAACATTTTTTTGATTATTCCTCAGTTTCTGGGTTTTGTTCTCCAAGTTCAAAGTTATGTCATCAAGGTAAGTCTCATGTTGTACTGGTGAAGTTGCCAATTTTGGCCTTAAGCCATTAATAAATAAATTAATAGAGCTCTGACAAGCTAGCAGCCTGAATTTTGAGTGACTATCATTAAATAATGAAAACCGTCTCCCTATCCAATATGGATATTCTGATAATAATGTAAACGAACCTCACATTTTGTAAGAATTATACGTATGAGAAGACTGAACGTCAAAATCTTAACTGAAATTTTTGATGAGCTCTTAAACTAAGCTTGACTGTCAATTTCTTCCTGGAACAGACTGGAAATGTCAATTTAACACGAGAGCAATGTTTGGCTGGTAATAAGATTCTTTTTTACATAATTTAAATCTCATCTGACGGAGCCCAGTCGCCTGGAAACTACCTCCGTCTTCCGCTTGCCTGGGGGCCAAGACTCACTAAGACAGGTTCGATATTGGGAAGGAAATTGATCCGCTAGTTGGTGCTGAGGTCATCGAGTAAGGACGAGCTGATTCTCAAAACATATTCAACACATGTCTTTATAGAAAATTCAATTACTTTAATCACTACGTCATTGCATGACAACTTTCGTAAAGGTCATAAGACAAGTACGTGGGTATGAATGAGGGTTGGAGCTGAGTGCATAAATAAATAAATACGTAAATACATGAATACATACATAAATAATCAATCTTAATTCTTTGGGTATAGTGGAACTGAGGGAAACCACTTCTTGGAATCGAACTAACCTCTTCTAAGTTCTATCTAACAAAGTTGGATTTACTTCATTCCCGCATTTAGACCAGAATAACGTTTGTTTTGTCAGAGCCGGAGATCATTTTGACATGAGAGGTGACAGACAAGACTGCTATTCACTCCACCATGATGGCTTTAATATCAATAAATGTGGTAAATTCACCTGAGATATTCCAAACAAATGAACTATAAATGTTGTTTAAAAATGTGCTGCGGCTATCATATCATGATACAGCCATAATAAGAGCGGTCACAGGTGGCTTCAGCGAATTCTAATTTACCCCGCATAGCGGCATCTTGTGGTCATAGAATCATTGAACTATCGCCCACGTTCGTCGCTGAAATTTCACCTCTATTTGATATGGATATTCCATGCGCACCTCGCGGTGTAGCCTTGCTCGTTAAATCATGCACCATGGCCGCGTGGGCAGCTTCAACAAGTTCGAAGATCGCAGGATTGAATCCTGGCACTGCCGAAGGCAGTGTGGTTTATCCCCGGATTTTTCCACACTACATCCAGGCAAATGCCAGGATAGAACCTTACTTCAAGTCCCTACCTACCCCACCTACCCCATCCCTACCCTTAATGAAGTTACACACACCACTACAGTCATAACATAAATACAAGTTATCTGACAAGTTCATTATAGACCCAACTACACGGGGCCGATTACCAAGATGTCCTAAGTCCCAAATGAAGTAAGAATAATAAGTATTCCATAGCCCCCAGTTCTGGGACAATAACGTCGACAAGAGTCGTAGATTATCCACCTCTAGAGCACACATAGTTCTCATCTGCTGTTGACATATTCCGGACCATGTTTTCTTACGCTAATAAGGACGATTTGCCAGCATACACTATGTGGTAGGTCAATGGTGTCTTAAAATATGGACACTGCTTCTAAAGGAGGCAGTCCAGTGCTGGTCAAGTCTAGTTCTAGTTATCGGAATATCTTCCTGAAATTGGGAAACTTTGACTCCTTAAATATTAGTATGGCCAAATTACATCTACGACCAAGCATGAAGGATAGGTTATGAAATATTTCTGCATCGTTAAAGCTACATGCCTGTTTGCCATCTCTTGATGACTGCAGTAATTTTGCATTTGTCTGTTGGCACAGGCTAGAGTAAAATGTGGTTTTTCACCGATGTCTCAGTCTCACTCATGGCTGTGATTATATGGAAGCTACTGAGGTATGGGTGGTGCTTAGTAATTACATTCAGGACACAGTCAGTGCCTGTACATGCTGTGAAAGGTTCTACTCATAGGGTTAGTACTGCTGTTCTGACTCAGTGAGGAAAGCAATGACAAACTACCTCACTCCTCATATTGCCTAGTACGCCTCAATATAGCGCTGCCTTGAGTTTTTGTGGATATCTACCCACATAACCTAACGGCGGTGCTTTTTGAGGATCCAACCAGCCTTCGGGCTGACTACCTAACAGACAGACGTTAAAGCTACCCATGACATGAAAGCAGCAAGACTTGACGTGGTCTGCAATACAGGGATACCGGTACCTTTCGATGGACATTCCGGTAAGTGAGTATGAGCACAGACTACTAGTACTGAAGCCATGATTGTAAATCGTTAGCTGAGATGGACAGGACACGTAATTCGCATGCACAATAACGCATTCCCAAACAGGTGTTTTGCTCTGAATTAACAGAGGGTGAACTCTGTGTGGGAGTTCAGCGGAAGCGATTCAAAGACGTACTAAGAGCAATATGCATTTATGTGTCACATTGATATTTTTATTTATTTATTTATTATTTATTTATCGTATGGCTTTTAGTGCCGGGAGTGTCCGAGGACATGTTCGGCTCGCCTGAGTCTGTAGCTGCTTCCAGCGGACACCCTAAAGGGTGAGCTACCAGTTCCGTTCAATTTCAAGTAGTTCCAACTTTCGCCACCAGATATCAATGATACCTAGTGGTGAACGTTGGAACTTTGATAGAGCGTTCTGACGAAATCTAACCTAACAAATTTTGCTTTACACAAGTTTAGTCTGTGAAAGGATCTTTTACATGCCATAAATCTATGACATGGGACCGCCGGCTTTACTTCCCCTCCGAAGGAAGGCATACTGAAGGATTTTTAACTCTCTTAAAACATCCGACGACTTCGGCCGGGTTTGAACCCGCTATCTTGGGCATAGCAGTTCAGCATGCTACCAACTACGCCACCGAAGCCGCTACATTGATATTAATAACTGGGAGACCTTAGCCCTTGATCGCTCATCCTGAAGATCACTTGTTCGCCATGGTGCAGTACATTTTGAAGAAAACTGCCGACGGACGGTATAAGATAAGAGGCAGCGCAGGAAGGACAGTGAGCTCATTAGAAGAAATGAAGGAACGTGGATGCACCATCTGGAACTACCTGTCATCAGTGTGGCAAATTGCGTGCCTTCCGCACTGGGCTGTATAGTAAAAGGAAGATTGTAGTTTTACGTGACCGTGAATCTTGTGATTATGAGCCACGGGTGCTGTATAGTAACCTCAGAACTTACCGATGAAAAGACATTCCGGATTGGAAGGCCAACCTACTCGATACGAGTGTTTGCTATGATGATGATCATGACTTTCGAGACCATACAGGACCTAGATTACATAGGCCTGTATGGTTTAGCGGTAAATTAGAAAATACGCAATTCGGACAGAGATTAATGTTCTGAATCCGAAAATAATGTCAGTTTTTATATCACATCTTGTTTTGGCTCCATTCCCTTTTTATTGTTATAATCAAAATATCATTTTTCACTATTGCCAATTTAACCATATATGATAGGGAAAATCAAACTGCATTTTCAAATTCAACACAGCAAAGATAATGAAACACACCTATTTTCCTTTTGTTCCGCAGATATTTTTCTTCTTTTTTTGCAAGCCAGGCCTGCATGATTTTCCGGCAAATTAGAAAATAAGCAACGTAGATAGGATGCTCAGAGCTATATTCTCCTTAATTGTGTTAAAATCTTGCCAAGTATTGCGGAAGGCAGCTTTTAAAAAATGCCATATGATCATGATGTTCTGAATCCACAAATTTTGTCAGTTTTACAATATCACATCTTGTTTGTGCTGCATTAATGTACTAGCCAGGGTCCTGGTGAGGTTTACCATGCCAACTGACGGGCCAAATGGTACCGTGGCGAAAATCGCTGTCAACAGATTGAAATGACTGGATCAATTTATTTTGAAATTTAATGCAAAAACTTCGTATTTAATGCAATTTAATTCCTTGTTTATTGTGCACCACTTAAAAAATAGAGGAAAACTGCCACACTGAGGTCTTTGAACCACCGAGTTCTATAAGACCTATTTCACTGGATGTAGGCGTTAGTCCTTTAGTGGATCCCTACGAAAATAACTCATATTAGGTATAATTTCAGGTTTTGTACTAACGTCAGCGCTGCCAATTTTGGTTGTAAATCATTGGACTAATCAACCCTTTACACCCGGATATTATACCAAATACTATAGAAACATTTAGAGGTGTCAAGTGAAAACACGTCCTGAGTAAGTCAATACCCTAATGACTTGGATAGTGAAGTTGAACTGTGAAAGTATGGAGAAACTGCGTCTTTGATTAACATGCCATCGATTCATAGTTGACAATCTAAACTATGAAATATGACTTAAGTAGCTTGAGTTTTATTGAACTCTACCCCATGAACCTCAATTTGGATTCAAACAGTTCAAATACTCAAAATACTAGTCCGTAGTTTACGTTGTAAATTTTGTCCAGTATACTTTCTCTTCCCTAACATTGAGCAACAAATTGATTCAATTAATGACAAACAGCCTCAGCGCCGAATTCAGCTGCTATCTTTGGTATTGTGCCCTTTTAGCAAGAAATGTGCAAATCACAGTATGCCAGCATTGCTCAATTCGGGATTTTTCGGGGTTGCAGTATGTTCTCCCACTCTGTGACTTACACATTTTGGATTAAATAGAGGATACACTTGCAAAAATAACAACAAAATCAACTCCTATTTTAACACATTTAATTAATCAAAATTATGGTGCTACAAACAATAAAACAAATAAACCACTGACCAATATCTTTCTACTTGTTCAAAGTGAACAAGGAATACCATAATAATTTAAACAAATATTCTAATAAACACATGGTTTCCTTTAAAACCAACCATTCATAATTATTTTTACTTCCATAAAGTACCTATCTTAAAGTTCCATATAACTACGAGCTCCTCTGGCTCGATACTTTCCAATAATAATGGTGTCATTCCTTTGTACACCTCAAGAACTATTTTTATCTTTTCTTATCATCCAAACAAATATATAATTACATTTAAAATTACATGTTAATTATCTACTTCAATATTTGGGCACTTCACATGTTCTCAGCATTTACCATCTCTCTCAAGTTTTACAAATTCATCACGGTGATCGGGAAAATACTTGTGTACTCCAGAGGTATAAAGATTACTTGACAAAGTCAAAAACTATGATTACTCCCGGAATCTAGTTACCTTCATTTAACTCGTGGAATCCTACTTCCATACAACGTTACAATAGGGATTGTTATTTATTTATTTGTCTTATAAGACCATTATCACATAAGAAAACTACGATCTGAACTTGCAAGCGATAATTTCATCTACAAGGACCTCGGTTCAACGCCCGGGTCATTAACAACTCTAAACACTCACGGTGCAATATTTACTTCTTCCAGACGGCCTTCACCCACCCCTCCTGCAGCTAGGGTCTGACCGTAATACTTGAGCGTGATTTATGACTGTGCGGGAAACTTCCCGTTTTAGTCTGCGGGTGGAGCTCTCCTCAATGCTTTTAAACAAACCTTCCTTTCATGTCAGTTCTTTGGGGAGACTTGGCATTCTACTTCTCGTTTTACTTTCAACAATATTATTGGGCTCATAAACCACTTTCGTAACCTTGGCATTATTAATTATGAAGGGTCCTCGTTGATTGGGAAGAGTAATACACATTCTACGACGAATAATTAGGGGCTTAAACAACAAGAGGATTCTAGGTTCGAATCTCTTAACATGCCTCGGGAACCATTCCCATATTTGAGGACTTAGACAAAATGCGATTTAGGGTCGGCCGTGGCCTACATGACCTACGCTCAATAATACCATACATTTGCTCCCTTTTAATAACACACACATGGCCTCGTGATCTACGTCACACTTAGAGGACTTACAACATATCTCAATTCACTGCAATCAACTACCCCTCATAAGTAATTTACCAAGTACATTTAACTTCTACGCATTCCTAGCGTGACTTTTATTTTAATTGCGTTCCATTGCGCTATACAGTATTTTACAGCCTTGCGTCTTCCAAAGAACCGATAAATTTCATAGTAACAATTGATACATATCTCAATTTTTATATTAATCTTTTCCCTTGACTATAAATCGCTCTATTTTTAAGAACATGCATTAACATCATGTCTTATACTTTTATTAAGGCTCCAACGCTCTTATGTTCATATCATTCAATTTGATCTTGATTTATATTTCTTTACCTTGTTATTATTATTATTATTCATATCATATCTTCATTCCTTACAAAAGCTCAAAAGCTATTTCTTTTATATAATTCAAATTTACCTTTATTTATATATCTTTCATGATAATTATTATTATTACGCTTGCTCTTATAACATTCGTCAAATACACTGACCTTTTATTCATACATTTCCTCTACAGGATTTATTCTTTTACATAATTATTTATAATTTTTCAAACTTTATTTTTGTTCAGACCGCGTTCTTATTTGGTTATTATTTATTTAGAAACATCCCTTTTACTCAAACTCCGGTGGATTTGTACACAATCATTTCCCCCGACACCAAAACATAATGAAAATCTTTACTCACATGTTTTAGGTCGTTTTCTGACCTTTCTCCTCGTGCGATGCGTCATTTTGCCCACTTTTGAACTTACTCCATCTTGTACAAATTCATTGCATGTACTGACAACATTTAAATACACTGGTGTATCCGTTTAGAACACACAATAAAAACACTGAAAAATAGATTACTTTTAACACAAAATCTTGATATATTTACACTTCACAATTTCTGATCACTAGGCCGCTTTTTTAGCCTATCACACGTGACCTCTTGATCTCCCGTCTCCAAGGGTGAAATTTAGTAATGTCGGCTTCCTATCCTCTCTGAATGTGAAAGTCTCGAAACATCTACTTCCTCCCTGCAATAGCACTCCTTCGAATCCCGTTCCTGACGATCTGCTATTTCTCTGACTCGACGGCTCCCCTTTTAGGTCCTATTTATTGATCTTATCGAAAGTCAGTTCAGTTCGTGGTCCCCTCGATAATCTATCGGTGACCTATAAATTATTTAGCAACTAATACTTCTCGAGTCTTAGTGCTTTTGAATAGTTCGTCTGCTTTCTTGTAACAATGTCTATAGTTTCCTTTTTTCTTTGCTTATTCGGTTCTCGCACTTCTAATTGTTCTAGACTACGTTGCGAACCTTAGTCTGTTTTTCCCTGCTCGGGTTCTTTAGATTGGATAAAATATTTATCTCGATGTTCCGGTACTTCCGTACGTTATGATACTTTTGGTCGTTTTACTTAAAGACCTATCGCCCTGAATCCTAAGTTCGCAGCCTGCTTGGACTATATTTTATGAACTTTTTACGGTGAACTGTGTACTGTCGGACCTAAATCCTGTAACTAGGATTTTCCTAATTTTCAACACGGCGATACTTTAATATTTCTTCTTTGCAACTCCTTACGGAGGCACGCAAGTTATTGATACCGCGATGCCCGTGGCTATCGGATATTTTCTATGCGATGTGATACAGAGTTTTTCCCCTCACGGAAAGCTGGTATACTGTCTTCGGTGTGTTTCAGCGTGACGCCCCCTTGGGCTATCGGAATTCGATGTCTGATGAAGCAGAGTGACGCCCCCTCACTGACTGTCGGAATACTGCATGTACTGATGCAAAGTGACGCCCCCTGGGCTATCGGAAACTGCATGTTTGGTCTGGAGAAGCCAGGAGTTTTATACTCTTTAGTCACAAAAAGATAAAATCCTAGTCCTTTTCGTGACCAACTTTTGAACTAATTGTCGTACAATTATAAAAATTATATCTCCAGAAAGCTCGTCTTCTCAACGTCAAATGATCTCATTGCGCATAAGAATCGATCGTGCAATTCTGAGATATTAATTAATTTGTAGTCTTCAGCTGCGTGGGTGTTGCTGTTCATTTTTATAATTCCCCACTCCTCTGGTATCAGTGAATCCCCGATGACGTATACTGCGTTTGCAGTTTTTTCCTGGGCAATTATTACAATGTTTTTCTTTACACAAAAATCTCTAATCCGAAATGATTCACAGTCCAGTGATTATTTACTTATTTTTATTCTCGCAAATGGGTTAAATTTAATTATTCTTCTTCTAGCACATCGGCGGTGTAGCCGTTTTCCTGCAAGCTAAGCGGGATTTCCGAGTCACGCTTCTCTGTCTCACAGTAAAAATTTTCCACTCGTTCTATTAATATCCATGACTGGCTCCTTCTGAATGTCAAGAGGCATGATCTCATCTCCTGAACACCTGGTCCTCGTTGCTTGCACAACGTTAGGCTAGAATCCTGGCTTGAAATTTCTCTATGTTACATTAGAAACTGTATGTTTCTTTCATTTCTTCCCCAAATACATGAATTCGACCCCTTTTGAGCCTATAGTACATGGGTTCAGTATCGAGGTACATATTGACGCTTGAGATCCAAAGGTCCTGTGTTCGATTCCTGGATTTACCTTAGAAATTTAATTCTCGTCTCAAGACGTTCAAGTTGAGAACACGCAGCCTACAGATACAAAACTAAGAAGAGATGGATTCGATTCCCATCTCAGCTGTCCAAGAAGTGGTTTACCGTGGTATCCACAATTCTACTTCAAAATATGCTGAGATGAGTATTAAATCCAAGCCACGGCCACCTCCTTCCTAATCCTAGTCTCAATTATAACTACATATCGTACAGCAATCACAATTGCACAAATATTCAGAGAGATTCCATCCTCACCCAAGTACATGGCTCTACATGACCGAGATGTTGCATAACCTCTAAATGAATCATCAACAACAACAAAACTCGAGGTATCGGTTATGTTTTATTTAGTGAATGACTGTTGCATCGATTTGGCAAGGAATTGATCCTGAGTTAAAAGTGTCTGGTCTTGGTCTTTGAAGTATTCCATTCTGCATGACTCCTGCACTAAATACCCTCACATAGATGGCAACCCATAATAGAGAATGGAGTGACAAGAAGAGCGAGAGGATGAGAGAGAGAGAGAGAAATAAGGTTAAAAGAACTGAGAGAGCAGAATATGGTGAGGAGGGAAGAGGAAGCTAGATGAGTAGGCAGAGGGAGATAGTAAAGCCTGATCATTATGGATTAGGTTAAACGCTCCTCAACCAACACCATGAAACCTCACGGACGCTGATACTATGGCCAGATGCTGTGGATATGGTGAGGGAAACTGACATGACGCACATGGTACCTTCCCTCGCAATAACGAAGTGAAATTTGTAAATGACATTCAATATGTATAGCAAGCATCAACCCGGAAATCGGCTCTTTAAAGTTTGGATTGTTACGTGAAAATCTTATCGGACACAGGCAATCGTTTGAATAACTTCCAGAACGTCAAATACTGAGCTACTGTGTAGCGGTACTTGGTAAACTTCTATCTCATTTACAGTAATGGTACGCTTAAACCTGCGTCCCGTCATTGTAATACCGGTATTTGCTCCTTGATTATAGTGCTTTCCCTGTGCCGCATATAACTGAAGTTTAATTTCCATATATTTAACTTGCAAAACCGAGAAATCACAACTGTTCGCTTCATGGTAGTCTTAACATGATTTTGTGGAGTCAATTCAAGGTCACGAAATCTAAATAATATGTTCCTTTGAAGACGTAGAAAACAAAAATAAATAAAATAAGTGATTACATTCCAAACCGATAAGACCCAGGTTGTATAAAGGCAGTCACTAACCTCTCTGTAAGGTAATCATGAGTTTGCGCGCCAACTGCATGTGTTGTATTACAAACCTCTCTAAAATCATGTAGAGTAATTGCGTGTGACTATGTGTATTGTCCATTAGAGAGCCATCGTCATGGTGCAGTGAAATCGTCAGGTGGGGGAGAAATGAGGTTTCCTCCCACGCCAAATATATTATTTAGCGGGGGAGAATTCTTCCATAATGAAACGACAAGGGTTAGCAACAGAATGCCCCCTTGGACCTCCTCATTCCTCGAGGAGTCTCATTTCACCCCTCCCCCACATATACTTGTTAAAATTATCAACTTGAATATGGCGCGTTATCTGCCTACATCCCATACAGCATTTTCAATCAGCCACGTGGTTGCAAACAGAAGAACTTGCCTGTTTTTTTTTTCTTGCAAGTTCATTGCAACACATTTTTGGTCACATTGTTTTGTTCTATTAATAATTGAGGCATGGTCCCTCACACAACATTTAGGGTATTTTAATAATTCAATATTTTTCACACGGCATAACACCCCCCCCCCCCCCCTCCCATCCCCCTCCAAAGAATAATTTTCATAGTATTCTGTACCCTGAAAGAATTATTCCATGTATTAGAAATGTTTATGTTCATAATCATTTTATTTTGGAGACTGTTTTGCATTTCAGTGTCCAGTCTAGTCTGTGTGTAAACGAGTGGTCTCCCGCATTCCTAATTAGCAGTTGGCACCGCAGACTTCTCGACTTCTACATCCCACTTAGAATTTGTTAAACACTGAATCGAACCATCGCCTCTTAGGTCTAGCTCTACTCCTCTTACCCCCCACGGCTGAACTCATTAACCTCTTAGGTAATCTCCCCCCCCCCCCCATAGGCTACTCATCACATGACCCCACCATCTGAATCAGTTCATACAGAAAGCCTCATTAAATAGCGGCTTCGGTGGCGTAGTTGGCAGCATGCTGAGCTTCTATGCCCAAGTTCGCGGGTTCGAATCCGACCGAAGCCGTCGAATTTTTTAAGATCGTTAAAAATCCCTTCGGAAGGGAAGTAAAGCCGGCAGTCCTATGTCATAGATTTATGGCATGTTAAAGAACCTTCTACTAATTACACCTGTGTGAAGCTAAATTGTATAGGTTAAGAATGTAAACAACGCTCTTAGGTTCCTCCGTTCGTTGCCAAGAGCCGACTGCGGTGACGTCTGGTAGCTAAGTTCTGATCTAGTAGTCGTTGACGGTGGCGTTCGGCAGCAAAAGTAGGAACTATTTGAAAAATTCAAAAAGTCTGCAGTCCTTACTTGAATTAAAAAACAGATAACACACACTAATACAGTCATCACAATTAACACCGGTTATCGGACAGATTCTACACACACCCAAAGTACACGGGGCTACATGACCGCTTTGTCGCAGCCCCTAAACTGAGGAACCAACCAACCAACCTCATTTAATGTGCTCATTTCTAATTTAGCCTTTATCTCTTCATTAGGGGGACACTCTGGTCATTACCACCATCAGTTTGTTCCAGTAATTATTCCTGCCACTCTCATATCAGTTACCTCCAGCTTATGTTCCTGAGCACCGAGATCTCAATACTACACTGGAAGGTTGGTCTAAATACTGAGCGAACTTTCGGAGGAACCAACCAACCAACCATCAGACATGAATGAAGAAATATAGGATCTATGTTTCGAATTATTAGGCAACTTTGGTGCGATAATTCAGCAGTGTGCTCAGTATTTCACTCTCTATCCGTCAGTCCAGGTTTTATATAGTGGTACATAAACGTTTAAACTTTATTGCACTGTAAACAGACACGAGTGGAGTAAAATTAATAGCATGAGAGTTTTGTTTTCACACGAAAAGAGTAGACAATATTGTTATAATAAATTGTATCAGAACAATAAGATATCAATTCATGGGATGCACACATTTTGTGATCTTGGTGAGCTTTACTGGGTAGGCTTATGAATTATTTAAACTAAGATGTGCCTATGCGATAAGGAAGGGAGACAAGAAGTAAAGAACAGCAAGTACAACATGAACAACAACGAGAATGTTGCAATTTGTTACGATCAAATAAATAGGCTTCCATCGATTTATATCTTCAACAGAAAAGTATAATAAATTAGAGGAGAAGAACTCACGGAAGATCAATATCTGTGAGGTGGGTTACTGTGTTAAGACTTCCATCTATACGAACGAGGAAATTGAGGATCTATATTTGGAGATATTAGGCAAGTTTGGTGGAGATAATTCGCTCAATGGTTTGCTCCGTACTTAATTCCCTATCGATCAGTCCAAGGAGTTTTTGTAGCAGTACAAAAAAAAAGCTTAAACCATATTCTTGTTGTTATTAATGTTGTACTTGTTTGCCGTTCCTTCCTTATTCTTCTTCTTAATAAGCACAACTTCTCCTTCTTCATCTTCAGTGTTTGTACCGCGTGGCTGTGAGGTCCTCTACATGGATCCGTTGTCTCCATTTTGCACTGTCAGAGGCCACATCAGGCTGGAGATTCACGCTTTTTAGGTCTTTATGTAGCGTGTGACACCAACGTTGTAGAGGTCGTCCTTCTGCCGACGACTTCAAGTCTTTATCCCGCCATGGCAATTGTTCCTCCTCTTGCCCGTAAAACATGTCCAAACCAGCGCAGGCGGCTCTCGTGCATTTTAGGTAGATTTCATTAGAAAGCTAATTTTGTCTTGGATTGGTGCAACATCAAACCGTTTCCTAACGTTGTCATTGGGAACACGATCTTAGTAAGGTCTGCTGTCCACCTTAGCATCTCAGTCTCCATAACACTTCAACAGCGTTATGTTTCCGCTGAAGTCAGCCAAGAGTGCTACTGGGCGGATGTCAGTATGATAGATTTTTGATTTTAGATCTTTCATCCTGCAGTCGCACATAACTCCGGTCGTTGTTCGCCATTTCATCCACACAGCATTGGTTCTTGAATTGACCTCTTCCACAAGTCGCCCGTCATCAGAAATTATGGAACGAAGGTATTTAAATGAGTTCACTCGCATCAGATCTGATATAAGCACAACATAGTAGAAATAATGCATTACTGTATATTGTTTGGTTGGTATAATTTATTATATTAAACGTGCTTTTGCCTCTTTATTCTATTTGGAAGTACAGATATTCTATTATAACTTATAGCTGTAAATGATTTATTAAAAATAAAAATAACCTACCCTGTCGTGATTGTATTATATTCCATATAAATCTCTGCTGAATAGGATAATATTGAATTACCGATCTTAAGTAGTTTCAGCATTTTAAGAAATAATCACGAAACATTTCAATGCTAACTGATAAATATGGGTCAAGATTTGTTTATATCTTTGGCCAAGTATACGCTATTAAGGATTTGCAATGATGTGCATGTGCTGGAACTGATAATATCTCATCATTGTTATTGCCGTGATATTAAACAATTAGTTAGGCGTGATCAGACGTCTTGTTCCGGCCATGGTGATAACGGAACTGTGTATATTGTAGCTCTTTCAGTGTCCCGCCTTAAACCCACACAGTTATTGATCACCCGTGAGTTCTTCTCCTCTGCATATTCATGATACGTACCGGCACTGAAGAGCAGAGAATAGTTTCAATTGAAGATATAAATCGATGGACGTTCAACTTATATTGATTTGATTGCACTTAATTATCACATTCGGTTTGTTATTATAAACGTGGAATTAACTTAACTATTCTTTACCTTATCGACCAAATAAAATACGGCCATAATTTTCTTGTGCATATTATGCTCATGAATATTGTATGACAGTCTGTATGTTAGGTACTTTACTGGTGTTTGTGTGTGCGTTCACTTATTACGTAGCTTTGAAACTGATACTCTACACTTGAATTGAGTTACCATACCAAACCAGTGATCATAGCTAATACATGTAATTTATTCCACGAGTGAACTGCTATGTCCAAGATCGCGGGTTCAAACCCAGCCGACTCCAAAAGCCACAGTAGTTAAAAGAGACGTCAAACCAAACCCAGCCGAAATCGCCGGAATTTTTAAGAGCGTTAAAATCCTTCAGTATGCCTTCCCTCAGAGGGAAAGTAAGGCCAGTGGCTCCATGTCATAGATTTATGGCATACAAAAGAACTTTGAAATTTGTAGGTTATTTGGTTAAAAACGCTCATCAAGCTCCAACTTTCGCCGATAGATGCCAGTGACAGTAGCATCTCTGGTAGCGAAAGTTAGAACTACTTGAAATTGAACTTGATGGGGTGCCTTCGGGGGTTGAATTAAAATACCCCGCTATGGCCATTGGCTGCAATTCAAATATAATTTTCCAGGAGTGTTTTTTTTGTACATATATTACATACATTGTACTCCACCCAGTCTTTGGGCATATTCGTGTTGCAATAAAACTTGAATCGTTCTCTATGACTGATTATATAGATAATATATTTGTAGGCGTCAGTTTACGAGGTTAGGACCTGAAAAAGATTAAACAAATAATATTTGGTAGAGCACAGCAAAACTCTCCCTTCTCGAGGCATGGTGTGACATAACCACCAACCAGAATCATTAGCCGAGAGGTAAGGTACTATATACTGTACTGTATTATAATTTACTAACAACTTACACATGTGGTGAAAACATACAACAAGTGGTGGCAGTGGGATCCGTAATACAAGAGGAGACTGTAGCTCTGACATAAATGAGAAAACACTTTCGATTAATATCAGCAAACAATCGTTAGGCATTAAACCCAGACCTATGAGGTGACAGCCAAGAATGCTAGCCACTACATCACAAGGTGGTGTAACTCTAGCACTCTGTTTATTTCCCTATCTTTTCTTAATTTCATAGACCAAGAACGCGAGACAGTAATCGAACCCAATCAAGATTTCCCTAGCTCTTTGACTGTGTTAGACCTGTGCTGCAACTATTTGCCTTGCGCCGCACGGGTGACTGCAGATTCTAAGTCCAGACTTTCTACTTTGCCTCTAACAGAGTTTCTCCAGTTCACGGGAGTGATGTGGGAAGCCCATCTCTGTAGTAAGTTTCTGGGGAGGAAATTAACTGTCTGGAAACATGGGGTGTAAGTTGGTACCACTGACAGTGATTAGCACCAGCTTCTCTGATTGATAAAGGTATGTGAGGGCTGATAAAGTGATTATCAAGGAATTATTATCATTATTATTGTTATGTGGTTTGAAGCAATTTTTCAATGTAGCCTTACAAACAAATGTTTGGTGCTTTTCAGTCGGTCAACACGAATGTACCCAAAAGAGTTGGGTTATACCCTAATCCTGAAACAAATTACATGAGATTAATAAATGCACTGGGATGACCAGTTTCGATCGTCAAGCGATCATCCTCAGATCCATTACACTTAGGCTATAAAATCTATGTTTGAAAATACGGGTGAAAATATTTACAATATGTACATTTATTTGGTTGCAGTAGTGGTAATGAACTCGTTGGTATTTGTTAGTTGTAATCTATAAGATGCTTTGGTGAAATGCTAAAAGTGGTGATAGAACTCCGGACTTTGTCTGTATGGAGTGACTATATGGTTGTTGAGAATGGCCAATTCTGCTACCAAATAAGTGTACATATTGTAAATATTTTCACCCGTATTTTCAAACATAGATTTTATAGCCTAAGTGTAATGGATCTGATGATGATCGCTTGACGATCGAAACTGGTCATCCTAGTGTCTTTATTAATCTCATGTAATTTTTTACAGGATTAGGGTATAACCCAACTCTTTTGGGTACATTCGTGTTGACCGACTGAAAAGCACCAAACTTTTGATTATTATTGTTGTTTTTGTTATTATTTAACATTTGAATTGAGCCTCTACGGACTGCAATTAACCATCAAATTTATTTGTGTTTAGATCTTGTTCTTCTAACAACCTTGACATCCTTCCAGTATTTCTCAAGTCCATCGATCAGTGCCTTCTTTCGTGCTTCTGGTAGAGGCCCTCTCAGTCTCCGGGGCTCAGATTACACTGTAAAATTTTGATAGATTTTAAAACCATTTGTTGTGTAATGACGGATACAACATGAATTTTACTTTGTAAGTCGTGATAGCGGGTTCTAAACAGCGGAGGAGAAAACATCTATTTCCTTATAGCTGTCTGAGCCGGAACAACGCATTCCCTTGGAGAAGCGATTTCAAATTCCGTATTCAAGGCAAGGTAAGCAAGATCCCATTTCAAGGGATGGAATGTGACTAAATGTTCTCGGTACTTTTGTGGGCTGAAATCTTACTCAGTGTATAAACTATTGACAACGGCTGGATACTAAAATATCGGAAATTAAATTTATTTTTCAGAGTTATGGCAGCGCATTTCTTTAAAGATAGCCTATGTTATAATTCTAGGATAAGTGTAACCAAGTAAATGAATATTTAAATAACACCCATGTTGATAACCGACCTTGTACAAGTTCAGGATCATTATTTATTCCCAAAGGATGGGCGTGGATCCTGCTGTTCGCCTGCCCCGAGCGAAAATGGCCACAGGTAGCCCGTGAGATGTTTACAGGCCATTTAAGAGCCGCCCTCCATATATCTTGGCTAAGCCCACACTGTTTGATCTAGCAGCCTTGCTCCGAGTAAACCTCGCCTTGCCTTGCATACGGAATTTGAAATCGCTTCTCCAAGGGAATGCGTTTGTTGCGGCTCCGACAGCTATAAGGAAATAGTTTCTGTTACCTGATATCCCGTTCAGTCACTGGTGGGAGTGGTAATTCTTATTTTAAGGGGAGAAACATAAAAGTCATCTGCTCCAGATGACTTGGGTGATAATGAAAATAAATAAATAAATAAATAAATGGGTAACATCGGATCAAAAACTGATAAATCCACTTTTCCGACATTCGTGCTTTTGTGGTTCTCGTAGAAGTATTGAGCAAAAAATTATTTGAAAAATTATACTACAGACATCTTACATCAAAAGTCTTTACATCTACCTATAAAAATCGCTTCAAGTCTCGCAATGTTTTAAGTGTTCATTACATTCGCTAATAAATGCACTCCGCACCGCAGCCGTGCTCGTTATATCGTGCACCATTCCCGCGGGAGAAGCTGCAGCGAGTCATGAGATCACAGGTTCAAATCTCGGCACTGACAGATGCTATCTTGAGTATAGTTTTTCTTCTTTCTTTCCACACTCCCTCCAGGAAATTGCGTGTCCAGTGTTATTCTATAGCATTTAAATCTACACGCTTTTATTACCGACTCATAACTGACACATAAAATGTTTGCAATGGATAAAACCATTTCACACATAATGTACCGTATGTACGTCATCAATCCAGCTAGTTAGTTAGTTACTTACTTATTGGAATTATATGGGGTGGAACAGCGTGGTCATCTGCCCCTACTTGCCAATCCAACTAAGCGTTCGTTTACTACACATATAATTTCGTTTCGGAACCAACAGCGGTAGCTATGCTCGCTAACGCACAGTGCAAAACCATGGGGCCAAGCTTTCTGCGGACTTGGTAGAAGTGGGTTTGAGTCGCACCGTCGGCCGTCCTTGAAATGGTTTTACGTATTTTCCTCATTTTAAACTCCAGGCAAATGCTGGGACGGTACCTTATGTCAGACACGGCCGCTTCTTTCCACATCCTTGCCCAGTTTCATTCACCATCATTCATTTCTCTCATTAACTCCACTCATGGGGTTGGCGTCAGGAAGGACATCCGGCCGTAAAAACCATCCGCCACAAAGACTTTCATCGCATCTCATCCCCGACTCCGTTGGAAAAAGGGAATAATAAGGGGTAGATACACATAATATATAGACTACATACGGTACATAGACTACACACATAATTTTGTTTGGGAATGAATACTGTTGATTTGCAATACAGTAGTCTTAATTATGAAATCATGAATCCATTGGCTGTTCACTGCACTTTAATGTCATTAAAACGTGACAAATTAACTCTCCGTTGAGGTATACTTTATTCACAAATGATTAAAAAAAAGACGTCATATGGCAGCTAAATCGCTACCTAGTCGTTGTGTTTTATTAAAAACAGAGTTGCAATATGCGTTGTAATTAGTTTCCCCTTGATGAGATTCCGTCACATCAGCTCGAATTCCGTTTCCAGACATCCTCTTGTAGAGTGGAGAGGCCATCATCAGTCATACAGGTCAGGAAATGAAAATCAAGGGGAGAGAACGTGACAGGTCCATCTTGACAGGTCTTCCCACTTTGAGTTGGGACAAGTGACTCCAAGCTTAAACTGCTCTCTTTTGCTTTCAAAATAACCTTCAGCGATGAACGTCCGGATATTTGTTCTTCGGAAAGGAAAGCGTAATAAAATGTTATCTGACAGGCGCTTTAAAGGAAGGATGACAATTCAAAAGCATTTTTTTTTCCGTAGGTAAATAATTTCTATTCAATTTTATACTGTAGAATCAGAGTTGAATCGACCGTCAACCTTGATGTGATGTTTGGTTTCTTCAGGGACTAGTTCTTTTATTTACATTTCTCTATGGGCGCGTCAGGGCTAGTGTAGAGCAAGATGGAAGGCACGTACACTCTGCATGAAGCGTTATTTTTACAAGCTTGTTGTTGTTAATGTTAATTTGGTTTAAGGACTTGTGACATCTTAGTCATCACCTCCTATTGTGGGGTGTGTGTTGAATTTGTCAGATAACGTATAATTATGTGCTGACGGTAGTAGTGTGTGAGCCAGCTCCGTAGTGTTGGAGTATCGTGCCTTCCTCGCACCCAGAGGCCGCGGGTTCGATTCCCAACTCAATTTTCGCCTCCGTCAGGGATCTTAGAAACTGACGTGAGGGGGAAACGGAGTGTACTCAGCCTTGTGAGGACAATTGTGTAGCTCTCCTACAGTGAAGTAGCGCTCGATTATGGACACCAAGATTAAAGGCCTAGGCAACCCGACGCACTGAGCACGCATCATCCCATAATCTGCAGGCCAAATGGCTGGGCAGCGGTCACTTGGTAGGCCTAAGCCGTAGCGCTTTAACGCCACGGGGTTTGGTTTGGTAGTGTAGTGAATGTAGCTGTATAAGGGACAGAAATATGGATGGGGAATGTGCCCCTGGACTTAGAATAAAGTACTATCACGACTTTTCCTGGAGTGAGTGTGGAAAATCCCAGGGAGAGCCACACTCAGGATATCTGCTCTCAGCGCCGGGATTCGAACCTACGATCTACTGCAGCTGCCCGCGCGGTCGTGGTGCATGATTTAACGAGCACGGCTACAACGCGGGGTTACTTTTTCTAGCAATTTTTATACTGTTGTGCTTTTGGTGCTTGGAAGTCAGAGGTTCGATTCCTGGCGCTAAAAACGGCTATCCTGAGTGTGGTATTTCCACGGTTTATTTCCACACTCCGTATAGGCAAATGCCGAGATAGTACTGTATTTCAAGTCCCGAGGCGCCTACCCCAACCTGATCGCAATAATTAATTACATTACTATAGTTTGTCTTAGCGAGGCTCGAGAAAGGGCTGTGTAGACTAAGTCGTAAGGTACCTAGTTATTTGAACCCAAGCTGAAACACATATTGTGAACCGCTCTCCATTGTTCGTTACATCTTCCTTAGTTTTCTGTACAGTTTATTCCTTTACTCTTTATTTCACAGTGTACAAAATAATGAAAACCGGGAGACAACAAAACCTCCTATTCTTTGCTGACAATAAATGCGTTCATTCCTGATGAGGAGTTCGTGAACTGAAAAGTGTCTCCCACTTTAAAACACCCTTTAATTATCAAACAACTGTGCCAGATTTCGATCCCTCAACCTTTAGCACAGGAAGTATGTGTCTCAATGAGTTGAGCCACACAGACCACTTTGTTAAGATACTGTACTGAAATTATGACTTTGCTTGGAAACAAAATATGAAGTTTTATCACAATAATGTAATATTTCAACAGGTGACGCGGACAATTCGCAACCACACCTTACCTTCCTCTTCTTAGAGTTTGTTATTGTACTTTTATTTAGTGGCTTTATGTTTGACGATGTCGAAATGTGAATATTATACGTCAGAAAACTGTATTATAATGATGGTAATTATAATACTGTTTTCCAATATAATACAATTTCTCCAGCCAATCAGAGCTCATTCATTGACCAATTAGGTAAGGATACATTCGCGCATGCGCTCAAAATCCAACATGACTATATAAATTACCGACATGGAAAGTTCCATATGTTCGCGTAAATAAACTGGCGAATATGAGACAAGAAATAGCACTGTACCTTTATATATCCAACTCCAATTTCTACGCAGCGCATTGCTTTCAAAAGACTTCGGTGACAGCTTGACTGAATGCTGGTGTACGTCGGCAGGCTGTAAACATAAAATGGCATTACCAAGCACACAGAGTGCATGCGTCGGTCGGTCAGAGAACTTGGGAAACAGAGATATCAAACCCAGCATTTGCACTCCGATCACAAAATTCAAGTGACTGAATCTCAACAGATATTTATGAATATTTATGTTAAAACATATAATAAAGTTATAATTATCGTCGAACATAAACAGTCGTATTCAACTCGCCTATAATGGTAATTAAGATACTCGTATGGAAATTATGAAACTTGCTTAGGCTCGTTTTATAAACATACTCTTGCTTTAATTATTGCCATTATAGGCTTGTTGCATAATGTGCTATTACGACATCGTGTTCATGTAGCCCCGTGTACTTGTGTTGATACTATAGGTTCACTATTGTTAGCATTTGTAAATGGGTCTGGGAATAGGATAGGGGGCGACAGTTGCAATAGTGTTGGTATCATCCCAGAATTCATGTGGAGTGAATGTAGGTGAGAGACGACTTCGAGGTTGGCTGAGTTTGGAATAGAAACCACTACTTTTTCAGTTCTGTTCCCACGAAGCTGAGTAAACACCGTTCCAACACTCAGATCAGAATTGCATATATCTCGGCAGACCGGGTGACTGTCAAGAATTCTAGCCACTGCGAAATGAGGTGGACTCTCACGTTGGACTAAATAGGGTAAAATAGTAACCATGGGCGTTATTTGTACTACAGTTTGTATTCATCTCCGGTGACAGCCAAGAATGCTAATAGATGTACCACGAGGTGGTTGCTTGGTTCCTTACGGTCAGATTACCTCGTAGTTCCACCCCTTAAAACAACAATAACTAACTAACTTGGTTCCTCAGTTTAGGGGCTGCGACAACGCGGTCATGTAGCCCCGTGTACTTTGGGTGTGAGTAGGATCTGTCTGATAACCGGTGTTAATTGTGATGGCTGTATTAGTGTGTGTTATCTGTAATTCAGGTAATGACTGCCAACGATCAATTTCAAGTAGTTCCTACTTTTGATACCAAATGCTATCGTCAACAACATCTAGCTGATAACTTGGATACTAGATGTCACCGCAACCGGCACCTGGTGATGAACGTTGGAACTTACTAGAACGTTATTCAAATCTAACCTACAAATTTAGCAGCACACAATTGTAGTTAGTGGAAGGTTCTTTTACGTGCCATAAATTTATGACATCGGCCCGCCAGCTTTACTCCCCCTCCGAAGGAAGGCATACTGAGGGATTTTTAACGCTTAAAAATCCGACGACTTTGGCCTGGTTTGAACCCGCGATCTTGGGCATAAGCCACGAGGTGGATCATTCAAATATAATGCAATCTTTGATGACATGTTCATATTGAAATGTTAACATTATATCGTTAGTGAATATCACACGTGCTCTGGAATTGTTAACTCTGAATGTACGGATGTTTCATTCCATCCTTTTGCTCGAAGTTACGTTGGGACAAATTTAACTTCAGCACGTCGAAGTAATATTAATTTTTATCGTGTTCCCTCTCCACTTTCTGTTTGTAATGAAGATTACACATGCGTTCTGCAGCGACCCCAGCACTGTATAACTCCCACAAAACTTTGTCTTTAAATATATCATTAAATAAACCGAAATCAGTTCTCATTTCATAAGACTTTTTTTAAAAGAGCAATAGAAAGCCTTGTCTCGAATGTTTCTTGTATGGCTCATGAAATCACTTCCGCTACCAGCAATGATATCTCAGAGGTCTGGAATGCTGGCCTGTGTGGACAAGTATGTTGACTCCAGAAGCAGGTGGGTTCAAATCCCACCATTAGCGAGACACAAATTTGTATTATCTTTCAAATCCATAATGACACAAGTATCATGTCTTTCTCCGCACTATGACAGCAGCCTCCCCAAATCTCTTATTTAACTCATCTTGCATAATTATTATCCTTAATAATCCCTAGTGCTGAGCACTTTTGGTAATACAGCCAATGTTTTTCCCATTGGTTTTCTGGACAAAGGAATGTGTGGCTCAAGTCATTACGTGTTTAATGCGCTGTAAGAGGGATTCCCTAAGTAGATGATGATGATGATTATAATGATGACGATGATGATAAGTGTTGTTTAAAGGGGCCTAACATCTAGGTTATCGGCCCTCCCTAAATACATACAGGGCCTTTAGATCCAGAGTATCGATACTTAACCCGAGAACTTATACGACGGAGGGTTGCGGTGGCGCAGCGGTCAAGTTATTCGTCTCTCACCAAGATGGACCGGGTTCGATTCCTGGTTTGTGCATTAGATAATTCCGAAGTGAAATGCCTTGTTCTGTGGTTCGGATTCCACGTAAAGAAGGACGTCCCGTGGCTCATGATCATAAGATTAACGGTCACGTAATACTAAAAGCTTCCCCGGTATACGACGGCAAGGAATATGAAAAGAAGGCGGATAAACAAATTAATACCGGTGATGCTCCGCAGGATTCATTTCAAAGATTCTATTGCACTTATTTCCATGCAACATTTGCTGCTTGCATGTCTTTATGCTAATGACCTGAACTAACAGTTACCGCCAACTTTTTTCTTTCTTTACACCGGTAAGTGAGGTTTCCTCAGACTCATATGAATCGTCGTGTTGAGAGCACACGTAACCTCGAAGAACGAATGCAGAAACAAAGTGCCGGCCAACGCTTGCATGTTGTTTGACTCGCTCTCCCCTCACTATGGCCAGTACACAGCTTATCCATAAAAATGTCCTCGATGGAATGAATAATCGCAATATACAGTAGTCTATTATTTTAAAACACGAATGACAGAAACAAGTAAGCTGGGGCGCAATGGATAATGCTTAACGTGCATTATGTCTCAAGTCAACAAATGTCGTCATAGCACAAATTCTTATTAAGATATTTCCGTAAAAGAGGAAATGTGACCTTGATGCAATGATATATTCGCAATTAATTGCCTATTTTCATTTTATGAAAAAAATAGGCTTATGAGATCACCTTTTGTCCGTGTGTCTGTGTGTGCGTGTGTATGTGTGATTCGTGTGTATGTCCCCCCTAATAACTTCTAAACGGCTGGAGCTATTTCAATGAAACTCGGTAAGATTATAGCACCATTCTGTCCAACCCCGACCGTGTCCTTCAAATTTTATTGCGTCTTGCCAATCCAACATGGCGGCTGTGTGAATTATTTCACCAGCATTCAGTATCTCCGAAACTATTGCAGATATCACCCTGAAATTTTGTACGGTGATACAGAGCACTGCTAGAAGTTCACCTATGAGAATTTCAAAAACCTAGTAACTACAAAAACAACATGGCTGCCAAGCGAATTTGAAACTTTTAAATGTACTTTTCTCGCGATTTAATCATCCAAACGTAAGGAAACTTGGTACAGTAAATGTGTATACACATTGTAATGCACTGGCGTCTGACTTAGTTCAATTGTTTACATAACCTCAAAATGGCGGCTGTGCGAAATATTTCACTGGCATTCTATATCTCCCAACTATAACAGATATCACCGTGAAATTTTGTACGGTGGTAAAGGGCACTGCTACAAGTTTATCTATGTAACTTTAAACACATGTAAATTACAAAACGAGCATGGCGGCCAAGCGAAGTTGAAACATTTTATTCGACTTTTCTCGTGATTTAACCATCTGAGCGCAGTGAATGGGGGTACAGTAAATGATTATACATATTGTAATGCACTCGCATCTAATTTAGTTCAATTGTTTATATATCCTTAAGATGGAGGCTGTGCGAAATTTTAAAATTAAGTTTTTATTTCTTGTGTCGTAATCATGCGATCGAAGTGAAAGTTTGAATAATGAACCTACGCAATAATTTTCATTTAATGGTACATAACTCTATGGCCTATACATATAACAAACCAAAATGGCGAGCATCCGAAATATTTTGACGGTTCTCAATATCTACGAATCTATCACAACAATCACACTGACATTTTGTATGTTGATAGAGGCAATTAACATGACTAGGATATATGAAAATAGGCAGTATAGTTATTCACGGAGCTACTTGTTTACGTACACTGGATAATGCTTAACGGACATAATGTCTCAAGTCAACGAATGTCGTCGTAGCACAATTGATTGCGATGATAGTTCAGTTTTAGTAAAAGATGAAATTTCTTCCCAATAATTTTAACATATAAGATTAATATTAGTATTAACTGCCCACAACAATTCGGCTCTCGTCTTTGCGTTGGCTGTCCGAAAGACATGATTTAAAATCCAACAAGACACCGCTGAAGAATATTCTTTTTATAAGTTTCCTTCTGTACAGCAGAAGATATCCCTAGAAAATCTCACGATGATATTTGCGTCCATCCGAAATGAATCTTGTGAACTTGCAGGGTTGGAGACAGGGATAATAGCCCTCTATGAATATAGGAAACCTCATATGGGCACAAGATGTGCAGGGCAGCTAGATCAATCATGCCATGCATCAGCAACTGTTTGAGTTTACGGTCGATAGGTCAAGAGTTCGTTGAGTCCACCACAAGAGGAGGCACTTTCACTCTTGTTTAATAAGTCGCCTCTTCAAGGGGAAGTGAAATTCCCCTCACAGCACTTGAAATACATGATTAATTCTAGATCTGTGAGCACAGTTAGCGTCATATAAATGTGTTAGAAAATAACTCTACATATCCTCCTTATCAGGGTTGAAACTAACCAGAGAAACTTACAATGGGGCAGATCGTTTGACGTTCGTTATTAGAGTTGAAATATCACATCATATGGTTTGGACTCCACGCAAAAATTACCCCGTGATCGCAAGACTAAGAATCAAATCGGAATTTAATGTTTTTTAGTTGGTCATCATGGTTGTACCCAATTGTATCGGGTGGTTCCCTAATCCTGAGAAAAATTACACGAGATAAATAAAATACGCTTGGATGACCAGTTTCGATCTATTAAGATATTGAGAACCGTCAAAATATTTCGGATGATCGCCATGTTGGATTGTTATATGTAGGCCATCAGTTATGTACCATTGATTAGATGAAGATTATTGCGTAGGTTCATTATTCAAACTTTTACATTGATCGCATGATTAGGACACAAGAAATAGAAACATAATTTTAAAATTTCGCACAGCCGGCATCTTGAGGTTATGAAAACAATAATTGAATCAAGTTAGATGCCAGTGCATTTACATGTGTAGCCTATGTACATTTACTGGATACCAAGTTTCACTGCACTCGGATGGTTAAATCACGTGAAAAATGTATTAAAATGTTTCAACCTCGCTTGGCCACCATGTTTTTGAAAGTCACATACAATAGGTGAACATGTACAAAATTCTAGGGTGATAACTGTTACCGTTGCGGAGATATAGAATTGCAGTGAAATATTTCGCGTGGCCATCATGTTGAATTGGTGAAACGTATCAAAATTTGAAAGGTATGGTCAAGGTTGCAGTATATACTTACCGAGTTTCATTGAAATCGCTTCGGCCGTATAGATTCTATTATAGGGACACACACATACGCACATATACACATACACACACATACGGACCAAATGTTATTCCATAAGCCTATTTTTTCATAAATGAAAATAGGCTAAAAATTGCTTCCAACACGACGAAGGATCACCTAAAACTGCAAGCTCACTCTTATTTCCTCTTGTTTTTCCTTTATCTGAATACTTGTCTTTTCGATTTCCCGTTATTATGAACGCGAGAGGACCCTTTATAAAGAATTTATTTGCTCTTATTTTTCATTTACTGTCTTAAAAAGAAACATGATATTCTTGTAAGCTTATGAGTTTAAAATTCGCAATCTTGTAATATTGGAGCAGAGATTATGAAGATGCCTCTGAAGTCACATCTGCTCGAGCCGGTTCTTATGAGAGAACCAGTGAGATTAATGAAGTTGCCGATGAGATGAGAAACAGTCCCTTCACCTGTTACGTTCAGCTTGTCATCATGCCGTCACTACATCGTTATGAAGAACTTCATTTACTTTCGCTGCGTGAGATGGAAGCCTTCCTCGGGCCCCATGGAATGTTTATACTGCATATTAGTAAGCTGCTTTCCCGTATCAGAGAAACTTTTATGTTGCAGAATATTAATTGAAGGAGATGTACGTTTAGCCTAGTCAGTGGCGTAATTAAGGGGTGCGATTAGGGGGATCAATCCCCCTTCCCCCAGAGCCAAATAATTTTTAAAAACGTAATTTGAGGAAACCTTTATTTTGAAATAAACGTTTTTGGATTGATGACAAAGAAAGGGATTATGAACGTGTATACGCTTTATTTCTCTTGCCTTGTGTAAAATATTTAGTACTAGATCTAGTTGGTTATTTATTGAGGTTTTAAGGGGCTGAACTACGAGGTCATCTGCCCCTAGTGTTAGACCTACCAAAACTGTTCATTTTGCACATTGTGAGGTGCAAAAAAAAACGTATCAAATGCTATCAAGATCAATCAGAAAGCAAAATGCGAAATTCAAAAGCAACACAGAAAACAAGCACAAAACCGAAAACACAAAGCAAAATTTTAAAACAACAGCAAAAGCAGAGAACAAATACAAAAGAAAAAACAAAAAACACAAAGCAGGAAACAAAATTCAAAAACAAAAGCAGAAAACCAACACAAAATAAAAGCAAATTAAAGAGAAAAATAAATATGGTTGGTTGGTTCCTCAGTTTAAGGGCTGCGACAACTCGGTCATGTAGCCCCGTGTACTTTGGGTGTGTGTAGAATCTGTCTGATAACCGGTGTTAATTGTGATTGCTGTATTAGTGAGTGTTATCTGTTTTTAATTCAAGTAAAGACTGCAGGCATTCAATTTTCAAGAAGTTCCTATTTTTGATACCAAACGCCACCGTCAACGACAATGTGGTATGAACTTGGTTACTAGATGCCACCGCACTCAGCTCCTGGCGACGAACGTTGGAACCTAAGAGTGTTAGTCATATATAATCTATAATAATTAGCTTCACACAAGTGGAAGGTTCTTTTACATGCCATAAATCTATGACAACAGGCAAATGCAAAATAATACTGCATTCATCAAGAGATGGTAAACAGGCATTCAAGAGATGGTAAAAGTTACGTGAGACTAATAAATACACTTGGATAATCTGTTTCGATCGTCAAGCGATCATCATCAGATCCTTTACTCGATGTGACTGCAGACTAATAGGAGGGAATAGTGTTCAATGTCGTTTGCGGATTATGTTTGCCGTGCATTAGTACCATACGGGTGCAGGCAGATAAATATCGACCTTCCTGCCAACACGCGTTATTAGGTTGCAGCAAACGATCACTGCTGAATCACCCGGTATAATTTATATAGGCCTGTATATATCACTTGCTTGTGGACACGATAACTACCGTCATTTTTCACCTATAACTTTCATTTTTTTTCATAAAATATAACCATTTAAAATCTCGGTTCTGTGCGTTAATGGACAACATCGTACTAAAGGGGTGAAAATGGAGAGCCCTTTTTCAAAGAAAATGAAATATAACTATTATTTTCATGTTAGGTAGCTTGCCACGGTGGGTGTGTGTTCAACGTGTCGGTCTACTAACCCCAAGTTTGCAGGTTCGCCCCTGGCCGTGGTAAGTGATTTTTGAAAGGTGGCAAAAATACGACACCATGTCATACGATGTTGGCATGTCAAAGAACCCATTTGAATTCAGCAGGCCGAGTTCATAATGGCAAAATTAATCTTGGGATTTACCGCCAACACAAAGTTGCTCATTTCTCTACTAAAAAGCGCTATAGTGTTCAAGGAGCTTAGATATCTAACCTCCTTGACTTTCATAGTGCTTCAAGGAACAACGAAATTCGACAAGCAAGCTACCCTTTGGGTGTCAAATAACAAAGCTTGCACCCGGCACCCGAGGCCATGCGATATTATTATTATTATTATTATTATTATTATTATTATTTCTACATTCATTTCACCACATAAGTGGGACATGTCAACATATCGTCGGCTTGTTTGCAAGACGGTATGGCTAATTCTCTTAAGGTGGAACATTGAGAAACGAGCGAACAATGGAACAGGTCTCCAAGATGACGGCCTTCTGCATGGTGATATGTAGACCAGGATGTATTCCCAATATTTGTAGATTGCGAGCCAGTAATTTAGGGATGATGCCGGTAGAAGAAATTACTATGGGCAGAACCACTACACTTTCCTGTCTCCACATTTGCCGTATTTCCTCAGCCAAAGGCAGATATTTGGTCATCTTATCACAGCAGGTTTGTTGCAGATTATGGGAATTGGGCACTGCAATATCAATTAGGAAGGTTCTCTTCTGCACCTTGTCCACAAGAACGATACCTGGCCGGTTTGCTGGTATGGTTTTATCAGTAATAACTGATCGGTCCCATAACAACTTGTGAATGGGATTTTCCAAAACAGCGTCAGGAACATACTGATAGTAAGGCAAAATATTATCAGATAATAAATGCTTTTGAGCAAGGTGTTGGTGCATTATTTTGGCCACTTGGTTGTGCCTTTTCATGTAATCAGTACAGGAGATTGCTTGACAGCCTCCTGTGATATGTTGAATTGTTTCCGGTTCTAGTTGGCATCTTCTGCATTTATCATCCTGAATATTTGTCTTAACTATATATTTAAGGTAGTTTTTGGTAGCCACAACTTGATCCTGGATTGCAACCATGAATCCTTCAGTCTCAGTGAATAGGTCCGCATGAGTCAACCAGCTGTTCGACGCATCAATGTCGACATGTTTCTGGTTGAGATCATACGGATGACGACCGTGCAGAGCTTTCTGCGTCCACTGCTGAAGCTTGATGGCTGAACATTCCTCATCAGTGGCTAACTGTATATCCCTTACGTGAAGAAGATCCAGCGGTGTGCACTTGTCATCTGCCTTCACAGCGGCTTGATGTATGGGAGAGTCATGTCTTCCCAGAAAATATCTCTGAAGGTTCCTCACTTGCCTTGCATGCAATTGGATAATGTCCGTGAGCCCTCGTCCACCTCTTTGACGCGGGATTATCAATCGCTCAACAGCTGACTTAGGGTGGAGATATCTGTGTTTTGTTAAGGTGGTACGTGTCCTAATTAGGATGTTCTCCAAGTCAGTCTGCGTCCATTTGATAATACCGAAAGTACATGTCAGAGCAGGAATAGCATAGGTATTAATAGCCTTAAAGGTGTTCTTTCCATTCAACTTTGATTTTAAAATCTTGTTAAGGCGTTGATTTTAGATAGCTACGGTTCTATCTTTAATACCGTTATGATCAATTCGATTAGATTGCAGGAGACCAAGATATTTGTAGGTCTCATTACCTTCCTTAGGCTTTATGAAACAACCGTCATCAAGTTGAAATGCTCGGGCCTCTAATTTTCCACGCCGAATGGTGAGGGTGCGACACTTATCTAATCCGAAGGACATTCCAATATCAGAAGAAAATGAAGCAGTAATTGCAATTAGATTGTCGATGTGTTTCTCAGAGGATGCATATAGTTTAATGTCATCCATATACATCAAAAGAGAAATTTTGTATTTGACTTAATTGGAAAACCACACTTTGCATTGTTCAGCAATGATGATAGTGGATTGAGCGCCAAACAGAACCATAGAGGGCTCAAGCTGTCACCCTGAAAGATACCTCTTTTGATTTGAATAAATCCCGATTCCATACATGTGTCTCCATTAGACATTAATAAATTGGTCCCCCAATGGGACATCATATGTTGCAGACTTATAATGATGGCAGGATCAACTTTATATATCTTCAGGGTTTGGATTAACCAGGAATGTGGCACTGAATCAAAAGCTTTCTTGTAATAAATAAAGGTCATGTAGAGGTTACGCATCATCTTTCCTGCTTGTTCCATAGTAACTGCATCGATTACAAGTTGCTCTTTGCAACCTTGAGACTTCTTCATGCACCCCTTCTGCTCTTCAGCCAGGATGTTATTAAGATGTATGTGTTCACAAATCTTACGTGCAATGCAAGATGTAAATATCTTATACAGGGTGCACAGACAGGTGATAGGTCGATATTTAGAAGGATCATTGGTTCTATCACCTTTTGGCAGAAGGTGTGTTTTACCTCGCATTATTATTATTATTATTATTATTATTATTATTATTATTATTATTATTGTTATGTGAAAAATCGAATCCATTCAATTTTTGTACTATTTATCGGATAAGGGCCAAAAACTCATTATAGTAGAGCTTTTCGATAGCACCAACTATTGACCGAAGGGTGGGAAATTTGAGCTTTTGAGAAATAGATCTCCCTTAACAGCCACAATATCAAAACCGTTTAAAATGGTCAATACTCCTCTGAACATTAGTCTATCTAAAACTTTTGTCTGAAAGAATTTTCGATATGACCCACCCTTACGCCAAAAGATGAGCAAAATATTTTCAAAATTATAAGAAGATGGTGTTTCACGTTTGCTGAACATGTGGAACTCTTTTAGGTATACAAAAATATTGGCAAATTTAGTAAATTCTAAATACTTTTCTTTGCCCGGCAAAATCTACCTCCACCTTCCAGCATCCCGAGAGAGATTTTTTGTAGCCAGAATTGCAGAAGTACTCTCGCTCTACTGAGTACAATCCTAGCTTTTGATTTTTTGTTTCCATAGGCGGCTCTAGAAAATTAATCGCATGTACATTGCAGGGTATTTTGGTTCACCTTTGTAAAATGTAGGTATCTAGACCACTGTAGCATCATGCCCCTTCTCTCACGTAGACGACTACCTCATGGTATAGCGGCTAGCATTCTTGGCTCTCACTTCGGATTTCCAGGTTAATTCCCGGTTCTATTGTGACATTTAATTTTGGTCTGAGAGCTGGAACAGGGCTCACTTAAATTCATGAGACAAAACCCAGAATAGATGGGTTCTATTATCACCTAAGCCATTCTTGAAGTGGTCTCCGTGGTTTTCTCACTTCTACTCCAGTCAAATGCTGAGATGGTTCCTTACTTTAAGGCACACTTGCCGTCATCCAAATTCTATCCCCAATTTACAAATACACACTCTAGTACGGTCATCACAATCACACAATTTTCACACACACTCAAAATCACGCGGCTATATGATCGCGATGTCGCAGCCCCTAAAATAAACAACAGTTGTCTTCCCAAGGTTAAAGGTATCCTGTTCCAGCCTTCATATCAGTTTATAAAATGCCTGAATGAATAGGGAATCGAACTTGGGAGCTACTAAATAATAAGCAAGCAACCAACCTACCACTACCTCACGGGGCCGGTATGGTATTAATACAGGAGTTTATAATTTCCAATGTCCGGTCGGGAATCAACTCAAAACACTTAGCGTGCTAATCTTTTAGTCACGGTACCGGACGTTCCCACCGATTAGTACTGGTGATCAGTCCCACTTTCACGTTCAGATAATACTCGCATATTAACATTATTTCGTACATCCGAAAGCAAAAGTAACAAAGCCATCATAATTGGTAATCTAGCATCACTTCATTGTTAAATCCCCAGTTAGAATGATCGCAGGACACGCATCTAGATTATTTCTTTGTCTCGCGGCGTAGCCGGGCTCGTTAAATAGTGCACCACGACCGCGAGGGCTGTTTCAGCAAGTCCGGGCATCTCGGCGCAGACAGTTGATGCCTTGAGTATGGATTTCGTAGGTTTTTTTTTCGCACTCTCTCCAGGCAAACGCAGGGATGGAAGTACTGTACAATACTTCACGTCAAGGGGCGCCTAAATGATCCCTATCTCTAAATACACATGATAATATTACAGTTATCAGAGAATCACAGATTATAAGACAAATTCCAAACACACCAAACTACATGGGGCTGATGGCCAAGATGTCCCAAGTCTCTAAAATGAATTAATAGCAAGAATTTTTTGTAGAATGCATAATTTGTTCAACATTTTAGGAGAATTTGAAGAGAGCAGTTGGATAAAATTGTCCTTGCTACTGTCCAGGGAACAAACTTGAGCAACCACCGCGTGGCGTAGCGTAGTTGCATGCATTCTTGGCTGTCATCCCTGAGGTCCAGGTTTGATTTCTGGCATTGCAAAGAAAAGTAATTCAGATCTGAGGGCTGAAACGGAGTCCACTCAGTTTCAAATTGATTGTTGATTCTTCATGTTAGGAGTTTTGCGACATCGTGGTCATGTAACCACGTGTACTTGGATGTGTGTAGAAATTGTCTGATACCTGTGTCACTGCGATGTCTGCTCTAGTGTGTGTATTTGTAATTGAGGTAGGATTTTGGTTGAAAGCGGCCGTGGCCCTACGTTCGGTACCACACTGGCATTTGCCTGGAGAAGAAGTGGAAAACCACTTCCAGGATGGCTGTGGTAGGAATCGAACCCACCTTTGCTCAGTTTTGACTCACGAAGCAGAGTTTACCCCGTTCCTGTCCTCAGGCCACAATTCTGTTTTTGGCAGAGCCGGGAATCGGACCTGGACTTCCGAGACGACAGCCAAGAATGCTAGCCGCTACACGAGGTGGTCGCCCTTAAATGAAACAAGCTACTCATCAGCGTAGAAGTTGTACTTTCCAGAATGTCAATGCTATTGGTTATACGTCCCTTTTAAGTACTGCGGGTTTTAGAGGCGCCCGGGTGCCGGAATTTTGTCCTGAAGGGGATCTTGAACGTGCCAGTAAATCTACTGACACGGCTTCCTCGCATTTGCGCACGCCCAAATGCCAACTGACTGCGCCGGGAATCGATCCCGCTATCTTGCTTTCAGCATGCGAGAACGCTACCGCTGAGCCACGCAGCCCGTTTTACTTTCCAGAAGGAGACTCAAACACACATGTGTTCCTTACTGCAGACTTTGTGACACTAAAGGTTTATTATTATTAATATCATTATTATTATTTATTACTAATATTATCCATTTCTTTTGTTACAAATAAATAGTAGAAACGCTTCTGAAATAAAATATTCGAATGCTAGAAATCTAAGCAAGGCTTCATTTGCTTGCACCTCACAGAATTCTCAATCTTCGATTTAGGTCTGCAAAAAAAAAAATATATATACACTTTGCCATTATAGGCAAACATGAAGCTGGTTCAAACAAGTAATATAATGTAAGCAAATCAATTCACTAATGCTGGACATTCATTATGTTAAATCAACTAAGTGCCTTACATCTTGATGTTTTGAGTATTAGTAATGCAATATGCGCTTTGAACTTTTATTTTGTTTTTGAGGAACCCATATTTATTGCAAAAATATCACTTTGTGCGAAACATTTGTCTCATTTCCTCCCAAGCACAATAAATAAATAAATAAATAAATAAATTATTAATTAATCTTATCGTATTAATCTTATCGTATTAATTAATCTTATCATATATAAAAAGGAATGTCTGTCTGTTCGTCTTTTATGCGTTCATAAACCATTCATCCGATTGGGATCAAATTTTGGTGAGTTATTGTACACACTTCCGGGAGGTTTATCGGCATAGTTAATCCATTTCAAAGTAGATAGCGCGCGAGTAGTTTAAACAAATGCGTAACGGCGATGCGTTCATATACAATTCATCCGATTGCGATCAAATTTTGGTGAGCTGTTGTGCACAGTCCGGGAAAAGTTATAGGCGTAATAAATCTAATTTACAATAGATGGCGCCTGAGCAACTTCAAGAAAATGGCGTGCGTTTGTTTCAAGAAAGTCCCACATGCGTTCATATACCATTCATCCCATTGCGATGAAACTTAGGTGAGATGTTCTGTACACTTCAGGTAAGGTTTCTGGCTTAGTAAATCCACTTAACAATAGGTAGCGCACGAGTAGATTCAACAAATGAGCGACGACGGGCGAAGCGTTTCAACAAAGTCCTGTATGCGTTCACATACCATTCGACCGATAGCGATGAAACTTGGGTGAGAGGTTGTGTACACTACAGACAAGGTTTCTGGCTTAGTAAATCCATGTTATAATAGGTAGCGCACGAGTAGATTCAACAAATGAGCGACGACGAGCGAAGCGTTTCAAAAAGTCCCGTATGCGTTCATATACTATTCGTCTGATAGCGATGAAACTTGGGTGAGATGTTGTTTACATTTCAGGGAAGGTTTCTGGCCTAGTAAATCCACTTAACAATAGGTAGCGCACGAGCAGATTCAACAAATGAGCGACGACGGGTGAAGCGTTTCAAAAAGTCCTGTATGCGTTCACATACCATACGTCCGATAGGGATGAAACTTGGGTGAGTTGTTGTGTACACTTCAGGGAAGGTTTCTGGCTTAGTACATTCGCTTTACAATAGGCATCGCACAAGCAGATTCAACAAATGATCGACGGCACGCGAATCGCTTAAACAAAGTCCCATAGCGTTCAAATACCATTCATCCGATTGCTAGGACTCTTTGGTTGAATTGTTGTGCACAATCCACGAAAAGTTTCTGACTTAGTAAATCCTTTTTACAATAGGTAGCGCTCGAGTAGATTCAACAAATGTGTAATGGCGCGCGTATCTTTCAAAAAAAAATCGTATTCGTTGATATACCATTCACGCGATTGCAATGAAATTTAGAGAAATGTTGTTTCCACTCCCGCAAAAATTTCTGATTTAAGTAAATCTATTTTACAATTTGTAGCGCACGAGTAGATTCAACTAATGAGCGACAGCACATGAATCGTTTCAACCAAGTCCCGTATGCGTTCATATACCATTCATCCGATTGTCATAAAACGTTGGTTAGTTGAGTACTGTCCTTCGAAGGTGTATGAATTAGTAAATCCGTTTTTCAATGGGTCACGCACAAGAAGGTTCAACAAATGAGTGAATGCGCGTGAATCGTTTAAACAAAATCCCGTATGCGTTCATATGCCATTCATTTCATTGCGATGAAACTTTGGTGAGTTGTTGTGTGCACGCCAGGGAAGGTTTTCGACTTAGTAAATCCATTTTATAATAGGTAGCATACGAGTATGATCAACAAATGGGTGACGGCGCTCGAATCGTTTCAACAAAGTCCCGTATGCGTTCATATACCATTCATTTCATTGCGATGAAACTTTGGTGAGTTGTTGAGCACGCTCCCATGATTTTTTTGAGATAGTAAATCAATTCTACAATGAATTAGAGGTGGTTAACGGAAAATAAATAAATATTGGGAATACAAAAGCACTTCAACAAACAAAGTTACAACGCCAACACTTTCTTTGTTTGGCATTGCAACGCATGCCGGGTACAGCTAGTTAATTAATTTAAAAAATAGGCTACAAATCGATAAATAGATAAATAAATAAATACATAAATAAATTAATTGATCAACTAAAAATAATTAACTCAGTAAATGTAAAATAATTTAATTAATTAATTTATAAAAATATATGTAACAAATAAATAAATGAATAAACTCCTTGATCAAGACCGGAAAGCTTAAGCATACGCTTGAAGTACTGAACGACAAGAACATCAGTATAGCAGCTCTCCAAGAGACTAGGTTTCCGGACGAAGAAGCCATAGAGTCTCAAGGATATAGAATATATAAAAGGAAACCTGGTAATAGAGTAATGGAAAATATACCATTCCTTGGGACTGGGTTTGCAGTACACCGTCGACTGGTTACAAGCATTCTTGACTTTTCCTCACCAAACGGTAGAACATCGGTGCTTTCCTTCAGATGTAAGAATAGAGGATACTCTATGATTAACTTCCACGCTCCTTCCAATGACTCTAACAGGAAAAACCCAGAAATGACAAACCATTACTGGGATGCCCTTGAGGAAACCCTAGACAAGGTCCCAGATCACCATGCGACTATATTGTTAGGAGATTTCAATGCCCAGATCGGTAGAGAACAGAAACACCGGAAGATTGTAGGAAGATATCCTGGCCATAAGAGAACCAACACCAATGGGGAATGATTAATCAGTGTCTGCACCAAGTATGGATTACGTTTGATGTCTACAGCTTTCAAACACCTTCCCAGGAAGGCCATGGCGATGCCCAAATAGCATGTTGGGTGAATATCAAATCGACCACGTAGCAATAGACAAGCTGCACCATAGGGATATTATGAATGTCAAGGTGCTACGAGGAGCCAACATTGACTCTGATCACTACCTGTCTCTGATTAAGACGAACCTGAAACCACTAATAAAGACCACTGGTATGCTAGCAAGGAACACGAAGATCCCTAGGTTTGATATCACCAAACTTAATGAAGACAACACTAGTTACCAAGAGAGGCTGATTCATAATACCAACAGGATTAACACATCTACAAAATGGGATCTGCTTAGGGATGCCATAATAGTAGAGGCTCAGGAAACAATCCCCAATAGACCTAAAGGGAACAAGCATCCGTGGTGGTCCAGCGAATGTGATAAAGCTATAGAAGCCAGGCGACTAGCGTGGATCAAATGGAATGCACATAAGAACGAAGGTAATTTACAAGCCTTTATTGCACAAAGGAAAACTACGTCGAGAATCATAAGAGGGGCCAAGAGGAAGCACAACCAGGAACTGATTAAGCAGGCAGAGGAGGATTTTGTAAGGAACAACTCTAGAGATCTATACAAAAGCCTCAAGCAACAAACAATCCAATTCTCGTCCCCTACCTTACACCTCCAGAGACCAGATGGATCCCTGTGTCTTAATGACAGCGATTGTACCAAGACCCTAGCTAACTACTTCAAAGGACTCTTAAATGCAGAAGAACCTATTGAGCGTCTCTAAGTTACAGAACCAGCTAACCCTAATACTGAGTATATCGCTCCTCCAACATATGAAGAAGTCAGAGGTATAATTAAACTACTCAAGAATAATAAAGCTTCTGGGGAAGACGGGATAGTGGCAGAAATGCTAAAATATGCCGGAGAACACACCTTCAGGAGCATACATAAAGTAATTCTGGACATATGGACTAGTGAGAGGCTCCCAGATGATTGGACGTCAGCCATTATCCATCCAATCCACAAGAAGGGAAGCAAAACAGATCTCAGTAACTACAGAGGAATATCACTCATTGCTGTTACCTATAAGATATTTTCCAAGACTCTGGAACGCCATGTAACGAGACAGCTGGATAAAGAGTTAGGAGAATATCAAGCAGGGTTCAGAGCATCGAGGTCCTGTACCGAGCAGATACACAATCTGAAGACCATCCTTCAATACAGCAAGTCAAGAGCCAGACAATGGGTAGCTATATTTGTCGACTTCCAGAAAGCATACGACTCAGTGGACAGAATTACACTTTTTAACACCTTGAGAGAACTAGGACTCAACGACAAGATCAATAGGCTGGTGCAAGCCACCCTGCACAACACCACAGCCAGAGTAAAGTTTAGAGGACAACTCTCGGAGAGTTTCACCATTAAAACAGGGGTGAGACAAGGAGATGGCATCTCATGCATATTATTTAATTGTGTTCTGGAAAAGATCATTAGAGAGTGGACGAGAATCCTACCAGAGAATACTGGATTACGGATGGAGATTAAAGCTGACATCCTAAGGATTCCATGCCTAGCCTTTGCAGACGATCTGACTTTATTGGCAAATGACAAACAGGAGGCTACTACTCAGCTCCAAACACTGCACTCAATAGCGGCTAAAACGGGTCTTTTGATTAACATAGGAAAGACCGAGTTTGTTACTAACATCAAGGATGCCCCTAGAATGATGAGAGTCAGTGATAACATCTGAATCAAGAGAGTCAAAAGTGTAAAATACCTTGGGGAATGGTTTTCAGAGGACCTCAGCGAAACAGTGGCTCTTGAACAAAGGAGACTCAAACTAGATAAGGCTTACCATGCCTGTAGAAAACGATATGCTTCAAAAAATTTATCGATGAATGTCAAACTAAGACACTACAATGCAGTAGTCAGACCTTCAGTCCTCTATGCAGCAGAGTGCCTATGTCTAACTAAGAAGACCCCATTAAGAGCCCTCGAGGTACAAGAAAGAAAGTTCCTGAGACGGATAGTAGGACCAAGAATTCTACCAGATGGAAGCCGATGGTATCAACCAAATCGTGAGCTATATAAACACCAAGAAAATCTCATAGATGCCATCAGAAGAAGGCGACTAGCTTTTTACGGACATCTATTCAGAATGGACTCAAACAGGTTATCCCATAGGATCTTCAAGGCTGCTAACAAGGGCAAAGCTACTGGATTCTTGTGGAAGAAGCAAGTGGAGAAGGATCTTTCTGAACTCCATATAAATGAAAATGACATAGCCGACCGGAGTAACTATCATACAGCTCTTAAAATTAAATCCTTCGTAACATCCCTCACAGAAGTTACCCACAGACCAAAAGACGAGACTAGGAAATAGTCTGAGGAACGTAAGATTCAATTTAGCCGGAAAATGAAGGACTACTGGGCCATCAGAAAAGCTCGAGGTACCAACATGAAAGCAGCTGCCAAACCCACCACGAAGAACACCAATCGTGGCAAGCCTGACGATGACATCAAGAAACAGCTAAAACACAAGCACCGTGGTCCATAGATGGCCCTAACGATTTTTTTAAATGAATAAATAAAAAGTTAATAGATAATTTGAAAAACATAGATAGATAAACGCATTAATTATAACCGTATAAATCTATATAAACATAATTGAATAATTAATTAATTAATTAACAAATAATAATTAGTTAATTAAAAATAAATAAATAAATAAATGAATATATTTACGAGTAATATAAATAGCTAAATAGATAGATAAATTGATAAATGGATAAGTAGATAAATAAATAAACAAAGAATAAATAATGAAGGAAACGTCACAGACGAACAGATATATCACCCAGAACTACCAATGAGATGGCTACTCCCAGCCGATTTTCGAGGCATTAAGGATCCAAAAATAGAAGAAAATGAAAACACCCCATGGCAAATATATACGGATAGAAGCAAAAGCGGGGAAGGAGTTGAAGCAGGAGTAGCTACATATAAAGCCAACTAGTTGAAAGATGAACAAAGTTTAAACTTCACGACAGTTGTTCGATTAACTAGGCGGAGCAACTTGCGATAGTAAAGGCTCTAGAATTTTTGAAAGAGACAACAGACAGCGAAAATAAAAAAGTAACTATACGAACAGATAGCAGAACGGCAATTGATTCTATAGCAGATTAGAAAAATCACGCTCACCTAATTGGAAGAATCAGGAAAACCACGGCAACACTTAGGAGTAACAACTGGACGATACGATTCGAATGGATTAAAACACACACCGGCGTAGAAGGTAACGAGTTGGCTTATAAACTAGCCAAGGAAGCAGCTAAATTAAATGAAATCTGCTACGACAAAATACCTATCCAAAAAAGTAAAAAATGAACTCTGCAAACAATCCAACAGTGAATGGCTACAAGAATTGGAAGAGACTTTGAAAGGAATCATTACTAAGGAATAAATTCTTTCCAACAATTGAAAGTAGATTAGCAATTAAATTCAACCTCACGCCTAACATGACAACAATACTAACTGGTCATGGAAACATTAATTCTTATCTGCATCGGCTTAAAATAGTACGCAGTCCTAATTGTTCCTGTAACGAATGACCACAAACAGTGGACCATCTAATCTTTGATTGTAATGTATTGAAAAGCGACAGAGAAATCCTTAGAAACCGGTTAATTAAAGATGAGTACTGGGCAACACACAAGTCTCTTCTCATTAAAAAATACTCAAAACCCTTTGAAAATATGTGAACTCTCTAGACCTTCAAGATTCAAAAACAATTAAGGTTAGTCACCAGTAAGTATACATTTATAAACTACAAAAGAAGGAGCGGAGCTTGTAGTTTAACGTGACCGTTAATCTCGAGATCATGAGCCACGGGACCTCCTTTTTACGTGGAATCCGAACCACAGGACATGGCATTTCACTTCGAAAATCTCACATGCATTGACCGGGAATCGAACCCGGACCGCCTTGGTGAGAGGCATACAGCTAGACCGCTGAGCCACCACGCCCCTAAACTACAATAGACATCAATATAATGTTGTGAAATAGTTGAAAGCATGTAGTACTACCTCGTAGTGGAGCATACAGAGAATGAACCCAATAAATGCATTTTAAATAAATAATGAACTTTTAGATCTCACTGTACATTTCACTCTTTCACTGCAGATAGAATGAACCGATAATGATAAGCTACTCCAACGAAATAATAAAATGGCGTGCGAATGAGGTCTTTAGTTTAAAACATGTACTCCATTGGCTAGTATTTATTTCTTCTTGCTCTATTCCTCCGATCTGATTCAAAATTAGGGAGCATCCGCTGCAGAGAAAGTTGTACTTCGTTTTTACTGGATTATGCGTGACAAAAATATTTATAGCGTTTTACCCTCGTTCATTTTGTGTTCCCCGGGTTGGATTGGTCAGTTTTTGTGACCAAACTTTCAAACAAGTGTTGTCATCAGCTGGCGGTAGCGAGCGCAGTAGAGCGTGTGGATGTGACTGTCGCTAGATATGTACAGCAATTAGATATTGGCGTGGCTCTAGAATTCTGTGGATTGAATTTCAAGATATAGCCTATGATAGGTTATGTATCGAAGTGGAGTTGCAATTCTAGTTCCATTATCAAACTGTTATGTCGAACGATTCCCAGCTAGGCGGCGAATTGACCTCAGTTCAATAGTGTTACACAACAAGCGTGATCAGTCACGATATTCTAATTACACTCCACTGCGTAGCCGTATGCGTTAAATCGCTCACTATGACCACCATTGGGAGCTGAAGCAGGTCCGGAGATCTGAAGTTGGAATCCCAGCGCTGACAGGGGTTATCCTGAGTGTGGTTTTTCCCCGGGGTTTCCCCCACACTCTCTTCAGTAAAGTTCTGCGATTGTACGATAGTTTAAGTCCTGGGGGCACCTACCTCATAGCTACACACACCACTACAGTCACTACAGAACCACAGGTTATCAAACAAATTCAACATAGGCTGGCTGCGTGGCTCAGCGGTAACGTTCTCGCTTGCTGGGCCCAAGGCTGCAGGATCGAATCCTGGTGCAACCAGTTGGCATTTGAGGGGAGCCGTATCAGTAGATTTTCTCGCACGTTAAAGATCCCCTTCGGGGAAAAATTCCGTCACCCCGGTGTCTATAAAAGCCGCAGTTGTTAAAAGGGGCGTAAGACCAATAACGTTATTATTATAAAATTCAAAATACACACCCAAGTACACGGGGCTGATAAGCAAGGTTGTTCCAAACTCCTAATACGAAATAAAAATAATAACAACATCAGAATAATAAAGATACGATACCACAGTATTTGGGTAATGAAACCTACGATATTTCAAACCACTGAAAAATGTCTTCTGGTATCCAATACTAATAACGAGGTAATAACAGCCTCATTAATTTTAATGAAAAATGAGGTATATGTTCTTAATCCTCTATTCAATATGTTTCTGAAATACTGCTGGCATGTGAGTTTCTGTTCTAGCATTATTTCCGCTGTAGAAATCTGGTCGGTGCTCAAACAATACAACAACCGCTTTGTAGTGTTCCCATACTGTGCTGATACGCTTCGCTTCTCCAGTGTACTTCACCGTAGAACTGGATTTCTTGAGCAACTGAGTGACAAATCTATCAATTCTTATGCTTATCAGGTGTAAAAAAAAAATTATAATATGCGGCACACTACTTCTTCTGCTAGAAAAAATCTTTTCGTTGTGCGACCTAATCACCGGTTCTCAATTTACACTTCTCAACGTGTACATGCAGCACTGAAAGTATGGCTTCTAAACTTTACATCGTAATCACCGGTTGCCACCACTTGGCATAGTATGACCGTTTCTTTCCGTTTGCTTTGTAGCTTGACATAATCAAATAGTGCGATTTGTCTTTATTCTTGACGTACAGGAAGAAGCTCTCAGTGTCAGTCTTAGTGGAAATTAACATAATTTCTGAAAGTGTGATCAGGTTGGCAGGATGAGTTTCCATTTTTTTGTGCTCTGAATATTCCCAGCTCCATTAATCCATTATCGTCTCATGTATCATGTCATCTGTCATTACTGTCAAACACGTAGGACGCGATACTTTTTCATGCCATTAACCTTTTGAATTAGCAGAGAAAATTAATTTAATTTACTATGTATGACATTTGCATGATGTATGGCATGGTTAGCCAATACACCTCATCAATGAAGAATAATGTTCCTACAGCATGAACCTGTGTAACAAAATATTGATAGTTAATCGTATGATCTGTCTTATTGTGCGGAAACATAGGCGGAGTGGAAACCTATCCAATGATTCGACCCTCAGATTGAAGGGAACAGTATCTAAGTCATAAGAGTTATTACTGAATAATGATCCCCTGGAGATTTACTACTTGCTGGACGCGAGTTGGCGACGGCGGGACGAGAGCTGAGTGTGGCTTTGAATATGCTCACTTGTGCCAGACTCCCCCCTTTATTATTTCCTGTCGACCATTCTTGGTCAACACTTGTTCTCTTCGGATCCAGAAAGTCGTATGGTAATGAGGTCTACGGTGTCTTTCATTTTTCCAACTTAATTGGCCGTTATCTCTTTTGATACTCTAATTTTTCGAGGTTCAGACCTCTTCTTTTGCTTTTTCCCCAATGTAACTCCTGCCTATTGTAAGATGCCATAAAAGGAAGTAGGGTATGTGCAGCCCTATTGTGCTCTATGGACAGCCGAACAGCCTCAAGATCTCACGTTTGGAGATATCGGGAATTGTCATCTCTCAGGGATTCATGACTGGGGCCATTTTTTCCCCATTTGCCATTGATTTTTGGTAAGACCTTCTCCTTAGCCCCTTTCCCTTTTCAAGTTTCACTTCCTTCCACGTTAGGGACAGATGATCTCGTAGTTCCGCCCCTTAAAACAACAATAACTAACTAACTAACTAACTAACTAACTAACTAACTTCCTTCCACGTTCCCCAATCCTCACTTTTTGAGGGTTGATATTATATCTATTACCTGTCGTCTATTTACGTTATTCCTGTTATTTTCATTCTTCTTCTGTTGTTCTTTCGAGTCTTCAGTCTTTTGTCTGATTTGATGCAGCACTCCATGGCTCCCTGTACTGAGCTAATCGTTTCATCTTTACATAACTACCGCATCCTACATCCAAGGCAATCTGTTAAACATACTCTAAACTTGATCTACATTTACGGTTCTTGTCCTCGACCTTCCTTCCATAACTAAGTTTGCTATTACTGGGTGTCTTAGTATGTGACCTACCAACCTATCTCTTCTCTTCATTAGCAGTCGCCAGAGGCATCTCTCTTCTTCCACTCGTATTAATACCTCTTCATTTGTTACTCTATCTACTCATCTGATCACATTTCAAATGCTTCAAGTCTCCTCTCTTCTGCTTCTACTACGTATGCTATAGCCTAAATGTGAATCAGAAGTTGATTGTAATAACAGTGGTGATAGATTCATTTTCATATTCATTTGATTACCATAAACTTGGTCGGCTCTGTGGCAAAATGATTGACTAGCTAGGCTTTGGCTTAAGGGGTTCCGGGTTTGATTGCTGGCCGGGCTATGTATTTCTTTAATCTCTTATGGTTCCTTTTGTGGCTCATGGACTGGTTGTTTGTGAAGTCTTCAACATCATTTCATTCTCATTACATAATAATAATATTATTATTATTATTATTCTCATTACGACGCATAGGTCATCCACGGGCGTCAACTTGAAATACCTGCTCCATGCCTCCCAGGAGGTCACATGACATTTCTTATTCATGATCCCAATAATTATAAACAGATGATCTGAATGTTATGCCCCTTAAAAATGATCACCACCTCCATCATCACTGAATAACGTAGATTTCCGAAACTTTGAGGAAGCCAAGTCTTGTTAGAAGGCTCATCAAGGGTAAGAGGGAAAGGATAACCTACTCTCCGATTGCTTTGGAAGTGCGGGAAGTAGAAAAGGTTGACCTAGGGAGGTTGGACAGAAAATTTGCTAAATATTGCTTGGAATCCGATGGCACTTTCCATGTCTAACATTATTATTATTACTATTATTATTATTACTATTATTTTTTTTAAAATCGTTTCGGTCGTCTATGGACCACGTTATTTCAACTGCCTTTTCCCTCGTTCTTTCACATTGGCTCAGTATTCGCGCATTCTTCTTCGGTGAGCTTCCCTTCGTTCTTCGGTCATCTTCTTGCCGGTTTTCAATATAGGTTTTGGCTGAAAACTCTGTATCTCCCCAAGTTTCTTCTTCAAAGAGTCACGTTCCAAGATGTCCTCATGTGATATCCCCAGTTCTTGTAGGTCTTTTTCCACCTCTGTAAACCAGATCCCTTTGGTTTTCTTTCCCACAAAGTAGGCACAGATTCGATTATTATTATTATTATTATTATTATTATTATTATTATTATTATTATTATTATTTTACACCAGCTATCTGGTGTTGATATTTTGAGATGGAGCAACTTTCTACAATTTTGACGCTCCATTTGGACTGCTGCGTAGCAGTGGAAAAGGAACTCTATTGGGTGATCTGTTGCTGCGATAATACTAATTTTGTCTTCTAGTCACGGAATATGATACAATATCTTAGGAATTGGAGTGCGTGGAGTTCTTGCGTCATTCAAAAATCCAATTTCTGAGATAGCAAATGGAACGTGTTAAGTCGGAGACTCTCTCACCAAGGAAAGTTCAGTTAACACCGGGCTCATATCATCGTGGTGATGACCTTGATGTTTAAATTCTCCCGAACAAGCATGCTCTGCTGGTGAAGTAGCTTAGCTTGTTGTCAGGTATCGTCTAAGCTCATCGATAGCCATGCTCCTGAGACCACCGTATTAACATAAGCAAAGAGGAGCTTAGCCGTTCCGATACGCCTGTCAGCCGTAATGCTGCTGTGTACCTGGCGTCAGCTAGAGTACATCAAACAGAGATGTATCTCATCAGTGGACACAAGCGCCACCGTACTATGTTGTATTAAACTGAGCATGATGGTCATGAGCCTCATGTACTTAGAAGATTCGATACGCCCATCAGCCTTAATTCTGCTATAAACCTGGTGACAGCTGCAACAGCCACAGGCGTAGCACATCAAATGACAGGCCCATGATGGGGTAGTGGCCAAAGTGCTTGCTCACACCAAGGTAGAGTGGGTTTGATTCCCAGTGTCACTTCACTTAGGATTAATACGAGTATTTATTGTATTTGCCTGATGTGGAATTTTTGAAGTAGAATGTCTCGTCTGGTGGTTCGAATTCCACGTTAAAAGGAGGTGCAGTGTCTTATGTTCGTGAGATTGATGTCCTTCCTTTTCCTTAATGAGATGACATGACTTCCACCAAGCTTATACAGTTGACTTGCACACGAACGTTATTAGCCTTTCAAGACTCGAAAGCCGGCGGCCATGCTGGGAACTACATATTATTTGTTTACCTGTATCACGTTGTCAGCCTGCTTAATTGATAAGTAGAGTTACGCCGGTAAAATATGAGCTCCAGTTACCTCAGTCATCGGTTTGGTTGGTTGGTTGGTTCCTTAGTTTAGGGGCTGCGACAACGCGGTAATGTAGCCCCGTGTACTTTGGGTGTGTGTAGAATCTGTCTGATAACCGGTGTTAATTGTGATGACTGTATTAGTGTGTGTATCTGTTTTTTTTTTTAAATTCAAGTAGGGACCGCAACTTTGAATTTTCAAATAGTTCCTACTTTTGCCGCCAAACGCCACCGTCAACGACTACTAGGCCTAGTTCAGAACTAGCTACTAGACGCCACCGCAGTCGGCTCTTGGCAACGAACGTAGCAACCTAAGAGCGTTGTTTACATTCTTAACCTATCCAATTTAGTTTCACACAGGTGTAATTAGTGGAAAGATCTTTAACATGCCATAAATCTATGACATGGGACCGCCGGCTTTACTTCCCCTCCGAAGGAAGGCATACTGAGGGATTTTTAACGCTCTTAAAAATCCGACGGCTTCGGCCGGGTTTGAACCCGCTATCTTGGGCATAGAAGCTCAGTATGCTAAGTCATCGGTTTAATCTTCAAGGTGACATGTAATTTTACACTTAGATGTGCTGTAAAGTTGTGTAACCTTTCCTTCATTGTTTCTTATACAAACTGTCAATTTTAACTCTTCAGTCGGTCAACACGAATTTGCTCAATGACTGGGCGGGGTAAAATGTATATAATGTATCTACTTCTTTTCAGGAGTCTAATTTACTTATTATTCATATATTATATATATTGTACCGGTAACCTCCACCTCCCCCTCCCCCACCCCTAGTCATTCAGCAAATTCATGTTGACCGACTGAAGAGTTAAAACTGACAGTTATCTGAGCTTTCGTGATACAAATAGAAACACTCCATTCTTAATTTGCCATTATCGTTATTTTTTCAATTCATAATACACATTATAACTTCTTTCTAACACAAGTAGTGCGCGCAATGCTACTTGACTTATGTGCCGACTGCACTCCATCACCATTGTGTCCCCCTGCTCGTCCTGCAAGGCTCTTGCCGATATTATCAATAAACGCTGGCGCAGCCAAGTTCAGCGGCAGTCGTATCTTGAATGCTAATATTTGCCTACCAGCTTGGAGTTACACACACATTACAAAAAAATTAAACATACCTAAAAAATCAAAATATATATTTTTAAAACGTACAATGAAACATACAAATAATTCAACTAATATTGAATGTCATAAACATTTAAGACCTGCAGTAAGTGATACCAGTTAGTATATTCATATTGAGGTATGATACAGTACAGGCGTTCCTAACCATGGTACTCTTTAAATGAAATTTAGTGTTCCAGTCATACGAACCAAACCATGCTCGTAAGCACAAGCTACCCTGAGATCCATTCTTAATTCAAATTTTGTTGCACAAACTATAATAATAGTGTTTTCATACAAGTTTTGACAGTCAGAAATTGTATCATTTTTTGAAAGAGTAATTTTAATCTACAGTAAGAATAATTGGACATCCCTGTTTTATGAGTATGACTAACAAGAAAGATGCTAATTCCAGTCGAGTGTCCACACGTAAATGTATCTTGTCTGCATGAGTTATACAACAGTTGCAGCATGCCTGGTGAGCGGTGAATCCCTAGCTATTTCAGTACCTGGCTGCGTGGCTCAGTGGTAACGTTCTCGCTTGTTGGGCCCAAAATTGCAGTATCAAATCCTGGCACAGTCAGGTGGCATTTGAGAGTGCGCAAATGCGAGGGAGTCGTGTCAGTAGATTTAATGGTACGTTAAATATCCCCTTCGGGGAAAATTCCGGCACCCCGGCGTCTCTAAAAAGCAGAGTTTAAAAAGGGATTATAAAAATAACATTACTATTATTATACTGTTTCAGTACTTTAGAGTGAGTGGGTGATAAGAAGAGAAAAGAGAGGTGCATACATAATTATTATTTATTAATATTATTATCATCATCATTATACTGGATTTAATGGTGCTCGGGTACTTGATATGGCATGAAGGTAGTGCTCACGGCGGTCTCTATAAGCTTGAGAGCGCCTGGTTTAGGAGATGGTACGGTGTCCCAAACAATATACAGTAATTAAGTTTTACTACTAGAGTCTCTAAAGAAATACAAGTTATCAGGCAAATTAAATACAACCTATGTACGCGGAGCTGTTGACTATTAACAGGAACATTACTCATTCCAGGTTCCGTATTGACCATGTTTACATGAAGTATAACATAAATTTCTCGCCAAAACAATACTTTACTTACATTAAAAATACTACAGGTACATGTTTCGGAAAACTAAATGTTTCCTTCCTCAGCCCACTTTTTGGTGTAGTATGATGTTATACACCAAAAAGTGGGCTGAGGAAGGAAACATTTAGTTTTCCGAAACATGTACCTGTAGTATTTTTAATGTAAGTAAAGTATTGATTTGGTGAGAAATTTATGTTATACTTCATGCTGTTGACTTTGATATCCCAAGTCAATAAATAAACAACAACTTTTATATCTATTCTTAATATCCTCATATCTTTACTTATCCAGGAAAGTTTGAAGTGTCAACTTGTATCTGCAATATTTGGTAAGTTGACAAACCCATCTACATTATTATATCGCCAAGCAATATACTAGTACAATTTGTAAACATATTTTACACATTATATCTATTCCCTAAGTTTCCAAAGCCATAAAGTAAGCATATTCAGGGTCCATTGGATCAGTATATTACATCGGCTACAACTTGGAAATGTAAGTGTGTAATAAAACATTCATCCGGAGAAACTTTGCTGTGTGGTTTGGGACCAAGAGCAAACTTTACGCCATAAACCAAACTTCCATTTCGTGAGTAAATAACATTCACCTGGGCACCATAGATTATCCTTTGGCTTTATCAACCACACGTCAGTCATTCGTGCTGGATTAAAACAATGGAAGAAACCTACCCTTTTTAGAATTGTTAATTTATTTATGTGACTTACGGAACAAAGTAGTGCATTTAGCTCAAAACAAACTTGAAAGAGTATTTTAGACAGTTATTCCAAGGATGACTTCAAATAATTAGGTGTTGCTTATTAATTGTTATTATATTTTCATGGTGACAATCTCGTAACGCAGTGACTAACATTGTTGACTGCCACCCCCAGAGATTTCTGGCTCTGCTAAGAACTTAAGAGAATGTTAGTTATTGCTGTTTTAAGGGATGGAACTACGAGGTCATCTGCCCATTAACAGAAAGTCTTTATATGGTTTGGTATGGGATTTCCCATTTTCGTGATGCTAAACGGGAAGAAAAACAGATGGGTAGATAGGGTTACAAACGAAGAGGTATTAAGACGATTGGGAGAGGGGAGATGCTTCTGGTGACTGCTAATGAAGAGAAGATATAGGTTGGTAGGACACTACTAAGGCACCCAGGAATAGCAAGCTTAGTTATGGAAGGAAGGGTCGAGGACAAGAACTGTAGGGGTAGACCAAAGTTTTGTTAAACAGATAGCCTCGGATGTAGGGTGTGGTAGCTATGTAGAGATGAAACGATTAGCTCAGGACAAAGAGGCATGGAGTGCTGCATCAAACCAGTCAATAGACTGAAGACTCAAACAACAACAAACAGGAACCTGCGGGATGATGTGGCAGTAAAAGGATTGGAAAAGAACTGGCCTACCACATGCAAACTTCGGCTCAGGACGCCTGGTTAGTGAACCCTTGACACAGTCAGGGATTCTAATCGGGTCGTCTACATCCCTTGTAGATATGACATTCGTTGATCTTTTGATACTGTCACGGACAGAGAGACCGTGACTGTTAATCTCGTGACCATGAGCCATGTCACCTCCATTTTGGCTTGGAAACACAATATTTTCCTTCCAAAATCTTACATGCATTGATCAGGAATTGAACCCGGTTCGCCTTGGTTAGAGATGAATGAATGCTGTCGTGGTTGCAGCTCCAGTTAGTGGTATTAGAGACGTTGTGTGTGCAAAATTTGTTTGATAATCTGCGTTTCTCTTATTACTGTGCCTTGTCTGCGTAGAGGCTAGCATTCTTGGCTGTCACCGTGGAAGCCCGGGTTAAATTCTCGGCTCTGCAAGAAATGTAATTCTAGGCTGAAGTTAAAACGATGTACACTCAGCCTCGGTAGGCTTGGAAGTCGTTTTCCGTGGTTTACCCACTTCTATTCCAGGCAAATGCAAGGATGGTACCTACATAAGGTCACGGCCACTTCGTGCCCAAATTGTACCTCAATTACAAATTCAAATACACACACTAGTAAAGACGCCACAGTGACACAGAGTATCAAAAAAATCTACACACACTCAAGTTCACGGGGCTACATGGTCACGATGCCGAAAAGCCCCTAAAGAATCAACAGCAACAATATTGCTGTGCTAGTGTATATAACTGTAATTATTAGTATCTAGGATTGAATAAAGGGCCCCGGGACTTGAAATATGCAACCGTTTCCGGTAATTGCCTTGTGTAGGAGTGGGAAACCATGGAAAACCACTTCTATGAAGACCGAGGGGGGAATCGAACCCATCTCATTTCAGTTCAGCCTCAAGAGACTCCGAGCTTTCAAAGAAGAATTATATTTCTTGGCAGAGCCAGGAATCGAACTCAAACCTCTGCGATGACAGTCAAGAGTGGTAGTCACTACGCCAAGAAGTGATTACTGTGCAAAAGGTTATATTATTAGCAACCTTCCGTAAATTTACTAGCGTATAAATACGAAAACACTTGTGGGATAAGACCACGTCCTTGTGTTGCAACTAGCATTCTTAGCTGACGCTCCAGAGGTCCGGATTTGATTCCCGACTCAGGCAAGAAATTTAATTTTTGGTCTGAGGGCTGGAACGGTGTATATTTAGCCACGTGAGAAAAATTGTGATTCCTACCTCAGCCATCCTTCCCACTTCTATTCCAGGAAAATATCAGAATGGTACCTAACGTAATGCCACGGCCGCCTCCTTCTATATCCTAACCTGAATTACAAATACACAATAACACATGTAACGAGACAAATTCTGTTACAATCACACACCCAATACCCGCACTTTTCGACCTCGATGTCTAATCCTTTGTAATGAAACAACAGTAATTTTGTAATTTGCGTTAAAATCCTTCAGGATGCCTTCCTTCGGAGCGGAAGTAAAGCCGGCAGTCCCATGTAATAGATTTATGGCATGTAAAAGATCCTTCCGCGGACTAAACATGTGTGAAGCTAAATTTCTAGGTTAGATTTCGTTGGAACGCTCTATCAAAGTTCCAACGTTCACCACTAGGTATCAGTGACATCTGGTAGCGAAAGTTGGAACTACTACCCTTTAGACCAAAATTAACTTGTAGCTCACCCTATGGGTGTCCGCTTGAAGCAGCTACAGCCTCTGGCGAGCCAAACATGTCCTCGGACACTCCCGGCACTAATAGCCATACGATAAATACATTAAATAATGTAGGATATCGAAGTGGGAACATAACCCTTACACAATTGGGTTATTCTGACGAGACTTAAAAGATCCATTTCCAGCCTTTAGTCCACAATACATCTATTGACCATGCAGGTAATCAATGATGATGATAATTGTTGTTTTAAGAGGCCTAACATCTGTGTTATCGGCCCCCAATGGTTTGGGTGATAATGAAAATGAAAGTACGAGTACAACTAAAACTAACTACAGTACAGACTTACACACTAGAAGATTAAATGGAAATGATAGCAGTAATAAGGTAAACAAAAGACAGGAGTAAAGGAAATGGCCCCAACAATTACAATTGAGGGACTTTGAAGAAATGAAACGCAGATGGGAAAGGAAAAGGGAAAGAGGACCCACCCCAAAGCCAATGGAAAAAGGGGAAACACCAGACCCAGCTCAGGAATCCCTCGGGGTCGTCAACTCTCGAACTCACCAGCCGTGAGCCTTTGAGGTTGTAGCAATATTACGGGTGCACCATTAATGGTGAGACTCCACACACCCTGCCTACTTGAGGGCCATGAGCTGAAGGCAGGAGATACCTTGAAAAGAAAAAGAAGAGGTCTGACCTCTCCAGCAATGAGGTATCAAGAAAGATGAGAGAAGGGCAAATTAAGGTGGGGAAGTGAAAGTCGCCCAAGGACTCGTATACCCTAATACCGTCGGGGTCGGAGGAGAACAAGAGTTGACCAAGGTAGGTCGACAGGAAAGATGATAGAGAGAAGCCCGGCACAAGTAAGTGGAAGCAATGCTGGACTCAGCTGGGGTCCTGTGGTCAGCAATCCACATCCCTCAAGTTGTGAGCCCTTGGAGGGAGGTGATCGAACGAGGGCCTGAGCGATGTCAGCTTATATCGATAACCACAAGTTAGTCATATGTATCGGGTGAGTTGGCAAGTGCTAAGTTGTATGTTGCTCTGCAGCAAGGTCCTAAGCTGTAATTATGAGGACAAGTCCCGGTTAGGTGGAGGCTGGTGGCCAGGGTGGTCCAATAATTCAAATCCTGCCCAGATGTATGATCTCCTGCAGGCGACGCGACGCAAGCCGCAGTACAGAGACACGCCATGAACAATGTGGGTACACTTTCCACGGGCCATGCATCAACACTCTTACTCTGTGATGAAGCACCTCACTCGTTTCGTTGACCCACTTATGGGCTCGTACATCAGATACTTCTACAATGTATTTGGAACATTTTGGAGCAGGACTTATTGCCACCCTATTAAGGGTGTGCTTCAAAATCCCCACATCCAGAACACACTTCATCCATTATTCCCTATCATGTTCATGTAGGCCAGGGATGTCATACTCAAGAATAGCCAACTGACACTGCTATGAGTTATGACGATAACTTCATTTTTCAGTTCAAGTGGCAGGCGATCAGAGTTACCGAGTATACACGCAAGTACACGGTGCTAATCACCATGATGTCCAAAGCCCAAACTGAAAAAAAAAAATCCTTAGCTGAATTATTTATGTGTACTAAGATGTCCGGCTCCGTGGCTAATTGGTTAGCATGCTATACTTTGACCTGAAGGGTCCCGGGTAAAATTCCCAGCGGGGCCATGGATAATTTAATCTCCTATGTTTAATTCCTCTGACTTGGGGACTGGGTGATTGAGACGCCTTCATGTACAAAAAACAAACTGGAAATAAATAGAATTAACAGACAATGGTAAATACAGTATGTAAAAAATAAATAAAAAAGGATTAAATTAAATACCAATGGCTTTGAAACTTCACATTTCCTAAATAATAATAGCAATTCATGTCGCAAAACATTGTTCATATTGTCAGAAAGTTATATTTAAGCCTAAATGATTTTAACCGTTCTTATATCCTAGTTACCATTTATTTTTAAGGACTTTCAAATAACAATCTATTTTGAATTAACAAAATTAAAATTAGTATACCGTATGTAAGGTTATTTAGCCTTAGAGTAATAAGTTTTCTTTAGAAAAACGAATATATTTGATTTAAGCTGAAAGACGACGACATCAGTTAGGCCTACTAGTTTTATAAACTTGCAATTTTATTACCGATTGTTTGTTAATATTATTTGTAGTTAGCGCTGAAGAAGACCGCACTGTGGTCGAAACTAGTCCAATAAACATCTTCTAGTTATTATTATATTGACGTTTGGTGGATTACTTTAATGCCATTAGTATTTGATTGAAATAGTTGTAAATAAGGACCCTATGTAATAATGATTGATTCGTATAAATGTCATAAGTTAATTATTGATTCATTCATGTTTTTTACTGCAAGTAACGATGTCCTTTTGAGTTACAGTAAGCACAACAGTAGATTAGTCGAGTGTTCTTATGTGTAAAGAGTGATCGTTCAGGAAGCGTTGTAGTCTGTATGCATTTTCTCAACTCTCCAGTACAGTTCCCTTGCCAGTGATTACCTCAAACCCTAGTAACCTACACACCAATGTTGCTGTTATTTGAGTCTTCAGTCTTTTGACTGGTTTCATGCAGCTCTCCATGCTTCCATGTCCTGAGCTAATCGTTCCATCTCTACATAGCTACCACACCCTACATCCGAGGCAATATGTTAAAAACATTCAACCTTGGTCTACCCCTACAGTTCTTGTCCTCGACCCTTCCTTCCATAACTTAGCTTGCTATTCCTGGGTGTCTTAGTATGTTTCCTACCAACCTATCTCTTCTCTTCATTAGCAGTTGCCATAAACAACTCTCCTCTCCCACTCGTCTTAATACATCTTCATTTGTATCTCTATCTACCCATCTGATATTCATCATTATCCTGTAACACCACATTTCAAACGCTTCAATTCTCCTCTTTTCTGCTCCACCAATAGTTTTGTTTGGAGTATTGCAAGTTATGGCTCTGAAACATGGACTCTGTGACAAGCAGATGCATCAAAACTTAGGGCATTCGAGATGTGGTGCTGGCGACGACTACTAAAGATACCTTGGACTGATAAAGTCACGAATGAGAATGTTCTCAAAAGAGCAAAGGAGACACGTACCTTGGTTGAATCTTAAACAGAAGAAGTAATAGTTTTTTTGGCCATTTGATTCGTCATTCTGACTGGTGCACCACACTCTTCGAAGGGAAGCTAGAAGGAAAAAGGAGTCGAGGAAGACCAAGGACTCAATTTATAGACAGCAACAAAGGCAAGCACAATTATTGCCATTTGAAACTACAGGCCAGAGAAAGAAGGTGTTTTGGAAGACATGCATGTTACCCACCAACCTAGAGGTTGAGGAGGAGATGAAGAAGAATAGTCCAATATAGAAAGTTATATACAGCTAATTCCGAAGCCTCCGTGGCTTAGGCGGCAGCACGCCGGCCTCTCCGTGGTTCAAATCCCGGTCACTCCATGTGAGATCTGTGCTGGACAAAACGGAGGCAGACAGGTTTTTCTCCGGGTACTCCGGTTTTCCCTGTCACAATTTCATTCCAGCAACACTCTCCACTATCATTTCATTTCATCTGTCATTCATTTAATCATTGCCTCAGAGGAGTGCGTCAGGCTTCGGCAGCCGGCACAGTTCATATCCTCGCCGCTAGATGGGGGCGTCATTCATTCCTTTTCTGACCCGGTCGGAGACTGGAAGCAGGCTGTGGATTTTCATTTTTCATATACAGCTAATTCCCTTTTGTACAGGGCGTAATGCATAGCCTACAGCACGACAAGTTCATCTGAAGCCCCGGAAAATGTGCGATCTACTAGGCTTCCCCTTACCCCTCTAGTTATCATGTTGCTGGATCTACTGCTATTTGCTGCCGTGGAAAGGCGTGAATTGCACAGAAACCAACTGGCGCTGGGTAGCGTGCACGTGAGTATGATTTACCAATGGAGTCACTCTGTCCCCCGTCCTTCACGTGTTTTCCCTCCCTCGCTCCTTTGCTCGCTCGCACCGACAGCGATTTCACTCAGGGCTTCAGTTGAACTTGCCAGGCTATACACACAACTCAGTAAGTTGGGTTGCTTACAGTAATAGGAGCTTCCGATAACTACGAGTAGCCTACTTGTCGGCAGTGAAGTATAAGGGAGTAACCAGTGTATGCAAGCATGTCTTCCCCTTTATTATTGTCGTTTCTATAGGGTCAGGTATGCGATGTGATGAATTTCAATGTTGCGTTGGTTTTATGGTTGGATTCCCTTCCTGACACAACCTTATTATAGATGAAATTGGGGCAGATGACCTTGTAGTTCCTCCCCTGAAAACAACAATAACTCGCATAGATGAAATTACTAAAACTGGGCAGGGGTTGGAAGAAAGCGGCTGTAGTTTAACAGAGGGTAACGTCTTCATTTGTAAATGAGAAACCACGGAAAACCATTACAAGTATGGTTAACGGTAGGGTCTGAACATCACACGTCTACCGAGTCTACAGACAGCTTGCCGCATGGCATAACACTACGCCTTAGCAAACATAGCTAGCGCTGGCGGTAAAAGTAGTAACCATTGCACCTCAATTAAATTCCAGCTGAGTAATAACCACATACTGTAGGAAGTGAGTTGTTCTTGTTTTAGTTGAGTGGTTTCGACTTCGTGGTCATTCAGCCCTGTGTAAGTGGGTTTGTGTGAGTGGAATTGCTGTCTAATAACTAGAGTTGGGATTTTAATGTAATATCAAGTGGCATAATATGTACATAAATATGTAACAAAAAGCACCAAAATATGTAGCAAAATATGTAGATTGAGAAAAATATGTAATAACATATAATTAATATAAACTTACCATTTTTTCAGTTACAACACACTAAACACGCTTTATATTACATTTTGTAGCACAGTGAACAATTAAGTATTTTTCAATGTTCTTCGTAGTCATATTATATGAAATATCACACATATTCAATAGAAACTTATTATCTTCATTACTCAAAGCACGTATATTCATTAAATTTTGTAGCACAGTGAACTATTAAGTATTTTTTGATGTTCTCTGGGGTCATAGAAAGGCGTTCGTCACTTAGGATGTTCTTATATGCAGAGAAAGATCTTTCAACATCACATGATGTAACTGGGCCAAATTTTAGGAGAGGAATTTTTGCTGGAGAAATGTCCTCGAGAGGATCAACGTCATCTCCATTTAGAATTCGACACACACAGTGAAATGTTGAATAACCAGGATTTCTCTTCAACACTTTTTGCCATTTACTCAGTACACTTGCACCAGTTTCCCCATGCACAGCACTTATCATCCTATCGTCCTCTCAAATACCTGTCACTCATAATTACCTTGATCTCCCTGTTGAGAGGACAGACAACAGCCCCACATTAAGTGTGAAACTTCAATTCAGCAATTTATTTCATATAAAAACAGGAAAACTCTGAAATATGTAATTTTATGTAATATCACTAAGAATATGTAGAAAACCCACAAATATGAAAAAAATATGTAAAATATGTAATTACATAGAAATCCCAGCTCTACGAATAACCTTTGTTATTGTTATGACTGTATTAGTGTGTGTATTTGTTATTCAGGCGAGGATTGGGAAGGAGGCGGCCGTGGCCTTAAATTAGGAACCATCCTGACAATTGCCTGGAGTAGAAGTGAAACCACAGAAATCCATTTCCAAGATCGCTGAGGTGGAAATTGAAGCAACCTCTTCTCAGTTTTGCCCTACAAATCACTCCGATTGTCTGCGAGTGTACAGACAGATGTGTTGCGTATCGTAATTGGCCACTTGCTAGAGACCAAGCCAATGTGGATGCTGCATGGATCAGAGAATGAATGTTGCAATAAAAATGCATCATCCACATGCTTCTTTGGAAGAATTTTCCCCTTTGTGAAGTACCCCGTTCCAGCCCATGGACCAGAATTAAATTTCTTGGCAGAACCTGGAATTGAACTCGGGCGAAAGCCAGGAGTGCTAGCCTCTACACCACGAGGTAGTCCCTATAAAGTGAAGACCGGTCTGTATGGTTGAACACCTCGTTACCGTCTGGATGTTTCGTCTTGTAGGCCTACTCTTGGATTGAGTTGGGAAGAGAGTGTGGTAAGAGTAATAGGGCCCACTCAGCACCTGATGGCCAGCGCGCCATACATCACCGGGAACTGCCCAGCCCTGTAGGAGCAAACAAGAGCATTCATTACTTGAGTCCACGGTCCCACATTACCGTTTATCATCACGGTGTCTTAATGTTTAATATCCATTACCGCAGTGTGCCTGCCACATTGACAACACAACACAGCACACAGTAAATTTGCGAACGACGGGTGCCGCTGTTCTAATTAAAGTCTGTCTAGTAATACCAAACGTGCTAATAAAGTGGCTGGACGAGTAGCAAAGCGGTAACGTTCTCGCCTGTTGTGGCCAAAGTTGTAAGATGAAATCCCGGCGTAGTCAGCTAGCATCTGAAGGTGCTTAAATGCGAGGGAGCCGTGTTGGTAGATTTACTTGTTCGTTACAAACCCTCTTCGCTGTAACATTCATGTCTCCTGGCATCTCGAGAAGCAACAGTAGTTGAAAAGGACGTAAAACGTATATCATTATCATTAGGTCTACATACTACCGACAACGGTAGCTACGCTTGCTAACGCGCACTGCTAAGCCATGAGGCCAAGCTGTCTGCGGACTCGGTAGACATGGGTTCAAGCCCCACCGTCAGCCGTCCTTGAAATGGTTTTCCGTGGTTTCCCATTTTCAACTCCAGACAAATGCTGGGACGGTACCTTCTGACCGGCCACGGCCGCTTCCTTCCACATCCTTGTCCACTTACATTCACCATCATTCATTTCATCTCTAATTAACAACTCTCAAGAGGTTGGCGTCAGGAAGGGCATCCGGGCGTAAAAAATACAATCCGCCACAAATACTTTCATCGCATCACTTCCCCGGCCCCGTTGGGAAACAGGAATAATAAGGGGTGGTCATATATTAGGTCTACATACTACATACGTAGTGTTTAAATTAAGTGTTGTTTGAGTCTTTCGACTGGTTTGATACAGCACTCCATGCCTCCCTGTCCTGAGTTAATCGTTTCATCTCTACACAGCTACCACGCCCTACATCCGAGGCAACCTGTTTAACATATTCTCTACCTTGGTCTACCTCCACAGTTCTCAATCTCAAACCTTCCTTCTATAGCTATGTTTGCTATTCCTGGGTGTCTTATTACGTGTCCTACCAACCTATCTCTTCTCTTCATTAGCAGTTGCCAGAAACATGTCTTGTCTCCCACTCCTCTTAATACTATTTTATTCGTAACCCTATCTACGCATCTGATATTCATCATTATCCTGTAACACCACATTTCAAACACTTCAATTCCCCTCTTTTCTGCTGCACCAATAGTCCAAGTTTCACTTCCATGTTGTGCCACGCACCAGACAAAGGCTTTCAAAAATTACTTCCTAATATCTTATCTATATTCGATGTCAACAGATTCCTTTTCTGTCGAAATACTTTCTTTCCCAATGCTAACCTAGTTTTTATATCCTCTGTGCTTCGTCCATAACTGGTTATTTTGCTTCGTAAGTGACAGAAGTCTCCTACTTCCTTCAACTTTTCACCTGCCAATTCGACATCCATAGAGGTTTCTGATTTCTTTCGGCAGCATTCCAATATGTTTGTTTTACATTTATTAATTTTCATCATGAACGCTTTCCTCAAGACAGTTAGCGTACATAGTGTACGATTGGGCAACACTGGAGACGCGGGACTTGAAGGAGAAGCAGGTGCACATGCCATCAGAGCGAGTTGGACGTCACTAGAGTCACGTCTGTTATCCGTAGCGATTATATTAGTGACGCAGATTTCGCTGGTGTGTTCTGACAGTGAGTGACACGAATCAGTACTTTTACTGAGAAGTTCTTGAAAGACATCTCAAAAGAGTCACGCGTGTGAGACAAAACTGGCTGTTGCATCACGAAAATGCGCCTTGTCACGCAGCGACTACAGTGAACCAGTACTTTGTCATTAAGACCGTTCTTGTGGCTCCTTAGCCTCCATATTCACCCGACTTCATTCCTTGTGACTTTTCTCTTCCCGAGATTGAAAATATACCTGACAAGACGTCGTTTTTGGGGCACTTGATACCATTCAAATGGCTATAACTGATCAGCTGAAGGCGATTCCAGTATCCGAGTTCCAGCACTGCTAATAGGAATGGAATGTAAGAACCACCTTCAGCGCTGTGTGGCTTCCCAAGACAGTTATTTAGAAGAGGACAGTGTTGAATTGTAATGGTATTGGAAATAAAAGTCTCGATATAAAATTTACACACCGATTTTGTTTGTCTGTTCTTCCAAGATAATCTCAACAACAACTGAACGAAATTTGATGCTCTATCCACCATTCTATAAATAATTTTTGGCAAGTTTCGTATGTGAAGAAACATTCATCCATCACCAAAGGAAGCCGGGCAATAACGATTTAATAGGGGAAAGTACAGCTTAAGGAGGTAAACCAACAACTCGTTTAATATGGTGACTGTGTCTGCCATAAATCTTGTATAACAAATAGGTCTATATACACTTCCATGAAAACACACACAACTTGCTATTAGAACCAAAGTTTTCAAATTTCAAAATTCAAATCATAACTTCTTCTTTCTTTCAAAAATTGGTTCTTGCTTTGTTCTGTTTGATCTTCACCATTTGCCTCAAATCTCTCTAGTTTATAGGAGTGTTGAAACTTTTCTTTTCTTTAAATGAATGCCAAATATTTAGCCTCAAAATGAATCTCACTGATTTCCACAATATGAATTAATTAAGTGTTATTTAATTGTTATTCTGAATAAACTAAAAAAGGTATTTTTAATGTTTTATGGAAATACTAATTATAGTCACAAAGGATTGACTGAGGTTTATATTGTAGCTGAAGATTTAACACCCAACTCAACAGTCCATTGAGGACCTTGGCCTAACAAGTAACTACTGCTTAACCATATTGTCTGCAGATTGCGGCGTGACGCGTGGTCAGTAGGTAATAATCTTGAATTTTTTGACCGGGTCGCTACCTTTCGATTAAGACAGATACCTAATTGCCCTCACAGAGCTGAGTGCTGCGCGTTCCAGCCTTAAAAAAAACGTAAAATCCCAGTCAAATCACGAGATTAAATGCCCTAACTCCTAGGTAGAACACAAGCATTTTACCCCTATACCATAGAGCTGACACTAGTGGCACGATATTCCCTGTAATTATTTCATAACTCACACCGTGTGCTTATCCATTGCTAAGTTTGGTTGTTATTAAGGAAAGTGAAGTAGAATTCGTTCATAAAATCTAATATTTCCATTTCTAAGTTGAGACATCAGTCCTTTTCTTAAAGAAGCAGCTTAATGAAATGTCACAGATGAGACTCCTTGGGGGATGCTGTCATGTTTTACCATCCCAATTCAACTAAAAGATTTCCACAGCGCATGTGATGGATCTACTGCTCAGGCTAAAGGGTGCGCTCCATCTCTCCCAGAACTCTTGAAAGCTCCATTAATAAGAAGGTTCACGAGATCCTGTATCATCGGTCAACTTCGAAAGTAAAAGGTCTCTAAGCAGGTGACAGGGGACGGAGATGAATGTAGCTGTCACGGTAGATTAGTACCAGCACGCATCGCTCTTAACATTTGCCTAAATGGACACACTCTAACGTTATCCAAAACTTACACTTGCAGATTGTTGTTGTAGTTGTTTCATTCATGGATCTGAGTCATGATGGTCATCAGCTCTAGAGTCGAAACAACTTTATTTTCCCTCAGGAGCTCACAGCTAGCGGGATGTGGTTTGGCGACCATGGGACTCGAGAGGAGTCCGGCATTGCTTCCACTTACTTGTGTCGGGCTCTTATTCTTCAGATTTCCTGTAGACCTCTCTTGATCAACTCTCATTCTCTTTCCACACCGACGACATTAGTGTGTCATTAATTTCCTAGCTCTGATCGGTCCTTGTCTTATCTTTCGCGATACCTTCATTCTCCGGGGGGCAGACTCTTAATTTTTTTACTTTTAGTCCAAGCAGATGACAGGGCACGGAGATGAATGTAGCTGTCTCGGTAGATTAGTACCAGCAAGCATCGCTCTTAACATCGTATTATTATCGTGTTGGAAGCCATTTTCAGTGTTTCCCTGGTAATCAAAATTTAATTTTTTCAGTTGGTCAACACAATTGTACCCAATTGTAATGGGCGTTTTACCTAATCACGAAAAGAATTATGAGAGATTAATTAATACACTTGGATGACCAGTTTCGATCGTTAAGCGATCATCGTCAGATCCATTACACTTAGGCTTATACAATCTATGCCTGAAAATTAATCTCATGTCATTATTTTAGGATTAGGGAATAACCCATCTAATTTGGGTACAATCGTGTTGAACGACTGAAAAGCATCAAACGTTTGTTTTTAAGTTAATGAATAATAAGTAATTAAGTAATAAATAAGATTAATAAAGTGAATTTATGTACAAGTACATTAATTTTTACGATGAGGTTACAATCGTGTTGGACTAAAGGGCATTATATTTCGATTTTGATTACATTTTATGTCTTCTGCACAGGATGCATGTAGCCCCACCACTTAAGGTGAACCCTGGATAATGCTTTACCCTCAAGGGCTCATGGGAGATGGTGACCGCGAGGGATTCCTAGGCGGGGTTGTTCATCTCTTTTTTCATTGACTTTGGGGAGGATCAACTTCTCCTCCCCTTTCCTACCTGCCTTTCATGGCTCTATTTCTTTCCAAGTCCCTCAATGCTCATTCTTCAAGGCTCAAATGCATTTCTTTTCCCGGATATTTATTTCCCTCATCCCTCTTTTTATCCTTTTCTTCTCTTAGTACCAGTTGTAGGTCAGTAGTTACTGCAGTTATAATTTCATTATCACTGAAGCCATTAGGGGCAGATTGCCTAAGATGTTAGGCTTCTTAAAATATCAATCGCCACCGATCACCAACCTTCCATTTTGCCAATTCATCATCAATTTGCAGCATTTATGAAGTATTTATCGGTGTTACCGTGCTCGTTAAATCGTGCACCACATCCGTGAGGGTAGCTGCAGCAAGTCCGGAGATCGCAGGTTTGTATCCCAACGCTGGCAGTGGCTATCCTGAGCGTGGATTTTCTCCAAGTTTTTCCACACACCACCCAGACAAATTCTGGGATGGCACCTTACTTCAAGTCACGGGGTACCTCCCTCATCCCTGTCCCTAATTCAATTACACACACTACTACAGTCATCACATAGATATATGTTATGATACAACTTCAACACACACCCAACCACACGAGTCTGATGACCAAGATGTCCCAAGCCCCTAAAATGAAATAACAACAACGAAGTATTATCACTATATTTTGTTTCTTAATGTTTTAATTGTTGACTTCTATTTCATGTCATGTGCAGTTTCTGTCGTGGTGCAGCGATTACCGTTCTTGGCTGTCACTCTGGAGGTCCGGGTTCGATTTCCACCTAAGCCATCCTGGAAGTGGTTTTCCATTATTTCCTCCACTTCTACTGCAGGCAAATGCCGGGATGGTACTTAACGTCATTACTAAAGATTTTTGGGCTGATTTAAGTAATAGTGTAGAAGGTGCAGCGCTCCTGAACTATTTCCATGCTTGTTCCCCCTCGACATTATGGGATGTGAATTAAGGGGGAACATACAGCTTAAAGAGACAAAAACGAAACGATTTTAATGTTATAACCGCGCCTGCAATAGATATACATTTCTAAGGAATCACACACATGTTTCTATTAGAAGCAAGGCTCTAAATTTTCAAAATTCAAATTGTTACTATTTTTATCTATTTTTCTAAATTTCTTAATTTTTATGTGATGATCTTGACCATTTCCCTCATATCTTGCAACTTTATAGGAATATTTGTACTTTTCTATTTTTATGTTGGGTGTTAAACCTTTCGCTACAAAATGAATCTGACTCAAATCTTTGTGGCTTTACTTAGTTTATCTAAAATATGTCAAAAATATTTTTTGAGTTTACTCAGAATAAAAATGAAATAATAACACCTAATTAATGTTTAAATGTGTGAATTTAATTTTGTTACTGAATGTTTTACACGCAATTAAAAAGTAGAAACGTCCAAATATGCATATAAACATGCGGGGTACGGTGGAGATCAGCACATAGCAAGGACCACATTTTGAAAAATTGTTAAAAATAGTTACACTTTGAATGTATTAAAATGTTTGCTTCTTATTGCAAAATGTGCGTCTTCTTTTATTGGAAATGTATATTATTGTTGTACAAGATTTATGACAGGCACAGTTATAATATTAAAATCCTTATTTTTTTAGCTAGAGCTATTTTTTCCCTTAATGCATACGGCTACTACTGGAAGAATAGTCAACATCTATGAGTATGATATTGAGAAACCTTGAGCGAATCCCAATGAATCTAATTTCCGCAGGTTTAATAAGTGGTTGATTAACCGTGGAGGAGGAGCGGAAAGTGGCACAACGACCGACACGACAGCGCTAATGGAACGAGGCTACAATAAAGATAACGACGGAACGGGATCTGCCTTTTGTTTAGTTCACTTCATGGCAGCATTAAAAATTCCATTACAAGATTGCATGGCACATTAGCAAAACATGAAATAGAAGTTAAATATGTTCCCTGAAGAGTTAAGAAGACAAAGAAGGAAAACCCTTTCACTTAAATATTAATGGTGCACGGGAAACATGGGTTACGAAAAATACAAGTTAAACTTTAAAAGGGTTGTACAGAGTTCAAGATATTAATGTACAAAGTTCTGTTGATTTCAGTATATAATCATCTATTGATGTAGTAGCTAGTATTCTTTGACTGTTTGCCCCTGAGGCCCAGGCTTGATTCCCGGTTCTCCCAAGAAATATAATTCTGGTCTCAAGGTTAGAACTGAGTACATTTAGCCACGTGAAGTAAAACTGGGAAGAGGTGGATTTGGTTCCCAATCCACCGTTCCTAGAATGGTTCTCCGTGGTTTCGCACTTTTAATCCAGACAAGTGATAAATAATCGTAACTATTTTTATATATTTTTCAAAATTTAGTTAATTTTTTTGTGCTGATCTTCACAATTTATAGGAATATTTGTACTTTTCTATTTTTATGATGGGTGTAAAACGGCCGCCTCCTTTCCATTCCTAGCCTCGCTTCCAAATAACCACTCAACTGCAGACATCAAATAACGCAAAATATCAGAAAAATTGTACACACACATTCAAGTACATATAGCTAAATTTCCTTGATGCTTAACTCTCTAAATGAAACAACAGCAACAACAACAAGTAGCGATTGTTGTTTTGTTGTTGTTTAACGGAACGGAACATCGAGGTCTTCTTTTCCTTGAAACTTATTTCAGTATAAATCCACTACAGTATCATGAACTACTAAAACATGCAACGGATCTTAAATAAATCTATCGTTGATGGCAAAGAGCAATTACTTAAATTCAACATAGGCTACAGTGCTTCCAAAGTCATTCATAAACTCGGTAGTTGGTAATATTATTATGGGGAGTCGGAAAACAAAACATTTGAAAAACAATTACTTGTACCAAATTATATTTCCAAAGAGTTAGTTTGTGCCATGATTCAGCTACTGAGTTAAAAATACGTATTTCCCTAATATAATCCTAATTCGGGAATAACTTTAATGAAATTGTTTACTAAAATATGGAACTTATACGATAATGAACAAATTACAATTTCTGACACTTCCGTGATGATACAGTTCATGTGACACGTGGTAGTGGGACTAATAGTTTGAATGTTGGTAAGTTAAGTACCTTAGCAATTATTAAATTAATTTTAATTGCGCCCAAGTTGACAGTTAAGTAGTGATACAGATTTCTGCATAATTTTTCAGTGATACAAACTTCAAAATGATAAATTCCACACTTCTGGCCACATAGTTCACATACACAATCTTCGTTAGGGTGATGCCATTTTTCTCTGTGCTTTGCTTATTATGGAAACCGTGGACAGCCAGTTGTGTTACTGCGTGGCGTAGATCGCAGTTTGCCTTTGTCCAGCTTCCATCTGTCATTTCGGCAGTGGCGTAAAAATCTGGATATTTCTCCATTCTTTTTCAAGCCCTATACTCCAATACTTTTTTACACTTGCTGTGAGTATAAAGTGTCCATCCTAAGTCCTCTATGAAAAATATATCCCTAGTTAGCTCATATACCAGTCTATTGAGGGTGTAGTTTGAAACTGAGAGGACTTTCTTTAAAATAACTCCCTTTGACACGTTCTACGTCTACTAGCTGTTTTACAGTTAAATGCTCCCAAATGAGTTCCAGTCCATTATGTAATACATGGTGATAATTATTTTGCTTCAAAGTGTCACATGGCTGTTTCTAAGGACAAATTCCCGATTGTCTGAATGTCATTCATGCTTCTATTGGCTGCTGTTATCCTATCTTCAAGATGTATTCTGAACGATTTAGCCGTTGTCTGAATTATTATTCCTAGATTATGACGTGGTGTAGCCAAATGTTTATTGTATATAAAAATACAATTGTTTACTCAAAGCTAGTTTTGCGAAAATCGGTAGAAACAAGTTTCTAGTCCATGTGCTGATACTATAAACAGTGAGTGTTGAAATTGGTAATGTACCTGCAGCGAAGAAGACATTGTCACACACACTAGTGCAGTCGTAAATTATGGGAAGATTGCAATTTGCAGTGATAAGCATGTTAAAACTTTAAACTTACAATACCTAGCCAGATTGTTACGACCTTTCTTCGATTTTAGTATTCATCTGCTATTAGTCTTGTTCGCACTTGATACGAAATTCACATTCAAGGAAACTTATGAAATTCCTTCTTCATATCTTGGCATTATAGTTATACGAGGCACGTCCAGAAAGTAAGCTCCGTTTGGTAATAAAATTAAATTGTGTACATATACAGAAAAAATATTTATTGCACAACATTCTACACCTCTTAAACTACTTTTCCACATAACTGCCGAACTTTTGCAGGCATTTGTCATAGCGTGGCACAAGTTTTGGATACCTTCTTCATAGAACTTTGCCGCCGACCCGTAACGAGAGTGAAGACTCCCCTGTAAGATATCCTACAGTTTGGCCACAACTGTTAGGCAAATTGCGTGCTTACCAGGAGAACTGCGTATGTTTAGGAGTTCTTAATTTTATTACCAAACGGAGCTTACTTTCTGGACGTGCCTCGTATGTTCTCAGCTGGTTTCGTTCTTCTTCTTCTTCTTGTTATTCTTCGGATGCCTATCCATTAATGGATTTTAGCGATCACATGATGCATCTTTTGCTTATGAACTGGAATGTGGAATAATTTATCGAGCGATTATAAATGCGTCTAAGAATTTTAGAGAAATGTTGGCATTTGTAGGCTCTTCTTTATATTTTTATCGTCGATAACAGCGAATTTGCGATTGTTCTTTGCTAAAAATCCTTTCATTTACACAGTTCTCAGTTATTTCTTAATTCAACAAAACCTTCGTTATGATGGATAATTATTTATGAAATTCTTTACCCTGGAAAAGGACCTCTGTTTTCATATTACATGAAAATTATGTTTCTTTACAAAGAGTAATAAACAGACGAACGGCCATATACAGTTTCAAGTTTCTGAAAGAGAGATCATGCAAAAAATTCATTAAATCATTTATTTTATTTGCAAATGGGGTGGCAAATTGTACAAATAAAGAAAAATTACCTACATAAACACAATTAAAGTACACAAGTCGCGATTTGGAAACTATAGAAATTAAACCAGGGTTTTTACACAAAATTTCAGTCTTCTCTTAAACACGTCAATATATTTGGGGGACTGGGGCAGATGACCTCGTAGTTCCACCCCTTAAAACAACAATATTAATAACTAATATTTGGGGGAAGGCTCTAAGACTCTGCCAGGTAATGCGTTCCAATTATCAATAACATGATTAATGAAAGAATTTTTCCCATATTTTGTACGCTGCGGTCGGCCCTCATCTTTGTGCGGATGATCTGCCCTGCTCAGGTAGGTGGGATTTCCCGGCCTTTTACTTAGTTCTCCCTATGCTGACCGATTAGTGTAAGTGTTAAAGCGTACAGTCTGGATTTCGTCCAAGAGATTCGCACCCTAGTTTTTCTATCATTCTAGTAACACTACTTCTAGGATTATAATCGTTGAGCGAAAACCTAGCAGCCTTCTTTTGTACCACCTCTTGTTCATTGCTGAGCCTAACTTGATATTGATCCCAAACCTCCTAGCCGTATTCCAAGATTGCCCTCACCAGGGTCAAATATCTAAATTCTTTTGCTGTGGAACTACTGCTTTTCAATACCCTCATTACTAAATGAAGTGGTTTGTGTGCTTTGGAGATGACACAACCCACATTGGTACGGACTTAGCTCACCATAGTGGGACATCCCTCGCCACACAACGCCATTTAACACAGTAGGAAATAGGAAAGATTTAGGATATCAGAGGATTGAGAGGTACGGCTCAGGTAGCAAAAGATAATAATCTGGCCTGACGCTTTAACAGTTCCCGAGATATTTGAGCATCTTGTATGTCAAATTAACATTGTCAGGAAAGTGCTTCCGGACACCACTCAAATGAAAGCTAGGATACAGTGCTTCCAAACCCCTTCCAAAAACTCTTTATCCACTAATATTATTTTCTTCAGATAAAAGATTGATTTTAGAAGCTAGATATTGTACTGCCATTATGATGACCATATTTAGTAGGATTTTTTATACCAAGTTAGGAGGTAATGTAATTACTGGATTTATATACAGCAATTATTTTGTTCCTCACGATGTAATTAATATAGTACCTGATTCCAATTCAATACAATCACTAGCAAATGGGATATTTTTATTTCGGATTACGATATTTGCTTTGCTGAATTCAATCGCTAATGATAAAACGTATATTTTTTATGAATCGTCATAAATATGACTCCCAATTATACTGGCAATGAAAACATTTTATAATCCAGCTATTATTTGCCTTTTTTCAAAATCCCATTAAATCATACACAATTGTTCTATATTAAGTTAACTAACGGGCGAGCTTTAAGTACTGAATGCACTATTCAGGAATTTTATGGAGGTATTCAGTGTGTTTGCTATCTTATTGCATCGCTATTTGGCAATGCTTGGTGATTTTTGGAGTATGTTTAATCCTTCAATTAAAAATTGGCATTGGGATGAAACAGGGTTGCCCAAGACAGTTCCCAAGGGTGTGCAAAGAAGCATTTTTCTCTGCGCATGCAAGGCCCATATTGTTATGTAGGAAATTCCTATGAATATAAAAAATCGATATACAGTATATATTATATTGATCACTGGATTACCGCAATGTGGGTTAATATCTGTATAGCCATTATGCAGAAACCAAATACCGGCTTTGCCGACTAGTTACAATGTTTCATTATTAAAGCATATCATCATTTAAATACTGATACGAAGATTTTGAACATACGGTTTGCGTTTCAATCAGTTGACACCAGAGTTCGCATGAGTGTCCACCGTTCAGTATGAAAGTGTTGATCAAAGTTACTCGTGGAGTAACCATCACATTTATCCAGAGATTGGAAAAGAGACTCTTAATAAATCATAATTGTTTTCAGCAAATATGATATAATGAATATTTTTACACCAAAGAACGACAACTTGAAGATGCTTTACTGTAGGAATATTCTTAATGGCACCTCCAAACCTTGAAGTAATCCATATGTGATATACATTCCACATGGCCGGCAGTGCGTCATGGTACTAATCTCCAACACCGCGCGCTCATTGTTTTCTCTTACCACTGAGTAACCATGAGGGATGCGATCCAGATAGCAGTGCGTCTTACACACTTCCGTCCCATTTTTCAAAATCACTGCCACAAAAATCCAGCAACCGAGTGGGAAGATGTTACACATTAATAATATTAATTAAGTTATTGGTTTTTCGGTTTTCTAACTGTTGCAGATTTTAGACACTCTGGGGTGCCGGAATTGTGCCCCGAAGGGGGATCTTTAACGTGCAAGTAAATCTACTGATACGGTTCCCTCGCATTTACATACCCTCAAACGCCTACTGACGGCGTCTGGATTCTATCCTGCAACATCGGGCACAGCAGGCGATAACGTTACCGCTGAACCACTATTACAGTTTCTATAAGTATATACAGCATCCTTCGACAACATGTATTATTCCGTGTGTATATCTGGATTTATATGGCACTAGGATTAAATCAGGTACTCAGGAACTTAATACACTGAACAATCCCAGCGATTACATAGAATTAGTTTGTGAGTGGGGTTTAGGATGGAACAAGCAACCTTCGGATTGGAAGTTACCGGAATCTGAGCTGTCTTTCGAACTTTGATGGACAAATTTCCTTGGCCTAATATTCCAGTTTGTGCTATAAGGGCTCTGATTGAGAACAGTGATCTAGGACAGCAACATTAATTTCTTTCAAGGAGTTTTAAATTTCACACATTTTAGTAGAGTTATTATCGAGAAAGTCTATTAAAGTGTAAAATCAATGTTTTAATTAATTATTCGAAACAGAAAGTTATCAGCGTTATTTGGCGAGTTGATTGAAATGGTGTACAAAGGTAACATACTGTACTTCGAAGAGACATTCCGTTATTAAGTTTCATTGGCTGCCACATATTCATGCTCGCGATTTAGCAGCTAGCGTTCTTGGCTGGTTTCGAATCCTGGTTCTGCCAAGAAATTTAATTCTGGTCTGAGGGCTCGAACGGTGTTCACTCAGCCTCGTCAAGAAAAACTGAGAAACATTGGGTTTAATTCCAAACTTCACCATCCTAGAAGTGGTTTTCCGTGGTTTTCCATTCCTACTCCAAGCATATGTCGGGATGGTTTCTAACTTAAGTGCATGGCCGCCTCCATCCCTCACCTAGCCTCAGTTAAAAATACACACACACACTTTCTACTTCTACAGACACCACAATAACACACGTTATCAGGCAATCCATTAATTCATTCATACACGAGACTAAATGACTACGATGTTGCAAAATCCTTAAATGAAGTACTAACAAAAGACAATATTATTTTATAAGGCAGAGTAGATTGTAGTTATTCCTGTTTAATTAAGTGAATAAAATCATGGTCATCAGCCCCTCGTGCTCACATGTGTGTTCCATATCACAGGATTACATTTGACTCTAGAAGTGTGTGTTTTTGTATTTATTTGAGTCCACAATTACTGTAACAGATGCCGCATATATCAGGAGATTCTTACTTGGTCGACGGATATCAAGCAGCCCGCTAGCTGGGGGTGGAGATCTCACAACTTCTATTACCGAAAAGCAAACTAATAGACTGGTGAATTAAAGAAGGTTTCTTACTATTTCATTCATTCCCTTACTCTTTAAAAAAAAGTGAGCCTATTCTTTGCTGACAACGTGCCTTTTGTTGCCTCCAGGTTTTTAATCTACTTTGCTGCTTTTACTACCTTCTGGACGTCTTAAGTGCCTCGACCACGCTTTCACTTACATCTTTATTTGATCTTTAGCTGTTCAAAGCCTGCTTTGAGGTTTTGTCTGTTTAGTTTGAGCTCTACCGAGGTGACTCATTTCTTCTTCAAGATACTCCTCCGTGTGCTGTTCTGTTAGAATAATGGACGACATCTGTTCCAGATCAAGCAAAGGAGGAGTGACTGAATATATGCTCTCTATTTTATTGAGTATAGAAGTCAAATCTAATTAAGCGAGGAAAACTCTTTTCCACAAAATATTACAAATATGTAATGAATAACATAAGGTCTGACTAGCTAGGATTGGGCATACATGATATAAGAACAAACCTATGAACTCCGGTAAGAATATTTGATTTTACTTGATTTTGAGACTAAGGACATTGATAGCTAGAATTTGGCGTACGTAATATAAAAACAACCTTACCAACTCCGGAAGGAATATTTGTTTTTGCTTAATAAGGACTTTCGTAGCTAGGATTAGGCGTACATGATATAAGAACAACCGTATCAACTACGGTAGGAATATTATTTTTTGCTTGACTAAGTACGTTAGTAGCAGAAATATAAGGCCATTTGAACCTTAAGTAGCATGTTTTCAGAGAAGTTCCTTGGCATATGGGAAAGCTCAGAAATAAGTATACAGGCTCTACAGATTTACAAAGTTGGTATTGCGTTGAAATATCAAGGATGATGTGAAATCGATAAAATCATAAAATAATTACTGTAGTTTGTGATTGATTACATACTGGAATTGAAACAGAAAATAAAGGATATTTACCATATTAATTAACATGAATGAATAAGATATGATAATAAATCCTTTGTCTCCATTTTACACCTGAGAGCTTCAACTTATTGGTAGACCAAAGACCAGCCATACTTTACAACAAGTTACAAGACATAGACAGTTTTTGGATATCTAAGAAAGATGGCGTTTTCTGCCTGATTGAACGTACACTAATTATTTTGCTGCACATTTTTAAACATTTACGTTTGAAATGGTTATTATGAATACAAAGGCAATAAAATGTGGTAGTTTGAGAATGATGAAGAAATGCGTGTGGATACCTCATACCCAACCGGATACAAAACAGATATGTATAATTCACCAAACCCATATATCATTTAATTTCTCTGAAAACACGCTACTTAAAGATCCAATTACCTTATGGATATGCAGTGCCTTGCCATTCCTTTAAGATTTTAAATGTATTAAAACTAATCTATTAAGCAAACTATAGGTTCCTGATTTATAAACCCTATCACTTAGTTTTTAAACTAGTAATTTATCTCATAACTAATGTTGCTTCAGGGATACCGCGAGAAATAACCTGCCGTAAGGAGGTGGCAACCTAAAAAAAAGTGTACAACAATTGATTGCCATAAAATAACTCAAAATTTCTACATTTTGGATTTGTCGTCAAAAATAGTAAGACAGGCATAAAAATGTTATTCTGAGGGGGGTTTCAAGGATTTGTAACAGTACAGATGTGAATATTCTTACAATTCACATCTATTGACATACAATCATTAATTGGCACAAGCTTTAATTATTTAGCTCATTAACTCACGAATTTTATTTTAAAGGATTAGGGAATTGAAAATCCTTTATAATGTTTTAATAGCAATATTCTCCAACACAGGTGAGTAGCGTTTGTTGGATATCTCTGTTTACAATTAATTAGTTCGGTTTAACGACTGTTTATAGTGACCATTTACTGTGGGTATCGTATCGATCTTCTGTCATCCTCCATCACTGCTAATTGCTAGTTCTGTCATATAAAATGTAGTGCATGCTGTGTGGTTCGGAACTCCAAACAGATTGACAGTTCCGCTGCACGGTAATGATTTGTTACTTGCTAATATAATATCTAATTCCTTCTACCATAGGTTCATGAAATACCTGAATGTTTAGTTAGTAACAGACAGTCGATTTTGTAAATCGAAGAGATGGATTTTTTTTTCATATTTTGAGCTTATGCCTGATTTACAGTCGTTATCTGTGTCCCTACAAATTAGGTTATTTCTACATGGTCATAATATAGTCCACGTTACCTTAAATGAGTTACAGTGGAACGTGGCTAATTCGAACTTCTATAATTCGAATTTTTCTCTTGGTCCCCAGCATTTTATATACAATCAATGCTAAACAATCGTGGTTAATTCGAATTATATTTTGGATAATTCGAAGCTTTTGGTGTAAAAATCCGATCGGAAGCCAAACAGTTGGGTCAGTTGGGTCAGTTCCCGAAAAACTTGTTCCGAGTGCAGCCCAAGCAACAAACCACATCACAGAAGTTAGGCGTTTTTTTTTATTATTATCATTTTTTTTTTTTTTTTTTGCAAAGTAGAAATTACGTAAGTGATTCTGTTTTCCGTTCCTCAGATTTGTTAGATTCTTTTGTGATGACTGAGAGACTTAATTGTAGGAAACGGGTAAGAATCTCAACCTTTCTTGAAAAACAGTAGATTTCTCAAAGACTTAACTAGATTGCTGGATTACTACTGACGTTAAATAGGTGAATAGTACATTTTGGTTTTATTTTTCATTTGAAACTTTCGAGGTTATTTACGATATAGCCATTATAAAGCACCGTTTTATGTTGAACGTAAATCATTATGTATACGTAATACAATATATTTTCTCTGCCATTTTCAAAGAACTTTCTTAATTCGAATCTTTGGATAGTACGAATTCTTTTACTGGTCCCTTGAGGTTCGAATTATCCAAGTTCCACTGTATTAACAATGCAACCTTAACAGTTGTCCTCATAATTATAAACATAGAGATTTTTACGATGCTCATTCCATAAGTCATGGTAACTATGTTATATATTTCGATAATGCTACAGCATGGAAAATCCACGATGTGCACTGAAGGTTTAAGGCCGTGCGATATCTCAATGACAACAGAAAATAGGGTCCGAGTACAGGAGTTAATTTCAAAGGTACAATGAATGAAAACCACACAATGGAACTCTGTGTAAATTTGTTTTGAACTAATACAAATGGAACACAAATCAATCAATTAACATCCAGGACAACGTTTCCAAGCATTGGAATACTGTTCAATTACAGATACGGACATTTCAGTTCGGGCAGACAAGGGGTGCCCACTTCTCGGCGAGACTGCAGTTGCTGCACGTCCATGTCGGAAAGACTCCGCCCAACGTGCAACTGTTCGGTAATCACCAGTGCTGCATGACACTACGTAGCATTTCTGCCACCAAGAAAAGCAATTTTCACGAATGATCGCTCTTCTAATCTGCTTACATCCATCTTGTAGCACGGACAAGCTCAGAATGAACGTGTATGCCCCTAGTACCTAGCTACCTGCATTTACAGTCGCCTTCTGTCGGGTGAATTCTGTGCTGATTGTAGCGGGGTTTCGAATATCCACACAGGAATTACCGTGACACCATATGTTCGAAGGACATAACATACACTGAAGAAAATGGAAATTGCAACACCAGAAGGAGTGGTGCTACATTGCTGCAATTGAACATGCAGGACGAGTGTTTGGTTGTGATTCGATGATTACACTTTCAGGTCCCTCTGACCGCAAGTTTGGACAACAATCAATACAGGACGTGCCCACCACGAGCTGCAATACATTGATGAATTCGGCGAGGCATGGGGTCAATAAGGCCCTGGATCGCTTCCTGAGGAATTGTGGCCCATGCTTGCTGCACTGCATGGGCCAGTTGTTCCAGAGTTGCAGGTGGCTGAGGACGGTTAGCCAGTTGTTGACCCATCATGTCCCACATATGCTCAATAGGACTGAGGTCCGGGGATCTGGCGAGCCATTCTAAGGTTGTGATGTCGTGGAGAGCTTCTCTGGAGATGCGTGCAGTGTGAACCCGGGCATTGTCCTGCTGAAACATCCCATTAGCAATGTTCGCCATCATAGGGACAACAACTGGATTGAGTACCCTATCAACGTACTGTCGATCATAGTGCCCTCAACAAGCACTAATTGTGATTTCACATTAAAGCCAAGAGCTCCCCAGACCATAATGCTTGGTGTTGGCCCTGTGCGTCTCTCGACAATAAGGTCTGGGCGGCCCCTCTCCCCGGTACGTCAGCGCACACGATTTCGGCGATCACTGCGGGCAAGACAGAGCACGATTCATCACTAAATACGACCCTATGCCATTCGTCGACCCACGTTGATCGTTTTCGACACCAGGCCAGCCTTACACGTCGCAGTTGTGGGGTCAATGGAACACTTTCTGCAGGGACACGGGATCGTAAGCCAGCTGCACGCAGGCGATTACCAACTGTTTGTTGTGTAACGTGGGGTGCCACAGCTGCTAGAATTGGCGCTGCTGTTGCATGGGGTTCCATCTGGGCCATCCGAATGATGCGGCGATCCTCTCTCACAGTTGTCTGTCGCGCTGGGCCTGTGCCAGGTCTAGGAGTGTGGGTACCTTCATTTGACCACTGCTGCCATAAAGACAGGCATAACAATGTTATTCTGAGGGGGGTTTCAAGGATTTGTAACAGTACAGATGTGAATATTCTTACAATTCACATCTATTGACATAAAATCATTAATTGGCACAAGCTTTAATTATTTAGCTCATTAACTCACGTTGTACCGTAGATGCCTGTCGGCCAACAAGTGCAGCGACAGTCCTTAGCGATAATCCAGCCTCACACAGCCCAATTATCCGACCCCTCTCAAACGGCGACAGTTGTTGACAGCGTGCTCTTCTCTGTCGTCGAGGCATATTTGACGGGGAACACTTCACTGCACAGACTGCAAGTCAACTACGCTACACCAGAGTCGGTATACTGGAGTTGATTCCTCCACGACCAATCACATGGGAAGACATGTAGCAACAATCCAATGGGTCTGAAACTTTGATCGTTTACATACCTACATGGCATTGTTCCATATCTTGAAAATCAACACAAACAACCAATGCCTTCATGGTGTTGCAATTTCCATTTTCTTCAGTGTAGTTGTCATGACTAATGAAATGACCCTCGTAGTTTCGTATAGTATAGTATTGTAAATATAGTTTAATATAGTATAGTATTGTAAACTATAGTTTAATATAGTATAGTATTGTAAAGTATAGTTTAGTAGATTAGAGTAGAGTGATTTATGGTATTTCTTACTGTTCGGTTAAATCAGGGTTGTTGCCAAGATTGTTTCAAAGACACTATTTTTGCTTACCACTTGCAGACACTGGCACTGAGATTCATAACGAAACATAAATGTTGACAGTCACGTGCCGTTTAAAAAATAGGTAGCCTTTCTAATGGAATCTACCTAAAAATACTATTGTTATTCATATGTTCACCATTTAATGGGGTACAATTCACAATTTCATCGGCAATTATTGCAAGATGGAGTGGAGTTCTGTACAGTATATTGGTAGGATGAGGAACGAACGAGCTATGGAGCAGGTCTCTAAAATTATTCTTCTTGATGCGTTTCGGCCAACTGAGGACCACGTTATTTCAACTCGTTTCTGCGTCGAGCTTTAATATTCACTGTCGCATTAATTCTTGATGTTGTTGCTTCCTTTCTTCCGTTCATTTCATGCCTGTTTAAAGCTCAGGTTTTTGTAGGAAACTCCGGTGAGTTGTTAGTTTAATCTTGAGTCACACACGCTCCTCCACACCGTCACATGAAATCCCAATTTCTTGTAAATTTCTGCCTACCTCAGTGGACCAAGCCCCCTTGGTATTCATCTCTAGAAAGTGGGTAAAGATCCTGTTTGTCAATCTCACAGTGCTCATTCGTGTCATGTGGCCATAAAATAAAATTCTTATTTTCCTCATCACATCAGTTATTTTTCCACACGTGCGTAGAGCTCGTGGTTGTGCCAACTCCTGTATTCAGTATTATCTTTTACTGGGCCCAAGATTTTTCTTAGCATCTTTCTTTCTTTCTTTCTTTCTTTCTTTTACTTCCAGTTGGGTCTCTAAAATTATTATTATTATTATTATTATTATTATTATTATTATTATTATTATTATTATTATTTTAGTCGCTTCTCCTTCCATCTTGGCTTCACCCACGGGCTTAGCGAGGGATCGTTCCTCTACCGTCGTAAGGACGGTGTCTGGTAGCTGAACATATTTTGTCACCAGATACATTTGGGTACGGAGACAGGTTGATCGCCAAGGTGACCGGTAACGTGGGCCTATCAAGGAAGGGTCAAGGAATGGATTTTGAAAGGAAGTCGGTCGTGGACCTATTGAAAGGAAACGTCCCAGCATTTGCCTGGTGGTGAAAATGGGAACCCATGAAAACTATTTTCAGGACGGCCAACGATCTCTCTAGGCATAAGCTAGCGCGTTACCGTCGTCGGGATTATTATAATTATTTTCATTGTTGCATACGTTTCTTACATGGGTGATATAAAAAAAACAGCGTTGCACTCATTTCAGAGCCATGACAAGCCAGTATTAAAGGTCATTTGAACGAATTACTGAATAGACAGCGTGTACGTACGATGATTTTAGTTGCTGGGGCAAACGTATGTATTATCTGCTGTAGTGTTTAATGTGATCACGTTTCGTCATGACAATCTTCCAGTCTTTCATTGATACAACCACAGGAATGACAGAGTCTTCATGCAATCCATACATATGATATCAGTGTCGCAGCCAGGGGGTGTTACTGGGGGTTAGACCCGCCCCTGTTTGTAAATTTTACAACAAGAAAAGAAAGGAATTGATAATAAATAATAAGCTAAATAAACATTTCTTAAATTAAATAATGACACTAATGCTTTGTGGGAAATCGTCTGGTTGTGATTTGTGTCAGCATCGCCACTGCTTGGTCACCTTTCGGTCCGGCAACACACGTCTTCTTGACAAAACATAACTCCGTCCTCCCAGGCCTTTCAGCCGCTAATATAGTTTTTTAGCTTACTTTCGATCTTTGCAAAAAATGAAAGTAGACATGAGATCTACACAGGGTCAAAAATTGTGTGTCTGTATGTGTGTGTGTGTGTGAGTGTGTGTACTCTGAATGTCTGTCTGCCCCCCCCCCCCCCTCCTATCAATTCGAACACGGTGAAACCGAATTGAACGAAATTTGGCACAGAGAAAAGCGCACCTCAGTGCCATGTTTTACATTGCCGCCATCTTAACGGAAACGTAATGGCGGCCACCCAAATGTAAAAAGCTTAAATCAAATTACGACCAACCTAATCATCTGATCTCTACTAAATTATGCAACAACATTTTGACTAAACTACAAGATTAACAGCCCAATAATTTGCAGACGGGTATTTTTATAACTCCTTGAACAGGACAGTTATAACAATACCCATGCATTTAGGAGAAAGTAGACTATGTGTTCTTTACTGAACATCTTGTTTCAAATTGAGCCTAGCCCAGATAATTTTAAATCCCGCCTAGAGGGGCAATTAGCTTTCTTTCTTTCTTTCTTTCTTTCTTTCTTTCTTTCTTAGCGGGATGGAAATTGTATTTAAAATAATAATAATAATGAAAAGGGCCTAGAATATTCTATGGGTCCATTAACACTAATTTGGAGATCGTCGTTAACTTCTTGAGTGTGAGATAGCCGGGTTACGGTTATCCCCCCGTTACTATAACCCCTCCCGTTGGTCGATCTTGGCTACGCTACTGTACATATGGATAACCTCAAAGGGCTAAAGTGGCTTGCGCTTTTTCTCAGCAAGTGTATCATGCAGGTTTTCTCCCAGCGGAACTGCTTCGTCGATTATTATTGCCTTCTGAACTTATTTGCAAACAACCACAATTTTAGATCCGTTGGCTTCTACTGCATGATCTGTTATCATGGTGGAGTCCCATGAAATATTCGCTCTAGCATTGATCACCAATGGTTTGCATTAGTAGTGGGGTGTTTTCTTTCTTTACAAGACCATATCTCTTTACAGTTGCTTGGTGAATCAATTTTGCAACATTGTTGTACTATGGACCACGGAGTAACAACAACAGTATCTTGGACAATCTTTTCCCTCCTTTGACTTTGATCTTCTGCAAATACAGCGTCATTCAGTGGCTATTCTCCTTCCTTCTTCTGAGAAGACCACATTTGAAGATTACTTTCCTCCTTCTTCTCGGAAATCTCTGAAGTCTGAAACTAATTGTTGAAAGTGGTTCCTGTCGTCAACACCATTCAGACTGATGCCTATTTTATCCATATCAGATTATTATTATTTTTATAGCGGCTTCGGTGGCGTAGTTGGTAGCATGCTGAACTGCTGTGCCCAAGATTGCGGGTTCAAACCCGGCCGAAGTCGTCGGATTTTTTAAGAGCGTTAAACTCCTTCAGTATGCCTTCCTTCAGAGGGGAAGTAAAGCCGGTGGTCCCATGTCATAGATGTAAAAGATCCTTCCACAGACTAAACTTGTGTGAAACTCAATTTCCAGGATAGGTTTCGATGGAACGCTCTGTCAAAGTTCCAACGTTCACCACTAGGTATCAGTAACATCTGGTAGCGAAAGTTGGAACTAATTGAATTTGAAAGGAACTTGTAGCTCACTCTATGGGTGTCCGCTTGAAGCAGCTATAGCCTCTGACGAGCCGAACATGTCTTCGGACACTCCCGGCACTAAAAGCCATACGATAAATAAATAAATAAATAAATAAATAAATAAATAAATAAATATTGTCATTGTTATTATTATTTACATTTGAATTGAGCCTCTATGCACTGCATATTAACAATCAATTTCATTTGTGTCTAGATCTTGTTCCTCTACCAGCCTTGACATCCTCCAAGTATTTCTTAATTCCATCGATCAGCACCTTCTGTTGAGCTTCTCGTAGAGGCCCTCTCCGTCTCCCAGACTCAAATTTCACTTTCAAATTTTGATAGTTCTTAACTATTTGTCAAAATTCAAATCTGTCTTGGATTTTCGTTTCTGGAATACCAATTTGCATCAGGTCTTCCTCACATTCTTATAACTATCTCCATTTTGTTGCCTTTGAATTTGTGAATTTCCAGATTTTCTTAGTCAGTTGGTCAATAGTTATTAGTATTATTATTTACTATCCCATAGATCCCGCTAGTGTGTTACTCATTTTCGATTAAAAGTGGAAATGTCGGAGTGTGTATTTATACGGTCATTATACACTGTACATTTTACACTGAAATATATTTTCCTTGAATTCCCAAACTGCACCAAATCGTGACTTATGAGTGGTTTTATAGGGGAAAAAAGAATGATATTATCAAGTCATCAATATAAGCAAGCATTAGGAAACAACAAATTGCGATCAAAATATTGTCAGTACTTCCATACGGATTTGTTAATCCAATTAGTTTTTTCCATTTCTTCAAAAGGTAAGAACGTTGACTCACCTCCTCAATTTGAAGCCCCTTACCACGTAGCCGTACGCGTTAATTCGCTCATCATGACATGGATGGGGATCTGCAGTAAATTCGGAGATCGGAGGTTCAAAGTCGTGGCACTGACATTGACCATCCTGAGTGTGGCTTTTTCTCAAGTTTTTACATACTCCCTCCAGAAAAATGCCAGTATAGTACCTTATTGTAAGTTCCAGGACACTCACTCTGCTGCCAACTCTAATAATTACATTTACACATACCCAAGTACACAGTGTTGATGATCAAGATGCTACACGTTTTAAAACTTATTAACAACATCAGTATCAATAGACGCCAGAAGTTAACATTGTTGTAAATAAAACATTTGTTTGAGTCTTCAGTCTTTTGACTGGTTTGATATACCACTCAATGTCTCCCTGTCATGAGCCAATCGTTTCATCTCTTCATAGCTACCACGAGGCAATCTGTTTAACATAGTCTAACCTTTGTCTAGTGACTTCGGTGGCGTAATTGGTAGCATGCTGAACTGCTGTGCCCAAGATAGCGGGTTCAAACCCGGCCGAAGTTGTCGGATTTTAAGAGCGTAGGGGAAGTAAAGCCGGCGGTCCCATCTCATGGATTTATGGCATGTAAAAGAAACTTCCACAGACTAAACTTGTGTGAAGCTAAATTGTTAGGTTACATTTCGTCAGAACGCTCTATCAAAGTTCCAACGTTCACCACTAGGTATCATTGATATCTGGTAGCGAAAACTGGAACTACTTGAATTGTAGCTCACCCTAAGTGTGTCCGCTGGAAGCAGCTACAGACTCAGGCGAGCCGAACATGTCCTCGGACACTCCCGGCACTAGAATCCATACGATAAATAAATAAAACCGTGGTCTATCCCTACAGATTTTGTCCTTGACCATTCCTTCCGTAACTAAGTTTGCAATTCCTGGGTGTCATAGATGTGTCCTACAAACCGATCTCTTCTCTTCATTAACAGTTGCCAGAAACATCTCTTCTCTCCTTAATACCTCTCCATTTGTTACCTATCTACCCATCTAATCTTCATCTTTCTCCTGTAACACCACATTTTAAATGCTTCTATTCTCCTCTTTTCTGCTGCAATGGAATTCCTGTATTGCTTTCTTTCCTCCATTGGACCTGAATGAAAAGCATAAAGAAGAAAGTTCTGACGTTACCTTAAAATACTGTCTTATGTTATTTATTCCTTTTATGATCTTCAAACATCGTAATTATTGTATCAATTGTGTTGTTGGAGCAATTTCCTTGTACCTTTTCTGTGATACTATTCGGACTATTTTCTTGTTGTTATCTTTGCTTCGATTAGGGTTTTGGGATATCTTGATAACCATTCCTGTTTACTTATGCTTGCGCGTAAATCTTCAGGTAACCAGTAATAAGCTGAAGTAGTGTGTGTAACCGTAATTGATTCGGTGTAGGACCTGAGGAAGTTCCCCGAAATTTCAAATAAAGAATCATTCTGGTATTGCCTGGTGTAAATGTACAATAAATTGGGGGAAAACGACAGTCACGATCAGTAGGGTCACAATTAAAATTATGAAAATTTGATATTCCTGTAACCTTCTCAGCTCATAGTAATCACCTGTAGCTACTAACAAACTTGAGTTCTCCGATTAGTCTGACAAGCGAAGTGAGGATAAACTCATTTTTCTCTCATTGCTGTTGAGTTAATGATGGTATATGGAACACACTAATAAGGCTGAGAACTGGGTCATATTCCGTAGAAACTCTCTCACGGACTTCCTCAAGTGTCCGGCAGGTCGTGAAATATGTGAAGACGAGGGAATATGAGCGCCTTGATCGTGACCTTCGGGTCAGCGTGCCAGTGACCACCGTACAAGACCACACGAGAGAAACTGTTTTTAAGGAGAACCAGTGACATTCCCAGCTAGTGAACACGTCATTCTAGGGCATTGATCTATGCTAGCAAAGTTGGTATGCTAGGTGAGGAAGTATGGACTAGCCAACCTATTTGTAGCTTGGGCCAGTAAATTATTATTATTATTATTATATATTATGAAGCCTCCGTGGCTTAGGCGGCAGCACGCCGGCCTCTCACCGCTGGGTCCGTGGTTCAAATCCCGGTCACTCCATGTGAGATCTGTGCTGGACAAACCGGAGGCAGACAAGTTTTTCTCCGGGTACTCCGGTTTTCCCTGTCAAAATTTCATTCCAGCAACACTCTCCACTATCATTTCATTTCATCTGTCATTCATATAATCATTGCCCCAGAGGAGTGCGTCAGGCCTCGGCAGCCGGCACAGTTCATATCCTCGCCGCTAGATGGGGGCTTCATTCATTCCATTCCTGACCCGGTCGGAGACTGGAAGCAGGCTGTGGATTTTCATTTCATTATATATTATCTTTTTTGGGGGGGGGGGGCGTGGTGGCTCAGCTGTCTAGCTGTAAGCCTCTCACCAAGGCGGTCCGGGTTCGATTCCTGGTCAATGCATGTGAGATTTTCGGAGTGAAATGCCATGTCCTGTGGTTCGGATTCCACGTAAAAAGGAGGTCCCGTGGCTCATAATCACAAGATTCACGGTCACGTAAAACTACAATCTTCCTTTTCAGTAAATTAATTTTTAAATATTTCAAGGGCCATTTAATTAAATTTATATTAATACCTATTAATGTTAGTCTTATGTTACTAGTTTTACGTCCCTTTTAACTACTGCGGCTTTTAGAGACGCCGTCAATACCTGTTTTGAATGTAAACTAGAGTTAGTATACAGTATGAATATTAGTAATGCATTCAGGGAAGTGTAGGGCTGTAGGGGAATATACAAATCATAATGTTTTAAATGCAATTCAGTTATTCATATAATCGGTAGCGTAGTCGGTAACATCCTGAACTGCTATGCCCAAGATCACGGGTTCAAACCCAGCCGAAGTCGTCCGATCTTTTAAGAGCGTTACAATCCTTCAGTACGTCTTCCTTTGGAGTGAAAATAAAGCCGGAGGGCCCATGTCATAGATTTTTGGCACGTAAAAGAGCCTACCACTGCGATTGGTAGCGTGTAGCAAAATTTGTATGTTATACAAACGCTCTATCAAGTTTCAAAGTTCGCTGCTAGGTATTAGTTACAGTAGCATCTGGTAGCCAAAGTTGGAACTACTTGACATTGAAATTGTTGGGAGCCCTCGGGCGTTCAATTAAAATTACCCAGCTAATGGCAATTCGGCTCCAATTCATATATGCTAATAATTTAATTTATACATTTAAAAATAATATCATAACAGGAAACTTATTGAATTATTATAGAATTACTCGTTTTAAAGACCTGTAATGTTAATTTAATGTAATTTTTTCCTATTTTCATCATATAAAAAATAGACTAATGAGATCACCTTTTGTCCGTGTGTGTGTGTGTGCGTGTGACGCAGAGATTTTGAAAAGCTCCAACGCTTCTCTGAATAATGCTCCCGATCCCCCAGAATTCGACTAACGGGAAAAATAGGACTCGGTGTGTCGGAAACTGGGATAGTTGCTGAGATAAAGTGTTATCCATTATGCCAACTTTGCAAGTTGAAGATGCGTGCAGGGGCTGATCACAACGTCATGATCACTCACAGCTTGATGGTTGAAATAAAGTGGTGTCTCTTGATGTCTTCCGGCTAAATTCTCTTCTACTGCTGACCTAATATGTAGTTAAAACCAACCCTACTCTTTTACCCGGGCTTTGGACCAGCAACAGCAATCACTAGACTGCTCAAGCCATCCAGTGACTGCTGCAGGCGCAGTTTATTAGTCTATTATTATTATTGTTATTATTATTAAGTTATTATTATGAAACTAGTAAGTTTTTACTTCATAAGTCAGCTGATAGTAAACAAGTTTTAATTCAAACTGCAATTAATTAAACATTGTCTTCTTGTTGTACAGTGTGTGTATTTGAGTCAAGGATCTCTCACCTGGAATGAAGGATTGAACCTATGGCCACCAGATTAGAAAAAAAAAATTGCCGCCAAGTCTTTCCGAACTGTGTGTGACCCGCTACAGTGTCTAAATCAGTAGACTGAAAGTTTACTTCATTCAGACGCTGACAGCTGTCGGCCGTCCACAATTGTGTGGTGGCAAACACGGGTGACTCCACACCCGCCTGTCTTCACATCGCCCGCATCCCCTTTCCATCCTCTATGCATGAAATATTTACTGGCATTGTTTCCTTCTACTTTCATGTCCCCGTTTATGATGTTCCTTGCCATGCATTTTTGATGCCTGCCTTTCCTCGAGTGTAAGTCTTCTTGTCTTATTTATATCTTGTTTTCCCTGTAGACCAAACAACAGAAGATTCATTCCAATTTCCTCATTCTATTCGATATGTTTTGCCACTTCTTTCACGTTGTATCTATCGTTGCGCATCTTGATGTTCAGATGTTCTTAAATAATAAAATCCACTTATTTGTTTCCAGCCAAGTGCCGGTTTAGATTTTTTCACATAACTAGAACCAGATAACATGCCCGTTGTCCTTTTTTTAAACATCATAATTTATTAACTGCATGCTCCATTACAATTGAAGTAATACTACATGCATTGGTTATCTTATATGTAAGTATGATATAACTTTTCTTTATATTATAATAACCTATATCTACATGGTTGATTGTAGTATGTCTAGCCTAGATATAATGTTTCAGTTTTCTTTCTTGAAATAGGAATGTCTGTTTCGCGGGCTTATAGGCCGTGTTCTAAGGACATTTTGTTGTCCTGACGTATCGCTGAAAACTGCGTTCAGCATGTTCACAGGTTACATTAAGCGAGGTAAAACAAGTAAACAGAAGATATATAAATAGTCAACAACCCACACATAGAGGCTACCATAGCAACGGCGTACCACATAAAAGTAATGCATCAAGGACAGGGCTGCTCTTCTGTTACATCTTCTCGTCTACGACGGTCAATGAGGGGATTAAGGACTGGAAGCCAAGCTCTGTTCACACGTTTTGCTTCCTCCTTAAGATTGAAGCTGTTAGTATGCTTCAGGATTTCAATGGCCTCCCTTTGTAGCCTGGCATGATAAGACACCGTGGTGGACAGAACTTCAGTGTCTCCATATCTTATGTCGTGACCTGCGAGTAGGGAGTGTGCTGCAACAGTGGATTTATCTGTTTGTCCCAGCCGGCTGTGTCGTTCGTGTTCCTTGAGGCGAGTGGCAATACTTCTTTTCGTTGTTTCAATATATACTTGGCCACAATCACACGGGATTTTATAAACCCCTGCTGCGGTATGAGGATGTCGCTTATTTTTAGCGGACCTAAACATGTCCTTAATTTTTCTCGTAGACCTGTATATGGTCTTTATATCATGGGACTCAAGTAGTCTCCCTATTCTGTCCGTGACCTTTTTTATATATGGAAGGAAAGCTCTAGCCAGAAGAGCTGCCCTATCCTTGATGCATTACTTTTATGTGGTACGCCGTTGCTATGGTAGCCTCTATGTGTGGGTTGTTGACTATTTATATATCTTCTGTTTACTTGTTTTACCTCGCTTAATGTAACCTGTGAACATGCTGAACGCAGTTTTCAGCGAAACGTCAGGACGACAAAATGTCCTTAGAACACGGCCTATAAGCCCGCGAAACAGACATTCCTATTTCAATGCCGATCGTGAAAGTCTGAATTTTTACTTTCTTTCTTGACATTATTATGTCCTATTTAAACACAAATAGTGCTAAATGTTCCGGCACAACTCAACAAGATGACAGTGTTTCGCCCCGGTGTGCCATTGGGCTCCCCAGTTGGTTAAAGCACACCTCACCAAGACACTGTCTAGTACACACTGGGAAGGCCATTGCAAGACGTATCTGATACATGTGCATCCGCGTCACGAGCAAGCCAGTGCACTATGGGAGTCGAAACTCCATTCCAAAGCAATTGTAACCTTACCTTGGCATTGAATATACAATTTTCGTGTGAAAATATGCATTGTCCGTTGAGCCATAATATATTTAAACACAAATAGTGCTACATTGTATATTCAATGCCAAGGTAAGGTTACAATTGCTTTGGAATGGAGTTTCGACTCCCATAGTGCACTGGCTTGCTCGTGACGCGGATGCACATGTATCAGATACGTCTTGCAATGGCCTTCCCAGTGTGTACTAGACAGTGTCTTGGTGAGGTGTGCTTTAACCAACTGGGGAGCCCAATGGCACACCGGGGCGAAACACTGTCATCTTGTTGAGTTGTGCCGGAACATTTAGCACTATTTGTGTTTCAATATATTATGGCTCAACGGACAATGCATATTTTCTTACGAAAATTGTATATTATTATGTCCTACATCAAGTTATAAAAATTGATGCTCTGCACAAATAAGTTAAAGAATTTGACATATTTATCAACAAGTTCATTCATCCTTGCAGTGGCCTCCTGATTTGATTACATTTGTCTTCATTTTTTCCCTTTCGTGTTTTAGAAATTCACACTCATATAGGATGTGGTCCACACTTTGCGATTCTTCGCCACATCGGCACGTCATATGCTCTTGGATATTAAACCTATACAGATAGGTCCCTATTTCTCCATGTCCTGTCATCATAACCGTCATATTATTGTCCATATTTCAGCAGAATTGGAGCAAGTGTTTATCTACCCCTTGTATTTACTAACAAGGGGACAGCGTCTACTCATAATCACCGATTTCGTTAATATTTATGGAATATGCAGAGCTTGATCAGAAATGAAAGTGACACAAGTGGGAGCGCCAGATGGCCAAGTATTTAAAAAATAGCATTTTTGGCACTGGCCGGGCGAGGCTTGATCCACGTATGTTAGCGTCGTTTCCAGGCAGTGGTTGGCGCATCTAATAGAGTACAGAACGTTAATCTGAGGGTCGTGGGGTCGTGTCCCCATGTGAAAACGTTTTGCTTTGTTTAATTTTTAATTTTTATGATACTCACACTGCAAATTAACCGAAATAATACTCAATATATTGTATGTATTAACATTTCCATACATGTCATGAAACGGAAAGTCAAAGGAAAATTTTGGAATCCAAATACATTATTTTTTAAGTAATTTAGTATGTATACAAACGTTTTGGTAAATGAAAAATAAAATCCAAAAACTTTTCTTGCTTCTCAGAATAGACGAGGGAAACTGATTCCAAGTACTCGGAATGTTGACCTTGGAACTGTCTCTTTATGCACATCTGTTGACAACGTGCTGTGCTGTGCCTGGTGAAAATTTGGGTCCGCTAGCTCAACCCTTACAGACGCTATTAACCAGTAAACGCTTATCAGTCTTAGCTTCAATTCGTTACCTTTTACAAAAAGTACAAAAATCGCTACCAAATTGAAAGAACATTTTTGGGATTTTTTCATTACCAAAACGTTTGTATATCGTACATTCTACAATACTTATTAAAAATAATTAATAAGGTAATCCCCTTGGTTTAGTGTCCACAAATTAATTTGTGGTTGAAAATTGCGTTTATCTCCGATATTCCACTTGTATTAAAAAAATTGAAACTTAAAAACTGAAAGCCATATTACAATGTTCTTGGTAAAAGTGGATGTCTATTAGATTAAAGTATTTTCATAGAATATTTGGCAAAATTTGAATAAAAAATATAAGACCAGGAAGCTTTTGTTGAAAATAGGCTAGTGATCGTAAACTTTTGGTAGGGACTGTACGTGGCTCATGCTTCGCCCCACCCGCGTCAAAAATGCTATTCTTTTTCCTAAAGGAGCTCCCACTTCTATCATTTTCATTTCTGGCCAAACCCTGCATATACCATAAGTTTGGAGGAAATCAGTGATGACGAGTATGTGTGGTCCCCTTGTGAGTGTAAGATTTTATTCATACTTTACATTGCTCCTCGGAGTAAAAGACAAGTTATAGTACAGTAAAGTACTTAAAGAAACACTATATCAGGTATGTGAAAAATCATTAGCAGTCACGACACGCAGTAGCAAACCATGATGATGATGATGAAATGAATGGTATTGTCCTGAGCCGGCGTAGAAACTTCTACTTTGAGGTTTGAAGGCTGCTACCAAACCAAGTGCGCCAGTTAAACAGACGAAATTAAGGAATAATTAAGGCACAAGCTATTGCCAACTCTCCGATCAACAAGTAAAAGGATAGAGATTCGACACACTTTCATATTTATCTTGCCACGGTGGATGAGTGAATAGCGTGTCGGTCTACTAACCCCAAGATTGCAGGTTCGCCGTGGTAAGTGATTTTTGAAAGGCGGCAAAAATACGACACGCATGCCACACTATGTTGTCATGTCAAAGAACGCATTTGAATTCAGTAGGCCATGTTCATAATGGCAAAATTAATCTTGGGAGTTTCCGCCAACACAAAGTTCCTTATTTCTCTACTAGAAAGCGCTATAGTGTTCAAGGAGCTTAGGTATCTAACCTCCTTGACTTTCATAGTTCTTCAAGGAACAACGAAATTCTACATGCAAATTACAAAGCTTGCACCCGGCACCCGAGACCATACGATATTATTATTATTATTATTATTACTTTCATATTTTAGGTTAATGAACTATGTCATAATGTCAATTCATCTCAAATCGCTTGCGGTGAGATTGTGACAATACTAATCTAATAAGCTTTGGAGCCAGTACTTTTAACAAATGTTTATGTTTCGACAAACGTTGAGGTTTTTGCCGTGCCTGTTGCGAGGATTCGTCTAGGTGCACCAAATCAGCTTCATCAGCGGGAACTCGGTACACCCTGCCCGGACCTCCACTGGGGTAGTGCAAAAATAATTGCTGAAATAATGGTTTTGAATGCCAATGTGTCCTTTTTACGTTACTTGTTTTAACCTAAGAGGAGCAGTGGATGGCCTATGTTTCAGAAGAAACCTCCATTTAAGCACATCATTTTTTTTCAGTCGATAAACATGATTGTACTCAACTGTAATGGGTGTTTCCCCAATCCCTAAAAATATTTACATGAGATTATTAAATATTCTTGGATGGCCAGTTTCGATCGTCAAGCGATCATCATCAGATCCTTTACACTTAGGCTATTAAATCAATGGGTGATTTTATTAATGCAGCATTTAGACGTTTATTTCTTTTCAGGATGGGTCAGAGAAGGGATTTTGGAAGTAAATCTGCCGTGGACCTGGTGGTGAAAATGGGAACCACGACAACTATTATCAGGACGGCCTAGGTGGGATTCAAACCCATGCGCGTTAACGCTCTCGACCTCCGCGGCCAGTGATGGCATTTACAATATATAGTTGCAGTAGTTATTATCATCTAAGAATATGTATTGTAAATACTGTTAGCTATTTGTCTGATAATCTTTATTAGGGATTGGGATGGCGTTAGGTGCCCCGGAACTTGAAATAAGGTATTATCTTGGCATTTTCCTTGGACTACGTGTGGACAAACCAGGTTAGAACGTGCTCAAGAAAGGCACAGTTAGCGCAGGGATTTGAACCTACGATCTCAGGACTTGATGCATTTGCCCTCGCAGCCATGGTGCACGATTTAACAAGCACGTCCACGATATGGGACAAATATTAGCACTTACCATGGAATCACATCAGCCTTTCATTGGCTTCCCCAGCTTATGCTAGCCCAAGCGTTGCCAAACGTTTTGAGACAGTGAGCACCACACTTATGCCATACAAAGTACCCGAGTGCCATTAAATCGAGTATAATAACAATAATAATAATAATAATAATCTACCCATGAACACGCTACATGGATCTATATCAAGAGTTTCCTGTTTAAAATACTTAAGAGAAAGCATCCAACCTTCAGGCCAACATAGAAGCAAATCAAGAAGCAGTGAGAAAATTACGGAGAGCGTACTGGCTTACCTGGAATCATTACAACAAGAAATTGATCTCTGTTAATGCAAAACTAAGACACTACTAAACAGTAGTTCTTCCTGAAGCACTTTATGCCGCAGAAACAACACTAATTCATGGTCACCCAATAATAATAATAATAATAATAATATCGTATGGTCTCGGGTGCCGGGTGCAAGCTTTGTAATTTGACACCCAGAGGGTAGCTTGCATGTCGAATTTCGTTGTTCCTTGAATCACTATGAAAGTCAAGGAGGTTCGATACCTAAGCTCCTTGAACACTATAGTGCTTTCTAGTAGAGAAATGAGGAACTTTGTGTTGGCGGAAACTCCCGAGATTAATTTTGCCATTACGAACACTGCCAACTGAATTCAAAAGGGTTCTTTGACATGCCAACATCGTATGACATGCGTGTCGTATTTTTGCCACCTTTCAAAAATCACTTACCACGGCCAGGAGCGAACCTGCAATCTGGGGGTTAGTAGACCGACACGCTATCCACTCACCCACCGTGGCAAGCTACTCAAAAATTAAAGAAATAGAAAAACAAGAACGTAAAATCCTCCGAAAATATTTTGGACCAGTGAATAAAGAGGGAGTATGGATTAAGAGACCATCATCAGAAATGTATAAAACCATAGAAACTATCACCGACACTTTCAGAAAGAGACGAGCTAAATTTTTTGGTCACATAGGCTATACAGAATGGACCAGCACAGAATCACAAAACAAATTTTTAACCTCAGCCTCAACAATAAAAAAAAGTCCAAATGGATACAGGAAACTGAAGAAGACCTCAAGCAGCTAAACATCACGATGCGCGACATGAATGATCGGGTTAAGTTTAGAAAAGCTTGCCACGGCGGGTGAGTGGTTAACGTGTCGGTCTACTCACCCCAAGCTTGCAGGTACGCTCCTGGCCGTTGTAAGTGATTTTTGAAAAGCGGCAAAAATGACGACCGGCATGTTATACGATGTTGGCATATCAAAGAACCCATTTGAATTCAGTAGGCCGTGTTTACATTGGCAAAATTAATCTCGGGAGTTTCCGCCAACACAAAGTTCCTCATTTCTCTACTAGAAAGCGCTATAGTGCTCAAGGAGCTTAGATATCTAACCTCCTTGACTTTCATAGTGCTTCAAGGAACAACGAAATTCGACATGCAAACTACCTTCTGGGTGCCAATTAACAAAGTGTGCACCCGGCATCCAAGACCATACGATATTATTATTATTATTATTATTATTATTATTATTATTATTATTATTATTATTATTATTATTATTTAGCTTAGAAAAAATCATGAAACATACATTTGATAAAGAAGTGCTACCAAAGATTCCAGGAAAAAAGTGGACCGACGAACGGAAGAAAGAACATAGTACACGATTGAAGAGGATATGGGAAGAACTTCGCCGCAAGACTGGGTTGCCATGAAAATTGTTCAATTTCACACGCTCTCTTAAAATGGAATGTACGATAGTAATACAGTAATAAATCAACAAGGATGCTTCTCTCATTACTTTTCCTACCTCTCTATGACTCGGAGGTGCAAAATAGCTAGGGTTTCACTGCTCACCAGGTACGCGGTAATTGCTTGTATGACTCATGCCGGTATATATACTTGTGGACAGTCGAGTCAAAACAGCATCCTTGGTGTTACTCATAAAACAAGGATGATGATGATGATGATGATGATAATTGTTGTTTTAAGGGGCCTAACATCTAGGTTATCGGCCCCTAATGGTTTGGATGATCGTGAAGATGAAAATGAAATGCAAACTTAAAACTAAAACTAACTACTAACTTACATACTAGAAGAAGAAATGGAAAACAAAAGGAGAATAAGGCAAATAAAGGACAGGAGGAAAAGAAATGCCCTCAACCCTCGAAGAATGCGGATTGAGGGACTTGGAAGGAAGGAGAGCCATGAAAGGCAGATAGGAAAGTGAAAGAGGAGAGGGTCTACCCCACAGGTAAGGGACAAAAGGGGAAAACGGACCCAGCTCAGGAATCCCTCGGGGTCGCCAACTCCCGAACTCATCAGCCGTGAGCCCCTGAGGGTGTAGCATTATCTAGGGTGCATCAAAAGTGGTGGGGCTACATACACCCGGCCTCCTTGTGGGCCTTGAGCAGAAGGCAGGAGATAACATGAAAAGAAAAAAGTCCTCTCGGCACGCCGGAAGGCGGAGGTAGATTTCACCGGACAAACTTGGGGATAGGCGAAAATAGGCAGAATATGCAGGTTTTCGTAGAACGATCAGACCTCATTTATTGCGAGAAGGTATTTTATAATTGGAGCTTAATTAACTTTGTTTTTCGTCATTTTATGCTTATTTTAAACATTTTATTGTCTTATGGGAACGGTAACCTTCTTGTCATTTGGGGTCCATTTTTATACTTGTGGTCACACTGTCCTTATGCAAGGTTTCGACACTGATGTGTAACTATGTAACGGTCTGTTACTTCTTCACGCAAAATTATATCTCCCGCAGAGATTTTGGTTGGTTCCTCGGTTTAGGGGCTGCGACAACGCGGTCATGTAACCCCGTGTACTTAGGGATGGCTGTATTAGTCTGTAATTCAGGTAAGGACTGCAGACGGTCAATTTCAAGCAGTAGTTCCTAATGTTGCTATCAGGTACTACCGTTAACGACACCTACCTGTGAACTTGGCTACTAGATGCCACCGCAGCCAGCAACTCGCAACGAACGTTGGAATTTCCCCTCCAAAGGAAAGCATACTGAGGGATTTTTAGCGCTCTTAGAAAATCCGACGACTTCGGCCGGCTTTGAACTCGCGACCTTGGGCATAGACATTCAGCATGCTTGTTACCAGTTACGTCACCGAAGCCGCTTCACACTTAGTCAGATGGAATTCTGAATATGATCTCGTGCAAGTGCATTATCTTGGCAACGTCTGATGGCTCATCCCTCATCAATTTAGTAGTGTTGCCATGGCAAGCACTGATAGCTCTTGGCATTTTCTTATAATTCCGAAATCATTTTTCTCATCCCTTGGCATAATGGTGGATCATATCAAAAATTCTTTAAGACAAAATTTTAGGTAATTATTAGGGGAATATTGTCCATTTTGTACGGTTTTGAGATTGTGCCTATTAAGAGAGATATGATTAATGTTTCCCGAAAAACCCACTTTTTCCCACCCCTTTGGTCAATGGTTGGTGCTATAAAAAATACTCTTCAAACATAAATTTTTGGGCTTTATCCGACACATAGTATGAACGTTGAACGGATTCGATATTTCACATATTAAGAGAGTTATAGCAATATTTCACTTTTTCGAAAAAAAAAAACCCCATTTTCACCCCCTTTGACCGATTTAGCCCATTAACGAACTCGACCGAGATTTTATAGGTATACATATTCGGTAAAATATTCAAAGTGATTGGTGCAAAATTACGGCAGTTATCGTGTCCACAAGAAACTGATATGAATATATATAAATACACATATACATACATAAATTATATATAAACTTTTGAACTGACGGTGGTTTTGGGGTCTGGGGGATGTGAAACGCAAAGATATGTCGAAATTTTCCGGAAGTCGAAACATGGTAGCCTACCCATTGCAATAGTTAATAATAATAAAATCTACCTCTGGTTGGTTCCTCAGTTTAGGGGCTGCGACAACGTGGTCATCTAACCCCGTGTACTTTGGGTGAGTGTAGAATCTGTCTGATAAACTGTGTGAATTGTAATGGATGTATTAGTCTGTAATTCAGGTAAGGACTGCAGACGGTCAATTTCAAGCAGTAGTTCCTAATGTTGCTACCAGGTACTACCGTCAATGACACATAGCTGTGAACTTGGCTACTAGATGCCACCCCAACCAGCAACTCGTAACGAACGTTGGTACTTCCCCTCCAAAGGAAAGCATACTGAGGGATTTTAGCGCTCTTAGAAAATCCGACGACTTCGGCCGGCTTTGAAACCGCGACCTTGGGCATAGACATTCTGCATGCTACCAGTTACGTCACCGAAGCCGCTTCCCACTTAGTCAGATGTCAAAGTCAACCCCTGGCACCATCCAGCCCATGACGGGCTAAGGCCGACCAAGCGACCGCTGCCCAGCCATTTGGCCTGCAGATATTGGGGTGACGCGTGATCAGCGCGTCGGGTCCCCTCGGCCGTTAATATTGGTATTCGTGATCGGGGTGCTGTCTCACTCTCAGACATCTACTCAATTGTCCTCACGAGGCTGAGTGCACCCCGTTCCAACCCTCACGTCAGTTTTAAAATCCCTGACGGAGCCGGGGATCGAACCCGGGGACTCCGGGTGAGAGGCAGGCGCGCTACCCCAACACCACGGGGCCGGCTTAGTCAGATGGAAATACTGAATCTGATCTCGTGCAAGTGCGCTGTCATGGCAACGGCTCATCCCTCATCAATTTAGTAGTGTTGCCATGGCAACCACTGGTAGCCCTTGGCATTTTCTTATAATTCCGAAATCATTTTTCTCATCCCTTGGCGTAATGGTGGGTCATATCAAAAATTCTTTCAGACAAAAGTTTTAGGTAATTATTAGGGGAATATTGTCCATTTTGTACGGTTTTGATATTGTGCCTATTAAGAGAGATATGATTAATGTTTCCCGAAAAACCCACTTTTTTCCACCCCTTTGGTCAATGGTTGGTGCTATCAAAAAACTTATTTGACATAAATTGTTGGCACTTATCCGACACATATTATGAACTTTGAATGGATTCGATATTTCACGTATTAAGAGAGTTATAGCGAAATGTCAATTTTTCGAAAAAAGCCCCCCATTTTCACCCCCTTCGACCGATTTTGCCCATTAACGAACTCGACCGAGATTTTATAGGGATACATATTATGTAAAAAATTCAAAGTGATTGGTGCACAATTACGGCAGTTATCGTGTCCACAAGAAACTGATATACATATATATATATATATACATATATATATATACATAAATTATATATAAACTTTTGAACTGACGGTGGTTTTGGGGTCTGGGGGATGTGAAACGCGAAGATATGTCGAAATTTTCCGGAAGTCGAAACATGGGACCCATTGCAATAGTTAGCTTTCTAATGAAATCTACCTAAAAGAAGGCTGACCCTTCGCAGAGGGAGGGAATCAGAAAAGATGAGACAAGGGCCAATTAAGGCGGGAAAGTGAAAGACTCCCTAGGCCTCGTATACCCTAATACCGTCGGTGTCGGAAAAGAACAACAGTTGACTAAGGGAGGTTGTCAGGAAAGAAGACGGAGAGGAGCCCGGCACAAGTAAGTGGAAGCAATGCCGGACTCAGCTGGGGTCCTGTGGTCGCCAACCCACGTCCCACTAGATGTGAGCCCCTGGGGGATAAAACAAGGATGTCCAATTAGTTTTACTGTAGATTAAAAATACTATTTCACAAAATAATAACATTTCTAACTATCTAAACATGTAATGGAAATACGATTATACTGGTTCATGCAACAGACTTAGAAATGTAGAATGGTTCTCAAGGAAGCTTGTGCTCGCGAGCACTTTTTGGCTCGTATGGCGAGAGCACCAAATATCATTTTAAGAGCTCTGTGATGTTCGCAAGCACCAGGTTGAGAATGGCTTGGTGAGGTGTACTACACCAACTGTAGAGCCCAATGGTACACCGGGACGAAACGCTGCCGGGATTGATTGATGAACTTGAACACAGTAGGTTCATTTGTAAATTGAATTCGTATAAGGAGAGTTTTCACGATTTTCAACTATCTAAAATTGAATCATAACACAGTGTGAAATGATCTGCGATACAATTACGTGGCCGTGAACTCTTTTATGGTATTTCTACTATGTAATTCTTCTGATAGACCATGACAGACACTTAGCACAGGAACACACCATGTTGAATTTCTCCCCATAATCGCTTGTAAGTCGCCCAGACAAACGTATGTTCCATAAAACTAAACGGTATCACTGCCCTGATAAGAGTTAAGCTCAAACCTGGCATTCAACATTTCCTGAGGCATTAAGTGTTGAAAGAAGCAGCTGTGCACATATTGCTATGTGTATGATAAATTGTACTGTGAAGTGACGTTAATATTTAATATGGAGGTAATATTGTGCAATGTTATGGCTTTTGGCAGACATTCCATGCTTACTTCCGCTCTTTTATTGAGCCGCAGTGATGGGAGCACAGCTACATAGCTGCAATTTCCTCGCCTTTTCCGATATGTTCGCAAGCATGTCACTCGTAATACTAGAGTAACATTTTATTTTGCAAATTTTATAATATCATATGAAACCTTTAAACAATAATGTCATTTTATAATTCTTGTTTCTTTAGGGGCAGTGCGACATCGTGGCCATGTGGCCATGTGTACTTGGGTGTGTGTTGAGGAACAAATGAATACGTATTAATACGAGTGAGATTGGAGAGATGTTTGTGGCGACTAGTCTACTAATGAAGAGAAGAGACAGATTGGTAGGTCACATACTAAGACACCCAGGAATAGCAAATTTAGTTATTGAAGGAAGGGTCGAGGACAAAAATGGAAGGGGCAGTCCAAGGTTACAATATGTTGAACAGATTACCTCGGATGTAGGGTTTGGTAGCTATATAGAGATGAGATGATTAGCTCAGGGCAGGGAGGTATCGAGAGCTGCATCAAACCACTCAAAAAGACTGATGACTCAAACAACAACAACAGTGCCGTAATCTTGTGTCTTTTAATCTCCTGGCACGTTTAAGACCCCTTCCTGTGCAGATCGGCGAGGCAACTGCATGCAAGGAAGGAAAGAAGGAAGGATTGAAGAAAGAATGTAAGGGAGGAAGGAAGTCAGCAAGAAAGGATGGAAGAAAGAGTATAAGGGAGAAGGGAGGATGGGAAGAAGGAAGGAAGAAACGAAGGAAGGAATTAGTTAGTTCGTTATTGTTGTTTTAATGGGCGGAACTACGAGGTCATCTGCCCTAAAGGAAGGAGGGAAGTTTATAGATTTACAGACCGTAACTCTCGCGAGCGTAAGGAATGGGACCTCCTTTTTACGTGGAGCTTGAAAATTCAACATGCACTAACCGGGAATAGAACCCGTTCGACTTGATGGAAAGCAAGAAGCTTGACTGCTATCCCATCACGCTCTTATCTGGCAACGATAAATCCCCAGCAGGTGCACGATAAATAAAACCATATTATTAGCTAATCGATTAGCTAATTAATTAGTTGTCCAGTTATTTTCAAATGTTAATATTCGCAACTATTTATGAAGACTTGACAGCTTTCATATTGAAATCCATTTAATTATGTACAAATGAACGTATGCCTAGTACTAATAATGCATGGACACCATAGTGTATTTATTAATGCCATAATATTGAACCATGACATTAATAAAAGCATATAACTTTATGATTGGCTATTGAATAGGAAACATATTAAACATTAACACTTGTCGACGAGGTACACTTTTCTCCTTTTAACTACGTCAGATATCCTAGAGGATGTTTAAAAAATAATTTTCAGGGTAAAATATATCCATTTAAATCAGAAATGACATTCGTCATAGGCGCTTTGTTACGGAGTTCACGAACGTTATTGTATCGGAAGCCATTTTTCCGTGGTGCCTTAGTGATCAATATTTAATCCTTTTCAGTCGGTCAACTCGATTGTACCCAATAATGGGTGTTTCCCTAAACCAGACAAAAGTTCATCATCATCATCATCATCATCATCATCTTTACTAAAGCTGCAGCCACATTTGACGGTTTTCTGCTAGTCTCTTCATGCTGCCGTAAGAACCACATGCCAGTTCTACAATGGAGATCATGATGTACGACATCCTTGGACGTCCCCTTGGTTTCTTTCCCAATACTTTGTCCTCGATAATGGTTTGTAGAAGAGAGTCGTGCCTGAGTATATGTCCAAGATACTTGCTTTTAAAGAAAGCTTTCCAGTCGGTCAACACAAATTGTGTCCAGTTACATTAGGTGGGAAAACAAGTATTTATATAGCCTAACCTGAAATAAATATTACATGAGATATTTATCACAAAATAACACGCCTTTATGTGCAAAAATGGGGGAGGGGTACGTAAATGGATGGCATGCTACGATCGTCAAACTATCATCTCCGTTCCTGCTCACTAAGACTTAATTAATTACGATGTTTTTGTATTAACCTTACAAGCCTCCGTGACTTAGGCGGCAACACGCCGGCCTCTCACCGCTGGGTCCGTGGTTCAAATCCCGGTCACTCCATGTGAGATCTGTGCTGGACAAAACGGAGGCAGACAGGTTTTTCTCCGGGTACTCCGGTTTTCCCTGTCAAAATTTCATTCCAGCAACACTCTCCACTATCATTTCATTTCATCTGTCATTCATTTAATCATTGCTCCAGAGGAGTGTGTCAGGCCTCGGCAGCCGGCACAGTTCATATCCTCGCCGCTAGATGGGGGCTTCATTCATTCCATTCCTGACCCGGTCGGAGACTGGAAGCAGGCTGTGGATTTTCATTTCATGTATTAACCTTATACCCAAATATCTATCTATATATCTATACTGGAGCCTCCGTGGCTTAGGCGGCAGCACGCCGGCCTCTCACCGCTGAGTCCGTGGTTCAAATCCCGGTCACTCCATGTGAGATCTGTGCTGGACAAAACGGAGGCAGACAGGTTTTTCTCCGGGTACTCCGGTTTTCCCTGTCAAAATTTCATTCCAGCAACACTCTCCACTATCATTTCATTTCATCTGTCATTCATTTAATCATTGCCCCAGAGGAGTGCGTCAGGCCTCGGCAGCCGGCACAGTTCATATCCTCGCCGCTAGATAGGGGCTTCATTCATTCCCTTCCTGACCCGGTCGGAGACTGGAAGCAGGCTGTGGATTTTCATTTTCATATCTATACTAATATAATAAAGCTGAAGAGTTTGTATGTTTGTGTGTTTAATCGTGCTAATCTCTGGAACTTCCAGTAGGATTCGAAAAAATATTTTTGTATATGATAGCCTGATTCAAGAGAAATAGTTTAGGCTATATAGCATTAGGCTACATCTCTCAGGTAACCTTAAAGATTGATTTTTGTTCAGTAAGTCGGAAGAACAAGCCCTCCATAACAGCTTCAATAATATTGAAGCCTATTGTTGCCTGGCAATGCGGGCTGCATCACGTCGCCCCTACCAGTGGTCTGGTGCAGAATTGCGAGCTGCTTATAAATTGCAGTCACGGTGAGTAATTAGTGCAAAAAGATTTCTTAGGCCCCTTAAAACAGTTATCATCATGACAATGGTATGCCTCTGTATAAGGGCGATGGTGTTGGTGCAGTATACTGAGGTTATCAGCTGCAATAAGCGTTGGTGCTTTCCGATCCTTATCCTTGAATGCTCCAGTTCTGTAGTTGTATTTATTATCAGCCATAAAATAAATAAATAAATCCACTGCTAGTACTGTTTAGAATTTAAATGTTTGTAAAATCTTGTGTAATATGTCAATCTTATTTACAGATGTTATTGCTCATTCGGTTTGAAGCACTTCTATAGTTGTTGCGTTATTATTAATGTTGTTTAAGTTAATCTGTGATTTATTGAATGACTATTGTGACCACCTTCAGGAATGATGGAGTCTATACTATTTTGTTACTTATAATTAGGGGCTTTTTTTTTGTAATAGCGATACGCACGAAATTTTTTCATATCTTCATTCTTGCCTATATATGACCTTCTAGGTACTTCTAGTACCATATTTTAGCAAAATGAACTCGCGAAATATCACGAAATCTGATTTATTGCGCGAATTGCGGAAATGATCACGAAATGTACTCCACTTGGTACGAAAAATGCTAAGTATCATCGAAAAAGCTCTCCAATAAAGTTTAAATGCGTCTAGGGATCTGACCGTCGTGGTTTCCTTCTCATTTGATTGATAGTGTTGCATATTCTCTACACAAATGCCCACAAAGACGGAAGTATGTGTAATCAGTTCCACGATCTCTAAGGCTATCGATGAAAATCGATATCTCCTATCGATTACATCAAATGGCGTTGTGGTCGTAGATACACGAGTATGAGTTCGCGACTGATAAAACTTTACCGGCAAACATCCAGCATTTAAGTATAACAATGCAGAAAACTAAAGTCACAACAGTTTTCTCGAGGGTCGTGGAATACAACAGTGAGGGGTTCTACGTATTTTACGCTGCAAGAAAGATTCTAATGTGTAATTACTGCAATGTTCGTATTCAGTGGGAACGAAAAGACACGTATGATGAACACTGCGGGGATTCAGAAATGCATAAAAACGAGAAGAAAGAAGCAAACGAACATCATTATAAACGGCAAATAACAATCGGCGATAACAAGGATACATTAAAAGAGTGCTCTTTAAAACGCCTTATCACAAAATTTGTTAGATTTACCCCATACTATAAGGAAGATTTCAGAAGAAACATCTATCATTATGACAATTTATTTCGCGAAATACCCACGGAAATATTGTCAGTTTTAACGCCGAAATCAACAGTTTTATTTCTCCGAAAAATAAGGTAAACTTATGATTCTAATTCAACCATTCCTATTAAAATTGTTGATCTACTGCAATGTGACATTACATGAGATATTATCACTTCGGTGGCGTAGTCGGTAGCAAGCTGAACTGCTATGCACAAGATCGCGGGTTCAAACCTGGCCGAAGTAGTCGAATTGTTAAGAGCAATAATATTCTTCGGTATCCCTGCCTTCGGAGAGGAAGTAAAGCCGGGTCCCATGTCAAAGCAACCACCACTACAATTGGCAGTGTGAAGCAAAATGTGTAGGTTATTTGGTTAGAAACGCTCTATCAATTTCCATCGTTCACCGCTAGGTGTCAGTGACAGTGATATCTGGTTGCTAAAGTTGGAACTACTTCAAACTGAACTTGCTGGGAGCCTTTGGGCGTTCAATTGAAATACCTTGCCATGGCCATTGTCTGCAATTCATTGCATATACTGCAATGCGATAATCATGTTAACTTGGTGAGTACAGAAATTATACAATACACTAGAGTAGAATAAAGTTATGTAAACTCAAAGTTCTTCTAATTTATATGTTGTCATAGAAGAATAATTACTTCTGTAGCAAAATGGAGCTTGTAAAAAATACTTAATCCATATTTATCCTATAGTATTCGCGTGGTGCTTACTGTCTGTATGCCCCTTACTATTCCCGTTTCCTACGGATCGGGGATGATATACGATGAAAGTCTATGTGGCGGATGGTTTTCAAGGTTAGATGCCCTTCCTGACACCAACTTCATGTAAGGAGTTAATCAGAGATGAAATGAGTGAAAATAAATGGAACTGGACAAGGAGTTCAAAAGGAGCGGCCGTGGCCTGTCAGAAGGTACCGTCCCAGCATTTGCCTGGAGTTGAAAATGGGAAACCATGGAAAACCATCTCAGGGACGGTCTACCGAGTCCGCAGACAGGTTGGCCCCATGGCCTAGCGCTATGCGTTAGCGACCTTAGCTACCGCTGTCGGTAACGCCTGTAACTAGGCAGACAGACCACAAATATACACGCGGCCACAGCCACTAAGTGATGACGAGGGCCCGGATGTTGATGCCGTAAAAAGTTTAAAAAATGCACTTAAAATTTTCAAAAATGACTGTAATAAATGACCTAACAATTCGAAAAATGCACTCTAAAATGGAGAAAATGATCTTATAATAATAAACTCCCCAATATTTCAAAAATTCCAAAAATTCACTATAAAATGGAGAAAATTATCTAATAATAATAAACTCACCAATATTCAAAAATGACATCTTAAGCTCAAACTGAAAAGTCAATCAAAATAGATTTATAGCACTTAACAAAAGGTTTATGTTCACTTTAGTCTGAGTTGCAGTGCACTACGAATGTCATTCTGATCTTGCCAATTGTCAATGATCTGCGTTTTCAGCCAACAAGTTTTTATGTCTCAAAAAGCTGTGTTCAACATCAACTGATGTGATCGGAGCGGACTTGAAGTGAGGAAGGTCGTTTGCTGCTAACTCTGAGAGACGCAACTCCCTCATATAGAGCTGTGGCATGACTAAATTGGAAAAAAATAACCTTAAAAAGCCGATTTCCCTAAAATATGACCCAAAAAATCTACCAAACTTAAAAATATTCTCTTAAAATGGAAAAATAGCACAAAAAAAATACAAAAGGATGCAAAATAAAAATGACATATTTGAAGACGGGGTGACCCGTCCGGAGTTTCTATATACTTTAGCATTGTTTTAGACAACTCACTAAAAAGATGACATGTCATCAACATCCGGGTCCCAGTGATGACATAAGAAAGGAAGGAAGGAAGCTTGTAGTTTAACGTGACCGTTAATCTCGAGATCATGAGCCACGGGACCTCCTTTTTACGTGGAATCCGAACCACAGGACATGGCATTTCACATCGAAAATCTCACATGCATTGACCGGGAATCGAACCCGGACCGCCTTGGTGAGAGGCATTCAGCTAGACCGCTGAGCCACCACGCCCCCGATGACATAAGACAAGACTTCTCCACGAATATAGTCTAAAAGTTACTAACTTTAGACATTAAAGACCAAGACCAAGTTGGCAACAGTGGGTGGGATAGTCCGTCTTTTGTGATCATTGCTCTGAAGGAGGTAGCTTATTATTTGTGGTTAGCTTATTTGCCCTTGGGAAAGCTTGTGCGAGCATTACCAAGCATGACTCGCTGAATGAGAGGTGGAATCGCAACCTGTCTTTGACTTGTCAACGTACAATGCGTGTACATCTGGTGGGCGGAAACTTCGTGATAAAGTATTAACGTCAAATTAAGAGGACTGACATTTCATTGCTTTTGTGGGTGATAACTACTAGTATGTGGTTGCTATCATTGTCTATCGAAATGACTCAACGTCCTACCTTCTTAAGATTTAATTTGACAGTAGATCACAAAATATTCCAAGATGGATGAACGGAAATTGTATTAGTTTTCTATTACTAGGCATTGCAGAGTTTCATACGATACATTTATGGAATATTTAAGTTTGAAACCGATATTACCTGATGGGCTTAGGCGGCAGCACGCCGGCCTCTCACCGCTGGGTCCGTGGTTCAAATCCCGGTCACTCCATGTGAGATCTGTGCTGGACAGAACGGAGGCAGACAGGTTTTTCTCCGGGTACTCCGGTTTTCCCTGTCAAAATTTCATTCCAGCAACACTCTCCACTATCATTTCATTTCATCTGTCATTCATTTAATCATTGCCCCAGAGGAGTGCGTCAGGCCTCGGCAGCCGGCACGGTTCATATCCTCGACGCTAGATGGGGGCTTCATTCATTCCATTCCTGACCCGGTCGGAGACTGGAAGCAGGCTGTGGATTTTCATTTTCATTACCTGATGATAGCGATGAGCTGCATAATCCCCATCTGCCCATACACCAGGACTGTGATTTTCAGAAAATGGTGAGATTCAAATCCAGAAATCCTCCATGGAAGTGGGGAAAAAAGCTCATTTCATCGCAATTCGCGGTTGACAAGAAGAATGGACTGCATCAAATCCAGACCATCTGGGTTTAATCAGTGTTCCCGGAAGTGAACCGCCTGGTTTGAGCTTACCTAGAATGGTATGGACATCCCTGAACAAGCTCCACATAAATCACGGATAATGCAATTTCAGGCTACTACTGAGCTCCCAAGATCAAGTGCGCAGCTAGTTGCCGGGATCTGTACATGTGAAACTTAACTAACAAAGACTCACAATCAAGTTCCAATGTGTACCGACCATCAAAACTGGTTATACAACCGCATGTTCGATCAAAAATCAGAAATGGCTATCCCAGTGAATGTATTAATCTCGTGTATAATTTCTTCTGAAAAGGATGTGTAAGATGGTATGCACCTCTCTATGCATAATTACATGTGATGATGGCCTCCTCCCTTGTAAAATTCCAATCCGGAGGTAAACTAGTCCCCCGTTCAGATCTCAGGGTAGGGACTACCCGAGAGGGGGTTAACATCACAGAAGTGACAAAAAGGAAATCTGACATTCTACGGATCGGAGCGTGGAATGTTAGAAGTCTGCTAGGAAGTGGAAGGTTAGAAAACTTAGAAAGGGAAATGGAGAGGTTGAGGTTGGATTTGGTTGGGATTAGTGAAATGCGCTGGCAGGAAGAACAGGACTTTTGGTCAGGACACTATAGGGTCATTAGCACTAAATCAAACAATGGTCAAGCAGGGGTTGGTCTCATATTGAGTAGGAAACATGGACAGCGGGTGGAATATTATGAGCAATATAGTGAACGGATTATTGTAGCAAAAATCAATACTAAACCTACGTGCACCACAGTGGTACAAGTCTATATGCCTACCAGTCAAGCTGATGATGAAGATGTTGAAAAGGTCTACGAAGAAATAGATGAAATTCTGAGGTATATCAAGGGTGATGAAAATGTTATAGTAATGGGAGATTGGAATGCTGTGGTAGGAAAAGGGAGAGAAGGGAAGATAGTAGGAAATTTCGGATTAGGTGAAAGGAATGATCGAAGAAGCAGGCCGATGGAATTCTGCACCGAGAGCTAGTCATAGCTAACACCTTATTCAATAACCACAATAGAATAATATACACATGGATGAGACCAGGAGATACATGACGTTACCAAATCGACTTCATTATAGTCAAGCAGAGGTTTCGAAACCAGATTTTGGATTGTAAAACATATCCTGGTGCTGACATAAACTCTGAGCACAATCTGGTTGTTATGAAATGCAGATTGAAGCTGAAGAAACTGAAGAAAAGTCAAAAGCCAAAAAGGTGGGCAATAGACAGACTGAAAGTAAAGGATGTAAACGAAAGATTCAAGATGAGTATAGAGGAAGGACTAATGAATAACCCTAAACAAACTTCAATTGCAGACGAATGGGCACTTTTGAAGAATGAAATAACGAAATCCGCAGAAGAAAACACTGGTAGGAAAGAAAGAATAGGTAGAAAACCATGGATCACTCAGGATCTACTGGAATTGATGGATGAAAGGCGGAAACACAAGAATGTAAGAGATGAAAAGGGGAAAGCAGAATACAGACGTCTGAGAAATGAGGTTAACAAGAAGTGCAAGGAAGCGAAAGAAGAATGGATGAAAGAGAAATGTGCAGGTATAGAAAATTGTCTGAATTTAGGAAAAGTAGACACAGCTTATCGAAGGATTAAGAATACTTTTTTGGAAACGAAGACTAAGTGCTGTAATATTAAGGACACAAATGGAAAGCCTCTAACAAATAGGGAAGAAAAGGTTGAGAGATGTAAGGCTTACATAGAGTGTTTGTAAAAGGGAAAGGAGATTGAGAATCATGTGATGGAAAGGGAGGATAAATTGATGAGGATGCAAAAGGAGATTTAATATTATGATCATAATTTGACAGAGCATTGGAGGACTTAAGCAGGAGCAAAGCACCAGGCATAGATGATATACCGATTGAGTTGCTACGCTGCATAGGAGATGAAGGTCTGATCAGGTTATTTCACTTGGTGTGTAGGATTTATGAGACAGGTGAGGTATCCCCTGATTTCAAGAAGAATGTTATCATCCCTATACCAAAGAAAGTGGGAGCTTCAGATGTGAAGATTACCGTACACTCAGCTTGATTACTCATGCTTCAAAGATCATGTCTAGAATAATTAAGAAGAGGATGGAAAGCCAGATAGAAACAGAGTTGGGTGAAGATCAGTTTGGTTTCAGGAGAAATGTAGGAAGAAGGGAAGCTGTACTAAGTCTTAGGCTGATTTTGGAAGGTAGAATAAGGATAGATAAGAGAACGTTCATGGCATTTGTAGACTTAGAAAAGGCTTTTGATAACGTTGATTGGACTAAATTGTTTGACATTTTGAAATCGATTGGAATAAAGTACAGGGATAGGAGGGTGATATACAATCTATATAGAAACCAGACAGCAGTCATTCGAGTTGAAGGACATGAGAGAAAAGCTGGTATTCAGAAAGGCGTAAGGCAAGGCTGCAACTTATCACCCATACTTTTCAATCTTTACATTGAACAAGCAATGAAGAAAATTGGGGACAAATTAAAAGTGGGAGTGAAGATTCAAGGAGAAATAATTTCAACTCTGAGGTTTTCCGATGACATAGTCATCTTGGCCGACACGCCCGAGGATTTGAATGAGTTTTTGAATGGTATGGACTCCGTCTTGAGAAAAGAATTCATGATGAAAATTAATAAATATAAAACAAAAATACTGGAATGCAGCCGAAATAAATCAGAAACCTCTATGGACATCAAATTGGCAGGTGAAAAGCTGAAGGAAGTAGGAGACATCTGTTACTTAGGAAGCAAAATAACCAGTGATGGACGAAGCAAAGAGGATATAAAAAGTAGGTTGGCTCAGGCAAGGAAAGCATTTCTACAACAAAGGAATCTGTTGACATCGAATATAGATTTAGGTATTAGGAAGTCATTTTTGAAAGCCTTTGTCTGCAGCGTGGCGCTCTATGGAAATGAAACTTGGTCTATTGGTGTAGTAGAAAAGAGGAGAATTGAAGCATTTGAAATGTGGTGTTACAGGAGAATTCTGAAGATCAGATGGGTAGATTGGGTTACAAACGAAGAGGTATTACGACGAGTGGGAGAGGAGAGATGTTTCTGGCGACTCCTAATGAAGAGTAGAGATAGGTTGGTAGGACACATACTAAGACACCCAGGAATAGCATGCTTAGTTATGGAAGGAAGGGTCGAGGACAAGAACTGTAGGGGTACACCAAGGTTAGAATATGTTAAACAGATTGCCTCGGATGTTGGGATGTAGAGATGAAACGATTAACTCAGGACAGAGAGGCATGGAGCGCTGCATCAAACCAGTCAAAAGACTGAAGACTCAAACAACAACAAGATGCTAAAAATATTGAACTAATCCTTAGAAAACTTTTAACTAAAAATCAACACAAAGAAAACAAAATTAATGGTAGTTGATAAAAAGGAGCATACAACTAGAACAAACATAAAAGTTAATAACACTGCATTTGAACAAAACACAGAATTCCCATATTTGAGTAGTGTGATAACCTCTAATAACAAGTGCCTGTCAGAAGTCAAGAAAAGAATAGTGGTAGCAAAACAAGCCTTCCGAAATAAAAAGAACTTATTGCTAAATAATCACCTCAGTTTGAGGACTAGAAAGTCATTTCTCAAGACCTTTGTTTGGAGTGTCTTACTGTATGGATGCGAAACCTGGACATTAAAACTGGAGGAAACAAAACCTAAGGCTACAGATATGTGGATTTGGAAAATGATGACAAGAAGAACTAGTATGGACAGGAAAACAAATGATCTTGTTCTGCATGACGTGAAGGAGGATCGATGTTTATTATTAGAACTAGGCAACTGAAATATGGCTTCTATTACTTCAATTTATAAGATATGATTGTTGGAAAGCCTAAGTTGGCAGCACCGATCATGACCTGTACATACAGGACGAGTAATTATATCCAAAGAAAAGAAATCACTTTCGCTTCTCTTCATTTCTGAGAGTAATTAAAGTCTTATTACACAATAAGCTACGTGAAAGGTTTTAATAAAATACATAAAAAAGGTTACTTTGAAAAAGAACGTGAATGTGTGTCTTTGACCCTTAGCATATGGCACAAGACTTGCTTTCACCTGGTTGATACCACCTCACTACAGCAGAGCTCATCACTTTCTCTGCGCCTCATCCCTATGACAGGAAGACTCATTCTCTGACTGTGATTAACGTAAAGGAAACCCGGTGTGGTGTGGTGTGGTGTAGTGTGGTGTGGTGGCGGAAGTGCACATCATGTCGGTCGTTACCGGTTCAGAATACGTGCACTTCAATGTTTAATATACCCGCTGTCTTCCACCGAGAGCCCTGCATTATTTAGGAGGCCGCGAGATAGCTAAATATTTCATTTCTCCTGCTACTACTGCTCTTATTTCAGATCGGATTATAAAACAGGCACTTTTACTAAAGCGCAGTAGTAAAGAAGCTAGAATTCCACCATTCATTCGAATAATAATACTAACAATAATAATAATAATAATAATAATAGCATCACGAATGAATAGCATTAAAGGCCTATCATCGTACAAAAATGTTTATAACAAAAGTTATAAATCCATGAATACAAAAATAAATCATTTTTGCGTTGTCATCCGGCCAGAACCTTGAATGCAAGGAATGTCTCGCTATGAAAAAGAAAGGGATGCAGGAGAAATTGGAAATCAAAGAAAGGAAGATTTTGAGGAAAATCTTGGGTTCGGTCAAAGAGAATGGTGAGTTCAAAAGATGAAATGTGGAGAAAATTACTGGCGTAACGAGGAAAGGATTGATTACGCTTAATGGGAACGTGACTCCAATGACGTCTGTTGTTTCCCGCTTCTATTTTAGGCAAATGCTGGATCTATTCTAACTTAAAGTTGCGCTAAGTGAATAGTTGAACCAAACAGTCCCGTTTCTTAATATGTTCCAACCACACAAACTACTGAGTCAATTGTTATCAACATTTACCTTTATAGGATAAAATAGTTAAGTTACTGAAAAATCAATATCATTCACTGTTACCAACATTACAATCAATGAATTATTTAACAGGTTAATCAAAAGGTACATTTATGACCTAACTATTAAAATTATAGGTTTGAAACTAAACACACTTTAAGAAGTTTTCATGGCTTGCAATCCAACTTAGAATCATGGTTCCAATTCTTCAAACTGATCATTCGTAAATGTTTCTTTGATAAGTAAAAAAAAAAGCTTCGATTTTGAGGCAATAAACATAATCATAAACATAAATACTGCAGCCATTATTCTATGTCAGATTAATGCACACATGCATTTAAGATACTGGGAAAATTTCAAATGGATCGGCGCCATAATTTCTGACACAATGTACCTTATTTGCATAAGAATGAAAGTTGTAAGAAATGGTTGTCAAAGATAAGCCTGCAAAGGTAGATTAATAAAGAATCTGTAGATATTTGCCAAAGTTGACATAGTTCACTAACTCTTATCTCGGAAATACATTAACATGTTTGCTCCAAAGAAACTTCCTGTGATATTTCAATATGTAGAGAACCCAAAACATCAGAAAAGAGAAAATTGATATTTTTCTCCAAAACCTAAGTAAGCGCCACCTTGAGGCCACAGCCACCTCCTTCCTCTTCCTAGTCTCAATTACAAAACACATTCTATTCCAGTCAGCACAAAGACCTAGGTTATCAGACAAATTTCACACACATCCAAGTACACGGAGATACTTGACTACGATGCCGCGAAACTCCTAAATGAATCAACAACAACATAAGCTATATTTCGTCCCACGAACGTCGACGATAACTTTAGAGAGTCTGCCTCAGTCTTCAGCCATTCTGAAGAGATAGCTATCCCTTCGGTTGTCAGCCCAAGACATACGCCGTACTTGCCCTCTTTTCTTCCCTCCTTGATGAACTGAAATATAAGGCCCTTTCTCTACGATTTTCGTGTCAGATATGAGCAATTTTGGTTGGTTGGTTCTTAAGTTACGGGGCAGCGACAACTCGGTCATGTAGCCCCGTGTACTTTGGGTGTGTGTAGAATCTGTCTGATAACCGGTGTTAATTGTGATGACTGAATTAATATGTGTTATCTGTTTTTTAATTTAAGTACTGCAACTTAGAATTTTTCAAATAGGTGCTACTTTTGCCGCCAAGCGCCATCGTCAACGACTACTAGGCCAAGTTCAGAACTTAGCTACTAGACGCCACCGCAGTCGGCTCTTGGCAACGAACGTAGAAACCTAAGAGCGTTGTTTACATTCTTAACCTATCCTATTTAGCTTCACACAGGTGCAATTAGTGGAAGGTTCTTTAACATGCCATAAATCTATGACATGGGATCGCCGGCTTTACTTCCCCTCCGTGGAAGGCATACTGAGGGATTTTTAACGCTCTTAAAAATCTGACGGCTTCGGCCGGGTTTGAACCCGCTATCTTGGGCATAGAAGCTCAGCATGCTACCGACTACGCCACCGAAGCCGCCTATGAGCAATTTTACCATATTTTATTGATGTTATGAATTACCTTACTGTTGTAACTCATGCCGTCTTAGCCTATAGTTAACCTATATCAATGCACAGAAGGATTATTGGTTTAATCCCATCTGTTAAGAGGCTTCATTTAGTCCATCATTATTATTACATTTCTCTTACCATTGTTGGAATGAAGAAACAGATATGGTGCGTAGCGCAGTGTCACTAGTCGTGTATTCATGCTGCACGACGTAAATGAATGTTCCTAGGGTAATGACAGTGTAATATAATTATGGTACCACATCTCATATGCGATCTCATCGGGTCTTGCAATTCTACAATGACTGACAGATAGTTCAGAGTTTACGAGATGCGGTATGTCCCTCTATTAATACTATCAAACTGTTTCACATAGTAGTGCATCTTGTGAAAATTGTATTGTGGGGTTTCGCCTAGGAGGCGTTTTATACAGCCTAATGGCCCTCGCTGAGATATTGAACCATGCATTACGTCCATATATGAAGCGAATAGTACTTCTTTTAACGGGGAACTAAATGATCAAGAGGATCCAGGTAGTGTGTACTACAGGTTTGCTGATGTGCCTACCTTGCCTAACACGGTGCACCAGACATGACAAAAAATTGAAAAATTCTCTAGGGTTTAGATTCTTGAACGTGAAAGCCAATATTCCATACGTTTAGCCATTGTTTAATTTCCTTGTGGTTACACTTCACATTTGCAATAATTGTGATCTGCACCTCGCGAGGCCCAAGATTAAAATTCTGGCATTGGCATCGGCCATCCTGAGTGGATGGTTTTACCACACTCACTCCAGTCATGGACCGGATGGTATATTAAATCGAATTTCAGGGCTCCTTCCATTGTCAAAGGTCCTATTAATTACAATTACACACACAATTACAATTGTAACAGTCATCGTTAAAGTACAGGCTATCACTAAAATACTATAGCGCACTCTAGTACTCGAAGTGTCAAGTCCATGATTCTAAGTGACATCAAAACATAATTATTATTCTAATTTGACCAAGTTTTATACAACTTGGCGGGCTAATACCGAGCCCTTTTTAGACAAAGTAATATCAGGTAGAAACAACTGGGTCGTGCTCAGAAATATCAACACTTTTTGATTAAGACTTTGAAGGCAATAAAAAAACAAGCGAGTTCTGTGACGAACTAAAGAGCCTACTTTTCTTAAAATTTAAGATTCATGCCAATCTATATAGACCTATCTAGAAAAATAGCGAAATTAATTTGGTAATATTGAAATTTCTAATTAGTTCGAAATATACACGTAGCCTAATAGAGCACTAGAGTTCGCAGCCCTGGAGAACTGAATATATTGTTAGTTCTATCTCTTAAGGTACGGAATACAATATTTGGTTGAAGTCCAATGGATAGCATGGACGTTACATGCAGATAGACAATGGATCTATCAGCGCAGGTAAAATCAAGTTGGCAACAATGTCATGCATGCGTTGGTCAGAAATAATCTGAAATATTATGATCTCTTGTTGAGCCAATTTTGGATGAAATCCATTTGTTAGTATAGAAGTTATATGTATTTTAAAATTGGACCTATAAGAAGGCATAGAGTCATGTTGGCAGCACTGACGTATATCAGTTTCTCCTAATTAATCTAGAATGTTAGGTACTATACGTGTGCTAATTTTAAAGCTGTTGGCTTATATACTTTCTGACATATTAATATTTGGGTTAAAAAAAAGGAGAGACAGCATTTATTAACATTTGGCCGCCCTGGTGGCTCTTAAGAATAACCATAGCCATCCATATCTGTTATGGTACACATAGCACATACGAAATTTGATTGAAATCTAATTGATAGTAGAGAAGTTACATGTATTTAAAAATTGGTCCTATCAGCAGGCTTAGAATCATGTTGGTAGCACTGACGTACATAAGTTACTCCATATTAATCCAGAATGTCAGGTACTATACATGTGCATAGTTTAAAGCCGTCGGTTTGCATACTTTCTGATATATTGGTATTTGGATAAAAGAAGAGAGAGAACATAAATTGACAGTTGGCAGCCCTGATGACTCATGAATACGCTCAGTCATATCTGTTTAGGTACACATATTATATACAAAATTCGATTGAAATACAATTGATAGTATAGAAGTTACATGCATTTAAAAATTGGACCTATCAGCAGGCTTAGAAACATTTTGGCTACACTGCCATGCATGGCCTCCTGGAAATTAAACTAAAATATCATTATATATACGTGTGCCAATTTTGAAATAGCTCCCATGCATACCTTCCAAGATATCCTACATAGAGCTCAAATTTCAATTGCAGTTTTTCAGCAGTTGGTAGCATTGACGTAATTTTCAAATATGGGCTTGAGATATTCAGGTATAGATCTTTACTCATTCCAAATTTGAATTCGATTGCTGCAGCGGTTTAGGAGTTGATAGGGGGGGGGGGGAACACACACACACAGCCAGACAGACAGACAGAAATTTGCCCGGATCGATCTCATAAGTCTACTTTTTCCTTATTTTTGCAAAATGTGAAAAGTAGGCTAATTACGAGCCTTACAGTAGTCGCATATGATGTGTAACATCTGACATAGAAGAAACCTCACGTGAAATTGTTGATACACCGGTATTTTATACTATTATTGGCACAAATATTAATCTATTGTAAAAGGGAGTGTTTTACAGATATTGTAGTTTATAACACGGAACTCATTTTATTAGATGATTTGTAGCTTCAACCAGCACTAGCCTAAATAAAAAATACGATATGGATCAACCGCTCATAACCTTAAATTCCTTATAAATAGACTAGGCCAACTTGCGAGTAAATGCAATGTGCACAGCAGTAGATCATGTAAGACTTGCCCAGTTCCCGGACCTCTTGATTCACAGACCAACACGTAATTTCATATGGATTCTGGTAAAATGAGTCATATTGATATGATTAATATCGTTTAAAATGATAATCTGGTAGTAAAAATATCTATCCCGTTCGGGATTCAAACCCGAAATCTCTAGATTCACAGTCAGGGTCGCTAACACCACAGCAATTTCGAGCACGCAAATATAATGCACAAAATGGTGACTTATTTCCACGTTTCAATAATACTGCATTACGGAATTAAGTTTCATTTATATTTTGCTTATTTCGATAATGTTCCTGCGTGAAATTGAGTTTAAAATGCCTATGAATAGACCCTCTTGTGAGTAAAGAGACTGTATTCAGCAATAGTTCATGAAGGAGGCTTGCCTAGTTCCCGTATAACATGTGCTTCAATCAGTTGACACCAGAGTTCGCATGAGCGTTTACCGTCAGAAATTGTATCAATTTCCGACACCACGCGCTCATTGTTTCCTGGATCTTACCACTGCGTGTTACACACTTCCGTTCGATCCAGCACTGCCAGCTCGATCGTTCCGATCCACTTCCGTCCCATTTTTCAAAATCACTCCCAAAAAAATATCCATAAACCGAGTGGAAAGATGTTACACATCAATAATAATAATAACAATAAGCTTCGACACAACACGAATGTCATTAATCCTAAGACACTCTACGACAGCGTGACCTTAATTCTCAACTACAAAGGGGATCTCGATCACATCAAGAAGGTGGAGAGAAAATCCGGAAAATCTTGGGTCCTAAACTCACAGATAAAGGATATCGTCTACAATAACACACACAATCACAGAGAGATACTCCAACATCCAGACAGATTTCCGCAAACGACAACTGAGTTTTTACGCCACATCATGAGACTGAATGACGACTGATTAACAAAAATATTTCTGACCTACTTAAGAAAACAGAATGGGTTACACAGGTCATAATTGATCTCAGAAGTGCCAATATCACACCAACAGACATCGAGGATAGAATGGCATGCAGACATACTTTAAGATACTCAGTTGGGAAGTTACACCTGAAGATCGACCAAGGAGATTGGGTAAAGAATGGATGGCGGAACGTCAAGTTTGTCATAGCAAAACGACGAAGGAATTTTGGAAGATCAAGAAAAAAAAACAGCGGATCATAATTTCTTTTATGTGATCGTATGGGTCCAAACAACTTAAATAAGTAAATAATAATAATAATAATAATTATAATATTAAATACCAACACTTTTTATCAATATTTTGAAGGCATTTATAGTAGGCTAATAATAGTAGTAGACGATCATAGTGTCATAGAGTCAATTTATATTTGCCACTAGGGCACACTTCCGTAGTGAATTATCTTCAGTGACGATCCAGATCCGTCTTCTTTGTCCGGAGGATATATTCAATAAAACTTGCTACCAGCTTCCAATTTTCTTCAATTTGTAGATTCACTGCAACAATATTGTCCGGAGATATCTCTACATCAATGTGGTTTTGAAGAGACTGCCTATTTTGGACCCACCGTCCACAAGAGAAGAAGGTGTGATTAGCATCATCTAGTTCATTAATACAATACATGCAATCTGATGAATCCACCTTCCCCAACTTCTTAGGATAGGAAAAGAAGTACCCATGGCCAGTCATGAACTGAGTGAGATAATAATAATAATAATAATAATTATTATTATTATTATAATAATAATAAGGAGAATTAATGCGACGATTTCTGAGAGGGGAGTTACATACAAAAGACCCCACCACCATTATTCTTAGTAATACGACCCTAACTTTAGTGCCCAGCGGCCATCTTGACACTAAGAAATATACAATAACAATAATCGAGTTAGGTAATAACGTAAAACCGTATATGAGCTTTGTATGCCAAAGCCTAAGAAAATCCCCTCCATATATTCGTGATGTTGGCTGTGCATTAACTCAGGATCCACTTGCACAATTAACACGAAACTTGCATATATTTAGTAGAAAGTAGGGTACCGTACATGTTCTTTACGGAACATCTTCTTTTTCATCGATCAAGCTATCCGGGAAGGAAACCACTTGTCGACTACGATTAACTACCTCAAGCATTCCTGGGAGTAGCCATGCGGAAAGGGACAATTTGCACAAGTTTGCCTTTGACTCGGGATAAATGCACTTGTGGAGATCAAAGTACTGTACTACTCGTATTGTAAGCACTGCTAATCGTAGCCACGAGCAACGTTCGTTGTACATGACTTATTACATATGAGAGTGCTCTTAATTCCGAGGTCTTTCCGTTTGCACAATCTCAGTAATTACTTTACAAGTAGATGGCGGTCTTCTAGCTCAGTATTTTGCTTCCACGCCGCTTGCTAAAATTAGTAAGAGGAAGATATTCATAGCCAGAAATTCTATCTTAGTATACTCAAAGTTTATTATTATTTGTAATAGTAGTCTACTCTATGTATAACCCAAATTCTCATTTCCCCAGGGTTAGATCCCATAAGCTTCAATGTGACGGATGTTTTTACGCCAGAAAATGTTACTGAACCCATCCTCGTAGCAGGAGGTGTTGAGTAATGAAACGAATGAAGATCAATGAAACTGGGCAAGGAAGGAACCGGCCGTGGCCTATTACGAGGTACAATCCAGGCATTTGCCTGAAGTGAAGAACTGAATGACACGGGGGAAATAATCATGGATGGCGAATGGTGAGGTTTGAAATCCACTTAATCCGGAGATAGCCTGTCCCAATGGTCATGCACTGCACTCAAGCGAATATAACTACCACGTTGGTACGTCTATTACTACATGGCTTATTTTATAAGGACGAATATGAATAGTATTGTTCCTTCTTACAGAGTAAACAAAATGTTCAGCAATGAACATATAGCCTACTTTCTCCAAAATGCATGGGTATACTGTAGTTATAACTCTTTGTCCTTTTCAAGGAGTATAATTGGATGTTGGTTATAGTAGCTTGTTGAAATACAACGTGCTATACGGATATTAAACGTTGATTCATTGAATCCTCACCGGAATTATAAATACACTAATACAGCCATCACAATAACACAGGTTATCAGACAAAATTTAACACTCACCCAAGTACACGGGTCTAAATGACCTTCATGCCCATGCATCTCAAATGAAACAACAACAACAACAACAACAACAGCTTCCTACCCAAATCCTGCCTCGTATAAAAGTACACACACACGTAAGCCTACGGACATCACAGTGACATAGGTTATCAGACAACTTCTACACACACCCACGTAACCGGGACTACAAGACCATGATGCCGCAAAACCCTAAAGAATCAACAACAAAAACAACAACAAAAATAGTCTCTACCGCGGATTAAGGTCAACGAATATTAATCGCTGTATTCGAGTGTTGAAATATGTGGTGTTATAAGTATATACAATATTTTCGATTGCAAATACCCTACACACTGTATAAGCTTAACATTATAATGCGTGAGTAGTTATAAATCAATAAATACAAAAAAAAAAAGTAAAGAATTTGAACCTGCAGGGATTTGTTCCACGAACTATGAGCCCAAGTCGCTACCATTACGCTACGAATGCTCTACGATAATACTTGATAAACAACTGGTTTAGTATAACTGTATCATATTTAGTGTTGAAATCAATGATTTCATTAGCGTTTTCTGGCGTTTTTATAAACCATTTGATACTAAATATGTATTATTTTGTTCAGTGCATTCGTAAAAGGATATACACTTAGGAAGTTACGGAAATATATGTATTTACGTGCAAAAATAGCCGCCATTTTGGCAACGGGACAGCACGGACCCACAACGATATGGCACGGTAAGCCTGACCTGTTAGTCACTTCTACGGTTACATGCTCTATTATAATATGCTAATATCCTACCGGTGACTCTTGAGGAAAGATTAAACCTCCCTATGTACGATAAGCTGAATTGTTATGGGCAGGCCTTGTTGAATCGTAAGTTACGGTTAGGCTATAACACTTCCATGATTCATACATCCACCATCTTGAAACAATTTGGCTGATGACCTACTAGTTTGGGTAAAAGGCGCTTCCCACATTAAGGTATACTGTTGCACAATTTGGTAGAGATCGGATGATTACGTTAGTCGTAATTTGATTTAAGCTTTGAACATTTGGGTGGCCGCGATTATGTTTCCTTCAGGACGGCGGTGGTATAAAACTTGAATATAAGGTGCCCTTTCCTAGTGCTACCTCTGTACCAAATTTCGTTCAATTCGGTTTCTCCGTGTTTGAATTGATAGGGGAATTGATTTTCACACATACATGGCCGCCGTCTGCAAACTATTGGGCTGATGACCTTGTAGTATGGTCAAAAGTAGGCTTCTCGCATAAAGGTATGTTGTTGCAAAATTTGGTAGAGTTCAGATGATTAGGTTAGTCGTAATTTGATTTAAGCTTTGAAAATTTGGGTGGCGGCCATTACGTTTCCGTCAAGATGGCGGCGATAACATGAATATGACGTGCCCTTTGCTAGCGCTATCTCTCTACCAAATTTCGTTCAATTCGGTTTCACTGTGCTTGAATTGATAGGGGAAATCGATTTGCACACATACATGGCCGCCATTTGCAAACTATTGGGCTGCTGACCTTATAATATGGTCAAAAGAAGGCTTCTCGCATAAATGTATGTTGTTGAAAAATTTGGTAGAGATCAGATGATTAGGTTAGTCGTAATTTGATTTAAGCTTTGAACATTTGGGTGGCCACCATAACGTTTCCGTCAATATGGCAGCGATATAAAATATGGTAATGAGGTGCCCTTTGTTAGAGCTACCTCTGTACCAAGTTTCGTTCAATTCGGTTTCACTGTGTTTGAATGGATAGGAGGAATCACTTTGCACACATACATGGCCGACATCTGCAAACTGTTGGGCTGAAGACCTTGTGGTTTGGTCAAAAGATGCTTCCTACATAACGGTATGTTGTTGCATAATTTGGTAGAGACCAGATGATTACGTTAGTCGTAATTTGTTTTAAGCTTTAAACATTTGGGTGGCCGCCATTACGGTTCCGTCAAGATGGTGGCGATACAAAACATGACGCTAAGGTGCCCTTTACTAGTGCTACCAATGTACCAAATGTCGTTCAATTCGGTTTCACCGTGTAAGAATGGATATGGGGTATCGATTTGCACACATACATGACCGCCATCTGCAAACTATTGGGGCTGATGACCTTGTAGTTTGGTCAAAAGACGCTTCCTACATAAATGTATGTTGTTGAACAATTTAGTAGAGATCAGATTATTAGGTTAGTCGTAATTTGATTTAAGCTTTGAATATTTGGATGGCTGCCATTACGTTTCCTTCAAGATGGCGGCGTTATAAAACATGACACTGAGGTGGTCTCTGCTGGTGCTACCATTGTACCAAATTTCGATCAATTCGGTTTCACCGTGTTTGAATTGATATGGGGGACAGACATGCAGAGTACACACACACACTAACAGACACAGACACATAGACAGACACACAATGTTTGTCCCTTTGTTGATCTCGTAAGTCTACTTTCATTTCTTACAAAAATCGAAAGTAGGCTAAAAATGTGAGTTTGCCTGAAAAAAAAATAAACGCCGTACATTAAATAGTTTGTAGATGTTTTTATTTCTTCAAAATGCCACATTCTGTATTGTTCCTGTCTGGCAGGTCCTGGGTTCACTTACAACCCCAGACCAGAATTTAAATCGGGTATGTTCACTATCATCCTAGAAGTGATTTTATGTGAATATCCATATTTACTATAGGCGAATGTCGGGGCTTTAGATACAATATTTCTAGCCATATGGCTTTGACATTAACAATAATAACCCCGAGTTACAAATATTCACTACTATAATCAACACAATAACGCAGGTTATCATTCCAATGAGCTTGATGTTTCATCTACCCCTCATAATAGAATTTGTGTGATTGTGAAAAGAAGATAACTTACTACTATTACTGTCGTTTCATTTAGTGGCTTGGACATCGTGGTATTACCCCCCTCGTGTACTTGGGTGTGTGTAAATATTTTTCTGGAAACCTGTGGCATTGTGGTCTATTAGAAGTAGACCTATTTCTACACACATCCGAGCACATTGTAATCATAGATACAGTTATTGTATCGAAGGGAAGGGAATGGCCGTGGCCTATTTGGTTACCATCGCGGCATATGTGTAGTAGACGTGGAAAAAACACAAAAACACTTCTACTACAGCAGAGTAGGGAATCGAAACCATATTTTCTTTGTATTGCCTCACGAGACTGAGTGCACCCCGTTTCAGCGCTCTCAGACAAGAATTAAATTTCTTGGTATAGCCGGAATTCGAACCCGGATCTCAGGGGTGACAGCTAAGTATGTTAGCCTTTACATCACGAGGCGGTTGACATTTTTGTAGTATTTGATATAGCAAGCCTATAATTTTTCCTTGCTGCTGTAGGTGTCATCTGTAGTACTTGGCAACTATTCAGACGCAATACACTTTCCATGGCCGGCAGTTATTTTGTTAAAGTTTGCTTGTCAAAACATAAATCAGTAACTTTCTCTGCTAACGTTGATAACCTTCGGTAGTGTAAAGGACTTTAAATAAAATGTGAAGAATTATGTTTACAGTCATATGAGAACACAAAAATGGCATTAAGTTTTGCTTGGATTGCGCCATCAAATTGTGACAACTGGATTGCTATTTTTCATCCCTAAGGCTTTCTCCCGAGAGAGATTCTCGCTACGGACCACCTCGCCACCCTGGACGATTTATACGCTTAAAGACAGGTTCTAGCTCTCCGCATTCCTCGCGTCTCTCCCGTACTGTGTAGTATTGACCTCGGCAATGGCCGCGGCGTTAAAATAGCTCAGCAGCAGGAAACCACTTTCTTCCCACTATTGGTCTTGCTTCCCGCGATGGGATTTGTTCACACTTTATGTTCCTCGGAGATCGATACCTTCCTCCACCGGCATCAGCATTCAAATGTTCTCTTGTTTTTTTGACCTATCGAATATTCTTCTACCCTTCAGACATCCTGACATTAGTTTATGAGGAAAGTACCGAATATTGTTCTTTCTTCAGACATTATGACATTCCGCACTGAAGAATGCCATTATTCGTACTTTGTTAATGAGGTCCGTATCCTCTTTTCAGATATACAGATTGAGGAATTCCCTTATTCGTCATCAGTAATGGGGGCCGTATCAAATATTGTTCGATATTCAGACATTGCGACATTTAACACTGGAGATTGCGTTCATTTGTTCTAAGTTTTGATGTCCGTATCGAGTATTGTTTTATCTTCAGACTTCAGTTTGAACAGCGTAGTTGGGGCCTCATGATGTCACAGCAAACTTTATGAACTAAAGAATGCCTTTATCCGTGTTATGGTATGAGGTCCGTACCGAATATTCTACCTCTATTCCGACCTTCTAACATTCAATACTAAAGAATGCCCTTATTTGTCCTTAGCTAGGAGGGTCTTATGGAAAAGTGTTCTCTTTTCGAACTTTCTGACATTCAACGTTGAATAATGCCCTTATTCGTCCTTAGCTATGAGGGCCTTACAGAATAGTGGTCTATTTTCAGACTTTCTGTCCTTCAACTCTGAAGGAAGTCCTTATTTTTACTTAGCTATAAGGGCCTTATGGAATATTATTCTCTTTTCAAACATTGAGATATTCAGAATCAAAGAATGTCCTTATTCGTAATTAGTTACGAGGGAAATATCACGAACGTGAATTTCGCAGTCCAGCTGAAATTCTCGTTTCTATATTCAGGCACACACAATTTTATTTTGCCTTCTATAGAAGTGGCTCTAGTGAATTTGGGTATAAAATACAAATATAAATACAATTAGATGTTTTTATTGTGATCTTATATATATGTCTGCAAAGTTTCAGAGAGGTCGGAAGCTTTACACTTGTCATATTCCCATGTCCAAGCTCTCTGCTGACTCGGTAGACGCGTGGGTTCGAGCCCCACCGTCGGCTGTCCTTGAAATGGTTTTCCGTGGTTTCCCATTTTCAACACCAGGCAAATACTGGGACGGTACCTACTGACAGGCCACGGCCGCTTCCTTCCACATCCTTGCCCAATTTCATTCATCTTCATCAATTCCATCTCTCATCCCGACGCGCAGGTCGCCCACGGGCGTCGACTAGAAAGACCTGCACTCGGCCTCTCAGGAGGCTACACGAAAAAAAAATATATATTCCCATGTGAGAAATGAGATTAAAGTCTCAATTATGGGTATACAGCGACACAATAGCTATCTTTTCTTCAGGATGACCATTGTGCAAGACCTCAAAGTATTGTACTGATTCCTTTGGCTTGATTGCGTTATAACGTGTTGCCAATATAATAAACATATCGTCATTATCATCATCATCATCATCATCATCATAGCAAACAGTCGTAATCAAATAGGTTGGCTTTCCATCCAAGCACCTCTTCATCAATGAGTCTGTAGGTTTTCGCAAAGCACGTTGATTACAGATAAATGTGATGTAATAACACTAGGTACATCGCTGAAGTCTTATAATTTCTTACTGACTTGAAGGAGAAACCGGTTATGGTCCTGAAAATGAAGATAATTAAGAAGTTGAAGGCCTAGGATACTAGATTTGTAGTAAATGTTGGGCTTACCGTGTGAATAATACAGTATAAGAAACAAATAATTCCGGAAATAGAGGAACAGCGGAAAGAAATTGGATATCCTGTTACACGGAAACTCTGCCTCAGGATGCCTGGTTAGTGATCTCATTTCATAGCTAAAGATTCTGATTGGGTCATTACGTCCCTTGTGAATACAGCATTCAGAGAATTACAGTCAAGGTCTGGAGGGAAGGTCGAGAAATCTGTCTAGTTTGGCATAGAAAAAGCTCTTTCTCTCTTTAGAGGTCACGTCCTTCGCAGATTAGCTGCAAAATTAAATAGTGATTTGACGGGAACTCCTTGTATTTGTTACATTCACGAGATAGTTAATTAAGATTCTCCTTATCTGAATTTCTTGAGTTTCACTTTCTGCTCGTGATGTAGCTTAAAATGTGTCACAATAATAGACCGTGATACGCATCCTACATGTAATACATTCTCCATTATCTCCTTGATTATCTCACTAAGACGTCGTCACTCTGTCAAGAGAGTAAAGCTCCATCATATACTTTCATCATGCCTTGTACGAATTTATCTCTGGCTACAACTCGTGCTTTGCAACAACTCTTTTTTTAGGCTATTATAACGGATTTGCTGAAAACCAACAAAATAAACATGTTTTTAAAACAAAAGTTTGGTGCTTTTCAGTCGGTCAACACGAATGTACCCAAATAGAGCTGGGTTATGCCCTGATCCTGAAATAAATTACATACGATTAATAAATACACTAGGATGACCAGTTTCGATCGTCAAGCGATCATCATCAGATCCATTACACTTAGGCTATAACATCTATGTTTGAGAATACAGGTGAAAAATATATACAATATGTACAATTATTTAGTTGAAGTGTTGGTAATGCAACAGTCGGTGTATGTTAAATGTGGTATATCTAATGTTAGGTAAACTTCTAAAATAGTGATGAAAATCCGGAATTTGTCTGTTAGGGGTGATTATATAGTTTTACAAAATCAACTATGGTTATACTGAAATAATGCAAGCTTATACTTATCGAGTTGTCTCTTTAACTGGAACTTGAAGCAGTTGCGTGTTGCCATAGACACCAGTTGTAGTCGACTAACCTCGAGTGTGGAACTGGTTTTCCCCTTCCTCCCCCTTTAGTTGCTATGTTCTTCCAGAGGTCAGTGCCATGTATATTTGTGTGACTTTGCCAAATCTAGATAAAAGTGTATGCTATTGAATGCAGGAGTCTGCAACTACTAAAGACCGTGGAACTATCTTCGCCACGCATGGGCTAAAAAGTCATCGATACTGAGCGGTACACGGTCTATTGAAGACGTCCCGGCACATTTAATACTGCCGCGCATATCGGCCTAGGTTTATTGCAGAAAAATGTACATAGTACACCTGATCCAATTAACATATACCTATAAACACCGCTATTTCCCCCCGTTTTTATCTAGCTTGGCTGTATCGCTAAGTTGTGTCTTGTTTTCGACAGGGTGTGTTTTTAGTAGGGCGAAAAGGGGTGAACTCTCCATAAAAGTGTGTTCATTTAGATTGTTGGGATTGTTTTGTTGGGCTAGGTGAATCTCGATTGCTTCTTTTATGTCGAGAGCTCTGCCTTTCGATTCGTGATGAATTATTTTTAGATCAGTCTCGATTTTAGTGAAGCTGTGCCCCGTGTCACACATATGTTCGCATACGGCTGAATGTGTTCCGTATCTTATCGCATTCCTATGTTCATTATAACGTGTATCTACTCGTCTTCCGCTCTGTCCAATGTAATTAGCTTGACAACCAATGTCTTGGCATGTAATAGAATATACCCCTGACTTTGAATACGGGTCTTGTTTATTTAGATTGCTATTTTGCAGGTGCCTCCCGGTCGTATTATTCGTTGTGAATGCTATTTTTATGCCTTGCTTTTTGAATAGATTAGTGATTTTATATGTGTTCTTATTCACATAGTTGAAGCGCGCGAATTTTTTCCCATTAATGTCCGGTTTTGGAATCATTTTATCTTTATTTTTATGTTTGGCTACAATTTGGTCTATTTTGCTTGGCGGGAAATTGTTTTCCTTTGCTATTTGTTTAATGGTTATTATTTCCTTATTATAATTGTCTGTTGACATGGGTATGTTTCAAGTTCTGTGCACCATTGAATTGAACCCCGCTAATTTGTGCGTACTGGGGTGATTAGAATGATTGTCGATTGCATGCGAGGTTTGTGTGGCTTTTCGGAATATGGAGTATGAAAGCTCGTTGTCCTTACGTTCAATAGTTATGTCGAGATAATTTATTTTTCGATCTGTTTCGGATTCCTTGGTGAATTTTATTGAGTGGTGTAGGCTATTAATGGATTGGAGAATTGTTTCTTCGCTTGTTAATTCAGTATCGTAGATGCAAATTACATCATCTACGTATCTTTTCCATATTACTATTCCCTTTGTTGAAGTCTTTTCTAAAAACTTATTTTCTAGTGCATTAATGAAGATGTCAGCGATTAATCCGCTTAGTGGTGAACCCATCGCTAATCCTTCTGTTTGTGTGTACATTTTATTGTCGAATTGAAACGCGTTTTGGCCGAGGACGACCCTCAGTAGTCGCACGATCTCTTCAGTTTCTTTTTCCGAATTGTTGGATTTTAAGTTATTTTCGATAGTGTTGATTGCATCATTAATAGGAATATTGGTGTACATGTTAGTTACATCGAAAGATACAAGCCTCATGCTAGGTTTCATTTGTAGGGTGTTCAGTGCTGTTACTAATTCCGTTGTGTTCTTTACAGAGTTGTTTTTGTCGTTGGAAAGGCGGCGTTTTAAGATTTTTAGTAACTCTTTGCTGATTTTGTAATTAGGCGCATTCCTACAATTGACTATTGGTCTCATTGGGCACTCATTTTTGTGTATTTTTGGTTGTCCCCTCAATGACGGTATTTTTGGGTTCATGTTTAATAGTTTTGACTTTTCAGCTTTGGTCAATATGTATTCTGTTTCTTTTAATACACTTTTTATTTGTTTTTGGAATTTATTGGTGGGGTCTTTTGCTAATTCCTTGATTTCGTTGTTGTTCAGGAATTCGACTGTTTTTTCAATGTATTCTGTTTTGTTCAAAATTACTGTGGTATTTCCCTTATCTGATTTTGTGATGATTAAGTCATGTTCTTTTATTTTTTGTTTCAATGACTTTATTTCTTTTAGTTGTTTGTTGTTTTGAGTGTAATTGTTTTCGCCCTCTCGTTTGAGGATTTTTTTGGCTTCGTTGATGGCAAGATTTTTGGTTAATTGCCTGTCTTCTGCTGGGAGCTTGTGACTGGCTATCTCGATATCTGTGATTAACTGTTTTATATTATGGTTCATGTGTGCGTCTGTGCAGTTGTATTTCAAACCTTTGTCTAGCATATCCATTTCATTTTGAGAGAAGGTTACGTTCGTTCTGTTGTTTACCCTGCTGTGGAAATTGAATTCATTATTATTCGTGTGTTGTTCACCTGGTTGATTATTCTGTGTTTCTCCTAGTTTTCTTAGTTTATATTCTAGCGTTTCGTGTTTCCTCGTTGCTCTGATTTTGATGGTGTCATGTAGGTGCTCGGTAAAACTGTCCCATTGGGATGCGTGCCAGAAGTTACTTAGTTGCAATTGAATATCGTATAGTTGTTGTTTGATTTTTTGCTTTCTTATGTATGCAAATCTTAGTTCGTTTTTTATCCAAAGCGCTTTGGCTTGTATAGTTGAAATGATTGAGGTTGGTGTAATTGGTACGGTTTTAATTGGTACATATTTAGGGGTGAGATTTAGTTCTATACATTTTTTGTTGAACCAAATTGACTTGTCTATGTTCATGAGTTTAAGCCTGAGTGTTTTGAATCTCTTGGCTTCACGATTTGCCTGACTAGCCGTGAACATTGTGAGGTTTGAAGCCATTTTTCAGTGTTGTCTAAGTAAACAAAAGTTTGGTGCTTTTCAGTCGGTCAACACGAATGTACCCAAATAGAGCTGGGTTATGCCCTGATCCTGAAATAAATTACATAAGGTAAAGAGAATGGCTCTCATTGCTGGTAATCCGTATATGGAACTCATCGTTTTGTTAAACCAACTAAATACTGCTCATTTGAGGATACCTGATTATCTCAATGAAATTTGGCATTCACTTTGTTGCTGAGATTTTCATAAATGACTATTCGGGCGATCAGTAATATACGTTTGACCGTAGGCTATAAGATATTTATTCCACTTGTTGTAAAACAAGGGTTTTTGAATGTTGATGTTGCTCGAGGATGTATGTTTTGAAGGAGTAAACTGTTGTGGTTCTGCGAAGGTATCTTGAAACGTTGACAGTTCAGTATACTAGATCTGCAGTAAAAGTGTGTATTATTGCCATATGAATAATTTAAGGAACAAGTATTTGCGAAATGATCTAAAATATCAACATTGTGTTTACCTTACTTAAATCCCAAACAATTTTTATTTAACAAGTTTAACAACATATTAACATTTTGCTTTGAAGATGCAGCGATTAAATCTAATTAAATCCAACCTATACACCGATAATTATATTAAACATTCCGTATAATCAATGTTGCGACTGTGACTAATGTTTAATATAATAACTTACTGACTTAAGAAAGTATGGTCCTTTATACAAGAAATATCATCCACCTAAGTTCGTGGCAGTGGTTTGTTTACATCCTGAGTAAACGATTTTACGATCTAATGGGATGCATGCTAGAAACTCATGTTCATTTCCTTTAGCGCAGTAAGTCCCTTATACGACTGCGTCTTATTGCCAAATTTCAGTTCCATTTCTGGTTATCAACGTAAACAACAAGATGGCTAGCGTGTGTAATGCCCCATGATTTGGGCAGAAGACATCGTTCATATGAAGTTTCCATAGGCCATGAACCGAAAATATTAGAAGATACTCCAATGATAATTTTTTATGTTGTGTTTCTCTTGACATGTATAAAAACATTAGCTTCATTTCACTTCTTTAGCAGTGGCCACTTAATCACACTTCAAATGCATTTTTGCCAACTACCACAATTTAATGTTACAGTAGATGTGAGCCAAAGATTTTTAATCTTTATTTTATGTAAAATCAAATATTGCATACTGTATACTAATGTATGGTCTCATTTTAATTAATTCATTATATAATAGAAGCAATAAAATAATCAATTAACTCTTTAGTCCTAAGAAATTCCTCTGTGTTTTAAAATTTATTATACACTATGAGACACGCAGTTCACAAAATAATCAATATCTACGTGTAGACATCTATCTTAGGTATCTTAGGTATTTCCTTGAATATAGGCTCTTATGTACATGTTCATTTTAGAGGATTGCGACACATTGGTCATCAACCCCGTGTAGTTGGGCGTGTGTTAAAATTTGTTTGATATACAGTAATGTTATTTCAAATTGATTATATTATTTAACATTTTACAAGAATACTTATCCATTAGATTTTATAATTTTCATCGCTCTTATTCATTGTTTTTCCAGTTTCATCATTTCATCCTGTATATATTTTACTTAATTTCATTTCTCAACAGTTTTATAATACTAGTTTCTTAAGGCTTAGTTCTAATTTGGTGAAGAAGGTCCCATTGTTGGACCGTTGTATGAGTCTTCAGTCTTTTGACTGGTTTGAGGCAGCTCTCCATGCCTCCCTGTCCTGAGCTAATCGTTTCATCTCTACATAGCTACCACACCCTACATCCGAGGCGATCTGTTTAACATATTCTAATCTTGGTCTGCCCCTACAGTTCTTGTCCTCGACCATTCCTTCCATAACTATTTCTGGGTGTCTTAGTATGTATCCTACCAACCTATCTCTTCTCTTCGTTAGCAGTCACCAGAAACATCTCTCCTCTCCCACTCGTCTTAATACCTCTTCGTTTGTAACCCTATCTACCCATCAGATCTTCATCATTCTCCTGTAACACCACATTTCAAACGCTTCAATTCTCCTCTTTTCTGTTGCACCAATAGTCCAAGTTTCACTTCCATAGAGCGCCACGTTCCAGACGAAGGCATTCAAAAATGACTTCCTAATGCCTAAATCTATATTCGATGTCAACAGATTCCTTTCCTGTAGAAATGCTTTCCTTGTCTGAGCCAACCTACTATTTATATCCTCTTTGCTTCGTCCATCACTGGTTATTTTGCTTCCTAAGTAACAGAAGTCTCCTACTTCCGTTAGTTTTTCACTGCCAATTTGATGTCCTTAGAGGTTGGACCGAAACATGTACTAATTTGAATATAATGTGTATTGATAGGCGAAGCATTTTAATTAACTATTTGATATAATGTTCATAATTATTTAGCGTTTTGTATAGCCAAGAATATTTTGTGTGATACATTGATTTTCGTTTTTTGGTTTTACAAAATTGTGTTGCTTTCTAACACTACTGAACCCTTAATAAGCTACGCATATTAATGATTCTAATTATTCATTTCATTATATTCTGATTTTACTGCCAGAATCATACAGAAAGGCCAGACTGGATTGCGAAATGTCAAGCTTATTTGGAGACAGTACGTTTGAACGTGCCCAGTCCTGAAACAAAGGAGTGACGAGATCGGAATGTTTGACAGACACTTTATCAGACAAAGGTGTGTTGGGGTCCTGACTCATTTCAGACCGTAATTTCTTTGTCACCCTAGCGTTACGAGTAAGATAGTTGCTGGATGAGAGAGACGAGAGGAACTTTCAACCAATCATAGGACAGAGGCTTCTGTTCTAAACTGCGATATTGACGTCATGAACTACCAATCAGAGAGGGTCACCAATTTTAGCGCCAAGGGAGCGTCTGACGCCGGCTTGAAGTTGAAAGCGGGAAAGATTGGATTAACGAAATCTATGATCGATTCCAGAGCACGATAGCCCCATTGTGACCTGTATAATTTTTCAAACTGTTTGATACCTGTTGCATGCCAATAGTCGCATTATTATAGAAGTTAGTGATAGATTTCCCTCTCCCTCCGTCTTTTTGCTAAATTCACATAAATACTGTCGTTCGATGTGACGACGAGGTTGATTCTTGGTGACACCGTGAGGTGATCACTTATTCTTTTCCATACCGTGAAGATATACTGTGTTAAATTTATCAGAGATAGGGTCATTATTGAAAACATTATAATAAAGTTGTGTGCGCACAGCTGAGTGTGAAAATTGTGTATCGGTAAGATTTTAGTAGTCTCCCACGACTACAACTATTAGGGAAAGTCTACGTTTAATTTTGCACTAGACAAATGGTGAAAAAAGTAACTATTGGCAAAATTTAGATAGAAAATTACGTGTGACTATAAATAACATTTTATTTTTATTCAACGTCAAGATGGAACTCCAGACCCAGAGAAAGACATCGAACCAACGTTTCTACGGCTCCATGTGGTCTGAGATGAGCTAAACACTTTGGAGAGAGAATGTCAGGCGATGTTCGATGAGACGACGCAGAAAGAGGCATGAGTACTGAAATAATTTATTATTTGACAAACTGGTTATGGTTTTGTGGGAACATATTATTTTGTGTAAATATTTTATTTTATTTTTGTCTTCGTGTTTTATTGTAGTTGGTTGGTGGTATTGACACACTTTAGTTTAGTTCATGAGCAACGTGGCATGTATTCTATGTGTGAAGATTTTTTTTGTTGATGTCAAGTACACGGGGCAAGCGTACTCGAGTGCGTGTCTCTACCGTAAAATGCGCGGCTAAGCGACGCAAATTGGGAACCGATATCATAACAGAAGCGAAACTGAATTAACTAGAGTAGATAATAGAATTGGTGGGAAACCTTTTTATTGTATAGATTTTTATTGTTACACAGGCTTGTGTGTTAATTGCCGTTTGTTGCATTTTTGTTAAGTGAGGGGTCATATGCCCAATGACTTTATTTGTTGATGAAGTTTCCCTTTTAGTGTCTTGGTACACAAAATCTATGATATTTGATTGGAGTGTCGGCCCGTGGTAGATTTGTGTTGTGTTCTGCCCTAAATGCTTTGTTGAGTCTGCAAATATGTGTTTTATGGGATAGGAGTTTTCGGGAACCCTGGTTTCTGTCTGAAGCTTTGGCCAGGTTAAGCATTTAATCCTTGCGAGGAAAATGTTGGAATCCCCTTCTACGATGTTCTTGCAATTCTTTGGAATTAACAAGAAGTGTGTGAATTTATATGTCGCGATTAACAGGTGGCGTAACGGGACTGTCTAGTCTCTTGTTATAAATAGCATGACTCAAAGCTTCGACAAGGAGGGCTGGTTTTGAACACAGACGCTAATGAGTGGTAAGTGAAGGTATTTCTACGCGGCGCACTCCATCAGATAAGGAGCAAGCTGTGCTCATTAGTATTCACGGACCAGGTCTCCGTTCTTCGTAAATGTTTATCTTATATTAAAATAAAGCCTGTTTAATGATAAAAGAATTGTAATCGGTAAATGGGTGCTGTTCGCGTTTTGATTGATCGAGTCCCATCGTGTTAGCTTATCCATGCTTTTATTTCATGTAAATATCATCGGGTTTTAGGCATCTTATTTTTTTTGTTTAATTATTGTCATGTTCATTGACCTCGGGTGGTCTCGATGTTCGGTCACGTTGTTGTCATGTATGTGTTGAGCAATTTGAGCCATTGGGCAAGCTTCTGTTTTGCTGGGAGTTTCCTGACTCACTGCGATCTCGATGGAGATCAATTAGTTTATAAATTTTAAATGGCTGCGTGTGTCAGTAAAATTTTAATTGTTGGTATGTTATTCTACGAGTGTGTCCCATAAAGCCATAATAATGGTTTGCAGTATGGGGGTTTGCAAGCATATTGGCTGTTCCATCTGTGAGCAAATCTCCATCAAAAGTACTTATTTCTTCTCTAGCGTAGTTATACGCGTGCATACATATTAAGCAGACAAGTGGAATTTTGATCCACAATTTTAATTCTTTGGAGTGGACCTTTCTAGGCCACTCAGATCTGTGTAAATTCTTGTACAGTGGGAGTAAAGTTCAGGGTGGACTTTGTTTATGTTATATTTTTTTATGTTTTGTTGTTTTTATTCAGTTATTAAATGGTGGTAATTTTATTTGTTTTTCACTCATTTATTAGTTTGTAGTTTTGCATATGGTCCTTGTATTTGTAAGCAGCCGTCTGGTATTTGAGCTCTAGTGAAAGCATACCCGGACTGAACGCTCCCCGAAGTTTGATTCTCGTATATACGACGCTGTTATATACAAGGGCACATAGGAAACGCTGGCATTACCCAACGTGGGGCATTTCACTGTTTTAGGCTTTTCTAGCGCATTTTTTGATAAACTGACACGCCACAAGTGGAGGCAGAATGTGACAGTATTTGAATCACCGAATGTGATAATTTTAAGTAACGTAGTTATGGCGATGGTATTACCGCCAAATGAATGAATTTATACAGTAAAATCAGGAGTTGCAATATAAAATACAGTACACGTTTTTGTTTCTTGCATTAATTGTAAAGATAATATCGTGAGACTGGGCGCCCATATTATTGATAAAAATTAGCTTTGCATAGAAAGACAACTCCATGAATGTAATAGGAAGGCGTGTAGCTTTTCCAAGGCAATTAATACTTGATTAATTAGTCTGTTCTTGTAGCGTTTTGTAAGGCTAGCATTTAATAACTGAATGTGAGGGTTAAGTTTTAAATTATGTAAAATGAAGGATACTCAGGGATGCTATTGGAATAATGGGATTGTGTTTATAAATTTAAACGAACTGAGTATGTGTAAATTGATATAAATGTGTGTTAATATGTATGCACGTATCGGAGAACATCGCCAATTGGCATTTTCTCTATTTTCTCAAGTGTATTGTGGTGATGGCTTCTTTAGACGATATAAGACAGGTTGTAGAGAGCGCTGCGGCACGCACTCAGCAGCAAATGGTGTTGTTACGGCAGGAGATGACGGCTGAATTTAAGGCACAAATGGACAGTTGCAGGGCTGAACAATCAGCGGAATTAATAGCACAGAGTGAAACATTTAAGGCACAAATAGACAGTAGCAGGGCTGAACAATCAGCGGAATTAATAGCACAGAGTGAAACATTTAAGGCACAAATAGACAGTAGCAGGGCTGAACAATCAGCGGAATTAATAGCACAGAGTGAAACATTTAAGGCACAAATAGACAGTAGCAGGGCTGAACAATCAGCGGAATTAATAGCACAGAGTGAAACATTTAAGGCACAAATAGACAGTAGTAGGGTTGAACAGTCAGCGGTGATCAAAGCCCAAATTAATGAATCTATTGGCACACAATTAGCGCTTCAAAATGATAGTATTAATACACAATTAGCTCTACAAAATGATAATATTAGTTCTCAATTGACACAACAAAGTGAATCAATAAACTCTCAACTAGACGCGCAAAACAGTCGTAACACTGAGCAACTCGATAATGTAGTGGTTGAAATGAAAGAACATACAAGGAAACAGCTTATACTACTCGCCTTAGATGTAAGTATGAACAATGAGAAGCAGGTTAAACAGATAAAACAACTTGAGGATCAGTTTAACGCTAAACTTAATAACTTAGACGATACAGTTCTGGCAAAATTGGCACAGATTGAATTGGCATGCACAACTAAAAATAGCGAAATTATAACTGCACAGGACAGGTTACAAAACAGATTTAATAAAGTGGAGAAAATAACCGTAGTTATACAGGAACAGATAAAGGCGGTAGATGAAAACGTGACCGGCCTTATAAAAGACATAGACCGTCTCGAAAACCAATCAACAGATCGCTGGAAAAATGCAGAAGTAGACCGGGAGGGATTAAAAGCCACTATTGAAGAAAACAATGTACGCATGGAGGATCGCTTGGAACGGATCGAAGTGAGCCAGGACACTAATAATCTGAAGATAGAAAACGTTAGAAAGGATTGGCAAAATTATGTAAGGACTCCAAGGAAGAAAGGTTGGCGGTAATTAAGAAGCTGGGGGAGAACCACACACGGATACAGACGTTAGAAGATGAGATAAAAGCAAAATTTAAAGAACAAGGTGACAGGCTGATAAAAGCAGAATTATTTTCTATGGAACATAATGCAGGGTCATTAGGCGAGAAGGGGAGAGATCGAGACAGAGATAGCCCGGGGGCGACTCATTCAACTGGTAGTCAGGTTGACACGGAAAGTCCACTTGCTCGGAACACGGAAGAATTTCGTAATCATATAGGGAGAAGTTCTACACCACATGACGGTAATCAGCACCCTCAACTTGTACAAATCATCCGTTCTAATGAATTCAAACCGGCTAAGTTTATGGAAAATTCTGGAGTCACACCCAAGGCATTCTTGCGGGAAGTCGAACATTATTATAATGATAATGATATAGCTCCCGTCCGGCAACTGCGCATGATGGAAAAATTTTTAACTGGAAATGTTTTAACGTGGTACTTGAGCTTCAAATACACGTTTGAAAGCGTAGATGCATTCAAGCATGCTTTCCTTCGAAAATATTGGTCGTCTTCATATCAACAGGGGTTAAGAATGGAATTGTACTCCAGAAAGTACCAATCTACTCAGCAAACTAAGTATTCAGATTTTTTTTTCATCACAGCTCCTTAAATTTAAAGATCTGGATAATCCTTTAAGTGAGGCCGAGCTAGTCATGACTATCGGACGCCAGCTTCCCGTTAACGTTCAGCAGGTATTGGTCGCAGCTAACGTTTCAGACGCGGTACACGCTGAACAGATCCTGCGCCAGATAGATGAAACCACGTCCCACTTACACAATAGAGTTGGAAGACAGGTCGAAATGGTAAATACAACCGAGGTGATTAAGCCGAGCCAGATAAACACAAGATCCCAGGCTACCAATACAAATACAAACATTTCAACACCCGTGAGAGGTCAGGATGATGTCGAGAAAAGACAGCGCCAACATTACGATAACAACCGTAATAACAACAGACAGTTCCAAGGACAGAATAGATTCCAACAACGAGGATTTCAACAATGGAGGGACAATCGGAGACAAGATGTACCATACAGGAGATGGGGAGATCGGAATGAAAATCAGAGATGGCAAGACCGCAGATTTCAGAATCGTGAGGACTCTAGAAGCTACCGAGACGACTGGAACGATAGGCATGCTCAATCGCAGAAATACTTAGAGGAAATTCATGCTAATGAGGGGAATGAGCAAGGACGCTGGGAAAATGCTATTGACAACAGAGTAAATCCCGACATTCAGACCGAGGGGGCTGAAAGTCTACAGCGACAGCAGGATCATCAGGAGAGTACTCGACCTCAGGATAATAGAGGTCGAGGCTGTAAAAAAAAGTTTAATAAGTGAGATTGGAGACAGCCTGGGATTGCAACAGCATGTGGGAGGAGGAGATTGGATCGTCGCACACATAGAGGAATGGATCGCTTTACCGGAGGATTGCCTGGAGGAGACGGTGAAACCGCGGAACGACATTATTAAACAATTGCCGGTTATATACGCCAGGATTGGTGGATTAAAGGTCAGGTGCTTATTAGATACGGGGTCGCAGATTAGTCTGGTATCTGAGGCCCTAATTCGAGAGTTGGGACGGAGTCAAAATATTGCATGATTCCCGTGCCACAACTCAAAGTGAGAGGCGTAATTCCTGAACGCTCTGTCACTTGCAAAAATCAAGCCTACCTTGAACTTGATATTTTGGAGCACACATTTGGGCAGACCTTCATCGTAATGGCAAAGATGAGCTTTAATATTATTCTTGGAGCCAACTTCATTTGCGACTATCAAGCCGTGATAGATCTGCACAAGAATACAGTCAGTTTCAGAGAGTTTGTAAATTTAAATAACGTGGGTTTGCATATGGATGAGATCACCACAGGAAGGGATGTGAGTTCATGGACACTAGAAGCGATCCAGGAAGAGACGAACGAAGAGGTACAGGAGGCCGAGGGTGACGTCATTGGCACAGCTGTTGTAGAACTTGAAGAGGGCGAGTCCCAGGAACTATGGTCCCTACTGACGGAAGGAGATGATAACGAGGCTTATTTTGAAGGGATATTACAGGAGCGGCTCAGAGATGTTCAACTTGGGAGTGAGCATAAGAAACAGTTAGAAGGAATTTTAAGGAAACACAAGGCAGTTTTTGATACGATTCCAGGGAAGATACTAAATTTTCAATATTCGATGCAAGTTCAGGATTGGTCACCTTTCAGGAGTAGACTGTATCCTATTCCTGAAAAACATCGCAGCCAGGTGAAACAAATAATAGATGGCATGTTGCAGGCAGGGGTTATTAAGAAGGCACCTACACCTTACTTAAATGCAATTTTGGCAGTTTCCAAGCCAAATGGTTCCATCAGATTATGTCTGGATGCCAGAAATTTGAACCAGCGACTTATATTTCCGGAATACGACACGGCGCCGATCATCAGAGATGTCCTAAAAGGTTTTAAAAATAAAAGTATTTACAGTTCAGTGGACCTGACAAATTCCTTCCACCATATTGAATTAGATGAGAAGTCACAACTACTTACGGGCTTCTTGTTTGATAACCAAACGTATTATTTTGTCCGTATGCCTTTCGGCGTGAGAACTGCTGGGTGTGCGTTGATACGAGCTTTAGATCGAAATCTTACTGAGGAGGTGAAAGAGATGACCGTTCGCTACATTGATGATATCCTGCTGGCATCGGACAACGTTGACACACACATGAGAAATTTGGGTAAAGTGTTGGAAAATCTGAGAACAACAAATTTTAAAATCAACTTAAAGAAATCGCACTTCTTCAAAAGCGATATTCTATATTTAGGCCACATAATAGACCAGGAGGGAGTCAGACCAAACCCTGCCAAGCTCGAGGCTATAAAGAATTTCCCGACTCCTACGAGAGTAAAACACATCCGTGCTTTCCTAGGCGTAACGGGATTCTTTAAGGAGAACTGCCCTGGCTATACTGAAACAGTAGCACCCATGCAGGAGATGTTAAAAAAAGTAATAAATGGCTTTGGAATGCTGTTTGCGAAAAGTCATTCCAAGCGACCAAACTTTTGCTGGAAAATTGTATCAAGCTCGGTTATCCGGATTTTGGCCGCAAGTTTATAATCCAGGCGGATGCCTCATTAATTGGAGTGGGAGCTATGCTGTACCAAGAGGATCCGGCCAACCTTCACAAACGCTCATATTTGGCATTTGTCAGCCGCAGATTAAGGAAACACGAGCGCAACTACACTGTAACAGAGCTGGAGCTACTAGCTATTCTCCATGCTTTCCAACAATGGACAAAAATCATCTATGGGTACCCCATTGTTGTCAGGACGGACCATAAGGCACTGACGTTTCTGTTCAAAACGTCTATGGCTAGTGAACGTGTCACACGCTGGTCTATTTACTTACAACAATTTAATATCGAGATTGAGCTCTGCCCAGGAAAAATGAATGTAATTCCGGATGCTCTTAGCAGGAACCCTGAGCCTGACAATGTTGAAGCAGCGAGTGTTCAACATATTGAATTAACACCCAAGGATCATAAATTTTTGGAGGAGCTACGAGAAATCCAGAGAGAACAGGAAGCGGAGCCATGGATGTATCTAATGATCCAATATTTTAGAAGGGAATTGCCGCCAGGAACACCCGCATTTCGTGAAGCCAGAGCTAAAGAAGGAAAGTTTCACTATTTTAACAATTTACTCCATAAATTTGTGGATGCAGAGCACTCTAAATATCGCATCTTGGTACCAGCGTCATTACAGCGAGGATTGACATGGCATGTCCACGAAAGTCTCGGCCATATTGGAATCGACAAGTCTGAATCGACCATTGGGGAGACGTTTACTTGGCCACGCATGAGGACGACTATTTGTGAGGTTATTAAAACATGTGACCCGTGTCAGAGGACAAAGCCAAACAATTATCTGATGAAACAGTACCCCAAACCACTGCTTCCTCAGAGACCTTGTGAAACGGTGGCACTAGATTGTTTCGGTCCAATTCCTAAGGGAAGGCGAGGATGCCGACACCTATTAGTTTGTCTGGATGTGTTTTCCAAATTTGTTGTACTTTGCCCAATCCAGAAAACTACCTCAAAACAAGTACTTAGCCGCATACGAAATAGAGTTATTCCCATCCTTGGAAAACCAGAATTCATATTATCTGATCATGGCAGCTACTTTACGAGCGCCGAATTTAAAAAAGGAATGGAGGATATGGACGTAAAGCACATTTTATCTAGCATACGCCACGCCCAGGCTAATCCCTCGGAAAGGGCAATTAAATGCGTCACTAAGTACCTGAGAATCTTCATTCCTAACGACCATCACAAGTGGGTGGACAAGATCAAGGATGTAGAGACGTGCATGAATTCTACGAAGCACGAATCGACAGGACAGATTCCTATGGTATTACACATGAATCAGCATCCAGAGAGATCATGGAGTACCATCATTAATTGCCCACAAGATCACAATATAGCTCATGATTTAAGAATTGAGCGCACCAGAGTGCATATGAGGAACCAGGCAGACAAGAGGCTGCGCCGCGTGAGAAACAAGAGATTCCATCGTGAGCTAGAATTAGACGAGCTTGTCCTCGTACGCCGACCCGCTGTATCTGATCCAGCAAAGAAGATATTCAACAAGTTCTGTGCCAAGTATGTTGGGCCGTTCAGCATAGTGAGGAATCTTGGAAATAATGCATATCGAGTCAAAGAATTAAGCACAGGAACCATGTCTGTATATAATAGTGCAAATCTAAAAATTTATCACACCAGAGAGCCTTGGGAAGTCAGAAATAACGCAGCGAATTAAATACGTGATCGTCCAACATCATGCAAGTGAACGGGGGGCAAGCAGAAGCCAGCACGACATCGAGGAAGTGATTAGCGTCTGGCCTGTTTACATCTTGAAGCAAGCAGAGTTGACAGGTATGTCGACAGACGAGCAACAGAGAGGGGAATAGTCTTCAAGCAACAAATAGCCCCAGGCGAAGCGCTGGGCAAGTGAGCAGCAGACTGGTACTGTCCTAATGAATGGGCGAGAATGTAAACATTGGAACGAGGAAAACACTTGTCAACTAGCAGAGGCGGACTGACTGAGCACTTTGAAGGGAGACTAATCCAGTATTCTGCACCATGTGACTTAGGGAAAAAAATCGACTTTATCCCTAAGTTCGATTTTTCCAAACTAAGGGAGTTGTGAACCCTTAATAAGCTACGCATATTAATGATTCTAATTATTCATTTCATTATATTCTGATTTTACTGCCAGAATCATACAGGAAGGCCAGACTGGATTGCGAAATGTCAAGCTTATTTGGAGACAGTACGTTTGAACGTGCCCAGTCCTGAAACAAAGGAGTGACGAGATCGGAATGTTTGACAGACACTTTATCAGACAAAGGTGTGTTGGGGTCCTGACTCATTTCAGACCGTAATTTCTTTGTCACCCTAGCGTTACGAGTAAGATAGTTGCTGGATGAGAGAGACGAGAGGAACTTTCAACCAATCATAGGACAGAGGCTTCTGTTCTAAACTGCGATATTGACGTCATGAACTACCAATCAGAGAGGGTCACCAATTTTAGCGCCAAGGGAGCGTCTGACGCCGGCTTGAAGTTGAAAGCGGGAAAGATTGGATTAACGAAATCTATGATCGATTCCAGAGCACGATAGCCCCATTGTGACCTGTATAATTTTTCAAACTGTTTGATACCTGTTGCATGCCAATAGTCGCATTATTATAGAAGTTAGTGATAGATTTCCCTCTCCCTCCGTCTTTTTGCTAAATTCACATAAATACTGTCGTTCGATGTGACGACGAGGTTGATTCTTGGTGACACCGTGAGGTGATCACTTATTCTTTTCCATACCGTGAAGATATACTGTGTTAAATTTATCAGAGATAGGGTCATTATTGAAAACATTATAATAAAGTTGTGTGCGCACAGCTGAGTGTGAAAATTGTGTATCGGTAAGATTTTAGTAGTCTCCCACGACTACAACTATTAGGGAAAGTCTACGTTTAATTTTGCACTAGACAAATGGTGAAAAAAGTAACTATTGGCAAAATTTAGATAGAAAATTACGTGTGACTATAAATAACATTTTATTTTTATTCAACGTCAAGATGGAACTCCAGACCCAGAGAAAGACATCGAACCAACGTTTCTACGGCTCCATGTGGTCTGAGATGAGCTAAACACTTTGGAGAGAGAATGTCAGGCGATGTTCGATGAGACGACGCAGAAAGAGGAATGAGTACTGAAATAATTTATTATTTGACAAACTGGTTATGGTTTTGTGGGAACATATTATTTTGTGTAAATATTTTATTTTATTTTTGTCTTCGTGTTTTATTGTAGTTGGTTGGTGGTATTGACACACTTTAGTTTAGTTCATGAGCAACGTGGCATGTATTCTATGTGTGAAGATTTTTTTGTTGATGTCAAGTACACGGGGCAAGCGTACTCGAGTGCGTGTCGCTACCGTAAAATGCGCGGCTAAGCGACGCAAATTGGGAACCGATATCATAACAGAAGCGAAACTGAATTAACTAGAGTAGATAATAGAATTGGTGGGAAACCTTTTTATTGTATAGATTTTTATTGTTACACAGGCTTGTGTGTTAATTGCCGTTTGTTGCATTTTTGTTAAGTGAGGGGTCATATGCCCAATGACTTTATTTGTTGATGAAGTTTCCCTTTTAGTGTCTTGGTACACAAAATCTATGATATTTGATTGGAGTGTCGGCCCGTGGTAGATTTGTGCTGTGTTCTGCCCTAAATGCTTTGTTGAGTCTGCAAATATGTGTTTTATGGGATAGGAGTTTTCGGGAACCCTGGTTTCTGTCTGAAGCTTTGGCAAGGTTAAGCATTTAATCCTTGCGAGGAAAATGTTGGAATCCCCTTCTACGATGTTCTTGCAATTCTTTGGAATTGACAAGAAGTGTGTGAATTTATATGTCGCGATTAACAGGTGGCGTAACGGGACTGTCTAGTCTCTTGTTATAAATAGCATGACTCAAAGCTTCGACAAGGAGGGCTGGTTTTGAACACAGACGCTAATGAGTGGTAAGTGTAGGTATTTCTACGCGGCGCACTCCATCAGATAAGGAGCAAGCTGTGCTCATTAGTATTCACGGACCAGGTCTCCGTTCTTCGTAAATGTTTATCTTATATTAAAATAAAGCCTGTTTAATGATAAAAGAATTGTAATCGGTAAATGGGTGCTGTTCGCGTTTTGATTGATCGAGTCCCAGCGTGTTAGCTTATCCATGCTTTTATTTCATGTAAATATCATCGGGTTTTAGGCATCTTATTTTTTTGGTTTAATTATTGTCATGTTCATTGACCTCGGGTGGTCTCGATGTTCGGTCACGTTGTTGTCATGTATGTGTTGAGCAATTTGAGCCATTGGGCAAGCTTCTGTTTTGCTGGGAGTTTCCTGACTCACTGCGATCTCGATGGAGATCAATTAGTTTATAAATTTTAAATGGCTGCGTGTGTCAGTAAAATTTTAATTTTTGGTATGTTATTCTACGAGTGTGTCCCATAAAGCCATAATAATGGTTTGCAGTATGGGGGTTTGCAAGCATATTGGCTGTTCCATCTGTGAGCAAATCTCCATCAAAAGTACTTATTTCTTCTCTAGCGTAGTTATACGCGTGCATACATATTAAGCAGACAAGTGGAATTTTGATCCACAATTTTAATTCTTTGGAGTGGACCTTTCTAGGCCACTCAGATCTGTGTAAATTCTTGTACAGTGGGAGTAAAGTTCAGGGTGGACTTTGTTTATGTTATATTTTTTTATGTTTTGTTGTTTTTATTCAGTTATTAAATGGTGGTAATTTTATTTGTTTTTCACTCATTTATTAGTTTGTAGTTTTGCATATGGTCCTTGTATTTGTAAGCAGCCGTCTGGTATTTGAGCTCTAGTGAAAGCATACCTGGACTGAACGCTCCCCGAAGTTTGATTCTCGTATATACGACGCTGTTATATACAAGGGCACACTACTTCCCATAATTCTAGGGCACCACTGTGCTACTTTGATGCCGGAACCAAGAGATTTTTCTTCACCGTATAGAGGTTTCAAAAAAGTAAAGTAGCACAACGATGTTATAATATTAATAATAACATCGTATGGCCTCGGTGCCGGGTGCAAGCTTTGTTATTTGACACCCAGAGGGTAGCTTGCATGTCGAATTTCGTTGTTCCTTGAAGCACTATGAATGTCAAGGAGGTTAGATACCTAAACTCCTTGAACACACTAGCGCTTTCTAGTAGAGAAATTAGGAACTTTGTGTTGGCGGAAACTCCCGAGATTAATTTTGCCATTATAAACACGGCCTACTGAATTCAAATGGGTTCTTTAACATGCCAACATCGTATGACATGCGTGTCGTAATTTTTGCCGCCTTTCAAAAAAAATCACTTACCACGGCCAGGACTACCTGCAAGCTTGGGGGTTCGTAGACCGACGCGTTAACCACTCACCCACCATGGCAAACAAAACAATGTTATACAAGTATGGGACGTAGTGTAAGATACGCTGCTCCAGCAGTGGTCCGGGCTGTATGTACCTAGAGCTCGCTGATTAGCCTAACTCTGTGCGCGTAGGTGAAACCTCTCAACAAACATGGAAGAACCGTAAAAGATTTACTGAAGTTCAAAAACACTTGGCCGTGGAAGCCAATACGTCATTATTTTATGTCATTTTAGTTGAAATCAATATTTGATGGCGAACCACACAGCGTTGCTTGATGGTCATAATTCTTGCCTTCGTCACTTCCCGATGTCTTGCGTTTGATTGTATTGAATAAGTAATTCGCTCTCAAATGTAGGCTGCGTTACGAACCAGAAAGTTTGATGCATGGAATCAAATGCACTGAAGTTTGAAATGAGCATTCCTTCCTTGGAGTTGTGTATGTGTATTTGAGGTTGAAGGATAGTTCTGACACAGTCAATAACTGTGAAATTGGTTTCCCGTGAAAGCATTCAACTGATGAAACTGGGATTCTGAGGGATGCTCACAGCCACAGACGCGCTAAAGTCGATCTCGCCGCAAAAGAGGCGTTCAATGCATATGTTTTGTATTCTAAAGCTGCTTTTGCCAAATGTGTTAAATGCATTTTGTAATAATTAGCGGCGATGGAACAGATAATTTTGTTTTTGTTCATATCTAATTTAGGGACTAGGGACATCGTGCTCATCATCCCCGTGTGTATAGAAATGGCTAGGTGCTCCGGGATTGTTATTTATCGGAAGATCAGGAATATCGTCGTTGCAGTTTCATTTAGCTGACTGGAAAGTCGTAGTCGGTCAGTCAGATTCTGTGTGACAACCTGTATTATTGTGCGGTCTACTCTCGCAAAGGGAATATTAAAAGAGAGTTTAGAGTTTTACCCTTTGGCAGTAAAAGCGGACTGTCAACATTTATGCGTGAAGCGCTATATGGTACCTAAAATCATATAATTATAATAATAATAATAATAATGATACTACTAATAGACTAATAATAAATTGATTCGTCCACATCATGACCTAGAGACTAGAATTCTTTCCTGTCACCACGGAGGTCCGAGTTCAATTCACGGATTTGCTAAGAAATGTTATTCTGGCCTGAGGAATGGAACGAAGTGCACTAAGCCTCTTAAGGCAATACTGATAAGATGCGGGTTCGATTACAACCTCAGCGATCCTAAAAATGGTTTTCTGTGAATGGTACCTAAATAAAACCTACGGCCGCCCATATTTTAGCACCAATTACAAATATACACACTAGTAGAGCAATTATTATTATTATTATTATTATTATTATTATTATTATTATTATTATTATTATTGATTTTCCAGTACTTAGAAGGAACCATATATTGCCTAATAGACCTATTAGGGTTACGGTTGGGCAATTGCAGAACATTTACTACTAGGTACATCATCATAACTTATGGAAGATATAGCCCCAATGGATGAATTCGCAAAAATGAAAATACCACATGATTTTTTAAATATAGGATACAGAGGTTTAGTCAGTTCATTATTGCAGTAATTCAGGTGACATTTTTAAATATACCAAAGAGCCTGTGTGAGTAATCTCACATGTGACCAACCACCCGCCCGGCTTTACTGTTATGCGGGCTTGACGCGACACAGCTCTGGCAGAAGCCATCATTTCGATTATTTTTAAGCGCACTTTTAAAACAAATTTTTGATATTGATGAAATCAGAGTGCAATGCGTCATTGCCGCGAGTAACTCTTCCTTTTGAATGTTCTTTTCTTACGATCGGTTACTTGTGTACGACCCTTGTGTATAGATCACTCGTTTGATTTACTGTTATGAGGGCTTGACGCGTCACAGTTCTGGCAGGGGTCATTGTCTAGTTTATTTGTGTAAATGCACTTTATAACAAATAAATATATTTCCGTTGACATTTCAAGCAATGCAAGATTTTTCTTGTACTTTTGAGACGATTTGGAAGATTTTGGCACAAACCACACCTTCTAACTCCATCTGGTATAAAAGCTTGAGATTTGTGAAATATACACTTCAGCGTTTTATATATGAGTCGTCCAGTTGCAAAACTCGTTTAATCCACTTGTGAATAAGAATCATGTCATAAAATTACTTATTTAATTCGTTTATTTTATTTTATTTTACTTTATATTGTTTTATTTTATTTTATTTTATTTCGTTTTGTTTTTCTTTTTTTTATGTTTTGTTTTTTTGTTTGCTTTGTTTTATTTTATTTTGTTTTTATTTTGTTTTATATATTTTGTTTTATTTTATTTTGATTTGTTTTAATTGATTTTGTTTTGTTTTATTTTGATTTTCCAGAAAACAAACATAAAACCAAAAACAAAAGAACACGAAGCAAAAAGCAAAATTCTAAAACAAAAGCAAAAGCAGGAAACAAAAAACAAGAAACACAAAGCAAAAAGCAAAATTCAAAAAAAGCAAAAGCAGAAAACAAACACAAATACCAAAACCAAGAAAGAAAAGCAAAAAGTAAAATTCATAAGCAAAAGCACAAAGCAAACACAAAACCAAAACCACAAAGCAAAAATTAGAAAACAACAAACACAAAATATACGTGAGGCAAAGTCTAGAGAAACGTTTCTCATGAAAATGATTCTTATTCACAAGTGGATTAAATGAGTTTTGCAACTGGACGACTCATATATGATCTTCGACTTTCAAAAGTAGGACAGTCGATAAGCGGGTGTTGTACACCTATCACTATGCCATAGGTTATCAACAGCTCAACACTGTGTTCCAAATTTATTAGTAATATAATTAGCGTTCCAACGTTTGTACTACCTGGATATGATAAAAAAAATACCTGAATTTAGGTAAGTATCGTGTTGTAAACTAAAAACTGAAACACAAAAGATTTCATAAATACAGTACGTGAACATTGAACTTGACATGTCGGAAATTAATGCTAGATAATTAATTAAGTTGCACTAGCAGGTGTAGTTGTTGTTTCTTGTGACATGGGGAAGATTTCATTAGAACGACGTGCTATGCAGTGGTGTACTTAACTGTAAATTTTAATTAATTCTGCACGCCCTCCTGTGTACTCGTACTGTATAGCTTTCTGCTCCACGAAGCGCAGTGATGTAATCTGATTCAACCTGACTTTCTTTATGAAAATATCATAAATATTGCCACGGAAAAATATGCAAGCGTCGTCTGTTGAGATTTTTTTTAGCTTTGCTTTTTTTTTAAATTTATAATGGTATAATTGCTTTCAGGTAGATGCCATCATGAAGCGGCAGAAATATTCAAAGTAAAGAGAAATATCTGATGTTGTAATATAAAAAAATCCTAAAATAAATTAAATTAAATGAAACTTGTCGCAGTGAGAATCCTGTTCTGGCTTGTGAACAGTGTCTCAGCTCACCAGCTCACTTGCCCGCTGGCCGACTTGGAGTTGTTTAAACACGAACCATCTGAGGTGGCAGACAAAATGAAGTTCAATAATTCTACCATAATGCTTTTGTTATTGATTAATTTAAGGGATCTGCGACTTCTTTTCTCAAGTAGTCCCTTGTACTTGGGTGTGTTTGAAATTTGTATGATAACCTGTATTGTGATGACTGTATTAATGTGTGTATAAGTACCTGAGGCTAGCATTTGGGAAGGATATGGCAGTGGCCTTAATTTAGGTACTATCCCTAATTTAAAGACTCGGTGGCATCCTATTGAATCGTAAACCAAATTACTAATATACACACTAATACAACTGTACAATAACACTGGATAGCATACAAATTCCAAGCCCACCAAAGTACACGGGATTATATGAACACGTGCCGCAAACTCCTAAATTAATTAACAACTATGTAAAATACTATGACTCATAAAAATAAATGCAGCATGAAATATCCATGGAGGAGTGCTTGCTTGTGTTCTTTTTAATATATCCCTTGAACAGGACGGATGTTGTAGAAAGAAATAGATCATGAGGAACATCATGTAGCCTGTCGTTCGCTTTCTCTGTGTTGCCAATCGGGCAGCCAGGACACTCGAGTTAGAGCTTGGTAGCAGCTTGATGAACATACCTAATTTGCCATTTCTTGCTGAAATGTAGCCAACGGCCAAACTACAGTAGCTTCATGTTTTCGTTATGGAGGGGTTGAGGAAATAATGTTCTGTCCTATTTATAAACGCTAGCCATTACCGAGAAGCAAGTTTTAAAACTAGAGCCATTATGTGTCGTTAACCCGGCAATGCAGCCGAAAGAAATCAGACACCCTTTATTGACGTCAAATTTGGCGGCTTCGGTGGCGTAGTTGGTAGCATGCTGAACTTCTATGCCCAAGATCTCGGGTTCAAATCCGGCCGAAGTCGTTGGATTTTTTAAGAGCGTAAAAAATCCCTCAGTATGCCTTCCTTCGGAGAGGAAGTAAAACCGGCGGTCCCATGTCATAGATTTATGGCATGTTAAAGAACATTCCACTAATTACACTTGTGTGAAGCTAAATTGTAAAGGTTAAGAAAGTAAACAACGCTCTTAGGTTCCTACGTTCGTTGCCAAGAGCCGACTGCGGTGGCCTCTGGTAGCAAAGTTGTCGTTGACGGTGGCGTTTGGCGGCTGAAGTAGGAACTATTTTAAACATTCAAAAGTCTGCAGTCCTTACTTATATTTAAAAAAAAAAACAGATAACACACACTAATACAGTCATCACAATTATCACCGGTTTTCAGACAGATTCTACACACACCTAAAATACACAGGGCTACACGACCGCGTTATCGCAGCCCCTTTGAATTGGTTTCCCATTCTCAATTCTCAATTCTCAGCAGGGTACTTTACAATCGCCCACGGGATCTGTGTACCAACCGACGTCAAATTGGCAGTTGAAAAGTTAACGGAAGTAGGAGACTTCTGCTACTTAGGAAACAAAATAACCAGTGATGGACGGAGCACTGAGGATAGAAGGAGTATATTGATTCAGGCAATGAAAGCACTTATACAGAAAACAAATCTGTTGACCCAACTCGGATAACACATAAAATGTATACGTTTTTGCAGAAAAAGGCAACATGGTCCAATTGGTACAAACAGGCGGAAAATGACTTGGCTGAATTAGGTTTACTCAATCTCAAGGATCGAGAGGTAATTAGGAAAATTACTCATACACGGGGCTTGGAGGGAGAGGACACGTCTGGTCGCAACTGCACTCAGTCGTAGCGCATGAAGTGTTATTGGGCAAACATCAAGGCCAATAAGTGTTGATTCCGCGTGGTCCTAGGAGACCCATTCACGCAGAAGAAGAATATAGATTTAGTTATTAAAAAGTCATTTTTTTTAAGCCTTTGTCTGGAGCATGGCACTCGATGCAAATGAAATTTGGACTGTTGACTCAGCTGAAAAGAGGGGAATAGGAACATTTGAAATGTGGTGTTACGGGAGAATGATGAAGATCAGAAGGGTAGATAGAGTAACAAAGAAGAGGTACTAAGATGAGTGGGAAAGTAGAGATGTTTCTGGTGATTGATATTGAAGAGAAGAGATAGGTTGGTCGGACACATTCTAAGACACCCAGGATTAACAAACTTAATTATGAAAGGAAGGATCGAGGATAAGAACTGTAGGGGCAGACCAAGGTTAAAATATACTGTATTAAACAGATTGTCTCGGAAGTAAGGTGGGGTAGCTATGTAAAGATGAAACGATTAGCTCATAACTGGGGTGCATTGAAAACTTCATCAAATCAGTAAAAAGACTGAAGACTCAAACAAAAAATAACCCGGCGAAAATGATTCTGCTTATTTTTGTTTAGTATTATAAATTATCAGATTTATTTCATTCCTTGGTTTTATATTCAGGCGTCCTGTTCTCAATTTTGTATGATTTTATCCGTGTTAATAGGGGCAGATGATCTCACTGTTCCACTCCTTAAAAAGCAATAATTACTAACAAGCTAACCATCACTGGCTGTGTATCGTAGTGGCAGCGTTCGCGCCTGCTGTTCCCAAGGCAGCAGGATGGAATCCTGGCGCAGTCAGTTGGCATTTGAGGGCGCTTAATGCGAGGGAGCCATGTCAGTAGATTTACTGACACGTTAAAGATCCCCTTCAGGGTAAATTTTCGTATCCATTGCGTCTCCAAAAGTAGCAGCAGATAAAAGGGACGTAAAACCAATAACATTATTGTTATCGTTATAGTTGTAGACATCGTTACCATCAACGTTGTTGTCGTTGTAGTTAACTAAATATCCTATTGGAAGGAAATGATTCTATTTCAATTTGCACCGATATATGAAGATAATTGACCGGGTGAAAGGTATCCTGGGACTCTGGATACGAGTGGGATCGAATCCCACCGTCACTCATCTTTGAATTGCTTTCCCATTCTCAATTCTCAATTCTCAGCAGGGTACTTTACAATCGCCCACGGGATCTTTCTTTCAATTCATCATCCAATTACATTCTTCTTCATTTATTGCATCGTTCATTGGTTCTTCTGATGCAGTTGGCGTTAGGTATGTCATCTACTCATACAGGACATTCGTCACATAGAAATTTATCTCAAATTATCCCTGACCTTGTAGAATTTTCATCTTGTTATGAATTAGGGGCTTTGACATCGTGGTCATTTCATCCCCGTGTATTTGACATGTGTGTAGAATTTGTCTGATAGATTGTGTTATTGTGGTGTCTGCAGGCCAAAAGGATGAGCAGCGGCTGCTTGGTAGGCCTAGGCTCTTCATGGGCCGTAGCACTATGGGGGGTTTGGAAGTGTGACAGATGCCCTTGTATTGTTCATACAAACAGCCTTCCAGTCTCTGTCAGTGTATAACAGTAGACTGCAAGAAGTAATATAATTGAACTCCCTATGTCAATAAGTACGGCTGTTTCCTGGGATCAAATCTCCGAGTCTTTGTAAAGCTTTGTGAAATTATCAGTGGCCAGTGGAATGTTGAAAGGTTGCCAGCGAAGTGGCTGCTCGATACTATCTGTGAAGGGAGAGAATCTCTCCTTCGTTTTATTGTATTCTTGGGAGATCCGTCTTTCTATGCTCGCCAGCGCGCGGCTGATAAGTGACCTCTGTAATCTCAAAGAACGGAACAGCTTAAGAGTAACTAGCATTGATTAACTTTAATATTTCCCGATAATTGAAAAATAAAGATATAGTTTGTAATTTCAACGCTTTAATGACATTAAAACTCACTGTTCCATAAGAGTTTGAGGTCCAATCTCTACCGGATGCCTCATCTTAAGTGTTGTCATGCGCCATTCTTAGAATTTTATAAAGCTACTTTCAATTGTGTTTCCATAATTCGTCCATAATCAGTTCAAATAAAGATTACTCATTGCCTTTGCCAAATGGGCGGACCCGTGGCATTGGGGTAGCGCGTCTGCCTCACACTCGGAGGCCCCGTGTTAGATTCCCGGCTCCATCAGGGATATTAGAAGCTGACGTGAGGGCTGGAACGGGGTGCACTCACCCTCGTGAGGACAATTGAGTAGTTGTCTGACAGTGAGGCAGTGAACCGGTCACGGAGACAAGATTAACGGCTGAAGGGACCCAACGCGCTAACCACGCTTCACCACATAATTTTCAGGCCAAATGGCTGGGCAGCGGTCGCTTGGTAGGCTTAGACCCATCATGGGTTGTAGTGCCATGGAGTTTGCGGAGTTTGTCATATGACATCCAGTTCAAATGCAAAGCCCCTTTTTGACCTTCATTGCAAACAAAATCTGGTTTGAACCCTAATTTCATCGACAGAGTGACCTCAAGATTGCTGTCTGTAGTGATATTCATTTTAAGAACATTTTATATCAGTGACTCTGCAACAAGATCAATATTTGTTTTATTGCAACTGGTGGATCAGTGGGGCTGCCGGCTAATACAGCGTTGTAAAGACAGCACATTGCAGCGCAGAGCAAGTCGGGTGAGGATGATGTATCGATAAATATAATATATAATCCTACTCTTACTCTATTCAAATGTATCTTCAGTCACTAAGTAAATGAGTGTAAATTCGTGAGATTACTTAATTCACTCATAATCTTTACACGTTTTGGGAATAAGACCCATTACAATTCTGTACAATCGTGTTGATCGACTGAAAAGCATTCAAATTTCATTAACTAAGGCAACACTGAAAATGGCTTCCAACAAGATAATAATAATAATAATAATAATAATAATAATAATAATAATAATGTATCTGTTTTATTTTCGTACTAGCAGTAGTACCCGGCTTCGCCCGGTGGAATGATGATAATGTTTTAAGGTCTCCTTAGAAATATAATGGACTTAAAATCTAAGTCATTTTCCCCCAAAGACAATGAGGGAGTAATATCTAGGTCATTTGCCCTTTTGATAAGGATGATAATAAAAACTACTGTTGAATTGACACGTCAAACTTACAAACTACCGTAATAGAAATACATATTTCAAAATTCACAGGCGAGGAAGACTTATTGTGTGTGGTGATTAATGGTGTAATGGGCGTAACATCTACTGTAGGTCATTTGCTCTTATGATGAGGATGATAAGGGAAACTACTACCGGTATTGAATTGACACTTCAACGTATAATGTGCACAATGTACTGTAATAAAATAACTATATGGCGGCTTCGGTGGCGTATTTGGTAGCATGCTGAGCTTCTATGCCCAAGATAACGGGTTCAAACCCGGCCGAAGCCGTCGGATATTTTAAGAGCGTTAAAAATCAGTCAGTATGCCTTTCTTCGGAGGGGAAGTAAAGCCGGCGGTCCCATGTCAGATTTATGGCATGTTATTGAACCTTCCACTAATTACACCTGTGTGAAGCTAAATTGGATAGGTAAACAACGCTCATAGATGTCTACGTCCGTTGCCAAGAGCCGACTGCAGTGGCGTCTAGTAGCTAAGTTCCGAACTTGGCCTAGTAGTCGTTGACGGTGGCGCTTGGCGGCAAAAGTACGAACTATTTGAAGAATTCTAAGTTGCAGTTTGTACTTAAATTAAAAAACAGATAACACACACTAATACAGTCATCACAATTAACACCGGTTATCAGACAGATTCTACACACATCCAAAGTACACGGGGCTACATGACCGCATTGTCGCAGCCCCTAAACTTAAGAACCAACCAACCAAAAATAAATATTTTAAAAATCACAGTCGAGAAAGACTTTATGCGGCGGTGATTATTGGTATGATGCGCGTAACATTTAGGTCATTTGCACTTATGATGATAATAATAAGGTAATGAAAAAATGACTACTAAACGAACATGGTGTTATTTTAAAACTGATATAGGTAATTCAGGTGTCTAGCTTCGATGTCTTCCAAAGTCTCAACCTTATTTTCTGGCTTAGGCCTGTACTGGATGCGTCTAGTGAAAGAGCGTACTGCTCGGCAAAGACAAAGAATATAGGTCCAAGCTGCACGAACCTGAGATGATCGCAGATGATGACGAAATATGATGACACACGTTCGGGGTTCCCCGTCCTATACAGATTGACCGGGAATCACTCACTGTTTCGTAACGGCCCTGTGCTGGCATCAGCATAGACAGCAGGAGATAACACGGCGGGCTCTGGAAAGTACTCTCAAGTCACCTCACGATGAATCAGCAAGCTATTCTCACAACTGACCCCCCCCCCAGGGTCTCACAACTTGTGGGACGTGGGTTGGCGACCACGGAACCCCAGCTGAGTCTGGCATCGCTTCTACTTCCTGGTGCCGGGCTCATTTCAGTTCTCTTTCCTGTCGGCCTCCCTTGGTCAACTCTTGTTCTCTTCCGACCCAGACTGTATTAGGGTATCCGAGGGCTAGGGAGTCTTTCAATTTCCCGCCTTAATTGGCTTTGTCTCATCTTTCCTGATACCCTCATTCTTCGAGGGGTCTGCCTTCTTTTCCTTTTCATAATATCTCCTGTCTTCTGCTCAAGGCCCACAAAGAGGCAGGGTGTGTGTAGACCCACCACTTCTGGTACACCCTCAAGGGATCATGACTGGTGAGTTAGGAAGTTGGCAACCCCGAGGAATTCCTGAGCTACATGCAGGGAATGGAGTGGTATGTCAGAAATTTCAAGTGGACAGTGTTACGCATCAGGTTCCAAAGGGTAAGTATACACACTTTGTTTTCGATCGGTGAACGATGTAGATTTGTACCAAAGGGCCTAAATGCGTGGAATGGAGTGGTCTGTCCGAAATTTCGAGTGGACAGTGTTACTCGTCGAGTTCCAAAGGATAATTATGTAAAATCTGGTTGAGATCGGTGAAACGGTGTAGTTTTCTGCCAAGGGCCAAAATGCAGGGAATGGAGTGGCCTGTCCAAATTTTAAAGTGGATAGTGTTACTCATCGGGTTCCAAAGGGTAAGTATACACATTTTGTTTTCGATCGGTGAACGATGTAGATTTGTGCCAAAGGGCCTAAATGCGTGGAATGGAGTGCTCTGTCCGAAATTTCGAGTGGACAGTGTTACTCGTCGAGTTCCAAAGGATAATTATGTAAAATCTGGTTGAGATCGGTGAAACGGTGTAGTTTTCTGCCAAAGGGCCAAAAAGCAGGGAATAGTGTGGTCTGTCCGAAATTTAAAGTGAACAGTGTTACTTGTCGGGTTCTACGGGTAAGTATATAAAATTGGGGTCAGATCGGTGAAACGGTGTAGATTTTTGCCAAACAGCCTAAATGCAAGGGATGGAGTGGCCTCGTCGCAATTTCAAGCAGACAGTGTTAGTCGCAGTGTTCCAAAGGGTAAATATACAAATTTTGGTTGAGATCGGTGAAACGGTGTAGATTTGGGACAAAGGGCCTAAATGCAGGGAATGGAGTGGTCTGTCCGCAATTTCAAGCAGACAGTGTTACTCGCTGGGTACCAAAGGGTAAGTTTACGAATATTGGTTCTGATCGGTGAAACGGTGTAGATTTGTGCCAATGTGCCTAAATGTAGGGAATGGGGTGGTCTGTCCGAAATTTTAAGTGGACAGTGTTACTCGCAGGGTTCCAAAGGGTAAGTATACAAAGTTTGGTTCAGATCGGTGAAACGGTGTAGATTTGTACCAAAGGGCCTAACTGCATGGGATGGAGTAGCCTCTCCGCAATTTCAAGCAGACAGTGTTAGTCGCAGTGTTCCAAAGGGTAAATATACCAATTTTGGTTGAGATAGGTGGAACGGTGTAGATTTGGGCCAAAGGGCCTAAATGCAGGGAATGGAGTGGTCTGTCCGCAATTTCAAGCAGACAGTGTTACTCGCAGGGTTCCAAAGGGTAAGTATACACATTTTGGTTCAGATCGGTGAAACGGTGTAGATTTGTGCAAAAAGAGCCTAAATGCAGGGAATGGCGTGGTCTGTCCGAAATTTCAAGCAGTGTTAGTCGCAGTGTTCCATAGGGTAAATATACAAATTTTGGTTGAGATCGGTGAAACGGTATAGATTTGGGCCAAAGGGCCTAAATGCAGGAAATGGAGTGGTCTGTCCGCAATTTCAAGCAGACAGTGTTACTCGCAGGGCACCAAAGGGTAAGAATACGAATTTTTGTTCTGATCGGTGAAACGGTGTAGATTTGGACCAAAGGGCCTAAATGCAGGGAATGGGATGGTCTGTCCGAAATTTTAAGTGGTCAGTGGTACTCGCAGGGTTCCAAAGGGTAAATATACAAATTTTGGTTGAGATCGGTGAAACGGTGTGGATTTGGACCACAGGGCCTAAATGCAGGGAATGGGGTGGTCTGTCCGAAATTTCAAGTGGACAGTGTTACTCGCAGGGTTCCAAAGGTTAAATATTCAACTTTTGGTTCAGATCGGTGAAACGGTGTAGATTTGTGCAAAAGGGCCTAAATGCAGGGCATGGGGTGGTCTGTCCGAAATTTAATGTTGACGGGGTTACCCGCAGGGTTCCAAAGGGTAAGTATACAAATTTTGGTTCAGATCGATGAAACTGTGTAGATTTGTATACATAACAGACAGACAGACAGACAGACAGACAGACAAACTTTGTGCTTTATATATATAGATTAGTAAAATGGACCGGCCATGGTGGCTGAGAGCACCAACATGCTACCTTGTGCCTCACTGGCATCGGAAGACCCTGGGTACGAATCCGATCTCAGCCGTCCTGGAATTGGTTTCCCATTTTCACCACCAGGCAAATGCCAGGATGGTTCCTATCAACAGGTCAACGACTGACTTCCTTCCAAATCCTTTTTCCTGACGCTCCTTTAATTAGACCCAAGTTAGCGGTCACCTGGGCGATCACCCTGTCACCAACCCCAGTTGTATCTATGACAAAGTGCATTCAGCTCCCAGACACCAGCGTTGCAACGGTAGAGGAATGATCACTCACAGAGTCCGTAAGTGAAGCCTAGCTGGGAGGACACGCGAAAAATAGTACATTATGCAACGAGCCTATAATGGCTATAATTAAGACACGAGTATTTTTTATAAAACGAGCGTATGCGAGTTTTATAATTTCCATACGAGTGTCTTAATTACCATTATAGGCAAGTTGCATACGACTGTTTATGTTCGACGATAATTATAACTTTATTATATGTTTTAACATAAATATTCATAAATATCTGTTCAGTCATTAGAATGTTGTGATCGGGTGCTGCGGTGGGTAGTATATCTCTGTTTTCCAAGCTCTCTGGACAACCGACGCATGCGCTCTGTGTGCTTCAATGCCATGTGTGCAGATTTTGCACCAGTATTCAGTAAAGCTGTCACCGAAGTCGTTTCAAAACCACGCGCTGTGTGGAAATTGGTTTTGGGGATATTAAGGTACAGTGCTATTTCTTGTCTCATATTCACCAGTTTATTTACGCGAACATATGGACGGTGCACTTTCGGTAATTTATATAGACATGTTGGATTTTGAGCACATGCGCGAAGGTATCCTTATCTAATTGGTCACACAACTGTTTCTTGAGCTCTGATTGGTGGGAGAAACTGTTTCATAATGAAAAATAGTGTTATAATGAGCCTCATTATGATACAGTTTTCTGACACATAATAGTTAGGGTCGAACATAAAAAATATTATGTTGTTATTATTATTGATTATAATAATCATAATTATAATAATGATTATGATAATCTTATTATATAATGCGCTAAGTTGTATGTTTCACAAAACTCAAGTTCCTAAACCAGAGGGAGCTAGAAGGTGTGGTTTGTACCTAAATATTCCAAATCGTCTCAGTAGTACAGGAAAAACCTTGCATATTTTGAGAAGTCAACGGTAATATAATTATTTCTTTATGAAGTTCATTTAAACAAATAAACAAGACGATAGCCCCTGGCAGAACTGTCTCACGTACAGCCCGTATAGCACTAGAGCCAGGAGGATAGTCTGTACACATGGGGCCCACACAACCCATTATGCGAGAGTTCTCGCCCGGGTCCGCTCGTATATAATACTAATTTCAATAACAGTGCTTTATTTCCCTACTATGGTGCAATATTTATAAACATTTGCGGTTGTGGATAAGGGACTTGTGGTTGATATTTTGCGAATCCTAGAAGAGTTCTAGGCATAAAGATAATCTCCCCATCCTCACGACCCATAATGGCTTTGTACCTCTCTCTGCCTCACCTTATCCTATTCGTCTGTTCGGTGTCCGGACAGTTCCCCACACTGACACTTCCACGCACTGCAAAAAATACTGACACTTCCCCACAGCCCTTGGAAGTGGCTACCTGTATAATGACTCAAAAATAATCTCGACTGACATTTCCACACACATCTCCCTCTCCCCTACCCCAAGGCTACTATGGAAACGATCAAGTTGAAATCTTGCCGGGAGACCTCACCCCAAATTAAAAGAGGTTGTCAACGTGTTGAAGACGGAAGTTGAGAATACCAACTGCGTATTTGTAAAGGCCGAGCTCAACATGGAAGGAAAAAGAAGAAGACGTAAATATGTCAAACTGGACGGACGGATTGAGAACATTCACAAAAAGTTCGAAAAGAACAAAAATAAAAGTTTTCTGAAGGCAGTTGTCTATTCACAGAAAATGGAGTAGGTTAATGTATTATTGTTGAAGAAATATGAAAAAAAAAACATACAAAACAACTGACGAAGCCTAGAAAGCTGATTTTAAACACGCCAAAATTATAACAACACCAAAATGATAGGTTTTGTTATTATTTTGACAGTCTACAGCCTGGATAAAGTGTGATGGAAACCAGACTCGGCATTTATTTTATTCTGTTGGAAATTACACTACATCACACTGATATTTTCGAGAACGTGTTAGTAATGAAGTACAAAGACCGAGCACTTTTCTTCACTCCAAAGGAGTATTATGTTAAGGTGCATTGCCACTGGTGCGGCTGTAACGATGATCGGGGATGTGTGTGGACCTGTCAGTCGAGATTATTTCTGAGTCATTAAATAGGTAGTCGCGTTCAAGGGCTGTGGGGAAGTGTCAGTATTTTGGACAAGGTGTGGAAGTGTCAGTGTGGGGAACTGTCATGAAATCGTCTGTACACCTACTGCACACTGCTGTTACGTCACGTGGCCTGCAACTCCTCCAGTGCCCCGGATGCTTTCTGACCCCACTGGCATACATTGCCCTGCAAATCCCGCAGTCACGAGCAACTCCTAATTGTATCATACTCATAAAATGCACCCGCAGATCTGACTGGTGTAAATGAAAAAGAACATTCAAGAATATTACCAGCGAAAGCGAATAATTATTCCCACTGTTATATTAAAGTCGTTATAAAAAAAATCTTGAAAGTTGGTTGATTATATGAGAAACTTTCCCGTCAGTAACAGGCGTGAAGCAAATGAAAGCCTGAGGAGCGGATCTGATGGGGCTGTGCGGTGGTTGGCATCGGGTCTCTCACTCTTTGATAGATATCGCGTCGTGATGGATTGTCGATCATTAGAGAGATTAATGTGCGACAGATTCATTGATTACAACTTCTCTATTATAACAAAGAGAGAGACGGAGACTTGGACACCTGCAAATACGATGAGTCTAGAATATCACAGATTTCTAAAGAAATTATATCGTCTACTTACCATTTCACTTAATCGAGGCCACCTCCTGTCATTTAGTACATCTTGTGGTGCAGTGGGTATATTATTGGCTGTCAACGCCTAGGCCTGGATTCCCGGCTGTGTCGTGAAATTTAATTTTGTTTGAAGGGTTGAAGCGGGGTATACTCAGCCTCGTGAGGCAAAACTGAGAAGAAGTGGGTTTTATTCCAACCTCAGCCATTCTGGAAGTGGTTATACGAGATTTCCCCTCACCTACTCAAGGTAAATGCTGGGATGGTACCTAACTTAAGGCAACGGCTACTTCCAACTCAAATCCTACCTCGATTACAAGTACACACACTAGTACAGGCATGACAGCGGTACACGTATTCAGACAACTTCTACACACAACGAAGTACACGGGACAGCATGACTACGATGTGGCAAAGCCCCTTAAGTATCAGCAACAACAAGAACGATGCATGAATGCGATATCGTAAATCCCCTCGATGAATCAACAACAATAACTATGTGATGTAGGGGTGTGAATTGTCCAGTTCTACCTAGAATTTGAATTCTAGTTTGCAGGCTGGGACGCAAATAATACAGTTTCAAGATTACCACTGATAATAGTGTTGTTAATTATTTTAGGAGAGTGTGTGGATCTTGCTGACATACGAAGAAACCTTGGTTTGCAGATGACATTCAAACTTATATTAGCCAGTGACGCGGTGGCTGCTGATCTTGTCATCGGCTTTATAAGTGAGAGTTGGTTAGGGCCAGCAATCTAAATTTTCCAGTGTATATTGACTCAAAGACTTGTGCTTTTTGAATTCTGAACTTATTGTTCATTCCGTAATTTTTGTTTGTATTATAATTTTTGATTTTGTTTTATTAATTTTCGATCTTTTCAAACAGCTATAGGTATCCACCTCTAAATTTTAAATTCCATTCCGAATTTGTATACATTAATCTGTGTTAAGAGGGGCAGATAAACTCGTAGTTCCGCCACTTAAAAAAACAATAACTAACTCAATTTAGGAGCTCATCGGACCCGAGCACTTGGGTGTGTGTTTTTATAGGCTAATGACTTAAGTTCCTTTTGTGACTGATAGTGTATGTGACTACAGTACAATTTATTATTAGTGTAAAGGTTTCGAATAAGTGACCGGGACATGAAATAAGGTAGCCTACTATCCAAGCATTTACGTGTAGGAAGTGTGGAAAACCCGGGGAAAGTCACACTCATAATTTCTGCTGTCAAATCGAGGATTCGAACTACCGATCAAGAACTCACTGAAGCTCCCCATCACAGTCATGGTGTGATATTTAAGTTGTTGCTGTTGTTGATTGTTTAGGGGCTTTGTGACATCGTTATCATGTAACCCGTGTACTAAGGTGTTTGTGGAATTTGTCCCATAACCTGTGTTAATTTGATGTATTTGTAATTCAGATGAGGATTGGGAAAGAGGCGGCCGTGGCCTAAAATTAGGAACCATACCGGCATTTTCTTAGAGTAGAAGTGGGAAACCACGGAAAACCACTTCCAGGATGGCTCAGGTTGGAATCGAATCCACCTCTTCTCAGTTTTGCTTCACGAGGCTAAGTGTACCCCATACCAGCTATCAGACCAGAATTCACTTTTATGGTAGAGCCGGAAATCGAACCATGATCTCCGCGGTGAGAGCCAAGAATGCTAGCCACGACGTAACGAGGACGAAAGCGATATTCAAATATAACCATAAACTAAACAAAATGATGGCTTAATGTTCTTTACTGAAAATTATGTTACATTTGTTTTGTACTTTTGATGTTCAAGTAATATTCTGTACCTTTATGTCATGACTGAAATAATTCTCTGCTCTTTCCAGGTAAGGATATGATATTGTTAGCAGATCACGCTTTCTCAGTCCGGACTGGCACAACCCTGCATCATCCATGGTGCACATCTGACGCTAGAACCTGCCAGTTTGATTTTTCAACATTCTATTCAGATACAGGTATGTGTGTTGCTCTGAATTTGAATAGGCACACTGTTATAGTATCAAACTTGCAGTGCTCCTGGAAGGAAATTGAAAATGGAGCAGAATTATTATTTGTTGAATAATCCAGAGTTTTATATTCAAGTACGAATAGTGGTTTGCAATATATCGAGTGTGTCGCTAGTATTATACGAACTATTTCCAAGTTTTATGTGCAGCAGTGCTCGGCCATACAATGCTGGTTTACGATCGGCATTTCATATCTCGGTGTAGTGAATATCTTGTATTCCGTTTTAGTGCAATGTAGCTTTATACATGGTGGGAGGAGAATTACTGGACAGCTTGGAATGTAGCTCTACCATTCATTCTCGTGGTCAGAAAGAGCCAAAAGGTGATATTAATAGGTACCGTATTCTAAAAGGTGATTGTGGTTTAGGGAGGAAATTCTATTAGTTCCCATATTTGAATAAGTCTAGCCGCGAAATTAGTCAGCAGTTATGTCTTGAGCTTAGAAAATGAAAAGGGTTTTCACATCTCACCCACTAGAATACCTGCTGACTCATTCCTCATCTGGATCTGCTACATCAGTCTTACATTTCATACTAGCAACCCGACCCGGCTGCGCCCGGGAACAGTTATGAATGCATTACGTGATAAGCGCTTTTTTCCCAATGTCAATGAACAACGACAAATATCCGTTTTACGTCTCGGCATGATGGGTTAAAATCACTGACTGGGCTATTAATTATATTATCATGGAGATGCATGTGCAACAAATTCTTGTCAGACGTAATTTAAGAATGGCGAGGTGCATGAAACACAAATCCCCCTTCCATCTAATCTTAACTTGACTGTGAATTTTGCGGAACGAAAAGTTCACAGGCGAAATGAAGAAAAGCCGAGTTGCAGTTCCAGGGAAACTCCAAACACTACCACTCTTCTCCAAAGTTTTTAACTCAACACGACTCGACAGTTTGCTGCTGGCTGTATCTGGGGCAATAAGCTCGTCCACTAGCTAAGCTGTAACTGGGGTGATAGACTCGCCCCTAGCAAGCTCGTAAACTGTCGCCTCAGTAACTGAATGAAGATTGTTGGATGAAATGAAAACGTAAAAACACTTATAGTAGGCGGGATTTTTTTGTAGAACGTTTCATGCTGAACAATTCTTACACTCATAGTATATTGTATAGATATTTTTAACGGTTTGGCCAGCGTAAGCTTAAAAAGCGCACGGACGCTGGTTTTTTCGACTTTTTCACTGAAATCGTTAGTGCTCGACTTCCTTTGTTCATAAATAAATTATTTTCTACAGAAACCTTCCTCGAGATATCCTTAAGAGAATAGTGAAAACCGCATCAAAATCCATTCAGTGGTTCTAGAGATTACCCGTGACATCCCAGAACCAGGGACTTTGTTTTATACTAAGTAGAGATTATACGCCAATCAGTGTAATTTTATATAATATAATCCCCATTCCGTTCAATCGTAAATTGACTGTATTTCACAGGCGAAATGAAGAAAACCCGAGTTGCAGTTCCAGGGAAACTCCAAACACAATCACCCATTTTAGAAGTCGTAACTCAACACGACTCAACGGTTTGCTGCTGGCTGTATATGGGGCAATAGGTTCACCCGCTAGCTAGGCTGTAACAGGGATGATAGACTCGCCCTTAGCTAGCTCGTTAACTGTCGCCTCAGTAGTTGAATGGACACGGTTGGAAGAAATTATAACGTAAAAACAGTTATAGTGGGCGATATATTGAAGATAGACATATGCTCTCGGGGACTTGTTTGTAGAACTTTTCATGCTGAACAATTCTTACACTCATAGTATTTAGATATTTTTAACGGTTTGCCCAGCGTAAGCTTACAAAGTGCTCAGGCGCCATTTTTTTTCGACTTTTCCACTAAAATCGTTACTGCTCGGCTTCCTTTGATCATAAATTAATTACTTTCTTCAGAAATCATCCTCGAGATATCCTTTACAGAATGGTGAAAACCACTTCAAAATCCATCCAGTGGTTCTCGAGTTTACCCGTAACATCCAAGAATCGGGGACTTATTTTTATACTAAGTAGAGATAGGCCTACAATAATACTGTAACTGGTATTTCCTAGTGCTGAATATTGCTTCCACACTTACACCTCTTGACGTCTTGGGGTCCCTTCTCACAAGGTAAGTATCAGATTAGACAGGTCGAAACCTATCTTGAAACTTTGTGGACGCAATCGTTGTACTATAAGAGGACAACGTGTGGAAAATCAGCCGCCAGATTGAACTGCAAGGCTCCGAAATAGTACCTAACATCTTGGTACACAGGTATGACAGCTGGCGGAGCTGGATATCCCTGCCGCACTCGTAGTTGCGTGGTGGGGCGTATTATGCTGACTATAGTGTGCGACTGCTTCCCACCGGCCTTGAGTGCCTGGGCCGTCAGAGCTTTCCCTTCGAATATGTACGGTACTTGCTACTTCTCATTGATTTATATGAGAGATTTGCCATAATATGATTTCGTACACTTGCAGTTCGATCCAAAACGATGACAGAGATTATCATGTAGATTCCTCACAACCCCAAATACAGAGCACATTAGGCTACATGATCACGATATCGCAATGCCCATTAATGAATCAACAACATCAACAATGCCCAGGATTGGGCTAGGTATTCCTAGACATATAACAACAATGTCTAGGGTTGAACTACGTATTCCGGAGCATACAACAACAAGGTTTATGTTTGGGCTAGGTATTTCTGGGTCCGGTATTTGTGAGGAGAGAAACGGAGAACAACCCTCTCATGATGACTACTGGTAGCACTTAAGTTTGAATATTCGACCTCCGGACTTTGAGCACTTCCACAAACTGATTGTGCACAACATAACAGGCACGGCTATGTTGTAGGGTAGCCAGGGTATTGGTGTTCGCTAAACGCCAAGGGGTGGGTCTCCACGCTGTTTTAAAGTTTGAGTAACATGTGACGTATTTGTTTTAATTTATTCATCATGAGCTCGGCTGATGGTGCCGCTCTTAAGTTTAATTAGCGCCGTAGTGCGGGACAAGCCAGGTAATTATAAACTTATGTGGCTTGCGGGGCTTCTTTCTACCCTGGGACCAGACAGTACTGTCTCCATACTGCTGTCGAGATGTGCGTCCCATAGAGGAAGTGGGTAATATCTCCATTTCCAACTAAGTAAAATGAACGAAAACCGGTCATAGGTAGACAGTAGGTCTAAACTTTATTCATAAAGGAAGGCGTTATTTCATTGTGATTTCGATTTTAAGATTGTGTTTTAAATTCAGAAAAATTACCGTTTGTGTCACAAATGTGTAGAATTATAACGATATATAAATAGTGGTATGGGATATACATGGTCAGGAACACCAACTTGTGACATTACAGGCAGCCAAAATCCAACAAATAGACAATATATTGTGCATGTCTGATAAGTAAGATAATTTCCATGCAGTTATTATAATTTTTAACAGTTCCACCTTAAATATTGCCGTCTTAGACAGGTGAAGCCCTTATATACGATGTTTATTATGATTGGTGTTCGAAATCAGATTGCTTAGCTCGGTTTACCCTATAGTGCCTAATATGTAGTTCATCAACACCTTACATATTACAATTTTGTTTCCTTTAAAATTGTAGTCAATACTTAGAGCGTCCCAATATTTAATGCCCCTTATTTCAAAATTGCGTAAATCCATTTCCTTGAAAATGCATTGGCCTATGACAAAGCTATTTTGACTAACTGTCGTGTTTCTATGTGAAGTTTAATGATTCTATGGAGTGTAAACTAGTGTCTGAAAACTCGTTGATTTCAGAGTAAACTAGAATTTCCATACACAGAAGGAGAATATTAATTCAAAAGAATTACTCTACTTTGACTTCTCATCAAGTCGCCAGTGTTTCGCCTCGGTAAAACCTACCTAACTTCGTGATCAAGGATTATAGATGAGAAACCAAAAACATACTCGATCAAAAATTTTTATATTTTACGTGTACGGAACCAATACATTGTTCTACTTATCCATGATAAAGAGCATGCAAAAATGTAAAACTGTTAATGTTATACAATGATATGTGCGTAGTGGGCATGCTACTTAATTTCGTGGTAGTATACTTAATTCCGTGACACTATATTTTGCTAAGCAATTATTTCAGTAATAATGCACATAAATCCAACTCTGACGACTGAGATTGCAAGTATGTTCCTTAGAGAATACGGCTGCATAGAAGGTTTTGAATAATTACGTCAACAACTTCCCTTAACGACCTTGATTAACAAACAACGGGTTTTCACGCACATACCATTCAATCAACTGCCTGTCGTATACCCAATGACGATTTCGCTCAGAGCATTTCTCCTGTATAACGAAATTCCTGCCATCTGTTGAGGAGTGTTGGAACTTGGTTTAGAACGCCTACCGTACTTCAGGATAAATATTATGTCTGGTGTCACGAAATAAAGTATGTCACGAAATAAAGTAGATTTACCCTACAATTGGGCTAATCCGTTGGTGAGGCGCACATCGTCAAGACACTGGGTGGTGAAAGACAACCACGGGGCTTTAGTATTTCTATAATAATTTAGGATGGCAATCGCAGATGGTCATAGTGTAATTTTTATGATCTTTCTCTCATTATAAGTCAAGGAAACGTGGAAGTTCGAATGTTGACATCTGCTACTGCGTGATGAGCATAAGTGTACTAAATGGAAATTTCAGATCTCATTTTCGCTAGTGCAAGAAATGTTTCTGAATCAAAAATATAATATCGTTGGTGAATTATCCGAGAATTTTGATTCATCTCGCATTTAATGTGGGGGTTTGCTCTTATTTGTTGTTAATTATTTAAGGGGCTTTGTGACATCGTAATAATGTAGCCCCATGTACTTGGTGTATGAAGAATTTGTTTGATAACCAGTCACCGTTACTGTGGTATCTGTACTAGTGTGTGAATTTGTAATTGATGTGGGATTTAGGTAGGAAGCAACAGTAACCTGAAGTTAGGCACCATGCCGGTACAGTATTTGCCTGGAGTAGAAGTGAGAAACCATGGGAATAACAATTTAATTTGTTTCCACTTTACAATACTACTTGTTTTATAACACTTTTTACTTTTTTATCCGTACATGTTTCACCTTCTTCAGTCTGATAACTTAGCAATTTCTTGCAAATAACTTATATCTTTGATATGCACTTTCATAACATAATGTTGCTTATGCACTCTTTATTTATGAAAAATCCTTAGAGATGAAATTTATTTAAATTTAATTACATTATTTTATTCATTAAATTTAATTCAAGTTATTTATTTATTATTTTTAAATGTAATTTCTTAAAAAAATAATTAAATACTGAAGTCTCATATTTTTAACACTAACCACAAGGTCCGGTCCGACACACCTCTGGATTTTTCTTTTCCAATTTAATATACCCTGTTACAAATGCTTTATCTGACTCCATATTTTACTTAAAGCATACTTGATTTTCCCTCGTGCAAACCATGTCATCATCCACCTTCCACAATATTAACAATAGAAGAGCAACAATAACTGTATTGCACCATGACAGTTTCTTACTCCTAATAACTCTGAACAAGCAGTCCATAGAGAAAACAAATACAAAGAGTTCAAGATTTTAAAAGCAAAGATGTCGTAAATACTGTTTTTATTTTAGAATATGAACACCCCTATTTCATTGAATTGTTTATATTACTCAATGAATGAATGAATGTTCGTGTGGCCTACGGAGAGGGCGAGTGTAGGTCTTTCTAGTTGACGCCCTAGAGCGAACTGCGCGTCGTAATGAGGATGAAGTGATGATGAAGACATCACCTACACCCAGTCTCCGAGCCACGGGAATTAACCCAGGAGATTAAAATCCCTGATGTCTCGGCCGGGAATCGAACCCGGGGCGCTTCAAGCCAAAGCCTAGCGCGCTAACCATTTAGCCACGGAGCCGGACTATTACTCAATACTGACTTAAATAATGTGGTAGTGCATAACTTTTCATAAAATAGTATACACATTTACAGTAATTTGCTTAATTTTTACTACATATTATAATAAAGTACGATTTTACATAACCAAAGATTATTAATAAAAACCCTGACATACCAGAACTTTTCATGATAAATTCTACTTATATCTCGTAGAATGATGATATAACTATGGTGAAAATTAACTAAATTTTTTGAAACACAAAAATCTGCACACAAATCGTACACAGGTCCGGTCAAACAGACCACTTGCTAGAGGAAAATGATTGTCGTGTGCAAACTTGAACCGCTATAATAGAACTAAATGAAATAAAGCTATTATTACGCCGTGAAAGGAAGGTTTATGTCAACGCAGGATATTGCAACAGCGGAGTATCGAGATATTTTAAGTGAGCTATGCAAGAGTGGTCTCTTTGACCGGACCTCGATACTAACGGGTTAGGAAACAATCACTGTCTTTTTAGTTTTCCTAAAGACACGGAAAACATATTTCCAAATTTTAATTAATGTTTTTTGAATTTGAAATAAATTTAATATCTAAGGAATTTTCATAACTAAAGAATTTGTAAGCATTATTATGAAAGTGTATATCAAAAGATATACGGTTTTGGCAATAGACTGCTAAATTTATAGGCTGAAAAAGGTCTCAGTAGACTGAAACATGTACAAATAAAATTGTAAAGAGTGTTATAAAACAAGTTGTAATGTAAAGTATGGAAAAGAATTAAGTTGCTTTTCTAATAAATGCGGACATAAAACTGACGTATGTCATTGATAAACAAACCACGGTAAACCATTTCCGGGATGCCTCAGTAACGAATCGAACCCGCCTCGTTTCAGATTTGCCGCATCATGCCGAGTATACTCCGTTCCAACCCTTAGTCTAGAATTGGTAGAGCCGGGATTAGAACCCAGGCTCGCGGCGACAGCCAAGAATGCTAGCCACTACACAACTAGCTCTTATTTGAAACCGTCTTAGTAATGTTTACAGATAAGTAACGAAACAAATACTCCGAATGAACGTTTCGTTTGGTCTCAGCATTGAAGGAGCTTTTAAGAGGCGAGGAAGCCGCCGTGTGAAGGCTCTTCATTTCCCGTTACAGTGCGTGATGTGAGTTGAGCTGAGTTGAGGTGTCTAAGTCGATAATTATACGCGATGCCTGCCTGCTCCAGATACTTGTAGCCTGTAGTGTGTCACTGGACCCACTCTAGGTGCCACTACCAATAAACTCTCGGCCATGTCTTCTGTCATACCTCATTGGTATGGAGTCATACTCGTACACGGCCTGATTCCATCGCACAGTCCTTGGCCGTAACAATTGATCTAATTTGCATCAACTGCACCATTTCCCAATCTAAAGTCAATTCTGATACTTCCGACCAAATATGTTGGACCTCTCTCAGAAACTGTTCTGAAGAAAATTGTATTATTATAATTATTTTCGTTTCGGTCTTCTAGGGACAATGAGCCAATTTTAATGCTTTGTCTTTTGCTGTTCCATCTTCATCCTCCGGTATTCCTTCATCATCTCACTATGTTTCTTCTTCCTTTCCTTTCACCGTTTCGAGCCGGTTTTCTTTCCCTTCCAGCCATGGAATCCTTCGATTTTTAGCACTTTTTGCCTAAAAATATCTCTCTGTGGAGTATTATTATTATTATTATTATTATTATTACTCGTACGAAGAGCGAAAATCAAGTCACGGTTACTTTCTTTTTATTGACCCCGCGTTCCATTTTACCAAACGTTCAGAATATCACGCTTCTACTTCATTTTAAAGAATTAATCGACAAAGTGGGTATTTCTTAGCAGAAACAAAGGTAAAATTCAGGGCATTCTTGCATTTGACAGTGAAAGGATTGGAAGAGTTTCATCATACAAATATTTAGGAAGTCGAATTAATGATAACTGGTGTTTAGTCAAGAAATTCGCTGCAGAGTTGAGCAGGGCTTAAGTTATTTGAAGAAAATGAGAAAAGTTTAGATTAGTCGTGATTTAAGTCTCGCATTACGCACGGTACTGCTTCGATGCTACGGTTTTAGTATCCTACTCTATGGAGCTGATTGATGGACACTTAGTGAGGTATTACAGTAAGTAAGAAACTTATGGCGTTTGAAATGTTGACATAAGTTATGGCAGAATATTAAGGATAGCATGGTCAGCTAAATTCACAAATTTGGAAGTACTGCAGCGTTTGAACAAGGATTCTGAAATTTGCAATGTCATTAAAAGAAGGAACTAGACTATTTTGGTCATTTCATGCACAACAAATACTACCTGTTGCTATTAATTATTCAAGGTAAGATTGATGGCATTAGGGGTCCAGGACTTAGAAGAATATCCTGACTAAAGAACTTAAGCCAGTGGTTTGGATTGAATACAATGTCGTTGTTTAGAAAAGCTATGGACAAACAGCAGATCATGCTACAGACTCATTGGAGGACGAGGCACTTAAAGTAGAAGAATCAACGCACATAATGCTTACATGGATTTTAAATACTTTCAAGATATATTTGTGCTTATCATTTTTTGGAACCCACGTCTTCATTTCCATTCCCATTTCCGTACAGATGGAGCGAATATTGGGACATTCTGTGTAGGTAGAAAATTAACGTCTGAGAGGGGTTCTACTTTTATTTAAATATTTTTAGGGGAGCGGGTATTATGCTGTACAACTCTTGTCGTAACACTCCGTGCGTTATCTCACTTGATGACAGTTGACAGACAGACGCGGGTGTTCGTATAAACCTCAGCGGGTTTGTAACCCACATATCTCCAACATGCGCACATTTTCCAGCAGAATGCGTACTATCCTCCTGGCTTCGTCACTACGTGCTACGGCGATGTAATTCCCGAATTAAAAATATTCACATGTGGAGTGGCTTGCTCAATATAACCTGTTAGAAGGTGAGAATTAGTATAGAGCTTATCATGTGTGTGGCTCAAAATCAGTTTAAACTGTACTACTGTATAACGTTGAAGCATGAAATAACTGTGTGACGTTCATGAATCATTGAAGGTTTTGAAGCCATTTTCTTAGTGTTGTCGTTTAACATGTGATATTGCAACTTTTCAGTCGGTCAACACAAGCACATTTATCGGCGAATGTGAAAAGTAGGATAAACAAGTATTTCCGTGACAAAATAATGACCCTACTTATCTTAAATTGTAAGATTCATACCAATGGTTGATCTATATAGAGTTATATAGATTAATACATTCAACTACACAATTAAGTTGATAATACTGGGTTTTAAGATTTGCTCGAAATGTATCAGAAACGCTGTAGCCCAATAGAGAACTACAGTTTGTTTCAAATAGTTTCCTTCCACGGAATATGAGATGCTGAGAATCTATGACTCAAATTCTCAAAGAGTGTTATGTTTTATAAGGTAGTTGGTAGGACTGCTACCTCTGAAAACGTGCACTTTTAAATCTCTTACGGCATAAATTTTAGGTACTAACATTTAACTACACAATTAAGTTGATAATACTGGGTTTTAAGATTTGCTCGAAATGTATCAGAAACGCTGTAGCCCAATAGAGCGCTACAGTTGGTTTCAAATAGTTTCCTTCCACGGAATATGAGATGCTGACAATCTACGGCTCAAATTCTATGAGAGTGTTATGTTATAAGGTTGTTGGTAGGACTGATGCCTCTGAAAAAGTGCTTAATTAAATTCCATACGGCATAAGTTGTACTGTATATATGAAATTTGTTAGTTATCCATTAAATGTTATGGACGTTACATGCTGTTAAACACTGAACTTATTCCCACGCGTAGAATCATGTTGTCAACACTGTCACGTAATGGTGGCTCAAAATGAATCTGCGAAATTATGGTCTATAGGTATTCGAAGTGTTGTGGTATTTGCCTACATACAATCTGATATATTGAGACAAGGGTTAAAAATTATGGAGAGCATTTATCAACAGTTGGTAACCCTGGAGACTTTGAAATTACACCGCATAATATATCTTGTGACATAATATTACACATACGAAATTTGGTTGACAACCCTTTGTTAGCATGGAAGTTACACGCAGTTGAACAATGAACCTATACGCTTGCATACCCTCCTTCATGCTGTGGCAGCGGCTTCGGTGGCGTAGTCGGTAGCATGCCGAGCTCCTATGCCCAAGATAGCGGGTTCATACCCGGTCGAAGTCGTCGGATGTTTTAAGAGCGTTAAAATCCCTCAGTATGCTTTCCTTCGGAGGAGAAGTAAAGCCGACGGGCCCATGTCATAGATTTATGGCATGTAAAAGAACATTCCACTAACTATAATTGTGTGAAGCTAAATCTGTAGGTTAGATTTGATTAATGCTCCATTAAGTTTCAACGTCCGCCACCAGGTACCGGTTGTAGTGGCATCGATTATCCAATTTCACAGGTAGGTGTCGTTGACGGTAGCATTTGGTCTATCAAAAGTAGGAACTACTTGTAATTGATCGTCTGCAGTCATTACCTGAATGACAGATAACACACACTAATACAGCCATCAGAATTAACACCGATTACCAGACAGGTTCTTCAACCCCTAAAGTACACGGGGTTACATGACCGCGTTTTCGCAGCCCCTAAACTGAAGAACCAACCAACCAACTATTTTGTGGCGGATGGGTACGTCATTTCAAAGCTGTTTACTAAAGGTTCTTGTTAACAGAACTTCAAACCCCCAAATTACATTTGCAAAATGCACTCGTGTTTCTTCTGCTCTTGAATTTTACGGCACCGGAAGTCGATCGAGTGTGAAAGTGATATTAAAAATCCTACAAACTACTGTACTGTATGTTAAACGTGCTACAATTGATAAGTATTGCCTAGAATACTTTTTCACTAACTTGTTGTAATTTTCATCATGCTCAGATAGAATTTCATTTTAAGTGAGCGTTAAAATCAATATTTTACATTCGATGCAGTGAACGAAATATCATTGTCGGTGCGATAGATTTCCAATCGGTTGAGTTCCTCCATCCCTCTCACTCTTCCTGTACGTGCCTCTGGCAGAGGCGGAGCCGTGGCGCGGAAATCGCGAGTTTCTTCCATCCGGTCTCAATTCGCAGCGGCTGGTTGTATAAATAAGTTAGTGCAACGTGATGGAAGATCGACACATTACAAGCCCACAGATGCACATTCTTCCTGCCTCACTCGCTGTTCGTCATACTAAAATAACATTAAGAATAGTATGTACAATACAATATTCGGTACAGCATGACGGTCGTACAGAAGGATTTAACACCAGTTTCGCTGTTACGTGGCAGCTTCTTCAGGTGTAAGATTATGACTAGGGCTCGGATTTTTAGGAGCTAAAAATCTGGAAAATATTTATTTTTTATGTGTTAAAAATACCTGAATTATGTGACTAAAAAGTAAAAATATGTTATTATAATTTAGTTTATTAATATGATTAAAAACAATATGCAGTATTCACAAATGCAATTTATTCCATGTCTCACTGACTGCTGAAGCATTACAATACACCACGCGATACATCTTCAGGTTCCCCATCACAAATGACCGACGATTATCGCGAAACACTTCTTCTGAAGGCACGAAACTGCGGCAATATGTTTCTTACACTTGCAGTGTTGTGTAACTTGAGATCTCTGTTCAGTATTGATTGCTGTCCCACATGGTTGGAAGAACAGAACGCCCCCATCAAAAGTAAAATTATCTTTAAATTCTGCAACAGACGATAACTTGTTGTTGTTTTTACTTTAGGCATCGTAGAACTGCCCTACACTTCACAGTGTCAGAAATGAACTGCATGTGAGTGACACTGGTTCCAGGTAGCTGGGAAAGGGGTCGAGCACATGGTGCAATATGGCGATGGACAAGGAAATCCCCGGCTTCCACAGTGAGTGGCACGGGACGACAAGTAAAGAATAACACAGTTGCAAGCTGACATACGCTCTGCATGAACATTAGATAGCTCACAGGTTCTTACCCGTTGAAGTAACACAGAACAAAAATTCAATAAACTGAAAGATCTTGCACACTGATTTAAAAATGTAAATATTTATGTATTTGTATGTACTAATAAGTGAAAAGCAGGAATTTATGTATTTATAGAAAAATTGCTTTAAATATGTATTTACATAAAAAAAATATTTATTTAGCTAAAATTCCGAGCCCTAGTTATGACTGCGCTCTGCAGTCTGCAGTGGTCGTGATTCATTATTGTTGTTGATTATTTAGGGGCTTTGCGACATCGTGGTCATGTAGCCTCGTGTGGAGTTTTGTCTCATAACCTGTGTTATTGAGATGGATAGGTTGGCGTGTGTGTTTGTAATTCAGCTGAGGATTGGGATGGAGGTGGTCGTGGCCTAAAGTAGAGTGCCATCACGGCATTTGCCTGAAGTAGAAATGAGAAACCACGGAAAACCACTTCCAGGATGGCTGATGTCGGAATAGAACCCGCCTCTCCTCAGTTTGGCCACATGAGGCTGAGTGCACCCCGTTCCAGCCCTCACCAGAATTAAATTCTTGGCCGAGCCGGGAATCGAACCTGGGCTTCCGCGGTGACAGCCAAGAATGTTAGCCACTGCGCAATGAGGCGGACGGTCTTTGTTCGATCCTAGCCGCGTCGTCAGAGTATGTTTATTAGCACGCTCACCCGCCATCTTGAATGTATGGAGTGCCTGTTCTTTTGTCTTAGGCATAAAAATCCACTAGTATGGTTCTACGTTGATATTAATTTTCGTTATGTAACTGTAAAATTATTATTATTATTATTATTATTATTATTATTATTATTATTACTGTTATTATTATTATTTTATTTTTAATTTAAAAATGTCAAATAGGCCAACTGCATGCTGCAATAGTGCAATGGTCTTTTGACTAATCCTAGAAAATTATATTTTATTACCTTTATTCCTTTCTAAGTTACGTGATAATTGCCAATATATACCCTGAGTTATTGATTGTCTTGAATTTTAGTGTGATTGCCTTTCAATGTGGTAGTCATAAGACTAAGAATAGTGAGCTACATTGTAAAACTTCTCTCTTACAAACTTTCGTCTTAATTGTGCTATTATATCCTGTGCTATTTTTCTGTTTATTAGTAGTCCTACACCATGTAGAAGTTGCACAGACTTCAGTATATTCTGAAACGTTGGTACTCACTTAGTTCAAATTTCTAACCCAAGCATTGTCGGGTAGATATAATTGTGAGGAGACCCGGGTTCGATTCCTGGTTCTACCAAGAATTCTATTATTCTGGTCTGGGGGCTGGATCGGTAAACAATCCGGGTTCCTAACCCCCCCCCCCCCTAGTAACACCCCCATGCCTACGCCACTGGAGTACACTCACGCTCGTGAGGCAATTCTGAGAAGAGGGGGGTTCGATTCCTACCTCAGCCATCTTGGAAGTGGTTTTCCATGGTTTCCCCACTTCTACTCCATGTACCAGGTACCTACATAAGGCCACGGCCGCTTCCTACCCAAATCCTACCACAACTACAAAATACATGCACTAGTTCATACACCACAGTGACACAGGATATCAGGCAAATTCTACACACACCTAATTACACCAGGCTTGGACCACGATGTGCAGCGCCAAAAATAAGCAATAGCAACAACAATACAACAACAACAACAACAATGAATGCTAATTTTACTTATTTCTTAATATTTTTAAATGCATAAAATATAATAATTTTATAATTTCATTCATGAAGCCAATGGGCGTGTACTTTTCTTTTCAGGACGGGTCAGGGAAGGGATATTGGAAGGAAATCGGCCATGGACCTATTATAAGGAACTGTCCCGGCATTTGCCTGGTCCTAAAATGGGAAATCACGAAAACCATTTTCAAGACGGCCGAGGTGAGATTCTGTTATTTTCTTCATGTGCCAACCAAATCAAGTTGGCGTGCTAACAATTGACATATGTGCCATACATAACATAGGGCCTAGGCGTAATAACATTTTTGTCCATGATTCCTTAGCAAGGGGATCACATATCAAACGTTCTACTGTCCATGGAAAATAGGCTATCATGAGATATGTATGTATATAATCATTTTATATCAAAATTGGAGTCCTGTTAGCCATGTCTCACTGGACAAGTCTGAGTTAACTAACCTCACTTAATGAAGTTCGTGCCGGTAATAGAACAATTCTGTGCTCATGTTTGTATTCTGGTTACTGTAACATTCGCTATTGTCACAGCAATTTATTGAATCCGTGACATATGTTGGCTGTCTAGGAAGCGGGTGGTAATTTGCTTATCCGTGAACAAAATCTGTCACTTGGAAGCAAGCCACTGTTTCCATCAAATATTATATTGCCTTTTTATTTAATGGGTAGTAATGCGCTCATGAAACCATTTAAGCTTCTTGTGCAGTTTTATCTACTCGCCTGGATAACGATGCTCTGCCCATCATCACAGTCAGATAACATACTAACCTGATTTTTAATGGCCATTTTTGGTATGTAATTACATCTTTTAAAGCCTCCTACTCAACTATATTTTCATGCTCATAATCGTAAAATACTGCGTAGTTGTGTAAAAACTGGCAGAAAGCCCGAAATGTTCGGTCAGTTGAATAGAAGGCTGCCTGGCTTTCGTCCAAAGAGAGATCTTATTCTTCAACATACCCCACCCCCTTCACCGCGCTTAATTAAGCATCTGGCTGAGACTTGGCCGCTATAATTAAGGGCTCTTCTTATTCATGGCCTCTTTGTCGTATGGGCACGCATGCGCATTACGTCATCATAATTACACCCTCTTTGTTATTACGACCTGGAGTTGGGCAGCTCACACTTCATCGTGGCGCCATTAAAGAATTCTAATAAGTGGAAGTAAATAAAACTTTGAAAGAGAGGACATAAAATTATGTGGCTCTGTCAACACGAGAATTATTGAGAGAATTTATCCTTCAGTGAAATTCATATTAGGAACTCTGCAAAACGAAAGGCTAACATTTTATATTCACACCACATTAGTCTCACTCCCTTACCAATTTTCAGGGGCAGGTGTCCCCAATGTTTCTCCGTTTAAAACAGCAAGCCAAGACCGTAAAGTGGCACTCCAGTACTGCACAATCCCTCCAGGAAAATTTCCAGGATAGTACCTAGTATCAAGTCCCGGGGATCATATTCCTATCGTCGATCCTAATATTTGCAAATTCTCATTGTATTACAGCCCCCCCCCCCCCCCAAAAAACGCACGTTTTCCAACAATTTAAGCAAACATCCAATATCGGCACATGGAGCTGATGACCAAGATATACCGAACCCGTAGATGAATTAACAACATCCCATGGTATTGAAGAAATCATATCCGTTTAGAAATATTTGATTTAATGTATTACGTTTGAATATACTACCGAATTCTATGTACAGATCTTGTTGCTGTTGTTATAATTTAGTGGCTTGGACATCCGTTCGTCTAGGCTACCAGTAGCTTGGGTCTAATAAGGGAATGGTCACGGAAAGGATTTTGGAAGGTAGTCAGCCGTGGATTTGTTGAAAGTAATCGTTCTTGCATTTTCCTGGTGGTGAAAATGGTAAACCACTGAATACCACTTTTAGGTTGGCTGATGTTGGGAGTCTTACCCATCACTTTTCAGGCTTGCCTTACGTGGTTGAATAAACCCGGTCTAACTCTGAGACCAGTATTTTCTTGGTAGAGCCGGGAATTGAATCCAGACCCTTGGAAATAGAGTCTCAATACGTACGTCGAGAACAAAGAAGGTGGTTTGCAACAGTGCATTCAACTTTCATGCATAGCAATTACCGTATTTTACCAATGTTTTAAGACTGCCTCTAAAATCTAAAGTCACCTAAGAAAAAGACATATTCTTCAAATTTTGAGGCGAGAGAAGTGTTGCGCTCTTAAGTACACGTGGAGATAAAATGATGTAAACGAGAAAGAGAGAGAGAGACATAATACTGTAACTGCAACGTAACGCTTGAGAAGACAAATAGCGAGCGAAGTTAGTTTCCTAAGAAAGTTGATGCAAGTATAAAAGTAGAAATAATAATATTTACTATGGACATAAAAGCTGAATGTTTGTAATCAAAGGAAGAGATGAGAATCTGTCGTAAAACAATGCGAACGCTTGTTTAATTCTGAAAGCTCTCTTAATAACACAGTGAAGGAAAAAGATAGTGATGCCATTAGGTGACGTTGCATTTCAGCGCAATGCAGAGTCTACACATCGAAATAGAAATAAGGAATGCATCACAAGCAGAAGAAAAGTGGTAGGAAGTGTCATTAGTAATCGGAAAAAAAATTCATGGAATTTCACGGAGATTATGATGATGATTATGATGATGTTGATTATGATGATGATTATGATGTTGATTATTATGATGCTGATGATTATGACGATGATGATTATGATGATTTTGATGATGATTATGATGATGATTATGATGATTATGATGATTTTGCTGATAATGATGATGGTGGTGGTGGTGATGATGTTGATGATGATGAATGATTATGATTGTTGTTTAAGGAGTAGAACATCTAAATTCTCCCGAAGCAGCAAAAACTCTGAAATATACTCGACAATATAAGACTTTTCACGACGACAATGAGGACCAAAAGAAGTCCGCCTCGTTGCGTATGACCAGCACTCTTGGCTGTCACCACAGCGGAGGCCCAGGTACGATTCACCACTCTGCCAAGAAATGTATTTCTGGTCTGAGGGCTGGAACGTGGTACACTCAGCCTTGTGAGGAAGAACCGAGAAAAGGCGGGTTCGATTCATACCTCCACCATCCTGGAAGTGTTTTTCCGTGGTTTTCCACTTCTACTCCATGAGAATGCCGGGAAGGATCTTAAATTCAGGCCACGGCTGTCTCCTTCCCAATGCTCATCTGACTTGCAAATACACACACTAATACGGCCATCACAATAACACAGGTTATCAGACAAATCCCCCCCACATACACACAAGTTCAACTGGCTACATGAATACGGTGTCGTAAAGCCCCTATACGAATCAACAATATCAACAGTTATTATGAATTCCTGTATTCACCCAAAACAAACCATAAAGTAAAAATGCCGCGTGGTGCTTGCGGGAATCGAACCCATAATGTCTGTCTTTGCTGGCCTTTTACAGTATATACAAGTTGAATTAATGCGGCATGACAGTAAGTCACTAGGAAATGAGACAATCGTCGTACTAGCGTATCTATCGCCTTCTGTGTTCTAGGAGCACGCGTTGAGTGTTCCTAGCCCTGGATTCGATGCCAGGCTCCCTTGTGAAATGTAATTCTGGTGTAAGGTAGTAACGGGGTACACTCATCCTCGTGAGACAAAACTGAGTGCTGATGGGTTCGATTCCCACCTCCGCCATGCGTTATGGACTTTTTAGTGGTTTCCCAATAATTTTCCCTGCAAATGCTTCGATGGTACCTAAATAAATTAAGTCCACGGTCGTTTCCTTCCCAATGTGTAGCAACTTTACAACAACGTGGTCATGTAGCCCCATGCACTTGGATGTGTGTGGAATCTGATAACCTTTGTCTGTGTTTTACAATTAGCTGTACTGGTTTGAGTAGGAGGTGTTGGTGGCCTTTTAACTTAGATACCATTTTGGTATTTGCCTAGAGGAGAAATGGAAAACCTTAAAAATGCATTCTTATGATGGTTGTGGTGTGAATTTAACCCCTCTTTTCAGTTTTGCCTCAACAGGCTCCGTGTAACCTGTTCCAACCCTCAAACCAGAATTAAATATCTTGGTAGAATCTTTATGGAACCCGGATCTTCATGTTGACAGCCAATAATACTAGCCGATACACCAGGAGATAAATCATCCCCGTCCTAGTCGAAACGGGAATCATAAGAGTTGGGCATATTTACAGAAACAAGGTGTTTGGTTAAGGATACTGTATACTCTTGAGCACGTGAGATGTGTACATAATCAGGCATCATTATACTAAGCATTTTCTCGTTGTGTGGGTCAGGCTATATTCTGAACTGGATGGTGACATTTTAAGGTTAGAAAATTACAGTATAACAAAGGAAAATTCAGAGATAAAGTAAAATTGCTTCTTTCAGGAACACTCATCTCAGTTATTTTTCAACCAAATGCTCCCTAAATTTCTTCATATACTGAGAATTGCTAACTTCATAATGTTCACCTACAGTAATTTTCATCAGATATTCAGAAGCTGAGAACAAACATTTAATACATTAATAATAATTATTAATAAGAAAATATGCTGAAAAAGCCTCCGTGGCTTAGGTGGCAGCACGCCGGCCTCTCAACGCTGGGCCCGTGGTTCAAATCCCGGTCACTCCATGTGAGATCTGTGCTGGACAAAACGGAGGCAGACAGGTTTTTCTCCGGGTACTCCGGTTTTCCCTGTCAAAATTTCATTCCAGCAACACTCTCCACTATCATTTCATTTCTTCTGTCATTCATTTAATCATTGCCCCAGAGGAGTGCGTCAGGCCTCGGCAGCCGGCACAGTTCATATCCTCGCCGCTAGATGGGGGCTTCATTCATTCCATTCCTGACCAAGTCGGAGACTGGAAGCAGGCTGTGGATTTTCATTCAATAAGAAAATATGCTGGGATATTTTTTCTTGGATTCTACTAAAATATTCTTCTTCCTCTTCAATTTCCTTATGCCTTCAAGTGTCGGGGTAGCCTCGTTTGAGCCATTTCTGCGATTCCGCTCCAACATGTCCGTCTCGTGTTCCGTTTTCACTCCGGTCGTCGTCGTTTGTATCCGTCCAATCCGAGGCTACTTGTAGTTCTCTGAATCCACATGGGTTCCTAGCCCAACATAGAGTGGTTTGTTGGGTTACCTTCCCATCCTCCATATTTATCCCCTGGAGACAGGGTGCCCCAGATGGTCAGGGTGTGGGCAGGCATTTCCTCCTAACCCACTTACTGTAGGTATGAATTTCCCCAATATTCGGGTGGCTGATTGCAGTGGTTCCCAACTGAGTGATGGGGCCGCCATATCCCTACGCCAAACTATTATAATACAGGGCGCCAGGGAATGTCCTCCGCAGTGCCTGTAAGCTGCTGCGAGAGACAGCGTCACCAGATACGTTGGCTGTCGCTTGTGTCAAAACAAACAAACAAACAGTAGACAGTAGTACTCACCACAACCTTTCATAACATACTGTTGCACTCTTCCAATAATCTAACTATACACACTGACGATTTCGACAGCCCACAGCCCACACATGTGGCCTTCACCCTATCAAGGACACCGTGATGCCAACTAAACTGATGACGCAAACTCTCGGAGCTGCACGTAGCCACTGTGGAGAACATTTCCTAGCGCCCTGTACTATTAATGATTTAAATAGTTATTAGTATGTTAAAAGCCTTAGAGAGCATTTGGTTGTAAAACAACTGGGATAACTTAGTGTTCGTGATAAAAACAATGTTACTATTTTTCTGAATTTATTTTGTTTCACTTTGTATTAATATTCAAGGTTTTCTAATCTTAAATATCATATTTAGTTAATCATCCAGTTTATAATAAGTTACGTTTTGCACATAACCAGAAACTTAGTCATGTTCTTACCACAAAACGAGAAATTGCTTAGTACGAGGGCCCGACCATGCCTTCAATTGTCGAAAATGGTGGAAATCATTCAGTGCTGGTTTGGTTTAAACGGCGGATGGTGGAAACTTCCCACTTGAATTTTTTTGAGAAAGTCTCTTAACGTTGGCACAGTGTGGTCGTGAATGATTTTTTTTTTTTTTTTTTTTTGAGAATTGAAGGTTTCGTTGGGCGGCAACGCCTCGCCAAAAAGGAGAAACTTCAGGAGACTCTCCAGACGTACCCACTTCAGTGGCGGCAGAATTCTTTGCCGAGGGCATTGGAAAGCTGGTGTAACGATACGAGAAATGTTTCAATCATTTTGGCGATTATGTTGAAACATAAGTACAAAACAAGCAAACATTTAGTAATAAAATCAGTTTGGTATGTCAATCTGTTATTTTTAAACAGCCCATCGGAGGTTGAAAAAAAAACAGCCATCGTAGAATGGTGCGTGTAATGTACGCAGTTCACATGCTCAACAGTATACAGCATCCTTAAAAGAACACAATGTATTTAATATTCTGGGAACGTGATGTGAATCACGTTTGAGTTTATGAGTAGATAAGGTGTTATCTATCGTAACTGCTGAGTAAAATGTGAAAAGAAGGATTGTGAGCTTAATGAGAGTTCTGAGAAAATGTTTGTGTAAATGAAGAGAACAGCTACAAAATGGGGTGACATATTTACGGTGGAATTAAAAGCGGAGTGTCATAAACTTCAGCGAGGCAATCCTGCCGTAAAGCAAAGAAAACATGGAAAGAGATAAGAAGACATTATTTGAGACAAGCCAGAAATGGTAAAGGATGGATTTTCCCCGCATCGCCCAGTACTGTGTATTAGTGGGGTTTCGAGACCAAATTCATAAAGGAACTTCAATTGTGTATTTCGTAAGAAAGACGTAGGCCTACTTTTAATGTTGGGGTTTAGTGAAAACATAGCCTACTAGCGGACCCGTGCGAGAAATCTCGCATGTTCATAAACCACACTTTCCCCAATAGGGTTATAATGAGAGACTTAAGGAGAAAGGTTGTTATGTTTTTATTTCAACCGAATGATTATAGAACACTAACTTATTTACATTTCAGTTAGAATTCCAAGTTATACGTTCCCTAACTTGAGAAGGCAATCAATGAAAATTGGATCATCGTAACACTCACCAGTTATTCGATATTTATGAAGTTATACGATTTGAGTACTCATTCCTTTGATTTACTGTTTCTGAAATCCGTGCAAAATGATAAAAGAAAGACCTCGGAATGTTAAAATGACATGAAACAGGCGTCACAGCGGCCAAAATGTGAAGTGGACAGCAATTATGGAGCGTATTTTCCTACACCAACAATATCTGCAATTCGCACAGTTCGTACATTTTTTAAAGTAATTTTTTAAAGAAAATATAGATATTTTTGAAATTAGAATGCAATTCGTCACTGCTAATGTCTATTCACTTTCATTTTAATGCTCATTTGTCACGATCGGTCGCTTGTGAGCGCCGCAGGAGGGATCTATATTACTGAAATAATATATATGATGAATGTGAGAGAAGTTGCCATTTTTTCATTTAGGGGCTTGGACATCGTAGTCATTTCAAGCCCCGATTACCTTTTAGTGTGGGTGTATAGTCTGATAAGTTATGTTATTTTCGTTTCTGTACTAGTGTGTGTATATTTCCAAATCAAACTAGGTTGTGGAAGAAGTCAGTAGTGGTTATAAACTAGGAACCATCCTGGCATTTGCTTGGAGAATAAGTGGGAAACCACTGGGAACTACTTCTAGGACAGCTGGGGTGAGAATGAAACACTCCTTCTTTGTCCTGCCTCACGACGCTGAGTGTACGTCCCTCCAAACCGTCAGACCAGAATAACACAGTTTGGCACTGCTGGAAATCAAACCCTGGGCGTTTAGAAACGAAATCACGAGACTACAGCAGGCGGTTTCAAAAGACGATGGGCGTGATTGGGTAGAATTTAAGGTCCTTGCCTCACACCAAGGTGGACCAGGATCGATTCCCAGATAATTCAAAATGTAAGATTTTCGAAGTGAAATGTCACGGCCTGTGGTTTGGATTCTCGATTAAAGGAGGCCATTTGGCTCATGATCGCTAGAATAACTATCACTAACGATTTCTTTCCATCCTTCATGAGACAATAAAAGAAAACAAACAAACCCAATAATGCGGCTTCCACGTCTTCCTAACAATCACTGAGCTTAAAATAGCATGTGCAGAGACTGGCAGACTGCAACAGACTTGCCGTGTGATTCTGATAGCCACGTCTCAAGTGACACCCGATTCGTCATGCAATGTTTCTGCAACATATCAGAAATAAAATACAGTAGTAATAAAAAGCGCTGGCACCGTGATGTTGGGGTAGCGCGCCTGCCTTACACCCGGAGGCTCCGTCAGGGATTTTAGAAACAGACGTGAGGGCTGAAACGGGGTGCACTCAGCCTCGTGAGGACAATGAAGAAGCTGTCTGACAGCGAGGCAGCGCCCCGGACTCGAAAACCAAGGTTAACGGCCGAGACGACCTGATGTGCTGATCACGCGTCACCCCAATAGCTGCAGGCTAAATGGCTGAGCAGAAATCGCTTGGTAGGCCCTTCATGGGCTGTAGTGCCAGGGATTATTATTGTTATTTTGTAAAATAATGCGCGGGTTGCTTTGGGAACTTTTTACTTCAACACTTAAATAACAACACCGCTCACGGTAGCCAAGAGCGCTCACGCTCTACCTCGTGCCTCTTTGTTATCTGGAGTGAGTGGGTAGAAATTCCAACTCGGCCATCCAGAAAATGGTTTTCATGGTATCCCATTTTCACCACCAGTCAAATGCAGGGACGATTCCGTTCAACAAATCCACAGCCGACTTCCTTCCAAAATCCTTTCCCCGACCCTTCCTTAATTAGACCCAAGTTAGCGGTCGCCTGGGCGATCGGATTGTCACAATCCCCAGTTGTATCTGCTCACAAAGTGTGTTCAATTCCAGACACTGTCCTTACGGCGGTAGAGGAATGACCTCACGCAGAGTTCGTGGGTGAAGCGATTAAAATTAATAACATTAGTTTTTACACCTATTCACAAGGATGCTACAATTTGTAAGAAAATCATTAGTAAAAATACTTTATGTCAAAATGGAAATATTATGTGTCAGAAAACTGTATCATAATGAGGGTCATTATAACACTATTTGTCATTATGAAACAGTTTCTCCCACCAATCAGAGCTCAAGAAACAGTTGTGTGTCCAATTTAGTAAGGATAGCATCGCGCCTGCGCTGACTTCCACGGCCTCCTATTTTAAATTTCACTGCGTGGCTAGGTCATAGTGGGGGTATTTGAGGAGGCCATGGTCAAATGCAAGGTATTCTCTGAGTCTCATGCGCTCTGTTCAGTACATAAACTGGCGAAATCTCGACAGATATTTATGAATATTTATGTTCGAACATAAAATAGTTATAATAATCGTATGCAATCGTATACAACTCGCCAATAATGGTAATTAAGACACTCTCTTCGCTCATTTTATAAACATACTCGTGTCTTAATTACCATTATTGGCGAGTTGCATAATGTACTATTAGTGTGGTATTCATGTATTGTTCATAACGCCTCAACCTATGTATTTGGGCAAATATTTTCCAGTGCTGGAGATGTATTGATGCACCATGGCCGTGGGGAGATTGCAGGTTCTAATCCTGGCTCTAACAGCGATTAACCTGAGTGTTGTTTTCTCAGGATTTTTCCACACTCCCTCCAGGCAAATGCCGGGATAACAATATACATCAAGTCCCGGGGCACGTGCCCTATCCCTGTCCCTAATACAGTTACACACTACTACAGTCATCACATAAAGACAGATTATCAGACAAGTTCAACACACACCAACTACACGCGGATGATGACGAAAATATTCCAAGTCCCTAAATGAATTATCAACAACATACCGTTCCAGTCCTCCGAACAGAAGGGAGTTTATTGACAGAGACGTAAACCCAATAGCAGGACAGGGTTCTTCATGCATACCCGTATTCCGTGGAGTGTGGCTGACATTCTGTTACATCTTCCCAATGCTGACGAGATAGGTTTTCAGTTATTTTCAAACACCATGAATGACAAAATAAGAATATTGGTAACTCACTGTGTCCCGTGATACAGTATTCACTGAAACTAAAACTCTGGTGAAAATGGAAATACTGTAGTTCTGTCGAGGTGCACATCAAAGATTCTTGAGAATCAGGGTTGGTTGGTTGTTTGCCTTCCAACAAACAGTGCAACATGCTTCCTCAAAAGGAAAGGAGATGTAGGTATTATGCTCCAGCGAACATGCCGGAAGGTACGCGATGCCTGCAGCTGCTGCGAAGTCAATCGCAACTAGCAGCAGACCTCCATCATAGGTGTTTATTTAGCCTTATCCCTACAATAATAACATAAAACGAAAGATCAAATTTACTGTACGCATCGTAACAAAAGAAAAAATGTATGTCTGTAGTTGAGGAATTAGCTTCGCTGGCGTAGTTGGTGGCGTGCTGAGCATCTATGCCCAAGGTTGCAGGTTCAAACCCGGGCGAAGTCGTCGGATTTTTTAAGAGCGTTAAAGATCCCTCAGTACCTTCCCTCGGAGGGGAAATAAAGCCGGCGGGCCCATGTCATAGATATATGGCATGCAACAGAACCTTCCACTGACTAAACTTGTGTGAAGCAAAATTTGTAGATTATGTTTAATTAATGCTCTTAAGTTGCAAAGTTCGTCACCAGGTGCTGGTTGCGATTGCATCTAGTAGTAGCCTAGTTCACAGCTAGGTGTCGTGGACGGTAGCGTTTGGTAGCGAAAGTAGGATCTACTTGAAATTTTCGTCTGCAGTCCTTACTTGATTTATAAACAGATAACACGCACTAATACAGGCATCACAATTAACACCGGTTGTCAGAAAGATTCTACACACACCCAAAGTACACGGGGCTAGATGACCGCGTTGTCGCAGCCCTAAACTAAGGAACCAACCAATTAAAATTGAGAAATTAAAATAAGAGGAAAGATTTTCTCTGATGATCACTTTCCGTCTAAACCAACCTGACAAATCAGCTATAGCTGAACATGCCCTGTCTTCAGGGCACGATGTATGTTTCAAGGATGCTCACGCGCTTGCCCTTGTTAAGCACAACTGGTCTAGAATTATAAGGGAGGCAGTTGAAATTCGTAAAAATCCCAATAATTTTAACAGAGACACTGGATATCAGCTGACACTTGGCTACCATTTATTGAGGATCTAGGGAGATAGTTCCTCTCAGTCTCTCTGTTCTTCACCTATTTAAAATTGTACATTTTCCCTCTATGGCTCAGAGCCTGGATTTGATCTCCTTTGTTCGTCACTGGAGGAGTTTCCATCTGTTTTTTCGCCGTTGACTGTATGACGTTAGGTATCGTTCAGATACACTTCCCTTTTGTTTATGTTTCCTTATATCCATTTACCCCTCCCACCTCCCTCCCCACCCCCCCCCCCCCCAACCTTTTCTTTTGGACATCCTCATTCTTCGAGGAGTTTCTATATTTTCACCCCGCCCCCTTTACCTTCTCGTTACTTACTACTCTGTCCGCCGTTCTACCATGGTCAATACAGTAATTTCTGGCAGCTGCTCTCTGGCGACGAACAGAGCAATTTATCTATATTTTTTGTTATCTCATTGATATACTTTCTTCGGCCACATTGTTTATTTCCATTGAAAAAGGAGGCAAGGTTTCTCCGAAACGTATGGTTCAAATCAAAATACACACGGCATTAGCCCAAAAGCATGAATTATTTATATACTTTCCTCCTTCTTTGGTGATAACCATTAGTTCTTTTAGGCATTCTTTTCAATTATTATTATTATTATTATTATTATTATTATTATTATTATTATTATTATTATTATTATTATTTTATTATTATTATATTATCGTTATTTGTACCTACCTATTACAATGATGATAATAAAATAGGAAATTAATATACTACTGTAATTCAATAAATTATTATTCTTAAGTCAGTGAACCTGTTTCGGTCACATTGCGACCTTCTTCAGCAAAAGGTAGTATAGTTAATACAAATGAAGTTGCAAGTTGTAGGCCTACACTAAACTTTTATAAAAAGGCTGATTTCATAACTATTTCTAAGAATACTATCTACCATGTTAAAAAATACTAAGAGACTAAAACAAAAAACAGATCTGTTATAATTTTGATTAATGTTGAAAGATATATATCTTGAAAAATCAGCTCAAAGTAGAAAATATCAATGTTGTGGACATGATGTATTGTATATGTACAAATAAAAAATATTCATGATTTCTTTGCTATGAAAATTGTTAATTCAAGAAATATTGAGTACTGTAGTTATAAGCTATACTTATAACTAGACCATGTACACGGCTGGAAATAAAATAAATTAATGATTTCCAGTCAATGATTTATTCTCAAATAATTCCTTCTCTTCAAGATATTCGTATGCAATACAATACACTACTCGTAACAATAGAAGAAACGATGACAGCTTTAATTTAGTTCCGACACCAGAACATTTTGCTTTCTTAAATACTGACTTTTTAATATCTATTGTTTAATAGAAAATATAAATATTGTGATAGCGCTTTCAAGTTAAATTCTTAACAAAGAGCATAAATGAATGTGATGTGATGTTCGTTCGTAAAAGATCGCTTGTAGCCCATTTGGTGAATGCATGGCAAAATACAACCAAGAAATGTCCTGTAACGGAGACTTGGACTCAAATAAAATCTTGCATTTAATGCATTGTATCTTAATTTGCAATAAATGGTTCTGTTGAGCTTTGCCATGGCAATTGAGCCACGTATGTAATTTGCTCTAAGTTTATCATCTTCACTTGCCAACCAACTGTGCCGGGATTCGATCTCGTAATCTTAGGCAAAATTGACGAGAAACTTTCCAACTACTCCACACAGCCAGCCGCCAGAATGATACAAGTTATGTAGAAATTTGAAGCCCTTCATTTTGTCAGTGTTGCCTATACAAAATGTCTTTGCTGCTTTTCAGTTAGTCGACTGGATTGTCCCAATGAATTGGGCGGGATAGAAAATTATAGATATGTAAACACACTCTTGGAACAAAATACATGTTGTAGTTCCAATTAGTGAAAATTAACCTTAAAACAGTGATCAGGATCTGATGATGGCCACTTGAGGGTCGAAACGCGTAATCCTAAAATCCTAAAGTGTGATAACTAACTAATACATGTAATTATTTCCAGGAGTGTGTGTACATAGCCTATTTATAATATTGTACCTCGCCCAATTTATTCGACACAATCGTGTTGACCGACTGAGAAGCAGCAAAGACATTGATACAAGTTATATAGCGAGTAAGCAGGCAATAATTCCCCTGTTCCCATTCCTCACCATCGGTAACCTGTAGCCTCTGTGGTAACCGCAGAGAAGGAACAGGTATAACTGTGGTTACTTCCAGTGCGGAGCTCGCTTCCAGTAGCGACCAGTTGTAGACAGTAATGGTGATTTCTCTATCATACACGTGTTGAATTAGTCGAACTTGAACAAATTAACCAACCGAGGTGAGCATTCTGCGTCTGCGTGTTTCAAATAATACATTTCTTGCTATTATTCCTGGTTATGTATAAATTTAAATGCTTTTCAGTTGGTCAACACGAATGTGCTCAAATTGTAATGCGTAATCTTTTTAACTTGCGTAATTTGTCACTTTTGTTAGTTATATGTACTATTTTTGTCTTCATAATGTTAGTGGCTATGGACGTCAAATTGGCAGGTGTAAATCTAAAGGAAATAAGACACTTCTGTTACTTAGGAAGTAACAATTACCAGTGATGGACGAAGCAAAGAGTTTGGTTGACCAAGGCAAGAAAAGCATTTCCACTGGAAAGGAATCTTTTGAGTATAATTATAGATTTAGGTATTAGAAAGTAAGTTTTGAAACCATTTATCTGAAGCGTGGCGCCATATGAATGTGAAACTGGAATGTTAATGCAGTAGAAAAGAGGAGAATAGACGCATTCGAATTGTGGTGATATAACTTAGTTATGGAAGTAAGGGTTGAGGACAAGAACTGTAGGGGTAGATCAAGGTTATAATGATGATGATAAAATGGGTAGATAGAGTAACAAATGAAGACGTATAAGACGAATGGGCGAGAAGAGATGTTTCTGACGACTGCTAAGAAAGAGAAGAGATAGGTTGGTAGAACATTGGACGCCCAGGAATAGCAAACTTAGTTATGAAGTAAGGGTTGAGGACAAGAACTGTAGGGGTATACCAAGGCTAGAATATGTTAAACAGATTGCCTCGGATGCTTGGTGTGGTAGCTATGTAGAAATGAAACGATTAGCTCAGGACAGGGAGGCATGGAGTGCTGTATCAAACCAGTCAACTGACTGAAGACTCAGTGGCTATTGATATTCATTATCAAAACAAAATATCACATAATACTCCATTAACAAACCTGCAAATAACGCAAGTCTACAATAAATATACATTCACCCAAATATTCATAGATATAGATTAATAGCCTGAGTGTAAATGATCCGATGATGATCGCTTGACAATCGAAACCAGTCATCCAAGTGTATTAATTAATCGTATGTAATCGTGTAGACCGATTAAAAATGATTTACATTTCAATTATTGAGGCAACACTGATAAATGGCAACATCCGGTTATGTTATTTTAATGTTTGGCAGACGTCTGTTTCTCCCATTTCTCACAGACTTTCAGGGAACGCTATTACGTATACTGTAGTCGATAATGTTTTCATCTATTCTACCCATAGGCTATAATACAATATTACTTTCAGCGGCTCACTTCAATTCTTGGCGTCACTAGAGCCACTCTGACTTTTTTGGTATTGGCTGGGGATTTAAGGTCAGTTGCCCTCCCTGATGTCACGTGATACCTCAGGTAAAAATTCTGTCTCGCTGACTCAGTGGGATTCAAACCCGGCAGTGCTGGTGAAAGGCAAGTTGTTATCCTACTGTGCTATAACGCACGTCATCCATTCTCAGAACACTGGATGATTTTGTGTTGTAGATTCATTTAGGGGATTTTTGACATCGGGGCCATCATGTATCCCCGTGTACTTCAGTGTGTGTGTGTGTGTGTGTGTGTGTGTGAAATTTGCCTGATAACATGTGGCATTGTGATGACCGTAGTAGTGTATTAGTAATTGAGGCTAGGATTCAGAAGGAGACTGCCATAACTTTAAGTTAAGGACAATCCCGGCGTTTACCTGGTGTTGAAGTTGTAAACTACAGAAAACCATTTGTACTACAGGCAAGGTGGCAATCGAAGCCATATCTTTTCAGATTTGTCTCACGAGGCTGAGTGTACCCCGTTTCAACTTTCCGACCAGATTTAAATTGTTTGGCTGAGCTGTGAATCTAACTCAGGACGTTTGGCTCTGGAGTCTCAATACGTACCCCGAGACAACAGAAGGGGGTACAGTATATGATGGTTCACTCAAGCCTGATAACCACAATGCCCCATGACTGTTAACACGACCAGGGTGTCTACTACTCTGGAAAGCAGGGAAAACAGGGAATACTCAGGGAATTTTAAATCCTAGAAAACTCAGGGAATTATCAGGGAAATCTGTTAGTTGGTTTTAGTAGACATTATGGACCTGAAACAGATTTATTATGCGACCAGATGTGGCTCTCACTATTTGGTTATCTTCTTGAAAGAAGATATAAATTTGGCTGGGAGCCAGACGGCAAAGAAATGATCGTCCACTTATGGAAGTAATGCTCTTATTGTATTACTGAGGATTCCAGTAAAAAATCAGTCATGAAACATTAGGAACAATATAAAGTGAAAGGGAAAGATACAGAGCTATAAATACTCGTAATGGAGCCAGTGTGGGCAGTTACATGCACTTGGCAAGTTTACATAACTCAAAGAAATGAAAAGAAACAAATTGCCCACAAATCTTCCCCTCGCTTTTGCAACAACTTCTTTTGCTTGAAATATTCCGCTTCTTAACCATCTGTAAATATCACTTCAGTAATACACATCGGCTAGCCTCTAGAAAGATGGGAGGGGAGCCAATATTATTAGTGTAGGGCGCATTTAGAAAGTAATGACTGCGCAAACAGAAGTATTGTCTTATTTTACGGTAGGCTACACGGACATTCTAGTCAGTTGCTTGTACGTGACATATCGTGGCTGCGCCTCCATTATCCGCTATGTGACAATGTCATTCACTTCTATTCTTTCCCCTAACGCTAGCCATGCCCCCCAGCCCTAAGTGAATATACAGTCAAACAAAACAAGTCACTTCGGGTTAAATTCCCGTGTAGAAGAGCATAGGAAAATGACCCTTACAACATTGTTATAATTAATTAATTAAATTTATTGCAGCTGAATGGCTCTGATAAGTTGTTCAAATCTATGAGTAACTTAAGCCAAACCTATTTACAGATACTAATCTCTTCTTACACCTTCCTACACGGTATTTGTCGCATTGTTCCCCACAGATATCGCACTTGCAGTCTTCACTTGGATTAACCGTTTAATTTTACAAACTTTATGATGGAATGAAGCCTCCGTGGCTTAGGCGGCAGCACGCCGGCCTCTCACCGCTGGATCCGTGGTTCAAATCCTGGTCACTCCATGTGAGATCTGTGCTGGACAAAACGGAGGCAGACAGGTTTTTCTCCGGGTACTCCGGTTTTCCCTGTCAAAATTTCATCCCAGCAACACTCTCCACTATCATTTCATTTCATCTGTCATTCATCTAATCATTGCCCCAGAGGAGTGCGTCAGGCCTCGGCAGCCGGTACAGTTAATATCCTCGCCGCTAGATGGGGGCTTCATTCATTCCATTCCTGACCCGGTCGGAGACTGGAAGCAGGCTGTGGATTTTTTAATGATGGAATCCGTGTACTGCGTAACGTGTCATTAAAATTAATGTCTTAATTCATTAAAATTATCTTCATCCAGTTGCAATATTGCGTCAGTTGAATAAAAATCATTCCAAATGTTGTTCTTCTTACTTCTTAGAATTTGAAGTGTGTGATCACAGACGTGTGTATTTGACTGATACAAGATTGTTACGCGGGACTAAATATCCACATGTAGCTGAGGGTATGATCGACTTTAAGGTAAATTATAGAAGAGAATAATATTGTCACATGTTGCAGGCGCAATGACAATATCCCTTCTTTGCCTCAGATATTTTGGTGGCTCGTTCTAGAACAGGGTCTTCTAGGAAATGTACTCGCATGCAGAAGTCCATTATACTGCACTCACTTCCCCTTGTATGTGTAGCAAAACTCTCTAAAGCAGGCTGTTCCAGCCGAGCAGCTCGCTCGTGAGCAGCAGAGTACTCGCCGCCTTGCGTGAGTAAACCTGCAACATGAAATACAGCTCTGCTGTGGGGGGCTGCCGTCACTTCGCGGTGGATACATCAAGACTGACAGGAACGCATAGACTTGTGCAATGACCTTCGCCCAGAGACGTATTGGCTCTCACCCCGAGTTCCTCTCCAACATTGCTCCGAGCATTACTGCTGAGTACTCGCGTGTACGCATACTCAAACTCATGGATTTGGAACAGCCTGCTCTAAAGGAAGCTTAGTCGAGTCTAGATGACAAGCAGTACTGAGCTGAAACACGCAATGCCAAACATGACAATTCTGCATCGTGTACGAGCACCACACTTCGACCACGTTAAATATTCACACAGCATGACCATCCACATTCTAAGACAGGGTTCACCAGTTGTGTCAGCTCATGAGCCTGCGCTTCTGCGATCTAACTTCCCAAACCATTCCTCCCCACTCAATATTGCCAGGCCCACTTCGCTCGAAGAGTTAATAGCAGTTACAGATGACACCATGATATACGGATCGGTTGTATACGGAGGTACTCGAAGTTGCCCCGAAGATACTGACACTGGCTGGCGAAGCGAAGAGCTGTGTGCCCGCCAGGTTGACACGCCCGAATGGACTTGTTTGACGAAGACTGTAGTAAAGGCACCCATTTCACCCTTCTACAGACCACCAAGTGAACATGGCTAAAGACTACGATGTACTGTTCCCTTACTAAAACAACAAAAAAAAGATATGAAAAGAATATTTATGTTTTTGGAACATTTAAATTAAAATTATTGTAATGATATTAATTTTATTAACATCAAACGCTGAAGATGGTATCGTTGAAGAAGATATCGCTGAATACTAAAACATTAACGTTAAATAGTAATAAACACCATCCACAGTATTGACAAGGCGAATTCAATAAAATATAAAAATTACGTATTCTGTTGCCAACATGTTATAACTTATATTTAAATATAGATTTACTGATTGTCGAAAACGAATTCTTATGACAGGAAATTGTATTAATACTTGTGATATTTATTAATTTTTATAGGCAATGCTTGCCCTTTCCCACTTGAGTTTGTCACGACGGTGACAATAGGCGATGACGTGAGGTATTGAGAGTTTAATATGAAGACGGGAGTATAGATAGGAAGGAAAAGGCTTGAGATGGATGGGAAAATAGGGTGTGAATTCTTGAGTATCGAAGAGACAACCCCTCATGGATGAATACCGAAGAGCCATTAAAATTCTCGGTGATTTTAACGAGCTACAGCCCCTTAATTTGATTTACTGCGCGCGCTCAAGACGGCATTATTCACCAGGGCGAGCTAATGTGCCGATACCACTCGAAACCTCTCACCTAACGACAGACGGGAGATGTATGAGCCTCGCCTTGCATCTCGCGTGTCCACTTGGCCGAGTACAAATCCGTGGTCTGCCCGCGCAAGCTGTCATGGTTATCAGGGATGCCACCGGGAAAGAGATTAATGTAATATATTCATTTCAAATAAATCACCAAGGTAAGAAAAATAACAGCTTATTTTTACGTGGTTCTTAATCTCATATGCCTCAGAACTTCCTACAAAAAATAAAAAAAGAACGTTTTACTTGACTTAACTTGGAAAGTAATATACATGGATTAGACCTGCCAGGTATCAAATCCATCCACCTTGGTGAGAGCCAAGCAGCAAGACCAATCATTATCATAAAGGCACCCAAGTCGTCCAATGTTAATAACTGGGGGGTCACACTAAACGTGACTTAGTGCAACATCAATGGAACGGCATTAAGATCCTCCATTCAGGCACTTATTTTAGGATACAATTTTAAGTGCAGATTATTGTATTATTATTATTATTACCGACAGTAGTGGCTACGCTGGCTAAAGCGCAGCATTAGGTCATGGGGCCAAGCTCTCTGCTGACTCGGTAGACGCGTGGGTTCGATCCCTACCGTCGGCCGTCCTTGAAATGGTTTTCCGTGGTTTCCCATTTTCAACACCAGGAAAATGCTGGGACGGTACCTTCTGACAGGCCACGGCCGATTCCTTCCACATCCTTGCTCAGTTTCATTCACCATCATTCATTTCATCTCTCATTAACTCCTCTCCTGAGGTTGGCGTCAGGAAGGGCATCCGGCCGTAAAAACCATCGCCACAAAGACTTCCATCGCATCTCATCCCCGACCCCGTTGGAAAAACGGGAATAATAAGGGGTAGACATACATTATTATTATTACTTTTACATCGTTATGCCTATCTGAGGAGCACGATAGAACTTATTTACTTGATATTTTTTTCTTCCCCCAAAATCTCCTCATCATGTGGGCACTGAAAATCTTCCTTCGTTCTTCAGTCCCTGATATCTTGGTCCTGGTATTCATTTTCTAGGCAATGTGATGGTTGTTGATTACTGTTTTGAACTGGAGTCGATCTTGTATTATTATTATAATTATTATTGACTGCATTTCCCAGTGCATTAATTTCCTAGTCCATGGGACAAGGCTATCACTGGGCTATCAGGAGACGAGTACATTCGAACCCTGACTTAAAGAATGGTTTCCCTTTTTTTCCCAAAATTTCCACTCCTGTTTATTTAATCGTATCAGAAAACATATAACAATGTGATATTTACAAATATACACCAATACACCAATAATTGGTATTATAAGTACAACATTTCTTTTGGCTAAACCTCCAAAAATGAAATTTATATGTAAGGTGACCAGTATCTTGCCAATTCAAATGCTTCTTTGGTGGCATCTAAAAGATTCTGAGGAGAGAATATCGTCGGGCATAACTTGCAGCTGAGGAGATGATCCATGGTTTTCTCTTCACCGCATTCGCATAGTGTGGAGTCGCATGCAAGTAAGCCACAACCACCTCCCCCGTCTCTCATTAGGTCCGGTCGTGGACACCAAGAGCCCCCTGATGAGCCAGCTTGGTGTTCGTAGGCGAAACCCCACACAAGACACGGCAATGACGGCATAAACCTAGAAAAATTGCTGCGTTTTAATAAAATAATTGTCTTTCACTTTGTCAACACGTCATTCAATAAGACGGGAAATAAAACATCTACTCACACGTGTATTTACGTATGTTAGTTCTACTTTTTTATATGGAAGGACCCATCCCATTATTATTATTAATATTATTAAACCACTTGACATAACGGTGTTCTTTTCCATGGGAAGACAGTTACATTTCCTTTCTTGGCGGTACCATAACGTTTACCTTCGACTCCGAAGAAGTATAAGAGCGCTAACAAATGCGTGAATGATAGAAAAGGATGTCGTAAGATTTGAGCCTACTGCAGAATGTAGGAAAGAATGATTGAATTGACGACTGGGGATTTGGATGCATTGACATATCTGCATAAACCATGCGGTAAAACCCGTGCGCAAGACGAAGCTCGGGGAGACAATGGAAGGTGTGGACTGAATTCTAAGAAGCCTCAATAGATTTTCTTTTATTTCTTCTTTGTAGAAAGTGAAGAGAGAATGGAAATAAATCAACCGCACCATTTGTACAAAACGCATAACGAAGATGTCAACAAGAAAATAAGGAAGTCACAGTCAGAATTCCAAGGAATTACAGTGATTTGAAATACTATTTTCCTCCCTCATTTTATAACAGAAGACTGGAAAGCGAATACTAATCTCCTGCAATAGTATATAGGCCTACCCTACCATCATATATTCAATAATAATGCTGTAATAATAATATTTTTAAATTGATTTAATTTCATTTATTCTCTAAATACACTGAATTCAATGGCAATATATGTCACGATTCGGCGGAGGATCCAGCCAATTATCTGGGGGATACATTGTATTTTATATTGTACATTACATATACATGTACTACATATTAAATTGAAAGAAAAGAATAATGTAACCTACATGTTTGTTGAAGTTAAGGCGTCGGCTCTTAAATCAGGTTTCTGATGGGATCGGATATGATCATTTCTTACCCCCAGAGCTCATTGTAATCACACTTGGTAGAAATCACATGGTATTTCCTGCAGCCAATTAAGGAAGTGAGTTATATTAAATTCTTATAACAGCTGATGCCTCAACTTCAACATACATGCAGGTTCATTAGTATTCTTACAATAGGCATTCCCTTTCACTAGTCTGAATAATTAACTGGCCACAACAGTTGATGTGGTCACGAATGATACACTTAATCTGTACATTTATGTATTTATTTATTTATTTATTTATTTATTTATATTGAGAGTTTACAAAAATGCATACCTAAATAAGGTATGTATTAGTCGTTGCACTCTCTCGATTCAGATGCATCAGCCAGCTGCGTCGTTATTATTTCCACGAACAATGAGTCAATCAATCCATCAAACAATCAGCCAGTCATTCAATGATCAGTTGAAGAATAATTCATTGAATTATTTTCTTATTATACTCAATTATGAAATTATCTGTGAATTACAAACTTGATGACAGTTGCACTTCGACTTGACTTAGTCATTTTTTTCACTCGTTCTTCTTCATATATCCTGTCTGATCCTCCTTGGTCAACTGAAGATGGTTTTCTATGGTTTCCCATCTTCCTTCCAGGCAAACTCCGGGGTTGGTACCTAACTAGAGGCCACAGCCGCTACCTTCTAATTCCTCATCCTTACGTTCACACCTTCCTCCCCAGACAATACTCCACACGCAACGGTACTTGTAGCTCACCCCATGGATGTCCGCATAGAAGTAGCTACAAACTCTGGCGAGCCGAACATGGCCTCGGACACTCCCGGCACTAAAAGCCATACGCTAAAGAAAATAAAAAAGAAAGCAGGTATGTGACCAAGATGCTGAGCATCAACCAATTACTCATCCACTGTGCATCGCTATGCCAGGAATACAGCACTGACCAGTTATATGCTACGTAAATTGCTACACCAATTTATGATGCTGTCAAATTGTACCAAGATCAAATAATTTTAATTTCATCGCAGTTATGGCAGTTACTAAATTGATCCTGGAGCTCTGCTTGGACGCGCCATAATTGCTGCATAATAACGACACAGTTATGAGAAATTTGGGCCATATTTCATTCCAGACACCAGCTGATTACTCATTTAGATAGGCAAGCAATGAGCTTATGAAAAATTATCCCATTATTATTAGTGTGAGTCGTAATCGAATATTCCAGTTAGTATAAACCGACCCACAAGCTGTTTTCCACGAACGAAAATTTATCATTGGGAGAGCTCAATTGTAAAAGCATACCCCATCAGTACAAATATTAATTGAGCTCATATACTTAACAGATTTTTCACTCAAGTCCATCTGTGTTGCTCCAGTTGTTCATGCACACTGTTTTGTGCTTAAGGTTGTTGGGTCAAACCCCGCCCAGTTGGTTGCCTAGGGATGTTTACGTCGAAGAGTCTCGTATGTGTAAATTTCAGTGTCTTTAAAGCCACATCAGTTTGTCTATTTAATTCAACATACGGCAAAAAATACAAACAAACAAAAAAGAACATTAACTAAAGGAAGGAGTTGACTTTCACAACCACAATAATAACTAGAAGTTCCGTGACGAACTAAAGAGCCTACTTTTCTTGAAATTTAAGATTCTCGCCAATCTATATAGACCTATCTAGAATAATGACGAAATTATGTTGGTAATATCGAAATTTCTAATTAGTTCGAAATATACCTCGTATAATGTAGCATAATAGAGCAGTACAGTTGGCAGCCCTGGTGGCTGAATATAGGCTATTGTTAGTTGCATCTCTTAAGGCACAGAATACAAAATTTGGTTGAAGTCCAACGGATAGCATGCACGTTACATGCAGTTAGACCTTGGATTTATCAGCGCGCATAAAATCATGTGGGCAACAATGTCATGCATGTGTTGGTCAGAAATAATCTGAAATATTATGATCTCGTGTTGTGCCAATTTTGGATGAAATCCATTTGTTAGTATAGAAGTAACATGTATTGTAAAATTGGACCTATCAGCAGGCTCAGAATCATGTTGGCAGCACTGGCGTAGGCCTATATTAGTTACTCCAAATTAATCTATAATGCCAGGTACTATACGTGTGCTATTGGCTTGCATACTTTCTGATATATTGAAATTAGGGTAACAAAAATAGAGACAGTATTTATTAACAGTTGGCAGCCCTTTTTACTCTTAAGAATCGGCATAGTCATATCTGTTATGGTACACATAGCACACACGAAATTTGGTTGTAATCCAAATGATAGTATAGAAGTTACATGTATTTAAAGTTGGACCTCTCAGCAGGCTTAGAATCATGTTGGTAGCACTGACGTATATAAGATACTCCAAATTAATATAGAATATCAGGTACTATACGTGTGAATAGTTAAACGCTGTCGGCTTGCATACTTTCTGATATATGGGTATTTTGATAAAATAAAATGAGAGCATTTATTAACAGTTGGCAGCCCTGGTGGCTCTTAAGAATACACTCAGTCATATATGTTTATGTACACATAGCACATACGAAATTTGGTTGAAATCCAATTGATAGTGTAGAAGTTATATGCATTTAAAATTTGGACCTATCAGCAGGCTTAAAATCATTTTGGCAACACTGCCATGCATGGCCTCCTGGAAATTAAACTGCAATATTATTATCTATACGTGTGCCAATTTTGAAATAGCTCCCATTCATACCTTCCAAGATATGCAACATGGAGCTCAAATTTCAATTACGATTTTTCAGCTGTTGGTAGCACTGACATCATTTTCAAATATGGCCATGAGATATTCAGGTATAGGTCTTTACTCCTACCAAATTTTGTTTCGATTGCTGCAGCCGTTTAGGAGTTGATAGGGGGGGGACACACACACAGCCAGACAGAAGGACAGACAGACAGACAGACAGACACACACACATTTGCCCGATCTCATAAGTCTACTTTTTCCTCATTTTTGCAAAATGTGAAAAGTAGGCTAAAAATGAAAGCATTCAACTAATAGTTGTAAGTTAGAGAACTAAAATGACTATAAATATGATTATTATCATAATTGATGTTATTATTGTTTTAATAATAATAATAATGTCCGGCTCCGTGGCTAAATGGTGAGCGCGCTAGGCTATGGCCCGAAGTGCCCCGGGTTCGATTCCCGGCCGAGACAACAGGGATTTTAATCTCCTGGGGTTAATTCCCGTGGCTCGGGGTCTGGGTGTAAGTGTCGTCTTCATCATCACTTCATCCTCATAACGACGCGCAGGTCGCCCACGGGCGTCAACTAGAAAGTCCTGCTCTCGGCCTCTCTGGAGGCTGCACGATCATCATCAATAATAATAATACAAAATTATTTATTTATTTATTTATTTATTTATTCATTTATAACATAATTTATAACTATAATTTGCCTTCCTTTCTTCTTTCCATGCAGCCACGCAGTGATCATCTGGAAATTTGCAGAAAAATGATGTTTTTTTCACCAACAATCTGAAGCTAGGCCTGTCCCATAAAATTTCGTCTGTTGCTTTGATCTCTTGAAGTTCATTTCCATTATTATTATTATTATTATTATTATTATTATTAATATTATTATTATTATGTCGCTACCTCCTAGCTAGTGGAGTATATTAGCCTACTTTCGATTTTTGCAAAAAAATGAAAGTAGACTTAGGAGATCAACACAGGGCGAAAAAAGTGTGTCTGTCTGTGTGTGTGTATGTGTGTGTGTGAGTCTGTGTGTGTGTGTATGTGTGTGTGTGAGTCTGTGTGTGTGTGTGTGTCTGTGTGTGTGTGAGTGTGTGTACTCTGAATGTCTGTCCCCCCCTATCAATTCGAACACGGTGAATGCGAATTGAACGAAATTTGGTACAAAGGTAGCACTAGCAAAGGACACCTCAGTGTCATGTTTTATATCGCCGCCATCTTTACTAAAACTGAATGGCGGCCACTCAAACGTTCAAAACGTAAAATCAAATAACGACTAACCAAATCATCCGATCTCTACCAAATTTGGTAACAACATACCTTCGTATAGGATGCGTCTTGTGACCAAACTACAAGGTCGTCCGCCATACCATTTCAGGATGGAGGCCGTGCGAATTATGCAAACTTTATAATCCATATCATGGGACCCACCAGTTCCGATTATCGAGCCGAGAATCGTTTTAACTGTTCTAAAGGAAGAGGCACGTTCGAAATTAAAAGTTTATTTTGTAATACTATAGTGCAGACGAGATTTTAAAAAGCTGAGCCGATTCAGTAATAAGACAAGATGGCAGCGGATATCTTGTGCCTGACTTATATTTCACTAATTTGAGTATTGCATGCAATATAGCGTACTGATACAAAATAAATAAACTTTGTATGAAATGCTTTATATATAAATAATATACTCCAGTGATGAAATCGTTTAGTATAAATCATTATTTGCTAACAAGTTCTATGTAAGTCATTTTATATAGAACGATATTCGTTGACACAATTAGCTCAGTGGTAGAGCGTTAGCCTATCGCTCAAATGCCTATGGTTCAAACCCGATCAGAGCTATTTTTTTTTGCTTGAAATGTTATATGTTTATTGTTTTGTAATGACTCAGATGTTTAAAAATTAAGCGTTATATTGTGCATATTATGGTGTAAAATATATATTTAATTAAAACAATTCGCCAGCAGATTTACTCGAGACATCTAGCTGCCAAAAAGGTAACTGCACGCCGCTACTTATTAACTTCCAGATTTTATTGAAAAGTTTCTTCTTCTGGCCGCTAGAATGCACTCGCTCTGTTAGGATTATATTGTTCGATATTTCACCACTAGATGTCACGACTAGTCTACGTGGGGCTCCATTGATTACTATACCATTGGCATTCTATGCGCATCGAATTTGAAGAATGACAAGATGATACTACGATACATTTTTACTTTTTATTTTAAAGGGTTTGTAACAGCCTATTGTGCGTTATTTGAAAATGTTAATTGAAGTAAAGAACAAAACGATTTCACATAGTATCTGAACTCTACCGTTGGTGCTAGTTCAGGATATTAATTAATACTTTTATTTCAGCCAAATAGCAATCGAAAATATCCACATAGTTGGTATACACACGTCTCTGTAGGGTCATGGAAAGATTTGTTAATTCAATTAGGGTTGTGAAAGTCATACGCAGCCAGACGTGTAAAGACATGCCTCAACTCAAAGTTGGATGTTGCCCGCGTCAGGCCGATTATTTAATAATAATAATAATAATAATAATAATAATAATGTTATTGGTTTTACGTCCCTTTTAACTACTGTTGCTTTTAGAGACGCCGGGGTGCCAGAATTTTGTCCCGAAGGGGATCTTTAACGTGCCAGTAAATCTACTAACACGGCTCCCTCGCATTTGTGCACCCTCAAATGCCAGCTGACTGCGCCAGGATACGAACCTGAAACATACGGTCCAGCAAGCGAGAACGTTACCGCTGAGCCACGCCGCCAGTCCGGTCGATTATGTCTGCAGATCCATAACATTCTTTAGATACTTCTTATCTTTCTTTCTTCAATGATGGTAGCAGTTTTTATCTAGGTTGTGGCGTTTGGTAGAGGTAAATCGTTTCTAAGGTCTTCAACAAAGAATAGTTCTATTATACTCTTTGATAATAACAACGAGTTATAACTATACTCATACATTTAGGAGAAAGTAGGCTATATGTTCTTTACTGAACATCTTGTTTTTAAATTGTCTTCCTGTATTTATGGCGGATATTATGGCCATTCATGAGAGCGACATCAAGTACGTGTGGTGGTTCCTCTTGTCAGTTAAAGTTATGTCTGGTCTATTGTGAGGAGTTGTTTTGTCAGTTATTATTATTATTATTATTATTATTATTATTATTATTATTATTATTATTATTATTATCACACGCAGTGATTACACAGACCTGATGACCAGAATGACTTAAGTATTAATGTATTAACAACAACACTACAAGTAACTAATTATTCCGAAAGTAGTTTGGAATTAGACACGATGATCCTATTCACTACAAAATCATGAATACACCAAATACGACATTAAAAATCTTGAATCCATATCGACTTTCAGGAAGCTATTCCTGTGCGGAAGCCGGTCCGTGAATAATTAACGAATGAAAAGCGTTCCATTTACGTAACTGGGTGTACAGTATTTACCTTTGACGAATACATCTCGGTAGAGCTCTCAGCTCGTTAGTGTAGTCAGTAGTCATGAAGTGCAAGTGTCGTGCACGCATCTGAAATTATTTACCAGCAGTTAATGTAGTTTCTCTTGCCAGCTCGTATTATGTATACACCCTGCAGTGTAGCTGAGCACGTTAAGTTATGCTTCACAATTATTGCGGGATATGCAAGCTCGTCTGTTTGTTATTATTACACTTCCTATCGTGATATAAGTTTCCCTTGTCGAACGAGGTTGACTGGCATCATGCACTCATACAGTAATACTACGTTATTTATCAAGTTGTTGCCTTCGACTGAAGGCTGAAGACTGATATTCAAATACCTATTTTCTCATGAAACATGCTGTATTATTTTCTACCGAGAAACTTTTAATTCAGCGGCTTCGGTGGCGTAGTCGGTAGCATGCTGAGCTTCTATGCCCAAGATCGCGGGTTCAAACCCGGCCGAAGTCGTCGGATTTTTTAAGAGCGTTAAAAATCCCTCAGTATGCCTTCCTTCGGAGGGGAAGAAAAGCCGGCGGTCCCATGTCATAGATTCATGGCATGTTAAAGAACCTTCCACTAATTACACCTGTGTGAAGCTAAATTGTATAGGTTAAGAATGTAAACAACGCTCTTAGGTTCCTACGTTCGTTGCCAAGAGCCGACTGCGGTGATGTCTGGTAGCTAAGTTCTGAACTAGTAGTCGTCGACGGTGGCGTTTGTTGGCAAAAGTAGGAACTACTTGAAAATTGATCGTCTGCAGTGCTTACTTGAATTAAAACAGACACACACACTAATACAGTCATCACAATTAACACCGGTTATCAGACAGATTCTACACACACCCAAAGTACACGGGGCTACATGACTGCGTTGTCGCAGCGCCTAAACTTAAGAACCAACCAACCAACCAACCAACTAGCCTATCTTTATGAGGAATAAACAGCTGTGGAATATCTCTTTTATTATTTCTGAGAGTGCCTATACACGTTATTAAATTGCCTAAAATATCAAGGACTAGGTCATAGCTGGTATACCAGTTGTCGATTGTTAGATTACGATTTTTTCCCATCAAGTGGCCTATTAGACGTTTCACTATATCATGTGATTTATTAGAGAAATCATAGGGGCCAGGATAATGCTTGCCACAGTATAACTCCAGGGATGTAGCCTAAAAAGTGTTAACATCATTCAGGGCGTAGAATTTTAGCCCATACTTTGCCGGCTTCCTCGGCATAAACTGTATAAATGCATATCTCCCTCAAAAAGGCACTAGCTTCTCATCTATCGTTACAAATTCACTTGGTGTGTAGCTCTTCTTGCAGTTCGCTACTAAGGAATCAAACAATGTGTGAACTGCTGCTGGTTTATCTATCCACAGGTGATCGTTACGAGTAGTTTTGTCGTCAAAACGAAGAGACTGTAACAAAAATAGAAACCTCTTTGGCGACATACAGGCTCCTGCTATTCCCATTCCAGTTCCATCTTTCGCCCAGATTTCTGCCACAGATGTGTACTGTTCACCTTTCAAACCAGTGAGAAACAATAAACCAATCAAAGCAATTACTTCTTCATAGCAAGTAGGTTTAGAATCGCGCTCACGGCTGTAGGTCACTTCATCGCAATACCTTGCAATGTAAATGTTAGTAAAAGAAACTATTTCATCAATCATTTCAGAATCAATTATGTGTATGAAAGCATCCATTTCACACGACGTTGTTTTCGTATCTCCTTTTGGACAAGGAAATATTTTTATTATATTTTTTTGGTTTGTTCCTAGAGGTAGCCCTTGAAAAGCTAGTGTTGCACCACATTGTTTCGTCTTTCCCAAAGAATAGAACTGTCTCTAGTTGGACGTGTTCATAGCTATCAACTATACCTGTATCACCTTCTTGTTCACTCGCACTGTCATGATCAATGAATGAATAATTTACCACTTCATCTTCACCGTCAGAAAAATCACAAATATCAGCTCCCTCAGATCCTTCCTCCTCATCAGATAATTCCTGTACCAGTGTTTGTATGTCTTTATCTCTTACAAACTTCACCCAACAATTTTTAAAAAAATAGCGTATGGCTTTTAGTGCCAGGAGTGTCCGAGGACATGTTCGGCTCGCTAGAGTTCGTAGCTGCTTCAATGCGGACACCCATGGGGTGAGCTATAAGTACCGTCACGTGTGGAGTGTTGTCTGGGGAGGAAAGTGTGAATGTAAGACGACAAGGATTTGGAAGGTAGCGGCTGTGGCCTATAGTTAGGGACCAACCCCGGCATTTGCCTTGAAGGAAGATGGGAAACCACAGAAGGCCATCTTTAAGGTTGCCGGTGGGGGGATTCGAACCTCCTCGCCTCCCGGATGTGAGCGACTGCCTGCAGCCACGCCGTAACGACCACGGCTAACTCACATAAAAATAGGTAAAATTTGTTAATTACTTATGTTCCCTTATCATCTATATTTTAAAATAATGAAACTCCAAGAACGTATAAGGTACGATTTTACTTACATTTCCGGTCGCGTGGTGAAAAACGTTCGCCAATTGATGGCACATGCGAGTAAAGGTCGAAGAGCGTGACACTTAAAACTTTCTGAACAGATGCCGCTACACTGAGAGTATCTATAAGACTTCGCCGGAAGGTACTAGCAGTGCCACGGCCGTAGCTCTTAGGAACAAGCAACTACAGATGATATACGCAGGTTGGTGAACGAAATTCGCCCAGCGAGCCCAGTCTAGAGTAGCCTAAGTGTAATGGAGTTGATAATGATCGTTTGACGATCGAAAGTGGTCATCCAAATGTATGTATTAATCTCACGTAAATGTTTTTTCAGGTTTCGGGAACCAACCATTACAATTAGGTACAATCGTGTTGACCGACTGCAAATCAGTAAATTTCGTTTATTAAGGCAGACTGAAACACCGTATTTACCCTAAGGCAGTTGCTCTTTCTCTCGCTCGAGGGATTTCACTGGAACTCAAGGAGTTTATTACTTCAGTCCTGCCCTTGGTCATTTCTGTGGACCGTTGATCGTAAAATGTCATGTAACTTATCTCTTTCATATTTTAATCATTGCACACTCCAAGTATTCTTTCTGGTGTTTGCAATAGTGAGATTGACGTATGATTATGCAACTAATTATACGCCCAGGATTGACACTTCTAAAGGAATTCATTCTTTGGCAAGTGTCGTGTTTCGCCACTTTCTATGCTCAAACTTGTGAGAGCAAATCCCGGCGCCTGACATTTAAATGCCAACTGGTCACCCTCACACTTCTCAGCTCTATGTTGTAGTACAATCGCATAGAAAACCTCAAAGTTGTATAGTATCGCACAGGAAAATGATCGCCGTGACGGTACCTAACTTAAGGCCACGGGCGCTTCCTACTTAATTCTATCTCCATTAAAATATACACACTAGTACAGCCATCACAGTGACTCAAGTTATCAGACAAATTCTACACACAACCAAGTACAGGGGACTACATGACCACGATATCACAAAGCCCCTAAATGTTTAAATAACAACAAGGAAAATGATCTTAACGAATGACCATGGGGCTTGTATATCTTTCCATTTCTTGAGGTTGGAAGGGAGTTTTTTGTTTTACGTGAGCGTTAATCATGCGATCATGAGTCACGGGACCTCCTTTTAACGTGGAATCCGACTACAGGACATGGCATTTCACTTTAAAAATCTCACATGCATTGACTCGGTCCACCTTGGTGAGAGGCCAACAGCTTGACCGCTGCGCCACCTCGCCCCCAGGCTTGGGGTTATCGCAAGTCTAAAGAAAAATTCCGGAAAAGAACATAACCACTACAATTATCATAATATCATCATAATCATCACATCATTGTCATAATCACCAAATCATCATTACCATAATCATCATCACATTATCATTATTATTATCATCACATTATCATTATCATCATAATCATCACATTATCATATCATATTATTATCATCATTATTACTCCCCAGGGGCTCACAAGTAATAGAACGAGGGTTGCCGATCACGGAACGGCAACTGAGTCTGGTATTTCTCCCCCTTACTTGTTGTCAGTCCAAATATCTACAAACACACGCAAGTATGCGAGGCTAAATGACCACGATGTCCAAGCCCCTCAAATAAAACAACAACAACGAACAACCTAAATGAAACAATAGCAACAATGGATCGTTCATAATCTGGCAGCATGAACTTTCACCACCTCGTGGTGTAGCGGCTAGCATTTTTTGTTGTCATCCCGAAGGACCGGGTTCGATTCCCGACTCTACCAAGCAATTTTATTTCTGATCTACGGTCTGTACTGCGTACCTCAGCATCATGACGTAAATCTAAGGAGAGGAGGGTTCGATTCTCATATCAGCCAACCTGGAAGTGGCTTTCCGTGGTTTCCCTACTTCTACTCCAGGAAAATGCCGGGATGATTCTTAAGTTAAGGCCACAGCCACCTTCTTCCCAATCCTCACCTGAATTACAAATACACACACTGATACAGCCATCATAACACACATTATCAGACAATAATTACTGGGCGCACATTCAAGTATACGTGGTTAAATGACCACGATGTTCTAACTCAGGGGTATCCAAACGTTGTAGCCTAAGGGCCACACTGACTCCTCCACAATGTCCCAAGGTCCAAGACCTTCATACCAACATACTGTAGTTTTGAATTACGAGCAAAGTTTAGCTACTGGCCGGCGAGTGAGATATCTATGGCGCAGGGTGCGGGAAGGGGGGTGATTTGCAGTGTAGCGATACTTTAAAAGATATATATTTAAATTCATCATTCCTGGAATTTTATAAGAGCCATTCATTCACACACACTGTTTTATCAGTTGCATTTCAGTTTTCGGCTCTACTTATATATGTGAAACAACATTCTCCAAATTGTAATAGGCTTACAGTATACAAAATAATATTTACATATCCAAATTAACTGATGAGCATTTGAAGTCGCTGCTAAAATATCCAGTAGTAAACTTGATCCACAACTGCAAACAATTGTTAGTGGAAGTTACGGATACACAACTCTCATTAATCAGAATAATAATAATAATAAATAATAATTTAATTATGTGAATTTCCTATATATTTCACATATATTAAGTTTTTAGGATAAATCGCATGTCATTAATTAGGCCTATAGTTGAAATGTTCAAGTTTTTTTTATGTATTATTGTGTTTCTTAATTGGTCGTGAAATAAAAACATCTCATTATTATTTGTATGATAAATTTTACAATGCCATCAAAATAAGCTATATCGGGGTGGTTTGGTGGTGCTCACGGGCTGGTGTTGGCCCGCTAGCCTTAGTTTGTAGAGCCCTGTTCTAGCCCATCAAATGAAACAGCAACAACAAACAAACAAACAAACAAACAAACAAACAAACAACCTAAATGACACAATATCAACAATGGATTCTTCAAAATCTGGTAGGATGAACTTTGTTAGTTCAGCCCCTTACTATAGTTACAGTAGTGAGGGATATAGCCTACGCTGCCTCAATATTGAAACAACAACAACATGGGCAGGATAGTATGCTTCCATCCTTGCTTTTGGAAGATAATACAGAAGCTCCAACATGTCTCGAGTTACCGTGGAGTAACGTCAGCCGAGATACAAAGGATTTGACAATACTTGGCTCCACAGAACCAAAATACGATGATGGGCACTGTGTGGGAATGACATTGATTGACGGATGTAGGAAGTTTGGTTCAGATGGTGAGCTTGTTACTGTGCTATGCTCATCAGCAGTCTCATTAGGGAAGGCAGAGACAACAAAAAGTAGTGCACCGAGCTGCTCTTGTATACTAACTCTCCATCCAGCCAGCTCGGGTTCGAACCCCGTGTCTGCCATGTAGATCTAAATCCACCTCGTTGTCCAATGCATGGCATGCTTGGCTGTCATCTGGAAGGTCCGGGTGCGATTTTATGCTCTGACAAGAAATTTAATTCTAGTCTGAGGATTGGAACAGGCCTTACAGTACACAGACTCGTAAGGCGAAACTGAGAGGAAAAGTGTTCTAATCCTACCTCAGCAATCTTAGAAGTGGTTTTCAGGGGGTTTCCACTTCTACTTCATGAAAATACAGGGATGATACGTACAGTAAATTAAAGCCACGGCCCCCTCCTACCAAATCCTATTCCCAATTACAATTAATGCAGCCATCACAATAAAGCATGTTATCACTTACATTCCACACAATACACACCCAAGTATAAAATGACCACGACTTCGCAAAACCCCTAATTGAATCAACAACTATAACAACTTGGATTTATACTTGGTGCACTCAGTCTCGTGTGGGCAACTGAGAAGTTATTTAGAATCTCAACTAAGGCATCCTAAAAATTTTTCAGATAGTTTCGCACGTCAAGTCAATGCAAATCATCAGTACCATGAATTTCACCTCATGATGCAATGAGCACTAGTTAAGAAAGTTAGATGTTTTTTAAGGTGGTAAAAACCATAGTAGGCTACTCTGTACTGTATTTTAGCTTGCTAAGGACATCCTGCGTTATTTCACTACTGCGATACAACTTAAACACAGCACGAGGTGTATATGTAGATTTGGTTACTCTGCTAGATATAGGGGCAGATGGCCTCGCTCTTCCGCCTCTTAATAAAAAATAACTAACTCTGCTGGATGACTGTGGTGACTAAGTGGATTAGATCATACGATAAGTCGTGTACGCTAGCTAACATCTTATGTTCAGTCCTCTAGGGGTAAAGGTGGCGCTCTATTGAGGGGAAATATACTGCTAGCATTCTTGGTTGTCAACGCAGCAGCCCAGGGTCGATTCCCAGCTATGCTAAGAACTTTAATTCTTGTCTGAGGGCTGGAACGAAGTACACTCAACTTCGTGAGGCAAATTTGAGAAGACGAGGATTCGCCTTCTACCTCAGCCATCCTGGAAGTGGTTTTCCGTGGTTTCCCCACACCTACTCTAGACAAATATTGGGATGGTACCTAACTTAAGGCCACGGCCCTATCCTAACCATTTTCAGCCTCAATTACAAATACACACATTAGCACAGACATCACAGTAACACAGGTTATCAGACAAGTTCTACAGATCCTGAAGTACACGGGGCTACATGACCACGATGTCGCGAAGCCCCTAAAGAATCTTCAACAATGATAATTCCATACAACTAGAAATGAAGTTAGCCGTTCCTAGGCTACCACGCTGTAGGCTATGCACCAGACAGCAGACAAAATTATTGACTTCATCAGGATGAGGGGAATTAACTTTTTTGCATAATATTATGTTCTTGTAATAATGATTATATGCACTGTGTCAGCAGAAATTCTATAGCAAAACGTTGATTGAAGTCTTGTCAATTCTTAATTGAATTATAAATATGAATGTGTTAATGGGCTGTCATTTACTGCACATACTACTGTATGGCGTATTTGATCATGACGGGAATAATGCTGGTAGCTGTTGTTATTAATAATTCATTTTAGGGTTTTGGGACACCTTGTACTTGGGTGTGTGTTGAAGTTATCTGATAACCTGTATTTCTGTGATGACTATAGAAGTGTGCATTGCTGTATTAGGAACAGACATGCGGTAGGTGCCCCGGGACTTGAAGTAAGGTACTAACCTGGTATTCACCTGGAGTGGGTGTGGAAAAACCCGGAGGAAACCACATTGAGGACAGTCGCTTTCAGTGCCGGGGTTCAAACCTACGATCGTAGGACTAGCTTCAACTGCCCACGTGGACGTGGTGCACGATTTTAAGGAGCATGTCTACACAACGGGGTGCTTGTAGTTTAATGTGACTGTCGATTTTACTATCATAAGCCTAGGTATGTACATTTTACTTAGAACCCGATCCACCATACGTGGCATTTCACCTAGAAAATCAAAAATGTATTAACCGGGTATCGAATCCATTAGAATCTTATTGGAAGACAAGCAGCTTTACCACTGCGTCATCACTCTTCATGTGGACGTTTCTTCATTTCTTAGGTTAGTTAAAGTGTAAGAAGCCATTTTTCAGTGTTGGCTAGTTCTATTAAGGACACTGGGTTGTTACAATGACTTACTTTACACAATTAAATAAGCAAATTTTTAATGGAACCGGGACGTGTGAATCGATAGAAAATGTAGCTTTCGATGTTTAGTTACATATCTCAGAAACTATTTCCTTGAATGTTCTTTTGGTATATTCAGAGTACATTCATCATCATTTTGGTAGAATGTGAAGCTTCTATGTTGAATATGTTGTGTCAGAGAGAGCATTACAAAAACTGTCTTAAAGAAATATATTGTCAACAATTCCCTTAACTCATGTCCCTTTTTCTCAGCAAATACTCAAATCAGACCCAACAAACTTTGCATGCATAATATTTAAACGATTTTTGAGCTACTGAAGTAAAAGTATTGACCCATTGATTACAGGAGTTGAGTTTTTCATTATATCCTAGTTGGAAACTGAAATTTTCTGTAAAATTGTCAGTTCTTTCCAAGCTGGGTTCCACAAACTAATCAATATACCTGAATAAATTTACCTCCACTAGTAGATCTATATAGTATCTTAGAGACTGCTAAGTTTCAAATAAATTGATCAAGTAGTTTCCGAGAAAGTGGTACATGAAGTTTCAAAAGATATGACGGAAAACACAAAAAGAATGTTTGGCTAGTAGCTACAGTATAGCCTTAAAACATTATGTTTAACCACTCTAATTTTATTCCATCAAATATCACTTCAGCACAATAAATGATACACCAAATTCTTCAGGAAGGACGGGAGACTTTTTTAAGGTAAAAAAAAGTTGTCAAATTTGAGCCTATCACATGTCACGGTTCTCTTAAAACAAATTTCTGCTATTTCCGTTGGTCAATGGTTGTTAATTTTACACTAACCAAAGGTCTAACCTTTCTAATACACCTGCTAACAATAAATATGAAATAGTATTGTCTGATTTCGTACCAGGTGTTCAAAAACCAGGTCACATAAAATAATCCCAAGTAGTGATTTTAGAGATTCTGGTACGCTTTTCTCAGGAACTACTTAAGTTACAGACCTGATCTTTTGTAATGTGTTGGTAACCATGTAGTTTCATAGAATTACTGGAAAGATATTTAAAATAATCTTTATCCCTTTAATTAATACATTTAAAAATCATACATTTTGGGGGACAAAAATATTTTTTGAGTTTGTTAATTTTTAAACGGCTCAAAATAATTATTGAAGAAAAAACAAGCCATTCATTTTGTTAAGCCACATGTTTGTTAAATTCCAGGAAAACATTAAGTATCTTTGAAAAGAAAGTTTCAAGAAAAGTGTACTTAACTTGAAAAATGTATATGCTAGAATATTGTTTTCTGTGGTCCCGTTTTTGAGCACCCTGTACAAAATCAGACAATAATAGTTCATATTTATTGTTAGCTGATGGCTTAGAAAGGTTAGATCTTTGTTCAGTGTGAAATTGACAACCATTGACCAAACGGAAATAACAGAAATTGAACCCCGTTCTGGAATCCCTCGGGAACGCCAACTTGCGTGCTCTCCAGCCGTGAACCATTGAGGGTGTGAAACTATCCAGGGTGCACCAGAAGTGGTGGGGCTACACACACCTTACATCCTTTAGGGCCTTGTGCAGATGGCAGGAAATACCACGAAAAGAATAAAAGAGACAAGGGCAGGATATCAAAAGACTCCCAAGGCCTCAGATACCCTAATACCGTTGAGGTTGGAATAGAACGAGAGTTGACCAACTGGATAAATGAAAGCGAGGAGCCCGGCACAAGTATGTGGAAGTAATGCCTAACTCGTATCGTGGTTGCCAAACCACGTCCCACAAGTTCTGACCCCCTGGGGATTCTAAAATGTTGAAGGGCGTTAAAAAAATCACAGCTCTCCTAGTGGTGTGATGTCGGCTCGTAAATGTTCTCTTGTATCATTTGTGATTGCGAGATAATATTAATTAAATCCCAGCCAGTGATAAACGGAACGATGCGTCGCTTAAATGGTTCCATCTAAAATGGTCTACAGACACACAGCTAGCAGACGTAGGCTACTAAGTACGTCATTAACACTTAATCAGTGTTGTGGGGTATATTAACCTTTCAAGTGCTGAGTTAACCAGTCAGCTGTTCCCTACCTCAGTGTTGAGATTTTTCGCAAATAATTATAGAAGTCGTAATTTTTAACTTATCAGGCGGGGGGAGGGGTTGATTAGCTTAAAATATCGGTTTTAGGTCTTATACCTTGTAAATGTAAATTCAAAATTCTACGCTTATAGTAGTTTCTAACTTGAGACAAAATTAAAATATTTGTGTCCACGCTTACATCTCTCCGTACCAAAATTGTTATTTGTAGTGCTTCAGTCACTCAATACGATTATGCCGAATGAATGGACGGGGAACAAGATGTAGACACAAAAATACACTCCTGGAAGAAAATACATGCATTATTTAAGTGTAACTATTAAATGTGGCAATTAACTAATACACGTATTTTTCCCCAGGAGTGTATATTTAGCCTAAATTTCTCATTTTGCAAAAATGAGGACAAAGTAGACTTATGAGATCGATCCGGGAAAATGTATGTCTGTCTGTCCAGCCCCTATCAACTTCAAAACGGCTGCAGCTATCGAAACCAAATTTGGTAAGAGTAAAGATCTATACCTAAATATCTCACGGCCATAATTGAAAATGACGTCAGTGCTACAGACTGCTGAAAAATAGCAATTGAAATTTGAGCTCTATGTTAGATATCTCAGAAGTAATGCATGCGAACTATTTCAAAATTAGCACACATATGGATAATACCATTCCAGATTATTTTCAGAAAACCATACATTCCAGCGTTGTCAACATTTTTCTAAGCCTGCCCATAGGTCCAATATTTAAATGCATGTAACTTCTATACTAGCGATTAGATTTCAACCAAATTTCCCATGTACTATGTGCACTACAGCAGATATGACTGCGTATTTTGAAGAGCCACCAGGGCTGCAAACTGTTAATTAATGCTGTCTCTATATTTTAACCCTAATATCAATACATCAGAAAGTATGGTAGCCAGCTCTACATTTTGCACACGTATAGTACTTGACATTCTAACTTAGTTTGGTGTAACTTATATACATCAGTGCTGTCAACACGATTCAAACCTGCTGATAGGTGCAGTTTTCAAATGCATATAACTTCTATACTAACAAATGGATTTCAACCAAATTTCGTATGTGCTTTGTGTGCCATAACAGTTATGACTATGCTTATTCGTGAGAACCAGCAGGGCGGACAACTGTTAATAAATGGTCTCTCTATTTGTTTAATTCTAATATCAATATACCTGTAAGTATGCAAGCCATCTGCTCTAACCTTTGCACACGTATATTACCTGACATTCTAGATTAATTAAGAGTTACTAATATACCTCAGTGCTGCCAACATAATTCTAAGTTTTCTGATAGTTTAAATTTTAATTACATGTATCTTCTTTACTAACAAATAGATTTTATCCACATTGACACTATAATAGATCGTAATATTTCAGATTAATTCTGAGCACCACATACATGACATTGTTCCCAACATGATTTTACGCGCACTGATAAATCCAATATCAAACAGCATGTAACGTCCATACTATCCATTAGACTTCAACCACATTTTGTGTGTGCATTCTATACCTTAAGAGATGGAACTAAGAATATATTCAGAGTCACCAGGGCTGCCAACTGTAGTAAGTTACTCTATTAGGCTACACTATTTGAGGTGTATTTCAAACTGCAGTACTTAGATATGTTAGTAATACCAACTTGATTTCGTCATTATTCTACATAGGTCTATATAGGTTAATTATTGGCATGAATCTTACATTTTAAGAAAAGTAGGCCTTTGGTTCGTCACGGAACTACTTGTTATATTTGTGTCTTGTACCCCGCCCATTCATTGGGCATAATCGTGTTGACCGACTGAAGAGCTACAAATGGCAATTGTGTATAGGAAACACTGAAAGAATTGCTTCAAATCTCTACATCTCCATACTAGGTAAGGGGCTGTAAATAAAACTATTTCCTTAAATCCATGTTTGCTCCTTACTAGTACAATAAATTATATTGTTTTATCGGAAATCACAACGTGACGAGAAGAGTTTGTTTGTTGATCCGCCATGCTTGTTTACTTCTCAAATGAACTCCAGCTGTAAACGACAAACGTCTACAAAATGCTCTCTTAGTTAGTTCCTGAAGAAAAGAGTACAAACTCAAGTAGTGCTACATAATGGCCAATAGATGGCAAAACATGCCAGAGACAGATCAGCACTCAAAGGCGAATGGGGAATAAGAAAAGATAGTTATTATTGTGGACCTTCTCTAGATGGACGAAGCGCTCAACGGGTTAAGGTAACTGTTAAACTGTACACCCCTAGCGCTCTCTCCAAATTCCTTTCTAACCCTTTAAATCACGAAAATATTGTTTTGTTTTAATTCATCATGCTGATTGTTTAGTAATATTTGTGTGGCAAAAAGCAAATATTTTGACAAGAAATTATTAATTTATTTACGGTATTTAATTATTTATAATTACTTATATATTAATTAATGTATTTATGTTTATTTTTGTACTGTATTTATTTATTTATTTATTTATTTATTTAGGATGCAAATGCATTTGCCATTAATAGCAAAACTGCTTTTAGATATCCGTATTGATAGATGAATTAAAAGTATCAATTATACGCCAATACATGTGTAAGTACTGACTGGCGTATAATTTAAACTTTTAATGTATTTATTTACTTATTTATGTATATTTATTTATCTGACCTAATATGTATGATATCCGTATTGATAGATGAATTAAAAGTATCAATTATACGCCAATACATGTGTAAGTACTGACTGGCGTATAATTTAAACTTTTAATGTATTTATTCACTTATTTATTTATATATTATTTATTTATCTGACCTAATATGTATTGTAGGTTTGTCGACTGACAAAGAATAGCATATAAACACATATAAATTATCAGTTTACGATATCCTTTGCACAGAATCAATTATTTACAAACGCACGCAGGCTGAAAAAGCTATAGGCTACAAATTACGCATGCTATTGTCAAATTCAGCGTTATTCTAAAAAAATCTTGTACCAAATACTGAAAAAAATACACCAGTTTGAACTATGCACAAAACAAGGAATTACTAAGATCCAATAGGATATTCTGTGTCCGTACAAACATGCATTTGAATATAAGTATATCTCTTCTCATGGTCATACGCGAGAACAGACAGAGCACGTGTGGTCATTACTTTCCTTTTATGTTGAGCGTTAAGTCGCTCTTGAGAGAAGAGCTAAGTGGCCGCACTGACTCAAGGAATTTGCTGTTCTCTTGAGTAACGCGGAGAATAGAAGCTTATTTTAAGAGTTCGGGATTTAAGAGAGTATACGCAACTCGTTGAAATGAGAGACGTGACCGGCTTATAGCAAATATAAATCACAAACTGTATCCGTGTTCAACCTCTAAATTGGAATTGTACACTACAATAACACAATCTGTTATCTCTATAAATACAGCGTAACAGGTTTACAACTATAGTGTATGTGATATTACTTGCTACCCCTACAGATCAAATACAGCAACACATTTTGTTCATATTGTCCTTCTGAAATGCAGTACGTGGGTATTCGTAACTATTGTTTTACCCAGATAAGCGGGCCTTGGAACTTCGCAAAATACACATCATTCGAAATCTCATTGGATGATTTTATGAATGCATCGCTCTGGGTTAGGAGGGGAAGTCAGCAAACTTACAGTATAGGTTGTATAATGGCATATGAATAAATAAATGAATAAATAAATGAACAATAAAAAGTAGTAAAATAAAATAATATACGTATATAGGTATTAGGAAGTCATTTTTGAAAGCCTTTGTCTGGAGCGTGGCACTCTATGAAAGTGAAACTTGAACTGTTGGAGCAGCATTAAAGAGGAGAATTGGAGCGTTTGAAATGTGGTGTTACAGGAGAATGATGAAGTTCAGATGGGTAGATAGGGTAACAAACGAAGAGGTATTAAGGCGAGTGGGAGAGGAGAGGTGTTTCTGGCGACTGCTAATGAAGAGAAGAGATAGGTTGGTAGGACACCTACTAAGACACCCAGGAATAGCAAACTTAGTTGTGGAAGGAAGATGTTTATAACGAGTTGCTCCTCTGCGAGCCCTCAAAACGGCAGCAAAACGACGAGGCATCGACTGGACAAGAAATGGGTTCCTGACTCCCAACATTCAACTGGGCGACGAACTGACTCACAGTAGCCCTTTGATCGCCCTGTATGATTATTCTGAGGCGACGTGATGTCCGTTCGTTAAACACTCGTGTTCGTCCCATGCGGCGGTTTACGCGGATGGTAGCATTATCTCTGCGAATTCGTCAGTGTTGACCTCGGAAACCCAAATTCGCATGTTATCTCCGAAATGCTATGACCCATGCACCATGCGCCGAATATCATCCCACGTTCAAAGTTGGTTAACTCGTGACGTTTTGCCATCTTCTCTACACTCGTGTCTGTGTCAGAATGCTCAGCTCCGCCGCAGCTAGCCACAACACTCAGGAGCCATACACGGCACATGGGACTACCCATCCCATGACCTTTAGCCTTGATCATTATTTTCCCGAACATGGTCTCACCGTAGACCTAAACTTTTACAAGAATTCAATAGATGTTCAACAATTGAAGACATGTTTCATGAATTGTAATGATAGTCGTAGTATTTCTAAGAGTCATTGTTACTCTTCTGAATTGTTTTGAGAGAAGAATGAATTCTCTACTTCATATTTAGATTAATCTGGCTTGTAAAACATTTAAATCGTTTACTTTCTTGGGAAGCTTGCAATAAAATGGATAATATTATTCCAGTATTCCAACGATTTTAATCGTTCGCATCTCTCTGCAATTTCATTGCCGCAAGCCTTTTGTAGATTAAAATGTATTGCCTTCTAATGCTTTACGTAATTTTCGCACTTGATGGCGTCATGGTTGAATGCATCGTCGCTTTGCTAGCGATGGCCAGTAGCCCGCTGGAGTACTTTCACCGCCTACTTCTTTTTCACTGAGATGCAAACTATGCAGATGTCGGAGCGAAAGTGTAAATATTTTGACAACGGATCGGCTAATGGAAATCCCAAAGGAAACAATTCGCATTACTAATAAGCTTTGCCTCATCTCACTTCTCCTCTATTCAGAGCTGACATTGTCGATGTGGCGGATTATCCCTAAATTAATGGAAGGATGATTAATGAAACTCATTGGCAGCATCCGGTGTGAGTATTTTCGCAATCTACCTTTGAAACTTGGAAATCACAAAACAAAAGCACTTATCTTGCGCGGGTAGTTTTACACTTATTGACCCAACCTCATCAGAGGAGTTAATGAGGGATAAAATGAATGAAGACGAATAAAACTGGCCAAGGATGAGGAAGGAAGCGGCCATTGCCTGTCAGAATGTACCATTCCAGCATTTGCTTGGAGTTGAAAATGGGGAAATCAAATCTCGCAAATCGTGGGACGTGGGTTGTCGACCACGTGACCCCAAATGAGTTCGACATTGCTTTCACTTACTTGTGTTGTTGTTGTTGATTGATTTAGGGGCTTTGCGGGATTGTGATCATCTAGCCACGACCATTTGGGTGTGTATGTAATTTGTCTGGTAGGCCTAACCTATGTAATTGTGATGGATGAATTAGTTTGTGTATTTGTAATTCAGGTGAGGATTGTGAAAGAGGTGGCTGTGCCCTTACGTTATGTAAGGCATTTGCCTGGAGTAGTAGTGGGAAACCACGGAAAACCACTTCCAAGATGGCTGTGATGGGTAACGAACCTTCCTCTTCTCAGTTTTGCTTCACAAGGCTGAGTGTACCCCGTTGCACCCTTCAGACCAGAATTAAATTTCTTGGCAGAGACAGGAATCGTACCTGGACCTCCGCAGTGACAGCCAAGAATGCTAGTCACTACGCAACGAGGCGGACGTCATTTACTTGTGCCGGGGTCCTCGCTTCTATCTTTCCTGTCAAACTCCGTCAGTAGATTCTTCTTCTCTTCCGATCTCGATGGAATGATGCAATCTGAGTCCTAGGATATTATTCATGTTCCCATCGTATTGTCCCTTTCTTATCGGCAAGCCAACATGTTAGATCTTGAACAGAAATGTAGGGAGTATGGTATGAAGGAAAGCACTTCAAAGACAAAGGTTAAGTCGGTAGGGAAGAAACTAAAAAAAAAAAAAGTTTGCAAGGTAGGAGGAACTAAATCGGTCAGGTGGAATATTTTAAGTACTTGGGCTGTGTATTCCCTTTCTCAGGATGGTGGTGTGGGGAAGGAAATAGAGTTTAATTGTAGGAAAGCCAATACAGTAAGCTCTCAGTTGCGTTCTACTGTATTCTGCAAGAAAGAAGTTTGTGTAGTGACGAAACTCTCCCTACATTAAAACTCAGCAATTATTCTAGGTTTGTGCCGTGTCTTGTGTGGGGTTTCGCCTAGGATATCAAGCTGGCTCATCGGCGGGCTCTTGGTGTCCCCGCCCGGCACAAACCTAGAAGAATTGCTGAGTTTTAATTCACTGGCCGTGAAAGCTAATATACCATATTTTTGGAAGCCTTCATAGGGAGGTTGAGGCAGCTTGAACTTTTAGTTCTCGCAGTCAAGAGATGCAGTTGCACCTTATATAAAGGGAGGTGGTGCGCAGTTCGCTACTCCAGTGGAGGTCCGGGCGGGAACACCAAGAGCCCGCCGATGAGCCAGCTTGATGTCCTAGGCGAAACCCCACACAAGACATGGCACAAACCTAGAAGAATTGCTGAGTTTTAATTCACTGGCCGTGAAAGCCAATATACCATCTTTTTGGAAGCCTTCATAGGGAGGTTGAGGCTGTTTGAACTTTTAGTTCTCGCAGTCAAGAGGTGCCGTTGCACCTTATATAAAGGGAGGTGGCGCGCAATTCGCTGGGGGTCCGGGCGGGGACATCAAGAGACCGCCGATGAGCCAACTTGATGTCCTAGGCGAAACCCCACACAGGACACGGCACAAACCTAGAAGAATTGCTGAGTTTTAATTCACTGGCCGTAAAAGTCAATATACCATCTCCCTACATTGCTCAGAATTTAGACTGACCTTGCTATATGGAAGCGAGAGTTGGATAAATTCAGGATATCTGATTCATAAGCTAGATCTAATTGATATGAGGGTAGCATGAATGATGCTGGTGGAAATATTTGGGAGCAATGGCAAGAAGGTACTCGTAACGAAGGGATAAAGGTTAAGCCAGAAATGATTACGCTAGATAAAGCTGTTCGTTTGAGTCGACTCAGACGGTGGGGTCATGTGAAGAGAATGGGGGAGGAGAGTTTACCTAAGAGATTAACAAGTTCTATTGTAGAAGGTAAGAGAAGTAGAGGTAGACCTAGGAGGCGATGGTCAGATTCAGTGTTGAACGATTTCAAAGTGAGAGGTGTAGAAGCAGAGGAGTGCTAGCTGCTAATAGGGGATCATTTAGGTGACTGTTCACAAACAGGGACTTGCAGACTAGACTGGTCACTTAAAGGCCAAACAGTCTCAAATGAATACTTATACAGGGTAGGCTATGTACAGGGTCATTATCTATGTGTGCCCCGATAAACACGGCAAGCTAAGCCGGCTGTGACTGGCGCAGCAGCGGACGCACATAACCGGTTCAGCCGGTAGTTGGTGCGCTCCGCTGACTCATATCGTTAGTTTACACGTGATTTGTCATTCATATGGACGTGTATCTGCAAATCTTATACGTTGGTGTTGCACGTTTAGTGAGTATTGTGAGTACTGTGATTGTTGGTCATGCCTAGACACCAATTCACATTGCGCGAACGTGTGTATATCTATAATTCGTGTGTGAAAAGCAGAAAATCTTGTTGTGAACGAGACGAGAATTTCGAATCAAGTTTCCAGGAAGACCTGTGCCTAATGCCAGTACATTTAGGAGGCTCGCTAAACGATTCAAGGAAACAGGCTCCGTAAATAATAAAAGAGTTGACAGACATTATTTCATTAGAAGATGTCAGGTGTGTGTTACAAGAGAGGGAGGACATTTTCGGCATCGCCTATGAGCACTGTAAGTACACATTATAGAACATGTTTAGTAAAAGTGTGAAAGTGCGCGAAAACCACCAGCTGAACCGGATACGCGCAGCCGCGATCTGCGCCAGTCACAGCTGGCTTAGCTTGCCGTGTTTATCTGGGCGCACATAGATAATGACAAAAGAAAAATGATTTATTTATCTCGTTTCAGGAACACAATAATAGGTCGAGTTACAGAAATGAGTTCTGCACCCTGGCGCCACAACGTGCGGTTTGGGTTAACACCGCGGTTAAGGCGGTCGCCACTGGTATATTACTCTTCCCTCTCCATCCCACATAAAGGAACGCTCTCGGAAATGTTTCTGAAATGGCTCGCAGTGTATCACGAAGTACGATGACGACATCTGCTGAGAAATGTGTTCCCTCCCCGCTCATCAGCTTGCTTGCGCTGCTGTGTGAACTTGTGGATCAATGTTCATACTGTACTTTGCAATATTACTTCGCTGTACAGCCAACATTTGTATCTTCGATCTATTATTCTTCTTCCTCAGTGCGGCAAGTTAGAAAAAACAATAGACGCCAGCAGTTCGTGACACAATGCAGAAGATGTACGTCTCTACTCTTTATACTCCACAATGCTCTCGTTCCGAAGGCTGTTACAAAGACTAAGATCTGAAGCCATTCTGAGGTTCTTAAGCAAGACAGTCGAGTTGAATGGAACTCAAGCTCCTGATAAGTACATCGATTATCTTCAGATGTTCATATCCGTTTATTTTAAGAAAATCCTTATTTTAAACCAAGCTATTAGAAATTCTTTTATTTGTTAACAACGAGGAGTGCTCAGAAACTAAGGTTACAAAGCCTTCAGCGAAACGTGTATATTTTATTTCATACAACCAAAACATGGAACTGATAGTACATACATTAGGTTATTCTTCGACATAGTCTCCATATCGGTTTAGGCACTTGTCGCTTCGTAGGTTGAGTTTGAATATCTCATCATGGTAAAAATCCTGTCCTTGCGTGTTCAGACAAGTTGTAGCGAAGTGTTTCACCTCCACGTCTGAAGTGAATCGTCGACCTCCTAAGTGCTCCATCAAGCGAGGAAATAGGTGAATGTCGTTTGGAACGATGTCCGGGCTGTAGAGAGTGTAGCTAATGATGTCCCAGCCAAACCGCATGGTGGTCTTCTGGGCTGAATGAGATCGCGCGTTGCCATGAAGGAATATGACGCCCTCGGTGAGAAGTCCCGGGGGCGGCTACATGTTTCACCCACAGAAATCGAATAACTGAGCGAATCTCTTCGCGTGACTAGTTTTCCAAATGAGTCGCCATTAATTGTTTACCTACAACTAGCGCTGTAGTTGGCCGATGGCTGAAACTCTGCTCAGTTACCAACCGTATGTATTCGAATCATTCCACACTGCTAATTTCTCTATAAAAGACGAAACTTCAGGAATATCGGTCTTTTAACCTTAATTTCTGATCACCCCACGTAGAATGTAAATAAAGACACTTATGCCATCAGAATAGATAATTTACAATTTAAGGGGTGTCAACAATGTTTTTTGTAAAAAATTGGCATTTTCTGTGATCACCGAGAAACTTCCCCAATGAATTTATTTCACTTTTTATTTCACTTAGATATTAACATTAGTGTGCTTGAAGGCTCCTACTTAATTTATTAGTTTATCAATATTACACCAAGAAATATAACGTATTCTTTCTGAAATGCAAAATGTTAAAATATATCTTTTCTTCATATTCAGTTATGAATGGGGACATATTTTTCTCAGATTTAATAGAGGACATTTCTAATTAAATGATCTTTAATAGGAGATTTGGTTAAGGTTAATAGGTGAAATACAACTTACTTATTGAGTTTTGAACCTGTAAATAACACAATTCTTTTATTGAGTAAACTAAGTTTAGATAATGTTAATCATTTAAATTATTTTCTCAGCAATTTATACATGAAACATGTACAAACCTATATTTTATTTGAGTAGAATAATTAAGCTTTCATCTGGAAGCAAACCAAGGTGAAAATTCCTTCCAAATATACAACTTCAATCGGATATGAATACCTTGAACAGTGTCGATGACAGATTCTTGTATGCTTCTGTTGATATTGTAGATTCATTAGGGCAGGCCACGCCAACTCAGGTGCTTCGCGAGCACCAGCCGACACCGGCAAAAGCACCGGTGCTCTGCTGTAATGCTGGGGGTGGAGGGGAGGAGGAGGAGGAGTGTTTGGTGGGGGGTGGGGGTGAGGGAGGCAGACACAGCACTGTTGTGGCAGTGTTAGGAGAAGAACGTGTAGTGGCAGCGCTTAGCGAGGCGAGAGTCGTGTTGTTGTTGTTTGGTGGGGGAGAGGGAGGCAGACACAGCACTGTTGTGGCAGTGTTAGGAGAAGAACGTGTAGTGGCAGCGCTTAGCGAGGCGAGAGTCGTGTTGTTGTTGTTTGGTGGGGGGTGGGGGAGAGGGAGGCAGACACAGCACTGTTGTGGCAGTGTTAGGAGAAGAACGTGTAGTGGCAGCGCTTAGCGAGGCGAGAGTCGTGTTGTTGTTGTTTGGTGAGGGGTGGGGGAGAGGGAGGCAGACACAGCACTGTTGTGGCAGTGTTAGGAGAAGAACGTGTAGTGGCAGCGCTTAGCGAGGCGATAGTCGTGTTGTTGTTGTTTGGTGGGGGATGGGGGTGAGGGAGGCAGACACAGCACTGTTGTGGCAGTGTTAGGAGAAGAACGTGTAGTGGCAGCGCTTAGCGAGGCGAGAGTCGTGTTGTTGTTGTTTGGTGGGGGATGGGGGTGAGGGAGGCAGACACAGCACTGTTGTGGCAGTGTTAGGAGAAGAACGTGTAGTGGCAGCGCTTAGCGAGGCGATAGTCGTGTTGTTGTTGTTTGGTGAAGGGTGGGGGTGAGGGAGGCAGACACAGCACTGTTGTGGCAGTGTTAGGAGAAGAACGTGTAGTGGCAGCGCTTAGCGAGGCGAGAGTCGTGTTGTTGTTGTTTGGTGGGGGGTGGGGGAGAGAGAGGCAGACACAGCACTGTTGTGGCAGTGTTAGGAGAAGAACGTGTAGTGGCAGCGCTTAGCGAGGCGAGAGTCGTGTTGTTGTTGTTTGGTGGGGGATGGGGGTGAGGGAGGCAGACACAGCACTGTTGTGGCAGTGTTAGGAGAAGAACGTGTAGTGGCAGCGCTTAGCGAGGCGATAGTCGTGTTGTTGTTGTTTGGTGAAGGGTGGGGGTGAGGGAGGCAGACACAGCACTGTTGTGGCAGTGTTAGGAGAAGAACGTGTAGTGGCAGCGCTTAGCGAGGCGAGAGTCGTGTTGTTGTTGTTTGGTGGGGGGTGGGGGAGAGAGAGGCAGACACAGCACTGTTGTGGCAGTGTTAGGAGAAGAACGTGTAGTGGCAGCGCTCAGCGAGGCGATAGTCGTGTTGTTGTTGTTTGGTGGGGGGTGGGGGAGAGGGAGGCAGACACAGCACTGTTGTGGCAGTGTTAGGAGAAGAACGTGTAGTGGCAGCGCTTAGCGAGGCGATAGTCGTGTTGTTGTTGTTTGGTGGGGGGTGGGGGTGAGGGAGGCAGACACAGCACTGTTGTGGCAGTGTTAGGAGAAGAACGTGTAGTGGCAGCGCTTAGCGAGGCGAGAGTCGTGTTGTTGTTGTTTGGTGGGGGATGGGGGTGAGGGAGGCAGACACAGCACTGTTGTGGCAGTGTTAGGAGAAGAACGTGTAGTGGCAGCGCTTAGCGAGGCGATAGTCGTGTTGTTGTTGTTTGGTGGGGGGTGGGGGTGAGGGAGGCAGACACAGCACTGTTGTGACAGTGTTAGGAGAAGAACGTGTAGTGGCAGCGCTTAGCGAAGCGATAGTCGTGTTGTTATTTGGTGAATGGGGCTGGGGAAATCAGCGTGCGTCAGGCGGCGTACCGGTATGAAAACGAATAATAATAATAATAATAATGCCAATTTTGTGTACAGGCAGAAATACGGTAATAGTTTTATTGCGCTCCTGATTTTGCACTAATTTTCAACATTCTTTGTTTATCTTTGGCATCGCTTTGGAGCCACCAATTTTCCAATATTTGGAACAATCGTTTTGGCAGTTGCAATCCGAAGTATAGCTTTCAAGAAAGCATCAGGCAAACTTGACTTTTTTATTATTTCAAATGATCTTGTCGACTTCATCGTTACGTTTGGTCTACCGTTATGCGTTACGGTTACGGCGTGTATGACGTCATCATGTTGTTCAGTGCGTATGCACCGAGTCTGAGTTTACTCCTGGGGTCTGGCGCTATGCGATACGGAGACGGCGAGTGCATGATGTCATGCAGCAGAGTGCACCTTCCGCTCTCCGTTCCCCGCGTGGGAAGCCTAAGTTAAAGGGTAATGGAGTCTGTTGAGTCTGAGTTTACTCCTGGGGTCTGGCGTTATGCGATATGGAGACGGCGAGTGCGTGACGTCATGCAGCAGAGTGCACCTCCCGCTCTCCGTTCCCCGCGCGGGAAGCCTAAGTTAAAGGGTAATGGAGTCTGTTGAGTCTGAGTTTACTCCTGGGGTCTGGCGTTATGCGATACGGAGACGGCGAGTGCGTGACGTCATGCAGCAGAGTGCACCTCCCGCTCTCCGTTCCCCGCGCGGGAAGCCTAAGTTAATGGGTAATGGAGTCTGTTGAAAGAGTCCTGGGGCTTCGAGCGAAGTGAGAAGCCCTCCTGAGCCTTTCTAACATGTGTAGCATTTGTAGCATGCGTCATTTGAAATGATATAAAGTCTAGTCTCTCAGACGACTGTATCTTTTTGTTTTGTTAATATTCATAATGGAAATCATTTGTTCACAAACGAACGTTGTTCCGAACATAGCAATAAGTTTTAGGGCAAGGGCATGAATCCTCGGGAATTGTTGTTCCTCAACGGCTAACAAAATGAAATCAGATCACCATTGTACTACCGTCACTACACGGGGAGGAAAGAGGGGAGAGGGGGAAAAAGCAACGGTGCCGCTAGGAGCGCGCAAGCACTAAGTGCTCGCGTTGGCGTGGCCTGCATTAGGTGCATCGCGACATCGTGGTGTTCCGGAATTCCTAACATACTCTTCTAGCTATTGCACAGAGTACCAGCCGGTAATACACACATCAAAAAAAGTTTTGCATCACCTCGGTTCCCAGATCTCCGGCATATAGACGTTGACTGTGTATATTGTATCCAAGATACAGTCCCTTTGACTGTTCATAGATGTCACTTAAACTGCTCAAAGATGTAAACAACCATGCATGAGCAGGGCCTATTAGACGGAGGGGGTACGACAGCCGATCAGTTCCAGTCATTCCACCAGGACGAAGGTACGCTGCTCTTGTTGTCTGTAGTTCTACCATGCCTAGAAGGTCAATACCGCAGTTCGATCGCGTCCGCATTGTTACTTTGTGTCAAGAAGGGCTCTCAACAAGGGAAGTTTCCAGGCGTCTCAGACTGAACCAAAGCGATGTTGTTCGGACATGGAGGAGGTACAGAGATACAGGAACTGTCGATGACAGGCCTCGCTCAGGCCGCCCAAGGGCTACTACTGTAGTGGATGACCGCTACTTACGGATTGACGCTCGGAGGAACCCTGACAGCAATGCCACCATGTTGAATAATGCGTTTCGTTCAGCCACAGGACGTCGTGTTTCAACTCAAACTGTGCGCAATAGGCTGCATGATGCGCAACTTCACTCCCGACGTCCATGGCGAGGTCCAGCTTTGCAACCCCGACACCATGCAGCGCGGTACAGATGGGCCCAACAACATGCTGAATGGACCCCACGAAATTGGCATCACGTTCTCTTCACCGATGAGTGTCGCATATGCCTTCAACCAGACAATCGTCGGAGACGTGTTTGGAGGCACCCTGGTCAGGCTGAACGTCTTAGACACACTGTCCAGCGAGTGCAGCAAGGTGGTGGTTCCCTGATGTTTTGGGGTGGCATTATGTGGGGCCGACGTACGCCACTGGTGGTCATGGAAGGCTCCGAAACGGCTTTACGATACCTGAATGACATCCTCCGACCCATAGTGCAACCATATCGGCAGAATATTGGAGAGGCATTTGTCTTCATGGACGACAATTCTCGACCTCATCGTGCACATCTTGTGAATGCGTTCCTTCAAGATAACGACATCGCTCGACTACAGTGGCCAGCATGTTCGCCAGACATGAACCCTATCGAACATGCCTGGGATATGTTGAAAAGGGCTGTTTATGGACGTCTTGACCCACCAACCACTCTGAGAGATTTACGCCGAATTGTCGTTGAGGAGTGGGACAATTTGGACCAACAGTGTCTTGATGAACTTGTGGATAGTATGCCACGACGAATACAGGCATGCATCAATGCAAGAGGACGTGCTACTGGGTATTAGAGGTAGTGGTGTGTACTGCAATCTGGACCACAAATGCTGAAAGTCTAGCTGTATGATGGTACAACATGCAATGTGTGGGTCTCATGAGCAATAAAACGAGCTGAAATGTTGTTTGTGTTGATCTCTATTCCCTTTGTATTTAAAGGTTCCGGAACTCTTGGAACCGAGGTGATGCAAAACTTTTTTTGATGTGTGTATTTGCATGAGGAACATGCCCGGAAACTCACCACTTCGCTGCTACATTAATGACATTGTCCATTTAACAATTTCTCAATAGTAGGTGTAATTTTTGATGGGCACAGAACATGTATATTGGGAAGATGTGCATCTGTAATAGTTGAACGTAATTTATTCTTAATAATATTCATGGCAGGATAGTGAAATTCAGAATACTGCTCTAAAGGGGCATATTTCCGAACTTCGGTCAAATTACGAAAAGTGGGTGTTGCACAATGTTTTTTTAAACTCAGCATAAAGTCCTGAATGGTTCTGGATGCATATCATTTCCATCAGCAAAGATGGGGAGTATTTATGAATATCAGAGTCTCGAATGCAAAATGGATTTATGAATAAATCGATGATGATTTTTTAAGAATCGAAAGAGGAAAATGGAGATGAAAATACCTTGCCCAAAGCGGTAACTACTACTTTGTATTTTAAATGAGCCCGGATCTTGAGCTATCAGTGGGCCGATCAAAATATTTTGACGGGTCATTATTTGGTCACCCCTGCTTTGGCCGGGAAATCTGAATGTTGAGAAAGAGAACTCACTTTATTTATCGAGATTGTAGACATAGGCCTATAACGAAAGTTAGGCAGGTAGAATTACACAATAAAGCTTATTATTACGTATTTCTAAAAATTGATAAATGCCGTCATTTGTGTTAGAAGATTGATTCCACTTTATCTGAAATCGTATGGTGTAGTTGAAAGAAGAGTTCTGTTTGATACCCGACTCCTTTCATTCAGTACACCTTAGGGACATCTTACCATAATGGAGTTGGAAGCCTAAGAGGATATTCGATTTGGGGAAAGAGGAAAGAAGAGCCAGTGTTTTCGTTGCCGAGAATTCTCTCTTACCAGGAATAGGAGTGAACTCCCCTACACGGAGCGATCAAGTTACCTAATATTAGCATTCAGTGCAGGAGACAAGTGATTGAAATGAACGTTGGCCTAGCTTTAAATTACCAGCTCTTTTCTATTTTCAATATTATTGCTTGTTTCGTGATGTTCGTAACAAGAATTCTACCTACTGGTATTGCATAACTAGGATGATTTATGGTACAGTATTTTCCAAATCAGAAAAAATATGGGGAGTTTTATTATTTCGATACGAGTGTCATAATTTCCATTATAGGCGAGTTGCATACGACTGTTTATGTTCGACGATAATTATAACTTTATTATATGTTCTAACATAAATATTGATAAATATCTGTCGATATTCTGTCGGTTGACTTCTTCTACTTGGGAATTGTTGGGCTCAGCATTTGATCTCTACCCAGTCACGGATCCCAAAGCTTTGAAACTTTGTTTATCCTGAAGTTACACCAACAGATAGCGCACAGGTACTATGTATGATCATGTTGTTATTTTGGTCAAATAACAAAAGATAGGCTGTTACAAACGCTTTAAAATTACAATGTATCGTATTATCAACTAGTTATTCTTCAAATTCGATGCGTATAGAATGTCAACGGAAGGCAAATCAATTTAGTCCCAAATAGCACAGTAACGGTATCTGGCGGAAAAGTTTCGCATATGAAATCCATTTACTGAACAAGGAGCTGGATTATAATTTTCGTGGAACTAATATCATACGCCTGCTTCCTCCATGACGTTATGGTGTGTTTATGTCAACAACTGCATTCACTAAAATCATAAGAATGCGCAGAAATTGGAGTTACGGATATTATGGTACAGTTCTATTTGTTTAGCAATATTGCCCAGTTTGTTTATACATTGTAACTACAATGGTTGATCCAATATAGGCTACATTGTCAACTTTCAAATAATGTTATTCATGTCCGACATGTTGGATTTTCAGTACATGTCAGACGCTATCCTTACCTAATTGGTAAATGAAAATCCACATCCTGCTTCCAGTCGACCGACCGGGTCAGGGAATGGAATGAATGAAGCCCCCATCCAGTGGCGAGGATATGAACTGTGCCGGCTGCCTAAGCCTGTCGCACTCCCCTGGGGCAATGATTAAATGAATGACAGATGAAATGAAATGATAGTGGAGAGTGTTGCTGGAATGAAATTTGTGACAGGGAAAACCGGAGTACCCGGAGAAATAACTGTCTGCCTCCGCTTTGTCCAGCACAAATCTCACATGGAGTGACCGGGATTTGAACCATGGACCCAGCGGTGAGAGGTCGGCGTTCTGCCGCCTAAGCCACGGAGGCTCACCTTACCTAATTGGTAAATGGGTGAAAATATTGAGCTCTGATTGGATGGAAAAACAGTGTTATAATGAAAAGTAGTACTTAAATGACACCCATTATGATACTGGTTTCTGACATATAATATTTACATATCGACATCGTCGAACATAAACACTATTAACTATCAACAACCACGATCATTCAGGCACACACTCAAATATTCTGGAAAGAAAACTACCTCTAGTTTTATTCATTCAGTTCATCATTCAGTCATGCATTCATTCAATTAATCATTCGAACAATCATTCATTTGAAAGGCACCATTGAGAAGTGCGCTGGTGGGACTGGCGCGGCTGAGATTTGCGGATATGGAACTAACGTTATTCCATATACCTGAACCTATTAGAGCTATCAGGTGGAAAATGTGTACCATACTAAAGTACTATGAAATGTTTACTAACCAAATATGATTTCAGAACTGTGACAAACATGAAATAAAAATGCTGGCCATGCTGATTTTCAAAATTAAAATATCTTGTCTCAGGATCTATTACATCTAAAAGATTGAATTTTGGCACCAAGATGAAACAACTTCACAGATATGATTTTGAATACCATGACAGGCACAAAACCAAGATTGCGGCTGAGCGGAGTTTCAAAATTCAATTTCCTTAACAGCATAAAGTATGAAATTTTGGATCGTGTTACAAGAATATGAATAACGTTCACATATATGAATACATAAAACTGTGATAAGCATAAAATCAGGCAAGCATTTATGTGGATTTTCATTATTTAATTCTATTTTCTCGAGATCTATTGCAACTATTAAGTGTAAATTTGTACCACGATAGAAGAATACATTGATGTTTTAAGCACGAAACCAATGTGGCGGCTACGCGAATTTTCAAAGCGAATTCCTTTCCCTCGGGATTTATTACACCTATAGCCCTGCAACCTTTAACGACAAATGACTATAAAACAGCTTTATTCAAATTGATTTTGAAACCGTGTTACACACCAAACCAAGGTAGTGGCTAAGCGAATATTAAGAAACATTTTGCCTTTATGTGGCAGGCCATGATAGTGGTTCTTGATTTAACTGAGATAAATGAGATCATTGTTACATATACGTAGACAATTTAGTTTATCATAGAATTATTTGTTTATTGCACCTTGTCTGCTTAAGCTCTATCAAACTCAGATACGAATTTTCGGCTTAAATGCAGTTCCGCAAAAAGAGCCTAAAATCGCTTGTTTCTTTACTCGTTTCCTTTTTGATTCAAATCCTAACCAAAGGAACTTAATTACATAATTATTTCTTTAATGTGTTCCTTGGTTTAATACCCTCAGGCGTTGTTTGTGTTTTGGAAAAATCTTTTCACTGGAAGTACATATAAAGGCGTGATACTCAATATTGACTCACACTAGCACTCGTTGTTGTGTCGTCCTGATTGCGTTCATTCCAGATTGCCTTCACCTCATTAGTAATCCCGATTGCGGTCACTTTCATTTTAGGGAAGAGCTATAAACATTCCAGCGTCCAGATTGCGATCACTTTTCTTGGGACACCGGCCCGGTTGTAACTCCCCTGGGGATTTCCTCACCTTTCACTTCCACCCCTCTTGCCAATGTTGAGATGGGCAGAAATTAAAAATTATACCCTGTAAGTATAAAATTTCCCGTTACAACAATTTTTTTGAAAGTGAAGGTCGTTGATTACGATCCTGAAACGTTTCTATTCTTAAGTCTGAAATTGTTATAATCATTGCTTTACGAGGTGCTGTCAGATTGGGAGGGGACTTTATTTTTTAAGCGAAGTTTTATGGGGTGTGCACAGCTGAACACTGAACTGTATTCTTTGGTTAAGTAGTGAAATATCAGTTTCCCCTTGTTGCCCACAAAACTTACGGAAGGTATGAGTCAGTTGGGAAGAACCAAGAACCAAGGGCCGGTCTTCCAAGAAAAGTGATCGCAATCTGGACGCTGGATGTTTATAGTTCTTCCCTAAAATGAAAGTGACCGAAATCTGGACTGCTAATGAGGTGAACGCAATCTGGAATGACCGCAATCAGGACACAACCCTCGTTGTGGTAGAAAAGGCAAACTGCTTAACTATTCGACCAGATGTGGTTGAGTTTCATGACTTATACTAGCGCTCGTTGTGGTAGAAAAGGCGAACTGCTTATCTAATTGAACGGATATGGTTGAGTTTCCGGTGAACAATCTTCAGTCTACCGCGTGTCATCATGCAGCCACCTCGTAAGAAACGTTTAGTGTGTTGGTTGGTTGGTTCCCTAGTTTAGGGGTTGCGACATCGCAGTCATGTAGCCCCGTGTACTTTGGGTGTGTGTAGAATTTGTTGGTGGGTTGGTTCTTAAGTTTAGGGGCTGCGACAACGCGGTCATGTAGCCGCGTGTACTTTGGGTGTGAGTAGAATCTGTCTGATAACCGGTGTTAATTGTGATGACTGTATTAGTGTGTGTTATCTGTTTTTTAATTTAAGTACTGCAACTTAGAATTTTTCAAATAGTTCCTAATTTTGCCGCCAAGCGCCACGGTCAACGACTACTAGGCCAAGTTCAGAACTTAGCTACTAGACGCCACCGCAGTCGGCTCTTGGCAACGAACGTAGAAACCTAAGAGCGTTGTTTACATTCTTAACCTATCCAATTTAGCTTCACACAGGTGCAATTAGTGGAAGTTTCTTTAACATGCCATAAATCTATGACATGGGACCGCCGTCTTTACTTCCCCTCCGATGGAAGGCATACTGAGGGATTTTTAACGCTCTTAAAAAATCCGATGGCTTCGGCCCGCTATCTTGGGCATAGAAGCTCAACAGTAGAATTTGTTTGATAACCGGTGTTAATTGTGATGGCTGTATTAGTGTGTGTTATCTGTGATTCAGGTAGAAAGACTGCATACAATTAATTTTTTCAAGAAGTACTTTTGCCAACAAATGCTACCATCCACGACACCAGCTGCGGACGCGGCTACTAAATGCCATCGCAGTTAGCACCCGGTGGCGAACGTTGGAACTAATAGAGCGTTATCAAACTAACTTACAAATTTTTGCTTCCACAAGAGTAATTAGTGGAAGGTTATATTTCATGCCATAAATCTATGACATGGGACCTCCGGCGTAAAGCCCCTCCACGTTTAGCGTGTCCTTTACGTTTAGAAAAGTGGAGAAAACAACTAAAATTAGTCACAAATGTACCCTCAGTGATGAACCGGGTTTGAATCTGCAATCGGACGAAAACATAATAGGATATTTTCAACATTGACTTGCTTGCTTGAAGGATTTAGTTTTCGTTTGGTAACTCTACAATGTTGTTGTTGTTGTTGTTGTTTGAATCTTCAGTCTTTTGACTGGTTTGATGCAGCCCTCCACGTCTCCCTGTCTTGAGCTAAACGTTTCATCTCTATATCGTTCCTCTCATCACCCTACATCGGAGGCAATCTGTTTAACATATTCTAACCTTGGTCTACCCCTACAGTTCTTGTCCTCGACCCTTCTTTCCATAACTGAGGAACTGGGTGTTTTAGTATGTGTCCTACCAACCTATCTCTTCTCTTCATTAGCAGTCACCAGAAACATCTCTCCTTTCCCACTCGTCTTAATACCTCTTCGCGTGTAACCCTATCTACCCATCTGATCTTCATCATTCTCCTGGAACACCACATTTCAAACCCTTCAATTCTCCTCTTTTCTGCTGCGCCAACAGTCCAAATTTCACTTCCATATAGCGGCACGCTAAATCTATGTTCTACAATGCGGTCTTCAATATTTCCCTTTTACCTTCAAATGTGCAGGGCTACTGTAGACTATACAATGTAAATGTACAACGTTCCTGCTCAGCAGCCTGTTATCGAATCTTGAAGAGGGTAATACATTGGAAACCCAAACTGATGTGCCTGTCTGGAATGATGGACTGTTTTTGCGGAATAACAGATGCTCAGGTGTCCGCTATGATGTGCTGGGTAGACTCAACGGGATACCTCCAATCGATCCTTACCCCCTTGTGCGTATAGCGTGAAAATAGCACATTGGCAGGCTTCCCATGGTGTTAGTGCCACCCGCATGGCTCAAGATAAGGGCGTGATACGAGGCGACCACAACTTGCACTACCACACGATGTTCACAGATAGATAAGGCTTTTCGGGGAGAACTTGCAGCATTTGCAGGTGATTTCTTAAATCCTTATTTTGGGAATTACAGGGACTAAGAGCGAGCTCATTTCTTTCCTTTCCACTGACCAAGAGGGCATCAGAATGTGGGTTACGTTTAATCTTCAAATTACGACTTACGAGATAAGCTTCAGGCCATGTGGATTCCTTTTGTTTAAAAAGGATCATTTATGGTCCTTACGTGGTAGACTTGGCCTGTAGCCAGATCTTAATGAAAGCAGAATTTTTGCATTTGTCTCTTGGCAGCCTAGAGTAAAATGTGGCACCAATGTCTCAGCCTCATTCGTTTATTAATTCATTTACTCTATTTGTAAATGGGGGTAATTTTCTGCTGGCAAATTTTTACACTTTTGTACAAATAATAGAAGAAAATAACCCCTGGCACTACAGCCCATGAAGGCCTAGGCCTGCTAAGCGAACCCTGCCCAGCCATTTAGCCTGCAGATATTGGGATGGCACGTGGTCAGCGTTTCGGGTCCCCTCAGCCATTAATCTTGGTTTTCTTGACCGGGGCGCTGCTTCACTGTCAGACTGCCACACAATTGTCCTAGCGAGGCTGAGTGCACCCGTCCAAACCCTCACGTCATTTTTTTAAATCCCTGACGGAGCCTGGAATCAAACCAGGGGCCTTCGGGTGAGAGAGGCAGGCACGCTACCCCAACACTACGGTGCCGGCACACTTTTGTACAGTTTGTACAATTTCATCTTTGTTAAGGCAAAGCAACAGTAACTAACTATAGCTAGCATTTCTCAATGGTCAATAGATGTCACTAGTTTATGTTGAAAAGTTGCTGAGTTCTTATGTGGAGATTTAAGCTCTACGATTTTGTCCATCTGCTGATAGATAGCATTTTCTCAATTTTATTTTAGGTTCGTTTTAAGTTTTGTCAACAACGTCTAACCAAATTATGTTTAAATTTCTCAATTAAACACCTCTATTGGAACTTCTCCAATGTGTATTTAGCGAAATTATTTATATAATATATACAATATACTTATATAATATATATATAAAAAGATCGTGTCATCATAAAAATTTTGTTTATCTCATTGATGTGTCAGTCTTATTTCTAAGGGATTGTTCTAATTATTATCAAAATTGAATAGTAATCAATCCGAATTTTTCAGAGTTTAAATATGAGATTGCAATGCGGAGGAATAACGGAATAGGACAGGGATGAGGAGTGTGTTGTAAACACAGGTGGTTGTGATTGACAAGACAAGCAACCACGAGCACTGGGATCGTTAAGCAGAGCCAACGCGAGTAGGAACGGTTGCCAGTGAGCGAACTAGTGAAAGAGGGCACACATACTACCCTACCAGGGAATTGTTACCGGTGGCGGAAATCGGAACTAATGCGCTCCGCCCGGCCACATGCCTGCGATAGACGTGCAGTTGTCGCCAGCGAAACCTCACCGCGTGTCACTTGTGTGCATGATTTATGCTGGCTCGTGCGCTGTGCGGTGTGTTCTCATTGTATGCCTGTACATGTTTTCCCTTCTTGCCCTGGAATCGCTCGCTGCAGCCCTAACGAGGCGAGATGACGTAATGTATACACTACAGCTGCGCTCCACAGCTAGTGGTAACAATTCCCTGTAGGGTAGTACGTCTTCGAAAAAGGGAACAGGTAACTACGTTCCATGCTCAAGTTTGCCGCACTCTCTGGTCTAAGCAGACGCATATTTCACCTGGATGGGACAAGGAGTAGTGGTGTAGTGATCAATCTGCTTGGCTCTCACCAAGGTAGACCAGGTTCGATTCGCAGTTAATGAATATCCTGTGGTTCAGATTACACGTAAAAATGGAGGTTCAGAGCCGCATGATCGCGAGACCGTTAGGTCACGTTGAACTACAAGCTTCCTTCCTTGCTTTTGTTGTTGTTATTGTTGTTGATGTTCATCCATTTAGATGCTTTGTGACATCGTGGTTTGTAGCCTCATGTACTTTGGCCTGTGTGGAATTTGTCTGATTACCTGTGATATTGTGATGGCTGTGTTAGCATGAGTAGTTGAATCCGGATGATGAATGTGAAGTAGGTGGCCGCGTCCTTCATTTAGGAACCATTCACCGGCATTCACCTGAAGAAGAAGTGAGAAACCATGGAAGATCATTTCCAGGAAGGCTGAGGTGGGAATCGAACTCACCGCTTCTCAGTTTTGCCTCACGAGGCTGAGTGTACCCAGTCCCTGCCCTCAGACCAGAATTAGGCGGCTTCGGTGGTGTAGTTGGTAGCATGCTGAGCTTCTAAGCCCAAGGTCGCGGGTTCAAACCCGGCCGAAGTCTTCAGATTTTTTAAGAGTGTTAAAAATCCCTCAGTATCCCTTCCTTTGGAGGGGAAGTAAAGCCGTCGGTCCCATGTCATAGATTTATGGCATGAAAAAGAACCTTCCTTTAACTACACTTGTGTGAAGCCGAAATTTGTAGGTTAGGTTTGATTAATGCTCTTAAATTCCAACGTTCGTCACCGGGCGCTGGTTGCGATGGCATCTTGTTGTAGCGAAGTTCACAGCTAGGTGTCATGGACGGTAGCATTTGGTGGCGAAAGTAGGAACTATAATGCATGAAATTATCGTCTATAGTCCTTACTTGAATTAAGAACAGATAACACACACACTAATACGGTCATCACAATTAACACCGGTTATCAGACAGATTCTACACACACCCAAAGTACTCGGGGTTACATAACCGCGTTGTCGCAGCCCCTAAACTATCGAACCAACCAACCAGACCAGAATTAAGTTTCTTGGCAGAGTCGGGAGTCGAACCAGGACCTCGGCGGTGAGCTTTGCTTTTATTACAGGCTGTACAATTCTGCTTCTGTTGTCTCATTTAGGGGCTTGGACATCGAGGACATCAGCCCTATTTATTTAGGTACCGTATGAGTAAAATACGTCTGATAATATACTGCGTTACTGTGGTGTTTGTAGTAATGGGCGTAAATGTATTGGGGCCTAGTATTTAGAAGGAGATGGCCGTGGCGATAGGTTAGCAACCATCCCGGCATTCGCCTGGAGTAGAATCAGGAAACACATGGCAACAAATGGAACTGAAACCCACCTCTTCTTAGTGTTTCCTCACGAGGCTGGGCTGAATGTATCCCGTTCCAGCCTTCAGACCAAAATGGCATTACTTAGCTGAGCTAGGAATCGAGCCTCAGAGGTGGCAGCCAAGAATGCTAGCCACTACGTCACGACGTGTTCACTCAATTGTGTATAAGTAGTTATGATACAATAATAATGTAATTGGATTTACACGTCCCTTTTAACTGCAGCGACTTTTAGAGACGCTGGGAATTTTGCACCGAAGGGGATCTTTAACGTGCCAGTAAATCTCCTGACACGAGCTCCATTAAATGCTAACTGACAGCTCCAGGATTTGATCCTGCAACTTTGGTCACAGCAGGCGAGAACGGTACCGCTGAGCCACGAATGCACAGTGGCTCAAAATCGAAATCTAGGAGTACAAAATTATTTATTTTCATAATTAAAAAAATCAAAATGTATTACTTCTTCTGCATTCTCATATAATTACCGCTCACTGTTCTGGGATATAAACGCATCTTAGTGTAAATCTGTCACCACTGATCGAGCAGTCTGAATTGGAGGGTGAATATAAGTGGCTGTGGTTTGATTGTCTTTGTGGTTAGTGTGATGCTTTAAGATGGAACATGCAGCTGAAGGTATGATCTTTGTAACGTGTTTCAGTTATTAATGGGTGTAATTGTTACGTAATTTTAGCTAACTTATATTTGCATTATGTAATATTTAAATATTATTTTTAAAATTATATTTTCACTTAGATTTTTAGTATGTCACGTCACTCTGCGTCACTTTCTACTTAATGTTAAAATGTAGATAAAGTCTTGTAGTTTACGCCAGTTATAAGATTTTTTGCATCTTACTTAGTTATTTTACGTTTTAGAAGATGCCGCGCAACCAGTTCTCTCACGTTTACAAATGTTTGAAGCACTGGGTTCGACGATTATGTCAAAAGTGGAACTTTGTGACTTTGTTAAAGTAAATTAGGGGTAGAAAATTGTTCTGAAGAGATAACTGAATGCTCTACACAACTCCTAGTCATAGACAATTTCTTGCATGTGTAGACGTAGCTTTAAAAAGGTCTTAACTGTTGTTTATTATGAAGTAAACACATTATATACGTTGCTTTCACTCTAATTTCATGATTAAAACGTAAAAATAATTTTATCCCCATAGATTTCGATTTTGATCCACTGTGGAATGTAGTCAACTACAGTAGTTCTGAACTTTCCATCTTCTCACACGTTAATTCGCTCTCAGCCAGGTTCACATTATGTATCTGGAACAAACATTTTACACACAAATAATAATAACAATAAAACACTGTACTGTACAGTAATTACATCCTGTATGCACGCTCATAACACGATATGCGCTGACCAGAACAAAACAAACGGAATGCATTGCAGCTAACAAAATTTACCTGCTTCTATAAAAACTTCCGACCTCACAAAAATAATTCCTGTGGTGTTATGGCCTACTATAGGGACAGATGACCTAGATATTACGCCCATTAAATCAACAACAATCACCACCAGTACTACCAAATTGCCGTACTATTTTCCAGACCCTCAAAATATAAAATATGAAACTATACTCAGGCCCTGGTAAAATATTGGGAACTAAGTGAGTTTCATCTCTCGCAGTGTTACATATGAAAATCACTGTCTTCGGTGGCGTAGTTGGTAGTATGCTGAGCTTCTATGCCCAAGGTTGCGGGTTCAAACCCGGCCGAACTCGTCGAATTTTTTAAGAGCGTTAAACATTCCTCAGTAGCCTATGCCTTCCTTCGGAGTGGAAATAAAACCGTCAGGCTGAAGTCATGTAAAAGAACCTTCCATTAACTAAACTTGTGGGAAGCAAAATTTGTAGGTTAGGTTTGATTAATGCTCTTAAGTTCCAACGTTCGTCACCAGGCACTGGTTGCGATGGAATCTACACACATCAAAAAAAGTTTTGCATCACCTCGGTTCCAAGAGTTCCGGAACCTTTAAATACAAAGGGAATAGAGATCAACACAAACAACATTTCAGCTCGTTTTATTGCTCATGAGACCCACACATTGCATGTTGTACCATCATACAGCTAGACTTTCAGCATTTGTGGTCCAGATTGCAGTACACACCACTACCTCTAATACCCAGTAGCACGTCCTCTTGCATTGATGCATGCCTGTATTCGTCGTGGCATACTATCCACAAGTTCATCAAGACACTGTTGGTCCAAATTGTCCCACTCCTCAACGACAATTCGGCGTAAATCTCTCAGAGTGGTTGGTGGGTCAAGACGTCCATAAACAGCTCTTTTCAACATATCCCAGGCATGTTCGATAGGGTTCATGTCTGGCGAACATGCTGGCCACTGTAGTCGAGCGATGTCGTTATCTTGAAGGAACGCATTCACAAGATGTGCACGATGAGGTCGAGAATTGTCGTCCATGAAGACAAATGCCTCTCCAATATTCTGCCGATATGGTTGCACTATGGGTCGGAGGATGTCATTCAGGTATCGTAAAGCCGTTTCGGAGCCTTCCATGACCACCAGTGGCGTACGTCGGCCCCACATAATGCCACCCCAAAACATCAGGGAACCACCACCTTGCTGCACTCGCTGGACAGTGTGTCTAAGACGTTCAGCCTGACCAGGGTGCCTCCAAACACGTCTCCGACGATTGTCTGGTTGAAGGCATATGCGACACTCATCGGTGAAGAGAACGTGATGCCAATTCCGTGGGGTCCATTCAGCATGTTGTTGGGCCCATCTGTACCGCGCTGCATGGTGTCGGGGTTGCAAAGCTGGACCTCGCCATGGACGTCGGGAGTGAAGTTGCGCATCATGCAGCCTATTGCGCACAGTTTGAGTTGAAACACGACGTCCTGTGGCTGAACGAAACGCATTATTCAACATGGTGGCATTGCTGTCAGGGTTCCTCCGAGCGGCAATCCGTAAGTAGCGGTCATCCACTACAGTAGTAGCCATTGGGCGGCCTGAGCGAGGCCTGTCATCGACAGTTCCTGTATCTCTGTACCTCCTCCATGTCCGAACAACATCGCTTTGGTTCACTCTGAGACGCCTGGAAACTTCCCTTGTTGAGAGCCCTTCTTGACACAAAGTAACAATGCGGACGCGATCGAACTGCGGTATTGACCTTCTAGGCATGGTAGAACTACAGACAACATGAGCAGCGTACCTTCGTCCTGGTGGAATGACTGGAACTGATCGGCTGTCGTACCCCCTCCGTCTAATAGGCCCTGCTCATGCATGGTTGTTTACATCTTTGAGCAGTTTTAGTGACATCTATGAACAGTCAAAGGGACTGTATCTTGGATACTATATACACAGTCAACGTCTATATGCCGGAGATCTGGGAACCGAGGTGATGCAAAACTTTTTTTGATGTGTGTAGTAGTAGCCAAGTTCACGGTAGCATTTGGTAGCTAAAGTAGGAATTACTTGAAATTATTGTCAGCAGTCCTTACTTGAATTAAAAGCGGATAATACACACTAATACAGTCATCACAATTATTAACACCGGTCATCAGACAGATTCTACACACACCCAAAGTACACGGGGCTATATGACCGCGTTGTCACAGCCCCTAAACTGAGGAACCAACCAGCCAACATTTGAAAATCATACCATAAACGAGGCATGAATCTCAATCTTCCATATGGCAGACAAGTTAGTGAACACCAGAAACTGTCACACCAGAAGGAACAGAAATTCATCCTTCATACCGGTAGACCTGAAGCTTTGTAGCTGGTCAGTGGCAGATTACCAGGTAAAATCTGTGAGAAAGAAAGAAAGAAAGAAAGAAAGAAAGAATGAAAGAAATACATTAACTTAATTAAATAGTAAATAAATAAATATTTTACAGAAAGTTCTAAATATCGTAAATATAGCCCAAGGGCAATTATAAGTTGTAACATCTATCTTCAGTCACACAAGGCAGTCAGCAATAAGCAGTGTTCAGCAGGTTATCCTGACATTCAGCCTTTAATTTCTATAGAGTTTAGCGTTTCTTATACTTCAAAGATATATGGTGCCACCGTATGTCCACCACCTCGAGGTGTAGTGACTAGCTACTTAGCTGTCGTCCCGGAGTTCAGGGTGCAATTCCCGGCTGTGTAAAAAAAAATAACTCTGGTCCGAGGGCTGGAAAAGTGTACACTAAGCCTCGTGAGGTAAATAAATAAGTAAATCTCTACTTAGTATAAAACAAAGTCGCCGATTCTTGGATGTTTCGGGTAAACTCGAGAACCACTGGATGGGTTTTGATGCGGTTTTCACCATTCTGTAAAGGATATCTTGAGGATGATTTCTGTAGAAAATAATTTATTTTTGACCAAAGGAAGTCAAGCACTAACGATTTCAGTGAAAAGGTCGAAAAAAACTGGCATCCGTGCGCTTTTTAAGCTTACACTGGGCAAACCGTTACAAATATCTATATGCTATGAGTGTAAGAAATATTCAGCATGAAAAGTTCTACAAAAAAAGCCCAGGAGAGCATATCTCTATCTTCAATACATCGCCTACTATAAATGTTTTTACGTTTTCATTTCTTCCAACAATCTCCATTCAGTTACTGATGCAACAGTTTACGAGCTAGCTAGGGGCGCGTCTATCACCCCAGTTACAGCTTAGCTAGCGGACGAGCTTATTGCCCCAGATACAGCCAGCAGCAAACTGTCGAGTCGTGTTGAGTTTAAAACTTTGGAGAAGAGTGGTTGTGTTTGGAGTTTCCCTGGAAGTACAATTCGGCTTTTCTTCATTTCGCCTGTGAACTTTTCGTTAGGCAAAATTCTCAATCAAGTTAAGATTGGACGGAAGAGGGATTTGTGTTTCATGCATCTTGCCATTCTTAAATTACATCTGACAAGAATTTGTTGCACATTCATCTCCAAGATAATATAATAGTCCAGTCAGTGATTTTTACCCATCATGCCAGAGACGTCAAACGGATATTGGTCGTTGTTTATTGACATTAAAAAAAAAGCGCTTATCACGTAATGCATTCATAACTGTTCCCGGGCGGAGCCGGGTCAGGTTGCTAGTGATAAATAAATACGTTAATTAATTAATTCAATAATTCAATAATTAATCAATTCAAAAATAAATAAATAAATAAATAATTTAATACATACATGTATAAACACATAAATAAGTTACATAAATTAATACATGAATACATTAATACATATTTAGTTAGTTAGTTTTTTTAAGGGGAGGAACTACGAGGTCATCTTCCCCTAATAAATAGTGTACTTAAATAAATACATAAACACATAAATACATCAAAGCATAAATGCATACAGTAAATAAATGCATACAGTGTATACGTAAATACAGTACAAAAATTTTTGAATTAATTATTATACTATATTGTAATATTATTATTTAATTAATTAATAAATTATATAATTAATTACATAGGTAGCGCAGTTTAAAAATTAGTATTGTTGCATTTTTTACTCCATAAGCTGTAACTCCCTTTTTCCCTTTCCTGAAAGTTTTTGAGATTCCTTATTCACCTGGAGTCGGGAACTGGTACAAAAATATATCTTCAAAAATCTGTGTGATATAGCCTATCTGTTGAATAGTATAGATCACACAAATCCACAGTGATCGATCCACGCGGAGGTGTTAATTAAGCCCTTAGTGGTGTGGATGCAAATGTGTGTGTGTGCAATGTGTTTAATATCCAACGGGTATAACCACAATTTTTCCTGCCTTCATGTTTCAAAAAAAATGTTGCGGCTTGGGATAACAAGGATGACTTTTACAAATTGGCACAGTATAATTAATATCCAGGTGGGTCTCGTTCGCTTTCATGCAATTCATATTCATTAGATGACTTCTTTCTGCTGAAAACGAAACAGGTTTGTTAATGTCAAATAGGATCGTGGTTTTATTTATCTCCTATTGCAAATACATTGCACAAACAGTTGCATAATGAAATCCCTAGCAACTGTCAATACTCAATTGCCAGCTCTTTCACAGCTTCCGGGCAAATAAAAACATCTCTATTGGCTGGGAAGTGGTTCCACCGCAGAAGTTTGGATTTTTTCACTATTAAAGTTTGTGATTTCATAAATACAGTAGGTAGGATTGTCACCGCGGAGGCCCATGTTCGATTTCCGGCTCTGCCAAGAAATTTAATTCTGGTGTGAGGGCTGGAACGGGATGCACTCAGTCACGTGAGGCAAAATTGAGAAGAGAAGAGATGGGTTCGATTCCCACCATCCTGGAAGTGGGTTTCTGTGGTTTCCCTACAGCTACTCCAGGCGAATCCTGCGATGGTTCCTAACTGAAGACCACGGTCGCCTCCTTTCCAATCATCATCTGAATTGCAAATACACACACTAATACAGCCATCACAATAACGCAGGTTATCAGACACATTCCACACACACACACCCACATACACTGGACTACATGACCACGTATTCGCAAAGCACTTTAATTAATGAACGTCAAACAACAATTATTTTTATTTATTAATTTATCGTATGGCTTTTAGTGCCGGAAGTGTCCGAGGACATGTTCGACTCGCCAGAGGCTGTAGCTGCTTCAAGCGGACACCACTAGGGTGAGCTACAAGTTTCGTTCGATTTGAAGTAGTTCCAACTTTCGCCACCAGATATCAATGATACCTAGTGGTGAACGTTGGAACTTTGATAGAGCGTTACAACGAAACCTAACCTAGAAATTTAGCTACACACAAGTTCAGTCTGTGGGAGGATCTTTTACATGCCATAAATCTATGACATGGGACCGCCGGCTTTACTTCCCCTCCGAAGGAAGGCATGCTGAAGGATTTTAACGCTCTTAAAAATCCGACGACAGCGGCCGGGTTTGAACCCGCTATCTTGGGCACAGCAGTTCAGCACGCTACCCACTACGCCACTGAAGTCACTATCAAACAACAATAGGTAGGTACTTATGAACTTCTACTTCCTCAATATCCATTCCCATTTTTGTCAGCGGCTTCGGTGGCGTAGTGGGTACGATTCTGAGCTTCTATGCCCACGATCACGAGTTCAAACCCGGCCGAAGTCGTCGGATTTTTCAAGAGCGTTAAAAATCCTTTAGTATGCCTTCCCTCGGAGGGTAAGTAAAACCCGCGGTCCCAAGTCATAGATTTAAGGCATGTAAAAGAACCTTCCAATAATTACACTTGTGTGAAGCTAAATTATAGGTTAGATTTGACTAACGCTCTTAGGTTCCAATGTTCGTCGCCAGGAGCTGACTGCGGTGGCATATAGTAACCAAGTTCATTACTAGTTGTCGTTGACGGTGGCGTTTGGTAGCAAAAGTAGGAACTACTCGAAGACTGAATGTCTGCAGTCCTTACTTGATTTAAAACCGACAGCAGTGGCTCAGCTGGCTAAAGCGCAGCGTTAGGTCATGGGACCAAGCTCTCTGCTGACTCGGTAGACGCGTGGGTTCGAGCCCCACCGTCGGCCGTCCTTGAAATGGTTTTCCGTCGTTTCTCATTTTCAACACCAGGCAAATGCTGGGACGGTACCTTCTGACAGGCCACGGCCGATTCCATCCACATCCTTGCCCAGTTTCATTTATCTTCATCCATTCCATCTCTCATCCTGACGCGCAGGTCGCCCACGGGCGTCGAATAGAAAGACCTGCACTTGGCCTCTGTGGAGGCCACACGACAACAAAAAAACAGATAACACACACTAATACAGCCATCACAATTAACACTGGTTATCAAACAGATTCTACACACACCCAAAGTACACGGGGCTACATGAACGCGTTATCGCAGCCCCTAAACTGAGGAATCAACAAACCAAACCCGTTTTGTAACAAAATATGCGAGCAGTTGGTCAATAAATTGATTTTGAATTTAAAAAAATGTGACTCATTTAAATCCTTTATTTGATTCTAATAATTCGCACACCTCTGTAAACACGAGCAAATGGAGACATAGATATCTCACCAGTCCCGAAACCAAAATTTGTGCGTAATCCAAAATTACAGTATGTTGGTATGATGATCTTGCTGGGTCTTAGCCCTTGGGATGTAGTGGAGGAATCAGTGAGGCCCGTAGGCTAAAAGGTTTGGATACCCCTGATCTAGATGACCACTGTCAGTACTGGGATTCTAACCTTGAATCCCCCAATACTAGTTACCCAGTCCAGTCGTGGGGTGTACAGTATCTTATACCACTCGGCTACATTTGTGGGTTTCCTAAATAAGAACTATGAAATATGAACTTGGTTATGAAATGCCACCGCAGTCAGCTTCTGCAACAGCAGTCACTCGTCACCCACCGTGCAGTCGATATCACGTCTTAATATTTAAAATCTGTGCATGAAATCCTCTTGAGCTCGGCGCAGTTAAGCGAGGGGTTTCTTCTCCAGCGCTCCCTTTCCCCACACTCATACTGTACCGTGATCATGAAGACTCACCACATTCCGTCCATACTCTACCGCTGCGTCACGCAGCCCGTCTGCTCAACTTGACGAGTAGAGTTCTGTAGCTAGACAATTCATGGGAATGGACTTCGAAACTAAGTATAGTGACAAATGGGGCCACTCAGATATTAGGTCCTGTTTTGTATAAATAGTACTAGCCAATTAAATGGAAGGCAGAATACCAATATGTTTGAGACATGTGGTCCTCAAAAATAAATAAAATAGGGTTACATATTTCCATGAGTGCTTGTTAATCAATTTTCTTTGAATGCATTTCACACATTTTCAAAATGTTGCTGTTTCCTTAACTTTCATGGAAAATGTAATATAAATGAACTGTTTTTCTTTGTTTCAGGTATCTTCACTCAACAATACCACGTCTAGAGTATAACGAAGTAGGTTCTTCATGGGTATGGTATACTCAAGTCATCATATTTACGTACTCATATGCATATTCCTCAACAATTGATACACAAATAATTCTTTCTTCCGATCTCAACATTTCGTGGATGGCAGACTGGGTTTGGTAGCTACCACAGCGCGATCAGCTTATGTGGTCTAGACAGGAAAAAATCATAAGGATGTAAAAGTATAAGAGACAAGAAGAACTTTGAAAAGAGAAACACGGTAAAATATAAAATTAAAGAAAAGGAGTTTATATTCACACGATCGAGAACACGGTCTACTGGCTATTTGCACGTTACACAATGACATTGTTATAGTTTATTTTTGTTGGGAACTGTAAATGCATTTTGATCAGTGAACACGATTGTATCCAAAATTGTAATGAGTTTATTCCCTAAACCTGAAAAATTATATGAGATTAAATGATACAAATGTATTAATTAATACAAATGTAGCAGTTGAAAATCCACAGCCTGCTTCCAGTCTCCGACCGGGTCAGGAATGGAATGAATGAAGCCCCTATCTAGCGGCGAGGATATGAACTGTGCCGGCTGCCGAGGCCTGACGCACTCCTCTGGGGCAATGATTAAATGAATGACGGATGAAATGAAATGATAGTGGAGAGTGTTGCTGGAATGAAATGTTGACAGGGAAAACCGGAGTACCCGGAGAAAAACCTGTCTGCCTCCGTTCTGTCCAGCACAGATCTCACATGGAGTGACCGGGATTTGAACCACGGACTCAGCGGTGAGAGGCCGACGACAAATGTAGCAGTTAATATGTATAATTAATTAATAATGTATTAATTAATGTTATGTAATCTTCTGTAATATTTTCTGGGTTTAGAGAATAACATTCATTAAAATTTGGGTACAATCGTGTTGACCGACTGAAAAGTATTAAAATTTCATTTACTAAGGCAGCAATGAAGAATAGCTTCCATGACGGCTTCGTTTTAGTGTTTTCCCAAAAATTGATTTTTTTATTATTTAGGTGCACCTTTCTGAAACTCTATTACTGATACAGATCTGAACCTATTTAGAAATATCAACACATCATTTTAAAGTTTTGAAGAAAATTATTATTATTTAACATCGTAACAGATCTGAATTCTTCTCTTTTAACATTTATAAATTTTAAGAACATTCGAAAAATAATTTATATTAGGCCTAAATCAGTTTTATGTAGCCTATACGTTTTTATTTAGTAGTACAAGCCATACTGTACACGCAATTATTATTGAAAAGGAGGTTGCCAAAGGCTTACGTCTAATAAACATGGCATGTACCGTTGTTTGACTCGTCATGATTTTAACAAAACATCAATTAACGAAGTATTACTTCTGTAGGAAGGATTTTTTTTCTTTATTAAATTAGCTTCGCCTCAGACCTGCAGCCCGTTACGAAAAAATTCTTGTTTATTTTCGAAATAGCGCTTGATAATCGGATCAGATACGCTATCTGTTGCACAATGAATGCTTATTACTGCATTATTGTCTTCAGCTCTCTAGCGATGTAGCCTATAGAATCACTATGCAATGATACACTGTTTTCTGTCGTAAAAACTGCATGTTGTGAGTAAATACTGCACTAGGTAGGCTACATTTCATCAATATAGACAGTATCTGGCAATAGCTGGGCATGCAAAGCTAATGCAAAGAAAAGTCATTTATGGAAGAGCCCGTTTCACAACTGAGAAATTGTTATCGTATTGGAAGCCATTATTCAGATTTATCATAGAAAACAAAATTTTAATGTTTTCTTAATCGGTTAACATGATTGCAACCAAATTGTAATGGGTGTTATTCGCTAAACCTGAAAGAAATGACTTGAGAATAATTATTGCACTTGGATTACCAGTTTCGTCGTCAAGTGATCATCATCGGATCTTTTACACACAGGTCATTAATCTATGTCTACGAGTATATAATATACAGTATACTACACAACACATCACAACAGAAAATCACATATTACTAACAAACCTGACAAGTTACGCAATTGTAAAATAAACTTCTGTAACTATCGTGTACATATCTTAACCCACATATTCGTAGGCATAGATTAATAGCCAGAGTGTAATGGATCCGATGATGCTCACTTGACGATCCAAACTGGTCATCCAATAATTCATAATTAATCTCACGTAATCTCTTTCAGGTTTAAGGGACAATACCATTAAAATTTGGCCGTGACGTTCAATTAGAAACAATCCCAACAATTGCCTGGATATCATGGGAAACCACTTCCAGATTGGCTGAGAAGGAAATCGAACACTATGTCCAATTCCCTAAATGAAACAATGGCAACAACAACAACAACAACAACAACAACAACATTCAGACCGACTGAAAAGCATTTAAATTTCAGGAGAAATTGTTGCTTTCTTTATCACAGTAAGCTAATTTAATTTATGAACATTTTAAAAGCGATTATTGTTGTTGTTGTTTTGGCATTGTTTCATTTAGGTTGATGATGATAATGATAATTGTTGTTTTAAGGGGCCTAACATCGAGGTTATCGGGAATTGGACATAGGTAGTGTTAGATTTCCTTTTCTGCCAATCTGTAAGTGGTTTCCTATGATTTCCAGGCAATTGTTGGGATGGTTCCTAACTAAATTTCTCGGCCAATTACAGCTTCAATAACAAATAAATTGTTGTTGTTGTTGATTCTTTTAAGGGCTTTGCGACATCGCGGCTATGTAGTCCCGTGTACTTGGATGAGAGTAGAATTTGCCTGATAACCTGTGTCACTGCAATGTCTGTACTAGTGTGTGCACTAGTAATTGAGGTAAGATTTGGGTAGGAAGCGGCCGTGGACTTAAGTTAGGTACCATCCCGGTATTTGCCTGGAGTAGAATTGGGAAACCACGGCGAACCGCTTTCAGGATGACTGAGATAGGAATCAAACCCCACTCTCCTCCGTTTTGCCTCACTAGGCTGAGTGTACCCCGTTCCAGCTCTCAAACCAGAAGTAAATTTCTTGTCAGAGCCGGTAATCGAACCCAGACCTCCACAGTGACAGCGAAGAATGCTAGCCACTAAGCAGCGAAACAGACTACAAATAAAAACTACTATAGTTGTCACAGTATGAAATATTATCAGAAAAATTCTGCACACACCCAAGTACACAGGGAAGAAATAACCATAATGCCCAAGCCGGGAATACGTGGTTGGTTAGTCTGTTGGGTGGCAATCTTGTTACATGACCAAAGAGAGCAACCTTCCTTTTCCTGGGATAAACACAGAGGCTCTTTATCTGAGAAGAGAAATCTGAATCGCACAAATTTGCCTTAATTGTGTTAATTTTAGGACGTCTGTATGTGAGACTTGAAGTGGTATTGTCAAGAGGTTAGAGTATGTGTTTTGAGCTTGCGGAATGTAAGCTCTGTTGATGTAGATATCAAGAGCTCGGAGGCATGTTCCTCATGTCGTGCTGGTGACACAACTGTCAAGCTGTCAGTCTTGGGCTCGGCGGCCTTCCATGCTCGGCTGAATACCATGGTCTGCTACAAGCCATCCCTAAAACATTCGCCACCGTCCCTTATTCGAGAATTATGTGGTAACATAAGAGTTCTAAAGAAAATTGGATTAGTACTGTAAACACCGATGCGCAGCGCTAAGGGCAAACTCTAGTAAAGAAATTGGTCTAAACACAACGAGCAATGTGTGTAATTACTTAATATGTGTGTGTATCACTCGATAATATATTGATTTAAGTAAAATATCTGGGTGCATTTAAACGCTGGCCAGGGGTGCCAGGTATCTGAGAACCGGGTTTAACAACAAATGAGTCATCCAGTTGCAAAACACGTTTAATCTACTTGTGTATAAGGATCATGTCGTAAAATTATTTATTTAATTAATATATTTTATTTTATTTTATTTATTTTGTTTTGTTTAATTTTGTTGTGTTTTATTTTGATTTTATTTCGTTTTATTTTGTTTTAAATTGTTTTATTTAATTTTTTGTTTTGTTTCTTATTTTGATTTTGTTTTGTTTATTTTGTTTTATTTTATATTTTCTTATGTTTATTTTGTTTTATTTTATTTTGTTTTGTTTTATTTTGATTTTCCAGAAAACAAACATAAAACCAAAAACAAACAAAAAAAGCAAAATGAAAAATTCAAAAACAAAATCCAAAGCAGAAAACAAAAACAAGAAACACAAAGCAAAAAGCAAAATTAAAAAAGTAAAAGAAGAAAACAAACACAAAACCAAGAAAGAAAAGCAAAAAGTAAAATTCAAAAGCACAAGCCAAACACAAAACCAAAACTCAAAGCTAAAAGAAAAAAGTAGAAAACAACGAACACAAAAGATACGCAAGGAAACGTTTCTCATGAATATGATTCTTATTCACGAGTTTTGCAACTGGACGACTCAAATACAGTATACTACAGAATTTATTTGAAAGAGCGTTGTAGTCCTCGCGTTGTTATTGACCATCCCTAGGAAGCAATCCCCTGTTACCTAATCCAATTCTTCCGTGAAAATGCTAAGATTGAACCTTAGTTCTAGTCCCGGTGCATCTTTTACATTTCGGATCCAAAACTAATCATAACTAAGGTCCGGAAGTTCAAGTACTATTAGATGAATAAATATGATAATTGTTGTTTTAAGGGGCCTAACATCTGGGTTATCGGCCCCATGGAACTTCAAGTGGTGTTGACCATCAGATATACAATTTTTATAGCAATTGAATTTTTTTAAATGAAAATAATTTTACAACATTTAGATGGTTAATGCTAATAGTACATTATGCAACGAGCCTATAATGGCAATAATTAAGACACGAGTATGTTTATTAAACGAGCGTAAGCGAGTTTTACAATTTCCATACGAGTGTCTTAATTACCAGTATAGGCGAGTTGCATACGACTGTTTATGTTCGACGATAATTATAACTTTATTATATGTTTTAACATAAATATTAATAAATATCTGTGGGATTTAGTTAATTCAGTTAGTGGACAGGATGCGCTGGCTTCGCTGAATGAACAGAGTGCATTCGTGGTCAAGGCACTCCTACAGCAGAGACCATTCACTTTGCTTGGAAACACAGAAATATGTTGGATTTTGAGCGCATGCGCGTAGGTATCCTTACCAAATTGGTCACACAACTGTTTCTTGAGCTCTCATTGGTGGGAGAAACTGTTTCATAATGAAAAATAGTGTTATAATGAGCCTCATTATGATACAGTTTTCTGACACATAATGTTTACATTTCGACATCGTCGAACATAAATATAACAAGAAGTTCCGTGAAGAACTATACAGCCTACTTTTCATGCCAATGATTATTCTACAGAATATGAACCTATCTAGAATAATGACGAAATTAAGTTGGTAATATCGAAATATCTAATTAGTTCAAAATATACCTGGTATAATGTAGCCTAATAGAGCACTACAGTTGGCAGCCCTGGTGACTGAATATATTCTTAGTTCCATCTCTTAAGGTACAGAATACAAAATTTGGTTGAAGTCCAATGGACGTTACATGCAGTTAGACACTGGATCTATCAGCAGGCGTAAAAGCATGTTGCCAACAATGCCATGCGTGTGCTGGTCAGAAATAATCTGAAATATTATGATATCTTGTTGTGCCAATTTTGGATGGAATCCATTTGTTAGTATAGAAGTTACATGTATTTTAAAATTGGACATAACAGCAGGCATAGAATCATGTTGGCAGCACTGCCTTGTATTAATTACTCCAAATTAATCTAGAATGTCAGGTGCTATACGTGTGCAAAGTATAGAGCTGTTGGCTTGCATACTTTCTGATATATTGATATTAGGGTAAGAAATATAGACAGCATTTATTAACAGTTGGCAGCCCTGATTGCACTGAAGAATACTTATAGTCATATCTGATATGTTACACATAGCACATGCGAAATTTGGATGAAATCCTACTGATAGTATAGAAGTTACATGTATTTAAAAATTGGCCCTATCAGCAGGCTTAGAATCATGTTGGTAGAACTGACGTATATAAGTTACTCCAAAATTAATCAAACATGTCAGGTACTATACGTGTGCATAGTTTAAAGCTGTCGGCTTGCACACATTCTGATATATTGGTATTTGGATAAAAAAAATAGAGAGAGCAATTATTAACAGTTGGCAGCCATGGTGGCTCCTAAGAATACGCTCAGTCATATCTGTTTATGTACAGATATTACATACAAAATTTGGTTGAAATCCAGTTGATAGTGTGGAAGTTATATGCATTTAAACATTGGACCTATCAGAAGGCTTAAAATTATTTTGGCAACACTGTCATGGTTGGCCTCCAGGAAATTAAACTGAAATAGTATTATCTACATGTGTGCCAATTTTGGAATAGCTCCTATGCATACCTTGCAGGATATCCAACATGGAGCTCAAATTTCTAGTGCGTTTTTTCAGCAGTTGGTAGCACTAACATCATTTTCAAATATGGACGTGAGCTATTCCGGTGCACATCTTTACTCATACTAAATTTGGTTTTGATTACTGCAGCCGTTTAGGAGTCGATAGGGGGGGACACACACACAGCCAGACAGACAGACAGACAGACAGAAGGACAGACAGACAGACAGACAGACAGACAGACAGACAGACACACATTTGCCCGATCTCATAAGACTACTTTTTCCTCATTTTTGCAAAATGTGAAAAGTAGGCTAAAAATAATTGATATTAACTTGCAAAATGGACTGAAACGTATTAGGTATTAAAATAACTTCAGTATTATTCTGTGATAGACTCTCGGAGTCTGAATTGAAATATACGACTTTAAGAACATCAAGTAAAAGAAGCGTTTCAAAACAACAACTGAAAATTATAATATACAACCTTCTCAAGCAGAGATATGCACTTGAACAGGCAAACGAGAAAAATATGATTCATTGTGCCAAAATAACCAAAATATGCATAAATATGCAAAAATATGATTTTGCATGAACTTCCGGGTTTTAATCATAACATACCTCACTAGAATCAAAACGACGAACTTAAACTATGGCACACAAGCTTTCATGCCAGATAATCACATTGTCTCTTACTACTCTAACAAACAGTATCAACTACAGGAGCAAGAAAATTATTATGTAGGATCACCAATTCAACGGTCAGTTTACAATACAGATGGCCATACTGTTTAAATTTTCACGAAGACTTAGGCCCTCTTCACTCAAAAGTAACTGTAGTATCCTGGATACCAGAAAATTGAGCAACTAACATATTCAAGTTACACTGTCTATTCATCTTTGAGTAGCGGCCACGTGGTAATAATCAAGAAAATGTCTGATTCTTGTATTAGCCTACTTTTCACATTTTGCAAAAATGAGGAAAAAGTAGACTTATGAGATCGGGCAAATGTCTGTCTGTCTGTCTATCTGTCTGTCTGTCCTTCTGTCTGTCTGTCTGGCTGTGTGTGTGTGTCCCCCTATCAACTCCTAAACGGCTGCAGCAATCGAAAGAAAATTCGGTAGGAGTAAAGATATACACCTGAATATCTCACGGCCATATTTGAAAATGATGTCAGTGCTACCAACTGCTAAAAATCGCAATTGAAATTTGGGCTCCATGTTGGATATCTTGGAAAGTATGAATGGGAGCTATTTCAAAATTGGCACACGTACAGATCATAATATTTCAGTATAATTTCCAGGAGGCCAAACATGGCAGTGTTGCCAAAATGATTATAAGCCTCCTGATAAGTCCAATTTTTAAATGCATATAACTTCTACACTATCAATTGGAATTCAACCAAATTTCGTATGTTGTATGTGTACATAACCAGATATGACTGAGCGTATTCTTAAGACCTACCAGGGCTGCCAACTGTTAATAAATGCTCCTAATTTATTTTATCCAAATACCAATATATCAGAAAGTATGCAAGACGACAGCTTTAAACTATGCACACGTATAGTACCTGACATTCTATATTAATTTGGAGTAACTTATATACGTCAGTGCTACCAACATGATTCTAAGCCTGCTGATAGGTCCAAATTTAAATACATGCAACTTCCATACTATCATTTGGATTTCAACCAAATTTCGTATGTGTTATGTGTACCATAACAGATATGACTATGCGTATTCTAAGGAGCAACCAGGGCTGCCAACTGTTAATATGTGCTGTCCCTATTTTTGTTACCCTAATATCAATATATCAGAAAGTATGCAAGCCAATAGCTCTAAAATTTGCACACGTATAGTATCTGGCATTCTAGACGAATTTGGAGTAACTAATATACGTCAGTGCTGCCAACATGATTCTAAGCCTGCTGATAGGTCCAATTTTAAAATGCATGTAACTTCTATACTAACTAATGGATTTCATTCAAAATTGGCACAACAATAGATCATATTATTTCAGATTATTTGTGACCAATACATGCATGACATTGTTGCCAACATGATTTTACGCGCGCTGTTAGATCCAGTGTTTAACTGCATGTAACGTCCATGCGATTCATTGGACTTCAACCAAATTTTGTATTTTGTACCTTAAGAGATGGAACTAAGAATATATTCAGTCATCAGGGCTGCCAACTGTAGTGCTCTATTAGGATACATTATGCCAGGTATACAGTATTTCGAACTAATTGGAAATTTCGATATTAGCAACTTAATTTCGTCATTATTCTAGATAGGTTCATATTCTGTAGAATAATCATTGGCATGAAATGTAGGCTGTATAGTTCTTAACGGAACTTCTTGTTTTTGTTTTGATTTTGTCGTGTGATCTCCTGAGAGGCCAAGTGCAGGTCTTTCTAGTCGACGCCCGTAGGCGACCTGCGCGCCATCAAGAGAGTTGGAATGGATGAAGATGAATGAACTAGGCAAGGATGTGGAAGGAAGCGGCCGTGGTCTGTCAGAAGGTACCGTCAGCATTTGCCTGGAAGACAATTTCAAGGACGGTCAGAAGGTTTTAAACAGAAAGAAAAACATACAACTGAACATAATTTCCACTTGAGAGATTTTCTAGTGGCATGTAATTCTTCAATGTATATTGTATACTTAAACCCATGCAATCCCAATACTAAAGGATCATTGCGGTTTGTGTACTAATCTATATGTAGATGTGGCATCATCTTTCGCTCCTTCACAGAACGAAGTTTCCTCTCGCTTTCTCGGAGCGAGAAAGGTGAAAAGTGGTAGAAGATGCTGTCAAAGCCAATACCGACCTGGCGTCTCCTTCACAAAAGAAGCACCAGGTGAGAATTAAGGGAAATATGATTTCCTCAGCCCGTTTCATGGCTTTTATATTTTTGAAAGCTTGGATATGAGGGTAGGGCACAGATCATGTCACATGTGAGTTTTTTATATTTCTTCTGTGGTTCCATCCTGTATAGCCGACCTCTTTCACTTGCTTACCAGGAGAGGAATCGGAAGGCAAAGTTGCTGCAGGGACGAAGTACAACATGGTGCAAAGCTCCGTGTACTCATCGGGAACGAAAGTCGATTGATAATGTGAGTTATGATGATTGTTCTAGAGGGTGCTGTTGAAATTAATTTTGGATTAAAATTGATAAAGAATACCGGGGCTGCAAATACGGTTGGACCTAGTTCTCTAGGACATTTTACAATAGAGTACGAGGAAACATCAAGGGAATATCTCAATCTGAATGGCCAATACCTTTGCGAGTTTACCACTCCGTTGACCTTTAATTCATAGGAAAGCAGTCCATCCTAATAAATACTCAATAGCTATTTATCATGGGCAACTATGCAATTACCAGCATAGAAGACTAAACTTTTTTCGACTTTTCCCAATTAATTGGGGTCTCCGGAGCCAACCAGGCTCATTTTGGTTTAGGCCGAGGATTTAAGGCCGGATGCCCTTCCTGACACCACGTGATTTTTCACGTGAATAACTTCTTTCATTAGCAACTCGTTTTTTACCTCAATTGGACCCTAGGGCGAATTATGTTTGGAGTCAGCCTGCTGTCTTTGGCCATTTATGCTAGGAAGGAGGGCGGTGATGATGAATCCGTATTACTTCTGTATTTCCCTGAAAAGGAACCAATATTTTATATCGAAACGTTAGTTGTCCAAATATCATAATAGCCCAGAAAGAGTACTATGAACACTGTTGTTCTTATTGTTTCGATTGAAGGGTTTGGGCATCGTGATCATTCATCCCCATGTACTTTGGTGTGTGTATATATACAGAGAGAAAGAGGGTTTCTCTGATAACCTGTGTTTGTGTATGTGTTTGTAATTCAAGTGAGGAATGGGAAGGAGGCAGCCATGGCCTTATGTTAGGAACCATCCTGATATTTGCCTAGAGTAGAAGTAAAAATCTACGGGAAACCACTCCTAAGATGGCTGAGGTGTGAACCAAACACACCTAGTCTCAGGTTTACCTCACGAGGCTGAGTGTTCCCTTTTCCAGCCCTCAGACTGGATTTTATTTTTGACGGAGCCAGGAATCGAACCCGAACGTGTGGGGTGACAGCCAATAATGCTAGCCGCTACACTAGTAGGTGGATTTCTATGAAAAAGTAGGTATTTTACTTATTTTATTGGGCAACATATTAAATAAATAATTAAATAAATATATAAATAAATAAAGAGAAAATCTAATTAATTGATTGTCTCGTTATTAATTCACAATAATAACTTAAATAACCTAAAGGTGACATTGATTATAAGGTATTTAAGGTATTTAAATGTTATTTTTAACAATGCTAAATTGACTACAAATTGTAGTTACTGATATTCGATGTTTTTAGGATATAGGAAGTTATTCCTCCCAAGTTACTGAAACTTTCATTTCTTATAGGAACCCAACATAATTAATTACAATTTCAATATGTCACATTGTTTTGATAAATTTTGCCGTAGGATATTCAAACATTCCAGTAGATGACACTCGTATAATCAGAGAAGTCATACATTACATATTTGCGGTAGACTGTCAAGTTGACTGTTAGTTATGCCCTGGTTATGACCATAGATTATAATTATAACCTCAAAATGGAGCTGTCATACAGTGAGAATTAGGAAGACACTAATATCACCAGTACAGCCTGTGCTAACTGTAAGTCCATATCTACCAATCTCAATCATGTACACTCTACGAAATAGCTGACGGTTTGGAATAGGGAAGTCAAGTCATTCCAAGCGTGAGGAATTAAATATCATTCGTTGTCAACCCATTTCTCACATCGTTGCAGTTAATTTATTTATTACTGGAGTTCTTGATTTGTTTTCAAATTGAACATGTATTTATGTTCGACTCTGGCGAAATGTAATTATTTTATGTCAGAAAACTGTACTATAAAGAGGCTCATTCTAGTACAAGTTTTCATTATGATACAGTTTCTCCCACCAATCAGAGCTCAAGAAACAGTTGTGTGACCAATTAGGTGAGGATAGCATCGCACCAGCTCACTTCCATGGCCCCCTATTTTAAATGTCACTGCGTGGCAAGTGTCATTCCAAGAGGCCATGGTCAAATAATCAAGGTATTCTCTGTGTGCCAGTATATAAAACTGGTGAAATCTCGACAGATATTTATGAATATTTATGTTCGAACATAAAATAGTTATAATTATTGTCGAACATAAACTGTCGTATGAAACTTGCCTATAATGGTAATTAAGACACTCGTATGGAAATTATAATACTAGCTACGTTCGTTTTATAAACATAGTCGTGTCTTAATTAATGTTGCATAAATTTACTATTAAATAACAATAATGATATTAGGCTTACGTCTCCATTAACTACTGTGGCTTTTAGAGAAGCCACGCCGGGGTGCTGGAATTTACCCCAAAAGGGATCATTAACGTGCCAGTAAATCTACGGACACAATACACCTTAAAATACCATCTGATTGCGCAAGGATTCAAACCTGCAACTACGGACAAAGCAGGCGAGAACGTTACTGCTGAGTCATTGATTTATTTATTTATTTATTTATTCATTTCGTATGGCAATATTAGCATGAATTGCGGCAAATCATTGAAAACAAACAGATGACAAAGTAGATAGTAGGTACCGGCAACAGTTTAGACATTTATGTTCGACGATGTCGAAATGCAAATATTATATGTCAGAAAACTGTATCATAATGAGGGTCATTATAGTACTATTTTTCATTATGAAACAGTTTATCTCACCAATCAGAGCTCAAGAAACAGTTGTGTGACCAAATAGGTAAGGATAGCATCGCACCTGCGCTGACTTCCACGGCCTCCTATTTTAAATTTCACTGCGTGGCTTAAGTGTCATAGTGGGGTATTCGAGGAGGCCATGGTCAAATACAAGGCATTCTCTGCGTCCCATGCGCTATGTTCAGCCCATAAAACTGGTGAAATATCGAGAGATATTTATGAATATTTATGTTCGAAAATAAAATAGTTATAATTATCGTCGAAAATAAACAATCGTATGCAACTCGCCTGTAATGGTAATTAAGACACTCGTATGGAAACATACTCGTGTCTTAATTATTGCCATTATAGGCTCGTTGTATAATGCACTATTAAAGCACAATGTTCAGGGTATTCAGCCAGTTGAGAACATAATCAGTAACACTGTGTAGGTCTTCGATAGTTGCTTCAAATCTCCTCCTTGGACACTCAAGGGCACCATTTTGAATGGTCTGAGGTACATCGACAACGGGCTTTTAGTTTCTCCCCACTTATGCAGCCAGAAATTGCATTGTCCGTGACTAATTATAATAATTATAATCAATAAGAAACCAAATGTCACAATATTCAACATATTTTACATTTTCTATTACAAATTGTGATATTGCCTTGTTACAACATTCATATCTGAACACTGTGTTACAAGGATTCATCAAGCATACAATTCAAATTACTTCCATAATGAGTTCATGAAGGGATTGTAATGGTTATTAGTGCCCCATGTTGGTAGCGACAAGTGAAACGTTATTTACTTTGCTCCACGTTGAGCGTACAAATGAGACGTTTTGCTAGCTCCTAACTGTTGGGTGAGAAATGTAACTGTTTACCTTTGCCTAAGCTATGTTGTTTTAATGGGCGCCAAGACCTCAATGCAATGCTGAAATCTAAATTTGTATTTAACAACGTCTAGCTCTGGCAGAACACATTCAAGACTCTATTCACTCAGATCGTGGTATGATTTGATCATTAACCCAACAAACAATTGTATCAGGAGAAGGAATTGGTCTATATCTAATGCTACCTACTGAAAGCAAAGATTGCATCGTAAAAGAAATGAATTTATTATAGAAAACAAGTATAGCAAAATTAATAATAATAATAACTATAAAATTTAAATTGGAGCGTTGTGATTTGAATATTACCGATAGAAAATTACGTGAAAACGGAGTCTGATAAATTGATTTTACTCTTATTTCCAAGCTATGAAGTTACTGAAATATGAAATGTAGAACAAAGAAAATGAGAGATTGCGTATTTCTGCGTCATTGGCGCTTACCACTGGAAATTGCCAAAGCATTTCCCTCGTTCTTGAAGATGTTGTGAGCTTCCCACAGTCTCCTGGACGTCGTCATCTCCGTCGGAATTTGATGATATTCTGGTAGATTAGATAATTCTATGGTCCGTACCTCGGACCCAAACACTCGTACAACCAAGTTTTACAAAAGTTCGTCGCTAACTCCACTGAACATCGGAGCGACACGCACTTGCGACCGTACACCTCAAGTGTTTCACAGATAGTCCTCTTCCACGGAACATCGGAGCGATTCCCGCGTATATCCACACTCGGCAAGAACTACACAGATTGTCCTTGTTTCACGGCGCGTCGAACGATATATGCACCTGTTGGCTCCCCCACCATGGTACCGACATCTAGCTTACGTCGTCGCCACTGATTGGCTGCACCCTACGCGCTAGATCCCCACTCCTTCCTCATTACACTCCGCGGGAGGGAGAAGTCGATTTCCGTTTCCACAATTCGCCTTTTCTAGACCTTGCGACCCAAGATTGCGTCATGCTCCTCGACAAGATTCAGCGTGTACTTGAAATCCCAGTGAGTCATCTCTCTCAAATACCCTAACTGACAAAAACTCCGTAAAATTCCGTAATCAGATAATTTTCTATGATATCGTCGTTCGTAATAATTTGCTTGATAGCGTTTTCTAAGACATAGAAAACCTATCTGAATGCTAATAATTTTTATAAAATGCTCCGAAAATACCTTAATAATAATTATAATAAATTAATAATAATAATAATAAATTAACATGAAAATTCTCTTGGCTGAACAATTTGCCGCGTAAATAAATATAGAATGGCTTCCTACTGACTTATGCCAGTTGCATAAAACCCCTCGAAAAACACGTTACATATTCGCCTCGGATCATCGGATGATTTACCGTGACGACGGTCCATTATCCGATTATCCCAGACACGTTAATAAACCCCATCCAAAATACATATTACATAAATGAAATCACCCTAAATTACAGATATATACACTCATATTTTTTTTTCACGCACTTTGCGTCAAAGTTTGTTGTCACAATGGATTGCACTTTGCAACCAGTCCAATGTTTTACATATGGAATAGTGTTCCACGGATATTTCCGCCTCTCAAATTTCTCTATGTTGGAGAAATAGACATAATTAATGTGTGAGCACTATGTATTTATGATGTCATATCACACGCATTGAAGGTGTTCTGATATATTTTTATCACCATAGAACTTCCTAATTTCACTGGAGGTCCCCTCCTTATGGTGACATTTAATTCCACTTATCACTGAGCACACGATCACACTATTGTGGCAGCGCCTCGTGACCATAATACATGATCTCTCTTTAAAGTAGATAATTAAATTAATATTGACTTCTGAAAAAAAAACAGTAAATGTGCATTACATATAACACCAAATATTTCTGTGCCGTAATCGCCCTGTCTTGTTAAGTTCCCGTTAACCATATTCTACTTAATACTAGTTCTCAACACAGACCATTTCTCCTCACACAAATAATACCATTGTACAAATTACCTTAAATTACACACTTACAAATCTTACATGGCGAGGCCGTAAACAGAAATCACGTGTGCTGATATGTATGAGTTTCATGAAGGACTGTCTCGCATTCTGATGGCCCATCTTTTATCTCGTGGACGCCTTAAGCTAACAAGCCCTATTCAAGCGCTCCCCCATCTCTTGGAGATAAATGGGAACCCATCAGCGCTGCCAAAATGGCCTTGGTGCATCGAGACAATTTAGTGCTCAACAGCATCCGACAATCCCGTCATATTTCCCTGTACCTTAAAAACTCTCATTTACTTACATACTACCCCCCTGTGTGACTTCCGATACGCCTGCCTTAAGACCAGATCCTCCACGCACCAGATACTACACTTACTCATTTGATAGGCTGGCTCGCCAGCTAAACACACTCACTTTATGACACATATTTTCGTAGACTATGTATATTATACGTCCCGTATAATCTGTTTCCCTCACTATTCTCCAGCACATATGCTGTTTTGCCAATACGTTTGGAAACTATAAATGGGCCCTCGTAGAGATAAAAGAACTTGGACATGACTTTCTCTAGCTTATTTGACTGTTTCGGCACTCTAAGTAAGACTCTGTCTCCCGGCTCGAATAGGTCAAATTTAGTTTCTTTTTGTTGGCGAATTCTCTTTTGTGCTGACTTAGATAAATTCTGTTTCGCCAACTGGACAATGTAATCCATCCCCGGTTGCTTACCCTCATTTAATCCCAACACCCTCGCTAGTTCATTTTGTGGTCTTTTTCCGAAGTGAACTTCGTATGGCGTCAATTTCGTGCTCTCATGCTGGACAGAATTCAGCCAAGTCTCGACCTTGGGAAGATGTCCAACCCAGGCCGCATGCTTGTCATGCACTAGAGTCCGAAAAAGACGAGCCACTTCCCTTAATGGACGCTCTGCAGAATTACCCTGAGGGTACCTTACAGAGGAATGAACGTGTGTTATACCGGCTTCCTGCATACTGGTTCTCCATTTCTTTGCAGTAAACTGTGGTCCACTGTCAGATAGTATCCTGAGAGGAATGCCAAACTCAGGTACATACTTATTAATGATCAGACGGCTACACGCTAGTCCCGTGGCTTTCCTTAGCGGATATAGCTTGACATACTTACTAAAAGCGTCAATAACTATAAAAATGTACTCGTAGCCGTACTGTCCTTTAACGATCGGGCCAAATAAATCCACACACAGTAGTTCGCCGGGACTACTGGTGAGAACTGCAGATCTCTCCCCCACTAAATATTTAACTGGATATTTACTCCTTTGACAGGTGTCACACTTAGCTAAAATCCTCCTAACGTCCCTTCCCATTTTACTCCAAATAAAGTCACGACCAATTTCATAGAAGACCTTGGCAGCACCAAAGTGTCCTAATTCCCTATGAATGAACCAAATTAGCTCCTCCCGCAAAGTGGCAGGAACACATATTGCCCACCGATTATTCCTACATTTCCTTGCAAGAAGCCCATCCTGCATCTTGTACGTGAACCGTCCTACTTTCACATACTCTTCTTCACCTATTTCCAACCTAGCCAGTGGCTCCTTTAACTTAACGTCATCACGTTGCTCCACTAGCATATTTCTCAGTGTCTGTAACGATGCCCTGTTGCTACTGTCCACACATGCACATATTAAAATACCATCCTCTGCTTTAACCACAGGATAATCCCTACATAAATTAGTGTCCCTCGATAGCATGTCTGCAAGAATGTTATCTTTACCTTTAATATATTTTACTGTGAATTCGTATTCCTGCAGAGCAAGAATCCACCTACTAACTCTGTTAGAACTGAGTTTACAAGTCCTCATATACAGTAATGCATGGTGATCTGTGTGGATCTCAAATTTCCCCCCTACTAAATACATTCTAAATTTCCCTAAACTGAAAACAATACCTAAAAGCTCTAACTCAGTAATCGTGTATCTTTTCTCCGCTGCTGTCAGTCCTCGCGAGGCTAAAGATACAATGCACAGATTACCCTCATCATCTTTCTGACATAATACTCCAGCAATGCCTATATGTGAAGCATCTGTCATAACCACATATTCCTTATCTTTTAACGGATATTTCAGCACTACAGCTTTCTCAAAACCTTCCTTCAGCGCTCTAAAAGCCTGATCATGCTTAGACTCCCATCTCCACCGAGTCCCACTTTTAAGCAATTCCCTGAATGGTTCTACCAACCCTGAGTATTTAAGAACGAACCTCCTGAAAAAGTTGCAAATTCCCAGGTAAGTTTTTAACTGTTTAACATTCTGTGGCACCTCTGCGTTAAGTATCTTATTAACCCTACTTTCCTCTGGTGTTACACCTCTACTCGACACTCTATGACCTAAAAATGTCACTTCTGACTGACAGAATGACGACTTAGACAGCTTCAAAGTGAACCCTGCCTGATCTAACTTCTGAAAAACTATATTTAAATGACATAGATGCTCCTCAAAACTGCGTGAACTAATTACCATATCATCAATGTAAATGGTTACAAACTCTCCTGTGTCATCCCCTAATGCGATGTTTAAAGCCCTAATTAAAGCTGCTGAACTACTCTTTAACCCATAAGGTGTTCTACAAAATTGATAAAGGTTATATTTATGACTAAAAGCTGTAAATGGTCTATCTTCGTACATAAGTGGCACTTGCCAAAAACTGGAACTCAAATCTACACAAGTGAAATACTTCTTCCCCTCAAATGTTTGCATTAATTCCTCTATTGACATAGATTTCAGCTGATCTGAACTAATTCTACTGTTAACCAAACGAGCGTCTAAACAAATACGAACAGTGCCGTCGGTCTTGGGTACCGTGATCAAAGAATTAACATATGGACTGTTCGAGTGCTCAATAATCCCATCTTCAAGCATCTGATTAATTTGTGCCTCAACTGCACTCTGATAAGCGAAAGGTACAGGATATCTATGTCCTGTGAATACTGACCTATCAATAACGTTCAATGAATGTGTATAGCAATTGGCCATACCAATGCGATCGTCAAAAACTCTCCTATTACACAATAACACATCATAGAGCCGAACACACTGTTCATCCTCTATATTTCCCTGAAATGCAGCTTCACGTAACGAGTCCTCTAGACTTCCGTTCGTAATCACACTGCCCACAAAACATGGAGAACCCCGCTCTACGGCTGGCGATATCTCATTTAAAGTACAAATCACACCTACAATACTACTCCTCTGAATATGGTCATTGAACGCTACTTCTACTTCAGAATCTCCCCATTTAAATTTCAAACTCCCTACATCATAACATAAGTTACCAGACACTCTACTTAGCCACTCTGAACCCAAGATAACACTGAATACTAAATTTGGAATTACAAGGCAAATCTGCTTCTCTACATGATTATTAATTTTAATGTCTACTAAAACTTGCTTAGAAATTACTTTAGACCTCTTCCCAACAGCTGTGATAACAAAAGTGCTTTTAATTGGCATCTCCTCAAAATTTACTCCAGTTCCTTTCATTTTATCATAAAATGCACTACTTATGCAACTCTTCATACAACCACTATCAATTAAAACATCTGTGTACGCCTCGGACACGTTAAATTTAACTATGGGGCTCTTACTAACCACTTCCTGAATAATACCTTCATCATTTAGTTCATGTAATAATTCATTTCTTACATTTAGGTCATAGGGTTCCTGTATAATTGTATGGACAGGGCATGCTACAGACTGAGATTCTGACCTTACTTCGCAGCCTGGTTCGCGTTTAAAGAACCGCTACAGCTGGCCGTAGTACTAGTTACTACTGCACTGGTCTGGTTGTTCTGAGTTGTGTTGTCATTGTTTGGCTGTATATTACTACCACTAGGCTGTCCTCTTCCTTGACCCCTATTCTGGTTGTAATTATTGTTATTATAATTTCTCCCTTGATTTCCCCTGAAATCATTGTTTCTCCCTTGATTTCCCCTGTAATCATTGTTCCTCCCTTGATACTGATTACCATAGCCATTTCCTCTGTTCTGATTTAGCTGATTATTATTATTTCTATTTTGAGCATTGGCCCCTTCGCCACCGTTCCCTTGAACTTCCTGATGCCTGGCTTCATTAGGTCTATTATTATTACTACCCTGGTTCCTATTGAAATTGTCCTCATAACCCCCTCTCCCTAGTGCATCAAATGTGCTTAACAAACTTTCTACTTGTGATATAGTCTTTACATTCTGGATACAAGCAGCCTCCTTGATCCTATAGGGAAAGTGCCTAAGTAGCAACCTTACCACATCACTTTCCTCCTTCAAGCCATCCAGATATTTACACACTAATACCTGCCCTAAAAAGTATTCGGTCATGGTGGAGCTTCCTTTAGGGTTATATTTACCACACACTACTCCCTCACGATGCTGCGACTGAATAACCTCATTCCAGAACTTTTCACAGAATTTTATTTTAAAATCATTCATATCAGTAAACTTGTCTCTGTAGACAGCAAACCAATTCCTCGTTTCCCCCACAAACACTTGTTCTAAAATTTCAACTACCTGGCACCACTCAATACTACCATTTTCCAACCTCTCCCGGAATTTATTTTCTATAGTGTTCATGAACTCCATTGGGCACCCCTGTCGATTGCTGAACTTACCCAGTTCTACCTCCCTGTGTGTGCTATTCACCAAAACTGGCCTATTCTGACTATTTTCTTGCCTGATCCTAGCTTTTAATTTTAACTCTAATTCTGCGATTTTCTCCTCAGCCTTCCTCTCAATACTGTTTACTGTTAATTTAATGTTTCCTTCTGATTCTTCTACTTTATCATATAGCTTTGCTTGTTTCTCCTCAATCTTGCTAATGCTCTCTTTATTACTCTCTCTTAAATCATTTACTTCTGCAACTATTTGTGAGTGGACTTTCTCAATTCTACCCCCCAGCTGTTCCTTAACCTCTTTAGTAGCTACCTGAATTTTGTCAATTTCTCCCCCCAATTGCTTTTTGACCTGCTGTGTTTCCAGTTGCACTAGTTCTTTTAAATTTTCAGCCTGTGTACTGATTCTAATTTCCAACTCCTCCTGTACTTTTCCTAATTTTCTGTCTACATCTGCAATAATCTCTTTAGCCTTTTCTTCCATCACCCCCCGGATCTCACCTCTAATCAGTTCGAATTTGTCACTCATTTCCCTACTGTTTTGTTCTAATCTGGCGTTTAAACTATCGCTCAATTCCCTATTACTCTCTTTATTTTCCCTACTGTTTTGTTCTAGTTTAGCGTTATTCTGTTCTAATTTTGCATTTAAAGCTTCTGTACTTTCTTTATTTTCCCTACTGTTTTGTTCTAATTTAGCGTTATTCTGTTCTAACTTTGCATTTAAGGCATCACTACTAACTTTGTTCTGATACATAAACTCGAGAAGTAAAGTTTTTAATTCTGGTTGGCCGCCTACACTCCCTGTTTCAGTATCGGGATTTACCTCCGCTACCCCGGTACTACCATCACTCGACATACTGCTCGTATCATCACTCTCCCGTTGATGACCACTACGTAACCTCATCTGTCTTTCTTTCTCATCCCCCATAATGATATACACTGATACAGACAAATAACCCCCAAAATACAGGCACAGAAATATATACCCTTCTCCTTCCACAAATGTTATTAGGTTTTCAGCCCCAAGTTGTCGGCGACAAATGTAATGGTTATTAGTGCCCCATGTTGGTAGCGACAAGTGAAACGTTATTTACTTTGCTCCACGTTGAGCGTACAAATGAGACGTTTTGCTAGCTCCTAACTGTTGGGTGAGAAATGTAACTGTTTACCTTTGCCTAAGCTATGTTGTTTTAATGGGCGCCAAGACCTCAATGCAATGCTGAAATCTAAATTTGTATTTAACAACGTCTAGCTCTGGCAGAACACATTCAAGACTCTATTCACTCAGATCGTGGTATGATTTGATCATTAACCCAACAAACAATTGTATCAGGAGAAGGAATTGGTCTATATCTAATGCTACCTACTGAAAGCAAAGATTGCATCGTAAAAGAAATGAATTTATTATAGAAAACAAGTATAGCAAAATTAATAATAATAATAACTATAAAATTTAAATTGGAGCGTTGTGATTTGAATATTACCGATAGAAAATTACGTGAAAACGGAGTCTGATAAATTGATTTTACTCTTATTTCCAAGCTATGAAGTTACTGAAATATGAAATGTAGAACAAAGAAAATGAGAGATTGCGTATTTCTGCGTCATTGGCGCTTACCACTGGAAATTGCCAAAGCATTTCCCTCGTTCTTGAAGATGTTGTGAGCTTCCCACAGTCTCCTGGACGTCGTCATCTCCGTCGGAATTTGATGATATTCTGGTAGATTAGATAATTCTATGGTCCGTACCTCGGACCCAAACACTCGTACAACCAAGTTTTACAAAAGTTCGTCGCTAACTCCACTGAACATCGGAGCGACACGCACTTGCGACCGTACACCTCAAGTGTTTCACAGATAGTCCTCTTCCACGGAACATCGGAGCGATTCCCGCGTATATCCACACTCGGCAAGAACTACACAGATTGTCCTTGTTTCACGGCGCGTCGAACGATATATGCACCTGTTGGCTCCCCCACCATGGTACCGACATCTAGCTTACGTCGTCGCCACTGATTGGCTGCACCCTACGCGCTAGATCCCCACTCCTTCCTCATTACACTCCGCGGGAGGGAGAAGTCGATTTCCGTTTCCACAATTCGCCTTTTCTAGACCTTGCGACCCAAGATTGCGTCATGCTCCTCGACAAGATTCAGCGTGTACTTGAAATCCCAGTGAGTCATCTCTCTCAAATACCCTAACTGACAAAAACTCCGTAAAATTCCGTAATCAGATAATTTTCTATGATATCGTCGTTCGTAATAATTTGCTTGATAGCGTTTTCTAAGACATAGAAAACCTATCTGAATGCTAATAATTTTTATAAAATGCTCCGAAAATACCTTAATAATAATTATAATAAATTAATAATAATAATAATAAATTAACATGAAAATTCTCTTGGCTGAACAATTTGCCGCGTAAATAAATATAGAATGGCTTCCTACTGACTTATGCCAGTTGCATAAAACCCCTCGAAAAACACGTTACAGGATGTAGTACAAAAGTAGTTTAGAAATTAATATACGGAAAGGCGCAGTTATCATAGTTTTCCCTGCTCATCTTCATAGATAAAATAATCTTTCTGTCTGATCACTTTGATTTTTCGGCCTCTCAGGAGGCCACAAGAAAGAAATTAAAAAAAACAATAAAGAAAAAGAAAAACCTACTGGGTTCCATGTGTCTCAATATGTAAAGCACTGAGGCACCATTTTATCATAATGGATTATTTTGAGCAAATTTATTGTAATTTGATAAATAATGTACAATGTTAGAGCACGTATTTTATTTAAGGAGTTAAATATTGTATGTCAATCAGTTATGAAATTGTACATCAACTGTGTTTTAATGCGTGCATGTAAAGCAATCAGTCACTCATTCGCAGAATTGATTCTGCTTCAAAAATGAGCAGAGCTTGATAAATACCAGTATATATTATGCTTGTTAAAACATAACATGTAACATCATTGTTTTTTTGTTCTACATGATTTGCGTGTGTTATGAAAACCCACCATGTGTGTTTCATGCACCATGAATCTCAATATTTATAAAAGTCTGGTAATCAATAAAATAAAGCGCGTTGTTACGATTCAATTGCTTTAAAGGTGAAAATTAGAGTAGAATTAAACCCCAGATAATTGTATGGTAAATAATGTTGCTGTAATATTTTCTCAATGAAATACTATTTCTACCGGCAACAATGGCCGACTGTGCTAACACGCAGGTTTGTGCGTCGTTGGTATCGGGAGAGCAAGGGATCGAATCCCACCTCGGTCATCCTGAAAATCGTTCTGTGGTTTCTAATTTTCACCACCAAGCAAATGCCGAGACGGTTTCCTTTAACAGGACTACGGCTGGCTTGCTTCCAAAATCCCTTCCCTGTCTCTTCCTTAATTAGGCCCAAGTTAGTGGTCACCTGGGCATTCGACTTGTCACCATCCCCAGTTGTATCTGGAAACAAAGTGTGTCCAGCTTCCAGACACCGTCCTCGCGATGGTACAGGATCAATCCCTCGGAGAAACCGTGTGTGAAGTCGACGTGGGAAGATGAGCGATTGAAGAAATACTATTTACAAAAGTTGAAAATTATGTGTGTGAATTTCGTAAATATGGATGTGAGAGACAACATCAGCTGAAGTCTCCAAACACACAATTTTTAGTCCATTTTCATTTATGAAAAAATAGGTTTATGAGATCACCTTTTGTCCGTGTGTGAGTGTATATGTGTGTGTATGTGTGTGTGTCCCACCCCCCTAATAAAATCTAAACAGCTGGAGCGATTTCAATGAATACCGGTAAGGTCATAGCACTATTTTGGCTGATTCCTACCGTGTCCTTCAAATTTTATTACGTCTCACCAATCCAACATGGTGGGTGTGAAAAATATTTCACTGGGATACTATATCCCCGAAACTATTACTAATCTCACCCTGAAATTGGTACGGTAATAAAGGGCACTTATAGAAGTTCACCTATGTGACTTTCAAAAACATTTTAACTACAAAACGAACATGGTGGCCAAGCGAAGTTGAAACACTTAGTCTATATAAACTAATCTCGCGATTTAACCATCCATACGCAGTGAAATTTGGTACAGCAAATGTGTATACACATTGTAATGCACTGACATTCAATTTGTTTCAATAGTTTACGTAGCCTCAAGATCGAGGTCAACGTTTGAATAATGAACCTTCGCAATAAGCCTCATCTAATAGTACATAACTCTATGGTATATATATTGAACCCTTGCAAAGAAGCATATGAGACTCAGATTCGGGGCGTAACGGGTCATATTCGTAAGTTGCTGTCAGGGCGCTTCATTAACTTGCAGGGTAACATATAACAAAATGACATGCAGGAAAGAGTGAAGCCAGGGTTAAAAACAACTGAATTTAATAACAAATCACCATATTTACACATAAACAATTAACAACGAAATCTCCCAACTGACTCCCATTTAATAAAAATGCCAAAAACTAGGCGATATCTCTGGAGAGATTAATTACTTGGACCAAGTGTCCTTAAATAAAAGATACAAAGGTGACCATATAAGTGACCATATAAGTGACCATATAAGTGCGTATGCAGTTCTACATGCATCACGATGTGTACTTTGAATGCGTGATTCGTTATCATCCGGGATGACCCTTCAAACACCGAATCCGCATTTCCTAGAGCTAGACCGACACGGGGGAACACAACTACACTACTTAAATTAAACCGACACTTCCTAAATCTACTATAAACAAACACAAAATTTCCGTGTGAAATTGGACTTAGATTGCCGTAGCAACATTTACTGCCTAAAAACTTAGGACTTCTCACACAAATCAACACAAGTACATTAACACGTGACCAATAGAAAAATACTCAAATGACCGCTGTCAAAATTTACAAATACTCTACCATTACACCACACGGGTGTGACACACAAAAATTACATGAATCGAGTCATCAACAAAGCAATAGGCAAACAGCCAACATTTACGTTAATCACAATATTTTATCCATACAAGGTACAACAATCCGTTACAAACATGGCGAACTCCCCAATTAATTATGGCTTAAAAATTAACCATCACAATGAACAGGTTTGCTACATGAAAGCTTACAGGGTTCAGTCGGACAAATAGGACTGCCTATCAAAATAAGTCACAGGCAAAACGGGCGGTTTGTGGAACTCTGCATGTCTGTCAACCCACGTGTCAAAATACCTCGAAGAAATGTGCCCCAAAGCACAATAATACATGTGTGTGTCAGAATAACCATATGGACAAGAATCAGCAGTCTCCCAAGAGCACTCTGTCTTTCCATCTCAAAAAAAAATACAATAGCAGCCAAAAATATAAGGGCGGTAGGACAACTACCCCCTCCTCACGTAGAATCAACACATATTAGACACATCAACACACACTGAATCACACGTATGGGTTTTGACAGACCCTGAAATAAAATACACAAATAATATCCACATGCTGGCGCCATCGTTCTATGCCGTGACTAGTCACCTGAAAAGGACTCAAGAAAATCTATCAAAATTAGAACGAAGGTGTTCTACAATTACTTTTAAGTTGGTGCACTCGGCTACCCTAACATGAATAATAACCTGTTCAGCAAAATGTTTTACACTAATTTCCTCCCATTCCTATTTCAAATATTAACGTTAATAAAGCACCATTTATCGAATGTAACGGGTTCCGCAATTGCAAGGATAAAATCACGCACGCACGCCGCGTACATTACACTTGACTCAAGAAAGAAAACAAAATATCAACAAACACTTTGGCCACGCGCCAACGGACATTTAAACATACAGTGTCGGTACAAGAAAAACTCTAAAACAACAAGAAAGAAAAACATGACTATATACAAAGTTCCCCGGCCAAATCTAACTACATAATTGAAATAAATCCAATTTTAGTACATCACCGCTTCTGCATGTAGACCAAGGACATCCTCCTCAACCCATTGCCCTATGGACAATTTAGCTCTCCATAGTAGTCGTCTGTGCTGATTTCTTGAAGCTCATCCCAACTTCAAACCACGTGCTGCTCATCTTGGTCTCGACTCCTTGGCAGAAAAGTTCAATATTAAATATTTGCCTATCTATAATCGCTTGCAGGCTACTCAGTTCACCCACAATTGTCCTATTGCGATTAATAGCGAAGACTGGCCCTAATTATATCGGACACACGCACTATAAAAACATACATAAAATACACACAATTTATACATAAAATATACAATCTCGAGTCCGCGCCACTGGCTCGTTAACAAGTTCACAATCCTGGCTGCACTAGCAGTCGCTATCTCGTCCGGTATTTCCGTCTGTACTATGGACTTCGGTCCTGGTAAGCGCTAATTAGGGCGATACGATACTTCCCTCTTAAAGTTGAACTAGTCGTCTTGAAATGAATGTTACTGTTTAGTTCACACAACAAAGTTGATTTTATAATAAAATGTATTACAGCTTTTAAAATTTGATACTGCGATCGCTGCGACTTTAGTTCCTCAAAGCTCACAAAATGAATTAGCTTTACTGATTTAGAGCGTAAAAATCACGTTTTACACCAAATAATGACTTAGATAAATTCGAGCGTCAAAATCACAGTCCAAACTGACGTGGAGTATGCCTCTGAAGGCTCCCCAGGATAAGACTTTAAAATTCACACTTCGAACTGACGTGGAGTATGCCTCTGAAGGCTCCACAAGAATAGACTTTAATTGGCGTCAGGCCAAGCTATTTATGAGAAACTGACAAGGGCGGTGGAGTGGGGCAAAGTCGGATAAAAACTTCCGGAGTTTTTGTCTCACAAAGATGTAGCTAGTGTCATTCTTCTCCAAATAAATCCAACGTCTCAAATAACTCGAGCGGAAATTAATCCGTTCGGCGGTTCCTTAGATACACACTTCCGCGGGCTTTTTACTACTGACGCCGTCCACCTCGTGGTCACGGCTTGGTCTCTTGCGATTGGCTGATTCAATCGTATGTTCGTTGAGAAGACCTCGTGATTCTTCCTTTATGTCTCCAATTTTGGTACAGTAGTTGCACAATTTAGCCTTGAACTCGACTAATTCTGGCCGTCCCCCAGGAATAGCTACTGGCTCAACTTCTGTTGCAATCGTTACGAAATGCTGGCCTCCCTAATATCCAAGTCGACTTCCTTATGTGCTGCCTGGGCCGTAGTAATAATAATAATAAATATGAATACTTATTTATCGAAGATCAATAAGGGTTCATTTGTCCTCAGCAAGGTTTTGAAATTCGAAACAATTTATTGGTTTGGATTTCAAAAACAAAATCCACTGTAGTAACAACACATCTCTTTAAATCTCACTCAGCTGCTCGAGTGTATGCCCCTCTGACTCAATTAGTGTGCTCCCTTCTCGCTGGAATGTCATTCATATTTTCACTAGGTCTCCCCCTTCTCCTCAAGTAGTTGCCCCTCCCGTCGTCTCAGCTGCTCGTTGTTTACAAACAAAGTGCGTACTCAGGCGCTCCCCGTGGATTTGAGTGTTTGTTCTCAAAATAAAATTTTGCAATACAGATTCTGCACATATCATCTCTCCTAATCATCAAATGGTTCCCTTCTGTAGTACGGTTTCAAAAGCTTCTTTATGTAATCTTAAGATTTCTTCCAGTCTTCTTCTATCAGATTCCCCTACGATGGCTTCCTTAAGTCGCTCCTGAAGTAAAATTTCGAATTTGGTTCCGCCCATTTCTTCTTCCGCCAAATGCACCCAAAGTTCCTGCGAAATATCTCGGCTGTCAATTTCTAGCACTGCTGTCTGGTTGACTTGCTCTCCCCTCAAGATCTTATCTCCGGCCTCATTAGTGCATTCCTCAACAACCCAAGTATTGGCCTCTCTCTCCAGCGGATTCTCTTCCATATTTAAACCCACATGATCCAATCCTTCTACTTGTTTGAAGCTTACGGTGTTGTTATGTAAATCAATTACAGCATGAAAATCGCAGATGAAGTTGGCTCCTAAAATTATATTGTAGTTCATCTTTGGAATAACAATGAATGTTTGTGAAAAAGTATGGTTCAATATTTCCAGATCTAGGAATGCTTGCTGTTTACAATTCATAGTTTTTGTCAGGAATGACACCTCTGACTTTCATTAGCGGTACCGGCATAATAGGAACAGTCTGTTTTCTTGCTATTTCTTTTATCAAAATTTCAGTGACTAAGCTCACCTGGCTACCTGTATCAATCAAACATCTCACCCTCATACCTCCAATATGCGCGTAAATAATTGGTAGCTGTCTGATAACGTTTTCACGGTTCTTCACCACTTCCTCCAGGCAGTCGTCTGGGAATGCTACCCACTCTTCTATGTTGGCCACTATCATCTCTTCTTGCTCCCTGGCGATCTCCGTTTCTAGCCTATCTCCTTTCAGTTCATTTGGTTTTTTTTTTATCCCGGGCCCCATTAGATGTGTTTCGCCGGTTATCATTCTGTCGCTCCTGTTGCCTCAGTAAACTCTCTGCCCCCTCTCCTTGATGATTGTCTGGGCTCTGTCTGTTCGCCATGGCACGCCCCCACTTTTCCTTCTCCGCTTCTTCATTACTTAATTGATCCAGGTATTTACGGGATTCAATATATCGCTTGTCCCAGTTATTCCTATATTCTCCTCTGTTTTCTTGGCGATAGTCCCTGCCGTTACTCCATCTACCATCTCCATTTCTTTGGTAGGGTCTACCTTGTCTCTGGTTTCCCCTCCAATTTGTGTACTCCCGCTGGTACGTCCACTGATTATTTTGATTCTGGTTATTCTGATGATATCTCCCGCGGTTATTCTGATAGTTATGATTGTTGTGATGGAACTGGTTTCGGCCGTCAAAATCTTGTCTTCTTGGCGTGAACTGTGTTCCCGTGGACTGTGTCTTACTTTGGTTCCCCTGGCCTTGGTTATTTTGGAGTCCCTGAACTACTTCTGCCGTGTTTACACATTCCAAATTCCTTCTTCCTGTCTGTGGGCTCACCATACTCGTCTCATCTAAGTGTCTGAGTAATTCTTCTGCTTGGACTGCGGTCTGAATGTTTCCTGCGACTAGCAATTGTTGGATATGCATTGGGAGTTGTTTTCCGATGGTTAGAACCATATTCGGCTCGCTAGGCGGGTCATCAAAATCCCTGAATTTTACCAATTGCTGACTAAAGAATTCTGAAAAACGGGTTGGATGGGTACTATGGTATTTGCGTGTGTACAGGTCCATTCTTAACCCCTGTTGTAACGAAGGACTCCAAAACTTCTTCAAAAACGCCTCGCGGAATTGATCCATGTCTGTAAATGTGTACTTGAAACTTAAGAACCAGGTCAGGCTAGGTCCTTCTAAAAATTTCTCCACCAGTCTTAATTGTTTCTCAGGGCCGATGTGTTGGTCATTAAAGTAATCCGTTAATTGCCGTAGAAATGCTTTGGGAGTGGTTCCTGAATTTTCTTTGAACTTATCGGGCTTAAAATCATTACCCCGAATGACTTGGATGACTTGGGCTGGTGCCAAGTTCGGTTGCGGAGTTGAAGTCTCCCCCCTGTACTGCTGGAATGCATTAGTCGTTAGTCTGGGACTTTGACCCCGACTCGTGTCCTCAGCCAACTTCGAACCTGCCGGACTTCCAATACTTGTTTGCTTTTCCTGTATATTTTCATTTGAAATTAATGTCGCATTCTCTAACGATCTAATCTCGTTTTTTATGATTAGTTCTGATTGTTCCTGCAATTTCGACTTCATATTCTCCTCCAGTGCCTGCATTCGCTTTAAAACTGCCAGCCTGTCTTCCTTATTCGCCTGAGCCTGCTGGTCCCAATCTCGCCGGATCCTACTTTTTAAGCTATTTATTTTCTCCTCGTTCCTTTCTTGATTTTTCTCTATCTCTTCACGTATCCGTTCCTGCGTTTTCACTAGTTGTTCCCCCACCTCTTCTCTTATAACCTCTTGTGTGTTTATTAGCTGGCCTTCCATCTCTTTCCTTATGATCTCTTGTGTTCTGCCTAATTGCTCCTCTAAATTTTCCCGCAAGTGTATCCGCTCAGTTTCAGCCTTAACTTCGACTTTATCTATTTCCTTTATTAATTCCAGCACGTTGTTATCTACTGAATTAATTTGCTGTTGTAGTTTCTCTTGGGTCTTCTTCACTCCCGCGGTGTTACTGACACATGCTGCCTCTATCTGCTTAAGTTTATCCGCCACCATCTCGTCAAATTGTATTAATTTGTTATCAAATTTTGCCTCCAATTTCTTCATTTCTCCTAACTGTCTGATGTTGTTTTCCGCAACCTCGCCTGCCAGTTTCTCGACTTTTTGAACGCTCTGGTTAATATCATTTGTGATTTTTCCTAACTGTTCGGTTTGTGTTACCGCCTGTTGTGACAATTTGTGGTTTAATTCATTGAGCTGTTTGTCAGTGTCTAATTTCTGGACTTCTAACTGGACCGAAATGTTACCGCTCATATCAAGTAATTGTTTTTCACAGTCTATCTTCTGCGCTTGTAACTGAACCGTAATGTCACTTAATCGTTTATCGTTATGCTCCCGCTGAGCTTCTAATTGTTCTTTTAACTGTTCTTCCGTTTTCGCGGACATCTGCACTAATTGTTCTTCCGTCTTTACGGACATCTGCGCTAATTGTTCTTCCGTCTTTACGGACATCTGCACTAATTGTTCTTCCGTTTTCGCGGACATTTGGATCGACATCTGTTCTAACAATGCCTTTATCTCATCAACAAGCGCCATTTCACACACACAAATATATTCAGAGAAAAACAGGGTTATGGGCTAAGGTTTCAGCCCTATACGCACATATATGTCACACATTTAAATATTACTGGCTCTAATTTAATGAAAATTTCAGTAACAAAATTTACTGAATACAATGACACTTATTCCCAAACAATAAAATAACCCCTAGTGATCTGCTTTTAAATTCCTAACCAACAGAATTTACGAAACACCAATTAACCGAAGTCAATTAAATGTCAAATATAAGGCAACATCTTCCTGCTTTAACTGAGTTCAATAATAATGCAAATTTCTAATTTTAATGTGGGCGCCAGAACAATTTTATAACAAATACAAATCAAATTCTAACCTTGTTCAATATTTCTAACCTTAGGAACTCAGTGATTTTACTAATGCACATGGCGGTACAACATCGCCTCCATTTACTGAATTTACATGTCCGCTTGATCTGGCATCATTTCTCAACGAAATAAATATGAGATCAGCGAAGCAACAACAACAACAATCCCCACTTGGGCAGCCATTTTTGTTTTATGAACCCTTGCAAAGAAGCATATGAGACTCAGATTCGGGGCGTAACGGGTCATATTCGTAAGTTGCTGTCAGGGCGCTTCATTAACTTGCAGGGTAACATATAACAAAATGACATGCAGGAAAGAGTGAAGCCAGGGTTAAAAACAACTGAATTTAATAACAAATCACCATATTTACACATAAACAATTAACAACGAAATCTCCCAACTGACTCCCATTTAATAAAAATGCCAAAAACTAGGCGATATCTCTGGAGAGATTAATTACTTGGACCAAGTGTCCTTAAATAAAAGATACAAAGGTGACCATATAAGTGACCATATAAGTGACCATATAAGTGCGTATGCAGTTCTACATGCATCACGATGTGTACTTTGAATGCGTGATTCGTTATCATCCGGGATGACCCTTCAAACACCGAATCCGCATTTCCTAGAGCTAGACCGACACGGGGGAACACAACTACACTACTTAAATTAAACCGACACTTCCTAAATCTACTATAAACAAACACAAAATTTCCGTGTGAAATTGGACTTAGATTGCCGTAGCAACATTTACTGCCTAAAAACTTAGGACTTCTCACACAAATCAACACAAGTACATTAACACGTGACCAATAGAAAAATACTCAAATGACCGCTGTCAAAATTTACAAATACTCTACCATTACACCACACGGGTGTGACACACAAAAATTACATGAATCGAGTCATCAACAAAGCAATAGGCAAACAGCCAACATTTACGTTAATCACAATATTTTATCCATACAAGGTACAACAATCCGTTACAAACATGGCGAACTCCCCAATTAATTATGGCTTAAAAATTAACCATCACAATGAACAGGTTTGCTACATGAAAGCTTACAGGGTTCAGTCGGACAAATAGGACTGCCTATCAAAATAAGTCACAGGCAAAACGGGCGGTTTGTGGAACTCTGCATGTCTGTCAACCCACGTGTCAAAATACCTCGAAGAAATGTGCCCCAAAGCACAATAATACATGTGTGTGTCAGAATAACCATATGGACAAGAATCAGCAGTCTCCCAAGAGCACTCTGTCTTTCCATCTCAAAAAAAAATACAATAGCAGCCAAAAATATAAGGGCGGTAGGACAACTACCCCCTCCTCACGTAGAATCAACACACATTAGACACATCAACACACACTGAATCACACGTATGGGTTTTGACAGACCCTGAAATAAAATACACAAATAATATCCACATGCTGGCGCCATCGTTCTATGCCGTGACTAGTCACCTGAAAAGGACTCAAGAAAATCTATCAAAATTAGAACGAAGGTGTTCTACAATTACTTTTAAGTTGGTGCACTCGGCTACCCTAACATGAATAATAACCTGTTCAGCAAAATGTTTTACACTAATTTCCTCCCATTCCTATTTCAAATATTAACGTTAATAAAGCACCATTTATCGAATGTAACGGGTTCCGCAATTGCAAGGATAAAATCACGCACGCACGCACGCCGCGTACATTACACTTGACTCAAGAAAGAAAACAAAATATCAACAAACACTTTGGCCACGCGCCAACGGACATTTAAACATACAGTGTCGGTACAAGAAAAACTCTAAAACAACAAGAAAGAAAAACATGACTATATACAAAGTTCCCCGGCCAAATCTAACTACATAATTGAAATAAATCCAATTTTAGTACATCACCGCTTCTGCATGTAGACCAAGGACATCCTCCTCAACCCATTGCCCTATGGACAATTTAGCTCTCCATAGTAGTCGTCTGTGCTGATTTCTTGAAGCTCATCCCAACTTCAAACCACGTGCTGCTCATCTTGGTCTCGACTCCTTGGCAGAAAAGTTCAATATTAAATATTTGCCTATCTATAATCGCTTGCAGGCTACTCAGTTCACCCACAATTGTCCTATTGCGATTAATAGCGAAGACTGGCCCTAATTATATCGGACACACGCACTATAAAAACATACATAAAATACACACAATTTATACATAAAATATACAATCTCGAGTCCGCGCCACTGGCTCGTTAACAAGTTCACAATCCTGGCTGCACTAGCAGTCGCTATCTCGTCCGGTATTTCCGTCTGTACTATGGACTTCGGTCCTGGTAAGCGCTAATTAGGGCGATACGATACTTCCCTCTTAAAGTTGAACTAGTCGTCTTGAAATGAATGTTACTGTTTAGTTCACACAACAAAGTTGATTTTATAATAAAATGTATTACAGCTTTTAAAATTTGATACTGCGATCGCTGCGACTTTAGTTCCTCAAAGCTCACAAAATGAATTAGCTTTACTGATTTAGAGCGTAAAAATCACGTTTTACACCAAATAATGACTTAGATAAATTCGAGCGTCAAAATCACAGTCCAAACTGACGTGGAGTATGCCTCTGAAGGCTCCACAGGATAAGACTTTAAAATTCACACTTCGAACTGACGTGGAGTATGCCTCTGAAGGCTCCACAAGAATAGACTTTAATTGGCGTCAGGCCAAGCTATTTATGAGAAACTGACAAGGGCGGTGGAGTGGGGCAAAGTCGGATAAAAACTTCCGGAGTTTTTGTCTCACAAAGATGTAGCTAGTGTCATTCTTCTCCAAATAAATCCAACGTCTCAAATAACTCGAGCGGAAATTAATCCGTTCGGCGGTTCCTTAGATACACACTTCCGCGGGCTTTTTACTACTGACGCCGTCCACCTCGTGGTCACGGCTTGGTCTCTTGCGATTGGCTGATTCAATCGTATGTTCGTTGAGAAGACCTCGTGATTCTTCCTTTATGTCTCCAATTTTGGTACAGTAGTTGCACAATTTAGCCTTGAACTCGACTAATTCTGGCCGTCCCCCAGGAATAGCTACTGGCTCAACTTCTGTTGCAATCGTTACGAAATGCTGGCCTCCCTAATATCCAAGTCGACTTCCTTATGTGCTGCCTGGGCCGTAGTAATAATAATAATAAATATTAATACTTATTTATCGAAGATCAATAAGGGTTCAATATATATATATATATATTAAAATAAAACATGGCGACATTCCGAAATATTTCGACGGTTGTCAATATCTATTAATCTAGGACAGCAAACAAATTGATTTTTAATGTTGATAGAGGCAATTCATAAGTAGGATATATGAAAATAGGCTATATAGTTATTCACGGAACTTCTTGCAGGCCCACCTAGTATTCAATATTTTGTACTGGAGAGTGATACATTGATCGCAGTGTTAATCCCAATTAATCAAGTCTATATCAAGTAATCGTATTTTGTACCAATTAATCGACTTTCTGCTTCGATTAATCGAATATTCGATAACTGAATTAATCGATTAAAAGTACCAGCCCTAGTTCCAACCTCTGGCTGAGTAAATACTGCCTTTTTTCTTCATCATGGTTCAACTTACTTGACGTAGTCCCAGTTCTTCATTCCGGGATTGTACAGTCTACATGGAGGGCAGAGGACAGAATGCTGGTCAGTACATCACGTACAGCGGGTCCCCTATCCGGCACGGCGCCGTGCCGCACCGCACCGCGCTACCCGACAATTAATCACGTTATGCAAGCCGAGGGGGCGGGCATTCCGCCAGCAAGACGACCCGCTAGCTAAATATCTCCAGTTCAACTCCCTGACTCAGTGCACCATCAGTCTGACCCGATCCTTGAGTAGTCTACTACCAGCAAGACGACCCGCTAGCTAAATATCTCCAGTTCAACTCCCTGACTTGGTGCACCACCAGTCTGAACCTATCCTTGAGTAGTCTACTACCAGCAAGACGACCCACTAGCTAAATATCTCCAGTTCAACTCCCTGACTCAGTGCAGCACCAGTCTGACCCTATCCTTGAGTAGTCTACTATCAGCAAGACAACCCGCTAGCTAAATATCTCCAGTTCAACTCCCTGACTCAGTGCACCACCAGTATGACCCTATCCTTGAGTAGTCTACTATCAGCAAGACGACCCGCTAGCTAAATATCACCAGTTCAACTCCCTGACTCAGTGCACCACCAGTCTGACCCTATCCTTGAGTAGTCTACTATCAGCAAGACGACCCGCTAGCTAAATATCTCCAGTTCAACTCCCTGACTCAGGGCAGCACCAGTCTGACCCTATCCTTGAGTAGTCTACTATCAGCAAGACGACCCGCTAACTAAATATCTCCAGTTCAACTCCCTGACTCAGTGCACCACCAGTCTGACCCTATCCTTGAGTAGTCTGCTAACAGCAAGACGACCCGCTAGCTAAATATCTCCAGTTCAACTCCCTGACTCAGGGCAGCACCAGTCTGACCCTATCCTTGAGTAGTCTACTATCAGCAAGACGACCCGCTAGCTAAATATCTCCAGTTCAACTCCCTGATTCTGTGCACCACCAGTCTGACCCTATCCTTGAGTAGTCTACTACCAGCAAGACGACCCGCTAGCTAAATAACTCCAGTTCAACTCCCTGACTCAGTGCACCACCAGTCTGACCCTATCCTTGAGTAGTCTACTATCAGCAAGACGACCCGCTAGCTAATTATCTCCAGTTCAACTCCCTGACTCAGTGCACCACCAGTCTGACCCTAACCTTGAGTAGTCTACTATCAGCAAGACGACCCGCTAGCTAAATATCTCCAGTTCAACTCCCTGACTCAGTGCACCACCAGGATGACCCTATCCTTGAGTAGTCAACTATCAACAAGACGACCCACTAGCTAAATATCTCCAGTTCAACTCTCTGACTCAGAGCAGCACCAGTCTGACCCTATCCTTGAGTAGTCTACTACCAGAAAGACGACCCACTAGCTAAATATCTCCAGTTCAACTCCCTGACTCTGTGCACCACCAGTCTGACCCTATCCTTGAGTAGTCTACTACCAGCAAGACGACCCGCTAGCTAAATATCTCCAGTTCAACTCCCTGACTCTGTGCACCACCAGTCTGACCCTATCCTTGAGTAGTCTACTATCAGCAAGACGACCCGCTAGCTAAATATCTCCAGTTCAACTCCCTGCCTCAGGGCAGCACCAGTCTGACCCTATCCTTGAGTAGTCTACTACCAGCAAGACGACTCACTAGCTAAATATCTCCAGTTCAACTCCCTGACTCAGTGCACCACCAGTCTGACCCTATCCTTGAGTAGTCGACTATCAGCAAGACGACCCGCTAGCTAAATATCTCCAGTTCAACTCCCTGACTTAGGGCAGCACCAGTCTGACCCTATCCTTGAGTAGTGTACTATCAGCAAGACGACCCACTGGCTAAATATCACCAGTTCAACTCCCTGACTCTGTGCACCACCAGTCTGACCCTATCCTTGAGTAGTCTACTACCAGCAAGACGACCCGCTAGCTAAATATCTCCAGTTCAACTCCCTGACTCAGTGCAGCACCAGTCTGACCCTATCCTTGAGTCGTGTGCTATCAGCAAGACGACCCGCTAGCTAAATATCTCCAGTTCAACTCCCTGACTCTGTGCACCACCAGTCTGACCCTATCCTTGAGTAGTCTACTACCAGCAAGACGACCCACTAGCTAAATATCTCCAGTTCAACTCCCTGACTCAGTGCTCCACCAGTCTGACCCTATCCTTGAGTAGTCTACTATCAGCAAGACGACCCGCTAGCTAAATATCTCCAGTTCAACTCCCTGACTCTGTGCACCACCAGTCTGACCCTATCCTTTAGTCGTGTGCTATCAGCAAGATGACCCGCTAGCTAAATATCTCCAGTTCAACTCCCTGACTCTGTGCACCACCAGTCTGACCCTATCCTTGAGTAGTCTACTACCAGAAAGACGACCCACTAGCTAAATATCTCCAGTTCAACTCCCTGACTCAGTGCTTCACCAGTCTGACCCTATCCTTGAGTAGTCTACTATCAGCAAGACGACCCGCTAGCTAAATATCTCCAGTTCAACTCCCTGACTCTGTGCACCACCAGTCTGACCCTATCCTTGAGTAGTGTACTATCAGCAAGACGACCCGCTAGCTAAATATCTCCAGTTCAACTCCCTGACTCAGTGCACCACTAGTCTGACCCTATCCTTGAGTAGTCTACTACCAGAAAGACGACCCGCTAGCTAAATATCTCCAGTTCAACTCCCTGACTCTGTGCACCACAAGTCTGACCCTATCCTTGAGTAGTCTTCTATCAGCAAGACGACCCGCTAGCTAAATATCTCCAGTTCAACTCCCTGACTCAGTGCACCACCAGTCTGACCCTATCCTTGAGTAGTCTACTATCAGCAAGACGTTATTTTTGTTGTTAGTATTGTTGATACATTCCGGCCTTGACATCTTGGTCATGCAGTCCCGTATACTTGACTGTGTGTACTTGGAATCTGTTAGTCTGTGAAGGCTGAACTTGCGTGTGTATTTGTAGTAGAGGGTAGAATTTGACTAGGAGGTGGCCATGGTCTAAATTTAAGTACCAACCCGGCATATGCCTGTAATAGAAGAGGAAAACTACATGAAACGACTTCTAAGATGACTGATGTAGTAATCGAACCTACTTGTTCTCAGTTCGGTCTCACAAGCTTGAGTGAACCTCGTTCCAGTTCTCACACTAGATTTTAATTCCTAGGTAGAGCCGAGAAACGAACCCGATCCTCCGGTGTGACAGCCAAGCCTACTAGACACTAAGTCAGAAGTTATACACTGCAAGATCGCCTCTATAAGTTTACTTTGCTTGTTTTTGTTCCATGTCTGAAGGAACACATTCTGAAGTAAACCAACAGTAGATTATAGGTCGACTCAGTGCTTTGAAATAGAGGATTTTAACTAAATAATAATAATAATAAGTATAATAATAATAATAATAATAATAATAATAATAATAGCATACTTGGTAGACTTGTCCTCCCACTTTAGGCAAAAATGCTAACTAGGTACCTAGGCTCAAAAACAAAGTAGTACGCACCATTTTCAGAGTAAATAAGGAAAGTACTACGTTGGAACTAATATAGCGTTATCAAACTAATCTACAAATGTTAGCTTACACAAGTGTAATTAGTGTAAGGTATTTTTTCATGCTATAAATCTATGACATGAGACCGCCGGATTTGCTTCCCCTCCGAAGGAAGGCATACTGAGTTTTTTTTAACGCTCTTAAAAAATCTGACGACTTTGGCCGGGAGAGAAACTACTGTATGTGGACTGAAATGCGTGAAACATTTTACCAGCGGTGATCTTTTCTACAGGAGTTATTCCATAGGACTCCATGTGAGATCCGTGCTGGACAAAACGGAGGCAGATAGGTTTTTTTCCGGGTACTCCGGTTTTCCATGTCAAACATTCATTCCAACAACACTCTTCACTATCATTTCATTTCATCTGTCATTCATTTACTCATTGCCCCAGAGGAGTGCGACAGGTTTCGGCAGCCGGCACAGTTCATATCCTCGCCGCTAGATGGGGGCTTCATTCATTCCATTCCTGACCCGGTCGGAGACTGGAAGCAGGCTGTGGATTTTTTTCATTGGTAATGGCTCGGGAGGTACTGCAAATAAAACACCCGTTTGTTTTTATTGTTGTTGTTGATTATTTTATGGGTTTTTCGACATCGTGGCCATGTAGCCCCGTGTATTTAGGTGTGAGTGAAATTTGTCTGATGACCTGTGTTACTGCAATGGCTGTGTGTGTATTTGTAATTCAGATGAGGATTGGGAAGGAGGCGGCCGTGGCCTTAATTTAGGAACAATCCCAGGTTTCACCTGGAGTAAAAGTAGAAAACCAGTGAAAACCACATCCAGGATAGATAAGGTGTGAATCGAACCCGCCTCTTCTCAGTTTAGCCTCACGAGGCTCTCAAACCACATTTAAATGAAACACCTGTTTGCCAGAATACAGAAGGCAGTGTTGATTGTTATATTGTTAGACTAATTTTATCACACTAAGATAGACATGATACTTGATTATGAAATACGTTTGGTATAGACTGAGTTGTGCCATATTAATAAGAAATTAAGGATGATAATTATAATAATAATAATAATAATAATAATAATATGGAAGATCCATGGACCAATCAGAGAAAATGACGAGTTCTTGAGACAGCATAACAACGATCTCTCTACCTGCACATTGAGAGGATAACAGATACCAGTCAGAAAATGAGAATACAATTTTATGGCCAAATAACACACATGCGCTCACAGAGACAGACGAACAAAATTTCTTCCTACTTTGTTAACAAGAAAACCAAGGGACCTTGGTACAACGAAGTTGAAAAAGATCTTCGAGAAGTAGGAATCACACTTGAAGACATCCAGGAACGTGCATCAATCCAGAGAAGACTTCGATCATACAAGAGCTTCCAAGAAAAGCCAAAATTGAAAACTGGCAAGAAATGGACTGATGAAAGAAAGAAGGCTCAGAGAACGCGAATGCGAGAGTATTGCGGAAGGGTTCAAGCTCTAGAGTGCAAACTGTTGAAGTAACGTGGTCCACAGCAGACCGAAACGAAGAAAGAAGAAGAACAATGATAATAATGACAATAATAATTTTAACCTCTTCTCTTCAACTGTGTTTTAGAAAAGGTCATCCAAGAATGGCGGAAAGAAATGAAAAATTCAAGGGTAGAAAAAGGGGTAAGACTAGGGTACAAGTATATGAATCTTACAATCGACTGTCTAGCCTTTGCAGATGATCTAGTGATATTTTCAGATTCCATTGATACGGCAGAAGAACAACTTAACCAACTGAAAACTCAAGCACTGCAGGTTGGACTTCAAATCACCATTGAGAAGACACAATTCATAACAAACATAAAATCAGCGCCCGAGGAACTAGCAATAGTTCAGAAGGCAGAAAAGTTTAAATACCTCGACGAATAGATAGAGCCTAACCTATCAGAGAAAGAAGCCTTCGTGTCACGCATTATTAAAAATAGAAATGGCTTACGACCTGACTAAAGCCATATACAATAAGAGATCGATATCCTTAAACGCCAAAATTAGACATTACTGCACTGTTATTCGACCAGAGGTTCTGTATGTGGCAGAGACTCGAATAATGAACAAGAAAGGCCTAATGGAAAAACTAGAGGCTAAAGAAAGGAAGATTTTGAGGAAAATCCTGGGTCCCATCAAAGAAAACAGTGAGTACTGAAGGCGTCACAACCACGAATTATACAAGCACGTGGAGAAGATCAGTGACACGATTCGAAAAATAAGGATTGCCTTTTATAGCCACGGGACACGAATGAGCCCAGGCAGGAAATCAAAACGGATATTGACGTACTTTCAAAATAAGAAAACCAAAGGGGCATGGTTCACGGAAGTTGAGAAAGATCTACGTGAAATGGAAATTTCCCCTAAAGATATCCAGGAGCGTGTTCCACTTCAGGAAAAACTAAGCACGCACAAAGGTTTCCAGGAAAAGCCGAAGCTGAAGACAGGGAAGGCGTGGTCCCAAGAGAGAAAAGAACGACACCGGAGACAAATACGGGAACACTGGGCTGTAGAAGAAGAAGAGACAGTTAAACTGAAAAGTCCGTAGTTGGCCGAATCGAAGAAAGAAGAAGAAGTAATATTATTAGTTTAGCTTACCATTAGGGAAAGTGACGGAGATGTTTAGCCTATTAAAGTGACAATCAGCACTTGCAATAACTTCATCGTAGCTTGATATCACAAAAGGAAAGACTAGAGTTTGTTAATTATGTTGAGGGGTGACTTTTTATCCCTAGTTCATTATTCCGCGATTATATGTTACGCGAGTCATCATCATCATCTTGAGCAGTTTCCAACCGCTGGTCGGGTCTGCTTGGAACATAAGCCTCTCCATCGTTTCCTGTCCATCCACCATCTCTCGTCATTTACTGTGTCCCAGCACACTCCTCTTTCCTCCACACTCTTCTTAACTCCTTTTGTCCATCTGTCCCTTGGTCTTCCCCTTGGCCTCCTTCCCGTCATTTCCATTCCAAACATCTTCTTCGGTATCCTCTCCTCTTGCATCCTCCTCACATGTCCATACCACTGTAGCCTAGATCGCTCTATTTTATTTTGCAATGGTTCCTCTCTTACCATCTCCCTGACTCTCTCATTCCTTACTCTGTCCATTCTTGTCACTCCTACCCTACTCCTCTGGAACTTCATCTCCACTGCTCGTATTTTATTCTTGTCCCTTTCCTTCATCACCCATGTTTCTGAACCATATGTCAAAATTGGCACAAAGTAGGTCTTGTAGATGATTCCTTTACATTTTTGTGGTACATCTTTATTCCATATCATCCCCCTAACACTCTTGAAAAATCCATCTGCGCACCTTCCCCGCTCATTTATTTCCATCCTATTGCCTCCCTTTTCTTCAATTATGCTTCCCAAGTACTTGAAGCATTCTACTTTCTGCAACTGCTGTCCTCCAAGTGTTATGCCCATATCCAGTCTGTTCTTCTTCCTCGTTGTGATGACCACTTCACTCTTTTGTGCTGAGAACCTCATCCCATATGATAACACTACCTTCTCCCACTCATCTGATTGCTCTTGTACTTCTTCTTCATCCTCTCCCCATACCAGAAGGTAACTTTGTAAATTTAATTCACCCCACATCTCGAGAAGTCTCGTATTCCCCCTGACATAATCTTGTGTGGTAATAATTCACACTATAAGCCAGGACACAGAATCTCCACGTACGGTGCATTTAATCATTTTAACAAGGTTCAACATCTCATTCTAATGAACATAGTCACACGCCTCGTAGTACAAGCAGAAACTCTTCAGTAATTAAACTTGGGTCTGTCTGGGTTACCTTCTCGAGTAATGAATTCTTAATCAATCTTCACAATCTCAGGGAAGTTCTTTGCGGTAAATTTCTCTGCGTCTATTTTGTTTTACACTTCAGTAATTGAAAAAAGTGTTTATGCTGCAAATTATTAAACACCAACACTAGCTTCATTATTATGAGACTTTCTGCGTCATACCGCATTTTTCTTTAATTATCTTCATACTAGCAAGGGAACTCTGGTATCGTCTACCACCCGATTAGATTGTATTTGGCAGAGAATATTCTTGGAAGGTCACTCTATAGGATGGTGGTAGTTGAAGGCTGGTCACTTCGACAAAGCAGCATGCAGACGGCTCCCTTCCATTTCCACGCACTGACTCCCTGTTCTGCGTCTTTTCAGTCACTTTAAATAGAGGTTCCATGGTAATTTTAGTAACTTTTTTTAGACCTTCCATGAGTATCCTCCGCCAATTACAATCCGATCGAAAAGAGTAGTGGGATGAGAGAACTTCTGCGTAACTTGGCAATTACCCCTAAACTATGAATGTGAAAAATATGTGTAATACCTTTCCTGTGGACAAGTCATTTCAACCTTAAGATCAAACCTACCCTTAATACAGAGCAAAATAGGGGTTTGAGGTGCTCAGATGAGGGCTAGTGTATACGTCAAGATGACGGCGGGCTTCTCAAAGGTCGTGGAAACGTGACTTAGGGATGGGTTTTGATGAAACGGCCCTTAAAACTCTATTTTCTTCTGTATTAAGGGTAGGTTTGATCTTAAGGTTGAAATGACGTGTCCAGAGGAAAGGCATTTACACGTATTTTTCACATTCAAAGTTAAGGGGTAATTATCAAGTGACACAGAAGTTCCCTTATCCCACTGCCGATAAACAATAATATCAATGATGAATTCTTAAACATCACACTTCATTAGTTCAAGTTGAGGTGCTTTGCTTGATCAGTGGGCGACTTTCAACCAGATGGTCCCAAGACTATAGGGTCGCCCAATAACTCTTGCATTTGAAGGTCTGGAAAATCAATGGCACTCCATATCGAGCACCATTTCGGATTTTTCAGACTTTATTACGTGACTAGCAAACGAACAAGGAAATCAACTCCTCCAGGTAGTTCTTGATTTCGTTGCAATATGTTGCACTGTTTCCTTAATTTTATAACTACAGAAAACTTCAAAATAAAAAGCTCATTTAAATGAAAAGATAATTTTTAAAACTGTTGATAAAGATTAGTTCCTATCGATTTCAAAGCATGAAAATTAATAAGTACTGTTTAATTCTGTATAAACATTAAAGAATCAAATCAGCCTGACCAAGTGCTGGTTTATGTATAATTATTTCATTGAAGTATTAGAAGCCTTTTTCAGTGTTGCAAAGTTCTATTATAGAAAGCTTTTCAGTCGGTCAACACAAGTTAGGCCCAATTACATTAGGCGGGAAAACCAGTATTTAAACATCCTAACCTAAAAGAAATATTACATGAGATGTTAATCACAAAATAGCGCGCTTTTATGCTCAAAAAATGGGGAGTACTTAATTATAGATGCCATGTTTGGTCATCACGCGATCATCATCAGATCCTGCTCACTTAGACTTAGATAAAGTACGATGTTTATGTATTACACTTATGTACAAATATACACACAATTTTTAGATTACAAATATTTGTAAAAACCTGTGTAACGTGTCAAACGTATTTACAATGGTCGTTGTTCTTGTAATTGTTTCATTTGAAGGGCTTGGTGATTTAGTTCCGTGTGTGTATACATAGAATTTGCCTAATAACCTGTGTTATTGTGGTGTCTGTAGTAGTGTATGTTTTTGTAATTCAGGTCATGAATTGGATGGAAGCGGCCGTGGCCTTAAGTTAGGAACCATCCAGGAATTCGCCTGGAGTGGGATTGGGAAACTGCAAAATACAACTTCCAGGACGACAAAGGTGGGAATCCTACTCCTCTCTTCTCAATTTGGGCTCACAAGTCTTAGTACACACCCTTAGGCCAGAATTAAATTCCTTGGCAAAGCCGGGAATCGAACCCGGAGTGACAGCTAAGATTGCCAGCCGCTATATTACGATTTGGTCCACCTGCCATGTATTATAATATTAACCTCCATCTTGATATTTCACTCCTTTAAAAAACGATCATCTCCAAAACCTCTTGAGTACTTACAGTAAACTTGGGCATGTCTTCGTTGCATTCTGAAGTAGCCTACTGAAATCGTAATCAATCGACAATCTCATGGAAGTTCTTTGCACGACACGTCTTTCTTGTTCTATCCTTCAGTAATTGAACTTAGTTCTGTCTTGGTTGCCTTCTCTAGTATTGCAATCTTAATCAATATACAATCTCATGGAAGTTCCCTGCACGATGCGTCTCTCTTTTTTCACACTTCGTTAATTGAAGAAACAGTTGTTCCGGACATGTTCGTTACAAAACATTTAACACCAAACCTAGCTTCATTAATATGAGATTCTACGCATGAATCCGTATCATTGCAACATTAGCTCCATACCTTGCCGATATGTCCCAACTACGTTGGGGAATTCTTTAAAACCAGACCTGATTACTTCATAATTAGGTTGCTTGGAGGATCAGTGGTCCATTCTTTACCTAATGCAGTTTCAAGATGGAGGGATTAAGCCGCGTACACAATAGCCAGCCCAAAATGAGACGAAGATGATTATGCAGAACTGAAAGAATGAAGAGGACAGTAATAGTAATAATATTATTGGTTTTACGCTCCTTTTAACTACTGTGGCCTTTTGAGACGCCAGAGTGCTGGAATGTTTCCCTCAAGGGAAACTTAAATGTGCCAGTAAAACTACTGACCCGGCTCCCTCGCTTTTGTGCACCCTCAAATGTCAACTGACTGCTCCAGGATTCAATCCTCCAACCTCTTGTGCAGCAGGCGTGAATGTTACCAATGCGACTCATAGTCGGTCAGCCAGCAGAAGAGAGTTTTCAGTCTGTGGCCTTGAGCTAGAGTTTTATTTCTTCACGGCGCCCTAACCATTTCCCTCTACTCTTCTCTTTCTTTCCACCTCGTAGTGTAGTTGTTAGGATTACTGGTTACCATCGTGGTGGTCCCAGTTCGATAATTATGGTCTGATGGCTGGAATGGGGTTCACGTAGCCACGTGAGACAGAACTGAGGAGAGGGGGTGGTTTTTATTCTTACCTCAGCCATAATAAGAGTAGGGTTTCTCCACTTCTACTCCAGATGAATGCCGTAATGGTACCCAAATTAAGGTCACGGTTGACTCCTACCAAACCCTAGCCCCAATTACAAATAGACACACTTGTACAGGTATCACAATGACACAGTTAATCAGATAGCTTCCACACAACAAGTACACGGGGCTACGTGATCACAATGTCGCAAAGCCCTAAATGAATCAACAACAGCTCTTTCTTCTCTCACCCTACAGCACGTATCCCCTTCCGCCACAAGTTCGAGCATCCAAGTACTGAACATGTCCAATGTTGCTTTACTTGGGAGATCTCAAGGGATCCATATTCTTCAAGATGGCTTGGCCGTTTGAGCTTTGTTTTGAAAGTAAATCATTATTTAACGGTATGTAGTAAGTACATGACAGGTTTTTCTCCGGGTACTCCGGTTTTCCCTGTCAAAATTTCATTCCAGCAACACTCTCCACTATCATTTCATTGCATCTGTCATTCATTTAATCATTGCCCCAGAGAAGTGCATCAGGCCTCGGCAGCCGGCACAGTTCATATCCTCGCCGCTAGATGGGGGCTTCATTGATTCCATACCTGACCCGGTCGGAGACTGGAAGCAGGCTGAAGAATTTCATTTCATGTAGTAAGTACATGATATCCCGCAATGGGTGTAGGCATATAAAAGGTGCACCAACGTCTACTGAGAAGTCAATTCGGCACATCTGGGTGAAACCTGGCACAGACACATAATAAAAACTAGAAGCATTTGCAGTATTTATTTATTTATGTTTTTTTAATGTATTTATTTATGGTTAAGCCGTTTGAACTTTCTGTTGAGAACATGTCGTTATTAATTAATTAGTTAATTCAGGAATTTATGTATTTGATATTGGTCGTGGAAGCTGGAGGTCCCACAGGGAGCTAGACAGTGCTGAATGAGCCTAATTGTCCTAGCTCCTTTAGACAATAAGCTCTGCAATGCGCTTCATAAACGGAACTTGGAAATTCCCCTCGGACCCTCAAGACAATATATATTCAATGTGTTTAGTGTTTTTACCTTCAAACCACCAGTCATTGAATGCAGAGAAGTGCCGTGTGCATATTATATTCCCCGAGTCTGAACTTTCCAAGTTTCAAGAAGAACTAACACTTTTACATTTCTAGGACATTACCAGCCTAACAGTGTCATTGTTTTATTCATTCTGTGCTTGTTTTTGTCTTGTATTTACCCACCATCGATTTGTGTTATTGTATTCTGTACTTTTATTTTGCTTAATGAATGGGGCTGGCGGGGTAAAGCTTTGGCGCGTGGTGCGGAGGTCTCGGTGTCGCTTTTAAATGTTTAAATAAAAATAAACATCATATCAGGTGAAACAGCTGCCTTTAATAATATTGTTTTATGCAGCCCAACTAACGCGTTTTGTCAGTAAGGTCGATATATCTCTGCTTGCATCCCGTATGGTACTAATGCACTGCAAGCATATCCCGCAAACTGTGCTGAGCAATATTATTAGCCTACTTTCGATTTTTGCAAAAAAATGAAAGTAGACTTATGAGATCAACACAGGGCGAAAAAAGTGTGTCTGTCTGTGTGTGTGTATGTGTGTATGTGAGCCTGTGTGTGTGTGTGTGTGTGTGTGTGTGAGTCTCTGTGTGTGTGTGTCTGTGTGTGTGTGAGTGTGTGTACTCTGAATGTCTGTCCCCCCCTATCAATTCGAACACTGTGAATGCGAATTGAACGAAATTTGGTACAAAGGTAGCACTAGCAAAGGACACCTCAGTGTCATGTTTTATATCGCCGCCATCTTTACTAAAACTGAATGGCGGCCACTCAAACGTTCAAAACGTAAAATCAAATAACGACTAACCAAATCATCCGATCTCTATCAAATTTGGTAACAACATACCTTCGTATAGGATGCGTCTTGTGACCAAACTACAAGGTCGTCCGCCATACCATTTCAGAATGGTGGCCGTGCGAATTATGCAAACTTTATAATCCATATCATGGGACCCACCAGTTCCGATTATCGAGCCGAGAATCGTTTTAACTGTTCTAAAGGAAGAGGCACGTTCGAAATTAAAAGTTTATTTTGTAATACTATAGTGCAGACGTGATTTTAAAAAGCTGAGCCGATTCAGTAATAAGACAAGATGGCAGCGGATATCTTGTGCCTGACATATTTCACTAATTTGAGTATTGCATGCAATATAGCGTACTGATACAAAATAAATAAACTTTGTATGAAATGCTTTATATATAAATAATATACTCCAGTGATGAAATCGTTTAGTATAAATCATTATTTGCTAACAAGTTCTATCTAAGTCATTTTATATAGAACGATGTTCGTTGACACAATTAGCTCAGTGGTAGAGCGTTAGCCTATCGCTCAAATGCCTATGGTTCAAACCCGATCAGAGCTATTTTTTTGCTTGAAATGTTATATGTTTATTGTTTTGTAATGACTCAGATGTTTTAAAATTAAGCGTTATATTGTGCATATTATGGTGAAAATATATATTTAATTAAAACATAATTCGCAAGCAGATTTACTCGAGACATCTAGCTGCCAAAAAGGTAACTGCACGCCGCTACTTATTAACTTCCAGATTTTATTGAAAAGTTTCTTCTTCTGGCCGCTAGAATGCACTCGCTCTGTTAGGATTATATTGTTCGATATTTCACCACTAGATGTCACGACTAGTCTACGTGGGGCTCCATTGATTACTATACCATTGGCATTCTATGCGCATCGAATTTGAAGAATGACAAGATGATACTACGATACATTTTTACTTTTTATTTTAAAGGGTTTGTAACAGCCTATTGTGCGTTATTTGAAAATGTTAATTGAAGTAAAGAACAAAACGATTTCACATAGTATCTGAACTATACCGTTGGTGCTAGTTCAGGATATTAATTAATACTTTTATTTCAGCCAAATAGCAATCGAAAATATCCACATAGTTGGTATACACACGTCTCTGTAGGGTCATGGAAAGATTTGTTAATTCAATTAGGGTTGTGAAAGTCATACGCAGCCAGACGTGTAAAGACATGCCTCAACTCAAAGTTGGATGTTGCCCGCGTCAGGCCGATTATGTAATAATAATAATAATAATAATGTTATTGGTTTTACGTCCCTTTTAACTACTGTTGCTTTTAGAGACGCCGGGGTGCCAGAATTTTGTCCCGAAGGGGATCTTTAACGTGCCAGTAAATCTACTAACACGGCTCCCTCGCTTTTGTGCACCCTCAAATGCCAGCTGACTGCGCCAGGATACGAACCTGAAACATACGGTCCAGCAAGCGAGAACGTTACCGCTGAGCCACGCCGCCAGTCCGGTCTATTATGTCTCCAGATCCATAACATTCTTTAGATACTTCTTATCTTTCTTTCTTCAATGATGGTAGCAGTTTTTATCTAGGTTGTGGCGTTTGGTAGAGGTAAATCGTTTCTAAGGTCTTCAACAAAGAATAGTTCTATTATACTCTTTGATAATAACAACGAGTTATAACTATACTCATACATTTAGGAGAAAGTAGGCTATATGTTCTTTACTGAACATCTTATTTTTTCCTTCGATCATATTATTCGAAAGGTTTGTAGTGACATCAAGTGAAAAAAATAGTGTTCAGTATCGTTTGCAGGATATGTTTCCAGTGCATTCGTTTCATACGGGATGCAAGCAGAGAAATATCGACTTCCTGATAACTAGGGCCCGGATTTATATGCACTAAAAAAAAAACTGAAAATATGCATGCACTAAAAAGTTAGAATATATGCACGGAAAATGATGAAATATGCACTTAAAACATGCAATTTTATTCACTTACCTATTTACAGATATCATTTGTTGCAACAAGAAGCATCACAATAGGTAACTAGTAGTCTTTCAATGTTTTCTGGAGACAAACCATGTCTATTGTCCGTCAAAATGAGTTTATAGGCTGAGAATGATCGTTCTACATCAACTGACGTGATTGGACAGTACTTATACACGGGCACCAAAGTTTCGGAGCATACATCTGGCAAGGATACCCTAGTTCCACTCAAGTATTGACTAATTAACTTAATCTTCTTCAGTCCTGGGTTCGAATTCAACACCTTTTCTAACTTGCATTTAATCTACTCTCCAATTTCGCCTGGAGCGGAATTCAATGAAGATGCAGCTTTCTCAACGAGATCAAGTGATTCATGGAGGGGAGTACCAGAAGATTCTAAGCTCTCAATGGCTTTTGCAAGTTTAGAAAAATGTGCATGAATGAAATTAACATCTTGATAAACAGTAGCGGTTTCAAACACAACTTTTGCATCACGGACACACGCAATATGTTCATCTTCAAGTTTTGTAACCACTTCTTTCACTTCATTAAAATTCTCATGATAAAATGATACTGCAGATAACCATGTCCCCCACCTAGTCAGGACAGGTTCAGGTGGCAAAGGAACTTCAGGTAGACAATCTTTGTACAACTGGACACGAGCTGGTGCTTTCAGAAACAGCTACTTCCCACATCCAATTAAATTGTTAACAGCTGGAAACTGTGTGCGTATTTCTTCTGCAATGCGGTGTAATCCGTGCGCTAAACAGGTTACGTGTACGAGTTTCGGATAAAATACTTGGAGGGCCTTTGCTGCTTTCAACATATACGAAGCTGCATCTGTGAGCAGTACAAGCACTTTACAACAATTATCCTCAATTTCAGATGGCCACAATAGTCGCAGAGAATCATTTACAAATCTTGCTATTGTGCTATGGTTGGTTTTCTCTAGTACTTTACAAGCAAGAAGATGCGGATTACCGGGTTCCTCTGGATGTAATTTACCAACCACGAAATTTGCTATGTAACGGCCACATGAATCCGTTGCCTCATCCACCGATATCCAGACATAGTTCCTTCCGATATCAGAACGGATCAATTCCAGGGTAGATTTATATAGCGGAGGTAGGTAATTTTTCCTAAGAGTTGATTCATCTGGTATTTTTTGATTTACACAATATTTCTCAAGAAATGATCGCAGAACTGGATTGTTTAATTTATTCCATGGAATGTTGCTGCATACGAAAGCCCTACAAAGATCATTTGAAAATGTATTAAGAATACCGGACTTAGTCTTTACCTGTGTAAGAAGTAATTGTTGTGGTGCGCTGTTCTTCTCCTCCTTTGCTTTAACATGTGTAGTTGTTTTTGAATGCTGTTCAAGCTGAAATTTCATTTCACATTTTACTTCCTTTGAGCAAACTTGACAGTACACGATGACACCATCTGTTGAATAGTCCCTATTCCCCGACACCCACTGATTTAGTAAATCTCTTCTCCTGCTCTTTTCCTTAGGCATTTTTATAAACTAACACTTGAGATGCAGGGCATTAAACTGGAACGTAACTACTGAACTGAAGATACTTCTGTCCTGACCAATTGCCCAACCCCCTGAGATCATTATCTACTGTGGTAGAGAAAGGAATTCCGGGAAGTCCAGCCAGCCTGCCTACCCATACCTAAGCTATCTGTTGCCATTGTCAGTTGTGAAAGTAAAGTGCCGTTACACAGAGAGTCAAAAACACCAATTAGTGAGGGATGCACATAATATAGGCAACTAGCTAGGGATGCACGAAACAGATTTATTTTAGTAGTTCTTGTAATTGTCCTTAAATTCAGACCTATATACCGGAATATGCTGTTACGTCTAGAATATGCACTAAACCTCAAAATATGTCAAAATATGCGTATGCATATGCACATATGCATTTTTAAAAAATCCGGGCCCTACTGATAACACACGTTGGTTGGCCTGCATAATACAAGGTTATTAGGGACAGCTGATTCGCCTGGTTAGTATTGACAATGCTGTTTCAACAAAATAAATAAATAATTACCAATAGTAAATACGGATCTACCTTTACCAGATTAATATGGTAAACATATACGCATCTTATAATACCCAGAATAATTTACTGAATTTCTCAAAACTTTTACATTATTTGCATGCGCAAAACTCTAAAAACACGGAGAAAACAGCAAAGAACTGATCCGTTGTCCATAATCCCGGAAATGCTGCTTCAGGGGAAAGCAATCAACTGGTTATTCATTATTTCTATGGTCACTGTTTGTTAGCATCATCGTGCATCACATGGGCACTCTTCATCATGAGAATCGTGAAGCAAAGCCTTCACACAGCATTCAGCGCCGTGAGGAACAAATATTAACTAGAAAATGTATGTAGTATTGGTTCTGTTACGGTTTATTAGCTATTGCATGCGGAGAAATTGTATTTACATTTTAAATTCGCTCGTCACTGGAGCGTGTCTCATTAGGCGAGGCAGAGCAGCGCGACTCGAGCCCGTGTGTGTGAGTGAATTCTGCCAAGCGCCTGGGAGAGTATGTTGCGTGCAGCAAGACCGTGTCGTGTCGTGATGTATTCAGCTCATTGAACAATACCGTTCAACTTGTTGCGAATTTACGAGTATTTGGGCACGTTAGCCAATCGCGAGAAAGTCCATAAACCCCTTAAATTGCATTCTGAGCTTCTCTCAGATTTTCACAGCAAATGTACAATAAATTGTTTTCACAGAACATATTAAATTAATAAATAATTCATTTTACCTGTCAGAATACGCTCAGGCTGGCTGCGTGCCTCAGCGGTAACGTTCTCGCTTGCGATGCCCAAGGTTACGGGATCGAATTCTGGCGCAGTCAGCTGGTATTTGAGGATGCACAAATGTGAGGGAACCGTGTCAGTAGATTTACGGGCAAGTTATAGATCCCCTTCGGGGAAACACTCCGGCACCCCTGTGTCTATAAAAGCTGCAGATATTAAAAGGGACGTAAAACAAATAACATTAGTATTATTATTAGAATACGCCCACCGATTATCCTTCGGGTGACCAGTATTTTAGTTGTTGTTGGTACAAAATACAGCTTACCTTGCCCCAATTATGAACTTCAGCCCTAAAACCTGTGAGTGTCCAAGGACGACTGCAGCCCAGCTCATTGCCTGCAAATTACTGGAGACGCGTGATCAGCGGGCTGACACCCTCATTCGAATTATCTTAGTTTTTGGCTGTGAGGTGCTCCTGCTGATACCAAGTGTCTACTCATTCATCCGCACGAGGACCACCTCATGGCGTAGTGGATAACATTCTTGGTGTTCACCCTCAAGGTCCGGGTTCGATTCCTGGGCTCTGCCAAGATATTCAATTCTGACCTAGGGCTGGGACAGCTCGTGAGGAAAATCTGAGAAGATCTTGGTTCGATTCCCGCCTTACCCTTTCCAGAAGTGACTTGTTGAGGTTCTACTCCAATTAAATGCCTTATGGTTCCTATCTTAAGGCCACGGCCGCCTCCCTTTCAATCCTCGTCTCAATTACAAAGGAAGACTCCACGTGAAAATCGGGGTGAGTCACATTAAACTTTCAACACTAAAAAGAAATACTTAAAACACCCCAATAGAGGGTAAGCAATATAGTTTTTTTTATGCCAAATGTATTTCTTATAAAGGAAGTACATGTAAAACAAATAGCAACTAAAGTTAAATTATAAAAAAGTGAGAGGATATGGGACGTTTTTCCGTTTCCACTAAAAAGAAAAACCTCTGCATCTCGGTGACTTACTGCTTCATTTGAAATTAATTTCAACTGATATGTAGTGACGATGCCTGGCCACCAGAATGCGCCATAAACTCATTTTCGAAGAAAATGGACTTACCCCGTTCTTTCCGTGGGGTCTTCAAATACGCATACTACTAAAGACACCATAATAAGATAATTTATCAGACTAAGTCTGGGCACTCATCCAAGTAAATGGAGCTGGAATTACTTTGATGTCCAAGCCCCTAATTAAACAACACACACATGAATAATTCAAATATTATACAAAGAAAGGTGATGGTCTCCCGGCAACAAATTAGAAAAAGCTTAAATATTCTCGAAAATCAGTAATTTCAGCCGTACAATATTCTATATACCTTAAGATTCATTCAGTTTAATTTACGCTCATCTTGAAAATTACAACAATGTCCTCTTACTTATAACATGGATGGAGTTTTGGGCTGGAGGGTGTACATGAAATCAGCATGGACAAATTTTCGACACCTGGTTACCATGGTAACTAATGCCAGCGCACTTAGTTCACACTCGTTAAGCGTGCGCTATCACCATACACAAGTCAAAGGCTGTATAATACGAATAGACGAACGAAAACGGATCCTTGATTGTATCTTTAGGTTCTAGAACATCTTAACTTTACCTTATTCCCCCTTCTGTACGAGGTCCAAAAGAGACGTTAGGTTATTTAGAAATTTTACGCTACATCAGAGGTGTCCATACAGCACGCCGGGTTCGCTGGTAAGCTGGCTACACGCTGACGTACTTCTGGTGCGTGCGGCCGTGCAGCGATGGTGGTGGAAGATTATGTGTCTGTCTCTCTCGCTCGCTTTCCCGTCTCACTCCCTCCCGTACTGCCTTCGCTGTGTTGTGGTTGATCAGTGGAACGTCAAATGGTCTTCAGTATATTGTAAATGTGTCACAAATTGAGACAAAGCGGCCAAAGGAGAAAAAAACACAATATTTGACTGAAATTGCAATGCCTTAAATGAGTTCCATGATACCGGTTCCTTAACAGTATTTCTTACTGTTTTAATACAAAGCGCTTAATCTTCAACTACCGGTAGGCTGAGAAACGTGCAAAACACAATGTAGATTTGTCGAACAACCAACGCATTGGACGATCAGTGTGTTTGTGTGTCTGTTTGTTTAAATTTACGTCCGGTGCACTAGCGATCCCAACTTGACTCGGTCAGACACGGTGGAGAGCTGTCGCAGCGCCGGTAGTCAGCCCAGACAAGAGTGGCAGGAACCAGCGTGCGGCGAAACTTAACTAGCACGCCGAGCCTGCATAAAGGCTACACAAATGCTAGGCAAATTTGGATATTTTTCTATTATATTGGCTGTGAAGATATATACATTAGCCTATATGTTATCTTTGTAAAGTGTTGTAGTCTATTCATCAGATGGAATAAAGCCCTATCAAAAAATTACACATTTGTTTGGAAATTAAAGGTAGTGAATTTGCCGACACGGAACTTTTCTACCTTCACGAGTTCTTCAACAACACCGGGACTCAGAGATACAGTCCCGTTTGCAGCTCATTCTCGTCAGGCTTGGGTGTGTTTATCCCCATCACGTATAGAGCACCCTGGATAATGCTACACCCTCAAGAATTCATGACCGATGTGCTTGGAAGTTGACAACCCCGAGTGATTTCTGAGCTGATCCGTTTTCCCTCTTTCTTTACACTATCCATCAATTTTCATCTGCCTTTCATGGCTCTACTTCCTTCCAAGACCCTCAATCCTCATTTTGCAAGGGTTAAAGGTATTTATTTTCCCCGTCTTATTTCTCTTACTCCTTCATGATGTCAAGTATAACCTAGTGAGTTATGTAAAGTCATTCTCCACCGTTGTTACCCAACATCTTCTTGCTAATTTCATCGGAGAAACTTTTTTTTTTTGATGCAGATAATAAAATTTGCGTATTTAAGTAGTCCCATAGCAGTGTTTTTGTGTGCCAAGCAAATAGTGTTCTACTCCAGTGCTTTGTCAGCAGGGTTAGACCGCGGGTCGTAACACGCTGTTTCCATGGTAACCCACCTTTCTTTGCATACCGCCTGCCAGCTTCTTACAGTCCAAAGCTGCCTCCTTCTTTTTGTACTTGTTCACGTTCACATCTCCTCTTGTTTTCAACACCACGCGTTTTGTACAACATTACTGGCAGGGCCATTATAACACAACCAGTCACTACGCCTGTGAAACTCCTTTGAAACCAGGCTTTGTCATTTTAAGCAAAGGCGTGTTCACCATTATGAGGCTGAAAATGAGTTGCACGTTTTGTTTCTTTACGTTGGCCTGTTACCACCTCTTGATGATAGCAATATTTCTGAATTTGTCTGTTGGCACAGGCTAGAGTAAAATGTAGCCCTTCACTGCTATCGCAGTCTCTTTCATGGCTGTGATTATAAAGTAATGGGTGTTGCTGAGTAATGGCATGCAGAATGCATTCTGTGCCTATGGAAGATTCAACTTAGAGGGTTGGAGCTGCTGCGCACATTCAATGAGGAAAGCGATAGCAAACTACCTCTCTCCTCATCTTTCTTTATTAATTTGCCTCATTATAGTGCTCTCTTGAGTTTACAATCTAAACCCTCTACTTTTGAGGTGGTATTACTGTGACATACATTGTGAGGTGAGGTCTGAGTGATCGGTGATTAATCTTGCTTGTTCATAGGCACATACAATACAACTATTTACTTGAAATTTGTCGTGTTGGTACTTCTATTACTCTAACATACGATACAAACAGAAACATTTCTGGAAATCAATGTATAGGTCTTTCGTACTCATATTACATTTATAATGCGAAAAAATAAAGGTTTCTCTTATCATTAGATTTAATTCATTTTAAAAATGAAAATTTAACAAAATATAATTATACAATTATTATTTAGAAACAAATATACATGGTTGACACAATGAAACAGGAAAACATACTTCTTCTCCTTGTGTAACTGTGAGTTGTGGTCTCCGAAACCATTCGAAAAATTTTCAACGCAATCGCCCGCACGTAACAGTAGCTAGAGCTGCACTGAGCTACGCAGTGACTTAAGGTCATGTGCTCGGAAGGTACACAAAAGAAAAGGCGGGAAGTAACAATATAAGGGATAAAAATAACACTTAAAAATATTCGTGCGGTCACCTTGACCACACCTCACAAGTGGAGGGTAAATTATCTGGTGTGTATTTACGCAAAGAAATTGTTCTTTTTTGAATTAATGACTTTTTGTTTTCCGTATATTTTTGTTTATTATTATAATTATGAGTTTTATTTAGTTTTGTTTGATTATATTCAGGCTTTTTTTTCTTATTTAGGCGTCCACCTCTAAATAATAAAATCATCTAAATTTGTAGACTATAATTTTAACTGTGTGAGGGTCAGAAGACCTCGCTGTTCCATCCCTTAAAACAACAATATCTGGTGCTTTTTGGAGATCCAACCGACCTCTGGGCTGACTACCTAACAGAGAGGCAGACAAACAGACACACAGAAATATGATCCCCATATTTTGTGTTGAGTTGTACTTGTTTATTTATTTTAGGGGATTGGGATATCTCGGTCATCATTCCCATGTACATGGGTGTGTCTTCATAGCCTGTATTCTGTTTTGATAATAATAGTGTGTGTTGCTCTATTAGGGACAGGGATGAGGCAGGTGCTCCGGGACTTGAAGTAGTGTATTCTCCCAGCATTTGACTGGAAGGAGTTTGGAGAAACCAGAGGATAAACCACATTCAGTATAGCCACTTATAGCGTCAGGATTCAAACCTTCGATCTCCGGAATTTATATAGCTGCCCATTGCAGTCGTGATGCATAATTCAACGCGCATGACTACCATGCGGGGTCTTTTGCGTTTACATCCCATGAAGAAGAGGGAATTTAAATATATAATTTAATATAAATTTAATTATCTAATTTATTTTCACTTATTCTCCACCAGGAAGGTGTCCATATTCCTAGAATTACAGTACATCTCCTTATCTCAAATTATTTCGTTCAACAAATAACTGTATATCGATACATTCATGGAATAAACGAATACTCTTTTTCTTCTGTTCCATAGAACCGGTGATCGATTCATAGTTAAATTCTCGTTTCAGAGATATAATGGGGTTCATTCAGCCTCACGAGAACAGCTGAAAAATCTAGGTTCAATTCCCACGTAAACCATCCTAGAGGTGGTATTCTTAGGTTTTCTACATGCAAATTATGGGAGGGGAGGGGGTGGAGGGTACGTAGCTGAAGGGTACGACTACATCCATCTATATCCTTGTCTTAATTATACGTTCACCTACTATTGCTGGTACTTACAGGTAACACATATTATCAGAATGATTCGACGCAGATCTTAGTATATAGAGATGATGACCACGACATCTGAAGACCCTGAATAGAAAAAAAAATCTTTGATACCAAATATTGTGAACTACCATTTAGAACCATTGATGGAGAAAGGGATAAGCTATCCGTCCTGAATGAAAGGACCTTGGTTTTTATCTCCGATAATGAAAAGGTTTAAAACTGTCACCTACTTTTAGTGCATGGTCGGCTCTGTTAGTGAAATTATATCGGAGAAGATTTCTCCCTCGTTGTTAGGAGAAAGAGTTCAGTCAAATCCCATGTCCAAAGCTGTATATTCTGAATGAAAACAGACATGTAACTGATTAATGTGAAAAAATAATGATGTTATACTGTGGTTTACTCTATTGGCTAGCGTGATTTGCAACTGGTGCTTATCGTATGATCACTTGTGCATCTGGCAATGTGCTTCCTTTCCGCAAGTTGGTGGCACATGATTGGAAGAAGCATGTAAGCCAAGCGTGATTGTGTTTGGATTAAATCAGATCTTTGATCTAGGGCGTCCTCTGCAGAGAAAGACAATCAATAGAGCGTAACAATTGCCACCTGACGTTTTACAAAGTGCCATCCCGTCATTTGCCTTGAGTGACTCAGGGAATAAAACAATTATTCTTATTCTTATCCTTCTAGGACAAACTGTGATTACGTCTGTGTACATAAAACACGTCTAAATGTGTCTTTATTTTAGATAACCCACTTTGACATGGGGAGCTTTAAGTACTTGAATGATTTTGATGGACTTACAGAACGGTGAGCGCCTCCGGGTTTAGCGTTGTCGGCTCCCATCACTGATATCCAGGTTCGATTCTTGGCACTGGAAAACAACGCAGCTTCTTGGGGATAACTGAGAAGATATGGGTTTGATTCCCACTTTAACAATTCTAGAACTGGCTTTCTATGATTTTCCACTTTGCCGTGCCAAATATCGAAATGGTTCCTAACTTACAACTGCTACTTTACAAATTTAATTACAAATACCAACATTACTATGGACAACATAATTATCAGACATATTCTACAAACATGCGACTGTTGACCTCGAAGTGCAAGATCCTAAATGAAAGAATATCAACACCAACAATATTCTAGAGATAGTGATTGTCGTTGCCTGATTCAGGGGCTGCGACATTGTGGTCTTAGGCTATAGCCCCGTGTTAGTTCGTTCGTTATTGGAGTTTAAAGGGGCGGAACAGCGAGGTCATCTGCCCTTTCAACACGGATTAAATTATACAAATTTATGATAAATTAAAATTTAGAGGCAAAAAAGAATTTAATAAAATTAAATAAAACTAATACAGTACCGGTAGTCTAATAATTATAATAATAAAAAATTTAGGGAAAAACAAAAATTCAGCATTCAAAAAAGAACAAGTCTTTGAGTAAACGTAGACCTACACTAAGACCATTTAGATTGCTGGCCCTATCCCACTCTCACTTATAAAGCGGATAACGAGAACAACAGCCATCAAGCCATTGGCTAATATAATTTTGAGTAACATAGCCACGTGTGTTTGTGTGTGTGTGTTTAATTGGTGTGATAACCTGTGTTATTGCGACAGCTATACTAGTGTGTGCATTTGTAAATTGGGGATAGGTTTGGGAAGGAGATGGCCGTGACCTAAATTTAGCAACCAGAAGGGGGAAGAGAGAATTTTTTTGGTCGACATTCCATCCAAACCAGCAACACCGTTGCATTTCAGTTTCCAAATTGCTTCGTTTACTTCCAATTCTGTTTTTTTTTTTTAGTCAATTTACCCTCTAGGTTGGTGGTTCCCACGGACTCAGCGAGGGAACTCACCACTACCGCCGCTACGGGCAGTGTCCTGGAGCTTGGAACATCTGGTCGGGATGGATACAACTGGGGAGGTGTGATCAGCACTTCGCCCAGGCGGCCTCACCTGCAAAGCGAACAGGGGCCTCATGAGGAATGGGAAGGGATGGAAGATTGGGATGAATAGGCGAGGAAGAGGGAAGGAGGCGGCCGTGGCCTTACAGTAAGTACCATCCCGGCATTTGCCCGAAGACGAAGTGGGAAACCACGGAAAACCACTTCGAGGATGGCTGAGGTGGGAATCGAACCCCCTCTACTCATTTGGACCACCCGAGGCTGAGTAGACCCCGTTCCAGTCCTCATACCACTTTTCAAATTTCGTGGCCAGGCCGGGAATCGAACCCAGGACCTCCGGGGCGGCAACTAAGCATGCTGACCGCTACGCTACGGAGGCGACGGGAAGAGAGAAACCACGCAAAACTACATCCGGGATGGCTGAGTTGGAAATCGAACCCTGTTCTTCTCAGTTTTGCCTCACGAGGCTGACTGTACTCCGTTGGAGCCCTCAGACCAGAATTAAAATTTCTTGGCAGATCCAGGAATGGAACACAGTCCTCCAAGGCGATAGCCAAGATCGCTGGCTACTACACCACAATATGGTCATTCTAGAAATAGAACTATGTTCAGCAACAATATGCATTGGATGCTAATGAATCTTCATTTTGAGAAATGAATTGATCATGAGTACTGTGTTGTATCGAAGTTTTACCGACATGCGGTAGCTAAGCTCGCTAATGCTCAGCGCTAGACCATGGGACCAAGCTATCTGTGGACCCGGTAGACGTGGGTTCGAGCCCCACTCTCAGCCGTCCTTAAAATGGTTTTCCGTGGTTTCCCATTTTCAACTCCAGGCAAATGTTGGTACGGTACGTTCTGACAGGCCAGGGCCACTTCCTTCCAAAACCTTGTCCAGCCTCATTCATCTTCATTCATTACATCTTTCATTAACTGCTCTCATGAGTTTGGCGTATGGAAGGGCATCCGACCCTAAAAGCAACCCACCATGTAGACTTTCACCGCATCTCATCCCTGTCCACGTCCTGCTTCGGGGATACATGGTTAGCGTGCTAGGAGTTGGCCCAAAGTACTCCGGGTTCGATTCCCGACCGAGCCACCAGGGATTTTAATCTCCTGGGGTTAATTCCCGTGGCTCGGGGACTGGGTGTATGTGTCGTCTTTATCATCACTTCATCGCCATTACGACAAATAGAAAGACCTGCACTAGGCCTCTCAGGAGGCCACACGATCCTTACATTCCTAACTCCGTTGAAAAGAAAACGGGAATAGAAACGGGTAGACAGACATACATATAAAATACTGTGATGTTTCGAATTTTTACAGACAGTGGCCGTCCTTGTAATTATTTCTTGTGGTACTACATTTTCAACTTCAGGCAAATGCTGGGACGGTACTTTAGGCTTCCTCACACATCCTTGTCCAGTCTCATTCATCGTTATTCATTTCATCTCTCATTAACGCCTCTCGTTAGGTTGGCGTCAGGAAGAGGATCCGGCCTTAAAAACTACCCACCTCGTAGACTTTCCCCGCATCTCATCCACGACCCCGTTGAAAAACAATAATAATACTGGGTTGACATAGGCTACACATAGAATACTGTGTTCTATCGAAGTTTCTCGGAGTGTTTGTAATGTGTAATGTAAAACGGAACAAAGGAATCGTGTCCGTTTCCTTTTACTGAGACAACACAGAAAGTAATATAACGCCAGTGTTTCCTGCGTTTTGTCTGTTTTCTATCGAGAACAAAATAATGGCATGTTTCTTGTGTCGCAGTTCTTCATATTCTGGAGAGCCATCTCAACTCGTGTCTGTTACTTGACACTTCAGACAGCGTCTTGGTAAAACACAATGACTTTAAGAGTTCTTTTGTAAAGCAATCCATAACTTGGCTTTCAGAACAAGTTTCCAACAAATGACACCTGTTTAACAGCCCACTCTCATCTTGACAAAGTTTTATAAATTGAAACTTTCCAGTTCTTACGAAATGTTGAAGCGGGGGCATTTATAATTATTATAATTATTATTAGTAGTAGTAAAATTAACAAGGATATGTTTAAGGGCTGGGGTTTCGTCTGTGATTAGGGGCAGATGATCTCGCTGTTCCACCCCTTAAAACAGCAACTTACTAACTAACTAACTAACTCACTAACTAACTGACAAACGGGACAGATGACCTCCCAGTTCCGCCCCTTAAAAAGACAACAGCTATTTAACTATTTAACTCAAGTGTGATTTGCGTGGACGAAGAAAACCAACATGCATAACTGGTGGTTACCATGGCAAAAAATGTTCGTCATAGCGTGGACAAAGAAACCCGACATGCATATTTGGTGGTTACCATGGCAACAAATGTTTGCCATCTAGTCCTTTGCATTCTAATTCAGTAGAGACATCTAGCCTATATGTTGCTGTGGGAACATCTTACTGATTTTTATTGAAGAGAGAGTACGACCTTGTAGTGTTGGGCTTAATGCCCCTTAAGTTAGTAAAGATCGTTCAAAATCTCGCTTTTTGATGTGTAGCATCTTTCCGCTCGGTTGCTGGATAGTTTTGTGGGAGTGATTTTGAAAATTGGGGACGGAAGTGGATCGGAACGATCGAGCTGGCAGAGGTGGATCAAACGGATGAATGCACTGCCCGCTCGATCGATCAAACGGAAGTGTACTAGCTGGCAGTGGTGGACAACGGAAGTATGCACTGCCCGCCCGCTCGATCGATCAAACGGAAGTGTACTAGCTGGCAGTGGTGGACAACGGAAGTATGCACTGCCCGCTCGATCGATCGAATGGAAGTGTGCCCTAGCTGGCAGTGGTGGATCGAACGGAAGTATAAGACGTACTGCCAACTCGATCGATCGATCCAGCTGGCACTGGTAAGAGAAACAATCAGCGCGCGGTGTCGAAAATTGATACCATGAAGCACTCTCGGCCATGTGGAATGTATATGACATACTGAACGGAAAACGCTTATGCGAACTCTGGTGACAAGTGATTTAAACAAATGACATGGTACATGTTCGAAGTCTTCGTATCAGTATTTAAATGGTAAAATGCCTTAATATAAAAACATTGTAAGTAGTCGGCATTGCATTGGCATAAGGCATTTTAAACTCAATGTCACTGAGGAACATTATCGAAACAAGCAAAATATAAATGAAACTTAATTCCGTAATGCAGTATTATTGGAACGTGGAAATAAGTGACCATCTTGTGTACAATATTTGCGTAGTCGAAATAGCCGTAGGGTTATTGCGTATGACTGTGAATCTAGAGATCTTGGGTTCGAATCCTGGGCGGGGTAGATATTTTTGCTACCAGATTATCATTTTAAACGATATTTATCATATCAATATGACTCATTTTAACAGAATCCATATGAAATTACGTGTTGATCTGTGAATCAAGAGGACCTGTTTATAAGGAATTTAAGGTTATGAGTGGTGTCGCGTCTATTAATCTAGTTGATCCATATCGTATTCTTTATTTAGCTTAGTGCTGGTGGAAGCTTCAAATCATCTAATAAAATGAGTTCCGTATTATTGTAATCTTTCAATTCTAGCCACAAGATGGCTTCACCCAGAGAAGCCATTTGTAACCTTGAAGTTACAAAAATTAAATAAAAATGAATATTCTGCCTCATAAATGGCCTTTCTTTAAAATATAAGCAACTGACATAATTAGTACTGTAATTGAACAAATCCACCTTTTTGAAACTCTTCTTATCTCCGGGCGTGTGCAGATATTCTGAAAGGACTGGCTCGTACATAGGCCTTACCAAAACCTCCTATAAATTAATAAAGGCGAAGGAAGGTTTACATGCATCTAACTAAAAAGAAACTATCCAATTTAAATCTACTTTATATTCTGAAGCTGCATGCAAGAAATTGATAAATATAATAAAAAGAGTGACACACAAGAAATGCAATTAAAAATATATAATATAATAATAATAATATTTAGGCCTTTAAAGATTTCTTAGTTTGTTTTCACATTACCGGTAATGCCGTCGTCTGCCGTATATTTATAGTTTCGTCACCACTTTGAAGCTGGTCAGCCATGCCATTATGGTTTACCGCCATGAAGGTCTTCTTCAACTTAGCACAGTTATAAGGCCTACTGTGATTGTGGCATAACAGCCAGAACCCAATCACCCTCCGTCGAAACACGTAGCACTCCTCAAGAGAGACGGCACACTACACACCCTGTCATCTCAAAGTCTAGCGAGACAATCACCCACTAGTCCTCTCAGGTAGCTTGCTACCGCACCTCTCTAAATGCCCCAGCACGTCCGTCAAGCCACACCTCAGACCTGGGAGCTTCCCAGAATTGCTATTGTCATACGCCTGTTTGTCCAGGCGACTCATAGCAAGCCCCCTTGCTCGGCTGTCGACACACCCTGTTCCACGCCTAAGGGCTTCTTCCCGTCTCGTCTACATCCAGTAGTTCATACAAGGCCATATTCTTTACAGCACAAGTGAGCTCGTTTGTCATAGTTCTAGCCCTTTGGATAGGTAGCACCACTTGCAAGAGCACCTACTCTATCTCGTGACCAGCGACAGAATATATCTCACCAACAAGTGACAGGCAATTACGTCCCACACCATTCTCCGTACTTAAATATACCAAAACTGTACAAACGAAATATACTATATTCTTTATAACATAGAATCAAAGCAGGCTCCAGAATCTCGTCAATAGTGACCTAAAATACATTGAATAATTAATAATAAAAAGTATTCGTATATGATAATAGTAATAATAATAATAATGACACTGCGTCTACTGCAGACGTGTCCAATGCAATTGAACACGTTGCCAACACGATAACATGATATAAAGAAATAATAAACCCACTAGCCTACATTAAAACTGTCATGGGGGACTCATAAAATATAGGTTACAGAACGCCCCCTTGCTTTTCATTCATTTGGTCCTATACCATAGAATAAAAAGCAATCCTTTTAGGCATGACTTCCCTTCCAAAATCCTAACTCCTTCTTTCCACAAATATATACACAACCAACAGGGCTACTAGGATACGTACATCCTCAGATTCGAAATATTGTAAATCCCTAGCACCCTTCCGTCCTTTGTAAGGAGCTCGTACGCACATGCCCCTAATTTCCGTGCAATTTCATACGGTCCTTCATACAAATGAAAAAATTTACTCACCAATTTCTGGTCTGCGGACGAGACATGAGGCACCCTCAAAAGCACAAGGTCACCTACATCTAACTTATCTCCTGCCCGCTTCCCTTGCTGCTTCTGCCGTTTCTTACTGGCCTTACATAAATGTTCCCCAGCTAACCTGATACTTAAATCTCTGGGTACGGCCTCCCCTGTCCTCAAACCCAAAATCATGGCAAGTTCGCTGACAGGCTTCCTGCCCAGCTGGACTTCTATGGGAGTGCGACCCGTGCTCTCGTGTTTAGTTACATTGAGCCAACGCTCAACGTCCTCAAGCATCGAAAACCAGGCATTATGTCGCTCACTCACATAAGTCCTAAACATGCGCCCTAGTTCTCTCATTACTCTCTCAGACATGTTTCCTTGGGGATACCTAATAGAGGAATACGTATACTGTATTCCCAGTTCACTCAACTTGGTCCTCCATATCTTCGAGGTGAACTGAGAACCGTGGTCTGAGAGTATTCGGAGTGGCTTACCAAACTCCGGAACATATTTCCCCAGTATGCAATTTACACAACCCCTCCCCGTGGCCTGTCTTAGGGGATAGAGCCTAACATACTTAGAAAAGGCATCAACAACGACAAACACATATTGGTAGCCATACTGAGACTTCACCAACGGCCCATAGAGGTCAACACACACCAACTCACCTGGTTTCTGAGTTAAAACAGCCTGCCTTGGCCCTTCTAAATACCTTGTGGGGTGCTTGCACTTCTGACACAACTCACATGTTGCTAGGGTTTTTCTGACTTCCCTGCCCGTGTTTTTCCAGAAGAAGTTCTCCTGAATAGCACCCAACACCTCTGCACCATAGTGGCCTAACTCCTCATGATAAAACCAGATAATATCATACCTCAAAGACTTAGGAACCCACACGCACCATCTCTCGCCAAAGCATTTCCTAGTTAGCAAGTCGTTAAAAAGCCTGAATTCCTTATTACCCCTCTTAGCAATGCTCATATGTTCCATTTCCTCGAGTTCCCGATAAATATCCTGAATCTCCTCGTCCTTGCATTGTTCCTCTCTCATTTTTTTCCAACTTTAACCTCTCCCTGTCCCTATCTGAAATCCTAGTTACACAGACCAAAATTCCTTCCTCTCTCCTAGCTTCAACTCCCTCCCCAGCAATTTCCGGGTGGCGACTCACAAAATCCGCGAATTCGTTTTCTGACCCTTTTACATGAAATATATCAAAATCGTACTCTTGGATCGCCAATATCCACCTAGAAAGCCGGTTCGAGGTTATCCTACATGTCCTAAGAAACGTAAGTGCGTTATGGTCGGTATAGATTAGGAATTTCCGGCCAAGCACATAGGTCCGGAACTTGCCCAGCGAATACACAATGGCTAGCAATTCCTTCTCACTAGTAGTGTATTTTTTCTCCGCGGAATTTAGACCTCTACTAGCGAGTGACACGATGCCTAGATTACCATCCCCATCCTTTTGACAAAGCACCCCTGCTAAACCTAAGTCGCTAGCATCTGTCATCACTATATACTGACTATCCTGCCCGGGGTACCTAAGTGTGACAGCATCCCTAAAACCCTCTTTAAGTTTGATGAATGCCTCATCGTGTTCCTTTTCCCAAACCCACTTAGAATTCTGTTTAAGTAACCCGCTAAATGGCCCGCACAGCTGCGAATACCGCAGTACAAACCTCCTGAAATAATTACATACCCCCAGAAAAGAGCGAAGTTGTTTGACGTTACGTGGTGTCCGAGTGTTGATTATGTTGTCTAATTTCGACCCTTCTGGCGTAACCCCCTGTGGTGTAATAGTGTGGCCTAAAAACGTGATCTGTTGTGCACTAAAGGTCGCCTTCTTAAGTTTCACCGTGAACCCGGCCCGATGCAACTTCCCCAAGACGATTCTAAGGTGTTCCATGTGTTCCCCAAATGTACGTGATGCGATGACTAAGTCATCGATGTAACTGGCTGTGAAATCCCCTGTGTCGTGCCCAGAGCGATGTTAAGTGCGCGAATGAGCCCAGCTGACGATGTTTTCATACCAAAAGGAATCCGTGTAAATTGTAACAGCTGGTTTTTGTAACAAAAAGCCGTGAATTGCCTATCCTCCTTCCGTAAGGGTACCTGCCAAAAACTAGCACTCAAATCTAATGTGGACAGCCATTCTTTACCCCCAAATCTCTGAACTAAATCCTCAGTAGTTTCCGGTCGCTGATGATCCGGCGCAATGCGTTTATTAGCTTGTCTTGCATCCAAACATAGCCTAACTGACCCATCCTTCTTAATCACTACTACCAACGGATTGACATACTGGCTCCTACTGAATTCGATCACCTCATCGTTTAGCATCTGCGAAATGACATCATCTACTGCTTTGACATGGGCGTGTGGTATCGGGTATCTAACACCATTAAAACTAGACCTATCGGTGATCTCGAAACTATGCTCGTAAACATGTGTCCTACCAGGTTTGTCAGAGAACACCTCACTGTGCTCTCTCAAGACTTCTAACAACTGAGCCTTCTGCTCTACCTCCAACATGGTATCTTCCACAACACTTGAAAATTCGCCTTCACGCTCCTCTTCCACTACCACACTACAATTTGAATATCCTCTGATACCATGTCGCTACTAACCTCACTGACTTCTTCCTCTTCATTTAAAACCTGGACACACACTGATATACTCACAAAGGTTCCCGAGTCCACCTGATAACTCAGACTAATCGTATCAAAATTCTCACCCCACTTGAATCTCACCTTAGATTCGCCATAATCAAGCTTACACATCTGACTGCTTAGCCAATCCGCACCCAATATGACAGGATACACTAAATTCGCGACCACTAGAAAACTCTGACGACCACATTTCTCATCAATGTACATAGGTGCGACAACCTGTCTACGCACTCTCTGTGACTTAGTCCCAACAGCAGACAATATAAATATATTGGACACAGGAATCTCCTCTATGGCTTCTCCTTTACTCTTAACCTCATCATAAAAGCCTGCCTTAATGCAAGAACACATGCTCCCTGAGTCCAATAAGGCATCGACGACTTGACCCCATATCTTCACCTTAATCACAGGACTGATCAACGTAGGCTCACATCTCTCCTGTGTAACCTCAACCTGGTCATCTAACAATTCCTTTCTAACATCAAGGTCGTATTCTATCTTCTTCAACACATGAACTGGAATACTGGGATGGGACCCTCTATCTGACCATCTTAAAGAGCCCTGTTCCCGTTTAAATTACTCGGCTGAGCTGGCTGTCTCTCTTCTACACGCCCCCTATTCTCTAACTGCCTTTGTTCCCCAGGTCCCCGATTTTCTGCCTGCCTCTGTTCTCCGCGCCCCCTATTCCGAAAATTCCCTTGGTCATCCCTATCCCTATTTACAAAATTTCCTCTATCATTCCTCACAAAGTTACCTGGCCTATCAATATTCCTACGCTCATAATGCCTATTCCCTTCCTCCTGATACCCTGGATCGTAATTTCCTTCCCTTCCCTGTTCTTGCCTTTTGCCTCCCATTCTACCCAAAGTATCAAACCTTTCTAACACACGTTCCATGTCCTTAATCGTAATTACATCCTGCATGACTACGGCCATCTTCACCTCATCAGAAAAATGACGGGCCATACGCTTAACAATATCACCTTCAGAAGAACTAGTGTCTAAATTCTGACTGATAAGGACATGTGTGAGGAAATACTCCGTCATGCTCACCCCCTGATTCGACTGATACCTCCCAAAAGAAATCTTGTCTCTTTCTCTTCCTTTAGTCTGTTCGTTCCAGAACTTTCCCTCAAACTTCTGCCTAAAATCTTCTAACCCCTGAAAACCTCCCCTAAAAACTTGATACCAAGATTTAGCCTCCCCCACAAAAGCTAATGATATGATTTCCTCAACAATATCCCAGTCTAAAGTCCCATCTTCTAACCCTTTCGAAAACCTCTTCTGAACAACTTTAACAAACTCCATAGGGTTAAACTGCCTTCCACTAAATTTAGGCAAGTCAGATTCCCTATAGAAGTTACTATGTCCTACAGAGTGATTACAATTTTCCTTATTTGACTTGGCCGGATTCAGCTCTCTTCTTAATTTCAAATTTTCGCTCTCATTAAAGGATTTCAGTTCACTAATCTCCTTTTTTACGCTCTTATCTACCATCGTTACTCTGGCTGAAGACACCGCTAGCTCCTGTTCCAAAAACACCTGCTTATTTCTAATCTCAGTTATATCCTTCATCGCTTCCTCTACAACTATCAACCTCTCACCAACTTCTTTCTTGAAAATGGCTACCTCATTACTCACCTCGCCTATCTGCTTATCAACAGTATCCATAATGCCCTGACTCTATAAGCTCATCTTCTCCTCAACTTGCTCGAATCTTTTATCTACCATCTCAATTCTACTGGCAATTTCCTGACGAATTTCCTTATAGCCTTTACTCATACCTTCTACAATCTTATTAATTTTGCTCTCTAAATCCGTACTTTGAATGTCTATCTTAGTACTAAATTCACTGCTTTGATTATTAATTTGAGTACTTAAATCACTACTCTGAGTATCCATTTTATTACTTAAATCACTTAGTTTACTACTGAATTTAGACATCATCTGCTCCATTAACTTGATCATCTGTGAGTTTTCCCCCAGCCCTACATTTTCCTCGTCACTATTCACTCCCATTCCTAACTTCTTGCTAGTTGCAACATCATCTTTCTCGGCCCCCTCACGTCCCTCCAACGTACCAGAAATCACATCCTTATCTGCCATTTTACTAAGAACTACTCTCGAATTTGTGGAATCTGACCGCTTATTGGTCTGCCTGTTTGACTGACTCCTGCCTCTTCTAGAATGACCAAGAGTGCTTCTGTCAACACTTCTAGATCTCAACTTTAATAAATCAGGCTCACTCTTATTACTTAGCATACCCTCCAAAATCACTGAACATATATACCCTTCCTAAAATGCCCGATCAGATTTCACAAATTACCTGTGCGTACTGCCATACTATGCACCAGCCAGCCTTATTCACACTCCATAGTTGGGCGCCATTTGTAATCTTTCAATTCTAGCCACAAGATGGCTTCACCCAGAGAAGCCATTTGTAACCTTGAAGTTACAAAAATTAAATAAAAATGAATATTCTGCCTCATAAATGGCCTTTCTTTAAAATATAAGCAACTGACATAATTAGTACTGTAATTGAACAAATCCACCTTTTTGAAACTCTTCTTATCTCCGGGCGTGTGCAGATATTCTGAAAGGACTGGCTCGTACATAGGCCTTACCAAAACCTCCTATAAATTAATAAAGGCGAAGGAAGGTTTACATGCATCTAACTAAAAAGAAACTATCCAATTTAAATCTACTTTATATTCTGAAGCTGCATGCAAGAAATTGATAAATATAATAAAAAGAGTGACACACAAGAAATGCAATTAAAAATATATAATATAATAATAATAATATTTAGGCCTTTAAAGATTTCTTAGTTTGTTTTCACATTACCGGTAATGCCGTCGTCTGCCGTATATTTCTAGTTTCGTCACCACTTTGAAGCTGGTCAGCCATGCCATTATGGTTTACCGCCATGAAGGTCTTCTTCAACTTAGCACAGTTATTAGGCCTACTGTGATTGTGGCATAACAGCCAGAACCCAATCACCCTCCGTCGAAACACGTAGCACTCCTCAAGAGAGACGGCACACTACACACCCTGTCATCTCAAAGTCTAGCGAGACAATCACCCACTAGTCCTCTCAGGTAGCTTGCTACCGCACCTCTCTAAATGCCCCAGCACGTCCGTCAAGCCACACCTCAGACCTGGGAGCTTCCCAGAATTGCTATTGTCATACGCCTGTTTGTCCAGGCGACTCATAGCAAGCCCCCTTGCTCGGCTGTCGACACACCCTGTTCCACGCCTAAGGGCTTCTTCCCGTCTCGTCTACATCCAGTAGTTCATACAAGGCCATATTCTTTACAGCACAAGTGAGCTCGTTTGTCATAGTTCTAGCCCTTTGGATAGGTAGCACCACTTGCAAGAGCACCTACTCTATCTCGTGACCAGCGACAGAATATATCTCACCAACAAGTGACAGGCAATTACGTCCCCCACCATTCTCCGTACTTAAATATACCAAAACTGTACAAACGAAATATACTATATTCTTTATAACATAGAATCAAAGCAGGCTCCAGAATCTCGTCAATAGTGACCTAAAATACATTGAATAATTAATAATAAAAAGTATTCGTATATGATAATAGTAATAATAATAATAATGACACTGCGTCTACTGCAGACGTGTCCAATGCAATTGAACACGTTGCCAACACGATAACATGATATAAAGAAATAATAAACCCACTAGCCTACATTAAAACTGTCATGGGGGACTCATAAAATATAGGTTACATTATAAACTACAATATCTGTAAAACACTCCCTTTTACAATAGATTAATATTTGTGCCAATAATACTATAAAATACCGGTGTATCAACAATTTCACGTGAGATTTCTTCTATGTCAGATGTTACACATCATATGCGACTACTGTAAGGCTCGTAATTTTTTCTTTTCTTCAAGCATCCCCTAGTATAATATTGATTTAAAAAGTCAGTGCTACCTACATAAAATTTTATCATAAGAAAACAGTTACTACATTCAAGTTTCCTCAAGAGTGTTATTTGACGCATTCAAGTGATGTACGCCTATACTGTTACCAAGACAACATGGCTCCCAAAATGTGCCATAACTATGAATTACATCAAATGTAGCCTCATAGTAATAATACAGTAATAATAATAATAATAATAATAATAATAATAATAATAATAATAATAATAATAATAATAATAATAATAATATCGTATGGCCTCGGGTGCCTGGTGCAAGCTTTGTTAATTGACACCCAGAGGGTAGCTTGCATGTTGAATTGCGTCGTTCCTTTGAACGCTATGAAAATCAAGGAGGTTAGATATCTAAACTCCTTGACACTACAGCGCTTTCAAGGAGAGAATGGAGGAACTTTGTGTTGGCGGAAAATCCCGACATTAATTTTGCCATTGAACACGGCCTACTGAATTCAAAAATCACTTACCATGGCCAGGGGCGAACCTGCAATTTTGGTTTTTTTTTTTTTTTTTAGCGTATGGCTTTTAGTGCCGGGAGTGTCCTAGGAAATGTTCGGCTCGCCAGTTTCGTAGCCGCTTCGAGACGGACACCCAATGGGTGAGCTACAAGTACCGTTGGGGAGGAAAGTTGGAAGGGAGGGTCGAGGAGTTGGAAGGTAGCGGCTGTGGCCTATAGTTAGGGACCAACCCCGGCATTTGCCTGGAAGGAAGATGGGAAACCACAGAAGACCATCTTCAAGGTTGCCGGCGGGGGGATTCGAACCTCCTCGCCTCCCGGATGTGAGCGACTGCCAACAGTCATGCCGCAACGACCTCGGCTAACTCACTTTGGGGTTGGTAGTCCGACACTATAACCACTCACCCACCGTGGCAAGTAATAATAATAATAATAAGTAATAATAATAATAATGAAGCCTCCGTGGCTTAGGTGGCAGCACGCCAGCCACTCACCGCTGGGTCCGTGGTTCAAATCCCGGTCACTCCATGTGAGATCTGTGCTGGACAAAACGGAGGCAGACAGGTTTTTCTCCGGGTACTCCGGTTTTCCCAGTCAAAAATTTCATTCCAGCAACACTCTCCACTATCATTTCATTTCATCTGTCATTCATTTATCATTGCCCCAGAGGAGTGCGTCAGGCCTCGGCAGCCGGCACAGTTCATATCCTCGCCGCTAGATGGGGGCTTCATTCATTCCATTCCTGACCCGGTCGGAGACTGGAAGCAGGCTGTGGATTTTCATTTTCAATAATAATAATAATAATAATAATAATAATAATAACATATTTATTTGGTAAAAACGAAACGATGGTACATGGAGAAATAGGTGAAATGAGGATCTATATAGACAGGCAGAGAAGATCATGGACAACATGAGGAAGAGGAGACTGAAGTTTTATGGACGCCTCATAAGAATGGATGAGAATCGAATAACGAAAAGAATCTTTAATTTCATCACCAAGCTAAAGGCGACTACAATGTGGGTAGAAGAAACGAGAAAAGACATGGAGGAAGTTGGCGTACTGTACATCCAAAAGACATCTGGAATCTGTTTCGAGCTAAAATTGATAACTTCAAGGGGTTCAAGGAAAGACCCAGTAGAACGACTAAGAACACCTGGTCAGAGAAAAGGAGGAGGAGGAACCACAGCGAAAGGATGAAGAAATTCAAATGGGTTCTTTGACATGCCAACATCGTATGTCATGTGTGTCGTAATTTTTGCCGCCTTTCAAAAAATCACTTACCACGGCCAGGAGCGAACCTGCAAGTTTGGGGTTAGTAGACCGACACGTTAACCACTCATCCACCGTGGCAAGATGTCAATAAGGGTACAAATCCTTGAGTGAATTTCAAAAATTCTTGAGGGAAACTGAATTTTTCACACTGCTTTATTAAGTTACTGGTAATAATTATTACAATAAAAACAGTTCTGTTTTGGAACTTGGTCAATAAATATTATGAAAAATACAATCTATCATTTTCGAATTCAGTCACTTTATTTATTAATTGCCGAAAAATTCAGGGTTTTTTTTCGAGAATAACGACAAAAAAAGATGCTAAATTTACGAGTCATAGATTATTTGCGATGTTCCGTGGTTGAAGTGTAATTTTATGATATAAAAAACATGTTCTTAACCAATGTTTATTTACTTTAATTTTCTTCGTGATTTTGGGAGACGTGAATTTTGACTGTCTCTAGGAATGAGATATAAAAAATATTTCGAGAGCTAAAAGTCCGTAGATTATTACAGAGCAAAAACAAAATTTCAAAATGACTATAGATTTTTGGTATTTGGGAGTCCCTTATGTCGTCGGATTTTTAAGAGCGTTAAAATCCTTCAGTATGCCTGCCTTCGGAGGGACTGTAAAGCAAGCAGGCCCATGTCATACATTTATGGCATGTAAAAGAACCTACCATTACAATAGGTAGTGAGTAGCCAAATTTGTAGGAAATATTTAGTTGTTTTGAAACGCTCTATCAAGTTCTAACGTTCACCGCTAGGTGTCAGTGACAGTGGCATCTCGTAGCCAAAGTTGGATTTACTTGAAAATGAACTTTATGGGAGCCCACGGGAGTTCAATTAAAATACCTTTTATGGCAATTCATATATAGCAATTAAGAGTAAAGGCATTTTCTAAGAACCGTAAGAATCTTTGACTCCAATTTCTTGCTAAAATGTTTTTCTAGATATGAAATTTCCCTTTCTATAATGAACTTTTCAAAATACAACGCTGAAATGTGTAGATGCAATTCCTCCTTATGGGTTATACGAGTATTTTAGCTCGTTCGTTTTCAAAATTTACTTTAGTTCAATTTTGTCAGATGGAAATAAAGTGCTGTTAATATTACACAAGTATAAAAACAACTCATGAAAATTCAAAAATATATTTATTTTCAAAAGGCCTGCGTCGGAGTATGGAGAGAGAGTCTCGGAGAAGCTATCTGAAAAAAAAAATGATTGGTTCCTGTTAGTAGTCTCTAAGAGAAATGTTGGATTATAGCGTGGGCAATATAGGATATTCCAGGGTCCCTTAACACGCACTGCTATGCTCTTGAATGATTATTGTTTTAGGCCACGGTGGGTGAGTGGTTAACGTGTCGGTCTACCATCCCCAAGCTTGCAAGTTCACTCCTGGCCATGGTAAATGATTTCCTAAGGCGACAAAAATCACGACCTGCATGTCATACGTTGTTGGCATGTTAAGGAACCCATTTGAATTCAGTAGGCTGTGTTCGTAATGGCAAAATTATTAATCTCGGGATTTTCCATCAACACAAAAAATCCTCCTTTCTCTACTAGAAAGTGCTGTAGTGTCAAGGTGCTTAGATATCTAACCTCCTTGACTTTTATAGCGCTCCAAGGAACAACAAAATTTGACATGCAAGATTCCCTCTGGGCGTCAATTAACAAAGCTTGCACCCGGCACCCGAGGGCACACGATATTATTATTATTATTATTATTTATATTATTGAAGTAAGCGACAGGACATCCACCAATGGGTAGAGATTATGTTCATCATGTTGTCGATTAACTGTTGCTTCTTCAGACCCTTGGTTTTAAGGTTTCTTAAAATTGTTGGTTTCGTTGAGGTCGAGGATCTTTTAGTTGCCGTAGCAAATCTCCATGAAGTTAAGTTTACACAAGGCCAGAGAATCTGTACGCAACTCCCGTTAGATGAAGAAGGACGTGTGCCTCGTGACGGATTATATTAAACGCGTTGATAGCCATGTCATGAGTCTCACTAGGAATTGCATTGTGGTTTTTCACACCTTTCACTAACAAACTATTTCCAACTCCTTGGAAGCTTTGAAGGGAATACTAACACATACTTTCCTCAACGTCTTGTTGGAGTTTCAAATCAGGAATAGAATAAAAATGTTGGTTGGTTCCTTAGTTTAGGGGCTGTGACAACGCGGTCATGTAGCTCAGTGTACTTTGGGTGTGTGTAAGAATTTGTCTGATAACCGGTGTTAATTGTGATTGCTGTGTTAGTGTGTGTTATCTGTGATTCAGGTAGAAGGACTGCAGACAATCAATTTTTTCAAGTAGTTGCTACTATTACTACCAAATGCTACCGTCCAAGACACCTAACTCCGGACGTGGCTACTAAATTCCATCGCAGTCAGCACCTGATGGTGAACGTTGGAACTAATATATTGTTAACAAACTAACCTACAAATTTTAGCTTCCACAAGTGTAGTTAGAGGAAGGTTCTTTTTCATGCCATAAATCTATGATATAGGACCGCCGGCTTTACTTACCCTCCAAAGGAAGGCATACTGAGGATTTTTAACGCTCTTAAAAAGTCCAATGACTTCGGCCGGGTTTGAACCCGGGAATGAAAATGTATAAGATCACTTCAATAGGCCAGATTTCATTGAACTCCAACGAACCGTCTAGGATTTCACCGCGTCTGTTTTAGGATTTCACCAAGTTAAGTGCTTCTGGAACATTCTGCCCCAGAAAAAAGTAAAATGTGCTTCAAATCGACAGTGTCAATGAAATACCTCGTATCCGACAATGTTCTTCGTTTCCATTATATTCCTTGTGATTGGGCACGCCTCCCACCGTATGTGGATGAGCCATGCAACAGAACGATTCACGTTGGGTTAATTTTCCTGTGGAGGGGCATAAAGAAATGAACTTTAAATAAAAAAATTCTGTAGACAAGTATATTTCCGTGTAGTCATGCACAAGTATGCTGAGATTGTTTAGGCGCATGAGCAAAATAAAGAATAATAACATTGAGCCTCCGTGGCGTAAGTGGCAGCACGTCAACCTCTCGCCGCTGGGTCCGTGGTTCAAATCCCGGTCACTCCTAGTGAGATTTGTGCTGGCCAAACCGAAGGTAGATGGGTTTTCCTCAGGGTACTCTGGTATCCCTGTCTCAAATTGCATTTCAGCCCCACTCTCCACTGTCATTTCATTTCATCTGTCATTCATGTAATCATTGACCCAGGGGAATGCGACAGGCTTCGGCAGTCGTCACAGTTCATATCCTCGCCGCTAGATGGGGGCTTCATTCATTCCATTGCCTGACCCGTTCGGTCGACTGGAAGCAGGCTGTCGATTTTCAGTAGTAACATTATCGTGTTGGAAGCCATTTTCTTTTCAATGTTGCCATAGTAATCGACATTAAATGTTTTTTCAGTCGGTCAACACGATTGCACCCAAATTGAAATGGGTAGTTCCAAAAACCTGAAAAAAGTTTACATGGGATTAATAAAACATAATGTTCAGTAAAGAACATATAGCCTACTTTCTCCTAAATGTATGAGTATAGTTATAACTCGTTGTTATTATCAAAGAGTATAATAGAACTATTCTTTGTTGAAGACCTTAGAAACGATTTACCTCTACCAAACGCCACAACCTAGATAAAAACTGCTACCATCATTGAAGAAAGAAAGAAAGAAAGATAAGAAGTATCTAAAGAATGTTATGGATCTGGAGACATAATCGACCGGACTGGCGGCGTGGCTCAGCGGTAACGTTCTCGCTTGCTGGACCGTATGTTTCAGGTTCGTATCCTGGCGCAGTCAGCTGGCATTTGAGGGTGCACAAATGCGAGGGAGCCGTGTTAGTAGATTTACTGGCACGTTAAAGATCCCCTTCGGGACAAAATTCTGGCACCCCGGCGTCTCTAAAAGCAACAGTAGTTAAAAGGGACGTAAAACCAATAACATTATTATTATTATTATTATTATTACATAATCGGCCTGACGCGGGCAACATCCAACTTTGAGTTGAGGCATGTCTTTACACGTCTGGCTGCGTATGACTTTCACAACCCTAATTGAATTAACAAATCTTTCCATGACCCTACAGAGACGTGTGTATACCAACTATGTGGATATTTTCGATTGCTATTTGGCTGAAATAGAAGTATTAATTAATATCCTGAACTAGCACCAACGATAGAGTTCAGATACTATGTGAAATCGTTTTGTTCTTTACTTCAATTAACATTTTCAAGTTACGAACAATAGGCTGTTACAAACCCTTTAAAATAGAAAGTAAAAATGTATCGTAGTATCATCTTGTCATTCTTCAAATTCGATGCGCATAGAATGCAAATGGTATAGTAATCAATGGAGCCCCACGTAGACTAGTCGTGATATCTAGTGGTGAAATATCTAACAATATAATCCTAACAGGGCGAGTGCATTCTAGCGGCCAGAAGAAGAAACTTTTCAATAAAATCTGGTCGGCGTGCAGTTACCTTTTTGGCAGCTAGATGTCTCGAGTAAATCTGCTGGCGAATTATGTTTTAATTAAATATATATTTTACACCATAATATGCACAATATAACGCTTAATTTTAAAACATATGAGTCATTACAAAACAATAAACATATAAAATTTCAAGCAAAAAAACTAGCTCTGATCGGGTTTGAACCATAGGCATTTGAGCGATAGGCTAACGCTCTACCACTGAGCTACTTGTGTCAACGAATATCGTTCTATATAAAATGACTTACATAGAACTTGTTAGCAAATAGTGATTTATACTAAACGATTTCATCACTGGAGTATATTATTTATATATAAAGCATTTCATACAAAGTTTATTTATTTTATATCAGTACGCTATATTGCATGCAATACTCAAATTAGTGAAATATAAGTCAGGCACAAGATATCCGCTGCCATCTTGTCTTATTACTAAATCAGCTCAGCTTTTTAAAATCACGTCTGCACTATAGTATTACAAAATAAACTTTTAATTTCGAACGTGCCTCTTCCTTTAGAACAGTTAAAACGATTCTCGGCTCGATAATCGGAACTGGTGGGTCCCATGATATGGATTATAAAGTTTGCATAATTCGCACGGCCGCCATCCTGAAATGGTATGGCGGACGACCTTGTAGTTTGGTCACAAGACGCATCCTATACGAAGGTATGTTGTTACCAAATTTGGTAGAGATCGGATGATTTGGTTAGTCGTTATTTGATTTTACGTTTTGAACGTTTGAGTGGCCGCCATTCAGTTTTAGTAAAGATGGCGGCGATATAAAACATGACACTGAGGTGTCCTTTGCTAGTGCTACCTTTGTACCAAATTTCGTTCAATTCGCATTCACCGTGTTCGAATTGACAGGGGGGGGACAGACATTCAGAGTACACACACACACAGACTCACACACACACATACACACACAGACAGACACACTTTTTTCGCCCTGTGTTGATCTCATAAGTCTACTTTCATTTTTTGCAAAAATCGAAAGTAGGCTAATACTTAGATGAACAGTTTCGATCGTCAAGCAACCATCATCAGATCCTTTACTCTTACTTGTTAGGCTATTAAAACTATGTCTACAAGTATGGGTGATGCTATTTACAATATATGTACTTATTTAGTTACATTAGTAATTAAATTAGCATAACCAGTCAAGATATGTTTGTTATACATGATTTTCTGTTAAATAATAATATCGTATGGCCTCGGGAGCCGGGTGAATTATTTGACACCCAGAGGGTAGCTTGCATGTCGAATTTCGTTGCTCCTTGAAGCACTATGAAAGTCAAGGAGGTTAGATATCTAAGCTCCTTGAACACTATAGCGCTTTCTAGTAGAGAAATGAGGAACTTTGTGTTGTCGGAAACTCCCGAGATTAATTTTGCCATTATGAACACGGCCTACTGAATTCAAATGGGTTCTTTGACATGCCAACATTGTATGACATGGTGTCGTAAATTTTGCCGCCTTTCAAAAATCACTTACCACGGCCAGGAGCGAACCTGCAAGCTTGGGGGTTAGTAGACCGACACGTTGACCACTCACCCACCGTGGCAAGCGATTTTCTGTTGAGATATTGATAGTGGTGATTGACCATCAAGCTTGTTGTTAAATGGTCAGGAAGTGTGGATTGTGAACTTCGTTGTTTGAGCGTTGTGTGGTCCATTCCCGCATTACTACCAACAACGGTGCCTGCAATGAATAGGCCTATTGAATATCCACAGCCTGCTTCCAGTCGACCGACCAGGTCAGGGATGGAATGAATGAAGACCCCATCTAGCGGCGAGAATATGAACTGTGCCGGCTGCCGAAGCCTGTCGCCACTCCTCTGAGGCAATGACTAAATGAATGACAGATGAAATGAAATAATAGTGGAGAGTGTAGCTGGAATGAAATTGTTGACAGGGAAAACCAGAGTACCCGTAGAAAAAAAGAGACAGACAGTCTGAAAGACTGGACTTTATATAATTTTAAATGCTACAAATGCTGTAAAATGCTAAGCAAAGACTCTTGACATGTTAGGTGATCAAGAAACAATCAGAACGATAGAAAGTTACAAGTCATCGCGGTGAAAGGAGGGAGCTGGCTGGATGACGTCACGCTCGCCCTGTGGTTGCCATCTCGTAACGCCAGAGCTCACCAGTTTTTTTTTTTTTTTTTTAGCGGATGGCTTTTAGTGCCGGGAGTGTCCGAGGACATATTCGGCTCGCCAGTTTTGTAGCTGCTTCGAGACGGACACCCAATGGGTGAGCTACAAGTACCGTTAAGGAGGGAAGTTGGAATGTAAGGACGAGGAGTTGGAAGGTAGCAGCTGTGGCCTATAGTTAGGGACCAACCCCGGCATTTGCCTGGAAGGAAGATGGGAAACCACAGAAGACCATCTTCAAGGTTGCCGGCGGGGGGATTCGAACCTCCTCGCCTCCCGGATGTGAGCGACTGCCATCAGTCATGCCGTAACCACCACGGCTAACTCACCAGCTCACCAGTGAACTCAGCACACATGCACCAAGCGGTACTATGATGTCACACACCTCAGTGCATTCTCGGTACATTTCTTGACGTCACTGTAACGTAACGACGAAGTCGACTAGATCATTTAAAATGATAAAACCTGTCTGCCTCCACTTTGGCCAGCACAAATCTCACATGGAGTGACCGGGATTTGAACCACAGACCCAGCGGTGAGAGGCCGGCGTGCTGCCGCCTAAGCCAAGGAGGCTTTGAATAGACCTAATAGTAATAATAATCCTTCAAAAACGGGGAAGCATTCTTCTTTAGTTTGTAATAACCGACGAGACGATCTGGAACACAGATATCAAATGGGCGGTCAGTGTATACATCATGTCTCACCTCGTTAGATAGTGCAGAGTAATGAAATTCATGGAAGTTATCTCAATAATAATGATGACAACAGAGAATGGAGCTCAAAGTACGCAGTACAAATGAATAGATGCCTCCTTTCAGCCCAAGGAAAGTTTGAAGGAGGCTCGGTCAGGAGTAGTTAGTGTCATCAAACTTTGGCCCGGGTTCTTTATATGAGAAATGTAATTGGAATTGCTTCCTGCTAGTTTTCTCTTTCACTTGGTTTTGGACTCCCGAGTGTCTCTAAGCCTTGTTGTCTTTGATCCTTTCATCTTCCTTAAAATCTTTAGCTTTTACTGTCTGAATTGAAAGATATCTATCATCCATTTCCAAACATCTCTCGATCACAGTTTTTCTTATCGAATGCAAACGAAGTCGGTTTCTTTATAGGCAGCAGATTCCCAACTTGCAAGTAGTTGGGAAGAGAATCAAACTTCAAATTGCATCTTTCTTCTCCTCTCCTTGGAACGCGAACTTGGCTATGTCATTCTATCCTAGAATCGATCTTGGCACATGTTAAGAATTCGTTTACACTTAGTTTGTAGAGATACTGACGTAACCACTTCTTTAGTCCCAGTTTATGAACGGCGTCTTCCTTATATGTAAATACTGCATTTGTATTTTGCTATTTTCTGCTGCGATATACGAGTATAACAGGCAAGACAATATCCTGTGGTCGGATTCATTCATCTAGCTCACTGATCCACAATAACAGAGTATGCTTACAGTAGGGTTACAGTGTGTCTACTCCTTGGTACACCAAAATACTGTGTGTTTATCCATTATCGTGTCTAGTAGTCATACAGAACAATTAAAATATTGCGTGGAAACAGACCACATTTTGCTCAAACAGCTAAGTGCACAATCTACAAAACTTGACTATTTAATAATAATCATATAATCACACTTAAGGCGGCTTCGGTGGCGTAGTTGATAGCATGCTGAGCTTCTATGCCCAAGATCACGGTCTAAAACCCGGCCGAAGACGTCAGATTTTTTAAGAGCGTTAAAAATCCCTCAGATGCCTTCCTTCGGAGAGGAAGTAAAGCCAGCCGTCCCACGTCATAGATTTATGGCATGGAAATGAACCTTCCAAAATCTACACTTGTGGAAGCTGAAATGTGTTGGTTGGTTTGATAACGCTATATTAGTTCCAAAATTTGTCGCCAGGTGCTGGCTGTGAAGGCATCTAGTAGCCAAGTCTGGTGTCGTGGACGGTAGCTTTTGGTAGCAAAAGTATGAACTACTTGAAAAATTGATCGTCTGCAGTCCTTCTACCTGAATTACAGATAACACACTCTAATACAGCCATCACAATTAACACCGGTTATCAGACAATTTCTACACACGCCCAAAGTACTCGGGGCTACACGACCACGTTGTCGCAGCCCCTAAACTGAGGAACCACCCATTCACACTTAACATGCAAACTTGAAGGTCAATCACCACTATCAGTATCTCAACAAAAGTGACATATCTTGACTAGCTGTGCTAGTATAATTACTACTGCAACTAAAATAGTGTACTTACTGTCAGACAGATACTCAACTGTCCTCACGAGGCTGAGAGCACCCCGCTCCAGCCCTCACGTCAGTTTCTAAAACTTAAAAAGTTTACACATTGTAAATAACATAATCCATACTTATAGACATAGATTTAAAAGCGTAAGTGAAAAGGATCTGATGATGATCACTTGACGATCGAATCTGGTCATCTATGTGTTAATTTAATGTACATTTTTTTCAGGATTAGGGAAAAAACACATTATAATTGGGTACAATCGTGTTGACCGACTGAAAAACATTAAATTTTGATTACTAAGGCAACACTGAAAAGCGGCCTCCAACAATAATATTTACATTTAATATTTTTTGGGAAAAATTAAATATGATTAATAAATCTAATAAATATTGATACAAATTACAAATAATTAATCATTTAATAATTATATTGAAAAATATATTAATCATTATATGTTGTGTTTATTTAGGTTTAAGGAAACACAACTGACTTATAAGCATTAAATCTACTTCCAAAGAACATGATTTTAGGTAGATTTCTTTAGAAAGCTAACTATTGCAATGGGTCCCATGTTTCGACTTCCGGAAAATTTCGACATATCTTCGCGTTTCACATCCCCCAGACCCCAAAACCACCGTCAGTTCAAAAGTTTATATATAATTTATGTATATATGTATATATGTATCTATATATATCAGTTTCTTGTGGACACGATAACAGCCGTAATTTTGCACCAATCACTTTGAATTTTTTACATAATATGTATCCCTATAAAATCTCGGTCGAGTTCGTTAATGGGAAAAATCGGTCAAAGGGGGTAAAAATGGGGGGCTTTTTTCGAAAAAGTGAAATATCGCTATAACTCTCTTCACACATGCAATATCGAATCCCTTCAAAGTTCATAATATGTGTCGGATAAGTGCCAAAAATTTATGTCAAATAAGTTTTTTGATAGCACCAACCATTGACCAAAGGGGTGGGAAAAAGTGGGTTTTTCGGGAAACATTAATCATATCTCTGTTAATAGGCACAATATCAAAACCGCACAAAATAGACAATATTCCTCCAATAATTACCTAAAACTTTTGGCTGAAAGAATTTTTGATATGACCCACCATTACGCCACGGGGTGAACAAAATGATTTAAATTATAAGAAAATGCCAAGTGCCAAGAGAGGTTGCCATGACAACTTTACTTTTAATCGATAAGGGATGACCATCAGCAGTTGCTATGACAACGCCACTGCACGAGATCACATTCAGTTTTCATATGTCAGTGGGAAGCGACTTCGGTATCGGAACTGGTAGCATGCTGAACTTCTATGCCCAAGGTCGCGGGTTCAAACCCGGCTGAAGTCGTCGGATTTACTAAGAGCGCTAAAAAAACTGAGTTTGCTTTCCTTCGGAGGGGAAGTTCCAACGTTCGTTGCGAGTTGCTGATTTAGGTGGCATCTAGTAGCCAAGTTCACAGCTAGGTGTCGTTGACGGCAGTATTTTAGGTAGATTTCGTTAGAAAGCTAACTATTGCAATGGGTACCATGTTTCGATTTCCGGAAAATTTCGACATATCTTCGCGTTTCACATCCCCCAGACCACAAAACCACCGTCAGTTCAAAAGTTTATATATAATTTATGTAATATATGTATATATATGTATATCAGTTTCTTGTGGACACGATAACTGCCGTAATTTTGCACCAATCACTTGGAATTTTTTACCGAATATGTATACCCATAAAATCTCGGACGAGTTCGTTACTGTGCTATATCGGTCGAAGGGGATGAAAATGGGGGACTTTTTTTTTTCGAAAAAAATGAAATATTGTTATAACTCTCTTAATATGTGAAATATCGAATCCGTTCAAAGTTCATACTATGTGTCGGATAAAGCTCAGAAATTTATGTTTGAAACGTTTTTTTTGATAGCACCAACCATTGACCAAAGGGGTGGGAAAAAGTGTTTTTTTCGGGAAACATTAATCATATCTCTGTTAATAGGCACAATATCAAAACCGTACAAAATGGACAATATTCCCCTAATAATTACCTAAAACGTTTGTCTGAAAGAATTTTTAATATGAGCCACCATTGCGCCAAGGGATGAGAAAAATGATTTCGGAATTATAAGAAAATGCCAAGAGCTATCAGTGGTTGACATGGCAACACTACTAAATTGATGAGGGATGAGCCATCAGACGTTGCCATGACAACGCACTTGCTATGACAACGCCACTGCACGAGATCACATTCAGTTTTCATATGTCAGTGGGAAGCGACTTCGGTACGTAACGGGTAGCATGCTGAACTTCTATGCCCAAGGTCGCGGGTTCAAAGCCGGCCAAAGTCGTCGAATTTTCTAAGAGCGCTAAAAATCCCTCAGTAAGCTTTCCTTTGGAGGGGAAGTTCCAACGTTCGTTGCGAGTTGCTGATTGAGGTGGCATCTAGTAGCCAAGTTCACAGCTGGGTGGCGTTGACGTTAGTATCTGGTACCAACATTAGGAACTACTGCTTGAAATTTAGCGTCTGCATTCCTTACCTGAATTACAGACTAATACCGCCATCACAATTCACACCGTTTATCAGACAGATTCTACACTCACCCAAAGTACACGGGGTTATATGACCGCGTTGTCGCAGCCCCTAAACTGAGGAACCAACCAACATCTCTGCGGGAGATATAATTTTGCGTGAAGAAGTAACAGACCGTTACATAGTAACACATCAGTGTCGAAACCTTGCATAAGGACAGTGTGACCACAAGTATAACAAGTAGTTCCGTGAAGAACTGTACAGCCTATTTTCATATATCCTGCTCATGTTAATTGCCTCTATCAACATACAAAATTTCAGTTCAATTGCTGTATCAGATTCGTAGATATTGAGAACCGTCTAAATATTTCAGATGGTCGCCAGGTTGGATTTTTATTTTTGTACTATTATATTAAGATTATTGTGTAAGTGTGGTATTCAAACTTCAATCGCATGATTAGAACACAAGAAGTAAAAACGAGATTTTAAAATTACGCACAGCAGCCATCTTGTGATTATGCAAACAATTGAAATAAATTAGATGCCAGTGGATCAACATTTGTGTAAGCATTTAAAACGTGCAACGTTTCACGGCACTCGGATAGTAAATTCGCGAGAAACGTCCATTTAAATATTTATACTTCGCGTCGCCGCCATGTTGGATTCGTGCTCACCAGGTTACTGAAAGTCCTATAGATGAACATATGTTCATAGTCTCTATGAACATAAAAATTTCAGTTTGGTTGCTGTAAAAGATTCATATATATTGAGAACCGTCTAAATATTACGGAAGCTTGCCATTTAGGATTGTTATATGTATAGGCCATAGAGTTATGTACCATTCAAGGTCACTTATTGCCTAGGTTCATTATTCAAACTTTCACTTCAATCGCATGATTACGACACAAGAAATAAAAACTTAATTTTAAAATTTCGCACAGCCGCCATTTTGAGGTTATGTAAACAATTGAATTAAATTAGATGGCAGTACATTACAATCTCCAAAATCATTTACTGTACCACATTTCACTGCGCTCAGAGAGTTAACTCACGAGAAAAGTCTATTAAAATATTTCAAATTCGCTTGGTCGCCATGTTCGTTTTGTAGTTTACAGGTTTATGAATTATACATAGGTAAACTTGTATCAGTACCCTTTATCACCGTACAAAATTGCAGGGTGATATGTGTAATAGTTTCGGGGATATAGAATGTCAGTGAAATATTTCGCACAGCCGCCATTTTGAGGTTATGTAAACAATAGGGATGTAGCGGGAGAAAGTTCGCGCCAGATAGCGCTCGTGTAGTACTGGGTAAGCGCAAGGCGATCGTCTTATGTTTCTCCCAGTCAGCTGCGACGAAAGTGTAAATTGTGACCGAGTTTTCTAAGCTAAAGTAAATTATATCTTCTCTAATTTTACTCCAAGACTATATTAATTAATTCTATAGGTATATCTCCTAATATATGATAAACGATTTTCAGCGTTTAAGCGTTCAACAGCTGCAAAATGAGCTACGGACTAGAGGCATTAAAACCAACGGGAGGAAGGAAGAATTAATAGCCTACAGCGGTAATAACAAAATTCTAACACGCTTTATTATTCAAATAATGAATATGAGACAGCATGCTTTCTCCTAAAGATTACAATTACTAGAGTATTGTAGGCCTATATTGATAAATATATCTCCAAAAGACTTAAATCATAAATTGAGATTTAAATATTCACTTGCTCCCCCTGCTTACAGACTTCGATTCATGTATTATTTTTAGGTTGATAGCTTACATGAAACTGTCGTGTTTTAAGGTAAACATAATCAAAGAAAGTTGATACCTGTAATTAAATGTGTACCTCGAAAATGCATCGCAACGTTTGGTTCTTATGTAATTTTGTCAATTTCGCAATAAGAATCGTTCCCTTACCCCTGGGAAAGGACTTGAGGGTACCATTTTTTAAACGTTTGAGAATCCCTGCTTTAGGGCCACGAGCTGTTTCCATTCATCTGACTATGTCTCAAGAATGTAGAAGTCAGTCGCTACCACATTCTCCGTCAGGCAGATGGAAGTTGACGATTAATTCCGATTTCAAGAAACCAACCATAATACGTTTGTGACTGTTAATGTTGCGACATTTATTCTTTAAGTATTTGACCGAGTAGCCTATTGATGTCTTTGAAAATGGGAGTCAGAAATGTTACTTGCATTTCTTCGTGTATATTGACGATTTCTTCCCGTACTTCAATGGAGATGATTTCTGCAGATTCCGATATTGAGGGTTATCGTGATAATCCGGAAATTTTCTTGTGTATGGCCTCTTCCTAAATAATTACTTTTGTTGTGTTCGTGGTCCACGGAAAAAGCGGTAGAACAGCGCCCGGTTTTTATCTTGCTCTCTCACCTTCAAATAGGCCTACAAACGCATAAATTCAGTGGATGTTATCGAAATGTCTAATCAGTTTATAGGTACAAAATGGGAATTATTTTCCATTGTAAGTCACACTTATCCAACACAGTTTTCGTGAAGTCATCGGGTTGTAATGGAAACACACTTTAATATATTCGGTCAGATTTTTCTCACCGAAATGTTTCCTAAAAGCATGTGACCTTTTCTTCCTCATTTCTTTATTTTGTGGAAATTGGTGAAACGAAAACGGACTTCCCTGATTTTTACAAAGTGGAACACTGCAATAGCTCGGCATAGTTACGAAAATAACAATTTAAACAACTTAAATTCGTGGATATTAGCGGCATGAGAACATAGGAGACAAATGAAGAGCGCCTTGCGCTTACCCAGTACAACAGCAGTGCGCTCTATCGGTGCTAGTTCTATACATCCCTATTGAACTAAATTAGACTCCAGTGCATTGCAATGTGTATAAATATTTGCTGTACCAAGTTTCATTACGTTTGGATAGTTAAATCGCGAGAAAAGTCTATTTAAAAGTCTCCACTTCGCTTGGCCGCCATGTTGGTTATGTAGTAACCAGGTTTTTGAAAGTTTCATAGGTGAAATTCTAGTAGTACCCTTTATCACCGTACACAATTTCAGGGCGATATCCGTTATAGTTTCGGAGATACTGAATGCTAGTGAAATATTTCGCACAGCCGCCATGTTGGATTGGTGAGACGTAACAAAATTCGATGGGCACGGTCGACGTCGCCGGGAATAGTGCTATGAACTTACCGAGTTTCACTGAAATCGCTCCAGCCGTTTAGATTTTATTAGGGGGACACACACACACACACACACACCTCACACACACACACACACACACGGACAAAAGGTGATCTCATAAGCCTATTTTTTCAAAATTGAAAATAGGCTAAAAATGGACTCCAAATGACAAGAAGGTTACCGTCCCCGTTAGACAATAAAATGTTTAAAATATGTTTAAAATGAAGAAAAACAAAGTTAATTAATCTCCAATTATAAAATACTTTCACGCGATAAATGAGGTCTGATCCTTCTACGAAAACCTGCATATTCTGCCTATTTTCGCCTATCTCCAAGTTTGTCCGGTGAAATCTACCTCCGCCTTCCGGCGTGCCGAGAGGACTTTTTTTGTTAAGTCAGTGCTAATGTTTACAATAGAGCAGTTAGTCATAATAACTTACAGTGCTAATTGTACCTCTATTCCAATTCGTTTATCTGGAAATGAATAAAAGTGTATTCTGGAATTTGCTATTTCATGGATTTAGGACACTTTGAAAATAAGCTCTTCAATTACGAAAACAATTTCACGTTGCAGACACTTGGCATAATGGCCGTGGAGTACTCTGGCGCGCAGAGATTGTAATGATGCTCAGTTTCTGTGTGGAACGTAAGCAACGGGGTAGGCTCACGAAGCGAGGTCTTCTCTTGTTGTGAGCACAGCCGGGCAGGGATAAGGACATTAGCATGCCCAAGCCGGAACATCCTCCTGATCCCAGCCTGAAATCCCTCTGCGTTGTGTTGTGCTGAGCGAGATTTAAATCCGACAAGTGCGGAAAGAAGTTGCAGAATGCTGGCTGTAAAGACACACCACCGTGGTCTACAGGTTCAATTTAACAGCTATTTTTTTCATTCATTCATTGATTTACTTTATATTCAAATGGGTGTAATTCCCCGGTGGTAAATTGTACACTTACAGAAAATTACCTTCATCAATATCAAACACACTTAATGTACTCAAGTCGAGTTTTGAGAACTATAGTAATTACTTCGTAGTACCGGGTGAGTGGCTGCAGGCAGTCGCTCACATCCGGGAAGCGACGAGGTTTGAATCCCCCCGCCGTCAACCTTGAAGATGGTCTTCTATGGTTTCCCATCTTCCTTCCAGGCAAAAGCCGGGATTGGTCCCTAACTATATGCCACAGCCGCTACCTGCCAATTCCTCGTCCTTACATTCACACTTTCCTCCCCAGACAACACTCCACACGTGACGGAACTTGTAGCTCACCCCATGGGTGTCCGCATAGAAGCAGCTACAAACTCTGTCGGGACGAACATGTCCTTGGACACTCCCGGCAATAATAGCCATACGCTAAAAAAAACTTCGTAGTATTTACATAAAATTCCAGTCTTCTTTTAAACATACCAATATGTTTGGGGGAAGGCTCTAAGACTGTGGCAAGTAATGAGTTCCAACTATCAATACCACGATTAAGGAAATAATATTTCCCATAATTTGTATGCTGCGATCGGCCCTTAACTTTGTGCGGATTATCTGCCCTGATCAAGTAGGTTTGCTGAGTTCTCTCTGTGCTAGCCGATTAAAGTAAGTGGTTTAAAATCCTTCATTATGCCTTCTTCTGGAGGAGAAGTAAAGCCGGCAGCCCATGTCATACATTTAAGGCATGAGAAAGAACCTACCACTACAATTGGTAGTGTGTAGCTAAATTTGTAGGTTATTCGGCTAGAAACCCTCTATCAAGTTCCAACGTTCGCTACTGGGTGTCAGTGACGTCTGGTAGCAAAAGTTGGAACTACTTGATATTGAGTTGCCCAATTTCATTCATCTTCATTCATTTCATGTCATCCAAATGCGACGGTATTTGTAGCTCACCTTATGGGTGTCCGCATAGAAGCAGCTACAAACTCTGGCGGCCCGACAGTGTCCTCGGATACTCCCGGCACTAAAAGCCATGCGCTAAATAAATAAGTGTAAGTGTAAAACATAGCGTATAGTCTGGATTTCGTCCTTCTATCTTCCCGAGTTTGGTGTTTGTTTGTTCTAAGGGGCAGCACACAAGCCAGAGTTTCAACCTTTCGTCGAAGAATGACGATATAGGAAAACTGTCAGTTGTGACTCTTCAGTCGGTCAGTATGAATTTATCCAATGAATGGGTGGGGTACAATGTATAAAAGTATGAATAGTAGATGAAAATAAGTAAATGAATCAATAACACTCCTGAGAAAAGTATTATTTTTAATTACTATTATAATGGGGCAATTTTATGATTACAGTACGCGTTTCAACCTTCAAGCGGTCAACATCAAATCTTGATCACTGTGTTGAGGTTTAAACTTATATGCAAATATTATCTAACTATAAAATGTGTAGTGCGTTACATTGGAGTTTAAGTTACGATTCACAGTTATATAATGCTGGTTTCTAAGTGTTTGTGAATTACGTATGAGTATTATGCACGTGTATACAAATTAGTTCAATATAATAAATAAAATAAAAATAAAATTAGAGCTTGCACTTGAATTCTATTATGTATATCGTTACTTATCTCAGCAGAGTCGTTGGTTGTACAGTTGTTACGCTATCGCTTGCCTACTCCCGACTGATGATGCTTGATCCGGAAGGCCTCAATCGGAATATCGTTGCGCATGACATCTACTAATAGATGTTGTAACTAACTGAGGTTGGACTGACTTGGAATGATACATATGGAAAGAGGGGAACTCAAAATACACCCTTATACCGAAGGGATCGGAATGAAACCGAACTTGAGCTTAAGAGGACAGATATGAATTATGTAAGATGAAAGAGAAGAGCCTATCACAAGTTATGCTCAACTCAGCTGGAACCACATAATTGCCACGCCATGCCTCACAATATTTTGAGGCCCAAGTGGTAGACTGGAGATCGATTCCCGGCTTCGCTAAAGGTTTAAGTAGTGAACAGGGTACACTCAGCCTTGTGAGAAATCTAGAAGAGGTGGGTTTGAATCTCGCCCCAGCCATCGCAGAAAATTAATTTCTATGATTTCACACTTCACCTCCTGGTGAATGCCAGAATGGTACCTAAATTAAGTCCAAGTCTGCCTGCTTAATCTTAGCTTCATTCACAAGTACACACCAAAGATATAGCGGCTTCGGTGGCGTAGTTGGTAGCATGCTGAACTGCTGTTCCCAAGATAGTGGGTACAAACCCGGCCAAAGTCGTTGGATTTTTAAGAGCGTTAAAATCTTTCAGTATGCCTTCCTTCGGAAGGGAAGTAAATCCGGCGGTCCCATGTCATAGATTTATGGCATGTAAAAGATCCTTCCACGGATTAAACTTTTGTGAAGCCAAATTTCTAGGTTAGATTTCATTGGAACGCTCTATCAAAGATCCAACGGTCACCACTAGGTAACAGTGGCATCTGGTAGCGAAAGTTACTTGAAATTGAACGGAACTTGTAGCTCACCCTATGGGTGTTGGCATGAAGCAGGTACAGCCTCTGGCGAGCCGAACATGTCTTCGGACACTTCCGGCACTAAAAGCCTTACGATAAATAAATAAATACCAATATATAATTCAGCTCGTTATGATCGTTGGAGTTACAGTAGATTCTCGGTATTTCGAGTTGGACGGGACCGAGACTATCTCGTACTATAGGAAAAATCGTACTTTCGAAATTAAAATTTTGTCAGCACATAGGCTATAGAGCATAAAATCAAAACATTAACAAACAATACGGCCTAGAACCGGACTGGATTGTTCTTATAACGTGGCGGCGATATCTAGTTCTCTAATTTTCCTCATTAACTACCACACGCTTTGGAATCCTAGCTGGGCGGCCATGTTTATATTCCATGTCTGCTTGGAGCTGGGGCTTTCCCAGCTCGAGGCACAGCGTTGCTAACTCTTCACCATAGCCATTGACAGTTAGCAGCGAGACTGGACATAACTGCGTGCAACTGTGCATCACTGGAGACCTGACAAGCAAGCCGCACTGCGCGTGGACTGACAGTGGGAGCAAGCTAATTGGTTAGCGTGCTAGGCTTTGGCCCAAAGGGTCCTGGGTTCGATTCCCGGCCGGCCCATTAGGAGATTTTAATCTCCTGGGGTTAATTCCCGTGGCCCGGGGACTGGGTGTATGTGACGTCTTCATCATCACTTCATCCTCATTACGACGCGCAGGTCGCCCACGGGCGTCAACTAGAAAGACCTGCACTGAGGAAGCCACACGAGAAAAAAAGTCAACTCGGCTGATCGTTGCTCACTGATTGCAGCAAGGGGGAGAGGGATGGGCGAAGACATCCGAGGATTGCCGTCTACTGCCAATACCATTTCTCACAATGTTATTTGAGCGTGAGTCCGACACTTACGGTTCTCTCTCTCTCCCTCGTGTAGCCTATAGCTTACGCGGTTTGTTCTCGTGAAGTTTTTCAAATTATCAATTTAATCTCAGGACTGCAGCATTCGTGAGAAATAAGCTACATCAGTTTTACCAAGCACGTGTATACAGTCTCCTGGTATCAAGCAGTATTTTACCTTCCCCCACCCCTTTAATATAAATAGTGCAACACCCAGGACCACCGCCATCCGCCTCTGATCGAGACTCAAAAACTCAAAACTCTACTATATTAGTTGCTGCTTCTGAAAACGTTTAGACGTTTTGCTTCATTTAAAATTAACTGCTGCAATATTATAAATCACCATTGTTAAACAACCCGCACGAGAGTATCATTTGGCCGGAACAACTAAAATATTGCGAAACTTGAATATCATAGAACCTTAACTTCCTGTGTTATCAGTCGTTTGTCTTTCGTATGAATTAATATGGAAATAAATGGGAGCTACTCCGTCCTTCTTGTGATATTGTTAAGATTTAGCCGAATCTGTGCTCGCAATGGAAGCTCTCTTTGACGACATGCGATACCCATCACTTAGCCGCGCCGACAGTCTGCCTTCCTTTCTGTATTCTCTTGCCTAAAAGCCCGCACATCAAGCTGCTTGCTTTAAGAAAGCACACATTGAAATGTAAATGATTGGATCTCCATGATAAAGCCTGTTGAGTTTAGACAGCTTAAAGGAAAGCCTCAGTTAAGAGATAAAATTCATTGAAATTTTTAGGAAAATGTTTTGTTTCCATATCAATCCTGTAGGAATTATAAAGTGAGATCCATCATGCATATGGGAAATTGATCGTTAAAATATTATTTACTTCAAGCGTAATTACTAAATCTTTATCTGTCCACTAGCGTAGTCAAGTGGTCTAAGACACGCTTCATGACAGGAACATTTGCTGTTAATTTGGAACACCATGGTCATAATTGAAGTACTGTGTGTGAGTCTTCAGTCTATTGACTGGTTTAATGCGGCTATCCATGCCTCCCTGTTCTGTACTAATCCTTTCATCTCTACATAACTAGCACACCCTACATCCGAGTTAGTCTGTTTAACATATTCTAATCTACGGTCCAGACAAAGGCTTTCAAAAATGGCATTCTATTACCTAAATGTACGCTATATTTGCTTTCAACAGTTCTCTTTTCTGTAGAAATGCTTTCTATGTTTGAGCAAATCTACATTTTATATCCTCTTTGCTTTGTTCATCACTAGTTATTAAGCTTCCTGTGCTGTATGCCTTCCTTCGGAGGTGAAGTAAAGCCGGCGGGCCCATGTCATAGATTTTTGGCATGTAAAAGTACCTTCCACTAACTATTGTGTGAAGCTAAATTCGTAGGTTATATTTTATTAGCGCTCTAGTTAGTTCCAACGTTCGTCGCCAGAAGCCGGTTGCGGTGGCATCTAGTAGCCAAGTTCGCAGATAGGTGTCGTTGGCGGTAGTATTTTGTAGAAAAATTTAAATTGATCGTCTGCAGTCCTTACCTGAATTACAGGTAACACATACTAATACAGCCATCACAATCAACACTGGTTATTATCAGACGGATTCTACACACACCCAAAGTACACGGAGCTACGTGACCGCTTTGCCACAGACCCTAAACTGAAGAACCAACCTAAGTATTATTATTCATTTTTCAGTGTTACCTACTGTAGTTTTATTATAGAAAGCTTTTCAGACATTCAACAATCACAAATACATTAGGCGGCAAACAAGTTTTATAACGCGTGTTATTTTGTGATAGATATCACATTTAATATTTCTTTAAGGTTAGGGCGTCTAAATACTTGTTTTCTCTTCTATTGCAATTGGGCTCAATTTGTGTTTACCGACTGAAGAGCTTTCTATAACACCTCGGTCATCCGCCCCATGCAGTTGGGATTTGATTGTTAACCTGTGTTTCCCCAATTACATTAAGAGTATGTGTAGCCTAACTGTAATTGAGGGGTCTAGATGCAAAACTCACGTTCTCCACTTTTTCTCATTTTACAGGAACTTAAAAAAACTTCTGAAATGTATGTAACTAATGGAATCTCTAAGAGACTTTGCTTTTGTTGCAGGCTATACTTAATTACACCTTCTGGTATAAACTATGTTTCGTTATTTATGATAATTTATCTGAAAAATAGGTTTTAATTTTGGAGAATGTGACTTTTGCATCTAAAAATTGAAGACTGTGAGTTTTGTGTCTGAACAAGTTGGAGAATGTTACTTTTGACACTAAACAAAATTAATTATTTCAGACAAAACAATAGACAAGTTGGCCATGTTTGTTGAAAACGTAGGCAGATGAAACCAATTGCGTTGTTGGAATGCACATATTATTTATTTATTATGTAGATGTTAGGAGTTGAACAGACAATAATGATATTGGCTTGCAGCTGTAGAAAGTCACATGACCAGAAGCAGTCTTGTGATTGGCCAACAGGGAGAATGTGCTCTTGGCAACTAAACAGTGTGGAGAATGATAGTTTTGCATCTAAATTTAGTTTTTGGCATTTGAAAACCACTGAATATTGTGAGTTTGGCTTTTCAGCACTAAGATAGTCGTGTGCAGTTTGGAACGAAGAATAAGAAAGCTTTGCTAACTCAATTTCGAACAAGAGTGGAGAATGTGAGTTTTGCATCTAGACCCCTCAATTACTGTATTAAGGTCAAATATGGGTTGCTTGCCTCGAAACATGAAATAAGGCACCATCCGTCATATTTCTGGAGAGAACGTGGAAAATCTGGAAAAAAAAAAGTACCACGCACTCAGAATGGCCGCACGAGCTTCGTTGTTTGTTGTTCCCGATAATCTGTAGTCTAAGAGCTGGGCAGCAGTCATCTTTGGATACGCGTTGCTCTGTGGGCCTAATGGGGGAGGTTAGGTTATATGCACCATTGATCAGTGTCACTGTGTAATTTCCGCTTGTTAGTTAAGATTTGATCTTAACGTTCAGAAACATTATTCAGAAGTTGGCAACAATGATTCATGAATATTTCATGTTTTTACTTTGAATAATGCACGAAAGATGAGGGTGAACTGAACTGTGGTTCTGTGAGAAAGACGGGATAAATCATTCGGAAGATGATCGAGGAATAATAGCTTGCTCTCCGTCTCGGCATCTAAGAAGGTCATAATGCAATACAATCACCGCATTTAGAGGCTAGCGAAGATTTCTGTGGAGCAAAATGCAAAAACACGACATTGAGAAAATTGAAACGAAGTATTTACCTAATCGTACGTACTTAAGCCAAGATTATATACTAGGATCGTTATCGTGTCCTTGCCGATAGCTTCTGATATGGATTACAGTACGGTCCCTACTATACAAGGAAATGGGAGTGGGGCGTGATTCCAGGATTCAGCGAATACTCCCCAATGAAAGAGTTTAAAAGTTTAATGCCCAGTTTATTGAGTGTGTAAGTAAAGAAATTTGCCACCATTATTACAAGTATTGAATGGATTATAATTTAATCCTGAATAAAATATAAAAGACTCATGAAAAATCTGCTGTTGAAGAAAGAGTGCACAAGATTCAAAGAGCATATGGTATAATCAGGAACATCTATAAGAAAAAATGTTTATATAATAAATTGAAAATACAGCACGATAGAACAGTAATTAAACCAGAATGCTTAAATGCCAGTGAATGTCTAACACTAGATTATAAATTGGATAAATTAGAAGTATCAGAAAGAAAAATTATACACGAAATTCTCGGTCCATTAAGAACTACAGAGTTTTGGAAATTAAGAAGTAACGAAGAAATATATCGGAACATTGAAAACATAACGGAGTCAATAAAGAAGAGGCGATTGTTATTTTTCGGACATTTATATAGAATGAATGATAGTAGGTTAACCGAACAGATTTTTAAATATCTTTGGAAAAAGAAATCGACAACAGCCTGGTTTCAAGAAGTAAAGAAAGATTTAGAAATAAACAATGTAAGAGAAGAAGATGCACTAGAGAGAGAATTAAAAAAAAAATGTATTGGCAATGGAAGGACTCCAAGGAAGGCAATATAAGAAAACAGGCTCAAAATGGTCGGAAGAGGGAAAGAGACACGCTGCGAAAAGATGAAGGAGCACTGGAGGAAGAAGAAACAACAAAGGACTAAACATTGAAATTGGTTCGTGGTCCTCAGAAGACCCTAACAGAGAAAGAAGAAGAAGAAAAAGGCTGATAGTCACCTGTTCCCTCGGCTTTGCTAGCGATTTGGCTCCCAAGTACCACCTCAGCTCCGTGCCCCTTGGTCAATGAGCGTCCGATGACCCAACTTTCCCAATCTACGTACAGAGATAATATTTTGGTTTAAACGCTTTTTTTCGCTGTGTTAGAATGACATGATTAACATTTAAATAGGGAAGAAACCCAAGTACTGTATACTATTTTAGTATGACTGCACAGAGAAGCCTCCGTATATTCGTACGTTAAGAAGCTTGTAGTTTAACGTGACCGTTAATCTCGCAATCATCAGCCAGGGGACCTCATATTTACGTCGAATCCGAATCACAGGACATGGCATTTCACTTCAAAAAGCTCACATGCATTGACCGGGAATCGAACCCGGTCCGCCTTGATGAGAGACATACAGCTTGACGGCTGTGCCACCATGCCCTAATCGCACATTAACAAAGGTATTTAATGTACTAGGTAGTTACTTTAATCTGAATATTATCATGTTGGAAGCCATTTTCACTGTTGCCTTAGTATGGAAAATTAATGCTCTTTCAGTTGGTCAACCCGCTTGTACCCAATTATAATGGGTGTTACCCGAATTCTGAAAATAATTAATATGAGATTAATAAATACACTTATTTCATTAAGATAATTATTAATCTCATGTATTTTTTTCAGGATTGGGAAAAACCCATTACATTTGGGTACAATCTCGATGCCCGGCTGGAAAACATTAAATTCCTATCTGAATTTTAGTTGAAATTTATGCGTTTCTTAGTGCGTCCAGCAATATGGCCTTGGACTGTATTTACCTCTGCTAAGTTAATGAAGGTCCTCTACTCCGAACCGAATTGCTCGCGTATTTTCAGTCTCAAAACGCACGTTCTACTATAATTTGCATTATATAAATTCTGTTCATAAAAGCCTGAAAGTAATTCTTCACTCTCGCTTGATCCTACTCATGTATTACATTTTGTTCTACTAGGCGGATTTTTTTTGTCTTGGAAAATTGTATTTTATTCTGTAGCACTCCATGAATTGTGCAATCAGGCAGTCTGTCCTGTTCCATGCTGCTACTAGGGAGAAAGTTCACAGCGTAGCGCTGCTATGATTCCCATATTGTACCTCATATTTTACATCCCTTCCAGTTAAACTGTAGCCCGACCCTTATTAAGATATTCTCATCTCTTGCTCTGCTACAGGAATTGTGTTAGCCTGAAAGGTGTAGTGAGTTGAAATACGGTATGCAAGGCTGCAAGGGGCTGCTGAAGCGAGAAAATATTTTTGTTAGGCGGGAGTTCTGACAACGAGGGTCAGCAAACTGAATTACGAGACCGAAACGTCTCTATGTTTGAGCCCAACTCCCTAACTCTATTATTGTACAGCCAACACCTTGCCTTCTCGTCTTGTTTCAGTTATTGGACTCGAATATTTAAACATTTCTTCTCCCATCCTGGTTTTTATTGGTGCCCTCCGACATTTTCCGTTTGTTATCTTCCCTGACTGAGGCCAATTCTGAACAAACTGTTTCGTGAACAACTAAAATATCTGCTTTTCCTTACACGAAATTTACGGTATAAAATGCGCATACAATTCAAAAATATGGGATATCTCAAGTGTTATAAGAAGTTAGACGGTGAACTTTCTGTCATGAACAATACTGACGCAATTCAAACTAATAATAATAATTATAATAATAATAATAATAATAATAATAATAATAACTGGCAAAATAAGAAGAACGTCAATAATTGAGTCAATGTGCTTTCCAATATTGGGAAAATACGCAGTAAATAAATAAATAAATAAATGAATAATAATAATAAAACCGATTTCAAACATAGACACGGTCAAGTTTCCAACATTATCCACCAGAAACTGGCCTTGAAGTAAAATGCTCCATCCTCTATTGGAAATACGCACCATCCGCAAAACAAGAAACTGCCACACACAAGCTCAACTGGGACAGAAGAGTTGTGACAGATGTTGCCGTCAGTAACAACCGACCAGATATCGTTGTCGTTAATAAAGATCACCGAGAGGCATTGCTGATAGACATCGCATGTCTCAACACAGTAAACATCCAAACAACAGCTCCTACAAAAATATCTAACGAGGGAAGTATCAGGTCGAAACATATCTAGAAACTTTGTGGACTCAATTGTTGTACTATAAGAGGGTAAAATTCGAAAACTCAGCCTCCAGATTGAGCTGCAAGGCTCCGAAATCGTACCTGACATGCTGGTACGCAGGCATGATGGCTGGTGGAACTAGACATCCCTGCAGCATTTGGAGTTGTCGCATGGCGGGGCGGATATGCTGGCTGCTTCCCACCGGACGTGAATGCCTGGGACGTCAGGGCTGTTCCTTCCAGCATGTAAGGTACTTGCCACTTCCCATTGATTTATATGAGAGGTTCGCCACATAATTTCGGAGCCTTGCAGTTCAAACTCGAGGCTGATTTTCCACACGATGTCCTCTTATAGTACAACGAGTGCGCCCACAAAGTTTCAAGATAGGTTTCGACCTGTCTTATCTGATATTTCGCTTGTAAGTACACCGGACTGGCAATTTAAATAAGGCAGATGTGGGAACTTAAGCCGGTGACTACAATCCGAATAGTTGTATCATGTGTACTGGTGTTGTACCCAAAACCCTCCACAGTAGTATGTTAGTATTGAATCTGCATCCGCTGATATATCCCCGATGTCTCTAAAAGCCGCAGTAGTTAATATGAGACGTAAAACCCATAACATTATTGTATTAGTATTAGTATTATTATCACGGTCTTGAGGTTTATCATTCCAAACAGCAAGTGAAGGTACGATACTTAACAGTCTAAATACAAGTGGTAGACATAGTTATATTATGCATGTACAAATGCGTTCAGTTCTCTAAAATATGTAGGCCTACTTGACCATATGGTCATGAGTCAAATCATCAATTTATAATTTTCAGTCGGTCAACACGCCTTTGCCCAATTTGATTGGTTGGTTCCTCAGTTTAGGGGCTGCGACAACGCGGTCATGTAGCCCCGTGTACTTTGGGTGTGTGTAAAATCTGTCTGATAACCGGTGTTAATTGTGATGGTTGTATTAGTGTGTGTTATCTGCAATTCAGGTGAGGACTGCAGACGAGCAATTTCAAGGAGTTACTACTTTTGCTACCAAATGCTACCTTCAACGACACCTAACTGTGATCTTGGCTATTAGATGTCACCGCAACTGGCATCTGGCGGCGAACGTAGGCACTAATAGAGCGTTTATCAAATCTAACCTATAGAGTTAGCTTCACACAATTGTAGTTAGTGGAATGTTCTTTTACATACCATACGTCAAGGACATGGGCCCGCCGGCTTTACTTTCCCTCCAAAGGAAAGCATAGTGAGGGATATTTAACGATCTTCAAAATCCGACGACTTCAGTCAGGTTTGAACCCACAATCTTGGGCATAGAAGCTCAGCATGCTACAAACTTCGCCACCGAAACCCCAATTAGATTTGGCGGGACAACTATACAGTATACAACCCACTTTCCTGAAAAAGAATTACATGTATTAATATTATTCACTAAGGGGGAATTTTAGGATTACGTGTATCGACCGTCACGCGGTCATCATCAGATCCTGATCACTAGGGCCCGGCTGTTGATGACATGTCATCTTTTTACTGAGCTGTTTAAAACAATGCTGAAGTACATAGAAACTCCGGACGGGTCACACCACTTCAAATTGCCAATTTTATTTTGTATCTTTTTGCATTTTTTTTTGCTATTTTTCCATTTTAAGAGCATTTTTTTAAGTTTGGTAGATTTTTTTGGTCATATTTTAGAGAAATCAGCCTTTTACGGTCTTTTTTTTCTTCCAATTTAGTCATGTCACAGCTTTATATGAGGGAGTTACGTCTCTCAGAGTTATGAGGGAGCTAGTAGCTGGTACAAGATAATTAAAAATATTGAAATAGAATATTTCACAATTGCTATTAGTAGAAAAATATATATCTTGGATGAAGAAGAACGGTACCATGGGTATACTGTTGCAAATATTATGCAAAATCTCAGACATTCTTTCTTGTGAAAACTACTGCATGGATGGGATTGAGGAGGATTTAGCAGGAAATGACCATCGTCACTTCGAGTACGCTCCGATGACATCAGTTGATGTTGAACGCAGCTTTTCGAGATATAAAAACTTGCTGGCTGATAACCGCAGATCATTTACATTTGACAACATCAGAATGAATTCGTAATGCATTGCAACTCAGACTGAAGTGAACATAAACCTTTTGCTAAGTGCAGAAATCTATTTTGATTGACTTTTCAGTTTGAGTTTAAGATTTCATTTTTGAAATATTGGTGAGTTTATTATTATAAAATCATTTTCTCCATTTTATAGTGCATTTTTTGAATTTTGAAAATTTTAGGTGCATTTTTAGAATTCTTTACATCAACATCCTACTGATCACTAAGGTTGATGTTTAAAAAGATTACACAAGTATTTATAAATATGTTTTGTTATACTTTAAATAGCGTGTTGACCGAATGAAAAATACATATTGATAGTTTGTACAGGTAACACTGGAAAATGGCTTCAGAATTCCACACGGGTCATATTTTTTTACAAGTGTACAGGCTTCAGGGAATGTTTGTTAAATGCTCTATCATTCCGAAATAAATCTGAGAATAAAATACACCACAGAAAAACAGTCGTCCCTAATGGGTTAAACTTTTCCTTCAGAGTTGAGGCACGGCGCTGAATTTGACACAAATTGCCATCCCAAAATACAACTAGCGTATATTGTTAAAAATGTAGAGACCCCAGAATTACCTGCATTGATTGCCCTGCTCTTTTATTCCGGTCTGATGATGCCCATTAACGAGTTATCTGTTAATGCTTTGACCACTAGTTTTATGAATATTCACATTGAATTTTTTATTCTGGTTCAAAGCTCACTGATATACATCGTTATCTGGACGACTAAATGCTGTGGATATTCAGCAGTGGGTGTGATTGCACGGCCGATAAAATCATTTATTCTGTGTGCCAGTATTTATTTATTTCATATCTCTGATACGTGAAGAATATGTGGGTGTAGATTTCAACGTTCGGTGTTGAAAGCAAAGTTTCCATATCATGATGCATAACATTCATTTTATAATTTTGAATCCTTAGAATTGATGTTAACTGTAATAGGTTACGGACGTTTCGCCTTGGTTACAGTTGTCTATCCCTCTTGCTGCCTATGGCTGGCTGGTGCTATTTCTACGAGGTCCGACACTACAGAATAATATTCAATGTTTTTGATTTTACGTAAAAAGCAATAACATTGACCATGTATCTGTATAGATTAATACATAATTTTTAATAATACTACGTCCATCAATATAAATTATGTAACACTTTTCAATTGTTGAACATATGTTCAATTGTTCAATTGTTGTACAGATTTCGGCTTGACAATGAAGCCCTCTTCAGCTAGAAGTTCAATTAAGAATATTCCCTGCAAGGATATTCATTTCTTTTAATAATTATTTCCAAGGTTTAGTCATAACAAATTATTGTTCTTTGTATTCAGTAATTTAAGGATTTGACACAACGATATCTTATTTAATATTCTAAATTAAACTTTTAGCTGAAGAGGGCTTCATTCTCGAGCCGAATAATGTACAAAAATTGAACAATTGTTTCTTAATTTGCCTCGTGCGACGAACAAACGGTTCTTCTCAGACCACGACGGTGACCATAGACGAGCTGGCTCAACACTCTGCAGAAGGATATGCATGTGGCAAGTACAATTAAGAATATTCCCTGTAAGGATATTCATTTCTTTTAATAATTATTTCTAAGGTTTAGTCATAACAAATTATTGTTCTTTGTATTCAGTAATTTAAGGATTTGACACAACGATATCTTATTTAATATTCTAAATTAAACTTTTAGCTGAAGAGGGCTTCATTGTCAAGCCGAATCATGTACAAAAATTGAACAATTGTTTCTTAATTTGCCTCGGGCGACGAACAAACGGTTCTTCTCAGACCACGACGGTGACCATAGACGCACTGGCTCAACACTCTGCGGAAGGATATGCATGTGGCAAAGTCTTCCCTGATGATGCACAATACCTCAACAAGTGGAAATGGAAGTGCAGGACAGCAGATCTTGCACATAAGCGGAATAAAATGCCAAGAAGAATATTATTAGTATTATTAGGCCTATTATTATTACTACTGTATTATTACATATGTTTATTTGGGTATGTGATGATTATCGCGAGATTTCAGTAGAGCAGGCCCTTAAATATGTTGAATATGAACAAATCGTGTTCCTGACTGCCGGTTGATCGGATACAGTGTAGCCCGCTACCACACACGACGCAGTGTTGGTGGATTAGCGATGTTTGAAGAAATGCACTCATATAAGGCAGAGTTATTTTATTGTTTTTTACAGTGCTATAACCAATTCCTAATTGGAACTATAACTGAGCTCAACTATCAACTTTTAACGAATGTTGCTTAAGTGTTATTTTCTTTTCGTTTAATTGTATTCCTTAATGAGCAATTTGGCAGTTGGCAGTTACTCAGTCCTCTCACAAGACTGATTGATCATATATCGTAACATTACTCTTTGGAATTTCGTGGCTGCTGATTCTAAGGCATAACTAAGTATTTTACTTTTAATATTATCTTCTATAAATGCAGTGGCTTGTAGGATGAACAGAGCAGCTTTTTGTAACCACTGCCAAAAATGACTGGGCATCGTTGCACCTCTCGGAATGCCAAAATTTTAGAAATGAGAATTCAAACAAGAGGTTTGAAAATTCACGTAAACGGTAGGTTTCGTGACTAATTGTGAAATAAAGTAATTTGAAACTGAAAGCTTTTTATTTATTTATTTGTTTATGTATTTATTATATTTTTATTTTTTATTTTTCTTTGTTTCTTTGTTAGTTTATTTTTTATTTTTTTATTTGCGAATTTACCACTTAGGATCACGCTACAATTTCATTATTTCTGCTTTATAAGTAATTTAGTTTATTTATTATTTAATCAATTAAATAAATTATTTATTTATTTACTTATTTACCGATTTATTTATTTATTTATTTATCTATTTATTTTATCTGAAATACTGAATGCACATACAGCCTAACCATAGAATCCCTCCCTCATTGTACCCAAAATATTACACAATAATTATCATCCCCCAAGTAGACTAGAATATAATTTGATTTATTCGTGGATTCGGTTGTTTCTATCACAATTTTATTGCACATAATAAGGGAATTTGATGAAGTTATGAATGGTTTTGAAGTGGGTGCACTGCTTCAGTTCTTGCAGCTTTCAGCCATGTCTACAATGCAATGGGAAGGAATGGGGAAGGAGTGACAAATGTTTCAAGGAGTAGATTTGGATCATTAAGGCCTGAGTCTTACGTCTCGACGAGAAGAAGTTGGGAGTTATTGGAAATGCAGAGCTCTTCCGTCTAATGGCAGGAACCCTCAATCGACCGAATAAATCACGGAGAACTTCGTCACTAACTTCACACGAGTATTAAAATGAACGCGCAGAAAGACTTCGAGGTAGCATTTCCTTCTCTTCGGTAATATTAATTCCCTACACTGCTATAATATTCAAACAGGCTCCATCGATCTTCTGCCTCGACAACTTCTGGTTACGTGGTCAGTTTGAAGAAAGAACATAATTTTGTCCAATCATGTGTGCTATTGATTGTTGTTGTTTATGTATTTATGGGCTTTGCGCTATCGTGGTCATGTAGCCCCATGTACTTGGGTGAATGTTTAATCTGTCTGATAACCTGTGTCACTGTGACGGCTGTGTTAGTGTATTAGATTTGTAATTTTATGTGGTTGTTAATCTCGCGATCATTAAACACGGGACCTCCATTTTAATGTGGAATCTGAACTAGAGGACGTGATATTCAACTTTGAAAATCTCAGATGCATTGATCGAGAATCGAACCTGGTCCATCTTGGTGAAAGACAAGCAGTTTAACCCCTGCCCCATCACGCCTCCTGTATTATTGTTTGTTTTGTAGTTGGATATAGGAATTGGGTAGGAGGTGGGGGTGACTTTAATTCCAGTCCTTCAGACCTTAATTCAATTTCTTGGCAGAGTCGGGCATCAAACTTGGACCTCGACAGTCACAGCCCAGAAGGGTAGTCACTACACAATGGGGTGGACGTGTACTACTGAGACATGTGTTCAAAAGTCTCTGGGCTCGATATCCCGTTCCACCAAATATTTAATTCTGGCTTGAGAGCTAGACTCAACAACTGACAAGATGTGGCTTCGATTCCTACCACAACCATCCTGCAAGCCGTTTACTTTGGTTTTCCACTTCTACTCGGAAACCATGGAAATGCATTTCTAAGAAGCCAGAGCTGGTATTAAAATTCATCTTTTTAGAGTTTTGTCAGTCTCGCACCGTAGCCGTGCTCGTTAAATCGTTCACAACGGCCGGGAGGGCACTGCTGCAAGTTCGGAGATCATAGATTCGATTCTCGGCACTGACAGCAGCTATCCTGAGTGTGGATTTTCCTCAGGTTTTTCCATATTCTTTTGAGGCAAATGCCGGAATAATGGGCGGGCCCATCTCATCCCTGTCCCTGATACGGTTACACACACAATACAGTTATCTCCTGGAATACAGGTTATCAGACTGTCAACACACACCCAGGTAGACGGGGATGATGGCCAAGATGTCCCAAGCCCTTCAAATGAATTAACAACTACAACAATTTTGCCTTATGATCCGGACTGTAGATCGTTTCATCCCCTCGAATTGAAATGATATTTCTTGGAGAAGCCGGGAATGCCAGTTATGGCAGTCAGTAACGCTATTAACTACACATGAGGTGGTTACAGCTCGGCAAGCCCTGATTGAGGGCGCTGTCTGCACGAGCGAGGGAGGAAAAGCACGTGGTGGGCGGGGGGAGAGAGTGACACTATTGGCAAATCATCGTCACGTGCGCGCTACCCAGCGCCAGTTGGTTTCTGTGGAAGTCACGCTTTTCCGCGGCAGCAAATAGCGGGAGATCCAGCAACATGATGACTAGGGGGACAAGGGGAAGCCTAGTAGTTCGTATACCTTCCAGGGCTTCGGATGAACTTGTCACGCTGTAACTTCTGAATTTAAATTAGCAGTAAAACGTCTATGTAACATTTAAGATGAATTCGTATTACTGTACTTAGGAACAAATGATGAGGTTCAATGCAACTAGTATAACTGGCGTTAACTGAATCACACTAAATGAAATTTAACTACTTTTCAGTCGGTCAACATGTTCAACAATCTTGTTGGCCGACTGAAAATCATTAAATTTCATTTACAAAGGTAACACTGTAAAGTGATTTCCAACCTGATAACGTCAAATACACTACATGCCCAGAAACATCCTTACTTCTGCAAGGAACAGAGATTCTAGTGGAGACCTGGGTTACGTGCTGCTAAATTCGTAGCCGGCATGAAGTGAGCTAGTAATTTCAAAAGTAATTAAGAAGAGCCTATTAAAATGTAAAAATGGACGTGTGTGTGTGTGTGTGAGGGTGAGAGAGAGAGGGGGGTTCTCGTTAAGTCAGGAATATTGCTGACGGAAGGACAAAGTTCACAGGTGGAGATGGGTAATACGGTGAGCCTCAGAGTACATCGGCGGGAGAGCAATCTAGGCTGCCCGAAACTGTTAGTGGGTTTATCTCACTTTACCATCTGTAGTGCTGAAGAATATGAGTAGTGATGCCAACTTAAATACGGTATGTTAAAAATCACTGCATTAATCTAAAGGCAATCGATTCAGATAGAAGCTATTTCAGTCCTTAAAAATTTTTAAATATCTCGCTAAATCTTTATTGCAATAATAATAAATACATTATACCCCACTATAACTACCAGTTTGTCACTGCAGTTGGCAAAACTGAATGTGAGTAAGCGAAGGCTGTCTTGCCTTTGACCAACTGGCACCAAGTCAGCATTTCTCTGTGAGGAATATAAAATTATTTAAATAAAAGTTGACTCTTGGGTTTAATAGAAGGGCGTATTCAAGACTATTTCTCTTGAAAACAAAGCAACGTATTGTTTGTTAATTCCAAATAGACTCCAAGCCCAAAAACATATTAATTTTAAAACCAGTAATCTACACTCGGGATGGACACCAAAATTCGTCGTGATCTCGGAACGGACTACTCAATTATGATTTCTCCAGTCCCCATGTGGAGCGTGTCGAAGTCACGAAAATAAATTGAAATCTTACGCAGCCTGAAAACTCGCGTTCATCAGCTTGGAATTTCCCCTTTAATTGGAATCCAAAGCACTTATAGTAGTATTTCATTTTAAAATTCTGACAAGGGATGACCAGGTATCAAGCCCTGACCATCAAGATGAGAAGCATGTAGCAAGACTGCTAAGATATTACGCCCTCTTACTCTACCTAATCTAAGACCCTATGCTCGTATTAGCTAACCACGATGATAGAAAACTACCTTCCTTTATGTACGAGATATTCGCCGGAATAGCCTACGTAAGTCACTATGGGTAATGTTTACTCCACGGATTATTGTTGGTGTGACCCCCCAGGGGCTCACAACTAGTGGGACGTGGGTTGGCGACCACGGAGCCCCAGTTGAGTCCGGCATTGCTTCCACTTACTTGTGCTGGCTCCTCTCCGTCTTCTTTCCTGTCGACCTCACTTGGTCAACTCTTGTTCTCTTCCGAACCCGACGGTGTTAGGGTATCCGAGGCCTAGGGTGTCTCTTCATTTCCCGCCTTAATTGGCCCTGAACCCTTCAGAAAAGCAGTGTTTAATGTAAGAAATCTTAATCAAGGGGTCGCGCTCAGTTCCTATGTGATGTTTACGTTCGCCAAACAACATGCTCTACTGAGGTAAGGGTCATAGGATATAAACTATAAATCAAGAAAGAAAGGTGACGAGATGTAAAATAATAACAAGATTTAATGACTAATAGTGCATAAAAAGAAATAAACAACAATAAAATAAAAACAAATCCTCCCTGAATTTCCCATGATAGGAATATCTATCAATTTGAGGAGTCAGACGGATCTCCCCTTTTATTTAAAATGTGGATCCTGGTTCCACTACCTTGCAATTTGGGTTTTATGTGCGCGTAATGACTAACTACGAGGAATGAGTACTTTGGATGACTGTTCGTTTACAACGGGTTAACAGCCACGATGCTTACGAACAATCATCTCGTAAATCAACGTTTACGGATATGGAACATGACATTAATAAAAACCCTTAAAAAGTAATGCTGACACACGCACTAAATCTACTATTTACAGGAATCTCTCTCGGGACCCTCATTAGCGCGAAGACGCACTTGACTATGAGCTGCCAACACTGGCCAAATTGCTCAACACAAACAAGGAAATACAGCATAGCATGTGACTCACGGGTCACTGAATGAAATATGAACATGGAATAAACCAACAACAACAAAAGCCTGACTGGCTGACATTACTTTATATGAACAAAACTGCATGTTAAGCTAACGCTTCGGAGATTATCGTGATTCGTAGGCAACTCCCGTTTATTTAAACAAATTTTTATCATTGATCAGTTCTTAATTCTGTATTTAAAGTTATTACTGAGCCACACAGGCACTCTCCACTAATGACCTGGCTGGCAACCCTCAGTCCATCTTGTGAAACATCACCCCTCTTCCTCAATCACCTGTTATTGTCCCACTCCAGTGTGTATAAATACCTGACCAGCTGTGCCGTTATCTCAAGGAATCAACAGCAACAAACTCAACCACTTCAACATATGGTCAGACATTAGTCAAAATATCCAGAATTGCCCTCGCGAGGTCACAATATGGATTTGTCATCAAGCTGCCAGAAATCAGTCTACGCTGAAATTCCCGCTTGTAATGACACAAATACACACACTCACACACACACATTTGGGAATGACAATACGTTTTTTCACACAGATCGGCTGAATGGATGCTCGCACAATAAAAAAAAAAAAACTACGATAGAGCTGACTGCTCGTCGTCACAAATCACATTGCTCCAAAGGCAATAATCTCACTGAATCTGATCAATAATAAAACAAAAGAAATTAATTACCGTACCCTCCAATCTACTGTATAACTATTTTACTTCAGTCTTACTTCTGAAACACAACATATCTCCGAGAGACGTTTTTTTAACCGCATTGCGTAATATATGCAAACACGGCCGTTCACATAGCTACGTTAGTTACAACAACAAACAAGAAAAGAACCTTCTACTAATAATATATGCGAGCTGTTTCCATGCAAAAGGTGTGTCAGACCAAAACTAAATAGACTACGTTAATCACACAAGCAAATTATTTACAAAACAAAATATGTCCCATACACCATAAGTTAATTTATCAGATAATAATAAATATTATTCAGTACTCATCCTCAGTCAGCCACCCGTCAAAGAACATCCACAGCCATCTCCCAACTGGATCCTTCTTATCTCATCTCAACCATCTTGACGGAGTCCTGATATTTCCAGGCTTCCTCCATGGTCAATGATGTCATCTCTCGTGCTGATTCAAAAATTAAATTATTATACACTTGATGTCTGACTACTAAATTCGCCGTTTGGGTACTACTTTCCCCAAAGCAGTCTGTTGGCGAATTATCGAAGATACTGTCCCTATAAATATAGTACTGTGACTATCTAACACTGAATTTAACACTTTTAATAATAATTTCTGTGTCCTTCATGACACGCAAAGTATAAATGTCAACGTCCTTAGACGCGCAAAGTATAAAAGCCTGTGTCCACTGACACACAAAATAACAGCCTACGTCCGTAGACGCACAGAGTAATAGTAAGTTATGTCTTGGCTCTTCACACCACTTATAAATGAACCAGCCCTAGGTGTAGATAGAGGGGGAAATTAGATAAAAATTTCACAAAATAATAGTGATACAGGAATGAAATAAATATCACTGAACTCGAAAAATAGCGCAGGTCAAGAATATGCCCATTAATCCTAGAATCGATCGTAGAGATGTTGTCTAGGCGATCTCCCGCGTGAATGCTAGCTGAGCGTGCCCACGCTAGACCTGCCGCGCTAAATAGGCATTCTTCTCTCATTGGTTCCCACATTTTCTGTAATTTGGCGGTTTTTATCAGACCTTGGCTTAGTAAGAGTGTCTAGCATGCTCATCAGCCACTCACGTTACTGCATCATCTTTCTTCTAGGCGCGAATATCACAATGAACATACCAGCAGCATGTCTCACTGCGCGTCGCTTCTATTTTGAGGCGGCCACCACCTGTCCTTCTGAATCATAGCTATGGTCATTCTTTTCACAATCCTAAGTATTTAGCCTTTTGTCCAACAGCTTCAGGTATGTCCCCCCTGTCTCCAGCAACTGCTTGAAATTTCCTCATCTCCGTCTGGCTATTTTCATGATGCTTGTAGAAGTATTTATTAATTGAAGAAATAAAACATCGAATCATTTAACCATCAGAGGTTAAAAGGGTTCAGCCCTTGTCTCATCTTTTCTGATACCCTCTTTCTGCGAGGGGTCAGCCTTCTTTTTCTTTTCATGTTATCTCCTGCCTTCTGCTCAAGGCCCTTAAGGAGGCAGGGTGCATGTAGCCCCACCACTTCTGGTGCACCCTAGATATTGCTACACCCTAAGGGGCTCACTGCTGGTGAGTTCGGGAGTTGGCGACCCCGAGGGATTCCTGAGCTGGGTCCAGTTTTCCCCCTTTTGTCCCTTACCTGTGGGGGGAACCCTCTCCTCTTTCACTTTCCTATCTGCCTTTCATGGCTCTCCTTCCTTCCAAGTCCCTCAATCCGCATTCCTCGAGGGTTGAGGGAATTTCTTTTCCTCCTGTCCTTTATTTGCCTTATTCTCCTTTTGTTTCCCCTTTCTTCTTCTAGTATATAAGTTAGTAGTTAGTTTTAGTTATAAGTTTACATTTCATTTTCATCTTTACGGTCACCCAAACCATTAGAGGCCGATAACCTAGATGTTAGGCCCCTTAAAACAACAATTATCATCATCATATTGTTGGTATCCTTGAGAGCTCACGCATCGATGCGAGTCTATGAGTCATAGTAGTCTAATAGCAGCCTACTGTAAACACTGAGAGCACGTGCTGTCCAAGACCTCCAGAGCACAAGGTAGGGTTGTGACACGGTCAAGCTTTCCGCGTGACAATCAATTTACGGTATCATTGGTGCGATTGGCCGAGATTTTGAGTTTCGCAGGATGTCTGGGAACGTACTACGCATACAGAATTCAGCGGCACAAAACGGTGAAGCGAACTGCTGCAGCAACAGGATAGTGCTCACGACAAACGAGAGATCAGCTTTCCGCAAAGTTTGGCCATCAGCTGTGATAATAACTAACACGTTTACTTAATATAAGCATTACACCACTTCGCGGTGGAATTCGTTGTTCAGGATAGCTTATGGGTAGCGTTTCCCGGCGAACACGCTGTATAATCATCCAGGCTGATAGGTATACGATTCGTTGTGACTGTTGGTACTGTATCAACAAGATGGTCAGAGGTGTGTTGACCTTCCTTCCAGTTATTTTAATGGCCTGGATATTCTCGTTGGTAGGGCTATAAAGTCACTCCACTCAAGCTTTAACACAGGTAAGAGTAGCTAAGTTATGATGGAGAGCGTGCCTTCGAGTCTGTGGCACATGAGTTTGCGGATGACTTAAAAACATTGTAATATGCTCGTTGGTTTGTGATGACAAAAGGAAAAGCCCTGATATTTAATAGTTTTGTGAATCGTTTAATGCGATGGACATTTGTGCATTTTGGGATTTGTTCTTTAGTCTTGTAATCTAATAGTTCTAAAATCGCATTGAAACGAATTAGATTATAAGATTATATTATTATTATCCAACACAAAAATCACGACACCATGTCATACGATGTTGGCATGTCAAAGAACCCATTTGAAGTCAGTAGGCCGTGTTAAAAATGACAAAATTAATCTAGGGAGTTTCCGCCAACACAAAGTTCCTCATTTATCTGCTAGAAAGCGCTATAGTGTTCAAGGAGCTTAGATATCTAACGTCCTTGACTTTCATAGTACTTCAAGGAACAACGAAATTCGACATGCAAGCTACCCTTTGGGTGTCAAATAACAAAGCTTGCACCCGGCATCCAAGGCCATACGATATTATTATTATTATTATCCACCCAAAATAATTGCCTTCCCACCTACAGTGTTGACCGAGTTGCACAGAATCACACATGGCAGCACTGGAAACAGCTCCTTAGTTTCTTTCGTTAATAATGTTGATTCATTTAAAGACATTGGAAATCGTGGCCATCAGTTTATTACTTATGTGTTTGCGTGAAACCTATCTGGTATGCTATGCTAGTGTACTACTTGTATACTTGTATTAAAGTGTTAGGATTGGGAAGGAGTTGGTGTTACGTTCATACACCATGGGGTAGAAGTTGTAAGCCACAAAGCGCCACTTCTAGGAAGGCTGAGATGGGCATCAAACTCACCTCTTCTCACTTGTCCTCTCAAGGCTGAGTGAACAACATCCCACACCTCAAACCAGAATTAAATATCTTGTCAGAACCACGATTGTGATGTTTTGAAGACACTTTTCACTATCTACTTATAATTTTCAGACGGTCAACACCCTGTTTGCCCAAAATGATTGGCTGGGGGGAACAATAACACAAGTCCTGAAAAACATTACATGTATTAAAAGCCAGGAATATGATCATGGCTGGCCTTGTCCTTATTGACCAAGTTGAACATATTTAGTAAATTAAAAGCTTACCGACAGTAGTGGCTACGCTGGCTAAAACGCAGCATTAGTTCATGGGGCCAAGCTCTCTCCTGATTCGGTAGACGCGTGGGTTCGAGCCCCACCGTCGGCCGTCCTTGAAATGGTTTTCCCTGGTTTCCCATTTTCAACACCAGGCAAATGCTGGGACGGTACCTTCTGACAGGCCACGGCCTCTTCCTTCCACATCCTTGCCCAGTTTCATTCACCATCATTCATTTTATCTCTCATTAACTCCTCTCATGAGGTTGGCGTCAGCAAGGGCATCCGGCCGTAAAAACCATCGCCACAAAGACTTCCATCGCATCTCATCCCCGACCCCGTAGGAAAACGGGAATAATAAGGGGTTGACATACAGTAAATTAAAAGCTTAAGTCAATAGCCAGCTGTGCTTTAATCACAGTACCGGTATCGGCCACAGTGTGATCTTCTACAGCGGTAAATTATAAAATACGTAAAGAAGCAATACATACAAAGATTTCCTTATGAGAAGTTGGTAGCATGCTGAACTGCTGTGCCCAAGATAGTGGGTTCAAACACGGCCAAAGTCACCGGATTTTTAAGAGCGTTAAAAATCATTCAGTAGGCCTTCCTTCGGAGGGGAAGTAAAGCCGGCTGTCCCATGTCATAGCTTTGTGGCATGTAAAAGATTCTTCCACAGACTAAACTTGTGTGAAGCTAAATTGTTAGGTTAGATTTCATCGCAACGCTCTATCAAGATTCCAACGTTCACTACTAGGTATCATTGATATCTGGTGGCGAAAGTTGGAACTACTTGAAATTGAATGGAACTTGTAGCTCACCCTAAGGGTGTCCGCTAGAATCAGCTACAGACTCAGGCGAGCCGAACATGTCCTCGGACACTCTCGGCACTAAAAGCCATACGATAAATAAATAATTAAATAAAATAATTACTAAAATACTACAGTAATTGTCTAAAGGCTTAACAATACTTTAAAATGTTAAAAATCAGATCTGTTACAGTAGGTTATAAAATGAAAGATATAAATCTTGATTTAAAAAACAGCTTGACGTTAAAACAGTAATGTGGTCATTATGTACGCATAGAAATTTGAAGGTTAACCACTGACGTGAACATGTATGTGAAAGAATATATACAGTATATGTATATAATTATGATCTAACTGTGAAATTATGATAGAAGAAATTGAGTAATCCAAGGTATATTTACGGCAAGGAGTCAGGTATTATTATTAACCAGGATTGGAAACCAGTACTTCAGAGATGGCAGCCAGTAATGCTAACCACTACACCAAGAGATGGGGCTTTTACATACAGGCAAATGTCCACCCTTGGTAATATGAAGGTTAGACCTTTTGGCTGGAGCATAATGAAATCTTCCAACATCTGGTTCTGCTGTTCGTGCCGACCAGTATGTCCAGCTGTCAAGCCCCACTGGAATGTTGATGCTCCCTGCTAGGATGACCTTCTTACTTCTGCTATAAATGTCGTCATACGTTTCACTTGGGAACTGGATATGGCAAGTAGAAGTGAAATTTTTTTAAACTCGTATTATTGTGATGGAGAAACAGAGGGTACTAGTGACCTTTTAAACCGTCATCATAGCGAATTGCTAAGCAAAATTCAAAGGATTCACTCCCGTGTAAACATAGATGACTATGGATCAGTTTGTTTATTCATCAAAGGGAGGAATGTACTCGTACAATCATTTTGTGACAGTTGATGGCCACCTAAGCCCAAAATTGATGGTCCAGACCAATAGCGTAAGAGATGAGCTTATGTGTTACAGGGGATCAGATCAATTGGACTTGTCATTCACTCCGACAGTGGCTACTGGGATTTTCCCACGCATCAAACTTCCCTACCGTACCACCGTCCCCTTCCTGGTGTAGCGGCTAGCATTCTTGGCTGCCATCCCAGCGGTCCGGGTTCAATTCCCGGCTCTGTCAAGACATTTAATTCTGGTCTGAGGGCCTTTCCTCGCGAAGCAAACCAGAGAAGTGGATTCGATTCCCATCTCAGCCTTCCAGGAAGTGGTTTTCCGTGGGTTTCCCACTTCTACTCAAGGCAAATGCTGTGATAGTTCCTAACTTAAGGCCACGTCCGCCTCCCTCCCAATCCCCACCTGCATTGCAAATACACACACTACAACTGCAGACAACTTCTACACACATCCAAATACACGGGACTTAATGACCACGATGTCACAAAGACATTATATGAATTAATGACGACAACAACAACAACAACAACAACTATCGAACCACCAAGCTCCTGGAGGATGTGGAGTGGTGCTCGCCGGCTGACGGTTGACGGCATAGCTTTAGAACAAATTGGTTAGAAGAGTCATTTTAAACTGAGAAAGAAAGAAAAAAGAAACAAACAATAAAGGGGAACAGGAAAAAAAGGCAGGAAGAAAGAAAGGAAGAAACAAACAAGATGAGAAGAAAAAAAGAAAGGAAGATGGAAAATAACAAACCAACAATCAAACAAAAAGAGAAGGAAATAAAAAGAGGAATGAAGGTAGGAAAATAGTAAGGAGCAAAGGAAGGAAGAATTACAGAAGTAAACCAACAAACAAACTTAAAAAGAAAAAATAGAGATAGGAAGAAAGAATTAAGGAACGAAAGAAAGAAACAAACAAACAGGAGAGAAAAAAGAGAAGAAAGGAAGAAAGAAAGAAAGAAAGAAAGAAAGAAAGAAAGAGCGAACGAAAGAAAGGAGCAAACAAACAAACCCAAAAAGAACGAAGGGTAATAAAGACAGAAAGAAAAAAAGAAAGAAAGAACAACAAGTAGTTCCGTTAAGAACTATACAGCCTATTTTCATATATCCTGCTCACGTTAATTGCCTCTATCAACATACAAAATTTCAGTTTAATTGCTGTAACAGATTCGTAGATATTGAGAACCGTCTAAATATTTCAGGTGGTCGCCAGGTTGGATTTTTATTGTACTATTACATTAAGATTATTGTGTACGTGTGGTATTCAAACTTCAATCGCATGATTAGAACACAAGAAGCAAAAACGAGATTTTAAAATTACGCACAGCAGCCATCTTGTGATTATGCAAACAATTGAAATAAATTAGAAGCCAGTGGATCAACATTTGTATAAGCATTTAACGTGCAACGTTTCACGGCACTCGGATAGTTAATTCGCGAGAAACGTCCATTTAAATATTTATACTTCGCGTCGCCGCCATGTTGGATTTGTGCTCACCAGGTTACTGAAAGTCCTATAGGTGGACATATGTTCATAGTCTCTATGAACATTTAAAAAAATCAGTTTGGTTGCTGTAAAAGATGCATAGATATTGAGAACCGTTAAATATTTCAGAAGCTCGCCATTTAGGATTGTTATATGTATAGGCCATAGGGTTATCTATCATTCAAGGACAATTATTGCCTAGGTTCATTATTTAAACTTTCACTTCGATCGCATGATTACGACACAAGAAATAAAAACTTAATTTTAAAATTTCGCACAGCCGCCATCTTGAGGTTATGTAAACAATTGAATTAAATTAGATGACAGTGCATTACAATCTGCAAAATCATTTACTGTACCACATTTCACTGCGCTCAGAGAGTTAAATCACGAGGAAAGTCTATTAAAATATTTCAAATTCGCTTGGTCGCCATGTTTGTTTTGTACTTGACAGGTTTATGAAATATACATAGGTAAACTTGTATCAGTACCCTTTATCACAATACAAAATTTCAGGGTGATATCTGTAATAGTTTCGGAGATATAGAATGTCAGTGAAATATTTCGCACAGCCGCCATTTTGAGGTTATGTAAACAATTGAACTAAATTAGACCCCAGTGCATTACAATGTATATGGACATTTGCTGTACCAAGTTTCATTACATTTGGATAGTTAAATCGCGAGAAACGTCTATTTAAAAGTCTCAACTTCGCTTGACCGCCATGTTGGTTTTGTAGTCACCAGGTTTTAGAAAGTCTTATAGGTGAACTTCCAGTAGTGCCCTTTATCACCGTACACAATTTCAGGGCGATATCGGTAATAGTTTCGGAGATATTGAATGCTAGTGAAATATTTCGCACAGTCGCCATGTTGGATTGGTGAGACGTAACAAAATTTGAAGGGCACGGTCGAGGTCGCCGGGAATAGTGCTATGAACTTACCGAGTTTCATCGAAATCGCTCCAGCCGTTTAGATTTTATTAGGGGGGGACACACACACACCTCACACACACACACACACACGCACACGCACACACACACGGACAAAAGGTGATCTCATAAGCCTATTTTTTCAAAATTGAAAATAGGCTAAAAATGGGTGAGAGAGTTAAGAGGCAACCTCAAATCCCTGCAGTAAGACAATTGCGCCATTCATATCCATCTTGGCATGAAGCTGTAGGCTAAGACATGCATTTGAGGGACGCGCTAAATGACGGTTAAAATTAATCACAGAGCTCTCCCATGATAAAGAAAGACACTGATGTGCCACAATCAAACATATACGATACCTTCCAATCACTTGCAACGGTCTTTCGAGTGAGTCCATACGCACGCTAACTAATCCCTGTATTCTGCCAGGAGTAGGACAACCGAATGTTTTCAGAGATATTTTATGTTTATTGCTGTTTCACACTTTCACCACACGTTATTTTAATTCTCGACAAATAAAGTGTTAGCATTTATTTCTTGTTGGAGGTTCCAATGCTTTATTCTTCATAGACTATCGAGTTGGTGAGGGTTACCCCACTATTGGAATTTTTTTCAATCCGGTGAAGAATTGTGTTAACATTAGAAAGTCAGTTTGGAAAAACCGTTGTATGGAGCATGGCACTCTATGGAAGTCAAACTTGGACTGTTGGTGCAACAGAGAAAATGAGAATAAAGCATTTGAAATGTGGTGTTACAGGATAATGATAAAGATCAGACGGGTAGATAGCGTCACAAATGAAGAGGTAGACTATTAAAAGGAGTGAGAAAGGAGAGATGGTTTTGGAGCGTGCTAATGAAGATTAGATATAGGTTGGTAGTACACCTACTAAGAAACCCAGGAATAGCAAACTTAGTTATGGAAGGAAGGGTCGAGGACAAGAACTGTAGGGGTAGACCAAGGTTTGAATATGTTTAACAGATTGCCTCGGATGTAGGGTGTGGTAGCTATGTAGAGGTGAAACGATTAGCTTAGGACAGGGAGGCATGGAAAGCTGCATCAAACCAGTCAAATATACTGCTGCCTCTAACACACTCTCCACTATTAGCGTTTCACAGAGAAAGTCTGTCCTTTATTTTTCCATAATATGACTTTTCTTTCTTTTATTCTGTGACGAGAATATGACCTGGAAATTGTCTCGATTACCTGACTTACTCTGCGCTATCATAAAAGTCATTACAGTATAAAATGCTTATGACCCAACCGAATTAAACTGAGTTTTACCTGCACGCACCAGTAACCTTTGGCATATCCTCGCACCTCTTTTTAGGAACTTTCAACTCTGGAAATTATTAAAAAACTGTTTCTTTGCACAGTTGTAGGAATATGTGTTTCTAATCACCACTAGGTCATCTAAAACTTCTTCAGTAACACTGAATTAGGAGTCGGCAATTTCTAGCTCATCTCAGTTGGTGACTTACCTGTCAATTACTACACATGTTGCCACTGAAAATTATGTGAATTAAACCCGCATTAACGTCACTAATTACGAACAACATTATTGAGAAACGGAATGAAACATGAGGCTTATGGCTTGATGATACCAGTTCTTTCTTGTGTTGTGCTATAGACAAGGATGAGGTTCATTAACAGTCGAACTGTAAACCCTGATTCGTGTGACCAAGTTCGTCAAGGTCACCTGTGAACTTGCCGCAAGCCCACCCGTTGCGTGCCTTTATATTTGTAACTGCGCTAGCCAATTAGTGGAGGTGCTTAACGCTTCCTGTCGTGGTAATCGATCAATCACTGCTTCCCCTCCGACAATGAATCGCTTGCTAAACGGTACAATTATGAACTATAACCAGTAGTCTCCCACATTTTTTTTTCAACGTTGTTTGCCTCCTGCTTTCATTACGTATTTGCAGACACAATATAGACCTAAGTTTTATAATTTTTGGCACATTTTGTTAAGTTAATAATAATAATAACATCGTATGGCCTCGGGAGACGGGTGCAAGCTTTGTTATTTGACACCCAAAGGGTAGCTTGCATGTCGAATTTCGTTGTTCCTTGAACCACTATGAAAGTCAAGTAGGTTAGATATCTAAGCTCCTTGAACACTATACCACTTTCTACTAGAGAAATGAGGAGTGTTGGCGGAAACTCCCGAGATTAATTTTGCCATTATGAACACGACCTACTGAATTCAAATGGGTTCCTTGACATGCCAACATCGTATGACATGGTGTCGTAATTTTTGCCGCCTTTAAAAATCACTTACCACGGCCAGGAGCGAACCTGGAAGCTTGGGGTTAGTAGACCGACACGTTGACTACTCACCAACCGTGGAAAGCTATTTTGTTAAGTTCAAATATTATGGGTGAAATCAGGCGTTCTCAACCATTTGGAGACTAAGAGATCTTTATACTATACCAAGTACCCGAGCACCATTAAGTCTAATATATTATCATTAACAATAACAATAACCTCAACTACAAAGGAGATGTCGAGAACATAAGAAGGCTGAGAGAAAAATCATCCGGAAGATATTGGGCCCTAAACTCACAGATGACGGGTAACGTCTGCAACCACACACAGTCACAGAGAGATGCTCCAACATTGCGTCAGATTTCCGCAGCGACGACTGAGATTCTACGGCCACATTATGAGACTGAATGGCGACCGTCTAACAAAAAATAAATTGACTTACTTTCGGAAACTTAAAGTGACAACAGTCTGGGTTACCCTAGTCCAAATTGATCCAGAAAGTTCCAACATCACATCAATAGGCATAGACGATCGAATGACGGAGGAACATCCCCAAGGAGGATGTATGGCTAGAGCTGCATCTTAAAGCAAAATTTTGACACCAACCTATTACTCGGCGCAAGAAGTTCCAACTGACAATATGAGATGGCGCGACGATGCACTTTCGAGCGCGATCCGTCCCCGAACTGGCCTACTGGCCCCTCTCCCCTCCCGGCCCGTGCCTACTCGACCCTTTCCCCTATTCTATCCCCACCCCCACCTCTACTTTATATTCCGTCCTTTCTTTCTTTCCCCTGCCTTATAATGGTCATATTTTAGTAATTGGTCTAATAATATGTGATTTCTTCCTCCTGTGATATCAGGTAGAGAAGAAAACATAGGCTCTATCAGAATAGTTGTGGATGTTTCAAGGTTATCAGCCCATGTTTCCACGAAGCACATAGCATGACAAAGGCCTACCCCACAGATATGTACAAATAGAAAGAGTAGGCTACTATACTACAATATTAAAAATGAATTGTAAGACAAAATTATAGCTGCACCTAACACACACCAGTATTATTTAATTGTCAGTGTGGTACTTCCTATCAATCGAATTAAGAAATATCACGTTTGAATTACGGGAAGCGTTGGAACAACCAGCTCTTCTATCGAATTATATCGATAGTATCTGATATCGTTTTCGAGCGCAGTGTATCGACTAAATTCGATGTGTGATTCAATATAATTCAATTTCTTCGTATAATATTGCTCGAAACCGATTGTATTCTTTTCTAAGCACTGCGATATGTATTTACTATTGATATATATATATATTCAAATATTAATTAAATATACAACATTAACAAGAATACTCACCAATTTTCCGATTTTTCTGCCATCTATAGAAGTACAACTCAACTACATCGTCGTACGTGATGACTGCTAGCGTTTTTAACGTTGTCAGCAGGTACTACTACAAGGCAAGCTAGCGTTGGTACCAAAACATCCTATAAAGTTTCACCCACCCGAACATCCCTGCGGCACTCAGGCTAGTCACGTGGTGGGGCTTTTATGATGACTAGAGCGTGCGGCTGCTTCCCATCGGCCTTGAGTGCCTGGGCCGTCTGGGCTGCACTTCCAACATGTACGAATACGCCAGATACTTTCGGAGCCTTGCAGTTCAATCTGGCAGCTGATTTTCCGCACGTTGTCCTCTTATAATGCAACGATTGCGTCCACAAAGGTTCAAGATAGGTTTCAACCTATCTTACCTGATACTTCCCTTGTTAGGTATTTTATATTATTTTTTGTGTTTAAAATTGTTTATCGTCTAGAAATATGAACTTAAAAGTTATAACTTAAAATCTAGAACTTACCAACTACACCACCGAAGCCGCTGGTGGGAGTACAATGTAACTTATTATAACTTAATATGTAAATAAACACTAATGAAAAGAAAATTACATATATTAGTTATGATCACTAGTAATAATGGGCCAATTTAGGATTACGTATTTCGACCATCAAGTGGTCATAATAAGAACTTGATCACTGGGGTTGAGGTTTCAATTAATATACAAATCGTAGACTATGTGTGTCGTCTTGTTATAGTTAGTATAATGTGTCAATTTGATGTTTATATTACGATTCGCAAGTTGAATCTCGTAGAGTCCCCAGATAGCTGGACTTAATGCTATGCTCTAGCGAGCGTAGCTACCATTGTAGTTTGCAAAAGTAAATGTATATTTCTAGATTATATTCAGTTACAAGAGGTGTTTAAAACGGACCATTATAATTATACCATTAAAACAACAAAGCGAACCCGCAGCTTGTAATTTCCTCTAATCAATGTTTTATCTCAACCCCATCGAGAGTTATGAACATCATTTGCTGCAGGGTAATAGACTAGATTGATTCTACCGCGCATGCGCTCATGTTGTTAATAGTTATTCGGCTAATGGGTGTTTAAAATTCATATACAATATACCAGTACTATGTTGTATTTTCTGATGAGAATACATGTTTCATTATTTAGCATAGTCGATTGGAGGAAATACTGTACATAAATGCGACATATTCACATTTTACTTACTTACTTACTTACTTAATTTCTGCCGCTCTTTCCGGAGCATAGGGCCTTGGCGAAATTTCTCCACGCAGTACGGTTCCTGGCCATTCTCTTCACTTGACTCCAGTTCTTGTCCACCTCTGCAATTTTATTTTCGATCGTCCTCTTCCAGGTCTTCTTAGGTCGACCTCGCTTCCTGGCGCCTTGAGGATTCCAGTCTAGCGCCACCCTCTCAATAGCTCCTTCCGGCTTCCTTAGTGTGTGACCAATCCAGCGCCATTTCCTCTCCTTGATCTGGATGCTAATCGGTTGTTGATTGGTGATGGTCCAAAGATCTTCATTTGAGATTATGTCCGGTCACCTCACAATCATGATGCGACGCAGACATCTGTTAATGAACACCTGTAGCTGGTTGTTGATCGGTTTTGTGACTTTCCATGTTTCACAGCCGTAGAGAATAATCGACTTTACGTTGCTATTGAAAAGGCGGAGCTTGGTCTTCCTGGAAATGTTTCTATTTCTCCAGATGGGGTAGAGCTGGACAAAGGCACCATTTGCCTTCCTGATACGGCTTCGAACATCTTCCTCTGCTCCCCCATCATTTGTGACTATACTTCCAAGGTAGAGGAAGGACTCAACTCGCTCAATGTCCTTTCCGTTGACTGTCAAACTAGTCGTGATGTCAGAATTTATCCTCATCTCTTTGGTCTTGTTGGTGTTGATCATCAGTCCTGCACTTTCTGCTTCTCTCTGCAACCTCCCCAGCTTATCTTCTATGTCTCGGTACCGTTGTGCCATAAGACAAATGTCGTCTGCGAAATCCAGATCTTCAAGCCTGTCATTTATACCCCATTGAATACCCCTCTTCCGTCCTCCCATTACCTTCTTCATCACACTATCCAGGACCAACAGGAACAGAGTGGGGGAAAGGACACACCCCTGTCTCACTCCGTAACTGTTCTTTATCTTTTCTGTTAATTTGCCTTCGTGAAGAACCTGGCACTCATACCCTTCGTACATCTCTTCCATGATTCTGATGATCTTTGTTGGAATTTTATATTCCTCGAGGGTCTTCCACATGATTCTTTGATTTACGGAGTCGAAGGCTTTCTCGAAGTCAACAAATGTGAGGTAAAGGGTATTCCGCCACTCCACACTCTGCTCCAGGATGATTCGGAGGGTGTTGATGAGATCCACATATTCACATTTTGGATAATATAAAATGTGCGCTTGTAGTTCTACACACATCAAAAAAAGTTTTGCATCACCTCGGTTCCCAGATCTCCGGCATATAGACGTTGACTGTGTATATTGTATCAAAGATACAGTCCCTTTGACTGTTCATAGATGTCACTAAAACTGCTCAAAGATGTAAACAACCATGCATGAGCAGGGCCTATTAGACGGAGGGGGTACGACAGCCGATCAGTTCCAGTCATTCCACCAGGACGAAGGTACGCTGCTCATGTTGTCTGTAGTTCTACCATGCCTAGAAGGTCAATACCGCAGTTCGATCGCGTCCGCATTGTTACTTTGTGTCAAGAAGGGCTCTCAACAAGGGAAGTTTCCAGGCGTCTCAGAGTGAACCAAAGCGATGTTGTTCGGACATGGAGGAGGTACAGAGATACAGGAACTGTCGATGACAGGCCTCGCTCAGGCCGCCCAAGGGCTACTACTGTAGTGGATGACCGCTACTTACGGATTGCCGCTCGGAGGAACCCTGACAGCAATGCCACCATGTTGAATAATGCGTTTCGTTCAGCCACAGGACGTCGTGTTTCAACTCAAACTGTGCGCAATAGGCTGCATGATGCGCAACTTCACTCCCGACGTCCATGGCGAGGTCCAGCTTTGCAACCCCGACACCATGCAGCGCGGTACAGATGGGCCCAACAACATGCTGAATGGACCCCACAGAATTGGCATCACGTTCTCTTCACCGATGAGTGTCGCATATGCCTTCAACCAGACAATCGTCGGAGACGTGTTTGGAGGCACCCTGGTCAGGCTGAACGTCTTAGACACACTGTCCAGCGAGTGCAGCAAGGTGGTGGTTCCCTGATGTTTTGGGGTGGCATTATGTGGGGCCGACGTACGCCACTGGTGGTCATGGAAGGCTCCGAAACGGCTTTACGATACCTGAATGACATCCTCCAACCCATAGTGCACCCATATCGGCAGAATATTGGAGAGGCATTTGTCTTCATGGACGACAATTCTCGACCTCATCGTGCACATCTTGTGAATGCGTTCCTTCAAGATAACGACATCGCTCGACTACAGTGGCCAGCATGTTCGCCAGACATGAACCCTATCGAACATGCCTGGGATATGTTGAAAAGGGCTGTTTATGGACGTCTTGACCCACCAACCACTATGAGAGATTTACGCCGAATTGTCGTTGAGGAGTGGGACAATTTGGACCAACAGTGTCTTGATGAACTTGTGGATAGTATGCCACGACGAATACAGGCATGCATCAATGCAAGAGGACGTGCTACTGGGTATTAGAGGTAGTGGTGTGTACTGCAATCTGGACCACAAATGCTGAAAGTCTAGCTGTATGATGGTACAACATGCAATGTGTGGGTCTCATGAGCAATAAAACGAGCTGAAATGTTGTTTGTGTTGATCTCTATTCCCTTTGTATTTAAAGGTTCCGGAACTCTTGGAAGCGAGGTGATGCAAAACTTTTTTTGATGTGTGTATATGAAAAGTTATTTGATCTCAGTTTCAGGAGATATTCCAATTTAAACTGAAAAATACTAATTCAAAATATATTTATCAAGCCACGGTGGCTGAGAGCACTGACGCGCTAGCTCATACCTCGCTGAGCGTGAGTTCGAATCCCACCTCAGCCGTCCTGGAAATGTCTTTCATGGTTTCACATTTTTCCAACCAGGCAATTGCCAGGACGGTTCTTTTCGTCTGGTCCAGGACTGCCTTCCTTTCAAACATCCCTTTTCTGACCTTTTCTTAATTACACCTATGTTAGTGGTTGCCTGGGTGGTCACCGTCTCCTGTTGTAGCTGCTGACAAAGTGTGTCCAGCTCCCAGACACCACCCTGACGATGGTCGAAAAATGAACCCTCGCTGAATTTGAATTTGTATTTATGGTCGCTCTTAAACAGGCCACTGAGGCTAAAAAAAATGCCTCTTACTGTAGCTCTCTTCATTCAGAGGCCGGTTATATAGGCTACAAAATGAGAAGCATAAACCTTTACCTAAACTTCCAGTTTGATACAGTTAGCTGTAATCGATTGTAGATAATCTTTGAATTTGAGTCCGTGGATAACGCCAAGCGGGGAGGATAGACGATTTTAAAAAATGTTTGTATTCCTATAATTCAATATTAAACACAGGCTGAATATGAAAGTGATGAGGTACATACGAGGTGCATTCCCAATAATTATGTTCCGTCATTAACAAGGAAGCAGTATTATAAAACACATTGCCATGATATAGGACAACCTTTCCTCAATCCTCGACGGGCCGAGTAATAACAGTGCAGCCCTAGCGCTTGAATGAGTGCCAAAGCAGAGAGAGGCAGCAGATTGGCGTGCCCGAGTTCATTCGAGTGCTAAATAGTATGGCAGAAAGACGCGGGATAGAAATATGGTCACGAATGCAAGAGCGTGCTGTCGGGCTTTGTGAATGGACATGTAGGACTAATGTTTTAGATACTTATTGCCACCTACAGAGTTTCTATGGAGACAACGTCATGCCCTGTCAAAACGGTCAGGCGCTGCTGTTTGATGTATATTGAGGATGAAGAAAGAAAGGAACGAAGGAAGGAATGAAAGAAGGAACGATGGACAGTTAATCTAGCGATTATGAGCCACGGAAGGGAAGGTACAGTGAGAAAGCTAAAGACGAAGATCATCAGGATGACACTTCGGAAGCAACGAAGATATCCAACAGGTTGTGGAGAACCTCCTAAAATCTGGGCACCAAATAGTATCTGGAGGATTTCTTGAAATTGATTTCATAGTGTGACGGATCTATCAATGTCGGTGGCGACTAAGTGGAGAAATAGCTAAATGTTTGTCGCACTTTTAACACAGCTTCCCTGTAAAATAAAAATACATATTTTAAATACGGAACGCCCCTCGTATTTAAAGTGCGGTATTTTCTATAGCATATTTACCAAGTTCTAGAATATAAGTTATAACTTTTAAGTTCATATTTCTAGACGATAAACAATTTTAAACACAAAAAATAATATAAAATACAAAACAAGGGAAGTAGCCTATCAGGTATGACAGGTTGAAACCTATCTTGAAACTTTGTAGACGCAATCGTTGTACTATAAGAGGACAACGTGCGGAAAATCAGCCGCCAGTTTGAACTGCAAGGCCCCGAAATTATGTGGTGAATACCGTACATGTTGGAAGTGCAACCCAGACGGCCCAGGCACTCAAGGCCGTTGGAAAGCAGCCGCACGCTCTAGTTAGCATAAAAGCCCCACCACGTGACTAGCCTGAGTGCCGCAGGGATGTCCAGCTCCACCAGCGATCATGCCTGCGTACCAGGATGTCAGGTAGAATTTTGGAGCCTTGTCTTACCTGATACTTCCCTTGTAATATTATAATTATATATACAGCCCAAAAATAATGTTTATATCATTAAAAAAACACCGTCGGGTCTCCTTGAAATGGTTTTCCATAGTTTCCCATTTTCAACTCCAGGCAAATGCTGGGACGATACCTTTTGACAGGCCACGGCCGTTTCCTTCCACATCCTTGCCCAGTTTAATGCGCCTTCATTCATTCTCTCCTTAACTCCTGTCATGAAGTTGGCACCAGGAAGGGCATCCAATCGTAAAAACCATCCAACACAAAGACTTTCATCGCAACTCATCCCCAACCCCGTCGAAAACGGGAATAATAAGGGGTAGGCCTAGACATACATACTGTTACGCGCCACCCCCTAGTGGCACTTCCGTTAACTGGATTACGGTGGGTATAAGCACAACACAGATTGTTCCTTTAAAGAAACGTATTAGCTTTATTGAGGGCCAGAAAGATACACCACACAAATAGCAAATACAAGCAATTAGTACCTCACTCTAGTTTCCTCTTGTAGGGAAAACTTGCCTTTCACTTGTCAATAAGCCACAGAAGTTAATCCCTCCTAATGGGACCGGTGGCCTCGGTAGAAATACCTGCAACACTTCCTTGAATACACCAGCTACAGTTATTTACGATAGCCAGTCACTCACCACTACACTCTGCTTCGCTGTCAAGAGAATCAGCTTCACTAGGGTTTCGCAAGTCACGTCACCTACAACTGTCGCTCAGGTAAAGCCCTCACTGGCTCAAAAAAAAAAAAAAAAAACACTGTCCACCTCGCTGGCCAGGTCGCTCTTATATAGCAGGCTGGTGACTCAATGAATGCTTCTAGACCCGTCCAGGATTCACGGCTTCTCGAGATTCCATCACTGGCTGGGTCACGAATATTCTGGACCATCCCTTTGCCCTTGCAGCCCGTTGCGTAAGGCGCAGGTAATACACTGAGGCGGAGCACAGCCCGGGGCAGCCGTGACTCACGCGGTGAGGCGACGAAACAAATCCACAGCCGTAACAATACACATTGTAGCTTTCAGTCGTCATCCCTTAGTATATTGCTTCTTATTGAATAGTCCGTAACATTATCTTAATCACCTTTAATTTAGTTCAGGTTATTTTTCACATATTCCAGTAATTGGAATGATCTTTTGTGTCGGCCGACTGAAAGCTAGAGTATTATTTAAATACGAAGTTGAAAATTAACATGGGCAGTGTAGACATTTTGGATCCCTTAAATTCAATTGGAAGATAGTGTAGATATACACTACTGTACGAGGCAGATGATCACGCTGTTCCGTCCCGTGAAACAATAATACTAAAACTCCACTGTACATGTTTTCATGAAAGATTTTTTTAAATTTATTTTCTCATTAGTAGTTAAACTTCGATGTTGGTTAGCAAAGGAGAGTGGTTTTGTTCAAGTCGTGGAGGCTGCTTTGAAAGTTTCACTGTCAAAGGCATGCGTCCGTGGTTTGGAGTCCGTGCGAAATTATTGATCTCATTCTTCTGACACCACTCCTTTCACATTCGTGTGGCGATAATAATAGGCTCTCTAGTTCAATGTAGGGTGCTAAAGAAAAAAAACGTCAGCCAGCTAACAAGGTAATAATAAATACCAATCTCACCTGGCTTCGCCCGGGTGACATGATCGGAGACTCAAAGAACAAATCTGACCACCTCGTGGTGTATAACAAGCTTCCTTGACTATCACCCCCTGTGGTTCGTGTTAAAATTCCCGCTCTGCCAAGTAGTCGAAATCTGTTGGAGCAAAATTGCTTCTTTTCGTGTAAATTCTAAAATATAAAATTTAATCATCGATTTACTAAACAAAAAGGATCAAATACTGTGAGTAAACCCGTTGATTACATATTTGTAATAACTGTATAATCTTGCGAAACAGTTTTCTTACCTGATAGGCTATTACATACAGTGAGTTGTGGAAACTATACAAAGTAACGCTGCACACCTCTGTCGATGGGTTCGACTTCCACCTCAGCTGTCCTAGAAGAGGTCCTCAGTGGTTTCCCCACTTCCATTCCAGGCAAATACCAGGATGGCAGCCTGAAAAAGAGAGCCATTCAATATTCACCACTTTCAGTGTAAATAAGTAAAGAGAGACTCCAATGTCTGGGTTTCACTAATGGGATCGAGATTTAAAATAGACCGCTTCCTTCTTAATCCTAGTCTGGCTACAAATACACACTCTACTACAGCCATCGCATTAACACAGTTGGTAGCCTCCACACACAGACCCAAATGCCCAGGGCTATAAATATGACAACAATGTCGCAAAATGAATCAATAACAACCAATATTTCTATTCCAGTTCCAACACTCAAAACAGAAAGTTACCTTTTGCATTGACCTATTTTAAATCTCGATCCCATTAGTGAAAGCCAGACTTTGGAGTCTCTTTTTACTTATTTACATTGAAAGTGATGAATACTAAATGGCTCTCTTTTGAAAGACACGACTCGCCCTTTCTGGGGAAGATTATTTCTTAACTGATGCCAGGTAGGTCGGTGAGATTACCGGTGTAGATCTGACATCTCTCTTAAGAGAATCATAAAAATTCACACCAACTTGCCGGCTGCACTTAACTTCATTATTTATGGATCTCTCAATGAGAGACGCAAGGTCACACTTCTTACGAAGCAAACCTTGGAGCAGAAAAGGAAGGACTTTATAAATTTCATCTGCTTTATTCTTACAAGCTGATAATTTAATCCTGTTAAGCAAAGAACAGCTTGGCCTAGTATTCTGCTTGTTTGAGTTTGGTTTGGCTCTCATCTAGACGTCAACATACTTTACAAATATTATACGTAGCTTCCTAAATATTTATAGAAGGTAACGTTTACTACCCACGCTTTGTGGAATTATAACTGCAGAACCCAAGTATGCATAATGCAAGGACTGGAAGGTATTAACCATTCCCTGGGCTCCGTGCGACTTCATGTCAGCACAGACCGACCGAGATCTTATTTAAATTCACCGTAGCTCGCTCGCTTGTGATTTAAATAATAACTTGAGGAATAACATTCTTTGCTCACTCACTAAGTTGAATGAATATCGTTTATTATTCAACAGTTAGCTTAGTGGTAACCTTTAGCCCCTTTCCATGTCGGGATTAGTACACTGAACGACAATACTGTATAGAACATTTTATTAAAATCTGACCCTTACGCTACTTAAGTGACTGTGGAAAGCAACAGGCACTTCTAAATTCGTTCCTGGCTTTAAATTTAGCGATAATTACCCACATGAATTTCTTATAACTTGGAATAAGTGGTCCTATTTTCTGGCCTCCTCCAATGAATTTATGAATTTATCCTTCATCTCCTTCTGAGGATACATTAAGATAATCAGTTATCATAATTATGATAATACATTCGATGTCTGCCGTGCCACCAATAGCGCACATATGGAAATGTTATTATAGAACGAAGGAAAACCTCCCATCTTTTCTCTTCAGTTCAAAGCTATAATCGCCTGAATATATTTGCCACTTGAAAAAAAAAATGCTATAAAATATGAATATTCTTTCTCTTCAATGGCTCTCTATTGGATTTATTGTGATTATCCATATCAAACTTCTCATTACTTGAAATAAGTGACCGCCTAGAAGCCTGATCTCAATCCAATGAATTTACACTTCTTCTGCTTCTGAGGATACATTAAGAACATGATCTGTGGTGATGATGCCAGAGTAAGGATCATTGCTGCCATCGCAACTGTCACACCAGACATGCTCCATCGTACAGGGCAAGAAACCGATTATCAGTTATCATAACAGAATTTATTTATTTATTTATTTATTTATTGTGAATATGTAGATGATATGCCGAGTTACAATATCCACCTATTCTGTGATTATCACAACAATTTTATAAGCAACACAACGACTAATGTTATGTGCGGTGTGCTTATTTAACCATTTAATAGTACGCGTGGACTACTTACAGCACACATAACTGATGACTACGATCGCCCAGCCTAAAATTGAAATATTTCTCATTCAGGTTTTCTAATTATCACTTTTAAGATTTCCATTCAACATTGATCATCGTAACGTCACTGTTCCGTCGTAATTATTACATTTGTTCCTGCCCATTAAACCCACAATTCATTTCTGCGACATTTAGCAAAGTTCGCACGATCGAAGCTTCTGCACGAGGCAGTTACGATACGACGCACACAAGTAAATAAAATCCCGCTTACATTTTAACCTGTTGGTGTAACCTTTAAAATATCCTGAGGTTAACCTTGATTTTTGTCTGGTACAGATGTAACATTTAACAAAATTTATTACTACGGCGGGTCATTCAAGTGGAACATGGGGACATTTAAATCAGATGTCCTTTAACCTTCCTTCGGACGCACATAATCTGTGAGATTAAGTAGGAGCACATTTTCCTTCCCAAGCTTCTGATTTTGCATAAACGGCGCGTGCAAAGTAATAGCATCCACTCTCCCCGTCATTTGTGTGAGGGTGAGGTCGTCCTTGGTTCTGTTCATTTTGCCTCTCCTTGGTGAACCGATTCGTCTGCGAGATTAATTGCACCCAATTGCGTAAGTATCAGGGGTTTCAAGTATTTTTCCCAATGTTCTTTCACCAAACAGATTTGGATTGATAATCATGTATAATTGTTTATGTTCGACGATGTCGAAATGTAAATATTATATCTACGAAAACTGTGGCATAATGAGAGTCATTATTTTTCATTATGAAACAGTTTCTCTACACCAATCAGAGCTCAAGAAACAGTTGTTTGACCAATTAGGTGAGAATAGCATCGCACCTGCGCTGAGTTCCAAGGCCTTCTAATTTAAATTTCACTGCGCGGCCTAGTGTTATAGTGGGGTAATCGAGGAGGCCATACGCTCGTTTTATAAACAAACTCGTGTCTTAATTATTGCCATTATAGGCTCGTTGCATAATGTACTAGGTCTATTATAAGCCAGTTACAGTGAGATTCTCTTTTCAATCTCTGACTTCATTATATCTCATTAGAGTAGATTAAGTGTAATAAGATTGCAAATTTTTAATATGATCATTGTAGGTAATTAGCCCATGTCATAGATTTATGGCATATAAAAGAACCTTCCACAAACTAAAATTGTGTGAAGCTAAATTTGTAGTTTAGATTTGATTAATGCTCTATAAGTTCCAACTTTAGTCGCCAGGGGCCGGTTGTGGTGGCATCTAGTATCCAAGTTCACAGCTAAGTGTCGTTGACGGTAGCACTTGGTAGCAAAAGTCGGAATTACATGAAATTAATCGTCTGCAGTCCTTGCCTGAATTACAGATAACACAGACTAATACAGCCATCACAATTAACACCGGTTATCATATACAACACACACCCGAAGTACACGGGGCTACATGACCGCGATGTCGCAGCCCCTAAACTGAGGAACCAACCTACCTATATGTAATTAATTTTCTGATTTTAATATTAATTTAGCATTGTGTTATTTAAATTGAATATTTTCCTTTTTCAAATTAATAATACATCATTTAAATAAGATGCCAAATTCTAGCACTATTTCAAGTCATTTATCGTGTTGGAAGCCATTTGTCAGTGTTGCCTTATTAAATGGAATTTAAATGCCTTTCAGTTGGTCAACACGTTTGTACCCAAAGTTTAATGGGTGTTATTCCCCGCATATGAATAAAGTCACTTGAGATTACTTGGATGACCAGTTTCGATTGTCAAGCGATCATCATCGTATCCCTTACACTCAGGCTATTTACTGTATATGTCTACGAATATGTGGGTTCAAATATATACACCATGTTAGTTACAGTAGTTGATTGTAAACTTGCGTAACTTTTCACGTTTGTTAGTGTTAAATGATTTTTTGTTTTGATATTATTAGTGGCTATTGACCTTTGAATTTACTTGTTTAGCCTTTGTTGGTCGCGTGGATTACTATAGTAATCCAGGTTCATTTGTTTTATATCTGCGAACATAATAAAATAGATTTTGGTACATAGTGTTCAATAACTTTCCTAGAAAGTCTCCCCACAACAATCGTCGTTCATCCTGTTTCTTGGAGCAGTATACATCTCACATCTGATTGCTGCATTATGTTAAATTACTAGTTTTTTAAAAGATTGTATATTGGCTTTCACTGCTAGTGAATTAAACTCAGCAATTTTTCTAGGTTTGTGCCATGTGCCAGTTTGGAGTCCTGGGCGAAACCCTACACAAGATACGGCTCAATGCTAGAAAAATTGCAGAGCTTTTACTATTTTTTAGTTCAATTATAACATCAGGACATTAGATGACAACCTCCCTACGTTAATATATTTTCATGTATACGGTGTTTGTTTTACAGGCGGATACTGTGTCTGTATGGACTCTTTTGTGTATATATTTTGCATTATTATTATTATTATTATTATTAATATTATTATTACTGTATTATTATTACTCTCTTATTGTTAGTATCATTAGTATTTTTGTATTTTGAATGCTAGAGAAGTGTTTTACTTTTACAGGACCTAATCATATTGTATGTAGGGTGCTACTGTAAAGGAGCTCTTAAGCTCTAAGTTTAGCCGTGGAAATAAATTAAATAAAAAACCAATTACCGTGAAATATTACAACAATGACCACAAGCGTATCAGTAGCGTGCCAAAGCGTTAACTTGGATTAAAACTATCGTCCACGCGACTATTTAAGGAACTACGCTTGAACTGCGTTGGTTTGCTTTTATCGGTATAGCATTGTATAGAATTCAGCAACTGAATATATTTTGGACACTTAATTGTAGAAAAATAGTCATTTGTTCGCATATATTGTTTTACTCAATACGGTCATTGTTACCGAATTAATTTCAAAATTTCAAATTGAATAAAATTTTCATGCTGTCAGAAAAATTGTTATTTCATGTACTGTATTTCTCTATGATATAGGAAGTTGTGGTGAGAATGCTCCTTGCATTCTTTACTCTCTGCTATATTCAGGGCATCAGAAAAGTCAGCACGCTGCGACAAATAATCTTGTAGAGGGCCATGATCACAGTTCCCCTTGAACACTTGGGAAGTGTTTTATTCTTTCTGTATCACCGTGGCACAGTGCTGGAGTGCCGCGTAATGCAATCAAGTGCGATGGCTCTGACGCTGCCTCCATTACCTGCGAGTGCGACTCACATGTCCGCCGTGTGCTTCTCCGTACTTGTCATTGGTGATTGGAGAGGACACAGTACACTCCTGGTCATTAATTCAATGTCAGTTCAAATCTGATGGAGATCAATGATGAATTTTACATTTAAATCTTATCATGTTGGAAACCATTCTGAATGTTCCCTTAATTATCAAAATTTTATGTTTTTCAGTCGGTCAACTCTATTGTACCACATTGTTTTGGATGTTATGTCCAAACCCTGAAGGAATTACGTATGATTAATAATTTTACATAGATAACCAGTTTCGATGGTCAAGTGATCATCATCAGATCACTTGCACTCATACTATTATATCTTTGTGTACATATAGGCCTATGTGGGTAAGGTATTTTTAGCCTACTTTTCACATTTTGCAAAAATGAGGAAAAAGTAGACGTATGAGATCGATCCGGGAAAATGTCTGTCTGTCTGTCTGTCTGTCTGTCTGTCCTTCTGTCTGTCTGGCTGTGTGTGTGTCCCCCCCCCCTATCAATTCCTAAACAGCTGCAGCAATCAAAACCAAATTTAGTATGAGTAAAGATGTGCACCGGAATAGCTCACGTCCATATTTGAAAATGATGTCAGTGCTACCAACTGCTGAAAAAACGCACTAGAAATTTGAGCTCCATGTTGGATATCTTGCAAGGTATGCATGGGAGCTATTCCAAAATTGGCACACATGTAGATAATACTACTCCAGTTTAATTTCCAGGAGGCCAACCATAACAGTGTTGCCAAAATAATTTTAAGCCTTCTGATAAGTCCAATGTTTAAATACATATAACTTCTACACTATCAATTGGATTTCAACCAAATTTTGTATGTAATATCTGTACATAAACAGATATGATTGAGCGTATTCTTAAGAGCCACCAGGGCTGCCAACTATTAATAATTGCTCACTCTATTTTTTTTAATCCAAATACCAATATATCAGAAAGTATGCAAGCCAACAGCTTTAAACTATGAACACGTATATACTGACATTTTAGATTAATTTGGAGTAACTTATATACGTCAGTTCTACCAACATGATTATAAGCCTGCTGATAGTACCAATTTTTAAATACATGTAGCTTCTATACTATCAGTTGGATTTCAACCAAATTTCGTATGTGATATGTGTACCATAACAGATATGACTATAAGTATTGTTAAGAGCAATCAGGGCTGCCAACTGTTAATAAATGCTGTCTATATTCTTTTTACCCTAATATCAATATATCAGAAAGTATGCAAGCCAACAGCTCTATACTTTGCACACTTATAGCATCTGACATTCTAGATTAATTTGGAGTAATTAATACAAGGCAGTGCTGCCAACATGATTCTATGCCTGCTGACGTGTCCAATTTTAAAATACATGTAACTTATATACTAACAAATGGATTTCATCCAAAATTGGCACAACAAGATATCATAATAATTCAGATTATTTCTGACCAGCACAAGCATGGTATTGTTGGCAACATGCTTTTACGCGTGCTGATAGATCCAGTGTCTAACTGCATGTAACGTCCATTGGACTTCAACCAAATTTTGTATTCTGTACCTTAAGAGGTGGAACTAAGAATATATTCAGTCACCAGGGCTGCCAACTGTAGTGGTCTATTAGGCTACATTATACCAGGTATATTTTGAACTAATTAGATATTTCGATATTACCAACTTAATTTCGTCATTATTCTAGATACAGTAGGTTCATATACTGTAGAATAATCATTGGCATGAAAAGTAGGCTGTATAGTTCTTCACGGAACTTCTTGTTGTTATGTGCAATTAATTAGTTACAGAAGTTATTGGAATGGCTGCTTGGCGCAGTGGCAACGTTTTCGCTTGCTGCGCACAGGGTTGCAGGATCGAATCCTGGTGCAATCAGTTAGCATTTGAGGGTGCGCAAATGCGAGGGAGCCGTGTCAGTTAATTTACTGGAACGTTAAAGGTCCCCTTCGGAGCAAAATTCCGGCACCGCTGTGTCTCTAAAAGCCTCTGTAATTAAAAGGGACGATAGACCAATATTATTATTATTGTTATTGTCATAGAATTCATTGTTAACTTGTGCAACTTCTCAAGATCGTTAGTTTTGTGTGATATTTTAATGATGATGTTGGTGGCTATTGACCTGCAGATATGCTTGTATAGTGTGATAAATAATATAATGGTTAGTATATGGTCAGGTGGGTGTTTGTAACTTGGAATGGATTTAAAAATTTAGCTGGTTGTTGTTGTGATGTGATATCCGTTCTTGTGCAGCTGCTATCACTATCACTGTCCACATATACTGTATGTAGACACAGATTTAATAGCTTGAGTGAACGGTTATGATGATGACCGCTTGACGAACGAAACTGGTTATTCAAGTGAATTTATTAATATTAAGTGATATTTTTCAGGGCTAGGGCACAACACCCAATACAATGTGGTACAATCGTGTTGACTGACAGCAAAGCTTAAAATGTCATTTTAATCTATGAATATTCAAGAGTGGATTTTCGAGTAGCTAAGTTGTGATATCTGGCGTTTTTCTAGCAAGTTTTTCTGGCTTTATGTAAGACAGATGAAGGTGCTGATTGCAACATAGTGTTCATATAACCCCGTGTATCATTCGGTGTGCATGTGTAGAATTTGTGTGATAACCTGTGTTATTGTGATGGCAGCACTAGTGTGTGTACTTGTAAATTGGGGAAAGCATATTGGGAAGGAGGTGGCCGTCGCCTTAAGTTATGAACCATCCCAGCATTTGCCCGGGGTAGAAGTCGGAAAACTACGGATATCTACTTCCAGGCTGGCTGAGGTGGGAATCGAACCCTTCTCAGTTTTGTCTGAAGTGGCTGAGTTGACCCGGTTCCAGCCCTCACACCAGAATTAAAATTTCTTGGCAGAATCGAGAATCGAACCTGGAGCTCCGGGGCGACAGCGAAGAATGCTAGCCTCAAAGAATGTGGGTTGAGGAACTTGGAAGGAAGTAGAGCCATGAAAGGGAAAGAGGAGAGGGCTCATTGCAAAATCAATATAAAAGGGAAATTACGAATCCAGCTCAGGAATCCATCGAGGGCACCATTACCCGCGATCACTTAAGGGTGTAACATTGTCCAGGATGAACCGTATGTTGTGGGACTACACACACCATTAAGAACTTCTACAAAAGTCTGAGTATGTCAAAAAAGATTATAACAAGGATCTATTAAGGAGGAAACATGAAAGACTCCCTAGGTCTCAGATACCCTAATACCATCAGGTTTGACAGAGAACAAACGATGACCAAGGAGGTTGAAATGAACGGAACTGAAAGGGAGGAGTTCAGCACAAGTTCATGAATGCAATACTGGACTCAGTCGGGGATCCTTTGATCGCCAACCATGCCCCAATATTTGTGAGCCACTGGGCGATTCTTAGAAATTAATAAATTTATAAACTTAATATGAGCGTCACTTCCAGCCATTTAGAACGTTTCTTCGATAACATCACCATACTTGACGGAGAACCTTCAGATATGCATCTCACATGGGCTATTTTCCAAACCCACATTGAAGATTGATTATACACTACCATAATTTAATACATGGAGATACCGCATCTAAGGGGTTCCAAAATTCTTCAAATATTGAAAGTATTGTTTTTGCTCCATAATGTTCAGCTTTCTAACGGGGCATTTTTTAGGCTACTTTCCTTATACGTTTCCGCAATCATACATCTTATTAGCAAACCCATTAAAGTACATTTTTATTTCTCTTAGACGTTAAATCAAAAAACAATGTTTTAAGTAATAATAATAATAATAATAATAATAATAATAATAATAATAATAATATCGTATGGCCTCGGGTGCTGGGTGCAAGCTTTGTTAATTGACACCCAGAGGGTAGCTTGCACGTCAAATTTCGTCGTTCCTTGGAACGCTATGAAAGTCAAGGAGGTTAGATGTTAGATATCTAAGCTCCTTAACACAATAGCGCTTTCTAGTAGAGAATGGAGGAACTGTGTGTTGGTGGAAAATCCCAAGATTAATTTTGCCATTATGAACACGGCCTACTGAATTCAAATGGGTTCTTTAACATGCAAACAACGTATAACATGCATGTCGTCTTTCTAAAATCACTTACCACGGCCAGGAGTGAACCTGCAAGCTTGGGTTTGGTAGTCCGACACGTTAAGCATTCACCCACCATGGCATGCTATTTTTAAGTAAGAAGCTGCGTTAGAAGCAAGGACCAAGGGACATGGAACAAATGAAAAATGGACGCTAGTGCTTCAAATGGAAGAAGGGGAATCCTATGGTAATGACATGTTCTATAAACTGGAATAATCTTCGATTCCAATTTCTCGCTATTTTTTTTTCTAGATATAAAATGTCCTTATTTTGGAACGTTTAAACATACAAAGCTGATATTTTTATGACATTCATCCTTATGTGTGTTAAATTTAAAACGTCCGTTTATCATAATTTACGGTACTTTGATTTAATTTTGCCAGGTGGAAATATTCATGAAAGGTTTGTAAAAAATTATGTAATTTTAAACCAATTCGTGAAATTTCAAAAGTACATCTATTTTCAGAAACAGCCTGAGCCAAAGTAAGGAGAGAATCTTGAGGAACATCCCAGACGAAATCGATTAGTTCCTGTTAATTGTTTGTGAGGAGAAGGTAAATAAATAGTTTGAAATTAGGATGGGAGATATAATGTAGGACATTCCGGTGTTTCTTAAAATGACGACCTATCCATGAGCTGAATTTGTTGTGGAACTAGCCAGACAGAATGGTATTAGCCATTTAGACCCCTCGACTAAGTGACTCAGATGTTCAAACGTCTTTGTCTCTCTACTGTTTCTAACTCCGCTAAAGAAGACCGAGCTGGAGATAAAGTTCTCTGTGAGCTGTTATTTCCCTTCTTTCATTTCCAATCCATATTGACATAACATGCTATTAAGAAAGAAAGAAAGAAAGAAAGAAAGAAAGAAAGAAAGAAAGAAATGTATGTCTACCCCTTATTATTCCCGTTTTCACCGGGGTCGGGGATGAGATGCGATGAAAGGTTGTATGGCGGGTAGATTTTATGGCCGGATGCCTTTCCTGACGCCAACTTCATGAGAGGAGCTAATGAGAGATGAAATGCATGAAGATGAATGAAACTGGGCAAGGATGTGGAAGAAAGCGGCCGTTGCCTATCAGAAGGTACCTTCCCCACATTTGCCTGGAGTTGAAATTAGAAAACCACGGAAAACCATTTCATGGACGTCTGACGGTTGGATTCTAACCCACGTCTACTGAGTCCGCAGAGAGCTTGGCCCTATGGCTTAGCGCTGCTCTTTAGCGAGCGTAGCTACCGCTGTCGGTAAATAAATAAATAAATAAATAAATAAATAAATAAATAAATACATAATTAAACCTCTCTACCAATCCGTTTGATGATGCGTGTTTGAGTTTGGTATGAACAAATACTAGTAGAATCATATTGACATTTTAAAAGCTATGTACATAACGGTGATATACTGTATTTACTATGACCTGAATTTGATTATCCCTAGCCAAACACAAAAAAGGCAAGGAAAGCATTTCTACAAAAAAGGAATCTGTTGACATCGAATATAGATTTAGGTATTAGGAAGTCATTTTTGAAAGCATTACTGGATCGTGGCACTCTATGGAAGTGAAACTTGGACTATTAGTGCAGCAGAAAGGAGGAGAATTGAACCATTTGAAATGTGGTGTTACAGCAGAATGATGAAGATGAAGATCAGATGGGTAGATAGGGTTACAAACGAAGAGGTATTAAGATGAGTGGGAGAGGAGAGATGTTTCTGGCGACTGCTAATGAAGAGAAGAGATAGTTTAGTAGGACACATACTAAGACACCCAGGAATAGCAAGCTTAGTTATGGAAGGAAGGGTCGCGGACAAGAACTGTAGGGGTAGACCAAGGTTAGAATATGTTAAACAGATTGCCTCGGATGTAGGGTGTGGTAGCTATGTAGAGATGAAACGATTAGATCAGGACAAGGAGACATGGAGGGCTGCATCAAACCAGTCATAAGACTGAGGACTCAAACAACAACAACAGCCTGATACTGGTTCGAGTTATTTATCTGTAGCTCATCGCTTATTCCGGTTTCTCATGAGCATTCCGTATATAATAATTTGAGGGGAATTTGTCTAGGTATTTAAAAGATGTAAAACCACTTACTTTATATGAGATTTCATGTCATGAAGGTTAAGATGGTTATGGATCGGAACTAATTTTAGTAAGCGCGTAATATCACATAGTCATAACAATAAATTTTCTTCATAACCCTTGAATCGATAAAGAATTGTGTTAGCAGACGATGGATCTGAGCTCCAAGGTCCTCCAGTAAGGAGCCACTGAAATGAGATCATGATAACGGTAACATTCGAGCACATGCCATCAAATCATGTACTTCATGTAGTGAATTTGTGCTCCTATCCAGACAATCTTAAACATGTTGAACTTCTATTCTTCAAGTATTTCCGCTTTAAAACAGCACATACTTATAAAATAGTTATTTGGATACATCTTAAATTTTCCGTTGCCAGGTTAATTCTGTAGTGACTAGCGTTGTTGACTACCGTCTTGGAGGCTCGGAATCAATTCCCAGCTTCGCCAACAAAAATTCATTCTGGTTTGAGTAACTGGAGTAGGTTCGTTCACATGTACGTGTCTCAAGTGACGTCTATATTTCGAACGGTTGCATTAGTCTAGCGAGGCCGCACGAATCTACTTTCTCAAGACTATTCAAATACCATAATATCGTTCTTGATCTCGGCGTGATGGATAACCTATATGTACGAGTATATGCGTGGTATGTAATGTGATTGGCTGCGTGGTGTAGCGGTAATGTTCGCGCCTGTAGTGCCCAAGGTTGCAAGATCTAATGTTGGAGCAGTCAGTTGGCATTTGGGAGTGCGTAAATGCGAATGGTCCATGTCATAAGATTTACTGGAACTTTAAAGATCCTTTTCGGGACACATTTCTGGCACCCAGGTATCTCTACAATCCACAGTAGTTAAATGGGACGTAAAACCAATAACTTAATTATTATTAGTAGTAGTATAATGCTATTATTATTATTATTATATAATTTTTGCCCTTATAGTTGTTGTTGTTGTTTGAGTCTTCAGTCTTTTGACTGGTTTGATGCAGTTCTCCATGCCTCCCTGTCCTGAGCTAATCGTTTCATCTCTACATAACTACCACAACATACATCCGAGGCAATCTGTTTAACATATTCTAACCTTAGTCTACCCCTACAGTTCTTATCCTCGACCCTTCCTTCCATAAATAAGCTTGCTATTTCTGGGTGTCTTAGTATGTGTCCTACCAACCTATGTCTTCTCTTCATTAGCAGTCATCAGAAAAATCTCTCCCCTCTCACTAGTCTTAATACCTCTCCGTTTGTAACCCTATCCACTCATCTGATCTTCATCATTCTCCTGTAACACCTCATTTCAAACGCTTCAGTTCTCCTCTTTTCTGCTGCACCAATAGTCCAAGTTTCACTTCCATAGAGTGCCACGCTGCAGACAAAGGGCTTCAAAAATGACTTTCTAATACCTAAATCTATATTCGATGACCTTATGGACAGTGTTTGAACTTAAATATGTCATGATGACCCAATTTTCACTTCTCTTCCTTCTTCCTCTTCTCTTAATTTTGTTTCTGAATTCTCCCCTGTCTCCAATCATTTGCCAGTCGCCCGCCACCTGCCCTCTATTTCATTTACAGTATTCATTTATGTATTTATACATGAATGTATGAAATATATGTAGCCTAAGTAGGCCTATATTTGGATGTATTTCCATTCCTTAATATTCCTGTTTTTACGGAGTCCGGAATGAGATGAATGAGTTTCCTGGTTGCAATGGGTTTTACGGATGGGTTCCCTTCCTGACAAGAAAGCTCATGAGAAGAGTTAAAGAAAAATGAATTCAATGAAATTGGGCAAAAAGTTGGAAGGAAGTGCCCGAGGTGTATTAGAAGCTATGATTCCAGGCATTTGACTGGAGTCGAAGAATGGAAACCACGGATAATCATTTTAAGGAGAGCCGGGAGTGGGGCTCTTGTCCATGTGTTTTCTGAGTGTGGGGATAGCCTTTCCCCACTATCTTGCAGCTTAATGCGCGTCGCCTCTCTGTCGGTTCGTGTTTGTCTATTTTAATTAAAACTTTACGGATATATAATAATTCTGATATTCCATAAATTATTGTTCGTTTAATCTTTCATAATATGAAACCTTGCAACAGCAGATGATCGTAAAACATGAGGACTTATTGTCACGAATATCCACTGTGAAGCACCGTCTATAACTTACTAAGCTTATGGTACAGGATAGCTCACCCTGACAGCTGACAGGATAATACATGCAGTAGTCATATACACATTTCCCGTGGCATTAGACCACGTGTAATTAGAACAGCCATATATAACAGACTTCAAAATTTATAGCTTTTTTGGCATTTGGACATTAATATAATGCCTCTGAAACAATATAAGAACTTTCTACGTTAATTTATACACCTGAGCTTATTTTCATTTTAACAACCACGATTTTAGGGAACGAGAAATGTTTGAGAGTTCAGATTAAATTGGACGGGGGTGATAGTGCAGTGACAAAATCATTAGCATTTCACCCGGATGGCCAGGATTCAAATCCCCATAATGAAAAGTGGCATTCTCAACTGAAAAATCACGTGATGTCAGAAAGGGTATTCACCCTTCGAACTCCGCTCAAACCCAAACTGAATCACGATCCCAAATAATTGCGGTGAGTCAAATAAGGCTTTCGTTAAGAATAAATTCCTTCTACTAACATACCTTCATATATTTAAATAAACACTTGGTTGTCCACCTGATAGAGTACTGACTATTATTCTGAGTTGTCACTGCGGAGACCCGGGTTCGATTTCCATCTCAGCCAAGGGATTCAAGTCTGGTTTGAGGGTCGGAACGGGATTCACTCAGCCTCCTGATGTGGAAGAGAATAGGTGGATTCGATTCTGATCTCTGCCATCCTCAAAGTGGTTTTACGAGATTTCCCCACATCTACTCCAGGTGAATGCCAAGATGGTATCTATATTAAGGCCACGGCTCCATCCTATTCAAATCTTAACCATCATTTACAAACACACACACTATTACAGCCATCGCAACGACATTGGTTATCAGAAAGATTGTACACAAGCAAACACACCCAAGTATATAAAGATACATGACTACGATGTTGCATAGCTCCTAAGAGAATTAACAACAACAACAAAAACATCGAACGAAATTTATGCTTTGCAGTCGGTCAGCACAATTGTACCAGATTAATAAATTCACTTGGATAACCAGTTTCGATCGTCAAGCGATCATCATCAGATCCCTTACACCCAGTCTATTAAATCTATGTCTACTGTTCATATATGTGGGTTACGCTATTCACAATATGTAGATCAAGGTTAGAATATGATAAACAGATTGCCTCGGATGTAGGGTGTGGCAGCTATGTAGAGATGAAACGATTAGCTCAGGAGAGGGAGGCATGGAGGGCTGCAGTCAAAAGACTGAAGACTGAAACAACAACAACAACAACAACAACAACAACAACAACGCTTATGAAGTTGTTTGTTGTCAACTTGCACAACTTATCAAGATTGTTAGTTTTTGTGTGATTTTCGATATGATGTTGTTGATGGCTATTGTTTATTTAATTGTTTAGTGCAATACTTATACAATTAGGTACAATCGTGCTCACCAACTGAAAAGTAATAATTCTGCTTCCTAAGGCAACACTGAAAATGGCTTCCCACACGATAACAACAATGAATATTATGTTGACAGCCGTGACTGGTATTCAGCGCTAGCATCATTTTCACACAGCCATTTATGGCAATTCTCTCACAGTGCTGTAGTTTCTACTCGTCCCACAAATGTTAATAATAATTGGTGTTCAACCATATCGCTCTTCACCTCCACCAGTAAAAGCTACTTAATCAGTTCGCCCATCAAATTGTGATGTGGGCGTAAATTAATCCATGCATTTAAAGTACCTGATGTGCGAATTACACGGGCCACTCGTTGAAATGGTGTAACAGTCTGTTTTCCAGCCGATTAACTAAACTTCGTTTACAGGAATTTTGTATTCATTGCCCCCAGCGGGAAAAGTTTACCTACCTCTCCTTCCTTTAGCTCAAAGTAATTATTGGTTTGAAATAAAATTTCTCGATATGCACAGAAGCTTGGTATCTTGAACATTGCCAGTGGCTGAATGTTGGGTGGTTGTTGATATAGCTTCTCTCTTGTGTATCAGGACCTTACGCTCGCGTGTGAATGCAAATTGTTCGATAACATATGTTATTCTGGTGAATGCGCTGGTGTATTACAATTGTATTTATAATCACTCTTGTTAGGGCATAAGGGTATAAGTCAAAAGAATACCATGACTGAGATTATGCAATTTTTTGGTAGGGAATTGTCATAACTTTGTTTGTGCAAAATGGTTTAAGTCGTATCTGAATACTCTGACTTGTTAGGACAATAGAGTATAATTAATTTAAATGCTTGCCACGGTGCGTGAGTGGTTATCGTGTCAGATTACTAACCCCAAGCTTGCATGTTCACTCCTGGCTATGGTAAGTGATTTTTGAAATGCGGCAAAAATCACGACACGCATGTCATACGAATTTGGCATGTTCAAGAACCCATTTGAATTCAGTAGGCCGTGTTCATAATGGCAAAATTTACCTCGGGATTTTCCACCAACACAAAGTTCCTCATTTCTCTACTAGAAAGCTCTATAGTGTTCAAGGAGCTTAGATATCTAACCACATTGACTTTCATAGTGCTTCAAGGAAAAACAAAATTCGACATGCAAGCTATCCTCTGAGCGTCAAATAACAAAGCTTGCACCCGGCCCCCAAGCCCATACGATATTATTATTATTAATAATTAAAATGCTCCGCCAATCAATAGAAATTCTATTCAAATTAGTACATGTTTCGATCCTACATGGGACCTTCTTCAGCAAAATTAGGATAATCAACAACAACAACAACAAAAACAATGCTCACTAAAATGGCTGCATTTTGAACCATGGTCAATGAATGCAAGATTTTCAAAATGAAAAATCATGAACCTCTATTATATCAAAAATACGTCAAAGACGGGTACGAATATCTAGTTGGTAAACAAGACGATTTAAATCAGGCAGTAGAAGAATGATTACAACGTATACAAACTACAGTAACAATATTTTTGACTTATAATTGAAGAAATCTTCGTCAAACACAGAATAATTAATGAACATCGATTTCCACCACTGTAGATATAAGTTATACACTAGGGTAGCCGTTATAATGGCACAAGTTATGAGATATAATCAACAGATATTCACGGCCCTAAGTGAATCAACAACTAATAAGAGCTGTCTTGGAAACCAACGAGCTGCCCTCAAGAAAGAATATTCCATGAACCCTCTGTGCATGCTAGTCGAGCTTTTCCGTTAGTTAATGTGTGTCTTTCCAGCTTCTCGTTATTTCTGAGATGAGCATTTACACTTAATTTCGAGTCTTGTTCTAAAAAAAACTTGAGGAACCAAGCACGCAAAAAAAAAGGAAGAGTAAGAGTAGACGGCGCTGAGAGTGGCATGTTTCATCAGGGGAATTGTGCCGATGACAAATGATCACAATACGAGTCTCATGCACACACGCACGCAAAAAAATGAATCCTTCCTTCTAATCTTGACAAGTCAATTTCACACATATCACGTACAACGCTGTCTTGGTGTCGCGAGATGTTTCATTATAAATGTCGCACAGGATGCGTGATATTACTGTGATCCACAATAATGAATGGAGCTGACGTTGCGTCGTACGAGCGGAGTGTGTGTGTTTGAGTCTTCAGTCTTTGGACTGGTTTGATGCACGAACGCTAGTGTTGACCCACACATGGTAAATTCAAAACCAAATATCTATTTCCGTTTTGACTGACAAGTCATGCACACCAACAGTTAGACCACATTCTTTGTTGTCTAAATCTAACACTACGAGCACTAGTGTCGACCCATATATGGTCAAATCAAATTGAATTAAAGAATATATTAAAGCAATCAAACTTGAATTTGATTTAAATCTGTAGAAAAAGTTCCATTTTAAAATATCATTTAAGCCGGAAGTAATTTTCAAAATTTCATCTTGTTAAATATTAATTGCGTCCAATGGCCATAGCAGGTTAATTTAATTGAACGCCCCTGAGCTCCCAGAAAGTTTAATTTCAAGTAGTTCCAACTTTGGCAACCAGATGCCACTGTCACTGACACCCAGTGGCGAACGTTGGAATCCGATAGAGTGTTTCTAGCCAACCAAATATAACTAAACATTTGGGTACACATTACCAATTGTAGTGGCAGGTTCTTTTAAATGCCATAAATCTATGACATGGACCTAACAGCTTTACTTCCCATCAGAAGGATTTTAACGCTCTTAAAAATCCGACTACTTCGGCCGGGTTTGAACCCACGATCTTGGGCATAGCAGTTCAGCATGCTACCGACTACTCCACCGAAGCTGTTTTATTTTATTTTACTTTGAAATGTGATAGAAATTTCCAAAACATACATTGTGACACTTTTCTGGGTCTTCTAGCTTTTCAACTTTTGGCACAATTCTCATATAGCTTAACCTTACGTTTTTTTCGAAACCTGGGCCCCAATAATCTGAGTGCTCTCAGTGTTATTTAAAAAGTGTTTTCAACATTAAAGCACTTGCATTGCGGCCCAAGAATTCTGCCTTCTTTGTGACCTAAGAAAGGTCCATGAAAAAGCTGCAGAAGTGAGCAGACGCACTCTCGCTTACTCACGAGCAGGCTTAGGAGCAAGCATTCTGCATTCCCCTCTACGTGTCTACTTATCCTTGCTGTGTTGTACCGTGGCTATACTCTGAATTACCAATAATGATCGCTGACAGCTGTCAAAGCTAGTACGTGGGGAAATGCTGCGTTGCCACTGAGGCTAATCATGACTCATAACATTCCAAGAGGCTTGCAGGAAGACACAAATACTGGCGAAGTTAGCCCCCCTGCCTGGCGGTCTAATGACAGTGACGAGTGAAGACACACTGAGTCAAAGCATGTGCTTACTGCTGTGTCGGCATACATTGCAACATTGCTTGCTGTTGCTAGGGAGACCGTTACCCCTCTCGTCTCCACTCCTCACCTCACCCTTCAAGCGGATGACAGCTTTCACCGAGTATCTTTTGTAAATCAGAGTATAGCACTCCAAACATGCCGAACGCTTTGACACATACGTTTATACTTGCTTTTGCTCATATCGTCCCGCAATTGCTAGTCGTGAAAGATAATAACCAAGCAAAGTTTCATTGGACTTACACGATCGCAATGATAAGAAATGAATTAATTATGTTATTAGGTCGTGTAATACACAATTAGTTTAAGAAAAATACAATTAGATGAAAGTTGAAGCCTCCGTGGCTTAGGCGGCAGCACGCCGGCCTCTCACCGCTGGTTCCGTGGTTCAAATCCCGGTCACTCCATGTGAGATCTGTGCTGGACAAAACGGAGGCAGACAGGTTTTTCTCCGGGTACTCCGGTTTTCCCTGTCAAAATTTCATTCCAGCAACACTCTCCACTATCATTTCATTTCATCTGTCATTCATTTAATCATTGCCCCAGAGGAGTGCGACAGGCCTCGGCAGCCGGCACAGTTCATATCCTCGTCGCTAGATGGGGGCTTCATTCATTCCATACCTGACCCGGTCGGAGACTGGAAGCAGGCTGTGGATTTTCATACAATTAGATGATAGTTAGAGAAATTGAAGTATTGAAGAACGAAGGAAGATTTTCAGTGCCCCAATGAAGAGATTTTGGGAAAAGTAAAAACATCATTAGGTAAATAAGTCCTGTCGCACTTCACAGATGAGCAGAATGATATAAAATAATAATACTCATAATAATAATAATAATAATAATAATAATCAACATAATAATAGCAACAGTGACAATAATAAACAATTCACATTATTGCTGATAGAAAAGTAGGTAATAATTATAATATCGTATGGCCTCGGATGCCGGGGGCAAGCTTTGTTATTTGACACCCAGAGGGTAGCTTGCATGTCGAATTTCGTTGTTCCTTGACTATGAAAGTCAAGGAGGTTAGATGTTAGATATCTAAGCTCCTTGAACACTATAGCGCTTTCTATTAGAGAAATAAGGAACTTTGTGTTGGCGGAAAATCCCGAAATTAATTTTGCCATTATGAACACGGCCTACTGAATTTAAATGTGTTCTTTGACATGCCAACAACGTATGACATGCGTATCGTATTTTTGCCGCCTTTCAAAAATCACTTAGTTGTTTGGTTGGCTCTTAAGTTTAGGGGCTGCGACAACGCGGTCATGTAGCCCCGTGTACTTTGGGTGTGTGTAGAATCTGTCTGATAACCGGTGTTAATTGTGATGACTGTAATAGTGTGTGTTATCTGTTTTTTAATTTAAGTACTGCAACTTAGATTTTTTTCAAATAATTCCTACTTTTGCCGCCAAGCGCCACCTTCAACGACTACTAGGCCAAGTTCAGAACTTAGCTACTAGACGCCACCGCAGTCGGCTCTTGGCAACGAACGTAGAAACCTAAGAGCGTTGTTTACATTCTTAACCTATCCAATTTAGCTTCACACAGGTGCAATTAGTGGAAGGTTCTTTAACATGCCATAAATCTATGACATGGGACCGCCGGCTTTACTTCCCCTCCGAAGGAAGGCATACTGAGGGATTTTTAACGCTCTTAAAAAATCCGACGGCTTCGGCCGGGTTTGAACCCGCTATAAAAAAATCACTTACCACGGCCAGGAGCGAATCTGCAATCTTGGGGTTAGTAGACCGACACGATATCCACTCACCAACCGTGGCAAGCTAGAAAAGTAGGTGAGCCCTTGGAAGATTTCCAAATTCCATGTGGGTTCAGGAATTACAGTTTGGGAACCTGAGCATTATTAATCCATTAATAATATAATTTCCCTCCGAGAAGAGGAAAATAGTGATTTGAGGTTTGCTTCCCTTTAAAGATACACAGCAAGGACAATGTCAAAAGCAATTTTTTAAGTATATACATAATTTTAGACGAATCTGATGAGAACGTTAACGCAAACAGTTGTTGTTGTTGTTGTAATCATTTCAGGGATTTAGATATTGAGGCTATCAATCCCTGAATTCTAGTCTGTTAGCATGTGTCATGGTGTCTGTAGTAGTGTATGCATTCAGGGGAGTATTGGGAAGGAGGCGGTCGTGGCTTTAGGTTAGGAACCCTCCCGGCATGTGCCTGGAGTAGAAGTGAGAAAATACGGGAAACCACTTTCAGGAAAACTGAGATAAGAATCGAACCTACACTTTCTCAGTTTTACGTCACATGCCCTGTTCTAGCTCTCAGACGAATAATGTAATATCTTAGCAGAGCTGGGAATTGAACCCTGGCCAAGAATGCTAACTGCTACACAACGAAGTTGATTAACGCAAGGAGTGACTTACGTCTTGCGCTGCAAAGTGAAATTGTTATTTCATATAATAGCCAATTGGCCAGCTGTAACATTTTCTTCTCAGGCATCTCAAACGTCTCTCTCCTTTCCATAACCTTTCTTTTTCTAATTTGCAGGCTTCGTCCTTGTTTTTGCGCGGAATAGCGGCTGTGGTTATTTTTATTTTCAGTGCTGAACTTGGAACATGAGTTTCCTTCCTGTCATTGCATTAAATGTAACCTCCAACCTTTGCGACGGCCTCCGCATAAAATGAGCTGAACGACTTTATATCTTCATTCAAGTATCCAAAGAAGAATGTTACGTAAATTACAACATTTTCTGGTGCAGGTTAGCGTGGAGGTTACCATATTTTAGATAGTTTAAACTGTTCCATTACATGAGTACACGACCGGGTCATAGAGCTGGGTATGAAAGTTGTTGCAACATGTACGGTCTCTCACCACTTAACATTCGTGAGGTTCCTTTGGAAGCTGGTAAATGGCGGAATTGATTCTAATCAGTTGCTAGCCAACTTGGGGCTTCACATCCCTCAAAGAATCATTAGACGGAAGTACACATTCGATGGGGTCAGATTTAACGTTCACAAAAAATCATGTCTAATCCGGTTGCAGTCAACATACAGATTGATGCAGAGTAAAAGTGCTGCTGATATTCACTTTGACTCTCTGTCAATCATGAGCAGCATCTCAAGTTAGCTGTTAATATTATGTTCATTTCTATTTGTGTTTGATTAGTTGATAGATTGAATATGTGAATGAATGAATGAATGATTCCTTGATTGATTTCTTATTGAATGTACGAGCGACTGAAGTAATGTAATCTTTTGTTGTTTTCTAGATCCTCACATGTTACTTTTGTGTATTTCTTTTTCCAGTTTCTGAACTTTTTCTTCCCGTCTTTTCATTTTGTGTTTTGCTTTTCTACGCATTTTTCTGTGGCTCCAGGTTCCCGTTCACTCTAGATAGATTTTTAATTATCTGTAAATAAATATTTTAATGTTTCTTGGGATTTTATGAAAATGCTAGAGGTAATATTCTTCCAGTATGTTTGAGTGCGTATCTGTATGGCTGAGATTGTTGATAGATAATAGTGCCTTTCTATTTGTGTTCGTGTGGGTTGTTTTTGTTTAGTTTATACTTTTAAATGTTATTGTTTATAAATTTATTGCCACTGTGAATTCTGTCTGGCAATGAATAGTACATATTCAATACTGAGCGTATATAGTTGTATGTTCTCATCGCTGACGGGTCGTATGATTGCGTCAGCACAGGCTAGCTTCACAGATGAGCCGTTGTCAAGAGATTTGTTCTGTGAAGTGGTGGACAATGCTAAAGGTCGTAGTTTCAAATCGCACATTCGTCTGACATTCCAATTATTGAATATCCTTCCACCTAGGTATATGTCATGTATGTTACTTTTTGAACAATACACGATCAAATGGATTGGTCCTCAATGTGGTCTTGATAAATCTAACTCCAGGCTTATACAGGGTGATAATGAAACATACCTTTAGAAATTCTGGTGACAGGGCACAAGAATTAATTTGAGGCAGGAGGACCCGGACCGTGAACTCTTTCGCCATATGTTTGATCCCTGGTTGGGTGTATGATACCTAGGAACGTAGAGTACAACACGTTACGAATTGTTGTGTATATTAGTGTTATTTGCCTGCTCTAAATCCATATACTGCGACATGTTCTGTGAATTTTATCCATTGGACGTATATGACACTCAACTAGGAGGACATGGTTCTTACTCGTGAGGCTCGGCGCCTCAATAGGCGCGCAATTCCTCTAGAAAACTGTGGACGAAATTTCCCAATTGCAGCAAAATTTTCGATTTAAGATACAGAAATGATATCTCATACGTGGTAATAATATAGTCTACTACAAAGGCTTTACAGCCACCGAAGAAATTCAGAGTAATCCACATTCATTCTCAGTAAAAATGAAAATCTCTTTATTGTCTCACACTGAGCATTGCATTTTCTTAAGGGACATTGGAACTGTATTATCAAACTTCCATATTTCAGAACAGAATTTATTGAAATTTTTACAACGATCTCTAAACTTCTAAATTAATTGTCATTGTAATTGTTCAATTTAGCTTAAAGCCATACGTATTTTTCATAAAATATTTATCAGAAGAAAAAATACCGTATGTATTTATTAAATTCAATCCACTTTAGTCAATAAATAATATAAATAGCAATTATACCAGTCTTCAGTAACTGGCTTCTGTATATATTTATGTAAAATAAAACTTGTTGGTGTTTGAAGCCATTTTCCAACGCTGCCTCGGTAATCAATATTTTTTTTTTCAGTCGGTCAACACGATTGTACCTAACTATCATGGGTAATTCCCTAATCCTGAAAAAATACTTGAGATTCATGAACACACTTACGTATTTATGTGGGCCGATAACCTAGATGTTCATCATCATGAATTTATTTATGCCTATGTATTTATGTATTAACATCATGTATTTTTTCAGGATTAAGGAACCACCCATTACAATTGGGTACAATCATGTTTAGCGACTCAAAAGCATTCTATTTCGATAAAATAAAACTAAAACTCTTCGAAGCGTATTAACATTGCAATATAGAAAACTCAGTATTTCGATTTAACACACTTTCAATAACAGAAAGATATTAGTCTATATTCAACGTCACAGATTTGACCGTATTTTTCATTAAACACACATTATGGTGTTTGAAGCCATTCTCAGTGTTGCCTTAGTAAACGAAAGTAAACGACAAAAAAGCATCAAACTTGCGTAAACTCACACTACTCTACATGTTTCGGAATTTTGTAGCGTTTGATGCATTTCTATTGCCTCTTAACAATGTATCCTGTATTTGTAATCTGTATTCTTGTTCAAGGTTTATTTCTGGAAAAAAATGGGATATTTGCATTCAATTCAGGCAAAATGTAATACACGTAGAAAATTTTAAAATATAATGAAAGTAGTTTCTAGAAAGCATAATTTCCATGTATAGGCCTATTGACAAGGTGCAGTGGAGTGCTTTGGATCACCTCCTGTTTAAAAATGGATGTCCATACCATTAGGAACAGGGGTGGGGGTTAGGTGGACAATACACACAATGATGTACAGTAGCTAGAGCGAGCAAGTATACACAATGCCAAACGAAAAGTTTTAAAGGTCACGGTGTATAATCCTACCTAATTATATGGCAGATTCGTGCCAGAGCCAGGCATATTGAAAGTTGGTCCCTTTAGTTGATTTAATGGCCAAGCAAGCAGGAAAGCAGGGGCGTGAGGTGCGGCTGGAGTGGATATCCGCACTGCCAATGAAATATTAACACGTGCTATGCTCGGCACGTACCAGGGGTACTCTCTTTCCATTAGGTGGAGCGGCGCACTTTGCATGCTATTTATTATACCTACAAGTCCCAGTGCACTACCACACATATCTTCCCTGTTTGCGATCCTTGCCACAGAGTTCTACATATCCCGTATGAAATGGAACTCAGTATTTGAATGAACCAATGAATTTTTGGATAGTTGAATAAGGTACCACCCGGAAGGTGAAATAAAACTAACACGGAGATCTTCTGATGGGGCCTGTTTTTCTTTTTAAATTTTACCTAGACCCTACATGTTTCTAATGCCAAATTAGTGTGGCTGTGGTGAAATCCAGATTACACAACATCCCTTCAGTTGCACCTTTTCTAGTGGATGCTAATTTTTGTTTATTTTTGTTTATTGTATTGATGTGTGGCCTGTTTACCAACTCTTGATGAATGCAGTACATTTACATTTGTCTGTTGGCACAGACTAGAGTAAAGTGTGACTTTTCACCGATGCCTCAGTCGCGTTCATGGCTGTGACTATATGGAGGCGACTAAGGTATGGGTGGTGCTTAGTAATGACATTCAGGGCACAGTCAGTGCCTGTGGATGTTGGGAAAGGTTCTACTCAAAGGGTTAGTACTGCTGTTCTGACTCAGTGAGGAAAGCAATAACAAACTACCTCATTCCTCATCTTGCCTAGTACGCCTCAATATAGCGCTGCCTTGGGTTTTTGTGGGTATCTACCCACATAACCTAACGGCGGTACTTTTTGAGGATCCAACCAGCCTTCGGGCTGACTACCTAACAGACAGTATTGATTTACTACTACATTTTGTTTTTATAAATTGTACACACGTGTAGCCTATATACATTTTTATTTACGTCATTCATAAAACCTTTAAGACAAAACAAACCTAACGTATGAGATTCAAATTGCAAATCGCTAAAAATACAAAAAAGGCAAGCTATTACAACAGTAGCGTAATTATTTTAGTATACATTTTAAACCCCAACACAGTGATCTGATGATGGCAACTTGAGGGTAGAACGCGTAATCCTAAATTACCCCCTTTAATAGTGATAATTAATCGAAATTCGCGCGAACCCAACTTGCGTACCAGCTAGCAAGTATTAGATCCTCAATTGAAGATGTAATGACTACCCACAACCTGGCATCAACCCTAGCCTCCACAAAATTCCTAGAGGAACACTCCTGAAAACAGCAGAAATAAACTCGGAGTTGTATCAAACCTTGGACATGATTAACCAAGACTGGAAAGAAGCGAAATTCGAGCTACGCCACATCTACATGAGAGGCGCAATACATGGGTCTCATCATCGCATCTGTAACAGCAAAGGCTTTCATGAATTATCCAGAGACTGTGTGTGTGTGTAATCTGCGGTCTACGCTGCCCGCCGTATCATCTTCCTGAGTGCACACAAAGAACATTACCTTTGTCAGACTATGCAAAATACTGAATAGTTTGAATATTTTGTAAATTGTAATATGATCCTATTTACTGTATAGCATTTGGTTGCAATACATGTATTTATTTCCAGGAGTATTTTTTCATATTTACATCTTTTATCCCGCCCATTCATTGGGCATATTCGTGTTGACCGACTAAAGAACTACAAATGACAACCTTGTGCCCATCCAATGACTTAATTAAAGTTACACCAAATGATCTTGTGGTGGCTAGGGAGGATTTGTGTAATGTCATCCGTATGATATAATATTTGTGTATTTGTACACTTTTTCCTTTTGTACTTCTGAAAAGCAAAGAAAAAGAAAAGAAGTAGGAGTAAAAATTCAAGGAGAAATAATTTCAACTCTGAGATTTGCTGATGACATTGTCATGTTAGCCGATTCACCAGAGGACTTGAATGAGTTTTGAAATGGTATGAACTCCGTCTTGAGAAAATTATTCATGATGAAATCAATAAAATTATGTAAAATAAAAATAATGGAATACAGCCGAAATGATTCAGAAACCCCTAAAAACATCAAATTGACAGGTGAAAAGTAAAGGGTGTAGGAGATTTCTGCTACTTAGGAAGCAAAATAACCAGTGATGGACGAAGCAAAGATGATATAACAAGTAGGTTGGCTCAGGCATGGAAGGCATTTCAACAGAAAAAGAAATTCGTTGATATCAAATATTGATTTAGATACTAAGAAGACATTTTTGAAAGCCTTCGTCTGGAGCGTAGCACTCTATCGAAGTGGAACTTGGACTGTTGGAGCAGCAGAAAAGAGGAGTATAGAAGCATTTGAAATGTGGTGTTACAGGAGAATGATGAAGATTAGTTTGGTACTTAGAGTGGAAAAGTCGAGCCCGTGGTGTTGGGGTAGCGCGCCTGCCTCTCACCCGGAGGCCCCAGGTTCGATTCCCGGCTCCGTCAAGGATTTTAGAAACTGATGTGAGTGCTGGAACGGGGTGCACTCAGCCTCGTGAGGACCATTGAGTAGTTGTCCGACAGTGAGGCAGCGCCCCGATCACGAAAACCAAGATTAACAGCCAAGGGGATCCGATGCGCTAAACACGCGTCACCCCAATATATGCAGGCCAAATGGCTGGGCAGCGGTTGCTTGGTAGGTCCAGGACCTTCACGTGCTGTAGACTAGAGCCAGAGGTTATGTTATGTTTCCGTGGCTTAGGCGGCAGCACGCCGGCCTCTCACCGCTGGGCCCGTGGTTCAAATGCCGGTCACTCCATGTGAGATCTGTGCTGGACAAAACGGAGGCAGACAGGTTTTTCTCCGGGTACTCCGGTTTTCCCTGTCAACATTTCATTCCAGCAACACTCTCCACTATCATTTCATTTCATCTGTCATTCATTTAATCATTGCCCCAGAGGAGTGCGTCAGGCCTCGGCAGCCGGCACAGTTCATATCCTCGCCGCTAGATGGGGGCTTCATTCATTCCATTCCTGACCCGGTCGGAGACTGGAAGCAGGCTGTGGATTTTCATTTCATTATTAGAGTGGAAGAGGTATTAAGACGAGTGGGAGAGGAGGGATTTTTCTGGCGACTGTTAAGGAAGAAAAGAGGTAGGTTGGTAGGTTACATACTATGACACCCAGGACTATCAGACTTAGTTATTTAAAAAAGGGCTGAGGACAAGAACTATGAGGATAGAACAAGTTTAGAATATGATTAACAGCCCTGGGTGTAAGGTGTGATAGCTATGTAGAGATGAAACGAACAGCTCGGGACAGGAAGGCATGGAGTGCTGCATCAAACCAGTCAAAATACTGAAGACTCAAATAACAACAACAACAACAACAACAACATTGGCATTATCAAAACTCTATAAATTACAGTAGTAGTAGTAGTTTTCATTTATCGTTCAAAACGTGACATCACCAACTAGTAAAATTCCGCAATGATGCCCTTATATTCTGCTTGAAAGTCTCATCAGCGGCGGAATAGAGATGTATACTGGTTCATTAAACACAGTAAAATCTCATGGTACTGCGGTGCAAATACCTGATATATTACCTTCAATCCAAATAAATGTGAAAATATAACTCTTTCCCTGCATATTCTCTCTATCGCGCACAGATAGGTGATTCATCTGCATTCCGCTTGACCTTTCTCCCTCTTTGAAGTCTCTCTCACTTCTCTGAATATACCCATCTCCCCGCATGTTTTCAAAAAGGATTAAAACAATACTTAGACCCACATACTTAAAATATTCTCTGCATTGCGTGATGAATGCGCCCCGTGTGCACAGAAAGGAAATATTTTAATTCTGCTGCATACTTCAGAGAAATGTTGGAGTTGTTTGCGAATTACTTGAAGGTGAACAAATATTTACAATAAGTGTGTGTGTGTTTGTTTGTGTGTCTGCGGAGTGGATTAGGGAATGCAGATCGATACTGGCAGGTCAGAAGAGCTCCACATTATTAATGGTCAGATAATTAGCTGTTTTAGAAAGCTCCCGTGGAGTTTCATGTTGCGTAAATTAAAAATTCTATTCAGAGTTTTATTCTCTTGTTGTTCCAAAACTCGCTGGGAGAGAAGCGTGCAGGACACAGAAAGCTATTCATTGATATGTTTGTTGATTAGCTGGGATCGTCAAACTGTGTAGGTTAATGCATTCACGATGAAAGAACAATTGGTATAGCCAGTGAATAGAGAATAAAGAATTCCGTAGCATGTTAACATGGAATGTACTGTTTCGAACCGTGCTTCGATTTTGAATATAATGTGCTGCTGTTTCTCATTCGTTACTGCATCACGGCGGCTTTAGAATGCATATGAAGTGGATTATCGGATAATACCACATATTCAATAAAGCGAAAATCTATGATATTACAATGCCATTCAATCATAATAATGTACCTCTATCAACTGAATCCATTCTCTAAATCTAGAGCGTGATTAAGACATATTAATGCCTCACAAATTTCATAACGTAAAGTAATTTAGTTTTTTTTTTTTACAAAAAAAGGTCTTGCATTACGCATGGTTTGAGATAATAAGTGACGAGGCCTCCATTTTTCTGTGGAATGCGAATCAGAATTATCACGCTAAATCCACCTATAACCTAGCAAACCTATCAACGGGTTGAAAACTGCCAGTTCTGATTGATTTTGGCCGAACAGGATCCACTGAGTCCAACAGCTTAGGCACGACTCTTATATTCCCACAAATCACATGAGTGTTGAGCTCAAAGGAGTAAACACTTTATGTTTAAATTGTCGTTTAGTGGAAACAGGTCAGTACATAACGTTAGTAAGCTATTTTCGATCGATATCCGAATGAGTGGTTTGTCGATTTGGAGTTGACCTACAAAATCGAACCCAGGTAAGTCCGATGGCACTTAAGGTTGTTTAAATGTGATAACTTCGTGTGAGTTATTTAATGAAACGTGTAAGATCTCTTTCTGGGCAAAATTCCGACACAGCAGTTAAAAAGGATGTTATGCACATATTGATATTATTATTACTATTATTACTATTGTTATTATTATTATTATTATTATTATATACAATTTACATACAAATACCAAAGTATCACCGTCGGACTCCTTTTGAGCCAAAGACACTGATGATAGCACTGGATCTCAAAATGTTCAGAGCAAGTCACTGTTAGAGACAAAACTAATTTCCAGTTTTTTTGTGTTTTTATTATTAATTTAATTTTGCTTTTATCTTTTTTGTTTTTTGTATTATGTTTATTGTATTTGTTTCTTTCTTTGTTTCCGTTTCTGTTTTCTGTTTTTTGTTTTTTGTTGTTTTTTTTTTGTTTTTTGTTTTTTTGTTTTTTGTTTTTGTTCTTTTTTTGTTGTTTTTGTTGGTTTAGTTAGTCTATTGTTATTTTTGTGTTGTTTTCATTGTTATTGTTTCAAGAATTGTATGGTAAGAAATGATGGCTAAGCTATTAGGACGTGAAATGCACAAATAATGCAAGCCTTCAAGATGGAATTCAATGAAATAAAATGTGTCAGCGAAGTGGGTCTTGAAATTGCGTTCACCAACTTCGTACGCCACTGCTCTGACGACTCAATCATTGAGGGACGCTTTAATTCTCATTTGACGTGTTCGAGGTCCTTCTTTGGTTAGATATTTAAATTCTCAAAGTTCCATCCACCTGGCTTACACTATCTGTGCATTAACGACCTAATTATTATTATTATTATTATTATTATTATTATTATTATTATTACCGACAGTAGTGGCTACGTGGGCTAAATCGCTGCGTTAGGTCAAGGGGCCAAGCTCTCTGCTGACTCGGTAGACGCGTGGGTTCGAGCCCCACCGTCGGCTGTCCTTGAAATGGTTTTCCGTGGTTTCCCATTTTCAACACCAGGCAAATGCTGGGACAGTACCTTCTGACAGGCCACGGCCGCTTCCTTCCACATCCTTGCCCAGTTTCATTCATCTTCATCCATCTCTCATCCCGACGCACAGGTCTCCCACGGGCGTCGACTAGAAAGACCTGCACTCGGCCTCTCAGGAGGCTACACGAAAAAAAAAAGAAAAAAATATTATTATTATTATTATTGTTATTATTATTATTATTATTATTATTATTATTATTATTATTATCATTATTTCAAAGCAGTCTTTATGTCTCGACTCGATGCATGTCTTCAAATTTCTCAGCTTTATTTCTTTTTAAAACTGTGTTGGAAGTGTCTCTTCTGCTTTTATCGTAAAAACTGTTGAAAGTGGCAGTGTAATGAAGATGACAAGAAATATGGTGGCATTTAAGCCCGAGAGCTGTGTGGCGGTGACATTCGATAGCCCACTCCCGCTCACATAAGACCTCCTGACGTGCCTAACCCTTCACCACATCCTCTGGGAGGCTTGTAGTGATCAACATGTCATACATTCCTACTCATTCAGGCAGGGGCGCTTACAGTCTACACAGGTGTCAAATTAAGAGAGTATAATATGTTGATCTCGATGATAATCATTATGAAGGGGATGATTATTATTTAAAGCGGCGTAAATGTTAAATAATAATGGTAATAATAATATTAATAACAATGCGAAGACCTAAATTCTATGATCATCTAAATAGAATGGACGATAAATGGTTGTCTGAAAGAATGTTTACCATACCTGGTGGCAGACATAAAACTTCCGATGAATGATTCTTAGAAATCAGGAAGGATCTGAAAAAATCAATTCGTATTAAACTCCAATCAATATGTAATGTGCAAGTTATAGTTTATTCTAAATGTTGGATGCCATTCAGAATTACATTTAGTATAACAGATACAATTAATGGACACATTAAATTTATTCCAACAATCCATTCTAAATAATTTAATTAATATCTGAATGAAACTAATATTCATTGTTTAACTTTGAACAACTCTGTTTCCAATTCAGTCTTATTCTTTGGGTGTTTCTGTCAAGCAATATCAAAAATCAGCTAAATCTCAGTCCTGTTCTTATTCCCTAATGAGTACAGGTCTATTTTATTGGCCATGAAACATTGTTAGCATCTTTAATTCAAAAATACATATTAAAGTGAAATGATCTCAAGTTCATCAAATTAGTAAATACAACTCTAAAATTTCCGAAAAATGAGTTAAGCTCAAAAATAAAAAATAAAGAAATGGAAAATATGCAAATTAAAAAAGTGTTATATCCGTTCTCACCACTTGGTATTGCTTTATTGTGAAAAAGAAAGATAACATTTCAATTACATTCACCCTCGGATTTAATTAATGTACTGTACCTTATATTGTCCAGCCGTGTATCCGTGCGCTTGAATCACTCACCAAGACCAGGATGGGGATAGTGTAAGTCCAGAGATCAAAGGTTGAAATCCTGGCGTTGACAGTGGCTGTCCTCAGTGTGATTTTCCCCAGGATTTTCCACTCTACCTAGATGAAAATGTTAGGATAGTACCTAATTTCAAGTCCATGGACACGTACCCCATTTACGACTCTATAGTTACACACACATTACCGCAGTCACCACAGATACACATGTTGTGAGGAAAATTGAACACATAGCGTGGCTGATGAACGAGATGTCCCAAACTCCTAAATCAAATTAACAAGTCTAATTTATCAGTGTAAGCCTCATGATAATGGCGGTTCCTAGTGCATGGGGCTGATAGCCACGAATTAATAGGCCACAAATAGATCGGCAATAACAAAAAGCTTCTAGACTCTTTCGAATTCAACTTCAAAAGGAAATGGAAACTTTGAATCTTGTAATACTTACCGTATTAAATGCGGGAATTGGTGTTCTTCGATGGTCTAAGTTAAACTTGAAATTAACTTCAATAAACAAGCAGAACATGAGTTATACTCAGTAAAATAAGAAGTATATGTCCTTTGTGCTGTATTGAACATGGCATGTACTGCGAGAGAAATACAATGCCAGCATCAAACTTCTCAAGTGAACACTCGTAATAACGGAGCACTTTCATTGCTTTCTCCGTTGCATGTCTTCCACATTCCAGAACACTGTCGTATATCTATAGAATTCATTGTCTGGTATCGCACGACGAACTTCAACTTGAGGATTGGATATCGTCCATAATGAAATTCGTATGCTCTCTGTCACAACAAGCCTAGCATATCTAATATATCTTATAGATATTGTACTCACGGACGAGAAAAGCAATCATGACTAGGTTCATGGATATACATAAGTCTAGCATAGCCAACTCACGTTTTTCTTTGAAGTTCTTTTATATTTCATACTTGTTATAGGGTTTGACTCTGTGAACATTGCTTACCGCTTTTGTAGACATGCATAAATCAAACATGAATAAGTTTTGCTGTGTCTTTTGCGGGATTTCACGTAGGTGCAACAATATCAATATGGGTTTTATGTCCTTTTTAACTGCTGAGTTCTAAGAGACACCGGGGTACCGGAATTTTGCCCCGAAGGTGATCTTTAACGTGCCAGTAAATCGACAAACACTGGCTCCCTCGCATCTGCGCAACCTCAAATGCCATCTGACTGTGCCAGGATTCAATCCTGCAACTTCGGGAACAGCAGGCGAGAATGTTACCCCTACTCCACGCAACCATTCTAGGTGAATCAAGTCAGGCTCATCAGTGGGATCTTGCAAAACACTGTCCGGACTGCCGCTGGGAGTGGCACTAAGCCACATATTATGGGATATGTCAGAATATGTCACCTTGCGATATTTTCAGATTGGCTATTGATTCAGCGAGTCCACCTCACATCTTCTCTTATCAAGATAAGGAGACAGATAATGTAGTTATCTAACAGGCGGAATACGAGGATTCCTGTTAGCTCTATCACCCTTTTGCAATACATAATTTCCCCCAGGGACTCACATCTAGTGGGACGTGGGTTGGCGATCACGGGACCCCAGCTGAGCCCAGCATTGCTTCCACTTACTTGTACCGGGCTCCTCTCCGTCTTCTTTCCTGTCGACCTCTCTTGGTCAATACTTGTTCTCTTCCTACCCCGACAGTATTAGGGTATCCGAGGCCTAGGTAGTGTCTTCCTTTCCCGCCTTAATTGGCCCTTCTCTAATCTTTCCTGATCCCTCATTCTTCTAGGGATCAGCCTTTTCTTCTTTTCATTGTATTTCCTTTTCTCTTTAAGATTCCCGCACTTCTTTTGTGAATTGGCTCCCAGTGTATCTAAATTCCATTTTGTGAATATTTTGACTGTACACTACATTTTATAGTTATTTTCAATCTTAGTTGCATTTTGTAAGTATTTTCAATCTAAATTGCATTTTGCGAGTATTTTCAACCTCAATTGCATTTTGTAAGGATTGACAATCTAATTTGCTTTTTAGTGAGTTTTTAAATTTAGGGGTACCATTTTTGTGAGTTTTGTGAATTCCAATTGCATTTCTTAAGTATTTTCAACCTAAACCGCATTTTTTAAGTATTTTCAATCTAAATTGCATTTTGTAAGATGGGAATTTTGTAAGTATTTTGATTCTCAATTGCATTTTGTGAGTATTTTGAATCTAAATTACCTACATTTTGTAAGTATGTTCAGTGTAAATTGCGTTTTGTAAGTATTTCCACTCTACATTTTGTGAGTCGGTTCAATCTGAGTTCCATTTTGTTAGTATTTTCAGTCTAACTTAATCTTCGTCATGGTTTCAATTTCAGTGTCATTTTCGCTATCACCCAGAGAATTATGTGCCGATAACCTAGATGTTAGGCCGCTCAAAACAACAATTATCTTCATCATCATGATCATTACATAATTTATTTGTATCCTAGTTTTTATTTAGGGGTATCATCTACTTACAAATTTGCATACCTTTCTCGCCAATAGTTTTGACGCCAATCCGTAACAAACTAACAGATAAATAAACCGACAGTACAAGGCAAGAAACTCAATGTTGAAAGCATCGTTTAATGTCAAAGACTACTCCTTCTATGAGCAATATTCCTCTTTTGGTGCATTTGTATTTAATTCTCGTTGTATTTTCCACTTTTACAAACGTAAAGCACACACAAACGTTTCTTATGAGGTGCCGGCATGATAACACACGGTAGACTGAATGATTGTTCACCGGAAACTCAACCATATCCGATCAATTAGATTAACAGTTTTCCTTTCCTACCACTATGAGCGCTAGTGTGAGTCAATGAAACTCAACCATATCTCTTATGCCCTTATGTAAAGACTTCATTAAATAAATCATAAAACGCCTGAGGGTAATGAACCCAGGAACAAACTAAAGAAATAAGTACGTAAATCTTGCCATGGTGGGTGAGTGGTTATCGTGACGGTCTACTAACCCCAAGCTTGCAGGCTCGCTCCTGGCCGTGGTAAGTGATTTTTGAAAGGCGGCAAACATACGACACGCATGTCATACGATGTTGACATGTCAAAGAACCCATTTGAATTCAGTAGGGCGTGTTCATAATGGCAAAATTAATCTCGTGAGTTCCGCCAACATAAAGTTCCTTATTTCTCTACTAGAAAGCGCTATAGTGTTTAAGGAGCTTAGATATCTAACATCTAACCTCCTTGACTTTCATAGTGCTTCAAGGAATAACGAAATTCGACATGCCAGCTACCCTCTGGGTGTCAAATAACAAAGCTTCGACCCGGCACCCGAGGCCACAAGATATTATTATTATTATTATTATTATTATTATTATTATTACGCAAATAAGTCAATTTAGCTAGTATTTGAATCAAAAAGTAAACAAGTAAAGAAACAAATAATTTTAGGTTGTTTTTCGGAAACTCCATTTAGGCTGGAAGTGATTTTCGAAATGTGTTTCTTTTGTGTGGTAGGTCTCTCTAAGACTAAAGCCCTTTGTCTGCTAAGAAAATGATTTCAACATGAAATATTAAACTGAGAGTATATTTGGTCATTACACACCTTATCCTGATTATACACGAAGTGTTAGCCAAAAGTTCAAAATGTTCAGATTGAAAATTTGTTGCAGACTATTTATTGAGATGAGTGAATACCATGTGATTTTCCAAACCTCCCTCTAAAATTGTTTGTCGGTCGTCATCATGAGGGCAATCACTAAGAAAATTCTTGAAAAAAAAAAGGTGCACACGGCCTTGAGTGGACCTCTGTGCAGTGAGGTTAGTTCAAGACCCACAATCAGTCATCCTAGAATAGGATTTCCATGGCTTCCTTGTTCTGCTTCAGATAGATACCGGAATGATGCTAAAAGTCACTGCTTTCGTTTTCCCAATCCTATCCTCAGTAGCAAGTACACACACACACCTTAAGACACGGAAATGAATCAACATCAAGCTATTTTCAGCTTTTTCAGCATATCGACGGTGTCAATGCAATAAATAGATACGAGCTTTAAATTGACTTTTCTGTAGAAAAGTATATTTCCGTGTAGTTATGTAGCCTAATCAAAATAAGTTATGGCTGGCCGGATACCAGGTATGTCCGCGCGGTTACCGCGGGCCGGCTTGTTGGTATTCGTGGGCCGGATTTGGCCCACGGGCTGTGGATTGAAGACCCCTGTTCTTAGACTTCTAAGGCGGCAAGAAACCAAGGGGCCCATTCCTAATGATAAATGCGGTCATCTCGTCCAATATCCAGCTCGGTGACAAATAAGCCATTTAATAACCAGTTTCCCTGAGCATTGAAAGTTCTGTAATTCAATACTCGCTTTCAGAATCCTATATTAAATGCTCTCATTCCAAACAAGGTGCATACCAGACTAAGAGGATTACCATTTCAAACGCCCCCGGTGGATACATGTTAGCGATTAAGTACTTGAAATGGCCCAGAACAACATTATGGCCTACTTTCCAATTTTATAACTACTGTAGCTCTCCATACCCGCCATTTACGTTTAGTGAACTAGAGCTAATAACAAACCCAAATGTTCAGTAAAGAACATATAGACTACTTTCTCCTAAATGCATGGGTATTGTTATAACTCTTTGTCCTTTTCAAGGAGTAGGCTATAATTGAATGGTGATTGTAGTAGCTTGTTGGAATACAACGTGCTATACGGATATTAAACATGAATATGAGGTCCTTTGCTAGAGCTACCGCTGTAAAAAAAATTCATTCAATTTGGTTTCACCGTGTTTGATTTGATATGGGGAATCGATTTTCACACATACATGGCCGCCATATGTAAACTATTGGGCTGATAACATTGTATTTCAGTCAAACGATGCATCCCACAAAAAGGTATGTTGTTGCAAAATTTGATAGAGATCAGATGATTAGGTTGGTCGTAATTTGATTTAATCTTTTAACATTTGGGTGGCCGCCATTCCGTTTTCGTCGAGATGGCGGCGATATAAAACATGACAATGAGGTGCCCCTTGCTAGTGCTACCTCTGTACCAAATTTCGTTCAATTCGGTTTCACCGTGTTTGAATAGACAGGGGGAATCGATTTGCACACATACATGGCCGCCATCCGCAAAGTATTGGGCTGATTACCTAGTAGTTTAGTCAAAAGACGCTCGCTGTATGAGTAAATGTTGTCGCAAAATTTGGTAGAGATCGGATGCTTAGGTTAGTCGTAATGTGATTTAAGCTTTGAACATTTGGGTGGCCGCCATTAAGTTTCCGTCAAGATGGCGGCGATATAAAACATGACACTGAGGTGCTCTTTGCTAGTGCTACCTCCGTATCTAATTTCGTTCAATTAGGTTTCACCATGTTTGAATTGATAGGGGGAATTGATTTGCACACATACATGGCCGACATCTGCAAATTATTGGGCTGATGATCTTGAGTTTGGTCCAAAGATTCTTCATACATGAAGGTATAATATTGCAGAATTTGGTAGAGATCATATAATTAGGTTGGTCATAATTTGAATTAAGATTTTAACATTTGGGTGGCCGCCATTACGTTTTGTCAAGATGGCGGCGATATAAAACATGACATTGAGGTGTCCTTCGCTAGTGATACCTCTGTACCAAATTTCGTTCAATTCGGTTTCACCGTGTTTGAATTGATTGGAGGAATCCATTTGCACACATACATGGCCGCCATCTGCAACTATTGGGCTGATGACCTTGTAGTTTAGTCATAAGACGCTCGCCATACGAGTAAATGTTGTTGTAAAATTTGGTAGAGATCGGATGATTAAGTGAGTCGTAATTTGATTTAAGCTTTGAACATTTGGGTGGCCGCCATTGTGTTTCCGTCAAGATGGCGGCTATATAAAGCATGGCACTGAGGTGCCCTTGGCTAGTTCTACCTCTGTACCAAATTTCGTTCAATTCGGATTCACCGTGTTCGAATTGATAGGGGGGGACAGACATTCAAAGTACACATTCACTCACACACAGACAGACACACAGACAGACACACAATTTTTGCAAAAATCGAAAGTAGGCTAATAGCGCTCTGGAGGCTGTTGACAGGGTTTAGCGTGGCTTGGCTGCAAGACCTTGTAGGCCATCACCCGGGATTTCGTTATTTCCACCCTGTTCATTATACCGCACCATCTCGTGGAGTAGCGGCTAGCATTCTTGGCTGTTGCCCCGGAGGTCCGGGTTCAATTCCTAGATTAGCCCAGAAAAGTATATTGTGGTATGAGGGCTGAAATGCGATACATTCTGTCTCATGAGGCGAAACTGAGATGAGGTAGGTTCGATTCTCACATCAGTCATCCTGAGAGGTTTTCTTTCTGTAGTTCCCCACTTTTACTCCAGGAAAATGCCGGGACGGTTCCTTACTTAAGGTCATGGCTACGTCTTACCTATCCTCATCTGAATTACAAATACACCTACCAATACAGTCACTACAGTATCACAGGTTAACAGACAAATTATACACACACTCAACTACACGGGGCTAAATTACCACAATGTCCAAGTCTCTCGAAACAACAACAAAACATTATTCTGCTTACAATTATGTACCGTACCCAGAATTGTTACAATGTAAACAATCATTGTTAGCATTTTGTTATGATTGAACTATCATTCAGCACGCACACTCTAAAGAAGAGGTTTCTTTAATACCGTTAAGTCAAAAAGTTGGAGTGAGGATTCAAGGAAAGATAATTTCAACTCTGAGACTTGCTGTTGACATCGTCATCTTGGCCGACACGCTAGAGGATTTGAATGAGTTTTTTAATGGAATAGACTCCGTCTTGCGAAAAGAATTCATGATTAAAATTAATATACGTAAGACAAAAATATTGTAATACAGCCGAGTTAAATCAGAAACCCCTATGGACGCCAAGTTGGCAGGTGAAAAGCTAAAGGATGTAGGAGACTTCTGTTACTTAGGAAGCAAAATAATCTGTGATCGACGAAGCAAAGAAAATATAAAATGTAGGTTGGTTCAGGCAAGGAAAGTATTTCTACAGAAAAGAAACCTGTTTACATCGAATATAGATTTAGGTTTTAGGAAGTCATTTTTGAAAGTCTTTGTCTGGAGCGCCACGCTCTACGGAAGTGAAACTTGGACAATTGGAGAAGCAGAAAAGAGGAGAATTGAAGCGTTTAAAATGTGGTGTTACAGGAGAATCATGAAGATCAGATGGGTAGATAGGGATACAAATCAAGAGGTTTTAAGACGAGTGGGAGAGAAGAGATGTTTCTGGAGACTACTAATGAAGAGAAGAGATAGGTTGGTAGGACACATACTAAGACACCCAGGAATAGCAAGCTTAGTTATGGAAGGAAGGATCGAGGGTAAGAACTGTAGTGGTAGACCAAGTTTAGAATATGTTAAACAGATTGCCTCGGATGTAGGGCGTGGTAGCTACGTAGAGAAGAACCGATTAACTTAAGTCAGGGAGGAATGGTGGGATGCATCAAACCAGTCAAAAACTGAAGGCTCAAACAAAACGAATCTGCCTACAATTGGCCCTTTATTATACGGAAACCTGTCTTAAAACAGAAATTACTTTCGGTCCCGTGGAAATCGTGTTTAATTCCTTCATTAAACGGAAACTATGTTAGGCAGACAACGGTTATCAAAATCCGATTATTTGCCTGTTTCATGTTGCCCATGCTTTTCCAGCGCTTTCTTTAATGAACTTCCTTTATAATCATTGTAAGTTTCCTAAGTCAATGGTTTTATAAATCAAGTGTAGGTATTTTATTAGGCTCAAGATTGCAAAGGCTGATGAAGGTCTAAAGACCAAAACATGTACCACTAAATAAGACATTTTGTTCTTAAGAAAATTGTATTGAAAAGTTTAAAAAAAATGGCTAGATGTTTAAAAGAAGATCTTTTGTCAGATACGCGGTATTGCAAGTTCAGAGACGGTATGCTAACTGACAAAATTCTGTAACGAAGAAGTTTAACAAAAGTTGGGTGCTATTCAGCTCTATTTGGGAGCATTCGTGTTGACCGACTGTAAAGCACCAAACTTTTGTTTACTTAGGCAATACTGAAAAATGGCTTCAAACCTCACAATGAAGAAGTTTAAATTAGGCATTTTGTATGACCATTGTTTTCAATAATAATAATAATAATAATAATAATAATAATAATAATAATAATAATAATAATAATAATAATAATAATAATAATAATAATAATAATAATAATAATGTACCTTTCGTTGAGGGAAATTCAGTGGTCTGAGTATAAGGCCAGAGTTCATGGGTTCGAGTCCTACATGCGTTGGATATTTTAATTCTCTACCTCTCATCTATATGCGTAGTTCGTGTTTCCTACATAATCCACGTTCCAATAGCTGTAAGCTACCATTTCGTCGTCTTCTCAGTTGCTAACCATTCACTCACTATAGTACTTTTCTCTTTCTAGGTAAGTGCTACCCAGCTGTTTCAGTATTCTGTCTGACACGTAAGTACCACATTTATTAAACCTTTATGACAGAGTATAAAACTACAGTATAATGCTATGTGTGTGTACCTGGTCTAGCCATAATTTCTGTCCTGAAATTAAGAATGGTTTAAATTTCCTTTTGGAATGCCATTCCTCTACAAAATAACAAGACAAAGAGTAACGGTGACGTGTATTTACACTACATGGCCAGATAATTATGATCAATTTTCAATTTCTTGTATTTACCAGTTATTGGCTTTCTTCGCTCTTTGTATGAAATTACCGTTGAATGTAGATTATTAACTCTCTTCCACGTTTGTTAGCATTTTAGTATTGTGCTTGAGTGGCTGTGTTTGTTCAATGAGCAATTTAAAAGGCGGCAATGCGTTTGAGTGAGGGATTATTATGTTTTGCTTTTGTAGGCTTCTGTATCATGTAGATAATAGTGAATTTAAGCTTGTTCTTGGTAAAACAAAAAATACATCCTTTGGTTCATTCTGTTATCGGTTACGTCTTCATTTGATATATTATGATGAGGAAATTAAACAAGATGTTCAGTAAAGAACATATAGCCTACTTTCTCCTAAATGCAAGGGTATTGTTATAACTCTTTGTCCTTTTCAAGGAGTATGATTGAATGTTGGTTGTAGTAGCTTGTTGAAATGCAACGTGCTATAGGGATATTAAACATGAATATGAGGTGCCCTTTGCTAGTGCTACCTCTGTACCAAATTTCGTTCGGTTTCACCGTGTTCGAATTGATAAGGGGAATCGATTTTCACACAAAGATGGCCGCCATCCGCAAAATATTAGGCTGATGACCTATTAGTTTGGTCAAAGGATGCTCCCTCCATAAAGGTATGTTGTTGCTAAATTTGCTAGAGATCGGATGATTAGGCTAATCGTAATTTGATTTAAGCTTTGAACATTTGTGTGGCCGCCATTACGTTTCCGTCAAGATGGCGGCGATATAAAACATGACACTGAGGTGCCCTTTGCTAGTGCTACCTCTGTACCAAATTTCGTTCATTCGGTTCCACCGTGTTCGAATTAATAGGGGGAATCAATTTTGACATAAAGATGGCCGCCATCCGCAAACTATTAGGCTAATGGCCCATTAGATTGGTCAAAGGATGCTCCCTCCATAAAGGTATGTTGTTGCAAAGTTTGGTAGAGATCGGATGATTAGGCTAATCGTAATTTGATTTAAGCTTTAAACATTTGTGTGGCCGCCATTACGTTTCTGTCAATATGGTGGCGATATAAATCATGACACTGAGATGTTCCTTACTAGTGCTACCTCTGTACCAAATTTCGTTCCATTCGGTTTCACCGTGTTTGAATTAATAGGGGGAATCGATTTTGACACAAAGATGGCCGCCATCCGCAAACTATTAGGCGAATGACCTATTAGATAGGTCAAAGAATGCTCCCTCCATAAAGGTATGTAGTTGCAAAACTTGGCAGAGATCGGATGGTTATGTTAGTCGTAATTTGATTTAAGCTTTAAACATTTGTGTGGCCGCCATTACGTTTCTGTCAATATGGCGGCGATATAAGTCATGACACTGAGATGTCCTTTACTAGTGCTACCTCTGTACCAAATTTCGTTCCATTCGGTTTCACCGTGTTTGAATTAATAGGGGGAATCGATTTTGACACAAAGATGGCCGCCATCCGCAAACTATTAGGCGAATGACCTATTAGATAGGTCAAAGGATGCTCCCTCCATAAAGGTATGTAGTTGCAAAACTTGGCAGAGATCGGATGATTAGGTTAATCGTAATTTGATTTAAGCTTTGAACATTCGTGTGGCCGGCATTACGTTTCAGTCAAGATGGCGGCGATATAAAACATGACACTGAGGTGCCCTTTGCTAGTGCTACCCCTGTACCAAATTTCGTTCCATTCGGTTCCACCATGTTCGAATTAATAGGGGGAATCAATTTTGATATAATGATGGCCGCCACCCGCAAACTATTAGGCTAATAACCTATTAGATTGGTCAAAGGATGCTCCCTCCATAAAGGAATGTTGTTGCAAAGTTTGGTACAGATCGGATGGTTATGTTAGTCGTAATTTAACTTAAGCTTTGAACATTTGTGTGGTCGCCATTACGTTTCTGTCAAGATGGCGGCGATATAAAACATGACACTGAGGTGCTCTTTGCTAGTACTACCTCTGTACAAAATTTCGTTCATTCGGTTCCACCGTGTTCGAATAAATAGGGGGAATCAATTTTGACATAAAGATGGCCGCCATCCGCAAACTATTAGGCTAATAACCTATTAGATTGGTCAAAGGATGCTCCCTGCATAAAGGAATGTTGTTGCAAAGTTTGGTAGAGATCGGATGGTTATGTTAGTCGTAATTTAACTTGAGCTTTGAACATTTGTGTGGCCGCCATTACGTTTCTGTCAATATGGCGGCGATATAAAACATGACACTGAGATGCCCTTTGCTAGTGCTACCTCTGTACCAAATTTCGTTCCATTCGTTTTCACCGTGTTTGAATTAATAGGGGGAATTGATTTTCACACAAAGATGGCCGCCATCCGCAAACTGTTAGGCTAATGACCTAGTCATTTGGTCAAATGATGCTTCCTCTATAAAGGTATGTTGTTGCAAAATTTGGTAGAGATCGGATGATTAGGTTAATCGTAATTTGATTTAAGCTTTGAACATTTGTGTGGCCGCCATTACGTTTCCGTCAAGATGGCGGTGATATAAAACATGACACTGAGGTGCCTTTTGTTAGTACTACCTCTGTACCATATTTCGTTCCGTTCGGTTGCACCGTGTTCGAATTAATAGGGGGAATCGATTTTCACACAAAGATGGCCGCCATCCGCAAACTATTACGCTGATGACCTATTAGTTTGGTCAAAGGATGCTCCCCCCACAGAGGTATGTTGTTGCAAAATTTGGTAGAGATCGGATGATTAAGTTAGTCGTAATTTGATTTAAGCTTTGAACATTTGTGTGGCCGCCATTGCGTTTCCGTCAAGATGGCGGTGATATGAAACATAACACCGAGGTGCCTTTTTTTAGTACTACCTCTGTACCAAATTTCGTTCCATTCGGTTGCACCGTGTTCGAATTAATAGGGGGAATCGATTTTCACACAAAGATGGCCGCCATCCGCAAACTATTACGCTGATGGCCTATTGGTTTGGTCAAAGGATGCTCCCCCCATAAAGGTATGTTGTTGCAAAATTTGGTAGAGATCGGATGATTAGGTTAGTCGTAATTTGATTTAAGCTTTGAACATTTGTGTGGCCGCCATTACGTTTCCGCCAAGATGGCGGCGATATAAAACATGACACTGAGGTGTCCTTTGCTAGTGCTACCTTTGTACCAAATTTCGTTCAATTCGCATTCACCGTGTTCGAATTGATAGGGGGGGGGGGGGGGGGGACAGACATTCAGATTACACACACTCCCACACACACAGACACACACACACAGACTCACACACACACATACACACACACAGACAGACACACTTTTTCGCCCTGTGTTGATCTCATAAGTCTACTTTCATTTTTTGCAAAAATCGAAAGTAGGCTAAAAATGATTTAGCTGGAATAGGGCCTCTGTTTTCGAACAACTTGCAAATAGTGATCCTTTAAAAATATAAATTATCCCCTTAATGACCATACTCACCATCTAATGTGGCAGTGTAATTGATAAAGAAAATAATACTAAATGGAAAAGCTTCATGACAGCCTATCAGAGGGTAGAGCCGGGCCCTGGTGTTGGGGTAGCATGCCTGCCTCTCACCCGGAGCCTCCGGGTTCGATTCCCGCCTCAGTCAGGGATTTAAAAATCTGACGTGAGGGCTCGAATGGGGTGCACTCAGCCTCGTGAGTAGCTGTCTGACAGTGAGACAGCGCTCTGGTCACGAAAATCAAGATGAACTTCCGAGGGGACACGATGCGCTCACCACGCGTCACCCCAATAGCTGCAGGCCATATGGCTGGGCAGCGATCGCTTGGTGGGCCTAGGCCATTAATGGGCTGTAGTGCCAGGGGTTATTATTTATTTATTTAGTAGTAGTAGTAGTAGTAGTAGTAGTAGTAGTAGTATCAGATGGTAGAGAAACACGCCACGCGTAGGAAGACATCATCACAAACGTCTGGCCTGTTACTGTAGATACTTCGAGGGAAAAAAGAAAGAAAGAAAGAAAGAAAGAAAGAAAGAAGGAAAGAAAGAAAGATAGTTTGTGGTTCCACGTGGCTCGTAACCTCGCAATTTTAAACCACGGCACCTCCTTTTTTTCTTTTCTTCAAATTCCAACCACTGGACTTGACTTCAAAACGTTGAAAATCTCACGTGGCTTAACCAGGAATCAAACCTGGTACATCTTGGTGAGAGACAAACAGCTATACCACTGTGCAGTCACGCCCCTCTACTGTGTCCTCATGAACTTATATTCCACTCACCGACTATCTGAGATGATGCAGTGGTATAAATGCGCTTATCCCATCAAGGCGGTTACGTGAGATCTCTGAGGCGAAATGCCACGACTAGTGGTTCAGATTCCACATAACAATGAAGTCCCATGGCTTATGATCGCAAAAGCACATGTTTCCTTGGTCTCTCACCGGGATCTGTCCTGTAAGTGATATTACACAATATGTTAATTTTAATTTTCTTTCCAAGAAATGTTTATTATTCAATCAATTTATGTCCACTACATTGAAATAAATTGCTTATAATACCTTCCTTCCTTCATTCATTCAGTCATCCTTCCTTCCTTCCTTCATTCATTCGTTCATTCATTAATGTATTTCTTCCTTCATTCATTCATTCGTTCATTCAATAATGTATTTCTTCCTTCCTTCATTCATTCATTCATTCATTCATTCCTTCCTTCCTTCCTTCCTTCCTTCCTTCCTTCATTCATTCGTTCATTCATTAATGTCTTCCTTCTTTCCTTCATTCATTCGTTCATTCATTAATGTATTTCTTCCTTCCTTCCTTCCTTCCTTCATTCATTCGTTCATTCAGTCATTCCTTCCTTCCTTCCTTCCTTCCTTCCTTCATTCATTCATTCATTCCTTCCTTCCTTCCTTCCTTCATTCATTCGTTCATTCATTAATGTATTTCTTCCTTCCTTCCTTCATTCGTTCATTCATTAATGTATTTCTTCCTTCCTTCCTTCATTCATTCATTCATTCCTTCCTTCCTTCCTTCCTTCCTTCCTTCATTCATTCATTCATTCATTCATTTCATTCTTCCTTCCTTCCTACCTTCCTTTCTGCCTTCATTCATTCATTCACTCCTTCGTTCCTTTATTCATTCATTCATCCCTTCATTCATTAATTCATTCATTCATTCCTTTCTTCCTTCATTCATTCATTCACTCCTTCCTTCATTAATTAATTAATTAATTCATTCATATGGGTGTCGAGATTCGGATTGTGGGTGAAAGTGTGGCCAAATTCAATAAAATAGAACCCTTCCTTAGTGCCTTAAATAAATACATGGATTATTTTTATATACTTAGTTAAGCACAAAATTTTGAGAGAAGTGTTTTGCTAAGTACAAATATAATCCATTAATTTATTTTAGGCTCTAGTAAAGTAGTCTAATAGTAAATCCCTGGCCACACTCGTGTTGACCAGCTGAAAAGCTTTTATGAATCGATTACATAGGTAACAATGAAAAGTGGCTTTTAATACTTCAGTATCAATTAATTGGCACCTGCTACAGTGCCCAAGAAGCACTAACGCGCTAGCTCATGTCCTGCCTGCATCAGAGAGAATGGGTTTGATTCCAACCTAGGCCGTCCTGAAAATATTTTTTGTCGTTTACCACTGTCACCACCATGCAAATGCTGGGACAGTTCCTTTAAACAAGTCCACGGCCGGCATCCTTCCGAAGTCCCTTCCCTAACCCTTCCTTAATTATACCCAAATTAGCGGTCATCTAGGTGATCAGCCTGCCACCATCTGCTGACAAAGTGTGTTCAGCCTGCAGACACTGTCCTTGCGACGGTAGAGGAATGATCCCTCGCAGAGACCACGGGTAAAGCTGAGCTGGGAGGATAAGCGATAAAAAGAATGATTGACCAGCGTTAAGGAACCCAGGAAAAGAACGAAACATTTCTGGGGGTACGCGACAGGCCATTCTTCTACTCGATCCACATGCGCAGTGAGCTTCGTGCCGTGACTACTGTGTGAGTTATTTACGGCGCGTGTATTTGAACTCCACAAAGAATTGCATCTTTCCTTTACCGAGCACAATTCTAATTTATCATCAGTACTCAATGACTTTGGTTGGCTTTTAAAATTGGCCTATTTAAGTGATATTTTTGAAAAACTGAACATTTGGAATAAGTGTATGCAAGGTAGTGTTTCTGATAATGTTCTATGTTGAAATGAAAACTAACGCAATGATTGCAAAAATCACCTTTTGGGAAAAGGAACTGAAAAACAACTATATTTTGTTTTATTAAAATATATTTCCTTATTAAATTACAAAGGTTAAACCATACTAACTAAATACCTTTTACATTTTTAATAACCATTATTACTACCTAAGAAAGGTTAGTAGGGGGCACGCAGGATGTTTAATTTTTTAAGGGGTACGATGGTTGAAAAATGTTGAGAACCCCAGGCCTAGTTAGTTACTGTAACTCAAGATAATTGGGCTCCCAAATAAACCTGTTAACTTACTAAGAACAGCCTTGCTAGTAGTCTTCAAATTCACAAGGAAGTGTGTGAAACTTCGGATGTAATAAAACTGCACAATAGGATGCAATTCATTGTGTCCACTCGTCTAGTCTAAAGATAAATCGTGTAATAACTCCTCGCTGTCCAGCGACCCGCAGTGTACAAAAGAACTCCACTTCCTTTCATCCTGCCACAACTTATTCCCTGTCAACCAATTTCAATCTTCTCCACTTCTTCTACTTCTTCTTGCTGTGTTTGACCATATTCTTCTTCCTATCCTTATCTTTTTTGTGGTCTGCATCCCTGTGTTCGACATTTTTTAAATTTCCTTGCCACTCCCTAACCATCACATACTCAATCGTCCGAGAACCTCCTATTGATAAGACCGCTCCAATATGTTTCCTGCAGGAGCAACATGTACTGTATCTGTGTTCCTAATAGAAGACAGGTCGAGTTTCTTTAAGATATCAGACGTACAAAGGAGTCCCTTATTACATCACGTTCGAACGTCAAGTTACTAACATTTCACGTAGTTTAAACTCACAAGAATTATCTATAGTGTGATATATTAAGAAAATATTTGTACTTCATGTAAATATCATTATTATCATTAATTTGACTAGCTGTGTGTCGCAGCAATAATATTATCGCCTGCTGCTCCAAGGATGCGGAATCGAATCCCAGCGCAGTCATTTGGCATTTAAGGGTGCAGTGTAAGTAGATTTTCTAGCACGTTAAAGATCCACTTTGGGAAAAATTCCGGCACCCCAACATCTCTAAAATCCGCAGAAGTTAAAAGGGACGTAAAACCATAACATCATTCATATATATATATATATATATATATATATATATAGGCTACAGTATATGTATAAATAATAATAATAAATTTATGGGACTCCGGGCGTGGACACCAAGAGCCCACTGATGAGCCAGCTTGGAGTCCTAGGCGAAACCTCGCACAAGACACGGCACAAACCTAGAAAGATTGCTGAGTTTTAACAATAAAATTATTGGAATTACGTCCCTTTTAACAATTGCGGCTTTTATAGACGCCGAGATGCCAGAATTTTGCCGCAAAGGGGATCTCTAGCGTGCCAGTATATCTACTGACACGGCTCCCTCGCATTTGCGCACCCTCAAATGCCAACTGGCTGAGCCAGGATTCGATCCTACAACCTTGGGTACAGCAGGTGAAAACGTTACCGCTGAGCCACGCAGGTAGCCTATTATATCAAATGCTAAGGGTTAGGTCTATGTATCACTATTGCCAAAAGTTTCAAAATTGTCTCAATAGTACAGGAAAAATCTTGAGTTTCTTTAAAAGTCATTGGAAATATATTTATTCTGCTATTAAGTGTGTTTAAACAAATAAACAAGACGATAGCCCGTGCCAGAACTGTGCCACGTCGAGCCCACATAACACTAAAGCCAGGTGAATTGTCTATTCACACGGAGTGCACACAGGTAACCAATGGTAACAAATGACTATTAAAAAGAAAGAGATTTACCCGCAGGAGTGACGAATTGCACTCTGATTTAATAAATACCACAGTGACATAGATTATCAGATAGCTTCTGCACACACCCAAGTACACAGGCTTCCTGTACATGACCACGATGTCACAAAGCCGCTAAAGAATCAACAACAACATTTATAGTTATGCCACTGTTGCAAATAATGAACGATATGTTCACTCTCTGCCCGTTTCATGGAAACTCTAAATTAATTAATTAATTAATGTATATAAAAATGAATGTTTGTTGTTATCCCTTATGCGTACATAAACCATTCATCCGATTGCGATGAAATTTTGATGAGTTGTAGAGCACACTCCCACAAATTTTTCTGAGATAGTAAATCCATTATACAATAGTTTAGAGACAGTTAACCGGTAGCGCACAATCAGTTTCAACAAATGAGAGACGGCACGCGAATCGTTTCAAACAAAATCCCATATGCTTTCATGTATTATTCATCCGATTGCGATCAAACTTTAATGAGTTATTGTGTACACTCCCGTTATGGTTTCTGACTTAGTAAATCCATTTCACAGTTGGTAGCACACGAGTAGATTCAACAAATGAGTGACAGCGTGCGAATAGTTTCAAAAAACTCCCGTATGCGCTCGTATACCATTCATCCGATTGCGATGAAATTTTGGTGAGTTGGTGTGAACACTCCTGCGAAGGTTTTCGACTTAGTAAATCCATATTACAATAGGTATCGTTTGAGTAGATTCAAGAAATGACTGACAATGTGCGATTTTTTTCAACAAAGTCCCGTAATTGTTCATGAACCATTAATACGATTGCGATTAAACTTTGGTGAGTTGTTATTTACACTCCTGCATAGAATTCTGACTTAGTAAATCCATGTTACAATAGGTAGCGCACGAGTAGATTCAACAAATGTGTGATGGCGCAGGAATCGTTTAAGCAAAATCCCGCATGCGTTCATATACCATTCATCCGATTACAATGGAGCATTGGTGCGTTGTTGAGCATGCTCACACAAATGTTTCTGAGCTAGTAAATCCATTTTACAATAGTTTAGAGGCAGTTAACGGAAAAGAAAAAAAATATTGTGTATCCAAAAGCACCTCAACAAAGTTACAAAGCCAAAACTTTCTTTGATTGGCATTGCAACGCATGCCGGGTACAGCTAGTAAATTAATAAATAAATACATTAATAAATAAACAAACACATGGTTGTCAAACAGCTTCTACACACACCCAAGTACACGGGGCTATATGACCATGATGTCGCCAAACCCCTAAATAATCAACAAAATAAATTAGTAATGAAAATAAATAAATAAATAAATATATAAATATATAAATAAATAGACCATGCCACTGTTGCAGCAAAATAATGAACATTTTATATTCACCCGCTGCCCATTCCATGGAATCCATTTTATAAATGTAACGAGCGTTTTCGTTACTTCATTACTCTTAAATGTAACGGTCTTAGAGATACCTAATTTATATTTTAACGTAGTTACCTCCTCGTTACAGCAACAAGTAACAATTTCTAGTAATAAAGTTACAAGTAAAACGAAGTATGTTTCAAGGATGCTCATGCGCTTGCCCTTGTTAAGCACAACTGGTCTAGAATTATAAGGGAGGCAGTTGAAATTCGTAAAATTCCCAATAATTTTAACAGAGACACTGGATATCAGCTAAGTGACACTTGGCTAACAGTTATTAAAGATCTAGGAAAAGTTAGTTCCTCTCAGTCTCTCTGTTCTTCACCTATTTCAATTTGTACTTTTTTCCTCTATGGCTAGAGAGCCTGGATTTGATCTCCTTTATTCGTCACTGGAGGAGTTTCCATCTGTTTTTTCGCCGTTGCCTGTATGACGTTAGGTATCGTTCAGATACACTTCCCTTTTGTTTCTGTTTCCTTATATCCCTCCAACTCTCCCCTCCCCCCCCCCCCCCCACCCCTTTCTTCTTATTTGGACATCTTCATTCTTCGAGGAGTCTCTATATTTTTACCCCCCCCCCCCCTTTACCTTCTCCTTACTTACTACTCTGTCCGCCGTTCTACCATGGTCCAAACAGTAATTTCTGGCAGCTGCTCTCTGGTGACGAACAGAGGAATTTATCTAATTTTTTGTAACCTCATTGATGTACTTTCTTTGGCCACATTGTTTGATTCCACTGAAAAAGGAGGCAAGGTGCCTTCGAAACGTCTGGTATCTAATATAATTTCACACGGCATTAGCCCAAAAACCATGAATTATTTGTAAAGTAAAATGTTATTCCCCAGGCCTGCTTAAAATCATCAGTTAGTTTTGGTTCCGTGTGACAGTTTTCTTTTCCAACTGTTGATGACAGTTGGCATGACAAACAACACCGTGATTTCAACGGAAAGTTCTCTCGGTTACATTCGTATTATTTCCCCATGTCTAGGTTTAAATCACGTTCCTACCTATTATTTTAGAGATTTTAGTCAGTAACATAAAAGCTCCAATTACTCATGTGGTTGACAGCGATGCGAAGCGAAGACACCTCTATTTATTTTGTGACTAATGTAGATGCAAATCTTCTACATTTCTAATGACGGATAGCTTCAACCATAATGGCGTAAAAAAGGGGGTTTTTCATTACCTTGTTGACCATTCAAGTCTTTCAAGTTATGTGAGCGAACTGTCGGCATTTGTCTCGCTGTTTCCATGGATACCAGCCAAACAGGAACCTAGCCAGGAATCATTTTATGTACATTACGTATAGAAGACGGATGGTCCAGATACTCAGCCTCCACAATCTAACAGTAGCAGATACTGTTACATATTCTGATCTCTCTGATATCAATGAACTGTATTTTACTCACAATCTTGGCCGAAAAGAACATGCCTTATTAGCCTACTTTCGATTTTTGCAAAAAATGAAAGTAGACTTATGAGATCAACACAGGGCGAAAAAAGTGTGTCTGTCTGTGTGTGTGTATGTGTGTGTGTGAGTCTGTCTGTGTGTGTGTATGTGTGTGTGTGAGTCTGTGTGTGTGTGTGTGTCTGTGTGTGTGTGTGTGTGTGTGAGTGTTTGTACTCTGAATGTCTGTCCCCCCCTATCAATTCGAACACGGTGAATGCGAATTGAACGAAATTTGGTACAAAGGTAGCACTAGCAAAGGACACCTCAGTGTCATGTTTTATATCGCCGCCATCTTGACGGAAACGTAATGGCGGCCACACAAATGTTCAAAGCTTAAATCAAATTACGACTAACCTAATCATCCGATCTCTACCAAATTTTGCAACGACATACCTTTATGGGGGGAGCATCCTTTGACCAAACCAATAGGTCATCAGCGTAATAATTTGCGGATGGCGGCCATCTTTGTGTGAAAATCGATTCCCCCTATTAATTCGAACACGGTGCAACCGAATGGAACGAAATTTGGTACAGAGGTAGTACTAACAAAAGGCACCTTAGTGTCATGTTTTATATCGCCGCCATCTTGACGGAAACGTAATGGCGGCCACACAAATGTTCAAAGCTTAAATCAAATTACGATTAACCTAATCATCCGATCTCTACCAAATTTTGCAACAACATACCTTTATGGGGGGAGCATCCTTTGACCAAACCAATAGGTCATCAGCGTAATAGTTTGCGGATGGCGGCCATCTTTGTGTGAAAATCGATTCCCCCTATTAATTCAAACACGCTGAAACCGAATGGAACGAAATTAGGTACAGAGATAGCACTAGCAAAGGGCATCTCAGTGTCATGATTAATATCGCCACCATATTGACAGAAACGTAATGGCGGCCACACGAATGTTTCAAGCTTAAATCAAATTACGACTAACATAACTATCCGAACTCTACCAAACTTTGCAACAACATACCTTTATGGAGGGAGCATCCTTTGACCAATCTAATAGGTCATTAGCCAAATAGTTTGCGGATGGCGGCCATCTTTATGTCAAAATTGATTCCCCCTATTATTTCGAACACGGTGGAACCGAATGGAACGAAATTTGGTACAGAGGTAGTACTAGCAAAGGGCACCTCAGTGTCATGTTTTATATCGCCGCCATCTTGACTGAAACGTAATGGCGGCCACACGAATGTTCAAAGCTTAAATCAAATTACGATTAACCTAATCATCCGATCTCTACCAAATTTTGCAACTACATACCTTTATGGAGGGAGCATCCTTTGACCCATCTAATAGGTCATTCGCCTAATAGTTTGCGGATGGCGGCCATCTTTGTGTCAGAATCGATTCCCCCTATTACTTCAAACACGCTGAAACCGAATGGAACGAAATTAGGTACAGAGATAGCACTAGCAAAGGGCATCTCAGTGTCATGATTAATATCGCCACCATATTGACAGAAACGTAATGGCGGCCACACGAATGTTTAACGCTTAAATCAAATTACTACTAACATAACCATCCGAACTCTACCAAACTTTGCAACAACATACCTTTATGGAGGGAGCATCCTTTGACCAATCTAATAGGTCATTAGCCAAATAGTTTGCGGATGGCGGCCATCTTTATGTCAAAATTGATTCCCCCTATTATTTCGAACACGGTGGAACCGAATGAACGAAATTTGGTACAGAGGTAGAACTAGCAAAGGGCACCTCAGTGTCATGTTTTATATCACCGCTATCTTGATGGAAACGTAATCGCGGCCACCCAAATTTTAAAAGCTAAAATGTAATTACGACCAACCTAATAATCTAGTGTCTACCTAATTTTGCAACACCATATCTTTATGTGGGAAACATATTCTGACCAAACTGCAAGAACATCAGCCCAATAGTTTGCAGATGGTGGCCAAGTATGTGTGCAAATCGATTCCCCCTATCAATTCAAACACGGTGAAACCGAATTGAACGAAATTTGGTACAGAGGTAGCACTAGCAAAGGGCACCTCATATTCATGTTTAATATCCCTATAGCACGTTGTATTTCAACAAGCTCCTACAACCAACATTCAATCATACTCCTTGAAAAGGACAAAGAGTTATAACGATACCCATGCATTTAGGAGAAAGTAGGCTATATGTTCTTTACTGAACATCTTGTTTTTCATAACAATATGATATACACTATACACTACTCTAGTTACAGATACAGTAAACGAATGTAACTAAATTAGTGTACATATTGTATATTACAGTGGCGGACCCAGGCCTTGCGGGGCCCTGGGCGATATGATAAGGTGAGGCCCACAACAATAGGAAATAAAAATATATCAAATCAAATGGAAAGTTGTTTTGTAATAATAATAATAAAATAAAGAATAGTTACAATATTTTGAATACACTACAGTACATTTTTAATAATATTAAAGAAACCTTTAAGTCCCCTTGAAGAGGATTATGTAAACTATGAAATATTAAAATATTACTTTGCGAATTTTTTTCCGGCTGAAGTCTTCTATTATTTCACCGAAATCTAAACTTGCTAAACGGTCAAGGGACGTCATAGCTGCACTGAAAAAAGGAATATGAATTATAAATTAGTTTTAAAAGCATAATTAATTAATTAATTGAATTTACAAAAAATCCATGGCGCGGGGCCCTGGGCGGTCGCCCTCCTCACCCTCCCCTAGATCCGCCCCTGTGTATATAATTTGATGTTGATTTAGGGACTTTGCAACATCGTAGGCATGTATCCCCGTGTATGTGTGTGTGTGTAATTTGTCTGATACCCTGTGTTATTATGATGGTGTGTTACTACATATATGTATTTGTAACTCAGGTCAAGATTGGGAAGGAGTCTGCTGTGGCCTTAGGTTAGGCACCATCCCGGCAGTTTGCTGGAGTGGGAAACCATGGAAAACCACTTCCAAGATAGCTGAGATGGAAATCGAACCTTCCACTTCTCAGTTTTGCCTCAAAGGCTGAGTGTACCACGATCCAGCCCTCACACCAAAATTATCTTTCCTTGCCAGAGCTGAGAATCGAGCCCGTATCCCCATGGTGACTGCCAATATTGCTAGCCGCTACACCACTTTTTAAATTACTCCAATTCACAAATTAAATCGCTTATACAATAATATCATAATAGTACATTATGCAACAAATCTCTAATGGCAAGAATTAAGACACGAGTACGTTTATAAAAGCAAGTGTCCTAATTACCATTTTAGGCGAGTTGCATACGACGGTTTATGTTTGACGACAATTATATCTTTATTTTATTATCGAACATAAATATTTAGAGATGTACAGATCCATAAATATAGATAAGTAGGGCTAGGATTTTAGGTAAATAAATATTTTTTTAAATGTAAATACATATGTTAAGCATTTTTTCTATAAATACATAAATTCCTGCTTTTCACTTATTAGCACATAAATATATATAATATTTACATATTAAATCGGTATGCTAGATCTTTCAGTTCATTGCATTTTTGTTCTGTGTTACTTCAACGGGGAAGAACCTGAGAGCTATCTAATCTTCATGCAGAGTGTATGTCAGCTTGCAACTGTGTTATTCTTAACTTGTCGCCCCGTGCCACTCAATGTGGAAGCCGGGGATTTACTTGTCCATAGCCATAATGCACCACATGCTAGATCTCCCCTCCCTCAGCTACCTGGAACCAGTGTCACTCACATGCAGATCATTTCTGCACTGTGAAGTGGAAGGCAGTTCTACGATGTCGAAAGTAAAAACAACTACAAGTTATCGTCTGTTGCAGAATATAAAGATAATTTTACTTCTGATGGGGGCGTTCTGTTCTGACAACCATGTAGGAAAGCAATGAAGGCTGAACAGCGATCTCAAGTTACACAACATCTCAAGGGTAAGAAACATATTGCTGCAGTTTCGAGCCTTCAGAATAAGTGTTTCGCGATAATCGTCGGTATTTGTGATGGACAACCTGAAGATATATCTCGCTGTGTATTGTAATGCTTCAGCAGTCAGTGTGACATGGAATAAATTGCATTCGGGAGTACTGCATATTGTTTATATTCACATTATTAAACTAAACTATAATTAAATATTTTTACTTTTTTGTCACATAAAAAATAAATATTTTCTCGATTGTTAGCACCTAAAAATCCGAGCCCTGTAGATAAGTTATGAATAATGTTTATTGAAACACGAGAAACAGCTTTTGCTTAGAAGAATTAGAATAATCAACAAAAAGAAAAAAGAAGAAACTTCACCATAGCGAATTGAAACATCCAAAGAGTGTTAAGTTTATATTTATATACAGTTATATTGAGTACGTAAACTAGGGTCCGCCACACTCTCACTCAGCAGTGACAGCGTCCAGGTATTTGCGAGGGAAAACGAGTGTACCCAATCTGATAGGCCATGGCAAAGGTGCACGAGCCTGTTTGACAGCTGTAGCCTTCGTGAGGCACGCGGAAACAGGTATCCACGTTGACAGTATAGCAAATTATATTAAATAGTCTAACTAACTACATAAAAATGTTGCTCAAATTCTTGTTGCTATTTCATTTCTTGACTTAGGACACCTTAGGTATCAGCCCCGTATAACTGAATGCATATTGAATTTGTTTCATAACCCGTGTTTCTGCGGGGACGTTATTAGTGTGTAGCCTAGAACTGTAATCATTAGGGCTCGGATCGATATGCTCGATAAAATCTACAGATATGCTCGAAAACCATGTGTTTTATGCTCGATAGATATGCTCGATAAAACCATTATATGCGGTTAAATATGCAGAATATGCTCAAAAACACCGTTAAAAACTATAGAAAGGAAAGTGAAACGAAAAAAAACAATAACATACATTTATATACGAGCTTTATTTTCTAATTGTATGTATGATACACTGCAATATACTCGCATTCAAGTTTTTCAAGTATATATAAGAGAAGTTTTCCTATAAAAGTTACAGTTTAAAAGTTCATTTACAAAATGTTCAGAATTAGGCGATTCTGTGAAGTAGACCTGCATTGGTCTGTACAACAAGATTTTTTTCTGTTTTCAGTTTTGAATGATTTTCTTAAATCAATCAATAAAAGTTTCAATGACGAGAACGACCTCACTAAAGGTTAAAAACCTGTGGTTCTATTATTCGCATCAGATAGGCTCTTCAATAATTATTTCTGTTTTCGAACCTTAAGAATGGTCAGGGCCCGAATTCGGGAGGGGGAAATTCGAAGAAGAACAAACTATTTAGACGAAAACCAAAAGAATATGCATTTATATGCTTCTTTTCTGAAAACCGCGGTTTTATGCACTTATATGCTCGATAAATTTCAATTCCGTTGGTCCCAGAGAGGTGAAAATACCACCGAAAAGCTTTTTTCAATGTGTACTATTCAGGAAAAAAAATATGCAAATATGCTCGAATCCGAGCCCTAGTAATCATTATGGTTAAGGAGGATTCCTTCAGACTTGATTTAGGATACTATTCCCTGCATTTTCAAGGATGGAGTGTTGAAACCCTCGTTGGAAAACGCACTGCCAGCAATGAGATTGCAATCCCCTAATTGCTTCCTAATTGCAGTCGTACATCGTGCCTTAACGTTCTTGGCTGCGCTGTAATATGTTTGGTTTCTGGCTTTAACCATTAGAGGAGAGTATGCGATCTTCCCCAGTGGTGAACGACAGCCTCAAGGGGTAATAAGGAGCCAGAACGTTGCACAAGAAGTGACGCTTCCCATAATGACTAACGGGCTATTAATCTTGAGCCACGTGACGGCGGACTTCCTACAACAGCTTTCATGTGCTGTCTTCTCCTTACAAAAACACAATATCATGGATTGGCGATAAATACTCGATATTGTCCAGTTTAATCCTGGGAGGGTATCGAATGTCGACAGGTCCGAGGGTGTAGCTGATTTACTGAGAATCTGTGTTTCTATTAGAAGGCGTACTCATCACCACCCCTAACATCAGGAGATTAACCTGTGTAATTGGCGTCTTCGGTGGCGTAGTTGGTAGCATGCTGAGCTTCTAAAGCCAAGATCGCGGATTCAAATTCGGCCGAAGTCGTCGGATTTTTAAGAGCGTTAAAAATCCCTTAGTATGCATTTCTTCGGAGGGGAGGTATAGCTGGCAGGCCGACCAGTTATCACTATCAGACGGATTCTGCACACACCCTAAGTACACGGGACCACAAGACTGCGTTGTCGCAGCTCCTAACCTGAGAAACCAACCAACCCGTGTATTAAATTGAAATATTAGAAACCGTTTTCAGTGTTGCATTATTCTATTACCCCTTCTCCCATTATTAGCCTATTTTAATTTATGAAAAAATAGGCTTATGTGATCGCCTTGTGTGTGTGTGTGTGTGTGTGTGTGCGTGTGTGTGCGTGTGTGTGTGATTTCTTCTTAATGAAATCTAAACGTCTGTAGTGATATCATTGAAACTTGGTAGGTTAAAGTACTATATTGTCCAATCCGGACCGTGTCCTTCAAATTTTATAAGCCTACGTCTCACCAATCCAACATGGCGGCTGTGCGAAATATTTCACCAGTATTCTATATCTCCGAAACTGTTACTGATATTACCCTCAAATTTTGTATGGTGATAAAGGGCACTACTAGACGTTCACCTAAGTGACTTTTCAGGTACGGAACGAGTATGGCGGCCACGTGAATTTGAAATATTTTAATAGACCTTTTTCGCGATTTATCCATCCGAGTGCAATGAAACTTGGTACAGCAAATATGTATACGCATTGTAATGTACTGACATCTAATTTAGTTCAATTGTATAAATAACCTCAATATGGCTGCTGTGCGAAATTTTTAAATTAAGTTTGTTTTTTCTCGTGTTCTAATCATCCGATCAAAGTAAACGTTTGAATAAAGAACCTACGCAATAATCGTCATCTAATAGTACATAACTCAATGACCTACCTTTATAAAATCCAACATGGCGGACATCCGAAATATTTAGACGGTTCTCAATATCTACTAATCTAAGACAGCAATCAAACTGAAATTTTGTTTGTTCATAAAGTTCACTTATGAGACTTTCAATAACCTGGTGAGCACAAATCCAACATGGCGGCCACGCGAAATATAAATATTCCAATGGACTTTTCTCGCGATTTAACCATCTGAGCGCAGTGAAACTAGGTACGGTAAAAGGTTATACAAACTTTCAATCCACTGTCATCTAATTTATTCCAATTGTTTTCATAACCACAAGATGGTGGCTGAGCGAAATTTTAAAATCTCCCTTTTATTTATTGTGTCCTAATCATGCGATTGAAGTTTGAATAATACATCTGCGCAATAATCTTCATGTAATAGTATATAACTCTATGGCCTACATATATAAAACTCAAATATGGCGTCCATCCGAAATATTTGAACGGTTTTCAATATCCCGTGTCTATTACATTAATCAAAATGAAGTTCTGTATGTTGATAGAAGCAATTAACATATAAGGTGCGTTCAAAAAGTAACGAGCCGGAGGCTGTAAGGCGCAAACCGGTGACGACATCGGCTAATCGTGGCGATGATGCCCGGTCTCCCCCCCCCCCCCCTGCATTACCGATGGCAACGTCCAGCTGGTTGATGCACTCATTACCCAGGACCGCCGAGTGACAGTGAACGCCATAGCCACCGTGGTCGGATTGAGCGTCGGAAGTGTGCACACCATCATGAAGGAACGACTGCACATGCGGAAAGTGTGTGCCCCACAGTCTTCAACCACACCAGAAAGCATGTCGAATGGCCTCGAATGGCCTACTGTCTTGGTTGGACGATTGATGCATGCTGCTGCTCGCTTTGTATCGTCACGTGACGTTCACGCGTGCCCTCTAGCGACGGGCTGTGACCTTCTACGCTCTGGTCGAAACCACACCTCATTACACATGCCACGCTTAGCCGATGTCGTCACCGGTTTGCGCATTCCAGCCACCGGCTCGTTACTTTTTGAACGCACCTTATATAATACAACATGATGTAAGAATTGACAGCCTAGCAAGCACCACTATACGGAAACTCTAACGGTCTATGTTCTGAAATTAATCTACTGATATGGATCGCAGGGTGAAATATGAAGTGCTTCATTTCCACCTACACACACAATGTAACTTAAAACAAGCACGCGGTGTGAGTGTTTAAAGCCGTATTAAATTATGACAGTAAATGTGTCGGCACGTGTTCAGTTTACAAAGTAATTAAAATATTCATATTTTGTGGGAAACTTGTCTAAATTTAACGTATCACAGGAGTTATACTCATTCCGTTAATCAGTATTGAAGGTGTTGTTGTTGATTCATTTAGGGCCTTAGTGATATCTTGGCCATATGGGTGAAAGAAAAGGAAGATTGTAGTTTTACGTGACCGTGTATCTTATGACTATGAGCTACGGGACCTCCTTTTTACGTGGAATCCGAACCACAGGACATGGCATTTCACTTCGAAAATCTCACATGCATTGACCGGGAATCGAACTCGGTCCGCCTTGGTGAGAGGCACACAGCTTAACCGCTGAGCCACCACGCCCGCTACGTAGAGAAGAGCCGTTATTAGAATAGTTAATTTACATGAGTAATATTAGGAAATCATTTGACATCCCGTGTTTTAAATATGTTCACAATTTGACAAATTACTGCATTAAGGATAGTTTCTTCGACCCAAACTTATTTAATATCAGTTTCCGGTTATCTGCAATCATATATCTGATCATAAGGCTATTAAGATACTGAAGAGGCGATAAATTCAGATATCCTCTCATATAACTGAAGGATAGACGGGAAGAAGGGGGAATAATGTAAAATGTTCAGGAAACGAGTTTTAAAGTTTCATTACTTATATGTCACACCAACTTGAACCGTCATCTTCTCACAACCCTCATTGTTCTTAGCCAGACACAATTGTGCCTTCAATACGGCGTAAAGAGGCCTACCAGATCGCGCTGATATCTCGATTTTACATTTTGAGTGACATTCCCCGTTCTTCCCTTGGACCCTTCAACTGCAGAATTCTCTCTCTCCTTTCCTCAGTATAGCTTAAATCCCGTATCAACCTGTGCGTCTGTTTAAATGCGTTCCTGGCTCTGCCAAAATCTATAATTCTGGTCTGAGGGATCGAACTGCGTACACTCAACCTCTTGAGGCAAATATGAGAATAAGTGGGTACGATTTCCACTTCAGCCATCTCAGAAGTGGTTTTCCTTTGTTTCTCACTTCTACTCCAGGAAAGTACCGAGATGGTTTCTAACTTGGGCCCACATACGTTTCCTTCGCAATCCTCACGTGAATAACAGAATAACAAATACACACACTAATAGAGCCATTAAAATAATACTGGTTATTATACAAAATTACACGGGGATGAATGGCCAAGATGTCCAAACTCCTCAAATGGAATAAATAGAACAACAACTGTTTAAATGCGCAATGTGTTTGCGAACTTTGTGTGTGGAAAGAATGGCTAGAAAGAATAACTGTGTGAACAATTCATACAATTTTCGCTACTTATGAGAATTTTACGCGATAAGGTAGCAAAAATGAAACATTTTTCTTTTTATCAAAGGTTTGTTCATGTCCTATGTTCAAATAAAATTAAGAAATCGAAACAAACATTTTGTATAGAAAATAAAATGTGTTAGTTCATCTCTTCCATTTGGAGTTCCAATTGTTCGGCGTGAGGAAATATGTCATTATATTGAATGTTATTTTTTTTTACTCTCTACAACATCTGAGTTAAATAAGAAAAACAAGTAGACTGTTATATACTCAAGCCAATTTATCGTTCATTGTTATCCAAATTTCTAACCATACTGTATTACATTGAAGATCCCTCTCTGGGTCGGACAGCTAAATAAAACAACATTCAGAATGTCCTCCTCATTCTGTTCTTGTCTTGAAATGAGAACAGCTCTCTGGATGATGCATTGTTCTTCTTGAAGAAAAGGCAGTATTCGCCTCGCTTTGGCTGAGACATGTGCCAGAGTTGACGCAGTGATTCACAACTTTAAAAGCTTCCACGGTTCCCGTCACAAGGGACTCAACCCGAAGTTCAGGACAAGTTGAGTTATAGTTTAGTCATCTGTCACGTGACTTTGTACGGAACACGCTGAATCTCTGTGAGGTGAGGAGAGCGACGTACAGAATTTTAAGTGCCCTTTGCCGCCTGCTGCAGACGTACGATATTGAGTGCGTTGCAGGTATTTCGTATATTGTCCTGAAGCTCACTATGAGAGGAATCCCTTCCTAAGACGTTGTTCTTGATATTACAGTAAGCCTTCAATTTAGCGGATCTCGATTCAATGAACTTCGGATTTAACGGACAGAATTAGATCAACCGAGAATATTTATTAAAAGTTTCGCGTGCCCACTTACGCACGTTACAACGAAACGGAAGAGTTTCTACTGCAGGTGCTTCTCAAAATCTTGTTTCAGAAAAGCTTCGTTGATTCGAAGTAATTGGGTCAGAAAAAGAGGACTTCGAATCAGTGGCGTAACTACGGGGGATCATTATGGGGAATTAATCTCCCCCCCCCCCCCCCAGAACCAAAGATTTTTTTTAAACGTAATTTGATGACAATTTAATTTTTAAAAAAGAAAAACCAACTTTTGGATTATTGACAAACGATTGGATTATGAACATTTGGCCTGTTTGCCATCTCTTGATGAATACAGTTAATTTGCTTTTGTCTGTTGGCACAGGCTAGAGTAAAATGTGGATTTTCATCTATGTCTCAGTCTCACTCATGGCTGTGATTATATGGAAGCTACAGAGTTATGGGTGGTGGTTAGTAATGACATTCAGGGCACAGTTAGTGCCTGTGGATGTTGTGAAAGTTTCTACTCGTAGGGTTAGTACTGCTGTTCTGATTCAGTGAGGAAAGCAATGGCAAAATACCTCACTCCTCATCTTGCCTAGTACGCCTCAATATAGTGCTGTCTTGGGGTTTGTAGGTATCTACCCACATAGTCTAACGGCGGTACTTTTTGAGGATCCAACCAGCCTTCGGGCTGACTACTTAACAGACAGATAATTTGAGAACATATCTTATCTTTACTTGTGTAAAATATTTGGTGTTAGGCACATGCTTTGAGGTTAAACGTATAGGTTTACTTTTGTTATATGTTACAGCTGTTTTAAGGGGCGGAACAGAGAGGCCATCTGCCCTTTAAGTTTGCTTTCATTGATTGTCTTATTTTGCCCCCCACACAAACAAAAAGTAATAACAAATATATCACCAAATCAGAAAGAAATCAAAACACAAAAGCAAAAGCAGAAACAAACACAAAACCAAAATTAAAAACCACAAAATTTAAAAGCAAAAGCAGAAAACAAACACAAAACCGAATACGCAAAGCAAAAAGCAATATTTAAAAGCAAATGCAGAAATCAAACACAAAACCGAAAACACAAAGCAAAAAGAAACATTCAAAAGCAAAAGCAGAAAACAAACACAAAACCGAATACGCAAAGCAAAAAGCAAAATTTAAGAGCAAAAGCAGAAAAAAAACACAAAACCAAAATTAAAAACCGCAAAGCAAAAAGCAAAAGCAGAACACAAAAACAAAACCGAAAACACAAAGCAAAAAGAAACATTCAAAAGCAAAAGCAGAAAACAAACACAAAAACAAAACCAAAAAACGCAAAGGATAATGCAAAATTTTAAAAAGCAAAAGCAGAAAACAAACACGCAACTGAAAACGCAAACCCCAAAACAAATTTTAAAAAGCAAGATCAGAAAACAAAAACACAACGCAAAATTGAAGAACAAAAGCAAAACCAGAAAACAAACGCAAAATTAAAAACATAAAGCAAAAGCAGAAACCAAGAAAATCAATTAGTTCGGATTTGACTCCGCTCATCCCCCTCCAGAAGTAAATCCTAGTGGCGCCACTATTTTGAATTAACCGAACCAACTCCTGCCACCAATGGCACCCAATAGCTCAAACCTTGAACCAGCGGAAACATGCAATTACCGATAAGCCGTTTAGCAACCGTTAACTAATTACTATTATTGTAATCTATGCAATAGCATCCGAATCTTAATCAAATCCAGTGGCATACAAGGAGAAGACGTTGGATGACATGAAACATAACCTGTAATACTCACAACGTCGAAATATCGTCTCTTGAAAAATATTAGACTACATAATGAGGAGAAATCAGTGGAGAACACAAAATATTATTCATGTAATGAAAAATACTTTTCAAAACGTATTTTTATTCATCATGGTCAAGCGCGAGAAAAAATTAGTGGCTGACATGATATAAACCAATGTAAACATAACCTTACTGCTCTTACTGTAACAGAAGAATTAATAAAACCGCGTAGAATATTCCTGTTTATTAGCGCAACCAAATGAAACTGTGTTTTCCCCGAACATAGTTTTATTGACAATAATCCTAGGTACAAAAGCAACATACAGCCTTTCTTGAAATAGAACACTTCTAAATGATCGTCCCGAATACAATAACGTTCGATAATTCACAAATATCGATTATTCGTTAGTAGACTACAAAGTCGATATATTTTTTAACACTCAAAAGTTGCGCATTTGAGGACGCGCATCTCAAAATTAGGGTCGATGTATTTTGTAAGAAGATTCGCGTTGTTTATAAGAATGTTTTTATCTTCTTCTTCTTCTTCTACCTTATCCGATACGGACGTTGGCTACCACCATGGCTAACACCTTCTTATCCTGTGCAATCCTGAAGAGTTCCGTGGAAGACAGCCCAAACCACGTTTTTAAATTATCCATCCAAGTTATTCGTCTCCTTCCTGGTCCACGCCGTCCTTCAATTTTACCCTGAAGTATAACTTGGAGCAGACGGTATTTTGGATTCCTCATCATGTGTCCCAAGTATTCCAATTTCCTCTTCTTAATTGTGTTTAACAGCTCAGGTTGGCTGCTCACACGCTGAAGAACCTCGGCATTACTCACATGTTCTGTCCACGAAATTTTAAGAATCCGCCGGTATATCCACATTTCAAAAGCTCGAATCTTCTTTTCTGTAGCTACGGACAAGGTCCAAGCTTCAACACCATAAAGAAGGGTGGAGACAACATAACACTTCACAATTCTTTTCTTAAGCGTCATACTGAGATCTCGACAGCATAGTAGTTGTTTCATTGTCATAAAGATGGATCTAGCCTTCTCTATACGGCATCTTATTTCAACCGAAGGATCCCAATTCTCATTAATATTCTGTCCTAAATAAACCAAACTCTTGACTCGCTCAATCTGATGTCCATCGACTAAAAGGACTTGTGACAATGCTGGTTTTCGCGATATTATCATATATTTTGTTTTCTTAATGTTGAGGTCAAGGCCATATTGTTTACTCTTTTGATACACCATAGTAAAAATCTCTTTAAGTCCTTCGAAACTATTTGCAATCAATACAGTATCATCTGCGTACCGTATATTATTAATATAATTACCATTGACCTTAATACCTTGTTGAATGCCATCAAGTGCCTCGGAGAAAATCTGTTCTGCATAGATATTATAAAGAAGTGGTGAAAGAATGCATCCTTGTCTCACACCACGCATTATTTCCACTGATCTCGATATATGTCCATCAATTCTGATACTAGCCTTTTGACCCCAGTATAAATTAATGATGATCCGAATGTCTTTCTCATCTATTCCTGAGTTCTTGAGTGCATTATACAACTTATCATGCTGACAACGGTCAAAGGCTTTTGCATAGTCCAGAAAACATGCATATACATCCTGATTCACCTCACGACATCTCTGGAAAAGAACTTGAAGCGCAAATAATGCCTCACGAGTTCCTAGACCGTTGCGGAACCCAAACTGCGTGTCACTGATATTCATCTCGCATTTCCTGTATATGCGATTATGGATAACTTTGAGAAATATCTTGAGCACATGACTCATAAGACTGATTGTCCTGAAGTCACTACATGACTTAGCCATCGGTTTCTTCGGAAGAGCAATAAATGTAGACAAGAGCCAGTCTTCTGGTAATATGCCCGTGTCGTATATCTTGTTATATAAATTAGTGAGCGTCACAATGCTATCATCATCCAAGATCTTCAATAATTCCACTGGAATGTCATCTTGACCAGGAGCCTTACCATTTTTCGCTATCCTAATCGCATATTTCACTTCATCCATGGTGATCATGGGTCCAACAACTGAAGGAATTTCGGGTCGGGAAGGACGATGATCATCATTAAAAAGCTCTTGTATATATTTCTCCCAAACCTGTAATTTTTCTTCAACTTCAAATACCGTGTTACCTTGACTATCAACCAAGTTGACTGTGTTTCTTTTCCTGTGTCTACCTGAAACTTCTTTGATTTTCTTATGGACCTGGAAAGTATCATATTTACTATTAAGTTCTTCAATTTCTTTGCACCTATCTGACATCCAAACTTCCTTGGCTTGTCTGATCTTATTCTTTATCAATCTATGAATAAACCAATATTCTTCATTATCTCTTCCTTTGACTTCTCTTCGTTTATCCATTAGATTCAATATTTCGTCCGTCATCCATGCCTTCCTTTTTTTATGTTGTCTCTTGTTCTTAAGAAAATGATCTCCAACCCTCTTCAATGAGGTTTTAAAAGTGTCCCAAAGTTCCAAGGGCTGCATGTCATTTGAATTCAACGTCTTAAGATCAGTGGCAAGAGCAGCAGCCACCTGTGACCTTGTATTTATTTCCCGAAGGGCATCAGTATCATATTTATTTTGTGTTGTTTTTATCGGAATCTTGTTAAGCCGGACACAAATTTTGCTAATGAGAGGATTGTGGTCAGAAGGAACATCTGCTCCTGGATAGGTTTTTGCAAAAATCACGCTGTTTCTAAATCTGTTTTTAATTAGAATGAAATCAATTTGATTTCTTATTATGTTGTCTGGACTATCAGCAGGTGCTTTCCACGTATAAAGTCTCCTGGCAGGAAGCTTAAACCAAGTATTAGCAATGACAAAGTTCTCCTCTCTACAAAACTGCACTAAACGATCCCCTCTCTTGTTTCTTTGTCCGAGACCCCACTGGCCCACAATGTGTTCTTCAGGACCTTTCCCAACCTTTGCATTAAAATCTCCCATAACTAGGGTTACATCATGTTCTTTGGTGTCTTTGAGGACGGTCTGAATTTGGGCATAGAATTCCTCAACATCTTCATCGCTTTTGTCACTAGTAGGGGCATACACTTGAATGAGATTAATGTGGAAAGGTTTACCACGTAACTTTAACATCATTATTCTACTGGAGAATGGTATACAACTGATAACAGCAGACTGCAAACTTTTGTCCACTATAAAACCCACTCCATGCAAATGCCTGGCATCATTATTACCACTGTAGTATATCATGCAATCCTCCACATTACAATCTCCTGTCCCCGGCCATCTCATCTCACTTATACCCATTATGGACACATTCATCCTCTTCATCTCATGAATTGTATTGTGAATCTTTCCTGCTTCAAACATACTCCGTACATTCCACGTTCCTATCTTCAGGGCTGACCGGGAGATTCTTCGCACCCTCTGACCACTTAAGGTCTGCCCGGGACTAAGGGCCAATGTAATTGGGTTTTCAGCCATGAAGATTATCCTGGGGAAAAATAATTGAGGTGGTTTCCCGTTGCCTTCCTCAATGCGCAGTAACCACATCACATTCCAACATCCAAGGATGCCATGATATGATGCAGCTGTTTGCTGATGCAAGGTCGACAGATCGATCTTGTATCAACAATAATGATATAGCTGCTGCCACTATATCATGTCCTCAGTTGATCCGCGGGTGCAAGCACCACTCTCAACAAGAGCCCCTATCAGCCATTGGGACGCGCCGTGTCGGGGTTGAGGACTTCCCCGCCCAGATCCGTCTTCCACAGAGTACAGAAAAGCCCTTACTCAGTTCAGAGCTCCTCCCCCATGGAAGCTGCACCTGACTCTTTCTAAGATCAACTCACTTCTACTATCCCTTTAATTTCTGTATTTCTAAATGTCTTTGTACATCAGGTCATATTCTGGCCAGCTTGATTCACGGTAATCACCCAAACCCCCTCATTCAATTGTAGTCGGTCGTGTATATTGGACAAAGCTCTCAAGGCCCTCGGGCCGATTTGAACCCGCGATCTTGGGCATAGAAGCTCAGCGTGCTACCAACTACGCCACCGAAGCCGCCTAAAAAGGTAAATAGATATATCCTTATTTCCAAAATCCGCGATTTAACGGACTTTCATTTTAACGGACAAACCTTCGTCTCTATTAGTCAGTAAATCGAGGGTTTACTGTGTGGTGAACCTGATGTCTAGCCGAGCACGCGTAGTTATGATAATTGTTTTCCGTCCAACTGACAACTCACGCATCAATTGAAGAAGCCTGAGGCTCTGTACGACTGCACTCCCGGAGCTGACCGGCCGACAACTGTGGCGTGAATTGTACAAAACATGCTTGATATTAATCTTGTACAGAATGCGTACACATTAACCATTAAAAAAATGGTTGGTTGGTTCTTAAGTTTAGGGGCTGCGACAACGCGGTCATGTAGACCCGTGTACTTTGGTTGTGTGAAGAATCTGTCTGATGACCGGTGTTAATTGTGATGCTGTATTAGGGTGTGTTATCTGTTTTATAATTCATGTAAGGACTGCAGACTTTTGAACTTTTCAAATAGTTCCTACGTTTGTTGTCAAACGCCACCGCCAAAGACTACTAGTTCAGAACTTAGCCGCCAGACGCCACCGCAGTTGGCTCTTGGCAACGAACGTAGGAACCTAAGAGCGTTGTTTACATTCTTAACCTATACAATTTAGCTTCACACAGGTGTAATTAGTGGAAGGCTCGTTAACATGCCATAAATCTATGACATGGGACCGCCGGCTTTACTTCCCCTCTGCAGGAAGACATACTGAGGGATTTTTAACGCTCTTAAAAATCCGACGACTTCGGCCAGATTTGAACCCGCGATCTTGGGCATAGAAGCTCAGCGTGCTACCAACTACGCCACCGAAGCCGCCTAAAAAGGTAAATAGATATATCCTTATTGATTGATAGAATTGATAAATTGAAAATCTGCCTGTTCAATACTAAGAGAAGTTGTCTATGAAATATTAAACGACGTAGACTACATGTTTCGGAATATAAATGATTCCATCCTCGGCGTGAAAAATATTACACCTTAAAAACTAGTTAAACATTCTCCAAAAAATGGATATCCTTACAAATAGTGTTAATTTAAATTAACGAAAAACTTGTAAATATATGAATTGATGTGCAATTAGACAAATTACTAAAAATATTATGTTTAATTCTATTAGTATTACGAAAAATATATTAATAGGAGGCTTCTTTTTTTCGAATGTAGATATGTGAGAAGACAGGTAAACCATCGTTAAAATTGGAAGATATTTCGATAAAAACGTAAATAAATATGATCAAAAATCAGTTGAAAATTCAAGATGATTCTTCACTCTGTAGATTTTTCTGATCTACTGGCAACATAATGAGCTTAAATATTCTATAATAGCAACTAATATTCAAGCATAGGCTACTTGTCATTGGTATTCCGAAACATGTAGCCTACGCCGTTTAGTATTTCACTAAACAACTTCTCTTAGTATTGAGCAGGCGGATTTTCAATTTATCAATTAAACTACAGATCAAAACAAAACAAACAAGCTTTAAAAATTAATATTTTTGGTACATCTTCTGTGGGATTACCAACTTTCTCGTATTAACCCCCAAATGCAATCACTCATGTTCACACTCTATGTCCTTGATCACGTCTGTCTGAAAACGTTCCCCTTGCTCTTCTGGATATGCCCCCAAATTATCTTTAAGTTGGTCCAAGTGATCATGAAACAGTCTGTGTACTTAAAGGGACATTCTGCAACCCAAGAGTTTTAAAGTTCTTAAGCATAGTGGAAATAAGCTCTTTGTTATTTTCAGTTTCTTATTTACATTGCATTAAGGTTGTCCATGTTTGTTTTTCGTGGATGCTGAGTAATTGTGGAAATTCTTCACTGGCCATGAGTTTCTTTATTTGAAGACCGACGACATTGCCAGCTTGAAAATTAGCTTCTGACAATTTAGGAAAAACAGTCCCCATATAACCTCTCGTTTACGTGTTCAAAGCCGCTACCCCTTAAACAGTCTGCCAAAACTTCAAATATTTTGTCACTGTACAGTTTATCTTAGATTATGTTAGGTTAAGGTTATAGCATGGCTACCTTTTTGCTGATTGATCATTGCAAGGAGTATTGAGCCTTGAGCTATGGTATTCCTTGTAATGGTCTGGCAGTGAGGTAGAAGGGGGCCATGCTAAATGACGTTCCACATCTGCAAAGATATTTCCTTTTTCTTTTGTCGATTGTTTATTTTTATATAGAGATTGTTAGGAGAAACTCTTTGAGACAGAGGAAGAGTATATCTGTTGAAATTAGCTAGGTGGATATTAGAAAATATGAGGAAGAAGTGATATGGTAAGGAAGATTTAGTTACGTTTGGTGAAGGTCTGATTATAGTAATGGCAAGACATTATGAGAGTGGCTGTTTACAGCATACTGGAAAAATTGTAAAGTGAAGCTAATAAATGTTCTTAGTAAAATTCTCTTATGATGCTAATCACCACTACCCCCCGAATAGAGAACGTGCGGTTACAATTTATCTATCATTGCATAAAGTACAAAAGAAAAATGTATTAATCATGAATGGCGTTTTCGGTTACTGTTCGATATAGTCAGAATAATATGCATAAATACAGTAATAGACTCAACCAACACAAAATGTTTTGTTTTTGTGACTCCAGGAAATTGGAGGGATGGCTCCTTACTGAAACCCTTGGCCGCCTCCTTTCCAATTCTAACCTCAATAAGAGTAGCACATCATCATATATAGGCCTGGCTGCGTGGCTCAGGGGTAACGTTCTCGCTCGCTGGGCCCAAGGTTGCAGGTTCGTATCCTGGCGCAGTCAGGTGGCATTTGAGGGTGCGCAAATGCGAGGGAGCCGTGTCAGTAGATTTACTGGCACGTTAAAGATCCCCTTCGGGGCAAAATTCCGGCACCCCGGCGTCTCTAAAAGCCAGAGTAGTTAATAGGGACGTAAAAGCAATAACATTATATCATCATATATATTATTTCAGTAGTATGCATCCCTCCTGCGGAGCTCACAAGCGACCGATCGTGTCAAATGAGCATTCAAATGAAAGAGAATAGACATTAGCACTGACTTATTTCATTTTAATTTCATAAATATCTATAATTTCTTTAAAAAATGGCTTGAAAAAAATTGTAAGTGTGCGATTTGCCAACACCGTTGATGTAGGAAAATACGCTCCATAATTGCTGTCCACGGGCCGCTGTTACGCCTGCTTCATGTCATATTAACATTCTGAGGTCTTTCCTTTATCCTGAAATGTAAATAGTGTTCTATAATCATTTGGTTGAAATAAAAAGATAACCTTTTTCCTTAAGTGTCTCATTATAAACCTATTGGGGAAAGTATGGTTTATGAACATGCGAGATTTCTCGCACTGGTCCGCTAGTATATATTATTTCAGTAGTATAGATCCCTCCTGCGGCGCTCACAAGCGACCGATCGTTACAAATGAACATTCAAATGAAAGAAAATACACATTAGCAGTGACGAATTGCACTATAATTTCATAAATATCTATAATTTCTTTAAAATATTACTTTTTTTTAAATGTACGAAGTGTGCGATTTGCAAATACCGTTTCTGTAGGAAAATACGCTCCATAATTGCTGTCGCTGTGACGCCTTTTTCATGTCATATTAACATTCTGAGGCCTTTCCTTTATCCTGAAATGTAAATAGTGTTGTATAATCATTCGGTTGAAATAAAAACATAACCTTTCTCCTTAAGTCTCTCATTATAAAGCTATTTGGGGAAGTGTGGTTTATGAACATGCGAGATTTCTCGCACGGGCCCGCTAGTTCTATTTAATGGCGAATTCTGCACACCCAAGTACACACATTTTGATGATCACGATATCCTTTCCCCTATATGAGAGAATATCAACAACTCTCTTAAATCATGACACTCTTTGTGTGTCGTAAATGAGATGTTAACATTAACTGTATTTGGTTAGACGTTTCAGTAAGTATGTCAAGGGGAAACACATTTAACTACTGTACGATAGCAAGCGAATTACTGGCAATTAATAATACACGGTCACGAGTGATCATCGCTTGAACAGTAATCACTGCAGTAATTATTAATATAAAATATTATGAATAGTTCATCCAGCAAGCCATTCAGACAACTGTAATGCTGCTAGTTTATCATGGTTACTGTGTGTTTCAAATACCAAGGGGAAATGCCCTTTTTATTCCAATGGTAAAACATGGTCATTAATTTGAGTCTGTGTTCCTTCACAGAGGCCAGTAGATTGTAAGGCTAACTCCTACTCTGCCCAAAGGTCACTGGACTGAATCCTAGCACAGAAAGTTGGCAATTGAGGGTATTAAAATGTACGAGACCCGTGCGTCACTAAAATTAATGACACGTTAAAAATCCGATCTATACGCGGAGAGCGTATGGCGTTATCATATCACAGAAACTGACTCTAAAGATTATAGCAAATTGTCATTGAAAATGAAAAACAAATTTTCCATGAAAAACTCGTTTATACCTTTAAAACGATGAACTGTTTCTCAATTTAACCCTCGCTCTGAACACCAGGGTCAGGGTGACCCTGCAAGGTTCCTTAAGCTGCTGAACTTTCCCCGTCCTTCGTGCAATGTAAAACTGCACTTGTGTATTTCACACTCCAAACACTTTCCTTGCTGCATACTAGCTGGTTCCCCGTCCTTCATACGCGTAATATGTACTTGTGCGAACATCTTAGACTTCGAACACCTTTATTGTTCTAAAGTAACTACAGTAAATAAACTCTGAATTGAAATCGAAAAAATTATAATTTATAGCAGCGAGAAGCGTGGGCAAGAGTGAATGTATGCAACCTGCCACTGATACGTGTTCACCGGGCGGGACACGACTGCGCCTGCTACTGCATTGAAACGTGACTTTTGCGACCATATTGATACTGTGAATCATTTCCAAACAGCAATAGTAAAATTCATTTCCCCGTTCATGCACAATTTCAACTAAATCAGTGAAGTAGTTTTGACTCCATACTGGCTGGTGCCCGTTTTCTGAACGGTTAAATCTGTACTTGTATATCTGACAATCAGAACACTTTTCTTGCTCCATACTAGCATGAAAGAGTAACAGACGGACACCACTGGACGTTTATTTATTAGTCTAAACAAAAGCCCCCCATGTGGCCTTACAACTTTTTAAGCAATTTGTGATATTTCCTGAGTTATGCAGAGAAGTTAAAATATTCTGGCACCATACCGTTTTCGAGCGTTTTATAAATAATTTTATTAATGCAGCCAATGGCCACTTATTTTCCTTTTCAGGGCGGGTCAGTGAAGGGATTTTGGAAGGAAATCGGCCGTGGACCTATTGGAAGTAAACGTCCTAGCATTTGCCCGGTGGTAAAATGGAAAACAACAAAAACCATTTTCAGGACGACTGAGGTGGGATTCGAACCCACGCCCTCCCGATGTCAGCGAGACGTGAGGTAGCGCGTTAGGACTCACACGCACCGTGGCCAGTAGGCGGTTTATAAATAGAAATTGTTTTATATTTGTTTCAAGGAATCGTTATGGCCATAATTTGCCATTTTCTGTGCTGTGATAAACTGCAGTAGACGTGATAGTCCTATTCTAGTAAAGACAATGTTTCAGAACTGTTGAGTTCATGTGAGTAACTCTGTGGCCCAGCTGTCGATACCCCGTTGGATGTCACCACTGGATCGCACGGCATGTGACTGGATTGCGGCGCATAGTGAAAGGTTTAAAATAATTTACGCCATGTCTCCCATACTGTAATGCACAGCTACATTGTGATGTACCGGATATCGAAACTGTGCTAACTAAACATGGTATGTCAGTAGATCACTGTACTTCACCCAGTGAAAAGTGACAAATGATAAAATTATGATGACGTTTAATACATGATTGTTAACAGTCTATTAACATGCCAGGCACAAAACGTGATCTGGTCTCAGAGACAAATATGTTGGCCGAACTGAGGGGCAAAACCCTGGCAAAGTAACGATTGCTAATCTCTATTCCCACTACCAAAATCTATTTTTACCTCATCGTATTTACTAACACCTACCGTCTTAATATTCCAATAAAGTGGTAGGTGTAATTTCTATCGTAATATATAAATTAGGCAACATTTATTTCTATATTTAAACCTAAAAAATCCTCAATTTGGGGGCACCAGATCCCCACATTTCGAAGGCATTATTTATGATGTCTTCCTGCCTGAGATTAGAATATCGTCGACAGAAGTCCCCGTGACTAAGTAGGTAGCAAGCCCCAAGGGTCAAGGGTTCGATTCCTATTGGACTATGGGGATTTTAATCTCCAATTATTAATTCTCCTGGGTTGGGGACTGGATGATTGTGAAGTGTTTGTCATTTATTTGAACCTCATCACGTCACCCACAGACGTCAACTCGAATGCCCTATATCAGGCCTCCCGGAGGCCATTAGAGCTGTGCGGGTGGTCTATACACATGAGGCGTTTTCAAGTAACCGATTGTGCATTCAAATGGACAGAATTATCCGCAGTAGTGACAAATTGCACTCTGATTTCATAAATATCAACAATTTGTTTAAAAAGTGCGTTTGAATAAATAAACAAGAAGCCCGCATAACATTGGGGTTGGTTTATGCTCATGCGAGATTTATTATTATTATTAATATTATTATCATTAATATTAACATGCATTATGCTTTTGCGCTGAGGTCTATCTAACAATTAGCGTAGACAGTTTTGCGTCGACTGACTTCTGACATCTACTGTAGTTACCGTGGTAACAAGTGCAAGCGATCACCACACACTACATCGAAGGCGTTGTTTATAAAAGCACGAAGTATTACCAGGATTCAAATATGCTTAAAAGTTAGAAAGTTGCAAAAATGATCAACTTTCGTTGCATTTTCCTGCAGCGAAGAGATTGTATTATTATTAGCCTATTATTAATATTATTATTACTATTAATTACATCGTCGTGGAGAGCAAGAAAACTTACTTCTCCCAACATCTCTTCATCTGAGCACTGAAAACCTTTCCCCGTTCTTCAGTCGATGATTCCCTGATCCTGGTAGTCATTTTCTCAGCAAAATGATGGTTGTTGATTATTGATCTAAACTGGAGTCGATCTTGTATAATTTTCTCTGTGATTCCAATTCCTGAAGATCCTTTTATATTTCACTATGCCAGTTGTTCTTGTCTTTCATTGAGAGACCTAGGTTGAGAATTCTTTTGGTGAGCCTGTCATTGTTCATTCTGAGAATGCGACCGTAGAACTTCAATCGTCTTTCATTGAGAGACCTAGGTTGAGAATTCTTTTGGTGAGCCTGTCATTGTTCATTCTGAGAATGCGACCGTAGAACTTCAATCGCCTTATCCTGAAGGTGTCAGTGATCTTTTGAGTATGCTGATAAATCTCCTGAGACTTTCGTTTCATACAGATTCCTTCTGAGCAGACTGGAACAAGGATTTTCCTCAATATTTTTCTTTCTTGTTTCTATACGTTTTTAATAAGAGATCTGCCTCCAATGATCAAGGTTACTGAGGAGAATAACACTTCAGGTTTGATTACTGTGGTGTAATATATTTATTTTGTGTTCTTCGAAATTGATTTTTATAGACTCTCTGTTCCAGGTGATCCTACAGAACTTCTGTAATTTTTAAATTCCTTCTTCGTTTATCTCACGATTACAATCCTGTTTAATGAATTATTTCTCCTACATACGGTAATTTAATTACGTGACGAATTTTGCCACATTTTGTCTTTAGAGGTTTTCCATCTAGATTACTAGTGAATCCTTCCATGTATTGAGTTTTTAGCCTACTTTTCACATTTTACAAAAATGAGGAAAGAGTAGACTTATGGGATTGATCCGGGGAAATGTGTGTCTGTCTGTCCTGTCTGTCTGTCTGTCTGTCTGTGTGTGTGTCCACCCCCCCCCCTATCAACTCCTAAACGGCTGCAGCAATCGAAACCAAATTTAGTATGAGTAAAGATGTATACCGGAATATCTCAAGCCCATATTTGAAAATGATGTCAGTGCGACCAACTGCTGAAAAAACGCACTAGATATTTGAACTCCATGTTGGATATCTTAGAAGGTATGCATGGGAGCTATTCCAAAATTGGCACACTTGTAGATAATACTATTTCAGTTTAATTTCCAGAAGGCCATGCATGACAGTGTTGCCAAAATAATGTTAAGTCTTCTGATATGTCCAATTTTTAAATGCAAATAACTTCTACACTATCAATTGGATGTCATCCAAATTTTGTCTGTAATATGTGTACATAGACAGATATGACTGAGCGTATTCTTATGACCCACCAGGGCTGCCAACTGTTAATAATTACTATCTCAATTTTTCATCCAAATACCAATATATCAGAAAGTATGCAAGCAACTTCTATACTATCAGTTGGATTTCAACCACATTTCGTATGTGCTATGTGTAACATAACAGATATGACGATAAGTATTCTTAAGAGCAATCAGGGCTGCCAACTGTTAATAAATGCTGTCTATAATGTATCAGAAAGTATGCAAGCCAACAGCTCTATACTTTGCACACCTATATCACCTGACATTCTAGATTAATTTGGAGTAATTAACATAAGTCAGTGCTGCCAACATGATTCTATGCCTGCTGATAGGTCCAATTTTAAAATACATATAACTTCTATACTAACAAATGGATTTCATCCAAAATTGGCACAACAAGATCTCATAATATTTCAGATTATTTCTGACCAGCACACGCATGACATTGTTGCCAACATGCTTTTATGCGTGCTGATAGATCCAATGTCTAACTGCAAGTAACGTCCATCGGACTTCAACCAAATTTTGTATTCTGTACCTTAAGAGATGGAACGAAGAGTATATTCAGTCACCAGGGCTGCCAACTGTAGTGCTCTATTAGGCTACATTATACCAGGTATAATTCGAACTAATTAGACATTTCGATATTACCAACTTATTTTCGCCATTATTCTAGATAGGTTCATATACTGTAGATTAATCATTGGCATGCATCTTAATTTTAAGAAAAGTAGACTCCTTAGTTCGTCACGGAACTTCTTGTTTCATATGATTTTCCAACCATATGATATTTGGAGCCCTACCTAAGCTCCAATTTCGTGAGGTCTCTGCTTCTTGCCTATTGTTATAAGGAATAGATAGATCATCTGAAAAGTCAAAACACTGCATATGAATTTTGTTTTTGAGTAGTCGACCAATATTTATTCCTTTTGTTTCATTTTCCCATGTCCTGATGTCTTTTTCAAGAACTAACTGAACAATAACGGAGACAGTCAGACTTCTTGTCGAAGTCATGTGTTATTAGGGAAAAGGTCAAAAAGTCAGAAATTTAAATTTTGAAGTTAAATTAGTATCATTATTATTGTTATTGTTATTATTATTATTATTTATTTATTTAGTATGTTCCGACCCATACAGGATCACATAAAGCAAGTTATGATCTGCTGCTGTTATTTCTCTTGTTCTTCCAGAATTCTTTCATCATGTCGCTATGTTTAGCTCGACGTTCGTCAGTCCATTTTCCCCTAGGTCTGCTGGGCTTATCTTCTGATGCAGCTTCCCAAATGTAGATCTTATGTCTGAAAGTTTTGCGGTCTTCGATATCTGTGGGTGTGATGTTGGCGTTATTGAGATCAGTTTGGACTTGTTTAATCCAAACCGTTGTCGTCTTTAATTTTTGTGAGTACATCAATATTTTCTTTGTTAATCGGTTGTCATCCAGCCTCATAATGTGTCCATAAAATTTCAAGCGTCGTTTACGGAAATCGGTTTCAATATTTGAATATTTTTCTGTGATCTTGTGCGATTGTAAACGATATCCTTCATCTGTAAGTCTTGGGCCAAGAATTTTTCGGATGATTTTCCTTTCAGCTTTCTTGATGTTTTCAAGATCCCCTTTATAATTGAGGTTTAAGGTCTCACTGGCGTAGAGTGTTTCGGGTTTGATGACCGTCGCGAAATGTCGAATTTTAGTGTTAATGCTCATGCATTTTTTGTTGTAGATGTTTGCGGTTTTCCCATATCCTTTCCGCATTTTGAGTTCACGAGTTCTTTGTGCTATTCTTTCTGTGCCTGTAGGTTCAATAATTTCACCTAAGTATTTGAAATGATTAACCTTGTTGATTGAACCGTATTTTGTTACCAAAGTTTGGGTTTCAATGTGTTTTGTAGCCATGAATTCAGTTTTTGTGAAGGAGATTTGCAACCCTACTTTCCCAGCACATTCTTTGAGGACTTCAATCTGGTGAATTGCCGTTCGTTCATCTCCGGAGAGGATTGCCAAATCATCAGCAAAAGCTAAGCATGTAACATTGATATTATCCTTCTGTCTTCCTAACACGACAGGTTTCCATATGTTGCGACTTTTTAATTCTTTTTCCCATTCTTTGATTACCTTATCGAGAAAGATGTTGAACAGCAATGGAGAAAGTCCATCACCCTGCGGAACACCAGTTTTAATGGGAAAAGGTTTGGAGATCTCTTCAATGAATTTGACCTTGGAAATTGTGTCGGTTAAGATTTGTTGGATGAGTCGTATCGTCTTCGGATCGAGATGGTTTTCTTCGAGTACATTAAAAAGAGATTTTCGATCAATGGAGTCATAAGCCTTCTGAAAGTCGACAAATGTACAGATGGTTGGGAGATTTCGTGTGGCTCGAAGTTTCAAAGTGGATTTCAGATTGAAGATTTGTTCGACGGCTGATCGGTTTGGTCTGAAGCCAGCCTGATATTCACCGATGAGTGGCTCGAGTTGTTCTTGCGTGCGTTGTAAAAGACAGGCGGAGAGGATTTTATAAGCGATGGGTAAAAGGGAAATTCCTCTGTAGTTATTTACATCAGATTTATCTCCTTTCTTGTGGAATGGGTGGATGAGTGCGCATTTCCATTCGTCCGGTAGTTTTTCACTTCGCCAAATGTCCTGAATGATCTGTGTGATTTCCTGTAGTGATCGTGGTCTTAGATTTTTCAATAGTTCTGCGATGATTCCGTCTTCTCCTGATGTCTTTCCGTTCTTGAGTTTTTTGATGTGGTGATGGTTTCTTCTTGCGTTGGTGGTTTGACTTCGGGTCGTATGTGTTCTGGGACTGTGTGTATAAATCGCTCAGGTGGTTCAGAACAATTGAGGAGGTCAGAAAAATAACGTGCTAGTTCTTCACAGTTTTCTTGGTTATTATTATTATTATTATTATTATTATTATTATTATTATTATTATTATTATTATTATTATTCTGAGATCATTGTCTGGTAAAATGCAAAACATGTATGCAGATTATATTGAATCAAAGCATAATCATCACCTTAATTTAGATCACTGCCAATGAATTTACGAACTATCCTAGTTGTAGCCAATATCACTGCCTTCTGTTTCAATGTATACAGATTAGTGTTCTGATCAATGTCTTTTAGCCTCTGCAGAAGCTGATTAGGAACCACACCAGTGCTTGAGGTGACTATTCATATAATTCGAACATTCTTGATCTGCCATTATTATTATATCTTCTTCTTCTTCCTCTTTCGATTCGGCCATCAAAGGAGCACGTCATTTCAACTGCTTCTTGCTGCATCGAGCTTTAACATCAAATGAAGGAAAGAAGGAAGCTTTTTGTTTGACGTGACCGTTAATCATGCGATCATGAGCCACGGGACCTCCTTTTTACGTGGAATCCGAACCACAGGACATGGTATTTCACTTCGAAAATCTCACATTCATTGACCGGGAATCGAACCCGGTCCACCTTGGTGAGAGGCCAACAGCTTGACCGCTGCGCCACCACGCCCCAGAGCTTTAACATCCTCCCAGTACTTTCGCATTAATTCTCGATGCTGTTGTTTCCTTTCTTTAGTCCATTTCTTGCCTGTTGGAAGCTTAGGCTTTTCTTGGAGACATCAGTATGCTGTTAGTTTTTGCTTAAGGGGGGCACGTTCCAGATATCTTTACTTGTAATTCCCACCTCTTGCAAATCTTTGTCCATCTCAGTGAACAAAGTTCCCTTGGTTTTGTTTTTGAGGAAGTACGTAAAAATTATGTCAATCGCGCTGGGTTCATTCTTGTTAAATGACCGTAAAAGGTAATTCTCTGTTTCCTCATGGTGTCAGTTATTTTTTCCACGTGGGTGTTAAGTTCGTGGTTGTGCCGTCTCCTATATTCACCATTTTCTTTTACTGGGCTCAAGATTTTTTTTTTGAATTGATATTTATAGATATGGATTTCTTGTTATAAACGGCTTTTGTTAGATTATATGCCATTTCCATTTTATTATTATTATTATTATTATTATTATTATTATTATTATTACCATGACGTTTGCTTGCAGTCTAAACGATGAAATTTAACCTCCTTACATACTTCGTTTTGCTACACTGTGGGATAGCTAGTGCCGGAAACCTCCGGTCCCTGAATATGACAGCATAGGACGTACGTTTTAACTGTCAGGACGGGCCGGTGTTTTGATGTGTCAGCTTTAAGAGGCGGCTGGTGTGCAAATTGCCCGGAGCTGCGATAGGCGCAGACATCAGATAAGGGCCACCACGAGGTGATTATAGCGAAGGCTACGCCCGCTATCTCACAAACAACTGCCAGCGATGGGGCGTTTCTCCCCACAAAGAGAGATTCGTGATCTGTTTTGAAGAGTGGCAACAAGAATTAGAAATAGCGAAAATACTTTCAAAGCCTATGTTAGAAATTGAACTGAAGGGGGAAAGCAGAAGTTTTACGGTGTCTTTGTGCAATAAATTCTCATAAGGGTGGCTTTCTCCGTATGTAGGCTCTTGTGGATCTCTTACAGACACAAGGGCGGCAATTTTTATCACCCACAGGGCCAATAAATGAAAACACAATAATGTGGAGAGCGTACGGGGGTGGGTTGTGACTGTGGAGAGATACGATTATACTTAAAAGGTGAATTATACTGACAATATCCAAGAGAATATTACCAAGAGACGGTTTGAATTCCTAATGATAACTAAACATATTGTATTTCAAAATCTACCAGCATACAATCTGCAGACTGATTTATGAATGATGGAAGTCTTCTCTGAAGAGCCATTTGTGTTAATAATAATATCGTATGGCCTCGGGTGCCGGGTGCAAGCTTTGTTATTTGACACCCAGAGGGTAGCTTGCATGTCGAATTTAGTTTTTCCTTGAAGCACTATGAAAGTCAAGGAGGTTAGATATCTAAGCTCCATTAACACTATAGCGCTTTCTAGTAGAGAAATGAGGAACTTTGTGTTGACGTAAAATCCTGAGATTAATTTTGCCACTATGAACACGGCCTACTGAATTCAAATGGGCTCTTTGACATGCCAACATTTTATGACATGGTGTCGTAATTTTTGCCGCCTTTCAAATATCACTTACCACGGCCAGGAGCGAACCTGCAAGCTTGGGGTTAGTAGACTGACACGTTGACCACTCACCCGCTGTGTTAATTAATATACATTGAAAAGTTGTATTGGGTGAGATATTTTGCAAAAGTAACTAACTTACAGTTACCGGTACTATTGTGGTGTTTGAAGTCATTATTCAGTTTTGCCTTAGTAATCAAAATTTAATGTTTTTCAGTCGGTCAACACGATTGTACCCAATTGTAATGCGTGGTCCAATAATCCTGAAATAGATTACATGAAATTAATAAATACAGTTGGATGATCAGTTTTGATCGTGAAGCAATCGTAATCAGATCATTTACACTTATTCGATTAATATTTGCCTCCAAGTATGGGTGATAATATTTACTATATATAAACTAATTTAGATAAAGCCTCCGTGGCTTAGGCGACAGCACGCCGGCCTCTCACCGCTGGGTCCGTGGTTCAAATCCCGGTCACTCCATGTGAGATCTGTGCTGGACAAAACGGAGGCAGACAGGTTTTTCTCCGGGTACTCCGGTTTTCCCTGTCAACATTTCATTCCAACAACACTCTCCTCTATCATTTCATCTGTCATTCATTTAATCATTGCCCCAGAGGAGTGCGTCAGGCCTCGGCAGCCGGCACAGTTCATATCCTCGCCGCTAGATGGGGGCTTCATTCATTCCATTCCTGAGCCGGTCGGAGACTGGAAGCAGGCTGTTGATTTTCATTCAAACTAATTTAGATGCAGTAGTACAGAGGTGTGCTAATTATTAGATTCGATGCCAATTTTCTACAGTTCATTTATAATTTCCACGACGGAATCCAGTAAAAATGTTTTGTAATGCGCTGAAATTATCTGAAATGTTTAACCAATAGTCTTAATTACAAGTTCTTTTAACAAGCCGAGAGTAAAATGAATTTTTAGAATTTCCACTAAATGAGGAGACTTGTTAATGGAAAATGCCACACGTTTTGTTTTGATTATTCTAGTTTTCGTGTGAATTTAAAGCAGAGGGAATCAAAGTGTTTCTTTTCCTGAACTAAGTAACTCAAAGATTCATGGAACATGGATTGAAATTATCTAATTTTGCAGGTACATTCCAATGTTAATGAAAGAATAGAAAACGGACCCAGCTCAGGTATCCCTCGAAATCCCAAATTCCGAAAAATTCCACACGCAATTCCCTTTACAATAAGTTGTAAACCCACAGGGTGAAAACATTACTCGTAGGATGATAAAATACGTCAGTAGTTGGTAAAAAAAAATTGCAACTGACATAAATTCCTTGTTTGATTCTAATCATTTGAACACGTCTGCAGTTTAACTAACACGACTACTGTAGCTTCCCTCCTGCCATTATCGGAATTGTTCAATTCAGATGAGTAGGCCTACGTAATTCTATTGGTTCACATTGTATCGTATGAACCCGTCAACGACGTCTACACTGGGCTACTCTACTTCAAAATACACAACTCTTTCTGCAAATTCTCCGCAAACCTCATACAGTCAATTTGTTCTCCCAACTGATTTGGGGTAATGCTTTTAAAATATTACTTAACTATATCATAAATTCTGGAGGACCTTTTATGCCCTATGGGAAGAAATATCACATCCCCAAGTTCATTAATTAAGAATTATATTGTGAAAGCTTCGTTACTCTTTATCTGTTAAGTAATGAGAAAATGAGAAGTTATATGAGTTGGCTTTTTATATTTATTTTGATGGGACATAGATGGAGGACACACAGAACGCAAGAGTGCGAACAAAGCATTTCGATGAAATTACTCAACTGTTTAACTCAGTCTTGGCCAGAGTCTGAAACATAAAGAGAGCTTAATTTCTACTGTGAGCTGTAACTTCCAGGATCCTTGGCGACATTCTTCCAGCGTTATGTAGAATTGAATGGTGTATCTAAAGTGTATGGTGATTGACAGTTATCGCAATTGTATCCAGTAGTAACACTGCGTGCATGTGCATATATATCGAGACACTTCGAAAAGCGCCGTCTAGCGTTGGACATATGGTCTGATTAGTCTGCTGCGGCCAGTCGAACGTAGTGAATGTAAAGACTGGTGTCATAGAGCAATGGGCCAACGCATGAACATCCAGTGTTGTAGCGAATTGGGAGAAACGGCAATGGATACAAATGTAATGTAGGCGCAAGTGTACAGAACAGAAACCGTGAGCAGTACATGAATGTATGACTGGTTAAAACGCTTTCGGGATGGACATGAAACTCTTGATGATATGCCATGTACGGGTCAGCCGTCAACAAGCAGAACTGAAGAAAACATCGAGCAAGTCCAACAAATAATTGCACAAAATTGGCGACTGTCTCTGAGAGGGATATCAGGGAAATAAATGTTAAGGAAGGAAAGTGTAAGCATCATAATTCACAACTTGGGTAAACGGAAGATCTGTTCTGTATTTGTGCCACGCATATTAACACAGAAGTCAATTGATGGAGATTTCATTGTCACCGAGATCCAACTTTTCTGAAAACTATCATTGCAGGCAATGAGAGTTGGTACTACCAGTTCAAACCGGAGACCAAGCGACAATCAATGGCATGGTGTTCACTGGCTTCCCTCGTCCCGAAAACAGTCGTCTCCAAAGGTCCATGATGTGCTATTGATCTCTTATTTCAACAGCAATTGCATTGTTCTTACCGGAGGGTCAAACTGCCAACACTGCAATTTGATACTGTCGCCCACTACGCATCTCGTGTGTTCGGCCAGAGTTATTAATGGCTGGAAAGTGGAGTCCTCTCCTCGACAGCGCCCTTGCCGCCACGTGGCCTTGGCGAGTCTCCGTTTTATAAGGAGGGTCCTCACTGTGAGATAAAAATTGTAAATGACAAATTATTCAACCCATTCTTAAAATAAGTTTCAAAAAATTGGATACGTTCATTTATAAAATACTTATTTGAAAGTCCTCGATGCCAAACTTCCCTTGTTGCTATCTGCTGTGTTTACATAGCGAGACCTTTCCTTCTTCCATCCCACCTCCTCTCAGTTTTCTCTCACGAGGCTGACGGTACCCAGTCCAACCCTCAGAGCATATTAAATTAAAATCTTGACAGAGCCGGGAATCGAACCCGGACCTCCGTGGTGACAGCTAAGAATGATACTCACTAAGCCACGAGGTGGAGAAAACTTGATGTCTGAAAGGTCCTGAAAACCAGGTTGGAAAGCTGGAGATATTTTAACCATTCAGGTCTCGCTTGGAGAGCATCACACCCTTGAGATAGCGATACGCGCTTGAGGGACTTCCGTTTACATATTCTATGACTTGTGCGCTGTTATCTAGCGGCTGAAGATTAGATATTGTCTCGCTCTCTGAAAAATATGAATTTTGGATTCTAACGAATACAACATGTACTTGAGAGATTACTTATCACATGGCGTAAGTATCTGTAAACTACCATTAAAATATTTTTGTACTGTTATTATTGTTAATTCATTTCAGGGGATTGATACTTCTTGGTCATCAACCCCATGTACATGGGTTTCTATAGTTTCTATGGTGACGGTAGTAAGTTAGTTTGTGAGTGTAACTGAGTTGGGAATGAGACTTTAAGTGAAGTCCTATCTCATTTTCTTGGATGGAGTATGAAAAATAAAGCCCATGGCGCAAGAGCCCATGAAGGGCCTAGGCCTACCAAGCGATCGCGGACAATCCAATTGGCTCGCAGATTATGGTGTGACGGGTGGTCAGCGCGTCGAGTTCTCCCGGTCGTTTATCTTAGTCTCCTCACTGTTAGACAGCTACTTAATTGTCCTTACGAGGCTGAGTGCACCCCGCTCCAGTCCTCACGTCACTGATTGCAGCAAGTTACTGTGTGTGTGTAACTGAGTTGGGAATGAGGCAGTTGCCTCAGGACTTTAAAATAAGTCCTATCTCGCAATTTTCCTGGAGAGAGTGTGAGTATCCTAGCGAAAAATCTCTCTGACAACCACTCTAACAATGTCTTATTACAGGTGAGCACGTGTTTACAACATTCGCAATTTGAATGGGGATAGGTCTGTAAACCAGTTTCTTTATAACGTTGTTGACACACAAAGTTAGGTAATATTTGTATTGAAGTTGCGGGGAGAAGTACAAATCCAGAACAAGAATGACCTGGAAATTCTTTTTGGTTCCTTTTCTTCCTGTAGACGAATACTATAAGTCTAATACATTCAGTGGACGACATGTTTACACTGTTACTCTACAACTGCGCAATTTTCATTTAATCGTATGGCCTCGGGTGCCAAGTGCAAGCTTTGTTAATTGACCACGAGAGGGCAGCTTGCATGTCGAATTTCGTCGTTCCTTTGAACGCTATGAAAGTCAAGGATGTTAGATATCTAAGCTCTTTGACACTATAGTGCCCTCTAGTAGAGAATGGAGGAACTTTGTGTTGGCAGAAAATCCAGAGATTAATTTTACCATTATGAACACGGCCTACTGAATTCAAATGGGTTCTTTAACATGCCAACAACGTATGACATCCATGTCGTGATTTTTGTCGCCTTTCAAAAATCACTTACCACGGATAGGAGCGGACTTGCAAGCTTGGGTTTGGTAGTCCGACACGTTAACCACTCACCCACCGTGCAAGCAAAAATGGTTTAATTACTGTACAGGCCGGACGTTTGTTTTAGACAAGTGAAAAATCATAATGGAAGCCTGGAGGCGAGTTACTGCAGTACCTGTGTTGTTATCAGCTGCCCCAAGCGGTCCGATGATTGACAAAGCTGTCCCACACTCCTACTGAAGTACAGTCATTGGCAAATATAATGATGTTCTGTTCGTAAATACGTAACGCGTACTTCCGCGTCACACAATACTTCGACGTTGACTGTACTGTCTGCAAGTCGGTGTCGCCACGTGCTCAAGTCTGGAATTCCATTACATCAGATCGGTGGTGACAAATGTGAAGCGATAGGGTGAGAGAGTGACTGTGTACAGCAGGCTGTTCCAAATCCACGAGTTTGAATATGCGTACACGGGAGTACTCAGCAGTGACGCTCGGAGCAATGTTGAAGAGGGACTGGGGGTGATAGCCAATACGTCACTGGGCGAAGGCCATCGTAACGTCTATGCGCTTCCTGTCAATCTTGATGTATCCACCGCTGAGTAACGGCCGCCCCTACAGCAGAGCTGTATTGCATATTGCAGGTTTACTCACACAAGGCGGCGAGTACTCAGCTGCTCACGGGCGAGCTGCTCGGCTGGAACAGCCTGGTATACAGGCTCACCCGCAGGCTTCAAGGTCAAGGGCAATCGTCTAAAACAAACGTCCAGCCTGTACAAGTGCTTCTCAGCAATGAGATGCGGGTAGTATCTGCGCGGTCTGCTTAGGGGCTAGGTGTGCGGTAGACCGTCACGCATATTTTGGCTTGACCCACAGCGCAAATACATAACCAATTAATACATTTTAGTAACTGCTGTCAGCACTGGGATTTGAATCTCTGATAGCCAGATTTATTGCAGCCCACCTTCAATCGTGATTGGGATGAGTGATTTAACACGCATGGTTACGCCACGGGGTGTGTTTCTTAACCAAGAAATGTTGTACGAGAGTTCATATTTCCACGGACAAGGTTTGGTCCCCCCAGGGGCTCACATCTAGTGGGTTGTGGGTTGGCGACCACGGGTCCCCAGCTGAGTCCGGCATTGCTTCCACTTACTTGTGCCGGGCTCCTCTCTGTCTTCTTTCCTGTCGACTTCACTTGGTCAACTCTTGTTCTCATCTGACCCCGACGGTATTAGGGTATCCGAGGCCTAGGGAGTCTCTTCCTTTCCCGCCTTAATTGGCCCTTGTCTCATCTTTTCTGATACCCTCCTTCTGCGAGGGGTCAGCCTTCTTTTTCTCTTCCTTTTACCTCCTGCCTTGTGCTCTAGGCCCTTAAGGAGGCAGGGTGTATGTAGCCCCACCACATCTGGTGCACCCTAGATAATGCTACACCCTCAGGGGCTCACGGCTGGTGAGTTCTGGAGTTGGCGACCCCGAGGGATTCCTGAGCTGGGTCCGTTTTCCCCTTTTGTCCCTTACCTTTGGGGCGGACCCTCTCCTCTTTCACTTTCCTATATGCCTTTCATGGCTCTCCTTCCTTCCAAGTCCCTCAATCCACCTTTTCCTAGGGTTGAGGGCATTTCTTTTCCTCCTGTCCTTTTATTTGCCTTATCCTCATTTAGTTTTCCATTTCTTCTTCTAGTATGTAGGTTATTAGTTAGTTTTAGTTTTAAGTTCGCTTTTCATTTTCATCTTCACGATCACCCAAACCATCAGGGGCCGATAACCTAGATGTTAGGCCCCTTAAAACAACAATTATCATCATCATCAAGGTTTGGTGGAGGGGCGGGGGGGGGGGGGGGCTATTCTTTCCCCTGCTTTTTATTTCCCTTATTCATTTATTTTTGTGTTTTTCTTCTTTCAGTTTGGAAATTTGTTAAAAGTTGTTGTTAGTTTTAGTGTTCATATCATCATTTTTCATTTTTACCTAAACCATTGCTGGCCGATAACCTCAATGTTATATTAATACTTTCGTGTGAAATATCGCGCCGCAGCAAAGATTAATAGCTGGAGTAATCTTAATAAACAGGGTTGCGTTGGTTACTTTTTAAGGCGTAGTTGGTAGCATGCTGAGCTTCTATGCCCAAGATAGCGGGTTCAAACCCAGCCGAAGCCGTCGGATTTTTTAAGGGCATTAAAAATCCCTCATTATGCCTTCCTTCGGAGGGGAAGTAAAGCCGGCGGTCCCATGTCATAGATTTATGGCATGTTAAAGAACTTTCCACTAATTGCACCTGTGTGAAACTAAATTGTATAGGTTAAGAATGTAATCAACGCTCTTAGGTTGCTACGTTCGTTGCCAAGAGCCGACTGCGGTGGTGTCTAGTAGCTAAGTTCTGAAATAGACCTAGTAGTCGTTGACGGCGGCGTTTGGCGGCATAAGTAGGAACTATTTGAAAAATTCAAAGTTGCAGTCCTTACTTGAATTTAAAAAAAACAGATACACACACTAATACAGCCATCACAATTAACACCAGTTATCAGACAGATTCTACACACACCCAAAGTACACGGGGCTACATGACCGCGTTGTCGCAGCCTCTAAACTGAGGTACCAACCAACCAAACTAGTATAATTAACGTTATTAATTCAATTTTATTGACATAAGGTGTAATTTTTATTTGGTCAATTTTATCCTCCAGATTGGTGGCTCCCACGGACACAGCGAACGAACTCACCTCTACCGCCATTCCTGGCAGTATCCTAGAGCTGGGAACATTTGGTCGGAGGGGATACAACTGGTGAGGTGTGATCAGCACCTCGCGCAGGTGGCCTCACCTGCGAAGTGAACAGGGGCCTCATGAGGGAAGGGAGGAGGGGAAGATTAGGATGGATAGGCAAGGAAGAGCGAAGGAGGCGGCCGTGGCCTGACAGTAGGTACCATCCCAGAATTTTCCCAAAGACGAAGTGGGAAAACACGGAAAACCACTTCGAGGATGGCTGAGGTAGGAATTGAAACCCCTCTACTCATTTGGACAACCCGAAGCTGAATAGACCCCGTTCCATACCACTTTTAAAATCCGTGGCAGAGCCGGGAATCGAATCTAGGACCTCCGGGGCGGCAGCTAACCATGCTGACCGCTACGCTACGGAGGCGGCCATAAGTTGTAATTAAATTATTAAAAACTTATTGGTATTTCTGGTCAAACGCCAATAAGGAAACTTTTAAAATGATTAGGTTCATATCACTATGTATGTTACAAAGTAACAATACTTTTATACAGGGTCTTTACATTTACTTGGCAAGGACATTCTCGCTCACGCGCTCCGCCAGTGACGGCTCAGTTCCCGGCTGCCGTGCGCGTATGTACCGCAGAATACGGTGCTTAAAATCAGTATCGTGCATTTTTACTCTCCATGCTTACAGTAGATGCTGAAAATGTTCCCCATCCTCTGCCAAACATAATCGGCATCTCCTTATGAAGTTTCCGGTTATTCCGGTTAATTTAGCTTCACTAAGGAAATAACGACCTTTACGTCTATTTGTATCGTTTACTGAACCTATACGTTTGAATCTCTTAGCCAGTTGTTTTATTGTGATAGTGTATAGTGCTGTAATGCCTTATGTGAAATATTCGTTACTTGAACGTGTATATCTGCACAATACGTACATAAAGCGCAGGAAATCGTGCGCTAGAACAAGACAAACGTTTCCTGTGAAATTTCCAGGGAGACCCATTCCTATAAATCGGACAATTCAACAACTCGCTAATTTTAGATTCAAACGTACAGGTTCAGTAAACAATAAAAATAGACGTTAAGTTCGTTATTTCCTTACTGAAGATAAATTAACTGGATTAACCAGAAACTTCATAAGGAGATGCCGATTATGTTTGGCAGCGATGGGGAACATTTTCAGAATCTACTGTAAACATAGTGAATACAAATGCATGATACTGATTTTAATCACCGTATTCTGCCGTACATACGCGCGCGTGGCTGCCAGCAACTGAGCCGTCACTGGCGGAGCGCGTGAGCGAGAATGTCCTTGCCAAGCAAATATAAAGACCCTGTATAATATTAACAATGGGAACCCTTTGCTAATGAGGTAAGAAATCAGTAACGTTATTACTGACGTTGAGTCTGAGAGACTCCACAAAATTAATTTCATATTATAGACAGCTAGTAGGCTATAAGTTTTAAGGAAAAAAGTATTAACAATCGTTTTAACACATACTGAACGAAACGTTTTAGTGTAAGATTCCGTAAGACGTACTCTTTGGGCTGGAATACACGACATATTTTTATGACTGTTTTTTTTTAGTTTCACATTTTTTCCTATCAAGTAAAAACTACAATGTGCATAAATTAATAAATACTACACACTAAACCGTAAGGTATGATAGAGTGAAATAAAGAAATATATGCCTTTTTTCATTCCTGATAAGAAATTGACACGTACTTCATCACTCACTGTTTTTCATTGCTAACACTGTGTACAACACATCGTGAAAGTCCCCTCAAATTGGCATCGGCAACATTTACTGTCTCCCTAGATGGACCAGGTTTCGAGTCCATTTCGATTTTACTCACAACATAACATAACAAGCAAGCTCTACGCACGGGCACTGATAGCTTCACAACTTACAGTAATGACGCTCCTACTGACATGGAGTAGGGTCAAGTCGGGGGAACCGGGTCAAAAATAGGAAAACTATGATTTGCAGTCAACTCGTCTCCATAAACTATGATTATTGCACATATCTTTAAAGAGCCACCTTTCAGCTACAAACATCAATACATAACAGTTTATAAATATTGTTTACTGTTCATAAAAATAAGATTTAAAAGAGTCCTGCATGACCCTATTAGCTTTTCTCAGGAGAGGTGAATCGGGTCACAGTGTCTGGCGAATAGGGTCAATCCAAAATTTGAAATATCACTCAAGAGCAACACATTGTCCACAAATAAAACGTTTCTCCCTTGAGCACCAACACAGTTCTCATGGTACCATTCCCTCCCCTTGCATTGTCACTGAATCCAGTCCCCAAGTTTAACTGACATTGGATCCGTGTATTTGATGCTGCAGAGTTCACATGAGGTGACATTCTCCTCACCATCCACTTCTTCCTTGGATTCGGATGACTCTGATGATGATGATCGTAAGGCAATCTTTTGGTAAATTGCAGTCTCTTTTCCAGTTTCAGTTATTACATCCGTTGCATTTAACGGGAACCCACAACCAGACAGTTTCAGGATTCAAGAAACAAACTCATTTTCTTGGTGTTTATCAAATATACTTTGACCACCCTTTGTCTTTGCAGGAGTATCCATACCACTTTGCAGTCGCCTTTGAAGGCATGAATGCGAAACTCGAAAGAACTCTGTTGCATGGCACTGGCTTCTACCCTCACGGAAAGCTTTAATTGCTCTTTGCATACCATCCTCAGTCCACTGAGAGCTGGCTTTCCTTTTATATTTCCCCTTCTGTAATTTGAAGCAAAATAGAATAAATCATTGAAAGGAAAATACGTGGGAAATATTGACCCAATTCACCTGCATTTAAGTCACCCTATTCCCCCGAAATGCAGCATTTAATTTTCTACGTTGGCAAACCTGCATGATTCAGGGAAAGTGCGGAACGACATAACCTCTTTCATAACAATATATCAGTTTCGTTTATGGCAAATATTCAATCGATTAATAATACAATTATCGCAGCCAGTTCAATACAAAGTTAATACTATTTTGAAAACAAAATAGAAATCGAAACTTACCTGAAACAGCACGAACTTATTCAATAATAAAACACAAACAAATACGACTCCCAGTAGCTACTTACCAGCTTACAGACGAAGTTAAGATGCGTACCACTAGATGGGAGCACTTCCTTGAGTGTGTTTCATTTAGTGGCTAGGAGAATTTTTTTTAAATTGACCCGATTCATCCGTCCATACCCTATATGAGACACATCCACTACTTCAGACACTGTTATCTCGGTTGCTCATTTTTGCTCAATAATGACCAGCTGCGCTATTGTCGAAGATGTTGAAAGACGAAGGCACCAGGAAAGACAAGGAATAAATTGAAAAGTGTGAACGGAAGTGAATGATTTATTATCTCCCGGTGTTTGCAAGACTCCATGTCAGTAGCTAAGGGCTAATTCACCCATTGTAACTGTAACTAAGTTAATATACAGTAATTACCCCAACCCTGGTTATATGGCATGTGTACAGTTGATCATTTTGCTACTATTACTGAGTTTCCCTCTGGATTGTATATGAGAGAGCAATTAACTCCGGAGCGGTAAGTTACAAGGAGCAGTGCTTGTGACAAGATTTATCTGTGGCACGTATTGTCCTGACGGGAGCTCTGTCATCCTCATCTTTAGCTGATGAGCATCAGTTTATTGTGCGGGTCGCATTTATCTTGCTGCTGCGAGCTCTGATTGCCCCAGGATACACACAGTAACACAGAATAACAATGCTACAGCACCGTCAGACAACAGTAAACACATAATACGAGATCTCGAGATGATAGTTCCCAACTTGGGAGAAAACGGAAATTTGATATAAAAGCAAATGGCCCGAACAGTTATTGTCTGATACAACTGTAGATGTTAGAATAACAGGAAGTGAAAGCAATTTCACTCTCATCTGAAGACAGTCTGTTCAAATCCTGGTTAATCCAGGTGAATATTTGACAGTCGAATAATCAGTCTACAGTTTTTTTAATAATTATAATAGCAGTAGTCTTATAATAATAATAATAATAATAATAATAATAATAATCATTTTTTTAGTCGTTTACCCTCCAGGTTGGTGGAACCCACGGACTCAACGAGGGAACTCACCACTACCACCACTACCCCGCCTCTACGGGCAGTGTCCTAGAGCTGGGAAGATCGAATCGGAAGGGATAAAACTGGTGAGGTGGTATTGGCACCTCGCCCAGGCGGCCACACCTGCAAAGCGAACAGGGGCCTCATGAGGGAAGGTAAGGGATGGGTAGGATGGATAGGCAAGGAAGAGGGAAGGAGGCGGCCGTGGCCTTGAAGAAGGTACTGAGACCGTATTTTGTATTTACTTGGATATAGGTTAAGTTCTCAATAACACTGATGGCAGCACTACGAAATTCCTTTGGAATGCAGGTGCGCGGTATTACTGTGGCGAGGTCAGGAGCTGTCAGCAACCCGCCGTACATGCCGACGACCACATGTTGGATATTTTAATACTTGTATTGAATACAAGATGGACACAGGACCACTGTCGTTATTTTGAACATCGTGGTAGAGCAATATACACAATGCAGTATGAAACAAAGAATGGGAAACGAATCCTGTGGATAAAGGAATATAACTGAGAACTTTTATATGAGTATAAATGCATACAGTATTATAACATGTGATTATCGAACTCGGCAATGATATATGTATCGATAGTTGCTGTCGATCAGAGAACAAGGTGCATTGTGGATCACCTGGAGACAGTATGATTTGCGAGAGCAAACGTAGAGTTGATTAGTGAATACAACTTCAGAGAGGAGGGTCGTAGAGCTCTCTGGTCTAAGACTTGTTCGTGCGTTGCCGTGAAGACGTGTTGGTTCGGTAATCGTGGAGTTGAACCGATATATACGTGTTACAGTATAACGTGATAGGATTTTCGTCTGATCTTATTATAGTTTCAGACAGTGTTAACCTTCAATTCGAGCACAGCGAACTTGCAGTCACGTATGACAACTTCTTATTAAGCCAATGGTACAACATCGTGTTCTACATTGCAGTACAGAATAAACAGCTTTAGCCATGATTGTCATAGATGATACAGTATAAAGAGAGAGAGATATTGCTACGTTATGAAGATGCAGAATATGGGCTCAACACAGGCAAGAAATGTAACACATAGCAGCGTTGAATACTCAGGATGATTACTTGATTCCAATATGAGCAACCATAGTATGAGACTTTATAAGAGAAGATTGAAGAGACTATGAAAGTCTGAATGACGATTTGTACTGCTACATAATGAAACTGGCTTGGCTTACTACAACAATGTTGTCATGTTCTCTAGTAAGTGAAAGAACTATGAACTTTGTCAAATGAACATCTGTTAGCTTCGTCTCGTTTCGCGAACGGTAATCGGGTCTACTTGATATCCAGTCGTTTCGTGATAGGTACAGCTGAGCAGATATGGTTCGATCCCAGGCAGGAGTATGTGTTATAGCATTCTCACTTCATTCAACTAGAACTTCAACAAGGTAGCTGGAAGTTTTCTTTTAGTAGACAGTACGAATTTGTCATGCTTTTGAATGTTCCTTTTCACCAATTTTGATTAGAGTAGTTAAGAATTACAGACGAGGGCTAGGGTGATTCTTTAATCATTTCTGTCCGAGTATGTAATTCTCTTTGTAGTTCAATTTAGTAGTTATTGTAGTGTTACTTTGAACATTACCTTGCTTTCATTAAGATGTAATTTGGGAATAAGATAGAAGAATATAGTTTGTTGGGAAGACAACATGAGAAAAATTATAGGGAGAAGACGACGTTAAAATTATATAAGAATAATTCTAACTCAAGAAGATGTCCCATAATCCGTCGTATACGTGAATTCTACTTTGAACAAATTCTCTGGACTTTTTGAATTTGACTTCGAATATATTTTTGAAAGCTCATGCAAGTTATTAGATAGACATTCAGGTCTATATTTTTGGCAGATTGAGCATAGACATGGAACATAGTGATTTCTAGTATGATTCTTTGCGATTGTGCGAATTTATTTCTGGTAATCCAGATTTTTTTGAAATTCTTTTAATTTTGACTCCCTTTGTGAGCTCGTTCAGTTTTTAAATTTTTGTGGATTCTTGTGGGAAACTCCAACTTGGTTTAGCGTTCAAATCTAATGGTTAATTTGTACCTTCTCAAGATAGTCTCTTTCCCATGCTGTAGTTTTGACGTGTCTTCCTTTGAGGAGGATCTCCAGTGGAATTATTTTCAATTATGCGAAAACTGAATCGTTCTTTTCACAATGGTCGGTTGAGATATACGAAAGAAATACTTTGTTGAGAAAATGTAATTAGTAATGATATGTAATGTAAAGAGAGAAATGTTTAAAATATATGTAAGTCATAATCGAGGTGACAGACTTCGAATTCTCACACAGTTATTTGGACTTGTGAATACAATATTATATCATTGTTCTGATAAAGATTATTCTCGACACTTTAACTTTTGGCTAATTTGAAGCAACATATTTATCCACGATTGTATAAAAACTTGTGTAATATTCGTAATGTTTGGAATTTATTAAGAGCTGTTTAGCGATGATATGGTAATAATGGAGTTTTGTCTGCGTATTTGGAGTGCAATTTAGGAGATATTTGACATATGTGGATAGTCAATATCAATTTTTCCAGCTCTGAATTAGCTTTAGAGCTATTGCTGAGTGCACTACGGTGTATTATTTTGAACGTGAAATTGAGTCACGATTTTAGCTAGTGGAAAGCTAATATACAATTTTGAATCCAACATTTAAGAAACCAAGTATTGTAACAACATCGTTAATATTTGTTAAGTTTTAGTAACAATTGTTTTTAGAATAGAGTTTAATTGGAAATACTGTAATATTAATACTTGTATAAACTTGAGCTAATCATAACTAAAATATTGAGTGATAGAAAATCTAATATCTGTGAGAAAGTGAAATGAAATATAATCAATATAATTAACAATACGACGTCCGATTAGCTTAATTGTTTGTCATTTAGGACGGCACGGACTTGAAAATTGAAACCAAATAAATTTATATGAATACATGAAATTAACGTGATGAATAATTCTAGGCGCAACTAAATCTCAGAAATAAAATGTAATTATGTAAAATATGTATATATTAATTGGTACGATTGAATAGAATATTTTTATAAATATATCAAAAAGGGTTTACGATAATACCAGAATAATTTGTGTGTAATTTTTTTTCTTTTGGAACTTCGTTCATGATGATGAGATGATAGGCAGTTTGTGTGGCCTAATTAAGGCGATTGTTTCTTACATTTTTTTTTCATGCTTCGGCAGAGGCATAAGGTTATAAATTTTTGTTCAGTGGAGTTTTCACTTGACGACACTGCGGTTTCAGTTAATAAACTTTTGTTAAATTTTAAAATTCATCCTAATGACTTAGTGATTTCTATTTGAATTAGAATGTGCTTCGAGAACCAGTGGGTCATTAGCTAGGATGCTTTTTAACGCGCCCGAGATTAGATTAATTTAATTATCTTTAAGAGTCTTGGTAGCTCACTTTGGGCTATTTTTCATTTTTTTTATAGACTACTGGCATCTTCTTATCACATTCTTTTTAATTTTTGTGGTATTCCTATCCATGGTCTATCCTTGGTAGTGGTGTCTTAGGGGTTATTTTCAGCCGGGGCTTCCAGATTCTACGATCCTGCTTTTTATTTTGGATTTCATCAGATAAGACCACGTGGATACGGGTGCAGTACCATCCCAGCATTTGCCCGAAGACGAAGTGGGAAACCACGGAAAACCACTTCGAGGATGGCTGAGGGGGAATCGAACCCCCTCTACTCATTTGGGCCACCCGAGGCTGATTAGTCCCCGTTCCAGTCCTCGTACTACTTTTCGAATTTCGTGGCAGAGCCGGGAATGGAACCCAGGACCTCCGGGGAGGCAGCTAACCATGCTGACCGCTACGCTACGGAGGCGACCATAATAATAATAATAATAATAATAATAATAATAATAATAATAATAATAATAATATATCCAGCACAGTTATGTTGAGAAAGTGACGAAATACATGCCTCTGGCTGAAGAGATCCGACAAATGTGGCGACAGGAATTTGTCACTGTATTGCCTATCATAATCTCTTCCACAGGGATCATACCGAAGTCACTGAAGGCCAACCGTGATAAATTGGGGCTCCATCATTGCAGAATGGAGTTATTTTAGAGACTGCTCCATAGTTCGTCCGTTCCTCAACCCACCAGTATAGAGAACTCCACTACATCTTGCAACAAATGCCGATGAAATGGTGAATTGTACCCAACGATATGGTGAACTTGAGTGTAAATAAAAATAATAATAATAATTATAATAATAATAATAATAATAATAATAATAATAATAATAACACATCATAAGGCGTAGGGATGTGGCGACCCCATCGCCCAGTGGGTGACCGCTGCAATCAGCCACCCGAGTATTGGCAGGAAATCCATACCTTTTTCGAGTAGGAGGAAATGCCTGCTCTTAGCCGGAAGACATCATGAGGCCCTCCAAGGCTCACAGCCTTGGTAGTACAGTATTTTGTTCAGTGCGAAATATCACTGACCCCAATCTACAGTTTTTCAACTGTTCAAAGCATGGAGAAAAAATCAGCAGAAGCTACTACCCCAGGTGGTAATCAATCCACCTTCACCTTGAGTGAAGCATGCAGGCCTTCGGATTCTGGGGAGCCTGCGCAGACATGCGTGGAGGTATCGGAGACTCCAGGAAAGATCAGATTCAAACGCCGGAATTTTTTTGCTACTTTCAACGCAAACTCACTTCTTAAGACCGGCAAACTCAATCAGGTTACTGATGTCTTGTCCCGATATCAGATATTGATCGCTGCAATTCAGGAAACAAGATTCACGGATGAACAGTGCTTTGAGTCACACGGTTATAGAATCTTCAAAGGCAAGACCGGTAAACGTGTAGTAAAAACCATCCCACACTAAGGCACAGGATTTATTGTCAACAGGAAGATTTTGGGTTCGATTGTGGACTCCACATCCCCTAACAACCGAGTCTCTACTCTTTCTTTTCGGTGTACAAATAGAGTTCACTCAATGGTGAACGTACATGCGCCAATCAATCAGGCGAATAGGAAGGACCCGGAAGGAACAGACGCATTCTGGAAGGAGCTAGAATATATCCTCTAAAAGGTACCTGACAAACATACCATCATTCTGCTAGGGGATTTCAATGCCCAGCTTGGCAAAGAACGAAAATATCAGAAGATTACTGGAAACTACCCAGCTCACAGGAGAACTAATCGGAATGGAGAGAGGCTTGTGGAGTTATGCAGAGCATTCAATCTGGTCCTAAAGTCAACGGCGTTCAAACACCTACCCAGAAAACAGAAGACCTGGATTTCTCCAAACTCCAACCTTCGTGAATTCCAAATTGATCATGTCGTCATTGCATGGAAAGCGCAACGAGAGATCCAGAACGTAAAGGTTCTGAGAAGTGGCAACTTAGACTCGGATCTCTACCTATCGCAGATCAAAGTTAGACTAATTCCAAGAAATAACAAGAAGATTACTCCAAGAAAAACTGATAAGTTTGACAGAGACAAGCTAAGGAGCAACCAAGAATTCACCCACAAGTTGGAAACTTTAAATCCAGAGAATTGGGAACAATTACAAGAGGCTATAGTCAGAACAGCAAAGGAGACTGTCCCACTCACAAAATCAAGAAAGCATCTTTGGTGGGAGCATGAATGTGATACAGCAGTTCAGCTAAGACAGGTTGCGTGGCAGAAATGGAATTGTCACAAAAATGAAGAGAACAGGGTCAACTTCCTAAACGCGAGAAAATCTGCATCAAAAACTATCCGTGGCGTGAAACGTATGTTTAATAAGGAACAGCTGGTACAGATTGAGCAAGACTTCCAGAAAAATAACACACGTAACTTCTATAAAACCTTCAAGCACAGTCTGAACAAATACAACCCCCCAAGTCTACAGTTTAAAGATTCCAACGGGAAATTAGCTCACATTGATAAAGATAATTGTCAGATTCTAGCAAGTTATTTTGAAAACTTCAACTGTGAGGCTCCTGAGACCCCTTTCGTTTATGAAATAAATCCAAACATCCACCCTGATTCCTTTCCTCCAACGAAGGCTGAAATCACGAAGATCATCCAAGAGCTGAAGGACAAAAAGGCACCGGGTGAAGATTTGATCATTGCTGAACTGTGGAAACATGCAGGGGAAAAAGCAGTCGACAAGCTTGTTGCAATTTTTCAAGAGATCTGGGAGAGCGATAAACTCCCAAGTGGATGGACCTCAGCCGTAATTCATCCACTACATAAAAAGGGGGAGAAAACCGATGTGAACAATTACCGTGGCATCTCTCTTCTATCAATAACTTACAAGATCCTCTCAAAAGCTCTGCAGAATAGGGAGGAACAACAAATCGATCCACAACTGGGGGAATACCAAGGGGGTTTCAGAAAGGGACGAATATGTGCTGAGCAGATTATGAATCTGAAGTCCATCCTTTCATATCTGAAACTCAGGAACAGGGAATTCGTGATTACCTTTGTTGATTTTAGGAAAGCGTACGACTCAATTGATCGAACCACCCTATTGCAAGTCCTTGAAGAGTTTGGCTTAGATAACAAGACACAATCAATTATCCAGCAAACCCTCACCAACACCACCTCCAAAGTGAAGTTCAGAGGAGAGATGTCTGATGCCTTTGAAATCAGGACAGGAGTGAGGCAAGGAGACGGGCTATCACCACTTCTCTTCAATTGTGTTTTGGAAAAGGTCATCCGAGAATGGCGGAAGGAAATGAAAAATTCCAGAGTAGAAAATGGCGTAAGGCTAGGGTACAAGTATATGAATCTTACAATCGACTGTCTAGCCTTTGCAGATGATCTAGTGATCTTTTCAGATTCCATTGATATGGCAAAAGAACAACTTAACAAGCTGAAAAATCAAGCACTGAAGGTTGGGCTTCAAATCTCCTTTGAGAAGACACAATTCATGACAAATATAAAGTCAGCGCCCAGGGAACTGGAGGTCGGACTAGGAAAAGTTCAGAAGGCAGAAAAGTTTAAATACCTCGGTGAACGGATAGTGCCTAACCTATCAGAGAAGGAAGCCTTCATGTCACGCATTAATAAAATGGAAATGGCATACAACCTGACTAAAGGCATCTACAATAAGAGATCGATATCCTTAAACGTCAAAATAAGACATTACTGCACTCTTATTCGACCAGAGGCTCTGTATGCGGCTGAGACTCCAATAATGAACAAGAAAGGTCTGATGAAAAAACTAGAGGCTAAAGAAAGGAAGATTTTGAGGAAAATCCTGGGTCCCATCAAAGAAAACAGTGAGTACAGAAAGCGTCACAACCACGAATTGTACAAGCACGTGGAGAAGATCAGTGACACGATTCGAAAAAGAATGATTCCCTTTTATAGCCACGTGACACGAATGAGCCCAGGCAGGATATCAAAACGGATATTGACGTACTTCCAAGATAAGAAAACCAAAGGGGCATGGTTTACGGAAGTTGAGAAAGATCTACGCGAAATGGAAATTTCCCCTAAAGATATCCAGGAGCGTGTTCCACTTCAGGAAAAACTACATACGCACAAAGGTTTCCAGGAAAAGTCGAAGCTGAAGACAGGGAAGGCGTGGTCCCAAGAGAGAAAAGAACAACACCAGAGACGAATGCGGGAACACTGGGCGGTAGTTAAAGCTTGGAAGAAGAGACAGTTGAACTGACGTGGTCCCTAGTTGGCCGAATCGAAGTAAGAGGAAGAAGAAGAATAACACATCATAGAAAATTGTGGAGGCTTTAGTACAATAGTACGCAAACACAAATTCATGGAGAAACCTAAAAAGAGAACTGGTAGGAAGTAGTTCACAGAACGCAAGATGCAACACAGTGTATTCATGAAGAGATTTTGGGAGGATAAGGAGGCGAAAACCATCAGGTCAACTGCCAAGTTCAAACGCGCTCTTTGAGTGGGCATAGCAAATAACAATAATAAACACAACAACTACAACACTGTCATCAAACCAGTACAGCTGTATGCATCTGAATGCCTTATCCTATCCAAGAAATGTTTGCTCGTGAATTTAGAGAGAAAAGAACGAAGGATCCTACACATCATACTTGGCCCGGACTACAAAAATGGCATCCACATCAGAAAATCCAGGCAAGAAATATACTCCAAGATAGAGAAGATCACTGACACAATGAGAAAACTCAGAGTTTGCTTCTACGATCATATACGACGGATGATCGACTCCCAATGGACCAAACGGATCTTCAGTATCTTTGACTCAAAACCAAAAACGACAATGCCATGGTATGTTAACGTCCAGAAAGATCTGAAAGAAATGGGGATACGAGCAGAAGATGCACAAGAACCGAAATCTTTATAGAGCAGCCATCAAGACGTTTGGGACTTTCTGGGACGAAAAACGGACAACTGGTGCGAAATGGACTGAAGAACGTCGTGCTAAGCACAGTGAGTTCATGAAGGCAATGTGGATCAAGCGAAAAATGAACAAAGGCCGGAATGTAAAATGAGACATCGTGGTCCCTAGTTGGCCGATTAGCGAAATTGAATGAATGAATTATTATTGTTACTATTTTTATTATAATAGACTAATAATAATAATAATAATAATAATAATAAATTGATATTCCAGAAAAGGAAATCCGTGGAATATTTGAATTTGGAAAAATGATTAAATACTACAGTATTAGCATTTTAAAGTAGAATCAGATTCTTGGAGACGGAGGAGGCCTCAGCTAGAAGCACGGAAGAGGGCACTGACCGATGAACTTTGTAATTTTGGGAGAATGGCAAGATATAGACAGAAATGAATTTGATTGTCAACTTGCAGTCCAGAGGCTTAATTCAAATGTAAAATAATAATACAGTAGTTGTATTAATAATAATAATAATAATAATAATAATAATAATAATAATAATAATAATTGATCCAGTGAAAACAAACGAAGTATGGAAATTAAGATCCAATGATGAAATATACAGGACTATAAAGCATAACCGAAACGATAAGAAAAAGGAGATTTATATTTTTTGGGTATATTTACAGAATGGATGATTCCAGAATAACCAAAAGGGGTTTCAAGTACCTTTGGGAGAAAAGGTCAACGACTAGCTGGATTTAAGAGGTAAGTAAGGTTTAGAAAGAAATAATATAAGAGAAAAAGACACTGTGGACAGAGAGATTTTGTCGGAAGAAGGTATTAAGTATGGAAAGATTCCAGGGTAGAGTGGAAAGGAAACCTGGGGCGAAATGGTGCGAGGAGAGAAAGAAGCAGCTTAGTCTAAGAATGAAGAAATATTGGAAAGAACAGAAGAGAAAACAACAAAGAGCGAAGAACTGAAATTGGCGCGTGGTCCATAGCAGGCCTTATCAGAAAGAATAATAATAATAATAATGATAATAATAATAATAATAATAATAATAATAATAATAACAATAGGATAAAAAGACGATTAAAATTGTGTGGTCATAGCCTATTCAAAGAATGTACCATGGAAGACTTACTAAAAATATATTTTATCATGCCTACTCATTAAAAGCCAAGAATAACTGGATAAGAGAAATTAAAAATTAAAAATGACCTTCAAGGCCTAGCTCCGGATCGTTGGTGAACAAACATCATTTTGCTGCAAATCCTCAGATGAGAGCCACCACTACATGGACAGCGGAAAGAAAGAAAAATAATAGTGAAAGAAGGAAGAGATTTTGGGGAGAGAAGAAAGCCATTCAAATTCCTCTGTGAAATAGGTTCAATCACACTCTTTGGTTGGGGACAACGTTGTAAAATAGGACGATAATTACGATGATAATAATAATAATAATAATTGGCTACATTGTGGGATCGCTCACGGGGAAAGATCCATTTAAGATATATCGTGAATGAGATCAAACTGGGTGATAAATGCCAAAGACGTGAGACCGTAAATGAGATAATTGATAATGTTATTGAAGAGTGTTAGACTTTAGATGGAGTAGACTACACTGTTAAGACACAGTAACGTAGAAAATATCTTGCACTAACAATTGAATATAAAATAATATTTATTAGATGAGAAATCTTAACTTAACTACAACATTATTATTACAAATCAGTGGTATTTATTGACATTTGCAACCACAGGCTATTCGTAAATCGTACTGTTATTTCTTTACCTTCTGAAATAATTATCGTGTTGGAAGCCATTTTTAGCCTACTTTCGATTTTTGCAAAAAATGAAAGTAGACATATGAGATCAACACAGGGCGAAAAAAGTGTGTCTGTCTGTGTGTGTGTGAGTCTGTGTGTGTGTGTGTGTGTGTATGTGTGTGTGTGAGTTTGTGTGTGTGTGTGTGTGTCTGTGTGTGTGTGAGTGTGTGTACTCTGAATGTCTGTCCCCCCCTATCAATTCGAACACGGTGAATGCAAATTGAACGAAATTTGGTACAAAGGTAGCACTAGCAAAGGACACCTCAGTGTCATGTTTTATATCGCCGCCATCTTTACTAAAACTGAATGGCGGCCACTCAAACGTTCAAAACGTAAAATCAAATAACGACTAACCAAATCATCCGATCTCTACCAAATTTGGTAACAACATACCTTCTTATAGGATGCGTCTTGTGACCAAATTACAAGGTCGTCCGCCATACCATTTCAGGATGGCGGCCGTGCGAATTATGCAAACTTTATAATCCATATCATGGGACCCACCAGTTCCGATTATCGAGCCGAGAATCGTTTTAACTGTTCTAAAGGAAGAGGCACGTTCGAAATTAAAAGTTTATTTTGTAATACTATAGTGCAGACGTGATTTTAAAAAGCTGAACTGATTCAGTAATAAGACAAGATGGCAGCGGATATCTTGTGCCGGACTTATATTTCACTAATTTGAGTATTGCATGCAATATAGCGTACTGATAAAAAATAAATAAACTTTGTATGAAATGCTTTATATATAAATAATATACTCCAGTGATGAAATCGTTTAGTATAAATCATTATTTGCTAACAAGTTCTATGTAAGTCATTTTAAATAGAACGATATTCGTTGACACAATTAGCTCAGTGGTAGAGCGTTAGACTATCGCTCAAATACCTATGGTTCAAACCCGATCAGAGCTAGGTTTTTTGCTTGAAATGTTATATGTTTATTGTTTTGTAATGACTCAGATGTTTTAAAATTAAGCGTTATATTGTGCACATTATGGTGTAAAATATATATTTAATTAAAACATAATTCGCCAGCAGATTTACTCGGGACATCTAGCTGCCAAAAAGGTAACTTCCAGATTTTGTTGAAAAGTTTCTTCTTCTGGCCGCTAGAATGCACTCGCTCTGTTAGGATTATATTGTTCGATATTTCACCAATAGATGTCACGACTAGTCTACGTGGGGATCCATTGATTACTATACCATTATCATTCTATGCGCATCGAATTTGAAGAATGACAAGATGATACTACGATACATTTTAACTTTTTATTTTAAAGGGTTTGTAACAGCCTATTTTGCGTTACTTGAAAATGTTATTAAGCGTTATATTGTGCACATTATGGTGTAAAATATATATTTAATTAAAACATAATTCGCCAGCAGATTTACTCGAGACATCTAGCTGCCAAAAAGGTAACTTCCAGATTTTATTGAAAAGTTTCTTCTTCTGGCCGCTAGAATGCACTCGCTCTGTTAGGATTATATTATCGAAAATATCCACATAGTTTGTATACACGTCTCTGTAGGGTCATGGAAAGATTTGTTAATTCAATTAGGGTTGTGAAAGCCATGCACAACCAGACGTGTAAAGACATGCCTAAACTCAAAGTTGGATGTTGCCCACGGCAGGTCGTAATAATAATAATGTTATTGGTTTTACATCCCTTTTAACTACTGCTGATTTTAGAGACACCGGGGTGCCGGAATTTTGGCCCGAAGGGGATCTTTAACGTGCCAGTAAATGTACTGACACGGCTCCCTCGCATTTGTGCACCCTCAAATGCCAGCTGACTGCGCCAGGATACGAACCTGCAACCTAGGGCCCAGCAAGCGAGAACGTTACCGCCGAGCCACGCAGCCAGTCCGGTCGATGATGTCTCCAGATCCATAACATTCTTGAGATACTTCTTATCTTTCTTTCTTCAATGATGGTAGCAGTTTTTATCTAGATTGTGGCGTTTGGTAGAGGAAAATCGTTTCTATGGCCTTCAACAAAGAATAGTTCTATTATACTCTTTGATAATAACAACGAGTTATAACTATACTCATACATTTAGGAGAAAGTAGGCTATATGTTCTTTACTGAACATCTTGTTCAGTGTTGCGATATTAGACCTAATCGAAATGTAATAGTATTCAGTCGGTCAACACGATTGTACCCAATAGTAATGGGTGGTTCCCTAATCCTGATCGGTACCACAGCGATGACAGCGGCTATTCTGTGTGTGGTATTAGGGAACCACCCATTACTATTGGGTACAATCGTGTTGACCGACAGAAAAACATTACATTTCGATTCGGTAAAAATATTAAACTTTCAATTGCAATTATAGTTACACCTTGGGAGTGGTCACCCCATATCGCCCGTTCCCTTAAATCAGTTCTTGTGAATAAATGCTTGCCTTGTTACTCTAGTTTTGAAATAAGACCAACACATGTCTATAGAGATAGCTGGCCGGTGTATGATCCTGTGTTTGCGTAGCCAGGTCGCTTGTGTGTGCTCTGCAATAGCGCACTTCCAGGTGACGTGGAAAGCCACTTTGTACAAATGCTTACATATTTCAAAGCCCTTTCATGCCGAAGGCAAACAAACGCTACTCCCACTCTCCTATCCAAAGCTATATTGAAACCTGCACTGACCATAGAGAGAATAAAAAGGAAATTCTCACAGCTAGACTTCATATTCATCATCTCGCACGAAAAGTTCGGTTTCATCGTCTGCGATAAATGACCGACTGTCAGATGGACTTAAAATGTTTGAAATTAAATGTTGTCCAACCCCGCACGTTAATTGCGTACCAAGACTGCGATGGAGACCTGCATAAAGGATGAAATGGTGGTTCGAACCAGGGACGTATATCGAATTTTTTCGGGGAGGGCTGACTATCCTGCAAATTTGTGAGTATTCTCAGGGGTTTGTCACCGCAAAATACCCAGAAATATCAACCAATATCTTAGAGCATATAACTTTGTGTAATTATTTTAGATAAGAGTTGTAAAATTCTAAGTTTATATAGCGTACAATTAGTGGCAATATAAATGAAGTTATAAAATACAACACAACACAAATAAAATTTTATAGGCCTACTTAATGCATTTTCTATTATGGCATATGGAGTAAGAATGGCAAATATCTAATAATTTGTCAATTTACCAAGCAGAAAGGTAAACAGTTTCTTTTTTTTTTCAAATTGATAATTTATTTTTCAAAAATATCGTGGAATTCTCAGTTTTGCCTCACAAGGCTGCGACCAGAATTAAAATTTCTTGGCGGAGCCGGGAATCGAATTCAGACCTCCGGGGTGGCAGCCAAAAAAGCTAGCCACGACACCACGAGGTAGTCTAATTGCAATCTTAATATTGTTTATAACTTAGCCAATAAGTTAAAATTAAGTTACAGCCAAATTTACTATTATTTTATGCTTTTACCAAAGCAAAACTTTCATAATTTTTATTGGTCTTTTTCTGGGGTGGGGGCTGGAGCGCCTTATATACGCCCTTGGTTTGAAACCCAGCGTAGACAATGGCTATTCTGTGTTTCGTATTCTTTAGGATATTTTCCCACGCAGCGCCCCAGGCAATTGCCGGAATGGTACTTCAGCTACACATACTGACTGGTCTGCCTCGCGGACATTTTTGGCTGTCAACTCTGAGTTCCAGGTACGATTCCCGTTTTGGCCAAGGAATTTAATTCTGGTTTGAGAGATGGAACAGGGTATTTGTCAGACAAAACTAAAATTCCCACCTCAGCCATTCTAGAAGTAGTTTCCCTGGTGTCCTACTTCTGCTATAGGCAATTCTCGGGATAGTACTCGATCATATACCCAAAAACAAATACAGTACACACACTCCTACAAACACCACACAATAACACAGGTTATGAGACAAATACCAACGCGCTAGCTCGTGTCTCGCTGGTATCCGTAGAGTTCAAATCCCACCTCGGCTGACCTGAAAATGGTTTCCATGGTTTCCCATTTTCACCACCAGGCTAATGACGGGACAGTTCCTTTCAACATGTCTATGGCTGACTCCCATCCAAAAATTCCTTCTCTGACTCTTCCTTAATTAGACCCAAGTTAGCAGTCTCCTGGCAATCGACCTGCCACTCTTCCCAGTTGTACGAAGTAATTCCAAAAGTAAGGGCCGATTCGCCGTAAATATTTGAAAGCGGCGCCAAGGGCAAAACACGCATGCGCGCCGACTCCTGGCATGCCTTGCGCGGCAAAAGCCGCCAGTAGCGTTGTGACTGTTGCTGTGTGCTGTTGATAGTGTCAATTCACAATGTTTAAGACAATTAATCAGCCCGCCGATTGTGAAGTAAGGGCAGTGATATGGTTTCTGTCTGCAAGAAACATTTCTGCGGCAGAAATTCATCGGCAGAGTGTTGTGTTGCTGTTGCATCATGACAATGCCAGACCCCATACTGCGAATGACACGCAAACTCTAATCAAGAAATTTGGATGGGAACAGATGGACCACCCACCGTACAGTCCGGACTTGGCGCCAAGTGATTTCCACCTGTTCCGCTACCTAAAGGAGTTTCTTGGCGGCAAGCGCTTCGACACAGATGATGAAGTGAAAGAAGCTGTTAAAGACTGGTTAGCTTCGCCAGCGGCCAAGTTCTACGACTTAGGCATTCAAAAGCTTGAACGATGTCACAAATGTGTAAATAAGTATGGAAATTATGTAGAAAAATAGAGAAAGACTTAAGGAATGTCAATAAAACAATTGTTTTGGAAACAAGTTTTATTTTGGATGTTTTTTTTACCGGACCTTAGTTTTGGAATAGCCCTCGTATATGCCTACAAAGTGTGTTCAGCTCCCTGACACTGTCCTTGTGACGGAAGAGGAATTAACCCTCCCAGAGTCCTTGGGTGAAGCGGAGTTGAGAGAATAGTGGTTTATAAATAAATAAATAAATAAATAAATACAAAATTAAATGATTTAATAAATGCATAGATAAATAAATAAATAAATAAATCTATACGGACCGAACAACGGAAACAGGAGCACAGTCAAAGGATGAAGAGATTTTGGGAAGAGAAGAGGAAGAAGGGTGAGAAGTGAAAATTGTGTCATCATGAGATATTTAAGTTCAAAACTGTCCATAAGGGCAAAAATTATATAATAATAATAATAATAATAATAATAATAATAATAATAATAATAATATAAATAAATCTATACACGCACACAAGACATGGGGCTAAATGACTGGAAAGTCGGGCCCCACAAATGAAACAAACAAAAATCTACAAATCTACTTACACAAGAACAGAAACACAGGTTATGAGACGAATTGAAAACACGCCCACGTCCACGGGGCTGATGACCAGCATGTCCCAAGCACTTAAGACGCATTAACAACAATAATCCTTTATAAGCTACTGAGTACAGTGTTCCACTCATTAGCTGTCTGGTAATTGCCACTTATTGAGTTTGATAAATGACTGCGTGTTTGCTGCTGATTTTTAACTTTGAATCTACTGTATGATTGTTCTGTTTATTATTGTTAATAAGGTTGTTCAATATTAGGAATGCTAAATTATGCAAATAGCAAAATTTACAATAATTTACATGCAACAACAGCGCCGTTCTTTTCACGAAGGGTTGAAACCACAAACTGGGAATCAATGCATCATTAACACAGATCAATACTGAACTACGATATGAACTCTACAGGACAGTTGCTATTAGCGAGAGAGTGCCATCCAGCTTAACGTTTTATCACCGTGTGGCCGAAATATTAGGCGCTGTCAGCTAGTCTTTCCGGCACTGATCAGAGACTGCAATTACAGAGCAAGCTCTACGAAAGGGACGTTAATAAAATAATATTCACCACACCATTTGGAGATTCTGACAACCAGTCACTCCTGAAACAAGCTGGGCCACTACCTCAATACTCCCCAAATAATAATCTTAACTTGAACATATCTAAAACACAACTTATATCCATTGGATATACAAAACTTCTAAATTCAGTAGATATTAATTCACTACAACCCATCAAGATAATAATATTAAATATAGCAACACTGTCAATAATCTCGGAGTGATATTTGATAGAACACTGTCGTGGGCAGAGCATACGTCTAATGTGGCAAGGAAGGTTGTATCAACTATGCATCTCCTAAAAAGAACTCTTTCTTACACCCCTCCTAACATACGTAAGCACTTCGTCCAAACTCTCATTTTTCCAATCATTGATCTGCTGTATACAATGATTTACCAGAGACACAGAACATCAAATTACAAAGAGTCCAGAATGCATGTGTTCGGTACATTCTGGTTGTAAGGCGAGATGAACATATCACACCTTACTACGTGCAGCTGAAATGGCTGAAACTCCACGAGCGCAGGCAGTTAGTTATCAGTTGCCATTCTGACACATAAAATATTACATACCAAGACCCCGTTATATCTCTACAATGCCTTTAAACCAATGCATTCTGTTCATAATCGAGAAAATAGATACACAAAATTAACACTCCAGATTTCTATACACCGAACCATGAAGTTCAATAAATCTTTTGTTTGCACCGCCTCACGCCTCTTCTCCACCTTCGATTTATATAAGTTCGTCAACATTGCAAGCACTGCAGCTTTCAAAAGTCATCTTTCATCCTGCTTCTTTGAGGAGTTAACCTCTCACATTTGATTACTGTTTTATGTTAAAATACTTTTTTTAAAGTTCAATTATAACACAAGGACAATAGCTGACAACCTGTCTACTTTAATAGCTTTTCTTGTACAGTATATGGTGTTTGTTTTTCGGGCTGATAGTCTGTATGCACTCTCACTCTTTTGTATATAATTTTTCCATTATCATTAGTATTATTATTATTATTATTATTATTGTATTGTTACTATCTTTTTGTTACTATAATTGTTAGACTATGATTATTTATATTGTGAATGTAAGTGAAATGTCTTATTTTATGTAGGGCACTACTGTAAAGGAGCTTTTCAGCTCTAAGTGTAGCTGTGAATATAAAATCAATCAATCAATCAATCAATCTCTAAACCACATTGAGGTGTAGGGGCTACCGTTCTTGGCTGTCTCATTGGAGGTGCGGGTTTGATTCTCGTTCTGCCAGGAAATTTATTTCTGGTCTGAGTTCTGGAACGGGGTACACATAGCCTCTTAGGACGAATTTACGGCTCTCACGCATGCGTAAACTCGGTTTCACCCTGGAGAAATATGGTCGACAGAACAAGAAGCGTGTAGCACTGATCGTTGTTTGCAATGCTTCCTTGAGACTTTCTGGAACATAATTACAAAGGAAGGGAGATAAATAAGACCTTGGTACAGTATATTGGCTTGGTCTTGCTGAGTTTTAATTCACGGGCCGTGAAAGCCAAATTACCATCATTTTGGAAGCCTTTATAGGGTGGTGAAAGGTTGTTTGAGCTTTTAGCTCTCGCAGTTAGAGGCGCGCGTGCGCTTCATAAGAAGGGAGGTAGTTCAAATGTTGCTACTCCTGTGGAGGTCTGGGCGCGGAACATTAAGAGCACGCTGATGGGCAAGCTTGGTGCTCCTGGGCGAAACCCCAGACAAGGCACGGCATAAACCTAGAAAAATTGCTGAGTTTTAAATAAGACCTTATTCATGGCAAAAGTTTAAATGATGTGAATAAATGATTTAGAACTGGCAATTGCATGTATGCATTGCTTAGATAGCTAAATAGTACACGCTCTCCCCATTGTTGTGGTTGCGTTGCGGACGTCGAGTTCACTATGCAGAGCTGGAAGGAGTTAGAATTCCACTTTGGTTATAACTTTTAAATTTTATATACGTATTCTTCTTTGGTTGGTTGGTTCCTCAGTTTAGGGGCTGCGACAACGCGGTCATGTAGCCCCGTGTACTTTGTGTGTGTGTAGAATCGGTCTGATAACCGGTGTTAATTTTCATGACTGTATTAGTGTGTGTAACAGTTTTTTAATTCAAATAAAGACTGCAACTTTGAATTTATCAAATAGTTCCTACTTTTTTCGCCAAACGCCACCGTCAACGACTACTAGGCCTAGTTCAGAACTTACCTACTAGACGCCACCGCAGTCGGCTCTTGGCAACGAACGTAGGAATCTAAGAGCGTTGTTTACTTTCTTAACCTATACAATTTAGCTTTACACAGGTATAATTACTGGAAGGTTCTTTAACATGCCATAAATCTATGACATGGGACCGCCGGCTTTACTTCCCCTCCGAAGGAAAGCATACTGAGGGATTTTTAACGCTCTTAAAAAATCCGACGACTTCGGCAGGGTTTGAACCCTCTATCTTGGGCATAGAAGCTCACATGCTACCAACTACGTCATCGAAACCGCTGGTATTCTTCTTTCATGGCATTAGTAACATATATAATCTTTTATGATTTCTTCTTTATACACATATTTCATATTCATTTGGATAAAAGTTCGTGTGAAAGTCGGAAAAACGGAACCAAACCAAATCTTGCGCCATTGCAAAATGTGTTAGGTAGAATCATCTGTTTCCCTCCACTTTAACGATGATTTAGGGAGTTGAGTGGACAGATTTGGCTATTTGACGTAATTGCTTGTTAGTGGCAAGTTAACGAGCGTTTCTGTTGGATGAAATGCCCATGCAATGTTAAATAAGCGGCCTTGGTCTTGTTTATGCACCATCTCAGCACTTGCCTGGAGTTGAAGTGGGGTGAAACCATGGAAAACTACTCCTCACTACTATGCCCCACGGCTACTACAGACATCACAGTCACACAGGTTATCAGACAACTTCTACACACACCCAAGTACATGGAGCTACATGGCCACAGTGCCGCGAAACCCCTAAAGGATCAACATGAACAACCTTTTAAACCAAAACTAAGAAAAGGTGGGTTTAATTCCCAACTTAGTCATCGTAGAAGTGGTTTTCCGTGGTTTCCCATTTCTACTCCCGGTAAATGCCGGGATGGTACCTAAATTAGCCGACCCCGTGGTGTTGGGGTAGCATGCCTGCCTTGCACCCGGAGACCCTGGGTTTGATTCCAGGCTCCGTCAGGGATTTTAGAAACTGATGTGATTTTTGAGACGGGGTTCACTCAGCCTCGTGAGGACAATTGAGTAGCAGTCTGACAGTGAGGCAGCGTCCTGTTCACGGAGAACAAGATTGACGGCCGAGGGGATCCGATACGCTGACTACGCGTCACCCCATAATCTGCAGTACAAATGGCTGGGCAGCGGTCGCTTGGTTTGGTCGTTTTGGTTCCTAACTTAAGGCCACGGCCATCTCCATCACAATCTCAGACTCAGTTACAAATACACAATACAAATCCTCTCTCCACACACTCAAGTACACGGTGTTAATAGACTAGGATATCGCAAAGCCCCTAAATGAAATATTAACAGCATATCTCTCCTTCTCTCCCTAGAGTTTTTTGTTAATTAATTGTAGGGGTTTGGGACAACTGGTCATCAGCTGCGTGTACTTCGGTATGTGTTGGACTTGCATGACAACTTGATTTCTGAGACTGTAGTAGTGCGTGTAGTTGTATTAGGAATGGATTAGGTGCTCCGGGACTTGAAATAAGGTACAGTAAGACCCGCCTTCAACGGAAACTTGCCTAAATGGAAATATTTGACGGTTCCTCCATTAAACGAAAACTTTTACACCGACAACGAAAATCAAAATACGCATTTTAAATAAAAATTCCCAAGTTGTGGAATGCAGTGTTTCGATAATTTCCAGCCACCCTGTGAAAGACTACCTTCTCTGCTGCAACCGTTGATTCTGTAGCAAACAAGAAATGTGAAAATAAGTCTTCCTTCTTTTGTTCTCCAACCTAGACGTTGAAGTGTCGGCTTATTTGCCTGTTTCTTGTTGCCAAAACCTTTCCCAATGCTTGGTTTAGTGACCTGTCAACAAAAATGCCTGTGTTTACGTTCATCGAAAGTATTATTTTACAGTACTGTATTATTGGTACTAGAAATCTGTAAATACAACATGCTGATGACCACTTGACGCTCAAAACGCGTAATCCTAAAATACCCCATAATTAATCGTTATCGTAATTAATACCTGTAATTTCTGTCACGAGTGTTTATTTACTTATTAAGTTACTAGCAACCTGTCCCGGCTTCGCCCGGAAACAGTTATGAATGTGGAACGAATTCTTGTCAGACGTAATTTAATGAGAATGGCGAGGTTCGTGAAACACAAATCTCCCTTCCGTCCAATCTAAAAATACTTATAGTGGGCGATTTATTGAAGATAGAGATATGCTCTCGCGGACTTTTTTGTAGAACTTTTCATGCTGAACAATTCTTACACTCATCGTATATTGATACTTTGAATGGATTGCCCAGCGTAAGCTTAAAAAGCGCATGGACGCCAGGTTCTTTTTCGACTTTTTCACTGAAATCGTTACTGCCTGGCTTCCTTTGATCATAAATAAATAATTTTCTACAGAAACATTCCTCGAAATATCCTTTACAGAACGGAGAAAACCGCATCAAAATCCATCCAATGGATCTCGAGATTACCCGTGACATCCAAGAATCGGGGACTTTGTTTTATACAAGTAGAGATATTATATACATTGTACTCCCACCCAGTCATTTGGGCAAATTCGTGTTGACCGACTGAAGAGTTACAGCTGACAGTTTATATAGGCAACACTGGAAAATATGGCTTCAAAACGTTACAACATTTCTTAAGCCAAAAAAATTGTCGATTCATTCATATAGAAATAAATTCGAGTTCGAAATAATTTTAGGACCATTGGACTTCTGACATAAAGTAAATTTCTATTTCATATTTAAATACGAGTATGAAACTTGAATTCCTGAAAAACCAGCATTTAAAATATCGTATGCTCTTTTCTAAAGGATCTGTAGACTGAAACATTTCTACATTGTAGCCTATATAACAAAGTTGCAAACTTGCATGTAACTGATAATCGCGAGAACCACTGGATGGATTTTGATGCGGTTTTCACCATTCTGTAAACGATTTCTCCAAGAAGGTTTCTGTAGAAAGAAAAGCATTCATTTATGACCAAAAGAAGCCAGGCAGTAACAATTTCAGTGAATCGAGTCGAAGAAAAACCTGCGGTCCGTGCGTCTTTTAACCTTACGCTGGGTAAACCGTTAAAAATAGACATAGGCTACTAAGAGCGTGATAATTGTTTAGCATGAAAAGTTCTACAAGAACGTTCGCGACAGAATATCTCTATCGTTAATACATCGCCCACTATAAGTGATTTTACGTTTTCATTTCTTTCAACAATCTCCATTCAGTGGCAATTTAAATTTCTACTGTAGCTTCGGAGCGATTTTACGAGCTACCAAGCAAGCCTATCACCTCTGCTTCGGCCAGCATCAAACTGTCGAGTCATGTCGAGTTACGACTTCAGAGAAGAGTATATGTGTTTGGAGTTTCGCTGTTCACCTCGGCTTTTCTGAATTGCGTCTGGGACCTGCCGTCCGTGCATCTTTTAAGCTTACGATGGGTAAACCGTTAAATATACCGGGCGAAGCCGGGGCGGGTTGCTAGTTATATATGTATACATTTACATCAAACATTACATAAGCTTTACACTCCAGGTCAGAGTAATAATCTGGTCTGTTGGAAAATAATTTCCTTACACCTAGATATGTAGCCTATGTTTTCCAAACTCTATGAATAATGTAGTGTAGGCCTACTCCATTTATAATTGTGTAATAAGTAAACAGAACTTCATATTTGTTACGTGGAACTTGTTTTCTGCCTCCTACCTGCATGAAGTTGCAGTCAAACCTATTAATGCCTAAACATGGGAGCTGTATTGATTACGATGCAGAATTTAACACCATCAGAGTATGGATATGAGGAAAATATTATAAAACCCAATCCCGATGTACTGTACCTTATCATGCGAACTAATACTGGACGTCTTACTTTTGTCATAGGTTATACCCTCGACAGGAAGCCTACAAACTATTCCAATCAATTGATTTGAAATAAAGGCGCAACGTTGCGCGTGATTTTATTACACACGAATTTGCATTTACGCGACTGGCGTTTATAATGAATTAATTACATTACCTTGGAACAATCAATTGACGGGAAAGTGAATAGGGAGGATTTCGCATTGTATGTAGGAGGAAAGAGTTGTAGAATTTTAAACATAGCTCTTTTATATTCTGACTCCATGGCGTGGTCGTTCATGACAAATCACGCACCAGCAGTGTAGTGGTGTAAGTTGCAGCAATTTGGGAGATTGGAGGTTTGAATCCCGGCGCTAAAAGCGGCCACCCTGAATGTGGTTTATCTTAGTTTTGTCTGCACTCTTCAAAGCAAATACTGGTATGGTTCCTTATTTGAAGTCTAACGGTGCCTACCCCAATTCCTGACCTCAGTGATCACAGTTACATACATAATTACTGTACAGTCACAGATTGAAACGTTATTTACTTAGGCTGGGATGACAAGTGAAACGGTATTTACTTTGCTCCACGTTGAGCGTACAAATGAAACGGTAATTAGTGCCCCATGTTGGTAGCGAAATGAAACGTTTTTGCTAGCCCACACTGTTGGGTGAGAAATGTAACTGTTTACCTTTGCCTAAGCTATGTTGTTTTAATGGGCGCCAAGACCTCAATGCAATGTTGAAATCTAAATTTGTATTTAACAACGTCTAGCTCTGGCAGAACACATTCAAGACTCTATTCACTCAGATCGTGGTATGATTTGATCATTAACCCAACAAACAATTGTATCAGGAGAAGGAATTGGTCTATATCTAATGCTACCTACTGAAAGCAAAGATTGCATTGTAAAAGAAATGAGTTTATTATATAAAACAAGTATAGCAAAATTAATAATAATAATAACTATAAAATTTAAATTGGAGCGTTGTGATTTTAATATTACCGATAGAAAATTACGTGAAAACGGAGTCTGATAAATTGATTTTACTCTTATTTCCAAGCTATGAAGTTACTGAATTATGAAATATAAAACAAAGAAAAATGAGAGATTGCGTATTTCTGCGTCATTAGCGCTTACCCCTGGAAATTGCCAAAGCATTTCCCTCGTTCTTGATGATGCTGTGTGCTTCCCACAGTCTCCTGGACGTCGTCATCTCCGTCGAAATTTGATGATATTCTGGTAGATTAGATAATTCTATGGTCCGTACATCAGACCCAAACTCTCGTAAAACCGCACTGGTTACGTTTTACAAAAGTTCGTCGCTAACTCCACTGAGCATCGGAGCGACACGCACTTGCGACCGTACACTGCAAGTTCTACACAGATTGTCCGTTCCACGGAACATCGGAGCGTCCCCCGCGTATAACCATCCTCCGCAAGTATTTCACAGATTGTCCTCGTCTCACGGCGCGTCGAACGTTATATGCACACGCCGGCTCCCCACTCTTCAGTCCCAACTAGCTTACGTCGTCTCCCCTGATTGGCTGAGCACGCCGCTAGTTCCCCTCCTCTGCCTCATTACACTCGGCGCGCGAGAGTTCCGTTTCGACAATTCGCCTCTTCTAGACCTTGCGTAATACTTCTCGACAGGAATCAGCTTGTATTAGAATTCCCAGTGAGTCATGTCTCTCAAATACCCTAACTGACAAAACTCCGTAAAATTCCGTAATCAGATAATTTTCTATGATATCGTCGTTCGTAATAATTTGCTTGATAGCGTTTTCTAAGACATAGAAAACCTATCTGTATGCTTATAATTTTTATAAAATGCTCCGAAAATATCTAAATAATAATTATAATAAATTAATAATAATAATAAATTAACATGAAAAATTATCTTGGCTGAACAATTTGCCGCGTAAATAAATATAGAATGGCTTCCTACTGACTTATGCCAGTTGCATAAAACCCCTCGAAAAACACGTTACATATTCGCCTCGGATCATCGGATGATTTACCGTGACGACGGTCCATTATCCGATTATCCCAGACACGTTAATAAACCCCATCCAAAATACATATTACATAAATGAAATCACCCTAAATTACAGATATATACACTCATATTTTTTCTTCACGCACTTTGCGTCAACGTTGTTGTCACTATGGATTGCACTTTGCAACCAGTCCAATGTTTTACATATGGAATAGTGTTCCACGGATATTTCCGCCTCTCAAATTTCTCTATGTTGGAGAAATAGACATAATTAATGTGTGAGCACTATGTATTTATGATGTCATATCACACGCATTGAAGGTGTTCTGATATATTTATATCACCATAGAACTTCCTAATTTCACTGGAGGTCCCCTCCTTATGGTGACATTTAATTCCACTTATCACTGAGCACACGATCACACTATTGTGGCAGCGCCTCGTGACCATAATACTTAATCTCTCTTTAAAGTAGATTAAATTAATATTGACTTCTGAAAAAAAAAACAGTAAGTGCGCATTACATATAACACCAAATATTTCTGTGCCGTAATCGCCCTGTCTTGTTAAGTTCCCGTAGACCATATTCTACTTCATACTAGTTCTCAACACAGACCATTTCTCCTCACACAAATAATACCATTATACAAATTATCTTAAATTACACACTTACAAATCTTACATGGCGAGGCCGTAAACAGAAATCACGTGTGCTGATATGTATGAGTTTCATGAAGGACTGTCTCGCATTCTGATGGCCCATCTTTTATCTCGTGGACGCCTTAAGCTAACAAGCCCTATACAAGCGCTCCCCCATCTCTTGGAGATAAATGGGAACCCATCAGCGCTGCCAAAATGGCCTTGGTGCATCGAGACAATTTAGTGCTCAACAGCATCCGACAATCCCGGCATATTTCCCTGTACCTTAAAAACTCTCATTTACTTACATACTACCCCCCTGTGTGACTTCTGATACGCCTGCCTGGAAGACCATCTCCTCCCACGCACCAAATACCACACTTACTCATTTGATAGGCTGGCTCGCCAGCTAAACATCCTTACTTTATGACACATACTTCCGGAGACTATGTATATTATACGTCCCGTATAATCTGTTTCCCTCACTATTCTCCAGCACATATGCTGTTTTTCCAATACGTTTGGAAACTATAAATGTTTCTGCGTCACCTGCTTCCAACCTTGCAAGAAGCCCATCCTGCATCTTGTACGTGAACCGTCCTACTTTCACATACTCTTCTTCACCTATTTCCAACCTAGCCAGTGGCTCCTTTAGCTTAACGTCATCACGTTGCTCCACTAGCATATTTCTCAGTGTCTGTAACGATGCCCTGTTGCTACTGTCCACACATGCACATATTAAAATACCGTCCTCTGCTTTAACCACAGGATAATCCCTACATAAATTAGTGTCCCTCGATAGCATGTCTGCAAGAATGTTATCTTTACCTTTAATATATTTTACTGTGAATTCGTATTCCTGCAGAGCAAGAATCCACCTACTAACTCTGTTAGAACTGAGTTTACAAGTTCTCATATACAGTAATGCATGGTGATCTGTGTGGATCTCAAATTTCCCCCCTACTAAATACATTCTAAATTTCCCTAAACTGAAAACAATACCTAAAAACTCTAACTCAGTAATCGTGTATCTTTTCTCCGCTGCTGTCAGTCCTCGCGAGGCTAAAGATACAATGCACAGATTACCCTCATCATCTCTCTGACATAATACTCCAGCAATGCCTATATGTGAAGCATCTGTCATAACCACATATTCCTTATCTTTTAAAGGATATTTCAGCACTACAGCTTTCTCAAAACCTTCCTTTAGCGCTCTAAAAGCCTGATCATGCTTGGACTCCCATCTCCACCGAGTCCCACTTTTAAGCAATTCCCTGAATGGTTCTACCAACCCTGAGTATTTAAGAACGAACCTCCTGAAAAAGTTGCAAATTCCCAGGTAAGTTTTTAACTGTTTAACATTCTGTGGCACCTCTGCGTTAAGTATCTTATTAACCCTACTTTCTTCTGGTGTTACACCTCTACTCGACACTCTATGACCTAAAAATGTCACTTCTGACTGACAGAATGACGACTTAGACAGCTTCAAAGTGAACCCTGCCTGATCTAACTTCTGAAAAACTATATCTAGATGACATAGATGCTCCTCAAAACTGCGTGAACTAATTACCATATCATCTATGTAAATGGTTACAAACTCTCCTGTGTCATCCCCTAATGCGATGTTTAAAGCCCTAATTAAAGCTGCTGAACTACTCTTTAACCCATAAGGTGTTCTACAAAATTGATAAAGGTTATATTTATGACTAAAAGCTGTAAATGGTCTATCTTCGTACATAAGTGGCACTTGCCAAAAACTGGAACTCAAATCTACACAAGTGAAATACTTCTTCCCCTCAAATGTTTGCATTAATTCTTCTATTGACATAGATTTCAGCTGATCTGAACTAATTCTACTGTTAACCAAACGAGCGTCTAAACAAATACGAACAGTGCCGTCGGTCTTGGGTACCGTTATCAAAGAATTAACATATGGACTGTTCGAGTGCTCAATAATCCCATCTTCAAGCATCTGGTTAATTTGTGCCTCAACTGCACTCTGATAAGCGAAAGGTACAGGATATCTATGTCCTGTGAATACTGACCTATCAATAACGTTCAATGAATGTGTATAGCAATTGGCCATACCAATGTGATCCTCAAAAACTCTCCTATTACACCATAACACATCATAGAGCCGAACACACTGTTCATCCTCTATATTTCCCTGAAATGCAGCCTCACGTAACGAGTCCTCTAGACTTCCGTTCGTAATCACACTGCCCACAAAACATGGAGAACCCCGCTCTACGGCTGGCGATATCTCATTTAAAGTACAAATCACACCTACAATACTACTCCTCTGAATATGGTCATTGAACGCTACTTCTACTTCAGAATCTCCCCATTTAAATTTCAAACTCCCTACATCATAACATAAGTTACCAGACACTCTACTTAGCCACTCTGAACCCAAGATAACACTGAATACTAAATTTGGAATTACAAGACAAATCTGCTTCTCTACATGATTATTAATTTTAATGTCTACTAAAACTTGCTTAGAAATTACTTTAGACCTCTTCCCAACAGCTGTGATAACAAAAGTGCTTTTAATTGGCATCTCCTCAAAATTTACTCCAGTTCCTTTCATTTTATCATAAAATGCACTACTTATGCAACTCTTCATACAACCACTATCAATTAAAACAACTGTGTACGCCTCGGACACGTTAAATTTAACTATGGGGCTCTTACTAACCACTTCCTGAATAATACCTTCATCATTTAGTTCATGTAATAATTCATTTCTTACATTTAGGTCATAGGGTTCCTGTATAATTGTATGGACAGGGCATGCTACAGACTGAGATTCTGACCTTACTTCGCAGGCTGGTTCGCGTTTAAAGAACCGCTACAGCTGGCCGTAGTACTACTAACTACTGAACTGGTCTGGATGTTCTGGGCTGTGTTGTTATTGTTTGGCTGTATATTACTACCACTAGGCTGTCCTCTTCCTTGACCCCTATTCTGGTTGTAATTATTGTCATTATAATTTCTCCCTTGATTTCCCCTGAAATCATTGTTTCTCCCTTGATTTCCCCTGTAATCATTGTTCCTCCCTTGATTTCCCCTGTAATCATTGTTCCTCCCTTGATTTCCCCTGAAATCATTGTTCCTCCCTTGATACTGACTACCATAGCCATTTCCTCTGTTCTGATTTAGCTGATTATTATTATTTCTATTTTGAGCGTTGGCCCCTTCGCCACCGTTCCCTTGAACTTCCTGATGCCTGGCTTCATTAGGTCTATTATTATTATTACCCTGGTTCCGATTGAAATTGTCCTCATAACCCCCTCTCCCTAGTGCATCAAATGTGCTTAACAAATTTTCTACTTGTGATATAGTCTTTACATTCTGGATACAAGCAGCCTCCTTGATCCTATAGGGAAAGTGCCTAAGTAGCAACCTCACCACATCACTTTCCTCCTTCAAGCCATCCAGATATTTACACACTAATACCTGCCCTAAAAAGTATTCGGTCATGGTGGAGCTTCCTTTAGGGTGATATTTACCACACACTACTCCCTCACGATGCTGCGACTGAATAACCTCATTCCAGAACTTTTCACAGAATTTCATTTTAAAATCATTAATATCAGTAAACTTGTCTCTGTAGACAGCAAACCATTTCCTCGTTTCCCCCACAAACACTTGTTCTAAAATTTCAACTACCTGGCACCACTCAATACTACCATTTTTCAACCTTTCCCCGAATTTATTTTCTATAGTGTTCATGAACTCCATTGGGCACCCCTGTCGATTGCTGAACTTACCCAGTTCTACCTCCCTGTGTGTGCTATTCACAAAAACTGGCCTATTCTGACTATTTTCTTGCCTGATCCTAGCTTTTAATTTTAATTCTAATTCTGCGATTTTCTCCTCAGCCTTCCTCTCAATACTGTTTACTGTTAATTTAATGTTTCCTTCTGATTCTTCTACTTTATCATATAGCTTTGCTTGTTTCTCCTCAATCTTGCTAATGCTCTCCCTATTACTCTCTCTTAGATCATTTACTTCTGCAACTATTTGTGAGTGAACTTTCTCAATTCTACCCCCCAGCTGTTCCTTAACCTCTTTAGTAGCTACCTGAATTTTGTCAATTTCTCCCCCCAATTGCTTTTTGACCTGCTGTGTTTCCAGTTGCACTAGTTCTTTTAAATTTTCAGCCTGTGTACTGATTCTAATTTCCAACTCCTCCTGTACTTTTCCTAATTTTCTGTCTACATCTGCAATAATCTCTTTAGCCTTTTCTTCCATCACCCCCCTGATCTCACCTCTAATCAGTTCAAATTTGTCACTCATTTCCTTACTGTTTTGTTCTAATCTGGCGTTTAAAGTTTCATTACTCTCTCTATTTTCCCTACTGTTTTGTTCTAATTTAGCATTTAAAGTTTCAGTACTCTCTCTATTTTCCTTACTGTTTTGTTCTAATCTGGCGTTTAAACTATCGCTCAATTCCCTATTACTCTCTTTATTTTCCCTACTGTTTTGTTCTAGTTTAGCGTTATTATGTTCTAACTTTGCATTTAAAGCTTCTGTACTTTCTTTATTTTCCCTACTATTTTGTTCTAATTTAGCATTTAAGGCATCACTACTAACTTTGTTCTGATACATAAACTCGAGAAGTAAAGTTTTTAATTCTGGTTGGCCGCCTACACTCCCTGTTTCAGTATCGGGATTTACCTCCGCTACCCCGGTACTACCATCACTCGACATACTGCTCGTATCATCACTCTCCCGTTGATGACCACTACGTAACCTCATCTGTCTTTCTTTCTCATCCCCCATAATGATATACACTGATACAGACAAATAACCCCCAAAATACAGGCACAGAAATATATACCCTTCTCCTTCCACAAATGTTATTAGGTTTTCAGCCCCAAGTTGTCGGCGACAAATGAAACGTTATTTACTTAGGCTGGGATGACAAGTGAAACGGTATTTACTTTGCTCCACGTTGAGCGTACAAATGAAACGGTAATTAGTGCCCCATGTTGGTAGCGAAATGAAACGTTTTTGCTAGCCCACACTGTTGGGTGAGAAATGTAACTGTTTACCTTTGCCTAAGCTATGTTGTTTTAATGGGCGCCAAGACCTCAATGCAATGTTGAAATCTAAATTTGTATTTAACAACGTCTAGCTCTGGCAGAACACATTCAAGACTCTATTCACTCAGATCGTGGTATGATTTGATCATTAACCCAACAAACAATTGTATCAGGAGAAGGAATTGGTCTATATCTAATGCTACCTACTGAAAGCAAAGATTGCATTGTAAAAGAAATGAGTTTATTATATAAAACAAGTATAGCAAAATTAATAATAATAATAACTATAAAATTTAAATTGGAGCGTTGTGATTTTAATATTACCGATAGAAAATTACGTGAAAACGGAGTCTGATAAATTGATTTTACTCTTATTTCCAAGCTATGAAGTTACTGAATTATGAAATATAAAACAAAGAAAAATGAGAGATTGCGTATTTCTGCGTCATTAGCGCTTACCCCTGGAAATTGCCAAAGCATTTCCCTCGTTCTTGATGATGCTGTGTGCTTCCCACAGTCTCCTGGACGTCGTCATCTCCGTCGAAATTTGATGATATTCTGGTAGATTAGATAATTCTATGGTCCGTACATCGGACCCAAACTCTCGTAAAACCGCACTGGTTACGTTTTACAAAAGTTCGTCGCTAACTCCACTGAGCATCGGAGCGACACGCACTTGCGACCGTACACTGCAAGTTCTACACAGATTGTCCGTTCCACGGAACATCGGAGCGTCCCCCGCGTATAACCATCCTCCGCAAGTATTTCACAGATTGTCCTCGTCTCACGGCGCGTCGAACGTTATATGCACACGCCGGCTCCCCACTCTTCAGTCCCAACTAGCTTACGTCGTCTCCCCTGATTGGCTGAGCACGCCGCTAGTTCCCCTCCTCTGCCTCATTACACTCGGCGCGCGAGAGTTCCGTTTCGACAATTCGCCTCTTCTAGACCTTGCGTAATACTTCTCGACAGGAATCAGCTTGTATTAGAATTCCCAGTGAGTCATGTCTCTCAAATACCCTAACTGACAAAACTCCGTAAAATTCCGTAATCAGATAATTTTCTATGATATCGTCGTTCGTAATAATTTGCTTGATAGCGTTTTCTAAGACATAGAAAACCTATCTGTATGCTTATAATTTTTATAAAATGCTCCGAAAATATCTAAATAATAATTATAATAAATTAATAATAATAATAAATTAACATGAAAAATTATCTTGGCTGAACAATTTGCCGCGTAAATAAATATAGAATGGCTTCCTACTGACTTATGCCAGTTGCATAAAACCCCTCGAAAAACACGTTACAAGATTATCAGACAAGTCCTATACGCACCCAAGTGAACAATGCTGACGCCCGAGATGTCTCAAGTCTCTAAAATGAATGAACAAACCAACATCTACAGTTTATTCTCCCCAGGCGTTTGTAAATAACTTGTCCGCCTCGTTGCGCAGTGGCCTTAAGTTAGGAATCATCCCCTTTCGTTGAAGAATTTTGACTGTCTCTAACAATGACACTGATTATATCAGACAGATTCATCACAAACCCAAGTGCACGAGGCTATATAACCACGATGCTTTAAAATCTCTTAAATGAAACACTAAGTAGCACAGAGTTCAATAACAAGCTGTGTCAAAATATTTCCCCTTTGTGACAGATTGAATTGCAGTTGACTGAATTGGGTAATTGGTTGATTACTAGATCCGAGAAGCAGCGACTCAGGACTCGGAAACAGAGATTTATGGCTGCAGACGCAATGCTCTGATGAAGCGTGTCGCCATTTCTAGATCTGTCCGTCTGTAAAATTCTCACTATTCGTTATCGCGTCATTTAGGGGCCGGAAATAACTTAATATGATTGTTTTCAGTTAACTTGTGTATTTGTTGGCTCTTTATTGGTGTGAGTACCGTTCCCATGTTACTCTGAAATAAGCGACTATTACCTATCAAGTCATGTGTTGTACTGTACCAGCTATCTAAAGCGTACATCGTTGGAGGTCATGGGTGCCAGACTCGCATGTGTCAGGCATTTTAATTCGTAACTTTGTATCCATAAAGCTTATACGAACTGCACGATACAAACGCTAAAGGCCTTGATTTCACGCAACCGTGAAACTCAAGTCTTTGGACCTGTTAGGCTATGCTGTTTGATTGAGTCTATGACTGGGAAACAATAATAATAATAATATGGGGTTTACGTCCCTTTTTTGATTAATTAATTTTCGTTACTTTAGTACTTATTTTTATTACTTTTGTTCTTCTTTTAATATTTCGGCTTCCGCCTCAAAATTACCGACAGCAGTGGCTACGCTGGCTAAAGCGCAGTGTTAGGTCACGGGTCCAAGCTCTCTGCTGACTCGGTAGACGCGTGGGTTCGAGCCCCACCGTCAGCCGTCCTTGAAATGGTTTTTCGTGGTTTCCCCATTTTCAACACCAGGCAAATGCTGGGACAGTACCTTCTGATAGGCCACGGCCGCTTCCTTCCACATCCTTGCCCAGTTTCATTCGCCTTCATCCAATCCATCTCTCATCCCGACGCGCAGGTCGCCCACGGGCGACGACTAGAAAGACCCGCACTCGGCCTCTTAGGTGGTCGTACGAAATAAAAAATTAAAAAATACTGGTACAGTATATTCAAAATTTTTATAATTTAATCTGTGTTAAGAGGGGCAGATGACCCCGTAGTTCCGCCTCTTAAAACAACATTAACTAACTACGTCCTTTTCTAACTACTTGGGCATTTAGAGACGCCTGGTTGCTGGGATTTTGTCTTTATGAGTTTATTTTTTCGGGTTATTTCTCTCATGCCCCAATAATTTGGATTACATTCTGTTGATCGACTGAAAATATGTAATATCAATTAATTACAATAAATATAATTTTAATTACAGAAAGTAATTGTAAATTTCTACAACTTGTCAGGATTTGTTAGTTTTGTATTATGGTAGCTATTGAGCTTCAAGTTTATTTGTGATAATCTGTAGGCCTAATGGATAGTAATATTCAGTGTGGTGCTATTGTTCATTGGAAGTGGATTAATGTACTTAGCTGGTTATTTGCTTGATGTAGTATTCGATCTCGAGTCAGTTTCTATCACTGTTCACTCGCACTGTCCGTCGTGGGCAATATATGTGCTTCATGTACTGTATGGGACGGGGAACAAGGTTTGTTATCACAGTGAAGATCAAAAGCCTCTTGCTAAGTCCAATTTGGTACAACTCGGAGAAACCCTAGAACATTTGTTGGACGTGAAACACCAATATTTTGACATGAATTTCGTTTTGAAACATAATAATATGTCTCTTACTAAATTAATAATTGCATGCATATATTTGGTGAATTGGTGCCGTAGTGGCAGGGAATAGCCAATGCTGAATAACCTGTTAGTTAGTTTACACAGCAATACACTGAAAAAGGGAGGAACACGGGTGGAAATAATCAGCGTAGACATACGGGACAGTGATAATTTATGCAAGCACCGTCCTTATTTGATATCCTCGCACTGTATGTAACAGATTTAGAAATCAATACTAGCGTTATCGCGAAACAGAGTACACAGCGAGGTTTGATTAATTCAAGGAAATCCATGCTACTATAGATCGATGCAAGCGAGAGTCGTACAGATATTTTGAATATTTTAAAATGACACACATACACACGAGATAGTGGGGGTCAAAGTATTGCAGAGCTAATGCAGTGGTGTCTCAGTTACGGCATAGCGGCTGTACACACAAAGTGAATGAAATGGAAACGAGATCTAAGAGAGCTCTGATCATTTACAGAAGAAGTTCGGCGAGATGTGAGACCTCCACTAAATATCTACCCGCTTGCTTACACGTAAACCTTATGATGGAGGTTGATAAAACGAATTTAAATACTTCTATCAACATCCTTGTAACGTCAAAATAAGTTCTCAAATGTTTGCAACGCGAGTGAAATTAGTTCACAAGTTAATTGCACAATCAATAAGAGCGAAGAAGAGGGTGATGTTTGGTGTAATGTGTGAAGAAGTCAAATTACTTACGTGATTTGAAACATTCTTGAGAATACTACACACTGGTGTTGCGGTTAATCTTGAATATGAAACCTACAAAATATGGTTTCCCACAAAGTATTGTTTTATAGAAAACATTCCAGTCGGTGAACACAAATTGTGCCCAATTACATTAGGCGGGAAAACAAGTATTTTTTCACCCTAACCTGAGATAAATATCATATAAGATATTTATTACAAAATAACACGCCTTTATGTACAGGAAAGGGGGGGGGGGGGGTATTTTATTGGATGACATGTTTCGATCATCAAGCGATCGTCAGATCATGATCACTTAGGTTTAGATGATGTATGATGATTATGTATTACACTTATACACAAATATATATACAATATTTAGATTACAATAGTTTGAAAGATCTTGTGTAACGTGTCAATGTTATTTACAGATATTATTGCTCATTTTTTTTGAAGCACTTCACAAGTGTTTACAGTTCAAAAATTTAAAAAAATTTTAATGCTCAATTTATTGTCATCTATAGATGCTCAATTGCTATCAGAGATAATCAGGCTTGGAGACATAATAAATATGCCTTTGAAAAAAGCGTGGACCTAAATGTGCTCCTTTTGTCCCTTTTATATGTAAATTTTTCGTTTTTGAAGAATTTTTTTAGTAAAGTTTGTTTTTATTATTTTGTTGTACCATATTGATAAGTATGTCAGCAGTGGGTACAATGTTTGATTGAGTTTGATTTTTGATTGTTTAAATATTTTTAATAGTGGATATGATTATCTCCCTTGCGTTTTCGCCATGGCTCTGTCCCTTGGCTCCTAGATATCCGAGTCAGGTTGACCATCTATTTACCGAGGGACAGGGTGTTATAATAGTTGTAGTTTCAGCAGCAGCTATGAAATGATAGTAATATATAGGGCTCGTATTCGAGCATATTTGCATATTTTTTTCCTGAACAGCACACATTGAAAGAAGCCTTTCGGTTGTATTTTCACCTCTCTGGGACCAACAGAATTGAAATTTATCGAGCATATAAATGCATAAAATCGTGACTTCCAGAATAGAAGCATATAAATGCATAATCTTGTGGTTTTCGTCTAAATAGTTTGTTTTTCTTCGACTTTTAAATGGACGTTTCTCGCGATTTAACCAACCAAACGCAATGAAACTTGGCGCAGTATATGTTTATATACATTGTAATGCACCGACATCTAATTTCGTTCAATTGTTTACATAACCTCAAAATAGCAGCTGTGCCAAATATTTCACAGGCATTCAATATCTCCGAAACTATTTATGATATCAACCTGAAATATTGTACGGTGATAAAGAGCACTGCTACAAGTTTATCTATGTAACTTTCAAAAACCTGTAAACTACTAAACGAACATGGCGGCCAAGCGAAATCGACACATTCTAATACATATTTCTCGTAATTTAAAAATATGAGCGCATTGAAATGTGGTACAGTAAATGATTATACATATTGTCATTCACTGGCATCTAATTTAGTTCAATTGTTTACATAAACTGAAGATGGCGGCTGTGCGAAATTTTAAAATTAAGTTTTTATTCTTGTGTCGTAATCATGCGATCGACGTGAAAGTTTGAATAATGAAGCTACGCAATAATTGTCCTCTAATGGTACATAACTCTATGGCCTATACATATGGCGAGCATCCCAAATATTTTGACGGTTCTCAATATCTAAGAATCTTTTGCAGCAATCAAACTGTTTTTCTTTATGTTCATAGAGGCTATGAACATAAGTTCACCTATATGACTTTCAGTAACCTGGTGAGCACAAATCCGACATGGCGGCGACGCGAAGTATAAATATTTAAATGGACGTTTCTCGCGATTTAACCATCTGAGTGCAGTGAAACTTTGCTCGTTAATGCTTATACAAATGTTAATCCACTGGTATCTAATTTATTTCAATTGTTTTCATAACCACAAGATGGCAGCTGTGCGAAATTTTAAAATCTCGTTTTAACTTCTTGTGTCCTAATCATGCGATTGAAATCTGAAAACCACACGTACACAATAATCTTCATGTAATAGTACATAAATAAAAATCCAACCTGGCTACCATCTGCAATATTTAGTCAGTTCTCAGTATCTACGAATCTAACATAGCAATCAAACTAGAATTTTGTATGTTGATAGAGGCTATTAATATGAGTAGGATATATGAAAATAGGCTGTATAGTTCTTCACGGAACTACTTGTTTTCTTTCCTTACTTCCTTCCTATTGTAAGAGTGTGATTAATTTGGGATACAAATTAAGGTACCTGTAGTTGAATCAAATAACCATCCGAGCATTTGCTAAGGCGAGTGTAAAATAAAACGGGGAAGGTTCCCACAAATAGGTCAAGCGCCAAGATCAAAACAAGTTATGGGAGCCATCATATCGCACTCTCAGTGGAAGACTGCCGCATGTCAAACGGTGCACTTTTCTCCGAAAAAGCATTTACAAGAGTCTAAATTTATGCTTTTCAGTCGGTCAACACAATTATTCTCAATTGTAATGGGTGTTTCCCAAACCTGAAAAGATGCACATGAGATTAATAAAAAAAGTTCACTTGGATGACCAGTTTCTATTAAGGTGTGTAAAGGATCTGATGATGTTCCACCTGCTCCAATTGTGTTCCTTCTACCTGGCATTCTATTGTCTTGCGTTTATTCCCAACCGACATAAACTTCGTATTTTAAATGTTGATCCTCTTACCATACTCTCTGCATTTCCGTTCAAGCTGAAAGCTTGCTAGCTTATGACGGAGTCATTACAACCAGGTCATCAGCATAGGCCAGACTACTTACCTGGTTTCCACCTAATTGAATCCCACCCTGTCAGTTTATGCACACAATTGTGAATTTGAAAATATTTTCACTTGGCCCAATACATTATATTCACTCTTCAAATATAGTCATCACCAGTATTCAATGTTACAGCAGTAACGTCATCAATTTTAAATTCACGGTCGTTGTTGTTGTTTGAGTCTTCAGTCTTTTGACTGTCTTGATACTGACCTCCATGACTCCCTGTCGTGAGCTAATTGTTTCATCTCTACATAGCTACCACACCCTACATCCTTGGCAATCTGTTTAAGATATCCTAACCTTAGCCTACCCCTACAGTTCTTGTCCTCGACCCCTCCTCCACAACTAAGCTTGCTATTCCTGGGTGTCTTAGTATGTGTCCTACCAACCTAACTCTTCTCTTCATTAGCAGTCGCCAGAAACATCTCTCCTTTCCCACTCGTCTTAATACTTCTTCATTTGTAACCTTATCTACCCATCTGATCATCATTCTCCTGTATCACCACATTTCAAACGCTTCAATTCTCCTCTGTCACTTCCATAGAGCGCCACGATCCAGACAAAGGCTTTCAAAAATAACTTCCTAATACCTAAATCTATATTCGATGTCAACATATTCCTTTTTTGTAGAAATGCTTTCCTTGCCTCGGCCAACCTACTTTTTATATCCTCTGTGCTTCGTCCATCACCTGTTATTTTGCTTCCTAGGTAACAGAAGATTCCTATTTCCTTTAGATTTTCACCTGCCAATTTGATGTCCATAGAGGTTTCTGATTTATTTCTGCTACATTCCAATATGTTCGTATAACATTTATTAATTTTCAACATGAATTCTTTCCTCATGACGGAGTCCATACCATTCAAAAACTCATTCAAATCCACTGGGGTGTCGACAAAGATGACGATATCATCAGCAAATCTCAGAGTTGAAATTGTTTCTCCTTGAATCTTCACGGTCAAAAGTGTCTATTTACTTCTGAGCATCCAGTGGGAAGCAGGTGGGATGGAGACTGCTACGCTCATCCGGAAGAATATGGCCACACAATGCATGATTATCGGCTTGCTGGCGGGCAGAAATAATTTGCATAGAGGAACGGGACAGTGATAATAATTTATGCATACACCATCCTTCTTTGTATTCCCAGACATGATACGTAACATTTAGGAATCGATATAACAAGCTAAAAGCATTATCATCAAACCGAAGAGCTTTGATTAATTCAAGTGAAACCAGACTTAAGTAGATGGATGGGTGAGAGGAAGCCAAGCTGGGTTTTCAGTATAAATATTTAAAAAACACTCTACGTTGCTTGAGAAACAGTAAGGTTTGAATAAATCTTGTATGACACTTGTTGTGTTTTGTTGATTCTGCGTGCAGCAAAACAAAAATGTTTTTCATTTTATAGCACTGTACTGTTAATTGTTTACTCAGAGTAAACCAATGACTTTATGACATTTGGTCTTGCATAAAAGATAATTGACTTCACTCCCCTGAGATTCCAAGTGATCGCATGAATATTCTATGTTCGTTTCTCGGCTCACTGAGAGCTATATTGCTTTCCACCCTATGTTTATACAGCGACTCTTCCAACGATCTCAGCCTTTAAATTCCCTACTTCAACCAGACCTATGAATACTATTTCTGCAGAGTGTGACAGACATGAGTGTACTTCGTAAAATGTAAGTGCGTGAGAATAAAGATAGCACAGAAAAAGGTTATCGTTAATAATGTATTATTATACATTTAACTAAAGCATATGCCAAAACTGTTTGACTGAGCAGCCTGTAGACATTAATAGAAGACGGGAAATACTTTAGGTTGTTGTTATAGCTTTTTATCATCACAACAGAGTACTTGTAGTTCATTTCCATATATTAGTTTACAATTTTACTGTAGTTTTTAGGCTTACTGCTTAAGTGTATCACAGCAACAGTAGCCGCACCTTCATAGATTTCTTTGGGGGGGAAGACTGTTGTTGATGGGATAGTCATTTCTAAGTTTCCGCAACATTCAAATAAATAGTTCTATTTTCGGTGCTTAATGCCTTATAGCCCAGGCATATTAAGTTTTAACCTCAAAAAAAAATAATGTAAAGCTGAAATTTGGCATAGATGTTCCCTAGTACCCTAGTAACAAATCCTGAAAAGTCCCCATCTCTGCGGCGTCCGCGTCATAGTTTTTAGAGGGTTCAAAAGGGCTTAAATGGGGCCTAAGTGCCAAAAACAGCATTTTTGCTTCCTGCGTTCAAAATATTGATCCAAAATCAGTTCTAATGAGCTTTGATAGTAATAAGAGAAGGACTGCGTTATATGTAACGCTCTTATTGGTCGTATTTATTGCCATACATTTAAACAGATGAGTAATCAAACATTTTTAGCTCAACTTTTCTCACGAAAATTTGTCATTAGCCGGGACTTATCGTGTAAACAGCTGCTGATAGCGACTAAAGACCCGAAGTAAAAGTTGTAAACCACACTTGTAGCTTTAAAACGATACATTGCCCATGTTCATCCGACAAACAGCAGCAGAGATACAGTTACAAATATAAAAGTGGAAGTGTGGCAGTCGCTTTCCGAACGAACGCCCATTTACGCTGATGGGCTCCATCTATTCACCTCCATTTTGTATCTTTGCTCAAGAACTTTTAGGTTGGTATTCCTTTGAATCCAGGTACACTAGCAGAAACAGTTTGCATAGAACAAAACGAGTTTAATGCAGTTAGCAGTTAAACGCACATTCATAATATGCATAATGGAATTAATAACAAAACAAAGCTTAAAAAGCTTTCTTTAGACAAAGAACACTTGCAAAACAAAGCTTACATCGGACTCAGTCATCCTCCTCATCGTCTGAGCCATCAAATGTGACGTTGCCACATGCTTTTCCACTGCAGTGCCCACACATTAAGGAGCATTGGCAATGTATCGTTTTAAAGCTACAAGTGTACTTTACAACTTTTATTTCGGGTCTTTACCCGCTATCAGCAGAACTCACACCGGCTGCCAAGAGAGCTCTTGCAGTTGCAGGACACCAAATTAAGGAGATGATCTGGAGCAGCTGGAAGATGAGTTGTCACTGGTACTATAGCTGAGTGTTGGATTTTCCATCCCCATTGGGTTGGGTCCAAAGAAAATCCTAACCATTCCTGAACTTGCAAATATACCCGCAGTGAATGTTGTTTGCTTGCCGCCAACGTCGGTGGAAGTGAAGCCAGGTGAAATGACGCTGTGACCGGTTGTTTGGCAATTTTTTGGCTGTATTTCACTACCCGAAGTTCGTCGAGGCATTTGCACTCCGATTTGGCACTATCATAGAGACAAATGGCGAACTTCTCTGCAGCTGATATTATGGCCTTTTCATCTCGAGCCGTAGAGACGAATAGTCTACCTTCATTTCCTCGCGTGAAGATGCAGAATCTTTCAATATTTTCCAGGCTTGCTGTTTGATGTACTCTACCCACAGCTTTCCTGTGCGAGATTTCTGGCTCATTGAAGAAAATGTGTCATGAAGCGACTCTTTGAGACGTTGAAGGCAAGGATATGATAAAAAAAAAAGTCGTTGGAATGCGGTAAAAAGCGCCTGTATTTCGTCCTTGTCATCCTTCAGCCCGTCGTTCATGTTGAGTAACATTGTCCCGACAGCCTGTTTTGTCAGAAAATGCGCTCTGAGGGCCCTAGAACATGCACAGTTTCGCATTATTGATACATTTGAAATTGAAGGCATAACGTAATCATTTTTAAGAGCGAGCTAATTGCAAGCCTAACTAGAATATGCGTGTCCAGACACCATGTGAGTCACTGACGATTTAGCGTATATTTCCGCCCAGAGCTCCTCCAAACCGCTTCCATTCATCACGTAGCCGATTGCCCCAAGAAACGACATTAGAATATGAAATCCGCCTAGACGAACAACTACGTTTTTGAGTTCTTCTGAAGTGTCCGATGCGACTATCTCCGGAGCTTTCGCGTATAGGGGCTGGTCAAAGGTTTCGAAACAAGTGCTTTGATTCAGTTCCACGCACTCCCTTGCGGCAAACTTTAACGCGGAATATATAGTTGATGGATTGCTCGGTTCCAAGTTAATGAACGGCAGGGTATCAACTGACGTCGTCTGGGGAGGTGGTTGAGCATGAGCAGACAGTGACGTCTTCATAAAGCCGTTCCACGAGGCGGGTAAATTAATACCTGACCACCGTCCAGATAACCACAAGGAGTCTATCATCGACGCAATAGCCACAGAGTTTGGGGCTTCCACAGTTAACTCCTTAATCTTGACGTCCTTTGAACCAGGAGAAGAGGGCTTCCGATACCACGAAATGTTGAACTTTCCCATCGCCGCCTTCACACCAGCAATAGGAACTTCTCGTGTACGTGGTAGTGGAGATATGACACTGTCAAGCGCTGGACCTGTGCACTTGATGCCTCCCATGCAGTGAAATGCGTTTCTCCCGTCCAATGTCCTTATGTTAAAGTCAGCGTTGCCAAAGCAAAACTACGTGAACGCTCTTGCATTCGGGATTGGACGTTCTTCACGAAGCGCTGAAACTTCGCACCTGTGGACTTCCGCCAAATTTACTGAAAATCCAAGACTGATTAGAAGCTGAATTAATTGGATTATTTTTGGCCTGCTCCGACAGGCCAAGCGCTGTCACCTAGAAACGCGATCGGGTGCCTTTTCAATAGCAGTTATGCTATGGGACCATAACTCGGTAATTGTTTCTTGCATATACATGGGTAATGTGCCAATGTAAAGCTAAAAGTATGCTTTATAACTTTCATTCTGGGTCTTTAGTCAATATCAGCAGTTGTTTAAAAAATAATGACCGGTTAATTACAAATTATCCAAATTTTCGTGTAAGAATTGTGCTAAAAAATTTAAATTAGTTGTTTTTTTCCTTCATCAATGGCAATAATTAGGCCTGATAAGTCCGTTATCCTACTGGTTCATTTTTATTAATTGCTAAAGCTCGCGAGAACTAAATTTGGATCAATATTTTAAACGCAGGAAGCAAAAATGCTGGTTTTGGCACTTAGGGCCTATTTAAGCCCTTTTGAATCCTCCAAAAACTATGACGCGGACACCGCAGAGGTGGGGACTTTTCAGGATTTGTTTCTAGGGTACTAGGGAACATCTATGCCAAATTTCAGCTTTACATTTTTTTTTTTAGGTTGGCCGTGTTTTTTGCATATAATGCCTGGGGTATTAATATTAATCAGTAATAATTACCATACTTACTGAGTATCCTGACGGGTTTTCTTGTATATATACTGTATATTTATTTTTTTAGGGCAGAGATTGTCTCAGGGTGTCACTGTGTTTGGTAGTGTTTTGTAGAGGTATTTATCTTGCAATATTTGGACCTGATGATGCTAGCTTGACGAGCGAAACTTGTCATCCCTTAGGATTCTTCTTCTTAAATAGTCCTTAACAATAAATGTAAATTTTAATCATATGTAATTATTTTCATTTTTTTTCATATTCCAGTAATTGGAATGATTTTTGTGTTGACGACTGAAAGCTACAAACTTCTTCTTCTTCTTTTTTTTCTTCCTTAGCTTTGTCCCGCCTAGCTGCAGTGTCCGCTATATAGATACGTTGTCGCATTTGTTTCTGTCTCGGGCCATATCAGAATGAAGGTGTTGTTTTTCAGATCTCCATGTAGCGTATCATCCCACCGTTGCTTCGCCCTTCCCTTAGGTCTCTTGCCGACGACTTTTATATTGTAGCCAGTCTTTGCAATTGTGTCCGCTTCCGCTCGTAGAGCATGCCCAAACCAACGCAGACGACACTCTTGCATCTTGTCACTGATTGGTGCAACACCAAACCCTTTCCTGATGTTGTCATTGGATACATGATCCAATTTGGTGACACCCGCTGTCCATCGCAACATCTTGGTCTCCATAAGGCCTAAGCGACTTTCCGCCACTGTTGTTGTCGGCCAACAATCGCATCCGTACAATGTGACAGGACGGATGACATTACGATTGATCTTTGACTTTAGCTTGTCCTTCATCCTTCGATCGCAGGTGACTCCAGTTGTCGTTCGCCACTTCATCCAAGCTGCGCTGATTATCGTATTGACCTCTTCTACGAGACTTCCATCATTAGTGATCATAGAGCCTAGATATTTAAATTTTGTTACACGTGGCAAGCCTTCTCCATCTACTTGTATAGTACCTATATCTTGCATAATCTGTCGTCATGTATTCTGTCTATCTTTTGTTTAGGCGCAGGCCATAATGTGCAAGTCGATCGCTCCAGGCATGGGTCTGAAGCTGCAGGTCTTCTTTGCTTGAGGAGACTAACATGACATCAGCGTAGGGGAGGGTCCACTGTATTGGCTTTTGTAGGTCAGATGTTACAGTGTCCATCACTAGGATGAACAAGAGCAGTAATAACGCAGAACCTTGATGGACACCAACAGTGATGGAAAAATCTTTCGATGCTGCCGAGGCAGCTCGGACGTAGCTTCTTGGTTCTCTGTAAAGGAGATGCACCCAGTTTACGAGGTATTCTGACACACCGTGCTTTCGAAGCGCAAGCCAGATGAGGTTGTGAGGTACACGATCAAATGCCTTCTCGAGGTGCAAGAAGTTGCTGGTTCTTTTCACGGTGTTTCTCTAAAAGCGAACGTGCAGCATCAATTGCATCAGATGTAGCACAATTCTTTACAAATCCAGCTTCGTTTCTTGTAAGCTGGATGATCTCGCGGATTCTCCTGTCCAGAACACGCTCGAAGATCTTCATGGTGTGACACAGAAGCCGTATTGGACGATAATTACCCCATTCAGCAGGGTTTCCTTTGTGTTTGAATTTGGGAACAGTAATGCTCCGTTGCCAATCAGTTGGTGTTCGTTCCTCTTTGATAATCTGATTAAGGAGTTGTGTTAACCATTCAGTTGCATCCCAACGTTTTGAGTACCACAACTCTGCTGGAAGACCACCAGGGCCAGTGGCTCCTCTGCTTCATTTGTTTCAAAGCAGCGCGGACCTCAACGACTTCTATTTCCCTGACGGGCCCTTCAACAACGGTGGAGGACAGTATTGGTGGGTGGGGGAATTCTTCATTTGAGATCGTGCTAAGATAGCTTCAACAACGTTCTCTTGATTTGTTCCAGTTTGTCAGCACGTTACCATTTTCGTCATTCACACCATAAAAGCGATGGTCATCAATCGATTTGTGATGTCTGGATTTGCCGAGGCGATAGCTGTCTCTTTCCCCTTCACGTGTGTCAACTTCTGCGTACAACTCGTCAAAACGTGCAGATTTAGTTGCTGCTACAGTCTTCTTAGCATTGCTACGGGCTGTTCTGTAGGCATTCCAACCGGTTGGTGTTTTGTCATCAAGAAACTCATGATATAGTCGTTTATTAGTACGAATCGCCTCTTTTACTTCATCATTCCAGAGCCAAGTCTCTTTCTCAATCCGTCGGCGATCTGGCTTTGTTACACCAAGGATAGCATGTGCAGCTGAGTGTGCAGAAAGCTACAATATTAATGCATATCCTTTCTTTTACTATTTTTCTTTCAGTGACTAGTTGAATGTGTTGTAATCTGTTTTATATTTACGTCTGTGTTATATAAATAGACCTCTTCGTGATGTAGTGGCTAACAATTTTGACTGTCACTCCTGAGATTCGGGTTTGATTTCCGGCTTTGCCAAGAAATATAATTCTAATTGAAGGTTGGAACAGGGTATACTCAGTTGCATAAGGCATAACTGACCAGAGGTAGGTGGGATTCCCTAATCCTGACTATAATTACATGAGATTAATAAATACATTTATTTATTATACTTCTTCTTATTCTTCTGCTTTTACAGCCTCATTGAACCACTTCAATCATTTCTTTCCGAGTTACCCAGTAGTATTTATTATACATTAATACATTTATTATACATGTGCTTATTAATATCTTGTAAATTGTTTCAGGATTAGGGAACAACTCATCACAGTTGGGTACAATCTTGTTGACCGACTGAGAACATTAAATTTTGGTAACTAAGGCAACACTGTAAACACGGTAGACTAAGGTAGATTTATATTAACTTTAATCTTGTTTCTTTTATGTATTTTCTAATGTTTCTGTGACCTTTCAATTTATTTAAATTCTAATGGTTTATTGTAAGGATATCCATTTTCTCTTTGGTATTTATTAACGTAGTTTTAAAATTATTTTATTATTCAATGTACGCTGACGAGGTTATAATTGTATACCGAACATGTTCGTTATTGTTGTTTTAAGGGGCGGAACTACAAGGTTCCTACAGAAACATGTACGTATTAATTTAATTATTAAACTTCTTGCTAGTATTTGACAAGAGGGCTTTTATAATTTGAGATTAAAGAGCTGTGCACCAGCCGGCTTGACTCGTGCATGAACTAGTCCAGTTTTAAAAGGCCAAAAGAACGCATGCGTGACCAAGAGATATTGCTGAATGTCTCAGTAGATCCTCGCTTTTTACTTGGGAATCCAGTATCTTGCACGAGTATCTTGCGTTATCTCACAAACTGCTTGCAGCGGAGTGCTAACGGGTCTCCTGCACGTCTCTGTCTGAGGGAATGCGGACTGATGCCTTGGTCCAGGATAACTTAAACAAACTTTCCTCTGTGATATATGGTGATTACCAGACCATTCCTTTAGTTAGAAACAGGGCTCACTGAAAGAGAAGACACTACTCGCGCTGATGGCTGACAGTGCACACACTCTCTGAGTATAATTCTCCGGGATGTATTTCGCACTTCATCCCGGCAAAATTTGCGTTGAAATTCCGCAGGACGTTGGTTGGTTGGTTGGTTGGTTCCTTTCTTTAGGGGCTGCGACAACGCGGTCATGTAGCCCCGTGTACTTTGGGTGTGTGTAGAATCTGTCTGATAACTGGTGTTAATTGTGATGCCTGTATTAGTGTGTGTTATCTGTAATTCAAGAAACGACTACAAACTATCAATTTCAAGTAATTCCTACTTTTGCTCCTAAATGCTACCATCAACGACACCTAGCTGTGAACTTGCGTACTAGATGCCACCGCAACCGGCACCTGGTGGCCAACGTTGGAACTTAATAGAGCGTTAATCAAATCGAACCTACAGATTTAGCTTCACACAATTCTACTTAATGGAAGGTTCATTTTGTCTGCAGTGTTATTCAACTTGACACTGAATGAAGTTATGAAAGAACTGGGATTGGGAGGGACGATAATAAACAAGTCCAAGCAAGCGTATGCATATGCGGATGACATTGTGTTAATGGCACGGAACTGGGAATCTCTTAAAGAAATGTTCAAGATTCTGGAGGAGAAGAGTGGAAAGATGGGAATGAGAATTAATGAAAGGAAAACGAAATACATGAAAATGTCAGCGGGAAAGGATAGAAGAGCAAGAGAAAATGTAGAAATTGGTCAGTATAAGTTTGAGAATGTAAAATGCTTCAGTTACCTTGGTACTATACTAAATTGTGAGAATTCAGTATCCGAGGAGATTCATAAACGGATCATGAATGGAAACAGGGCTTACTATGCTAACACTAAGCTCTTAAAATCAAAACTGTTAAGTAGGAACTTGAAAGTTAAACTCTACAAGACCCTTATTAGACCAGTGGTGACCTATGGATCTGAGACGTGGACAATGTCAACAAATGATGAGAATGATCTCAAAATTTTTGAAAGGAAAGTTTTAAGAAGGATATATGGCCCGATAAAGGAGGATGAAGGGTGGCGAATCAGGACAAACAAAGAAATTGAAGAGATAATCAAAGGTGAAGATATTGTGAAATTTATTAAGTCCCGACGTCTGGATTGGCTTGGTCATGTAGAGAGGATGAATGAAGAAAGAACACCAAGGAAGATATTACATGGAACTATGGAAGGGAAGAGGAGACGTGGACGACCGCGCAAAAGATGGCTACAAGACTTAGGAGAAGACCTGAGAACTATGAGGGTTGGAAGATGGTGGGAGAAAACTCATAGAAGGGACGAATGGCGAGGAATCGTGAGAGAGGCCAAAGCCTACCCCAGGCTGTAGCGCCGAGGAAGTAAGTAAGTAAGTAAGGAAGGTTCATTTACATGCCTTAAATCTATGGCATGGGCTTTACTTCCCCTCCAAAGGAAGGCATACTGAAGGATTTTAACGCTCTTAAAAAAATCCAACGACTTCGACTGGGTTTGAACCCACGATCTTGGGCATAGAAGCGCAGCATGCTACCAACTACGCCACCGAAGCCACCAATACGAATTTCAATACATTCCCAATCATTTATTTGAATGATAAAATCACATCTAGCAGCACTATCTTGAAAGGCCAGGACTAGAATAAATAAAACTACGATCCCCAACCAACTTACAACAGTAATTAGAAGAATTTCCAACTTCACCTAAGATTTGTGAATTTTTGAGATAAAATCCGTCAAACAAATAGTAATATTTTGTTGATTTGCTGAGGAAACACCTCCTATCAACTGGTAACGAAACTAATATATTCAGAAATACTGATTTTTAGGATATTAGATACAACTTGGTGGTATATTGTCATCGGTCTTGTTCTCAATCTGAAATATGTGTGGATGAGACGTTCGCGAATTTAAACCTACGAGGGAATTGAGAAAAGGTGATCAAGTTTCTACTTTACACGTTAGTGTCCAGTCGGGACGGCCGCATATACGGTGACGTAGTTGAGGTCATTCAGGACCTGTTCCGGCCAGTTTCCCCGGGTCAACCGATGACCCACGAGTCGCAGGGCTGTACAGTTGATCAGCTATATCATGGATACCAAGGAGAGAAATCTACTGAAATGAGGTGAGTCCTTTGTTTTGTTGTTGATTCATTTTAGTGATCTGCGACATCGTTCTCATATAGCCCCGTGTACTTGAGTGTTGGCAACCTGTGTCATTTAGGTCTGTACTAGTGTGTGTAATTGTAACTGGGATTTCGATGCAGCCATTTAGGAACCATCCCGATATTTGCGTGGAGTAGAAGTGGGACATCATAGAAAACCACTTCTTAGGATGATTGAAGTGGGGACCTAAACTACCTCTTCCCAGTTCTGAGTTTCATCCATCAGACCAGAAATAGACATCTTAGCAGAACAGGGAAACAAACCCGGACCTCCGTGGTGAAAACCAACAATGCTAGTCACTCTGCCTCACGGTAACTCTGAGGTGAGTTCCCGAATAACTCTATCTACATAACTACTTGTGTGTTTGAGCAACCTTTTGACTGGTTTGATTCAGCACTCCATGCCTCCATGTCCTTAGCTAATCGTTTCATCTCTACATATCTATCTGTTTTAACATATTCTAACCTTGGTCTACCTCTACAGTTCTTGTCCTCGGCCCTTCCTTCCATAACTAAGCTTGCTATTCCTGGGCGTCTTATTATGTGTCCTACCAACCTAACTCTTCTCTTCATTAGCAGTCGCCAGAAACATCTCTCCTCTCCCACTCGTCTTAATACCTCGTCATCTGTTACCATATCTACCCATCTGATCTTCATCATTCTCCTGTAACACCACATTTCAAACGCTTCAAATCTCCTCTTTTCTGCTGTACCAATAGTCCAAGTTTCACTTCCATAGAGAGCCACGCTCCAGGCAAAGGCTTTCAAAAATGACTTCCTAATACCTAAATCTATATTCGATGTCAACAGATTCCTTTTCTGTAGAAATGCTTCCCTTGTCTGAGCTAACCTACTTTTTATATCCTCTATCGCCTAATCTCTCGTGTTCTTGTTTCATTTCGATGCTGTAGACATCGTACAGTCTTGTGCATAATAATGTGAACAAGCAGGCGAATTTAACTTTTTAAGTAATAAAGGTGTAGCAACTGTTTCCCGTCAATTCTTAACAAAAGCATGGACACCAATTGTTGTGTGTTTTTTGCTCTATACCTTTAGGGGTATTAATGGTAACGAAGATGTAACTAAGGAAGACATATGTACACCCCTTGGATCGATCATAGCTGTGTGCGTGGTTAATGGTCTTGTCTTTGAGCTCGACCGTTATCATGAGTCAGAGAGCAAGCAAATACTGAAATCCTGCACAAGGGAAAGGAAGTGAAGTAAATGTTGCTATGTATCTAGGGAAATCAACACAACAATGATAAGAATAAAATCTGAATCGTGAAATATAAAAAACAGACACACGGGGAATATGACACTATAAAGAAAGTGAACTGCAAACAGAGGTGTGGCGAGACTTTCAACATGATAACATCACTGCGGTGTAATGTAAACTTTCAAAATATAACGCTAAACTCAGGAGTTTGCCCAGGGCGCTTCCTTATGTCCCTAGCTCCTTTCTCTTTACACTACAGTGATTTTGTTTACTTGTCTCATCCCATCTCAAAGACGCTTATTCATATTACAACCCTCTAGGTCCCATGTTGGACTTCTGTAGAATGGAAGATAATAACCAGAGCCCGGATTCTGATGACATGTCATCTTTTAAATGCTCACCACAGACATTGCTAACTTACGTTATTTAAATGACTCATGGTGGTTCCGTATTGATATACTAGAATAGTTCTTAATACGAATTATACACCTGCCTGAATCAATACTATAAAGAAAATTAATTATTTAACTTGTTTTTAGTACATGTTTCATTAATTCATTAATAAAGACCTACACGAATTAGTGAAGTATTGGTATTCCAAATCTACCATTTCAAGCTTCAAAACGGAACTACTATTTGTCATAACCACCTGCAAGTTGATCACCGTCACCATCTATTTCATTTCATTTTATTCTGATCTTATAACCTAAATTATATGGTGCACCATATTAGGTTTAATAACGTATCTTATTACTGTGCTACGTTTTATTTCGTTCTTTCAATATGTTTTTTAGCTGATGAAGGGGATAAAATGTAATTAATCCTCGAAACATGTACTAAAAACAAGTTAAATAATTAATTTTCTTTATAGTATTGATTCAGGCGGGTGTACAATTCTTATTAAGAACTAATGCTAATTTATATACAAATCCTGTTCATGACCCCCACATTACAGAAATACATATTATTAACTTTTTTGTGGCTTCGGTGGCGTAGTTGGTAGCATGATAAGCTTCTATGCCCAAGGTTGCGGGTTCAAACCCGGCCGAAGTCGTTGGATTTTTTAAGTGCGTTAAAAATCCCTCAGTGTGCCTTCCTTCGGAGAGGAAGTAAAGCCGGCAGTCCCATGTTATAGATGTATGGCATGAAAAAAAACCTTCCACTAACTACACTTGTGTGAAGCCAAAATGTGTAGGTAAGAATTGATAACGCTACATTAGTTCCAACGTTCGTCGCCAGATGCTGGCTGCGATGGCATCTAGTAGCCAAATCCACAGCTAGGTGTCATGGACGGTAGCATTTGGTAGCAAAAGTAGGAACTACTTGAAAATTGACCGTCTGCAGTCCATACCAGATACACAGATAACACACACTAATACAACCATCACAATTATCACCGGTTATCAGACAAATTGTACACACACCCAAAGTAAACGGGGCTACATACCCGCATTGTCGTAGCCCCTAAACCAAGGAACCAACCAACCTAACTGATATTTCCGTCATTTTTCTAAGTATTTTATTTATGGTTATTTCTCGCGTCGTTAATATGTCATTTTATGGAATTTATTAGAATATTTTATACGTTTTGAGTCATTTTCTCACATGCAATGGTTTATGGTTCTTTTTTTTTGCGAATGGGTCACAATCTTCATAACTTTGTTCAACCCTTATTTCTTGGAATATCCACATTCTAGGAAACACTGCGCTTACAACTAATCCGGAAGCGATGTTGAAATTGAGGGCGTAGGAAGACAGACAGCAGTAGGCCCAGTAATGCCAGTGTGGTTTAAGTACCTCAGTGCAACCATACGTGTGCTAAGTGAATTTGTGTTATTGGCCACGATTGTCATTTCGAGTGTATTTAAAATGCTGAATTTAAAGCCATCTAGGGCTTTCAAACAAATAATTTCGGAATTCGGCGAGGATATTTTTCTCTGTAGAAGTTGAAAGGAGCTTTTCAAAGTACAAACTCATGCTGGTCAACAATCGTCTCTCTTTTTCCCGTCAGAATCTACGAATGATCACAGTCATGTACTGTAACGCGGAGTGTGGTAAGCATGTACAGCCTGTCATGTATTTTAAGCACACATTTTTCTTATTACCTCTGATCCGATAATGAATTCGAGTACCTTGTAGTGAATTTCTCTCTTTTTTTTTCTTCTTCAGGTGTTTCAGTCTTAAAGTTCCACATACCATGCAGAGTTATTTTCCTTCAAAAAAAAAAAAAAGAACTTGGAGTGCCAAAAAATAGGCTGAAATAATAATCAGTATTTGTGTGCAAATAATTCGTATTTGACAAATAATAATTAAATTATACAAGGCACCTATTAAAATCATTTTAACATACAATGACGTAGTCTGTTTGCATTTTTTGTAACGAAATTGTCAGTTTCATTCAAATTTTAGGTCTTGTTTTAAAGTTTTCAGGTCGTTTTATGGGATTTTTGCAGTCATGTTATAGGTCATTTCTTAAACATTTTTACGTCATCAAAATGCGGGTCCTGATAATAACTGAGCCATTCAATTATATTGTAATACACCAGAGGTTTCAATGCTTGAAATTAAGTTAAACAAAGCATTTGAATGTTGACAAGTTATATTTTAGTCACTACTTACCCCATGGTTCAACCAATCACAGTTGCTTATCGACAAAATTCCAAAACATTCATTTTATCACATTGCATACACTTGTTTTCATACTTAATATAATTCCGTCATAATAGTAAACCGATATAGTTACTTTGGCAAATTATTCGTATATCTTCTGGTGTAGCGGCTAGCATTCTTGGCTATCTCCCCGGAGATTCGGGTTTGATTCCCGGCTCTGCTCAGAAATTTTAATTCTGGTCTGAGAGCTAACACTCAGCCTCATGAGGCAAAACTGGGGAGACGTGGGTTCAATTCCCACCCCAGGCATCCTGAAAGTGGTATCCCAATTCTAGTCCAAGCAAATAACGGGACGGTCGTCAACATTGATATTTATCGATCTCATACAAAAAATTATTTTTAAACAGTAATTAGGTCAGATGATTATATATATATAAAGGGGCGTGGTGGCCCAGCGGTTAAGCTGTATGCCGCTCACCAAGGTGAACCGGGTTCGATTCCCGGTCAATGCATGTGAGATTTTCGAAGTGAAATGCCATATCTTGTGGTTCGGATCCCACGTAAATAGGAGGTCCCGTGTCTTATGATCTCGTGATTAATGGTCACGTTAAACTACAAGCTTGCTTTATATATATTTAAATAACTCAAAGGCAAAGTGTAGAGTTTGATTTGATATGAGAGTGAATGTTAGTTCATAATGCACATTTTAACAGTGCCAATTGCCAAATTATGAATCCAAGAATTGTTGTTGGTTAATAATTCACTTTAGGCTGATATCAACATACAATGTACCAGCGCACAATTTTGCCTCATCAAGGGATGGGTATAATGTGTTTTGGATGAAATATCATCACATATTATGTTATATTATTCAAAGTGAAATGAAAATTCACAGCCTGTTTCCAGTCGGCCGACTGGTTCAGGAATGGAATTAATGAAGCCCCCATCTAGCGATGAGGATATGAACTGTGCCGGCTGTCGAAGCCTGTGGCACTCCCCTGGGGCAATGATTAAATGAATTACAGATGAAATGATAGTGGAGAGTGTTGCTGGAATAAAAATTTTGACAGGGAAAACCGAAGTACCTGGTGAAAAACCTGCCTGCCTCCGTTTTGTCCAGTACAGATCTCACATGGAGTGACCGGGATTTGAACCACGACCCAGCGGTGAGAGGCTGGCGTTTTGCCGCCTAAGCCAAGGAGACTTCTATATTATTCAAAATAAATAGCCTAATTAAAATTTATCGTCTCGTCAATACAGAACTTCGCTCATTAAGATGAAGTACACGGGGTTCGTGTCCCGCGTTTTGTTCCGATCATGCAGTTGACTAATTTTATGAAGGATTTAGCCAGGAGAAGGGATGTATTAGTTTTTAAATTTTGAACAGAAAGCAAGAAGTTGAGTACAATAGTTTTTCCCTAAGCTTTAACCAGTGAATGGCATTCCTTTCATATTTATTATTATTGTGGGATCATCCTTAGCACTAACCTCAATAAAAGGGGCTGATAGCCTCGCAGTTACTGCATCATAAACATGATGTACAGAGACTTACGGTCACTGGCCTGATACGTCGTACAATGTTCTAATTGCAGGGTCATTTTTCATGTGCTTGTGAATGTTGAGAAACATATAATAACCATTTGCCGTCTTATGAAATAGATTAATGAATCTCCTACCATAAAACACAGTCCAAGAAGCCTCTCCGCTAATTACATATTTCAAAGTTTAGGCCAAAGCTGTTTAAATCTGCATTACAAAAGATGATCACGCAATCCCTGAATTAATATTCGGAATGTTCCTAATAGAGTTTACAGTAAGAACTTAATCCTTTATTAAACTCTGATTGTAATCTAAGAGAATGTTAACAAGCTTATACTGACGTTATCTCACTCTGTATCCCATTTGTGTTAATCACGGTATTACACAATTCAGCTTCATACTGCAACGTGCGGGAAAATTCATTTAGGAATTCTGGAAGAATGTTCAGCGTGCTCTGTGTCAGTAGAGGGTTCGTTTTATATCTCTTCCCTAGACTGCTTCGTTGCGTAACTGGCACCATGGAGGTCCGGGTTTGAATCCCGACTCTGTAAAGAAATTTAATTCTGATCTGAGGGCTGGAACGGGGTACACTCAGCCTCGTGAGGCAAAACTGAGAATAGGCGGGTTTGATTCCTATCTCTCCCACTCTACTTCAGGCAAATGCCGGGATGGTACCTAACTTAAGACCACGACCGTTTCCTACCCAAATCCTACCTCGGTTATAAATACACACACTAGCGACACAGGTTATCATACAACTTCTACACACACCCAAGTACACAGGGCTAGATGACCAAGATGTGGCAAAGCTCCTAATTAATCAACATCATTATCTCTTCCTACTTCGATGTACAGCAATAAACATTTAACACAGAAAATTGTAGACATGAACCTCCCCATCACCGAGAAACTTTGCATACTTCACGGCGTAGCCGTGCGTGTTAAATCATGCACCACGACCGTGAGGGCAGCTGTTTGCAAGTCCGGAGATCGTAGGTTCGAATCCCGACGCTGACAGCGGCTATCCTGAGTGTGTTTATCACCAGGTTTTACCACAATCTCTCAGACAAATGGCGCGATAATATATTATTTCAAGTCCCGGGATACCTACCCCCAATACAGCTATACATACTTATCACATAAATACAGGTTATCAGGCACATTTAACACACACCCAATTATATGGGACTGATGACCAAGATGTTCTAAGACCCTAATTTGAGTTTACAACAACCTCAACCACTTCTATTCCACGCAAATGCCAACATTGCTCCTAACTTGGATTTGTCTCATAACCAGTGTTTCTGTAGTCACTGTAGTAGTGTGTGTAGCTGCAATTATCAGGGTTATTGATTAGTGTTACGTGCCCCAGTGCCTTTCTTTACCTTCCTGGCAAGTGTATGAAATGGATGTGGAAATAACTGGGAATAAACAACACTCACGAGGGCCATTGTAAGCGACGAGATTCGAACCACCAACTTATCGACTTAATGCAGCTCCTCATCGCAGTCATAGTGCGCTACATCACGAGGTAATAAGCGTGTAAACATTGAAGCATATTCTTCAAATCGGTAATAAAAATTGCTCATTAATCCTTCACGTATCCCACACCAGATTCCAGAAATAAGCGAACTCCATTCGAATGTCACACCGGAGGTAAAATATGCCCTATAATAGGGATTGCAATTTTTAGCACGCTCGTGGTTTTAATCTTCGATGTTAAATATCACCGATGGAAACCCATTTTGAGCTTTTTTCTGAATGGTTAGAAAGATGATTACGATTCAAATTTTAGTAATTAATGTGATTTTACCTTTGTAATTTGTCGATTCCAATTACGCCTCGCAAACGCCAATAGGCCCCAGCTGTTTTAATAACCGAGCATTCCCCCTTGCATCGCCCTTTAATATAAAAATGTACGATAAAATGTTCGTAAGGATATTAAACGAACCAATAGAAATGTTCTGCGGTAACTGAAATTTTGACAATAAAGAATTAATTGCTTCACAAATGTGAATGGCCTCCCTTCCTAAAATTTACATAAACGGTCAGCGTGAAATGGATCGCACTAATAGAAATGACATTGATTCACGATAGCTGTATTAGTATATATCTTTTTATGTGTAATTCCCTATGCTTTCGCTGAAGTATAATGTGGTGCAGAAGGAGAGTCAGAACTAAAGTTTACAGATCTTCTTAAGCCACTCACATTAAGCAATATCAAAGTCCCAAAATAAAGTAATGTTTAATATTGACTGTTATTGTTGCTTTATACAGGAACTTGGGAGTTGTCATCAGGTCCATCTATTTATTTGTGTACGAAACCTATATAACACAAGTAATCAGTAGGGCTCGGATTTTTAGGTAAATATTTTTTTAATGTAAATAACTTACATATTTTTAGCATTTTTTCTATAAATATATAAATTCCTGCTTTTCACTTATTAGCACATAAAAAGACATAATATTTACATTTTTTAAAATCAGTACGCTAGATCTTTCAGTTTATTGCATTTTTGTTCTGTATTGTTTCAACGGGCAAGAACCTGTGAGCTATCTAATCTTCATGCAGAGCGTATGTCAGCTTGCAACTGTGTTATTCTTAACTTGTCGCCCCGTGCCACTCACTGTGGAAGCCGGGGATTTCCTTGTCCATACCCATATTGAAACACGTGCTAGACCTCCCCTCCCCCAGCTACCTGGCACCAGTGTCACTCCCATGCAGCTATTTCTGGCACTGAGAAGCGTAAGGCAATTCTATGATGCCTAAAGTAAACCAACTACATGTTATAGTATATTGCAGAATTTAAAATAATTTTACTTCCGATGGGAGGCGTTCTGTTCGGCCAACCATGTGGGAAAGCAATCAAGAGCTGAACAGCGATCTCAAGCTACACAACACCTCAAGGGCAAGACACATATTGCCGCAGTTTCGCGCCTTCAGAAGAAGTGTTTCGCGATAATCGTCGGTCATTTAAGATGGACAACCTGAAGATGTATCTCGTTGTGTATTGTAATTCTTCAGCAGTCAGAGACATAGAATAAATTGCATTCATGAGTACTGCATATTGTTTATATTCACATTGATAAATTAAATTATAATGAAATATTTTTATTTTTTGTCACATATTTCAGGTATTTTTAATACATAAAAAATAAATATTTTCCCGATTTTTAGCACCTAAAAATCCGAGCCCTAGTAATCAGCCTTGGAAAGAGACCAACAAATATTATATGATAAAACATTAAGGTTATGGTTTAAAATATTAACTGGTTATTGGGTTAGAAAATGGATGAAATATTCACTTACTAAGTAAAGTTAATGGCTGAAATATTAACTTATTGAAGCCTTAATTGTGACTGAAATATTAATTTATTAAGTAAGGCTTTAGGTACAGGCTGAAATATTAACTTACTAAAACCTTAGTTAATGGCTGAAATATTAATTTATTAAGTGAGACCTTAGTTAAAGGCTGAAACATTGACTTAAGGCCTGAGTTAACGACTAAAATACTAACTTATTAAGGCCCCAGGTAATGGCTAAAATATTTACTTAATAAGGCCTTAGTTAATGGCTGAAATATTAACCTATTAAGACATTAGTTAATGACTGAAATAATAACCTATTAAGGCCCCTTAGTTAATGACTGAAATATTAACTTCTTAAGATATTAGTTAATGACTGAAATAATAACCTATTAAGGCATTAGTTAATGACTGAAATAATAGCCTATTAAGACATTAGTTAATGACTGAAATAATAACCTATTAAGGCCTTAGTTAATGACTGAAATATTAACTTATTAAGGCCTTAGTTAATGGCTGAAATATTAACTTATTTAGGCCTTAGTTAATGACTGACATAATAACCTATTAATGCCTTAGTTAATGACTGAAATATTAACTTATTAAGACATTAGTTAACGACTGAAATAATAACCTATTAAGGGATTAGTTAATGACTGAAATAATGACCTATTAAGGCATTAGTTAATGACTGAAATATTAACTAATTAAGACATTAGTTAATGACAGAAATAATAACCTATTAAGGCATTAGTTAATGACTGAAATAATAACCTATTGAGGCCTTAGTTAATGACTGAAATATTAACTTATTAAGGCCTTAGTTAATGGCTGAAATATTAACTTATTTAGGCCTTAGTTAATGGCTGAAATATTAACTTATTAAAGCCTTTTTTAAAGTTTGAAATATTTACTTATTCAGGCCTTAGTTTGAGGCTGAAATATTAACTTATTAAGGCCTTAGTTAATGGTTGAAGTATTAACTTGTTAAAGCCTTAGTTAAAGGCTGAAATATTAACTTATTAAGACCTTTAAAGTCTTACTTAGAGGCTGAAATGTTGACTTATTAAGGTCTTTAAAGCCTTAGTTAAAGGCAGAAATATTAACTTATTCAGGCCTTAGTTAAATGATCATGTTGGAAGCCATTTTCAGTGTTGCCTTAGTTATCAAAATTAATGCTTTTCAGTTGGTCAACACGATTGTATCCAATTTTAATAGATGTTGTCCTAAACTTGAAACAAATTACTCGAGATTAATAAATAAATTCACTTGGATGACCAGTTTCGGTCATCAAGTGATCATCATCAAATCCTTAGCACTTAGGCCGTTAAATCTATGTCCACAAGTATGAGGCTGATGAGATTGAAATATTAACTTATATTATTAGTACATCACATGTAAAATATCTTCTGCTTGCAAGAGAGGTTTTAAATGGAAATTTCAATTGACTATATGAAATTACGCTCTTTATTTCTTCACGTAACTACTTGCTTTTGTCAAAAAATAGATTAAGGTCCTACTGCTCAACGTGTATAACTCATATGATCAATGTAGATATAGAAAACCATCCTCCTCTAACGAATGTTATTATTATTATTTATTGTTATTATTATTATTATTATTATTATTATTATTATTATTATTATTATTATTATTATAGACACGTAAAATATTGACCTAATTATTGATAGTGATTCAAATTGTACAGACAACTAAAGTAATTATATAATTTGTTGCCAGTAAGCAACAGCTAAGGATGTTCGCTGTAGTTTGCTCTAGCGATGGTCTTGTGCCATGTTCTGTTGATAATGTCTGGTCTAGCGCTCCTGACAGAACTCGTTACGACTCTATCAAAACTTCGCTACTAGATTTTCGAAGACATGCAGAGTTCAGAGAGCAAAAGAAATCCACACTGAAAAGTGATCCCCAGGGACGTTGTGTGACTTGAAGTTGAGGGACAGGGCGTACACAAGGAAATACATTAGCGAAGTTCCAATTGGAATGCAGAATGTTAGGGAAGTTATCTTGTCAGTCATGAAGAATGCAGTAGTTATTGAACCTTCCTATTGTCAAATCCCCATTAACAGATGCCAAGAACTTGGCGTTCCATTTCCCAAACACTGTAATTTATTTCAGAAACTAGCGACCCGGCCCGGCTTCGCCCGGTATCTTTATCGGTTTACCCATTTTAAGATTAAAAGGCGCACGGACGGCAGGTTCCAGACACAATTCAGAAAATCCGAGGTGAACAGCAAAACTCCAAACACATATACTCTTCTTCGAAGTCTTAACAAGACACTACCACTGCCATCGTAATGTCCAGGCCGTCAGGCAGCGGCCATTACCACGTGATCAGCTGATCGACAGAGTCGGAGTTGTAACGGCCATTTGCTTAAATGTGTCTCGTTTGTTGTGTGCTGTTTATACATTTTAATTAGTGTCCGAGTGAAAAGCAATACGTAAGAACGCTACTACTTACGTCATCCAGAATGAGGATTATTCCGTTTGTTTCCTGAAGCAAATTTCATTCTGTAGGTAGGTTATTAGCCTATAGGCCTATCTATAAAAAGTTTGAGTTGCAGGCATGTTGCATGTTGTGGTTCAGTTAGAACCTCTGCATCGCTTATTTTCGACTAATGCAGGCTTTTTGGATGGTAATACAATATTCTATTTGTTCATTGTAACAATTATTCCTGCCCAGGTCCCTGGCATGCCGAAAAGTTGTTGTGTTACCGGTTGCGAAAGCAACTAGTATGATGGAGATGATTAGGTTATCTGCCTTGTTTTTTCTTCCCCGCCGACGAAAATTTAAGAAAGCAATGTAAACTTAAAATTCCTAGAAAAGATTTGCGCATTACAGGGAACACAATAATGGTCTGTGCATTGATTAGATTTAAAGATAGGTTACGTTGTGCAGCATGAGCCACGAGTAGGTATTTTAGAATGTGATCTGTTGAATAGCCTAGGATTTATGTAGACATGTAGGCCTATAGTAGATAGATAGGCTACATTAGTTATTAATTTTTCTGTCCTGTAGCTTACTCCATAAGAGGTTAAACTCTAGTGCTGATATCACAACAGTAGCTCAATACTGACTCAAATTATGACACTTAGATTAGGATATTCGGTAAAACTTTTGGAGAGTTATTCCTTTGTTTAAAATTTTAAGTAAAACTTTTTTTTAACTACTGAAATTAACGATTAACATTTTTCTGGTGGTCAAGTAGTACCGCAGTGAATTGGTACATACAAATTTATGCGAAGAAGTGGGTCTTGAACCTTATTTTTTGACAGGAGGCCAAGGGGGACATAGTGTTTTTATACTTAATTATGTTTATTCGAGGAATATCCTGTTTTGTGAACGTCATTCATTTCTGTGAGAAGAAATGAAGTTGGACAACAGTGATAGCATTAGTTTTTTTGTGGAATCCTCAGTAAAGTGACATTGACCTTTTGAAACTTAACCATTTTTCTGACAGGTCAATGGGGATAACGGTTATATTGTACAATATATATTTATTTGAAGAAGATCCTCATTAAAGTAACAGTGGCTTTTGGCCCCAATTACTTTGGTTAGTGCATAAATATACACAAATTCAAAAGTATATTTTTATATCTGGATTTTGCTGGAATTGTTTAGAGAGGAGGAATCATTTTCATAACTTTGATTTACTGACTGTCAAGAATGGCAGATTTCTTACTTAGCCTTTTTTCTCATGCAAGTCCAGAAGTGAATAGCTAGTATTTTTGTAATGTTATTCTGTTTTACTGGTGAGTAAGGATACTGGCAGTTTTTGTGCGTGAGATCCAGAGTTACCTTCTCTGATGATTTATTTCTGATAAACAAGGTCTAGAAATGAATATTTCTGTTGCTACCGTATATAATGATTTTTGGGGGCAGAGTGTTCAAGAAGGCAGTAAGGGGTGGTGGGGGCCGGTTATCTAAAAGAAAGGAAAATAAAATACAGAATTAGAGATGCACATAATTTGGTATCTTATCCTTGCAAGAGAGATTCTGTAGTTTTCTCGAATGTTATAACTTAAGCTCAGTTCGAGGGTTTTTCTGGCAATAGGCACAGAAAAGTGTACCTGTCTATGTAATATTTTTGTGGGTACATAGATTTATTTTATTAACAAACTGTTCCTGCAAATTGTTTTGTGTATTGAAATATTCGAATATTTCCTTCCTTCAATCCCGAGTTTAGCCATATGCGATTTATCGACGTTGTGGTACATCTTGAGTAACTGTTTCAATACCTCTTTTTATTGATATAACATTTACAGGACGTCAAAATGCTGAAATTTTGTCCTGTCTGTGTGCGTCAACGTCCTAGTAAGTTCACTGACGATGTGCCATTTTGTTCACTCGCAAAATGCCCGCTACAACGGCAGGATTCGAACTAGCGGAGCGATAATTAGGCCTATTTAGTGGTAACGTATCTAACTACCAATTTTCCTATAAATATGAATTTATATTCGCTTGGGAGTGACTGCGAGTGAAAGGAGCCATCTGACTTGCTGCGGCGGCTGTACCGACCCTAAGCGTGACGTCACTACAGGAACCTTGCGGCCTGGACATTACGATGGCAGTGACACTACTCATCAGTTTACGCTGGCCGAGGCTGGGTGATAGGCTCGCTCGCTCTTAAACTCGCTCCACAGCTAGTAATTTAAATTTCCACTGAATGGAGATTGTTGGAAGAATGGAAAACGTAAAAACACTGTAGTGGGCGATGCATTAGAGATATGCTGTCGCGGACTTTATTTTTTTAGAACTATTCATGCTGAACAATAATATTACACTCGTAGTATGTAGATATTTATAACGGTTTACCCAGCGTAAGCTTAAAAGGCGCACGGACGGCAGGTTTTTTTCGACTAGAATCACTGAAATCGTTACTGCTCGGCTTCCTTCGGTTATAAGTGAATGTTCTTCTACAGAAACCTTCCCCAAATAATCCTTTACAGAATGGTGAAAACCACAACAAAATCTATCCAGTGGTTCTCGAGATTACCTGTTACATCCAAGAATCAGAGACTTTGTTTTACCAGTATACTATGTACAGATACAGAACAACGTCGTCATAAGCTGTATTGTGTGAATGCGAACATGGTTTTTCGATTGACTGGGCTACCAATTCAGGTTTTTGATGATAAATCGCCAAGCAGTAGTCAAAAGACGCCAGATTCCTTTGTTACCAATTGAGAAAAATTATGGGGAGTTTACATAGTCACCAAATCCCAATCTAAATAATACTCTTATTTAGAATCTGTTGTTGACTGTACGGCGTAGCGGTAACGTTCTCGCCTGCTGTCCCTAAGGTTTGCAAGATTGAATCCTGTCAAAGTCAGTTGGCATTTTTGGGTGCACAAATGCAAGAGAGCTGTGTCAGAAGATTTACTGGCACGTTAAAGATCCCCTTCGGGCAAAATTATGGCACCCTGGCGTCTCTAAAAACCAAAGTAGTTAAAAGGGACGGAAAATTATTAACATTATAGAACCTTTTATCATCCAATTTTCGAAAAGTTTTACGTTGTAGTATGAAGCTGGCCTTCAATTCCCGCATAATTTTTATTGCATTGAAGGGAATTAATGTCACTGATTTGTGTCGGTAGATTTACTGCCGTGCTAAATAACTCTTGCGAGAAAACAATTCTATCAAATTGGCGTCTCTAAAGCCATAGCAGTTCAAAGGGATGTTATGCTCGTTAAACAGCACATTCACTAATTAACTACCTTAAAAAGGTTGCTTCGTGAACTCCATTCTGGTTGCATATCAGGATATCAATCTTCTATGGCAGGATTGATGAATAAATGTTTTTCATACATCTGAATCTATTTTTCCTGCGTGTATCCCCGGTGAACTATTGGGGTCATCAGTTCGTGTGGCATACCTCACATAGGACGCTGGCTAGGATAAGGAAGGAAGGAATATACAGTAGAAGTGTTGCCTTATTAACAGTTGATATAGCTACTTTTCAGCCGGTAAACACAAAATCATCCCAAATACTGGGACATGCGAAATAAAATAACCTGAAAAATCTACATGCAGGCCTATTTTAAAAATATTTATTATATACGGTATTTTTTAGTTCCGTTTGGGCTGGCTGTGGACCACGTGGTTCTTATCTCTGGCAGCTTTCCTCCTAGCCCAGTATTCTGGCACTGTGAATATCCTTCCGCTCCTGAGTCCATTTCACACCTACTCCTGGACGCACTGCTTTTGCTGTTGGTGACTGGAGAGAGTCTGATGTTCTGACTAAAGTCCTGTATTCATTCCTGCCATAGCTGTTACTGGGGTCAATATACAATTGTTCAAGGTCTTTCCTGACTAGTTTCGACCACTTGGCGTTAGTTGCCTTCCCTCTAGAGACAGTGTTGAAAATTCTGGAGGTGAGCCTCTGATTATCCATTCTCACAATATGACCATAGAAGATCAGCCTCCTCTTCCTCATGGCTGTTGTAATGCTCTCCAATTGTTCATAGAGTTCATTGTTGTGCCTGATTCTATACTTGCCTTCCTCTTTAATAGGGCCCATGATTTTTCGCAGAATCTTCCGGTCCTTCAGCTCCAATTTCCGGAGTTGTCGTTTTCTGACCATATTTAGGCATTATGAGGCATATAGTACTGATGGTCTCACCACAGTACTGTAGTGTCTGAGTTTGAAATTCATTGAGAGGGATTTGGATTTGTACATATTCTTGCATAGGTGGTAGGCTCTCTCCAGTTTGATGCATCTGTCGGTCATGGCCAGGTCTTCATTGATGTTTGGGGTTATCCATCCTCCGAGGTATTTTAAGGTTATATACGGTATATATTTATTTATTTATTTGTTACATAGTTTATAGGGGCAGATGACCTCACTGTTCTTCCCCTTAAAGCAACAATACAGAAACTAGCAAACTACATATTATATGTTACGCCCATATTGGAGCTCTTAAATCAAACTAAATGCATTTAAGTCATTTAAGAACTAACGGGGAATTTGGCTGTCATCATGTTTCTCCTATACCAAAACCTCTTAATTCTAGCTGACCTGGCTTCCCTTTATTTATCAGATATTGATTTTGATGTATACTTCTTACTGTAAGTCGTATATGTTCGTTCTTCAGAATTCATCAGAATATATACACCCTATCTGAAAAGTTCGGTGAATGGGTCTATATTACGAACGGATTGTTGGCTTACCTGAAACAGCCGTTACTATCCATCGAAGTAATTCCCGTGGATGGTTATGCACTTCTTAGAATGGTTGTACAAGTTCTGGCATAGTCTTCCTGAGGGATAGCCTTCAGTTGGGTCGTCACATTACGTTGGATGCCCGAAATGTCCGAAAACATCTGGCCCTTCAGGGCTTTTCGGCAACCCCGGACCCCGATACTCTATACTTTTATGCTTGCCTTCGAGGTCGTACCTCAGGCACCAGGTCTCATCACCCGTGACGATGGTTTTCAGGACCATTCCATTCCTCGGAACATTCACCCTTCTCACTACCACCCGTCGAACAGGTGTGCGCGTTAGGTTGCATAAATTCACCCTTCTCACTGCCGCCCGTCTATCAGGTGTGCAAGGCAGGTTGCATAAATTCACGCTTCTCTCTTTTGAGCATCGCCAGAATATTATTCCATTCTATTGTGACGATTACAGTTATAAGAGTAGCCTTGATAGAGTACACGTTGCCTACCTTTGTTGAGTGTAGTTAGTTTCATAGTAGTAACTGCCCTGTTGTACTATCTTCATCCTAACTTGTTTGTCTAAACTTGAGCGTCTGTCTCCTTTAAGAAAATTGAATTGTATGGTTAGACGCTGGCTATCTGCTGAGTGGCACCTGGGTGCTCGTCAGCAACAATATCGGAGTGTTGTGTTTTACTGTATCCACATCCTACTTCTTCGCCTCTTCCTCCTCCTCCATAATTACCTCCTTCTCCTCCGTTTTCTCTTACTTAAGCTCACCTTTCCTTTCTACTCACTTTGTTCCTCCTAGTCCTCCTCCTTTCCATCTCAGTCTCTCTTCCCTCCGCCTCTTCCTTCCCCTCGTCTTAAACCACTTCCTCCTTCTTCGTCTGCACCTCCTCCTCCTCACACTCATCGTCCTCTGTACTTGCTGGAGGAACATGACATATCAGGAAGCGTTTAACACGGCCTACTCAAAAAGTCGTTCTGAAAATTCTTCACCCAAAAGTGGAAGCCTACATCAGTAACCTATAATAATAATAATAATAATAATAATAATAATATTAATAATAATAATAATAATAATAATAATAATAATAATAATAATAATAATATTGCAGTGCCCAATTCCCATAATCTGCAACAAACCTGCTGTGATAAAATCACCAAATATCTGCCTTTGGCTGAGGAAATACGGCAAATGTGGAGACAGGAAAGTGTAGTGGTTCTGCCCATAGTAATTTCTTCTACCGGCATCATCCCCAAATTATTGGCTCGCAATCTACAAATATTGGGAATACATCCTGGTCTACATATCACCATGCAGAGGGCCGTCATCTTGGAGACCTGTTCCATTGTTCGCTCGTTTCTCAACGTGCCACCTTAAGAGAAGTAGCCATACCGTCTTGCAAACAAGCCGACGATATGTTGATATGTCCCACTTATGTGGTGAAATGAATGTAGAAATAATATTAATAATAATAATAATAATAATAATAATAATGATAATAATATCTTAGTGACATAACGTCTCCTCATAATAGACCAGACATAACTTTAACTGTCAAGAAGAACCAACACACGTACTTGATTGACATAGCTGTCCCGATTGGCCATAATATCCACCATAAATACAGAGAGTAAATTGAGAAATATACTACTCAAGCTACGGAGGTAATGAGAATCTGGAGACAAAAAGAAATATGTCGATTCTTCCCTTCCTCCTAAATCCTCTTCAGTAAATCTAGCCACACTTAATCTTATAGACCCACACTACAGTATTGCACAAAAGTCTACAATTCTGAGGACCTGCAACACCGTTGGGGTATGTTTCAATACACACTAAGATTTGCTTGGACCCTCTTGTGAAAAGGAGACGCGAAAGATAACATTACTGGAAAAAATTAACTGTCAAACATCTATGTTATATAATTTGAAAATGTATGGGCTTCTCAAAGTGTGACTTAACTCAGTTTCTTGTACGTAAAGTCATGTTACCAACAGTAAATAGAGTAAATAAAGACAAAGATTTGCAAGAAGTGGGAATTACAAGCAACGATATCTGGGAACGTGGCCCCCTTAAGCATAAACCAACAGCACACCGATGTTTCCAAGAAAAGCCTAAGCTTCCAACAGGCAAGACGTGGACTGAGGAAAGGAAACGGCAGCATCGAGAACTAATGCGAAAGCTCGATGCAGCAAGAAGCAGTTGAAATGACGTGGTCCTTTGATAACGGAATCAAAAGCAGAAGGGGAAGAAGAATTAGTGAAGCTTTTGTACTTTACCATAAGGGAAATAAAATGTCAGCAACAATATCGCTATAAATGAAATATTGCATATTTTTATTGAAAATTCATTTACAGTAGAGAGAAGATTAATGAAGGAAATGGGAAAGAGAAAAATAAAATGTATTAGACATAACATCAGACACAACACTTTAATCGTTAACATTCTTGAAGGGAAAATACTGGGAAAGAAAGGAAGAGGACGGCCTAGGACGGAGTATTTGGAAGACATCAAGCATAGAATGGAATATGACAATTACATGGAACTGAAACGAACCGCCAACGACAGAAGAGAGTTGTTGCATCGACAGGGAATTAGCCTTTAGAATATTAATGAATAGCTGTAAATATCATTATAAACACTTACATGTTTGTGCTGCTGTCTTCGTATGTGTGTCGCATTTCTCTACCCTCTGATAATATAAACCTTTCCCATTAATCTATATCACAGACTTTTGGTACTGTATATTTCCAATCGTCAGCTTATTTCTGTTCGAAAAAGAATCACAATTCGCAAATGCCATGAAAACAGAGGCCCTTTTCCAGAGTGAATGATATCTTAACTATCGAATTATCTCGACTAAACAAATGACTGTGAACAGCATGAATGAAAGATCTTATGATAAAACAAGATGTTCAGTAAAGAACATATAGCCTACTGTCTCCTAAATGTATGAGTATAGTTATAACTCGTTGTTATTATCAAAGAGTATAATAGAACTATTCTTTGTTGAAGACCTTAGAAACGATTTACCTCTACCAAACGCCACAACCTAGATAAAAACTGCTACCATCATTGAAGAAAGAAAGATAAGAAGCATCTAAAGAATGTTATGGATCTGGAGACATAATCGACCGGACTGGCAGCGTGGCTCAGCGGTAACGTTCTCGCTTGCTGGACCGTATGTTTCAGGTTCGTATCCTGGCGCAGTCAGCTGGCATTTGAGGGTGCACAAATGCGAGGGAGCCGTGTTAGTAGATTTACTGGCACGTTAAAGATCCCCTTCGGGACAAAATTCTGGCACCCCGGCGTCTCTAAAAGCAACAGTAGTTAAAAGGGACGTAAAACCAATAACATTATTATTATTATTATTATTATTATTATTATTATTATTATTATTACATAATCGGCCTGACGCGGGCAACATCCAACTTTGAGTTGAGGCATGTCTTTACACGTCTGGCTGCGTATGACTTTCACAACCCTAATTGAATTAACAAATCTTTCCATGACCCTACAGAGACGTGTGTATACCAACTATGTGGATATTTTCGATTGCTATTTGGCTGAAATAAAAGTATTAATTAATATCCTGAACTAGCACCAACGGTAGAGTTCAGATACTATGTGAAATCGTTTTGTTCTTTACTTCAATTAACATTTTCAAATAACGCACAATAGGCTGTTACAAACGCTTTAAAATAAAAAGTAAAAATGTATCGTATTATCATCTTGTCATTCTTCAAATTCGATGCGCATAGAATGCCAATGGTATAGTAATCAATGGAGCCCCACGTAGACTAGCCGTGACATCTAGTGGTGAAATATCGAACAATATAATCCTAACAGAGCGAGTGCATTCTAGCGGCCAGAAGAAGAAACTTTTCAATAAAATCTGGAAGTTAATAAGTAGGGGGCGTGCAGTTACCTTTTTGGCAGCTAGATGTCTCGAGTAAATCTGCTGGCGAATTATGTTTTAATTAAATATATATTTTACACCATAATATGCACAATATAACGCTTAATTTTAAAACATCTGAGTCATTACAAAACAATAAACATATAACATTTCAAGCAAAAAACCTAGCTCTGATCGGGTTTGAACCATAGGCATTTGAGCGATAGGCTAACGCTCTACCACTGAGCTAATTGTGTCAACGAATATCGTTCTATATAAAATGACTTAGATAGAACTTGTTAGCAAATAATGATTTATACTAAACGATTTCATCACTGGAGTATATTATTTATATATAAAGCATTTCATACAAAGTTTATTTATTTTGTATCAGTACGCTATATTGCATGCAATACTCAAATTAGTGAAATATAAGTCAGGCACAAGATATCCGCTGCCATCTTGTCTTATTACTGAATCGGCTCAGCTTTTTAAAATCACGTCTACACTATAGTATTACAAAATAAACTTTTAATTTCGAACGTGCCTCTTCCTTTAGAACAGTTAAAACGATTCTCGGCTCGATAATCGGAACTGGTGGGTCCCATGATGTGGATTATAAAGTTTGCATAATTCGCACGGCCGCCATCCTGAAATGGTATGGCGGACGACCTTGTAGTTTGATCACAAGACGCATCCTATACGAAGGTATGTTGTTACCAAATTTGGTAGAGATCGGATGATTTGGTTAGTCGTTATTTGATTTTACGTTTTGAACGTTTGAGTGGCCGCCATTCAGTTTTAGTAAAGATGGCGGCGATATAAAACATGACACTGAGGTGTCCTTTGCTAGTGCTACCTTTGTACCAAATTTCGTTCAATTCGCATTCACCGTGTTCGAATTGATAGGGGGGGGACAGACATTCAGAGTACACACACAGACACACAGACTCACACACACACATACACACACACACACAGACTCACACACATACACACACACAGACAGACACACTTTTTTCGCCCTGTGTTGATCTCATAAGTCTACTTTCATTTTTTGCAAAAATCGAAAGTAGGCTAAAAACAACCACAAATTCACTATTATCTGAAATATAGCCGCAACAAGAATTCCTACGAAATCAAAGAACGTTTAGGCACCTCTCCAAATACTCGCCAATACCAGCTGCGTCACTCCAAGAACACTAGTAAAATATTAACAAACGAAGAAGAGAGTTCATAAACTTCCTTTACCGGAAAATGTGTTCAATGAGCGAACAAAGCCAATAGCAAATAAATACAAGAAATTGAAGAATGATAATAATGATCTGACCAGGTACTGTAAATGAAATGGAGCACAAAGCAAAACATATTTGCTGTAAATCAAGGTGTGTGTATATCCCCTGCTTTGGAAATTATGAATAAGGCCATCGCTGGGGCTGAAATGTCTATGCATTAGTTCTTAACTCAACATCTCCCAGTTGAAAACCAAGGAATTAAGTACACAAATGATTCATAATATAAGAACGCGTACAAAAATGTGTATATTATAATTAAATAAGATGTAATGAAACACCAAGCATAAAACATATATACAGAACATTTTCATTTGATACTGTTTTGCCTTTCAGCGTCCAGTCTAGTCTGCAAGCCTCTAATTTCGAACAAGTCACCTCTATGATCCCCTATTAGTAGTTAGCTGTGCGACCTGCTTCTACACCTCTCACTTTGAAATCGTTCAACACTGAATCTAACCATTGCCTCCTACGTCTACCTTTGCTTGTATTGCCCTCTACAGCCGTACTCATTAACCTCTTGGGTAATCTCTCCTCCCGTATTCTCTTCACATAACCCCGCCATCAGAGTCGGCTTATACGAACAGATTCACCTATCTTGCTCATTTCTATCTTAGCCTTATCTCTTCATTACGAGTACCCTCTTGCCATTGCTCCCATCTATTTGTCCCAGCAATCATTCGTGCCACCCTCATATCAGTTACCTCTAGCTTATGTATCAGATATCCAGAATCTACCCAGCTCTCACTTCCAAGCATAAATATGGAACAAAAATAGGCAGGCAAAAGAAAATAGCTGATTCGGAATTCAGACAGCGCTAAATTGATAACTAAATCGAATAAGAATTCCATTACACGGTTGAATAAGCCCTATGTATTGCAACTTCATAGCGTGTATAAGCTTCAGATCCGGTATGTGATGTCGACGAGCATTTGCCTTTGATAATTGCGTACGAAATCTGTCTTTAATAGTTGTATTGCTAGTAAAATTATGCATCCTTAGATTTTTTATGATTAGTTTGCTGGTAATAAGTGGATAGCCAGCCATTCCCTCTGGAGCGCTGACTACAGTCTGGCGTATGAAATTGGAAACTCACTAATTTTCTTGACTTATGTCAGTTTTATGGACATTTTAATTATTTATGGGGGGGGGGGTAAGGGGGGGTATGACGTCGTCCCTTAAAACCTCAATAACTAACTAACTAATTATTTTAAAATTAATTCATAATATTGAATCAATAGTTTCGTAGAACGCACTGTATCCGCACGCTTCTATGAATGCTAATACTTGTATATGTAATTCCGTTATGTTACAAACCGTCTGCAATCAATAGGGAAATAATATACAGGAGGTAATAATAATAATAATAATAATAATAATAATAATAATAACAATTATAAGTGAACACATGAAGGATACTGGGCATAGAGAAAACTCCGCATGAAGAAAAAGAAATTAAGTTATAGCGTGATCCCAAGTGGTCAATTAACTTGTAAGAAACACAAAAGAATAATAAACTTTCCCTCATGGCAGCTGTTTTTGTGGAACTTTTCATAATGCTAATTATTATTTTTATTATTATTATTTATTTTGCGCATGCGCTTACACATTCTCAGATATTTGCTGGAAGGAAGACATTTACCATCCCAGATATACATCATAAGGAGCAAATTCTCGGTGACTGCATTACTTGGTAGATTTATTATCTTCCCCCATTCCTTCAGGCTTGATTAGCCAAGAACAGCCTTACTATGCGACACGCCCAAAGAATGACTGTCTTCTGCATAAGCATAAAAAGGCCTGGGTCTAATTTCAACTCTGTGAGCGATTCCTTTTAGTTGTTGGGAATCACGCTAGTGCTGGAGATGTTAATAGGAACTGTCCTGGCTTGTGCCATGTGCCATTGCTTCCTGATCAGATCTGAAAACTCTTTATACTTTGACAGCTTTTCAACATATTTTGTTACCATGTTGCTACTGTTTGGGATTGCCACATCTATGAAGGTGGTGTGATTCATGAATTTGTTAACAAGAACCAGATCAGGTATGTTGTGCACGGTTGACTGGTCTGTCAATATAGTACAATCCCAGTACAAGGTAAAACGGTCATTTTCGAGTATACTTTCAGGTGCATATTTATAGTACGGCACTTTCTCTTGGCTCAGCAGTTGAAGGTGTATAGCCAGTTTCCGATGTACTATCTTCGCGACAAAATCATGTCTCTTCCTATATACTGTCCCTGCGAAATGGCGACAACCTGAAATAATATGCTGAACAGACTCCGATGTTTGTGAACCGTATCTGCATTGGTCATCTTCCACAGATGATTTCGTGGCTCTGGTAGTCGTAATCTGAAAGAAATGTCGGTTGTTGAGAACCCATTTGGTGAGACTGTCATTGTTGATTCTGAAAATTTAGCTGTAGAAATGCAAACGCCTTTTTCTGAGTGTGTCAGTGATCTTTCAAGCAGTATTATTATTAGGCTATTATTATTATTATTATTATTATTATTATTATTATTATTATTATTATTATTATTATTGATCTTAACACACACTAGTACCGGGTCTGATAACAAAGATGCCCGAAGCCACTAAATAAATCAACAACTACAACAAAGTTATTGGTCAATACATGGTTGTCCCCGATCTAATTGTGGGGGGATTCATTAGCATGTGTACCTCATTATTTGAAGTACTATTATGGTAATAGTAATGTGAGTTACCGGGAATCGAACGGAGCCTCTGGCGCGTGCCACTTGGTACACACATAAAGGGAGCTGAGTGCTCCATAATTAATGCAAATTATCACCTCCGAGGCGCTTGACAAGGATTAGTGTGTGTGCTTGCTGCTAGGGGCGCGCTCGTAGCTAGAGCCGGGAGCTTGGGACACGGCACTGAGGATTAATACCCTGTAAACACTGCATCTTGATATTATCTCATCTCTCTGCTGCCTTAACCCCTTCATGGTTCACTCACGTAATAGTTTACTACAATTAACATCCAACCTTGGCTGATTTAATATAGGCTACCCTTTTCGACTCTCACTTTCGTGCATTTATTGAGACAAATATTCTGCAAATATTATGAAAGTGCAACATTTTGATTTGATGCAAAAACACTATCAATAAAAGGTAGTCTAAATTATATAAAAGGCAATGTGCCAGGAAATCAAAACATTTGAAAATAACTGTCCAAGATGAGTACGTGTTAATTTATTAGGACGAATCCTTTGAAAAGACCGACATTATGATCTCTCACAGCATTTACATTTTCATTTCAAATATTTTTCTCCCGATATTCTCAGACTAGGTTTCTGCTAATTCAAATCCGCACAAATAGTGGATTTTGTTCAAGAAATGGGGGTTTTAGAAAGATCTAATCAGTGGCCTCAGTTGACGCCTCTATGAAAATGAAAATCCACAGCCTGCTTCCAGTCTACCGACCGGGTCAGGAATGGAATGAATGAAGCCCCCATCTATCGGGAGGATATGAACTGTGCCGGCTGCCGTGGCCTGACGCACTCCTCTGGGGCAATGATTAAATGAATGACAGATGAAATGAAATGATAGTGGAGAGTGTTGCTGGAATGAAATTTTGACAGGGAAAACCGGAGCACCCGGAGAAAAACCTGTCTGCCTCCGTTTTGTCCAGCACAGATCTCACATGGAGTGACCGGGATTTGAACCACGGACCCAGCGGTGAGAGGCCGGCGTGCTGCCGCCTAAGCCACGGAGGCTTTGTTGACGCCTCTATACTAACTCTAAATTGAGATTCACTGTGTCAAATTTCACTGATCTCGGATGAATAAGTCGTGGGAAAAGTCATTTTAAAGATTTGAAAATCACATGGCCACCATGTTGTTTTTGTATGCACTGATTTTAATAATCCCCTATCACCAGACAAAATTTCAGTTTTATTGCTGTAATAGTTTCAGAGGTATTGTGAACCGGTGAAATATATCGTACGATTGTCATATTAGATTGTTTTATATGTAGGCCATAAATTATATGCCAGCAGGTAAAGACTATGATGGTGATTCAGTTTACAAACTTTCCTTTTGATCGTTGGATTAGAACACAAGGAAAATAAAAGTGAATTTTAAAATTCCACACACTCGCCATTTTGCAAGTTCTCATAAAAATTAATTAAATTGTATGCCAATATATTACGCCTTCTATAAACATTGCCATGCCAAGTTTCACTGAGCTCGGATGAATAACTTGCGAGAAAAAAAACACATTTAAATACGATATTTAAAGTTCGTGTGGCCGTCATGTTGGCTTGGTGCTTATCAGGTTAATGAATGTTACATAGATGAACCTATATTAATTTCCCGTAGCTGCCATCTTGAGTTAGTCAAAACAGTGGAATTAAATTACATGCCAATATATTCAGCCTTGTATAAAAATTTGCGTTGCCAAGTTTCACTTGACTCGAATAATGAATCGAGAAAGAAGTTCATCTAAATATTAGAATTTTACTTGGCCACCAAGTTGGTTTTGTGCTTATGAGGTTTTTGAAAGTAATGTAGTAATGTAGAATTCTCTGTCACCAAACAACAAAATGTCATGTTAATGGCAGTAACAGTTTCGGAGATGTTGAATGCCGGTGAAATATTTCGCGCAGCCACCATAATGTATTGGTGAATCTTGTTAAGATTTGAAAGGCACGGTCGAGGTCAGTCAAAGCTGTAGTACGATTCAATCTAGTTTCATTAAAATTGCTCTTGACGTTTAGACTTCATACATACACACACACAGACAAAGGGTGATCTCAAAAGCCTACACTTCGTATGATGTAGTCTAACTACAGTAGACAGTGTGGTGAGTGGTTATCGTGTCGGACTACCAACCCCAAGCTTGCAGGTTCGCTCCTGGCCGTGGTAATTTTTTTGAAAGGCGACAAAAATCACGGCACGCATGCCATACGTTGTTGGCATGTTAAGGAAGCCATTTGAATTCAGTAGGCCGTGTTCATAATGTCAAAATTAATATCGGAATTCACCGCCAACTCTACTAGAAAGCGCTATAGTGCCAAGGAACTTAGATATTTTACCTCCTTGGCATTCATAGAGCTCCAAGGAACGACAAAATTCGACATGCAAGCTGCCCTCTGGGCGCGAATAACAAACCGGCACCGAGGCCATACGATATTATTATTAACTAGACTATAAATGAGATTAAGTACAATACACACTATAACTAAGAAATAGGTTTTCCTTACTTATATACAATTGAAATAATAATACAGCAATTCAAATAAATAATGCTTAAGTTATGTTTATCATATTTTAGCTGGAAGAAGACAAATGAACACGAATACCTACTACTAAGACATTAAATGCTTGGTTAACCTCGTTGCATAGCAAATTTTGAGAAATCTCACCGGTATGTGGATTTTCTTATCATTCTGTTATAAAATGCTGCTTGTATGGAAGGATGCTGGAAATGTGTTTTATCTGGCAACAGTGATTCTTCGTGACTTGCGGTAGCTTTGAACTCCATTGAGTGATATTGTTGAGTGCGGAGACGGCGCGGACGTGATCATCTTCACACTATCTCGTGTGGCGGTAGAGTGCTCAAGAAGCGCTCAGAGAGAGAGCCGTGTTTGTGTTGCATGTGAAAGGAGATACAGTATCATAGTGCATAGGATTGTCAGTCTCGGAGTCTGCAGCCAAGGGGAGCTGTTAAGTGACAATGTACAGCCCAATGTTATATCCTTGAGATAGAGGAAATTAAATGTCATTAAGCTACGTGTGTACAGTATTTAAGGCCGATGAGGCTTAATTTCCTAATTGTACCCTGCAGCGTAGCCAGATGTGTTAAGTCATGCACCACGACTCCAAGGAGCAGCTGAAAGTGTGAATATCGAAGGTTTGAGTTTGGGCGGCGCAAGCAACGGTCGTCCTGAGTATTCTTTTTAGCCTATTTTAAGTCCTAGGGTCTCAATTCTAGACCGTAGTCTATGAACAATAACAGCTTCACACACTATTACAGACACCACAGAAGCACAGGTTATCATCAAAATTCAACACACAGGCAAGTACTTGGAGGATGACCGAGATAACGCATGTCCTAAGACGATTTTACAATAAGCTCATTTTGGCATCGTATACAATAATTACCCAAACTAACCCAACAAAGAGCTATTAATACACTGTGGCCAGCACCTGTTCAACGGATGTACCTAGAGAGTTGAACTTTTAATCAATCTCGGTTTAGCTCGGGTGAACAACCCCCACTTCGAGAATTCCTGTCACTGGAAATGTTTATATTTCATACTTGAAGAATAGGCAATAAACAGAAGTTGTATTCTATAGATATAAATGGCAAGTGAAATGTAATCCATGTGCTGCCGTAGTTACTGCCGAAAAATTATATATTAGTTATAACTTTCAGAGTGTCAACACAAATTTGCTGAAGAATGGGTGGGTACAATGTATATTCATTCATTCATTCGTTTATTTGCAATTGGGGGTGTGTCCCCCGGTGGCAAATTAGATATACATAACAAATAAATAATTGTACATAACAATTCACTAACAATTAAACTGGAGTATTTACACCAATAGTCAGTCTTTTCTTAAACACACCTATATGTTTGGGAAAAGGCTTTAAGACTGCGGCAGGTAGAGAGTTCCAATTATCAATGGCACGGTTCACGAAAGAATATTTACCATAATTTGTTCGCTGTGGTCGTCCCTTAGCTTTGAAAGGATGATCGCTCCTACCCATGTAAGTAGGCTTTTCCATACGTTTGCTAAGCTCACCCCATGCTGGTTGATTTGTATACGTGTTGTACATAGCGCAGAGTCTAGATTTCATCCTCCTAGCCTCAAGTGATTCCCACCCAAGTTTCCTTATCATTCGGCTCACACTGCTCCTGGGATTAAAGTCACTGAGCACAAATCTAGCGGCCTTTCTTTGTACCATTTCCAACTCATTTATGAGCCCTACTTGATATGGATCCCAAACCGCCGAGGCGTATTCCAGAATAGGTCTTTCAAGTGACAAATATCCAAATTCTTTAGCAGAAGTACTACTTCCTTTCAATATCCTCATTACAAAGTGCAGGGATTTGTAAGCTTTAGAAACTACACATCCTATATGACTACTCCATTTCATATCATTTCTTACGTGAACGCCCAAATATTTGCAAGAATCTTCTTCTACAAGTATTTCCGAGCCAATGTTATATTGAAAATCTTGCCTTCGCACTTTCCCTATTTTTATTAGACTACATTTTCTTGTGTTTATTTTCATTTTATTTTCAATCGCCCACTTATAGACCAGGTTCAGGTCATCTTGAAGTACTGCATTGTCTTGTGAGTCATGTATCTTTCGATATATTACACAATCATCCGCAAACAATCGACAGTCACTACGCATCCCATTTGGTAAGTCATTTATAAACGCCAAAAATAACAAAGTTCCGATTACGCTGCCCTGAGGGCTACTATAACTTAATAACTACGTAAACACCCCTGGAAAAATAATTATTTGTATTAATTATTATCACTAATAATAATGGGTTAATTTAGGATTAACAATAACAACACCAAAGCTTTAAAACAAAATAACTCTATATAACAAGATTGAAACTGGGAATCGAAACATCAACATCAACTTGACTCATTATACTAGGTATAATAAGACCACAAACTTAACCTCAACCCTACTGATCAGGTTCTGATGATGACCACTTGACGGTCGAGAAGCGTAACCCTAAATTACTCCATTATTAATAACATTAATTAATAAGTACGTGTAAATGTTCCTTTCTGGAGTGTTTATTTACTTATTAAGTTAAATTTTATGTATTGTACTGTACCCCGACCCAATCATTGGGCTAATTCGCGTTCACTGACTGAAGAGTTACTGTACAGTACAACTAACCGTTTGTACAGTCAACACTGGAAAATATGGCTTCAAAACCTTTTACGAAAAATATATATCATTTTCACAGAGCTAGGACAGCTCTATGTGTCTCGCAAACGGTGCCTCGTATGCCCTTAGAACATCATTTAAATCACATGTTTTTGTTACTCACTCCGTTTGGTCTCTGTCTGTCTGTTACTCTCTCAACAACGTACTTTTTATACCTGGAAAGACATTGCCGTTTCTATACAGAGTCCGCCAGAAAAATGTATACACTCTTTGTCAGACGATATCGGGATATGGACATTGTCAACTGTTATTATTGTTTTAAAATGATGTAGTATGGTCTTTCGCTCAACAGATGTCGGTACTTAGGCCTACATCACGATAGTGGGAAAACGAAATGGCTGGAGCACGCTTGACGTTCGAGCAGCGAAAGTACATTCTGAAGTGTTTTATCACGTTTGGTAATGCCGTTGAAGTGCAACGTCAGTGGAGGAGGGAGTTAGAAACAGAACCCCCAACACGCCTAACAATTACGTGCATTACTGGGAAGTTTGAGACGCATGGAACGATTTGTGTTATTCACAAAGGAAGATCGGGTAGTAGTCCTGCTTTGACCTTGATATTTCCTGCGCCTTGTCCCGCACCACCAACACAGCACCAGGTCCCGACTCCATTCGTTATCGTCATCTTAAGGAGGCCCCTCCCATTCTTCTCCCCGCACTCACCCGCCTCTATAACTTTCTTCTTCGTTCCGGCTTCTATCCCACCCAGTGGCGCCGCGCCACGATGCTTCTCTTCCCTAAACCCGGAAAACCACTTTCCTCCCCTAGTTCTTATCGCCCCATCTGCCTGACCGCCGTCCTTTCCAAGACCTTCGAAAAAATCCTTACCAAGCGCCTCCACCGCCACCTTCTTCGCCATCACCTCCTCCCCCTTTCCCAATGCGGCTTCCGCCCTCACCTATCCGCACAAGACCAACTCCTTCGCCTCTCCACTCTCGTCGCCGACAACTTCAATCGTCCCGCTCCCACCCTTCTCATAGCCTTCGATTTTCAAAATGCCTTCGACACGGTATGGCACGACGCTCTCGTCCTGAAGCTCCACTACTTCAATCTTCCCCACAGTTACATCCGATTCGTCAACTCCTTCCTTAGACACCGCACAGCCAAAATCACCATCAATAACCTCTTTTCCCGACCCATCCCCTTCGAACAAGGCGTCCCCCAGGGCTCCGTCCTTTCCCCACTTCTCTACGTCCTCTTTGTGGCAGATATCCCTCAACCGCCCTCCCCCCTCCAGCTTCTACAGTTTGCGGACGACACCGCCATAGTGGCTCCCTTCGCCAGCGTCCAGCACATCACAGGACACACTCAGCCGTACCTTGAGCGCTTCACAGCATGGTGTGACAGGTGGCACCTCAGCCTTAATGGTGACAAAACACAAACCATTCTGTTTCGCCCTCGCCGACGGGCAACAAGCGTTACACGCAATCCGGATAACCTCCGGCTCTATCTCCGCGATCGCCGCCTCATCCCCACCCCCACCGTACGCTACCTGGGCTTGCTATTTGACCAGCATTTTACCTTTCGTCCGCACTTTAAAGCGAGGCTGCCAGCAGCTCGCAAGCGCGCACACCTCCTTCGCCGCCTGGCAGGCACGTCATGGGGCCTCAACACCAAGACCCTCATCCATACCTACAAGGCACTAATCCGCACCTTCATTATATATGGGCATCCCGCCTGGGCTGGCTTCCCAGAGCGTCCCCTAACGCCATATCTCCAACTCGAGCGTCGCCTGGTCCGAGTGGCCATGCGCCTTCCCTTCACCTTTCGGACCGCGGATCTCATCGACTGCATGCCCCTGCCACCTCTTACCACCTACGTCGAGATTCTTCAACGACGCTACGTCCTGAGGGCACACACCACACAAAATCCTGTCGTCAGCCCCTTGTTGACACGACCTCTCCGCACGCCCCTGCGCACCAAGTTGGGCGTTTATACCCTCAAGGGGCTCCTCCCGGCACCGGACTAAACCCCGTCAACCGATGAGGTCACCTACAGCCTTCAGAACCCCCTGAAAAAATCCACATCCTGCTTCCAGTCTCCGACCGGGTCAGGAATGGAATGAATGAAGCCCCTATCTAGCGGCGAGGATATGAACTGTGCCGGCTGCCGAGGCCTGACGCACTCCTCTACTTATCCATAATCAATAAATTTCATCTTAAGTAGCAACCAATGGTTCTAGTAGCCACCAATGGCTCTGGCTCTCACACACGGTTCAACACCTGCAAATGGCTTACATTATGTGGTTACATTATCCGACTTACAGTTCACAGCATTCGCATCCATCCCAACCACCTCCACAACCACCATCCGCCATAATAAGATTTTTCATCCACCATTTACGTCTCCCGCAATGGTCTACCCCATTCACCCCTCATACGCCAAACTGTCACCCTGTCACCATCATCTTACAATAATTCATTCACCTCATCAGCCTACTACCCCCTAAATTCGTTAGTACAACCGTCCCAGCAGATCTGCTATGGGTCCGTTTGTTTCTTTATTTCTTTTCTTTCTATCTTTCTTCTTTCTTTCCTTCTTCTTTCTATCAGTTTCTCTCTCTCTCTTTCCCTTTACGGCACCACTCTTCTTCTGAACCCCACACGACTCACCCACTATTTCCATCTCACCACTTACATTCATTAAAAAAAAAACACATCCTGATTCACTTCATTCACTTCATGCGCTTGCTACATCACATCTCATTCATTCGCCGCACTTCCCATATCACCAGTTGTTTAGGAACAAGTGTTAAACGGTTCGCCAAGCCTCGCCTTGCCTGTGGCAGAATCCCGTTCTTTCCACTGGTCGGGAGGGGTGGGCTTGCTACCTGCCTCACCCGCTCCCCAAGTACCGTACATTCTTTCGACAGTGCCACTATTGTGCTCAAACAAGTCACCACGGTGTGATAGGTGCTGCAGACCTGCTGCTATGCAAACTCGGAAGACTATATCGAACGAGTGACAGTGTATTAATGTATCAACATGTATTGTATATAACTGTGTAATATAATATAATTAGTATCAATGTTCCACAGAAGTCCAGTGATTTGAAATCCCAGCACTATAAATTACAGTCCACCAGAGTATATTCTTCGCATTTATTATCAAACTTCCTTCATGGTCCTACCGGCCGGATTTCTGTGGAACAACGGACGTGTGTTATAGTTCGTGCATCATTTCATATCGATGCCTCGCGTTGTGCATTGCTACGGTAGCCTCAACGCGAAGTATGAGCGGTAATCGTGTGTTTCTTCTATGATTCGTATTAACTACAGCGCGCAGTGGTGCATATTGAACCTCGAGACATTACACATGGAAGGAATTCAACTTTAAGCAGCTTCGGTAAGTACATACTCATTTCTGGTTACCTGTATTCCTGTATGCTATTCCCATTATGGATCCTAAATTGAAAGCACTTCTCGTAAAGACTAGGGGCCTCGCAAAGGCAAATATTACTCGTTTACATAACTTCGTCAAGAGTTTCCAACCAGGGTCAAGTATAAACGCAATAAGGGCAAGGTTAGACGATCTACCAAAATTAAGGCAGAAGTATGAAGACGCGCAGGAGAGATTAGAATTAGAAGACGAATCCGAGGACCACAGTGAAGATAGGAATACTTTTGAGACTATGTATTATGATCTCGTTGATAAAATGACCACGTTAATTGAAGATAGCGTAGAGTTACGGTCAAAACAGAACAATCCTTCGAGTACTAAAAGTGATGGTCAGTCTAGTTCCGGCAAGAGAGAGCTGACACTTCCTACAATTAAACTACCTTCCTTCGGGGGACAGGTCACTGAATTCCGTCATTTTTGTGACACATTTACTAGCCTGGTAATAAACAATCAAGCAATTGACGATATACAACGATACCACTATTTGTTATCTTCATTAACGGGCGAAGCACATGGCCAGATTAAGAACCTTCCCATAACAGGTCCTAATTTTAAAATTGCTTGGCAAACTGTCTGTCTGAGATACAATAATCCTAGATTAATTGCCACAGCACACATCAACAACTTGCTGAACCTTCCACGTGTACATAATGAATCACCCACAGAGTTACGAGCACTTCTAAATCAGGTATCAAGTAACTTAAATGCACTTGAAGCACTTGAACTTGAAATCCCTCTTCACGAAATCCTTCTAGCGCAATTAATTCTTGAAAAGACTGATGACGTCAGCAGAAAACAGTGGGAGCTGACGTCATCAAATTCACAATTCCCAAGACTGGAAGTGCTAAGTAAATTTTTAGAGGACAGATGTCAAGCCCTAGAATTAATCAATGGTAACCGAATTCCTACCCCAGTTGTCAATTCTACCACTCAAAACATCACTAGAAAGAAGCTCACGAACCAAGTCAGACAAGTGTATGTTTCAAGTAACAATAATTGTTTATTTTGTACTGGCATGCACCCTCTTTATAAATGTAAAGACTTTTCCAGTGTTAGTGTTGCACAACGAACAGAATTTGTCAAACAGCATAAAATGTGTACAAATTGTTTGAGACATGGTCACATTGTTGGTGATTGTTCTTCAGGTTCTTGCTATTCTTGTGGTTTGAAGCATCACACACTACTTCACCGCAACCGAGGAACTGGTCGTTCTCCTACCCCACGGCCGCCTGATAACACGCATGATAGGCAACAGGCAAGACCCAACAACTCTATTGTTACGCAACAACGTGCCGACACAGCGTCCTATTGCTCACTGAAAATTAAACCGCATACTCATATATTGCTCTCGACTGCATTAGTAAAAGTGCGTGATGGGGAGGGCCAACTTCAGACTTGCCGAGTCCTACTAGACTCGGGCAGTCAAGCACACTTCATCACGACTGCCTGCACACAACGACTGAACTTAAAGAAGGTACGGAATAGAATTCCAATCCAGGGTATAAGTAGTATCGACGCAGAGTCGCATCATAGTGCAAACATAGAGGTGCATTCCATTACTAGCAACTATCAAGTAGTCATTAATTGTGCTGTATTGTCACGAATTTCAGCTGAATTGCCAGGATCATACATTAACTATCAAGACTGGCAAATTCCCGAAGAACTGACCTTAGCTGACCCCAGCTTCAACCAACCAGGTCAGATTGATATGTTAATCGGGGCAGAGATATTTTTTGATCTTCTTAGGCCTGAAAGACGCACGAGGAGCGGACCCTATCCAGTTCTTCAAAACACGGAATTCGGTTGGATTGTAGCGGGACAGTTTCAAATGGATAAGGCGAGCGGTCCGGGTTCACCACCTGTACAGTCGTTCTTCACTATGAATGACTATTCACTCGACCAGCAACTTCAACGATTCTGGGAATTAGAAGAGATCACTCAACCAATCAAATCGAATGATGAAATCGAGTGTGAAAGGCATTTTGTTGACACAGTCAGGCGGGATGCAGAAGGTAGATTCACGGTACGACTCCCACTCTGTGGAAAACCATCAGAACTTGGAAACTCACTAACAATGGCTACGTCACGGTTTCACAATCTCGAAAGACGCCTTGAAAGAAACCCTCAGTTGAAGGGGGATTACGTCAGCTTTTTAGAAGAGTACGAGACTCTAGGGCATATGGAGCCTATAACCACGGCGTCTGATGAGGAGGAACAGAGCTACTTCATGCCCCATCATCCAGTGTTCAAGGAGTCGAGTTCAACTACAAAGACCAGGGTTGTATTCGATGCCTCTGCCAGTACTACCACCGGACGGTCACTCAATGATATCCTCAGGGTTGGTCCGACAATCCAGCAAGATATCTGCTCCATTATCACCAGATTTCGCACTCACCAAATATGCTTTACGGCAGACATTCGACAGATGTACCGGCAGATAAGGGTTGATAGTCATGACCGCAGACTTCAGAGAATCGTGTGGCGATCATCCCCAGAATATCCTGTAAAACATTACCAGCTCAACACCGTCACCTACGGCACAGCGTCAGCACCCTTCCTCGCCACCAGATGCCTCCAACAGCTCGCTATGGAAGAATCAGACAGCTTTCCTGAAGCAGCGAAGATTTTACAGAGAGACTTCTACATTGATGACTGTATGTCTGGAAGTGCGACCGTCGAGGACGCGTTCGACACTCAAAATCAACTCATCAACCTTCTACAAACTGGAGGGTTCCAGCTACGAAAATGGTGTTCGAATCATCCCCGACTACTTGAAGCAGTTCCTTCGGAGTGGCGAGAAACCCAGCTACCACTTCAACTAGATAATGGGGAAAACATTAAGACATTAGGCTTGCTTTGGCATCCTGCTAGTGACCAACTGCAAATCGTAAACGGCAACTTACAACTACGCAACCCAGTAACAAAACGGAAGGTACTATCAACCATAGCTTCAATCTACGACCCACTTGGGCTAGCGAGTCCAATCATCATCTCCTGCAAGTTCTTCTTACAGCAACTGTGGCAGCTACGTCTAGGGTGGGATGAAATTTTACCACCAGAGCTACTTCATCGTTGGCAGAAGTTGTGCGGCGAACTTCCACTTCTCAACCAAATTCGGATCGACAGACTTGTATTGGCAAGGGGAACTCCGTTGAACATACAACTGCATGGCTTTTCGTATGCATCTGAGAAGGGATATGGTTGTTGCATTTATCTTAGATCTGAAACTCAAGATGGAGACTGCGTTACGAAACTGTTGAGTGCTAAATCCAGAGTTGCACCATTGAAGCGCGTTTCTCTACCCCGCCTAGAGTTGTGTGGAGCCCTACTTTTATCTCGGCTGATTAAGAAGGTCAACTCAATCCTAAACCTGAATGTCACTAGCGTTCATCTCTGGACAGATTCCACAATAGTTCTTGCTTGGATTGCAGCGTCTCCCAACCGCTGGAAGACGTTCATTGCCAATCGAGTTGCGGAAATTCAGCAAACCACATCGATTAGGGACTGGAAACACGTTGCCTCAGCTGATAACCCTGCTGACATGATTTCTCGGGGGGTGACTCCAGAAACTCTCATTTCCAACACCATGTGGTGGAACGGACCGTCGTGGCTTATGAAGCATTCGGCATCCTGGCCTACATCAGCCCCTTTATTAATATCTCAGGACGTCCCAGAACAGAAAAAACCTGTTGTTAGCCTGATAGCAGCTCAACCTCAAGATGATTTCATGAAGCGATTCTCCAAGTTAACGCGTCTCACGAGGGTAACGGCATATTGTATCAGATTTGCCGCAAATGCCAGACATCCACGCAATCAAAGAAAAACGGGTGAGTTGGAGTTCGAAGAACTGCGTGTTGCATTACATGCATGCATCAAAATAGCCCAAGCTTCAGAATATGGTCCAGAAATTAACGATCTTCGGATGACAAGGGCCATTAGTAAAGGAAGCAAGTTACTACCTCTGAATCCTTTCCTCTGTGACCAAAAACTCCTTCGAGTAGGTGGTCGACTACAACAATCTGATCTTCCGTTTAACCAGAAACATCAGATAATTTTACCGCCAAGGCATCACCTAACTAAACTGATCATTGAAAATGAACATCTACGCCTGCTTCATGCTGGATGTCAACTACTACTGTCGTCGCTACGTGAGCAGTACTGGATACCTAATGGCAAGAGTACGATTCGTCACATCATTCATTTTTGTATTATCTGCCAAAAACTTAAGGCATAAAACGCTGAACAACTAATGGGTCAACTGCCGAATTACAGAGTAACTCCAGTCAATCCATTTATACACTGCGGAATCGACTACGCGGGACCATTCTACATAAAGGCAGGCTCTCGCAAAACCAGATCCAAAATCAAGTGTTATGTAGCACTCTTCGTATGCCTTTCTACTAGGGCAGTGCATCTAGAGATTGTAAGCAGTATGACTACCCAGGCCTTCATTGCTTCTCTAAGGCGTTTCATATCCCGTAGAGGCAGGCCAGCCCATGTGTTTTCTGATAACGGCAGAAATTTCGTTGGAGCCAATAGGGAACTGGAGGAGATAAGAAGATTGTTCAACGAGGGACAGCATCAACGTGATCTATCAACCTTTGCAAGCAGTGAAGGAATTCAGTGGCATTTTATTCCTCCTCAAGCTCCGCACTTTGGAGGAATATGGGAGGCAGGTGTCAAATCTTTTAAACACCATCTTCGGCGAGTGATGAGCACCGCATACCTTACCTTCGAGGAATTGTCCACACTCACAACCCAGATCGAAGGATGTCTCAATTCGAGGCCTCTAGTCCCGGCATCCGATGATCCCGATGACCTAGTTGTCCTTACCCCTAGTCACTTTCTCATTGGCCGACCAATCACTGCACTACCCCAACCAGATCTGAGTAATGTGCGTGTAAGCTTGCTTTCCAGATGGCAGCAAATCCAAAGACAGTTCCAAGGATTCTGGAAGGCGTGGTCAACCGACTACTTGTCCCATCTACAACAGAGAGGAAAATGGAAGAAGGAAGGGCGCAACGTCCAGGCAGGCACGCTGGTGATCGTGAAAGAAGACAAACTTCCCCCACTGTGCTGGAAGCTTGCAGTGGTTGATCAGGTCCACTCTGGAGCTGATGGGCTCGTACGTGTTGCCACTATACGTACCTCTTCCGGTACATTCAAGAGACCCATTACAAAACTTTGCCCACTTCCCATGCCAGACAACGGCATTTGTGAAGGTGGTGTTTTGACTGACTAACTAACTATGTTCATTGCTTTGTGTTCGTTTGTTTGTTGGTGTTATATTTCAGGTGACTGTTTCTGGAAAAAAGTGTTAAACTCTTTTTTGGCGGGCGGCATGTTTAGGAACAAGTGTTAAACGGTTCGCCAAGCCTCGCCTTGCCTGTGGCAGAATCCCGTTCTTTCCACTGGTCGGGAGGGGTGGGCTTGCTACCTGCCTCACCCGCTCCCCAAGTACCGTACATTCTTTCGACAGTGCCACTATTGTGCTCAAACAAGTCACCACGGTGTGATAGGTGCTGCAGACCTGCTGCTATGCAAACTCGGAAGACTATATCGAACGAGTGACAGTGTATTAATGTATCAACATGTATTGTATATAACTGTGTAATATAATATAATTAGTATCAATGTTCCACAGAAGTCCAGTGATTTGAAATCCCAGCACTATAAATTACAGTCCACCAGAGTATATTCTTCGCATTTATTATCAAACTTCCTTCACCAGTTATACTATCCCTTTTCTTTTCTCTTCTTCTTTTTCACTTATTCTTTCTCTTTCTTAAGGTATTATCATTCTCCTCTTCATCTCAGCGAACGTACTTATCTACTCCATCGTCATCGACAACATCCATTTCATATTAAAAAAAAAAACACTATATATATCTTCAGCTCCAAGCCCACTCTTCACCATCACCATTACTTTATCTCCTCCACGACCTTATGATCTGGACGTCATTGCAGCCCCTTATCCACCACACTTAGTCTCTTCAACACCAAACGCACTTCTCTAACCACCGAACAATATAAGTTACACCGTCTGCTTTTGGCGGTTGCAGCAGTAATTCCATGTTTTCTTTGTTGGTCATAAATATCCGACCTTTTAAACACTACCCATGTCAAACCACACAATCCCCCTTCTCCGCCTTCTTCCCCAACCTAGCATCTACTTCTCCCTTCTCCACAGCGCCCCATCGCCCAAGCCCATCTTCAAATTCCACCGCATTGCCCCAAACCTAAATTCAAACACACTTACATCCAAATCCTAACACCAAACCCACCCATCCCCAAAATTTCACCCCTCCCCAAAACCTTAATTCCCTGGGCCGAAGAGACGGCGAAACCGTCTAAGGGGGCCCGCCGCCGCAGAGGCAATAGCCATGCGGCGGAATGAAACAACTGCATAATAATAATAATAATATTAGTCCTGCTTTGTCGGCTCACGTGTTGGATATGTTTGCTAATTCTCCACAGAAGTCTGCTACGCAATGTGCGCGGGAAGTGGGGATTAGCAGTACAAGTATACGACGGATTTTGAAAACAGCTAAGTGGAAAGTTTACATCCTACGATTACTGCATGCGCTTAATGAGGATGATGCCGATCGTCGAATGCAATTTTGCGAATGGTATCAGGAAATGGTCACCCAAGAAAACAATTTCTGACGAAGTTAGTGTGGTCTGATGAAGCCCAGTTTAAACTTAATGGAACAGTGTCTACTGCGCTCCGGAAAAACCGCATGTTCATGTGGACAAGGCGGTCAATCTACCAGGGGTTAATGTCTGGTGTGGACTGTCGTCGAGGGGCTTACTAGGACCCTTTTTCTTTGATGGTACTGTCACTGGAGCAGTGTGCTTGGGAATGTTACGCACATTCATTTTATCAGCTGTACTGTACGTGCGCTTTATGGAGCCGATGATGAAGTCTTCTACCAACAGGACGGGGCGCCACCACACTACCATGTAGCAGTAAGAGCTTTCCTGGATGACAATTTGCCGGGACATTGGATTGGACGGAGAGGGCCCATTGAGTTCCCCCCACGGTCGCCAGATCTTACCCCTATGGACTTTTAATTGTGGGGAACTGTGAAAAATCAAGTCTATCGACGTAAGCCGCGCACGCTGGAGGCCCTTCGCCAGGAGATTACAGCGGCATGTGCAGCGGTCCCCATTCAAACATTGACGGACGTCCTTGCAGCGACCGCTCGTCGTTCTGCTATGTGTCTGGCAGCCAACGGTGAACATTTTGAACATCTCATGTAACCATATGTTTAACTGAAGACAGTACTACGTGTGTAATCAAAATTTATATGTAAAAGAAACACAAAATAAATAGTTTTTGTTCCGTAAAGAGTGTATACATTTTTCTGGCGGACTCTGTAAATTTCACCATCTCAAGTTGGTGGGAAAAGTAACAGGCGCTCCCATGTCTTACCCGCCGAACATGTTTCCCTAGTGGGTTGCATATTCAACCCATGACTCCGCTTTTCAAAGTAACGCTAAAGGCGAGCAAAATACAATATACATTTTTAATCTTACGAGCTAAAGGTAACTAGCTAGTTGTATTATAATTCTGTATATCCATGCTTGAACCATAATTGCCTGGAGCTAACATGCACATGGCTGCTGAGCTCTGAATGCATCGTTATTGTGTTGATTGCCGGGAGTAATGTGAAGTGCTTTGAAACCCTACATATCAGCCCTTCCGAGCTTCACCCTAACTACAGGATGGTCTTCATGCAGCCGACACATTACACGAGTCTATTTAACACGAACCTACCATACTAATTAGACTGCAACATTGGAGAAAAAACACACGGTGAATAGTGTAAATTACACGAAAAGTTTCAGGCACTTACAAACACATAGATCAAATTATTCTGCGCTTTTCCCCCCAGGAGCTCACATCTATGAGACGTGGGTTGGTGACCACGGGACCCCAGCTGAATCCGACATTGCTTCCACTTACTTGTGCCGGGGTCCTCTCTGTCTTCTTTCCTGTCGATCTCCCTTGGTCAACTCTTGTTCTCTTCCCACCCCGACGGTATTAGGGTATCCGAGGCCTAGGGAGTCTTTCTCTTTCCCGCCTTTCTTGCTACTCTCCTTCTGCGAGGGGTCAGCCTTATTTTCCTTTCCTGAAAGTGGTTGTCCGTGGTTTCCCACTTCTACTCCAGGCAAATGCCTAACTTAAGGCCATGGCCGGAGTCTCAATGCGCATAGAAGACAGTTTTTTTTAGCGTATGGCTTTTAGTGCCGGGAGTGTCTGAGGACATGTTCGGCTCGCCAGTTTTGTAGCTGCTTCGAGACGGACACCCAATGGGTGAGCTACAAGTACCGTTGGGGAGGAAAGTTGGAAGGGAAGGGCGAGGAGTTGGAAGGTAGCGGCTGTGGCCTATAGTGAGGGACCAACCCCGGCATTTGCCTGGAAGGAAGATGGGAAACCACAGAAGACCATCTTCAAGGTTGCCGGCGGGGGGATTCGAACCTCCTCGCCTCCCGGATGTGAGCGACTGATATTAGTCATGCCGTAACCACCACGGCTAACCAGCCCGGTATAGAAGACAGTGAATTCTAATAAGTAAATTCAGTTTGAATTCTACTCTTCTGGATCCTAGAAGTGGTATTCCTTGGTTTCCAACCTCAATTCCTGGTAATTATTTCGATAGTACCAAACATGCAGGCCTAGGCTACCTCCTTCTAACTCCTAACTCACATTTCAAATACACACACCAGAATTGGCACCACAATACAACAGGTTATCCGACCTATTTCACAATCATGGAGCTGATGACATTGATGTTCCAAGACCGTAATTGAAGCCATCACAACATAATGAAATGAAAATTCACTGCCTGCTCCCAGTCACCCGACCGAGTCAGGGAATGGAATAAATGATGCCCCCATCTAGCGGCGATGATATGAACTGTGCCGGCTGCCGTAGCTTGTCGCACTCCCCTGGGGCAATAATTATATGAATGACAGAGGAAATTAAATAACAGTGGAGAGTGTTTCTGGAATGAAATCTGTGACTGGAAAAACCGGAATACCCGAAGAAAAACCTGTCTGCCTCCGCTTTGTTCAGCACAAATCTCACATGGAGTGACCGGGATCTGAACCACGGACCCAGCGGTGAGAGGCTGGCGTGCTGCCGCCCAAGCCACGGAGGCTCATGTTAACATACAGTAATAATATGCCATATTGAAAGAAAATTATTAAGTGACCTGCTACTTTGCGAACTTGGCAAGAAATTGTTGAAGTATTAGAAGCTATTTTTCAGTGGCGCCTAGTTCTATTTTAGAAAGCTTTTCAGTCGGTCAACACAAATGCCATCCAATTAAGTATACCCCCTCGTTTTTGTGCATTAAAGCGTGTCATTTTGTGAAAAATATCTCATGTAATATTTCTTTCAGGTTAGGTTGTTTTAAATACTTGCTTTCCCGCCAAATATAATTGGGCCCAATTTGTGTCTGTAATAAAGGGAATAAAAGGAATTGTTGTGATCACTCGTTTTCCATGCGAATTATGTTTTCCTTAATCCAATGTGGACAGTGCAATTCAATAGCTTCCCTTTTTTTGTTTCAGGTAACTTCTGTCACTTACTCCTCGTCTGTTGTGCTATGAAGTGCTCAAGAATAGTTTTTACTCCTGCATACGGTAAGAATACTTAAAATCCTTTAAAAATTAAATTACCTGGACAATGCAATAGACTTGGCATGAAATTCTTCTATTGTGTAATTAATATCACGTCTTAAAATAGGTGACCAAAAGGATATTCATTTACATTGCCCAGTTGAAGTCCATCGCAAAATGGGTTGGAGAAACCAGAAAGAATATCCAAGAAGTTGGAATTGATCCAGGGGATGTACCAAACAGAACAGAGTTTTCGAGGGAAGGTTGATAAATTCAAAGGGATTCAGGTAAAGCATAGCTCAAAACCAAGGACATCTGTTGTGAATTCAGAAGAAATCCTGGGAGGGGAAAAAGAGATTGGCAGGCCTGCCGATTGTTTACAGTGGTCCACAGTATGACCAAGATGAAAATCACGGCTGAGATATCCCTGAACAATTGCTACTTCTCGTCGCATCAGATTACTATGAGTTGTTGTTGTTCTTTCATTTGAGAAGCTTGGACATCGTGGTCATTAAGCTTCGTGTATTGTTTGGGCCTGATCGTTTTGGTCTGATAACCTGTGTTATTGTGACGGCTGTATTAGTGTGTGTATTTGTAATTTAAGTGACGATTGGGAAGAAGGTGGTCGTGGCCTTAACTTAGGAAACATCCCTGCATTTGCCTGAAGTAGAAGTGAGAAATCACGTATAACCACGTCCAGGATGGCTGAGGTCGGAATCAAATCCACCTCTTTTCAGTTGTGCTTCACCCAGTTCCAGCCTCAGACCATAAGTAAATTTCTTGGCAGAGCCGAGAATCGAACCTGGCGACAGCCACGATAGAAAATAACGCGAGGAGATCCGTGGATCTAACTTAGTCTTAATTTAAAATCATAAAAATTAAATGCGGATATCCTTACAGAATGATGAATTCAAGATGTAAAATTTAACAATAAAGACGTAGGCTATCCTTAATTTGTTTTCAAAATACATAAGTAAAACGTATGAAAAACTTCAAAAAAAGTCAGAATAATAATTAATCTATTGATTTTAACCTCGCTGTTCCACCCCTTAAAACAACAGTAACAAAATAACAATAACTGCTACTTACGAAGTAAACCAACCCGTGATGGACAAAGCAAAGAAGATATAAGAAGTAGGTTGACTCAGATAAGGAAAGAATTTCCACAGAAAAGAAATCTGTTGACATCAAATATATACTTAGGTATTAGGAAGTCGATTTTGAAAGCCTTTGTCTGGAGCGTGGCGCTCTATGGAAGTGAAACTTGGATTGTTGGCGCAGCAGAAAAGAGGAGAATTGAAGCGTTTGAAATGTGGTGTTACAGGAGAATGATGAAGATCAGATGGGTAGATAGAGAAACAAATGAAGAGGTATTAAAAAGAGTGGGAGAGGAGAGATGTTTCTGACGACAGCGAATGAAGAGATGAGATAGGTTGGTAGGACACGTACTAGGATACCAAAAATAGCAAACTTAGCTATGGAAGGAAGGGTTGAGGACAGGAACTGTGGAGATAGACCATGGTTAGAATATGTTAAACTGATTTCCTCTGATGTTCAATAAGGTGTAGTAGCTACGTAGAAATCAAATGATTAGTTCAGAACAGGGAGGCATGGAGCGCTGCATCAAACCAGTCAAACGACTGAACACTCAAACAACAACATTGATATGTTAAATTGACGATACGTCAATACGGAGAAATATCCCCATCCTGTGAATAAGTGGTGATACTTCTTGCTTTTGACAGTAGAGGTTATATTATTAAAACAACTTCGCAACACCTTGCATATTACAGGCTAGTGAAAATGAACTTCATTCGGATTTTATGTTTAACAGTGGATACTAAAGCTCTTCAAAGTTTTAAATTACACATTAAATACGTATCTCTGTAGTAGGGTAATAATATTGCTCTGCTTAAAGCAGTGTTCCATTTCCGTAGTGGAATTAACTTGTTATGTGGAGCTGGAAATCGTGTTTGAGCAATTTGAATGCTCTTTACATCATTGAGGTTTCTACAAGCTTCATTTATGTGGAAACTAGCTTATCAGAGGTTCATTTCCTATTCGATATCGGAACTAATAGAGCAGTGAGCAAGAGTATAGTCACGTCACATGCTTGGTCAGAGAGTACAGCATACCATTTATCTCAATGATTTATCTCTTTGATAGGAATAGTCATTTAGAAAGTCCACAATTGTGTATCTAATGCAAGACCATAACGGCCCTCTTCCCAATCTTAACGCCAATTCATTAACAGATTCACTTTTCAGTCGATCATCACGAGTGTGTCCCATCACATTGTGTTTCAATATCTTGTAAGATAGTGGTGGCCGGTAATAAGGTTGTGTGTTGCACAACGACCAGAATTCTTTAAGAAAATCAATTATTACCATAATAATATTTTTAGTAATAAAAGCTGTACGTTTCCTTTTATAAGTACTGTAGAGTCTTGCAAACTCGGCCAAATGTGGACCGAAGGGTGGCCGAGTTCGCGAAAATGCCGGGTTATCGGGAAATGTGTTAAAAAGAAGAAATAAGTTGTTTGTTTTTGTTTAAAAGTAATGCAATGCAATACATTTATTTGTTTTAACAGAAACACAAGTTTTAAAACGATTAAGCCAGTACAATTACAGTACTTGAACATATAGTTCAGTACTGTACAGCATAAAAATCAAGGAAAACAATTAAATTATAAAAGAAAACTTAGAAAAACTAGTCCTACAAATTATTTTTATAATATGTACACTGTACATTATATGTACAAAACAATTCCCGTACGCAAATAATTTTTTCACTTAATGAAAATTACAATTTACGTTTTTGCAAAGAAGTAAGTAATGTTCATTTGCTTTTCGCTTTGAAACCTGTTTCTTGAAGCCTCGTCACAAAGGCGGCGAAGAAACAGAATGTCCATAGTGGAGAAGACGGAGAAGACGAAGAAGACGAATGAAAACATAATAACGCTCTGTGCGAGAACACAAAAACAAACAAAATCATGATTTTCTTTTCTCCTGTCTGGGTGGCCGAGAAATCCGGAGTGCCGGGTTACCGAGTGCCGAGTTTGCGAGACCCTACTGTATAGGAATTCATGATTTTGTTTTTTAATACAGCAATTTTGGAAATCTTATTAGTAAGTTACTGTGAACTGTCTGAGAAAGCGAAGCGCGCTGTCTAGGAACGCTCGTCGGTTTGGTCGTTTCCAGCCCCGAACACCGACCAGATCTCAATAGTGAAGGGTATGGAAGACATGCTAGACCGAGTAAGCCCTATCCCAACAGTCAACTCGGCTGGTGGTTACCCGTTGATTGCAACAAGGGAGCCGATGCGCGGAAGGAGACAACCGAGATGCTGCGTCAACTGCCGATACTAAGTCTTGCAATGTAATTTGTGCATACTTGTGACACTCGCGGTTCTTTCTTGCCCTCGTTTATAACTTACGTTGTTTTATTCTCGTGAAGTTTCTCATGTAGACTAACTTATAATCCATTTAATCCGTTGATAATTTGGTTGTATGAACTGCAGAATTCGTGATGAATGAGGTACATTCGTTTTACCACGCATTTGAGTACAGTTTTCTCTGATATCAAGCAGTATTTTACCCTACCACCTCCCTCCCCCTTAAAGAAAATAGTACACGCCAAGAACAATTATCCGCCAGCCGCCACTGGTTTAAGGAAGCTCTAATCTTTAATTTTTAATTACACGTGGGATGTTCATGCATACGTTTCTTACCTAATTTTAATATTTCTCATAAATATCTCCTTCGGACAGGCATAAATGAAGTAGAGAAGACATGTGTTGGAAACAATAATTGTTTGTATGCCCCTTAACAATATTCGCTTGGTAAAGGCTATTTTTAATAGGCCTACTGTCACGTTAGCCAGAACCAGCAGAAAGCAGAGTGTCCAGATGGATAGTGAGGCCACTTGATAGTCAAAACATTTCTGAACTTACTAAATAAAACTGATAGTTTTATTAGCGATTGTAAATTCGAAGCTTGTGGGCTGATGAACCTTATCGCGCGTAACAGTACAGTAGGTAGCAAACAAACACGATCTGACTGACACGTGACATGAAAGTATTAAAAAATGCCAACACGGTGTATTGTTTTGCAAAAACAGTTTTCGGCAGCATTCCCTCCCACTCAAAAGAAATGAATATGAATACGGCGTAAACCACCTTTGTAACGCAGATTTCATTAACATAGTAATTATGTACTGAATGTTATGGAGCCATACTTTTCACTGCGTATCTAATCCTATGATTTAATTGTTCTTCAGTCAGAAAACACGTTAATGGGAGCCCTATTAGACTATATTGATGTACTCATACACTTTGTATATGCATGTAGCACCTGCGTCTCGTCTGGAGGCCTCGAGTTCAATTCCCGGCTCGGTCAGGGATTTTAGGCTCTGACGTGAGGATTGCAACAGATGACCAATTGCTTAACTGTCTCAGTCATTAAAGCCGAGGGTTTCTGCCACGCTGACCACGCGTCACCCCGCTATCTGTAGTCAAATGAGCAGCAGTTGCTTTGTAGGCCAAGGCTCTTCGTGGGCTGTAGGACCACGGGGATGAAACACGGTGAATTTTTAGGCTATGGTTCGAGTTATTGAGAGATGAGATAAATGAAAATGAAGCAAACTGGGTGAGTAATTGGATGGAAGTGCGTGTACCTATGTAAAGGCACCACCTTGGCATTTGCGTGAGTAAGAAAATGGTAAACCACGGAAAACGACCCCACTCGTCTACCGACTCTGGAGATAGCCAGACCCCATGGTCTTGCATCTTAGCACGCGTAGTTACCGCAAACAATCAAATAAACACTCATGAATATGACCGGGGCGCTGCCTTACTGTCAAACAGTTACTCAATTGTCCTCACGAGGCACCTCGCTCCAGTTCTCCAGTTTCTAAAATACCTGACGGAGCCTGGAAGGGAACCCTGGGCGTACGTGTGAGAGGCAGGCACGCAACCTCAACACCATGGGGCCAGCGAAAGATAAAGAAAGTCCCACCATTATTTAGGAGCAGATTCAAGCTGACGCCCGAGATATGCCGTGTCCTGCTATAAAGGGTTAACAAAGATAGCAATCCTAAACCCGCGAGGACTGGCGCATGGGTATTTCTGACCCGAAGTTTAAATAATGCTTTATACAGTGGAACGTGGCTAATTCGAACGTCTATAATTCGAAATCTTCTTTAATTCGAATTTTTCTTTTGGTCCCTAGCATTTTATATATAATCAATGCTAAAAAATCGTGGTTAATTCGAAGTATATTTTGGATAATTCGAAGTATTTAGTGTAAAAATCCGATCGGAAGCCAAACAGTTGGGTCAGTTCCTGAAAAAACTGTTCCGAGTGCAGCCCAAGCAACAAACTTAGGCGTTTTTTTAATAGAAATGACGTAAGTGGTTCTGTTTACCGTTCCTTAAATTTATTAGATTCTTTTGTAATGGCTGAGAGTCTTAATTGTAGGAAACAGGTAAAAATCTCAAACTATTTTGAAAAACAGTAGATTTCTCTATGATTTAACTAGATTGCTGGATTACTACTGTCGTTAAATAGGTGAATAGTACATTTTGGCTTTATTTTCCGTTTGAATCTTGTCTGTTAATATGCTTTGTTGAACGCAAATCATTATGTAAACGTAATACAATATATTTTCTCTACCCTTTTCGAAGAACTTTCTTAATTCGAATGTTTGGATAATTCGAATTTTTGTACTGGTCCCTTGAGGTTCGAATTATCTAACTTTCTCTGTACTTTCGTTTTGGTCAGCCCTTATTTCCTGTCGCTTACTGTACCTTCAATCCTAGTCTAGAAATATGTCCATAGCTTTTGGAACACTGAAGTTATTTCTATATTATTTACGGTCGGGTCAGATTTACCCATAGCGCCAGTCCCTGCGTGACAATTTTCGGCTTGCGTTAGTCGGAACGATCTGTAAAAAATAAGGAGAAAATCCACTTATTTTGGTGCAGCACAATCACATAGATCAAGTTCTTACTGAGCCATGTTTACAGTCTAGGGACACCTTGGTCATCAGTTTCTTTGTTCAAAAAAATCGCCGCCACTATAAAGGTCAATTGTACTGTTATGAAAAGTATTGTTATTTTTCTGCAGGTTAAATTTGAAAAATATAAATAAACCTCATTTTGCTTTGGGAATAGTTCATAGGAAGACACTAGGTGTAAAATTACTCCATTAAAATCCGCACGACTGCGACTAAAAACGACACACTATGGGTCACAATGGTCCGGCACCAGTCCTCGTGTAATATATTTTCACGCGAGTTCTCAAGGATTAATGGGGTTTTGTCTAAAATAGAATACGGCTGAGCTGCTGTGTGTATTGAACTGGTAAACTAAAATGTAACACTCTGTAGGTGGAACGTTTATTCAACAATCTAGAGTAGGAGAAGACTGTGTCAATGTGGAGGAAAGGAGCGAACTTTCAGAGTTCAGGTGAGTCAGTATTAGCTAACTCCAACAATGAAGAATGCTGACCAAGCAAGAAAGTTAGTAGTTACGAGGAATTAATTAGATGCTCTGAAGAAAAACCTGAACATTTTGCCTGTTGCTTAACTTATCTTAACAAGTGGAGTCGTAAGTACCAGAAGAAAGCATTTTAACTACAGGAAAGTAAAAGTAAATGATGTTTCTTTGATGAGAAGAGAGGATGGACGATAAGGACAGTCAAGGACTACCGATTAATGCACTTAATAATTACGGTAACTGAAGTGTTTCTCATATTATACTGTATACACAGTACTAGCTTTCCGTTCCCGTTATTGACGGGTTAATACGGTAGAATACCTTATAAAAAGACTTTTCTCCTTTAACTTCAATAGCTCCGCTTGACCACTTGCATTTTTGGCTGTCACCCCAGAGGTCCAGGTTCGATTCCCGGATCTGCCATTAAATCTACTTCTGGTTGTAACAGGGTCACACTCAGCCTTGTGGGGAAAAATTGAGAAGAGGTGGGTTCGATTCCTAACTTAGCCATCCTGGAAGTGGTTTTCCATGGTTTCCCACTTCTACTCCAGGTAAATGCCAGGGTGGTAGTCTACCTGACTTAAAGCTATAACCGCTTCCTACCCAAATCCTACCTCAATTACTAATTCACACACTAGTACAGACATCACAGTGACCGAGGTTATCAGACAATATTCTACACACACACCCTAGTACACGGGGCTACATTACCACGATGTCACAAAGTCACTAAAAGAATCAACAACAACAATCCACGTGGAGTCCAAAGTCCTGCCCTGACTGCCGGCTCGCTTGTCAGGTCTCCAGTGTTGCACAGTTGCACGTAGTTTAGTCCAGTCTCATTGCTTGCTCTCTGTGGTTACGGTGGAGAGTTGACAACACCGTGCCTCGAGCTGGGAAATCCCTGGCTCCACGCAGACATGGAATGTAAACATGGCCGCCCAACTGGGTTACATAAGCAAGCCAAAGTGCGAAAACTGGGTAAAATGCTGTGTAAGTTACTTCCGGAAGCAAAAATCTAAAAACTCAAGTAGTATTACATAATGCCCAACAGATGGCAGAACATTCCAAATATCGATTCAGCACTCGAGTGATCGTGCACCGTCTATAGCAGTCATGGCCAAGTACGGCCCGCGGAAAGTGCGGCCCTCAAGCTAGTCTAATCCGGCCCGCGACATGGTTGCGAATATACTACCTACAATTACACCTAGGTCATATTTCCTATTTCAATCTCATTGTGTTTATGCGTTTTGTGTAATATACATGGGTTGGTTTTTTAGTTTTGGCACCTTAGTTATAACTGGATTAATAACTCACTTAGATGGTTCCATGTTTCACAGGCCCTCGATGTAGTCCCCACCGTTGCGTACAACGTGTTCCAGCGATGCGGAAGTCGTTGGATCCCGTTGGCACTGCCCAATCTATTGATGGTACGAAGAGAGCGCTCGGCAGCCTGCTTAACGTCTTCAATGGTACGGAAGCGCTGCCATACTGTTCCCCAAGGGCAAACCGTTAATGCGGCGTACTATTGTTCGTTTCTGCAAGACCATCTCCCAGGAGCTCTGAGAAGGAAACGGCGCCACCACATGGTTACACCGCCCATAGTTCTACATGACAATGCTAGGGCACACACAGCAGGCGTTGTGTCGGCATTGTTGGATCGCTGGGGCTGGGAGGTCCTCTATCACCCCCTCCCCCATATTCTCCCGACATCAGTCCCTGCGACTATGATCTCATCCCGAAGATGAAGATGACAATGAGTTTAAGCAGGCTGCCGAGCGCTCTCTTCGTACCATCAATAGATTGGGCAGTGCCAACGGGATCCAACAACTTACGCATCGCTGGGAACACGTTGTACGCAACGGTGGGGACTACATCGAGGGCCTGTGAAACTTGGAACCATCTAGGTGAGTTATTAATCCAGTTATAACTAAGGTGCCAAAACTAAAAAACCAACCCATGTATGTTTGTGCGAAAAATCTCCAAGACGAATCTGAACGAAGATATTATTACGGTACTTCAAAGTTATTCAACAGGACGTGAACGTTTTCAGCATGCCATTTAATGTTGATTGTGAAACAGTATAATCAGAGTTGCAGCTAGAACCGATTGAGTTACAATGTAACAACGAATTAAAGCAACTAATCATCAACGTTTCAAAAATTGAATTCTACAAAGCCCTACCAAAATCAAGTTTCCCAAACTTGAAATCTCATGCACAAAAGATGACTGCCATGTTCGCATCTTACTATATCTCTGAACAGATGTTTTCTACAAGGAAGCTTCGCAAAAACAGCGTCAGATTGACACACCACCATTTAGCTGCGCTACTAAGAATCAGCTCATCCCAGTTTCAACCAGATTATGAAAAACGTAGAAGCACAGTCACAGTTTCACTCGTTATATACACCTTCCTCTTCTAACAAATAATGAAGGTGTGTTCTTTTTTCCTAAGTCTTCTACCATTTGTAGCCTATAAGTTCTGTTTGATTTAAAATTCTGAAATAAAAAGTTTATAATCTATCTATAAGGTGCGTTCAAAAAGTAGCGAGCCGGAGGCTGGAATGCGCAAACCGGTGACTACTTCGGCTAATTGTGGCGTGTGTAACGAGGTGTGGTTCCGACCAGAGCGTGGAAGGTCACAGCCCGTCGCTAGAGGGCACGCGTGCACGTCACGTGACGATACAAAGCGAGCAGTAGCAAGCATCAATCGTCCAACGCTGCCAGTCGCATTGCAAACAGTGACATGGAGGCGTCAACCGAAGAGCAAAGAGGTGTTGTTCGGTTTCTGACAGCGGAAGGAGTAGGGGGAACGGACGTTCAACGCCGAATGTCACAAGTGTACGGCGAACACCGCATGTCCCTTACAAGGGTCAAGGCGTGGCACAAGCGCTTCAGGTAAGGACGGGTGTCGTTAGCCGATGATGCCCGGTCTGAGGCACCCCCCTGCATTACCGATGACAACGTCCAGCTGGTTGATGCACTCATTGCCCAGGACCGCCGAGTGACAGTGAATGCCATAGCCGCCATGCACGACCTCATACGGCCAACACAGTCGCGGCACTCCTGCAGAAATTCAAATGGGAGGTTCTCGGCCCCCCTCCATACAGTCCAGACTTCTTTCCCTGTGATTACACCATGTTTGGTCCCCTGAAAAGGGCTCTGCGGGGCCAACGATTCACCTCGGACGCCGACGTCCAGCTGTACGTGCGGAATTGGTTCACATCGCAGCCCAAGGAATTTAATGAGACAGCCATTCACCGCCTCCTGTCACAATGGGACAAGTGCCTCAACAGCCAGGGCCAATACTTCTAACATACAGGTACTGGTTTCTGTAATTATGCCTCCGGCTCGTTACTTTTTGAACGCACCTTATATAAACATGTGGTGTTCCTTTTTTTCGGCCCGCCTAGATTATTTTGTATTGCATCTAGCCCTGCTCCTAAAAGATTTGCCATATCTGGTCTATAGGCAGGTAAATAATCTCGAGAAATATTTTCATCTCACTTCTTTTGCCATAAATGATGCCAATAATTGAGAGTACATTTAACCAATATGTGCTTTGAATCTGAGGTGATCCTTTAAATAATTGAGATCAACGGCTTCGTAAAATATATTTTGCATATTGCATTATTTTCACCCCCTACATTTTAATATAGACGTTGTGTAGGAGTAGAATTCCACAGTGATATTTTTATGAGAGTAATTTGAAGACGTGATAAAATATGTATTTTGAACGTCGTGAGAGAAATGTATACATTCTCTAGACAAGGAGAACAAAAAGAGCACTTAGAAACATGACACTTGAACGGGGAAGTGAAAGAGCACTTAAGAGGAAGATGGTGTGTTGAAACGCTCAGTCGAGCATTATATAGAGGAGTTGGAAACTTGGGCGTCGAGAAGATGACAGCGTCACAACTATGAGCAAACTGAATATGGAATATTTGAAAGAAGTTACACAGAATACAAGTTGAAGAGATACAGTCACTGCACCTTGTCAACACTCCGCCTATTTGGCAATCTTCTCCCAAGTATACAGGATACCTCAAGATGATATGAACGCACGTAAGTTAATAATAATCATAATAATAACAATAATACGTACAATCATCATCATAATTGAGTGAATAAGAGGTTTTGAATCATTAACTGTATAGTTGAATTATACTTTGTTGTCATTCCACAAAATATTTCTGATTCATTCATGTTTCTCCAAATATTAATCTTCTTCTTATTATTATCAATCTTCTTCTTATTATTATCATCATCAATCTTCTTCTTCTTCTTCTTCTTCTTCTCCTTCTTCTCCTTCTTCTTCTTCTTCTTCTTCTTCTTCTTCTTCTTCTTTATAATGGTGAGAATTTCTGGCTCTTTGTTCGTGCGGTGCAAAACTTCTACATTGGCCATTTTAGCTATCCAAGATATCTTCAGCATCCTTATGTACGTCCACATTTCAAATGCTCGCTTTCTCGAAATCGCTATCATGAAAGGGTAGTCTATTTTGTATTGGATCCTGGGCTTTTTTATGATATGGAAGTTGGATCTTACCATCCTTTTTCTTCAAACACTTTCGATCATTTTGTCCAACAGTCCTAGACTTTTAAATCAGCAATATCAGAGCATTCATCGGAATGCGGACACTCCAACCTCTAGGATGGGACTCAAATCTCTAGCTCTCAACAGTCACTCCAACCACGGAAAATCAGAGATGTCATAGAGATAACTGAGCATCCAAACATTTTCAACTGTGACCAAGGCGTTTATATCTCCAATGTCTGGAAAGTGACATTGAATCGTCTCCAGAATCACAGATACTGCCCCCAGCAAGCCACGTGGAGCAATAATTTGTTTTATGTCCGGACACTTCATCAAAACGGTTACTATAATCTGGATAAAAATAGGGATGGTATTATATTTACCTATGCACATAACACAATACAATAAATTAGATCATGCACACTGATTTCTACTATAGATCTGCTACGGATAAGCACTCATAACCGTTATAGAAATCAGTGTGCATGATTTCATTTATTACATTCGTATATTGTGTCACTTAATTTAACACTGCATAACGAACCTATAAATTTGTCCATAAATCCTAACTTCGGTTGGTTGGTTGGTTCCTCAGTTTAGGGGATATGACAACGTGCTCATGTAGCCCCGTATACTGTCTGATAACCTGTGTAAATTGTGACGGCTGTATTAGTGTGTTTTATCTATAATTCAGGTAAGGACTGCAGACGATCAATTTCAAGTAGTTCCAACTTTTGCTACCAAATGCTACCGTCAACGACACTTAGCTGTGAATGTGGCTACTAGATGCCACCGCAACCAGCCACCTGGCGACGAACGTTGGAACTTAATAGAGAGTTAATCAAATCTGACCTACAAATATAACTTCATATAATTGTAGTTAGTGAAAGGTTCTTTTACATGCCATAAATCTATGACATGGCCCACCACCTTTATTTCCCTTCCGAAGGATGGCATACCAAAAGATTTTGAACACTCTTAAAAAACCCGACGACTTCGGTCGGGTTAATCCAAACTTCAACCCTAGTGATGAAGATCTGATGATGGCCGCCGGAAGGTCAAACGCGTGTTCTTAAAATGATTCTTATTTATGGGTACTAGCGGACCCGTGCGAAAACACTCGTATAATGGGTTGTGTGTGCCCCATGTGTGCAGTGCAATGCGGGCTGTACGCGACACAGTTCTGCCAGGGGGTTTCGTCTTGTTTATTTGTTTAAAAGCACTTTATAAACGAATAAATATATTTCCATATTAAGCCTTTCACGGCCCGGATTATTATATAAATAATTTCCGTTGACTTTTCAAGAAATGCAAAATTTTTGCTGTAGTATTGAGGCAATTTGGAAGATTTTGGTACAAACCACACCTTCTTACTCCCTCTGGTTTAGGAGCTTAAGTTTTGTGAAACAGACACCTTATCGTATTATATAATAATAAGATAGTAAGTCATAGCAACCATGGTTTTCTTTTGGGACTTGTTATATATATATGTTGTATCCCCACCCAATCATATTGGGCAGATAGTATGTTGACCGACTATAATGATAGAATGTTCCTTTCTTATTACTTGCTAAAGAATGAGAAGCTGTTCCTCTCATATTACTTGCTGATGGAATGAGAAGTTGTTCCTCTCATATTACGTGTTGATGGAATGAGAAGATGTTCCACTCATATTACGTGCTGAAGGAATGAGAAGCTGTTCCACTCATATTACGTACTGATGGAATGAGAAGATGTTCCACACATATTGCGTGCTGATGGAATATGTTCCGCTCATATTACGTTCTGACGGAATGAGAAGCTGTTCCTCTCATATTACGTGCTGATGGAATGAGAAGCTGTTCCTCTCATATTACGTGCTGAAGGAATGAGAAGCTGTTCCTCTCATATTACGTTCTGAAGGAATGAGAAGATGTTCCACACATATTGCGTGCTGATGGAATAGGTTCCTCTCATATTACGTTCTGAAGGAATGAGAAGCTGTTCCTCTCATATTACGTTCTGAAGGAATGAGAAGCTGTTCCTCTCATATTACGTTCTGAAGGAATGAAAAGCTGTTCCACACATATTGCGTGCTGATGGAATAGGTTCCTCTCATATTACGTTCTGAAGGAATGAGAAGCTGTTCCTCTCATATTACGTTCTGAAGGAATGAGAAGCTGTTCCTCTCATATTACGTTCAGAAGGAATGAGAAGATGTTCCACACATATTGCGTGCTGATGGAATAGGTTCCTCTCATATTACGTTCTGAAGGAATGAGAAGCTGTTCCTCTCATATTACGTTCTGAAGGAATGAGAAGCTGTTCCTCTCATATTACGTTCTGAATGAATGAGAAGCTGTTCCGCTCATATTACGTTCTGAAGGAATGAGAAGATGTTCCGCTCATATTACGTTCTGAAGGAATGAGAAGCTGTTCCTCTCATATTACGTGCTGATGGAATGAGAAGCTGTTCCTCTCATATTACGTGCTGAAGGAATGAGAAGCTGTTCCTCTCATATTACGTTCTGAAGGAATGAGAAGATGTTCCACACATATTGCGTGCTGATGGAATAGGTTCCTCTCATATTACGTTCTGAAGGAATGAGAAGCTGTTCCTCTCATATTACGTTCTGAAGGAATGAGAAGCTGTTCCTCTCATATTACGTTCTGAAGGAATGAAAAGCTGTTCCACACATATTGCGTGCTGATGGAATAGGTTCCTCTCATATTACGTTCTGAAGGAATGAGAAGCTGTTCCTCTCATATTACGTTCTGAAGGAATGAGAAGCTGTTCCTCTCATATTACGTTCAGAAGGAATGAGAAGATGTTCCACACATATTGCGTGCTGATGGAATAGGTTCCTCTCATATTACGTTCTGAAGGAATGAGAAGCTGTTCCTCTCATATTACGTTCTGAAGGAATGAGAAGCTGTTCCTCTCATATTACGTTCTGAATGAATGAGAAGCTGTTCCGCTCATATTACGTTCTGAAGGAATGAGAAGCTGTTCCGCTCATATTACGTTCTGAAGGAATGAGAAGCTGTTCCTCTCATATTACGTTCTGAAGGAATGAGAAGCTGTTCCGCTCATATTACGTTCTGAAGGAATGAGAAGCTGTTCCTCTCATATTACGTTCAGAAGGAATGAGAAGCTGTTCCGCTCATATTACGTTCTGAAGGAATGAGAAGCTGTTCCTCTCATATTACGTGCTGAAGGAATATGTTCCGCTCATATTACGTTCATAAGGAATGAGAAGCTGTTCCTCTCATATTACGTTCTGAAGGAATGAGAAGCTGTTCCGCTCATATTACGTTCAGAAGGAATGAGAAGCTGTTCCTCTCATATTACGTTCTGAAGGAATGAGAAGCTGTTCCGCTCATATTACGTTCTGAAGGAATGAGAAGCTGTTCCTCTCATATTACGTGCTGAAGGAATATGTTCCGCTCATATTACGTTCAGAAGGAATGAGAAGCTGTTCCTCTCATATTACGTTCTGAAGGAATGAGGAGCTGTTCCGCTCATATTACGTTCAGAAGGAATGAGAAGCTGTTCCTCTCATATTACGTTCTGAAGGAATGAGAAGCTGTTCCGCTCATATTACTTTCAGAAGGAATGAGAAGCTGTTCCTCTCATATTATGTTCTGAAGGAATGAGAAGCTGTTCCGCTCATATTACGTTCTGAAGGAATGAGAAGCTGTTCCTCTCATATTACATGCTGATGGAATGAGAAGCTGTCCCTCTTACATTACGTGCTGATGGAATGAGAAGCTGTCCCTCTTACATTACGTGCTGATGGAATGCCCACGAAGCAATATCACGCTAATAGGGGAGCTCTGCAGGCTAATCGATCCACACAGAGCGTGATGTTGTCAGAGTGATGGTCGCCAACAGGTGTCCCCAGGACATACTGTAATACCTTCGCGTCCTTCCCGCGTGACCCCATAAACCGAAAGGGCCATTATACTTCAGTCCATTCTAGGAATTGTCTCCTAAGTTCACTGATCGTTTTAGCCAAGTCACTTGATTTAATAAGAGTAGCTTTATACTGCAGAATTCCATGCTCTTGGGTATGCTGATGGGTTATCAAGGAACATACATCATATTCGGTGCTAATTCGTTGAATAAAAGGGTGTTGTGCTACAGTGGCTACGGTGCTTGTTTCCGAGTTTGACTTCCGGTTAATGCATGTGAGATTTTTAGCCTACTTTTCACATTTTGAGAAAATGAGGAAAAAGAAGACTTATGAGATCGATCCTGGCAAATATCTGTCTGTCTATATGTCCTTCTGTCTGTCTGTCTGTCTGTGTGTGTCCCTCCCTATAAAGTACTAAACGGCTGCAGCTATCAAAACCAAATTTGGTATGAGTAAAGACCTATTCCTGAATATATCACGGCCATATTTGATAATTACATCAGTGCTACCAACTGCTGAAAAATCGCAATTGAAATTTTAATTTTATGTTGGATATCTCAGAAGTTATGCATGCGAACTATTACAAAATTGGCACACACAGAGATAATAACATTCCAGATTAATTTTCGGGAGCCTATATATGACAGTGTTGCCAACATGATTCTAAGCCTGCTGATAGGTCCATATTTTAAATGCATGTAACTCTATACTATCAATTGGATTTCAACCAAATTTTGTATGTTCTTTGTGTACCATAACAGATATGACTATGCGTATTCTTGGTAGCCAGAAGGGCTGCCAACTGCTAATAAATGCTTTCTATATTTTTATTCTAATACCAATATATCAGAAAGTATGCAAGACAACAGCTCTGAACTCTGCACACGTATAGTACCTGACATTCTAGATTTATTTGGAGTAACTGAATTACGTTGATGCTGCCAACATGAATCTAAGCCTATTGATAGGTTCAATTTTAAAAGCATGTAACTTCTATACTAACAAATCGATTTCAACTATATTTCGTATATGCTTTGTGTACCATAACATATATGACTATACGTTTTCTTAAGAGCCATCAGGGCTGCCAACTGTTAATAAGTGCTCAATCCATTTCTTATCCTAATTGAAATTTACCAGAAGGTATGCAAGCCAACAGCTCTAACTCTGCACACGTATAATATCTGACATTCTAGAATAATTTGGAGTAACTAAATTACGTTGCAGCTGCCAACATGATTTTAAGCCTGCTCATAGGTTTAATTTTAAATATATGTAACTTCTATACTAACAAATCGATTTCTACTAAATTTCGTATGTGCTTTGTGTGCCGTAACAGATTAGACTATACGCATTCTAAAGAGCCATCAGGGCTGCCAAGTGCTCTCTCTCTATTTTATCCTAATTCCAATATATCTGAAAGTATGCAGGCCATCAGCTCTACATTTTGTACACGTATAATACCTGATATTCTAGATTAATTTTGAATAACTGATACATGCCAGTGCTGCCAACATGATTCTAAGCCTGTTGTTAGATCCATTTTTTAAATTCTTGTAACTTCTATATTAACAAATGGATTTCATCCAAAATTGGGACAGTAATAGATCAAAATATTTCAGATTAATCTTAAGCAACACATACATGGCATTGTTGCCAACATTATTTTACGCGCACTGATAGATCAAGTGTAACATTTCATTTCTGATACATAGATTGTTCTTTAGTTCGTCACGGAACTACTTGTTTTGAAATTAAATGTTACGTTAGGTGGTGTGATTGATTCTAGTGGTGCCCCTACTAATTCTTCGCTTTACTCTAGTGCTTCTGTCTTTATCACACTATTATCATCGCATGTTTTCAGTGTTTTAGGCAGGATAGCTGACAAATTTTAAATATCAGTGACTGTACCTTCAATACACACAGCCTACCCCTTATCATCCCCGGTTCCAAAGGAGTCGGGGATGTGATGCGATGGAAGTCTATGTGGCGCCAACCTCAAGAGAGAGTTAATGAAATAAATGAAGATGAATGAAGCCTGACAAGGATGCAAGGATGTAAGGATGTGGAAGGAAGCAGCCGTGACCTGTCAGAAGGTACTGTCCCAGCATTTGCCTGGATTTGAAAATGGGGAATCGTCGTAAAACCATTTCAAGGACGGCCAACAGTGGGGCTCGAACCCACATCATCTGAGTCTAAAGATAGCTTGGCCCCATGTTCTAGCGCTGCGCGTTAGTGAGCGTAGCTACCACTGTCGGTTGAATGTACCTTCAATCCTATCTGATATTCCTTTCCACCCACAGCACTGATTCATACGATGGACATTCATCTCACCCATATCTGGCAAGGAAGTGGAAAACAGGATCAAGAAATCTTCCTGTTATTATTTTCAGAGTTTCTGCTTACATACCCGTCCGTCCGTCCGAAAGCCCGCATACCCCATGCGCTGTTTATTTACCGAGCCGGCAGGCACAAACACTCTTCTTGATATTATTATAGCGGCTCTGATCTCCGCTCTCTCATCGGGCTCCATTAGTTCTGCCCTCTGAACTTGAGGGTGTGATTAATTCCTAGGCCCTTTCACTCGGTAATCCTCGCGCTGAATGCGGCTTGACATTTTAACGTGATTGTACTCTTTCAGCAGCTTTTGTTCCTTGGGCAACATTAATCATGGAACACAACACAATTGTAGGTCAGAGAGTGCCCTTGTGATTTGTTGTTTTGACCATAAAAGATTGCATGTTTATCGATGTAATAGATTCATATACGGAAAATCCTCGTGATATAGTGGATAGCATTCACAGCAACCACCGTGAGGTCCCTGGTTTCATTCCCGCTTCTGCCAAAAATTAAAAAGTCTCGTTGATTATCTAGGGGCTTTGCGGCATCGTGGTCTCAAGTGCTTGGACAATGAAGAGTAGCTTCTAATGAATAAGGAGGAACCGGTAATGCGCAGAATTAGGGAATGAAGAGAAGAGATAGGTTGGTAGGACACATACTAAGACACCCAGGAATAGCAAGCTTAGTTATGGAAGGAAGGGTCGAGGACAAAAACTGTAGGGGTAGACCAAGGTTAGAATATGTTAAACAGATTGCCTCGGATGTAGGGTGTCGGAGCTATGTAGAGATGAAACGATTAGCTCAGGACAGGGAGGTATGGAAAGCTGCATCAAACCAGTCAAAAGACTGAAGACTCAAACAACAACAGGGAAAAAACAAATATCATACTTTGGACAGTTTCTCAGAACACCGGAAAGCAGAATCAATAGGAGAATAATATCGTACATTATGCAAAAGGCAAGCTTGTAGTTTAACGTGACCGTTAATCACGAGATCATGAGCCACGGGACCTCCATTTTAAGTGGAATCCGAACCACAGGACATGGCATTTCACGTCGAAAATCTCACATGCATTGACCGGGAATCGAACCCGCTCCACCTTGGTGAGAGGCATACAGCGTAGATTATGCAACGAGCCTATAATGACAATTATTAAGACACGAGTATGTTTGTAAAACGAGCGAAGCGAGTTTTATAATGTCCATACGAGTGTCTTCATTACCATTATAGGCGAGTTGCATACGACTGTTTACGTTCGACGATAATTATAATTTTATTATATGTTCTAACATAAATATTCATAAATATCTGTCGAGATTCTGTTCGTTTACTTGAGTGAATACGCTGGGAATTGAGTGGGATCAGCATTTTCTCTCTACCCAATAACAAATTCCAAAGCTTTGAAATATTGTTTATCCTGAACTAGCAACAACAGATAGCGCACAGGTATTATGGTGGACCAGTTTTTTTATTTTGCTCAAATAACACAGAATAGTACAGTTTTCTGACACATAATTTTTACATTTCGACACCTTTGAACTTTAAGTTCAACGGTGTCGAAATGGAACAGTAAGAGTAATAATAAAGTACAAGTTTTTGGGGCTTGTAGGCCGTGGTCCAGACGTTTCACCGGAAACTGCGTCCGGCATTTTCAAACGTCGGGAGATATCCTGTCTAGACCACGGCCTACAAGCTCAAAAAACTTGTACTTAATTATGAACGCCGGCCGTGAAAGCCTAAGCTGTTATATCAGTAAGAGTAATATTAGATGGATTAGGCTATGCAAATTAAGGAAGATATGAGAGGATTACAAATTTCTAAATTAAGACAGAATTAAGAAACTCTAAGATAAACTAAGATCAACAAACTAACAATAGGAAGGGTGATTTCAGACGAAAAATAGAATACTGTGATCCGACAGAATGAAGAAATACTTGGCTGGTAGGCAAATCAAAATCCTTTGTATAGAATTGACTTAAGTGGTCCAATGAAGGCCAAACCATATAAATAAATAAATAAATAAATAAATAAATAAATAGAGAAAGAAAGAAAGAAAGAAAGAAAGAAAGAAAGAAAGAAAGAAAGAAAGAAAGAAACAATATATAAATGATTGAATGAATTAATAAATAAAAAAAGTTAGTTATGTTGTTAAGAAAATAAGGCAAACCCTTTGTTACAACTATCTAAATACGTACTGTGAGACTAAGTCATCGGCGAAAGGGCACATTTTGTTATGGCATGTGCCAAAAGACAAATACAAGAGTACTGCAATCATTAGGGGATAGCAACAGGCCTTTTCAATAAAACAAATGAAAGAAGTGAGAAGTTTTACTGTGGGTGTTAGAGCTGACCAGTTTATTATGCAGGCGAGAGCAATTAGCAGCCGAGAAAATGTCCTTATATACCACCAAATTAACAAGTAGCGCTCAACTCCAATTATTACCTCAATTAGTGGTGTAAAACTGCTGGCAGAATCAGAGCGCTGATTATTTTTAGCTAGCTCCCACAGGACAATTAAAAGACAGACCCATTACAGTATACTATAGGAAGGTTCATTTCTTCTTATTGTCGAAGCACAGTGGAGTGAAAAGATATGTTGTTATGAACTCATTTCAGTGGCTTGAGATATCTTGATTATCAACTCCATGTACTTGGGTGTGTCTGATAAATTGTGTTTCCGTTGTGACTGTAGTATTATGTGTTACTGTATGGGGTAGGAGCCCGGGTCGTGAAGTAAGTTATTTTAACTTACTAGGAATCCCGCAAGGTAAAAACCAAAGTCACGATAGCCGCTGTCAATATCGCGATTTGAAGCCTTCATCTTCAGACTTGTTGCAGTTCCCCATTGCAGTTGTGGTGCTCGGTTTAACTCGCATTGCTACGCCGCAGTGTGATTGGAAAATACGGTAATTGAAACATGTTCGCAGGTGTTTGCAAATACTTTTAAATGCTCAACCATCTCGTGGTGTCACGGCTAGAATTCTTGGCACTTGAATTACATTGAAATAATAGAGCATGTTCTAATTTTATTTTATTTATGTTCGACCCTGGCGAAATGTAAATATTATATGTCAGAAAAGTGTACTATAATGAGGCTCATTATAATACAAGTTTTCATTATGATACAGTTTCTGCCACCAATCAGAGCTCAAGAAACAGTTGTGTGACCAATTAGGTGAGGATAGCATCGCACCTGTGCTCACTTCTATGGCCCCCTATTTTAAATGTCACTGCGTGGCGAGTGTCATAGTGAGGTATTCCAGGAGGCCATGGTCAAATACAAGGTATTCTCTGCGTCCCATGCGCACTGTTCAGTACATAAAACTGGTGAAATCTCGACAGATTTATGAATATTTATGTTCGAACATTAAATAGTTATCATTATCGTCGAACATAATCAGTCGTATGCAACTCGCCTATAATGGTAATTAAGACACTCGTATGTAAAACATACTCGTGTCTTAATTAATGCCATTATGGGCTCGTTGCATAATGTACTATTATCGTATTGTATTGTTCTAACTCTATACGCGTGCGTAATACTCATACGTAATTTACAACCCCTTTTAAAACAAATTAACTTTATGTAATGAGATTCTGCGTAATATAAACACTAACTAAACGCATTACACCACGTGTAATTAGATAATATTGTATGTACTGTAGTTAAAACCTCAACCCCAGTGATCAGTATCTGATGATGAGCGCATGAAGGTCGAAACGCGTGATGCTAAAATTGCCCCATTACAATAGTGATCATAACCAATACATGTTTTTTTCTTTTTCCAGGGGTGTTATTTCTTGGGGGCTGTGGTGGGGCAGTGGTCCTGCTGCTTGCCTCTCACCAGAGTGGTCCGAGTTTGATTTTCGGTGAACGCAAGTGAGATTTTCGAAGTGAAATATCACGTCCTGTAGTTCGGATTCCACGTAATAATAGAGGTCCTGTGACTTATGATCGCAAGATTAACGGTCTCATAAAACTACCAGCTTCCTTCCTTGTTGTGAGGGGCAGATGACCTCGCCCCTTAAAGCAACAAAAACCATAAACTTCCTTCCTTGTTATTTACTCATTATTCATAAGTGGGTACGGCGGGGCTAATTCGCCCACGGGGCTTTCCCGCTCAAAATAAGCTTGACGTTGCACTGAGCAGCCAACCTGCTCAGCTGATATCGCCCTTTGTGTTCAGTGTGACTCTCGGTCTCTGTGCTACTACATCCATCGTTTGTTTGAAAGTGACAGCTTGAGTGTTGAGTAAAACAAAGGGAGAATACTGCAAGGTACGTTGTTTATGTTGTGGAATTTGTCGTCATTAAGAATTTGTGCTTGCAACTTAAGGATTAGTGTCCAGAGTAAGGGCTTTATTTTTCCCGGAAGTGAGGCGCCTAGCAGTCTGTAGGTTAAGTTACATCTGGACATAGCAGGTAGTGCGTTTCCTTGGTCACAGCCAATACAAGACGCGTTATTGTAACTTCCAGTAATTGGGGCTACTCCGCCCAGAAATATGGGGGCTACTCCGCTCAGCCAAGACTTCTCTCTTGTTATAATATTGCAACCAAATTATTTCAGATAGCAGATTAGAATCTCCTTCTTGTTACGTTAGAGATGGTACGGACGTATAAACGGAAAGGGCCAGTTCGAAAATGGACGGAAGAAGATATTGACCGAGCTATTTCAAGTGTATTACGAGGCGATGTGAGCATGAGAGGTGTAGCTGGACTATTCAATGTGCCTTATTCAACACTTAAAAATCGTGATCATTTGCGTAAACGACAAGAACCATTAGAGAAAATCATAGTGGACAAACCACCGGGTCATCCCACAGCATTTAGTATGCAAGAGGAGACGGATTTAGCTTCCCGGCTAAAATGCTTGGCAGCAAGAGTATTTGGATGCACACCAGAACAGATTCGAAGGGCAAAACTGAGCTTAAAATTTTATAAGGCCCGTAAAGAAAAGTTTGTCAAAAACATTTTGCAAGACAAATGACCGGGACCTTCAATCCGTACGACCAAAAGGCTTTGACAAGGAAGAAACACCATGTGGATTTTGTGGCGTAACTTTTTATACCACTCAGTCATCATTAAAGGGTGATTGGATTCAATGCAAAGACTGTGAAACTTGGTATCATGACATGTATGTTGGGGCTACAGGAAGGAAAAACTTCATTTGTGGTAAATGCTGTTGAGGAAAGGACATTAATACAGTGAGCGAAATAGCCCCAAGCATGGGCGTAATAGCCCCATTAAATTTGTGATTCGACATTTTTGCTTTGATTTATATTTTATTTCATCAAGCCGGTGTATTGTTATAACTGTATTTTGAAAACATTCGTATGTAATAAGCAATAAATAAGGTGTGCTTTGCTGTTGGTTCCATCTTAGAAAAATGAATAGTTTTTGATTTATAACGTTTACAATTTGAAATGAGCGGAATAGCCCCGCTCTCCTATAAACAGTGTACCCCGCGCCCAGTCATTGGGCAAATTCGTGTTGACCAACTGAAGAGTTAAAATTGGCAATTGTATTCAAGTTGAAGTTCATTTCGATGTCACCTCACGAACCGGTAGAAATCATAGCCACTTCATATCGCTCGAATACGCTGGCAGCTCCTGTAATTTTCTCCAATACAGGTAGGTAGAGCCCTGCGCGGATAAACAAAACGTTATCCGCATCCGCCCCGCATTCACATGACTGTTATCCGTCCTGCATCCGCACGGCTGTTATCCGCATCCGCCCCGCATCCGCACGACTGTTATCCGCATCCGCCCCGCATCCGAACGACTGTTATCCGCATCCGCCCCGCATCCGAACGACTGTTATCCGCATCCGCCCCGCATCCACACGGCTGTTATCCGCATCCGCCCCGCATCCGCACGATTGTTATCCGCATCAGCCCCGCATCCGCACGACTGTTATCCGCATCGGCCCCGCATCCGAACGACTGTTATCCGCATCCGCCCCGCATCCGCACGACTGTTATCCGCATCCGCCCCGCATCCGAACGACTGTTATCCGCATCCGCCCCGCATCCGAACGGCTGTTATCCGCATCCGCCCGACTGTTATCCGCATCCACCCCGCATCCGAACGACTGTTATCCGCATCCGCCCCGCATCCGAAAGGCTGTTATCCGCATCCGCCCGACTGTTATCCGCATCCGCCCCGCACCCGAACGACTGTTATCCGCATCCGCCCGACTGTTATCCGCATCCGCCCCGCATCCGAACGACTGTTATCCGCATCCGCCCCGCATCCGCACGACTGTTATCCGCATCCGCCCCGCATCCGCCCCGCATCCGAACGACTGTTATCCGCATCCGCCCCGCATCCGCACGACTGTTATCCGCATCCGCCCCGCATCCGCACGGCTGTTATCCGCATCCGCCCCGCATCCGAACGACTGTTATCCGCATCCGCCCCGCATCCGAACGGCTGTTATCCGCATACGCCCGACTGTTATCCGCATCCGCCCCGCATCCGAACGACTGTTATCCGCATCCGCCCCGCATCCGAACGGCTGTTATCCGCATCCGCCCGACTGTTATCCGCATCCGCCCCGCATCCGAACGACTGTTATCCGCATCCGCCCCGCATCCGCGTGACTGTTATCCGCATCCGCCCCGCATCCGCCCGACTGTTATCCGCATCCGCCCCGCATCCGCCCGACTGTTATCCGCATCCGCCCCGCATCTGAACGACTGTTATCCGCATCCGCCCCACATCCGAACGACTGTTACTCGCATCCACCCCACTTCCGCATGACTTTTTCCGCATTTCCATGTTTGTTATCCGAATCTACTGGCATTACAATAATATTTTTAGCATTCACTTTTTGCTATGCTTGTCACTGCATAAGAGTAGTAGACAAATCATACATTACTAAAGCAACATATTTGGACATTTGAGGAAAAAGTCATTCCCTTAGGCTTTGTATCAAGTAGGGCTCATAAATGAGTTGGAAATGGTACAAAGAAAGGCCGCTAGATTTGTGCTCAGTGACTTTAATCCCAAGAGCAGTGTGAGCCGTATGTTAAAGAAACTTGGGTGGGAATCACTTGAGGCTAGGAGGATGAAATCTAGACTCTGCGCTATGTACAACACGTATACAAATCAACCAGCATGGGGTGAGCTTAGCAAACGTATGAAAAAGCCTACTTACATGGGTAGGAGCGATCACCCTTTCAAAGTTAAGGGCCGACCACAGCGAACAAATTATGTTAAATATTCTTTCGTAAATCGTGCCATTGATAATTGGAACTCTCTACCTGCCGCAGTCTTAGAGCCTTTTCCCAAACATATAGGTGTGTTTAAGAAAAGACTGACTATTTGTGTAAATACTCCAGTTTAATTGTTAGTGAATTGTTATGTATATCTAATTTGCCACCGGGGAACACACCCCCAATTGCAAATAAACGAATGAATGAATGAATGTTCTGTGCTATGTTTAAAATGAATGTTATACAGCCAGACTTGCAACCCATTCCTGTTTGGAGTGTTAATTATGCTTAATGACATAATATGAATAAGATTATCTTAAATCTTCATTATTTTTACATTATTTTGTCATGAAAAAAACATAATGGAAAAATATGATACCGGGATGCATAAACATCCGGGTCTTAATAATTAATTAGCCTAAACAAGTTTGGATTGCATTCTAAAAACTATCCTCAAATTTTCTCCAAACATTATCCGCAGCTTATATAGGCTACTATCCGCACAAACTATGCAAACTATATCCGAATGGCAAAAAATTTTGCGGATAATCGCGGGTTTATCCACTGATATCCTCATCCACACAGGGCTTTACCGATAGGCTTCAGAACTGGTATGAACGGCCTATATTGGACTAGAAATGTGCTTTCTCCGCACCCTACCATATCCATTGCATGTTGTGTTTTCTTGTGACAGGTCCCAATTTGGCTTGGATATTAATTGGCGGGAGAAGCACTAATGAAGGATCCCTTGTAATTACAAGCCGCATAGCCTGTTACCGACTAAAGTGTCCATTGTTACGGGCCTGTAATGAGATCCTATTGAATACACCGGGCTGTAGCGGCCTGGGAAATATCCGCAACATTACATGAGAATGTGCTGCCACCTTATGCGACACATATTTATGACCTGTATTCTTTCATTAGCCTCCCTTCTGGTCTTCTCATACTGTATATGAAGCAGTTTCATTCACGCAGCTACTTGTTCTCTTCTCTACAGTGGCGGTGGAGGTGATTGTGTGTTTAACCCTACGTCGGGCGCCACCTAAATAATAACACCGGTGGGCGCAATTAATCTGTCAGACTAACCATTCAAATATATGTTATTTCTATTATATCGCTATATTATATACTAGAATTTGATATATCATTGTAAGCCTCCGTGGCTAAGGCGGCAGCACGCCGGCTTCTCACCGCTGGGTCAGTGGTTCAAATCCCGGTCACTCCATGTGAGATCTGGGCTGTACGAACCGGAGGCAGGCAGGTTTCTATCCGGGTACTCCGGTTTTCCCTGTCAAAAATTTAATTCCAACAACTCTCTCCACTATCATTTCGTTGCATCTGTCATTCATTTAATCATTGCATCAAAGGAGTGCGACAGGCTTCGGCAGCCGGCACAGTTCATATCCTCGCCGCTATATGGGGGCTTCATTCATCCCATCCCTGACCCAGTCGGTCGACTGGAAGCAGGCCGTGGATTTTCATTTAAATGTTGTATTGTTGACTTGAAGAAAAGACAATATCGAGTTCAAATTATAAAATGCTCAGTTCTTACTAAAGTAAAAAGAAAAACAAATCACTAGGGTTCGGATGTTTAAAAGATTGAAATGTACAAAATATGAAGCAAATACGCCTTAAAAACTAGCTGAATATGACCTAAAACGGAAAAATATGACCAATGCGTTTTAGGGGCAAGTAGCAAGTATTGGATTAGTACTAACATAAAACACGATAATGTAACAGACATTTAATATCGCAAACTGATCGCTGATCGAGCTACGACACATACCGGACTCATCCAGACCAAACTAGGCGTGAGATAACTCGGAGTTCCCTTCTTTACTAATATTTCTTTGAGCTGAATTTGTCCATATAAAAGCTTTTCCTCGGAATTAGGTCTTCTTTACCTGTTATCTGCCTGATGCAGGAATACAGAGAAAAATATATGTTCTGCACCATTTCAAATTCCCTGTTTGAAACTGAACCCAGATAACATGTAGTCTACATAGTCAAAATTAAAACAAAAATGTTTTAAATATCGCCAAATATAACTTAATATCACTAAAATCAGCAAAGTATGATAAGAAAAACGTAAAAGTGGCAAAAATATGCATTTATAAGCAAAATAAAATTGATTTAAACACATTCATTCACATACATTTTTCAAACTTCTAGCAAAATAAGCTCAGGAAAAAAATCGTTAACTTCTGAACCTATCTCTACATAGTTTGATGCTTTTCCGTCTGTCAACACGATTGTACCCAAATGAGATGGATTATTCCCTAATCCTGAATAACGGAATGGCCCATCTAATTTGGGTACGATCGTTTTGACCGACTGTAAATCATGTTTATCAAGGCAGCACGGAGCAATTAAAGTCTTTGGCGTTTCTCAATTTTTTTTAGTATTGCTCACATTTATTAACATTGGTATGTATTAGGGCTAGGTTATACTGCGATTAGCGTGGACAGAAAAAAAAACTAACACGAATATCCGGTGGTTGCCATAGTAACAAGTAATAATTTTTGGAAACAAAAATCTAAGACCCTCTTTCTTCAGGTCTAGTGTGATTCACAACCATCCCGACTTTAAGTCTTTCAATTTTATGAATGGTTCTTATTTGTTTGACCAATATTTTGATGACTCGTTTATCGTGGTTATATTGATAATAAACCTTTTGTTTCAATAGTTAACATAATCACAAAAGGTATAGTTACATGATGGTAAAATACAATAGATTACTTAATTAACTACTTAAAATTATAAAACAAGTGACAATATTCATATAGCTGTATGGCTAATTACCGTAAAAGAAAATGGAATGGTCTTTTGAAATGTTGGGGAATTTTTTGTTGTTGTTGTTGTTGTTGTTGTGGTTATTACAACACCTATTTCTTATCTTACAGTAAATAAGAAATAATATTCTATCACCCAAAGAAATCGACCGACCCATGATCGAAATCTTTATACAAACAGTTTATTATAGGATGAGAATCAGAATTATATTATTATCGTTATTATTATTATTCATTTTCCAAGAAAACGTATCCACAATTAATTGACGGCAAGTAGAGAAAGAGCAAACCCCACAAACTCAGCAGTGTGTTTATCTCACTAAGTTGCAGTCACCGCTGGTCACTGGCCATGCCACCAATAAGTGTTTTATTTATTTATTCATTGATTCATTTTATTTATTTATTTATTTATTTATTTAATTAATTGATTAATTATTAATTTACCAACAGTGGTAGCTACGCTCGGTAACGCGTAGCACTAGGCCATAGGACCTGTCATTGTGGACTCAGTCGACGTGGGTTTGAGCCCCACCGTTGGCCGTCCTTGAAATGGTTTTCCTTGGTTACCCATTTTCACCTCCAGGCAAATGCTGGAATGATACTATCTGACAGACCACGGCCGCTTCCTTATACATCCTTGCCCAGTTTTATTCATCTTCATTCATTTTCCATCTCTCATTAACTCCTCTCATGAAGGTTGGCGTCAGCAAGGGCATCAAGCCGTAAAACCCTCCCACCACATAAACTTTCAATGTATCTCATCCCCGACCCTGATGAAATAGAGAATAATGAGGGGTAGACATTTATTTATTTATTTTTATTTATTTATTTATTTATTTATGTATGCATTTATGTATTTATGTATGCATTTACGTATTTATTTATTTACTTATTTATTCATTCATTCATTCATTCATTCATTTATATATTTATTTATTTAATTTATTTAATTAATTAATTAATTAATTAATTAATCCGCATCAGCCACGAAAGCCTGAAGATCATTACACCGTCCCGTGGAGACATCCAGAATATGCCTCAGTGGGATTAAATGTATTCACTATATTTTCGTGTCCAGTCATGTGTTGTCCCAACTGCTTTAAATAAAGCAGAAATACCTTAGTTTGTTGGTCAGCGAGATGTTGAATGGAGATGTAGCCTAATCGATGGGTCCTCAGGAAGGTCAATGCAGAAGTGAGGAACCATTATGAGATTAGCCCAGGTGGATTGAAGAGGAACACACCAAGTGGTCGATGTTGCTAACATAATTGTATATGCGCACGATGGATATTTAATGAGGTAGTTACGAATTCCGTATCATGTGCTCAGACTAACGAGGAAGTAAGTTCCGCCAACTCATTGCGGTGAGCTTCCCTAAAGTGCATCTGGGAACATAAATAGCCTAGCTTCCAACTCCATTACTGGAATCGATAGGCTGCTACTTGCAATATCCACTATGTTAGCTCTTATGCGTAAATATTGTTCTACAGGATATTCAGAAAATTGAAGTACAATTAAAAAATGGACTATGAATGAATATTAGTATATCAGTTCTCCAAATAGACCACTACCATAATTACGTTAATGCAAAACTGCACAGTATTTAGTTATTGTTGATTAAAGGTGCAGGACAGTGTTGTCATAAGCCCCTAACTGCACAGCAGTGGCGACCGATAATAGGAAGCCAGGTCTTCCCCGCCACGACTTGATACTTATTCCTCCTCCTCCTTCAGTTATTATTGTTTATTTTTAATGGCTTTGCGACATGGTGGACATGTATCCTCGTGTACTTGGGTGTCGCTGTGATGTCTGTACTAGTATGAGTATTTATAATTGAGGTAGGATTTGGGTAGGAAGCGGCTGGTACCAACCCGGCATTTGCCAGGAGCAGGTGTGGGGAAACCACGGAAAAGCAATGGGAATCGCACCCACCTCTTCTCAGTTTTTCCTAACGAGGTTGAGGTTGAATTTACCCTGTTCCAGCCCTCAGACCAGAATTAACTTTCTTGACATAGCTGGAAATTGCGGCGACAGCAACGAATGCTACAGATTTTGTTGTAGTTAATTGCAGGAATATGTACATGTAGGCCTATGTACAGGGTATAACTCACATTTACCGCCACTACTCCACAGTTAAGTACATGTGTACCCCACAGGTTGGGTGAACCTAATGCGAATAGCTCACCTCATTTGAAAAGTAAGCCTACCTACACTTTAGTGAAGGGACTTTGATCTTCATTGAGGCTGCATTTAGATTCAGATTTAAATATTAATTAATGTACCTGTAATCAGTTTTGCGTTAGTGAGTGCGGCATTTTAGTTTGGTGAAAATATGCAACAGTTCTAATAATAAGAATCAAATGGCCTCAGCTACAGCGGCGTTTATTTTCTGAGATGGAGCCATTGAGGCGATCTACTCTCAAATTTCGACTTCCTGTATAACACTGCCATCTGGCAGTATAAACCAGAACTCTTCTGGGTGACCTGTGGTCGAGTTTTAATTAATTTTGTCTTGTAAACACCAAACGTGATACGAGAGATCATTTACGAGCCGGCATGCTACTGCTCGAAGCTGTGAATGTGTGTCACCCTTCAGAAATCCGACTTCCTCGGCCGTGATCTTGTTATCATGAAGTCGACCCTCCATCACTGGCTCACTGGGGAAGGTATAGTACTAATAATAATAATAATAATAATAATAATAATAATAATAATAATAAGACCAAGGAAAGAAAGATATTGAGGAAAATCCTGGGTCCAGTAAAAGAACACGTCAAGTTCCGAAGACGCCACAACCAAGAGTTGTACACACACGTAGAGAAAAAACTGACGTGATGAGGAAAAGGAGGATTTCTTTTTATGGACATATAACCCGAATGAAATCAACACGGTTATCCAACCGAATTTTTTGCTTTTCTCCACGAGAAAGGACAAAGGGAACCTGGTTCAGTGAAGAAAAAAATGATCTGCTGGAGATTGGGATAACATGTGAAGATATCCAGGAACGTGGCCCACTTAGGGAAAAACTTAACACAAACATCGGAGTTTTCAACTTAAGCCGAGACTAAAAACCGGGAAGGCGTGGACGACAGAGAGAAAGGTGGAACATCGATTGCGAATGAAAGAGTACTGGGCCGACATTAAAATGCAGAAGAACAGTTGACATGACGTGGTACTTTGTTAGCCGTAACGAAGGAAGAAGAAGAATATTTTTTGAAATTACTTTTATCCTCCCAGCAGTTTAACCCGTGGACTCTGTGGGGAATCATTCCTCTACCGTTGCAAGGGTAGTGTCTGGGAGCTGATCACAGTTTGTCAGCAAATACAATTGGGAGGTGACAGACCGATCGCTTAGGTGACCGCTAATTTGGGTCTAAGGAAAGGTCAGGAATGGGTTTGAAAGGAAATCGGCCATTGAACTGTTGAAAGGAACCGTCCCAGAATTTGCCTGTTGGTGAAAATGGGAAACCATGTAAACCATTTTCTCTCTCAATGCCAGCGAGGCACGAGTTGGCGCGTTAGCACTCTCGGCCACTGTAGTCTGGTGATAATAATAATAATAATAATAATAATAATAATAATTATTATTATTATTATTATTATTAATATTATTATTGCTATCTTCTTACACAAGGGTAAAGAAGGCAAGCGAATACATTCTGAATGAATACACCAAGTTCTCTTGGGAATAAAATATGCGAAAGTTGGACTAAATGATAATCCACCCTGGTGTGCAGCCTGTAATGGGATTCATCCCCGACACATTCACAAAACAGATGGGTTCCCAAGGGCTCAAGGAAGTAATTGGACCCATACAGAAGTTTGTTATATTGGATTCAAACCACATCATACGCTGCTTCCTCAACATCTACTGAAAGCAGCGCTTAATCATCGATCTGCACCACCCTATGCACGAAAAGCATGAGAAGGAAAACTTTTTTCATCACGTTCCTAATGTATCAGGGTCACGAGTTAATGTGATTCATTTTAAACGTTGTTCTGAGTTTTAAAACATATTGCCCTTCCTGTAGCCGAATGGTGTGAAATTCCGAATTTTCAAATCCCAGGATTCGAACTTGGATCACTGGAGTAGTGATAACAGCGAATATCTAGAGTTTGAATTTTGAATTGCTACACAATATGCCTAATTCTTCAAACGTAAAAGCCACTGAATAACCTCTAAACTGGCCAGTGAGTGCCAAACCTACATTGCCAGCGTTGCCAAGTCTCATTCACGAGAAGCCACTAACAAATAGTTCAAAATCATCGGAAGTCCTATGGATGTTTTCAACGTACAATTAAGATATCATGCCGCTATAGACTGTTTGAAAGCCCCTAAGCCCCTATATCAACATTGTTAATTTATTTTTCATTCTTCCCGCTAACGTGATCTGTTCAATTGGTAATACTGAACATTGCTTGGATTCCTCGATCCCAACCATTAACCCAGCTTGCTACCTAGCGTAAGTAAATGGAATTATTAGCCGTGTACCTACCTACTAGAAGAACTTGAAACTATTTCAATATAATGTTAGCAGTTAGTATGGAAGCATAGTATCGGACGGACCTGCGGGCAGTTTAAAAAAATAAATAAACAGGGAATATCACGGGGGCCACTCAAAATTACTTGGCGGGCCGGATGCGGCCCGCAGGTCGCCAGTTGGCACCACTGATCTAGGCCATTCTGCAAGCACTATCATTGTTTAAAGACAGAACTAATACGGTAAGAACCGATCGAAACTACTAAGAAATTAACAATTTTGCTTGCAAATAGGCATTCAGAGAACTGTGCTACTAGAGAGAAGTCTACATACGTTTAAGACCATCTAGTGCAGTTCCCTCTTCCACTGCTACATTGCTGCCCCAAGGCAAGGCCACTGAAACAGATTCTGTTCATCTGTGTTGCACCCCTCATGACTATGCTAACTATTAAAAATCAATGCAAACTAAAATATTTTTGACAATTGACAATAATACGCTTTAGGACCTCCTTTGTATGTGAAATATAAATCACTGGAGTGACATTTCACAACAAATATGTAACGTGCATTGACCAAGAAGCCAACTTGTGGTATAGTCTTCATCGAAGCTAAGATATCTTGAGGACGAGCAAGGAACTGGTTCCATCTACAATACGAAAACATCACATTGTATAAATACGTGCCTTTTCAAATTTGCGAAATTTGGAAAATTTTCATTACAACTGACCTTGGACCCAACAGAGTTGACAACAGAAAAATATTGATACACTGACAAATCCTACGGGATTGATTTTTTAGCCTTGTCATGTCGATAACATGTTGAAACAACTTGATTCTTGTGAGAACTATTGGAGTGAGTGGATAAGCAGTTAGCAATACATAGATTGGCACAGAACGAGGATCACTGGAGAAATATGAAATGGTCATAATGGTAATTATGTTTTAAAGCCTTTCGGTCGGTTTCTAGTTACCTTTCCGCAATGCGGAATTATTGTAACTGGTTCTTCAATACAAGAGTAATAACATTTCCCTTTTTAATAGTTTACCGCGACATTGTTCAATGTTTTGTAATTACCGTATTGATTTTATGATGCCAATTATATTTCTAAAGCTCTTAAAGTTTCCTCGTCGCCGGAGGCTGTGGTTTAAGCAGGGGGTAAGATCACACACTTCTAGAGTTTCTTCGTGCATTTATTACATTTTCGGTTGTCACGTGAAGTATCAAGTGTGATAGGTACCATTTAAACGACAATGAAAATATACTCCCTTCTTCGTTGTTTCGACCTTTCTAAAATGCATCTCTACATAATATAAAACAAAGTCCCCGATTCTTGTATGTCACGGGTAGTCTCAAGAACCACTGGATGGATTTTGATGCAGTATTTTACCATTCCGTAAAGGATTTCTCGAGGAAGGATTCTGTAGAAAAGAAATTAATGTGTGATCAAAGGAAAACGATCAGTAACAATTTCAGTGAATCGAGTCAAAAGAAATCCTGCCGTCCATGTACATTTTAAACTTACGCTGGGCAAACCGTTACAAATATCAATATACTATGAGTGTAAGAATTGTATTGTTCACCAAGAAAAAATCTACAAAAATGTCCGCGACAGCATATTTCTATCTTTAATATATCGCCCACTATAAGTGTTTCCAACAATCTCCATTCAGTGGAAATTTAAATTGCTAGCTTCGAAGCGAGACTATCACCCCAGCTTCGGCCAACATGAAACTGTCTAGTCGTGTCGAGTTAAGACTTCAGAGAAGAGTATATGTGTTTGGAGTTTCGCTGTTCACCTCGGATTTTCTGAAATGCGTTTGGGACCTGCCGTCCGTGCGCCTTTTAATCTTACAATGGCTAAACCGTTAAAGATACCGGGTAAAGTCAGGCAGGTTGCTAGACATACATTACGCTAATAATAATGTTATTTTTAACTGCTATATATTTCAGGATTCATTATTAAATAACTGAATAAAAATACTGAACAGTGTAAAAGATAACAGTTTTAGGCCAACATAGATGTGATCCCTTTTTCGTGCTGATGAGTGTATTTCTGTGAGTTCTCAGGCTTTTCTGCAATGCTTTTTGCAGCCAATAAAGGAAAAATTGTTTTGTCAGGATTCATATTTTTCTTTACTATTGTATTAATCGAATTATTCAAGTAATTTTTACACAAAGAAAACACTGCCTTTTAAAATATTTATATCGTGTTTCCAAACAATAAATGTTATTTTAGGAGGCATAATGCATTATTTTACGTAATTATTTGGGTAATACTACTGGGGAAAGTTGACGAATTCATCACCTTGTTGAATTCATTGCCCGTAGATTTTTTTTTTTATTTTCTGATCATTTACCTAAGACGAATTCCAAAACCCAAGCAACCACAAATTCAACAAGTAGAATTGCCAGTATGGAATTAAGTTTATGAAGATCCCTCTCAGAAAGACCTGAATCAGTGCGCAGCATGTTAAGAATAGTGACAAGAACATGCCTTAGTTATACCTGGTTATTGTTATTATTTCATTTTTTCCAAATATATTTCAACAACTTACGGAAAGTAACTTGAGAAAATGCTGTGATTTCCAATACAATGATTTTGACCAAAGTAATGGCAATTGAAGAATTGAGGATATTTAAACTAGTGGTGTAAGAGTTAACGTTCCTAACGCAATAAACAAGACTCCTTCAGATGCATTTTAAAACTGCTTATTCATTCCTTCATTCATTCTTCATTCATTAATTTCCATTTGATACTGCTTTGCCTTTCAGCGTCCAGCCTAACCTGCAACTATGTGTTTGCGAATGAGTCACCCCCATGATCTCCGATTAGCAGTTAACAGAGCGGCTTAATCTGCTTCTACACCCCTCACGTTGAAATAGTGAGACACTGAATATAACCATCGCCTTCTAGGTCTACCTCTCCTTCTCTTCCCCTTTATAACAGAGTTCATTAACCTCCTAAGTAAATTTCCTCTCCCATTCTTGTCCAGCGTTTTCATTTCTAACTTAGCCTTTTTCTCTTCATTACGAGTACCTTCCTGCAATTGTTCCCATTTATTTGTCCCAGCAATCATTCGTGCTATCGTCATATAAGTTACATCTAGCTTATGTATGAGATATCCTGAATCTATCAAGTTTTCACTTCCATTCAGCAAGGACAATCTAAATACTGAGCGATGCAGGGGGAGTTTCGGCAATAAACTAACTTCTTCCTTGCAAAATATAGCAGATCATGTCTGAGAACTCAGTGCATTGGGTTTCTTGCACCTTGACTCTATCTCTTTCACTGTACTACCATTACCATTCTATGGCATTTCCCCCTATCACCTTAATCGCTAATAAGAGAGTCCTGTGTAGTGATAACCATTATATTTGTGAGGATATTATTTTATGAATACTTAGATAGGTTAAAAGGGGAAGAAATAATACTGGCTGTCTTATTCAAGAGTTAACCCATTCACTTAATCTCCCCGTACTAAATTAAAAGTTAGATACTAAACATTAATGACAATTTTCTCTCGAAAATGAGCAAAGTTGTTGGAAAAGAGAGATTAAATAATAGAAATGACGAGGAACATTACAAGTAAAGTACTTGATACTTCATCCGCTATGCAGTTGGTAATTCAGCGACCATTACAGCGAAATATGTGAAGGCATCCCATTTACATTCCAGAGCTTGTTGCAAACTTTTAACAGGCATAGTTCCTCAGTTAATCCAATGCCAGTCACGAAGAGCACGCACAAATCTGAAGATGACCGGACGACGCGATGTGTTGGGTCAGTCCAGGCTGACCCAGGTCAAGTGAGACAGAGAGGTGCGGGGAGATGTGTCTCGCATGCGTGTGGCCTCAAACACACTTTAAAGATTTACAGTGCTTGAGAAAGCAGCCGGAAGGGATCCGAGGATCACCCGAAAAAAAAGAAGGATATTTATTATAAGTTACCAAAGTTTTCACCAGAGTGCCATTTATAACCAGATTGTATCGAGATCCTGCTTGGCTGAGATAATGAATTGATATACTGTATTCCGGATGTTGCGAGCTTGGTAATAAGCGATGTTTGGTTAATCGATTGATCGAAAACGATTAATAGAATAATTGATTGACCGTTCTATCAATTAATCGAATAATAATCAATTGGTTTTTTTTTCGTTTTTTTTAGCGTATAACTTTTAATCCCGGGAGTGTCCGAGGACATGTTCGGCTCGCCAGTTTCTGTAGCTGCTTCGAGGCGGACACCCAATGAGTGAGCTACAAGTACAGTCGAGTATGGACTGTTGTCTGGGGAGGAAAGTTTGAATGTAAGGACGAGGAGTTGGAAGGTAGCGGCTATGGCCTATAGTTAGGGACCAACCCCGGCATTTGCCTGGAAGGAAGATGGGAAACCGTAGAGGACCATCTTCAAGGTTGCCGGCAGGGGGATTCGCACCTCCTCGCCTCCCGGATGTGAGCGACTGCCTGTAGTCACGCCGTAACGACCACGGCTAACTCACCCGGTAACTTGAAGTTAATCAAAAACGATGAAACGAATAATCGACTGACCGTTTGCGGCAGGGCTTAAATATGTTGTCTTCATCATTCTTGAGAAATTCCGTGGCCTATAAGATCAAGGAAGTACCTGTACACTGCGCATCGACAGAATTGCTTTCAAAGTCAGTTCTGTATTCCTTATCGACCTGACGATCAGGCATGAGTCTCACGCTAACCAACCCACTGAAGTGAACGAGGAGAAGAAACGAGTATATAACCGAACAATTCCTTACTACTGTGAAACATTCAAGCTAAGGAGGATTGAGGTTATTGGCCTATTTGTTGGTTCTGTCTGTCAGATAGTCAGCCCGAAGGCTGGTCGGATCCTCAAAAGCACCGCCGTTAGGCTATGTGGATGGTTACCCAAAGAAACGCAAGGCAGCGCTATATTGAGGCGTACTAGGCAAGAATAGGAGTGAGGTAGTTTGCCATTGCTTTCCTCACTGAGTCAGTACAGCAGTACTAACCCTATGAGTAGAACTTTTCACAGCATCCACAGGCACTGACTGTGCCCTGAATGGCATTACTAAGCACCACCCACCACCCAGACCTCAGTAGCTTCCATATAATCACTGCCATGAGTGAGACTGAGACATCGGTGAAAAGCCACATTTTACTCTAGCCTGTGCCAACAGACAAATGCAAATGTACTGCATTCATCAAGAGATGGCAAACAGGCTAATTTGTTGTTTCAAGGGGTGCTATAACATCTCACTTCAAAAGCACCATTCAGAGGTAGAAAACCCCGAATAGTGACATGAAGGATGTAGGTCTTCCTGTCCTGAACCTTATACTTGCTTAGTTACCCAGTGTCGAGTGATTTCATTTTCATTTTTTTTAATGGAAGTCGTAATTTTTAACTTATCAGGGGGGCTTAATATGTCTATAGGTTTCGTGTCTTTATTAATCTAAATGCAAATTCAAAATTCTACGTTTATATTAATTTTCATTATGAGACGAATCGAAATGAATTTTTTGTGACCTCGCTTGCATTATTTCAATACCAGGTAATGGGCCCAACATAGAACTATTTCCTAAAATCAGTAGGGAAGTAATAGTTCCTCCTTACTAGTACAAAAAATGCTTGCCACGGTGAGTGAGTGATTAACGTGTCGGTCTATTAAATCCAAGCTTGCAGGTTCACTCCTGCCCGTGGGAAGTGATTTTTGAAAAGCGCCAAAAATTACGACACGCATGTCATACGATGTTGGCATGTCAAAGAATCCGTTTGAATTCAGTAGGCCGTGTTCTTAATGCAAATTTAATCTCGGGAGTTTCCGCCAACACAAAGTTCCTCATTTATCTACTAGAAAGCGCTATAGTGTTCAAAGAAGGGGCAGATGACCTCGTAGTTTCTCCCCTTAAAACAACAATAACTAACTAGTGTTCAAAGAGTTTTGATATCTAACCTCCTTGACTTTCACAGTACTTCAAGGAACAACGAAATTTGACATGCAAGCTGCCGTCTGGGTGTCAAATAAGAAAGCTTGCACCCGGCACGCGAGGCCATACGTTATTATTATTATTATTATTAGCACACAAATTTATTTTCTTTGATCCGAAATCACCATGCGGCGTGAACAATTTGCGTGTTATTCCGCCATATTTGTTTACATTTCAAATGAACTCCAGCTGTAAGGGACAGACGTCTACAAAATACTCTCTTAGTTCCGAAAGAAATAACTAAATTCAAGCAGTACTACATAATGCCCAACAGATGGCAGAGCATGCCAGAGATCGACTGCAGTGGCTTTATTAAAACAGTGACGACAATTGAGTATACTCCCCACCCACCCACCATGTTCGTGCGAAGTTTCAACTAGACCAGAGGCTCAAAGCACTCATCCATCGAAGACATTATAAATCCTCTAACTATCGAACTGGTCCCCTAAACGTGAAGTAATCCTGGAAGCCGTCGCAGCAATCGATATGAGTGATATTTCTTCAACCTGTGAAGTATTTGTACTACACATCTGATTCCTGACTATTCTGAACAACGTCATTCTTGTCGAATATCACCGGAATTTTTCTACGTCATCATCCAGCTATCGTCACGTCATCACCACGTCATCGCCATCGTCTTCTTCTCGAATATTCTGGATTCTTCGAGAAGACCTCGTCACGCCACGTGGAGCTCACGTCACACCACTGCATTGCAGTCAGTGCAACTTTCGTCTTCATAATATCATACATTTCAGCATCTACACTTCGTTTTATAATTCTACGCTTTCTACTCTTCATCTGCCCTTAGTGGCTCACTACTGGCAAATTCTTTATTCAAACTTCATCTCCGCTCCACAAACTGAACACCGCTACGATCTTCAAGTTCTACGTCATCGCACTAGCGTTCAGTGACCTGGCACGCTACGTCCTTCACCGAGCTCACAGCTGCTAGCTTCTTTTCGTTGGTGTCGGGCGCGCAGCTTGCTCACACTTTTATTCACATCATCTCATTTATTCGTTCCCCAGCACCAGCCCCTGTCAAACTACACAAACAGATAACACGTACACATCATACAGCAATAGTGAGCTAGCGGCAAGCTACTCCTATAACACTTCCCCTTATCTCACTTCTCATTTTCCACTACCCGCACAGCACATAATTCCCCTTCCTTTCCCATACCGCGCGTGCGTCGCTCGGCTTGGCTTCGCCCGTTCCGTTTCCCGCACCTTCCCTCACCTTACTTACAGCCCCATTTTAGAAGGCGCTAGGCTTTGCAGCTACCTTCGAAATCGTGCCCCCCTTTACCCTATATCCTATTGTTCGTCATATACTTGTTATATTAATCCTTTACGCTCACCATGGGTAAGGGCAGAGGAAAGACCTCACCCGGCCGCGCCCAGGCTTCTGCCTCCCGGAACATCACCAACCCCTCCTCCTCCAAAGGGGCCATACCTAAGCCACCGAGGACGCCCGCCCTTCCACCTCCCCCTAAATCCCCTGGAACCCACTTCTCCTTGCCACCTGTCGTTCCCCAGACTCCGAGCTGTCCCGAGAAGCGGCGCGCGTCCGATGCCTCCGATACTGAGGGGGGGACGCACCGCTCCCGTCTGCGGGTGCACGAGGGGATGGAGGAGATCGTTACTGACTCCAGACGCCACTGCAGCACCTCCCCGCCGCCGGTGTCCCCATTGATTTCTCCCCACGACCCTCGCCTCCCACCCACAGGGAACATACCCCATTTCACCCCCACCACCGCCACACCTTCCCAGATTTCCTCTTCCTTGCCTTCCTATGCTACCAAGGCCTCCGAGCCTACCTTCAAACACATCTTCCTTTTCCGCGGCCATACCCACAGCAACAAGTACTTGTTCACCGACGCGCTGCGCCGCGTGCTTGGCCACCCCAACTTCACCGCCACCGCCACCACCAATGGAGTCTACGTCAAAACTGACGATGACGCCACTGCCGCCGTTCTCCACGACCCCGGGGTGGTCCGTCAGCTTGGACCGCAGGTGACTGCGGAACCCATCCGTGCCCGCCAACACCCGGCTACTCCCCCCCCTCCGCAACGCAACCCGCACTTCTCGTGTGTGATCCGGGGCGTGGACCCCGATCTCACCGAGGAGGCGGTCTTGCAGGAACTCCGCCTGGAACAGGTCGATGCGCGGAAGGCTTTCCGCATTCGCAACGCTGAGGGCCCCACGTGGATGGTGCGGATTCTCCTTGTCACCCAAGCCGAGGTCGACCGCCTGCTTACGGACGGGGTCTACCTGTACCGATATCATCATAGGGTCGAACCCTCCAAAGCTCCTGCTCCGGTCGCTATCAGGTGCAACAGGTGCCTCGCCTATAATGAGCATTCCACGGACCAATGCCGGCAACCGCCGCGCTGCGGTCACTGCTCCCAGCCGTCGCACTCCACCGGGAAGTGTCCCAATCTTGCCCAGCCCCCCCGATGCAACCAGTGCCAGCTCACTCACCCCACATACTCCTATAAATGCAAGGCCAAACCAGCACCTCTCCCCAACCGCCCTGAAACGGTTGCTCCAGTCAAATCCGTCGACCCACCCACCGCCCCTGCCCAATCCCAATTCCCCCCCCCCCCCCCCCCCACCATCGAAGACCTCATCCGCTTCATGGTGGTCTCCCTCCAGAATATCCTCCCCTACCAACGGCCGCTGGTGCTGACGCAGCTTCAACTGGCTACACAGCAAATCTTCGGGGTTCGGTTCCACCCTTCTTTCTCGGGCCCCCTCACCTACTTCACCTTCTCCCGCTACCCCCGAGTCACCGCCGTATAAGCTAATCATGGCACTACAACCTGCTAGACATGGAACTCCCCGCACTATCACCCTCCTTTACCACAACGTCTGTTCCTTCCATGCCCGCCGTACTCTCCTCACCCACACCCTCAGGTCCCATCATGTCGATGCGGCCCTCCTCAATGAAACCTTTCTCAGGAGCGACCAACACGCATTTCTCCCCGGCTACACCCTTCTGCGCGCCGATCGCCCCAACGACGCAGGCCGCGGTGGTTCGGCCCTCGCCAGTCGCGTGCGTCTCCCCACTCGCCATCATATCCCCCCTCCCCCTCTGATCTTCCCTGAAAGCCTCATTTGCTCCATCTATTTCCCGTCCCGCGTCCTACACCTAGCCACAATTTACATTCGTCCCAACCATCCCATCCCCAAAGACTTTATTGCCCACGTGGCTGAGGTTTTCCCCCATTTTTTGGTCATGGCCGACCTCAACCTCCACTCTCGTTCAGCCCTGGAACGTCGCAGCCTGGACATCTATCTCCGCCATATCGATGCCACCCTCGTCCCCTTACCCAAACCTACCCGTCCCTCCTCCAACACCACCCCCGATGCCGTTATCGCCCACAACTCCCTCCTACATCTGTTCACCGCTACAGTCTTGCCACTCATCGGAGGCGACCACGCCCCGGTACTGCTCACCTTCCCCCTCCCACCTCGCAATGCGCCACTCCCACCCCCCAGGATGATCCAGAGCTTCTGCACGGCAAACTGGCCAGAGTACCGGGAACACATAACTACCAACCTGCATGCAGATCAACTTCCGTTGGAAGACCAAGCGACTGTCGATGCCTATACCACCCATATTGAAACCACGCTCCAACAAGCATCTTCCCTAGCCATCCCCCTCATCCCGACGACACCCTCCCGCCCCCCAATCCCCCCAAAGGCACGTCGCCTTCTCGCCCTGGCGAACTCCTACCACAACACTTATCTCCGTACGCACGATCGCTACTTCCTTCAGCGCCATCGACAATCCCTCCGGCAAGTTAAGTCCTACATCGAGGCCCACAAACGCCTCTCATGGCACACTGCATGCACGCGGCTCAACCGAGTCTCTGCCTCTCTGCCCGCCTACTGGCGCCAACTCAAACAACTAACTGGCCAGTCTACAGCACCAAACTACCCCATCATACATAATGGGACGGCACCGCCAGACGACGAAGCCAAGTTGGACGTCTTCGCCAAACGCTTCACCCGCACGTTTCGCTATTCCGACGACCCCGCTCACACCCACGATCACGACGATTTCATAGCCACCGTACCTTCTCGCCCTCACTTACAACCTTCCTCCCACCACACCCTCTCACCTCATCCCCTTGACGACCCCATCACGGACCTTGATATCTCTTGCGCCTTGTCCCACACCACCAACACAGCACCAGGTCCCGACTCCATTCGTTATCGTCATCTTAAGGAGGCCCCTCCCATTCTTCTCACCGCACTCTCCCGCCTCTATAACTTTCTTCTTCGCTCCGGCTTCTATCCCACCCAGTGGCGTCGCGCCACGATGCTCCTCTTCCCTAAACCCGGAAAACCACTTTCCTCCCCTAGTTCTTATCGCCCCATCTGCCTAACCGCCGTCCTTTCCAAGACCTTCGAAAAAATCCTTACCAAGCGCCTCCACCGCCACCTTCTTCGCCATCACCTCCTCCCCCTTTCTCAATGCGGCTTCCGCCCTCACCTATCCGCCCAAGACCAACTCCTTCGCCTCTCCACTCTCATCGCCGACAACTTCAATCGTCCCGCTCCCACCCTTCTCATAGCCTTCGATTTTCAAAATGCCTTCGACACGGTATGGCACGACGCCCTCGTCCTGAAGCTCCACTACTTCAATCTTCCCCACAGCTACATCCGATTCGTCAACTCCTTCCTTAGACACCGCACAGCCAAAATCACCATCAACAACCTCTTTTCCCGACCCATCCCCTTCGAACAAGGCGTCCCCCAGGGCTCCGTCCTTTCCCCACTCCTCTACGTCCTCTTTGTGGCAGATATCCCTCAACCGCCCTCCCCCCTCCAGCTTCTACAGTTTGCGGACGACACCGCCATAGTGGCCCCCTTCGCCACCGTCCAGCACATCACAGGACACACTCAGCCGTACCTTGAGCGCTTCACGGCATGGTGTGACAGGTGGCACCTCAGCCTTAATGGTGACAAAACACAAACCATCTTGTTTCGTCCTCGCAGGCGGGCGAGAAGTGTTACCCGCAATCCGGACAACCTCCGGCTCTATCTCCGCGATCGCCGCCTCATTCCCACACCCACCGTCCGCTACCTGGGCTTGCTATTCGACCAGCATTTTACTTTCCGTCCGCACTTTAAAGCGAAGCTGCCAGCCGCTCGCAAGCGCGCACACCTCCTTCGCCGCCTGGCAGGCACGTCATGGGGCCTCAACACCAGGACCCTCATCCATACGTACAAGGCACTAATCCGCACCTTTATTATCTATGGGCATCCCGCCTGGGCTGGCTTCCCAGAGCGTCCCCTAACGCCATTTCTCCAACTCGAGCGTCGCCTGGTCCGAGTGGCCATGCGCCTTCCCTTCACATTTCGGACCGCGGATCTCATCGACTGCATGCCCCTGCCACCTCTTACCACCTACGTCGAGATTCTTCAACGACGCTACGTCCTGAGGGCACACACCAAACATAATCCTGTCGTCAGCCCCTTGTTGACACGACCTCTCCGCACGCCCCTGCGCACCAAGTTGGGCGTCTACACCCTCAAGGGGCTCCTCCCGGCACCGGACTAGACCCCGTCAACCGATGAGGTCACTTACAGCCATCGGAACCCCCTACTTTTCCGTAATAAATAAATTCCATCTTAAGTAGCAACCAATGGTTCTAGTAGCCACCAATGGCTCTGGCTCTCATCCACGATTCAACACCGACAAATGGCTTCCATTAGGTGGTTACCATGTCCGAATTACAGTTCACAGCACTCCACATCAATCCCAACTACCTCAACTACCACCATCCGCCGTAACAAGATATTTCATCCACCATTTCCGTCTCCCGCAATGGTCTTCCCCATTCACGTCTCTCACGCTAAACTGTCACCATAGTCACCATCATCTTACAACAATTCATTCATCTCATCTGCCTACTACCCCCAAAATTAGTTAGTACAACTGTCCCAGCAGATCTGCTATGGGTCCGTTTGTTTCTTTATTTCTTTTCTTTCTATCTTTCTTTTTCTTTCTTTCTTTCTTTCTCTCTTTCTATCAATTTCTCTCTCTTTCTTTCCTTTTACTACACCACTCTTCTTCTGACCCCGCACGACTCACCCCCTATTTCCATCTCACCACTTACAATAAAAAAAATAAAAAAAAATAAAAATAAAAAAAAACTGCTTCATTTCATACGCTTGCTACACCACATCTCATTAATTCGCCGCACTCTCCATTTCACCAGTTATACTATCCCTTTTCTCTTTCTCTTCTTCTTTTTCACTTATTCTTTCTCTTTCTTAAGGTATTATCACTCTCCTCTTCATCTCAGCGATCATACTTGTCTACTCCATCGTCATCGACAACATTCATTTCTTAATATAAAAAAAAAAAAAAAAAAAAAAAAAACTATCTATCTCTTCAGCTCCAAACTCACCCTTCAACATCACCATTACTTTATCTCCTCCACAATCTTATGATCTGGACGTCATTGCAGCCCCTTATCCACTACACCTAGTCTCTTCAACACCAACGCACCTCTATAACCTCCGAGCAATACAAGTTACACCGTCTACTTTTGGCAATTGCAGCAGTAATTCCATGTTTTCTTTGTTGGTCATCTATCTCCGACCTTTTCAACACTACCCATATCAAACCACGCAATCCCCCTTCTCCACCTTCTTCCCCCACCTAGCATCTAACTCTCCCTTCTCCACATCGCCACATCGCCCAAGCCCATCTTCAACCTCCACCGCATTACCCCAAACCCAAATTCAAACACACTTTCCCCCAAATCTTCACACCAAACCCAACCATCCCCAAAATTTCACCCCTCCCAAAAACATTAATTCCCTGGCCCGAAGAGACGGCGAAACCGTCTAAGGGGGCCCGCCGCCGCAGAGGCCATAGCCCTGCGGCGGAATGAAACAACTGCCAATAATAATAATATTTGTACTAATAGTTAATAGTTAATTCTCCGCTTGGAGCGACACATAAAGCCACAGTGGCTTAATTAATGAACATAGTACATAATAGGAGGCACTTGCCTTTTAATATAATATGTAATTGGGAAATCCGCATTGTAAAAGAAACTGTATGCAATATCGAAGTACCACACAACACACAGTAAGTATATAGTAAATTTGCAAGCAATTTGCCCGAACATGGCCACTAGTACCAAGTGATCCACTTAGCCAGTAAAAAACGAGACCTACAATGAGTCGTCACTGTTTTAATGGAGCCACTAGTGCACCGTTTATATACGGGCGAAGCACTCAACGGGTTAAAGGATCAATAGCAATACTTGGACATCACCTACTGTACGCCAACAACAACATTTTCCTATATCATGTCGAATTGTGTAGTAACCACTATTTCCTGCACTATTTATAAGACTCTCTTCAATTACGTCTATTGAATCAACTGTGTTTTGTGTTGTAGTAATCAATTTTATTTTATTTGTACCTATGCATGTAATACACTTTGCCTTATGCGGTATTCTGTTCCTTATTGTAGAAAACATGTAAATAAATAACTAGGATTCCTGGAACCCAATATCAAGCTATGACATAGAGATTTAAAAAGATTCTTTGTCACCGAATTCACGGATTTATTTTTGATATGCAATAACTCACTCTGCAAAACCCTCTTCATCTAAGATAGCCCTCAATGTGTTCCCACCGTGTGTGTGCGCTCTCTGTAGAACAACATTGTACATGGCAACTTCCCCTCTTTCGCACAAACACCATACATACCCAAGTACACGGGGCTACATTGATTTCACAGTGCACCGTAGTAGTTGTCGTACTACATCTGGGCGATTGAGGAGCGTTTTAGCTAGGTGATCTCAAAAAATTGCCAATAAAAGAAAGTAAATTGAAACCCCGTTATGTGTGCGATTCCCACCTCAGACATCCTAAAAGTGATTTACCGTTGTTTCCCACTTCTACTCCTGGTAAATGGAAGATGGTTCCATATAAAGGCCACAGTCACCTCCTTCCTAATCGTAGCCTAGTTATTAAAATACGCAGACTAGTACAGGCACAACAATAACACAGGTTCTCAGACAAACACGCCCAAGTACAAGGCGCTAAATGACCGCGATGTCAAAGCCCCCCGTGAATGAATAATTGACAACAACAACAAGAATTTAGTTAGTTGTTGAGGTTTTAAGGGGCGGAACAGTGAGGTCATCTGCCCCTTAACAACAACAACAACAACAACAACAACAACAACAACAACAAAAAGTATCAATATTTAAAGGGCTTTTGTTGGAATCGAAGCACGGCAATCTTATCAGCAACCGGTAGCTCAGCTACTGTGCATTCACATATTGTAGTTTATTGTTCCTTTTCTGGTGAAAACGTGCATCATAATGTTCATCAATCACATCCTCAAGGCCGACTGAAATCAAAATACCTGCTGTGATTTATGACGGTGGTGAAGCCCGAACGTAATCTACTACACTGCACATTATTGAGCATATGATAAAATATTCAGAGATTACAAGAACCTGTGTTCCCTTCACGTACGCTGGCACGTCGCGTCGCACCGTTAGTCCTTAAAGATGCTCCAGCATCCAATACACTCTGACCGTGAAAACCGTTCATATATTACGTGCTTTCGTGGGGAGGTTTGTACATCGTGCATCTGTATGTGAATACTTTGCCTCGTAACCTGTGATATTGTGGTGTCTGTAGTATGATGTGTACTTGAAATTGAAGCTATGCTTGGGCCATGACCGACCTCTACCCAATTTAGTCATAGTTACATATAGACCACACACATCTAAATACACAAGAATAACAGAAGATATCAAACAAAATTTAACTCACACCCAAATATAGTACACTGGGCTGATGACCATGATTTTTTTATTTATTTTTATTTACTGGTCATACTCTCTTTAAGCTCCACTGCATAAGTAGTAGGCCTACTACATGCACTTACAATATATTTTCTCAAATGAACAAAATAAATTAATTTAATAATTAAATTTCAAGATGACTGTTAATCTTAACAATATCAAACAATATTAAGTTAGTCTTCGTTTTTCCTAAGAGCTTGAAAATCCAGAGCATTAACAAATTTAGAAAATTCTTTTAAATACTTTTTTAATAGCACAGATTTCTGAATCGGCCAGTTATCGTCCCTATTAACACTATTAATCAAGAATTGCCTAATATTTTTCACTTCACTGCACACGAAAATTATATGATCTATAGTCTGAGGGCTGCTTTTACAGGAACACTCGGGATTACGTATAATTTTAAGCCTGTGTAAGTACGAAGCAATATTTCCATGTCTAGTCAGTATTGTAGTCAAATTAGGTGTTAAGGTGATTTTGGATTTTAATCTACCTGCAACTGTTGGAAAGAATTCTTTTGTTAGTGTTCCTTTTGAAATTTGTTCCCATTTTTGCTGCCATTCATGAATTGATTCTTCTTTGAGATGTTTTTTAATTGTTGAAATGGGTATTCTATCGAAACAAACCTCACTTAATTTTGCAGCCTCCTTTGCAATTTTGTCAGCTAGTTTTGCCTGCAACACCTGTATGTGCAGTGGCTAGCATCATTGGCTGTCGCCCCTGAGGACCTGGGTTCTATTGCCGGCTCTTCCAAGAAACTTAATTGTGGTCTTAGGGCTGGAACTGGGTACACTCTGCCTCGTAAGTCAAAAAGAGAAGAGATGGATTTGATTCCCACCTCAGGCATCCTAGAAGTGGTATACCGTGGTTTCCCTTCTTTTACTGAAGGCAAATGCTTGGACAGTACGGTACCTTATTTCAAGTCCCTGGGCACCTACCCATTCCCTACACACTCTACTACGGTCATCACATAAGTACAGATTATCAGACAAATTCAACACACACCCAACTACACAGGGCTAATGACCCAGATGAGCCAATCCCCTAAAAGTTTAACAACAACAAAAATATATAAACTGGTCGTCTATTTTCCTAGTTAACAACAATAATAAGTGTTTAAACTCATTATTAAAATAAATGAAGGACGTAATCGCTGTTTCTGTTGGTTCTCTACGGGCTTTGTGACATCGTGGTCATGTCATGTCGTGTATCCCCGTATACTTGGGTGTGTGTAGAATTTGTCTGTGCCAATGTCAGTACTAGTGTGTGTACTTGTAATTGAGTATGATTTAGATTAGAAGTGGCTGTGGCCTTAAGTTAGGTAATATTCCGGCATTTGCCTGGAGTAGAAGTGGATAACCACGGAAAACCACTTTCAGAATGGCTGAGGTAGGAATCGAATCCATATATTCTCAGTTTCGCCTCACGATGCTGAGTGTACCCCGTTCCAGTCCTCAGACAAGAATTAAATTTCTTGCTGGAGACGGGAATCGAACCCCGGTCTCCGCGGTGACAGCCAAGGACAGGCTGATGTTAAAACAACTACGATAAGAATAAGTTCCTAAATTATTGGAGTATAGAATTATCCCTTTATAGCGCAAAGCTATTTGTTATTTTTATGTGCTTTTACATTTTGATTCATTTTAATTATTATTATTATTATTATTATTATTAATGTTATTTTTGTTACTCTAAGCTTAATGTTTATATATTTATTTTTCATTTTTATTATGTTCTTATAAATTTAATTTTGATATTTTTAAATTTAATTGACTAATTAATTGTGAATTGAATTTTAATAGTACATTATGCAACGAGCCTATAATGGCTATAATTAAGACACGAGTATGTTTATAAAACCAAAACGAGCGTATGTGAGTTTTATAATTTCCATACGAGTGTCTTAATTACCATTATAGGCGAGTTGCATACGACTGTTTATGTTCGACGATAATTATAACTTTATTATATGTTTTAACATAAATATTCATAAATATCTGTTGAGATTGTCACTAGAATTTTGTGATCGGGTGCTGCGCTGGGTAGCATATCTCTGATTTCCAAACTCTCTGAACGACCGACGCATGCGCTCTATGTGCTTCAATGTCATATGTGCAGATTGAGCACCAGTATTCCGTAAAAATGTCACCGAATGCGTTTGAAAACAACGCGCTGTGTAGAAATTGGGTTTGGGGATATTAAGGTACGGTGCTATATCTTGTCTCATATTCACCAGTTTATTTACGCGAACATATGGACGGTGCACTTTCGGTAATTTATATAGACATGTTGGATTTTGAGCGCATGTGCGAAGGTATCCTTATCTAATTGGTCAAACAACTGTTTCTTGAGCTGTGATTGGTGGGAGAAATTGTTTCATAATGAAAAATAGTGTTATAATGACCATCATTATGATACAGTTTTCAGACATATAATAGTCAGGGTCAAACATAAAATATTTTAATATTTTGTTAAAGTTATATTTATTATTTTCATTTTTATATTCCTTTTATTATTGCAATTTTATTTTTATGTCTTTTTATTTCTGTAATTATTATTTTTGCACTTTAATTCCTAATGTTATTAGTTTTAATTTTTTAAATTTTATCCAGCACCTAACGTCAAGTAAATACGTATATAATATTTGATTTTTAGAAATACTAGCACTTCGGCATGAAAATTCTCCGAAATTTGGCTTAAAGATTGAACTATCAGCATCTTTGAAAGCATAAACTGTCCTTATGACAGGTGGTTAATATAGAGACCACTATCCCGTAAAGGGTTATTATTCCAAGGTTTTGCGTGGAGAACAGATCTACCTAAACTGAGGAATAAGCATGGTTATAAAGCCATAGCAACAATAGCACAGATTTGGACATAACGAGTGCATTACACACCGAGATGTGACACTAAGATTGCACCACGCCCTCTAATAGGTTTGGAAAGGCTACGTGAGGTCACTCCATGACCGCAAGGACTTCCACTTTCTACCGCGGGGTTAATCAAATTATTCTGACTGCTCTTCTTGGCGGAACAAACACTCGCTCGTTCATTGCTGAAATCTGGAATCTGAGTGGTAACTGCTGCTTCCCAAAGACTCAACGAGAAATTCAATTTTCCTTTTCTGCTGCTGCTGCTGCTGCTGCTGCTGCTACTCGATGATTTGTTTAAGATGATGCAATCGACCGGATATGTTATATAGACAGTGATCAGTTTAAATTCTAATGGAATTTTCAGTTTCATTTATTCTTGATCATGTCATGTAGCCCCGTGTACTTGGGTGTGTGTAAAATCTATCTGACTGGCTGTGTGGCTCAGTGGATAGAATCCTGGCGCTGTCAGTTGACATTTGAGGGTGCGCAAATGCAAGGGAGCCGTGTCAGTAAATTTACTGGCACGTTAAAGATCCCCTTCGGGGCAAATTTCTGGCACCCCGACGTCTTCAAAAGCCGCAGTAGTTAAAAGGGACGTACAACCAATTACATTATTATTATTATTATTATATGTCTGATTACCTGTGTCACAGTGATGTCTGTACTAGTGTGTGTATTTGTATTGAGATTTGATTTAGATAGGAAGTAGCCGTGGCCTTAAATTAGGTATCATCCCGGCATTTGCCTGGAGTAGTAGTGGGAAACCACGGAAAACCACTTCCAGGAGGGCTAAGGTGGGAATAGAACTACTGTCTACTCAGTTTTGCCTTATGAGGCTGAGCGTACACCGTTTCAGCCCTCACACCAGAATTAAAATTTATTGGCAGAGCCGGGAATTTAACCCGGACCTCCAATTACTTCAGTTCTTTTAATTAACACAGTTGAACAGGGCCATAATATGGCCGTAACAGATACATTTTATTAATTACTTTATACTAGCAACCCACCCGGGAACAGTTATGAATTCATTACGTGATAAGCGCTTTTTATTCGATGTCAATGAACTACGACCCCTATCCGTTTTACGTCTCGGCATGATGGGTTAAAATCACTGACTGGACTATTAAGTATATTATCATGGAGATGCATGTGCAACGAATTCTTGTCAGACGTAATTTAAGAATGGCGAGGTGCATGACACACAAATCCCCCTTCGGTTCAATCGTAACTTGACTGTGTAATTTGCGGAACGAAATGTTCACAGGCGAAATGAAGAAAAGCCGAGTTGCACTTCCAGGGAAACTCCAAACACAGCCACTCTTCTCTGAAGTCTTAACTCAACATGAGTGGGGGATGGTGGCGCAGCGGTCAAGCTGTATGCCTCTCACCAAGGCGGACCGGGTTCGATTCCCGGTCAATGCATGTGAGATTTTCGATGTGAAATGCCATGTCCTGTGGTTCGGATTCCACGTAAAACGGAGGTCCCGTGGCTTATGATCGCGAGATTAACGGTCACGTTAAACTACAAGCTTCCTTCCTTCCTTTAACTCAACATGACTCGACAGTTTGCTGCTGGCTGTATCTGGGGTAATAGGCTCGCCCGCTAGCTAGGCTGTAACTGGGGTGATAGCCTCGCCTCTAGGTAGCTCGTAAACTGTCGCCTCATAACTGAATGGAGATTTTTAGAAGAAATTAAAACGTAAAATCACGTATTGTGGGCGATGTATTAAAGATAGAGATATGCTCTCCTGGACTTTTTAGTAGAACTTTTCTTGCTGAACAGTTCTTACATTCATAGTATGTTGATATTTTTAACGGATTGCCCAGCGTGAGCTTAAAACGCACGAACGCCAGGTTTCTTTTTTCGACATTTTGACTGAAATCGTTACTGCTTGGCTTCCTTTGATCACAAATAAATTATTTTCTAAAGAAACTTTCCTCGAGATATCCTTTACAGAACGGTGAAAACCGCATCAAAATCCTTCCAGTGGTTCTCGAGATTACCCGTGACATCCAAGAATCGAGGACTTAGTTTTATACCAAGTAGAGATTAATGTAATTATTACTGACGTGTGAAATAAACTGGTTAAATTCCAATTGGTATTAATTTATATTAAATCGTCAATAAGGAAAACTAATAAGGGACAGATGACCTTGCTGTTCCACACCTTAAAACAACAATAACTAACGAACTAACTAAGGAACGCTAAGTTCTTATCACGATATCTTATTTGCTTGCAAATTTTGGGGCATGAATACTGTGGCCTCAGTAATAATTTTCTCGTAGAGTCTTTTTACTGACCAAGTTCTTTAGTTCACGATTGTACTGTACACGTGCGAAACTGGAGCTACAGGCCTTCAGTGACATCTATTCCACTGTTCTTTTTATCATTTCAAATGATCCAGTCGACTTCATCGTTATGCTTTAGCCTACCGTTATGCGTTACGGTTTCGGCGTGTATGACGTCGTCATCTTGTTCATTGCATATGCACCGAGTCTGAGTTTACTCCTGGGGTCTGGCGTTATGAGATACGGAGACGGCGAGTGCGTGACGTCATGCAGCAAAGTGCACCTTCCCGCTCTCCGTTCCCCACGCGGGAAGCCTAAGTTAAAGGCTAATGGAGTCTGTTGAAAGAGTCCTGGGGCTTCGAGCAAAGCCTTTCTAACATGTGTAGCGTTTGTAGCATGCGTCATTTGAAATTATATAAAGTCTAGTCTCTCAGACTGACTGTATCTTTTCTTTTTTCCAATCCGTTGAGCACGAGTGTGGTATTTACGGTATATTTATCTTGTATGTGTGGACCAAGTCAGAGGTGAAAGTCTTTCCATGCTGTCAAAGCTCAAGGGGACTGCTGTTATTGTCGCCCGGAGCACGGTAACGTTAGCCAGTTTGGCCGATAACACACAATACACGAGAATTGGGGGGGCTAATTGTGTCCATTAAGAAGGGTCTTTCCCCGCGAGGCCAATAATTACAAGTAGAGCATACGTTAATGCAGTGTATAGTTATAAGAAATTGCCATTTTAATACCTCCCCCCCGCAACATCATAACGATGCAATTGCCGAATTCAACTGCTGACCTTATTATATGTTGATAAAGGACTTGAGTGTGACATTTTACCAAACGATCATTATGCAGGTGTTGTTCCATTGCTTTAGGCTAGTGTTACCCAAATACCTATAGTTGCAACGGGCTCTCAGAGCGGTGCAGAACTCGATGAGCGACTTTCAAGTTGACAAGAGAAGAGCACGCTGTGACATCACAGTTCAAGGGTGACCAATTGGCTGTAGGGCTTAGTTGCCAACCGGGGATGCAGCGTGTTCACTCCACACAAACGGTGCGGATAGTAATAATAATGTCCAAACCGACCGTGGTGGGCGGGAGCGCTGACGCGCTACCATGTGCCTCGCTGGCATCGGGATAGCGTGCGTTCAAATTTACCTCGGCCGTCCTGAAAATGGTTTTCGTGGTTTCCCATTTTCACCACCAGGCATGGGAGAATGACCTCCCATTTACCGGAATTGTGATAGTGTCTAATATGTGACACTGTTATAAACGGTGGGGAAAAATTAATGTAGAACGACATTAGAATACTCACCATGCATAGTAGTATGCAAATGTTATCGGTGATGATCACACCACACGTGATGAAGATGCGTGAAGACTTTAGAGACGTTAACGTACAGTAGTTGCTACATTGTGTAAATACTCCTACATTTCTTTGTGTAAATACTATTAAGTCAAACATTTGCTAGAAGGAAGAATTTTAATGTTAATAAAACTGTTGTTTGATTTAGGAGTATTGTGAAATATTGGTAATCAGTCCCATGCATTTTGATAAGTGTGGATTTTGTCGGCTACCCTCAGTTGATGGCTGTATTAGTATGAGTAATGTAACTCAATGTAACTCAATGAAAAATAGTTGATACCCGTCAAAACATGACGGGCATTGGGAAAATATTTACTGAAGTATTCTCTTATAAAGTATGCATTTTTTGAACGATTACTTTTTGACACTGTTGTAACTTTAAGGCCGTCGATTGATCAACTTCACAACGTATATCTGACCGTGACTGAAACCTTGATGAGGCAAATGGAGTCCTACACGTTCCAGAGTTTCCCCTTGAGCTATATTGATTGTGATAAAGTACGCCAAGCGAATTGGAAATTGGAAAATTGAAGTGTTTTATCGGAAGATGTTAAATCAAGTCGAAGGATTATAGCTATCTGCCCATTAATTGATTTCCCTCCACATATACTTACTCTAAACGTTCGAGTCATAGAGCCGCAACAATATCTCCTCCCTTTTTAATTCTCATAAACAAAGATCTCAGTAAGACGCGGCGGGATCCGCCATTTATCAGGTGGAATAGAGCAAACGCGGAAGCGACAAATATAACATTTTTCTTTAATACTTTAAAAGTATACCCCAACATTTATTTTCCTTTTAAAGACACTTTGCATAAAATCTACATGCCAAGAGCTCTCGTTAGAATGAATTACGAAGTCAATCGGTTAAGACGATATCTCAATCTCGCTGTAACAAAAATCAGCTTAGTGTAATTGGGAATGACGCAGACGTGGCCTTAAGTTAGTATTACTATTATTATTATGTATGAAATTTATATAAAAATACAAAACCATCACCGTCGGACTCCTTGCGAGCCAAAGACACAGATGATACCACTGGTTCTCAAGTTGTTCAGCAGAAGTCTCTGAAGAGAGAAAACCTTACGTAGGCTACTATACTTGCAGTACCAGGTAGGGCAGCTTTTTACATTAACTGCATATGGATTCTCTTGACGCCAAGGTTGTCCTTTGCATTTTTCCAGTCCTTTGTGACTAAATAATTCAGAGACGACTTCTGGAATGACGAAAACTCCCTTTAAACCGTATACAAGGTATGTGACTGAGCTCAGTGGCATGTGGCTGGTATTTTCACCTTTTCTCATCCACCGTATTCTGTACGTTTTCATCGAATATCACACTGTTTCCACAAAACGATCAGTTATTATAGTGAAATCCCATAAGATCTTGACTTTGTCAATGTTCAGAACCTGATCAGGTCTGCACATATTATTATTAATAGTAGTAGTAATAGTAGTAGTAGTACCTTACAACTGAGCTACATGCTGCTCTATCAACATTGGTCTAATGTATTTATCTATAGTGTTTCCTTCGTCGTAAGAGAAAAATAAATAGCAATTTATCTGCTGTTAATAAATATTAAGGTAGATGTATTGCTCTTTGTTGACTCATCGTTACTAAAAGAAATTACACACACGAGCCATTAAACACCGTCGAGGGCAAGTGAACTCACGCACGCTTCAAATATCAAAGTCAAAGGAAATTGTTTTCATTCCTTTGACAAACATTCTTACTCCATCCAATCATTTTGACTATTTAGAATATGTCGAATATTAGTGGACTCGTAGTAGCGAATTTACTCATTCTGTTATACATACTCGTACATGGCAGTCATATGAATGGGGCTGGTGAATTATAGAAAGAAAAATGTGACATAAAAATTCATATAATTTATTTTGCCTGCTCTTTTGCTCTTCATGCATTGGTATCTGTAGTGATTTACAGAGCATTTCCCTTTGGAAATGAATCGTATTATATGAACATATCTTTTAAATTCTTCTCGAATTAAGAGTTATGTACATTTACGATACAAATTAAGCTCCAGTTGCGGACTGGACAATTAAATTATAAGGGTTGATCAGGTTTCGCTGGATCGTTTGTATAACCTCAATTTCTAAATTAGTGAAAGAGATGTACACTAGTCTACGTTGGAGAGTGAATTGAGCTGTACAACTCTGGTGTGTAACCACTGTGAGACTCAGATATTGCTTGTATTCACCTTGCGTTTTGAGGGGTCAGGGATGAGGCGTGATGTGATTCTATATTGCGAATCGAATTTATTGTTTCACTTGCACTGGCCACTGAGGCTACAAAGCCAATTTTGGCAGCTCTCAACATTTATAGGGCTGTTAAATACATTTAAAGAATAATAACGGAACTCAATTTACTCACACTGCTGACAGTTATGTTCTTGATACAGGTAATTGATGAATTATATTTGAATTGTTGCTACTGACGAAACATGAAACCTTTTTATTTCTACATAAATTTGATTTTTATTTTCGATTAATAACTAAATATTTGAGCAAGTGTGTATAAAACAGCTATTTAATTTGAACTACATGAGTGGTACATCGTTCAAATACAAAAAATAATAATTTTGTTTCAAAACTCAGCAAATCTTCTAGGTTTGTGCCGTGTCTTGTGTGGGATTTCGCCTAGGACACCAAGCTGGCTCATCGGCGGGCTCTTGGTGTCCCCGCCCGGACCCCCACAGGAGTAACGAACTGCGCGCTACCTCCCTTTATATAGAGTGCAACTGCACTACTTTAATGCGAGAACTAAAAGCTCAAGCAGCCTTAACCTCCCTATGAAGGCTTCCAAAACCGGCTGTGAAAGCCAATATACCAATTTTGTTTCACTTTCATAAAGTCAATTGACTGTTCACATTGTATGCGAGTATGTCATAGCCGATAGATTATCATGATGGCTGATTTTTATCGTTCTAGGGGGATTTTGTCCGGAAGCCCTTCCAGGCGTCAACCTCACGAATGAAATTATTGTACAATAACAAAGTTAATGAAGATGAATCATTAGCCAACGAGCATTAACACTTGCCATGTCATCACGCAATTTTCACCATATCCCACGAAATATAGCTTACAGTGATATTACGGCAGACGTGTCAGTGCTTAACTTAATCTCAGTAGCTGCAAGCCACTGGTGCCATACCTCTGCTCCAAGCTGCTCCGGATTGCAGGGAACCATCTTAAGGCACCGTTGTTGTTGTATGATATTGGGCGGGGGCTTGCCCAATCCAGGACATTTAGCCTCATGTACTTGGGTGAGTGTAGATAACATGTGTAGTTGTAGTGTCTGTAGTAGTGTGTGAATTTTTAAGTCAGGTGAGGATTGGAAAGGAGGCGGCTGTGGCCATAGGATAAGAACCATCCCAGCATTAACCTCGAGTAGAAATGGGAAACTCTAGAAAACCACTTCCAGGATGACTGATGTGGAAATCCAACCTCAATTTTGCGTCACGAGTCTGAGTGCATCCCATTGCAACTCTCAGACCAAAATTAAATTACTTGCCGGAGCCGGAAATTTAACCCATACTTCCTAGGCGACAGCCAAGATTGCTAGCCGCTACACCACGAATTGGTCTTTAGGACTCTCAAGTGATGGCCTATGTTCATAGTGCTGTACGTGCGAATCACAAGCTGAATATCTTTAACACCCCTCGACAGGATTGCTTGACTCCAGACTGCCACGAGATCAAGTTCTGTGGAAAGACCTCGACTCCTCATAAAGATTTCCCCACAACGGAATTCATTAAATTTTGCAAAGAAACCAAAATATCAGGTAAATACTAAACTTGCCGATAAAGATTTTCATCATCCTTCATGACCATGCACGGTGCCATATTGCGCCGGGACAGGTTGTTGTTAAATCTTTCAGGGCTGTTGTACATCATGGTTACCAGGCCCAGGGATTGTATGGATGTTTTTTTTTGTTGATGTGTAACATCTTTCCACTCGGTAGCTGGACATTTTTGTGGGAGTGATTTTGGAAAAAGGACGGAAGTGGATGGGACGGAAATGGGTGGGACGGAAGTGCATGGGACGGAAATAATGAGCGCGCGTGACGGCGGATATCGGTACTACGACGTACTGTAGGCCATGTGGCTATGGCGAATGTATATCGCATACAGTTTAGTTCAAGGTTAAGAGACCCCATTTAAGATATTCCTACAATAAATCATCTTCAAGTTGTCATTCTTTGGTGTGAAAATATTAATTTTATCATATTTGCTGAAAACAATCACGATTTATTAAATCTTCATACTTTTGCTTTATTCTTATATTTAATGTAAGCACTCGATGTACTGTCGGCCATGTGGCATCAAGAAACTCTCCAAACAACATAGGAATTCAGTATATTAACGCAGACTACTAACAATAATTGAAACTTCGTTGGTCTAAACATATCACTGGGAGAATCACATTTAATATACCTTCCGCACACCTAATTTTTAATCGCGCCTATACTTGGCAGTGCGCTCTATCGGCAAAACGAGGCCATTTTCAATAACATCGCTGGCATGGGTTCACTAACTGGCCGGTATAGAACGCAGCTCGCATCAAGTGGGCAGTGGATTGCTTCCGCGACTGCAAATAATAATTATGATTCATTACGGTCAGGATTTAGAGTGGAGTTTTACAAGTAGTTATTTCAATGACCAACAGAGTTCACTGTCAACAAGGGATTGGCGCTCCCGGGACACACATAGCAGGATAACACATCACATGTTACACCTCATATGCGACTACAGTAAAGGTTCGTTTTATTTTTTTATTTTTATTTTTTTTTACTGGTTAACACTCCAGTGGGCGCGCGGAGTACAGGTGTCCTCCAGTGATTTTGTTTTGTGTGGCTACAAGGGAGGGCAACACTTGAGACCTTGAGCGGCTATATACCTTCCTTGCCACTCATCCTCCGCCCGTCAGTGCATCGTCAGCTTTTATGCTCGCCTATTGTCGCCGGGACCTCGTGTTTATTTGCTCTGTGCAGAAGTGGAGGACACTTGTCCTCCGCGCGCCCACTGGCGTTACAGTTTTTTTTTGGATATTGCTGTGGTATTTTCATTTCATTTCATAGTTTTGAAAGTCACAACGGTTTAATTGAAATAGTTTAAGTGTGAAAATAATAATGACCAGTGGAAGTGAAATCAATGGGTTGATGTTCCAGATGAATCTGAGGAAATAGAAGTGGTAAAGAAGGAGGCCCTCCTGTTTCTTTCGTCAAGCCAGAGTTCGCACATCAAGGTGGTACTTAGAACCTCAAGTTGCCCAGACATAACATTATACCAGGACCTCAATGGTCTGCGAAAAATACTGTCACTCCAGAAGCTGCGTCACATTGTAATATTGATGATGAAATGGAGAAAAAGAATAGTTGATTGTACTAACGTTTACATAACTAAAATTCGCCCTCAGTTTGTCAGAGAAAGAGATACTAGGCCCACTGTTTCCCGAGAAATTCGTGCATTGATTGGTAGACCTATATTATATCTGCTGGGATTTTGAAGGCTGGAAGAAGAAACTTATTTGAAATGTGGGATAATTCACACGGCACGGGAGTAGAGGCTATTTATGTAACCTTGAGCGCAAAGAGGTATTGATTTCTTTTACTTTGTCTGAGATTTGATAACGTACACAACAGAGATCAAAGGAAAATTGTTGACAAACTAGCTGCTTTTCGAGAAATCTTTGAAATGTTCGTGCTCAATTGCAAGAATGCATAAAAACCAACCGACTACTTTACCATTGATGAACAGCTAGATTCATTTGGAGGAAACTGTCCCTTCCGTGTTTATTTGCCTAGTAAACCTGCAAAGTATGGGATAAATATCGTTTGCTTTGGTTTCCAAATCAACCTTCTATGCTACAAACCTTGAAATGTATGTAGGGAAGCAACCAAGCGGCCCTTTTAGAAGCACAACACGTCAGACTTGGTTTGAGATTGATGCAGCCTATTTCAGGAACCAATAGGAATATTACCTGTGACAATTGGTTCGCATCTGTGCCCTTGGCAATAAAGCTACGCGAAGAAGAAGAAAAAAACTATGATTGCTACTCTGAGAAAAAACAAAACAGCAGTTCCCACAAACTTTCTACCGGATAAGTCAAGAGAAGTCAAAAGCAGTTTGTTTGGGTTCCAAAAAAGCTGTTTCTAAATGCTTCACTAAGTTGGAAAATTAGGTACCGTATATACTTTTATTTTTTATACTACGAAACCAATTTGCATTTTCAAACTAGAAATAATTAACAACACTTAATTTTTATAATTTTTCATTGATAACATGAAACTTATACACATTTTAGTAATATTTATAACATAACTTACCAAACTTTTACACGTTTTTGATTGATTTACCATAATTATGTATTTCTTTCTTAATATTTTTTAGCATACACTCTTTTTTATGAAAAATGTGTTTAATATATTCCTACCTAACCCAAAACAAAAAATCATAATCGCCAAATATACATTTCATAGGGTAAAATGGCAAAACAAAGTGGAGGACACCTGTCCTCCACGCGCCCACTCGCGATACGGCAAACCGCGCGCCCACTGGAGTGTTAAGAAAAGTATTGGAACATTCACCGTATTCACTTGATATTATTCCATGGATTTCTGATAACTTCCCACGTGGTCACATTGGGACGTTGACACAGATGTACGATGCCTTCCACACGTGTATTAGACGGCGGTAGACATCAGGAAAGTACAATAATCAATGCAACTTGATTTATCTTTACAAAAAGAAATTAAGTTACTAATTCAGCAATGTCGCCACTACTTTTTCACGTCATATAATCTTTTGATGATTCGCATTTGTCTATTGGCTCAGGCTTGAGTAAACTGTCGCTTTCCACCGATGTCTCAGTCTCATACATGGCTGTGATTATATGGAAGCTACTGGTGTATGGGTGGTGCTGAGCAATGGCCTCAGAGCACAACTAGTGCATGTGGGTATTGTGATAGGTTCTACTCATATGGTAAGTGCTATTGTACTGATTCAGTGACGAAAGAAATGGCAAACTACCTCACTCCTCATCTCGCTTAGTCATCATCATCAGCATTTCCCCTTTTCCAGCTGACACTGGGTGGGGGCAAATATGGTTCCTCTCCACTTTGTTCTATCGTTCAACCATTCCTCTTCCGACACAGTGTTCCAATCCAGGTTCCGTTTTCTAATACTATTCTCCACCGAGTCCATCCAACGCATTCTTGGTCTTCCTTGTCCTCTCTTCCCTGTCATCCGTCGTTCCAGTGCTCGTCTTGGTAGCCTTACTTCATTCATCCGCTTGACATGTCCAAACCATCTCAATATGTTTTGCTCCAGTTTTGTCATTTAATTTCGGCACTCCCAGTTCTTTCCGTATATCTTCATTTCTCACTCTGCCCCTCCTCGTTTTCTGGACCATAATTCTCAGGAATCTCATCTCAGCTGCTTGTACTCTGCTCTCATCCCTCTTAGTCATTGTCCAAGTTTCTGCTGCATATGTCATTATAGGAACATAAAATGCTTTGTACATAACTTCTTTAGCCTTAATTGGTATATCCTTGTTCCATACTAGTCCCCGTACCTGTTGGTAGAAAGCACTCCCGAGTTGTATTCTTCTGCTAATTTCCAAACCTAGTCTTCCATCTTCAGTCAGTTCACTTCCCAAGTATTTGAAGTGTTTCACGAATTCCAATTCCTTATCTCCTACTTTGATTACTCCTTTTCCTTCTTTCTTATCTCTACTCATCACCACTGTTTTACTCTTCTCCACATTTATCTTCAATCCCCATTGCTCAATCATTTCATTTATTACGTCTAACTGTTCTTGTACCTCCATCTCATCCTCACCCCAGATCACAACGTCGTCTGCAAACAACATTACCTTCATCTTTGCCCTACTATATTATTTCATTGCTGCCTTCATGATGTCATCCATCACCATTACGAACAATAATGGTGACAAGCCACTTCCTTGCTTTAGTCCAGTGTCAATTTTAAACCATTCCGATGTCCCGACTCTAGTCTTCACACTGCTGTAGCACTCCATGCACATTCCTTTTATCATGTCTCTCAGTTCCTTGCCCATCCCCTCATCCTGCTTAGTACACATCTTTATAGTGCTGCTTTGTTTGCTTTTTTATTTTTGTTTTTATTTTTTGGTATCTACCTACCTAACCTGTGGTGATACTTTTTGAGGATCCAACCAGCATCTGGGCTGAACTACCTAACAGACAGAATGTACATTAACGATTGCCCACGAGAGCTTCGCTTGCTACGGTGTAAGGTCACAGGTTCTTGCTATCTTCAGATTCAGTAGATCAGTAGGTTCGTACTCAACCATCGACCGTCCTTTTAAATGGTTTTCCATTTCCAATTCCTTGACCAGTTTTATTTAATTTCATTTTTATCTCCCAATTACTTCTCTGATGAAGCCGGTTTCAAGTAGGGCATCTCGTCATAAAATACTATCCACTACATGGAAACTCATCTCTATGCAGAAACGGAAATAATAAGGAGTGAAAATACATCATCGGAACGAGATAAAATAAATTATGATTTTATAGCCGACCATTGGTGTTGTAAATGCTGCAGTCCTACCGGTGATTTTGCTGAGAGAATCATCAATAGTCTCCGCTTTGGGTATCCTAGCCGTCGATAAACGATGTGATATGGCAGTGTATTGAAGTGATTCTCATGAATATAGAGAGACAAGTCCTCTCAAGTGAACACTGGTTACAATTGAACGTACCTACGCAGTCTCACACCACGTCATCAAATATAAAAGAGAACGAAATGCAGTTAGTGGAATAGTGAAGTCCGCCAGAGTTAGGGAATGTATCGATTTGTTGATGTGCGCTCAGGTTATTTCCCTATGGAGGAAGTCGATGTTTTATGGAGTTAGAGTCGATTGCTCGTTTCCCTGCGACAGTCAACACAGGACCAGGTCCTATATTAGATTTAGGAGCTGCTCCCGCTCTGATGGCCTGGTAGATAAGTGCATTTTCCGTTTAATCCATTCACAGAACTTTCTTTCATAAAATAGAAAACGAAATCAGCCATGGACAATAACTTATACTTCCATCGAGAATAGTATCCAGGACTAAAGGATTGTAGCACCGGCTGCTGTTTTCCTGCCAGACGTCATTAATAATAATAATAATAATAGGGGGATCATGCACTAGACAACTGCAAATCAATCGAATATGTTTCGTTCTTCTTCTGTAGAATATGCCTTTCTTAACTTTTTTGGTCTGGTTTAGTGTAAACATTAATAATATTTCAGAGTAATAGAACATTCCTTGCCGGCACACACACACACACACATATATATATATATATATATATATATATCTTATATATATATAATTTATATATATATATTATTTATATATATATTAATTAAAGGGGCGTGGCCCATGACTGCCAAGTGTTATTCGAAGCACATTCCATGCATCTTTTGCTGTGTTTTGTTGTGTTTTCGCTGGGCTAAAAATGGCTACCGCATTTAGAATGACCATATGGTGTAATACGTAACCATGCTCATCATCATAGCAAACACTCGTATCGAGTAGGTTGGCCTTCCAATCCAGAATGTATTTTCATCGGTGAGTTCAGAGGTGACTATACAGCCCAATGCGGGCGACACACAATTTGCCACACTGATGACAGGTAGTTCCAGGTGGGGCATCAGCGTTCCTTCTATTTCTTGTAATGAGCTCACTGTCCTTTCTGCGGGGCCTCTTATCTTCTACAATTCGTCTGCAGTTTTCTTCAAAATGTATTGCACCATGGCGAACAAGTGGTCTCAAGGTTAGCCTTATGGACTCTTTGGTATTGTTAGTGCCTCTGCCACCAAATTATCGGCTTGTTTACATCTATATATCTTGTATCAACACTATTACGATTTGGATAGGATCTCTCAGTGATCGAACGGTTGTTATTTGGGTGGTGTTTAGTTATAAAAAATTTTAAAAACAGTAATGTTCAACTCATATAAAATGGAGATTGCCCACGTTTCGCATGAATTATTGATCTACACCCAAAGACAGCTCATCTCCGTATCTTATGATATTCTGCTCTTCGTACCTACCAAAATTAATCCACCCAAATGAAGGCTAGTTTAGCTAATACCAGGTCACTCTATGTGTCACTGTCGGAACATGATATTTTTGTCTTCATATTCATAGAAATGATAGATAAGGCCGCTTTGTGGGGAACAATAAGTCATTTCTTAATCTGTAAAACAATGTTACCTTACTTCAGGAAACCACGCCGAATAATCCATTGTGATCAAAGGGACTCGAAGTATCAGCATAAAGAGGGAAGAGTTTCAACATATTTTACAAGCAACAAAAGAAATTCGATTGTATAAAATATAACGCCATTCAATTATATTTCTTTTGATGCACGAATCGGCCTGAAGCACAGTTAGAATTTTTCTCCAATAATTCTAGCTGCAGGCTACATTCCTTTGTGATGAGCTCAGCACGTTGGTTTCATATATAACCCGTTCAATACTCTGTAGAGGACGGATGAGTGTCAATTACCAAAAAGGCAGGGATCTCCACCAAAACGCATTTTTTGATGGCGAGAAATTGTGCGGACGTGCGAGAAATCCACTGTGTGTTACAGTGGACCACTGAGATCGGTTTTAAAAAGAGGAGTGAGGCTGGGAATCCATTGCATGGAGAGTTGATATTTCGAGGGGGAGAATAAAGACATTTCTTACAAGCCATAATATTATTTTCAAATTCCTAAATTTAGAAGGTTTGGAAACAATTTCTCAGTGTTTCATTTGCAATTGTCCAAGTTTCACTTCCATAGAGTGCCACGATCCAGACAAAGACCTTCAAAAGACTTCCTAATTCCTCTATGAAAGTGAGACGTGGACTGTTGGAGCAGCAGAAAAGAGGAGAATTGAAGAAGGAAGGAAGCTTTCAGTTTTACGTGACCGTTAATCATGCTATCATGAGCCACGGGACCTCCTTTTTACGTGGAATCCGAACCACAGGACATGACATTTCACTTCGAAAATCTCACATGCATTGACCGGGAATCGAACCCGTCAACCTTGGTGAGAGGCCAACAGCTTGACCACTGCGCCACCACGCCCCCTGAGAATTGAAGAGTTTGAAATATTGTATTACAGGAGAATGATGATCAGATTGGTAAATAGGGTTACAAATGAAGATGTATTAAGATAATTGGGAGAGGAGTGATGTTCCTGGCAACTGCTAATGAAGAAAAGAGATAAGTTGGTAGGACACATACATCCAGGAATACCAAACTGAGTTATGGAAAGAAGGGTCGAGGATAAGACCAAGGTTAGAACATGATAAACAGATTACCTCGGATGTAGGGTGTGGTTGCTATGTAGAGATGAAACGATTAACTCAGGAGGGGGAAGCATGGAAGGCTGCATCAAACCAGTCAAAAGACTGAAGACTCCGAAAAGATCAACAGAAACTACACATCCTACATGACTAATCCACCTAGGAGAAAGCTAGTTTAGCTAATCAAGAAATGTTTCAGGTTTTGTACTTTTCATGTGACAACACAGGCTTTTTAAAAACTGTTATTTTATAGAGAACCAACAATATCGCAATAATTTTTTATAAACGGAATAATTTTGCATTTTGAGTCAATTTTGGATTTTTTTAGCCTACTTTTCACATTTTGCAAAAATGAGGAAAAAGTAGACTTCCGGGCTAATGTCTGTCTGTCTATCTGTCGGTCTGTGTGTGTGTGTGTGTGTGTGTGTTTCCTCCTATCAACTCCTAAACGGAAGCAGAAATCGAAACAAAATTTGGTAGGAGTAAAGATCTATACCTGAATATCTCAATGCCGTATTTGAAAATAATGTCAGTGCTACCAACTGCTGAAAAATCGCAATTGAAATTTGAGCTCCATGTTGGATATCTTGGAAGGTATGAATGGGAGCTATTTCAAAATTGGCACACGTATAGATAATAATATTTCAGTTTAATTTCCATGAAGCCATGCATGGCAGTGTTGCCAAAATGATTATATGCCTGCTGATAGGTCCATTTTTAAATGCATATAACTTCTACACTATCAATTGGAATTCAACCAAATTTCGTATGTGCTATGAGTACATAGACATATGTGACTGTGCGTATTCTTAAGAGCAACCAGGGCTGCCAACTGTTAATAAATGCTCTCAATTTCTTTTATCCAAATACCATTATATCAGAAAGTTTGCAAGCCGACAGCGTTTAACTATTCACACGTATAGTACCTGACATTCTATATTAATTTGGAGTAACTTATAGACGTCAGTGCTACCAACATGATTCTAAGCTTGCTGATAGGTCCAACTTTAAATACAAGTAACTTCTATACTATCATTTGGATCTCAACCAAATTACGAATGTGCTATGTATACCATAACAGATATGACTATGCGTATTCTTAAGAGCAACCAGGGCTACCAACTGTTAATAAATGCTGTCTCTATTTTTGTTACCCTAATATCGTTATACCAGAAAGTATGCAAGCAAATAGCTCTAAACTTTGCATACGCTGATAGGTCCAATTTTAAAATGCATGTAACTTCTATACGAACTAATGGATTTAATTCAAAATTGGCACAACAATAGATCATATTATTTCAGATTATTTCTGACCAATACATGCATGACATTGTTGCCAACATTATTTTACGCGCGCTGTTAGATCCAATCTTCAACTGCATGTAACGTCCATACTATCCATTGGACTTCAACCAAATTTTGTATTCTGTACCTTAAGAGATGGAACTAAGAATATATTCAGTCACCAGGGCTGCCAACTGTAGTGCTCTATTCGGCTACATAATACCAGGTAACAGTATTTCGAACTAATTAGAAATTTCGATATTACCAACTTAATTTCGTCATTATTCTAGATAGATAGATTAATCATTGTCATGAATCTTAAGTTTTAAGAAAAGTAGGCTCTTTAGTTCGTCACGGAACTTCTTGTTTGCAAATTAAATAGCCTATCGCTAATGTCTACTTACGTAGGTCATATAATATGATGATACATGACGTGAAGAAGCGTTTTGTGCAAATTTTGCATTGATCGCATGTACTATAAACCACAAACTCAAATGCAGGGTCACCAATATATATAGTCTCCGAAGCTGAGGCGTGGTCCCACTTGGCAATCCTTTGTTGCCTGCCAGAGCAGCGTTTGTGTGGACGGGAAGGAAGCAGGCTGCAACTATAGCTGGTTTATTCAAGGTATCTTGACCCTGTATATACAGTACTGTTTGTAGAAAGTGAAACACCCAGAAGAAATGGTCGGAGACACTCCCAGAACAGGGGTCGTGTAGGCCTGCGGTACTATACCAAGTGATTGAAATCGCAGAGAGATGGCGTGCACATTGGCCCACCAGTGCTCTCTGTCGTGGGACCGGACAGGTCAGTGTTTCGCACAGCTCTGTAAGCGTGGGGCCGTCTTACCAAGTGGAAACGTGTAAGCAAGTGCAACGATGCCTCGCCGACATCACAGGATGGACTATCAGCATGTGAGTGTGGTTGACATTTCGGGACATTGCGGCTCGTACAGGACACGCTGCGTCAACAGTAAGGCGTATGTGGATTCAGTGGAGAGAGGAGGGCCGTACACAGCGACGACAGGGTACAGGACGACACAATGTGACCACAGCGCGAGATGACCGCCATCTTCTCCACATGGCCGTATCGGACAGAACAGCGTCGTCCTCGGTGTTGGCTCAGCGTTGGAGCACTGCAACGGTGGTGGACATGTCTGCGTCGATGGTGCGGTGCCGTATTTTGAGGGCTGGACCTGTAGCATGCATGCCACTGCGTCGGCTTCCATTGACTGGGAACCACCGACTCCTCAGACTACAATGGGCACGTGCACGCCGACACTGGCAGGCTGAGTGGCGAAATGTAGGGTTTTTGGACGAGTCCCGCTTCAACCTGACCTCAAGTGATGGCCGCATACGCGTTCTCCGCCGCCGTGGAGAACGCAATCAGGCAGACTGAATTGTTGAGTGGCATAGCGGACAAACACCAGGTGTAATGGTTTGGGGCGTAATTGCCTAAAATAGACAAAAGTGCGTTTTGTGTCAAAATCTTCCAATCGTCACAATAGTACAGGAAAAATCTTGCATTTCTTGAAAAGTCGACGGAAATATAATTTATTTGTTTATAAAATGTGTTTAAACGAACTGTGTCGCGTCCAGCCCGCATAACACTAGGGCCGGGCGGGTAGTCTGTACACATGGGGCGCACACAACCCATTCTGTATTGAAAAGAATATTCAAACGGAATTACCCGCAACAGTGACGAATTGCACTCTGATTTCATAGAAGCCTGCATAACAGTAAAGCTGGGCGGGTGGCTGGTTAATGAACATGCGAGATTTCTCGCACAGGTCCCCTAGTATCACATAATTTTAAAAGTGCCACCTCCCCTCTCCCCATTTTGTACATATTTGTTATTCTGCGATACATATCTTATGTAATATTTATATCAAATTTGGGTGTATAGATGATTGTTTTCCCGTCTAATGTAATTGGGCACAATTTGTGTTGACCGACTGGAAAGTTGACTCTAATAGAACCAGGCAACACTGAAAAAGGGATTCTAATAATTATATTTTTATTTTAAGAGCCTTAATTATTTTAATTACCGGCCACGGTGGCCGAGAGTGCTAACGCGCTACCTCGTGTCTCGCTGGCATCGGGAGAGCGTGGGTTCCAATCCCACCTCAGCCGTCCTGAAAGTGGTTTTCGTGGTTTCCCATTTTCACTACCAGGCAAATGCCGGGACGGTTCCTTTCAACAGGTCCACGGCCGATTTCCTTTCATAATCCCTTCCCTGACCCGTCCTGAAAAGAAAAATACATGGCTTTTGGCTGCATTAATACAATTATAATCATTTTAAATATAAAGTTTTAAAAGACCCATTCAAAACCAGACACAGAACAGTGAAACATAAAACAAGCAAACAACAATTACTATAAAACAAAATAAAGGTTGGACTTTTTAAAATACACTTATGAGAGTATAATTATATTTCATATGTCTTCATGATCTAACTTTAAAAGCAAATAATAGCTGGCAATTAGGGTTATTAATAGGGACTCATTAAAACAGTTTCGAGGCCATATTCTCGGTCGTGCAGTAGATCTCGTCCGTCATCAGCCAGCCCTTCATATTTTGCAATCTAAATTAGAACTACCATTTACTTCTCATGGCCTTGGTATCATTCTTGCGTATGCAGTGAATGCTTTCAATTTGTCTTAGCAAACACATTCATAAATATTAACGACTCTTTGATGCTTTAGTGAACACAAAGCCGGTCACGAGAAGCATTCATTACTGCTCCTACTTGGTGTCACTGATGCCCTCGTTACATCTGGACAAATTGCGTGTTCCTGTTTAAGTTAGGGTCATTTGACATCGTGGTAATCAGCCCTGTGTACATGTGTGTGTAATCTGGATGTATCAATGTGATTAATTGCGGCTTTCTGCAATAACAAGGCAAGTCAATTTACCTTCACACTCAATGTAAGCGAACATACCTTACTATTGCACTTCCTATGTATACCCTTTATCATCGGGGTCGGCGAAGAGATTTTACAAAGCTGATGGTTTCTACGGCCGGATGCCCTTCATGACGCCAATCTCACTAGATGAGTTAATGAGAGATGAAATGAATGAAGATGAGTGAAAGTTCAATTTCAAGTAGTTCCAACTTTGGGTACCAGACGCCACTGTCACCCAGCGGCGAACGTTGGAACTTGATGGAGCGTTTCTAAACTAAATAACCTACAAATTTAGCTACACACTACCAATTGTAGTGGTAGGTTCTTTTTCATGCAATAAATCTATGACATGGGCACGCCGGCTTTACTTGCCCTGCGAAGGAAGGCATGCTGAAGGATTTCAACGCTCTTAACAATCCGACGACTTCGGCCGGGTTTGAACCCATGATCATGGGCATAGCAGTTCGGAATGCTACCAACTACGCCACGGATGTTGCTACCTTATTAGGCTATTGCACATGGAGGTAAATTTTATTAAAAGTCTGCATTAAAACACTGTTATATATCAAAACTACATCTGTAAAATCTGGATATAAAGAGTGATGTGTTTATTGTTGATTGATTTAGGGGTTTGCAACATCGTGGTCACGTATCCCAGTGTACTTGTGTGTGTATGTGTGGAATTTGTCTGATAACCTGTGTTGCTGTGATGGCTGTATTATAGTTTGTACTGTATTTGTAGTTCAGATGAGGATTGGGAAGGAGGCGGCCGTGACCTTAAGATAGACCATCCCTGGATTTACCTGGAGTAGAAGTGGGAAACCATGGAAAACCACTTCCAAGATGACCGAGGAGGGAATCGAAACCTCCTCTTCTCAGTTCTTCCTCACAAGACTAACTTGACCCAATTCCAGCCCTCAGACCAGACTTAAAATCATATTGGCCGAGTCGGGAATCGAACCCGGACCTCCTGGGTGATATCCAAAAGACCGTATTTATAATTACCTTTATATCAAAATGTGTTTTCTTGACTATCCATGTTAATACAGAGAGAAACTCAATTGTAGTTAGGGCTAGAATGTGGAACAAGGCCACCAGGACCATCACAACAATTTCTTCGAGTATGGGCGGGAACTCATTTGAATGATTACTGACATGGGGATCTAAACCACATTTCTTTATTTATCCTTGCGACGCTGATTATAACCAGTCATAGCTTTCAGACTAGAATTACATTTCTAAGTAGAGCTGGGATCAAAACCAGGACATTTGGCTTAGAAGTCTCAATAGTCAATAGAAAGCGGCTGCATAACTTGAATATAAAATCTATTCAAAGCAATGTTGCAGCAAGTATGAGAATCAACATTCATGTTCTGTGCTTCAGATTATATTGAATACGTCGAGGAAATTGACCCATCTTGCTTTAATTTACAAATGATAAGGAATATTGATCACAAAACGCACTGAATCAAAAGCATGATATTTCTGGGAAACGATCTATCCCCTGTCTTCATGATAGTGTGATTTCATATTCTATTCAGTTGACATTTTACTGTCCATTAAGAGTGTTGATATTTCAATATGTCATCATGTTTCAATGACATCTGGTAGACTAGCGAAAGTTGGAACTACTTGAAATTGAACGGAACTTGTAGCTCACCCCATCGGTGTCCGCATTGAAGCAGCTACAACCTTTGGTGAGCCAAACATGTCCTCGGACACTCCCGGCACTAAAATCCATACGCTAAATAAATAAATAAATAAATAAATAAATAAATAAATAAATAAAATAATGATCTTCCAAATAATTCACTTAGATCTATTGAACAAAATTACTATTGCATTTTGTTCTGAGTGTGCAAAGATATGTTCACACAATTTTTTATCCAGATGTATTTGTTTAGTTATGAGAGCTGTTCTGAAGATCACCGATTTAGGATTTCTAGGATTTCAATGATTTGGTGATCAAACGAGAATAAATGAGTTGGAAAAGAGTATGAAAAAAATAACGTAAGACGAAAAATGCAGAATGAACAAGGATTGTTACACAGAAAGCAAGGAAGTGTAAAAGAATCAAAGAATGCTGCAAAGCTCAACGAACAACAATCTCTGCATGTCTTTGTTCAGATGTCTTTCCTTATAGTTGCCGAAGAGATAATGATGCAAACAACATCACGGTACTAAATTTTCATAGGAAGCCTGTATTTATAGTAATGTCCATTTAACAACGAAATACCGTACTTATTTTAAATATTTAAATGTTATACTGAACACTAATAGAATCAAAACTCAGCAATTTTTCTAGGTTCATGCCGTGTCTTGTGTGGGGTTTCGCCTAGGAACACCAAGCTGGCTCATCAGCGGGCTCTTGGTGCTCACCACCTGGACCCCACAGGAGTAGCTAACTGAGGTAGTGCACAGTTCGCTACTCCTGTGGGGGGCCGGGCGGGGAGCACCAAGAGCCCACTGATGAGCCAGCTTGGTGTTCCTAGGCAAAACCCCACACATGACACGGTATGAACCTAGAAAAAAATGCTGAGTTTTAATTCACTGACCGTGAAAGCCAATATAGGCCTACCAACTAATAGAATCACTATTCTATTGACTTCCCTTTTATTAGTGTGTTAAGGAGGAACATACAGCTTAGAGTCAAAACAATAACGATTTGTATTTAATGACAGTGCCTGTCATAAATCGTGTGCAACAATTGTACACATATACAAAGAATCACAGACTTCTTTGCTGGTAGAAACGAAATTTTTAATTTTCAAAATTCAAATCTTAATTCTTGTTATCCATTTTTCACACTTTGCTCTTGTTTGGAGTTGTCCTTCACAATTTCCCTCAAACCTTCCGTGTTTATCGGAATCTTTGAATTTTTGTAATTTAAAACTGCGCGTTATACCCGCAGCTACAAATTGAATCGCAGTCATCAAATATATCTGTTAATTGACGGATATTATTTCATCTTCTTTCAGAACAAACTTTAAAAAATAAATTTTAAATTTTATAGAAAGACTATATAAAGTCATACGGGTTTCAATGAGATTCATTTTGTAGCTGGAGGTTCAACACGCACTTAAAAAAGGAAAAGTAAAAAAAAAATCCTATAAAAATTGCCAAATATTGAAAATTGGATAAAAAATAGATAAGATAACAATTTTTAAAATTTAAAAGTTTCCTTTAATAATAAGATGTCCGTTTTTTTGTTTTTTTGGAAATGTATATAATTGTTATACAAAATTTATGACAGGCACAGTCATAAAATTAAAATTGTTATTGGTATGGTTCTTTAGGCCGTATGTGTCCCCTTAAATCTGCATATACAGCCACTTACTTAAGCAATCATGTACGGTGTACATTCTCTGTATACTACTTAATCGCGAGGTAAACTTTTAATACTATCGTACTAATTGAGAAACATTATCGTCATGTTCTCGAGAGGTTAATTCTTTGTGAGGAGCGCTCCTTTCTATGAAAGTGCTAACTTATATATCTAATGCGTTTAATGTGTTGCTTAATGTCTCGTCAGTTGAGGATGTGAGTCGCTAAAATATACCTGAAACAGAAGTTTCCTACTTATTTTCTCGCACGACAAACTTCCTTTCAACTCTACATTTAAATTTCAGTAACATAATTTAAATTTGTTATGAGATTATGATGCACAGTAACAGGGAGTGGACTATCTACAGCAAATGCTGGGATGGTAGCAGTGGTCTTGGAATCATTAGGAACTATTGAAATATTAGAGGTCAATTTTAAGTGTTGCTTGAAAACATCTGAATCGTTAAAAATTAACTAAATTAACTAACTTAATAATTGTACACACTGTTGTGCAGAAGTGTTATAGCCAACGGCCTGGCCATATTGAAACACCGGTTTCCATGAGAACTCCACAGTTAAGCAGCATTGGGCGTGGTTGGACCTTGGATGGAATGCCGGTTCAGTGGGACCACACACTGTTTATTTATTGGTGCCTTTATTGTGGCGAAGTTAGGGCTCTAGGCCCTCTCTTACACTTAACCACACACAGTGAAACTTACATGAATACTCACATATGTTATTCTTAACCTACCAAACTTAAATACTAGGAAAAACTTAAATGCTAGAATGGGGGGAGGGGAATGGAGGAGCGGAAAGGCCCTGGCTACCCAACCGCACGTAAACTCCGGCTAAGGATAGCCTCTTCGGAGACACGGACCTGCCTTCGGGCAAAATGCCAATAATAATAATACGTGTTATACAGGGTGGGTGGAGTCAGATCCGTTATCCGAGAACATAAGATTCCCAGCTCAGGAAGCATCAAACGACGTGAAAAACGTATAGTGAAAGGAGCGTGGTTTAGGAGAAAACAGAAGCAAAGGCACGTCACTCTTAGCAACACTACTTGCTACTGTGTACAAGACCGGATCGAGGAAGTGCCACTGAGTAGGGGTATGTCTGGCAAACAACTGATAAGTGAAGGTCAGTTCTACGGAGGGGAGGTAACTTGCTCAACCAGTTCCCACAGACTAGGAACAACAGAGTTCCTAATTTGCTTCCCTTCCCCTCTAAGATAAGACATGCACACGCGACAGCTGATGCGATATCGCCGGTCTAGACATTGCAAATAGCCTTCCCGAAGGTGATTGTCGTAACATGAAATTGTTTGAGAACCACTCGCCGTATGCAGATTCACCCCAGACATTATTTCTTGTTTTTTTTATGCTGCACAGCATGATGCAATACCAAAGTCATAGGAGCAACGATTCCCCTGCTAGACATGTTTAAAAAATATCACGAAACCATTTTTTTTTTTCGCTAAACCATGCACTTTTCACTTTACGTTTTCCACGTCCTTTGGCGAGTCCTGACCTAGGGAATAATATTCCCGGCTCTCCGCTGTGGATAGGCCTAAATGAAACCCAAGAGAACATGATCTGATGATGTTCGCTTGACGAACGAAACTAGTCATTCAATCAAACATCCCATTATTGTTAGTTTAGTTAGTTATTGTTGGTTTAAGGGGAGAAACAGTGAGGTCATCTGTCCCTACCCCATTAGTGTGTGAAGTGTTTTAATAGGTGTATAAATAACTCCCGTATTTACTTCAGGTAGGCCTACTTGCCACGGTGGGTGAGTGGTTGTAGTGTCGGAGTACCAACCCCAAGATTGCAGGTTCGCCCCTGGCCAAGGTAAGTGATTTTTGAAGGCGACAAAATTCACGATACTCATGTCATACGTTGTTGGCATGTTAAAGAACCCATTTGAATTCAGTAAGCCGTGTTCAATGGCAAAATTAATCTCGGGATTTTCCGCCAACACAAAGTTCCTCCATTCTCTACTTGAAAGCGCTGTATTGTCAAGGAGTTTAGATATATAACCTCCTTGTCTTTCATAGCGTTCAAAGGAACGACGAAATTCGACATGCAAGCTACCCTCTGGGTGTCAATTAACAAAGCTTGCACCAGGCACCCAAGGCCATACGATATTATTATTATTATTATTATTATTATTATTATTATTATTATTATTATAGGTGTAGCCTATAAATAACTCCCGTATTTACTTCAGGTAGGCCTACTAGGAAATTAATTCGAAAAGACATGAAAATGACCATGCCTGCCCATAAAATCCTTATTGACAAAGTTTAATAAATTAGGAAATAACTTAAATACCGTAAGTTATTAATTATTATTCTTAAGTACAGTGAACCGGTTTCGGCCACATTTTGACTTTCAGCAGCAAATAGAAGTTGATACAAATGAAGTTGCGAGTCTTAAATTAATATTTATAAAAAGGATGTTTTCAATAACTATTTCTAAAAATATTTTCTAAAATGTCAAAAATTCACTAAAATACTAATAACTTAATGTTACAATATTTGATTAATGTTGAAAGATATGTATTTCTTAAAAAAAACAGCTCTAAGTTGAAGATACCGATGATGTGGACATTCATTCATTCATGATGTATTGGTGCATTAAAATGTTGAAGTTGGGATGAATGGTGTTGTGATCATATGTTTACGTGAAAATAAGAAGCTTTCTGATTGCGTTGCCATGAAAATAGTTAATCCATGAAAAAATTGAGTAGTTATAAGATAAATCATTTAAAAATTAATTGTTAATTCTTGTTGACCGACTGTAAGGCTTCTACTAATAATCATTACGTCTTGTATACTACCACTGGTCTTCTGAGATAATCAGCAATGTGAATCTGTTATTTTGTAGTTGTCATTAATTCATTTAGGAGCTTTGCGACATCGTGGTCATTTTGCCGTCCGTACTATGGTTAGAGCCCTGCGCGGATAACAAAACGTTATCCGCATCCGCCACGTATCCACACGACTATTATGTGCATCCGCCCCGCATCCGCACGACTGTTATCCGCATCCACCCCGCATCCGCAAGACTTTTTTCCACATTTGCACGTTTGTTATCCGAATCTACTGGCATTGCAATAATAATTTTAATTAGATAAAACATAAAGTACTAAAGCAACACATTTAGACATTTGAGGGAAAAGTAGTTCTCTTAGAAATAGGAATCTCTGTTTTGCGGGCTTATAAGCCGTGTTCTAAGGACATTTTGTTGTCCTGGCGTTTCGCTGAAAACTGCGTTCAGCATGTTCACAGGTTACATTAAGCGAGGTAAAACAAGTAAACAGAAGATAGTCAACAACCCACACATAGAGGCTACCATAGCAACGGCGTACCACATAAAAGTAATGCATCAAGGACAGGGCTGCTCTTCTGTTGCATCTTCACGTCTATGACGGTCAATGAGGGCCGGCTTGAGGGGATTAAGGACTGGAAGCCAAGCTCTGTTCACACGTTCTGCTTCCAGTCCTTAATCCCCTCAAGCCTGCCCTCATTGACCGTCGTAGACGAGAAGATGCAACAGAAGAGCAACCCTATCCTTGATGCATTACTTTTATGTGGTACGCCGTTGCTATGGTAGCCTCTATGAGTGGGTTGTTGACTATTTATATATCTTCTGTTTACTTGTTTTACCTCGCTTAATGTAACCTGTGAACATGCTGAACGCAGTTTTCAGCGAAACGTTAGGAAAACAAAATATCCTTAGAACACGGCTTATAAGCCCGCGAAACAGAGATTCCTATTTCAACGCCGGTCGTGAAAGTGTGAATTGTTACTTCGTTCTCGTAGGCTTTCTATGAAATGTTCTATGTTTAAAATGAATGTTATACAGCCAGAATTGCAACCCTTTTCTGTTCGGAGTGTTAATTATACTTAATGACATTAGCTTAAATCAACATCTTACATTAGTCATGATAAAAACAAAACGGCAAAATCAACATCAACATTAAACAAGATCGGATTGTATTCTAAAAACTATCCGCAAATTTTCTCCAAACATTATCCGCAGCTTATCCGCTATCCGCATGGAGAAAACTTTTGCGGATATCCGCGGGTTTATCCGTAGATATCAGCATCCGCACAGGGCTTTAACTATGTTTACAGTAAAGTAGAAATTGTCTGATATCCTGTGTTATTGTGGTGTCTATAGAAGTGTGTATATTTGTAATACAGGTGAATATTTCGAATGAGGCGGCCGTGGCCGTAAGTTGGAATCCATCCTGGCATAAACCTGGAGTAGAAGTGGGAAACCATGCAAAACCGTGGGGAACTGCCAGGATTGCTGAACTGGGAATCGAACCCACCTCTTCTCAGTTTTACCTCACGAGGATGAGTGGACCCCGTTCCAGTCAACAGATAAGAATTAAATTTCTTGGTAGAGTCGTGAATCGAATCGGCCTCCGGAGCGACAGCCAAGAATGCTAGCCACTACACCAGGAACATATTATTTTGCCTGTGTAACCAGCTAGGTAGATTGATAGATGCTAGATCGATCTACCATATTAACCCTGGAGAACTCGTACTGATAATTTTCCTCCAGGGCGACATTAACACTAAAATGATTAATTATGTACACAATACATCGGGATATCAGACAATAGCTTTATTACATAAATGTATGTCTAGCCTATTGAGAGTATTCCTATATTCCTTATGATGTCAAAAGGCTAAAAATAGCCTGAAGGCTTTCTTTTTCACTTTCATGCAGAGAGTCATTCACTGACGGGTGCTCGTCATCAGAAATGGGTATCATCAAATGAAACACAATTAGAATCGTCATCTTCAAACAAATAGCGTCTCGCTGTACTCTTTTCTCGTTGTAGAACTCGGTTTAGAGATTCTTCTTCTTCTACCCCCCGGAGAAGTTGATCAATTCTTTCTAATTCCTTCGGATTCATTTTTTCAATAACGAAACATTGTACGAAGTATTCCGACTCACTGTGCAAAACACAACATATGAACAAACCAGAACACACTGACTCGCGTGCGGTGGAAATGACCGCAACTGTCGAGGTCAGAGTTTCCTCCTCCTGACAACAATGGACAACAACGATTGACTTTTAATGCACTAGCATTGTTAGCAGTCCAACGGAGGATAAGAAAAGAGAGAGCAAAGCGAGATATAAACTCTTTGCTTGATATGATGGGAATTCGCAACTCCAGGCAAATGTCGGGACGGTAACAGGCTGTTTCAAATCCACGAGTTTGAGTATGCGTACACGCGAGTACTCAGCAGTGATGCTCGGAGCACGGCTGGAGAGGGACTGGGGGTCATTGCCAATACGTCACTGGTCGAAGGTCATAACACAAGACCATGGGCTTCCTGCCAGTGTTGATGTATCCACCGCGCAGTGACGGCAACCCCCACAGCAGAGCTGTATTGCATGTTGCATGTTTACTCACGAAAGGCGGCGAGCACTCATCTGCTCTCTGGCGAGTAGTTCTGCTGGAACAGCCTTTTCTAGTACGCCTCAACCACTTTCTTCCAACTCTTACCCAACTCCATTCATCTTCACGCATTTCACTCTCAATGAATCATATCACCAGGTTGCTATCAGGAAGGGCATCAGGTCTTAGGGACTAACCTTTTCAGGGAAACTAGTTCCACCTCAACCAGCCCAATTAAAAACGGTACCGCTGGGTCCGTGGTTCAAATCCCGGTCACTCCATGTGAGATCTGTCTGGACAAAACGGAGGCAGACAGGGTTTTCTCCGGGTACTCCGGTTTTCCCTGTCAAAATTTCATTCCAGCAACACTCTCCACTATCATTTCATTTCATCTGTCATTCATTTAATCATTGCCCCAGAGGAGTGCGTCAGGCCTCGGCAGCCGGTACAGTTCATATCCTCGCCGCTGGATGGGGGCTTCATTCATTCCATTCCTGACCCGGTCGGAGACTGGAAGCAGGCTGTGGATTTTCAATAATAAAGGGAGAGTATCCATACATGCGTGCATGCAATACATGAACACATAGGCTACACATTGAACATACGTCATATAGGCCTGTAGGTGAGACCAAGGTATTGGCGAACACGTACGTTTTTAAGCCAGTTTTTATAAACCCTGTAATACTGATGAAAAAAAAGGGAATTGCAAAATCAATCGTGTATACCTTGGAAACTCTCAAAAATATAACATTCAAATGTAGGGAGAAATATCTCAAAAGTCATTTTCATAAAATGACTACAACGTTCGCCATTACCTCTTATGCAGAATCTTGTTCAAACTGATGTGAAAACTATATTTTGGCTACTAAATCATAACTCACAAATGAAGAGGCCTTGAAAAGAGTGGGTGAGAAGAGAAGTTTATTGAAATCAATTGTGAAAAGAAGATTACAACTTACAGGCCATGTATTGAGACATGAAGGAATCCTGAAGACAATCATAGAGGGGTATGTTGATGGAAAAAGACCTACAGGAAGACCCCGCCTGAGGTATATGGATTACATTGAGGGAGATGTGGGATGCAAGACGTACAGAGAAATGAAGAGGAAAGCGGAATGACTCGAAGAGTGGAGATTTGCTGCAAACCAATCCTCGGATTGACCACTAGAGAAGAAGAAGAAATTATAACTTCCAATGTTGTGAACAGTAGTCATATTCACAGCTTTCAAATGTAAAAATCTCATAAGTAATGTTTAATCTTCTTTCAAAAGAACTGCAGTCTTTGTGATTGCATGCTTGCAAGATGCATTTGAACATTTGTGCCGTAACTCATTGTTTCGTCCAAATTCCGCACAAACAGTCCTACCTCGTCAGAATATGTTTTTCATTCACCATCCTAGTCATATAGTTCATCAGTATCGTCACAAATATCTTCATTTTGATCTTCATCTTCTGATGATCCCAATTTGATTGTCCTACTGCAGGAAGGTTGGTCAATGGTATGCTTCTATTTTCCTTCTAGCGCCCGTTTTAAATACTGTGGGCACATACATACACACATACCGGACCTTATTATGCGTTAATCCACCCTTGAAAATGTCTACCTCTGATTCCTCCCTAGATCATTATTGCAGTGGTCTACTGTATACCTCAGAGTATTAAATGAAGCTATATAACATTAGCTAACAACTGCTGGAAGTTTGCATACTGTGATGAAAGTGGTTAAGTGGTTGTCCTGAACTCAATATGAACTGTACCAAATGTCTTGAGCGTAGTTAACAGGCAATTCCGCAGAGCAACGTGTTCAATTATAAAATCCTAGCCAATTAGTTCCACAGTAATAGACTACTGGTCGTAATTTTATTTGCGTTTCATTACAATAGGAAGGTAATAACTTGTGAACCCTCCATCGTAAATAGATTTTCCTGCTTAGAGTTTTAATTGCCTTGACATCATCACTGTGCTGAGTTGAGTAGGTCGAATTGTACAGAGCTTTGATGCCATTTCCATTGTTGCTAATTAACAGTAATAATTGATAACTTTCCAGTCAGTCAATACGTATTGCGATATTCGTCCAGTTGGCGAGACAGAGGTCGGACCGAGTATTGCTGAATTGTTCAGTTCCTGGACAAGGATAATCTCATACCCAAATAACTGCTATTTAAGGGGGGAGCACGCAGCTTAAAGAGCTTCATTGGCAGTCACTAGAAACATCTATCCTCGTAATTACTATATAATTAGCCTATAGAGTTATTATAGGTTATTGAACTCCAGAAAATCGTCTAGGTTTATGTCGAATCTGATAGTTTCCACTATGGCTCAGGTACATCCAGTAAAAACTGGTTCTTTATATGGCCATTTTTTTTTATTTTTTATTTTAAGAGCGATAAAATTCTTCAGTATGCCTTCCTTTGGAGGAGAAGTAAAGCCGGCGGGCCCATGGCATGTAAAAGGAACTGCATCTAAAATTACTAGTGTGTAGCTAAATTTGTTGGATATATTTGGTTGGTTAGAAACGCTCTATCAAGTTCCAAGGTTCACCGCCAGGTGTCAGTGACAGTGTCATCTGGTAGCCAAAGTTGGAACTAGTTGAAATTGCACTTGTTGGGAGCTCACGGGCGTTCAATTAAAATACCCTGCTATGGCCATTGGCTGCAAATAATATATAACTATATGGCCAATTGGAGGGTGATGTGCATTAATTGGCTCACTGTCAGTTGTAGCCCTTCAGTCGGTCAACTCGAATTTGCCCAATGACTGGGCGGGGTACAATGCATATAATATTGAGCATAACAAATGCATGTATTCTTTTCCAGGAGTGCTATTTAGTTACAACCGACAGTGTGTATAGCCAACACTGAAAAAATGACATCCAAACTTTACACTAAGTGGCTGAGGTTCAATTTTCTGAAATTTTGTTATTGTCTTGAAGAAATTTAAAATACTGTACGGCAACTACTTACTTGTTTTAGCTTCTCAATCCCCAATCATAATGTTTCCATAACGTTGATGACAGTTTTCACGAACTAGCTTGGAATCAACACAACGTTTCATGCTTATTCAATAGAATTTTAATTGCACTAAAAGCTTGGTTACTGTCAAAAGGAATAGATCCTCTGAATCACTGGGTACTGTGGAGAATCTCGAGGAAGAGTTCTATCGGATTTGCAGGGTAATATCAGTCTGAGCAGATACACAAGCAAACGAACCCTTGGCACAAGTGCCCTTTCCTTTCGTATCGGCTGTCTCTTCAATTGTTCTCACGAAGCTGAGTGAGTTGTTGTGGTCTGCGCTGTTCCTGACTCACCCTTCTCCAATTCTATCCTCTAAATACACTACACTCACCTTAATTAAATCATTCACCACGATCGCGATGAGGAGCTGCTACAAGTCAAACATGTAGTTCCATGAAGAACTATACAGCCTATTTTCATATATCCGACTTATGTTAATTGCCTCTATCATCATACAAAAATTCAGTTGGATTGCTGTAATAGATTCGTAGATATTGAGAACCGTCTAAATATATCGGATGGTAGCCACGTTGGATTGTTATATGTATAAGCCATATAATTATGTACCATAAAATAAAAATTATTGCGTAGGTTCATTATTCAAAATTTCAATTCGATCGCATGGTTACGACACAAGAAATAAAAAAATTATTTTAAAATTTCACACAGCTGCCATCTTGAGGTTATGTAAACAATTGAACTAAACTGGATGGCAGTGCATTACAATGCGTATAAAAATTTTCTGTACCATATTTCACTGCGCTCAGATGGTTAAATCGCGAGAAAAGTCTATTAAAATGTTTCAAATTCGCTTGGCTGCCATGTTCGTTTTGTCGTTAACAGTTTTTTGAAAGTCTCATAGGTGAACTTCTAGTAAGTTAGTGCCCTTTATCACCATACAAAATTTCAGGATGATGTCGGTAATAGTTTCGGAGATATAGAATGCCGGTGAAATATTTCGCACAGTCGCCATGTTGGATTGGTGAAACGTAATAAGAAGATTTGATGGGCAATATCGGGGTCGGTTAAAATGGTGCTATGACCTTCTTGAGTGTCATTGAAATCGCTTTACCCGTTTAGAAGTTATAATTTTCATAATTGAAAATGGGCTAAAAATCGAAAGTTAGAATCCCGGCGTTGACAGCGGTAATCCTGAGTGAGATATTTCCTGAATTTTTCCACACTTCCTCCAGGCATGTATCGGGATAGTACCTCATTTCAAGTCCCAAAGCACCTATCCCATCCCCGACCGTAATAATTACAGTTATAGTCCACAACAGTCACCACAGGAACACAGGTTATCATACACACACCCATATACACAGGGTTGATGGCCTGTACATGTTGAGGTGGCTCTTGGGGGGACAACGCATTGTTGGCTGGGGTAAGGTAAGCAGGAGTGGAAAGATTGTTGTTGATTCTTTAGAGGCTTTGCGACTCCACGGTCACGTAGCCCCGTGTACTTTGGTATGTGTAGAATTTGTCTGATAACTTATGTAACAGTGATGTCTGTACTAGTGTCTGAATTTCAATTCAGGTAGGATGCGGCCGTGACCTTAATTTAGATACCATCCCGGCATTTGTCTCGAGTAGAAGTGGGAAACCACGGAAAACCACTTCCAAGATGGCTGAGGTAGGAATCGAACCCGCCACTTCTCAGCTTTCCCTCATGAGGCTGAACGTACCCTGTTACTGCCCTCAAACCACCCGGGCCTCCACGGTGATAGTCAATAATGCTCGCCACTACGCAATGATGCGGACCAGGAGTATAAATTACTGGCCAACTTACGACAAGTTAACTCCTGCTCAGAAACGCCTCTAAGAAGATCTTAAAGTGAGCCTTGTCTGTCAGCCTGGAGGCTTGTTGGATGTTTATAAAACACCACCAAAGGTTAAATTTGGTTAGAACCTTAAAGAGCCTCAAATAGACTGGTTGCGTGGCTCAGCGGTAACGAATCCTGGTGCACTCAGTTGGCATTTAAGAGTGCGCAAATGCTACGAAGCCGTTCAATGGATTTACTGGCACCTTGAAGTTTCACTTCGGGGTGAAATTTTGGCACTCCAGCATCTTTAAAATCCTCAGTATTTAAAAAGGACGTATACTACAATATTAATACCTAATGGCGCAAATCTGCGCGAACCCGAGGGTGGAGAGGGGAGCGGAGGAGGAGAAGGAAGGTAGTGGAGGGGGTCACTGCTGCTGTGATCCTAGGAGACACTATCGAGCAGTACAACTACAGTAGGAGGCGATGTGAACATTTCCGTAGCAACGACAGAAGTGAATAATCCTCTTCTCTAAGCAGCCGAACTAGTGATGTGCGCGAATGACGCTTGGACTCGCGAGAATCGAGCCTGGCGTTTCCGAGCATGTACGAATAACCCGTGCGAAGGACTCGACTCTCCACGGTGACGTCACTAACCGTAACTGCGATATAGGACACAATGCGCCAAAATTCCCAACAGTCGCTAAATTTGTGAACGACTTTTCTCCAAGGCTGGGACGCTAGTGATTTACAAGCGAAATCGTTTGCAAAAAGCACACTATGTATGCTTCATATTGCAACGACTCAGTAATTATAAAACAATCAATATAATAAAAATCAAGTTTAAAAAATGCTGCTAGCCGGGAATCGAACCCAGGCCCGCCAGGTAAGAGTCAGCAACGTTAGCCACTGAACCAAATATTTCCGTAAGTATCCATGCGTTATCAACAGCCATATACATAACTGCTTAGCAAATGATGACATGGAAGGAAATCTCTCTTCAGTGTATTGCGTTCACTTCTTGTGGGTTTTCAATTTTGAATATTCTATTATATCACTGTGCATTAATGAGAAACGAATACAATACTTGGTCTAGGCCTATCGACAATATTATACATCGTGGTGTTTCCATACAGAGCTCGCAGATAACGCTGACAGCGTCCTCGGCCTCGATTCCGGACCCCAAGTTTTACGGTCCCAGGCTCAATTCATCGCGAGTCCATACGCAGCCCATCACTATTCTTAACCATGCTGCAGCACATAGACTCGCCCGCAAATGGAACTCGTTGTGTACGCTTGTGCCATCAGTTAATAATTGCGGTCTTAAACCAATAACGTTATGTAACCAAAAATAAAACTTGAGGCTAGATAAGGTGATGAGTGAGGCAGTTTGCGATTGCTTTCCTCACCTAACCATCGTAGCAACACAAACCCAATGAGTAGCATTTTTCACAGCATTAGCAGGCATTATACTCAGTGTTGACAATTTGGTGTTTTTAGCACCAGATCTGGTGTTTCTGAAGTTCGTCTGGTGCCAGAAATGTTCTAATAGCGCCATAGCAAAATACTGGTGTTATTTCAATAAAACCAGTGCCAAATCTGGTGCATAACGGATTTTTCCATGAAATAGTCTCCTATGACAAATAAGTAAATCCTGGAAGCCATGTAATAGTTTTAATAAAGTTAATAAATTAAGATACGCAATGTTCAGCCTTACACGTGTCAAGATCAACACTCCAACAGGGGAAGTCCCTGAAATTCTCATTCGCGTGCATAAGTGCTAAGTAAGCGCAACATGCACAGCGCAACTTGTACAAAAAATCGACCTATCATCAATTTTCTTCCCAGTTCCTAGGGGATTTCCCAGTTTCACGCGAAGGCAGTTTATGTATTTTCGCTCCCTCACTCTAATGCAGATGTAGGGAGAGTGTTTAGCCAAGTTTAATTGGTGAAAACAAAGCAAAGAAATCGAATGAAAGTTCAAAAATTGCATTCCATTCTGTGTGTGCGGTTTGGACTAAAACAGAGGGAAAATGCTATCACGACTACGAACATTCGAAGGATATAATAGTGGTCAAGTATGCAGAGCTACAGCAGTACTACTCCTTCCTGCTCTAAAGATGTAATAGCGGTAGCAGGCTCCGCAAGTGAAGAAGACGATTTTAGCCTATTTTCAATTTTGAAAAAATAGGCTTATGAGATCACCTTTTGTCCGTGTGTGTGTGTGTGTGTGTGTGTGTGTGTGTGTGAGGTGTGTGTGTGTGTCCCCCTAATAAAATCTAAACGGCTGGAGCGATTTCAATGAAACTCGGTAAGTTCATAGCACTATTCCCGGCGACCTCGACCGTGCCCTTCAAATTTTGTTACGTCTCACCAATCCAACATGGCGGCTGAGCGAAATATTTCACTAGCATTCAATATCTCCGAAACTATTACCGATATCGCCCTGAAAATGTGTACGGTGATAAAGGGCACTACTAGAAGTTCACCTATGAGACTTTCAAAAACCTGGTGACTACAAAACCAACATGGCGGTCAAGCGAAATTGAGACTTTTAAATAGACATTTCTCGCGATTTAACTATCCAAACGTAATGAAACTTGGTACAGCAAGTGTTTATACACATTGTAATGCACTGGAGTCTAACTTAGTTCAATTGTTTACATAACCTCAAAATGGCGGCTGTGCGAATTATTTCACTGACATTCTATATCTCCGAGACTATTACAGATATCATCATGCAAATTTGTACGGTGATAAAGGGTACTGATACAAGTTTACCTATGTATACTTCATAAACCTGTAAAGTACAAAACGAACGTGGCGACCAAGCGAATTTGAAATATTTTAATAGACTTTTCTCGTGATTTAACTCTCTGAGCGCAGTGAAATGTGGTACAGTAAATGATTTTGCAGATTGTAATGCACTGCCATCTAATTTAATTCAATTGTTTACATAACCTCAAGATGGCGGCTGTGCGAAATTTTAAAATTAAGTTTTTATTCTTGTGTCGTAATCATGCGATCGAAGTGAAAGTTTGAATAATGAAGCTAGGCAATAATTGTCCTTGAATGGTACATAACTCTATGGCCTATACATATAACAATCCTAAATGGCGAGCTTCCGAAATATTTAGATGGTTCTCAATATCTATGAATCTTTTACAGCAACCAAACTGATTTTTTTTAATGTTCATAGAGACTATGAACATATGTTCACCTATAGGACTTTTAGTAACCTGGTGAGCACAAATCCGACATGGCGGCGACGCGAAGTATAAATATTTAAATGGACGTTTCTAGCGAATTAACTATCCGAGTGCCGTGAAACGTTGCACGTTAAATGCTTATACAAATGTTGATCCACTGGCATGTAATTTATTTCAATTGTTTGCATAATCACAAAATGGCTGGTGTGCGTACTTTTAAAATCTCGTTTTTACTTCTTGTGTTCTAATCATGCGATTGAAGTTTGAATACCACACGTACACAATAATCTTAATGTAATAGTACAAAAATAAAAATCCATCCTGGCGACCATATGAAATATTTAGACGGTTCTCAATATCTACGAATCTGTTACAGCAATTCAACTGAAATTTTGTATGTTGATAGAGGCAATTAACATGAGCAGGATATATGAAAATAGGCTGTATAGTTCTTCACGGAACTACTTGTTAATAAAAGAAATGTAAGTAAAAAGCCGTTATATATTTATAATTTTTGGTGTTTTTCTAGTGTTTTGAATCATAGAGTCCAGCAGGGGTTTTTCTTGTGTTTTAAAGCTTAGGGTTTAATTCTTTCCCATTTTAAGATTTGGCAACACTGATTATACTGTGTCCCGAATGGCAATACTCACACCATCCATAGTAGCTTCCATATAATTGCAATCATGAATGAGACAGAGACAACGGCTGAAAGCTACATATTTCTCTAGCCTGTGCCAATAGAAAACTCCATCAATATCGCACTCTTCAAGATATTGCTGTGTGCCGAATACTATATTATTATAGAATTATTTGATGTTTGGTATAGCTTATAATTTTTGCGCCACCATGATCATATTTTTCAAGATTTATTGCACATTTTCCCCATCTTCAAAAGGGTCAAACTTCTTTTTCATAAATAGTGAAGCTCTGATCCTCACAATGTTCACTCATTTACAAGGATCCATTTGCAACAATACCAGCTTGTACGTTGTAAATTTATGTCTGGTTTAACTTCTTGAAACTTGTATATCAAGCTTACTAAGGGAAGTAAATGTAAAACGTTAATAGCATAGGCCTTGGTCAATACTTTTAGTAATGTGACCAGGTTTTCCTTACATCTTGCCGTTGTCTAGGATAAGGGAAGGGAGAGCAGAGAGGAATTGGCACCCTGTTGCAAATAACCTCCGAATCACGATCACTTCTTCGGAGGTGAAAACCAACCTGTAGACTAAAACATCTCCTAGATTTCTTTACTTTTTAAACACGAGAAACAAGAAGAAACTTTTCCCAAATAATTTGCGAAATGATGTTATGTAGGTCTACTTATATTGAGAATTTATGTTTCTGGTTCAAGAAATTCTTGATTAACATTTCCTCGAATGTAGCACTTCGTACTTCCTCCCAGAAGAATATATTATTACGACAAACGTTGCTATATTGTTCTCCACAAATCCATGACGAGAATATAGCAGTGAAATCGTATTACCTTATGGTAATACACCTGACTGTGCGCAGAACAACTCATGAATTATGGGTAAGGAAATGAATCTATGACATCTGTATCCTGATGGAAATCGTTATCATTCACCTCCACACACTGTAACGATCCTCGCTCTCAGTAGAACCTTGTGATAGAGCTGACAAATCGTTATCATTCACCTCCACACACTGTAATTCTCAGTCTCCACCGTTACAAGTAGAACTCTCTGAAGCAGCTGAATAATGTATACGCTTCTGGTTTTTTAATGCTCGAGTTACGCTCTTTTTATAGCTGTTTCACGATAAAATATAAATACATTACAAATACAACCTAGAGGAAAATAAAACATGCGACAACTGATTAGAAATGTTATAAAGTAAAAGCCACATATTGTATGCATGTTTACTCACAGTCAAACATCGATATCTCCAAGAGCTTTCGGAAATGAAAATTACTTCGAGGTATCGAAAATTCGAAGTATAGGGACACACGAAAAAATAGGGTTCTATTATTATAAATGAAATGAAGATCCACAGGCTGTTTTCAGTCGACCGAATGGGTCAGGAATGGAACAAATGAAGCCCCCCACCTAGAGGCGAGGATATGAACTGAGCCAACTGTCGAAGCCTGTCGCACTCCTCTGGAGCAATGATTAAATGACTGACAGATGAAATGAAAGTTGAGAGTGTTGCTGGAAAGAAATATTGACAAGGAAAAATGGAGTACCGGTACCCGGAGAGAAACCTGTGCCTTCGCGTTGTCCAGCACAAATCTCACATAGAGTGACCGGGATTTGAACCACGGATCCCATCGGTGAGAGGCAAACTTGCTGCCACCTAAGCCACGGAGGCGAATATTACTATAAATAGAGTACATAAATACTCAACTGTTGCTACGTCAAGCCGTTATTTTTACTAAGTCTACTCATGGAGGTATATTAACTAGAGTTAAATGTTGCTGTGCAACTATTGCACATATATTTCGATTAACATTACTATATGCATTTTCCGTTTCATTCAAACTCCTGCATAACGCTATAATTCTTGTGTTTATTTCATAATTGTTGGCAGCGTATTAGCTGAAATTCCTAATATAATAATCTTATGACATAAATTCACAGAAATACAGTCTAGGTAGCCTAAACAATTGAATCGATATTTAGATCGTAGACTTGCGCGGCCGGTGTCTAGTTTATAATCTTGGCTTACAGTATTGAGCCGCGTCATATATCGGTTATAGAGGCAATAGAGGTCGTGAAGCATCCCAATAATTTCAATCGCGAAGATGGTTTCAAACTTAGCAACGTTTGGAAAGTTCTCCAAGCGCGTGACTGCCAGGATCGGGGACCAATCAGGGAGCAGCGTGACGTTAATGCAGGGCAAGCAAGCACATCTGACTGGCAATAACCGTTAGTTTGAGTACGGACACCAACTCGTACCTACCCATGATTAAGACTGCTGCAATGTCAGCCGAAACGTCGGGAAATAATAACCGATATACGACGCGGCTCAATCCTGTAAGCCAAGATGATAAAATTGAATCGATATTTCAATCCCCATGTCACATCTCAAGAACGTAATTCAACTGCATATGCACCCCAACTTTGGGTTAAAGACGCATTATTTTATGTCTGAGGAACAAAATATCATTAGAGTTAACGAAATATTCGAATAATGGAACTTCGAATTATAGAATAACATGACATATAAATTGTGTAGAACTTCGCTGGGAAATTACAATTACTTCGAGATATCGAAATTCGACCTGTAGAAGTTGGACTGTATATGTTATTTTATGTGGAGGTAATTTCGCTCTCCTTCCTTCCAATTCCTTCATTCCTCATTTCTCTTCCTTCTTTTTCTTGTACGTAAGTTAGTGTGTAAGTCTGTAGTTAGTTTTAGTTCTAGTCTCCATTCCATGTTTCATTTTCGCTAGCATCCAAACCATTAGGGGCCGATAACCTATATGTTAGGCACCTTAAAACAGCAATTATCATCATCATCACCTAACCATATTTAATTCCAAAGTGGCACATAGCTCATCCAGGAAAGTTGTCAATTCGATACGTATTGCAACCAGGTCTCTTGCTTCGTGCAACGATTTTCCCGCTTCGAGCTGTTCACGATTAGTTGTCCGTCGCCAGAATTTCTTTGTCTTCCTTTCTTTCTTTCTTTTTCCTTCAGGGTTCCATCCCAGTACCGACTTAGCTCCATCTCGTTTCCTGAAGGTGTAGCCATATACGACATGGAGTAGCAGAAGCTAAATGATTCCACTTTTAGTGACATCGGCTTCTCCATGGTCGTCTATGGCTTGTATAAAATATTAGTTTTACTAAATTGAAAGGTTATTGTGTTGGAAGCCACTTTCCATTGTTGTCCTAGTAATCAATATTAATTATTTCCAGTCGGTCAACATGATTGTACAAAATTGTAATGGATGTTTACCTAAACCTGAGAAGTAATTAACTAAGTTGAATAAATTAAGGATATAAGGGAATGAGGTGTACAATTTTAACAGTAAAAACTCGAGGGTTCAGATTATGATCAATTTAGTCAGATATTCTACGAGTCAATTCACTGCACGAGGGACCACATCGGCGTGTATCGGCTAGCATTCTTGGCTGCCACCCTGGGAGTCCGTTTTCTAATCCTGCCTCTGCCAAGGAATTGAATTCTAGTCTTAAGCAAATCATCATCTTACGACTGAAATTAACGCAGATATTTCCGAACCTTCAAAATCCTACTTCTTCGGCTGGCTGTCTAAACTACGATCTTGAGAATATGAGGTGGGTACTTTGCCGACAATTCAGTCAGAAAGCAACTGTATAATGCTAAAATTCAGAGGTGTATCTGAACTTTTTTTAGTGTTCATTTCTTTCCTGATAACAGCACTGCATTCCAGAAGTCCGGTGTAATTTTGGCTCTTATGGTGTGGACCGTCCAATCATACGAGTATCTGTTAGCAGCCAGGTCAAGTTCGCTGACCCAAACAGGAAGGAGAAGGCTTTCATCATGATGTGCTCACCATTATAGATCTCACCTTAACCTTGTGCGAGCGCAAGCAGCAGGTGTGTGTGACACGCACGTCAGTGGGATATCTTGCTCGCCGTATTGCTACAGGTAAGGCTCAGGCGTTCAGAGGAATTGTATCTCAATCACTGAGCATGGCAAGAGAAGTGTCCCGTGTTAAAATATTAATGAGTAATTGCTTCCGCTATTTGTGAGGGGAAAATGGCAAAGCAGTACGTATTATTGTGTAATGTTATTATTATAATTATTATTATAATCTATTTCGGCTGCATTCCATTCTGTAAAACAAAAATAATGGAATGCTGCCGAAATGAATCAGAAACCCCAATGGATGTTGAATTGGAAGGTAAAAAAATAAAGGAAGTAGGAGATTTCTGTTACGTAGGAAGCAAAATAACCTGTGATGGACGAAGCAAAGAGGATAAAAATAGTTAGCTATCTAATGAAATCTACCTAAAAGTAGGTTGGTTCAGGCAAAGAAAGCATTGCTACAGAAAAGGAATCTGTTGACATCGAATATATATTTATGTATTAGGAGGTCAGTTTTGAAAGCTTTTGCCTGGAACGTGGCTCTCTATGGAAGTGAAACTTGGACTATTGGTACAGCAGAAAAGAGAAGAATTGAAGCGTTTGCAATGTGGTGTTACAGGAGAATGATGAATATCAGATGGGTAAATATGGTTAAAAAAATGAAGAGGTATTACGACGAGTGGGAGAGGAGAGATGTTTCTGGTGGTTGCTAATGAAGAGAAGATATAGGTTGGTAAGATATATTTTAAAACACCCAGGAATAGCAAGCTTAGCTATAGAAGGAAGGGTCGAGGACAAGAACTGTTTGGGTAAAGCAAGATACAATATGTTAAACCGATTGCCTCGGATGTAGAGTGTGGTAGCTATGTAGAGATGAAAAGATTAGCTCAGGACAGGGAGACATGGAGCGCTGCATCAAACCAGTCAAAATACTGAAGACTCAAACAACAACATTATGTGTTATTAATAATTATAATAGTAATAAAATAATACAGTTTTTTTTTTGGGGGGGGGGGGGGGGGCAAGACAACCTCGATGTGCCACTTCTCAAAACAACAGTCGCCATCATCATCTAATGTCTCATTGATGTGGTTTTAGAGTCTTAGATACCACAGAAACACAGGTTACCAGACAAAATGCAACACTCACCCGAGTACAGAGCGTGGAGACCAAGATGTCCCTTGAAAAGAATTAGCTATAAAAAATTATTTCAACACTTAATTTATCATAACCAGTCAACTGTTGTCGTGATGTAGGGGTAGAGGTAGTACGCTTGCGTCTTACCCAGGGGGCCTCAGGTTTCACTCCCATAGAGCGCCACGCTCCAGACGAACGCTTTCAAAAATAACTTTCTATTTCTTCAATCTGTATTTAATAAAATATATAGACTATATATTCGATCAAATTCTGCGAGACTGAGCAGGCAAATGAGGTTATGGCTTTGACGGATGTCGATGTTCGAAGTCTCAATTCCCTGCATCAATATCTACAAGACAAGATCTACAAGGCAAGATCATTACAGTCCATTGCAACTCCAGTTTAGTAACAATACGTTCTAATGCTTGGAAATGTTTTCTTAATGCTTTTTGGAACTTAAATTTTAATTCATATTATTTGTAAGGTTATACATTTTGATTTTTCGTGTTAAACGCTAATTTGAATGCTGAAGAAAGTATCATTGTGTATTGGAAATGTTGGTTTAAATATTATTAAACTACATATTTTAGTGTTGACAGGGCGGATTATATAACCAAAAAAAAGAAGTTCCGTGACTAACTAAAGAGCCTACTTTTCTTAAAATTAAGATTCATGCCAATGATTAATCTACAGTATATGAACCTATCTAGAATAATGACGATATTAAGTTGGTAATATCGAAACGCCTAATTAGTTCGAAATATATCTGGTATAATGTAGCCTAAGAGAGCACTGCAGTTGGCAGCCCTGGTGACTGAATATATTCTTAGTTCCATCTCTTAAGGTACAGAATACAGAATTTGGTTGAAGTCCAATGGACGTTACATGCAGTTAGATAATGGATCTATCAGCACGCGTAAAATCATTTGGCAACAATGTCATGCGTGTGCTGGTCAGAAATAATCTGAAATATTATGATATCTTGTTGTGCCAACTTTGGATGAAATCCATTTGTTAGTATAGAAGTTACATGCATTTTAAAATTGGACCTATCAGCAGGCATAGAATCATGTTATCAGCATTGACTTATATTAATTACTCCAAATTAATCTAGAATACCAGGTGCTATACGTGTGCAAACTATAGAACTGTTGGCTTTCTGATATATTGATATTTGGGTAAAAAAATAGACCGCATTTATTAATAGTTGGCAGCCCTGATTGCTCTGAAGAATAATTCTAGTCATATCTGTTATGTTACACATAGCACATACGAAATTTGGTTGAAATCCAACTGATAGTATAGAAGTTACATGTATTTAAAAATTGGTCCTATCACCAGGCTTAGAATCATGTTGGTAGAACTGACGTATATAAGTTACTCCAAATTCATCTAAAATGTCAGGTACTATACGTGTGCATAGTTTAAAGCTGTCGGCTTGCATACTTTCTGTTATATTGGTATATGGATAAAAAAATAGAGAGAGCAATTATTAACAGTTGGCAGCCCTGATGGCTCTTAGTAATACGCTCAGTCATATATGATTATGTACACATATTACATACAAAATTTGGTTGAAATCGAATTGATAGTGTAGAAGTTATATGAATTACAAAATTGGACCTATGAGGAGGCTTAAAATTATTTTGGCAACTCTGTCATGTAAGGCCTCCTGGAAATTAAACTGAAATGGAATTGTCTACATGTGTGCCAATTTTGGAATAGCTCCCATTCATACCTTCCATGATATCCAACATGGAGATCAAATTTCTGTTGCGATTTTTTAGCAGTTGGTAGCACTGACATCATTTTCAAATAAGGGCTTGAGATATTCCGGTATACATCTTTACCCATACTAAATTTGGTTTCGATTGCTGGAGCCGTTTAGGAGTTGATAGTTGGCTACACTCACACAGCCAGGCAGACAGACAGACAGATGGACAGACAGACACACATTTTCCCGGATCGATCTCATAAGTCTACTTTTTCCTCATTTTTGCAAAATGTGAAAAGTTGGCTAAAAAATTATCTATATTTAATATCAACAGATTTCTTTTCTGTAAGACTTGAAAAAGTGACTGCAGTCGGGATTTGAACCCGAATCTCCTGCTGTGTAGGCAGTTGAGTTCATCCACTTACATCAATGAAGCGATGCTCCAACCGCAGCACATTTTCGAGTCTTAGATGGAAAGGCGCTGTTGCGGCGGATTTTGGAATGATATGAACCTTCTCCAGCCTTATAGCTCACTAAAATATAACTTCCGCCTCCTTGTTTAACGGCTAGCGTGATTCACTGACACCCCGGAGCTCAGGTTTGATTCCCCGCTCTACTAAGAAATGTAATTGTGGTCGGAGGGCTGGAACAGCGTACACTCAGCCTACCAAGGCAATACTGGGAAGAAGATGGTTCTATTCCCATCTCAGCCGTCCTGGCAGTAGTTTGCTGTGGTTTCTACTTTCACTTCAGGTGATTGCTGGGAAGGGTATCTAACTTCAAGCCACGGTCACCTCCTTCCCAATCCTTGAGTGAAATACAAATACACACACTCGAAACGAATTAATAATTAATCTCATGTAATGTTTTCAGAGTTAGGTCATAACACCTAATACAATTGAGTACAATCGTCTTGGCTGACTGAAAAGCATAAATTGCTACTAAGGCAACACTGAAAATGGCTTCCAACACGATAATTACAGTTATCACAATAACACAGGTTATCAGACAAATTATTATATTTATGTACACCAAAGTTCATGGAGCTAAATAATCACGATGTCAAAGCTCCTTAATTGAATCAACAACATTAAAATATAATGTTTTGTGTCATGGAAATGTTATCTACAGAATTGTTGAGATATTTGATTTCGTTGCTACTTGTGATATGATTTTGACTGTCTTATTATCCAGTCTACGCCCTATATTACCTCTCCCATCCATGGCGGTGAAGAGGAGACGAGGTCGTGTGTTTATACTTGCCAACTATATAAGCGGCTTTTCTCTTGTTTCAACCAGCTCATGTGTTCCAAGCTGATCTTGCAATCAAGATTCTATGCTGGAACTACCCCCACGCATATGATGAGTCCTCTGCTCCAAGACAGCCTTGCATGGGCGTCAATAATCCTCCCTATATTATTCTGCTAAGGTCTCATTCCGGTTTTGTAACGAAAATAAGGTCCTGTTAACACCAACCTACACATATGGGGTACCTACAGGTTCCGCATAACCCCATGTGTGCCCGAAACGCACTCACTTCCTCTTTAAATGCCTCACAATTAAATAAATACCTTAAAATGTACATTTACAATGGGAGCACCGTAACCTGGCGAGCCTGCCGCTAGAGCCCAGGGCAGCGCGGCGGCGGCAGCCATCTGGCGGGAGCGCGGCGTACTGCTAGGTAAGGAGTCTCTCAGCAGATGGCTCCGGTGTGATCTCGCCAAGACTTTCTCTAGAGTTCAATCATTTGCAAATGTAAAAATTGCTGTAGAAGAAACTCCTGAGCAAAGAATAACCGATGAATTCGTTGTAACATCGAATATTGTCTACAAAAAGGTGCTGAGACAAGTACAAAACACTGTTCTATATAATTCTTTGTGTTCTTCTCATGTACATATGCCGTTTAACAACAATAAATACAATTCTTCAATATTTAAAACTTCGTTCTCCCACATTCTTCCCTACTACCCCATAAACCTACATTCACGTTGCGAAAGCTCGCACGGGCCCACAAGTGTTTTAAATAAAATATTTATTGCGGCCAATGGCCATGCGCGGATAAACAGAACGTTATCCGCATCCGGCCCGCATCCGCACGTTTGTTACCCAAATCCGCTGTCATCACAATATGATTTTTAATTTATTAGATAAAGTATTAAAGCGACACATTTAGACATTTGAGGAGAAATTCGTTTCCCTAGGCAACGTGTGAATCACAAGGCAATGTTGACTGAGTTTTGTCCCTCTGAGTAACGGCAAGTGAAACAGCGCGGGGCTAATTATAGCCATTAGTCCTCTGATATAAGCACGCAGGCGAGCGCAGGTATAAAGGACTTCTTTTTTTTGGCAAAAGTCAACACTAATTGAGGGTATTTCCATGACTGGCTTCTCTCACTTCACTATTATTCTCATACAATCCGAGCGAGAGCAAATAGGGAAATAACATGAAACTTAAAAGACGCAGATCTTAGCAAACAAAAATTATTTAAAACATTCCAATTCAACATGGTATTCTAAAAACTATCCGCAAATTTACTCAACATTATTCAGAGCCTCCGTGGCTTAGGCGGCAGCACGTCGGCCTCTCACCACTGGGCCCGTGGTTCAAATCCCGGTCACTCCATGTGAGATTTGTGCTGGACAAAGTGGAGGCAGACAGGTTTTTCTCCGGGTACTCCGGATTTCCCTGTCATAATTTAATTCCAGCAACACTCTCCACTATCATTTCATTTCATCTGTCTTTCATTTAATCATTGCCCCAGGGGACTGCGACAGGCTTCGGCAGCCGGCACAATGCATATCCTCGCCGCTAGATGGGGGCTTCATTCATTCCATTCCCTGACCCGGTCGGTGGACTGGAAACAGGCTGTGGATTTTCATTTTCATTATTCGCAGCTTATCCGCTGTCCGCACAGTCATGCAAACTATATCCGCAGGGCTTTAGCCATAAGTAAGAACAACATCGGCCTAATGCGAAAATTTTAATTCCAGTCTGGGGTAGTAAATACCACACTATTCACTACATTACACTATACGTTGATCATTAGTCATCTAAATCAGTCCTTGTCTAAACAAAACAGAGTCAATGATACCAGTCTCCTATCACAGTCTATGACTTGATATATATCGCATTGATTGTTGCACAATAGACAAACACACTCCTGGCTGGGCTGGTGGAAGGACTTCCTAGTGCAGATGCGATTGTGGAAGCCATGGATCGCAAATCTGGTCACTAGCTGCCTCAGCTCATACTCGGGTCGCATACATTCTTTAGGCTATATACGAGTAGGGCCTATCATTGCATCTGTTACGAAGAATCTTTCTGGGATGGAGTCTCTCTTGCATCGAAGTTCTTTTAGCAGGTCTACGCATGCCTGTTTGCATGGTAAGTGCATTAGTAGTCGAAGGTGTTCTTCCATAAACGTTTCTCTGGCTAATGCACACACATCTCGTGAAAGAGCGAATTTTGATACCCCCAATACCCTTTCCAAATACCTTGATTTCAAACTTTCAATGTCTTTTAACTGTCTGATTGATAGGTAAGTTTATATGACCTCTAGCCCGTATGTGAGTGCAGGAAGTACTTTGACCCTGAAATGTTCCATGGCTGAATTTACTGACACTAATGTTTTAGACTATACATTTACTGGGACAGCAGGCGACAAAATTAATTGTTTCAGTGGGGATGATTAAGATTCTTTTACTGAATATTAATATCCATAATAACAAGCGGACCCATGCGACAACTATCGCACGTGTATAAACCACCCGTCCGGCTTTATTGGTATGCGAGATCAACGCGACACAGCTCTGGCAGGAGCTAGCGTCTTGTTTATTTTTGTTTAAACGCACTTCTTAAACTACGAAACTGTGGATATATATTAAACCAGAGTGCAATTCGTCACTGCTGCGGGTAATTCTCTTTATTTTGAATGCCCCATTTGAATAGACCACCAGCCTGGCGTTACTCTTATGCGGGCTGGACACGGCACAGTTCTGGCAGGGGCTATCGTTTTGTTTAGTTATTTATACGCACTTTATAAACAAATAATATATATCCGTTGACATTTCAAGAAATGCAAGATTTCTCCTATAACCTACCATTGAGAAGATTTGAAATATTTTGGCAATAACCGCACCTTCTAACTCCCTTCGATTTGAGAGCTTGAGTTTTGTGAAACATACATCTTAGCGTTTTATATAATTATGAAGACTCCACGGGAAAAACGGGGTAAGTCATATTCTGTAAATTTTTCAGGAGAGCGAATTTAAACTTTCAACAAAAAAAATAAAACAAGTAGTTCCGTGAAGAACTATTCAGCCTATTTTCATATATCCTACTTATGTTAATTGCCACTATCAACATACACAATTTCAGTTTGATTGCTGTAATAGATTCGTAGATATTGAGAACCGACTAAATATTTCGGATGGTCGCCATGTTGGATTTTATATATGTAGGTCCTAGAGTTATGTACTGTTACATGCAGATTATTGTGAACGGGTAGTATTCAAACTTCAATCGCATAATTAGGACAGAAGAAAAAAGAAGGAGATTTAAAAAATTTTCACAGCTGCCATCTTGAGGTTATGGAAACAATTGAAATAAATTAGATGCCAGTGGATTAACATTCGGATAAAGATTTACTGTACCACGTTTCACTGCACGCGGATGGTTAAATTGCGAGAAACGTCCATGTGAATATTTATAATTCGCGTCACCGCCATGTTGGATTTGTGATCACCAGGTTATTTAAAGTCCTATAGGTGACCTTAAGTTCATAGCCCCTATGAACATTAAAAATGCAGTTTGATTGCTAAAATAGATTCGTAGATATTCAGTATCGTCTAAATATTTCGGATGGTCGCCATGTTGGATTGTTAAATGGATAGGCCATAGAGTTATGTACCATTAAAGGAAAATTATTGCGTAGGTTCATTATTCAAACTTTCACTTCGATCGCATGACTACATCACAAGAAATAAAAACTTAATTTTAAAATTCGCACTGCCGCCATCTTGAGGTTAGGTAAACAATTGAACTAAATTAGATACCAGTGGATTACAATGTGTATAAATATTTCCTGTACCAGGTTTCAGTGCGCTTGGAACATTAAATCGCGAGAAAAGTCTATTTAAAATGTTCAAATTCGCTTGGCCGCCATGTTCGTTTTGTAGTTAACCGGTTTTTGAAAATCTTATAGATGGACTTCCAGTAGTGCCCTTTATCTCCGTACAAAATTTTAGGGAGATATCGCTAATAGTTTCAGAGATATAGAATGCCGGTGAAATATTTCGCACATCCGCCATCTTGTGATTATGTAAACAATTGAACGAAGTTAGATGTCGGTGCATTACAATGTATATAAACATATACTGTACCAAGTTTCATTGCGTTTGGTTGGTCAAATCGCGAGAAACGTCTATTTAAAAGTCGCAAATTCGCTTGGCCACCATGTTGGTTTTGTAGTTACCAGGTTTTCAAAAGTCACATGAGTGAACTTATAGTAGTTCCCTCTATGACCATAGAAAATGTCAGGGTAATATCGGTAATAGTTTCGGAGATATTGAATGCTGGTAAAATATTTCGCACAGCCGCCATGTTGGATTGGTGAGTCGTAACAAAATTTGAAGGGCACGGTCGAGGTCGCCGGGAATAGTGCTATGAACTTTCCGAGTTTCATTGAAATCGCTCCTACCGTTTAGATTTTATTAGGGGGGGGGACACACACACGAATCACACACACACACACACACACACACACACACACGCACACACACACGGACAAAAGGTGATCTCATAAGCCTATTTTTTCAAAATTGAAAATAGGCTAAAAATACTTAAAACACCCCAATTGAGGGTAAGCAAAGTAGTTATTTTTGCCAAATGTAGTTCTTATAAAGGAAGTGCATGTAAAACAAATAAAAACTAAAGTTAATTTATGAAGAAGTGAGAGGATATGGGACGTTCTTTCCGTTTCCACTAAAAATTGAACCCTCATTATCTCAGAGACATTCACCATTATTTGAAATTAATTGCAACTGATCTGTAGTGACGATAATAATAATATCGTATGACCTCGGGTGCCGGGTGCAAGCTTTGTTATTTGCGCCCAAAGGGCAGCTTGCATGTCGAATTTTGTTGTTCCTTGGAACCCTAGGAAAGTCAAGGAGGTTAGATATCGAAGCCCCTTGACTCTATAGCGCTTTCTAGTAGAGAAAGGAGGAACTCTTTTGTGTTGGCGGAAACACCCGAGATTCATTTTACCATTATGAGCACGGACTACTGTATTCAAATGGGTTATTTAACATGCCAACAACGTATGACATGCATGCCGTGATTTTTGTCACCTTTCAAAAATCACTTACTACGGCCAGGAGCGAACCTGCTAGCTTGGGGTAGGTTGTCCGACACGATATCCACTCACCCACCTTGGCAAGCTTGTAGTGATGATGCCTGACCACCAGAATGTGCCATAAACTCATTTTCGGAAAGAAATGGACTTACCCCGTTCTTTCCATGGAGTCTTCATATATGATGATAATAATCATATACCGTAATTATAATGATAATAAAAATGTAGATATATTAATAATCATCATAATAATAGCGACGGTCAGTTTGTATCTTACCTAGGAGAACCTAGATCTGAAACGCGGCTCCACTACAAGTTTGACATGTAATTTGAGGTCTGGAATGGGTTGTAATCAGCCTTATAAGAAAATACTGTCTTTTGGTGGTCGTGACTTTGCGACATCGTGGCTATGTAACCCTGTGTTAGGTAGGATTGGTCTTATATATAACCGATCATCATTGTAGTGTCTTTAGCTTGTTGTTGTTGTATTTGGGGGAGGGGTGAAATTCCAATGCTTTACAGTTGGTCAACACAATTGTAATGCGTGTTATTCCCTAAATCTCATGAAGAAAAAAACATGACATTAGGCTAATACATTTACTTGGATCTTAGCACCCATTATAATTGGGTACAATCGTGTTGACCGATTGAAAAGCATTTAAATTGTGTTTACTTAAGCATCATTTTAAGATGTTCTCCAACACGGTAACTATTTGAGGGGCTTGAATATCGTGGTCATTTAACCCCGTGTACTTATATAAGAAGGAGAACCGGCATGAAAGACGCTATGACATCATCAGGCCAGCTCAAATAGAAATGGGTAGGACATGTAGCGAGACTTTATTATGAACGATGTGCTTCGAAAATAACGACGTGGGACCCGAGAATAGGAAGATGAAACGTGGAAAGATAAAAAACCCGATGGGCGGACATGTTCGCAGGATGGAGAGGGAAGCAATGGTCAAGAATAGCAAAGGTGAGACAAGAGTGGAAAAACCTAGGTAAACTCGCGTGTAGGGGCCATTAAATAGCTATCAGCTATCTAGATACAGTAGAGTGGACATTTAGAATCGATTTAAGTACTCAGACTGAGACTAAGGAAATACTTACATACCACAATATAATGATACCCCTGTCTATAACGTGATTATTCAAAACGAGGGGATTAACCACATGTGTTTGAGAAGCAGTAAGGCATTTGGTATGACATCATCCCACAGACACACATCCTATAGGTGCAAAAGATGTATACGTGTAATAGAGGTGACTGACATGTCATTCGGGCAGTCATTACAGAAAAACTTTGCGAAGAGGCATTCTAAACTGTAGTCAAATATCCAAAGGGGGAAGAAGAAGGGGGACACAGAAGTGACAAGTCTCCTACCAGAATCCACGCCGAGAAGAAGGCTATTAAGTGCGCCAACGCTTGGACAACGAGAACTCTTGGACCAAATATGCTCCTCAGGACTTGCTCACCTGATGAGTGAAAACTGAGCACTGTCTCTGCAATGCAGGAAGCCATAACCCTTATGGGATTTGTAAGGCAGTTTTCATTTATTTATTTGTTTACTTACTTGGTTGTGTGTAGAATTTGTCTGATAACCTGTATTATTTACTGATTATGATTTCCACTTTTCAATACAACTTTAGTTTTAGGTTTTTACTCTAAATTACACATGATACAGGTTTCGGCATTGTTATGCCTTCATCAGTCATTTGTTGTTTACAAAATAGAACATTCTTTTACACTAGATAAACGTTCTTACTTACATAAAACATCGGATTTTCTCATGACTAATGTCAAATATAAAATTATGAATAATTTAGTTCCTTTATTTAAAATCCGGAATAATATTCCTTTGTCTCTAAAATATTTGATGAGTAGCTTCTTCTGATAACTGCTACTTCATGTTTCCCAGAACCTCGTATTTGGAAGACTAGAAATTTTCCAGGTGCGTGTTGTCAACTATCTGTTGTTTTCGTGTTGTTTTTTAAACCATTTTGTTCTCTGCTAGATACACAAGTGTTGAGTTGTTTAACTTATGTGCTTCGTTATGTGAGCGGTTTATTAACATGTTGAATTGTACTGTACCTATCGCAGCTCGCGGAGCTGTACCATGTGTAATTTAGAGTAAAAAACTAAAGTTGTATTGAAAAGTAGAAATCATAATCAGTAATTGTAAATTTCAATACGGACCAAAATGGTAATTATGAAGAAAGTCATAGCTATACATAACCTGTATTATTGCAGTGTTTGTTGTAGTGTATGCACTTGTAACTGAGACTAGGATTGGGAAGGAAGCATCCGTGCATAAAATTAGGAACCGCTCCAATATTTCCCTAGAGTAGAAGTGAGAAATCACGTAAACCATTTCTAAGATAGCCGAGGGGGTATTTGAATTTCTTGTCAGATTGGCCTCACGAGGCTAAGTGCACCTGTTTCCAGACCTGAACCCAGATTATATTACTCAGCACGGAACGTGGACCTCAGGGTTGACAGCCAAGAATTGTAGCTACTAGCCTATATCAGGAGGTGGTCGATATTGGATATCTCCTGTTATTCAAATCCAGAATAAATGGCCGCACTGACAGATCGAGTTCACTACCAAATTGATATGTGATGTGTCACATAACACTGAATAGTAACATGGAACAGGTGTGCGCTCATCCATTGAGATGTTGAGAAGCATTATAAATATAGTGTAGAGCAGGCGTTCTTAACCTTTTTGAGACTGTGAGCACCATTAAATCAAATATAATAATAATAATAATAATAATAGACTAATAATATTGTTTTAAGAATAGTAATAATAATATTGTATACCCCTTATTATTCCCGTTTTCCAAAAGGGTCGGGGATGAGATGCGATGAAAGTCTTTGTGGCGGATGGTTTTCACGGTCGGATGCCCTTCCTGACGCCAACCTCATGAGAGGAGTTAATGAGAGATGAAATGAATGACGGTGAATGAAACTGGGCAAGGATGTGGAAGGAAGCGGCCGTGGCCTGTCAGAAGGTATCATCCCAGCATTTGCCTGGAGTTGAAAATGGGGGAAACCACTGAAAACCATTTCAATGACGGTCGACGCTGGGGCTCGAACCAACGCGTCTACCGAGTGAGCAGAGAGCTTGGCCCCATGTGACCTAACGCTACGCTTTCCCGAGCGTAGCCTTCACTGTTGGTAATAATAATATTGCAGTATTATTATTATTGTTATTATTATTATTATTATTATTATTATTATTATTATTATTATTATTATTATATCAACAATAATGCAACAAGCATGCTCCTCTTTTTGCGTTTTCTATCTCTCTCTCCCTCAGAAGTGCCAAAATAACTAGGGATTCACCGCTCTCCAGGCATGCTGCAACTGCATGATTTATGCATATAAGATACATTTACGTGCTAACAGTCGAGTCGAATCAGCATCTTGGTGTTACTCATAAAACAGGGATGTCCAATTATTTTGACTGTAGATTAAAATTACTATTTCACTAAATGATAAAATTTCTGATTGTCAAACGTTGTAATGTAAACACTATTACTCCGGATCATGAAACAACATTTCAATTGAAGAATGGATTTCAGGGGAGCTTGTGCATGCGAGCACTTTTTGGCTCGTATAACGAGAGCACCAAATTCATTTAAAGATTACCACGTTGAGAACGTCTGGTGTAGAGTAAACGTGTCTGTACCTACTGCTAGAACCTGTTGTTAGAATGAATTGGAGCAACGAGTAAACAGTAAGTTCTGCTACAAATGAATCCAAAATAGTGACGAGGACACATGAAATGCTGGTGCAAGTGTTAGAGATGGAAATCATAGGTAGAAAATGCAGTAACGACGTTTTTTTTTTTTTTTTTTTTTTTTAGCGTATGGCTTTTAGTGTCGGGAGTGTCCGAGGACATGTTCGGCTCGCCAGTTTGTAGATACTTCTATGCGGACACCCATGGGGTGAGCTACAATTTCCGTCGTGTGTTGAGTGTTATCTGGGGAGGAAAGTTTGAATGTAAGGACGAGGAGTTGGAAGATAGCAGCTGTGGCCTATAGTTAGGGACCAACCCCGGCATTTGCCTGGGAGAAAGATGGAAAACCACATAAGACCATTTTCAAGGTTGCCGGGGGGGCTTCGAACCTCCTTGCCTCCCGGATGTGAGCGACTGCCGGCAGTCACGCCATAACGACCACGGCTAACTCACCAACGACGTATTCAAACGCTATGACGACGAGAGGAAACGACTGATGTTATGTCACGTGCCGAAGGGACGTAGACAAGCTGAACCTCATACATGATTGAGTGTCCTAAGTAAGCTGACAGGAGATCGGTGAAGGGCATCCTGAAAGATTTTGAAGACGTGTTAATCCAAAAATATGTAATCGATTCCTGAAGAAACATTTATTGATAGTATCCAGAAGCTTTATGAAGGTCTTCAATAAATGTGTTGGAGTGGATAGTGATAATTCTGAAGTTCAGTAAAAGTAACTTTTATATGTTCTATTTTGTTAGTTTTCTGATATAATTCACTGAATATTTGGACACACAACGTAAAACAAGGGAAGAGGTCACAGAAAAGGAGAAGTGAATTAAGAGCAGAGTAGAATGTGACGCAGTGGCTTGTGAACTGACACCGTATGGGAGTTGGTGCGAGAAGACTGATGCAGGCAGAGTAATAACTCACGTCGCCAGCAGCTTCATCACATACATACACAGAGCTCTGGGGAAAAGCAATTCCCAGATGGCGTGCAAATAATAAAAAATATAAGCAATGAGGAAAATGGACACTAAGGGGCTTGCAGGATGGGAGATAGAATGGAGTTGTAGACAGATCATCCTGACTCTAGCCTCCTGCCAACGACGTTCAAGCCGATTGGATCAGCTACATAGGTCAAGGCGCAAGGTACTGAGACCGGGCTATCTCCAAACTGGGAGGCAAGCCTTCCACTTGCTATCTTTGTAATTGGTTTTCCGTGGTTTCCAATATTTACCTCCAGGAAAATACCAGAACGTTAAATTTTAATAGGCCAATACGATTTCCTACCAAACCCTTATCTTATATAATTCATCGTCATTCATTTTATTTCTTATTAATTCCACCCTCGAAGTTGACGTAAGGAAAAGCTTATGGCCCTATAAAGCATGACACACAGTAATTCATCTTACAATATCGCCGACAGGAATAATAAGGGGTAGAAATTATTTCAAAAGGCATTTCTCTGTCCATAATATCTCTCTCTTCAGTCAACTCTTTACCAATATTTGAATCACAATTGTATTAAGGGACTCAGCCTTCGTGTAGTTTACCTCTGACTACCTTGAGTTTTCAAGTTGTATTTTCCGACTTCATTTGTTGAAAAGTTATCATTCCTTTTCAAAATACCTTGTTGAGAACAGGAATAGAGCCTGTGGTCTCTATGTCCAATCGCAAATGGCCGAACCAACATTCACTGAACATGCTCAGGATATTGACTTTAGGGAGAGTTTTGGAATGTTATTTTCATTCCACTTGAAATTATAAATATAACAAAGTATGAAATAGACTTTCTTATACGATCGGTGATGATATACCAATCCTGGCGTTGTGAATCAGGAAGCAGACGTTATCTTTAGTGCATAGCGTGCCTTCTTGAAATAACAGTAGAGTCTACTACAGCGAGAGAGAAATATTCAGGGAAAGTTATCTTTTACTTACGACATTTTCCCAGGCTGTTTGTTTAAGCTGAGGTTTCGTTTTTTGTTCTTTGCCTTGCCCATAAAATTAATTAAGAAAATACTGCAACTTCTGAATTACCAAGGGTGTTTCACCTTCCTGCGCATGGTCTTGAACTAATAAGATTTAGGATAGGCCTATGGCATTCGTCAAAATTATATTAAGTCCTCCTTATATTTGCAATTCCAATCTATTTCTATTTATGGACTTTGTCTATGTCTCTGGCTCGATTTATGTTTTTGTTTATGTTTATTTTCTGTTTATGTTTATGTTTATCTTTGTCTTCGGTGGCGTAGTCGGTAGCATGCTGAACTGCTATGCCCAAGATAACGGGTTCAAACCCGGCCGAAGTCGTCGGATTTTTTAAGAGCGTTAAAAATCCTTTAGTATACCTTCCTTCGGAGGGGAAGTAAAGCCGGCGGTCCCATGTCATAGATTTATGGCATGTAAAAGATCCTTTCACAGACTAAACTTGTGTAAAGCAAAATTGTTAAGTTAGATTCCGTCAGAACGCTCTATCAAATTTCCAACGTTCACCACTAGGTATCATTGGTATCTGGTGGCGAAAGTTGGAACTACTTGAAATTGAACGGAACTTGTAGCTCACCCTTTAGGGTGTCCGCTGGAAGCAGCTACAGACTCAGGCGAGCCGAACACGTCCTCGGACACTCCCGGCACAAAAGCCATACGATAAATAAATAAATAAATAAATAAATAAATAAATAAATAAATAAATAAAATGTTTAAGTTTAAACTAAATGAAGATACCAAAAGGAGTTTAATAAATGTATTGAGCCTTCGTCAGTAAAATTGAAGTAATACATTAATTAATACCAGTTAGTTATTGTCATTGTCATTGTTATCATTAGTGTTATTGTCATTGTCATTGTCATAGTCATCGTCATCGTCACCGTCATTTAAAGATGATTTGAATTGGTTCTGATCATGCTGGCGTTCGAAGTGTGTTGTGTCACTAGGTGTCATCTTGAATTCAAAACATCCACTTAGGGGCTCACAACTTGTGGTGCGTGAGTTAGTTTGGCATTATGAGACTCCAGTTGAGTTCGGCATCACTTCCAATTATATACCCCCAACTACAGCTGTTTCCCGTAGAGCGACAACCACAATAAACAAGTCGCTTACCAAGAAAGAGAAACAGAAGATAAAGAAGAATAGCGAATTAAAAGAAGAGTGGAAGATTAGGCTGAGATACCATCCCAGAGAATAAAAATTAAGTAAAGAAATAATGTATACAGTTGAGTTTTAAAGGGATTGAGAAATTTAATAAACGTAAAAGAAGAACATGACTCATGATAATAATTGAAAATGAACATAATTATCATTGTAGAATTAACTATTGATTTCTTTTTAAATAAATCAATATCGTTTAGTTGATCTGGATAAATAAATTATTTATAATATAATTGAAATCACAAAAATGAACATTAAATTAGATAATTAAGTGAACACAAAACAGCAAAAAACAAACTCACCAAAAAGGAGACCACTTTCAATGCGATCGAACTCTAATATCAACGTAAACGTTGAGGAGAAAAATGGTTTGTTAAATTAAGTCAGATTAACGAAATTGAATCAAGCAAATTCAAATATAGCTTTTTAATTATTAAAACTGGCCTATCGAAAGAGGTGAAAAAGCAAAGTGAAAAATGAAGGTGTAGATTAATCTACAACTTTAATTCATAACGCAACACGGAACAAAATTAATACGTCTGATCTGTATTCAATCGTCAACTGAACTCAAAAACTTGTCCTGCGTTTTCATCCTTCCTATTGATTTCATTTGGTCAGCCCTTGTTCTTGTTCTATTACGACTCCAACCATGAGCCCCTCATTAAATCGTATATCACGACAGCGTTCTGGATTTGCAGCAAGTCCGGAGATCGTAGGTTCGAATCTCGGTGCTGACAGCGGCTTTCCTAAGTGTGCTTTTCCTCGGGATTTTTCCACGCTCTCTGCAGCCACATAATTATCCATTATCCAATAATTATCCAAATTATTCAAGTCCCGAGGCTCCGCGCACATTCTCGACCAAAATAATTACAGTCACACACACTGTTTCAGCCACCAGAGAAACATAAGTTACCCTACAATTGAACATGCACCCTACTACATAGAGCTGATGACCAAGATATCCCAAAGCCCTACAACGTATAAACAACAACGTCATTATTTAAGGAGCCTAAGGAAGTCTTTCATTTTCTCACATACCCAGTAAAATAGGTTTGCTTTTAGAATATAGACTTGCAAGTTGCAACTGTTTCGTTCCTATTCCATAGGTCCACCTCCTCGTGTAGCGGGTAATATTCTCAGCTGTCGCCCCGGAGATTCGGGTTCAATTACCATCTCTGCCAAGAAATTTAATTCTGGTTTGAGGGCTGGAGCGGGGTACACTCAGCTTCATGAGGCAAAACTGAGAAGAGATGGGTGCGATTTCTACCTCAGCCATCCTGGAAGTGGTTTTCCGATGGTTTCCCAGTTCTACTCCAGGCTATTGCCTTCCTAATCCTCACATTAATTACAAATATACGCACCACCACAGACTAACAATAACACAGGTTGTCAGACAAAATTCTACACTCACCCAAGTACACGGGGCTAAATGACCACGATGTTTAAGTTCCGCAAATGAAACGACAACCACTACCTAGTCCAGAGCTGGGAATCGAGAAGTACACAACCCGATAGCTGTAAAAACAACATTTGGCATTCGAACGTTCGTGGAAAATGCAAATTTCAATGTGATTTTCCTGAGATATTTCCAAACTCACTCCAAGCAAATACCATGAAAAACCACTTCCATAATGGCTGAGTTGGGAATCGATCCCACCTCATCCCAGTTTCGCCACACGTGGCTGAGTGTACCCCCCTTCCAGCTCTCAGACCAGAATTAAAGAAGGTGGATAGTTTCAAGTATTTAGGGAGTGTAATAGAAGTAAGTGGTAGACATTACAAGATCAGTAAGAGAGGAAGGTAAACCCATGGATACCTGCAGAGCGTGAGAGGTCTGATATGGAACAGGGACGTACCCCAAATGAGCAAACGGGTATTGTATCGAACGTATTATGTCCCAATACTCACCTACGCATCAGAAACGTGGGTTATGAAGAAGAGACAGGTGAGCAGGATCCAGGCTTGCGAAATGAAATTTCAAAGAAGCAGATTAGGAATAACAAGAAGGGATGGAGTAAGAAATGAGAGTCAGAGAGATTGTGGAAGAGAAACCCTTTCAAGAGATCATAGATAAGTCAAGAATGAGTAGTTACAGACATGTTAGGAGAACGCAGGATGGCAGGATATCAAGGAGGATGCATGAGATGGAAATGAAGGGCGATAGATCAAGAGGAGGGCGAAGAGATAGGTGGATTGTGGGTGTGAAGGAAGGAGTGCAGAAAAGAGGAGAGGAGCGGGACAGAGTGAGGAGTGATGGAAGGATAGGAAACGATGGAGAGGCTTGTGTAACAAGCAGACCCAGCCAGGGGCTGAAAACTGTAGCAGATGATGATGATGATGATGATGGTAGATCCAGGAATCAAACCCGAACCTCCGTGGTGACAGCCAAGAATGTTAACCCCAAGTCTTCAATTTCTATCTTCTACCCAACAATGTAACCACTGTGCCATGAGGTATACGATTACTGTTTGAAACACAATGATAAATAAGTGGATAATTCTCATTATTGAAAGTCTATTCTCTGATCATGATAAACACATTTATTTTTCTAAAGATACCATGTTGTTGTTGTTTGAGTCTTCAGTCTTTTGACTGGTTTGATGCAGCTCTCCATGCCTCCCTGTCCTGAGCTAAACGTTTGATCTCTACATAGCTACCACACCCTACATCCGAGGCAATCTGTTTAACATATTCTAACCTTGGTCTACCCCTACAGTTCTTGTCCTGGACCCTTCCTTCCATAACTAAGCTTGCTATTCCTGGGTGTCTTAGTATGTGTCCTACCAACCTATCTCTTCTCTTCATTAGCAGTCGCCAGAAACATCTCTCCTCTCCCACTCGTCTTAATACCTCTTCGTTTGTAACCCTATCTACCCATCTGATCTTCATCATTCTCCTGTAACACCACATTTCAAATGCTTCAATTCTCCATAGCAAAAGAAAAAATTCCTCTCGGCACGCCGGAAGGCGGAGGTAGATTTCACCGGACAAACTTGGAGATAGGCGAAAATAGGCAGGATATGCAGGTTTTCGTAGAAGGATCAGACCTCATTTATTGCGTGAAAGTATTTTATAATTGGAGATTAATTAACTTTGTTTTTCTTCATTTTAAACATATTTTAAACATTTTATTGTCTTATGGGGACGGTAACCTTCTTGTCATTTGGAGTCCTTATTTAGCCTATTTTCAATTTTGAAAAAATAGGCTTATGAAATCACCTTTTGTCCGTATGTGTGTGCGTGTGTGTGTGTGTGTGTGTGAGGTGTGTGTGTGTGTCCCCTAATAAAATCTAAACGGCTGGAGTGATTTCAGTGAAACTCGGTAAGTTCATAGCACTATTCCCGGCGACCTCGATCGTGCCCATCGAATTTTGTTACGTCTCACCAATCCAACATGGCGGCTGTGCGAAATATTTCACTAGCATTCAGTATCTCTGAAACTATCACGGATATCGCCCTGAAATTGTGTACGGTGATAAAGGGTACTACTAAAAGTTCACCTATGAGACTTTCAAAAACCTGGTTACTACATAACCAACATGGCGGCCAAGCGAAGTGGAGACTTTTAAATAGACTTTTCTCGCGATTTAACTATCCAAACGTAATGAAACTTGGTACAGCAAATGTTTATACACATTGCAATGCACTGGAGTCTAATTTAGTTCAATTGTTTACATAACCTCAAAATGGCGGCTGTGCGAAATATTTCACTGATATTCTATATCCCCGAAACTATTACAGATATCACCCTGCAATTTTGTACGGTGATAAAGGGTACTGATACAAGTTTACCTATGTATAATTCATAAACCTGTAAAGTATAAAACGAACATGGCGACCAAGCGAATTTGAAATATTTTAATAGACTTTTCTCGTGAGTTAACTCTCTGAGCGCAGTGAAATGTGGTACAGTAAATGATTTTGCAGATTGTAATGTACTGCCATCTAATTTAATTGAATTGTTTACATAACCTCAAGATGGCGGCTGTGCGAAATTTTAAAATTAAGTTTTTATTTCTTGTGTCGTAATCATGCGATCGAAGTGAAAGTTTGAATAATGAACCTAGGCAATAAGTGTCCTTGAATGGTACATAACTATATGGCCTATACATATAACAATCCTAAATGGCAAACTTCCGTAATATTTAGACGGTGCTCAATATCTATGAATCTTTTACAGCAACCAAACTGAAATTTTTATGTTCATAGAGACTATGAACATATGTTCACCTATAGGACTTTCAGTAACCTGGTGAGCACGAATCCAACATGGCGGCGACGCGAAGTATAAATATTTAAATGGACGTTTCTCGCGAATTATCTATCCGAGTGCCGTGAAACGTTGAACGTTAAATGCTTTTACAAATGTTGATCCACTGGCATCTAATTTATTTCAATTGTTTGCATAATCACAAGATGGCTGGTGTGCGTACTTTTAAAATCTCGTTTTTACTTCTTGTGTTCTAATCATGCGATTGAAGTTTGAATACCACACGTACACAATAATCTTAATATAATAGTACAAAAATAAAAATCCAACCTGGCGACCATCTGAAATATTTAGACGGTTCTCAATATCTACGAATCTGTTACAGCAAATAAACTGAAATTTTGTGTGTTGATAGAGGCAATTAACATGAGCAGGATATATGAAAATAGGCTGTACAGTTCTTCACGGAACTACTTGTTACACTTGTGGTCACACTGTCCTTATGCAAGGTTTCGACACTGATGTGTAACTATGTAACGGTCTGTTACTTCTTCACGCAAAATTATATCTCCCGCAGAGATGTTGGTTGGTTCCTCAGTTTAGGGGCTGCGACAACGCGGTCATATAACCCCGTGTACTTTAGGTGAGTGTAGAATCTGTCTGATAAACGGTGTGAATTGTGATGGCTGTATTAGTCTGTAATTCAGGTAAGGAATGCAGACGCTAAATTTCAAGCAGTAGTTCCTAATGTTGCTACCAGATACTAACGTCAACGCCACCCAGCTGTGAACTTGACTACTGGATGCCACCTCAATCAGCAACTCGCAACGAACGTTGGAACTTCCCCTCCAAAGGAAAGCTTACTGAGGGATTTTTAGCGCTCTTAGAAAATCCGACGACTTTGGCCGGCTTTGAACCCGCGACCTTGGGCATAGAAGTTCAGCATGCTACCAGTTACGTAGCCGCTTCACACTTAGTCAGATGGAAATCTGAATCTGATCTCGCACAAGTGCGTTGTCATGGCAACGTCTGATGGCTCATCCTTCATCAAATTAGTAGTGTTGCCATGTCAACCACTGATAGCTCTTGGCATTTTCTTATAATTCCGAAATCATTTTTCTCATCCCTTGGCGCAATGGTGGCTCATATCAAAAATTCTTTCAGACAAACGTTTTAGGTAATTATTAGGGGAATATTGTCCATTTTGTACGGGTTTGATATTGTGCCTATTAACAGAGATGTTTCCCGAAAAAAACACTTTTTCCCACCCCTTTGGTCAATGGTTGGTGCTATCAAAAAACGTTTCAAACATAAATTTCTGAGCTTTATCCGACACATAGTATGAACTTTGAACGGATTCGATATTTCACATATTAAGAGAGTTATAGCAATATTTCATTTTTTCGAAAAAAAAAGTCCCCCATGTTCATCCCCTTCGACCGATTTAGCCCAGTAACGAACTCGTCCGAGATTTTATGGGTATACATATTCGGTAAAAAGTTCAAAGTGATTGGTGCAAAATTACGGCAGTTATCGTGTCCACAAGAAACTGATATACATATATACATATATTACATAAATTATATATAAACTTTTGAACTGACGGTGGTTTTGGGGTCTGGGGGATGTGAAACGCGAAGATATGTCGAAATTTTCCGGAAATCGAAACATGGTACCCATTGCAATAGTTAGCTTTCTAATGAAATCTACCTAAAATACTACCGTCAACGACACCTAGCTGTGAACTTGGCTACTAGATGCCACCTCAATCAGCAACTCGCAACGAACATTGGAACTTCCCCTCCGAAGGAAAGCAAACTCAGGTTTTTTAGCGCTCTTAGTAAATCCGACGACTTCAGCCGGGTTTGAACCCGCGACCTTGGGCATAGAATTTCAGCATGCTACCAGTTCCGATATCGAAGTCGCTTCCCACAGACATATGAAAACTGAATGTGATCTCGTGCAATGGCGTTGTCATAGCAACTGCTAATGGCTCATCCCTTATCAATTAAAAGTAAAGTTGTCATGGCAACCTCTCTTGGCACTTGGCATTTTCTTATAATTTAAATCATTTTGTTCACCCCGTGGCGTAATGGTGGGTCATATAAAAAATTCTTTCAGACAAAAGTTTTAGGTAATTATTGGAGGAATATTGTCCATTTTGTGCGGTTTTGATATTGTTCCTATTAACAGAGATATGATTAATGTTTCCCGAAAAACCCACTTTTTCCCACCCCTTTGGTCAATGGTTGGTGCTATCAAAAAACTTATTTGACATAAATTTTTGGCACTTATCCGACACATATTATGAACTTTGAAGGGATTCGATATTTCATGTATTAAGAGAGTTATAGCGATATTTCACTTTTTCGAAAAAAAAAGCCCCCCCATTTTCACCCCCTTTGACCGATTTTGCCCATTAACGAACTTAACCGAGATTTTATAGGGATACATATTATGTAAAAAATTCAAAGTGATTGGTGCAAAATTACGGCAGTTATCGTGTCCACAAAAAACTGATATATATATATAGATAGATACATATATACATAAATTATATATAAACTTTTGAACTGACGGTGGTTTTGGGGTCTGGGGGATGTGAAACGCGAAGATATGTCGATATTTTCCGGAAGTCGAAACATGGGACCCATTGCAATAGTTAGCTTTCTAATGAAATCTACCTAAAAGTGTACGGTAAATACATTTCAGAAACTTTCACTAAGAGATTAGTGTATTCAATTGTGCGTTAAGATTGCTCACATAATCTACCAGAGAACATAAAATACTACTATTTAATGTACTGTAATGTCTGTGAGGGAAAGTAAGTATCGGAATCGTGGTTTCTCCGTTTGTATAGCTCAACTGGCCATAAAATGGTACAGCGAATAGAAGGGTAATAAAATTATATCCCAAAGTCCATCAACCATTTGTTGTAAGTGCCTTAAAGTAACATGCCATGATGTTGAAAGGTCACACTAGAGCTTCATTGAAAGTCGCCGTCAGATGAAATGATTTATGATAAGCCCCAGGCACGGACCTATTGCTGACGTTCTCAATGCCGCACTATTGACCTCGTAGGAGAGAGGAGTTTTAGGGTATTCTAACGGATATTAGTTCTAAATTCTGAATGGGTATCCTGTGCAGGTATAGATGAACTCCAATAAAACCGTACTTCATTTATAATTTGAACTCATTCTTCCAATTCGGAAATAACTCTCAGAAAACATGTATTCTGAGGAAGAATCAGTAGGGCATTGTTAGAAGTAGCAATATCCAAGATCGAAGTATTGAATCCTGGTGCTGTAAGTTGGCATTTGAGGCTTAAACGATAATGATCGCTAAAGTCACAGCAGTTAAAGGAGACGTTAAAATATTATTTATGTTCGACCCTGACTGTTATATGTCAGAAAACTGTACTATAACGATGCTCATTATAACACTATTTTTAGCCTATTTTCAATTTTGAAAAAATAGGCTTATGAGATCACCTTTTGTCCGTGTGTGTGTGCGTGTGCGTGTGTGTGTGTGTGTGATTCGTGTGTGTGTCCCCCCCTAATAAAATCTAAACGGCAGAAGCGATTTCAATGAAACTCGGAAAGTTCATAGCTCTATTCCCGGCGACCTCGACCGTGCCCTTCAAATTTTGTTACGACTCACCAATTCAACATGGCGGCTGTGCGAAATATTTCACCAGCATTCAATATCTCCGAAACTATTACCGATATTACCCTGATATTTTCTATGGTGATAGAGGGAACTACTATAAGTTCACTTATGTGACTTTTGAAAACCTGGTAACTACAAAACCAACATGGCGGCCAAGCGAATTTGCGTCTTTTAAATAGACGTTTCTCGCGATTTGACCAACCAAACGCAATGCAACTTGGTACAGTATATGTATATATACATTGTAATGCACCGACATCTAACTTCGTTCAATTGTTTACATAATCACAAGATGGCGGATGTGCGAAATATTTCACCGGCATTCTATATCTCTGAAACTATTGGCGGTATCTCCCTAAGATTTTGTACGGAGATAAAGGGCACTACTGGAAGTCCATCTATAAGATTTTCAAAAACCGGTTAACTACAAAACGATCATGGCGGCCAAGCGAATTTGAACATTTTAAATAGACCTTTCTCGCGATTTAATGTTCCAAGCGCACTGAAACCTGGTACAGGAAATATTTATACACATTGTAATCCACTGGTATCTAATTTAGTTCAATTGTTTACATAACCTCAAGATGGCGGCAGTGCGAATTTTAAAATTAAGTTTTTTATTTCTTGTGATGGGAGTCATGCGATCGAAGTGAAAGTTTGAATAATGAACCTACGCAATAATTTTCCTTTAATGGTACATGACTCTATGGCCTATACATTTAACAATCCAACATGGCGACCATCCGAAATATTTAGACGATACTGAATATCTATGAATCTATTTTAGCAATCAAACTGCATTTTTAATGTTCATAGGGGCTATGAACTTAAGTTCACCTATAGGACTTTAAATAACCTGGTGATCACAAATCCAACATGGCGGTGACGCGAATTATATATATTCACATGGACGTTTCTCGCAATTTAACCATCCGCGTGCAGTGAAACTTGGTACAGTAAATCTTTATCCGAATGTTAATCCACTGGCATCTAATTTATTTCAATTGTTTCCATAACCTCAAGCTGGTAGCTGTGAAAAAAATTTAAATCTCCTTGTTTTTTCTTGTGTCCTAATTATGCGATTGGAGTTTGAATACTACACGTTCACAATAATCTGCATGTAACAGTAAACTCTAGGACCTACATATATAAAATCCAACATGGCGACCATCCGAAATATTTAGTCGGTTCTCAATATCTACGAATCTATTACAGCAATCAAACTGAAATTGTGTATGTTGATAGTGGCAATTAACATAAGTAGGATATATGAAAATAGGCTGTATAGTTCTTCACGGAACTACTTGTTCATTATGAAACAGTTTCTCCTACCAATCAGAGCTCAAGAAACAGTTGTTTCACCAATTAGATAAGGATAGCATCGCACCTGCGCTGAGTCCCAAGGCCTTCTAATTTAAATTTCACTGCGTGGCCTAGTGTCATAGTAGGGTAATCGAGGAGGCCATGGTCAAATACAAGACATTCTCTGCGTCTCATGCGCTCTGTTCAGTACATAAAACTGGCGAAATCTCGACAGATATTTATGAATATTTATGTTCGAACATAAAATAGTTATAATAATTATCGTCGAACATAAACAGTCGTATGCAACTCGCTTATAATGGTAATTAAGACACTCGTATGGAAACTATAAAACTCGCATACGCTCGTTTTATAAACATACTCGTGTCTTAATTATTGCCATTATAGGCTCGTTGCATAATGTACTATAATATCATTATTATTATTATTATTATTATTATTATTATTATTATTATTATTATTATTATTATATATGAAACGCTCAGGTGTACGTTTCACAAAATTCAAGATCTTAAGCCAGAGGGAGTTAGAAGGTGCCAAAGTCTTCCCAATAATCTCAATAGTACAGGAAAAATGTTGCATTTTATAAGGCAAGGGAAATATATTTATCTGTAGGGCTAGGATTTTTAGGTAAATAAATATTTTTTTAAATAAATACACATTTTAATCATTTTCTCTATAAATACATTTTTTTCACTTATTAACACATATAAAGACATAATAGGCCTATTTACATATTTTTAGCCTACTTTTCACATTTTGCAAAAATGAGGAAAAAGTAGACTTATGAGATCGGGCAAATGTGTGTCTGTCTGTCTGTCTGTCTGTCTGTCTGTCTGTCTGTCTGGCTGGCTGGCTGGCTGGCTGTGTGTGTGTCCCCCCCTATCAACTCCTAAACGGCTGGAGCAATCGAAACAAAATTTGGTAGGAGTAAAGATCTATACCTGAATATCTTACGCCAATATTTGAAAATGATGTCAGTGCTACCAACTGCTAAAAAATCGTAATTGAAATTTGAGCTCCATGTTGGATATCTTGGAAGGTTTGAATGGGAGCTATTTCAAAATTGACACACGTATAGATAATAATATTGCAGTTTAATTTCCAGGAGGCCATACATGGCAGTGTTGCCAAAATGATTATAAGCCTGCTGATAGGTCCAATTTTTAAATGCATATAACTTCTACACTATCGATTGGAATTCAACCAAATTTCGTATGTTGTGTGTGTACATAACCAGATATGATTGAGCGTATTCTTAAGACCCGCCGGGGCTGCCAACTGTTAATAAATGCTCCTAAATTATTTTACCCAAATACCAATATATCAGAAGATATGCAAGCCGACAGCTTTAAACTATGCACACGTATAGTACCTGACATTCTATATTAATTTGGAGTAACTTATATACGTCAGTGCTACCAACTTGATTCTAAGCCTGCTGACAGGTCCAATATTAAATACATGTAACTTCCATACTAACATTTGAATTTCAACCAAATTTCGTATGTGCTATGTGTACCATAACAGATATGGCTATGCGTATTCTTAATAGCAACCAGGGCTGCCAACTGTTAATATGTGCTGACCCTATTTTTGTTACCCTAATATCAATATATCAGAAAGTATGCAAGCCAATAGCTCTAAACTTTGCACACGTATAGTACCTGGCATTCTAGATGAATTTGGAGTAACTAATATACGTCAGTGCTGCCAACATGATTCTAAGCCTGCTGATAGGTCCAATTTTAAAATGCATGTAACTTCTATACTAACTAATGGATTTCATTCAAAATTGGCTCAACAATAGATCATATTATTTAAGATTATTTCTGACCAATACATGCATGACATTGTTGCCAACATGATTTTACGCACGCTGTTAGATCCAATGTTTAACTGCATGTAACGTCCATGCTATTCATTGGACTTCAACCAAATTTTGTATTCTGTACCTTAAGAGATGGAACTAAGGGCTGCCAACTGTGGTGCTCTATTAGGCTACATTATGCCAAGTATACAGTATTTCGAACTAATTAGAAAATTGATATTAGCAACTTAATTTCGTCATTATTCTGCATAGGTTCATATACTGTAGAATAATCATTGGCATGAAAAGTAGGCTCTTTAGTTCGTCACGGAACTTCTTGTTAATCAGTTAAATCAGACTTTTCAGTTTATTGCATTTTTGTTCTGTGTTACTTCAACGGGGAAGAACCTGTGAGCTATCTAATCTTCATGCAAAGCGTATGTCAGCTTGCAACTGTGTTATTCTTAACTTCTCGCCCCGTGCCACTCACTGTGGAAGTCGGTGATTTCCTTGTCCATAGCCATATTGCACCACGTGCTATACCTCTCCCTCCCCCAGCTACCTGGAACCAGTGTCACTAACGTGCGGTTCATTTCTGGCACTGTGGAGTAAAAACAACTACAAGTTATCGTCTGTTGCAGAATTTAAAGATAATTTTACTTCTGATGGGGGCGTTCTGTTCTGCCAACCATGTGGGAAAGCAATCAAGGCTGAACAGCGATCTCAAGTTACACATCACCTCAAGGGGAAGAATCATATTGCCGCAGTATCGCGCCTTCAGAATAAGTGTTTCGCGATATTCGTCGGTCATTTGTGATGGACAACCTGAACATGTATCTCGTTGTGTATTGTAATGCTTCAGCAGTCAGAGACATGGAATAAATTGCATTCGTGAGTACTGCATATTGTTTATATTCACATTAATAAACTAAATTATAATTAAATATTTTTATTATTTTGTCACATATTTCAGGTATTTTTAATACATAAAAATTAAATATTTTCCCAATTTTTAGCACCTAAAAATCCGAGCCCTATTTATCTGTTTAAAAAGTACGTTAAGGCCTGAACAAATAATCAAGATGATAGCCCCTGGCAGAACTGTGTCGCGTTCAGCCTGCAGACGGGTGACCTATACACACAGGGCACACACAAGTAACCGATTGTGCAATGAAAAGAAACAAATTACCCACAAGTGACGAATTGCACTTAGATTTCATAATTATCGACAACTTCTATAAATTAAAAAGTGCGTTTAAACAAATAGACAAGAAGCCCGCATAACACTAAAGCATGGCGGGTGATTAACGAACACGAGAGCTTTCTTGAACAGGTCCCCTAGTTATAATAATACTAATTATTATTATTATTATTATTATTATCAGTACTATTATTATACTACATAGATATATTCATATCCCACGTCATTCCATCTATACGATGGGTTGGCGAATTATTATTATTATTATTATTATTAATATTGTTATCACATTCATTTCACCACATAAGTGGGACATATCAACATAATTATCGTCGGCTTGTTAGCAAGACGGTATGGCTAATTCTCTTAAGGTGGCACATTGAGAAACGAGCGAATAATGGAACAGGTCTCCAAGATGACGGCCTTCTGCATGGTCATATGTAGACCAGGATGTATTCCCAATATTTCTAGATTACGACCCAATGATTTAGGGATGATGCAGGTAGAAGAAATGACTATGGGCAGAACCACTACACTTTCCTGTCTCCACATTTGCCGTATTTCCTCAGCCAAGGGCAGATATTTGGTGATCTTATCACAGCAGGTTTGTTGCAGATTTGGGAATTGGGCACTGCAATATCAATGAGGAAGGTTCTCTTCTGCACTTTGTCCACAAGAACGATATCTGGCCTGTTTGCTGGTATGATTTTATCAGTAATAACGGATCGGTCCAATAACAACTTGTGACTAGGATTTTCCAAAACGGCGTCAGGAACATACTGATAGTAAGGCAAAGTATTTTCAGATAATAAGTGCTTTTGAGCAAGGTGTAGGTGCATTATTTTGGTCACTTGGCTGTGCCTTTTCATGTAATCAGTACAGGAGATTGCTTGGCTGCCTCCTGTGATATGTTAAATTGTTTCCGGTTCTAGTTGGAATCTTCGGCATTTATCATTCTGAATATTTGCGTTAACTATATATTTAAGATAGTTTTTGGTAGCCACAACTTGATTATTATTATTTTTATGCAATTATTATTATTATTATTATTATTATTATTAGACTATTAATTATTCTACAATGCTACATGGACCTATTTATCTTATGACTTTCACAAACTGTCTTTTTTCCGGCACTTGACTGATCGACCTCTCTTACATGTACGTCCTTGCAATTCATCATATGAATTGAGAATAGATTGTGAATTCTTTCTAAATTTCCCATATAAAGAGTCTGGTTGGTTGTTGCGACCTTGGAGCAATAAGTCTGGCCGCAGATCGCACATAGATTGTCCAGCAAATAAGGCACTCATAGCCGAGGGTGACGTCATGTTCCTTTCAGGTTCGTCCAACCATAACTTGATGCTATGCTTTGTTTACGACTATCTGTCACTCTCAAAGGGCGCTCGCTATTTGTTAGTGAAATAACACAGGAATAGCCGACTGTTGAAAAGAAACTTCAGTGCACGTTAGAATGCAATGACCGCGTGTAAAGCGTAGAAAACCTCGCAGTGTAAGCCACACAGCAGGAATCCAAGAAAGGAATTGACGGTTTGAATCCGGCACTGACACCGGCAATGTTGAGTGTGGTTTTCCTCGAGGTTCCCCATGATTCCTGAACGCAAATGCCAGTAATGTTCCTTGTTTCAAGCCCCGAGGCATCTATGCTACAGTGACATTTGCAGACAGTGGATGGTGTGTAACCTAACTTAATAGTTTTACACACGGCACGCCCATTTCTGCTGTGTGCAGAACAACCAACAAGGCACTTTAAAAGTGATTAATAATTTGAATATAAAAAATATTGTGACAAGAAAAAAAACTTAAGTTTAAGTCAAATTTTAGTCAAAATAACGAAAATATCGATTATCTTCTCCCTGACTGACGCTTAAAAAGGACTAGCAAAACATTAAGAGCCACCCTCAACGCGTTTCATCTTGAAAAGACCTTCAGGAATACGGTTTATTCTTCATGATATCAAACTTCATACACTTCGCTCATTATTTTAATACCGTTCTTTAGTCGGTCAACACGTCAATAACAGCTCAATTGTATTGCGCAGCTTTTTCTTATTATTCTAGTGTTTGTTAAAATTTGATATTATATTTTTTATTTATGTTTCACAACTCTATACATTATTATTAAATTATTTTGCATGTGCTCTGAAATATCGCAGTATTTATTGGCATTAAGCACGAAACAAATCTAGTACTAATTTTGTTTGGACCGTTATATGACAGAAATGTTGGAACTTGCACATTTTATGTTACGTCAGAATCTTCTTCTTCTTCTTCTTAGCGTTATCCCGTAGGAACGGGGTCCGCTTTTCGGATCAATGCACGCCATTTCTTGCGATCTAATGCTTCGCGTGATTTCAAGTTTCTTGATCGTAAATCGGCGTTAATGGTGTCGAGCCACCGCAATTTCGGTCTCCCACGCTGTCTCTGGCCGTCGACCGTTAGATGGTAGGCCGAGCCGATGACTGAACTTTGTGGTGCACGGACAACGTGCCCATACCAACGGAGTCTCCATTCCTGCATTTTCTCATTGATTGGAGCCACGCCAGCTGTATGTCGAATCGTTGTGTTGGGGATATGGTCGAGCAGAGATATGTCTAATGATCTTCGCAGCATCCGCATTTCCATGACATGAAGTGAGTGCTCAGCACTTCTAGGTGCTGGCCAACACTCTGTACCATATAATGCAACTGGTCTCACCATTGTGCGGTATATCTTTGATTTTAAGCGGATAGGCATCTTCTTATCACAAAGAACACCGGTGACATCTCTGAATCGCATCCAAGTCGCATTGATTCGTGCTCGCACATCTTCATTCACAGAGCTGTCGCCATTCAATCGTGAGCCTAGGTATCGGAATGTATTTACCTTGGTAAGAGGAGCTCCATTAATACCTATAGTTCCAGGGGATGGAATCGTTTCGAGGTATTCAGTCTTGTGGATGTTCAAACGAAGACCAAATCCTTGCAGACGATCATGCCATGTCTGCACTTGGGTTTCAAGATCCATCCTGGAGTCTGCCGCAATCATCACATCATCAGCGTATAGCAATGTCCATGGGACACACTTCTGCAGGTCTCGCGTTATGGAATTCATGACGATAACAAAGAGCAGGGGAGACAGAGCTGAGCCTTGATGAACCCCAACTGTCACAGGGAAGCTGTCAGTCAGTCCTGCAGGGCATCGCACGTGGCTTTTGGTGTTGTTGTACAGCATTTTTATCCAGTTTATATACATTTCTGGAACTTGATGATCTCGGAGAGCGTACCAAATCATCTGGTGTGGTACTCGATCAAATGCCTTCTCGAGGTCAAGGAAAGCAAGATGTAGTGGCCTCCTTTTCTCTCGGAATTTCTCCATCAGCTGGCGCACAGCAAAGATTGCGTCTATCGTGCCACATCCCTTGACAAACCCACATTGATTTGCTGAGAGCTGTACGATGTTCCTCAGCCTATTGTCTAGGATACGTTCGAATATTTTCATAGTGTGGGAGAGAAGTCTAATTGGACGGTAATTGGTACATTCAGCTGGGTCACCCTTACCCTTAAAGATAGGTACTGTGATACTAGTTGACCAATCTGTAGGTATTTGACCACAGAGAATAATTGAATTGAAGAACTCTGTCAGCCAGGTGGTCGCGTTGTCACTAAGTTCCTCAATTTTCCAGATGTCTGCAGGAAGGTCATCTAGCCCTGGGGCCTTTCCATTTTTCATGCTACGAATGGCAACTTTGACTTCATCTTCAGTGATACAAGGTACTGGTCCAGCTGTAACATTGTTGTCTGGTATTTGTGGGTGAGGGAATTCAGTGTTGAATACTTCACTAAAATACTCTCGCCAACGGTGCAGAATCATCTTGCTATCGTGAAGTCGTCGACCATTCTTATCCTTCACACACATATAGTGTTCTATATCCTGACCTGCTCTACACCGTGCTCGGGCTAGTCGGTAGATAATTTTGTCTCCGTCTTTAGTTGTCAGTTGATCATATAAATGTTTGTAGTGATCTACTTTAGCCTCAGAAACTGCTATTTTTGCCTCCTTCTTGGTAGCTTTGTATTTCAGAAGATTCTCCTCAGTCGGTGATGTTCGCAACTGTTTAAAAGCTGCTTTTTTTTCATGCACCATTTCCTGTACCTTGTCTGTCCACAACCACGTCTGTTTGTCAATTCTACGTGTGCCGGGCTGTGTTACACCAAGCTCAGATTGAGCTATACTAGTTACGCAGTTGTTGAATGATGCCCAAGTATAATCCGTATTTACAGAATCAACTGGAGGGAACACAATCTTCTCACTGAATGCCACTTTATGGTCTTGTAGCTTCCACCATTTGATTTTGGCATGACCTTTCACATAGGGTTTTCTTATGTAACCTTTCATTCTAAGATCGGTAACTAGCAGTTTATGTTGAGGGGCTAAACATTCAGATGGTATGACCTTAGTGTCTATGACAATTGGGAAATCTCTCCTACGAAGTAGTACATAGTCAATCTGAGTATTGTGCCCTCCGCTAGTGTAGGTGATCAAGTGTGATTTGCGTTTCTTAAAGAAGGTGTTAGTGATAATTAGATCATTTGCTTCGGCAAATTCAAGGATCCTGTTCCCGTCTTCATTTCTGAGATCATAGCCAAAATTTCCATGGCATTCATACCCCTCGCTGGTACTGCCAACATGTCCATTAAGATCTCCACAAAGTAGAAATAGGTCTTCTTCATTGCACGTTGTAACGGCATCTTGAAGTTCGTTCCAGAATGTGTCTTTAGCTGTCTCATCACAGCCTGTCTGTGGGGCATACGCTGAAAATATATGTATACGGCGAGTTGGGGTGTCGATAACTGCTGACATGAGACGATCGGAGTAGCGATGTACAGCTGATACTTGGTTGCGAAGTTTTTCATTCACTACAATAGCGACTCCCTGGCTATTAGTCGTACCATGATAGATCAACTTATACCCTTCTCCAATATCTCTAGATTTCTGCCCTTTCCACCGTGTCTCTTGTAGACACGCCAGATCTACGCAACGAGATTTTAGGATTGCTGCCAATTCGCGACTGCGACCTGTCAATGTCCCAATGTTCCAGGAAGCAATACGCAATGGTTTATTTTGGACTCGCTTCTTTAACCAATTTCGTCCTTGAATTGGTAGCCCTTGCTCTCTTCTCACGTTGGCCGGGCGAGACCATCGCGCGTCGCTTTCGGGGGACGCCCTAGCATTTTCCGATAATTCAACTTGTGCCATTGATCCATGAGTTGCGACGGTGATAAACCGACCGGCCTGTCGCCCGGGCCTGTCATCGGGCATTTTAACGCTACTGCCAGCATATAATTCGGCCGCCCCTAACATGGGGTACAGACGCCGTTTGTAGCCGCCCGCTCCGGATCAGACGCTACAGCTGATATCTGCCCTCAAGTGAGGACGATACCTTGTACTCAATCCCGAGCACTGGGCTGCCCCTTCCGCCATCTACACTGTACCAGAGAATATCCCCTCCACTGTAGCTGCCGTTGAGGTCTTCACCGTAACCCTGGCAAGGGACCCTTACATGGTACTACCAGCCGGGTCAGCTGGCCCAAGGTTTTTTCTAAGAGGTATTACTCCTCTATCACTCCCCCTTTGTCCTGACTTGTGACAGGCAGAGCCTGGCTGCCCAAAATAATGGGTCCAGGTTGGTGGGGTTTGTTACGTCAGAATAATTCGCGAAAAATAGTAACCCTAGCACCAAATTCATACAAGTGCATATAAAATACAAAATTCATAATATGTTTGTACAAAATACTCTATTATATAAATTCTCCCAAAATGTTATTTCTCTCTAATGAAATACACCTCGTAGTTGAAATTCAGCAATATCCTTTTCCCAGATATAACATTTTGACTGCAAATAACGATAAATTCTATAAATATAAAACACTATACATTATTCAGCATTTCATTTTTTAAGTATTTCCTTAGTTATGAAATAAGATAAGATTGAATTGGAAGAGTAATTATTAAAATAATACTTGCTATGTTATATATTATGATTTAATTCTCGATGTAAATTCCAAATCTGGCCACTCTTATTTATGTTATGTTGATCAAGGAAGAGATCATATCAGTAATTGGTGCTTGCCTTGGTAACGCGTTGTCACAATCTGTTTTTCAGTAGTGGCATAATTATTGTAGGCTGTTGTTGTTATTTCATTCGGGGGGTCATTTAGCCCCGTGTATTTTGTGTGTGTGTATAATCTTTGTCTTATAACCTGTGTTATTGCGATGGTTGTATTAGTGTGTGTATTTGTAATTCGGTATAGGATTGGAAAGGAGACGGCCGTGTCCATAAGTTAGAAGCCATCATCTCCCTGGAGAAGTGGAAATCCACGGAAAACCACTTCCAGGATAGATGAGGTTGGAATCAAACCCACCTGTTCTCCGTTGAGCCTCACGAAGCTGAGTGTCCCTATTCCAGCCCTCAGACCAGAATTCAATTGGCTGTCTACCTGGCTCAGTGGTAACGTTCTCGCTTGCTCTGTCCAAGGTTGCAGGGATCGAATCCTGGCGCAGCCAGTTGGCATTTGAGGGTGCTCAAAAGCGAGGGGGCCGTGTCAGTAGATTTTTTTATATATGAATTGCAGTCAATGGCCATAGCAGGGATATTTTTAATTGAACGCCCGTGGGCTCCCAGCAAGATCAATTTCAAGTAGTTCCAACTTTGGATACCAGATGTCACTGTCACCTAGTGGCGAACGTTGGAACTTGATAGAGCATTTCTAAACAAATATAACCTACAAATTTGGCTACACACTTCCAATTGCAGTGGTAGGTTCTTTTACATGCCATATTGTATAATTTTAACGCTCTTAAAAATCCGAAGACTTCGGTCGGGTTTGAACCCGCAATCATGGGCATAGCTCTTCAGCATGCTACCGACTAAGCCACCGAAGCAGTAGATTTACTGGTACGTTAAATATCCCCTTCGGGGCAAAATTTCGGCACCCCATCATCTCTAAAAGCCGTGGTTGTTAAAAGGGGCAGAGCCGGAAATCGAACTCAGACTTTCGGGGCGAGCAGCCCAGAATGGGCATTGTTGTAGGTAAGGAATATATGACCTAAATGCTCAGCCCCTTAACACATGAATGCTCCTCTTCTAAGTTTATTTATGGGCTTGCGACGATGTCGTTATGTAACCCCGTGTTCCTAAATGAGTTTGGAATCTGTCTGATAACCTGTGTCATTGTGATGGATGTGGCAGTGAGTATATTTGTAATTGTGGCCAAGATTTGGAAGTAGGTGGCCGTGGCCTTAAGTTGGGAACCCTCTCGGCATTTCGTTGGAGTAGAAATTAGTAACCCGCGAAGAACCACTTCCATGACAGCTGGGGTGGTAATCGAACCTACCTGCTCTCCGTTTTTCCTCATGATACAGAGTGTACCACGTTCCAACCCTCAGACCGGAATTAAATTTCTTGGCAGAGTAGGGAATCAAATTGAGGACCATTTCAGCCAGAGTATCCATATGTAACCCGAGACTAAAGACTCGGTTTAAAAGGGGAAGATGACCTCGCTGTTCCGCCCCATAAGACAATAACAATACTCGGTTTCAAAGCAAGAATATCCACGATAATATCGTAGGTTGACTTCTCATAGGCCGGTATTACACTATCAAAGAAGTTTGTCAAAGAAATTTTATCAAATATTTTATAAAACTAAACTTTTATAAAAGTTATACAAAGAAATAATCACACCATTACACTGCATCAAATATTTTATCATAGTTCAGCAAAATGGATGAAGGACAGTTTCTTGTTCACTTTACTATATTACGGTAGTTGAAATTCTGTAGTGGCAATGCCGGTTTGTAAAAGAAACGGAAAGATAAAGTGAGCGTCTATGGGTTAAACCCTGGGTCGCCCACGTGAAAGTGTATTACGAGTAAAATCTTGGTGAACGAGCTGCAGTACGAACACTTGAAAAATTACATTATTATTTAATTATTAATAATTATGATGAAATTAAAGATGGTGACATTCGAAACTACCACTGCCCGACCAAATAAAATTGAAACATACGAAGTAAAAAAATATACATTCGGTGAGATTCGATCCCTAGTCCTTTGGGTCCGGAGTCGAGCATTCTACGCTTTCGGCAAATTGGAAATTAAGGAATTGTATTATAACATAAAACACACTACTATTCACGGCTTATTTCAGCCTATTTGACTATTTAATTTCTCTTTATGTCCTGAAATGTGCGTCCTTTGTGTGCAGTGCTTATAGCCTCGGCTATTTGTACCTACACTTTCTATCTGCTATTTATGTTCTAGATTGTGTACCATTCATTATGTAACATATTATGTAACATTTCATTCAGATCACACTTGTGATATGAGCATCTTTGTTGTGGTAATATTCCAGCTGTTATGATCCGCCATTTTGGTTTGAATCTTTTAACAAAGATAGCATGATGCTCATACATTTTATATAAAAAAAATATAAAACCACCTTTTATAAAAGATTTCCCCATTACACTGTCATATCATTTATAAAAGATCATTTATTAAAGATCTTTGACCAATTTCTTTGATAGTGTAATACCGGCCTTACCAATATTGAGCGCTAAAAAAACAAACGAAATATTCCAACGTCATGAATTTAGGGAAAACGGTCTTAAAAAGGTGGAATCTTGCCAGATCTAATCTCACATATTAGTATTGGCTACGTTTCTCAGCCTGACCATATATTGCAGGAATTCACTATACCTCACCAATATTACATAGGCAGCACATTCTGCTATGTCACACCTGTTCATCACTTGCATAGTTATATTGATTGCTTATGAGGTAGAGTCATGAACAACGATCATTCTCGTTAGTTTCAAACTTGCTGCAGACAGAAACTGAGTGATGGACGTCCGCATACTCGTCTACTATGTACCTAGTATACAGTATCAAACAACAGCCGGTTTCTGTAATCACTGGGGTATTTATTGAGACGCCGATCCGAATGGTCTTGGGCTCTATTCCCGGGACTTCCAGAATATTTACTGCTTGTCTGAAGTTTGAAATAAAGACACACTTAAACACGCAAGCCTCTCCTGAGCCATCCTAGAAGTGGATTTCCGTGACTTCCCACTTTTACTCGAACCTAATGCTGAGATAGTTCCTAACGTCTGTCTTCTTCCCAATCCTAGAATCAAGTACAAATACACACTGTGGTTGCCACAATAACACAGGTTATCAGACAAGTTCTACGTGCAGGTGCATTAGTACATGTGGCTTATGAGTTCGAAGTCCAATTCTCTTATCGAAACAAAATCAGTCACAGTGTCAATCAAACGTTTGATTGAATTAGGTCCTACTGAAAGCTGTTGGTGAACCAGACTGTCCAAATCACACCCCATGTCTGAAAATCCGAGTGTACTAGCCGGCACCATCTGTGTTTATCCGAAGTTTTATTGTGATCGTGTTGCAGTGACAGCAAGTGATGTCCCGGGGACAGATTATTGAAGTGAACTCATGCATCGGATATAGAAATATCGCTTTTTTATGTTGTTGTGGAAATTGGATCCTGTATTTTTTTTAGATGAAGGGGGAAAGTAGCAATAACAAGGAGTTCCGTGAAGAACTATACAGCCTATTTTCATATATCCTACTCATATTAATTGCCACTATCAACATACAAAATTTCAGTTTGATTGCTATGTTAGATTCGTAGATACTGAGAACCGACTAAATATTGCAGATGGTAGCCAGGTTGGATTTTTATTTATGTACTATTACATGAAGATTATTGTGTACGTGTGGTTTTCAGACTTCAATCGCATGATTAGGACACAAGAAGTAAAAATGAGATTTTAAAATTTCGCACAGCTGCCATCTTGTGGTTATGAAAACAATTGAAATAAATTAGATACCAGTGGATTAACATTTGTATAAGCATTAACGTGCAAAGTTTCACTGCACTTAGATAGTTAAATCGCGAGAAACGTCCATTTAAATATTTATACTTCGCGTCGCCGCCATGTTGGATTTGTGCTCACCAGGTTACTGAAAGTCCTATAGGTGAAATTATGTTCATAGCATCTATGAACATAAAAAGATTCTGTTTGATTGCTGTAAAAGATTCGTAGATATTGAGAACCGTCTAAATATTTCGGATGCTCGCCATTTTGGATTGTTATATGCATATGCCATAGAGTTATTTACCATTAAAGGAAAATTATTGCCTAGGTTCATTATTCAAACTTTCACTTCGATCGCATGATTACGACACAAGAAATAAAAACTTAATTTTAAGATTTCGCACAGCCGCCATCTTGAGGTTATGTAAACAATTGAACTAAATTAGATGCCAGTGCATTACAATATGTATAACCATTTACTGTACCACATTTCACTGCGCTCAGATGGTTAAATCACAAAAAAAAGTGTATTAAAACGTTTCAACTTCGCTTGGTCGCCATGTTCGTCTTGTACTTTACAGGTTTATGAAAGTTACATGGATAAACTTGTAGCAGTGCTCTTTATCAGCGTACAAAATTTTAGGTTGATATCATAAATAGTTTCGGAGATATTGAATGGCTATGAAATATTTCGCACAGCCGCCATTTTGAGGTTATGTAAACAATTGAACGAAGTTAGATGTCGGTGCATTACAATGTATATAAATATATCCTGTGCCTAGTTTCATTGCGTTTGGTTAGTTAAATCGCGAGAAACGTCCATTTAAAAGTCGCAACTTCGCTTGGTCGCCATGTTGGTTTTGTAGAAACCAGGTTTTCAACGGTCACATAAGTGAATTTCTAGTATTTCCCTTTATCTCCATACAAAATTCCAGGGTGATATCGGTAATAGTTTCGGAGATATTGATTGCTGGTGAAATATTTCGCACAGCCGCCATGTTGGATTGGTGAGACGTAACAAAATTTGAAGGGCACGGTCGAGGTCGCCGGGAATAGTGCTATGAACTTACCATGTTTCATTGAAATCTCTCGAACCGTTTAGATTTTATTAGGGGGACACACACACACGAATCACACACACACGCACACGCACACACACACGGACAAAAGGTGATCTCATAAGCCTATTTTTTTCAAAATTGAAAATAGGCTAAAAATAGTCAAGCAAATGGATAATACAGTACATATAAAAGAAGATCGATTATAGTATTCCTTTGGTTTGCTTATTACTATATTACTGCTATCGTTCCTGATTCTGCTACTGATGCTGTTTCTCTTTCTTCTGCTGTTGTTTCAGTTTTGATACTGCTGCTGTTTCTGTTCCTTCTTATGTTTCTCCTGCTGTTATTTCTGTTTTTGATACTGCCGCTGTTTGTGTTTCTTCTTATGTTCACGGCTGGTGAGTTCGAGAGTTGGCGACCCTAGGGGATCCTGAACTGGATCCGTTTTTCTCTTCTTACACTGACTTGAGGGTGGACTATCTAACCTTTTCCTTTCCTATCTGCCTTCCATGGCTCAACTTCTTTCCAAGTCCCTCAATCCGCATTCTTTAAGAGTTGAGAGCATTTCGTTTCTACCTATCTTTTATTTCCTTTCCTCCTTTTATTTTCTCTTTCTTCTTCTAGTGTGTAAGTTACTTCTAGGGCCCGGATGTTGATGACGTAAAAAAGTTTAAAAAATGCACTTAAAATTCACAAAAATGACTGTAATAAATGAACTTAAAATCGAACAAGATGTTCAGTAAAGAACATATAGCCTACTTTCTCCTAAATGCATGGGTATTGTTATAACTCTTTGTCCTTTTCAAGGAGTATGATTGAATGTTGTTTGTAGTAGCTTGTTGAAATACAACGTGCTATAGGGATATTAAACATGATTGTGAGGTGCCCTTTGCTAGTGCTACCTCTGTACCAAATTTCGTTCAATTCGGTTTCACCGTGTTTGAATTGATAGGGGGAATCGATTTGCACACATACTTGGCCACCATCTGCAAACTATTAGGCTGATGTTCTTGCAGTTTGGTCAAAGGATGCTCCCTCCATAAAGGTATGTTGTTGCAAAATTTGCTACAGATCGGATGATTAGGTTAATCGTAATTTGATTTAAGCTTTGAACATTTGTGTGGCCGCCGTTACGTTTCCGTCAAGATGGCGGCGATATAAAACAAGACACTGAGGTGCCCTTTGCTAGTGCTACCTCTGTACAAAATTTCGTTCCATTCGGTTCACCGTGTTTGAATTAATAGGGGGAATCGATTTTGACACAAAGATGGCCGCCATCCGCAAACTATTAGGCTAATGACCTATTAGATTGGTCAAAGGATGCTCCCTCCATAAAGGTATGTTGTTGCAAAGTTTGGTAGAGATCGGATGGTTATGTTAGTCGTAATTTGACTTAAGCTTTGAACATTTGTGTGGCCGCCATTACGTTTCTGTCAATATGGCGGCGATATAAAACATGACTCTGAGATGCCCTTTGCTAGTGCTATCACTGTACCAAATTTCGTTCCATTCGGTTGCACCGTGTTCGAATTAATAGGGGGAATCGATTTTCACACAAAGATGGCCGCCATCCGCAAACTATTAGGCTGATGACCTATTAGTTTGGTCAAAGGATGCTCCCCCCATAAAGGTATGTTGTTGCAAAATTTGGTAGAGATCGGATGATTAGGTTAGTCGTAATTTGATTTAAGCTTTGAACATTTGTGGCCGCCATTACGTTTCCGTCAAGATGGCGGCGATATAAAACATGACACTGAGGTGTCCTTTGCTAGTGCTACCTTTGTACCAAATTTCGTTCAATTCGCATTCACCGTGTTCGAATTTATAGGGGGGACAGACATTCAGAGTAGACCTACACACACTCTCACACACACACACACACACACAGACTCACACACACACATACACACACAAAGACAGACACACTTTTTTCGCCCTGTAGTGATCTCATAAGTCTACATTCATTTTTTGCAAAAATCGAAAGTAGGCTAAAAATGCACTATAAAATGGAGAAAATGATCTTATAATAATAGACTAAACTCACCAATATTTCAAAAATTCCAAAAATGCACTATAAAATGGAGAAAATGATCTTATAAATAACAATAAACTCACCAATATTTCAAAAATAACATCTGAAGCTCAAACTGAAAAGTCAATCAAAATAGATTTCTAGCACTTAACAAAAGGTTTATGTTCACAGCTACTAGCTTCCTCTTAACTCTGAGAGACGTAACTCCCTCATATAAAGCTGTGACATGACTAAATTGGAAGAAAAAAAGACCGTAAAAGGCTGATTTCCCTAAAATATGACCAAAAAATCTACCAAACTTTAAAAAAATGCTCTTAAAATGGAAATATAGAAATAAAAATGCAAAAGGATGCAAAACAAGTAGTTCCGTGAAGAACTATACAGCCTATTTTCATATATCCTACTTATGTTAATTGCCTCTATCAACATACACAATTTCTGTTTGATTGCTGTAATAGATTCGTAGATATTAAGAACCGACTAAATATTTCGGATGGTCGCCATGTTGGATTTTATATATGTAGGTCCTAGAGTTATGTACTGTTACATGTAGATTATTGTGAACGTGTAGTATTCAAACTTCAATCGCAAAATTAGGACACAAGAAAAAACAAGGAGATTTTAAAATTTTTCACAGCTGCCATCTTGAGGTTATGGAAACAATTGAAATAAATTAGATGCCAGTGGATTAACATTCGTATAAGGATTTACTGTACCAAGTTTCACTGCACTCGGATGGTTAAATTGCGAGAAACGTCCATGTGAATATTTATAATTCGCGTCACCGCCATGTTGGATTTGTGATCACCAGGTTATTTAAAGTCCTATAGGTGAACTTCAGTTCATAGCCCCTATGAACATTAAAAAATGCAGTTTGATTGCTAAAATAGATTCGTAGATATTCAGTATCGTCTAAATATTTCGAATGGTCGCCATGTTGGATTGTTAAATGTATAGGCCATAGAGTCATGTCCCATTAAAGGAAAATTATTGCGTAGGTTCATTATTCAAACTTTCACTTCGATCGCATGACTACATCACAAGAAATAAAAACTTAATTTTAAAATTCGCACTGCCGCCATCTTGAGGTTATGTAAACAATTGAACTAAATTAGATACCAGTGGATTACAATGTGTATAAATATTTCCTGTACCAGGTTTCAGTGCGCTTGGAACATTAAATCGCGAGAAAGGTCTATTTAAAATTTTCAAATTCGCTTGGCCGCCATGTTCGTTTTGAATTTAACCGGTTTTTGAAAGTCTTATAGATGGACTTCCAGTAGTGCCCTTTATCTCCGTACAAAATTTTAGGGAGATACCGCTAATAGTTTCAGAGATATAGAATGCCGGTGAAATATTTCGCACATCCGCCATCTTGTGATTATGTAAACAATTGAACGAAGTTAGATGTCGGTGCATTACAATGTATATAAACATATGCTGTACCAAGTTTCATTGCGTTTGGTTGGTCAAATCACGAGAAACGTCTATTTAAAAGTCGCAAATTCGCTTGGCCTCCATGTTGGTTTTGTAGTTACCAGGTTTTCAAAAGTCACATAAGTGAACTTATAGCAGTTCCCTCTATCACCATATAAAATGTCAGGGTAATATAGGTAATAGTTTCGGAGATATTGAATGCTGGTGAAATATTTCGCACAGCCGCCATGTTGGATTGGTGAGTCGTAACAAAATTTGAAGGGCACGGTCGAGGTCGCCGGGAATAGTGCTATGAACTTTCCGAGTTTCATTGAAATCGCTCCTGCCGTTTAGATTTTATTAGGGGGGGACACACACACGAATCACACACACACACACACACACACACACGCACACACACACGGACAAAAGGTGATCTCATAAGCCTATTTTTTCAAAATTGAAAATAGGCTAATAAAAATGACATATTTGAAGACGGGGTGGCCCGTCCGGAGTTTCTATGTACTTCAGCATTATTTTAGACAGCTCAGTAAAAAGATGACATGTCATCAACATCCGGACCCTAGTTATAAGTCTGTAGTTAGAAGTAACTGTAGGTTTATTTTATTGAAACATATCGCTATCACCCATATCATTAGGGGCCAATAACCTACATGTTAGGCCCCTCAAAACAGCAACATATAAAAGGCTGAAACCAGTAAGCAACTTAATCGGTGTTTCCAGTTTGTATTACTGCATTAAGCTCACACAAACCTGTCGTGTTATCTGTTGTTGTGCAGCGATAAATAAAATAACTTTCCACACGGGTTAGATTTCCAACTATGTCATAGAAGAATGTTGGAAAGGGGTGCATTATTAATTGAAAAGAGACGTGGGTTCGAACACTGGCGTACATTCTAAAACTACTCTTCCTGGGATTCCCTCTTTTTCTCCCAGCAAAATGCGGAATTAGTGTATCTAACTTTGCCCATGGTCACTCCTTTCATTTTCTTTTAACTAATATTGAAATTAAATGTTCTTTCAGTCGGTCAACACGATTGCACACAATTGTAAAGGGTGTTTCCCTAATCATAAAAAAAATAGACTTTGGTTTAAGGAAACTGAGAAAGACCTCGTAGAACTCCAAATTACAGACCCCATGCTCATGTACAAAACAGCCAAAACAATCGCCAAGGATAAGAAACAACGGTTGCCAGTTAAAATCAAACAAAATCGTACGATCCACATCTCTGTCGAAGAAAGGGAAGCAAGATCTCAAAGAATGAGCCAATACAGGGCTAAAAGGAAAGCTCAAAACAATAAAAATGATTGATTTCATGTACCCCAAAGTTGGGTTAAACAAATGAAGAAGAAATTGACTATACTTGGATGACCATTTTCGATCGTCAAGCGATCATCATCAGATCATTTACACATAGGCTCTCAAATCTATGTCTACAAGTACAAGTGATGGTATTTACAATATATACACTTATTTATTTGCAGTAGTAATAAAACTAGCGCAACTAGTCAAGATTTGTTAATGTTATATGTGATTTTAGTTAAGATATTGTTAGTGGTGATTGACCTTCAAGTTTGGTTGCTTAGAGTGATATCTGTGATTGTTATTAAATGGTTGGAGTGGATTGTGAACTTAGCTGATTGTTTGAGCAATGTGTGGTCCGTTCCCGAATAGCTGTCAACACCACTGCCTGCACTGAACTGGAAGGAATTTCCTGTGCGGTCTCGTTATCTCTTATCCTCCTTGGTCTTTCCCCCGCATTATTAACAGTCTGTGTTCGCCCGGTAATGTGACATATCTGTGCTGCCAAGTCTAGATCATCCTAATATGGTGACCGACTGAAAAGCATTTCATTTCGACTACTAAAGCAAACAATAATAGTACAGTACCTACTACAGTACCTTAGTTACTACAATTACACAAGTTATCAGACAAATTCAACACACACGCATGCTGTCCGGATGGCTACGATGTGTCAAACTCCTAGACAAATTTATCCACGTAGATGTCTGACTATATTCTCTTTGACCTCACACATTCTGCTTGACTTTATTTTAAACTTTGACCTCAATCCCTTCCTCCACATGTTAGAAAAAGAGCATAGCTAACTCTTAGGTACACTCACATCTGCCTGACATCGACCCAGCTTCTACTTTTCATGTTGTGCAGCTTGTTTGTTAAATATTTTCCTCTCTGTGCTTTTCAAAAGTTACTGGCTTTAGATGAAATGCTACTTGTGCGGCTCATAAAGAGGTCGTCATTAAACTTGTGGTCTCTTGCATTTGTTGAATATATTCAGAGCTTGTTAACTATGTTCATATTGTTTCTTCCTTCCCCTTGTTGTATACGACTCTTCTTGTATGTCACCTCATTTTAATTTCCACCACCGTGTTACCGTGCGAGTTCACTGTACGTGAATTCGTCTCAACAGATAAGCAAACACATTTAATATCGATGTATCTCTGATGTTCTGTTTCGTAGATATTAAGGGCCGGAGCTGACGCTGTAGTCGTTTCTCGTTTTTTTTTTTTTGCCACGTCAGGATCTTCTAGTTAGCTACCGTTTCTCCATCTTTACAATAGGCTCATTTCTCGATGAATGGCTCGATGTACTCTGGCAAAGGATCATCCTGAAGTATGATTCATATATATAGCCTATATAGGCCTACCTATATACGATATTAAGGACAGAAATAAATTCAGAAATAAAATCAGAAATAAGAAAATTGAAAAATAAATCAATAGGCACACATAGACAGAGGAAAGGAAGAAACAAGTTGTTAGGTAAAGAGCTTATAGCCTACTTTCTCCTAAATGCATGGGTATAGTTATAACTCTTCGTCCTTTTCAAGGAGTATAATTGAATGTTGGTGGTAGTAGCTTGTTGAAATACAACGTGCTATACGGATAGTATACGTTGATTGATTGAATCCTCACCTGAATTATATATACACACACTAATACAGCCATCACAATATCACATGTTATCAAACAAAAGTCAACGCTCACCCAAGTAAATGACCATGATGTCCATGCAACTCAAATGAAACAACAACAACAGATTCCTACCCAAATCCTACCTCGTATAAAAGTATACACACTAGTAAGCCTACAGACATCACAGTGACACAGGCTATCAGGCAACTTATACACACACCCAAGTACACGGGGCTACAAGACCATGATGCCTCAAACCCCGCAAGGAATCAACAACAAAACAATAACAACAACAACAATAGACTCTACCCTGGATCACGGACAATGAATTTTAATCTCCGTAGTCGAGTGTTGCAATATGTGGTGTTATTCGTAGGCCTATATATAGAGTACAGTATACAGTATATATAATACTTTCGATTGCAAATACACACTATACATGCTTAACATTATAACGTGTGAGTAGTTATAAATCAATAAATACAAACAAATCAAGTAAATAAAAATGAACCTGCTTGGATTCGATCAACGGACTTCAAGGCTATGAGCCACCGATGCTACCACTACGCCACTCACTCCCGGTACTTACACTAGGTTAGTATAACTGCGTAACATACTTTGTCTTGAAATGAACGATTTCATTAGCGTTTTCTGCCGTTTTTATAAACCAGTTGATATTGTTTAGTACATTCCTAAAAGGATATAAACTTACGAAGTTGCTGAAATATGGTCTAGCGAGCAAACAATAACCTCCATTTTGACACAACGGGACGGCACGGCCCAGCATGGTATGGCACGGTCAGCCTGAACTGCTAGCCACTGCTACGGTTACATACTCTATTTTAAAATGCTAATACCCTACCGGTCTCCTTCTTGAGGACAGTTTAAACGCTAAGTCAATATACTGAGGCCAGGCCTTGTTGAATCGTAAGTCACGGTTAGGCTATAATACTTGCATGATTCATACATCCACCATCTTGAAACTATATGGCTGATGACCTTGTAGTTTGGGAAAAGAGACGCTTCCAACATTAAGGTATATTGTTAAAAAATGTTGGTAGAGATCGAATGGTTAGGTTAGTCGTAATTTGATTAATGCTTAGAACATTTGGGTGGGCGCCATTTCATTTTCGTTATAATGGCGGTGAAATATAACATAACACTGAGTTTTCCCTTGCTAGTGCTACCTCTGTACCAAAGGTGGTTCGATTTGGTTTCGTTGTGTTTGAATTGATAGGGGGGATCGATTTGCACACATACACAGCCGCCATCTTCAAACTATTTGGCAGATGACCTTGTAGGTTGGTCAAAGGACATTTCCTACATGAAGGTATGTTGTTGCAAAATTTGGTAGAGATCAGATGATTAGGTTAGTCGTAATTTGATTTGAGCTTTGAACATTTGGGTGGCCGCCATTACGTTTCCGTCCAGATGGCGGCGATATAAAACATGACACTGAGGTGTCCTTTACTAGTGCTACCTCTGCAACAAATTTCGTTCAATTCGGGTTCGTCGTGTTTGAATTGATAGGGGGAAACAGATATGCACACTCACACAAACACTCACACACAGAGACTACGATGGTGGGGTATCTGCATCGTGACTTAAGTGAATTTATTACATCGACCATGAGAGAGAGATAGAGAGAGGGAGGTGGGGGCTGGTGGTCCTTCCGGTGCTCTTTTAATCCTGTGCCGGGATTCAAACCTCCGATCTCAGGACTTGCTGCAGCTGCACCGTGGAATGCAGATGAATTCAGTCCAAACCCATGGAACTGATTATCACGATGTTCGATGGCCCTAAATGAAGATGTAACCATAACAAGACCCTCAGTGTGAACTTTAGGAACGCTAATTGAAGCAATTCGAGGCTACATCTGTCCAAAATTAACTCATAACATTCAGTTTTGATCTCAGATATTACTTCCCCAAAGCAAGATCGCACTACAGACTTAATCAACGGTAAATCTTCCGTTTCATCACTGTGGCAATGTAGCGTATATCCAACCAGAGATTGCTTTCGCCCATGGAAGCTTTCGATGAGACTGGAGATCAATTTCTCACTCCTAAATCTACTGTATATAATAAAATGTCGCATACAGTACACATCCCCCCACCAATAACACAAGAACAGATTGACTGTAAAATTGAATTTTCTGGAAATTTCAACTTCCAATAGGAAGTTGTAGAATGCCCTAGCCAGCCAATTAACAAGACTCTATATTTGGTGAGCTGAAAGATAGTTGTTGTTGTTGTTGTTTATTTTGAGGAGCTGGACATCTTGGTCATTTAGCCCCGTATACCTTGGATGTGTGTCGGTATATTGAACCCATTCAGGCATATAGACTTTGTCTGATAGCCTGTGTTATTGTGGTGTCTCTAGTAGAGTATGTGTATATGTAATTCTGGTGAGGATAAGGAAACAAGCAGCTGTGGCCTTAAGTTAGGAACCATCTCGGCATTTGCCTGGAGTAGACCACGGAAAATCACTTCCAGGATGGCTGAGGTGGAAATCGAAACTACCTCTTCTCACAATCAGTTTTGCCACACGAGGCTGAGTGTACCTCGTTTCAGCAGTTAGACCAGAATTAAATGCCTTCAGAAAGCCAGGAATTGAACCTGTACTTCCGGGATGATAGCCAAGAATGCCAAGAGATGGTCTACTTGTGTTCTACGAGCAACATTATTGAAAATAATTAGCCAGTTGTAGATTAACGTACCTACTGTTTATGACGTTGTAATAAAGACATTTAATTCTCCCTCCTTCACGCCTAACCGAACTCATATCACGTCATTCCAGAAGCCGTCGCTAGAGCGCCTCTCCATCGAAGACTTGAAAATAAATATGTTGCGGTTGGAGCGTGGCCACATAGTGTAAGTAGATAACCGCAATTGCCTGGACAGCAGGAGATTCGGGTTCGAATCCTGAATGTGAACACAAATCAAAATCTTCATCAACAGAAGATATATATAATGTATAATTAATAATTAACTTTCACATCCGAAGTTGCTATGCTTTGAGCATATAATAATTATACGGTTTCTTAATTATTAATCGGTTTTGTAAATGAGAAACGCATGACAATTTTCATCTTAAAATTCCGTTTTTCCTAACACAGGTATCCATACTATTCAAGACGTTTATAACCAATGTATCCTAATTTCACAGCATTTACGTGTGTTAGTACTTAACTATTAATTATTAAAAATATTTTTTTGGATTTTTTTATCCATAATTTCAGAAGACAATAGATGCTTAATGGAAGTGAAGAGAAGGATTTTATTGGCATAACAGGCATTAATGACTGAGGAAAACATTTTATCCAGCAAACATATAAATATAGATGTAAGAAAATCATTTGTATGGAGTACACTGCTCTGTGGAAGTGAAAGTTGGACTCTAGGTAAATTGGAAAAGAATCTACTTGAAGCTGCTGAAATGTGGATATGGCGGAAAATGATAAGAACGAGTTGGATGGAAAGAAACACAAACCTGGAAGTCTTAAGGGAAGTCAAAGAAGAGAGAAGATTAATGAAGGAAATGGGAATGAGAAAAATAAAATTTATTGGACATATTATCAGACACAACACTTTCATCGCTAACATTCTTGAAGGGAAAATGCTGGGATAGAAAGGAAGAGGACGACCTAGGACGAAGTACTTGGAATACATCAAGAATAGAATGGGATGGAACTGAAACGAACCGGCAACGATAGAAGAATGTGGTTGCATCGACAAGCGTTAGCCTTTAGAATATGAATGAATTTCAGAGAAAACCAATCTATACAATCTATGCTGTAATTGATTTGCTTATTACCATTGTGTAAGCATAAACGTACAATTTACCTCTACATATCTCACTGTAATTTTTAGCATTTTAACCATTTTCTTTCTTTCATAGTGTGGCACCGCATTTACTGCATGTGCAATCAATATTCACATATCTTCCACTACCTGGTTAGCAAGTTCTTGCTTTAATGCCGGTTGATTTAAATTATCCGCATTAAGCTATAATCATCGGCGATGACGAATGTATTCAAAATTCAATTATAACTAGCGGACCCGTGCTAGAAATCTCGCATGTTCATAAACAACACTTTCCCCAATAGGTTTTTAATGAGAGACATAAGGAGAAAGGTTGTTATGTTTTTATTTCAACCAAATGATTATAGAACACTACTTATTCTAAGTTCTAAGTTCAACGTTCCCTAATTTAAGAAGGCAATCACTGAAAATTGGATCATCATAACACTCACCGGTTATTCGATATTTATGAAATCGTACGATTTGGGTACTCATTCCTTTGATTTACTGTTTCTGGAATCCATGCAAAATGATAAAAGGAAATACCTCACAATGTTAAAATGACATGAAACAGGCGTCACAGTTGCCAAAATGTGAAGAGGACAGCAATAATGGGGCGTATTTTCCTACAGCACCAGTATTTGCAAATCGCACACTTCGTACATTTTTTTAAATTCTTTTTTTACATAGATATTTATGAAATTAGAGTGCAATTCGTCACTACTAATATCTATTCTCTTTCATTTGAATGCTCATTTGTCACGATCGGTCGCTTGTGAGTGCCGCAGGAGGGATTTATACTACTGAAATAATATGTATGATATGCCATCTTCATTTATAAAAGTTTGCTTGCCTTTTGAAATTAGTTTTAACGAACGATACCTACTTAGTAGTTGTTGTTGGAGTTGCTTGTTTCTTCAGTCTTTTTACTGGTTTGATGCAACTTTCCATGTCTCCCTCTCATGAGCTAATCGTTTCATCTCTACATAGCTACCACATCTTACATCCGAGACAATCTAACATTATTCTAACCTTGGTCTACCCCTACAGTTCTTATTATCCATAACTAACTTTGCTATTCTTGGATGTCTCAGTATGTGTCCTACCAACCTATCTCTTCTCTTCATTAGCAGTCGCCATAAACATCTCTCCTCTCTCACTCGTCTTAATATCTCTTCTTTTGTTATTATATTTACCCTTCTGTTCTTCATCGATCTCCTGCAACACCACATTTCAATTGCTTCTATGTTCCCCTTTTCTGCAACACCAACAGTTCAATTTTACTTCCATAGAGAGTCACGCTCCAGACAATAGCTTTCAAAAATGACTTTCTAATACCTAAATCTATATTTGATGTCAAGAGATTTCTATTCTGTAGAAATACTTTCCTTGCCTACTTGCCTACTTCATATCCTCTTTGCTTCGACCAACACTGGTTATTTTGCTTCCTGTGTAGTCTCCTACTTCCTTTAGCTTTTCACCTGCCAATTTTGTGTCCATAGGGGTTTCTTATTTTTTTCGGCTGCCTTCCACAGTACTATTTTGTCCGACCCCGACTATGTCCTTCAAATTTTATTATAGTCCACCAATCCAACATGGTGACTGTGCGAAGTATTTCACCGGCATTCTATATCTTCGAAACTATTACCTATACTGATTTCACCCTGATTTTTTTTACGGTGATATAGAGCACTACTGGAAATCCACCTATATAACTTTCGAAAATCTGTTAAGTGCAAAACAAGCATGGCTGCCAAGTAAGGTTGAAACATTTAGTTAGACTTTTCTCGTGATTTAACCATCAGAGCGCAGTAAAACATGGTACAGCAAATGTTTATACACATTGTAAGGCACTGGCATCTAATTTAGTTCAATTGTTTATATAACTTCAAGATAGCGACTGTGCGAAATTTTAAAATTAAGTTTTTATTTCTTGTGTCCTAATTATGCGATCGAAATCAACCGTTGAAAAATGAACCTACGCAATAATCGTCATATAGGAGTACATAACTCTACGGCCTACCTATATATGGTGCCCATCCTCAAAATTTATAGACGGTTTTCAATATCTACTAATCTATGACAGCAGACAAACTGAAATTTTGTATATCGATAAAGGCTGTTAACATACAGTAAGTTCACCTATGGGACTGTCAATAACCCGGTGAGCACAAATCCAACATGATTACGACGTGGAAATTAATTGTATAAATGGACGTTTCTCGCGGTTTAACCATCTGAGCGCAATGAAATCAAAGTGAAATTTTGTATGTTGATAGAGGCAACTAACATAAGTAGGATATAAGAAAATTGTCTATTTAATTCTTCTCGGAACTACTTGTTTTTGATGTGTAACATCTTTCCGCTCAGTTGCTGGAATTATTTATTTAGCGTATGGCTTTTAGTGCCGGGAGTGGATATTTTTGTGGGAGTGATTTTGAAAAAAGGGACGGAAGTGGAATTGACGGAAAAGTGTAACAGGAAACAATGAGCGCGCGTGGTGGCGGAAATTGGTACCACGACGTACTATCACATACGGTTTACTCCAATGTTTGGAGGCCCCATTACAGCTATTCCTAAAATAAATCATCTTCAAGTTGTCGTTCTTTGGTGTGAAAATACTCATTATATCATATTTGCTGAAAACAATTATGATTTATTCGCTTTTGTTTCGCTATCGTTTTACCCTCCAGGGTTGGCTTTTCCCACGGACTAAGCGAGGGATCCCACCTCTACCGCCACTGAGGGCAGTGTCCTGGAGCTTGAGACTCTGAGTCAGGGATACAACTGGGGTGTGTGACCAGCACTACGCCCAGGCGGCCTCACCTGCGAAGCGAACAGGGGGCCTGGTGAAGGGATGGGAAGAGTGGGATGGTTAGGCAAGGAAGTGGGAAGGAGGCAGCCGTGGCCTTACAGTAGGAACCATCCCGGCATTTGCCCGAAGACGAAGTAGGAAACCACGGAAAACCACATCGAGGATGGCTGAGGTGGGAATCGAACCCCCTCTACTCATTTGGGCCAACCGAGGCTGAGTAGACCCCGTTCCAGTCCTCATACCACTTTTCAAATTTCGTGGCAGAGCCGGGAATCGAACCCAGGACCTCCGGGGCGGCAGCTAACCATGCTGACCACTACGCTACGGAGGCGACATTATGATTTATTAAGGGTCTGTTTTTCAATCCCTGGATAATAGTGATGGGCATCCAATCCCCTAATAACGTGTTTTTCAATGAAACTTTATGCGAACTCTGGTGTCAACTGATTGAAACACAAACCACATGGTCAACGTCTTCGTATCAGTATTTAAATGATGATATGCTTTAATATGAAACATTGTAGCTAGTCGGCAATGCCGGTATTATGTTCCTGCACAATGGCTATTCAGATATTAACCCACATTGCGGTAATGCAGTTATCTTTATAACATATCGATGTGTTTATACGGGAACTGGGCTAGCCTTTCATGGCGGTACGTGAAAATAAGTAACCGACTTGTACTCTAAATATCTGTGGTTGTAATAGCTTCGATGATAGCGTCTTGGTCTGCGAATCATGATGTTTCAGTTTCGAACCCCAGTCCCGGAAATTATTTTTGCTACCAGATTATCGATTTAAACGATATTTATCATAACATTATGCGACATTTTAACAGAATATACATGAAATTACGATTTATCTAGTTTTTATTACTATATTTTGCACCAAGCAGGAGTTGGGAAATTTAACTGTATAGAACATTATTTTTTCTAGTAGTATATAGATAGGCTAGAGACTATGGTTTCATTCCTCCTCTTAATTTACAGTATAATACGTGATGTATGTTGAAACAAGTATGACAGTAGCATATCTCCAATTCAATCTATACATTCATCATAGTACCAGTATGAAAACGGAGCGTAAATTAACATTTTAAGAATGTCCAAGCTGTGTAGTATACGAGTAGGATAACATGTCAGATGACTTCACATTTATTTCATCTCAGTTTCATAGTAGGATAATATGTCAGATGTTACACATCATATGCGACTAGTGTAAGGCTCGTATCTTTTGTTTTGTTTTAACACAACCCGTGACACTACAGCCCATGAAGGGCCTAGGCCTTCCAAGCGACTGCTGCCCATCCATTTGGCCTGCTAATATTGGGGTGACGCGTGGTCCCCTCGGCCGTTAATCTTGGTTTTCGTAATTGTCCTCACGAGGCTGAGTGCATCCCGTTCCAGCCCTCACGTCAGTTTCTAAAATCCCTGACTGAGCCGGCTATCGAACCCTGGGCCTCTGGGTAAGAGGCAGGCAAGCTACCCCAACACCACGGGGCCGGTATTTTTTGTTTGTTTTACATTTATTAATCTTCATCACGAAACTTTGTAGTTAATATTAGAGTTTTAATTTTGATTTTGTTTTTAGTTATTCTGAAGGGGAGTAGCAGCCTTTCAGAATTAACGGTGAATATATTGAAAACATTAGCCAACTGATGGCTAAGCTGCGTACTGCTGCACGGCTGAAAGCAACGGGAAACTACAGTCGTAATGTTCTTCCCGAGGATATGCACCTCTATGCATATTTATGATGATGGTCTCCTCTCTTGTAAAGTTTCAATCCAGAGGTAAACTAGTCCCCCGTTCGGACCTCCGGGTGGGGACTGCTCAAGAGGGGGTTGACATCACTGAAGTGACAAAGAGGAAATCGGACATTCTACCGATCGGATCGTGAAATGATAGAAGTCTGAATGATAGTGGAAAGTTAGGAAACTTAGAAAGGGAAATGGATAGGTTGTCTTGGATTCGGTTGGGATTATTGATGTAGAGATGAAACGATTAGCTCTGGACAGGGAGTTATGGATGGATGCATCAATCCTGTCAAAAGACTGAAGGCTTGAACAAGAACAACAAGGATATCCATACATATTTCTATAGATAGTTTTGATTATAAATAGTTTTTAGATAAGAATCATATTTTGCTACTTTAAGATTCTTTTAATGATAGTTATTCGGTAATATTACCCACATGCTGAAGATGGCTCCAATGATGTTAAAACATGCACATCATTGAATAGATTTGTTTCTTCAACCTAGTATTGACAGTCGTTTCTCATTTACAAAAAGGCTACTACTAATTGGTAATATGCATTAACTGATATGATTGATGTGTTTGCTTTCTATATTTAATCATTATAAATTGTGCTTTTTTTACAACACTATTACGATTATCTTCAGCCATTTACAGCATGACCATTCCATTAGTATACTTTCACTGCACTCGGCTCGCTGTACGGACGAATGCAGAATTGCATGAGTCGGCACATTGACTGGAGTCTTGTCCAACTAACCGCGCGACAAAATTGGTTCACACCTAATTTGGGTCTGGTTAATGAAGCCCCGGGCGAGTAATTGAAGAGCCATTGGTACCGCTCAGTGCTAACAAAACGGTACTTCTTTCTCATTAGGTATCCAAACCCGTTAGCGCATATACAGCGAAGGGACTCATGGGTAAATCAACAATCAAATTCATCCAGTGGGAATTTTATTTTTGAGACAAAAATTATTCTCACTCTCGCATTTCATTTTGAATAACGATATTAACACTGAAATTCATACTATTATTGATATTAAAACTTCTTTAAGTGCGTATTGGAAAAAGCAAGGAACGAAACATGTAGTTTTACGTGACCCTTAATCTCGTGAACATGAACCACTGGACCTCCTATTTTACGTGGAATCCGAAACACAGGACGTGAAAATAAAATTAGGCTACACGGACAGACCAACACACAGGTTATTAGACAAATTCTACACTCACTCAGGTGCACGGACTGATGGGTGCGTTGTCTTAAATTCCTAACAGTAACAACAATTGAAAATTCTTTGTTATATTTATTTAATTATTTAGCGTATGGCCTTTAGTGCCGGGAGTGTCCGAGGACATGTTTGAATCGCCAGAGGCTGTAGCTGCTTCAAGCGGACACCCATGGGGGTGAGCTACAAGTTCCGTTCAAATTCAAGTAGTTCCTACTTTCGCTACCAGATATCAGTGACACATAGTGTTCAACGTTGGAACTTTGATAGAGCGTTTCAACGAAATCTAACCTAGAAATTTAGCTTCACACAAGTTTAGTTAGTGGAAGGATCCTTTACATGCCAAAAATCTATGACATGGGACCGCCGGCTTTACTTCCCCTCCGATGGAAGGCATACTGAAGGATGTTAACGCTCTTAAAAAATCCGATGACTTCGGCCGGATTTGAACCCGCGATCTTCGGCACACCAGTTCAGCCACCGAAGCCGCTATTGTTTATATTAATAGTTTGGAACCAAAACCACCGTCACCTGTGATCCTGGAGTGGGTATTGACACTTCGGTCCAGAGAGGTTTCGCTGCACCAAGAAATTTAATTTTGGTCTGAGGGCTTGAATGGGATACATTCAGCCTCACGAGTGAGAACTGAGGAAAGGTGGGTTCGATTCCCATCTAAGTCCTCCTTGAAGTGGAATTACGTGGTTTCTCACTTCAATTCCAGGTAAATACTGGCGAAAATACACACACTAATACAACTATCACAACATCGCAGATTACCATTCCCCCCCCCTCCCCCCTCCACACTCTCTCTCTCTCTCTCTCTCTCTCCCTCGCCTACCACCTCGTGGTGAAGTGGCTAGCATTCTTGGCTGTCGCACGGGAGGTCCGGGTTCGATTACCAGCTCTGCCAAGAAATTTAATTCCAGTCCGAGGGCTGGAATGGAGTACACTCAGCCTCATGAGGCAAAACTTAGAAGAGATGGAGTCGATTCCAATCGCAACAATCTAGTATGTGGTTTTTCGTGGTTTCCCACTTCTACTCCAGGCAAAAGCCTGGATGGTTCCTAACTTAAGGCCACGGCCACCTCCTTCCCAATCATCACCAGAAATACAAAAACACCTAATACAGCCATCACAATTACACAGGTTATCAAATACTGCACACACCCAAGTACATGGGGTGACTTGACCGCAACGTTGTAAATCTTAAAATATTCAGCACCAACTACTTGATAGTGTCGTCACGTGATTTGTAGAAACAGGAACGTATGGTTTAGAATATTTTTATGGGATTATCACTAACAACAGTGGCAAAGCATCACGGTAATACGGCCTGTTATTTATTTCCAGTTCAATTGCGCTGCTTCAGAGTCGCAGGTCAACTGTGCTCGACCGCTCGCTGCAGATTGTTTGATTTGTGGTGCTGTTTGCCTATTATTAGTTGGGACTACTTTTTACTGCAAATCATTACAGGTCGTGGCCTCGAACCGAAGCCATATTGATTTGTATTTAGTTTTGTCCTATATTCTACTCCCATTATATTCTATGGTCCTCAACGTATAATTAGCATTAGCATGTATCATTTCATGAACTCTGAACCAACCGCTCAATTGGTTGTTTTATTCATTGAGTATCGGAGTTCGATTACAGTCGTATTGAGACATATACTTTATCACCTTAGATGTATAGGAAAATTTACGATCTGATGGATTATGTTTCTATGGAGGCATGTTCAACTACAGCCGAATACTCTGGTTGACAGAGACGTAGGTGTCTACCTAATTTCTGATCCCATCTTGTGGTCTGTACAAGACAGAATTACCATTAAATTGAGAGTGTTTTTTGAATCTTCAATCGTTAAACTGATTAATGCAACTTTCTATGACTCCCTAGCCATTGCAGCTCTACGTAGCTATCACACCCTATAGCTCTATTCCACGACCATCGTTTCCTTAACCAAGTTTGTTATTCCTGAGTGTCTTAGTATGTGTAGTTCATTAGCATAATACTTCTTCATTTGTCTACCCATCTAATCTTCATTATTCCCCTGTAACACCACATTTCAAATACCTCTATTCTCCTCTTTTTGCCACAGTCCAAGTCCTAGTTTCACTTTCGTGGAGCCCCAAGCTCCAGACAAATGAATGTTGAAGAAACATCTGTCATTTCGGAGGGGAATCTCACCAATACTCATTAGAAAGACCGTAGATATTGTGAAACACCAGAATAATTCGAATAAAGGTGATGACTACTGTGTTCCATATAATAAGCATACCGTTTCGGTGATAATGAAATAAATAATTTAGTTGTTACTATGCCCACTAAGGCAGGGTAACAGCTTAGAAGGTGACGATGGGGAGTAGTTTGCTCCCATAATATATAAGGTGCGTTCAAAAAGTAACGAGCCGGAGGCTGTAATGCGCAAACCGGTGACGACATGGGCTAATCGTGGCGTGTGTAATGAGGTGTGGTTCCGACCAGAGCGTGGAAGGTCACAGCCCGTCGCTAGAGAGCACGCGTGCACGTCACGTGACGGTACAAAGCGAGCACCAGCATGCATCAATCGTCCAACCAAGGCCAAGACAGTAGGCCATTCGACATGCTTCCTGGTGTGGTTGAAGGCTGTGGGACACCCATTGGGCACACACTATCCGCAAGTGCAGTCGTTCCTTCATGATGGTGTGCACACTTTCGACGCTCAATCCGACCACGGTGGCTATGGCATTCACTGTCACTCGGCGGTCCTGGGTAATGAGTGCATCAACCAGCTGGACGTTGTCATCGGTAATGCCGGGGGATGCCCCTGACCGGGCATCATCGGCTAACGACACCCGTCCTTCCCTGAAGCGCTTGTGCCACGCCTTGACCCTTGCAAGGGACATGCAGTGTTCGCCGTACACTTGTGACATTCGGCGATGAATGTCCGATCCCCCTTCGCTGTCAGAAACCGAACAACACCCCTTTGCTATTCGTTTGACGCCACCATGTCACTGTTTGCGATGTGACTGGCAGCGTTGGACGATTGATGCATGCTGCTCGTCACTTTGTATCGTCACGTGACGTGCACGCGTGCCCTCTATCGACGGGATGTGACCTTCCACGCTCTGGTCGGAACCACACCTCGTTACACACGCCACGATTTTCCCATGTCGTCACAAGTTTGCGCATTACAGCCTCCGGCTCGTTACTTTTTGAACGCACCTTATACTATGCCAGTTCCAAACGTTACCATATAATAAGCTATTTGTAATGTGTTGTATTCTATATTCTATAATTTCGATAAGATTAATATTATGGAAGGCATTCTTTGAGCGTAGTTTCAATATAAAGAAAGCTTTTCAGCTGGTCAACACAAACTTTGTGCCCAATTACGTTAGGTGGGAAAATAAGTATTTATACACCCTAACCAGAGAAACACTACATAGGATATTTATCACAAAATAATACGCTTCTATGTACAAAAATGGGGCACTTACTTACTCCATGGCGCTACAACCCGGGGTGGGTTTTGGCCTCTTGGACAACTGCTCTCCATGTTGGTCTATCTATCGCCTTGCTCCTCCATCCTCTCACTCCCATTGCGACGAGGTCTGCAGTCACACCATCCAACCATCTCTTCCTAGGACGTCCTTTCCTCCTCCTGGAGAATAGCCTCCCTTTCAACATTCTCTTGGGCATCTGGCTCTCCGGCATCCTCTCTATATGTCCCAACCATTGGATTCTCTGTGCCTTTATAAACTTTACGATATCTTGTTTTCCAATCAATTCATTTAGTTCATGGTTATATCGTATTCTCCATCCATCTTCCTCTCTAACAGGGCCATATAGTCTTCGCAGTATTTTCCTTTCAAAACACTTCACAGTATTCTCATCATCCATAGTTAATGTCCAAGCTTCAGAGCCATTGACATTGTCTTATCATTGTCTTATATACTGTATCTTCATTTTGGTTGTTCGTGATATAAGTTGATTCCTGAGCATCTTGATGTTTCCAGCCTGTAATCGAAAAAAAAAAAATGGGGCACTTACACTACGTAAAACTCAGTCTCAGCTTTTATAGATTTTGGAGGATAAACTTCGATAGCCAAATTTTATTAGAAACTGAAGGGGAAAAGCCGAAAGGCCAGCAAATATTTATCTATAAAATCTAAATCTAATTAATTAATTAATTTGGATAGTATTAATTAACTGTATGTCTACTCCTTATTATTCCCGTTTTAACGGGGTTGGGGATGAGATGGAAGTCTATGTGGCGGATGGTTTTTAAGGCCGGATGCCCTTCCTGACTCCACCCTCATGAAAGCAGTTAATGGGAGATGAAATGAATGATGAATTAAACTGGGCAAGGATGTTGAAGCAAGCGGCCGTGGCCTGTCAGAAGGTACTGTCTCTGAATTTGCAAGGAGTTGTAAATCGAGAAACCACGGAAAACCATTTCAAGGACGGCCGATGGTGGGGCTCGAACCCACGTCTACCGAGTCAAAGGAAGCTTGTAGTTTAACGTTACCGTTAATCGCGAGATTATGAGCCACGGGACCTTTTTACGTGGAATCCGATCCACAGGACATGGCATTTCACTTCGAAAATCTCACATGCATTGACCGGGAATCGAACCCGGACCGCCTTGGTGAGAGGCATTCTACCGAGTCATCAGAGAACTTTGCCCCATGGCCTAGCACTGAGCGTTAGCCAGCGAAGATACCGCTGTCGGTTAGTATTAACTAACTAATCTCATGTAAATTAAATTCGATAATATGAATTAATTTATCTAATTGAATTTTCCAGGTTTAGGTAATAAAACTCAGTACAATATGGGTTCAATCGTGTTGACTGAAAGAAATTAAATTAAATTTAGTATACTATAGCTTCCAACACGTGAATGAATGCAATGTCCCAAGCCTCTAATATCAAACATCAACTACTTTCTTCACACCTAGTTTACGCCCTAAAGGCGCAATAAATTTACTGCTCCAGCATCATTCTACATGTAGCATGACTTGAGAGTTATTTACAATTTGTTTTGTTACGCGCATCCATCATTTCAAGTGAACTGGCGAATTTCATATTAGCTTCATCTCTCGTTACATAATGTAACTAACATTGCACAGAACAATATCTAACGAGAATATCCCAGAGATCGCATCATGGTGGTTGACAGGATACGATATGTTGTAAGAGGAGGCTGAACCGAGACGTATATCTTAACGTACCTCCTTTCCTTTAATTTACCCGTACACTTGATTTTATCATATGTAAGTTATGTAATGAGGGCTGATTAAGATGTCGGTTAAGGCACATAAATACCCTCTAATCTTTAATCTCGTTGTATCATATATGTGTTCGTCTGTTTGCTATTTAAGAGGTCCGCTTGCTTGGAACAAAATAATTTGGCCGGAGTCTAAGGCTCAGGTCTTCTTTCTAGTGCCACAAAAAATTGAAATGGGAACGTCCCAGATTATCGGATATACTATTTTGCATCTGCCTCTCTCAACCTTACAACTTCAAACAAGTAGTTCCCTGAAGAACTATACAACCTGTTTTCATACATACTACTTATGTTAATTGTCTATCAACATACAAAATTTCAGTTTAATTGCTGTAATAGATTCGTAGATATTGAGAACCGTCTAAATATTTCGGATGGTCTTCATGTTGGATTTTCATATATATAGGTCTCAGAGTTGTATACTATTACATAAAGATTATTGTGTAGGTGTTGTATTCAAATTTCAATCCCATGATTAGAACACCAGAAATGAAAATCAGATTTAAAAATTTTGCGCAGCTGCCTTCTTGTGGTTATAAAAACAATTGAAATAAATTAGATGCCAGTGGATTAAAATTTGTGTAAGCATTTACCGTACCAAGTTTTACTGCACTCGGATTGTTAAATCGTGAGAAACGTCCATTTAAATCTTTATAATTTGCGTCACCGCCTTATTGACAAATAATTCAATTAAATACCAATGACATTAAACGGTTGGCTTGTTGGTTTCTCAGTTTAGGGGCTGTGACTACGCGGTCATGTAGCCCCGTATACTTTGGGTGTGGTAGAATATGTCTGATAACCGGTGATAATTGTGATGGCTGTATTAGTGTGTGTTATCTGTTTAAATCAAGTGGACTGCCGATATTTGAATTATCAAGTAGCTCCTACTTTTGCCGCCAAATGCCACCGTCAACGACTACTAGTTCAGAACTTGTTTACTAGACGCCACCGCAGTCGGCTCCTGGCGACGAACGTTGGAACCTAAGAGTGTTATTCAAATTTTTAACCTATAATTTAGCTTCATACAGGTATAATTATTGGAAGGTTCTTTAACATGCCATAAATCTAAGACATGGGACCATCGTCGGCTTTACTTCCCCTCCAGAGGAAGGCATACTGAGGGAACTTTAACGCTCTTAAAAATCCGACTACTTCGGCCGGGTTTGAACCCGCGATATTGAGCTCAGCATGCTACCAACTACGCCACCGAAGCCGCTCATTACTAAAGAATGGGGTATCAGTTTGCCTCTTCTAGTTTATTATTGTATAGCCTATTGACGGTTTAAATATTCTTCTAAACTTGCAAGAACTGTGTGTAACAGCATTATCGCTTAACATCCATCTCGGCTTCACCCACGGACTATGCGAGGGATCATTCCTCCACCGCCACAAGGACAGTGTCTGAAAGTTGAACACACTATTTCAGCATATACAACTGGGGATGGTGACAGACCGATAGCCCAGGTGACCGCTAACGTGAAGGAAATTTCAGGGAAAGGGGTGGGAGGGAAGTCTGCCGTGTACCTGTTGAAAGGAATCGTCCCAGCATTTGCCTGGAAAACTACGGAAAACCATTTTCAGGACGACAGCGGTGGGATTCGAATTCATGCTCTTCCGATACCAGCGAGGCACGACGTATCGCGTTAGCGCTCTCCGTCACTGCGGCTGGATATTTGGTAAAATGTGTAACGAAATTAGACGAACAAGAAGTATTTGTTGAAAATAAGCTAATGGTCTTAAATTATTGGTAGGCACTGTACCATCACGGCATTTACCTGTAGGGAGTGTGGGAATACCCGCGAAAAAACACAATCAGGATAGTTGCTGTCAACGCAGGGATTCAAACGTCCGATCTCTGAACTTGGTGCAGTTCTCCGTAACAGTCGTGGTGCACGTTTTAACGCGCACGGCTACACCACGGGGTGTTACGTTCATGGATATGGCTATAGCCTAGCCCTGCGTGGATAAACAAGGCGTTATCCGTGTCCACATCCGCCCCGCATCCGCCCCGCATCCACACGACTGTTATCCGCATCCGCCCCGCATCCGCACATCTGTTATCCGCATCCGCCTCGCATCCGCACTACTTTTATCCGCATCTGCCCCCATCCGCACGACTGTTATCCGCATCCGCCCCCATCCGCACGACTGTTATCCGCATCCGCCCCCATCCACACAACTGTTATCCGCATCCGCTCCGCATCCATGCGACTTTTTTCCGCATTCCCACGTTTGTTATCCGAATCTACTGGCATTACGATAATATTTTTAATTAGATAAAGCATAAATTATTAAAGCAACACATTTAGACATTTAAGGGGAAAAGTCGTTCACTTAGGCTATGTATGTCATGTGCTATGTATAAATTGAATGTTATACAGCCAGAATCGCAACCCATTCCTGTTCGGAGTGTTAATTATGCTTAATGACATAATTTGAATGAGATTAGCTTAGATCATCTTATATTCGTCATGGAAAGAGCATAACGGAAAAATACGATATGTCATAAACATCCGGGTCCCATAATAAGTTTGGATTGTATTCTCAAAACTATCCGCAATTTTTCTCCAAACATTATCTGCAGCTCATCCGCTATCCGCACAGCCATGCAAACTATATCTGCTTGGCTAATTATTTTGCGGTTTATCCGCGCAGGGCTTTAGCTATGGCAGGTGCTCTGGAACTTGGAATAAGATATTATCCCGCCATTTGCATGGAATGAGTGTGGAAATCCCAGGTGGAAATCCACACACGGTATGACCTCCATCAGTACCATAATTCGAACCTCCTATACCCCCGGACAAACGTAGAACATGCATTATAAAAATCGGCTACACTGGTGTGTAATACTCGTAGACTATTAAATATAGAGCTGTGACGTGCTGTCATAGGGCCGAACCTTATCAAAAAATATAAATATACGTATGAGAATCACCTTCAATTTATATCATTGAGAGTTAAAGTGCAGAATAAATGACCTGCCTGACGACAAAAATGAGGACACCAAAACCTGCCACTGTCCCCTTCAATCTCATGCAAAAGAGCGCATATGATCCGTTTTTCAATCTGTCCCAGATACTATGTCATTCTTTGGTGACGTCAGTTATGGACAGAGCCTGTATGACAGATGGGACCAGTCAGTAGAGCAGAATCGAGAAAGGTGAGTAACAGCCCATGACTGTGTTTTATCAAGTTGCAAAACGTTGAGTAACCGGTGTTTAAATCCCTTCTAAATCAACTCAGCTACCAATTATGTGAAATTATGTTGGGTGAATTGCACGCCCTGATGAGTTTATGGGCGCTCAACTAATGTGTTTAAAAGTCACATGGCAGTGTGTTGCATTCACAAGGCGTAATTCATTAGTCATATTACTCGTGTAAAGGCTTTGTTATCCTAGACAACTTCCTTATAGAAAGCTGTATTCATACGAGGGACAAGACAGGTCTGGTTCCTTCTTAAATCGCGCACAACTATCGCGAAGGGGAGCTACAAAAATTCCGAACTGCAGAGGTTCAAATACCGGTGCTGGCAGTGCCCATCCTGAGTATGGTATTCTCCTGGGTTTCTCCACACTCCTTCCAGGTAAATGCCGACATACTACAGAGTTTCAAATTCCAGGACACCTACCCCATCATTGTATCTAATCCTGCTACACACACTACTGCAAACATGACAGAGACCACTTCGTGGTGTAGCGGCTAGCATTCCTGACTGTCGCCCCGAAGTGAAGGTTCAATTCCCAGCTCGGCCAACGAATTTTAATTTTGAAATGATTGCTGGAATGGGGTTCATTCAGCCCCGTGAGGCAAAGCTGGCTAGAGGAGAGTTCGATTCCCATCTCGGTCATCCTGATTGGTGGGAGAAACTGTATCATAGTGAAAACTAGAACTTTAATGAGCCTCATTATAGTATAGTTTTCTGACATATAATATTTGCATTTCGACATCGTTGAACATAAAATACATTAACAACATGATAGCCACTGCAATAGACTCTCCTTGTTAGTTTAGCAATCTCGAGTGACTCTGATTACAAAAGAATCAATGAACTCGATATGCATTATTTTTACATTGTTGTGATTATTATTATTAATATTATTGTTATTATTATATAGCTGCTCTTACATGATGCATATTCAAATCACACGAGATGAAAGTGCGATCACACTGTCATACAGTACAGTATATGAAGTTACAAAATCGACCAAAAAAGATGATTGTATAACCGGTATTTATATCCCTTCTAAATCAAACTGAACTACCAAATTATGTGAAATGATGCCGGGTAAATTACACGCCTTGAAGAGTTTATGGTCCACTACCAATGTGTTAAGAGTCACATGGCAAAAGTGTTCCATTCACTAGGCGTAATTCATTACGGGGCATGAACTAGTCATTTTATAAGGGATCTGGTATCGCAGACAACTTCCCTATAGAAAGCTGTACATGTGGGACAATACCGATCTGGTTTATTCTTAATTATTAATGTGGCACCCTCGGGAAACTCTGACGAAAAAAGTTACAGTTACTTCGCCATAATTCAAAATAGTTGATAGTAATAATAATAATAATAATAATTATTATTATTATTATTATTATTATTATTATTATCGATCTGAACCTAGCAAAGAAGCATTACTTTAAGTAATAATGTTCTGCCTTATTATCAATATATTCCGGACACTGTTCTGGAGAACGATACACACCAGCAACTCTGGGACAGGTCAGTGATTACAGATGGACCTAGATCAGCAAACAGGCCAGACATCATTCTTATTGATAAAGTGCAGAAGAGAACCATTCTATTAGACATCACAGCCCCTAACTTACATAATATCCCATGCTGAGAAAATCACCAAGTGTATGCCTCAAGCTGAAGAGATCCGACAGATGTGGTGACAGGAATTTGTTACTGTATTGCCTGTCATAATAGACTCCACTGGGATCATACCGAAGACGCTGAGGGCCAACCTCCATAAACTGTGGCTCCACAATAATCATATCAGTACGCAGAAAGCAGTAATTTTAGAGATCTGCTCCAGAGTTCGTTCGTTCCTCAGCCTATCAACATAGAACTCCACTCATCTTGCAATAATTGCGGATTACAGTGTTATTGTAACCAATGGCATGGTAAACATATGAATAACAACAATAATAATAATAATAATAGAGAAGAAGACAAGGCAGCCTGGTTCAGTGAGATACAAGGGGAAATGCAGGAGATTGGAATCGCATGTGAAGACATCCAGGAGTATGACCAGAGAAAACTCTTCAACATCGGAGTTTCCAACCTAAACCGACGCTGAAAACTGGAAAGGCGTGGACAAACGAGTAAAAGAACAACACTGTCTGCGAATGAAGGAATACTGGACGAATTTTAAAGCTAAGAAGGAAACAGTTGAAATGACGTGGTCCTCAGTTGGCCGAAACGAAACAAGAAGAAGAATAACAAGGACGCAGTATTGTGGGAATTTATTACCGAAGAATTTACGTTAGGATATAATAAACCTTCTAGCATGAGCTGTCGTATTTAAATATTAATAATTACAAATTGGCCTCTGCAAAGGTTGGTCATGCAATCTTGAGAACTAAAGGCCAGCATTCAGAAACTGAACCACCGAGTGAAAGCAATTTCATTTGTATTTGAACATTTTTGTTTTTGACATAATTCACATGAAAAAAATTGAACTATAAAAATTCCGGTAACAATCTGGTAAACCTCCCCGTTTTAAGTTACGTTAAGCACAAGAAATTTGAAAGGTAATTTTAACAACAGTAAATTGCATAAAACTTAAGGTTGACAGAGTAATTAATTCTGATTGTATCGGTACCAGATACAAGTCGTAAAATAGTAAAAGTAACAGTGTGGAAGTAGATCAATCTACCCCTTTATTTACTGAATCAAGAACTTCAAAGTGTTAATCAGTCTTAGAGATTAGCACCATGTACCTCTGATGAACGTCTTTCACTTACGACAAAGTATGCGATTTGAATCTTGATAGATTCAGAGTTAGCGATAGGGAAGAAAGATAGGATATAAAATAAAGGAAAGCTATAGTATTGGATCTTATCTCACTGTATAGGGCAATAAGAACTAGAAATAACTGGTGTACCTGATATGTTGTCACTGCAGAACCAAACTGTACGGGTAGTTTTTAAAATCATGAGAGCATATGTCAATATAAACACGAGGAGCATAGTTTCAGCCTTGAAGTACCTTATTGTGAAGTCTCATGGGAATATACACACATTTGGCCGGATTGTTCTCATAAATCTACTTTTTTAATCAGTTTTTGCAAAATTTGAAACGTAGGCTAATAATATAACACACGAAGAACCCGGTGAATGACGACAAGTAAGGAAGGATTCCTCTAGGAAGGATTGTGCTGGAATTGTTCATGGAACATTTAACTAAATGCACTGTGTGGACTTACTCCTAACTCCCCCGATCACAGTCTCGTAAATTATCTATGGGATGATGGAGACAGATCCTGCTAATCTCGCATTCAACACTGATCTCCATCGGCTCGCTATCTACTGTCATCAGGAATATATCGAGCCATATTCCTGACGATGTGTATCAACGCCTAGTGGAATACCTGCCACACCGTGCCTGGGGACGTTGTCCATGACAACGGTGAACCAGTGAAGTAATAACAATCTAGTAGCAATTCAGAAATTATTCAGTGTATTTAAAACAGATACAATCTACCGCTTCTTAAGTTAAATACAACAAGTCATGATTTCTGATTTCTCTGTGTTTTTCAGAAGTTCTTTTGTTGTTGCTCCATTCTAGGGCTTGGACGTCGTGGTCATTTCAGCACCATGAAGATTGTTACATGGAAAATTGTTTTGATAGCTTGTGTTATTGTGGTGTCTGTGGTAGTCTGAAGTCCAAGCTTGGGGTTCGAAACCATGCTCTACCTATATGAGCGAGGCACGAGGTAGCACTTTAGCGGCCGGTCGTAATACTATATACTGTACATCAAAAAACACTGTACAGGTTATCTGACAAATCCTACGCACACCCAAGTACACGGGGCTAATAATCACTATGTACTGTACAAACCCCTAAATAAAACAACACACACAAGTCAATTGTTGATCACGGTATTAAACTTCTACTCTCCCCCTGTAAAAACTATCCTTCCTTGAGTACAATTATAAATTATCAATTGATAACTTCTCAGTCGGTCAATACGCGTTAGCCCATTACGATTGGGTGGGGTACAATTCCTGAAAAACATGATATGTATTAGCTATTATTCACTGATAATTATCCCATTATTTATCAGTGAATAATAAATAATAAATGAATCTTTTTTCAGGAATTGTTACTATATCATTACCGTCCCATAACCTGCAATTCCTTGTATCACACACTGCTCTTATTTTCAGACTGGCTGCGTGGCTCAACGGAAACGTTCTCGCCTACTGTACCTAAGGTTGCAGGATCAAATCTTGACGCAGTCGGTTGGCATTTGAGGGTGCGTAAATGCGAGGGAGGCGGGTCAGTAGATTTACTAGCACGTTAAAGATTCCCTTCGGAGCAAAATTACGGCACCCCGGCGTCTCTAAAACCGGCAGTAGTTAAAAGGGACGTAAAACCAATAACATTATTAGACTACTGTATTACTATTAATATTTTCACCATGTAGTTGGGTACAATTCACCATTTCATGCGCATTTGTTGCAAGATGGAGTTGAGTTATCTATATTGGTACGTTGAGGAACGAACGAACTATGGAGCAGGTCTCTAAAATAACTGATTTCTACATACTGGTATGCAGATTATAGCGGAGCCCCAGTTATCGAGGTTGGCCTTCAGCGACTTCGGTATGATCCCTGTGGATGAGATTATGATAGACAATGCAGTGACAAATTCCTGTCTCCACATCTGTTGGATCTCTTCAGCCAAAATCATGTATTTCGTCACTTTCGCAGCATAAAAGTGTTGGATATTATGCGAGTTAGGGACTGCGATGTCTATCAGAAGAGTTTTGTTTTGCACTTTATAAGAATAGGCTAATGTCTGTCCTGTTTGCTGACATAGGTCTGTCTGTGATCACTGACCTGTCCCACAGTAGGTTATTATTATTATTATTATTATTATTATTATTATTATTATTATTATTATTATTATTATTATTATTTTCTTCTTTCCTTATGCCCCTACAAAAGAAAATAACGTGAATTGTTTTGTCGGATGACACATTCACATACGGCTGTGAAGCGTGATCAATCATAAGGAAACTATAAAAAAGAAGAGCAGTGTGGGTTACAAGGTATAGCACGTTAAGGGGCGAAATATTTTACCCCTCCCCCCATTCCAATCGTGTTGACCGATTGAAGAGTTATTAATTGATAGATTATATAGGTAACACTGAAAAATTAGCTTCAAATTTCTGAATAATAATGTGTTTTGACATGAGGATCATTTTACCATCATTATGTGAGAAATCCTTCCTGATTTCTTACTGCAAGTGAAACACTTACGGAAAGCAGTGTGCTCTTGGTAGTTGAGCGGAACTTGTAACAAGCTATCAGGTACCAGCCTGGTACTGTGTAATAGCCGACTGTTCAGCCTTAGTAATGTAATTGCAAGATCCTCCATGGACGATCAGCTTCCTCATTATGAGATAACCATTCATCCTGTGGTTACGGGAAAGTGTTCCAAATAGTCTACATCACTTGATAAGGCGTGTCATGAATTTTCTCAAGGTGAAGGAAAGAAGGTAGACTTCTTCCGGTCGATGGCCACTACCATGACTAAGTGTGAAAGCGAGACGCATTCTTTAAACATTCGCTCCGGATCAATCGACCGTCTAATATATTTGTATAATTCTAATGACACAATCAGAGCCCTATCACTCCTCTACCGTTCGTACAATAGCCTCAAGAGTTGCAGCACTGCGATCAATTCTTGCAAAGTTTCTATCATTTGTGAACTGTATTCGAAGTACTGTAAATGAAAGTAGTTCCCGGTTTCAAATCATTGTCCCTTCAAGAGCACTTTGCTCACGAATGACTTTGTATGAGAATGAGAAGTCAGAGTGGGGACGAATATTTAATCCCAATGCTATCACTTTCACTAAAGTCCTGTGTTGTTAATGACTAGATCCAATTCTCACACTAGATGTTGGGATTTGGAGTGTACCTTGAGGTCTTTGAACCGAAACACACAGCAGGAGTTGGCCAGTCGTTCCAAGACAATAATTCAAGCAGCTGCAGTGCGATTGTATGACAAGTTAACAATCTAGCTAGATGTTGAAACACTGGGTCCTGTAATAACCCTTCAGTAAGAGAACACTAGATGAATGACCACTTCAAGCTTGCCTAACAGTACATCCGGGTGGAAATCTAACATAATTATTTTATTTTATCCAAAGTTTATTTCTATATTTTGGGGTGAGGTATATTCCCTGGACGAACCTTTCTCATGGCTCTGTATCTGTATCTGCTACTTCCATCACCACGTAAGTTTAACCCCTCATATACCCCCAAGAAAGTAGGCTATCTGGAGTTGAATTGGGAGGGGTTGATTACTTCGATAATCCTCACCTTAAAATACAATCGTCATCATCATTATGGCCCACTCTATTTACTTCAAACCAGAAGGGAGCATTCTCAATGGTCTATCAGAATACCAGATTTCAAACATTTTTAACCAACTCTGATGGGATGAAAAACTACAATTAATGAATGAATGAATTTATGTATTTATTTATTTATTTATTTATTTATTTATTTATTTAACCTTCGGTGGTAGCTACGCTAGATAACGCGCAGAGCTAGGCCATGGGACCAAGCTGTCTGCCGACTCAGTAGACGTGGGTTCAAGCACCACCGTCAGCCGTCCTTGAAATGGTTATCCGTGGTTTCCCATTTTCAACTCCAGACAAATTCTGGGGCCGTATCCTCTTGCAAGCCACGGCCGCTTCCCTCCATATTCTAGCCAAGTTCCATTCATATTCATTCATTTAATCTCCCCTCTCCTGAGCTGGCATCAGGAAGGACATCCTACCTTGAAAACCACCCTCCATATAGACTTTCATCGCATAGAATCCGCGATCCTATTGAAAACAGAAATAATATTTATTTATGTATTTATTTATTTATTTATTAGTTCTTAAACCCAATCCATTAAACTTTTAAGTCAGTAGTTTGTATTAAGAAGAGAATATAACGAATGCATTAAGATGTTGGAAATAATATTAATTGATCAGGATTGATGCCAGAATACGATCTACAGGGGAAATGCAAGTGTTATTGTACAATAATATTTTTGATATATTCTCTTACATGAAGATACTAAGATTCTTCTTATGGTATAATCCGAAGAGTAGTACAAATGTCGTTCGTTCTTTCCACTGCACATAATCAAGAAATTATTTTCTACTGAGATGAATGCGCTGTCTCTTACTTGAGGATTTTTGAAATTGTGGAGAAATGGGAGGGTTTTAAACGAGCCGAAGCGTTTGTGACCCGAGAATATTTCATTCACTCGCTCTGCTCATATAGGAGTTTAAATTCGGCCACGTTTAAAGTTATGCGTGCTTTGCTCCATCAGGAAGTAGATTGAAGCAGTTTGCTATCAGAATACTAATTTGTTACCAAAAGCTTTGCTCTCTATAAAATGAGAGGTCTGAAAGGCAACGTGACCAAAGATTCCTTTAAGATGCAAAGTAAACTTGTGGTGACTTGCCCTTCTCGGTTCTCACAATTACCGATCACAGAGACAACCTGCTACGTAACTTCATGTCTACACACTCTATCGAGTTCTGAAACAACAGAGCACTCTGATAGTCAAATGTGAATATTTTTCATCACACAGAATGAGGTTTGCATGACATAAATTCAAAACACTGCCTAAAGTTAGGTACTCATGACTTTTGATACTTTAATCGAAAGTAATAGCTTTGCTAAATTAAACTATCTAAAATACAGGTCAACCGGAAGTTACATGGAAACTTCCCTTGTCATATGAAGAAATGGGATTTGAGTGACCATCTCTACGAGTTGTTGCATAGTGCTGTCATATTTTCAACCAACCGAACTTCAGGCCGTTACTTAGTAATTCTTCTTTCGTTCCTTCAAACCAAATAATCACTTTGTAATACAGCCTGCCAATAATAAAACTGTAAATATTGTATCAAAAATCAGAAAATCCAAACAAAATATCTACCCTACGATAGCGAAGACCATGGACACAATGCCCTAATGCAGAGCCCAGTTATACGGCCATCCTTGGCGGCTGGATGATTCTCGATGAAAAAAAACCGCATCGTCAATCATTTTAATTTAAAGCTGAAAAAAACAATTGCCGGTACAGTAGTATCAGGAAAGACCGCGAAAAAATATACCAACGACCAGGAGACGCGCATGACCGAGAACTTACCAGAACAGGCATCGTAAAGTTTGAGACTTTCCGATATGCGAAAGGACAGCTGGTGCGAAAAGGTAAACATCGCTTTCATCACAGAGAACTAATGAAAATCGTACGTAAAAGTTAAAAACGCCATATTAGGAAACGTATCGTGGTTCCTAGTTGCTCGACTATCACATGATAAAAAAGTAATAAATGAAAAAGTTAATTAATTAATTAATTAATTAATTAATTAATAAAATGAATTAATAAAGAATAAATACAATAAACAAATTAATAAATTAATGAATAAATTAATCAATAAATTAATAAATAAATAAATTAATTAATACATAAATAATTAAATAAATGAAAAAATAGAAGAATAAATGAATAAATAAATAATAAGTAAATGTATAAATGAATGAATGAATGATAAAATAATAATGTTGTGTTTATTCCAGAGAGACTTGGCGAAGGATTTTCGAGTTGATGCTTTAGGTTACCCATGTGTCGTGGCCGAGATTAAATGATGATTTAAGAGGGGCAGATGATCTTGATATTTCTCCCTTAAATACAACAGTCGTTACGACGATGATGACGTCAACACTCATCTAGTCCCCAAGCTAGAAAATTAACCACAAAATATAAAAATCCCTCAACCCAGCTGGGAATCGAACCCAGGACCCTTTGAGCAAAGGTGAGCGTGCTAACCTCTTTAACTGCCACATAAAAGGAACAGTTTCTCGGTGCTGGGGCAGACAAGAGCGTGGTTTCACAATAGTACCTCGAGCCTGTGCCATGCTCATTACTGGACCGCAATCGCAAGCTAAATCAGGGATCATAACAGACATGTATGGTATATGTTTACTATGTAAGGCTGTTCTCATAAAAAGAAATGGTTCCTTCGTATTGTGTTCTGTGTGATAAGTATTGTGGTAGAGGCCACGGAGTTCGTAATCTAGAGCAAAGAGAAATGTCTTGCCTCACATGATTTCTTTTCCTAACGATCAATCAAACTTTATTTATTATTACAATCGAGTCCACCAAAAGTATAGCAGGCGTTTTTATCAATAAAATCAGTCTTATTTGAAGATATTTAATATAATTGAAGTGCATACATATCTGCTCTCTCCAGATTTAGATCTTAAGTTGCCATCATTCATTCTCTGTCGCTCGTATGGTTCTAGTCCATTGTTAACCAGCTCTCCTTTAAACTGTTCTTTCTCCTTTATACATCTTTGCCTTTCATTCACTTTCGCCAACCTAAAACTGACGAATTTAAAGTCTCAGGGTCAATATGGCATTCCGATGTAGCCACTAGGATTATTTATTCAAACATAGAAATGTATGCTTCATGAATGCCAATGTTTATGCAGTAGACTAATTTTATGGCACGTGTGCGCTTTATTTCTCATAAGTTTTATTAGCCTACTTTTCACATTTTGCAAAAATGAGGAAAAAGTAGACTTATGAGATCGGCCAAATGTGTGTCTGTCTGTATGTCTGTCTGTCTGTCTGTCTGTCTGTGTGTGTGTCCCCCCTATCAACTCCTAAACGGCTGGAGCAATCGAAACAAAATTTGGTAGGAGTAAAGACCTATATCTGAATATCTCACGGCCATATTTGAATATGATGTCAGTGCTACCAACTGCTGAAAAATCGCAATTGAAATTTGAGCTCCATGTTGGATATCTTGGAAGGTATGAATGGGAGCTATTTAAAAATTGGCACACGTATAGATAATAATATTGCAGTTTTATTTCCAGGTGGCCATACATGGTAGTGTTGCCAAAATGATTATAAGCCTGCTGATAGGTCCAATTTTAAATGCATATAACTTCTACACTATCAATTGGAATTCAACCAAACTTCGTATGTTGTATGTGTACATAACCAGATATGACTGAGCGTATTCTTAAGAACCACCAGGGTTGCCAACTGTTAATAAGTGCTCTTAATTTATTTTATCCAAATACCAATATATCAGAAAGTATGCAAGCCGACAGCTTTAAAGTATGCACACGTATAGTACCTGACATTCTATATTAATTTGGAGTAACTTATATACGTCAGTGCTACCAACATGATTATAAGCCTGCTGAGAGATCCAACTTTAAATACATGTAACTTCCATACTATCATTTGGATTTCAACCAAATTTCGTATGCGCTATGTGTACCATAACAGATATGACTATGCGTATTCTTAAGAGCAACCAGGGCGGCCAACTGTTGATATGTGCTGTCTCTATTTTTGTTACCCTAATATCAATATATCAGAAAGTATGCAAGCCAATAGCTCTAAACTTTGCACACGTATAGTACCTGGCATTCTAGATGAATTTGGAGTAACTAATATACGTCAGTGCTGCCAACATGATTCTAAGCCTTCTGATAGGTCCAATTTTAAAATGCATGTAACTTCTATACTAACTAATGGATATCATTCAAAATTGGCACAACAATAGATCATATTATTTCAGATTATTTCTGACCAATACATGCATGACATTGTTGCCAAAATGATTTTACGCACGCTGTTAGATCCAATGTTTAACTGCATGTAACGTCCATGCTATTCATTGGACTCCAACCAAATTTTGTATTCTGTACCTTAAGATATGGAACTAAGAATATATTCAGTCACCAGGGCAGCCAACTGTAGTGCTCTATTAGGCTCCATTATGCCAGGTATACAGTATTTCGAGCTAATTAGAAATTTCGATATTACCAACTTAATTTCGTCATTATTCTAGATAGATCCATATAGATTAATCATTGGCATGAATCTTAAATTTTAAGAAAAGTAGGCTATTTAGTTCGTCACGGAACTTCTTGTTTTTATATTGATGTTATATAACTAGGTTTGTAGTTGTTTTGTTGTTGTTGTTGTTGTTGTTGTTGTTGTTGTTGTTGTTGTTGTTGTTGTTGTTGTTGTTGTTGTTGATTCATTTAGACGATTTGCGACATAGTGGGCGTGTAACCCCGTGTACATTGGGTGTGTGTGTATGTGGGATCTATCTGATAACCTGTATTATTGTGATGGCCCTTTGAAGTGGTAGCCAGTGCTATCTAACATCCACCCATCTCATTTACGAAGAAGAACAGCTCTGAAAAACGTATGGTTGAAATTACGCAGTAATCCCCCAACTGCCAATACACCAGGACTGTAATTTGCAGAATAAGGTGAGATTGAAATCCAGAAATCCTCCATGGAAGCTGGGGGAGGAGCTAATTTCATCACATTTTGCTGCACGACAAGATTTGGAATGAAGAATGGGCTGCATCAAAACCTTACCATCTGAGTGGACATTATTGAAGAGGGTCAGCACAAATCACGGACGATGCTATTTCTGGATGTACAAGTGGGGTAAAACTCAAAGCCCATTCTGCGACTATGCCAATGTACCTCAGACCATTCAGCATGTTGCCCTCGAGTGTCCAAAGAGGAGATTTGAAGGAACTGTCCATGACATACACAGTGCCACTGATGATGTTGTCAACTGGCTAAATACTCTGGACATTGTACTGTAAAGTGTATGTTACAGTACCTACAACCTACTCTGTACATGTTGTATGTAGTTTGAACTTTTTGTTACCGGTTTATTTTAAATTATTTGCCGCAATGTATCCTCATTCGACATCACAAAGCCCCTAAGATTAATCAACAGCAATACCACATGAGAGCTAAAATTAGTTGGAAAATTTGTGGTCAAAATTGTTTTTCAAATCTTTGAAATTTTCATGACTTCTACCAAGGACTTTTCCCTTTTGCGTTGAGCGGCATAGTATTCCTGAATATTGTCTACTTCAAATAGTGGCCAGAAGCATCGTGGCTACCATTTCCGTATACACACTGTATGATTGGTGTGCAAAACAAAAATAGATGACTCAAATTCAACAAGAAATTGTATTTTGTTCCGTTTATATGCAATGAACCTCAAGGTTCGCAAGATGCTCACAAGAAGGTTGTTTGTTGGTCATTTATTTTAGGGGCTTGGGACATCTTGGTTATCAGCCCCGTGTAGTTGGGTGAGTTCTCTGGAGGGATTAATGAGTCAATCTTCTGGAGAAATTATTACTAATTGCTCTCTTCATATTTATCAGTACAAAAATAGGAAAATAGAACCCATTTTAAACGTTGCGTTCAAGGAGAATTATGAAGACTAGACGGTTATATAGAGTACCGTAACGAATGTAGGGGTACTGTTACGAGTGGTGGAGGAGAGACGTTTATGGCACGTGCCCATGAGGAGAACAGGTAGGTTAGTAGTGCACACACTAAGACACCCAGGTATAGCGAACTTAAATAAGGAAGGGAGGGTTAAGGACAAGAACTGTATGGGTAGGTCAAGGTTTGAATATGTAAAAACAGATGTTCTTGGATGTAGGGTGTGGTAGTTACGTAGAGATGAAATAACTAGCTCAGGACGGAGAGGCATGGAGAGCTGAATCAAAACAAGTCTAAAGTCTGTTCGCCGAGTCGAGATAGGGGAAGTAAACACAGTTGTACACGTGATTGCAGGGCTGCCTACAAGGGGTCGTTTATGTATTTAATTAATTATTTAATTAATTAATAAGTTCTTAATTGCTTATGACAGGCAACAGTATACATCGCAGCACAGCACTAAGTGCGGCAAGTCTTGTTTTTCTAGGGCTACGGCATGACTAATGATCTCGGAGCTTCTTGGCTACCCCTGTCCGGCAGAGCCGATGACGTAAACTGGGCGTGTTTCCCTGTCCAGGTAGCCAGGCGCACTGTCTCGACTCGGTGAATAGACTTTAGAGACTAAACCTCAAAAACACATCCACTTTAGTTTATTGACGGTCTACCAGATTATATATTGTCGCTGAAATTGCAATACCGCGTACCTGACAGTGTTCTTCTTTTCCATTATTTTCCTTATGATTGGCCGTGCCTCCCAGGCGTATGTGGATGTGCTGTCCAATAGAACAATTCACGTTAGGTTCTTTTTCCTCTGTGTGGGAATACAGAAAAACGAGCTTTAAACTCATTGTGTTGTAGAAAAGTATATTTCCGTGTAGTTATGCATTTCTACAGTAGGCCTACAGTATATTTAAGGGTTATTTTGGGTCATTTTGTTTAGTTTTACACACAGGAAAATGAACCTAACGTGAATTTTTCTGTTGGACAGCACATCCACATACGCCTGGGAGGCGTGACCAATCAATCATAAGGGAAATAATTGAAAAGAAGAGCTTTGTTAGATACGAGGTATTGCAAGTTCTGTGACGATATGTACCTAGTATTATTAATCTATTTATCGTATGGCTTTTAGTGCCGGGAGTGTCCGAGGACACGTTCGGCTCGCCTGAGTCTGTAGCTGCTTCCAGCGGACACCCTTAGGATAAGCTACAAGTTCCGTTCATTTTCAAGTAGTTCCAACTTTCGCTACCAGATATCAATGATACCTAGTGGTGAACGTTGGAACTTTTGATAGAGCGTTCCGACGAAATTTAACCTAACAATTTAGCTTCACACAAGTTTAGTCTGTGGAAGGATCTTTTACATGCCATAAATCTATGACATGGGACTGCCGGCTTTACATCCCCTCCAAAGGAAGGCATACTGAAGGATTTTAACGCTCTTAAAAATCCGACGAATTCGGCCGGGTTTGAACCCGCTATCTTGTGCACTGCAATTCAGCATGCTACCAACTACGCCACCGAAGCCGCAATATACCTAGTATGTTTGTGATTATATTTACCTTTCAGTGACTATGAATGAGAATATGCCTCAACAACTCATACAAGATCAAGATGATGATGATGATGATGATGATGATGATGAGGTTGTTCTAAGGGTCATCAGCCTCTAGCTCAAGATAACACATCAGTGTTTGAGTGTAGTGACTGAGAGGACAATATCTCGAGACAGAAGTATTGGAGGTAATCGCAGAAAGGCGCCGCATAGTCTGATGCTAAAGCACACCAAACCCAGTCATAAATGCGGAATGTTTCTGTTTTCACGGAACTTGCGACGTCTGAGCAGATCATAAAATAAACAATTTGCCGAGGAAAATAAAATTCATCGTAAAACTGTTGAGATACATTGTTTCACTTTCCACAAGGAAGTTTGATCATCAGTTACCACTATCTCACATATTTCGCCATTTAATTACCTCAATGTTATAGCAGCAATTTGCTTACAACTTTTATCTATAGAATTGCGAACAAACGGCGCGGTGAGCGATGGTGCTAGGGCCGCGGAGTGAGCAAGATGAAGAATGTCGCGAGGCGGAAGAGCGAAAGGGAAAGGGAGGCGTTGGCAGGGAGGGAGGGGCGTACCCTCCTGGTCCTTACCTCTGCCGCCACAGTTTTAATTGCACACTCGGCTTGAGCGATCACAGAGCGTGGTCCGATCTGCTGGACCAGTACGGCCACCTGAACTAGAGGCGTCACCATATCAGTGTAAGCTTCTATCATCATTTCTATCTATTCAGTGTTTTCAGTGTGTTACTTTACTTCGGGATCTTGTGAAATAATCTGGCCTATGTGCGTAACATTTAACTGTGTGAAACTTACGAGTGCTGGATAATTTTAATTTGGATTTTGCACATGACAGAGCAAATTTAGTGCACCCACAATTTATTATAATGTGTTACCTGTAAACTAATACCCGAAATTATCTTATTTCCTTTCAATATTTAAATAATTGCACAACTTGATCATGATTTTGTAATACATATTTTAGCTTCTCTTCAGAGACAAATATAATTCTACTACGTTTAAAATTTTGGGGATAAAATATTTAAATATGTTTCTTTCGTGTCACATGTGACTCTGAGTAACATATTTATTCTTCCCCTGTGTGTTTTTAAAATCGTGTGGATTTAAGGTAACAACAGTGAGTTAATCGCATATCCTATTCTTATTTAGATTTTTATTTAATTGTGATGAAAACAATTCTGTGCAGGATTTCTACAGCAGATATTATTACATTTTAAATCATTCAATTGGCGTCACTCCTAAACGAAAGTTGCCAGCAAGGTATCAATAATAAACATAAAACCAAATATACAAAATTTTGAAAATTATACTTAGCCTACATTTGGGAAACAAAATGAGTGATGCCAAATTTTGTAAGCTAGTATTAATTGTTAAAGAGGAAATCATGTGAACACATTTCACTAGTGTTTTAGGGTGACTGTAACATTTCTTATTTGTGGTTCTCGTTAAGGGAGAGGGCTTAAGATTGTATTATTGTCTGTTTGTAACATAATTTTCATGATACTTTCTATCTCATTACATTATGATTGCTGAGTAACTGAAGCAGGTATTTTACACCAAGATATATCGAATTGCTTTATGATTACTCTCTTGTAACGAATAGAACTACCTAATATTCATTGTCAAATGTTCAAAGTCATCTTCGTATAAATTGTATCTTTTTGATATTGGAGAAAGCCTGGAACACCACACCACACTTTTATGTTCGCTTCATATACTATCATTGATATCTTTCACGATCCTAAAAGGTAAATGACTCGGCTTAACGTGAAAAGTTTGAAGAATTATTCGGTTGGTATTTTAATGAAACTACTTTCCTTGATTTCCAAGTCAAGTCACCATCTCCCGTTAAGTCGGCATATTGTGGGCATCAAATCTTATAATGCGTGCGTAATGTTTATTGAACTTCCGTTTACTCATGTTACTGTATATTTTCACATTAAAAATCAATTTAATTCTGAATAAGTATGTAGTCCCTATTAGGCAACGACGTATCGCATTATAATTATTTTGCACTTTCTCTCTCTGTTTTAGAAGGGATTATCATAAGAATTCCCTTAATCATTGAATAAATTACAATTGAATAACATTTTTGACATGAGAATACTTTTAACTTTCATAATATAAGTTGAGATGTATTACAGTCATTTAGGTATAATTTTAATTATATATTGCACGTCTCTTGGTTGGTCGAAATATCTGAGAAGTGTTCTAATTTCCGGATGATGAGCGGCTTGTTACGTTGTCATACGCTTCCAGGTAGGATTTAGAATCCTCTTAGACTCTAAATGTTTTCATAACTTACGGGGACACATACAGTTTATGGAGCCAAATCAATTACGATTATGACTGTACCTGTCATAGATCTTGTACAACAATTATATACGTTTCCAAGGAAGAACACACACACATCTTGCTATTATAAGCAAAGATTAATTTTTTCAAAATTCGAATCGTAACCATTTTTATCCATTTTTCAAAATGTGATCCTTGCTTTGTGCTGATCTTCATCGTTTCCCTCATATCTCATATGTTTGTATGAGTTTATGGACTTTTCATTTTTTAATGTAGGTGCAAAATATTCAGCTACAAAATGAATCTCTCAAATTTCCACATTATTAATTAATTAAGCATTTTATTCCATTTTTATTCTGAGCAAACTCAAGAATATATTTTAACGTTTTCTAGAAAGACTAATTAAAGCCGAAAAGGTTTGAGTGAGTTTAATTTGGTAGCTGATTTAGCACGCACTTTAAAAAGAAGAGAAATACAAACATTCCTATAAACATGAGAGATATGGGAGAAACGGTGAAAAATTTGAAAACTGGATAAAGATAGTTAGGATTTTAATTTTGAAAATTTAGAACTTTGCTTCTAATATCAAGATGTGAGTGTTTCCTTGGAAATGTGTATAATTGTTGTACTAGATTTATGACAGGTAAAGTTATAATATTAATATCGTTATTGTTTTGGCTCCTTAAGCTGTAAGTTCCCCATTAAAATAGTATCCGGTTACTCCATATCCCTTTCGTTTTAACCCTCTATATAGGGCAGACTATTTTTTCTAATTTATATTTCGATTCTTTTTATTTAAATTTTCATTTCAGCTCTAATTTTTATTTAAATTTTCATTTCAGCTCTAATTTTTATTTTATTTATTATAATTTTAATTTTGATTCAATATTATTAATTTTATTCAAATAAATTTTAAAAATTTTCTTTATGTAATTTATTATTTTTAATTTTATGATTTTATATTTTTTTCTATTTTTATCTGAATTTCATTTTAATTTTTAGTGTGTTTTATTTTGATTTATAAATTTATGTTTTGTTTTATTGTTTAATTTTAATACAGTAGGTTTCGTTATATTTACTAGTTGTAAATAGTTCAAGGAGACAGATATAATGTTTGCCTTTCAGAAATATTACATCTACAGTACAAGAAATTTTGCTGTAATTAGGCTGAAAGTTTCAACTATTAGCACCTTTCATAATAGTAGGTGGTTAATATATAGGCCACTATCCTATAAAGGATTAAATCCCGGATGAAAATTCATTGTACATTGTATTGTTACCACTATAGCGTAGTGTTGATTGTCGTTTGTTAGTTGCATCAATAACAAGTGCGATGCCTCCTTAACTAGTAACTTGTGTAATGTTAGACACATCCAACTACAATCATACCAGATGGATGGAACTCACAACGAATGCCATACAAGATGTGTGCCAGGTTCGGTATGGTGAGGTTTGGAATACTAACTAGACTGGCTGTACGTCAGAAATAATTATACTATTGAATTAGATGGCTGTTCTTCTGGTGAATGATACAGCGCCATCGAGTTAGTCTTTTGTGATGAATTGAAGGATATTTATTGACAGAAATCGAGAAAATAACAAGTGTTTACCTTAGTCAGCGAATGAGCTACTGTCGATCAAAGTATTATGTGCACTCGAGTTTGAAGGTTGTTTGTGAAGTAACTAATAGACGTACATGAAATCCAATAACATCATCATTTTTGTCGTTTTATTTTACGTTAGGTCATGTAGGTTTGGAATTTTTAATTTATATTTTAATATTTTTTATCGCAGTTGGAACTCAAAAAGTGCACGTTTTTAAGCGTGTTTCAACCATTCGTCACACTTACGAATTATTATCTCAAAAACCCGTCATCAGATCGAATCCAAATTTTAACACAATATACATTGAAATGTTGTATAACTGGTTTATTAATTTCAAAATTTTGTGTGTCCAAGAAACAAAGTTGTTATCATTTTTGTAAGGTAACTTTTTCTCGGCTCGAGGTGGTTGGAAAATGTAGTTCTTGGTTGCATTGTAATCCTTATACATCGAAAAGTTATGCTGTATGACTGTGAAATACGTAAATTTATTCACTTATTTTATATCGGTTTGTATTTCTACGGGGAAATAACGCATGTTTCATCTGCTAGCCGCTCTGGCAAAAGCTGTACAGCGTTGCCGTAATGGTGGCCACACGCATCATGGCGCGTCTCGCTCGGAAGTGATGGGCTCCATCTCAGCAACTCTGTACAGCGTTTGCCGGAGCGGCTAGCAGGTAAACATGTGTTACTTCCCCGTAGAAATACAAACCGATATAAAATAAGTGAATTAATTTACGTATTTCACAGTCATACAGCATAATTTTTTGATGTATACCGATTACAACGCAACCAAGAACTACATTTTCCAACCACCCCGAGCCGAGAAAAAGTTACCTTACAACAATGATAACAACTTTGTTTCTTGGACACACACAATTGTGAAATTAATAAACCAGTTATACAACATTCCAATGTATATTGTGTTAAAATTTGGATTCTATCTGATGACGGGCTTTTGAGATAATAATTCTTAAATGTGATGCATGGTTGAAACACGCTTAAAACGTGCACTTTTTGTGTTCCAACTGCGATAAAAAATATTAAAATATAAATTAAAAAATCCAAACCTACATGAACTAACGTAGAATAGAACGACGAAAATGTTGATGGTATTGGATTTTATGTAGGTCTATTGGTTACTTAACAAACAACCTTCAAACTCGAGTACACATAATACTTTGGTCGACAGTAGGCTGATTGCTCGACTTACCTAGTCCGTCTGTCGTGCACCACGCTGTGCTGGCGACGAGCAGCCCCCCAACCGTTATTTAAAATGATAACTGTTACTCTTGTTGCCAATAAATATTCTGTAATTATATTACAAGAAACTAAACTGAGATCGCACCATCCATGGTCAAATGAAATTAAACTTTGAACAATATTGTATGTGTAATAGCAAACACAAAAAAATAATTTCAGTTTAAACTACGCATTCCTTACCGTAGCAGATAAGCAGACTTTGTTTGGGTTGACTCTGACTACAAATCAAAGCAACTCAATTTAAAGTATCTTCATAAAGACGGGACAAAAAACGACTAACGGCTCTTACGAGAGACGGTATCCTCTCACATATTAAAAAGAAATTGAGATAGGATAACGCTAGATGTCGGATGAAACTAATTGGCTACGTACTGGATTCAACTTGCTGACAGAAAATACATCACTCAGCGTTTTGTAATAAACTGTCCTTTTTACTCCTCCCTTGCATCAGTTCGTCTTAATCACTTTCCTCGAGAGTATTGTACTAAAAACTGTTGCTTGCTCACATAGAAAGCTCCTGAAGCTATTGAAAGCAATAAATGTACTGCCATACTTCCCTCAACAAGCGTTACGGTTTGCTCATTCATTCTCTTCTGCACATAAGTGCATAATTATTCTATCGAGCTATTAAGCTAGGCTACAATAATGAAGCGTGACCTCTAGGGAAGCTTGGGACATTTCTTTCTTAAGTGACCTCCGCGTTATGATGAGGATCAAATGAATTACGAAGAAAGACACCCAGTCATCTTACGAGGAAATTAATTATTGGAGAACCCTACTCACTACACCCCCTTCGTCCGTATTATAGTGGCTGGCTTTATTAGCTGTCACCCCTGTAGTCCTTGTTCCATTCCCAGATCTGCTAAGAAATTTAATTCTGGTGTGAGGTCTGGAACGAGGTACGCTCTCACTCAGCTTCGTGAGCAAAACTGAGATGTGTAAATTTATACATTTATTTATTTACTTATTTATTTATTTATTCTCAAATCAACCATGGCGTTTATTCACTTATCGCTTGATCCAGATGGTTTTGATCAGGTCTCTGTTTCGAAGACGGCATTCGTCCGACTATTTCACACCAGTCGCCCTTTTCTCACCTTGGAGCGTTGCATCAGTAACGATTATTATTGTTATTATTATAATTATTAATATTATTATAATAATATTATAATTAACTATCATTTAAGAAGATGGAGTTTTCAGCGTGCCATCTTAGTCATATTATGTTTTTGTCATTTTCTTTTGGCACTTTCTTCTATTCCTTCAATATATTATTCTTTCACCCTCTCTGATATCAAATTTTTCTTATAGAACTTTATGTTGACTTTCAGTCTAGTTACGAAAATGAAATTCAAAGTAATTCAATATTTATGCTTGATCCTTCCCCAGGGTAACTTCGTGAACTGATGATTTTTTTCCTTTGTTTCAGCTGGAATGTCCCCATAGTAGCTGTGTAGTACACTACAATGCGCTGTGTGGGTTGCGTGTGTCTCGTGGCCGGGGCACTACTGGCTGTGGCGGCAGGTGAGTCATTTGTTGATATCAATGGCATTAATTACCTCAGTGATTGTCAAATAGATTAATAATTACACTGTATTTCTAGACTTTATTATTCCCGATCATTCAAGACCGTGGATGAGGTGAATTGCGTTTCTATGTGGCGGGGTGTATCTCCGGATGGACGCCCTTACAGATAACAACCTCACCAGAAGAGATAGGCTTAATGACAAAGGAAATGAATGAACAAGAACGAGACTGGGCTATGTGTTCGAAGAAGTTCCTGGTCACACACATTCTTGTTTTTTTTTTTTTTTTTTTTTTTATTAAGAACATACGGAAGAAACATCTCATGTTCAGCTCTGAAGAGACATAGCATACCGTATTACATTATTCAAATGATACCAGCCGCGGTGGCAGAGAGCGCAAACGCGCTACTTCGTGTCTAGCTGGCATCAGGAGAGCGTGGGTTCCAATACCACATCGATCGTCCTGAAAATGGTTTTCGTAGTTCCCCATTTTCACTGCCAGGTAAATGCCGGGACGGTTCATTTCAATAGGTCCACTGCCGATTTCCTTTCGTAATCCCTTCTCTTCGCTGACCCGTCCTGAAAAGAAAAAATACATGGTCATTGGCTGCATTAATACAATTATTATTTTTCAGATGAATAAAGGTTAGAATTAATTTTGATTCACTAATTAGTTCCAGTTTCTCTCGTAGATTGCAGTTTAATAGGGACGCCTAAATTGAGAAGTAGATCGAAGATTGAAGTAATAGAAGCCATGTTTCAGTGTTGCTTAGTTCTATTGACGAAAGCTTTTCAGTCGGTCAACACAAATGTTACCCAATAAAATTAGGTGGGGAAACAAGTATTTAAACACCCTAACCTGAAAGAAATATTACATAAGATATTTACCACTAAAAGTTTAAACTTTCGTAAACTAAATATTGTATATTTGTGCATAAGTGTAATACATAAACATCGAACATTATCTAAGCCTAAGTGAATTAGATCTGATGATGATCGCTTAATGATCGAAACATGTAATCCACTTAAGTACGCCTTCCCTCATTTTGTACATAAAAACGTGTTATATAGTCATAAATATATTATTATATTTCTTTCAGGTTAGGGTGTTTACAGTAAATACAATTGGGCACAACTTGTGTTGACCCACTGGAAAGCTTCCTTTAATGTAAAATAGATCCCCTATATTAGATTAGCTCCTCTCTAAGGCGAACTATACACCAGGAAGCTCAGGCCTTACAATTGGTCGTAGCATTATACTGTAGGTGTAAAGTGGTACTTATAATGTGGCGAATGTTGTTGTTGATTCATTTAAGAGCTTTGTGATATCGTGGTCATGTAGCCCCGAGTACGTTGCGTTAGTGTCTGGGGAACCTGTCTGATAATCCATGTCATTGTGATGGCTGTAGTAGTGTGTGTGCTTGTAAGTCAGCTGATTATTGGGAACGAGGCGGCCATGGACTTAAGTTAGGAACCACCCCAGCATACGCCTGGAGTCGAAGTGAGAAACCACGGAAAATCCCCTCCAGGATAGTGAGGTGGGAATCTTTGAACCTACCACTTCTACGTTCCAAACCGCAGACCAGAATTAAATGTATTTAGGACCTTTAAATCCGGAGTCTCCAACACCACAGAGGGCGAATGGTGAATGTTAAAAATACATTCCACTTGCGAGCTGAGACACCAGTCTGAGTAGTTGGTCACACATTCCTGCAATCAGTAAGCAGACTGGGTTGGTGAAGAATGTTTCTTGCGAGTTCATGCCAATTACAACAAGTTAATTAACTCTTTATCTTTTGTATACTTGTTTGTACTGCTTCGTCCAAGAGCTACCTTTCTAGTAGAATACTCATGTATATTAAAATGGTGAAATATGCTTCCACTTTCACACCGAATGAATATTTATGGTCGCCAAGCTCTGTACATATTCTCGCATGCGTGCCTAAACACTCGTGCCACATTGTGTGGTCTAGTAGTAGTACAATCAACACCAAACACTGGTTATCCCTCAGATTGAACGCAATAACAAACAAGTGTTAACGATGCCCTTAGCCTCTGAATGAAACCACAACTTAACACAGCTAGCTAAATGGATCTCCGGGGTGACAGCAAAGAATGCTAGTCGCTACACCACGAATTGGTTGAACTCATTAATCTCACGAGTATGATGATAGCCTGTTCCAATGTCTTGCACTATAACACATTCGATTATGAAGGAATATTGAACTATCTCGAAAAAATATTAAACGGTTAGATTCTTTCCGATACCAACACTAAAATTATTTCGACACATTAACCGTCCAACCACTCAGGAGCAAGTTCGCCTCATTGCGTAGTGGCTAGCATTCTTGGCTGTCACCGTGGAGAACCGGGTTCAATTCTCGCCTCTGCCTAGAATGTAATTCTGGTCTGAGGGCTGGAACAGGGTACACTCAACCTCAGGAGGCAAAACTGAGAAGAGGCGGGTTTGATCCTATCTCAGCCATCCTGGAAGAGGTTTTCCGTGGTTTCCCACTTCTACTCCAGACAAATGCCGGGACGGTACCTAACTTAAGACTACGACCGCTTCATATCCAAATTCTACCTCAAATACAAATACACACTCTAGTACAGACATCATAGTGACACAGGTTGTCAGTCAAATTCTACACACATGAAATGAAAATCCACAGCCTGCTTCCAGTCTCCGACCGGGTCAGGAATGGAATGAATGAAGCCCCCATCTAGCGGCGAGGATATGAACTGTGCCGGCTGCTGAGGCCTGACGCACTCCTCTGGGGCAATGATTAAATGAATGACAGATGAAATGAAATGATAGTGGAGAGTGTTGCTGGAATGAAATACACCCAAGAATACGGGGTACAGTTCACGCCACGGTTTTTGGACGGTGAGCCCCGATTGCGCAGTCGTACACAGGACAAGTGGTGAACCTCAGACATGTGCAATCGATACGAGAGTTGCTTTCCGCACAACTGAAAATTCACTTATCAAATACACATGCATGAGGTTCACCACTTGTCCTGTGTACGACTGCGCAATTGGGACTCACCGTCCAAAAACCGTGGCGTGAACTGCACATGACTGAGATGACGCATAGCCCTAAAAGAATCAACATGAACACTCAGGAGCAACGGAGCGCAGAATGGCCCATGTTATATTATGATGTTAGCTACTAGTCGGGTCGTTTAATCGGCGAAAGACTGCTAATGTGATGTGTAAAATGCTACGTTAGCTCTGCAGTCAACGACCCATGAAGTCGCTCGTAACACCTCAAGTAGGTCAGGGGTTACATTATAGCCCGGGGTTCGCGTCCTTGCTCTGCTTGCACTAATATTGTTTTCGTGATTCCCGTTTCTTTTGGAGGTAACAGGGTCGTAAATTACTAATGTTTTACTGGTGTCAGCTTATGCTCTAAGTCAGCGTACCCCAAGCAGCATGGCTATTTAAGGTATGATTTATGTCATACCATTAGTAAGTTGTACTTTGCATAACTATGATGTACTGCAGATACTGTAACTTAGCCTACAAGGGAGCGGTACGAGGTTTGGACATCGAATTTTGGAAACTAGAATTACATACACAGGTGGTCAAATTATTATGGCAAAGCTAAATATAAAATTGTTATTTGTAGCTATTCAGTCGGTCAACAGGATATTGCCCAATGAACGGGTGGGGTACAAGATATGAGGAGGTGTTCAAATGAAAAGGTATGAAACGATACTGTGGTTACAATGTATTCGTTATTCAAAAGTAATCCCTTGAGACGAGCCATTAACAGTGACGTGTATTGTGCAACACTCCGTAGCCTACGCAAGTCCATCAATACCAAACGGCCTGGACTGCTCGCGTAGGGTGTGATTCTGCTCCATGATAACGCTCGTCCACACGTCTCTAACGTCACACAAGGTGTGTTGGCCACGTTCAAGTGGGAGCAACTTGAGCATCTGCCCTACTCCCCGGACTTGTCACCCTGCGACTTCCATCTGTTTGGTCCGTTATAAAAACATATCAAGGGAAAACATTTCCAATCAGACGACGAACTAAAGGACATCGTACAGGATTGGCTCCTGTCGCAACCACAGACTTCTGGGAACAGGGAATTCTGCGGCTAGTGAAGCAATGGGACACCTGTGCACAGGCCTGTGGTGATTACTTTTGAATAACGAACAAATTGCACCCACAGTAGCCTATCGTTACGTACCTTTTCATTTGAACACCCCCCGTATAAATATGTAAATACCCTCCGGAAAAAAATCACAAATATTAGCTAATTATCACAATAGAATGGGGCAATTTAGGATAATTGTGATAATTAACTAATACATGTATTTTTTCCAGGAGGGTATTTACATATTTATATCTTGTACCCCGCTGAAGAGCTACAAATAACCATGTTGTATATGCAACACTGAAAGAACGGCTTTAAATCTCTACAAGCTACAGTAAATATAACCAAATTCTGATTTTGTTAATTGGTTCTCAGAATCTTCAACAATATATAGATATCGTGTACCTTAATGAAGAGTAAGTGTTTTGTTGAATCCTAACTAGATCAGTCTTGGCCGCCAATTGAGCTAACGCGGCTGGAGATTAATTAAATTACTGATTTCAAGTCGATGATTTTCTGTTAAATAATTCGTTTTATTTGAGATATCCGTATGCCAATCACTACTCGTAACAAAAGAATAAACGACAACAGATTTAATTTTAGGATAGGGTAAATTCCGAGTAGATTCAGTAAATGAGTGACAGCGCGCGTATCGTTGCAACAAATTCCCGCATGCGTTCATAAACCATTCATACGATTGCGATGAAACTTTAATGAGTTATTGTGTACACTCCCATTAAGGTTTCTGACTTAGTAAATCCATTTCACAGTTGGTAGCGCACGAGTAGATTCAACAAATGGGTGACGGCGTGCGAATCGTTTAAACAAAGTCCCGTATGCGTTCATATACCATTCATCTGATTGCGATGAAACTTCGGTGAGTTGTTGCACTCCTGCGAAGGTTTCTGACTTAGTAAATCGATTTTACAATAGGTAGTGAACGAGTAGATTCAACAAATGAGTCACGGCGCGCGAATCGTTTTTACAAAGTCCTATATGCGTTCTATACCATTCATCCGATTACTATGAAACTGTGGTGAGTTGTTGTGTACACTCCTGCGGTTGTTTCTGACTTAGGAATTCCATTTTGGAACAGGTAGCGCTCAAGCAGTTTCAACTAATGGGTCACGGCGCGCGAATCGTTTAAACAAAGTACCGTATGCGTTAATATAACATTCATCTGATTGCTATGAAACTTTGGTGAGTTGTTGCACTCCTGCGAAGGTTTCTGACTTAGTAAATCGATTTTACAATAGGTAGTGCACGATTAGATTCAACAAATGAGTCACGGCGCGCGAATCGTTTTTACAAAGTCCTTTATGCGTTCATATACCACTCATCCGATTACTATGGAACTTTGGTGAGTTGTTGTGTACACTCCTGCGGTTGTTTCTAACTTAGGAATTCCATTTTGTAACAGGTAGCGCACAAGAAGTTTCAACTAATGGGTGACAGCGCGCGAATCGTTTAAACAAAGTCCCGTATGCGTTCATATACCATTCATCTGATTGCGATGAAACTTTGGTGAGTTGTTGCACTCCTGCGAAGGTTTCTGACTTAGTAAATCGATTTTACAATAGGTAGTGCACGAGTAGATTCAACAAATGAGTCACGACGTGCGAATCGTTTTTACAAAGTCCTATATGCGTGCATATACCATTCATCCGATTACTATGGAACATTGGTGAGTTGTTGTGTACACCCCTGCGGTTGTTTCTGACTTAGGAATTCCATTTTGCAACAGGTAGCGCACAAGCAGTTTCAACTAATGGGTGACGGCGCGCGAATCGTTTAAACAAAGTCCAGTATGCATTCATATACCATTCATCCGATTGCGATGAAACTTTGATGAGTTGTTGAGCACGCTTCAACGAATGTTTGAGGGATAGTAAATCCATTTCACAATAGTTTATTGGCAGTTGACGTAAAAAGAAGAAATGTTGTGTATCCAAAAGCACTTCACAAAGTTACCACGCCAAAACTTTCTTTGATTGGCAATGCAACGCATGCCGGGTACAGTTAGTATAAATCTCTACTCAGTATAAAACGAAGTCCCCGATTCTTGGATGTTACGTGTAAACTCGAGAACCACTGGATGGATTTTGATGCGGTTTTCACCATTCTGTAGAGGATATCTCGAGGATGATTTCTTTTGAAAATAATTTATTTATGATCAAAGGAAGCCGAGCAGTAACGATTTCAGTGGAAAAGTCGAAAAAAAAACTGGCGTCTGAGCGCTTTGTGAGCTTACGCTGGGCAAACCGTTAAAAATATCTAAATACTATGAGTGTACGATGTGTTCAGCATGAAAAGTTCTAAAAAAAAAGTCCGCGAGAGCATATGTCTATCTTCAATTACGTTTTAATTTCTTCACACCATGTCCATTCAAGCCCAATTAAGGCGATATAATAAAAGACACCCCAACCTTCTATAACATACTGTAATACCTTTCGGGTCGGAAGAGTACAAGAATTGACCAAGGGAGGTGAACATTGAAAGAGAGTAGGTTGACACAAGTCAGTGGAAGCAATGCCTGGCTCGTCCCTGGTCCCATGAGGGCCTTCCACGTCCTAATAGTATTGAGACCCTGGAGGAATTATAGAATCTGTATTATATTTTCAACTTCTCAATACATTAAGAGTCCGGCTCCGTGGCTAAATGGTTAGCACGCTAGGCTTTGGCCCGAAGTGCTCCGGGTTCGATTCCCATGCCTCGGGGACTGGGTGTATGTGACGTCTTCATCATCCCTTCATCCTCATCACGACGCGCAAGTCGCCCATGGGCGTCAACTAGAAAGATCTGCACTCAACCTCTACGGAGACCACACGATTATTCATTCAATACATTTAGAAATCGATTGTAGTGAATGTTTTCTCGTTTCGAGATCGTTTAATTGCTTAACCCCGTGGTATAGCAGATGGCAGCCGACATTAGAGGGGCAGTAAACTACAATTATATAGCAAGAGGGTATTACAGTAATTGTGGGTGCTAGCCAAGTGCACATGGGGAATTCCACGACTCTGACCCCACAAGCGTAGCGCCACTCCTTCTGCGAGAGGTCACCTTTTTGCCTTACTTGCCTCGTATCGCAAATTTCTCTCATATTGGATGGAGGCTACTTACAAGATATGACCATCTCACTGCGTAGTGTCTAGTATCCTTAGCTGTCACCAGGGAGGCTCGGGTTCGATTCGCGACTATGCCAAAAAATGTAATTCTTGTCCGAGGGCTAGAACGGGGTACATTATGCCTCATGAGGCAAAACTGAGAAGAGGTGGGTTTGATTCCTACCTCTGCCACCCTGGAAGTGGTTTCCCACTTCTAGTCCAGACAAATGCCAGGATGGTTCCTAACTTAAGGCCATGGCCGCCTCCTTCCCAATACTCATCTGAATTACAAATAAACACACTGATACAGCCATCACAATAACACAGGTTATCAGAAAAATTCTACACTCACCCACGTACATGGGGCTAAATGACCACGATTTTGCAAAGCCCCTAAATTAATCAACAAAAAAACTTACAAGATAATATTCCAAATGTCAGTCTCCTGAACATGCCCTAAACTTTGCGCAAAATGTCAGCCAGTTCGCAGGAAAAGCATCATTAGGCTTCAAATCAATTAGACAATACCTACAGAAGGGCCACTTCGTAGTGTTGGCTGTTACCCCTAATGTCTGAGTTTTATTTTAGAATAATACAAAAAATGTATGTCTGAAAGCTGAAATGGGGCACACTCAGTCTCCTGAGGCAGAACTGACACAACTGGGTTTGATTCCCATCTCAGTCATCCTAAAAGTGTCTTTCCGTGGTTTCCCGCGTCTGTTCCACGTAAATGTCGGAATGGTTCCTAACTTTAAACTACTGCCGCCTAAAATACGAATACACACATTACCACACCTATCACAATGACTCAAGTTATCAAGCATATTCAACACAAACCGAAGTACATGGGGTCACAAGACCACGATGTTGCAAAGAATCAACATCAGCAACTTACCTGATATACGATTTCCATACTTGTTTTAATTGTCTTCACAAGAACACCGTAGTGAGATATTGTTGTTGTAAGTGGCGGAACTACGAGGTCATCTTCCCCTTTTAGCACAAATTAAATTATACAAATTTAGAATATGGCATATTGGCTTTCACGTAAAAGCTCACGCAGCCATAACCTATGAAGGCTTCCAAAAAGATTTGTATATTGGCTTTTACGTGAAAGATTTTAGTTCTCGCAGTAGGGGCGCAGGTGCGCGTCATAAAAAGGGAGGTAGCGCGCAGTTCGCTACTCCTTATGGGGGTCCGGGCGGGGACATCTAGAGCCCGCTGATGAGCCAGCTTGGTGTCCTATGTGAAACCCCACACAAGACACTGCACAAACCTAGAAAAATTGCTGAGTTTTAAATTTAGAATATGTCGTTACATTTTGAGGTGGACACCTAAATGTGAAAAGACCGAAAATAAATAAAACAAAACCTAATAAGTATAATTATAAACAAAGAATTACGGAACACAAAAATTACAGAATTCAAGAACACCCTATTCGATCCCTTAGAGTAGAACTTATATAATATTGGCAACCACGAATGAAACCCTGGATCCTCAAGAGAGGAATCTCAATACTTACAGTTCAACTACAAATGCAGTTTTTAAGACAGGTATAACAAAATAATTAAGTAGCATGCCCACGACATCACCATCCTCTATGTGAATCAATAGTAATAGCAGGACTTTTTCCTCATTCAAGTCGCACATTATACGTCTGCTACCGAGATCTCTGTTCTCTCCACAATAATATTGTGGCACTCTCTGAATACGACTGGCGCCGAGCGGTCATTTCCACACCGTGCTCGCCTTAAGCCCTCCCATCTCGAGAGCCGGGAGGAAATGGGTGCGCTAGAATTGGGAAGTGCTCGCATCAAGTTTGTCTTCCCTTTCTAGTCTGTTGTCACAGGTTGATGAAGTAGCGGTGCTGAGTGTTGGATTTGCTAGATGATGGTCTGTGTGTGTCTTTCAACCCGTAAGCATAGTGCTTCCACGGTGAGTGTAAACAATGGTATAATATCCTGGCATGATTGAATGAAGCCACATGTATAACAAATATCGATATTCCCTCCAATCGACTTTTGTTTTCTAACAACTTCAAAGTCGCCTCCGTAGGGTAGCGGTCAGCATGGTTAGCTGCCGCCCCGAAGGTCCTGGGATCGATTCCCGGCTCTGCCACGAAATTTGATCAGTGGTATGAGGACTGGAACGGGGTCTACTCAGCCTCGTTGGCCCAAATGAGTAGAGGGGATTCGATTTTTCACCTCAGCCATCCTCGAAGTGGTTTTCCGTGGTTTCCCACTTCGTCTTCGGGCAAATGCCGGGATGGTTCCTACTGTAAGACCACGGCCACCTCCTTCCTCCTTCCTTGCCTATCCATCCCAATCTTCCTTTCCCATCCCTCATGAGGCCCCTGTTCGCTTTGCAGGTGAGGCCGCCTGGGCGAGGTGCTGATCACACTTCCTCAGTTGTATCCACTCCGACCAGATGTTCCCAGCTCTTGGACACTGCCCGTAGAGGCGGTAATGGTGCGTTCCCCTCGCTGAGTCCGTGGGAAACACTAAAATGGTGGGTAAATCGATAAAAAAAAAAAAAAAAAAAAAAAACTTCAATAGCTCAGTTTGTTAAATTGACGTTCAGTGTTACCAAATATACTAAAACTATCTCAGCATTAAATTAAATTTCTTGGAAGAGCCGGAGCCTCCGGTGCGAGAGCAAATAATGCTAGCCGCTACACCACGAGGTGGTTAATTTAATTCTGGTCTGAGAGCAGGAACGGAGTACACTCAGCCTCGGGAGGAAAAACTGAGAAGAGGTGGGTTCATTTCCCACCTCAGTGATTTTGGAAGTGGTTGTCCGCTGTTTCCCACTTCTACTCCAGGCTAATACCAGATTGGTTCCTACATGGCCGCCTCCTTACCAATCCTCATATGAATTACAAATTAGACGCACTAATACAGCCATCATAATAACACAGGTTATCAGACAAATTCCACACACATCTAAGTACATGGAGTTCATGACCACGATGTCTCAAAGCCCCTCAATGAATTAACAACTACAACAACTCTTTCCGTGAGTAAACATTTCAGTACGTACACCTCTTGGCGTAGTGACTAGCATACTTGGTTTTTACCTTGGAGGTCCAGGTTCGATTCCTGGCACAGCCAAGAAATTTAATCCTGGTCTGAGGACTGGAGCGGGGTTCACTTAGCCTCGAGAAGCAGAACTGAGAAGACGTGAGCTCAATTACTACCACAGCTATTCTGGAAGTTGATATCCGTGGATTTTCAGTTCTATTCCAGGAAAATGCTGGGATGGTACCTAAAATCAGGCCATGGTTACCTCCTTCCCAAATCCCAGCCCTAATTTACAAATACTCTCACTACTACAGCCACCACAATGACACACGTTATCATAGTTATAGAATCCACACACACCCAAGAACACAGAGCTACATGACCACGATGTCGCAAATAAGTTACTGTTTTTGTTGTTGTGACTTCGTGGTCATGTAACTCCGTGCACTTGGTTGCGTGCAGAATTTGTCTGATACCCAATGTCACTTTGATGTCTGTACTACTATCGACCAAAATATTATGTGCACTCGAGTTTGAAGGTTGTTTGTGAAGTAACAAATAGACCTACATAAAATCCAATAACATCATCATTTTCATCGTTCTATTTTACGTTAGTTCATGTAGGTTTGGGATTTTTAATTTATATTTTAAGATTTTTTTATCACAGTTGATACACAAAAAGTGCCCGTTTTTAAGCCTTTTTCAACCATGCGTCACGTTTAAGAATTATTATCTCACAAACCCGTCATCAGATCGAATCCAAATTTTAACACAATATACATTGGAATGTTGTATAACTGGTTTATTAATTTCAAAATTTTGTGTGTTCAAGAACGAAAGTTGTTATCATTTTTGTAAGGTAACTTTTTCTCGACTCGGGGTGGTTGGAAAATGTAGTTATTGGTTGCGTTGTAATCCTTATACATCAAAAGGTATGCTGTATGACTGTGAAATACGTAAATTAATTCACTTATTTTATATCGGTTTGTATTTGTACGGGGAACTAAGACATGGTTCACCAGCTAGCAGCTCCGGGAAATGCTGTACAGCGTTGCTGATATGGAGCCCATCACTTCCGAGCGAGGCGCGCCATGACGCATGATGGAGCCCATCTTGGCAACGTTGTACAGCTTTCACCGGAGCGGCTAACTGGTGAACCATGTCTTAATTACCCGTACAAATACAAACCTATATAACATAAGTGAATTAATTTACGTATTTCACAATCATATAACATAACTTTTTGATGTATAAGGATTACAACGCAACCAAGAACTACATTTTCCAACCACCCCGTGCCGAGAAAAAGTTACCTTACAAAAATAATAATAACAACTTTGTTTCTTGGAAACACACAATTTTGAAGTTAATAAACCAATTATACAACATTGCATTGTATCTTGTGTTAAAATTTGGATTCAATCTGATGACGGGTTTGTGAGATAATAATTCTTAAATGTGACGCATGGTTGAAACACGCTTAAAAACGGGCACTTTTTGTGTTCCATCTGCGGTAAAAAAATATTAAAATATAAATTAAAAATTCCAAACCTACATGAATTAACGTAAAATAGAACGACGAAAATGATGATGGTATTGGATTTTATGTAGGTCTATTGGTTATTTCACAAACAACCTTCAAACTCGAGTACACATAATAATTTGGTCGACAGTAGTGTGTGTAATTGTAATTGAAGTAGGATGTTGGTAGGAAGCGGCCGTAGTCTTAAGTAAGGTACAATTTCGGCATTTACCATGAGTAGATGAGGAAAACCACGGAAAACCACTTTGAGGATGGCTGAGGTAGGAATCGAACCCACCTCTTCTCAATTTTACCCCACGAGGCTGAGTATACCTCGTTCCAGACGTCAGATTAAAATTAGATTTCTTGACAGAAGTGGGAATCAAACCTGGGCCTACACGGTAACAGCCAAGAGTGCTATACCTCTGGTCACCTCCAGACCTAAGTGGTCCCTTTGATGTTCTAGTCTGTGAAGAGGCTAACGCATCAGGAAATAGTTCCCACTTTTTCGGCTTGCTTTTGGCGTACAAGATTTTCCAGCGCATGTTGCTATGTTTCCATAAGCTGGCTAGATTACTTACCAGAATTTTCTTTGTAAAAATGTATAAATTAATTTTCCATTTTCACGTTAATTTGGTGCTTGACCAGATTTGCTTTTCATGTGAGGAATTGTGTGTGTGTGAGAATATAGTTTTTAGTGGTATTTGGAACGATAGGCAGATTAATTCAGTACGAATTTGATATTATATAGCCTACCATTTTGCTGTATATAAACCTTGTTTGAGCGGCAAAAAGTTTGCCACGGTGGGTTAGTGGTCAACGTGTCGGTCTACTAACCTCAAGCTTGCAGGTTTGCACCTGGCCGTCGTAAGTGATTTTTGAAAGGCGGCAAAAATCACGACACCATGTCATACGATGTTGGCATGTCAAAAAAAAAACATTTGAATTCAGTAGGCCATGTTCATAATGGCAAAATTAATCTCGGGAGTTTTCGCCAACACAAAGTTCCTAATTTCTCTACCAGAAAGCGCTATAGTGTTCAAGGAGCTTAGATATCTAACCTCCTTGACTTTCATAGTGCTTCAAGGAACAACGAAATTCGACATGCAAGCTACCCTTTGGGTGTCAAATAACAAAGCTTGCACCCAGCCCCCGAGGCCATACGATATTATTATTATTATAGCGGGGAAAAAAGAGCACCCAAGTAATTCGATTGTATGCCAAATCAGGCTCTAAGGTTAGCAACACTGTTACGATTGCACCAAGTTCAACATGCGGCTCTAAAGCTCGAATTACCAATAAAATACTCCAAAGGTAATACAAGTGGAGAGAAGTTGAGTAAATGGTGCAAATAAATTATTTTAAATGTATTTAGTAGGTTGACAATCTAGAGCAGGGCCATCCAGTCATTGCGCTCGGAGAGCACTGGGCAGTCAGACTAACGCTCCTTCCCCTACCACCACTACACTGTGGCAGCGAGAAGACCTGAGACGGACGATGTTCGGACCCCGCTGACAGTCGTGTGCGGCTGACTGCTTTTGTGGTTTTGTTGACATCATATTGATAGGGCTGTTTTGCCATAAAAAATATACCGCATATACAAATCGAATTGTACTCCGATGTATTGAATGTGCAGGAAACGAACGGAAGTGTTAAGTATGGAATATTGTGATTTATTCCAAACTGAAATGTCAACATATTAGAGAGGAAAATTCAACTTGTTACCAATATGAACAGATAGTAAGGACCTTGAGTGACTTTTGCTCCGTCGTTTATACGAGGTTTTAGATTTGGAGGAAACAATCTTCTCCAAATTGGGTACAATATTTCTGGACATAGATATTCGTAAACAATTGCGCAAGTTTCTATCGCTCATCGTTGCTCGATGTTTACTTTTGGAAAGCTTAAGAACCGAAAAGAAACGCTCACAAATACACATTGAGCTGAACATTGACAGAACTTTACATGCATGTTTACACAAAAGAGGGTATTCTCCTTGCAGAAAGTCGCTGCAAAATTCTTCTAAACTTCGTGACATTAGAAAGCGGTCTTAAAGACGAAAATTGCACTGCAGTTCAATCAGCTCTAATTGAAATAGCTGTGCAACACTGTCTGCACTAAGAGAAAATGGTCAAACAAATACATCTAACACCGCTTGGAGTTCGCGCTCAGCCAGCCAAGCTCCTCCCATCACTACCTTCCACCAAAGCGCTCGGAGCACTGGCTTAGAGCGCGGACGGAGCGTTATCGCTCGGGGAGCGCTGTGTGGATGGCCCTGATCTAGAGTTTCCCTGCTGGAAACACAAGAAGGGACAGAGAGCGAGGAGATGCGCGGAGGGATATTTTCCTCAGGACTTGACCTGACGTTTGGTATAGTCACTACGCAGTGAGGCGGACTGTGGCAAATGAATCAAAAACAACAACATATTAGTACGAACAAAATGTAGGAGCAAGTTCCGGTGAAGTGGAACACAAAACCCTGTGGTCTGGTCGAAGTGTTCAGGACCTGTTGATTTGAGAGTACTCATATATTCAGGAAACATGTGGCCGAGTTTCGATCACCACGCCTCACCGACCAGGTTGCCAGCTTTGTCAATTAGCATGCTAATGCATCATATTGTTACCATGGTAACGCTTATCAACACACGCATATTTCTTTTTGAGCGTGGACCGGACCATATAAATGTGTATGGATGAGCGTCATTGGCTAATAGTAACAAATTGCTGAAATATATTATCTTTTAAGCAAATTATATGAAAATAAAACAGCATGCATTTGACCGTATCATTCATATTCCACATTTATCGCACAGACCACGATGGATGTAAATTTATGTTACAGTGTTGGTCTGATGAGTACAGCAGACTAATTTCTGCCAGATGATTACATGCTTCAAACACAGGCATGATTCATAAACTCGATTTATCTTATTTATATATGCATTTTTATGTTTGCCTCAAGGCATCACATACAGTGGTTCTTTGTGAATAAAAAATAATTTTATGCGTGACGTTATACGAGAGAATCACAATAATTATATTTTTACTTTTATATGGTGTTAATAATGTTATTGTGTTTTTTTCGTCTGTTTTTACTACTGCGGCTTTTAAAAACGCCGGGGTGCCGGAGTTTGCCCTCGAAGGGAATCTTTATCGTGTCAGTAAATCTATTTCACACGGCTCCCTCACATATGCGCACCCTCAAACGCCAACTCACTGAACCAGTAGTCACCCTGCAACCTTGGGGAAAGCAGGCGACTTTTATATGGGATTACAACGTTGTCGATTTAACCTGAATTAAAGATTGTTCCTCTGTAATAAACTACAGTATTAAGCCCGTCAAATCTACCGTCGTATCTTGCAAGTAGTATGTATTTTTAGCCTATTTTCATTTGTGAAAAAATAGGCTTATGAGATCACTTTTTGTCCGAGTGTGTATGTGTGTGTGTGTGTGTGTGTGTGTGTGTGTGTCACCCCATAATAAAGTCTAAACGGCTGGAGCTATTTCAATGAAACTCTGTATTGCCATAGTACTTTTTTGCCCGACTCCGACCGTGCCCTTAAAATTTTAATACGTCTCAACAATCCAACATGGCGGCTGTGCGAAATATTTCACCTGCATTCTATATCTCCGAAATTATTACTGATATCACCCTGAAATTTTGTAAATTCATAAAAGGCACTACTAAATGTTGACCTAAGTGACTCTCAAAATCCTGTTAAGTACAAAACGAACATGGCGGCCAAGCGAAGTTGAAACATTTAAATAGACTTTTCACACGATTTAACCATCTGAGCGCAGTGAAACATGGTACAGCAAATGTTTATACACATTGTAATGCACTGACATCTAATTTAGTTAAATGTTTACATAACCTCAAGATGACAACTGTGCGAAACTTAAAATTATGTTTTTATTTCTTGTGTCCTAATCATGTGATCGAAGTCAACATTTGAATAATGAACCTGCGCAATAATCGTCATCTAATAGTACAGTACATAACTCTATGGCCTACATATAAAATATACAACATGGCGACCATCCGAAATATTTAGACGGTTCTCAATATCTAAGAATCTATTACAGCAATCAAACTGAAGTTTTGTATGTTGATAGATGCAATTAACATAAGTAGGATATATGAAAATAGGCTGTTTAATTCTTATTCTTATACTTCTCACAGTGAGCACTAGTCACGTCCATACTGTTCTTCAGAGTATTGATAATAATAATAAATAGAAGAAGACGAAATTAGACTATTGATAGTAATAATAATAAGAAGAATAAATATAATTGAAAGTAAGAATTTATTCCACTGCACTGAGGAATATCGAATCATGGATGTATTATTATCTATCTATCTATATATTTAAAACACTAAGCTGATTTTTGTTACCGCGAGATTGAGGCAACGGTAGAACCGATTCACTTCGTAGAGCAATCTGTCGAAAGCTGTAGGCCTGTAGATTTGCAGAGTGTCTTTAAAATAAACAAATATGTTACCACATATTTTTAAATTTATAAACACAACTACAAAATTATTGGCTCAGGCGCATGCGCAGAATCATCTTGGTTAATGACAGACATGGCGGATGTCCACCGCGTTTTAATGCAATAGTTATTTATAAGAATTATAATAAAGGAGGGGAATATTGATTATGAAGTTTCCACGATATAAACAGGAATAGAATATTATTAAAAAGAACGGGAAATGTAGAAGAACTTATACGGACTGTTGAGAGTGAATGTTGTTTAAGTAACTGAATATTGCACTCTTATACCAGTGATTCGGTAGCTCAGACGGTAGCGTTCAAAACTGATAATTTATGCAACGCGCAATGTAAGCAGTTCGAATCCCACCTCCCACATATATTTTTATTTCTCAATTATTCTTTCTGGCTATTGGTAATTCATTGTCTTAACATATTTTACATTTATTATTCCCGTACAGTAAGGAATTCTCCACGATTTACGATCCCATATACTTTTAATTTATTAAATAAAAGATGGCCACAATCGCTTTCGCCATGAGAGACAATTGACGAATATAATTCATTTGATGGACTCAGACATCGTGGTCACTCAGCCCCGTCTACTTTGGTGTGTGAGTGTAAAATGTTCTCTGATAACCTGTGTTATTGTGATGGCTGTTCTGATGTGTGCATTTGTAATTCAATTGACGACTGAGGCTTTAAGTTACGAACTATCCCGGTATTTACCTGCAGTGGACGTGGAAAACCACGGAAAACCACATCCCAGATTGTTGAGATAGGAATCTAACCTTGCTCTCCTGAGTTTTGCCTCAAGAGTGCGCCCCGTTCCAGCCCTCAGACCAGAAGTAAATTTCTTGGCAAACCAGGGATCGAACCTGGAATCCGGGGCGATAGCTCAGAATGTAGCCTTCAGATTGGGCTTCCCTGTGCTAATACAATTTTTGACAAGCACTGAGCATATGGTCTAACTCATAAACTCCCTCCATTACGGTGGCTGTCGAAGTGAGTCTATGCTCATTCCAGTAGTTGGCGAAGTATGCTCCCTTGCTTAATTTACTGTCATGGAAATGCAAAGGATTGTACCTACATCAGGTGATGGAAATTGCTTATTTAGAGCAGTTTCGTACTGTTTATTCCAAAATGCAGGACGTTATCCTGAGCTGCGTTTGCAAGCAAATTTCAAAAATTGTTGCTGGCATGAAAAATTATAAGGATTTTATTATTGGCAATCAGTATCATCGCATTCTCATCAGCAAAAAACTTGAGAATGAAAGTATCTGAACTTCTTTGTATACGTGAATATTATTGTTTATTGATGATTTGTTTAGAGTACATAACAATGAGTCTAACCACGCTGTTGATTTTGGCAATGGAAGTATTATTTGCCATTTAATATTTGGCGGCTGAGTTAATGCAGGCCACTATAGTGTTATTGAATATGACGTTAATTTGGAGAGAAATGCTGCAATAAATATACCCATTTGACGAAAAAGAACATTAGCCACAAAAAAGTGGGAAATCGTAGAAAATACGAAGCCACTTTTAAAATCTAATATAAAAATGCCATTTCAGAAACAATTCCAGATATTATGCCGTACAGTGTATGGTCCTTGACGAACAAATGTGAACATTGTTCTGCACTGTATTTCTGTAGCGAGAAATCTACGCCTGGTTACTTTGACCTTTGGTGTTGTAATGGCAAAATTAATCTTCCTAAATATAAAATATTTGACAGACTGCAACAATTTTTCACTGGAAATGATATCTCAAGGAATTTAAGAGAGAACTTCGTTAATGTATATTCCAAAATTATAAGCGACGGTTCCTGCGGCCAGTTGTATATATTCGACTCCTCAGAATTCTTGAATTCCTTGGAATTAAGTGATTTGCTTCCACATACTCCAAACGATTGACCCATAGATATGCTCCTGAGAAATCTGAAGTTTCCTAAGGGCATCTAAATGCTACCATATTAATTATAAGAAATATGTACGAAAATTGCTTGAATTTGGAAATAATAAGTGCAGTTAAAATTAGGCGGAGAGATCTAACCCTTCGACTTGATTCCAAATTAATTATATGAAATATGCATGAAAATGCTTGGATTTGGAAATAAGTGCAGTTAAAATTAGGCAGAAAGGTCTAATCCTTCGACTTCATTTAACACCGCCGGATAAAACAATCATTTTCTTTTAAGAGGCAACATTTTCCGATTCGCTTGGCATACTTTATCACAATCAATAAAGCTCAAGGGGGAACTCTGGAACGTATAGGTCTCAATTTGCCTCATCAAGTTTTCAATCATGGCCAGCAGTATATTGCAATGTCTAGAGTGCAATCTTTTGACGCCCTTAAAGTTTCAATAGTGCCAAAAAATAATTTACAAAGAACCTATAAAATAAAATTTCTTATTGGCCGTCATGTATTGACGGATTTCAACTAGTTATTATTATTATTATTATTATTATTATTATTATTATTATTATTATTATTATTATTATTATTATTAAGCCTCCGTGGCTTAGGCGGCAGCACGCCGGCCTCTCACCGCTGGGTCCGTGGTTCAAATCCCGGTCACTCCATGTGAGATCTGTGCTGGACAAAACGGAGGCAGACAGGTTTTTCTCCAGGTACTCCGGTTTTCCCTGTCAAAATTTCATTCCAGCAACACTCTCCACTCATTTCATTTCATCTGTCATTCATTTAATCATTGCCCCAGAGGAGTGCGTCAGGCCTCGGCAGCCGGCACAGTCCATATCCTCGCCGCTAAAGGGGGCTTCATTCATTCCATTCCTGACCCGGTTGGAGACTGGAAGCAGGCTGTGGATTTTCATTTCATTATTATTATTATTATACGTCCTTTAAAACAAATATTGTTATCAATGTTACGCTCAGGGATGAGAACATCTATGATAATATTTGAGGTGGTTTATTCGGTCCATGATAGATTTTTTTTTTCTACTGGACTTACATATCTCTTGCGTTATCGTGTCCAAAGCTATTTTGCATTGTTGCCTTAGTGATTGAAATTTAATGTTTTTCAGTCAGTCAACACGATTGTACCCGATTGGTATGGTTGGTTCCGTAATTTGTAATTTTTTCGGGATTAGGAAGTTCAATTACCGGCTATGCCAAGAAATTTTATTCTGATCTGAGAGTGTACAGTCAGCTTCTTATAGCAGAACTGAGAAGGAGAGGTTTTGATTCCCATCTCAGCAATCCTAGAAGTGATTTTCCATGGTTCCTCACGTCTACTCCAGGAATATGCTGGGATGGTAATTAACGTAAAGCCATGGACATCTCCTTCCCATTCCTATGCGCAATTATAATTCCACATACTAAAACAGCCATTACAATAATACAGGTTATGATACACATTCCACACACTCACAAGTCAATGAGGCTACAAGACCAACATTTCCAAAGCTCCTATGTGAATGAACACCAACAAAACCCATGAATTCAGAAGGCGAACCTGGAGCTATAAGTTGCCATTGCCTGACTTAATATTTGGGGAGCACGGTGTACATATTTTAACACGTGCTATTTAGACTCTCCTGGAGTAATCAAAATTAAATTAAATTAAATTGCATCCCCCACGATGAAGATTGTTAATATTTACCACAACTGGGGAGTCCACGTTCGCGAGATCCGTCTGTGAGCGGGCAACTCAATTTCCCACACTGTAGCCGTTACCTGCACCTGCACCTCTACTGACCCGCACTACATGGTCATACCTCTTGAACCTTATGAGCTAAAGAGCAAGTAACACTCCCAAGTAAACATTTTGACCGTTAGGTACCCTTGAGGAGCAGGCTGCTCTCTTGTTTCTTGTCCTGTGTCCCTTCATGCACTGGGTTTTAGATATTGAAATATGCATGTATTTATACCTGTTGTTATTCCGATTTCTACTGAATCGGAGAAGTAATGTAATGAATTTTTCTAAGTAGTGGAAGGTTTCCTGACGCCAACCTCATCACAGGGGTTAATGAAAGATGAAGGAAACTAGGCAAAGAGATGGAAGTAAGTGGTCTTCGTCTGTTAGAAGTCAACGTCTCAGCATTTACATAAAGTTTAGAATGGGAAACTACTGCAAATCATTTAGAGGATAGACAACATTGAGGCTGGAACTTACTCGTCTATCGAGTCCGGAGATGCCTGGCCTAATGGCTCTGTTCTTTAGCGTTTATAGTTACCGCGGTCGGTGAGTGGTTAAAGATATAAACTCATACAATACAAAAACGAGCATAATAGCCCAAGAAATATTGGGACAACCTGTGAAATGTGTCTGGCCTCTTAATTCTTGTAATCCTGCAAGAACTTTGTATCTTCATAGTTAAAGGTAAAACAAGAGTTTTCTGCACCCGACAAGTTGTGATTATTATTATTATTATTATTATTATTAATAATATTATTAGGGCCAGCGTCCACCCCATGGCGTAGTGGCTAACATTCTTGGCTGTCACCACGGAGTTCCGGATACGATTACTGGCTCTGCTAAATAAATGTAATTTTTGTCTGCGGGCTTCGTGAAGCCAAACTGAGATGGGTGTATTCGATTCCTTGCTCAGAAATGTTAGAAGAGGTTTTCCGTGATTTCCCACTATTATTACTACTATTACAGTGGAACGTGGCTAATTCGAACTTCTATAATTCGAAATATTCTTTAATTCGATTTTTATATACAATCAATGCTAAAAAACGTGGTTAATTCGAATTATATTTTGGATAATTCGAAGTTTTTACGTGTAAAAAGCCGACCGGACGAAAATATCTCAGTTTGTGGTTAGCTGATCGACGCAGAAATCATCGCCGATGTACTGAACTCCAAAAAACAAGATAGTGGCGACGCATCTGCGGATGAACTCGTGGAGGAAGTTCCAGAAAAAACTGTCCCGAGTGCAGCCCAAGCAACAAACCACATCACAGAACTTGGCGTTATTTTTTAAGTAGAAATGACATAAGTGATTCTGTTTTCCGTTCATTAAATTTGTTAGATTCTTTTGTGATGGCCGAGAGACTTAATTGGAGGAAACAAGTAAATATCTCAAACTTTTTTTTAAAAACAGTAGATTTCTCTAATACTTAACTAGATTGTTGGATTACTACTGTCGTTAAATAGGTGAATAGTACAGTTTGGTTTTACTTTATCATTTGAAACTTTTGGTGTTATTCACGATACAGTCATTATACAGTACCGTTGTCTATTAATCTGCGTTGTTGAACGTAAATCATTATGTAAACGTAATACAATATATTTTCTCTACCCTTTTCAAAGAACTTTCTTAATTCGAATTTTTGGATAATTCGAATATTGTTATTGGTCCCTTGAGATTCGAATTATCCATGTTTCACTGTATTACTTCATTTTGGTGTTCGCAGCCATTTACGTGCTACCTTAGTAATCGAAATTTAATGTTTTTCAGTCGGTCAACACGATTCCACCCAGATATAATGGGTTATTCCCTAATCCTGAAAAAATTATATGTGTATTTATTAATCTCATGTACATTTTTTCAAGATTATGGAATAACCCATCACAATTGGGTGCATTCGTGTTGACTAACTGAAAAACATCAAATTTTGACACCACGATTTTCAACTTATTCAGGTACCCCCTTGTTTCCTCCAGGCAATTTAACCTAGTATTTTGTATATTCATTATATTGAATTATATTATTATTAATATTAACTTGACGATGCACAGGCTGAAATATATTTTTAATATAATCAGATATATTCTGTGAAATTCGAGAAGGCTGCCACAGTCTACAGCAGACGTCCGCAATCGGACGACAGGTGGATGCAGTAACGTGTGTGACATAGAAGCTCAACTCTCATCTTTTGTTTGCCCTTCTAACTACAGTATGTAAATATGTACCTAAGTTGTAACTATTGCGTGCTGTTTACTGTGACGCGTTGTAATGTGACGATAACGCTGGAGAGTGTTTGTGTGTGAGTCAGCAGGCTTGTGGTACCGCTCCTCTTCGTTATTTAGTGTGTAGGTCTACCCCTCATTATTCCCGTTCCTGCGAGGGGCAGAGATGAGGTGCGATCGATTTATATGTGGCGGACTGGTTTCATGCCTTTCATAATGTCTTGATTAGATACAACTAATGGAGTTGCATGAAATTGGACAAGGATTTGGAAGGAAGCAGCCGTGGCCTATTAGAAAGTATCATTATGGCATTTTCATGAAGATATTATTAAATGAAGATGGAAACGCAAAACCACGGGAAACCGTTACAAGGATGGCCATCGGCAGTATTCGAACCCATTCCGTCTCCGGTGATAGCCTGGTACCATGGCTTAGCGCTTACCGTGATCGGTTCTGGCCACAGCCGTGTTCATTTAACGAACACCACGGCCGTGCGTGCAACTGCAGCAAGTCCGTAGATTGCTGGTTCGAATCCCGGCGCTGATGGCAGCTATCCTGAGTGTGCTTTCTCCCTGAGTTCTTCCACGCTCCTTCCAGAAAAATGTTTCAAGTCTCCGGGTCACTTAACCTAATCCCTGTCTATAATACAGTTACACGCACTACTATAGTCATCACAGAAACGCAGGTTATCAAACACATTTAACACACACCCAACTACACGGAGCTGATGTCCAAAAGTCCTTAAAATTAATGAACAACAATGGTTTCCTCTCTTCATAATTTAATTAATGCCCATCAAGATTCTACAGTACCTTGAGTAAGATACTACCTATGTCTGAATTCGACCCGTCAACATGCTTTTTGCCCTCTCAAAAACTTAATGTTTTGTATTTCTATTGCTTTTGTTATATTTATTTATTTATTTATTTATGAAAGGGTCTTAAGACATCATAGCCATCAGCCACGTGAACACTGTTAGTGTGTGTCTGAAATCTAACCTGTGTCACTTCGCTAAGATTCTCAATCAATAGGCCTACTCGTAGATGCCCTAGCTGCAGAAATTGCGAAGGTCTAATTAACACTGTCATAAATTACTTTCCGTTTAAGGTCCACATGTTGAGTTTACAATATCAAATCTACACAGGAATGAAAATTAAGTAGGGCTATTTTGTATCCTCTCCGTTTTTTGTTTTTTTTTTACTCTTGGTTTGTAAGTAAATTCCCTGAAAATAATGATTATACAAATATAAATTGTGCCTTATTTATTCGCTGACGGAATACCAGTTGCATTGCTTCACTGTACTCTGGGGGCGTGGTGGCTCAGCGGTGGAGTTGGTCACTGATCGTGGCCGAGTGCGGTACGTGTGTACGCGCTGTGTGACCGCATTGGAAGAGTTTACGGTTCCTAATACCGGTGCTTCCTTAGTTCCACGTGTGTACTGACCTTCCGTGTGTCATTCGGACAATACTTTTTAAGTAGTGTTCCAGATAGGACAACAAAACCAGAAACCCAGAAAACCCCGCTGAAAATCATGTCCGGATACCCGAGGAAGAACACCGTACGCTGCCAATGGGACAGGCAGAGTTCTCGCCCCTCACCAGGAGAAATTCACCGCTGGATTAGTGATACTCTCCGGTTGACTGTCGACCAAGTAGAAGCCATCCAGTTAAATGCACAAGAAAAAACCATGTACATCAAGGTAATCAGTATATCTATTTATCAGAAATTGTTAAATACTTTTGCAGATCCTATTAAATTTCAGTATGCTTCAGGCGAAATGACCAATGTTAAGCTCTCCACGGCGGATTCCAATATTACCACAGTGCGTATATTTAATGTCCCACTCGAAGTACCCCCTGAAATTTTCAAATCCGTCCTGTCGAAATATGGCACTGTGAGTGACGTCAGGAAAGAACAATGGTCTTCTGCTTATCAGTTCCCGGTGTATAATGGAATACGTGCCGTAACTATGGAAATCAAGCAAGATATCCCCTCCACTGAGGCTTTTGGTGGCCATTCTGGCTATATAACGTATAATGGACAGAAACAGACCTGTTTAATTTGCAATGCTACCACACATCTACGTAATAACTGCCCACAGAAAATGATTCCCCTCGGTATAACTCCTACACAACAACGACGTGTACAATACTCGGAAATTGTGACGCAGCAAACGTCATATGAAAACATGCTCATTGATCAGTCAGCTGAGACAACACCGGGAGTGACCTCGGATACATCTGACGCAGAACTGGTAACTTGCCCTGACCAGGGCTGCGAGACACAGAGTGCCCCTGTGCTCCCGGCAACCTGTATCGCAGCCTTAGAACCAACTCTGCCGTTACTACAGGCTGCCACAGAAATTTTGTCTTCACTGCCCCCGACTTCGCTGGTCCCTACCGACTCACTTACGAATGTTGATCGGGGATCCGAGAACGTCTCTAAGAAGATTAAAACAAATGCCTCGATTGCCGTACCAGCCCCGAAGAATCACACTGGCTCCACAAAAGTTCCCGCAGCTGTGAAAAAGAAACAAAATCTTCCTTCTACGTCATCTAGGGACCCACGAACGCTCTCAACCGCTGCCAGCCGGCCTATGAATGGCAGTCAAAAGGAACTATCTCAACCTAATTTGACATAGTGCACCAGGATAATTCTCACCTGTGTCTTCTTTCGAGTCCACCTTCCAGTATGTCTAGCACAGCTTTTATACTTCTCTTAATGGCGCAATTTCTCACTGTGGCCACTGTGAATATCAATGTAATAGAATGCCCTCTGAAATTTCAACTGTTGGAGAGATTCCTTCGAGATGCTGACATTGACATTGCTTTCATTCAAGAAGTTGCTATACCGCGTTTACCCATATCTGCCTTCTACAAACAATACATCAATACCGGTAATACGAATAGAGGGACCGGATTCCTCATAAGACATGATATCCCACTCGAAGGTGTGCTATGTCATCCATCAGGACGCATAATATCTGGACACATAAACAATACCACCCTGATAAATGTATATGCCCCGTCCGGGTCCAATAAACGTGTGGAACGAAAAATGTTCTTTCAACAGAGTATACTGCCTCATCTGCACGACGTTAAGGAAAAACTTATTCTTGCAGGGGATTTCAATTGTATTCAACGCCCAGAGGATTCCACTAGTCCATACAGAGGTGTCAACCCGGCTCTCAGGACCCTTCTTACCTCCCTACACCTCATTGATGCTGTGGATAGTTTAAGGGTGCCCCTGCCCCATTACACCTGTATAAGTCACAACTCCTCATCACGACTTGACCGCATCTACTTTTCACAGGAACTTATCCAGCCTAGACGATATGAAGTGATTCCTGCCAGTTTCACTAACCATCATGCTGTCGTATGTACAATCTCTTACCCCCATCCCATATTTCACATAGGAAGAGGTTATTGGAAGCTGAATTGCTCGCTGTTACTGGAGGAGGAATGCCAAGATATTTTCAGACAACACTGGATTCAATGGGTCCAACAAAAATGCAAATTTCGCGACTGCACAGACTGGTGGGATATTTTAGTTAAACCAGGGATCCGCCGCGTCTTTAAGAACATATCTTACCAACGAGGTCGGGAAAGACGGGATACAGTTGAATTTTACTATCGAGTTCTTCGCCAGCTCCAGCAAAGATCTGATGCTGGGGAGCGTATATATGACCAGATCCGGGAAGTTAAAACCAAGCTCCTGTCTCTACAGCAACGAACGCTCGCTCATATCAACGTGGCTTTAAAAGATCGTACAGTGCTCCCGGACGAAAGTGCAAGTGTATACCATATCGCCAAAGGACAACGTGAGCGGCAACGGAAATATATCCACCGCCTCCGCACCAGTACTGGAAGTGTTGTCACCTCCCCTGACGCTATACGTAGTGAATTATCATTATTTTATCAACGGTTCTACGCTAAGGCTCCCATTGATCCACAGCAGGTGACCCTATTGCTGTCATCTTGCAGTACCAAACTATCTCCGGACAACAAAACTCTGCTCAGCGCGGATATTACGGATGAAGAGATTCACTCTGTGGTTAAACAACTCCCAAACAACCGCTCACCTGGCATTGATGGACTGCCATATGAAATGTATAAACACTTCTGGCCTCTCATTGGCAAAGAATTTTGTCATGTCCTGCGTACCATTCTCCAACGTCGTGCTCTTTGTCAATCACATCACGAGGGTACCATAGTCCTCATACCAAAAACATCCTCTCCCATGGCAGTTGGTGACTTCCGACCAGTTACTCTGCTCTGCAGTGACTATAAAGTCCTTACCAAAGTACTTGCATGCCGATTGAAGACTGTTCTACCTGATATCATTGGTGATGAACAATGTTGCAGTATTCCTGGAAGAACTCTGTTAACAAACTTAGCGATACTACGGGACCTACACCTAAAAGCCGAAATGCTCCCCACTGAGCCAATGAGTTTTCTCACCTTAGATCTTGATAAAGCTTTCGACCGCATCAGTCATGAATACTTGTACATGGTCTTGCAACACTTCGAATTTCCTGAAATCCTTATTGACTACATTCGTATGATAAATTGTAATGCTACGTCCAGAGTGCTCGTCAACGGTTTTCTTTCCCCTCTGATTCCAATACAACGATCAGTTAGGCAAGGATGTCCCCTTTCTATGCTACTTTTTGTCATTGGCCTTGAACCGTTCATTCGGACTACCCAGGTGAAGCTACAGGGTTACAAACTGTCCACACATGTTTTTGGAATGTGCGCCTATGCTGATGACGTATCAATATTGATCCGCAATGAAGAAGACATCTCCCACATCGATAGCGTCCTTCAGCTCTACCATATCGCCTCTGGAGCACAATCGAACCCCCAGAAAACTGCTTTGCTTCCGCTCAATACTAACTCAGTGATTACCCCACAGCCCTGGTTCCGGATAGTAAATGAGGTGAAAATTCTTGGCATTACCTGGAAGCAATCGCTTCTGGACACAGTGCAAGTTAACTGGACTAAGGTCATTGCCAAAGTTAGGGGAGTCCTGATCCAATTTGGTCAAAGAAACCTCAATATAGTGCAACGGGTCATGGTCCTCAACGTGTTTGCGCTCTCTAAAATATGGTATGTCGCACAACTTTTCCCACTTCCCAAAATGTTTGAGAGCCAATTGGCAAAATATACAGGTTGGTTTATATGGCAAGGATTTTTGTTCCGAGTACAACGGGAACAGTTGTATCTCCCATCCCGGCAAGGCGGGCTAGGGCTAACAGCTCATGGCATGAAATGCCGTGCACTCCTCTGCAAGAACGATATCACCATTCTTTCCCAACATGACACTTTTACGAAAGCGCTATACAAAGATATTCGAAACACAGCCCGTGGTTGTGATAGAGCTTTGCCGAAGATATTTAGGGACCATCAACAGCACCTTCTGGAAACTGTTCGCCAAATGCCATCAGGGATTGTTCCAACGACGAAAAGTATCTATACCATGTTGCGGCAAGTGGTACACTCCAAACCGCGAATAGAGGCCACCACCCTCTACGTCCATTGGCCCACTGTTTGGAAAAATTTTGGGGCTATGTCCATTTCTTCTGCTGTACACTCCCAAGTTTTTATCTTCCTCAACGATCTCATCCCAACCGCTCTACGGCGATATACCATCCATCTTGAAGCTTACCCATGGTGTACTATATGTGGTCAAACTGATACGGCGATACACCGCTTCACATCATGCACGCGAGTTGCCTCCACGTGGCTGTGGTGTAAGGGAAAAGTATGTCAACTATTAAATGTGCCCTCGGGTGACCTTGATGACAGGAAGTTGGTTCGTTTGTCGGTGACCGCCTTCCCCCAAATTAAACAGACTGCCATTGTGTGGATAATGGGCCAATATGTACACTTCGTGATGGACAATGATCAACATTTCTCTTTCCTGGATCTCAGGTATCACCTGCAAAAAGAGCGTTGGAAGCTTAGTGAAGGTGGACAATTGTACGATAAATATGGACACTATCTGGATTTCTTGTGATGTTTTAGTATGGTATTTATTATATCTGAAAATTCTGTAATTCTGTAAAGAGCTAATAAAAAAATAAAATAAAAAAAAAATAAAAAAAATAAAAAAGCGGTCAAGCTGTCTGCTTCTCACCAAGGCGGACCGGGTTCGATTCCCGGTCAATGCATGTGAGATTTTCGAAGTGAAATGCCATGTCCTGTGGATCGGATTCCACGTAAAAAGTAGGTCCCGTGGCTCATGATCACGCGATTAACGGTCACATTAAAGTACAAACTTCCTTTTCACTGTACTCTTCCTCCAGGTTTAATTGCATTTTGCCAAATTGTGGAAGGTGTAAGCTATACCGTCTGGTTTCTGAGATTAACCTATGGCATGGATAATAACTTGTAATGTTTCCAGCTAACAGGTTGGTTGGTTGGTTGGTTCCTTAGTTTAGGGGCTGCGACAACGCGGCCATGTAGCCCCGTGTACTTTGGGTGTGTGTAGAATTTTTCTGATAACCAGTGTTAATTGTGATGGCTGTATCTGTGTGTGTTATCTGTGATTCAGGTAGAAGGACTGCAGACGATCAATTTTTCAAGTAGTTCCTAGTTGCTACATCTACGACACCTAGCTGCGGACTTGGCTACTAGATGCCATTGCAGCCAGCACCTGGCGTCGAACGTTTAAACTAATATAGCGTTATCAAACTAACCTACAAATATTAACTTCCACAAGTGTAGTTGGTGGAAGGTTCCTTTTCATGCAATAAATCTATGATGGGACTGCCGGCTTTACTTCCCCTCCGAAGGATGACAAACTGAGGGATTTTTAACACTTTTAACGACTTCGGCCGGGTTTGAACCAACGATCTTAGGCATAGAAGTTCAGCATGCTACCAACTGAGCCATCGAAGCCGCCCGCTAACAGGTTATTTCATTGTTATGAAGAGATAATGATTGCACGGACTTATCAGGCGAATACAGAGGGAGTTCCAGTACCTCTCAAGGTCATTCATAACGGACACCCATCACAACGTTAGCTTTATGACACCGTGCGTTATCATGAAGGGTGATGGGAGTCCTTCACAGAAATTGGGAACTTTATTTGGGCTAATAGAGCTTTTGTGATGATTCCTTGAATTTGATTGGAAAATAGATTTCTGCCTGGTTGTAGGCTGTTTTCTTCTGAATAAATATTCATATTTGCGCATGAAGAGCATGTGATGTTCTGTCTAACTCATGAAGCATGGCAGTGGTCGAACATTTAGCCGAAGGCAGGTCGTTCTCCGACCAACCGAGAGAAAAGCTGTAGCAAGCCTCATTTTGAATCTCACTGTTCTTGGGCAGCGAGAACAATGCGTGGCACTTGGCAGACAAGTTGGAGGGTGCAATGTCATATTCCGAGTACTGAGACTGTCAAGAGCTTCATGCAAGCAGCATTCTGCGGCCAACGCTTACCATGGGAGTTCTCTAGTTAATCCAGATTACCGTAGTTCAAGTCGGCCGGGCACGCAAATACATTTCAATAAGCTACTGTTCTACGATACCTAGATACAGCGTGTGGCCTGTCAAACATGATAGAAAAGGTTAGTATGCGTGTTATGCACCTACACCTGATTTCAAGTCTACGGCTCACGTACCTACACGTTAAATTCAGATGCTCAATAAAAACCATTTTTTTTTTCGAAGATTCCAGGTGGAATAAAAGAAGATGTGCACAGAACAAATAATGCATGCCATGTTGTTTCTGTTACAACGAAAACGAATTTAAAAATACAGTTTTGAGAAAATGGACGACAAAGTTACGTGGCTTCTTAATTAGCCTGGGCAATGCCTGACTATTAAATTCATAACTCTTAAACTAATGCAGATATTTTTACAACTTTTTCGCCAAATCAAACTAGAAGAGTAGGGTTATATTTGAAGAAATAATTTGAAAACCGGAATGTTTTAAGGTGTGTAGCTATACCGACCTGCTTATTGAAACTTTATTTGTTCAAGATTGAGATAGATGTCCATGAATCAGAAATTCAGCATTGGTCTGGAGATAGTGTGGAAAAATATGGGCCAAAACCATGGTCAGAATGGCTACTGTCAGCGCTGGGTTTCTTAATTCAGATCTACAAGTTTGCAGCTCCCTGTTGCAGAATGGAGCAAACGAAAGAAAGAAAGAAAGAAAGAAAGAAAGAAAGAAAGAAAGAAAGAAAGAAAGAAAGATAGTTATCATTAGGGCTCGGATTCGAGCATATTTGCATATTTTTTTCCTGAATAGTACACATTGAAAGAAGCCTTTTCGTGGTATTTTCACCTCTCTGGGACCAACAGAATTGAAATTCATGGAGCATATAAATGCATAAAACCGCGGTTTTTTAAATAGAAGCATATAAATGCATATTATTGTGGTTTTCGTCTAAATAGTTTGTTTTTCTTCGAATTCCCCCCTCTGAATTCGGGCCCTGACCATTCTTAAGGTTCAAAAACAGAATTAATTATTGAAAAGTCTATCTGGTGCGAATAATAGAACAGCAGGTTTTTAACCTTTAGTGAGGCCGTTCTCGGCATTGAAACTTTTATTGACTGATTTAAGAAAATCATTCAAAACTGAAAACATAGAAAAAATTCTTGTTGTACACACCAATGCAGATCTACTTCATTGAATCGCCTAATTGTGAACATTTTTAAATGAACTTTTACACTGTAACTTTTATAAGAAAACTTCTCTTATAGATACTTGAAAAACTTGAATGCGAGTATATTCCAATGTATCATATATACAATTAGAAAATAAAGCTCGTATATAAAGGTATGTTATTGATTTTTTCGTTTCACTTTCCTTCCTATAGTTTTTAACGATGTTTTTCGAGCATATTCTGCATATTTAACCGCATATAATGGGGTTTTCCAGCATATCTATGGAGTATATAATGTTTTTACGAGCATATCTATCGAGCATAAAACACATGGTTTTCGAGCATATCTAGAGATTTTATCGAGCATATTGATCCGATCCCTAGTTATCATATTGATAGCCCATATAATATGTGCATGTTTAGGACAGACCGTTAAGGACATGTAAACGGTAGCATGCAATAGCTCATCATCGCGTGTTTAATAATATATGATAGTATGTCGACACTCACTTTCATCAGATGGTCTAGCCTATGTAATGCGTTACTTCACTAATGATTCTATAATAATAGTGCGATTATGCATAGCAACGATTATGTTTAAATGGTTCAAATTGAAGATTACATACCTTGCTTTGAATATTTCACAATCCTTTCCTTTTCGGTAACATTTTCCGTAAGCCATATTTAACACCAGAAGATTAGTAACCCAAATAAGTAATACTACCGATCGCAACAGCCATGTAACCCGCCTCCATAATCAAATGGAAATTCTACGCTCTTGGGAGGTTGGTTCCTCAGTTTAGGGGCTGCGACAACGTGGTCATGTAGCCCCGTGTACTTTGGGGGTGTGTAGAATCTGTCTGATAACCGGTGTTAATTGTGATGACTGTATTAGTGTGTGTTATCTGTTTTTTTAATTCAAGTAAGGACTGTAGACTTTGAATTTTACAAGTAGTTCCTACTTTTGCCGCCAAACGCCACTGCCAACGACTACTAGTTCAGAACTTGGCTACTAGACGCCACCGAAGTCGGCTCCTGTCGACGAACGTAGAAACCTAAGAGCGTTTACATGTTAACCTCTAATTTAGCTTCACACAGGTGTAATTAGTGGAAAGTTCTTTAACATGCCATAAATCTATGACATGTGACCGCCGGCTTTACTGCCCCTCCGAAGGAAAGCATATCGAGTTTTTTTTAACGCTCTTAAGAAATCCGACGACTTCGGCCGTGTTTGAACCCGCGATCTTGGGCATAGAAGCTCAGCATGCTACCAACTACGCCACCAAGGCCGCCATTCTACGCTCTAATGCCGGCGTGGAGGGCTGGCCTGAGGGTTGAAACGGATACACTCAACCGCCTCGCGAGGCAGAACTGAGAGAGGTAGTTTCGAATCCCACCTCGACCATCCTAGGAGTGGTTCTCCGCTACTACTCCAAGCAAATTCCAGGATGATAGGCTATCTAAAATTTAGGTCACGTCCCTTTTATCCAAATCCTATCCCTAATCACAAACACACGTGTTATCACATGGGGATACATGACCACGATGTCACAGAGCCTCTAAATGAGGTTTTCGCTATACCTAGGATCTCCTCAGGATACGGAAAGGGAAGGCGGTTCAAATAGATAGAGATTTCTATGCAACATACGCGATGTGTAATAGAAATTGGACGGGACCAAACTGTTTAATGAGGGGCGCAATCAATCGATTACCAGTGCATAGCTTCCATCATAAGATGTGTAGGATGATACAGTGTGCATGTAACCTCTGTGGAAAATAGTGTGAACGGTACCACTTCGTAAAAAGCCAGAAGAGAACTATGATGCTAAGTGATTACAGTAAATTATAGATCATTATTGTTTTCACATCAATGTATGAATTCTATGGCCTTTCGGCTGAAGTATATTATTATAGAAGCCTCTAAATGAATCAATAACAAAAACCAGTGTAATTGTAATTATTAGGGTCAAATATTTGGGTAGGTGCCCCTTAACTTCAAATAAGCACCCATTGGCATTTGCCTATCCTGAATATGAATGACAGAGGTTGGGGTAACACCACATTCGGCATGGCCTCTGTCAACGCTGGAAATCGAACTTTGGATCTCCGGAATTTCAGCTCACCGTTACAGTCATTCTCGCCTAAGCTGCTATGAAATTATTTGACGAGTTTATTTTTCACTTGAAATTAACATCACACTCCTTGCTTGTGTGCCAAGACGTTTCATCGAGGAATGATCGTGCACCACGGCTGCGAGGGCATGTGCAGCTAGTCTGGAGATCGAAGGTTTGAAACCCGGCGCTAATAGCGGCTATACTGCGAGTGGTTTCTCCCTAGGTGTTTCCACATGCGGGGATAGCATCTTACTTGAAGTTCCGGGATATCTACCTCATTTCTACCCTAATACAGTTACTCTATAAGAGTCGTCACAGAAATACAGGTTATTAGAAAAGTTTAACAGACACCCAACTACATGGGGCTAATGACCAATATATCCCAAATCCCTCTAATAAATTGACGACGACAACAACAACGAAGTCGAGAAAAGAGTAAGGGATGAACTGAATTATTAAACTATAATATCAAGAATTTCTTCATCCCGTTTTTATCCCTGAACCAATATAGTGTAATGACGTTACTGAAGTATTTCCGTGTCCTAAATACGAAGCAAGGTCATTGAGCTCACGTTTTGAAGAATTCTGGAAGATCAATCAAAATAAATACCCACCCATAACGATGCTAAATAACAAGTTATGGCAACAAGAACGTTTAAGCATTTGCACCAATTTACGTCGTAGTTGCGTTAGGAGGTTGCTGCTAATAGCCGTCCCACCTCAATGGCTGCTGTACTATGCTTGTCGTAATAGCTCCAGTAAATTATGGACGGTTACTCGAAAAGAGAATTACTTATGACGAGATACGTGAAACCCACTGCTTTCAATGGAGCTCTACTTCACTTTCTGCTTCAAGCTTACGGTACATTGTTACGTAAAAGAGAGCACATAATGGAAATATGGACCATATGCTGCAACAGTGACATAACTTAACTAGAAATCTGTACTTTTTCAGTGTTTACCTCTGTAATACTGGAAAATATTATTTATCGATTGATTAAATCGACACTAATCTATCGATTTTCTTCGCAACGTAAGACTACATAATTACGTAAGACTACATAATTCGTTGAGCCAATTTCCGAAAATATTGCAATTAAATCAAGAATACTGTGCTTCCATGCCCAAGATAGCGGGTTCAACCCCTACCGAAGCCGTCGGTTTTTTTAAGAGCGTTAAAAATCCCTCAGTATGCCTTCCTTCGGAGGGGAAGTAAAGCCGGCGGTCCCATGTCATAGATTTATGGCATGTTAAAGAACCTTCGACTAATTGCACCTGTGTGAAGCTAAATTGGATAGGTTAAGAATGTAAACAACGCTCTTAGGTTTCTAAGTTCGTTGCCAAGAGCCGACTGAGGTGGCGTCTATTAGCGAAGTTCTGAACTTGGCCTAGTAGTCGTTGACGGTGGTGCTTGGCGGCAAAAGTAGGAACTATTTGAAAAATTCTAAGTTGCAGTACTTAAATTTAAAAAAAAAAAACAGATAACGCACACTAATACAGTCATCACAATTAACACCGGTTATCAGACAGATTCTACACACACCCAAAGTACATGGGGCTACATGACCACGTTGTCGCAGCCCCTAAACTTAAGAACCAACCAACACTGATTGGTTACTTCTTAATTGGTTTGGTGTCATTTAAATCTAAAGCAATGCAATAGATCCTCTATTCAATATAGGGTCAAATCCTTGACGTTATTTGAATAATCCACAGTAACTTTAAATATTTCAAATTCAGTTTCCCATGAATATCATATTTTGAGTTATGTTACTGTTGCGGTATGGATTCTGTCTTGAGGAAAAGAATTCATGATGAAAATTAATAAATGTAAAACAAAACTATTGGAATGCAGCTGAAAGAAATCAGAAACTCCTATGGATGTCAAATTGACAGGTGAAAATCTAAAGAAAGGAAGTAGGAGATTTCTGTTACTTTAGGAAGCAAAATAACCGGTGATGGGCGAAGCAAAGAGGATATAAATGGTAGGTTAGCACAGGCAAGGAAAGCTTTTCTACAGAAAAGGAATCTGCTGGCTTTGTCTGGAGCATGGCATTATATGAAAGTGAAACTTGGACTGTTGGAGGAGCAGAAAAGAAAAGAATTGAAGCGTTTGAAATGTGGTGTTACAGGAGAATGATGAAGATCAGATGGGTAGATAGGGTTACAAATGAAGAGGTATTAAGACGATTGGGAGAGGAGAGGTGTTTCTTGCGACTGCTAATGAAGAAAAGAGATAGGTTGGTAGGTCACATTCTAGTTAGTTAGTTATTGTTGTTTTAAGGGGCGTAACTACGAGGTCATCTGCCCCTGGACACATTCTAAGACACCCAGGAATAGCAAAGTTAGTTATGGAAGGAAGGGTCGAGGACAAGAACTGTTGGGGTAGACCAAGGTTAGAATATGTTAAACAGATTGCCTCTGATGTAGGGTGTGGTAACTATGTAGAGATGAAACGATTAGCTCAGGACAGGGAAGCATGGAGGGTTGTATCAAATCAGTCAAAAGACTGAAGACTCAAACAACAATAACTGTTGTAGCAACTGAGCGATATATGAGGACACCAGTAACTAAGCACTTACTTGTTAGAAGGAAACATAGGTATGAATGGCTGGAGGAGGACGTTGTTGGCAATCATGGTCACCAGAGTTGATTCAGACGTTGCGTTCCTTTATGTTTTCGCTGGCTAACACTATCACTGTTACAATATTATTAATATTATCACAGATTCCATCAGAAAAATAAGACAGCATTTATATGGTCTCATATGCAGAGAGGATTACTATAGGCTAGCAAAGAAAATATCAACCGGGATTGGAACCCAGATTCTTGAGATCATGAGGTGGATAATCAGCCGTTGACTGATCAACCAAAGGATCTATAGTTATTACGATCGCAGTATTTGTAGGCTAGCATGTCCTTCGCTTGCCAGCCTTGCATGTACAGTATCATCCCTATCCCCTCCCAATACTTATATGACCTATAGGCCTAGTGCCGCCATCGTTACTTCCGACTAGACAGTTCACCGGCTGGCGATACGGTGTTGCCAGTCCACTAACGCGAATCAGCTGAAGTACCTGATTATAGCTATGATTATTTTTTTACTGGAGTGTTGTTTATTTATTTATTAATTAATTAATTTATTTATTTATTTAGCGTATGGCTTTTAAGGACGGGAGTGTCCGAGGAAATGTTTGGCTAGCTAGAGACTGTAGCTGCTTCAATGTGGACACCCATGCGGTGAGCTACAAGTTCCGTTCAATTTCAAGTAGTTCCAACATTCACTACCGGGTGTCACTGACACCTAGTGGTGAGCGTTGGAACTTTGATAGGGCGTTCCAATGAAATCTAACCTGCAAATTTAGCTTCACACATCTTTTATTAGTGGAAGGTTCTTTTACATGCCATAAATCAATGACATGGGACCGCCAGCTTTGCTTCCCCTCCGAAGAAAGGCGTACTGAAGGATTTTAACGCTCTTAAAAAATCCGACGACTTTGGCCGGGTTTGAACCCGCGATCTTGGGCATAGAAGCTCAGCATTCTACCGACTACGCCACCGAAGCCGCTAGGAGTGTTTTAATAAGGCTCCTGTCCTGAAAGCCGTGTTTTGAATCCCAGCTCTGCCAAGAACTTTATTTCCGGTTTGAGGGTCACAACTGGAAATACTCAGTCTCGTGAGAATAACGGGAAAGATATAATTTCGATTTCAACTTTATCGATCCAGTGTTGGTTTACTCCAAGCAAAAGCCGTGATGATTCCTGACTTAAGACAATTGATGGTCCTCTCCTTTCCTATTATTTTAGGAGCATGATGGTTCAGTGGTCAAGCTGCTTGCTTCTCACCAAGGTGGACCGGGTTCGATTCGTGGTCAATTCATGTGAGAATTTCGAAGTGAAATATCACGTCCTGTGGTTTGGATTCCACGTAAAATAGAGGTACCGTCGCTCATGATCATGAGATTGACTTACTTGACTTAAAACTTGTTGTTCACATCGCTGGAATATAGGGCTTCGACGAGGTATCGCCATCGGACTCGGTTTCGTGTCATTGCCTTCTCTTAAAGTGTCCGTACATTCCAAAATCCAATCCTCGTGGTCCATTTCAATCCAGAGGTTGTCAACTTGTTGTCCGTCCGGCTTTTTCTTCTTGAAGTTTATTTAACAATATATTTTATGAGATGCAGGTTGTTAGCCCACAGTCCCCGAGTGCATTAGTGGGGCTGCCACCTTTTGGCCTAAGCACATGCCAATATAGCTAGATTGTTTGCTATGTCTCTTGCAAATTCTTTACAGGAAGAGTTGTGACTGGTCTCCCCCAACCCTCCTCCTTTCTTCGGGCTTGGGACCTGCAACAACATCCATGGAATTACTCAATCCACACCATGGTTGCCGCAGGTGGAGTTAATTACGAGATTAACGGTCACGTAAACTACAAGCTTCCTTCTTTTCCTATTTTACCTTCATACGAAATTCACACAAAACTATAGATATCACAATAACACCAGTTATCAGACAAATTCTTAACACACGCATTGGCCAGGTGACCTCAGTGTCCAAGCCCCTAAATAAACAAAAAATGGCAACGAAGAACTCGTTATATCCAGCAAACAGAACAATTCACATGCTTTTAATAGGTTTTTATACAGTACCCTATGCTGTTTGCATGTGGGTTAATAGAAACATCTTGGCACCCTGCATCGTAAAATTAAATTATCTTGCATTATCTAATTAACAGGCCATGTAATTGTGAATATTTCGCTATTAACAGCGCTACAAAATAAACTTCGAAGTTGGAATTCATGAGGCCATTACTACGTATTGTTCGACCTGAGAGCTAAATTTAATTTATGGACTAGGTTACATTAAGAATATTCTAATGTTCCCCACGTATGTGCTGCGCAGTTATTCCTACTGAATAATAAGGCTCTTAACAACAGTACCACAACAATAACTATATCCTACCACATCGTGTAGCCATGTGCGTGAAGTCTCTCACCACGATTGCAAGGAATAGTTGGAAGTTCAGGGTTTGATAGCGACCATCATGAGTGTTGTTGGTTTTTAGATAGATCAGATCCTGTTCATTTAAGGTCGACGGATATGTACACAGTAATAATGCATATATCATTATTAAGTCATAAAACTTTTTAAGCATATCACATTTGAAAGCGAGTAAAAGCCATAGTAATCCACAGTCACTGTCGCTCTAGGAAGCTGGTGTTGTGTGTGACTTATCGCATTGAGCTATGAGGGCAGATATCAACCACAGTAATCCACAGTCGCTGTCGCTCTTGGAAGATGGGATAGTGCGTGGCTTATCGCTTTGAGCTATGAGGGCAGATATCAACCACAGTAATCCAGAGTGACTGTCGCTCTAGGAAGATGGGATAGTGCGTGGCTTATCGCTTTGAGCTATGAGGGTAGATATCAACCACAGTAATCCACAGTCGCTGTCGCTCAAGGAAGATGGGATAGTGCGTTACTTATCGCTTTGAGCTATGAGGGCAGGTATCAACCACAGTAATCCAGAGTGACTGTCGCTCTAGGATGCGTGACTTATCGCATTAGCTATGAGGGTAGATATCAACCACAGTAATTCACAGTCGCTGTCGCTCTAGGAAGATGGGATAGTGCGTGACTTATCGCTTTGAGCTATGAGGACAGGTATCAACCACAGTAATCCAGAGTGACTGTCGCTCTAGGATGCGTGACTTATCGCATTAGCTATGAGGGTAGATATCAGTCACAGTAATCCACAGTCACTGTCGCTCTAGGAAGCTGGTATAGTGCGTTACTTATCGCATTGAGCTATGAAGGCAGTTATCAACCACAGTATTCCACAGTCACTGTCGCTCTAGGAAGGTGGTATAGTGCGTGACTTATCGCATTGAGCTATGAGGGTAGATATCAACCACAGCAATCCTTAGTCGCTGCCGCTCTAGGAAGCTGCGAAAGTGCGCGGACGGTGACCCGGCGTGTATAATTGCTGATGTGCCTGCTTTAGTTCCGCTTTCCGCTCTGTCTCATACTCACTTGCACTTCCTACTCCAAATTGTCTTCCCAGTACATTAGCGCGTGGATAAACTTCCAAGGTTCCCTTTCATGTACCACACTGTACAGTTGTTCTTGAAGGTTATGAAGGTAATGCCATACTAAGCTTGTTTTGTACTTGATGTTAGATGTTGTTACTCCATTGAGTTACTTGGGATACCTCGGTCATCACCCCCACGTAATTGGGTAGGTGTTTAATTTGACTGATTGTTACTGTGCCTTTATTGTTTGTTTTTGTTGCTTATTTTAAGGACTACGACATCGAGGTCATATAGCCCCGTGTGTTTAATGAGTGTGTGGAATTTGTTTGATAAACTGTGTTATTGTAATGGCTGTACTAGTGTGAGTTTTTGTAAATTGGGGTAAGGATTGGAAAAGAGGCGACTGTGGCCTTAAGTTATACCCCATCCCAGAATTTCCCTGGAGTAGAAGTGGGAAATCACAGAAACCACCTCCAGGATGGTCTCACGAGGCTGAGTGTTCCCCATTCCAGCTCTCAGACCAGATTTCAGTTTCTTGGCAGCACATAAAGTTACAATTCGTAAAGCCCCTAATGAATTAACAACACATAATTCGGCCTGGAAAAATTATCTAGGAAATCCAGTGATTGCAGCGAGAGCTTTGTTTATTGCAACCATGACCCGATGCATGTCGTTATTAGTTTCAGTGAATCCCTAGCAGACTAATACAAAATCCTGCTCAGTAAAATTAATAAATCACAACAAGAATATTAAAAACAAGATGTTCAGTAAAGAACATATAGCCTACTTTCTCCTAAATGCATGGGTATTGTTATAACTCTTTGTCCTTTTCAAGGAGTATAATTGAATATTGGTTGTAGTAGCTTGTTGAAATACAACGTGCTATAGGGATATTAAACATGAATATGAGGTGCCCTTTGCTAGTGCTACCTCTGTAAAAAAAATTCATTCAATTCGGTTTCACCGTGTTTGAATTGATATGGGGAATGGATTTGCACACATACATGGCCGCTATTTGCAAACTATTGGGCTGATGACCTTGTAGTCAGACATAAGATGCTTTCCACAAGAAGGCATGTTGTTGCAAAATCTGGTAGAGATCAAATTATTAGGATGGTTGTAATATGATTTAAGCTTTTAACATTTGGGTGGCCGTCATTCCGTTTCCGTCAAGATGGCGGCGATATAAAACATGACACTGAGGTGCCCTTTGCTAGTGCTACCTCTGTACCACATTTCGTTCAATTCGGTTTCACCGTGTTTGAATTGATAGGGGGAATATATTTGCACACATACTTGGCCACCATCTGCAAACTATTGAGCTGATGATCTTGCAGTTTGGTCAGAATATGCTTCCCACATAAAGATATGTTGTTGCAAAATTTGGTAGAGATTAGATTATTAGGTTGGTCGTAATTACATTTTAGCTTTTAACATTTGAGTGGCCGCGATTACGTTTCCGTCAAGATGGCGGTGATATAAAACATGACAATGAGGTGCCCTTTGCTAGTGCTACCTCTGTACCAAATTTCGTTCCATTCGGTTTCACCGTGTTCGAATTGATAGGGGGAATCGATTTTCACACATAGATGGCCACCATCCGCAAAATATTAGGTTAATGACCTATTAGTTTGGTCAAAGGATGCTCCCTCCATAAAGGTATGATGTTGCAAAATTTGGTAGAGATGGGATGATTAGGTTAATCGTAATTTGATTTAAGCTTGGAACATTTGTGTGGCCGCCATTACGTTTCCGTCAAGATGGCGGCGAAATAAAACATGACACTGAGGTGACCTTTGCTAGTGCTACCTCTGTACCTAATTTCGTTCCATTCGGTTTCACCGTGTTTGAATTAATAGGGGGAATTGATTTTGACACAAAGATAGCCGCTATCCGCAAACTATTCGGCTAACATGACATGACACTGAGGTGCCCTTTGCTAGTGCTACCTCTGTACCAAATTTCGTTCAATAATGGTTTCACCGTGTTTGAATTGATAGGGGGAATATATTTGCACACATACTTGGCCACCATCTGCAAAATATTGAGCTGATGATCTTGCAGTTTGGTCAGAATATGCTTCCCACATAAAGATATGTTGTTGCAAAATTTGGTAGAGATTAGATTATTAGGTTGGTCGTAATTACATTTTAGCTTTTAACATTTGAGTGGCCGCGATTACGTTTGCGTCAAGATGGCGGTGATATAAAACATGACAATGAGGTGCCCTTTGCTAGTGCTACCTCTGTACCAAATTTCGTTCCATTCGGTTTCACCGTGTTCGAATTGATAGGGGGAATCGATTTTCACACATAGATGGCCACCATCCGCAAAATATTAGGTTAATGACCTATTAGATTGGTCAAAGGATGCTCCCTCCATAAAGGTATGTTGTTGCAAAATTTGGTAGAGATCGGATGATTAGGTTAGTCGTAATTTGATTTAAGCTTTGAACATTTGTGTGGCCGCCATTACGTTTCTGTCAAGATGGCGGCGATATAAAACATGACACTGAGGTGCCCTTTGCTAGTGCTACCTCTGTACCAAATTTCGTTCCATTCGGTTTCACCGTGTTTGAATTAATAGGGGGAATCGATTTTGACACAAAGATGGCCGCCATCCGCAAACTATTAGGCTAATGACCTATTAATTTGGACAAAGGAAGCTTCCTCCATAAAGGTATGTTGTTGAAAAATTTGGTTGAGATCGGATGAATAGGTTAGTCGTAATTTGATTTAAGCTTTGAACATTTGTGTGGCCGCCATTACGTTTCCGTCAAGATGGCGGCGATATAAAACATGACACTGAGGTGTCCTTTGCTAGTGCTACCTTTGTTCCAAATTTCGTTCAATTCGCGTTCACCGTGTTCGAATTGATAGGGGGGAACAGACATTCAGAGTACACACACTCACACACACACACAGAGACTCACACACACACACACACACAGACAGACACACTTTTTTTTCGCCCTGTGTTGATCTCATAAGTCTACTTTCATTTTTTGCAAAAATCGAAAGTCGGCTAATAAGTCTCAGAAGCTACAAATAAGTTAATAGTACATTATGCAACGAGCCTATAGTGGCAATAATTAAGACACGAGTATGTTTATAAAACGAGCGAAGTGAGTCTTATAATTTCCATACGAGTGCCTTAATTACCATTATAGCTTGCCACGGTGGGTGAGTGGTTAACTTGTCGGATTACCAACCCCAAGATTGCAGGTTCGCCCCTGGCCGTGTTAAGTGATTTTTGAAAGGCGACAAAAATCACGACAAGGATGTCATACGTTGTTGGCATGTTAAAGAACCCATTTGAATTCAGTAGTCCGTGTTCAATGGCAAAATTAATCTTGGGATTTTCCGCCAACACAAAGTTCCTCCATTCTCTACTAGAAAGCGCTGTAGTGTCAAGGAGCTTAGATATCTAACCGCCTTGAATTTCATAGCGTTCAAAGGAACGATGAAATTCGACATGCAAGCTGCTCTCTGGGTGTCAATTAACAAAGCTTGCACCCGGCACCCGAGGCCATACGATATTATTATTATTATTATTATTATTATTATTACCATTATAGGCGAGTTGCATACGACTGTTAGTGTTCGACGATAATTATAACAATTTTATGTTCGAACATAAATATTCATAAATCTGCCGAGATTTCGCCAGTTTTATGTACTGACCGAGCGCATGGGACGCAGAGAATACCTTGTATTTGACCATGGACTCCACAAATACCCCACTATGACACTCGCCACGCAGTGAAATTTAAAATAGAAGGCCGTGGAAGTCAGCGCAAGTGCGATGCTATCCTTACCTATTTGGTCACACAACTGTTTCCCGAGCTCTGATTGGTGGGAGAAACGGTTTCATAATAAAGAAATAGCTTGCAATGGTGGGTGAGTGGTCAACGTGTCGGTCTACTAACCCCAAGCTTGCAGGTTTGCTCCTGGCCATGGTAAGTGATTTTTGAAAGGCGGAAAAATGTACGACACCATGTCATACGATGTTGGCATGTCAAAGAACCCATTTGAATTCAGTAGGCCGTGTTCATAATGGCAAAAATAATCTCGGGATTTTCCCCCAACACAAAGTTCTTCATTTCTCTTCTAGAAAGCGCTATCAAGTTCAAGGAGCTTAGATATCTTACCTCCTTGACTTTCATAGTGCTTCAAGGAACAACGAAATTCGACATGCAAGCTACCCTTTGGGTGTCAAATAACAAAGGTTGCACCGGGCACTCGAGGCCCTGCGATATTATTATTATAGTAAATAGTGTTACAATTACCCTCATTATGATGCAGTTTTCTGACATATAATATTTACATTTCGACATCGTCGAACATATTAGTACATTATGCAACGAGCCTATAATGGCTATAATTAAGACACGAGTATTTTTATAAAACGAGCGTATGCGAGTTTTATAATTTCCATACGAGTGTCTTAATTACCATTATTGGCGAGTTGCATACGACTGTTTATGTTCGACGATAATTATAACTTTATTATATGTTTTAACATAAATATTCATAAATATCTGTTCAGTCACTACAGTAGAATGTTGTGATCGGGTGCTGCGGTGGGTAGTATATCTCTCTTGTCCAAGCTCTCTGGACAACGGACGCATGCGCTCTGTGTGCTTCAATACCATATGTTCAGATTGCGCACCAGTATTCAGTGTCAAAACCACGCGCTGTGTAGAAATTGGTTTTGGGGATATTAAGGTACCGGTACAGTGCTATTTCTTGTCTCATATTCGCCAGTTTATTTACGCGAACATATGGACGGTGCGTATTGCATGTCGGTGATTTATTATAGTTCGATGTTGTGTTTATGTCCGACATGTTGGATTTTGAGTGCATGCGCGAAGGTATCGTTACCTAATTGGTCAATGAACGAGCTCTGATTGGCTGGAGAAACTGTATCATAATGAAAATCGGTGTTATAATGACCATCATTATGATACAGTTTTCTAACACATAATAGTGAGGGTCGAACATAAATGGTATTAAATGTTATAAACAAGTAACGGAAACACTAATAATGATTATTAATTATGTACTACCTTAATCTTACAAACATACACACATTTTCATTTGGGACTGTTTTGCCTTTCAGCGTCCAGTCTAGTCTGCAGGTCTCTGCTTGCGAACAAGTCACCTCCATAATCCCCTGTTAGCAGTTAGAATTATTGAGGTCTCTTCTGCTTCTACACCTCTCACTTTGAAATCGTTCAACACTGAATCTAACCATCGCCTCTACAGTCGAGCTCATTAATCTCTTTGGTAAACTCTCCTCCCCCATTCTTTTCACATGGCCCCACCATCTGAGTCGGCCCAAACGGACAGCTTTATCTAGCGTGTTCATTTATAACTTAGCCTTTATCTCTTCATTACGAGTACCTTCCAGACATTAATAATAATAACCCCTGGCACAACAGCAAATGAGGGCCTAGGCCTACCAAGCGACCGCTGCCCAGCCATTTGGCCTGCAGATATTGACGTGACGCGTGGTCCGCGCGTCGTGCCCCTCGGCCGTTAATATTGGTTTTCGTGACCGGGGCGCTGCCTGACTGTCAGACAGCTACAGAATTGTCCTCACGAGGCTGAGTGCACCCCGTTCCAGCCAGCACGTCAGTTTCTAAAATCCCTGAAGGAGCCGGGAATCAAACCTGGGGCCTCCGGGTGAATGGCAGGTGCGCTGCCCCAACACCACAGGGCTGGCTACTTTCCTGCCATTGTTCCCATCTATTTTTTTCAGTAATCATTCGTGCTACCCTTATATCAGTTATATCTAGCTTATGTATTAACCTAGATATCCTGAATCTACCCAGCTCTCACTTCCATACAGCAAGGTCGGTCTAAATACTGAGCCGTGTTGAGAGCTTCGTCTTATTCTATCTTATGTTAATTGATACAGAGGGGCCATCTTGGTGGGTGAGTGGATAGCATGTCGGTCTACTAACCCCAAGATTGCAGGTTCGCTCCTGGCAGTGGTAAGTGATTTTTTTTTTGAAAGGCGGAAAAAATACGACACGCATGTCGTACGATGTTGGCATGTCAAAGAACCCATTTGAATTCAGTAGGCCGTGTTCATAATGGCAAAATAATCTCGGGAGTTTCCGCAAACACAAAGTTCCTCATTTCTCTACTAGAAAGCGCTATAGTGTTCAAGGAGCTTAGATATCGAAAGTCCTTGACTTTCATAGTCATTCAAGGAACAACGAAATTCGACATGCAAGCTACCCTCTGGGTGTCAAATTACAAAGCTTGCACACGGCACCCGAGGTCATACGATATTATTATTATTATTATTATTATTATTATTATTATTATTATTATTATTACAAATAACTGATATGAGGATAGCATGGATGATTGTTGGGAAAAATAGATCGGAGCTATGGTAGGAAGGTATTCGTAATGAAGACGTGAACACGTTGAATGGACATGTTCGTTTAAGCCGACTCAGATGGTGGGGCCATGTGATGAGATTGTGGGAGATAGAACTACCTAAGAGGTTGATAAACTAGGCCATTGAGGGTAAATAAAACAGAGGTAGATATACAGTAGAAAGCTTTCATTACAATATGCTGTGCATAAACATGTCAAGGTGAGGGGCATAGAAGCAGATGTTAGGGGCTTTGCAAGGTCGTGGTCATTTAGCCCCGTGTACTTGGTTGTATGTGTGTAATTTGTCTGATACCCTGTGTTTTTGTGGTGTTTGTAGTAGTGTGTGTATTTGTAATGAAGGTGAAGATTGGGAAGGAGACGGCCATGGCCTTATGTTACGAACCATCCCGGCATTTACATGGAGTAGAAGTGGGAAACCACACGGATAACCACGTCCAAGATGGCTGAAAAGGGAATGGAAGCCATCTCTTCTCTTTTTTTTTTTTTTTTGCCTCAAGAGGGTGAGTGGACCCAGTTCCAGTTCTCAGTCCAGAATTAAATTCCTTGGCAGAGCCGCAAATCGAAGCCAGACCTCCAGTGCGACAGCCAGGAATGCTAGCCACTATACCAGGACATAGACAATTGCAGCAGACGAGGCCACAACGCTGACTGCTAATAGGGGATCATGGAGGCAACTCATTTTATTTATTTATTTATTTATTTATTTATTTATCGTATGGCTTATATGCCGGGAGTGTCCGAGGACATGTTCGACTCGCCAGAGGTTGTAGCTGCTTAAAGCAGACACCCATGGGGTGAGCTACAATTCCGTTCAATTTCAAGTAGTTCCAACTTTCTCTACCAGATGTCACTGACACGTAGGTGTGACCGTTGGAACAGTGATAAAGCATTTCAACGAAATCTAACCTAGAAATTTAGCTTCACGCAAGTTTATTTAGTGGAAGGATCTTTTATACGCCAAAAATCTATGACATGGGACCGTCGGCTTTACTTCTCCTCCGAAGGAAGGCATACTTAAGGATTTTAACGCTCTTAAAAAAACGACGACTTCGGCCGGGTTTGAACCCGCGATCTTGAGCACAGCAGTTCAGCATGCTACCAACTACGCCACCGAAGCCGCTTGGCAACTTATTAGCAAACAGAGAATTGCAGACTAGAGCGGACCTTGAAAGCCATAAAGCAATCTCAAGTGAAAATGAATGAATGAATGAATGAAGTTTACAAAGCTTTCTACGAGTATACGGCCAATGTATTTTGCTCATTTTTCTGTAATTCCATTTAATTACATTCTTGTTTGAGAAATTCGTTTTAATGTAGTAGCCTTATTCCTATTTGTCCTAGTATTAGTTTAGGGACTTTTAATACAGAACGCTCTGCAATATTAAATGAGTATAATTTTTATCTTCATGCTTTATGGTTCGCCTCATAACTTCATTAGCGTGTAGAAATGAAAAAAGGCTTTTATGAGCGTCCACTTCTTAGACCAAAAATGAGAACAAATCCCTGCAGGTCCCAAAAGTAATTAGCTATTTCTGTATAGTCAGTCTCGCCAGCACTTAGCCACGCTAGCGCAGAAGAGCGAAATTGAAAAAAACAAATGTGAATTCATCTCGCCACTATTAAAAACTCCCGTTTAATCAAATCAAGATTCAGATGGAAAAACGGGAGAAACACAATTAAAAATTAATTAAAGACACAAGCCTATCAATAAAGATATTTTACCAAACTTACCTGCACATATTAAAATGAATCGTAGCGTGAAATAAAGAACGCCTGACGTTATTGGTGAACCGCACCAGTACAGTAGCTTTGTTAATGCTTGCTGGAAATTGGCAAGACTACCGAATATCCTGCAGATTAAGGTATGGAAAGAACTTGTTTACTGCTTGATTTTATTATTGCAACGTCAACCAAATTAAACCATAATCTCCGTCCACCTTTTTACATATTGGCTACCATTCTTGGCTGTCACCGCGGAGGCCTGAATTTCAGAACAGGTGGTTTCGATTCCCACCGCAGCCATCCTGTAAGTGGTTTTCCATGGTTTCTCCACTTCTACTCCAGGAAAATGCTGGGATGTGGGAGGAAGCGTGGCGTGCCACGCCTCCACCCAACAAACTGAGAGGCATCAAGGAGACAACGAAGGTGTGGAAATCTTCCTTCCGATCTCTCCGGAAGGAAGCTGTGGTACACTGTCGACTCCGGATCGGCCATGGGATTGCTACGCATTCCCACTTGTTAAAGAGAGAAGACTCTCCTGTGTGTGCTTGCGGTGCCCATCTAACTGTGGCACACATTCTCTTGGAGTGTGTGGATCTGGCCGATCTGCGAAGGACTCTTAAACTGCCTAATACCCTCTCCCTTATTCTCCGTGATGACGAGGCGTCAGTAGACCTCGTCATCCGGTTCATGAGGCAGCGTGGTTACTTTTTTAGGTTTTAATTTCATTTTGACTTTTAATTCAGGTTAAGTCTGTTTTATGTTTTTTATTGTGTTCATCTATTTTAATATTCACTCTGCCTTATTTGTTTTATTGTGTTTTACCATCCACCTTGAATTCTTTTTTATTCAAATAAGGCATAATTGTTGGGGCTCACTTTTTTTTTTTAGCGTATGGCTTTTAGTGCCGGGAGTGTCCGAGGACATGTTCGGCTCGCCAGTTGTGTAGCTGCTTCGAGACGGACACCCAATGGGTGAGCTACAAGTACCGTTGGGGAGGGAAGGAGGAAAGTTGAAATGTAAGGACGAGGAGTTGGAAGGTAGCGGCTGTGGCCTATAGTTAGGGACCAACCCCGGCATTTGCCTGGAAGGAAGATGGGAAACCACATAAGACCATCTTCAAGGTTGCCGGCGGGGGGATTCGAACCTCCTCGCCTCCCGGATGTGAGCGACTGCCATCAGTCATGCCGTAACCACCACGGCTAACTCACCCGGTTGGGGGCTCACTGTCTATTTTATATAAACCATTTTCGTTTCATCCATAGAAGTGAGCTGTTTTTATCTTCATCCTTTCATTTCACGCCATTTCATTTCATCGGGGGCCGATAACCTCGATGTTAGGCCCCTTAATACAACAATTATCATCATCATCAAATGCTGGGATGGTATCTAACTTAAGGCCACGGCCACTTCCAACCGCAAATCCTACCTCAATTACAAATACACACACTAGTAGACTACGCACATCACAGAGACACAGGTTATCAGGTAACTTTTACACACACCCAAGTACACGGGGCTACATAACAACTATGTTGCAAAGCCCTTAAAGATTCAACAACAAATCATAATCTAAAATCACATCCTGAATTCAAATCTAGGTCAGTACTTGAGATTTTCTTTTATTGATAAGTCGAAGTGGAATGGCTTAGAAAGGTTGTTGTATCTGTTTCATTTATGAGGTTTAGACATCGTGGTCATTCAGCCCCATTTACTTGTGCGTGTGTGTGGAATTTTGGCTCATAACCTATGTTATTGTGCTGACTATTAATGTGTGTATTTGTATTTGAGGCAAGAATTTGTAAGGAGGCGGCCATGGCCTTAAGTTAGAACCCATCCTGGCATTTACTAGGAGTAGATGTGACAAACCACGGAAAGCCATTTCCAAGATAGCTGAGGTGGGAATGAAACCCACCACTTCTCCATTTTGCCTCTCGCGGCTGAGTGTACCCAGTTCCAGCCCTCAGACCAGAATCATATTTCTTGGAAGAGCCCGGAATCAAACCTGGAGCCCTAGGGTCACTGCTAATAATGCTAGCCGATTCACCACCAGGTGTTTTGTCTTAGGAAGGGTTGTTTGACTTAAGGGTTTTGAAAAATCGTCATCATGTAGCCCTTTGTACTTGGGTGTATGTGTGTGTGTTTGTGTATGTGCGCGAAATCTTTCTGATAACATGTGTAATTGTGGTGGCTATATAGTAGTGTGTAGGATTTTGCATGAGATATTATGTACACTCCAGGGAAGGTTTCAGGCTTAGTAAATCCATATTACAATAGGTAGCGCACGAGTAGATTCAACAAAAATAGAGACAGTATTTATTAACAGTTGGCAGCCCTGCTTACTCTTAAGAATCGGCATAGTCATATCTGTTATGGTACACATAGCACACACGAAATTTGGTTGAAATCCAATTGATAGTGTAGAAGTTATTTGCATTTAAAATTTGAATCTATCAGCAGGCTTATAATCGTTTTGGCAACACTGCCATGTATGGCCTCCTGGATGTCTGAAGTCGGAATTGGACCCACTTTTCTCAGTTATGCTTCACGAGGCTGAATGAATCCCATTCAAATCCTCAGACTAGAATTAAGTTTCTTGGCAGGGCCGTAAATCGAGCCCGGACCTCTCGGTGGTAACCAAGAATACAGGGTCTTTCATATAAAGTAAGAACGGCGGGCGGCGGTTTTGTCATTCGCTGCTAAAGCCGGCTTGGCCGAGCTGTGGCGCCCCACGGCCCCCTGCTTTAGTATTGAAAGCGCGCGCATAGTACAAACTTGACCTTGCAATAAGCGTGCAGGTGTTGTCAGTCGCCAGTCTGAACCTCAGCTGCTAACATGTTGAGACAGTTATCATTGCAACATCGTATTTTTGTATGTAAAATGTATTTTAATTACGATTTGGCTCGGCGGGTACGTGATGCATTTGTTCAGCAATTTCCTGATGAAGTGCCACCTTCACTAGCACAGATTCACGTAATTGTAAATAACTTTGACACTACTGGTTCAGTGCTCAATAAAAACAAAAACAAAAAAATCAGAAAAAATACAGTGGCATGACTCACTCGCGTCAGCCAAAATGTGGTTACCAGATACAATGCCTGTATAACCCAGGAAGGACGACACTCCCAGCAACTTTTATAAGGTAATATTTCATAGAGGATTGTATACACGCTTAAAGCAGGGGGCCACGGCTCACCACAAGCTCGGTCAAGGCCACCACACTAGCGGATAACAAACCCGCCGCTTGGCGTTCTTACTTTATATGAAAGACCCTATACTAGTAACATCGTCAGGAGGCGGATGCTGAGAAAGGGAAACTTGATCACGCCGAAGAAACCTGTCAACAGCCACTGTGTTCACCACAGGTTCCGCTAATGACAAAGGGAACAATCGAAGCGTACAGTGTAGACTAGTGATCTGAGTCCAGTGCTCTGACCATCAAGCATAGACTGTGGTAAGAGCAAGGGTGTGTGAACAAATCCGTGGGGTAACTCGAATACAGAGAGACTCCGACCGTGTGCCTTAGCGCGCGTAACTACAACGATCGGTCATTTCACCTTGTTGGTTGGTTGGTTGGTTCCTTAGTTTAGGGGCTGCGACAACGCGGTCATGTAGCCACGTGTACTCTGGGTGAGTGTAGAATCTGTCTAATAACCGGTGTTAATTGCGATGGCGGTATTAGTGTAAGTTATCTGTAATTCAGGTAAGGACTGCAGACTATCATTTTCAAGTAATTCCTACTTTTGCTACCATCAATGACACCTAGCTGCGAACTTGGCTACTAGATGCCGCCGCACCTGGCGGAGAAAGTTGAAACATAATAGAGCGTTAATCAAATCTAACCTACAAATGTAGCTTCACACAATTGTAGTTAGCGGAAGGTTCGTATACATGCCATAAATCTATGGCATGTGCCCACCGGCTTTACTTCCCCTCCGAGGGAAGGCATGCTGAGTGTTTTCTAACGCTCTTAAAAATGCGACGAATTTGGCCTGGTTTGAACCCGCGATCTTGGATATGGAAGCTCAGCATGCTACCAACTACGCCAAACTTCACCTTTAAAATATCACGAGTAAAATCCAAGGAACATAAGAGCATCAATCAAACCTATCCTACAAACACGCTGGAACACGCAACACCTGTGGGGCAAAACTGAGTAGAGGTGTGTTCCATTTCCCCTTCAGCCTATCTTAATGTGTTGTTAATTTTTTTAAGGCTTTGTGACATCTTGTTCATTCAGCCCCGTATATTTGGGTGTGTTTGTATTTAGGATTTGTCTGATAACCTGTGTTATTGTGGTTTATGTAGTAACATTATCGTGTTGTAGGCCATTTTTCAGTGTTGCCTTAGTAATCGTAATTAAATGTTTTCAGTCGGTCAACATGATTGTATCCAATTGTAATGGGTAAATCCCTATTTCTGAAAAAAGAAACATTAATATCATGCAAATGTTTTTCAGGATTAGGGAACCACCCATTACTTTGCGCACATCCGTGTTGACCGACTGAAAAACATTAAATTTCGTTTATATAGTAATGTGTGTATTGTAATTGATACTGGGGTTTTGGAAGGAGGTCTCCGTGGCCTTCAGTTAGGGACCATCCCGTTATTTGCCTGGAGTAGAATTAGGAAACCGCGGAAAACCCTCCTAGTATGGCGAAGGAGGGAGTAGAACCATCTCTTCTCAGTTTTGGCTCACGAGCCTCAGTGTACCCCTGTTCCAACCCTCAGACCAGAATTAAATTTCTGGGCAGAGCGGGGAATTTAACCCAGGACCTTTGGGGCCGGAGTTTCAATACGTACACCTAGACCACTGAATGCAGTTGGGGATTAGGTTTATTCAGTCATGTTCGGGGAAACTAAGAAGAGCTGGGTTCGATTCCCGCCTCACGTGTCCTAGTAGTGATTTTCTTTGGTTTTCCACTTTTACTCCAGGTGAATGCCAGGTTGGTTCCTAGCTTAGGCCTCACCTTGAATACAAATACACACACTATCACTTACACCAGAATAACATAGATAATATCAGAATAAATTCTATGCACACGCCCCATTACACGGGGTTGAATTGACCTCAGTGTCCAAGACCCGCAATGAATCAACATAAAAAACAAGAATTTGAAAGTGGTGTGTGCCTATTTATCTGAATATGGTAATCATCACTCTACTTCAGTATCAATTCATTATACGTCTTCATTGCTTGGTGTAACCTTGTCAGTAGTAACGCACGATTCCTTGAGATAGATCGCTTGTTTGTTTCTGCGTTACCTCACGTATACTCAATTAATCTGCAGCTAGTTTTACACAACTACACACATACACGACAGGTGTCTGAAGGCAGACAGGGCTTGGCTGTTCATTTCTTAACAATGTCTGCAAGTTTAGTGATGCTGCACTGAAAGTTAATATGTGTTTAATGGTGTGAATATTATTTCAAACGATCCACTGCCTCTCACTTTTTAACTGGCAGTCACGTTTTGAAGTCAGCTTGCTTTGTTATCATTGAATGGCTCGAGGTGTGGTAAGGAGGGGAGGAGAAATTGGTGCTGTGTTGTTCGTGGAAACTGTAGCCTGCCTCTCGTTCACGATATGGTCTTCCATACGCGGTATAACAAGACAGTATAAATGGATGGCCTTGTCGACCTTATATCTCATTCAGAAAGCTGGTGCATTCACTCCCAATAATATATGGTGTCCCATTTATCTTGACCAACTGCAATAATTTTAGTTAGTTAGTTAATTATTGTTGTTTTATGGGGTGGAACAGTGAGGTCATTTGTCCATCTTAACACAGATTAAAGTATACAAATTTACAATTAAATTATAATTTAGGGTGGACGCTTAGTCACTACGCCACGAGATGGGCTTCCTTTTCTAACGCGTTAATCGGAAAACTTCTGCCATCAGGTGTTGATGACTTGCAATCCCCATATTGGTTCCCACACTGAACATGTCCTGTTAAATCCTCCACAAACAAACATGGAAACTTCATTAATACACAGTCTCAACTGGTTTCAATAGGTTTATTGTCATTTGCATACACACACGTTGTAAACAAGCAAACAAAGTGTTCATCACTGTCATGTTACTTCTGCTGATTGTTTAACGGACCATATGTGTGCAATTAGCAGGAGGGGGTGGGTGTCAAGGGGAGGGGGCGTGAAATATCAGGTTATAAGTTGTATTAGGACGACATTGCAGTGACAGTTTCATAGATACAACAGCATTCCATATGTTATCATAGGAATGCCAGGAGCTTGTGATTTAACTGGTAACCTTTTGTGTTTTCTTAAGGATTAATTTACGAAAGATAATCGAATATAATAATTGAAAGGCTTTGAAATGGCTTAACACTTCCATGGCCCATATTTCAGTAGATTGAGAACGTTTCATGTAATATACTTATAGAAATAAAGTAAATTCAGTATGTAATGGTTTATAATGAAGACATACTACGCTGAAGAATTCGATCATTTTAAGTCATTATTTGCTAAGGAGTTGATAACACTTACAAATCAATGGTTGGTTTAGCTGAGTGGTTTGAGTTGCGGTCTTTCACCCGCTGGGCTGGGGTTCTAAAGTGGGTAACGTTGTTGTTTACTTGATTAATCTTATATTTATTGTTTTTTAATCGCTCAGTTGTTGTATTGTTATGCATTGTATTGTGCATTTTGCAATGGAGAATAGTATATAATATGTATAACTCCATGTTATTTAAACTCTCTGGCATATAAATCAAATAGTGTTCTTTATATTCCTAGTAATGTATTTTTTGTTCGTTAACCTAAAAATTGTCCAAGAGACATGTATAGAAATCCTTAACCAATGAGCTAGCCTATTTGTTGTGGTAGCTTGTAATTAAGCGTGCTGTGCTATTCGTATTTATTTGCCATTAGAAAATCCTCACTATATGTAATTTTATGGGTAATCATGAGAAAACAAATATAAATAACACATGATTCGAACCCCGGCTTCACAGGTGGAGGCCAACCATTTAGACCACGCGACCAAATTACCACATTTAATCGCATAGTCGATAATAGGTCCACTAAGTACCGTAATGAATGTAAATAAGGAAAATATTTAGCATAATATAACGTACAATAGAACGTTGTATTTTAACAAGCTAATACAACGAACATTCAATACTCCTTGATAAGGAAGGAAGGAAGGAAGATTGTAGTTTTACGTGACCGTGAATCTTGTGATTATGAGCCACGGGACCTCCTTTTTACGTGGAATCCGAACCACAGGACATGGCATTTCACATCGAAAATTTCACATGCATTGACCGGGAATCGAACCCGGACCGCCTTGGTGAGAGGCATACAGCTAGACCGCTGAGCCACCACGCCCCCTCCTTGATAAGGACATAGAGTTATAACTATACTCATACATTTAGGAGAAAGTCGACTATATGTTCTTTACTGAACATCTTGTTATTCAGGTCATCACTCCCATGGTCTCTGGAACGGCACTGTGGAGTGCCATTTTATGAAGGAAGGGTAACAAGCACTTCAACACACAATCTTTTATGAAAGGCGAAGTTACAGGTTTCCTGAAGCCAGTAATTAATAAATCACAAGAATATGAGCACAGCTTTCAATGTATTGGCCCATGAGTTCGCCCGTCAAAGTATACATCAGCTGGTGTTATAATAAGAATTTAATTTAAGATGGAGTTGTGCGCTCATTAATCTCCCCTGATTGATAATACCCCAGGCACCACATCATTTAGCTCACGTCTTTGTCACATGCTGCAACATGCAGGCTACCACGTTTGATATTGTATCGTTATAAATCAAGTCTCGGTTAACTCTTGCCGTCTTCTGTGGAGTCTCCTGCCTCAAGGCTCTTGGGTTCAATTTCCGGCTTCACAACGAAATTTAATTATGCTTTGAGGGCTATTATCTGTGCACCAGGAGAAGTCAGCTCAGTCTGAACTGCAGACGCCTTCCCACGTGCTGCATACCGTGCATTCAAAAAACATCAAGTCGGTCACTGGCAGCTTCACTCAATCACGCCATCTTTATTTATTTATTTATGTGTACTCTGTAGTCGCCTCCGCAGCGTAGCGGTCAGCATGGTTAGCTGCCACCACGGAGGTCCTGGGTTCGATTCCCGGCTCTACCACGAAATTTGAAAAGTTGTATGCCTCGGCTGGCCCAAATGAATAGAGGGGGTTCCATTCCCACCTCAGCCATCCTCGAAGTGGTTTTTCGTGGTTTCCCACTTCGTCTTCGGGCAAATGCCGGGATGGTGTCTACTGTAAGGCCACGGCCGCCTCTTTCCCGCTTCCTTGCCTATCCATCCTAATCTTCCCCTCCCTTCCCATCCCTCACGACGCCCCTGTTCGCTTTGCAGGTGAGGCCGCTGATCACACTTCCTCAGTTGTATCCACTCCGACCAGATGTTCCCAGCTCTAGGACACTGCCCGTAGAGGCGGTAGTGGTGAGCTCACTCGCTGAGTCCGTGGGTTTCGCCAACCTGGAGGGTAAACTCGATTTTTTTAAATGTACTGTACTCTGTACTCTTCAAATGGGAGAAGTGGAAAGGGGCCTTCAGTGACAGACTACGCATTTAAAGCTGGATGAACAATGTGGAAGGCAGCAGGAACTGACTGTTGATATATTTATAATAATAATAATAATAATAATAATAATAATAATAATAATGTTTTGGGTTTTACGACCCTTTTAACTACTCTGGCTTTTAGAGACGCCGGGGTGCCGGAATTTTGTCCCGAAGGGGATCTTTAACGCGCCAGTAAATCTAATGACACGGCTCCCTCGCACCAGGATACGAACCTGCAACCTTGGGCCCAGCAAGCGAGAACGTTACCGCTGAGCCACGCAGCCAGCCGGTGCAGTGGTCAAGCTGATTTTGCCTCTCACCAGGCCGGGTTCGATTTCTGGTCAATGCATGTGAGTGGTTCTGATTCCACGTGGCTCATGATCGCGAGATTAACGATCACGTAAAACTGCTAGCTTCCTTCCTTCCTTCTCCTGGCGCACAGACAATAGTACTCAGTCTCGAGAGGAATGGTGACTGTAGTAGTGTGTGTATTTGTAATTAAGGCTGGGATTTGTAAGGCGGCCGTGGCCTTTAAATTAGTTATAATCCTAGCATATTCCTAGAATAGAAATGGAGAAACTACGTAAACCCACTTCTAGGATGGCTGAGGTGGAAATCGAACCCACCTCGTCTCAGTTTTAGCCTCACTGAGCAAAGTATACCCCATTTCAGGCCTCAGACCCGAATTATATTTCTTGGCAGAGTCGGGAATCGAACCCAGACCTCCGAGGCTATAGCCAAGAATGCTAAGTGCTACACCACGAGGTGATCGAACATTGCAATTAAAGGAAGTACAGTTGGTTTCTACTGGAGCGTCTCTCTACATTTCGGCCTGGAGCAAGGATTGGTCTCCAGTCGGGCATAGCCCATCTCGCTCAGAATCGACCGGCTTGTTTGATGCGATAATTATATAGCCCAATTTCTACCTGGGAACGTTAAAAGAGGTGATATCGACAGCTATAGTTACGCTCGATAATGCGCATGCTCCGTCACGAAACCAAGGTATCTGCGGAATCGGTAGACGTGGGTTCAAAACCCACCATCGCCAGTCATTGAAATGGTTTTCATTGGTTTCCCTGCTTTCAGGCAAATGTCCGGTAGGTACCTTTATTGGCCATGGGCGCTTCCTTTCAACTCTTTGCCCAGTCTCATTCGTCTTCATTCGTAAATTCCACCCACCACGTGTGGATATTAATCACATCTCATCCCCAAAACAGTTGAAGCGAGGAAATGCTTACGGTATTAAGTTATTAGGCCTACTCAACCCCTGGCACTATACAGCCCATGACGGGCTAAGGCCGACCAAGCGACCGCTGCCCAGCCATTCGGCCTGCAGATATAGGGGTGACGTGTGATCAGCGCGTCGGGTCCCCTCGGCCGTTAATCTTGGTTTTCGTGATCGGAGCGCTGTCTCACTGTCAGACAGCTACTCAATTGTCCTCATGAGGCTGCGTGCACCCCGATCCAACCCTCACGTCAGTTTTAAAATCCCTGACGGAGCCGGGGATCGAACCCGGGGCCTCCGGGTGAGAGGCAGGCGCGCTACCCCAACACCACGGGGCCGGCTATTAGGCCTACTCAGTTCACGGAAACCACATGGTTGGGCTGGCTGTGTGGCGCAGCGGTAACGTTCTCCCCTGCTGTGCTCAAGATTGCGAGATCGAATCTCGACACAGTCAGTTGGCATTTGAAAGTCCTTAACCCTCAATGACCTACAGTGGTGGCTACGCTCGCTAAAGTGCAGCGTTAGGCCATGGGGCCAAGCTCTCTGCTGACTCAGTAGACGAGGGTTCGAGCCCCACCGTCGGCCGTCCTTGAAATAGTTTTCCGTTGTTTCCCATTTTCAACTCCAGGCAAATGCTGGGACGGTACCTTCTGACAGGCCACGGCCGATTCCTTCCCCATCCATGCCCACTTTCATCCATTCATCTCATCTCTCATTCCGACGCGCAAGTCGCCCACGGGCGTCGACTAGAATGACCTGCACTTGGCCTCTCTGGAGGCCGCACGACAATAATAACCCTCAATCGACACACTTCCTTAAATGCAACATAAAGGTCTCACTGGGGTCTGACGAACCCCAATATTTCAGTGAGTTCTAAACAACACATTTACAACATATTGGAAAATAACATACACGGACAATTTCAGAGATTCATTAAGAATCTTCTTAGTGATTTTACCATTATTGGCATAATATGATGGCCACACTACGATAAAAATCTGTGAAAATGAAGAAAATCATATATCAAATGAAGAATAATGAAAATATTCCCAGTTGTTTGCAATGTCTCCCAGTAATAAACAATTCACATGTATGCACTGTGCTAACAATCAACACTGGTAAAGTAAAAGTAACAATGTACGTAATTAAGTCTTAACACAGGGCTGTTCAAACATGACTGCTTATTCACTGCAATCTAAGCATAACACTTCCGGATGTTTTTCTCTGAATTGACGTATTTTTAGAAAAGTTTTTTAAACAAAAAATGTAGATGACATTGTCACCTACAATTTGTCTCATTGAGGTCATGTCATACGTTTTCAAATGCAGAAGCTAGGTGGCGCCAAAGTTTCCAAAAAAGTGGTTTTTTTTTTCACTTTTTGTCCTAGAAAAAAAGTTTTGTTCACAAAAGAGAGAATCAGAAATTTGTTCCTCTCAAAATTGTTTACAAAATTTATTGAAACATTTTTTCCTCCGACTTACCGTTCCAAAGTTATAGTCTGCCGAAGTGTGAAAAATGGCCGACACCGGGCCCGGTCTAAACTATGCCCACCGCTCTCTCCGCAGTAACAATAGTAGCCTTGACTATGCAGCGTTGCATTTTCTGCGCTATAACTTTAGAAGGGTAAGTCGGAGGAAACAAACGTTTAAATAAATGTTGCAGACAATTTTTTAGAGGAACAAATTTCTGATTCACTCTTTTGTGTAAAAAAAAAAAGACAGTTATTCTAGGACTAAAAGTGAAAAAAAAAACTTTTTAGTAAACTTTGGCGCCACCTTCTGCATTTCAAAACATATGACATGACCTCAATGAGACAAATTGTAGGTGACAATGTCCTCTGCATTTTTGTTTAAAATACGTAAATTCAGAGAAAAACGCTTTTTTTTTACTTTTCCGACAACATGATACTTCAAATTATTCCGAAATTTAGAGTTAAGCTTTTTTGTGCTTTTCTAACGATTTACAAAAAGCCAACCATAGCACGGTTTTTGGAACAAAACCATTCCAGCTGTACTGTAGTAAGAAAGGAATTGTGCATACCTCAAGCGGAAGGTCGATAGCTGTATGCGTCAGTAGGGAACCTAGGCTCCAAGCAGTGAATTCGTGAGGCGGGCGGTATCTCAGCGCGTGCATGTTCGTTTGTGAGTTTCAAAACATGGATCAGTGTAGTGATTTAATAGTGTATTTAAAATCAAGACCATTTTCTTCATTGCCCTATGAAGAGAATATGTTTTGAACAAGGGCCAAGAAAAATATAACAAGAAACAGTGCGCCTCATAAGACTGATTCTTACCTTTCCTGTTTCTACCGCTTCGAGTGAACGAAGAATGAGTGGATTGAAGAGAGTTAAGACATTTTTAAGGAACTCCAAGCCAGATTCTAGACTGAGCAATTTGAGTAGTCTGGCTATTGAGAAGAGTTTGGTGAACTATCTTTTCAGGGATGACATCTTCAAAGAACGCGTCATTGATATCTTTGCTGAGCGAAAAACACGACTGGAGTTTATCTACAAACAAGTAGTTCCGTGAAGAACTATACAGCCTATTTTCATATATCCTACTCATGTCAATTGCCTCTATCAACATACAAAATTTCAGTTTGATTGCTGTAATACCAAGTACATTCGTAGATATTGAGAACCATCTAAATATTTCAGATGGTCGCCATGTTGGATTTTTATGTATGTAGAACTTAGAGTTATGTACTATTACATGAAGATTATTGTGTAGGTGTAGTATTCAAACATCAGTCGCATGATTAGGACACAAGAAATGAAAATCAGATTTTAAAATTTCGCAGAGCTGCCATCTTGTTGTTAGGAAAACAATTGAAATACATTAGATGCCAGTGGATTGAAAGTTCTATAAGCTTTTACCATACCAAGTTTTACTGCATTGTGTTTAAAAGTTTCAACTCCGCTTGGCCGCCATGTTGGTTTTGTAGTTAATAAGTTTTTGATAGTCCTACATGTGAACGAGTAGTAAAGCCATTTATCACCCTACAAAATGTCAGGGTGATATCGGTAATAGTTTCGAAGATATGGAACGCCGGTGAAATAATTCGCACAACCGCCATGTTGGATTGGTGGAACGTAATAAAATTTGAAGGGCACCGTCGGGGTGGGCCAAAATAGCACTATGACCCTACCGAGTTTCATTGAAATCGCTCCAGCCGTTTAGAAATTATTAGGGGGGACACACACACACACATACGCACACACACACACGCACGGACAAAAGGTGATCTCATTTTCATAAAATGAAAATAGGCTAAAAATACTTTAAGGTATGCACTTTAGAATACCCAGTTTCATGAATATGGCTTCGCCACTAACGGATACAGGAAATAAAGAGAAGCTATACCCCGCAGTGTTGCCAAACACCAACAAGCGCATACCCCAGTGTGGACACGAGACATGCTCCTGGTTTAACGAAACATAGCCGGGGACTAGGCTGGTTATTTATTTACAGACTAGGGACGAGACGCGCAACGCCCGTGGCTAAAAGAAGGGTAGTGATGGTGATTATAGCCTTAAGAGGTGAAACATTGAGGTTATCCCCTACAAGGGGTAGCACGAGAAGAGACTACAGTATGAACTGACAAGTAAGCGAGAACTATGGCTTCGGTTGGTTGTTTGGTTGGTTGGTTCCTCAGTTTAGGGGCAGCGAGAACGCAGTCATGTAGCCCCGTGTACTTTGGGTGTGTGTAGAATCTGTCTGATAACCAGTGTTAATTGTGATGACTCTATTAGTGTGTGTTATCTGTTTTTAATTCAAGTAAGGACTGCAGACTGAATTTTTCAAATAGTTCCTACTTTTACGCCAAACGCCACCGTCAACGACTACTAGTTCAGAACTTAGCTACTAGACGCCATCGCAGTCAGCTCTTGGCTACGAACGTAGGAACTAAGAGCGTTGTTAGCTTTCTTAACCTATATAATTTAGCTTCACACAGGTGTAATTAGTGGAAGGTTATTTAACATGCCTTAAATCTATGACACGGGACCGCCGGCTTTACTTCCCCTCCGAAGGAAGGCATACTGAGGGATTTTTAACGCTCTTAAAAAACCGGCGACTTCGGTCGGGTTTGAATCCGCGATCTTGGGCATAGAAGCGCAGCATGCTACCAACTACACCACCGAAGCTGCCAACTTAGGCTCCAAGCCGGGAATATTACAGTATTTACAAGCACCTTCCGACTCCAGACGGTCAACACGGAAGGAAACCCCTGGATCTGGGGAAGAGTATTACTTTCTGCAGTGGAACGTAGGGCTGGTAGGTGGTCGTCCAGCTCTTCATTACATAGCATCGTGCCGCAATCTCTGTTATTATATCTCCAGCCACTGGATTTGATTACTACGGTGCAATCGGGGGAAAGGAAGGCGTCGGATGATGATGATGATGATGACAGTGTAGTTCATGGAAACCTTTCACTGCGGCTGTGAGATACTGGTCGTTCCACAACATGTGCTGCATACAGTCGGCATTGTGTGTTTGTCATGATGTAATTATTTCTCATCGTGAAGGATTCATTGTTAGTTAGGAGAGGGCTTGGTCAAAGGGCAAACATCTAGCCTGAATGCTCTTTCTCCTTTCCCTCTCGGTGTTCTGGAGTAAATGTTATCGCACGCTTGTGTCTTACCTCCATGGATTACAAACAGGTTGACCAGCGATCCTCAAACACTCACTGTGGAAATTGCTGTCAAACGTAAGTGCATTTAAAAGCTAGTTAATAGGACCAACACACAAATAAATGGATTACACCTGTACAAAAATTATCGAAATATGTAAACTTTTGACAGTTCCATTGACAACATGATATATTTTTTGACACGGTGGGTGAGTGGTTATCGTGCCGGACTACCAACCCTAAGCTTGCAGGTTTGCTCCTGGCCATGGTGAGTGATTTTTGAAAGGCGACAAAAATCACAGCAGGCGTGTCACATGTTGTTGGCATGTTAAAGAACCCATTTGAATTCAGTAGGCCGTGTACATAGTGGCAAAATTAATCTTGGGATTTTACACCAACACAAAGTTCCTCCTTTCTCTACTAGAAAATGCTATAGTGTCAAGGGGCTTCGATATCTAATCCTTGACTTTCATAGCGCTCCAAGGAACGACAAAAATTTGACATTAAAGCTACCCTATGGGCGTCAAATAACAAAGCTTGCACCCGGTAACCGAGGTCTTACGATATTATTATTGTTATTATTGTTATTATTATCATTATTATTATTATTTGTAACCTCATATATGAGCCAAGCCATTATGAATCTTGCGATACAGAGGCACACCCAGAATTTCGTATTAGGAGAGGCGCTATGAACAGAGCTCTGGAACTAAACTGGAACAGTACAGGCAATTGTTAATTTTCTTTCAAACAAGTATGCGAATTAAAATACCCTGCATATATTTTCTTTCTTTATTTATTTACTTATTTGCTTATTTATTTACTTATTTATTTTATATTTATTTAGATCGTAGGTTTTCGCGGCCGGTGTCTAGTTTATCATCTAGGCTTACAGGATGGAGCCGCGTCGTGTATCGGTGATTGTTTCCCGACGTTTCGGCTGTCATTGCAGCAGACTTAATCATGGGTAGACGTTAAAAATCCCTCAGGATGCCGTCCTTCAGAGGGGAAGTAAAGCCGGCGGTCCCATGTCATAGATTTATGGCATGTTAAAGAACCTTCCACTAATTACAACTGTGTGATGCTAAATTATATATAGGTTAAACATTTGACTAACGTTCTTAGGTTCCTACGTTCGTTGTCAGGAGCCGACTGTGGTGGCATCTGGTAACTAAGCTCTGAACTAGTTGATCGTTGACGGTGGCGTTTGGCGGCAAAAGTAGGAACTACTTGAAGAAATTGAATGTCTGCAGTCCTTACTTGAATTAAAACAGATACACACACTAATACCGTCATCACAATTAACACCGGTTATCAGACAGATTCTACACACACCCAAAGTACAAGGGGCTACATGACCACGTTGTCGCAGCCCCTAAACTAAGGAACCAACCAACCAACCAATCATTGGGTAGGTACGAGTTGGTGTCCGTATTCAGTTTGAGTACGTCGGGAAACAATCATCGATACACGACGCGGCTCCATCCTGTATGCCTAGAATATATTTATTTATTTGTGTATTTATTTATGTATTTATTTATTTATTTAATTAATTAATTATTCGCTTCGTCCTCCTTAGAGTGGAAAACGATCGCACGTTAGTCCCCTTGGATGGCGGTGTGACAAAATAATTGATGTTACGAAATATAAAACATCTGATTAGAAGAAAAGAGCTTCCAGCTTGTAGGCTAACCTGACCATTCTGAGGCAGTGTTTACTCGCGTTTGAGTTGTCAGTTTCCTTCTACTCCTCCTTTCCTTCCTTCAGCGACCAACTCGTGATCCCCAGTACTGGGCATCTTACCAATTACCGGTACTGACTTCGAAGATGTCACAATTTCCATTTCAACAAGGCTAAGCCTCTGATGATGTTCACGGAATTCTAGATTACGGATTAGTAATCTCTGAACATTCCCGAATCCAGGAAGACATTTAAAACGGATTTATAGTTTTTCCTCCTCAGGAAGGGCTTTTGCAGTTGGTTCAGACCCGATGGACTCCCCTCTGCCAGGATGCCCCTGCTCCCATATGAACATAAGGTAAGAATGACGTCAAATCCCCTTTTAATGGACTATGTTGAGGTTATGGATATATTAGTAAGACGGAATTATGCACTCACGGTAGAAAATATGGACAAGTGCAATGACCTAAGAGACTTACGTCCTGTTGACTACGATTGAAATGGCATGGCCTGTGGTGAGTACCTTCCAAAATGACGTAGAAATAGTCTCGAATCAAGATAGGTGAACAAAGGCTACGGGTCTTGTTGAACAGCAAGCAAATAGAACGGCCACGGTAACATAAAGTGACTGGAGGACTACATTTGAAGATTTTAGTTTCAATACACATGATGGACTTTCATGTAGTGAATGGCGAATATATATTAATGCTAACCTTTCCGCTGCTCGATCCATTCCAGGCAGGTCCCAGAATGGTAATCTCTGTAGGCAATAACTCACAGATATAGAAACCCTTGCATACGTTTCGGGAATCTGCCAGTATGAAGAGGTTCTGTGGAACGCCCGATACCATCAGATTTGGTCAACAATAGCTAGTGTACTGAGAGTAAAGGCTTCCAAGTCGTTGAAGAAACCCGAGGCTTGGCAACTGACGGCAGCAATAGAAAGATTGGCATGCTCGCCACAAGTAGCGTACCTTAGTAGGATACACAATAGATCCAACTGTCCACTTTTAGAGCTACAGTGACAGCTTGTGGATATCGATGTTGATTGTAGAAAAACGAACCTCTAATTCCGTATAATAATTGAAGTACAACCTGATTTAAGAAGCAAAGATCCGACACACCCAGGTCTTGAACATGTAAACAATACTAGGCCTAAGTAACACAGTTGGCAAACCTTCATGTCCTCTTAAATTAACAAAACTAATATTGAACATAGTACCATAATCACTGACACTGAGGAAAAATAACAATTGCTTTTCGAACATTCCAAAACTTAAAATATAGTACTTTTGCAAATAGCAATATTGTAAACGGTGTACTTTGTCTTCCAGGCAATCCAAACATTTGGAAGCAGGGTCAAATAAACCTCTTACACCTAGCATTTATTCCTCGTTGGAGTAGGGTCAGTAGTGTGGTAGTGGGAAAGCTGCTTCCAAAAGCAAGTTGTGAGCCCCTGCGACCTTGGAATGGAAGGAGCCATGCTAGGAGGGCGTGCTTGGATTCGTTTTTTTCGTCTCGTTGTGCTCTTTACGGGAATGTAGGTGTCGAAAAGGTGAAGTTAGGGTTTTGGGTCAAAACATGGGTTTTTCACATTTTTGCTGATTTTTGGAAAACGGGCCATGCTAGGAGGGCGTGCTTGGATTCGTTTTTTTCGTCTCATTGTGCTCTTTACGGGAATGTAGGTGTCGAAAAGGTGAAGTTAGGGTTTTGGGTCAAAACATGCGTTTTTCACATTTTTGCTGATTTTTGGAAAACGGGCCATGCTAGGAGGGCGTGCTTGGATTCGTTTTTTTTCGTCTCGTTGTGCTCTTTACGGGAATGTAGGTGTCGAAAAGGTGAAGTTAGGGTTTTGGGTCAAAACATGCGTTTTTCACATTTTTGCCGATTTTTGGAAAACGGGCCATGCTAGGAGGGCGTGCTTGGATTCGTTTTTTTCGTCTCATTGTGCTCTTTACGGGAATGTAGGTGTCGAAAAGGTGAAGTTAGGGTTTTGGGTCAAACCATGCGTTTTTCACATTTTTGCCGATTTTTGGAAAACGGGCCATGCTAGGAGGGCGTGCTTGGATTGGTTTTTTTCGTCTCGTTGTGCTCTTTACGGGAATGTAGGTGTCGAAAAGGTGAAGTTAGGGTTTTGGGTCAAAACATGCGTTTTTCACATTTTTGCCGATTTTTGGAAAACGGGCCATGCTAGGAGGGCGTGCTTGGATTCGTTTTTTTCGTCTCGTTGTGCTCTTTACGGGAATGTAGGTGTCGAAAAGGTGAAGTTAGGGTTTTGGGTCAAAACATGCGTTTTTCACATTTTTGCCGATTTTTGGAAAACGGGCCATGCTAGGAGGGCGTGCTTGGATTCGTTTTTTTCGTCTCGTCGTGCTCTTTACGGGAATGTAGGTGTCGAAAAGGTGAATTTAGGGTTTTGGGTCAAAACATGCGTTTTTCACATTTTTGCCGATTTTTGGAAAACGGGTCATGCTAGGAGGGCGTGCTTGGATTCGTTTTTTTCGTCTCGTTGTGCTCTTTACGGGAATGTAGGTGTCGAAAAGGTGAAGTTAGGGTTTTGGGTCAAAACATGCGTTTTTCACATTTTTGCCGATTTTTGGAAAACGGGCCATGCTAGGAGGGCGTGCTTGGATTCGTTTTTTTTCGTCTCGTCGTGCTCTTTACGGGGATATAGATATGGAATAGGTTAAAAGCTGGAAACATGGTTTTCTTATGGAAAAGGTGTTTTTTGTTCATTTTCGCGTTATTTGGAAAACGAATGAGGCGATTTTTATGATGGTCATGTCGATGTATTTGTGTCGTTGTTCTGTTTACGGGAATGTAGGTATGGAAAACCTAAAATGATGGTTTCCGTTATTTTTTTCGAGATCGTTGAGGAAAACGGGGAAAAAAGTAAGAAACCAGATTTGAAGTCACGTTAGGTTATGCGCTTTGATGTTAATAAAACACTTATGCATTATTATTATTATTATTTGTCTTGACTGGTCAGGACTCACACGCAGAGAGAGAACTTGCTTAATGCAATGAGAATTGAAAGCATTGAGGCTGGCCCACGTCGAGCAGACAGACACAGGTCTTATCATTGTACGTGCCTCGCAGCAGAGAGAGATAAGAGGCTGGTGTCATTATACAGTGTGCGGATTTATAATGTGTATGTCATAGCCTAGGTTCATTATGGACTCATCATGCAACGCAAAGTTTGAAACAATGAGTGAGTGTATAACATCATGATAACAGATTGGCATGGGCTCGAACAAAGCGGTTATTGGACATGTAATAAACAAAAGGGTGGGAATAATGAAAGGTCATATGATACATTTTTTTTTTTTAAATAATTAAATAGGGTTTTATTACAAAAAATTATGTTTATTGACCCATGAATTATACGTGGAAGGAAAACCTAACCACTTTACAAAATATTTTGCACCTTTGACTTTAATTACTCGTTCAATGAGATAATCGTTGGGATATAATGTTTTTTGCACTTCTTCATAATAGAATCGTCCCTGAATGGGTTGACCGCTCTGATCTTCTAAGAGATACGTCACTGGTTGACCTAGCTTGACTTGGCGAATTTTAAAAATTTCTGTCGACCATTGTGGAGTATACGATTTTGAAAACACACTTCTATGTTTACTAATGCGAACAAAATCTCCAATTTTAAGGCGATGTCGCCTTGGATCTACCCTTTTTATAGGGTTAAACAGTCTATTGAGTCTGGGTAGGTTCTTGGTGACGAGGCGAGGTTTCATGCCGATGGTGGAATGAATGGTGTTGTTGTAGCGAGACACAAGTTGAGGTAACCAGTCTATCCATCGATAGGAACCATGTATTGTAAACTCTTTCCACATATAACTTTTTAATGTTCGATTGAACCGCTCGACCACTCTGGCTTTGAGATTGCTATAGGTGGTATAATGGTGAATATCCTTAGATTTGAGAAAACTGGAGAAATCCTTGTTGAAAAATTCTTTCCCCTGGTCGGTTTGTAACAAGTGAGGTTGACGTTTTGATTGTTCAATAATATGTTGAAAGGCCTTTGTGACTAAGATACCAGTTTTATTTTTTACTGGTTGAACAAAAGCCATTTTGGAATAGACATCAATGACAGTCAACATATAGCGTACACCGTCGTTAACGTTAGAATAAGGTATCATTTCAACCAGGTCTGCCTGCCAAAGTTCATCGATTCCTCTGGAAATGACACGACGACGTTCATAAATGCGTCGGGCTGGTTTATGCAATTCATGAGCAATGCCCACTTTGATGGGGGATGGCTTATAAGATAATTTTAGCATCTCGGAGTTGTTGTTCAATGTGGGCGATTTCCGCCTCATGTCCAGTGTGACCAGCTTGTTTTGATGCATGAAGCAAGTATAAGCGCTCTACTAACTGATTGGGATTATTCCAAAAGGTTATATCTAGGTAGGGTTTTAATTTCTTAAACCTTACACCAGAGGCAGAGTGATGTTTTTGCTTACCAAAGATGTTTGCAATGCAATGATGGTTTTATATTTTTGGGATATATTGGCATTGACCTGCTGAGAGGATTTATAGTTTCTTTTGTGAGCGTTGGTGTCTAATAAAATGGATTTATATTTAGCAAGGTCCTCGGACGTAAAATCTTGTGTCGAGGGGGTGCGAGAAAATAGCAGCTTTAACAGACCTGGTGTTAATTTATAGTTGATCTTTTTAATGACAGCTTTCGTACGAGCAAATTTAATGGATGAATCCCCAATTTTAAAACTATCATTCTCATAGCGAACACCATACGTGGTATCTGTCTTTCCAATAAATAGAAGGGTCAAATACGGTTCCAGGGTTGCCCCATAATGTTTGATTAAAATGTTTTTGAGTTGAGCTTTATTTTGAGGGGTTGCCAAGACTTGTGAAAACGGAGACGATGTGGAGGAAGACGGTGTTGCCGATATGACGGAAGATTTTTGTTTTGTTTTTAGAAACTGTTGAAGGGGTGACGATTTCTTTTTTCTTTCAGGACTAAATACGCTTTCGCTGTCACTTTCACTTTGTTCATCCTCTTCTTTTTCTTCCTTTTCATGTTCTTGATGTTCTTGTTCACTAACATTAGAGGAGGAGGAAGAGGAGGATTTTACCTGTCGTGTGGATTCTGTTTGAGTAAATTTTGAACTTGTTATGGGTTTGGTTTGAGAGGTAGCAGCAGCAGCAGCAGTAGCAGCAGAAGCATTAGGTTTAAATCTCATGGGATCAACCGATGATGGAGCATGTTTTATCATGGGTAAAGGATTGACGTTTTTTAAACGTTGCAATTCACGAAATTTATGTCGAATCGTATTTCGTGCCTCAATAATACGCTGCATGATTTGAACATGTTTCTTGTACCCTATGGCGTTCGCCATGGTAAAGGTAAAGACACACTAACAGGAAATGTCCAGCCCTAGGTCTTTTTAAACAGAAATAAAATGATCAAAACCCAAGCGATAACGTCCCTCACATCGTTCACTCTGTTTATTTATGACCAAACAGGCATGGGGATGATGGTTCCAACACGAAGCACACAATTGCGTGAAAGCTGTAAAGGACATATCTGGATTCACATGATCTTGAAAAATATGATAGAGATTTCTAGAGTCTTGGCGAAAGAGAACGATGAGATTGGCATTGTCACGAATCAACTGTTTGGGGATTTTGGAATAGGTCTGAGCCAGATAAAAACAATCCACTTGTTTATGGCGTCCCATACTAAAATACTCTTGAATAATGGCATGTCGTTGAGTGGCAATATCATCAAAAATTATAATGGAATCTGGTTGAATGCGGTCTGGTTGAATGACATCTTGAGGTGAGGTGAATGTAAAATAGCCCATGGCTTCTTTATTTAACGAAGACATAATTTGTTCCAGATACACGTACAGAGGCTGGTACAAGGATTTGGCAAAAATATAAATATTTTGAAATCGTAGGCCATGAGGTGCGGTAATAATGTTCAGCAAAACATTGGTCTTTCCACAACCCGAAGGCCCTACCATAATACATCGAACGGTAGATGGGAATAGGGTGCCATGACGTTTAGGTTCGCACACGGACAGTGATAGCTCTGAAACCAAATCAGAGACGGGCAAAGCATGGGGTTGTTTCATTAATTCCATTGTGTCGATGACTGAGTTTTTTCATGTGTGTATAAGGTTTATATATATAGGCAAGCGGTGAGTAGGATAGGTTAGTTAACGTCTATCACCATGGACGTGTTTGGGAGAGCTCGTGTAACCATGGCCACGGCCGCCTCTTTGTCAAAACAGTCACGAGAGGTGGCAACAAAAAGCTATGTCGATCGCAAAGTGCAAAGTGTCTATCACATGGCCCCGAGACTAACCGCTGAGGGCTATTCAGCCAATCATCATCGTATTATTGATGTGCAAGAGCCTCGAGACGAAAATGATGTCTGCACGAAACGTTATGTGACCTATCAAATGAAAAGGCTTTATAAATTTGTCCCATCTGTATTTTTAGTGTACCTGTCAAATCAAAAACTGGACAATGACAGAAACCATTCCCCACCACCACTACCACTGGTGAATGATGATCTTACCTATATGCTTGCTTCCGGTTTAAGTCGTTATCGACTGCATTATGATGGTGTCATTCATATTAAATATGTCATGCCTGATGAGAAACATTTAAAAATACAACTAAACGGTGATAGAGTGTTGGCCCACAACCATCAAAGAGTAAATGTGGGAGATGAATTATCCTTTCATCTTATGCTTACGTTTGAGGAAAAGGAAGCTGGGAAAACGGTGAATGATTTCCCGCTTTATATAGAATTGGAATATACTGCTATGAAATAAGGTTCTCTACGTTAGTTGTTATCGAATGTTTGCTGTGAAAGGTTCACCAAGTAGCAGCATGGTGAAAAAAAGATATGCTATGAACATGAAAAAAACAAATCTCAAAAAGAGAAAAAAGCCAGGTCGGAAACCAAGTCGATCTGCCTCACACCCAGTGTTAAAACGTAAAAAAACTAAACAAAATCTAAAAAGAGTGGCTATCGAAAAAGCTTTACAAGCGGTGCGATTGTCTACATCTCCGAAATCGCAGCATCATGTATCGATAAAAAGAAAAGAAAGAAAGCAAAAACGTGGGCGAGTCATTCCTGTTGCTAAGCGTGGGGGTTTTTTGCCGGCTTTATTTGCAGGGTTGGCAGCTTTGGGGTCCCTTTTGGGTGGTGCCAGCGCTGTAGCGAAAACCATAAAAGCCGTCGAGCAAGGCAAGCAACAACTCAAAGAAAGCGAGCGACACAATAAAACGTTAGAAGCCATTGCGATGGGAGCTAGAAATGGCAATCCTTTAAAGCCAGTCTTTTATCCACAAGGTAGTGGCCTACCGTTTAAGAAAAGAAAAAAAAAATGTCCATCATCGATAAGCGCTTAAGGCAACTGCCTCGTCATGCCATGACCCATGAAGAAGTGGAAAGCTATGCCAAACAACTAAAGATTTCTCATTTTCGAGGTGTATTTATGCGAAATGAATTACCCAAAGCACCGTGGAAAGAAGAACGAGCCATGATGAATTTAGATGATGATGCAGGCCCAGGAACCCATTTTGTAGCCTATGTGAAACAAGGTTCCACAGTATGGTACTTTGACAGTTATGGAAATTTACCACCCCCGATCGAGTTGCTACGTTATTTGGGAAACCGAGTAAAGATATTCTATAATGTGAATCGCCAACAAACCTTTGACAGTCAAGAGTGTGGCCGTTTGAGTTTACATTTTTTATATAAGAGGTCGCGTTAAGCCAAGAGTTTCATTATTATGAATGTCAACGCCAAGACCTTTACCGTGCACAGTCGCGGGCCTGAAGTGTCCCTGGATTTTTTCCCTCCCATTGAATTGCATCCCGAACAATCCTATGTGCTAGGATTAATTTCTTTGGAAAGTTACAACCGAATTTACAATATTCAACTGGATATTAATGACAAATTTTATTATGATGATTATATGTTGACACTACCCCCTGGAGGTTATACCATAGACGACGTGCATGAAGCCATTAGCGTGTCGATGATAAAACAATTTGGTGTCAAACCATTTGCGGATGGGACACACAAATTTGAACTTACAGCCAATACAATAACTCATCGCTGTCGTATTTTCTCTACGTTTAACATTGACTTTGAAACACGAGTTCATTCTATTGGTCCTTTATTAGGATTTAAACCAAGAGTGTTGGCAGCTCAGCAACCCCATGAATCAGATTATCCAGTGAAATTCATCGAGGACCATCACATTTCTGTAACTTGCAATATTATTAGAGACGTATTTACGAATCAAGAACAAAGCCATTCCCTGTATGATTTTATTGTCACCTCTCCTTGCGGCTATATTATTCGTGAAAACCCTTCAGTGGTTCTCTATCATCCTGTGTGTGTCAGTGATATTAGTAATATTACCTTACGCTTAGTGAATAGAAACCAACAACTGATTGCTTTGGACGCCAACACCCCTGTGACCTACAAGTTGGTTTTAAAGACGCTATGAAATTTATCTATAAAGCAACAACAACGTCAACGAGGTCGGTTAGTTGCCCACCGTGTATGAAACGGTTGACACGAGTAAACCGACAACGCTTACAACGCCTTGGTTATACGCTACACCCCAATCATGAACAAAGAGCTGTTGCAAGTGTTAAATCCCATACAAGTGGAAGATGGCGTCGTGCGCATTGATATGCATTCCTATCAACCTCAAGCAACAGGACTGAATAACAATGACGAGATTCAATTCATCATTAACAATCAATATATTTTTACTCTACCTCATGAAAGTGTCCTTCAAATTGAGGGTAAATTGATGAAAGCAGATGGCAGTACGCCCACAACGTCTGCGTTGGCGAATCATGGTTTGGCTTTTCTGTTTTCTGAAGTACGTTATGTGATAAATGATATTGTCATAGATATGACTCGAAATGTGGGCATGACTAGTCTTATGAAATTATATCCATCCTATAGCGAGGAGGAAAGTAAAACGCTTTCTATGGCAGGATGGTGTCCCAACAGTAGCAATAACTGGCTAGTTCATACCGATGGCACTTTTACAGGCTTCCTACCCTTAAAATTACTCCTTGGCTTTGCCGAAGATCACAAGCGTATTATTTTAAACGCAAGACAAAGTTTGTATCTGGTGAGAGACCGCAGTGATTATAATGCGCTGAAAGGAGCCTCGGACCAAGTGATAGACTCAAAAATTCAACTGCTTCGATTACTATGGAAAGTGCCCCATGTGACGCTATCGGATCGTAAAAAGCTAAGCATGTTAAATTTAGTGCAAAAAGATAAAGCCTTGCCTATCGCCTTTCGAAGTTGGTGTCTGCATGAATACCCCTTGCTACCTACCACTGACACTCATAGTTGGAGTGTCAAATCGGCTCGCTCTACCGAGAGACCCCTCTATGTTATTATTGGTTTTCAAACCAATAGAAAATACCAACAAAGCAAAGATGTCACCTTGTTTGATCACATTCACTTGAGAAATATACGACTATTTTTAAATAATGTTTGCTTTCCCTATGAGGGGATGGAACTCAATTTTTCAAAAAATAAGTTTGGTCCCCTTTATGACATGTTCGCTAAATTTCAATCGTCTTATTATGAAAAACAGGATTGTCCTATGTTGTCGCCACAAGGGTTTAAAGCAAAAGCACCACTGATTGTTTTCGACTGTTCGTATCTAGAAGAATCTATGAAAATCACCACCATTGATTTAAGGATAGATTTTGAAACACAAGAAAATGTCCCAGACCATACCAGTGCCTACTGTTTGATAATTCATGCTAGACAAGTGAAATATCATCCTTTGTCCAATTATGTCACCAGCATGTAAGCCATCTGTGGTCGAATGAAAACAAAAAAAGATCATCATTCATAGGATTGATGATAAGCGTCTGCATGCACAGTATCTGTTGCGCTCTGGCACTGTGCCCACATACGACGACAACAACAAACATCATGTGTCCCTCAATAAGCAACAGCAACAACAACAACAACAACAACAACGTGACAGACCAACCATGGAATTTAAAATGTGAATTTAATCGTTTGAAAACTTTTGAAACATGGACAGTTCCCTTTATGGATTGTGGAGAAATGGCTGCGAGCGGATTTTATTACTTAAAACGTGGGGATGTGGTCAAGTGTATTTTTTGCAACATTGAAATTGGAAACTGGGAAATAGGGGATCGACCCTTTAGCGATCATCAGCGATGGAGTCCATCCTGCCCTTACCTCAATCGCTATGATGTGGGCAATATTCCATGGAGTTTGAATTATCCTGTTATTGTACCAGACACTGCAAAACTAGGAGATACCTGTGGACCGTATGTGCAAACTATTCATCTGAATGCTGTTCCAAATTAAGCCAAAAAACTTTTGTAATAAAAGTGTAAGTGTTTTTTTTTATATGAATAAAACCTCAAAAAAATATTTAGCTGTTGTTCAATTCATTTGTTCCTTTTTTTCCCCTAAAGTCCTTCGACTTTGCCATGTTAAACCATGGCATGGGTTAGTTGTTGATTAGACGTCAATGAGGTAACAAGTAAAAATAAAAAAAAGCATGATGCGTACACTCATCGTGGATTGTCAGGGGTTTAAAATTGCGGACAACAAATTTATATTTAAGGAAGTTGCTTTTATCGATTGTAGTACGTTTTGGGTGTCTAACCCTATTCATTTGGTGTTTAAACCTCCCTATGCTTTCGAGTTGCTTAGTGAAAAAGATAAAAAACAGAGCCAATGGATTGAAAATCATTTGCAGTTAGCATGGAACAAGGGTGATATTTCTTACAAGTATCTTGACATTGTCATGAAAGCCCATTTGTCCTCGGCCAATGTCTTATTTGTTAAAGGGAGTGAAAAACGCCAGTGGCTTCAACCATTTCTACCCTCTCACTGTCAATGTATTGACCTTTTAGATCTGGGTTGTCCATCCCTGCAAACGCTCATGGACACTTGTCCTTGCGACAATATTCAGAATAAAGCCTTAGCGCATGCATGGCAATTGTTTCATTGGCTCACCACGAGTGCATGTTGGGAGTTGTTCAATAAAATGAAAACTGAAAGTGTATCGTCCAATGATAACAGTGAGACGTGTACACGTGAGGTGATAACATCAACGTTATAGACATGGACGCCACTACAATCGACAAGGCTATTGGAAAGTTCTTTGTGTGCAAGAAAAAACTGATTAGCTTTACACAACATGAATTATTAGCACTACCTAAATCATTTCTTTTTTATGTTGCTGCCAACGCTGTCAAAGAAATTTGGGAAAAGGCGCCTGCCGAGTGGACTAACGACTCTGTATTGAGTGAACTACAACCATGCAGTCATTTTTCCCATCACAAGCAATTAACCATGGCAAAAATACCTTCCATTCGACAGTGTGCCACATGCCAATTAATGAAATTATATCATGGTCATAAAACTCAGTGTAAAGACATTGTTTCATCATTCCATGGCTGTCATGCGGAAAACAACCACCACCTACCATGCTCGTCAGGAGCTGCCGACAAACAACAACAACAACAGCAAGAACAAGAACAAGAAGAAGAAGAACAACAAAAAAAGTGTTTTTCACCGATTGAAACCTCTATGTCCCAGGTGTACTGGCCGTGGAATTATTGATAACATTATTAAAAACTTACCATTCGAAGCTCACTTACCTGCTTACAGCTTTTGCGGCCCTGGTACTCGTCTTCAAGATCGTTTGAGGAGAGGGGATATGGGAATCAATGCTTTGGATCATGCATGCCTTAATCACGATAAAGCCTATGAAAACAGTGATCCCACACTAAGACGCATTGCCGACAAAGTCTTGTTAAGCATTGCCAAGCAACGATTAACAGCTTCAGATGCCAGTCTAGCAGAACGAATGGCAGCATTTATAGTGATTGGTGCTATGAAGAGCAAATTACTTTTATCTAGATATGGACTTTAACGTAATGAATTTATATTAAAAAATGTATAGTATCACTGTTATCATGACAAAAAAATAAATAAAAAGACAAGAGTCCATGTTGTGTTTTTTTCCATTATTATTATTCACTCATAGTTTCATTATTATAATTATAAATGACAAACAATAAAAAGGGACAGCAGTGCATCGTTAAAAAATATTACTAATTGTAGTAAATCTATTTTTTCAATCACAAACAATAAAAAAGGACAAAAGTCCATTATTTTAACTAATAGTTTCATAATCATTATTATAAAAAATTATATATATACATGGTAATTGTACTAAACCTATTTTTTTTAAATCACAAACAATCAAAAAAAGGACAAAAGTCCATCATTATTCATCAGCTTCAAATGGCAGTCTAGCAGAACGAATGACAGCATGAAATCTTTTATCTACTCTAGAACCAGTTTTTTTTGTTAAACGCTTATTATTATTGAATAAAATAACATGTTACTAGAATTTGATCATTATAAATTATAATAAAAATTGCTTAAAAATTGCTATAAATGCTATTTTAAATCACAAACAATAAAAAAGGACAAAAGTCCATTATTTTAACTAATAGTTTCATCATTATTATTATAAAAAATTATATATACATGGTAATTGTACTAAACCTATAAACAAACAAAAAAATCTACCATTAAGCATAAGTTTTGAAAATTTATTTTTATTATTATTTATCATGGTAAACGTTGAGCAACAATTAATAAACGTCAAACTGTTGAACCCAAAAAATAATTTTATTTTATTATAGTTATTAAAGAGTAGGGCATGAATAAACAAAAAAGTTACGGCTAGCGTACAATGATTATTCGTTTTCAATTTTTACAAAACGAACCATGCATCGATTATTTTTTTCACCCTCATAAATTAAATAGACAGGGTGAATACTGGAATTGACATCTTCCATAACATTATCAGGTAGGTTATTAAATCGTGTGGGAAGAAATGTCTCAAAGTCTTGACAAATGCAAAGAGCTCGTTCACCAAATTTGGTTATCAGTTTTTGAATTTTATGTATGCGAAAGGGTGTTTGCGTAGGCAATTCACTCATTTTCTTGCGTGCAAAGCCACAATCTTGACCAATGGCGTTCAAGGCGTCCATGGTTGTCTATAACCAAAGAAAAGAGTGTTACTTTCTAACACTCTCGTTCTTATATTACAACAACAATAACTTTGTACATTAAAGTGTGTTTTTTTTTTAATCCTGAGTGTTTATGACCTGAATTTGTAGATAGATAGTATTGTATAAAAATATAATAATAATGTTTGTATCATTTTTTCAGTCAAAACATACATTTGGAAATTATTTAATAGGAAATGTTTTATCAAAATTAAGTGTGTGAATCATTTTCAAGATCTCTCTCTCTTGGAGGTAAATGCATGTCTCTGTTGTGAATGGGAATTAGCCTATCATTCCCTATTCGAATGACTTGTATTCGTTTGCTCTGTTGATGTGCAAATTCACACAACATTCTGTTAAATAAATAGTATCAACAAATACTAAGAGCAAACATGGAATGCTTTTGGTAACCTATAAAAGGCAAAGTTAACACGCTATGCATTTAATAACCATGTCTACATCCAACAAAACAAAGTTCAAAACTACAAATTTAAACCAGTGTGTATGTGTTTATCAACGTGTATACACGATAAACTAAAACAAACAAACAAAATAGCCAAATGTATTCTAAACGTCATGTATGCACCTGAAAGCCGAATGTAAACAAAAAAAGCGATAATCATGACATCATGTGGCTAGTTTCTAACAAATCTCATTCTATGAGGCGAATATTGATTCATAGGTAAGCCAAGACAAAGTTGGCGAAATGCTTGTTGTCGATATGAAGTGATTGGTTCCTCAGCAGGAAATTTATAAAAATGAAAACGAAACATTTGAGAGGTTATTGGAAAATAAACATTAAACAGGGGTTTTGTACATATTGTACACCAGAAATCTGGAAAATGATCCTCGTCAGCTAATTTAACAATCACTTGATTCATGGTTAAACCGTACCATGCTTTATGAATCACTTGCGTGGATACATTATTTTCAAAGCCAAAATTTAGCATACAGGATTTACAAAAGTGATGCCCTGGATCATAAACTATGTCATCATCCATAATGATGTCATAAAACATGGTATCAATGCGTACTTTCGTGTTTCTATATTCTGAAGGATAGGCCACACGTTGAGGATTATGAGACATCATCGTGACATATTCATTGAACGTGGTGTGTTTTGTGACGATAAAACGGTCTTCATCATGGCTCATGATAGAATCTGAAAAGTAGTCGTTGCCGTTTACTAAGTGAATAAATAAAAAAAATACAATGTACTATATACACTGTCTGTCCCCTAAGGCAAAAATAAAATAGAAAATAAGCAAAACACGAATAAATAAATAACCATCTGTCTGGTGACTTCTTTAGCTGTAGGCAGCAAACATAACATGCAACAGGTTAAAAAACAATTTCTGTTAAGATATTTCAAATATATCACCACTCATAACTCTAGCCATAAAGTGAGAGTTTTGTCCACCGTAAAAGCAGCAGATTATTATTCTTTTGTTCTTGCATGAGACCTACTAAGCCACACCGTAGTGTGGCCTATTAAGCCGCATGCCTACTGAGGGTGAATGGTCACCTTGCCGAAACATGAGGCCTACTAAGCGACAACAATAGTGAGGGTGGCTACTTGTTTGTTTTTTTCCTAACCTAACCTAAAGAAGTCAACATGTTTTTAATCTAGCCTGTGCACAGTGAACCATGGAAACGTTGATGCATGGCTCTCTTTATGCGTTGACAGGCAAATAGCACAAGACATACAGTTTATGTACAACTATTTACAGGCATTCACACATCCATGCATACACCCATGCACGCAGGTTAAAAAACAAAAATTATATGATACACTACAATTTTTTATTTTTATTCCGAGGCTCAAGATGGCATCTCGCATTTGATAGCAACCAAACCAAACACTTGCCGTGTTGTACAACAACAATAGCTACAACCACTACTGGTTGTAACCAAATGGGACGCTTGTCATCATATCCTGACACCACTGTCTCTTGTCGTCCAACAAAGCGAGTGTTTGTTTTCGCTGCTTCATTAAAAATAAATCATGATTTTTTGAGAGAATCCTAAACTGACTATGTGCCATGGCTGTGTGGGTCTGAAGGACATGTAAATAATCATCCACACAGAGTCGTTTAACCACATGCTGGCTAATCCCTTTGGCTCGCATAGATTCGCATCGATCCACCTGTCGAAAACTATACATTTTCGGAGCGAGACCTACAAACTCAGTCATCATGGTGTCTGAACACTCATCTTTCATTAAACCAATTTCTTTTTTGTTCAGACGGGGGATATCGAACACGTTCTTCTCACTAAACGAGAACGTGTCAAACCATTTTGGGTTTTGTTTCATAACGACATACGGATCACAGTCACGGATATGGTAAATAAAACTATCCGTGTCTGTATATAACAAGGAAATGGTACCAAATCGCTGTATTGCAAAACCATAATGGAATTTATACATGTGCAATTTTGAAAAATCTAAAATGACTTGGCCTAAATAGATAGGCTTATTCATGACCACTTTAGTTTTGGCAAGTTCAATAGTCAGTAGATCATGATCAATAATGTTTAAAGATTTGAAATTTGGTTTTGCAATATATTTTTGAGCCCCCCATCTGCCATGCCATGTATTGACCAACTTAATGTCCCTATACTGCCGTACATTTTCCAAACTCTTGCCATAGATACAATTATTCATCAGTTTAAAAAAATTGATTTGAAATGGTTGAGTGGCACTTTGTCTGTGACTGGTATTTAAATCCATGTATGGTTTCAACCACGGTTTCTGACAAAAAGAAATACCTCTATGGATTTTTTTCAGGGTTAAGCCCTGGGCTAAACATTCTACCAGCATGTCAATATGCAACACATAGTGATTTTTATCATACAAGGTACCCATCAATTTCTTATGATTGCCCTTACTCTCGGGTGGCACCATTTTCTCTATGCAAAAGGGGAAATCACCATGACGCTGTCTGAGATGGGGGGGATAAGCTAAGTCGACATCAAGAACATACCCTACGTCCTGTTGCTTGCTAGCGCTATACACATTAAAATCTTTAATTTCATCCTCAGACAGCCAGACAAAGTTTCTGTACGGCAGTGGTCGACTCATAGCGTGACCGTATAAATTGTTTACGTCGAAATACATTAGATAGGATTCAGGTTCTTCGGGACAATAATCAGGCATGTAATGATTATTTGCCTTGGCATGTCGCTGATTGAGCGATACGAATCCCCCACGAATCCCTTTTTCCATCATGAGTACCATATCGGGATCCGTCAGTAAATCAAGCTCAATGTGGGTAAATTTGAGGGCGGCGTCCCAACTTAACCCTGGACTGGTATAGTAGTGGGCGGGGTCAAGGCCATAAATCGTGTGACATAGCTGACGAAACGTTTCAAAAACGTCGGTCAACAACAACACGTCTAATTTTAAGTAGTGCATAGCATACTGGCCCATGGTTTCTATGCCAAACACTCGCCAAACATGCTGTGCGTGGGCATAGTCTTCTTCACTGATGGTGCTTTGAGTCAATTGAGAAAAGAATTTTTCTCTTGGCGGCAAAGTCGTTTCTTCAAGCACCTCGTAACTTCCCGCATAAGCGTATGGAAAATGGCCTTTACGAACACACAATTTAAATTGATTTGTATCCGTAAAGTGGGAATGGGTATGTTTCAACTCATCTTCGCTTAAGCCTTTCACAAGACTATCCAGCGAACTAGACATAAACTTGAATGAGTCGAGAAAGCGAATGCTCATGCTTCCTTTTCTCCATGAAAGTGAGGTAAAGCTCTCATGGTTCTTAGCCAAAATGCTGAATTTGCTCTTATCTACATGAGCAAATTGTTTTACAATAAAGTGAAGGTCATACCGGGAGAAATTGTGTAAGAAGACAGGGAGGAAGCGAGGTGTAGAGTACTTCAAATTGCATTCGTTATGGGCAGCACCTCTAAAATGCCCTGTCCTGTGGCAGTGGTCTCTTACTTTTTTTCTCCGCCTAAGATTGGCTTTTCACATATGTGGCAGGTGGTGGCTTGATCATATTCTCTTTGCTGTACGTCATTCATCTGAATTGGTACAGGGTTGTTCAAAATAGTTTCTACTTTGCCTGCTAAAGCCGCCATTTGATCAACAAACCACCGCGCACAATCCTGACCTTTATGACTTACATACTCACATTGTGAATTATCATAGTGACAGACAACATAATAGGCTACAGCAAAAGGCTCATGTTTCTGCACTGGATAGGTTGAGCTTGTATGGGGGCTTGGTTCACATCCCTGAATGGGAACAGTAAGGGCCTCAAAATCAGCGTAAACAGTAAATGGTACCATCTCTTGTTTATTAGTGGCCTTAAATTTTAAGACTGCGTCATTCCCTTCGGGCAAGACTAGCTTTACTGCCGTCTGCCCTTCACAGTCTTTCGTATGACGTTTCAAAAGTTCATCAGTTGTAAAATATTGAAGGCAGCGCTCGCAAATATGCTTTTTAGGATGATGATTTGACATTTGGCTGCTCACCAATTTACTTAAATTCTTTATCCAACAATAATGGCTTTTATCCCCATCAGACAGGAAAAGCAGGTGAATGTGATGTTGCTTTACCTGTTTGGTGGCATACAAGGGGCCCACAATATTGGATCCTTCGATGCCATACACCATGAAAGAGAAATTTGGATTATCTTTCTCAAATAAATGAATTTTATCTAGAGGCATGGGAAATGAAACACGCTCGAGATTGAGAGTTTGTTTCATGTGGTTAAACAATTCTTTGTACTGCCCTGGTTTATGACCATTTCTGTCTTGACAGGGTTGCAGACTGCTCACTATACTCCACAAAAAGCAGTAATCGTCTTTGTTGCGTATGTTGATCACTGCCTTTCTGGAAGCGATAAAGCTCGGTGTGGCAATATAGCTACTTCCTGCATTCAATGGATTGTATTTACAAATATTGATTTGCAAATAGGCAATGCTATTGAGGGCCAAGCCACTGGGACCCTCTTGCAACTTATCAAATTTAGTGATAAGCGCTTGAATAGCTTTCTCCTGATACCACGTTTCCAAATTATCGGCTATCAGTACTTTCTCCATTTTTGTACAAAGGTTGAAGGTGTGTTTCTCTTCAACATTATTTTTTATCAATGTAAATTCACATAGTAGTTCGAAGTTTATTTTTAAAGCCTGATGCAATCTTAAGCCTTGTTCACATTCACTCAAAAAAATGGGAAAACATAATTCCACAAAATCTTTAGGCGACAGACAGTGATTCGCATTGTAAATTCGGCCTGAGCATACTCGCGTTTTGAAACATTTGGCCAAAGGCTGCCACACTAACACTTCACTCTCTGATATAGACATGATTATAAAATGGACTAATAAACGTGCAACCCTTACCTTAAAATAGGTTAATCCAAAATCTGCAATTCCAAACGACCACACTTATTGATTTTTACTGACTGGCACACACAATCTCGTTCACAGGTAGACAATGGTTGTAGTAATTTGGGCCCCCAGCAGGAAATGATCACCAACAAAGTTGATATAGTTTTAATATCAACGACAAGGTTTATCTTGTTTTTTGTTTCCAATGATTTATCTGAAAAACAAACCAATACAATCCGTTATTAGTCATGGTTATATACATTAAACATGTGCATTCATTCATTCATTCATTCATTCATTCATAAGACTTGCTAAAAACAAAAGGTTTCAAGTGTGCACACATAAATAAGACACTCACTCGAAAATAACAAAGTCATTTACAAAGACTCACCTCTTTTTTTTAATATCGAAAGCGTCAAGGTAGTTAAAACCTATTCACTCCATATATATCTTCATTCTGAAACAATAATAAATACACGCCATAAGTATATAAATTTCCGTGAAATAAATGACATGCATTTAACAACAACAACAACAATAAAAGTAATGGAACAACATGTACTCACCATATAATGAATTATAATACTTTCAGCAAATGTGCTCTTTGCCGCCACTGTCACTGTCACTGTCACTGTCTCTCTCTGTCTGCTTTCCCAGACTTAATGATGTTGTTTTTAAAAATCTGCAACAAACGAAATCCCCCAAAAATACCATCAGTCACTAACTTACTTTTCATGCATACACAAAATAACAATAAAACCAATCATGCCATAATTAACAATAATGAACCTACCTTAGTACAAGTATGGCCGCAGTTCACGTAATATTTCACAAAGAGCATAAGGCACTTGCATCCGTCACCTTCAAAGATGAACACGAGAATGATGAGTCTCTCTTACCCTCAGAACATATATGTCTCCTCAACAAGATGCAAAGTTAACACTTTACTTTTTTTTTTTGTTCCTACGAGTAGGATGTCATGGAGCGCACAAGTCAGACCGATTCTCACAAGCTTTTGCAATCTCTGCATGAGTATGTGTGGGAATGCAATGATCAGCTTTTCGACAGAGCTGTATGTCCTTATTGAGATATCGGGTAACACGTCTGGGTCAGATAACAGCCACCTGCATGTGAACAACAGGCTGTTATCTCTCTCTGCTGCGAGGCACGTACGATGATAAGACCTGTGTCTGTCTGGATCGCCGTGGGTCAGTCTCAATGCTTTCAATTCTCATTGCATTAAGCAAGTTCTCTCTCTGCGTGTGAGCCCTGACCAGTCAAGACAAATAATAATAGTAATAATGCATAAGTGTTTTATTAACATCAAAGCGCATAACCTAACGTGACTTCAAATCTGGTTTCTTACTTTTTTCCCCGTTTTCCTCAACGATCTCGAAAAAAATAACGGAAACCATCATTTTAGGTTTTCCATACCTACATTCCCGTAAACAGAACAACGACACAAATACATCGACATGACCATCATAAAAATCGCCTCATTCGTTTTCCAAATAACGCGAAAATGAACAAAAAACACCTTTTCCATAAGAAAACCATGTTTCCAGCTTTTAACCTATTCCATATCTATATCCCCGTAAAGAGCACGACGAGACGAAAAAAAACGAATCCAAGCACGCCCTCCTAGCATGGCCCGTTTTCCAAAAATCGGCAAAAATGTGAAAAACGCATGTTTTGACCCAAAACCCTAACTTCACCTTTTCGACACCTACATTCCCGTAAAGAGCACAACGAGACGAAAAAAACGAATCCAAGCACGCCCTCCTAGCATGACCCGTTTTCCAAAAATCGGCAAAAATGTGAAAAACGCATGTTTTGACCCAAAACCCTAAATTCACCTTTTCGACACCTACATTCCCGTAAAGAGCACGACGAGACGAAAAAAACGAATCCAAGCACGCCCTCCTAGCATGGCCCGTTTTCCAAAAATCGGCAAAAATGTGAAAAAGGCATGTTTTGACCCAAAACCCTAACTTCACCTTTTCGACACCTACATTCCCGTAAAGAGCACAACGAGACGAAAAAAACGAATCCAAGCACGCCCTCCTAGCATGGCCCGTTTTCCAAAAATCAGCAAAAATGTGAAAAACGCATGTTTTGACCCAAAACCCTAACTTCACCTTTTCGACACCTACATTCCCGTAAAGAGCACAACGAGACAAAAAAAAACAATCCAAGCACGCCCTCCTAGCATGACCCGTTTTCCAAAAATCGGCAAAAATGTGAAAAACGCATGTTTTGACCCAAAACCCTAACTTCACCTTTTCGACACCTACATTCCCGTAAAGAGCACAACGAGACGAAAAAAACGAATCCAAGCACGCCCTCCTAGCATGGCTCCTTCCATTCCAAGGTCGCAGGGGCTCACAACTTGCTTTTGGAAGCAGCTTTCCCACTACCACACTACTAGGGTCCACTGTTCGGCAAACTCTCCACTCCACTCAGTTCTATCGGGTGCATCATTTGGAACAAGATGAATATGGTGTAAGTCTTCTTGTAGACGACGTTTGGCTGACCACTTCGCCAATTTCCAGGAGGCGTGAGATCAAGCGCTGTCTTAATTACCTAGGTTAACCTAAAACGTATGTGTAAGCTTGTCAAGATGCTAGGCATGGTTTGAATTGTTGCAGAAGGCTACTTAGTTTCAATCGCTATGACTACCACGTAATATCAAACATTCTCTGGCAGTCTCGTGGACAAAGCGTGTCCATGTTAAATCAATGTTTGCATGAAAATACAACATTTCAAGGTGGCCATTTTAATTTATTGCCCGGATCTCAAGTTTACTGTGCCAGACATTTATATTGTTTTAATTATTTTAGCTATATCTCCATTTTAAATGGTTTAAGTTTTGGGCATGTTATAAATCTCTGCACTCAAAGTACTGAATTAACCTCGTACTTAAACTATCTATTTCCTCATGACCTAACGAAGTCAAGAAATTTACTCTGCCTAGTCGACTTATTGTTCCGAGCGATACGGATCTAGAATTATTAAGACAAAAATACTTTCTCTTTTATGACCTGGTGAGTGAGGAAGTGAATTGTTTACCTCTGCAAAAAGGCAACTAGGAGAAACAATAAAACTAAGTTGATAATAAAAATCTAAGAACAGTGTTGTAAATATATCGTATACTCCATAATATTATGTGGTACTTTCAAAACTCTTGCTAAGTTCTCGAGAAAATTGGTTATTCAAGGCTAGGATTAACGACTCTGATGATTTACAGTATATTGTAATGTAATATAGACCGGTAAAAAGCGGAAACTCCTAAACCATTGTAGTATTTCACTCACTTGCTCACGCTCACTTGCGACTACGTTTGAAGGACGACAAATAAGCAAGCAAAGGACAGATTGATTTTTATCAACAGCAACATACAGCATACATACATTGAACAAGCGCTGAAGAAAATTGGAGAAAAAATTAAAGTGGGAGTGAAGATTCAAGGAGAAATAAATTCAACTCTGAGATTTGCCGATGACATCGTCATCTTGGCCGACACGCCTGAGGATTTGAATGAGCTTTTGAATGTTATGGACTCCGTCTTGAGGAAAGAATTCATGATGAAAATTAATAAATGTAAAGCAAAAATATAGGAATGCAGCTGAAATAAATCAGAAACCTCTGTGGACATCAAATTGGCAGGTGAAAAACTGAAGGAAATAGGAGATTTCTGTTATTTAGGAAGCAAAATAACCAGTGATGAACGGAGCAAAGAAGATATAAAAAGTAGGTTGCCTCAGGCAAGGAAATCATTTCTACAAAAAGGAATCTGTTGACATCGAATATAGATTTAGGTATTAGGAAGTCATTTTTGAAAGCCTTTGTCTGGAGAGTGGCACTCTATGGAAGTGAAACTTGGACTGTGGAAAGTGGAAGCGTTTGAAATGTGGTCTTACAGGAGAATGATAAAGATCATATGTGTAGATAGGGTTACAAACGAAGATGTATTAAGACGAGTGGGAGAGGAGAGATGATTCTGGCGACTACTAATGAAGAGAAGAGATTGGTAAGACACCCAGGAATAGCAAGCTTTGTTATAGAAGGAAGGGTCGAGGACAAGAACTGTAGGGGTAGACCAAGGTTAGAATATGTTAAATAGATTGCCTCGTATGTTGGGTGTGGTAGCTATGTAGCGATGAAACGATTAGCTCATGACAGGGAGGCATGGAGCGCTGCATCAAACCAGTCAAAGGACTGAAGACTCAAACAACAATAGCAAATTGTTATGCAAATTATTAGAATCGAATAGGGAATTTAAATCAATCAGAATTTGTTTATTCAAAATAATTTTATTGAACAACTGATGACATCCTTTATCACTCTAGGTGAAGTTTTCTCCCCTGTAGACTTATAACTTTTCCTATAAGGAATTACAACTGGAAACTTTCAGAATTGGGTATTCCAAGGGATACCTGAGCTGGGTGCGTTTTCTATGATTCATTGACTTCGGAATGTGCTCTCTAAGTCAGGTGATTTCAATTCATGGTCCACGAATCTTTGTATAGTTCAAGAGCGGCCCATCAGTATAAAAGACTTTGAATTCCTCAGCTCTAAATTCATACAAAATGTACAATATAGTAATCAAAACAAAACGTAAGACATTTTGCATTAACGAGGCCCCTATTTTAGTGGAAATTCTATAAAATCATTTCACTATAAATTTCATAAAATAAAATTAAATGTAACTAACACTAATGTTTGAAATATTACATATACTGTAAGTTTAGCGCCTTGTAAATATATTTACTGTCGACCAAGGTATTATGTGTACTCGAGTTTGAAGGTTGTTTGTGAAGTAACCAATAGACCTACATAAAATCCAATAACATCATCATTTTCGTCGTTCTATTCTACGTTAGTTCATGTAGGTTTGGAATTATGAATTTATATTTTAATATTTTTTATCGCAGTTGGAACACAAAAAGTGCCCGTTTTTAAACGTATTTCAACCATGCGTCACATTTAAGAATTATTATCTCACTAACCCGGCATCAGATCGAATCCAAATTTTAACACAATGTGCATTGGAATGTGGTATAAAGGGTTTATTAATTTTAAAATTTTGTGTGTCCAAAAAACAAAGTTGTTAGCATTTTTGTAAGGTAACTTTTTCTCGGCTCGGGGTGGTTTGAAAATGAAGTTCTTGGTCGCGTTGTAATCTTTATACAGCAAAAAGGTATGCTGTATGATTCTGAAATGAAAATCCACAGCCTGCTTCCAGTCTCCGACCGGGTCAGGAATGGAATGAATGAAGCCCCCATCTAGCGGCGAGGATATGAACTGTGCCGGCTGCCGAGGCCTGACGCACTCCTCTGGGGCAATGATTAAATGAATGACAGATGAAATGAAATGATAGTGGAGAGTGTTGCTGGAATGAAATTTTGACAGGGAAAACCGGAGTACCCGGAGAAAAACCTGTCCGCCTCCGTTCTGTCCAGCACAGATCTCACATGGAGTGACCGGGATTTGAACCACGGATCCAGCGGTGAGAGGCCGGCGTGCTGCCGCCTAAGCCACGGAGGCTTCTGTATGATTCTGAAATACGTAAATTAATTCACTTATTTTATGTCGGTTTGTATTTGTACGGGGAATTAAGACATGGTTCACCAGTTAGCCGCTCCGGCGAAAGCTGTACAGCGTTGCCAAGATGGGCTCCATCACGCTTCATGGCGCGCCTCGCTCGGAAGTGATGGGCTCCATATCAGCAACGCTGTACAGCATTTCCCGGAGCGGCTTGCTGGTGAACCATGTCTTAATTCCCCGTACAAATACAAACCGATATAAAATAAGTTAATTAATTTACGTATTTTACAGTCATACAGCATAACCGATTGATGAATAAGGATTACAACGCAACCAAGAACTACATTTTCCAACGACCCAGAGCCTAGAAAATGCTACCTTACACAAATGATAACAACTTTCGTTCTTGAACACACAAAATTTTGAAATTAATAAACCAGTTATACAACATTCTAATGTATATTGTGTTAAAATTTGGATTCGATCTGATGAAGGGTTTTTGAGATAATAATTCATAAATATGACGCATGGTTGAAACACGCTTAAAAACGGGCAATTTTTGTGTTTCAACTGCGATAAAAAAATATTAAAATATAAATTAAAAATTCCAAACCTTCTTGAACTAACGTAAAATAGAACGACAAAAATGATGATGTTATTGGATTTTATGTATGTCTATTGGTTACTTCACAAACAACCATCAAACTCGAGTGCACATAATATTTTGGTCGACAGTAGTGCATGAAATGCATAAATGAAATTTTGGAAAACTGGTGTCGAGTCTAATAATTTTCACACCTCTGTAGGTACCGGTACCTTCTTTTGTCATTTTAAAAGATCTTGTCAACTTCGTCGTTACGCTGGGGTCAGGCGTTACGTTACGGTGACGGGACGAAATGTACCCAGATGCACTGAGGTGTGTGACGTCTTAGTACCGCTTGGTGCATGTGTTCCCCGACAATCTCTACTTCGTTAGTATAAAACAAAAATCCCCGTTTCTTGGATGTCACGGGTAATCTCGAGAACGACTGGATGGATTTTAATGCGGTTTTCACCATTCTGTAAAGGATATCTCGAGGAAAGATTATGTAGAAAATAATTTATGTATGATCAAAGGAAGTCAAGCAGTAACGATTTCAGTGAAAACGTCGAAAACAAACTTGGCGTCCGTGCGCTTCTTAAGCTTACGCTGGGCAAACCGTTAAACATATCAATACACTATGAGCGTAAGAATTGGTCAGCATGAAAAGTTCTACAAAAAAAAGTCCGCGAGAGCATGTCTCTATCTTCAATACATCGCGCACTATAAGTGGATGGAAGGGGCACGTCCCCGCGCGCTCTGGTGAGCGTGACGGCATTCCGCGCGCTTGACCTTGCTTTGCCCTCGGTTTGCACTTGCCGTTCGCGAGTAAATTGAAACAAGGTAAAGTATTATAACGCAAGATAAGTATTATGCAGATAATTTTCTAACATGTCAAGAGTCAGCCTTTCTAGCATTTTTCAGCATTTGAAGCATTTAAAATGATACAAAGTTCAGTCTTTCAGACTGACTGTCACTTTTTTACTTGAATTACGGTTACTGAAGTAATTTAGTGTAATGTATATAAATCCTTACTATTACTTCGGGATATCAAATTACATTACAAACCCAAAGGGCTTAATCCCTTTATAATGTTTCGTTTTACCTCTTCTCTGTATCTACCCATCTTATTGTTTTTAAGAATTCATATCCCTTTCAATTTGTAATTCCTACAATTGTTTTGGGACTTGGAGCATCGAGGTCATTGGTCAGGTGAACTACCTGCACGTTTGAAACGTCTGATAACGTGGGTTATTATGGTGGCATTATCCGTATGTGAATCAGTAAATTATTGGTTCTCATCCCCGAGATCCGGGTTCGATTCACTGCTCTGTCGAGAAATTTAATTATTGTCTGAGGGCAGGTAATAGGCACTTCAATCAACCTAAGAATGATTTTCCGTAACTTCTCATTTCTTCCCCAGTCTAATGCCGGGATGGTTCTTCACTTAAGGTCTCGGCTGCCTACTTCCCAATCCTCAACAGAAATTCAAATTAACACACTACTACAGACACTATAATAACACGCTTTATCAGATAAATCTCTATATACAGTATATATAGCCTACACAGGCCCAAGTACAGGGGACTAAATGACCACGATGTCCAAGCCCCTCAAGTGAAACAACTCATACAAACAAATTTGTAACTGTTTGTTGTTTTCGTTGTTGGTGGTGTTGTTGGTGGTGTTGTTGTTGGTGGTGGTGTTGGTGGTAATTCAATTTCGGGGCTTGAATCATCTTGGTCATCAGGCCCGTGTAGTTGGGTGAGAGTTGAATTTGTCTGATAACCTGTATTTATGTGATGACTGTTGTATTGCATGTAGCAGTATTAGGGAAAGGGATGGGGGTAGGAGCCTTGGATCCTGAAGTGTGAATATCAGACTAAGTTCTGGCATTTTCCAGGAGTTAGTGTGGAAAACCCACACTCAGGATAGCCGCTGTTAGCGGCGGTATTCGAACCTACGAACTCCGGACTTGCTGCAGCTGCCCGCGCGGTCGTGATGCGTGATATTACGAATTTGTAACTAACTGTGGTTAAGGTTGGTGTTGAATAGATTGACACTCTAAATAAAACCTTGCTCCAATACAAACTCCAAGAAGATTATTTCAAGGATGGTCATGGGGGATTTGAATCCAACAATGATATATCGCCATGGAGAGTGACAACAAACCAGCGGTTTAACCTGCTTAGCTGCCCTCTTAGCTCCACATATTTTAATTTTAATTCATAATGAACTAGACTATTCCAAGATCTTTAGTTTTCATGACCATGAAGAAGATATATCAAACCTTTCAGCTATACACATAAAGAAAAGTATTGCATATCCTTACCATATCGATCGTCAGTGGTATAAAACTTCCTCCAGGAGTTCGCCATTGCACGAATGGAATGGCCTACGATGTCGCCGGACTTGAACTGCATCGTACATGTCTGAGAGATGCTGAAGCGTGCTATAGCTCAGCGTCCACGCCCTTCCATAACCCGCCAAGAGATCATGGAGGCCGCCGTCTAAGAGGGGGATCGCCTGCCTCAAGAGGACCGGGACGTATGCTACGGCGAGTAAGAGCCCTGCTGAACACCCTTGGCGGCCATGTTCCTTATTGAATCGTCACAAGATGGCAAGATTACAACACATATCAGTCCCTGTTAACAGGCCAAATGCCTTCCTGTTTGTAATTTTCTTTTCACACATGAATCAAGTCTGCAGGATATTTGTCAGAATGCCGCCTCTTTTATAATTACCTCACCCACAATCCCACATACGCTCTGCATCATGGCAAGCAAGACGTGTTATGGAAACTTTCTTTGATGTGTATATTATGTCGTATTGGGTACACTTAATACAAGTTATACTTCTAAGACAGGGAGTTTCAATATCATGACCACCTCATTGTGTAGTGGCTAGCATTCTTGCCGGTGGTCCCATGTCATAGATTGATGGCATGTAAAAGATCCTTCCAGTAACTAAACTTGTGTGAAGCTAATTTTCTAGGTTAGATTTCGTTGTAACGCTCTATCAAAGTTCCAAAGTTCACCACTAGGTGTCAGTGATATCTGGTAGCAAAAATTTGGAACTGTAGCTCACCCTATGGGTGTCCACTTGAAGCACCTACCAACTATGGCGAGCCGAACATGTCCTCGGACACTCCTGGTACTAAGAGACATACGCTAAATAAATAGATAAATAAATAAATAAATTCTTGCATGTCACCCCCCGAGTTCCAGGTTCAATTCCCTCCTATGCCATTTTGTTTTCTGAAGACTGGAATGGGGTACACTCAGTCTCTAGAGACAATTAGTAGGAGAGGCGGGTTCAATTCCAGTCTCAGCTATTCTAGATGTGGTTCTCCATGGTTCCTCAACTTCCTCTCGAGGCAAATGCTGGGATGATTCCGATTCCTTTCCAATCCTCTACTCAATTATTAATACACACACTATTATAGGTACCATACTAGCACAAGTTATATACACACCCCCACCGCCCTCCAATATCCTACACGAAACTTAAAGTGTCCACGATTCACAAACCTCCAAATAAAACAACAAGTTTATAACTTCATGTCGTGAGTAGTGATGGAACCTGAAGACATCGTCTTTAGCCGCTAATGCTTTACCAATTGAGTTGTTGTTGTTGTTAATTCATTTCGGGTCTTTGCGATATTGTGGTCATTTAGCCCCGTACACTTGTGGGTGTGCGTAAAATTTGTCTGATAGCCTGTGTTATTGTGGTGTCTATAGTAGTGCGCGTATTTGTAATGTAGGTGAGGATTGGGAAGGAGGCAGCCATGGCCTAAGTTAGAAACCATTCTGGCTTTTTCGTGGAGTAGAAGTGGAAACTCACGGAAAACCACTTCCACGTTGGTTAAAATGGGAATCGAATCCACCTCTTCTCAGTTTTGCCTCATGACTCTAACAATAAGTGGACCCCGTTCCAGCCTTTAGACTGGAATTATATGTCTTCGCAAAGCTAGGAATCAAACCCGGACCCCCAGAGCGACAGCGACCACTACACGATAAAGTGGACTTGACCAATTCAGCTAGCATAGCATAGTCATGTCCAGCCAAGGAGACATCAGTGGAGTTAGCATGCCAACACAACCACACCGTATTTTCAAAGAACTTATTATTTTACGAACGTAATATTGACATCGTGTTCTTAACTCTTTGGTCAAATTAAGACCTCCAGTATAGCTGTATTTGTGGCACAGTGAATACTAGCATGGCCTGTAAAGTAATAGCTGGGATTTTTTCTTATATATATGTTATTTTTTTGGAGGGGGAGAGGGGTGAGGTATACCATGACTTGGAAAATATAGAACTCATATCGTATCGTTAACCTTCCCCAAGCTCTATCATTACCAGACTTGATGGACATTAATATTATTCTCTTTCCGCGAGGCAACTAAACCTTATCAAAACTCTTTTCCATCAGTTTCCCGTGAATTATTAATGGCGTTGTTCATGAGAGGTGAAAGTGTTCATACATTTTACACAATCTTGCTCTTAGCTCTTCCTCGCATAAGCCATTAGAACGGTAGAGGCAGCATTAGGACCTCCGAGAGGATCAATGCCTCGATATCTGAGTGAGCAACCCGCACGGGATTAAAATAGAATGTGTTCCAGGCGAAGTATCTCGTTAAGTTGGTGCTTTGAGGAGCTCAGGGTCTTACACCTACACACCATGGAAGCTCACGAGGGCAGTGGACACTCTGTAGCTCAGTGTTATAACTACTGTAGCCCTCAAAAGTTCATGTACTCAGAAAAAATCAAAATAAGCATTAGTACCTGCAGGAGTTTATTTATGATTTCGAATTAATTGAGTTATTATAAATAAATAAAACGCACAAATTTTGCATAAAAACAGATCACAGTGTAATAACAAGTGGCTCACTCTGCGTTCGTATCAAATTGTATGATTGACTTGGGAAATCTTTTGCAATTGACAACGTGATATCGTTCGCAGTAATTGTCACAGAGTTGACACACGCAATTGTCATTTGGATCGTGGAAGGACTTGACTTTGCATACCCTTTGGTGATATCCATGCACTTCCAGCGAAATCCAAAATGTCGTTGTTCCTGGTCGGTGTCTGCCCAAGATTTGTTCATCATAGCCTCTGTAGAGTAGAAGTCTTGCCAAACTCGGGCCTCTTCTTCTTCTTCTCCTTCTTCTTGTGCCTATCCATTCCGGATGTTGGTGACCATCATAGTTATGTCAGTTTTGGATGTTCTGAATAGTTCCACTCCTGTGTGAAGTCCATGTTCTTAAGTTTCCAAGCCAAAATGTTCATCTTCTTCCCCGTTCTCTTTTACCAGGAATCTTTCCTAGAAGAATGTTCTGCAGCAGTTTACACCTGTATCCATTCCTCATTACATGCCCTAAATATTGAAGCTTTCTGCATTTTACTGATTTCAGGACTTTTTTCTTTCTTCATTTCGTGTAGAATGTCATTGTTCTCTTCGTTTCCTTGTCATGCATTAGCCACGTCCAACTATCCGTAGATGGTACATGGAGTTTACGTCTCAGAGTTTTGAGTAGGAAAGGTTCTCTATCAAGTTCGTATACTATTCGAGATCATGTGTACCTGGATACTCCAATGGTTGTTTTTAGAAAGCGCGCTTTAACCTTTTCCAGCGTACTTAGGTCGGTCGTCATCAGCCTTTCCCAAATAATCCCTATCCCTTAAGCCAGGATAGGAATAATTTTTGCATCAAATAAAGCTATGGCAGTCTTCAGAAATAGTCTGTTGAGAAGTTATGTAATTTTAAGCAACGTGCACTTCGCATCCTAAACAAATTTATATTGAGTTATTATCTTATTATATAATATGCTAAGGCTAAGGTGTATGTATCACAAAACTCAAGCTCCTAAACCAGAAGGAGTTAGAAGGTGAGATTTGTACCAAAATCTTCCAAATTGCCTCAATAGTACAGGAAAAATCTTGCATTTCTTGAAAAGTCAACGGAAATATATTTATTTGTTTATAAAGTGCCTTTAAACAAATAAACAAGACGATAGCCCCTGCGAGAACTCTGTCGCCTATAGCCCGCATAGCACAAGCGCCGCGCGGGTAGTCTGTACACATGGGGCGCGCACAATCCATTATGCGAGAGTTCTCGCAGGGTCCGCTAGTGGACAATAATTTAGGTAAAAGATTATCGTTAACAAGTTCTGTTCCTAGATAAGGAAATGCTAATAATAAATTGCATTATAAATAGCTTAAATACGCTTTGAACTTAAGAAAATACTTTCTTTGGTATATCCTAATGGGGTTATCAGAACTTAGCCCTTCCTGCCACCTGAAAATTGACGTAAGTATCAGTTATTGTTTTTGTTGCTTATTTTATGGGCTGCGACATCGTTGCCATAATAGCCCTGTGTAATTTGTGTGTATGAAAGTTTTGTGTGTATTTGCAAATTGGGGATATGATTGTACAAAAAAAAGAGGGAGGTAGGCGGGTAATTAATTGGATTCATAAAAGCGTATTATTTAATGATAAATACCTCAAAATATTTATTTAAGGTTAGGGCATTTAAATACCTGTTTTCCCGCCTAATTTGTGTTGACTGGCTGGAAATATTTCTATAATAGAACTTGGCCATACTGAAAAGTGGCTTCTAATACATCAATACTGACAAATGAGACCTTATACTGTATTTCTTCCTAAATTCAATTTGTATTTCTCTATTTATAGCTAAATCTTAGAATAAATGGTTATAAAACAACTGCCGTACGTAATATAAAGATACATGTGTGGTACATATCAGTAAGTCTACAAATGCCATGAACGTTCTCTTATCTTTCCTTATTCTACCTCCCAAAATCAGCCTAGGACAGCTTCCCTTGTTCCTACATTTCTCCTGAAACCAAACTGGCCTTCACCCAACTCCGTTTCTATCGGGCTTTCCATCCTCTTGAGAATTATTCTGGACAGGATCTTTGAAATATGAGTAATCAAGCTGACTGCACGGTAATCTTCACATCTGTTTGGTAGTGTACTGTATTAAAAATATAAGATGGCAGTTTGAATTTTAGAATTGTTATCACAGTGAGTCAATATCCAAAACCAAAATTATGCATATATTTTATGATAGTTCACCAAATCATAAGAGCATAAGAAGAATTTCCTTAAGGCCGTGGTATTTAAAAGTTCAGGAACCGCTCGGGCATTTCTCTACGGATCAAGGAAATGCACTGTTGACATTGACGCTGAGATTAAATCTAACTTGGAATGTTGAGCACACGGAAGTAATAGCAATCACCATAGTGGAACAGTTCAACCTTTTCAACCACCCTTCACCTGTACTGAATTTATATACTCAGTAGTAATTTATTTAGAAGTTCTCCTCTCTCTCTCTCTCTCTCTCGAGGTTGTGTGATCGCCGCTCGACTCCCGGTATGGCCCGTAGTGAATGTGCTGCTCTATTTGCATTGCTAATGACGCAATTCAGAGTGTAACACTGGTGTATTTGTTGGGGGTGAAGTGACATGTGTGTATAACCTAGTGGGTGAGAGGCACATCCTCAGTGGCACGAATATTCATACGCGTGTATCCTTGTGACGGGACACGTCCTGACGGCAAAGGTCTCATGTTACTGCCACACTTCCTGACTTCGCTACCTGATTTATGCCTTGACGTGCAATGATCTACTGTAAGCGCTCAGTTCACCTGTGTGTTGTGTTTGAGTCTTCAGTCTTTTGACTGGTTTGATGCAGCTCTCTATGCCACCCTGTCCTGAACTAATCGTTTCATCTCTACATAGTTACCACACCCTACATCCGAGGCAATCTGATTAACATATTCTAACCTTGGTCTACCCCTACAGTTCTTGTCCTCGACCTTTTCTTCCTTAACTAAGCTTGCTATTCCTGGGTGTCTTAGTATGCGTCGTACCAACCTATCTCTTCTCTTCATTAGCAGTCGCCAGAAACATCCCTCCTCTCCCACTCGTCTTAATACCTCTTCGTTTGTAACCCTATCTACCCATCTGATCTTCATCATTCTCCTGTAATTCCACATTTCAAACGCTTCAATTCTCCTTTTTTCTGCTGCACCAATAGTCCAAGTTTCACTTCCACAGAGTGCCACGCTCCAGACAAAGGCTTTCAAAAATGACTTCCTAATACCTAAATCTATATTCGATGTCAACAGATTCCTTTTCTGTAGAAATGCTTTCCTTGCCTGAGTTAACCTACTTTTATATCCTCTTTGCTTCGTCTATCACCGGTTATTTTGCTTCCTAAGTAACAGAAGTCTCCTACTTCCTTTAGTTTTTACCTGACAATTTGATGTCCATAGAGGTTTCTGATTTATTTCGGCTGCATTCCAATATTTCTGTTTTACATTTATTAATTTTCAGCATGAATTCACATAGCGTTGTTCAACTCTGATTCGCAACTGAATCGCGGAAAATCGACGGTGTCAACAATGTTCTTCGTTTCCATTATTTTCCTTATAATTGGTCACGCCTGCCGCCGTATGTGGATGTGTCGTCCGACAGAACAATTTAGTTAGGCCCATTTCCCAACGCCAAATCATCGTATTATAACTGGAGCTCGGGTTGAGATAGCACATACAGTATATCAAAAGTGTGGCTGATGGCAACCAGACCAAGGCATGGCAGAGATAGGAATCGAACCTGGACCTCTGCGGTGACTCCTCAAGAAAACTATTCATTACATCATGAGGTGGACCTCTTAAGATGCCATAACCCAGTTATCGCTTCATCTCTGTCAGTTACTTGTGTGTTCCGGACCCATGAGTGCATGTCCTGGCGCGAAATATATTTAGTTCGCTTTCTAGCTGGGACCACTTCACTTAATTGCAGTGACTGAGCAAATAATAGAGCCATAAACTGTTAGTGGCCGTTGTTAATTTAACGAGAGGCATAAAGAATTACAATGTCTCACGTTACATAACAATAGCGATCAGTCTCGACAGTAAAGCTTCATACTACTCTTCTCATTCTTCTTCTTAAGACGTCCTCTCCGAACGGAGGTTGACGATCTACAGAGCTAGCTGTGATTTTGGCATTGCAGCATGAAAGGCCTCTTCTGATGTGCAACAATGCCATCTTCAGATATCCTTCAGCCACGAGTTTCTTCGTCTTCCAATAGATCTTTTTCCATGAAATTTCTCTTCAATTATTTCCAATATTCAAAATAAAATTTTTGGAGAACTTTCTTTGGAGTCAATAACTGATTTTGTATATTAGAAGTGTATGAATTACGGAAATGTCTTCTATGTTCCTGCATCACATCACGCTTTTAAAAAACTACATATTAAAGAAATCATTACAAGATGCGTGAACTTGAAAATCTGCATTGCATTGTTTATTTATAGCAGGCAGAGTTTAGTACAGGAAAATAATAAACACATTAATTTAAGACATATTGTAACAAATACATATCAAAGAAAAAAAACAGTTTGTGTTACTTTTATTATTAAGTCAATGAAGCGGTTGCCGCTTGGATGCAAAGCTCTTTCTGAGTCTAGTAGGATCATCACGTTTTATCAGCCAAAAGTAGAGATATTGTAAAATTTTGCAATATCTTGTTAATCAAAATTACTGCAATTATAAAAAATTGGTATGTGACAGGACAAAATTAATGGCACTTCTGAATTCAGGTGAACAATGTACACGTAAATTAAGAGTAAAAACCAAGAATGTAAAAATCATGTAGACCTGTGTCGAGTATTAGTTGTAGTAACTGGTATTTTTCGCCTCTCATAACATGTCTCAAGTACCGGTATCGTGCTTTTCGTTGTTCTATTATAAGCAATAGTTCTCTTTGCTGTTCCATCCGACGGAGGACCTCGTTATTCGAAACTTTCAGTATCCATGATATACGTAGGATACATCTGTACAGATACATTTAAAATTCCTCAATTCTTTTCTCAGTATTTGGGTCCCAAGTCCAACTTTTACACCCGTAAATGGGGACAGAGAAAATGTAGCAACGGATCATTCAGATTCTCAGTGGTAAGCTGAGGTCTGATAGTAGGAAGAATTTTCTCATGTCGATGATTTGTTTCCGGTCCTGTTCAATTCTAAATCTTTTCTCTCTCCTTTCTATGCCCAAGATCGCGGGTTCAAAGTCGGTCGAAGTCGACGGACATTTTAAGAGAGTTAAAAATCTCTCAGTATGCCTTCCTTTGGAGGGGGAAGTAAAGCCGGCGGTCCCATGTCATAGATTTATGGCATGAAAAAGAACCTTCCACTAACTACACCTGTGGAAGCTAAAATTTGTAGGTCAGTTTGATAACGCTATATTAGTTCCAACGTTCGCCGCCAGGTGCTGACTGCTATTACATTTAGTAGCCACGTCCGCTCTAGGTGTCGTGGACGGTATCATTTGGTAGCAAAGGTAGGAACTACTTGAAAGAATTAATCGTCTGCAGTCCTACCTGAATCACAGATAATACACTAATTCAGTCATCACAATTAACTACTGTTATCAGACAAATTCTACACACACCGAAAGTACACGGGGCTACATGACAGCGTTGTCGCAGCCCCTAAACTAAGGAACCAACCTACCACCAACCTATCTCTCTCTTAGAGTCACATTAACTGTCCAAAATAGTGCGTTTCGGTACTACTCTAGCCAGGATATTAAATCAGTGGTTCATCATCAGATATCAAATAGAGGTAGTTGCGAAATGACGTATTGAGACTCCAGTCTGAAAGGTCCTGGGTTCGACTCCCAGCTATGCATGAAATTTAATTCCGGTCTGAGGGTTGAAACGGTTTAGTTGTTATTGTAGATTCTTTAGGGACTATGCGGCATCGTAGTCACATAGCCCCGAGTACTTGGGTGTGTGGGGAATTCGTCTGATAACGTGTGTTATTGTGATGACTGTACAACTGTGTGTTTTTGTATTTCATGGGGATATGAAGGAAGCAGCCATGGCATTAATTTAGAAACCATCCCGGCATTTGCCTCGAGTAGAAGTGGGAAGCCACAGGAAACCACTTCCAGGATGACTGAGGTAGAAATCAAACCCGTCTCTTCTCAGTTTTGCCTCACGAGGCTTTGTGTACTCCGTTCCAGCCCCCAGACCAGAATTAAATTTCTTGGCAGGGCTGAAATTGAAACTCGTCCTCCGAGGTGACAGCCAACAATGCTAGTCGCTATGCAACGAGAAGGACAAAAACGGGTTACTTAGCCTCGTGAGGAAAAACTGAAATGAGATGGGTTCGGTTCCAAAGTTAAGGCCGGGGCAGATGACCTCGTATTTCCGCCCCTTAAAACACCGCAGTAACACAGGTTATTAGACAATTTCCACACACACACACAAAGTGCACGGGGCTGAAATAACCACGATGTTCAAGCCCCTCAATGAAACAACAACAACAACAACAACAAGATACGGTAGCCGCAGAGCAGGCCTGCGCTAGGTGTCGGTTGTCGCAGTACTTGTAGACTAACACGGAAGGAGGGAGGGTCGGGGAAACACGGCACTGCAAGCTTTAGGAAAACTTTTGTTAGCTATAGTGAAGTCATCGTTACTTCTGAGTTGACGTTTTAGTGCTACGCCAGAGCTATCTAGCGGTCAGAAGTGAAATCACTCAGGTTGGTTGGTTCTTAAGTTTAGGAGCTGCGACAACGCGGTCATGTAGCCCCGTGTACTTTGGGTGTGTGTAGAATCTGTCTGATAACCGGTGTTAATTGTGATGACTGTATTAGTGTGTGTTATCTGTTTGTTAATTTAAATACAGACTGCAACTTAGAATTTTTCAAATAGTTCTTACTTTTGCCGCCAAGCGCCACTGTCAACGACTACTAGGCCAAGTTCAGAACTTAGCTACCAGACGCCACCGCAGTCGGCTCTTGGCAACGAACGTAGAAACCTAAGAGCGTTGTTTACATTCTTAACCTATCCAATTTAGTTCACACAGGTGTAATTAGAGGAAGGTTCTTTAACATGTCATAAATCTATGACATGGGACCGCCGGCTTTACTTCCCCTCCGAAGGAGGGCTTACTGGGGGATTTTTAACGCTCTTAAAAAATCCGACGGCTTTGGCCGGGTTTGAACCCGCTATCTTGGGCATAGGCTAGAAGCTCAGCATGCTACCGACTACGACACCGAAGCCGCCTTGAAATCACTCTACCTAGCCAATCACAGGCAGCCATTAAATCGATATACTGTATCTTGAGAAATCGAGTTTCGTTCGCGATGTCGCGATTTAGTGAACGAAAATCGATTTGTCGTGATATATCGATTTGAATGGCTGCCTGGGATTGGCTAGTTAAAGTGATTCACTTCTCACCACGAGATAGCTCTAGCGTAGCACTGATACGTTAAGTCGAAAGTAGCACTGGTTTTACTATAGAGTCCCTATTTAAAGTGTTCTTACTAAAGGCGTTTCGTAAAAAGTTAAATAAAAAAACGGTTTCTTTAAAAACATTTAAACGTTCTTCTTTTTTCATATAAATAACCGACATTTTTTTAAACAAATCGTTTGCTAATCAGATGTTTTCTGAAAACAGTTTCATTATTTTAAAGAGAAATCTATTTTAATTCCAGTTTTCACTTAAAATTGTGTCTTTATCCTTTAACATGTGTCCGCCTCGTTGAGTAGTTCTTGGCTGTTAAACGCAGCGGCCCGGGTTCGATTTCTGTCACTGCCAAGAAATTATATTCTGATCTGAGGGCTGAAACGGGGTACACTCAGCCTCGTGAGGCAAAACTGAGAAGATGCGGGTTCGATTCCTACCTCAGTCATGCTGGAAGAGGTTTTCCGTGGTTTCTCACTTCTACTCTAGGCGAATGCCGGGAATGATCTTAAATTACGGCCACGGTCGCTTCCCTCCCAATACTCATCTGAATTTTAATACAGCCATGACAATAAGACTAGTTAACAGACAAATTACACACACACACAAGTACCCGGGGCTACATGTCCACGATGTCGCAAAGCCCCTAAATTAATCAACAACAACAACCACCTCATAGCAATTCTCGTGGTCCGGGATTGAATCATTCAACCTTGGCTTCACAATAACCTATCTTCGACTCTGGTTTGAACGACCCGCGACGTGAGAATTGACGTCTCTAGTTTATGGATCTTGATTACATTTCCTCATTACACACTCCGAGTCAGATACTAATCTGTAGCGTGTTAACAAACTGCCGCCATTTCATTGAGCGCTGAGTGCCGTGTCTCAAGACAAACACTGGTAAAAGTAGTGCGGTGGAGGTCATGGGTTATGTGATTGTATAACTGTGAGGGCGTAGGCACCGCCTTGTTCTACATCGGAAAAGAGAGCGGGGTACTAATGTCCATGCCAGTACGTCTTATTCCGAACACATTCATTAATTTAGGAACATAGTCATTTCAATTGAGTGAGCCTCCGTGGCTTACGCAGTAGCACGCCGGCCTCTCACCGGTGAGTCAGTGGTTCAAATCCCCATCACTCAAAGTGAGATTTGTGCTGGACAAAGCGGAGGCAGACAGGGTTTTCTCCGGGTACTACGGTTTTCCCTGTCACAAATTTAATTCCAGCTACATTCTCCACTGTCATTTCATTTCATCTGTCATTCATTTAATCATTTCCCCAGGGGAGTGCGAACAGGCTTCGGCATCCGGCACAGTTCATATCCTCCCTGACCCGGTCGGTCGACTGGAAGCAGGCTCTGGATTGTCATTTTCATTAGTCATTTCAATGGGTTGCGAGCTTGTCTTGGTTTCTTGAGTATAAATAAAAAAGAGAAGGAGGGAAGCTTGTAGTTTCACGTGACTGTTGATCACGAGGTCAAAGGTCATGTAAAGCTACAAGAATTCTTTCTTTCTTTCTTTCTTTCTTTCTTTCTTTCTTTCTTTCTTTCTTCCTTCCTTCCTTCCATCCTTGGTATTCTTCTGACACATTCCATGGTCCTTTGTTCCAAATGCCAAACTGTGGTGTCATTTTTGGCTGTCACCCCAGAGGTTCGAGTTCAATTCCCGGCTCTCCCAAGAAATTTAATTATGGTTTGAAGGCTGGAACGGGGTACACTCTGCCTCGTGCGGCAAAACTGAGAAGTGGTAAGTTCGATTCCCACCTCAGTATTCCTGGAAGTGGTTTTATGTGTGGTTTTCCACTTCCTTTGTTGTTGTTGTTGTTGTTTGAGTCTTCAGTATTTTGACTGGTTTGATGCAAATCTCCATGCCTCCCTGTCCCGAGCTAATCGTTTCATTTCTACATAGCTACCAGACCTTACATCCGAGGCAATCTGTTTAACATATTCTAACCTTGGTCTACCCCTACCGTTCGTGTCCTCAACCCTTCCTTCCATAACTAAATTTGCTATTCCTGGGTGTCTAAGTAAGTGTCCTACCAACCTATCTCTTCTCTTCATTAGCAGTCGACAGAAATATCCCGCCTCTCCCAATCGACTTAATACCCCTTCATTTGTTACTCTATTGCCCACCTGATGTTCTTCATTCTCCTGTAACACCACATTTCAAAAGCTTCTATTCACCTCTTTTCTTCTGCGCCTATAGTCTAAGTTTCACTTCCACAGAGCGCTACACTCCAGATAAAGGCTTCCAATAATGATTTGGTAATACCTAAATGTATATTTGATGTGAATAGATTTCTATTTTGTAGAAATGCTTTCCATGGCTCAGCAAACTTGTTCCATGTTCTATTCCTGATAAAAGCCAGGATGACTCCCAACTTATGGCCATGATCGCCTCCTTCCCAATACTCAATTAAAATTATAAATACACACAACACTACATACACCACAATAGCACTGGTTATCAGACAAATTGCGCGTGTGTGTATGCACACATCCAAGTACACGGGCTAGATGATGACGTTGTCAAAGCTCCTCATTGAAGCAACAACATACTGTGGTGTACTTACTACTACTAATTCTTTTCTATCCCCCTCTAGGTTCGTGTCGATTCTAGGCTCTGCCAGGAAGTGTAATTCTTGTCTCAGACCTGGAACAGGGTATACTCGGGCTCGTGAATCTGAAATGTAAAGAGGTGGGTTTGTTTCTCACCTCAGCCATCCTACAAGTAATTTTCCGTAGTTTCTCCACATTTGCTCCAGGCAAATGCCAAAATGGTATTTAGCCGAAGGCCACAGCAGTCTCCTACCCAATATCTTGTCCCAGCTATACACACACTCTAGTACAGCCATCACAATGACACAGGTTGGAATTGAGTCCTGGAATTGGCGAGGTTCATGGAGGTGAGGGGGGGGGGGAAGAAATAGTTCAACGCACCTGCCCAGAATGCAAGAGATTCTGGTTCGAATTGCGGCATGTTCAAATCTCACTCATCCACTACTTCGATGCAGTCGTGTACAAGCAAATGTTTAACTGTGATGTTGTTGATTTATTTAGGGACATTGCAATACAGTGGTCATGTCTTCCCGTGTACCTGGGTGAGTGTGGAATCTGTCCGTTAACATGTATCAGTGTGATGATTGTACTAGTGGGTGTAAATGATTTTGGGGCTAGATTTTGAGTAGGTGGTGGCCATGGCCTTACATTGGGTACATACCCTGCATTCGCCTACAGTACAGTAGGTGTGGGTGAACCACGGGACACCACTCCTAAGATGGTTGAGGTATGAATCGAACTCACTTCTTCTCATAAGGCATAAGTACAAATCACACCGTAATTCTCAAATAATACTCTGGAGCAATGAAAGATTTACCCAAAGGATATTTAATCATGTCACCTCATTAAAAGCCAAGAATAGCTGGATAATAGAAATTGGAAATGATCGTAACAAACGAAATGTTATGGGGCAGGCCTAGCTTCAGATCGTTGGTGAACAAATATAATTTTGTTTTAAACCCCCGGACGAGATCTACCATCGCATGGATATCAGAAATCAAGAATAATCATAGCGAGAGAATGAAGAGATATTGGGAAGAGAAGAAAGCAAATTCAAATTCATCTGTGAAATATGTTCAATCACGCTCCATAGTTGGGCATAACGTTGTAAAAATAAAAATTAATGGAAATAAACATATGAACGCTGATAGGCGTATTAACATATTTTAAAAACGATCCTGCTAAACGAACCAAGAAATTATGGGCCAATAGTAAATTAAAGATATTTATTTCTCTGTTTAGGACGAAATTTTCAATAGGTTCCACTTTCTCCTTCTTTATACAAAAACATGACCTTTAAAGTGTAATTTTACAGTATAGTAAGTACTCTTCATATCATTACCAAGTCTGATAATTAAAACAGACCACTGAATGTACTTTCTGAGATACAGTTGCAAGTGCAAATTATTACAATCGCTCGAGGCTCATCTTCAATTAAGCACGATTTAACAGGATAATAGTGGGTTAGTGATCCACACTGCTGTATCAGCAGTAAAAATTCACCGACAGCGTTAGCTACGCTTGCTAAGGCTCAGAGCTAGTGCATGGGCCAAGCTATCAGTAGACTTAGTAGATGGGTGGATAAAAACCCCACAATCGGCCGTCCTGAACCCATTGAAACGGGAATAATAAGGGGCATGCAAATCAGCTGTGAGTAATTGAAGAAACAATGTTTGTCTCTACCAAAGAAATCCTCCCGGAAGGTCCGGGTTCTATTCCCGGCTCTGCCATCCTGGAAGTGGTTTTCCATCGCTTTCCACTTCTACTCCAGGCGAATGCTGAAATGGGTTCTAACATATGGCCACGGCCACCTCCTTCCCACTCCTCATCTGAATTACAAATACACACACTAGGCCTAATACAGCCAGAACAATGACACAGTTCATTGAATATATTTCACCCACGCCCAAGTACGCGCTCAACATGACCACGTTGTCGCAAATCCCCTAAATGAATCAATCCCTTAATTGCTGTGGCTTTTAGAGACACCGGGATACATGAATTCTGCCTCGAAGGAGATCTTTAACGTAAATCTAGTGACACGGCTCCCTCACATTTGCGCACCTTCAAATGCCATCTGACTGCGCCAAGATTCGATCTTGCAAGCTTGCTTACAGCAGGCGAGAACGTTACCGCCGCGCACGCAGTCAAGAACACGTGACTCAATGCACTAGGCTACCAATTAGACAACTGAGCTGATTTATATGGAAAGAGTTAGGAAAACTCTAGACATCAAAATAATATATATATTTAATTGCGGCCAATGGTTATCAGTGATAAAATGAGGGGAGAGCTGTAACTGTGAGTTTTTAAGTTGCATTTTTCAGCCCTTCATCGTCCACCCACTGAATTGTTGATGTACTGTAGCGAACAGGGAAACAGCAAACAGGTACTAGTAACCTCCCCTATCACTTCACCCCACTCGATTATCTTACATTAATGAACACAATTAGATTATAAATTGCCTATAGTCTTCAGCAAAATATACGTTATCCGTTTATAAAACCCGGAATCAAAAATATCCAGGTATTTTGAGATTAGTATACTCTTGTCTCATATTTATGAAGTCATGGGCTCAATTCAGGGATTTAATATCTGACGCGAGAGCTTGAAAGAGAAGCACTCGGCCTTGTAAGGACAATCAAGTAGCTGCTTGATACTAAAAGGTCTAATAGCAGGGTGGCATTGCGCTGGCAATGCATCCTCAGAAAGTTGTAGGCTGTGAACCAGTTGGCATTCGTCTTTCTTTACGTACGGTCCTTTGAAACCTAATCGCATTGTTATTGTCATAATTACTACATTATATATGGGTAACCAAGGGTTAATAGGGTCAAAATATTATAAAACCTTAATTCCGTTCTCAACTTCAAAATATATTACATTCAGAACATACCATTATTTACAGCCATATTTAAGTAACACTTTCCTTAGAATGTTCATATTTTATTCTCAACTAACTCTCTGTATATAAGCTAAAACATTTCTACTGCACTGACCCGTTTTACCCTTCCATGTCAGGATAAATCGGGTCAGTGTTTAGGGCAAATGGGGTCATATTCTTTCCTATATATTCCTTCACAATACATTGGTATCAACACTGAATATGTTCAATTTAACACTTTACACCTTCTACAAACAAACTTTTTTTTTCTTTCTGCTCCAACACATTTTTCATGATACCATTCTTTTGACTTCCCTTGGCACTGAATCCAGTCACCCAATTTTCCTGAGCGAGAATCATTTGGATAGTAGGCTATACGTTTGAACTAAAAATCCTAAAACGTCATATGTTAACTCCTACACCTACCTCTATCCCACTCTCAGTCCAAAAATAGTGTATTTTTTAATTTTTTTTCCAAAAAATTTGGAAAGTAGGCTATATTTCCAAAATTAGGAATTTTACAAAAAAAAAGTTTGTTTGACATAGAGTATTTTCTTGCTCTGGAGTAAAGCTTTATTTTTCAAAGGTTTGTCCTGACCACTTTGAAGACGTCGTTGAAGACACGAATGGGGAACTCCAAACAATTCAGCAGCATGACGTTGGCTTCTTCCCTCCCGAAATGCTTTAATCGCCTTCTGCATGTCGTCCTTAGTCCATGAACTTGATGTATATTCTCGTATATTTACCCATCTGCGATAAACAAATAAATATTAATACGTACTTATAAGTACACATACATGAAATACAATGACCCTATTTGCCCAATTTTACTGACCCTATTAACCCACATTTAGTACTTTTTTATATCAGAGGTTGATAGTGCTGAATATCGCTTCAATGAAAGCGGTACAAATGCTAACTTCTTCTAAGAAGGTGACACTTTATGTTGAAACTCAATCTCGCATATTCACTGCAATAGTGGTTGTAAAATAATAACAAAACCTTAACGCTTAATTTAAATAATATAAAACACTTTCCTCTTACCTTTCACATCTCTTTATCCTTCCATTTGCTGCACAAAGAATACACACGCTAGCACGCATCAACAACACTCAACATGTGGGCAAAGTTCCCTAGTTGACCGGTAGATAGCAGCAGTTCCGTAAACGTGCACATGCTCGTCGGTGGAAGCCATTGTTTGAAATTGACCCGATTTATCCTTTGACCCGATTTAGACTTGGGTGCCCTACGCTAATATGTATGTTTCACAAAACTCAAGCTCCTAAACCAGAGGGAGTAGGAAGGTGTGGTTTGCACTAAAACATTCCAAATCGTCTCAATAGTAGGCCTACAGGGAAAATCTTGCATTTCTTGAAAAGTCAACGGAATTATATTTATTTGTATATCAATTGCTATTAAACAAATAAACAAGACGATAGCCCCTGGCAGAACTATCGCGCGTACATTCCGCATAGCACTAGGGCCAGGCGGGTAGTCTGTACACATGGGGCCCACACAACCCATTAGAATGCGAGAGTTCTCGCACGGGTCCGCTAGTATTATTATGTATAACTAGCAACCTGACCCGGTTTCGCCCGGGAACAGTGATAAGTGCTTTTTTTTTCCAATGTCAATGAACAACGACTAATATCCGTTTTACGACTCGGCATGATGGGTTAAAATCACTGACTGGACTATTAATTATATTATCATGGAGATGCATGTGCAACAAATTCTTGTCAGACGTAATTTAAGAATGGCAAGATGCATGAAACACAAATCCCCATTCCGTCCAATCTTAACTTGACTGTGAATTTTGCTGAACGAAACGTTCACAGGCGAAATGAAGAAAAGACGAGTTGCACTTCCAGGGAAACTCCATACACAACCACTCTTCCCTAAAGTTTTTAACTCAACACGACTCGACAGTTTGCTGCTGGCTGTATCTGGGGCAATAAGCTCATCCGCTAGCTAAGCTGTAACTGGGGTGATAAACTCGCCCCTAGCCAGCTCGTAAACTTTCGCCCCAGTAACTAAATGGAGATTGTTGGAAGAAATGAAAACGTAAAAACACTTAAGGTAGGCGATGTATTGAAGATAGAGATATGCTCTCCCGGGCTTTTTGTAGAAATTTTCTGCTGAACAATTCTTACACTCATAGTATATAGATATTTTTAACGGTTTGCCCAGCGTAAGCTTAAAAAGCGCACGGCCGCCAGGTTTTATTTCGACCTTTTCACTGAAATCGTTAGTTCTTGACTTCCTTTGGTCATAAATAATATTCTACAAAAACCTTCCTCGAGATATCCTTTACAGAATGGTGAAAACCGCATCAAAATCCATTCAGTGGTTCCCGAGATTACCCTTGACATCCAAGAATCGGGGACTTTGTTTTATACCTATACTAATTGTAAGTAGAGATTATACGCCAATCAGTATAATTTAATATAATATAATCCCCCTTCCGTCCAATCTTAAATTGACTGTGAATTGTGTGGAACGAAAAGTTCACAGCCGAAATGAGAATTGCACTTCCAGGGAATGGCGAGGTGAATGAAACTCAAATCCCCCTTCCGTCCAATCCTAACTTGACTGTGTTTCACTGGCGAGATGAAGAAAACCCAAGTTGCACTTTCAGGGAAACTCCAAACACAACCACCCTTCTCAGAAGTCTTTACTCAACACGACTAAACGGTTTGCTGCTGGCTGTATCTGGGGCAATAGGTTCGCCCACTAGCTAGGCTGTAACAGGGATGATAGACTCGCCCTTAGCTAGCTCTTAAACTGTCGCCTCAGTAGTTAAATGGAAATGCTAGGAAGAAATTAAAACGTAAAAACACTTATAGTGGGCGATGTATTGAAGATAGATATATGCTCTCCCGGACTTTTTTGTAGAACTTTTCATGCTGAACAATTCTTACACCATAGTATTTAGATATTTTTAACGGTTTGCCCGGCGTAAGCTTACAAAGCGCTCGGACGCCAGGTTTTTTTTTCGACTTTTCCACTGAAATCGTTACTGCTCGGCTTCCTTTGATCATAAATAAATTATTTTCTACAGAAATCATCCTCGAAATATCTTTTACAGAATGGTGAAAACCGTATCAAAATCCATCCAGTGGTTCTCGAGTTTACCCGTAACATCTAGGAATCGGGGACTACTAAGTAGAGATGATAATAACAGCTATAAATGTCTCATGGCCAAGAAACCTAAGTATCTCGTCATCCTTTGGGCGTACGTCGTGTGAATAGCGTTATTGTTGCCAAAGAAAAGTACATTCTTCAGCGCACAGAAATCTAGTTAGACGAAAGTGGAAGTGAATGGAGAAGCGGTAGCAGTATTAGGAAGACTTTATGGAGGCTCTCTTCTCCCTATGTTCGGAGTTTTCAAGCCTGGAGGAGATGACTTGTATCAAATGAGTTCAGATTAAATTTCAATTTCTTAAACAAATTTAATGTGGCCCAACATTAACTCCCAAGGGAAAGGAGAATTATGTAAGCAAGCGTATAAAGTCAACGCAATTAAACGAGGTAGAGCTAATAGACTTAATGTTGATAGGCTATTTGTCTAGTTACTGTTAACGCAAGATTAGGGATACAGAGCAACATAGCGAGGTTTGAACATGTACAGTAGTAATACCTCATAATTCGCTTTCTTGTCGATATTGAGTTGTTTAATTTTATAGCCTACATAGCTGACTCCATGGCGCATAGGCAACATTCTCATATGGTGTGGCGAAGGATGCAGGAATGAATCCCGGAACTGTCAGTTGGTATTTGAGGATTCATGAAGGAAGTCACGTTAGTAGACTTACTGGCACGTTAAAGATCCCCTTCAGAACAAAAAATCTGGCTCCCAAGCGTCTCTAAAATTACGGTAGTTAAATTAAGTGAAAACCCCCTAACATCATAATTATTCGAAATCTAATGTTCTTCAGTCGGTCAACACGATCAAAACCAATTGTACAAGATTAATAAATACACTTGATGACTCGTTTCGATCGTCAAGCGATCATCATCAGATCCATTACACTTAATATTATTAATACCCTAACCTTGGTCTATGTGTACAGTTCTGTCCCTCGACTATTATAGCTAAGTTTGCTATTCCTGGGTGTCTGAGTATGTGACCAACCAACCTATCTCTTTTCTTCATTAGCAGTCACCAGAAACATCTCCCTCTCCCGCTAGTCTTAATACCTCTTCATTTATTACTCTATCTACCCATCTGATCTTCATAATTCTCCTATAACACCACATTTCAAAGTTTCTTTTCTCCTCTTTTCTTCTGCGCCAATAGTCTAAAAGTTTCAGTTCCATAGAGTGCTACACTCCCGACAAAGATTTCCAAATATGAATTTGTCTTACACCTGTGCTTTGCTAATTTGTATTGGGCAGTTGGAAAGCCCTGAGTACTTGGGTTTGTGTTGCACTTGCCTAATATCCTATGTTTCTGTGGTGACTGTAGTAGTGTGTGTAACTATAACTACTAAGGTCGGGGATGGGATAGGTGTCGCGGGGCTTGAAGTAAGTTACCATCCCGGCATTTGCCTAGAGGGAGTATAGAAACACACGCGAACAAAACACACTCAGTGTAGTCAATGCCAACACCGGCAATCAAACCTCCGATATTCGGACTTGTTGCAACTCCCTATTGCAATTGTGGTGTCTGCTCCATTGTGTGTACAGGTGATTAGGGCTTGGAATGGGAGGAAAACAGCCATGACTTCAGTATATGTACCATCCGAGCATTTGCCTGGCGTAAATGGGAAAACTACGGAAAATCAATTCTAGGATGGCTGTAATGGGAATCGAACCGCTCTTCTATCACAATCGGCTTTCTTCACGAGGCTGAAAATTAGATTTCTTGAATCGAAGTCAGGACCTTTGCGATAATAGTCTGATTGAGTAGCCTACATCATGGTAGTTTTTACAGAAGGATCATAGGTCTCTCTCTAAAGTCAAGAAAACTGACACTTGCGACGGCTTAAACGTCAGAAATCGAACCTTGGATCTTCGAACTTGCAAGCGTCCTTTGCAGTCTTTGTGCGTGAATTAACACGTTCGACTGCACTGCTACGTGCAAGACGAATGCGTTAAATATTTTTCTCTGCACTTCCAAATCTTCTTCTTCTTCTGCTTCCTTCTTTATCTCTGCCATTTTCCACATCACGTTGGTTCGGATTACTTTGTTGGATTATTTTCTTCCGTAAATGTATATCCCATGGTTCCGCCCTCTTCCATTACTTTTCCCTGAGATCCCCTGCAACCTTGTCTTTTCACCCGATTTTTAGCCTATTTTCATTTTATGAAAAAAATAGGCTTATGAGATCACCTTTTGTCCGTGTGTGTGTGATGGTGTGTGTGTCCCCCCCCTAATAACTTCTAAACGCCCGAAGTGATTTCAATGAAACTCGGTAAGTTCATAGCACCATTCCGGACGACTCGACCGTGCCCTTCATATTTTATTGTGTCTCACCAATCCAACATGGCGGCTGTGCGAAATATTTCACCAGCATTCAGTATCTCCGAAACTATTACCGATATCACCCTGAAATTTTGTACGGCGATAGAAGGCACTACTACAAGTTCACTTATGAGACTTTCAAAAACCTGGTAACTACAAAACCAACATGGCGGCTAAGCGAATTTGAGACTTTTAAATAGACTTTTCTCGCGATTTAGACATCCAAACGTAATGAAACTTAGTACAGCAAATGTTTATACACATTGTAATGCACTGGAGTCTAATGTAGATCAATTGTTTACATAACCTCAAAATGGCGGTTGTGCGAAATATTTCACTGCCATTTTATATCTCCGAAACTATTACAGATATCACCATGAAATGTTGTACGGTGATAAAGGAAACTGCTGCAAGTATATCTATGTAACTTTTAAAAACCTGTAAAGTACAAAACGAACATGGCTGCCAAGCGAAGTTGAAACATTTTAATAGACGTTTCTCGTGATTTAATCATCTGAGCGCAGTGAAATGTGGTACAGTAAATGATTATACGTGTTTTAATGCACTGGCATCTAATTTAGTTAAACTGTTTACATAACCTCAAGATGGCGGCCGTGCGAAATTTTAAAATTAAATTTGTATTTCTTGTATCGTAAGCCTGCGATCGAAGTGAAAGTTTGAATAATGAAGCTACGCAATAATTTTCCTTTAATGGTACATAACTCTATGTCCTATACTTATAACAATCCAAAATGGCGAGCATCCGAATTACATTTGACGGTTCTCAATATCTAGCCCACGAATCTTTTACAGCAATCAAACTGATTTTTTTAAATGTACATAGAGGCTATGAACATAAGTTCACCTATTGGACTTTCAGTAACCTGGTGAGCACAAATCCAACATGGCGGCGACGCAAAGTATAAATATTTCAATGGACGTTTCTCGCGATATAACCATCCGAGTGCAGTGAAACTTTGCACGTTAAATGCTTATACAAATTTTAATCCACTGGCATCTAATTTATTCCAATTGTTTTCATAACCACAAGATGGCAGCTGTGCGAAATTTTCAAATCTCGTTTTTACTTCTTGTGTCCCAATCATGCGATTGAAGTTTGGACACCACACGTACACAATAATCTTCATGTAATAGTACATAAATAAAAATCCAACCTGGCACCATCTGAAATATTTAGACTGTTTTCAATATCTACGAATATATCACAACAATCAAACTGCATTTTTTATGTTGATAGAGGCAATTAACATGAGTAGGATATATGAAATGGAACTACTTGTTGGTCTTCGTCTCCTCCTTGGCCTCTCAATTTCCAGATTTCCAACTCTTTTCCCCACGTAGCCCTCCTCTTTTCTGAGGACATGCCCATACCATCGGAGTCTACTCTCTTGAACCTTCCTTCCTATGGGCCCCACTTTCATTGCCCCTCTGATGTATTCATTTCTTATTCTATCCTTTCTTGTCACTCCACTCATCCACCTTAACACTCTCATTTCTGCCACTTCCGTCTTTCTCTCTTATGATTTTGTTCTCGGTCAAGTTTCTGCACTATATCGCATCGCAGGCCTCACCACAGATATGTAGATCTTTCCTTTCAGTCTGCAGTTGACCTTCTCATCAAAGAATTTAAATTTTTGACGTCTTCAAAATTCAAACCGGGGTCCACATTGCTTCCAGACTGATGAGCTAATCAATATTTCTGGAATGTATTTCAGCTTAGATATACTTTAAGAGGGGCAAAGCTACGTTGTAAAACGTTTAAGTTGCTCGGTTAGTTACTGGATACATTAAAAGTTACTGTTGATAGGCAGTGCTAAATTTAAATATAATGAAACGACGAACTCTTGTATGGGAGACATGCCATTCTGCTCAGATGGTCATAGCCCCATTCTTCCTTCAAACTGTTTGCTAACGTTAGCAGTTAACTATTGTTACGAAACAACCTCCATATTCTGGAAACCTTTGCACTCCTTAATTACAAACGCCTCCAAAACGATGGTGAACTCTCATGTACTTTCTCTAACCTAACAAGTGGACGAGTGGTTTAAACGGGAGAGTGGAAATTGTTTTCAGTGTGGCTATTCATTATATAATGCTAAACCCTGTGATTTATTCGATGCCGTGTTGGAGTGTGTACTCATTAGTTAGTTCATTATAAGCGGAAAGTACCATAATATATCAAGCATGATGTTTACCTCTCGCCACAGAAGGCATGTATAATTATCATTTTGCCTAATATATAATAAATTAATATTGACGCCACCCGTCAATATCATGCAGAATTGGGTAAGTAATTTGTTAAAAGTAAGTAACTATTGAAGTATTAAAAGTCATCTTTCAGTGTTGTCTAGTTCTATTAATGAAAGCTTTCCAGTCGGTCACCATAAATTGAGCCCAATTACATTTGGTGGGAAAACAAAGTATTTATAGGCCTACACCCTAATCTGATAGAAATATTGCACAAGATACTTATCACAAATTAACACGCTTTTATGTACAAAGTAACCCTTCCCCCATTTTTGTACATAAAAGAGTGTTATGTTGTAATATTTATTTCAGGTTAGGTGTCTCGCTGGCATCAGGAGAGCGCGGGTTCGAATTCTACTTAGGCTGTCCTGAAAATGGTTTTCGTGGTTTCCCATATTCACTACCAGGAAAATGCCGCGACGGCTCCTTTCAACAGATCCACGGCCGACTTCTTTTCAAAATCCCTTTTCCTTGATTAGACACAAGTTAATGGTCGCCTGAGCGATCGGCCTGTCAACTTCCCCAGTTTTATCAGCTGACAAAGTATGTTCAGCTCCCAGACACTGTACTTGTGACGGTAGAGGAATGATCCCTCGCACAGTCCGTGCGTGAAGCCGAGTTGGGGGGATAAGCGATTTAAAAAAAACTGCCTATCAATAGCGACTCGTGCTTGAATTCTTAGGGTAAGCTAATAGCAACATGTTCAAATCTCACAGATCACAAGATTAATACTTGCAGAACTATTCGTTTTTTCATTCGAACTGAGCCACTATGGACTAAGTGTTAACAATCAATATATTTTTTCAGTGTGTAGTTCTTGTTCGTTTACCAGCCTTGATATCCTGCCAGTATCTCTTGAGCCCATCAATCGGTGACTTCTTCTGAGAGGTCTCCTCCGTCTTTTGGGTTCTGCCCCTAAATTTAAACCTAGTAATTTTTGTTCATTTGTCTAAATTTATTCCAGTCCATTATTTTGTCCTCAGAATACCGATTTCTGTCAGATCTTTATTACGTTCTTGGAACCTTCCGAATCTTTTTGCCATTGCTTTCACGTAATTCCGAATTTTCTTTGTTAGTTGATCATCAGACGTTCTGAAGAACAAGAACCTTTCCTTTTTCATTGTAGACGTGACTGGTTCTATCTTTCTGTATAACTCTACATTTCATTTCAAACGTATGTGTCGTCAACCCATCTGTTGCCTACACTTTTACTCAATATACTGCGTTCTTTTTTTTACTATTATTATTATTATTATTATTATATTATTATTAGTGAGTTTCCAATACATAAAATGAACCATATTTCACCTGGCATATTAGGGGTTAGTTTGTCAATTGCAGAAAATGTACTACTGATAATATAATACAATGACAACTTATTGAAGATATGATTAAAGAATGTCATAAAATAAGAATAACAACAAGATTTTTAAAATTTAGGATACAGAGGTTTTGCTAGTGCATTTCAGCAGTAGCTCAAGTGACATTTTTAGGTATTATATTTTTCTCTTTCAAAAGCCGGTTGGCAGAATCCACAAAAGCATGTATAATCATTAGAATAGTGATATAAAATCGCTCAATGACTTGAATTTGCCATGTCTAGATAAGAATTGAGTAAGCAAACAGTTCGGAACAAGTACAATACAGTATTTTACTTTGAAGTCAATGCTGAATCGCAAGAAAATATATTTCTCTCCAAAAGATCCTTTCAAGGTCGCGGTCCAAAAGTGTCATTGAGATGGCTGCACTACTGTGGTTCTATGATTTGTGTAAGTGGTGGCCGTGGCCCCAGTTTAGGTACCATACCGGCAATTTCATGGCGTAGAAGAAGTAAACCACGGATAATTACTTCTGTAGTGGATGTGGTCAAACTCAAACCCACATCTTCTCAGTTCTACCTCATGAAGCTGAGTAATTCTATACAGGTTGCATGTTTTTGGTCGACCGTGGTGTGAGTAGACATTGTTTGTTTGTTTGATTGTAATTACGTAATTTTGTTTTGTAAGCCTTGTAATTTGTTTGATTCTGACTCGAATATGTATAGGCTGAGTAAACCTCATTTCATCCCTCAAACAAGAATTGAATTGCTTGACAGAGCCAGGAATTGAATACGAACCTCCGCGATGACAGCCAACAATGCAATCATATAATGTTAATGGTTTTACGTCCCTTTTAACAACTGCGGCTTTTATAGACGCCGGGGTGCCGGAAATTTGCCCCGAAAGGGATCTTTAACGCGCCAGAAAATCTACTGACACGCCTCCCTCGCATTTGCGCACCCTCGAATGCCAACTGGCTGTGCCAGGATTCGATCCTGTAACCTTGAGCCCAGCAAGTGAGAACGTTACCGCTGGCTATCCACTACGTTACGAGATGAGTCCATGGAATATTCTAACGATGAGGAATGTGTCTCTTGTGAGAGTTCTTGTAATCTTATGTTTTGAAGCTACCTTGTACAACCGTTTAGCAGGTGGGTAACAGCATGGTTATAACTCGCTACCTGTGTTGCTATATGAAAAAAACTGTACCTCATTTCCATGCACAAAGGCTGTAGTAGTAAATAATATAATACATGGAAATCGAATTCATTGAAATACTGCCTACTTTAATACACCTGAATCAACACAAATTGCTGGTATCCAGTTCCATCGGTTCCTGTTGAAGCTTTGTAATAGGACATCATCGCACACCGTGCTGATAATTTACATATTAACCTGTTCTCCGATACTGCGTCAAGTGAAACATTGATCGGATCGCTATATCAGCTGTGATTTAGTACGAGCCATGAATGACAGAAATTATTCTTGCATGAATCACTGTTGACATGCAGCTAAATTGGAGCTGATGTGATGCACATATTCTACCTAGAATCTTGTGATTTTCGGACTATGATATCGAGGATCCATTAAGCTCACCGGTGGGGTAGTTGGTAGCATGCTGAATTGCTGTGCCCAAGATCGCGGGTTCAAACCCGGCTGAAGTCGTCGGATTTTTTAAGAGCGTTAAAATCCCTCTGTATGCCTTCCTTCGGAGGGAAAGTAAAGCCGGCGGTCACATGCCATGCCAGTGATATCTGGTAGCGAAAGTTGGAACTACTTGAAATTGAACAGAACTTGTAGCTCATCCTATGGGTGTCCGCTTGAAACAGTTAAAGCCTCTGGCGAACCAAACATGTCCTCGGACACTCCCGGCAGTAAAATCCATACGCTAAATAAATATAACCGGGAGGATATCACGCACTAATCTCCATTGATGATGATGATGATGATGATGATGATGATATTAGTATTATTATTATTATTATTATTAATAATAGGCTATTTATAATAATAACAATAAGGAATCATTTTTACGTGATTGTTAATCGTGCGATCATAAGCCACGAGATCTCCCCATTAAATTGGACTCGAACCACCGAACGCGACTTGTCGCATCGAAAATCCCACATGTCTTAACCGTGAATCGAACTCTGGTCCACTTTATTTGGATGCAAGTAGCTTGAACACTGTGCCATCACGTCCCTATCAATAATAATATAATATCGTATGGCCTCGGGTGCTGGGTGTAAGTTATGTTATTTGACACCCAGAGGGCAGCTTGCATGTCGAATTTTGTTGTTCCTTGGAGCGCTATGAAGATCAAGGAGGTTAGGTATCTAAGCTTCTCGACATTATAGCGCATTCTAGTAGAGAAAGGAGGAACTTTTGTGTTGGCGGGAAATCCCGAGGTTAATTTTGCCATTATGAACACGGCCTACTGAATTCAAATGGGTTCTTAAACATGCCAACAACGTATGACATGCGTGTTGTGATTTTTGTCGCCTTCAAATATCACTTATCTTGGCCAGGAGCGAACCTGCGAGCTTGGGGTTGGTAGACTGATACGATAACCACTCATAGGATTTGGAAATTAGACCGAGGATATCACCTGACGAAAAATAATTATGATGAGAAGTCGCTGAGCATTGGAGTCAAGCTAAGACATGGTTGTCAAATCTGAAGGATTATATGCTTCGGACACTTTGGCTATGAACAGATGGGCACTAGTTGACGAGTTAATTTAAAAGGAGCAGGATATTGAGAAAACTTTTAGGCAAAAGATGGCTTGAGGGACAGATACGTTTGAAAACAAATTAATAGTTGTACAGGAAGATAAAACCAATCACCTCAACATTGAAAGAAAGGTTTGTTATTCTATGGCCTCATCTTCAGAATGTCCGATGATCGACTGACAAAGAAAATTTCGAATTTCGTGAACCCATATGCAAATAAAGAATGGGATGATTCCATGAATGTAATAAAGATCTTACAGAAATCGATAATTTTCAGGACAAAATTCAGAACAGGAATGACTTTACACAAATGATCAAAAACTACCGGGGTTTTAAGGTAGGAGCAGAACACAAAAAAATGCAGGGGTCCTCTTTCAGAAGATCGGAAGAAAGCATGGGCTCTAGAGACAAAACTGGAAGACGAGCAAGAGCCATAGCTTACATAGAAAATTATATTGATTTTTAACACGTAGTCCATAGTGGCTCATTTCGAATGTAAATAATAATAATAATAATACCATACAATACGTACGATGTCGGATCATAAAAGATTACTATATCATTTGGTTTTTACTAGAAAAAGCTAATTAAATCTCAATCACAGGTGGCCCAACAGACTTTCTGTTTCGCTACCAGATGGCAGTGCCAAACGGAACGTGAAAGTTGGAGAGTTGATCGCTTAAACAGCTCGAACTGTCTTTAAATATTTATTCTAGGTAGATGAGGCTAAACTATCATCATCATTATTATTATTATTATTATTATTATTATTATTTTAACTGAATAGGCATTGACACGGTGAGACCATGAGACTCTTGGAAGGTCCTCATGTAAGCGTTTACTGATAGTCAACATGTTCCTCTTTTATTTCGCCTTAATTTTATGTACGTCTCGAGATGAGGAAGTTAGCACTCCAGAGGCCCGGTTTGACACCTGGCATTGCCAAGAAATTTAATTCTGATTTGAGGTACCGTAACTGTATCGTTTGCATACAAGTCACCCGAGGGGCGTCATGACTTGCACCAGGCAAGAGGGTTACACGAGTTCGCTTTGCCTTAATTTTCGGACCACCAATGATAGAAAAAAACATACATTTCAGGTGTTTACATATCCCTTTAATTAAACTAATTCTGTCTTCCCATCGAGTCTCATTAGGAGTAAAAGTGTTACGAGAGATACTATTAATGGTTAAGGAACATAAATGGATTGAAATTTACTGGAAAAACGGGTGAGTAACTGTCCCAGCTTTATCTGAACCAAATTTCACTTGCACAGACCGAGATTTGAACTCTAGATGCAGCGATAAATGGGGGGCGCATAATGCCTGAGATAAGGAGGGGAGAAGGCGAAGGTACTTTTGCTAATTGAAAAAAGATTTATTTATTTATTTATTTATTTATTTATTTATTTATTTATTTATTTATTTATTTATTTATTTATTTATTTATTTATTTATTTATTTATTTATTTATTTATTTATTTATTTATTTATTTATTTATTTCCTTGACCTTCTATTCTCTTTCGATATGACTCGGATATTGCCGCGAGCATAATGATGCTTCCATTCAAGCAATTTAATTCTTCACCCAATTATTTCTGATTTTCCTTTGAACTTATTGGCTTTACAAGAAGTATTAATGTACTGGAAATAAAGCCCAAGGGACTTTGTTTGCATGTGTTTGAAAGTCAATTGGGTTGAAATATTTTGAACTAATACAAGACTTGTAGCTTAGTAAGACCGTAGATCGCCTTTAATCTTTCCCTTTGGGCTCCGCTTATTTATTTATTTATTTATTTATTTATTTATTTATTTATTTATTTATTTATTTATTTATTTATTTATTTATTTATTTATTTATTTATTTATTTATTTATTTATTTATTTATTTATTTATTTATTTCCTTGACCTTCTATTCTCTTTCGATATGACTCGGATATTGCCGCGAGCATAATGATGCTTCCATTCAAGCAATATAATTCTTCACCCAATTATTTCTGATTTTCCTTTGAACTTATTGGCTTTACAAGAAGTATTAATGTACTGGAAATAAAGCCCAAGGGACTTTGTTTGCATGTGTTTGAAAGTCAATTGGGTTGAAATATTTTGAACTAATACAAGACTTGTAGCAAGCCTCCGTGGCTTAGGCGGCAGCACGCCGGCCTCTCACCGCTGGGTCCGTGGTTCAAATCCTGGTCACTCCATGTGAGATCTGTGCTGGACAGAACGGTGGCAGACAGGTTTTTCTCCGGGTACTCCGGTTTTCCCTGTCAAAATTTCATTCCAGCAACACTCTCCACTATCATTTCATTTCATCTGTCATTCATTTAATCATTGCCCCAGAGGAGTGCGTCAGGCCTCGGCAGCCGGCACAGTCCATATCCTCGCCGCTAGATGGGGGCTTCATTCATTCCATTCCTGACCCGGTCGGAGACTGGAAGCAGGCTGTGGATTTTTTCACAAGACTTGTAGCTTAGTAAGACCGTAGATCGCCTTTAATTTTTCCCTTTGGGCTCCGCTTCTTTTGTACTGTTAACTGCTGTTTAATGAACCAAGTGGCGTAATAGTGAAGCTTAACAGAATCCCTCTGTCACGTATTGAAATGAACTGTTGTGTAATTCTCCACGTTTCTAGTCCAAGTGTGAAAAGGACAGAATTTAACAAGACCTGGAAGGATCACAGACTTTAATTTCTTCTGTCAAGTGTGAGAATTTCTTTATAATTCTCCCTCTCCCCCCTTTTGCTACTATAGAAGATATTTTAGAAATTGCATGCATAAATAACACACACAGTGAAGTGGTTCCAATTATTCTAGAGTTAAACAAAAGAACCTCTTCCGAAGCATTCGTAATGAGCAAACTTTTAATTAAGAAAATATGAAAATAAACCAAACTCCTTCCTTCGTTTTATTTCTGAGACTTTTTCTTCTATTTCACAAAGCCAGTCTCTCTGGTGCTTGAAAGTTTATGTACAAATCTGTGGCTTATTGTAAGTTACAATATAGCTGTTCAGATGGAATCTCTCACGCTGGTTGTATAAACTGCAGGTAGGGTATTCATGTTCGTTCCTCCGCTCCGCCATGCCATTGTTATTGTACGAGTGTAGAGTGGCGTTCCGGATATGTTGCGTCATTTTATTCCACAAGGGAGCTGTATTTCATCGCCATGGCAAAAGACATTCCCTCCTAAATTCTCTACAGATAGGCAAGAGCAGAGGAGCACTGGGCATGCGCTGAGTGCCAAAGCAGTGAGAGAGGCGTCAGATCAGTGTCCCCGAGTTCATTCGAGTGCAACATATTATGGCAGGGAAACGTGTGTTGGGAAAGGACAATCTTTCATGAATTCTCGACCGACAATGCGAGAACAGAGGAGCACTAGCGCATGCGCTGAGTGTCAAAGCAGAGAGAAAAGTAGCAGAACCGTGTGTCCGAGTTAATTCGAGTGCAAACCAGTATGGCAGAATGACATGTGGTGGAAACGTGGTTACGAATGGAATAGCGTGATGTCGTGTGCTATGAATGGGCGAGTGGGAATAATGTTTCAGATATTCGTCGTCGCCTACAGAGCGTCTATGGTTATAACGTCATGTCCCGTCAGATGGTTGCGCGCTAGCGTTCAGTGTTTAGTGATTTAAGGCGGAATGTGGAAGATGAAGAGTGATCTAGGCGCCCCTCCACGTCCATAGCTGCAACGTGCTGTGAAAAAAATCTGGAATTTTACCAGGAGAGTTTATTGAAATTGATATCATGGTGGCGACTACGTAGAAAAATAGTCAAAAAGTTTCTCTTTTTGTTTCATGACAGTGACAATGGAAGGGCTGAGTGTGAAGATACTAATTCAGTACTATCTTTTAAAATATTTACTTGATGATGTATTTATTTATTTATTTATTTAAGTTTATGCATTTATTTATTCATTTATCCATTTCAGTATTCTTTAATGGATGTGTTCATTCATTTATTTATTCAGTTATTTATTTATTCATGTATTCATTTATTTACTCATTTATTTATTCATTTATTCATTTCATTATTCATTTATTCATGTCTTCATTCATTTATTTATTCATGTATTCATTCAGTTATTTATCTATTCAATCATTTCTTCATATTCATTCATATATTTATTCATTTATTCTTTTATTCATTTATTTATTCACGTATTAATATATTGATTTATTCATTTATTTATTCATTTAATTATGAATGTATTATTATTTATATTTTTCATTTATTTATACATTTATTCATGTATTCGGCCATTTATTTATTCATTAACTATTCATCTTATCAGGTATTTACTCATTTAATTATCATTCATGTATTCATTTATTTATTCATTTGTTTAATCATGTATTTATTCATCCATTTATTTATTCATTTATTCATTTATTTATTCATTTATCAAGTATTCACTCATTTGTTTATTCATTAATTTATTATTTTATTAATACTTTTATGCATGTATTCACTAATTTATTTATTTATTTATTTATTTATTTATTTATTTATTTATTTATTTATTTATTTATTTATTTATTTATTTATTATATTTTCCAGCTACATTTTAATACAGTTTCCGTTTGAAATACAATGACGAAACATGTTTGGAACATCCCTCGTAAGTTCCTTCTCCATGATTTCTGCGGCATGTTTACACTACATAATGCTTGATTACAAGCGTACTTACTATGCTTAGTGGATGGAGGTCTACAAATTGAACAAAACATACAGCTATTTGTAACTCACTCTCCATTATTTCCCATTTCAGGTACGCATTATTCACGAATATATATATATATATAACTTTTCAAAAGCGCAACTCATTTCCAGTGATATTAATTTTCTGTTTATAATGCCCTGTGCGTGTTAGATTGCGGTTATTCAGTCTGACTGTTCTGTAGTTGTTCGCGGGTGTAATTTATGTCGTTTATTACAGGGCATCAAAGAATCTCTATTAAATACTAATTACACTGACTATTTTAGAGCTGAAATTTACGTGGTAACCTAACAAATTGTGCATCACATGAGAGGTATTAACAGTCAGATTTCAACAAAATTTATTGGTACGGAAAAAATTATAATTATTGGCTGCCATGTTTTTAAGTCAGTAACACATATCAGTCATCAATATAAAACACAACTGTCAAGTAAGGCACATAAATTGAACTTTGTAATTGTACTAACACAAATCATTTTTATTGCAGACAAGCTGTACCCGGCATGCGTTGCAATGCCAATCAAAGAAAGTGTTGGCGTTGAAATTCTGTTTTTTGAAGTGCTTTTGGATACACAACATGTTTTTCAATTTCCGTTAACTGCCCCTATGCTATCGTAAAATGGATTTTCTAATTTAGAATCAATCGTGGGAGCGTGCACAACAACTTTCAAAAGTTTCATCGCAATCGGATGAATGGTATATGAACGTATACGGGATTTTGTTTGAACGATTCGTGCGCTGTCACTCATTTGTTGATTCTACTCGTACGCTACCTATTGAGAAATGAATTTGCTAAGTCGAAACCCTACCCTGGCGTGTACACAATAACTCATCAAGGTTTCATCACAATCGAAGAAGGTTATATGAACCCAATATGGGATTTTGTTGAAACGCTTCGCGCGTCGGCACCCATTTGTTGCATCTACTCTTGCGCTACTTATTGTGAAATGGATTTACTAAGTCGAAACCCTTCCCTGGCGTGTACACAATAACTGATCAATGTTTCATCGCAATCGGATGAATAGTATATGAACGCATACCGGATTTTGTTTAAACGATTCACGCTCCGTCACTCATGTGTTGAATCTACTCGTGCGCTACCTGCTGTAAAATGTATTTACCAAGTTAGAAACCGTCACGTAAGTGTCCACAACATCTCACCCAAGTTTCATCGCTATCGGACTAATGGGATATGAAGACATAGGGGAGTGTATTGAAACGCTCCGCGTGTCGTCGTTCATTTGTCGAATCTACTCGTGTGCTACCTACTGTGAAATATATTTACTAAGCCAGAAACCTTCCTTGGAGTGTCCACCATATTTCACCCAAGTTTCACCGCTAACGGCAGAATGGTATATGATCTTATACGGGACTTTGTTGAAACGCTTCGCGCGTCGTCCCTCATTTGTTGAATCTACTTGTGCGCTGCCTGTTGTATAGTGGATTTACTAAGCCAGAAACCTTCCATGAAGTGTACACAACATCTCACCCAAGTTTCATAGCTATCGGACGAATGGTATATGAATGCAGACGGGACATGGGTGAAACGCTTCGCGTGTCGTCGCTCATTTGTTGATTCTACTTGCGCTACTTATTGTAATATGGATGTACTCAGCCAGAAACCTTCCCTGGAGTGTACACAACATCTCACCCAAGTTTCATCGCAATCGGATGAATGGTATGTGAACGTATACGGGACGTTGTCGAAACGCTTCGCGCGTAGTCACTCATTTGTTGAATCTAAACGTGCGCTTCGTATTGTAAAATGGATTAACTAAGCCAGAAACCTTTCCTGTAGTGTACACAACAATTCACCAAACATTTATCACTGTCAGACGAATAGTATATGACCTTATACGGGACTTTGTTGAAACGCTTCGCGTGTCATCGCTCATTTGTTGAATCTACTGCTGCGCTACCTATTGTAAAATGGATGTACTAAGCCGGAAACCTTCCCTGGAGTGTACACAACAGCTCACCCAAGTTTCATCGCTATCGGATGAATGGTATATGACCTTATATGGGACTTTGATGAAAAACTTCGCGCGTCGTCGCTCATTTGTTGATTCTGCTCCTGCTCTTCCTATTTTTAAAGGGATTTACTAAGCCAGAAACCTTCCCTGGAGTGCACACATCTCAGCCTAGTTCCATCGCTATCGGACGAATGGTATATGAACGCATACGTGACTTTGTTGAAATGCTTCACGCGTCGTAGCTCATTTGTTGAATCTACTCGTGCGCTGCCTATTGTAAAGTGGATTTAATAAGCCAGAAAATTTCCCTGAAGTGTACACAACATTTTACGCAAGTTTCATAGCTATCGGACGAATGGTATATGAATGCATACGGGACTTTTTTGAAACTGACTTTGTTGAAATGCTTCGCGCGTCGTAGCTCATTTGTTGAATCTACTCGTGCGCTGCCTATTGTAAAGTGGATTTACTAAGCCAGAAAATTTCCCTGAAGTGTACACAACATTTTACGCAAGTTTCATAGCTATCGGACGAATGGTATATGAATGCATACGGGACATTTTTGAAACACTTTGCGTGTCGTCGCTCATTTGTTGAATCTACTCGTGCGCTATCTACTGTGAAATGTACTCACTAATTTAGAAACCTTCACGTAAGTGTATACAACATCTCACCCAAGTTTCATCGCTATCGGACGAATGGTATATGAACACATACGGGACTTGTTTGAAACGCTTCGCTCATCGTCACTCATTTGTTGAATCTACGCGTGCGCTACCTATTGTAAAATGGATTTACTAAGTCAGAAACCTTCCTTAGAGTGTACTCAACATCTCACCCAAGTTTCATCGCAATCGGTTGAGTGGTATATGAATGCATAGGAGACATACACACACACCCACAGACAAACTATCACGTAAGATTGATTTTTATATATATAGATAATTCTTGCAAAACATCGTCACGAAAATGAATAAGCCTAGTGTAATTTCATTACCAAATTTCATATAATTTTATAGGAATATTTACAGTTAGTGTATTGAAGATACAAGGATGATACGTGGTGAATTTCTATGTAGCTGGTGGATTTTACGACCGGATGTCCTTCATGATCTAACCTCATGAAATTGAACTATTAGAACTATTTACAGCTTCGCGTCCGCCATTATTGGGATGTGAGAATGGCGGTTTGTTACGAGCATTGTTGGGCTCTCATCTGATGACTTGTTATTCAGTTGTCATTTGTATAGGCAACACTAAGAGAATGGCTTCAAATCTCGACGTTTGTTATTCAGTACTTCCTAGAGCATCAACAGGTTTGGTTGCAGTAAAGATGAGTGAAGACTGATTGTACGAGGATGTGCTGTGACGTATTAGTGTTAATAATGTTATTGGTTTTACGTCCCTTTTAACTACACTGGCTTTTACGTATTAGTGGCAGTGATTTTGGTTTAAGCACAAAATATTAGAAATAAAGTAGTGACGTCTGCTCATGAAATTTGCCAAAAAGCAAAGAACTTCATTTATACTCATCTAAAAGTAAACTTTTAAGTGAAAAATGATCTTTCCCTTAAAATGAAGTTGCTGTTGATCTTCCTTGCGTTTAAGTTGCAAAATAATGCAAGTAAAAATTATTTAATTTTCATTCTTTGAAATTATCCAAGAGTTACACTTTTTTCCTTTTTCTTTTTTTAATGGCAGTGCATAGATGATATTAGATACAGAGGTGTGCAAATCCGTCATTTCCATCATTTCCTTATTACCTTTTATGAGTGTATACAATAAAAATGGTTGCAAGGCCCCTGAAATCATTAAAAATGTTTAACCAATAGTTTTAATTATATTTTCCTTTAAGAAAAGTACAGTAAAATGATGTTTTAGAATTTTCACTAAAAGAGGAGCTTTTTAATACAGAATGTCACACGTCTGTGTTTTGATTACTTTATTCTGGTTTTCGTGTTTATTTAGAGTAAATGGATTAGAAGTCTTTTATTACTGATGATCCGCTCTTAAACTATTCAAAGATTCGTGGACCCGGGATGGAAATCACCTGATTTAGAGGATACATTCCAAAGTCGATGAAAAATGACGAAATGAAACCAGCTTATGTATCCCTCACAATCTCCAATTTCCAAAATTTCCGTACGCAGTTCCTTATGGGAAAGGTTGTAAGTCTTAAGGCAACAAAACATTGCTAGGGGTATTAAAAATAAAATGAAATGGTTTTAAATACAAAATTGTGACTGATTTAAATTATTTATATAAGTCTAATAATTTGCACACCTCTGTACTTAACTAAGTAAAGTCCATTGCTGCTTAAAGTTGGTAAACTCTACATAAAACAACGTTATCAAATTTTGAAATCCTTTTACCTCCCCCATTCAAAACTGAGGATCCTTTACGCTGCCCCTGGGTATTCCATACAGCCATGCTGTGCTTCTATCTGGTTTAAACGCGTGTAATTATTATTCTCAACCAATTTTATTTCGTTAGTAATGATCGGGGAATAATTCGATCATGTACTGTAATTCATAAAATTAGCCTCCGCCTAAAATGGCCCCTCGTGGTATGAAATTCAATTTGCTAGAGAAATATGACGTGACGAGGTTTTATATAATGAAATAACTGGACTTAAAATGTACCACTAATCACCTAGCGTTCTGAATATTATTCACTAATAACCTAAGAGAAATTGATATCATATGCCATATGGAATGATGAGCTAGCAAATTCTATTGAAACCGTAAAATAATGTGTGATATTAGCAATAAAACAAACGGGAAGTAGGCAAGTTTATACTAAGTCTATCTAGATATGTTTTAATTGTTTTAAAGTATTTTCCTTTTTCGATGGGACTGCGTTAGAACGTATTTAGGACAAAGTTTCCTCTTTTCTACCCAATATCTCTTCATCCATTCACTGTGCTCTCTTTTGCATTCTTCTGTCCATCCTCAATTCTTCCGTATTGGTTTCTCGGCAAATTTGTATCCGTCTATTCAAAAAAAAACAAAAAAGTCAACCCCTGGCACTATCCAGCCCATGACGGGCTAAGGCCGACCAAGCGACCGCTGCCCAGCCATTCGGCCTGCAGATATTGGGGTGACGCGTGATCAGCGCGTCGGGTCTCCTCGGCCGTTAATCTTGGTTTTCATGATCGGGGCGCTGTCTCACTGTCAGACAGCTACTCAATTGTCCTCACGAGGCTGAGTGCACCCCGTCTATTAGAGTTCAAAATTTTGGTCTATTGTGAATTCTTTCTTATTTAATACCAATTTCTTATACAGTAGGTCTTGTGTTATTTCTACCAGTCAATTGTTGTTGGTATTTTTGTTTGTTTTTGTTTTTGTTTTTCAGAGAAAAATTGAAAATTTCAGTCTCCATTTTTTGATGGAGTCTGTGATATTTTCAATATTTTGATAGATTTTATGTGGCATATTTTTCATTTGCAATAATAACAATATTAATAATGATAATGATATAATGATAAAATAGGCCTAATTATTAATTATAATAATTCGTGTTTTTGAGGTTTATTATTATCGTTAATATTATTAGTTCGAGGGCGTAATTGTTTCTTGGTCATGCACCTTACCTTCTACCTAAGTTGACGGGGTTTGATTTCCGGTTAATGCATTTGTGAATTTTGAGGTGAAATATTGCATCCGGTGTTGTTGATAAATTTAAGGGCTTCGCGTTAATGTGCTCATGTAGACCCGTGTACTTTGGTGCGTGTGGAATATGTCTGATAACGTGTGCCATTTTTATGGTACAACTATGTGTATTTGTAATTGGGGCAAGGATGTGGATAGGAGACAGCCGTGGCCCTAGTTGCAACGGTCAACGAAGTCCCAGGCGGCTTCATGTGATCCGGCTTGCAATTAATGCGAAGCCTTATTCAAGTGTTTCTCTTCTAGTAGGGGGAGGAGCGGTTTTATGAGGGTTAGGGGCTTTAAGCGGAAGATGGATTTCTCCAAAACAGCAGTTATTCATCTAAAATACCGTTAAACACCGAAGGATATCTGTTGTTCAGATAATGAAGCCGATATCGAACACTCGTAACTAGTTGGGCGGGACTAAGCGGAAGCATTATGGGAATGAAAGAACGCCGCCTAGGTAGACGTTGACCGTCAGAACTAATACTATTTTGGCAAACGCCTGGAATAGAAATGGAAAACCACGAGAAGTCACTCCAAGGCAATCTGAGGTGGGAATCGAACCCATCTCTTCTCAGATGTGCCTCAAACCATAATTAAATTTCTTGGCATAGCCGGGAATCAAACCTGGACCTCCACGGTGACAGCCAAGAATGCTAGTCACTAAGCCACGTGTTAAACTAAATACACCTTGTATAAGATGAATACTGTACTCCGCCAATACTCTTGAATGCGATGCTTCTCAGAACTTACGAGATCTGTAAACGAGATCCTGGATGCCATTTGCGTATCATAGCAATTTGAAGACTTCGACAATCGCATTCGATATCACTAGCAACCTGTTGAGTCGACAAGTTCGAGAGAAGGGAACAGAACAGAACAAAACCCTGATAAACGATAGCTGCGGGCTTTAAAGCTGTAGCTCGTCTCGTCAAGTTGGGCTGAGCTCCAGACTGAACAGAATTAACTCGCTTTACGACCACTTGAGGTAGTGAGTGTGTTGTCAGTTGGATAAAGCAGTCTCTATTAGATGCGGATTTGCGGCTTACAAACTGTTCTCACTGACTTTGATTTGTGATTTCGAAAATAAGAGAGTGGATGTTTTTAAGAAATCGTTTGATTGTCGTGCTTAATTTATATATTCCTGTTCACGAACGGATCTTGAGAGCAGTTCCATATAGCTTTACCTCCCAGTTCCCCCTGAGTGTTCGAGTAGCATGTCCAAACTGTTCTTGAGGAATATGAATAGGAATGCATTTTCTATGTGCCCGTTAGGCCGAAGGCTAATGATTAGGCTACATATGCGTAAAACTCGAAAACAGTTAGGGCACGAGACTCGAACACTCAGGGAGAACTAGGCGGTAAAGATAATATATAACTGCTATCGAGTATAATTATGTTTTATGACTTATTCCGTCTGTTGGGTACACAGCCAGGAGGCTGGTTGGATCCTCAACAAGTAGTTCCGTGAAGAACTAAAGCCTATTTTCATATATCTTACTTATGTTAATTGCCGCTATCAACATACAACATTTCAGTTTGATTGCTGTAATAGACAAGAGTTTAGTGCTTTTCAGTCGGTCAACACGAATGTACCCAAAAGAGATGGGTTATGCCCTAATCCTGAAATAAATTACATGAGATTAATAAAACACTAGGATGACCAGTTTCGATCGTCAAGCGATCATCATCAGATCCAATACACTTAGGCTATAAAATCTATGTTTGAAATACAGGTGAAAATATTTACAATATGTACAATTATTTAGTTGCAGTATTGGTACTGCAACTGTCAGTGTATGCTAAATGCAGTATATATGTTAGGTGAAATGCTAAATGGTGATGGCTATCCGGAGATTGTACTTTAGAGAGATTATATGGTTGTAAACTATGGTTAAACTATAAAAATTTTAGGCTAACTACTTATCTGATTGTCTTCCGTACTACAGCTATTCGCAGTTTCCGTGCTCACTTGAACTCGCTGTGCGGACGACTGCGGTGGTTATCTTAACGACTGGTTTTTCCCTGCCTTCCCCCCCTGTCCCTACGTGCTGTGGGGAGTGATCGCGATGTGTTTATGTGAGGTGTTGCCAACCTAGATAAGATGTATGTTATTGAATGAGGTGGATCTACAACTATTAAAGACCGTGGATTAGTCCTCGCCACGCGTGGAGCATAACCCATTCGAACTAAGCGTTGACGGTCTTATGAGGACGTCCCGGCACCTTTAATACTGCCTCTAATATGGGCCTTGGTTTATTGCAGAAGAAAGGTACATCGTACACCTGATCCAGATAACATTTACCTATTAAAAACCCCCTAATTTCCCCCCTTTTTTTTATCTAGCTTGGCTGTGTCGCTAAATTGTGTTTTGTTTCCGACAGGGTGTGTTTTTTAGTAGCGTGAAGAGGGGTGAGCTCTCCATGAACGTGTGTTCATTTAGATTGTTGGGATTGTTTCGTTTGGCTAGGTGTATCTCGATTGCTTCCTTTATGTCAAGAGCTCTGCCTTTCGATTCGTGATGGATTATTTTAAGGTCCGACTCTATGTTGGTAAAGCTATGCCCTGCGTCACACATATGTTCGCACACGGCTGAATGTGTTCCGTATCTTATCGCATTTCTATGTTCATTATAACGTGTGTCTACTCGCCTTCCACTCTGCCCGATGTAATTAGCTTGACAATCGGTGTCTTGGCACGTTATAGAATATACCCCTGACCTTGAATACGGGTCACGTTTATTTAGATTACTATTTAGGAGGTGCCTAGCGGTTGTGTTTTTCGTCGTGAAAGCTATCTTTATGCCTTGCTTTTTGAATAGGTTAGTGATTTTATATGTATTCGCATTCACATAGTTGAAACGCGCAAACTTTTTCTCATTACTGTCCGGTTTGGGAATCGTTTTATCTTTATTTTTATGTTTGGCTATAATTTGATTTATTTTGCTTGGCGAGAAGTTGTTTTCCTTTGCTATTTGCATAATAGTTCTTATTTCCTTATTATAGTTGTCTTTTGACATGGGTATGTTTAAAGCCCTGTGCACCATTGAATTGAAACCCGCTAGTTTGTGCGTACTGGGGTGATTAGACTGATTGTCGATTGCATGCGAGGTTTGTGTTGCTTTCCGGAATATGGAATATGAAAGGTCGTTGTCTTTACGTTCAATAGTTATATCGAGATAATTTATTTTCCGGTCTATTTCGGATTCCTTAGTGAATTTGATAGAATGGTGAAGGCTATTAATGGATTGGAGAATTGTTTCTTCGCTTGTTAGTTCAGTATCGTAGATGCAAATTACATCATCTACGTATCTTTTCCATATTACTATTCCCTTTGTTGAAGTCTTTTCTAAGAACGCATTTTCTAGTGCATTGATGAAGATGTCAGCGATTAACCCACTTAGTGGCGATCCCATTGCTAGGCCTTCTCTCTGTGTGTATATTTTATTGTCGAATTGAAACACGTTTTGGGTGAGAACGACCCTCAGTAATCTCACAATCTCTTCAATTTCTTTTACCGAATTGTTGGATTTTAAGTTGTTTTCGATAGTGTTGATTGCTTCAATAATCGGAATATTGGTGTACATGTTAGTTACGTCGAAGGATACTAGCCTGAAGCTAGGTTTCATTTGTAGGGTGTTCAATGCTGTTACTAGTTCTGTTGTGTTCTTTACAGAGTTGTTTTTGTCGTTGGAAAGACGGCATTTTAAGATTTTTAGTAACTCTTTGCTGATTTTGTAATTAGGGGCATTCCTACAATTGACTATTGGTCTCATTGGGCATTCCTTTTTGTGTATTTTTGGTTGTCCCCTCAATGACGGTATTTTCGGGTTCATGTTTATTAGTTTTGATTTTTCAGCTTTGGTCAGTATGTATTCTGTTTCTTTTAGCGCACTTTTTATTTGTTTTTGGAATTTGTTGGTGGGGTCTTTTGTTAATTCCTTGATTTCGTTGTTGTTTAGGAATTCGACTGTTTTTTCAATGTATTCTGTTTTATTCAAAATTACTGTAGTGTTTCCCTTATCTGCTTTTGTGATGATTAAGTTATGTTCTTTTATTTTTTGTTTCAACGACTTTATTTCTTTGATTTGTTTGTTGTTTTGAATGTTATTGCTATCGCCCTCTCGTTTGAGGATTTTTTTGGCTTCGTTGGTGGCGAGATTTTTGGTTAATTCCCTGTCTTCTGCTGGGAGCTTGTGACTGGCTATCTCAATATCTGTGATTAACTGTTTTATATTGTGGTTCGTGTGTGCGTCTGTGCAGTTGTATTTCAAACCTTTGTCTAACATATTCATTTCACCTTGAGAAAAGGTTACGTTCGTTCTGTTGTTTACTCTGCTGTGGAAATTGAATTCATTGTTATTCGTGTGTTGTTCGTTAGATTGATGGTTCTGTGTTTCTCCTAGTTTTCTTAATTTATTTTCTAGCGTTTCATGCTTCCTCGTTGCTCTGATTTTGATGGTGTCATGTAGGTGTTCGGTGAAGCTGTCCCATTGGGCTGCGTGCCAGAAATTACTTAGTTGCAATTGAATGTCGTATAATTGTTGGTTAATTTTTTGCTTTCTTATGTATGCAAATCTTAATTCGTTTTTTATCCAAAGCGCTTTGGCTTGTTTAGTTGAAATGATCGAGGCTGGTGTGTTCGGTACGGTTTTAATTGGTACGTATTTAGGGGTGAGGTTTAGTTCTATACATTTTTTGTTGAACCAAATTGACTTGTCTAAATTCATGAGTTTAAGCCTGAGTGATTTGAATTTCTTGGCTTCACGATTTGCCTGACTAGCCGTGAACATTGTGGTGTTTGAAGCCATATTTTCAGTGTTGCCTTAGTAAACAAGAGTTTAGTGCTTTTCAGTCGGTCAACACGAATGTACCCAAAAGAGATGGGTTATGCCCTAATCCTGAAATAAATTACATGAGATTAATAAAACACTAGGATGACCAGTTTCGATCGTCAAGCGATCATCATCAGATCCAATACACTTAGGCTATAAAATCTATGTTTGAAATACAGGTGAAAATATTTACAATATGTACAATTATTTAGTTGCAGTATTGGTACTGCAACTGTCAGTGTATGCTAAATGCAGTATATATGTTAGGTGAAATGCTAAATGGTGATGGCTATCCGGAGATTGTACTTTAGAGAGATTATATGGTTGTAAACTATGGTTAAACTATAAAAATTTTAGGCTAACTACTTATCTGATTGTCTTCCGTACTACAGCTATTCGCAGTTTCCGTGCTCACTTGAACTCGCTGTGCGGACGACTGCGGTGGTTATCTTAACGACTGGTTTTTCCCTGCCTTCCCCCCCTGTCCCTACGTGCTGTGGGGAGTGATCGCGATGTGTTTATGTGAGGTGTTGCCAACCTAGATAAGATGTATGTTATTGAATGAGGTGGATCTACAACTATTAAAGACCGTGGATTAGTCCTCGCCACGCGTGGAGCATAACCCATTCGAACTAAGCGTTGACGGTCTTATGAGGACGTCCCGGCACCTTTAATACTGCCTCTAATATGGGCCTTGGTTTATTGCAGAAGAAAGGTACATCGTACACCTGATCCAGATAACATTTACCTATTAAAAACCCCCTAATTTCCCCCCTTTTTTTTATCTAGCTTGGCTGTGTCGCTAAATTGTGTTTTGTTTCCGACAGGGTGTGTTTTTTAGTAGCGTGAAGAGGGGTGAGCTCTCCATGAACGTGTGTTCATTTAGATTGTTGGGATTGTTTCGTTTGGCTAGGTGTATCTCGATTGCTTCCTTTATGTCAAGAGCTCTGCCTTTCGATTCGTGATGGATTATTTTAAGGTCCGACTCTATGTTGGTAAAGCTATGCCCTGCGTCACACATATGTTCGCACACGGCTGAATGTGTTCCGTATCTTATCGCATTTCTATGTTCATTATAACGTGTGTCTACTCGCCTTCCACTCTGCCCGATGTAATTAGCTTGACAATCGGTGTCTTGGCACGTTATAGAATATACCCCTGACCTTGAATACGGGTCACGTTTATTTAGATTACTATTTAGGAGGTGCCTAGCGGTTGTGTTTTTCGTCGTGAAAGCTATCTTTATGCCTTGCTTTTTGAATAGGTTAGTGATTTTATATGTATTCGCATTCACATAGTTGAAACGCGCAAACTTTTTCTCATTACTGTCCGGTTTGGGAATCGTTTTATCTTTATTTTTATGTTTGGCTATAATTTGATTTATTTTGCTTGGCGAGAAGTTGTTTTCCTTTGCTATTTGCATAATAGTTCTTATTTCCTTATTATAGTTGTCTTTTGACATGGGTATGTTTAAAGCCCTGTGCACCATTGAATTGAAACCCGCTAGTTTGTGCGTACTGGGGTGATTAGACTGATTGTCGATTGCATGCGAGGTTTGTGTTGCTTTCCGGAATATGGAATATGAAAGGTCGTTGTCTTTACGTTCAATAGTTATATCGAGATAATTTATTTTCCGGTCTATTTCGGATTCCTTAGTGAATTTGATAGAATGGTGAAGGCTATTAATGGATTGGAGAATTGTTTCTTCGCTTGTTAGTTCAGTATCGTAGATGCAAATTACATCATCTACGTATCTTTTCCATATTACTATTCCCTTTGTTGAAGTCTTTTCTAAGAACGCATTTTCTAGTGCATTGATGAAGATGTCAGCGATTAACCCACTTAGTGGCGATCCCATTGCTAGGCCTTCTCTCTGTGTGTATATTTTATTGTCGAATTGAAACACGTTTTGGGTGAGAACGACCCTCAGTAATCTCACAATCTCTTCAATTTCTTTTACCGAATTGTTGGATTTTAAGTTGTTTTCGATAGTGTTGATTGCTTCAATAATCGGAATATTGGTGTACATGTTAGTTACGTCGAAGGATACTAGCCTGAAGCTAGGTTTCATTTGTAGGGTGTTCAATGCTGTTACTAGTTCTGTTGTGTTCTTTACAGAGTTGTTTTTGTCGTTGGAAAGACGGCATTTTAAGATTTTTAGTAACTCTTTGCTGATTTTGTAATTAGGGGCATTCCTACAATTGACTATTGGTCTCATTGGGCATTCCTTTTTGTGTATTTTTGGTTGTCCCCTCAATGACGGTATTTTCGGGTTCATGTTTATTAGTTTTGATTTTTCAGCTTTGGTCAGTATGTATTCTGTTTCTTTTAGCGCACTTTTTATTTGTTTTTGGAATTTGTTGGTGGGGTCTTTTGTTAATTCCTTGATTTCGTTGTTGTTTAGGAATTCGACTGTTTTTTCAATGTATTCTGTTTTATTCAAAATTACTGTAGTGTTTCCCTTATCTGCTTTTGTGATGATTAAGTTATGTTCTTTTATTTTTTGTTTCAACGACTTTATTTCTTTGATTTGTTTGTTGTTTTGAATGTTATTGCTATCGCCCTCTCGTTTGAGGATTTTTTTTGGCTTCGTTGGTGGCGAGATTTTTGGTTAATTCCCTGTCTTCTGCTGGGAGCTTGTGACTGGCTATCTCAATATCTGTGATTAACTGTTTTATATTGTGGTTCGTGTGTGCGTCTGTGCAGTTGTATTTCAAACCTTTGTCTAACATATTCATTTCACCTTGAGAAAAGGTTACGTTCGTTCTGTTGTTTACTCTGCTGTGGAAATTGAATTCATTGTTATTCGTGTGTTGTTCGTTAGATTGATGGTTCTGTGTTTCTCCTAGTTTTCTTAATTTATTTTCTAGCGTTTCATGCTTCCTCGTTGCTCTGATTTTGATGGTGTCATGTAGGTGTTCGGTGAAGCTGTCCCATTGGGCTGCGTGCCAGAAATTACTTAGTTGCAATTGAATGTCGTATAATTGTTGGTTAATTTTTTGCTTTCTTATGTATGCAAATCTTAATTCGTTTTTTATCCAAAGCGCTTTGGCTTGTTTAGTTGAAATGATCGAGGCTGGTGTGTTCGGTACGGTTTTAATTGGTACGTATTTAGGGGTGAGGTTTAGTTCTATACATTTTTTGTTGAACCAAATTGACTTGTCTAAATTCATGAGTTTAAGCCTGAGTGATTTGAATTTCTTGGCTTCACGATTTGCCTGACTAGCCGTGAACATTGTGGTGTTTGAAGCCATATTTTCAGTGTTGCCTTAGTAAACAAGAGTTTAGTGCTTTTCAGTCGGTCAACACGAATGTACCCAAAAGAGATGGGTTATGCCCTAATCCTGAAATAAATTACATGAGATTAATAAAACACTAGGATGACCAGTTTCGATCGTCAAGCGATCATCATCAGATCCAATACACTTAGGCTATAAAATCTATGTTTGAAATACAGGTGAAAATATTTACAATATGTACAATTATTTAGTTGCAGTATTGGTACTGCAACTGTCAGTGTATGCTAAATGCAGTATATATGTTAGGTGAAATGCTAAATGGTGATGGCTATCCGGAGATTGTACTTTAGAGAGATTATATGGTTGTAAACTATGGTTAAACTATAAAAATTTTAGGCTAACTACTTATCTGATTGTCTTCCGTACTACAGCTATTCGCAGTTTCCGTGCTCACTTGAACTCGCTGTGCGGACGACTGCGGTGGTTATCTTAACGACTGGTTTTTCCCTGCCTTCCCCCCCTGTCCCTACGTGCTGTGGGGAGTGATCGCGATGTGTTTATGTGAGGTGTTGCCAACCTAGATAAGATGTATGTTATTGAATGAGGTGGATCTACAACTATTAAAGACCGTGGATTAGTCCTCGCCACGCGTGGAGCATAACCCATTCGAACTAAGCGTTGACGGTCTTATGAGGACGTCCCGGCACCTTTAATACTGCCTCTAATATGGGCCTTGGTTTATTGCAGAAGAAAGGTACATCGTACACCTGATCCAGATAACATTTACCTATTAAAAACCCCCTAATTTCCCCCCTTTTTTTTTTATCTAGCTTGGCTGTGTCGCTAAATTGTGTTTTGTTTCCGACAGGGTGTGTTTTTTAGTAGCGTGAAGAGGGGTGAGCTCTCCATGAACGTGTGTTCATTTAGATTGTTGGGATTGTTTCGTTTGGCTAGGTGTATCTCGATTGCTTCCTTTATGTCAAGAGCTCTGCCTTTCGATTCGTGATGGATTATTTTAAGGTCCGACTCTATGTTGGTAAAGCTATGCCCTGCGTCACACATATGTTCGCACACGGCTGAATGTGTTCCGTATCTTATCGCATTTCTATGTTCATTATAACGTGTGTCTACTCGCCTTCCACTCTGCCCGATGTAATTAGCTTGACAATCGGTGTCTTGGCACGTTATAGAATATACCCCTGACCTTGAATACGGGTCACGTTTATTTAGATTACTATTTAGGAGGTGCCTAGCGGTTGTGTTTTTCGTCGTGAAAGCTATCTTTATGCCTTGCTTTTTGAATAGGTTAGTGATTTTATATGTATTCGCATTCACATAGTTGAAACGCGCAAACTTTTTCTCATTACTGTCCGGTTTGGGAATCGTTTTATCTTTATTTTTATGTTTGGCTATAATTTGATTTATTTTGCTTGGCGAGAAGTTGTTTTCCTTTGCTATTTGCATAATAGTTCTTATTTCCTTATTATAGTTGTCTTTTGACATGGGTATGTTTAAAGCCCTGTGCACCATTGAATTGAAACCCGCTAGTTTGTGCGTACTGGGGTGATTAGACTGATTGTCGATTGCATGCGAGGTTTGTGTTGCTTTCCGGAATATGGAATATGAAAGGTCGTTGTCTTTACGTTCAATAGTTATATCGAGATAATTTATTTTCCGGTCTATTTCGGATTCCTTAGTGAATTTGATAGAATGGTGAAGGCTATTAATGGATTGGAGAATTGTTTCTTCGCTTGTTAGTTCAGTATCGTAGATGCAAATTACATCATCTACGTATCTTTTCCATATTACTATTCCCTTTGTTGAAGTCTTTTCTAAGAACGCATTTTCTAGTGCATTGATGAAGATGTCAGCGATTAACCCACTTAGTGGCGATCCCATTGCTAGGCCTTCTCTCTGTGTGTATATTTTATTGTCGAATTGAAACACGTTTTGGGTGAGAACGACCCTCAGTAATCTCACAATCTCTTCAATTTCTTTTACCGAATTGTTGGATTTTAAGTTGTTTTCGATAGTGTTGATTGCTTCAATAATCGGAATATTGGTGTACATGTTAGTTACGTCGAAGGATACTAGCCTGAAGCTAGGTTTCATTTGTAGGGTGTTCAATGCTGTTACTAGTTCTGTTGTGTTCTTTACAGAGTTGTTTTTGTCGTTGGAAAGACGGCATTTTAAGATTTTTAGTAACTCTTTGCTGATTTTGTAATTAGGGGCATTCCTACAATTGACTATTGGTCTCATTGGGCATTCCTTTTTGTGTATTTTTGGTTGTCCCCTCAATGACGGTATTTTCGGGTTCATGTTTATTAGTTTTGATTTTTCAGCTTTGGTCAGTATGTATTCTGTTTCTTTTAGCGCACTTTTTATTTGTTTTTGGAATTTGTTGGTGGGGTCTTTTGTTAATTCCTTGATTTCGTTGTTGTTTAGGAATTCGACTGTTTTTTCAATGTATTCTGTTTTATTCAAAATTACTGTAGTGTTTCCCTTATCTGCTTTTGTGATGATTAAGTTATGTTCTTTTATTTTTTGTTTCAACGACTTTATTTCTTTGATTTGTTTGTTGTTTTGAATGTTATTGCTATCGCCCTCTCGTTTGAGGATTTTTTTGGCTTCGTTGGTGGCGAGATTTTTGGTTAATTCCCTGTCTTCTGCTGGGAGCTTGTGACTGGCTATCTCAATATCTGTGATTAACTGTTTTATATTGTGGTTCGTGTGTGCGTCTGTGCAGTTGTATTTCAAACCTTTGTCTAACATATTCATTTCACCTTGAGAAAAGGTTACGTTCGTTCTGTTGTTTACTCTGCTGTGGAAATTGAATTCATTGTTATTCGTGTGTTGTTCGTTAGATTGATGGTTCTGTGTTTCTCCTAGTTTTCTTAATTTATTTTCTAGCGTTTCATGCTTCCTCGTTGCTCTGATTTTGATGGTGTCATGTAGGTGTTCGGTGAAGCTGTCCCATTGGGCTGCGTGCCAGAAATTACTTAGTTGCAATTGAATGTCGTATAATTGTTGGTTAATTTTTTGCTTTCTTATGTATGCAAATCTTAATTCGTTTTTTATCCAAAGCGCTTTGGCTTGTTTAGTTGAAATGATCGAGGCTGGTGTGTTCGGTACGGTTTTAATTGGTACGTATTTAGGGGTGAGGTTTAGTTCTATACATTTTTTGTTGAACCAAATTGACTTGTCTAAATTCATGAGTTTAAGCCTGAGTGATTTGAATTTCTTGGCTTCACGATTTGCCTGACTAGCCGTGAACATTGTGGTGTTTGAAGCCATATTTTCAGTGTTGCCTTAGTAAACAAGAGTTTAGTGCTTTTCAGTCGGTCAACACGAATGTACCCAAAAGAGATGGGTTATGCCCTAATCCTGAAATAAATTACATGAGATTAATAAAACACTAGGATGACCAGTTTCGATCGTCAAGCGATCATCATCAGATCCAATACACTTAGGCTATAAAATCTATGTTTGAAATACAGGTGAAAATATTTACAATATGTACAATTATTTAGTTGCAGTATTGGTACTGCAACTGTCAGTGTATGCTAAATGCAGTATATATGTTAGGTGAAATGCTAAATGGTGATGGCTATCCGGAGATTGTACTTTAGAGAGATTATATGGTTGTAAACTATGGTTAAACTATAAAAATTTTAGGCTAACTACTTATCTGATTGTCTTCCGTACTACAGCTATTCGCAGTTTCCGTGCTCACTTGAACTCGCTGTGCGGACGACTGCGGTGGTTATCTTAACGACTGGTTTTTCCCTGCCTTCCCCCCCTGTCCCTACGTGCTGTGGGGAGTGATCGCGATGTGTTTATGTGAGGTGTTGCCAACCTAGATAAGATGTATGTTATTGAATGAGGTGGATCTACAACTATTAAAGACCGTGGATTAGTCCTCGCCACGCGTGGAGCATAACCCATTCGAACTAAGCGTTGACGGTCTTATGAGGACGTCCCGGCACCTTTAATACTGCCTCTAATATGGGCCTTGGTTTATTGCAGAAGAAAGGTACATCGTACACCTGATCCAGATAACATTTACCTATTAAAAACCCCCTAATTTCCCCCCTTTTTTTTATCTAGCTTGGCTGTGTCGCTAAATTGTGTTTTGTTTCCGACAGGGTGTGTTTTTTAGTAGCGTGAAGAGGGGTGAGCTCTCCATGAACGTGTGTTCATTTAGATTGTTGGGATTGTTTCGTTTGGCTAGGTGTATCTCGATTGCTTCCTTTATGTCAAGAGCTCTGCCTTTCGATTCGTGATGGATTATTTTAAGGTCCGACTCTATGTTGGTAAAGCTATGCCCTGCGTCACACATATGTTCGCACACGGCTGAATGTGTTCCGTATCTTATCGCATTTCTATGTTCATTATAACGTGTGTCTACTCGCCTTCCACTCTGCCCGATGTAATTAGCTTGACAATCGGTGTCTTGGCACGTTATAGAATATACCCCTGACCTTGAATACGGGTCACGTTTATTTAGATTACTATTTAGGAGGTGCCTAGCGGTTGTGTTTTTCGTCGTGAAAGCTATCTTTATGCCTTGCTTTTTGAATAGGTTAGTGATTTTATATGTATTCGCATTCACATAGTTGAAACGCGCAAACTTTTTCTCATTACTGTCCGGTTTGGGAATCGTTTTATCTTTATTTTTATGTTTGGCTATAATTTGATTTATTTTGCTTGGCGAGAAGTTGTTTTCCTTTGCTATTTGCATAATAGTTCTTATTTCCTTATTATAGTTGTCTTTTGACATGGGTATGTTTAAAGCCCTGTGCACCATTGAATTGAAACCCGCTAGTTTGTGCGTACTGGGGTGATTAGACTGATTGTCGATTGCATGCGAGGTTTGTGTTGCTTTCCGGAATATGGAATATGAAAGGTCGTTGTCTTTACGTTCAATAGTTATATCGAGATAATTTATTTTCCGGTCTATTTCGGATTCCTTAGTGAATTTGATAGAATGGTGAAGGCTATTAATGGATTGGAGAATTGTTTCTTCGCTTGTTAGTTCAGTATCGTAGATGCAAATTACATCATCTACGTATCTTTTCCATATTACTATTCCCTTTGTTGAAGTCTTTTCTAAGAACGCATTTTCTAGTGCATTGATGAAGATGTCAGCGATTAACCCACTTAGTGGCGATCCCATTGCTAGGCCTTCTCTCTGTGTGTATATTTTATTGTCGAATTGAAACACGTTTTGGGTGAGAACGACCCTCAGTAATCTCACAATCTCTTCAATTTCTTTTACCGAATTGTTGGATTTTAAGTTGTTTTCGATAGTGTTGATTGCTTCAATAATCGGAATATTGGTGTACATGTTAGTTACGTCGAAGGATACTAGCCTGAAGCTAGGTTTCATTTGTAGGGTGTTCAATGCTGTTACTAGTTCTGTTGTGTTCTTTACAGAGTTGTTTTTGTCGTTGGAAAGACGGCATTTTAAGATTTTTAGTAACTCTTTGCTGATTTTGTAATTAGGGGCATTCCTACAATTGACTATTGGTCTCATTGGGCATTCCTTTTTGTGTATTTTTGGTTGTCCCCTCAATGACGGTATTTTCGGGTTCATGTTTAAATAATCCATCACGAATCGAAAGGCAGAGCTCTTGACATAAAGGAAGCAATCGAGATACACCTAGCCAAACGAAACAATCCCAACAATCTAAATGAACACACGTTCATGGAGAGCTCACCCCTCTTCACGCTACTAAAAAACACACCCTGTCGGAAACAAAACACAATTTAGCGACACAGCCAAGCTAGATAAAAAAAAGGGGGGAAATTAGGGGGTTTTTAATAGGTAAATGTTATCTGGATCAGGTGTACGATGTACCTTTCTTCTGCAATAAACCAAGGCCCATATTAGAGGCAGTATTAAAGGTGCCGGGACGTCCTCATAAGACCGTCAACGCTTAGTTCGAATGGGTTATGCTCCACGCGTGGCGAGGACTAATCCACGGTCTTTAATAGTTGTAGATCCACCTCATTCAATAACATACATCTTATCTAGGTTGGCAACACCTCACATAAACACATCGCGATCACTCCCCACAGCACGTAGGGACAGGGGGGGAAGGCAGGGAAAAACCAGTCGTTAAGATAACCACCGCAGTCGTCCGCACAGCGAGTTCAAGTGAGCACGGAAACTGCGAATAGCTGTAGTACGGAAGACAATCAGATAAGTAGTTAGCCTAAAATTTTTATAGTTTAACCATAGTTTACAACCATATAATCTCTCTAAAGTACAATCTCCGGATAGCCATCACCATTTAGCATTTCACCTAACATATATACTGCATTTAGCATACACTGACAGTTGCAGTACCAATACTGCAACTAAATAATTGTACATATTGTAAATATTTTCACCTGTATTTCAAACATAGATTTTATAGCCTAAGTGTATTGGATCTGATGATGATCGCTTGACGATCGAAACTGGTCATCCTAGTGTTTTATTAATCTCATGTAATTTATTTCAGGATTAGGGCATAACCCATCTCTTTTGGGTACATTCGTGTTGACCGACTGAAAAGCACTAAACTCTTGTTTACTAAGGCAACACTGAAAATATGGCTTCAAACACCACAATGCTGTAATAGATTCGTAGATATTGAGAACCGACTAAATATTTCGGATGGTCAGCATGTTGGATTTTTATATATGTACAGTAGGTCTTAGAGTTATGCACTGTTACATGAAGATTATTGTGTAGAGCCTACGTGTAGTATTCAAACTTCAATCGCATGGTTAGGACACAAAAAGTAAAAACGAGACTTTAAAATTTCTCACAGCTGCCATCTTGTGGTTATGGAAACAATTGAAATAAATAAGATGCCAGTGGATTAGAATTTGTATAAGGATTTACTGTGCCAAGTTTCACTGCACTCGCAAGGTTAAATTGCAAGAAACGTCCATGTGATTATTATACTTCGCGTCGCCGCCATGTTGGACATGTGATCACCAGGCTATTGACAGTCCTATAGGAGAACTTATGTTCATAGCCCCTATGAACATTTTAAAAAATCAGTTTGATTGCTGTAAGGGATTCGTAAATATTGAGAACCGTCTTAATATTTCGGATGGTCGCCATGTTGGATTGTTATATGTACAAGCCATAGAGTCATGTACAATTAAAGGAAAATTATTGCGTAGGTTCATTATTCAAACTTTCACCTCGATCGCATTATTACGACTTAAGAAATAAAAACATAATTTTAAAATTCGCGCAGCCGCCATCTTCCGGTTATGTAAACAATTGAACTAAATTAGATACCAGTGCATTACAATGTATATAAACATTTGCTGTACCAAGTTTCATTGCGTTTGGATCAATAAATCACGAGAAAAGTCTATTTAAAATTCGGGGCTACATGACCGCGTTGTCGCAGCCCCAACCAACCAGTCTATTTAAAACTTTCAACTTCTCCTTGGCCGCCATGTTCCTTTTGTAGTTAACCGGTTTTTGAAAGTCTCATAGATGAACTTCCAGCAGTGCCCTTTATCTCCGTACAAAATTTCAGGGTAATACCGCTAATAGTTTCAGAGATATGGAATACCGGTGAAATATTTCGCACCGCCGCCATCTTGAGGTTATGTAAACAATTCAACGAAGTTAGATGTCGATGCATTACAATGTGTATAAACATATACTCTACCATGTTTCATTGCGTTTGGTTGGTTAAATCGCGAGAAACGTCTATTTAAAAGTCGCAACTTCGCTTGCCCGCCATGTTAGTTTAGTTACCAGGTTTTCAATAGTCACATAGGTGAACTTCTAGTAGTTCCCTTTATCACCGTTCAAAATTCCAGGATGTTATCGGTAATAGTTTCTGAGATATTGATTGCTGGTGAAATATTTCGCACAGCCGCCATGTTGGATTTGTGAGACGTAAAAGAAATAATTAAAGAGCACTGTCGGGGTCGTCCGGAATAGTGCTATAAACTTACTGAGTTTCATTAAAATCGCTCCAGCCGTTTAGATTTTATTAGGGGGACACACACTCAGACAGACACACGGACAAAAGGTGATGTCATCTGCCTATTTTTTGCCTATTTTCATTTTATGAAAAAAACAAGATGTTCAGTAAAGAACATATAGCCTACTTTCTCCTAAATGTATGAGTATAGTTATAACTCGTTGTTATTATCAAAGAGTATAATAGAATCATTTCATGGTTGAAGACCTTAGAAACTATTTACCTCTACCAAACGCCACAACCTAGAAAAAAACTACTACCATCATTGAAGAAAGATAGATAAGAAGTATCTCAAGAATGTTATGGATCTGGAGACATAATTGACCGGACTGGCTGCGTGTCTCAGCGGTAACGTTCTCGCTTGCTGGGCCCTAGGTTGCAGGTTCGTATCCTGGCGCAGTCAGCTGGCATTTGGTGTCAGTAGATCTACTGGCACGTTAAAGTTCCCCTTCGGGCCAAAATTCCGGCACCCCGGCGTATCTAAAAGCAGCAGTAGTTAAAAGGGACGTAAAACAAATAACATTATTATTATTGTTATTATTACATAATCGACCTGCCGTGGACAACATCCAACTTTGAGTTGAGGCATGTCTTTACACGTCTGGTTGTGCATGGCTTTCACAACCCTAATTGAATTAACAAATCTTTCCATGACCTTACAGAGACGTGTGTATACAAACTATGTGGATATTTTCGATTGCTATTTGCCTGAAATAAAAGCATTAATAACCTGAACTAGCACCAACGGCTAGAATTCAGTTACTATGTGAAATCGTTTTGTTCTTTACTTCAAATAACATTGTCAAATAACGCACAATAGGCTGTTACAAACCCTTTAAAATAAGAAGTAAAAATGTATCATAGTATCATCTTGTCATTCTTCAAATTCGATGCGCATGGAATGCCAATGGTATACTATCAATGGAGTCCCATGTAGACCAGTCGTGAAATCTAGTGGAGAAGTATCGAACAATATAGTCCAAACAGGGCGAGTGCATTCTAGCGGCCATAAGAAGAAACTTTTCAATAAAATCTGGAAGTTAATAAGTAGGCCGAAGTGCAGTTACCTTTTTGGCTGCTAGATGTCTCGAGCAAATCTGCTGGCGAATTATGTTTTAATTAAATACAGTATATGTTTCCCACCGTAATATGCACAATATAACGCGTAATTTTAAAACGTCTGAGTCATTACAAAGCAATAAATATGTAAAATTTCAAGCAAAAAACCGAACACTGATGGGGTTTAAACCATAGGCATATGAATGATAGACTAACGCTCTACCACGGAGCCATTTGTGCCAACGAACATTGTTCTATATAAAATGACTTACATAGAACTTGTGAGCAAAAAAAGATTTAGACCTAACGATTTCATCAGTGGAGTATATTATTTATATATAAAGCATTTCATACAAAGTTTATTTATTTTGTATCAGTACGCTATATTGCATGCAATACTCAAATTAGTGAAATATAAGTCTGGCACAAGATATCCGCTGCCATCTTGTCTTCTTGCCGAGACGGCTCAGCTTTTTAAAATCACGTCTGCACTATAGTATTACAAAATAAACTTTTAATTTCGAACGTGCCTCTTCCTTTAGAACAGTTAAATCGATTCTCGGCTCGATAATCGGAACTGGTGGGTCCCATGATATGGATTATAAAGTTTGAATAATTCGCCGGCCGCCATCCTGAAATGGTCCGGCGAATGACCTTGTAGTTTGGTCACAAGACGCGTCCTATATGTAGGTATGTTATTACCAAATTTGGTAGAGATCGGATAATTTGGTTAGTCGCTATTTGATTTTACGTTTTGAACGTTTGAGTGGCCGCCATTCAGTTTTGGTAAAGATGGCGGCGATATGAAACATGACACTGAGGTGCCCTTTGCTTGTTCTACCTCTGTACCATATTTCGTTCAATTCGGTTTCACCGTGTTCCAATTGATTGGGGGGGGGGGACAGACATTCAGAGTACACACACACACACACACACACACACACAGACACACAATTTTTGGCCCTGTAGTGATCTCATAAGTCTACTTTCATTTTTTGCAAAAATCGAAAGTAGGCTAAAAAAATAGGCTTATGAGATCACCTTTTGTCCGTGTGTCTGTGTGTGCGTGAGTGTGTGTGTGTGTGTGTCCCTAATAACTTCTAAACGGCTAGAGCGATTTCAATGAAACTCGGTACGATCATAGCACCATTCTGGCCGACCACGACCGTACCCTTCAAATTATATTGTGTCGCACCAACCCAACATGGCGGCCGTGCGAAATATTTCACCAGCATTCAGTATCTCCGAAACTATTACCGACATCACCCTGGAATTTTGTACGGTGATAAAGGACACCACTAGAAGTGTACCTATGCGACGTTCAAAAACTTGGTAACTACAAAACCAACATGGCGGCCAAGCGAATTTGAGACGTTTAAATAGACTTTTCTCGCGATTTAAGCATCCAACCGTAATGAAACATGGTACAGCAAGTGTTTATACACATTGTCATGCACTGACGTCTAACATAGTTCAATTGTTTACATCACCTCAAAATGGTGGCTGTGCGAAATATTTCACTGGCATTCTATATCTCCTAAACTATTAAAGATATCACCCTAAAATTTTGTACGGTGATAAAGGGCACTGCTACAAGTTTATCTATCTAACATTCAAAAATCTGTAAAGTACAAAACGAACATGGCGGCCAAGCGAATTTGAAACATTTTAATAGACTTTTCTCGTGATTTAACCATCTGAGCGCAGTGAAATGTGGTACAGTAAATGATTATACATATTGTAATGCACTGGCATCTAATTTAGTTCAATTGTTTACATAACCTCAAGATGGCGGTTGTGCGAAATTTTAAAATTAAGCTTTTATTTCTTGTGCGGTAATCATGCGATCGAAGTGAAACTTAGCATAATGAAGCTATGCAATAATTTTTCTTAATGGTACATAACTCTATGGCCTATAGGCTACTTATAACAATCCAAAATGGCGAGCATCCGAAATATATTGACGGTTCTCAATATCTACGAATCTTTTACAGCAATTAAACAGATTTTTTTATTTTCATAGAGGCTACGGACGTATGTTCACCTATAGGACTTTCAGTAACCTGGTGAGCACAAATCCAACATGGCGGGGACGCGAAGTATAAATATTTAAATAGACGTTTCTTGCGATTTAACCATCCGAGTGCAGTGAAACTTTGCACGTTGAATGCATATACAAATGTTAATCCACTGGCATCTAATTTATTTCAATTATTTTCATAACCCCATGATGGCAGCTGTGCGAAATTTTAAAAAATCGTTTTTACTTCTTGTGTCCTAATCATGTGATTGAAGTTTGAATACCACACGTACACAATAATCTTCATGTAATAGTACGTAAATAAAAATACAAACTTACGACCATCTGAAATATTTAGACGGTTCTCAATATCTACGAATATATCACAACAATAAAATTGAATTTTTGTATGTTGATAGAGGAAATTAACATGAGTAGGATATATGAAAATAGGCTGTTTAGTTCTTCACGGAACTACTTGTTTCATAAATGAAAATAGGCTAAAAAGTACCACCGTAGGTTATGTGGATAGAAACCCACAATAACCCAAGGGAGCGCTACATTGAGCCATACTAGGCAAGATTAGGGGTGAGGTAGTTTGCTATTGCTTTCCTCACTGAGCCAGTACAGCAGTTCTAACCCTATGAGTAGAACCTTTCACAACATCCATAGGCACTGGCTGTGCCCTGAAGGTCATTTTACTCAACACCATCATACCGCAGTAGCTTCCATATGATCACAGCCATGAGTGAGACTGAGGCATCGGTGGAAAGCCACATTTTACTCTAGCATGTGCCAATAGACAAATGCAAATGGCTTATTAACTAAAGGAAACCTCAAGCCCTGGGAACATTTTGAATTTAGCTCCCTTTATACCTCACATCTTAGAGGGAATTAGGGACTTGAATTAATTGATTCAGTTTTACTCTCATCATCAACGCCATCCCAAGCATCACGTTTTTAGTTTTGAATAATGAAACATTCTGAGTGGTTTATATTTCTTTCTTTCTTTCTTTCTTTCTTTCTTTCTTTCTTTCTCCCCTTCTTTCTTTCTTTCTTTCTTTCTTTCTTTCTTTCTTTTGTTTGTTTGTTTATTTCTTTCTTTCTTTCTTTCTTTCTTTCTTTCTTTTGTTGCTTTACATTTCAAAAGAATGCTTCTTTTTCTTTACGGTTATAAGTAAAAGAAATTCTTCACTGAATCATTCTCTATTAAATGTCTGTCGTTTAGGTAGTCAGCCCGAAGGCTGGTTGGATCCTCAAAAAGTACCGCCATTAGGTTATGTGGGTAGATACCCACAAAAACCCAAGGCAGCGCTATATTGAGGCGTACGAGGCAAGATGAGGAGTGAGGTAGTTTGCCATTGCTTACCTCACTAAATCAGAACAGCAGTACTAACCCTATGAGTAGAACCTTTCACAGCATCCACAGGCACTGACTGTGCCCTGAATGCCATTACTAAGCACCACCCATACCTCAGTAGCTTCCATTCACAGCCATGAGTGAGACAGCTTTTTACGTGACATTTCACCTCGGAAAAACCTACATGCATTGGTTGGGAATCGAATCCGGCCCACTAGTAGCTTAACCGCTGCATCATCACGCCCCCTGAATAGAAATAGAAAATTATAGAAATCCACTTCTAAAATGGCTACGGGTGAAGTGACACACACACCTCTCCTCAGTTATTCTCACGAGGCTGAATCCTTCCCTTCCAGCCCTCGGATCAGAATCAAATGTATTATTTTTATTATTCTTTCTTTCTTTCTTTCTTTCTTTCTTTCTTTCTTTCTTCGTTATGCCCATTCATAGAGCGCGTTAGAACTTGTTTATTGGCTTGATGAATTTTGCCTTGTTCTTCTTCTCTCAAAATCTCTTCATGAACTCACTGTGTTTCTTTTTGCATTCCTCTGTCCATCTTTATTATTATTATTATTATTATTATTATTATTATTATTATTATTATTATCATCATCATCATTATCATAGAACCGTAAAGTGAATGTTTCACAAAACTCAATCTCTTAAACCAAACGGAGTAATAAGGTTCAGTTTGAGCCAAAATCTTCCAAATCGTCTCACTAGTACAGAAAAAGTCTTGCATTTCTTGAAAAATCAACAGAAATATGTGTAGTCTATTTGTTTATAGAGTGCGTTTAAGCAAACAAACAAACAAACAAACAAACAAGACGATAGCGCATGCCAGAACTGTGCCGCGTTGAGCCCGCATATGAGTAAACCGGGTGGGTGGTATAGCCTATAACTTACACATGGAGCGCTAATAAGTAAGAAATCGTAACAAATTAGTATTCAAAAGAAAGAGAATTACCAGCAGCAGTGATGAATTTCACTCTAATTTCATAAATATCGATACTATGTTTCAAAAGCGTGTCTAAATAAATTAAGAGGACGGTAGCTCCTCCCAGAACTGTGTCACGCCGAGTCCACATAACAGTAAAGCCGGGTGGATGTTTTAACACATGTGAGATATCTCGCACAGGCCCCCTAGTCATTATCATTATTATTATTATTATTATTATTATTATTATTTCTTCTTTCTTCGTTTTGCCCACTTAGGGAGCGCGTTTGAACTTGTTGACTCGGGTTGATGGTGTCTTCCTCTTCTTCTCCTCCCAAAATCTCCTCATGAACTCTTTATGAGCGGCTTCGGTGGCGTAGTTGGTAGCATGCTGAGCTTCTACGCTCAAGATCGCAGGTTCAAACCCGGCCGAACCCGTCGGATTTTTTAAGAGCGTTAAAAATCCCTCAGTATGCCTTCCTTCGGAGGGGAAGTAAAGCCGGCGGTCCCATGTCATAGATTTATGGCATGTTAAAGAACCTTCCACTAATTACAACTGTGTGAAGCTAAATTGTATAGGTTAAGAATGTAAATAACGCTCTTAGGTTCCTACGTTCGTTGCCAAGAGCCCACTGCGGTGGCGTCTAGTAGCTAAGTTCTGAACTAGGCCTAGTAGTCGTTGACGGTGGCGTTTGGCAGCAAAAGTACGAACTATTTGAAAAATTCAAAGTTGCTGTCCTTACTTGAATTAAAAAACGGATACACACACTAATACAGTCATCACAATTAACACCGGTTATCAGACAGATTCTACACACACCCAAAGTACACGGGACTACATGACCGCGTTGTCGCAACCCCTGAACTAAGGAACCAACCAACCAAAGAACTCACTATGCCCCTTCTTACGCTCCTCCGTCTATTTTTTTCCAGTGGTCTTTTTAGCTTTTTCGGCGGAAGAGTGATTTGTAACTAGAGTTCCAAAAGTCTTGCGATTCATCTTCTGTAATGTTTATTTCTTTTATGTCCTGTTTGATTTCTTCTAACCAACTGATTTTGACCTTGTTTGAATGAATTATATCAAGCAGTGTTTTTGCATATCTGCTGTTGTCCATTCTGCAGATGAGACCATACAATTTCAAATCGTCTCTTACTCACGGTATCAGTGAACTTATTGAATACTGTGTACAAGTCTATGGTTTTCCATTTAATCCATATACCATTAACATAAACGGGGCCATATATTTTCCTGAGAATTTTACGTTCCTGGATTTCGATTTCACCGATTTGATAGTGGCCTCCTAGAGATATAGTTTCGGAGGCGTACAATGCTTCCGGAACAACTGTGTCTGATAGTGCCGTAGTTTTTCATTTCGTGACATCACTCTTTTATTATAGTGATTCCATGTTATTCGGTATGCATTCTGGAGTTTAGTTGGTCTTTCTATTATTATTATTACACCAAGAATTGGAGTTTACGATTATGATAATGAGCATGGAAGCCTTTCAGTTATTTGGCCATGTATAGTACACGCGGGGGTGGTTCTAGGGTTAGTGCCACCATGTCATGGCACTGCCCTCTATGAGAAAAGGAAATTAAATATTCATAATACTGAATGAACAATACTCGGGCACCTACATTTTAACCTCTAAATCATTTAAAATTGCTAAGTACTGTAAACATTCCACCCGTAGTGTATAATCATTGATTCCATCTTCCCCACAATGTTGTCTTGTGCCTGGGTCTATCCGACACGGTTGACGCATGCGCAGTATCCAAATTATAACCTTTTCTCGGAGCGTCGTTCGCGACTGTGGCCCAATGAAGTACAGGAAGTGAAGTGCAATACCATCTATCGATAACTATCAGGTACTGTTTCGTGTGCCAAATTAACTCGCGATGAAGAACGAGTTCATTTCCGGCCCTGTGGCAGTCAACAACACAAAGTTTACCACACCAAATGCAGTACTGTCCATCCCCAATGGATTTAGAAATTTAACCCGTGTAATTTTATAGCCTACATGGCAAATCGAACCCTTGGTGAGCAATCAGACCGCTTTGCTAACATGTTATGTAAATACCTGCAGTATATCTTCAGATTGTTTACTTGGCACTACCCCTTGTACTGACCTGGAGCCACCAATGGTACACAGTACAAGCCACTTAGATATGAAAATATTGTATTATTGTGTGATGATTGCGGGAGTGAAACCCTCGAACTTTAAGCTCTGACTGCCATGACGCAGTAGTTAGACAGGAGTAGAACATAATAATAATGTTATTGGTTTTACGTCCCTTTCGACTACTCTGGCTTTTAGAGACCCTGGGGAGTCGGAATTTTTTCCCGAAGGGGATCTTTAACGTGCCAGTAAATCTACTGACACGGCTCCCTCGCATTTACGCACCCTCAAATGCCAGCTGACTGCGCCAGGATACGAACCTGCAACCTTGGGCCCAGCAAGCGAGAACGTTACCGCTGAGCCACGCAGCCAGCCCAGGAGTAGAACAGGTCGTTCCTATGAGATCGGGGGTGACCCTACTAACTACGTAAAGTAGTAACAATGGTCGCAATACGAGTGTATAGTCTAAACATAGTTCTCATTGCAGTAGTCTGCAAACCTCATGCTGCTTGCAAGGACCACAGGTGTAGTCTAATTTCCCTTGATAGTTTCCAGCACTCCCAGTCTCTCCGTTCAATTGCAGCTCGCAGACATGCTGTGAGGACCTCAGGGTAACCGACTAATCTCAGGAGGTCTATGGAATTACCACAACTCAGATCGATGCAGGCGTACTTGAGAGACCTCAAGGCAGCTGTTCGTGCTCATTGAAGACCTCAGAGAGCCTCAGTTCAGAGTCACCATTGTCACTCCGAGATAAGCTTAATGATTTCATTTTCTCCTTCCCTCAGACTAGATCCCAAGACAATCTTTATTACCGGAACACTCTTAGATTACGGTGTTTGAAGCCATTTTCAGTGTTGCCTTAGTAAACGAAATGTTCATGCTTTCCAGTTGGTCAACACGATTGTACCCAAATGAGATGGGTTATTCCCTAATCCTGAAAAAAAAAACCATGAGATTAATAAATACACTTGGATGACCAGTTTCGATCGTCAAGCAATCATCATCAGATCCATTACACTTAGGCTACAACATTTTTATGACTGAAAGTATGGGTGAAAATATTTACAATATGTACACTTCTTTAGTTGCGGTTTCAATACTTTAACAAAACATCACATAATCTATAACGAGCAAGTATTGACGAGTTGAACTATCTCAACAAACACCGCAACTAAAGAAGTGTAGGCCTACATATTGTAAATATTTTCACCCATACTTTCAGACAGAAAAATGTTGTAGCCTAAGTGTAATGGATCTGCTGATGATCGCTTGACGAACGAAACTGGTCATCCAAGTGTAGACTATTTATTAATCTCATGTGTTTCTTTTCAGGATTAGGGAATAACCCATCTAATTTGGGTACAATCGTGTTCACCGACTGAAAAGCATCAAATTCCGTACACCCTTAGCAAGCACACATTTTTACTTTATATTGATCTATAGATCAGGCGTTCTCAACCTGGTGCTCTTTAAATGAAATTTGATGCTCTCGTCATAAGTGCCAAAAAGCTCCCATGAGAACCACTCTTCAATTCAAATTGTAGCTCAAATCGGAATAATAGTGTTTCCAATACAAGTTTTGACAGTCAGAAATTTTATCATTTTGTGAGATAGTATTTTCAATCTGCAGGAAAAATAAGTCGCCAACCCTATTTTATGAGTACCACGAAAGATGCTGATTCGACTGGACTGTCCATACGTAAATGTATCGTATCTGTCATAGTCATGTAAGCAGTTGCAGCATAACTGGTGAGCGGTGAATCCCTCTCTGAGGGAGAGAGCGATAGAAAAATGAAAGAAGTCGCATGTTTGTTGCATCATCATTATTATTATTAGCAGTGCTCGATTTCTAGAGATAGAGGAACTGGAACTGTAACCTTCCGTGGGATGTAGTGGGGGGTTCCAAGTTATTGGATAGAAAATAAGAAATCTTAAGATTATACATAAACTTGAAAATTTTATTTAATTCCAAACTTTATTTTGTAAAACAAGTACAAAAATAGGTTGTAGTAAAGTAATAAAATCAGTAAGAAAGCACAGTTTTATGATTGTTTAGGTTGTCTGCTCATCCTAAAAGATTGTCCAAAACTTCAACATGCTATCATCTTACTTGTTGTCTCCTGATCTCTCCTTGCTCTTCAATAAATGTTTTTATCTGTAGTTCCTTTTTTTTTACCTAAAGAGAGGTGTTCCGGTGCGTTCCGCATCAAATCGAACCCTGAGTATTATTATTACTAGTGGGCCCGTGCGAGCTTTCGCAACGTGAATGTAGGTTTATGGGGGTAGTAGGGAAGAACGTGGGAGAACGAAGTTTTAAATATTGAAGAAATGTATTTATTGTTAAACTGCATAACGTAAAAGAGACTCCTCAGCTAGCAGTACGCCGCGCTCCCGCCAGATAGCTGCAGCCGCCGCGCTGCCCTGCGCTCTAGCGGCAAGCTCGCCAGGTTACGGTGCTCCCATTGTAAATATACATTTTTTAAGGTATTTATTTAATTCTGAGGCATTTAAAGAGTGAGTTTCGGGCACACATGGGGTTATGCGGAACCTGTAGGTACCCCACATGTGTAGGTTGGTGTTAACAGGACCTTATTTTCGGTACAAAACCGGAATGGGACCTTAGCAGAATAATATAGGAAGGATTATTATTAGTAGTAGTATAGTAGTATTACAGTATATTCGAATTAATGGAGCTCGGATACTTGGTATGGCGTGAGTTGTGCTCGCAGTCTCATAGAGGTTGAGATCGCCTGCTATGTATTTATTTATTTTCTTATTTATGTATTTGTTTAATTATTTATTTTACTATGTGTTATACCCGTCGCGTCGATGCCCTCGTGGCGTCTTAATAATGTTATAGAAATATACATCTATTAACATAAATGCTTTTCAGTCGGTCAACATGAATTGCACCCAATTAAATTGGGCGGGGAATACCAATTATTTCGAAACAAATACATGAATTATGTATACACTTATTAACACACTTATCGATCAAATTGTGGGGCGGGAGATTAATATTCTGACATGGTTTTTTCGTCAGACGAACATCATAAAATCCTGTTTACTTAGGCTTATCCAAAGTTCGGCGGATGTACAGTTCACGCCACGGTTTTTGGCCGGTCAACTTCGGTTTCGCAGTTGTCAGCTGTGCGGAAAGCAACTCACGTATCAATTGAAAATGTCTGAGGCTCACCGACTGTTGGCTGCGAAACCGGAGCTGACCGGCCAAAAACCGTTGCGTGAACTGTATAATACATATATATACAATTATATGTATTATTATAATTTACGTAAATTCGTACGATTATCTCAGGGCAGGGTAGCATGAAGAGCTGCATCAAACCAGTCAAGAGACAGAAGACTCAAACAACAACAACAACAACAACAACAACGGCAGATCATTCCTTGATAAGTTTCCAAGAGGGGGGATTATTTTAAAAATATCTTGGAAATGTTTGTGAACTTTAACTCCGCAGGACGTGCGTGACATTTCACCTAGAATATCCCACGAGCATTAATCGGGAATCGAATCCGAAGCAAGCTGGGAGGCAAGCTGCTCGACCACTGTGCCATCACGCCCCTTAACCACTACACTTTTCTCATTTTAGAACAGGTATTACCTACCTGTAATTCCTAGCTTTGCTCATAAAAATTAAACGTTGTTTAACACAGACACACAAGTTATTATGTCACATGTGTTAACACCTGCCTGACATGCGAACAATTTGCGGAGTGACGCATGTTTTGTTTTGTGTTTTGAGAGGGCTCCAGGGAGGACCAGTTTCTGTTTTGCGAGTGATATGCAATATTGATATAATATGCTAGCTGTAACAGGTGTGGATGATCAGCTGACAGAACCAGTTGTACACGTCAATGAAATCAAACCGGTTCCACAATGAACTTGACTTCCATTATCTGTATTCCTTGTTGGAAACATATAAACAGGTGTAGCTTACCAAAGCAACTTCATGGCCAGGGCTTTCTCCGCAAACAGCTTTCTTTTTTCTCCAATATCCACATATACGCTCACTCTCTCTGGATAGTGCGTGGTCTAGGGGTGAGGCTAAAACCAGACGAGGCGACTTCAATCGAGTCGACTTCCCGTCGCCATGACGTCGCACGTCAAGTCTCCAGACGGAAGGTTGTTGTTTTTCATTCATTTTGGAGACTTGGGACATCTCGGTCATCAACTCCGTGTCGTAGGGTGTGTGTTAAATTTGTCTGATAACCAGTATTTTTGTGTTGACTGTACTGTAGTAGTGTGTAAGCCATTGCGAGAGATGCACTGGATTGGAACCCACAGGGTACGAGGAGGAGAGGGAGACCCAAACAAACGTGACGCAGATCTGTACACTTGAAGGCTATAGAGGAGGGTAAGACCTGGAGCGAGGTGAAGAAGTTGTCTGCAAACAGGACCAGATGGAGATGCTTCATTGATGCCCTATGTTCCTCGAAAGACAATAGGAACTAAGTCAAAAAGTCAAGTGTAGCTGTATTAGGGACTGGGATGGGGTAGGTGCCCTGGTATTGGAATTGTTGTTGTTGATTCATTTAGGGGCTTTGCGACATCGTAGTCATGTTGGCCCGTATACTGGGGTGTATGTGTGGAAATTGTTTGATAACCTGTGTTATTGTGATGGCTGTACTAGTGTGTGTATTTGTAAATTGGGAATAGGATTGGGAAGAAGTTACGAACCATCCCAGTATTTTCCATGACTAGAAGTAGGGAAACGACGGAAGACCACTTCCAGGATGGCTGAGGTGGGAATCGAACCCGCCTATTCTCATTTTTACCTCACAAGGCTGAGTGTAATTCGTTCCAGCCCTCATGCCACGGTGGGTGAGTGGCTATCGTGTCGGACTACCAACCGCAAGCTTGCCATGGTAAGTGATTTTTGAAAGGCGACAAAAATCACGACTCGTATGTCATACGCTGTTGGCATGCTAAAGAACCCATTTGAATTCAGTAGGCCGTGTTCATAATGGCAAAATTAATCTCGGGATTTGTCGCCAACAAAAACACAATAGTTCCTTCTTTCTCTACTAGAAAGCGTTATAGTGTCAAGGAGCTTAGTTACCTAACCTCTTTGACTTTCATAGCGCTCCAAGGAACAACAAACAACAAAATTCAACATGCAAGCTGCCCTCTGGGCGTCAAATAACAAAGCTTGCACCCGGCATACGATATTATTATTATTATTATACCAGAATAACATTTCTTGGCAGAGCCGGGAATCGAACACGGACCTCCGTGGTGACAGCCAAGACCTTGTACTAGAAATAAGGCATTTGCCTGGAGGGAGTGTGGAAATACACGTGGAGAACCACGCTCAGGTTAGCTGCTGCCAGGTCTAGGATTCAAACCTACGATCTCCGGACTTGCAACAGCTGCTCGCGTGGTCGTGGTGAACAATTTAACGAGCACTGCTATGTACACTCTTTTGTCTCACAGTGTGTAAACGGCCTGCCTTCTTGAGTGGCTTATTGATTCATTTAGGGGCGTTACGACATTTAGCCTCGTGTACTTCTTGGGTGTGTGTGTTAGAAACTGTTTGATAACCTTTGTTAATGTGATGGCTGTAGTAGTGTGTGTATTTGTAATTAAATATAGAATTTGGGTACAAGGTGGCTGTCCTAGCATTCGCCTGGAATAGAAGTGGGGAAATTACGACTGCTGTAGGCAATCAAATCCACTTCTTCTAATTTACCAATACAGATACTAATATCGCGCCAGGAGATGGCAGACGGGTTTGAACTGCAGTTGTCTTCCCGCTCACTGCGTATCGCGCATTCCAAAAACATTAAGTTGGTCACTGTTTCCATTACTGTTCCTGATACTTCCACACTGTTAAAAGTAAACACAAAGGCTGGTAAGAATATCGACGGTAAGAAGGAAGGTACCAATACACACGTGAAGCCCGATAACAAATATCATGCAGGAAGTAGCAGAAACTGACTGCCAGCCGATATATTTAGGTATGGAATAGGCGGATCGCGCATGCGTACCGCAAGATCCTCCTTACCCCGTCACAGCGTATTGAACTGCCATCTCCTGGCGTGATGACATTACCTCACCATCGTACTACCAAATACTGTACAACAATAATTATCTATTTGTATACATCAGGCATTTCTAATTTGTAAAATCTTCATACCGGCCACGGTAGCTGAGAGTGCTAACCCGCTAACTCGTGCCTCGCTGGCATTGGGAGTGCGTGGGTTCTAATACCACCGCGGCCACCCTGAAATTTGTTTTCGTGATTTTCCATTTTTACCGCCAGGACTGTTTCTTTTAACTAGTCCACGGTCAACTTCCTTTCAAAATCCCCTACCTGATCTTTCCGTAATTATTAGACCCAAACTAGAAGTCCTCTGAGGGATCAGCCCGTCACCATCCCCAGTTGTATCTGCTGACAAAGTGTGTTCAGCTCCCAGACACCGTCCTTGCGATGGTAGAAGATCCCTCGACAAGCTAACCTGGGAGGATAAGGATATCTACCCAAAAAACCCATGCCGCTACAGCCCAGTGACAGCTACAGCAACCGCTGCTCAGCCATTTGGCTAGCAGATTATGGGGTGACACGTGGTCAGCGCGTCGAGTCCCCTCGGCCGTTAATCTTGGTATCCGTGGCCGGGGCGCTACCTCACTGCCAGGCAGCTTCTCAATTGTCCTCGTGAGGCTGAGTGTACCCCATTCCATTCGTCAGACCAGAATTATATTTCTTGGCAGGGTCAGGAATTGATCCCCCTGGATATGCCGACACGACCTTCCGAGGCGCTCTAAATTCACGGGGAATTCATTGGTCGAATTGATCTTCTAGCGACAGCCGACCGCTTCCAGTGGCATGTGGCTTGTTAATTTGAAATATATAGCGTCGCGTGTCGATTCGAAGCTCGGATTGCTTCATGTTTTTTAGCCTGCGTGTAGTGGCTCCCCACACAACGGCTCAGTCTGAGATTCCTGGCTCTACCATGGTGGATTTAAATCCTGGTTTGAAGGAATTTAATTCTCAGTCATCTTGGAAGTGATATTCCACTCCTATTTCAGAAAAACTTTAGGATAGTACGCCTTGCCCAACCTTAACCCCAATCTAAAATAAATACACTTTTACATACACAGGTTATCAGAAAAACACGTGTACGCAGGGAAGATAACTACGAGGTGGCAGGTTCCTAAATGAATCAACAACAATTCTTGCCTTTCTCATAATACATGGCCAGCACTTCTTTTAGTACGACACGACAGGTAACTAACCTGTCCTTCCTAAACTCTATTTTAATTGGCCATTACCGTTCGGACCACATGCTGTCACTATTCCAAATTCGAGACTTTTCGGGGGGCGTGGTGGCGCAGCGGTCAAGCTGTTGGCTTCTCACCAAGTTGGGCTGGGTTTGATTCCCGGTCAATGAATGTGAGATTTTCGAAGTGAAATGCCATGTCCTGTGGATCGAATTCCACGTAAAAAGGAGGTCTCGTGGCTCATGATCGCATGATTAACGGTCACGTAAAACTAAAAGCTTCCTTCCTTCGAGCCCATTTACGTTCTAATAGGCTCAAAGGTATTCTCCGCATTCTACACACAAAACATTCAATAATCAAAGGATCATTTCTAAACCGCGTATCATCCCTGTAGACACCTGACACACCAGTCTCTACCGCGACATGACCGGGGTGGTATGGGGCTGTCCTAGCATGGCTTATCACTCGCGTCAGTTTTAAAACTGAAACGAAAAATCAAGATTAATAATAATATAAGATAATAATAATACCATGATAACATACCGGTAATAATAATAATTTTGTTCAACCCTTATTGTTCCCGTTTTATACGTATATGGGACCGCGGATGAGGCGAAATGAGTTGATCTGTTGCGATTGGTTTTAACAAGGATATGTTTATCAGCTGGGGGTCTATCTGGAATAATTGTGCTCCCGTCTAAGTGTTGATTGACTGAAGACAATAACGTGCTTAATTAGAATGAGTATTGAATACTAAGTTTCACAAAACATTCTGGAGACCACATGATGAAAATCCAGAGAGGTTGTGATATGAACAGCATTCGAGGAGAGAGGGAAGGATGTAGAAATCTACAAAACATCCCGCCATGAAAATACTGTGGTGGGCAGTGCTTGCTGGAATTAACCTGCATTATTTATACATTCCGCGGATCCCGCACTGGTCAGGCAAACATGGACTCCTTTCTACATCTCTCATCTGGTAGCCATATCAGATAAAGAGACAATCTCATGTGGGGACTAGCGACATCGTGGTCATCAGCTCAGTGTACGTGTGTGTGTGTGTTTGCAATCTATCTGATAACTTGCATTCATGGACTGTCTTTGCGGTTAATTTGCTGTATCTGTAATATTTTTTTTAAATTTATTAATCAAAGCACAAACTACAGCTATGTGAGCCCTTTACGCTTATACAAATAAAAGAGCTCAATTTATAATATTAAAATGGAATAAATCTAATAACAAAACAAGTCCGGACCAAGAGCCGGTAAAATGTCCTTGTTTGTAACCGTGTCGTCAATGGCCAAGTTGACAGTTATAAGTGTAGATTAGGTTCTTGGTCACTTGCCTCAAAAACGTCCTCTTGGATGTAAATATATCCAGCTTGCATTTTCTTGTTATACTGTTGTAGAGCCCGACACACCAGTCTCCTCCGCGACGCAGTAACGCATTTTAGTTCCCTCACGTCTCCTCTGAAACACGTGACACGTCATGTTTTCTTGAAATCTATAAAAGATTTGTAATATTCCATTAATAATTTCAGGTTAAGGATTTGGTCTGGATAACTTCTGTAAGGGCGAAATCCTCCTTGATATTGTCCAAGTATTATATAATACGCTAAGATGTATGTTTCACAAAACTCAAGCTCCTAAACCAGATGGAGTTAGAAGGTGTGGTTTGTACCAAAATCTTCCAAATCGTCTCAATAGTGCATGACAAATCTTGCATTTCTTGAAACGTCGACGAAAATATATGTATTTGTTTATAAAGTGTTTTTAAACAAATACACAAGACGATAGCCCCTGGCAGTATTGTGTCACGTACAGCCCGCATAGCACTAGAGCCAGGTGGGTAGTCTGTGCACACGGGGCGCACACAACCCATTATGCAAGAGTTCTCGCACAGGGTCCGCTAGTTATTATTGTTATATCAAAAATTGTTCATTAAACACAGTTCTTCTGGTCTTCGGCAAAGCTTCGGTTGGCTTACACAAGAAGCAATGCTGGTATTCAATCACTATTCAAGAATTTCCTTACTATCTATGATAGCTATTCAGTATTGCCACCTTCTGTATTTTATGATGGATTTTGACTGGTAGATTCAGTTGGTGTCGAGCTGTTTTGAGCTGTTTTGGTATTACTCGTATGGTGGCTTCGGTGGCGTAGTTGGTAGCATGCTGAGCTTCTATGCCCAAGATAGCGGGCTAAAAATCCCTCAGTATGCCTTTCTTCGGAGGGGAAGTAAAGCCGGCGGTCCCATGTCATAGATTTATGGCATGTTAAAGAACTTTTCACTAATTACACTTGTGTGAAACTAAATTGTATAGGTTAAGAATGTAAACAACGCTCTTAGGTTGCTACGTTTGTTGCCAAGAGCTGCGGTGGCGTCTAGTAGCTATGTTTTGAACTAGGCCTAGTAGTCGTTGACGGTGGCGTTTGGCGGCTAAATTAGGAATTATTTGAAAAATTCAAAGTTGCAGTCCTTAGTTGAATTTAAAAAACAGATACACAATTAACACCGGTTATCAGACAGATTCTACACACACCCAAAGTACACAGAGCTATATGACCGCGTTGTCGCAGCCCCTAAACTAAGGAACCAACCAACCAGATTACAACTGGGATGACAGTGACTGTTTGTTGTTTCCAAAGGCGTTTTATTTTTGTTGCCAAGTCCATAATTTGCTGCATTCTTCGTTGGACTAAATTCTGATGTTATGTGTGTTTGATACTGAGCCATGTGTTTTTGTGCATTCTATCCGGTTTATTGGCAGCTATTGTCTTATTGGTGATGACTAGAGACCGGATTATTAGGTGTTTATCTAATTGTTTTTTCCTTACCGTACTTAATTATATAAATTATACGCCAAATCAATATATAAACAAATATATATTTTATATATTGGTACATGTTTCGACCTACATTGCGGTCATCCTCAGCCTAAAAAGAAAATCAATTAAGAATTGAAAACTAAAATAGCATATGTGACTTAAATCTAAATTAAAATGAAAAATTAATGATAATATTTGTAATAAATAAAATATAGTAATAAAATGGATATCCTTTCAAATGTAGTATTAATTAAATAAATATAAGATTGGTCTTTTAACAATAATTTTAAAAAAGTAGTTAGAAAATAAGAACTATTAACGGTGAGTGTAAAAATGTTAAGCTTTAGAAAAATTATCAAAATATACACAAAATAATTTAGAAAATCAATAAAATAATTCAGTTCGGCGCTCGAGTTAAATAAGTTGAATCCTCTTCAATACGGAGTTTATTAACAAATTTAACGGTGAGTGTAAAAATGTTAAGCTTTAAAAAAATTATCAAAATATACACAAAATAATTTAGAAAATCAATAAAATAATTCAGTTCGGCGCTCGAGTTAAATAAGTTGAATCCTCTTCAATACGGAGTTTATTAACAACTTTGAATAGGTGTCAACCAGTATTACGATGGCATGAATTAACCTCGTTGTATGGGATGGAGAAATTCGGAAATTCGTACAAGAATTTGAGTTGAAATACCCAATATGGATATGTGGCAATTCTAATAATTGCCCAAAACGTTTAGAAGAAAAAACAGGATTCTTGAAATACAAAAATACTTAAATACTTTTCTGAATCACACACAAATTCATGAATTCTGTAGTACCTAAAAAAACTAAATGAGTGCCAAAGATACCTAATTACAGTTTTGTTCCATTTATTGTAGTATATTTTAATTTTTAGTCCATAATTTTTTAAAGTAAACCACAAGACAGCTTTTATTCCTAGCTGTAGTTGACTGAACGAAATCCTACCTGCCAGAAAATCCAAATACTTTCAGCACTTTTCAGCTTATACTGTATCCTTTTGTACGGTTGTCTCGGTCAGAAAAGTGGGGATAAATCTCTTATTGTTTCCAAGTTCCCTATATTCTAAATAAACAAAGTTAATTAATCGAGCTAGAGTGTAAAAATCACCCTTGATATTCTCGGTTTTATTGAATTTGGATAATTAGCATATTTAAGGAGAGACGGTATCTTTTGACAGGCCACTTCCACATTCTTGCCCAGTTTCATTCATTTCATCTCTCATAAACCCCTCTTATGAGGTTGGGGTCAGGAAGGGCATCTGGGCGTAAAAACCATCTATCACAGAATGTCATCGCATCTCATCCTCGACCCCGTTGGAAACGGGAATAATAAGGGGTAGACTTACAGTGCATTATTATTATTATTATTATTATTAATAATACTGACAGCAGTAGCTATGCTCACTAAAGCGCAGCACTAGGCCTTGGGGCCAAGCTCTCTGTGGACTCGGTATACGTGGGTCCGAGCCCCACCGTCAGTCGTCCTTGAAATGGTTTTTCGTGGTTTCCCATTTTCATCTCCAGGCAAATGCTGGGACGGTACATTCTAACAGGCCACGGCCGCTTCCTTCCACATCCTTGCCCAGTTTCATTCATCTTCATCCATTCCATCTCTCATCCCGACGCGCAGGTCGCCCACGGGCGTCGACTAGAAAGACCGGCACTCGGCCTACCAAGAGGCCACACGACAAAAAAAAATATTATTATTATTATTATTATTATTATTATTATTATTATTATTATTATTATTATTACCGACAGTAGTGGCTACGCTGGCTAAAGCTCAGCATTAGGTCATGGGGCCAAGCTCTCTGCTGACTCGGTAGACGCGTGGGTTCGAGCCCCACCGTCGGCCGTCCTTGAAACGGTTTTCCGTTGTTTCCCATTTTCAACACCAGGCAAATGCTGGGACGGTACCTTCTGACAGGCCACGGCCGCTGCCTTCCACATCCTTGCCCAGTTTCATTCGCCATCATTCATTTCATCTCTCATTAACTCCTCTCATGAGGTTGGCGTCAGGAAGGGCATCCGGCCGTAAAAATCATCGCCACAAAGACTTCCATCGCAACTCGTCCCCGACCCCGTTGGAAAAACGGGAATAATAAGGGGTAGACATACAATTATTATTATGGGATGCTCAGGGACAGATGGTACTATCTCCACTACTAAAAATAACTCCTTTGTTTGTGGCAATACCAGAACTGACTTTCTCGTCACAATAATTTCCAACGCTGTCTTCAGACACGTCATCCCCCGCCTCCTTTCTCTCGCAAGAATCGCGCATCTTCACAGCCGGGCCGAGCATATCAGTTTAACGGTTCGACTGTCACAGAAGACTGCGACGCTAATGTTTTTGACGTTTGTTCTGATACTTGACATCTCCGATAATATTTCTTCTTCGACATTTGTATGCACTCCTAGCGTAATTAAACTTCTTATTTTGAGTATATCTGAAGCGCAGGCTCCTCGGTGAAATTAAAATATAGAACAGCTAGACAGATGAAAAACGTTCTTAAAACTGAATAAGACGTTCGGGATTCTTTCTAGCAGCAAATTATTTAACTTTTCACTAGACTGAGTGGAACTATTAATCTACGAGTTCTCCAGAGTTAATAAAAGTAAGTAGCAATGTAATTCCTAGGAATTATCGTAGAGTGGACTCTCTTAAGACGAACATACTTTGAAGAGTAATTAAAGTTTTATTCACCATTTCATTAATTTGTATATATTTATTGCTCGAAAGATTGCTGGGACAAACAGATGAGAATAATGGCAGAATGCTGCTTCTTTTATGAAATAATGATGGTAATTAATTAATTAGTTCGATTTTATTTGAGAATATTTCTAGTTTGCAAGTCTCTGTTTGCGAATGAGTCGTCTCCATGATCCCCAATTAGCAGTTAGCACTGCTCCCTCCTCTGCTTCTAACCTCTCACCCTGAAATTGTTAAACACTGAATCTAATCATTGCCTCCTATGTCAACCTCTGCTGCTCTTACCCTCTACAGCCAAACTCATTAACTTCTTAGGTAATCTCTCCTCCCCCATTCTCATGATAAGACCCCTCAACCTGAATCGGCTGATACGAACAGCTTCATCTAAAGTGATCATTACTAACTTAGCCTTTATCTCTTCACCCTCTCTTTGGTCACCAGCCACCAAGAAAGCGGCTAAAATCAAGGAAAAGCTTTCTGCAAACAACATCGATGCCTACTACAGAACCCGAGGTAACCAGGATACAGCTATGGCAATCCACCATACCACCAGCTTGGATGAAGGCCAAGGAAAGGCTTCCAGCAGGCCACAACAACAACTGGGAAACTTGGCGGTTACTCAACAGACTTCGGAGTGATGTTGGGAGATGCGAAGTTAATCTCCACAAATGGGGATACCTACAGGAATCAGAACTCTGTGAGTGTGGGGAGAGACAGACCATGGTACACCTGTGTTCCTGTGAACTGTGCCCGTGCTCTTGCACAACGCAGGAGTTAATGGAAGGTCATGAAAGTGGTGTGACAGTGGTCCGTTTCTGTGCGAAGAAAATCTAATTCGAGACATTGTTGTAGGCTTATATATTACTGTATTATTCCTTTGTAACATTGTGTAACATCCCTCTTGTGTATATTGTAGTGCTTCTGACTCGAATAATATATCTCTGTTCCGCCCCTTAAAGCATCAATAACTAACTCTCCTACCATTGCTCCCACCTATTTGTTCCAGCAATAATTTGTGCTACCCCCTGATCAGTTACCTCTAACTTAAGTGTGAGATGTCCTGAATCTACCCAGTTCTCACTCCCATACAGCAAGTTTGCCCTATATACAAAGCGATAATAATTATTTTAATAATAAAATAAATAACACTTAAAAATGTGACCACAGACGAAACTATTACCCGAATATCCAACTGGCCGTGCAAACACACTACGACCCTAGCACCTTCGCTGGCCACCCCCAAAACCGTGATGCATTTGCAAGTGTTAGTTGGAGAAGCGTTGTGTTGTGACTTCTAGAATGATGTTGATATGTCAGTGACCTCATAGACGAAGATCCAGAGCCACTTGTTCGCCAAGGTCTGTACCTGTCTTCGGAGTTGACACGGCATTGGAGACTTGCATTTTAACGACACCTTTGCAGTACCTCTAATCAGGATTACAGAGCCGGGAATAGAACCCGGGACTCCGGCGTGCTAGCCAAGAATACTAACCAGTACACCATGAGGCGTAATAATGAAAATGAAAATCCACAGCCTGCTTCCAGTCGACCGACCGGGTCAAGGCATGGAATCAATGAAGGTGAGGATATGGAGTTCTGTGCCGGCTGCCGAAGCCTGTCGCACTCCCCTGGGGGCAATGATTAAATGAATGACAGATGAAATTAAATGATAGTGGAGAATGTTGCTGGAATGAAATTGTGGAAGGGAGAACCGGAGTACCCGGAGAAAAACCTGTCTGCCTCCGCTTTATTCAGCACAAATCACACATGGAGTGACCGGGATTTGAACCACGGACCCAGTGGTGAGAGACCGGTGTGCTGCCGCCTAAGTCACGGAGGCTCAGGTGTAATAATAATAATAATAATAATACGTGCAAATAGGGGGGGGGCTTTCTGACTGTAGCCAAAGGGTAGCCTTTTAAGGACATGTGGAAAGATGGCCTCCGAACAGACTGACCAAGCGTCTGTTCACCTTCTGGCGGAACAATAAGGTCCGTACCAATTGGCTGACTGAAGCTGAGAAATACATCAAAGATCTGGGACTAACAGACCTACAAGACGGCGGCTTCGGTGGCGTAGTCGGTAGCATGCTGAGCTTCTATGCCCAAGATAGCGGGTTCAAACCCGGCCGAAGACGTCGGATTTTTTAAGAGCGTTAAAATCCCTCAGTATGCCTTCCTTCGGAGGGGAAGTAAAGCCGGCGGTCCCATGTCATAGATTTATGGCATGTTAAAGAACCTTCCACTAATTGCACCTGTGTGAAGCTAAATTGGATAGGTTAAGAATGTAAACAACGCTCTTAGGTTTCTGTGTTCGTTGACAAGAGCCGACTGCGGTGGTGTCTAGTAGCTAAGTTCTGAACTTGGCCTAGTAGTCGTTGACGGTGGCACTTGGCGGCAAAAGTAGGAACTATTTGAAAAATTCTAAGTTGCAGTACTTAAATTAAAACAAGATGTTCAGTAAAGAACATATAGCCTACTTTCTCCTAAATGTATGAGTATAGTTATAACTCGTTGTTATTATCAAAGAGTATAATAGAACTATTCTTTGTTGAAGACCTTAGAAACGATTTACCTCTACCAAACGCCACAACCTAGATAAAAACTGCTACCATCATTGAAGAAAGAAAGAAAGAAAGAAAGAAAGAAAGAAAGAAAGATAAGAAGTATCTAAAGAATGTTATGGATCTGCAGACATAATCGACCGGACTGGCGGCGTGGCTCAGCGGTAACGTTCTCGCTTGCTGGACCGTATGTTTCAGGTTCGTATCCTGGCGCAGTCAGCTGGCATTTGAGGGTGCACAAATGCGAGGGAGCCGTGTTAGTAGATTTACTGGCACGTTAAAGATCCCCTTCGGGACAAAATTCTGGCACCCCGGCGTCTCTAAAAGCAACAGTAGTTAAAAGGGACGTAAAACCAATAACATTATTATTATTATTATTATTATTATTATTATTATTATTATTATTACATAATCGGCCTGACGCGGGCAACATCCAACTTTGAGTTGAGGCATGTCTTTACACGTCTGGCTGCGTATGACTTTCACAACCCTAATTGAATTAACAAATCTTTCCATGACCCTACAGAGACGTGTGTATACCAACTATGTGGATATTTTCGATTGCTATTTGGCTGAAATAAAAGTATTAATTAATATCCTGAACTAGCACCAACGGTAGAGTTCAGATACTATGTGAAATCGTTTTGTTCTTTACTTTCATTAACATTTTCAAATAACGCACAATAGGCTATTACAAACCCTTTAAAATAAAAAGTAAAAATGTATCGTAGTATCATCTTGTCATTCTTCAAATTCGATGCGCATAGAATGCCAATGGTATAGTAATCAATGGAGCCCCACGTAGACTAGTCGTGACATCTAGTGGTGAAATATCGAACAATATAATCCTAACAGAGCGAGTGCATTCTAGCGGCCAGAAGAAGAAACTTTTCAATAAAATCTGGAAGTTAATAAGTAGCGGCGTGCAGTTACCTTTTTGGCAGCTAGATGTCTCGAGTAAATCTGCTGGCGAATTATGTTTTAATTAAATATATATTTTCACCATAATATGCACAATATAACGCTTAATTTTAAAACATCTGAGTCATTACAAAACAATAAACATATAACATTTCAAGCAAAAAAATAGCTCTGATCGGGTTTGAACCATAGGCATTTGAGCGATAGGCTAACGCTCTACCACTGAGCTAATTGTGTCAACGAACATCGTTCTATATAAAATGACTTACATAGAACTTGTTAGCAAATAATGATTTATACTAAACGATTTCATCACTGGAGTATATTATTTATATATAAAGCATTTCATACAAAGTTTATTTATTTTGTATCAGTACGCTATATTGCATGCAATACTCAAATTAGTGAAATATGTCAGGCACAAGATATCCGCTGCCATCTTGTCTTATTACTGAATCGGCTCAGCTTTTTAAAATCACGTCTGCACTATAGTATTACAAAATAAACTTTTAATTTCGAACGTGCCTCTTCCTTTAGAACAGTTAAAACGATTCTCGGCTCGATAATCGGAACTGGTGGGTCCCATGATATGGATTATAAAGTTTGCATAATTCGCACGGCCGCCATCCTGAAATGGTATGGCAGACGACCTTGTAGTTTGGTCACAAGACGCATCCTATACGAAGGTATGTTGTTACCAAATTTGGTAGAGATCGGATGATTTGGTTAGTCGTTATTTGATTTTACGTTTTGAACGATTGAGTAGCCGCCATTCAGTTTTAGTAAAGATGGCGGCGATATAAAACATGACACTGAGGTGTCCTTTGCTAGTGTACCTTTGTACCAAATTTCGTTCAATTCGCATTCACCGTGTTCGAATTGATAGGGGGGGGGACAGACATTCAGAGTACACACACTCACACACACACACACAGACACACACACACACACACAGACTCACACACACACATACACACACACACAGACTCACACACACACATACACACACACAGACAGACACACTTGTTTCGCCCTGTGTTGATCTCATAAGTCTACTTTCATTTTTTGCAAAAATCGAAAGTAGGCTAAAAACAGATAACACACACTAATACAGTCATCACAATTAACACCGGTTATCAGACAGATTCTACACACACCCAAAGTACACGGGGCTACATGACCGCGTTGTCGCGGCCCCTAAACTTAAGAACCAACCAACCTAACTACTGAAGGTGTCAAAAATTTGTTGACGTAAAACTGTCCACGCTAATTCCGAATAGACCCCCGGCCCAAAAACATATCCATGTAACAATATCAATAACAATGATCAAGCAAATCTTGTAGTTCTATGTGGCCCGTAAACTCGCAATCCTAAAAGTAGGGTAAGTTCCTTTTTATGTGGAATTCGAACCACAAGACGTGACAGTTTAGTAGACGTAGTTATTGTTGTTTTAAAGGGCGGAACTACGAGGTCATCTGCCCCTCCACAGATTAAAATATACAAATTTGGAATGGAATTTAAAATTTAGAGGTGGATACCTAAATTTGAAAAGACCGAAAATTAATAAAACAAAAAATTATATAAAACTAATATTTATAAAAATATACAAACATTACGGAAAAACAAAAATAATCATTCAAAAACGAACAAATCGTTGAGTCAATGTTCGACGTTACATTTTACTCGAAAAATCTCTATGCACTAACGAGGACTTGAACCTGGCTTATTTTGGTGATAGTCAAGTAAATATTGTGATTACTTGTGAAATAATAGACTCAATATATTTCTTGTGCAGTACCATCTACTATCCTGTGGTTACAATGATATCATCAGCATGTCCAGATTAACTGCGGCTTTGCATTACAAGTAGCTGACAGATTTTGCAAATACAGTTAGCTGGCCAGCTGTCATATTGCACCAATAGCCCAGTGAGTGGCACGAGGTAGCAATTCTCCACGCTACATTGATCAACACCACGCCACGCCGTCATCTGCACAATAGCGGACGTTATTTTGATTAGCCCCAGGACACAGTCGTTATAAGTACCAGGTGAGATGATTCATATTCAACTGTATCCTCTATAGGGTGGAGGGTTGGATGAAATAATGGAAACCCTGCTGCCTATTACTCGAGCCATGCGTGTATATCCGCAAAATTAGTTGCATGCTGGATGTAAACTATATGACACTGTGAATACAGGATAACTTTGTGGAGAGTAGGCGTGGATCCATGGAGGGGGGAAGGGAGAGAAGAGGGGGCGCAAACCCCCTAAAATATGTGCCCCCCCCCCCCCAACATAGCCATATGCCTCAAGTCATGCACCATAACTGTACGTGAAAGCAGGAAATCCGGAGATCGAAAGTTCAATTCATGACGCTTACAGTGGTCATACAGTGAGTTGTTGTTGTTGTTGTTGCTGTTGTTGTTTGAGTCTTCAATCTTTTGACTGGTTTGATGCAGGACTACACGCCCCCTGTTCTGAGCTAATAGTTTCATCTCTACATAACTACCACACCTTACATCCGAGACAATCTGTTTAACATATTCTAACTTGGTCTCCCCTATAGTTCTTGGCCCCAACACTTCCTTCCATAACTAAGTTTGCTACTCCTGGGTGTCTTAGTATGAATCATACTAACCTATCTCTTCTCTTAATTAGTAGTCTCCCACTCCTCTTAATACCTCTCCATTTGTTACTCTATCTACACATCTGATCATCATCATTCTCCTGTAACACCACATTTCAAACGCTTCTATTTTCCTCTTTTCTGCTGCGCCAACAGTCCAAGTTTCACTTCCGTAGAGTGCCATGCTCCAGACAAAGGCTTTCAAAAATGACTTTCACATACCTAAATTTATTTTGATGTCAACAAATTTCTTTCCTGTAGAAATACTTTCCCTGCCTGAGATAACCTACTTTTTATATCCTCTTTGTTTCGTCCATCACTGGTTATTTTGCTTCCTAAGTAGCAGAAGAAGTATCCTACTTCCTTTAGCTTTTCACCTCCCAATTTGACGTCCATAGGGGTTTCTGATTTCTTTCTGCTGCATTCCATGATTTTTGTTTTACATTTTATTGATTTTCATCATGAATTCTATCCTCAGGATGAAGTCCATACCATTTAACAAGTAGTTCCGTGAAGAACTATACAGCCTATTTTCATCCATCCTACTTATGTTAACTGTCACTATCAACATACAAAATTTCAGTTTGATTGCTGTAATAGATTCGTAGATATTGAGAACCGACTAAATATTTCGGATGGTCGCCATGTTGGATTTTATATATGTAGGTCCTAGAGTTATGTACTGTTACATGAAGATTATTGTGTAAGTGTAGCATTCAAACTTCAATCGCATGATTAGGACACAAGAAGTAACAAAGAGATTTTAAAATTTCGCACAGCTGCCATCTCGTGGTTATGGAAACAATTGAAATAAATTAGATGTCAGTGGATTAACATTCGTATAAGGATTTACTGTACCAAGTTTCACTGCACACGGATGGTAAAATTGCGAGAAACGTCCATGTGAATATTTATATTTCGCGTCGCCGCCATGTTTTATTTGTGATCACCAGGTTATTTAAAGTCCTATAGGTGAACTTAAGTTCATAGCCCCTATGAACATAAAAAAATCAGTTTGATTGCGATAATAGATTCGTAGATATTCAGAGCCGTCTAAATATTTCGGATGATCACCATGTTGGATTGTTAAATGTATAATCCATAGAGTCATGTACCATTAAATGAAAATTATTGCGTAGGTTCATTATTCAAACTTTCACTTCTATCGCATGATTACGACACAAGAAATAAAACTTAATTTGAAAATTCGCACAGCCGCCATCTTGAGGTTATGTAAACAATTGAACTAAATTAGATACCAGTGCATTAAAATGTGCATAAACATTTCATGTATCAGATTTCATTGCGTTTGGAACTTTTAATCGGGAGAAATGTCTATTTAAAATTTTCAAATTCGCTTGGCCGCCATGTTTGGTTTGTAGTTAACCGGTTTTTGAAAATCTTATAGATGAACTTCCAGTAGTGCCCTTTATCTCCGTACAAAATTTCAGGGTGATAACGCTAATAGTTTCAGAGATATAGAATGCCGGTGAAATATTTCGCACATCCGCCATCTTGTGGTTATGTAAACAATTGAACGATGTTAGATGTCGGTGCATTACAATGTGTATATACATATACTGTACCAAGTTTTATTGTGTTTGGTTGTTTAAATCGCGAGAAACGTCTATTTAAAAGTCGCAAATTCGCGTGGCCGCCATGTTGGTTTTGTAGTTATCAGTTTTTCAAAAGTTACATAGGTGTACTTCTAGTAGTTCCCTTTGTCACCGTAAAAAAATCCAGGGTGATATCAGGAATAGTTTCGGAGATATTGAATGCTGGTAAAATATTTCGCACAGCCGCCATGTTGGATTGGTGAGACGTAACAAAATTTGAAGGGCACGGTCGAGGTCGCCCGGAATAGTGCTATGAACTTACCGAGTTTCATTGAAATCGCTCCAGCCGTTTAGATTTTACTAGGGGGACACACACACCTCACACACACACACACACACACACGCGCGCGTACACACACGGACAAAAGGTGATCTCATAAGCCTATTTTTTTTTTCAAAATTGAAAATAGGCTAAAAATTAATCAGCTAAGATGACAAAATCAGAGTTGAAATTATTTCTCCTTGAATCTTTACTTCTACTTTAAATTTTCGTCAAATTTCCTTCATTGCTTGTTCTATGTACATATTGAAAAGTATGGGTGATAACTTGCAGCCTTGCCTTACATCTTTCTCTCATGTCCTTGTCGTCTAGTTTCTGTATAGATTGTAAGTCACACTCCTACCCATATCGGCTACTTTATCCCAATCCTTTTCAAAATGTCATTGGTCACTTTACACCTCATCCAGAATAAATACAAAGTTCTATCCAAAAATACCAGATGTTCGGTCGGAGATTTTACTTTATTTTTAGATATACGGTATATGGAAACTTAAACTCATGCGTTCTTTTTCAATAACGAAATATCCATGTTTCTGTTCTTCTTATCTACGTTGCTGAGAGTGATTTGCTTGCCAGTTTCCGGGCCAGGAGATTGTAGTCATATTACATGTCATCCACATCGGCGCTCGGGATCACATGCCCTATTGACAGTTCCCTTCTCTCCCAATCAATACAAGGGCAACTCTGAGCTTATTTCATCCCAACAAGCTTAACTATGTTATAGCTTCATTGTTTAACATGTAGTATTTCCATTGTTCATTAGTTCTTGGATTTGATTTGCGTAACTACAGTATTATAACTCACTTCAAGATGTTTTATTGTCTCTTTGAAGTTTCACACTAATTTTTAGTCCATATTCAATATGAAACTAACACGCGTTATCAATAGATATTGTAACTTTCAGTCGGTCAACACAAAATAATTCCAATTACAGGAATATGTGAAACAATCAGTCCCGTGAAGAACTATACAGCCTATTTTCATATATCCTACTTATGTTAATTGCCTCTATCAACATATACAATTTCAGTTTCATTGCTGTAATAGATTCGTAGATATTAAGAACCATCTAACTATTTCGGATGGTCGCCATGTTGGATTTTTATATGTAGGTCTTAGAGTTATGTACTATTACATGAATATTATTGTGTAGATGTATTATTAATTCTACAATCGCATGATTAGGACACAAGAGATAAAAACGAGATTTTAAAACTTCGCACAGCCGACATCTTGTGGTTATGAAAACAATTGAAATAAATTAGATGCCAGTGGATTAAAATTTGTATAAGCATTTATTGTACCAAGTTTCACTGTGCCTGGATGGTTAAATCGAGAGAAACGACCATTTAAATGTTTATATTTTGCGTCGCCGCCATGTTAGATTTGAGCTCACCTGGTTATTGAAAGTCCAATAGGTGAACTTATGTTCATAACCTCTTTCAACATACAAAATTTCAGTTTGATTGCTGTCATAGATTAATAGATATTGAGAACCGTCTAAATATTTTGGATGGTCGCCATGCTGGAATTTTACATATGTAGGCTATAGAGTTATGTACTAGTTTATGACGATTATTGCGTAGTTTCATTATTCAAACGTTGACTTCGATCGCATGATAAGGACACAAGAAATAAAAACTTAATTTTTTAATTTCGCACAGCCACCATCTTGAGTTAATGTAAACAATTGAACGAAATTAGATGTCAGTGCATTGCTATGTGTATGGTTAAATCGCGAGAAACGTCTATTTAAATGTTTCAACTTCGCTTGGCCACCATGTTCGTTTTGTAGTTTTTTTTTTTTTTTTTTTTTCAAAGTCTCATAGTTGAACTTCTAGTAGTGCCCTTTATCATCGTACAAAATTCCAGTGTGTTGTATGTAGTAGTTTCGGAGAAAAGAATGCCGGTGAAATATTTCGCACAGCCGCCATGTTGGATTGGTGATCGTAATAAAATGTGTAACGCACGGTCGGGGTTGGTCAATATAGTATTATGACCTTACCGAGTTTAATTGAAATCGCTCCAGCCGTTTAGATTTTATTAGGGGGACACACACACGCACACACGTACTTGTAAGCTACACACACACACGGACAAAATGTGATCTCACAAGCCTATTTTTTCATAAATGAAAATAGGCTAAAAATAACCTGAGATAAACCACATGTGATTAAGATATACAGTATATATTGTGATGGACTATCGAAGAAGAGAAGAAGAAGAGGAGATAGAAGGGATGACGTGATTCGTTTGTCGAGCGAGCATCATCAGATTCAAATCTTTAAGACAAATTGCTCTACAAAACACTACCAAACCTACGGTGACACCCACAGACAGTCTCGGTCCTTTCTTGACCTGCCATTACTTCCTGAGAGGCTCCACCATCTCCATACAATTGAGCACTGTTTCAGAATGTTTAGACTGCAGATTGTGCGTATTGGGAATGGCCACATCAATCACCGTCTTCCTTCAATCTTTTGTTGTAGATCACTACGTCAGACCCATTATGTTTCACTGTCATTCGATGAGCACAGTCCAATCCCAATACTGACTGAAATGTTCATTTTCACTCACGTTCTCTGGAATATACTGGTAGCACTGAACCTTGTTCTGTTTCAAGAAATGAAGTTTCCCAGCTAACTCTTGGTGCAGAATTTTTGGTTCTTATTATTCTTATTTTGCCACGGTGGTGAGTGGTTAACGTGTCGGTCTACTAACCCCAAGCTTTCAGGTTCGCTCCTGGCCACGGTAAATGATTTTTGAAAGGCGGCAAAAATACGATATGCATGTCATACGATGCTGACATGTCAAAGAACCCATTTGAATTCAGTAGGTCGTGTTCATAATGGCAAAATTAATTTCGGGAGTTTCCGCCAACACAAAGTTCCTCATTTCTCTACTAGAAAGCGCTATAGTGTTCAAGGAGCTTAGATATCTAACCTCTTTGACATTCATAGTGCTTCAAGGAACAACGAAATTCGACATGCAAGCTACCCTCTGGGTGTCAAATACCGAAGCTTGCACCCAGCACCCGAGGCCATACGATAATACTTAATTCTTATTCTTATTATTATTTTCAGTAGCAATTAACCAACATTCGCATGTTTCATGATCACGAATGATGAACAAACTGATCCGCACGAGTATCATTTATTTTACCGGCCTACTACGCTACACACTTTGAGCGGACCATGGAGCTGACAAGAAATAAGAACGTAGCAGGTGGAATCAGCGGTTGCATTTAAGAGGGAATCACTCAAAGCAAACGGAGGCAAATATTAGAGGAAGCCATCATCTGTTCACGCCACATGGTCTTTTAATCTCCCAACTTACCTATTCTACAGCCACATTTTGTAAATCGATGAACTATGAAAAATATAATTTTCCTGTTGTCAAAATAAGGACATGATATTTTGATTTTATTTAATTCCAAAATGTATAGCTTGTAAATTTCACTGTGACGAAATAGCATTTTGGCGTTGCTGCTTCCACTTGAATTTTGTAGTAACACTGATAAGTTCTGTTTCTGTTCGTTCACGACAAATGTTCTGAGTTCGTGAATACGAGTATTTTGTCATTGTAGTAGTTATTCAGTGTTTAATTCATTTTGTATGAGGAATGTATATGTGTGTTGAGTTTGTTTTGGTGTGTTCGTGCAGTTTGAAAAAGTCAGTGGAGAGCCTCTTGAGTCTTTCTATATGTTTCTAAATATTTTCATTTTTTTGGAGGGGGGGGGGGGGGTTACAGCATATAACTAACTAGCAGAAGTACCCATTCTTCGAACGGTCTTCGGTATTAATAGCCAGACGTAATCAATTGAGCTACTGTTGCAATGGTTAGGGGCTTGGAACCTGTTTGTCGACAAAGAAAAATTATTAGTTAAAATATGTTCTGAAACTAAATTTACCTAACGTGTACTTCCTGATGTGAAACTAAAATTGAAAACCTAGTAGACGAAACTCAATACACGTCACATAAAAACTGACCCTCACTGTTGTGTCAAGTCCCCAGTGGAAGACCCCTTTAATAAATTATGAAGGCTTGTGGTGCATGAAAATTCAGGTTTTTTAGCCTCCAATGGCCTGAATTCCTAAAAGCAAGAAAAAAATACTATTTCAATTCAGGAATTTTTGAAAATAATGTTGCTATTTGGAGTTATAATTAACCTTCTGTACGACATATCGCACGTTTAAGTCGTGTGAAAAAAATCTATGGTAACCCCTGACCCCCTTAAGGGCATTGATGAATTTTACAGTTTTAGTTGGTTCCGTGATAACCTTATAGCCATTTGCAAACGATCACAGAAATTTAATAAATGGAGTGGCATTACTTCTTGCAGAGATAGATGGAAAGATGGATGTCACCTTTTGAGATGCAGTTGTCATGGCTACTGGCGTGCATTCCTTCATTAATTTATTAAATGAAATTAGTTTTCTGGGAATATATCAGAAACTGTTGGGTTTAGAGCCTTAAAATGTAGTTTTCGGGGATCCTTTACGGCTATTTAGGGTCCCCGAGTTTTGTTTCTGACACCAAGGGGCAGAAAATAAGCATTGTCTCGTCGTTGTAGGCCGTACTATAATAATAATTATATTACAGTAATAATATAACAATATAGGGATAGGGACGTAATAGACCTTCCGTACCACACCTTACGTGTAAATCGCGTGAAAAAAATCTTAAGTATCCCTTGACCCCCTTAAGCGCATTATATGTATTGATGAATTTTAAAGCTTAATTTGGTTCCGTTATAACCTTATAGCCGTTTGCAAACTATCTCAGTAATGTAATAAATGGAATGCGTTTTACAGCAATAGATGGACCTGTGACGTTCTGTTGCCATGGTTACCGGCTTGCATTCTTTCATTATTGTATTAAATGAAATTAGTTTTCATAATATGCCCAAGATAGCGGGTTCAAACCCGGCCGAAGCCGTCGGATGTTTTAAGAGCGTTAAAAATCCCTCAGTACGCCTTCCTTCGGAGGGGAAGTAAAGCCGGCGGTCCCATGTCATAGATTTATGGCATGTTAAAGAACCTTCCACTAATTGCGCCTGTGTGAAGCTAAATTGGATAGGTTAAGAATGTAAACAACGCTCTTAGGTTTCTACGTTCGTTGCCAAGAGCCGACTGCGGTGGCGTCTAGTAGCTAAGTTCTGAACTTGGCCTAGTAGTCGTTGACGGTGGCGCTTGGCGGAAAAAGTAGGAACTATTTGAAAAATTCTAAGTTGCAGTACTTAAATTAAAAAAAACAGATAACACCCACTATTACAGTCATCACAATTAACACCGGTTATCAGACAGATTCTACACACACCCAAAGTACACGGGGCTACATGACCGCGTTGTCGCAGCCCCTAAACTTAAGAACCAACCAACCAGTTTTCGTAATGGCAAAATTAATCTCGGGATTTTCCGCCAACACAAAAGTTCCTCCGTTCTCTACTAGAAAGCGCTATGGTGTCAAGAAGCTTAGATATCTATCTTTTTTTTTTTTTTTACTTTCATGGTGCTCCAAGGAACAACAAAATTCGACATGCAAGCTGCCCTCTGGGCGTCAAATAACAAAGCTTACACCCGGCAACCGAGGCCATACAATATTATTACTGTTATAATAGACAGGCAACACTGAAAAATCGATTCTGACATTTCATAGCTAAACTTATGTAAATAAAGGAATCTGGATTTCTCGTTTGTTGCAAAGTTCGCGCATTTTATACATTTAAGAAAGGGATACCGTAGCCCATAGGCGTCTGGCTGATGAATGGAAGGTTCAAAATGCTATGTCCATCGACGTCACTTGTCACAAAATGGCCATCGTTACTATCAACAGCAGAAGTCCGTGGTTGAAACTTTATAGCGCATAAAAATGTGCAAGCGCAGCATCAGCCAGGTTTGAAGCGCGAATGAATGTGTGCGACGGGAAACAGAGAAGGAGAAGGGACACCAGAAAAGCTGTTTGCAAACGAGTTTCAGAAGATAAATGTCTAACAGGAAAAAAGGTCCCTCTAGAGCTTCGCTCTGACCACATCACTTTCATCTACCCTGGCCGGTGAGACCATGTTAAAATGGAGCTCTTTTTTCTGTTTCTCTCAGAATACGAGGCGACCTATATAGAAGTCCATTAACTCCAATTTCACGCTGCATGTTTCACCGTATAGATACGCACTACAAAGGCGCTGACCGCTCCGTTCTAGCTAATGGGTCTCTGGCGTTTAATTCTGGAACTGAACACGAAGTACGCAATATTTCGTAGTGGTCGCGGTATATTTGTTTTCCATTAATGTCAGATTTACCCTCTGGCTTTTACGAGATGGATGTTCAACAAAGCGGCTGTTGACTCGTTTTGTCGCATAACTCGACGGCATTTTATTTTACTAATGTTCATCTTGCTGTTATATTGAACATTTCGCGATATCGGGAGTCTGTCGAATGTTCTCCTGTGTCTATGAAAACGTTTTCAATTGATGCTTTTAAGGTCAGTATAACAAAGATGGAATAGGCCTATCACGTCACGCGGTTAAAGCTCAGCGTTGTCACACGCTCTTTCGCTGCTTTTGGCATTTCTTCTCGGACCACCTCGTACAGGTAGTGTAGCGGCTAGCATTCTTCGATTTCCGGTTTCGATTCATGGCTCTGCCATGAAACAGAATATATTCAACCTCGTGACGCCAAACTGAGAAGAGGTGAGTTCGATTTCCACCTTGACCGTCCTAGAAATGGTTGTCCGTGGTTTCCCATTTCTACTCCAGACGAATTCTCTCATGGTTTCTAACTTAAGGCCACGGCCACCTCCTTCAACTGAATTACAATTAATTCACACTACTACTACAATAACACAGGTTATCATATGAGTTCTTTAGGAATGCATACACACATACCCAAGTACACGGGGTTAAAAATTACCACGATGCCCAAGCCTCTCAAATCAAATAGTAACAAATATATCTCATTAATCAGAATTCACGCGACACTGACAGCAGACTGTACAGTCTGCCCGTGTAGACAGATTTCATTAGAAACTGCCTATTGCAATGGGTACCATGCTGCGAATTCCGGGAAATTTCGACATATCTTCGCGTTTCACATCCCCAGACCCCAAAACACCGTAAGTTCAAGAGAGACAGTCAGTCTGAAAGACTGGACTTTATATCATTTTAAATGCTACAAATGCTGAAAAATGCTAGAAAGACTGGAGGCTTCTCGCTTCGCTCGAAGCGAAAGACTCTTGACATGTTAGGTGATCAAGAAACAATCAGAACTCGAGAAAGTTAAAAGTCATGACGGAGCCGTAGCGCTCGGTGAAAGGTGGGAGCTGGTTGGATGACGTCACGCTCACCGTGTGGTTGCTGTCTCGTAACGCCAGAGCTCACCAGTGAACTCAGTACACATGCACCAAGCGGTGCTATGACGTCACACACCTCAGTGCATTCTCGGTACATTTCGTGACGTCGCCGTAACATAACGACGAAGTCGACTAGATCATTTAAAATTATAAAAGTTTATTTATAATATATATATATATCACTTTCTTGTGGACACGATAACTGCCGACATTTTACACCAATCGCTTTCAAATTTATAAGTAGAATATAAACATTTAAAATCTCGTTCAAGTTTGTTAAAGTGCAAAATCGGACAAAGGGAGTAGAGAAGGGGGTGGGGGGGGCGTTTTTCGAAAAAGTGAAAAATCGCTATAAATGTCTTAGTGTGTAAAAGAAAATAGAATACATTCAATGTTCATACTATTCCTCAGATGAGATCCAATAGCTTACCTCAGTAAAGATTTTTGACAGCCCCAAATTTTACCAAAATGGTGGGAAAAATTGAGTTTTGAGAGAAAAAAAATCATACCTCCCTAAATAGGCACAATATCAAAACCTTTTAAACTGGTCAATATTCAATAGACTACACCTTTATGCCAATGGGTGGGCAAAATGTTTTCGGAATTATACAAGAATCTTCTCGTATGCTAAACCTGTGGAACGTATGTATGTATACAACAATTGGCAAATTTAGTGAATTCGAAATGTTTTTCTTTGGCCGGTGAAATCTACCTCCGTCTTCCGGTGTGCTGAGAGGGATATTTTACTTGCCTTACAGCAAAATCGTGGTATTTTAATAAGATGTGTGAAGGTCAGATGAGCAACCGATTTGTACTATTCAGCTGTTTATGTTGATGATAATTGTTGTATTAAGAGGCCTGACATCTAGGTTGCCGGCCCCGTGGTGTTGGGCTAGCGTTCCTGCCTCTCACGTGGAGGCCCCAGGTTCGATTCCCGTCTCCGTCAGGGATTTTAGAAACTGACGTGAGGGCTGGAACGGGGTGTACTCAGCCTCGTGAGGACAATTGAGTAGCTGTCCGACAGTGAGGCAGTGCCCCGAACACGAAAACCAAGATTAACGGCCGAAGGGACCCGATGCGATTAACACGCATCACCCCAATATCTGCAGGCCAAATGGCTGGGCAGCGGTCGCTTGGTAGGCCTAGGCCCTTCATGGGCTGTAGTGCCAGGGGTTATTTATTATTAACATCTAGGTTATCGGCCCCTAATGGTTTGGGTGATAGTAAAAATGAAACTATAAGTAAATCTAACTACAACTTACAACTAAAACTAACTACAGCTTACATACTAAAAGAAGAAAAGGGAAACAAAGGAAGAGTAAACAAAAGAAAGGGGGAAATAAATGCCCTCAACCCTCGGAGAATGAGAATTGAGGAACTTAGAAAGAAGGAGAGCCAAGAAAGGCAGAAAGGAAAGGGGAAGAGGAGAGGGTCCGCCCCAAAGGCAATGAAAAAAGGGGGAAAACCGGACCCAGTTCAGGAATCCCTCGGGGTCGCCAACTCCCGAACTCACCAGCTGTGAGCCCTTGAGGATGTAGCACTATTCTTGGTGCACCAGATCTGGTTGGGGTTACACGGTACACGCACCCTGCCTCCTTGAGGGCCTTGAGCAGAAGGGTGGGGCGTGGTGGCTCAGCGGTCTAGCTGTATGCCTCTCACCAAGGCGGTCCGGGTTCGATTCCCGGTCAATGCATGTGAGATTTTTCGAAGTGAAATGCCATGTCCTGTAGTTCGGATTCCACGTAAAAAGGAGGTCCCGTGGCTCATAATCACAAGATTCACGGTCACGTAAAACTACAATCTTCCTTTTTTGAGCAGAAGGCAGGAGATATCATGAAAAGAAACAGAAGGCTGACCCCTCGAAGAATGAGGAATCGGGAAAGATGAGACAAGGACCAATTAAGGCGGTAAAGGAAGAGGCTCCCTAGGCCTTGCATACCCTAATACCGTCGAGGTCGGAAAAGAACAAGAGATGACCAAGAGAGGCCGACAGGAACGAAGACGGAGAGGAGCCCGGCACAAGTGAGTGGAAGCAATGCCGGACTCAGCTGTGGTCCCGTGGTCGCCCACCCACGTCCCACAAGTTGTGAGCCCCTGGGGAGACTATTCAGCTGTGTCTTGGATCTTATTAACTCCTCAGTGACAGGCATTTAATAAAGTGATGAGCTGTACTACATTTGAAAAATAGCCTTTCATCTGACGTGATATCAGTCGACCTACTGGGATAAGGAAGTGACTGAGATGAGCACAATACTGTTCCAGTTGTAACAGGATTACATTTTATTTTGTGAAGTCTGCTAGCTGCCGACTTAATGACCTCCCTCCGGCTACTGTGCTTGTACCGGTCCGCGAATTAATATACAATATTGCACCTGCTCCGCCACTGTGGTATATTATTTTAAACACTAATACAATTGTTGTTATTATTCCACTATGCTTGTGGGTATCACGGAACATGCCGTCAGCAGTACCAGCAAGACGAAGGCGTGACAATGATTTCTTTAGGTAGGTACATTCATGAATGAACGGGCAATGGAACAGTTCAACATAACGACTGCTTTGTGCACGTCACTGTAAATCACTCTATTTAACGAACATGTCATCGGGCCATCTTGTATCCAAAGGACAATTTTGCTGCTGATGTTGATGGTGTGGCCTCCGGAGAGGCCGAGTGCAGGTCTTTCTAGTTGACGTCCGTGGGTGACCTGCGCGTCGTAATGAGGATGAAGTGATGATAAAGACGTCACATACACCCAGTCCCCGAGCCACGGAAATTAACCCCAGGAGATTAAAATTCCTGATGGCTTGATCGGGAATCGAACCCGGGACACTTCGGGCCAAAGCCTAGCGCGCTAAACATTTAGTCACGGAACCGGACAATTTTGCTGCTATCCAATACATAGGCCTACTGCCTTATCACGTAAACAATCGCCTTTTTTTTCAGGATGGGTCAGGGAAGGGATTTTGGAAGGAAATCGGCCGTGGACCTACTGAAAGGTACCGCCCGGCATATGCCTGGTGATGACAATCGGAAACCACGAAAACTATTTTCAGGACGGCTGAGGTGCGATTCGAACCCACGCTTTCCCAATGCCAGCGAATTACTGAAACGCGATGATACATTCACTACAATGAAACGAATAATTCTGTGCATTTTGTTGGTATTACCTAATAGTCTATTAATTCAATATCAATTCATATAGCAAAGGGATATTTTAGAGAGGTTTTTCATTACCATCGTCGGTAAATATTATTATTATTATTATTATTATGCTGATGAAAGCAAGCCTTACTGTTGCATTTGTTGTTCTTTGTCTCTTATGTGTATGGTTGCTGTGCATGGTCCGGAGCGATTGTGATAGCGCATGTATGTTCACGGGTCAGGACTCGAATTAAGGCGGTTGATGTCGCAATCAGAGCGGAGAAAGAGACTGGCCATTGTTGTGGTGGTGGTCACTGGAGGTTAACCACCGACAATTATCATCGTCCAGTCTGCTCGAGGTGTACAAGCAGCGGACCATGCACACACTGACCTTGTTTTCAAACATGCACAATGTTTATTTTCTGGCCTCACTAGGATCTCTTTCATTTAAATTGTGTTCATTCGAAACGGTACGATAATAATAATATCGCATGGCCTCGGTGCCGGGTGCAAGCTTTGATAATTGACGGCCGGAGGGCAGCTTGGATGTCGAATTTTATCGCTCCTTGGAGCGCTATGAAAGTCAAGGAGGTTAGATATCTAAGCTCCGTGACACTATAGCGCTTTCTAGTAGACATAGGAGGAATCTTTTTTTGGCGGAAATTACCGATATCAATTTTGCCATTATGAACACGGCCTACTGAATTCAAATGGGTTCTTTAACATGCCAACAACGTATGACATGCGTACCGTGAATTTTTGCCTTTCAAAAAAAAAACACTTACCACGGCCAGGAGCGAACCTGCAAGTTTGGGGTTGGTAGTCCGACACGATAACCACTCACACACCGTGACAAGCAACGGTACTCAGATTAGATCTTTGGCGTGGGTTTTCATAGTGTGTTGTATATGTCTACCCCTTATCATTCCCGTTCTCAAAGGGGTCGGGGATGAGATGTGATGAAAGTCTATTTGGTGGGTTGTTTTTACGTCAGGATGTCCTTCCTGGCGCCAACCTCATGAGAGGAGTTAATGGGAGTTGAAAGATGTGGAAGGAAGCAAGGCCGCTACTCCTAAAACAAGTCTTATGATCTTATTAATTCGTAATAGGGGCTTAGAACATCTTTGGTCAACAGCCCCATTTATTTGGGTGAATGTAGAATATGACTGACAGCCTGTGCTTCTGTGATGACTGTAGTAGTGTGTAATTATTATTAAGGTAGGCATCACGGGACTTGAAATAAGGTACTATTGCAGCATTTGCCTGTAGGACGTGTTGAAAAGCTCGGGAAGAAATCTCACTCAGGATAGCTGCTGCCAGTGCCACGATCGATGCTCCCCATCGCAGTCGTTAACACATAGTTGCAAGATGATATACAGATATAGAATATCGTATTATACACTCTGGGTTACAGGGAGCCGATGTTTATAGAGGGTCTTTATTTTTACTTGGCAAGGTGATTCCGCTCGACCTTGGTCGGCGGTCCCCGGCCGATAGCCTGCTGTTACATGTTGGCACGCGCGGTCTCCGACCGTATTCCCACGCTCTTGCTGCGGTAGACGTGTGAGCTCCGAGCTAATTTGGTGTTTTACAAAGCTACTGTGTAATGTATATCGTATTCTACAGTGATTTATTGTGATTGAGTATAGTTCTGTAAAGCCTTATGTGAAATATTCGTTACGTGAACGTGTATATCTGCACAATACATACATCAAGTGCAGGAAATCGTGCGCTAGAACAAGACAAACGTTTCGAGTGAAATTTCCAGGTAGACCTATTCCTATAAATCGGACAATAAAACAATGGCTAAGAGATTCAAACGTACAGGTTCAGTAAACAATAAAAATAGACGTAAAGGTCGTTATTTCCTTACTGAATCTAAATTAACCGGAGTAACCGGAAACTTCATAAGGAGATGCCGATTATGTTTGGTAGCGGATGGGGAACACTTTAAGCATCTACTGTAAACATGGTGAGTAAAAAATTGCATGATACTGATTTTAAGCACGGTATTCTGCCGTACATATGCGCGCGCGGTCTTCAACAAGTGAGCCGTCACTGGCGGAGCGGCGAGTGAGCGAGAATGTACCTGCCAAGCAAATATAAACACCTGTATTAAGATTAGATATATTTTTAGATGTTTTAAGTAACACAACACAAAAATTGCAATAAAATGAAAGATTGTGCTAACATTAAATAACCCAGTGATTAACTAACCACGGATTGTCAAGGGAGTGGATGCGTAGCATGCACGACTCCTCTCTTAGCAATGTCAACTTGATTTTAAGCCATAGGATACTACTTCTCATATCAAACATCTATTCAGTTGACCTCACGAGGCTTTGTGAACCTCGTTCCAGCTCTAATATCGCTATTGGAGTCGGGAATCATCCCGAGACTTTTTTGTTAAGAGGCAAGCGTTCTACCACTATAGTACGATTCGCTCTATTATTATTATTATTATTATTATTATTATTATCATCATCATTATTATCTCACTCTCAGACCATTATGTGGCAAATATATGGCAACTATACAGATTATAAGAAATCAGACAATAATCACCAAGTTTAAAAAACTATTTTCACTAGTCCATGAATTTTCGAACGTATTTGGTTGTCGCAGTGATGACTGCTTTTTGCATTGACTTGTATAAATTGTTGTCAACATCAAATTATTTCAAACCCTGTATTAGAATCCTTGGTACTACGTCAGTGCTTGATATAACAAATGGTATGATCTTCATCTTTATAATCGGCCATTGCTTCTGGATAGGTAGATTATTAATATATTATTATTATCATCAAATTATTTCAGAAGTATAGAGAAAAGAGAGCGTAGGATATTAAGAAAAATTTTAGGTAATAGATGGGTTGATGGACAGTGGCGAATGAGAGCAAATGAGGACTTGTACAACAACATAGACCCTATCACAGCTTCAATTAAGAAGAGACGGCTACTATTTTACGGTCACCTTTTGAGGATGACTGATGATCGATTAACCAAAAGAATATGGAGTTTCATCAAGTCTAAGGCAACAAGGCCGAGATGGTACGAGGAATGCGAAAAAGATCTCAGGCAAATTGGTATTCTAGACCGAGAAATTCGTGACAGGAACACATTTAGAAGATTGGTGAACAACTACCAAGGTTTTAAAATGGCAGCAACTTCCGGAAGACGGAGAGGACTTTGTCTGAAGAACATAAACAGTACTCGTCGCTGGGGTCAGAAGATACTGACAGGTAGTCAAAGCCGGAACAAGAGCAAGACCTAGACACTAAAGTGAAGTTGGTTGTTACCAGGCAGTCCATCGAGGCTCAAATCGATGTATATAAACAAAAAACAAAACAGAAGTTATCAGACGTAACATCCACAGTGAACAATCAGTTCCAACTCTGTCTTTTGATATGCAAAGAATTGGTGACAGTAATGATAGTAATGATGGTGATGATGATATGCAAGGAACATTGTCTAACCTCAAAAATTGAGAGCCGCGAGGTTCAAGAGTTTATAAGGCTTTGGATTTGCGACTGTCTGAAAGTACAAAGTGCACAGAAGACCATTAAAAAGTAACTTTTAACCCTATTCTATTAGCTTTGGAACTTCTTAAAATTTTGCACGTAATTCATTTAAATCACAGATCATAATTTCCTGTGTTTCATAGTCGACAAAAATTCTGACCTGGAAACCTCTCTCCTCCGCTGCGTCGTGATTGACCTCTCCAGGGCATTTCCCCAGGTAGCAGGTATAATATAGGACATAGCCTATTGATTTCATTAGAGCGCTGATTAGGAAAGTGAAACCAAGTCATTAATGCAAGGCTGATGACAAAGCGTGTTCACGCTGGTCTTGTCGCTTGCGGCAGACCATGCCTCTCAAGCCAGTGAGCAGTCATCTGCCGTGACCTCACTTTGTAATGTTACTAATGAAACTTCGTCAATCATAGTCGAGATCTTTTGGGCGTATCATTAGATTTTCTGGTTTGTAGGATTTACGATATATGAGAAATTTGACCGAAACTCAGCATGTAATGTATAGTCTGCGCGCCAGGAGAAGTCAGTTGGACACGCTGCGACGGGGTTCGGGGATCGGCTTTACGCATGCGTGGTCTCGGTCTGTCTGTTCCTGACGTAAATATATCGACGGTCAGTCAGTCCCGCATTGTGCTTGTTGTTCATCCAGCTTTAAAGTATGTAGTTTGTCACCAAAGGCCCCTTTCCATTATTTCAATTTATGGAGTACAAAGTACAAATAAATTAAAGAAATAAGGCATGAATGAATGAGGCTAGCAATGTTCGACGATGTTTAACTATGCGTGGTAAGTAGTATGCGGGAAGATATCTGTAGTTCAAACCCAGATGACTTTTCCTGGAGCGCAGACAATACCTTCACGTCTATGACCCGAATGAGTAGATTTTAGGCAGGGTTTGGAAGTAACGCGTATTATTCATCATTCATGATTTTATCAATGTTAGTTCGTTCTTGTTGCTTTAAGGGGCGGAACAGCGAGGTATTCTGCCCCTTTTATCAATGCAAGGCTCAGGAATGAGAATTAATATTTGAAGTAGGTAGTGTATTCCTCGTTTGGTCAACAAAGTTTCTTATTTTCCTACATGAGTCATCATCATCTTGAACCGGCTCCAGGTTCCCGGGTGCGGTGAATGAGCGTTCTCCATTTATTTCTCTGCAAGAATGATTCCTCCTCCATAATTTGCTGTAAATTGAGACCTCTCCCTGCAAGATCATTTCTAACCAGGTCGATCCATCTCTTACTTGGTCGACCTCTTGGTCTCTTGCCTTTCAGTTCTTTCTCAACCCACACCCTAATTGTTCTTTGTGTGTCCATTCTTTTGAGAAGACCGAACCATTTCAGCGTGGCTTCAACAGAGATCTCATTAAGAGATTGTTCTACTTGGACAAGATGTCGTATCTCATATTTTTTATTTTGTCCTTCCTTGTCTTCTGAGTCATAGTTCTTAAAAACATAATCTCCACTTCTTGTAGTTTGCTGGTATTTCTCGTGGATTGGGTACAGGTTTCTAAGCTATATGTAGTAACAGGTACAAAGAAGCTCTTATACAGTATTAGTTTTGATCTTAAAGGAACTTGCTTATCCCAGAGAAGCCCTCTCACGAGGTGATACAATTGTGCTCCATGTTGAACTTTACTAGTGATTTCTGCAGATGGTTGGTTATCTGTGGACACTACACTGCCAAGGTAACAGAACTGATGTACTTATTCTAACTTTGTACCATTCAGAGTGATGTTAGTACAGATGTTTTGTCGATTAACGGGTATCACTACCGTTTTAGACTTGCTTATATTCAGACCAAATTGCTTGAATATAGCATTCCAATCATTCAGCTTCTGTTGTATTTCAGCTTCATTTTCACCCCATATTACATCATCATCTGCAAAGGCTAAAACTTTAAACTCAGAGGTCTTATTGAGTATCTTAACTCTCTTCATTATTCCATCCATTACAGTAATAAATAAAAGTGGTCATATTGCGCTGCCTTGCGGTACACCCTGCTTACACCACTCTGAATAGCCATCACCTCTTTGGACACAGTAATATTTCTTCTCCAAACCCTTGATTCTTAACTGTGTCTCTGTTTCACAGTCATGTTGTACCTGTTACGGGTTCACAGCCTTTTCAAAAGAAACTAGAGTGAACTAAAATGTAAAGATGGTGTTTACTTGCGCCTGGAGTAGAGCCAAATGCGCCCCCATGGCGATGCAGTGGCGGTGAGCCTTATGACCCATTACCGGCACGTGGTGAGATTGCCTGCTTAACTAAATGACATAATATTGCTTGGGCGCTGCGACCTACATTTGTAGTGCTCCCAGCATTCAAGGAGCTACATTCTGTAACTACTAACAGCTTAATGGCATACTATTTGATTTTTTAGTCAAACATCTACTTCAACGTGATTTTCTTTAATAGAATATGTTTTCTAACTACTGTATACAAATTCCACACCGGTGATAGCGGCGAGCCATGCAATCGATGGACTGAGGAGTGAAATGCATCGAATCCTACAAATGGCCAACTCAAAAATGGTTTTTGATGGGTTACAAAGTGCATGGTACCTTTAATTTGCCAAAATCCCTTCGTTCCCAATCCTGGTTTATTTATTTATTTATTTATTTATTTATTTATTTGTCAATAGTTCGAGTCCTACTTCTGTGATAAATAAAAAGAATATTATTAAAATTAATTATACATACCTATGGGATATTAACTAACCCCGTGGCACTACAGCCCTTGAAGGGCCTAGGCCTACCAAGCGACCGCTGCCCAGCCAATTGGCCTGCAGATTTTGGGGTGACGCGTGGTCAGCGCGTCGGGTCCCCTCGGCCGTTAATCTTGGTTTTCGTGACCGGGGCACTGTCTCACTGTCAGACAGCTACTCAATTGTCCTCACGAGGCTGAGTGCACCCCGTTCCAACCCTCACGTCAGTTTTAAAATCCCTGACGGAGCCGGGGATCGAACCCGGGGCCTCCGGGTGCGAGGCAGGCGCGCTACCCCAACACCACGGGGCCGGCTACCTATGGGATATTGCCGTTCGAAAATAAAATTTAACATTCTAAAGGTTTCGAAAGGAACCTTGCCTTCATTTTCAATAGAATTAAAACAATGTGGCCAAAGAATGTGTGTCAATAAGCTTACAAAAACTGGAGAAATTCCCAGAGCAGCCAGAAGTTACTGCATGGACCTTGGTAGAAAAAACGCACCATATTAATTAGAACGGCGGAAAGAGTAGTAAGGAAAGAGAAGGAAAAGGGGGCGAGAGGAAAATTGAGACTCCGGGGGGAAGAGGGATGGATGGATGGATATAAGGAAACAGAAACAAAAGGTAAGTGTATCTGTACGGTACCCAACGTAATACAGGCCTCGGCGAAAGAACAGATGGAAACTCTTCCAGTGACGAACAAAGGAGATCAAACCATGGTCTATACAGTAGTTTCTGGCTGCTATCTGGTGACGAACAGGGGAATTTCTCTAGTTTTTGTAAGCTTATTTACATACATTCTTTGGCCACATTGTTTTAATTCTATTGGAAAAGGAGGCAAGGTTCCTTCGAAACGTTTAGAATTTTAAATGTTATTTACACATGAAGAATTTTAATAGTAGCCTATTCAGGGCCGTGAAAACCTTAATCTACACATTAAAAAAAGAATATTATTGTTGAATCATTTAGGAGCTTGTGACATCGTGGCCAGTTAACTCCGTGTATTTGGGTGTGTGTGTGATTTATCTGATGACCTGTGTTATTGTGGTGAAAACAAGAAGCTTGTAGTTTTACGTGACCGGTAATCTAACGATCACGAGCTACGGGGTTATTGTGATGTATGTAGTATTTGGACTAGGATTTGGAAGGAGTTGGCCGTGGTCATTATGTAGAAACCATCCCAGCTTTTTCCTGGAGTAGAATAGTGAGTAACCACGGAAAACTGCTTAAAAGATGGCTTAGGTGGGAATCGAACGCAATTCTTCTCAGCTCTGCATCACCCGTTCCAGTCCTAAGACCATAATTAATTTTTCTTGACAGACCCGGGTATTTAAAAATAACTAATGTAGGATTGATTATGAGATCAATCAAGTAGCGACGGGCGTGTTTCGGTCTGTCTCTTATCTCTATTAACTTTTGAACGGCTGCTCCAGTTTCAATGAAATTTTGTGTGGTGGTAGTATTGCTTCCAGAGATCCGAATTTTATAGGCTACTTTTCGTGCACATTTTGCAACTGTAAATATAGGTAGACAATTTGCACTCATAACTACACGAGGCCGATGGCCGCGATTCCAGAAGTACGACTATGATATTTTGCAGAATCGAAGTATCCATCAAATTTGTCATTTTTGATACTCTATCTTTATAAAACCAATGAAGCCTATGAAAAATAAGGTTTCTAAAAGTATGAAATCTCTTTGCAGGTTGCCAGTTCTATCCAACGGGAGAGTACCTGAGGTTCGTGAGAGTTCCCGAGAATGTTCCATTGGGTGGTGAAGTGCTTCAGGTGGAGGTCCACCCACGCCGTAACCTCAGCCTCCAGCCTGTCGACAAGGTGAGTGGCAGAATACAGCGATAATTGTATTAGTGTGTGTATTCCATCGCTCCGTCAAGGAGCAAATAGACCCACTCTGAAATGCTGGAAAAAAAAAATTAGGGTTCGGAAGTTTTAAGACCTAAAGGAGTACAAAATATGCAAGCAAATATGCCCTAAAAACTAGCTAAATATGACCTAAAAACTATAAAATATGACCTAAAAACTATGAAATATTACATGAATTTTTGGGATAGGTAGGGTATCATATTTTTGACTCTGAGAGTCGCACATTTTTTCCGTATTGACTGAATTATATTAAGAACAAAGTTCCAAATGGTTCCGCCTCGTCAATACTGTCTTTCCAGTTGGGAATGGTCACCCCTTGCTTGGGCTTTTGAAGCTAACATTAGAAATAAACCAAGAAAGACTGCCAAACCCGGCTGAGGATTTTATTGAGCTTTTAACATAAGAAAATGTTTTAACAACTTTTTAGTGTGTTACAGTGATCTATGTGTGTTTTTATGTACAATTTTTAACTACACCCAGTATATAAAGGGAATGTTTTAAGTGCTGCCCAAATATTTAGGCTGATGAAGACGTCAATAAGTGTCAGACGTCGAAACATGTACCAAGTGTTAAAAGACAGGTGATTGTATCACGACATTGTAATAAACAGTATTGACGAGGCGGAACCATTTGGAACTTTGTTCTTAATATAGGTAGGGTATCACTAACATACAGTAAACTTCATAAGTGCCAAAACATGATCAGCGATAATACACCAGACACGTTTAATCATACAAACTGGCAGAGAGCTACAGTAAATATTTTCAACATTCATTCAGTATCATAGCTAAATATATCTACTGGAGTGACATCCTATTGAAAGACGGAAGCACACTATCGTCATGTTCCGTGACCTCATGCGTACAGTGTCGCAATCTAACTTGTTCAGAAAGATGTGCTAATAGACGTCCGTAGATGAGCGCCTTCTTGGAATCAGGTCTTCTAAACCTGCTATCCGCCTGTTCCGGGAAATCCTGTGTTTGAAACTCGACGCAGATAACACGTACCTTGATAACGGCGCCTCAATTTAAACAAAAATGCTGAAATTATAACCAAATATGACCAAATATCACTAAGATGTTACCAAATATGACCAAATATGACCAAAACAATAAAAATGGCCGACATATGCATTTATAGGCAACATCAAATTGCTTTAAACGTTGTCAGGGAGCCATCACTCAAACTTAATTTTCAGATTTCGGGTAAAATGAGCTCAGAAAAAAATATGACTTTTCCTTAACATCCGAACCTTAATAATAATAATAATAATAATAATAATAATAATAATAAAAATTTTGAAAAATCGGTGGCGTAGTCGGTAGCATGCTGAACTGCAATGCCCAAGATCGCGGGTTCAAACCTGGCCAATGTCGTCGGAATCTTAAGAACGTTTAAATCCTTCAGTATGCCTTCCTTCGGATGAGATGTAAAGCCAGCGGGCCCATGTCATATATTTATGGCACGTAAAAGAACCTACCACTGCAATTGGTAGTGAGTAACAAAATTTGTTGGCTCGTTAGAAACGCTCTATCAAGTTCCAACGTTCGCCGCTAGGTGTTAGTGATAGTAGCATTTGTAAGCTTAAGTTGGAACTACTTGAAATTAAACTTGCTGAGAGCCTTCGGGTGTTCACTCAAAAATACTCAGCTATGGCCATTGGCTGCAATTCATATATAAATAATGAAAATAATAATAATAATAATCCTTGTTAGCAAGACTGAATATTTGTCTCTACATTGTTTAGAGTTAAGAATTTTTATGATTTCTGTGCGTTTCTTGCTTAACGAATGTGGAGAGTTGCATTGGTCCAGTTCCTGTCTGTATGTCTGTATTAGGGCTGTTGATATTTGAATCTTTGAATATTCACGAGAGCATTCTAATATTAAAACTGCGAACCTTTGATACTGCAACGAACATGCTTCGAAGCTCCCATACATCACAACAAACATGCTCCGAAGCTTTGGTTAAGTGCTAGACAAATTAATGTTGCAGATGTTGAGCTTTTGTGGGTACTCTCTATCGGATCAACTGTATTACTGTGAAACGTAACTTCCTGAGTCATTGGCGTTTGAAGGGGGATCAATATTCGACGTTCCTTTTGGGAGGGTTTTAGCTTGGGGTTAAGAGGGAGGAGACTAAATTTCAGTGTTGCCTTAGTAGCCCAAACAACATGTAGATGCTTTTCAGTCGGTCCAATCGTGTTGACTGACTGTAAAGCATTTACATTTCGAGATTGAGGATTTTTCAGTGACTCAGACAGTGGAGATTAATCTCTTTTGTCCTCTTGTTATTTCTGTTTTTTGGGCGGCGATTGGTTGTCGGGGTTAGAAGGAGGCGTATTTTAGATTTAGTTTCGGAACTCCTGGTGTTTACTCAGCGACGGTTAGAGTGGGGATTCAATTTTGTGATTATTTTTCCTGTTTCTAGGTAGAGTTTAGTTGGGAGTTAAAGGGGAGGAGCATATTTTATTAAGCTCGGGAACTCTTGGTAGCTTATTTAGTGGTTGATGGAGGAGCGTCCAAGTTTGGGAGGTCTATTGTTTTCTTCTGTTTTGGTAGTAGATTTGTTGGGATTATTGGAGGGGTGGATTTATGATTAAGTTTGGGAACTTTTTGTAACTCACACAGTGGAGGATGGAGGGAGATCAAAGTTTGGGTCTCCTTTTAATTTTATGTTTTTTGGTGAGGTTTGGTTGAGGGTTTAAAGGCAGGCGGATTTTTTATTAAGCTCGTAACTCTTAGTACCTTAGTCAGTGGTGATTGGAAGTGGTAAATATTTTAGAGTTCAAGCTAAAATAAATAATGTATGTATTTAGATGTGATTAAGCTCAAGCCAATTCAATTACTTTATTTAAATAGATTCGCTTTGCCTTAGTGCTAAACAACAGTTCAAAGATGCCACTTCCGGAACATTCTTTCTCTAACTCACTTAGCGTGAGAAGATGAGCCACGCATGCCTCTACCACTTCGGTCACGTTTATCAGGGCCTTCTAAACACGCATGAAATAATGAGTTATGAAATATCTGTAAGTATTGTTCTATTTGAGGCCAACGGCTCAAGCGTTAAGCAACACCACATCCCGTGAGATCTCCGTGTTAAGCAGCATTGGGCATGCAGATCTTGATAAGGATTATCATAATTATGCTGAAATGAACTTAACACCCTACCCCCGAGTAAAATATGTCTGTTCAGTAGTCTATTGGTTTAGCTGGGAACTTAACAGTCAAGTCACCTTCATCATGGTCGTTTCGTTATCCGATAAAGAGTTGCACAATACCTCTCTCTCATTTACAAACACCATCTTTTTCCCTCTCTCCTTCACTCTCTCTCATTCAAAAACGCTCTCTCTCTCCCTCTCCTTCTCAACTTCTCACTTGCGCACTCTCATGTACCCTTGCACAAGGCCTTCAGAACAGGACTCTGTCGTCGGGGCATGAACGGTACACTAGCTTGAATATGAAACTGTTCTGGATATTATAGGAAGATCACTAGGGCTGAATAAAATTCATCACACACAGATTCTGAATGAGAATAAACAAATTTAATGCACCAACACCAGTACAGCAAAAACAAATAAATGAAATAAAACCAAAAATAGTAGAAATGAAATTTAAAATAATAATAATAATAATAATAATAACTCAAAGGTAAAATAAATCAAATACGGAATCAATAAAATTAAGTCAAAATCAAAAATATAAACAATGGACTAATTAATGTCCAAAAACCACCAATTAAATGCTAATCAGCATCAATTAATACTTATCATAGTAGTTATGATGTATGATTACAATCAAATTTATTGACAAATAAAAACCAATCATATGGCAAAAAGCAAAGAAAATGAATCAAAAATGAAATCTGGTTAACACCAATTAGCATTAATTGCCAAAATCAAATTTATTAATTACGATGATAAGATATCATAAGAAGGTTAAGTTATTAAGAGATGATGGATCAAGAGGGTCCGGTCAACTGTAACAACCGTATGGATTAAGAAAAAGAAATCCATTTATACGGAATTAATCAATCATTAATCTGAGTAAACATAATAATCATTGAGTCTAATATCATCCAATTACATTTCAGATACATGGTATGTTCAAATATCAGAGACATCCATGGCCATTCCGAAGTATACATTATAGCCTAGCCATTGGCTTATTTAATTATTAATGGCGTTTAATTAACATTTACTAGAATCCCTCCGTTGAATAAAAGTTTACCCTCATATCAAATCTTAACCTTCATGGCATTAATTATGTATTTCTATCTGCGAACATGAATATGATTTATGCATCTTATTTACATACTCTTGTAAATTAATCATGGAAGCCTTTCCGTACGGAATCTTAATGTTCAATCCCGACGTTACTTTGGACGTCTTAGCTTTAAAACAAATTAGCTGAATCAATGAAGCCATTGAATTTACTTAGCCTTGAAACACCCTTACAAATTGTCACATATTACATTAACATATTAGCAATATGATAAGCCTGGCTTCGGCCCTTGCGTTCGACGTGATACATTCTCGAACCAAGCACTCGATGCCTTGTCAAATAATTCATGGATATATAATAAACAAACTAAGAAAAATGCCTTAAAAACAGACAAAAATAGCATCATAAAAAAAATGATGACTAATCATTTGCCTTTCAAACTTGGGTTGGATAAACATGAAAAACAATTAATAATTCCAACCAAACATTATTAAAGTAATCGTATCGTGTCAGAGTCACGTTAGGCAACGGTGAATGTATTTGAAGCCGCGACCCCTGAAAAAGATAGACATGGCACAGAAGAAATACCTTGTATCAGTGTTATGTTAAGCAACGGTGAATGTATTTGAAGCCGCGACCCCTGAAAAAGATAGACATGGCACAAACATGTTCTTAGCGGATTATTCAATAGGGTCAATATGTATTTAGGGGTATTCGCTACCTACACATTTCTTACCTTGAATGCCTTATCTCGCAGAACGAGGTTACAATAGAACAAAGCATGGTCCGTTCAACAATTATCGAGAAAAAGAAATCTCAAGATAATTTTGAACCAATATTAACTATAAAAAAAAAACTAATAATAATTATTTTCCAGGACCGAAAATAATTATTCATGAACACAGGACTCTAAGGTCACTGTCTAGCTAGTACCCATTTAAAAAGACTGATCGACCAGGTATGAATAAAAGGATTTCGAACACGGGACCGCAAGGTTATTGCCTATCTAGTACCCGTTTAAAAATAGCGTCTGGACCAGGCACAACAAAAGGATATCGAACCCGGGACTGTATGGTCAACAGACAAAACCGTCCCTTATATCAAAATGACCAGTAAAAGAAACGCTATCGATTGGAGGCATCAGGGTAGTGACCTAACATACCCTTACGTGAATATTAAACTTGGGACCAAACATAAGAAAAATTTAAATGAATCGCTGCGGCAAACACCCGAGTCCAGAGTGGACCCCTCCTTCTCTTTGTGGCAAGTGACAATGGACTGGCCTCGCCTGCTGGCTGACCTTGACCGTGAAAGGTAGAAATGCAAGTCTTCACCCCTTCCCCCGGGCTAATATTTGACTGTATTCTCACCAGCTGATCGGGCTGGATCTTAGTATTCTAAAAGTGGAGCGGGACGCTCTCATTTGGATATAGATTAATTATAGCATTATTTTATCTGCGCTTGATGGCCACTACCTTACACATACAATTCACTTATTATCATTGTAAACTTATCATACTAACTCTCATCTGTCATCTTCCCTCAGGTCTTATTACCTGGCATCATTATCTATTTTACCTTATTTCATCGTAGATTCCTCCTTACAACATCTTACCTGTATGGCCTTAAATATCACACGCGTTCAATAAAAACTGATATAACAATTAATGAGGCTGGGTCAGCCGTCACTTATATCATTGTAAACTTATCATACTAACTCTCATCTGTCATCTTCCCTCAGGTCTTATTACCTGGCATCATTATCTATTTTATCTTATTTCATCGTAGATTCCTCCTTACAACATCTTACCTGTATGGCCTTAAATATCACACGCGTTCAATAAAAACTAATATAACAATTAGTGAGGCTGGGTCAGCCGTCACTTATATCATTGTAAACTTATCATACTAACTCTCATCTGACATAATTCACGCCTTTGTAAACTGTCCTATAAACTTTACTCATTGCTACACCATAATACTGCATATCATCCATCACAATACACCATGGTCCTTTAAATATCGTCCCAAAAAAAATCATCGGCTATTAATTCATCCGGTATGTAAATACATAAATTACTATCTCTGGTCAATTACACGAAATAATGAGATTTTGCCTGGAAAGGACATCTATCGAAATACCATGCTTCGTTCGTCCTATTCGGGGGAAAAACACAGGGGATATTTCTAACACACATTTATAAATAAAATAGGGAGTTCTACCATGTGTTTTATGTACGGATACGATTACCTAGCAACATCCATACGTTAAGTTAGGCACTTTTAATTCATTAAAATAATTATTCTGATCATTAATCCTTATGAGCGTACCCAGCTCCGTCAGATGCACAACTATGGTCGCCATTGACACAGTCATTGTACACACAAGATAAAACAAATCAAAAGAAAACAAATAACATGCTAACATTATGGCGATGAAATCCATGAATTATTTGACACTTTAAAATATAATCAAAAGGTACTTATCATATTGAAGACTTCCTTCATCATTTGCAAGAGTTGGACCAGAGGCCCGCAACAGTATAACTTAACACATGACCTCCATGGCCGGTTCGAATCCCATCACGATGATGTAGAACCACTCGATAATATCACTGCAACCCTCCATTATCACTAGGTCGCTATAAGCCAGCACCCTTTTAAAATGCACACACACACATATTTGATTAAATTTATGCACCACAAAAAAAAAAAAGATTACACATTAGTGGGCTACACACTCATGGCGGACATACTTTTCTGTTATACATTTTCACTCGAATTATATATGATTTCACATCTTTCCTTTCTGTTATACACATTCACAACTTAGTATTCATTTTTAATATTATTTCGCATCAGCCGAACAATGGACTATGCGTCTCGTACATTAATGCCTGGCGTGGTGCTACATATGGCCCGCATCCACTAACGTTGGCTGAAAGATGAACAATGTTCCTGTCACAGACTTTACCCACATATATGACAAAATGGTTGCCAATTCACAGTTTTGCACATACGACACCAAATGCTCCCTTCACAATCATAGGCTACAGTAATCAGGTACCTTAATTTATACACAAAAATATGGCCTTGCTAATCATATGATTCACGACGGAACTCGATCATAGGCTAAGTTTATATCATCAGCGCTTGGGTAGAACTAATTTCTTGTTGAAGGACGCTATGTTCTCTCTCTCACACACTCGACGTTGTCAGATTTCCTTGCGCAGGGACTACTTTCATTCGATGAACACAGAGATATTTAATCCGTTACCGCATTCCCAAAATTCTTGATAATAATTAGATTCATCATGGGCGTTTCAGATCATTCCTGTAATGCCTTGATCTCTTGTAACTAACTGAAGCGTACTCTTTAAGGGCGGAGTCAGGCATCTACTGCGTGCTAACTTGAGATAGTTACTGCGTTTTGGCAAGATTCTCAGAATTCGCTGGGGTGCTCCTGCTCTGAAACTTGCAGGCAAGCGACTTGGAATGCACCTGCTCTGTCCATTGTGTGAAAACCATAAATTTCTCCCTGTCAGAACTGCCAAGCCATATACAGTATATGTGGTCTCACTACGGCAGAAAGATCCTAGTTATTTCTTATGATCATTACATAATGATGATTTCATTCTCATTAACATCATGACATTGCCCCATATAAGTACTCCAGTGACATAATGTGTCCATGGCCTAAGACATAGGCCAAGGGCACATCTCCCTCCTTCTTAGTTTGGAAAAACTGCTGAGGTTACGAAGAGTTTTTACAATTCAACAATACTCGGCAACATAATCCATTTTAACAATGTCATGTCTTCCTCATCGACCTTCTTTCGAAGTTGGCTTTCTGATGGACTCTAAATTAATTCGGATCGTGAAATTCTTCAAGCAGCCTCTTATTCTCAGCTTTAAATTCTGCATTTATCCTTAGTTCACTCTCCCTTAGCATTATCAAATTCTTCACGCAGCGTTATCCATTGACAGTCGTGATTATTTGTTCGCTGGATCTCTTCTTCTCCTTCCGATGGTTCTTCTACTTGGACCGGATCATCCCCTTCTTCTTTCTTCTCCACTACGTTGACTCGATGTTGGACCTCATCTTCTTCGGCGGGGTAGTATAGTTTTAGATTCTGTGCGTTATAGACAGACTCGACTCCAGTGCGTAGGTGTTTTACTTTATAGGCATTATTTCCAATCACCTTTATGACTCGGTACGGTCCATAGAATATCTCGCAAAATTTTGAGTATATTCGCTTCGCTGGATCGGACACTGCTGGTCGTTTCACCAAGACCAATTCTTCCAATTCCAAAGGACGGTGAAATCTTTTATTACGCACTCTACGTAATCGACGATCAGCTTGTTTCTTCAAATAAGTTGCCGTGGCCTGTATGGTTAATTCATGGCTTGGTCGAGCGTCCAACGGACAAGGCAAGATGTTCTTCCACGGTCGATCCGGACATCGATTTAAGTGAAGGACCGTGGGGATCTGTCCTGTGCTCTCATGGATCGTATTGTTTATACAGAATTCCATTATGTGTAATACGTCGACCCACTTCCAATGCTGATCAGAACAGTAAATTCGGCAATATTTTGCGATCTCCCGCATTATTCTTTCTGATGGATTTCCCTCAGGATGGCGCACTGAACTCAACACGTGCCGGACATCTAACCTCACCATCTCACTCCTAAACTCGGCACTAGTGAAATAACTGCCGTGGTCCGTAAGACAGAATTCCATCTTCCCTAACGTTGGAATTACCCTTGCCTTAATTCTGTTCAGTACCTGTTTAGTGTTTAACTTCTGAACTGGACATAACACCACGTATTTTGTAAATACATCGATGCTGACGAGAATGTATTTGCATCCTCTTCTGCCTTTCGGTAATGGACCATAACCGTCCATGGCGACCAGTTCGCACGGCTTCTGTGGCAGTAGAGGTTTGGGATATTGCTTCATGAGGAATGAGTTTGGCTTAACCCTTTGACATTTGTCACAGGTCTTCAGAACACTGCGAATGGTTTCCCTTAATTTGGGCCATACAAATGCTTCTTGAATAAGAGCACTTGTCTTATCGATTCCTCCATGTCCAGATATGCTATGTGCGTGCCAGACTAGACCTCTCTGTAAAGAAGGTGGCACCACAATCCTTGATTTCACGCGATCGGGATCCACGTACTTGTGCAGCAGGTTATTATACCAAATATAGCTCGTCGAAATTTTCTCCGCTTCCAAATACGCGGGCGTTCCTCGTTGCAATCTTCCTCTTAAATAATCGATGATCATATTCATCCACGGATCCTTAACTTGTTCAGCCTGAATTTCTCCCAGTTTAACCAAAAATTCCTGATCTGCCTGAGCGAGCTCGACTTGATGTACAGATACTACTCCTTCTCCTCGTTCTGGGTTTCGACTTAATGCGTCGGGTATCACATTGAATCTTCCTGGGCAGTGTTCAATGTCAATGTTGAACTGTTGAACATACAACGACCATCTGTTCACTCGCTCGCTAGCCATGGGAGTTTTCAATAGGAAGATAAGGCTCTTGTGGTCGGTTCTTATCAAAATCTCGAAACCATAGACAGTCTTCCTCCATTGTTGTAAAGCAAAAATGATGGATAGATGTTCCAATTCCGTTACTGTGTAATTCCGCTCGTGTGTCTTTAGCTTACGGCTAGAAAATGCCAAGTAAGATCGTTCTCGAGGGTTGTTTGGATCCTCTTGGTACAGCATGCATCCAATTCCGATCCGTGAGGCGTCGGTTTGAATTATAAATTTTCTTGAGAAATCCGGGTAACCCAATTTAATGCTATTGATTAGTAATTCCTTCGTTTTCCGAAAAGCCGCGTCGCATTCTTCCTTCCATGCCCATTTGCTGTTCTTACGAAGCATATCCTGTAGTGGCGCCACAGCCTCAGTATACCCGGGACAATGATTTGCAAAGAAATTGCAAATGCCCAGAAATTGGCGGACGTGTTTTACCCTGTTTGGTTTAGGAAAGTTCCGAATAGCCTCTAGTTTCGCAGGATTTGGGCGTACTCCTTCACCATCGATGATGTGGCCTAAATAGAGTACCTCCTTCTGGCAAAAATGAGATTTTTGGATGTTAATTTTGAAATTGGCTTTCTCCAAATTGTCTAGTAATTTCTCTAAATTCGTGAGGTGATCATCCAAATTATCAGACGCCAAGAGTATGTCATCGACATATCTTACAGTGGCATCCTTGACTTCCGACGTCAGGTTCCGGTCTAACGCTCGTATGAGTGCCGAACCTGCTGTTTTGATACCGAATGGTAATCTTTGAAATGCATAAGTTTGCTGATTAAATAGGAATCCAGTCAATAACCTTGACTTGTCATCCAGTTCCAAATGGTGATAGCTACTAGTCAAGTCTATTGATGAAAAATATATCTTGTTCTGGAATTTGTTTATGACCTCTTTGATCGCTGGAGCTTGGTCATATTCAGGAATCAATCGTTCATTAATTGTCCTGGCGTCCAGACATATTCGGACAGAGCCATTGGGTTTCTTGACTACTACCAACGGACTCACGAATGGGGTAGCCATCTTAACTATGACTCCAGCATCCTCCATTTGCTTGATGGTTTCTTTCACCTCATTCATATGTTTTTCGGCTATCGGATAAGGCTTTTTCCTAAACGGTGACCAATCGTTGACCTGCATTTGGTACTTGAAATGTTCTATCTTACCGGGTTTAGAATTAAAAACCGGTTCGTGTCGCTTTAACATGTCCATCAATTTGATCCTGTTCTCCTCATTTATCTTTGCTTCACGAGCCTTCTCCTCAAAATAGTCAGTAACTCTGTCCTCCAATTCTTCTAGCGCCATGACCCAGGATTCAGGTTCCATTAAATCATCCTCAATATCCCTTAACCTTTCGTCGATTTTCTCATATGCTTCCATCTCTTCAGTGGTGCACAATGTCCATATCTCTTCGCCATCTCTTGGAATATCCGTATTTAATTGCATGTCCAAATGATTTTCCTCTCCAATATCTTTAAAACAAATGGTGTTTTCATATAGGTTGATGACTGCTTTATATTCTCGAATGAAGTCCGCTCCCAAGATAATGTTATAATTTATCTTGTTCATTATGATGAACGAATGCGGCATATTATGTCCTTGCAGTGTAATGTCCAACAATGCTTGGAACTTACAGACTGCGGACTTGTCTGGGATAATGCCCTTGACTGTGATGTTAGAAATTGGCATCACGGGAACCTTCCCCAATCTCTCCAACTCTTTAACTAATGCTTGGGAAGCTATACTGATGCTGGCACCCGTATCTACCATACATCGTACCGTTAGACCTCCCACTCGGGCGTAAATTATGGGTAATTCTCTAATTGTATTAATCTTTGGCCCTGTTGTGTCCTCCGTCAAATCCTCTTCTTTGATGACCCAATCACTGATCTGCGCTACTACCATATGCTTTGCATTGTGACTGTTCTGTGCACTAGCGACGTTCCCATCTTCTAAAATTGGCGTTTTTTTCTCGTTGTTGCCATTCCTATCTGGTGTACCTCCGGATGATTGATTGCTGTTCCTCCGGGCATTCTGGAGTTCCAGGCTCTCAGCTCCCTGTTCGATGACATCTGGATCCCTTCGATCATTCATTCCCCTGTTCCATCTGTCTTTCTTACTTTGTTCGGCCGATTCTTTGGCACGTAATTCTGCCAAATACCGCTCCGAATCGCTGTGCCACCTTTCCATTTCCTCTCTGTGGTCATCTGGCAAGTCCCATCTCACTTCTGGCTCTCTGTTTTGGTCCCACGGTGGCCTTCCGCGTTGAAAACGCCCACCTCTCTTGTTATACGGCCTGTATGATCCACGATGTCCTCTCCGTGGTTCATTTTGTCTTTGGGACGACCTCCAGTTATTATTTCCTCGGTTACCATACCACGGGGGCCTCAGTTCTTGATCTTGGTATTCCCGACGTTCCCAGTTCTGCCTCATGTCCATGGCGTCTGTACTTTGGTCTTTCATGCGTCGTCTAGGTGCTTCTTCTAGGCCGACCACGTTTACATTTTCAGTCATTCGACCTGATCTTTGTGGACTGTGGATCGTCGTCTCATCGAGGTTTCTTAATATCTCCTCGGCATGTACCGCTGTCCGTACGTTCGCTGCCGCCATGATCTGTTGAACCCCGACTGGCAGTTGCTTCTCAATGGCGGTGATCATCTCTTCTTCTGATGGAGGCATATCCAACTCTTTCATCCGGTGTAGCTGTGTGATGAAATATTCTGAATATTTTGTGGGTGATGTGGTACTATAGCGGCGCGCGTATAGTTCCATCCTCAGGTTCTGTTGCGAGGCAAGGCTCCAATACTTCTTCAGAAATGCTTCACGGAATTCTCCCATAGTGTCAAAGGTATACCTGAAGCTACGGAACCATTGTAACGCGTGTCCAGTCAACAGTTTCTCCACTGTCCTTAACTGTCGGTCTTCTGAGATCTTGCTTTCTTTGATGTATTCCATCAATTCTCTGAGGAAACTCTTAGGAGTAAAGTTATTGTTCCCTGAAAATTTGTTCGGCCGGTCATCACTCATTTTTATAACGTGAATGACCTGAGCAGCTGCGTTAGACTCGACGGGTGTCGAAGTACGACCCCTGAATTCCTGACTGTGAGGTTCCATCCCCTCATCTATGGTCGTATGCTCCTGAAATCCTACTTTCCCTTCCATACGGGTTTCTGTAATGGACTTGGCCAATCCTTTTTGTAAGTCGGCGATGACCTCTTCTTGGATCAGCATCTTGAGGTCGCTTTTGACTTGTTTATTTTCTTGTCGTTCCATCCTTGACAAAAGCTCCATCTCGACCTTATTCATCTTTAATTTGCTCTCTTCTAATTTACGGAGTACAGCTATCCTTTCTTCCTTAGCCTCCTGGCTCATGTCATCGTATGCTAATTCGACATCTCTCTTCAATCCTTCCTTATCCTTTTCCCATGATTTCTTACATTCGTCATGTTGGCCATCCATATCATCTCGTATGAGCTGCAATGAATCCTTAATCTCGTCCTTAAATGTAGAGATGTCGGTCTCGATCACTCCTATCTTATCTTGCGTTGACTTATTCTCATCTCTCAGCTTGTCGACATCTGCCTGAGTTGCTGCGATTCCCACTTCACATTTCGCTACCTGCGCTTGGACTCGAATTTCCATACTAGCCATTCTCTGAGACACGTTCCTGATCTCGTTCTCGATCGTGACCATATGAATTTCTATTTTCTCAGTACTCTGATTGCAAATGCGGCCTACATGTTCTATATTTCTCTGCATCTGTGACAATTGCTGTTCAGTACTAACTCTAAGTTCCTGATTACTGTCTTTTATTTCCTGCATCTGTGACAATTGCTGTTCAGTACTAACTCTAAGTTCCTGATTACTGTCTTTTATTTCCTGCATCTGTGACAATTGCTGTTCAGTACTAACTCTAAGTTCCTGATTACTGTCTTTTATTTCCTGCATCTGCTTATAACTACTGTCCTTAAATTCTTGCAATACGACCATCAGGTCCTCTGTCGATGACATAATTATCAATAGGAGAATATGCGGGCTTGTCCCAACTCATGCAAATATACACATCAACACACCATGCAATGTAAGTGTATTTCAAAGCTTTCAAGGCTTCCTTCCCCTATCCTTCGAATTTGCAATCACCTACAGTGATATTGCAACAGTAAAACGATTCAAAATTTGATTGTAATCCATTGGTGTCATTAAATATTTGACTTATCACTCAAAGAAAAATTAATTAATTAATTTAATTTAATCAAACATTAATTAAAGTGATTAATGTTTCTCATCAGGCCACTAATGAGCCTTAATTAACTATCTGATGGATGCTCAATGCTATAAAAATTGCAAGGGACTCCTTGAGATTACTGTATGATACTATAAAAATTTATATAAATGAAAATTTAATTACAGTAACTCTCATTCAATTAATTGAGCTCCATTTCGACCTTATGTTGGGCTGCTATTGTTTCAAGCTTAAGTCACACCGTTGGGCGCCATTTTGCACTTTACACTGGTGGTGGGGAGAACAGGGTTTGGTATTAAATGAATGTGGCAAGCGGAAAAAGAGCAAGGCTGATCCTCACGGAAAAATAACGGGTATGAAATGAATGGAATACGGTTTGGATTCGGGTTTGAATTGATAAGTGACTTATGGGTATCTTCCAGCGTTTACCCGCTCAGCATAAAGTCAAAAAAATAACTAACATGCCAAACGAGTAGGCAAGCCAAACTTAATCAAACAAGCACAAAACCCGGGTGCATCTGTGTATGTTAACCACTAGGATCTTCCAGAATAGAAAAATCGAAGAAGAATAGAGAATAATCTATCCTTTGCCATGTACCCTTGCACAAGGCCTTCAGAACAGGACTCTGTCGTCGGGGCATGAACGGTACACTAGCTTGAATATGAAACTGTTCTGGATATTATAGGAAGATCACTAGGGCTGAATAAAATTCATCACACACAGATTCTGAATGAGAATAAACAAATTTAATGCACCAACACCAGTACAGCAAAAACAAATAAATGAAATAAAACCAAAAATAGTAGAAATGAAATTTAAAATAATAATAATAATAATAATAATAACTCAAAGGTAAAATAAATCAAATACGGAATCAATAAAATTAAGTCAAAATCAAAAATATAAACAATGGACTAATTAATGTCCAAAAACCACCAATTAAATGCTAATCAGCATCAATTAATACTTATCATAGTAGTTATGATGTATGATTACAATCAAATTTATTGACAAATAAAAACCAATCATATGGCAAAAAGCAAAGAAAATGAATCAAAAATGAAATCTGGTTAACACCAATTAGCATTAATTGCCAAAATCAAATTTATTAATTACGATGATAAGATATCATAAGAAGGTTAAGTTATTAAGAGATGATGGATCAAGAGGGTCCGGTCAACTGTAACAACCGTATGGATTAAGAAAAAGAAATCCATTTATACGGAATTAATCAATCATTAATCTGAGTAAACATAATAATCATTGAGTCTAATATCATCCAATTACATTTCAGATACATGGTATGTTCAAATATCAGAGACATCCATGGCCATTCCGAAGTATACATTATAGCCTAGCCATTGGCTTATTTAATTATTAATGGCGTTTAATTAACATTTACTAGAATCCCTCCGTTGAATAAAAGTTTACCCTCATATCAAATCTTAACCTTCATGGCATTAATTATGTATTTCTATCTGCGAACATGAATATGATTTATGCATCTTATTTACATACTCTTGTAAATTAATCATGGAAGCCTTTCCGTACGGAATCTTAATGTTCAATCCCGACGTTACTTTGGACGTCTTAGCTTTAAAACAAATTAGCTGAATCAATGAAGCCATTGAATTTACTTAGCCTTGAAACACCCTTACAAATTGTCACATATTACATTAACATATTAGCAATATGATAAGCCTGGCTTCGGCCCTTGCGTTCGACGTGATACATTCTCGAACCAAGCACTCGATGCCTTGTCAAATAATTCATGGATATATAATAAACAAACTAAGAAAAATGCCTTAAAAACAGACAAAAATAGCATCATAAAAAAAATGATGACTAATCATTTGCCTTTCAAACTTGGGTTGGATAAACATGAAAAACAATTAATAATTCCAACCAAACATTATTAAAGTAATCGTATCGTGTCAGAGTCACGTTAGGCAACGGTGAATGTATTTGAAGCCGCGACCCCTGAAAAAGATAGACATGGCACAGAAGAAATACCTTGTATCAGTGTTATGTTAAGCAACGGTGAATGTATTTGAAGCCGCGACCCCTGAAAAAGATAGACATGGCACAAACATGTTCTTAGCGGATTATTCAATAGGGTCAATATGTATTTAGGGGTATTCGCTACCTACACATTTCTTACCTTGAATGCCTTATCTCGCAGAACGAGGTTACAATAGAACAAAGCATGGTCCGTTCAACAATTATCGAGAAAAAGAAATCTCAAGATAATTTTGAACCAATATTAACTATAAAAAAAAAACTAATAATAATTATTTTCCAGGACCGAAAATAATTATTCATGAACACAGGACTCTAAGGTCACTGTCTAGCTAGTACCCATTTAAAAAGACTGATCGACCAGGTATGAATAAAAGGATTTCGAACACGGGACCGCAAGGTTATTGCCTATCTAGTACCCGTTTAAAAATAGCGTCTGGACCAGGCACAACAAAAGGATATCGAACCCGGGACTGTATGGTCAACAGACAAAACCGTCCCTTATATCAAAATGACCAGTAAAAGAAACGCTATCGATTGGAGGCATCAGGGTAGTGACCTAACATACCCTTACGTGAATATTAAACTTGGGACCAAACATAAGAAAAATTTAAATGAATCGCTGCGGCAAACACCCGAGTCCAGAGTGGACCCCTCCTTCTCTTTGTGGCAAGTGACAATGGACTGGCCTCGCCTGCTGGCTGACCTTGACCGTGAAAGGTAGAAATGCAAGTCTTCACCCCTTCCCCCGGGCTAATATTTGACTGTATTCTCACCAGCTGATCGGGCTGGATCTTAGTATTCTAAAAGTGGAGCGGGACGCTCTCATTTGGATATAGATTAATTATAGCATTATTTTATCTGCGCTTGATGGCCACTACCTTACACATACAATTCACTTATTATCATTGTAAACTTATCATACTAACTCTCATCTGTCATCTTCCCTCAGGTCTTATTACCTGGCATCATTATCTATTTTACCTTATTTCATCGTAGATTCCTCCTTACAACATCTTACCTGTATGGCCTTAAATATCACACGCGTTCAATAAAAACTGATATAACAATTAATGAGGCTGGGTCAGCCGTCACTTATATCATTGTAAACTTATCATACTAACTCTCATCTGTCATCTTCCCTCAGGTCTTATTACCTGGCATCATTATCTATTTTATCTTATTTCATCGTAGATTCCTCCTTACAACATCTTACCTGTATGGCCTTAAATATCACACGCGTTCAATAAAAACTAATATAACAATTAGTGAGGCTGGGTCAGCCGTCACTTATATCATTGTAAACTTATCATACTAACTCTCATCTGACATAATTCACGCCTTTGTAAACTGTCCTATAAACTTTACTCATTGCTACACCATAATACTGCATATCATCCATCACAATACACCATGGTCCTTTAAATATCGTCCCAAAAAAAAATCATCGGCTATTAATTCATCCGGTATGTAAATACATAAATTACTATCTCTGGTCAATTACACGAAATAATGAGATTTTGCCTGGAAAGGACATCTATCGAAATACCATGCTTCGTTCGTCCTATTCGGGGGAAAAACACAGGGGATATTTCTAACACACATTTATAAATAAAATAGGGAGTTCTACCATGTGTTTTATGTACGGATACGATTACCTAGCAACATCCATACGTTAAGTTAGGCACTTTTAATTCATTAAAATAATTATTCTGATCATTAATCCTTATGAGCGTACCCAGCTCCGTCAGATGCACAACTATGGTCGCCATTGACACAGTCATTGTACACACAAGATAAAACAAATCAAAAGAAAACAAATAACATGCTAACATTATGGCGATGAAATCCATGAATTATTTGACACTTTAAAATATAATCAAAAGGTACTTATCATATTGAAGACTTCCTTCATCATTTGCAAGAGTTGGACCAGAGGCCCGCAACAGTATAACTTAACACATGACCTCCATGGCCGGTTCGAATCCCATCACGATGATGTAGAACCACTCGATAATATCACTGCAACCCTCCATTATCACTAGGTCGCTATAAGCCAGCACCCTTTTAAAATGCACACACACACATATTTGATTAAATTTATGCACCACAAAAAAAAAAAGATTACACATTAGTGGGCTACACACTCATGGCGGACATACTTTTCTGTTATACATTTTCACTCGAATTATATATGATTTCACATCTTTCCTTTCTGTTATACACATTCACAACTTAGTATTCATTTTTAATATTATTTCGCATCAGCCGAACAATGGACTATGCGTCTCGTACATTAATGCCTGGCGTGGTGCTACATATGGCCCGCATCCACTAACGTTGGCTGAAAGATGAACAATGTTCCTGTCACAGACTTTACCCACATATATGACAAAATGGTTGCCAATTCACAGTTTTGCACATACGACACCAAATGCTCCCTTCACAATCATAGGCTACAGTAATCAGGTACCTTAATTTATACACAAAAATATGGCCTTGCTAATCATATGATTCACGACGGAACTCGATCATAGGCTAAGTTTATATCATCAGCGCTTGGGTAGAACTAATTTCTTGTTGAAGGACGCTATGTTCTCTCTCTCACACACTCGACGTTGTCAGATTTCCTTGCGCAGGGACTACTTTCATTCGATGAACACAGAGATATTTAATCCGTTACCGCATTCCCAAAATTCTTGATAATAATTAGATTCATCATGGGCGTTTCAGATCATTCCTGTAATGCCTTGATCTCTTGTAACTAACTGAAGCGTACTCTTTAAGGGCGGAGTCAGGCATCTACTGCGTGCTAACTTGAGATAGTTACTGCGTTTTGGCAAGATTCTCAGAATTCGCTGGGGTGCTCCTGCTCTGAAACTTGCAGGCAAGCGACTTGGAATGCACCTGCTCTGTCCATTGTGTGAAAACCATAAATTTCTCCCTGTCAGAACTGCCAAGCCATATACAGTATATGTGGTCTCACTACGGCAGAAAGATCCTAGTTATTTCTTATGATCATTACATAATGATGATTTCATTCTCATTAACATCATGACATTGCCCCATATAAGTACTCCAGTGACATAATGTGTCCATGGCCTAAGACATAGGCCAAGGGCACAATTATCAAACAAGTTCTCCTTCCACCCTCTCTCTTCTTCTCTCTAATTAATAAAATCCCTCCCTCTTTCTCTCTCCCTAACAAACACACTCTCTTTTTTCTCTCTCTCTCCTTCTCTCTCCCTAACAAACACACTCTCTTTCGCACTCTCTCTCTCTTCTTTTCTATCCATAACAAACGCATTCTCTTTTCCCCTTCTCTCTCGCCTTCTCTCTCATTAATAAACACACTATCTTTCCTCCTCTCTCTCGCTCTCCTTCTCTCTCCCTAACAATCACACTCTCTTTCTTACTCTCTCTTCTTTTATATCCATAACAAACACATTTTCTTTCCCCCTTCTGTCTCTCCTTCTCTCTCATTATTAAACAGACTATCTCTCCTCCTCTCTCTCCCTAACAAGAACACTCTCTTTCCACTCTCTCTCCTTATCACTAACCAACTCACTCTCCATCCTCCTCTCTCTCTTCCCACTCTCGCTTCTTCTCTCCCACTAATATACACACTCTCCTTCCCCCTCCCCCGCCACCCTTCTCTCACTCTCCATTCTCTCATTAACAAACACATTCCATTTTCCCATCTCTCTTCTTCTTCTTCTTCTCTCATTCGCAAACACACTCTCGCTCTCCTCTCCCTCTAAAAAAAAAAGGAACAAGTATACTCTTTAAGATCTTGACGCATTGCGACAAAGGAACAAATATGCAAAGGCAGTGTGCAATAAAACGTCTACCTTCTGTGGTCTCGAGGTAGGCTACGTATTGGGACTTCGTTATTTTTGGTTCCTGTAAAATTTAGTTTTTGATGTTAGCAACGTTATGGAGAGAACCTATGCAAATGACAGTTCTCTCAGACTTCAAAACTCATAAATCACCCTTCATTCGTTTTTATGAAATTCCTATTAACTTTATACCTATCACATTACCCCCATTACAGCCTTCTGTGTGGCGTAAGAAAATTGAAGGAATTGGGTCCTTTCAGTAAGTCCACAATGTAATAAGTGTAAATTAACGTTTTTGCTACTTCAAGTGATAGCATCTACTGAGAATCCATTTCCCCATAAATATGTGTGTGGCGACTCGGCTACAAGCCAAACGTAAGCTGGCCAGTCGGTCGACAGCGTTAGTGTCCAATACTGGTTTAGTCCCTGATGAAGTAGACTTTGACCAGATGTGAAAGCGCGATCTGTACTATAGTATATTGCTCCGATCATCTGAACGAGATACTTGAGGTATATTGAGGAACTTAATTATGAAATTAATCATTCTACCCGAAATTGATCTGTATTGATGTATAATAGTTAACAATTAATACACTGGTGTTCAAATTTATCAATATTATAATTGACAGTTGTTGTTTGAGTCTTCAGTCCTTTGACTGGTTTGAAGCAGCTGTCCATGACTCCCTGTCCTAAGCTAATCGTTTCATCTCTACATAGCTACCACACCCTACATCCGAGGCAATCTGTTTAACATATTCTAACCTTGGTCTACCCCTGATCTTGTCCTCGACCCTTCCTTCCATACCTAAGCTTGCTATTCCTGGGTGTCTTAGTATGTGTCCTACCAAACTATCTCCTCATTAGCAGTCGCCAGAAATATCTCTCCCACTCGTCTTAATACCTCTTCGTTTGTAACCCTATCTATCCATCTGATCTTCATCATTCTCCTGTAACACCACATTTCAAACGCTTCAATTCTCCTCTTTTCTGCTGCACCAATAGTCCAAGATCCACTTTGATAGAGTGCCACGCTCCATACAAACACCTTCAAAAATAACTTCCTAATACCTAAATCTATATTCGATGTCAACAGATTCCTTTTTTGTAGAAATGTTTTCCTTGCCTCAGCTGACCTACTTTTCATATCCTCTTTGCTTCGTCCATCACTGGTTATTTTGCTTCCTAAGTAACAGATGTCTCCTACTTCCTTTAGTTTTTTCACCTGCCAATTTGATGTCCATAGAGGTATCTGATTTATTTCGGCTGCATTCCAATTACATTTTTAAATTTTTATTTATTAACTAGCAGAAGTACCCGTTCTTCGAACGGTGTTCGGTGTTAACACCAGACATTATCAATTGAGCTACTGTTGCAGTGCTTAGTGGTTTGTCATTCCTTCATAAGTTTATCAGAATGAAGTTTGTTTTTTGGGAATATCACACACACTGTTAATTTAAGAGCCATAAAATGTGGTTTTCGGAGACCCTTTATAGACTCCCGAATTTTGTGTCTCACATTGAGAAGCGACAACATATGCTTTGGTCGTCATTCTAGGATTATTTTTATATTTCGGCTATTTTAGCATGTATTTTGAGAAGTTTTTCCCTATATCCACCCTTCTACTGTATGGAAAGTACGGTGAAGAGTTTTATAAATGATTGGTGTATTGACTCATGTTTACCATACCTAATTTTACGATGCACCAAGCATCCGAACACGAGTTATAGGCGTACATAAAGATACACAGAAAGACAGACAGACAATTCTATTGCCTTCAACATATCACCCAGATATCCAAATATGGGTATATCTACCATACAGAATCAAACAAAATCATCCTTACGATGAACCCGTATGTCGTAAAAAAAAGATTAGTGAAAATGTTCTCTCAAACTAAATTCACCTAACGTTTACTTCCTGACGTGAAATAGAATTGAAAGCCTTGTAGACGAAACGCAATACACATCACATAAAAACGGACCCTCTACGTTTTGTTAGGTCCCCATACACAGGAAGACCTCTTTCATAAATTATAAAGGCTTGTGGTGCATGAAAATTCAGGTTCTTCAGCCTCAAATGGCCCAAATTCCTAAAAGCCGCAAAAAATGCTGATTCAATTCAGGAATTTTTGAAAATATGGAGATATAATAGGCCTTCTGTACTGTCGCACGTGAAAATTGCATGAAAAATTCTAGGTTACCCCTTGACCCCCTTAATTGCATTGATGAATTATACAGTCTTCGTTGGTTCCGTGATAACCGTTAGCCATTTGCAAACTTTCACATTAATGTAATAAATGGAGTGACATTGCTTCTTACAGAAATAGATAGAAAGTTGGATGCCACCTCTTGAGATAATGTTGTCATGGTTACAGATTTGCATTCCTTCATTGTCTGTCTGTTAGGTAGTCAGCCCGAAGGCTGGTTGGATCCTCAAAAAGTACCGCCGTTACGTTATGTGAGTAGATACCCTCAAAAACCCAAGGCAGCACTATTTTGAGGCGTTCTAGGCAAGAAGAGGAGTGAGGTAGTTTGCCATTGCTTTCCTCACAGAGTCAGAACAGTAGTCACAGCATTCACAGGCACTGACTGTGCCCCGAATGCCATTACTAAACCCCACCCCTACCTCAGTAGCTTCCATATAATCACAGCCATGAGTGAGACTGAGACATCGGTGAAAAGCCACCTTTTACTCTAGCCTGTGCCAACTGACAAATGCAAAAGTACTGTATTCATCAAGAGTTGGCGAACAGGCCAAGTCCTTCATTAGTTTGTTAAATTAAATTAAATCAGTTTTCTGGGAATATTTCAGAAACTGTTGGTTTTAGAGCCTTATAATGTAGTTTTCGAGGACCCTTTAGGGCCCCCGAGTTTTGTTTCTGGCACCGAGGGGCTTTGTCTCGTCGTTGTACGCCATAATATAATACTACTACTACTACTAATATAATATAGGGATAGGAATATAATAGACCTGCCGTACCACACACGCAGGTGTAAAACACGTGAAACAAGTAGTTCCGTGAAGAACTATACAGCCTATTTTCATATATCCTACTCATGTTAATTGCCACTATCAACATACAAAATTTCAGTTTAATTGCTGTAACAGATTCGTAGATATTGAGAACCGTCTGAATATTTCAGATTGTCGCCAGGTAGGATTTTTATTTTTGTACTATTACATTAATATTATTGTGTACGTGTGGTATTCAAACTTCAATCGCATGATTAGAACACAATAAGTAAAAATGAGATTTTAAAATTACGCACAGCAGCCATCTTGTGATTATGCAAACAATTGAAATAAATTAGATGCCAGTGGATCAACATTTGTATGAGCATTTAACGTGCAACGTTTCACGGCACCCGGATAGTTATTTCGCGAGAAACGTCCATTTAAATATTTATACTTCGCGTCGCCGCCATATTGGATTTTGTGCTCACCAGGTTACTGAAGTCCTATAGGTGAACATATGTTCATAGTCTCTATGAACATTAAAAAAATCAGTTTGGTTGCTGTAAAAGATTCATAGGTATTGAGAACCGTCTAAATATTTCGGAAGCTCGCCATTTAGGATTGTTATATGTATAGGCCATCGAGTTATGTACCATTCAAGGACAATTATTTCCTAGGTTCATTATTCAATCTTTCACTTCGATCGCATGATTACGACACAAGAAATAAAAACTTAATTTTAAAATTTCGCACAGCCGCCATCTTGAGGTTATGTAAACAATTGAATTAAATTAGATGGCAGTGCATTACAATCTGCAAAATAATTTACTGTACCACATTTCACTGCGCTCAGAGAGTTATATCACGAGAAAAGTCTATTAAAATATTTCAAATTCGCTTGGTCGCCATGTTCGTTTTGTACTTTACAGGTTTATGAAATATGCATAGGTAAACTTGTATCAGTACCTTTTATCACCGTACGAAATTGCAGGGTGATATCTGTAATAGTTTCGGAGATATAGAATGTCAGTGAAATATTTCGCACAGCCGCAATTTTGAGGTTATGTAAACAATTGAACTAAATTAGACTCCAGTGCATTACAATGTGTATAAACATTTGCTGTACCAAGTTTCATTACGTTTGGATAGTTAAATCGCGAGAAAATTCTATTTAAAAGTCTCAACTTCGCTTGGCCGCCATGTTGGTTTTGTAGTCACCAGGTTTTTAAAAGTCTCATAGGTGAACTTCTAGTAGTGCCCTTTATCACCGTACACAATTTCAGGGCGATATCGGTAATAGTTTCGGAGATATTGTTTGCTAGTGAAATATATCGCACAGCTGCCATGTTGGATTGGTGAGACGTAACAAAATTTGAAGGGCACGGTCGAGGTCGCCGGGAATAGTGCTACAAACTTACCGAGTTTCATTGAAATCGCTCCAGCCGTTTAGATTTTATTAGGGACACACACACACACACCTCTCACACACACACACACACACACACACACGCGCGCACACACACACACGGACAAAAGGTGATCTCATAAGCCTATTTTTTCAAAATTGAAAATAGGCTAAAAATTCTAGAGTACCCCTTGACCCCTTAAGCGCATTATAAGTATTGATGAATTGTACAGCTTAATTTGGTTCCGTGATAACCTTCTAGCCGTTTGCAAACTTTCACAATAATGTAATTAATGGAAATGCATTGCGTCTTACAGCAATAGATGGACCTCTGAGAATCTGTTGCCATGGTTACCGGCTTGCATTCGTTCATTAGTTTTCTGGGAATAATTCAAAAACGGTTGGTTTTAGGGCCTTAAAATGTGGTTTTCGGAGACCCTTCAGGGCCCCCGAGTGGGGGCTGAGGGGCTGAAAATAAGCTCTGTCTCGTCCTTCTACTCCTATTTCAGCATGTATTTTAAGGAGGTAAGCTCCCTTTTATGGGAGGTACGGAGAAGAGTTACATCAATGATTAGTGTCGTGCCTCTGTACCAAATTTTACGTTGATACACCCAGCCGTTCTCAAGTTATAAGGGAACAAATTTGTCCACAAACAAACAAACAAACAGACAGACAAACCAAAAAATTATTTTCCCGCGCATCCATCATAAAACAGCCTGAAACGCGTAAATAACTCAAATGTCCGTAGAAATTCAGAAAAAACAGACAACTTTCATTTATATATACAGTATATGTAGAGATATACTGACTGCACCGCTCGGTGTTGACCGTGTTTTATTGCACAAATTTAGGTTTTACTCGCTAACTGTTGGAGATACACGAAACGTTATAAGGACATTTTGGATAGAAAATTAAATGTTAAAGCTCGTGCATGACATAAAAAGTTTGCTATTTTTTAGCGTTCTCTTTTTATTTGAAATGGAAATATGAAATTTTGAAACCAAAGGATGTAGTGACGTCTCAAATGTGGGTTTTACTCGCTAACCGTTGGAGATACACGAAAAGTGATAAGGACCTTTCGGATAGGAAATTAAATTTTGAAGCTCGTATGTGCCATCAGAAGTTTGCTATTTCTTAGCGTTCTCTTTTTATTTGACATGGAAATATGAAATTTTGAAACTAAAGGGTGTAGTGACGTCACTAAATTGGTCGCCATTTTTAAATAGTGCAAAATATTGAAATCAAAAGTATCCTATATGTAAACCTGGTACATCAGCTACTTCCATGAAAGATTTCATTTAAATCGGACCAGTGGTTCTTGCGTTATTGAGTAACACACAGACAGACAGACAGACAGAAAGACAGACACACACTATCTCATTTTTAGCCTACTTTCGATTTTTGCAAAAAATGAAAGTAGACTTATGAGATCAACACAGGGCGAAAAAAGTGTGTCTGTCTGTGTGTATGTGTGTGTGTGAGTCTGTGTGTGTGTGTGTCTGTGTGTGTGTGTGAGTGTGTGTACTCTGAATGTCTGTCCCCCCCTATCAATTCGAACACGGTGAATGGGAATTGAACGAAATTTGGTACAAAGGTAGCACTAGCAAAGGACACCTCAGTGTCAAGTTTTATATCGCCGCCATCTTGACGGAAACGCAATGGCGGCCACACAAATGTTCAAAGCTTAAATCAAATTACGACTAACCTAATCATCCGATCTCTACCAAATTTTGCAACAACATACCTTTATGGAGGGAGCATCCTTTGACCACACTAATAAGTCATCAGCGTAATAGTTTGCGGATGGCGGCCATCTTTGTGTGAAAATCGATTCCCCCTATTAATTCGAACACGGTGCAACCGAATGGAACGAAATTTGGTACAGAGGTAGTACTAACAATAGGCACCTCAGTGCCATGTTTTATATCGCCGCCATCTTGACGGAAACGTAATGGCGGCCACACAAATGTTCAAAGCTTAAATCAAATTATGATTAACCTAATCATCCGATCTCTACCAAATTTTGCAACAACATACCTTTATAGAGGAAGCATCCTTTGACCAAATAACTAGGTCATTAGCCTAATAGTTTGCGGATGGCGGCCATCTTTGTGTGAAAATCAATTCCCCCTATTAATTCAAACACGGTGAAACCAAATGGAACGAAATTTGGTACAGAGGTAACACTAGCAAAGGGCACCTCAGTGTCATGTTTTATATCGCCGCCATCTTGACAGAAACGTAATGGCGGCCACACGAATGTTCAAAGCTTAAATCAAATTACGATTAACCTAATCATCCGATCTCTACCAAATTTTGCAACTACATACCTTTATGGAGGGAGCATCCTTTGACCAATCTAATAGGTTATTAGCCTAATAGTTTGTGGGTGGCGGCCATCTTTATGTCAAAATTGATTCCCCCTATAAATTCGAACACGGTGGAACCGAATGGAACGAAATTTGGTACAGAGGTAGCACTAGCAAAGGGCACCTCAGTGTCATGTTTTATATCGCCACCATCTTGACTGAAACGTAATGGCGGCCACACGAATGTTCAAAGCTTAAATCAAATTACGATTAACCTAATCATCCGATCTCTACCAAATTTTGCAACTACATACCTTTATTGAGGGAGCATCCTTTGACCAATCTAATAGGTCATTCACCTAATAGTTTGCGGATGGCGGCCATCTTTGTGTCAAAATCGATTCTCCCTATTAATTCAAACACGGTGAAACCGAATGGAACGAAATTTGGTACAGAGATAGCACTAGCAAAGGGCATCTCAGTGTCATGATTTATATCGCCTCCATATTGACAGAAACGTAATGGCGGCCACACAAATGTTCAAAGCTTAAATCAAATTACGATTAGCCTAATCATCCGATCTCTAGCAAATTTAGCAACAACATACCTTTATGGAGGGAGCATCCTTTGACCAAACTAATAGGTCATCAGCCTAATATTTTGCGGATGGCGGCCATCTTTGTGTGAAAATCGATTCCCCTTATCAATTCGAACACGGTGAAACCGAATGGAACGAAATTTGGTACAGAGGTAGCACTAGCAAAGGGCACCTCATATTCATGTTTAATATCCCTATAGCACGTTGTATTTCAACAAGCTACTACAACCAACATTCAATCATACTCCTTGAAAAGGACAAAGAGTTATAACAATACCCATGCATTTAGGAGAAAGTAGGCTATATGTTCTTTACTGAACATCTTGTTATTTTCAATTATATTTTAATATAATATATTTTATGTTTACAACTGGGCTAACTTATGTGCCCAACTTCTAAGTATCAATGCCATGAGTAATACTAGACTAATAATAATAATAATAATATTAATAATAATAATAATAATAATAATTATAATAATAATAATAATAATAATAATAAAGATATTACAATAATTGTAAAACTAATAATTATAATAATAATGAAAATAATAATGAATTTGCGCCACAAATCATGCTACCCACTCGCGGCATAAGTGTTATTCCTAGCCACAAGATGAAACATGAAAGAAAAAATAGAAAGAACGTTAACAAAGAAACAAACGAATAAATAAAAATAGACTAAAAAAGTAAAAAGGAAGATACAACAAGAGGAAGGAACAATGAAAGAAATAAAGAAGCAAACAAACAAATTTAAAATAAAGAATAACAAAATGTAAATAATAAATGTATATATAAATATACGAGTATAATAAATCGACATCAACAGAATATCCCGTGTGAAAGAATTTAAATACTTAGGATTACTGAAAATTGTAATGAAATGAAGTCTAATGAATCATGAATTTATTCTAAAAATGGAGACTACTTTTCAGTTAACAAAATACTTGTAATAATAAGAGTCTCTACTGGAAATGCAAAATCTGACACCGACACCGACACTCTACAACAGTAATCGTACTCGAGGGTCTCTACGCTTCAACTCTCACTCTTAGACACAAAACATCTAAATGTCAATTGAATGTGAAATAACGTAAAATAATGAGAAAAAACTTTGGTTCGAGATTCAAAAATGGAGTGAAACTTACAAAATCAAATGCCAAACTGTATAAAATTATTTAAGTATCAATGCCATGAGTAATACTAGACTAATAATAATAATAATAATAATAATAATAATAGTAATAATAATAATAATAATAATAATAATAATAATAAAGATATTACAATAATTGTAAAACTAATATTTATAATAATAATGAAAATAATAATGAATTTGCGCCACAAATCATGCTACCCACTCGCGGCATAAGTGTTATTCCTAGCCACAAGATGAAACATGAAAGAAAAAATAGAAAGAACGTTAACAAAGAAACAAACGAATAAATAAAAATAGACTAAAAAAGTAAAAAGGAAGATACAACAAGAGGAAGGAACAATGAAAGAAATAAAGAAGCAAACAAACAAATTTAAAATAAAGAATAACAAAATGTAAATAATAAATTTATATATAAATATACGAGTATAATAAATCGACATCAACAGAATATCTCGTGTGAAAGAATTTAAATACTTAGGATTACTGAAAATTGTAAGGAAATGAAGTCTAATGAATCATGAATTTATTCTAAAAATGGAGACTACTTTTCAGTTAACAAAATACTTGCAATAATAAGAGTCTCTACTGGAAATGCAAAATCTGACACCGACACCGACACTCTACAACAGTAATCGTACTCGAGGGTCTCTACGCTTCAACTCTCACTCTTAGACACAAAACATCTAAATGTCAATTGAATGTGAAATAACGTAAAATAATGAGAAAAAACTTTGGTTCGAGATTCAAAAATGGAGTGAAACTTACAAAATCAAATGCCAAACTGTATAAAATTATTTACAAATTCACAGACACGATACATCTGCAACGAATCCAAATCATGTGGCACTTAGAAATAATGGGCCCAAACGAACTAATTAATAAAATACACACATACCTGAACAACGAAACAACTAGATTAAATTGGTACAAACAGACTGAGAAAGACCTGATAGAATTAGGATCACCAAATTTATTAGACCGAACTGAAATTAAGATACTTGCACTCACACGGGGTTTCGAGGACAAAGAGATAAGGTCTAACCACCATATGTGGCCCATGCAAAGGAAACAAATTCATCGTAGCGTATGAAGTGATACGGGTTTTAAAGAAAGGCTAACCAATGCGTATTCCAAGTGGTCCTAAGAGACCTATTCGTTACAAAGAAACAAAATCAATAAATAAATAGATACTGAACCCGAGGAGGTTATGCTGACTGGAATTGAACGTGGTTCTCAGAGACTGTGATCTCAGTATGAAGGTTCCACCAGGGAACGAACCAGAGATCGGTAGGAGGCAGTTTCATGGTAAAAACCCCTCGAAAGAAGTGTATATTTAATCACTGGTGTGATTTTTGGTGCAATGACATTATTTATTAAAATAATGCAGGTAATAATGAGCAGATTACAGCATTATTAGACTACTTGGTGTAGGCTATACGAGGCTTGAAGCACGGAGAGGACAGAGTTGACATTTTACAAATTAGCCCAGAATTGTGGGTGGGGCCCAGTGGAGCCATGTCCATCTCTGTGACCCCATTCTGTCGTCTGGAGCAGGGTGGAGGCCTGAATAATGACCCAGTTATTCCCCGACGGAGAATAGATTTGAGGAGTGGGAGGAGAGATGCCCAGGAAAATCATTGATTACTCGTGATTGGAGCAACGAATTGAGATGAGAGTTGCTCACAGATGAATCTTTTGGCAGGAGGCTAATTTTAGAGCCTTTTGCCTGCGAAATTGTGGCATATTTAACGAAGTGCGGAAGGACTGTAAAACTACCATTGTGCGCGGATAGATTTGAGAATGTTGCCGGGGAATACCCGTAAGATAGCGTCCCACACTATGGAGAAAGGAATTAATATTAATTAATTGGACGAGCGATTCCTTTGCACGCAGATAGTTTTGGAATCTGTGAAGAAAGAGGAACCCAATGATCATGGTTTGGAGACCAGATTCACGCTGTGAGAGGAGCCAAGATTACGCGGGAAGATTTCGCCCTACTTTCAGTGAGAATCTGATATAAGGGAGTAGACCCTTGGAGGAGCGCTCTGTCTCAACGCAGTCTCTCTCAGTTGAAGCTCAGTCTACGCGCAGTTCACGTGCAGTTTGCACCCAGTTACAGCCCAAGTTGCAGTCTTACGCAGTCTTCACGACGTTAGAAGTTACCCAGTGGTAGCACAGTTGCAGTAAGTTGCAGTCAATATGCAGCAGTACGAGACAGTATGTAAGCAGTATACAGCAGTCTTCAAGTAAGGTACGAGCAGTCTTCAAGTGAATCTTCAGTCAGGTACAGCCACTTTGAAGCAAGTTCGTCAAGGCAGAACGCATGGCGGTTCTAATCATAATAGACGCCGAACAAAGACTGGTACATGTAAATGAAGCATTTTATAAGCTTGTATGAATAATAGTCGTGCTATAGGCATAATCAGCAGTACGAACTATGCCGTGTTCAGTTACGAAGCACCGTGTAGGCTAATGGCAGAACTATTGTAAATAATTATTTGTGTAAAGTATTGGACTGTGTTAAGCGCAATGTGTATAGTATTGACTGATCGTATATGTGTAAATACGATGGTATGCGCTAAATGAAACTCTATGACGTGTTTGGTAATGTCATGAGAGTACCAGATGATAAAACTCAGGACGGGAGCTAGCATATTTATGCAACGCAGGTCGCTTACTGTAGGAGTAAGAATAATAAAACTGTTGGTGAATTCCGAAAGCAGGTAAACCAGACTTTCAATCAGGAGTTGATAGGGGCACGGGAGATACCGTCGACGCCTGCAATTTCGATCTTTGCTAGGAAATTTAAGCATTGAAAAGTGTATAAAGTGACGTGTGTTAAGTGTACAACATATGTAAAATATCATTTAAAGTAGTGATTAGATAAGTGTTTCATATGTGTGGGAGCAATAGCTTCCTGAGAGTTATGCAACGTGTCGTTTTGTTGATGAAAATTATGTGTTATAAAATGTGTGCATTCAAGATGAATATGTCGCGTTAAACCTGCTAATGGCGGGCGACATGGAGAAATATGATTGGTTGGAGCCACCATAGACGCCTATAGAAATGTAAGTACCCCACAAGTTATGATTATGTAGAAATATGGGCCACTGCATGTTGTGAATTCCGTAAAGATGCCAGTAAAAATCAGTTTAGGAGGCAGATCCTCCATGTTTAATCATTATTGTGTTGATTTTTATAGAGTTGAGATGTTAATTTGCATCATTAAGTGGAGTAATTATTCCCACTATGAATTAAGAATGGCAATCAGTTATGTAAATGTGACGAACGCGATTGTTCGGATTTTAAGACGTTTAGCTATGTCGGATTTTTGGTAAAGTTATGTGAGAATAATAATAAAGAATAATTTTTGGTCATTTATGTCAGTGAGATTAATAAGAATAATAAAGAATGATTTTGGTTAAGTTATGTCAGTGAGATTAATAAGAATAATAAAGTAATGATTTTGGTCATTTATGTCAGTGAGATTAATGGTAATAATAATAATGAATATTAAAAGTATGAATGAACACATCAGGAAACAAATAAATGTTGTAAGCAAGAGATTTACGCTAATTGCAAGACTTATCAATCTAAGCAGTAAGATGATACAGTAAGATTACGTTACAGTAATTAAGGAAAGAAGTTTTATATCAGAATATTGCATATATTCAGTAATGATGCCAGGCATGAAAGAGCTTTTAGTGTATTGAATTTGCAGCTTATATGAGAAGCTTATAGAGTAAATTGTTAGATTTCTCTTAATAATATAGGTCGGAGGTCGTAGCATTGAGTAGGGGCCAGATGGTCTATTCTACGTATGAAATCTCCTATGTCATGGGCATAAGTGGAGATATAATTTTATGCCAGAGTTGTAGTGTGTACCCTAGCTCTGAGGAAGGATATGAAAGTGTTCCGGGTTGGGATCCTGTGATAGAGACGAGGAGAACGAGGACACCTCGAAACTCTATGGTCTCCCGAGAACTTATTTGATGAGTTATTCCGCTTGTGGTAGCGAAACTCATGGCGACAGCTGCAGTGAGCGCCTATTTTACTTGAGACATCGGTCACCCGTCAGACTAATGCATTACGAACCCCGAACCTTCATGTTGAATGGACCCGTGTGAGGCCAGTAATTCATAATAGTCAATTAAGATCCTTTGGGATATGTGTGTCGGTCAGACGACAGTATTTGTCTTGTAAATCTTTACTGCTTAGAAAGGAAAGCATTCAAAACCTTTAAGGAGGGTCGAGGTAATTGGTGGAACACCCATCCCACTTTCTATTGTGTGCTGACTCCTCTAGCCGAGGGTCTGCAGTCTAAACTCGAACCGTCAAGGCGAGTTGAAAGGAAAAGATTTTAGACCCTGGTAAATGACATATAATGAAAGATTGTTATGTTGAGTAATGTAGCCATGTGGTTTAGGAACACATGGATAATTATAGATTATCCTGATGGTTCATTATTTTAGCTATCTGACGAATAGTTAGATGATGTATTTGTACTGTCACTGAAACCAAGTTTTGAAGTTAGTTACCAGATGCCAATCGCCACGAGAGCAAGGTAATCTATTATACCATCCGACACAAGCTATAACGTAACGTTTTATCTAGGAATCACATACAGCATGCAGTGGAACCATATAAATAGAGGAAGTGGAGGGGTAGCTTACATAATTATGGAGTTGCACGTTGATTGCGGTGCAACGTCCGAATAGGTAAATGCATGCAAGCATTTGTTTGGTGAGAAGAGAAAAATCAAAACACGCACGGCACACATAATTGTTAAAACCAAGAGGTTTAAGGAATAATTAATTTGTGATATTAAAGAAGTCACATTGTATGACGGTTATGTTAATGTACAGTTTGTATTGAAGTCGTAGGTGCATCAGCGCACTAATATATCTTTATGAAGTTCACATAAGGGTACAGCTTTATGGTTTAATATGACTTTATTATGATTTCATTTTTGTTTGTTTGTGGATTGTGGAAGTAAACTTTTGTTTGCTTTGTTTTTTTTATGGTTTTGGGATTGTTTTTGTGTTTGAAGCCATGATTTTTAGCCTAATTTCGATTTTTGCAAAAAATGAAAATAGACTTATGAGATCAACACAGGGCGAAAAAAGTGTGTCTGTCTGTGTGTGTGTATGTGTGTGTGTGAGTCTGTGTGTGTGTGTCTGTGTGTGTGTGTGTGTGTGTGTGTGTGTGAGTGTGTGTACTCTGAATGTCTGTCCCCCCCTATCAATTCGAACACGGTGAATGGGAATTGAACGAAATTTGGTACAAAGGTAGCACTAGCAAAGGACACCTCAGTGTCAAGTTTTATATCGCCGCCATCTTGACGGAAACGCAATGGCGGCCACACAAATGTTCAAAGCTTAAATCAAATTACGACTAACCTAATCATCCGATCTCTACCAAATTTTGCAACAACATACCTTTATGGAGGGAGCATCCTTTGACCACACTAATAAGTCATCAGTGTAATAGTTTGCGGATGGCGGCCATCTTTGTGTGAAAATCGATTCCCCCTATTAATTCGAACAAGGTGCAACCGAATGGAACGAAATTTGGTACAGAGGTAGTACTAACAATAGGCACCTCAGTGTCATGTTTTATATCGCCGCCATCTTGACGGAAACGTAATGGCGGCCACACAAATGTTCAAAGCTTAAATCAAATTATGATTAACCTAATCATCCGATCTCTACCAAATTTTGCAACAACATACCTTTATAGGGGAAGCATCCTTTGACCAAATAACTAGGTCATTAGCCTAATAGTTTGCGGATGGCGGCCATCTTTGTGTGAAAATCAATTCCCCCTATTAATTCAAACACGGTGAAACCAAATGGAACGAAATTTGGTACAGAGGTAACACTAGCAAAGGGCACCTCAGTGTCATGTTTTATATCGCCGCCATCTTGACAGAAACGTAATGGCGGCCACACGAATGTTCAAAGCTTAAATCAAATTACGATTAACTTAATCATCCGATCTCTACCAAATTTTGCAACTACATACCTTTATGGAGGGAGCATCCTTTGACCAATCTAATAGGTTATTAGCCTAATAGTTTGCGGGTGGCGGCCATCTTTATGTCAAAATTGATTCCCCCTATTAATTCGAACACGGTGGAACCGAATTGAACGAAATTTGGTACAGAGGTAGCACTAGCAAAGGGCACCTCAGTGTCATGTTTTATATCGCCACCATCTTGACTGAAACGTAATGGCGGCCACACGAATGTTCAAAGCTTAAATCAAATTACGATTAACCTAATCATCCGATCTCTACCAAATTTTGCAACTACATACCTTTATAGAGGGAGCATCCTTTGACCAATCTAATAGGTCATTCACCTAATAGTTTGCGGATGGCGGCCATCTTTGTGTCAAAATCGATTCTCCCTATTAATTCAAACACGGTGAAACCGAATGGAACGAAATTTGGTACAGAGATAGCACTAGCAAAGGGCATCTCAGTGTCATGATTTATATCGCCGCCATATTGACAGAAACGTAATGGCGGCCACACAAATGTTCAAAGCTTAAATCAAATTACGATTAGCCTAATCATCCGATCTCTAGCAAATTTAGCAACAACATACCTTTATGGAGGGAGCATCCTTTGACCAAACTAATAGGTCATCAGCCTAATATTTTGCGGATGGCGGCCATCTTTGTGTGAAAATCGATTCCCCTTATCAATTCGAACACGGTGAAACCGAATGGAACGAAATTTGGTACAGAGGTAGCACTAGCAAAGGGCACCTCATATTCATGTATAATATCCCTATAGCACGTTGTATTTCAACAAGCTACTACAACCAACATTCAATCATACTCCTTGAAAAGGACAAAGAGTTATAACAATACCCATGCATTTAGGAGAAAGTAGGCTATATGTTCTTTACTGAACATCTTGTTATATATTAGTATGATTTATTAATTTTCATCATGAATTCTTTCCTCGAGACGGAGTCCATACCATTCAAAAACTCATTCAAATCCTCAGGCGTGTCGGCCAAGATGACTATGTCATCGGCAAATCACAGAGTTGAAATTATTTCTCCTTGAATCTTCACTCCCACATTAATTTTTTCTCCAATTTCCTCCATTGCTTGTTCAATATAAAGATTGAAAAGTATGGGTGATAAGTTGCAGCCTTGCCTTATACCTTTCTGAACACCAGCTTCTCTCTCATGTCCTTCAGCTCGAATGGCTGCTGTCTGGTTTCTGTATAGATTGTAGATCACCCTCCTGTCCCTGTACTTTATTCCAATCGTTTTCAAAATGTCAAACAATTTAGTCCAATCAACGTTATCAAAAGCCTTTTCTAAGTCTACAAATGCCATGAACGTTCTCTTATCTTTCTTTATTCTACCTTCCAAAATCAGCCTAAGACTTAGTACAGCTTCCCTTGTTCCTACATTTCTCCTGAAACCAAACTGGTCTTCACCCAACTCCGTTTCTATCTGGCTTTCCATCCTCTTGTAAATTACTGTAGACAGGATCTTTGAAGCATGAGTAATCAAGCTGATCTTCACATCTGTCAGCTCCCACTTTCTTCGGTATAGGGATGATAACTTTCTTCTTGAAATCAGAGGGTACCTCACCTGTCTCATAAATCCTACACACCAAGTGAAATAACCTGATCAGACCTTCATCTCCTATGCAGCGTAGCAACTCAATCGGTATATCATCTATGCCTGGTGCTTTGTTTCTGATTAAGTCTTTCAATGCTCTGTCAAATTCTGATCTCAATATTAAATCTCCTTTTGCATCCTCATCAATTTCCTCCTCCCTTTCCATTACATGATTCTCAATCTCCTTTCCCTTATACAAACACTCTATGTAAGCTTTCCATCCCTCAACCTTTTCTTCCCTATCTCTATCAGTTAGAGGCTTTCCATTTGTGTCCTTAATATTACAGCACTTAGTCTTCTTTTCCCCAAAAGTATTCTTAATCCTTCGATAAGCTGTGCCTACTTTTCCTAATTTCAGACAATTTTCTATACCTGCACATTTCTCATTCAACCATTCTTCTTTCGCTTCCTTGCATTTTTTGTTAACCTCATTTCTCAGACGTCTGTATTTTGCTTTCCCATTTTCATCTCTTACATTCTTGTGTTTCCGCCTTTCATCCATCAATTCTAGTACATCCTGAGTGATCCACGGTTTTCTACCTATTCTTTCTTTCCTATCTGTGTTTTCTTCTGCAGATTTTGTTATTTCATTCTTCAAAAATGCCCATTCGTCTGCAATTGAAGTTTGTTTAGGGGTTTTCATTATTCCTTCCTTTATACTCTTCTTGAATCTTTCGTTTACATCCTTCTCTTTCAGTCTGTCTGTTGCCCACCTTTTTGGATTTTGACTCTTCTTCAGTTTCTTCAACTTTAATCTGCATTTCATAACAACCAGATTGTGGTCAGATTTTATGTTTTACAATCCAAAATCTGGTTTCGAAACCTCTGCTTGACAATAATGAAGTCGATTTGGTAACGCCCTGTATCTCTTGGTCTCATCCATGTGTATATCCTTCTATTGTGGTTATTGAAGTTATTGACAGTTATTGTAAGATAAAGAACAACTACCCGCACATGTTTCAGAACACTTTGGTTCCTTGTTCAACGGGTTGCTTGAACAGTTTTGAAAGAAAAAACAACTACCGGTATTAAATTTATAATATAAAAAATAATGATAATATTATATCTAACTTTTCATTTTCTTAAATACATAAAAATTATTATGGGGGTTGAAGCCATTTTTCAGTGTTGCCTTAGTGAACAAAAGTTTGGTGCTTTTCAGTCAATCAACACGAATGTACCTAAAGTGTTGGGTTATACCCTAATCCTGAAAAATATTACGTGAGATTATTAAATACACTAGGATAACCAGTTTCGACCGTCAAGTGATCATCATCAGATCCATTACACTTAGGCTACAAATCTATGTCTGAAAATACAGGTGAGAATATTTACATTATGTATACTGTATGTTGCAGTATTGGTAATGCAACTTGTCGGTATTTGTTAGTTGTATTCTATATGATGTTTTAGTTAGTTAGTTAGTTAGTTATTGTTGTTTTATGGGGTGGAACTACGAGGTCATCTGCCCCATGATGTTTTAGTGAGATGCTGAAAGTTGTGATAGAACTCCGGAATTTGCCTGTTTTTGGAATGACTATGTGGTTGTTGTGAATGGTCAATTCTGAATGTAAAGTATTATACAGGCTACTTATCTGGTTAGGAGACTTGTGCAGTTCGGCAGCGCGCTGTTCCCCTCGGTGAATAGTAACTCGCGAGGGAACACCAGAGGTTTCAAATGAGTTTTTAAATGTTATGGACTCCGTCTTGAGGATGGAATTCATGATGAAAATCAATAAATGTAAAACAAAAATAGTGAAATGCAGCCCTTTGGACGTCAAATTGGCAGGTGAAAAGCTAAACGAAGTAGGAGACTTCTGCTAATTAGTAAGCAAAATAATTAACTTAGTGATGGACAAAGCAAAGAGGATATAAACAGTACGTTGCTTCAGGCAAGGAAAGCATTTCAAGAGAAAAGTAATCTACTTATATCAAATACAGATTTTGGTATTAGAAAGTCATTTTTGAAAGCCTTTGCCTGGAGCGTGGCGCTCTATGGAAGTGAAACTTAGACTTTTGGCGCAGCAGAAAAGAGGAGAATTGAAGCGTTTTAAATGTGATGTTACAGGAGATTGATGAAGATCACATGGGTATATAGAGTACAAAATGGGGAGGTATTAAGATGAGTGTGAAAAGATAGATGTTTCTGACGACTACAAATGAAGAGAAGAGATAGTGTGGATGTACTCATTCTAAGACATCCATGAATAGCAAGCTTAGTTATAGAAGTAAGTGTCGAGGACAAGATCTGTATGGGTCGACCAAGGTTAGAATATGTTTAACAGATTGCCTCGGATGTAAGGTGTGCTAGCTATGTACAGATCAAATGATTAGCTCAGAAAGGGAGGAATGGAGAGCTGAATCAAACCAGTCGACTGAAGACTCACACAACAACAACTTTTTGTACACTATCACCCAAATCATAACCTATATAGTTTCTTTTTTTGTCCCTTAAAGCAACAATCCCCAACATATACTGTATTTCGCAACAAAACGATTGACACTATTTTCTTTGATTTCTTCTCACGGTTCTCTGCTGATCAGTGGCGTAACAACGGGGGATGATTAGTGGGAAGGATTCCCCTCCCCCACCCCCACCTCCAAAGCCAAATAATTTTAAAAAACGTAACTTGATGATTTTTTTTAATTAAAAACAATTGTTGGATTGTTGACAAACAAATGGATTATGTACGTTTTTAATTTGAGAAGATTTATCTTTTGCGTAAATTATTTAGTGCTAGGCCTACAAAAACTGTTCATTTCAGAGCTTTAGAACGTAGAGAGGTGCAAATAGAACGTATCAAATGCTATCGATGAAAACGTTTAGGTTTGCTTTCATTGATTGTCTTATTTTTCCCCCCACACTAAGCAAAAAGCAAAAACAAACACATGACCAAAACAGAAGGCAAAAGGAAAATTCAAAAACAAAAGCAAACAATAAACCAAAAACAAAAAAACACAAAGCAAAAAGCAAAATCAAACCCAGAAAACAAATACAAAACTAAAACTCAAAAACAAAATGCAAAATTCAAAAACAAAAGAGAAAAAAACAAAATCACAAAGCAATATTAAAAAGAAAAAACAAAAACAAAAGCAGAAAACAAACACAAAATCAAAAAACAAAAAAGCAAAATTCAAATACAAAAGCAAAAGCAGAATAAAAACACAAAACCAACAACCATTAACACAAAGCAAAAAGATGACAGAAGAATACTGTCTGTTAGGTAGTCAGCCCGAGGGCTGGTTGGTTCCTCAAAAAGTACCGCCGTTAGGTTATGTGGGTAGATACCCACAAAAACCCAAGGCAGCGCTATATTGAGGCGTACTAGGCAAGACGAGGAATGAGGTAGTTTGTCATTGCTTTCCTCACTGAGTCAGAACAGCAGTACTAACCCTATGAGTAGAACCATTTTACAGCATCCACAGGCACTGACTGTGCCCTGAATGGCATTACTAAGCACCACCCAGACCTCAGTAGCTTCGATATAATCACAGCCATGAGTGAGACTGAGACATCGGTGAAAAGCCACATTTTACTCTAGCCTGTGCCAACAGACAAATACAAATGTACTGCATTCATCAAGAGTTGGCAAATAGGCCAAAGTAGAATATAACAAACACAAAACCAAAAACGCAATTAGTTCACATTTGACTCCGTTTTTCTGCCTCCAGAAGCAAATCCTAATTACGCCACTGCTCCTGATATTGCAGACAGAGCGCTAAGGACTATTATTTGTCCATTACGTTACCACCTTGTGCATTACAAGAAATGGTGTAATTTCAAATAAAAGTTGCTAATTATGCAAGTTTCTCAAGTTTTTGGGGAGGCTAATCCAACTTTATACATTAAGTCTTCAAGGTGAAAGCTGGCGATGAAAGCTGACGGAGAATAAATCTGAGAAGTTCTGCAGAAGAGCATATTTCTTCCCACCGTCAAGCATTATGTTTCTTTCAAGTCTTTAGTATCTGTAACTTACTTTACGCTCTGGCGACACAACAACGTTCATCTCTATTCTCCCAAGTTTAAAACAACGCTCAATAATTTTGAGTTTAAATTCAAGTAATGTACAGACGTCAGAAATGAAATAGGTCGCTTCATTCAGAGATGGCTAATATCACAAATAGTGCGTACAAAGATTTAAAGCTTTCGTTGCCGTTGTTAAGTCATGGGACGTGGGACAACTTGTTTGTCATTCCCGTATACATGGGTGTGAATGGTACTTCTCTGATAACCTGTGCTCTCCTGTAGTAGTGTGTGTGTATTTGTAATTCAGACTGGAATTGGGAAGGAGGCGGTTTTGATCCATCTCGTTTCGTAGTGGCTAGCATTCTTCGATGTCACCGTGGAGGCCCGGGTTCGATTCTCGGCTCTGACAAGAAATGTAGCCTAATTATGGTCTGAGGGATGGAACGGGCTACACTCAGTCTCGTGAGGCGAAACTGAGAAGAGGTGGGTTCGATTCCTATCTCAGCCTTCCTGGAAGTGGTTTTCCATGGTTTCCCTCTTCTACTCCAGGCAAATGCCAGGAAGATATATAACTTAAGTCCACGACTGCTTCCTATGCAAATCCTAGCTCGATTACAACTACACACATTAGTACAGGTATCACAGTGACACAGGTTATCAGACAACGTCTACACACACCCAAGTACACGGGCTACATTACTACGATGTCGCAATGCCCCTAAAGAATCAACAACAACAACAACAACAACAACAGGAAGGAGGCGGCTGTGAACGGAAGTTAGGAACCATCCTGGTATTCGTCTGGAGTAGAAGTAGGAAACCACGGAAGCCCACTTCTAGGATAGCTGGAATCGAACCCATCTTTCCGTAGTTTTGGCTCACGAAATTAAGTGTACCCCACTACAACTCTCAAACCAGATTCAACTCTCTTGGCAGAGCTGGGATTCGAACCCAGGACCATTGGCAACAGATTCGCATGTATAGTCTTGGGTATCATGATCAGTATACCCGTGTGCTTGGGTGTGGATAGAATCCATCCGAAAACCTTGGTTGTGCGTATTTGTAATTGTGGCTAGGTATGGAAAGGAGACTACCGTGGCTGTAGAGTTTAGAACCATCCCGGCATTTGCCTGGAGTAGAAGTAGAGAAACTACATAAACAACTTCTAGGATTGCTGAGGTGGGAATTGAACACCCCCCCCCCCCACCCCTCCCCCTCTTTTCAGTTTTACCGCACGGGGCTGAATGCACCTCGTTCCAACATTCTTATCTGAATTGAACTTCTGGCAGAGCCGGGAATCAATCCCGGACCAGGTGGGGCTGACAGTCAAGAATGCAAGCGACTACCCGTATCAAAATGAAAGGCCATGCGCGGATAAACAAAACGTTATCTCCATCAGCCCCGCATCCGCATGGCTGTTATCCGCATCCACCCCGCATCCGCACGACTGTTATCCGCATCCACACCGCATCCGCACGACTGTTATCCACATCCACACAGCATCCGCACGACTGTTATCTGCATCTGCCCTACATCCGCACGACTGTTATCCGCATCCGCCTCGCATCCGCACGACTGTTATCCACATCCACCCCGCATCCGCACGACTGTTATCTGCATCCGCCCTACAAACTATCCGCAAATTTACTCCAAACATTAACCGCAGCTTATCCGCTATCCGCATAGCCATGCAAACTATATCCGCATGGCGAAAACGTTTGGGGATATCCGCATCCAAGCAGGTCTTTAGCCATAGGGCCATGCTATCTTCAGACTCGAAAGACAGGTGGGTTCGAACCCATCCGTCGGCCATCCTTGAAATGGTTTTCCATGGTGCCGAATTCCAACTCCAGGCAAAATCCCCGCGCAGAACATTCTAATAGACTACGGCCACTTTCTTTCAATTCCTTGCCCAGGTTGGTTGGTTGATTGGTTGGTTCTTAAGTTTAGGGGCTGCGACAACGCGGTCATATAGCCCCATGCACTTTGGGTGTGTGTAGAATCTGTCTGATAACCGGTGTTAGTTGTGATGACTGTATTAGTGTGTGTTATCTATTTTTAGCCTACTTTTCACATTTTGCAAAAATTAGGAAAAAGTAGACTTATGAGATCGGGCAAATGTCTGTCTGTCTGTCTGTCTGTCTGTCTGTCTGTCATCTATGTCTGTCTGTCTGTCTGTCTGTCCGTCTGGCTGTCTGGCTGTGTGTGTGTCCCCCCCCCCCTATCAACTCCTAAACGGCTGCAGCAATCGAAACAAAATTTGGTAGGAGTAAAGATCTATACCTGAATATCTCACGCCCATATTTGAAAATGATGTCAGTGCTACCAACTGCTGAAAAATAGCAATTGAAATTTGAGCTCCATGTTGGATATCTTGGAAGGTATGAATAGGAGCTATTTCAAAATTGGCACACGTATAGATACTGTAATAATATTGCAGTTTAATTTCCAGGAGGCCATACATCGCAGTGTTGACAAAATGAATATACGCCTTCTGATAAGTCCAAATTTTAAATGCGTATAACTTCTACACTATCAATTGGATTTCAACCAAATTTCGTATGTGCTATGTGTACATAAACAGACATGACTGAACGTATTATTAAGATCCACCAGGGCTGCCAACTGTTAATAAATGCTCTCAATTTATTTTATCCAAATACCAATATATCAGAAAGTATGCCAGCCGACAGCTTTAAACTATGCACACGTATAGTACCTGACATTCTATATTAATTTGGAGAAACTTATATACGTCAGTGCTACCAACATGATTCTAGGCCTGCTGAGAGGTCCAACTTTAAAAAAATGTAACTTCTATACTATCATTTGGATTTCAACCAAATTTCGTGTGTGCTATGTGTACCATAACAGATATGAATATGCCGATTCTTAAGAGTAACCAGGGCTGCAAACTGTTAGTAAATACTGTCTCTATTTTTGTTACCCTAAATCAATATATCAGAAAGTATGCAAGCCAATAGCTCTAAACTTTGCACACGTATAGTACCTGGCATTCTAGATTAATTTGGAGTTACTAATATACGTCAGTGCTGCCAACATGATTCTAAGCCTGCTGATAGATACAATTTTATAAAGGCATGTAACTTCTATACTAACTAATGGATTTTATTCAAAATTGACACAACAATAGATCATATTGAACCCTTTATCCACAGGATGTATAAAGGATTCTAATAATTATTCATCATCTTTTGATACATTTCTACAGACAACTGATATGAGAGCCAGACGGTGTTGGGATATATTGAGAAATCAGTGGCCAAGAGGACACAATGGTTTAAGCTCCTGTGGTATTTTAGGAAGAAGCATATATATTCTTGGGACACAGGACAGGTGCAACTTTTAGCGCGAATGTTGGCGTGGGCACGCACAATATGGCTTGTTACTAGGAAGGTTGGCGCCAATATGAAAATCGAATGCTACAAGGTAATTGGTCTATCATCATGTGAACCACTCCCTACGGCAGAAATGTATGTAAAAACGCGCAAAGACATACAACAGTCTGGGCCAATAATATCAAGACGCCTTGTCTTAGCGGGAACTCGGCTTGGGAACGCGCACTGGTAAATTAACGCGGGAGTTATCTACAGATTAATTCCACGATCGATTCAAGCCGGCTACAGCATAATCGTAACCTCCACACTACTACGAACTCAATGATACCGATCGCATGCTAGTCTGATAGTTATTATGGAACATTTTTTAATATATCCCCTTCCACACCTACCCTAGTCAGTGTCATTTATAAGGATCCAAGATGCTTCGAGGATCATTACTAATTTTTGTACGTCTGAGAACGGAACATATCACTTATTTCTGTACGTCTGTGGACGTAAGATTCATACTCTGCATATTTTCATGTTTGTGAACATGGAACAGTGTCGTCAATTTATAAGTATAACTTCAGTGATTTATTTATAGTCCCAGCACTATCAGTAGGACCAGTTCATCGAAGTAATTCACCAAATAGACTGTCAAGGAATATAGTACTTGATAGGTGAATATAGTAGGAATTATATCGTGTGTGTATCTGACGAAAACTTTATTTAATTCAGCACGAGATGACGCCTAAGAACGAGGATGGATCTGGGAACAGGCAGGACATTTGCCTAAAGATGTCAATGACCAGATAAACATCTTAAAGGAGATGGCTGCAGACGTATTCTTGGAGCTGTTTAAAGGATTGAGTACCAAATAAATTTATTTATTTATTAAATCAGCTACGGTATTATGGGATACTTTTTGTAAATATTTGTTTGCTTGCTTGGTAATGTAGATTATTAGTTTTTATTTTACTGACACATTAAATATGGGACTAGCCGAGCGTTGCGTAATTTATATATTTTGTGATTGTATTTGGTTTAACTTTACGCGGGGACGCGCAGCCGATGCTCGCGTTCGCTTGCGTAAATCGCGGTCAAGCATTATTATTCGGAGATATGCCTTACAACAAAAATGGAACTGAATTAATTTTGAGATTAAAAATAGAATTTGGAGGGTAAAAGATTATTTGTGAGTAGAATTTTATGACGGATCAGGATTATTTTGATAGTTGCTTTCCAGCAGATTTGAACGGGATGGCACTTTGCACCCGAGTTTTTGTTGTGTAATTTTGTTAATGTGTCAATGGACGCAATATTGTTGATCTGTTTTGAGCCGACCCAGTGTGTGTGTATGAGAGTCAGTCGAAGCTATGGGTGCGTTATGTGATTCTTTATGATGTGCTAGCGAGAATATATCATGGCGATTATTCTGTCTTGCTCCACGTCAACCCAGTTCATGTCCTCGCGAGGCTGGACTTGTGGTATATATTTGTTTCTCGCCATCCAGGGGATGCGTGAGATATGTTGACGTTTTCCAGTGGGAAACCTGCGCTTAGCTTGCCAGACTGAGAGAGGTATTTGTGGCAGTGTTGACTCATACAAATAGGGGAGCGCTCAATCAGATAACGTGTCTTGTCATTAGAACAGGCTTGCTTCCTGTACTGCAATTTAAGATGTTGTTTAAATTCACAAAACCTGATCGGTTATAATGAGTATTGATTGATTAAAAGGGAGCTGTCCATAATTGTAAGGTAGCCACCGAAATTCGTGTTTGTCTGGCGTTTCATATAAATGTAAACATAGTTTTTCAGCCGTTAGGCTTGTATTTTGTTGTTGTTGGTTCAATTGTTGGTGTGTTTATTTTTGACGCGTTCTTGACCCGTGTCAAGTTAGGGTGCGCGAAGCTATGTTCCCAAGTTATGATGAGAGCTTTTTGGGCCTATTCCTGGCATGCTCTTTTTATTCCGTGTGCTCTGGCACCAGCTAGGATCTCAGGGAGATTCTTCATTCTGTTAATATTATTAGATCGTGCATGTGTCAGTATTAATTATGGTGTATTAATTAAGGGTGGGTCCCATAGCCGTAGTGCGATTTAAAAGATGCACTCCGTAAGCAACATGTCTGTTTCAGTTGTAAACGGACTCGCATCAGTACTCGATTTCTTATTAACGAACAGTACACCGCACATTATATAACTTCTTGACCAGAAAAAAAATGGACTTGTATCCATATGTTGTGACGAGTGAGTTCTTACCGCTCAAATGCTTATGTTATGATTTTATCATTTATGTGAAGCTGCATTCACATTGTCTTGTTGTGACGAGCGAGTTCATACCGCTCAGTGTTATTATTATTATTTATTAAGGGGGTGAAAGTCAGGGAGGATTTGTTTTTATTTGTTATTATTATTAGGCACATACCTTTCAGTCATTAAATTTCTTTTATTCTACTTGTTATTCATTTTATTTCTAGTATAGCCTCTGTCATGAACCTTTCTATTCATTAGAGCATGTTGTTTTAAGCGAACTTTGCTGTGTAACGCAGTCAGGACTGAACACGACCCCGTAGACCACTCTCGACGAAACCATGCTTTATTGAAGGGTGCAATATTATTTCAGATTATTTCTGCCCAATACATGTATGTCATTGTTGCCAACATGATTTTACGCGCGCTGTTTGATCCAATGTTTAACTGCATGTAACGTCCATGCTATCCATTGGACTTCAACCAAATTTTGTATTCTGTACCTTAAGGGATGGAACTAAGAATATATTCAGTCACCAGGGCTGCCAACTGTAGTTCTCTATTAGGCCAGGTATACAGTATTTCGAACTAATTAGAAATTTCGATATTACCAACTTAATTTCGTCATTATTCTAGATAGATCCATATAGATTAATCATTGGCATAGATCTTTAATTTTAAGAAAAGTAGGCTCTTTAGTTCGTCACGGAACTTCTTGTTTAATTCAAGTAAGGACTGCAGACTTTTGATTTTGTCATATAGTTCCTACTTTTGCTGCCAAACGCCACCGTCAACGACTACTAGTTCAGAACTTAGCTACCAGACGCCACCGCAGTCGGCTCTTGACAACGAACGTAGGAAACTAACATCGTTGTTTACATTCTTAACCTATACAATTTAGCTACACAGGTGTAATTAGTGGAAGGTTCTTTAACATGCCATAAATCTATGACATGGGACAGCCGGCTTTACTTCCCCTCCGAGGGAAGGCATACTGAGAGATTTTTAACGCTCTTAAAATCTGACGACTTCGGCCGGGTTTATTTTAGTAAGAGAATCACCATTTAGTCGGGAAACGAGTTAATGTACGGTACCCAATGTAATTGGGCTGGGAATAGCCTAACACTTAAAATCAACCCACCCTTAATACATACTAGCTCTGCCTCCCCATTATTTCGAGAAGCGTATATAAGTGTATAATAATTACACACTTATATACATTTATATACTCTTAGATGGCCTGTTTGCCATCTCTTGATGAATGCAGTACATTTGCATTTGTCTGTTGGCACAGCCTAGAGTAAAATGTGACTTTTCACCGATGTCTCAGTCTCACTCATGGCTGTGATTATATGGAAGCTACTGAGGTATGCCTAGTACGTCTCACTATAGCACTGCGTTGGTTTGTTGTGGGTATCTACCCACATAACCTAACGGCGGTACTTTTTGAGGATCGAACCAGCCTTCGGGCTGACTACCTTACAGACAGATACAATTATATACATTAACGTGCTGACCGACAGAAAGGCGTTATTTTAATAGACCTATATAATTATCATTATCATTATTACTAATATTACTATCACCGTTCGGTATCATCACCTTCATCAGTAGCGATCCCATGGAAGATAGGATCTGAAGATCATATAATCGAGCTGAATAATATGAATGTTAACTCCTTTAAATTCGAACTAATAAAAATCATCTCATTCTGCCCTCAAGTGTCAAGAATTCGTTCAATCTCCACTTACGGATTAAGTGCCCCACGCAGATCTTTTAAACGTCCCTGGCTTGAGTGGAATTTCATTTGATTTCATTTCATTTGATCGTACTGAAAAATACGCAGCATTAAAACAAAAGCTAATGCAGTCTTTGTCAACCATTCATACTTGTGATGAATCGTAAAAGGAATTAGTCTCCTATTGGATGAAAGCAATTTTAAACTGGTTCTACTGTTAGTGAGAGCAATTTCGTCTTAAATTTCTTCGTAATTACCCCCCAAGATTAGAAGTAAGATGAGCCCATTTTCATCCGAGAAAGTCTTTTGAGAGTTTAGCGTGGTAGTCGTTACAAAACACGTAATTGACAAATTGAAGCAATCTGTGCTTGCTCTTCTAGTGTTACGTAAAAGCGCTTTTATCTGGCTCACAGCAGAACTGTATTGATTGTTACGGTTCTAATGACGGCCATAAAAGAAGATACAACATCTAACACATGTCCATATTTCAAAATAGTTTCTGAGAATCGCTGTAGATGCAGCCTGGCGAAAGGAATACACGCACTCACTTTGTAATTTTTGAACGATTACCTCTCCAATTAATTAATTAATTTATTTATTTATTTATTTATTTGACTCTTCTCGTGAGGATAATGTCAGTAAGGCCACCTTTTTCATTCCTTGCAAATACACACACTAATACAACCATCTCCACAACACAGGCTATTACACAACCTTTTACACACACCCAGGTACCCGGGGGAAAATTACTACGATGTCCAAGCCCCTCAAAATGAAATGACAACCAATTGCAACACTTCGTTACTTGTGACCGTTTATCGTTGACTGTCCCTCTGTTTCACTGTCGGATGACACCCTGTATTTGTCATAGTCTCTAAATTTTAAGCGATCTTTCACTCTGTGTTTCACAGGCGGACGATGCTCAGTACTTCTCGCACCAGGAGATCAACAGCGAGGTGGTATCGGTGACGCTGGCCAAGTCTCTGGAGGAGCTAGTGGACAGTGAGAACCCCCACAACGTGCTCAAGTTCCGCCTCGTGTGCGACTACGATGACGGCGAAGACACGGTGAGTGCATTATGTGACACCTTCAAGCTGCTTTCTTTTCTTGTTTTAATAAACTCTCATAAGAATCCCTTTACCAATTGAAGAGCGTATTTCCAAAACAAGATGTTCAGTAAAGAACATATAGCCTACTTTCTCCTAAATGCATGGGTATTGTTATAACTCTTTGTCCTTTTCAAGGAGTATGATTGAATGTTGGTTGTAGTAGCTTGTTGAAATACAACGTGCTATGGGGATATTAAACATGAATATGAGGTGCCCTTTGCTAGTGCTACCTCTGTACCAAATTTCGTTCAATTCGGTTTCACCGTGTTTGAATTGATAGGGGGAATCGATTTGCACACATACTTGGCCACCATCTGCAAACTATTGGGCTGATGTTCTTGCAGTTTGGTCAGAATATGTTTCCCACATAAAGATATGGTGTTGCAAAATTTGGTAGAGACTAGATTATTAGGTTGGTCGTAATTACATTTTAGCTTTTAACATTTGGGTGGCCGCGATAACGTTTCCGTAAAGATAGCGGTGATATAAAACATGACACTGAGGTGCCCTTTGCTAGTGCTACCTCTGTACCAAATTTCGTTCATTCGGTTCCACCGTGTTCGAATTAATAGGGGGAATCAATTTTGACATAAAGATGGCCGCCATCCGCAAACTATTAGGCTAATGACCTATTAGATTGCTCAAAGGATGCTCCCTCCATAAAGGTATGTTGTTGCAAAATTTGGTAGAGATCGGATGATTAGGTTAATCATAATTTGATTTAAGCTTTGAACATTCGTGTGGCCGCCATTACGTTTCAGTCAAGATGGCGGCGATATAAAACATGACACTGAGGTGCCCTTTGCTAGTGCTACCTCTGTACCAAATTTCGTTCCATTCGGTTCCACCGTGTTCGAATTAATAGGCGGAATCAATTTTGACATAAAGATGGCCGCCATCCGCAAACTATTAAGCTGATGACCTATTAGATTGGTCAAAGGATGCTCCCTCCATAAAGGTATGTAGTTGCACAATTTGGTAGAGATCGGATGATTGGGTTAATCGTAATTTGATTTAAGCTTTGATCATTCGTGTGGCCGCCATTACGTTTCAGACAAGATGGCGGCGATATAAAACATGACACTGAGGTGCCCTTTGCTAGTGCTACCTCTGTACCAAATTTCGTTCCATTCGGTTCCACCGTGTTCGAATTAATAGGGGGAATCAATTTTGACATAAAGATGGCCGCCATCCGCAAACTATTTGGCTAATAACCTATTAGATTGGTCAAAGGATGCTCCCTCTATAAAGGTATGTTGTTGCAATGATTGGTAGAGATCGGATGGTTATGTTAGTCGTAATTTAACTTAAGCTTTGAACATTTGTGTGGCCGCCATTACGTTTCTGTCAATATGGCGGCGATATAAAACATGACACTGAGATGCCCTTTGCTAGTGCTACCTCTGTACCAAATTTCGTTCCATTCGGTTTCACCGTGTTTGAATTAATAGGGGGAATTGATTTTCACACAAAGATGGCCGCCATCCGCAAACTATTACGCTGATGACCTATTAGTTTGGTCAAAGGATGCTCCCCCCACAGAGGTATGTTGTTGCAAAATTTGGTAGAGATCGGATGATTAGGTTAGTCGTAATTTGATTTAAGCTTTGAACATTTGTGTGGCCGCCATTACGTTTCCGTCAAGATGGCGGTGATATGAAACATAACACTGAGGTGCCCTTTTTTAGTACTACCTCTGTACCAAATTTCGTTCCATTCGGTTGCACCGTGTTCGAATTAATAGGGGGAATCGATTTTCACACAAAGATGGCCGCCATCCGCAAACTATTACGCTGATGACCTATTGGTTTGGTCAAAGGATGCTCCCCCCATAAAGGTATGTTGTTGCAAAATTTGGTAGAGATCGAATGATTAGGTTAGTCGTAATTTGATTTAAGCTTTGAACATTTGTGTGGCCACCATTACGTTTCCGTCAAGATGGCGGCGATATAAAACATGACACTGAGGTGTCCTTTGCTAGTGCTACCTTTGTACCAAATTTCGTTCAATTCGCATTCACCGTGTTCGAATTGATAGGGGGGGACAGACATTCAGAGTACACACACTCACACACACACACACACACACACACAGACTCACACACACACATACACACACACACAGACTCACACACACACATACACACACACAGACAGACACACTTTTTTCGCCCTGTGTTGATCTCATAAGTCTACTTTCATTTTTTGCAAAAATCGAAAGTCCATGAAAATCCATGAAATGGAAAACTTCAGAAATCGCTCTTTTGTTTCATCGTATAATTAAATTCAGATATGATTATAATTATAATGTAATTTCGTTCATTATTTTTATGCACACCCTGACAATATTTTTTAAAAACCACATAGCAATGGAAATAGTGGTAATCGTCTCTTGTAAGTTGGAGTTAGGACATTTTGGAAATAAATCATATATTGAAGTGACATTTATGAACATTTAAATGGTTTAAACACAACAAACACAAACTGATGTTCTACATATTCTTCAAAGTTAGCCATGGCCTTTATTTATCACGTGATATCGCATGATGTCCAGAGAGCCATCGGATTGGTCAACATGGATATAGGACACATTGGAAATAGATAGGCTACACGTTGGAGCTACGTCACTTTGCAAATAAACTTAGTTTTTAGATCTCTGTTAATATGGGATGTACGACGTATTGCGACTTAAAACCTTTGCTATACGTTGAGAGAACCTATAAACTTGCTTATGAAAGGAAAAACTGAAAAACTATCAATTTTCGATTTTTGTCACTTTGGAAATAAGTTAAGCTCTTCAATTATGAGTGGTGTTGGTGGTTTCCGGGCACCAGAATAGGAAGAACGAACAATGGACACTTTAGTCAAATGAAAGAGTAGCTTAGTACTTATTTTATACATTACTGCTTACAGCTTCAAAATAATTCATCCATGGCTTTGAGACAAGCCTCCTATTGTTTGGGCAGGCGGCGAATGTCGTCCGCGAGGAATGATTTTGGTTGCTTTTGAACCAAACCATAATAATGTATCCTCTACACATCCACGTTTGAGTAAAATCGTTGTTCCTTTATGAATTTCTTCAATATCCCACTCAGAGTAAAGTCGCAGGATGCGACAAATCCGCCGTTTACTCCCGACAGTTGCTGAATATTCGGTACCAATTGGTAGCAGCTATCATAGACAAAATCTTTTTCGCCGTATACAGCAACCATTCTCCAATCTCCACTGGCTTGCAACCTTCTGACGTTAAAACTGCAATAGTGCTCATTGCTGTTGCTTGGACGGGTTCTGAATCGCACCAGCTATCTTGATGTAATTCCACGCGTCTATAAACAAAGCGCAATTACCCAACCACGGTGCATGAGCCACACGCTCACCTGCGCTTGCGCATGCGTGTTTCCAACATCTGGCAAGTTTCAATTCATCACATCTCTTATTGTATTGAGCTGAAACCTTAGTTGCTAAAAAAAGAAGTGCAAGCTCACCTGTTGTACTCTATCATTTGTACTGCTTAAACAAATTAAACTCCCCCATGGTGAGGATTGTTGCTCTTGCGGATATCACAATTATATGACCAAATATTTACATTCCTCAATTTAAAACAATGTGTTATACCTTTCGCCTTAGCTTTTGTGACTGAGAAGTACTGTAGGTCTTATCGATTGTCAGCCCTTAATAACTGTTGATGTTGATTAATTTAGGTGCTTTGCGACTTCGTGGTCTTGTAGATAGTAATGTATGTATCCTATTTGTAATTAGGACTAGGACTTGGGCAGGTGATGGCTGGGGATTTAATTTAGGTAATGTTTAAATAAAATGAAGCCTTTTTTCAGTTTGGCCAAAGTAATTTATTATTAGAAGTTTTTCAGTCGGTCAAAACGAGTGCACACAAATAAAATTCGGTGGGGAATTGCAATAAATTACTTGAATTATTTACCTAAAAAAAACTTCTCAGAAATGTGGGGGGGGGGGGGGGTGTAATTTGGATGACTAGTTTCGTTCGTAGCGCGAACTTCATCAGATATTGTTCACTTAGACTTAATTTAGGTTCAGTGGATATGAACTTATCACTTAGACTATGTATAACAGTATTTACAATTGTTAGGCTACAGAAGTTTTTAATTAAACTTTGTAACGAGTTGGAATTTTTAACCAATTATATTAATTTATTCCGTTAGTCTATTACACTTCTAAGGTGTTGTGTGTATTGTTAGTACTTATTACGTGTATAAGTGTGAAACCTTTAGCTCCCCATTTTGTGAGAAGTGTTTTATTAAGTGTATATATAATTTATGTAATTTCTTTCAGGCACTAGGAAATTAATTGTACTTCCACGTCCAATTTCATTTTGGGACAATCGTGTTGACCGACTGAAAAACTTCTAATAATAACTTAATTTAGGTACCAATCCTGCATTTGCCTGGAGTAAAAGTGGGGAAACCACGTAAAACCACTTCTAGGATGGCGGAGATAGGATTCGAACGTACCTCTTCTCAATTCTGCCGCACGAGGCTGAGTGTATCCCGTTTCTACTCACGGACGAGAATAGAATTCATTCGCAGAGTCGAAAATCGAACCTGGATCTCCGCGTGGCAGCCAAGAAAGCTAGTCACCACACCACGAGAGTGACCTAATCTTTAACAAGGGCAGCAATCTTAAATGGAAATTTCTCTGACTGAAACTATGCTTCATTAATTGTATAGCCTATGTTAAGAAAGTACCGTAGGCCTATTATCAATGTCGGAAAACTATAAAGCCTCTCTTATGTCAACTAGAGGTCTCTTTTTGTCACCACATACCACTTGCCAACCAGCCCAAATCGGTGATTGGTGAGAATTTCAAGAGTATAATAATAATAATAATAATAATAATAATAATAATAATAATAATAATAATAATAACAATAATAATCAGATGATGTTTTGAACGTTTTGCGGGAAAATCTTTTTTTAAATATATTTTAACGCTTTGCTGAACAAAGTCATGCCCTAGTGTAATGACTGAAAATAATATATTTTTCGCTCTCCATAAAGCTGTGAATAGGATTTCTGTATCCATCCCCTTAGAAGCCGCACTCTGATGTGTGTACGCAGTCTACGCACGAGGAAGCTTGCAGGCCTACAAAGTCTGTGTATGGCGGCGCTATAAGTAAGAAAGTAAATGCGGAGCGAAGAAGAAGAACGTCTAAGAGGAGCAGCAGACAGACGAAACATTTCATGCCTGATTCAAAAGGTAATCACTCGGCTCTGATGCAGGCTTTTGGAGTGAAGTAATTTTGGTTCCATTCTCCGAATGTCATCATTTAACATCTTCTTCCTACGCAAAAATCTACGTATATCAGGAGGCGTCTGAAGATGCTTGGCATTCTACTTAAGCTTGATTGAACTTTTCTGCATTGCATACACTCTCTTGAGTGTTGAAGTGACGCAATGCTCATGAACTTGAATTTTAACGTTCATTGATTTGTTCATCCAGTCATCTTGTTTCATATAACTTCTCAGTTGGACCTCTGTTCTGGTCTAGCGTTTGCTTCTTCAACGCGAGGACATACTGTAGGGCGTCATATAGGAGCTCAATAGCAGGGGCGTATTCTTAGGGCTACCGCCGTTAGCCCAAGAAACTTACATTAAAAATAAATAGCACTTTATTACAATTTCAACAAAACATTCAAACAATCGTGACTTTCATGCACATTCTTCTTTATCGAAAGAAATAATGGTTAGTGGGTAGTCAACGCGGCAACGCAGTAGAAACCGACCAAGAAAGCGGCAGCCTTACGCCGCTCTCCCCATCTCTTCGCACCCACCCTTGTTCCGTACAGGCACATCGCTCATAGCGAGCGAGTTGTCGCTACAGCCAGCGGTTTCTTTGAAGTTAAAAGCATTTAAAGCAACAAATAGCCTACAATAAATATACATTATCGCACGCATAGATGTGAATATGTTTTAGAAGTTGTAGTATTTTCGATGTGTGATTTATTTAAGTGTGTGTTTACTGAAGAATCTTTGTGTGGTGTTTTGTTTTAACTGTGCCAGTTGTGACTTTGTAAGAAGATTAAGGAACAAACTCATGCGGGAGCTTTAAATGCCAATGACTGTATAATAGAGAGTGTGTTAGAAGTTCCTTTCAGCCGTCGTCCATACAGTGAGAAAGTTCATATTATACATGTGACAAGGCCTACACCTGAACTGCAATTGTGTGCCAATGTATACACGTCATTTCACATCATCTACATATGCTAGGTGGAATAGGTTATCTGGCAGTTCTAAACTGTCTAAATTGTATTGCTGGCCGTGTTTGTTATTTAGTCGTGAAGTTAATGTATGGTCAAAGGAAGGGTTTTCAAATATGAACTCTTTTCGCTCGCAGTTCAAAAGCATGTTTTGTGTAATATTAATCTCAGTGGTAGCCCAAATCTATGGTACTCGTTTTCGGAATCGTTCACTCAATTCCCTAGAATTTGGAAAGCGTGGGTTTGAGAATTCACATACTTAAGAGATGATTAAGGGATTCACACATCTTGACCTCCCACTCCTTGTCGCCCCGGCCTGTGCAAGGTTAACTTTTGGCCTCTAAATGCGTAATTTATGTAGGCTACATTTACATTATTAATTTTTTATCCTTTCATAATATTAGGATCATATTTTTATTTAACCTCGGGCTTCTAAAATTTCCTTGTCATTGCTCCAAATTAGCTTTAATACGGCATTTCATTAAAGTAGCTACTTGCCACGGTGGGCGAGTGGTTATAGTGTCGGACTACCAACCCCAAGATTGCAGGTTCGCTCCTGTCCATGATAAGTGATTTTTGTAAGGCGACAAAAATCACGACACTCATGTCATACGTTGTTGGCATGTTAAAGAACCCATTTGAATTCAGTAGGCCGTGTTCAATGGCAAAATTAATCTCGGGATTTTCCACCAACACAAAGTTCCTCCATTCTCTACTTGAAAGCGCTGTAGTGTCAAGGAGTTTAGATATCTAACCTCCTTGACTTTCATAGCGTTCAAAGGAAGGACGAAATTCGACATGCAAGCTACCCTCTGGGTGTCAATTAACAAAGCTTGCACCAGGCACCCGAGGCCATACGATATTATTATTATTATTATTATTATTATTATTATTATTATTATTATTATATTAAAGTAGCTTGCCATGGAGGGAGAGTGGTTATCGTGTCGGACTACCAACTCCAAGATTGTAGGTTCGCTCTTGGCCGTAGCAAGTGATTTTTCAAAGGCGACAAAAATCACGGCACGTATGTCATACGTTGTTGGCATGTTAAAGAACCCATTTGAATTCAGTAGGCCGTGTTCATAATGGCAAATTTAATCTCGGGATTTTCCGCCAACACAATGTTCCTCATTTCTCAACTAGAAAGCGCTATAGTGCCAAGGAGCTTAGATATCTAACCTCCTTGACTTTCATAGCGCTCCAAAGAACGACAAAATTCGACATGCAAGCTGCCCTCTGGGCGTAAATAATAAAGCTTGCACTCGAGGCCATACGATATTATTATTATTATTATTATTATTATTATTATTATTATTATTAAAATCACGTGCTTACATCCGAAAGATGGCTTCTCCTATTGCATGCTTACTAAGAAGTGATGTATCCCCAGCCCCCACGTCGCGGAACGTAATCTGTGATCGTTTGTTATTGTAAGCCGATAGCGCGTCCGCCTCTCGTCTTGAATGCACCTTTCCAGCATAGACCCTGGCCAGCTCTAATGGATTGGAACATTCACTTTCGCTGTATACTGTATTTAATTACAGATGCACCTATTTATCCAGCCTAGATCAATAGGGTTCAATATATAAATCTCAATCACATGTAATTTATTTCAGGTTATAGTTCACATATTCCAGTAATTGAGAATCGCAGAGGAACTTCTGCTGACATCCTATAGAATATAACAAAGGAGAAACTGTACCGCCTAGTCAATACATTTATTTACAACTAGTTATAAACTTGCTATTATATGGTACATGTTTCGGGGCCTCTAGTACTGGTCCCTTCTTCAGCCATAAATTAAGTTGCAAAATCCAGCATAATTAAATATATCATAATAAAAAATACATAAAATGATGAGTGAATGAATGAAATGAGGCGAAAAAGAACATATTACTCATGAGAAGTAATGTGAGTGCACATCAGTAAAAATTAACACCATTGGTATTGCTAGGTTCTTGAAAATACACTTATATAGCACTGTTCTAATGTTTGTGCATGTGGAAATCACTTCACTTGGGATTTATAGCCTGTTGTTTACAATGCTGTTGACTGAAACTTGCTGTTCAAGCTGGGGCTTCTGAGCTTATAGTCTTGCATTAGAGGGAAAACATCGAATGTCATGTAATGAAATACATCATCATGGTGAGGAGACGTAAGGGACCAGTACTAGAGGCCCCGAAACATGTACCATATAATAACAAGTTTATAACTTGTTGTAAATAAATGTATTGACTAGGCGGAACAGTTTCTCCTTTGTTATATAGTGAATCTGTCAATACGGAAAATGAACTTCTTTCAGAGCACAATCCTATAGAATAGCACGAACTTGTGAGTGTCACTGTGGTATTCTGCTGTAATGCTATTTTATACTCTTGTTGATATAATATTCTAAAACTATTTACACTATGAATCATTGTATTGAACTTTTTGTAGACAAATAGTTTTTTGATGAACATTTGAATAGGATAGCTCAATGATAAACATTGTGATACATTGCTGTATATATTTAACGGGAATGACTGCAAGCTTATTTTTCTATTATGCTGTTGTTCAAATAGAATTGCATTGGCAGGTAATGTTTATGATGGACAAACGTGTTATTAAATTCACTATTTTTTGCCATTTGTTTCAGATATCGTCATATCTTTCTGTGACGGTTTACGTGGAAGATGTCAACGATCACGCCCCTAAGTTTATTGGTGCTCCATACCACGTGACTGTGGACGAACTTACACCCACAGGTGAGTCTCACCATTTATTGGTTTCAAGATGATTTGAATCTACAGTATTATGTTTATCGTGAAGCCTATTGAGTATTCCGTTGTTGTTGTTGTTGTTTCATTTGAGGTACTTGGACAACGTGGTTATTTCCCCCCGTGTACTTGGGTGTGTGTAGAATTTGTCTGAAAACCTATGTCATTGTGGTATATGTATTGGTTAAAGTAAGCTTGTAGTTAAACGTGACCGTAAATCTTGAGATCATGAGCCATGGGACCTCCTTTTTACGTGGAATCCGAACCACAGGACATGGCATTTCACTTCGAAAATCTCACATGCATTGACCGAGAATCGAACCCGGTGCACCTTTGTGAGAGGCCAACAGCTTGACCACTGCGCCACCACGTCCTGTCTGTAGTAGTGTGTGTATATCTAATTCATGTGAGGATTGGGAAAGAGTTGGCCGTGGCCTTAAGTTAGAAACCATCCCGGCAGTTGGCAGGAGTAGAAATGGAAAACCACGGATAACCACTTCGAAGGTGGCTAAGGTGGGAATAGAACCCTCCTCTTCTCAGTTGTGCCTCACGAGGCTGAGTGTGCCCCGTTCCAGACCTCAGAAAATAATATTCTTTTATTGGCTGAGCCGGGAATCGAACCCGGACTTCCGGGGAGACAGATTGAGTATTCCACAACTTTCTCTGGCACATCAAGATTATTGCACTCTCTTGCATACCAACAAAGAGATTACCCCTGGAGTTGCTGAACGTGGTTTGACCTTCAGGTCCACTTTGATCGCGGAATTCGGTCCATTTATTGTCTGCGCGCCAGGAGGAGTCATCTTGGTTTGAACTGTGGATGCCTTTCCGCATTCAAAAAAAAAAATCAAGTCGGTCTCTGCCAGCTTCACTCATTCACGCCTTCTTCTTCCCTTTTTTATTTCTACTCTGCACTCTGCAAATGGGAAAAGTGGATAGGGGCCTTCAGTGAGAGACCACATGCCTAAATCTGGACGATCAACAAACACAATGCGGGAGGTAGCAGTGACTGACTAGATATATTTAGGTCAGGAATAGACAGACCACGCATGCGTACAGTGAACCTCCGCTCCCTGTCGCAGCGTGTTGAGCTAACTTCTCCTGGCACGCAGACAATGCCTAGGTACATTCTCCAGTCTCCTGTCTTTCACCGTTAACGTCCAACCTTCTAAGGTCGACTTGCCCTTTTCCTGTTGTTGTTGTTGTTGTTGTTTCATTTAGGAACTTGAACATCGTGGTCATTTCAGCCCCGTGTACTTTAGATGAGTGTGGAATTTATTTGATAACCTGTGTTATTGGGGTGTCTGTAGCAGTGTGTAATTGAGGTATTTTACATATTTATCCTTCTTTAGGGAGGCCCTAAATAAATTTGGCGATGAAATATAATAATAGGTATTTTTCTTGCTAACTGATCAACATGTATGCAAATTTTGAACGAAATTGGAAGCATTTCGTTAGGTAATGTTCCCTTGTCAGACGGATATGAGGTTTCTGTTTTAAGCATGATAGGATGCCTGAATCTGTCAGTGCGGAAAGTGAACCAAAGATCCAGTGTATGGATGTAATTTTTCTGTAATTCACTATACTCAAATTCCTAAAATAAAATATCCGTATGAAGGCTTTCAGCTACTTCTAACTCCGTCATTCCTATTTAATTCATTAATTTAAATTCTCCTTAATTCCTGTGATGAGGTTGGGTCAGAAAAGTCATCAGGCCGTTAAACATTGGCACGTAGAACGTCATTCCCGATGATGGTGCAATAACATGAAATACGAATGATTTAACCGTGGTGCGAATTTCAATGAAGCCTATTTTGGGCGACAATAGCGTACAAATCTGGAGTTCGCGGGTTCGAGTCCTACTGGGGTCAGACATTTCAATTCGTGCATTACACGACCTAATAGCTGAAAGCCTTCATTTGTACAAATTCGGTAGTGAAAATCCAATTCCTGGAGTCTATAAAATACACACTTATAAATTGTACACTTAACTACATAAAATAATAAGGAAAATGATAGGTTACGTCCCTCTCCCAAATATCTTCAGATCTCGACACAAATTATTTAATTTTTTATTGTTGTTTTAAGGGTATGAACAGCAAGGTCATCTGCCCCATTATTTCGTTCACATACAACATGATTTGTTAGTTTTACTAACTCGTCAGTATTAACTACATACAATTTTACATTCAAACAGTCGTGACTTGCCGATACTTCCTTGAATGTGCGTTTCTTATTACTGCCAGAGGTTACGGTAGTGATGAGTGATCTGAACTAGAACCGTGTGATGCAAATTAATTTTAAAATGTTAACGATACTATATTAAGATGCTATACTAAACAAGTGTACCTGTTTATGAAGTGCTCCTGTAGATACGTAGTATCCCTGGTATCCGGCCACCGCACCGGTGGTATTTCAGTAGAGTATATTGCCATTATCCATCCAAGATGATTGGACACTCTTACAATATACGTGTTGACAGAATTAGGAAAACAATTATATAGTCTACAGAATCTATAATACCGTGCATAATTGGTTTTAGAGTACATTTCAGTACTCTTCCGATAATAGTTCCTCGTGGTATTAGACATGCTGTATAGCCTAGTCAATATTGTCGAATGAATATCGATGAGCAAACCTTACATCATCTTATTATATAAAAGTGAAAGTCTGTATGTATGTATGTATGTATGTATGTATGTATGTATGTATGTATGTATGTATGTATGTATGTATGTATGTATGTATGTATGTATGTATGTATGTGGGTGGGTCTGTTCCGTATACAAATCTACACCGTTCCACCAATCTCAACCAAATTTTGCATACACATAGTTTAGGACCCAGAAGGAACCGCTGGCTACATGAATTTTTGATAGTCTTTCTCATTCTTCTGATTTCGGCCCTTTTGCACTCAAGCACAGGCTAATCAAATCATAAAATATACACATGAAGGAATGGCAAGGCAGATAGTTCCCATGGCAACATAGCTCAAGTCGAGACACGGACGACTGGATGCCAATTGCGCTCTGCACTACCGGTATAGAAAATGAGGATCTTTACTTGAAATGCCGTTAGTTACTCAACTGCTCACACAGCACTGTCAACCGAGTTTAGCACAACAAAAACTTGACACTATCTACTATATATTTGTCAAATACCACTCACTCATTCATTCATCACGAAATCTCAGAAACCACCGAACGGATTGGAATGAAATTTAGTATGCAGCTTCCTCAAGGGCCGCAAATGCCCACTAAGAGAGGTTTTTGGGATATTCAGGTTTTAAAGGGATGTTAAGGGGGTAGACCTGCATTTCATTCAATAGCAATATCTCCCGATTGGTTTCATTGGGGGATGTGATACTCGGCATATAAACTCATCATTAAAAATAAGAAGACACATGTCTGAGAGTTTTTCGATGTGGTGTATATTATGAGGTGAAATGGGTGAAAAGTGGGGATTGAAAGATTCCTAACGGAGCGTGTATCTCTTAAACGACAAGGCGAGGAGTTTGAAACTCAGCGAAAAAAAATCAACATAAAAAGGAAGTAAATATGTGTTTGACCGTTTTTTCATAAATCCAATTTAAGGGGCCCATGGGGAGGGGTGAAAACCTGCGGGGGGGGGGGGGACAGGAACGAAAGTGTCCTAACTGATTGACTGACTGACTCACTCATCAAACTCAGGGTGAAAAAAATCTGCTTTAAAGTAAGTAAATAGCTGCTCGACAGTTTTTTCATAAATCAAATTTAAGGGGTTCATGGGGAGGGGTGAAATTCTGAAAAAAGAAATTTGAAAGAAAATGTCCTGACTCACTCACTCACTCACTTAACATCGCCCAGCCAAAATTATGGAAGTTAGAAACATGACAGTTTGGGGATATGTTCATTGTATGTCAAAACCGTCTACTAAGGGAGGATTTTCGGGTATTCAGGTTCTAAAGGGGTCTTAAGGGGGTTAAACCTGCATTTCATTGAATAACAATATCTCCCGATTGGTTTCATTGGGGGATGTGATACACGGCATATAAACTCATAATTAAAAAATAAGAAGACACGTGTCTGAGGGTTTTTCGATGTGGTGTATATTATGAGGTGAAAGGGGGTGAAAGGTGGGGGTTTAAGGATTCCTAACGGAGCGTGTTTCTCTTTAACGACAGAGGCGAGGAGTTTGAAACTCAGCGGAAAAAATCAGCTTAAGAAATAAGTAAACAGGTGTTCGACCGTTTTTTTTTTCATAAATCCAATTTAAGGGGCCCATGGGGAGGGGTGAAATTCTGGGGAAGAAAACAGGAAAGAAAGTGTCCTAACCGATTGACTCACTCACTCTTCAAACTCAGGGGGAAAAACTGCTTAAAAATACGTAAATATGTGTTCGACAGTTTTTTTTTGATAAATCAAATTTAAGGGGTTCATCAGGAGGGGTGAAATTCTGAAGAAAAAAAAATGAAAGAAAATGTCCTGACTCACTCACTCACTCATCATCGCCCAGCCAAAAATATTGAAGATGAAAACATGGCATTTTGGGGATATGTTCGTTGTATGTCAAAACCGTACACTAAGGGAGGATTTTTGGATATTCAGGTTCTAAAGGGGTCTTAAGGGGGTTAAATATGCATTTCATTGAATAACAATATCTCACGAGTGGTTTAATTTGTGAATGTGATACTCGACATATAAACTAATCATTAAAAATAAGCGGACATATGTCTAAGGGTTTTTCGATGTGGTGTATTATTATGAGGTGAAAGGGGTGAAAAGTGGGAGTTGAAGGTTTCCTAACGGAGCGTGTAGGCCTATCTCTTAAACGACATAGGCGAGAAATTTGAAACTCAGAAAAAAAATCAGCTTAAAAATAAGTAAATCGGTGCTCGACCGTTTTTTCATAAATTAATTTAAGGGGCTAATGGGGTGGGGTGAAATTCTGGGGGAAAAAAGGAGAGAAAGTGTCCTAACTGACTAACTCACTCCCTCATCAAACTCAGGGGAAAAAGACAGCTTAAAAATAAGTTAATAGGTGTTCAAGCGTTTTCTCATTAATCCAATTTAAGGGGCCCATGGGGAGGGGTGAAATTTTGGTAAAAATAATTGAAAGAAAATGTCCTGTCTGACTCACTCACTCATCACGCCCAGCGAAAACTATTAAAGTTGGAAACATAAAATTTTTGGGAATATGTTCGCTGTATGTCGAAAACGTCAACTTAGGAATGATTTTTGTTTATTCGGGTTTTAAAGAGGTGTTATGGGGGTAAACGTGCATTTCATTGAATAACGATATCTCATGAGTTGTTTCTTTGGGGATGTGATATTCGGTATATAAACTAATAATTAGAAATAATTAGACATATGTCTAAGGTTTTATCGATGCGGTGTATATTATGAGTGAAAGGGGTGAAAATTGGGGGTTGAGGGATTCTTAACGGAGCGTGTATCTCTTAAACGACATAGGCGAGAAGTTTGAAATTCTGCGTGAAAAAACAGCTTAAAATATAAGTAAATATGTGTTCGACCATTTTTTCATAAATCCAATTTAAGGGGCCCTTGGAGAGGGGTGAAAATCTGGGGAAAAAGCAGGAAAGAAAGTGTCCTAACTCACTCACTCATCAAACTCAGGGGGGAAGAATAGCTCAAAAATAAGTAAATATGTGTTCGGCCATTTTTTTTTCATAAATCCAATTTAAGGGCTTCATGAGAGGGGTGAAATTCTGAAAAATAAATGAAAGAAAATGTCCTGACTTACTCACTCACTCATCATCGCCCAGCCAAAATTATTGAAGTTAGAAACATGACATTTTGGGGCTATGTTCGTTGTATGTCGAAAACGTCCACTAAGGAAGGATTTTAGGATATTCTGGTTCTAAAGGGGTGTTAAGGGGGTAGACTTGCATTTAATTGAATAACAATATCTCCCGATTGGTTTCCTTGGGGATGGGATAGTCGGCATATAAACTCATCATTACGAATAAGAAGACACATGTCTGAGGGTTTTTCGACGTGGTGTATATTATGAGGTGTATGTGTGAAAAGTGGGGGTTGTACTGTATCTCTTATTCAACATAGGCGATAAGTTTAAAATTCAGCGGAAAAAGCAGCTTAAAAATAAGTAAATAGGTGTTCGACTATTTCTTCATAAATCCAATTTAAGGGGACCATGTGGAGGAGTGAAATTCTGGAGAAAAGGAAAACAGGAAAGAAAGTGTCCTAACTGATTGACTCACTTACTCACTCATCAAACTCAGGGATAAAAACAGCTTTAAATAAGTAAATAGGTGTTCGACCGGTTTTTTTTTCATAAATCCTATTTAAGGGGTTCATGGGGAGGGGTGAAATTCTCAAAAATAAATCAAAGAAAATGTCCTGACTGACTCACTCACTCATCATCGCCCAGCCAAAATTATTGAAGTTAAAAACATGAAATTTTGGGGATATGTTCGTTGTATGTCGAAAACGTCCACTAAGGAAATAGTTTTGGATATTCAGGTTCTAAAGAGGTGTTAAGGGGGGTAAACGTGCATTTCATTGAATAATAATATCTCACGAGTGGTTTCATTTGGGGATGTAATACTCGGCTTATATACTAATCATTAAAAATAAGCTGACACATGTCTAATGGTTTTTTGATGTGGTGTATATTATGAGATGAAAGGGATGAAAGATTCCTAACGGAGGGTGTATCTCTTAAAAGACATAGGCGAGGAGTTTGAAACTCGGAAGAAATCAATCCGTTTAAAAATAAATAAATAAATTAATGAAAAAATGAAAATCCACAGCCTGCTTCCAGTCTCCGACTGGGTCAGGAATGGAATGAATGAAGCCCCCATCTAGCGGCGAGGATGTGAACTGTGCCGGCTGCCGAGGCCTGACGCACTCCTCTGGGGCAATGATTAAATGAATGACAGATGAAATGAAATGATAGTGGAGAGTGTTGCTGGAATGAAATTGTGACAGGGAAAACCGGAGTACCCGGAGAAAAACCTGTCTGCCTCCGTTTTGTCCAGCACAGATCTCACATGGAGTGACCGGGATTTGAACCACGGACCCAGCGGTGAGAGGCCGGCGTGCTGCCGCCTGAGCCACGGAGGCTTAAATAAATAAATTAATAATTAAAATAAATAGGTGTTCGACCGGTTGTTTTTTTCATAAATCCAATTTAAGGGGCCTATGGGGAGGGGAGAAATTCTGGAAGAAAAACGTCCACTAAGGAGGGATTTTTGGATGTTCACTCTCATCGACCAACCAAAACTATTAAAGTTAGAAGAATGATATTTTGGGGATATGTTGGTTGTGTGTCGAAAACGTCTACTAAGGAGGGATTTTTGGATATTCAGGTTCTAAAGGGGTGTTAACGGGGTTAAGCCTGCATTTCATTGAATAACAATATGACATGGCTATGACGCGAGCGAAGCGAAGCTAAAAATGAGATGGTGTGTGTCTGTGTATTACTCAATCACGCAAGTACCACTGGTCCGATTTACATGAATTTTACATGGAAGTAGCTGATTTACCTGGTTAACATATAGGCTACTTTTGATTTCAATACTTTGTACTATTTAAAGATGGCGACCATTTGAGTGACGTCACTACACCCTTTGGTTTCAAACTTTCATATTTCCATTTCAAATAAAAAGAGAACGCTAAGAAATAGCAAACTTTTGATGGCATATACGAGGTTTAAAATTACATTTTCTATCCGAAAGGTATCTCCAACGGTTAGCGAGTAAAACCTAAATTTGTGCTATAAAACACGGTCAACGGCGAGCGGTGTAGTTGGACAAAATGTTCCATCCTTAATCTCCCTCTGCGCAGCACCTCACCTATCCAGTGTTTTAACTGTCACCTTCACATTTTAATTCATTTATGTTGCGTAGCGAAGCACGGGTACTTCAGCTAGTTAATTATAAAGTAGGAAAGATGTATTATATCCAACTATGAGACTGTATCCCGAGGCAAGAGTGTTCAACATTAAACAATTGTATGCGTTTGAAATATATAAATATAAATTTTTAAAGATAGAAATAGAATTCAAGTTGTAAATTACGGGTATGAAACCAGAAGTATTATAGCGAATAACTCTATTTTATATCAACCTAAGTTTAATAGGCTATAGCAAAAAGCAACTTTCTGTATTTCTCACCAAAATTGAATAACTTTCTCTCAATTGAATTAAAAGAATTTAAAGGAAATCAAGCAAACCTGAAGATGCATATTAAACATTTTCTCATGGAAAACAAAACGAACATTTGAAAATACAACTAGGCTAGTTAAGCAAACAAGTTTATACACACGCAAATATTATGTTTCTTTCATATTCATTATTTTAGTATACAACTTATTTAATAGAATGTGTTATTCGACTCAGCCATTTAACAATTTTAATGACATCGTAATCAATGATATGCATGCCACACACAAAGTTGTACCTTCTAGTGACATATGTGATTGCTATTCCTGCTCTGTATGAATTTGATATATTTCCACTTGTCGTTTTATATTGTAATAATATAATTCAATTTACAGGTTTAACAAATGAGTAGCAATTGAAAGGAAATTCATGAAATGTGTACAGTTTTTCTGATATGATACTTACATACTCACATATCATAATGTATTGATATGATATTTATATATTCAAGTATCATTATTGTCTCGACAATGTGGACATACAGTTACTTTATAATGAACGTTATAAGGTTTGTTCATCACTCTACCTATAAATCGAGAATGTCCTTCTCTCACGGCTTCATTTTAAGGCCCAATATTTTAACCTTTCAAGTCTTAACGATCGTCTAAAGTTAAATCGTCCTACATTTAATTAAAAGGTATCTGGCCGCGTGTTTAACAGACCGTACATTGATGTAGCTTTGAATGTTCTTTACCTTGTTACTTGACTCACAAAAGAACGCCGCATTTCTCGGAGAAAAGTAAGATTAACATTGACATACTTTCACTAAGACCATTAAAGTAATTGCCATTTGTGGACAGAATGTTTCGCTATGATAATATGTAAACGTTGGAAATTTCATTTATCGCCCAAAAATTCCCTTTTAGTTTCTTCACTGGAAATGAAAGCTTGATGAGTCTACTTCAAAGATATGAGAAATAATTCATACCTGAAAATAATATTTAAACAGCCATATGCGCGCATGTTTAGGGTATGGCTGCAATGTCCTGCGTACATCTAAATATCTCGTCAGATTTCCTGATTCAAAATTCCTATTTTGGTGCTGCATTTCTGCTGAGTATATGGTGCATAGTTCTGACAATATGTCAAAACTTGTATATTTCAAAGGCTTTGATCCCATAACTTAGGAACAGACATAAACAAAAATCAATGATCCAGGGGGAAAACGATCAAAGGCTATGTTTTTAAATGCGTTAATGATGTCATCTACTGTATTAGAGATCACGTTGCATCTTCTGAATATGGAGATTCGATTAGAGTCTGAAATATGAGAGGGTTGACGTCGCAGAGGCTCAAGAATGCACACAATCTTCAAAATGTTAAAAATTGTGCTTTTACGCCATATTAATATTAATCTATGGACTTATATAGCATTTTAACGATACATATTCCTAATATCTCATTCCTGAGATCTATTAGTAAACCAGGGGCGTGGTGGCTCAGCGGTAAAGCTGTCTGCCTCTCACCAAGGCGGACCTGGTTCGATTCCCGGTCAATGCATGTGAGATTTTCGAAGTGAAATGCCATGTCCTGTGGTTCGGATTCCACGTAAAAAGGAGGTCCCGTGGCTCATGGTCGTGAGATTAACTGTCACGTTAAACTACAAGGTTCCTTTATTAGCAAACCAACCAAAGTACATTTTTATTTTTATTTCTATTAGAGTAGACGATAGATACCAAAAAGAAAGCTTTTAAGGAAGAGGATGCGGTACAAGTAAAGGCAAAGGTACATGGAACAACAGAAAAATGGATGCTAGTGCTTCAAATAGAAGAAGAGGAATCCTGTGGTACTGGCATGTTCTAAAATCCGAAGAAATCTTTGATTCCAAATTTTTTGCATTTTTTTTTCTAGATATAAAGTTTTGCTTTCTTTTCATAACTTTTCAACATACAAAGCTCTCATGTTTAAATATAATTCCCCCTTGTATGCGTTATATTTTATCACGTCCGTTGTTCAAAATTTCCTTTCGTTTAATTTTGCCAGATGTAAATGTTCATGATTGTGCTGTTAAAATTATACAATTTTAGAAAGATTCGTGAAAACTCACAAATACGTTTATTTTCAAAAATCCTGTGTGAAAGTAAGGAGATAGTCTTGTAGAAAATTCCTGGAAAAAAAATGGATTTATTTCTTTTAATAATTTGTGAGAAAATGGTCAACAAAATTTGGAAGTTTAGGGTATGGCTGCAATGTCCTGCGTAAATCTAAATATCTCGTTAGATTTCCTGATTCAAAATTCCTTTTTTTGGTGCTGCATTTCTGCTGAGTATATGGTGCATAGACATTGTGGAGTACCTTAAGTTTTTCGAGAAGTGTGTTAATAAGTGTATAAAAATCATGTATGTAGCTTTTCTTTCGGGAGGTAGGGCGATAAAATACTCTAACTTGAACATCCCGCCCAATCTAATTGGATGCAGTTGTGTTGACGGACTGAAAGGAATTGTTATTAATATTTAATATTGACATACAATAAGAGACTACAGTACCGGTACATAAATTCCATCACAAGATATCACAGATTACACTGAAGAAATATTTTGGTCAATTTTAGTATTGTGGGATTTTCTTTATTGTATTCTAAGCCAAGTCTCCTCAAGTGTTACAGTACTTTTAGTTTGTAATTAATACTTTTTCGAGCGCAGCTTAATAAATTATTTATAATATTTTAACATTTTAGGGTCTGTTCTATCTTGGACCATTCTAATACTTAAAAAAGTTAGTGCCACTGGCTACGACCACCCCCTCTTTCTCAATCCTACACACAAATACACACACTAGTTTAGACACCACGACAACACTGACTTATTAGACAGATTCAACACATAACCATGTACACGGGACTGTTAACAGCGGTGTCGCAACATCTTATGTAATTGCAATTGCTCATTACAGGATTGACCATATTCCGTGGTATTCACGCAGTGGACAAGGATAAGCCAAATACCCCCAACTCTGATGTCCAGTACTCCATCGTGGGCGGTAATGAAGACGGCAAGTTCGGCTTGGAGAGCAGCCATAGAGCGGCTCTTGTAGTACGCCGGTCACTGGACTTTGACAATGGCGATCGTACATTTGAACTCACCATTATGGCTTCGGTAAGTGAACCTCATTTCCTTTCTGGTATTCGTACCTGGCTCGTCCAAAGGAACAACAATTAGGGACGGAAAACGTATTTTATGTTTTCAGAATTCTGCTCGAAATAACCTTCAAAACAATATGTCTCATGGTAATATATTAAAATAAAGAGTCCACAGTTGCAGGATCAAATCCTGGTGCAGTCAGTTGGCATTTCAGGTTGCGCAAATGTGAGGGAGCCGTGTTAGTAGATTTACTGGCACGTTAAAGATCCCCTTCGGGCCAAAACTTCAGCACCCCGGCGTCTCTAAAAGTTGCAGTTATTAAAATTAACGTAAACCCAATACCATTATTAACTCTTCAGCCAGTCAACACGATAGTGCCTAATTATATTAGGTGGGAATACAAATATTTGTACACCTTTACCTGTAATAAATACTACAAGAATTATTTATCACTAAATTAACTCACGTTTTTACAGTAGTAGTAGCAGTAGTTATTGTTGTTTTAAGGGGCGGAACTACGAGGTCATCTGCCCCTCACTTTTTGTACATAAAGTATGCTAATTTAGTGATCAATAATTCTTGTAATACGTTATTTCTTTCAGGTTAATGTGTTTAAATATTTGTATTCCCCGCCTCATATATTTGGGCACGATCGTGGTGACCGACTGGAATTCAATGATATTATTGAGGAATAAGCCCGCCACATTTTCGAGTTTCGCTATCGATATCTAAGAAAGCAACACCACCTCATATTGCTCACCTTCAAGTGGAAAATTATTCTTCTGTGCTGATATCGGAAGGCAAGGCACTTTTTCCCCCTCAAATTATAATGCAAGGAGTATCTATCGCCTTCCCCCCTTTTCTGTGATATAACTGAAGCGACACCGCTCTCCAACCAAATCCAAAATAAGTTTCACATTTCATTCACATTTACTTGAAATATTTACTAGATCAAAGGAAGATGAGCATTTGTATATCAAGTGCCATTCATTAGTTGGAATGAGCTGAGGCAGAACACTTACCAGAAAACAATATAGCAAGACTCGACTGACGTATGATTTTAAAGTAATAAACTAATTATTCCTTTAATTACTAGTAATTAAAAGTATATAACATCAGTAATACCTCGTAATAGTTATAACAAGTATTACTAAAATCTAATTATGCTGTCTAGTCTTGTTCCCCTCCCCCAATATTTGAAAGTAGTTTGACGCCTCTGCAACTTAAAGAACATACGAAAAAAAAAAACTGCGGACGTCAAAGGTTCCTGAAGTGAGTAAAGAATAATTACTTTTACATTCCTTGGCTTTGCCCTTAAACATGAGCTTTCTGCGTGGATATCACATACGAGCTGGTATTTACCTCGCGAAGGCAATCCCTGTTGGGAAATACTCATTTAACAGTTGGCTGAGTCAATCTGGAGCTGGGACGAAAGAAGTGAGCAGGCTACACATTCCTTGCGGTGCCTAGTGCTAGAAATGTTCATGTATGGAGGAACAGTGGTGTATCTTGTTGTCAAAACTTTAGTTTTTAATTAGCAGGAAGAAAAACAACCAAAATTACATTTCTTGAGTTATCACAGGCCTAACGACAAATTAATTTTGGATAAAACAAAGGAAACCCACATGAAGAATCATTTACAATTTCCAAGTGCGAGAGGTGTTCCGAATATAAGTTACGTCATTTCATTTTACAGTTGTGTTACAAAGTGAGAAAATACACTGGCATATCGCAGTGGTATTTAGGAGTAGTATAGATCGCGATTCCTTACACTAAAATATTCCCCTAGACACAAAATGATGGCATCCATGACGACAGGACGACATGCTTCTTTTATATGTAGTTACCTAGGTACATGTCCGGTTCCGTGGCTAAATGGTTAGCGCGCTAGGCTTCGGTGCGAAGTGCCCCGGATTCGATTCCCGGCTGAGCCATCAGGGATTTTAATCTCCTGGGGTTAGTTCCCGTAGCTCGGGGACTGGGTGTATGTGACGTCTTCATTATCACTTCATCCTCATTGCGACGCGCAGGTCACCCACGGGCGTCAACTAGAAAGGCCTGCACTCGGCCTCTCCAGAGGCCACACGATCATCATCATCACCTAAGTATATGCCACACGCTACTTACAGCATGCTTACAAATAGTTATGTGGCATTTGCCCTCGTAAAGGACTCTTTTATAGGTTCGTATCAGTCGAGCATGTACTATGGCAGGGGTTACAGCTGAAATGATCGCTGCTGCATACCTCTACGAGATAATGGCGCAAATAAAGAAGAAAAAAAAAGAGGCGTTTTAGTTTTAATCCTGTGAACATTCAAAGCTTTTTGATAAGAGTTTTAGAAACCCTCTACGCTGACCTACGAGAAAAAACATTTTTAAAATTTAATTTACTCCTTGGTGAACGAGATTAATTGCGCCCGATTGTGTAAGTGTTAGGGATTTCATTTTTCCCCCAAATTTCTTTCTCAAAACTAATTTGGAATATATATTGTTGCTCATATCTCAGTAACAGTGAGATTATTTTTATCAATCTGTGGCTTCTTTATATCTCAATAGAGTAGATTAAGTGTAATAAGTTTTTTTAAATATATAATTGAATGGTTTATCTGACGGATTAATTGCGCCGATGGAGATAGTATTTAGGTTCCGCCTGATGGAAGGATATGAAAGGTATATTTTGAACCGGTATATGATTTCTCAAAAGTGAAAACAACTGTAGTACAAGCATACTGTATGAATATATGGATATATTATTTTGTAACGTTATGTATTGCTCCTAGGATCGCGGATCTCCTCCGAGGAACTCAACTACCACGATTGAAGTGACTGTCCTGGATAACGATGATCTTAGTCCGAAGTTCACTCGGGAGATCTACAAGACACAAGTGACCGAGTTCTACCCAGTTACCGTAAGTAGAACAACATTCACGTCATCAGAGTTTAAATTAATGTATCATCGTTTAAATGTTTAAAATTATATTCGCTTTTAGAAGCTTAAAATAATAAGGTGTGTTGGTCACTCAAACGATTCCTTCTTGTGCCTAAGGTTGCAGGATTGAATCACAACACAATCAGTATTGTCTGCGCGCCATGAACAGTCAGTTGTGTTCGAACTGCAGATGTCTTCCGCGTACTGCGTGCCACGCATTCAAAAAACATCAAGTCGGTAACTGCCAGCTTCACTCATTCACGCCTTCTTTTTCTCTTTATATGTACTGTGTGCTCGGCAAATGGGAAAAGTGGAATGGGGCCTTCAGTGGCAGACTACATCCTTAAATCTGGATGAACAACATGCACAATGTGGGAGGTAGCAGTAACTGACTGTAGATATATTTAGGTTAGGAATAGACAGACCGCGCATGCGTACAGCCAAAGCCCCGCTCCCCGTCGCAACGTACCGAATTGGCTAATCCTGGCGCGCGGACAATAGGTTAGAGGGAATATGAGGACTGGGCGTGCATGCCCATCAAGGCTGTTCCAAGTCTCACGTCAGTATTTAGACACGTACAATAATTTTACTCTCTGTAGGAATGGCCCAAATGTCTTTGGGGATGAAATACCATCATATATATTTTCCATATTTGGCGGCTTCGGTGGCGTAGTTGGTAGCGTGCTGAGCTTTTATGCCCAAGGTCACGGGTTCAAACCCAGCCGCAGTCGTCGGATTTTTTAAGAGCGTTAGAAATCCCTCTGTATGCCTTCCTTCGGAGGGGAAGTAAAGTCGGCGGTCCCATGTCATAGATTTATGGCATGATGAACCTTCCACTAATTACACTTGTGTGAAACTAAATTATAGGTTAGATTTGACTAACGCTCTTAGGTTCTAACGTTCGTTGCCAGGAGCCGACTGTGGTGACATCTAGTAACAAAGTTCAGAACTAGTTGGTCGTTGACGGTGGAGTTTGGTAGCAACAGTTGGACCTACTTGAAAATCGAATGTCTTCAGTCCTTACTTGAATTAAAAACAGATAACACACACTAATACAGCCATCACAATTGACACCGGTTATCAGACAGATTATACACACACCCAAAGTATACGGAGTTACATGACCGCGTTGTCGCAGCCCCTAAACTGAGGAACCAACCAACCATATTTTCCATACCGGCTGCAATGACCAAGAGCGCTAACACTCGACCTCGTGTCTCGCTGGCATCGGGAGAGCGTGGGTTCAAATCTCACCTCAGCCGTTCAGAAAACGGATTTCGTGGTTTTCCATTTTTCCCCACCAGGCAAATATCGAGACGGTTCCTTTCAACACGTCGACCGCCGACCTCCTTCCAAAATAGTTTCTCTGACCGTTCCTTAATTAGACCCAAGTTAGCGGTCGCCTGGACGATCGACCTATCACCATCCCCAGTTGTATCTGCTGACAAAGTGTGTTCAGCTCCCAGACACAGCCCTTGCGACGGCAGAGAATTATTCCTCGTAAAGGCCGTGGGTGAAGCCGTACTGGGAGTACAAGCGATATACAGTATATATTTCCATGTGATCCTGATCTGTTTACCATACATGCCAAGATGTTCCCTTGTAGAGGTTTCAATCCCAGTTGCGTTTACATTTTCAACATTATTTTTCTGTCAACAATTAGGTACCACTAATAACTTAAGTCAATTAATAATGACCACAATCGACAGCAAAGATCAGTTCTGAAAATAATAAATATCTCAGTTGTTTAGTTTCTGTATTATTTTGGCAGAGAAATTTGCGAGTTTCTCTTTCATTGTTAGACTATTTCTTTCTACTCTTTGTGAGGGAAATTAACTCTCGCTTACATGGTACAGCTATGTGTATTGTGCTGCTATGTTGATGTCTTTACAGAGCTACATCAAGGCTGCTAAAATATTATTCGTTAAAAGAGTAACTCAAGCGTGTAGGCCTGTCAAGCAGTCAGTTCTACTGACATGCCTTTGAGCTGTACTCACTATGAACAATATTAATAGTTGTAAAGGATTTCTTGCATAACACACTCGTAACCTTAATGTTAGATGTGAACTTGTTAGTCAACTTCCTAGCTACTATATAAAGGTTAGGAATACTTGCGACAGTCATTTGCATTTTCCAGTTTTCAGTGTTCAGAAACTGGAGATAGTACACTGCCTCCCACAGCGTTACTATGAGAGTTCTTTTGGGTGGATATTCATCAAATTGTTCATTTACTGTTGTCGTAAAAATCATTTATTCACCCAAAATGTTTATCAACATTTGTTTCGTAATGTACAAAATGTATTTCTGATCAGATACCAAAGTATTGAACGATGTCCAACAAATAAATGAAATGAAAAATGAAAATCCACAGCCTGCTTCCAGTCTTCGATCGGGTCAGGAATGGAATGAATGAAGCCCCCATCTAGCGGCGAGGATATGGACTGTGTCGGCTGCCGAAGCCTGACGCACTCCTCTGGGGCAATGATTAAATGAATGACTGATGAAATGAAATGATAGTGGAGAGTGTTGCTGGAATGAAATTTTGACAGGAAAAACCGGAGTACCCGGAGAAAAACCTGTCTGCCTCCGTTTTGTCCAGCACAGATCTCACATGGAGTGAGAGTGGAGTGGAGTGTTACATGTTATACATTGCAACCGGCGGCTTCGGTGGCGTAGTTGGTAGCATACTGAGCTTCTATGCCCAAGGTCACGGGTTCAAACCCAGCCAAAGTCGTCGGATTTTTAAGAGCGTTAACAATCCTTCAGAGGGGAAGTAAAGCCGGCGGGCCCATATCATAGATTTGTGGCATGTTGCAGGTTGCGGTGGCATTTAGTAACCAAGTTCGCGGCTAGTTGTCGTTGAGGGGTAGCATTTGGTAGAAAAAGTAGGAACTACTTGAAATTGATCGTCTGCAGTCCTTACCTGAATTGCAGGTAACACACTCTAATACAGCCATCACAATTAAGACCAGTTATCACACAGTTTCTACACACACCCAAAGTACCACGTTGTCGCAGCCCCTAAAATGACGAACCAACCAACCATCTGCATGCAATTTGAACCCGCGATCTTGGGCATAGAAGCTCAGCATGCTACCCACTACGCCACCGAAGCCGCATTACATGAAGGACATTAAAGGGAAAGGAGAAGAATATACCCCCTTGACATTTAAAGGATGGAAGATGGCCGTCTTAAGAGCTAATTACGGTGAAGACAGGTACAAGCCTTCGGAAGTTGTTTTGTGTGCTGATATTTGAAGTGCTTTACATGAGAAGAGAAAGTTGTACCGTATGTTATTATCGTATACGCTCGAGATAAGTAGCCGCCATCAAAACCTTGTGCATTAATAAAGACTGCCGTCATATCAACAGTTGCCAGTTATGTTGTTTGTTCAATGTGAACGACCAAGTCAATGCCGGAGAGAATTGTTGAAATCTTGCACGAGAATCATCCCTTCCGCCTCACAAGTTTACATAATGAACGTGAACATCCCGATCCCACCAAAACTTTGCATTCATATTTGGGTAGATCACAAGGAAAACATCTGTAATTACGGAAATTAAGCCCACGATCAGAAGGCAGACACTCTATCACTGATAGGATGTGGCTAGTGCTTGGGCTAGTGGCAAGAGAGGAGTGCCTATTAAAATAGTTACAATTGATCACCTGTGCAACGACCGTGCCTGATCTGGACTACTCTAAACGGATAAGTTATTTATTTCGCTTTTGGAAACACATTGCACAAAGATAATTTTAGTCTATATACATATTTACATAATAATCTATACACTGAGTCACAAACAGATATCCAGATTTGTGATGTATTCAATAACCTTATTTGTTGCGAAATGGAACTCCTGCGGGTCGCCATGGAATGCTCGTAAGGGACACGATTGGACAATGTGCTGAACCGTTTAACGTTCAACACCACAATCACAGAGCGGGGAGGATGTCATCCCCCATTTATGAAGAGAATCGGCGCATAAATAATCATAATTATTGTAAGAACTAGTGTGCATGCTTTAATATATTGTATTGTTGTATCGCTGAACTATTTACACGTGCTTAATACGCATACGCAAACTCAAACCTATGAGACAACATACAATAGACTAAACAGCTAATAACGAGATTCACTGCGAATTGTAACACTAACTAGACGAGTTATATAAAATATATCAAGAACATATTTCAAATCATTACTCCAACCCTATTGATCACGATCTGATGATGACCACGTGACGGTCGAAACGCGTAATCCTAAAATTTCCCCCTAATCTGTGAATAATACATGTAATTTATTTCAGGAAAGTGTGAGTTACCCCGCGTAATCTAATTGGGCAAAAGCGTGTTGACCGACTGAAAAGTATTAACTTCACTGATCTACTGAGAAAGGTAACAGTCAGTTAAGTGTGAAGATAGCTTCTAGTAACCCCTCAGCATATCTCCTACCTTGCTGATGCTGGTATTTGAATTACTCTACTGTAAACAAGGGGTTATATGGGATTGCCTTTGTTTACTCTTGTCTTGAAAGTTCCCCCTGAGGCAAGTCATAAAGTAGGATAAAAACAAATATTTTACATTCTGAAGGAAGTATGTGTGTCTTGTTCCTTACAAGAGCATGACATCGCAGAAGTAGTTCTAGGTCACTCTCGATGCAGGCAAAACAAACCGCTAAGGAACTCGTCAAACATACTGTCCTGTCATTCACGTGCAAATATTCAGTTTTACTTTCTTCAGCTGAAAGTAAAACCTTGCAAAGTTTATGAGCATATTCACGGATTTTTTTTTCTCTCCCCTGCTGAATTACATCACACTATTCCACTTTTCCATTCATGAAGAAGAAGTCTCTTTATAGTTACCGTGAATTGCAAGATGGACACACCAAACGGTACCTTATTTTGTGGCGTGTCACGTTCTGTGCAGTAAGTTCAGTCACTAAAATAATAAGAATAAGAATAGTTATAATAACATTAATATTAATAATAAGGTGTGCTTGAAAATGTCAGTAAAAAGGAGAGAAAAATGTTTAAGAAAAACCTGGGCCCAAAGATAAAAGATGGAGAGAGGAGACTAAGACCAAACAAAGAATTGTACCAGAAAACTGAAGGTGTAGTTGAACTGATGGAGAGGACATTACAGTTCTATAGACACCTGCTGAGAATGGATGACAGGCGGCTTCGGTGGCGTAGTTGGTAGCATGCTGAGCTTCAATGCCCAAGATTGCGGGTTCAAACCCGGCCGAAGTCGTCGGATTTTTTAAGAGCGTTAAAAATCCCTCAGTATGCCTTCCTTCGGAGGGGAAGTAAAGCCGACGGTCCCATGTCATAGATTCATGGCATGTTAAAGAACCTTCCACTAATTACACCTGTGTGAAGCTAAATTAGGTTAAAAATATAAACAACGCTCGGGTTCCTACGTTCGTCGCCTGGAGCCGACTGCGGTGGCGTCTAGTAGCCAAGTTCTGAACTAGTAGTTTTTGACGGTGGCGTTTGGCGGCAAAAGTAGAAACTACTTGAAAATTCAAAGTCTGCAGACCTTACTTGAATTAAGAAACAGAAACACACACTAATACAGTCATCACAATTAATACCGATTATCAGACAGATTCTACACACACCCAAAGTATACGAAGCTACTTGACCGCGTTGTCGCAGCCCCTAAACTGAGGAACCAACCAACCAGAATGGATGACAACATACTGACAAAAGAATATTTTCGAATTTTTCAGAAAGAGGAAGACAGAGCTCAAATGGTTTTGAAAAGTGAGAACGGACCTAGCCAAGATAGGGGTACAAGAAGACGACATAGCAGATAGGGAGAAATATAGATGACTAATTAAGGAGTACGGAGGTTTCCAGGAGACGGGGGAGGAGCCAGTGACACATTATTGTTATTGTTGTTTTAAGGGGCGGAACTACGAGGTCATCTGCCGGTGACAAAGAAAAGGACCTACACAGAAGAGGGAAGTAGGAGAAAGGATGAGAAGATACTAGCAAAGAGTCAAGGCAGAGAAGGCAAAACATAATGTAAAGACTGTCAAGCGTGGACCATAGAATGCCAAGACGAAAATAAATAAATAAATAATAATAAGTGCATGGAATTTTATAAGTTTTTCGCAAGCACATCTCTGCATGTGGAAGTCAATCGAGCGAAGCCCTACACGCACCTGAAAACGGTTCGTAACTCATTGGCTGGTAAACATAGCAAGAGTTATAGTGTCGAATTCGACGTATACTATACCAAGTGAATCAGCTGCTCCTAGTAATATTGTTTTATGCAGCCCAACTAGCGTTGTCATCAAGAAGGTCGATATTTCTCTGCTTACATCCCGTATGGTACTAATGGACTGCATGCATATCCTGCAAACGATACTGAACACTATTATTTTCCCCTCGATTTGACTGCAGACAGATATGAGGGGAAAGTAATAGAGTTCAGTATCGTTTGCGGGATATTTTTGAACTGCATTAGTACCATATGGGATGCAAGCAGCGAGATATCGACCTTCCTGACAACATGCGTTAATTGGGCTGCACAAAACAATATCAATAGGGGCAGCTGATTCACCTGGTATATAAAGGTCAAATTCACTAATACATAAAATAATCCTGTCAAGCGTTACTACAAAGCATGAGGACTGTTGTATTGGAAATTAAACATACTGTAAGCTATCTGGTGTATTGACTACGGTACCGTATATAAAATACTCCGCATCTAATAAAACTACAAGTGCGAAAGTTAGCAAGATTTGTATAAGATAGTAGAAAGGAGCAGGGGCGGTTCGACCTTGTACATATAGGGGGGGTGAGCATTAAAAATTGCCGACTGGCTGTTTAAGATTGCCGACTATTCGCTTGATAACTGAGCAACGGGAGGGAGAGGGGGGGGGGGTGAGGGGGAGGGGGCGGGGGCAGTATTTTTTTGTCGTGTGTGGCCTCCTCGGAGGCCGAGTGCTGGTCTTTCTATTCGACGCCCGTGGGCGACCTGCACGTCGGGATGAATACAACTGGCAAGGATGTGGAAGGAAGCGGCCGTGGCCTATCAGAAGGTACCGTCCCAGCATTTGCCTGGTGTTGAAAATGGGAAAAACCACGGAAAACCATTTCAAGGACGGCCGATGGTGGGGCTCGAACCCACGCGTCTACCAAGTCAGAGAGAGCTTTGCCCCATGACCTATCGCTGGGCTTTAGCCAGCGTAGCCACTGCTGTCGGGGGGCGGCATTGGCGGCAAACAATACACAAGGCAAATATACTTAATTAACGGCTTTCATTTAAAATGTATTTTATTAGTTCCAGAATTTTGAATCGCAGGAAAATTTGATAAATGAACAAAATAAGTGTTCAAATATTACAAGAATAAAAAAAACTAGTTATTCCTTCTAAATCCCTACTCTACGATGTTTTAACAAGGGCCACTTCTCCACTCTCTCCGTAATTTCAATGTCGTCGACCTTATCTTTCGTTGAAAACAACATCATGAGGGAGTCTAAGCGGTCGTCACCCATCGATGTCCGCAAATGATTGAAAATGAGCTTCAACTTGCTGAAGGACCGTTCGGAAGAAGCAGAAGACACTGGGGATGTTAAAATCAGTCGAACTACTTGATAACCACACGGAATAATCCTCTTTAATTTAACAGCAACTTTTGCGATCTATTTAGGAGACGAGCACTGTTTACTGGCTTCAAGCAGGATTTCAAGTTCAGCCAGCACAAGTTCTTCATCTTGAAGGGTGATTTTCGGGTGTGATTGCTTTATAGATCGGACGCGCTCGACGGTGCAGCTCTTTCTGTCAGCGGGTATCTTGAAAATTATGTTGAATGGCTCTAGCAAAGAAATTAGTTTTGCGAGATTGTCTTGCACGCTTGTAGTAAATACATTCACAAGTATTCGGAACTCATTTCGGTAGAATGTACGGAAAGAAATTTCTGCTGTCGTTTCAGCGTGCACGTCATACTTCTTTGCAAGTCGCCGGGTCCTGCGGTGCTTAAAGAAGTCTTCCTCCGCATTTACTTGCTTACTTTTCGCAAATGACGATGCACTCATTATCAAAGCGTTCATCTTGCCATCGTCGTTGATATCTTCAAAAGACTTCAAAGCGCTCTGAATCAGCTGCATCGCGTCTACAACATTCAGCTCCACCGCTTCTAAAAGCTCGGTTACGTACTTAACTTTAAACATGATGTTTTTCGTAAAGTATATGCCGCAGATAAAATCAAAGTCTAGAAGCTTTTTGTGCAAGCCTGACGCAAAAGTTCGGGTTTTACTGTCAAATTCAGAATCGAATGAGGTTATCATTGTTTCCAATAATGTGACTATCTCTTCATAAGACGAAGAAACAGCTCTCACCAATTCGGCGCGTGCAGTCCACCTCGTTTTTGATAAATTCTTAAGTTGAAGTGAATTTTCAATTTTATCCAGCTCTTTCTGCAAGCTTAAATGTCGTTTCGTGCTACCGGAAAAAAAAGTACAATGCTTCAAGAGTGTCAAAAAACTCTCGGATAAGCGCGCTAGCATTACAAGCTGTCTCTACGAAAATGTTTAACCTGTGAACTTGGCATGGAACGTACGGAATATCTATCTTGCACTTCTCTGATAGCTTTTGTGAGTGCCGTTGTATATGCCAGATATGTTACTAGCAAAGTCGAACGATTGAAACGCTAGTTTATCGAGTGGAAGTTCTTCTGAATTAAAAATATATTTTCAGCCAACTGCTCTCCAGTCTTTTTTTTTTTTGTTAAAACAGCGTCTATTTTTAAAAGACACTCCACAGGAACGAGCTCTTCATCTTTTTCGACGACGTATCGGATATTCAACGAGAGGCGGTCTTTATGTGACATATCGGGAGTAGTATCTGCTATAACGGAGAACATACCAGCGTTCTTGATCTCTTCTGCAATTATTTCACGAGTTCTCTCCAAGTCGATGGATGAATTCATTTTGAGAGTCCTTGCTCATATACGTAACATTATGCTTCCGCGTATTCTCTTCTTCCAACCACCTATTCATGACCGGACTATGCCGAGAAAGTAACTTCACAATTTGCGTGAAGTTTCCATTATCTTGAGTGATTCCATCCTCGTGACCTCGGAAAGTCAAACCTTGCCGACAAAGGGTTCTTGCTGTGTTAATAAGTATATGGATAACTTTTTTTTGTGGAGCTCCTTTTCTTGTTCTTCCTCAATTCTGATCGTCCGTAAAAGTTTATCAAGGAGAACGGACGTCTTCGTGGCCTTTTCCATTAACAAAGTGGCACAAATCTGCCATCGCTGCTTTATGAGCTTCTAAAGTGAAGTTTTCGTGTAATTTGCCCTTTTTCTTCTTTCCGACACTTTTCAGTTTGTGCCACTGACGTACTCCAGCGTGCGATCATTCTTCACTTTTTTCTCGTTAACACCATTAAACATAAACATGGCTGAAAATACGCATGTATCTATTGCATTATTATTCCTTACGTTTGATGGGTACGCGGTGCTCTGTGAAAATGTTACATGGCGAAAACTCACGTCCCACTGCCACTGTATTTGCACCTAGTTATCACCGTAAAAGTTGCTGGTGCAGGAACGACTGCTTTCTCTCATTCTCGGTGACCACTGCACTGACCTTAGTGAGCACTCCACCCCTTGAGGAACCTTGGAACCATAAATCTGTCAATTTTGTCACAATAGTGCGGATATCTGAGGACGCGCCGAGACAAGCGGTAGCAGGTCATAACATTCCTCCGACAACATCTCAATGAGTTGGCTTGACCTGAAGTTATCAATGCGCGCACCAACACCTTTTGTCTAGCCACATGGCACAGGTGCTGGGCTCGCTTCGCTGTGTAGCTGAGTCGTTCTGCATAATGAACGCGGGACGTTACACCCACCCAGGAACGTGCCGATGAGTTCATCCCTTGTCTTTGGTCCCATATTGCTCATCTGTCATTCTTTCTTCAGTTTCCATACAAAGAAACGAAATGGCAAGTGGCAGCCGGTGCACCGAGGAATGGAAGTGAAACTTTTAAAATGGTTATTTTGCCGACTCTTTCCCTTGCCGCACTGGGCTATTGCCTGGCTGTATGGAATTATAGCAGTGTCCGTTTGTGCCGACTGTCGGTAAAATGCCGACTGTCAGTATAATATTTTTTATTTATTTTTAAATCGGACCAAATCGTATATGGCCATGCCCCGTTTTGCTTTCTAAATGCTGTTTTGGAAAATGTTACGGATTCTTCAGGATTTGCCGACTGCCGACTGATGTCGTATTTGCCGACTGAGAAAATACCTGAGGGGGGTGAGACACCCCCCCAACCCCCCCACTCGAACCGCCCCTGGAAAGGAGTATCGTTTGGCGATATGATGTTACATTTCCCAGCGTGATTTTGGTATTTGACGATGATGTTTACCACCCTAGTTGAGCTTACTCCTACTAGGCTACACAATATGAACAGATGATAGAAATGAAGTTATGAATTTCAAAGAAAGTAGGCTAGGCATTCTTGTATCGTCCGCGGTAAAATAATTTAACATGGTGCAACCAATACATGAACAGTAGTTAGTGTTGAATTGTTTTAAGGGTGGTGATTTGTGTTCCATTCCAACCTTAGCCATCCGAGAAGTAGTTTTCCATGGCTACCCACTTCTACTCCAGGCAAATGCCGGGATGGTTTCTAACTTAAGACCTCGGCCTCCACCTTCTCGATCCTCACATTTACAAATACCCTCATTTCTATAGATCCCATAATACTGTAACATAGTTTACCAGGTAAGTTCTAAGCACATCCAAGTACGGGCTGAAATGACCGAGAAGAACAAGCGCCTAAATGCAACAACACTAATGCTACGCGATTCGTTGACGACGTTTTCATGAATTACTACAGCGACGCTATCTATGGACTAACTATGCAACTCCGTGCATAGACCCACGGCCGACTGAATACGAGCTGCGCATTCAGTCGGCCGTGATAGACCTACACAAGCGTGGAAAGTTCAAAGAGTTAGCAAGCAACATTTCACATTCATATTAAAAATGTGTGACTACAGCTTATCATTCCCATTTCAGTGGGATTGGAGGTGAGATGAATTTCTTTCTGGTAGATATTATTACGGCGAGATGCCCTTCCTGACAGGAAATGGTCGTAGCCAAAGATAACCCTACTAGCCGTAGCCTATTATAAGTTGCTGTTCCGGCATTTTCCTGGAGTTGAAAATGGAAACCGCAGAAAGCCATTTCAAGGACGGCCGACGGTGGGCCAAGTCCGCAGATGGACGAGTGCTGCGCCTAAGACATACTTTCATATCATAAATATTGATAGTAAAGAGATAATAGTGCATTACGTTTTGGGCTATGTATGTAATAGATCACGCTCCAAGTTGAGGACTTTACATTGAGATGTTCGATTCTCAAGTGTAGTTTCTTCCCCGGGTTTTTCACACTCACTCCTGGCAAATTCTGGAATTACATATTGAAATATTGAGCCCTCCTCTTCTCAATTCAACGAATGTAAAATATTTGCTTCCTGTATGTTGAATTACATGTTTTGCATTTTCATTTCACACTAGCATATAATTCAAACTTGTTTAAATTTAAGTATTCTTGTTCCTAAATAAATATCTTTCTCAAATTGACTTATTACAATGACCTCCATATTTATATTTTATTGCTAGAAATGTAACGGTACACAAAGAGACCTAGTTCATAATGTAGGCTTAAAAAGACTGCTACAAATTTACAGCAACAGTATTCCATTCCACTCACTAATAGTAGGCTTTTCAATCTTGCGAGACTAGTAATATTATTCAAAATTCCTTTTCATGCATTCGCCTTTGTAAAAGGTATGAACTTAATAGGAACAGCACTCATTCCAGGTTCCGTATTGACCATGTTTACATGAAGTATAACATAATTTTCTCGCCAAATCAATACTCGTACCATATTCAATACTTCAACTAATAGACTAAGTGTTTATTCCGTGAGTGACAATAATGTGTCTAATGACACAGGCCTAACAAAGGAAGAATGAGAGAATAAGTGTAAACTGTGTTTTTAGCCTACTTTTCACATTTTGCAAAAATGAGGAAAAAGTAGACTTATGAGATCGATCCGGGAAAATGTGTGTCTGTCTGTCTGTCTGTCTGTCCTTCTGTCTGTCTGTTTGGCTGTGTGTGTGTGTCCCCCTATCAACTCCTAAACGGCTGCAGCAATCAAAACCAAATTTAGTATGAGTAAAGATGTGCACCGGAATATCTCACGTCCATATTTGAAAATGATGTCAGTGCTACCTACTGCTGAAAAAACGCACTAGAAATTTGAGCTCCATGTTGGATATCTCGCAAGGTATGCATGGGAGCTATTCCAAAATTGGTACACATGCATGCAGATAATACTATTTCAGTTTAATTTCCAGGAGCCCAACAATGACAGTGTTGCCTAAATAATTTAAGCCTTCTGATAGGTCCAATGTTTAAATGCATATAACTTCTACACTATCAATTGGATTTCAACCAAATTTTGTATGTAATATCTGTACATAAACAGATATGATTGAGCGTATTCTTAAGAGCCACCAGGGCTGCCAACTGTTAATAATTGCTCTCTCTTTTTTTTAAATCCAAATACCAATATATCAGAAAGTATGCAAGCCAACAGCTTTTAACTATGCACACGTATATTCTGACATTTTACATTAATTTTGAGTAACTTATATACGTCAGTTCTACCAACATGATTATAAGCCTGCTGATAGTACCAATTTTTAAATACATGTAACTTCTGTACTATCAGTTGGATTACAACCAAATTTCGTATGTGCTATGTGTACCATAACAGAATGACTGTAAGTATTGTTAAGAGCAATCAGGGCTGCCAACTGTTGATAAATGCTGTCTATATTTTTTTTACCCTAATATCAATATATCAGAAAGTATGCAAGCCAACAGCTCTATACTTTGCACACGTATAGCACCTGACATTGTAGATTAATTTGGAGTAATTAATACAAGGCAGTGCTGCCAACATGATTCTATGCCTGCTGATATGTCCAATTTTAAAATACATGTAACTTCTATACTAACAAATCGATTTCATCCAAAATTGGCACAACAAGATATCATAATATTTCAGATTATTTCTGACCAGCACACGCATGGTATTGTTGGCAACATGCTTTTACGCGTGCTGATAGATCCAGTGTCTAACTGCATGTATCGTCCATTGGACTTCAGCCTAATTTTGTATTCTGTACCTTAAGAGATGGAACTAAGAATATATTCAGTCACCAGGGCTGCCAACTCTAGTGCTCTATACAAGGTATATTTTGAACTAATTTGATATTTCGATATTGCCAACTTAATTTTGTCATTATTCTAGATAGGTTCATATGAAAATGAAAATCCACAGCCTGCTTCCAGTCTCTGACCAGGTCAGGAATGGAATGAATGAAGCCCCCATCTAGCGGCGAGGATATGAACTGTGCCGGCTGCCGAGGCCTGACGCACTCCTCTGGGGGCAATGATTAAATGAATGACAGATGAAATGAAATGATAGTGGAGAGTGTTGCTGGAATGAAATTTTGACAGGGAAAACCGGAGTACCCGGAGGAAAACCAGATAGGTTCATATACTGTAGAATAATCATTGGCATGAAAAGTAGGCTGTATAGTTCTTCATGGAACTTCTTGTTTGTTATTTGGTGAGGATTTCGATGTTGTATGATGTTTTACACCAAAAAGTGGGCTGAGGAAGGAAACAAAATAGGTTTCCGAAACATGTACCTGTAGAATTTTTATGTAAGTAAAGTATTGATTTGGCAAGAAAATTATGTTATACTTCATGAAAGGGTATGAACGTCATTACCTAAGGGGTTTACGAAAGTTTGATGCTTTTCAGTCGGTCAACACGATTGTACCCAAATGAGATGGGTTATTCCCTAATCCTGAAAAAAATTTACATGAGATTAATGAATACACTTGGATGACCAGTTTTGAATGTCAAGCGATCATCATCAGATCCATTACACTTAGGCTACAAAATGTTTATGCCTGAAAGTATGGGTGAAAATATTTACAATATGTACACTTCTTTATAGAGAGATAGAGAGATTTTTATTACTTCCATTTGATCAAATACATGCATTCAATACATTTTTGATATAGGACACGTCAGAATTTACATGCATAAAATAAAAGAACTAACAGGTATATATTACTAAGATTATAACTATTTATAACTTATTGTAATAGCAAATCTTAATAGATACAATCTTATTGCACAACTATTTACACCTCACTCTATTATCATAATATGAAAACTTAATTCTATAAATACAACAACATACAGCTAGGTATTAAAATTAAATTAAAAAAGTAAAATATAGTTATAGATTCCATCACTCCTATACACTAAAATATTCAACTACTGAGTAAAAACAATGGCACTGCAGATAAGCTTTCAACATTCTATCAAAGGTTTTTATTTTTGGGGCCAGTTTTATATACTGGGGTAGTTTATTGTATAATTTAACTCCAGTGTGAAAAGTTCCTTTTTGATATATGCATGTGTGTGTGTGTGAAATATGAATGTTTTGATTTTGTCTTGTGTTATGCCTATGAACATCATTGTTTGTTTTAAGAAAAACATATTTATTCATTAAATTCTTTTTAAAAAACATAATACTTTCAAAGATATATATGCAGGGCAGTGGGAGAATGTTTAAATCTTTAAACAGAGGTCTACATGATTCTCTAGAGTTTACATTTGCCATAATTCTAATCGCCCTCTTTTGTATCCTAAACGTGCTTAGTACATCTGGCGACATACCCCAAAATATGATCCCATATCTTAAGTATGAATGGAAATAAGCAAAATAAGTATTTCTTAATGTGTGCATGCTAGTGCAGGTTTTCAAAATACGTAACGCAAAGCACATCGAGTTCAGTTTAGTATTCAGATATTGTATATGTTTATTAGTTGAGATAGTTCAACTCATCAATATTTGTTAGTTATAGTCTATGTGATGTTTTGTTAAAGCACTGAAAGTGGTGATTGACCTCCAAACTTGCTTGTTTGGAGTGAATATGTGATTGTTGTTAAATGGTCAATTCAGGTTGTATTGTACAGGCTACTTATCTGATTGAGTCTTGCATGTCCTGTTGAGGCCAGTTGTTTTCGTCACTACACTCAACTGGGGGAGGTTCCTGTGGGTCAGGGTCTCTTATATACCTGGGTATTTCCCCTCTCGCATACCTAAGTTTCTGTGTTCGTCATACAAATGTGACTGTATATGGCCAAGTCTAGTCTCCTTAATGTGGTGTATGTCACTGTATTCAGGATAATCTACAACTATTAAAGACCTCGCCTTGCATAAGCTAATAGCCTTGTTCTTGACTGTTGTATTTTTCTGTCCATGTCACTCTTTGTCGCCTCTCAATTCACCCAAAAGACCTAATTTATTTTTTCATCCTTTTCAGGATTTTAAAATTAAATACATGTTTTTTATACTTTCAGGGTGAGAGAATACATGAAGAGCTTGTCTTCTCGCCACCCATCATGGCGTTCGATCAGGACTTAGCCATCGACACACCAGTTCGTTATGACATTGTGGCCGGCAATGACAGGAGGCTCTTCATACTGGATGCTCAGAATGGGTCACTGTTCCTTGAGAGAGAGATTGACCTGGACAGAGAAAGAAGTCTGCCTGGAAATACATTTGTGTTACAAATTCAGGCCTCACAGATTGATAATCCCCTCAAGACTGGGGTGGCAAGAGTGGAAGTTGAAGTTCTAGATCTGAACGACAACTTACCTGAGTTTGAAGTGGATCTCTACAATATCAGTATTGTTGAAAATCTTCCAAATGGGTTCAGTGTTCTTCAAGTAATTGCCACTGACAGAGATCAGGTAAGCTTTCTGTGAATTTCACTCACCTTCTGTTCTTTACAATGTTGCATCTACTTAACACAGTGGCATCAATATTTCACCTTTACAAGAAATACAAACTTTAAGAAATTAATCCTGGAAAGTAGCATTCAGAGAGATCAGATAAATAAATTACACTGCTATGCACGGAAGTTGCTACACCCACTTTTTGATCTTATAACTTTATTAAGTCATTTATCAACCTTTAATGGAAGGAAGGAAGATTGTAGTTTTATGTTACCGTGAATCTTGTGGTTATGAGTCACGGGACCTCCCTTTTATGTGGAATTCGAACCACAGGACGTGGCATTTCACTTCGAAATGTATGAACCGTGTCCACCTTGGTGAGAGACCAACAGCTTGACCACTGCACCACCATGTGCTAGCCTTTACTGCACAAGATAGTGCACATACAGTATGGAGTGATTAGTCTTTCATTAAAATAGGGCACATTGTTTAGCATCCGTAAAGCATGAGTTCAATATGGGGTAGAATAGTGTCCACATCTCGTAGTGCCTTTGAGTGATGCAATATGTATGGGAAGAAGCATTATCTTCCTGCTTGATAACATGGGTATAGTGTGCAAAAATGTCAAAAAATAGAACTGCAGGACCTCAATGGCTTATCGCTGTGTCACCTCTGTGCCTTCAATAACCCTGGGACATGATTGGGAGTTATAACTTATATAGAGATGATAGACATCATATTGATATCATGGAACTGAGCTCATTTTGAAATTATATTATAAGAGAACTTCTGCCTATCAACACCAAAATGTAAACTCGGAGTTGTCCTTCCTCAGCTTCACAAAACAGAATTTCAAAACTAAATACCAATAAAGAAAGGATTTCCTGAACAATTCCTTTACAAGTTTCTTACATTGGGAAAAGAAACAGGTACCATAAGTGCTCTTGTGGGGTGTCATGAAGAGTATAGATTAAAAAACTCCAGAGCTGTATGAGATAATTAGGGAAAATAGTTAATTGCAACAGTTGCACAAGTTAGGGAACTTGCAGTTTACTTCCAAAGAACTCAGTAAAACTATTATCAGTAGGAGTGTTTTATACACAAAGTTGTCACTTCTAACAACCTCTAAGGGGCAGATGACCTTGCTGTTCGGCTCCTTAAAACAACAATCATCACAAATAGGTTAAGGCTTCATGGCCTGGAATACTCTTCATATTATCCTCTTTTGCGATATGCTTTGTGAAAATAAATAAAGTAAATAAAGTCACTTTGTTGTCGCATGGCTTAAAAATTTATGAGTCCATCCTTGAGGGAAGGATAAGGAAATATGTTGAACCAACACTTGAAGAGGAACAACATGGATTTAGACCACATAGATCAACTGTGGACCTTATTTTTGCAACCCGAATGCTTTACGAAAAATACTGGGAGAAAAATAAAACACTTATAACTGTTTTTCTTGACATCGAGAAAGCATATGACCATGTACCAAGCATGCATATATGGAAATGTTTGAGACGTAAGAAAGTGCCCAAGGACATGATGGCACGGGTACAATGATTATACGATGAAACCAAGAGATGTGTACAGGTCCAGGATGGAAAGTCAGGTTGGTTCGAAACAAAGAGCGGAGTGCAAAAGGGAAGTTGCCTTTCTCCGCTTCTCTTCATTATCATAATGGATGAAGTCTTAAAAGCAGTTAAAAACAAGGATCAAGAAACTAATGCCTTAGTTTTCGCTGATGATGTCTTGGTGTGGGGCGAGTCAGAAGAGGAGTTGCAAGCTAGACTAGATCTTTGGCAGAATGAATTTGTGAACATGGGTCTTAAAATCAGGAAGACCAAGACAGTTGGTTTGGTGATGAGTAGAAATCCTTCAACGGTCCATCTAAGACTTGGAGATGGGGAGATAAATGTTGTAGACAAATTCCAGTATTTAGGTAGTATTCTTTCCTCGGACAATACCATAGGCTACATCAAGAGATTAACAACAGAATACAGAAAGCTTCCAATTTCCATCAGGCAGTGCGTCAGCTACTTTGGGACGAAACATTTCCACAAGCTTCAAAGATTAATTTGTTCAAGATATACTTAATACCTATACTAACATATGGACTGGAAGCAGCAACCCTTACTGGACCAACAGTCGTCGCCAGGCAGTAGAAATGAAGTTCTCCATTCGTGCCTTCAAAAGACAAAAATGAACAAAATAAGGAATGAGGATATCCGACAACAACTGGGATTGGAAAGGAGCTTGCTGGAGACACTCGAACTCAAGAGATTGAGATGGTATGGTCATATGAAGTGGATGGCTCCCCACAGGATACCTCGAGTGTACTTTGGCCAGAGTGTCCCCGGGAAGAGACCAAGAGGAAGACCTCACGATGTGTGGGAGAAGCAAATTTATAGGAACCTTGAAGCTAGAGATAAGAACTGGCATCAAATACAAGAACAACAGTTATGGATGGACAGGACAAATTGGAGACGGCTCATTTATAACCGCACCCGACTTGCTGGAGCGAAGAAACGATGATGATGATTGAAATACCCTAGTCTAGCCTATATGTTTTGTGAGAAAACTTGCCTCCATTTTCAATAGAACAAACATCATTTTCATCATCAGACAACCCTTACTAGTGCATTTGTGAAAAACCATAGTGTATGGAAATAACAACACTATGCAAAACATTATTGGCCTCCATCATTAACACTGTCTGTGGTCGTAGGAATATTAGGCAGATATCGTCAACTTGGACCATTGAACCCATGTGTGAACCCTGTATGAGAAAATTTGAAGCCATTAGTATGATTTAGTTGATTGAGGTTCTCATTTCCTGTGCTTAAGACTCAGGAATCAAGTAGACTACTGGCATAGTCAGTTGGCATTTAACTGTATTAGAATATGGGAGAAGACTGTGCTTGTAGTTTTACTGGCCCGTTGTGGATTTAGAATAGATTACATTAGATTTTTTAATTTATCCATTTGATCAATTACATGGACACATCAGAAATTACATCTATAAAATAAAAGAACTTACAGGTATATATTACAAATACAATAACTATTTATAACATATTATAAGCGGCTTCGGTGGCGTAGTCGGTAGCATGCTGAACTGCTATGCCCAAGATAGCGGGTTCAAACCCGGCCAAAGTCGTCGGATTTTTAAGAGCGTTAAAAATCCTTCAGTATGCCTTCCTTCGGAGGGGAAGTAAAGCCGGCGGTCCCATGTCATAGATTTATGGCATGTAAAAGATCCTTTCACAGACTAAACTTGTGTAAAGCAAAATTTGTTAGGTTAGATTTCGTCAGAACGCTCTATCAAAGTTCCAACGTTCACCACTAGGTATCATTGATATCTGGTGGTGAAAGTTGGAACTACTTGAAATTGAACGGAACTTGTAGCTCACCCTTTAGGGTATCCGCTGGAAGCAGCTACAGACTCAGGCGAGCCGAACATGTCCTCGGACACTCCCGGCACTAAAAGCCATACGATAAATAAATAAATAATAATATAATATATTATAATAATAGATCTTAAGAGAGACAATCTTATTGGACAACTATTTACACCTTACTCTATTATCACAATATGAAAACTTAATTCTATAAATACAACAACTTACAGCTAGGTATTACAATACCGACAGTAGTAGCTACGCTGGCTAAAGCGCAGCATTAGGCCGTGGGGCCAAGCTCTCTGCTGACTCGGTAGACGCGTGGGTTCGAGCCCCACCGTCGGCCGTCCTTGAAATGGTTTTCCGTGGTTTCCCATTTTCAACACCAGGCAAATGCTGGGACGGTACCTTCTGACAGGCCACGGCCGCTTCCTTCCATATCCTTGCCCAGTTTCATTCACCATCATTCATTTCATCTCTCATTAACTCCTCTCATGAGGTTGGTGTCAGGAAGGGCATCCGGCCGTAAAAACCATCGCCACAAAGACTTCATCGCATCTCAACCCCGACCCCGTTTGAAAACGGGAATAATAAGGGGTAGACATACATACATACAGCTAGGTATTACAATTAAAATAGAAAAGTAAAATGTATAGATTTCATCGCTCCTATGCACTAAGATATTCAACTACAGAGTGAAACAATGCCATTGCAGAAAAGCTTTCAACTTTCTTTTTGGGGCCAATTCTATATACTATGGAACTCCTCAAGAGCAGATAACAGGGGCACTATTTTCATATCACTATTATCATCATCTCATTTACATCTTGAATGCGATGGTAGGCTATAATAGGCACCGTATCTTTTAGACTTCTGCCCAAAAGGTAAGAGTGCTAGGTTATGCAAACTGGTCATTGTTCTTGTTTATTGACACAATGTATTTGTTGTTTTAGGGTGACAATGGTGAATTCATCTACCAGCTTGACGATCCTAGTCAGGCATTCATCATTGACGCAAGAACAGGATGGTTAACAGTACGTGACCAGGGCATGCTGGATAGAGAGAAGCAGGCGTCACTCATTATGACGGTGTATGCTAAGGAGAAGGTACCCAGCGTCGTACACACTGCCATCAACAACAGTGAGGCTGATCTGGAGGCCTCATCAGTCACTGTAGAAGTCACCCTTCTTGATGCAAATGACAATAACCCCACTTTTGTTCCCAGTAATGTGTATGAGTTTACTGTGGAAAGTGATGCAAAGATTGGAGATATCGTAGGTCAGGTAAGAAATAAAATTCATTATCATCCTAATTGATATTGACATTTTTCAGTCAGTCAACTCAATATAATTCCAATTACAATAGAGACCCGCTCAACCGATCTTCGCTTATCCGACATTCCGTTAATTCCATTAATTTGAACATTTGGTGTACCGTACACTAAATTCTGGGACACCCGGTGTGAAGGTTGCTTGGGAAGAAGTTGAAACAATGACATTAGCAAAGTCTTGAAACATATTGTTGAGTGAGGCTGAGCATCAAGAGGAGGTGGTACAGGAAGACATGAATGACATTGTTCCCTTACTGAATTGCATTCTTGGTTGTGAGGATGCTAGGACTCAAGATGTGAGTAAGTGGTGTGCAAAAGATCAGATGTTTGAACTAACTGATCCTGATATTATTGATTTCGTCAATGCTAACAAAAATGAGGGTGGTGAAGATGAAGATTAGAAAGAAGAATAATAAGAAGAATAAGAAGAAAGTGCATTGGATATGGCATTTAACGTATGTGGAGCAACAGCCAGAGGCAAGCGCAACGAATGTGTTGATTACATGTGATTAAGAGATATTGTTATAGACTATCCATATTATCTTAATCACATGTAATTTATTTCAGGTTATTTTTTGCGTATTCCAGTAATTGGAATCATTTTGTGTTGACTGATTGAAAGTTATAATATCAATAACAAATAAGTCAACCAGTGAACTAAGAATGGTGATAACTAGGGCTCGGATTTTTATGTAATTTTTTTTATGTAAATACATATTTTAAGCATTTTTCATATAAATACATAAATTCCTGCTTTTCACTTATTAGCACATAAAAAGACATACCGTAATATTAACATTTTTTTAAATCAGTATGCTAGATCTTTCAGTTTATTGCATATTTGTTCTGTGTTATTTCAACGGGGAGGAACCTGTGAGCTATCTAATCTTCATGTAGAGCTTGCAACTGGGTTATTCTTCACTTGTCGCCCCATGCTACTCACTGTGGAAGCCAGGGATTTCCTTGTCCATAGCCATATTGCACCACGTGCTAGACCTCCCCCCTCCCCCAGTGACCTGGAAGCAGTGTCACTCACATGCAGTTCATTTCTGGCACTGTGAAGGGCAAGGCAGTTCTACGATGCCTAAAGTAAAAACAACTACAAGTTATCATCTGTTGCAGAATTTAAAGATAATTTTATTTCTGATGGGGGCGTTCAGTTCTGCCAACCATGTGGGAAAGCAATCAAGGCTGAACAGCGATCCCAAGTTACACAACACCTCAAGGGCAAGAAACATATTGCCGCAGTTTCGCGCCTTCAGAATATGAGATTTGCGATAATCGTCGGCAATTTGTGATGGACAACCTGAAGCTGTATCTCGTTGAGTATTGTAATGCTTCAGCAGTCAGTGACACATAGAATAAATTGCATTCGTGAGTACTGCATATTGTATATATTAACAATAATAAACTAAATTATAATTAAATATTTTATATTTTTTGTCACATATTTCAGGTATTTTTAATACATAAAAAATAAATATTTTCTAGATTTTTAGCACCTAAAAATCCGGGCCCTAGCGATAACAACTAGTGACCCGTGACTCCACGACAATCATATGCCTCATTCTAGCCTCTCCACTGAAGTGAAATAACAACAAACCCTCGTAATATTGGTACTGTAGTTGAGGTTGGAACTTTCTGGCTAAAATAAGAGATAAAGTGTCAAAAATTTTTATGATTAAAATACTTGATGGCGAAAACAAAATGTAAAACAAAAATATTGGACATTGTGGTGTTTGAAGCCATATTTTCAGTGTTGCCTTAGTAAACAAGAGTTTAGTGCTTTTCAGTCGGTCGAGGACAAGAACTGTAGGAGTAGACCAAGGTTAGAATATGTTAAACAGATTGCCTCGAATGTAGGGTGTGGTAGCCATGAGATGAAACGATTAGCTCCGGACAGGAGAGCATGGAGCGCTGCATCAAACCAATCAAAAGACTGAAAACTCAAACAACAACAACATTTCCTGCTTGTTAAGAGAATGAAAATCGATTAACACTATTGTTATCATTTCAGGTAACTGCAGCAGATCCAGATCTTGGACGCAATGGGATGTTGCTCTATGACTTACAGAGAACAGGCAACCTATCCACCGGCTTGTCCCCTCTGCCATTTGCAGTCGATGCTCAGACAGGACAGATTGTGGTCATAGATTCTCCTCTAACTGAGGGGCGCCATGCTCTTTTCATCGAAGCTTCAGACCAGCCAGCCAACCCCAGTGAGAGGAGGTTCTCTTTAGCAGTTGTGACAATACAAGTCCTTAGGCCAGGAAGCGGAGGTAAGAGTGCAAAAGCAACACTTCCATTGTTGGGAAGGAGTTGACATTTGGGGAATGAATATGGATATTTATGCAGTTGAAATTCACTTCAGAGATAAGCGAGTATTATACAGCATTAAGAATGTCATTATAAAAGGAATGGTTAAAAATCAATGTCACTATGAATAACATTTTCAGATTAGCATTGTTAAGAGAATCAAAATACTAGTAGCCTACATGCAGACAAGATTTGATAAGTATGTCCAGGATTTTCAATGAAATACAGTTGAACTTCACTTGTACATTACTCATTTGTATATTTTTTGTACTTTGTAAGTCATATCTTCAAGACTTTGTACATTCTCCATTGAAATTAAGCTAAGTTATAATTAAGTTTCCTCAATTACAGTATTATTCTGGTACCTACATCAAAAATATTCTCATTTATACAATATCATAAGAAATCAAGTTTTGAGTGATCTTAGCTTGGAAGACAGGTGTACATTTGTATATAGCCACCTGTGTGACAGATATACTCTGGCCCGACGAGAGATAGGGGCAAGCGGGGCTGTAGCCCTGGGGTCCAGATTTGCTGAGGTGCCCGAGGTGATAAAACAACTTAGAGTGGACAACTTTATTTATTTATTTACACTGTTTACGCCCACATTGGAGCACCAAAAATCAAACCTTATGGTACAAAGTCTTCAAATACTAAGTTCAGTTCTTATTACTTGATAATTTTTTTCTTTCCCAATACTTATTTATTCTGGAATATTTTGCAGCCCGTTTTTCTGCAGATATAACATATTGCTTACGCTGTGAAATTTTGAATGTTAGTCGTGTGTATTTGTTATTCAGAAGCCGTTATTCTCTATATTTAATTTGATGCTTAGTAATTTTCAATTCGTCTAAATCATTTGTATTTCTTTAAACAACTTTATTTAATTTAATGTCTAAACTACAGTATTATGAAATTTTCTGACATGACCCTGTTCAATGTAAAACAGCCAGTGAATAGCATCCAAAACATTACAAAGAGATTATAGGCTATAATTTATTTTCTTAATATTGTGTTTTTCATTTTTCTTCCGGGGAAATGGCAAAGTTGCCAGTGTTGTCCATTTAATTTATAACTTGCTAAAGTTCAAGAGCTTTTTGTGGAGTATAAAGTTTCTAATTCAATCTCAGAATAAAATGAACTTTACTTCATACATTTCTGAAAGGTTTGAACAGTGAATGGCTTATACTTGCGGTGCCTGAATACGTTCAGATAGGCCTGCAACAAAAATTGAATTTTTACTGCGCAATGATGAAAAATTTTGAAGTGATAGAACATTTAGTATGAGAGAGAGAAAAGGAAAGAGTGGCTGAATAAAAAGAAAAAAATATTCAGTTGGGCAAGCTAAATTCCACGGAATGTATTTTTTAGGGGGAGGTTAAAAATATTCAAGTTTAATACCGTAATGTCAAAATGATGTCACAGTTTGAATAAGCATAGAGGTTGGTTGGTTCCTCAGTTTAGGGGCTGCGACAACGCGGTCATGTAGCCCCGTGTACTTTGGGTGTGTGCAGAATCTGTCTGATAACTGGTGTTAATTGTAATGGCTGTATTAGTGTGTGTAAGGACTGCAGACATTCAATTTTCAAGTAGTTCCTACTTTTGCTACCAAATGCCACCATCAATGACAACTAGTTCTGAACTTGGTTACTAGATGCCATCACAGTCGGCTCCTGGCGACAAACGTTGGAACCTAAGAGCGCAAGTCAAATCTAACCTATAATTTAGCTTAACAGAAGTGTAATTAGTGGAAGGTTCTATTACATGCCATAAATCTATGACATGGAACCGCCGACTTTACTTCCCCTCCGAAGGAAGGCATACTGAGGGAGAAAATACATAGAGGGGCCCGGAAGACATAGTCCTAGGGCCCGTGATCGCTCTCTACAGCCCTGGATGTACTCGTACAAAGGACAACGGTATTTAGGCTACTGTCTCCTCTCCAGCTATGAGAATGCAGAGTGTGAAATAAGGGGAGTGGGAATGTTGACTTAGTGGGAAATGTCTTTGCCATAATATACTACCTGAGGAGAAACATGGGCCCTTGAGTATGCAGATCTTGAAAGCTTCTACTGTTATGTGAGTTCCAAATAAATGGAGTACTGCATTCTGAGGGTCGTGGAATCATTAGTAACATTATTGCCAACACCACTAAGGTGAGTGCAAGCCTTAGTATAGGACAGTCTACGTCATCACTCCCCTCCACATTCCTGTCAGGTAATCAGAGATGGCACATTGTTGAAATTTAATTATGTTTACAACTGACTATAACCTCTACTGTAAATCTAAGTTGGCAACAATGTGATCAAAAATGTATTTTACTTTTATAAGTTGGCAATTGTTTTAAACCAGAAGAAGATGTACAGCTAATGGCGGAATGTATGTGTAAGACATTGTCTGTGAAATCTGAAGCCATCAGCCATCAAAATTGTATCTATATTGAATGTAGGGAAGTTTTTGATAACTCATAAACATGTGTTATGCTGTAGAGTCAAAAGGCGCCTTTTGATGATACTTGCTGTTTAATTTTTGATAAATAAAAGGACGTCATACATATTGACAATGACTTGATCATTCATCCCTGCTCGGAGCATAAGAATTACAACAGGTTATGGGCCCAGATACCGCTCATACGTCAGACACGCCGAGCATTACGGGATACAATTTGGACGCCGAGAAAAAGTCAGTCGAGTCAGTCGTCGTCGTCCAAGTCAGAAGTCGTCAGGCCAGTCCAGTCAGCCGAGAAAGTCTACGTCAGTCATCGCAGACAAAGTCAGCCCCGTCGAAGAGGACGTCAACCACATCGTCAGCCCAAGAAACGTCCGCTAAGTCAATCTAACCTCAAAATGTCAGTCAAGTAGCCTATACATGAGTCAGAGTAAATTGATAAAACTATTTGAAAATAGTAAAATCTTGTGAAATCAAACGTTTGGAAATTTGTCATATTTTTGAAACTTAATTTTGCTTTTTAAGTCAAGTCATGGATACAGTAAAGGTTCATTTAGAAACCTGGAGAGAAGATTTGCATGGAAATGTCAATTATGATTCTTGGCGTTTCAAAATTAATTTAGCTATGAGAACAAAAGAATGTTTTGATATTGCAACTGGTTTGACTGTCAAACCATCAGGCACAAACTCCGATCCTGAACGTAATTGGATAAAGAAAGATGTAGAAGCTCAAGCGCTTTTAGGTTTAAATGTCAGTAGTAATATAGCGAAAAAGCTAGTCAAATGCCAAACTGCAAAACAAATGTTAGATAAGCTAGAAAATGTTTATGGTAAAAAGTCTGAAATTACTGTTGAGAGTTTGCAAAGGAAATTTTTTGGTTATGTTTTTGACAGCAAAAAATCAGCTGTTGAGAATTGCTTGGAGATTCAACAGATAGCCGAAGACCTGTCATCAGATGACGACAGGGTGAAAGACAGTTGGATCATGACACGAATGCTGAGTATGCTACCACTTAAGCTGCACCATTTCAGAACAGCCTGGGACAATGTGACAGGAGCCGACAAAACTATTGAAACACTCATCGAAAGATTGAGGCTGGAAGAGAATCGTCTCAATGAAGGTAAAAAGGAAAGTGGAGCAACTGCAGTCAACGCACTCATCGCAAAGGAGAAGAAAACTGGAAATCAGTCTACTCACAACAATAGCAACAGACAAGGTGGAAGCGCGCCAGTCAGCTGCTTTAAGTGTGGACAGAAAGGACATGTGAAGAAACACTGCAGACAAACCCTGTGCCAAATATCTTGCCTATTGTAAAGAAAACTACCCTTGCCATGTGTGTGGACAGAAAGGTCACTTCGCAAGAGACCGTACTAAGAAGGATGACAACAAAAATGGAAATGAAAGGTCAGAACGGAGTGAACAGAAGAGCACGAATCGCCCATACCGCGCACTAGCGTCAGTGGGACTGTCAACTGCAGAGCTGAACAGTCTAAATTCGAAATGTAACACACGAAATCACTGGTACCAGGACTGTGGAGCTACACAACATATGACATCACACAGGAACTGGTTCGTCAAATTGATTGAATTGGAAACTCCATCTCCTATTGTCATCGGAGATGCGACTGTACTGGAGGGTGTTGGCATCGGCAACGTTCAACTTGAGGCGTTCAACGGAACAGAATGGTACAAGGTCATCCTGGAGGATGTGCTTTATGTGCCTAAGCTCAACTACAATTTGATATCTGTCAGTCAGATACTCGACAGAGGTTATGTCCAAACTGCAAACAAAGATAAGTCAATATTTGAAACGTCTGATCATCGTGAAATTGTGGCCATGGCAGTCAGAGAAGGTGACCTGTACAGAATGATGCTACGCCAGGAAAAGTCGGAAGCCTGTATGGTAGCCACCTCGATCGTAACCTGGCACGAGAGGCTCGCACAACAAAAACTGAAGTATGTGAAGGATGCTTTGGACAGGAATGGCATTCCATATGTTGATGATTGGAACGAGAGAGTCTGCGAAGGATGCACCTACGGTAAACAACATCGAGTATCTCACCCACTGAACGAGAAGGTTGCTACCCAACCATTGGATCTGGTCCATGTAGATATTGGAGAGATGGCGACACCATCGCTAGGAGGAGCAAAATATTTCTTGCTTTTCAAGGATGATTTTTCACATTTCCGAACAGTATACTTCTTGAAGACGAAGGACGAAGCCGCAGCCATACTGGATGTTTTCATGAAGCTGGTGGAAAATCAATTCGGAAGAAAGGTGAAAATTCTAAGATCAGATAATGGAACCGAGATCAAGAATGCCAACACACGTAAGCTGCTGGAGGAGCTAGGTGTCTTTCACACTTTTTCAACAGCTTACACCCCAGAACAGAACGGAAGAGTGGAACGTGAAATTAGAACAATTGTAGAGTCAGCAAGGACAGCAATTCATGGACGAAACCTGAAGGACAATTTGTGGGCAGAAGCAGTGAACTATTCTGTGTTCACGATCAACCAGACGGGCACAAGTTCAGTGAAAGGAAAGAGTCCAGCCAACCTATGGTTTGGACGACAGGTCAACATGAACAAACTGAAAACCTTCGGATGCGACTGCTACGTTTTGACTCCCAACCACAAGAGAAGCAAGCTTGACAAGAAGTCTAGGAATGGTATATTTGTTGGATACGACATTGACTCTCCATCCTACAGAGTCTATCTGCCTGAAGAACGTGATGTTGTAAGTTCAGACAACGTCGTGTTTAATGAAGGAGAAAAAGATGAGCGAAACCTGACAGATGTTGAAATGGCCATGAACGAGAGCGAGTTGATTGAAGAAGATGAGTATGAAGACAGCATAGACCTGAGGCAAGACAGAAAGGAAGAAAGAGATGAAGCCAGAGAAGAAGAACAACAACCAAGAAGACCAGGACTACGCAATCGTCAAAATATTCAGGTACCTGCCAAACTATCAGACTGTGTCATGGGCTACCTCCGGGGAGGAAAGAGTGTCAACTTAGCCATGATAGGAGAAATCCAGGATATCTCTATTTCCAAAGCGTTGAAAGATGCCAAGTGGCTGAAAGCCATGACAGAGGAATTTGAATCCTTACAGAAGATGGAAACTTGGAAATTAGTGAAATGTCCGGAAGCAGTTCGACCCCTGACCTGCCGCTGGGTGTTACGAGAGTAGCCTGATGGGAGAATGAAAACACGACTGGTAGCACGTGGCTTTGAGCAGGAAGAAGGAGTTGACTATTCAGAAACATTTAGTTCAGTAGCAAACCATGCTTCAATTAGACTGATTCTCAGTCATGCCGCTACTGAGAAGATGAAACTTGTTCCCTTTGATGTGAAGACAGCCTTCTTGCACGGAGACTTGGAGGAGAACTTGTACATGTATCAATCTGAAGGATTTGAAGATGGTACTGGCAGAGTCTGCAAACTAATGAAAAGCATATATGGACTAAAGCAAGCACCAAGAAAGTGGAATGAGAAAATGTCAGATTTTCTTGAGAAGAAACTTGGACTAGTGAACACCGACGATGACCCCTGCATTTACAATAACGAGAAGAGAACTTTGATGATGGCTCTTTTCGTCGACGACGGGTTCATCGCTGGATATAATGAAAAAGAAATCTTTGAAGTCTTGGATGTCATAAATCGGGAATTTGAAATCACTTACCAACGATCAGTTCATAAGCAATTCACGTACCTAGGCATGGAAGTCAGAATAGAGAATGAAGGAATTTTTGTGAACCAGCCTGGATACACCAGAAAGATCATCAATCGTTTTCAGTTCGACACTTGCAACCCAAGTTCAACACCCATGGAGAAAGGAATGGTGGCAAACGAAGAAGATCGAATCAACGACAGACCAGCGCCACCTACAACTCCATATCGAGAAGCAGTGGGAAGTCTACTCTACCTGACTACAATATCCCGACCGGATATCTGCTACGCAGTGAACTACTTGAGCCGCTTCAACGGCAAAGCCATGCAGAGCAACTGGAAAATGGTGAAGAAGGTATTTCAGTATTTGAAGGGAACTCCAGACTATGGAATTTTCTTCAATGGAGACGACAAACTTGTGGCATATACAGATTCAGACTACGGTGGGGACACGGTAACAGGGCGCTCAACAAGTGGTGTTCTACTGTTGAGAGGAGGACCAATCTTTTGGTACACACAGAAGCAGCGACTCGTTGCTACGTCAACAGCAGAAGCAGAATACCGAGCAGCTGTCACATCGATAGATGACATCAGCTGGATCAAGAGAATTGGACTGGAACTCGAAATTTTGAAGTCAGACAAACCAGTCACGCTGTTTGTTAACAACCAGTCAGCAATCCACATGCTGCACAATGCACACGTGGGGAAGTCTACAAAAGGAAAGAAACATATAGAGATTCCACGCAAATTCATCCAGGAACACGTGGGCAAAACTTTTGCTCTCAAACATGTCGAAAGCTCCAAGCAACTTGCTGATATCCTGACCAAACCCCTCTATAGAAAATTGTTTGAATCGCTTCGTTGTAAAATAATTAAGGAGGAGTGTTGAAATTTAATTATGTTTACAACTGACTATAACCTCTACTGTAAATCTAAGTTGGCAACAATGTGATCAAAAATGTATTTTACTTTTATAAGTTGGCAATTGTTTTAAACCAGAAGAAGATGTACAGCTAATGGCGGAATGTATGTGTAAGATATTGTCTGTGAAATCTGAAGCCATCAGCCATCAAAATTGTATCTATTTTGAATGTAGGGAAGTTTTTGATAACTCATAAACATGTGTTACGCTGTAGAGTCAAAAGGCACATTTTGATGATACTTGCTGTTTAATTTTTGATAAATAAAAGGACGTCATACATATTGACAATGACTTGATCATTCATTCCTGCTCGGAGCATAAGAATTACAACACACATGAACTGTATGTTTAGTCTCAGTCACAGATGTGATGTGCTTAAAATATACTGAGGTGGTTTGGAAATTAAAGAATGTTTGCACATACGGACTGTGCAGTTGCATTGAGGCAGCCAATCCTGTGTGAGCTGCGTTTGTTGTAATGACAGTTGTCTGGTTCAGTTGTTTGCATGTTATAGCCTATATTGAACTGTTGAGTGTAGCAACCTTCAACAATACACAAGCATATTGATAAACCCACCAACTGTGAACTTCAAGCAGTTATTTGATTTTCGCTTGCTGAAAATGTTAAACCCTGTGACATTTACTGGAACTCATTAGGCTACTGTGTGAGGAGAAGGTGTTATGAATGAGGATAGTGTTAGTAAGTGGCACATTCAGTTCAGCAATGGGAGAATAAACGTTCATGATATGTAGACATCTGACATTAAGGACGAATTGAAACAAAAAGGTTGAATTGTCAAAATAAATTAGTATTTTATGATTAGTGAGATGCATGCATAACTCTTAAATGTGTCACATACAGTTGTGTTCAAAATTATCTCTAAACATATACACCATGGGAAAATCTGTTCAAGGTGGGTACCACCAGATGCTCACAGATGAGCAAAGACAGCACAGCAAGAATGGTCCTGCGTTGGCTTTCTTGGAGTGTTATCAATAGTATGGTAACGAGTTGAACAACCTGCTTGTCACAGAGAATGAATTGTGAGTTTTAGATATGACCTCTGAATGAAAGCAATAGTTACCCGAATGGTACCATCCAACCTTTGCAAAAAGTATTGCAATTCAAACTGCATCTTCGCAGAAACTCATGGCAATTTTAATTCTGGTCTGAGGGCTGGAACGGGCCAGGAGCCTTGTGATGCAAAACTGAGAATTCCTCAGTATGGTACTTTTGAGAAATAAATTATCAATTTGTAAAAAACAAAAAGAAACTGTTTACCTTTCTGTATAATAAATTGACAAATATTTGGATATTTGCAATTCATACTCCATAGGCCATAATAGAACATTCATTAAGTATAAAATTTTATCTGTGTGTTGTGTTGTATTTTACAACTATTCTTGTATTGCCTCTAATTGTAGGCTATATACACTTAGCCTACACTTAGTGGCAATATAAACTTAGAATTTTACAATTAACTCTTATCTAAAATAATTACACAAAGTTATATGCTCTAAGATATTGGTTGATATTTTTGGGTATTTTGCGGTGACAATCCCCTGAGAATACTCGCAATTTTCCAGGATAGTCAGCCTCCACCGAAAAAAAATTGTACCGTACCGTATATACGCCCCTGTTACCAATATGCTACACCGTATTAGTAATTCTCCTTTAATTACATATGTAAGGTTTAATTGTAGTTACAAACCCTTTTCATGGAAATGACTGACAAGAGCAAAAGGTAAATGGAAGTAGCTTAAGAGGTGATTTGGTCTGGCTAGGAAAATCTCATGATAACTCCTTCAGTGTTAAGTTCAGGACTAAATTGTGATAAATGAAATGTACGGTATGTCTTAATTATGTATTGTATTATTATCTATTGGTTCAACAGAAATAGGAATGTTCTGTATAAAATCAAGTGACTTACTTTTGGCTCTTTTGCAGGTCATGGCCATCAGGAACCAGACTTTATTGGAGCACCCTATGAGTTCTGGGTTGGAGCTAATGTTGGAATTGGAACAAGTGTTGGGCAAATTCGAGTAACAGATGTTGTAGACAAGAAACATATCATATATGATATGCTTCACAGCTATCATGAAGGAGGTACTCACATTTTTAAATCTCATGTAGGCTACATAAATTACAGTACTAAGGAATACCGTAGCCTACACAGTATATCATTTCAACTGATTTCCACATCTTCACTTCTCCTCTGTAAGAACTACTGTATGTAGTATAACGCACACATTCATAACAATTGAATTGTAAATTAAATCTTTGAGGTTCATAGATTATTGGGGAGTCATTTCATTGGCTAGCATTTCCATCTGACTGCTCAGATCATCTTCATGATTCTGATTGTTGTAACAATAGAGCATTGGCAAAGGAGGCCACGTCAACTCGATGTCCTTGACAGATCTTGGTATTCAAATATATTTGATCCACCCAGTTGACGTTCTATAGAATTTCTTGTGCCAGTAAATAGAGTATATTAGTAATCTGGTTCATACTATTGACTAGCTGAAACAAGCATTGTTATAAAGGCTAGGAAGTGAAAATTTAAGAAGTGCAACTTTATCTGGGTTAATAGATGATTTCTTGAATGTTTTAAGACAAGATATTCTAACTAATGGATTTAAATAGTCTAGATAGTAAGGTAAATTGAGGTATGTACTTGTGGGTTAATTGTATATGTTTTTATCTGCTTTATTTGCCATTTGGGATTGCTGAATAGCAGTGGTTTCATAATTTTGAGATGGAGTCCTTTAGAGCCATCACTGCCATTTTCTTAAATAAGCTAGTATGGTATCTAAGCTGTGAGTAGGCCTGGAATGATCCCTTGTGTATCCACCATCAAACTGTCTGGATCATAGTCTTGTAGTATGGAATAGTCTGTCCTTTTCTTGCATTGACATTTGCCAGTTGACCACAATATCTCTCGTAGCATATTAAGTCTTTATATTTGCCTATGACCCTCTTTACAGCATAGCACTGTGGTCAGCTTTGCAATGATATAGTTACACTACTGTAAGCCCCTTCCGTAGCACCACTGCACATGAAGGGCCTATCAAGTGACCACTGCTTAGCCATTTGGCCCACAAATTGTAGGGTGACGCATTCCTTTGGCTATTAATCATGATTTTTCAGTCCAGGGCGCTGCCTCACTGTCATGCAGCTACTCAATTGTCCTCACAAGGCTCAGTGTACCCTATTCCAGCCCTCGCGTTACGTTCTTAATTCTGTGATGGAGCCGGGAATTGAACCCGGTGCCTCCAGGTGAGAGGCAAACGTGCTATCCCAACTCCATGGGGGCTGGAAATATTCTGTAAGCCTTAAGGAAAACTTTGGTATAGCCTAATGCATAAATTTTGAATGAATTGGGATTTAGGACAGGCTATTAAAATTGGCAAACATGGCATATTGTAGGGCATATTGTATGCTGTGATGAAACCTTTCCTGATATATGGTATATTTAAGGAAAATATAAGTCTAGCTCACAGGAAGAACAGAACTTGAAAGCTGCTAGCTGTGGAGCCCTCTTAGTGAGTAAACATCTCCCCATTGACATGGCAAGTGGCCTCAGGGATACAGATTGCTCCAGTAGTGTTGCTATTACAGATATTGATACTACACACATACAGGCCTACTTGCATATAGCACATACAGATAAGTGTCACACTTACCTAACAGAAGGTGCCTTAAATGGCTGCTTTTTCACCGTCTAACTTTTCTTGTGTCAGTGCTGTTTGTCTGTACAGTATGTGTTTATTGAGCATTAAACTTGTGAATTCAAATTTCCTTACTAATCTTTCGATTGCACTTCTAGAGGATGGATTAGCATCAGAAAAATGTTTTAACAGAAGTCCTCATGCGTTAACAAGTTTCAAATATACTTTAGTTAGTTAGTTATTGTTGTTTTAAGGGGCGGAACAAATATACTTTGCACAGAAATATTTGCTCATTCTTTGGTAGCCATCTAACAATACTGAAGTAGGTAGAAACCTTAACCGGAGATAGTACGGAGGCAGGAATCATCTGTTGGCCAATAATTTGCACTCAAACTCCTTAACAAGAGTTAAGATGATATAAAGAGTTAATTGTCCATTCTGAATCCCAATTCATTCAAAATTTATGGAGTAGTACCAAGGTTTGTGCCAGCCACTGTGAGTTCTCCACAGCCGGCAGCATTTCAATTTGGAAGCCCTGTAGTTAGCAAATACAAGTAGGCCACTGGTAAACGATTCCTCAACGAAGAGGAAACAGTTAGACTGGTGTCTCCCTTTTTTTTTTTTTCCACCCACCCTCACTAACCTGTCACTGTGTTTATCGTTCTCTTTATAATTCCATTGTCCTTTCCTGTGGTTTGATTTTTAGCACTGTTGTATTTATAGGTGTTGTTCACTATTGCTTAATACTATTAGTTATCACATTCATATAAACTATTACTTTCTATTTTTCTTTCAGTTCCATTTGCTGTTGAAGAACGTTCTGGAACCATCACTGTAGTGGAAGATGTGGATAAGTTTGAGCGAACTCTGTATGACTTTGAAGCAGTCGTAACAAACGGACAAGAACTCACTCTTGTCACAAATATAACAATACATGTCGTTGATTTGGATGATGACAAGGACTCCAACATGAAGTAAGAATACTGTATATGCATTTTGTCCCAATATAATGTTAATTATGATTTTATTTTATTTTAATTCCTCTTTCAGACAATCCGGAACAGACCAAAATTCAATGTGTGGTACCAGGAATGTTACCATAACTTCAGTCCTCCCAACCAGTTTAAGGAGAGCTTAAATTTAAATGTCAAAGCTTTAGTACATGCTACTACACTTACATTTGGACCATTTTGAGTCCCACAGTTTCCTTTAGTAGCTTAATATGCAAAGTATTGTGAATTGTTCTCATTTCCTTAGGTCATGGATTTGACGCTAAAACAGTTTTAGAACCCTGATTTTTGTACCTGTAGGATTTTATTCACATGAAAACACATTGTTACACCTTTTAACACTCATTGGCAAACTCATAAGTGGTTGTTGCCACTGCTGTCTTGTTTTCACTGTGTCTTACACTATTCACTATCCTTTGCTATACACTGTTTTCAGCAGCAGGAGAACTGGTTATGATGGATGGGCATCAGAAATATGGGAGGTCAAAATGAGCTTATTAGAGGCTATAGCACTGGGCTATTGGTTATGTTGATGGCATGAATGCCCAACTTTGAAGACAGCATACATTTCATGTATCTTTCTCTTTTATATTTCCCTCCAACCATTTCTACTTGTCTGTGTTTGTCCTTTTTATGTGGTTTTCTTTTTGCTTGTTTTCCTGTGCAACAACTGATTATAAATGAATTTTGTAATTTATATAGGAAGCTGAACTCAAAATATTCAAGTTGTTGGTGAAGAGATGGTAAACCCAATGATATTTCCCTACACATAAACCTGTGCTGGATTGATTATTGTGATCTGATTACATAAGTGGTTTGGTATGCACACCTGTGTGTGATATTCAAATGACAGGACACACATAAATCTTTGTAATTAAATAAATTTGGAAATATCTGGCGTATCTTGTAATGGAGTCAAGTCTCAGATGAGGAACGCCTGAGAAGATCAGAGCGAATGAAAAGCTACTGGGCAACTCGGAAAGAAAACTTACTGAAGATGAGGACCAAGAAGTGATTGACTGAAGTGGTCCAATGAGGCCGTAAAAGCAGAAGAAGAAGGAGTCAAGTCTACACAATGACCTTTTACAAGGCACACTTATAGCTGTATAGTTCATGTCACTGCCCATATTACGGCTGTTCCCAGTTTTGAAACTTAAATAGGATGAAACTGGCTGCTCCTTGTGTGTTATTTGTTGATTTTTAAGGTTCCTTTATCCCTTGTATGGTCGCGTGAAAGAAAGAACCTATTTGGTAACGCACGGTTTAGAAGATCGAGCATTATTGATAGTAGGGTAGAGTTACTGAAATATCTTTCCTTATTCGTGGTCCATTACATAGGAATACATGAGACAATAAAGCTTAGTTATGATAGACATTTATAATTATAAACAAAACACTTATACTGTTTTAAAGTCTCATTTCATGCACGAAAGTCGAAATAATGTTTTCATTTCAGCAAAATTATTAGTGTCTTTGGCACCCCTCTCTCAATCACACTTGCTCGTAATCTCTGCAATCTTTATATTATTTGTACATCAAATAATTTATCACTCATGTGCATGTTGAAATATAAATGCCAACATCTGAAACCTGCTGAAGTACACTTCTTGCCGGTCCTCGAACACTTGATAAAAGCATGCGTAAAATATTTCGTGGTGATCACCTCGCAGCTTGAATACACTTCTGCTTTGCCCATCTCATCAGTTACTGGTACCTCATTTGCCATTTCCTGTTTTCCAAAAAACTGTATACATATCTTCTGACATTACCTTTGAGAGTTCTTTAGTCTTAATTCAATCAATATTGGTTGTCTCTTTTTCTTAGGTCAAGGGGTTCTCCAATTGAGTTCAGGGTACATGAAAACTTATCAGGTGCCCTTGTGGGTCATTTACTGAACCAAACTAAGAACACAACTGATCAAAGTCGCTGGAAGTCGTTGCATTTCATCATAGCCAACCAACAGGATGTCATGGATAAGTTTGCTGTATCTCAGGATGGCACAATCTACACCCAGCGTGGGCTTGACCGTGAGGAAAGGGACTCCTATCGCATCACAGTGATTGCCGAGAATAGTCGCGGTGTTATCAGGGGAAATGGTCTCTATCAGGTGAGTGAAGGAGAGGAATTCTTTGGCCACAAAGAATGTAACAGAAATATCATATACTGTATTATTCCCTGAGGAATGAATTAATGATTCTGTTGTTGTTAACAGGTGAATATTGTGGTGGAGGATGAGAATGATAATGCTCCAATATTTGAGTTCTCATCCTACGAGGGTCAAGTGCCAGAGAATTCTTCAGCAGGCACAGAAGTCACCTTGAGTCATATAATCCATGCAACTGATGCAGATATAGGAGAAAATGCTCTGTTTAACTTTACACTGGTCGGTGAACACAGTGATATGTTTGGAGTTGATAAGACTGGGAAGGTGCTAGTCAAAGGAAGACTTGGACAATTACTAGATCGAGAAAACAAATCGGTGTATGCATTGAAAGTTATTGCACGAGACCATGGTAAGTCGCTGATGTACTGTATATGATCATGCTGAGGAAATTATTGGTTGTCATAAGTTACTTTTTGAAGGAAAAGAAAAAGAAATGATTAGTTGGTAATATTATCAAGTACAGTCTTTGGTGATGATATACATACTGCTCAAAGGAAGGTTTGCATCACCCCCATATCGGCATGCTTGATGTTTATATCTTATCCTTTTGTGATTGAGACACATTTTGATTGGCAAAGTAGATCTACGCACATTACCAACCGCCCATTGAGGCCTTGGAATACCCCCAGTGCTGTGTCTACAATCATGAATGGCATTAAGCAGTGTGTGTGCTCTGTTCTGAGAATTCACATTCCACTTTTACTCAAATACGTTATAACTAGGGCTCGGATTTGTAGGTGCTAAAAATCGGGAAAATATTTATTTTTTATGTATTAAAAATACCTCAAATATGTGACAAAAAAGTAAAAATATTTAATTATAATTTTGTTTATTAATGTGAATATAAACAATATGCAGTACTCCCGAATGCAATTTATGCTATGTCTCACTGACAGCTGAAGAATTACAATACACATCGAGATACATCTTCAGGTTGTCCATCACAAATGAGCGACGATTATCGCGTAACAGTTCTTCTGAAGACGCGAAACTGCGGCAATATGTTTCTTGCCCTTGCGGTGTTGTGTAACTTGAGATCGCCGTTCAGCCTTGATTGCTTTCCCACATGGTTGGCAGAACAGAACGCCCCCATCAGAAGTAAAATTATCATTAAATTCTGCAACAGACGATAACTTGTAGTTGCTTTTACATTTGGCATCGTAGAACTGCCTTACATTTCACAGAGCCTGAAATGAACTGCATGTGAGTGACACTGGTTCCAGGTTGCTGGGGAAGGGGGAGGTTTAGCACATGGTGCAATATGGCTATGGACAAGGAAATCCTCGGTTGCCACAGTGAGTGGCACGGGGTGACAAGTTAATAACACAGTTGCAAGCTGACATACGCTCTGCATGAAGATTAGATAGCTCACAGGTTCTTCCCCGTTGAAGTAACACACAACAAAAATTCAATAAACTAAAAGATCTAGCATACTGATTTTATAATATGTAAATATTATGCCTTTTTATGTACTAATAAGTGAAAAGCAGGAATTTATGTATTTATAGATAAAATGCTTAAAATATGTATTTACATAAAAAAATATTTATTTACCTAAAAATACAAGCCCTAGTTATAACATGGCAATAGCATCATCAGTGGCGAAGCTACATTCATGCAACTGGGTATTCAAATGTGCATACCTTATAGTTTTTTGCAGATAAACTCCAGTCGTCATGTTTTTTGCTCTGATAGAGCATGCTCTATTCTGTGTTGTCCCAGAAGATGATATTGTTCCCAATTAAGAATATGGTTCTTAAAAATCTTTCGTGCTCTACGATGGAAACTTTTAATACACATACACATCCTTTACTATCGCCACCGAACAGAATAAAAAGATAACAATGCATCGTGCCTGTCGTTACACTTACTGTAAACCATTCATACTGGAATTTACGTGACTGATGTTTATCACTTAGTACAATATTTAGATGAGGTTTTGGTCTTCTCTCTTTCACTGCACATTTCTCTTCATAGGACAACAAAGAAAATGGTTTTGATTTTAATACACTATTAAATCACTACACTGATCCATGTTTCAAAACTCACAAACGAATATGCACATGCTGAAATACTGCCTGCCTCACAAATGCACTGCTTGAAGCCTAGGCTCTCTGCTGAAGCATCCAGCATTGGTCAGATATTGACCTTCCGCTTGGCGCATGCCCAATTGCCTTCTCTACCCACAGAGACTTGAGCTTGTTTCAAAGGCGACTCACTGGCTGCTCAGTCCCGCGCTGAGAGGCGGTGTCGATCCCACCATTGCTACAGAGAATAATACCAAAACTAGAGATCTAATTTGCCTATACCAATTTAAAATAGGAAAATGTAAATGTGCATATTCCTTGAGAATGAAATGGGTATTTTAAGGCTGAAAGATTCCCCTTGAGCTTCACCACTGATAACTTCACAAAAACAAAGCAGCATAAGCTATACACAGGAGCCAGAAAGAACCACAATTGTCGCACTCACATTCAAATTACATTGCCGGACAATGGTATTGGCAGTAGACGGAGCATCTCGGATGACTTCGTCCGCCCCTCTCCTCCCTTGTTGCAATCAGCGGGCTATAACCAGCCATGTTAACTGTAGGGATGGGACTTACTCAGTCCAGCATCTCTGCCATGCCCTCTACTATTGAGATCTGGTCGGTGCTTAAGCCTGACAACAACCACACAGCGAGTGCTCCTATGCTGGCTGTTGGCAGACTTTACTTTCTCAAACAGTTCACACTACTACAGGATTTCCTAAATTATTAAAGAACCAAACCTATTCCTATGAATGTAAGAGGAAACAGGTTACTTTTTATTGCTAAACGATTGTATTTTTTTTTATTATTGATAAAAGCTTGCCACGGTGGGTGAGTGGATAGCGTGTCGGTCTACTAACCCCAAGATTGCAGGTTCGCTCCTGGCCGTGGTAAGTGATTTTTGAAAGGCGGCAAAAATACGATACGCATGTCATACGATGTTGGCATGTCAAAGAACCCATTTGAATTCAGTAGGACGTGTTCAAAATGGCAAAATTAATCTCGGGAGTTTCCGCCAACGCAAAGTTCCTCATTTCTCTACTAGAAAGCGCTATGGTGTTCAAGGAGATTAGATATCTAACCTCCTTGACTTTCATAATGATTCAAGGAACAACGAAATTCGACATGCAAGCTACCCTCTGGGTGTCAAATTACAAAGCTTGCACCCGGCACCGAGGCCATACGATATTATTATTATTATTGATAAAATCTGGACATTGTGCAACACTGCAACCTTATTACCAGCCGCCACTGCCATAATCCCTGGATCAACTAAAACAGCTTCAAACCACTTCATTTCAAGTGGAATATACCTGCCAAATACACTCCCCTGAAAACAATACCCTATATGAAAATAATTTTGTTCATAAATATTTATTCTAGACAATAATGGAAGATACAGAGTAATGATAGATCATGCAGTATGCTATTATATTAATTTAAATTTACATATTTGGGTATCCTAATTGCATGTGGTTTGTAAATTTCTGAAACCAGGTCTTTGTAATTTCAGGAAATCTTACTGCTGAAGCAAATCTGACCATTCACATTGAGGATATTAATGACAATGCGCCTCATTTTGTGCAGATGGTAGTTCTTCATGAGAAAGATGTTGAAATAGCAGAACAAGACAAACCAGACTCAGCTCTTCATCTTAGGAATGTAACAGAATCCGATGTTTACAATATTACAACCAATCTTGTGGACAATAACAATAAGCGACAGATGCCTCCGATTGTGATGATCCCTGAGAACATACCTGTTGGTACATCAGTTCTCATGCTAATTGCTATTGATAAAGACATTGGCATAAATTCTGCTATACATTATGTTTTAGTATCAGAAGCATATATTCCAAGTACTATAAAAGTTCCTAGCAATATACCAATGCATAAGAACTACTTTAATATTCACCCTCTTACAGGAGAAGTGTCCGTAGCAAGAGCCTTGTCACCGGAAGTAGAATTCAGACTAAACGTTACAGCTACAGATGGTGGTGGTTTATCAGATTCTATTATTATAAGACTCTTCGTCAAGGACATTAACGACCATGCTCCAACCTTTAAGAAATCTTGGTATAACTTTGATCTGTCTGAAGGTCATTATTCAAGCCATGGCATGGGCAAGATTGAAGCCACAGATGAAGATTATGGTGACAATGGAAAAATAAATTATGCTATAATGCAAAATGGCAATGATTTCTCCTCATTACCTTTTAGAATATCAGAACATGATGGTTTACTCACTGTTTCTGGAGACATTGATCGAGAGAAGAAAGATTCTTATGTTTTTAGAGTGTTGGCACAAGATCATGGACCAATTAACCACCGACAAAAAGCTACAGTAGACGTGGAAGTGCACATCTTGGATGTTAATGACAATGCACCAACCTTCTATGGACATGAAGAGATTCTGCAGATTCCTCAAGATTCAGAATTAAGTAACAGTGTTGAATCTTCATCAATACCTGTTTACCATTCCATAATTGTAGAAAACAGCCCTGTGGGAACGTTTGTTTCCAGAATTCTTGCCAACGACTCAGATTTTACAGGCAATGGAAATGGATTGCTACTCTTTGATATTCCTCGCAAATTAAACCCTGAAAATGCTGATCTGTTTGCTATTGATTCCAAAGAAGGTATCATCACAACCATTGGTAAACTAGATTTTGAAACAAAACAGTCCCACAATGTGACAATTGTTGCATCAGATTTAGGAAATCCTAGTCTAAGTTCTACTGCTATTTTGACAGTAGATATTGTTGACATTGCGGATGAAACAGAAGTGATTGCCCGACCAATGTTTGCACATCGCTACTATGAAGTGGAAGTGGAAGAGAATTGCATAGTTCCTGTGGGGTTACTGGGATTGAATGTAACTGAACCATATAGAGGCCTAAGTCACAACTTCAGTATTGTTCCCTCTAATGACAGTAATATGTTCAAAATAGACTCCACAAATGGAACTTTGTACCTTGTGAAAAGCCCTGACCGAGAGAAGCAAGCAAGATTGGAATTGAAGGTGCTGGCTGAGAATGTGAAACGAGGGAGGGGAATCCCTATTATGATCTACCCGGTGACACCAGAGAGGCTCTCTGATTTAGGTAAGGATGATTTCTGTCTTTTTTCATTTGTCGTAGTGAAACCATACTTTTGGTCGGCTATTAATATTAAAAAGAATACCGGTAATAGTTATCTTATAAGATTAACCAAGGGTGATGTGTGATTGTCAACAACAGGGGAAGAGATGATGCAAGGAGACAGAAATAACAGGGTGAATATTTCCCAAAAGAAAACTGAGAGAAATAATAACACATTGGGTTTTGTATTTTTTAGGTTGCATGTTAAGTAAACATTTCCAGATAAGGTTATAAGTGTTAGTGTTAACTGTGTTATTCAGTTATCTGCATTAACATGGATAATCGAGAATACCGTTATATCTTCATATGTGTAGTGATGATCCTTTCAGATAAACAGAGTTTATAGATACCTGTATTCCCTTTGACTTCATCATTGAGGGAAATTTGAGGAGCTTTCTTATGCAACACATCAGTTTAGTCTTTTTGACATTGATCTTTAAGACAACCTGTCATGCTTCAACAGCCAACTCTGCAGCCCTATTCCCACATGAATAGTTCAAGATATGTTTACTTGATATTTGGACAAATATGCTGTATTTGGATCATAACACAAATTTAATTTAATTTCAGCTTCAAATGAGGTTAAGATCATTGTCCGAGTAAAGGATGTAAATGACAACCCTCCAAAATTCACAACGAATGGGCGGCCAATTGTAGCAGCCATACCTACAACTGCAAATTATGGCTACCAGATAGTTCGCCTACAGGTGAGTGCATTATGATAAAGGTTTATTAAAACAGAGTTACACTGTCAACCAAGATGAGTACCGTAACATGCAGTCACTGGAATTGTAAAGAAACTACATTTCTAATTATTTATTTAAAGGGATGATTATAAGAAATGGTCATTGTTGTTCAAAGGAATGGAACATTGAGGTTGTCTGCCCCTAAAATATGTTCATAAGTCGCATTGAAGAATCACAGGCTAGATATTTTCTCCCTCTTCCAAATACTTTCTAATAAAGAAAATACATCACTTCATACATAATTTTCAGATAATTCTTCATTACTGGAGAAGAATGATCCATTGAATAGAATTACACCTAGATATTGCAATGAGATGAGTGGCGGAGAAAGAGGGGAAAGTTGCCTATGGGTGCAAGGGTGGGAGATTTTGAGGTCAGGGGCTTCAATAGATTTGAGCTCTACTTGATACCCAATTTCATAATTCTTTGGGGCTAGTGGATGAAAGGACAAGGTTTGGTGGTTTATAATTTTAATGATGAAAGTGTAGTTAAAAGAGGTTAATGGGATGGGTGGGATTTGGGAGATTGATGTTTGTTTATTTGTTTGTTTGTTGTCAGACATGTGTTCATCCCCAAAGAGCAACATGGGAAAGACTCTCTCGCCTGGTGGCACTTGAATAGTTGATCATTAGAATGGTTAATTACATTTAGATGTTTGTGATAGTGGTGTATAACCTTTAATGTTGTAATCTATATACTGTCCAATTGTATCATCTGTCCGACAAATTATTGTGAACCGTTGTTCTGATTCATACGGCACGCAGGTTAGGGTTATGTGAGAAGATATCAACTAAACGGGGTTGACGTTGCTCCACGTCCATAGGAATAACCTTAAAGTGCCCTACACGTGACCCCTGGGTGGTGCAAAGAAAGCAACAACGTTGGCTGCTGGACCTAAAACTACGCTTTCAGGATATCCCAGCAATTAGAAGATATAGCAATATGACTCATGGAAATGGCTCTTTTCAGAGACCCATTGAAGACTTTCACCCCATACTAAGGATACTACAACTCAACATTGAAGGATTAAGCCGATCAAAAAGTGATTACCTAACAAAAGTACTGACCAACCACAAGGTGGATGTTGTTCTACTGCAAGAGACCCACTGTGAAAACCAGGATCAGCTTTATGCGAGATGTAAGATTCCGGGATATACCCTGCTTAACGCAACATTTCACAAAAGTTATGGCACTGCAACGTATGCAAAGAGCAACATAGAGAAAATTGACATAATAAGCACAAATGTGGACAACAATTTGTTTGCCTCCAAAATGAAAATTGCAGGTACTGAAATTATAAACATCTATAAGCCTCCCTGTCAACCTTGGATCTTGAGTGAGACCATCCAGAACATTCACCACCCAGCTGTAATCCTCGGAGATTTTAACAGCAAGAATACTAACTGGGGTTATAATTATACTAACAAAGAGGGCCAAGGTGTGTCGGAATGGGCTGATGCAGAAGACCTTTTTCTAATGCATGATGCCAAAGAAAAGGGCTCCTTCCACTCTGCCAGATGGAATAAGGACTATAACCCTGATCTGTGCTTTGTCTCAAAGGACTCGTATGGTAAACCCCTAAAGTGCAGCAGGAATATTCTAGACAACTTCCCACGAAGTCAGCACAGACCAGCACTTGTCAAAGTTGGCCTAGAAATGCCTGTCGTCAGATCAGTTCCACTGCCACGTTGGAATTTCACCAAAGCCAACTGGTCAAAATTCACCAGTGAATTGGAACATAATATACAGTGGATCCCACCTAAAATAGGTAATTACGAGCGCTTCGCTGGACTAATTTGTGCTATTGCAAGGAAACATATCCCAAGAGGATACAGAAGGACCTATATTCCTGGCTGGAGTCCAAAATGCAATGAACTATATGAGGAGTATAAACTCGCCAGTGATCCTGAAGTTGCCAACGAACTACTACAGTCTTTAGACTCAGCTAGAAGAGAAAAATGGACCAACCTAATGGAAAATACGAATTTTCAACACTCCAGTCGAAAAGCATGGTCTCTTTTAAGGAAACTTGGTAGCAGCACTCCAAAATTCAGTTCCAAGTGCACCAAGATAAAGCCAGATGCGATAGCAAGCAGATTAGTTAGTCTGACAAGGAAACCTGCCGATACTGACAAGAAAGAGGCAAAAAGAATTCAGTTAGAACTAAAATCTAAGATGTTCCATGCAGAAACAACATCCCAGTTTAAAGCTGATATCACGGCTGCTGAAGTTTCAACTGCGCTAAAAGAAGTAAAATCAGGAAAAGCAGCTGGGTTGGATGGTCTTTACCCAGAATTCCTACAACGTTGTGGTCCTCAAACAATTGAATGGCTTGCTAAATTTTATAGCAACATCTTACACGATGGTCAACTTCCACCAGCACTCAAAAGAACTAAAGTAGTTGCTGTACTCAAACCTGGGAAAAGTGGAGATAGTGCAGAGCGTCTGTTACAAGCTGCTGGAAAGAATAACATATAATAGAATCTCAATTACAGTTCTTGAGCACATGCCAAATGAGCAAGCTGGCTTCAGACCAAAGCGCAGTTGTACCGACCAGGTGTTAGCCCTAACCACTCACATAGAGAGAGGATTTCAAGATCGAAAGAAGACCGTATCTGTGTTTGTGGATCTCACGGCAGCATACGATACAGTTTGGCGAAAAGGAATGATCCTCAAATTCCTGAAAATAATCCCTTGCAAGAAACTTGCCATCCTACTGAATAATATGCTGGTCAACAGAGTGATTGAAGTTCACCTAAATGGCAACGTAAGCAGATCTCACAAACTAAATCATGGCTTACCACAAGGATCGGTCCTTGCCCCATTGCTGTTCAATATTTACACTGCAGACTTACCTCCCACTAGTGCTAGAAAGTTCGTATACGCTGACGATCTTGCATTGACAGCTCAGTCCAACGACTTTGCAACAGCAGAAACCGTACTTACGGAAGATCTCTGCAGACTCGACAAGTTCTTCAAAACCTGGAGACTAAAACCAAATATAGCAAAAACAGAGGTCAGCTGCTTTCATCTGAGCAACAAACAAGCCAACTACATTCCTAGGGTTCAATACCAGGGTCATCTACTGAAATTCAATCCTCATCCTAAATATTTAGGCATCATCTTGGATCGATCCTTGACTTACAGTGAACATCTAGGCAAAACATCTGCTAAGATCAAAACCCGCAACAACATCCTGCACAAACTCACAGGAACGGGCTGGGGCCCAACAGCATCCACCCTCAGAACTTCAGCACTTGCCCTAGTGTATCCAGTAGCAGAATATTGCTGCCCAGTATGGCTTAACAGCGCCCATGCAAAGAAGATAGACGTACAGCTGAACGACACAATGAGGACTGTATCAGGAACCATCCAATCTACACCTTTGGAATGGTTACCAGTACTCTCCAACATCCCGCCTCCTCATCTTCGAAGACAAATGGCACTGAAGAGAGAATGGCTTAAATGTTGTGACAACCCTCTTCTGCCAATTCATCTAGACTGCTCACCTAAAGATCTCAGGCTGAAATCCCGGAATCCTTCTTGGAGACAAGGAAGGAAGTTGGTCCAAGAGCAGTTTCAAGTGAATGAAGCTTGGCGCAATGAGTGGCTGACTTTAAATCCTGACAGATTAGGTCTTATCTCGGATCCAGTTAAGCAGCCCCCTGGTTTCGACCTTCCCAGGAAAATATGGACATCGCTGAACCGTATAAGAACTCAACACGGTAGGTGTCAGTTCTGGAAGCACAAATGGAAAATTGCCGAGAATCCTTTCTGCAACTGTGCAGATGTGCCTCAGACCATCAGTCACATCGCTATGGATTGCCCACTCCGAAGGTTCAATGGTCAAATGAAGGAGATTCATCAAGCTAGTGATGAAGCCTTAGAATGGTTAGAGAAATTAGATATCCAGCTCTAACAAAACTGAAGCTACTTGCAGATCAAGGTCTCAATCTGTATACATTTGTACTGTAAATACTGTAGAATGTAAATAATTGCATATTGTATCTTCATGCCATACGAAAAATATATATAATGTTGTAAATTGCCCTTTAAGTTTCAGAGGAAGAAAGGTTAAATTACAGTCAACCGCTGTAATCCGTCACCTTTGGGACTGAGGGTATGGTCGGAACGCAAAAACGGTTGGATTATCAGAAAGTATGGATTTACTGTACATAAAAATAAACAATCTCTGAACTCAAGATATCGGGGTTCCTTTCCTTCTTTCTTGGTAGAACCACACCCCAAGCAGTTCAATTTAGACTTTTTCAATGTTTTGCGATTCTTAAGAGCGTTTTCACCATCTATCGTCACTGTATATGATTCAATGTTTCTCCGATTCCTTCTCCAATCTTTTATTGTCATAATGTCTGCATTGATTTCCTTGGCATTATTATTATTATTTTATTTTTTGAGTGATTCCCCTTTTCCCAGTCTTTGAAACACTGCCAATTTTTCATTTAATGAAAGAGTAACATGTTACATTTCAATCCTGACTTGTTGAAAAAAAAAAAACACACACAACTGTACAGTACACACAATGTACAGTAAACAAATGACTGTACAGTACTCTAACGAACACAGAAGAACAATGTTGTAAAGCAAACAGTAAGCACTAATAACTTCACAGTGCAGTACGCACTGTACAAAACACGGACAAGTACAGAATAGATACGAACGATGAGCACTAAAATGGACAAGCGATAACAACAAGTACCTATAAACAACAATGGCACGACGGCTACGAGTCGGGACAAGTTCAGCTCGAGCACGGTCGGATCAACCGGAGTGGGGAACCAGCTGAGAACGGACGAGAGGGTTTCTACTGTATATCAATAGTATTTTATTTGAAGTAACAAAAAAGAAAAAGGGAATTCACTGTAAAATTCTCATGATAATAACACACATTTAAACTTAAGGCAATTGACCTATAAAGTAAAACAAAAATTATATTCTAAATTGATTAATCTTTTAAAATGTATCTTATGTCCCAAAATCCAAACAAACAACATTTATTACCAGTACTTACAAAGTCCAACTTTGGAGGTCAATGAGCGTAAATCAGTTGAGTAATAATTATAATAATGTTATTGGTTTAATGTCCCTTTTGACTACTGCAACTTTTAGTGATGCAAAATCAGTTGAGTGTTCATTTAGACTGTAAATTGAACTGAAATGCTCATACGCAACATCTGTATAAGTGACTGTCCTGAGTGGTAGTCTTATTATATAAACTAAAGAAAAGTGTTAGTAAGAACCAGTTAAAATGTAAAACAATTGATGTACAAGACATTTTAAATTGTATTATTATAATAAAGAAATGAAACTATAAACATGAATTATACTGTATCTTACAAAATTAAAACAATTTTCTTCTCATTTTGTAAGATCATAACTTTAAACTGTTTTTATCTGGTTGACTTACAGTAAACAATTGTAAACAAAGAGGTATTTTTAATGTAAATGTAGGTACTGTAAATTGCATTTATATCAGAATATCATTAAAATATTCATTGTTTTCAAATTAACAAGAGAAATTATTTTAAAATTACAAACATGAATTGTTATTTGATCTCATACATTGATACAAAGAGTTGATCTTGTGAGTTTAACAGTTTTAAACAAGTACAATTATTCTCTTGAAAATGTTATTATAATATCTCACAGAATAACTTGAAACTATGGTAAAATTTGTATTGGGGCAGATGACCTCGTAGTTTCGCTCCTTGAATCCTCAATAACTAACTAACTAAAATTTGTATCCCATTTACATTGCGATACAAGTTTTTCATACAATAGATGTGAGTGAAAGAAAGCACAGTATGCAGATACAAACTGGCTCTTTTCTATTAATATGATATTAGATTAAGTCTAACGGCCTGTTCTTATTCCAGGCATTTGACAAGGATGAAGGATTAAATGCTGAGGTACGATATCAGATTCTGGGGAGAGTTGATGATGAATCTCACAAGTTTGCCATTGACCCAATAACTGGGCAAGTACGTTCCATTGTTAGTTTCGCCAGAGATGCTGGTCGAGTATATGGCTTCGATGTTAAGGCGACAGATAAACGTGGAGCTGATGATGGAAGATCCTCCATTGCAAATGTCTTTGTAAGTATTGAATGTCTCTTCCTTTGTACATTTATGAGGAAGTCAACCACTGTGGGGTACTAATATTTTAAATAATGACTTGGATATAAATATAGATATTTTATACAATTAATTCCAAAGAGCCATAGGCTCGTACAGAGGAATTGTACAGTAATATGTGTGTTTACACACCAAGGAAGAAAAGTCTGAAGGTAACATAAATTGATGAATAAGGGCATAGGCCTATTAGTAAAGTTGATACTATATCTAAGATTGTTTAGACCAAGGTCTCTTAAAATGATAACCACTTAGGATTTTTAAGCTTATACTTAACTTATTTGATGTATTAACATGCATCAAATTTTCTCCACAATATTTTCATAGTTTTCCTCATAGATACTGACAAAGTTGGTGCACTTTTTACTTCATCAGGAAGTTTATTATATGACTGTGATGCAGAGAACTTGAAACTATTTCTACCGTATTTAGAAGAGTGAATGATATATAAGGCTACGTCCTTCGCATGCCTAGTTCCATAAGAATGATTGTCTGAGTTCAAGATGTAGGGAGAGCTATAGAGTATTGTGTTGTGTTTAATCTTGTATATTAGCATAGCTGCTCCGAGATCTGCACTTATGCTGAAGGGTAGAATTTTTCTTCTGATGTACAGATCTTGTAATGGAGTGCAGTAAGGAAGGTTAAATATGTTTCTAATAGCCCTATTCTGAATAGTCATTAAATCATTCAGTGTGGATTTCCTGCATGAGCCCAAATAACATTTAAATATTGGATCTTGCTATGTACAAGTGAACAGTAGATTTGTTTTACAAGGTTTAGGGGAATAAGATACCGAAGTTTCCTTAGGATCCCTACTATAGGTGAGAGTTTCTTAGCAATTCGTTCAACGTGTTCAATCCAGGTCAGGTGTTTGTCGATGATTAGACCTAAATACTTTGCCTGATTAACTTCTTTTATTTCATTATTATTTACATATATTTTGTCATGTGTGGGTTCTTTCATGCTTTGTTTTGAAATTACCATGTAATTGGTCTTCTGTAGGTTCATTGTTAATTTATTGGCCTGGAACCATTGAGAGAGATTATTTATATCTTGTTGCACATTTTGTATGATTTCAATTATGTCTTTCCCAGTGTAGAAGATATTTGTATCATCTACATACAATTTGATATGCCCTCTCAAATTACATTCCACAATATCATTTATATAAATTAAGAATAATGTAGGTCCAAGTATAGATCCTTGTGGAACTCCATGAGTTATATATTTTCCTGAACTTACGAATTTATTCAAAGCTACATGCTGCTTTCTTCCAATAAGGTAGCTTTCGAACCATTTTAGAGCTATACCTCGGACACCAGCATTTTCTAATTTTGATAACAGTATTTTATGATCTACTGCATCAAAGGCTTTTGTGAGATCAATAAATAACCCAACTGCCATATTATTTTTATCAATAGTTTCTTGTAGCATTGTTATTAGGTCAATAGTTGCAGCCTCAGTACTAGAATTTTCCCTGAATCCATATTGCATATTATGAAAGAATGTATTCTTGTTCAGAAATGAAAACAATCTTGTTTTTACCACTTCTTCCAGAATCTTTGAAATTACCGATAAAATAGAAACAGGTCTATAATTATTTGGATTTCTTTTGTTACCACCCTTAAATATAGGAACTACTTTGGCCACTTTTAAGTCATCTGGTATCATGCCAGTAACTAAGGACTCATTAATCATTTCATCCAAGATTTTAATAAATGATTGCATATTGTTTTTAATGAAATTTGTCTTGATCCTATCTAAATCACAGCTCTTTTCATTCTTTAAATTTGTGATGATGGACTTGACCTCTGCTTCATCTGTTGGATATAAGTAGAGGGAATTTGACTGATTGTGGTCCTTACTGAAGATTTCCGTCTGTTCAGGAATAGCTTTTGCTAGACTTCCAGTAATATTTGTGAAGAAAAAGTTAAATGATTCACATAGCTCTTGATTGTCTGTGATAATTTTGCTGTCTATTTCAAGTGAGGTGCATGTCTCAACTGTTGGTTTTGTGTTGTGTATGATTTCTTTGATAGTCTCCCAAGTTTTTTTTGAATTGTTTCCATATGTTCTGAATTTTTCTGAGTAGTAATTTGACTTTAGTCTTCTTTTTAAGTTTCTTACACTATTCCTGCATCTACAGCATTCTTGGTTGATATCATTATTATTTTTGTGAATGGGATTTTTGAGCTTTGCAAGCAGAGTGTCTCGTTGTTTTATAAATGTAAGGACTTGACACATAAAATGTCTATGCAAATCACATTACACTCAAACACACATTGCTTTTGTGCATTGTTAATCAACACTGTCTTCTTTTTTTTCTTTTGTATGACATTTTCTAAAGATTAGAAGAGCTTTGAATACTAATACACATACCGCAGTTAACTGTTGCACTGCGGATAAAGAGCCAACATATCAAGTACCCACACCCCGTCCTCTAGGTGTGCTCCCCTGGAGAAAATTCTCTGGAAGAAACACTGTTCATAACTTCAGTCCCATTTGCCTAACCATCTGTCCTAGTGCTGAGCAGCAGAGAAAGTATAAGAAACAGTGCAAAGCATAAGATATTACATTTTCTTTGCCATGAGCAGTCCATAATGGAAAGAAAATGAGTTTCAGAGGATTGTGTTCTCACTGTCTTTATTTTCGTGTCACAGTCATCTGTTGTGAATTAATTATGATAATGTGTTTTCAGGTTTACGTACTGGATGAGGACAAGCAGCTAGTGATGGTGGTGGGGTCTAAACCTACAATTATTGAAAGAAATATGAGGAACATTACCATGTAAGTAACACAGGTTTGGAGTTATGAAGTTTTCAAAAGTTACAACATTTGATGCTCTTCATAAATGGATTAACATGTATCAACGTTTGTATATTCATAGGATAGACCTTGAGTAGGTTGAGAATGATCTCACTGTCAACTCTGGTAATGTTTACAGCATTACTTTACTTTGAAAAAGTAAATTAAATTTTTTAATTCATCGAAGGGACTTGAGGCATATTGGTCATCTGCCCCGTGTAGTTGGGTGTGTGTTGAGCTTTTCTGATAACCTGTATTTCTGTGATGAGTGTAGTAGTGTGTGCACTGTAATAGGGACAAGAATGGGGTAGGTGCTCCGGGACTTGAAGTAAGGTACTATCCCAGCATTTGCCTGGAGGGAGTGTGGGGAATACCGGGGGGAAAACTACACTCAGGATATCCGCTGACAGTGCCGGGATTTGAGCATCCAATTTCAGACTTGCTGCAGGTGCCCTCGCCGCTGTTGTGCACGATTTAGAGAGCATGGCTATGCCGCGGGGTAAAGCTACAAATCGGTCTTTTAATAGCAATAAGCTTTAACCTGCAGGGAAAGAGAATTTTACCTAAGTACTAGTAATCTTCTAAAGTAAACTTAAAAAGAACAGAGCACACTGCAAATTCATTACAGACATTGCACTGTCTTGATGGCTACACCAAGGGCCGTTCTTTCATATTTTGGTCTTAGTCATTTCACTCATTCATGCAACTTGAATAAATAAAAAACCTTCTTCAATGAAACCAAGACTTTTACACGTCTTAAAATCTGAATCGATGGTACTGGTACACCAAATGTCTCCTGCAGGTACATTATGTACTTAGTACATTACCATTACTAATCTATGTAAGGAATTCTTCCTTGAATCCGATTGAGAGTTGAACTCAACTCTAAGCCGAATATAGAAGACAAATGTGTTGAACAACTCAACAAAATCTCATCACAATCTATGATGTCATCATCTGCTCCAGTCCTTGTTAACTTATACATCAATATTTGCTTCGTGGTTTATGGCATCAGCTGTTTGGCTTGATGAGGGAGACTAGGCGAAGCAACCAGTGATGGAAAAATTGCCAAAGAAAATTATTTTTTATAAATTAAAGTTACCTGAGAAACATTTTACATGCCTAATTATAATTACAAATTACTTTCACAGAAAGTAATCAGTAAAATTACAATTACTTCACCAAATAGCGTTAGGCTACTGTTGAAGGCTGTGCATTAAAACTAAGTCAGAATAGAAAACATAATTTAAAGAAATAGCAGAAATCAAATAATTTACAATCTGCACTGCAAAATAACCTGGTGTTTAACATTGTCATTTCTTAGCCTTGATCTCTTTAATTTTAATTTAATATGCTTCCTCGGCTTACCAGGCTGCTAAGCAAAGCTTAACAATCATCATAATAAGGCGAAAGAAGAAAAATTAGAAGGTTAACAAAATACTGAACTATGAAATGTATGTTATCTCATACATGTAAATAAGAAATAACTGGCGGCTTCGGTGGCGTAGTCGGTAGCATGCTGAGCTTCTATGCCCAAGATAGCGGGTTCAAACCCGGCCGAAGCCGTCGGATTTTTTAAGAGCGTTAAAAATCCCTCAGTATGCCTTCCTTCGGAGGGAAAGTAAAGCCGGCGGTCCCATGTCATAGATTTATGGCATGTTAAAGAACTTTCCACTAATTACACCTGTGTGAAACTAAATTGTATAGGTTAAGATTGTAAACAACGCTCTTAGGTTGCTACGTTCATTGCCAAGAGCCGACTGCAGTGGCGTCTAGTAGCTAAGTTCTGAATTAGTCCTAGTAGCCATTGACGGTGGCGTTTGGCGTCAAAAGTAGGAACTACTTGAAATTAAATGTCTGCAGTCCTCACTTGAATTGAAAACAGATAACACACACTAATACAGTCATCACAATTAACACCGGTTATCAGACAGATTCTACACACACCCAAAGTACACGGGGCTACATGACCACGTTGTTGCAGCCCCTAAACCAAGGAACCAACCAACCAACTAAGAAATAACTGCACGCAACCTGTGGTTGGAAATTGCTCTAGTTGATGATGATGATGATGATGATGACATGTAAATAAGAAATAAACTGAAGAGTTGGCAAACCGCAACTAAAAATAAATAATTAAAATAGCTGTTCAGCCTTTAAATGCACATAATTCATGAATATAAGTGATTTCTGAAAATAGTAATTGATCTTTTAAGGGCTGTTACTGCTATGGTGTTCATGGTGATATTGGAGATCCGAAATTTTCTACATGTTGTAGGAAAAAGAGAAGGTATTGTTCCCTGGGCCCCCACTAATAATCAAATAACTTCTATAACGTAAAAGCAGTATTTTTAGCCTATTTTCAATTTTGAAAAAATAGGCTTATGAGATCACCTTTTGTTCGTGTGTGTGTGTGTGTGCGTGTGTGTGTGTGTGTGTGTGATTCGTGTGTGTGTGTCCCCCTAATAAAATCTAAACGGCAAGAGCGATTTCAATGAAACTCGGAAAGTTCATAGCACTATTCCCGGCGACCTCGACCGTGCCCTTCAAATTTTGTTACGACTCACCAATCCAACATGGCGGCTGTGCGAAATATTTCACCAGCATTCAATATCTCCGAAACTATTACCGATATTACCCTGACATTTTCTATGGTGATAGAGGGAACTACTATAAGTTCACTTATGTGACTTTTGAAAACCTGGTAACTACAAAACCAACATGGAGGCCAAGCGAATTTGCGACCTTTAAATAGAGGTTTCTCGTGATTTGACCAACCAAACACAATGAAACTTGGTACAGTATATGTTTATATACATTGTAATGCACCGACATCTAACTTCGTTCAATTGTTTACATAATCACAAGATGGCGGATGTGCGAAATATTTCACCGGCATTCTATATCTCTGAAACTATTAGCGGTATCTCCCTAAAATTTTGTACGGAGATAAAGGGCACTACTGGAAGTCCACCTATAAGACTTTCAAAAACCGGTTAACTACAAAACGAACATGGCGGCCAAGCGAATTTGAAAATTTTAAATAGACCTTTCTCGCGATTTAATGTTCCAAGCGCACTGAAACCAGGTACAGGAAATATTTATACACATTGTAATCCTCTGGTATCTAATTTAGTTCAATTGTTTACATAACCTCAAGATGGCGGCAGTGCGAATTTTAAAATTAAGTTTTTATTTCTTGTGATGTAGTCATGCGATCGAAGTGAAAGTTTGAATAATGAACCTACGCAATAATTTTCCTTTAATGGTACATGACTCTATGGCCTATATATTTAAAAATCCAACATGGCGACCATCCGAAATATTTAGACGATACTGAATATCTACGAATCTATTTTAGCAATCAAACTGCATTTTTTTAATGTTCATAGGGGCTATGAACTTAAGTTCACCTATAGGACTTTAAATAACCTGGTGATCACAAATCCAACATGGCGGTGACGCGAATTATAAATATTCACATGGACGTTTCTCGCAATTTAACCATCCGAGTGCAGTGAAACTTGGTACAGTAAATCCTTATACGAATGTTAATCCACTGGCATTTAATTTATTTCAATTGTTTCCATAACCTCAAGATGGCAGCTGTGAAAAATTTTAAAATCTCCTTGTTTTTTCTTGTGTCCTAATTATGCGATTGAAATTTGAATACTACACGTTCACAACAATCTGCATGTAACAGTACATAACTCTAGGACCTACATATATAAAATCCAACATGGCGACCATCCGAAATATTTAGTCGGTTCTTAATATCTACGAATCTATTACAGCAATCAAACAGAAATTGTGTATGTTGATAGTGGCAATTAACATAAGTAGGATATATGAAAATAGGCTGTATAGTTCTTCACGGAACTACTTGTTCTTTGTAGAAAGGGACTACAGGCTCATAAATTTCCTTCTTTTCATTGTTGACTTCATCTGGCTGCTCAGCATGTGTTTCAAGATGCACGGTTAGATCCAATATATGTCCCTTCTTTATATCTTCCTTGTAGGCTATGATGTCAATGCGCCTGGTACTGCCTTGCGTGGCTATCCCTGAAAACACACTCACAGGGGCATGTGAAGGGATTATTACAATGTAACAATTGCAATTTTATTTTAAGAAGTAAATTACAAGTAGCCTAAAAATGACATATTCCAAACAGTAATGATTAGAAATAAATACACCTTAAAAAGTAACGATTACAAATGAATACACCTTAAAAGTAATCGTTAGTGTAATCCAATTACTTTTGCATTGAATGGAGTTAACACATAGCATTCACATGCGTTACCTGGTGTATTACGTGCTAACTACTGTGGTGCTCGAGCGAAAGCTTCAGATGCAGTCCTTCAATTTGAAACTATCAATTACTGTAGCTCTTATACCTGAAAGTGAAATACCGTAATGATGCTGGCTTTAACTACCGGTGGAAGACTTTGGCTGACAATTAACCACCAGCCTTGTCCAGTGGTTAGCAAAGCTGACTGTTACTACCTTCGGGGTCAATAGATCTAGATGAAAACTGGAAACTGTTCATAATGATGATACCGGTAACTAATACTGTTTGGGTGGTCCTGGGTTACTTGGTGTAAGAGTCTCAGATCAAGGTGACTCAACCTAATTGAGGAGCTATCCTATATTCAATGTCACCCTGGTCACAAAAACTCATGACATCCAGTTCTGTCCTAAGGAAGGCAGCCATCACTCAGTTGGCCTCAATTTCACTAAGTGCTCAGAGTGATATCAATGAAATCTCCCTTCTGTATCAACTGTATTTACATGTAGGCACATGTTACATAATTAAGGTGATTTCATTTCTTGTTAATACCATAATGATGTCTAAACAATGTTTTCTCTCTTTGAAGGGCTCTGTATAATGCAACTGGCCTAGATGTCAGAGTACGGAAATTAGAGCCACATCACGATCGGGATCTTGCCGATGGAGCAGCGTGAGTAGATATAAAAATTAACCTGAATCTGATCAAAAGTAGTACCTTATGCCTCATTATACAATAATATTCTCTGATGTTTTGCAGAACTGATATGTACCTGTATGCAGTGGATCCTCAGATGAATGCCATTATTGACACAGACACCTTGCAACAGTAAGTCGCCAAGTTTCTGATTTCTATGCATACAGCAAAACCTCTATTTATCATTCCCAGAAGAACTGTTTTTCTTGAATTCATCGTCCAAATTTTGCAGCCCTAAGAATAATTTTCCTATTCATCTTGGGTTAACAAAACCTGCATCTATTGTTTTTCAGTGTCATTTCCTCCCATCTGTCATCCAAAAATCTTGATTCCAAAAACTCTGAACCCTATCGATTGTTTTCAAGCATGAGTATTTGCAATAACAATTCATGTGCAATGTGAATAATTTTTCATTATCCTGTACTAAAGGGGAGGTGTTTGCCTCCTAGCGTATTCTGGCCCAGACATATACTGCTCGAGTCCAAGCTGTATGAACTTGCGGGGTGAGGAGAAAGAGCGGGGAAGGGTCGGGCGTGAAGAGAAGGATCTGTCAACAGCCCACCGTGATATATGGTATTCCTTTCTATTCCAATACTGCTAACATTCGGCCGTTGCTCAAACCACTGTGGTGTTAGGAATGACTGAGTGAGTCACCGACCAATGTATTTGGTTCTGTACTATGCACGGACTGAGGAACCTCATCACTCGTCAACACCACTACTCATAGTCCGCGATGCACATTCCTGTCAGGTTCACGCAGCTTAGACTCGAGCAGTACCTGTGCTTGTGTACGGTGGAAAGAGTATCTACGCATGATTATTCTTGTTTATTTAAATTACTGCACATGCTGTAAACTGATTTCTTTTGGCACATACAGTACAGCAGTTTCTGTGTGCATGATTTTTCTGTTTACTTCCATGAAATTCCATCATACTGCCTACTGGGAAATATTTCATCAAAGAGTAATGAATAATAACAAAAATATTTGCCAATGTCAGCTTTTATATGAGTGGCGGTATGGTTACTCCTTGTGGATCAGTACATATACAGCAGCAATTCACTTTAATCACAAGCATATGCATAGGCTAGAATAATAATTCATGCTTTTCATCACCAACACTTGCTTTTAAGGGTGAATAATTATGCAAGCATTATATCCCGACTATATTTTCCGTAGTCAAGCTTTACATTTGTCTGCAATGTGTGTCCATCTTACTTAGACATGCACACAGCAATGCTTACCTGTAAGCATAAGGTGCCACCTGCCTCTCTTCTCCGTCCAATGTGTTCAAGGATATTGAATCTACTTGTGCTATGGGTTTCTATTGTATCAGTTAAACACGGGATGAACGGATTAAAATACACGAACACTGTTGATTTAGATTGTATTAAACAAGACACCGGATACAGAATACAGACAAAAGGAAAAGAACATAAAGTCAAAGAATATACATTTGACAAAAGACAAACGATATTTACATGCGAGCGAGATTAGAACGTACAAGAAATATTCATTCTCTTCAACACTCTCCCTTAATCGAGCAGTGCTGCATTATGCTGCACTTAGGACAACCCAATGCCAGTAACACATTTCACATGACCATGAATTGGCAGACCTTTTGTCAATACATCAGCAATCATTTCAGCAGTAGGCATATAGGACAACTTTACTTTGCATTTCTTTAAGATGTCCCTAATAAAATGATAGCGCACATCTATGTGTTTTGTTCTCTGATAAAAACCTTCATTCTCAGCCAACCTCTGAGCACTCTGACTGTCATTACACAACTGAATTGGACCTCCTCTCTTACACAACTCAAAGAAGAAACCTCTAAGGAACAGAGCTTCTTTACATGCTAAAGTCAGACCTATGTATTCTGCTTCAGTGCTAGACAGAGCCACAACTGGCTGTTACTTACTTTCCCAACTTACTGAGCCTTCTGCATATTTAAATACATAACCACTCACAGATTTCCTGTCAGTTAAATTATTTCCAAAAGAAGCATCACATCTGACATCACATTCTGATTTTTTATACATGATACCAACATCCACCGTACCCTTCAAGTATCTGAACACTCTCTGGACACATGTCCAATGTTCCTTACCATAGCAATTATTGAACTGACTCAAATAATTAGTTACATATGCAATACCTACCCTGGTAGGTACAAATGGAAAGGTATAACTAAGCACCAATGGCCTGTTGATAGGGATAGGATTTGTCACAGGATGTGGATTTCTCCAACAACAAACCTGTTTCCATTGGAGTTTTCATATGAGTACAATCTGACATGTTAAACCTATCCAACACATATAACAACACTTCTGATCCAATCTAATACAATCTTTGCTTCTTTGAACTCTCATCCCCAGACATACAGAGACTTGTCCCAAATCTTTGATCTTAAAATGAGAATGCAACACAGACTTCAGTTTCTCCACTTGGACATGATAATTAAAAAATAGAAACAAATCATCAATAACAATAACAACAAAAGATGATGAATCTTTACAGTAATATACACATGGTTCATACAGAGACTTCTTATAACCAATTTTAGTAATAATTTCACGAACCCTCTCAAACCAAGTGCGAGATGCTTGCTTCAAGCCATAAACAGCTTTTCGAAGCTTACAAACTTTAGAACTGTCACACTCACAGCCTTCTGGGGGGTACATATAAATATCCTTTTTAAGAATGCCATTCAAAAAAGGTGTTGAAACATCAAGGTGATGAACTTCCAGATCCATATTTACAGCAAGAGCAAAAATTAATTTCAATGTACTATACCGCACTACAGGTGCAAAAATTTCCAGATAATAAACTGCATACCATTGAGAACAATCTTCAGCCACTAAGCGTGTTTTAAATTTAGACACATTACCTTCAGTATTAGGTTTCACTTTAAACACCCATTTGCATCTTACAATATTTGTTCCATCAGGTTTCTCAACTAATGTCCATACATCATTATCATGAAATGACTTGAGTTCTTCCTCCATCGTCTTTTTCCATTGCATGCCATCCTTACCATTAAGTGCTTCAGACACAGTGGTTGGTTCCACATAACCACCACTTTCAGCAAAATAGACCTCATAATCAGGAAATTGTTTTGGCTGCCTCTCCCTCAAAGGGTACCTCCTATCTGCATTTTCTGGAACACCAAACTGGTCAATCTCATCATTTTCATCATCATGAATTACAACAATGTCACCAGGTGAGTTAGCCGTGGTGGTTACGGCATGATTGATGGCAGTCGCTCAAATCCGTGAGGCGAGGAGGTTCGAATCCCCCCGCCGGCAACCTTGAAGATGGTCTTCTGTGGTTTCCCATCTTCCTTCCAGGCAAATGCCGGGGTTGGTCCCTAACTATAGGCCACAGCCGCTACCTTCTAACTCCTCGTCCTTACATTCCAACTTCCCTCCTTCCCTCCCCAACGGTACTTGTAGCTCACCCATTGGGTGTCCGTCTCGAAGCAGCTACAAAACTGGCGAGCCAAACATGTCCTCGGACACTCCCGGCACTAAAAGCCATACGAAAAAAAAAACAAAAAAAAAAAACAACAAAAAAACAAAAAAAAAACAAAAAAAAAAATGTCTTCATTAACCTGAGCAATACCTGGAACAACAATGTTGTCACTAACCTGACCAGCAACTGCAACTTCAATGATTGGCAGATTATTATCCTGTCCAATTCTGTTTTCATCATTATTTACAAGGTCATGCAACGGACAATACATTACATTGATTTCAACATTTTTCTCAGCACACCTGGTAAATTTATGTTCTAAAAATTTAACACTGTGCTCTACAAGTATATCTTTAGGTTTACTGGGATCAAACAGACGGTAACCTTTCTTTTCCCCTTCATACCCAACAAACACAAAACATTTGCTTCTGGGTTCCAATTTGCCAGTACGCTGTTTAGGAACATGTGCATAAGCATCGCAACCGAATATTTTCATTCTTGACTTATAGTTTTACCAGTCCACAATTCCTCTGGTATGGCATTATCAACTTTATTATGAGGACCTGTTCAAAATATACACTGCCATATTGGCTGCTTCTGCCCACAGTTTTTCAAAACATCCTGCTGTAAACAACATGCATCTAACCCTTTCCATAATGGTACGATTGTGACTTTCGGCTACGCCATTTTGTTCAGCTGTATACCTTACAGTTTTCTGTTGCACAATCCCTTTTTCCTTGAAATATTTGTTCAGGTCAGAATTGACAAATTCCTTACCATTGTCAGATCTAAAAATCTTTGGTGTCTTACCTTTCTGAGTTTCACAATATGCAACAAAATCCTTGAATTTCTCCTTGGTTTCAGATTTTTGTTTCAAAAAGTAAACAAAAATCTTCCTGGAAAAATCATCAATTATTTCGTCATGTATTTAACACCATTCCAGGTCTCAGGGAGCGGCCCACACAGATCAGAGTGCACCAAGTCCAAAAAACTTTCACTCCTTGAGTGACTTACCTGTGGAAATGACTGCCTTTGCTGCTTCCCGAGAACACATGGTTCAAACAATTCCTTTGGTATTTCCTTAAATTTAACTGTCTGTCTGTTAGGTAGTCAGCCCGAAGGCTGGTTGGATCCTCAAAAAGCACCGCCCCATCAGACATTTGACTTAAGACCTGTAACTTCTGTTGTCCAACGTGGCCCAACCGCTGATGCCACAAATTGTAATCAGAAACATCACCAACAAGGGCAGACATATCTTGGTTAACATTCAGATAATACAGACCATTCAAAACTGAACCAGTAGCTAGCACGCTACCATTCACTGAGCAATTCTCTGAATCCAAGATTTCACATCCATTTTTGTTAAACACAACAACAGCACCCCTTGTAATCATCTGACTTCCCAACAGCAAGTTAACACTCAGTCCTGGAACATGCATCATGTCTGAGAGATTATTAATACTGTCGCTTACATTCAGTGCAATGTCACCAACTCCTTGTACAGACAACTTATCATTATTACCAATTACAATGTTTATATCAGGATCATCATTGCATTTATAATTTGACATAAGTTTAACATTAGGAGACATGTGAGCACTACAACCAGAATCAATGACGAAACAATTCTTTGGTACGCGAGCAGTTAAAGCACAAAACAGACTTTTATTGGATTTTGGGCACTTTGGTGCACTTTGAACTTTTTTCTTCTGTGGACAAATATCTCTGCCGTGACCCTTTTCACCACAAATCCAACACTTCCAATGACTCTTGTCAACTGCTTTCTCACTAGAGCTCTTTGGTTTCTTGACATACCGTACCTAACTTCCTTCTTGGTGTTGCTGTTTAGGGCTGCCCCATTAGCTGACTTCTCACCATGACTTTGGCGAAAGCTTTCTTCCACCAAGATAGACTTGATGCGGTCCAACTGTAGTTCCTCCGATGTTGAGGTTACAGTCATAACTAAGTTATCGTATTCATCAGGAAGACCTCGAAGTATCATAGAAGCAACAAACTTATCAGCTACAGGCTCATCAACAGCTGCTATCTTCTGTGTAACTGACATAACCTCACCAATATACTTGTCCATGGAATCAAAATCTGATAACTTGAGCGAGCACAGATTTCGCATCAGGGTGATATACCTCCACTTTTTTTAATCTTCAAAAGCCTTTTCAAGGGCATGCCAGGCATCCTTAGCTTTTGCACAGTCTCAAACATGGGGATAATTGTGAACAGCCACCATGAGACATATATCCGCCAGCGCTCCCTCGTCATGCCGATCATGTCCCTCTGACACATCTGTGCCTCCGACACTGGCCCACAATCCATGCTTTTTGAGATAATTTGACATTCCAAAAGTCCAGTTCGAATAATCCTCCTGACCACTCAATTTCGGAAACTCATAGGCACAAGGACTCGAAGCATGTTCACTCATTTTGCCTTCTCACTTTAAAGTTCACTGAAGAAAATGATCACAGAACACCGTTATGTCTGGGCTCATAACCTATTGAAACTACTTGTGCTATGCATGGATTTCTATTATCAGTTAAACACGGGATGAACGGATTAAAATACACGAACACATGTTGACTTAGATTGTATTAAACAAGACACAGGATAGAGAATACAGACAAAAGGAAAATAACATAAAGTCAAAGAATATACATTTGACAAAAGACAAACGATATTTACATGCGAGCGAGATTAGAAAGTACGAGAAATATTCAACCTCTTCAACAAAGGACACAGCCATTTCATGGAGCAATCAGCTCCAATACATTGAATCTGGTGTTGTGTATGTTGGTAGAGCAGTGAACTTCTTTGGCAAAAGCAATACTTTTAGTTCCAATTTGTTCTCTTTGTGTCTTTGTTATGCCAAATTTTTGAGATGATGCTCAAGTTAGCATGTTTGAATACTGCTCATTGTTTCAAACAATTCATAGTGATATGGTCGAAGATGAAATCTAAGCACTCGAAAAACAACTTACCGTAATTCTGTTTTGTGCTTAGATTCACTTTATAGCACCCTCCTCATTCATTCATGATTCTTCTCAACTCTCATGGATTAAGTAGCCTACACCATGCTTACATGTACACATTGTGTGAGTAGATGCCTTTGGTACTACTTTCATTACTTCCACATTCCAATTAGTTGGGGAATTTTGTTAAGATTTGTTAATGTATAGCAGCGACCAAAGAGTGGAATATTTTAAATACATGGTGTTCACTGGGTGCAAGACAGAACCACAATTTATCATTAAATACGGCATTGTGCCGTTTGTTGACACCGTGCCAGACATCGATTTCTATGTTGTGGGATCAACGGAACACTTTCTGCGGGAACATGGACTTGTAAGCTATCTGCATGCAACTGTTTGTTGTACAATATGGTGGGGGGGAGGCACTGTTGCTTGAATTTATGCTGCTGTTGCATGGGGATTTATTTGGGCCATCCGAATGATGTGGTGATCCTCCCTCACTGCATTTGGGCCTGTGCTGGCTCGACGAGTGTGCGTACCTTCGTTTGACTACTGCTGTCATATCTGTTGTACCCTAAATGCTTGTCGGCCAACGCATGCAGCTATAATCCATTGAGATAATCACACAGATCAATTATCCGAGCTCTTTCAAACTGCAACAATTGTTGACAGTGTGCTCTTCACTGGCATCAAAGCATGTTTGAAGGGAAACAGTGCACTGCACAGATTGGAATTCAACTATTATGTTTACATACCTACATGACATTGTTTCATAACTTGAAATTCAATACAACTGATCTTAATTCTAAAGTTTTTAAAAAAGTAAGTAGTATTGAAAAGTGAATAATTTATAATCAACAACTGGTCGATTCCTTTATGGTGTTGCTGTATATGAGGGTAGTAGCATTCAGTGTATCAACTTTAATCCCCTTAACCTTAAAATTTTGCAATTTGCCAACATTATTATGATATTTTGAGTTTTTAAAACAATTTTCCAATCATCTCTCCTGCTTGGTGATATTATAATCAGCTGATTAAAACATTTTCATGTGTATGCTCTTATGAAACAACTCTGAATACTTTTTCATATCTGACGTTTCTTAAAATATATTTTGGGAGTTGGTGTATTGTAATGTAAAAACAATTTCTTTTACAGTATCCTGAGTACAAAACAAAGTGACATCAAGAGGCACTTAGAGAGGTATCGTGTGTTGGAGATCACGAGTGCAGCTTCAGGCTTGAGTAAGACTCGAAGCCAAAGATATCTCCTTTCCTCCCTGGAAGTAGGAGTGGTGGTGCTTGGATGTGTCGTCTTCATTGGTGCACTTGCTGCAGCAATCTGTGTCGGATGTGTGCGAAGAGGAAAACAGAGGTAAGTTATTCTCAGTTGTCAAAATCCACCTACCCTATTGCATAGTGTAACAAACAAAACATACAAAGGAGTTGTGTATCTGTAAGTAAATCTAGTTTCAGACAGAAAAGTTCATTTGGGTTGAAGCCATTAACAGAAATCTGGATGTTTTATTGAGGAACAACACTTGTATAATGAGGCATACAGCCAAACTTCATATTAATGTTTATCTGGAGTCCATCTGTTTTGTAACATACCGGTTCCTTTAAATAAGAAAAACACTAACTGAACCATATCTCCAGCTTTATTTAATTAAATGCAGAGTAAATAATGAGACTATGCAGCCTCGATGACCTGATACCGTATCATAGTGAAAATGAGAGGCAGAAACATTAACAACTTTTGGTATGCTGATAATACAACTCTGGTTGCTGAAAAGACAATGAAAATTCTGTCCACTGCTTCAAATGCTCTCACGGCTAAACTAACAATGAAGAGACTGAAACTAATATTTCATCTTCAGTAGATCAAAAACCCACTGTGAATGGGAATCCAAATAAAGCATTGATTAGCTCTTGGCCAAAGTATGAACAAGGTATGTAAAAGCAAAGACTGTACATCAGCTTTGCAACAAAACCTTGGGTAGTGAGTGCCATTGACTTTCCTATCCCAATATATGGTTGCATCTTGGCCCCTAAAGAACATTGAGTGGTGGAAGTGACATGCTCTCAGATTATAGTGTTGGAGGAGGATCTTGTTCATTCAATGGACTGAAAAAGCTGCCAGTTAAGTTATCCTTGAACATGTTATCCCAAGGATATTGCTGGAGGATAAGATCACGATTAGTGGCTCTCATATTTCCACCGTGCAATACATGCTGATTCTTCAGAAACATTGATTTTTTTCAGAGAAGTTTGAGCCAAATTAAGACTGGTTCACCAAAGAATGCTCTGGTTTAACACTATCAAAGTTGCAAATACACAAACTGGAAAAAGTAGTAAGGAACAAAACATGGCATACCTCGAATCATAAAGTGTCAGAGAGTTGACCCCGAGTAAAGTGATAAATTCATTTTCATACTGGTTAATCTTACTGTCTAATGATGGAGAATACTCATTTTTCCATTGTACATAAGCTGCTGTTATATATGGTGGAGTGGGGTTGAGCCATTGGTCTTATCTATGAGCTTCCCAGTAGCTAGAGCAATATTTAACCACTGGCTAGTGATCTTAACATAATCATGATTTGGACTGTAAATCAGAAAACCTTGCCCCTCAATATCCCCTCCATTAACTTCATTACTATTACTTTCCTATTGTACCTATCAAACTTACCATATTATCTGCCTCCAATTACCTGAAATTGAAGTGTCAAATGCTTCCTCTTCCTCATCATTCTTATATATTACATATTGCAGTTCTCCCTCATGTTTAAAACTGTTCATTTCAAAGACAAAGATGATGTCAGCAGGGAAGATATTTAAGATCAAATGCCTGGTAGGAAACATTTGTAGCTCACAAAGTTAGAAGAATTTGTCATTTGCCACCTATTGTGTTTTGCAAGGAGGGAGTTAGTTTCAAGACAAGCCTACCCCTACATCATACATAGAAAATAGCTCCCTTTATGGAAATCATAATGCTCTCTGCAGTACCCCTCTTCATTTAAGACTTGGAAATGGACTGTGATATGGCAGATGCTGTAGTAGTGTGAGTGGCTAATATGGCCCAGAATGTAGGAGATTTTAATTTGAATTAAGACTGCGATCTCATTTTCACATATTTACTAACCTTGTTTTATATTCATCTCTCCAGAAGACTAGAAGAGATAAAATATGAAACTCAAAAGTTAGGCAAGAACTAAATACCGGTATACAGGAACCATAAGTTCAGCGAATACAGAGGTCGAGATTAAGATGGTTTGGCCATGTGCAAAGGTAGGAAAGGGATAGAGCTGCAAAGAGGGAGATGGTGAGAAACATTGACGGTATTAGATTGGTTGGAAGACCAAAGAAGTGACGGATGGACAAAATCCGACAAGATATGTGACAATGGACTGGATTTGGCAGAAGTAATGGAGCAGGAGAAGTTGAAGAATGACCAGGAGTGGAAGAGGCTAGTTAACAACACCCGGGTGGCTGAAGATGGACACGGATGATGATAATTTTATATTCATACTGTGGTATGTGAATGATTGTTGGTGCAAATGTGGCATTACTATATTGAATGAACTCAGCTGTAAACTGTAATGGAAGGATGGTGAATATAGAAGAGGATAGTTAGATTTCAGGTGACAAGAGTAGAATACAATGGAAATGGAATCACTGGGAACCGACCCTGGACCTTAGGTGTGACAGCCAAGAATGAAGCCATTTCCATGAGGTGGTAAATAGAGGATTGAAAACCTGTGGCACCACAGCCCATAAAGAGCCTTGGCCTACCATCTACTGCTGCCCATCCATTTGGCCCATAGATTGCGGGGTTATGCATGGTCCGTGTGTTGGGTCCCCTCGGCCGTTAATCTCGGTTTCTGCTACTGGGGTGCCACCTCACTGTCAAAGAGCTACCCAATTGCCTTTACAAGGCTGAGTACATCCCGTTCTAGCCCTCATGTCAGTATCTAAAATCCCTGTCGGAGCCGGGAATCAAACTCGAGGCCTCAGGTTGAGAGGCAGACGCGTTACCCCAACACCACAGGGACGACACAAATAGAGGAATGTAGAGGTATTTCCTTCACCTACAGAGGCTTGCTTGGTGATTACAGAAAGCCTCATTAGTCTTCTTCTTCTTCCTGGTGTTGTTCCCATTATGTTTTAGGGTCTGCCGCTCTGCACCTCTCACTGCCTCTATAGGTAAAGCCCTGCACGGATGCAGATATCCGCGGATAAATTCTGGGATATCCACAACATTTTTCGTCATGCGGATATAGTTTGCATGGCTGTGCGGATAGTGGATAAGCTGTGGCTAATGTATGGAGTAAATTTGGGGATAGTTTTTAGAATCCAATCCGAACTTGTTGAATAACATTACTATGACCCGGATGTTTATGACATGGCCTATTATATTTTACAGTTATATTTTTTTCATGACAAATGTAAGATGATTTAAGCTAAACTCATTCAAATTATGACGTTAAGCGTAATTAACACTCCGAACTGAAAAGGGTTGCAATTATGGCTGTGTAACATTCATTTTATACATAGCAAAACAGAGCGACTTTCTCCTCAAATGGCTAAATGTGTTGCATTAATACTGTATGCTTTATCTAAAAATACTGTATTATTGTAATGCCAGTAGACTCGGGTAACAGTCATGTAGATGCGGGACGGGTGTGGATAACAGTTGTGTGGATGCGGATAACGTTTTGTTTATTTCCGCAGGGCTCTTAGGGCAAAGACCTACGATGCACATAGGGTATTCTCATGGAGGGTATCCATCTCTTTTTTGGTCATCCTTGAGATCTTTGTCCAACAGGCTTGAGGAGAAGTGCCTTGTTAACAATTGACTCCGCATCTGCTTGAGACACATGCCCGTACCAACATAACCGTGCCTCTCTCATTTTGGCTGGGATAAGGACAATTTCAAGGGTGTTGCAGATGTCTTCATTCCTGAAATGATCCAGCCATGTAATACCCTCATTAGTCTATAATGAAAATGTACATAGGCATATTTTGTAAATTGCTTTTCATTTATGTAAATGATTAATATACCCATTTCTTCACATATTTTCAGACAGCAAAAGTGCAAGGCATTCCAGTCACAAGTTGGCTTCACAATCACAAATCCTCAGACAACATTAGGCATGGGATCGAAGACGCAGCTGTTTCCTACTACTTATCTTGAAGGTTTGGGCTGTGGAGACACCACAGACACCTATGTGGATATGCACTCCAACAAATCTCTGAACTACAACCAGCAACATCATCTGCCACGTCACAACTACCACTCTCGCCACCAACACGACGTCAACTGCTCCCGTCATCACCATAATCGTCGCCGCAGCAGTTCAAAGCTGAACCTAGTACGTTCTCCAAGCAACATGCTGGAAGCTTCCATCACTTCCCTTCACTCTAGTGGCAAGGATTCTGGCATTGCTGATGGAATGAGGCACATGGACACTGGGCGATGTATTTGCGGCCACTCCACCAGTCACTCGTCTGGTGAGAGCAGCAAGTAAGTATTATCTTTATCATTGAATATTGGACACTCCAGACATTCACAGCTTGAGGGATGAGTCCCTGCCTCCAGTTACTCCTCTCTACCTTCTTTCATGCTTCATCTCCATTGGTCAACTCCTGTTCTCTTTTGACCCCAATGTTATTAACGTGTCTGAGATCTAGAATGTCATTCAATTTCATTTCCTTTATACAGAGTGTGTGGCAATTAGTAGGAAAAACTGAAGTGACATGAAACTTATCAGAATGGGAAATATAACACAATATACCGTAGCTTTGTACAAGTTGTCTGGGTTTGTAGACTGTGGTCCAGGCAGGATGTTTTCTCCCAACGACACGCTAAAAACTGCGTTCAGCATTATCAAGGGTCTGCTCCTTCTGTTAGTCAGCAGTAGCCAGCAGAGTCCACTGCTGACTAATGGAAGGAGTGGACACCTGACAATGCTAAACGCAGTTTTTGGTGAAATGTCAGGAGCAAACATCCTGCTTAGACCACAGCCTACAAGCCCGGACAACTTGTACATAGCTATGACCGCCTGCCATAAGCTGTTATAGAACACTATGTTTCATAATCCTATGAGTTATAATTTCATAGAGCCTACTGTACATTTTACAAGTCCTGAGAATCTTATTCTATAAGGTTTAGAGTGTTTCTTTGCTTTCTATTTCTTTTTCTTCTCATTGTAGACATCCTCATCTTGAGGGGCTCATAGTCATACAGCTATGTCACTTAAAACCATCATCATCATCATCATCACCAGCCTTCAGCAAGTTGTGCTGCTTGCAACAACAGAAAGTCAAAGAGTGAATTTGATAGACTCCCCTCCATGCGTCATATGATTCATCCTTAAGCATTTATTTCTATGTATTGCTCTGAAGCTGAGCACATGGAATAAGCACGAGATTGTTGTTCTTTCAGAAAGAAATGTTTAACTGGAGGGATCAGTTGCTTGTTTTCTCACAAGATGTTCTATTTGTAAGTTTAATAGGGCACTTAAAACTCAGCAATTCTTCTAGGTTCGTGACGTGTCTTGTGTGGGGTTTTGCCTAGGACACCAAGCTGGCTCATCGGCGGGCTCTTGGTGTCCCCGCCCGGACCCCCATGGGAGTGACGAACTGCGCGCAACCTCCCTTTATATTAGTTGCAACTGCACCACTTGACTGCGAGAACTAAGAGCTCAAGCAGCATTTACCTCCCTATGAAGGCTTCCAAAAAGATGGTATATTGGCTTTCACGGCTGGTGAATTAAAACTCAGCAATTCTTGTAGGTTTGTGCCGTGTCATAATTCACCGGCCGTGAAAGCCAATATACCATCTTTTTGGAAGCCTTCATAGGGAGGTAAATGCTGCTTGAGCTCTTAGTTCTCGCAGTCAAGTGGTGCAGTTGCACCTAATATGGAGGGAGGTGGCGCGCAGTTTGTTAATCCTGTGGGGGTCCGGGCGGGGACACCAAAAGCCCGCCGATGAGCCAGCTTGGTGTCCTAGGCGAAACCCCACACAAGACACGGCACAAACCTAGAAGAATTGCTGAGTTTTAATTCACCGGCCGTGAAAGCTAATATACCATCTTTTTGGAAGCCTTCATAGGGAGGTAAATGCTGCTTGAGCTCTTAGTTCTCGCAGTCAAGTGGTGCAGTTGCACCTAATATAAAGGGAGGTGGCGCGCAGTTCATCACTCCTGTGGGGGTCCGGGCGGGGACACCAAAAGCCCGCCGATGAGCCAGCTTGGTGTCCTAGGCGAAACCCCACACAAGACACGGAACAAACCTAGAAGAATTGCTGTGTTTTAATTTACCGGCCGTGAAAGCCAATATACCATCTTAATAGGGCACGTTTTGATTTGACACTCTAAGACGAAGGAAATCACTTCAATAAACAAGAAGTTCCGTGACGAACTAAAGAGCCTACTTTTCTTAAAATTTATGATTTATGCCAATGATAAATCTATATGGACCTATCCAGAATAATGATGTAATAAAGTTGGAAATATCGAAATTTCTGATTAGTTCGAAATATACCTGGCATAATGTAGCCTAATAGAGCACTGCAGTTGGCAGCCCTGGTGACTGAATATATTCTTAGTTCCATCTCTTAAGGTACAGAATACAAAATTTGGTTGAAGTCCAATGGATAGCATGGATGTTACATGCAGTTAGACATTGGATCTATCAGCGCACGTAAAATCATGTAGGCAACAATGTCATGCATGTGTTGGTCAGAAATAATCTGAAATATTATGATCTATTGTTGTACCAATTTCGGATGAAATCCAATTGTTAGTATTGAAGTTAATGATATTTTAAAATTGGACCTATCAGCAGGCTTAGAATCATGTTGGCAGCACTGACGTATATTATTTACTCCTAATTAATCTAGAATGTCAGGTACTATACGTACATTACGTTGACATTATGTTGAACTACACCGGAAATGACGGCTTCGGTGGCATAGTCGGTAGCATGCTGAACTTCTATGCCCAAGATCGCGGGGTCAAACCCGGCCGAAATCGTCGTATTTCTTAAGAGTGTTAGAAATCCCACAGTATGCTTTCCTTCGGAGGGGAATTAAAGCCGGCAAGACTATGTCATAGATTTATGGCATAGCTACATATGGTTGCGAAAGCTGGACCATAAGGAAACGAGATAGGAAGTATATTGATGCTCTTGAGCTTTGGTGTTGGAGAAGGATACTGCATATCCCTTGGACAGTCAAGAAGACAATGTATATGTAATTTAAAAAATCAAACCAGATCTGTCTCTTGAAGCATTGATAACACGATTACAGCTGTCATATTTTGGGCACATTATGAGTCGTTCTGATTCGTTGGAAAAGACAATAATGCTTGGAAAGGTTGAAGGGGCTCAGAGACGAGGGCGGCCAGCATTGAGATGGATCGACTCCATCAAATCCAACATGAATATGTCAGTGAAGGATCTGAAGGATATGGCTGAAGACCGAATCATATGGAGACAGTCCATCCATGCAGTCTCTAGAAGTCGACGCTGACTTGATGGCACCTGATCATCATCATCAAAATAACCTTCCACTAACTTCAATTGTGTGAAGATAAAATTTGTAGGTTAGATTTTATTAACGCTCTAAGTTCCAACGTTCGTCGCCAGGTGCTAGTTGTGGTGGCATCTAGTAGCCAAGTTCACAGCTAGGTGTCATTGGTAGCAAAAGTAGGAACTTCTTGAAATTGATCGTCTGCCTGTGGCTGGGGATGCTGAGAAAGGCTCTACTCATAGGGTTAGTACTGCTGTTCTGCCTCAGTGAGGAAAGCAATTACAAACTACCTCACTCCTCTTCTTGCCTAGTACGCTTCAATATAGCGCTGCCTTGGGTTTTTGTGGGTATCTACCCATATAACCTGACGACAGCACTTTTTGAGGATCAAACCAGCCTTCGGGCTGACTATCTAACAGACAAAGTTTAAATAACTTTAATGCTGTATTTCTGTCTAGTCAATGCAAGACACTGAAGTTACTTATTAACTGAACATGTTTAGAACTGAAATTAGTTCTTTATCAGCAATATCACAGATAGCAAACAAATACATAGATTTTTGGCCCCAAACCTAATTGAATTGTCCCCACAGAGAACGAAAATTTGGAAACTTACCTAAGGGAGACTTTGAGCACCCGAGATGGATGCGCACGCCGAGTTCTCCTATCAAATCCTACCAATCACACTTCGCTCAGCTTATAGGCCTACAGTAAAATCTTTCCCGCTAGGCAGACTGCTGGGGGAATGGCTGAATCAGTGCGATTGGCAGGAGAGGGTATGAGAGCTCGGCAAGCCCACCCACCTGGGGTGTGTATTTATATGTGTAAAATTTCACCTTCTCTAGAATTTGCTCAGGTGAATTTGAGGATATTTTTTTTTTTTTTTTAATTTTCAAGATATGTCTTTCTGCCTAATCAGCAAAATAAATAACTTACTTTAATATCCTTACCCTGAATTACAGATAATACACACTAATACAGCCATCACAATTAACACCGGTTATCAGACAGATTCTACACACACCCAAAGTGACCGGGGCTACATGACCGCATTGTCGCAGCTCCTAAACTGAGGAACCAAACAACCAACCTAAACTGGAAATTAAAAATTAAAATGAAAATAAATTTGAACTTTCTTGTATTACCACTAGATGGCAGCACTTCGCAGAGCAATACAGTTTATTCCACAGTTTTTCCACAGTTGAGCAGTCGTACAGAGAACAGTCGGTTAGCCTCAGACATGTGCAATTGATACACGAGTTTCTTTCCGCCCAACTGACAACTCTTGTATCAATTGCACAAGCCTGAGGTTCACCGACTGTCCTCTGTACGACTGTGCAACCTGGGCTGACCATCCAAAAACTGTAGCATAAACCGTACAGACGTAATCTCTCTCCTAGTCAATTTCAGTACAACATGGCATCAAATGGTTATAAAATTTTGAGGTCTGATACGGCAACAGACGGAGTGGAATTATTGCCATTCGACTTAAGATGAACACGGCAGCATAGGAGTTAATACATCACACAGATACATTTCCTCACAGCTTATCGATGTGTCAGTTTCTATCACCTAATGTATGGTATTTCATATTTAACAATACCCATATGTCAATCATTCCATTAACCATGCAACACTTTTTTCTTTATTGCTGCAGTGAGAATTACCTACAAGTTTACTAAGTAAGTAGCTTGCTTGTATATTCCTTTCCTTGTTGAATACTGGTATCTAAAATAATTTTATAAATTGGGAATTTTCTGTCAAAATATTCTAATGCATGATACATCATCTTATTTAATACATTATGTTGCATCATAATTTATTTCAGTACATGTGGAAATATGTGTTGAAATCTCCTTGTTTGAATGAGTGACTCAAATGGAATTTCCAATAAGATCCCAAACTGCTAAGACAAAAGCCAAAATAATGGTGCCAATAATGGATCATTTTTGACGAAATAGCACCAGGTATTGTGGTAAATCACAGGAAACTGATCTTCAAGACTATCACGATGATATTGGCAAAGTCTTCAAAACTATAGAACTGGAACGTAACAGCCCTTCAATGATCTTTCAGTTGACTCCTTTTCTAATGGTGGGGGAGGTATACTTCTCCAGAAACTAGAAAACAAGAAATGGAAACCTGTCTCTTAAATATGAGGGGCAGTCAAATGAATACCAAACACCCACTACAACGTGACCATGGCATTGTTTTATTCAAAAGTAATAACCACTAGTGTTCATACATTTATCCAACTGGGAGACAAGATGATCAATGCCAAATTTGTAGAAAGAGGTAGATCACTGACAGATCCACAATCGTTGCACGTTCTTGTCCGAATGAAACAGACGTCCACATATGTGGTCGCCAAAAATGTGAAAATCACAAGGGGAATGATCCGGGTTGTACGGAGGATGTTGAAGTGATTCGCAGCCAAATTGCTGCAGTGTAGCCTTCACCAGATTGGCAGTATGGGGGCAGGCATTATCATGCAACTCGATGATTCAGTTCAACAGCATCAATCGTTTGTTGCTCCGTCAGTTGATGCGGAACTCACTGTGCGCAAATTTTGCGGAAATTCAAGTGATCTTTGATAATGGCATGCACAAAGCCATGTTAATGTGGACCTGAACATGATTTTCTTCCTCCGTGATTCCAAACAAAAGTTTATCAGTTCCGCCTCATCAATACAATATGTGCAATACAATACAATATATTGTATTGACGAGGCGGACTGATAAACTTTTGTTTGGTATATTAAGTCAATACGGAAAAATGGGTGACTCTATGAGTCAAAAAGATCCTCCGTGATTCGTCGGTTTTCCCGGATAAGTTCAACAAACCAAGCTATCACATCAGGAGTAATGGCTTGATGGGCCTGCCCTGGGCATGCATCGTCATGTAGTGATGTGTGCTCTCCTCGGAATCTTCTACGTCACTCTCATCAAGGACATACAGTGTTCGCCATACACAGCAGACATGCGATGATGAGTTTCCCGTATTACAGCACCCTCAGCCACCAGAAAACGAACCTCACTTCTCTGTTCTTCTTTACTTGCCTCCATTTCTACAGCTGGATGAACACACTAGGCAGTCCGCGCACCTAAGAGTTGTCACTATGCAGTTCCACTACCATAGCAATGGCAGCATCGATGAGTAACAACTGTTATGGCGGGTGTTTGGTTTTCATTTGATTGTCCCTCATGTTTTGGACTTTAACTGGCCGCAAGTGTAACTATTGAACACTAAATGAGGAGTTCTCACAGTAACATCTTATTGTGACAGATTCAAAGGCTACATATTTGGCAAGCACATTGTGGCTAAAAAATCATAAACCTCTACTGGCACTTTCTTCCAGACCATGAACTTGGATGATCACCTTTTAAGACCTGAACATGATTGGCCTTATATGCAAATGCCGCCAAGTCCAGATTGTCAACATTTTCAGAAATTGAGAAAAACATGTCTCTGCTTTACGATTTGTACTTATCGTGTGTGTATTGGACAAGTGATATGAAAGGGGTTTGGGAATAATATGAGCAAAGAAAAATAAATGAATACCTATTATTTTTGCTGTGAATGTGGATTTTATTTTGGACTTGAAGGGTTTTGGTTGGAACTTGATAGTAATCATCAATTCAAAATGCTGTCATGTAGATGAATGTAGATGAATAAGAAATTAAGTGTCTGAATTCAAGTATTTCAATAATAAAAAGCATTTTTACAAATGTAAATTCAAGAATAATGGTTAATTGAATTACTTATGGTTATGCAGAATAAAGACATGAACTACCGGTATGTCACGTGAGATGGATGAGCAGTTTCATTGGCTCCTGTGGACTTGGCGATCCTTGCTTGCCATGACCCGATGGACTTGGCGGTTATTGCTTGAAACTGTTAATTTCTACATGCATTTGTAACATAAAATGGTGGGTTTTGCTTATGTCTAAAAAAATATAACCAAAGAATTCTTCATTGCGCACATAATGGCATATACAGCTTAAAAATGTCAGAAATTGGACTTAGCGGCTTTTGCATGTAAGGTCTTCAATTTTTGATAGTAGATTGTCATTGGTGAAGCAATTTGAACAGCAGGAAGAAATATGATCTAGATGGAGAAAAGAACACATTTCCTCAGCAAGTTGTCTCTTGACATTAGCATCCTGGACTGAACCATTAACAGAAAAAAAACAGTGCAGGAATTATGAATTTCATCTTTGTGTAAATGTGTGTATACATATGTCATTATGATTTTAATATAGCCTATCAATTTAGTAATTTATGTTTCCCAATTTTTTAGTTACGAGGACTCTCTCAAGTCTATAAATCGGCAGAACAGTGCTGGGGGTGTTAATAATCACCGAGGCAGTTCAATGGCAAGACGTAGCAGCCTAGCCCCATCACGCAGGCGCCAGAGGCACAATTCTGTTAGCGGGGAGCTTCTGTCGTCAAATCAACCGACCCCTGTACCTGGATCAAGTCTGGCTCGTCGTCAAAGTGACCGAATGATTGTCTGTCCGATGGCGAGTTAGGAATGTGTTGCCACTTCTCAAGTTTGTGGATCTACTGTAGCACTGAACTGCATCTCTTAAGCCATACTCTTATAAGGAAGGTGCTAAACTACTCAGATCCACTCCCTTTTTAAAGTTACCAAAAAACTTCAACTTGCCAGAATCATTCCAAACGTGAAAAGTCATTAAATGGTTCCAGTGTTTTAAACGTAGTGTTTCAGTGTATAAATGTACTTTTTAATGAAACATTGGGTATCATTCTTAAGTAGTAGCAGAAAGGGAATGCATATTGTACATTGGATAAACAGCAAGCTGAGGAACTAAGCAGGATTGCCTGCCCGATTGTGTAATTAATGGGGACAAACTGAAACAAAAAATTAATTCAGAATGTTCTAATGAAGGACAGCATAATTCATGAAAGTACTAGTTAAGGAATTTAGTATGTCAGATACATTGTAACCCTCGTTCAGTAAACCTCATTTTCTTTGTAATTAGCCTAAATGTTTCCTATGGTCCTAAGATTGCAAACAGAATGTCATGTCATCTGACCTTTAATTAGTTTTGGTACAATGTGTTTGATCCCAGGGTAAACACTAACTGAGGGTTTAACTGCATGACTACATTTCATCCTAGAAACAATATTGACTGGATTACATTAACGTTCAATTGGACAGTTCTTCTTTATATTGTTTTCATTGGGATAAAGATAACTCAGATGCCAATAACTTTTTCCTTGAATATATATTTAAAGAAGACTGTTGTCCTACTTTTAATTGCACTTGACTTACACAGTATCATACCGGTACATGTTTCTCAAGGCATGAGTGCAGTATGAAAACAAATGATGATCATTTGTAAACTAAAAAAAAAATAGACTGAGAGGAAAGATAAAATTTTAATAATGAGGAATTATGTATGTTGGCATGTTATATTTTAATGTATGAATCGGTTAGTTGCATACCGTAATTCATAGTTTGTGTACCATCATCAATTCTGCAGCTTGTTCCAGTTCATTCATTCAGGTAGCCTATGGTATACAATATTCCTTTAGTTAGACATTCTTAAAGTGTATATAGTAAAAATGTAAAAACAAACCTTGAATGTAATGGAATTATGGAATTTAATTGTAGGTTCTATTTAACCTCTTAAATTCCAGAATTTTTCTTTCACTTTTTGCAGGAATGTATGTTATTTTAATTACTGTAACGTGTGCTCCTCAAGGAGTAGTTATTTGAGAGACAATTGTGATATAATGTGGTTATGAGGGGTAGGCTATACTAACCTGAATATTATAATAGGATGACTTGTAAATATGTTTGTATGCTGGGAGGCCATTGTTTGGTTTGAACAATGCGGGTTATTATGTAAAATATGGTATAAAATTATGGACATGGTTCTAGAATGCATAATTTCATTGAGCATTTCTGTATAAATGACCACCTTATCGCTGAGGACTGACTGTTTCCAGTGCAAATACATTTTCTGCTAGCAGTGATGTGTAAATCATGGATAGGGAAATAAAACTCAATGACTTAGATATTGTATGGTACTGGTTTCTTTGCTTTAATCCCTTACAGTGGCATCACTATGGATGTTAATGAGAGGAGTGAGGGAAAATTATTATCTTATAACTCTAGATTTTCTTACAGTCTTCTAAAATTGAACATAACACATATTTCAGAAGCTATTTATTGCCTTTTTGAAATGTAGGGAATCATAAATCCTAACTTACAGGGCAAGAAATTCCTTTTATAATCCGGCAATTTACACCTTGGAAGTCATTGTGCTAATAAGTTAAAATGGGGAAAGGATGATGCTTTCTTTAAGTTCAGGCATGGAAAACTATTTTGGTATTTGTCTCTGCGTATGGTACCTCAAAGCTAAGTTTCACCAACCAATTCAATGATAACATGAGAGGCTCCTAAGACTGTAAAGTATCGTTACTAAACTAAGTAAGGACTATAGAAGGTCTACTACATAATTGACACAATAAATGACTTAAACTTACTTAATGTTTTATTTAGATTAGGAGAGATACTGGTAGGTGTCAGATTTGTGGATCTTTTCCAACTACGGTACCGGTACTTTTTTACTTTTTGCAGATTGGAATGTGTAAATGTATGATCTGGGGCATATTTCTTTTGATCTGTTTCTTGTTTAGTGAGGGTACCTCTTTATACACATTCAGGTGAACCAAAAGTGAGTGTTTTTGAATGGTGAGGGAGATGGATGCTGGTGGGAGGGGGAAATATGGTATATTACTTGAGGGTTGAAGTAAAGGGAAATTTCACGTTAGTGTAAACATTGTGCAGCCAAATCTTTCTTAAAGACATGTGACTGTGCAAAGAGATTTATATTCAGAGCCTATAAAATATTTCTTCTCCCTTTGCCGAAACTCAAATTCTTACTTTGTAAATACTCAATAATAATGCAGTACCTGCGGTATTATGTAATGCCAAAAAATGTCTCTGTAGATCACTGCATTAATTTCCGGTATATACCTATACTGTAGGACATACTAGAAATTATGAAATTTCCTACTCAAACATTTTTAGTTGTGTCACTGTTTCTATCCATACCAAATACTGTTTTGTATAATATGTGTATTTTTGCAACCACTTGCTATTTTTTGCTAGTTGTCATCTTCATGAAGCAATTAATCTATGTCTGTGTAACATAAAATGCTGTTCTTTGTGACCCATATTCTTACAAAAACAAGTCACCAAGTCGCTGAAAGCAGAAAATGAGAATGTAGATGTGTGAGATTTTTCTTTCCATTAAAATGTCTGGGAATACAAAATAGTTTACATATTATAATGCTACCGTAATTATTGTCTGCTCTGCCGTAGCCTCATCAGTCTTGTCATGATGTGGTCATGCTCGACGTAATGTAAGGATGTAGGTCACGACCTGACACTGAAGATGTGTAATTAATGGAACTTGGTATCTCTCCTAGAGAACAAAAACAATGACTTACGGTATTGAACTTGCTAATCACTCCAAAACTGAGATCCTGTTGGCTTAAAATGATATATTACTTTATCTGAGTATGGAATCAAAGTATTTTGTTTCTTAATTTCAGTTACATGACCATGACCCTGTTTGACAGGGTTCACATCTATAATCTACATGGCAGATGTTGCCTTATTAAATATATGAGAAGCCAATTATTGAATTCTAAATCACCCGCTGTCTTGTAAAAATAAACAGAAAATTAAACAGCATGAATTTCAATTTAGATTAATACTATGGCATATGAATAATACTTTCAAGATTCCTTATGGTATATTTATGCAGTATATATGCACACATCTTGTGAACCTAACTCATAACATATTATTTTTACCAAGAAGTCTTTGAAACTGTATATACATGTGTATGAATGATTTTTATAAATGTTTATGGAACATAATACGTATACATATTCACAAATAGAACACTTTTGACATAGTTTCCACTCTGAGTAAGCAGCTTTGATGTATTGTATATCTTTCTTTCAATTAAAAGTTGTCAGAAATGATTATAATCAGTTGGAATACCATGAGGCAAATCAATCTGGCAAAAAGTAAGATTCTTACCATAGAAGGTTCATAATTTTGCATTACAGTAATCTCTTTTTTTTCTTTCTTTTGTTTATTTCATCATTAATAAATATAAAATAGTATATATGAATTTTTTCAATTGATTTATTTAATTATCAATTTCCTTTTTATGAAATTGTGAAGTATTTCCTTATTTCTTATTGCTCTGCTGACCTTTTTTTTTTTTTTGGCAGAAGTTTGAATTGCATTTACTATAAGATGGAGCATTACTTATCATTCTGATCACATCTATGTCTCTGATTTTTATTGTTTTTTTCATTTTCTTCTTGTATAACTCTGTCCTACCTCTTTGTCTACTTCAAGTAGGCTATCATTATCAACGCCATGAATTACTCAGCTCCAAACCGTTGTCATCTGCAAATGTTAACTTTTTGAACCAAAAATGATAATGCAAAATATGAATGTTGTTGTATTTCAATATTCCAAAAGTTAATGAATTTCTTACTCATCAAAACACTTCTAAGTGTATTGTCGATACCGTATTATGATTTTGTTAACTTTATTCCGTGGATTGAGTCAAATTAAAGAATATGAAAACAGTACAGTATGTATGAATGTTTTCAATTGATTTATTTTATAAGCAAATGTATTTCATGAAATTGTGAAGTAATTCCACATTGACTTTTTGTAGCTTTTCAGTTGGTCAATACGATTGTGTCCAATGAATGGGTGGGGTACAAGATATATATTAATACACTCCTGGAAAAAATTACATGTATTAAAACCCTTTGACTTTCAAGGTAACGATCTGTCGTTACGCCCCGTTTGTCCCAAAACTGTCAGGGTAACGATCCATTATTACCGGCCTTTGTTATTGATTATTCCTTTCTTTCAACGCTTGATAGCAGCAATTTTCATGGAATATATTCTGCAGGAACCTCTGACAATCTGTATTTATATTAATTCTTAGAGTCTGAAACATGTGCTCACAGAGTTTCGTGTCTTGTTTACATCATGGTTGGTGGCAAACTTGCGTGTATTTTTCTCAGTTTTCGTTGGTAATTTTGGAATCTTGACATTTACCATGCTTTTAACATGAATAGTAGACTTGACAAGTGAATTCCATTTCCCAACATTTCCTCAAAAATTTAAAATCTGAAATTTGTAATTTTTTTTTCCAATGTTTTTTTTTAAAACATTGAAATCACATGCCTCAGAGACATCACTTATTTACAGTAATAACAAGTGATATAGGCTATACACTCTATGTTTATAATATTTTACTTTAATATCTTTTATTGGTCTCTCTTCTATCTCATTTTAAAAGACGTTTGTGCACAGCTTGGTAAATTTGGCTGACAGTTTTCACACATCCATCAGATGAGAGCTTGAAAGTGAAAGGGTTAATATTCACAATTACATTGGGCACAATCGTGTTGACTGACTGAAAAGCTACAGAAAGTCAATTTATATAGGCAACACTGAAAAACGAATGGCTTCAAATATCTACATAATTCCACACTTCTTATTGCTCTGCTGATCACATGCATTTGTCTGTGTAAACAAGAACTTATCATTCTGATTTGAGAGTACCTGGTACAGAAATGGTTCCAGGCAAATGTTCACAACAGATGTCACTAATAAGCAATGAAAAGGAACAGTATTACGGTATATTGTAGAAGCTGTCCTCCATGTACAAGTATGCAAGTTACCACTATAGTGTTCTATATATAGTGATATGCTGTAATGTAATGTATGGGCCGCCATGTGCAATATGTTACATGATACTATTTGTAAATACTTATTATATGTCCAACATGGGCCCAATGTTTGTAATATATATGTATTTTTAACGTTGATAAATATATGGATAGTTTTTATATTACCTCACTTTGTTTCCTTCACCAATAACAAAAGTACCAGTACGGTACCGTACTATGACGTTCCCAAAACATTAATATTGTTTAACATCTTAGGCTTCATTATTACTAAAACTGATGAAATTCTGAGTTATGTGAGAGGAGTTGAAAGAAGAAAAGAAAATATTACAAAATGGATACAAAGATAAGATCAAAATACCATAAGATATTTGAATATCAAATGGATAATTTTGATGACAGACTGATAATGAAACCCCATGGAAGAAATAGACAAGGCAAAGATGGCGATTTGACCTTTCAGTGCGGTAAGTGCCTAATCTTACCTTGTAAATAACCTATAGTCTGAGTGAGATGGGTAAATGTCTCTCTTGCTTCAAATTGTTGATAATGTTGTTGAGTTGGTATGTTTGTACACAGTCTCCCTCAAGTCCAACCCCTCCTCCACGTGGTGGGAGACGGGCAACGGCATGAAGTAGGGGATTGCCTGTAGGGGTGAAGTACATTGGGGACTTTGTGTGCCCCGGGACCGCTGCGGTAGCTGTGAAGGCTCTATGGGAACCCTGAAAAGTGACGGCTGACGGGGCTCTGGTGAAGCTACGATAGGCCTAGCAAGCCAGTAGTGGATATCATATTTGCTTTCAAAACAGGAACAGGCCTTGGAAAGGACGGATGCAAACGACGACGACCCGGATATGCTAATGGACTACGAGTTGGGACATTAAACATACAGACACTGACAGGAAAGGTGGAGGAGATTGTAGATGTGATGGAGAGAAGAAAACTGGATATACTGGGCTTGGCAGAAACAAGATGGAAAGGAGAAGGTCGCAGAGAACTGAGGAAAGGGTACCGGTTGTACTGAAGTAGGAACAGTGAAGGAAGGAGCAGCGGAGAAGGAGTAGTTGTGAGAGATGGAATGAAGGAAGAGGTAAAGGGAATAAGTGACAGGATCATGAAGATCAGAGTAACTGTAAAGGGAAGAAGCCTGGAGATAGCCCAGGTATATGCCCCTCAAGTTGGATGTACAGCTGAAGGGAAGGAAGACTTTGAGGAGGAGCTACAACAGCAGTTGTATGGTCAGAGCATCATTGTCATGGGAGATTTGAATGCACATGTAGGAAGTGAAAGGCAAGGATATGAAAATGTATTGGGAGCAGAAGGATGGGGTAGCAGGAATGAAGAAGGGAGAAAGTTGCTGGATTTTTGCAAGAGAAACGGTTTAGTGGTAGGCAACTCCTGGTTCCGGAAGAAAGAAAGCCACAAGGTAACGTGGTACAGCAGTGATTTAACAAAGAAATCTTTAGTAGATTACATGCTGTACGACTGGGAAATGAAGAGAAGTGTCAGAGATATAAAGGTAATACCATCAGAGGCCTTAGATAGCGACCACAGAATACTTGTAATGAACCTGGGAGTTGTTAAGGATAGCAAGAGGACGGAGTACCAGGAAAGGAGAATCAAAGTATGGAAACTGAAGGAAAAGGAAGTCAAGGAAGAATTCCAGAAGATAATAAGGGAAAGAATACCAACAGACAATCCTAAAACAGGGGAAGAGGAATGGAAGCAATTCAAGAACACAATGGTGGAAGCTGCAGTGGCAGTATGTGGAAGAACTAGCAACAGAAAGCGGTGTAAAGAGACACCATGGTGGAATGAGAGAGTAAAAGAAGCTGTGGGAAGGAAGAACAAGGCTTTCAGAGATGGTTCCAGGAAAGAACTGATCTGGCAAGGGAAGATTATAAGATAAAGAAGAAAGAAGCAAACAAGATTGTCGCAGAAGAGAGGAAGAAGTGGATGGTAAAGTGGACAGAGATGATGGAGGAAGACAGCAGAGGAAATAAGAAAGTACTTTATGGGATGGTCAAAAGTAAGAGAAGAGGTCTGCGGGAGGATGTGGTAATGATGGACAAAAACGGAAATGAGGTACACAACAAAGAAACACTGAAGACAGTGTGGAAAGAGTACTTTGAGGATTTGCTGAATCCAAATGGTCATAGGGAGGAAGACAATGTATTGGAAGATGGAGAAGACAACACAGGAATGGAAAAGGACCTGAATTGGAGAGAACTGGAGATGGCTATAGACAAGATGAAAGGAGGAAGGGCACCGGGTGTGGATGAAGTGTGTGTTGAAATGGTGAAGGCAGCAGGGGAGGTTGGGAAACAGTGGCTGTACCGTGTGATGAGGGTGATATGGAAGGAGAAAAAGACCCCAGAAGATTGGAAGAAAGGATTAATTGTCCCAATATTTAAGAAAGGAAGCAGAAAGGAGTGCAGAAATTACAGGGGAGTCACACTCATACCTCACTGTGCCAAGATATATGAAAAGATATTAGAAAGTAGAATACGAGCCAAAGTGGAGAGAAAATTGAGAGAGGAGCAGTATGGTTTCAGACCTGGGAGATCAACAGTGGATCTCATATTTTCAGTGAGACAGCTCCAGGAACACCACTATGAATTTGGAGAGGATCTGTTGATGGCCTTCCTGGACATCGAAAAGGCCTATGATAGTGTGTGTAGGGAGAAGGTTTGGAAAGCAATGGAAAACATGGGAGTGGAAAAAGGGACTGTAGGCAGAGTGAAGGAGATGTATTGTGGAAGTGTGAGTTGTGTGAAAGTTGGAGGGGAAAGAACAGACTGGTTCAGACAAATGAGTGGCCTGAAACAGGGTAGTGCGCTGTCACTCCTTCTCTTTATTGTGGTTATGGACGAGGTAATGACACGGATAGCAGGAAAGATAGGAGAAGATAAGATGAAAGCAATGGTGTTTGCAGATGATCTCATGGTCTGGGGAAACAGGGAGGAGGAAATTCAGGAGCAACTGAAGGCTTGGGAAGAAACAGTGGGAGAGTACGGATGGAAGTTCAACATCAGTAAATGTGAGATCCTGTTAACGACCAGGAAAAAGGACAGACCAATGAGTGGGATAACACTTGGAGGTGGACAGCTGAAGAAGGTGGAAAGTCTCAAGTACTTGGGAAGTATAGTGGAGGAAAATGGGAGAAATGACGAAGAGATTACGGAACGTGGCAGACAGGCAGAAGCATTTCTGAGAAGCATTAGGAGCTTAGTGTGGAATAAAGATGTCCCACAAAAAAGCAAGGAAGTGTTATACAGAAGCTACTATATCCCGATAATGACCTATGCTTCAGAAACGTGGACAATGAAGAAAAGAGACATAAGCAGAATACAGGCAGGTGAAATGAAGTTCCTGCGAAGTAGGATCGGAGTAACAAGAAGAGACAGGGTGAGGAATGAAAAGGTCAGGGAAATGGTGAAAGAGGAGCCCTTGCAAGGTAGGATTGAGACATCAAGACTGAGGTGGTATGGACACTTAAAGAGAATGGATGAGAAGAAGATTCCCAAGAGGATACATGAGATGCAGATGCAGAAGAAACGACCAAGAGGAAGACCAAGAGATAGATGGCTGAAAGGAGTGGAGGAATGTGTCAAGAAGAGAGGCGAGGACTGGACCAGAGTGACAGCGGAGAGGTGGTGGGAAGAAAGGACTAAGTGGCGAGGCTTATGTTCCAAACAGACCCAGCCTGGGGCTGGAAACTGTACAAGATGATGATGATGACAAAATGGTTAACCCTACAATATTAACATACGTAAAATTTACTTGCATAAATAATTTAACTGCTTAGAATTCCCTCTATATATTATGTCCCCACCTCACTATCTTCCAACAGTGCTACTACTGGTCTATGGCGGTGATGTCAATGCTTTTGCTATTAATGCCCATCAGTTCTAGAGGCATAATCATGGGGTAAAGTATTGCCAGGAATCTATCCTTGAATTTAACAATATATTGGTTTCTCCATGACAATAACAAAGAGCTGGAGGACTTGATGTAGGTTTGTTGCTGCACTTCAGAGGGATTATAAAAACAACCTCATAAAAACCAGAGACAGTATAAGATGCCGGAGAGACTACGTACTGCTATTTACGTCAAAGTAAACTACTTTTGTATTTGTTGTATTTAAGATGGAACTTAACGTATCAAACCTTAAAGACCACAGAGGATTCAGTGTATATAAATAAAGTGACACATGCGTAATATATTAGTTTCAACCATTTAATTGGCGCCTTAGCACAAAGTTTGTAATGTACGGTACGTAAATTTAATGTATTATTAGTACTAAGCATCTATTGAATAATGTTAGTATTCAAGGGTTAAAATACACGGTGTTCATAAAGTCACTGGACTCAATATTTCAGATTTTCTTTTCTGGCATCGTATTACACACAATAGTTCCACATAAGTTACCTTCAAGTGAAGAATAACATTTTTTGAACTCCGATGGAAGTATTCTGGAAATGCTGAGAGTAATAAATGTTCAGACATATTCCATACATTGGGTTCCCACAGTTCCAGTTCACAAAAGATGTTGAAAGTGACTATTAATCTCTTGCAGGCACGAAGTTACATTCTTATACATGTATTACGAGACTTTTCTTTTTTCAAATTTGCTGGTGTTATTTCTCCAATACATTGCTTCTTTGAGTTCATGTAAAGAATGTGGATTATCGCTGTATACTCTTTCTTTTAAATACACCCTACAGAAAAATGTCTGGAGCAGTTAAATCTGGCGAACAAGGAGGCCACAAATTCTTTGAAATTACTCGATTGCCAAAAACATCTTGCAAAATCGCTAACTTTTGCATTTAAAAGTAGCCTCCAATAAAGCGACCCGTTGTGCGCACATAAAATGCATGGCCGCCCGCTTGACCTTGTATGGCTCATTCTGCGCAATGCAACAGCTGCACTGTTCTGACACCACTACAACCGATCTACAATGTCTGATACCATCTCACAGCCAAGCTTGACAACTTATTCCGTCAGATATAAGAGCTACGATGATTTTAAAGTTAGAGTCCTGTGACTTCATGAACCTATTTGAAAACCAAATTACCGATGGCCAATTTAGGAGCTGAGCTTTGTTAACAGCCAGTGTCAAGTGTGCATTGGTACAGTGGCTCCCTTTTGCCTGCTCGGATAAACAAACTGCAGCATAGACTTGCCCAAAGACAATTATATCTTTCAGTAGATGGCTACCGACTGTAGTGGCTACGCGCGCTAAAGCGCTGCGTTAGGTCAAGGGGCCAAGCTCTCTGCTGACTCGGTAGACGCGTGGGTTCGAGCCCCACCGTCGGCTGTCCTTGAAATGGTTTTCCGTGGTTTCCCATTTTCAACACCAGGCAAATGCTGGGACAGTACCTTCTGACAGGCCACGGCCGCTTCCTTCCCCATCCTTGCCCAGTTTCATTCATCTTCATCCATTCCATCTCTCATCCCGACGCGCAGGTCGCCCACGGGCGTCGACTAGAAAGACCTGCACTCGGCCTCTCAGGAGGCTACACGACAAAAAAAAAAAAAAAAAAAAGTAGATGGCTGATGCTGGTGATCTCCTCAGTGCTGACTACCACAGCTTGGTTAGGATGAGACTCTAAACAAATAATGGAATCAATGATTACAACAGTCTTGAAAGGCAATTGCATTGATTCAATGAGTTCTAACATTTCCTGCAATGCCCTAGACTTCTACTCCAGGCAAATGCTGAGATGGTTCCTAATTTAAGGCTACGGCTGCCACCTTCCCAATTCTAGCCTCATTTAAAAACACACTACTACAGATACCAACATCAGTAACACAGGTTATCAGACAAGATCTACATATATCTACGAATAAGGATTAATTCTGCAGATGACGCCATCCTCCCTTTTCATCACTTTTAACAAGATAGCTTATTGAAAATATATAATTTATGATTAAAATACCTTTCTGGGAGTCTTAAAGAGTTCATTTGTTTGAATTCCCACTGCCTACACCGGAAATATAATTGCTTTTTACGTAAAGTAAGCATTTTTGGTCGTGTTCATTTGACCATCGTCCACCATTTTACATCGACATCGGACACTACGTCATACCCACGTGACACATTGCCAACATGAATAATGAAATAAAAGGCAATACCATTGGCCTGGATAAAGATTATTGATGCGTGACTACCCCCACTGTGCGCGACAAAAACGTGGGGTGTTAGCTGTTAGCTAACGCGGCCTACAACCGCCGCGCTACCCAACCACCATTGGTCTGGACGAAAATATTGGTCTGCCGGATGCGATAAAGTAGTCTACCGAATGCATGGGGTTGGCTTTATGGACTCATCCATAGAGATGGGACTATCGACTACTTTTAACTATCGACTGACTAGTCATTCGTTGGAAGAAACTATCGACTAGATATTCGACTACTTTCAGTCGAATGGTTACCTGAATACGCATAGCTCTTAAAAGCGTGTCGTTTCATGTATTCGACTGAAAGTAGTCGCTTCTAGGCGGCGTACAAAGCACTGTAAGCCGTTACCCGCGGAGTTCTGTTGTACCAACAGATGAAAAGCAAACTTCTCCCTAACCTACCTATTTTTGCAGACGTTAGTTTGGACTACGCGACACTCGGCAACATGCAATTGATCCAAGTTATTTATTTTTACTGTGCTTCGAATGGAGGTTGCGGCGTTGTGTATAGTGCAGCCATTATATCCAATGTTGCAATGAGAATGAGTAAATGTTCCCCGATATTGGTATAGGACACATTACCTGTATGTACTCTGAATAAGTGAAGCAATAGAGCAATACTTAATTAAATTACTAGAACTGAAAGGGAGTTCGTAAGTACCGGTAACAATTCCATAGCCAAAATTGTGACGTACCTTTTATTTCTTAGTTGTTTTGCAGAAAATACTAAGAATGTAGAGTTGAAATACAACTTGAACAAGAACATGACAGCCTAGAATAAATACACACGAGAGACGACAATAGAGCACTTTAGAACAGTAACGAGAACGAAATTTCAGTGGAGATGTTGGCAACCATGTAAATACAAACAATTTATGACCAGAACGTAAAACTATGCCAGCGCTCAGAACATGTTAAAACAATTGGGATCAGTTCAGTCGTTTGCAAACGACTTGTTTATGTTACGGTGAGCAGTCGTTGAATTCATTCGACTGTTTTCTAAAAGCAGTCAAACAAGTCGGTGGTTTTAACTTTTGTCAGTCGACTGCTGATGCCCATCTCTACAAAACAATTGACGACCAGAATCAATTTGAGCGTACACGCCCTCCGATTTGCTAAAATGCTATTGATATTGGATCCCAATATACAATATTTTCTGATTTAATTTTCCTGGAAAATCTATTCTATGTTTGCATCGATCATTACCATCACGCTATGGGGAGAATTTCATAATAGTTTTCTTGTAATTCATTTATCACGCGGTAGAATAAATGAATGAAATTTAATCATAAAATAAATAGAACTCTAAGCCATAATTGGTAAGCCCATGTTCAAGTTGTGTAATAATTCAAGAATGCACCCAATTCTCACTAAAAGTGTATAGACTGTGTTAAGGAGTTCAAACTAAACCTAAATATTGAATGCTTAACATTTCCAATGAAATGACATACATATATATTTGGACAACTGGACGTAGGCTATTTCATTGAAAGAATCTACGAACAAGAAACTGTATAAAACTATAGGCACCTACAGCCGTCAAGCTGTCCTCACAGTACCCGCTGGAGATTCACATCACCACTTTATCTATACGGTACCTCGAGATTAGCCTAAGTGCGCCAACTGTGAGGGAACCCATAACCTCTTCCATCCCTGCCCTCATGTCTTTGCCACTAAACCCCCCTCCCACACAGCACGCCACTGCTCTGACACAGTTGTTAGGCCTGCTACAACAACTCTCAGCCATAACCCTGTAAACTACAGCTAAACCAAACCCAGAACCCCCTAATACACTTCATTTGCAGAGCAATAAAATCCATAAAACAACTCCGCAACAAGCTTCACAAAACCTAAATTATAAACGAAAAGACTACTCCACAAACACCAAAATCAGTAAACCTCCCTCATTTCAGCCACACTACACCTTAAACAGGCATAGAGAGCATAGTCATGACCCCTTCATGGAGTAGGCTATTGTATAAGACTTCATTACATTCTATTAAAAATTCATAAACGCATTCCACAAATCTTATAATCAGTAAGCTATACATCCCTCATTTCAGTTACTCTATTCATTAAACAAACATAGAAGACGTAGCCATGACCCCTTCATGGAGTAGGCTATTGTCTAAATCTGATCACGCATACTACAACCTTACTCTAATTCAAAATTACGGCCAAATGATCCATCTGACTGGGAGGCAAAGGTATTTACCGGCTTGCCTGGGATGATGGGCCTCAAAACCGGTATCTGGAGTTCAAACATAACCTAAATATTGAATGCTTAACGTTTCCAATAACTTGGACAACTGGATTTAGGCTATTTCATTGAAAGAATGAACGAACTGTATAAAACTATAGGCACCTACAGGTATACTTAACTTATTAATTAAAGCTCTACAAGAAACATACAGCACAATCAATTGTAGCATGAAGTTATCCTGAAGAAGTCGTTTGGTTAGAACGACTACTTAAATTCGAATGATTCCATTCACTTGGAATTAGTCGTTTGCCAACGACTACTTGTTTCATTCGAATGATTTCCAACGATTGCTTTGGGATCAGTCGTTTACAACGACTACTTAAATTGGAATGATTCAATTCGCTTGGAACTAGTCGTTTGCCAACGACTTGTTTCATTCGAATGATTTCCAACGATTGTTTTGGGATCAGTCGTTTGTAAACGACTTGTTTATGATACGGTGAGTAGTCGTTGAATTCATTCGACCGTTTTAACTATCGACTAATTCGACTGTTTTCAGTCGACTGCTGCCCATCTCTACTCATTCACGAAGATGGCTGTCAGAGCTCCAATTTCAACTATATAAGTCGAGCTACTATTAGGGCGGGTTGGTGGGTCTATGACAGCGGAGGAGTGAACATCTAATACCGTACTAAACCTTCTCCAGATATTCTCCCGACTATTAATTCAGGTAATTTCAGTTTTAAAAATGTTTATATAAAGGATGGCGTCAACTGCAGCGTCACCGAATAAGGGACTGGCGACAGCAATGTCCAAGTCTCTAAAAAGAAACAAAAAAGTAACAAGAAGTTCAGTAATGAACATGTTGCCTACTTTCCCTAACTTTAATTCTTTGTTCTTACCAAGCAGTATGGTATTGTGATTAGCGTGATGAGTTGTACCCTATATAAGACTCCGTGTTGACTAAGTTTCGTAGTAATTTCGGTCTTGCATCCAGAGGAATTAATTCTAACATTAAAAACGTTGGCCTACGTCCATCTATGTACTTTCAGCAGATATAGACTCTTATGTGAAACTACAGAGGCTACTTGCATTGTTTCGTCATTGTAATTGTAAGTTAGTTATTGTTATTGGGTGGAACAGTTAGGTCATCTGCCCAGGCCCGACGAGAGGGGGGGGGGGGGGGGGGCTCAGACAGGGCTGGTGCCCCGGGGCCCGACCCTCCCAGGGGGGGCCCGGCGTCCTAGGAGGATGGGCCCGATCGGGCATTGATTATTGCCTTTATGTGACTTGAATTTGCTACTGGCAATCATTTACTGTGCAATGAACTGTCTGTGAACAAAGTTACAAGGATTGAAAAACTTATTATGTCAAGTGGACAATATTTTCCAGTACAAAGCACTTGTGGGAAGAACAACTTTTCTGTCTCAAAGTGGTCAACTTAGGCGATTGGGCTTCGCTATGTATTGTTCTAAGAATATACCTGAAGACAGAGAGAGAGCATTCCATTAGGCTATCCTAAATTTAGCTTATTCGGCTTATGCACCAATCCTTCAAATAACTTTCTCATCTCTTCACTTATTTCGCCAAGGCCACGAGAGCCTCGGCTGCCCTGGTGTGTTTGGTCAGCTAGCTCGAGAGTTTCAAGTTTGGTGCGTCACATCAAGCTTAGATATTTAGAGGTGTTGGTGTCTGAAATGAATATATTGCTTAGCTAGACGTATCAATTCGTATGCCGAGCAGGCAGGTAAGTAAATTGCATTTTAAAGTAGCGTCCACACAGTAATTCACTTTATAGTTGATTTAAGGGGCAGAGCAGCGAGCTCATCGTTCCCTAGTAATTCACTTTCGCACTATGTAAAAAATTATCATTGCTGGCTAAATATCTTGCGAAAGGGTGGGATGATTCTGCTGTCAAACGTAGATAGAAGAAATGCATGCGGAATTGTTCATCTTCTCGTATACTGAATTGAGAAAACAGTTGAATAATCTGTATGCTTAGGTGCAATATAATTATTATTATAACTGGTTCATTCAATACGATCAACAATCCTAGGTACTTGGGTTCGTGCGCAAATCTATATATATATAAAGCACAAAGTTTGTCTGTCTGTCTGTCTGTCTGTTATGTATACAAATCTACACCGTTTCACCGATCTGAACCAAAATTTGTATACTTACCCTTTGGAACCCTGCGGGTAACCCCGTCAACATTAAATTTCGGACAGACCACCCCATGCCCTGCATTTAGGCCCTTTTGCACAAATCTACACCGTTTCACCGATCTGAACCAAAAGTTGTATATTTAACCTTTGGAACCCTGCGAGTAACACTGTCCACTTGAAATTTCGGACAGACCACCCCATTCCCTGCATTTAGGCCCTTTGGTCCAAATCCACACCGTTTCACCGATCTCAACCAAAATTTGTATATTTACCCTTTGGAACCCTGCGAGTACCACTGACCACTTAAAATTTCGGACAGACCACCCCATTCCCTGCATTTAGGCCCTTTGGTCCAAATCTACACCGTTTCACCGATCAGAACCAAAATTCGTATTCTTACCCTTTGGTGCCCTGCGAGTAACACTGTCTGCTTGAAATTGCGGACAGACCACTCCATTCCCTGCATTTAGGCCCTTTGGCCCAAATCTATACCGTTTCACCGATCTCAACCAAAATTTGTATATTTACCCTATGGAACACTGCGACTAACACTGTCTGCTTGAAATTTCGGACAGACCACGCCATTCCCTGCATTTAGGCCCTTTTTGCACAAATCTACACCGTTTCACCGAACTGAATCAAAATGTGTATACTTACCCTTTGGAACCCTGCGAGTAACACTGTCTGCTTGAAATTGCGGACAGACCACTCCATTCCCTGCATTTAGGCCCTTAGGCCCAAATCTACACCGTTCCACCGATCTCAACCAAAATTTGTATATTTACCCTTTGGAACACTGCGACTAACACTGTCTGCTTGAAATTGCGGCGAGGCCACTCCATCCCTTGCATTTAGGCTGTTTGGCACAAATCTACACCGTTTCACCGATCTGACCCCAATTTTATATACTTACCCGTAGAACCCGACAAGTAACACTGTTCACTTTAAATTTCGGACAGACCACACTATTCCCTGCTTTTTGGCCCTTTGGCAGAAAACTACACCGTTTCACCGATCTCAACCAGATTTTACATAATTACCCTTTGGAACTCGACGAGTAACACTGTCCACTCGAAATTTCGGACAGACCACTCCATTCCACGCATTTAGGCCCTTTGGCACAAATCTACATCGTTCACCGATCGAAAACAAAATGTGTATACTTACCCTTTGGAACCCGATGAGTAACACTGTCCACTTTAGAATTTGGACAGGCCACTCCATTCCCTGCATTTTGGCCCTTGGCACAAAACTACACCGTTTCACCGATCTCAACCAGATTTTACATAATTACCGTTTGGAACTCGACGAGTAACACTGTCCACTCGAAATTTCGGACAGACCACTCCATTTCCCGCATTAAGGCCCTTTGGTACAAATCTACATCGTTCACCGATCGAAAACAAAGTGTGTAAACTTACCAGGGGCGGCTCCTGAGGTGGTGCCCGTGTGCCATGGCACCACCAGTGTAATGAAGAGAGAATATGTGACTTTTCCCTCTCAAGAACAGTTTATATTACATTTACATTTTGAGGAAATTGTATATATATTCTGCATTTATTTGAACGAGTGCGCAAACTGACATGCGTTCTGGTGGCGCTTTATTGAATTACTGAGCCAGAGCCAACCGGCACTACCTACGAACATCAGACCGCATCAGACACTGTACTGCAATAAGGACTAGTTTGGCTTGAGTTTGTTTGTGTTGTGTTGAGACGCATATTACCCTGAGGTAGAGCCAACGGCCTCATGACGCGGAGCTTCAATTCTATCCACGAGATAGCAGCACGTCACAGGTACAAGCGCACATTACATACACGTTAGAACTGCTGAACTGCTTTATCTTTCAACCACTAGAGTACAGCATATGGCAGCACACCTCCAGTGGTACCAGCTTGACGATATATCACTGTGTCTTGACTATTAAATAAATTCAAACCACAAAATAGTTTTAGTTCTTTATTGTTTGACATTTAGCAACTTTTTTAGGCTCATATTGATGACGGGGATTATTTGTTCTCTCTTTGTAATGTAAAAATTCGGAATTTTCAACAAGTTTTACTGTGTTTCGTTAATTTAATTTGGCGGCACAGTTTCACGTCCCAAGCGTAAACATAAATTCTCAAGTTTGACTGCAAATGTGTATGAATAGTGTCCGTCGTTAAATAGCTTTTGTGTTCATTTATATTAGATGCAGGGGATATCCTTTCCAATCAATCCGTATGTACGATAAGTAAGGTTGTCTTAGAGGTAGGTCATCGTGTTCATTTCATCTCACCTATTTATTTTGAGACAGCAACTGAAATTGCGACAAAGAGGCTGTGGTCACGTGTATGTTAGCAATAGCCATGCTTATTTTTTCCTATATAGACATGTTACATAAACTTGCATAGCATCATGCGGCATTGACCATATAAACACCGTTTTAATCAAATAAGTGTGCTTTTTGAATCGATACATGCATGCTAGGTTCCTTAATAAAATTTGATTTGTTTCATGTTTGAAGATCGCATAGCTCGAGCGCAACGTACGAAGCCGTAGGAATCTCAATGAGCTCTGTGTCACCTTTCGGAAGTGTAACAATGAATAAAATAAGTGAGTTGTTACAATCTCCATTTAGCGATAGGACCGCTCTTATTAATTCAAATGAAGGTGTCGATCGAGGTTTTGGAACAAATATTTTTGATGAGTAGGCCTAGCATATGTTGTTTTCTTCAAATTATTTTTCTGAGAGGTTTGTTCAATTATAATTCTTAAAAGTGGTTTTTATTTAAAATGCATATGGATCAAAATATGTGTATGATATAATATCGTATGGCCTCGGTGCCAGGTGCAAGCGTTGTTGTTTGACACCCAAAGGGCAGCTTGCTTGTCGAATTTTTGTTGTTCCTTGGAGGGCCATGAAAGTCAAGGAGGTTAGATATCTAAGCTCCTTGACACTTTAGCGCTTTCTAGTAGAGAAAGGAGGAACTTTTGTTTTGGCGAAAAATCCCGAGACTAAAATATTTGTAGTAGTTATGCAATTTCTCAATTCACTTCAGCTGACACTTCAATTAAAACGTCTTCTACAATAGCACAGTTAAATAATGTTAAACATATAACTTATTGCATAAAATATGCACTATCCGTACCTGCAACTTTGAATGATTTTATTGCAAATTTTGAATATGCTGGCACCACCAAGTGAAAAATCACCAGCCGCCACTGATACTTACCCTTTGGAACCCGATGCGTAACACTGTCCACTTGAAATTTCTGACATACCACTCCATTCCCTGCATGTAGCTCAGGAATTCCTCGGGGTTGCCAGCTTCCTAACTCACCAGTCATGAGCCCTTGAGTGTGTACCAGAAGTGGTGGGTCTACACACACCCTGCCTCTTTGAGGGCCTTGAGCAGAAGACAGGAGATATTATGAAAAGGAAAAGAAGGCAGACCCCTCGAAGAATGAGGGTATCAGGAAAGATGAGACAAAGCCAATTAAGGCGGGAAATTGAAAGACTCCCTAGCCCTCGGATACCCTAATACAGTCTGGGTCGGAAGAGAACAAGAGTTGACCAAGGGAGGCCGACAGGAAAGAGAACTGAAATGAGCCCGGCACCAGGAAGTAGAAGCGATGCCACACTCAGCTGGGGTTCCGTGGTCGCCAACCCACGTCCCACAAGTTGTGAGACCCTGGGGGGGGGGTCAGTTGTGAGAATAGCTTGCTGATTCATCGTGAGGTGACTTGACAGTACTTTCCAGAGCCCGCCGTGTTATCTCCTGCTGTCTATGCTGATGCCAGCACAGGGCCGTTGCGAAACAGTGAGTGATTCCCGGTCAATCTGTATAGGACGGGGAACCCCGAACGTGTGTCATCATATTTCGTCATCATCTGCGATCATCTCAGGTTCGTGCAGCTTGGACCTATATTCTTTGTCTTTGCCGAGCAGTACGCTCTTTCACTAGACGCATCCAGTACAGGCCTAAGCCAGAAAATAAGGTTGAGACTTTGGAAGACATCGAAGCTAGACACCTGAATTACCTATATCAGTTTTAAAATAACACCATGTTCGTTTAGTAGTCATTTTTTCATTACCTTATTATTATCATCATAAGTGCAAATGACCTAGATGTTACGCGCATCATACCAATAATCACCGCCGCATAAAGTCTTTCTCGACTGTGATTTTTAAAATATTTATTTTTGGTTGTTTCTTAAGTTTAGGGGCTGCGACAACGCGGTCATGTAGCCCCGTGTACTTTGGGTGTGTGTAGAATCTGTCTGATTACCGGTGTTAATTGTGATGACTGTATTAGTGTGTGTTATCTGTTTTTTAATTTAAGTACAAACTGCAACTTAGAATTCTTCAAATAGTTCGTACTTTTGCCGCCAAGCGCCACCGTCAACGACTACTAGGCCAAGTTCGGAACTTAGCTACTAGACGCCACTTCAGTCGGCTCTTGGCAACGGACGTAGACATCTATGAGCGTTGTTTACCTATCCAATTTAGCTTCACACAGGTGTAATTAGTGGAAGGTTCAATAACATGCCATAAATCTGACATGGGACCGCCGGCTTTACTTCCCCTCCGAAGAAAGGCATACTGATGGATTTTTAACGCTCTTAAAATATCCGACGGCTTCGGCCGGGTTTGAACCCCCTATCTTGGGCATAGAAGCTCAGCATGCTACCAAATACGCCACCGAAGCCGCCATATAGTTATTTTTATTACAGTACATTGTGTACATTATACGTTGAAGTGTCAATTCAATACCGGTAGTAGTTTCCCTTATCATCCTCATCATAAGAGCAAATGACCTACAGTAGATGTTACGCCCATTACACCATTAATCACCACACACAATAAGTCTTCCTCGCCTGTGAATTTTGTAATATGTATTTCTATTACGGTAGTTTGTAAGTTTGACGTGTCAATTCAACAGTAGTTTTTATTATCATCCTTATCAAAGGGGCAAATGACCTAGATATTACTCCCTCATTGTCTTTGGGGGCAAATGACTTAGATTTTAAGTCCATTATATTTCTAAGGAGACCTTAAAACATTATCATCATTCCACCGGGCGAAGCCGGGTACTACTGCTAGTCATTTATAATTAAGGGATTTATTGAAAACCTATATTACTTTTGGTATTAGAGTTGGGAAATGTATCCAAAGACTGAAACTAAAGTAACATTCCGATATTTTTCTGTACTGAGTGTTTAATTAACCAGAAGAAAATGACCATTAAGCTAGGGCACTGAACCACTCAACTTTGTTTTCCAATTCCTCTCATGGGACGTCAGTGGTAAGGACAGATGACCTACAGCAGCTGTTCCCCCTCATAAGACAACAATAAGTAACGTCAGTGGTGTGCATGACGATGGAGAAATTAATATATTGCATGTAGGCAACCGCGCAGACATTTTTAAGACCAAATATTGAACTCTGCTTAATTTAGAAGAAAATTAAGATGAAGTATTGTCGAATATTAATATAAATACAATTTTGTTTTGAGCTGGTGCAGTGTCTGTTATTATTATTGGACATTTCTACGCCGTTTATTCCAAAGGGCAGCATCGATCCGCAAAGCAGTTATTTTTGAGGACGCGAAGAGATATTTTCCCTTGCGAATACAAGCCCTTTCATAAAATGAGTTGCTCCCTTTATCTATGAATTGGAAATGACTCCGGGATCTGACGAAGCCGCCACAGGAATGCAGGATTCGGCTTACCGACTGCGGTGTCATTCGTAGTCTTACTCATCAGTTAATAATAGGCCTAGTTGTCGTTACATTTGTTGATTCATTTAGGGGCTTGCGACATTTAACCCGTGTACTTGGTAGCTAGTAGGTCTATATTTTTATATTTTTTTCATATCACTGGCGGGCAATGAACCATTGGCGCTCGGTTGTGAATCGTTTGCATCAACTAGTACTGTAGATAGCCTACAATTCAGTATATGCTGACGCGTTAATTTTCCGGTTTGTTTCTGAAGGCCACCACATTATTGAATGAAGTTGACTGTAAAACAGTAGTTTTCACAAATATTAATGAAGTAAATTATAAGATTCTCAAACAGCGAACAAAATAGAAAACCAATAAACGTGCGAATTGCGTAGACTGAAGGGAAGGCTGGTGGTTGTATAATAATAGAGATGTATTGGCAACATTGTTGTAACTATTTGTCTTGGAGAGTAGAAACTTAGACCCGCTTAAAACCACCCACTGCTGGACGAAACGCAGAGTATACACTGTGCTCATGCTGTGCTATGGCCTGTGTGATATGATCAATCGCATGCCGTATACTTAGTTGCCGACTGTGAAAAGTGGGAATGCGGTGCCCGTCGCGACTATTACTGTGATTATTAGGGATAAGAGTAGGGTAGGTGTCCCTGGACTTGAAATAAGGTACTACCCTGGTATTTGTCTGGAGGGAGTGTGAAAAACCATACTCAGGATAGCTGCTGTCGGCACCGGAATTCGAACCTCTGATCTGCAGACTTTCTGTAGACCCCCATCACGGTAATTGGTGAGCTACACCGCGTGGTCTTACTTGAAGGTTCGGAAGCTTTTACTTCAATAACGGAGAGTCTTTTCTATAGCCACTAATTGTCAATGGTCACAAATTCTTACTCTAAAATATCACAAAAATGATCACCAAAATGGCCTATAACTCAATAATTAGGACCTAATTTTTGCAAAATTTTCCCGAGGAGGACCCCCGGACCCCACTCTGAGCTTGGTGATATTCCATACCCTCATACCCCCGGTGTGTCTACTCCCCCATAATCTTGGCTTAAATCCGCCCCCGATGGTCACCAGTCATAGATAGGATAGGGGATTTTTAGGAGAACCTGGCTCTAAGTTTGCTTACTGCAAAGCAATATTAAATTATAAGAAGTCCACTGACTGCAAATTACAAAATATAGTTCAAATTCACATTTTCTTATTTTGTGAAAAAATTCACTGATCAGCTGCAATCTACTGATAGCACATAATAAAAAACTTGACTTACGTATGAGTAACTTATACCTGTGGTTAGTTATGAAAATATATTTTGCTTTGTTTAATGTACAATGATGTGTGATCGCCGTTCAACCAAAACACTTACTAGTGCTTAGGCTTAGACCCAAGGGCGTGATTCTTCAAGGGCAGCAAGTTTTAAGTATGTCAACATAAAAACCCTATATGTAAAACGTATTTTAAAATACGTCTTGACTTTATGTAAAAATCACGTTTCATTATGAAAAGAGATTACGTCATATGTCACAGAGGCCGTAGTACTGCACAGTGTACAGTATACCCTTTCCACCTCTTTTAACAAGCAGTTTAGTGAGCTGAACTTCCTGTTGATTAATTTTTGGGTCTTGGGGGCACGGGAGATTCCAGCCCCGGGGCCCGTCGCCGCTCTCCACGGCCCTGCATCTGCCCATACATTGCTCTGCAATAAATAGTGGATTATGAATATTAATGTTTCTTTCGGGACATGCTACCTAGGTAGGCCTACGTGCAGTATGATTAATTTTATGACAAATGCTAGTGAGGTCTCTTATGTGACACTCGTCTCTTACAAAGTTTCGTGCTAATTGTGCAATTGGATCCTAAGTTATTGATTGTGAAGTTTAAAAATAGTATGATCGGCCAGCATCTTGAATGTAAGATTATAGCAAGGTTTTCTTTGCCTTGGGCAGATTTTATAGCCTAAGTGTAATGGATCTGATGATGATCGCTTGACGATCGAAACTGGTCATCCAAGGGTATTTATTAATCTCATGTATTTTTTTTTCAGGATTAGGGAATAACCCACATTTGGGTACAATCGTGGTGACTGACTGAAAAACATCAAACTACGTTTAATAAGGCAACAATGAAAAATGGCTTCAAACACCATAACATACGACACAAACCACCGGGAAGATAAACATGGCAACATGGGAGAAGCACTTCCTCAAGGTACCGTACTGAACCCAGACAACAAGACTACAGCATACGAGCCACGGACACCAGAGATAGGCCTAATAACAGATACCAGATCCATCCCGTTCACTGAAGAAGAAGTACAACAAGCCATAAGAGGGTGAAAGAATGTGAAGCAACAGGCCCCGACGGAATCTTCAATGAACACCTTAAAGCATCAATACGTATCTTAGGCCTACTCCCAGCACTCACGGAAATGATAAACCTATGCCTTAGAACAGCCGACATTTTAGGCTACCACGGAGATGGAAAACGTCCACCATCAGAGTCCTCTATAAAGGGAACGGGGACAAGACAGATCACAACTCCTACAGAGGAATAGCGCTGGAGAATAACGTCTTAAAAGTGCTTACAAGATTAATAAATAGCAGACTAACAAATGAAATAAATCACAAACTCCCTGAGTAACAGTTTGGATTCCGAAAAGGAAGAAGCACCCTACAAGCAACTCGGATCCTCATAAGAAGACATTGAAAATTCTATCAGTCCCACAAGGAAAGTTCTACGTTGCATTTGTGGATTACTCAAAAGCGTTCGACACCCTAGACAGAAGCCTCATCTTAACAAAATTAGAAGGCCTGACTGACAAAACAGAGCTGGTAGTCCTCATTTACAACATGCTAAGAAGCAATACAATATATATCTCGGACAACGTAACTCTCTCCAAAGGAGTCACACAGACTAATGGGGTGCTCCAAGGAGATCTGCTCAGCCCGCTACTCTTCAACATCGCAACGCACGATATCGCCGAGAAACTAAAAGAAGCAACAAACAACATAAACCTCTACATTTATGCAGACACATGGCTATCGGATCGCCCGACAAAACAGAGCTACAAAAAGCAATCAAGGCATAAGAAACCGGGGCTGAATAAAACAAGCTCCAGATTAACGCCAGGAAAACAGTCCAGATGACCTTCAGAAAAGGTGGGAGAGAGAACCCGCACGACAAGGTTTATTACAGGAACGAACCACTTCAATCGGCTAACGCCTACAAATACCCGGGCATGATCCTCCAGACAACCGTAAGATCCTTTAGGATTCACAGTAAATCAAGAACATCAGCAGTCACGAAGGCAATAGTTGACATACCATCACTGCCTTGACTATCCCTAAAAGCTGCCATGGAACTATTCGATACAAAAATCGTACCCACCCTGACGTATGAAATATAAATAATCACTGCCAGCTGGATCGCATCCCTCCTGCTGGCAGTGGAAATAACATTGGAAAAACTAGGAATAAAAAGATATATCAGCCATGGTAGACGTCAAAGCTCGGTTCCTGAAGTCCACCCTAGCAATATCCAACGATACCTGCTCACGACTCGTCTATGTCCTAGCAAGAGAAATCTTTGTGATGGAAGATCATAGGACCAACTACCTTTTACTAAGAACTGGGAAAAACAAGTGGAAATAAGAAGACAAAGGTCAAAAGAAATATAGCCTGACTTCCATGCAATGGAGGCCATAGTAAATAGATCATGGATGGAAACCAACCAAGACCCGAGCCATTTCGTGAACTCTTTGGCAACGGACGGATACCACCACCGAGTGTACAAAGTGAAGAACCATCACGAGCCGAACGAAACATGTGTATGTAATCTTTGTGAACGCTCATGTGATCGGTACCACATTACAGCATGCAAAATTCTATCCAAGTCAATAATCGTGACCTGCTTAGAACCATACGACTGAAACAAAGTGAAGTATAAATGAATGTAGGTAGTGTAAATGTATTTGTATGCTTAATGCACAACTTGTGCGCATTTCTTTAATAATCTTAAAAATCTATGCAAGCACACGGCGTCAACTGCAAAGGCTCTTAAATTTTATAAGGCGGCTACACACGTTACGATATAACTGTGCAATTTAACTGCAACGATGAACTGCGCAGTAAAACTGAAAGCCCGATAGCATCCACACGGTACAGATAACTGCGTCGATCAACAGTTCTCATCAGACATTCATGGCAACATGTCATCGACGGACGACGACGTACTCAGACGTTTAGCGACGTTATAGCGATGGAATTCGAACTAAAAAAATGCAAGGCGATCATACTGGCAAGAGGGAAACTTGATAGAGCAGAGGGCTTCGATGTTGGTTTAGATGAGCTAATCGAGTGTTTGGATGAGAGCGAGACCTACAAATACTTGGGCTTTCTTCAGCTTCGAGGGATCCGACACACACAAATTAGAACCAATATACGGAAGAAGATCTTTAATCGAGTGGATATGGTTTTGAAATCATACTTGGATGCAGGCAAGAAGGTCAAAGCCCTTAACATCTGGGCAGTACCTGTACTTACGTATTCGTTCGGGATCGTTAAGTGGTCTAAGACAGATTTGGAGCAGATAGAACGGAGTGTACGAGTGTCAATGACAAAATATCGGCTTCATCATCCAAAGGCAGCGATCGAGCGTATCACACTACCAAGGAGCGAAGGCGGTCGAGGGGTCATTGATCTCACAATCGCCCAAAGTAGGCAAGTGGAAAGTCTGCGACAGTACTTCTTTGGCGCAAAGAAAAAAAAAAAAAAAAACGAAACAAACCAACCTCCTCTGTATGAAGTCATTGTTGAAAGTGATAAGAGATTCACACCACTACGACTTGCAGACATGCAATATGACACAAAAGAGCACGTTACTTCGTTTGAACAGCGCCAGATGGCATGGTTACGAAAAGAACTGCATGGTGTACACCCTCACATGTAGGGTGACCAGACGTCCTCTTTTTCGCGGACATGTCCTCCAATTTACGTCTCTGTCCTCTGTCCGCGAACAATTTTTAAAATTGTCTAAATGTCCTCCTTTTTTTTATTAATTTACTATATTATCGTATGTATGTTTTAGTTTTTCGCAGTTTATATTGGCGCCATGACAATAGTTTAATTTTTTACCGATGTGCAGCGCTACTATTTTTGCTTCCGGTCTACGCTGGTTTAGGGAATGTGTTTCTGTGTTTGTGCTCCGTTGAATGGCAGTCTTGCGGCGTGGTTGTGTGATTGCCAGTTTAAAATTTGCTCGCATTCAAAATGCCTAAAAGAAAGTGCAAGTTTACAGATGCTTTGAAAACCAAATATCCTACTTTCAAGCTTGTATTTAATAATTTTGAGGCAGAATGTAAAATTTGCTCAACTGCAACTTTCGTCTCGGTAGCAAATCGTGGTAAGTTCTATAACATACATTATTGTTTTAGTTAATAAAATACATATATTAAAACAGCGTTATTTACATAAAATTTTCATTTAATTTCGTAGGTTCTCAAGATTTGGATAGCCACATTTCTTCAAATAAACACACAAAAAAGTGTACAAGGCTGCGGCAGTTCGCAAACTATAGACAAGCTTTTTTTTCACATCAACTACAGCATTCACGAATCGCATTTTAGCTGCGGAAGGAGCATTAGCATTCCATACCGTTCGTCATCATTCCTCCTACAAATCAATGGACTACACACGCAAATTGAAACGGACAATTTATTATGATTCGGAAGTGGCCAAAAGAATTTCTTCAGCTAGAACCAAAACTGGAAGTATAATAAGCAGAGTAATAGGCCCACATGCTGTTGATGTTACAGTAGAATGTATGAAAGGTATATCTTGTTATGAAGTGTGTACGGATGGAAGTAATCATGGAAGTCTGAAAATGTTTCCTATTCTCATTCAATATTTCGATTATAAACTAGGTGGTATTAAAACTAAGGTTGTAGAAATGAAGACAACTCCTAATGAGAAGGCTGAATGTATTGCAGGGTATATTAAGGATACCTTGTCTAGTTTAGTTATTGTAGAGACATGTGTGGCCTTTTCTGGAACTCAAAGGATGTTATCAATATGAATATGGTAGGTATAGGTAGCCCAGCTCATATATTGAATAATACAATTCAACATGGAACTGATGTTTTATCTGTGGATATAGATTGTCTTATTGTTAAGTTGTATAATTATTTCTCAATATAATCTGTAAGAACTGAACAGTTGAGTCATATTGTGAATTTGTTGATACCAATTACAAACAATTACTCTCCCAGAGCAAGACAAGATGGCTATCTCTGTTCCCCGCTGTTGAGAGATTATTGGAAATGTTTCTTCCCTTGAAGTCTTACTTCTTGTCAGTGCCAAATCCTCCATAACTTCTCATGAATGTTTTTGGAAGTAACTTGAGTGAAGCTTATTTATGGCACCTGCATTCTCTAATGTCAATATTTCACTGAAAGAAAAGGAAAGGAAGCTTGTAGTTTAACGTGACCGTTAATCTCGCGATCATAAGCCACGGGACCTCCGTTTTACGAGGAATCCGAACCTCAGGACATGGCATTTCACATCGAAAATCTCACATGCAGTGACCGGGAATCGAACCCGGTCCGCCTTGGTGAGAGGCATACAGCTTTTCACTGAAAGACTTTGTTAATAGAGAGAGAACGGAGTTCTGTGTTAGAAATCATGAATGTGTTGGAAAGTGTCAAGGTTATGCTTCAAAATAGATATGAAGGTTGTTTCATTTCATTGAAGGTGGAAGATGTAATAGAAAATGTTCGAAAAGAGGGGTATGATAAGGAAGCTGATTTATTTATGAATGAAGCATTGATGTTATATAAAGTATGTTTGGAAGATTTGACAAAATGGGTAACATATTTTGATGATTTCAGTTGTTTCATGTGGATGAGTTTAACTTTAAAGAAGATGGAATACACTGATGTTGAAAAGAGTATTACTGTATGTATATTCAAGAGAAAGGTATTCACATTGATGATGCAAAATGTTTCGATCAGTTTTGTAATCTGAGTAAATTTACAGAGAAGTTTAAAATAACAGCGAATATCTTAAATTGACTTGTTGTCAGAAATGGGCAAAACATTTCAATGATAGTGAAAATATTGAATGCTACTCAGAGCTTTTCAAAATTGCAGAATATTTATTTTGTATCACAGGTCACAATACTAATGTGGAGAGGGTTTTCTCATTGATTTCATCTCAATGGACAGATGAAAGAAATAGATTGCAAATAGAATCTGTGGAAGGTCTATTAATGGTGCAGTACAATTTTAAGGAATACTCTTGTCAGGACTTCTATAAATATCTGTTGGACAGACCTAAACTGTCGGCCAGAATATCATCCTCAGATAAATACAAATACAAATAAAGTGTAATTTCCGGTTTTTAATTTCAGAATAATATAAATTTTCAATGTTCTAAGTTCATTAATGTAATTAATACATTTTGAAGTCCATAACAATTTTTATCGTATCTTATATTGTTTTATTACTTTTAGATTTGTCCTCTTTTTTCCCTTAATGTCCTCAATTTTTTCCTTTGTTGTCCTCTATTTCACTGTACTGGATATGGTCACCCTACTCACATGCTCAGCCAACATCATGTCGACCGATCATTGTCGAACTTATTGTTGAAGCATGGTTAACTCGTCAGTGAAACTGAGGGCTTTGTAATGGACGACTAGATCAGTACCGCCCTCTGACGTCACGCTATCACGTGACTTAGTTTAAAAACCGATGTTGTGGGCTGCCATCAGTAGCTTGTGTGAGTTGTAGTTCGAATTACGCTTAATTCGTTGTTTTATACATTATAGAATAATGGTTCAATATTGTGCAGTTCCCCAGTACAAAAACAGATGTGGCAACTACAAGGTAACGTTTACTTCCTTGCCATTGGTCGTATTTTGAGGCAATAGTGGCTGTTCAAAATTCGTCGTGCTGAAAGGAAATCACACATATCAGCCCACATAAGAGTATGTTTAGCCCATTTCTTACCTTTAGATTACAAGCCAGTATTGCATGGAAGGAAATTTTTAAGTGATGATGCTGTGCCAAATGTATTTCCCGCTTTTATCTATCTATATATATAAAAATCAATCTTACGTGATAGTTTGTCTGTGGGTGTGTATGTCTCCTATGCATTCATATACCACTCAACCGATTGCGATGAAACTTGGGTGAGATGTTGAGTACACTCTAAGGAAGGTTTCTGACTTAGTAAATCCATTTTACAATAGGTAGCGCACGCGTAGATTTAACAAATGAGTGACGATGCGCGAAGCGTTTCAAACAAGTCCCGTATGTGTTCATATACCATTCGTCCGATAGCGATGAAACTTGGGTGAGATGTTGTATACACTTACGTGAAGGTTTCCAAATTAGTGAGTACATTTCACAGTAGATAGCGCACGAGTAGATTCAACAAATGAGCGACGACACGCAAAGTGTTTCAAAAATGTCCCGTATGCATTCATATACCATTCGTCCGATAGCTATGAAACTTGCGTAAAATGTTGTGTACACTTCAGGGAAATTTTCTGGCTTAGTAAATCCACTTTACAATAGGCAGCGCACGAGTAGATTCAACAAATGAGCTACGACGCGCGAAGCATTTCAACAAAGTCAGATTCAAAAAAGTCCCGTATGCATTCATATACCATTCGTCCGATAGCTATGAAACTTGCGTAAAATGTTGTGTACACTTCAGGGAAATTTTCTGGCTTATTAAATCCACTTTACAATAGGCAGCGCACGAGTAGATTCAACAAATGAGCTACGACGCGTGAAGCATTTCAACAAAGTCACGTATGCGTTCATATACCATTCGTCCGATAGCGATGAAACTAGGCTGAGATGTGTGCACTCCAGGGAAGGTTTCTGGCTTAGTAAATCCCTTTAAAAATAGGAAGAGCAGGAGCAGAATCAACAAATGAGCGACGACGCGCGAAGTTTTTCATCAAAGTCCCATATAAGGTCATATACCATTCATCCGATAGCGATGAAACTTGGGTGAGCTGTTGTGTACACTCCAGGGAAGGTTTCTGGCTTAGTACATCCATTTTACAATAGGTAGCGCAGCAGTAGATTCAACAAATGAGCGATGACACGCGAAGCGTTTCAACAAAGTCCCGTATAAGGTCATATACTATTCGTCTGACAGTGATAAATGTTTGGTGAATTGTTGTGTACACTACAGGAAAGGTTTCTGGCTTAGTTAATCCATTTTACAATACGAAGCGCACGTTTAGATTCAACAAATGAGTGACTGACTACGCGCGAAGCGTTTCGACAACGTCCCGTATACGTTCACATACCATTCATCCGATTGCGATGAAACTTGGGTGAGATGTTGTGTACACTCCAGGGAAGGTTTCTGGCTGAGTACATCCATATTACAATAAGTAGCGCAAGTAGAATCAACAAATGAGCGACGACACGCGAAGCGTTTCAACCATGTCCCGTCTGCATTCATATACCATTCGTCCGATAGCTATGAAACTTGGGTGAGATGTTGTGTACACTTCATGGAAGGTTTCTGGCTTAGTAAATCCACTATACAACAGGCAGCGCACAAGTAGATTCAACAAATGAGGGACGACGCGCGAAGCGTTTCAACAAAGTCCCGTATAAGGTCATATACCATTCTGCCGTTAGCGGTGAAACTTGGGTGAAATATGGTGGACACTCCAAGGAAGGTTTCTGGCTTAGTAAATATATTTCACAGTAGGTAGCACACGAGTAGATTCGACAAATGAACGACGACACGCGGAGCGTTTCAATACACTCCCCTATGTCTTCATATCCCATTAGTCCGATAGCGATGAAACTTGGGTGAGATGTTGTGGACACTTCCGTGACGGTTTCTAACTTGGTAAATACATTTTACAGCAGGTAGCGCACGAGTAGATTCAACACATGAGTGACGGAGCGTGAATCGTTTAAACAAAATCCGGTATGCGCTCATATACTATTCATCCGATTGCGATGAAACATTGATCAGTTATTGTGTACACGCCAGGGAAGGGTTTCGACTTAGTAAATCCATTTCACAATAAGTAGCGCAAGAGTAGATGCAACAAATGGGTGCCGACGCGCGAAGCGTTTCAACAAAATCCCATATTGGGTTCATATAACCTTCTTCGATTGTGATGAAACCTTGATGAGTTATTGTGTACACGCCAGGGTAGGGTTTCGACTTAGCAAATTCATTTCTCAATAGGTAGCGTACGAGTAGAATCAACAAATGAGTGACAGCGCACGAATCGTTCAAACAAAATCCCGTATACGTTCATATACCATTCATCCGATTGCGATGAAACTATTGAAAGTTGTTGTGCACGCTCCCACGATTGATTCTAAATTAGAAAATCCATTTTACGATAGCATAGGGGCAGTTAACGGAAATTGAAAAACATGTTGTGTATCCAAAAGCACTTCAAAAAACAGAATTTCAACGCCAACACTTTCTTTGATTGGCATTGCAACGCAACAAATGAGCGACGATGCGCGAAGCATTTCAACAAAGTCCCGTATGTGTTCATATACCATTCGTCCGATAGCGATGAAACTTGGGTGAGATGTTGTGTACACTTACGTGAAGGTTTCAAAATTAGTGAATACATTTCTCAGTAGATAGCGCACAAGTAGATTCAACAGAGAGCGACGACACGCAATGCGTTTCAACAAAGTCCCGTATGCATTCATATACCATTCGCCCGATAGCTATGAAACTTGCGTAAAATGTTGTGTACACTGCAGGCAAATTTTCTGGCTTAGTACATCCACTTTACAATAGGTAGCGCACGAGTAGATTCAACAAATAAGCTACGACGCGAAGCATTTCAACAAAGTCACGTTTGCGTTCATATACCATTCGTCCGATAGCGATGAAACTAGGCTGAGATTTTGTGTGCACTCCAGGGAAGGTTTCTAGCTTAGTAAATCCCTTTAAAAATAGGTAGAGCACGAGTAGAATCAACAAATGAGCAACGACGCGCGAAGCGTTTCCACAAAGTCCCATATAATTTCATATACCATTCATCCGATAGCGATGAAACTTGGGTGAGATATTGTGTACACTCCAGGGAAGGTTTCTGGCTTAGTACATACATTTTACAATAGGTATCGCACCAGTAGATTCAACAAATGAGCGATGACACGCGAAGCGTCATAAAGTCATATACCAGTCGTCTGATAGTGATAAATGTTTGGTGAATTGTTGTGTACACTCCAGGAAAGGTTTCTGGCTAAGTAAACCCATTTTACAATACGAAGCGCACGTTTATATTCAACAAATGAGTGACTACGCGCGAAGCGTTTCGACAACGTCCCGTATACGTTCACATACCATTCATCCGATTGCGATGAAACTTGGGTGAGATGTTGTGTACACTCCAGGGAAGGTTTCTGGCTGAGTACATCCATATTACAATATGTAGCGCAGAGTAGAATCAACAAATGAGCGACGACACGCGAAGCGTTTCAACCAAGTCCCGTATGCATTCATGTACCATTCGTCCGTAGCTATGAAACTTGGGTGAGATGTTGTGTACACGTCATGGAACATTTCTGGCTTAGTAAATCCACTATACAATATGCAGCGCACAAGTTGATTCAACGAATGAGGGACGACGCGCGAAGCGTTTCAACAAAGTCCCGTATAAGGTCATAGTCCATTCTGCCGTTAGCGGTGAAACTTGGGTGAAATATGGTGGACACTCCAAGCAAGGTTTCTGGCTTAGTAAATACATTTCACAGTAGGTAGCACACGAGTAGATTCGACAAATGAACGACGACACGCGGAGCGTTTCAATACAGTCCCCTATGTCTTCATATCCCATTAGTCCGATAGCGATGAAACTTGGGTGAGATGTTGTGGACACTTACGTGACGGTTTCTAACTTAGTAAATACATTTTACAGTAGGTAGCGCACGAGTAGATTCAACAAATGAGTGACGGAGCGCGAATCGTTTAAACAAAATCAGGTATGCGTTCATATACTATTCATCCGATTGCGATGAAACATTGATCAGTTATTGTGTACCCGCCAGGGAAGGGAACTTAGTAAATCCATTTCACGAATCGTTTAAACAAAACCCCGTATACGTGCATATACCATTCATCCGAATGCGATGAATCATTGATGAGTTATTGTGTACACGCCAGGGAAGGGTTTCGACTTAGTAAATCCATTTCACAATAGGTAGCGCACGAGTATATGCAACAAATGGGTGACGACGCGCGAAGCGTTTTAACAAAATCCCCTATGCGTTCAAATAACCTTCTTCGATTGTGATGAAACCTTGATGAGTTATTGTGTACACGCCAGGGTAGGGTTTCGACTTAGTAAATCCATTTCTCAATAGGTAGCGTACGAGTAGATTCCACAAATGAGTGACAGCGCACGAATCGTTCAAAAAAATCCCGTATACGTTCATATACCATTCATCCGATTGCGATGAAACTTTTGAAAGTTGTTGTGCACGCTCCCACGAATGGTTCTAAATTAGAAAATCCATTTTACGATAGCTTAGAGGCAGTTAACATGTTGTGTATCCAAAAGCACTTCAAGAAACAGAATTTCAACGCCAACACTTTCTTTGATTGGCATTGCAACGCATGCCGGGTACAGCTTGTCTCCAATAAAATTGAAGCCGCCACGTCCTAAGCTGGCACATAAATTAGGCCTGCGGCAAGATGGCGTCACAGTGAGAGTGTAGTGAAATAGCAGCTAGTGTAAATATTTGATACAAGTGGTAAAATATTATAACAGAGGTTTAAAATCTATAAAGTTACTTTCCTTAGGTCAAGTGAAATATGGAATATTGATAGTATTTAGAAATTCTTATTGATAATTTAATAAACTTAAACGAAGTTGTGGGAACGTGTATCCAAAGATTCGGTGACTTCTTCAATCACTGTTTGAACCAAGTAGAGCAGTGGTGCTTTTACGAGTTTTCACCCGATTGGAAGATATACGTATTTCACATTCTTCTTTATTGGTAGGTAATTAGATTAATTCATTTAGGTAGTAATAATTAACATAAATTTAGTGTAATTTGGTGTAAATATCAAGGCTAACTTAGATATCTAGTATGTCGGCAGTAAACAGTGTTAGTGTCTCGTCAGGTAATGTAACCGTTACGGATTTATGCTCGTCGTGCAAAATAAAATCATCACAAGATCTCAGGTAAAATTGAGTGAGGAGAAAAGTGAAACCGATTGTCGTAATGTAGGCCTACCGGTACCGTCATGCGAATGTCATAACCTGAGAAACGAACTGTCCTCAAAAGATGAAATTATAAAGCTGCTAAAGGAAGATATTACTAAGTTAATGGGAGAGTTGAATAAATTAAAAGGAAACAGAGAGGAAAGCAAGGAAACTTGATCCAAAGTGGTTACTGGTAAGGTAAGATTGAATATGCCTAGGCCTATAAATGGAGTACCGGTACATGTAACTGAAATTCCCGTCTCAAATTCATTTGGAGCGCTCGTCGAAGAAAAGAAGAAAGTGATAAAGAGAAATTCCAGGAAGATGCGGATATTTGCGGACAGTCACGGGCGAGATGTAGCAGCAAGCGTATTGGAGAGAAGCGGAGAAATTGAGGTCACTTCTACAGTAAAGCCAGGAGCACCCATTGCAGCGGTCACGAACGAGATGATAGGAGAGTGTGCAACCCTCACTTCAAAGGACTATGCAGTAATCATCGCTGGAGCAAACGACATCTATAGAAATGAGAGTAAAAAGGTAATCAAAGATTAAAAGGGTACATTGCCATCCATGCTTCACAAATGTCATTATTGTAAACATTCCGCAGAGATACGATTTAATTCCCAAATCATGCGTAAATGTAGAAATAGAGGCTACAAATGGTAAAATTCGTAAAATTTTTAAGAGTTTTCCAAATGTCCAAATTATAGATGTAAGTAAATTAGACAGGAAGTTCCACACTCGACATAGCCTACACTTAAATAGGTTAGGAAAAGAGTATCTTAGTGATGAAATCAGCAAAATTGTAAATTCAAATGGTAAGAATAGTTCAACAGTAATATCTTTAGAGTGGAAGCAGGGAAACTTGTAAAAGAAGCCAAACGTGAGGCTTGGCATTCAGATCTTTCGATGTCAAATTTAACTGAGTGGAACAATGGTATTTCGGATTTGTCTAGCAACAATAATAATAACAATTATGATAATAATAATAATAATAATAATAATAATAATAATAATAATAATAATAATAATAATAATAATGTAAATAAATCACCAACACAAGCTTGCAAAAGTAACAAATTTAAACTTTACCACCAGAATGTTCAGTCTCTCTATAATCAAATTGATTACATAAATCTAATGCTTAAAAATGAACTTAAAGACATCTCAGCACTATGTATTTCAGAACATTGGCTGAAAGAGGAACAACTCGAATTAATTCAATTCCCAGGGTTTATACAAGCTAGTAAATACTCTAGAACTAATATTAGCCATGGTGGTACTTGTATCTACCTAAGAAATAATTTAGATCATGAACAGTTAACAGCTTATGATTATCTAATTATGGAACAGGATTTTGAATTCTCTGCCGTAAAAATACGGCAGTTTAAGTTAATAATTGTATGCGTATACCGTTCTCCGTCAGGAAAGTTTCCTTTAATTATACATAAATTAGAATTGTTACTCAATAACATGAGCAAAGTAAATTTCGATATAATAATTTGTGGGGATGTAAATGTGGAGTTATTAAAATTTGATAGAAATTGTGAATTATTAACATAGTTACTAATTTCCTATGGACTGAAACCTACAGTAAATACCCCAACAAGAATAACAAAATTTTGTAAAACCAGTCCTGATCAATTTTAAAAAAAATACAGATATATATCACCATTCAATAGAAGTCTATTGTCCGGGTTTTAGTGACCACCATGGACAAATACTGAGTTTTGAAGTACCCGAAACAATCAATAATAATGATAATGGAGTAAAATCAAAGTGCAGGTCATTCACTGAAACAAATGTTACATATTTCAATGACTTATTAAATAAGGAAACATGGTCAGAAATTTATAAACTAGAAAATGTAAATGATAAATTTAATGCATTTAACAGTACCCTAAAACAATATTTTGAAACAGCATTCCCCTTTAGACAAAGAACTGTTCAAAATAACAAAACTAACAATTGGATAACAACAGGGATTATAAATTCATGTCAAAGAAAGAAATTTCTACACAAATTACATAAACCATACCACACAACACCTGAATTCAATTTATACTACAAAAATACACTAGCATATTAAATAAGGTAATAAGACCAGCAAAGAAAATGCATAATGATAATTTTATTTCCCAATTATCTAATAAAAAACAGGGCTCTGTGGTCCGTGATAAAGAAAGAAACTGGAAAATCTGCTAAAATACAAAGGAACATTACACTGATCAGAAATGATAAAGTGATAAATAATCCAGAGGAAATAGCAAACACTTTCAATGACTATTTTCTGGAAATTCCACAAAAATTATTAAATAAATCACAGGTAAATACACTAAAATCTAATAATAAAATAAATATATGTAGTGATTCTTTATTTATAAATCATGTCACAAGTGAAGAGGTAAGAATAGTTATAAAAGAGCTAAAAATAAATTTTGTGCTGGCATTGATGGCATCCCAGATGCAATTTTAAAGGAAGTGCAGAAAATATAATAAATCCACTTACACACTTAATAAACAGTTCAATTCTCTCATGAACTTACCCGGATATTTTGAAGTTATCAAAAGTAATTCCAGTGCACAAAAACGGTTCAAAAGATGAATTAGATAACTATCGTCCTATTACCTTACCAACTGGTATCGCAAAAATTGTGGAAAAATCATGTATAGGAGACTGATAAGTTTTATAAAAAAAAATATATTATCAAACTCACAACATGGATTCAGAACGGAAAAATCTACACAGACATCAATTTATGAATGTATTAATAGTATACTGAAATTAATTGACAATAAGGAACATGTAACTGGCCTATTCTTGGATTTATCGATAGCATTTGATGTTGTTGACCATAAAATCCTCCTTACAAAACTAAATCAATATGGTATTAGAGGTCTAGCTAATAAATGGATAGAGTCTTACTTAACAAGGCGTAAACAAATAGTAAGCTTGAGACACAAGGATGATGGAACCAAATCACTTAATGAAACATTGTCCAATGAGGGAATTACTAAATTTGGAGTACCCCAGGGATCGGTTTTGGGCCCACTACTCTTCTTTCTATATATTAATGATATAACACAGAACGTTCATTCACATAAGGAAATTTTGTTTGCAGACGATACATCACTCGTAATAAAAGGTGAAACTAAACAGGTCATACAGCAGTCTGCTGACTCCGTTACAGGAGAGTTAACCAAATGGTCACAAGATAATCGCCTCATAATCAACTATAAAAAAACAGTATGTCTAAATTTCCACACTATACAGAATAGGAATCCTGCGAAGCCCAATATAACATTAAATGGTCATCAAATAGAAAATAAATCAGAAACAAAGTTTTTAGGACTATGGATACAACATGACCTGAATTGGAATAAACATATACAATATCTGAATACTAAACTGAACTCGATGTGCTTTGCGTTACGTATTTTGAAAACCTGCACTAGCATGCACACATTAAGAAATACTTATTTTGCTTATTTTCATTCATACTTAAGATTTGGGGTCATATTTTGGGGTATGTCGCCAGATGTACTAAGCACGTTTAGGATACAAAAGAGGGCGATTAGAATTATGGCAAATGTAAACACTAGAGAATCGTGTAGACCTCTGTTTAAAGATTTAAACATTCTCCCTCTGCCCTGTATATATATCTTTGAAAGTATTATGTTTTGTAAAAAGAATTTAATGAATAAGGATGTTTTTCTTAAAACAAACAATGATGTTCATAGGCGTAACACAAGACAATATCAAAACATTCATATTTCACACACACACACACACACACACACACACACACACACACACACACACAAGCATATATCAAAAAGGAACTTATCACACAGGAGTTAATTTATACAATAAACTACCCCAGTATATAAAACTTGCCCCAAAAATAAAAACCTTTGATAGAATGTTGAAAGCTTATCTGCAGTGCCATTGTTTTTACTCTGTAGTTGAATATCTTAGTGTATAGAAACGATGAAATCTATAATTATATTTTACTTTTCTATTTTAATTGTAATACCTAGCTGTAAGTTGTTGTATTTATAGAATTAAGTTTTCATATTATGATAATAGAATAAGGTGTAAATAGTTGTCCAATAAGATTGTATCTCTTAAGATCTGTTATTATAATAAGTTATAAATAGTTATAGTATTAGTATTACTGTATATACCTATTAGTACTTTTATTTTATAGATCTAAATTCTGACGTGTCCTATATCAAAAATGTATTGTATACATGTATTTGATGAAATGGAATTTATATAACTATCTATCTATCTATCTGTAAGACGCTATTATTCACGCTGTCTTTGTTAAACACTTGGTATGATATGTTAAAATAATAGGCTACTATAGAAATAAACTAACGAGATTAATTTCTGATTTTTAACTAATTATCTTCCTATTGATGAATACGGTGCAAGTTCAGTGCCCACAGCAAGCCATAATTCAGAGTAAAATATGTGCAATTCGCAGCTGTAGGCATAGCCTACGATAATATTTCTAGTTATTCTAACATATTGAAACCTCTAACGAAAAATACCGATATTTTAGATGATGATTATGAGCTTAGTTACTTTCACATACCGGTAGGCCTACGGGAGTTCTGGAGCATTACCTTGGGCGGTATCTTTTGTTGACATTATTTAAATTATTGGCTTAAGGTAACCTTTCTTTCAAAATATCAGAATTCCGATACAAGTAGTTTTTATTTAAAAAAGATATACCGGTTGAGTTGCTTTAATATCAGTTTTTAAATTAGACATACAGGTACTGATAGTAACCTACAAAGGTTTTATGAACTTGGCAATTAACAGGCTAAAATAATGAAAAGAGGAAGATTGCCTATGAGCTACGTGGCCTTAAATCCAGGTCATTTATAGTTCACTTTAGACCATCCTCCCTTTTCATCACTTTTAACACCTTAGCTTATTGAAAATATATCATTTATGATATACATACCTTTCGGGGAGATGTTGGGAGTCGTTTCACAATCTCTTCATACTCAATAGCTACTGCTACGGAAATAATGCAATTTTCTTTCACTTACGGACGCCATCTTGGACAGTCATGTGACACCCGAAAGACGATCATGTGACTACGTTACCAACTTGAATAAAGAAATACTTCGAAAATCTCACATGCATTCCCGGTCAATGCATGTGAGATTTTCGAAGTGAAATGCCATGTCCTGTGGTTCGGATTCCACGTAAAAAGGAGGTCCCGTGGCTCATGATCTCGAGATTAACGGTCACGTTAAACTACAAGCTTCCTTCCTTTGCTTTCGCTACTAAGTTAGGCACTGTCTTGCGGAAAATTACTGCTAGTACCACACGCAAGGGGGTCTGGGGCGTAAGCCTCAGGTTAGGTCTGTTTTTGTATGTAAAACATTATAAATACATAAATAAACACTGTAATTGAGTTCACTTTCCACCGAGTATAGTGATTTCATAAATCACGTGCGAAATAGTACCAAGCGCGTGGGATTGGCATTACTGACTCAGTGAGAAAGATGGAGGTCAGAACTTCGATTTCAACTATATAAGTCGTGTTACTATTTGGGCGGGATGGCGGGTCTATGACATCGGAGCAGTGAACATCTAATTCTCAATCCTCTCCTGATATCCTCCCGACTATTAAATCAGGTAATTTCAGTTTTTAATTTTTTTATACAAAGGATGGTCTAATATGAACTCTTACCATTCTCTTCATACCCTTGAAAATAAAGTGGCATTTGTTGTTGTTGTTGTTGTTGTTTTATTAGAGGGCCATGGACATCGTGATCATTTGGCCCCATGTACTTGAACGAGTGTGGGATGATTGTTTGATAACCTTTGTTATTTTGTAGTAGTGTGTGTATTTATAATTCAGGTGAGATATGGGAAGGAAACGGCCGTTGCCTTTTAGTTAGGAACCATCCCGGTATTTAACTGGAGTATAAGTGGGAAACCACGGAAAACCACTTCCAGGATGACTAAGGTGGAAATCGAAACCACCGCTTCTCAGTTTTGTCTCACGAGGGTTAGTGTAGCCTACTCCATCCCAGCCCTCAGACCAGAATTAAATGTCTTGACAGAGACGGGAATCGAACCCAGACCCCCGAGGTGACAGCTAACAAAGCTAGCCGTCATACCACGAATAAAGTATTCTTGGATGAGATTTCCCTCTGTCGAGCAAAAGACAGCCTTACAAGTCATCAGATAACCTTGATAGGCACACCAAACATCTTCAATAATTCATGTATTCACAGATTATAGCCTTCTTTGAGAACCATCATCACCTACCGCATGTATTTTGTAGCACAGTTCAAACTAAACGTTTTGAGGTTCTCTAACGACTTAGTCCATGTCAGCTGCTTTAGAAATAAAGTTTCATTTTTTCCAATGAAACTGTCATATCCGCGAACACGGTGCCGTAACTATAAGAACATAAACCGGTTCCGTTAATTTCATGCACTGCATTTTACAACCGTTATCATTACGCCTATATTGGAGGTATATTTAATACGAATTACGATAATATATACGTATTACCAATCGCAAATCGTTGACGCTTCAACTCGGTAAATAACATTCTGACACAAGACAACGGGCCTGCATTCGTCTCTCGCCCACAAGACCACCTGCGCACTCTGTGAGACACTTCAGGAACCTCAAAGCCACGCCACAAGTAAAGGAAAGGATCGTGTCATTGCAACAAAAAATATAGAAAGCACATCCATAAAGAGAATGTAGCAGATGATCGATGTCGTAGATGCACCTCAGCGCTGGAAACCATCGATCATATCATCGGTGGCTGCTCTACGCTGGCTGGTATAGAGTATACCAAGAGGCACAATGATGTTGCTGAGATCTTACATCAAGAGCTAGCTATAGAATCTGGTGTATTAACAATTACCAGCCTGCCAACAGTGCTTGAAAATGAAAATGTATTGGGATAGACCTATTTTAACCGACCAGAAAATCATGGCCAATCGACCTGATATTGTCTATCTCAATAAAAGAAACCAAAAGGCCTACTTGATAGACGTTGCTGTCCCACTTAGCCAAAATATGCAAACTACCCAAGCTAAAAAGACAAACAAGTAGGTCTACGCACCGTTGGCGGAAGAAGTACGAAAACTATGGGAACTAAATTGGCGAGAATTTTGCCAGTGGTGATCTCTTCCACGGGAGTTGTTCCAAAGACGTTGGCAATGGCTTTGGGGGAACTGCAAATGAAACACCCGATTGCCAGAATACAGAAGGCAGTGCTGCTGGATACGTGCCATATTGTTAGGTTATTTTTTAAAAATCTCAGTAATAGGTTTACAGGATACTTGACTATCAAATCCGTGTCTTGTAAACTGAGTTGTACCATAATTATGAGAAATTAAAGATAACAATAATAATACGCCTAACCACCATTTTGAAACTTTGAAGCGACCGTTCTTTTGATTTGGAAATACAAAGTAACTTATTACTAAATTTCGTTATTATAACACTAAAATTAGTTCTGAGAGTTATTAATTGAAATTGCATGGTAGTCTTTTGACTAACGCAAGTGAGAGAACCTTTAGACCTCGTGGGAATGGCGATATTTTAGCTCCTGGTGCCCTAGCGGTAACTCGCCCACTGTGTCCTTAGGAATAGTGTGTGTGATGGCTTGTGCTGGAGAACCGAGTAGGACAGTAAAATAAGTTATTTAATGGTGAAATGTCGTCATCCATGGAAATTTATCAGGGTTTAGGGAATATTCGGAGGGATACGTCGTATTTCACAGCCTCTCAGGTTAAGAAAGGCGGAAAGCTCATTGTGAAATAAAAGTTGGGAAAAGACATAATTATACAGTTTGTGTTGCGAGATACTAGCATTAATCAACCATCTCATGCTGTTAAATTTGAGTTGCAGTGCCTTACTTTTTGCATTGTTAATCATATATATTAATTTAGAATAGTATTATCAACGTACAACTTTACTTTCCTCTTTCCCATTTTTTAAAATATTTAACAGATTAATTGCAATAAGAAATATCAATCCCCTGAGAGGGGATGTAAACCATGTCCTTCAAAATTTAATAAAGTGTAGGTTTCAAAATGTTTTAAAAACATTACGAGAGAGGTTATTTGAAGTCTTCCTTCCTGCAACAATGGGAAAAACCAAAGAACGTTTCCGTGGAATATTGTAAACGAGAGGGTCTGAGGGTTAGAACACGGTACACTCAGAATTGTGAGGCTACATGTATGGCCGTTTGACTGCAATGAGACACTATATAACAAAGGAGAAACTGTTCCGCCTAGTCAATACATTTCTTTACAATAAGTTATAAACTTGTTATTATAATATGGTACATGTTTCGGGACCTCTGGTACTGGTCCCTTCTTCAGCCATAAATTAAGATGTAAAATCCAGCATAATTTAAGATATCATAAAAAATATACATAAAATGATGAGTGAATGGATGAAATGAGGTGAACAAGAACATATTAACCACGAGAAGTAACATGAGTGCGCATCAGTAAAAAGTAACAGCATTGGTAGTGCTAGGTTCTTGTGAATAAACACTTTTATAGCACTGTTCTAATGTTTGAGTGTGTGAAAATCACTTCACTTGGAATGTATGGCCTGTTGTTTACAATGCTGTCGACTGAAACTTGCTGTTCAAGCTGAGGCTTCTGAGCTTATAGTCTTTTATTAGAGGGAAACACACTGATTGTCATGTAATTAAATACATCATCATGATAAGGAGATGTCCAAGCGTGGAAAAAAAAAACATACTTTACTTAGACCAACTAAAACAATTTTCTTTGTTGATCTAATTCACAGAATCTCAAATCCTATTTTTCAACCAAAGCCTAATCTCTGCTTCTTGTCTTTATTAAAATTACATAAACTTCATGGCCCCATCATTGCTTTATCCAGTTGCTTAGATACCTTTGATCTAAGGCTTCTAGATTATATGCATTGCCTAGGTCATGAAGTATCTAAATTTGCAACCATTGCACTCCCATTCTTCTTCTTGCGTTACGGCCAACTAAGGACCACGTTATTTCAACTGGTTTCTGCTTTGAGCTTTAACATTCGCCCAGTACTGCCGCACTCTCATTATTAATATATTATTAAATTAAAAAAATAATGACAATAAAAATACTCATAAAATACAATATGAGATTTAAATTAAAACAAGGTGAGGTAATATATTTTTATATCTTTGAGACCTGGAAATATTATAAATGGAACATAGATTTTTTTTGTCTGTCTGTTTGTTTGTCTGTGTACAACTTTGCACGCGCATCACTCGAGAACGGCTGAGTGGATCAACGTAAAATTTGGTACAGATGCCCATCAGAGGCACGAAAGTAATAATTGATGTAACTCTTCTCCATACCTCTCATAAAAGAGGGCCTACCCCCTTAAAATGCATGCTGAAATGGGCGTAGAAAGACGAGATAAAGCTCATTTTCAGCGTCTCAATGTGAGAAACAAAACTCGGGAGCCCTATGGGCCCCGAAAACCACATTTTAAGATCCTAAAACCGACAGTTTTTGAGATATTCATTTATTAAGCTATTGAAAGAATGCAAGCCGGTAACCATGGCAACACAATCTCAGAAGTCCATCTATTTCTGTAAGACGCAATGCCAATCCGTTTATTATAATACTGTGAACGTTCGCAAACGGCTATAAGGTTATCATGGAACCAACTTAAGCTGTAAAATTCATCAATACGTATATAATGCGCTTAAGGGGGTCAAGGGGTACTAAAGGACTGTTATATCCCTATCACTATATTATTAAATTATTATTATGATTATTATTATATTGTGGCGTACAAGGACGAGAAAAAACTCATTTTCAGCCCCTCGGTGGCTTGGAGGATACTACGTATAAAGGCTCTAAAACCCTGTTTCTGAGATATTCCCAGAAAACTAATTTCAGTTAATAAACTAATAAATAGATGACGAGTACAGAAGAAGACCAAATCAGGAGCTATATAGATATACTGAGAAAATCACAGATGTGGCCCGGAAGAGACGTCTGGCTTTCTACGGACATGTCTCAAGGATGAACCCAACAAGACTAACCAACCGGCTTCTCAACTACTGGGAGAATAAAAGAGCGTGACTCCGTGGTTAACAGAAGTTAACAAGGACATCCAAGAACTGAAGATAATGGAAGGTGATATTAGAAGCCGATCACATCTCAGAAATATACTTAAATAGAAGAGTTTTCAGGACAGACCACTCTATAAGAAAACCGGCATCATCTGGACAAAAGAGAGTAAGGAGAAACGTAGCCAGAAAATGCGCGAATATTGGGCAAACATCAAGTCCCTCGCCAAGCTGAAAAGTTGAACGTCGTGGTCCTTCGCTGGCCCATCCGAAAGATGATGAAGAAGAAGAAGACAAAATTAATGAAGGAATGCAAGCTGGTAACCATACCACAGTATCTCAAGAGATGACCTCCAACTTCCCGTCTATTTCTATAAGAAGCAATGCCACTCAATTTATTAAATTTCTGTGAATGTTTGCAAATGGCTCTAAGGTTATCATGGAAACAAACATAGACTGAAAAATTCATCAATGCGCTTAAGGGGGTCAAGGGGTACCCTAGAATGTTTAAACGCGACTTACACGTGCGATATGTTGTACAGAAGGTCTATTATGTCTCCAAACAGCAACATTATTTTCAAAAATTTCTGAATTGAAATAGTGTTTTTGCAGCTTTTGGGAATTTGGGCCATTGGAGGCTAAAAATCCTGAATTTTCATGCACTACAAGCCTTTATAATTTATAAAAGGGGTCTTCCTGGGGATGGGGACTTTCCACAAGGGTGAGGGTCAGTTTTTATTTGACATATATTGCGTTTCGTTAACAAGGTTTTCAATAATATTTTCACGTCATGAAGTACACGTTAGGTGAATTTAGTTTGAGAGCACATTTTAACTAATCATATTTTTGTCGACAAACGGGTTCATCGTAAAGATGATTTTGTTTGACACTGTGTGGTTGATATATCTTTATGTTTATGTACGCCTATACATCGTGTTCGGGTGCTTGGAGCATCGTAAAATTAGGTATTGTTACCATGAGTCAATACACCTATCATTTATAAAAATCTTCACCGTACTTCTCATAGAAGGGTTGGTATAGGAAAACTTTTCAAAATACATGCTAAAATAGGCGACAAATAAAATCTAATCTAGAAAGACGACCAAAGCATATGTTGAGCTTCTCAATGTGTGACACAATAGTAGGAAGTCTATAATGGGTCTCCAAAATCCACATTTTAAGGCCCTTAAATTAACAGTGTCTGTGATATACCCAGAGAACTAACTTCGTTCTGATAAACTTATGAAGGAATGACAAGCCTCTAACCATTGTAATATTAGCTCAATTGATAACGTCTGGTTGTTAATACCGAAGACCGTTCGAAGAGCAGCTATGTCTGCTAGAGTCAAATATAAACACAGGTTTAGAATTTAATTATTACATGGAAAACTAACACTTTAACAACTAGAGAACAGGCCTATCTACATATATGTACATTGTTGGTTTTGTTTCGTGTGATAATTTTACTCCAATTATGAATTCAGTGACTGGATTATCATTTCCAAAAACGGTCTAATTGGGAGACAGAAATCAAGTTCCCAGTTTACACGAACTGCATCATTGTAAATACTGCAAAGCCTCCACACAGGTGAATTATTATGTGATGTAGTTTTTGTTATATCATTTTTGAATGTCATGGTTGATCTTGTAGTTAAGCGAGGGATATTGAATTTTTGGAGTGATAGGAAGAATGAGCTATCAATTTGACCGGTAACAACTTGATAAAGGAATTTCATATCACTTACTTGCCTTCGAGACTCCAAACTAGTCATGCCGAAATTCAACAAGTTCTACAGTACGTAGGGTACCATGTGTGAGTAATTGCCCGTTATTTTGAGGTGTAAATATCTGAGGAATTGTAACGGTTTCGCTTGCCCACACGTTGAGCGACAAGTGTAGCGTTAATTAATGCCCCATGTTGGTAGCAACAAGTGTAACGGTTTGGCTGCCCCTAACTGTTGGGTGATAAATGTAACTGTTTACCTTTGCCTAAGCTATGTTGTTTTAATGGGCGCCAAGACCTCAATGCAATGCTGAAATCTAAATTTGTATTTAACAACGTCTAGCTCTGGTAGAACACCTTCAAGAATCTATTCACTCAGATCGTGGTATGATTTGATCATTAACCCAACAAACAATTGTATCAGGAGAAGGAATTGGTCTATATCTAATGCTACCTACTGAAAGCAAAGATTGCATTGTAAAAGAAATGAATTTATTACATAAAACAAGTATAGCAAAATTAATAATAATAATAAGTACAAAATTTAAATTGGAGCGTTGCGATTTTAATATTACCGGTAGAAAATTACGTGAAAACGGAGTCTGATAAATTAATGATATTACTCTTATTCCCAAGCTATGAAGTTACTGAAATATGAAATATAAAACAAAGAGAAATGAGAGATTGCGTATTTCTGCGTCATTCGCGCTTACCACTGGAAATTGCCAAAGCATTTCCCTCGTACTGGATGATGCTGTGGGCTTCCCACAGTCTCCTGGACGTCGTCATCTCCGTCGATATTTGATGATATACTTGTAGATTAAGTGACTTTATGGTCCTAACAACGGAGCCATACCCTCGCACAACCAAACTGGTTAAGTTTTAAACAGATAGTTCTCCACTCCACGGAACATCGGAGCGACACACACTTGCAACCGAACTAGTCAAGTCTTTCACAGATTGTCCTCGTTCCACGGCGCGCCGAACGATATATGCACAGGTCGGCTCCCCACCTCGGTACCGACTTCCAGCTTACGTGGTCTCCACTGATTGGCTGCTCCCCACGCTATACTTTCCCTTCTCTGGCTCATTACACACGGCGCGCGGATGATGAAGTCGATTTCCGTTCCAACTATCCGCCTATTCTTGACGCTGCGACCCAAGCTTGCGTAATACTTCTTGACAAGAATCAGCCCGTATCTGAATTTCCAGTGAGTCATGTCTCTCATAATATCCTAACTGACGAAACTCCGTAAAATTCCGTAATCACATAATTTTCTATGATATTGTCGTTCGTAAGAATTTGCTTGATAGCGTTTTCTAAGACATAGAAAACCTATCTGTATGCTTATAATTTTTATAAAATGCTCCGAAATACCTTAATAATAATTATAATAAATTAATAATAATAATAAATTAACAAGAAAACTTCTCTTGGCTGAACAATTTGCCGCGTAAATAAATATAGACTGGCATCCTACTGACTTATGCCAGTGGCATAAAAACCCCTCTAAAAACACGTTTCATATTCGCCTCGGATCATCGGATGATTTACCGTGACGACGGTCCATTATCCGATTATCCCAGACACGTTAATAAACCCCATCCAAAATACATATTACATAAATGAAATCACCCTAAATTACAGATATATACACTCATAATTTTTCTTCACGCACTTTGCGTCAAAGTTTGTTGTCACTATGGATTGCACTTTGCAACCAGTCCAATGTTTTTCATATAGAATAGTGTTCCACGGATATTTCCGCCTCTCAAATTTCTCTATGTTGGAGAAATAGACATGATTAATGTGTGAGCACTATGTATTTATGATGTCATATCACACGCCTTGAAGGTGTTCTGATATATTTATATCACCATAGAACTTCCTAATTTCACTGGAGGTCCCTTCCTTATGGTGCAATTTAATCTCACTTATCACTGAGCACACGATCACACTATTGTGGCAGCGCCTCGTGACCATAATACTTAATCTCTCTTTAAAGTAGATTAAATTAATATTGACTTCTGAAAAAAAAAACAGTAAATGCGCATTACATATAACACCAAATATTTCTGTGCCGTAATCGCCCTGTCTTGTTAAGTTCCCGTAGACCATATTCTACTTAATACTAGTTCTCAACACAGACCCGTTCTCCTCACTCAAATGAAACCATTGTACAAATTACCTTAAATTACTCACTTACAAATCTTACATGGCGAGGCCGTAAACAGAAATCACGTGTGCCGTTATGTATGAGTTTCATGAAGGACTGTCTCGCATTCTGATGGCCCATCTTTTGTCCCGTGGACGCCTTAAGCAAAAAATACCCTGTACAAGCGCTCACCCATCTCTTGGGGACAAATGGGAATTCACCAGCGCTACCAAATTCTGGCCTTGGTGTATCGAGACATTTTAGTGCTCAAGAGCATCCGACAATCCCGTCATATTTCCCTGTACCTTAAAAACTCTCATTTACTTACATACTACCCCCTGTGCGACTTCTGATACGCCTGCCTGGAAGACCATCTCCTCCCATGCACCAAATACCACACTTACTCATTTGATAGGCTGGCTCGCCAGCTAAACATCCTCACTTTATGACACATACTTTCGGAGACTATATATATTATACATCCCGTATAATCTGTTTCCCTCACTATTCTCCAGCACATATGCTGTTTTGCCAATACGTTTGGAAACTATAAATGTTTCTGTGTCACCTGCTTCCACCCTTGCAAGTGGCTCCCTTTAAATGAACGTCATCACGTTGCTCTACTAGCATATTTCTCAGTGTCTGTAACGATGCCCTGTTGCTACTGTCCACACATGCACATATTAAAATACCGTCCTCTGCTTTAACCACAGGATAATCCCTACATAAATTAGTGTCCCTCGATAGCATGTCTGCAAGAATGTTATCTTTACCTTTAATATATTTTACTGTGAATTCGTATTGCTGCAGAGCAAGAATCCACCTACTAACTCTGTTAGATCTGAGTCTACAAGTCCTCATATACAGTAATGCATGGTGATCTGTATGGATCTCAAATTTCCCCCCTACTAAATACATTCTAAATTTCCCTAAACTGAAAAAAATACCTAAAAGCTCTAACTCAGTAATCGTGTATCTTTTCTCTGCTGCTGTCAGTCCTCGCGAGGCTTAAGATACAATGCGCAGATTACCCTCATCTTTCTGACATAATACTCCAGCAATGCCTATATGTGAAGCATCTGTCATAACCACATATTCCTTATCTTTTAACGGATATTTCTGCACTACAGCTTTCTCAAAACCTTCCTTCAGCGCTTTAAAAGCCTGATCATGCTTGGACTCCCATCTCCACCGAGTCCCACTTTTAAGCAATTCCCTGAATGGTTCTACCAACCCTGAGTATTTAAGAACGAACCTCCTGAAAAAGTTGCAAATTCCCAAGTAAGTTTTTAACTGTTTAACATTCTGTGGCACCTCTGCGTTAAGTATCTTATTAACCCTACATTCTTCTGGTGTAACACCCCTCTACTCGACATTCTATGACCTAAAAATGTCACTTCTGACTGACAGAATGACGACTTAGACAGCTTCAAAGTGAACCCTGCCTGATCTAACTTCTGAAAAACTATATCTAAATGACGTAGATGCTCCTAAAAACTGCGTGAACTAATTACCATACCATCTATGTAAATGGTTACAAACTCCACTGTGTCATCCCCTAACGCGATGTTTAAAGCCCTAATTAAAGCTGATGAACTACTCTTTAACCCATAAGGTGTTCTACGAAATTGATAAAGGTTATATTTATGACTAAAAGCTGTAAATGGTCTATCTTCGTACATAAGTGGCACTAGCCAAAAACTGGAACTCAAATCTACACAAGTGAAATACTTCTTCCCCTCAAATGTTTGCATTAATTCCTCTATTGATATAGATTTCAGCTGATCTGAACTAATTCTACTGTTAACCAAACGAGCGTCTAAACAAATACGAACTGTGCCGTCGGTCTTGGGTACCGTGATCAAAGATTTAACATACGGACTGTTAGACTGCTCAATAATCCCATCTTCAAGCATCTGGTTAATTTGTGCCTCAACTGCACTCTTATAAGCGAAAGGTACAGGATATCTATGTCCTGTGAATACTGACCTATCAATAACGTTCAATGAATGTGTATAGCAATTGGTCATACCAATGCGATCCTCAAAAACTCTCCTTTTACACAATAACACATCATAGAGCCGAACACATTGTTCCACCTCTATATTTCCCTGAAATGCAGCATCACGTAACGAGTCCTCTAGACTTCCGTTCGTAATCACACTGCCCACAAAACATGGAGAACCCCGCTCTACGGCTGGCGATATCCCATTTAAAGTACAAATCACACCTACAATACTACTTCTCTGAATATGGTCATTGAACGCTACTTCTACTTCAGAATCTCCCCATTTAAATTTCAAACTCCCTACATCATAAAATAAGTTACCCGACACTCTACTTAGCCACTCTGAACCCAAGATAACACTGAATACTAAATTTGGAATTACAAGGCAAATCTGCTTCTCTACATGATTATTAATTTTAATGTCTACTAAAACTTGCTTAGAAATTACTTTAGACCTCTTCCCAACAGCTGTGATAACAAAAGTGCTTTTAATTGGCATCTCCTCAAAATTTACTCCAGTTCCTTTCATTTTATCATAAAATGCACTACTTATGCAACTCTTCATACAACCACTATCAATTAAAACATCTGTGTACGCCTCGGACACGTTAAATTTAACTATGGGGCTCTTACTAACCACTTCCTGAATAATACCTTCATCATTTAGTTCATGTAATAATTCATTTCTTACATTTAGGTCATAGGGTTCCTGTATAATTGTATGGACAGGGCATGCTACAGACTGAGATTCTGACCTTACTTCGCAGCCTGGTTCGCGTTTAAAGAACCGCTACAGCTGGCCGTAGTACTACTAACTACTGAACTGGTCTGGTTGTTCTGGGCTGTGTTGTCATTGTTTGGCTGTATATTACTACCACTAGGCTGTCCTCTTCCTTGACCCCTATTCTGTTTGTAATTATTGTCATTATAATTTCTCCCTTGATTTCCCCTGAAATCATTGTTTCTCCCTTGATTTCCCCTGTAATCATTGTTCCTCCCTTGATTTCCCCTGAAATCATTGTTCCTCCCTTGATACTGATTACCATAGCCATTTCCTCTGTTCTGATTTAGCTGATTATTATTATTTTTATTTTGAGCGTTGGCCCCTTCGCCACCGTTCCCTTGAACTTCTTGATGCCTGGCTTCATTAGGTCTATTATTATTATTACCCTGGTTCCGATTGAAATTGTCCTCATAACCCCCTCTCCCTAGTGCATCAAATGTGCTTAACAAATTTTCTACTTGTGATATAGTCTTTACATTCTGGATACAAGCAGCCTCCTTGATCCTATAGGGAAAGTGCCTAAGTAGCAACCTCACCACATCACTTTCCTCCTTCAAGCCATCCAGATATTTACACACTAATACCTGCCCTAAAAAGTATTCGGTCATGGTGGAGCTTCCTTTAGGGTCATATTTACCACACACTACTCCCTCACGATGCTGCGACTGAATAACCTCATTCCAGAACTTTTCACAGAATTTCATTTTAAAATCATTAATATCAGTAAACTTGTCTCTGTAGACAGCAAACCAATTCCTCGTTTTCCCCACAAACACTTGTTCTAAAATTTCAACTACCTGGCACCACTCAATACTACCATTTTCCAACCTCTCCCCAAATTTATTTTCTATAGAATTCATGAACTCCATTGGGCACCCCTGTCGATTGCTGAACTTACCCAGTTCTACCTCCCTGTGTGTGCTATTCACCAAAACTGGCCTATTCTGACTATTTTCTTGCCTGATCCTAGCTTTTAATTTTAACTCTAATTCTGCGATTTTCTCCTCAGCCTTCCTCTCAATACTGTTTACTGTTAATTTAATGTTTCCTTCTGATTCTTCTACTTTATCATATAGCTTTGCTTGTTTCTCCTCAATCTTGCTAATGCTCTCTCTATTACTCTCTCTTAAATCATTTACTTCTGCAACTATTTGCGAGTGGACTTTCTCAATTCTACCCCCCTGCTGTTCCTTAACCTCTTTAGTTGATACTTTAATCTTGTCAATTTCTCCCCCCAATTGCTTTTTGACCTGCTGTGTTTCCAGTTGCACTAGTTCTTTTAAATTTTCAGCCTGTGTACTGATTCTAATTTCCAACTCCTCCTGTACTTTACCTAATTTCTTGTCTACATCTGCAATGATCTCTTTAACCTTCTCTTCCATTACTCCTCTGATTTCTCCTCTAATCTGCTCCATTTTCACACTAATTTCCTTGTTGTTCTTATCTAATTTTGCATTATTCTGTTCTAATTTTTTATTTAAGCTTCTGTACTTTCTTTATTTTCCCTACTGTTTTGTTCTAATTTAGCGTTGTTTTGTTCCAGTTTAGCATTTAAAGCGTCTGTACTTTCTTTATTTTCCCTACTATTTTGTTCTAATCTGGCGTTTAAGGCATCTGTACTTTCTTTATTTTCCCTACTGTTTTGTTCTAATCTTGCATTATTCTGTTCTAATTTTTTATTTAAAGCTTCTGTACTTTCTTTATTTTCCCTACTGTTTTGTTCTAATCTGGCGTTTAAGGCATCTGTACTTTCTTTATTTTCTCTACTGTTTTGTTCTAATTTAGCATTTAAGGCATCACTACTAACTTTGTTTTCCCGACTGTTTTGTTCTAATTTAGGATTTAAGGCATCACTACTAACTTTGTTCTGATACATAAACTCGAGAAGTCAAGTTTTTAATTCTGGTTGGCCGCCTACACTCCCTGTTTCAGTATCGGGATTTACCTCCGCTACCCCGGTACTACCATCACTCGACATACTGCTCGTATCATCACTCTCCCGTTGATGACCACTACGTAACCTCATCTGCCTTTCTTTCTCATCCCCCATAATGATATACACTGATACAGACAAATAACCCCCAAAATACAGGCACAGAAATATATACCCTTCTCCTTCCACAAATGTTATTAGGTTTTCATCCCCAAGTTGTCGGCGACAATTGTAACGGTTTCGCTTGCCCACACGTTGAGCGACAAGTGTAGCGTTAATTAATGCCCCATGTTGGTAGCACCAAGTGTAACGGTTTGGCTGCCCCTAACTGTTGGGTGATAAATGTAACTGTTTACCTTTGCCTAAGCTATGTTGTTTTAATGGGCGCCAAGACCTCAATGCAATGCTGAAATCTAAATTTGTATTTAACAACGTCTAGCTCTGGTAGAACACCTTCAAGAATCTATTCACTCAGATCGTGGTATGATTTGATCATTAACCCAACAAACAATTGTATCAGGAGAAGGAATTGGTCTATATCTAATGCTACCTACTGAAAGCAAAGATTGCATTGTAAAAGAAATGAATTTATTACATAAAACAAGTATAGCAAAATTAATAATAATAATAAGTATAAAATTTAAATTGGAGCGTTGCAATTTTAATATAACCGGTAGAAAATTACGTGAAAACGGAGTCTGATAAATTATTGATTTTACTCTTATTCCCAAGCTATGAAGTTACTGAAATATGAAATATAAATCAAAGAGAAATGAGAGATTGCGTATTTCTGTTTCATTCGCGCTTACCACTGGAAATTGCCAAAGCATTTCCCTCGTACTGGATGATGCTGTGTGCTTCCCACAGTCTCCTGGACGTCGTCATCTCCGTCGATATTTGATGATATACTTGTAGATTTGGTGACTTTATGGTCCTAACAACGGAGCCATACCCTCGTACAACCAAACTGGTTAAGTTTTAAACAGATAGTTCTCCACTCCACGGAACATCAGAGCGAGACACACTTGCAACCGAACTAGTCAAGTCTTTCACAGATTGTCCTCGTTCCACGGCGCGCCGAACGATATATGCACACGTCAGCTCCCCACCTCGGTACCGACTTCCAGCTTACGTAGTCTCCACTGATTGGCTGCTCCCCACGCTATACTTCCCCTTCTCTGGCTCATTACACACGGCGCGCGGATGATGAAGTCGATTTCCGTTCCAACTAACCGCCTTTTCTTGACGCTGCGACCCAAGCTTGCGTAATACTTCTTGACAAGAATCAGCCCGTATCTGAATTTCCAGTGAGTCATGTCTCTCATAATATCCTAACTGACGAAACTCCGTAAAATTCCGTAATCACATAATTTTCTATGATATTGTCGTTCGTAAGAATTTGCTTGATAGCGTTTTCTAAGACATAGAAAACCTATCTGTATGCTTATAATTTTTATAAAATGCTCCGAAAATACCTTAATAATAATTATAATAAATTAATAATAATAATAAATTAACATGAAAACTTCTCTTAGCTGAACAATTTGCCGCGTAAATAAATATAGACTGGCATCCTACTGACTTATGCCAGTGGCATAAAAACCCCTCGAAAAACACGTTACAGAATTTCTTTTGAACTTGCTCAATGAATTTAATGCAGCTTTTCTGCCAGGGACTCCTCACATGTCTGGCGTACTCAAGCTTGGATCTCACCATGGCAAAATAAAGTTTTATGCAGGTACTGGTCCTAATGAATGGCTGAGTGTTTCTTATTATATTTCACGCATCCGCCATCTTGAATGTATGTAGAGAGAGCTCCTTTTTATTGGCCATATAAGGCCACATATTGTCCCAAATTTTCACTTATTTTCGTCATTGTAGCTGTCAAATGTCTAGAGTTATTTAATTTTATATTTTATAATATCAAAATCGTGGCTGTGCGTAATATTCACTCTCATATTATCATCACGTTGACAACAGAGGGTTGGTTAGTTATTTTTGTTTTAAGGGCGGAACAGTGACAACAGAGGGTCCTTATATAAAACTTCCAAAATGACAAGTACTGTGAGTATTGGCATTGGATCATAAATTATGGATGATAATACTTGAATGAATCACGCGCCAGCCATCTTGAGATTGACTGATGACCTTGAAGTTTGGGCCTCCGAAGCTTTTTTTCCCCTAAAAATTTGGTAAATTAGCCGTATTTTGATTTATGCTTTGAACAATCGGGTGACCACCATATTGTTTTCGTTAAGATGGCAGTAATATCAATTATAACACTGAGATACCCTTTACTAGTGCTACCTTTGTACCAAATTTGATTCTATTCGGTCTCGTCGTTTGGGAATTGCTAGCTGGGGCAGACATACACACACAGACACACGGATCTCATCAGTCTCCCTACATTTGTTACAAAATTCAAAAGTAGGCTAATAATGTCACGAAAGAATAAGTGACGTCCACCCGGGACATTAATATGCAATGATGTGACATCTTTTCCGAGAAATCGAGATGTAGCGTTTTTATTTTTGCTCGTCACTATTCAATGGAACTTGACATCAAGGTCATAATTTCATAACTTAAGAAGGAAGCATTCCTAATGTTCGGAAAATGAGAGTGTCGTGATAAGAAAGAGGAAGAGAAGGGTCGCGAAAGGAGAACCAAACGACTTCCTTGTACCTAGTGTAGGCTACGTAATATGTCTGATATCATGTACAGTAAAAACTTGTACTATAAGAATAGTAATTTGCCTATATTATTTATTGATTAAAGGTCTTCATTATCTATTAAACTTTGTCAATAAGGCTCATTTTCAGACATGATTATTTTCTTGTGGCCTCACGTTAGGAACAATTTTGTCATTTGTCTGGAGTAGTAGTGGGAAACCACGAAAAAACACTTTTAGCTCAGCTGAAGAGGAATCTACCCACCTCTTCTCAGTTTTGCCTTACGAAACTGAATGTACGCCATTCCAACTCTCAGACCAGAATTAGATATCTTGGCAGAGCTAGGAATCGATCCCAGAACCTTTGGATTAGGAATCTGAATTCGAATCTCGAGACCACAGAATGCAGCAGGTCTGGGATGAGATGAGTTTCCATGTGACAATGGTTTTTATGGTTGGGTGTCTTTCCTGACACCAATCTCATTAGAGGATTTAATGGAAGATGAAATAAATCAAGATGAATGAATCTTATCAAGGAGTTGGGTTGTAAGCGTTGTTGTTGTTGTTTCGTTTGAAGGGCTTGAGCATCGCAGTCATTCAGCCCTGTATACTTGGGTATGTGTGTGTGTAGAATTTTCCTGATGACCTGTGTTATTGTGCTGTCTGTAGTCGTGTGTGTATTTGTAATTCAGGTGAGGATTGGAAAGTAGGCGGACGTGGCCTTAAGTTAGAAACCATCCCGACATTTGCCTGGGGTAGAAGTGGGAAACCATGGTAAACCACTTCCAGTATGGCTATGGTAGGGATTGAGTCTCACGATGCTGAGTGAACCCCGTTCCAGCCCTCAAACCAGAATTACATTTCTTGCAGAGCCGGGAAATGAACCCAGACCCCCGGGGAGAAAACTAAGAACCCTAGCTGCTACGCCATGAAGTGGGATGGGTTGGAAGCGGCCGTGGCCGTGGACACCCGATGTGGATAGAATCCACTCTTCTTCCGAGTCCGAGAATAGCCTTACTCCATGGCCTTGCACTTCAATGCGTGTAGCTGCCTCGTTCAGTTGGTAGGAAATACAACAGTTCAAAGCTCTATAGTGTTCACAGCTAAATGTCAGAACTTGTACCTATACACTGTGGAACGTTGTGTTAGCAACCTCACTATCAACTCCTTGCAAATGAGTGTGCTATCGGTTCAGTCGCGAGTTTCCTCATACGTGAGTTAGAAGTCCTTTGGAACGGCCGTGCATGACAAGGGCAGTTGGAGACGAACTGTCAACTTTCAAAATGGTGAGTTGTCTCTTGTAATGTACATATTGTGAGCTGCCATGTTTGAAGTATTAATTTTGATATACGGTCTACTAAATCGTCTCACACTGTATGTACTTAATTTCATAGTGGTGAATTTGTGTATCTGAATCTGGTTTACACCTTGAACTAAGTTAGTCTGGCTGCGTGGCTCAGCGGCAACGTTCTCGCTTACTGGGCCCAAGGTTGCAGGTTCGTATCCTGGTGCAGTCAGCTGGCATTTTAGGGTGAGCAAATGCAAGGGAGCCGTGTCAGTAGATTTACTGGCACGTTAAAGATCTCCTTCAGGGCGTCCCGGCGTCTCTAAAAGTCAGAGTAGTTAAAAGGGACGTAAAACCAATAGCATCATCATTATTGAACTACTGTATGTTAACTGTTATTCAAGTGATCAAAATACTGTCCTAGGACTGTCTGTTAGGTAGTCAGCCCGAAGGCTGGTTGGATCCTCAAAAAGTCTTAGGACTAATCATGGATATAACTTCCCTATATTAGTCCTCTGCACTCAACTTTAAAAATTTTCTTCGATTTTTGAACCTGATACTTAGATGGACAGAAAAAATGAAATTTGATTCTGTACCCTTTCGTTTCTATTACGTTGTTATTTCATTTGAGGATCTTGGACATCGTTGCCACTTAGCTTCGTAGTCATACGCTTCGTGTACTTGGTTGTGTATAGAATTTGTCTGTAACCTGTGTTATTGTGCTATCTTAGTCATGTGTGAATTTTTAATTCAGGTGAGGATTGGGAAGCAGTCGGCCGTGGCCTTAAGTTAGGAACCATCCCGGTATTTCCCTGGAGTAGAAGTGGGAAACCACGGAAAACTACTTCCAGGATGGCTGAAGTAGAAATCAAACCCAACGTTTCTTAGCTTTACCTCACGAGGCTGAGTGTACCCCACTCCAGCCCTCGGACCAGAATTAAATTTCTTGGCAGAGCCGGGAATGAAATCCGGACTCAGGGGTGACAGCCAAGAATGCTTGCCACTAGACCACGAGGTGGTTGAGGTGAAGTGGGAATCTCCGGAAAATCACCGATTGGAAGGTTGAAGACGAACTGGCATGATGCCCTGAAAGATATTAAAATGCAGGTATAATATTGTATGAAACTCGGAATGGAATTAAATCTGGAATGGAACGGCGAGGAGTGAAATTTAACCCACTCAATGCTAAATGTAATTATACGTTTTGGGGTGACGACTCGTCCTTGTTAAACCCGTGTATGTACGTTTTGTGCAGCACTCACTTTATTACGTCCGTAAAAATACGTGTGGCGTCAGATCAGTCCAAATGGCACGTCAGAAATTGAAGGAAATTCCAAAAGAGAGTAAGACCACTTTTTCCTCATATTATCGTGAAATCTGGTTTTCCTAGCGACAAACCAGAGCATTTTATATGTTCTGTACTTCCGACCACAACAACAAATATGGCCGCGGCATAAAGGACGGGATCCCTTAAAGAGTTATAAAATTGAACAGTTCTTAGTTTATAGGGACTCGGATAATGACTTTCTGGGGAATGAAAGTGACAGTGAATATGAGGTTGTAGATGTTGTGATATAAAGTAACGGTGAAGATGCGGACAGTTAACCATGTGATTTGGGGTTGGGATTCGTACTTAGCTTTGAACGATATCACAGTTGTGTCTATTTTTAGAATTTGAACAACATCAACAATGCAAATATAGGCTGTCCTTAATTTCCTTGTATTATCTTAAAATGTCAGTTAAATAATTACTAAACCTTTATTTCAATACTCGCATATTCTTAAAAAGAAATAAACCCAGCACAGAGGGAGTAGGCCTACGTAAGGAGGGAAATGTAAAAGGAAAAACAAGGTAATTGTATAGGAGTGCTTGATCCTGGATTCTACGTTTGCACTTGGATAATATATTATGATTTTCATACACTATTTCGTATTTTGTGTCTCATTACAAACTGAAATTACTTTCCATTATCACTACTGCTTTGGAAATATGTGCTAAATTACGTAGGCTAAATATGTGTATTTGTTTCTAGCACATTCAACGGCAATTAATTGTCACGCTTGTCAGGTGCATGAGGTCTGTTCAACTGTTAGCGATGCGTACACATTGACGTCACATTACTGTTACCAACATGTGGAATACAAAATACAACTTGTACTTAGGCTATGTCAAAGATCGCTAATTGGCAAAACGGTTGGACTGGATAAATGCTATTGTTGATTGAGTAATCCCACTGTGTGTGACAAAAAGAAAACGGGTGCCATGCTACCTAGTATTTATTGGTCGAGGCAAAAACCATTGGTCTGGATTTATGATTATTGATGAGTTGGCAATATTCTACTTGTTCCATAGACTAATTCACGTGTATTGTGGCCGACGCAACTGGAATTTCACTAAGTCGTGATATAAAGGAATCTGCTGACATCGAATATAGATTTAGGTATTAGGAAGTCATTTTTGAAAGCCTTTGTCTGGAGCGTGGCGCTCTATGGAAGTGAAACTTGGACTATTGGTGTAGCAGAAAAGAGGAGAATTGAAGCATTTGAAATGTGGTGTTACAGGAGAATGATGAAGATCAGATGGGTAGATAGGGTTACAAACAAAGAGGTATTAAGACGAGTGGGAGAGGAGAGATGTTTCTGGCGACTGCTAATGAAGAGAAGAGATAGGTTGGTAGGACACATACTAAGACACCCAGGAATAGCAAGCTTAGTTATGGAAGGAAGGGTCGAGGACAAGAACTGTAGGGGTAGACCAAGGTTAGAATATGTTAAACAGATTGCCTCGGATGTAGGGTGTGGTAGCTATGTAGAGATGAAACGATTAGCTCAGGACAGGGAGGCATGGAGAGCTGCATCAAACCAGTCAAAAGACTGAAGACTCAAACAACAACAAAGAGGAGAAGGTGGGTGGGTTACTAACAACAATCTCAGTTGTTTAACGTCTGTCCTCAATTCTAGTTCTTAACAGACGCCGAAGTGGCGGAATTTAATCCCGTAGGGGGGTTGGTACGTGTAAACACCCGTAAACGCGACGTGTGCAGGTAAACGGTATTAAACGATTAGCATTTTTCTTATAACTTGTGACTCAATCATTTCCGTACTATGGTTCCTTATCTCACATTAATACATTTGCCGTCCTCCATCATCCCTGAAAGTTTGTAACATCAGCACGGATACACCCTGTATATACACTACCCTTTCACGAATTGATTGTCGGCGGTCGAGATAGGAACTATTCTTTGTTTACTTGTGCCACACGTCAGCCTGCTTCGTTGACAGGTACAGTTGCGCGAGTAGGATATGACTCAGCTCCAGTAGCATTAGTCATCGTTTAACTGTCCGTGGTGACATGAGCTCCTGTGACGCTTATCTGACGCAATACTTATGTGCAGTATGCACTCTGTCATCGCTGTGTCTTCCGCTTCGCACCGCGGAGCTCATGCTGCAATAAACAACAAACCAGCCACGCTCAGCGACAATCAAATCGTGAATGGGGGGTAATACATGCATTAAGATGACACAGAGTATCAGACAAATTCTACACACATCCAAGTACACGGAGCGTATGACCACGATGTCCAAACCGCTAAGTAAAACATTCTAACAAACTACTACCGTTATTTGGGCAGTTATTTATTTAATTAATTAATTTATTTATTATTTATTTAATTAATTCATTATTCATTTAATTAATTTATTTATTGAACCCGTGGTACGGCGTACCCATGTGTTAAATCGTGCATTATGACCGCGATGGTAGGCTGTAACAAGTCCGGAGATTGGAGGTTCGAATCTCGGCACTGATGGTTGCTTTCCTTGAGTGTCTCCCACATCCTTTCCAGGAGAATGTCGGGATAGTCCTCTTTCCTGGTCCCCGGACACCTACCCAATTCCTGTCTCTAACACAGTTACACACACTACTACAATCACAGAAACGCATATTATATGAGACAAGTTCAACATACAGCAACCTACACGTGAATGATGACCAAGATGTCCCAAGCCCTTAAAATAAATAAATTATAACAAGTTATTTATTTACCATTTTATCGGTCGCAAGTTACTACCACAAGCTTAGTGGTTCATTGTGAGGGAAGGGTGAACTCTGCTGACAGGCAAAGACAGGAGCGAACCTAAAAGATGAATTTAAATTTAGGCCCGGAGACAAAAGAGACGTCAACTTGAGAGCAGCAAGACGAAACGCGGTGTGAGAGGCGAGATGATGAAGACCTTGCTTTGAAAGTGATGCAGCGATGACTGGTGCCACGTGTCACTTGTCTTAAGGAGCATACAGTAGACTACTCTTAAGTGTCGAACATTGGCCTCTGGAGTTGTTGTTGATTCATATAGAGGCTTTGCGAAGTAAAGGTCATGCAGGTGTGTGGAATCAGTCTGATATCATGTGTCATTGTGATGGCTGTACTATGAACGTGAGTAAATTATTAGAATAAACAATTTGTTGTTTTTCATTTAGGTGCTTGGATATCGTGATCATTTCAACCCTGTGTACTTGGGTGTGTGTATAATTATTTGCATTATTGTGGTGCCTGTACTAGTGTGTATATTTGTAATTGAGGTGGGGATTGGTATGGAGACGGCCGTGGTATTTGCCTGAAGTGGAAGAGGGAAACCACGGAAAACCACTTCTTGGACGGCTGAGGTGGGTTTCGAACTTGCCTCTTCTCGGTTTATCTGACTATAAATCCTTCATCATAGTATGACAGCGATCAGGGAGTTAAGAGGAAACCTGAAAATTGACCAGTAGTGCAAATGCGCACATTCGTGGTGTAGTGCTGTCATCCAAAGGAGTAAATATGCACTGGGCACGTAGAGTAACTTTAATCTGAGAAATGTCAACCTTAAGATTTGTGATATAGGCTACTCAAATGAACAAAACGAAAAGTAGGATTTACATATTATAACATTTCTTGTATGATTTCGTCAATACACTGTGAAAATAACTTGTTCATTCTAGAACACCTCGTGATGTAGCAGCTAGCATTATTGGCTGTTGTCCCAGACGTCCAGGTTTGATTCTCGTCTCCGCCAAGAAATGTAATTCTGGTCTGAGAGCTAGAACGGACTACACTCAGACACCTGAGGAAATCTGAACGAAGTCTATGTACCGTTCATGGTGGGTTTCCCTTGCTGCCTTCGCTACGATTCTCCTCTTCCCGGACACACTGTTCTGAATTGCGAGGCATGAATATAACCAAGTCGACGCTTGTTCCAGAAGCGTTGTCAGTACACAACAAGTTTTCGAGTCGAGCAGCGCTAACTCGAGGGGAAGGCGGGAGAGATGAATATACCTGAGTCGGCGATTGTACCAGAAGTCCTGTCCGATTGTCAGTAGACACATATCTTCTAGTGGAACAGCGGGTTTCTACCATCTTGTAGGCATAGCACCCCCGGATATTAGACAAAGAACAGCGGCAGAGGTTGAGAAGAAAAAACAGGAAAATGATCCTAGGCATCCCATGTTTCGAAGTGAAGCATCACGTCCCAGGCAGAAGTCAAGAAAGAGTTTTCTTCGAACAACTAAAACAATTGCAACAGCGTCTTCCGCTCGCCGTATAGAACTATGGCAAAACAGGACACCTGGAAGTAATGGCCAAAACCCAAAGGAAGAGCCGGCTGCAGGTTTTCAACTACCTTACCAGACGTGGAAAACTTAGAACAGACTGCGAACTGGAATGACGCGGTGCAAACAAAATTTGAAGCGGTGGCGCTACATTACTGAAGATGCACACTACGAATGTTGAGAAATTCAAGATATTGAACACCTCTTGGTCTGCCCGAAATTGCCTAAAGCCTTCACGCTGGATGACCTGGTTTCAGCAAATGCTCCTGCAATCAAGACTGCCGAATTCTGGCCTCAAAATCAATTTGATATGTACAAAATCTGTGTGTTAGTAAATAACTGTATTGTACTGTCCAGGATACGAAAATATTTATACTGTATAGCAGGTTTCGAAGGAGAAGCCGCAGGCCAATTGTGAGGTTCATAGTGGGGTGCGTGCTACATAGCTTTGAGTGGAACATAGATTTGATTTTGACTATAATGAGTTAGAAACATTGAAAAATGTAGCATTCTAGAAACTATAGAGAAAAGGAGAAACAGTGTGATTGGTCACTTGTCGAGATTTTCGAGCTGGCACATGATGATATTGAAAACCTGAGTGGAAGGACGAGTTGGCGGGGAAAGGCACATAATACATCAGGGGAGTCAAGGACTTTGTCACAGAACTTGACTGAGGCAGCATATGACGTACGGTGGCAAGCAAACCTGCCGAAGGGCAACTACGTCACCCAGTTTGTGATTGACATCTACTTCGAATATAGCTCATTGCTATAGGTGACATGTTTTACCTTATGATGTCTATCTACACTCACCGGGAAAGTTCTAGTAGTACGATGCCAAAAGAAGAAGAGAATGCTGAGACATGAAGGAACACTGAGAAAAACGAGACTTAACCAGGTTCTAATTTGATATTGACAGTGATGTGTCTTACTTAGACCGATAGTGAACCCGTCAGAGGAGATTATCCGGGTACCATCCGCCGAAAGAATGGCACTTCGAATAACCCCGTCCTTCGAACCCACAACCTGAGAGGATCGGATGCATTTCTTTAAGGGCTTGTGTAGCACGAGAGTCTTGGTCCCAGAGATCTAGTCCATTTGCACGGATATTGTCAAAGACGCTCAAAGAAATACACCCTCAGAACACAAAGCTATAAATGAATGATTCAGACTTAAGTAAAATTTCGTGAATGTTTCATTCAATAAAGAAACCCCTGTCCGACTTCGGAGGGTTAAAATCGGCTAATCCGCAAAACTAGTTACAATGTTGAGTCAATAAAAAAAAACCTGAGTGAAATTAACTAACCCTCGAGAAAGTCCATATTACAATGAAAAGCAAAAGCAACAACAAATCTAGGTACGTGGCACATGACAGAAATCTAACGCGAAAGCAACATCCAGGCGGAAAATAACGTCGCACTGGCCTTAAACTGTACTGTTTCGTTGAATATCACTGTTCACACAGCTCGATGGCTGCAGATATCTCTGCACAAAACGTGGTCTTCGTCTTATACTGTATGACGGACTTCGGAAAATACACGTCCAGCCTCAGCGGACTCTCAAAACGCGCCTCAGTGAAACTCCTTCCGGGTTTCAAAGAACTTCTAAGTCGTGTAGCATCTACTTACTTCAATTCCGCATATCCGCGGCGCAAATACCTTTACCAAATTCGTAATTTACCATTTCCAAAGGCATAATAAAGTGGTAAATAAAACAGAATTACATGTTATATATTCCTGTGATATGCAGTTGCAAAATAGTAGATAAAATATATCCAGGAAGAAAATAAGCTGTCCTCTTCGAAGTCAAATAACTTGAAAGAAAATGAAAATCCACAGCCTGCTTCCAGTCTCCGACCGGGTCAGGAATGGAATGAATGAAGCCCCCATCTAGCGGCGAGGATATGAACTGTGCCGGCTGCCGATGCCTGACGCACTCCTCTGGGGCAATGATTAAAGGAATGACAGATGAAATGAAATGATAGTGGAGAGTGTTGCTGGAATGAAATTTTGACAGGGAAAACCGGAGTACCCGGAGAAAAACCTGTCTGCCTCCGTTTTGTCCAGCACAGATCTCACATGGAGTGACCGGGATTTGAACCACGGACCCAGCAGTGAGAGGCCGGCGTGCTACCACCTAAGCCACGGAGGCTCTCGAAGTCAAATAACTTAAGAGTTGTAATCATGAGGAAGCTTCTGAGTACGTTCTATACAAGTGAGCACAAAGAGTATGCATGCTCTCAGAGAAATATAGAAGACATGAGCGGATTCGGGCTCAATAGTGAGTCATTTATCATCAGTTGAATGAACAAAATTATGGTTGTAGAAGGAAATATCACTGCAGTATCGTAGCTGTTTGATGAACTATTTTCAACTGACCAGAAACTAATTGAGTGATCACCAGTTTCTACTCGTAGAACTAAATACAGTAGACGGTACAGAAACAGGAATAATGATGAAGATATCTGTAGCCATGCAAAGGAGAACTAGATTGTAAATACAACAGCTGATTCTATTACGAATATAAATTTAAAGAGATTTTACGATGAATTCTGCAAGGGTATGGCATTTTGGCTGTAAATGGGTCAACTGTTATGTTAGTCATCTCAACTGCGAGATATTTGAAGGTTTTAGGTTCGATCCTGGATATTGAACATTTTCATGTTAGGCATTGTGGAATATTACGAAAATTACATAAATGCTACAAAACGTCGTAAAGCTTTATTATATATGAATTACAGCCAATGGTCATAGCTGGGTATTTTTAATTGAACGCCCAAGGGCTCCCAACAAGTTCAATTTGGCTACCAGATGCTAACATCTAGCGGCGAACGTTGGAACTTGTTAGAGCGTTTCTAACTAGCCAAATATAACCTACACATTTTGCTACACACTACCAATTGCAGTAGTAGGTTCTTTTATACGTGCCATAAGTCTATGACATGGGCCCGCCGCGCCGGCTTTACTCCCCTCCGAAGGAAGACATACTGAAGGATTTTAACGCTCTTAAAAATCCGACGACTTCGACCAGGTTTGAACTCGCGATCTTGGGCATATCAGATCAGCATGCTACCGACTACGTCACCGAAGCAGTAAAACTTTAGTACAATACTAAATCTTCCTGTAGACCTATGGTGTTTTGGATCAGTAAAGAATGGATGTCTTGCACTGAGAACGATGACAAATTGGGCCTCACATTGTTAAAAGTGAAGGAAGAGTTGGAGAACAGAAAGTATTAGCCACGACAGATTAAGGCAACCTAATACCTGTATATTACTAAACTGGAATACAACAATACAGATGTTCATTTGTTACTCTATCTACCCATCATTCATCATTCTCCTTTAACACGACATTTAAAATGCTTCAATCCTCCTCTATCCTGCTGCGCCAATATTCCAAGTTTCACTTCCATAGAGTGCAACGCTCCAGATAAAGGCATTCAAAAGTTTATTTTTTATTTTTTTATTTAGTCAATTTACCCTCTAGGTTGGTGGTTCCCACGGACTCAGGGAACTCACCACTACCGCCTCTATGGGCAGTGTCCTGGAGCTTGGAACATCTGGTCGGGATGGATACAACTGGGGAGGTGTGATCAGCACTTCGCCCAGGCGGCCTCACTTGCAAAGCGAACAGGGGCCTCATGAGGGATGGGAAGGGATGGAAGACTGGGATGGATAGGCTAGGAAGAGGGAAGGAGGCGGCCGTGGCCTTACAGAAGGTACCATCCCGGCATTTGCCCAAAGACGAAGTGGGAAACCACGGAAAACCACTTCGAGGATGGCTGAGGTGGGAATCGAACCCCCTCTACTCATTTGGACCACCCGAGGCTGAGTAGACCCCGTTCCAGTCCTCATACCACTTTTCAAATTTCGTGGCAGAGCCGGGAATCGAACCCAGGACATCCGGGGTGGCAGCTAACCATGCTGACCGCTACGCTACGGCATTCAAAAGTACCATTCTATATTATTAATTTCTTTTCTGTAGAAATGTTTTCCTTGCCTGAGCCAAACGACTTTTTATATCCTCTTTGCTTCGTCCATCACTGGTTATTTTGCTTCCTAAGTAGCAAAGGTCTCCTTCTTCCTTTGGTTTATCACCTGCCAATTTGACGTCAATAGGGGTTTCCGATTTCTTTCGGCTGCCTTCCATTATTTTGTTTTACGTTTATTAATTTTTATCCCGAATTTCTTCCTCAAGACGGTATCCATAACATAAAAAAACTCATTCAAATTGAATTATTAAACAATTAGAACCCTCTTCTTTTATTGTTGCCTTTGTAATCTGTTGACAGAATTGCTTTACAGTCGGTGAGCACGAGTGTGCCAATTAGATTGGGTAACAAATATTTAATCACCCTAACCTGAAAGAAATAACTTATTACATGGTTATTTGTACATCGGCTTTGGTGGCCGAGAGCCCCGACGCGCTACCTCGTGCCATGTTGGTATCTGGAGAGCGTGTGTTAGAATCCCAGCTTGGCCGTCCTGAAAATGGTTTTCCGTGGTTTCCGAATTCCACCCCCAGGCAAATGCCGGGATGGTTTCTGTCAACGAGTCCATGGCCGCCTTACTTCCAAAATTCCTTTCCTGATCTTTTCTTCATTAAACCGTAGTTTGCAGTCGCCAGGGCGGTCGTCCTGACACAATTCCCAGTTGTATCTGCTGTCCAGCTCCAAGACACCGTCCTTGTGGCGATAGAGCAATAATAATAAAAATAAAAATAATAATAATAATATCGTATGGCCTCAGGTGCCGGGAGCAAGCTTTGTTAATTGACGGCCAGAAGGCAGCTTGCTTGTCGAATCTTATCGCTCCTTGGTACGTTGTGAAAGTCAAGGAGGTTAGATATCTAAACTCCTCGACACTTTAGCGCTTTCTAGTAGAGAAAGGAGGAACTTTTGTGTTGGCGGGGAATCCAGATATTAATTTTGCCATTATGAACACGGCCTACTGAATTCAAATGGGTTCTTTAAAATGCCAACAACGTATGACATGTATGTCGTGATTTTTGTCGCCTTTCAATGATCACTTACCACGGCCAGGAGTGAACCTGCAAGCTTGGGGTTGGTAGCCCGACACGATAACCACTCACCTACCGTGGCAAGCGATAGAGCAATGATCCCTCGCAAAGTGCGAGGTAACACTGAGCTGGGAGGTTAAGCGTTTAAAACATATATTTATACACTAAATTAACAAACTTTTTGGACAGTAAAGTGGAGTATTTAATTAGAAATGACATGTTTCAATCATCAAGCTTTTGGTATAAATCATGAAAACTTCACAATCACCCGGTCCCCGAGCCAGAGGATTTGACTGTATGTACCTTGTAGTTAAATTCCCACGATCCGGCCAGGAATCGAACCCGGGGCTCTTCGGTTCAAAGTATAGCCGGTATCAACTTACCCACGGAGCCAAAGAAGGACGCAATTGAAGCTAAAGAGGAATTAATAGTACTCAGACTATTAAAGGTTTAGTCACTTTCATCTTTCTTACATTCTTATAAAATAAATAATGTTATTGGTTTTACGTCCCTTTTAACTACTCTGGCTTTTAGAGACGCCGGAATGCCAGAATTTTGCCTCGAAAGGGATCTTTGTGTGCCAGTAAATCTACTGACACGGCCCCCTCGCATTTGCACACCCCCAAATGCCAACTGACTGCCCCGGATTTCAATCCTGCAATCTTGGGTACAGCAGGTGGGAACGTTACCACTGAGCCACGCAGCCAGTTCATATTCCTGTACAGATAGCTTATTTACTCAGTGGGTATTCATGGAGCTGACTCATGGTTAGAATTATCAGTTTGTGATTCGTACAAGCTGCAGGGGGCACCACATGTTTCATTAAGCTCGTACGTAGGTCTGGCACGTGATGTGTACTCACGTTACACTACTTATATTTAAGTTGTATTTGAAACGAGGTCATTTAAAACACTTGCTCTTGTTGCTAAATACAGTCCTTGCCTGACGGAATAAGTGAATACTTATCGATAGTGGAGCAGAGTTTCTCAAATTGTGGCATGCGTCAGGTTTGGAAGGAGCAACGACCTGTCCGAGCACGAGTATCTTTTCCTAAAATAACTTTGTATTATGATCTGAGTACTTGTCTACAACAGTCAAAATCGATTTTATTGTGAGAAATAAATTATGTGTTTTTATTTTATTTTTACCACTTATTATTCCTACTTCTACCGACGCTAGGTAAAACCCAGGACCATGGGGTCTGGCTAGGTTTTGTTGTGAGTATTACATTATATTTTTTATTTTTACCCCTTACTGTATTATTCATGCTTCTACCGACCCTAGGTAAAACCCAGGGCCATGGGGTCTGGCTAGGTTTTGTTGTGAGTATTACATTATATTTATTATTTTTACCCCTTACTGTATTATTCATGCTTCTACCGACCCTAGGTAAAACCCAGGACCATGGGGTCTGGCTAGGTTTTGTTGTGAGTATTACATTATATTTATTATTTTTACCCCTTACTGTATTATTCATGCTTCTACCGACCCTAGGTAAAACCCAGGACCATGGGGTCTGGCTAGGTTTTGTTGTGAGTATTACATTATATTTATTATTTTTACCCCTTACTGTATTATTCATGCTTCTACCGACCCTAGGTAAAACCCAGGACCATGGGGTCTGGCTAGGTTTTGTTGGGAGTATAAATTATATTTATTATTTTTACCCCTTACTGTATTATTCATGCTTCTACCGACCCTAGGTAAAACCAAGGGCCATGGGATCTGGCTTGGTTTTTTTGGGAGTATAAATTATATATTTTATTATTACCCCTTACTGTATTATTCATGCTTCTACCGACCCTAGGTAAAACCCAGGGCCATGGGGTCTGGCTTGGTTTTGTTGGGAGTATAAGTTTTTATTTTTTATTTTTACCCCTTACTGTATTATTCATGCTTCTACCGAACCTAGGTAAAACCCAGGGCCATGGGTTTTGTTGGGAGTATAAATTATATTTATTATTTTTACCCCTTACTGTATTATTCATGCTTCTACCGACCCTAGGTAAAACCAAGGGCCATGGGATCTGGCTTGGTTTTTTTGGGAGTATAAATTATATTTTTTATTTTTACCCCTTACTGTATTATTCATGCTTCTACCGACCCTAGGTAAAACCCAGGGCCATGGGGTCTGGCTTGGTTTTGTTGGGAGTATAAGTTTTTATTTTTTATTTTTACCCCTTACTGTATTATTCATACTTCTACCGAACCTAGGTAAAACCCAGGGCCATGGGTTTTGTTGGGAGTATACATTATATTTTTTATTTTTACCCCTTACTGTATTATTCATGCTTCTACCGACCCTAGGTAAAACCCAGGGCCATGGGTTTTGTTGGGAGTATACATTATATTTTTTATTTTTACCCCTTACTGTATTATTCATGCTTCTACCGACCCTAGGTAAAACCCAGGGCCATGGGGTCTGGCTTGGTTTTGTTGGGAGTATAATTTTTTATTTTTACCCCTTACTGTATTATTCATACTTCTACCGAACCTAGGTAAAACCCAGGGCCATGGGGTCTGGCTTGGTTTTGTTGGGGGTATAAATTATATTTTTTATTTTTACCCCTTACTGTATTAGAGCCTCCGTGGCTTAGGCGGCAGCACGCCGGCCTCTCACCGCTGGGTCCGTGGTTCAAATCCCGGTCACTCAATGTGAGATCTGTGCTGGACAAAACGGAGGCAGACAGGTTTTTCTCCGGGTACTCCGGTTTTCCCTGTCAAAATTTCATTCCAGCAACACTCTCCACTATCATTACATTTCATATGTCATTCATTTAATCATTGCCCCAGAGGAGTGCGTCAGGCCACGGCAGGCGGCACAGTTCATATCCTCGCCGCTAGATGGGGGCTTCATTCATTCCATTCCTTACCCGGTCGGAGACTGGAAGCAGGCTGTGGATTTTTTCACCCCTTGAAACGTGTTCTATTACCCTCACTGTTGGGTGTACAAGTGTAATGTTTACTCTGACTAAGATATGTTGTGTTAATGGGCGCCAAGACCTCAACGCTATGTTGAAATCTAAATTTATATTTAACAACACCTAGCTCTGGTAGAACACCTTCAAGAATCTTTTCACTCAGATCGTGGTATGATTTGATCATTAACCCAACTAACAATTGTATCAGGAGAAGGAATTTGGTCTATATCTAATGCTACCTACTGAAAGCAAAGATTGCATGGTTAAAAGAAATGAATTTATTATATAAAACAAGTATGGCAAAATTAATAATAATAATAATATATTTTAAATTTAAAATTGGAGCGTTGCGATTTGATTATTACCGCTAGAGAATTACGTGAAAACGGAGTCGGATGAATTACTGATTTTACTATTATTCCCAAGCTATGAAGTTACTGAAATACAGAATATGAAACAAAGAAACGAGAGATTATGTAGTTCTGAGTCATTCGCGCTTACCATTGGAAATTGCCGTAGCATTTCCCTCGTACTGGATGCTGAAGAGAGCTTCCCACAGCCTCCTGGACGTCGTCATCTTCTTCGTTAGTTGTAGAAATATTTGTTGAAATGTTAACTTATGGTCCGGTCACACCGGAACCAACCACACGAGCAACCACAACGGTCAAGTTTTACAAAGATAATCGCCTTGCCTCCTCGGCGCGCAAACCATATATGCACTCGTCGCCTCCCCTCTCAGGTGCCGTCTTCTTCACGCCCGCTCTCCTCTGATTGGCTGAGCCACCACGCGATCCTCTCCACCTCCGAGTCATTACACTCGGCGCGACGATGATGTCGATTACCGGTCCAGGCCATTTCGTCTTTTCTTGAAGCAGCAACCCCGCTTGCGTCATGCTTCTCGACAAGAATAAGCCTGTAGCCGAATTCCCAGTGACTCATCTCTCTCAACAAACTCTAACTGACAAAATCCGAAAAATTCCGTAATCATATAATTTTCCGCGATAATGTTGTTCGTAATAATTCGCTTGATAGTGTTTTCTATAACATCGAAAACATATCTGTATGCTTATAATTTTATAAAAAAAACACTCCAAAAATACCTTAATAATAATAATAAGTTACATGAAAACTTCTCTTGGCTGAACAATTTGCCGCGTAAATAAATAATGAATGGCTTCCTACTGACTTATGTCAGTGGCGTAAAATACCCTCGAAAAACACGTTACACCCTTACTGTATTAATATTACTTCTACCGACCCTAGGTAAAACCCACGGCCTTGGGGTCTGGCTTGGTTTTGTTGGGAGTATACATTATATTTTTTGTTTTTACCCCTTACTGTATTATTCATGCTTTTACCGACCCTAGGTAAAACCCAAGGCCATGGTTTCTGGCTAAGTTTTGTTGTGAGTATTACATTATATATTTTTTATTTTTACCCCTTACTGTATTATTCTTACTTCTACCGACGCTAAGTAAAACCCAATGCCATGGTTTCAGGCTAGGTTTTGTTGTGAGTATTACATTATATTTTTTATTTTTCCCCCTTACTGTATTATTCATGCTTCTACCGACCCTAGGTAAAACCCAGGGCCATGGGGTCTGGCATGGTTTTGTTAGGAGTATAATTTTATATTTTTCATTTTTACCCCTTACTGTATTATTCAAACTTCTACCGACCCTAGGTAAAACCCAGGGTCATGGGGTCTGGCTTGGTTTTGTTGGGAGTATAAATTAGATTTTTTATTTTTACCCCTTACTGTATTAATCTTACTTCTACCGACTAGGTAAAACCCAGGGTCATAGAGTCTTGCTAGGTTTTGTTGGGAGTATAAATTATATTTTTTATTTTTACCCCTTGCTGTATTAATCTTACTTCTACCGACTCTAGGTAAAACCCAGGGCCATGGAGTCTTGCTAGGTTTTGTTGGGAGTATAAATGATATTTTTTATTTTTACCCCTTACTGTATTAATCTTACTTCTACCGACGCTAGGTAAAACCCAGGGCCATGGGTTCTGACTTGGTTTTGTTGTGATCATTAAATTATATTTTTTATTTTGACCCCTTACTGTATTATTCATACTTCTACCGACCTAGATCTTGGTTTTGTTGGGCGTATAAATTATATTTTAAAGCAAGGTATGCTACGACACCGCAACACACGTTTTGCTTTCTTAAAAATGTTTTATGTCTATTGTCTAATAGATATAAAATTAAAAATCTAGTGAAAATAGAGTAAAAAATCCAAACCTACATTGTGGGGTTATTCATAGGACGCACCATTGTGGGAAAATGTAAGGAAAGTAGTCTTAAAAATGAGCCATGCAGTTAATAAAAGTACTGTTATAATGCTTAATATAGCGTAAAATGAAATTGTGTAGATTTTGAATATTTTCAGCTATTTGTAGCCTTATTAGTCTTTCTGCTACCGACGCTAGGTAAAACCCAAGGCCATGGGGTCTGACTAGGTGTTGTTGTAAGTATTAAATTATATTTTTATTTTTACCCTTTACTGTATTATTCATACTTCTACCGACCCTAGGTAAAACTCAGGCTAGGTTTTGTTGTGATTATTAAATTCTGTACATTTTTAATTTTACCTCTCAATATTCTTACTTCTACCAACGCTAGGTAACATAGTAGATGTACTGGAAAGTGTATCTAGAATGTCAAAATGAAGCTTTAGAGTAAAGAATTTCATTCACACTGTGGATAATTTCGTGCAATTCGAATTACAGGTAATTAATTTGTTATATATTATATTGATATAATTTTATGCAAAAATATTTATAATTGATTAAGCTGTTACAAGGAGAAGATATCATAAATTTTTCATTAGGCCAGGCTATCTCTGGACTCAAAATAAGAGTGGGTTGAAAACCCACACCGGCTGTCATTGAAATGGATTTCCGTACGTTCCCCAACTCATTTGGCAACACCGCTTGCAAGCCTACTAGCCAACTATGCATAAACGTGTGAATCACAAGTCGAGACGTGATAAATAAGTTTTGTGGATAAACATCAACAAATCTGAGAAACGTAAACAAGGGAACACCCAACAGACATGTAGCTAGCCTAAGCCGCGCACGTTGTACAATAATTATTTTCACTCCTTTTGGCACTTTCTGATCTGGGCAATCGTATGTTCCTATTTGTCTAGTAATACTCCACCCACCATGCATAGCCTCACATAACATTTATTGTACTGTAAGATGCACTTTCCTATGTTTAACATGCAGGAAAATTACCGTACGCGAAATGTTATGATGGACTAAATGTCCATGCGCACGTATGAGACGTAACCATCTAATGAAACTGAATGGTAGACATTGATATTCTCACATTTTGTATCTTACAGGCCCAGCGAGGTATCGATAACATTCTTATTGACTCGCTCTGAATAATTCCTGTAATAATGATTGTTGTGGCATATCATTTTAAGAGGAGGTGATCACCTTATCCTCACAATGTTAATTTTAACATCTTTAGTTTGGACATTTTTCAAACAAAGTACTGTTCCCATCCCTATAAAATTTCGTACACGAACCGGTATATATACATACAACACGTTTACGGTATTTTATATGATATATACTAAAATACAGGTAAGTAAAATTAATACAATTTATAATCAAAAGTGAAATTTAATAGTCTTTTTTATGTGTAAATATTATCTTTAATATCTCTACGCCTTTTCTGATTAGAAACACATACTGAAGTGAATAACTTCCTAGTAGATTCTTTAGGTAATGGCAGACATTTTATTGTTCGGGGCTAAGCGGCTACAAATAGCTGAAAATATTCAAAATCTACACAATTTAATTTTACGCTATATTAAGCTTTATAACAGTACTTTTATTTTCTGCATGGCTCATTTTAAAGACTACTTTCACTACATTTTCCCACAACGTAGGTTTGGAGTTTTTACTCTATTTTCACTAGATTTTTAGTTTTATATCTATTAGACAATAGACATAAAACATTTTAAAGAAAGCAAAACGAGTGTTGCGGTGTCGTAGCATACCTTGCTTTAAAATCCAAAACTGTCGCCGTTTTCTCAGATAGCAGAAAAAAAACTTTGATTCCAATTTCTTGCCGAAATACATTTCTTAATATAAAAATTCCCTTTTTTCTGCAACTTTTCAATACATAAAGCTGAACGTTTTAGAAGAATTCCTCTTTTGGTATGTTTTATATTAATAGAACCGTTTAAAGAAACTTTTTATGTTTGCCTGATGTAAATGTTCATAAAAATGCTGCTAAAATCACGCTTTTTTTAAAAGAATTCTCGAAGAATCAAAACATTTCTTATTTTCATAAATCCTGTCTTAAATTAAGGTGAGAGCGTCAAAGAACATCTATTTAGAATGCAATTAGTTCCTGGTGGTAGTTTCTGAGAAAATAGTAAATGTAAATTTTATTGCAGTTGAATGACCATAGAATCCCTGCACGCATGGTCAACCACGGTCGTCGACTAGAAAGACCTGCACTCGGCTTCTCATGAGGCCACACGACATAAAACATAGGATATAATAATTTATATCAACAAATTCATGATTCTTCACTGTATTTAAGTATTGAATATTTAATTTTAATAGATTCTTCTGCTGCATATCGTGATGTGATATATATCACATTGTTTTTCACAGAGGTTGCAGACACATGTTTCGTCAGGATTGTGTTAGAAAATCTTTTCATATATCTTGTGGTGGAAGCCATGCACTGCTAGTCTTGTTATTGTGTGTCGCTGTCTTTGGTTTGGTCCGGTCCAGTCTCGATTGAACATACATCATAGGGTCGGTTGCAAAGGTTTCGGGCCTAATGTCTTTCTTCTTTTCCTCTCTTACTTTAATTTGTCTCTGCCAGTTATCGGTAGATAATAATAATAATATCGTATGGCCTCGGGTGCCGGATGCAAGCTTTCTTATTTGACACCCAGAGGGCAGCTTGCATGTCGAATTTTGTTATTCCTAGCAGCGCTATGAAAGTCAAGGAGGTTAGATATCCAAACTCCTTGACACTATAGCGCTTTCTAGTAGAGAAATGAGGAACTTTTATGTTGGCGGAAAATCCCCAGATTAATTTTGCCATTATGAACACGGCCTACTGAATTCATGGGTTCTTTGGCATGCCAACAACGTATGACTTGTGTGTCGTGATTTTTGTCGCCTTTCAAAAAATACTTACCATGGCCAGGAGCGAACCTGCAAGCTTTGGGTTAGTGACCGACACGATAACCACTCACCTACCGTGGCAAGCATCGGTAAATGGCAGCTGTAATAGTATCCTCATGTCCGTTAGTAGGAAGGTCTCCCGTGTCAACTCATACACTAGTCTTGATGTACTGTTTAAGGGTAGGCCGAGTGCCGCTTTCAGGTCCCTGGTCTTTACCGTTTCCAGAGATGCAAGGTCCTTTATTGTTAATTTTTCCCAAATTAACTCGAGGTCATACGTAAGCATTGGCATTGAATAGTTTCTAAGTTGAAAATTACCGTGGACAGTATAGGACTTCCGACTCGCCTTTAGTAGGTTCTGATAAAGATGTTCCTAACTGTTCAAAATGTAAATTTGTTGGAAAACTTATTTACTTTTTAGTAAATTTTATCCTCCAGGTTAGTGGTTCCCACGGACTCAGCAAGGGAACTCACCACAACCGCCTGTCCAGGCAGTGTCCTAGAGCTGAGAACACTTGGTCAGACTGGATACAACTGGGGAGGTGTGATCAGCACTTAGCCCAGGCGGCCTCACCTGCAAAGCGAACAGGGGCCTCATGAAGGATGGGAAGGGAACATTGGGAGGGATAGGCAAGGAAGAGGGAAGGAGGCGGCCGTGGCCTTGCGGAAGGGACCATCCCGGCATTTGCCCGGAGACGAAGTGGGAAACCACGAAAAACCACTTCCAGGATGGCTGAGGTGGGAATCGAACCCCCTCTACTCATTTGGACCACCCGAGGCTGAGTAGACCCCGTTCCAGTCCTCATACCACTTTTCAAATTTTGTGGCAGAGCCGGGAATCGAACCCAGGACATCCGGGGCGGCAGCTAACCATGCTGACCGCTACGCTACGGAGGCGACAGGAAAACTTATTTAAGTATTGAATATTCAATTTTAATAGATTAGTATAAAGACGGTACTTTTATACTGCGCTGCGACAGACTGACCTGAAACTGAAACGAATGTTTAATGATATGATCTGATTATGCCCAGGTCCAGCTAGACCCTCATTCCGCCATGAAGAAGGATGTATCCTACGTTGCTAGCTCGCAGAGCGGAGTGAAATGGCCTCAGTTTTTGGCGGGATCATTTGGTAAGTCTTTAATTATAATCCTCCTATCATCAACACCATCGTTGTTATCATATGTATTTATCATTGTGCAGGCCAACGTCATCTTTGAGAGTGATGATTGTTGGTGGAGCAGAATATCGAAGTCACCTGCCAGACGTATAACAATTAAACAAGTTCACAAATTAAAATGATTCAAACAAATGAGAAACCATTAACCCAATCTTAAGGTAACTTAAGAATTCCATAAACAGAAATCATGATTTAAACGCAGTCAAAATAAACGGATTAAAGAATGGTAACTAAAAGCTTCAGCTGCCCATAAAATAAAACTTCCTTAGGACAGGAAAGCCATGCTAACACCTGGGACATTTTGGTCATCAGACCCGTGTTGTTGAGTGTGTGTTCAATTTGTCTGATAACCTGTATTTGTGTTATGACTGTAGGAGGGTGAAGTTGTATTAGGAACAGGGATCATGCCTCGGGACATGAAACAAGGCATTTGCCTGGAGGGAGTGCGGATAAACCCTGGGGAAAACACTCAGGATAGCCACTGTCAGCACCTGGATTCAAACCTACATCTCCGGGCTTGTTTCAGCTGCCAGCGCGGTCGTGGTGCTTGATTTAACGAGCACGGCTATGCCACGAGACTCTCAACCATTTGAAACATGACTTACCCATACTAGAAAACAGATATGAGAACATTTATCACAACCACAACACAAGGTGGCTTATCGAATCTAACATTAGCAAAACAGAACACTCTCTTGTAGATCAACGCGAGGGAGGCTATAGTTCCTTCAAGTAAGTAATGAATGTTATAGGACACGTATCTAGAAGAAGAATCAAACCCCCATAGCCCACATAATTTGACACGAGATCTTAACAATAGACCAGTACAGTTTCGTTAAATCGCGGGTACAAGAAAAATAAAAAATAAAAAAATTGAGTACCGCTCCCAGTAAATATGGATCAGCCAGCGACTGACAACAATGCCCGCGTGCCTAAAGCTTATCCCTTTCAATCCCTGGCCACGCAATTGTGTGAGTACGTATTTTATTTTTATTTCTTAGTTGAGAACGCTTTTGGGCCCCCGATTGGCTTGCATCGATTATGTGGCTACTGGCTACATGGAACACCAATATGAAGCTCCTTTTGTATTCCATGAAGTTGTGAGATCTGTTTGCTTCGTATGAGGATTATACTGTGTAGGTGAAGTAACGTAGGATATTAATATGTAAGCATTTATTTTATATCCCGATTATTAATTTGCTGCTACAGTAATTACGAATCTCGTTACTAATATTTACCTCGAGGTCGGTGGTTGCAGGCAGCCATGTTGTCTATAGATTAGATTAGATTAGATTTTTATTTATCCATTTGATCAATTACATGTATACAATCCATTTTTGATATAGGACACGTCAGAAATTACATCTATAAAATAATAGAACTTACAGGTATATATTACTAATACTATAACTATTTATAACTTATTATAGTAACATATCTTAAGAGATACAATCTTATTGGAGAACTATTTACACCTTATTCTATTATCACGATGTGGAAACTTAATTCTATAAATACAACAACTTACAGCTAGGTATTACAATTAAAACAGAAAAGTAAAACATAATTATAGATTTCATCGCTCCTATACGCTAAGATATTCAACTACAGAGTAAAAACAATGGCACTGCAGATAAGCTTTCAACATTCTTTCAAAGGTTTCCATTTTTGGTAAAATTTTATATACTAGGGTAGTTTATTGTATAATTTAACTCCTGTGTAAAAGGTTCCTGTCTGATATATCTTGTGTGTGTGTGAAATATGAATGTTTTGATTTTGTCTTGTGTTATGCCTATGAACATCGTTGTTTGTTTTAAGAAAATCGACTTTATTCATTAATTTATTTTTAAAAAACATAATACTTTCAAAGATATCAATGCAGGGCAGTGGGAGGATGTTCAAATCTTTAAACAGAGGTCTACATTTGCCATAATTCTAATTGCCCTCTTTTGTATCCTAAACGTGCTTAGTACATCTGGTGATATACCCCGAAATACGACCCCATATCTTAAGTATGAATGGAAATAAGCAAAATATATATTTCTTAATGTGTGAATGCTAGTGCAAGTTTTCAAAATACGTAACGCAAAGCACATCGAGTTCAGTTCAGTATTCAGATATTGTATATGTTTATTCCATTTCAAGTCATGTTGTATCCATAGTCCTAAAAACTTTGTTTCTGATTTATTTTCTAGTTGATGACCATTTAAAGTTATATTGGGCGTCGCAGAATTCCTATTCTGTATAGTGTGGAAATTTAGCGATACTGTTTTTCTTATAGTTTATTATGAGGCGATTATCTTGTGACCATTTCGTTAACTCTTCTGTAACGGAGTCAGCAGACTGCTGTAAGGCCTGTTTAGTTTCACCTTTTATTACGAGTGTTGTATCGTCCACAAGCAAAATTTCCTTATGAGATTCAACGTTCATTGATATATAGAAGAAATAGTAGTGGGCCCAAAACCGATCTCTGGGGTACCCCAAAATTAATAATACCCTCATTGGACAATGTTTCATTAAGTAATCTGGTTCCATCATCCTTGTGTCTCAAGCTTACTATTTGTGTACGCCTTGGTAAGTAAGACTCGAGCCATTTATTAGCTAGACCTCTAATACCATATTGATTTAGTTTTGTAAGGAGGATTTTATGGTCAACAACATCAAATGCTTTCTATAAATCAAGGAATAGGCGAGTTCCTTATTGTCAATTTATTTCAGAATACTATTACTACATTCATAAATGAAAAGCAAAAGATCTCACAGCTTCATGGAATGCGAAAGGGGGCTTCATATTGGAGTTCCAAGTAGCCAGTAGCCAGATAATCAACGCAGGCCAGTCTGAAGCCCAAAAGCGATCTCAACTGAGAAATGAAAAATTAAATGATTACCCACACAATTGTGTGGCCAGATGAAAATAAATTGCTTGGGATTGAAAGGGATAATAAGTTGCCAAGGATTGAAACCGGGAGAAACTATAAGACGTGATCGAAAAGTTTCTGTTTGACAGCCGTACAGACCAGAATCGGTATACTCATCGCACCGACGCACCAGGTGTGGTGTCACACCGTGTCCAGTTGTGCGAAGAAGTCCGTAACCGCCTGCTGCACATACTCGACCGACAGGAATCGTCAACACTTTAAGGCCTATTTTAAGGAACCAAAGGTGGGATAATCGCATGGGAAGAGTCAGGCCTGTAGGGCAATTGCTCGAGTGTCTCCCACTTGCGTTGGCGTACCTTCTGCGTTGTGACCTTTGCGGAATGGTGAAGTGCATTATCATGAAGCAACAGCGGCTTCTGTGGCGTAGTAGGTAGCATGCTGAACTGCTGTGCCCAAGATATAGGGTACAAACCCAGCCGAAGTCGTCAGATTTTTTAACAGCGTAAAAATCCTTTTGTAAACCTTCCTTCGGAGGGGAAGTAAAGCCGGCGGTCCCATGTCATAGATTTATGGCACGTAAAAGATCCTTCCACTAACTAAACTTGTGTGAAGCTAAATTTCTAGGTTAGATTTCGTTGAAACGCCCTATCATAGATCACCACTAGGTGTCAGTGACATCTGGTAGCGAAAGTTGGAACTACTTGAAATTGAACGGAACTTGTAGCTCAACCTATGGGTGCCCGCTTGACGCAGCTACAGATTCTGGCGAGCCGAACATGTCCTCGGACACTCCAGGCACTAAAATCCATACGCTACATAAATAAATAAGCACCCCTTGTCACAGTTTTCCCAGACGTTTCGCCTTAATTGCACTCCGTAATTTCTCCAGTGTTGCGCAGTACCGATCCCCAGTGATGGATACACCAGGTTCCTTGAACTCAATAAGCAATAGGCTCCGGAAACCAAATGACTGGGTGAGCCATCACCTTTCCAGCAGTTGGTTGGCTCTTGAACTTCTTGGGACGAGGGGAAGATGGATGACGCTTTCGATTCCGTTTCCCAGTGGTGGCACCAGCTTTCGTCGCCTGCAAATGTGCGCCCGAGGAACGAGTTGCCTTCAACATGGAAACGCATACAAACAGCCGTCCATGTGTGCTTTTGAAGCGGCATTCATCGCCCGGGGTATCCACTGGTTGCAGACCTTGCGGTAGCAACGCCCTCAAACGGAAACGGTTTGATCACGACTTATATTGAATATCTTTTATAATCATTTTCCGTGTTAACGTTACAAATCTACTACTTGTTATTCCCACTTTACAACACAACTTACTTTGTATGAGGTGCTGTATCCTCTTCAGGGACATGTTTTGAACAACAGGTGTCCTTCTTCAGCCTAGCTCAGTAAAGTCTCAGTCTATAATATTCACCATACTGGTGAAATTCAAACACGTTATAAAATGAAGATGAAATTACACTGGGATGACGGATGATAATATTTCTTTTAAACGAGTTAGTCGCCTCCGTAGCTTCCGCCCCGGACGTCCTGGGTTCGATTCCCGGCTCTGCCACGAAATTTGAAAAGTGGTATGAGGACTGGAACGGGGTCTACTCAGCCTCGGGTGGTCTAAATGAGTAGAGGGGGTTCGATTCCCACCTCAGCCATCCTCGAAGTGGTTTTCCGTGGTTTCCCACTTCGTCTTCGGGCAAATGCCGGGATGGTACTGTACCCGATATCCTGATAGTAGCTCAATCAGCCTGCTTGCATGAATCCTGCGTCATCCGTGCCTACGTCATGAATATCCACGTCATAACTATGACATCCATAACTTTACTCACATTTGCCAATACAGCCATCGTGGTCTCAATATAATTCAATTTCCGGGGGCAGTACCTCCTGTAAGGCCACGGCTGCCTCCTTCCCTCTTCCTTGCCTCTCTATCCCAATCTTCCCCTCCCTTCCCAACCCTCATGAGGCCCCTGTTCGCTTTGCAGGTGAGGCCGCCTGGGCGAAGTGCTGATCACACCTCCCCAGTTGTATCCACCCCGACCAGATGTTCCAAGCTCCAGGACACTGCCCGTAGCGGCGGTAGTGGTGAGTTCCCTCGCTGAGTCCGTGGGAAACACCAACCTAGAGGGTAAATCGACTAAATAAAAACTAAAATTAAACGAGTTAAAAAGTTGAAAAATTAGGCGAACAACTCGGAGCTCTCCTCGCTCACAACAACATCCTATCGTCAAACTGAGAGCTGCTCCGAACAATTAGACTAACAGAATTTTTAAACACGTTAATAAACATAAAAAATGAAGATGATATGACAGTGGGATGATGGATGATAATATTTTTTTAAAACGAGCTAAAAAGTTCAACAAATATGTTGGTCTAATTGTTCGATGATGCTCTCAATTTGACGATAGGATGTTGTTGTGAGCGAGGAGAGGTTCGAGTTGTTCGCCTAATTTTTGAACTTTTTAACTCGTTTAAAAAGAATATTATCATCCGTCATCCCAGTGTCATTTCATCTTCATTTTTTATGTTTTTTAACGTGTTTGAATTTCACCAGTATGGTGAATATTTTAGATTGAGACCTTACTGAACTTGGCTGAAGAAGGACACCTGATGGTCCGAAACATGTCCCTGAAGAGGATATAGAGCCTCATAAAAGTACGTTGTGTTGTAAAGTGGGAATAACAAGTAATAGACGACTTATATTAGAAATCACCTTTCAGAATAGAAATAACATCTCACACTCTTTTATTTGGGATGAGAATTTTGGATACTCCCTGGACTTGAATACATCACATTCCAGATTCGTGTTCGAATGACGACCATTTTGAACTGAATTATGTTTGTTTATGCTTTCAGCCGCTGGCGGTGCACTGTGCAGCGGGGCCATCATGGGCTGGACTTTAATGCAGGACAACTACAATTACACCTCCAACAGGTATGAATTACACATATTCGAAATTTTATAGAGGGTACGTCAACCTTTTATGCCATATTTTTTGATGCTTTGGACACATTCCCACTTCGAGGACGTGGAGCTTCGAAGATTGATATTATGCAGGGTCTTTCACACAAAGTGCGGCCGGCAGCGAGAGGCGCGTAGAGGCAGCTCGCTGAGCGTAGGGTCGAGAGTCCGAAGCATCAATCCAACAACACTTCCTTCCTTATCTTAATAATGACATATGCTGTGACAGCAGCGCGCTGCGATATGCTCGTCTGACCTTTATAGCTGCACGTTCTACCTAGAGCGCTGGGCCGGCCGCACTTTGAGTGAAAGGTATAATATACCCAAAATCCGGAGTAGCAAATGCCTTAAAGAACGGTTTGACTGTTTAATGTAAATCACCTATGAAATAAGTTAATCGTTAGCCTGTCCGTATGCAGTGTACTTATCCGTCTCTCGGCCATATGTGTGGGTTTCCCTTATACATTTTATCGGCTGGAGCTATTTCAATGAAATTGGGAAAATACTTGTTACCACCCTATCCAACTCTGACAATGCCGGTATCATTCGAAGGTTGATAAGTGTTACCAATCTAAAATGGCGGCCACGCAAATCATTTGACCAGCACTGAATACCTTATAAACTATTGGAAAAATAAACCTAAAATTTCGCCTGGTGATAGAAGACTATAGTAACAGGCCTGATAAGAAAAAAACATGGCGGCCATTTGAAATTCAAAAATTTGAATAGTATTTTCTAGTGATCTATTCGTCCGGGGGTAATGAAACTTCATATGGTAAATTATTCAACACGAAATATATATTGACGCATAAAGTAATTCAAATGTTTTCAAAAATTCAATATGTCAGTTGTGCAAAATTTTAAATATATGAAGTTTTGCCCATATCCTACAGTATTTAAGAGATCAATGTGAAGATTTGTTTAATGAACCAGCAGTATAATATTTAACTTTCGGTGTATACAGTACATCTGTAGCTTACATTTAATAAATTATGTAGGTTACTAGCTATTCGTACCCGTCGTTGGCAGGTGTGTGTTTTAAGGGTAACAAAAACAGCATTTGGGAGACTGGTGACAGGGGTTAACGTAGTTATGGCTTGACTGTAGGATCCTGTTTGGTCAACACCCGTGCTATTTTTCAATTTGCAAGGTCACTTGGGGTGGCAATAATGAACATTAAACAGCTGATAAGAGAAATAAATTATCAACCAGCACACAAATTCCTAAAAATACGGTTTTAGACATATTTGTCAGCTTTTGGCCTTTTTAGCCAAGCAGCCAGCTCCAATTCAATTTATTTTAATTGTATTATGTATCATGGTATTCTGATAATGTTATAATGTTATTGGTTTTACGTCCCTTTTAACTACTGAGGGTTTTAGAGACGCCAGGCTGCCAGACGTTTGCTCCGAAGGTGATCTTTAACGTGCCAGTAAATCTACTGACATGGCTCTCTCGCATTTTTTTACTCTCAAATGTCAACTGACAGCGCCATGATTCGATCCTGTAACCTTGAGCACAGCAGGCGAGAATGTTACTGCTGCGCAACGCAGCCGGTCTTCGTATGACGAGGAAAGATGATTGTAATGTATAGCTCATATGCGAAATGTATCATCCTTCCTTCATTAGGCCTATCCACTGCTAGTTTGATCACTGAATACATTGCATTTTGTTGATATATCATGTAGCCTATTTGAATTAATTTTTATCTAGGTAATTTGTGATGGTCGAAATATTATTCCATGATAGTCCGCTCCTTGATCCTATTGTGGCCTTAGTCCCAAGGCAAAAAGGGCACAATATATATACACACGCCAAAATACACGGGTCTGATTATAACGATATCCAAGCTCTTCAAATGAAACTACAACAAAAATAATTACGAGCCTTACAGTAGTCGCATATGATGTGTAACATGTGACATGTTATCCTACTATGTGTCTGCCGGGAGCGCAAATCCCTTGTTAACAGTGAACTCTGTTGGTCATTGAAATAACTACTTGAAAGACTCCTGTGCCAAATCCTTTCAGCAAATATGATATAATGAACATTTTCACACCAAAGAACGACAACTTGAAAATGATTTATTGTAGGAATATCTTTAATGGGGCCTCCAAACCTTGAAATAAACCGTATGCGATATAAATTCCACATCCTACTATGTGTCTGCCTGGAGGCAAATCCCTTGTTAACAGTGAACTCTGTTGATCATTGAAATAACTATTTGAAAAACTCCTGTGCCAATCCTTTCAGCAAATATGATATAATTAATATTTTCACACCAAAGAACGACAACTTGAAGATGATTTACTGTAGGAATATCTTTAATGGGGCCTCCAAACCTTGAATAAAACGTATGCGATATACATTTCACATAGTGCTGTATTTTGGCCGGCAGTACCTCGAATGCTTACATTAAATAAGAATACAGCAAATGTGTGAAGATTTAATAAATCATAATTGTTTTCAGCAAATATGATACAATGAATATTTTCACACCAAAGAATGACAATTTGACGATGATTTATTGTAGGAATATCTTTAATGGGGCCTCCAAACCTTGAAGTAAACCGTATGCGATAAACATTCCACATAGTTACATGACCGACAGTACGTCGTTGTACTAATCTCCGCCACCGCGCGTGCTCATTGTTTCCGTCCCATTTCCGCCCCTTTCCCAAAATCACCCCCACAAAAAATATACAGCAACCTAGTGGAAAGATGTTACACATCAAAAAGAAACGAAATAAACACTTTGGGGGATACCAGTAGACTCTTATAGGTTAATTGGATGGGATGAGATTGCCTCTGGAGGTTGGAGGGTCAGATGTCTTATTACGGTCAACCGGGTTACATGGTGAGGTCAGGAACCAAAGACAATTTGACTTCTTTGCATTAACGATTGCTAAGCTATGGAGGCAGATGATAAACAAAATATAATAATATTACGGGAGTCAAAACTAAAGCGGCTGGCTGCTTGGTTCTGCAGTAACGTTCTCGCTCGTTGTGTCTAAAGGTACGATTTGGATCCTCGCCGCCAAGGCGGCGCGCTGCCGCTGCAATGGCGGCGAGCTGCCATGGCGGCGCTGCCGGGGAAGTTGTGGTGTTTTCGTTCCTGGCTGCCTGGGCAGCGCGGCAGAGGTTCAGTAGGCTGTTTACATTGAGGTGATTTAATAGAGGTACGATCATCATGTGTAGTGCCGCTTCCAAAACGGGAATTAAAAGATTATTGGAGGAAGAGGAAGACGATTACAAATAAATTCTAGCCCTATTGGTGCGAAAAAGAAAAAGGAAAGCCACGAAAGAGATCTACAAAACCCGAGAGAACGAGGGGTGCTTTAAAATATAGATCGAAATATTGCATCATACAAAACTGGGTACCTATTTGGATACAAACTCAACGAGTTTTTGGTCATCTGCCGCTAAAGACGACATTGTTGATACAAAGCACTCGGCTGGGAAATGTATGCAACAGGATATCAATTATAATAGAAGTAAGTTAATAGACGCAAGATAAAGCATGACAACAACAATCTACTGCAGCACACCTAGAGGTATGGCGGTCAAGTATGAAAATATTGGCTCCCAAGCATTGTAAAGTTTTTATTTTTATTTAGGCCTAACCGGGTCACTCCAACCCATACGTAATTTAGCCTAATGACATATTTCCGTTACATAAAATTGGCCTAAAATTAAATTAAATGCAATTTAAAAGTTCTTTAGATGCCGTATTATTTGAATAATTAACTTTTCCGGCCTTAAAAATGGCAAAAGACGCAATTATTTTCCAATAATTGGTACGGGAAAATTAGCGACAAGTCGAGACATCTAGCGGACTTCTATCAAACGCCATTTTGTATAGCAGTTTTATACTCCATTTCCGGGCTTTGTATAATTTCGTTGCCAACAGGCGGCGCCGCAGAGCCGCCTGGCCGGTCCTGGCGCGGCTGGGAGGCCACGCTGCCCATGCGGCGCTGCACAGGCAACGCTGCATGGGCAGCGTCGGCGGAGTTCGAAATGTATGCCATCTAAACACACGTGGAGCGGCAGCGCGCCGCCTTGGCGGTGAGGATCCAAATCGTACCCTAATAAGGTTGCAGAATCGAATCCGGGCGCATCCAGCTGGATTAGATTAGATTAGATTTTGTATTTATACATTTGACCAATTACTATACAATACATTTTCAATATAGGACACGTCAGAAATTACATCTATAAAATAAAAGAACTTACAGGTATATATCACAAATACAATAACTATAACAATAACTATAACAACAACATATTATAATAATAAATCTTATGAGATACGATCTTTTTGGACAACTATTTACACCTTACTATATTATCACAATATGAAAAATTAATTCTATAAATACAACAACTTTCAGCTAGGTATTACAATTAAAATAGAAAAGTAGGCTAAAATATAATTATAGATTTCATCGCTCCTATACGCAAATATATTCAACTACAGAGTAAAGACACTGGCACTGCAGATAATCTTTCAACATTCTTTCAAAGGTTTTTAATTTTGGGGCCAATTTTATATACTAGGGTAGTTGATTGAATAATTCAACTTCTGTGTGAAAAGTTCCGTTTTGATGCAGCATATGCTTGTGTGTGTGTGTGTGTGTGTGTGAAATATTAATGTTTTGAATTGCCATGTGTTGTGCCTATGAGCATCATTGTTTGTTAAAAAAAAACGTCTTTATTCATTAAATTATTTTTAAAAAACATAATACTGTCAAAGATATGAATGCAGGGCAGTGGGAGGATGTTTAAATATTTAAACAGAGGTCTACAAGATTCTATAGTGTTTACATTTGTCATAATTCTAATCGCCCTCTTTTGTATCCTGAACGTACCTGGTACATCTCGTGGGTGACATACCCCAAAATATTACCCCATATCTTAAGTATGAATGGAAATAAGCAAAATATGTATTTCTTAATGTGTGCATGCTTGTGCAAGTTTTCAAAACATGTAACGCAAAGCACACCGAGTTCAGTTTAGTATTCGGATATTGTATATGTTTATTCCATTAATAAGTCATGTTGTACGGTATCCATAGACCTAAAAACATTGTTTCTGATTTATTTTCTAATTGATGACCATTTAATGTTATATTGGGAGTCGCAGAATTAAGCATTTGAGGGTGCGCAAATGCGAGAGAACCGTGTCAGTAGATTTACTGGCACGTTAAGGATCCCCTACGGGGTAACTTTCTGGCATCCTGGCGTCTCTAAAAGCCGCAGTAGTAAAAAGGGACGTAAAACCAACAACATTATTATTATTATTAATATTATTATTATTCTAAGCTAAAGCTATTCATGTTCATAAAAGCTACCCTGAAGTTCTATATTTTCGTAGTCTTTATAACACCGAATTAAAAATAAAGACTCAATTATACCCTTTGACAGAACTGCTGAGGAACAGGCCTCCAACGAGGACTCTTTTCTGGTCGCGTCACTGCTGACGCTTGGGGCTCTACAAGGGGCACTTCCGGCAGGCTTACTAGCTGACATCCTGGGCCGGAAGCTACTGCTATTATTGATGGCAGGAATATTCTGGATCGGGGGCGTCTTGCCCATATCCGCCCCGCATGTGGTATGTACTCCACAACCTGCTTTCTCACAATTCATCCTAATTCATTCCATGGCTAATCTACTATATACAGGGTGTCATTTATGTACTTGAGTACCCTTAAGGGGCGTGTTGGGGATGGGTATAGGATCAATTTGAGATAGGGAACCTAACCCCAAAAAACAGGTTTGTTTCAGACCCTCCACCCCTGTAAAGTAGTGAAGCGTGCCATGTGTTACTCTGAGGTCAGACACTCTTTCGCTGTAAACGGTCTTGGCGCGACTACCGCTCAACGCTCATCGCAGCCGAGAGGATAGCGGCGAGGTGCAGTGCCCCTGTGGCCCCGGGTTCATTTCTCCTGGGGTGCCATTTCTTCATATTTTTCATTTTCTTTTTCTTTATTTTTTAGAGGGAAAAGGAGGGGGCGTAGTCACAGTGCGTGTTTATTCTGTGCTGATTTTTATAAAGTATCGTTGATTCTGTAAATTAATTGCCTTTTGATTATTAGTTTCAACGAGTTACGTGTGTTTCTGTAGTAGTTAAAGACGACGGAACTATCAATTGGCAAGAGGAATGCAGCTCTCGGCACAGATATTAAGCAGGTCACTTCAGGAATACTGCGTAGGGGAGCTGGATTTCTAATATAGGCCTAACAACCTTGATGCTACTGCAACCCGGACAGAATATTGCTAGGTCAGGACTGTCTCACTCTTACGTAGATTAGGTGCCCTTATTCATGCTGTGATTGATGACAACACGTTCAATGTTAACTGTGGTGGTGACAACAAGCTCACTTCAGTCTTATCACTTATCACTGTTATGGTCATGATATTTGTCGATATACTCGCGTTACATAATAATCCATATTTAAACACACTTCCTTCACATCCCTCATTTTCATGAAGCAGTGAATCTTCCCCAGCGGCTAACATATAGTAGAACTTGGATTGGTTTGGTGACCACGGGACTCCAGCTGAGCATGGCATTACTTCCACTTGTGCTGGGCTACTCTCTGTCATCTTTCATTTCAACCTCTCATCGCGCAGTTAATCTGCTACCCTCCCCTCGTTCACGCTGATCTGATTAGTTTGGCTTCATATACAGTAAGACAGTGCCTGGGTCTGTCAGGACCTCTTGTTGGTGTTCTATTTATAAAAATGCCAACTACAAATACCACAATTACGAAGGCGTCCCTTATACGAATGAACTGTTTTTGGTTTCTGAATACGAAGAATTACGTTCCAGGTGTAGTTACATTCAACCACAGAACGATTTGCTCTACTCTCTGTAGAACTTTTACCATCTTGAACTTGAAATTTTCCACAACATGACCTAATCACGTTGTTCCACTCACACACAAGACCTACGGAATATTTGAGTGGCTATCCGACAGAGCGCAACGTTCATTCGCACTCGCACTATACTCTATACTCTATACGCATGCACACAGGAACCACATAGCCTGCCCCACTGCAACATGCAAGCGCTGTCTGGCTGGTATTTTGTTTCATTATTCGTTCTTAAAAGTTGTGTGTGCTGTCATCACGATAGAACCAAAAGACATGCGAAAATCAAATGTCATATGGAAAGAAGTGCTATAGGATTGTTGAAATGATGCTGTTGAACAGCACGGGTCTTATACTATGTCACGGGTAACGCACATATGCCAATTGAATTTCACATCAGCAATCTATTTCTTCGATCTGTTAAAGGCTAATTGTCACGTTAGGTTTGTAGTTTTGACGTCATTCGTAATGTATTCTATCCAAAGAGTTTAGAAAACTATGGTTACCCACCTGATTGCCACATTCGTTTCAGAACATTAATGTCATGGGGGCCTGTGTTATTCATGCTCTTTGGGTAGCTTACCCAAGACCATCTACAATACTCAGACCTTAATGCAGGTCTGAGGATTGTACTGCTCGGGTCTAAGCTTCGTGGACTTGAGAGGAATGTGCATCGCAGACTATGAGCAGTGGTGGTGACGAGTGATGAGGTTTCTCGGTCCTTGCGTAGTGAAAATCCACAGCCTGCTTCCAGTCTCCGACCGGGTCAGGAATGGAATGAATGGAGCCCTATCTAGCGGCGAGGATATGAACTGTGCCGGCTGCCGAGGCCTGACGCACTACTCTGGGGCAATGATTAAATGAATGACTGATGAAATGAAATAATAGGGGAGAGAATTGCTGGAATGAAATTTTGACAGGGAAAACCGGAGTACCCGGAGAAAAACCCGTCTGCCTCCGTTTTGTCCAGCACAGATCTCACATGGAGTGACCAGGATTTGAACCACGGGCCCAGCGGTGAGAGGCCGGCGTGCTGCCGCCTAAGCCATGGAGGCTTTTCCTTGCGTAGTAACAGAAGCAAATACATTGGTCGGTGACTCAGTCACTCATTCCCAACGCCACACTGGTTTCAGAAAAGACTCATGTTAGCAGTATTGGAATGGACGAGAATGTCAGGTAACACGGCTGGCTGTCGACAGGCTTCTAAATTCATGCCTGCTCCTACCCTGCCTCTGCCCTTCATCCCGCAAGTTCACAGAGCTTGGAACCGAGCAGTAGTTGGTCTTGGCCATTGAACTATAGATACTACTGGAACAATTCCTCCCATGGTAACCCTCGCTGAAAACTGCTTCCTGGTCATCGCCTTCCTGACGTGCACTATCAGGCGTAACTAGTCGCATCAAAAACCGTCATACCATTGAACTCTAGGTTGCAAGTCAGCTGATACGTCGTGATTCTCATGAAAGGAGTTGAGCTTGCAAACTCTATGATGATAGCCATGCACGGCCATGGAGTTGACGAAGTACCTCTTTTAGTTGTATCTCGCCGTACGTATACGTCACACTCGCCTCCTTGACGTGCACTACCAGACGTAACTAGTCGCACCAAAAACCGCTCTTCTCTCCCATACAGTCGGCATTCCAGTAGTATCTATAGTTCAATGGTCTTGGCTTACACTGTAACCGTGGATTTTAATTCTGTACGCTTCACTAGCGCCAAGAATGTCTCTAGTAGTAGAAATAGTATTCCAAACTCCTTGTAAATCCTTGTAAGCTTGCGTTAACAACGTAATTCGTCGAAATTTTGTATTATGTTTAAATAGGGCTAGATAAATGGAAGGTAATGTTGCTCATAATTGAGGACTGCCTGAACTTTCTATTCCTATTTATTCGTAAAATAGTCACTTTCGGTCTAAATGCAACTGGTACTGTTGAATCCTCTCGTGACTTTAGGAGAACATGGTAGTGTAGTGACCAAGCAGCTTGTCTCTCACCAAGGCAGACCGGGGTCGATTCTCGGTCATTGCAAGTGAGATTTTCGAAGTGAAATATCACGTCCTGTGGATCACATATCATGTAAAAAAGATACAGTCAGTCTGAGAGACTAGACTTTATATCATTTCAAATGACGCATGCTACAAGCTACAAATGCTACACATGTTTGAAAGGCTCAGGAGGGCTTCTAACTTAGGCTTCCCGCGCGGGGAACGGAGAGTGGGAGGTGCACTCTGCTGCATGACGTCACGCACTCGCCGTCTCCGTATCGCATAACGCTAGACCCCAGGAGTAAACTCAGACTCGGTGCATATGCACTGAACAACATGATGACGCCACACACGCCGTACCCGTAACGCATAACGGTAGACCAAAGCATAACGATGAAGTCGACAAGATCATTTGAAATTATAAAATGGAGGTCCCGCGGCTCATGATCACAAGATCAACGGTCACGCAAAACTACAAGCTTCCTTCCTTCTCTCGTAACTGCGGCTAGGTATGCTTGTCTGTCACCCCGGAGGTTCAAGCTTGATTCCCGGCCTTGCCAAGACATTTAATTCTGTTCGGAGGACTGAAACGGGGTACACTCAGCCTCGTGAGTCAAACTGAGGTGGATTCGATTCCAACCAACTAAGCCCCATGTATTTGGGTGTGTATTAGATTTGTCTGATACCCAGTAGTGTGTGTATCTGGATTTATTTAGGTAAGTTATTACGTAGTAGCCCCGGGACTCAAAATAAGGTTCCATCCCAGAATTTTCATGGATGAAGTGAGCAAAAACCCGGCGAAAAGCACACTCAGGTTTGCCGCTGTAAGCGCTGGGATCCGAACCAGCGATCTGAAGACTTGCTATAGCCTCCACTCCAGTCGTGATGCGCGAATTAAAGAACACGGCAAAGTTATGGATTCATTAACATGTGAAATGTGCTAAATCTGTTGTTTGTTAGTTAGTTATTGAGGTTTTAAGGGGCGGAACAGCGAAGTCATCTGCCCCTCTTAACACAGATTGGTTGGTTGGTTCCTCAGTTTAGGGGCTGCGACAACGCGGTCATGTAGCCCCGTGTACTTTGGGTTTGTGTAGAATCTGTCTGATAATCGGTGTTAATTGTGATGGCTGTATTAGTGTGTGTATCTGTTTTTTAATTCAAGTAAGGACTGCAACTTTGAATTTTTCAAATAGTTCCTACTTTTGCCGCCAAACGCCACCATCAACGACTACTAGACCTAGTTCAGAACTTAGCTACTAGACGCCACCGTAGTCGGCTCTTGGCAACGAACGTAGGATCCTAAGAGCTTTGTTTACATTCTTAACCTATACAATTTAGCTTCATACAGGTGTAATTAGTGGAAGGTTCTTTAACATGCCATAAATCTATACAAATTTAGAATGGAATAAAAAATTTAGAGGTGCTTACCTAAATATGAAAAGACCGAAACTAAATGTGTTGGATAGCAATAAACTCTACAAAATAAAACTTATGAAGTAGAATATTTATTGAGGTCTGTGGGATTCTGCGTTATAACGAAATGGGAGGCAGCCTATGCAGACACTGCTGTGCGAACCAAATCTCCCATCAAGATGAATTTATGTTTAATGTTCTTGTCGATATAGTTAAAACATTTTAAGTGCCTCGTAAAGCAGAGCTAAGATTGAGTTGCGGCGTTCCTGGCATGGCGAGAGCAAGCCAAGCTATTTCAATAACGGCCCGGCATTTCAGATTAGCCATGCAAGTAGTCGTAGCTACTACGTGATCCAATTGAAGTCCACGTTCCTCTCTTCCAGATAGGCCTTTATTGCGGTGCCTCTTTTTCATGGGAACATGATGTGGGAGCATATCCGTCTAAAGTCTGTTCGCCGAGTCGAGATAGTGGTGTCTTCCTGATTGCGACCATTCCGGATTGCGTTCACCTCATTAGTAGTCCAGATTGCGGTCACTTTCATTTTAGGGAAGAGCTATAAACATTCCAGCGTCCAGATTGCGGTCACTTTTCTTGGGAGATCGGTCCGGTTGTAACTCCCCTGGGGATTTCCTCACCTTTCACTTCCACCCCTCTTGCCATTGTTGAGGTAGGGGAAAGTGGGGCATAAGCGGGTAGTCGGGTTCAAACCGGGTACCCCAATTCTGGCTCAGTTATTGCTTTTAACTGGCGGCCGACAGACAAACATAATTACCAAGGCCAAGGTGAAGCTGCGGGGAGCTCGCCATTCCACTGTGGAGATTTGTTCAGATGTGAAAAATGATTTTGTATTTTTGTGATTTCTTATTTCAACTTTCTGTTAAATTGCATCGATTACTACCGAAGTACTGCAGCAGTAAGAGTGAAGGCAAGTGCATTCTCTGCGGCTTATTTCTTTAGGCTTATGATGGTATGGGTTTATTGAAGATTAAAATCGATTTTGTTTGGCTAGTCCATGTTTTTCCTTACAACTACCAGTGGGGTAAAACCGGGTATGACGCGTGGGGCAGGACCGGGTGGTGCCCGACTTTACCCATCTATTCAGCACTCCACAATAATAGCTAATAAATCGATTTTTAGAAAAGAGAGAGAGTGTGTGTGAGAGAGAGAGGGAGATAAGTGTTATTATTTGATATACAACTTAACAATGTATAGACCTAGATTTTTAAGTTTTTAATTTTTACAAAAAATGTTGTGTTGATATTTCATTTTCTGCAGTGACTATCATTCTAATTCAAAAGACAAATATGCTTGGATACCATGCACAGGATGCCGGGGATGAGCACACGAAGATTGTTGTGGTTTGGATGAGGAGGACGATGACATTTTTTTGTGATTTGTGCAAAATAAAATGATATTTTTACATAAGGGAACAAATAAAGTACAATTTATTACCATAATCAATAATTTTGTTCACAACTATATTATAATATGTACGCTATTTAGTTGATAAATAGGACTAGTTATCTCCGTTTACCATTATAAGGTAGACAATAAAGAAAAGAATGTGTTTTCTAATTTTCCATATACTCAACATGTGTACCCGGTTGTACCCCACCAGTGAGGTAAAACCGGGTGAATTGACTTTTTTTTTGTAATTTTTATAATAATAAACAGATCGACTATCTCGTTTATTGATGATGGATATATTATGTAATAAAACCATTCAAAGATCATGTATGCAGGTTTTAATAGTTATCTGAAAATAAACATAGCTTCAGAAAGCCGTCGAAGTCTAGCTACCCGGTTTTACCCCACTTTCCCCTACATGGCATATGTCAGTTCTCTTTGGAATGTTAATAAACCTAAAACTTCAAATGTTTGATTTTGTGTGTAGGAGGGGGCGGGGACAAAAATTGATTACAAAGGGGATTTAGAATCAAACGCAGAACAAATTACTTTAACGAGACGAATTTTTCGAGGTAATAAAAGAAAGTTTTCCACTATATACAGTAGGCTACCTATTATAAAAATAGATATCTCGCGTCTCAAATGGGAGGGGATGGGCAGAAATTAAAAATTATACCCTGTAAGTATAAAAATTCCCGTTAAAACAATTTTGTTTAAAGTGAAGGTCGTCGATTCCGATCCTGAAACGTTTCTATTCTTAAGACTGAAAATGTTATAATCATTGCTTTACGAGGTGCTGTCAGATTGGGAGGGGACGGTCACGTAAAACTACAATCTTCCTTCCTTCCTTTATTTCGACATTATTAAGTAGTAGCCTAATATCTAAGTGCAATTCTTATCACTAAGAAGTTCTCATGATATATGATATGTGGTCCGTTCTAGAATAGCCACTGTCAACCATTGTGTTATAACTGCGGTTGACACTGGCTACACATCGCTCAAACAACCAGCTAAGTTCACAATCCACTCTAACCTAACTATTTAATAACAATCAAAGATATCACACTAATCAATGAAGTTATAGTTATTGTTGTTTTAAGGGACGGAACTACGAGGTCATCTGCCCCTAATCAAGGAAACTTAAAGGTCAATCACCACTAACAAATACAGTATTGTAACCTTTATGCATCTGTGATTGCATAAATTCTACATATTTATTTCAACAAGATTTTATTCATGTTTCAAAGCTGGTGTGAGAAAAGACGTTGCCTGTGGACCAGAGCACAACAAAGGGAGGCCCGTACGTGCCTTGCTGTAACTTTCACCTAGCACGGACAATGACAATAGGAAGAGAAAGCCAACATCTGGTAGCCACATGCGCTCAGACAACGCGAAACGGTATTTCAACCAAGCGGGTAAATACGAGAATTTCAACGATCACTCACTAGATAAACCCCGCCCATTTGAGAGAAATTGGAGCAGTAATTAAAATACAGAAACAGGAATTACACCATCGTACAGGGGACAATCCCAGCCTCTCAGAAGTATCGTCAAAATTTAAATTGGATCATTCTGTGATTTTTGCCAGAATTAAAATGAAATCAGGGGGTGGATTTGAAACTACCAATAGCAGTGAGGGACGCGAGACGCGACCAAATCCCGCCGAAGTTAAGGAACAATGAAGGGAATTACGGAGCTCATTATATAAGGATCCAACGATCGGATTTTGGATGAAAAGAAGCCATTGAGACATTAGAAATGAGGACGTTCAAAGGAGCTAATTTGCATATTCATGCGAGTGTTATTATGGAAATAAATTCTAAAAGCTCCCCACTCCAAGTACTTCTACGAGAAATCATATAAATAATAGCTGGAGACGCAGCGAAAACAGTTCGTATCCGGGCGCTGCATGAGGCGTAAGCCCAAGCCCGTAGCACTAAGAAAAGTGACAATTTTACAAGTTTTATAAGTTCGTATCCGGGCGCTGCATGAGGCGTAAGCCCGCGCTTGTGGCAATAAGAAATATTAGCAATTTTTACAAGTTTTATTAATTCGTATCCGGGCGCTGCATGAGGCGTAAGCCCAAGCCTGCAGCACTAAGAATATTAGGAGGTAGGAGCTACATACGCGAGAACCGTGCATTGTGATAATAATAATAATAATAATAATTCACAGTGGACCTTTGCTTTGGTGAATTTTGAAAACCGTGTGTAAATTATCCTCCTTGCAAGATGAACCAATTGATCCAGAAGACTGATATCAAGGACCAGAGCATTACCATCAGGATGTATACGAGATAAGTAGATATTGTATGGGGCATGTTTGCCATAGCGTATCCCATCATGGGAATCGGATAAGTTTATCTTGATCATAAGCAATTATGATAAAATAGATATTTTGGGCATAGCAGGCATGTTTTGTGTAGATTTGTGTGTATTTGTCAGTTATGATTATTTTTTGTGTGTTTTATAACGTAAATCAGTATATGAGCATCAAAATTTTGTTTAAATGTGTTTCGTTTGAGGGTGTCGGTAACTTTGCTGAATGCACAATTAAGGGAATAATTGGGTTGATAGTGCTTACGAACGATATTAACGTAAAAGCTAATACGGGGAAGACAGCTCGATACTGTGACAAAGACCAGTAGTGACACTGAAATTATGTGAACAGTAAGTATGGTAATTGATAATCACACCAATGTAAAGAAAGGTAAGACAAAATGGCTGGATGATAATATAATATTCAGAAAAGGTTGAGAGTTGATCCTGGGTTGAGCTGAAATTAATAACGGAGGTGGTATTCCCGTGTTCTACGATGATATAAAATGGTAAGTGAATTAAGGCGGAGGCGAAATTCCCGCAAGTCTACGATGATATAATTGGTAAGTGAAATGATTGAATTCATTGTCTGATGAGAGTGCGCTATAGCTCCGTCGGAAAGGTAACTGTACAGCTCGAACCCAAGGTAGTCATAGGGAGCAGGTATAAGACTGCGGCCAGCCGTCTGAATTCTGAAAGTAGCAGTGAAGGTTATTGCCCGACCAGCTGGTTATTGTGGTGTGAGAATGTCTGTCACAAGATCGAGGGACCAGGTTGGATGGTATTGTTGACTTTTGAGGGAAGGTAGTCTGGCTTCCCAGGGTTTCTTTTTGTACCGCTTCAGGAAGCGACGTCTTGTATTGTCATTTTGAGTGCATTCATTATAGTTGTTTATTTATCAAGAGTAACGGGGCATCGGCCACCGAAATGTGTTTATTTGATGCTTCATGTATATTGATTTGTTTGTTTTACCATAATTAACAGAGTCATGGCTCTGAGTGAATTAATTGTTTATAAGCTAGAACGTGCACACATGCCTGTGGCCTAGAATAAGTCTATTGCCTTCATTGTCTGACTCTTGTGAGGAAGGATGATGATTGTACGAGAGAACATGTCCGAACCCCAGAAACCAATTTTGTAAGTTATAAACATGAGTGCGCATATCTTTTTTTGATAGAATGGCTGGGTTATTCAGGCCATAGTTTTGATGAATTAAGTCTGTTGACGTTTTATTTTGAACTTGAAGCAGTGGACTGCAGTGAAATAGATTGTTTTCTTTTCCTGGTTTCAGCCAGTGGGATTAATTTACCTTTTGCATTTTGATGTTGTTGATTAGAATAATTTAAGGGGGTATATTTTGTTGTTTTATTGTCTATGGATGGGAGTAAATGGGAGATGATGTTTTGTGAATAAATTATTTTATATTAGGAGTTCTCTGACATACTGATTTTAAGTTAAGCCTCCTGTGATCCTTGACGATATTCCTAGGATGTTTAGAATAAGTTAGAGCCACCCCGAACAGACCACTACCCGAGCTAGAGTCGGCATCCTAGAAAACATTGAAGGGTACAGTATATCACATATAACTAACAAATCTTGACTAGTTGGGCTAGTTTATAATAACATATGCAACTAAATAATTGTATACTGTATATTTTAAATACCATCACCCACATACTTGCAGACATAGATTTAGTAGCCTAAGTGTAAAAGATCTGATGATGTTCGCTTAACGATCGAAACTGAATCTTATGTAATTTTTAGCCTACTTTTCTCATTTTGCAAAAATGAGGAAAAAGTAGACTTATGAGATCTATCCGGGCAAATGTCTGTCTGTCTGTCTATCTGTCTGCCTGTCTGTCCCCCCCTATCAACTCTGAAATGACTGCAGCAATCGAAACCAAATTTGGCATGAGTAAAGATCTATACCTGGATATCTCAAGCCCATATTTGAAAATGATGTCAGTACTACCAACTTCTGAAAAACCTCAATTGAAATTTGAGCTCCATGTTGGATATCATGGAAGGTATGCACGAGAGCTATTCAAAAATTGGCACACATATAGATAATGATATTTCAGTTCAATTTCCAGGAGGCCATACATGCCAGGGTTGCCAAAATTAATCTAAGCCTGCTGATAAGTCCAATTTTAAAATGCATATTACTTCTACACTATAAATTGGATTTCAACCAAATTTCGTATGTAATATGTGCACATAAACAGATATGACTGAGCATATTCTTATGAGCCACCAGGGCTGCTAACTGTTAATAAATGCTCTCTCTATTCTTTTTATCCAAATACCAATATATCAGAAAGTATGCAAGCCGACAGCTTTAAACTATGCACACGTATAGCACCTGACATGCTATAATAGATTAATTTGGAGTAACTAATATACGTCAGTGCTACCAACATGATTCTAAGCTTGCTGATAGGAGCAATTTTTAAATACACGTAACTTCTGTACTATCAATAGGATTTCAACCAAATTTCGTGTGTGCTATGTGTACCATAACAGATACGACTATGCGTATTCTTAAGAGAAACCAGGGCTGCCCACTGTTAATAAATGCTGTCTCTATTTTTTCTCCCAATATCAAAATATCAGAAAGTATGCAAGCCAACAGTTCTAAACTTTGCACACGTATAGTACCCGACGTTCTAGATTAATTTGAAGTAACTAATATACGTCAGTGCTGCCAACATGATTCTAAGTCTGCTGATATGTCCATTTTTAAAAAACATGTAACTTCTATTCTAACAAATGGATTTCATTCAAAATTGGCTCAACAAGAGATTATAATATTCCAGATTATTTCTGACCAATACATGAATGACATTGTTGCCAACATGATTTTACGTGCGCTGATAGATCCATTGTATAACTGCATGTAACGTCCATGCTATCCATTGGACTTCAACCAAATTTTGTATTCTGTACCTTAGGAGAGGGAGCTAAGAATATATTCAGTCATCAAGGCTGCCAACTGTAGTGTTCTATTAGGCTACATTATGCCAGGTATATCTCGAGCTAATTAGAAATTTGGATATTGCCAACTTAATTTTGTCATTATTCTAGATATGTCTATATAGATTAATCATGGGCATGCATCTTAAGTTTTAAGAAAAGTAGGCTGTTTAGTTCGTCACGGAACTTCCTGTTTTTCAGGATTAGGGAAACACCCATTAGAATTGGGTACAATCGTGTTGACTGACCGAAAAGCATTACATTTCTGTTATGATCTTATTTGTGCTTGCGGTGGTGGCCGATGTCTTGAGGATCCAGATTTATTTATTTATTTATTTATTTATTTAGCGTATGGCTTTACAGTTACAATATATACACATATGATACCTCACTGATAGAAATATAACCTCCTATATCTGTGTTATTGATTTGTTTGCAGGCATGGCTTGTCTACACGGCACGTTTCCTTTCTGGATTCGCCTCTGGCTGTGTTTCGGTCGTCATTCCATTGTATAATGAGGAGATAGCAGAAGTGAACGTGCGTGGTACAATCGGTGTGATGTACGAGATGCATTTCTGGGGTGGTGTTCTCCTTTCCTGCCTAATGCACATGCTCTTCCCGAACTGTAATGTCCCTATCCTTCACTTCCTGCTTCCAGTCATATTCCTCGCAACATTTCTATGGATGCCGGAATCACCAGTCTACCTTGTTGCCAGAGGAAAACAGAGCAAAGCTAGGAAATCAGTTCATTGGCTGCGCACAAGCAAATCCCATCCTCTTTACGATGTCGACGCTGAGGTACATACCATAACCACATTTCTAGATAATACAAGATTTAAGAAACATTCCAAATATTATGAAGCAGAATCTGGAAACAAAATGTTGTGTTGCGGTAATCGCAAGGGAAGCAACATATTAATAGTGTGCATTCTAATGCTGCTTCGCCCACTATGTGGATTTTTTGCAGTGCTATCATATCGCAATATTTTCTCTGAGGTGTCAGATCTCCCAGACAATGAAATAAGTGTCATTGCTGTTATTTTCATGTTCACGTCTAATATCGTGTCGCAGAAACTCGTGGATCGAGTTGGACGCCGGGAGTTAATCTTGTGGTCTCTCGGTGGAACAACTATATGCCAAGCATTCTTCGCACAATATTTCTTTTTGTATGACCGCGATTTTGATGTAGAGAAATGGAGTTGGTTTTATCTTGTTCTGTTCGTGGCGTTCCTCATCCTCTTCAGCGTAGGTCTTGGGCCAATGCCTTGGTTACTAATGGCAGAATACTTGCCAGCCGAGTCCAAGCGGTGGTCGCCGGGTTTAGCAGCATTTATCAACTGGCTTATGCTATTCCTGGTACTAAGAGCTTTCAATGTTTCTATGATTTATGTTGGACACAGTGGGACATTCGGTTTATTGTTTATCATAAATGTTCTGGGGGTTATTTTTGCAACGCTGTTCTTTCCCGAGACCAAGGGCCGTTGCAGAGAGGAAATTCAATAACTTTACAAAGATACATACTGATTTAGAAGGAATACGCAAAAAATTAAAGAATACAATAATTTCTGAACAAAACTAACAATGTAACAATGAGGGTTCCATAACATTTTAACGGAGAACTATTTGAAATAGACACTGAATTTATCACCTAGTAATGTTCAGAATAGGTTGAGGAATGCCATATTCCAATATTTCAATAAATTCATTATTTCAGCTTGGAGAAATTTTGGAATACATGTCGTTCACAAACACGTGGGAAGTAATCGGGAGTGAGGAGTGGATATTACACCCTAAAACAACCTATGAACATTTCCCTGCGGTTGATTGTTTGCGAGCTATACTGTTTCAGTTATTTGCTGGAATGAGAAGAACGATCGTATTTACAGTACGATTGCGATTGTAGTCAGCCATGCCGTTCTACGGTCGGGTAGCATAGACATATATGCGTACAGCAAATCCTGCCTTCAACGGAATCAAACGAGACTCGCACATTTTTTCGTTAAAGATACGTTTCCGGTTAATGGAAGAAGGATTGTGCTAAAATAATGAAATCATGGACATGCATATAATGGACATACTGAGAAAAAATAAAATGGTGTACCGGTACATATCTTATTCAGTGTTTGTGTTGTAAGTTAAAAAAAGACCATAATTTGTTGTTTTATTGTTCCATATTGACTTAAATCAGTTTAAAATTAGTACATTGGATTCCACCTAGTCAATACATATAAAAGTATAAAAAATAGAAATAAAAAAATAATGATAAAATAAAAATTAATTTTCATAATTATGTATTGACTACGTGGAATTTTATGTACAAATTTTAAACTAATATTTACCTTACAAATTAATACAGTAATGTATCAATTTTACTCTAGTGTTAAGATCAAGCACAACTCTTGCTTTCGAAGCCATAATGACTGCTGCCGAACAGTGTCAGTAATGTAAGTTGTGAAGTACTCAGTTAAAAGCTGAATTCTTAGCTGATTGACAGGTGTTTTCTGGTTGATAACTCAATATAGCGAGCATTGGGAAAGGCTTCGGGGACAGGAAAAAGGCAATAAGCCGTACACATTGATGTTTAAGTTGGAGAACAAAAGAAGGAAGACCAATTTACACATTCCTTGTTAGCCACAGAATCAACTGTTACAGCTTGAAAACACATTTTTCACCCCCAAGTTCACTGGCTTGTCATATATTTCCGTTTAAGGGATGTTTCCGTTGAATGCAGATTTTATGGTATAATCAAACCTTACGAAACAAGGTTGCCTCAAATACTTGCAATGCCAGGAATGTTCGAACATCAATGAGTCGGCGTTTTCAAGCGTGTCTTCAGGCTCATGTCGGACCTTTTGTGCATTTCTTGTAGAAATCAATATCCCTGTTGGTATACTGTACCAACATGGCGACAACAACTTGAATTGGGATGTGCCTGGTAAGGTTATAACCAATACCTCCTGTACAAAGTTGTCTAGCCTGTAGCTTTTAAACTTCTTTTAACTTCATTTAATATTTTTTGATGTTTACTGTTCTTCAAGTTATTTTTTTCCTCTTATTTTTCTGTTTTACTTTATTTCCATTCTACTTTGGCGAAGAGGTCACACACCCCAACTCCCCGAGCCAGATAAATTAACCATTGGTTATTAAATTCCCCTCAGCCCAACCGGAAATCAAACTCGGGACCCTTCGGGCCTAAGCATAGAGTGCTTACCAAATTGCCACGTGGCCGAAAGGAAATGATAGACCGTAGGGCATACTGTATGTTTATGAGGATTTACTTTCATTGCTTTGGGGTGTACTATCCAATCCACCCACCCCTTGATTACTTCCTGCTTGTTTAGAGACAGCGTGCATAAGCAGGAAGGTAGGTAATAACCTTTCAAGATACGAGTGCCGCTGAATTAGGATGCACGAGCGTTCGTTGATAATAGCAGCAAGAGCCTTGCTGGACGACCTGGGGGACACAATGCAGTGTGCTACTTTGTTATACAGATGTTACATTGTTAATTGTGAACGGAATTCTTCGCTTTGAGCTCCGCCTGGTCAGACGTGGGATTGATTGATTGATTGATTTATTTAGTGTATGCTACAAAACACATCACAATGATGATTTTATTATGTATTATTTATCGTATGGCTTTTAGTGCCGGGAGTGTCCGAGGACATGTTCGGCTCGCCTGAGTCTGTAGCTGCTTCCAGCGGACACCCTAAAGGGTGAGCTACAAGTTCAGTTCAATTTCAAGTAGTTCCAACTTTCGCCACCAGATATCAATGATACCTAGTGGTGAACGTTGGAACTTTGATAGAGCTGATGATGATCAGGTGCCATCAAGTCGGCGTCGACTCCTAGCGACTGCATGGATGGACTGTCTCCATATGATTCGGTCTTCAGCCATATACTTCAGATCCTTCACTGACATATTCATGTTGGATTTGATGGAGTCGATCCATCTCAATGCTGGCCGCCCTCGTCTCCGAGACCCTTCAACCTTTCCAAGCATAACTGTCTTTTCCAACGAATCAGAACGCCTCATAATGTGTCCAAAATAGGACAGCTGTAATCGTGTTATTAATGCTTCAAGAGACAGATCTGGTTTGATTTTTAGAATCACCCATACTTTTGTCTTCTTGGCTGTCCATGGAATACGCAGTATCCTTCTCCAACACCAGAGCTCAAAAGCATCAATATACTTCCTATCTCGTTTCCTGGCTTGCCACGGTGGGTGTGTGGTTATAGTGTCGGACTACCAACCCCAAGCTTGCAGGTTCGCTCCTGGCCATGGTAAGTGCTTTTTGAAAGGCGACAAAAATCACGATACTCATGTCATACGTTGTTGGCATGTTAAAGAACCCATTTGAATTCAGTAGGCCGTGTTCATAATGGCAAAATTAATCTCGGGATTTTCCACCAACACAAAGTTCCTTATTTCTCTACTAGAAAGCGGTATAGCGTCAAGGAGCTTAGATATCTCACCTCATTGACATTCATAGCGCTCCAAGGAGCATTAAATTCGACACACAAGCTGCCCTATTGGTGTCAATTAACAAAGCTTTCACCCGGCATCCGAGGCCATACGATAAAAATAAAATAAAAAAAAATCTCGTTTCCTTATGGTCCAGCTTTTGCAACCATATGTAGCTATGGGAAAGACTAGTGCCTTAATCATTCTAATTTTAGTAGGCAAAGAAACATCGGAACACTTGAAGATCTTATCCAGGCTTTTACAAGCTGCTCTTCCTAGGGCAAGTCTTCGGCGAATCTCTTGACTGCTTGAGCCACTACTACTAATGGTTGATCCCAACAAACAGAAACTATTCACCTCTGTGATTATCTTATTATCTATCATAATGTTTGATGGTAAACCTGTTGTCATTAGTTTTGTCTTGTTGATATTCAAGTACAAGCCCATGGTTTCACTCTGTTCTTTAACTTTCATAATGATATCCTCGAGCTCTTCCTTGCTTTCAGTAACCAAAGTGGTGTCATCTGCATACCTCAAGTTGTTTATATTCAATCCACCAATCTTAAAACTATGAGGTGACTCATCCAATCCAGATTTCCTCATGATGTACTCAGCATACAGATTGAATAAGTAAGGCGAAAGTATACAGCCTTGTCGCACATCTTTACTAATAGGGAACCACTCTGTTTCACCATGCTCAGTTTTAACATTGCCTTCTTTTCCCAAATATAGGTTACGCATCAGGACAATGAGATGTTCAGGTATGCCCATCAGTCTAAGTACATTCCACATCTTCGCATGATTCACACTATCAAAGGCCTTCCTGTAATCTATGAAGCACATGTACAGCTCCTTCTGGTATTCTTTTGCTGTTTCCATCATCCAACGTACATCACTAATAAGGTCTCTGGTTCCTCTACCTTTCCTAAAACCAGCTTGAGTAGCGGACATTTCACGTTCCATGTATGGTTCTAATCTTCGTTGTATGATTTTCAACATCACCTTGCTGGCATGCGGTATCAGAGCAATTGTGCGATAGTTGTAGCAGTCCAACATGTCTCCCTTTTTGGGTATTGGAATAAAGATGGATCGTTTCCAATCTGTGGGCCAAGTGAATGTTTTCCCAATCTGATGACATATTGCGATTAAAACTTTAACAGACGTTTCTTCTGTTGCTTGCCATATTTCAGCTGGAATTCCATCAGTTCCTGAGGCCTCGTTTTGTGCCAATGACTTTAAAGCTATTCTGACTTCATCTTCTAACACTGGTGGTTCTAGATCAAAATCTGCCTCTTTTAATGAGTCGTCACTTCTTATCTCTAGACCATACAAGTCCTCTGTATAATCTTTCCACCTCTGTTTAATCCCTTCGCCATCATTATCGCATTACCATTAGCATCGTTGACCATTCCAATTCTTGGCTGAAACTTCTTTCTTAAGGTGGAAATATGTTGAAAGACCCTTCTCATGTTACCTTTTTATTTTCTTCTTCCAAATCAGTACATATCTTGTCATAGTACTGCTGCTTATCTTTGCGAACATTTCTCTGAAAATCTCTATTCAAAAGAGTCATGAGTTCCCTATCCTTCTTAATTTTGGCTTCCTTCCTTCTCTTCGCTATTTTAATAGTTTCTGATGTCATCCAATGTGACGTTCTCTTTTTCTCAACCCTCAAAAATTTGTTCTTACATTCATCCTTAACAATGTCTTTAACTTCGCACCAAATTTCCTCAGGTTCTCGATCAAGGAGATTTAGGATCTCAAAACTAGTCTTAACTGGTGTTTTAAATAGTGTGGGAATGTTTGCAAAGTCATATCTCGGGTGTTGGACTACATTAATATTCCTTCTACGTTTGACTTGTAATTTACATGTCAGTAGTCCACAGTCTGCACCAGGCCAAGTTTTTGCTGCTATAATGGAACTTCGCCACCTTCTAGACCCAATTATGTAATCGATCTGATTCCTGTATTTCCCATCAGGTGATATCCAGGTATACAGCCGACGTTTTGGTTGCTTGAAACATGTGTTGGTAATGAAAAGGTCATTGGATTCACAAAAACTGATAAGCTGCTCTCCAGCCTCGTTTCGATCACCTAAGCCATAAAGACCCACAACATTTCCCTCTTTGCCTTTCCCAACTTTATCATTCCAATCACCAATCAGAAGTAATACATCTTGTCTGCAGGTCTTATCCATAGCTGCTTGAACCTGAGCATAGGATACATCAACATCATCATCATCAGCATCAGTTGTTGGGGCATATACCAGTATTATGGTCATATTGAAAGGTTGCCCTTTTAACCTTATGGTCATCACTCGATCACTAATGACGTAGTAGCCCAAAACAGTTCTAGCAGTTCGCTGGTTTATTACAAAAGCCACACCATTCTCTCTCTTTTCCTCATATCCATCACAATACATTATTATAATAAAACGATATTAAAACAGGATTGACAAAATCATTATTTACATGGCTGAACTCAGATAAGCGTCACAATGTCAGATTTGCATCATTTATGTAGGCTAGTCGATGCATTTTTCTGTAGCCATCAGGTAATCAACTGAAGCCCCAGAGAAGGTTGTTAGTGGACAATTTGTATAATATGCTTTCAGCACCGCAGGTACATTTCGGAGATGGAATTTTCCTCCACATGTGAAGAGAGTCCACGCATCTGCCACATTGTTTTCTAATTCTATTTAGGGTAGACCAATTCTTTCTAGGAAGCTCAAAACCCGGAGGCTTGGTTGTAATGCATGGCATAGTTTGTTGTTCCGATGGGCTAGAGATCGACCAGAACTGCTTCCAACGGGCAGTCACGTTGAAATCACTTTCAACGAGCCTTCGTGCAGTAGTCATAGGAGGGTGGCGAGAACAGAGTATGTATCTACTAATATCAGGAAAATCATGGTGCACGGGAGTCGGGAAGTTAGGATTTTTGCAGATGGCACTATACACCTTCGTAAGTCCAAGTTCTCGTCTCATACTTGGAGGGGGAATGTGACTTAGCACTGGCAGATAAAATGTCGGAGTACATCTAATATTGTCCCTGATAATTTATAATAATGGGTGAATCAAAAATGGTGCGTTTCAACAGCACAGCTGAGCTTAATAGGAGCTCATGTCACCACGGAGAGTAAAACGATGAAAGGTATTAACCTGAATGTGCTAGAGATCGACCAGAACTGCTTCCAACGGGCAGTCACGTTGAACGTGAATTATATACTTCCATCGCGACTGTACTATCCAGCCAGGGAATTGTTACCGCAAGACGTAGAGTGGGACTGTTGTGTATAAATTACGTCAGCTCACCACGTTATGGCTGCCACGGGCGGGTGCGGGGCAAGAGGGGAAAGGCAAGTACAGTCATACAATGAGAACACACCGCATAGCGCACGACCCAGCACGAACCATGCACACACACGACTGCGATGAGGTTTCGCTGTCGACGACTACACGTCTATCGCTGGCGTATGGCTGGGCGGAGTGCATTAGTTCTGATTTTCACCACCGGCAACAATGTACTGGCAGGGTAGTTAGTACCTGTCAACTAAGCAAGCTGACAACATGGCACATGTAAACAAAGAATAGTGTCCACCTCGGCCATCGATACTCGTATCTTGAAAGTCTAATACTCTTGCAGCAAACTCTAATAGCTGCATGATAAATTTAGCACAATGTGTATTACAACTTTATTTGATGTAGGGTAAAATATTATCAAACATCTGTGGTGTTATAGTATATCAATGGAGCAGAACAAACACTGATAACTAAACAAATGGAAATAAAAATGATTTGAAGATTTTATCTGCTCTTTTATTCTATAAACTCAGTCGTTAAGTTAATAAGTGAATGAAGGTTATCTTGGAAGGTCACTCAGTAGAGGTTGTGCAAGTGACTTGACATAGTAGTAAGGCATGGATAGAATATGTCAACGTTGACGTTTTAACGCAACCATGTTGAGTTCTTATTGACTCAACGTTGTTAATATTTACATCAGGAGCACGCACATGGCATTGCCATATTTCTGCTACTACACAACTTACTTATAGCATATCCATGTTCTTTAGCCGCCCAATACGTCGGCAAAAGAGAGCTGGAAGCCCGGATATCAACGGTTTGAATCCTGATGCTCACAGTGACATCTTTGAGTGTGACTTTTCCCCGTGGTTTTCCACATTTCTCAAATGTTACGATGGTACGTTATTACAAGTTCCAGAGCACTTAGACCTTAGACTTTAATAATTACAGTTGTTGTTGTTGTTGTTGATTCTTTAGGCGCTTAGCGACATCATGGTCATGTAGCCCCGTGTGCATGAGTGTGAGTAAAAGATGACTGTTAGTCTGTGTCACTGTCATGTCTGTGATAGTAAGTGTACTTGTAATCGAGGTGGGTTTTGGATAGGATGCAGCCATTGCCTTAAGGCATTTGCCTGGAGTAGAATTGGGAAGCCACGGAAAATTCCTTCCAGGATGACTGAGGTAGGAATCAAACCCACCTCTTCCCGGTTATGCCTCACGAGGTTGAATGTACCCCGTTCCAGCTCTCAGACCAGAATTAAATTCCTTGGCAGAGCCGGGAACCGGGCCCGGGCCTCCGTGCTGATAGCCAAAAATGGTAGCTACTACACAATGAGGTGGACCAATTTCAGTTACACATGCTGCTACACTCATTACAGAAACTCAGGTTATTAGATAAACTCATCGCATCGAAGTATATGGGGCTGATAACCGAGATGATTCAATAATGATTCAGTAATTAAAAAGAACAACGACTTGGGCTCACTTGTCTCGGCAATCAAAGACAATTCCACGACATTCAAGAAATCAGCACAATAGCGCTCTCTCCCCCAACAAAAGCCTGAATGTGTGCAGCGGTTTGGGCACATTGGTGTATTATTATCAGGCTGCGGGGTCTTAGTACGTAAACAGTGCTATCTGATTAGTATTGGACGGGTTGAGATGACGCACGCCCTATGCACTGCCAGCCCGTCCACTACAGACGACGGAGCATGCGATCAGTCCATTTATCCGCTGTACGTCACATGTGTTCATCGGTACAACCGAGGGTCACAGGAGGAGCTACTAGGTGCCCTATAGTACGGTGCGTTCTAACTTCATTGCACACGTACTAAGACCCCGCAGCCTGATTATTATTGTGTTGGAAGTCATTTTTCAGAGTTGCCTTAGTAATCAAAATTTAATGTTTTTTAGTCGGCTAACACGACTATGGGTGTTCCCTAATCCTGAAAAAAAAATGATAATAATAAATATGATGATGATGATAATTGTTGTTTTAAGGGGCCTAACATCTACGCTTGGATGACCAGCATTAGGAAACACCCATTACAATTGGGTAGAATCGTGTTAACCGACTGAAAAACATAAAATTTCGACATTATTGTGTCTAAACGCATCTACCTGACAGCAAGAGAATGGAGAATGACGTTTACGTTCGGATGCTTATCCTGACGCCAACCTATTTCGAGGAGTGAATGACAGATGAAATGATTGCCACCGATTGAATTACCAGGAGGTGACTCTGGCATATTACGGGGTAACGTTCCGATGTACTTGACTGACGGTGAAATAGAAAACCACAGAAAACAATTTCAAAGATGGCCGATGTTGAGTTGAGTCCATTTGTATCCTCAGCTTTTTTGCCTTCAGCCCTACAGCGTATCCATACTTAGGCTACTAGATAGACCACTATCAACATATTAAATTTCAGTTTGATTTCTGTAATAGTGAAATATACAAGTTTATGAGAAGACCTCTTTCATCCGTGTGTGTGCGTATAAGTGTGTTTCCCGAATAAATTCTAAACGGCCGGAGCGACTTCAATCAAACTTGCTAAGAACTTATTCAAACGTCGTCCGACCTCAACTATGCCTTTCAAATTTGAATGGTGGCAATCAGAAATCTGGAATTGGCACTGTAAATCTTTATATAAGGCTTAATAAACTGGCGTCTAATTTATTTCAATTGTTATGAGAAATTCAAAATAGCGCCTAGGCGAATTTTTAATAATAATGCTTTTATTTCGAATGTCCCAATTAAGCGATCGACATGAAATATGTACTGAACCACCATAAACTTCACTTTCGGGTATATTATTCTCTGGCCTACATAAAGAACAATGCAATATTGCGGCCTTGCGAAATGTTTCACCGGTTCTCAACATCTCCAGAATTATTACAGCATATTTTCAAAAACATGACAAACACAAAACAACTTTATGGCCACGCATATTTATTATTTAAATATCTTTTCTGGTGATTTAATCACCCGAGAGCAGTGAAAAGGGGCATACAATCTTTATTTAGAGATTAGTATATTGGCATCTACTAATGTTCAATTGTTTTCAAAAATTTAAGACGGTGCCATTTCTAAATTTAAATTTTTACAGTTCGGATGGATTGTAAAATAAACCTCAATAATAATCTGTTTTTATGGCATTGATTCTCTAGCTTAATATTCGTAAATTATTATTGAAGCCGTCCGTGCATTTGACGTTTCTTAAAATTATTTCCTGTGACCTGTTGCGAAATGACGCTCTATCTATGGGAGGAGTCTTGAATAACCGATTCTGTAAGTTATATATTCTGGCACATACATTTTCAATACCGTATTTGTGGTGGTGATTGTTTTATGAGGAGAAACACCATGGCCATTAGCCCCAATTTTGTAGTTGAGGTATCGTAAGTGATCGATTACTAGCAACACACCCCGGCTTCGCCCAAGAACAGTTATAAATGCATTACGTGGTGAGCGCTTTCCTTTTTCGATGTAAATGAACTACGACCTATATCCGTTTTACGTCTCGGCGTGATGGGTTAAAATCACTGACTGGACTATTAATTATATTATCATAGAAATGCATGTGCAACGAATTCTTGTCAGACGTAATTTAAGAATGGCGAGGTGCATGAAACACAAATCCCCCTTCCGTCCAATCTTAACTTGACTGTGTATTTCACAGAACGAAAAGTTCACAGGCGAAATGAAGAAAAACCGAGTTGCACTTATAGGGAAACTCCAAACACAACCATTCTTCTCTGAAGTCTTAACTCAACACGACTCGACAGTTTGCTGCTGGCTGTATCTGGGGTAATCGGTTCGCCCGCTAGCTAGGCTGTAACTGGGGTGATCGGCTCACCCCTAGCTAGCTCGCAAACTGTCGCCTCAGTAATGAATGGAGATTTTTGGAAGAAATAAAAACGTAAAAACGCTTATAATAGGCGATGTATTGAAGATGGAGATATGCTCTCGCTGACATTGTTGTAGAACTTTTCATGCTGAACAATTCTTACACTCAGAGTATATTGATATTTTTAACGGTTTGCCCAGCGTAAGCTTAAATAGTGAACGGACGCCAGCTTTTCTCGACTTTTTCACTGAAATCGCTACTGCTTGGCTTCCTTCGATCATAAATAAATTATATTTTACAGAAACCTTCCTCGAGATATCCTTTACATAATGGTGAAAACCGCATCAAAATCCATCCAGTGGTTCTTGAGATTACCCGTGACATCCAAGAATCGGGGACTTAGTTTTATACTAACATAAGTAGAGATATGCATGTTCATTTCTTTAACATCTTTTACTGATGTTCTATTGAGCAGGTCTCACAGCATGCTAATAAACCAATATCAAGAACTAAATATTCCGGTAAACAATTCCTTAGTGTTGTTTCATATATTATGGGTAAAGCCTCATCATGTGACTTAGGAAAGTGCTAGAGATTCGTTGAAGTGAGTGAAAAATCCAGCTAAAATGTGGGAAAATTTTGAGATGGAAAAGATCAGTAGAATATATGAAAACTGGCTACTTCGTTCATCAATAAACTTATCGTTTTTAGGTGAATTAATTTCACTGATATTTTCTGACTACTGTAGTTGTGAAAAACAATTATGATTACTTCATACAGTATATTTATGAAGAACATGATAAAGAAAAAAGAACAACCGACAGAGGTTGTTAGCGCTACCCCACTGTGGGTGTCCCTGAAATGGCATTCCGTGTTTTCCCATTTTCAGTTCGAGGCAAACAACGGGACAGCCGCTTCCTTTCATCTCACTGCCCAGATTCTATCATCTTCATTCGTACCAGGACCACCTCGCCTCGTGGTGTAGCGGCTAGCATTCCTGGTTGTCACCCTCGGAAATCCGAGTTCAATTTCTGGCTCTGCCAAGAAATTTAATTCTGGTCTGAGGGCTGGAACGGGGCACACTCAGCCTCTTGAGGCAAAACTGAGAAGAGATGAGCCTTCCTGGAGGAGGTTCTCCGTGGTTTCCCCACTTCAACTCCAGGCAAATGCCGGTATGGTTCCTTAATTAGGGCCACGGCCAACTCTTTCGCAACCCTCATCTGAATTACATTTACATACATTATTACAGTCATCAAAGCATCCGTGACTTAGGCGGCAGCACACCGGCCTCTCACCGCTGGGTCCGTGGTTCAAATCCCGGCCACTCCATGTGAGATTTGTCCTGGACAAAGCGGAGGCAGACAGGTTTCTCTCCGGGTACTACGGTTTTCCCTGTCACAAATTTCATTCCACCAACACTCTCCCCTGTCATTTCATTTCATCTGTCATCCATTTAATCACTGTCCCAGGTGAGTGCGACAGGCTTCGGCAGCCGGCACAGTTCATATCCTCACCACTAGTTGGAGGCTTTAATCGTTCCATTCCCTGACCCGGTCGGTCGACTGGAAGCAGGCTGTGGATTTTCATTTTTTCATCAGTCACCAAAATAACAGAGGTTATCAGACAAACTTGGACGCTCACCTAAATACACGGGGCTAAATGACCACGATGTCCAATCACTCATATGAATCAACACAAAAACATTATTTGTCTGATGAATTTGACGTCGAGAAGAATATCCATCAGTCAAACCAATCTGCCTTGTGGAAACGCTTTTCATGTTATAGCTGACCCCCTAGAAACGGGAATAATAAAGTGATGGCAATACATTATTAATATTATTATTATTATCTTTAATCTAATATATAAAAGTGAAAGTCTGTATGTATGTATATATGTTGGTTCCGTATACAAATCTACACCGTTCCACCAATCTCAACCATATTTTGCATACACATAGTTTAGGACCCAGAAGGAACCACTGGCTACATGAATTTTCGATAGTCTTTCTCATTCTTCTGATTTCGGCCCTTTTTCACTCTAAAACAGGCTAATCAAATCATAAAATATACTCATGAAGGAATGGCAAGGCAGATAGTTTCCATGGCAACATAGCTCAAGTCCAGACACGGCCGACTTGATGCCAATTGCGCTCAGCTCTACCGGTATAGAAAATGACGATCTTTACTTGAAATCCCGTTAGTTACTCAACTGCTCACACAGCACTGTCAACCGAGTTTAGCATAACAAAGACTTGACACTATCTTCTTTCTACTATATATTTTTCAAATACCACTCACTCACTCACTCATTCATTTATTCATCACGAAATCTCAGAAACCACCGAACAGATTGGAATGAAATCTGGTATGCAGCTTCCTCAAGGGCCGCAAATGCCCACTAAGAGAGAAATTTTGGCTATTCAGGTTCTAAAGGGGTGTTAAGGGGGTAGACCTGCATTTAATTGAATAGCAATATCTCCCGATTGGTTTCATGGGGGGATGTGATACTCGGCATAAAAACTCATCATTAAAAATAAGAAGACATGTGTCTGAGGGTTTTTCGATGTGGTGTATATTATGAGGTGAAAGGGGTGAAAAGTGGGGATTAAAAGATTCTTAACGGAGCGTGTGTCTCTTAAACGACATAGGCGAGGAGTTTGAAACTCAGCGGAAAAAAAATCAGCATAAAAATAAGTAAATATGTGTTTGACCGCTTTTCCATAAATCCAATTTAAGGGGCCCATGGGGAGGGGTGAAATTCGGAGGGGGGGGGGGGGACAGGAAAGAAAGTGTCCTAACTGATTGACTGACTGGCTCACTCATCAAACTCAGGGGGAAAAAACTGCTTTAAAGTAAGTAAATAGCTTTTCGACAGTTTGTTTTTCAATCAAACTGAAGGCGTTCATCGGGAGGGGTGAAATTCTGAAGAAAAAAAAATGAAAGGAAATGTCCTGACTCATTTACTCACTCATCATCGCCCAGCCAAAAATATTGAAGTTGGAAACATGACATTTCGGGGATATGTTCGTTGTATGTCAAAACCGTACACTAAGGGAGGTTTTTTGGATATTCGGGGGGTTAAACCTGCATTTCATTGAATATCAATATCTCACGAGTGGTTTCATTTGTGGATGTGATACTCGGCATATAAACTAATCATTAAAAATACGCAGACATGTGTCTAAGCGTTTTTCGATATGGTGTATTATTATGAGGTGAAAGGGCTGAAAAGTGGGGGTTGAAGGATTCCTAATGGAGCGTGTAGGCCTATCTCTTAAACGACATAGGCGAGAAATTTGAAACTCAGCGAAAAAAAATCAGCTTAAAAAGTAAGTAAATCGGTTTTCGACTGTTTTTTTTTTCATAAATTAATTTAAGGGGCCAATGGGGTGGGGTGAAATTCTGGGGGGGGAAAAATGAGAGAAAGTGTCCTAACCGACTGACTCAGGGGAAAAAGACAGCTTAAGAAATAAGTTAATAGGTGTTCAAGCGTTTTTTAATCAATCCAATTTAAGGGGCCCATGGGGAGGGGTGAAATTCTGGTAAAATAAATGAAAGAAAATGACCTGTCTGACTCACTCACTCATCACGCCCAGCGAAAACTATTAGAGTTGGAAACATGAAATTTTGGGAATATGTTCGCTGTATGTCGAAAACGTTAACTAAGGAATGATTTTTGTTTATTCGGGTTTTAGAGACGTGTCAAGGGGGTTAACGTGCATTTCATTGAATAAGGATATCTCATGAGTTGTTTGCTTGGGGATGTGATATTCGGTATATAAACTAATCATTAAAAATAATCATTAAAAATAATCAGACATATGTCTAAGGGTTTATCGATGTGGTGTATATTATGAGGTGAAAGGGGTGAAAATTGGGGGTTGAGGGATTCTTGACGGAGCGTGTATCTCTGAAACGACATAGGCGTGAAGTTTGAAATTCGGTGTGAAAAAACAGCTTAAAATACAAGTAAATAGGTGTTCGAACGTTTTTTCATAAATCCAATTTAAGGGGCTCTTGGAGAGGGGTGAAATTATGGGGAAAAAACCAGGAAAGAAAGTGTCCTAACTGATTGACTCACTTACTCACTCATCAAACTCAGGGGGAAAACAGCTTTAAATAAGTAAATAGGTGTTTGACCGTTTGTTTCATAAATCCAATTTAAGGGGTTTATGGGGACGGGTGAAATTATCAAAAATAAATGAAAGAAAATATCCTGACTGACTGACTCACTCACTCATCATCGCCCAACCAAAATTATTGAAGTTAGAAACATGAAATTTTGGGGATATGTTCGTTGTATGCCGAAAAAGTCCACTAAGGAAAGAGTTTTGGATATTCAGGTTCTAAAGAGGTGTTAAGGGGGTAAACGTGCTTTCCATTGAATTACAATATCTCACGAGTGGTTTCATTTGGGGATGTGATACTTGGCACATATACTAATCATTAAAAATAAGCTGACACATGTCTAATGGTTTTTCGATGTAGTGTATATTATGAGGTGAAAGGGATGAAAAGTGGGGGTTGAAAGATTCCTAACTGAGAGTGTATCTCTTAAACGACATAGGGAGGAGTCTGAAACTCGGACGAAAACTATCAGCTTAAAAATAAATAAATAAATGAATAAATAAATAAAATAAATAGGTGTTCGACCGTGTTTTCATAAATGCAATTTAAGGGGCATATGGGGAGGGGTGAACTTCTGGAAGAAAAACGTCCACTAAGGAAGGATTTTTGTATGTTTACTCTCATCGACCAACCAAAACTATTAAAGTTAGAAGAATGATATTTTAGGGATATGTTTGTTTGTTGTGTGTCGAAAACGTCTACTAAGGAGGGATTTTTGGGTATTCAGGTTCTAAAGGGGTGTTAACGGGGTTAAACCTGCATTTCATTGAAAAACAATATGATACGACTATGACGCGAGCGAAGCGAGGCTAAAATTGAGATGGTGTGTGTCTGTGTATTACTTAATCTCGCAAGTACCACTGGTCCTATTTACGTGAATTTTACATGGAAGTAGCTGATTTACCTGGTTAACATATAGGTTACTTTTGATTTCAATACTTTGCACTATTTAAAATGGCGACCATTTTAGTGACGTCACTACACCCTTTGGTTTCAAACTTTCATATTTCCATTTCAAATAAAAAGAGAACGCTAAGAAATAGCAAACTTTTGATGGCATATGCGAGGTTTAAAATTACATTTTCTATCCGAAAGGTATCTGCAACTGTTAGCGAGTAAAACCTAAATTTGTGCTATAAAGCACGGTCAACGCCGAGCGGTGTAGTTGGACAAAATGTTCCATCCTTAATCTCCCTCTGCGCAGCACCTCGCCTATCCCCTGTTTTAACTGTCACCTTCACATTTTAATTTATTTATGACGCGTAGCGAAGCACGGGTACTTCAGCTAGTTTCTCATAAATATGGCACAACTCAGTCTACAAGACACGGATTTTACAATCAAGTATCATGTAAACCTTACTGACAAGTGATATAAAAATAGCCTAACAATATGGCACGTATCCAGCAGCACTGCCTTCTGTATTCTGGCATATCAGGTGTTTCACTTGCAGTTCCTCCAAAGAAATTACCAACGTCTTTGGAACAACTTCCGTGGAAGAGATCACCACTGGCAAGATTCTCACGCATTTTATTAGTCCCAAAGTTTTCGTATTTCTTCAGCCAATGGTGCGTACTTGTTTGTTTTATTAACATGGGTATTTAGCATATTTTGGCTAAGTGGGACAGCAACGTCTATCAAGTAGATCTTTTGGTTTCCTTTATTGAGATAGACAATATCGAGTCAATTGGCCCAGATTTTTAGCCTACTTTTCACATTTTGCAAAAATGAGGAAAAAGTAGACTTATGAGATCGATCCGGGAAAACGTGTGTCTGTCTGTCTGTCTGTCCGTCTGTCTGTCTGTCCTTCTGTCTGTCTGTCTGGCTGTGTGTGTGTCCCCCCCTATCAACTCCTAAACGGCTGCAGCAATCAAAACCAAATTTAGTATGAGTAAAGATGTGCACCGGAATATCTCACGTCCATATTTGAAAATGATGTCAGTGCTACCAACTGCTGAAAAAACGCACTAGAAATTTGAGCTCCATGTTGGATATCTTGCAAGGTATGCATGGGAGCTATTCCAAAATTGGCACACATGTAGATAAGACTATTTCAGTTTAATTTTCAGGAGGCCAACCATGACAGTGTTGCCAAAATAATGTTAAGCCTTCTGATAGGTCCAATGTTTAAATGCATATAACTTCTACACTATCAATTGGATTTCAACCAAATTTTGTATGTAATATCTGTACATAAACAGACATGACTGAGGGTATTCTTAAGGCCACCAGGGCTGCCAACTGTTAATAATTGCTCTCTCTATTTTTTTCATCCAAATACCTATATATCAGAAAGTATGCAAGCCAACAGCTTTAAACTATGCACACGTAGATTCTGACATTTTAGATTAATTTGGAGTAACTTATTTACGGCAGTTCTACCAACATGATTATAAACCTGCTGATAGTACCAATTTTTAAATACATGTAACTTCTATACTATCAGTTGGATTTCAACCAAATTTCATATGTGCTATGTGTACCATAACAGATATTACTATTAGTATTGTTAAGAGCAATCAGGGCTGCCAACTGTTAATAAATGCTGTCTATATTTTTTTTACCCTAATATCAATATATCAGAAAGTATGTAAGCCAACAGCTCTATACTTTGAACACGTATAGCACCTGACATTCTAGATTAATTTGGAGTAATTAATACAAGACAGTGCTGCCAACATGATTCTATGCCTGCTGATATGTCCAATTTTAAAATACATGTAACTTCTATACTAACAAATGTATTTCATCCAAAATTGGCACAAAAAGATATCATAATATTTCAGATTATTTCTGACCAGCACACGCATGACATTGTTGCCAACATGCTTTTACGCGTGCTGATAGATCCAATGTCTAACTGCATGTAACGTCCATTGGACTTCAACCAAATTTTGTATTCTGTACCTTAAGACTAAGAAAATGAATATGGAACTAAGAATATATTCAGTCACCAGGGCTGCCAACTGTAGTGCTCTATTAGGCTACATTATACCAGGTATATTTTGAACTAATTAGATATTTCGATATTACCAACTTAATTTCGTCATTATTCTAGATAGGTTCATATTCTGTAGAATAATCATTGGCATGAAAAGTAGGCTGTATAGTTCTTCACGGAACTTCTTGTTTGTTCGGTTATAATAGGTCTATCCCAATACATTTTCAAGCACGTTGGTAAGCTGGTAATTGTAGTACACCACGCTCGTATCCAGAAGTCCACATTTTACAGCTAGCTCTTGATGTAAGATCTTAGCAACATCATTGTGCTTCTTGGCATTGAGAAACCTTGACTCTATACCAGCCAGCGTAGAGTAGTCACTGATGATATGATCGATGGTTTCCAGCGCTGAAGTGCATCTACGACATCGGTCATCTACTGTATTCTCTTTAAGGATGTGCTTTCTCTTTTTTATTTTTGATGTGTAACATCTTTCCATTTTTGTGGGAGTGATTTTGAAAAATGGGACGGAAGTGGATCGGAACGATCGAGGTGGCACCTGCTGGCACACTTCCGTTCGATCGAACGGAAGTGTGCTCGAACGGAAGTGTAATACGCACTGCCAACACGATCGATCGATCCAGCTGGCAGTGTTAAGAGAAACTATGAGCGCGCGGTGTCGGAAATTGATACCCATGACGTACTCTCAGCCATGTGGAATGTATATGACATACGGAACGGTAAACGCTCATGCGAACTCAGGTGTCAAGTGATTGAAACAAAGCACATGGTACATGTTCGAAGTCTTCGTATCAGTATTTAAATGGTAAAATGCCGTAATATCAAACATTGTAATTAGTCGGCATTGCCGGTATTATGTTTCTGCACAATGCCTATTCAAATATTAACCCACATAACGGTAATGCAGTCATCAATATAATATAATCGTTGTGGTTATACGAGAATTGAGCAAGCCTTCATGAACTATTGCTGAATACATTCTCTTTACTCACAAGAGGGCCTATTCAAAAGGCATTTTAAACTCAATTTCACAAAGGAACATTATCGAAACAAGCAAAATATAAATGAAACTTAATTCCGTAATGCAGTATTATTGGAACGTGAAAATAAGTCACCATCTTGTGCACAATATTTGCGTATTCGAAATAGCCGATTGGTTAGCGCCTATGACTGTGAATCTAGAGATCTCGGGTTCGAATCCCGGGCGGGGTACATATTTTTGCTACCAGATTATCATTTTAAACGATATTTATCATACCAATATGGCTCATTTCAACAGAATCCATATGAAATTACGTGTTGGTCTGTGAATCAAGCGGACCTGTTTATAAGGAATTTAAGGTTATGAGCGGTGTCGCGTCTATTAATCTAGTTGATTCATATCGTATTCTTTATTTAGACTAGTGCTGGTTGAAGCTACACATCATCTAATAAAATGAGTTCCGTATTATAAACTACAATATCTGTAAAACACTTTCTTTTACAATAGATTAATATTTGTGCCAATAATAGTATAAAATACCGGTGTATCAACAATTTCACGTGAGGTTTCCTCTATGTAAGATGTTACACATCATATGCGACTGCTGTAAGGCTCGTAATTTTTTATTAGACTACTATTTATCGTTATGACCGTCTAAGGAGCGCGATTAAACCTATCTAGCTGATCTTGCCTTCTTATCCTCCAAAAATATCTTCATTTTCTCGCTATGGCTCTTTCTGCGCTTCTCCGTCCAGGTTCTTTTGGATACAATGTTTGTCAACTAGTTCTCTGAATTTAGATCTGTCCAGTACGTTATCAATTGAGATGTTCATTTCCTGAAAGTCTTTTTCAACTTGACTGTTATTATTTATTTACATTGTTTAGACCCAAAGTCAGCGGCTTCGGTGGCGTAGTCGGTAGCATGCTGAGCTTCTATGCTCAAGATAGCGGGTTCAAACCTGGCCGAAGCCGTCGGATTTCTTAAGAGCGTTAAAAATTCCTCAGTATGCCTTCCTTCGGAGGGGAATAAAGCCAGCGGTCCCATGTCATAGATTTATGGCATGTTAAAGAACCTTCTACTAATTGCTCCTGTGTGAAGCTAAATTGGATAGGTTAAGAATGTAAACAACGCTCTTAGGTTTCTACGTTCGTTGCCAAGAGCCGACTGCAGTGGCGTCCAGTAGCTAAGTTCTGAACTTGGCCTAGTAGTCGTTGACGGTGTCGCTTGGAGGCAAAAGTAGGAACTATTTGAAAAATTCTAAGTTGCAGTACTTAAATTAAAAAACAGATAAAACACAGTATTACAGTCATCACAATTAATACCGGTTATCAGACAGATTCTACACACACCCAAAGTATACGGGGCTACATAACCAACCAACCAGACCCAAAGGATCTGTTTTCTGTTCTTGTTCTTACAGAACTCCTTCATCATCTCACTGTGTCGAACTCGACGTTCCTCCGTCCATCCTTTCCCTGGTCTCCTTCGTCGATCTTCATGTGTGACTGTTATTATTATTATTATTATTATTATTATTATTATTATTATTATTATTATTGTCTCATACGTTCACCATATCGTTGGGTACAATTCACCATTTGTTGCAAGATGGAGTGGAGTTCAATATACTGGTAGGTTGAGGAACGAACGAACTATGGAGCAGGTCTCTAAAATAACTACTTTCTGCATACTGGTATGCAGATTAAGGCGGAGCCCCAATTTATCGAGGTTGGCTTTCAGCGATTTCGGTATGATACCTGAGGAAGAGATTATGATAGGTAATACAGTGACAAATTCCTGTCGCCACATCTGTCGAATCTCTTCAGCCAGAGCCATGTATTATGCGAGTTTGGGACTGCGATGTCTATTAGAAGAGTTTTCTTCTGCACTTTATCAATAAGAATAATGTCTGGCCTGTTTGCTGATATGCAATTATTATTATTATTATTATTATTAGAATAGAAATCTAACCACTGACCCAAAGTAAACCCAATCCAGGTCAGAGTACTGTTCTCGATAGTTTTCTTTCACAACCATTTAATTGAATTACTGTAATTAACTGCCAGAATCCTCCGTTGCGACATTGTATTTCACCTCATCTAATTACATTGATAGTTAACAATGGCAGAAGGAGCGAATTGATTGCTTCCCGCTGAAGGGGAGTAAATTGAACAGATTCACCTTTTACGACGCCCGGGGTGGAAGAAGGAGACGAGAAATTATTTCTCTCTCCTTGCTGCAATACGAAGCATGCCGAAGGCTTCACTGCCATTAATGAGGCGAGTCAAGTACAGGCCAAGATAGGAGCTCGGCTAAGTACATTATTATTTATTAAACAGGTATTTCTTTAGTTTCTCAGTGCGATTAGCAGCCACTGTGACAATTGAACACGCCAAAATTGATAATAATAAAATCTCGTGGTTGTTCTTATTGTTTAATTTAGTGGCTAGAATATCTTCGTCATTTCAGCCCCGTGTACTTACAAGGGAATTATCAGGTAAGGCAGGTCGAAACCTATCTTGAAACTTTGTGGCCGCAATTGTTGTGCTATAAGAAGACAACGTGCGGGAAATCAGCCACCAGATTGAACTGAAAAGCTCCGAAATCATGTGGCGAATCTCTCATATAAATCAATGGGAGGTAGCGAGTACCATACATGTTGGAAGGACTGCTCAGACGGCTTAGGCACTCAAGGTCGGTGGGAAGCTGCCGCACGCTCCAATCAGAACATATCCCCACCACGTGACTGCTCCGAGTGCCGCAGGGATGTCCAGCTTCACCAGCCGTCGTGCCTGCGTACCAGGATGTCACATACGATTTCTGACCCTTGCACTTCTATCTGGCGGCTGATTTTCCGCACGTTGTCCTCTTATAGTACAATTATTGCGTCCACAAAGTTTCAAGATAGGTTTTGACCTGTCTTACCTGATACTTCCCTTGTTATAAGTGTCCAGGTTATCAGCCAAACCTGTATTATTGTGGTTTCTGTCGTAGCCTAGTGTGTGTTTTTCTAATAAAGGCTAGGATTGGGGAAGAGGTGACTGTGGCATTAAGTTAGAAATCATTTCGACATTTTCCCGGAGTATAGCCTAAGGGGTAAACCGCGGAAAACCATTTCTAGGATAGCTGCGGTGTGAATCGAACCCCTCCGGAGACTCCATTTAATTAACACACTGCATTCACTTCCTAGTGCTAGTTTCATCTATTTAGTGTGTTTTTCGTGGAGGTTTTGACACTTAGCCAAAAAAATACTGGAATAGTAGCCTTCGAAACTTATGACATCCATCCTAGATATTGATCTATATAATTACCGTTACACACACTACCAGAGTCAGTACGATAACACAGGTTATCAGATAAAACCTATTCGTATTCAAATAGATAGGGCTAATGTCCTTGATCTCTAGCCCCTATGGGCAATGAATTCCATGTTTCACCCTTAAAAAAAACACTAAAAGCAACCCAATCGCTATCCCTAGGCTTTATTTATGTAGCGTAAGGCATTCTGCTACCGCATGACAGTAGACGGTACTACCCGCGACTGTCTGGCCGAGGGTCTGGCGGCCAAAACCAAACAAGACAAACCAAGGGAGAACCAACAGCTACGGGCGGAGGAGTTTTCCTTTAGCAGGTTTGATGAAACCTGTGTGTAGGAAATGACACACAAATTTATCACAACACTGCTGTTTTGCAGGTTAGATAGAGGACTGTCAAAGGCAAGGGAGTTAACCCCAACAGAAAATCTTCCTCGTGCGTTAGGTACAGCAAGCCAGCTTGAGGAGTAAAATTGTCAAATTGCTTTCAACAATGAAACGAGCCTTGGTTGTAAGAAACGAAAACCAAGATCTGGAAAGCTTCTAACGGTAGTTCTTGTACGGATGACGGAAGTTGGCCCGAAGTTAAACAAAACTATTCAAAGAAGAAAATTCCTGGACGGAGGAACAATAAATTAAAAATAGCAACATTAAATACCATTACCCTGACCGCCAAGTGTGCGGAGCTCGTAGATCTTATGGAAAGAAGGAAGATTGATGTCCCTGGACTGAGCGAAAAAAGTGGAAAGGGAAAGTAACTAAATTGCTGAGGAAAGGTTATAAACTCTACTGGCATGGCAATACGACGGAAGCAAGGAATGGTATGGCGTTTGTTATCAGCAAGAATATCGATGCTGTATCTGATGTAGAATATGTAAATGAACGAATAATCAAGCTACATCAGAAAATCGACAAGAACACACTGACCATTGTTCAGGTTTATGCTTCACAGGTTGGGTGTAGTCAAGAAGAGAAAGATGACTTCCTTCAAGAATTAGAAGACCACGTAGAACAAGATAACATTCTTGTTATGGGTGATTTAAATGCTCATGTGGTAAATGATAGGGCAGGATATGGGACAGTGATGGGTCCCCATGGATATGGAAATCGAAACCAAGAGGGTGAATGCGTCCTTGACTTCTGCTTAAGAAATAATCTAGTTATTAAGAACAACTGGTTTGAGAAACAGCTGAGCCATAAGATCACAAGGTACAGCTGGAATGGAGAACAGAAATCTGTTATTGACTATATTATTGCAGACAAAGAAGCTGGAGCATTTATTAGAGATGTGAAAATACTGCCAGGAGAAAGTTTGGATAGTGACCACATCCTAGGAAATATCCTGATAAGAAAGGCGAATACCAAACGTAAACCCAGGATAAAAGTTTGGGATTTTGATAAACCAGATAAGAGGTCTGAATACCAGATGAAGATTAGAGATCAACTGCCTAAATATGAGACTGGATAAGCTGAAGAAGGATGGATTCGAATTAAGAAAATCCTGGTAGATACTGCAGTAAGTATTGTTGGCAAAATAAGCAGCAGAGTAAGAGAGAGAGAGAAACCCCATGGTGGAATGAAACTGTCCGAAGAGCAATAAAAGAAATAAATGAAGTGAGGAAACTAAGGGACAGAGAAAGTCAGAATGAAGGGAAATTACTCAAGAACTCAGTTAGCTATACAGGGACCTGAAATTTATGGTGAAAAGAATCATTTTTGCAGAAAAAGAGAAATACTGAACCGAATTCACACAGAAACTGGAAGAAGACTGCAGGAACAACAGGAATCTATTTTATCATGTGGCGAGGAGTAAGAAAAACAGCTATGAACCAATAAAGATGGAAACATCACATGGAATGAGAATGAGATTCGAGATGAGATGGGATGGGACAGTATTTTGAAAAATTATATAATGATCAAAATTCAAATACCAAACAAGAGGAGACTAAAAAGAAGAAAATATCCCGAATATGGAGTACCCTCTAACATGGATGGAAGTGGAAAATTTCCTAAAGCATATGAAAAAAGCTAGGGCAACAGGCATTGATGATGTAAGCGCTGACATGATCAAGGCAGCTGGAGTACAAGGATTGCAGTGGTCCTTTAGAGTCCTACACTATTTGGAAATAAGAAAAAATACCAACAGACTGGACTAAAGGCGTTATAGTCCTTCTAATTAAGAAAGGAGACAGAAGGAAACCTAGCAACTACAGGGGAATTACTCTTCTATCTCATGGCCTGAAGATAATGGAACGTATCATAGAACACAGATTAAGAATTATCATTGAACCACAGCTTGAAGAAGAGCAGTACGGTTTCAGACGGAACAGGGCAACAACAGATCTGATATTTCCTGTCAGGATAATTATGGAGAAGCACTGGGAAAAAGGAAAAAAACATAATCTTCATTTTTCTAGATACTGAGAAGGCTTACGACAATGTACGGAGAAATACAATCTGGGAATGCCTTCAAAATAGATCAATACCATGTGCTTTAATAAATAAAGTCAAAATGCTATATGAACACTGCCAGGGTTGTGTCCAAATAGGCGATGGCTATTCAGAGTGATTCGAGACTAAACAGGGTGCACAGCAAGGCAGCGCTCTATCACCAATTTTATTCATTACTGTAATGGATGAAATAATGAAGAGAGTTAAGAGACTCAATATGACCTCTGAGATTAAAGCTTTAGCGTTTGCAGATGATGTTGTAATATAGGGTGAAAATGAGGCTGAAATACAACAGAAGCTGAATGATTGAAATGCTACATTCAAGCAATTTAGTCTGAATATTAGCAAGTCCAAAACGGTAGTGATGCCCGTTAATCGACAAAACATCTGTACTAACATCACTCTGAATGGTACAAAGTTAGAACCAGTACATCATTTCTGTTACCTTGGCAGTGTAGTGTCCACAGATAACCAACCATCTGCAGAAATTTCTAGTAGGGTTCAACATGGAGCACAATTTTATCACCTCGTGAGAGGGCTTCTTTGGGATAAGCAAGTTCCTTTAAGATCAAAACTAATACTCTACAAGAGCTTCTTTGTACCTGTTACTACATATAGCTTGGAAACCTGTACCCAATTCAAGAGAAATATCAGCAAACTACATGCGGTGGAGATTAAGGTTTTAAGAACTATGGTTCAGAAGACAAGGAGGGGCAAAATAAACAAGTAGTTCCGTGAAGAACTATACAGCCTATTTTCATATATCCTACTTATGTTAATTGCCTCTATCTACATACAAAATTTCAGTTTGATTGCTGTAATAGATTCGTAGATATTGAGAACCGACTAAATATTTCGGATGGTCGCCATGTTGGATTTATATATGTAGGTCCTAGAGTTATGTACTGTTACATGAATATTATTGTGCACGTGTAGCAATCAAACTTCAAACGCATGATTAGGATACAAGAAGTAACAAGGAGATATTAAAATTTCGCACAGCTGCCATCTTGTGGTTATGGAAACAATTGAAATAAATTTGATGCCAGCGGATTAACATTCGTATAAGGATTTACTGTACCAAGTTTCACTGCACTCGGATGGTTAAATTGCGAGAAACGTCCGTGTGAATATTTATATTTCGCGCCACCGCCATGTTGGATTTGTGATCACCAGGTTATTTAAAGTCCTATGGGTGAACTTAAGTTCATAGCCCCTATGAACATAAAAAAAAATCAGTTTGATTGCTATAATAGATTCGTAGATATTCAGAGCCGTCTAAATATTTCGGATGGTCGCCATGTTGGATTGTTAAATGTATAGGTCATAGAGTCATGTACCATAAAAGGAACATTATTGCGTAGGTTCATTATTCAAGCATTCACTTCGATCGCATGATTACGACACAAGAAATAAAAACTTAATTTTGAAATTCGCAAAGCCGCCATCTTGAGGTTATGTAAACAATTGAACTAAATTAGATACCAGTGCATGACAATGTGTATAAACATTTCCTGTACCAGATTTCATTGCGTTTGCAACATTAAATCGCGGGAAAGGTCTATTTAAAATTTTCAAATTCGCTTGGCCGCCATGTTCGTTTTGTAGTTAACCGGTTTTTGAAAGTCTAATAGACGAACTTCCAGTAGTGCCCTTTATCTCCGTGCAAAATTTCAGGGTGATACCGCTAATAGTTTCAGAGATATAGAATGCCGGTGAAATATTTCGCACATCCGCCATCTTATGGATATGTAAACAATTGAACCAAGTTAGATGTCGGTGCATTCCAATGTGTATTAAAATATACGGTACCAAGTTTTATTGCGTTTGGTTGGTTAAATCGCGAGAAACGTCTATTTAGGTGTCGCAAATTCGCGTGGCCGCCATGTTGGTTTTGTAGTTACCAGTTTATCAAATGTCACATAGGTGAACTTCTAGTAGTTCTCTTTATCACCGTGAAAATTTCCAGGGTGATATCGGGAATAGTTTCAGAGATATTGAATGCTGGTGAAATATTTCGGACAGCCGCCATGTTGGATTGGTGAGACGTAACAAAATTTGAAGGGCACGGTCGGGGTCGTTCGGAATAGTGCTATGAACTTACCGAGTTTTATTAAAATCGCCCCGGCCGTTTAGAAGTTATTATGGGGGACACACACACACGCACACACACACACGGACAAAAGGTGATCTCATAAGCCTATTTTTTCAAAATTGAAAATAGGCTAAAATGATAAGATACGCCATCTTGTTCAAGTAGAGCAATCTCTTAATGAGATCTGTGTTGAAGCCAGGCTGAAATGGTTCGGTCATCTCAAAAGAATGAACACACAAATGGCAGCCAGAGTGTTGTTTGAGAAAGAACTGAAAGGCAAGAGACCAAGGCGTCGACTGAGGAAGAGATGGATCGACCAGGTTAGAAATGATCTTGCAGGGAGAGGTCTGAATTTGCAGCGGGTCGTGAAAGGGGAGACGTTCTTGGAGAGAACAAAATGGAAAGCGCTCATTCACCGCACCCGGGAAACTGGAGCCGGTTCATGATGATGATGATGATGATGATGAAGGCATTCACAGGAAATAAGAAATGTAATTCTAGTCTTAGGGCTGGAACGGGGTTCACTCAGTCTCGTGAAGTAAAATTGAGAAGAGATGGGTTCGATTCCCACTTCAGACTCCACAATAACACAATTTATCATACACATTCTACACGTATACAAATTTACTGGGTTAAATGACCACGATGTCCATGCCCTCGAATGAAACAAGACGAAGAAGAATAACAACAACTCACAAGAATAAAATGTTACGCATACAAATATAAAACAGTCATAAACAAACCATAAAGACAACAATTTTAAATTGAACAAAGCAAGTTATAGCCTAGCTTCCGCTATCCACTCATGGTTCGATGGTGTAACGCCAATAAAGTCCTTCGGATAGAGCATTCTCAATCTAAATGCCTTTGTAGTTATTGTTGTTCCATTTATGGCGCTTGGACATCTTGGTTATTTAGCCCTGTGCACTTGGGCGTGTGTGGAAATTTTGTTTGATAACACAGGCTGAGCCACGCAGCCAGTCTGCTTTGTTTATGAGCACTTTCACTTGTTAATAATCTTTATCAGCAGTTGTTGGTATTATGTGAATTCTGACCTGAATTTCTACCCCTAATATTCCCATTTCTTCATGGCTGGGGTGAGCTGAGGTGAGTTTCTATACGACGGATAGGTTCTACGACCGGATGCCCTTCCCGATGCCTAGATCATCAATGCAGTGGTGATAATTAGACGTGGAATGCAAGCTGATGAATGAAACTGGGCAACATTTTGGAAGGAAGCAGTCGTGGCCTATTAGAAAGTACCGTACCAGTTTCACCTGAAGTTGAAAATGATACATCATGGGAACGCATTTCAAGGACATCCTACTGTGGGTTTTGTACCCACTCCTCTTCCCAGGACATACTGCGATCTGTAATTATTGTGACCTGCAATTCTAATACTTTATTAAGAAAGTCCCGTTTTTCTTCAAATATGTGTTATTTGTGACTTTATTTAATAAGAAATATAGAAACAGAAAACCACAGCTACAATTTTTTCTGGAGTCTGAAGAGGTTTAAAGAGTTGTTGAAGTTAATATATAGCATGAAGCTATTGATCTAGTCGTAATGGTGGCTTTCTGCAACAAAGCCGGTTTACTGTCAACCAACGAATGTCTTCATGAATTGAAAGATGGATATTATTCATTATTTTCGAATATTCCTTCAGAAGCACAGCTCGTCTTCTTAATGCAGATGAAACTAAATGTCAGAGTGCAGGGAGGCAATAAAGTTGAGTGGGTCTTAACCCAACTGTTTAACTTTTGGCGAGAGGAAAGGTAGGTAAGTTTGCGAGCGGCTGTCAAGAAACATGGTGACTGGGGGAATATATCAAAGACCACGGATGAAACATCAAACTTACTGCACCACTTGATTAAACCCACTTCGAGCATTCGCTCCATCATTGATGGATAACAAACTCACATTCCTATCACTCCCAAATCTGGTATAGAGTGGTGATAGCAGGGGGACAACACTTAATAGGGAGCACGCGGATTGCTGTAAAGCTGCGTTATGGCAGTTCTGCCAACGAATGAAGAATTTATTTTAGTACAGTTGAGTCCCAAAAACTCGGCACTCGATAACCCGACAGTCCGGATAACTCAGCCACACCCTGGCAGGGCGAAAAAAAAGATACGAGCCTTACAGTAGTCGCATATGATGTGTAACATCCGACATGTTATCCTACAATGAAATTGAGATGAACTGTATGTGAAGTCATCTGACATGTTATCCTACTCGTATACTACACAGCTTGGACATTCTTAAAATGTTAATTTACGCTCCGTTTTCATACTGGTACTATGATGAATGTATAGATTGAATTGGAGATATGCTACTGTCACACTTGTTTGAACAAACATCACATATTATATTGTAAATTAAGAGCAGGAATGAAACCATAGTCTCTAGCCTATCTATAGTCTACTAGAAATAATGTTCAATACAATCAAATTTCCCAACTCCTGCTTGGTGCAAACTATTGTAATTAAAATTAGATAAATCGTAATTTCATGTTGATTCTGTTAAAATGACGCACAATGTTCTGATATATATATATCGTTTAAATCGACCTACATAAATAAAATCCAACATGGCGACCATCCGAAATATTACACGGTTCTCAATTTCTACGAATCTTTTACAATCAAACTGAAATTTTGTATGTTGATAGAGGCAATTAACATAAGTAGGATATTTGAAAAAAGGCTTAAGTTCTTCACGGAACTACTTTGTTTAACCCCATTCCCGATAACTCGGCTTTTCACGAACTCGGATAGTCTTTGGTCCACATTACGCCGAGTTTTCGGGACTCTACTGTACTAAGCTTTCGTAGTTGACACTCATCGACGGTCGCACCAAACCAATCGGTGGCAGTTGTTTGCATTCTTCGGATTATGTTTCGAAGTGGTTTTTGCGGCTTCGTGTTGTTTGTGGTTCCGTTTTCTGTTTTCTTTTACTCAAAACACATTTTATACGTTGCAAGAACTGTCTGAGTTACTGTGACCCACTATTGCTCTATTACTTACTTGTAGTGTGAATAATGCCTGCTCTAGTGCATTTACTACTGTCAGTGAGATGTGACGGATCAGCATCATCACGTATTGCTAAATTGATGCACCCTCCCTTCCTTATGTTTGAAGAAAAACAAGATGTTCAGTAAAGAACATATAGCCTACTTTCTTCTAAATGCACGGGTATTGTTATAACTCTTTGTCCTTTTCAATGAGTATAATTGAATGTTGGTTGTAGTAGCTTGTTGAAATCCTACGTGTTATACCGATATTAAACATGAATATGAGGTTCCCTTTGCTAGTGCTACCTCTGTACCAAATGTCATTCAATAAGGTTTCACCGTGTTTGAATTGATATGGTGAATCGATTTGCACACATACATGGCCAGTATCTGAAAACTATTAGGCTGATGATCTTGTAGTTCAGTCAAAAGATGCTTCTACAAAAATGCATGTTGCTGCAAAATTTGGTAGAGATCAAATGATTAGGTTGGTCGTAATTTGTTTTAAGCTTTTAACATTTGGGTGGCCACCATTCCGTTTCCGTCAAGATGGCGGCGATATAAAACATGACACTGAGCTGCCCTTTGCTAGTGCTACCTCTGTACCAAATTTCGTTCAATTCGGTTTTACCGTGTTTGAATTGATAGGGGGAATCGATTTGCACACATACATGGCCGCCACATGCAAACTATTGGACTGATGACCTTGTAGATTGGTCGAAAAACGCTTCTCACATAAAGGTATGTTCTATTATTTAAATTACTTTCCATGATGGTTCCGTATTGACGTACTAAATAGTTTTTGACAACTATTATACATCCGCCTTAGTCAATACATGAACGAAAGTAAATATAATTAGATTTGCTCCTGGTACTTGTTTGAGGGATTAATTGCTTTTATCCCCTACATCAGCCAATATTAATATCTGAAGAAAATTATAAAATAGCGTAGCACTCAAAAAAACAAAAACAAATGGCTATTAGACTTAATATGGTGCACCATATAAGTAGGTCACAGAAAAATATTTTAAAGCATACAGCAAAACTAAAAAATATGGGACGGTGATGATATTCAGCCATCAAACACAAGCGAAGATATACGTAGAGAACCAGTGGACAGTTCATTCACATATCCGCTCCAAAACACAAGTCAAAGCTTGAATTGGCAAAAATGGGACCACAATACTTTACCATATGTACACAACCATTGAAGAGCCAGACAGACACAACATTTTTCGCCCTGTGTTGATCTCATAAGTCTACTTTCATTTTGTGCAAAAATCGAAAGTAGGCTAATAAAGTTTGCAATTCAATGTATTGTTCCCCTTTGTCCATTCGATTCTATTTCAATGAAATTGTTGCTTCTCCATGGGTAGCAGTGAGAGGGAGGTGGGGGGTGGGGGGTGGTAGGCCATCGTTGCCCATAAGTGAGGTTATAAAAGCAGTGGGCCTTTTGATGATGTTATGTGAACTTAGCTGTACATAGTAATAGACAATATTTTAATATTGATATAAGACTAAATTAAATTAATGACAGATGAAATGAAATGATAGTGGAGAGTGTTGCTGGAATGAAATTTTGACAGGGAAAACCGGAGTACCCGGAGAAAAACCTGTCTGCCTCCGTTTTGTCCAGCACAGATCTCACATGGAGTGACCGGGATTTGAACTACGGACCCAGCGGTGAGAGGCCAGCGTGCTGCCGCGTAAGCCACGGAGGCTTCCTTTTTTTAAAGTGAAAATCCACAGCCTGCTTCCAGTCTCCGACCGGGTCAGGAATGGAATGAATGAAGCACCCATCTAGCGGCGAGGATATGAACTGTGCCGGCTGCCGAGGCCTGACGCACTCCTCTGGGGCAATGATTACATGAATGACAGATTAAATGAAATGATAGTGGTGAGTGTTGCTGGAATGAAATTTTGACAGGGAATCATTTATTCATTGCCCCAGAGGAGTGCGTCAGGCCTCGGCAGCCGGCACAGTTCATATCCTCGCCGCTAGATGGGGGCTTCATTCATTCCATTCCTGACACGGTTGGTGACTGGAAGCAGGCTGTGGATTTTCATTATAAGACTAAATTAAGATGTTAGAGTCGTGTGAGAACTAATTTTAGCAAATGTGTTACCAACATTGAAGTAATTGATTGCCATGTTTCTTTTATAAAATTACCAAGTATATACAAGTATTTCATTGGAGACGCATATACCTATTTCATATTACGCATACATACAATAATTTCCATTTTTGCAGGCAAGACCGTTGGTTTACGTGGAATACAATAAACATTCATATGGCGTTTCTCTCTTTGTGTTGGCAGAACTGCCAGAACGAAACATAGCCTGAGGCGGCCTTATCTCTAGGCACGTTTATAAACAAGAGTGACGGACCTAATGATTCCATTATCCTTGGATGATAGTGAATGTAGTCTAACCGCTCAGTCAGCTTTTCTTATGTTGACTGGACTAGAGTCCTCCTCCTTCCCGGCCACATTACTGCGTGTTACCGGCCACGAATAAAGTCGATTGTATCCGAATCATCAATAGATACGAGTCTTCGTGTCGAGCAGCGAGTAGGCCTACTCATGGAAAAGCGAGAGGTGAATGGTGTTGTTGACCTTGAGCGGCACATAGACTTGGTATTTAGCTTACTTTTCATATTCTGCAAAAATAATGAAAATGTAGACTTATGAGATCACCCGGGCAGATGTGTTTCCTTATGTCACCCTATGAATTCCTAAATGGCTGCAGCTATCAAAACCAAACTTGGTACGAATAACCAATAACCAGGCTATTTCAAGACCATACTTGAAAATGACGTGAGTGCTACCAAACACTGAGAAATAATAATTGAAATTTGAACTCTTAGCTAGATATCTCAGAAGGTATGCATGGGAACCATTCCAAAATTGGCACACATATACAGTAGAACATAATATTTCAAATTAATTTTTAGGAGTCCGTATAGGACAAAGCTACCAACTTAATTCTACGCGTCCTGATAAGTTCAATGTTTAGTTGCATGTTACTTCCATATTATTGAATAGATTTGTTCCAAAATTGTCACACATATAGATAGTAGCATTCAAAAATAATTTTGAACAACCCATGTATGACAGTGCTGCCAACATAATTCTACGCTTGATGATAATTTAAATGTGTAACATCATGTAACGTCCATGCTATATATTGGACATCAACCAAAATTTATACTTGCATTGAGAATCTTAAGAACCTAAATTAGGCGTATATTCAGAGTTACCAGGGTTGCCAACTGTTGATAAATGCTCACTATAATTTTGAACCCTAGTCTGAATATATCAGAAAGTGTGTATAGCAACAGTTCTAAACATTGCACACGTATAGATCATAACAATTCCGATTAACTTTGAGTATCCATATATGACAGTGCTGCCAACATGATACTACACGTCCTGAGAGGTTCAATGTTGAATAGCACGTAACTTCCATAATAACGAATGGATTTCATCAATGATTGGCACACATATAGCCTAGGTCATGATTTTTCAGATTTATTTTGAGTTACTTAGCTAGTTAGTTAGTTAGTTAGTAATTGTTGTTTTAAGGGACGGAACTACGAGGTTACCTGACCCTCAGATTTATTTTGAGTATCCCGTACATTACACTGTTGCCAACATGATTCTACGCGTGCTGATAGGCTTAATGTTTTAACTGCATATAACGTCCATACTGTCTATTGGACATCAACCAAATTAAGTATGTGCATAGAGTACCTTAAGAGAAGAATCTAGGCATGAATTCAGAGTCTCCAGGGCTTCCAAATGTTGATGAATGCTCTGTATATATGTATTTTATATATTTTTTATAAATGTAGCCAATGGCCATGTATTTTTCTTTTCAGGACGGTTCAGAGAAGGGATTTTGGAAGGAAAACGACCGTGGACCTGTTAAAAAGAACCGTCCCGGCATTTGCCTGGTAGTGAAAATAAGTCACCATCTTGTACCGAACATTCGTGTGGGCGAAATAGCCGTGGGGTTAGCGTCATTGACTGCGAATCTAGAGATCTCGGTTTCGAATCCCGGACGGCTTAGATATCTTTGCTACCAGATTATGGTTTTAAACGATATTTATCATATCAATATGACTCATTTTAACAGAATCCATATGAAATTACGTGTTGGTCTGTGAATCAAGAGGTCCGGGAACCGGGCAAGCCTTTCATGATCTACTGCTGTGCACATTGCATTTACTCGCAAATTGGCCTATTTATAGGGAATTTAAAGTTATGAGCGGTGTCGCGTCTATTAATCTAGTTGATCCATATCATATTCTTTATTTAGGCTAGTACTGGTGGAAGCTACAAAACCTCTAATAAAATGAGTTTCGTATTATAAACTACAATATCTGTAAAACACTCCCTTTTACTTCTTCTTTTCTTCTCTTTTCTAAGTCGTTTACCCTCCAGGTTGGTGGAACCCACGGACTCAGCGAGGGAACTCACCACTACCGCCTCTACGGACAGTGTTCTAGAGCTGGGGACTTTTAATCGGAGTGGATACAACTGGTGAGGTGTGATTGGCACCTCGCCCAGGCGGCCTCGCCTGCAAAGCGAACAGGGGTCTCATGAGGAAAGTTAATGGATGATCAGGATGGATAGGCAAGGAAGATGGAAGGAGGCGGCCGTGGCCTTGAAGAAGGTACTGCCCCCGTAAATTGAAATATATTGAGACCACGGTGGCTGTATTGGCATATATGAATAAAGGTATGGCTGTCATAGTTGTGACGTGTACTGTATATTCATGACGTAGGCACGGATGACGCAGACTTTATGCAAGTAGGCTGGTTGAGCTGAGATTCTTGGTGACGTCATGATTTTGTTCGAGAAAGATCTGAGATTTACGACGCAGTCGCGGGGAAACAAGGAATTGTGCTAAGGAAGAAGTTACGCTATTGGAGGAGAGGTTCGAACCAATGAATGATAGTTTGGAGGGAGACGGAGATTACTGAAACTACCATATTTAATTACTTTTGGAATGCAGAATTGTGGAAATCTATTTTCAGTTATGGCATTGATTTGGAATTTTGAAGAAATTAATTTTGAGTTTCTGAAATTTGAAAATCCGTCAAGTATAGCCAAAGTTAGAACTTCTAGCAATGACGGAGGAACAAGCTATGGAAGGGATGGATACGCCCCTTAAGAAGTTGATAAAAGGTCTTGCACAGGAGAGAGGAGCTCTCATGTCTCATTTCTGATGTTTCATAGTGGTTTTTCTGATTCTCACATTGTCAGAATTCGAGTGATTCAGTGAAGCAAGTCGTCATTAGCACGTGTGGCAGAGCCCACGGCATCGAACAAGCACGGAGCGTGCCGCAGTACAATTTTACGGTTAGTGAAACTAGGCGAAGTTGGAACGCACACATAATCGAGTCTACAAGATTATCTATCAAGAGTTAGCGACTGCCTTTATGCTAATTCAATTGTGCATTATAATATTGAGGTGTGTAGGAAAGTTGAACATTTTCAAGATTATACTTTGGAAGATATTCGCATTTTAAGACTGCAGACAAAAGTGATTTTCTCGCCACCTGAGAAGCACTTTTTTAATACCACATTCTACACTATGGCTGACACGTGTATTGCAACCGTGATACAGAAGATTACGTTTGGTGATACAACGCTACATTCTACAATGGAACAATATAATCTGGCAGTACTTTCGACTATTATTATAACGGAAGTGGAGATGGAAGACTAAAACTTTAATGCAATTGGGACATATATCAATGGAGTGAAATAGCAGCATGGAACTTCGTTAATCGTCATTCTACAAAAGCGAGCATGTAGTGAACATCCAACTACACTCATGCATCGTAGTCCATCGCTAAATTATATCAAATGGCAGTGGAAATATCTTCATACTCTACAATTATGAACATTTCTGCGGAAATAATTGCAATAAACTTCATGGCGAATTTCTACCAGAACTTCAGGGAACTATCAAGAGAGACCAGGGTGGACCCGGCTCACAAAGAAGAGTTTTGTCAGAAGGATGTCTATCGTCTACACGGAGCAGTGCAATTTCCGGAGGAGGAAGCAGTTCTATTCTCCGAGGGCGCTGGTTCCAAGTTCGAGGTCGGAGCACATCTTTACGGTGGTGAAATGGAATCAACAGCAGTCTTCTTTGGAAATTTTCCTCTAGAACTTCAATCAACAGATAAGGTAGTCGTGAACGTTTCTTGTTTTATTTGAGCCATTTAGCGATATCTGAGCAACCATTTTTCCCATATTTTCTGTCCCATATATTTTGCCCCATATTCTTGCTTGATATTTCTGTACTCAATACACTTTGATGATTTATGCCTTTTTTCCTACGATTTATTGAGACATTGTTATGTCATTGGCACATTTATATAATTTTGGATCAGTTGAGACTGATAAAATATATATATTCTTTCAGTAATTTGCATATTTTTGTAGTCGCGATTTGACTGTAAAGTTAACGATTTTCTATGGCAAATTTGAATTCAGACAGCGTGTCACTTTATTAAAGTAATTCTATTCAGTAAATTACTTTGACCAATTTTCTGTCATCCTCAAGAAAGAAGAATAATTAAAAGATTTTAGAGCGTTAAAATCTTTTACTTTGTCGACGATCTTGGAAATACTAGTCGTTGTATGAACATGATTGCAACATAGACATTTATCGTCAGTTCTGAAATACCATTGCATTATAGACAATTTTATGAAATATGAACTTTGATTACGATTTATTGAGTACACTATAGTAATGAAAATTTGATAGGAGTTTTTCTCAATTCTAGATTGGAACAATAATGTTTGCATTCCACAGTCTAATTGTATTCTATTCGATTATTTATGCAGTTTAGATGAACTTTGATTGAAGATAGTATTTTTATACTGCGATACTTTGAAGATATTAATCTCAATTTTGATAGACCAGGGAGGCGTGTCTAATCGTATTTGCTATTAAATTTATTTGTGATTGGCAAATTTTTACTTCATATCGATTTATGAATGAAACCCACGAAGGTTAAATATAATAACAGTTTTCGATACAATTAATGAATATAAGAATTTTTAAAGTGGAACTATGGATGTATAATCGTTAGTTCAGTGGACGTGTAAAAGTCGCTGATGAATAATGCCCTTGAATAAGTGAAGGAGGTTCCCACAGTAATATTAATGAAGTTGATGAATTTATAAGTGGAGGTTTTTGTATGTATTGTGGAAGATTTTGATGCCATATATATTGAGATATATGATGAATTATGGGCCAATTTTTGTGCAATTTTGTGCGTTTGAGCGAGGTATTTTTCCGCTGAATGTATTGTCCAGGTCCTTTGAAAATTAATCATGTGAAGTTACTGTTAAAATTAACAAGAGTGTTTAAATAATTTGAGATAACGATTTTGAATGGAGGTTACCGTCACAAATAATAATAATAATTATTAAACCTTATTAAACCAGAATTTATAATTTAAATATAACTAACCTTCATTGGTCGATAATATCAACACGATTTAAGTAATTATCAACCGGATAAACGTGTGGTTTAATGTATTTCTAAAATAAATAATATAAATATTGTAAATAATTATGTAAATATCTTTAATAATAATTTGAAACGAACGGGATTAATAGAGGCGTGTATAAATTTTTCAATTGTCGTTCGACAATGTTATAAACAATTTAAATTGTTATAAATAATTATGAACATTTTGTTATAAACATTAAGCGTTTTGTTATTATACTCTAAACAACGCTAGTTCAACAATTGGATTATACAATTAAATAAGATTTGGGATTATTAGAGTAATCCAGTGATATTTGAATGGAGCATTTAAAAGATTTGCGTGATAATATTTGAGTTGAGATGTGGACATTTAAAGTGTTTTGAAAAGGAGCTAGGCTCTGAGGTAACTAGCATATGCTAACGTTGGCTGGACAGGTGGGTCCATTTGACAATGCAAGCATGCGACATGGTGCAGCTGGCCAGACAACTGTATGATAGAGGCCAAGGTCACCTACATAGCAGCCTTGCGGTTATAAATAAAATGTGATGTTTATGAAAAAGGAAAACAATTGCTATATGTCTCGTCCCAACTCCCTTATCCATTCCAAGTGTATTATTATTATTACGTTCTTTTGAGCTAGGGAAAGCTGAAATTTTGTATGTAAAGTCTACAAGTCCTACAGGAGGACATGGTTACATTGACAATGGCTTCTGATCGCCACGTATATTTTGTTGTTATATTTTTGTTAAATTATTCTCTTTATGTGAAATAAATTATTGTACAGTTTAAAGTTTCTTGTTTCCGTCTTGGTTCATTTTAAATATCGTGGTGGAGGTTATTGTGAGGGCATACTTTTAAGTGATCCAGTTGGCAACCCAGACCCGAGATTAATTTGAATAGGTAAGTAAAAGGTAAGTATGAACCCCCGTCTATTTTGGTGTGTTCCACAATAATTTCTTGTTAACTACTGTGCTCTAATCTCGGTAGTATCTGTCAGTGCCATTTTCATTGATGTAGCTGTGCCGGTGCGATTGATTATTGGCAATCCGATTGAGGGGGCGGATATCTGACAGCCTACTATCCGGATTATCGGGGACAGTAGGATTGGCGACCCTAATCCGTGGGGATCGATTGGCTCGATTGGCTCGAAGTTCGGAGTGCTCGAATAACATTGGATTACCAAGTTATCGATGTCAATGGGATTGTGAAGACTCAAATAAAGAGGTTGATTCTTTGTTAGATGTCTTGGCCAATTGTAGAATTTGAGAGTGTGATTATATAGGGATTAAATGTTGTGTTTTATTAGGAAAATTACACTCAGAAAAGATCAGATCTTATACAACTTGAGAGAGGTTTAACAGGCTGGAAACTTAGAAAAATCGCCTATGATCTGGAGTCTTATTTTATTTGACCGGCTTATGACATGTTTAGTCATATTAAAGATAAAATTAAATTATTTGGATTGTAAATGTAAATTATTTGTGTTAGGATATTTAAAATGAACCAGGGAAATTTGAACATGTGCTTGAGTTTATTTCAACATGAAGTGTCTACGAAAGTTAATTATAAGGTAATTATAAGTTAGATTTAAGACAGAAAATTGCTCAAACTTTATATGTGGTGAAAAATGTTGCTCAGAGTTTGTTATCTTGCTCTGTTTGATGTATGTCCCTAAAGCAGTCTATTATTGAAATATTATTGAGATGGCAGATGAGAGTATGAGAATGATGTTGGAGGAGATGTCCAACAGAATGAAGCAGATGATGGAGGAGAATTCTAGTAATTTGTCTGCTAATTTGTCTGTTAGGCTGGATGAAAGTGTGAGGGAGATGGAAGCTGGGAATACTAGTCGAATGGAGGAGAATTCTAGTAATATGTCTGCTAATTTGAAAGCTAGCATGAATAACAGTATGAAGCAGATGCTGGATGAAAATTTGAAAGTTCTTCAGACTAGTTCTGCAAACTTAGAAAATAATGTGTCGCGTTTACAGACCAGTACCCAGGGAATCGAGAATGCTGTAACTGTCATGCGCACAGACGTGTCCAATGTCCATAAAGATTTATCCAATGTGCATAAAGATGTCTCAGATGTTAAAGTAGATGTTTATAAGGTACAGAAAGACCTTACTATGTTGAATCTTGATGTTGCTAATGTCCGGGGTGATATTTCATGTGCTAGAGCAGAAGTAATCGTTGTTAGGAATGATGTTGCTACTGTACAAGATAAGGTAGAAGAAGTTCAAAGAGAGATTAAAAATGTTCGAACCGATGTGTCAAACGTTCAAGTAGACATAAATAATATTCATTCTGAGGTAAATGAGATGCAAAGCGATATCAATAAGATACAAGTAGAAGTTAATACAGTTTTTGTAGACATTGCCAAAGTTCAAACTGATGTTAATAAAGTAAGAGAAGAAATTGAAACTTCAAAAACGCTTTGTACTCGTAACATTAGTGCTTTAACAACTAGGTTGGTTGACGAGTCTGTTAGGACAACAGCTTCTTTAGCTGGATTAAAATATGATGTAGAGGTCATGAGAACCCAAGTCTTAGATCATAATCGTTTACTTAAGGAAGACATTGAAGTAGATATTGCGGAAATGTTAACTGCAAATGTAACGGTTTGGAAAGATGAATGGAACAGGTCAAGTGGGGAACATGTCAATCAGATTCAGGAACGAATTGAACGAAAACTTGCCAGTACACAAGTAGATATAAATAATGAGGTAGTTCAAATTAGAAAGGACTTGAGTATAAGGATGGATTCGCTATCCGAAAAGCAAGTAGAGGATAGAACTCAAATAGGTCAGGACGTGCAAGCATTAAAAACCGCGTTAGAGGAACAAATTCATAAGGTTGTCTCTGATGTCAATGAAACTACGAGCAAACTTCAGAATTTGAAACTAGGAGAAGCTAGCATGATGGAAACGTATAAAGAAGAGTTGATTAGGAAAGTCATCACGGAAATCACAGATAAGGATTCAGAAGGATTGACTTGTGAAGATGATAGGAATTACGTCAGAAGATGTAACCTCGCTACAGAAGAGAGAGATATTAGTCCTGAGGAACGTATATTCAGATTTCGGGAAGAAGAAGAGGATAGGAATATTGAACCTGAATGGAAATATCGTGATAGTGGGAAGAATTATATGGATTCATATCCAAGAAATGTGACAGTCATCCGAAACTTTGAGGACAAACCTCAAAAATTTAGTAATACTGATAGTCTAACACCGATAGAGTATATCAGGAACCTGAAAGACTATTTTATTGAAGCCCATATTCCTAGAGAAAGGGAGATGAGAATCGTAGAAAGATTTCTAGCTGGAGGACCCCTTGAATGGTTCAGAGCATTTCGGTACACTTTTAGTAATTTCGATGAATTTGCAGAGGCACTGATAAAACGATTCTGGTCAATAGAAGCACAAAATTCATTAAGAGCTGAGGTATACTCGAGGAAGTATTCAGGTACTCTTCCAACACGGTACGCTGATTTCTTCACGAGCCAGTTATCGCGCTTGAGATTCTTGCAACCCCCATTGTCGACAGAGCAGTTGATAGATGCTATTTCTCGTATGCTGCCTGTGGAGGTAAGAAGACTTATCATATCGTCAAATATCAGGGATTTGATCAGTATGGACGAACTATTGAGAAGGCTTGATAACACGAGTCCAATGCCAAATTTGGTTCAAAAAGGTCAGAGGCACGAATTCAAAGACATTAATACAGTCTACATGGATCAAGTTCAGCAACCTGATAAGCCTGCTGAAGAAAAAACTGAAAATGTAGGTCCTCACAGGAACAATTATTTTCGCAACAACAGATCACAAGGTTACCGTCCATATCAGTAAAGACGAGGCTGGAATAACAATAGAGGGAATTATAATAACGGAAGAGGTAGATACTATAATAACAATGGGTACAATAGGAACTACAACAGAAATAACCAGTACCAGAATCGGAATCAGAATTCTCAAGGTCAGGTTATGACACCCGACAAGTATCAAGAAAGAGAGAAAGAAAGTCAGCAGTATCTAAAGGAATTACGAGAGAAGGAAGCTGAAAACCAGAAGAAAAGACAGGATGTAGTGATCGATCCTGGTCCTTCTACAAGCCAGCAGGGGAACTTTGAGATTGGTAACACAAAAAAAAAACGCCAATTTCTCAACGACAGTGAGAAACTATGAATACATTGCCACACCACACCAAATTACCATTAATGAAATTTACGAAGTAACTGATGAGGATTTATTAGAAGAGAGGGGAATCGTCAAAGAGGAAAGACCATGTGCCTTACCTATTATTTCTGTGCCGATAGATGGCCAACAGTACAAAGCTCTTATGGATACCGGCGCAATTATTTCTATCATTTCTGATGAATGCTATCAAAGTCTATTAAAAGGAGAAAACATGACAGTTTTACCTGTTTCTACCGTCAAAGTGAGAGGAATTTTCCAAGACAAGGCAGTGAAATGCAAGATCCAAGTGTTGTTGAACTTTGAAATTAATGGAAGGAATTATGAACAGATCTTTATTGTGGTGAACAAGATCCATTTCGATATTGTGCTAGGAATCGATTTTATATCGAAAGTTGGAGCCATTATTGATATGAAGAATAGGATTATTAGCTTTAATGATGGGTACATGATCACAGAAGAGATCGAAGAACAGGACGGGAAAAACAGTCTGGAGATAGACCTTAGGGAGGAGATTTTAAATACCATTATCAATGAAGTGGAGAATCTAACAGAAATACCCAGTAGAAAAACTGAAGGATTTGAAGAAATTCAGGGGGAATTTGAGGATTTGATAAAGGAATTCCAAGATATTTTTGATGAAAAGCCTGGATTGATTAAAGACTATAAGTATAAGATAAGGCTGACCGATGAAACCCCTTACCAAAAGAGAATATACCCCATACCTGAGAAATACTACCAAGAAGTACGAGGGTTGATCAGAAAAATGGAGGTAGACGGGATTATAAAAAAACAGGCGTCATCTTACATAAACCCCATCACTGTAGTCAAGAAAATTAATGGTCAGATACGTCTCTGTCTCGATGCTCGGACCATCAACTTAAAGATTCTTCCAGAAAATGACCGACCACCAAAGATTAGAGATCTGCTTAGAAAGTTCAAAGGGAGAGCATGTTTCAGTGTTCTTGACTTGACATCTTCGTTTTACCAAGTTCAACTGGAAGAAGAAAGTATGCAGTACACTGGATTCTTATTTGACCAGACGTCATGGGTCTTCGTGAGAATGCCTTTTGGAATGGTCAACAGTGGACCAGCACTTATTCGAGCACTTGATAGCAAGCTCACTGACGAAGTAAAGGAAAATGTAATCTGCTACATTGACGATTTAATTGTATCTTCACCCAACGCCGCAGAACATTTAGTGCATTTGAGAAAGTTGTTTGAAAATTTAAGGGAGGCCAATATTAAGGTCAATTTTGGAAAATGTCAATTCTTGAAGAAGGAGATCAACTACTTGGGGCATACTATTGATAAGGATGGATATCATCCAAACATGCAGAAAGTAGATGCGATCACAAGGTTCCCAAAGCCAACTAAGGTGAAACAAGTCAGAGAATTTGTAGGTGCATGCCAATTCATCAGCAGCCACTGTCCGAGATACTCTGAAATTATGGCTCCTCTGTATGACTTACTCAAGAAGAATAATAGATGGAAATGGAGTACCGCAGCAGACGAGGCTTTTGAGAAAGCAAAGGAGATGCTCAGAAACAACGTTAAACTGGAGTACCCAGACTTTGAGAAGGTGTTCTATATTGAGTCTGATGCATCAAGAATAGGCATTAGTGCAGTCTTATACCAAAAAGACGAGGCAGGCAACAAGCACTACATTGCGTTCACTAGTCGGAAATTAAAGAAACACGAGGAAAACTACTTTACGACAGAACTAGAAGCGTTAGCTTTTGTAACAGCTTTGCAAGCGTGGAAAAAAATGCTGCTGGGACACAAGGTTATCATTATTACAGATCACAAAGCACTTCAGTTTATGCTGCAAACTGACATGTCTAGTGATAGATTGACACGTTGGGCTTTGTTCACCCAACAGTTTAACGCCACTATCGTCCATCAGCCTGGGAAAGACAACTTACTGGCTGATGCTTTATCACGTAACCCTATCAAAAATGTGCAGATACACCATGTACAATTGGAGCAGCAAGATCAAGAGACCGTTAGGAGGTTAGCCCGAATCGGTGTATCACAGAAGAGACACGCTCCAATCAGGAAAATGTACAGGCTCCTTAAGGGTTACATGGACTATACTGATGTTGACTATGCAGCTACACAGAGAGATTCACGACACTTTGTCTTGAGTGGAGACGTCGTATGTAAGTATGCTGACTCTGCGCATACAAAGCTCCGAATAGTCGTGCCACCTAAACTTGTTGTCAATTTAGTGTGGGTAGCTCATCACGCAACTGGACATGCCGGTCTAGATAAAACTCTTGATACTCTTAAAGAGAGGTTTATTTGGACTAACATGCGTTCCAGCATTGCTAATGTCATTCGTTCATGTGATAAATGTCAAAGAGCAAAGTATGCTTCAGCTCTATTAAAAGGAAAACCTAAGGCTATGATTCCCTCTAAACCAAATGAACTCATGGCGACGGACATATTTGGTCCCTGTCCGAAGGGATGCCAGGGTAATCAGTTCCTGTTGGTTACCGTGGATGTCTTCTCGAAATTTGTAACAATGAGTCCCATGCAAAAAGCTAACACGAGGAACGTTGTAAGCAGACTGGAACATGCTGTATTTCCAAAAGCTGGTAAACCAGAGTATCTACTGTCGGATCATGGAGCTCAGTTTACATCCTTAGAATTTACTGCAGATATGGAAAGGCTTGGTATTAAGCACATATTTTCAAGCGTGCGCTATCCGGAATCGAATTCTTCAGAAAGATATATGGCTGAATTTTCGAAATTTTGTCGAATTTTCTGTCCGAATGATCATTCTGGTTGGGTGAGATTTGTACCCCTTATTGAGGAGTGTCTAAATTCTACAGTGCAGGAGAGCACAGGAGAGGTGGCAATGAGACTTCATCTAGGAAGAAACCCAGAAAGGCCGTGGGACAATCTTTTCAACCACGTTCCTAGAGATCCCGACCTAGGAAGGCAGCAGAGAATAGACAGAGCGAAAGAACAACTCCAGAAAGCAGCACAAAAACGACTGAAAAGAGTAGCTGGAAAACGTTTTGGTGCTCCCTTAGAAATTGGAAATCTGGTATTACTACGCAGACCTGTCAAGGCTGATGTGAGTAAGAAAATCTATCCCAAGTTTGGAATAGTGTTTATGGGTCCGTTCAGAATTACGAATGCTTATGGAAACAACTGTTATGAACTCTACGATGATGAGAATAATGTCGTATATGGCAAGTTCAATGCTGGAAACTTGAAGAAATATTATCCAAGAGTAAGCCAATAATAATTCAATTTCGTGTTCAAGTGAATTCATATATTTATAACAGAGTTTAAAAACAATTTGCAACTGTTTTTAAAAACGTGGTGAAGGGAGAATGCCCCCGTAAATTGAATTATATTGAGACCACGGTGGCTGTATTGGCATATATGAATAAAGGTATGGCTGTCATAGTTGTGACGTGTACTGTATATTCATGACGTAGGCACGGATGACGCAGACTTTATGCAAGTAGGCTGGTTGAGCTGAGATTCTTGGTGACGACATGATTTTGTTCGAGAAAGATCTGAGATTTACGACGCAGTCGCGGGGAAACAAGGAATTGTGCTAAGGAAGAAGTTACGCTATTGGAGGTGGGGCTCGAACCAATGAATGATAGTTTGGAGGGAGACGGAGATTACTGAAACTACCATATTTAATTACTTTTGGAATGCAGAATTGTGGAAATCTATTTTCAGTTATGGCATTGATTTGGAATTTTTAAGAAATTCATTTTGAGTTTCTGAAATTTGAAAATCCGTCAAGTATAGCCAAAGTTAGAACTTCTAGCAATGACGGAGGAACAAGCTATGGAAGGGATGGATACGCCCCTTAAGAAGTTGATAAAAGGACTTGCACAGGAGAGAGGAGCTCTCATGTCTCATTTCTGATGTCTCATAGTGGTTTTTCTGATTCTCACATTGTCCGAATTCGAGTGATTCAGTGAAGCAAGTCGTCATTAGCACGTGTGGCAGAGCCCACGGCATCGAACAAGCACGGAGCGTGCCGCAGTACAATTTTACGGTTACTGAAACTAGGCGAAGTTGGAACGCACACATAATCGAGTCTACAAGATTATCTATCAAGAGTTAGCGACTGCCTTTATGCTAATTCAATTGTGCATTATAATATTGAGGTGTGTAGGAAAGTTGAACATTTTCAAGATTATACTTTGGAAGATATTCGCATTTTAAGACTGCAGACTAAAGTGATTTTCTCGCCACCTGAGAAGCACTTTTATAATACCACATTCTACACTACGGCTGACACGTGTATTGCAACCGTGATACAGAAGATTACGTTTGGTGATACAACGCTACATTCTACAATGGAACAATATAATCTGGCAGTACTTTCGACTATTATTATAACGGAAGTGGAGATGGAAGACTAAAACTTTAATGCAATTGGGACATATATCAATGGAGTGAAATAGCAGCATGGAACTTCGTTAATCGTCATTCTACAAAAGCGAGCATGTAGTGAACATCCAACTACACTCATGCATCGTAGTCCATCGCTAAATTATATCAAATGGCAGTGGAAATATCTTCATACTCTACAATTATGAACATTTCTGCGGAAATAATTGCAATAAACTTCATGGCGAATTTCTACCAGAACTTCAGGGAACTATCAAGAGAGACCAGGGTGGACCCGGCTCACAAAGAAGAGTTTTGTCAGAAGGATGTCTATCGTCTACACGGAGCAGTGCAATTTCCGGAGGAGGAAGCAGTTCTATTCTCCGAGGGCGCTGGTTCCAAGTTCGAGGTCGGAGCACATCTTTACGGTGGTGAAATGGAATCAACAGCAGTCTTCTTTGGAAATTTTCCTCTAGAACTTCAATCAACAGATAAGGTAGTCGTGAACGTTTCTTGTTTTATTTGAGCCATTTAGCGATATCTGAGCAACCATTTTTCCCATATTTTCTGTCCCATATATTTTGCCCCATATTCTTGCTTGATATTTCTGTACTCAATACACTTTGATGATTTATGCCTTTTTTCCTACGATTTATTGAGACATTGTTATGTCATTGGCACATTTATATAATTTTGGATCAGTTGAGACTGATAAAATATATATATTCTTTCAGTAATTTGCATATTTTTGTAGTCGCGATTTGACTGTAAAGTTAACGATTTTCTATGGCAAATTTGAATTCAGACAGCGTGTCACTTTATTAAAGTAATTCTATTCAGTAAATTACTTTGACCAATTTTCTGTCATCCTCAAGAAAGAAGAATAATTAAAAGATTTTAGAGCGTTAAAATCTTTTACTTTGTCGACGATCTTGGAAATACTAGTCGTTGTATGAACATGATTGCAACATAGACATTTATCGTCAGTTCTGAAATACCATTGCATTATAGACAATTTTATGAAATATGAACTTTGATTACGATTTATTGAGTACACTATAGTAATGAAAATTTGATAGGAGTTTTTCTCAATTCTAGATTGGAACAATAATGTTTGCATTCCACAGTCTAATTGTATTCTATTCGATTATTTATGCAGTTTAGATGAACTTTGATTGAAGATAGTATTTTTATACTGCGATACTTTGAAGATATTAATCTCAATTTTGATAGACCAGGGAGGCGTGTCTAATCGTATTTGCTATTAAATTTATTTGTGATTGGCAAATTTTTACTTCATATCGATTTATGAATGAAACCCACGAAGGTTAAATATAATAACAGTTTTCGATACAATTAATGAATATAAGAATTTTTAAAGTGGAACTATGGATGTATAATCGTTAGTTCAGTGGACGTGTAAAAGTCGCTGATGAATAATGCCCTTGAATAAGTGAAGGAGGTTCCCACAGTAATATTAATGAAGTTGATGAATTTATAAGTGGAGGTTTTTGTATGTATTGTGGAAGATTTTGATGCCATATATATTGAGATATATGATGAATTATGGGCCAATTTTTGTGCAATTTTGTGCGTTTGAGCGAGGTATTTTTCCGCTGAATGTATTGTCCAGGTCCTTTGAAAATTAATCATGTGAAGTTACTGTTAAAATTAACAAGAGTGTTTAAATAATTTGAGATAACGATTTTGAATGGAGGTTACCGTCACAAATAATAATAATAATTATTAAACCTTATTAAACCAGAATTTATAATTTAAATATAACTAACCTTCATTGGTCGATAATATCAACACGATTTAAGTAATTATCAACCGGATAAACGTGTGGTTTAATGTATTTCTAAAATAAATAATATAAATATTGTAAATAATTATGTAAATATCTTTAATAATAATTTGAAACGAACGGGATTAATAGAGGCGTGTATAAATTTTTCAATTGTCGTTCGACAATGTTATAAACAATTTAAATTGTTATAAATAATTATGAACATTTTGTTATAAACATTAAGCGTTTTGTTATTATACTCTAAACAACGCTAGTTCAACAATTGGATTATACAATTAAATAAGATTTGGGATTATTAGAGTAATCCAGTGATATTTGAATGGAGCATTTAAAAGATTTGCGTGATAATATTTGAGTTGAGATGTGGACATTTAAAGTGTTTTGAAAAGGAGCTAGGCTCTGAGGTAACTAGCATATGCTAACGTTGGCTGGACAGGTGGGTCCATTTGACAATGCAAGCATGCGACATGGTGCAGCTGGCCAGACAACTGTATGATAGAGGCCAAGGTCACCTACATAGCAGCCTTGCGGTTATAAATAAAATGTGATGTTTATGAAAAAGGAAAACAATTGCTATATGTCTCGTCCCAACTCCCTTATCCATTCCAAGTGTATTATTGTTATTACGTTCTTTTGAGCTAGGGAAAGCTGAAATTTTGTATGTAAAGTCTACAAGTCCTACAGGAGGACATGGTTAGATTGACAATGGCTTCTGATCGCCACGTATATTTTGTTGTTATATTTTTGTTAAATTATTCTCGTTATGTGAAATAAATTATTGTACAGTTTAAAGTTTCTTGTTTCCGTCTTGGTTCATTTTAAATATCGTGGTGGAGGTTATTGTGAGGGCATACTTTTAAGTGATCCAGTTGGCAACCCAGACCCGAGATTAATTTGAATAGGTAAGTAAAAGGTAAGTATGAACCCCCGTCTATTTTGGTGTGTTCCACAATAATTTCTTGTTAACTACTGTGCTCTATTCTCGGTAGTATCTGTCAGTGCCATTTTCATTGATGTAGCTGTGCCGGTGCGATTGATTATTGGCAATCCGATTGAGGGGGCGGATATCTGACAGCCTACTATCCGGATTATCGGGGACAGTACCATCACGGCATTTGCCCGAAGACGAAGTGGGAAACCACGGAAAACCACTTCGAGGATGGCTGAAGTGGGAATCGAACCCCCTCTACTCATTTGGAACACCCGAGGCTGAGTAGACCCCGTTCCAGTCCTAACACCACTTTTCAAATTTCGTGGCAGAGCCGGGAATCGAACCCAGGACCTCCGGGGCGGCAGCTAACTATGCTGACCTCTACGCTACGGAGGCGACACTCCCTTTTACAATAGATTAATATTTGTGCCAGAATATCATAAAATACCGGTGTATCAACAATTTGCCGTCCTTGAAATGGTTTTACGTGGTTTCCCATTTTCAACTCCAGGCAAATGCTGGGACGGTACCTTCTGACAGGCCACGGCCGCCATGTATGTGTGCAAATCGATTCCCCCTATCAATTCAAACACGGCAAAACTAAATTGAACGAAATTTGGTACAGAGGTAGCACTAGCAGAGCGCACCTCAGTGTCATGTTTTATATCGCCGCCATCTTGACGGAAACGGAATGGTGGCCACCCTAATGTTAAATGCTTAAAACAAATTACGACCAACCTAATTATTTGATCTCTACCAAATTTTGCAACAACATACCGTTTCGTAGGAAGCATGTTTTGACTGGACCACAAAGTCATCATCCCAATAGTTTTCAGATAGCGGCCATGTATGTGTGCAAATCGATTCACCATATCAATTCAAACATGGTGAAACCGAATTGAATGACATTTTGTACAGAGGTAGCGCTAGCAAAGGGCACCTCATATTCATGTTTAATATTTGTATAGTACGTTGTATTTCAACAAGCTACTACAACCAACATTTAATTATACTCCTTGAAAAGGACAAAGTTATAGTCTAACAATATCCATGCATTTAGGAGAAAGTAGGCTATATGTTCTTTACTGAACATCTTGTTTTTCTTCAAACATAAGGAAGGGAGGATGCATCAATTTCGTAATACGTGACGATGCTGATTCGTCACATATCACTGACTGTAGAAAATACATTAGAGCACGCATTATTCACACTACAAGTAAGTAATATAGCAATAGCGGGTCACAGTAACTCAGACAGTTCTTGTAACGTATGAAATGTGTTTTGAGTAAAAGAAAACAGAAAACGGAACCACAAACAACACGAGGCCGCAAAAACCACTTCGAAACACAATCCGAAGAATGCAAACAACTGGCACCGATTGGTTAGGTGCGACCGTTGATGAGTGTCAACTACGAAAGCTTAGTACAGTAGAGTCCCGAAAACTCGGCGTAATGTGAACCAAAGACTGTCCGAGTTCGTGAAAAAGCCGAGTTATCGGGAATGGGGTTAAAACAAGTAGCTCCGTGAAGAACTAAAAACTATTTTCAAATATCCTACTTATGTTAATTGCCTCTATCAACATACACAATTTCAGTTTGATTGCTGTAAAAAGATTCGTAGATATTGAGAACCATCTAAATATTTCGGATGGTCGCCATGTTGGATTGTTATATGTATAGGCCATAGAGTTATGTACCATTAAAAAGTATTGCGTAGGTTCATTATTCAAACTTTCACTTCCATCGCATGATTGCGACACAAGAAATAAAACTTAATTTTAAAATTTCGCACAGTCGCCATCTTGAGGTTATGTAAACAATTGAACTAAATTAGATGCCAGAGCATTACAATATGTATAAACATTTAATGTACCATATTTCACTCCGCTCTGATGGTTAAATAGCGAGTATAGTCTATTAAAATAGGAAACCTCGAAAACCATTTTCAGGATGGCCGAGGTGAGATTCAAACGCACGCTCTACCGATGTCAGCGAGGCACGAGGAAGCGCGTTGGCGCTCTCTCTCTATTTCTTTTTTGAACTCTAGTCTCCACATATCATAAAGTATATACTACATGCCAACAGTTCTAATCATAAGACACGTAGGAGAACACAAAATTACAGATTCATTTTGAGTAACCCTTACATGACAGCGTTGCCAACAAGATTCTACACGGGTTGATACTTTCAATGTTTAACTGAATGTAACTTCCATGCTAACGAATGGATTTCATCCAAATGTTTTTTATGTGCAATGAATGATTTAGAACTTATAACTGTAATTATCATATGAATCATCATGGCTACCAATTGTGCATTATTGATCTTAAGACTTTTTAAACCTTAGGGCCAATATCTGGGAACAGCTGTACGGACAAAAACTTCAATCTTAGCTCAGAGTAAATATATGATGTTTTAGACAAATTTTTGTTTTATTTATTTATTTATTTACTAGCAGAAGTACCCGTTCTTCGAACGGTGTTATATATTAACACCAGACATTATCAATTGAGCTACTGTTGCAATGGTTAGCGGCTTGTCATTCCTTCATAAGTTTATCAGAACGAAGTTAGTTTTCTGGGAATATCACACACACTGTTAATTTAAGGGCCTTAAAATGTGGTTTTCGGAGACCAATTATAGACTCGCGAATTTTATGTCTCACAATGAGAAGCGCAACATATGCTTTGATCGTCCTTCTAGGATAATTTTTATATTTCGCCTATTTTAGCATGTATTTTGAGAAGTTTTTCCCTATATCCACCCTTCTACTGTATGAAAAGTACGGTGAGGAGTTTTATAAATGATTGGTGTATTGACTCATGTTTACCATACCTAATTTCACGATGCACCAAGCATCCGAAGACGATTTATAGGCGTACATAAAGATACACAGAAAGACAGACAGACAATTCCATTGTCTACAACATATCACCCAGATATCCAAATATGGGTATATCTACCATACGTATCAAACAAAATCATCCTTACGATGAACCCGTATGTCGAAAAAAAAGATTAGTTAAAATCTGCTCTCGAACTAAATTCACCTAACGTGTACTTCATGACGTGAAATAGAATTGAAAGCCTTGTAGACGAAACGCAATACACGTCACATAAAAAATGTCCCTCTACGTTGTGTTAGGTCCCCATACACAGGAAGACCTCTTTCATAAATTATAAAGGCTTGTGGTGCATGAAAATTCAGATTCTTTAGCCTCAAATGGCCCAAATTCCTAAATGCCGCAAAAATGCTGATTCAATTCAGGAATTTTTGAAAATAATGTTTCTGTTTGTAGATATAATAGACTTTCTGTACTATATGTCGCACGTGAAATTGCATGAAAAAATTCTAGGTTTCCCCTTGACCCCCTTAATTGCATTGGCGAATTATACAGTCTACATTGGTTCCGTGGTAACCTTATAGCCATTTGCAAACTTTCACAGAAATGTAATAAATGGAGTAGCCTAATAATAATGATATCGTATGGCCTCGGATGCCGGGTGCAAGCTTCGTAATTTGACACCCAGAGGGTAGCTTGCATGTCGAAATTTCGTTGTTCCTTGGATCACTATGAAAGTCAAGGAGGGTAGATATCTAAGCTCCTTGAACACTATAGCGCTTTCTAGTAGAGAAATGAGGAACTTTGTGTTGGCGGAAACTCCTGAGGTTAATTTTTCCATAATGAACACGGCCTACTGAATTCAAATGGGTTCTTTGACATGCCAACATCGTATGACATGCGAGTCGTATTTTTGCCGCCTTTCAAAAATCACGTACAGGCCGGACGTGTGTTTTAGACGATTGCCCTTGACCTTGAAGCCTGCGGGTGAGCCTGTACACAGTCACTCTCTCACCCTATCACTTCACATTTGTCACCACCGATCTGATGTAATGGAATTCCAGACTTGAGCAGACAGTACAGTCCACGTCGAAGTATTGTGTGACACGGATGTACACGTTACGTAGTTACGAACAGAACGTCATTATATTTGACAGTGACTATACTTCAGCAATAGTGTGAAACAGCTTTATCAATCATCGGAGTGCTTGGGGCAGCTGATAACAACACAGGTACTGTAGTAACTCGCCTCCAGGCTTCCATTAAGATTTTTCACTCGTCTAAAACAAACGTCCGGCCTGTACCACGGCCAGGAGTGAACCTGCAATCTTGGGGTTAGTAGACCGACACGCTATCCAATCACCCACCGTGGCAAGGTATAAATGGAGTGATATTGCTTCTTACAGAAATAGATGGAAAGTTGGGTGCCACCCCTTGAGATAATGTTGTCATGGTTACCGATTTCCATTCCTTCATTAGTTTGTTAAATTAAATTAGTTTTCTGGGAATATTTCAGATACTGTTGGTTTTAGAGCCTTATAATGTAGTTTTCGAGGCCCCCAAGTTTTGTTTCTGGCACCGAGGGGCTTTGTATCGTCGTTGTACGCCATAATATAATTCTAATAATAATAATATAATATAGGGATAGGAATATAATAGACCTGCCGTACCACACCCGCAGGTGTAAATCGCGTGAAAAAATTCTATTGTACCCCTTGACCCCCTTAAGCGCATTATACATATTGATGAATTTTACAGCTTAATTTGGTTCCGTGATAACCTTCTAGCCGTTTGCAAACTTTCACACCAATGTAATTAATGGAATTGCATTGCATCTTACAGCAATAGATGGACCTCTGAGAATCTGTTGCCATGGTTACCGGCTTGTATTCGTTCATTAGTTTATTAAATGAAATTAGTTTTCTGGGAATATCTCAAAAATGGTTGGTTTAGGGCTTTAAAATGTGGATTTCGGGGACCCTTTAGGGCCCCCCGAGTTTTGTCTCTCACATTGAGGGGCTGAAAATGATCTTTGTCTCGTCCTTCTACTCCTATTTCAGCATGTATTTTAAGGGGGTAGGCCCTCTTTTATGTGAGGTACGGAGAAGGGTTGCATCAATGATTAGTGTCGTGCCTCTGATGGATATCTGTACCAAATTTTACGTTGATACACCCAGCCGTTCTCGAGTTATAAGGGAAAAAAGTTGTCCACAGACAAACAAACAGACAGACAGACCAAATTATTATTTTCGCGCGCATCCATAATAAAACAGTCTGAAACGCGTAAATAACTCAAATTTCCGTAGAAATTGCGAAAAAAAACATACAAACTTGAATTTTTTATGTACGTAGAGATGTACTGCACCGCTCGGTGTTGACCGTGTTTTATTGCACAAATTTAGGTTTTACTCACTAACCGTTGGAGATACACGAAAAGTGATAAGGACCTTTTGGATAGAAAATTAAATGCTAAATCTCGTGTATGCATCAAATGTTTGCTATTTCTTAGCGTTCTCTTTTTATTTGAAATGGAAATATGAAATTTTGAAACCAAAGGGTGTAGTGACGTCACATATGTGGATTTTACTCGCTAACCGTTAGAGATACACGAAAAGTGATGAGGACCCTTCGGATAGGAAATTAAATTTTAAAGCTCGTATGTGCCATCAAATGTTTGCTATTTCTTATCGTTCTCTTTTTATTTGATATGGAAATATGAAATTTTGAAACCAAAGGGTGTAGTGACGTCACTAAAATGGTTGCTTTTTTTTAATAGTGAATAATATCGAAATTAAAAGTATCCTATATGTAAACATGGTAAATCAGCCACATGCATGAAAAATTTCATTTAAATCGGACCAGTGGTTCTTGCGTTATTGAGTAACAGACAGACAGACAGATAGACACACACCATCTCATTAGCCTACTTTCGATTTTTGCAAAAAATGAAAGTAGACTTATGAGATCAACACAGGGCGAAAAAAGTGTGTCTGTCTGTGTGTGTGTATGTGTGTGTGTGAGTATGTGTGTGTGTATGTGTGTGTGTGAGTCTGTGTGTGTGTGTGTGTGTCTGTGTGTGTGTGAGTGTGTGTACTCTGAATGTCTGTCCCCCCCTATCAATTCGAACACGGTGAAACCGAATTGAACGAAATTTGGTACAGAGGTAGCACTAGTAAAGGACACCTCAGTGTCATACTTTATATCGCCGCCATCTTTACCAAAACAGAATGGCGGCCACTCAAATGTTCAAAACGTAAAATCAAATTACGGCTAAACTAATCATCCGATCTCTACCAAATTTGGTGACAACATACCTTTATATAGGACGCGTCTTTCACCCAAAATTCAAGGTCATCGGCCATGCCATTTCAGGATGGCGGCCGTGTGAATTATGCAACCATTTTAATAAATAGCTTAAGACCCACCAATTCCGATTATCGAGCCTAGGGGGGTTTAAGCTATCCTGAAGGTCGTGATCCGTTATTTATTATAATTTAATATTATAATATTATACAGTACGAGTGGCTTAAAAGAACTGAGCTGTTTGTGTCACACGACAAGATGGCAGCTGTCCTCATGTGCCTGTCTTATATTTCAGTAGTTTTAGTATGTTGTATGTGATATACCGTACTGATACAATAATATAAACTTTGTATGAAATGATCTTTAATGAAGATGTACTGCAGTGAAGAAATCGTTTATTTAAAGTCATTATTTGCCAACAGTTTGTATCTAATATATCAGTTAAGAACAACTGACGTCATGGATACGGTTAGCTCAGGGCTAGCATGTTAGTCTGACACGCAGTTGACTGGGGATCGAGTACTGCTACAGTTAGGTTTTTTTTTTCTTGAATTCTTTTACAAATGATGTGCACGAGCTTTTCCCACAGATACTGAATAAAATGTCATTTAGCTCAAAGGAGAGTATAAAGTATACACTCGTATATTAATAAAATCACAGTCCCAGCATCGCACATAAACAGAAGACATTAGAAAAAGGAGAATAGAAGAACTAGATACACGTTGTCATTAACCACAGCCTTCTTAATGCCTCTGTACGGTGCTGTCCTCTTGTGGGTTATGTGGGTAATATTGTTCCAAACATAACGCTGTGTAAATGCCTGAGCTGGCCTCCTGAAGTATGGCAATTTTGTAATACTGGTAGTTCAACTATTAGCCACGATCGCGCTCCGAATACCTTTAAACACTGCCAGCTGGATCGCCTCCCTCTTGGCTACTTTAAACTGCCTACTCATTCAACACCCATAGAACACTGCCATCGTAGTACATTACGATGGCAGTGCATAGGCGTACAAGATAAAGAATAATTCACTGATAGGTCGCAGCACCACTACTGTGATTGGGGCGGAAGATTCTTAATTTTGCAGGCTGGCTTAATATAGAGATTAACGGACGTGAATGCATTACAATAAGTTAGTAGTTTCGTTATTCAATCATCATAAAGTATATAATATTGATCTTGACACTTACTGGCTTATTATCAATATAAAAGAAAACAAACAATACATTGTGGTTGGGGTGATTGTTTTAGGGATGAGGACAAAGAGTCATAAAGATACCCATACATTTAGGAGAAAGTAGGCTATATGTTCTTTGCTGAACATCTTGTTATATATTAGTATGATTTAGCAATATGAAGGAACACAGGCACCAGCCCAAATACATTCCTTCTTGACATTATCTGATTACTGGAAATATCTGTTCCCGAAGGAAACAGGATGTAAATTGTCCGATTGAGCTATGTACATTAACAAATTCACAAAGAAATTTAATAAAATGGTCCGGCTGGCTCAAAACAGTTGCCAGCGTTTCGCCCCAGTGTACCAATGGGCTCTTCAGTTGGTTATGGTACACCTCACCAAGACGCATGGCTAGTACATACTGTGAAGGCCGCTGCAAGGCACAAAATGTAGCCACGAGCAGCGCCAATGTACTACGGAAGTCAAAACTTCCTTTCAAAAATAATGTTAGCTTACCTTGCTAATCCATACTGGAAATATCTGTTCCCGAAGGAAACAGGATGCAAATTGTCCGATTGAGCTATGTACATTAACAAATTCACAAAGAAATTTAATAAAATGGTCCGGCTAGCTCAAAACAGTTGCCAGCGTTTCGCCCCAGTGTACCAATGGGCTCTTCAGTTGGTTATGGTACACCTCACCAAGACGCATGGCTAGTACATACTGTGAAGGCCGCTGCAAGGCACAAAATGTCGCCACGAGCAGCGCCAATGTACTACGGAAGTCAAAACTTCCTTTCAAAAATAATGTTAGCTTACCTTGCTAATCCATACTGGAAATATCTGTTCCCGAAGGAAACAGGATGTAAATTGTCCGATTGAGCTATGTACATTAACAAATTCACAAATAAATTTAATAAAATGGTCCGGCTAGCTCAAAACAGTTGCCAGCGTTTCGCCCCAGTGTACCAATGGGCTCTTCAGTTGGTTATGGTACACCTCACCAAGACGCATGGCTAGTACATACTGTGAAGGCCGCTGCAAGGCACAAAATGTCGCCACGAGCAGCGCCAATGTACTACGGAAGTCAAAACTTCCTTTCAAAAATAATGTTAGCTTACCTTGCTAATCCATACTGGAAATATCTGTTCCCGAAGGAAACAGGATGTAAATTGTCCGATTGAGCTATGTCGTGGCGACATTTTGTGCCTCGCAGCGGCCTTCACAGTATGTACTAGCCATGCGTCTTGGTGAGGTGTACCATAACCAACTGAAGAGCCCATTGGTACACTGGGGCGAAACGCTGGCAACTGTTTTGAGCTAGCCGGATCATTTTATTAAATTTCTTTGTGAATTTGTTAATGCACATAGCTCAATCGGACAATTTACATCCTGTTTCCTTCGGGAACAGATATTTCCAGTATGGATTAGCAAGGTAAGCTAACATTATTTTTGAAAGGAAGTTTTGACTTCCGTAGTACATTGGCGCTGCTCGTGGCGACATTTTGTGCCTTGCAGCGGCCTTCACAGTATGTACTAGCCATGCGTCTTGGTGAGGTGTACCATAACCAACTGAAGAGCCCATTGGTACACTGGGGCGAAACGCTGGCAACTGTTTTGAGCTAGCCGGACCATTTTATTATATTTATTTGTGAATTTGTTAATGTACATAGCTCAATCGGACAATTTACATCCTGTTTCCTTCGGGAACAGATATTTCCAGTATGGATTAGCAAGGTAAGCTAACATTATTTTTGAAAGGAAGTTTTGACTTCCGTAGTACATTGGCGCTGCTCGTGGCGACATTTTGTGCCTTGCAGCGGCCTTCACAGTATGTACTAGCCATGCGTCTTGGTGAGGTGTACCATAACCAACTGAAGAGCCCATTGGAACACTGGGGCGAAACGCTGGCAACTGTTTTGAGCTAGCCGGACCATTTTATTAAATTTCTTTGTGAATTTGTTAATGTACATAGCTCAATCGGACAATTTACATCCTGTTTCCTTCGGGAACAGATATTTCCAGTATGGATTAGCAAGGTAAGCTAACATTATTTTTGAAAGGAAGTTTTGACTTCCGTAGTACATTGGCGCTGCTCGTGGCGACATTTTGTGCCTTGCAGCGGTCTTCACAGTATGTACTAGCCATGCGTCTTGGTGAGGTGTACCATAACCAACTGAAGAGCCCATTGGTACACTGGGGCGAAACGCTGGCAACTGTTTTGAGCTAGCCGGACCATTTTATTAAATTTCTTTGTGAATTTGTTAATGTACATAGCTCAATCGGACAATTTACATCCTGTTTCCTTCGGGAACAGATATTTCCAGTATGGATTAGCAAGGTAAGCTAACATTATTTTTGAAAGGAAGTTTTGACTTCCGTAGTACATTGGCGCTGCTCCTGGCGACATTTTGTGCCTTGAAGCGGCCTTCACAGTATGTACTAGCCATGCGTCTTGGTGAGGTGTACCATAACCAACTGAAGAGCCCATTGGTACTCTGGGGCGAAACGCTGGCAACTGTTTTGAGCTAGCCGGACCATTTTATTAAATTTCTTTGTGAATTTGTTAATTATCTGATTAAACAACAACATGTATCAATGAAAAATAGAGAAAACAGATTATACAAATTACACAAATGGAGAACAGAACATAAATACTACAAAGGAGATCGTGAAAATATAAACCATAAAATGAAAAGAAAACTGTACAAGTAGAAAAAAAGAATATACAAAAATAAAGGAGAAAAGAGTACCCAGTATTCAAGGAACAGCTGCTTTTACTTATTTATTGAATAAGTTAGCGCCAGCGAATAAATCTACTTGAACATCAATTGAATTATAAAATGATAATATTTTAACTAAAGGCGAATTAGAATGGTGAACACTTTTAGATCTTGGGATGTGAAAGAGTACTTGCTGTCGAGATCTTACTTGTGGTACATGAAAAGTGATGAATTCAAATAATTCTTGGCAGTCAATTTTTCCAGTTAAAATTTTCCTCAGCAGTTGCAAAGAACTTAATGACCTTCTACTTTTCAAAGACATGAAATTGAACAAATTTCGTAAAGCCTGAGTCGAAGTATCAAATGGACAAACTACATTGAACGTCTTATAATACATGTATCTTAGAAATTTATTTTGCACAATCTCAATGTGATGAATTTGATTTTTATAAAAGGGATCCCAGATTACTGCTGAATATTCTAACTTGCTTAGAACTAAACTTTCATACAACTTAACAATTACTTCAGTTTTAGTAAATAATTTGGAGTTTATAATGACAAAACCAAGCATCTTGTTGGCCGAACTAATTATATTAGAAATATGGTTTTAAAGGTTAATTTGCTGTCATAAATAATTCCTAAATCATTTATCGACGGTACAATTTCGAGTGCTGTTTCTCCAATACAATATTTAGGATTTATATACCCCTGCTTCCTTGTAAATACCATGACTTTACATTTTTTGTACATTAAGGACTAAATTATTCCTAACACACCAAGCTACAATATTATTAACATCCCTCTGAAGGTCATTCTCATCTCTCAAGTTGTATATGGTCTTGTATAGCTTTACATCGTCAGCAAACAATAAGCAGTCAGAGTAACATAGAATATTAGGCAAATCATTAACCAAAATTAGAAATAGAAGAGGCCCAAGATTAGATCCTTGTGGGACACCAGAAGAACTAACAAAATTACCTGAAATTTCACTTCTGAAACAAACAAATTGCTGTCTAAATTTTAAGTAGGAGCATAACAATTGAAGTAATGGTTTAGCAACTCCAAACTGGTACAGCTTTGTCACCAGAATTGTATGGTCTACTTTGTCGAAGGCCTTTTCTAAATCCATGTATATCACGTCAGTTCTTCTATTGGTATCTAATGCATTGTAAACCTTTTGAGTAAAACCCAGCAAATTTGTAATAACTGATCTGCCGGGCATAAAGCCATGCTGATATTGTGAGAGCTCAACCTTAATATGATTGTAAATCTTAGAATATAAAATGTGCTCATATACTTTTGCTATAGCATTTATCACTGAGACAGGGCGGTAGTTCGATATCATTTCAGAGTTGCCTCCCTTTAGGATTGGAATAATTCTAGACATTTTACACTTTCCAGGAAAGCTTGACGTCTTTAAAGAAAGATTAAAGATGAAGGCCAACTGAGAAACCAATAAGTCCCCACAGCCCTTGATTATGTAAGGTGGTATGCCATCAGGCCCACAGGATTTCTTAGGCTTTAATTTTCTATTTATAGTTGTTCTTACTTCATCCACCGTTATGTGAGTCACGTTCAGCATATCAACCCTGGGCAAAACAGGAAATTCATTCAAAGACAAATGATCCGCGTTATAAGTAAAATTCGTTTTGATATATACTGAAGAGAAATACTCAGCAAACCCATCTGCAATACTTCCAGCTGTATAATGATTTCCGTTTAGTATAAATGTGTAGTCGCGTGTACGTGATTCCCGCTTGCTTTTAACATACGTCCAAAACTGATTAATGTTATTCTTAACTCCATTTTCCAGACTATGAATGTAAACAGCATAAGCCATTCGTAATTTTGTTTTTTGTTCCGATCTAAGCTGTCTAAATCTTTCATCATAATATTTCGAAAAACGTCATTTTGCAGCACACTTTTTCTTAATTTTTATGGTTTGGATAATATCTCGTGAGAACCATACTGGATATTTGGATTTTCGAATGAATTTCTGCTTAGGTACACAATTTTCAAAACATTTGTAGAATGAAGAATAAAAAAAATCAACAGCATGTGTACAGTAAACTTCAGTCTAAATCTCGTATGTTGCAATAGAGTCTCAAAAAATCAGCCTTTTTGAAGTTGTAATATTCACGATTAATTCTAGGAAGCAATGGAACCTTTTTAATGGGTGGTATTGCTAAATAAAGTGCAGGGTGATGTAAGCCTTCGTGCTTCAAATCAATTTGAATATTACCTAAAACCAAATGTCTTGAAATTAGAAATTTGCATATTGTTGTGCGATGTTATTCCAAGATACGAGATGAACTGGAATAAACCACGACAGACCTTGGACCCTTCATTAAAATTATAACCGGCGTTGCTAATTTCAGGTATGTTGAAATCGCCCAAAATCAGGCAGTCAGATGTTATAAGACTATCAACGTTTTCAATGTAATTTAAGTATCCTTCATATACAGAGAGTTTAGAGGAGGGGGTAATGTAAACAACACTTATGAATAATTTACGAGTAATTCGTAAATGTTAGTACCACTCGTACCAACATGATTCTGAGCAAGCGTAACTTATATTGTTCAATGTTTAACTGCATGCAACTGCCCTAGTCATTTATGGAATTATACATAATATTTCACGTTCAATATATGTCTTAGTGGACATAGGCATGTCTGCTGTATTTAAAGGGTCTATAGGACTACCAACTGCCTGGTACATTTGAACCCTTGACTCAAGACCGTAGAATCTGTTCATATAAACAGTTTGAAACTTTATACACTATAATATCTTTTGAGAAACACGTATATGCATATATCAGTGTTACCAAAATAACTCTTCGTACGTTGTGTTCCATTATAACCTCGCTGTTCCGCCCCTTTAAGCCGAAACAATCAATCAGTTTGTATTCCATGTTGAACTTCATGTAACTTCCATAACATTCAGTGGATTTCTGACAAATTTCGTTCACACTGTATGTGCCTAAAAGATATTTGTGGACATTCTCAGTCCTACCAACTATCTAATATCTCCCCCTCTCAATATCTCAGAATCCATGTAAGGAAATAATTTCAAACATGCTATACTACTCTATTAGGCAAATCTTATAATGCAAATTTTGAGCAAATCTTATAATATCGGTGCTACGAGTATTCTAAACATGTCTATTTAGAGCAGTGGTTCTTAACCAGTGGTCCGCGGACCACAGGTTGTCCGTGAGTGCCTCGGGAGTGGTCCGCGGGGGGAAAAGGGTCCACCAGCACTTATAAAAAAGTGGCCAATAAATGGGGAATTCGAAAACGGTCTGCGTTGAACGAGAATCGTCGGAATGTACCAATAATACTGCATCACGGAATTAAGTTTCATTTATATTTTGCTTGTTTCGAAAATGTTCCTACGTGAAATTGAGTTTAAAATGCCTTATGAATAGGCCCTCTTGTGAGTAAAGAGAATGTATTCAGCAATAGTTCATGAAGGCTTGCTCAATTCTCGTATAACCACAACGATTATATTATATTGATGACTGCATTACCGTTATGTGGGTTAATATTTGAATAGCCATTGTGCAGAAACATAATACCGGCAATGCCGACTACTTACAATGTTTGACATTAAAGAATTTTACCATTTAAATACTGATACGAAGACTTCGAACATGTGCCATGTGCTTTGTTTAAATCTCTGGGCACCTGAGTTCACATGAGCGTTTACTGTCAGAATGAAAGTGTTCAGTAATGCGATTCAGTTGGCAGTGGGTCTTACGCACTTCCGTTCGATCCATCACTGCCAGCTGGATCGTCCGATCCACTTTCGTCCCATTTTCAAAATCACTCCCACAAATATCCAGCAACCGAGTGGAAAGATGTTACACATCAAAAATGTTATTGGTCTTATGTCCCTTTTAACTACTGCAGCTTTTAGAGACGCCGGGGTGCCGGAATTTTGCCCCGATGGGGATTTTTAACGTGCTAGTAAATCTACTGGCACGGCTGCCTCATATTTGCGCACCCTCAAATGCCAACTGGCTGCGTCAGGATTCGATCCTGCAGCCTTGGGCTTAGCAAGCGAGAACGTTACCGCTGAGCCACGCAGCCAGCCAGATGAGAATGAGGGAAGTGCCCTAGGACTTGAAGAAAGATATTACACCGGTATTTGCTCGGGGGGAGTGTGGACAAAACCGAGGACATACACATTCAGGCTCACAGCGCAGTGATTCGAACCTACGATCTCTGCACTTGCTGCAGGTACCCTCGCAGCCGTGCTGCACGATTTAACGAGCACGGCTACGTTGCGGGACTCCAAGAAACGACTGTGCATTTTTGATGCTATTTATTTTGCATATTTATTTACAACTACTTGAAACCCGTCAAAACATGACGGTTATTTGGAAAATATTTACTGAAGGATTCTCTTATATGAATTTTTTGATCGATTACACCGGCGCGATTACACTGTTGAAACTTTAAGGGCGTCGAAAGATCGATTTCGCAACATATAACTGACCATGACTGACACCTTGATGAGGCAAATAGGGACTTACACGTCCCAGAGTTTCCCCATGAGCTTTATTGATTGTGATAAAGTACGCCAAGCGAATTGGAAATAGGAAAATGGAAGTATTTTATCGGATGATGTTCAATCAAGTCCAAGAATTATAGCCCTCTTCCCTATACCATCCGCAGTTGTTATTTCCAAATCGATGCAATTTTTATACATATTTCTTACGAATAATCTGGTTCCATTTAGGAGCCCTTGGGAAACGTTCAAATTTTTAAGGAGCATAACTATGGATCACACGTTTAGAGTAAGTACTGTATATGTGGAGGTAATCTCTTAATTCCAAGAATTTCAAGAATTCTGTAGGAAACTGAAGTAGCTGATTTCATCTTCAGTATTAATCTGTTAACGCTGGTGTATATTTTTGACCTACTGGATATCAGTTCAATGACTGTACAATTAATATCATTATAGTGTTCATTTTTGGTGCAAGAATGCAAACTTTCGATAAATTTATTATTTTCTTCTCAGAAGTGAATGTTTCGCCGTAAATCTCAGTCACGATATCATCAAGAGTTAGAAGTCTGGTTGGTAATTCAATAACATTTGATTCCTCACGATCCACAGAGGGTAGTCGTCGTTAACTTGTACAAAAAAATCAGAACATTCCATTTTATCTGTTTTCGATCGCGTGTTTTTATGTAAGGGGCATATTTTGGAGAAGAGCCATGGAGAAGAGTATTTACTACAATTGTGAATAACTGTTTGGCGAGAAGGAACAACAGGCAAAACCTACCTGAAGTCTCCTCCAAGAAAAATAACTTTCCCACAAAAGGAAATAATGTAGTTACGGCACGTATAATAATTTTTAGAAGTCGATTCACACACATTATTGAATTAATATTTGCCATTGTGGCTTCACCCCATATTATGAGCCATGATAATCGCATATCGTCCACTGGATTGCAATTTAATTTTATCTAGACACTGAACTCTCTTTTAAGTTGAGAGGTATTTTGAATGCTGAATGTAGGGCTTATGCTCTTGAAAAATATTGTCTAAATTGTGAAGAGTGCCCTCCCTGATGCAAGAATTCACTTGATTTACTGATCTGACTTGATTAGCTTCTGAGGAGTCTAAGATATACAACTGGCCGTTAGAACCTTCGCTTATATTTTTGGAATATAAGGAAGAAATGCAATGATGTGACATTCCAGAAATTTTAAATCAATATGGACGGTATTCATTTGGCACGGTAACATTGACACGAAAGGAAACAAAGGACATAGCATTGTTGTACTGTCGAGTATTATCTCTGTAATTCCTTGAGATATCATCTCCAGTCAAAAATTGTTTCAGCCTGTCAGGTATTTCATATTTCGGCAGATCAATTTTACCATTAAAACAGGAAAGGCCAAAGTAACCAAGCGTTGACTTCTAGCAAGAAAAATACAATGCAGAACAATGTTTACATTTGTTCGTCAAGGACCCTACACTGTACACCCGTGCGAGAACTCTCGCATGTGTATTAACCGCCCGCCCGGCTTAATTTTTAGGTGGCTCGACGCGAAACAGTTCTGGCAGGTACTATATTCGCACTTTCATTCGGGATTAGGGAACCACCCAATACAATTGGGTACAATCGTGTCGACCGACTGAAAAACATTAAATTTCGTTTACTAAGGCAACACTAAAAAAATGGCTTCAAATACTAAAATATTGTATGCTTATTTACGAAGTAAACCGGGAAAGTCGTCCAGTACTTGTAATGTCTGAATTTCAACGTATTGTACATTATTGTCGCATAACACGCAAAGGTACGGTTCATTGGTGGAATTTCATGAAACAACATTTTGGACATGCCTTGTATGTTTCATACGGCAACGAATGAACTGAGGAAAACAAAGGAGAACCGTTGGGCATGGCGCTATTTCAATGACATCCAGAAGGAAGCCACCCAGGTGGGTAATGTGTTGGGATCCATACTACAGAAATTCCCGGCTCTGTCAATAAATTTAATGCTGATTTGAAGGCTGGGACGGGGTACACTCAGCCTTGTAGGGCAAACCTGAGAAGGGGTGGGTTTTATTCCAGCCTCAGCCATCCTGGAAGTGGGTTTTCGTGGTTTACTACTTCTACTGCAGGAAAGTACCACGATGGTTCCTACCTGAAGGCCATGGCCGCTTCATTCCCAATCCTATCCCCAATTTACACATGCACACGCTAGTGCAACCATCACAATAACACAGGTTGTCACAAAAATTCCACACACACCCATGTACAAGGGGCTACATGACCACGATATCCAAGGCCCTCAAATAAAATAAAAACTCTCTACACATGAAAACTGCAAAATGGTGAAAGGAAAATGTAGGAATATTTGGCACTATATTTCTCTGTCAGGATAGCATTTTGCTATTATGCTGATTAACTCTCCATACTATAGCATAGCGAATACTACAGTCAATTACAGCCCTTGATTCACAATCGGCTTAACAGTTTTCCCATGTGCAACAATATTCCAAAACTTCAGTAGCAATAATGACTAACACAGGTATTACAACGTAAGCTACACAGTGAAACCAGCCATATGAACATAATATCTTAATTATGTACATACAGTAACAACCATTTTCTTTATACTATAGGAGACGATTTGACTTGACAATTGCCAACTATCAATAAAAAAGAGCTTCGCAAACTTAAAATGAACATCATCGCATACTTATATCACGTCTTGCTGGCAAATAAGAATTCGTGCTATCGCAACAAATAAGGTACAAAGATAATTGTAGCCTATAGGCCTACTCATTCGTCTTTTAATTCACTGTAATGTTAGCCTTTATCTCAATTGTATGATCTGACACAAATAACACACGCAAATTCAATTTGTTTTGTGAAATCAGTTGTCTTATGTATGCTTGCCATTCAAACAGGCGTTGGCATGTGCCATTAGCAAAATGGCTACCGATTGCGCATGAGCATTGAAATGGCAAGTAAAGAGCAGGTGAAGCAGGCCTGTAGTTGCTTACATTATTTACATTCTCATAACAACATATAATGCATAAAGAGCGTTCAGGGCTACATGACCGCGTTGTCGCAGCCCCTAAACTAAGGAACCATAAAGAACGTACAATTAGTAAGATTTTAAACAGTTAAAAAGCATTGTGTGTTATAATTTGTCTCAGAGTAATCCATTCTTCGAGTAGTTTTAATTATATCATGTGTAACTTACAAAATCCTGTTCCACTTATTCTATGGATACATGCAACATTAGTGCCCGGGTGGAGCAAATAGAAGTTAAAGATATCATGACGTAATTTGGGAACTCGTCGCCCTATACCAGTTTCACCTGCCAGGTGAAGTGTCACTTGTTTGTTGTTTTTCACCGCTTCAGGAATCCCGAGGGATGACGAAGCATTCCGACTGTGCACGAAAACTGCACAGGAGTTTGTGCTTGCGATATCTAAGTCTCCAGTAGCAATTTCAAGCAAAGACTGCTAAGGCTCAAAGTATCCTTGTTTAAGAGACGTATCACACTCACTTCATTACTGATCTACAGCAAGAAAGACCTCTAAACCCTCTCCTTGGTCAATATAAGTGACATGTCTTCGGCCTTTACAATAGATAGCTTTGCATTGAAAGAATGCGCGTGCCGATCATGATGTATGTATTTCGTAGATTTCTTGCCTGCTTTATGCAAGAAATACTGTAATTCCAGTCAACTCCTACATACGTTATTTACAAAATGTAAAATGTTAATAATACTCCTTGATAAAACAATATTTCAGTGGTAAAAAAGAAAAGTTGTCGAGAGGTGGGATCAAACCTGGGCTGCTGCGGTCTAGAGTCAATCACCTTACCCACATAGCTATTCGCGCACTTATGTTTAGTGGCTGGCGCAACCATTGTTCATCTCCATAGACCGCAGTCTGGAGAAAATAGTCCGTCTTCCTTACCAAAGAAATCAATGTTTCACATTCGTATGCGTTCATACTGTTACTATAATTTATTGTCACGACTTGGTTAATGTCTGTTTCCAATTACACGGAAGCTTTATACTTGGGTGCGTACAGTTATTAAATAAATTAAATTTTAATTGACTTCTAACCGCCATCTCTGTCAAGAGCCAAGGCGATTGTGCGCATGCGTGAGCGGCTAGAATTCTGCATTTTCTATATTAATTTCAAAATATACTGTAACATTTCTTAAAAGTCAATTTTACCCTCGATTAGCTCGCATTTTATTATTTAGAGTGTATTATATTTTAAAATGGCTTTGATCCTTTTTGTAATGATGGAAGTTTTAATGGAAAATATGTTCTAAGGTTATTATACTGAGGTATACATTAAGTAATGCGATCGTTGATGATCTATTTTGAGGATCTGAGCGAAGTTATAGTTTGATAACGTATTCGACAGATCTGGTTGTAAATATTTATTTACACGATTTACAAATGTTAAAACATGGAACTGTATAAGAACTGGAACAGAGAAAATAATGGAAATAATATTGTAATATGAGTAGAAGTAGAAAACAATCTACGACAGAATAGTAAAACAGTCAAAGAGTTAAGCAATACTTGAGAGAAGTACAGTAGCTGAGTGCAGCTAACATTAAAAATGTTATTTAGGAAATGAATGTAATTGTTATCGAAGGAATAGTATTTTATTATATTACCTGTTAAGATAATTTATCGAAAAAAAACACGATATTTTTATTAAATGAGTTGGAAATGCAATAAGAAGTTAGTACCGGTAACGAGAAGGAATGTATTTGGAGAATACTATATAATGTGAAGAAGGAACTGCGAAGTATATCTAGGAAAGATATTTTATTATATTCCGTATTGACGGAGTAACATGTTGTATTTATGACAATGAGCACAGTTATGTCATTGTTTCATTTGTTAAAGGAAATCTGTTGAGACAGATAAGTGTAAGATTCTCATTATTGAAAGGAATGATTTTTAAAAGGCAGTATAGTTGTATGAAGTATTTAAAGTTTTTGAGATAGACTCAATAGTTGAAGCTGAGTTCTATTTAAATGGTTCTGAGTAGATATTAAATTAAAGGTAATTATTCGACGGAAAGGAAAACTATTTTCATTGAGTACTTTTTATTTTTACGACAGACCGGTATGTGGAGGTAATAAAACTATGTCTATACTTAGATGTACGGATTATAGAATCCCGGATTGAAACAATGTTATCGATAAAGACATAGTTACGTGAAAGGTTTTCTAAATTCTAAAATAATTAAATTGAAAGAAGTAGAAAGACAGATAGCCGGCTCCGTGGTGTTGAGGTAGCGCGCTTGCCTCTCACCTGGAGGCTCCGGGTGTGATTCCCGGCTCCGTCAGGGATTTTAGAAACTGACGTGAGGGTTGGAGCAGGGTGCACTCAGCCTCGTGAGGACAATTGAGTAGCTGTCTGACAGTGAGACAGCGCCCTGGTCACGAAAACCAAGATTAACGGCCGAGAGGACCCGATGCGCTGACCACGCGTCACCCCAATATCTGCAGGCCAAGAGGCTGGGCAGCGATCGCTTGATAGGCGTAGGCCCTTCATGAGCCAGGGGTTATTATTATTTAGAAAGACAGATAATGACTGTATCACTAATACAGTCATCACAATTAACACCGGTTATCAGACAGATTCTACACACACCTAAAGTACACGGGGCTACATGACCGTGTTGTCGCAGCCCCTAAACTTAAGAACCAACCAACCAATGTCTGTATCGCAAGTTAGAAATAGGCATTTTGCCAACTGTAAATAATTTAGTTTAAGATGATAGTTGACGAACGTCATAGTAAATATATGTCATGTATACAGTATAAACCGTGTATAGTAGTTACAGGGATTTATGAAGAGTAATATTTTATGCATATTTTAATTTAATTTTATGGTTGGAATTTTTTATCGCTTCTACGGAAGGATTTTATGAAGATAGGAGAAGGGAGTTAGATTATATAGGTAGGGTAACAATTATTATTTGTAATGACGGAGATCTACGTCATGGGTAAATTCATTTTATTTTGCGGAGATTTTAGAAATTTTATAACATTAATTTAATTTTTGATGTTAAACTCCCGATACCTAGGGAACAGCAGTTGTTTGCCACATTTTCATTATTTATGATTTATTTGAGCTAATGAAAGGATTGTTAGTGTTTATTAATTGTTTCTTGAGGAAACAGACGTGTATATTATTTTGGAATTAACACCATTTACGTAGTTTTTAAGATATTTTTTATTCAAACGCAAGTTTTGTTTTTAAATTCAGTGTTTGAATTTTGTGCGTGTATTCGTGTCGTTTCAATAAATGACAGGCACGTAACTTACGTCTTCCTGATCTTTTTTTTATAGAAATTTGGCATTGTCTTTTGTAGATTTAATGGTAGAGGAATGTGCTATAGGGTGGATGTACTCCATGGGACCTGATCCGCATCCTTACGCCCGAGATTTTCTTTGATTCTCGTATTCCCGATTAGTTTAGAGAACCTGTTGTTCTGTAGTTAGTTGCTATAGCATATTCCGTTGTAAATCCCTGTTCCTTATCCTGAGTGTATTCGCCAAGTAGCACTATGAAGTTTTTTAGCCGGGAAATTCAAGATGCTACAATCCATTTTCCAGCTGCGGATATTGGTGGATATAAGGGTGCAGTACCATCCTGGCATTTGCCCGAAGACAAAGTAGGAAACCACGGAAAACCACGTCGAGGAAGGCTGAGGTGGGAATCGAATCCCCTCTACTCATTTGGACCACCCGAGGCTCAGTAGACCTAGATCCAGTCCTCACACCACTTTTCAAATTTCGTGGCAGAGCCGGGAATCGAACCCAGTACCTCCGGGGCGGCAGCTAATCATGCTGACCGCTACGCTATTTGGCGACATACTGTAACATACAGTATTTGTTTATTTTAAAGACACTCTGCAAATATACAGGCCAAGAGCTTTCGTCAGAGTGCTCTACGAAGTAAATCGGTTCTGCCGTTCTCTCAAACTCGCGGTAACAAAAATCACCTTAGTGTGTGGTACAGCGCACAGTGGGTAAAAATCGAAATCTAGGAGGACAAAATTATTTATTTTCATAATTGAAAAATCAAAATTTATTACTTCTACAGCATTGTCATATAATTGCCGCTCTCTATTCTGGGATATAAACGCATCTTAGTGTATATCTGCCACCACTGTTCGAGCAGTCTGAATTGAAGGGTGATTGTAAGTGGCTGTGGTTTGGTTCTCTTTGTGGTTAGTGTGGTGCTTTAAGATGGAACATGCAGCTGACGGTATGATCTTTGTAACGTGTTTCAGTTATTAATGGGCGTAATTGTTACGTAATTTTAGCTATATTTGCATTATATAATATTTAAATATTATTTATAAAATTATATTTTCACTTAGAGTTTTAGTATGTCGCGTCACTCTGCGTCACTTTCTACTTAATGTTAAAATGTAGATAAAGTCTTGTAGTTTACGCCTGTTATATGATTTTTTTGCATCTTTTTGCAACTTACTTAGTTATTTTACGTTTTAGAAGATGCCGCGCATCCAGTTCTCACACGTTTACAACTGTTCGAAGCACTGGGTTCGACGATTATGTCAAAAGTGGAACTTTGTGACTTTGTTAAAAGTAAATTAGGGGTAGAAAATTGTTCTGAAGAGATAACTGAATGTTCTATCCAACTCCTAGTGATAGACAATTTCTTGCATGTGTAGACGTAGCTTAAAAATGGTCTTAACTGATGTTTATTATGAAGCAAACAAATGATATACGTTGCTTTCACTCTAAATTCATGATTAAAACGTAAAAATAATTTTATCACCCTAGATTTCGATTTTGACCCACTGTGCAACGGGGGCGACGGCGAACGGCATGCATGTTCCTGGAAGTATTTTCATAACAATCCGCGTATTCTCTTACCTATATTGAAATGAAAATCCACAGCCTGCTTCCAGTCTCCGACCGGGTCAGGAATGGAATGAATGAAGCCCCTATCTAGCGGCGAGGATATGAACTGTGCCAGCTGCCGAGGCCTGACGCACTCCTCTGGCTTACCTATATTAATTTATGCAACTAATAGCCTTTATCATGAGTAGCCCACTAACCATTTTTCCAGGCGGTGTTGTAAGTGGTGTCATTGAGTGTTCAAACATTCAAGGCATTTACTAATGAAATTGGTATTCACACGCAGAAGTTCTCGTTGCATAATGTTTTTAATTTCTGGTATATTGGCTTTCACGACCAGTGATTTAAAACTCTGCAATTTTTCTAGGTTTGGGCCGTGTCTTGTGTGGGGTTTCGCCTAGGACACCGAGCTCGCTCATCAGTGGGCTCTTTTAGAGACGCCGGGGTGCTGGAATTTTGCCCCGAAGGGTATATTTAACGTGCCAGTAACGTGCCGCACTCGTGTGGAGGTCCTGGCACGGACACCAAGAGCCCGCTAATGAGCCAGATTGATATCCTAGGCGAAACCCCACACAAGACACGGCACAAATCTAGAAACATTGCTGAGTTCTTATTTTTAAAAAATTTATTTAGTCGATTTACCCTCTAGGTTGGTGGTTCCCACAGACTCAGCGAGGGAACTCACCACTACCGCCTCTACGGGCAGTGTCCTGGAGCTTGAAACATCTGGTAGGGTTGGATACAACTGGGGAGGTGTGATCAGCACTTCGCCCAGGCGGCCTCACCTGCAAAGCGAACAGGAGTCTCATGATGGATGGGAAGGGAGGGGAAGATTGGGATGGATAGGCTAGGAAAAGGGAAGGAGGCGGCCGAGGCCTTACAGATGGTACTGTACCCTGATAATCCGGAAAGGATCCTGTTGGAATATCCATTGCCCCCGCTGGATTGTCTATTTCTAAGTGCTCCGGCAAATACTACATTAGAAATCGCTTCCAACATGGTCTTTAGGGATTTACAGACAGCAGTTACAAGAATATTGTGGATCAACAACCAACTACACGGGGCACTCACCTTTACTTATCTCGGGGACTGGGACTTCAGCTTCGCCTACACTATATCCACAATACTCTGCTCCTTATATTTAAAATGAATCACTCCAAAAACAATGGAAAACAATCTGAACAAATTTATTAACAAAAAGGTAAACTAATCTACTATAAACAATTAACAATAAATGAAATTAACAATTAACATTAAAATTAAAAACACGCAAACATTCACACCTCCGTTTAACTCTACATCTTACTACCATGCTGTATTAAAAATTATGAGTATAAATCTTGGCTTGTTCTAAGCCCACACTGCGTAGAAATAAAAACGTTTAGTGAAGCCTCTTAATGGCATTCCATACACATGTTTTCATTCACAAATCTGCATTTGAAGAACGCACGTGCCGTGGCTTTGTTTCATCAATGAAACACTGGCATCACGCCGTACTCAGAACTGGTTTATACAATAAACAGAAGGCTGTGAGTCTACACCTGTTATATTATATCATCGGTCTCCAATGCTAACGGTGAATCATTCTTGCTAGCCCACAGAGGCTGCTTGTGTGTGCATTTATAGAAACACGTAAAAATTAACATTTATATCTTACAAAAGTTCATATAACTACTTTGTTTCTTAAACAATCATTCTAAAAATTTTTATACACACTTTCATTCGCACTCCGTTATTGTTCTAGACCAATACGGTTCCACATTTTCTCTTAACATTGAATAATCATTTACTCCAAAAACATCCGCTCATAAACACACACTGTTCCAAAACAATTGATTAATAAATCCTATTAGATTGTTTAACTAATTAAATCATTTCCACAAAACTATTTACATGTAATATGTTTATAATAATATCCATTATCTAGTGTTGCTACAGCGACACTTTCGAGATTCTAACTTCTCGTTTACAATATAATTCTTAACTAAATATATACACTGGTTTTTCACATCACCATCCTTTAACGTTCTGTAGTTTTAATATACTGCATACACCTCGTCTTATATAGGTTTCATTACATTATCGGTATAATACAGTTGACTGATTAAGGTAAGCTGTACGTAATTACATAAATTCGGGTTTAATAAAATTCAATAATTGTATTATAGACGTGAGTAGACAATCTTTCTCAAGTTGTTTTTCCGCTGAAACCCTCCTGTTAACACAGCTAAATCGTTAATTCACAAGAACTGAACTACTTGTATACAACGGCTCTTATCATGATACATGCCTTTTATCAAAGAACAACAATACTTTGACTTTCTTAAAATGCGGAATTCCCTCGCATGAGCACTCCATAGCTCTACATAACCTCATATAACAGTATATATGGCATAAACAATTATCATCTATTATGTTAAACAATAATCAAAAGGGATTAATTTTTATTAACATATATTATGTAGGAACTTCTCTCAAATAATGGCATGACCCTCAGTATCATTGCACATGACTACTGGACTACAATTATACCTGCGTGAGTTCTTCAAACGAAACTTCCAATTGTAATGAACGATATTAGACAGTCGTGATTAACCTCCTAAAGTTTACTCCACAACAAGATAATTAACTGTTAACTCGTCTGTCGCAAATACATGTAATAAAAATAATACTCCTGTTTCATCTCACTTGTCAAGCTATAAATTGTTAATCGTTGTAATATCATGTCCACAAATGACTTGATGTTACACAAATAGGATAAAATAACACACATGTTATTTATAATGTCAGATAGAATTCAATCCTGACCGGGATAAACTAGCTTTGAATTCCTAGCCAAAGATTTGAATAATCTTCTATCAAAAAGTATTTCCTCTAACATATTAAATGAACAAAGCTCTTAGCTTTACAGATAATAAGAAAGGTTTGTTAATTGTCGTCATGTTTCTCCACTCTACACAAAGAATGTTCATAGGAATTAAGACTTCAGTATTATCAAACGACTAGTATTTCTTAGATCGTCGATAGTTTATGTACAATAATGATATAACAATATCATTCGATGTTTCTTCTTTTCTTGAAGTAATATGTCGTTACATTAAAGTGCTCAAATTAACTTTAATAAGAATTTAATTTGAAGCTATAACACAATGTCAGAATACTTGGTTTAAATGAAATTATTGAAATTCGAGAGTCGTAACGACTAGTCTCCTATGAGGTAATATGATTCCTCAAACAAAATTTTTAATGTCAGTTCCACAACTGATCCGTAGAATAAAATTGAAAAATTTATGAAATGCAATCATCTTCTAGATAATCTTGCAGCATAAAAATCTCAACACACATTTGAAGTGTAAAATACATAAAGCACAGAAATACATGAAATGTGGAAATATAGAAATATGGAATAAGATCGTTGAAAATATGGAATAAGATCACTATAAATATGGAATAAGATCGTCGAAAATATGGAATAAGATCGCCTGCTCAGAATGTTACTAATCAAGCTCTATATAACAATTGAGATACACTAATACCTTATTTAGACGAAAACTTGAAGATCAATGTAAGTATTGCCACAATAGATGTTTCCTCAGTACAAGACACTGAGATGGATCTGCATTCGAACCTCGGATCTGCGACCTCAGAGATAAGAAACGTCTCTCTCTGGAATTCACCAACGTTCGGCTGGGCTCGAACGACATCCTTCTGACAAATTCTTCTGGGTTGCTGGGCTACCTTTCCCTAGCATCTTGACAAATCTCTTCTGTAAATATTCCACTCTCCGTCGTAAATATGTATCAGCTTAATCATTGGAATATAATTTTGGAAATATTCATACAAATAGTGAATGAAATGTTTCCATTGCTAATTGATGTTATAATAGTGTTCGTAGACTGACGAAAATGCACAAGATGGACCGTACACTACGTCTATATTCAAGAATACCTTGTATAACGAAGCTCCATCGTTGTATCTTAACTCCTGTTATTGAATATGTCTCTGGCGCATGACTGTTTAGTTCATCATATCAACATTATTAATTATGCTGTATGATAATGTTTGAAGAATAAAAATAGTCATTCTGTTAATGTTTATGTGTTCACTTGAACTGCGTTCGTCAACTTCACGTTACAATTTATAATTTTCTTCAGCTCTATTTCCAACACATTTGGAAATCTAACTTGACAGGCTTATATTGTCGAAACGGTGAATATTTAAGCGCTCGACTTTCCACAATATATAGTAGGCGACCTGTTCTTAATATGTGTTCGCTTATTTAACTTAAAATCTCAATATTATATGAGATATAATCAATACTATGTTCCTCGCAACTTCACGTAGAATGGAAGTTCGGTGATCTCTAACGCTCCACCTAGCTATACTCGCGTCTCCACAAGTCGACAGTCGTCGCACTCGGACTAAGCCTTGGGATCTCCGTTAACCCAGTAAAAACACTTTCTTACTCTTCAAAGTCTGCTGGAATAAGAACCTCGATCCTTGGATCTCCCTCTCCAAGTGGAATTTTTGGCGGCCATATCAATCTCCCACCATAATTTTAGCGCGTAGATTACTAATGCTTATTACTGCGTAGATTAACCGATCTGCGGTTTTTAAAGTATCAGACATAATTTCTCTTAATATTCTCTTCATTACCAAATAAGAAAATCTTCTTCTAAGGGCCTAAATGCATAATTTCATCATGTTGTGTAATTTAAGTTGATCCCGTCTTCAATAAGACCTGTTCTCATTGGCTCTGGACTGGGATCCAATTGCATAATTTATAACAATATTTATAATATTAATTTCCAAACTCGCTGTTGCTATGCTAAGAATAGCCTTCTAGAAGCGTCCATTGTGCAACATATCACGTGATCGGGCTCTCCCACAGTCTCGAGCTTGTAACACGACACTCTTGTGTCACACTTCCAGAAATTATATTTGCTAGTTAAATTTTATCATGGGGACGGAAAATACTCTCATTTTGTCCCTAAATAATTCAAATTACGGGGGCAGTACCATCCCGGCATTCGCCCGAAGATGAAGTGGGAAACCACGGAAAACCAATCCGAGGATGGCTGAGGTGGGTATCGAACCCCCTCTACTCGTTTGGACCACCCGAGTCTGAGTAGACCCCGTTCCAGTCCTCATACCGCTTTTCAAATTTCGTGGCAGAGCCAGGAATCGAACCCAGGACCTCCGGGGTGGCAACTAACCATGCTGACCACTACGCTACGGAGGCGACCTGAGTTCTTAATATTTAAATACTTTATAGCTCACGAGAATTCCATAGAACATAAGACAGCTATAATAACATGAACTTTCAAAGCTATCAGTGATAATATAGATAGCATGTGACATATTGGGGTTATTCCTCATCAACGTTGCAAATAGATAATAAATAGGGAAAGTGAATTATTATTAGTCAAAGTATTTCAATAGGTCAACACGAGCGTACCCAATTAGATTGGGTGGGGATTTACAAATATTAGGGTGTCTCATATGTAACGTCACTTATTGAGATTGTGTTTTATAAGGTAGAATTGGTTTTCTTAGGTTCGCCAATGCTATTAACAGGAGGCCATGACTAGAATTGCGTATATTTTGGGAAGGTATCATCAAAAGATATCATACACCGCCAGATTAAGAAACTTGGAAATCAAAAAGAAGCTGTAGATCTCTACCTAAAAATTGAATCCTGAACAGGCTCAACGTAGAGTGGATATCGTCGTGAGCTTATCGGTAACCCCATGGATGATAGATTTATCAGGAGCATTGTTACATGTGATGACAAATGGGTTTATTACCGCAACGTTGACGCCTCGAGCAGTGGCTTAGTCCCCGTCAACTTGCCAAAGTAATCGTTAAAATGAATCTGTTCGGCCCCAAAGTGATGTGTGTCTGGTGGAATTTTGAAGGAGTGATTCACTGGGAGTTCGTTCCAAATGGGCCTGCAATCAATGCGGATTTTTATTTTCAAAAATTGGAACAAGTTCATGAAATTTATAGACGGAGATACCCAGCATTAGTTAACCGAAATAGAGTTCTCTTGCAGCAGGACAATGCGAGACCTCATATTGCACGAACAACCATGGCAAAAATTCACGAATATGAAGGAGTCAAACTACTACCACATACAGCCCGGATCTTGCGCCTTTAGATTACCATCTTTTTAATACCTTGGCCCATTTCCTGAGTGGAAGAAATTTCGAAAACAATGAAGCTGTGGAAGTGGATCTCATCGAATTCATCGCATCAAAACCCAGAGACTGCTACCGTTTGATTGCTGTAATAGATTCGTAGATATTGAGAACCGTCTAAATATTTTGGATTGTCGTCATGTTGGATTGTTATATGAATAGGCCATAGGGTCATGCACCATTAAAGGAATATGATTGCGTAGGTTCATTATTCAAACTGTCACTTAGATCGCATGATTACGACACAAGAAATAACAAATTAATTTTAAAATTCGCACAGCCGCCATCTTCAGGTTTTGTAAACAATTGAACTAAATTAGATACCAATGCATTACAATGTGTATAAACATTTGCTGTACCAAGTTTCATTGCATTTGGATCATTAAATCGCAAGAAAAGTCTATTTAAACTTTCAACTTCGCTTGACCGCCATGTTCGTGTTGTAGTTAACCGGTTTTTGAAAGTCTCATAGATGAACTTCCAATAGTGTCTTTTATCTCAGTACAAAATTTCAGGGTGATACCGGTAATAGTATCAGAGATAAAGAATGCCGGTGAAATATTTCGCACAGCCGCCATCTTGAGGTTATGTAAACAATTGAACGAAGTTAGATGTCGGTGCTTTCCAATGTGTATAAACATACACTGTACCATGTTTCATTGCGTTTGGTTGGTTAAATCACGAGAAACGTCTAATTAAATGTCGCAACTTCGCTTGGCCGTCATGTTGGTTTTGTAGTTACCAGGTTTTCAAATGTCACATAGGTGAACTTCTAGAAGTTCCCTTTATCTCCGTACAAAATGCGAGGTTGATGTCGGTAATAGTTTCAGAGATATTGAATATGCTGGTGAAATATTTCGCACAGCCGCCATGTTGGATTGGTGAGACCTAACAAAATTTAAAGGGCACGATAGGGGTCTTCTGGAATAGTGCTATGAACTTACTGAGTTTCATTGAAATCGCTCCAGCCGTTTAGATTTTATTAGGGGACACACACACACACACACGAATGACACACGCACACACAAACACATTCAGACAGGCACACTGGCAATAGGTGATCGCATAAGCCTATTTTTTCATAAATGAAAATAGGCTAAAAATGACTTCTAATATTTCAATGAATGTTTATGCCAATAATTTTCCACCCCTGTACTTTTGAAGTCATTTCCTGCAAGATGAGAACAGTAGTGCAAAATTGTGCTAGAAAAAAGGGCTGATATGTTTGCTTGCTCACCTATTGGTCTCAGCACAATATTGCTCGTATATTCTAATATCATTGTTATTGATTGAGTCTACAGTCTTTTAATTGGTTTGATGTAGCCCTCCATGCCTCCATGTCCTGAGTTAATCGTTTCATCTCTACATAGCTATCACACCTTACATTCGAGGCAATCTGTTTAACATATTCTAACTTTGGTCTACCTTTACAGTTATTGTCCTCAACCCTTCCATCCATAACTAAGTTTGCTATCATTACCACAACAACATTAACCTTTCATATTATCATTTGTGAAAAATACGAGGGGTAGACGTTTAGTTAGTTATTGTTGTTGTTTTAAGGGGCAGAACTACGATATCATCTGCCCTCAAAGAGGGTTAGAAATTTGATGTCAGATGGAATAATGATCAAAGTCCTTAGGTTGTTCGAGAGGTGTGTTAATAAGTGTAAAAAATGATAATGACAGTGATAATGATGGCCAATTTCCACTGCCAAACTGAGATGAAACATGAAAAGTGAAGTTTTAGATTTTTATTGGGTTTCCAAATACTTTCAATGTGTGTTCATTTCCAAGTGGTATGAACATTGGTATTTTTTCCATACCAGAGACTGTGCGTACATAATACTTACATGGTAATTGTTGTGAAGAACAGTACGTAACATTCAATCAGTTTCATAACATACAGTGTATACTCTCCAATAATATGTATTCAATACAATGAATCATTGCTTTTTAGTTTCATACGAAAGCTTCCCTGATTCATCTTTAAATAACTCTTTTCAATGAAATTGTGACTTTGATAGTTTTTCCCCTGTACCCTTCAATTGTAACGATCATCCTGACTTTCTCGACATGTTTAATGCTGTCCACGTGTGGCTAAATTGACGGTCACGTGGCTAGAGGTACATAATGCGGTAATGTGTGTAAAACACATTGCCTACACCGTTGCATTGGCTTGTCAAGTTTCTCAATTTGTAACCAGGTAACGTGGTAGAATTAGTTAACAAAGAACACGTGCCATTTGCTCAACAAGTTTCCATTTGCATGCTCGCTTGTTTATTTACTCTGATGTTGACTGAGGCTGAATGAACGCCAGAGGGAATTAGATCACGTGTTACCACTACTCTATGTTATTGGCGGACATTTTATATACTAGCTATTGCACCGGATGTTGCACGGGTGAACAGGATCTGATGCATTTTCTTTAACTCTAATGGTTTTTCAATACATTATGTTTTTTGGTGTTCAAGCCCCGTCGAGCGCTCAAAATCATGCATGGCGATTCATTTCACGCAAAAGTATTTTGCATAAGCATGACAACCATTAAACTAAATAACGGGTAACCGGTTAGTCGTAGAACAGATAGAGCCCGCCAAGTATATTTAAAATTTTATTTCTACAAGATAGGTTATATGCATTTTTTACGTAACGCTATTAGATGTCCAGGTTTCTATAGTTTTTATAATTTTAAATGATCTTGTCGACTTCGTCGTTACACTGGGGTCTGGCGTTACGTTACGGTGATGGGACGAAATGTGTGACGTCATAGTACCGCTTGGTGAATGTGCTCCCCGACAATCTCTACTTCGTTAGTATAGGACTAAAATCTCCGATTCTTGGATATCACAGGTAATCTCGAGAACCAGTGGATGGATTTTGATGCGGTTTTCACCATTCTGTAAAGGATATCTGTAGGAAAGATTCTGTAGAAAATAATTTATGTATGATCAAAGGAAGCCAAATAGTAACGATTTCAGTGAAAAAGTCGAAAACAAACTTGGCGTCCGTGCGCTTTTTAAGCTTACGCTGGGCAAACCGTTAAAAATATCAATATACTATGAGCGTAAGAATTGGTCGGCATGATAAGTTCTACAAAAAAGTCCGCGAGAGCATAGGCCTATCTCTATCTTCAATACATCGCCCACTATAAGTGTTTTTAGACTGGATTGAAGGGGCACGTCCCCGAGCGCTCTGGTGAGCGTGACGGCATCCCGCGTGCTGGACCTTGCTTTGCCCTTGGTTTGCACTTGCCGTTCGCGAGTAATTTGAAACAAGATAAGCAAGATAAGTATTATGCAGATAATTTTCTAACATGTCAAGAGTCTTTGGCTTCGAGCGAAGCGAAAAGCCTCGAGCCTTTCTAGCATTTTTCAGCATTTTTTTATTTAGTCAATTTACCCTCTAGGTTGGTGGTTCCCACGGACTCAGCGAGGGAACACACCACTCCGCCTCTATGGGCAGTGTCCTGGAGCCTGGAACATCTGTTCGGGATGGATACAACTGGGGAGGTGTGATTAGCACTTCGCCCAGGCGGCCTCACCTGCAAAGCGAACAGGGTCCTTATGAGGGATGGAAGTTTGGGATGGATAGGCGAGGAAGAGGGAAGGAGCCGGCCGAGGCCTTAGAGTAAGTACCATCCCGGCATTTGCCCGAAGACGAAGTGGGAAACCACGGAAAACCACTTCGAGGATGGCTGAGGTGGGAATCGAACCCCCTCTACTTATTTGGACCACCCGAGGCTGAGTAGACCCCGTTCCAATCCTCATACCAATTTGCAAATTTCGTGGCAGAGCCTGGAATCGAACCCAGGACCTCCGGGGCGGCGGCTAACCATTCAGCATTTGTAGCATTTAAAATGATACAAAGTCTAGTCTTTCAGACTGACTGTAACTTTTTTTTGTGAAATTGTGAATGGTTTATTAGCTGAAATCCAACTATGCGTAAACGTTCAAGTCCATCAAAATGTACTTAAATTTCAATTCTCTCTTCAAACAAAAAGTCTCCATTCATATCTCTTATAGTTTTCCAGTAAATTATGATTTCCTGTGTTAAAGCATCGCTGAGCACTGAACATAAATTTAAATATTGGATGGCAGTTCCTTACACACACACGCACTTCTTAAACAACTGAACTGAAATTTTGCATGAGTGTACAGTACAGTAGTTTCTGCTGTCGGCCAACTTATAGGTTTATTCAGATTTTGATGAAGCTAACCGTTTGAAAACGGTAGCCATTTATGTGCAGAGTTTTTAATTATCTTGCTCATGCCGTATCTATCAAGTACTAAAATAATGTAGTAGGCTATACACAGATATAATGCTTCTCTTTACATTATCCTTATATGAAATACAAAGAAAATATCCTTGCTTTCAAGTTATTAACAGATACAACTTTAATTTTTGAATTGTTCAGAGAAGGAACGATAGTCTACGTTATTATACACTTTTTTTAGCGTATGGCTTTTAGTGCCGGGAGTGTCCGAGGACATGTTCGGCTCGCCAGTTTTGTAGCTGTTTCGAGACGGACACCCAATGGGTTAGTTACAAGTACCGTTGGGGAGGAACATTGGAATGTAAGGACAAGGAGTTGGAAGGTAGCGGCTGTGGCCTATAGTTAGGGACCAACCCCTGCATTTGCCTGGAAGGAAGATGGGAAACCACGGAAGACCATCTTCAAGGTTGCCGGCGGGGGGATTCGAACCTCCTCGCCCCCCAGATGTGAGCGACTGCCAGCAGTCATGCCGTAACGACCACGGCTAACTCACCCGGTTTATTATACGCTACGGAGCACTTTGTTTCGTCGGTATATCACAGTTGACGAATAGAAAGGAGTCGTGATTTCATTGTCTGAGTATATGACAACTCCTGTTATATTGTAAGGTTTAATGGTAAATAGATGAAGGAAAAACTCTATTTCAAATTTTATTTTATTCCATAACTTCTACTATCTCATGTTAGCTGTTCTAGAGGACTCCGGCGACTTTCAGCAGTATCCCCAGCATCATCACGGCAAGAAGAGTTAGTCCGAAGGTCATCATACGTCGTCCTGCAAGAAAAGAAATAACACTCTCAGTCTCGCTAACATGGTATGGAATAACAATTTTATTTTTATCAGTCTTGCTCTTCGCATATTGCGTAGCACCTAGCGGTCTTGACTGGCCCCCTTGAGGGCCTGGTTCGATCCCCGGCTCGGCCAAGAAATTTAATTTTGGTCTGAGGGTTACACTCAGCCTCGCAAGGCAAAACTGAGAAGATGTGGATTCTATTCCCATCTCAGACATCCTGGAAGTGGTTTGCTCCCACTCCAGGTAAATGCCAGGATGGTTCCTAACTTTAGTGTAAAGATTTGAAGCCATTATTTCAGTGCTGCCTATACAAACTGTCATTTGTAGTTCTTTAGTCGATCGACACAATTTTTTCCAATATGTCCAATGAATGGTCGGGGTACAAAGTATAAATATATAAATAATCACCTGGAAAAAATTATACGTACTAGGTAATCATCACCTGATAGCCCCATTTTCATTTCCCCATTAAGGGTGATAATTAACTAACACATGTAATTTCTTCCAGCAGTGTACAGTATTTACATATTTATAATTTGAACCCCACCCTTTCATTGGGCATATTCGTGTTGACCGGCTGAAGAGTTACAAATGACAGTCCTCGCTTTAGGCCACGCCTGCCTCCTACCAAAACCTTGCTTGAATAACAAATACAAACACTACTGCAGACACCACAATAAAACTCGATATAAGAAAATGTCTATACACACACCCAAGTACGCGGGGCTAAATGATCACGATGTCCTAGTTCCTCAAAATTAAATAACAACTCCTCGCGTATTTTGAAAGCAAGCAGTGTCGTGTAATACAATATTGTCAGATACGCTTGGAAATGTTGTCGTTTACTATGCAGTGCAATACTGAGGCTATATTTTAGAAACCTTGCATGACACTGCCCAGTGTCAAAATGTTGGTCACATGAAGGAGGGTGGATTTTCCACCCTATTCACCGGATATGAGTCCCTGTGACCTCGATATTCTCTCCAAACTAAAGGAACCACTTAAAGGGATGAATTCGTTATTGAATAAAAAACACGATATAACGACAGCTCCGGTAATTTAGATTTGCATCATTAATTCATTGGCAACATAAACACAATATGGCAACAGGGCAAAACAGGGACCAAATTTAGTGATAACCTGCAGTATTTTTGTATTAGGCTATTAGGGAATTACTATAGGCTACTTAATAATCACATGTATTAGGTGATGGTGGAAATAAACAATAAACTGATACAAATTTGATCATCTTTGTAAGTAAGGTAAATTTATATTTAATTCGAACAACTATATCTCTTTTGTAATCTCATTATGATTTAACATGCTTTACAACAGTAGTTCTGTACAGAAACAACCCGTCTATTTCTAGCCTACTTTCGATTTTTGCAAAAAGTATAAGTAGACTTATGAGTTCAACACAGGGCGAAAAAATGTGTGTCTGTGTGTGTGTGTGAGTCTGTGTGTGAGAGTGAGTGTGTGTACTCTGAATGTCTGTCCCCCCTTATCAATTCGAACACGGCGAAACCGAATTGAACGAAATTTAGTACAGAGGTAGCACTAGCAATGGGCACCCCAGTGTCATGTTTTATATCGCCGCCATCTTGACGGGAACGTAATGGCTGCCACCCAAATGTTCAAAGCTTAAATCAAATTACGACTAACCTAATCATCCGATCTCTACCAAATATTGTAACAACATATATATGGCGACCGTCTTTTTACTAAACTACAAGATCCTCAGCCCAATAGTTTGCAGATGGCGGCCATGTATGTGTGCCAATTGATTCCCCTATCAATTCAGACTCAGTGAAACCGAATTGAACGAAATTTGGTACAGAAGTAGCACTAGCAAAGGGCACCTCAATGTCATGTTTTATATCGCCGCCATCTTGACGAAAATGTAATGGCAGACACCCAAATGTTAAAAACTTAAATCAAATTACGACCAACCTAATTATCTGATCTCTACTAAATTTTTGCAACAACATACCTCTATTTGGGAAGCATCTTTTGACTAAACGACAAGGTCATCAGCCCAATAGTTTGCAGATAGCGGCCATGTATGTGTGCAAATCGATTCCCCCTATCAATTCAAACACGGTGAAACTGAATTGAACGAAATTTGGTACAGAGGTAGCACTTGCAAAAGACAACTCAGTGTCATGTTTTATATCGTCGCCATCTTGACGGAAACGTAATGGCGGCCACCCAAATGTTAAGAGCTTAAATCAATTTACGACCAACCTAATTATCTGATCTCTACTAAATTTTTGCAACAACATACCTCTATTTGGGAAGCATCTTTTGACTAAACGATAAGGTCATCAGCCCAATAGTTTGCAGATAGCGGCTATGTATGTGTGCAAATCGATTCCCCCTATCAATTCAAACACGGTGAAACTGAATTAAATGAAATTTGGTACAGAGGTAGCACTAACAAAGGGCACCTCAAGGTCATGTTTTATATCGCCGTCATCTTGACGGAAAAGGAATGGCGGCCACTCAAATGTTAAAAGCTGATATCAAATTAGAACCAATCTAATTATTTGATCTCTACCAAATTTTGTAACAACATCGCTTTTTGTGGGAAGCATCTTTTGACTGAACTACAAGGTCATCAGCCCAATAGTTTGAAGACAGCGGACATGTATGTGTGCAAATCGATTCCCCATATCAATTCAAACACGGCGAAACCGAATTGAATGACATTTTGTACAGAGGTAGCACTAGCAAAGTGCACCTCATATTCATGTATAATATCCGTATAACACGTTGTATTTCAACAAGCTACTACAACCAACAATCAATTATACTCCTTGAAAAGGACAAAGAGTTATAACAATACCCATGCATTTAGGAGAAAGTAGGCTATATGTTCTTTACTGAACATCTTGTTATGCGTTGTAGGGTTAGATGTATGAAATACGTTAATTAACTCTCGTTTCACATGTTTGCCGGGTGAATTATTCACATTTTGCGTAATTACAGTAATAATTGTGAAATAGTATGCGACCGATATTGAACCCTCAAACTGCATCCTCCCCCAGGAGCTCACAAAAAGTGGAACGTGTGTTGGTGACCACGGGACCTGAACTTATTTGTGCCGGGCTCCTCTCTGTCCTCTTTCCTGTCAACTTCCTTTGGTCAGTTCTTGTTCTCTTCCGACCCCGATTGTACAGTATTAGAGTATCCCAGGCCTAGGGTGTCATTCACTTTCGTGCCTTAATTGGTCCTTGCCTCATCTTTCATGATTCACTCTTTCCCTCATTCTTCGAGGGGACAGGCCTCTTCTTTTCTTTTTCCATGTTATCTCCTGCCTTCTGTACAAGGCCCTAAAGGAGGCAGGGTTTGTGTAGCCACACCATTTACGGTGCAAGCTGGACAGTGATGTACCCTCAAGGGCTCACGGCTGGTGAGTTCGGGAGTTGGTGACCCCGAGGGATTCCTGAACTGGGTCCGTTTTCCCCTTTTTCCATTGCCTTTGGGTCGGACTCTTTCCCCCTTTGATATCTGCCTTTCATGGCTCTCCTTCCTTCCAAATCCCTCAATCTTCATTACTCGAGGGTTGAGGGCATTTCTTTATATCCTGTCCTTTATTTTCCTTATTCTCTTTTAGCCTTTTTTCATTTATGGAAAAATAGACTTATGATGTCACTTTTTGTCCGTGTGTGTCCCTTATAAAATCTGAACGGCCGAAGCGTTTTCAATGAAACTCGGTAAGTACTTACTACTACCTCGTTTGACCTCGACCGTGCCTTTCAATGTTTGATATGTTTCACCAATTCAAAATGGTGGTCACGTGATTTTTTTTACTGGCATTCTATATCTCCACAACGGTAACAGATATCAGCCTGATATTTTGTACAGTGATATAAGGTACTACTACAAGTATACGTATGTGACTTTCAAAAATCTGTTAAGTACAAAAAGAACATGGCGGCCAAGCGAAGTTGAAACATTTTAATGAATTGTTCACTCAATTTAACCATCCGAACGCAATGAAACTTGGTACAATAAATGTTTATACACATCTTAATACACTGGTGACTAATTTAATTCAATTATTTTCATAATCTAAAGATGGTGGTTTTGCAGCATTTTTAAATTGAGTTTTTATTTCCTGTCTCCTAATCATGAGACCAATGTGGTCGTTTGAAAAATGAATAATGAATAATGGTCTACAGTATATACAGAACAATTCAACATGGCGATTCTTTTCATAGGTGGGAGAATTTTTAATATGCAAGACCACGAGGACAATTCATTTTTCATATGTTCTAGTAGCATATGTAAGTTCTTGATGCCAAGTTAGTATTTGCAGTTGTAGCTTCTATTTTTAGTCTACTTTCTATTCTTGCAAAAAAATAAAAGTAGACTTATGAGTTCTAGACAGGGCCAAAAGTGTGTGTCTGTCAGTGAGTGAGAGTGTACTCTGTATGTGTCATCCCCCCCGCCCCCTCCACCGCCCCCTCCCCCGCCCCCGCCCCTCCCCCGCCCCCTCCCCCGCCCTAGCCCCCCAAACCTTAATGGCGGCCACTCAAATGGTCAAAACTTAAATTTAAATTACGACCAAACTAACCTTCGGATCTGTACCAAATTTGGTAAAAACGTACCTTCATATGGGACGCGTCTGGCGCCCAAACTACAAGGCCATCAGCCATACCATTTCAGGATGGTGGCTGTGTGAATTACGCAAGCTTTATAATCCATAACGTGGGACCCACCAGTTCCGATTATCGAGCCGAGAATGGTTTAAACTGTTCTAAAGAACGTGGCCCGTTCGAAATTAAAAGATTATATTATAATATTATAGTGCAGAAGTGACTTTAAATAAAAAGCTGAGTCGTCTCGGTTACAAGACAAGGTGGCAGCTGATCTCTCGTTCTGACATATATTTCACTCATGTGAGTATGTTGCATGCAATATAGCCTACAGATAGAAATAATATAAACTTTGTATGAAATGGATTATAATGAATATATGCACTGAAGAAATCGTTTAATCCAATACATTATTTGCTAAGAAGTTGTATGTTAATCGGTTGATAACGTGAAACTTCAGTGGACATGGCTCTGTGGTTAGAGCCTTGGTCTTTCACCCGGTTAATCGAGGTTTAAAACCTATCAGAGTTGTATTTGTTTGCTTGAATCTTTTTAAATTTATTGCTTTTTAAGTATTGAGACGTTATATAATTCAGCGTTATGTTGTGCATTTTGCAATGGAAAAAATATATTTAATAGAAACAAAGTTCGCCACCGGATCTGCACGAGTAACATCTACTAGCAACCAGTTGAAGTATGCGTGTGCTAACCACGGCCTACTAGATGCGAGCTGCACTCTATACCGGTCTTGACATTCGCAGTTAGTGAACCCATGCACACGGTGTAATTGAAAAATTTCCTTTTGTTACCGATAGAGCACACTCGCCCCCAAGGATGGGCGTGATTAAAAGTTAGCTGTGCAGTAGGTTTATTAAATGTGTTTCTCCCTGTGATACGTTTATACCAACGAATTTTTGTTTCAGTTTCGATAATTGCAAGTAGTCGGCGTTGCTGTTTGAGTCTTCAGTCTTTTGACAGGTTTGATGCAGCTCTCCATGCCTCCCTGTCCTGAGCTAATCGTTTCATCTCTACATAGCTACCACACCCTACATCCGAGGCAATCTGTTTAACATATTCTAACCTTGGTCTACCCCTACAGTTCTTGTCCTCGACCCTTCCTTCCATAACTAAGCTTGCTATTCCTGGGTGTCTTAGTATGTGTCCTACCAACCTATCTCTTCTCTTCATTAGCAGTCGCCAGAAACATCTCTCCTCTCCCACTCGCCTTAATCCCTCTTCGTTTGTAACCCTATCTACCCATCTGATCTTCATCATTCTCCTGTAACACCACATTTCAAATGCTTCAATTCTCCTCTTTTCTGCTGCACCAATAGTCCAAGTTTCACTTCCATTGAGCGCCACGCTCCAGACAAAGGCTTTCAAAAATGACTTCCTAATACCTAAATCTACTGCTCAAAAAAATTAAAGCACCACTTTTTTCAAAGGCCACCAAATTTTGAAAAGTTGACCTACAAGCTCGAAATCTCAGTATGACGTTTGTCCTGACGCCTACCAAGCATATGCTTCAGCACAACTCCCCAACTTGAGTAGTTTCGGGGTAGCACCCCGAAAACCAGCCCATTTTCGAAAACCGCAAATTGAAGTTTGCGAAAAACGCTGCAGGACTTGTCGCAGGTTGCCAAAGCAGTCGAAAATGAATGAGTCTTGCTCTTAAAGGTTCCACAAACACGTAGAAATCGTTACATTTGACGTTTGGGCATTTTCAACCCCCTTCATCATCCCCTAAACATGGACTACCATTGGGGGCGTCTGAGAAGGTACCGGGTGTGTTTAACCATCTGAAAACCTGCACACAGTCCTCAGTTGCTGATTGCAGTAAGTTCATAAGGCCTCCGGCAATGTCCACACCCCCTAACACCCTCAACTGGCATGGGACCAAACCACCCCCTCTCGATTCACCCCTAAGGAAGGTTTTAATCGAGATGTTTATCAGTGCTGTGAATGCGGGGGTCTTCTCCTACCGTTTCAAAAAAGGAGCTGTGCCTTTGTCACCACCCCTTCCCCTGCAACCCCCGTTTGTATGATTTTTCGAATCAGGCCCTTTTTAAGGGCTGAAACGAGGTCTTAATCGCTGAAAGGTCTGTAAAGGTCCTTAGAAGTAGTGGTGACACGAAATCAACCCCTTCCGATCGATGATTGACATTCCGTCCCCCAAATTCGAAATTTTTGCACCCCCAACCCTCCCTGTCTGGACGCGTAACGCGTCATGGCAGAGTTTTCAGAGTTGGATGGAAATGAAGCTTATGGCCTGCAATGGAGCCCAAAACAGCAGGTTGGATAGAAATTCATCGGTAGGTTGGGAAACGGGACCAAAATTTTTCAAAAAAGTGTACAGCCTACAGTAAGTACGCCCATGCATAGGCATCCCACATCACGTCCGTGCGTGTGGGTTGCCTATGATCGGCAATAGGTTACAAAGTTTGGCAATGAGAGAAAAATGACGTGATGTGGGTTGCCTATGCATTGGTGTACTTACTAGAGGCTGTTAACTTTTTTGAAAACTTTTTGGTCCCGTTTCCCACCCTACCGATGAATTTCCATCCAACCTGCTGTTTTGGGCTCTATGTCAGGCCATAAGTTTCATTTCCATCCAACTCTGAAAACTCTGCCATGACGCGTTACGGGTCCAGACAGGGAGGGTTGGGGGTGCAACAATTTCGAATTTCGGGGACGGAATGTCAATCAACGATCGGAAGGGGTTGATTTCGTGTCACCACTACTTCTAAGGACCTTTACAGCCCTTCCAGCGATTAAGACCTCGTTTCAGCCCTTAAAAAGGGCCTGATTCGAAAAATCATACAAACGGGGGTTGCAGGGGAAGGGGTGGTGACAAAGGCACAGATCCTTTTTTGAAACGGTAGGGGAAGACCCCCGCATTCACAGCACTGATAAACATCTCGATTAAAACCTTCCTTATGGGTGAATCGAGAGGGGTTGGTTTGGTCCCATGCCAGTTGAGGGTGTTAGGGGGTGTGGACATTGCCGGAGGCCTTAAGAACTTACTGCAATCAGCAACTGAGGACGGTGTGCAGGTTTTCAGATGGTTAAACACACCCGGTACCTTCTCAGACGCCCCCAATGGTAGTCCATGTTTAGGGGATGATGAAGGGGGTTGAAAATGCCCACACGTCAAATGTAACGATTTCTACGTGTTTGTGGAACCTTTAAGAGCAAGACTCTTTCATTTTCGACTGCTTTGGCAACCTGCGACAAGTCCTGCAGAGTTTTTCGCAAACTTCAATTTGCGGTTTTCGAAAATGGGCTGGTTTTCGGTGTGCTACCCCGAAACTACTCAAGTTGGGGAGTTGTGCTGAAGCATATGCTTGGTAGGCGTCAGGACAAACGTCATACTGAGATTTCGAGCTTGTAGGTCAACTTTTCAAAATTTGGTGGCCTTTGAAAAAAGTGGTGCTTTAATTTTTTTGAGCAGTATATATTCGATGTCAACAGATTCCTTTTTTGTAGGAAGGCTTTCCTTGCCTGAGCCAACCTACTTTTTATATCCTCTTTGCTTCGTCCATCACTGGTTATTCTGCTTCCTAAGTAACAGAAGTCGGCGTTAATATACTGAATTCCTACGTTGTTTGAAGTGTTTGCTGATGAAATTGTAAAATGCTGGGGTAAATTGTAAACTATGGTTTGAACGCCGCTGCTCAAATCCATTATGTCATTTTGTTGTGTGCCATTTTGCACTTCGAATTGGAAGAAAATAGAAGGTAATAAGGACAATGAGTTATAAATATACCCATACATTTAGGAGAAATTGTGCTTTATGTTCCTTTCTGAACATCTTGTTCCATAATATATTTTATTATTACCCAAACAACGAAAGTGTTAACAAGTAGAATTTATACAGTTTTTAAAACATCATAATTATACAGTATATTTATATGCACCACGAGGAATATTAAGAAAAGAACGTATTATATTTTCCGTTTCCCGCAGGCTTAATATTTTCATTGTTTACCACTGATTTTTAGCCTACTTTCGATTTTTGCAAAAAATGAAAGTAGACTTATGAGATCAACACAGGGCGAAAAAAGTGTGTCTGTCTGTGTGTATGTGTGTGTGTGAGTCTGTGTGTGTGTGTGTCTGTGTGTCTGTGTGTGTGTGTGTGAGTGTGTGTACTCTGAATGTCTGTGCCCCCCTATCAATTCGAACACGGTGAATGCGAATTGAACGAAATTTGGTACAAAGGTAGCACTAGCAAAGGACACCTCAGTGTCATGTTTTATATCGCCGCCATCTTGACGGAAACGTAATGGCGGCCACACAAATGTTCAAAGCTTAAATCAAATTACGACTAACCTAATCATCCGATCTCTACCAAATTTTGCAACGACATACCTTTATGGGGGGAGCATCCTTTGACCAAACCAATAGGTCATCAGCGTAATAGTTTGCGGATGGCGGCCATCTTTGTATGAAAATCGATTCCCCCTATTAATTCGAACACGGTGCAACCGAATGGAACGAAATTTGGTACAGAGGTAGTACTAACAAAAGGCACCTCAGTGTCATGTTTTATATCGCCACCATATTGACAGAAACGTAATGGCGGCCACACAAATGTTCAAAGCTTAAGTTAAATTACGACTAACATAACCATCCGATCTCTACCAAACTTTGCAACAACATTCCTTTATGGAGGGAGCATCCTTTGACCAATCTAATAGGATATTAGCCTAATAGTTTGCGGATGGCGGCCATCTTTATGTCAAAATTGATTCCCCCTATTAATTCGAACACGGTGGAACAGAATGAACGAAATTTGGTACAGAGGTAGCACTAGCAAAAGGCACCTCAGGGTCATGTTTTATATCGCTGCCGTCTTGACAGAAACGTAATGGCGGCCACACGAATGTTCAAAGCTTAAATCAAATTACGATTAACCTAATCATCCGATCTCTACCAAATTTTGCAACTACATACCTTTATGGAGGGAGCTTCCTTTGACCAATCTAATAGGTCATTCGCCTAATAGTTTGCGGATGGCGGTCATCTTTGTGTCAAAATGGATTCCCCCTATTAATTCAAACACGGTGAAACCGAATGGAACGAAATTTTGGTACAGAGATAGCACTAGCGAAGGGCATCTCAGTGTCATGATTTATATCGCCGCCATATTGACAGAAACGTAATTGCGGCCACACAAATGTTCAAACTTAAATCAAATTACGATTAACCTAATCATCCGATCTCTACCAAATTTTGCAACTACATACCATTATGGAGGGAGCATCCTTTGACCAATCTAATAGGTCATTCACCTAATAGTTTGCGGATGGAGGCCATCTTTATGTCAAAATTGATTCCCCCTATTAATTCGAACACGGTGGAACCGAATGGAACGAAATTTGGTACAGAGGTAGTACTAGCAAAGGGCACCTCAGTGTCATGTTTTATATCGCCGCCATCTTGACTGAAACGTAATGGCGGCCACACGAATGTTCAAAGCTTAAATCAAATTACGATTAACCTAATCATCCGATCTCTACCTAATTTTGCAACTACATACCTTTATGGAGGGAGCATCCTTTGACCAATCTAATAGGTCATTCGCCTAATAGTTTGCGGATGGCGGCCATCTTTGTGTGAGAATCGATTCCCCCTATTAATTCAAACACGCTGAAACCAAATGGAACGAAATTTGGTATAGAGGTAGCACTAGCAAAGGGCACCTCAGTGTCATGTTTTATATCACCGCTAACTTGATGGAAACGTAATCGCGGCCACCCAAATGTTAAAAGCTAAAATGTAATTACGACCAACCTAATAATCTAGTCTCTGCCTAATTTTGCAACACCATATCTTTATGTGGGAAACATATTCTGACCAAACTGCAAGAACATCAGCCCAATAGTTTGCAGATGGTGGCCAAGTATGTGTGCAAATCGATTCCCCCTATCAATTCAAACACGGTGAAACCGAATTGAACGAAATTTGGTACAGAGGTAGCACTAGCAAAGGGCACCTCATATTCATGTTTAATATCCCTATAGCACGTTGTATTTCAACAAGCTCCTACAACCAACATTCAATCATACCCCTTGAAAAGGACAAAGAGTTATAACAATACCCATGCATTTAGGAGAAAGTAGGCTATATGTTCTTTACTGAACATCTTGTTAATGTTTCCATTTGATGTTGTTGATTGTTGTAGTGGCTTGGAGACATTGTCGTCATGTAGCCCCTTATATTTGGGTGTGTGTGCGCGGGCACGCAGATTTCTCTGATAACCTGAGTTATTTTGATGGCTGTATTAGTGTGTGTATTTGTAATTGAGACTAGGATTTGGTAGGAAGTGGCCGTGGCCTTAAGTTAGGTACCATCCCGACATTTGATTGGAGTGGGAAACCACATGAAACCAATCCTAATTTAGCTGAGGTAGGAGTCAGTCATCTCTTCTCAGTTGTGACTCACAAGGCTGACTGGACCCGTTCCAGTCTTCAGAAAAGACTAAATAACTTGATAAAGCCGGGAATCGAACGCGGATGTTGGAGAATGGTAGTCACTACGCCAGGAGATGATCGTTTCGATTTAAAATCAGTGATGTAATGAAGTTGAATATTGAAGTCTCTCTTTTAGTGGGCGTGATGGCGCAATGGCCAAAATATTCGCCTCTCATCAAGGTGGACCGGGTTTGATTTTTAGTGAATGCTTGCGAGAATTTCGAAGTGAAATGCCATGTCCTGTGGTTCGGATTCCACATAAAAAGGAGGGCTCGTGCCTCATGATCACAACATTAACGGTCACGTAAAAGTACAAGCCTCCTTCCTTGCTTTTCAAGTCTCTTAGTACGGGGAGGTCAAACAACGGGATCAATGATTGCGTTTCTTTGTCAATTGATCACAAATATTCATGTGCTCTTAAATAACGTCGACGGAGTTACCCCAATTGATACTTGAATTGATAGAAGCCATTTTTCAGTGTTGCCTAGTTCTATTAAAAAAAGCTTTCCAGTCGGTCAACATAAATGTTGCCCAAGTAGCCTACATTTGACGAGAACAGCCTCCGAGGCTTAGGCGACAGCACGCGGGCCGTGGTTTAAATCCCGGTCACTCCATATGAGATTTGTGCTGGACAAAGCGGGGGCAGACAGGTTTTTCTCGGGGTTCTACGGATTTCCTTGTCACAACTTTCATTCCAGCAACACTCTCCACTATCATTTCATTTCATCTGACATTCATTTAATCATTGCCACTGAGGAGTGCGACAGGCTTCTGCAACCGGCACAGTTCATATCCTCGCCGCTAGATGGGGGCTTCATTCATTCCATTCCCTGACCCGGTCGGTCGACTGGAAGCAGGCTGTGGATTTTCAATTCACATTTAGCGATAAAAAGTATTTAAACACCCTATCCTGAGAGAAATATTTCATAAGACATTTATCGGAAAATAACACGCTTATATGTTCAAAAATTGGGTCCCGCCTTATGTAATTGGGCGCAATTTGTGTTGACTGACTGGAAAGCTTTCACTAATGGATACTTCTACATTATCAGCTGTTCGACTAAGCGCCTGCTATCGTTGGATCATGGTCAAGGTGAACTTGCTGACTTCCCCACTCAGGCTTCCAGCCAACACCTGAGACACTTATGTTGTTAAAACTAGTAGAGGAATTTTAGATTTCTTACTTTGAAAGCAATACACTGCTCAACAAATGTTTCAACTACCGTGATCAATTGCATGCTGACGCTGCCATAGAAGAGTGGGACCTCTTACCCCAAGATAAACTTGAAGGTCTCATTCAGAGCATACCACCTCCGTGTGCGGGGAGGACTACTAAAGACTGATACTGATCATCATAAGATGCAGATTTTCAATGTTTTTGTTTTCAAAAGGGACACCTAGAAGTGAGTTCGCTTTTTTTTGTACCGCTTCATTGTTATCTAACCAAGATTGTTTTTGTTTTCAGAAGAACTGATGTTTAGTTTGTTAATAAGTTACTAAGGGACCTATGCGAGAAATCTCGCATGTTCATTAACCAACCACCCACTCGGCTTTACGGTTATGTGGGCCTCTATAAATATGTTTGTTTTAAATGTACCTTTTTAACAAATTGTCGATACTTATGAAATCAGGCTGCAATTTGTTACTGCTGCGGATATTGAATATTCTTTTCAATGCACAATGGGTTGTGTGGACCCCATGTGTATAGACTACCCACCCAGCTCTAATGCTATACGGGCTGGACGCGACACAGTTCTGACAGGGGCTATCGTCTTGTTTATTTGTTTAAACACACTTTTTAAACAAATAAATATATTTCCGTTGACTTTTCAAGAAATGCATGATTTTTTCCGTACTTTTTGGAAGATTTTGGTACAAACCGCACTTTCTAACTCCTTCTGGTTCAGGAGCTTGAGTTTTTTCTCAGATGAATTTAGCGTATTATACAGGGTGTTCGCAGCAAGCCCTACTTTGTACTGTAACTCGTTTGTTTTTCAAGATATTTTAATTTTGACACTTGCTTTGGAAAGTACGTTTCAAGCTCTAAAACATTTGTATCATTGTTTTTTGTGTGAAGTTTGCGCATAACGCGAAAATCAACTTTTTATGGCACGGTTTTGGCACTATTTTTGCCCAAATCGGTTTTTGCCATCACCTATCGAAAGAGCGACATCGAATTGGCCACCAAAATATCAGTTTTTGCCCAAAATGCGAGTTTGTGTTTAGGTTTCGTCCGCTTATAGCATGCGACCTCTCTGTCGCTCTTTCGATAGGTGATGTCAAAAACCGATTAGGGCAAAAAAGTGCCAAAACCATGCCACAAAAAGTTGATTTGCGCGTTATGCGTGAACTTCACACAAAAACCAACGAAACAAAAGTTTTAGAGCTTGAAATATACTTTGCAAATCACGTGTCAAAATTAAAATATCTTGAACACCAAACGAGTTACAGCACAAAGTAGGGCTTGCTGCGAACACCCTGTTTATACATTAGACAAACACTGTTTGAATGTTGTTGTTTTTTACCATCATCACAGCAGAGTATTCGTAGGTCATTTCCGCCTATTAGTTTACAATTCTACAGTAGTTTAGGGCTTATTGCATAAGTCATTTATCAGGCTTGCAACATTAAAAGAAATAGTTCTGTTTTTCGGGCGCTTAATGCTTTAACCCTCGAGGACTGGCGCATGGGTGTTTATGACCCGAGACTTAAATAATACTCTGTATTTTCGTTTTGGCTGGCCCTTATTTCCTGTCGCTGACTGTACCTTCCTTACTAGCCTTGAACTTCACCCTGCAAAAGAAACATGTCCATATGTTATGGAACACTGAAGTTATTTCTATATTAATTACGGTCGGGTCAGATTTACCCTTGGCGCCAGTCTTCGCGTGACAATTTTCGGCTTACATTAGTCGGGACATTCTGTAAACAAGTAGTTCCGTGAAGAACTAAACAGCCTATTTTCATAGGCTATATGCTACTTATGTTAACTGCCACTATCAACATACAAAATTTCAGTTTGATTGCTGTAATAGATTCGTAGATATTGAGGACCGACTAAATATTTCGGATGGTAGCCATGTTGGATTTTATATATGTAGGTCCACGAGTTATGTTCTGTTACATGAAGATTATTGTGTACGTGTAGCATTCAAACTTCAATCGCATGATTAGGACACAAGAAGTAACAAAGATATTTTAAAATTTCGCACAGCTGCCATCTTATGGTTATGGAAACAATTGAAATAACTTAGATGCAGTGGATTAACATTCGAAAAAGGATTTACTGTACCAAGTTTCACTGCACTCGGATGGTTAAATTGCGAGAAACGTCCATGTGAATATTTATACTTCGCGTCGCCGCCATGTTAGATTTGTGATCACCAGGTTAATTAAAGTCCTATAGCTGAACTTAACTTCATTGCCCCTATGAACATTAAAAAAATCAGTTTGATTGCTATAATAGATTCGTAGATATTCAGAGCCGTCTAAATATATCGGATGGTCACCATGTTGCATTATTAAATGTATTGGGCTTAGAGTCATGTACCATTAAAGGAAAATAATTGCGTAGGTTCATTATTCAAACTTTCACTTCGATCGCGTGATTAGGACACAAGAAATAGAAACTTAATTTTAAAATTCGCGCAGCCGCCATCTTGAGGTTATGTAAACAATTGTACTAAATTAGATACCAGTGCATTACAATGTGTATAAACATTTCCTGTACCAGATTTCATTGGGTTTGGAACATTAAATCGTAAGAATGGTCTATTTAAAATTTTCAAATTCGCATGGCCGCCATGTTCGTTTTGTAGTTAACCGGTTTTTGAAAGTCTTACAGATGAACCTCCAGCCGTGCCGTTTATCTTCGTACAAAATTTCAGGGTAATACCGCTAATAGTTTCAGAGATATGGAATGCCGGTGAAATATTTCGCACATCCGCCATCTTGGGGTTATGTAAACAATTGAACGAAGTCAGATGTCGGTGCATTACAATGTGAATATACACACATCAAAAAAAGTTTTGCATCACCTCGGTTCCAAGAGTTCCGGAACCGTTAAATACAAAGGGAATAGAGATCAACACAAACAACATTTCAGCTCGTTTTATTGCTCATGAGACCCACACATTGCATGTTGTACCATCATACAGCTAGACTTTCAGCATTTGTGGTCCAGATTGCAGTACACACCACTACCTTTAATACCCAGTAGCACGTCCTCTTGCATTGATGCATGCCTGTATTCGCCGTGGCATACTATCCACAAGTTCATCAAGACACTGTTGGTCCAAATTGTCCCACTCCTCAACGACAATTCAGCGTAAATCTCTCAGAGTGGTTGGTGGGTCAAGACGTCCATAAACAGCCCTTTTCAACATATCCCAGGCATGTTCGATAGGGTTCATGTCTGGCGAACATGCTGGCCACTGTAGTCGAGCGATGTCGTTATCTTGAAGGAACGCATTCACAAGATGTGCACGATGAGGTCGAGAATTGTCGTCCATGAAGACAAATGCCTCTCCAATATTCTGCCGATATGGTTGCACTATGGGTCGGAGGATGTCATTCAGGTATCGTAAAGCCGTTTCGGAGCCTTCCATGACCACCAGTGGCGTACGTCGGCCCCACATAATGCCACCCCAAAACATCAGGGAACCACCACCTTGCTGCACTCGCTGGACAGTGTGTCTAAGACGTTCAGCCTGACCAGGGTGCCTCCAAACACGTCTCCGACGATTGCCTGGTTGAAGGCATATGCGACACTCATCGGTGAAGAGAACGTGATGCCAATTCCGTGGGGTCCATTCAGCATGTTGTTGGGCCCATCTGTACCGCGCTGCATGGTGTCGGGGTTGCAAAGCTGGACCTCGCCATGGACGTCGGGAGTGAAGTTGCGCATCATGCAGCCTATTGCGCACAGTTTGAGTTGAAACACGACGTCCTGTGGCTGAACGAAACGCATTATTCAACATGGTGGCCTTGCTGTCAGGGTTCCTCCGAGCGGCAATCCGTAAGTAGCGGTCATCCACTACAGTAGTAGCCCTTGGGCGGCCTGAGCGAGGCCTGTCATCGACAGTTCCTGTATCTCTGTACCTCCTCCATGTCCGAACAACATCGCTTTGGTTCACTCTGAGACGCCTGGAAACTTCCCTTGTTGAGAGCCCTTCTTGACACAAAGTAACAATGCGGACGCGATCGAACTGCGGTATTGACCTTCTAGGCATGGTAGAACTACAGACAACATGAGCAGCGTACCTTCGTCCTGGTGGAATGACTGGAACTGATCGGCTGTCGTACCCCCTCCGTCTAATAGGCCCTGCTCATGCATGGTTGTTTACATCTTTGAGCAGTTTTAGTGACATCTATGAACAGTCAAAGGGACTGTATCTTGGATACAATATACACAGTCAACGTCTATATGCCGGAGATCTGGGAACCGAGGTGATGCAAAACTTTTTTTGATGTGTGTACATTTACTGTACAAAGTTTCATTGCGTTTGGTTGGTTAAATCGCGAGAAACGTCTATTTAAAAGTCGAAAATTTGCGTGGCCGCCATGTTGGTTTTGTAGTTACCAGTTTTTCAAAAGTTACATAGATGAACTTCTAATAGTTCCCTTTATCACAGTAAAAGATTCCAGGGTGATATCGGGAACAGTTTCGGAGATATTGAATGCTGGTGAAATATTTCGCACAGCCACCATGTTGGATTAGTGAGACGTAACGGAATTTGAAGGGCACGGTCGGGGTCGCCCGGAATGGTGCTATGAACTTACCGAGTTTCATTGAAATCGCTCCAGCCGTTTAGAGGTTATTAGGGTGGACAAACACGCATACCCCTCACTCACACATACACACACGCACACACACACACGGACAAAAGGTGATCTCATAAGCCAATTTTTTCAAAATTGAAAATAGGCTAAAATAGCGGGGAAAATCAAACTATTTTGGTGCAACACAATAAAATAGCTTACGTTCTTGTTAATCGATGTTTAGGGTCTAGAGACACCTTGGTCATCAGCTCCTTTGTTAAAGAAATATAGATGACTGCTTTGCCGCCACTTTCAAGGCCAAATATACTGTTACGATTATTGTCATTTTTCTGCATGTTATTGTTGTTGTTGTTGTTGTTTGAGTCTTCAGTCTTTTGACTGGTTTGATGCAGCTAGCCAAGCCTCCCTGTCCTGAGCTAATCGTTTCATCTCTACATAGCTACCACACCCTACATCCGAGGCAATCTGTGTAACATATTCTAACCTTGGTCTACCCCTACAGTTCTTGTCCTCAACCCTTCCTTCCTGCATGTTACATTTTAAAAATATGAATAAACCTCATTATAAATCGGGAATAGTTCATAGGAACACACCAGGTGTAAAATTTCTTCATTAAAATACGTACGACTAGGACAATAAGGGAGTGACACACTATTGGTCAAAATGACCTGGCACCAGTCCTCGAGTTATATTTTTAACGGCAGTTCTCAAGGGTTAACGTTTATCAGTAATAGTTGCAACACTTTCTGATGGGTTTTAATTTTTTGGTGGGAATAGAGTGTCTGTGGGTATTATTGTACAATTGGTAGTGTTTTGTCAAGCAATTCTGTCTTGTATATAGGATCTGAAGATGCTCTCTTGATGAGCAAAACATGTCATCCCTTAGTTTTCTCCTTCATCTTCTTCTTTAGTCCATAACAAATATATATATGTATACTAGGGGACCTGTGCGAGAAATCTCGCATGTTCGTCATTGTTGCGGGTAAGTTAATTCCATTTGAATATTCTTTTCACAACGCCATGGGTTGTGTGCGCCCCATGTGTAAAGACCACCCACCCGGCTCAGGTGTTATGCGGGCTGGACGCGACACAGTTCTGCCAGGGGCTATCGTCTTGTTTATTTATTTAACCACTCTTTTTAAACAAGTGAATATATTTCCGTTAATTTTTCAAGAAATGCATGATTTGTCCTGTACTAGGACTGGCTGCGTGGCTCAGCGGGAAAGTTCTCGCTTGCTGGGCTCGGGCGCAGTCAGCTGGCATTTGAGGGTGCGCAAATGCGAGGGAGCCGTGTCAGTAGATTTACTGGCACGTTAAAGATCCCCTTCGGGGCTAAATTCCGGCATCCCGGCGTCTCTAAAAGCCACAGTAGTTAAAAGGGATGTAAAACCAATAACATTATTATTATTGTCCTGTACTATTGAGACGTTTTGGAAGATTTTGTTACAAACTCCACACTCATACTCCTTCTGGTTCAGAAGCTTTATTTTTTTGTCGGACGAACTTAGCGTATTATATAATAGATTATTGAAATGTAATTTGTTTCAGGTTATCTCTTTGTATATTCCAGTAATTGTGTTGACCGACTGAACATTACAATATTAATTCTCATAAGATAAAACTGAGAAAAGGTGGCTTTGATTCCCAGCTGTCCTGGAAGTGGATTTTCGTGGTTTCCCACGTTTTCTACTCCACACAAGAGGTTTCTAACTTATGGCCACGCCACCTTCCTTTAAATCCTAGCCTATATTTCAATACACACATTGCTTCAGACACATCGATAACACTGGTTATCAGATAAATTCTACACGCCCCAAAGCTCACGAGGATGATGACCTTGATGTTCAGTTTTCTGAATAATAACACCACAGCAATAGTCTGCCGTGTTTGATCTACACGTACATAGTAGTTCCTCGACCATTTGATTCCAAGCCAGAGTATTGGAGCGTAGCATTCAGATTCGCTTGGACAACTGAGTAAAGCGGTTGATTTAAATACCACTCACAGTTATTTTGGAAATGTTTGTTTGCGAATTTTCACATAAATTACGGACCATTGATGGGATGGTTACAAACTCATGGTCAATGTCACCTCATCCTCAAACCTAGCTCCAATTACAAGTGCATATACTAATACAGACACCATGATAATTTTGACCAAAAGATAGGCTCTACTCACTCAAATGTTCATGGAGTTAATTTTACGGGGTTTTGTAGTGTACCCGTACTTACAGTGGTGTGGTCTCGTAGCTGGCTCGAAGAAATCTGACTCCGTCCAAGGTTAAGCAGTCGTACCGTCCGTCTCTTCCCTTTATCAACATTGCTATCTTGGTAAGCAAGTTCTACAGGATATGGCTCAATATGTAGAAGAATGTTATTCAATTCCTATGACTATCATTGCTGTCGATATAGCTACCCATAAAACATTCTTAACTAATAATAAACAATAAATAATAAAAATAATTGTACCAACATTCCGAGAAAATAACAGACACTATGAGAAAAAGTTGATTAAAGTATTATAGACATGTTCAAAGAATGGCCAATGAAAGACTTACTAAAATATATTTAATAATACCTCCTCATTAAAAGTTAAGAATAACTGTATAAAATGGTGTTTGAAGCCATTTCTCAATGTTGCCTTAGTAAACGTAGTTTGATGTTTTTCAGTCGGTCAATATGATTTAATTCAATTGTGGGTTATTTCCTAATCCTGAAAAAAAGTTTACATGTGAATAATAAATACACTTGGATGACCAGTTTTCATCATCAACCCACAATTGGGTACAATCGTGTTAACCGACTGAAATACATCAAACCACAATTACTGTATAGTAAAAATTCCTCTCGACACGCCGGAAGGCGGAGGAAGATTGCACCGGGCAAAATATGCAGGTGTTCGTAGAATGATCAGACCTCATTTATTGCGAGAAAGTATTTTACAATTGGAGCTGAAATAACTTTTTTCGTCTTTCTACGCATATTTTCAACATTTTATTGTCTTGTGGGGACGGTAAACTTCTTGTCATTTTCAATTTTGAAAAAAAAAAAAAAAAGGTTTATGAGATCACCTTTTGTCCGTGTGTGTGTGTGTGTGTGTGTGTGTGTGCGTGTGTGTGTGGGTGAGAGGTGTGTGTGTGTGTCCCTAATACCTTCTAAACGGCAGGAGCGATTTCAATGAAACTCGGCAAGTTCATAGCACTATTCCGGATGACCCTGGCAGTGCCCTTCAAATTTTGTTACATCTCACCTATCCAACATGGCGGTTGTGCGAAATATTTCACTAGCATTCAATATCTCCGAAACTATTACAGATATCACCCTGGATTTTTTTACGGTGATAAAGGGAACTACTAGAAATTCACCTATGTGACCATTGAAAAACTGGTATCAACAAAACCAACATGGCGGCCACGCGAATTTGCGACTTTCAAATAGACGTGTCTCGCGATTTAACCAACCAAACGCAATAAAACTTGGTACAGTATATGTTTATACACATTGTAATGCACCGACATCTAACTCGGTTCAATTGTTTACATAACCACAAGATGGCGGATGTGCGAATTATTTCACCAGCATTCTATATATCTCTGAAACTAATAGCGGTATCCCCCTGAAATTTTGTACGGAGATAAAGGGAACTACTAAAAGTCCATCTATAAGACTTTCAAAAACCGCTTAACTACAAACGAACATGGCGGCCAAGCGAATTTGTAAATTTTAAAAAGACCTTTCTCACGATTTAATGTTCCAAACGCAATGAAATCAGGTACAGGAAATGTTTATACACATTGTAATACACTGGTATATAATTTAGTTCAATTGTTTACATAACATCAGGATGGCGGCTGTGCGAATTTTAAAATTAAGTTTTTATTTCTTGTGTCGTAATCATGCGATCGAAGTGAAAGTTTGAATAATGAACCTACGCAATAATTTTCCTTTAATGGTACATGACTCTATGGCCTATACGTTTAACAATCCAACATGGCGACAATCCGAAATATTTAGACGGCTCTGAATATCCACGAATCTATTATAGCATTCAAACTCGCAATTTAATCATCCAAGTGCAGTGAAACTTGGTACAGTAAATCATTATACGAATGTTAATCCACTGGCATCTAATTTATTTCAATTGTTTCCATAACCACAAGATGGCAGCTGTGCGAAATTTTAAAATCTCCTTGTTACTTCTTGTGTCCCAATCATGCGATTGAAGTTTGAATGCTACACGTACACAATAATCTTCATGTAACAGTTCTAGGACCTACATATATAAAATCCAACATGGCGACCATCCGAAATATTGAGTCGGTTCTCAATATCTACGAATCTATTACAGCAATCAAACTGAAATTTTGTATGTAGATAGTGGCAATTAACATACGTAGGATATATGAAAATATGCTGTATTGTTCTTCACGGAACTACTTGTTATAGCCTACTAAAGGTCACACTGTCCTTATGCAAGGTTTCGACACTGATGTGCAACTATCTAACAGTCTGTTACTTTTTCATGCCAAATGTTATCTCCCGCAGAGATGTTGGTTGCTTCCTGAGTTAAGGGGCTGCGACAACGCGTGTCATGTAACCCCGTGTACTTTGGGTGTGTGTAGAATCAGTCTGATAAACGGCGTTAATTGTGATGACTGTATTAGTCTGTAATTCAGGTAAGGACTGTGGACGGACAATTTCAAGAAGTAGTTCCTAATTTTGGTACTAAATACTACCGTCAACGACACCTAGCTGTGAACTTGGCAACTAGATGCCACCGCAATCAGCAAATTTCAACGAACGTTGGAACTTCCCCTCCGAAGGAAAGCATCGTGAGGCATTTTTAGTGCTCTTAGAAAATCCGACGACTTCAGCCGGCTTTGACCCCGCGATCGTGGGCATAGAAGTTCATCATGCTACCAGTTACGTCACCGAAGCTGCTTCCCACAGAGTCAGATGGAAAACTGACTGTGATATCGTGCAATGGCGTTGTCATGGCATCCTGTGATAGCTCATCCTCATCAACTTAGAAGCGTTGTCATGGTAACCTCTGATGACTCTTGGCATTTTCTTATAATTCCGAAATAATTTTTCTCATCCCTTGGCGTAATGGTGGGTCATATCAAAAATTCTTTCAGACAAAAGTTTTAGTTAATTAATAGGGAAATATTGTCCATTTTGTACGGTTATGATATTGTGCCTATTGAGAGAGATATGATTAATGTTTCCCGAAGAAAACACTTTTTTCACCCCTTTGGTCAATGGTTGGTGCTATCTAAAAACGTTTTAGACATAAATGTTTGGCACTTATCCGACACATAGTATGAACTTTGAATGGATTCGATATTTCACGTATTAAGAGAGTTTTAGCGATATTTCACGTTATAAAAAAGCCCCCCATTTCCACCCCCTTCGACCGATTTTGTCCATTAACGAACTCAACCGAGATGTTATAGGGATACATATTTTGTAAAAAACTCAAAGTGATTGGTGCAAAATTACGGCAATTATCGTGTCCACAAGAAACTGATATATACAGGCTGTAAAAAAAGTCCTGCACCAAACTTAAACTCCGCATGGGGGTGGGGGTAGGGAGTAATTTGAGATAGGGAACCCATGTCCGGAACGCAACCGTAACGCCCCTATGAGCGATTTTAATTTTGAGTACATCTGGCAACGTCGCGTGCTATCCACGGCAGAGGACCGATTACCGCTCACAAGTCTACCTAACTCCAGTCCCACTTCGTGGCTCAGTGGTAAAGCGTTCGACCCTCAGGCCTAAGTGACTACACGCTGGGGTTCGAATCCTTCTTCCAACCCATCTTGATTTTTTTTCCTCCGAGTAATGTGATGATGGATCAACTCAATTACCGTAAGCATGATGTTTTCAGGTAGATGTTTCAAGAACGTTTTAATAATCTTAATTAAATGTTTACGCGTATCCTAACAGCCACGTGTTCGGTAACGGTTCAAATTTCAGTAATGTTGCGACTCTGCCTTGTCTTAAGATGCTCTGGCAGTTCTCTTTTTCATTTAATTTATTTATCTTTTTATTGTTGTTGCGGAGGGAGGTCTGTAATTAAAAAAAAATCTCGTTTTGAAAATCAGACAATTTATTAGTTTTAATACAAATTGTTCTTCATTTTCAATACATAACATGACTTTCCAGACAAGTAGACTTGGAAGAAATGAACAATAGCAAAATAAATAATTTTTCTTTGGGAGAGTTTTACAAATTTGTTTTCGTTAAAGCAGTTGCTCAAAATTGCCTCCTTGCACATCGCCACGAAGGCAAAAATGAAGACGGTTTACAAGTGATTCGCGGACTCGTCCAAAAATTTCTTCTACTCTGTCCCGAACGACGCCGGCCGCTACAGCTATTCTTCCGACTAGCTCTTCTTGACTGTCGATTTCTGTCCCATCGTATATCAGGTCCTTCATGTATCCCCAAAAGAAAAAATCAAGTGGCGTCAAATCAGGAGAGCGTGGCGGCCACTGAACTGGACCTCCTCTGCCGATCCATCTTTCGGGGAACGTTTCGTCCAAAAAGTCCCGAACTGCTCGGAGCCAGTGAGCTGGGGCGCCGTCATGCTGGAAGACCATTTCAGCCCTTGTCTCCAGCGGGACATCCTCCAGAAGTTCTGGGAGAACTTCTTGAATAAACCGCAGATAAACGCGTCCGTTGAGTCTGGCTGGTAAAATGTATGGCCCGATTAGATGGTCCCCAATAATACCCGCCCCAACGTTCACAGATAATTTTTCTTGATTTCCCTGCACGACTGTCTGGTGGGGGTTTTCGTGACTCCACGTGTGATTGTTGTGGATGTTGAAGCAACCATCCCTGGTGAACGTCGCTTCGTCGGTGAATAAAATTTTCGACAAGAAATCAGGGTCCTCCCCCAAGCGATCGATCATTTGATTGGCGAAATCCATCCGCACTGGAAGATCCTCAGGCTTTACTTTTTGTACTTTTTGAAAATGATACGGATACAGGCCATCATGTTGTATCACGCTGTGGACAGTGGTATGCGTTAACCCTTCCGCACGTCCGATCGCACGCGTGCTTGTGGAAGGATTGTTGCGCACACGCTCCAAAACCCTTTCTTCCATTTCTGGAGTTCTCCTCCCCCGCGGTCTTCCCGGTCGGGGGTTGTGAGCCTGTGTAAGAAAAAATAACTTAATGAAAAAATGTGAATTAAACCATTCTTCTTTGTTCCCACTAAACGATAACTTGAAAAATCTAACCTAAAATTCAGATTAAAAAACAAAGCAGAAAAGAAAGCACCGTTAGTAAAGAAAATCTTCTTTCAAAATGGATACCTCTAATAGGAAAGGTACTCAGAAAAATCACCGACGGATACCCCTAATCATAACAAAATGAACACCATGAATCACTAAAATTAAATTAATTTCAGGGGGTGTAAAGTTTATTTTTGCATCCAAAAACCCTGAATCCGCCTTGAAATTTTTAGGCTTCACAATCAAAGAACATACGGTCGGAAACCCGCCGTTTTTCGTCCAGGCTCTTTCAAACGTTGGGTATCGGTACCCGCCATTCAGACCGGGCACTATTTTTTCTACAAATATTCGAGTTGAATAAGGTGCGTGGTATTTTTTAAAGTAACTTTCATTTCTGATATCTTTGTCCTATTTGGAACGGTTAGGGTTTTAGGAGCCAAAAGCTAGATGCGAAAATATTACGTTCGATGGGACAATGTTTACATTCCCTTTACGGCTTCTAGTACCTACACCGTTCCATTTTTAAATTGTTAAAACACTAAGACGTAGCTATTATTTTATCACATTTACAGGGAAACAAAGGATGAATAAGAGATACACATTGACAGATATGGTACTTACCTGAATCGATCCTGTTGCTCGCAAACGATTGTGAATTCGCATAAAAAATTGGTAGTGTGGGATACGGCGCATGGGGAACCTCTCTTGGTAGATGCGCTGGGCCTGGCGACTATTCCCGTCGGCCAACCCGTAGACGTAGTGGATGTCTGCGAGGTGTTCGTTAGGATATCCGTCCATTGCGATTTTTCAGGAAAGCTACGGTTTAGAAGACTCTCGCGGAAGAAGAGATAACGCATCGCTGTTCTTAAGGGCTTTTATACACTGACAGAATTTTCTAGACTTTACAGAAACCGGAAACACCGAAATTTCCTGAAGTTCGATATTTGTTCCACAATGTTCTCGAACAAATTATGTGGCACGAATAAAAATACGTGTAGTTACTCGGATTCGAACCGGAAACGCCCGATTCGTAGGCCAGCACGCAGACCCAAGGCTACGGTACCTCACGTGCATTGAAATAACGTGTAACAATAAGGATTGGGAGCAACAAAACGACGGTTAGAAAATTCGGAGTTTCATCAACATACAATAATTAGGACATCTAAGAAAAGCGACACAGAGAAGTGATCTTACGCAAAATTCAATAAAATAATTGATACGCATTTATGTTCCTCAGTTCCAACGATCGCTGAACCTGTATCTGTATCTTCGCTGTAACTTTTTCGAACTCGCAATATTTTGCTTGTAAAGTAACCACCTATGACCTTTATCTCAAATTGCGATCTTAATGATATCATTGCGAAACAATCATACAGCAATTAACACAAAACCAAAGAGATTATTTGTGTCCAAACAAAATCCTACCGCGAAGAAATAAATCGGCAACGAACAGAACCAATTTGTTTTCCTTTTACAACGCAATATTGCGGCGTATAATTTAGCTTCTTTTAAAACGAAATTAGAAACAAAAAGGATCTAATCTAGCCCTATGTAGTAATTAATTGATGCAAATCCAAACGGTAGGGGCCGATAACCTAGATGTTAGGCCCCTTAAAACAACAATTATCATCATCATCATCAAATCCAAACGACTCGAAGAAAAAAACTCAGTACTGTCGGAAGGGGGATTCGAACCAAGTCACCTCAGTGTGAGAGTCTAACGCCTTGCCACTGAGCTACGAAGTGAGACTGGAGTTAAGTAGTCTTGTGAGCGGTAATCGGTCCTCTGCCGTGGGTAGCACGCGACGTTGCCAAATGTACTCATAATTAAAATCGCTCATAGGGGCGTAACGGTTGAGTTCCGCACATGGGTTCCCTATCTCAAATTACTCCCTGCCCCCACCCGCATGCGGGATTTAAGTTTGGTGCAGGACTTTTTTTACACCCTGTATATATATATATATATATACATAAATTATAAAACTTTTGAACTGACGGTGGTTTTGGGGTCTGGGGGAAGTGAAACGCGAAGATATGTCGAAATTTTCCGGAAGTCAAAACATGGTACCCATTGCAATAGTTAGCTTTCTAATGAAATGTACCTAAAAATTGAAAATTACCTTTGAGAAATCAGCGTAATAGATGAAATTTTATGAGACATTCCTCTAGCATCAAATCGTTGCTCAACAAACATAATTTTGCTAAAAATTCCCAGGTGAGACTGCATGGACAGTAGAAAGATTAGACAAGAAGTTCCGTGACGAACTAAAGAGCCTACTTTTCTTAAAATGTAAGATTAATGCCAATGATTAATCTATATGAATCTATATAGAATAACGACGAAGTTAAGTTGGTAATATCGACATTTCTAATTAGTTCGAAATACTGTATACCTGTAACCTAATAGAGCACTACAGTTGGCAGCCCTGGTGACTGAATATATTCTTATTTCCATCTCTTAAGGTACAGAATACAAAATTTGGTTGGAGTCCAATGAATAGCATGGACGTTACATGCAGTTAAACATTGGATCTAACAGCGCGCGTAAAATCATGTTGGCAACAGTGTCATGCATGTATTGGTCAGAAATAATCTGAAATAATATGATCTATTGTTGTGCCAATTTTGAATGAAATCCATTAGTTAGTTACATGCATTTTAAAATTTGACCTATCAGCAGGCTTAGAATCATGTTGGCAGCACTGACGTATATTAGTTACTCCAAATTTATGTAGAATGCCAGGTACTATATGTGCGCAAAGTTTAGAGCTATTGGTTTGCATACTTTCTGATATATTGATATTTGGGTAAGAAAAATAGACACAGCACATATTAACAGTTGGCAGGCCTGGTTGCTTTTAAGAATACGCATAGTCATATCTGTTATGGTACAGATAGCACATACGAAATTTGGTTGAAATCCAAATTATAGTATGGAAGTTACATGTATTTAAAGTTGGACTTCTCAGCAGGCTTAGAATCATGTTGGTAGCACTGACGTATATAAGTTACTCCAAATTAATACAGAATGTCAGGTACTATACGTGTGCATAGTTTAAAACTGTCGGCTTGCATACTTTCTGATATATTGGTATTTGGATGAAATAAATTAAGAGCATTTATTAACAGTTGGCAGCACTGGTGGTTCTTAAGAATATGCTCAGTCATATCTGTGTATGTACGCATAGTACATACGAAATTTGATTGAATTCCAATTGATAGTGTAGAAGTTATATGCATTTAAAATTTGGACCTATCAGCAGGCTTATAATCATTTTGGCAACACTGCCATGTATGGCCTCCTGGAAATTAAACTACAATATTATTATCTATACGTGTGCCAATTTTGAAATAACTCCCATTCATACCTTCTAGGATATCCAACATGGAGCTCAAATTTCAATTGCGATTTTTCAGGAGTTGGTAGCACTGATATCATTTTCAAATATGGCCGTGAGATATTCAGGTATAGATCTTTACTCCTACCAAATTTTGTTTCGATTGCTGCAGCCGTTTAGGAGTTGATAGGGGGGACACACACACAGACAGACAGACAGACAGACAGACAGAAGGACAGACAGACACACATTTGCCCGATCTCATAAGTCTACTTTTTCCTCATTTTTGCAAAATGTGAAAAGTAGGCTAATAATAATGATAATAATAATAATGATAATATTATTGGTTTTATGTCCCTTCGATTATTGCAGCCGGGGTGCAGGAAGTTTGCCCTAAATGGGATCTTAAACACCCCAGTAAATCTACTGACACGGCTACCTCACATTCAATCATTCTCTAAATGCCAACTACCTGCACTGGGATTTGATCCCACAACCTTGGTGACATCAGGTGAGAGCTTTGCCGCCACGCAGCCAGACAAATCTTAACTACGTGCTTTACAAGCAGCGCTCAGATTTAAAACGTACGGAGTTATTAAAAAACAGTTTTCCTTTATTTAGGGAAGGTAATAATAATGTTATTGGTTTTACGTCCCATTTAACTACTCTGGCTTTTAGAGACGCCAGGGTGCCAGAATTTTGCCCCGAAGGGGATTTTTAACGTGCCAGTATATCTACTGACACGGCTTCCTAACATTTTGGCACCCTCAAATGCCAGCTGACTACGCCAGGAAACGAAACTGCAACCTTGAGCCCAGCAAGCGAGAACGTTACCGCTGAGCCATGCAGCCAGCAATTTAGGGAAGGCAGCACAGCGAAGTGCATATATTCTCGTTACAATTGAAAACCTGCAATAGGGAGCTACAAATTTGGACATTAAGGGTCATATACTGGCACTGACGTTAGCCATCCTGAATGTTGCACTTTCCCTTGTTTAAACGAACTTTTCTTTCGCGCGTGGCACTTTTTATGATAGTAGGTTCAGCTCGTGGCGTATTGACTAACATTCTTGGCCGTCACCCATGAGGTCTGGGTTTGATTCCCGGCTCTGCCAAGAAATTCAACTCCGGTCTGATGGCTGGAACGTGGTATACTCGGTCTTGTGTGGTAGAACTGAGAAAAGGTGGGTTCAGTGACCACCTCAGCCATTCTAAAATGGTTTTTCGATGTTGTTGTTGTTGTTGATGATTGACTTGGGGGCTTTGCGACATCGCGATCGTGTAGATCTGGCTGATAACCTGTGGTATTGTGATGGCTGTATTAATGTGTGCAATTGCAGTTCAGGTGAGGTTGGGAAGGAGGTGGCCGTGGACTTAAGATAGGAACCATCCTAACATTTGCCTGGGGTAGAAGTGGGAAATCACGGAAATCCACTTTCAGGATGGCTTAGTTGGGAATTGATCCCTTGCCATCAGTGTTGTTCCACGAAGCTTAGTGTACCCCTTTCCAGCGTTCACACCGATAACAATTCATTGGTAGAGCCAGGAATCGAAACCGGGCCTCCGCGGTGACAGCCAAAAACGCTAGCTGCTACACCACGGGGTGGTCATTTCCATAAGAAGTAGGCTTATATTATTAAATTAGCTATTACTAACCATTGACATATTAAACATATCAATGGCAGGTTAAGTAATTCCAAACAGTATTTCGACGTGAATATTAAGTCACACTACACGGCTGAATTGAGGAGATGCAGAAACATCGAAGAACTGAGGTTCAAATTTCGGCACATTCAGTGGTCATTCTGAATGAGTTCTCCTGGGTTCTTCCACACTCTCCCCAGGAAAATTACAGAAAGTTATCTTATTTCAAGACTCGGGGAACCCTGATGGTAAGAGTTTCAGAACATGCGACACTAAAAGTAACGACAGCAACACAATATTTCAATATAGAAACGCAAGTCTTCATATTCAATACACACCCTGATGACCTCTCTGTTCCTCCCCTGAAAAGAACATTAACTAACTAACATACAGGGTTTAATGACTAAGATATCTCAAGTCAGTAAAATAATTAACAACAACAGCGTAAAGACAACTGTACATTCAGTAATGTTTGCTCGACGAAGACCTACCTAGTGCTACTCGCCTTGCCGTCTTATCTTGTCTCACGGCCTTCAGAGAGTTGCATATGTATAGCTGCTTTGCTATCTTATCGAACTGAATAATTTAGGAAATTTTACCATTAAGATAATATATGTCGAAAAAGGAGTGAAGCGGGCTATTGAAAGGTAGAACAACCATTGTTTAGGAAAGATATAACAACGTGAACATAATCGTGGGGGAGTCATTTCCAGTGATGCCTTAGTAATCCAAGTCTAATGTTTTTCACTCAGACACTGCAATGAATTAATTCAATTCAGAATTTCAACGTGAATATCAATCCATACTACACGGCCTAAATGAGGACCTGCAGAAAGTTCGAAGATATGAGGATTAGGAAAATATCCATTCACTGACTATTAGGTAGAATCGTGTTGATCGACTGAAAAACATTAAATTTCGATAACAACGTGGTGAAAGACTTGGTTAATTATTTCATAATGTCTGTTCCGTTATTAAATTTTCCATTAAGAACACTGATCAACAACAACAACATAGGTTGTTGTTCTTTCATTTAATGGGCTTGGATATCGCGGTCATTTAGCCTCGTATACTTGGGTGAGTGTATATATGGTATATAGGCCTACATTAACTTTTTAAATGTGTTTGATAACCTGTGCTATTCGAGGTTCTGTAGTAGCGTGTGTATTTGTAATTAAGTCGTGTCCTTAAGCTATGAACCATCCTGGCATTTGCCTGCATTAGGAGTGAGAAACCACGTAAAACCACTTTTAAGATGCCCGAGGTAGGAGTCGAACCCACCGCTTATCAGTTTTGCCTCACTAGACTGGGCGTGGGCCCCGTTCCAGCCCTCAGATCAGAATATTACATTTCTTGACAGAGCCGGGAATCAATCCCAGGCCTCTCGGGTGACAGCCAAGAATGCTAGTCTCTACACTAGGAGTTGGGACACAGGACATAGGAAAACTCAATACGGTACGCAGCCTGAGACCACAAAAGGCGGATGTGAGCATTACATGAAGAAATAATGTTATTTATGGACTAACTTCTTGCAAAATACGGGAGAACTCAGATGTGAACCTGTTACATGCATACCGGATACCATATGTATTTTTAGCCTACTTTTCACATTTTGCAAAAATGAGGAAAAAGTAGACCTATGAGATCGATCCGGGAAAATGTGTGTCTGTCTGTCCTTCTGTCTGTCTGTCTGGCTGTGTGTGTGTCCCCCCCTATCAACTCATAAACGGCTGCAGCAATCGAAACCAAATTTAGTATGAGTAAAGATGTATACCAGAATATCTCAAGTCCATATTTGAAAGTGATGTCAGTGCTACCAACTGCTGAAAAAACGCACTAGAAATTTGAGCTCCATGTTGGATATCCTGGAAGGTATGCATGGAAGCTATTCCAAAATCGGCACACATGCAGATAATACTATTTCAGTTTAATTTCCAGGAGGCCATACATGACAGAGTTGCCAAAATAATGTTAAGCCTTCTGATAGGTCGAATTTTTAAATAACTTCTACACTATCATATGGATTTCAATCAAATTTTGTATGTAATATGTGCACATAAACAGATATGACTGAGCGTATTCTTAAGAGCCACCAGGGCTGACAACTGTTAATAATTGCTCTCTCTATTTTTTTTATCCAAATACCAATATATCAGAAAGTATGCAAGCCGACAGCTTTTAAACTATGCACACGTTTAGTACCTGACATTTTAGATTAATTTGGAGTAACTTATATACTTCAGTTCTACCAACTCGATTCTGAGCCTGCTGATAGGACCAATTTTTAAATACATGTAACTTCTATACTATGAGTTGGATTTCAAGCAAATTTCGTATGTGCTATGTGTAACGTAACAGATATGACTATAAGTATTCTTAAGAGCAATCAGGGCTGCTAACTGTTAATAAATGCTGTCTATATTTTTTTACCCTAATATCAATATATCAGAGTATGCAAGCCAACAGTTCTATATTTTGCACACGTATAGCACCTGACACTCTAGATTAATTTGGAATAATTAATATAAGTCAGTGTAGGCCTCCGTGGCTTAGGCGGCAGCACGCCGGCCTCTCACCGCTGGGTCCGTGGTTCAAATCCCGGTCACTCCATGTGAGATCTGTGCTGGACAAAACGGAGGCAGACAGGTTTTTCTCCGGGTACTCCGGTTTTCCCTGTCAAAATTTCATTCCAGCAACACTCTCCACTATCATTTCATTTCATCTGTCATTCATTTAATCATTGCCCCGGAGGAGTGCGTCAGGCCTCGGCAGCCGACACAGTTCATATCCTCGCCGCTAGATGGGGGCTTCATTCATTCCATTCCTGACCCGGTCGGAGACTGGAAGCAGGCTGTGGATTTTCATTTTCAATATAAGTCAGTGCTGCCAACATGATTCTATGCTTATTGATAGGTCCAATTGTAAAATACATGTAACCTCTATACTAACAAATGGTTTTCATCCAAAATTGGCACAACAAGATATCATAATATTTCCGATTATTTCTAACCAGCACACGCATGGCATTGTTGCCAACATGCTTTTACGCGTCTAACTGCATGTAACGTGCATTGGACTTCAACCACATTTTGTATTCTGTACCTTAAGAGATGGAACTAAGAATATATTCAGTCTCCAGGGCTGCCAACGTTAGTACCAAGTGAAGTACAAATCCAAACAATAGAACTAACTATATGGAATGTAGAAGGAATTAAATCAGCCCTGAGAATACTGCCAAACAACTCACTATTTATGCAAGACGTAATAATATTTTGTGAAACTTTCTTAACTGAACCCTTGAACATCACGGGATACTATGCGACTCACGCATTAGCAAAGCATCCCGGGAACGGGCGCCCCTCAGGTGGGATCACCTGCTTCCATAAGGCATCACTAGGACAGCCTATACAAACCCAAGTTACCGAAGATGCAGTTACAGTTCACCTCAAGGACATCACAATAATAGGAGTATACCTTCGCCCCCAGATATCATCTGAGGAAACGGTCGAAAGCATTACCAGAATTTTAGAACATATCGACCAGGAAAAATCAACCATAATGGCAGGTGACTTCAACTGCCGTCTGGATATACCAAACAGAAAAGGAAGAGCCCTAACGGAACTTATGCAAGAAGAGGGCTTCCAACTAATCAACAAGGAAGAAAGTCCCACATACATTGCACACAACGGAACCAGCACCATCGACTTAGTTTTCTATCGCGGAAGAAAGATAAAGCTAAAGGGACACGCAGTGCTGGGAAAGGACTCCTGGGATACTACCAGGAAACACTTACCAGTAAGAGCAACCTTCCAACTCCAAAAGAACCCAGGACGAGAGCCCAAGGAAATGCGAAGATGGACACCCAGACTATTAGACACAGAATCCCTCAGCCAGACCCTTGACCATGGCCAGGTCATGAAACTCATAGAAGAAGGAGAACTGGACACCGCCATGCGAATACTTCAGGACTGTCTATTGGAAGCAACTCCAGGCCCACCTCCAATAAGGAGAAGCAAGCCGTGGTTCGGCACAGAATGTTATGAAATAAGAAATAACGTCCTAGGAAGACTTCACAACCTAAAGTGTAAACAGAGTCAGGAAAATCGAGAAAAGTATAATCAGGAAAGAAGGACTTATGTTAACCTACTTCGCGCAAAGAATACGCACTCCGAAAAGAGCAGCAGCTACTGAGAGAAGCGGAAAATAAACCGTATAGAATCCTAGATGCAAGAAGAAGCACCTTGGTACCAAACATCCCGCTGGAGACATGGGAAGCCCACTTTACAGAACTCCTACAACTGACTGCCTTCGAGCAACAAGACGGACCAAGAGAGCGTACGGAAGGGGAAATGCCACCAACCATAACAGAAGCAGAAGTCTGGTCAGTAATACAGAGAAGCAAGCCTGGAAAAGCAGCAGGACCGGACAACATATCAAATGAAATCATCAAGGCATCACTCCCATACACAATACGAATATGGACAGCCCTATACAACAAATGTATAGAACTCCGAAATATACCGAACTCCTGGAGGAAATCAACAATCAAGATAATATACAAAGGCAGGGGACCACATGATGCACCCGACTCATACAGGGGGATTGCGCTTGAATGTGCAGCCTTCAAGATGTTATCCAGCGTCATACGTGAAAGAATCTTCGAGCGATTAATGGAAGAGACACCAGAGGAACAACACGGATTCATACCAGGAAGATCGACAATCCAAGCAATAGAGAAAGTACTTGGATACATAGGTGAAGCACTAAGTCAACCCAAAGGCAGCGCATACGCGACCTTCGTAGATTATCAAAAAGCTTTTGATGGAGTGAACAGGAACATTCTCATCCAAAAACTGAAGACAGTTCTAGGACCAGAAGACCCTTTCCTTAGCCTCATAACAAGCATACTGCACAGCAACGTAATAAGCATATGTGACGGTCAGCTAGAGTCAAGGAACATAAAACAGACAAACGGAGTTCTACAAGGTGACCCTCTAAGCCCGATACTTTTCAACATGCTCACAAACGACGTAGTTCAAAAGATCACAACGGAAGGGGTAAAAATACTGCTCTATGCAGATGACATGGTGATCCTAAGCAAAAACAGGGAAGCGATGCAGCAAGCTATCAATCGGTTAGAGGAATGGACGAATGAAAACGAACTTAAAATAAACCAGAACAAGACAAAAGTAATGAAGTTTCGGAAAGGCGGACGAATATCCTCGAAGGATGTCTTCACATGTGGGGATCACACTTTAGGCATAGCGAAGGCGTACAAATATTTAGGGGTAACTCTGCAGGTCACCGGATTTACCTTCACAAGACATGTTGAGGAAAGATCAATCTCCGCAATAAAAGCCAAAATGGAAATCAAAAGACTTCATAGCCTCTCACTAGAAACATCAATTTCACTGTTCAATCTGAAAATAGCCCCAATAGCATCATACGCAATTGAAATAATTTGGCCATACTTGAACTACAAAAACATCAAAGACCTGGATAGAGTTAAAGCCAGATACCTCAAGAAAACACTGTGCGTATCGAAGTACGCCCCAACCAGATTAGTTTATCAACTGGTGGGAACAAACACATTTATAGAAGACCTAATATTAAAACACAACCTGATTCAAACACAAGCATGCATCAAGTTCCTGGAAGAAAGAGCCCAGAAATCAACAGAAATAGACCCCGAATTCTACCGCACCCCAGCCATGAAGGAGAAAGAATGGAGATCAGCCGGCTATGAACTACGACACCTCTACACCCGAGGAGCAATACACGGCTTCCACCATAAAATCTGCAACAGGAAAGTTTACCACAACGCCGACAGTCAATGCAGCTGTGAACTCTGCAACCAATGCTGCACACAGTATCACCTATTTGAATGTACAAAAAGAACAATGCCAATCTCGTACTATGCAAAGGACAAGTGTCAATGATATCTGTTATGTAATAATTCTGTACACATTGTGTTTAATTCCAATAATAATAATTATACCAGGAATATTTCGAACTAATTGGACATTTCGATATTACCAACTTCATTTCGTCATTATTCTAGATAGGTTCATATACTGTAGAATAATCATTGGCATGAAAAGTAGGCTCTTTAGTTCGTCACAGAACTTCTTGTTTTTTTATATGGAAGAAACTAGGTTCAAGAAATTACGATGTGTGGACTGTACAGCAGAACATAACTTAGTTATCTAGTCCCTCGTGCTATCTCTTGACTGGCTTTTTAATTACTTTAAAAACACGGCTTGCAAAGTTAAGTTGTGGCCGATAAGACGTCCGGTTGCGTGGCTAATTGATTAGCATGCTAGGCTTTGACTCGAAGGGTCGCGGGTTCGATTCCCCGCCGGGCCGAACTGATTTTAATCTCCTGAGTTTAATTCCCTTGGCACGGGGACTGGGCGTTTGTGGCGTCTTCAAGAACGAACCACAGAAACTAAAGTACCGGTAACCAATAAAGTAAAACGAGAGAAGCAAAAATAAAATAATAAAAAAATAAATAAAAAAGAAGATCCCAGTGATATAATGGCTCTCAAACAAAGGAGGATCAAACTAGACGGGGCGTACTATGTCTGCAGAAATCTGTACTCCTCAAAACATCTGTCGATGAATGTGAAACTTTTATTTTCGCTATCATTTTACCCTCCAGGGTTGGCTTTTCCCACGGACTAAGCGAGGGATCCCACCTCTACCGCCACTGAGGGCAGTGTCCTGGAGCTTGAGACTCTGAGTCAGGGATACAATTGGCGTGTGTGACCAGCACTACGCCCAGGCGGCCTCACCTGCAAAGCGAACAGGGGGCCTGGTGAAGGGATGGGAAGAGTGGGACGGTTAGGCAAGGAAGTGGGAAGGAGGCGGCCGTGGCCTTAAAGTAGGAACCATCCCGGCATTTGCCCGAAGACGAAGTGGGAAACCACGGAAAACCACTTCGAGGATGGCTGAGGTGGGAATCGAACCCCCTCTAATCATTTGGGCCACCCGAGGCTGAGTAGACCCCGTTCCAGTCCTCATACCACTTTACAAATTTCGTGGCAGAGCCGGGAATCGAACCCAGGACCTCCGGGGCGGCAGCTAACCATGCTGACCGCTGCGCTACGGAGGCGACCAGAATGTCAAACTATGACATTATAATGCAGTAGTCAGACCCTCAATTCTCGACGCAGCTGAGTACCGGTTTCTAACTGAGAATACCCCTCTAAGGTGCCCTTGAGGTACACGAAAGGAAATTTGCGAACAATATTAATTGATAACAAGTAGTTCCGTGAAGAACTACACAGCCTATTTTCATACATCCTACTTATGTTAATTGCCTCTATCAACATACAAAATTTCAGTTTGATTGCTGTAATAGATTCGTAGATATTGAGAACCGACTAAATATTTCGGATGGTCGCCATGTTGGATTTTATATATGTAGGTCTCAGAGTTATGTACTGTTACATAAAGATTATTGTGTACGTGTAGCATTCAAACTTCAATCGCATGATTAGGACACAAGAAGTAACAAGGAGATTTTAAAATTTCGCTCAGCTGCCATCTTGTGGTTATGGAAACAATTGAAATAAATTAGATGCCAGTGGATTAACATTCGTATAAGGATTTACTGTACCAAGTTTCACTGCATTAGGATGGGTAAATTGCGAGAAACATCCGTGTGAATATTTATAATTCGCGTCGCCGCCATGTTGGATTTGTGATCACCAGGTTATTTAAAGTCCTATAGGTGAACTTAAGTTCATAGCCCCTATGAACATTAAAATATTCAGTTTGATTGCTATAATAGATTCGTAGATATTCAGAGCCGTCTAAATATTTCCGATGGTCGCCATGTTGGATTGTTAAATGTATAGGCCATAGAGTCATGTACCATTACAGGAAAATTATTGCGTAGGTTCATTATTCAAACTTTCACTTCGATCGCATGACTACGACACAAGAAATAAAAACTTAATCTTCAAATTCGCACAGCCGCCATCTTGAGGTTATGTAAACAATTGAACTAAATTAGATACCAGTGCATTACAATGTGCATAGGCATTTAGTGTACCAGATTTCATTGCGTTTGGAACAGTACATCGCGAGAAAGGTCTATTTAAAATTTTCAAATTCGCTTGGCCGCCATGTTCGTTTTGTAGTAAACCGGCTTTTTAAAGTCTTATTAATGAACTTTGCTTAGTGCCCTTTATCTCCGTACAAAATTTCAGGGTGATACAGTTAATAGTTTCAGAGATATAGAATGCCGGTGAAATATTTCGCACAGCCGCCATGTTGGATTGGTGAGACGTAACAACATTTGAAGGGCACGGTCGGGGTCGTATGGATTAGTGCTATGAACTTACCGAGTTTCATTGAAATCGTTCCAGCCGATCAAAAGTTATTAGGGGGGGGGACACACACACACACACCTCACACACACACACACACACACACACGGACAAAAGGTGATCTCATAAGCCTATTTTTTCAAAATTGAAAATAGGCTAAAAATAGTGGGACCAAGGATCCTACCAGATGGAAGACGATGGTACGAACAAACCAAATTATGAACTCTACAAACACCAGAAAAACCTCACAGATGCCATCTGAAGGAGACGCCCGACTTTCAACGGCAACCTCTACAGAATGGACCCCCACAGGCTGTCTTAGAAGATTTTCAAGCTAGCCAAGGAGGGTAAAGCCCTTGGGTCCATGTGGATCAAACAGATAAGAGGCAGTGAGTGAGAGAGGGGCCTATGCCAGAGTTGGATGGAACTGAGATATTTGGAGTTTTGCAGTTGCTCTCTCGCAGCATAAACGTGATTCACAGAAACTACATTCTTCACAAAACAAGGGAGGGAGCCTGCGGATGTCTTTGATATTATGAACACTGAAAGGTGCTAATGAAGAGAAGAGATAGGTTAGTAGGACACATACTAAGACACCCAGGAATAGCAAGCTTAGTTATGGAAGGAAGGGTCGAGGACAAGAACTGTAGGGGTAGACCAAGGTTACTGTAGAATATGTTAAATAGATTGCCTCAGATGTAGGGTGTGGTAGCTACGTAGAGATGAAACGATTAGCTCAGGACAGGGAGGCATGGAGGGTTGAATCAAACCAGTCAAAAGACGGAAGACTCAAACAACAACGAAAGGTGAATGTATGCTCTACACAATGGTACCAATAACTCAATTTTGACAAAATCTCGGCATAGCACCCTCTCTCACTCACTGCCTCTGAGAAGGATCTTGCTGAACTTAATATTCAGCAAGACACAATAAATGACAGGAGTCGCTACCGTCTGACAGTTGAAACCAGACCTTTCCTCACATCCATTACAGAAGGTCACCACAATGCGTACAGGAAATGGCCCGAGGAACGTAAGATAGAGTTCAGCAAGAAAATGAAAGAATATTGGTCCAATAGAAAGGCTCAGCACGAAAGCAGCCGCCAGACAATCCACCAAGAACACAACAACTAAAACACAAGCAACGTGGTCTATAGGTGGCCTAAACGACCAATGAAGGAAAAAGATATTGGCGGCTTCGGTGGCGTAGTCGGTAGCATGCTGAGCTTCTATGCCCAAGATCGCGGGTTCAAATCCGGCCGAAGTCGTCGGATTTTTATGAGCGTTAAAAATCCCTCAGTATGCCTTCCTTTGTAGGGGAAGTAAAGCCGGCTGTCCCATGTCATAGATTTATGGCATGTTGAAGAATCTTCCACTAATTACACCTGTGTGAAGCTAAATTGTATAGGTTAAGAATGTAAACAACGCTGTTAGGTCCCTACGTTCGTTGCCAAGAGTCGACTGCGGTGGCGTCTGGTAGCTAAGTTCTGAACTAGTAGTCGTTGACGGTGGTGTTTGGCGGCAAAAGTAGGAACTATTTGAAAAATTCAAAAGTCTGCAGTCCTTACTTGAATATTAAACAAGATGTTCAGTAAAGAACATATAGCCTACTTTCTCCTAAATGCATGGGTATTGTTATAACTCTTTGTCCTTTTCAAGGAGTATGATTGAATGTTGGTTGCAGTAGCTTGTTGAAATACAACGTGCTATAGGGATATTAAACATGAATATGAGGTGCCCTTTGCTAGTGCTACCTCTGTACCATATTTCGTTCAATTCGGTATCACCGTGTTTGAATTGACAGGGAGAATCGATTTGCACACATACTTAGCCACCATCTGCAAACTATTGGGATGATATTCTTGCAGTTTGGTCTGAATATGATTCCCACATAAAGATATGGTGTTGCAAAATTTGGTAGAGACTAGATTATTAGGTTGGTCGTAATTACATTTTTGCTTTTAACATTTGGGTGGCCGCGATGACATTTCCGTCAAGATAGCGGTGATATAAAACATGACACTGAGGTGCCCTTTGCTAGTGCTACCTCTGTACCAAATTTCGTTCCATTCAGTTTCACCGTGTTCGAATTGATAAGGGGAATCGATTTTCACATAAAGATGGCCGCCATCCGCAAAATATTAGGCTGATGACCTATTAGTTTGGTCAAAGGATGCTCCCTCCATAAAGGTATGTTGTTGCTAAATTTGCTAGAGATCGGATGATTAGGCTAATCGTAATTTGATTTAAGCTTTGAACATTTGTGTGGCCGCCATTGCGTTTCTGTCAATATGGCGGCGATATAAATCATGACACTGACATGCCCTTTGCTAGTGCTATCTCTGTACCAAATTTCGTTCCGTTCGGTTTCCCCGTGTTTGAATTAATAGCGGGAATCGACTTTGACACAAAGATGACCGCCATCCGCAAACTATTAGGCGAATGACCTATTAGATTGGTCAAAGGATGCTCCCTCCATAAAGGTATGTTGTAGCTAAATTTGCTAGAGATCAGATGATTAGGCTAATAGTAATTTGATTTAAGCTTTGAACATTTGTGTGGCCGCCATTACGTTTCTGTCAATATGGCGGCGATATAAATCATGACACTGAGATGCCCTTCGCTAGTGCTATCTCTGTACCAAATTTCGTTCCATTCGGTTTCACCGTGTTTGAATTAATAGGGGGAATCCATTTTGACACAAAGATGGCCGCCATCCGCAAACTATTAGGCGAATGACCTATTAGATTGGTCAAAAGAAGCTCCCTCCATAAAGGTATGTAGTTGCAAAATTTGGTAGAGATCGGATGATTAGGTTAATCGTAATTTGATTTAAGCTTTGAACATTCGTGTGGCCGCCATTACGTTTCTGTCAAGACGGCAGCGATATAAAACATGACCCTGAGGTGCCTTTTGCTAGTGCTACCTCTGTACCAAATTTAGTTCATTCGGTTCCACCGTGTTCGAATTAATAGGGGGAATCAATTTTGACATAAAGATGGCCGCCATCCGCAAACTATTAGGCTAATATCCTATTAGATTGGTCAAAGGATGCTCCCTCCATAAAGGAATGTTGTTGCAAAGTTTGGTAGAGATCGGATGGTTATGTTAGTCGTAATTTAACTTTAGCTTTGAACATTTGTGTGGCCACCATTACGTTTCTGTCAATATGGTGGCGATATAAAACATGACACTGAGATGCCCTTTGCTAGTGCTACCTCTGTACCAAATTTCGTTCCATTCGGTTTCACCGTGTTTGAATTAATAGGGGGAATTGATTTTCACACAAAGATGGCCGCCATCCGCAATCTATTACGCTGATGACTTATTAGTTTGGTCAAAGGATGCTCTCCCCATATAGGTATATTGTTGCAAAATTTGGTAGAGATCGGATGATTAGGTTAGTCGTAATTTGATTTAAGCTTTGAACATTTGTGTGGCCGCCATTACGTTTCCGTCAAGATGGCTGCGATATAAAACATGACACTGAGGTGCCTTTTGTTAGTACTACCTCTGTACCAAATTTCGTTCCATTCGGTTGCACCGTGTTCGAATTAATAGGGGGAATCAATTTTGACATAAAGATGGCCGCCATCCGCAAACTATCAGGTGAAAGACCTATTAGATTGGTCAAAGGATGCTCCCTCCATAAAGGTATGTAGTTGCAAAATTTGGTAGAGATCGGATGATTAGGTTAATCGTAATTTGGTTTAAGCTTTGAACATTTGTGTGGCCGCCATTACGTTTCCGTCAAGATGGCGGCGATATAAAACATGACACTGAGGTGTCCTTTGCTAGTGCTACCTTTGTACCAAATTTCGTTCAATTCGCATTCATCGTGTTCGAATTGATAGGGGGGGGGGACAGACATTCAGAGTACACACACTCACACACACACAGACACACACACAGACTCACACACACACATACACACACACAGACAGACACACTTTTTTCGCCCTGTGTTGATCTCATAAGTCTACTTTCATTTTTTGCAAAAATCGAAAGTAGGCTAAAAACAGATAACACACACTAATACAGTCATCACAATTAACACCGGTTATCAGACAGATTCTACACATACCCAAAGTACACGGGGCTACATGACCGCATTGTCGCAGTCCCTAAAATTAAGAACCAACCAACCAAGGAAAAAAATAACTTCTACCTCATGAGGCCACCTAGAATTCGTGTTCATTTCTTTGCCACATTCGGTGGGTGGCTCTATTGTGTAAAGTCTTCCCTCACATGGCGAGGAAATTATTATTGTATATGTCCGGATGTTTGCTTTATAGAGTTTGTTGCTGTTGCTGGTAATTCATTTAGTGGGTTGCGACATCGTGGCCTTGTAGCACAGCGTACATGGGTGGATGGTTGTGTGTGTGAGGAGTATGTCTGATAACCTGTGCTATTGTGATGGTATCGGGGTAGCGCAGCTGTCTCTCATCCGGAGGCCTCAAGTTTTATTCCTGGCTCCGTTAGGGATTTTAGAAACTGACAACCGTCTCGTTCAAATCCATATGTGTGGTGATATGATGTGTTTGCTTTGTGAAGGGATCACACGAAGGTTGTCATTTGTAGCTGTTCAGTCAGTCAACATGATTTTGCCCAATGAATGGGTGGGTACAAGATATAAACATAAAAATACAAAAAATATACACTCCTGGAAAAAATACATGTATTAGTTAATTATCATTGTTAAATGGGACAATTTAGGATTACACGTTTCGACCTTCAAGTGGCCATCATCAGATCCTGATCACTGTGTTGAGGTATACATTTTCACTAATGTAAATATTACCACTGTTGTACAGTAGCTCTGCTTAGGTGATTATAATACAATTTGAATCTCGTTATAGGCTGGGTTTTTGTCTTAAATATATTTTTGCATTACGAGAATAAAGGTGTATAATGAAAGTGTATACAATTTAAATTAACACACTGTAATAATAATAAATAGATTAACAAATTTAGTGTGCACTAGAACAAACTAATTATAAAGTTGGTAAAGTACTCCTCACAGCAGTGGGCCTATCTTTAGTTTGCATGCAATTTTGTATAGGCAAAACTGAGAGAATGGCTTCAAATCTCTACATGTCACGAAGGTTGATTTGGCCTCCGGCTCTGTGGTATCTCGGATCAATTACGGCCACATTACATATATACATAAATACATTCATACTTACATACACACACTGTTGTCAACCTACTTTATTCAAAATGACAAGGGTGGTTTAATAAGTTGACAGCTGGAATAACAAGGCCTCAAAATCGCTGCCAGTTAAAACAGTAAGAGGAAATATCCATCGCAGATTCTTGAGTTAGAATGGAACTTGAAGGATAAATGATACCATAAACCGAAATGTCTGAGTTGGGAAGCGAATCACTGACAAATTATGCAGACACAAAGATGAGATAGAATAATTGATATACTATGTAGGGACAATGAAGAGCAAGTGAATTGTTTGGTTCCTCAGTTTAGGGGCTGCGACAACGCGGTCATGTAGCACTGTGTACTTTGGGTGAGTGTAGAATCTGTCTGATAACCGGTGTTAATTGTGATGGCTGTATTAGTGTGTGTTATCTGTTTTTAATTCAAGTAAGGACTGCAGACATTCAATTTTCAAGTAGTTCCAACTTTTGCTACCAAACGCCACCGTCAATGACCAACTAGTTCTGAACATGGTTACTAGATGCCACCGCAGTCGGCTCCTGGCGATGAACGTTGGAACCTAAGAGCGTTAGTCAAATATAACCTATAATTTAGCTACACACAAGTGTAATTAGTGGAAGGTTCCTTATCATGCTATATATCTATGACATGGGACCGCGGGCTACACTTCCCCTCCGAAGGAAGGCATACTGAGGGATTTTTAACGCTCTTAAAAAATCCGACGACTTCTGCTGGGTTTGAACCCGCGACCTTGGGCATAGAAGCTCGGCATACTACCAACTACGCCACCGAAGCCGCCAGCAAGTGAATTCAGAGATGAAGCGAATCAGAATATTAGGACATGGCTTGTAGCTTTTGACGTAGAGTGTACCAGAGCACATCTGCTATTTTTCCAAGTCGCATTTCGAACACAAGGAGGTTCACATAACGACTGCATCAGTGGTTCGAGGTTCAGTGCCAGTTAACTATTTTGAGAATTTATAGCTGCCATACAACACAGTCTTCTTGCTCTCCTTCTTACTTTCGCTACATTTGTCAAAGCATTGAACAGCTCTTCCATAATCCCTGCTCGATGTCTTGCTGTCGTGTACCGAGCAGCAGTTGCGAGTTCCGTGCTACAAACAGCTAAATATTAAACTTCGACATTCAAACTAAGGTGCGAGTGTTTCCGATTAATACATAAATCTAGAAGCGTAGGAAATCTATGACCTAAATGGGGAGCTGCAAGTCTGGAGAACTGAAGTTCAAATCTGTAATCTTACCTTACAATTGAAGGGTCCAAGGGAAGAAGGGGGAATGTCACTCAAAATGTAAAATCGAGATTTCAGCGCGATCTGGTAGGCCTCTTTACGACGTATTGAAGACACAATCGTGTCAGGCTAAGAATAATGAGGGTCGTGAGAAAATGACGTTTTAAGTTGACGCGTACATATAAGTTTATAAAAAGTAATGAAACTTTAAAACTCATTTCCTGTACATTTTACATTATTTGACATTGCCCCTTCTTCCCGTGGACCCTTCAATTGCAAATACACACACATTGACAACAGAAATACAGATTATTAGGCGAATTCAGTACTTACCTAAATTACAGGATGCTGATGATCAAAATATCACAAGACCCTAAAGAAAATAAAGAAACAACACGTAGTTCCTTAAAGAACTACAATGCCTACGTTTCTTTCTTTACACGAATCCCAAATAAGTTTCACAGTATTTTAAGTTATTTTGCATTCAATATGTAGAACCAATATCTGACCCGCAATCTAAGTGTTATATGGACACTAAAATTTAGATTTCAATATTGTTTATCTTCGATATGGCGGATGTGATTTTATATTAGGCACATCGTCTAACAAGGTTTGGGCCATTTTCTCAGTTACATTTAGAGTTAACGATATTTATGTTCTTCCAGTACATAAGCAAGGCACTTAGAATGCGTGAAGATGTAAAAATTATGCCTTTTACATCTTAAATTACTTAAAGAACTATTAATTTTCGAATTTCGTCAGTATTTCTCAAATCCATTCCTAGTCATTATGTCAATAATATTTCCATATTGAACAAGTCTTGTGAATTGGGCAATCGTGAATCTTAATTTGACCGTCTCCATTTATCATGTTTAATTGCAGTTGGTCATTTAAATTCTGAGTATATGATTTAAATTTTTAACAGTAGGTCCTACGCGTGTGCAGAACCTTAAATGTATGATGCTTAATTGTATGATAAGAAGCATCTTATAGGAATAACCTCTTCTTGCCAAGTTTCGTCATTACCATTATTATCGAGGTATGGATTTTAATGTTTTTTTTATAGTCAAGATGGTTCCTGGGCGTAAAACTCAATGAGATATTCTTCAATCTTGATCAAGTGAAGTCCCTTATATGTGGTTCATATCTCACGACGTTTCATGGCATGTTCTATAGTGATTTATTGATGTTTATATTATAATCGTCTAATTGTCTACCATCTTGAAAATATGAGGACTATGCAATGTACCGTAAATTGAGTGGCGCAATGACTGTTGCCAAAATTCGTTATTTTCCACCAATTCCAGATATAATTGCGTATTTTATATATTGGTGATGAAGGCTGCACGATTTGCTTACTCTCATATTATTATGGAATGGACAAAAATATAAGACTATGCTTTGCCAAGTTTCATGGCAAATACCCAATAGAATTCTTAATCACTCATTTTTAAAATATTAATAGTACGCATATGTGCCATCTTGAATTAAGTCAACAAATTCTTGACTAAGGAAAATACATCATACATTACTTCTTAATTTCTTCAATGTAGTTTTGGGATAAATATTTAGTTTTCAAATTCAATATTTTAGATATTCAAGATGGTGGATGCACATGGTTTTTACTCTCACGGTCTTGTAATTTAGAAAAAAGGGTTGACCATTTTACTAGACACCATTTTGCCGAAATTCGTGTCAATTTATCATATGGTGAGAGGGTCTGTGGTACATGCGTGGGAAGCTAGTTGTAACAGCGCGATTGGTTGGAGAAGACGTACTAAGAACTCAGCGCGCAATTCACCTGGGCCGCTCTCGTCCATATTCAAATGCGTACAATTTTGCGCTCTCTAGAGTGGCACATATTAACTTGGTGTTGAAATATTATCGTAGTTGTTTTCCTCGTGATCTGAACAACATGTGTGCAGTGTTACCAAATTTTGAAATTTAAAAAGAGAACATCCTACACCAACATATTTGTTTCCACTTTATTAGAGCTTTTCTCTTCACAGTAAATGTTGACATTTGAACGTCTCCCAATGAGATTCTAAAACACAATTTGGGATATTACTCATCAGGTAACAGACGATGAAATACGCGAGATCCTTTGTAAGGTATAGGCTACAACAAAAAATGTATCAACCAACGTTAAATCGCGCACCAATCCACGATGGGGAGGTGCAGCAAGTCCCGAGATTGGGGGTTCAAATCCTGGTATTGAGAGCGGCTACCCTCTGTGTGGATTTTCCGCACGTTATTCCACACTCCTTTCTTGCAAATGCCGGGATAGTACCTTATTTGAAGTTCCGGTTCACCTACTCCATCCCTGTCCCGAATACAGCAGCTACACACAGTAATATAGTCATCACAGAAACACAGCTTAACAGACATCACAGTCATCACATAAAAAGTAAGCGGAGATGATAACCGGGATGTCCCACACCCCTAAAATAAATTAACAACAGAATGTATCATGGATATTAGTATGGATTCGTTATGGAAGGACGGATCGAGGACAAGAGCTGTAGGGGTAGACCAAGGTTAGAATATATTTAAACAGATTGCCTCAGATGTAAGGTATGGTAGCTATGTAGAGATGAAACGATTAGCTCAGGTCAGGAAGGTATGGAGAACTGCATGAAACCAATCAAAATACAGAAGACTACGGGCAGATGATCTCGTTGTTCCACCCCTTAAAACAACAATAACCAACTAGACTGAAGACTCAAACCTATAAACGTTCTGAGTATAAGCCTCTACGTGCAATCCGAACCATAGGGACGTGTCTTTTTTTATTTCTGACTGACTGCGTGTCGCAGCGGTAACGTTCTTGCCTTCTGTGTCCAAGGTTGCAGGTTCGACTCGTGGTGCAGCCAGTTGGCATTTGAAGGTGCGTAGATGTGATGGAGCTGTTTTAGTCGAGTTACTGGCACGTTAAAGGTCCCCTTCGGGGCAAAATTCTGGCACCCTGACGTCTCTAAAAGCCGTAGTACTAGTAGTTAAAAGGGACGTAAAACAAATAACATTATTTTGTATTGGTATATTGGCTTTCACGGCCAGTGAATTAAAATCTTTTAGGAAGCCTTCATAGGGAGGTTATGGCTGTTTAAGCTTTTAGTTCTCGCAGTAAAGAGGCACAGGTGCGCTTCATGAAAAGGGGGGTAGCGCGCAGTTTGCTAGTCCAGTGGGGGTCCGGGCGGTGATGAGCCAGCTAGGTGTCCTAGGCGAAACCCCACACACGACATAGCGCAAACCTACAAGAATTGCTGAGTTTTATTATTTTGTATTACTTTTCATCTTTATAATACAGCGTGCCCCTAAAGTTCGGTAACACTTTTCTTAATTTATTACACACAAACTACAAATGATACAGCTTTCCTATATATGGCATATTAAAGAGGAACTCAAATGGTTTTGTTAGATATTACCGCCAATGTTGGCAGTTCCCACATTCGCCGCAGTTAGCGCTATTGGCCACATTTGTAAAGATGGCGACTTCTGGCGGAGAGCAGGCTTTCTGTGTGTTGGAATTCCACACGAATAAGAGTGCTACAGATGTGCAACGGAAGTTTAGGACTAAGTACCGTAAACAGGCACCAAGTAGGAAGTCTATTTAGGCTACGCCGGTATGACAGGTTTGTGCGTTCTGGTTGCTTGTGTGTTACGAAACGTAGTGGCCGAACAACAGTGAGTGCAGAGACCGTTAACCGTGTGAATGAGGCATTCGAAAGAAGTCCGAAAAAATCTGTTCGTAGAGCATCCCGCGAGCTGCAAATACCACTTACGACAGTTTGGAAGACACTACTTAGGAGACTGTGCATGAAGCCATACAGATTACAGCTCTTGCAACAGTTGAAAGGGAATGACAAACAACAGCGTTATGAGTTTTGTATCAGAGTGCAACAATGGATGGCAGACGGCGACTTCCTAAATAGCATATTTTTTAGTGACGAAGCGACTTCCCATACAAATGGTGAAGTCAACAGGCATAACTGTCGTGTGTGGGGCACCGCAAATCCTCATGAATTCCTCGAATATCAGCGTGATTCACTTAAGTGAACGTTTTCTGTGCAGTGTCATTGCGGAAACTTTACGGACCATTCTTCTTTGCCGAAAACACTGTAAACGGGCACTCATACCTGGATATGATACAGCAGTGGTTGTTCCCACATTTGCAGGAAGATTCCGACAATTTCCTGTTCCAGCAAGACGGGGCCCCACCCCATTACCATTCTGATGTCCGTGATTTTATGAACAACAGGTTACCTCAGCGCTGGATTGGACGAGCAGGGAATAATGATAACTGTTTCGACAAGTGGCCTCCCAGATCTCCAGATCTCACTCCCTGTGATTTCTTCTTATGGGGGTATATCAAAGACCGTGTGCATGTGCCACCTTTACCACAAAATCTCGAGGAACTCAAGCTGCCACCACTGTATCGGCTGATATGCTCCAAAAAGTGTGGCAAGAGTTTGATTACCATGTAGATATTTGCCGAGTTTCACGTGGTGCCCATATCGAGTCGATGTGAAATCAAACAATGAAAAGAAAACCATTTGAGTTCCTCTTTTAATATCACGAATACTGTATACGAATTCTGTATAATTTGTAGATTTTGTGTAAAAGGTTAATAGATGTGTTAATAAAAGTGTCAGTGTGAAATCAAACTATGAAAGCAAAACCATTTGAGTTCCCCTTTAATATGACATATATAGGAAAGCTGTATCATTTGTAGTTTTTGTGCAATAAATTAAGAAAAGTGTTACCGGACTTTAGGGACACTCTGTATTACATGCACAGACCTAGATTGTAGCCACGACCTTCTTGGTGAGAAGCTACCGATGATATCGCTGAGCTCTGCCGCAGTGAAATTTGAGTGGCACGGGAAAAAACGTCCGAAAGGAGGTAAATGGTACAAATTGCTAAATATAGAACAACAACAACAATAGTGTTAGTGATATGTATCAGCCAGGCCTGTAAGGTATAGGGTATGGAAGAAATTATCAAGTGTACATCGCTCCATTCTGAAGATCAGTGCCCTTACCGCGACCTACTGAATGCACAAATTGTCTACATGGATATGCGTTATCAGATTGCATGAGCGAATCGTTTACAGGCACAGTGGGGAGTATGCACTGGCTCTGAATTCAATTTTCCTGGGGTCTAGAAGCAATTTTCTGGGGATTTAGAAGGATAATGGAATTTGTTATTCGACTGTATATTAGTTAATGAATCTGTGAACGACGCTTGCGTTAAGCTTCAGCAATGTTCAAAATTCTAATAGTGTGTCTTTCTAACGCCTTCACTCACTTAGCTGTTATTTATTACCATACTCTTCTACAGAAACAAATTAAATGACAGATTTAGGTCGTATACTTTACTATTCTGTAAAATAACACGGAATGCGGTAAAACCTTATCCTTCTCACTCACAAGCAAATATCGCAAATGTGAACATTGCGTTATCGTTTAAACTTTGCATACATATTTGATAGATCACAAGGAAGTATTTGTGTGTTTGAGACTTCGACACCTACCACACCTTACATCTGAGTTAATCTGTTTATCATATTCTAACCTTGGACTACCCCTACAGTTCTTGTCCTCAACCATTTCTTCCATAACTATGTTTGCTATTCCTGGGTGTCTTAGTCTGTGTCCTACCAATCTATCTCTTCAATTCATTAGCAGTCGCCCGAAACATCTCTCCTCACCCACTCGTCTTAATACCTCTTCAGTGTTATTCTATCTACCCATCTGTTGGTTATCATTCTCCTGTAACACCATATTTCAAATGCTTCTATTTTACTCTATTCTAGTGCACCAACAGACCAAGTCTCACTTCCATAGAGTGTCATGCTCCAGATAAAAGCTTTCATAAATGGCTTCCTAATACCTAAATCTATATTCGATGTCAACAGATTTCTATTCTGTAGAAATTCTTTCCTTGCTTGAGTCAACCTACATTTTATATCCTCTTTGCTTCGTTCATCACTGGTTATTTTGCTTTCTAAGTATCAAGAGTCTCCTACTTCCTTTAGCTTTTCATCTGTCAGTTAGTTGTAAATAGAGAATTCTGATTTCTTTCGGCTACATTTGTCTGTTTGTTTTGCATTTTTTGGTTATCATTAGAGCCCGGATTTGTAAGCACAATCAAATGGTGAAATAAGCAAGCATATAAGCACGAAAAATGAAACAAATAAGCACAAAAAATAAGCAAATAAATATTAAATTTAAATCATAAATGTATTGTTTCATAGAATTCTTACCTTACGTAAGCGTGTTACAGTACACCAGGAAGGGCATCTTGAGGTTTTCTTGTGAAAAGCTTCTTCGTTTGTCAGTGAAGAATGTTTTATACAGTGAAAATGATCTCTTAACGACGCATGACGTTACAGGAACATGTGAAAAGCATCACTGTTCTTCTTGAGTGAATTCCTCTTCGATATACATTTCTGTACCAGAAAGCTTTTTTAGGAATTTTACACAGTGTTTCGTAACCAGGGTCTTTCGTTAATACCTTACTGAGTTTCACAAAGGTCTTTTTAGCAGTACCGCGAGTCTCTGAAGACAACGTTACTGAAATTTCATCAATGAACTAAAGTGAATGTTCGAAGGTATTGTTTGGAGCTTCCAACTGTGTTATAATAGCAGGTAATTTGTAGAAACGGTTATAGATGTACTCTATTTTATCTTGGATGCAAATATTAGCAAAACATTCCTGTGCTGCGGCAATGCTCGCTGCAACCACTGCATTTAAGGAGTATAATATTGTTTTTACTTCATTGAAATGGTCTGCGTAGTATGACACAGCATTTAACCACGAACTCCATGGAGGTATAACTGGCTAAGGAGGTAAAGACGAATTTGGAAGGACTTCATGACATTTTTGAACTCTAATTGGTGACTTCACAAGCATTTTCCTCACGCTAGACACAAGAAGATCCACGTCTTTATATTGGCTCCTAACTGTTTCAGCGACACGATGTAAACCGTGATCAAGACACGTCATGTGAACTAACTTAGGATAAAGGACGTTTAATCAAGTTCCTGCTTTAACATATAGGCTATGGAGCATCACCACTGAGAAATAACAATGCATTGTCATACCGTGCCCTTTCTGACCACAAGGTAGCTAACGAGTCATTGACACATTTTGGAATAGTGAAATGATTTACTCGGTCAAGTACTTGTACATTAAGAAGATATGATCTACTGCCTGCTTTTATAGCTCCAACCAGAGCACTACATACACATTGTCCTGCTACATGAGTGGTTTCATCAATAGAAATCCATATTTGCACGTGCTTTAGTTGATCCCAAACATGACAAATTACGTCTTGAAAACACTGTTGCAAATAGGTTTCTTCGCAATATACATTCGTCCGGCACCCTTCTGTTTGTGTATTTTTCTAAAAATCCCCGAAGCTGCTCATCATTTGCAGTTTAATCGCAGTAGACGGTATTCGGCGGGGCATTCCAAGTTTCTCTCGTAATTTAAACTAAGCAGTTTTATTTCACAACATCCTGGGTCTTCCTCCTTTACACTTATACCATGTGGTATTGCTTATTAGTCGATATAAAATGGGGAACGAATTGCTTGAATGATGAAATAATGGCTAGGAGTGAAAATTTACTTTTAAATGTACATGTTTTGGGTAAAATAAGCTATTTTAATTGAAAATCATTAAATAAGTAAGCAAATACGTATTTCAGCGAAAAAAGCATCTATAAGCATTTATAAGCATTACGCATAGAAATCCGGGCTCTAGTTATCATCATGAATTCTATCCTCAAGACGGAGTCCATACCATTTAAACACGCATTCATTTCATTCTAGGTATTTCATTCAACTAGTATAAATTTCCACTTTTCAAATAATTAAATTTGATTCCTAAATTCATTTGAGACAGTGCTAAAGAAACGTGTACGCACCTGATTATGGCCTCGTGTTTTGGAGCAGTCCAGGAAGGTGCGCTGAGCTCTGCTACTACGAGGGAGGTGTTGTCTAACCTCTGATGGTACGTATAAAAAGATAAGTTAAAATAAAAATGATTTTATTTCTAAAACGTATGTAGTGATATGAACTATTTCATATTTAATAGCTGTATGCCTCTCACCAAGGCGGTCCGGGTTCGATTCCCGGTCAATGCATGTGAGATTTTCGAAGTGAAATGCCATGTCCTGTGGTTCGGATTCCACGTAAAAAGGAGGTCCCGTGGCTCATGATCTCAAGATTAACGGTCACGTTAAACTACAAGCTTCCTTTTCATATTTAATAGCTCTTCTTATTGACAATTTTTGACAAGTAGTTCCGTGAAGAACTATACAGCCTATTTTCATATATCCTACTTATGTTAACTGCCACAATCAACATACAAAATTTCAGATTAATTGCTGTAACAGATTCGTAGATATTGAGAACCGTCTAAATATTTCAGATGGTCGCCAGGTTGGATTTTTATTTTTGTACTATTACATTAAGATTATTGTGTACGTGTGGTATTCAAACTTCAATCGCATGATTAGACAACAAGAAGTAAAAACGAGATTTTAAAATTACGCACAGCAGCCATCTTGTGATAATGCAAACCATTGAAATAAATTAGATGCCAGTGGATCAACATTTGTATAAGCATTTAACGTGCAACGTTTCACGGCACTTGGTTAGTTAATTCGCGAGAAACGTCCATTTAAATATTTATACTTCGCGTCGCCGCCATGTTGGATTTGTGCTCACCAGGTTCCTGAAAGTCCTATAGGTGATAAAAAATTCAGTTTGGTGGCTGTAAAAGATTCATAGATATTGAGAACCGTCCAATTATTTCGGGAGCTCACCATTTAGGAGTGTTATGTGTATAGGCCATAGAGTTATGTACCATTCAAGGACAATTATTGCCTAGGTTCATTATTCAAACTTTCACTTCGATCGCATGATTACGACACAAGAAATTAAAACTTAATTTTAAAATTTCGCACAGCCGCCATCTTGAGGTTATGTAAGCAATTGAATTAAATTAGATGGCAGTGCATTACAATCTGCAAAATCAATTACTGTACCACATTTCACTGCGCTCAGAGAGTTAAATCACGAGAAAAGTCTATTAAAATATTTTAAATTCGCTTCGTCGCCATGTTCGTTTCGTACTTTACAGGTTTATGAAATATACATAGGTATACCTGTATCAGTACCCTTTATCACCGTACAAAATTGCAGGGTGATATCTGTATTAGTTTCGGAGATATAGAATGTCAGTGAAATATTTCGCACAGCCGCCATTTTGAGGTTATGTAAACAATTGAACTAAATTAGACTCCAGTGCATTACAATGTGTATAAACATCTGCTGTACCAAGTTTCATTACATTTAGATAGTTAAATCGCGAGAAAAGTCTATTTAAATGTCTCAAGTTCGCTTGGCCGCCATGTTGGTTTTGTAGTCACCAGGTTTTGGAAAGTCTCATAGGTGAACTTCTAGTAGTTCCCTTACCACCGTAGACAATTTCAGGGCGATATCGGTAATAGTTTCGGAGATATTGAATGCTAGTGAAATATTTCGCACAGCCGCCATGTTGGATTGGTGAGACGTAACAAAATTTGAAGGGCACGGTCGAGGTCGCCGGGAATAGTGCTATGAACTTCCCGAGTTTCATTGTAATCGCTCCAGCCGTTTCGATTTTATTAGGGGGGGACACACACACGAATCACACACACACGCACACACACACACACACACACACACACACGCACACACACACGGACAAAAGGTGATCTCATAAGCCTATTTTTTCAAAATTGAAAATAGGCTAAAAAATGACAATTTAATCTAAATGAATACCAATGGGTATTTGATAAATTTATTACATCTTATTCAATAAAAATAAATTAATATACATTAATTAATGAAATGTACCAGTTTCTGCCATGTTATGGCCTTTTTCAGCGATGTTGTTAAAAAGAAAAGAAACTATGTAATTACGAACAGGGGTGTAAGGGGTAGGATGTTGACTGAACTCCTACTCAAATGTCAACCTCACCTGCACGTGGTGCACCCTGCTTAAGACTGACGAGGCTCTGACGACCGAGTGACCTCCGGTATAAGAGGTCCTCCTCTACCAAGTGCCAACGGTTTCCTTGGAAGGCGGATGAGCGGGTAGAGGTTTAGGGCACTCTGTTGTCCTGGGGATGAGAAATTATCCCTGAAGGCGGAGGAACCATGATTGGTCAACGGCATCAGAATGTGGAAGGCAACGGGAAACCACCACATTAAATATTCCAAGAAAACCCCATGGCTTTGCTCAATTTAAAATGTTCCGGAGTTTCAAGTTCCCCGTTCGGATCTCCGGGGGGAACTAGGTTGAGAGGGGCTTTAAGAAGAGTGCAATGCTGCAAGGAACAGTACTGTTTAGGAACATGGAATGTGAGATCCATGTATCAAGGGAAACTAGATGTAGTCAAAAGAGAAATGGAGAGAATCGGCATCGACATATTGGGAATATGTGAAATGAGGTGGTCTGGAATGGGAGAGTTTATTTCGGATGACTACACAGTATACTTTTCTGGACAAGACAACAACAAAAGTAATGGAGTAGCCTTCATAGTTAGTAACAGAGTAGGTAAAACTGTGATGGGTTGCAACTATAAAAATGATAGAATGATATCCATCAGATTTCAAGGTCAACCTTTCAATGTTACAGTCATTCAAGTTTATGCACCAACCATTGATGCTGAAGAGGACGTAGTTGACCAATTTTATGGAGATTTACAAGAACTACTACGGTCGACACCAAACAAGGATATCGTGTTCATAGTTGGAGATTGGAATGCTAAAGTGGGAAATCAAATAGTACATGGTGTAACAGGACAATTTGGTCAAGGTACAACAAATGAAGCAGGACAAAGACTCATAGAATTCTGCCTAGATAATTCACTGATTATTACCAACACACTATTCCAGTTACCCAAAAGACGTCTATACACTTGGACTTCACCAGATGGCCAATACCGGAATCAAATTGATTACATAATTTGTAATAGTAGGTGGAAAAGTGCTATTCAATCTACTACAACAAGACCAGGCGCTGACTGCGGATCAGATCATGAATTATTAATTGCAAAATTCCGGTTGAAGTTGAGGAAAACGGCTAGAACTGCCTCCTCATACAGATTTGACCTGGGAAGAATTCCTTGTGATTATAGAGTAGAAGTCAGGAACAGATTTAATACATTACAGATTGGAGACAAAACCCCTGAAGAGTTGTGGACAGAAGTATCTGCTGCTGTTAAGCAGGAAGCAGAGAAATACATTCCCAAGGAAAAGAATATGAAGAAGGCCAAATGGTTATCGGATCAGGCACTGCAAATTGCAGAAGAACGAAGGAATGCAAAAATTAAAGGGGATAGATCAGCAATGTTTGAGTTTAATGCAGAGTTTAGAAGATTAGCTAGAAGAGATAAGAATATTTTTATAACTAATCAATGTAAGGAAGTTGAGGAAAATAACAGAATGGGCAAGATTGTATTTACAAGAAAATTAAGGATATCAAAGGAAAATTTCAGGCAAAATTTGGGATGGTAAAAGATAAAAATGGCAAAGATCTAACAGAAGCAGAGGACATTAAGGAAAGATGGATGGAATATGTAGAAGATCTGTATAAGAAAGAACCATGTATTATGGATAATGACGTTCATTTGCCCTTCGAACCAGAACCAGATATTTTGGAAACTGAAGTCAAATGGGCCCTAGAGAATATTGCTAAAACAAAGCAAGTGGACATGATGGAATTCCAATAGAAATGTTCAAAGAAGTTGGAGATAGTGCAGTGAAAATTTTACATTCCATATGTCAGCAAATATGGAAAACCCAACAATGGCCAAAAGACTGGAAAAGTTCAGTATTCATCCCAATTCCTAAGAAGGGAAATTCTAAAGACTGCACGAATCACCGAACAATAGCACTTATCTCACATGCTAGCAAAGTCATGCTTAAAATCCTACAAAATAGACTACGCCAGTATGTAGACCGAGAGCTACCTGAAGAACAAGCTGGATTTCGTAAAGGAAGAGGGACCAGAGATCAAATCGCCAATGTACGATGGATAATGGAGAAGGCAAGAGAGTTCCAAAAAGATGTATATTTTTGTTTTATTGATTATGCTAAAGCTTTTGACTGTGTTGATCATAATGAGTTATGGAAAGTACTAAAATACATGGGAGTACCAGAACATATCATTAACCTCATCCGGAACTTACACTCTGATCAAGAAGCTACAGTGGGAACCATATATGGAACAACTAAATGGGTTAAGATTCAAAAAGGAGTATGGCAAGGCTGTATACTGTCACCTTACCTTTTCAATCTGTATGCAGAACACATTATGAGGAATGTGGGGTTAGATGAAGAAGGAACAGGAATCAAAATAGCTGGGTTAAATATAAACAACCTGAGATATGCAGATGATACAATCCTGATGGCTGAAACTGAAGAAGATTTAAAAAACCTCTTACTGAAAGTGAAAGAGGAAAGTTCAAAGGCTGGACTAATGTTGAATGTCAAGAAAACAAAAATTATGACAACTACAACTGTCAATTCATGGCAAGTAGGAGGAGAAAAAATGGAGATAGCCTCTGTTTTTAACTATCTTGGCTCACAGATTTCTGCCGATGGTGACTGCAGTCATGAGATCCAAAGACGATTGCTACTTGGTAGACAGGCATTTTCAAATCTGGACAATGTCTTAAGGAGTAGAGACCTAACCTTAACAACAAAGATCCGTGTAGTAAGGGCTATGGTTTTTCCAGTTGTGATGTACGGATGTGAGACCTGGACCATAAGAAAAGCTGAACGCCGTAGAATACATTCCTTTGAATTATGGTGTTGGAGAAAAGTTCTTAGAGTTCCATGGACTGCGAAGAGAACCAATAAGTCAGTTTTACAGCAAATTAAGCCAGTGTGTTCCTTGGAGGGCTTAATCCTGAAACAAAAACTGGGCTACATTGGACACATCATGAGAAGACATGATTCATTAGAGAAGACCTTAATGCTGGGGAAGATAGAAGGCACAAGAAGAAGAGGGAGGCAAAGAATGAGATGGATGGATGGCATCACAGAAGCACTAAATTCCAGCTTGGAAAATCTTCGGGAGGCAGTGCAGTACAGAAGAAATTGGCGTAGTTTAGTACATGGGGTCACGGAGAGTCGGAATTGGCTAAACGAATAGAGAGAGAGAGAGAGAATTACGAACAAAGCTTTGTTATTAATATTTTACTTAGGTTTTCTAAGATAAACCTCTAAACCCCACATTTGTTACAGATCTGTTTTTAACTATTTTATGAAACTTATCTTAAAAACCCAAGTGAAAAATAAAAAAATATCAACAAACTTTGCTCGTAATAACATTAGTTTCTTTTCATTTTAATAACAACGTTGAAGAAGGTCATAATATGGCCAAACTGGTACATTTCAATGTATATCATCGCGATGGAAGCCATTGTCATTGTTGCCTTAGTAATCGAAATTTATTGTTTTTCAGTCGGTCAACACAATTGTGTCCAATTGTAACTGGTGGATGCCTAATCCTAAAAAAAGTACATGTAGGCGTACTGAAGTTACAGTATTAATCTCTTGTAATTTTTTTGTAACTTTGATACTATCAAATGGATTTCAACCAAATTTCGTATGTGGTTTGTGTACCATAGCTGGTATGACTATGTGTATTCTTAAGAGCCAGCAGGGCTACGAACTGTTTATGAATGCTCTTTCTATTTTGTTACCCAAATATCAATATATCAGAAAGTATGCAAGCCAACAACTCAAAACTTTGTATACGTGTAGTACCTGACATTCTAGATTAATTTGGAGTAACTAATATACGTCTGGGTTACCAACATAATTCTAGGCCTGCTGATAGGTTCAATGTTTAAATACATGTATCTTCTATACTAACGAACGGATTTCAACTAAATTTCGTATGTGGTTTGTGTACCATAACATATATGACTGTGCGTACTCTTAAGAACCGGCAGAGCTGTCAACTGTTAATAAATGCTCTCTCAATATTTCTTTATCATAATAGCAATATATCAGAATGTATGCAAGCCAAATGCTCTAAACTTTGCACAGGTAAGAGTACCTGACATTCTAGATTAATTTGGAGTAACTAATAACGTCAGTGCTGCCAACATGATTATAACCCTCCTGATAGGTCCAAATTTTCAATACATGTAACTTCTATACTATCAAATGGATTTCATCCAAAATTGGCACAATAATACATCATATAACAGTTCAGATTAATTCCGAGCAACACAGACAGGATATTTTTTAGCCTACTTCTCACATTTTGCAAAAATGAGGAAAAAGTAGTCTTATGAGATCGATCCGGGAAAATGTGTGTGTGTCTGTCTGTCTGTCTGTCTGTCTGTCCTTCTGTCTGTCTGTCTGTCTGGCTGTGTGTGTGTCCCCCCCCCTATCAACTCCTAAACGGCTGCAGCAATCGAAACCAAATTTAGTATGAGTAAAGATGTGCACCGGAATAGCTCACGTCCATATTTGAAAATGATGTCAGTTCTACCAACTGCTGAAAAAACGCACTAGAAATTTGAGCTCCATGTTGGATATCTTGCAAGGTATGCATGGGAGCTATTCAAAAATTGGCACACATGTAGATAATACTATTTCAGTTTAATTTCCAGGAGGTCAACCATGACAATGTTGCCAAAATAATTTTAAGCCTTCTGATAGGTCCAATGTTTAAATGCATATAACTTCTACACTATCAACTGGATTTCAACCAAATTTTGTATGTAATATCTGTACATAAACAGATATGACTGAGCGTATTCTTAAGAGCCACCAGGGCTGCCACCTGATAATAATTGCTCTCTCTATTTTTTAAAATCCAAATACCAATATATCAGAAAGTGTGCAAGCCAACAGCTTTAAACTATGCACACGTATATTCTGACATTTTAGATTAATTTGGAGTAACTTATATACGTCAGTTCTACCAACATGATTATAAGCCTGCTGATAGTACCAATTTTTAAATACATGTAACTTTTATTCTATCAGTTGGATTTCAACCAAATTTCGTATGTGCTATGTGTACCATAACAGATATGACTATAAGTATTGTTAAGAGCAATCAGGGCTGCCAACTGTTAATAAATGCTGTCTATATTCTTTTTACCCTAATACCAATATATCAGAAAGTATGCAAGCCAACAGCTCTATACTTTCCACACGTATAGCACCTGACATTCTAGATTAATTTGGAGTAATTAATTCAAGGCGGTGCTGCCAACATGATTCTATGCCTGCTGATATGTCCAATTTTAAAATACATGTAACTTCTATACTAAAAAATGGATTTCATGCAAAATTGGCACAACAAGATATCATAATAATTCAGATTATTTCTGACCAGCACATGCATGGTATTGTTGGCAACATGCTTTTACGCGTGCTGATAGATCCAGTGTCTAACTGCATGTAACGTCCATTGGACTTCAACCAAATTTTGTATTCTGTACCTTAAGAGGTGGAACTAAGAATATATTCAGTCACCAGGGCTGCCAACTGTAGTGCTCTATTAGGCTTCATTACCAGGTATATTTTGAACTAATTCGATATTTCGATATTACCAACTTAATTTCGTCATTATTCTAGATAGGTTCATATACTGTAGAATAATCATTGGCATGAAAAGTAGGCTGTATAGTTCTTCACGGAACTTCTTGTTCCAACATGATTTTACGCGCGCTGAAAGATCCAATGTCTAACTGCATGAAACGTCCATACTATCCATTGGAATTCAACCAAATTTTGTAAGTGTATTCTGTACCTTAAGAGATGGAACTAAGAATATATTCTGTCACCAGGGCAGCCACTGTAGTGCTTTATTACGCTAGACTATTTCGGGTATATTTTGAACTAATTTAAATTTTAGTATTACCAACTTGATTTTGTCATTATCCTAGATAGCTCTATTTAGATAAGTCATTGGCATGAATCTTAAATTTTAAGAAAAGTAGGCTCTTTTTAATCGTCACGGAACTACTGGTTTAAATACCAATTGGCGTTCATTGAGACTAAAACATATGGAAAATATGTTTTCTTTGAAGGTTGAAGATTGGTGACGAGCCTTTCAATCCTCTCTTCATAGAATGTTGCCGTCAGTGAGTTGACATGAGTTTTAACATTGTTTTGAAGCTCCCCATTAATCTTGAACTTCTGATCTCTAGCCAATTGGGTTACAGCAGCACCGTGAAGGTGGGTATTTTTAGCCTATTTTCATTTTTTGAAAAAAAAAAAAAAACCTCATGAGATCACCTTTTGTCCGCGTGTCTGTGTGTGCGTGCGTGTGCGATGGTGTGTGTGTGTGTGTGTGTCCCCTAATAACTTCTAAACGGCTGGAGCGATTTCAATGAAACTCAGTATGATCATAGCACCATTCTGGCCGACCCCGACCGTGCCCTTCAAATTTTATTGTGTCTCACCAATCCAACATGACGGCTGTGAGAAATATTTCACCAGCATTCAGTATCTCCGAAACTATTACCGATATCACCCTGAAATCTTGTACGGTGAGAAAAGGCACTGCTATAAGTTTATATATGTAACTTTCAAACACCTGTAAAGTACAAAACGAACATGGCGGCCAAGCGAAGTTGAAACATTTTAATTGACTTTTCTAGTGATTTAACTCTCTGTGCGCAGGGAAATATGATACAGTAAATTATTATAGATATTGTAATGCACTGCATTTAATTTTGTTCAATTGTTTACATAATATCAAGATGGCGGCTGTGCGAAATTTAAAAATTAAGTTTTTATTTCTTGGGTCGTAACCATGCAATCGAAGTGAAAGTTTGAATAATGATGCTACGCAATAATTTTCCTTTAATGGTACATAACTCTATGGCCTATACATATAACAATCCAACATGGCGAGCATCCGAAATATTTAGACGGTTCTCAATATCTACGAATCTTTTACAGCAATCAAACTGATATTTTTTATGTTTATAGAGGCTATGAACATAAGTTCACATATAGGACTTTCAGTAACCTGGTGAGCACAAACCAACATGGCGGCGACTCGAAGTATAAATATTTAAATGGACGTTTCTCGCGATTTACCCATACGAGTGCAGTGAAACTTTGCACGTTAAATGCTTATACAAATGTTAATCCATTGGCATCTAATTTATTTCAATTGATTTCATAACCACAATAAGGCAGCTGTGCGAAATTTTAAAATCTCGATTTTACTTCTTGTGTTCTAATCATGCGATTGAAGTTTGAAATCCACACTGTAATGTTTTCTATAGCCCTCACTGTTGCGTGACAAATATACCGTTTTCTACTATGATATGTTGTTTTAATGGGCGCCAAGACCTCAACGCTATGTTGAAATCTAAATTTGTATTTAACAACAACTAGCTCTGGTAGAACACCTTCAAGAATCTTTACTCTCAGATCGTGGTATGATTGGATCATTAACCCAACAAACAATTGTATCAGGAGAAGGAATTGGTCTATATCTAATGCTACCTACTGAAAACAAAGAATGCATGGTTAAAAGAAATGAATTTATTGTATAAAAAACAAGTATAGCAAAATTAATAATAATAATAATAATAATAATAATAAGTTTGAATTTAAATTGGAGCGTTGAGATTTAAATATTACCGCTAGAAAATTACGTGAAAACGGAGTCGGATAAATTACTGATTTTACTCTTATTCCCAAGCTATGAATTTACTGAATTACTGAATATGAAACAAAGAAAGACGAGAGATTGCGTAGCTATGTGTCATTCGCGCTTACCACTGGAAATCGCCGTAGCATTTCCCTCGTACTGGATGTTGAAGTGAGCTTCCCATAGCCTCTTGGACTTCGTCATCTTCTTCGTTGTTGATGATATATTTGTAGATATGAAGATTTATGGTCCGTACATCGGAACCAACACGTACAACCACCACGGTTAAGTTTCACAAAGATTGTCGCTAACTCCACTGAACATCGGAGCCACTCCCTCGTGCAACCATACTGGTTAAATTTTATAACGATAGTCCTCCACTCCACGGAACATCGGAGCGACTCACGCGTGCAACCATACTCGGCAAGTTCTACACAGATTGTCCCCGCTCCACGGCACGCCAAACGATATATGCACTAGACGGCCTCCCACTCCAGTGCCGACTTCCAGCGTACGTGGTCTCCACTGATTGGCTGACCCCTCACGCGCTACTCCCCTCTTCTGGCTCATTACACTCGGCGGGAGGGTGAAGTCGTTTGCCGTTCCATACATCCGCCTTTTCTTGACGATGCGACCCAGGATTGCGTCATGCTTCCCGACAAGATTAATCCTGTAGCTGAATTTCCAGTGACTCATCTCTCTCAACAAACTCTAACTGACGAAACTCCGTAAAATTCCGTAATCACATAATTTTCTATGATATTGTCGTTCGTAATAATTTGCTTGATAGTGTTTTCTAAGACATAGAAAACCTATCTGTATGCTTATAATTTTATAAAATGCTCCGAAAAATACCTTAATAATAATTATAATAAATTAATAATATTAATAAATTAACATGAAAAATTCTCTTGGCTGAACAATTTGGCGCGTAAATAAATATAGAATGGCTTCCTACTGACTTATGCCAGTGGCATGAAAACCCCTCGAAAAACACGTTACATATTCGCCTCGGATCATCGGATGATTTACCGTGACGACGGTCCATCATGTGATTATCCCAGACACGTTAACAAAATCCCATCCAAAATACATATTACATAAATGAAATCACCCTAAATTACAGATATATACACTCATAATTTTTCTTTACGCACTTTGCGTCAAAGTTTGTCGTCATAATGGATTGCACTTTGCAACCAGTCCAATGTTTTTCATATAGAATAGTGTTCCACGGATATTTCCGCCTCTCAAATTTCTCTATGTTGGAAAAATAGACATAATTACTGTGTGAGCACTATGTATATGAGATGTCACATCACACGCATCATGGTGTTCTGATATATGTATCTCTCCCTAGAACTCCCTAATTTCACTGGAGGTTCCTTCCTTATTGTGAAATTTAATCCCACTTATCACTGAGCACACGATCACACTATTGGGGCAGCGCCTCGTGACCATAATACATAATCTCTCTTTAAAGTAGATTAAATTAATATTGACTTCTGAAAAAAAAAACCAGTAAATGCGCATTACATATAACACCAAATATTTCTGTGCCGTAATCGCCCTGTCTTGTTAAGTGCCCGTAGACCATATTCTACTTAATACTAGTTCTCAACACAGACCAGTTCTCCTCACACAAATAATACCTTTGTACAAATTACCTTAAATTACACACTTACAAATCTTACATGGCGAGGCCGTAAACAGAAATCACGTGTGCTGATATGTATGAGTTTCATGAAGGACTGTCTCGCCTTCTGATGGCCCATCTTTTGTCTCGTGGACGCCTTAAGCAAAAATACCCTGTTCAATAGCTCACCCATCTCTAGGAGACAAATGGGAATTCACCAGCGCTACCAAATTCTGGTCTTGGTGTATCGAGACATTTAAGTGCTCAAGAGCATCCGACAATCCCGTCATATTTCCCTGTACCTTAAAAACTCTCATTTACTTACATACTACCCCCATGTGTGACTTCTGATACGCCTGCCTTGAAGACCAGATCCTCCACGCACCAAATACCACACTTACTCATTTGATAGGCTGGCTCTCAAGCTTAACACACTCACTTTATGACACATATTTTCGTAGACTATGTATATTATACGTTCCGTATAATCTGTTTCCCTTACTATCCTCCAGCACATATGCTGTTTTGCCAATACGTTTGGAAACTATAAATGTTTCCGTGTCACCTGCTTCCAACCTTGCCAGTGGCTCCCTTAAATGAACGTCATCACGTTACTCTACCTACCTATATCTCAGTGTATGTAACGATGCCCTGTTGCTACTGTCCACACATGCTAACCCTACTTTCCTCTGGTGTCACACCACTACTCGACACTCTATGACCTAAAAATGTCACTTCTGACTGACAGAATGACGACTTAGACAGCTTCAAAGTGAACCCTGCCTGATCTAACTTCTGAAAAACTATATTTAAATGACGTAGATGCTCCTCAAGACTGCGTGAACTAATTACCATATCATCAATGTAAATGGTTACAAACTCTCCTGTGTCACCCCCTAATGCGATGTTTAAAGCCCTAATTAAAGCTGCCGAACTACTCTTTAACCCATAAGGTGTTCTACAAAATTGATAAAGATTATATTTATGACTAAAAGCTGTAAATGGTCTATCTTCGTACATAAGTGGCACTTGCCAAAAACTGGAACTCAAATCTACACAAGTGAAATACTTCTTCCCCTCAAATGTTTGCATTAATTCCTCTATTGACATAGATTTCAGCTGATCTGAACTAATTCTATTGTTAACCAAACGAGCGTCTAAACAAATACGAACTGTGCCGTCGGTCTTGGGTACCGTGATCAAAGAATTAACATATGGACTGTTAGAGTGCTCAATAATCCCATCTTCAAGCATCTGATTAATTTGTGCCTCAACTGCACTCTGATAAGCGAAAGGTACAGGATATCTATGTCCTGTGAATACTGACCTATCAATAACGTTCAATGAATGTGTATAGCAATTGACCATACCAATGCGATCCTCAAAAACTCTCCTATTACACAATAACACATCATAGAGCCGAACACATTGTTCCACCTCTATATTTCCCTGAAATGCAGCATCACGTAACGAGTCCTCTAGACTTCCGTTCGTAATCACACTGCCCACTAAACATGGAGAACCCCGCTCTACGGCTGGCGATATCTCATTTAAAGTACAAATCACACCTACAATACTACTCCTCTGAATTTGGTCATTGAACGCTACTTCTACTTCAGAATCTCCCCATTTAAATTTCAAACTCCCTACATCATAACATAAGTTACCAGACACTCTACTTAGCCACGCTGAACCCAAGATAACACTGAATACTAAATTTGGAATTACAAAGCAAATCTGCTTCTCTACATGATTATTAATTTTAATGTCTACTAAAACTTGCTTAGAAATTACTTTAGACCTCTTCCCAACAGCTGTGATAACAAAAGTGCTTTTAATTGGCATCTCCTCAAAATTTACTCCAGTTCCTTTCATTTTATCATAAAATGCACTACTTATGCAACTCTTCATACAACCACTATCAATTAAAACATCTGTGTACGCCTCGGACACGTTAAATTTAACTATGGGGCTCTTACTAGCCACTTCCTGAATAATGCCTTCATCATTTAGTTCACGTAATAATTAATTCATTTCTTACATTTAGGTCATAGGGTTCCTGTATAAGTGTATGGACGGGGCATGTTACAGACTGAGATTCTGACCTTACATCGCAGCCTGGTTCGTGTTTAAAGCATTGCTACCGCTTGGTGTAGTACTACTGACTACTGCACTGGTCTGGTTGTTCTGGGTTGTATTAACGGTATCTCTCTGTCCGTTATTACCATTGGGCTGATTCCCTCCTTGACCCCTGTTCTGGTTATAATTATTATTATTGTTATACCGCCCTTGGTTACCCCTATAATCGTTATTTCGGCCTTGATTTCCCCTGAAATCATTATTTCTACCTTGGTAGTTCGTACCATACCCATTTCCTCTGTACTGGTTTTGCTGATTATTATTATTACTATTTTTTGTTCCCCCTATTTTGAACGCTGGCCCCTTCGCCACTGTTCCCTTGAACTTCCTGGTTCCTATTCTCATTAGGCCTGTTATTATTGTTACCCTGGTTCCTACCGAAATTCTCCTCGTAACCGCCTCTTCCCAGAGCATCGAATGCACTCAATAAATTCTCCACTTGTGAGATAGATTTAACATTTTGGATACAGGCAGCTTCTTTGATTCTGTATGGAAAATGTCTTAGTAATAGCCTGACTGCATCACTCTCCTCCTTCAAACCATCCAGATATTTGCACGTTAAGACCTGTCCTAAAAAGTACTCGGTCATAGTGTAGTTGCCTCTCGGGTTATATTTCCCACACACAATTCCCTCACGATGCTGAGACTGAATGACCTCATTCCAAAATTTCTCACAAACTTTAACTTTGAAATCTGTAATATTCTCATAATTGTCTCTGTAGACAGCAAACCAGTTTCTTGTCTCCCCTACAAACGCTTGCTCTAAAATTTCAACTACCTGGCACCACTCAACACTACCATCTTCCAGCCTCTCCCCGAATTTATTTTCTATAGTATTCATGAACTCCATTGGACAACCCTGCCGATTACTAAATTTGCCTAGTTCTATTTCCCTGTGTGTGCTATTCACATAAACTGGCCTACTCTGGCTATTTTCCTGCCTAATTCTAGCTTACAACTTCTGTTCTAATTCAGCAATTTTCTCCTCAGCTTTTCTTTCGATATTAGTTACAGTTAACCTAATGCTCCCTTCCGATTCTTCAACTTTACCACTTAACTGAGCTTGTTTCTCACTAATCTCATTAACGCTTTCCTTATTCCTCTCCCTTAAAGTATTAACTTCAGTGATTATTTCTGCATGTACTTTATCAATTCTTCCCCCCAGCTGTTCTTTAACCTCTTTTGTTGCTACCCGAATCTTATCAATTTCTCCCCCCAATTGCTTTTTGACCTGCTGTGTTTCAAGTTGCACTAGTTCTTTTAAATTTTCAGCCTGTGTACTGATTCTACTTTCTAACTTCTCCTGTACTTTTCCTAATTTTCTGTCTACATCTGCAATAATCTCTTTAGCCTTCCCTTCCATCACCCCTCTGATCTCACCTCTAATCAGCTCAAATTTATCACTAATTTCCCTACTGTTTTATTCAAGTTTAGTATTTAAACTATCGCTCAATTCCCTATTACTCTCTTTATTTTTCCTACTATTTTGTTCAAGTTTAGCGTTTAAAGCTTCAGTACTCTCTTTATTTTCCCTACTATTTTGTTCAAGTCTAGTGTTTAAAGCTTCAGTACTCTCTTTATTTTCCCTACTATTTTGTTCAAGTCTAGTGTTTAAAGCTTCAGTACTCTCTTTATTTTCCCTACTGTTTTGTTCAAGTTTAGCGTTTAAAGCTTCAGTACTCTCTTTATTTTCCCTACTATTTTGTTCAAGTCTAGAGTTTAAAACATCAATACTAATTTTGTTTTGTTGCATAAATTGGAGAAGCAAACTCTCTAACCCTGCTTGAATGTTTTGATTACCCCCTCAGTATCGGGATTTACCTCCGACATCCCTGTACTGCTTTCATTTCCAAGACTAGCCATACTGCTCGTATCTTCACTATCCAACTGGTGACCACTACGCAACTTCATCTCTTCCTCAACACTACCCATGCTGATACACACCGATAAATGAAAAACCCCCAAAATACAGGCACAGAAATATATACCCTTCTCCTTCCACAAACGTTATTAGGTTTTCATCCCCACGTTGGGCGCCAAATGTAATGTTTTATATAGCCCTCACTGTTGCGTGACAAATATACCGTTTTTTACTAAGATATGTTGTTTTAATAGGCGCCAAGACCTCAACGCTATGTTGAAATCTAAATTTGTATTTAACAACAACTAGCTCTGGTAGAACACCTTCAAGAATCTTTACTCTCAGATCGTGGTATGATTGGATCATTAACCCAACAAACAATTGTATCAGGAGAAGGAATTGGTCTATATCTAATGCTACCTACTGAAAACAAAGATGGCATGGTTAAAAGAAATGAATTTATTGTATAAACAAGATGTTCAGTAAAGAACATATAGCCTACTTTCTCCTAAATGCATGGGTATTGTTATAACTCTTTGTCCTTTTCAAGGAGTATGATTGAATGTTGGTTGTAGTAGCTTGTTGAAATACAACGTGCTATAGGGATATTAATTATGAATATGAGGTGCCCTTTGCTAGTGCTACCTCTGTACCAAATTTCGTTCAATTCGGTTTCACCGTGTTTGAATTGATAGGGGGAATCGATTTGCACACATACTTGGCCACCATCTGCAAACTATTGGGCTGATGTTCTTGCAGTTTGGTCTGAATATGTTTCCCACATAAAGATATGGTGTTGCAAAATTTGGTAGAGACTAGATTATTAGGTTGGTCGTAATTACATTTTAGCTTTTAACATTTGGGTGGCCGCGATTACGTTTCCGTCAAGATAGCGCTGATATAAAACATGACACTGAGGTGCCCTTTGCTAGTGCTACCTCTGTACCAAATTTTGTTCCATTCGGTTTCACCGTGTTCGAATTGATTAGGGGAATCGATTTTCACACAAAGATGGCCGCCATCCGCAAAATATTGGGCTGATGACCCATTAGTTTGGTCAAAGGATGCTCCCTCCATAAAGGTATGTTGTTGCTAAATTTGCTAGAGATCGGATGATTAGGCTAATCGTAATTTGATTTAAGCTTTGAACATTTGTGTGGCCGCCATTACGTTTCTGTCAATATGGCGGCGATATAAATCATGACACTGAGATGCTCTTTGCTAGTGCTACCTCTGTACCAAATTTCGTTCCATTCGGTTCCACCGTGTTCGAATTAATAGGGGGAATCAATTTTGACATAAAGATGGCCGCCGCCCGCAAACTATTAGGCTAATAACCTATTAGATTGGTCAAAGGATGCTCCCTCTATAAAGGTATGTAGTTGCAAAATTTGGTAGAGATCGGATGATTAGGTTAATCGTAATTTGATTTAAGCTTTGAACATTCGTGTGGCCGCCATTACGTTTCTGTCAAGATGGCGGCGATATAAAACATGACACTGAGGTGCCCTTTGCTAGTGCTACCTCTGTACCAAATTTCGTTCCATTTGGTTTCACCGTGTTTGAATTAATAGGGGGAATTGATTTTCACACAAAGATGGCCGCCATCCGCAAACTATTAGGCTAATGACCTAGTTATTTGGTCAAAGGATGCTTCCTCTATAAAGGTATGTTGTTGCAAGATTTGGTAGAGATCGGATGATTAGGTTAATCGTAATTTGATTTAAGCTTTGAACATTTGTGTGGCCGCCATTACGTTTCCGTCAAGATGGCGGCGATATAAAACATGACACTGAGGTGCCTTTTGTTAGTACTACCTCTGTACCAAATTTCGTTCCAATCGGTTGCACCGTGTTCGAATTAATAGGGGGAATCGATTTTCACACAAAGATGGCCGCCATCCGCAATCTATTACGCTGATGACTTATTAGTTTGGTCAAAGGATGCTCTCCCCATAAAGGTATATTGTTGCAAAATTTGGTAGAGATCAGATGATTAGGTTAGTCGTAATTTGATTTAAGCTTTGAACATTTGTGTGGCCGCCATTACGTTTCCGTCAAGATGGCGGCGATATAAAACATGACACTGAGGTGTCCTTTGCTTGTGCTACCTTTGTACCAAATTTCGTTCAATTCGCATTCACCGTGTTCGAATTGATAGGGGGGGACAGACATTCAGAGTACACACACTCACACACACACACACAGACACACCGACACACACACACACACAGACTCACACACACACATACACACACACAGACAGACACACTTTTTTCGCCCTGTGTTGATCTCATAATTCTACTTTCATTTTTTGCAAAAATCGAAAGTAGGCTAAAAAGAAGTGTAGCAAAATTAATAATAATAATAATAATAATAAGTTTGAATTTAAATTGGAGCGTTGCGATTTAAATATTACCGCTAGAAAATTACGTGAAAACGGAGTCGGATAAATTACTGATTTTACTCATTCCCAAGCTATGAATTTACTGAATTACTGAATATGAAACAAAGAAAGACGAGAGATTGCGTAGCTATGTGTCATTCGCGCTTACCACTGGAAATCGCCGTAGCATTTCCCTCGTACTGGATGTTGAAGTGAGCTTCCCATAGCCTCCTGGACTTCGTCATCTTCTTCGTTGTCGATGATATATTTGTAGATATGAAGATTTATGGTCCGTACATCGGAATCAACACGTACAACCACCACGGTTAAGTTTCACAAAGATAGTCGCTAACTCCACTGAACATCGGAGCCACTCCCTCGTGCAACCATACTGGTTAAATTTTATAACGATTGTCCTCCACTCCACGGAACATCGGAGCGACTAACGCGTGCAACCATACTCGGCAAGTTCTACACTGATCGTCCCCGCTCCACGGCACGCCAAACGATATATGCACTAGACGGCCTCCCACTCCAGTGCCGACTTCCAGCTTACGTGGTCTCCACTGATTGGCTGACCCCTCACGCGCTACTCCCCTCTTCTGGCTCATTACACTCGGCGGGAGGGTGAAGTCGTTTGCCGTTCCATACATCCGCCTTTTCTTGACGATGCGACCCAGGATTGCGTCATGCTTCCCGACAAGATTAATCCTGTAGCTGAATTTCCAGTGACTCATCTCTCTCAACAAACTCTAACTGACGAAACTCCGTAAAATTCCGTAATCACATAATTTACTATGATATTGTCGTTCGTAATAATTTGCTTGATAGTGTTTTCTAAGACATAGAAAACCTATCTGTATGCTTATAATTTTATAAAATGCTCCGAAGAATACCTTAATAATAATTATAATAAATTAATAATAATAATAAATTAACATGAAAAATTCTCTTGGCTGAACAATTTGCCACGTAAATAAATATAGAATGGCTTCCTACTGACTTATGCCAGTGGCATGAAAACCCCTCGAAAAACACGTTACAACACGTACACAATACTTGTCATGTAATAGATATAAATGAAAATAATCCAACCTGACGACCATCTGAAATATTTAGACGGTTCTCTATATCTCCGAATCTATCACAACCTTCAAACTGAAATTTTGTATGTTGATAGAAGCAATTAAAATGAGTACGACAGATGAAAATAGGGTTTATAGTTCTTCACAGAACTACTTGTTTCATGTAACAAAGAACTCATTCTTGGACGAATATTAGCTGCGCCATTCTCTTGTGGGTTGTGTCGACTCCAAAGCGTACAAATCACTTCAATTTTTCAAACAGGCAATAAAAGTCATTCATTCATTTCATTTCCGTGTCGGGTCAGCATTTCAAAAAATTTGCAGCTGCGATGAATTTACTGAATTACTGAATATGAAACAAGGAAAGACGAGAGATTGCGTAGGTATGTGTCATTCGCGCTTACCACTGGAAATGCGATGGCCTTGTTGCTTCCTCTAAAATCATCTTCTATTGTGCAAGGGTTGTCCAGCAGGGGGCAGGCAAGTAGGTGGCTTGGGTCTTTTTCATATCCACATTCACAAGAAGGATCCCCCATTTTTGCAGGTTGGTCTTGCATCGAGGGACACCCACTCTTAAGCGGTTGAGGGACCCACACAGGATAAGGTAGGTCGGCGCGCCAGGAGCCAGTTCTTCTTTTGGTGACATGTCGGTGGGTAGTGAACTCCTCCATCTGTTAAGACGAGTTGTTTCTGGTGTTCTCTCCAGCGGCAGAGTCATAGCAAGAAAACTCTTGCGGGATCTAAGGCGAGACCTTGCTGCCTGGAGACCATATAATGGATGTCGATGGTCATTCTCCTGCTAATGCCTTTTATTCACAAACGGTCTCCATCCAAATGAATAAAAGGCATTAGTTCCACCGCAAAACAATTAGGTTATTTGACCCTGGTGAGGCCAATATTGGAATAGGGCTCATCAATGAGCTGGAAATGGTACAAATTAAGGCTGCTAGGTTTGTGCTCAACAGTTTTAATTGACTGGGCGATTGTTAAAAAGGATCTGAGTCACCAAATTGGTCGTTTTGAGTTAGTGGCAGTTTTGAATTGGCTGAGGGTAGATACACATTTCAGTGTCAAAAGGTCCTAATGTCGGCCTTCTATCATGGAGTACCACACCATATGTTTTTAGATTTGATTGTAAGGAGGGACCTCAGTCCGACCGGGTGAAACTTTATAGGGTGTTTTGGTACCAACGCTAGCTGGCCTTGTAGTAGTACCTGCTGACAACGTTAAAAACGCTAGCAGTCATCGCGTACGACGATGAAGTTGAGTTGTACTTCTATAGATGGCAGAAAAATCGGAAAATTGGTGAGTATTTTTGTTAATGTTGTATATTTAATTAATATTTGAATATATATCAATAGTAAATACATATTGCAGCGCTTAGAAAGGAATACAATCGGTTTCGAACAATATTATACGAAGAAATTGAATTATATTGAATCACACATCGAATTTAGTCGATACACTGCGCTCGAAAACGATATCAGATACTATCGATATAATTCAAAGTAAGAGCTGGTGGCTGGTTGTTCCAACGCTTCCCGTAATTCAAACGTGATATTTCTTAATTCGATTGATAGGAAGTACAGCACGGACAATTAAATAATACTGGTTTGTGATAAGTGCAGCTGTAATTTTGTCTTACAATTCATTTTTAATATTGTAGTATAGTAGCCTACTCTTTCTATTTGTACATATCTGTGGGGTAGGCCTATGTCATGCTATGCGCTTTGTGGAAACATCCACAACTATTCTGATAGAGCCTATGCTTTCTTTTCTACCTGATATCACAGGGGGAAGAAATCGCCTATTATTAGACCAATTACTAAAATATGAAAGAAAGAAAGGAATATAAAGTAGAGGTGGGGGGATAGAGTAGGGGAAAGGGAGGGGTAGGCAAGGGCCGGGAGGGGAGAGGAGCGAGTAGGCCAGGTCGGGGACCGATCGCGCTCGAGAGTGCATCGTCACGCCATCTCATATTGTCAGTTGGAACTATTTGCGTCGAGCAATAAGTTGGGGTCAAAATTTTGCATTAAGTTGCAGCTCTACCCATATATCCTCCTTGCCTCAGTCATTGACGCACGTCTGTTTTAATGTTGTTCTTTAGTGTCGTACAGTACAGTGTTTTATTTTGTGAAAGTTACAATATATTTTGTTCGGCAATACAATAAAAGGCAGTGATTTATTGTGGGACAGAAGTAAGAAATTATGACTTAATTGTTAAAAGGTACCCAAACATCATATTGTAAATGAAATCTCCTGGAAAAGCATTGCAACGGCCATGGAGCAGTATGCATTGTATGAATCCCAGTTAACTATATCCTCAAAAAATCTCTACTTATTAGGTATTATATTAAATTATACGCCATCAGTACTTACACAAATATCTCTATTATATAATGTACATGTTTCGACCTGACATTGAGGTCTTCTTCAGCTCAATTAAGAATAAACTAAAATACTTAAGTCTAATGTATTTTGATGTGAAAAATTTTCAAAATTTAATGTAAAGCCCATTATATTATATCTAGTTTCATTTAATATTACATTGTTCGGATATCCATTTTTAGCCTATTTTCATTTTATGAAAAAAATAGGCTTATGAGATCACCTTTTGTCCGTGTGTCTGTTTGCGTGTGCGTGTGATTCGTGTGGGTGTCCCCACCTAATGCATTCTAAACGGCTGGAGCGATCTCAAAGAAACTCGGTAAGGTCATAGCACCATTTTGGCCGACCCCGACCGTGCCTTTAAAATATTATTACGTCTCACCAATCCAACATGGCGACCGTGCGAAATATTTCACAAGCATTAAATATCTCCGAAACTATTACCGATATCACCCTGAAATTTTGTACGGTGATCAAGGGAACTAGTAGAAGTTCACCTATCAGACTTACGTAAACCTAGTAACTACAAAACCAACATGGCGGCCATGCGAAGTTGTGACTTTAAAATAGACGTTTCTCGCGATGTAACCAACCAAACGCAATGAAACTAGGTACAGTAATGCACCGACATCTAATTTCGTTCAATTGTTAACATAACCTCAAGATGGCAGCTGTGCGAAATATTTTACCGGCATTCTATACCTCCGAAACTATTAGAGATATCACCCTGAAAATTTGTACGGAGACAAAAGGCACAACTAGAAGTTCCTCTGTGAGACTTTCCAATACCTGTTAACTGCAAAACGAACATGGCGGCCAAGTGAATTTGAAAGTTTTAAATAGACTTTTCTCGCGATGTAATTATCTAAGCGCAATGAAACTTGGTACAGCAAATGTTTATACACATTGCAATGCACTGCCATCAAATTTAGTTCAATTGTTTACATAACCTCAAGATGGCGGGTGTGCGAAATTTAAAATTAATTTTTTGTTTCTTGTGTCGTAATCATGCGATCGAAGTGAAAGTTTGAATAATGAAGTTACGCAATAATATTTCTTTATGGTACACAACTATATGGCCTGTACTTATAACAATCCAAAATGGCGACCATCCGAAATATTTAGACGGTTCTCAGTATCTACGAATCATTTACAGCAATCAAACTGATTTTTTAAATGTTCATTGAGTCTATGAACATAAGTTCATCTATAGGACCTTCAATAACTTGGTGAGCACAAATCCAACATGGCGGCGACGCGAAGTATAAATATTTGAGTGGTCGTTTCTCGTGATTTAACCATACGAGTGCAGTGGAACTTTGTACAGTAAATGCTTATACAAATGTTAATCCACTGGCATCTAGTTTATTTCAATGGTTTCATAACCACAAGATGGCACCTGTGCGAAATTTTAAAATCTCGTTTTTACTTCATGTGTCCTAATCATGCGATTGACGTTTGAATACCACAGGTACACAATAATCTTCATGTAATAGTACATAAATACAAATTCAACATGGCGACCATTGAAATATTTAGACGGTTCTCAATATCTAGGAATCCATTACAGCAATCAAACTGAAATTTTGTATGTTGATAGAGGCAATTGACATGAGTAGGATATATGAAAATAGGCTGTATATTTCTTCACGGAACTATTTGTTATTATTTTGTTTCATTCTTTTAATTACAATTGATCTCCAAAACATTTTTCACTTAAAACTACATTAGACAGGACAGTTTTTGGTGTTTTTCTCAAAACTGTCCATAAGTGACCTAAGTTCCCTTTAACAAACATCCATTCAATTCTAGAAGTAATTATTTGAATGTTAGAAAAGCTCGGGTGGGAATCTCTGGAAGACAGAAGGACGAAATCCAGACTGTATGCTATGTTTATACTTACACTTATCCGCCAGCGTGGGGAGAACTATGCAAACGTCCAGGAAACCCCACCTACCTGAGCAGGGCAGATCATCTACATAAAGTTAACGGCCGACCACAGCGTACAAATTATGGGAAATATTCTTTCATTAATAGTGGTATTGATAATTGGAACTCATTACGTGCCACAGTCTAAGATCCTTTCCCCAAACAAATTGATGTGTTTACGAGAAAAATGAAATTTTGCGTAAATAATCCGATGTAATTACTATAGATTCCAAACCGCGACTTGTGTACATTAAGTGTACACTAGCGTATTGTTGGTAATTTTCTGCGAGTGTACAATTTGCCTCCAGGAAATTCTCCCTTTTTTTCAAATACAATGAATGAATAAATCTAATTACACTACCCAAATTGCAGATGACGGGAGAAACAATCGTAGCAGTGTTTCCGTGTCCGTAATTCAGCACAAAATGGCGTAAAGACGTTGGAAGTGGAACTGATTATAGTGGGGGAGATTCACAGTCACCCTCCAGGATGGCTGAGGTGGGAATTGAACCCCCGCCCTTGATCTTAGGCTTTCCTCAAGAGACTGACTGTACCAAATTCCAGCCCTCAGACCAGAATTACATTTCTTGGCAGAGCTGGAAACCGAACTCGGACCTCACGGGTGACAGCCAAGAATTCTAGTCACTGCGCCACGAGGCGGATAGACCCTTAAGAATTCAACGTTATAAATAGAAATGTCGACTGAATTTCACTTAACTCAACTTACTGAAAAATAAAATATTAACTACAAGAACTAGATTTCTTTAAAATTCGCGAAAATTGTCAGAAGTGATCTCAATATTCACGAGTCTACTCGATTAAATTGAGGTATTATCTAAAATATGTGAAACAGTCCCTTAAAATTTCAATACCGATTAATAATTCGCGAACTTCGTTAAAATCCACAAAAAGAAACTTCCTAGACATGTGGAAGGACAGTTTCAGGAGGAATGTTACTTAGTGGAAGAGGTGAAGTTTGCTCCATGTAAAAAGTTTCTTTGCATCACATTTTCGAGATATGGTATCCCCTCTCGCCAAACCTCGCCGTCTCCAGCCCTTTGAAAGTATCTTGGTAACTGAGGGATTCTTGCAAGAGGCTGACAAAATTAACAAGTAGTTCCGTGAAGAACTATACAGCCTATTTTCATATATCCTACTTATGTTAATTGCCTCTATCTACATACAAAATTTCAGTTTGATTGCTGTAATACACACATCAAAAAAAGTTTTGCATCACCTCGGTTCCCAGATCTCCGTCATATAGACGTTGACTGTGTATATTGTATCCAAGATACAGTCCCTTTGACTGTTCATAGATGTCACTAAAACTGCTCAAAGATGTAAACAACCATGCATGAGCAGGGCCTATTAGACGGAGGGGGTACGACAGCCGATCAGTTCCAGTCATTCCACCAGGACGAAGGTACGCTGCTCATGTTGTCTGTAGTTCTACCATGCCTAGAAGGTCAATACCGCAGTTCGATCGCGTCCGCATTGTTACTTTGTGTCAAGAAGGGCTCTCAACAAGGGAAGTTTCCAGGCGTCTCAGAGTGAACCAAAGCGATGTTGTTCGGACATGGAGGAGGTACAGAGACACAGGAACTGTCGATGACAGGCCTCGCTCAGGCCGCCCAAGGGCTACTACTGTAGTGGATGACCGCTACTTACGGATTGCCGCTCGGAGGAACCCTGACAGCAATGCCACCATGTTGAATAATGCGTTTCGTTCAGCCACAGGACGTCGTGTTTCAACTCAAACTGTGCGCAATAGGCTGCATGATGCGCAACTTCACTCCCGACGTCCATGGCGAGGTCCAGCTTTGCAACCCCGACACCATGCAGCGCGGTACAGATGGGCCCAACAACATGCTGAATGGACCCCACGGATCTAAAGATCCTATAGGCTTTCATATAGCCGTGGTAGGATTTTTCGAGATCTCGGAAACTAAGCGTCGCCCACGGTTCAAACCTATACCAATCGAATCAGAGTCGAAAAAAAAAAATTTCAAAAAAAGTCTGTCTGTCTGTATGTATGTATGTATGTATGTATGTATGTATGTATGTACGTATGTGCGTGACGTTTTTGCGTTTAGCAAAGTACAGGTCGCAATTTTCAAGATATCGAGCTGAAATTTTGTACGGTGAAAGAGTTTGGGCCTGTGACGAACCCTATTGTTGGGCGTTAAAATCGGTCCAGGGCCGGACCTTTTTTTGGGGCCCTGAATTTCATCCTATTTTTTGAATCGATATATCTCGGAAACGGCTGATCGTATCGAAAAAAGTTAAATCTACGGGTGTAAGATCACGGCGGTATGCAACTTTTTTATTCCTAATGATATTTTGATATCTCTCACCGTTTTATTTTTTTGGGGCCCAGAAGATGTCCATTGTGCGTGACATATTTGGGTTTAGCGAAGTACTGGTCGCAATTTTCAAGATATCGAGCTGAAATCTGGTACTGTGAAAGAGTTAGTGACTGTGACGAATCCTCTTGTTGGGCGTTAAAAGCGGTGCAGGGATGGTTCTTTTTTGGGGGCCCTGAATTTCTAACTGTTTTTTGGAATCGATATATCTCGGAAACGGTTGGTCGTATCGAAAAATGTTAAATGTACAGGTGTAAGATCTCCGCGGTATGCAACTTTTTTACTCAAAACGATTTTTAGATATCTCTTACCGTTTTCTTTTTTTGGGGCCCTGAAAATGTCAATTGTGCGTGACATTTTTGCGTTTAGCTATGTACTGGTCGCAATTTTCAAGATATTAAGCTGAAATTTGGTACGGTGAAAGAGTTACTGACTGTGACGAATCCTGTTATTGGGCGTTAAGATCGGTGCAGGACCGGATCTTTTTTGGGGGCCCTGAATTTCAAACTTTTTTTTGGAATCGATATATCTCGGAAACGGTTGATCGTATCGAAAAATGTTAAAGGTATAGGTGTAAGATCTCCACGGTATGCAACTTTTTTACTCAAAACAATTTTTTGATATGTCTCACCGTTTTCTTTTTTTTGGGCCCTGAAAATGTCCATTGGGTGTGACATTTTTGCGTTTAGCTAAGTACTGATCGCAATTTTCAAGATATTAAGCTGAAATTTGGTACGGTGAAAGAGTTAGTGACTGTGACGAATCCTTTTGTTGGGCGTTAAAATCGGTGCAGGGCGGATCTTTTTTGGGGCCCTGAATTTCTAACTGTTTTTTGGAATCGATATATCTCGGAAACGGTTGGTCGTATCGAATAATGTTAAAAGTACAGGTGTAAGAACTCCGCGGTATGCAACTTTATTACTCAAAGCGATTTTTTGATATCTCTCACCGTTTTCTTTTTTTGGGGCCCTGAAAATGTCCATTGTGCGTGACATTTTTAGGTTTAGCTAAGTACTGGTCGCCATTTTCAAGATATTAAGCTGAAATTTGGTACGGTGAAAGAGCTAGCGACTGTGATGAATCCTGTTGTTGGGCGTTAAAATCGGTGCAGGGCCCGTTCTTTTTTGGGGGCCCTGAATTTCAAACTTATTTTTGGAATCGATATATCTCGGAAACGGTTGGTCGTATCGAAAAACGTTAAAGGTACAGGTGTAAGATCTCCGCGGTATGCAACTTTCTTACTCATAATGATTTTTTGATATCTCTCACCCTTTTCCATTTTGGGGCCCTGAAGATGTCCAGTGTGCGTGACATATTTGGGTATAGCGAAGTACAGGTCGCAATTTTCAAGATATCGAACTGAAATTTGGTGCGGTGAAAGAGTTAGACCCTGTGAGGAAACCAATAGTCGGGCGTTAAAGACAGTAAAGGGCCGAATCTTTTTGGGGGGCCCTGAATTTCAAACATTTTTTTGAATCGATATATCTCGGAAACGGTTGGTCGTATCGATAAACGTTAAATCTACAGGTGTATGATCTCCGCGGTATGCAACTTTTTTACTCAAAACGATTTTTTGATATCTCTCACCGTTTTCTTTTTTTGGGGGCCCTGAAAATGTCCATTGTGCGTGACATTTTTGCGTTTAGCTAAGTACTGGTCGCAATTTTCAAGATATTAAGCTGAAATTTGGTACGGTGAAAGAGTTAGTGACTGTGACGAATCCTATTGTTGTGCGTTAAAATCGGTGCAGGGCCGGATCTTTTTTGTGGGGCCCTGAATTTCAAACTTTTTTTTTGAATAGATATATTTCGGAAACGGTTGATCGTATCGAAAAATGTTAAAGGTATAGGTAGGTGTAAGATCTCCGCGGTATGCAACTTTTTAACTCAAAACGATTTTTTGATAACTCTCACAGTTTCCTTTTTTTGGGGCCCTGAATTTGTGCGTATGTGCGTGACGTTTTTGGGTTTAGCAAAGTACAGGTCGCAATTTTCAAGATATCAAGCTGTAATTTGGAGCGGTAAAAGAGCTATAGCCTATGAGGAACCCTATTTTTCGGCGTTAAAATCGGTGCAGGGCTGTATCTTTTTTCGGGGCCCTGAATTTGAAACTCTTTGGGAATCGATATATCTCGGAGACGGTTGGTCATATCGAAAAAAGTTAAATACACAAGTGTTAAATCTCCGCGGTATGCAACGATCTTACCCATAACGATTTTTTGATATCTCTCAGCGTTGTCTTTCTTGGGGGCCCTGAAAATGTACGTATGTGCGTGACTTTTTTACGTTTAGCGAACTAGAGGTCGGAATTTTCAAGATATCGAGCTGAAATGTGTCACGGGGAAAGAAATTGGGCCTGTCAGGAACTCTCTTGTCGGGCGTTAAAATTGGTGCATGGCCGGACCATTCTTTGGGGCCCTGAATTTCATCCTTTTTTTACCCCTGATGATGTTTTGATATCTCTCACCGTTTTCCTTTTCTGGAGCCCCGAATGTCATCCTTTTTTTCGAACTGTTATATCTGGGAAACGGTTGGCCGTATCTAACAAAGTTAAATCTACAGGTGTAAGATCTCAGTGGTTAGCAACTTTTTCAACCCTTAAGATTTTTTGATATCTCTCACCGATTTGATTTTCTGCGGCCCTGAATTTCTTCCTCTTTTTCGAACCGTTATATTTGGGAAACGGTTGAACGTATCGAACAAAGTAAAATCTACAAATTTAGGACCTCAGTGATTAGCAACTTTTTTAACTCATATGATTTTTTGATATCTCTCACCATTTTCCTTTTTTTGGGCTGTGAATTTCATTCTATTTTTCGAATCGTAATATCTCGGGAAGCGTCGATCCTATCGAAAAAAGTTAAATCTACAGGTGTAAGATCTCGGTGATTTGCAACTTTTCTACCCCTTATCATATTTTGATATCTCTCACCGTTTTGATGTTATTAAATGTTTTGTTTTTTTTTGAAAAAAAAAAAAAAAAATGGGGCCCAAATGTATATAACAACTGGTAAAAATTCAACTTATGGTCTAATTGAATTCTACGGAAAATTATCTATAATTACTCGTTTTAAACTTTTCAATAAGTTGAATCATGTATTTACAGGAGTAAGATATTTTCCACTTCCGAGGACGTCCGGCTTTCATAACCATGTGATGGTGTCAGCATTGCCTAGAATAAAATTTTATAATTTTCCTACATTTCCTCGCAATCGGGTCGAAGGTCCGAAATGCAATTCCGCAGGCCTTGCCGCCAACGAAGTTGTTGTTTGAGATTATAACCCCTCTTGCTGGCCCCTTGCTGCTGCGCCACCGTCTCATAAAAAGCAGGTCGTGCTGCGTGGACTCCTACTTGTTATGAAAGCCGGATCTAAAGATCCTATAGGCTTTCATATAGCCGTGGTAGGATTTTTCGAGATCTCGGAAACTAAGCGTCGCCCACGGTTCAAACCTATACCAATAGAATCAGAGTCGAAAAAAAAAAAATTCAAAAAAAGTCTGTCTGTCTGTATGTATGTATGTATGTATGTATGTATGTATGTATGTATGTACGTATGTGCGTGACGTTTTCGCGTTTAGCAAAGTACAGGTCGCAATTTTCAAGATATCGAGCTGAAATTTTGTACGGTGAAAGAGTTTGGGCCTGTGACGAACCCTATTGTTGGGCGTTAAAATCGGTCCAGGGCCGGACCTTTTTTTGGGGCCCTGAATTTCACCCTATTTTTTTGAATCGATATATACCGGAAACGGCTAGTCGTATCGAAAAAAGTAAAACGAACGGGTGTAAGATCTCGACGGTATGCAACTTTTTTATTCCTAATGATTTTTTGATATCTCTCACCGTTTTCTTTTTTTGGGGCCCTGAAAATGTCCATTGTGCGTGACATATTTGGGTTTAGCGAACTACAGGTCGCAATTTTCAAGATATCGAGTTGAAATTTGGTACGGTGAAAGAGTTAGTGACTGTGACGAACTCTTTTGTTGGGCGTTAAAACCGGTGCAGGGACGGATCTTTTTTGGGGGCCCTGAATTTCTAACTGTTTTTTGGAATCGATATATCTCGGAAAAGGTTGGTCGTATCGAAAAATGTTAAATGTACAGGTGTAAGATCTCCGCGATATGCAACTTTTTTACTCAAAACGATTTTTAGATATCTCTCACCGTTTTCTTTTTTTGGGGCCCTGAAAATGTCCATTGTGCGTGACATTTTTGCGTTTAGCTATGTACTGGTCGCAATTTTCAAGATATTAAGCAGAAATTTGGTACGGTGAAAGAGTTAGTGACTGTGACGAATCCTGTTATTGGGCGTTAAGATCGGTGCAGGGCCGGATCTTCTTTGGGGGCCCTGAATTTCAAACTTTTTTTTGGAATCGATATATCTCGGAAACGGTTGATCGTATCGAAAAATGTTAAAGGTATAGGTGTAAGATCTCCACGGTATGCAACTTTTTTACTCAAAACAATTTTTTGATATGTCTCACCGTTTTCTTTTTTTTGGGCCCTGAAAATGTCCATTGGGTGTGACATTTTTGCGTTTAGCTAAGTACTGATCGCAATTATCAAGATACTAAGCTGAAATTTGGTACGGTGAAAGAGTTAGTGACTGTGACGAATCCTATTGTTGGGCGTTAAAATCGGTGAAGGGCCGGATCTTTTTTGGGGCCCTGAATTTCTAAGTGTTTTTTGGAATCGATATATCTCGGAAACGGTTGGTCGTATCGAATAATGTTAAACGTACAGGTGTAAGAACTCCGCGGTATGCAACTTTTTTACTCAAAGCGATTTTTTGATATCTCTCACCGTTTTCATTTTTGGGGCCCTGAAAATGTCCATTGTGCGTGACATTTTTAGGTTTAGCTAAGTACTGGTCGCCATTTTCAAGATATTAAGCTGAAATTTGGTACGGTGAAAGAGTTAGCGACTATGATGAATTCTGTTGTTGGGCGTTAAAATCGGTGCAGGGCCGGATCATTTTTGGGGGCCCTGAATTTCAAACTTATTTTTGGAATCGATATATCTCGGAAACGGTTGGTCGTATCGAAAAACGTTAAAGGTACAGGTGTAAGATCTCCGCGGTATGCAACTTTTTTACTCATAACGATTTTTTGATATCTCTCACCCTTTTCCATTTTGGGGCCCTGAAGATGTCCAGTGTGCGTGACATATTTGGGTATAGCGAAGTACAGTTCGCAATTTTCAGGATAACGAACTGAAATTTGGTGCCGTGAAAGAGTTAGACCCTGTGAGGAAACCAATAGTCGGGCGTTAAAGACAGTAAAGGGCCGAATCTTTTTGGGGGGCCCTGAATTTCAAACATTTTTTTGAATCGATATATCTCGGAAACGGTTGGTCGTATCGAAAATCGTTAAATCTACAGGTGTAAGATCTCCGCGGTATGCAACTTTTTTACTCAAAACGATTTTTTGACATCTCTCACCGTTTTCTTTTTTTGGGGGCCCTGAAAATGTCCATTGTGCGTGACATTTTTGCGTTTAGCTAAGTACTGGTCGCAATTTTCAAGATATTAAGCTGAAATTTGGTGCGGTGAAAGAGTTAGTGACTGTGACGAATCCTATTGTTGGGCTTTAAGATCGGTGCAGGGCCGGATGTTTTTTGGGGGGCCCTGAATTTCATTTTTTTTTTTGGAATCGATATATCTCGGAAACAGTTGGTCGCATCGAAAAATGTTAAATGTACAGGTGTTAGATCTCCGCGGTATGCAACTTTTTTACTCAAAACGATTTTTTGATATCTCTCACCGTTTTCTTTTTTTAGGGCCCTGAAAATGTCCATTGTGCGTGACATTTTTGCGTTTAGCTAAGTACTGGTCGCAATTTTCAAGATATGAAGCTGAAATTTAGTACGGTGAAAGAATTAGTGACTGTGACGAATCCTATTATTGGGCGTTAAAATCGATGCTGGGCCGAATCTTTTTTTGGGGCCCTGAATTTCAATTTTTTTTGGAATCGATATATCTCGAAAACGGTTGGTCTTATCAAAAAACTTTAAATCTACATGTATAAGATCTCCGCGGTAAGCAACTTTTTTATTCAATACGATTTTTTGATATCTCTCACCGTTTACATTTTTTGGGGCCCTGAATATGTCCATTGTGCGTGAAATTTTTGCGTTTAGCTAAGTACTGGTCGCAATTTTCAAGATATTAAGCTGATATTTGGTGCGGTGAAAGAGTTAGTGACTGTGACGAATCCTATTGTTGGGCGTTAAGATCGGTGCAGGGCCGGATGTTTTTTTGGGGGCCCTGAATTTCAAACTTTTTTTTGGAATCGATATATCTCGGAAACAATTGGTCGCATCGAAAAATGTTAAATGTACAGGTGTTAGATCTCCGCGGTATGCAACTTTTTTTACTCAAAACGTTTTTTTGATATCTCTCACCGTTTTCTTTTTTTGGGGCCCTGAAAATGTCCATTCTGCGTGACATTTTTGCGTTTAGCTAGGTACTGGTCGCAATTTTCAAGATATTTAGCTGAAATTTGGTACGGTGAAAGAGTTAGTGACTGTGACGAATCCTGTTGTTGGGCGTTAAAATCGGTGCAGGGCCGGATCTTTTTTGGGGGCCCTGAATTTCTAACTGTTATTTGGAATCAATATATCTCGGAAACGGTTGGTCGTATCGAAAATGTTAAACGTACAGGTGTAAGATCTCCGCGGTATGCAACTTTTTTAATAAAAACGATTTTTTGATATCTCTCACCGTTTTCCTTTTTTGGGGCCCTGAAAATGTCCATTGTGCGTGACATTTTTGCGTTTAGCTAAGTCCTGGTCGCAATTTTCAAGATAATAAGCTGAAATTTGGCACGGTGAAAGAGTTAGTGACTGTAACGAATCCTATTGTCGGGCGTTAAGATCGGTGCAGGGCCGGATCTGTTTTGGGGGCCCTGAATTTAAAACTTTCTTTTGGAATCGATATATCTCGGAAACGGTTCATCGTATCGAAAAATGTTAAATGTATAGGTGTAAGATCTCCGCGGTATGCAACTTTTTTACTCAAAACGATTTTTTGATATCTCTCACCGTTTCCTTTTTTTAGGGCCCTGAAAATGTCCATTGTGCGTGACATTTTTGCGTTTAGTTAAGTACTGGTCGCCATTTTCAAGATATGAAGCTGAAATTGGGTACGGTGAAAGAGTTAGTGACTGTGACGAATCCTATTGTTGGGCGTTAAAATCGGTGCTGGGCCGAATCTTTTTTTTTGGGGCCCTGAATTTCAATTTTTTTTTTGGAATCGATATATCTCGGAAACGGTTGGTCGCATCGATAAAAGTTAAATGTACAGGTGTAAATCTCCGCGGTATGCAACTTTTTTACTCTAAACGATTTTTTGATATCTCTCACCGTATTCTATTTTTTGGGCCCAGAAAATGTCCATTGTGCGTGACATTTTTGGGTTTAGCGAAGTACATGTCGCAATTTTCATGATATCGAGCTGAAATTTGGAGCTGTGAGTTGGACCCTCTGAGGAAACCAGTTGTCGGGCGTTAAAAACGGTGCAGGGCCGGATCTTTTTGGGGGGCCCAGAATTTCAATTTTTTTAATCTATATATCTCGGAAACGGTTGGTCGCATCGAGAAACGTTAAAAGTTCAGGTGTAAGATCTCCGCGGTATGCATCTCTTTTACTCAACGATTTTTTGATATCTCTCACCTTTTTCTTCTTTTGGGGCCCTGAAGATGTTATTAAATGTTTTTGGTTTTTGAAAAAAAAAATGGGGCCGATATGTATATAATAATAGGTAAAAATTTAAACGATGGTCTAATTGAATTCTACGGAAAATTATCTATAATAACCCGTTTTCACCTTTTCAATTAGTTAAATAATGTATTTACAGCTGTAATATACTTTCCATTTCCCAGGACGTCCGGCTTTCATAAACACGTGATGGTGTCAGCATTGCCTAGAATAACATTTTATAATTTTCCTACATTACCACACAATCGGGCCAAAGGCCCGAAATGCTAGGCATCAGGCCTTGCCGCCAACGAAGTTGTTGTTTGAGATTATAACCCCTCTTGCTGGCCCCTTGCTGCTGCGCCACAGTCTCATCAAAAGCAGGTCGTGCTGCGGGGACTCCTACTTGTTATGAAAGCCGGATCTAAAGATCCTATAGGCTTTCATATAGCCGTGGTATATTGGAAAAAGTCTGTCTGTATGTATGTATGTATGTATGTATGTATGTATGTGCGTGACGTTTTTGCGTTTAGCAAAGTACAGGTCGCAATTTTCAAGATATCGAGCTAAAATTTGGTACGGTGAAAGAGTTGGGGCCTGTAACGAACCCTATTGTTGGGCGTTAAAATCGGTGCAGGGCCGGACCTTTTTTTGGGGCCCTGAATTTCATCCTATTTTTTTGAATCGATATATCACGGAAACGGTTGGTCGTATCGAAAATGTTAAATGTATAAGTGTAAGACCTCCGCGGTATGCAACTTTTTTACTGAAAACGATTTTTTGATATCTCTCACCGTTTTCTTTTTTTGGGGCCCTGAAAATGTCCATTGTGCGTGATATTTTTGCTTTTAGCTAAGTACTGGTCGCAATTTTCAAGATATTAAGCTGCAATTTGGTACGGTGAAAGAGTTAGTGACTGTGACGAATCCTATTGTTGGGCGTTAAAATCGGTGCAGGGCCGGATCTTTTTTGGGGGCCCTGAATTTCAAACTTTTTTTTGGATTCGATATATCTCGGAAACGGTTGATCGTATCGAAAAGTGTTAAATGTATTGGTGTAAGATCTCCGCGGTATGCAACTTTTTTACTCAAAACGATTTTTTGATATCTCTCACCGTTTTCGTTTTTTGGGGCCCTGAAAATGTCCATTGTGCGTGACATTTTTGCGTTTACCTATGTACTGGTCGCAATTTTCAAGATATTAAGCTGCAATTTGGTACGGTGAAAAAGTTAGTGACTGTGACGAATCCTATTGTTGGGAGTTAAAATCGGTGCAGGACCGGATCTTTTTTGGGGGCCCTGAATTACAAACTTTTTTTTGGAATCGATATATCTCGGAAACGGTTGATCGTATCGAAATATATTAAAGGTATTGGTGTAAGATCCCTGCGGTATGCAACTTTTTTACTCAAAACGATTTTTTGATATCTCTCACCGTTTTCTTCTTTTGGGGCCCTGAAAATGTCCATTGTGCGTGACATTTTTGCGTTTAGCTAAGTACTGGTCGCAATTTTTAAGATATTAAGCTGAAATTTGGTACGATGAAAGAGTTAGTGACTGTGACGAATCCTATTGTTGGGCGTTAAAATCGGTGCAGGGCGGGTTTTATTGAGGGGCCCTGAATTTCTAACTGTTTTTTTGGAATCGATATATCTCGGAAACGGTTGGTCGTATCGAAAAATGTTAAATGTATAGGTGTAAGATCTCCGCGGTATGCACCTTTTTTACTCAAAACGATTTTTTGATATCTCTCAAAGTTTCCTTTTTTTTGGGGCCCTGAAAATGTCCATTGTATGTGTCATTTTTGCGTTTAGTTAATTACTGGTCGCTATTTTCAAGATATTAAGCTGACATTTGGTACGGTGAAAGAGTTAGTGACTGTGACGAATCCTATTGTTGGGTGTTAAAATCGGTGCAGGGCCGGATCTTTTTTGGGGCCCTGAATTTCAAACTTTTTTTTGGAATCGATAGATCTCGGAAACGGTTGATCGTATCGAAAAATGTTAAACGTATGGGTGTAAGATCTCCGCGGTATGCAACTTTTTTACTCAAAACGATTTTTTGATATCTCTCACCGTTTTCTTTTTTTGGTGCCCTGAAAATGTCCATTGTGCGTGACATTTTTGCGTTTGGCTAAGTACTGGTCTCAATTTTCAAGATATTAAGCTGAAATTTGGTACGGTGAAAGAGTTAGTGACTGTGACGAATCCTATTATTGGGCGTTAAAATCGGTACAGGGACCTTTTTGGGGGGCCCTTAATTTCATCCCTTTTTTTGGAATCGATATATCTCGTAAACGGTTGATCGTATCGAAAATTGTTAAATGTACAGGTGTAAGATCTCCGCGATATGCAACTTTTTTACTCAAAACAATTTTTTGATATCTCTCACCGTTTTCTTTTTTTGGGGCCCTGAAAATGTCCATTGTGCGTGATATTTTTGCGTATAGCAAAGTACTGGTCGCAATTTTCAAGATGTTAAGCTGAAATTTGGTACGGTGAAAGAGTAAGTGACTGTGACGAATCCTATTGTTGGGCGTTAAAATCGGTGCAGGGCCGGATCTTTTTTGGGGGCCCTGAATTTCAAACTTTTTTTTGGAATCGATATATCTCGGAAACGGTTGGTCGTATCGAAAAACGTTAAATGTACAGTTGTAAGATCTCTGCGGTATGCAACTTTTTTACTCGAAACAATTTCTTGATATCTCTCACCATTTTCTTTTTTAGGGCCCTGAAAATGTCCATTGTGCGTGACATTTTTCCGTTTAGCTAAGTACTGGTCGCCATTTTCAATATATGAAGCTGAAATTTGGTACGGTGAAAGAGTTAGTGACTGTGACGAATCCTATTGTTGGGCGTTAAAATCGGTGCTGGGCCGAATCCTTTTTTTGGGGCCCTGAATTTCAATTTTTTTTGGAATCGATATATCTCGGAAACGGTTGGTCGCATCGAAGAAAGTTAAATGTACAGGTGTAAGATCTCCGCGGTATGCAACGTTTTTACTCTAAACGATTTTTTGATATCTCTCACCGTTTTCTATTTTTTGGGCCCTGAAAATGTCCATTGTGCGTGACATTCTTGGGTTTAGCGAAGTACAGGTTGCAATTTTCTAGATATCGAGCTGAAATTTGGAGCTGTGAAAGAGTTGGACCCTGTGAGGAAACCAGTTGTCGGGCGTTAAAAAATGTGCAGGGCCGGATCTTTTTGGGGGGCCCAGAATTTCAAACTTTATTTTTGAATCGATATATCTCGGAAACGGTTGGTCGCATCGAAAAACGTTAAATGTTCAGGTGTTAGATCTCCGAGGTATGCATCTTGTGACTTTATTCACGCCACTTAGCTGACATAAAAATATACCTAACCTAAGATATTCTTTCCTGCCAAATTTACCCGTCCCTGTATTTCCAGTTGGAGCGAACGCTTCATAAATTCCTTCACTTACCTAAATCTGAAGAACATTGTGGCCTATGCAGACAGTCGCAAATTCGACCTGTGAAGACCATGTAAAAGAAATCTTCATGTATACAACATCGCACTCGCAGTCTAACACGCGAGGTACTACTCTTGACCTGATGTGCACTGGTTCTGGAATTAATGTGTTCCCGGGGGTTTACACATCTTTTTTACTCCTAACGATTTTTTGATATCTCTCACCGTTTTCTTATTTTGGGGCCCTGAAGATGTTATTAAATGTTTTTGGTTTTTGAAAAAAAAATGGGGCCCAAATGTATATAATAATAGGTAAAAATTTAAACGATGGTCTAATTGAATTCTACGGAAAATTATCTATAATAACCCGTTTTCACCTTTTCAATAAGTTAAATAATGTATTTACAGCTGTAATATACTTTCCATTTCCCAGGACGTCCGGCTTTCATAACCACGTGATGGTGTCAGCATTGCCTAGAATAACATTTTATAATTTTCCTACATTACCACACAATCGGGCCAAAGGCCCGAAATGCTAGGCATTAGGCCTTGCCGCCAACGAAGTTGTTGTTTGAGATTATAACCCCTCATGCTGGCCCCTTGCTGCTGCGCCACTGTCTCATCAAAAGCAGGTCGTGCTGCGGGGACTCCTACTTGTTTTAACGAACTTATCCTTCGTGCATGGCACTTTTTATGATAGTAGGTTCAGCTCGTGGCGTATTGACTAACATTGTTGCCTGTCACCCATCAGGTCTGGGTTTGATTCCCGGCTCTGCCAAGAAATTCCACTCCGGTCTGGGGGTTGGAACGTGGTATACTCGGTCTTGTGTGGTAGAACTGAGAAAAGGTGGGTTCAGTGCCCACCTCAGCCATTCTAAAATGTTTTCTCGATGTTGTTGTTGTTGATTGACTTGGGGGATTTGCGACATCGTGATCGTGTAACCCCACATACACTTGAGTGGAGATCTGTCAGATAACCTGTGTTATTGTGATGACGTGATGACTGTATTAATGTGTGCATTTGTAATTCAGGTGAGGATGGGAAGGAGGTGGCTGTGGACTTAAGATAGGAACCAACCTAACATTTGCCTGGGGTAGAAGTGGGAAATAAGGGAAATCCACTTTCAGGATGGCTTGGGTGGGAATTGACCCCTTGTCATCAGTGTTGTTCCACGAGGCTTAGTGTACCCCGTTCCTGCCTACACACTGATTAAAATTCATTGGTAGAGCCAGGAATCGAACCCGGGCCTCCGCGGTGACAGCCAAAAACGCTAGCTGCTATACCACGGGGTGGTCATTTCCATAAGAAGTAGGCCTATATTATTAAATTAACTATTACTAATCATTGCCATATTAAGCATATCAACGGTTAATTAATTCCAAACAGTATTTCGACGTGAATATTAAGTCACACTACACGGCTGAATTGAGGAGATGCAGAAACATCGAAGAACTGAGGTTCAAATTTCGGCACATTCAGTGGTCAATCTGAATGAGTTCTCCTGGGTTCTTCCACACTCTCCCCAGGAAAATTACAGGAAGTTATTTTATTTCAAGACTCGGGGAATCCTGATGGTAAGAGTTTCAGAGCATGCGACACTAAAAGTAACCATAGCAACACAATATTTCAATACAGAAACACAAGTCTTCATATTCAATACACACCCTGATGACCTCTCTGTTCCTCCCCTTAAAAGAACAGTAACTAACTAACATACAGGGTTTAATGACTAAGATATCTCAAGTCAGTAAAATAATTATCAACAACAGCGTAAAGACAACTGGTACATTCAGTAATGTTTGCTCGACCAAGACCTACCTAGTGCTACTCGCCTTGCCGTCTTATCTTGTCTGACGGCCTTCAGAGAGTTGCATATGTATAGCTGCTTTACTATCTTATCCAACTGAATAATTTAGGAAATGTTACCATTAAGATAATATATGTCGAAAAAGGAGTGAAGCGGGCTATTGAAAGGTAGAACATCCATTGTTTAAGAAAGGTATATCAACGTGAACATAATCGTGTGGGAGACATTTCCAGTGTTGCCTTAGTAATCCAAATGTAATGTTTTCCAGTCAGAAACTGCGATGAATTAATTCAATTCAGAATTTCAACGTGAATGTCAGTCCACACTACACGGCCTAAATGAGGACCTGTAGAAAGATCGAATATATGAGGATTAGGAAAATATACATTCATTGACTATTAGGTGCAATCGTGTTGACCGACTGAAAAGCACTAAATTTCGATAACAACGTGGCAAAAAACTTAGTAAATTATTTCATAATGTCTGTTCCGTTATTTAATTTTCCATTAAGAGCACTGATCAACAACCACAACATAGGTTGTTGTTCTTTCATTTAATGGGCTTGGATATCGCGGTCGTATACTTGGGCGTGTGTATAGATGGTATATAGGCCTACATTAATTTTCCCTAAATGTGTTTGATAACCTGTGCTATTCGAGATCCTGTAGTAGCGTGTGTATTTGTAATTAAGTTGAGGCTTGAGAAGGAGGCGGCCGTGTCCTTAAGCTATGAACCATCCTGACATTTGCCTGGAGTAGAGGTGAGAAACCACGTAAAACCACTTTTAAGATGCCTATGGTAGGAGTCGTACTCACCTCTTATCAGTTTTGCCTCACTAGACTGGGCGTGGGCCCCGTTCTAGCCCTCAGATCAGGATATTACATTTCTTGACAGAGTCGGGAATCAAACCCAGGCCTCTGGGGTGACGGCCAAGAATGCTAGTCTCTACACCAGGAGTTGTGACACAGGACATAGGAAAACTCAATACGTAGCCTGAGACCACAAAAATCGGCTGTGAGCATTGAATGAAGAAAGAATATTATTTATGGACTATCTTCTTGCAGAATACGGGAGAACTCAGATGTGACCTGGTACATTGCATACCGGATACCATATCTTGTTTTTTTTTTTTAAATATGGGAGAAACTAGGTTGAAGAAATTACGACTCGTGGACTGTACAGCAGAACATAACTTAGTTATCTAGTCCCTCGTGCTATCTTCTGACTGGCTTTTTAATTACTTTAAAAACACGGCTTGCAAAGTAATATTGGGGCCGATAAGACGTCCGGTTGCGTGGCTAATTGATTAGCATGCTAGGCTTTGACTCGAAGGATCGCGGGTTCGATTCTCGGCCAGGCCGAACTGATTTTAATCTCCTGAGTTTAATTCCCTTGGCACGGGGACTGGTTGTTTGTGGCGTCTTCAAGAACGAATCACAGAAACTAAGGCACCGGTAACCAATAAAGTAAAACGAGAAAAGCAAAAATAAAATAATAAAAAAATAAATAAAAAAGAAGATCCCAGTGATATGATAGCTCTCAAACAAAGGAGGATCAAACTAGACGGGGCGTACTATGTCTGCAGAAATCTGTACTTCTCAAAACATCTGTCCATGAATGTCAAACTATGACATTATAATGCAGTAGTCAGACCCTCAATTCTCGACGCAGCTGAGTAGGCCTACCTGTTTCTAACTGAGAATACCCCTCTAAGGTGCCCTTGAGGTACAGAAAAGGAAGTTCTTGTGAAAAATAGTGGGACCAAGGATCTTACCAGATGGAAGACGATGGTACAAACAAACCAAATTATGAACTCTACAAACACCAGAAAAACCTCACAGATGCCATCTGAAGGAGACGCCAGGCTTTACAGGCTGTACAGAATGGACCCCCACAGGATGTCTTAGATGATTTTCATGGTAGCCAAGGAGGGTAAAGCCCTTGGGTCCATGTGGATCAAACAAATACATATATATTTCGTATGACATACAGAGGATACAGTAGTGCTACAGTATATACAATATATACAAGTAATAAATATCTAGTAACATCGAAAACGAAACCAAAAGTCACAGTTGGATGTCCAGAGCAGCAATCCACTCCCCTGCATCATCAGTTGCGTTCTGCAGGTCGTCATATCCTCCCTCGAAGGACCGAAAAGGGCATTCCGACACAATATGATGGATTGTCTGCACTGAATCGCCACAATCACACTGAGGACTAGAAAATTTCCCCCATTTGTGGAGCCAAAAGTTACATCTTCCGTGACCGGTCCGCACTCTGTTCAGTGACGTCCATATCCTTCTTGGAAGATGGAAACCAGGAGGTTTTCTGCAGGGGTCGGTGATCAATCCTAGCTCATCAGGGTTTGATGTAGATCAAACAAATAAGATAATAATAATGTTATTGGTTTTACATCCCTTTTAACTACACTGGCTTTTAGAGACGCCGGGGTGCCGGAATTTTGCCTCGAAGGGGATCTTTAACGTGCCAGTAAATCTACTGACACGGCTCCCTAGCATTTGCGCACCCTCAAATGCCAGCTGACTGCGTCAGGTAAAAACAAATAAGAGGCAGTGAATGAGAGAGGGGGCTATGCTAGAGTTGGATGGAACTGAGATATTCGGAGTTTTGCAGTTGCTCTCTCGCAGCATAAACGTGATTCACAGAAACTACGTTCTTCACAAAACAAGGGAGGGAGCCTGCGGATGTCTTTGATATTATGCACACTGAAAGATGAATGTATGCCCTACACAATGGTACAAATAACTCAATTTTGACAAAATCTCGGCATGAGATATTTGGAGTTTGCGGTTGCTCTCTCGGAGCATACACGTGATTCACAGAAACTACATTATTCACAAAACAAGGGAAGGAGCCTGCGGATGTCTTTGATATTATACACACTGAAAGGTGCTAATGAAGAGAAGAGATAGGTTAGTAGGAAACATACTAAGACACTCAGGAATAGCAAACTTAGTTATGGAAGGAAGGGTCGAGGACAAGAACTATAGGGGTAGACCAAGGTTACTGTAGAATATGTTAAACAGATTGTCTCGGATGCAGGGTGTGGTAGCTACGTAGAGATGAAATGATTAGCTGAGGACAGGGAGGCATGGAGGGATGCATCAAACCAGTCAAAAGACTGAAGACTCAAACAACAACGAAAGGTGAATGTATGCTCTACACAATGGTACCAATAACTCAGTTTTGACAAAATCTCGGCATAGCACCCTCTCTCACTCACTGCCTCTGAGAAGGATCTTGTTGAACTTAATATTCAGCGAGACACAATAAATGACAGGAGTCGCTACCGTCTGACAATTGAAACCAGACCTTTCCTCACATGCATTACAGACGTTCACCACAATGCGTCCAGGAAATGGCCCGAGGAACGTAAGATAGAGTTCAGCAAGAAAATGAAAGAATATTGGTCCAATAGCAAGGATCAAGATTTCAGCACGAAAGCAGCCGCCAGACAATCCACCAAGAACACCAGAAGTGGCAGACAACGGCTAAAACACAAGCACCGTGGTCCATAGGTGGCCTAAACGACCAATGAAGGAAAAACATATTGGCGGTGGTGTAGTCGGTAGCATGCTGAGCTTCTATGCCCAAGATCGCGGGTTCAAATCCGGCAGAAGTCTTCGGATTTTTAAGAGCGTTAAAAATCCCTCAGTATGCCTTCCTTTGGAGGGGAAGTAAAGCCGGCTGTCCCATGTCATAGATTTATGGCATGTTAAAGAACCTTCCACTAATTACACCTGTGTGAAGCTAAATTGTATAGGTTAAGAATGTAAACAACGCTGTTAGGTCCCTACGTTCGTTGCCAAGAGCCGACTGCGGTGGCGTCTGGTAGCTAAGTTCTGAACTAATAGTCGTTGACGGTGGCGTTTGGCGGCAAAAGTAGGAACTATTTGAAAAATTCAAAAGTCTGCAGTCCTTACTTGAATATTAAAAAACAGATAACACACACTAATACAGTCATCACAATTAACACCGGTTATCAGACAGATTCTACACACACCCAAAGCACACGGGGCTACATGACTGCGTTGTCGCAGTCCTTAAACTTAAGAACCAACCAACCAAGGAAAAGATAACTTCTACCTCCTGATGCCACCTAGAATTCGTGTTCATTTCTTTGCCACATTCGGTGGTTGGCTCTATTGTGTAAAGTCTTCGCTCACATGGCGAGGACATTATTATTGTATCTGTCCGGATGTTTGCTTTATAGAGTTTGTTGCTGTTGCTGGTAATTCATTTAGTGGGTTGCGACATCGTGGCCTTGTAGCACAGCGTACATGGGTGGATGGTTGTGTGTGTGCGTGGAGTATGACTGATAACCTGTGCTATTGTGATGGCAGATGGCCCCATGGTATCGGGGTAGCGCAGCTGTCTCTCATCCGGAGGCCTCAAGTTTTATTCCTGGCTCCGTTAGGGATTTTAGAAACTGACAACCGTCTCGTTCAAATCCATACGTGTGGTGATATGATGTTTGTGAAGGGATCTCACGAAGGTTGTCATTTGTAGCTCTTTAGTCAGTCAACATGGTTTTGCCCAACGAATGGGCGGGTACAAGATATAAACATAAAAATACAAAAAATATACACTCTTGGAAGAAATACATGTATTAGTTAATTATCATTGTTAAATGGGACAATTTAGGATTACGCGTTTCGACCTTCAAGTGGCCATCATTAGATCCTGATCACTGTGTTGAGGTATACATTTTCACTAATGTAAATGTTACCACTGTTGTACAGTATCTCTGCTTAGGTGATTAGAATACAATAGGAATCTCGTTATACGCTGGGTTTTTGTCTTAAAGATTTTTTTGCATTACGAGAATAAAGGTGTATAATGAAAGTGTATACAATTTAAATTAACACACTGTAATAATAATAAATAGATTAACAAATTTAGTGTGCACTAGAACAATCTAATTATAAAGTTGGTAAAGTACTCCTCACAACAGTTGGCCTAGCTTTAGTTTGCATGCAATTTTGTATAGGCAAAACTGAGAGAATGGCTTCAAATCTCTACATGTCACGAAGGTTGATTTGGCCTCCGGCTCTGTGGTATCTCGGATCAATTACGGGCACATTACATATATACATAAATACATTCATACTTACATACACACACTGTTGTCAACCTACTTTATTCAAAATGACAAGGGTGGTTTAATAAGTTGACAGCTGGAATAACAAGGCTTCAAAATCGCTGCCAGTTAAAACAGTAAGAGGAAATATCCATCGCAGATTCTTGAGTTAGAATGGAACTTGAAGGATAAATGATACCATAAACCAAAATGTCTGAGTTGGGAAGCGAATCACTGACAAATTATGCAGACACAAAGATGAGATAGAATAATTGATATACTATGTAGGGACAATGAAGAGCAAGTGAATTGTTTGGTTCCTCAGTTTAGGGGCTGCGACAACGCGGTCATGTAGCACTGTGTACTTTGGGTGAGTGTAGAATCTGTCTGATAACCGGTGTTAATTGTGATGGCTGTATTAGTGTGTGTTATCTGTTTTTAATTCAAGTAAGGACTGCAGACATTCAATTTTCAAGTAGTTCCAACTTTTGCTACCAAACGCCACCGTCAATGACCAACTAGTTCTGAACATGGTTACTAGATGCCACCGCAGTCGGCTCCTGGCGATGAACGTTGGAACCTAAGAGCGTTAGTCAATTTTTTTAGCGTATGGCTTTTAGTGCCGGGAGAGTCCGAGGACATGTTCGGCTCGCCAGTTTTGTAGCTGCTTTGAGACGGACACCCAATGGGCGAGCTACACGTACCGTTGGGGAGGAAAGTTGGAATGGAAGGTCGAGGAGTTGGAAGGTAGCGGCTGTGGCCTATAGTTAGGGACCAACCCCGGCATTTGCCTGGAAAGAAGATGGGAAACCACAGAAGACCATCTTCAAGGTTGCCGGTGGGGGGATTCAAACCTCCTCGCCTCCTGGATGTGAGCGACTGCCAGCAGTCATGCCGTAACGACCACGGCTAACTCACCCGGTAATAGTCAAATATAACCTATAATTTAGCTACACACAAGTGTAATTTGTGGAAGGTTCCTTATCATGCTATATATCTATGACATGGGACCGCGGGCCACACTTCCCCTCCGAAGGAAGGCATACTGAGGGATTTTTAACGCTTTTAAAAAATCCGACGACTTCTGCTGGGTTTGAACCCTCGACCTTAGGCATAGAAGCTTGGCATACTACCAACTACGCCACCAAAGCCGCCAGCAAGTGAATTCAGAGATGGTGAATCAGAATATTAGAACATGGCTTGTAGCTTTTGACGTAGAGTGTACCAGAGCACATCTGCTATTTTTCCAAGTCGCATTTCGAACACAAGGAAGACAAGGAAGTTCGCATAACGACTGCATCAGTGGTTCGAGGTTCAGTGCCAGTTAACTATTTTGAGAATTTATAGCTGCCATACAACACAGTCTTCTTGCTCTCCTTCTTACTTTCGCTACATTTGTCAAAGCATTGAACAGTTCTTCCATAATCCCTGCTCGATGTCTTGCTGTCGTGTACCGAGCAGCAGATGCGAGTTCCTTGCTACAAACAGCTAAATATTAAACTTCGACATTCAAACTAAGGTGCGAGTGTTTCCGATTAATACATAAATCTAGAAGCGTAGGAAATCTATGACCTAAATGGGGAGCTGCATGTCTGGAGAACTGAAGTTCAAATCTGTAATCTTACCTTACAATTGAAGGGTCCAAGGGAAGAAGGAGGAATGTCACTCGAAATGTAAAATCGAGATTTCAGCGCGATCTGGTAGGCCTCTTTACGACGTATTGAAGACACAATCGTGTCTGGCTAAGAATAATGAGGGTCGTGAGAAAATGACGTTTTAATTTGACGCGTACATATAAGTTCATAAAAAGTAATGAAACTTTAAAACTCATTTCCTGTACATTTTACATTATTTGACATTGCCCCTTCTTCCCGTGGACCCTTCAATTGCAAATACACACACATTGACAACAGAAATACAGATTATTAGGCGAATTCAGTACTTACCCAAATTACAGGATGCTGATGATCAAAATATCACAAGACCCTAAAGAAAATAAAGAAACAACAACACGTAGTTCCTTAAAGAATTACAGTGCCTACGTTTCTTTCTTTACATGAATCCCAAATAAGTTTCACAATATTTTAAGTTATTTTTCATTCAATATGTAGAACCGAATATCTGACCCACAATCTAATTGTTATATGGACACTAAAATTTAGATTTCAATGTTGTTTATGTTCGATATGGTGGATGTACGCAATATCCAACAAAATAACCCAGTGATTTTATATTAGGCACATCGTCTAACAAGGTTTGGGCCATTTTATCAGTTACATTTGGAGTTAACGATATTTATGTTCTTCCAGTACATAAGCAAGGCACTTAGAATGCGTGAAGATGTAAAAATTATGCCTTATACATCTTAAATTACTTAAAAAACTATTAATTTTCGAATTTCTTCAGTATTTCTCAAATCCATTCCTAGTCATTATGTCAATAATATTTCCATATTGAACAAGTCTTGTGAATTGGGCAATCGTGAATCTTAATTTGACCGTCTCCATTTATCATGTTTAATTGCAGTTGGTCATTTAAATTCTGAGTATATGATTTAAATTTTTAACAGTAGGTCCTACGCGTGTGCAGAACCTTAAATGTATGATGCTTAATTGTATGATAAGAAGCATCTTATAGGAATAACCTCTTCTTGCCAAGTTTCGTCATAAACATTATTATCGAGGTATGGATTTTAATGTTTTTTATAGTCAAGATGGTTCCTGGGCGTAAAACTCAATGAGATATTCTTCAAACTTGATCAAGTGAAGTCCCTTATATGTGGTTCATATCTCACGACGTTTCATGGCATGTTCTATAGTGATTTATTGATGTTTATATTATAATCGTCTAATTGTCAACCATCTTGAAAATATGAGGACTATGCAATGTACCGTAAATTGAGTGGCGCAATGACTGTTGCCAAAATTCGTTATTTTCCACCAATTCCAGATATAATTAGGTCGCCTCCGTGGCTTAGGCGGCAGCACGCCGGCCTCTCACCGCTGGGTCCGTGGTTCAAATCCCGGTCACTCCATGTGAGATCTGTGCTGGACAAAACGGAGGCAGACAGGTTTTTCTCCGGGTACTCCGGTTTTCCCTGTCAAAAATTTCATTCCAGCAACACTCTCCACTATCATTTCATTTCATCTGTCATTCATTTAATCATTGCCCCAGAGGAGTGCGTCAGGCCTCGGCAGCCGGCACAGTTCATATCCTCGCCGCTAGATGGGGGCTTCATTCATTCCCTTCCTGACCCGGTCGGAGACTGGAAGCAGGCTGTGGATTTTCATTTCCAGATATAATTGCGTATTTTATATATTGGCGATGAAGGCTGCACGATTTGCTTACTCTCATATAATTATGGAATGGACAAAAATATAAGACTCTGCTTTGCCAAGTTTCATGGCAAATACCCAATAGAATTCTTAATCACTCATTTTTAAAATATTAATAGTACGCATATGTGCCATCTTGAATGAAGTCAACAAATTCTTGACTAAGGAAAATACATCATACATTACTTCTTAAATTCTTCAATGTAGTTTTGGGATAAATATTTAGTTTTCAAATTCAATATTGTAGATATTCGAGATGGTGGATGCACATGGTTTTTACTCTCATGGTATTGTAATTTAGAAAAATGGGTTGACCATTTTACTAGACACCATTTTGCCGAAATTCGTGTCAATTTATCAAATGGTGAGAGGGTCTGTGGTACATGCGTGGGAAGCTAGTTGTAACAGCGCGATTGGTTGGAGAGGACGTACTAAGAACTCAGCGCGCAATTCACCTGGGCCGCTCTCATCCATATTCAAATGCGTACAATTTTGCGCTCTCTAGAGTGGCACATATTAATTTGGTGTTGAAATATTATCGTAGTTGTTTTCCTCGTGATCTGAACAACATGTGTGCAGTGTTACCACCAACATATTTGTTTCCACTTTATTAGAGCTTTTCTCCTAACAGTAAATGTTGACATTTGAACGTCTCCCAATGAGATTCTAAAACACAATTTGGGATATTACTCATCACGTAACAGACGATGAAATACGCGAGATCCTTTGTAAGGTATAGGCTACAACAAAAAATGTATCAACCAACGTTAAATCGCGCACCAATCCACGATGGGGAGGTGCAGCAAGTCCCGAGATTGGGGGTTCAAATCCTGGTATTGAGAGCGGCTACCCTCTGTGTGGATTTTCCGCACGTTATTCAACACTCCTTTCTTGCAAATGCCAGGATAGTACCTTATTTGAAGTTTCGGTTCACCTACTCCATCCCTGTCCCGAATACAGCAGCTACACACAGTAATATAGTCATCACAGAAACACAGATTATCAGACATCACAGTCATCACATAAAATGTAAGCGGAGATGATAACGGGGATGTCCCACACCCCTAAAATAAATTAACAACAGAATGTATCATGGATATTAGTATGGATTCGTTATGGAAGGACGGATCGAGGACAAGAGCTGTAGGGGTAGACCAAGGTTAGAATATATTTAAACAGATTGCCTCAGATGTAAGGTATGGTAGCTATGTAGAGATGAAACGATTAGCTCAGGTCAGGAAGGTATGGAGAACTGCATGAAACCAATCAAAATACAGAAGACTACGGGCAGATGATCTCGTTGTTCCACCCCTTAAAACAACAATAACCAACTAGACTGAAGACTCAAACCTATAAACGTTCTGAGTATAAGCCTCTACGTGCAATCCGAACCATAGGGACGTGTCTTTTTTATTTCTGACTGACTGCGTGTCGCAGCGGTAACGTTCTTGCCTTCTGTGTCCAAGGTTGCAGGTTCGACTCGTGGTGCAGCCAGTTGGCATTTGAGGGTGCGTAGATGTGATGGAGCTGTTTTAGTCGAGTTACTGGCACGTTAAAGGTCCCCTTCGGGGCAAAATTCTGGCACCCTGACGTCTCTAAAAGCCGTAGTACCAGTAGTTAAAAGGGACGTAAAACAAATAACATTATTTTGTATTGGTATATTGGCTTTCACGGCCAGTGAATTAAAATCTTTTAGGAAGCCTTCATAGGGAGGTTATGGCTGTTTAAGATTTTAGTTCTCGCAGTAAAGAGGCACAGGTGCGCTTCATGAAAAGGGGGGTAGCGCGCAGTTTGCTAGTCCAGTGGGGGTCCGGGCGGGTACACCAATAGCCCGGTGATGAGCCAGCTAGGTGTCCTAGGCGAAACCCCACACACGACATGGCGCAAACCTACAATAATTGCTGAGTTTTATTATTTTGTATTACTTTTCATCTTGGACGAGCAGGGAATAATGATAACTGTTTCGACAAGTGGCCTCCCAGATCTCCAGATCTCACTCCATGTGATTTCTTCTTATGGGGGTATATCAAAGACCGTGGGCAAGTGCCACCTTTACCACAAAATCTCGAGGAACTCAAGCTTAGGATTCAAGATGCTGCCACCACTGTATCGGCTGATATGCTCCAAAAAGTGTGGCAAGAGTTTGATTACCATGTAGATATTTGCCGAGTTGCACGTGGTGCCCATATCGAGTCGATGTGAAATCAAACAATGAAAAGAAAACCATTTGAGTTCCTCTTTTAATATCACGAATACTGTATACGAATTCTGTATAATTTGTAGATTTTGTGTAAAAGGTTAATAGATGTGTTAATAAAAGTGTCAGTGTGAAATCAAACTATGAAAGCAAAACCATTTGAGTTCCCCTTTAATATGACATATATAGGAAAGCTGTATCATTTGCAGTTTTTGTGCAATAAATTAAGAAAAGTGTTACCGGACTTTAGGGACACTCTGTATTACATGCACAGATCTAGATTGTAGCCACGACCTTCTTGGTGAGAAGCTACCGATGATATCGCTGAGCTCTGCCGCAGTGAAATGTGAGTGGCACGGGAAAAAACGTCCGAAAGGAGGTAAATGGTACAAATTGCTAAATATAGAACAACAACAACAATAGTGTTAGTGGTATGTATCAGCCATGCCTGTAAGGTATAGGGTATGGAAGAAATTATCAAGTGTACATCGCTCCATTCTGAAGATCAGTGCCCTTACCGCGACCTACTGAAGGCACAAAATGGCCTACATGGATATGCGTTATCAGATTGCATGAGCGAATCGTTTACAGGCACAGTGGGGAGTATGCACTGGCTCTGAATTCAATTTTCCTGGGGTCTAGAAGCAATTTTCTGGGGATTTAGAAGGATAATGGAATTTGTTATTCGACTGTATATTAGTTAATGAATCTGTGAACGACGCTTGCGTTAAGCTTCAGCAATGTTCAAAATTCTAATAGTGTGTCTTTCTAACGCCTTCACTCACTTAGCTGTTATTTATTACCATACTCTTCTACAGAAACAAATTAAATGACAGATTTAGGTCGTATACTTTACTATTGTGTAAACTAACACTGAATGCGGTAAAACCTTTTTCTTCTCACTCACAAGCAAATATCGCAAATGTGAACATTGCGTTATCGTTTAAACTTTGCATACATATTTGATAGATCACAAGGAAGTATTTGTGTGTTTGAGACTTCGACACCTACCACACCTCACATCTGAGTTAATCTGTTTATCATATTCTAACTTTGGACTACCCCTACAGTTCTTGTCCTCAACCATTTCTTCCATAACTATGTTTGCTATTCCTGGGTGTCTTAGTCTGTGTCCTACCAATCTATCTCTTCAATTCATGAGCAGTCGCCCGAAACATCTCTCCTCTCCCACTCGTCTTAATACCTCTTCAGTGTTATTCTATCTACCCATCTGTTGGTTATCATTCTCCTGTAACACCATATTTCAAATGCTTCTATTTTACTCTATTCTAGTGCACCAACAGTCCAAGTCTCACTTCCATAGAGTGTCATGCTCCAGATAAAAGCTTTCATAAATGGCTTCCTAATACCTAAATCTACATTCGATGTCAACAGATTTCTATTCTGTAGAAATTCTTTCCTTGCTTGAGTCAAACTACATTTTATATCCTCTTTGCTTCGTTCATCACTGGTTATTTTGCTTTCTAAGTATCAACAGTCTCCTACGTCCTTTAGCTTTTCATCTGCCAGTTAGTTTTAAATAGAGAATTCTGATTTCTTTCGGCTACATTTGTCTGTTTGTTTTGCATTTTTTGGTTATCATTAGAGCCCGGATTTGTAAGCACAATCAAATGGTGAAATAAGCAAGCATATAAGCACGAAAAATGAAACAAATAAGCACAAAAAATAAGCAAATAAATATTAAATTTAAATCATAAATGTATTGTTTCATAGAATTCTTACCTTACGTAAGCGTGTTACAGTACACCAGGAAGGGCATCTTGAGGTTTTCTTGTGAGAAGCTCCTGCGTTTGTCAGTGAAGAATGTTTTATAGAGTGAAAATGATCTCTTAACGACGCATGACGTTACAGGAACATGTGAAAAGCACCACTGTTCTTCTTGAGTGAATTCCTCTTCGATATACATTTCTGTACCAGAAAGCTTTTTTAGGAATTTTACACAGTGTTTCGTAACCAGGGTCTTTCGTTAATACCTTACTGAGTTTCTCAAAGGTCTTTTTAGCAGTACCGCGAGTCTCTGAAGACAACGTTACTGAAATTTCATCAATGAACTCAAGTGAATGTTCGAAGGTATTGTTTGGAGCTTCCAACTGTGTTATAATAGCAGGTAATTTGTAGAAACGGTTATAGATGTACTCTATTTTATCTTGGATGCAAATATTAGCAAAACATTCCTGTGCTGCGGCAATGCTCGCTGCAACCACTGCATTTAAGGAGTATAATATTGTTTTTACTTCATTGAAATGGTCTGCGTAGTATGACACAGCATTTAACCACGAACTCCATGGAGGTATAACTGGCTAAGGAGGTAAAGACGAATTTGGAAGGACTTCATGACATTTTTGAACTCTAATTGGTGACTTTATAAGCATTTTCCTCACGCTAGACACAAGAAGATCCACGTCCTTATATTGGCTCCTAACTGTTTCAGCGACACGATGTAAACCGTGATCAAGACACGTCATGTGAACTAACTTAGGATAAAGGACGTTTAATCAAGTTCCTGCTTTAACATATAGGCTATGGAGCATCACCACTGAGAAATAACAATGCATTGTCATACCGTGCCCTTTCTGACCACAAGGTAGCTAACGAGTCATTGACACATTTTGGAATAGTGAAATGATTTACTCGGTCAAGTACTTGTACATTAAGAAGATATGATCTACTGCCTGCTTTTATAGCTCCAACCAGAGCACTACATACACATTGTCCTGCTACATGAGTGGTTTCATCAATAGAAATCCATATTTGCACGTGCTTTAGTTGATCCCAAACATGACAATTTACGTCTTGAAAACACTGTTGCAAATAGGTTTCTTCGCAATATACATTCGTCCGGCACCCTTCTGTTTGTGTATTTTTCTAAAAATCCCCGAAGCTGCTCATCATTTGCAGTTTAATCGCAGTAGACGGTATTCGGCGGGGCATTCCAAGTTTCTCTCGTAATTTAAACTAAGCAGTTTTATTTCACAACATCCTGGGTCTTCCTCCTTTACACTTATACCATGTGGTATTGCTTATTAGTCGATATAAAATGGGGAACGAATTGCTTGAATGATGAAATAATGGCTAGGAGTGAAAATTTACTTTTAAATGTACATGTTTTGGGTAAAATAAGCTATTTTAATTGAAAATCATTAAATAAGTAAGCAAATACGTATTTCAGCGAAAAAAGCATCTATAAGCATTTATAAGCATTACGCATAGAAATCCGGGCTCTAGTTATCATCATGAATTCTATCCTCAAGACGGAGTCAATACCATTTAAACACGCATTCATTTCATTCTAGGTATTTCATTCAACTAGTATAAATTTCCACTTTTCAAATAATTAAATTTGATTCCTAAATTCATTTGAGACAGTGCTAAAGAAACGTGTACGCACCTGATTATGGCCTCGTGTTTTGGAGCAGTCCAGGAAGGTGCGCTGAGCTCTGCTACTACGAGGGAGGTGTTGTCTAACCTCTGATGGTACGTATAAAAAGATAAGTTAAAATAAAAATTATTTTATTTCTAAAACGTATGTATTGATATGAACTTAATCATATTTAATAGCTCTTCTTATTGACAATTTTTGACAAAAAAAAAAATAAAATAAAAAATAAAAAAAATGACAATTTAATCTAAATGAATACCAATGGGTATTTGATAAATTTATTACATCTTATTCAATAAAAATAAATTAATATACATTAATTAATGAAATGTACCAGTTTCTGCCATGTTATGGCCTTTTTCAGCGATGTTGTTAAAAAGAAAAGAAACTATGTAATTACGAACAGGGGTGTAAGGGGTAGGTTGTTGACAGAACTCCTACTCAAATGTCAAACTCACCTGCACGTGGTGCACCCTGCTTAAGACTGACGAGGCTCTGACGACCGAGTGACCTCCGGTATAAGAGGTCCTCCTCTACCAAGTGCCAACGGTTTCCTTGGAAGGCGGCTGAGCGGGTAGAGGTTTAGGGCACTCTGTTGTCCTGGGGATAAGAAATTATCCCATAAGGCGGAGGAACCATGATTGGTCAACGGCATAAGAATGTGGAAGGCAACGGGAAACCACCACATTAAATATTCCAAGAAAACCCCATGGCTTTACTCAATTTAAAATGTTCTGGAGTTTCAAGTTCCCCGTTCGGATCTCCGGGGGGAACTAGGTTGAGAGGGGATTTAAGAAGAGTGCAATGCTGCAAGGAACAGTACTGTTTAGGAACATGGACTGTGAGATCCATGTATCAAGGGAAACTAGATGTAGTCAAAAGAGGAATGGAGAGAATCGGCATCGACATATTGGGAATAAGTGAAATGAGGTGGTCTGGAATGGGAGAGTTTATTTCGGATGACTACACAGTATACTTTTCTGGACAAGACAACAACAAAAGTAATGGAGTAGCCTTCATAGTTAGTAACAGAGTAGGTAAAACTGTGATGGGTTGCAACTATAAAAATGATAGAATGATATCCATCAGATTTCAAGGTCAACCTTTCAATGTTACAGTCATTCAAGTTTATGCACCAACCATTGATGCTGAAGAGGACGTAGTTGACCAATTTTATGGAGATTTACAAGAACTACTACGGTCGACACCAAACAAGGATATCGTGTTCATAGTTGGAGATTGGAATGCTAAAGTGGGAAATCAAATAGTACATGGTGTAACAGGACAATTTGGTCAAGGTACAACAAATGAAGCAGGACAAAGACTCATAGAATTCTGCCTAGATAATTCACTGATTATTACCAACACACTATTCCAGTTACCCAAAAGACTTCTATACACTTGGACTTCACCAGATGGCCAATACCGGAATCAAATTGATTACATAATTTGTAATAGTAGGTGGAAAAGTGCTATTCAATCTACTACAACAAGACCAGGCGCTGACTGCGGATCAGATCATGAATTATTAATTGCAAAATTCCGGTTGAAGTTGAGGAAAACGGCTAGAACTGCCTCCTCATACAGATTGGACCTGGGAAGAATTCCTTGTGATTATAGAGTAGAAGTCAGGAACAGATTTAATACATTACAGATTGGAGACAAAACCCCTGAAGAGTTGTGGACAGAAGTATCTGCTGCTGTTAAGCAGGAAGCAGAGAAATACATTCCCAAGGCCAAATGGTTATCGGATCAGGCACTGCAAATTGCAGAAGAACGAAGGAATGCAAAAATTAAAGGGGATAGATCAGCAATGTTTGAGTTTAATGCAGAGTTTAGAAGATTAGCTAGAAGAGATAAGAATATTTTTATAACTAATCAATGTAAGGAAGTTGAGGAAAATAACAGAATGGGCAAGATTGTATTTACAAGAAAATTAAGGATATCAAAGGAAAATTTCAAGCAAAATTTGGGATGGTAAAAGATAAAAATGGCAAAGATCTAACAGAAGCAGAGGACATTAAGGAAAGATGGATGGAATATGTAGAAGATCTGTATAAGAAAGAACCATGTATTATGGATAATGACGTTCATTTGCCCTTCGAACCAGAACCAGATATTTTGGAAACTGAAGTCAAATGGGCCCTAGAGAATATTGCTAAAACAAAGCAAGTGGACATGATGGAATTCCAATAGAAATGTTCAAAGAAGTTGGAGATAGTGCAGTGAAAATTTTACATTCCATATGTCAGCAAATATGGAAAACCCAACAATGGCCAAAAGACTGGAAAAGTTCAGTATTCATCCCAATTCCTAAGAAGGGAAATTCTAAAGACTGCACGAATCACCGAACAATAGCACTTATCTCACATGCTAGCAAAGTCATGCTTAAAATCCTACAAAATAGACTACGCCAGTATGTAGACCGAGAGCTACCTGAAGAACAAGCTGGATTTCGTAAAGGAAGAGGGACCAGAGATCAAATCGCCAATGTACGATGGATAATGGAGAAGGCAAGAGAGTTCCAAAAAGATGTATATTTTTGTTTTATTGATTATGCTAAAGCTTTTGACTGTGTTGATCATAATGAGTTATGGAAAGTACTAAAATACATGGGAGTACCAGAACATATCATTAACCTCATCCGGAACTTACACTCTGATCAAGAAGCTACAGTGGGAACCATATATGGAACAACTAACTGGGTTAAGATTCAAAAAGGAGTACGACAAGGCTGTATACTGTCACTTTACCTTTTCAATCTGTATGCAGAACACATTATGAGGAATGTGGGGTTAGATGAAGAAGGAACAGGAATCAAAATAGCTGGGTTAAATATAAACAACCTGAGATATGCAGATGATACAATCCTGATGGCTGAAACTGAAGAAGATTTAAAAAACCTCTTACTGAAAGTGAAAGAGGAAAGTTCAAAGGCTGGACTAATGTTGAATGTCAAGAAAACAAAAATTATGACAACTACAACTGTCAATTCATGGCAAGTAGGAGGAGAAAAAATGGAGATAGCCTCTGTTTTTAACTATCTTGGCTCACAGATTTCTGCCGATGGTGACTGCAGTCATGAGATCCAAAGACGATTGCTACTTGGTAGACAGGCATTTTCAAATCTGGACAATGTCTTAAGGAGTAGAGACCTAACCTTAACAACAAAGATCCGTGTAGTAAGGGCTATGGTTTTTCCAGTTGTGATGTACGGATGTGAGACCTGGACCATAAGAAAAGCTGAACGCCGTAGAATACATTCCTTTGAATTATGGTGTTGGAGAAAAGTTCTTAGAGTTCCATGGACTGCGAAGAGAACCAATAAGTCAGTTTTACAGCAAATTAAACCAGTGTGTTCCTTGGAGGGCTTAATCCTGAAACAAAAACTGGGCTACTTTGGACACATCATGAGAAGACATGATTCATTAGAGAAGACCTTAATGCTGGGGAAGATAGAAGGCACAAGAAGAAGAGGGAGGCAAAGAATGAGATGGATGGATGGCATCACAGAAGCACTAAATTCCAGCTTGGAAAATCTTCGGGAGGCAGTGCAGTACAGAAGAAATTGGCGTAGTTTAGTACATGGGGTCACGGAGAGTCGGAATTGGCTAAACGAATAGAGAGAGAGAGAGAGAATTACGAACAAAGCTTTGTTATTAATATTTTACTTAGGTTTTCTAAGATAAACCTCTAAAACCCACATTTGTTACAGATCTGTTTTTAACTATTTTATGAAACATATCTTAAAAACCCAAGTGAAAAATAAAAAAATATCAACAAACTTTGCTCGTAATAACATTAGTTTCTTTTCATTTTAATAACAACGTTGAAGAAGGTCATAATATGGCCAAACTGGTACATTTCAATGTATATCATCGCGATGGAAGCCATTGTCATTGTTGCCTTAGTAATCGAAATTTATTGTTTTTCAGTCGGTCAACACAATTGTGTCCAATTGTAACTGGTGGATGCCTAATCCTAAAAAAAGTACATGTAGGCGTACTGAAGTTACAGTATTAATCTCTTGTAATTTTTTTGTAACTTTGATACTATCAAATGGATTTCAACCAAATTTCGTATGTGGTTTGTGTACCATAGCTGGTATGACTATGTGTATTCTTAAGAGCCAGCAGGGCTACGAACTGTTTATGAATGCTCTTTCTATTTTGTTACCCAAATATCAATATATCAGAAAGTATGCAAACCAACAACTCAAAACTTTGTATACGTGTAGTACCTGACATTCTAGATTAATTTGGAGTAACTAATATACGTCTGGGTTACCAACATAATTCTAGGCCTGCTGATAGGTTCAATGTTTAAATACATGTATCTTCTATACTAACGAACGGATTTCAACTAAATTTCGTATGTGGTTTGTGTACCATAACATATATGACTATGCGTACTCTTAAGAACCGGCAGAGCTGTCAACTGTTAATAAATGCTCTCTCAATATTTCTTTATCATAATAGCAATATATCAGAATGTATGCAAGCCAAATGCTCTAAACTTTGCACAGGTAAGAGTACCTGACATTCTAGATTAATTTGGAGTAACTAATAACGTCAGTGCTGCCAACATGATTATAACCCTCCTGATAGGTCCAAATTTTCAATACATGTAACTTCTATACTATCAAATGGATTTCATCCAAAATTGGCACAATAATACATCATATAACAGTTCAGATTAATTCCGAGCAACACAGACAGGATATTTTTTAGCCTACTTCTCACATTTTGCAAAAATGAGGAAAAAGTAGTCTTATGAGATCGATCCGGGAAAATGTGTGTGTGTCTGTCTGTCTGTCCTTCTGTCTGTCTGTCTGTCTGTCTGGCTGTGTGTGTGTCCCCCCCCTATCAACTCCTAAACGGCTGCAGCAATCAAAACCAAATTTAGTATGAGTAAAGATGTGCACCGGAATAGCTCACGTCCATATTTGAAAATGATGTCAGTGCTACCAACTGCTGAAAAAACGCACTAGAAATTTGAGCTCCATGTTGGATATCTTGCAAGGTATGCATGGGAGCTATTCAAAAATTGGCACACATGTAGATAATACTATTTCAGTTTAATTTCCAGGAGGTCAACCATGACAATGTTGCCAAAATAATTTTAAGCCTTCTGATAGGTCCAATGTTTAAATGCATATAACTTCTACACTATCAACTGGATTTCAACCAAATTTTGTATGTAATATCTGTACATAAACAGATATGACTGAGCGTATTCTTAAGAGCCACCAGGGCTGCCACCTGTTAATAATTGCTCTCTCTATTTTTTTAAATCCAAATACCAATATATCAGAAAGTGTGCAAGCCAACAGCTTTAAACTATGCACACGTATATTCTGACATTTTAGATTAATTTGGAGTAACTTATATACGTCAGTTCTACCAACATGATTATAAGCCTGCTGATAGTACCAATTTTTAAATACATGTAACTTTTATTCTATCAGTTGGATTTCAACCAAATTTCGTATGTGCTATGTGTACCATAACAGATATGACTATAAGTATTTTTAAGAGCAATCAGGGCTGCCAACTGTTAATAAATGCTGTCTATATTCTTTTTACCCTAATACCAATATATCAGAAAGTATGCAAGCCAACAGCTCTATACTTTCCACACGTATAGCACCTGACATTCTAGATTAATTTGGAGTAATTAATTCAAGGCGGTGCTGCCAACATGATTCTATGCCTGCTGATATGTCCAATTTTAAAATACATGTAACTTCTATACTAAAAAATGGATTTCATGCAAAATTGGCACAACAAGATATCATAACAATTCAGATTATTTCTGACCAACACATGCATGGTATTGTTGGCAACATGCTTTTACGCGTGCTGATAGATCCAGTGTCTAACTGCATGTAACGTCCATTGGACTTCAACCAAATTTTGTATTCTGTACCTTAAGAGGTGGAACTAAGAATATATTCAGTCACCAGGGCTGCCAACTGTAGTGCTCTATTAGGCTTCATTACCAGGTATATTTTGAACTAATTCGATATTTCGATATTACCAACTTAATTTCGTCATTATTCTAGATAGGTTCATATACTGTAGAATAATCATTGGCATGAAAAGTAGGCTGTATAGTTCTTCACGGAACTTCTTGTTCCAACATGATTTTACGCGCGCTGAAAGATCCAATGTCTAACTGCATGAAACGTCCATACTATCCATTGGAATTCAACCAAATTTTGTAAGTGTATTCTGTACCTTAAGAGATGGAACTAAGAATATATTCTGTCACCAGGGCAGCCACTGTAGTGCTTTATTACGCTAGACTATTTCGGGTATATTTTGAACTAATTTAAATTTTAGTATTACCAACTTGATTTCGTCATTATCCTAGATAGCTCTATTTAGATAAGTCATTGGCATGAATCTTAAATTTTAAGAAAAGTAGGCTCTTTTTAATCGTCACGGAACTACTGGTTTAAATACCAATTGGCGTTCATTGAGACTAAAACATATGGAAAATATGTTTTCTTTGAAGGTTGAAGATTGGTGACGAGCCTTTCAATCCTCTCTTCATAGAATGTTGCCGTCAGTGAGTTGACATGAGTTTTAACATTGTTTTGAAGCTCCCCATTAATCTTGAACTTCTGATCTCTAGCCAATTGGGTTACAGCAGCACCGTGAAGGTGGGTATTTTTAGCCTATTTTCATTTTATAAAAAAAAAAAAAAAAAACTTATGAGATCACCTTTTGTCCGTGTGTCTGTGTGTGCGTGCGTGTGCGTGCGTGCGTGTGTGTGTGTGTGTGTGTGTGTGTGTGTCCCCTAATAACTTCTAAACGGCTGGAGCGATTTCAAAGAAACTCAGTATGATCATAGCACCAATCTGGCCGACCCCGACCGTGCCCTTCAAATTTTATTGTGTCCACCAATCCAACATGACGGCTGTGAGAAATATTTCACCAGCATTCAGTATCTCCGAAACTATTACCGATATCACCCTGAAATCTTGTACGGTGAGAAAAGGCACTGCTATAAGTTTATATATGTAACTTTCAAACACCTGTAAAGTACAAAACGAACATGGCGGCCAAGCGAAGTTGAAACATTTTAATTGACTTTTCTAGTGATTTAACTCTCTGTGCGCAGGGAAATATGATACAGTAAATGATTATAGATATTGTAATGCACTGGCATTTAATTTAGTTCAATTGTTTACATAATATCAAGATGGCGGCTGTGCGAAATTTAAAAATTAAGTTTTTATTTCTTGGGTCGTAACCATGCAATCGAAGTGAAAGTTTGAATAATGATACTACGCAATAATTTTCCTTTAATGGTACATAACTCTATGGCCTATACATATAACAATCCAACATGGCGAGCATCCGAAATATTTAGACGGTTCTCAATATCTACGAATCTTTTACAGCAATCAAACTGATATTTTTTATGTTTATAGAGGCTATGAACATAAGTTCACATATAGGACTTTCAGTAACCTGGTGAGCACAAACCAACATGGCGGCGACTCGAAGTATAAATATTTAAATGGACGTTTCTCGCGATTTACCCATACGAGTGCAGTGAAACTTTGCACGTTAAATGCTTATACAAATGTTAATCCATTGGCATCTAATTTATTTCAATTGTTTTCATAACCACAATAAGGCAGCTGTGCGAAATTTTAAAATCTCGATTTTACTTCTTGTGTTCTAATCATGCGATTGAAGTTTGAAATCCACACTGTAATGTTTTCTATAGCCCTCACTGTTGCGTGACAAATATACCGTTTTCCACTATGATATGTTGTTTTAATGGGCGCCAAGACCTCAACGCTATGTTGAAATCTAAATTTGTATTTAACAACAACTAGCTCTGGTAGAACACCTTCAAGAATCTTTACTCTCAGATCGTGGTATGATTGGATCATTAACCCAACAAACAATTGTATCAGGAGAAGGAATTGGTCTATATCTAATGCTACCTACTGAAAACAAAGATTGCATGGTTAAAAGAAATGAATTTATTGTATAAAAAACAAGTATAGCAAAATTAATAATAATAATAATAATAATAATAATAATAAGTTTGAATTTAAATTGGAGCGTTGAGATTTAAATATTACCGCTAGAAAATTACGTGAAAACGGAGTCGGATAAATTACTGATTTTACTCTTATTCCCAAGCTATGAATTTACTGAATTACTGAATATGAAACAAAGAAAGACGAGAGATTGCGTAGCTATGTGTCATTCGCGCTTACCACTGGAAATCGCCGTAGCATTTCCCTCGTACTGGATGTTGAAGTGAGCTTCCCATAGCCTCTTGGACTTCGTCATCTTCTTCGTTGTTGATGATATATTTGTAGATATGAAGATTTATGGTCCGTACATCGGAACCAACACGTACAACCACCACGGTTAAGTTTCACAAAGATAGTCGCTAACTCCACTGAACATCGGAGCCACTCCCTCGTGCAACCATACTGGTTAAATTTTATAACGATAGTCCTCCACTCCACGGAACATCGGAGCGACTCACGCGTGCAACCATACTCGGCAAGTTCTACACAGATTGTCCCCGCTCCACGGCACGCCAAACGATATATGCACTAGACGGCCTCCCACTCCAGTGCCGACTTCCAGCGTACGTGGTCTCCACTGATTGGCTGACCCCTCACGCGCTACTCCCCTCTTCTAGCTCATTACACTCGGCGGGAGGGTGAAGTCGTTTGCCGTTCCATACATCCGCCTTTTCTTGACGATGCGACCCAGGATTGCGTCATGCTTCCCGACAAGATTAATCCTGTAGCTGAATTTCCAGTGACTCATCTCTCTCAACAAACTCTAACTGACGAAACTCCGTAAAATTCCGTAATCACATAATTTTCTATGATATTGTCGTTCGTAATAATTTGCTTGATAGTGTTTTCTAAGACATAGAAAACCTATCTGTATGCTTATAATTTTATAAAATGCTCCGAAAAATACCTTAAGAATAATTATAATAAATTAATAATATTAATAAATTAACATGAAAAATTCTCTTGGCTGAACAATTTGCCGCGTAAATAAATATAGAATGGCTTCCTACTGACTTATGCCAGTGGCATGAAACCCCTCGAAAAACACGTTACATATTCGCCTCGGATCATCGGATGATTTACCGTGACGACGGTCCATCATGTGATTATCCCAGACACGTTAACAAAATCCCATCCAAAATACATATTACATAAATGAAATCACCCTAAATTACAGATATATACACTCATAATTTTTCTTTACGCACTTTGCGTCAAAGTTTGTCGTCATAATGGATTGCACTTTGCAACCAGTCCAATGTTTTTCATATAGAATAGTGTTCCACGGATATTTCCGCCTCTCAAATTTCTCTATGTTGGAAAAATAGACATAATTACTGTGTGAGCACTATGTATATGAGATGTCACATCACACGCATCATGGTGTTCTGATATATGTATCTCTCCCTAGAACTCCCTAATTTCACTGGAGGTTCCTTCCTTATTGTGAAATTTAATCCCACTTATCACTGAGCACACGATCACACTATTGGGGCAGCGCCTCGTGACCATAATACATAATCTCTCTTTAAAGTAGATTAAATTAATATTGACTTCTGAAAAAAAAAAACAGTAAATGCGCATTACATATAACACCAAATATTTCTGTGCCGTAATCGCCCTGTCTTGTTAAGTGCCCGTAGACCATATTCTACTTAATACTAGTTCTCAACACAGACCAGTTCTCCTCACACAAATAATACCTTTGTACAAATTACCTTAAATTACACACTTACAAATCTTACATGGCGAGGCCGTAAACAGAAATCACGTGTGCTGATATGTATGAGTTTCATGAAGGACTGTCTCGCCTTCTGATGGCCCATCTTTTGTCTCGTGGACGCCTTAAGCAAAAATACCCTGTTCAAGCGCTCACCCATCTCTAGGAGACAAATGGGAATTCACCAGCGCTACCAAATTCTGGCCTTGGTGTATCGAGACATTTTAGTGCTCAAGAGCATCCGACAATCCCGTCATATTTCCCTGTACCTTAAAAACTCTCATTTACTTACATACTACCCCCCTGTGTGACTTCTGATACGCCTGCCTTGAAGACCAGATCCTCCACGCACCAAATACCACACTTACTCATTTGATAGGCTGGCTCGCCAGCTTAACACACTCACTTTATGACACATATTTTCGTAGACTATGTATATTATACGTTCCGTATAATCTGTTTCCCTTACTATCCTCCAGCACATATGCTGTTTTGCCAATACGTTTGGAAACTATAAATGTTTCCGTGTCACCTGCTTCCAACCTTGTCAGTGGCTCCCTTAAATGAACGTCATCACGTTACTCTACCTACCTATTTCTCAGTGTATGTAACGATGCCCTGTTGCTACTGTCCACACATGCTAACCCTACTTTCCTCTGGTGTCACACCACTACTCGACACTCTATGACCTAAAAATGTCACTTCTGACTGACAGAATGACGACTTAGACAGCTTCAAAGTGAACCCTGCCTGATCTAACTTCTGAAAAACTATATTTAAATGACGTAGATGCTCCTCAAGACTGCGTGAACTAATTACCATATCATCAATGTAAATGGTTACAAACTCTCCTGTGTCACCCCCTAATGCGATGTTTAAAGCCCTAATTAAAGCTGCCGAACTACTCTTTAACCCATAAGGTGTTCTACAAAATTGATAAAGATTATATTTATGACTAAAAGCTATAAATGGTCTATCTTCGTACATAAGTGGCACTTGCCAAAAACTGGAACTCAAATCTACACAAGTGAAATACTTCTTCCCCTCAAATGTTTGCATTAATTCCTCTATTGACATAGATTTCAGCTGATCTGAACTAATTCTACTGTTAACCAAACGAGCGTCTAAACAAATACGAACTGTGCCGTCGGTCTTGGGTACCGTGATCAAAGAATTAACATATGGACTGTTAGAGTGCTCAATAATCCCATCTTCAAGCATCTGATTAATTTGTGCCCCAACTGCACTCTGATAAGCGAAAGGTACAGGATATCTATGTCCTGTGAATACTGACCTATCACTAACGTTCAATGAATGTGTATAGCAATTGGCCATACCAATGCGATCCTCAAAAACTCTCCTATTACACAATAACACATCATAGAGCCGAACACATTGTTCCACCTCTATATTTCCCTGAAATGCAGCATCACGTAACGAGTCCTCTAGACTTCCGTTCGTAATCACACTGCCCACTAAACATGGAGAACCCCGCTCTACGGCTGGCGATATCTCATTTAAAGTACAAATCACACCTACAATACTACTTCTCTGAATTTGGTCATTGAACGCTACTTCTACTTCAGAATCTCCCCATTTAAATTTCAGACTCCCTACATCATAACATAAGTTACCAGACACTCTACTTAGCCACTCTGAACCCAAGATAACACTGAATACTAAATTTGGAATTACAAAGCAAATCTGCTTCTCTACATGATTATTAATTTTAATGTCTACTAAAACTTGCTTAGAAATTACTTTAGACCTCTTCCCAACAGCTGTGATAACAAAAGTGCTTTTAATTGGCATCTCCTCAAAATTTACTCCAGTTCCTTTCATTTTATCATAAAATGCACTACTTATGCAACTCTTCATACAACCACTATCAATTAAAACATCTGTGTACGCCTCGGACACGTTAAATTTAACTATGGGGCTCTTACTAGCCACTTCCTGAATAATGCCTTCATCATTTAGTTCACGTAATAATTAATTCATTTCTTACATTTAGGTCATAGGGTTCCTGTATAAGTGTATGGACGGGGCATGTTACAGACTGAGATTCTGACCTTACATCGCAGCCTGGTTCGTGTTTAAAGCATTGCTACCGCTTGGTGTAGTACTACTGACTACTGCACTGGTCTGGTTGTTCTGGGTTGTATTAACGGTATCTCTCTGTCCGTTATTGCCATTGGGCTGATTCCCTCCTTGACCCCTGTTCTGGTTATAATTATTATTATTGTTATACCGCCCTTGGTTACCCCTATAATCGTTATTTCGGCCTTGATTTCCCCTGAAATCATTATTTCTACCTTGGTAGTTCGTACCATACCCATTTCCTCTGTACTGGTTTTGCTGATTATTATTATTACTATTTTTTGTTCCCCCTATTTTGAACGCTGGCCCCTTCGCCACTGTTCCCTTGAACTTCCTGGTTCCTATTCTCATTAGGCCTGTTATTATTGTTACCCTGGTTCCTACCGAAATTCTCCTCGTAACCGCCTCTTCCCAGAGCATCGAATGCACTCAATAAATTCTCCACTTGTGAGATAGATTTAACATTTTGGATACAGGCAGCTTCTTTGATTCTGTATGGAAAATGTCTTAGTAATAGCCTGACTGCATCACTCTCCTCCTTCAAACCATCCAGATATTTGCACGTTAAGACCTGTCCTAAAAAGTACTCGGTCATAGTGTAGTTGCCTCTCGGGTTATATTTCCCACACACAATTCCCTCACGATGCTGAGACTGAATGACCTCATTCCAAAATTTCTCACAAACTTTAACTTTGAAATCTGTAATATTCTCATAATTGTCTCTGTAGACAGCAAACCAGTTTCTTGTCTCCCCTACAAACGCTTGCTCTAAAATTTCAACTACCTGGCACCACTCAACACTACCATCTTCCAGCCTCTCCCCGAATTTATTTTCTATAGTATTCATGAACTCCATTGGACAACCCTGCCGATTACTAAATTTGCCTAGTTCTATTTCCCTGTGTGTGCTATTCACATAAACTGGCCTACTCTGGCTATTTTCCTGCCTAATTCTAGCTTTCAACTTCTGTTCTAATTCAGCAATTTTCTCCTCAGCTTTTCTTTCGATATTAGTTACAGTTAACCTAATGCTCCCTTCCAATTCTTCAACTTTACCACTTAACTGAGCTTGTTTCTCACTAATCTCATTAATGCTTTCCTTATTCCTCTCCCTTAAAGTATTAACTTCAGTGATTATTTCTGCATGTACTTTATCAATTCTTCCCCCCAGCTGTTCTTTAACCTCTTTTGTTGCTACCCGAATCTTATCAATTTCTCCCCCCAATTGCTTTTTGACCTGCTGTGTTTCAAGTTGCACTAGTTCTTTTAAATTTTCAGCCTGTGTACTGATTCTACTTTCTAACTTCTCCTGTACTTTTCCTAATTTTCTGTCTACATCTGCAATAATCTCTTTAGCCTTCCCTTCCATCACCCCTCTGATCTCACCTCTAATCAGCTCAAATTTATCACTAATTTCCCTACTGTTTTGTTCAAGTTTAGTATTTAAACTATCGCTCAATTCCCTATTACTCTCTTTATTTTTCCTACTATTTTGTTCAAGTTTAGCGTTTAAAGCTTCAGTACTCTCTTTATTTTCCCTACTATTTTGTTCAAGTCTAGTGTTTAAAGCTTCAGTACTCTCTTTATTTTCCCTACTATTTTGTTCAAGTCTAGTGTTTAAAGCTTCAGTACTCTCTTTATTTTCCCTACTGTTTTGTTCAAGTTTAGCGTTTAAAGCTTCAGTACTCTCTTTATTTTCCCTACTATTTTGTTCAAGTCTAGAGTTTAAAGCATCAGTACTAATTTTGTTTTGTTGCATAAATTGGAGAAGCAAACTCTCTAACCCTGCTTGAATGTTTTGATTACCCCCCTCAGTATCGGGATTTACCTCCGACATCCCTGTACTGCTTTCATTTCCAAGACTAGCCATACTGCTCGTATCTTCACTATCCAACTGGTGACCACTACGCAACTTCATCTCTTCCTCAACACTACCCATGCTGATACACACCGATAAATGAAAAACCCCCAAAATACAGGCACAGAAATATATACCCTTCTCCTTCCACAAACGTTATTAGGTTTTCATCTTCACGTTGGGCGCCAAATGTAATGTTTTATATAGCCCTCACTGTTGCGTGACAAATATACCGTTTTTTACTAAGATATGTTGTTTTAATAGGCGCCAAGACCTCAACGCTATGTTGAAATCTAAATTTGTATTTAACAACAACTAGCTCTGGTAGAACACCTTCAAGAATCTTTACTCTCAGATCGTGGTATGATTGGATCATTAACCCAACAAACAATTGTATCAGGAGAAGGAATTGGTCTATATCTAATGCTACCTACTGAAAACAAAGATGGCATGGTTAAAAGAAATGAATTTATTGTATAAACAAGATGTTCAGTAAAGAACATATAGCCTACTTTCTCCTAAATGCATGGGTATTGTTATAACTCTTTGTCCTTTTCAAGGAGTATGATTGAATGTTGGTTGTAGTAGCTTGTTGAAATACAACGTGCTATAGGGATATTAAACATGAATATGAGGTGCCCTTTGCTAGTGCTACCTCTGTACCAAATTTCGTTCAATTCGGTTTCACCGTGTTTGAATTGATAGGGGGAATCGATTTGCACACATACTTGGCCACCATCTGCAAACTATTGGGCTGATGTTCTTGCAGTTTGGTCTGAATATGTTTCCCACATAAAGATATGGTGTTGCAAAATTTGGTAGAGACTAGATTATTAGGTTGGTCGTAATTACATTTTAGCTTTTAACATTTGGGTGGCCGCGATTACGTTTCCGTCAAGATAGCGCTGATATAAAACATGACACTGAGGTGCCCTTTGCTAGTGCTACCTCTGTACCAAATTTCGTTCCATTCGGTTTCACCGTGTTCGAATTGATAAGGGGAATCGATTTTCACACAAAGATGGCCGCCATCCGCAAAATATTAGGCTGATGACCTATTAGTTTGGTCAAAGGATGCTCCCCCAATAAATGTATGTAGTTGCAAAATTTGGTAGAGATCGGATGATTAGGTTAATCGTAATTTGATTTAAGCTTTGAACATTCGTGTGGCCGCCATTACGTTTCAGTCAATATGGCGGCGATATAAAACAAGACACTGAGGTGCCCTTTGCTAGTGCTTCCTCTGTACCAAATTTCGTTCCATTCGGTTCCACCGTGTTCGAATTAATAGGGGGAATCAATTTTGACATAAAGAGGGCCGCCATCCGCAAACTATTAGGCGAATGACCTATTAGATTGTTCAAAGGATGCTCCCTCCATTAAGGTATGTAGTTGCAAGAATTTGGTAGAGATCGGATGATTAGGTTAATCGTAATTTGATTTAAGCTTTGAACATTCGTGTGGCCGCCATTACGTTTCAGTCAATATGGCGGCGATATAAAACAAGACACTGAGGTGCCCTTTGCTAGTGCTACCTCTGTACCAAATTTCGTTCCATTCGGTTCTACCGTGTTCGAATTAATAGGGGGAATCAATTTTGACATAAAGATGGCCGCCATCCGCAAACTATTAGGCTAATAACCTATTAGATTGTTCAAAGGATGCTCCCTTCATAAAGGTATGTTGTTGCAAAGTTTAGTAGAGATCGGATGGTTATGTCAGTCATAATTTAACTTGAGCTTTGAACATTTGTGTGGCCGCCATTACGTTTCTGTCAATATGGCGGCGATATAAAACATGACACTGAGATGCCCTTGGCTAGTGCTACCTCGGTACCAAATTTCGTTCTATACGGATTCACCGTGTTTGAATTAATAGGGGGAATTGATTTTCACACAAAGATGGCCGCCATCCGCAAACTATTAGGCTAATGACCTAGTTATTTGGTCAAAGGAGGCTTCCTCTATAAAGGTATGTTGTTGCAAAATTTGGTAGAGATCGGATGATTAGGTTAATCGTAATTTGATTTAAGCTTTGAACATTTGTGTGGCCGCCATTACGTTTCCGTCAAGATGGCGGCGATATAAAACATGACACTGAGGTGCCTTTTGTTAGTACTACCTCTGTACCAAATTTCGGTCCATTCGGTTGCACCGTGTTCGAATTAATAGGGGGAATCGATTTTCACACAAAGATGGCCGTCGTCGGCAATCTCATATGCTGATGACTTATTAGTCTGGTCAAAGGATGCTCTCCCCATAAAGGTATGTTGTTGCAAAATTTGGTAGAGATCGGATGATTAGGTTAGTCGTAATTTGATTTAAGCTTTGAACATTTGTGTGGCCGCCATTACGTTTCCGTCAAGATGGCGGCGATATAAAACATGACACTGAGGTGTCCTTTGCTAGTGCTACCTTTGTACCAAATTTCGTTCAATTCGCATTCACCGTGTTCGAATTGATAGGGGGGGGGGGGGGGGGACAGACATTCAGAGTACACACACTCACACACACACACACAGACACACAGACACACACTCACACAGACTCACACACACACATACACACACACAGACAGACACACTTTTTTCGCCCTGTGTTGATCTCATAATTCTACTTTCATTTTTTGCAAAAATCGATAGTAGGCTAAAAACAAGTATAGCAAAATTAATAATAATAATAATAATAATAATAAGTTTGAATTTAAATTGGAGCGTTGCGATTTAAATATTACCGCTAGAAAATTACGTGAAAACGGAGTCGGATAAATTACTGATTTTACTCATTCCCAAGCTATGAATTTACTGTATTACTGAATATGAAACAAAGAAAGACGAGAGATTGCGTAGCTATGTGTCATTCGCCCATACCACTGGAAATCGCCGTAGCATTTCCCTCGTACTGGATGTTGAAGTGAGCTTCCCATAGCCTCCTGGACTTCGTCATCTTCTTCGTTGTCGATGATATATTTGTAGATATGAAGATTTATGGTCCGTACATCGGAATCAACACGTACAACCACCACGGTTAAGTTTCACAAAGATAGTCGCTAACTCCACTGAACATCGGAGCCACTCCCTCGTGCAACCATACTGGTTAAATTTTATAACGATAGTCCTCCACTCCACGGAACATCGGAGCGACTCACGCGTGCAACCATACTCGGCAAGTTCTACACAGATCGTCCCCGCTCCACGGCACGCCAAACGATATATGCACTAGACGGCCTCCCACTCCAGTGCCGACTTCCAGCTTACGTGGTCTCCACTGATTGGCTGACCCCCACGCGCTATTCCCCTCTTCTGGCTCATTACACTCGGCGGGAGGGTGAAGTCGTTTGCCGTTCCATACATCCGCCTTTTCTTGACGATGCGACCCAGGATTGCGTCATGCTTCCCGACAAGATTAAGCCTATAGCTGAATTTCCAGTGACTCATCTCTCTCAACAAACTCTAACTGACGAAACTCCGTAAAATTCCGTAATCACATAATTTACTATGATATTGTCGTTCGTAATAATTTGCTTGATAGTGTTTTCTAAGACATAGAAAACCTATCTGTATGCTTATAATTTTATAAAATGCTCCGAAAAATACCTTAATAATAATTATAATAAATTAATAATAATAATAAATTAACATGAAAAATTCTCTTGGCTGAACAATTTGCCACGTAAATAAATATAGAATGGCTTCCTACTGACTTATGCCAGTGGCATGAAAACCCCTCGAAAAACACGTTACAACACGTACACAATACTTGTCATGTAATAGATATAAATAAAAATAATCCAACCTGACGACCATCTGAAATATTTAGACGGTTCTCTATATCTCCGAATCTATCACAACCTTCAAACTGAAATGTTGTATGTTGATAGAACAATTAAAATGAGTACGACAGATGAAAATAGGGTTTATAGTTCTTCACAGAACTACTTGTTTCATGTAACAAAGAACTCATTCTTGGACGAATATTAGCTGCGCTATTCTCTTGTGGGTTGTGTCGACTCCAAAGCGTACAAATCACTTCAATTTTTCAAACAGGCAATAAAAGTCATTCATTCATTTCATTTCCGTGTCGGGTCAGCATTTCAAAAAATTTGCAGCTGCGATGGCCTTGTTGCTTCCTCTAAAATCATCTTCTATTGTGCAAGGGTTGTCCAGCAGGGAGCAGGTAATTAGGTGGCTTGGGTCTTGTTCATATCCACATTCACAAGAAGGATCCCCCATTTTTGCAGGTTGGTCTTGCATCGAGGGACACCCACTCTTAAGCGGTTGAGGGACCCACACAGGATAAGGTAGGTCGGCGCGCCAGGAGCCAGTTCTTCCTTTGGTGACATGTCGGTGGGTAGTGAACTCCTCCATCTGTTAAGACGAGTTGTTTCTGGTGTTCTCTCCAGCGGCAGAGTCATAGCAAGAAAACTCTTGCGGGATCTAAGGCGAGACCTTGCTGCCTGGAGACCATATAATGGATGTCGATGGTCATTCTCCTGCTAATGCCTTTTATTCACAAACGGTCTCCATCCAAATGAATAAAAGGCATTAGTTCCACCGCAAAACAATTAGGTTATTTGACCCTGGTGAGGCCAATATTGGAATAGGGCTCATCAATGAGCTGGAAATGGTACAAATTAAGGCTGCTAGGTTTGTGCTCAACAGTTTTAATTGACTGGGCGATTGTTAAAAAGGATCTGAGTCACCAAATTGGTCGTTTTGAGTTAGTGGCAGTTTTGAATTGGCTGAGGGTAGATACACATTTCAGTGTCAAAAGGTCCTAATGTCGGCCTTCTATCATGGAGTACCACACCATATGTTTTTAGATTTGATTGTAAGGAGGGACCTCAGTCCGACCGGGTGAAACTTTATAGGGTGTTTTGGTACCAACGCTAGCTGGCCTTGTAGTAGTACCTGCTGACAACGTTAAAAACGCTAGCAGTCATCGCGTACGACGATGAAGTTGAGTTGTACTTCTATAGATGGCAGAAAAATCGGAAAATTGGTGAGTATTCTTGTTAATGTTGTATATTTAATTAATATTTGAATATATATCAATAGAAAATACATATTGCAGTGCTTAGAAAGGAATACAATCGGTTTCGAACAATATTATACGAAGAAATTGAATTATATTGAATCCCACATCGATTTTAGTCGATACACTGCGCTCGAAAACGATATCAGATACTATCGATATAATTCAAAGTAAGAGCTGGTGGCTGGTTGTTCCAACGCTTCCCGTAATTCAAACGTGATATTTCTTAATTCGATTGATAGGAAGTACAGCACGGACAATTAAATAATACTGGTGTGTGATAAGTGCAGCTATAATTTTGTCTTACAATTCATTTTTAATATTGTAGTATAGTAGCCTACTCTTTCTATTTGTACATATCTGTGGGGTAGGCCTATGTCATGCTATGTGCTTTGTGGAAACATCCACAACTATTCTGATTGAGCCTATGCTTTCTTTTCTACCTGATATCACAGGGGGAAGAAATCGCCTATTATTAGACCAATTACTAAAATATGAAAGAAAGAAAGGAATATAAAGTAGAGGTGGGGGGATAGAGTAGGGGAAAGGGAGGGGTAGGCAAGGGCCGGGAGGGGAGAGGAGCGAGTAGGCCAGGTCGGGGACGGATCGCGCTCGAGAGTGCATCGTCACGCCATCTCATATTGTCAGTTGGAACTATTTGCGTCGAGCAATAAGTTGGGGTCAAAATTTTGCATTAAGTTGCAGCTCTACCCATATATCCTCCTTGCCTCAGTCATTGACGCACGTCTGTTTTAATGTTGTTCTTTAGTGTCGCACAGTACAGTGTTTTATTTTGTGAAAGTTACAATATATTTTGTTCGGCAATACAATAAAAGGCAGTGATTTATTGTGGGACAGATGTAAGAAATTATGACTTAATTGTTAAAAGGTACCCAAACATCATATTGTAAATGAAATCTCCTGGAAAAGCATTGCAACGGCCATGGAGCAGTATGCATTGTATGAATCCCAGTTAACTATATCCTCAAAAAATCTCTACTTATTAGGTATTATATTAAATTATACGCCATCAGTACTTACACAAATATCTCTATTATATAATGTACATGTTTCGACCTGACATTGAGGTCTTCTTCAGCTCAATTAAGAATAAACTAAAATACTTAAGTCTAATGTATTTTGATGTGAAAAATTTTCAAAATTTAATGTAAAGCCCATTATATTATATCTAGTTTCATTTAATATTACATTGTTCGGATATCCATTTTTAGCCTATTTTCATTTTATGAAAAAAAAATAGGCTTATGAGATCACCTTTTGTCCGTGTGTCTGTTTGCGTGTGCGTGTGATTCGTGTGGGTGTCCCCACCTAATGCATTCTAAACGGCTGGAGCGATCTCAAAGAAACTTGGTAAGGTCATAGCACCATTTTGGCCGACCCCGACCGTGCCTTTAAAATATTATTACGTCTCACCAATCCAACATGGCGACTGTGCGAAATATTTCACAAGCATTAAATATCTCCGAAACTATTACCGATATCACCCTGAAATTTTGTACGGTGATCAAGGGAACTAGTAGAAGTTCACCTATCAGACTAACGTAAACCTGGTAACTACAAAACCAACATGGCGGCCATGCGAAGTTGTGACTTTAAAATAGACGTTTCTCGCGATGTAACCAACCAAACGCAATGAAACTAGGTACAGTAATGCACCGACATCTAATTTCGTTCAATTGTTAACATAACCTCAAGATGGCAGCTGTGCGAAATATTTTACCGGCATTCTATACCTCCGAAACTATTAGAGATATCACCCTGAAAATTTGTACGGAGACAAAAGGCACAACTAGAAGTTCCTCTGTGAGACTTTCAAAAACCTGTTAACTGCAAAACGAACATGGCGGCCAAGTGAATTTGAAAGTTTTAAATAGACTTTTCTCGCGATGTAATTATCTAAGCGCAATGAAACTTGGTACAGCAAATGTTTATACACATTGCAATGCACTGCCATCAAATTTAGTTCAATTGTTTACATAACCTCAAGATGGCGGGTGTGCGAAATTAAAAATTATTTTTTTGTTTCTTGTGTCGTAATCATGCGATCGAAGTGAAAGTTTGAATAATGAAGTTACGCAATAATATTTCTTTATGGTACACAACTATATGGCCTGTACTTATAACAATCCAAAATGGCGACCATCCGAAATATTTAGACGGTTCTCTGTATCTACGAATCATTTACAGCAATCAAACTGATTTTTTAAATGTTCATTGAGTCTATGAACATAAGTTCATCTATAGGACCTTCAATAACTTGGTGAGCACAAATCCAACATGGCGGCGACGCGAAGTATAAATATTTGAGTGGTCGTTTCTCGTGATTTAACCATACGAGTGCAGTGGAACTTTGTACAGTAAATGCTTATACAAATGTAAATCCACTGGCATCTAGTTTATTTCAATGGTTTCATAACCACAAGATGGCACCTGTGCGAAATTTTAAAATCTCGTTTTTACTTCATGTGTCCTAATCATGCGATTGACGTTTGAATACCACAGGTACACAATAATCTTCATGTAATAGTACATAAATACAAATTCAACATGGCGACCATTGAAATATTTAGACGGTTCTCAATATCTAGGAATCCATTACAGCAATCAAACTGAAATTTTGTATGTTGATAGAGGCAATTGACATGAGTAGGATATATGAAAATAGGCTGTATATTTCTTCACGGAACTATTTGTTATTATTTTGTTTCATTCTTTTAATTACAATTGATCTCCAAAACATTTTTCACTTAAAACTACATTAGACAGGACAGTTTTTGGTGTTTTTCTCAAAACTGTCCATAAGTGACCTAAGTTCCCTTTAACAAACATCCATTCAATTCTAGAAGTAATTATTTGAATGTTAGAAAAGCTCGGGTGGGAATCTCTGGAAGACAGAAGGACGAAATCCAGACTGTATGCTATGTTTATACTTACACTTATCCGCCAGCGTGGGGAGAACTATGCAAACGTCCAGGAAACCCCACCTACCTGAGCAGGGCAGATCATCTACATAAAGTTAAGGGCCGACCACAGCGTACAAATTATGGGAAATATTCTTTCATTAATAGTGGTATTGATAATTGGAACTCATTACGTGCCACAGTCTAAGATCCTTTCCCCAAACAAATTGATGTGTTTACGAGAAAAATGAAATTTTGCGTAGATAATCCGATGTAATTACTATAGATTCCAAACCGCGACTTGTGTACATTAAGTGTACACTAGCGTATTGTTGGTAATTTTCTGTGAGTGTACAATTTGCCTCCAGGAAATTCTCCCTTTTTTTCAAATAAAATGAATGAATAAATCTAATTACACTACCCAAATTGCAGATGACGGGAGAAACAATCGTAGCAGTGTTTCCGTGTCCGTAATTCAGCACAAAATGGCGTAAAGACGTTGGAAGTGGAACTGATTATAGTGGGGGAGATTCACAGTCACCCTCCAGGATGGCTGAGGTGGGAATTGAACCCCCGCCCTTGATCTTAGGCTTTCCTCAAGAGACTGACTGTACCAAATTCCAGCCCTCAGACCAGAATTACATTTCTTGGCAGAGCTGGAAACCGAACTCGGACCTCACGGGTGACAGCCAAGAATTATAGTCACTGCGCCACGAGGCGGATTGACCCTTAAGAATTCAACGTTATAAATAGAAATGTCGACTGAATTTCACTTAACTCAACTTACTGAAAAATAAAATATTAACTACAAGAACTAGATTTCTTTAAAATTCGCGAAAATTGTCAGAAGTGATCTCAATATTCACGAGTCTACTCGATTAAATTGAGGTATTATCTAAAATATGTGAAACAGTCCCTTAAAATTTCAATACCGATTAATAATTCGCGAACTTCGTTAAAATCCACAAAAAGAAACTTCCTAGACATGTGGAAGGACAGTTTCAGGAGGAATGTTACTTAGTGGAAGAGGTGAAGTTTGCTCCATGTAAAAAGATTCTTTGCATCACATTTTCGAGATATGGTATCCCCTCTCGCCAAACCTCGCCGTCTCCAGCCCTTTGAAAGTATCTTGGTAACTGAGGGATTCTTGCAAGAGGCTGACAAAATTAACAAGTAGTTCCGTGAAGAACTATACAGCCTATTTTCATATATCCTACTTATGTTAATTGCCTCTATCTACATACAAAATTTCAGTTTGATTGATGTAATAGATTCGTAGATATTGAGAACCGACTAAATATTTCGGATGGTCGCCATGTTGGATTTTATATATTGAACCCTTGCAAAGAAGCATATGAGACTCAGATTCGGGGCGTAACAGGTCATATTCGTAAGTTGCTGTCAGGGCGCTTCATTAACTTGCAGGGTAACATATGACAAAATAACATGCAGGAAAGAGTGAAGCCAGGGTTAAAACAACTGAATTTAATAACAAATCACCATATTTACACATAAACAATTAACAACAAAAACTCCCAACTGACTCCCGCTTAATAAAATGCCAAAAACTTAGGCGATATCTCTGGAGAGATTAATTACCTGGACCAAGTGTCCTTAAATAAAAGATGCAAAAGTGACCATATAAGTGCGTACGCCGTTCTACATGCATCACGATGTGTACTTTGAATGCGTGATTCGTTATCATCCAGAATGACCCTTCAAACAACGAATCCGCATTTCCTAGAGCTAGACCGACACAAGGGAACACAACTACAATACTTAAATTAAACCGACACTTCCGAAATCTACTATAAACAAACACAACATTTCCGTGTGAAATTGGACTTGAATTGCCGTAGCAACTTTTACTGCCTAAAATCTTAGGACTTCTCATACAAATCAACACAGGTACATTAACACGTGACCAATAGAAAAATACTCAAATGACCGCTGTCAAAATTTACAAATACTCTACCACTACACCACACGGGTGTGACAAACAAAATTACATGAAATCGAGTCATCAACAAAGCAATAGGCAAACAGCCAACATTTACGTTAATCACAAATTCTTATCCATACAAGGTACAACAATCCGTTACACACATGGCGAACTCCCCAATTAATTATGGCTTAAAAATTAGCCATCACAATGAACAGGTTTGCTGCATGAAAGCTTACAGGGTTCAGTCGGACAAATAGGACTGCCTATCAAAATAAGTCACAGGCAAAACGGGCGGTTTGTGGAACTCTGCATGTCTGTCAACCCACGTGTCAATAACCTCGACCTCCCAGAACATGGGGTCGAACCTCGAAGAAATGTGCCCCAAAGCACAATAATACGTGTGTGTCAGAAAAACATATGGACAAGAATCAGCAGTCTCCCAAGAGCACTCTGTCTTTCCATCTAAAATACAACGGCAGCAAAAATATATAAGGGCGGTAGGACAACTACCCCCTCCTCACGTAGAATCAACACACACAAGACACATCAACACACACTTAATCACACGTGTGGGTTGTGACAGACCCTGAAATAAAGACACAAATAATATCCACATGCTGGCGCCATCGTTCTATGCCGTGACTAGTCACCTGAAAAGGACTCAAGAAAATCTATCAAAATTAGAACGAAGGTGTTCTACAATTACTTTTAAGTGGGTGCACTCGGCTACCCTAACATGAATAATAACCTGTTCAGCAAAATGTTTTACAATCATTTCCTCCCATTCCTATTTCAAATATTAACGTTAATAAAGCACCATTTATCGAATGTAACGGGTTCCGCAATTGCAAGGATAAAAATCACGCACGCACGCCGCGTACATTACACATGACTCAAGAAAAAATCAAAATATCAACAAACACTTTGGCCACGCGCCAACGGACATTTAAACATATAGTGTCGGTACAAGAAAAACAGCTATAAAACAAGAAAGAAAAACATGACTATTTACAAAGTTCCCCGGCCAAATCTAACTACATAATTGAAATAATCCAATTTTAGTACATCACCGCTTCTGCATATAGGACTAAGGACATCCTCCTCAACCCATTGCCCTATGGACAATTTAGCACTCCATAGTAGTCGTCTGCGTTGATTTCTTGAAGCTCATCCCAACTTCAAACCACGTGCTGATCATCTTGGTCTCGACTCCTTGGCAGAAAAGTTCAATGTTAAATATTTGCCTATCTATAATCGCTTGCAGGCTACTCAGTTCACCCACAATTGTCCTACTGCGATTAATAGCGAAGACTGGCCCTAATTATATCGCACATACGCACTATAAAAACACACATACAATACACACAATTTATACATAAAATATACATCTCGAGTCCGCGCCACTGGCTCGTTAACAAGTTCAAAATCCTGGCTGCACTCGCAGTCGCTATCTCGTCCGGTATTTCCGTCCCGTCTTGTGGACTTCGGTTCTGGTAAGCGCTAATTAGGGTGATACGATACTTCCCCCTTAAAGTTGAACTCGTCGTCTTTAAAAGAATGTTACAGTTTATCACGCGCTGGCGTGAAATATTTAGATCACACAACTTAGTTGATTTTAGAACAAAATGTATAATAGCTTTTAAAATTCGATACTGCAAACGCTGCGACTTTAGCTTCCCAGAGCTCAGAAAATAAATTAGCTTCACTGATTTTAGAGCGTAAAAAATCACATTTTTGAACTGGCGTGGAGTATACCTCTGAAGGCTCCACACAATAAGACTTAGATAAATTCGAGCGTCAAAATCACACTTCAAACTGGCGTGGAGTATGCCTCTGAAGGCTCCACAAGAATAGTACTTAGATTGGCGTCAAAAATCACACTTCAAACTGGCGTGGAGTATGCCTCTGAAGGCTCCACAAGAATTGTACTTAGATTGGCGTCAGGCCAGACTATTTATGAGAAACTGACAAGGGCGGAGGAGTGGGGTGGAGTCGGATAAAAACTTCCAGAGTTTTTGTCTCACAAAGATGGGGCTAGTGTCATTCTTCTCCAAATAAATCCAACGTCTCAAATTACTCGAGCGGAGATTAATCCGTTCGGCGGTTCCTTAGATATACACTTCCGCGCGCTTTTTACTACTGACGCCGTCCACCTCGTGGTCACGGCTTGGTCTCTTGCGATTGGCTGATTCAATCGTATGTTCGTTGAGAGGACCTCGTGATTCTTCCTTTATGTCTCCAATTTTGGTACAGTAGTTGCACAATTTGGCCTTGAACTCGACTAATTCTGGCCGTCCCCCAGGAATAGCTACCAACTCAGCTTCTGTTGCAATCATTACGAAATGCTGGCCTCCCTAATATCCAAGTCGACTTCCATGTGCTGCCTGGGCCGTAGTAATAATAATAATAAATATGAATACTTATTTATCGAAGATCAATAAGGGTTCATTTATCCTCAGCAAGGTTTTGAAATTCGAAACAATTTATTGGTTTGGATTTCAAAAACAAAATCCACTGTAGTAACAACACATCTCTTTAAATCTCACTCAGCTGCTCGAGTGTATGCCCCTCTGACTCAATTAGTGTGCTCCCTTCTCGCTGGAATGTCATTCATATTTTCAGTAAGTCTCCCCCTTCTCCTCACGTAGTTGCCACTCCCGTCGTCTCAGCTGCTCGTTGTTTACAAACAAAGTGCATACTCACGCGCTCCCCGTGGATTTGAGTGTTTGCTTTCAAAAAAAAATATAAATTTTTGGCAATACAGATTCTGCACATATCATCTTTCCTAATCATCAAATGGTTCCCTTCTGTAGTACGGTTTCAAATTGGCGCTATTAAAAACAGATTTTGCACCAGTGCTCACTTCTTCTAATCTGTAGGCATTGTTACCCAGATTCTTAATTACCCGGAACGGGCCAATGAATTTCGGACAGAACTTGGCGAAGACTTTGTTCTTAATTCGACTAAGGACTTGTCTTGATGTCGTCTTCTGAATAGGACATAGCACGACCATCTTCGAAAATACATCGACACATACCAAGAGGTGTCGGCATCCACGCTTTCCTTTTACTAAAGGACCAAAGCAATCAATCGCGAGCATCTCGCATGGTTTCTGCGGTAATAGTGGTCTTGGAGGTTGTTTCAGAATAAAGTTGTTCGGCTTTGTGCGCTGACAAGCGTCACACGTTCTAATTACTTCAACAATGGTGAATCTCATCTTGGGCCAAGTATAGGTCTCCCCTATCGTAGCTTCAGTCTTATCCGTGCCGATATGTGCTAGGCTCTCGTGAACATGCCAAGTTAATCCCCTCTGTAGTGATGCTGGAACTAAGATCCGCAGTTTAGTATGATGCTCATCCACGTACTTATGTAACAAGTTATTCAAGTAGTGAAATCTCGCTTGTTTAGCACTGGCTTCCCGGTACTCCGGTGAATTTGGTTGTAACTCCTTCCTATAGAATTTTATCATCATCATCATCCATGGGTCAGCTTCTTGCTCCTTCCGAATATCCTTCAATCTTGCCAAAAACTCACGAGCCTTAGGTGTCAAGGTAATATTGTGAACTTCCGCTGTTACTTCGTTTCCGTCCTCAGGGTTTCTACTCAAGGCATCTGGTATGACGTTCAATTTCCCAGGACAATGCTCTATTGTGATGTCAAACTGCTGTATGTAGATGGACCAGCGCGTAACTCTCTCACTTGCTATTGTTGTCTTAAATAAAAATGTCAGTGCATGGTGGTCGGTTCTAACAATGATGGAATAACCATAGATCATCTTGCGCCACTGTTGGAGAGAATATAGAATTGCTAGTAGCTCAAGTTCCGTAACTGTGTAATTCCTCTCATGTTTCCGTAATTTACGACTCGTAAATGCCAAATAGGATTTCTTCTTGGGTTCTTCAGCGTCCTCTTGGTACAGCATAGCACCAATCCCAATTAACGAAGCATCTGCTTGAATGATAAATTGTTTCTCAAAATCCGGATATCCAAGTTTCACACAGTTTTCCAATAAATCCTTCGTTGCTTTAAAAGACCTGTCGCACTCCTCGTTCCACGACCATCGATTCGCTTTCTTCAACATCTCCTGCATAGGCGCTACTCTTTCTGTGTAACCAGGGCAATTTTCTTTGAAGAAACCTGTCACTCCCAAAAATGCTCTAACATGTTTGACTTTGGTAGGTGTGGGAAATTTCTTAATAGCATCAATCTTGGCTGGATTAGGCCGCACGCCCTCGACATCAATTATATGTCCCAGATATAAAATTTCGCTCTGGCAAAAATGTGACTTTTTTAAGGTTGATCTTGAAGTTCATGGTTCTCAGGTTGTCCAGCAGTTTATTTAAATTTACCAAGTGTTCTTCCATTGTCTCAGAAGCGATTAATATGTCATCAACATATCTCGTGGTGAAGTTCTTGACCTCCTCAGTCAGATTTCTATCGAGTGCTCTAATGAGTGCACATCCCGCAGTTTTCACGCCAAAGGGCATTCGACACCAGATATAACTTTGATTATCGAATAAAAATCCCGTCAACAGTTGGGATTTTTCTTCCAGTTCAAGATGGTGGAAACTATTCGTCAAATCAACACTTGAGTATATCTTCTTCCCGCGGAAGCCTTTCAAAACATCTTTGATCCTCGGTGCTTGGTCGTGCTCAACTAGCAGTTTGCTATTTAAAACTCGCGCGTCCAGGCATAGCCTAATTGATCCGTTTGGCTTGGTCACAGCCAATATTGCGTTCAGATAAGGAGTTGCAGCTTTCCTTATCATGCCAGAATCTAATAAGTTAGTAATAATGTCCTTCACCTGAGAAAAATGCTTCTCTGGGATCGGGTACAATTTACTTTTAAATGGGGTCCAATCTGTTACCTGCATCGCATATTGAAAATTTAAAACTTTCCCAGGTACGGTGTCAAAAGCTCCTTTATGTAATCTTAAAATTTCTTCCAATCTTCTTCTATCAGATTCCCCTACGATGGCTTCCTTAAGTCGCTCCTGAAGTAGAATTTCGAATTTGGTTCCGCCCATTTCTTCTTCCGCCAAATGCACCCAAAGTTCCTGCGAAATACCTCGGCTGTCAATTTCTAGCACTGCTGTCTGGTTAACTTGCTCTCCCCTCAAGATCTTATCTCCGGCCTCATTAGTGCATTCCTCAACAACCCAAGTATTGGCCTCTCTCTCCAGCGGATTCTCTTCCATATTTAAACCCACATGATCCAATCCTTCTACTTGTTTGAAGCTTACAGTGTTGTTATGTAAATCAATTACAGCATGAAAATCGCAGATGAAGTTGGCTCCTAAAATTATATTGTAGTTCATCTTTGGAATAACAATGAATGTTTGTGAAAAAGTATGGTTCAATATTTCCAGATCTAGAAATGCTTGCTGTTTACAATTCATAGTTTTGTCAGGAATGACACCTCTGACTTTCATTAGCGGTACCGGCATAATAGGAATAGTCTGTTTTCTTGCTATTTCTTTTATCAAAATTTCAGTGACTAAGCTCACCTGGCTACCTGTATCAATCAAACATCTCACCCTCATACCTCCAATATGCGCGTAAATAATTGGTAGCTGTCTGATAACATTTTCACGGTTCTTCACCACTTCCTCCAGGCAGTCGTCTGGGAATGCTACCCACTCTTCTATATTGGCCACTATCATCTCTTCTTGCTCCCTGGCGATCTCCGTTTTTAGCCTGTCTCCTTTCAGTTCATTTGGTTTTTTTTTTATCCCGGGCCCCATTAGATGTGTTTCGCCGGTTATCATTCTGTCGCTCCTGTTGCCTCAGTAAACTCTCTGCCCCTCTCCTTGATGGTTATCTGGGCTCTGTCTGTTCGCCATGGCACGCCCCCACTTCTCCTTCTCCGCTTCTTCATTACTTAATTGATCCAAGTATTTACGGGATTCAATATATCGTTCGTCCCAGTTATTCCTATAATCTCCTCTGTTTTCTTGGCGATAGTCCCTGCCGTTACTCCATCTACCATCTCCATTTCTTTGGTAAGGTCTACCTTGTCTCTGGTTTCCCCTCCAATTCGTGTATTCCCGCTGGTACGTCCACTGATTATTTTGATTTTGGTTATTCTGATGATATCTCCCGCGGTTATTCTGATAATTCTGATTGTTGTTATGGAACTGGTTTCGGCCGTCAAAATCTTGTCTTCTTGGCGTGAACTGTGTCCCTGTGGACTGTGTCTTACTTTGGTTCCCCTGGCCGTGGTTATTTTGGAGTCCCTGAACTACCTCTGCCGTGTTGACACATTCCAAATTCCTTCTTCCTGTCTGTGGGCTTACCATACTCGTCTCATCTAAGTGTCTGAGTAATTCTTCGGCTTGGACTGCGGTCTGAATATTTCCTGCGACTAATAATTGTTGGATATGCATTGGGAGTTGTTTTCCGATGGTTAGAACCATATTCGGCTCGCTCGGCGGGTCATCAAAATCCCTGAATTTTACCAATTGCTGACTGAAGAATTCTGAAAAACGGGTTGGATGTGTACTATGGTATTTGCGCGTGTACAGGTCCATTCTTAACCCCTGTTGTAACGAAGGACTCCAAAACTTCTTCAAAAACGCCTCGCGGAATTGATTCATGTCTGTAAACGTGAACTTGAAACTTAAAAACCAGGTCAGGCTAGGTCCTTCTAAAAATTTTTCCACCAGTCTTAATTGTTTCTCCGGGCCGATGTGTTGGTCATTAAAGTAGTCAGTTAATTGCCGTAGAAATGCTTTGGGAGTGGTTCCTGAATGTTCTTTAAACTTATCGGGCTTAAAATCATTACCCCGAATGACTTGGATGACTTGGGCTGGTGCCAAGTTCGGTTGCGGAGTTGAAGTCTCCCCCCTGTACTGCTGGAATGCATTAGTCGTTAGTCTGGGACTTTGACCCCGACTCGTGTCCTCAGCCAACTTCGAACCTGCCGGACTTCCAATACTTGTTTGCTTTTCCGGAATATTTTCGTTTGAAAATAATGTCGCATTCTCTAACGATCTAATCTCGTTTTTTATGATTAATTCTGAATGTTCCTGTAATTTCGACTTCATATTTTCCTCCAGTGCCTGCATTCGCTTTAAAACTGCCAGCCTGTCTTCCTTATTCGCATGAGCCTGCTGGTCCCAATCTCGCCGGATCCTACTTTTTAAGCTATTTATTTTCTCCTCGTTCCTCTCCTGATTTTTCTCTAGCTCTTCACGTATCCGTTCCTGCGTTTTCACTAGTTGTTCTTCCAAATTATCCTGAGTTTTGACGAGCTGCTCCCCTACTTCTTGTCTTATGACCTCTTGTGTGTTTATTAGCTGGCCTTCCATCTCTTTTCTTATGATCTCTTGTGTTCTGCCTAATTGCTCCTCTAAATTTTCCCGCAAGTGTATCCGCTCGGTTTCAGCCTTAACTTCGACTTTATCTATTTCCTTTATTAATTCCAGCACGTTGTTATCTACCGAATTAATTTGCTGCTGTAGTTTCTCTTGGGTTTTCTTCACTCCCGCGGTGTTACTGACACATGCTGCCTCTATCTGCTTGAGTTTATCTGCCACCATCTCGTCAAATTGTACTAATTTGTTATCAAATTTCGCCTCCAATTTCTTCATTTCGCCTAACTGTTTGATGTTGTTTTCCGCAACCTCGCCTGCCAGTTTCTCTACTTTTTGAACGCTCTGATTAATATCATTTGTGATTTTTCCTAACTGTTCGGTTTGTGTTACCGCCTGTTGTGACAATTTGTGGTTTAGTTCATTGAATTGTTTGTCAGTGTCTAATTTCTGGACTTCTAACTGGACCGAAATGTTACCGCTCATATCAAGTAATTGTTTTTCACTATGCTCACGCTGAGCTTCTAATTGTTCTTTTAATTGTTTTTCCGTCTTTACGGACATTTGGATCGACATCTGTTCTAATTGTTCTTCCGTTTTCGCGGACATTTGGATCGACATCTGTTCTAACAATGCCTTAATTTCATCAACGATCGCCATTTCACACACACAAATATATTCAGAGAAAAACAGGGTTATGGGCTAAGGTTTCAGCCCTATACGCACATACATGTCACACATTTAAATATTACTGGCTCTAATTTAATGAAAATTTCAGTAACAAAATTTACTGAATACAATGACATTTATTCCCAAACAACAAAATAACCCCGAGTGATCTGCTTTTAAATTCCTAACCAACAGAATTTACGAAACACCAATTAACCGAAGTCAATTAAATGTCAAATATAAGGCAACATCTTCCTGCTTTGACTGAGTTCATTAATAATGCAAATTTCTAATTTTAATGTGGGCGCCAGAACAAGTTTATAACAAATACCAAATCAAATTCTAACCTTGTTCAATATTTCTAACTTTAGGAACTCAGTGATTTTACTAATGCACATGGCGGTACAACATCGCCTCCATTTACTGAATTTACATGTCCGCTTGACCTGGCATCATTTCTCAACGAAATAAATATGAGATCAGCGAAGCAACAACAACAACAAGCCCCACTTGGGCAGCCATTTTTGTTTTATGAACCCTTGCAAAGAAGCATATGAGACTCAGATTCGGGGCGTAACAGGTCATATTCGTAAGTTGCTGTCAGGGCGCTTCATTAACTTGCAGGGTAACATATGACAAAATAACATGCATGAAAGAGTGAAGCCAGGGTTAAAACAACTGAATTTAATAACAAATCACCATATTTACACATAAACAATTAACAACAAAAACTCCCAACTGACTCCCGCTTAATAAAATGCCAAAAACTTAGGCGATATCTCTGGAGAGATTAATTACCTGGACCAAGTGTCCTTAAATAAAAGATGCAAAAGTGACCATATAAGTGCGTACGCCGTTCTACATGCATCACGATGTGTACTTTGAATGCGTGATTCGTTATCATCCAGAATGACCCTTCAAACAACGAATCCGCATTTCCTAGAGCTAGACCGACACAAGGGAACACAACTACAATACTTAAATTAAACCGACACTTCCGAAATCTACTATAAACAAACACAACATTTCCGTGTGAAATTGGACTTGAATTGCCGTAGCAACATTTACTGCCTAAAATCTTAGGACTTCTCATACAAATCAACACAGGTACATTAACACGTGACCAATAGAAAAATACTCAAATGACCGCTGTCAAAATTTACAAATACTCTACCACTACACCACACGGGTGTGACAAACAAAATTACATGAAATCGAGTCATCAACAAAGCAATAGGCAAACAGCCAACATTTACGTTAATCACAAATTCTTATCCATACAAGGTACAACAATCCGTTACACACATGGCGAACTCCCCAATTAATTATGGCTTAAAAATTAGCCATCACAATGAACAGGTTTGCTGCATGAAAGCTTACAGGGTTCAGTCGGACAAATAGGACTGCCTATCAAAATAAGTCACAGGCAAAACGGGCGGTTTGTGGAACTCTGCATGTCTGTCAACCCACGTGTCAATAACCTCGACCTCCCAGAACATGGGGTCGAACCTCGAAGAAATGTGCCCCAAAGCACAATAATACGTGTGTGTCAGAAAAACATATGGACAAGAATCAGCAGTCTCCCAAGAGCACTCTGTCTTTCCATCTAAAATACAACGGCAGCAAAAATATATAAGGGCGGTAGGACAACTACCCCCTCCTCACGTAGAATCAACACACACAAGACACATCAACACACACTTAATCACACGTGTGGGTTGTGACAGACCCTGAAATAAAGACACAAATAATATCCACATGCTGGCGCCATCGTTCTATGCCGTGACTAGTCACCTGAAAAGGACTCAAGAAAATCTATCAAAATTAGAACGAAGGTGTTCTACAATTACTTTTAAGTGGGTGCACTCGGCTACCCTAACATGAATAATAACCTGTTCAGCAAAATGTTTTACAATCATTTCCTCCCATTCCTATTTCAAATATTAACGTTAATAAAGCACCATTTATCGAATGTAACGGGTTCCGCAATTGCAAGGATAAAAATCACGCACGCACGCCGCGTACATTACACATGACTCAAGAAAAAATCAAAATATCAACAAACACTTTGGCCACGCGCCAACGGACATTTAAACATATAGTGTCGGTACAAGAAAAACAGCTATAAAACAAGAAAGAAAAACATGACTATTTACAAAGTTCCCCGGCCAAATCTAACTACATAATTGAAATAATCCAATTTTAGTACATCACCGCTTCTGCATATAGGACTAAGGACATCCTCCTCAACCCATTGCCCTATGGACAATTTAGCACTCCATAGTAGTCGTCTGCGTTGATTTCTTGAAGCTCATCCCAACTTCAAACCACGTGCTGATCATCTTGGTCTCGACTCCTTGGCAGAAAAGTTCAATGTTAAATATTTGCCTATCTATAATCGCTTGCAGGCTACTCAGTTCACCCACAATTGTCCTACTGCGATTAATAGCGAAGACTGGCCCTAATTATATCGCACATACGCACTATAAAAACACACATACAATACACACAATTTATACATAAAATATACATCTCGAGTCCGCGCCACTGGCTCGTTAACAAGTTCAAAATCCTGGCTGCACTCGCAGTCGCTATCTCGTCCGGTATTTCCGTCCCGTCTTGTGGACTTCGGTTCTGGTAAGCGCTAATTAGGGTGATACGATACTTCCCCCTTAAAGTTGAACTCGTCGTCTTTAAAAGAATGTTACAGTTTATCACGCGCTGGCGTGAAATATTTAGATCACACAACTTAGTTGATTTTAGAACAAAATGTATAATAGCTTTTAAAATTCGATACTGCAAACGCTGCGACTTTAGCTTCCCAGAGCTCAGAAAATAAATTAGCTTCACTGATTTTAGAGCGTAAAAAATCACATTTTTGAACTGGCGTGGAGTATACCTCTGAAGGCTCCACACAATAAGACTTAGATAAATTCGAGCGTCAAAATCACACTTCAAACTGGCGTGGAGTATGCCTCTGAAGGCTCCACAAGAATAGTACTTAGATTGGCGTCAAAAATCACACTTCAAACTGGCGTGGAGTATGCCTCTGAAGGCTCCACAAGAATTGTACTTAGATTGGCGTCAGGCCAGACTATTTATGAGAAACTGACAAGGGCGGAGGAGTGGGGTGGAGTCGGATAAAAACTTCCAGAGTTTTTGTCTCACAAAGATGGGGCTAGTGTCATTCTTCTCCAAATAAATCCAACGTCTCAAATTACTCGAGCGGAGATTAATCCGTTCGGCGGTTCCTTAGATATACACTTCCGCGCGCTTTTTACTACTGACGCCGTCCACCTCGTGGTCACGGCTTGGTCTCTTGCGATTGGCTGATTCAATCGTATGTTCGTTGAGAGGACCTCGTGATTCTTCCTTTATGTCTCCAATTTTGGTACAGTAGTTGCACAATTTGGCCTTGAACTCGACTAATTCTGGCCGTCCCCCAGGAATAGCTACCAACTCAGCTTCTGTTGCAATCATTACGAAATGCTGGCCTCCCTAATATCCAAGTCGACTTCCATGTGCTGCCTGGGCCGTAGTAATAATAATAATAAATATGAATACTTATTTATCGAAGATCAATAAGGGTTCAATATGTAGGTCCTAGAGTTATGTACTGTTACATGAATATTATTGTGTACGTGTAGCATTCAAACTTCAATCGCATGATTAGGACACAAGAAGTAACAAGGAGATTTTACAATTACGCACAGCTGCCATCTTGTGGTTATGGAAAAAATTCAAATAAATTAGATGCCAGTGGATTAACATCGTATAAGGATTTACTGTACCAAGTTTCACTGCACGTGGATGGTTAAATTGCGAGAAACATCCATTTGAATATTTTTATTTTGCGTCGCCGCCATGTTGGATTTGTGATCACCAGGTTATTTAAAGTCCTATAGGTGAACTTAAGTTCATAGCCCCTATAAACAAAAAAATATTCAGTTCGATTGCTATAACAGATTCGTAGATATTCAGAGCCGTCTAAATATTTCGGATGGTCGCCATGTAGGATTGTTAAATGTTTAGGACATAGAGTCATGTACCATTAAAGGAAAATTATTGCGTAGGTTCATTATTCAAACTTTCACTTCGATCGCATGATTACGACACAAGAAATAAAAACTTAATTTTAAAATTCGCAAAGCCGCCATCTTGAGTTTATGTAAACAATTGAACTAAATTAGATACCAGTGCATTAAATTGTGTATAAACATTTCCTGTACCAGATTTCATTGCGTTGGGAACAACAAAACCGCGAGAAAGGTCTATTTAAAATTTTCAAATTCGCTTGGACGCCATGTTCGTTTTGTAGTTAACGGGTTTTTGAAAGTCTTATAGATGTACTTCCAGTAGTGCCCTTTATCTCCGTACCAAATTTCAGGGTGATACCGCTAATAGTTTCAGAGATATAGAATGCCGGTGAAATATTTCGCCCATCCGCCATCTTATGGTTATGAAAAAAATGAACAAAGTTAGATGTCGGTGCATTACAATGTGTATAAACATATACTGAACCTAGTTTTATTGCGTTTGGTTGGTTAAATCGCGAGAAACGTCTATTTAAAAGTCGCAAATTTGCGAGGCCGCCATGTTGGTGTTGTAGTTACCAGTTTATCAAATGTCACATAGGTGAACTTCTAGTAGTTCCCTTTATCTCCGCAAAAATTTCCAGGGTGATATCGGGAATAGTTTCGGAGATATTGAATGCTGGTGAAATACTTCGCACAGCCGCCATTTTGGAATGGTGAGATGTAACAAAATTTGAAGGGCACCGTCGGGGTCGGCCGGAATAGTGCTATGAACTTGCCGAGTTTCATTGAAATCGCTCGAGCCGTTTAAAAGTTATTAGGGACACACACACACACACACACACGCACACACACACGGTCAAAAGGTGATCTCATAAGCCTATTTTTTCAAAATTGAAAATAGGCTAAAATGACCGATCTAGACCATGTCGCTCCTTTTTGAAGGAAAACAATTACGTCACGAAGACAGTGCAAATATCAGACGTGATTGGGTTTGATAGGAGCTCAAGTTAAGAGCCATGTCAACTCATTTTTATTCATAATGATCTACGTGTACACATAGCCCACAGCCACCAGCATCACATGCACGAAGGTCCAGTGTGGTAAAATCAACAATTGGTCGTGGAGGCTATCAACAACTGAATAGAAAGTAATCACCTAAGTTAGATATCGTTTGAAATATGTACGAATATACATATATATCAATATATAAATATACATTCTGCTTACTACTAGTAGCTTATCATTAGAAGCTGCTTATATAACCGTTAAATACCAGTAAACAGTTTGGTGCAAAACGGAGAAGAAATAAGTCACCAGATGAATGAAGCTCTTTGACTTCTCTGGTCTAGATCAAATACCAGGACTGATTTATTACAGCGTATGTTGGTCTGTCTCGGTATAAAAACTTTCACCTTTAGTATCTCTGCAACAAAAACGATGAAAGCAGTCGCTAGGCCTATGATCAGCACCAGAAAAGGTCCTCCTAAGTGTCCTAGGGTCATGACGTATGGCTGTCCTTTAGTTTGCTGTTTACCAATTAATTTTGTACTGGACTCCAGCTTCGTGGCATAGAGAATGTCGCCAAACCACTTCGGTATCAAACCCGCGGGCACTATTCGATCAATTATGGAATTAATTCTAGTCAAATACGGATGACCTTTCCTCAGATACATTCCAACGACATAGGTAATTATGTTGTTTTTGAATGGAACGATTAAAGGATCTCCAATTTCATCATGATATGATTTAGATATCTGGTATCTTACTGATACCTTTCCGGACACAAACACAAAATCTTGGTCATATAGCACACGCCTTACACCGATGGATACATTTCTTATGGTCTCGCATCTCTTCAACAACCGTGCATCTCTCTCGTCATTCTTGTCGAACCACTCGATCGTATTCGGAAGTAGTCCATACGAAATACCGGAAGATAATATATCATCTTCTGTTGCTATCTGGTGCTCATAGCCTGGATTAGCTAGGAAACTGGTTAAGAAAGATTGGTATGCCGTGTTCATCTCGAACATGGTGAATACCCACACGAATAGAAATGCTCTTAAAAGCAATGTCTTAGGCTGACTACATAAAGACTGTCCGAGGATGATTGACAGGCAGTTCAAGTAGTTGATTGTGATGTTTCCATAAAATCGTGACTCGAGATTTCTAATACTGTCTTCACGATTTGCAATAATTGTGAATAATACGGGAACTGTGAGGAACAGTGCAAGTAATAGCAGCCATATAACAAAACCAAATATTAGAAATAGACCCTTCCATCGGGGTAGGGGTTTGGCTCTCGGTGCAATCCACATCATGCCTTCTGACAGGTACGCTGAGGTAATATCAAAGTCCTCTAATTTCTCCTTAGATGCTGGTATTGCTCCAAAGGCGATGTCTGCATGGTGATTAGCGACGTTGCCTAGAATTCCATCCCAGCTTCCATTTATCTTAACTCCCCATCTGTTCAAACTAATGGGTTCTACCAAGTACGTTAACTGAAGATTCATGTGCTTCACTATCGTGGTGATAACCTCAACTTCCACTCCACCCTTGTATGTAGGTTTGATTTTATCAAGGTTGTGTTCATCAGGGAGAATATAGGGTACCATAGGAAATGTAGAGGCAATTATCGGACAATGATGTAAGTCATTGGGAATTTTTTCTGGAAAGAAGTCACTCTGAATAGAAAAACTACCTTCTTCACCTGTTATCCAGTGATCTAGAAGAGTAAGTCCAGTGAATGTAGAACCACAACAGTCTGGGCAGCTATATGGAAGCCAAGTGAATACTTCTAATGAATGGTCACTAGAGGAAGTGAGAACGATGACATTTAAGATATTGAATTTATACAGTTTATTCAAGAAACGTTCCACCGTTCTCTCCACTTGATATTGACTGGTTGGCCCCACAATAACTAAGAGGAAACGAGCTCTAGCGTCCCAATAAGACTGAGTTTCCAGAAACATTAATTTATTAATTATGCAATCTTCTTCACTATAATACTCGGCAATAAGAACAAAATCCGATGCCGTATTAAATGATGCACTTGAGATCATATTATTTCCATCATATTGGTCGCTGAGTAGAGTCCACGTGTTGTGTGAATGCATATCCTGTAGGAGAAGAGTGAAGAGTGTATCTGCGCTCGTCAAGGAAGTTGATTTGTCTCCTGCCAATTGCAGTCTGTCCTCGTTTACATCCTTGTTCAATGGTTTGTTGTCTATGAGCAACGAAATAACCAGCACACGTTTGAAGTAAGTGTGCGTTATTGTCTCAATGCACTTGAGAATATCTGGTGGGGCAACACATACAACATAGCTTAAAAGGATACATGAAATTGCATAACTGAATTTCATACTGAACTCACCCTCGGATTGAAAGAGTATGTAGAACAATTTGAATTGTTTGACTTCAAGGACTGCTGTTTTGTGGTAGATGCCTGGTCATCGGGCTCAAGATAAGTATCTCTAATTACGATACCTCTGGCCAAGTACACTAACCATTAAAGGAGTCATTACTAGGCTTATTTCTCTTGTACTGCTACCAATGTTGTTCTTGTACATTAGAAGATATCAAACTCTGTTGTTGGACTACAGCAAATTACAGAAAATTATTTACGAATCAAGAATGCATAAATGAAATAATATATTAAGGTCCTATCATATTTATATAATTGTTATTTGCTTTTACTGAAGCGTAAGTACAGGATCAAAACAAACGAACTAGCTCAATAAAACTTTCCACTTACTATATCAAGAATGCTTTTCATAATAACCGTTCAATCAGGCTATGTTCTAAATATCGGATTATTAGAGTACAGTACAAACGAAAGAACAATAGTATTCCTCAACAAGATGTTCAGTAAAGAACATATAGCCTACTTACTCCTAAATGCATGGGTATTGTTATAACTCTTTGTCCTTTTCAAGTATAATTGAATGTTGGTTGTAGTAGCTTGTTGAAACACAACGTTTTATACGGATATTAAACACGAATTTGAGGTGCCCTTTGCTAGTGCTACCTCTGCACAAAATTTCATTCAATTCGGTTTCACCGTGTTTGGATTGATATGGTGAATCGATTGCACACATATATGGCCGTTATCTGCAAACTATTGGGCTGATGACCTTGTAGTTCAGTCAAAAGATGCTTCCCACAAAAAGATATGTTGTTGCAAAATTTGGTGGAGATCACATAATTAGTTCGGTCGTAATTTGATTTAAGCTTTTATCATTTGTGTGGCCGCCATTCCGTTTCCGTCAAGATGGCGGCGATATAAAACATGACCCTGAGGTGCCCTTTTCTAGTGCTACCTCTGTACCAAATTTTGTTCAATTCGGTTTCACCGTGTTTGAATAGATAGGAGGAATCGATTTGCACTCATACATGGCCTCCATCCGCAAATTATTAGGCTGATGACCTTGTAGTTAAGTCAACAGATTCCAAGGGTTCATAACGTAACAGAATTGTCAGAAATAACGAATTAATTTTTGTTACGTTACTGCTTCCGTACCCAAAACAAATGGTATATGAATAACGTTTTTTGTGCGGCAACGAAATAAGGGGTTATAATTTTCCCTGGTTTGTGCTATTACGTTATAACCAGCAGAGGAAAAGATTCCGTTATTTTAAAATGCGCTCCCGTTATTAACGTTATAAGTCTAGTAACGGTATGACAGCGATTTAGACCCGCTGCGCGCCATTAATAACGTTATTCAGGCAGAGTGATCGATTCGGTTATTTCAAAATGCAAACCTACTAATAACGTTATAAGCCTAGTAACGGTATACGAGAGATTTTAACGAGTTATACGCTATCAATAACGTTATTCAGGGCAGAAAAATTAATTCCGTTATTTAGAAATGTGAACCCACCAATAACGTTATAAGCTTTGTAACGGTATACGAGCGATATTTACGAGCTTTGCGCTGTCAATAACGTTATTCATGGCAGAAAAATAATTCCGTTATTTAGAAATGCGAACCCACCAATAACGTTATAAGTCTAGTAACGGTATACGAGCGAATTTTACCAGCCATACGCTATCAATAACGTTATTCAGGGCAGAAAAAATAATTCAGTTATTTTGAAATGCGAACCCACCAACAACGTTATAAGTCTAATAACGGTATACAGGCGATTTTTACCAGCTATGCGCTATCAGTAACATTATTCTAAGCGGAGAAATTCATTCCGTTATATCAGAAAAGAATCTCGTCAATAACGTTATGGAAGTGTCTACTTGCCCGCTTCCCGGACAAGCATGGAAGGTGACCGTGAACTGACGATGCTGGGCCATATTTAATTCCAGGCCAATTATTTATTCAAACATAGGATAATTACTTCTTGAAATATCAATAATAATCAACATAATGATTTCAATCTGAGCGCTGGCTCCATCAGACAGGGCAAGGCACCTTGCTCGTTTCGATCGCGGTCATATTGTAGCCTACGTTACAAACATGTTTCCTAAAATCAATACGATGGATCCCATTGATTCGAAATATTTCTTGTTGCTTCATATAGGGGTTTGGAACATAGCCTATTGTTCATCAGTCCCATGTAGTTGAAGTCTGATAAACTTTGTTATTTTTGGAGTTGGCAATGGCCTTGACTTAGGAACTATCCACGCATTTTCCTGGAGTGGAAGTGGGAAACCCCAGAAAAACACTCTAAGATAGCTAAGATGGGAATCGAACTCACCTTCTCGCAGTGTTGCCATATAAGGCAGAGTGTAACCTACACACCAAACTTTCACTCCTTTGTGACCAATAAGAGTATTTCTTTCCTAAATGAAACCTCCCGTCCTTGCTTTTCGTTTACTTGGTATCCTATTTTCATTTAGTAGTGATAGAAGCCATTTTTCAGTGATGGTTATTTCTAATGAAGAAAGCTATTCAGTCGGTCAACACGAAATTCGCGTAGACCGAATGAAAAGCTTTCTTTATTATTTTCATTTATGAAAGAATAGGCTTATGACATCACATTTAGTCCGCGTGTGTGCGTATGAGTGTGAAGCCTCCGTGGCTTAGGCGGCAGCACGCCGGCCTCTCACCACTGGGTCCGTGGTTCAAATCCCGGTCACTCCATGTGAGATCTGTGCTGGACAAAACGGAGGCAGACAGGTTTTTCTCCGGGTACTCCGGTTTTCCCTGTCAAAATTTCATTCCAGCAACACTCTCCACTATCATTTCATCTGTCATTCATTTAATCATTGCCCCAGAGGAGTGCGTCAGGCCTCGGCAGCTGGCACAGTCCATATCCTCGCCGCTAGATGGGGGCTTCCTTCATTCCATTCCTGACCCGGTCGGAGACTGGAAGCAGGCTGTGGATTTTCATGTGTGCGTATGAGTGTGTCCCCCCCCCCCCCTAATAAAATATAAACGGCTGGAGCGATTTCAATGAAACTCGGTAAAGTCATAGTACTATTTTGTCCGACCCCGACCGTGATCTTCAAATTATATTACAGCTCACCAGTCCAACATGGCGACTGTGCAAAACATTTCACTGGCATTCCATATCTCCGAAACTATTACAGATATCACCCTGACATTTTGTACGGTGATAAAACGAACTACTAGATGGGACTCTCAAAATTCCTGTTAAGTAACAAACGAACATGGGGGCCAAGCGAAGTTGATACATTAAAATAGATCTTTTTTTTTTCGCGATTAAACCATTCAAGCGCCGTCAAATGGTATAGCAAATGTTATACACCTTGTAATGCACTGATATCTTATTCAGCTCAATTGTTTACATAACCGCAAGATGGTGCCTGCGTGAAATTTAAAAATTAAGTTTTAATTTCTTGTGTCCTAATCATGCGATCGTAGCCAACGTTTGAACAAAGAACCTACCGTACGCGATAATCATCATCTAATAGTACATAGCTCAATGGTCTACACATATTTAGAAATATTTAGACGATTCTCAATGTCAACTAATCAATGACAGCAATCAAACTGAATTGTTTTCATAACCACAAGATGGCGCCTGTGCGAAATTTTAAAATCTCGTATTTAGCTTATTTTCATTTATGAAAAAAAAAAAAGGCTTATGAGTTCACATTTTGTCCGTGTGTGTGCAACAGGGCCGTGCAATGGGCAAGGTGAAGCAGTGCTAGCAGGTGAAGCGCAGCCCTATTCTGCCTATTTCTGAGCAGTGCAGCACGACATCACACTAGCACTGCAGCGCTTAGTCGCACAAGCACTGTCCATTTGACAGGGTGCTGCAGTACGTTTAGTACTGAGCGCATAGCCTGGTCACTAGGCGCAATAGAGCCAACATTTTGTCATATGCTTGTGGTCTGCCGTGCTCATAACGTCTTTTGTGCCTGGGGAGCACAAACATACCATAGTGGGAAAGTCACACCTTAAAGAAACACACCGAAGACGTATAAAACATGATATTTGGACGTACATGAACCAGATCTGCAACAAGGATACAAGAAGTTGCATACTTTTTAGCCTATTTTCATTTATGAAAAAATAAGCTTATGAGATCACCTTTTGTCAGTGTGTCTGTCTCTGTGTGCGCGTGTGTGTGTGTGATATGGTGTGTGCCCCCCCCTAATAACTTGTAAACCGCTGGAGCGATTGCAATGAAACTCGGTACGTTCATAGCACTATTCCACACCACCCCAACCGTGCCCTTCAAATTTTGTTACATCCCACCAATCCAACATGGCGGCTGTGCGAAATATTTCACCAGCATTCGATATCTACGAAACTATTACCGATATCACCCTGGAATATTTCACGGTGATAAAGGGAATTACTAGAAGTTCACCAATGTGATTTTTGAAAACCTGATAACTACAGAACCAACATGGCGGCCAAGCAAAGTTGCGACTTTTAAATAGACGTTTCTCACGATTTAACCAACCAAACGCAATGCAACTTGGTACAGTATATGTCTATACACATTGTAATGTACCGACATCTAACTTCATTCAATTGTTTACATAACCTCAAGAAGGCGGCTGTGCGAAATATTTCACCGGCATTCTATATCTCTGAAACTATTAGCGATATCACCCTGAAATTTTGTACGGAGATAAAGGGCACTACTGGAATTTCATCTATAAGACTTTCAAAAACAGGTTAATTAAAAAACGAATATGGCAGCCAAGCGAATTTGAAAATTTTAAATAGACCTTTCTCGCGATTTAATGATCCAAACGCAATGAAACTTGGTACAGGAAATGTTTATACACATTGTAATGCACTGGTATCTAATTTAGTTCAATTGTTTACATAACCTCAAGATGGCGAATGTGCGAATTTTAAAATTAAGTTTTTATTTCTTGTGTCGTAATCATGCGATCGAAGTGAGAGTTTGAGTAATGAACCCTTGCAATCATTTTCCTTTAATGGTACGTGACTCTATGGCCTATACATATAACAATCCAACATGGCGACCATCCGAAATATTTAGATGGATCTCAATATCTACGAATCTATTACAACAATCAAACTAATTTTTTATTCTTCATTGGGGCTATGAACATAAGTTCACCTATAGGACTTTCAATAACCTGGTGATCACAAATCCAACATGGCGGCGACGCGATGTATGAATATTCACATGGTCGTTTCTCGCAATTTAACCATCCGAGTGCAGTGACACTTGGTACAGCAAGTCCTTCTACAAATGTTAATCCACTGGCATCTAATTTTTTCATTTGTTTCCATAACCACAAGATGGCAGCTGTGCGAAATTTTAAAATCTCGTTTTTACTTCTTGTGTCCTAATCATGCGATTGATGTTTGAATACTACACGTACACAATACACTTCACGTAACAGTACATAACTCTAAGACCTACATATATCAAAATCCAACATGGCGACCATGCGCAATATTTAGCCGGTTCTCAATATCTGCGAATCTATTACAGCAATCAAACTGAACTTTTGTATGTTGATAGAGACAATTAACATAAGTAGGAATATATGAAAATAGGTTGTATAATTCTTCACGGAACTACTTGTTGGGTTAGTTATTGTTGTTTTAAGGGGCGGAACTACGAGGTCATCTGCCCCTACTTTTTGGGTGATGTAGCAGGTGCAGCGAGATATAATAATCCTAAAAATGGAATCAAGCATATTGGTAATCATGCATGTGACAGTAACAGGGCCGGTATGGAATCAGGAGTGTTAAAATATATTTTTTAAATTTGTTGACATAATGTCACAAACCAGCCGACGTAGCTACACACGCTAACGTGCATGGACAGACTACACCGAACTCGAAATACCACACACAACCATTTCATACCTTGCCTCATTAATTTCATTTGTCAGCAAATCCTCTCATTAGATTGACGTCATGAAGGGCATCTATCCGTAATATCATTCCCACAAGGAAACTGTCTCACCATATCCCCTTCCTCATAGCAACCTAAATAATTACGGGTAGAACAAAAAAACTACATTAGGACTATAAAGCTATAGTCTACAGTATTTCAATAACAAGATTCTGAATTCATCAACTGATTAGATTGGTGCTGTTCAGGGATATGTGAATTCGAGAAACGTGCGTTAGTAAATTTATCCGGTTTTTAAACTGAACGATATTCCGTCGCAATCTGAGGTAATTTATGTCTTTTATTCGTATTTTCAACATCGCCTGGAACAATAACTCATGGAATTTACCTACACATAAGATATACGGCAAAATAAGCAAGTTGACATGAAATCCTTCTAACTTTTGAAGTTTTAGGACAATTTTCATTATTTCAACAGTATGGAGACCAAGAGTGCTCTTCATTGTAAAACAATTTTGCTCTGAAAATTACAAAATATGTTATCTGTCTTTCTACCAGCTTGTCGGTGTTTCTTTCGGTTGTTTGTTGGTTTTTGGAACTATTCGGCTCTTTGGTTATGGTATGCGAACCATCTCTCTAACTTACCAGAGGCAATGTAATGCCAAAAATACGAAGAAAGGTGTACTATTATAGTTCGTGCTGAAATAACATGGCATCGTGCAATAGATTGCGCTGACAATGAAAGAGATCACCTTGTGGTGTAGCGGCTAACATTCTTGGCTGTCGCCCCGGTGGTCCGGGTTTGATTCCCTGGCCTGCCAAGAAATTTAATTTCGGTTTGAGGTACTGAAATGGTATCAATGATACCTAAGTCATCAAAGGGGTGTTCATTTTGAGGACTTGCACCAGGTCAGTGAGCACAAGTTTTCCTTTTTTTTCTACATTCTTACTCTGCAATTCGAACATTCATATGGGAACTCGGAGAGAAACTCACCTCGTAGAGTTGTTAGAATAGCTTCCGTAAAATATTCTCAAAGGCCAATGCTACTAGTAGCCGTCGTGAGTTAATCCAATTGCATATTTATATGTAATCCACACATCGTATTTAAGAATATTTGATTTTCATAGCATTCTATGTTCTGGGCATAGGAAAACCTCGAAGCTAATTTCGCAATTTTCAGGGAATGAACATCCAAATTATAGTAATCATCATGTAGGGACACCGTGCCACATATATACAGAGAGTGCAAGAATTGCTTGAAGGCAAGGTGACATGGTGCGTAATTTGTGTTTGTACAACGAATGAGGTTTTCATTACGGTGATGATGATGAAGATGGTGGTAACGATGAAGACGGTGATTCACTAGTTAGGAACCAAAGGAATACTTGAGAATTAAGCCTGAAGCGGATGTATGGAAAAAACAAAATGAACTTGCTGGTTGATTGCGAAAGTGTCTAATCACCATATTTTATGGAGAACAACTTATCCAGAAGTACACATGAAAGGGAGTAGTCAAGCACAAATAGGTGGAGGCAAAGGTTGCTCTTGTGTGAGACTGTATGCTGCAACCACTGTGGAGTGTCTGATAACCTAGCTCCGTTCAAACACCAAAATTAAGAAGGGAATCACCGACATAGATCTAAGATGCATCTGTAACATTTCAGAAATGTTACGCGATCCATGTTTTCGTGTCTTCCTCGTGTTAGAAGCAAAAGTACAATAGAATAATAATTGTTATTGGCTGTAAGAAGGATACAAGATTTATTCTGGACCCCACCATCAGATGTGAAGTAACCTTCGGCATAACAAGACAGGTCGTTTAGAGCTAACGATATGCTTCAAAGAGAATTGAAAACTAGTGGTACGTTTCGAATAAGGGAAAGAAACAACATCAACATTTTTTTAATAACTTATCGTGTTTGGGTATGCCTAACTTAAGTGTAAATGGCATAATTTTGCTATCAAATGAATCCATTTAATAATAATTGATCTACAATGTACTCGGGAACAGTATGAGACGTAGTCTATTTGTATCCAATAACATTTTATTGCCAATAATAATAGTCTAATAATAATAATAATAATAATAATAATAATAATAATAATATGAAGAGAAGAGAAGAATGACTTCTAGATATCCAGCCGCGACAGGCTGGCCACGCGCCCCTGAACTGAGAGTTCCAGCTTAGACAGTGCTGACAGTGTGCGCCTGGGTCATATGGCCCTAAAAGCACTTGCCTGGCTTGCAGGGTACCACGACATACTATACACAGCTCACTCGCACACGTAGCTAGCGGCAAGCGGGGAGAGTCAAGGACACAGATTACCTACTGACATGACATGACGTCACGCACCTACGCCGGGCCTTGGTGTGCATTCCCACCCCTCCCCCCCTCTTCCCCCACACCCCACCTAATAAAATCTAAGCGGCTGGAGCGATTTCAATGAAATTCGGTAAGGTCATAGTAGGCCTACTATTTTGGCCGACCCCGATCGTGCCCTTCAAAGCTTATTATGTTTCACCAATTCAACATGGTGACTGTGCGAAATATCTCACAGGCATTCTATATCTCCGAAACTGTCACCGATATCATCCTGAAATTTTGTACGGTGATAATAGTCACTTAAGTGACTTTCATAAACCTGTTACTACAAAACGAACATGGCGGCCAAGTGAAAATGAACATTTAAATAGACTTTTCTGGCGATTTAACCATCCGAACGCAGTGAAATTTGGTACAGCAATTGTTTATATACATTGTAATTAACTGATATCTAATTTTGTTAAATTGTTTACATACACTCAAGATGGCAGCTGTGCAAAATTTAATTTTTTATTTCTTGTGTCCCGATCATGCGATAGAAGTCAACGTTTGAATAATGAACCTACGCAATAATAGTCATCTAATAGTACATAACTCTATGGTCTACATATAGGGTCTTTCATATTAAGTAAGAACGACGAGTGGCGGTTTTGTTATTCGCTACTGCAGCGGGCTTGGCCCAGTTTCTGGCGCCCCACGGCCCCCTGCTGTAGTATTGAAAGCGCGCGCATAGTACAAACTTGACCTTGCAATAAGCGTGCAGGTGTTGTCAGTCGCCAGTCTGAACCTCAGATGGTAACATGTTCAGACAGTTATCATTGCAACATCGTATTTTTGTATGTAAAACTTATTTTAAGTACGAGTCGGCCCGGTGGGTAAGTTCAGCAATTTCCTGATGAAGTGTCACCTTCACTAGCACAGATTCACGTAATTGTAAATAAGTTTGCCACTAGGCCTACTGACTCAGTGCTCAATAAAGAACATAAAATACAAAATCAGAAACATTACAGTGGCAGAACTCACTCGCGTGAGCCAAAATGTGGTTACCGGATACAATGCCTGTATAACCCAGGAAGGACGACACTTCCAGCATCTTTTATAAGGTAATATTTGATACAGGATTGTACACACGCTTATAGCAGGCAGCCACGGCGCGCCACAAGCTCGACCAAGGCCACCGCAGCAGCAAGAAAGGGGAGCGAAAGTCAAGTGAGAGAGTGATGACCTCACCCCTTACCTGACGGTATGGGATTCCTGAGCATCTAGTCCGATGTTGCGATTGACTGTGACTGTGATGGCTAGTTCTGAATTATTGTTCAGTTCTGGATATTTCTGAGTGATCCTTTGACATTTTACCAGTTTGTACTTACGACTTCTAATTTTCCATGTTGTTTTTCCTGTTTTTAGTTCATCGATCCCTTTAATTACTTTTTACTTAGTTTATTTTACCTGCAACACCATTTTTTTTAGTGTTCGTTATGTGTTCTATTTTCGGCAATTTATTTTTGGACAGTATCTCTGGTCGGTCATATACATGTTCGATGTACATATAGGTACGACTGATGGAGGGCATTACGGTCATCAAGTGCAGTTAGTTTTACATTTTAGGTGAAAAATGGAGCCACCACCAAAACCGATTCAAGGCAGGACTGGCATGCAAAACGAAATGTATCATCAATTTAAATTAGCGTCGCGAAATTCAATTGTTCAAAGGAAAAAAAATTCACTCCTGGCGCAAAATAAAATTAGTAACAGAATTTTAATTTCGCTGCAGAGGCGAAATAAATTCCTTAGTCTTTTATTTTCGCTTCCGGCGCGAAATAAAATGCATTACTGAGTTTTAATTTCGCTCCCGGTGCAAAATAAAATTCGTACCAGACTTTTAATTTCACTCCCGGCTACAAACAGAATTCTTAACAGACTATTAACTTTGCTCCTGGCGTGAAATAAAATTCATTAAAGACTTTTCATTTCGCTCTTGGCGTAAAATAAAAACCGTTAGTCTTTTAAATTCGCTTCCGGCGAGAAAAAAAAATACAGACTTTCAATTTCACTCCGGGCACGAAATAAAATTCGTTACAGACTTTCAATTTCGCTCCCGGCTCGAAATAAAATTCATTACAGACTTTTAATTTTGCTCCTGGCCTGAAATAAAATTCGATACAAGACTTTTCATTTCGCTCCTGGCACGAAATGAAAACCGTTACAGTCTCTTAATTTTGCTCCCGGCACGAAATAACATTTTTAACGACTGTTAATTTTGCTCCTGGTATGACAAATATCGCTGGCCCCATGGTGTTGGGGATAGCGTGCCTGCTTCTCACCTGGAGGCCCCGGGTTCGATTCCCGGCTCCGTTAGTGATTTTAGAAACGGACGTGTGGGTTGGAACGGGGTGCACTCTGCCTCGAGAGTAGCTGTCTGAAAGTCACGAAAACCAAGATTAACGGCCGAGGGAACCCGATGCGCTGGCCAATATCTGCAGATGCCTGGGCAGTGGTTGCTTGGTAGGCCTAGGCCTTTCATGAGATGTAGTGCCACGGTTTATTTTAATGACACAAAATTCCCAAACAGCATTTAGTTTCGCCCCCAGCGTGAATTTAAAATGCATGGAACATATCATTTCATGTCTGAAATTAAATCTGGTCTGGCATGCGAAACAAAATGGTTGTGGACGCGTTAACATTTTAATTTCGCCATTAGCGTGATATTCGGGTGCGAAATGATATTGATTGTAAGCGCGAAAATTAAAATGGAAGCAAAATGTAATTCTAAGCACAATAACATAGTGAAAGGCGACGCAAAACTAAGTGCAGTGCGAAACGAAATACTGTACGTGGCACAGGGGTTTGCTTTCGTGCCATGGTCAGTATAAATGCGCTGAGGGTAAGAAGGAAGTAGTAAGGCATGCCAAGCCCCCCCCCCCAAATTTCTGGAAGTGTAAGAATAAAGAATGTAGAAAGGAGAGGAATGTCCCCTCAACCCTGTTGTTCGAGTAACCCGCCTCCGAAACAGAACTCCATATACGCCGCGGTACTACCACAGACGATTTTCTGTTATTTGTAACTCTTCAGTCAGTCAACATTAATTTACCCGATAACTGGGTGGGGTACAACGTATATAAGATGTAAATAACACTCCTGAAAATAAAATACATCTATTAGATTTAAGATCACTAAAATTGCTGCATTATAATCGTGACCATAAACTAATACATATAATGTTATTTACATATTACTGTATATACATTGTACCCCTCCCAGTTATTGGGCAAATTAGTGTTGACTGACTGAAGAGTTACAACTGACAATTTGTATTGTAATTGGAGTTCTTCACTTATCTTGAATGTCTGTCCACACAGCACATTCGTCTTCTTGTTCGCTATAGAACAAGTAAAGGTACTTGTTGCCCCATTGCGTTATGAACGTCAGGGAGGGCCAGCCACGAGTCCGAGGTGCAGTCAACGACGATGATGATGTTGATGCCATAGCACTGACTTTCTCCTCTACTGGAGTGATGACCATTGAATGACTCACGTTGCTGTTGCAGCCCTGCAGATTGTGCAGGCGGTGAACGGTAATAAGACTGCTACTGCTGCCAACGTCAGGACTTTGAACATCGCTCCGAACATAATTTCACTCTCGAAACGAATACATTTTAATTTCAACAACGAAATGAAATGTTCCATTCATTTTAAATTCACATCGGAGGGCGAAACTAAATACCGTTTGGGAATTTTATTTCACGTTGGGTGCGAAATTAAAAGTCTGTAACTAATTTTATTTCGCGCAGGGAGCGAAATTAAAAGTCTGTAACCGAGTTTTACTTCGCGCCGGGAGCGAAATAAAAAGTCTCTAACGAATTTTATTTCGCATCGGAAGCGAAATTAAAAGTCTGTATCGAATTTTATTTTGCGCCGCGAGTGAAATTAAAATTCTGTAATGAATTGTATTTCACGCCGGGAGTGAAATTAAAAGATTGTAACGATTTATTTTCGCGCCGTGAGTGAAATTTTATTCAATTGTACAATGTAATTTCGCGTTGCTATTAAGTTTCGCGTTGATTTCGCCTTGTCATTTCTCTTCAAATTAAGTTTCGCTTCGATTTAATTTCCCGCCGACAATCATTGTCATTTCGCTCCCGAGTATCGCGCTCACGGCGAAATTCAAATATATTCACCCCCACAGCCATAATTTCATTTCGCATGCCAGCCCTGATTCAAGGGCATACCACTAAATCCCAGGGGGAATTGCGACTACTATCGACCAAAATATTATGTGTACTCGAGTTTGAAGGTTGTTTGTGAAGTAACCAATAGACCTACATAAAATCCAATAACATCATCATTTTCGTCGTTCTGTTTTACGATAGTTCATGTTGTTTTGGAATTTTTTAAAAATATATTTTAACATTTCTTATCGCAGTTGGAACACAAAAATTGCCCGTTTTAAAGCGTGTTTCAACCATGCGTCACATTTAAGAATTATTATCCCACAAACCCGTCAACAGATCGAATCCAAAGTTTAACACAATATACATTGGAATGTTGTATAACTGGTTCATTAATTTTAAAATTTTGTATGGCCAAGAAACAAAGTTGTTATCATTTTGGTAAGGTAATATTTTCTCGGCTCGGGTTGGTTTGAAAATGTAGTTCTTGGTCGCGTTGTAATCCTTATACATCAAAAAGGTATGCTGTATGATTGTGAAATACGTAAATTAATTCACTTATTTTATATCGGTTTGTATTTGTATGGGGAATTAAGACATGGTTCACCAGTTGGCCGCTCCTGTAAAAGCTGTACAGCGTTGCCAAGATGGGCTCCATCACGCGTCAAGGCGCGCTTCGCTCGGAAGTAATGGGCTCCATATCAGCAACGCTGTACAGAATATCTCGGAGCGTCTAGCTGGTGAACCATGTCTTAATTCCCCGTATAAATACAAACCGATATAAAATAAGTGAATTAATTTACGTATTTTACAGTCATACAACATAACTTTTTGATGTATAAGGATTACAACGCAACCAAGAACTACATTTTACAACGACCCCGAGCCGAGAAATAGTTACCTTACAAAAATGAAAACACAATTCGTTCTTGAACACACAAAATGTTGAAATGAATAAACCTGTTATACAACAATCCAATGTATATTGTGCTAAAATTTGGATTCGATCTGATGACGGGTTTGTGAGATAATAATTATTAAATGTGACGCATGGTTGAAACACGCTTAAAAACGGTCACCTTTTGTGTTTCAACTGCGATAAAAAATATATATATATATAAATCAAAATTCCAAACCTACATGAACTAACGTAAGATAGAACGACGAAAATGATTATGTTAGTGGATTTTATATAGGTCTATTGGTTACTTCACAAACAACCTTCAAACTCGAGTGCACATAATATTTTGGTCGACAGTAAGTACTGTACCAAGAAAAGGAAGCAAGGCCCTAAGAAAAACCTCTACACATAGCCTACATACGATTTTTTCCCAATTTTATATTTGAAATTACGCTTGCATTAGAGAATGTGTAAAGTACTGAGCAGTTTTGATTTCACTTTAAATTTATTTGTACAAGTTGGATGAGTAAACGTCACCCCACAATCTGCAAGCTACAGGGCTAATACATATAATGTTATTTACATATTACTGTATATACATTGTACCCCTCCCAGTTATTGGGCAAATTAGTGTTGACTGACTGAAGAGTTACAACTGACAATTTGTATTGTAATTGGAGTTCTTCACTTATCTACAGGGCTGAACAGCGGTTGCTTGGTAGAACTAGGCCCTTCAACGGCTGTCGCGCCACGGGTTTAGTCTTTTTTTGAACTTCTAATATATAAGTGTAAGAGTACAAGACCACGAACTATTCAGTGACAACGTTTTTCAGAGAAGAGAGTTCGAATTCAAACGGAAACAATGCGTTGGGTGGAAAAGTAATACGTAGCCATTGTGAAAATGGAAAATTGGTCTCCATAGATACTGACGACAGTCAAGCGCATGTTCTCTAGGTGCAAGCGTCCTGCATAAATATTCACTTCCTTTGTACGCTCACAGAAAACGAAGAAAAGTCCCAGCAGAGCTTGTGTATTGGCGTAGTGAACGAAATAAAAGGTAAGGAACTGAAACAATGTTTCTTAGAGCAGATGTTTATTGCCATTCAGAAATTCCTTCTTATTTTATGATTTTTTTCCTAGGAAACTGTCATCAGTCCAACATCTCTCATTGACTAGTTCACCTGTCAATCAACCTACCATTGTGGTTGCACCTGAAGTTCAGTTGTGTCTTGTGTTTCGCAGGGTTTTCCACAATCCCTCCAGGTAAATGCCGAGATAGTACCTTACTTGAAGACTCAGGGCACCTGCCCCATCCCTGGCTCTAATACAGTAACACACATAGTCAACTACATGGGACTGATGACCAAGATGTCCCAAGCCCCTACAATGTATTATTATCAACAAGAACAAGAACAAGAATGTTTGAGGAAGTAAGAAAGTATCTGTATAAACACATTGTGTCAACGTTACATAAGCGTGACATTACTATAATTTTATTGCTCAGATATTGTTCCACGCCTAGGCACTTGTACACGTAACTCGCCGAACTACAATATTCGTCAACTCGGCGTGTTCATCATTTTCCTTGCGCTAGAGATCTTGTGTAGCCGCGCCGCTACTCCTACCACCCTTTTCAAAACAATTCCCAAACTAATGCCGACGATTCCATACACCCGATTTTATTTATGAAAAATGCATTGGAATCAGGAAATAAATCTCCGTTTTCGTATTACCAGTTTTTTCATATTTTAAGCAGAAATATAAAAAACTGCTAGTAACGTCTTTGTTTTTCACATTTTGGAAAATGCATTGAATTGATATCAATTCTATTGCACTCTAGTATACATAGTGTTTTGACATCGCAAATACGAGCTTCCATTCAAGAGAAATTGCCTCACTTTGGTGCTGCTACGTGGTGTCAGAATTACAAACTAAAAATCGGGACATTTAGTCTTAATAGTATCCGGCTGCTGCACAGACTGCTGTGTTGCCAGCTGGTGTGTCCCTTCCCCCTGCTGTTCGATCGTGACGTCACAGTTCCCTTTTCATTGCTATGTAAAGTAGTCAGGGATGTTTCAGCTACGTTATCTGATGGTTGAGTTACTTCCGCAATGCTATATGTGTTTGTAGAATGGGGCTTGTTATAAAAGGCCTCTGATATGGCTGGATATTCAGGGGAAGGTACTGCAGTTTCCATGTCGGTAGTGTCGCTTAGTTTACTACTCCCATCTGACTCGCCCAGCACCGTGCTGTAGGTTTGTTGTCTGACATGAAGTACCGGGCGATTCCTTCTGTTCGGACAGTCTATTTGTAAGTGGGAGGTTTCTTTACAATAAAAGCAATACTTAGCTTGTCCTTCATATGTTAACAGAATATTACAATCATTGACCGTCAAATATGATGGAATGGGGTATTTAAGTTCAATTGTTACAATACGTATGCCATTACTTACAGCAGAAAATTCGTATACTTCATTCCAGCACTCGTTCCGTATGTCCTTGAGAACTCCATGCGCAGAAAGCATGCGGGAGAGCCTTTCATTGTTGACTTCGGGAGGAGATTAAACAGACACGCACACGTTTTGTTAAAGAGTCTGAAGCAGTGACAGTTATCTTTGTGGTGTTACCGCTAGCTAGCCGGAAGGATTTCACACCTTCATGTCGAGATAATATGTTTTCATAAAGTAAGGTGTACACTAATTTAATGTACACTGAATTTTCCCCGTTGTCTAGTTGATTCGCTAGTACTTGATCTCTATTAAGCTTCATGTCGTTTGCTATCCACCTAGGCCTATGCATTTCAAGTGGTGTCGGTCTGTTGTTCCTTTCTTCAAAAGCGCATTTAAGAGTGTTTTTCCGGACATTCGCCACTTTCGCAAGTTCAACAAGCAGTTCCGTGACAAACTAAGGAGCCTATTTTTCTTAAACTTAAAGATTCATGCCAATGTTTAATCTATATGGAACTATCTAAGTTAATGACGAAATTAAGTTGGTAATATCAAAATTTCTAATTAATTCGAAATATACCTACACTACAGTTGGAAGCCCTGGTGACTTAATATATTCTTAGTTCCATCTCTTAAGGTACAGAATACAAAATTTGATTGAAGTTCAATGGATAACGTGGACGTTACATGCAGTTAGATATTGGATCTTTCAGTGCGCGTAAAATCATGTTGGCAGCAATGTCATGCATGTCTTGGTCAGAAATAATCTGACATATTATGATCTATTGTTGTGCCAATTTTGGACGAAATCCATTTGTATGTATAGAAGTTACATGCATTTTAGAATTGAACCTATCATCAGGCTTAGAATCATGTTAGCGGCATTGGCATAATATTAATTACTCCAAATTAATCTAGAATGTCAGGTACTATACGTGTGCAAAGTTTAGAGTTGTTGGCTTGCATGCATTCTGATATATTAATATAAGGGTAAAAAAGTAGAGACAGCAATTATCAACAGTTGTCAGCAGCTGGTTGCTCTTAAGAATACGCATAGTGATATCTGGTTATGTACACATAGTAGACTACATACAAAATTTGGTTGAAATCCAATTGATAGTGTAGAAGTTCTATTAATTGAAAAATTTGACCTATCAGCATGCTTAGAATCATTTTGCCAACACTGTCATGTATGGCCTACTGGAAATTAAACTGAAATATTATTATCTATATAATTATGTGCCAATTTTGGAATAGCTCCCATGCATACCTTCCAAGATATCCAACATGGAGCTCAAATTTCAATTGCGTTTTTTCAGCAGTTGATAGCACTGACTTCATTTTCATGACCTTGAGATATTCAGATATAGATCTTTACTCATACCAAATTTGGTTTTGATTGCTTCAGCCGTTTAGGAGTTGATAAGTGGGGGGGGGGGGGGGCATGCACAGACAGACATTTGCCCAGATCGATCTCATAAGTCTACTATTTCCTCATTTTTGCAAAATGAGAAAAGTAAGCTAAAAATACAATACCCTATCACGGTAAGCACTTCCGAGTATTTATTAACCTAGCGGCTAAACTCAGAACCTAACACGACGTAGGTTGCAAAGTGACACTTCTACTCTTTCTACTCTATGGAGTTCTCCAACTCAAAATGTATCAAAATGGTGCCATTCTCAATCGATGATGCCGTTTGTAATATATAAACGATATGCGAATAACGTTTTTAGTCCGAATAACGGTATTGAGGGAATATTTTTCGAATAACGTTATTTCTAGTGAGCACTACCATTCGTTCCTGCGATAACCGATATCCGAATAACGTTATTAGTCCGAATAACGGTATTGGGGGAATAATGTCCGAGAGATGTATTCAAATAACGTTATTTATAGTGAGCACTACCATTTCGTTCCCGCGATAACCGATATCCGAATAACGTTATTAGTCCGAATAACGGTATTAGGGGATATTTTTCGAGAGACTTATTCAAATAACGTTATTTCTATCGGACAATACTATTTCGTTTCTACGATAACCAATATCAGAATAACGTTATATGGCCCAATAACGTTACCATGCGATACAAATGACTTCCGGATATGAAACGTAACGACCACAATGTGACCAAGACCCATTTTGTTATATAATCTACCCAAACAACCATTTTCGTTATGTTAAGTTATGAAGCCCTGAAAGATTCTTCATTCATAAAGGTATAATTTTGAAAAAAGTGGTCGAGATCAGATGATTAGGATGGTGGTAATTTGATTTAAGCTTTTAACATTTGGGTGGCCGCCATTACGTTTTCGTCAAGATGGTGGCGATATAAAATATGACAATGAGGTGCCCTTTGCTAGTGCTACATCTGTACCAAATTTCATTCAATTCGGTTTCACCATGTTTGAATTGATAGGGGGAATCGATTTGGACACATACATGGCCGCTATCTGCAAGCTATTGGCTGATGACCTTGTAGTTTAGTCAAAAGACGCTCGCCATTTAATTATATATTATTGCAAAATTTGGTAGAGTTCGGATGATTAGGTTAGTCGTAATTTGATTTTAGCTTTGAACATTTGGGTGGCCGCCATTACGTTTCCGTCAAGTTGGCAGCGATATAAAACATGGCACTGAGGTGCCCTTTGCTAGTGCTACCTCGGTACCAAATTTCGTTCAATTCCTATTGACCGTGTTCGAATTGATGGGGGGGGGGGTGGGGGCAGATATTCGGAGTACACACACTCACACACACACACACACACACACATAGACAGACACACAATTTTTAGCCTATTTTCAATTTTGAAAAAATAGGCTTATGAGATCACCTTTCGTCCGTGTGTGTGTGAGGTGTGTGTGTCCCCCCTAATAACTTTTAAACGGCCGGAGCGATTTCAACGAAACTCAGTAAGTTCATAGCACTATTCCGGGTGACCCCGACCGTGCCCTTCAAATTTTGTTACGTCTCACCAATCCAACATGGCGGCTGTGCGAAATATTTCACCAGCATTCAATACATCCGAAACTATTCCCGATATCACCCTGTATTTTTTACGGTGATAAAGGGAACTACTAGAAGTTCACCTATGTGACTTTTGAAAAACTGGTAACTACAAAGCCAGCATGGCGGCCACGCGAATTTGCGACTTTTAAATAGACGTTTCTCGCGATTTAACTAACCAAACGCAATACAACATGGTACAGTATATGTTTATACACATTGTAATGCACCGACATCTAACTTCGGTCAATTGTTTACAGAACAACAAGATGGCGGATGTGCGAAATATTTCACCGGCATTCTATATCTCTGAAACTATTAGTTGTATCACCCTGAAATTTTGTTCGGAGATAAAGGGCACTACTGGAAGTTCATCTATAATGCTTTCAAAAACCGGTTAACTACAAAACGAACATGGCAGCCAAGCGAATTTGAAAATTTTAAATAGACCTTTCTCGCGATTTAATGTTTCAAACGCAATGAAATCTGGTACAGGAAATGTTTATATACATTGTAATGCACTGGTATCTAATTTATTTCAATTGTTTCCATAACCACAAGATGGCAGCTGTGCGAAATTTTAAAATCTCCTTGTTGCTTCTTGTGTCCTAATCATGCGATTGAAGTTTGAATGCTACACGTACACAATAATCTTCATGTAACAGTACATAACTCTAGGACCTACAAATATAAAATCCAACATGGCGACCGTCCGCAATATTTAGTCGGTTCTCAATATCTACTAATCTATTACACCAATCAAACTGAAATTTTGTATGTTGATAGAGGCAATTAACATAAGTAGGATATATGACAATAGGCTGTATAGTATTTCACGGAACTACTTGTTCGCCCTGTGTTGATCTCATAAGTCTACTTTTTTTTGTTGCAAAATCCAAAGTAGGCTAAAAATATATTTAATTAACTTTCTTTACTTACTGTGTAAGTATTTAACAAATCGGTTTTCCAAACAAGAGAGCAAATTCGTAATGAGTAAGTAATTGTCAAGAAAACAAATTCGTTACTCTCATATCTCGTAGAGGTCACGTGAAACTAGGAACGATTCTACCGATGTAAATTAATATTCTGTACTGGTTAGTTAGTGAATTATTTATTTAATTAATGGTTTTGGGGGGTGGAACAGCGAGGTCATCTGCACCTAAATTAATATATTATTTGACTGGCTGCGTGGTTCAACAGTAACGTTCTCGCTTCCTGTTCCCAATGTTGCATGATCGAATAGGCCTACTGGCACAGTCAGCTGGCATTCGATGGTGCGCAAATGCGAGGGAGTAGAGTTACTGACACATTAAGTTCCCCCTCGGGGAAAAATTCCCGCAATCCTGTGTCTCTAAAAGCCGCAGTAATTAAAGGGAACGTAAAACCAATAACATTATTACTATTTTTATACTGCATTATTTTACTTTCTTCATTATATAGGCTTATATACAATTATGAGTTTGCAAAAAGTAATTCCATTCTAAATTACAAAGAACTAAAACAATTCTAACCTTTAATTCATAAGAAAAGTAACTTAGCAAAGTAAACGAAAAAAAGTGATTTTTTTGTGGTGGAGCGGCTAGCATTCTTGGCCGTCACGCTGGAGGTGCGGGTTCGATTCCTGGTTCTGCTAAGAAATTTTAATTCTGGTGTGAGGGCTGAAACGGGGTACACTCAGCCTCGTGATGCAAAACTGAGGATAGGAGATTTCAATACCCACCTCAGCCATCCTGGAAGTGGGTTTTCCACTTTTGCTCCAGGCAAATGCTCGGATAGTTCCTAACTTAAGACCACGGCCCCCTCCTTTACAATCCTATACCCAATTTGCATATACACACACTAATACAGCCGTCACAATAACGCAGTTTATCGTATGAATTCCAAATAGTCCGCCTCTTCGCATAGTGGCTAGCACTCCTGGCTGTCACCGCGAAGGTCTGGGTTCGATTCCCGTCTCTGCCAAGAAATTTAATTCTGATCTGAGAGCTGGAACGGGATACACCCCACCTCGATTTGCAAAACTCAGGCGGGTTCGATTCCTACCTCAGCCATTCCGTAGTTTCCCATTTCTGCTCCAGGCGAATGCCGGGATGCTTCCTAACCGAAGGCCACGGTCGCCTTCTTTCCCAACCCTCATCTGAATTACAACTACACATACTAATGCAGACATCACAATAACACAGGTTATCAAACAAATTCCACACACATATACAAGGGGCTATATGACCACGATGTCGCAGCCCCTACAATAAGGAAAAAAAAAAACAGAAAACAGTGACATAGAAAGTTCAAAATTGGATTACATGAAACTAGCAAAATGTACAGTAAAATAATACGACGCACGACAAAATTTATAAACTAAAAAGGAGAAATACTTTATAATTCCGCCTAAAAGCATTTCCTAATACGAATAAGCTAAAAATACACAGTATAAAAAGATAAAATCGTGTAGCCCAGTGGCCTTCGGGTCTGACACCACTAGGCTGACTGGCATGTCAAGGATACGTTCTAGTACTAAAATCTGAATTCAATTTCTTGGCAGTGCTGGGAAACAAACCTGGGCATTAAGGGTGGAAGCCATCAATCATAATCACTAAACCGCGGTGGCTTGCACAAATAAGATAATTTCTTAAGACAAACATTGATCTCAATGAGTGGGAGTAATCGAATATAGCATCTCCTTATCCAGGCCTTAACTCTCCCAGAACTGGTGTAAAATATTTGGGATCATACTCCGTGCACCAATCATGAGCTCTGTCACAGTTGTGTTTTAAATACCGTACCATATATTTCTTTTTGATATGGGATAATGAGTTCGTAATAGGCCTTTCCTCCGTTTAATTTAATTGGCTGACTTCTCTGCGATTCAAAACTAAGGGTAGGGTCGATGGTAATTCCGCTTTTGTCTGACGGTTTTATATCAAGGCACTCTTACTTACGTATAATGATGAACCCATGCACATCTTTGTACACATAGAAGCCTTTGCTCTTATTCATTTAGAGAAACAAAATTAATGTACACACATTCGGAGTAATAGGTCTTTACTTGATAATTATTGGCTTCATACTTAAGATCGGGCTTCGTCAAACTCTCCAGTTCGAGTTCGTGGCAAACTAATTAGCAGATAGCTCTTCACTGAGCCAGCACCTTTGTGAACATTGAGCAACTCCGTATACAACTGTACAGTATATGATGAAGTGTTCAACAACTGCTATTACCTCTCCGACAGAAGTAAGCCTAGAATATTGAGCGAGGAGGAATGGTTTGGGGGAGACTCTTTAGGTGGTTGTTTTTGACTATCTAGGGGCTTTGTGACATAGTGGACATGTATCCCCGTGTACTTGGGTGTCTGTAGAATTTGTCTGATTAGCTGTGTCACTGTGATATTTGTACTACTGTAGTGTGTGTATTGTAATTGTGGTAGAATTTGGATAGGAAGCGACCGAGGACTTAAGTTGGGTAACATCCCGGCATTTGCCTGGAGTAGAAGTGGGGAAACCACGGGAAACCACTTCTTGGATGGCTGAACTAGAAATCAAAACAGCTCCTTTTCAGTTTTTCCTCACGACACTGAGTGCACATCTAACCAGCCCTCACACCAGAATTGAATCACTTGGCAGAGCGGGGAGTCGAACTCACGACCTTTGAGACCAGATACTAAACACTCAGAGAAGATGGCGTTTTAACGTTCCGTTTTGGCTACTGCGGGTTTTAGAGTCCACAAAAGAGAGCTAACTAGAGCAGAGGAGGGAAACTATGGATAAATAATAAGGGATGACAGAGAGTGGAATACTAATCTCTGCTCTTCTCGTTTCAAACAGCACACTGCATTTATATCACCCATACCGTACCGGGAATAGAACCCATGAATTTGAGACCAGGGACTGAGCACACAAATATGGCAATTTTACGTTCGTTTTAAATACTGCAGTTCTTAGAGTCCACAAAAGACAGGCTACGGTGGTCGAGAACGCTACCGTGCTACCTTGTGCCTCGCTGGCATCGGGAGAGCGTGGGTTCGAATCCCACTTTACGTCCTGAAAATGTTTTTCGTTTCTCATTTTCACCACCAGGAAAATGTCGGGACGGTTCCTTTCAATAGGTCCACGGACGATTTCCTTCCAAAAACCCTTCCCCAACCCGTCCTGAAAATAAAATAAATAGATTTGGCTTCATTTAAAAATTATTTAAGAACGTCATGCAACTAGAGCAGAGGAGAGAAACTATGGAAAATTACATCAGGGATGGCATTGAGTGGAATTCTAACCCTTCATCTTCTCAGTTAATGTTGAGTACACCCCATTCAAACCACTTACTGGATTTATATCACCCATACAGAGCAGCTGGGCAGTGAGCTGCGATAGAATGACGGTGGTGGGAAAGAAGTGAAACTACTCTGTGAGCGGTGATGCCAGATTTAAATTCCTCCGTTACCTGTGAGCCACGAAACAAATTGGGAGAAGTGAATTTCGTTGAGTGCCTGGAGAATTGATAAAGGTAGCGGAATATGTACGACCGCCAAGTCTGCCTCAGTCGATCACTGTAAGTTGCGAGTTTGTTTTATGAAGTTTCTACTCGTCTCTTTTCTCTCCTGCTAATGTTATGGCTCACCAAGCGAGGAAACTTGTTTTACAGGCTTGAAGACTTCATTTCAGATCATAAATTGACATTGCTACTGAAAATTTAATTTTCTGTACTCAATACGTCTAGCACAAAATTTCCTTCTGTGGTCGAGTAGGAGTTTCAGCTGTCGATAGGATATACGGCGTTCTGCCCCGGCCCCCTTCCAATCATTTAACTAGATGCAGTATTAGTGTTCAGTTTTCTACTCTTTGATTACATTTAATATTCTGCCGTAAAATAAATTATATCCTCTATACTAAGTTGCAGAATACGCCAAGAATTTCTATAAATAAATTAAGTTTTTACTGCCTCAACATTTTATTTCCCGCTAAAACTTTGTATTTATTCCAGATGAAGTATATTACGACGAAAATTTCGTCATACCCTCAGTCCATCTTTGTTGTGTGATAATCTGTTTGTCGGTTTGTCTGTCTTTCTGTCGTTTGTTATGCGTTGGCTTCAAAACTACTGGAGTGAATTACATGAAAAATGAAGCACCCCTAGAAAAAAACTCGACTAGAATTATATAGGTTATAGAAGGAGGAAGTCTCAACTTACGCCGTAAGATAATTGCGGAATTTGTACCCATATCATGACAAGAGAAGGCAAGGTGTGAGATGGGCTTGGTGACACATTTGCTACCGCTAATCTGCGAATATCGTGAGTTAATAAGTATATCTTCTTGACGTGGATATGCCATTACACAGTTCTAAAGCATGAGTCCCAATAAATCATGTAATGAGACGCAAGAAAATATGAAAATCCCAGGTCTACATTAACATACACAGATATAATTAATCTCAACAATAATCCTACTTTGTGACCGTCAAGTACCTTATTTATATACATTTGGTAAATATATGGGTCATACATTGATCCAATAGTAAACAAGAAGTTCCGTGACGAACTAAAGAGCCTACATTTCTTAAAATTTAAGATTCATGCCAATCTATATAGACCTATCAAGAATAATGACGAAATTAAGTTGGTAATATCAAAATTTCTAATTAGTTCGAAATACTGTATACCGAGCATAATGTAGCCTAATAGAGCACTACAGTTGGCAGACCTGGTGACTGAATATATTCTTAGTTCCATCTCTTAAGGGATAGAATGCAAAATTTGGTTGAAGTCCAATGGATAGCATGGACGTTACATACAGTTAGACATTGTATCTATCAGCGCGCGTAAAATCATGTTGGCAACAATGTCATGCATCTGTTGGTCAGAAATAATCTGAAATATTATGATCTCTTGTCGTGCCAATTTTGGATGAAATCCATTTGTTAGTATAGAAGTTACATGTATTTCGAAATTGGACCTATCAGTAGACCTAGAGTCATGTTGGCAGCACTGACGTATATTAGTTTTTCCAAATTAATCTAGAATGTCAGGTACTATACGTGTGCAAATTTTAAAGCTGTTGGCTTACATACTTTCTGATATATTAATATTAGGTTAAAACGTAGAGACAGCATTTTTTAACAGTTGGCAGCCCTGGTTAAGAATAAGCATAGTGATATATGTTATGGTACACATAGCACATACGAAATTTGGTTGAAATCTAATTGATAGTATAGAAGTTACACGTATTTAAAAATTGGTCCTATCAGCAGGCTTAGAATCATGTTGGTAGCACTGACGTGCATAAGTTACTCCAAATTAATCTAGAATGTCAGGTACTAAACGTGTGCATAGTTTAAAGCTGTCGGCTTGCATACTTTCTGATATATTGGTATTTGGATAAAAATAAATAGAGAGAGCATTTATTAACAGTTGGCAGCCCTTGTGGCTTTTATGAATACGCTCAGTCATATCTGTTTATGTACACAGAGTACATACGAAATGTGGTTGAAATCCAATTGATAGTGAGAAGTTATATGCATTTAAAAATTGGACTTATCTGCAGGCTTAGAAACATTTTGGTAACACTGCCATGCATGGTCTCCTGGAAATTAAACTAAAATATTATTATCTATATGTGTGCCAATTTTGGAATAGCTTCCAAGCATACCTTCCCAGATATCCGACATGGAGCTCGAATTTCAATTGCGGTTTTTCAGCAGTTGGTAGCACTGACATAATTTTCAAATATGAGCTTGAGATAATCAGGTCTAGATCTTTACTCATACCAAATTTGGGTTCTATTGCTACAGTCGTTTAGGAGTTGATAGGGGGGGGGACACAGCCAGCCAGCCAGACAGACAGAAGGACAGACAGACAGACAAACAGAAGGACAGACAGACAGACAGACAGACAGACAGACTCACATTTTTCCGGATCGATCTCATAAGTCTACTTTTTCCTCATTTTTGCAAAATGCGAAATGTAGGCTAAAAGTATTTGGGAAATTATCTAAGTTTTCCTTATCTTATGATATTTAACCTACAACTGTCTGACTCCACTGGTGCTTCTCGATAAAGGCCGTGCTGATATTGATTATTTGCTGTAGATTTCTTAGTAAATATTAATATTCGCGGAACTTCAAATTATTCGACAAATAGCGACTTAGAAGTCATGTCTAATCTGTCATATACGAGGGTCGAGTCATAAGTCATGGCAACTATTTTTAGCCTACTTTTCACATTTAGCAAAAATGAGGAAAAAGTAGACTTATGAGATCGGGCAAATGTGTGTCTGTGTGTCTGTCCTATCTGCCTGTCTGTCTGTCGGTCTGTGTGTGTGTTTCCCCCTATCAACTTCTAAACGGCCGCAGCAATCGAAACAAAATTTGGTAGGAGTAAAGATCTATACCTTAATATAGCACGGCAATATTTGAAAATGATGTCAGTGCTACCAACTGCTGAAAAAACGCAATTGAAATTTGAGCTAGATGTTGGATATCTTGGAAGGTATGAATGGGAGCTATTTCAAAATTGGCACACGTATATATAATAATATTGCAGTTTAATTTCCAGGAGGCCATATATGGCAGTGTTGCCAAAATGATTATAAGCCTGCTGATAGTTCCAATTTTTAAATACATATAACTTCTACACTATCATTTGGAATTCAACCAAATTTCGTATGTGCTATGTGTACATAAACAGATATGGCAGAGCGTATTCTTAAGAGCCACCAGGGCTGCCAACTGTTGATAAATGCTCTCAATTTTTTGTATCCAAATACCCATATATCAGAAAGTATGCAAGCCGATAGCTTTAAAATATGCACACGTATAGTACCTGACATCTATATATTTAAAACACTAAGCTGATTTTTGTTACCGCGAGATTGAGGGAACGGTAGAACCGATTCACTTCGTAGAGCAATCTGTCGAAAGCTGTAGGCCTGTAGATTTGCAGAGTGTCTTTAAAATAAACAAATATGTTATCACATATTTTTAAATTTATAAACAAAACTGCAAAATTATCAATCACCTTGGTTAATGACAGACATGGCGGATGTCCACCGCGTTTTAATGTAATAGTTATTTATAAGAATTATAATAAAGGAGGAGAATATTGATTATGAAGTTTCCACGATATAAACAGGAATAGAATATTATAAAAAACGGGAAATGTAGAAGAACTTATACGGACTGTTGAGAGTGAATGTTGTTTAAGTAACTTAATATTGCACTTTTTCACCAGTGATTCGGTAGCTCAGACGGCAGCGTTCAAACCTCTTAATTTATGCATCGCGCAATGGAAGCAGTTCGAATCCCACCTCCGACTCATATTTTTATTTCTCAATTATTCTTTCTGGCTATTGGTAATACATTGTCTTAACATATTTTACTTTTATTATTCCCATAAAGTAAGGAATTCTCCACGATTTACGTTCCCATGTACTTTTAAATTATTAAATAAAAGATGGCCACAATCGCTTCCGCCATGAGAGACAATTGACGAACATAATTCATTTGTTGGACTCAGACATCGTGGTCACTCAGCCCCGTCTACTTTGGTGTGTGTGTGTGTGTGTCTCAAATTTTCTCTGATAACCTGTGTTATTGTGATGGCTGTACTGATGTGTGCATTTGTAATTAAAGTGGGGAATGGGAAATTGGCGACCGAGGCTTTAAGTTAGGAACTATCCCGGTATTTACCTGCAGTGGAAGTGACAAACCACGGAAAACCACATCCCAGATTGTTGAGATGGGAATCGAACCTTGCCCTACTTAGTTTTTCCTCAAGAGTGCGCCCCGTTCCAGCCCTCAGACCAGAATTACATTTCTAGAGAAATGGCGGATAAAGGATTCACCGTATCGTAGTGTGATCATTGTTTTTGAGAATTAAAAAGAGGGGATTGAAGAACTTCAACAGGCGTTTGAGTTCGTTTGTTGTTTAAGTAACTTAATATTGGTTTAGAAGTCTGTTGACTGGGTGGCTCAGGGGTAACATTGCGTAGGCCTACCCAGGAATGAATTTTGCATAGTCGAAGGAGTCTCACCTCAGACATGTATTTTTATTTCCTAATTATTCTTTCTGGCTATTGGTAATTCATTGTCTTAACATATTTTACTTTTATTATTCCCGTACAGTAAGGAATTCTCCACGATTTACATTGCCATATACTTTTAAATTATTAAATAAAAGATGGCCACAATCGCTTTCGCCATGAGAGACAATTGACGAATATAATTCATTTGATGGACTCCGACATCGTGGTCACTCAGCCCCGTCTACTTTGGTGTGTGTGTAAAATTTTCTCTGATAACCTGTGTTATTGTGATGGCTGTAGACTACTGATGTGTGCATTTGTAATTCAAGTGGGGAATGGGGAATTGACGACCGAGGCTTTAAGTTACGAACTATCCCGGTATTTACCTGCAGTGGACGTGGCAAACCACGGAAAACCACATCCCAGATTGTTGAGATAGGAATCGAACCTTGCTCTCCAGAGTTTTGCCTCAAGAGTGCGCCCCGTTCCAGCCCTCAGATCAGAAGTAAATTTCTTGGCAAACCAGGGATCGAACCTGGAATCCGGGGCGATAGCTCAGAATGTAGCCTTCAGATTGGGCTTCCCTGTGTTAATACGATTTTTGACAAGCACTGAACATATAGTCTAACTCTTCAACTCCCTCCATTACGGTGACTGTCGAAGTGAGTCTATGCTCATTCCAGTAGTTGGCGAAGTATGCTCCCTTGCTTAATTTACTGTCATGGAAATGCAAAGGATTGTACCTATATCAGGTGATGGAAATTGCTTATTTAGAGCAGTTTCATACTGTTTATTCCAAAATGCAGGACGTTATCCTGAGCTACGTTTGCAAGCAAATTGCAAAAATTGTTGCTGGCATGAATAATTATAAGGATTTTATTATTGGCGATCAGTATCATAGCATTCTCATCAGCAACAAACTTGAGAATGAAAATATCTGAACTTCATTGTATACGTGAATATTATTGTTTATTGATTATTTGTTTAGAGTGCATAACAATGAGTCTAACCACGCTGTTGATTTTGGCAATGGAAGTATTATTTGCCATTTAATATTTGGCGGCTGCGTTGATGCAGGCCACTATAGTGTTATTGAATATGACGTTCATTTGGAGAGAAATGCTGCAATAAATATACCCATTTGACGAAAAAGAACATTAGCCACAAAAAAGTGGGAAATCGTAGAAAAATACGAAGCCACTTTTAAAATCTAATATAAAAATGCCATTTCAGAAACAATTCCAGATATTATGCCGTACAGTGTATGGTCCTTGACGAACAAATGTAAACATTGTTCTGCACTGTATTTCTGTAGCGAGAAATCTACGCTTTGTTACTTTGACCTTTGGTGTTGTAATGGCAAACTTAATCTTACTAAATATAAAATATTTGACAGACTGCAACAATTTTTCACTGTAAATGATATCTCAAGGAATTTAAGAGAGAATAATCGGCAGAAGAACAAATGCTATGTCCTTGGTTTCAATTGGTGCCAATGTCACTGTGCCACATGCATACGGTCCATATTGTTTTAAAATGTATGGAATTGCACATCATCGCATTTAATTGTTAATGTATATTCCAAAATTATAAGCGACGGTTCCTGCGGCCAGCTGTATATATTAGACTCCTCGGAATTCTTGAATTCCTTGGAATTAAGGGATTTGCTTCCACATACTCCAAACGATTGACCCATAGATATGCTCCTTAGAAATCTGAAGTTTCGTAAGGGCATCTAAATGCTACCATATTAATTATAAGAAATATGTACGAAAATTGCTTGAATTTGGAAATAATATGTGCAGTTAAAATTAGGCGGAGAGATCTAACCCTTCGACTTGATTCCATATTAATTATATGAAATATGAATGAAAATGCTTGGATTTGGAAATTAGTGCAGTTAAAATTAGGCAGAGAGGTCTAATCCTTCGACTTGATTTAACACCACCGGTTAAAACAATCATTTTCTTTTAAGAGGCAATATTTTCCGATTCGCTTGGCCCTTAAAGTTTCAATAGTGCCAAAAAATAATTGTACAAAGAACGTATATAATACAATTCTTCAGTAAATATTTTCTTATTGGCCGTCATGTATTGACGGGTTTCAACTAGTTATATATTAATTTGGAGTAACTTATATACGTCAGTGCTACCAACATGATTCTAAGCCTGCTGAGAGGTCCAACTTTAAATACATGTAACTTCTATACTATCTTTTGGATCTCAACCAAATTTCGTGTGTGCTATGTGTACCAAAACAGATATGACTATGCTGATTCTTAAGAGTGACCAGGGCTGCCAACTGTTAATAAATTCTGTCTCTATTTTTGTTACCCAAATATCAATATATCAGAAAGTATGCAAGCCAATAGCTCTAAACTTCGCACACGTATAGTACCTGGCATTCTAGATTAATTTTGAGTAACTATATAGGCCTACACCAGTGCTGCCAACATGATTCTAGGCCTGCTGATAGGTTCAATTTTAAAATGCATGTAACTTCTATACTAACTAATGGATTTCATTCAAAATTGACACAACAATAGATCATATTATTTCAGATTATTTCTGACCAATACATGTATGTCATTGTTGTCAACATGATTTTACGCTAGCTGTTAGATCCAATGTTAAACTGCATGTAACGTCCATGCTATCCATTGGACTTCAACTTAATTTTGTATTCTGTACCTTAAGAGATGGAACTAAGAATATATTCAGTCACCAGGGCTGCCAACTGTAGTTCTCTATTAGGCTACATTATGCCAAGTATACAGTATTTCGAACTAATTAGAAATTTCGATATTACCAACTTAATTTCGTCATTATTGTAGATAGATCCATATAGATTAATCATTGGCATGATTTCGATGTGAAATGCCATGTCCTGTGGTTCGGATTCCACGTAAAACGGAGGTCCCGTGGCTTATGATCGCGAGATTAACGGTCACGTTAAACTACAAGCTTCCTTCCTTCCTTCATTGGCATGAATCTTAAATTTTAAGAAAAGTAGGCTCTTTAGTTCGTCACGGAACTTCTTTTTTTTTCTCGCGAACAGGAGACAACACGGAAATTCTACGATATGCATTTGGAAATATAGGGCATGTACGTATGCATAGTGCCTGAAGATAAATTCTGACGTCAGGAGATGCTCGTAGGTTAGTGACAGAACACAGGCCATTGGTAAACATTGTCTCGTTATGGTATAGACAGCAGATACGCAAGGCTAGTTACAAAGGAGGGGTCTTCACTGGTTACAGACCTTCGAAATAATCACCCAAGGTGTCTATTGTGCGTTGCCAGCGGTGGAGCAGGCGCTGAATTCCATCCGCTGCATGTGTATCGCTAACGTGTAACACTTCCCTACGAAATGCTGTTACGACGTCTTCTATGTTAGCTAACCGTCGTCCACGCAGTGGCTTCTTGACTTTGGGGATTAGATCATAGTCACATGGGCTCAGATCAGGCGAATAAGGCGGATTGGAGGAACTTCCCATCCCCACCGTTGTAAGCGACGCTGAACGATGGCTGCTGTGTGAGCTATCGTGTTATCGTGTAGGATTATGGCCTCGTCCAAACGATCAGGACATTTGGTTCGCATTGCATGGCGCAATTGGTACAACAAAAAGGAATTGTAATACACTGCACTGACAGTGTGCCCCTCACGCACTGGATGACACACAAGAACACCTTGAACATCGTTTGCCAGGATAACAATAACCTTATTGGGCGACGGATTTGGTCAAACCTAGTGTCTCCGTGGTGACCCCTGACGACGCAATTCACTTGACTGTCTCTTCATTTTAGGTTCATAAGCACGTGCCCCTGTTTCATCGACGGCAATAATCCAATTTAACATGACTTGTCCTTCCTGCTGAAACCTCTCCAGATTGATGCAACATGTTTCGTTACGAGTCCACTTCTGTACCTCCGTTAAGTGATGTGCCACCCACTTTGCACAAATTTTACGCATCTGTAGGTCCTTGTGTAAAATGCGCCGTATTGTTGCCGCTGGTATTGCTGTATGTTCTTGCAATTCCGCTATAGTCCAGCGCCTGTCCTCCTGTAAACACTGATCGATCACCATTATCCGTACATCTTTGACCATGGACACTGGACGGCCTGGGTGAGGCAAATCGGCAGTTGATACTCGATCCCGTTTGGACGTCTCCACCCACCTCGCCACTGCACACTTACGCTTCCCGCAGCCCTGCATGGCATTGGCTTGCATATGTGCCGCGGAGAACTGCGATTTTAATATATGATCGTTGGTCCTGCTATTAGGTAGATTTCATTAGAAAGCTAACTATTGCAATGGGTACCATGTTTCGACTTCCGGAAAATTTCGACATATCTTCGCGTTTCACATCCCCGAGACCCCAAAACCATCGTCAGTTCAAAAGTTTATTTATAATTTATGTATATATATATATATATATATATATATATATATGTATATATGTATATATGTATATATATCACTTTCTTGTGGACACGATAACTACCGCAATTTTGCACCAATCACTTTTATAATTTTACATAATATGTATCCCCATAAAATCTCGGTCAAGTTCGTTAATGGGCACAATCGGTCGAAGGGTGTGAAAATGGGGGGCTTTTTTCGAAAAAGTGAAATATCGCTATAACTCTCTTAATATTTGAAATATCGAATCCATTTAAAGTTCATACTATGTGTCGGATAAGTCCCAAAAATTTATGTTTGAAGAGTTTTTTGATAGTACCAACCATTGACAAAAGGGGTGGGAAAAAGTGGGTTTTTCGGGAAACATTAATCACATCTCCCTTAATAGGTACAATATCAAAACCGTACAAAATGGACAATATTCCCCTAATGATTAAATAAAACTTTTGTCTGAAATAATTTTTGATATGACCCACCATTACGCCAAGGGATGAGAATAATGATATCTAAATTAGAAGAAAATGCCAAGTGTCATCAGAGGTTACCATGACAACGCTTCTAAATTTATGAGTGATGAGCTAAGTGCAGTCAAGTATTGGCAAACGGAAATATTCAATTGACGAAAAATAAAAGCCGTCGAAAGCACACCGCGGAAAATATTATATATTATACCTTCTTATAAAGGCCTACAAAGACACTAACTCACATTATACAGACGGCACGAAGAGTATAAAATTAGACTCAAAATCACGCATTGTTTCCGACAACACAAAACCCCTATATAAATATTACAATTCATAATCAGATCATACTGGAAAGAAACCAATGAACAAATGTATATAGATAAGCATGGGTCCTAGTGGAAAATAATTCTATCACCTAAAACCAAAAATGCATGTGACGAAAAAAAACATCAAAATGTCATGTTGGTTTCCGACCCTACAAGACGTAAAAATATAATAAAAGTATTAAAAAACTATTTTTTGAAATTTCATTCGAATCAACTTTTAAGTTATTTCTGAGACTTAGAAATTCGGCCAAAAAGTACAAAATCATTAATAACTCCCTTATTGTTAGTCGTATGATGAAATAGCAAGAGACAAAAAAGATGTAATGTGTTATTGTTTACAACATAGGCCATGTAGAATATTACACTCAGACATATTACCGGAGATTCGTTGCTTTTTCCCTATTTTAGGCAGATTTCATTAGAAAGCTATTACAATGGGTACCATGTTTCGACTTCCGGAAAATTTCGACATATTATCGCATCTCACATCCCCGAGACCCCAAAACCATCGTCAGTTCAAAAGTTTATATCTAATTTATGTATATATATATGTATATATATACATACATTATATATATGTATATATATAAAAGAAAGTCGTGTTAGTTACACTATTTATAACTCAAGAACGGCTGAACCGATTTGGCTGAAAATTAGTGTGGAGGTAGCTTAGAAACAGGAGACGGACATAGGTTACTTTTTTTTAATCCCGTGACGTGACATAAAACGTCAAAGAGAATACAAGTCACTATAGAACGTAACGCAAATGACAGCTAAAATAACCTCATGAAGGAATGGCAAGGCAAGTCATTTCCAGGCAACAGTAGCTCTTGACGAGACACGGCCGACTGGATGCGAGTAGCGCTCTCCACTACCGGTATAGAAAATGAGGCTCTTAACATGAAATCCCGTTAGTTACTCAACGTAATTTGTATTCTCTTTGAATCATCATTAACAATCTTATCTTACCTCTATATATATAAAAATGAAAGTTTGTCTGTTTTTTTCTGAATTTCCACGGAATTTTGTGATATTTGCGCGTTTCAGACTGTTTTATGATGGATGCGCGCAAAAATATTTTTTGTCTGTCTGTCTGTCTGTTTGTTTGTTTGTCTGTCTGTGGACAATTTTTTGTGTCCTTATAACTCGAGAACGGCTGAGTGGGTCAACGTAAAATTTGATACAGATATCCTTCAGAGGCACGACACCAATCATTGATGTAACTCTTCTCCGTACCTCTCATAATAGGGGCCCAACCCCCTTAAAATACAAGCTGAAATAAGCGTAGAAGGGTGAGACAAAGTCCATTTTCAGCCCCTCAATGTGCGAAACGAAACTCGGGGGCCCAAGGGCCCCCGGAAACCACATTTTAAGGCCCTAAAACCAACAGTTTTTGAGATATTCCCAGAAAACTAATTTCACTTAATAAATTAATGAATGAATGCATGCCGGTAACCATGGCAACTGAATCTCAGAGGTCCATCTATTTCTGTAAGACGCAATGCAATTCAATTTATTACATTACTGTGAAGGTTTGCAAACGGCTATAAGGTTATAACGGATCCAAATTAAGCTGAAATATTCAATAGATACAATGCGCTTAAGGGGTCAAGGTGTACTCTAGAATTTTTTCACGCGATTTACACGTGCGGGTGTGGTACGGAAGGTCTATTATATCCCTTGTCTGTTATATAAAAATGAATGTTTGTCTGTTTTTTCTGCATTTCCACGGAAATTTGACATATTTGCCCGTTTCAGACTGTTTTGTGACGGATGCACGCATTTTTTTTCTGTCTGTCTGTCTGTTTGTCTGTGGGCAATATTTTGTGTCCTTATAACTCGAGAACGGCTGGGTGGATTAACGTAAAATATGATGCAGATATCCATCAGAGGCACGACACTAATCATTGATGTAACTCTTCTCCGTACCTCTCATAACAGGGGGCCTACCCCTTTAAAATACAAGCTGAAATAAGCGTAGAAGGGTGAGACAAAGCTCATTTTCAGCCCCTCAATGTGAGAAACGAAACTCGGGGGCCCTAAATGAACCCCGAAAACCACATTTTAAGGCCCTAAAACCAACATTTTTCGAGATATTCCCAAAAAACTAATTTCACTTAATAAATTAATGAAGGAATGCATGCCGGTAACAATGGCAACAGAATCTCAGAGGTCCATCTATTTCTGTAAGACGCAATGCAATTCCATTTATTATATTACTGTGAAGGTTTTCAAACGACAATAAGGTTATAACGGATCCAAATTAAGCTGAAATATTCATCAATACATATAATTAAGGGGTCAATGGGTACTCTAGAATTTTTTAACGCAATTTACACGTGCGGGTATGGTACGGAAGGTCTATTATATTGTTATATTATTATTATTACTATTATTTTAATTATTATCATTATTATGGCGTACAACGACGAGACAAACTCATTTTCAAACCCTTGGTGTCAGAAACAAAACTCGGGGCCCCTCAAGAGCCGTAAAGGGTCCCCGAAAATTATATTTTAAGGCTCTAAACCCAACAGTTTCCTAGATATTCCCAGAAAACTAATTTCATTTAATAAACTAAAGAAGGAATGCAAGCCACTAACCATGACAAAAGTATCTCATTAGGTGGCATCCAACTTTCCATCTATTTCTGGAATAAGTAATGCCACTGCATTTATTACATTTCTGTGAAAGGTTGAAAATGGCTGTAAGGTTATCACGGAACCAACTAAAACAGTAAAATTCATCAATGCGCTTAAGGGGTTCAAGGAGTACCCTAGATTTTTTTCACACGACTTACACGTGCCGTATGTCGTACAGAAGGTCTATTATATCTCCAAACAGCAACATTATTTTCAAAAATTCCTGATTTGAAATAGTAGACAGTTTTTTTGCTGATTTTAGGAATTTGGGCCATTGGAGGCTAAAAAAAAACTGAATTTTCATGCACCACAAGCCTTTATAATTTATAAAAGGGGTCTTACGGTAGTTAGGCACTTGACACAACGGTTAGGGTCAGTTCGTATGTGACGTGTATTGTGATACGTCTAGGAGGTTTTCAATTTTATTTTCACGCCAGGAAGAACACGTTAGGTAAATTTAGTTTGAGAGCACATTTTAGCTAGACCTAATCATTTTTCTTTGCCAACAAACAGGTTCCAAGCCCCTAAACATTGCAACTGTAGATCAATTGGTAACATCTGGTTATTAATACAGAAGACCGTTCAAAGAATGGGTACTTCTGCTAGTCTATATATAAAAATTAATTGCTCTTCGTTAGTCTCGCTAATACTCGAGAACGGCTGGACCGATTTGGCTAATTTTGGTCTAGAATTATTTGTGGAAGTCCAGAGAAGGTTTAAAAGGTGAATAAATATGAAATTTGTTGCGCACGAGTAGATTCAACAAATGAGTGACGGCACGCGAATCGCTTAAACAAAGTCCCGTATGCGTTCATGTACCATTCATCCGATGTTATGAAACTTTGGTTGTATTGTAGTTCACACTCCAGGAAAGGTTTCTGACTTAGTAAATACTTTTTACAATAGGTAGCGCACGAGTAGATTCAACAAATGTGCGACGACGGGCGAATCGTTTCAACAAAGTCCAGTATGCGTTCACATACCATTCGTCCGATAACGATGAAATTTGGGTGAGAGGTTGTGTATACTACAGGCAAGGTGTCTGGCTTAGTAAATCCATGTTATAATAGGTAGCGCACGAGTAGATTCAACAAATGAGCGACGACGAGCGAAGCGTTTCAACAAAGTCCCGTATGCCTTCTTATACTATTCGTCTGATAGTGATGAAACTTGGGTGAAATGATGTGTACACCTCAGGGAAGGTTTCTGGTTTAGTAAATCGACTTAACAATAGGTAGCGCACGATTAGATTCAACAAATGAGCGACGACGGCCGAAGCGTTTCAACAAAGTCCTGTATGCGTTCACATACCATTCGCCCGACAGCGATGAAACTTGGGTGAGAGGTTGTGTACACTACAGGCAAGGTTTCTGGCTTAGTAAATCCATGTTATAATAGATAGCGCACGAGTAGATTCAACAAATGAGCGACGACGAGCGAAGCATTTCAAATAAGTCCCGTATGCGTTCATATACTATTCGTCTGATGGTGATGAAACTTGGGTGAGATGTAGTGTACACTTCATGGAAGGTTTATGGCTTAGTAAATCCACTTAACAATACGTAGCGCACGAGTAGATTCAACAAATGTGCGACGACGGGCGAAGCGTTTCAACAAAGTCCTGTATGCGTTCACATACCATTCGTCCGATAGCGATGAAACTTGGGCGAGAGGTTGTGTACACTACAGGCAAGGTGTCCGGCTTAGTAAATCCATGTTATAATGGGTAGCGAACGAGTAGATTCAACAAATGAGCGACGATGCGCGAAGCGTTTCAACAAAGTCCCGTTTGCGTTCATATACTATTCGTCTGATAGCGATGAAACTTGTGTGAGATGTTGTGTACACTTCAGGGAAGGTTTCTGGGTTAGTAAATTCACTTTACAATAGGTATCGCACAAGTAGATTAAACAAACGAGCGACGACGCGCGAAGTGTTTCAACATAGTCCCGTATATGTTCATATACCATTCGTCTGATAGCGACTAAACTTGGGTGAGTTGTTGTGTACACTCCAGGGAAAGTTTCAGGCTTAGTTAATCCATTTTACAATAGGTAGCGCTCAAGTAGATTCAACATATGAGCGAAGGCGCGCAAAGCGTTTCAACAAAGTCCCGAATGCGTTTATATACCATTTGTCCGAAAGCGATGAAACTAGGGTGAGATGTTGTGTACACTTCAGGGAAGGTTTATGGCTTAGTACATCCACTTTACAATAGGTATCGCACAAGTAGATTCAACAAATGAGTAACGGCGTGCGTATCGTTAAAAAAACGTATGCGTTCATATACCATTCATGCGATTGCAATGCAATTTGGAGAAATGTTGTTTCCACTCCCGCAAAGATTTCTGACTTAGTAAATCCATTTTTCAATTGGTAGCGCACGATTAGATTCAATTAATGGGCGACAGCGCGTGAATCGCTTCAACCAAGTCCTGTATGCGTTCATATAACATTCATCCGATTATCATTAAACTTTGTGGAGTTGAGCACAGTCCTGCGAAGGTGTATGAATTAGTAAATCCGTTTTTCAATGGGTGGCGCACAAGTAGATTCAACAAATGAGTGTCGTCCCGCGAATCGTTTAAGTAAATACCCATATGCGTTCATATGCCATTCATCCGATTGCGATGAAACTTTCATAAGTTGTTGTGTACACGCCTGGGAAGGTTTTCACTTAGTAAATCCATTTTACAATAGGTAGCGTACGAGTATATTCAACAAATGGGTGACGGCACTCGAATCGTTTCAACAAAGTCCCATATGCGTTCATATACCTTTCATTTCATTGCGATGAAAATTTGGTGAGTTGTTGAGCACGCTCCCATGATTTTTGAGATAGTAAATCAATTTTACAATAGTTTAGAGGTGGTTAATGGAAAAAGAAAAACAATATTGGGAATCCAAAAGCACTTCAACATACAAAGTTACATTGCCAACACTTTCTTTGATTGGCATTGCAACGCTTGCCGGGTACAGCTAGTATGTATATATATCACTTTTTTGTGGACACGATAACTACCGCAATTTTGCACCAATCACTTTCATTTTTTTTACATAATATGTATCCCTATAAAATCTCGGTCAAGTTGGATAATGGGCACAATCGTTCGGAGGGGGTGAAAATGGGAGGCTTCTTTTTCCAAAAAGTGAAATATCGCTATAACTCTCTTAATATTTGAAATATCCAATCTATTCAAAGTTCATACTATGTGTCGGATAAGTCCCAAAAATATATGTTTGAAGAGTTCTTTGATAGCACCAACCATTGACAAAATGGGTGGGAAAGAGTGGGTTTTTCGGGAAACATTAATCCCATCTCTCTTAATAGGTACAATATCAAAACCGTACAAAATGGACAATATTCCCCTAATGATTAACTAAAACTTTTGTCTAAAATAATTTTGATATGACTCACCATTACGCCAAGGGATGAGAAAAATGATTTCGGAATTAGAAGAAAATGCCAAGCGCCATCAGAGGTTGCCATGACAACGCTACTAAATTGATGAGGGATGAGCCATCAGACGTTGCTATGACAACGCCATTGCACGAGATCACATTCAGTTTTCCATCTGACTCTATGGGAAGCGGCTTCGGTGACGTAACTGGTATCATGCTGAACTTCTATGCCCAAGGTCGTGGGTTCAATGCCAGCCGAAGTCGTCGGATTTTCTAAGAGCGCTAAAAAGCCCTCATTTGAGGGGAAGTTCCAACTTTCATTGCGAGTAGCTTGTTGCGGTGGCACCTAGTAGGCAAGTTCACAGCTAGGTGTCGTTGACGGTATTATTTGGTAGCAAAATTAGGAACTACTACTTGAAATTGACCGTCTGCATTCCTTACCTGACTTACAGACTAATACAGCCATCAGACACCGTTTGTCAGACAGATTCTACACACATCCAAAGTACTCGGTGTTACATGACCGTGTTGTCGCAGCCCCTAAACAGAGGAACCTACCAACATCTTTGCGAGAGAAAATATTTTGCGTGAAGAAGTAACATACCGTTAGATAGTTACACATCAGTGTCGAAACCTTGCATAAGGACAGTGTGACCACAAGTATAAAAATGGAACCCAAATGACGAGAAGGTTACCGTCCCCATAAGACAATAAAATGACAAAAATATGCATAAAACGACGAAAAACAAAGTTAATTAAACTCCAATTGTAAACTGCTTTCTCGCAATACATTTGGTCTGAGCCTTCTACGAAAACCTACATATTCTGCCTATTTTCGCCTATCCTCTAGTTTGTCCGGTGAAATCTACCTCCGCCTTCCGGCGTGCCGAGAGGAATTTTTGACTTTCATTGTGTGACGCTCTCACTCTCACACTGAACTTGGGGGCATGCTCAGACCCACACTGCTGTTTACATACACCATCTAGTGGCATCTTACGCAAGTACATACCGTACGTTTCCAAAGCATATCGTATATTTTCCGTGTTGTCTCCTGTTCGCGAGAAAACATAGTTGCCATGACTTATTACTCGACCTCCGTAGATTTATTTAAAAGGACTATTTTTAACATATTTTCATTTTATGAAAATAAAGATAGGCTTATGGGATCACCTTTAATCCATGTATGTGTGTGTGTGTGCGTATGTGTGTGTCAATGTGTGTGTGTCCCCCCTGTAACAACTTCTAAACGGCTAGAGCGATTTCAATGAAACTCGGTAAGGTCATAGTACTATATTGGCCGACCCCGACAGTGCCCTTAAAAATTTTTACGATTCACCAATCCAACAATAAGTGATGATCACTTGACGATCGAAACTGGTCATCCAAGTGTATTTATTAATCCTATGTAGATTTTTTCAGGATTAAGAAACACCCATTATAATTGGGTACAATCGTGTTGACCGACTGTAAAACATTTAATGTTTATTTCTAAGGCAATACTGAAAAATGGCTTCCCACACGATAATATTATTATTATTAATAATAATAATAATAATAATGGTAATAATAATAATAACACAAAAATGTCACAGTACATGACGGTCGTTTTAGCCCGAGACACTTTGCGCCAACTAGACCTTAAACCTTTTCTATAAAGGGGATCTCTAGAACATGAAGAAGGCGGAGAGAAAAATCAACCGGACAATCTTGGGTCCTAAACTCACACATGAAGGATATCGTCTACAATCACACACAATCACAGAGAGATACTCCAACATCCAGACAGATTTCTGCAAACGACAACTGAGTTTTTACGACCACATCATGAGACTGAATGACGACCGATTAACAAAGAGATTTCTGACCTACTTAATAAAACTTAAAGTGACAACAGTCTGGGTTACAAAGGTCCAAATTGATCTCAGAAGTGCCAATATCACACCAAGGCCAAGAAAAACAACAGCATATCATATTTAAAAAATGATCCTATGGGTTTAAACAGCTTAAATAAATAAATAAATAAATAAATAAATAAATAAATAAAATAATAAGTAGACATTATTATAAAAATGGTTGAGGTTTTTGATTCCATTTCGTGTAATCCTAGCTCGGCGTTTAGGCTTTTGTCTGCTACAGTATAAAGCGGATTTCTAATTAGGTAATCCTCTACATCATTGGGTACGATTCCATTACGGTAATAATGAACACTCGTTTGCTAGTTGGGCTGTGGGTCGGCAGGTGACTCACCTGGAATGGCGTGCGCCGGCCTACTAACATATCTCACCGCCAGATGTCACCGCGCTTCCGTCCTTTCCGCTAGCCCGAGCGCCGGGATTACGGGCAGATATATGACCTGCGGAGCAATTCCTTATAATACGCAGCCACTTTCGCAAAAGCTGTCATATATCCCCACAAATGCGACAGAGTAATGAATTTTGTTATTATTTCCTAAATACAGAAGGAAAGAAATAAATAAAATCTGAAGATATGCAGGGTGCGGGTAGAGCAAACAGGTTTTATAAATGGCAGACCATGTTGTGATGATTCATGTGGTTTGTGGACAGCGTTACCAGCCTCGACTAGCCTGATTATGGTAAGTGTGCATCGAAGTTAGGCTAGATTCCCCTAAAATACTACGTTTCCAATCATATATTATTACTATTATTATTATTAATATTAATGACCGGCCTCGCTGGGCAAGAGTGCTAACGCACTAACTAGTGCTTTAATCGCATCGGAAGAGTGTGGGATCGAATCCCACCTGAGCCGTCCTGAAAATTGTTTTCGTGGTTTACTCATTTTCAAAATAGGAAGCTTGTAGTGTAACGTGACCGTTAATCTCGAGATCATGAGCCACGGGACTCATTTTCACCACCAGGCAAATGCCAGGACGGTTCTTTCATCAGGCCCATCCGTAATTTGACACGAGTTAGTGGGCAGCCACCATCCCCAGCTCTATCTGCTAATAAAATGAAAGGGAGTAGCAGCCTTTCAGAATAAATCAATTCTTTACTAGTCTTATAGACGGTTAAGATATTGATAATATAAGCCAAATAATGGCTACACTGCGTCCTGCTGCACGGCTGAAAGCAACGGGAAACTACAGCCGTATGCTATTCCCGAGGATATGCACCTCTCTATGCATAATTACATGTGATGATGGCCTCCTCCCTTGTAAAATTTCAATCCGGAGGTAAACTAGTCTCCCGTTCGGATCTCCGGGTGGGGACTACTCGAGAGGGGGTTAACATCACAGAAGTGACAAAGAGGAAATCTGACATTCTACGGATCGGAGCGTGGAATGTTAGAAGTCTGCTAGGAAGTGGAAGGTTAGAAAACTTAGAAAGGGAAATGGATAGGTTGAGGTTGGATTTGGTTGGGATTAGTGAAATGCGCTGGCAGGAAGAACAGGACTTTTGGTCAGGAGACTATAGGGTCATTAGCACTAAATCAAACAATGGCCATGCAGGGGTTGGCCTCATATTGAGTAGGAAACTTGGACAGCGGGTGGAATATTATGAACAATATAGTGAACGGATTATTGTAGCAAAAATCAATACTAAACCTACGTGCACCACAGTGGTACAAGTCTATATGCCTACCAGTCAAGCTGATGATGAGGATGTTGAAAAGGTCTACGAAGAAATAGACGAAATTCTGAGGTATATCAAGGGTGATGAAAATGTTATAGTAATGGGAGATTGGAATGCTGTGGTAGGAAAAGGGAGAGAAGGGAAAATAGTAGGGGATTTCGGATTAGGTGAAAGGAATGATCGAGGAAGCAGGCTGGTAGAATTCTGCACCGAGCATGAGTTGGTCATAGCTAACACCTTATTCAATAACCACAATAGAAGAATATACACATGGATGAGACCAGGAGATAAAGGCCGTTACCAAATCGACTTCATTATGGTCAAGCAGAGGTTTCGAAACCAGATTTTGGATTGTAAAGCATATCCTGGTGCTGACATAAACTCTGACCACAATCTGGTCGTAATGAAATGCAGATTAAAGTTGAAGAAACTGAAGAAAAGTCAAAAGCCAAAAAGGTGGGCAATAGACAGATTGAAAGAGAAGGATGTAAACGAAAGATTCAAGAAGAGTATAAAGGAAGGACTAATGAAAAACCCTAAACAAACTTCAATTGCAGACGAATGGGCACTTTTGAAGAATGAAATAACAAAATCCGCAGAAGAAAACATTGGTAGGAAAGAAAGAATAGGTAGAAAACCGTGGATCACTCGGGATATACTAGAATTGATGGATGAAAGGCGGAAACACAAGAATGTAAGAGATGAGAAGGGGAAAGCAGAATACAGACGTCTGAGAAATGAGGTTAACAAGAAGTGCAAGGAAGCGAAAGAAGAATGGTTGAAAGAGAAATGTGCAGGTATAGAAAATTGTATGAAATTAGGTAAAGTAGACACAGCTTATCGAAGGATTAAGAATACTTTTGGGGAAAAGAAGACTAAGTGCTGTAATATTAAGGACACAAATGGAAAGCCTCTAACAGATAGGGAAGAAAAGGTTGAGAGATGGAAAGCTTACATAGAGAGTTTGTATAAGGGAAAGGAGATTGAGAATCATGTAATGGAAAGGGAGGAGGAAATTGATGAGGATGCGAAAGGAGATTTAATATTGAGATCAGAATTTGATAGAGCTTAGGAAGACTTAAGCAGGAACAAAGCGCCAGGCATAGATGATATACCGATTGAGTTGCTACGCTGCATAGGAGATGAAGGTCTGATCAGGTTATTTCACTTGGTGTGTAGGATTTATAAGACAGGTGAGGTACCCCCTGATTTCAAGAAGAATGTAATCATCCCTATACCAAAGAAAGTGGGAGGTGTCAGATGTGAAGATTACCGTACAATCAGCTTGATTACTCATGCTTCAAAGATCCTGTCTAGGATAATTTACAAGAGGATTGAAAGCCAGATAGAAACGGAGTTGGGTGAAGACCAGTTTGGTTTCAGGAGAAATGTAGGAACAAGGGAAGCTGTACTAAGTCTTAGGCTGATTTTGGAAGGTAGAATAAGGAAAGATAAGAGAACGTTCATGGCTTTTGTAGACTTAGAAAAGGCTTTTGATAACGTTGATTGGACTAAATTGTTTGACATTTTGAAATCGATTGGAATAAAGTACAGAGATAGGAGGGTGATATACAATCTATACAGAAACCAGACAGCAGTCATTCGAGTTGAAGGACATGAGAGAGAAGCTGGTATTCAGAAAGGTGTAAGGCAAGGTTGCAACTTATCACCCATACTTTTCAATCTTTACATTGAACAAGCAATGAAGGAAATTAGAGAAAAATTTAAAGTGGGAGTGAAGATTCAAGGAGAAATAATTTCAACTCTGAGATTTGCTGATGACATCGTCATCTTGGCCGACAAGCCTAAGGATTTTAATGAGTTTTTGAATGGTATGGACTCCGTCTTACAGAAAGAATTCATGATGAAAATTAATAAATGTAAAACAAAAATACTGGAATGCAGCCGAAATAAATCAGAAACCTCTATGGAGATCAAATTGACAGGTGAAAAGCTGAAGGAAGTAGAAGACTTCTGTTACTTAGGAAGTAGAATAACCAGTGATGGACGAAGCAAAGAGGATATAAAAAGTAGGTTGGCTCAGGCAAAGAAAGCTTTTCTACAAAAAAGGAATCTGCTGACATCGAATATAGATTTAGGTATTAGGAAGACATTTTTGAAAGCCTGTGTCTGGAGCGTGGCGCTCTATGGAAGTGAAACTTGGACTATTGGTGCAGCAGAAAAGAGGAGAATAGAAGCATTTGAAATGTGGTGTTACAGGAGAATGATGAAGATCAGATGGGTAGATAGGGTTACAAACATAGAGGTATTAAGACGAGTGGGAGAGGAGAGATGTTTCTGGCGACTGCTAATGAAGTGAAGAGATAGGTTGGTAGGACACATACTAAGACACCCAGGAATAGCAAGCTTAGTTATGGAAGGAAGGGTCGAGGACAAGAACTGTAGGGGTAGACCAAGGTTAGAATATGTTAAACAGATTGCCTCAGATGTAGGGTGTGGTAGTTATGTAGAGATGAAACGATTAGCTCAGGACAGGGAGGCATGGAGAGGTGCATCAAACCAGTCAAAAGACTGAAGACTCAAACAACAACATCCATCTACTTGACTTGCACAATCTAATAGCTAAAGGCCATCAGTTCTTACTTTCTAATAATGATAATAATTATGATTTGTATTAGTATTATTATTGTTGTTATTAGTTCTTTGATAACCCACAATAAACAAGTTGTTCCGTGAAAAACTAAACAGCCTATTTTCATATACCCTACTTCTGTTAATTGCCTCTATCAACATACAAAATTTCAGTTTGATTGCTGTAACAGATTCGTGAATATTGTACAGCCTCCCAGGGGTATGCACCCCTTGGAGACCATCCCCCCGGCATCTGGCTAAATCCCCTAAAATGGCAACCCTTGGAAAGCCGGGGCAACATCCATTAATACTGTAAGGACAGCTTGCTACTCCATAAAGCAGCTCAAGCCTTACGTAATCATTACACTCAGCGACATAGTACTAACTGGGGCAGCATGCCAACACAATGCTGACAGCAGGACGTCAGAAGGTATAAGAAGGCGTCCTAATGAGGTCAAAGGATCTCTCCATTGTCAGTGCTTCATCGAGTCAGCCGGAGGCTACGCTGGTGTCAACCGAGGTGAGTCAGTCAATCGTGTTCAGAGTTCCTATTTTTGAAACCCGTAACCCACCACTTGTAATACATTGTGAACATAATTTCATTCCCTACAAGGGACTCACACTCAGAATCACAGACCAATAAAACACTTGGTCCACACTCTACACTAGCATTACTGTTATACGCCTCTTTACATCCCAACGCCCTTCCTTATTCCCGTCACGTAAAGACGTGACAGACGGTAGTCCATTAGCGCTTACTCAGGTACCTTTGTGTTTCTCGAGCCGACTCGGCTGCCAACAAGCAGCGCGTGCCTTTCGGCTGATACAAGCAGACTCAATTACATAATAAGCAGTCAGCTGAGCTAAGCGACCAGCACAGCGACCCTGTGCATTGGGTCCCATCCCTTCAAACACTACTACATTATTTATAGGAACGCCCCCTAGTTCCTAGCACACCACAACACTCTACACTGGTCAGCTTACCCTGACAAGGGAAGCTACCCTTTTAGGCACCACCGTATAAATTAGTACAACAACTCTCCCTTTTAGATCCACCCCCAAATAAGGGATCTAAAACACTGGTGGAGGCGGGGTACTACGCATAGAGAAAAGGGACTCAACCAACGAGCCCTCGTAGTCAAAACGACCCCTTCCGTACCGCAAAAAGCCAAGCAAATAGTGAGAAAATTTTTCCCCCAGACATAAAGCACCATTTTTTTTTGTGTGCTCCAAACTAGCTACACAGGGGAAATTCTTAATAAACCAACCCCCTAGCCCCATACAGAATCAGAGAAATATAAGAATACACTGTCAAACACGTACAGACTTTTTTAAATTCTTATTGTAGGCCCATACACTGCAGTCAGAATGGCACCTCATGCAGAGATTGCAAGCCATAGAGGCAATAGGGGTACGCCAATATTATTAACATTATTGTTCAGATGCCAAAGGCACATACAAAGCCGGCAAACACAAATACGGGCACTCCAAACAAAAATCGGGGCAATACAGGGCAAACAGCCATACACCCCGTCAGAGGGTAGGACGGCGCGATTAAGATGCGTACATAAGCACTTGAATCACACACATGAACACCTCAATAGGTTCCATATACAAAGAAACAGAATATACCAACAATTAATCACCACACATGGTCCCGTAATAGATAATGCAACCCTCGAGAGAATGAGGGTGCACTACACAAGTTTACACGCCCAATACAAGGAGCTAATTCGCGTCCAAGCGCTTCTCCAAATAACGGCCACAAAACAATACAGAGCACAGAAACATTAATACATTAATACAGTAATTTGCAAGCAGGCCATGAGCCTCAATAAGGCAGTACACCCAAATTTGGGACAAATACCGTGAGCTACAAGCCAATAAGGCCATTTTTGAGTTCATGGTAGGGCCACCAGCCCAGCCGAGAGAGGACATAAGCGTAGATACGCTGACTCGACAATTTGCGAGGATGTCCCTCTCGCCACGTACTGCCACAGAATGGAAGGAGTTCGCCGTGGCCACAGTCAAGAAGACGGCCAGGTTAGGCTCCAACTTACTACAAAATAAACCTAACACAAACACACGTCCTTCAGCTCCGGATCGGAAGGCAATTTTGCCAAACCGAGGGGCAGAGCCTAGAACAATCCCCTCGGAACAGAGGGATGAGAGGGAGTTGAAGCCAGGGCCATTAAACACACATGATATGACAGGGAAACAAAGGGACATAACCACGTCATGGGCTGACGACATAGAGCCCGCCCTACAGTACATAAAGCCTACATACACGTACACAGATAGGCTAACACAGTGGCAGGAGTCGGCCGTGGCCACAGGCCGAAAAGCGGTCAGACTACACGCCACCACATTGCTAGGCCAGACACAAGCCATTAAGCGACCTTTACCGCCAGTTCAAAGGGCAAATTTGCCAGAAGATAGGCGAACACCGGTATTAGTCCCTCAGGATGCACGATATACGCACGAACATTTTGACCGGGCATTACCACACAGTACACGGGGATTAGGAAAGGTGTTCTCACCTACCCCACAAAACCACGCAGTCAAATATATCCACACTCCCGTAAAATCTACTAGGGCAGCGCCAAGCGCAATTAGGCCCTCGAATACAGGTACATTTAAACCTATAGACACGCGCTACGGTGGAAGTAGGCCAAAGCTTACTTTGCTAGAAATTCCGCCGGAAGGTAGCAAAGGAACACCCCAGTGGATTCCAGAGGCCTATAATCTAATAACAGGGCAAAACCCTTCACCTTTCTGAGCACTGAAGCTCGAAAGAGGATAACGACTTCCACCAGGGCCACAGAAATAAACTAACATCGCTAACACCAACATTATAGGCCACATAAATTCTTTCACACGGGGGCGATAAGAAAATGGTCCAACAAGTACACAATAAACATAAAATTGCATATTTTTCGTTCTTATTTTATGTATATACGGTGCAATATAGCCAAATTAGAAGGAACAATTCTAAATCCTTCCTGTTTTTTTTTTATCGGAACCATGGCATTTTCCTCTCAGGCCATCGATGGTTATTGGGCGAAGTGATTAACGCCATAACGTAAAGTCTCTAATATGCTAAGCCAAGTGGAAGCCAAGCAGGCTTCAGGCCGAAAAAGAGATATTTTGAACACAACTTAAGCATAAAATCACAGCATAAAGCTTAAGTGAGTCTTTCTAAGTAGAAATGACTAAACGTTCTATGTTAGGGTTCCACAGTTTGATAGATTCTCCTGTTGCGGGCGAAAGCCGTAAGTGTGGCAGGAATTAAGAATCTCAAACTAACTTCAAAAATTTGGTGAGGTGTGCTTTAGCCAACTGAAAAGCCCAATTGCACACCGGGACGAGACACTGTCATTGTGGTGAGTTACAATTACTTTGAAGGGCAGGTTTGACTCCCATAGTGCACTGGCTTTGCTCGTGACGTGGATACAAGTGTATCAATTACGTCTTGCAATGGCCTTCCTAATGTGTACTAGACAGTGTCGGTAGATTCCCCTGAGACGCAACCAGTTTACGGTAGTACTCACGTTACCAAAATGGTAAATACTACACTCAGGTCCCAAGCACATTTTTTTAAACATTTTTTATAGTGTTCCCGACATAATTTTTAGAGACTATCGCCACCTGCTATTATTTTCTTTCAAAGTGCTCTCTTAATCCAGAGCGGGGCATAGCTCATTTTTTTTTCTATTATGACGCAGGCATTAGGCCCGATGAAAGAAAGGTGGCCAAGTTAAACAAATATACATATTTAATACATAGGTACACGTAATGGCGGAAATACTGCCAAAAGGAAAGGAAGTAATCCCACGGGCAGGCGTGAAAAGAGGGCCAAGAAATAGCCCACTGACCGAACCGGGATACGATCCTAACACTCACCAGAACTGTCCCGGAGACACAACCTTCATGGTGCCGGAAACAATCACTCTGGGTAAAAGACGGTCTCCAAACCCGCAACCTTCTGAATACCAGGAATATAAGGTTGAGTAGATATCCAGTCCTAGAATAAGGATAATGGGAAAGCTAAGACTAATTGGGACAGTCCCACTAACAGCGGGTCATAAACGAAAAACAATAAAATCGCCTCTGGCATCTGGTCACCAAACACGCGACTAGCGGACCAGACACACTCGCGTACAACGCATATGGGATTTCCGAAGTGAAATGCCATGGCCTATGGTTTGGATTCCAAGTAAAACGGAAATCCCGTGGCACATGAGCTACAGATCAACGGTCGTATTAAACCACAAGTTTTTTTTCTACAATGAGAGAGGCACTGCTAGCAATCACTATAGACAGCAATCAGGTTCACACACACACACGTGCAGAAAACTAGGACGTGGGCAGAGCATGAAACAAATGAAAGCACACAACATCGTAATTCAACACCGTCGTATCAGCAGTAACATACTCCTCAATGAGCAAGACTGCTCAACACAGACAAGCCGAGCCAAAGCCTGCTGGACAGAAATCAACACATCATTCACGCCCGATTTAGAGACCCTATATCTTCCAAAATTACACTACGAGGGAAATTCAAAAACGTACAAACTCTACACAGGTATGCATGCTTTCATTTGCGCATTGCACATCCACGGGAACGTGCCATATTATATGCGGCACGGAAATGATCACACCAAGTCTTTACAGACAACCGGATTCGAACCCATGACCACACACCACACGCGTACCAAAAACTAACTATCCAGTGGTATTTTTGGTACACGGAACACAAGCAAAAACCACACTGGGAAAGCCCCAAGCCCTGTCACACAACGCAAACATGAAACACAGAGAATGACATAAGGTCACGGGTCTGAGTTCCAGTAAAAATTTAGACACAAGGAGAACAGCTATTCAGGCGTCCAATCATACTGAAATTGGCCCATACAAATGCATGAACAGGGAATACTACATTTCCTCCCACCAAAAACCAGACATAAAATTTCGAATTACACCAGGCATAGAGGAATACATTTCACAAACACAGATAGGAAAATTTCGCAAGACACAGGTCTTAAGGAACAATGGCCACACGACGTCATTACCTAACTAGGGCGAATTGCTACATTAGGCCGCTAGGAATCCAAAACAATGACCACACTTGCATTCGTGCAGAAAGGCACATACCAGCGGATGACAAACAGTAACTTCCCAGCCTGGTATTACACATACCAATTGCTGACTGCAGACTATTCACACTGCAATACTGCGGTGACGAGACACTATTGCGTATCGCCCGTGACCGTGAAATTACACACACATAACAATTATAACGCCATACATTTTTTTTTCTCCACACTGCAAAAACATTTGGCAATGGACAAGACGTGACACAGCGGAACTTATCTTGGGCCTATAGGACACGGTCGCAAGGACGTTGACAAGCCACGGGCGCCTTCTGCCCACACAGGCGATACATATTACGACTTGGCCTGCAACAGACCAACCGTCCGCGTGGTGTAGCGGTACATAGGCACACACACGCACTCGCACTCAATAATTAGGAGCAAACACAGACAAAATCTCCCCCCTAATAACTTCTCTTATCGCTCGTAAGGCATAGGAGTCATTACAGATGACTAGCACATGACCAGTCGCACTACGACCACTGGCCACATCTACACTGCAAATGGCCGACCAGATTAGGTCATGCAGCTCTACTATCCCAAGGCGCGGATAGAAAGCCAACATGGACCAAGGGAGGACGACAGGAGAACAGGCTACCAGCGTACCACCTTACTCCCTTCCCATAACCTTCTCACGCCCAACATAAACAACGCAACCACATCTACACGACCAAAAACAGCTACACTACATTACAAAATACACACAGGGGTTGATGGACTTCATGCGTCTAAAAAGCAGGCATGCTACGCCTTGCGTCACGATGCTAACACCTGAGTATTAGGGGTGTGTCAGCAAACATTAAAGAAGCATAATGCGCCTCTCCAAATGAGAGAGGAGGCCATAGATACATATTAACCATTCTTTAGTACTTAAACACTCCCGCATGAAAGGAACATATGGTATTATGCCCCATCCTACACCTATCCGCACATGAAGGCAGAAACTTCATATCCAGACACATGCATGAGTATCCCATCCATTTACCAGGGATTTTAATATCAAACCTGCATGAACTTTCGTATCTTTGCAATCCCGGGAATTACCTCCCCACTCCACTCACTATAGAAGCATCCCAGTGGCATCACCGGTTTCAGGCCACCACTAACGTGGAACCCAAAGGTGCGCAAACCCCTTCCTACCATACTTTAAGCCCACTCAACAAATAATTAACCCCCAAATCCTAATAACAGGGTACCTGACATTACAGACCCTACTAACACCTCCATTAAGGTAAAGAAAGCATTATTGCTGGGAAGCTGACATAGCGATGGTAGGCCAGAAGTAGCCTATGTACTTAGAAGATCTACAACCCCGCTACACTGGAAATATTTTACATTTTTACACAGAGATTAAACTATTTACACAGGTTACGACACATTTTTTTTTCTTCTTACAAAGGAATCTGATACGACCTGATGGTTGACAACGGTGTAAGCCGAAGGTCGGGAGAACCACACTTTGAGAGCTGAGGAAGGCGATGTGGACCCTTCCCCAGTTGGCTCGACAGCGCAGCGACCTCACTTAACTGACGACTAGACCAAACAGACGAACTACGTAAGGTCAAAGCATTCGCGGCCTGGTCGGGCAAGCTCTGGAATCCTAGGTGCGCATAAACCGCCCCTGGGAGGAAGGGATGCTACACCCACTTTGTGCCACGGTCGTCGAAGCCAAGACCTGCAGGGTGACTTTCTGAGGATGGCGGGAGAAATAGCTCACTCAGCGCCGGCCTCGGGAACTATCCCTAGAGACGACCCATATTATGACTAGACTGTTAGTTAAATTTACATAAGTAGGGCTTCCATAGCGGGAAGCAAAACTCCTATGCGTTGGAGTGGAAGATAACTGCGAAATACATATTACTGCGGCCCATAGCGGCGAAATCATATATCAATGCGAAAAGCATACTACGGCGGCCCATAGAGGCAAAATATTACTGCGAAAAGCAGATTGCGACGGCCGATTAAGGCGAAGACAATATTATGCCATTGGACCACAATGTCCAATGCCCACATAAATGGCGACGCAACGGGCAACCAGAGGGCATTAAGAGAGGGGCATTGCGCGCCCCTCACAGGAGCCAAGTGGGCGGCTCAACTACGTTAAATCGGAACAGCAAACGGTCATGAACAAGGAAGTTACAGCGGGCGAAACGGTTAGCTTAGTGGCACCGTAAGCGCCTGCGAATAGATTAGTACTAGTAATAGACGTCGACACCTAGAGTTAAGGGGACGGAATCTAGCGACCCTAGAGACAACCGGTGTTTCTGGGGCTCGTGCGGGTGGTGATCTGGGGATTTAATTGCCCCAGGCGATCGTCCTAGGCCAAATTTAGTTGTAAGACGGTTGCATTTGACACGCAACCTAGGATTAAGCAAATTTATTCACCGCTGTTGCCAGGTATGGCGCAGCACATTTCGGCAATAGATTAAGGCAACCCTCTCGGCTTAGTAATAGTTTTTTTTATTATTAGACCATAATTAAGTTAGATAGTATTAAGTAACGCCGGTCGGCACTCGGTGACTATAAATCCGTTACCGAGGTAAGCCCGACAATACTTAGGACAAACTAGGTTAAAATAGGCATAATCAAAGTGGAATATATCGGCACCCGGTAACCACAATTCCGCTGCCGGGGTAAGACCAACTACATATTATTTACGGCATCACGGCACCGTATAGGGTAAGCCCGGTCTTGCAGCTAATTAACATTAATCATGCTATTTTTTTTTCAGTGAAAGAAGAGCTTCAACCAGTACTAATATGTTTTTTTTCTAAACCTCGCCATTTTTTTTCACAGGCATCGTCACCAGATACAGAAAACTGGTGACAGGAATTTCACTACCATATAGCAGTGGCATATTATTTACAGCATGCCATGATGTGTACTATTTTTTTTAATTTTATATACGTCAACTTGCACTAATCCCGACACACTCGCAAACACTCACCACATTTTTCTTTTTCAGCTACACACTCCAAAATAAATCTGCACAGCAGGACTGGTGCCTGTGGGGTACCAGGCTTACTGGCAGATCAACTAAAATATAAACACATAAAGCGTCAAAATGCGACGCAGATTACGACAATGAGGGCGCAACCGATTTGTGGCAGTGACTCTCATTGTCAAGTGTGAAAGCATTCACCCACAGAGGATGCTTCACAGATTAGGTATTAAGCATACATGCAAGCGGTACGACCACTATACCGTACCAAGAAGTGGCCGTACAGGATCAGCCGTGAGACGGCAAGCGTACGTACAGACGGGTAGCGTGCACGCGAGGTACCTCACAAAAACTATAATTATAAGGGATTAGCGCGATTAAGTAGACATAAGACCACTGTAATTCATAATTTTTAAGGATAAACTTTATACAATTATGCCACTAGACATAAGGTCATTGTAATTTATAATTTTTCAGGATAAACTTTATACAATTATTCCACTGGAAAGCGACAATATTCCTGAATGTCAGAATCGCAACATAGTACATTAAACACTATATATCTTTTTGTTTGTTTATCAAGATGCCAATGTACATAATGTGTATGATTTGTTTTCTTTCATCTTTCCTTCTTCTAACTTCCCCATTTGTCAGGGTGTTCCGTTTTTTCCCAAACCAATAAACGTCTTTTGAATATTTCCCTTAAATTATACCCTGGAACACCCATTTTTCTATTTTCTTCTACCTTTCTTATTGCAGGGAGCACTTTTTCCCTAAGATAGGGCGGACGACGCCATCATCCGTTCGGCCCTGGGTTTTTCCTCCCTGCACAGCTATGTAACACATCACCATCAGAAACCATGTTTTTTTTTTAAACTAGCAATATGCCAGCAATAGCAAGGGCAATTTTTTTTTACATGTCGAATTTATTTTAATGTTCAATTTTTCTCAAATGTCAATTTTTCCCAATGTTAATCAAATCTTTCGCAATGTCAATTTTTTTTGTTTGTTTTTTCACAATGTCAATGTATACATATATCTGTAAATCCCATAACCCTCCCCTCTGAACACGGGCTGACCTCACACCCACACTTCGATACGACGCCACCAGGAGATACGAGGGGGTTTCAAGGACCACTACGTCAACATCCCAACTTCCAGTTCCGTTCCCGTTCGCGAGGACGCGAACAAATGAAGGAAGACTCTTGTACAGCCTCCCAGGGGTATGCACCCCTTGGAGACCATCCCCCCGGCATCTGGCTAAATCCCCTAAAATGGCAACCCTTGGAAAGCCGGGGCAACATCCATTAATACTGTAAGGACAGCTTGCTACTCCATAAAGCAGCTCAAGCCTTACGTAATCATTACACTCAGCGACATAGTACTAACTGGGGCAGCATGCCAACACAATGCTGACAGCAGGACGTCAGAAGGTATAAGAAGGCGTCCTAATGAGGTCAAAGGATCTCTCCATTGTCAGTGCTTCATCGAGTCAGCCGGAGGCTACGCTGGTGTCAACCGAGGTGAGTCAGTCAATCGTGTTCAGAGTTCCTATTTTTGTAACCCGTAACCCACCACTTGTAATACATTGTGAACATAATTTCATTCCCTACAAGGGACTCACACTCAGAATCACAGACCAATAAAACACTTGGTCCACACTCTACACTAGCATTACTGTTATACGCCTCTTTACATCCCAACGCCCTTCCTTATTCCCGTCACGTAAAGACGTGACAGACGGTAGTCCATTAGCGCTAACTCAGGTACCTTTGTGTTTCTCGAGCCGACTCGGCTGCCAACAAGCAGCGCGTGCCACTCGGCTGATACAAGCAGACTCAATTACATAATAAGCAGTCAGCTGAGCTAAGCGACCAGCACAGCGACCCTGTGCATTGGGTCCCATCCCTTCAAACACTACTACATTATTTATAGGAACGCCCCCTAGTTCCTAGCACACCACAACACTCTACACTGGTCAACTTACCCTGACAAGGGAAGCTACCCTTTTAGGCACCACCGTATAAATTAGTACAACAACTCTCCCTTTTAGATCCACCCCCAAATAAGGGATCTAAAACAATATTGAGAACCATCGGATGATCACCATGTTGGATTTTTATATATGCAGACCGTAGAGTTATGTAGCCTACATAACCGACAGTAGTGGCTACGCGGGTTAAAGCGCTGCGTTAGGTCAAGGGGCCAGGCTCTCTGCTGACTCGGTAGACGCGTTGGTTCGAGCCCCACCGTCGGCTGTCCTTGAAATGGTTTTCCGTGGTTTCCCATTTTCAACACCAGGCAAATGCTGGACAGTACCTTCTGACAGGCCACGGCCGCTTCCTTCCACATCCTTGACCAGTTTCATTGCTCTTCATCCATTCCATCTCTCATCCCGACGCGCAGGTCGCCCACGGGCGTCGACTAGAAAGACCTGCACTCGGCCTCTCAGGAGGCTACACGACAAAAAAAAAAACTATTATATGAATATTACTGTATTGCGTAGGTTCTTTATTCAAACTTCAATCGCATAATTAGGACACAAGAAATAAAAACTTAATTTAAAAATTTCGCTGTGCCGCCATCTTGAGGTTATGAAATCAAGTGAAATAAATTAGATGTCAGTGGATTAACATATGTATAAACATTTACCGTACCAAGTTTCACTGCGCTGGATGGTTAAATCGCGAGAAACGTCCATTTGATTATTTAAATTTCACATCGGCGCCATGTTGTTTTTGTGCTGACCAGGTTATGGACATTTTCATAGGTGAACTTATGTTAATAGCTTTTATCAACATACAAAATTACCGTTTGATTGCTGTCATAGAAAAGTAGATATTGAGAACCGTCTAAATAATAATAATAATGTTATTGGATTTACGTCCCTTTGAACTACTGTGGCTTTTAGAGACGCCGGGTTGCCAGAATTTTGCCCCGAAGGGGATCTTTAACGTGACAGTAAACCTACTGACACGGCTCCCTTGCATTTACGCACCCTCAAAGGTCAGCTGACTGCGTCAGGATACGAACCTTCAACCTAGGGCCCGGCAAGTGAGAACGTTACCGCTGAGCCACGCAGCCAGTCCAAACCGTCTAAATATTTCCGTTGGTCGCCATGTTGGATTTTATATATGTAGGCCGTAGATTTATGCACTATTGGATGATGATTATTGCGTAGGTTGATTACTCAAACATTGACTACGAAATAAAAACTTAATTTGAAAATTTTGCACAGACGCCATTTTGAGGTTATGTAAACAATTGAACTAAATTAGATGTCAGTGCATTACTATGTGTATAACAATTTGCTGAACCTAGGTTCATTTCGCTCAGATGGTTAAATCGCGAGAAAAGTCTACTTAAATGTCAGAACTCTGCTTGGCCACCATGCTCGTTTTGTGCTTAACAGATTTCTTAAAGTCATATAGGTGAACCTCTAGTAGTACCCTTTATCTCCGTACAATATTTCAGGGTGATATCTGTAGCAGTTTCGGGGATATAGAATGCCGGTGAAATATTTCGCACAGCCGACATGTTGGATTGGTGAGACGTATTCTAATTTGAAGGGCACGGTCGGGGCCGGACAAAATAATACTATGTCCTTAACGAGTTTCATTGAAATCTCTCCAGCCGATTAGATTTTATTCTGGTAGGGGCACTCACACGTACGCACACACACATACACACACAAAATGAACCATAAATATACTGTACTATAGGCGAGCATAACTACACGAAATATGCCTTTCTACGGTACAATAAATTTAAAGCTCTGGTTTCTTTATGCTCTCACGCAGGAAAATGAACCTACCGTGAATATCGTTATGTTGGACGCCACATCCACACACGACAGGGAGGTGTGACAAATCATAAGGAAAATATTGGGAATGAAGAACATTGTAAGTTCAACGACGATATTCAATACAATACCTTAGTGAAGACCTTTTCGTATTTCAACGAAAAGACTGTTTAGATCTTAGAGTACAGAATATTTAAGTTTTGGAATTCAGACAGTTTAGGTCTTAGAATTCAAACAGTTTAGGACTTGGAATTCAGGCAGCTTAGGTCATGAAATTCAGACAGTTTCGATCTTTGAATTCAGATTGTTTAGGTCATGGAATTCAGGTTGTATAGGTCTTGGAATACAGACTGATTAAGTCTTGGAATCAAACAGTTAGTGTCTTGGAATTCAGACTTTTTCGGTTTTGGATTTTAGATTGTTTAGGTCGTGTAATTCAGATTGCTTAAGCCTTGGAATACTGATTGTACAGGACATGGAATTTAGACTGCTTAGGTCTTGGAAATCAGACAATTTAGATCTCGCAAGACACAGTGTTTAAATCTTAGAATTCAGATTGTGTAGGTCTTGGATTTCAGATTACTTAGGTCTTGGAATTCAGACTGTTAAGGCCATGGCATTCAGACTGTTAATGTCCTGAAATTAGACTGTTTAGATCTTGGAATCCAGATTGTTTAGATCTTGGAATTTAAATTGTTTATGTCTTGGACTTCAGACGGTTCAGGTCTTGGAACAGACGGTTCCGGTCTTGAAATTCAGATTGTTTAGATCTTAAAACTCAGACTGTTTAGGTCTGGAAAATCTGACTGTTCAGGTGTAAAAATTCTGATTGTATTGTGTTGGGATTCAGATATTTTAAGTCTTGGAATTTGGACAGTTCATGCCTTAAAATTGTGTAGGTCATGGAATTCAGATTGTTAAGGTCTTGGAATTCAAACTGTGTATGTCTTGAAATTCAGACTTATTAAGTCTTGGAATACAGACAGTTCAGATTTTCGAAATCTGACTGGTTAGTACGTGGAATTCAGACTCATTAGATATTGAAATTCAGATTGTTTAGGTCTTGGAAGTAAGATATTTTAGGTCTTGGAATTCAGACTGATTAAGTCTTTAAAATTAGACAGTTTAGATCATGGAATTCAGTCTGTTTAGGTCTTGGAAGTCAGACTGTTTAGGTCTTGGAAATCAAACTGTTCAAGTCTTGGAAACCATACTGTTCATTTCTTGTAATTCAGACTGTTTAGGTCTTGGAAATATGACTATTTAGGTCTTGTAAATCAAACTGTTTAGGTCTTGGAAATCAGACTGTTTAAGTCTTGGAAACCATACTGTTCATTTCTTGTAATTCATACTGTTTGTAGGTTTTGGAATTCAGACTGTTTAGGTCTTGGAAATCAGACTGTTAAGGTCACGGAAATCATACTGTTTATTTCTTGAAATTCAGACTGAAAGGTCTTGTAGGGATTTGAAGCCATTCTTTTAGTGTTGCCTATGCAAATGACAACGCTTAGGACTTGGAAATCATACTGTTCATTTCCTTGAATTGAGACTGTTTATGTCTTTGAAATAAGACAGTTCAATTCTCGGAAATCAAACTGTTTAGGCCATCGAATTATGACTGCATAGGTATTAGTCTAAACAGGTTAAGAGTTCCGCCTGATCAATACTTTTATTAATAAAGATCACTGTGTGGTCATTAATGGGACAAGTTTCGGGGCCTAACTAAATATTATTGGCCCCTTCATCAGCCGATATGACAGAACGATACAAGAATATTTTTTGCGTAGCACTTAAAATTCCGTTAAAATTGAATCTTGTATGGTGCACCATAAAGAGGGATTGAAACATTTACGCCTAATATGAGTTACGGTATGTCAAAGTCTTATGAACTAGGTCTATAAACACTTTCAATGGACGCCTCACGGTGGTACTTTAGATGTTATTGAAGACACAAATGTATGGTACCGGTTCGGTACGACAGCAACTCAGTTCAGAACACCTTTGTTGGAATCAGCAGTAGGAACACTTAATTCCTCAATACTTCACCAGCAATAAAGATAATAAAACCAAACAAGTCACTGCGCTGAAATCATATCTTGCCTAATATAGAGCTTTCGAAGTGCATAACTTCAACACTTGCCATGGCAGAGATTGGCCTCTAATCCGTCTTGTTAGAGCAAATATTGGCAAATAGCAAGAGGTTAAATTGTATGCAATTGGAATGCTGGCTACGCTAGGCAAATTCTGGGATGGTTCCTAAGTTAAGAGCACCTCCTCCTCCTTAAGACTTCAGTCAAAGTTACAAGCACTACTACAGACACCACAATTATTTATTTACTAACTAGCTGTACCCGGCATGCGTTGCAATGCCAATCAAAGAAAGTGTTGGCGTTGTAACTTTGTTTGTTGAAGTACTTTTGGATTCCCAAAAATGTTTTTCCGTTAACCACCTCTAAACTATTGTAAAATTGATTTACTATCTCAAAAAAATCATGGGAGCGTGTTCAACAACTCACCAAATTTTCATCGCAAGGAAATGAATGGTATATGATCGCATACGGGACTTTGTTGAAACGATTCGAGCGCCGTCACCAATTTGTTAAATATACTCGTACGCTACCTATTGTAAAATGGATTTACTAAGTGAAAACCTTCCCTGGCGTGTACACAACAACTCATGAAAGTTTCATCGCAATCGGATGAATGGCATATGAACGCATACGGGGTTTTGCTTAAACGATTTGCGCGACGACACTCATTTGTTGAATCTACTTGTGCGCCACCCGTTGAAAAACGGATTTACTAATTCATACACCTTCGCAGGACTGTGCTCAACTCCCCCAAGTTTTATGATAATCGGATGAATGTTATATGAACGCATACGGGACTTGGTTGAAACGATGCACGCGCAGTCGCCCATTAATTGAATCTAATCGTGCGCTGCCAATTGTAAAATGGATTTACTAAATCAGAAATCTTTGCGGGAGTGGAAAGAACATTTCTCCAAATTTCATTGCAATCGCATGAATGGTATATGAACGCACACGGACTTTTTTTAAACGATACGCACGCCGTTACACATTTGTTGAATCTACTTGTGCAATACCTATTGTGAAGTGGATGTACTAAGCCATAAACCTTCCCTGAAGTTTACACAACATCTCACTCAAGTTTCATCGCTTTCGGACAAATGGTATATGAATACATACGGGACTTTGTTGAAACGCTTCGCGCGCCTTCGCTCATATGTTGAATCTACTTGAGCGCTACCTATTGTAAAATGGATTAACTAAGCCTGAAACTTTCCCTGGAGTGTATACAACAACTCACCAAAGTTTAGTCGCTATCAGACGAATGGTATATGAACGTATACAGGACTATGTTAAAACACTTCGCGCGTCGTCGCTCGTTTGTTTACTCTACTTGTGCGATACCTATTGTAAAGTGAATTTACTAACCCAGAAACCTTCCCTATAGTGTACACAACATCTCACCCTAGTTTCATCGCTATCAGACGAATGGTATGTGAACGCATACAGGACTTTGTTGAAACGCTTCGCCCGTCGTCGCTCATTTGTTGAATTTACTCGTGCGCTATCTATTGTTAAGTGGATTTACTAAGCCAGACACCTTCCCTGAAGTGTACACAACATCTCACCCAAGTTTAATCACTATCGGACGAATAGTATAAGAACGTATACGGGACTTTGTTAAAACGCTTCGCACGTCGTCACTCATTTGTTGAATCTAATCGTGCGCTACCTATTGTTCAGTCGATTTACTAACCAGAAACCTTCCCTGAGGTGTACACAATATCTCAGCCCAGTTTCATCTCTATCAGACGAATAGTATATGAAGGCATACGGGACTTTGTTGAAACGCTTCGCTCGTCGTCGCTCATTTGTTGAATCTACTCGTGCGCTACCTATTATAACATGGATTTACTAAGCCAGAAACCTTGCCTGTAGTGTGCACAACCTCTCACCCAAGTTTCATCGCTATCGGACGAATGGTATATGAACGCATACAGGACTTTGTTGAAACGCTTCGCCCGTCGTCGCACATTTGTTGAATCTACTCGTGCGCTACATATTTTTAAGTAGATTTACTAAGCCAGAAGCCTTCCATGAAGTGTACACAACATCTCACCCATGTTTCATCACTATCAGACGAATAGTATATGAACGCATACGGGACTTAGTTGAAAGGCTTCGCTCCACAAATAATTCTAGACCAAAATTAGCCAAATCGGTCCAGCTGTTCTCGAGTTTTAGCGAGACTAACGAACAGCAATTCATTTTTATATATATAGATTGAGCAATATGAAGGAACACAGGCATAAGCTCAAATACATTCCTTCTTGTCAAATATGAAGGAACACAGGCATAAGCCCAAATACATTCCTTCTTGACATATCTAGTTAAGAAATACAAAATACATCAATGAGAAAGAGGTGAGAGCAAAGAAAGTACACAGTTATTGAAGAACAAAAGAATAAATACTACAAAAGAAATTTTGAAAATATACTCTATAGAATGGGAAAAACCGTACAAAATAGAAAAAAAGATAGGTACAAAAATAAAGGAGAAAAGAGAACCCAGTATTCAAGGAACAGCTGTTTATTGAATGAGTTAGTACCAGCAAATAAATCTATTTGAACATCGATTGAATAATAAAGTGATAATATATTAACTAAAGATAAATTGGAATGGTGAACATTTCTAGATCTTGGGATGTGAAAGAGTGCTTGCTGTCGATATCTTACTTGTGGTACAAGAAAAGTGATGAATCTAAGTAACTCTTGGCAGTCAATTTTTACAGTTAAGATTTTCCTCAGTACTTGCAATGAAATTGTCGACCTTCTATTTTTCAAAGACGTGAAGTGGAACAAATTTCGAAAAAACCGAGTCGAAGTTTCAAATGGACAAAATACATTGAACGTCTTATAATACAAGTATCTTAGAAATTTATTTTGCACAATCTCAATGTGACAAAATTGATTTTTATAAAAGGGATCCCAGATTACTGCTGAATATTCTTACTTACTTCCAACTAAACATTCATACAACTTAACAATTACTCCAGGTTGAGTAAATAATTTGGAGTTTCTAATGACAAAACTAAGCATCTTGTTGGCCGATCTAATGATATTTGCAATATGGCCATTACAAGTTAATTTGCTGTCGAAAATAATCCCCAAATCATTAAACCAACGGTACAATTTCGAGTGCTGTTTCTCCAATACGATATATAGGATTTATATATTCCTTCTTCCTTGTAAATGCCATGAATTTACATTTTTTACATTAAGGACTAAATTATTACTAAAGCACCATGATATAATGTTATTAACATCCTGTTGCAAGTTATTCTCGTCTTTGAAGTTGAAGGCTATATGGTTTTATACATATAGCTACATCGTAAGCAAACAATAAACCGTCAGAGTAACAAAGGATATTTGGCAAATCATTAACCAAAATAAGAAATAGGACAGATCCAAGATTATACCCTTGTAGGACACCAGAAAAAATAACAAAATTATCTGAGATTTCACTTCTGAAACAAACAAATTGCTGTCTATATTATAAATAGGAACATAACAATTGAAGTAATGGTTTATAAACTCCAAACTGGTACAGCTTTGTCACAAGAATTTTATGGTCAACTTTATCGAAGGCCTTTTCTAAATCCACTTATATCACGTCAGTACTTCTGTTGGTATCTAATGCGTTGTAAACCTCTTGAATAAAACCCGAAAAATTTGCAATAACAGATTTGCCGGGCATAAAGCTATGCTGAAATTGTGAAAGCTCAACCTTCATATGATTGCAAATCCTAGAACATAAAATGTGTTCATAAACCTTTGCTATAGCATTTTTTACTGAAACAGGGCGGTAACTCGAATTCATTTCAGAGTTGCCTCCCTTTGGGATTAGAGTAATTTTAGACATTTTCCACTTTTCAGGAAAGCTGGATATCTTTAAGGAAAGATGGACGATGAAGGCTAACTGAGTAACCAATATGTCCACACAACCCTTGATTATGTACGGTGGTATGTCATCAGGCCCACAGGATTTCTTAGGCCTTAATTTTCTATTTATAGTTGTTCTTACTTCTTCCACCGTCATGTGAGTCATGTTCAGCATATCAACCCTTGGTAAAACAGAACATTCATTTAAAGACAAATGATCCACGTTATAAATAAAATCCGTTTTGATATACACTGATGAGAAATACTCATCAAATCCATCTGCAATATTTCCAGCAGTATAGTATTTCCATTTAGTATAAATGTGTTGTCACATGGACGTGATTCCCGCTTGCTTTTAACATACGTCCAAAACTGATTAATTGTTATTCTTAACTCCATTTTCTAAATTACGAATGTAAACAGCATAAGCCATGAGTAATTTTATTTTTAGTTCCCATCTAAGCTGTCTAAATCTCTCATCATACTATTTCGATAAGTCTATTTTTTCTACTCTCTTTTTCTTAATTTTTACGGATTTTATAATATCTCGTGTGAACCATACTGGATATTCGGATTTTCGAATGAATATCTGCTTCGGCACACAATTTTCAAAGCAGAGTAGATATAAATAGAAGAAATCAACAGCAAGATCTAAATTTTTGAATGAACATAGCAAACCCAGGCAAAATCACGTATGTTACAATGGAGCCTCAAAATAAACAGCCTTTTTGAAGTTGTAATATTCACTATCTATATATTTAAAACACTAAGGTGATTTTTGTTACCGCGAGATTGAGAGAATGACAGAACCGATTTACTTCGTAATGCATTCTAACGAGAGCTCTTGGCATGTAGATTTGCAGAGTGTCTTTAAAAGGAAAATATATGTTAGGGTATATTTTTAAATTATTAAAGAAAACATTAATATTTGCCGCTCCCGCGCTTGCGCACAAAGACTCTTTTCAACGAGGAAAATGGCGCTTGGTTCCCGCCGCGTCTAACTGAGATCTTTGTTTATGAGAATTAAACAGGGTCTCCAATATTGTTAATTATGTATTTAGAATATACATTGAAATAGAATTATAAAATTAGCGAAGTATTGAGGGAGTTAAACTGCAGGATGAGTGTGTATGGTGGTTATGTACCTTGATATTGTTAACACCAACAGTTGTCTGGATGGCCACGAGGCTAGAGTTCCAGTCCAGTATTATTCGAATTCCGCATGGTCGAGGTGGTTCGAATCCCACCTTGGACATCTTTTTTTATTTCCGTTTTCTTCCTTCTTACGATTGATATTACATTGTCGAGCAGAGTGTCTTTAAAAGGAAAATATGTTAGGGTATACTTACAAATTATTAAAGAAAACATTAATATTTGCCGCTCCCGCGCTTGCGCACAAAGACTCTTTTCAACGAGGGAAATGGCGCTTGCTTCCCGCCGCGTCTAACTGAGATCTTTGTTTATGAGAATTAAACAGGGTCTCCAATATTGTTAATTATGTTCTTAGAATATACATTGAAATAGAATTATAAAATAAGCAAAGTATTGAGGGAGTTAAACTGCAGGTTGAATGTGTATGGTGGTTAGGTACCTTGATATTGCATCAAAAAGACAGTTGTCTGGATTGCCGCGCGGCTATAGTTCCAGTCCAGTAGATTGTATTATGCATGGTCGAGTGGGTTCGAATCCCACTTCTGATATGTTTTTTTAATTTCCGTTTTCATCCTTCTTACGATTGCTATTACATTGTCGAAACATATTTTACTTTTATAATTCGCGTAAAGTATCGGATTCTCCTTTGCCATCTATATATTTAAAACACAAGGCGATTTCTTTTGTAAATCGCCAACAACTCCCCACTGGACTGATTTTCATGCCGCCCCGGAGGTCCTGGGTTCGATTCCCAGCTCTGCCACGAAATTTGAAAAGAGGTATGAGGACTGGAACGGGGTCTACTCTGCCTCGGGTGGCCCAAATGAGTAGAGGGGGTTCGAATCCCATCTCAGCCATCCTGGAAGTGGTTTTCTGTGGTTTCCCACTTCATCTTCGGGCAAATGCCGGGATGGTTCCCACTGTAAGGCCACGGTCGCCTCCTTCCCACTTCCTTGCCTAACCGTCCCACTCTTCCCATCCCTTCATCATGCCCCCTGTTCGCTTTGCAGGTGAGGCCGCCTGGGCGTAGTGCTGGTCACACATCCCAGTTGTATCCCTGACTCAGAGTCTCAAGCTCCAGGACACTGCCCTCAGAGGCGGTAGAGGTGCGATCTCTCGCTTAGTCCGAAGGAAAAGCCAACCCTGGAGGGTAAAACGATAGCGAAAATACCTTATTTTAGTGTGCTATCACTATTGTTTTCTTTAATTCAACAATTATTAGTATTTAATTTCATGAAATTAACTTGCACATAATGTTATTCGCCCATATACAACAATTAGCTTATGCATTCTATCTACAATCCGCCAGCGATTTCATGCTGTTTGCTTTAAGTTATAGATACATATTTCTACATTCCACATCAATACATTTTATTTCCGTTTTACCATTGCATTACAGCATGTGATCGAAAGAGCTAACTGAAAATCCACAGCCTGCCTCCAGTCTCCGACCGGGTCAGGAATGGAATGAATGAAGCCCCCAACTAGCGGCGAGGATATGAACTGTGCCGGCTGCCGAGGCCTGACGCACTCCTCTGGGGCAATGATTAAATGAATGACAGATGGAATGAAATGATAGTGGAGAGTGTTGCTGGAATGAAATTTTGACAGGGAAAACCGGAGTACCCGGAGAAAAACCTGCTAACTGCTGTCCCCAATATCTGCAATCAGTTCCAGTAACAGATGGCAGTACTTCGCCAATATAGTTCCAATAACCGACAACAGACTGCAGCACCATTGCATCGATATATTTAATACATCAGACATGGCGTGTTTTCACTTGATAGTTATTTATGAGAATTATAAAGGAGGGGAATATTTTCTATGATGTTTCCACGATATGTATACTGAAATAGAGTTATAAAAGAAGGGAAATGTTGAAGAACATTAACTGACAGTTGAATGTGTACGTTATTTATGTACCTTAATATTGCAATTCCTTCCCAATGCTTCGGTGGTCAAGTTATTAGCGTCATAGACTAAAAGTTATAATTATGCAATGTCGATATACTCTTAAACTATTAAAGAAAAAAGTAGTTTTCCAGGCACTCGCGCGTATCCACAATTGCTTTCGCCATGAGAGACACTTGGGAAACATAATTCGTTTGAAGGGCTCCGACATCGTGGTCACTCAGCCCCGTGTACTTCGGTGTGTATGTTTAAAATTTTCTCTGTTGACCTGTGTTATTGCGATGGCTGCATTAAAGTGTGTATTTGTAATTAAGGAGGGGAATGGCAAGGAGACGGCCGAGGCCTAGGAACCGTCCCGGTATTTGCCTTGAGTGGAAGTGGGAAACTACGGAAAACCACATCCAAGATTGTTGAGGTGAGAATCGAACCTCCCTCTTCTTAGTTATACTTCAAGAGACTGAGTGTGCCCCGTTTTTTTCCCTTAGACCAGAATTACAATTCTTGGCAGGGAAGGAAATGTAACCCGGGTCTCCGGGGCGATAGCCAAGAATAGGTGGGCTTCCATGTGTTAATACGATTTTGGACATGCACGGGTGATAGAATTCTAAAACTGCCTCCATTAGGGTGACTGCCGAAGTGAGTATTGAGTATAGGCCTATGCTCATTCCAGTAGTTGGCGAAGTGATTCTATGTTTCCCCTGCAAAATGTACTGCCATAACCTATAACAGGTGATGGATATTGCTTATTAAAGCAGTTTCGTACTGTTTGTATCAAAATGAAGAGTTCATTCTGAGCTGCGTTTTCAAGCTATTACAAAAAAAAATCGCTGGCAGGAACAACTATAAGGATTTTATTGTAGGCGATCAGTCTCATCGCATTCTCCTCAGCAACCAACTTGAGTATGAAAGTGTCTGGACGGGTCATGTTGAACTTCATTGAATAAGACAATGATTATTTGTTTAGAGTACTGAGTCTAACTATGCTCATTCCAGTAGTTGGCGAAGTGATTCTATGTTTCCCCTGCAAAATGTACTGCCATAACCTATAACAGGTGATGGATATTGCTTATTAAAGCAGTTTCGTACTGTTTGTATCAAAATGAAGAGTTCATTCTGAGCTGCGTTTTCAAGCTATTACAAAAAAAAATCGCTGGCAGGAACAACTATAAGGATTTTATTGTAGGCGATCAGTCTCATCGCATTCTCCTCAGCAACCAACTTGAGTATGAAAGTGTCTGGACGGGTCATGTTGAACTTCATTGAATAAGACAATGATTATTTGTTTAGAGTACTGAGTCTAACTACGCTGTTGATTTCGGCAATGGAAGTATTATTTGACATTTAATATTTAGCGGCTCCGTGGATGCAGGACACTATTGTGTTATCGAATAATACGAAGCCACATTTAAAATTCAATATAAATAGGCCATTTCAGGAACAATTCCAGATATTATGCAGTACAGTGTAAGGACCGTGACGATCAAATATAAACATTATTCTACATTGCATTTCTCTTGCGTAATATCTACGCGTGGTTACTTTGGTCTTTACTGTTGTGAGGGTAAAATTGATCTGCTGGAAAATAAAATATTTGACAGGCTGCAAGAATGTAATGATATTAATTTAAAAGTCATTGAACTTATATACAGTAGTTCAAACACATACATCAGCGTTAACAGATTAGATAATGAAGATGAAAGCCAGCTACTTTATATCCCTACTATAGAATTCTTCAATTCCTTGGAATTAAGGGATTCGCCTCCACATACTCCGAACGTTTGAGCCATAGATATGCTCCTTAGAAATCTGAACGTTTCCCAAGGACTCCTATGAAAATGAAAATCCACAGCCTGCTTCCAGTCTCCGACCGGGTCAGGAATGGAATGAATGAAGTCCCCATCGAGCGGCGAGGATATGAACTGTGCCGGCTGCCGAGGCCTGACGCACTCCTCTGGGGCAATGATTAAATGAATGACAGATGAAATGAAATGATAGTGGAGAGTGTTGCTGGAATGAAATTTTTGACAGGGAAAACCGGAGTACCCGGAGAAAAACCTGTCTGCCTCCGTTTTGTCCAGCACAGATCTCACATGGAGTGACCGGGATTTGAACCACGGATCCTGCGGTGAGAGGCCGGCGTGCTGCCGCCTAAGCCACGGAGGCTCTCCCAAGGACTCCTATATGGAAACATATTAATTGTAAGAAATATGTAAGAAATTGCTTGGATTCGGATATAATAGGTGCAGTAATATTGGGCAGAGAGCTCAAATCTTACGACTTGATTTAAAACCTTCCGATAAAACACTTGCAGGTACAGTACATTGTATTTTAATAGGCAACAATTTCCTATTTGCTCGGCATACCTTATCACAATCAATAAAGCTCAAGGAAAAACTCTAGAACGTATTGGGTTATTTACCTCATCACGTTTTCAGTCATGACTAGCATTATGTTGCAATGTTGAGAGTGCTAACTTTTGACGCCCTTTAAGTTGCAATAGTAATAAGAAGTAATCGTACAAAGAATGTAACTTATGTAAGAAGCTTCTTCAGTAAATATTTTTGTCATTGTCCGTCATGTTTTGACGGGTTTCAACTAGTCTATATATTTAAAACACTAAGGTGATTTTTGTTATCACGAGATTGAGAGAACGACAGAACCGATTTACTTCGTAGAGCACTCTAACGAAAGCTCTTGGTCTGTAGTTTTGCAGAGTGTCTCTAAAATAAACAAATATATTACGGTATATTTTTAAATTAATATAGAAAATAGCAGAATTCTACCCCCTCACGCATGCGCACAATCCGCCTGGGCTCATGACAAAATGGCGGTGAGAAGTCCATTAAAATGTAAGTTATTTAATAAGCTTCCATGTAATTGAAATCATACATTAGCCAAGTTATGACTATAAAATATAATAACAGTAGGCTATGAACGTATACGAATGTGCAACATTGATTTTTTTGATAACGAAATGGATTATTTCCTACAGACAGCGGCTTTTGAATGTAGTGGATGCTTTTGTCTGCTGCTGGATGAGAGTGCGAGAGTAGCTATGTGGTTAAGGCGACTGACCATGGACCCAAGGAGCACAGGTTCGATCCCATCACTCGCCAGTTTATTTTTACCACTGAAATATTGTTTAATCAAGGAGTATTAGTAAGGTTTTATGTCTGTTAAAGATACATATTTCTACATTCCCTCTCAATATGTTTTATTTCCGTTTTACCATTGCATTACAGCATGTGATCAAGAGAGCTAACTGTTGTCCTCAATACGCCGTTCGAATATCTGCAATCAGTTCCAGTAACTGACAACAGATGGCAGTACCTCGCCCATATATTTCCTGTAACTGACAACAGATGGCAGCACCATTGCATTGCTATATTTAAAACACAAGACATGGCGCGTTTTCACGTGATGGAGAATTATAAAGGAGGGGAATATTTAAGAAGGGTAATGTTGAAGAACATTAACTGACAGTTGATTGTGTAGGCTATGTTGTTTATGTACCTCAATATTGCAATTCTTCCCAATGCTTCGGAGGTCAAGTTATTAGCGTCCTTGACTAAAAGTTATAATTATGCATCGTTGATATACTCTTAAATTATTAAAGAAAAAAGAAGTTTTCCAGGCACTCGCGCGTGTCCACAATTGCTTTCGACACGAGAGACACTTGGCACACATAATTCGTTTGAAGGGCTCCGACATCTTGGTCACTCAGCCCCGTTTACTTTGGTGTGTATGTGTAAAATTTTCTCTGATAACCTGCGTTATTGTGATGGCTGCATTAATGTGTGTATTTGTAATTAAGGTGGGAAATGGCAAAGAGACGGCCAAGGCCTTAAGTAAGGAACCATCCCGGTATTTGCCTTGAGTGGAAGTGGGAAACCACGAAAAACCACATCCAAGATTGTCGAGGTGGGAATCAAACCTTCCTCTTCTTAGTTATACCTCAAGAGACTGAATGTGCCCCGTTTTTGCCCTCAGACCCGAATTAAATTTCTTGGCAGAGCAGGAAATGTAACCCGGGTCTCCGAGGCGATAGCCAAGAATAGGTGGGCTTCCATGTGTTAATACGATTTTTGACATGCACGGGACATAGAATTCAAAAACTGCCTCCATTAGGGTGACTGCCGAAGTGAGTATTGAGTATAGGCCTATGGTCATTCCAGTAGTTGGCGAAGTGATTCTATGTTCCCCTGCAAAATGTACCGCCATAACCTATAACAGGTGATGGAAATTGCTTATTTAGAGCAGTTTTGTACTGTTTATAACAAAATGAAGAACGTCATTCTGAGCTGCGTTTTCAAGCTATTGCAAAAAATTTCGTTGGCAGGAACAATTATAAGGAATTTGTTTTAAGCGATCAGTCTCATCGCATTCTCCTCACCAACCAACTTGAGTATGAAAGTATCTGAACGGTCATCTTGAACTTCATTGTATAAGACAATTGTTTAATGATTATTTGTTTAGAGTACTGAGTCTTAACTACGCAGTTGATTTCGGCAATGGAACTATTATTTGCCATTTAATATTTAGCGGCTCCGTTATTGCAGGACACTATAGTGTTATCGAATAATACGAAGCCACATTTAAAATCCAATATAAATAGGCCATTTCAGAAACAATTCCAGATATTATGCAGTACAGTGTAAGGTCTTTGACGACCAATGTAAACATTGTTCTAAATTGTATTTCTCTTGCGTAAAATATACGCGTGGTTATTTTGGCCTTTACTGTTGTGATGGTAAAATTGATATGCTGGAATATACAGTATAATACATGTATTTGCCAATTTGCAACAATGTAATGATATTAATTTAAAAGTCATTGAACTTATGTCCAGTAGTTCAAACACATACATCAGCGTTCACAAATTGGATACTGAATATGAAAGCCAGCTACTTCATTTCCCTAATATAGAATTCTTCAATTCCTTGGAATTAAGTGATTCGCTTCCACATACTCCGAACGTTTGAGCCATAGTTATGCTCCTTAGAAATCTGAATGTTTCCCAAGGACTCATATATGGAAATATATAAATTGTAAGAAATATGTAAGAAACTGCTTGGATTCGGATATAATAGGTGTAGTAATATTAGGCAGAGAGCTCAAATCCTACGACTTGATTTAACACCTTCCGATAAAACACTTGCAGGTACAGTACATTTTCTTTTAATAGGCAACAATGTCTCATTCGCTCGGCCTACTTTATCACAATCAATCAAGCTCAAGGAGAAACTCTGGAACGTATTGGGCTCTTTACCTCATCACGTTTTCAGTCATGACCAGCATTATGTTGCAATGTTGAGAGTGATATCCTTTGACGCCCTTTAAGTTGCAATAGTGCTAAAAAGTAATCGTACAAAGAATGTAACTTATATAAGAAGCTTCTTCAGTAAATATATATTTCCATTGTCCGTCATGTTTTGACGGGTTTCATCTAGTCTATCTATATATTTAAAACACTAAGGTGATTTTTGTTACCGCGAGATTGAGAGAATGACAGAACCGATTTACTTCGTAATGCATTCTAACGAGAGCTCTTGGCATGTAGATTTGCAGAGTGTCTTTAAAAGGAAAATATATGTTAGGGTATATTTTTAAATTATTAAAGAAAACATTAATATTTGCCGCTCCCGCGCTTGCGCACAAAGACTCTTTTCAACGAGGAAAATGGCGCTTGGTTCCCGCCGCGTCTAACTGAGATCTTTGTTTATGAGAATTAAACAGGGTCTCCAATATTGTTAATTATGTATTTAGAATATACATTGAAATAGAATTATAAAATTAGCGAAGTATTGAGGGAGTTAAACTGCAGGATGAGTGTGTATGGTGGTTATGTACCTTGATATTGTTAACACCAACAGTTGTCTGGATGGCCACGAGGCTAGAGTTCCAGTCCAGTATTATTCGAATTCCGCATGGTCGAGGTGGTTCGAATCCCACCTTGGACATCTTTTTTTATTTCCGTTTTCTTCCTTCTTACGATTGATATTACATTGTCGAGCAGAGTGTCTTTAAAAGGAAAATATGTTAGGGTATACTTACAAATTATTAAAGAAAACATTAATATTTGCCGCTCCCGCGCTTGCGCACAAAGACTCTTTTCAACGAGGGAAATGGCGCTTGCTTCCCGCCGCGTCTAACTGAGATCTTTGTTTATGAGAATTAAACAGGGTCTCCAATATTGTTAATTATGTTCTTAGAATATACATTGAAATAGAATTATAAAATAAGCAAAGTATTGAGGGAGTTAAACTGCAGGTTGAGTGTGTATGGTGGTTAGGTACCTTGATATTGCATCAAAAAGACAGTTGTCTGGATGGCCGCGCGGCTATAGTTCCAGTCCAGTAGATTGTATTATGCATGGTCGAGTGGGTTCGAATCCCACTTCTGATATGTTTTTTTAATTTCCGTTTTCATCCTTCTTACGATTGCTATTACATTGTCGAAACATATTTTACTTTTACAATTCGCGTAAAGTATCGGATTCTCCTTTGCCATCTATATATTTAAAACACAAGGCGTTTTCTTTTGTAAATCGCCAACAACTCCCCACTGGACTGATTTTCATGCCGCCCCGGAGGTCCTGGGTTCGATTCCCAGCTCTGCCACGAAATTTGAAAAGAGGTATGAGGACTGGAACGGGGTCTACTCTGCCTCGGGTGGCCCAAATGAGTAGAGGGGGTTCGAATCCCATCTCAGCCATCCTGGAAGTGGTTTTCTGTGGTTTCCCACTTCATCTTCGGGCAAATGCCGGGATGGTTCCCACTGTAAGGCCACGGTCGCCTCCTTCCCACTTCCTTGCCTAACCGTCCCACTCTTCCCATCCCTTCATCATGCCCCCTGTTCGCTTTGCAGGTGAGGCCGCCTGGGCGTAGTGCTGGTCACACATCCCAGTTGTATCCCTGACTCAGAGTCTCAAGCTCCAGGACACTGCCCTCAGAGGCGGTAGAGGTGCGATCTCTCGCTTAGTCCGAAGGAAAAGCCAACCCTGGAGGGTAAAACGATAGCGAAAATACCTTATTTTAGTGTGCTATCACTATTGTTTTCTTTAATTCAACAATTATTAGTATTTAATTTCATGAAATTAACTTGCACATAATGTTATTCGCCCATATACAACAATTAGCTTATGCATTCTATCTACAATCCGCCAGCGATTTCATGCTGTTTGCTTTAAGTTATAGATACATATTTCTACATTCCACATCAATACATTTTATTTCCGTTTTACCATTGCATTACAGCATGTGATCGAAAGAGCTAACTGAAAATCCACAGCCTGCCTCCAGTCTCCGACCGGGTCAGGAATGGAATGAATGAAGCCCCCAACTAGCGGCGAGGATATGAACTGTGCCGGCTGCCGAGGCCTGACGCACTCCTCTGGGGCAATGATTAAATGAATGACAGATGGAATGAAATGATAGTGGAGAGTGTTGCTGGAATGAAATTTTGACAGGGAAAACCGGAGTACCCGGAGAAAAACCTGCTAACTGCTGTCCCCAATATCTGCAATCAGTTCCAGTAACAGATGGCAGTACTTCGCCAATATAGTTCCAATAACCGACAACAGACTGCAGCACCATTGCATCGATATATTTAATACATCAGACATGGCGTGTTTTCACTTGATAGTTATTTATGAGAATTATAAAGGAGGGGAATATTTTCTATGATGTTTCCACGATATGTATACTGAAATAGAGTTATAAAAGAAGGGAAATGTTGAAGAACATTAACTGACAGTTGAATGTGTACGTTATTTATGTACCTTAATATTGCAATTCCTTCCCAATGCTTCGGTGGTCAAGTTATTAGCGTCATAGACTAAAAGTTATAATTATGCAATGTCGATATACTCTTAAACTATTAAAGAAAAAAGTAGTTTTCCAGGCACTCGCGCGTATCCACAATTGCTTTCGCCATGAGAGACACTTGGGAAACATAATTCGTTTGAAGGGCTCCGACATCGTGGTCACTCAGCCCCGTGTACTTCGGTGTGTATGTTTAAAATTTTCTCTGTTGACCTGTGTTATTGCGATGGCTGCATTAAAGTGTGTATTTGTAATTAAGGAGGGGAATGGCAAGGAGACGGCCGAGGCCTAGGAACCGTCCCGGTATTTGCCTTGAGTGGAAGTGGGAAACTACGGAAAACCACATCCAAGATTGTTGAGGTGAGAATCGAACCTCCCTCTTCTTAGTTATACTTCAAGAGACTGAGTGTGCCCCGTTTTTTCCCTTAGACCAGAATTACAATTCTTGGCAGGGAAGGAAATGTAACCCGGGTCTCCGGGGCGATAGCCAAGAATAGATGGGCTTCCATGTGTTAATACGATTTTGGACATGCACGGGTGATAGAATTCTAAAACTGCCTCCATTAGGGTGACTGCCGAAGTGAGTATTGAGTATAGGCCTATGCTCATTCCAGTAGTTGGCGAAGTGATTCTATGTTTCCCCTGCAAAATGTACTGCCATAACCTATAACAGGTGATGGATATTGCTTATTAAAGCAGTTTCGTACTGTTTGTATCAAAATGAAGAGTTCATTCTGAGCTGCGTTTTCAAGCTATTACAAAAAAAAATCGCTGGCAGGAACAACTATAAGGATTTTATTGTAGGCGATCAGTCTCATCGCATTCTCCTCAGCAACCAACTTGAGTATGAAAGTGTCTGGACGGGTCATGTTGAACTTCATTGAATAAGACAATGATTATTTGTTTAGAGTACTGAGTCTAACTATGCTCATTCCAGTAGTTGGCGAAGTGATTCTATGTTTCCCCTGCAAAATGTACTGCCATAACCTATAACAGGTGATGGATATTGCTTATTAAAGCAGTTTCGTACTGTTTGTATCAAAATGAAGAGTTCATTCTGAGCTGCGTTTTCAAGCTATTACAAAAAAAAATCGCTGGCAGGAACAACTATAAGGATTTTATTGTAGGCGATCAGTCTCATCGCATTCTCCTCAGCAACCAACTTGAGTATGAAAGTGTCTGGACGGGTCATGTTGAACTTCATTGAATAAGACAATGATTATTTGTTTAGAGTACTGAGTCTAACTACGCTGTTGATTTCGGCAATGGAAGTATTATTTGACATTTAATATTTAGCGGCTCCGTGGATGCAGGACACTATTGTGTTATCGAATAATACGAAGCCACATTTAAAATTCAATATAAATAGGCCATTTCAGGAACAATTCCAGATATTATGCAGTACAGTGTAAGGACCGTGACGATCAAATATAAACATTATTCTACATTGCATTTCTCTTGCGTAATATCTACGCGTGGTTACTTTGGTCTTTACTGTTGTGAGGGTAAAATTGATCTGCTGGAAAATAAAATATTTGACAGGCTGCAAGAATGTAATGATATTAATTTAAAAGTCATTGAACTTATATACAGTAGTTCAAACACATACATCAGCGTTAACAGATTAGATAATGAAGATGAAAGCCAGCTACTTTATATCCCTACTATAGAATTCTTCAATTCCTTGGAATTAAGGGATTCGCCTCCACATACTCCGAACGTTTGAGCCATAGATATGCTCCTTAGAAATCTGAACGTTTCCCAAGGACTCCTATGAAAATGAAAATCCACAGCCTGCTTCCAGTCTCCGACCGGGTCAGGAATGGAATGAATGAAGTCCCCATCGAGCGGCGAGGATATGAACTGTGCCGGCTGCCGAGGCCTGACGCACTCCTCTGGGGCAATGATTAAATGAATGACAGATGAAATGAAATGATAGTGGAGAGTGTTGCTGGAATGAAATTTTTGACAGGGAAAACCGGAGTACCCGGAGAAAAACCTGTCTGCCTCCGCTTTGTCCAGCACAGATCTCACATGGAGTGACCGGGATTTGAACCACGGATCCTGCGGTGAGAGGCCGGCGTGCTGCCGCCTAAGCCACGGAGGCTCTCCCAAGGACTCCTATATGGAAACATATTAATTGTAAGAAATATGTAAGAAATTGCTTGGATTCGGATATAATAGGTGCAGTAATATTGGGCAGAGAGCTCAAATCTTACGACTTGATTTAAAACCTTCCGATAAAACACTTGCAGGTACAGTACATTGTATTTTAATAGGCAACAATTTCCTATTTGCTCGGCATGCCTTATCACAATCAATAAAGCTCAAGGAAAAACTCTAGAACGTATTGGGTTATTTACCTCATCACGTTTTCAGTCATGACTAGCATTATGTTGCAATGTTGAGAGTGCTAACTTTTGACGCCCTTTAAGTTGCAATAGTAATAAGAAGTAATCGTACAAAGAATGTAACTTATGTAAGAAGCTTCTTCAGTAAATATTTTTGTCATTGTCCGTCATGTTTTGACGGGTTTCAACTAGTCTATCTATATATTTAAAACACTAAGGTGATTTTTGTTATCACGAGATTGAGAGAACGACAGAACCGATTTACTTCGTAGAGCACTCTAACGAAAGCTCTTGGTCTGTAGTTTTGCAGAGTGTCTCTAAAATAAACAAATATATTACGGTATATTTTTAAATTAATATAGAAAATAGCAGAATTCTACCCCCTCACGCATGCGCACAATCCGCCTGGGCTCATGACAAAATGGCGGTGAGAAGTCCATTAAAATGTAAGTTATTTAATAAGCTTCCATGTAATTGAAATCATACATTAGCCAAGTTATGACTATAAAATATAATAACAGTAGGCTATGAACGTATACGAATGTGCAACATTGATTTTTTTGATAACGAAATGGATTATTTCCTACAGACAGCGGCTTTTGAATGTAGTGGATGCTTTTGTCTGCTGCTGGATGAGAGTGCGAGAGTAGCTATGTGGTTAAGGCGACTGACCATGGACCCAAGGAGCACAGGTTCGATCCCATCACTCGCCAGTTTATTTTTACCACTGAAATATTGTTTAATCAAGGAGTATTAGTAAGGTTTTATGTCTGTTAAAGATACATATTTCTACATTCCCTCTCAATATGTTTTATTTCCGTTTTACCATTGCATTACAGCATGTGATCAAGAGAGCTAACTGTTGTCCTCAATACGCCGTTCGAATATCTGCAATCAGTTCCAGTAACTGACAACAGATGGCAGTACCTCGCCCATATATTTCCTGTAACTGACAACAGATGGCAGCACCATTGCATTGCTATATTTAAAACACAAGACATGGCGCGTTTTCACGTGATGGAGAATTATAAAGGAGGGGAATATTTAAGAAGGGTAATGTTGAAGAACATTAACTGACAGTTGATTGTGTAGGCTATGTTGTTTATGTACCTCAATATTGCAATTCTTCCCAATGCTTCGGAGGTCAAGTTATTAGCGTCCTTGACTAAAAGTTATAATTATGCATCGTTGATATACTCTTAAATTATTAAAGAAAAAAGAAGTTTTCCAGGCACTCGCGCGTGTCCACAATTGCTTTCGACACGAGAGACACTTGGCACACATAATTCGTTTGAAGGGCTCCGACATCGTGGTCACTCAGCCCCGTTTACTTTGGTGTGTATGTGTAAAATTTTCTCTGATAACCTGCGTTATTGTGATGGCTGCATTAATGTGTGTATTTGTAATTAAGGTGGGAAATGGCAAAGAGACGGCCAAGGCCTTAAGTAAGGAACCATCCCGGTATTTGCCTTGAGTGGAAGTGGGAAACCACGAAAAACCACATCCAAGATTGTCGAGGTGGGAATCAAACCTTCCTCTTCTTAGTTATACCTCAAGAGACTGAATGTGCCCCGTTTTTGCCCTCAGACCCGAATTAAATTTCTTGGCAGAGCAGGAAATGTAACCCGGGTCTCCGAGGCGATAGCCAAGAATAGGTGGGCTTCCATGTGTTAATACGATTTTTGACATGCACGGGACATAGAATTCAAAAACTGCCTCCATTAGGGTGACTGCCGAAGTGAGTATTGAGTATAGGCCTATGGTCATTCCAGTAGTTGGCGAAGTGATTCTATGTTCCCCTGCAAAATGTACCGCCATAACCTATAACAGGTGATGGAAATTGCTTATTTAGAGCAGTTTTGTACTGTTTATAACAAAATGAAGAACGTCATTCTGAGCTGCGTTTTCAAGCTATTGCAAAAAATTTCGTTGGCAGGAACAATTATAAGGAATTTGTTTTAAGCGATCAGTCTCATCGCATTCTCCTCACCAACCAACTTGAGTATGAAAGTATCTGAACGGTCATCTTGAACTTCATTGTATAAGACAATTGTTTAATGATTATTTGTTTAGAGTACTGAGTCTTAACTACGCAGTTGATTTCGGCAATGGAACTATTATTTGCCATTTAATATTTAGCGGCTCCGTTATTGCAGGACACTATAGTGTTATCGAATAATACGAAGCCACATTTAAAATCCAATATAAATAGGCCATTTCAGAAACAATTCCAGATATTATGCAGTACAGTGTAAGGTCTTTGACGACCAATGTAAACATTGTTCTAAATTGTATTTCTCTTGCGTAAAATATACGCGTGGTTATTTTGGCCTTTACTGTTGTGATGGTAAAATTGATATGCTGGAATATACAGTATAATACATGTATTTGCCAATTTGCAACAATGTAATGATATTAATTTAAAAGTCATTGAACTTATGTCCAGTAGTTCAAACACATACATCAGCGTTAACAAATTGGATACTGAATATGAAAGCCAGCTACTTCATTTCCCTAATATAGAATTCTTCAATTCCTTGAAATTAAGTGATTCGCTTCCACATACTCCGAACGTTTGAGCCATAGTTATGCTCCTTAGAAATCTGAATGTTTCCCAAGGACTCATATATGGAAATATATAAATTGTAAGAAATATGTAAGAAACTGCTTGGATTCGGATATAATAGGTGTAGTAATATTAGGCAGAGAGCTCAAATCCTACGACTTGATTTAACACCTTCCGATAAAACACTTGCAGGTACAGTACATTTTCTTTTAATAGGCAACAATGTCTCATTCGCTCGGCCTACTTTATCACAATCAATCAAGCTCAAGGAGAAACTCTGGAACGTATTGGGCTCTTTACCTCATCACGTTTTCAGTCATGACCAGCATTATGTTGCAATGTTGAGAGTGATATCCTTTGACGCCCTTTAAGTTGCAATAGTGCTAAAAAGTAATCGTACAAAGAATGTAACTTATATAAGAAGCTTCTTCAGTAAATATATATTTCCATTGTCCGTCATGTTTTGACGGGTTTCATCTAGTCTATATATTTAAAACACTAAGGTGATTTTTGTTACCGCGAGATTGAGAGAATGACAGAACCGATTTACTTCGTAATGCATTCTAACGAGAGCTCTTGGCATGTAGATTTGCAGAGTGTCTTTAAAAGGAAAATATATGTTAGGGTATATTTTTAAATTATTAAAGAAAACATTAATATTTGCCGCTCCCGCGCTTGCGCACAAAGACTCTTTTCAACGAGGAAAATGGCGCTTGGTTCCCGCCGCGTCTAACTGAGATCTTTGTTTATGAGAATTAAACAGGGTCTCCAATATTGTTAATTATGTATTTAGAATATACATTGAAATAGAATTATAAAATTAGCGAAGTATTGAGGGAGTTAAACTGCAGGATGAGTGTGTATGGTGGTTATGTACCTTGATATTGTTAACACCAACAGTTGTCTGGATGGCCACGAGGCTAGAGTTCCAGTCCAGTATTATTCGAATTCCGCATGGTCGAGGTGGTTCGAATCCCACCTTGGACATCTTTTTTTATTTCCGTTTTCTTCCTTCTTACGATTGATATTACATTGTCGAGCAGAGTGTCTTTAAAAGGAAAATATGTTAGGGTATACTTACAAATTATTAAAGAAAACATTAATATTTGCCGCTCCCGCGCTTGCGCACAAAGACTCTTTTCAACGAGGGAAATGGCGCTTGCTTCCCGCCGCGTCTAACTGAGATCTTTGTTTATGAGAATTAAACAGGGTCTCCAATATTGTTAATTATGTTCTTAGAATATACATTGAAATAGAATTATAAAATAAGCAAAGTATTGAGGGAGTTAAACTGCAGGTTGAGTGTGTATGGTGGTTAGGTACCTTGATATTGCATCAAAAAGACAGTTGTCTGGATGGCCGCGCGGCTATAGTTCCAGTCCAGTAGATTGTATTATGCATGGTCGAGTGGGTTCGAATCCCACTTCTGATATGTTTTTTTAATTTCCGTTTTCATCCTTCTTACGATTGCTATTACATTGTCGAAACATATTTTACTTTTACAATTCGCGTAAAGTATCGGATTCTCCTTTGCCATCTATATATACTGCTCAAAAAAATTAAACACCACTTTTTTCAAAGGCCACCAAATTTTGAAAAGTTGACCTACAAGCTCGAAATCTCAGTATGACGTTTGTCCTGACGCCTACCAAGCATATGCTTCAGCACAACTCCCCAACTTGAGTAGTTTCGGGGTAGCACACCGAAAACCAGCCCATTTTCGAAAACCGCAAATTGAAGTTTGCGAAAAACTCTGCAGGACTTGTCGCAGGTTGCCAAAGCAGTCGAAAATGAAAGAGTCTTGCTCTTAAAGGTTCCACAAACACGTAGAAATCGTTACATTTGACGTGTGGGCATTTTCAACCCCCTTCATCATCCCCTAAACATGGACTACCATTGGGGGCGTCTGAGAAGGTACCGGGTGTGTTTAACCATCTGAAAACCTGCACACCGTCCTCAGTTGCTGATTGCAGTAAGTTCTTAAGGCCTCCGGCAATGTCCACACCCCCTAACACCCTCAACTGGCATGGGACCAAACCAACCCCTCTCGATTCACCCATAAGGAAGGTTTTAATCGAGATGTTTATCAGTGCTGTGAATGCGGGGGTCTTCCCCTACCGTTTCAAAAAAGGATCTGTGCCTTTGTCACCACCCCTTCCCCTGCAACCCCCGTTTGTATGATTTTTCGAATCAGGCCCTTTTTAAGGGCTGAAACGAGGTCTTAATCGCTGGAAGGGCTGTAAAGGTCCTTAGAAGTAGTGGTGACACGAAATCAACCCCTTCCGATCGTTGATTGACATTCCGTCCCCGAAATTCGAAATTGTTGCACCCCCAACCCTCCCTGTCTGGACCCGTAACGCGTCATGGCAGAGTTTTCAGAGTTGGATGGAAATGAAACTTATGGCCTGACATAGAGCCCAAAACAGCAGGTTGGATGGAAATTCATCGGTAGGGTGGGAAACGGGACCAAAAAGTTTTCAAAAAAGTTAACAGCCTCTAGTAAGTACACCAATGCATAGGCAACCCACATCACGTCATTTTTCTCTCATTGCCAAACTTTGTAACCTATTGCCGATCATAGGCAACCCACACGCACGGACGTGATGTGGGATGCCTATGCATGGGCGTACTTACTGTAGGCTGTACACTTTTTTGAAAAATTTTGGTCCCGTTTCCCAACCTACCGATGAATTTCTATCCAACCTGCTGTTTTGGGCTCCATTGCAGGCCATAAGCTTCATTTCCATCCAACTCTGAAAACTCTGCCATGACGCGTTACGCGTCCAGACAGGGAGGGTTGGGGGTGCAAAAATTTCGAATTTGGGGGACGGAATGTCAATCATCGATCGGAAGGGGTTGATTTCGTGTCACCACTACTTCTAAGGACCTTTACAGACCTTTCAGCGATTAAGACCTCGTTTCAGCCCTTAAAAAGGGCCTGATTCGAAAAATCATACAAACGGGGGTTGCAGGGGAAGGGGTGGTGACAAAGGCACAGCTCCTTTTTTGAAACGGTAGGAGAAGACCCCCGCATTCACAGCACTGATAAACATCTCGATTAAAACCTTCCTTAGGGGTGAATCGAGAGGGGGTGGTTTGGTCCCATGCCAGTTGAGGGTGTTAGGGGGTGTGGACATTGCCGGAGGCCTTATGAACTTACTGCAATCAGCAACTGAGGACTGTGTGCAGGTTTTCAGATGGTTAAACACACCCGGTACCTTCTCAGACGCCCCCAATGGTAGTCCATGTTTAGGGGATGATGAAGGGGGTTGAAAATGCCCAAACGTCAAATGTAACGATTTCTACGTGTTTGTGGAACCTTTAAGAGCAAGACTCATTCATTTTCGACTGCTTTGGCAACCTGCGACAAGTCCTGCAGCGTTTTTCGCAAACTTCAATTTGCGGTTTTCGAAAATGGGCTGGTTTTCGGGGTGCTACCCCGAAACTACTCAAGTTGGGGAGTTGTGCTGAAGCATATGCTTGGTAGGCGTCAGGACAAACGTCATACTGAGATTTCGAGCTTGTAGGTCAACTTTTCAAAATTTGGTGGCCTTTGAAAAAAGTGGTGCTTTAATTTTTTTGAGCAGTATATTTAAAACACAAGGCGTTTTCTTTTGTAAATCGCCAACAACTCCCCACTGGACTGATTTTCATGCCGCCCCGGAGGTCCTGGGTTCGATTCCCAGCTCTGCCACGAAATTTGAAAAGAGGTATGAGGACTGGAACGGGGTCTACTCTGCCTCGGGTGGCCCAAATGAGTAGAGGGGGTTCGAATCCCATCTCAGCCATCCTGGAAGTGGTTTTCTGTGGTTTCCCACTTCATCTTCGGGCAAATGCCGGGATGGTTCCCACTGTAAGGCCACGGTCGCCTCCTTCCCACTTCCTTGCCTAACCGTCCCACTCTTCCCATCCCTTCATCATGCCCCCTGTTCGCTTTGCAGGTGAGGCCGCCTGGGCGTAGTGCTGGTCACACATCCCAGTTGTATCCCTGACTCAGAGTCTCAAGCTCCAGGACACTGCCCTCAGAGGCGGTAGAGGTGCGATCTCTCGCTTAGTCCGAAGGAAAAGCCAACCCTGGAGGGTAAAACGATAGCGAAAATACCTTATTTTAGTGTGCTATCACTATTGTTTTCTTTAATTCAACAATTATTAGTATTTAATTTCATGAAATTAACTTGCACATAATGTTATTCGCCCATATACAACAATTAGCTTATGCATTCTATCTACAATCCGCCAGCGATTTCATGCTGTTTGCTTTAAGTTATAGATACATATTTCTACATTCCACATCAATACATTTTATTTCCGTTTTACCATTGCATTACAGCATGTGATCGAAAGAGCTAACTGAAAATCCACAGCCTGCCTCCAGTCTCCGACCGGGTCAGGAATGGAATGAATGAAGCCCCCAACTAGCGGCGAGGATATGAACTGTGCCGGCTGCCGAGGCCTGACGCACTCCTCTGGGGCAATGATTAAATGAATGACAGATGGAATGAAATGATAGTGGAGAGTGTTGCTGGAATGAAATTTTGACAGGGAAAACCGGAGTACCCGGAGAAAAACCTGCTAACTGCTGTCCCCAATATCTGCAATCAGTTCCAGTAACAGATGGCAGTACTTCGCCAATATAGTTCCAATAACCGACAACAGACTGCAGCACCATTGCATCGATATATTTAATACATCAGACATGGCGTGTTTTCACTTGATAGTTATTTATGAGAATTATAAAGGAGGGGAATATTTTCTATGATGTTTCCACGATATGTATACTGAAATAGAGTTATAAAAGAAGGGAAATGTTGAAGAACATTAACTGACAGTTGAATGTGTACGTTATTTATGTACCTTAATATTGCAATTCCTTCCCAATGCTTCGGTGGTCAAGTTATTAGCGTCATAGACTAAAAGTTATAATTATGCAATGTCGATATACTCTTAAACTATTAAAGAAAAAAGTAGTTTTCCAGGCACTCGCGCGTATCCACAATTGCTTTCGCCATGAGAGACACTTGGGAAACATAATTCGTTTGAAGGGCTCCGACATCGTGGTCACTCAGCCCCGTGTACTTCGGTGTGTATGTTTAAAATTTTCTCTGTTGACCTGTGTTATTGCGATGGCTGCATTAAAGTGTGTATTTGTAATTAAGGAGGGGAATGGCAAGGAGACGGCCGAGGCCTAGGAACCGTCCCGGTATTTGCCTTGAGTGGAAGTGGGAAACTACGGAAAACCACATCCAAGATTGTTGAGGTGAGAATCGAACCTCCCTCTTCTTAGTTATACTTCAAGAGACTGAGTGTGCCCCGTTTTTTCCCTTAGACCAGAATTACAATTCTTGGCAGGGAAGGAAATGTAACCCGGGTCTCCGGGGCGATAGCCAAGAATAGGTGGGCTTCCATGTGTTAATACGATTTTGGACATGCACGGGTGATAGAATTCTAAAACTGCCTCCATTAGGGTGACTGCCGAAGTGAGTATTGAGTATAGGCCTATGCTCATTCCAGTAGTTGGCGAAGTGATTCTATGTTTCCCCTGCAAAATGTACTGCCATAACCTATAACAGGTGATGGATATTGCTTATTAAAGCAGTTTCGTACTGTTTGTATCAAAATGAAGAGTTCATTCTGAGCTGCGTTTTCAAGCTATTACAAAAAAAAATCGCTGGCAGGAACAACTATAAGGATTTTATTGTAGGCGATCAGTCTCATCGCATTCTCCTCAGCAACCAACTTGAGTATGAAAGTGTCTGGACGGGTCATGTTGAACTTCATTGAATAAGCCAATGATTATTTGTTTAGAGTACTGAGTCTAACTATGCTCATTCCAGTAGTTGGCGAAGTGATTCTATGTTTCCCCTGCAAAATGTACTGCCATAACCTATAACAGGTGATGGATATTGCTTATTAAAGCAGTTTCGTACTGTTTGTATCAAAATGAAGAGTTCATTCTGAGCTGCGTTTTCAAGCTATTACAAAAAAAAATCGCTGGCAGGAACAACTATAAGGATTTTATTGTAGGCGATCAGTCTCATCGCATTCTCCTCAGCAACCAACTTGAGTATGAAAGTGTCTGGACGGGTCATGTTGAACTTCATTGAATAAGACAATGATTATTTGTTTAGAGTACTGAGTCTAACTACGCTGTTGATTTCGGCAATGGAAGTATTATTTGACATTTAATATTTAGCGGCTCCGTGGATGCAGGACACTATTGTGTTATCGAATAATACGAAGCCACATTTAAAATTCAATATAAATAGGCCATTTCAGGAACAATTCCAGATATTATGCAGTACAGTGTAAGGACCGTGACGATCAAATATAAACATTATTCTACATTGCATTTCTCTTGCGTAATATCTACGCGTGGTTACTTTGGTCTTTACTGTTGTGAGGGTAAAATTGATCTGCTGGAAAATAAAATATTTGACAGGCTGCAAGAATGTAATGATATTAATTTAAAAGTCATTGAACTTATATACAGTAGTTCAAACACATACATCAGCGTTAACAGATTAGATAATGAAGATGAAAGCCAGCTACTTTATATCCCTACTATAGAATTCTTCAATTCCTTGGAATTAAGGGATTCGCCTCCACATACTCCGAACGTTTGAGCCATAGATATGCTCCTTAGAAATCTGAACGTTTCCCAAGGACTCCTATGAAAATGAAAATCCACAGCCTGCTTCCAGTCTCCGACCGGGTCAGGAATGGAATGAATGAAGTCCCCATCGAGCGGCGAGGATATGAACTGTGCCGGCTGCCGAGGCCTGACGCACTCCTCTGGGGCAATGATTAAATGAATGACAGATGAAATGAAATGATAGTGGAGAGTGTTGCTGGAATGAAATTTTTGACAGGGAAAACCGGAGTACCCGGAGAAAAACCTGTCTGCCTCCGTTTTGTCCAGCACAGATCTCACATGGAGTGACCGGGATTTGAACCACGGATCCTGCGGTGAGAGGCCGGCGTGCTGCCGCCTAAGCCACGGAGGCTCTCCCAAGGACTCCTATATGGAAACATATTAATTGTAAGAAATATGTAAGAAATTGCTTGGATTCGGATATAATAGGTGCAGTAATATTGGGCAGAGAGCTCAAATCTTACGACTTGATTTAAAACCTTCCGATAAAACACTTGCAGGTACAGTACATTGTATTTTAATAGGCAACAATTTCCTATTTGCTCGGCATACCTTATCACAATCAATAAAGCTCAAGGAAAAACTCTAGAACGTATTGGGTTATTTACCTCATCACGTTTTCAGTCATGACTAGCATTATGTTGCAATGTTGAGAGTGCTAACTTTTGACGCCCTTTAAGTTGCAATAGTAATAAGAAGTAATCGTACAAAGAATGTAACTTATGTAAGAAGCTTCTTCAGTAAATATTTTTGTCATTGTCCGTCATGTTTTGACGGGTTTCAACTAGTCTATATATTTAAAACAGTAAGGTGATTTTTGTTACCACGAGATTGAGAGAACGACAGAACCGATTTACTTCGTAGAGCACTCTAACGAAAGCTCTTGGCCTCTAGATTTGCAGAGTGTCTATAAAATAAACAAATATATTACGGTATATTTTTGAATTAATATAGAAAATAGCAGAATTCTTGCCACTCACGCATGCGCACAATCCGCCTGGGGTCATGACAAAATGGCGGTGAGAAGTCCATTAAAATGTAAGTTATTTAATAAGCTTGCATGTAATTGAAAACATACATTAACCAAGTTCTGACAATAAAATATAATAACAGTATGAACGTATACGAATGTGCAACATTGATTTATTTGGATAATGAAATGGATTATTTCCTTCAGACAGCAGCTTTTGAAGATAATGAATGGCTGCGTCTGCTGCTAAACAAGATTGTTCGAGTAGCTATATGGTTAAGGCGACAGACTGTGGTTTCTAAGTTCGCCGGTTCGATCCCAGCCCTCGCCGATATATGTATTTTTTTTACCATTGAAATATTGTTTAATCAAGGAGTATTAGTAAGGTTTTATGTCTGTAAAAGATACATATTTCTACATTCCCTCTCAATACGTTTTATTTCCGTTTTACCATTGCATTACAGCATGTGATCAAAAGAGCAAACTGTTGTCCTCAGTACGCCGTTTAAATATCTGCAATCAGTTCCTATAACTGACAACAGATGCCAGGTCATCGCCCATATAGTTCCAGTAACTGACAGCAGATGGCAGCACCATTGCATCGATATATTTTAAACCCAAGACATGGCACGTTTTCACGTGATGGAGAATTATAAAGGAGGGGAATATTTAAGAAGGGAAATTTTGAGGAACATTAACCGACAGTTGAATGTGTAGGCTATGTTGTTTATGTACCTTAATATTGCAATTTCTTCCCAATGCTTCGGTGGTCAAGTTATTAGCGTCCGAGACTAAAAGTTATAATTATGCATCGTCGATATACTCTTAAATTATTAAAGAAAAAAGTAGTTTTCCAGGCACTCGCGCGTGTCCACAATTGCTTTCGCCATAAGAGACACTTGGCAAACATAATTCGCTTGAAGGGCTCCGACATTGTGGTCAATCAGCCCCGTGTACTTGGGTGAGTATGTGTGAAATTTTCTCTCATAACCTGTGTTATTGTGATGGCTGCATTACTGTGTGTATTTGTAATTAAGGTGGTAAATGGCAAGGAGACGGCCAAGGCCTTAAGTTAGGAACCATCCCGGTATTTGCCTTAAGTGGAAGTGGGAAACCACGGAAAACCACATCCAAGATTGTCGAGGTGGGAATTAAACCTTTCTCTTCTTAGTTATACCTCAAGAGACTGAATGTGCCCCGTTTTTGCCCTCAGACCAGAATTCAATTTCTTGGCAGAGCAGGAAATGTAACCCGGGTCTCCGGGGCGATAGACAAGAATAGGTGGGCCTCCATGTGTTAATACGATTTTTGACATGCACGGGACATATAATTCAAAAACTGCCTCCATTAGGGTGACTGCCGAAGTGAGTATTGAGTATAGGCCTATGGTCGTTCCAGTAGTTGGCGAAGTGTTTCCATGTTCCCCTGCAAAATGTACTGTCATAACCTATAACAGGTGATGGAAATTGCTTATTTAGAGCAGTTTCGTACTGTTTATAACAAAATGAAGAACGTCATTCTGAGCTGCGTTTTCAAGCTATCGCAAAATATTTCGCTGGCAGGAACAATTATAAGGAATTTATTTTAAGCGATCAGTCTCATCGCATTCTCCTCACCAACCAACTTGAGTATGAAAGTCTCTGGACGGTCATGTTGAACTTCATTGTATAAGACAATTGTTTAATGATTATTTGTTTAGAGTACTGAGTCTAACTACGCAGTTGATTTCGGCAATGGAAGTATTATTTGCCATGTAATATTTAGCGGCTCCGTTATTGCAGGACACTATAGTGTTATCGAATAATACGAAGCCACATTTAAAATCCAATATAAATAGGCCATTTCAGAAACAATTCCAGATATTATGCAGTACAGTGTACTGTAAGATCTTTGACGATCAATTGTAAACATTGTTCTACATTGTACTTCTCTTGCGTAAAATCTATGCGTGGTTACTTTGGTCTTAACTGTTGTGAGGGTAAAATTGATCTGCTGGAATATAAAATATTAGCCAACCTGCAACAATGTAATGATATTAATTTAAAAGTCATTGAACTTATATCCAGTAGTTCAAACACATACATCAGCGTTAACAGATTGGATACTGAAGATGAAAGCCGGCTACTTCATTTCCCTATTATTGAATTTTTCAATTCCTTGGAATTAAGTGATTCGCCTCCACATACTCCGAACGTTTGAGCCATAGTTATGCTCCTTAGAAATCTGAACGTTTCCCAAGGACTCATATATGGTAATATATTAATTGTAAGAAATATGTAAGAAATTGCTTGGATTCGGATATAATAGGTGCAGTAATATTAGGCAGAGAGCTCAAATCCTACGACTTGATTTAACACCTTCCGATAAAACACTTGCAGGTACAGTACATTTTCTTTTAATAGGCAACAATGTCCTATTCGCTCGGCCTACTTTATCACAATCAATCAAGCTCAAGGAGAAACTCTTGAACGTATTGGGCTATTTACCTCATCACGTTTTAAGTCATGACCAGCAGGATAGTGAAGGTACAAAAAAGGTCCTGTTTGGGATGGTAAAGAATAAGAGGCGGAAGGATCCTACGGATTATGTCAGAATGGTGAACAAAAGGGGACAAGGGATAGAAAATAGGGAAGAACTGAAGAAAATGTGGAAAGAATATTTTGAAGAACTCCTGAACCCAAATGGAAACCACGGCGAGGAAGAAGAAATCGGGGAAGAGGTACAGTAGATGAACTGCAAACCGAAAAGGACTTAACATGGAAAGAAGTGGAAGATGCAGTGAGGAAGATGTAAGGAGGGAAGGCACCGGGTGTGGATGAGTTGAGTGTGGAGATGGTGAGAGCAGCAGGAGAGGTGGGGATACAATGGTTGTACCGAGTGATGAAGGCAGCATGGAAGGAAAGGAAGACCCCAGAGGACTGGGAAAAGGGAATAATTGTCCCGATCTTCAAGAAAGGTAGTAGAACAGAATGCAGAAACTATCGGGGAATAACACTGATGAGTCATTGTGCAAAGATGTTTGAGAAAGTTTTAGAAAGGAGAATTAGGACAAGGATAGAAGGAGGGATGAGGGAAGAACAACATGGCTTCAGAGCAGGAAGGTCCACAGTGGATTTGATTTTTGCTGTAAGTCAGTTACAAGAACAGCACTACGAGTATGGAACAGATCTACTGATGGCCTTCCTGGACATTGAGAAAGCATATGACAGTGTATGCAGAAACAAAGTACGGAAGTCCCTGGAGGATAGAGGAGTAGAAAAATGGACTATAAGGAGGATAAAAGAGATGTACAAGGGAAGCGTGAGCTGTGTGAAAGTGGGAGGAGAGAGATCGGACTGGGTGGAACAGAGAAACGGCCTGAAACAAAGAAGTGCACTGTCACCGTTACTTTTCATTGTGGTGATGGATGACATAATGACCCGAGCGGCACAAGTAATTGGGGAAGGAAAGATGAAAGCAATGGTGTTTGCGGATGATTTGATGATTGTGGAAACAAGGAGGAGGAGGTACAGGAACAGTTGGACGTGTGGGAAGGAATAATACAAGGATATGGGATGAAATTTAGCATAAATAAGAGTGAGATGGTGATCACAACAAGGAAGAAGGAAAGGACCACAACGGGAATAACAATTGGTGGGGAACAGCTGAAGAAAGTGGAGAGTTTCAAGTATCTGGGAAGCCTGATACAAGAGAATGGAAGAAACGGTAGAGAAATAAATGAGCGGGTGAGACAGGCAGAAGCATTCCGGAGGAGTATGAGAAGCATGTTATGGAGCAGGGATGTCCCTCAGAACAGCAAGTAGATCATATATCGTACTATGTCCCTATCCTGACGTATTCCTCGGAGACCTGGGTTATGAAAGGAAGGGAGAAGAGCAAAATACAGGCCAGTGAGATGAGGTTCTTGAGAAGCAGTATTGGAGCTACAAAGAGGGACAGAATAAGAAATGAGAGGACCAGAGAATTAATGAAGGAGGAACCATTACAGGATGGTATAGAGAAATCTAGACTTAGATGGTATGGACATGTAAAACGAATGGAGGAGAAGAGGATACCCAGGAGGATACACGAGACGAAGTGGGAAGGAAAGAGACCAAGAGGGAGACCGAGAGACAGGTGGCTGAAGGGGGTGGAAGAAAGCGTGAAGAAGAGAGGAGAAGACTGGACAAGGGTGGAGGCTGAGAGATGGTGGGAAGACAGAAGACGTTGGAGAGGCTTGTGTTCCAATCAGACCCGGCCAGTGGCTGGAAACTGTGCAAGATGATGATGACCTCATCACGTTTTCAGTCATGACCAGCAATATGTTGCAATGCTGAGAGTGCTATCTTTTGACGCCCTTAAAGTTGCAATAGTGCTAAAAAGTAATCGTACAAAGAATGTAACTTATATAAGAAGCTTCATCAGTAAATTTGTTTTCCATTGTCCGTCATGTTTTGACGGGTTTCATCTAGTATATATTTAAAACAGTAAGGTGATTTTTGTTACCACGAGATTGAGAGAACGACTGAACCGATTTACTTCGTAGAGCACTCTAACGAAAGCTCTTGGCCTCTAGATTTGCAGAGTGTCTCTAAAATAAACAAATATATTACGGTATATTTTTGAATTAATATAGAAAATAGCAGAATTCTAGGCCCTCACGCATGCGCACAATCCGCCTGGGATCATGACAAAATGGCGGTGAGAAGTCCATTAAAATGTAAGTTATTTAATAAGCTTCCATGTAATTGAAAACATACATTAACCAAGTTCTGACAATAAAATATAATAACAGTATGAACGTATACGAATGTGCAACATTGATTTATTTGGATAATGAAATGGATTATTTCATTCAGACAGCGGCTTTTGAAGATAATGAATGGCTGCGTCTGTTACTGAACAAGAGTGTCGAGTAGCTAAGTGGTTAAGGCGACTGACTGTGGTTCCAAGGTTCACCGGTTCGATCCCGGCCCTTGCCAATTTTTTTTTTACCACTGAAATATTGTTTAATCAAGGAGTATTAATAAGGTTTTATGTCTGTTAAAGATACATATTTCTACATTTCCTCTCGATAAGTTTTATTTCCGTTTTACCATTGCATTATTGCATGTGATCAAAAGAGCAAACTGTTGTCCTCAGTACGCCGTTTAAATATCTGCAATCAGTTCCTATAACTGACAACAGATGGCAGTACATCGCCCATATAGTTCCAGTAACTGACAGCAGATGGCAGCACCATTGCATCGATATATTTAAAACACAAGACATGGCACGTTTTCACGTGATGGAGAATTATAAAGGAGGGGAATATTTAAGAAGGGAAATTTTGAGGAACATTAACCGACAGTTGAATGTGTAGGCTATGTTGCTTATGTACCTTAATATTGCAATTTCTTCCCAATGCTTCGGTGGTCAAGTTATTAGCGTCCTAGACTAAAAGTTATAATTATGCATCGTCGATATACTCTTAAATTATTAAAGAAAAAAGTAGTTTTCCAGGCACTCGCGCGTGTCCACAATTGCTTTCGTCATGAGAGACACTTGGCAAACATAATTCGTTTGAAGGGCTCCGACATCGTGGTCACTCAGCCCCGTGTACTTGGGTGTGCATGTGTGAAATGTTCTCTCATAACCTGTGTTATTGTGATGGCTGCATTACTGTGTGTATTTGTAATGAAGGTGGTAAATGGCAAGGAGACGGCCAAGGCCTTAAGTTAGGAACCATCCCGGTATTTGCCTTAAGTGGAAGTGGGAAACCACGGAAAACCACATCCAAGATTGTCGAGCTGGGAATTAAACCTTCCTCTTCTTAGTTATACCTCAAGAGACTGAATGTGCCCCGTTTTTGCCCTCAGATCAGAATTAAATTTATTGGCAGAGCAGGAAATGTAACCCGGGTCTCCGGGTCGATAAACAAGAATAGGTGGGCCTCCATGTGTTAATACGATTTTTGACATGCACGGGACATAGAATTCAAAAACTGCCCCCATTAGGGTGACTGCCGAAGTGAGTATTGAGTAAAGGCCTATGGTCCTTCCAGTAGTTGGCGAAGAGATTCTATGTTCCCCTGCAAAATGTACTGCCACAACCTATAACAGGTGATGGAAATTGCTTATTTAGAGCAGTTTCGTACTGTTTATAACAAAATGAAGAACGTCATTCTGAGCTGCGTTTTCAAGCTATTGCAAAAGTATTCGCTGGCAGGAACAATTATAAGGAATTTATTTTAAGCGATCAGTCTCATCGCATTCTCCTCACCAACCAACTTGAGTATGAAAGTCTCTGGACGGTCATGTTGAACTTCATTGTATAAGACAATTGTTTAATGATTATTTGTTTAGAGCACTGAGTCTAACTACGCAGTTGATTTCGGCAATGGAAGTATTATTTGCCATTTAATATTTAGCGGCTCCGTTATTGCAGGACACTATAGTGTTATCGAATAATACGAAGCCACATTTAAAAACCAATATAAATAGGCCATTTCAGAAACAATTCCAGATATTATGCAGTACAGTGTACTGTAAGGTCTTTGACGATCAAATGTAAACATTGTTCTACATTGCATTTCTCTTGCGTAAAATCTATGCGTGGTTACTTTGGTCTTTACTGTTGTGAGGGTAAAATTGAGCTGCTGGAATATAACATATATTCCAAGCTGCAACAATGTAATGATATTAATTGAAAAGTCATTGAACTTATATCCAGTAGTTCAAACACATACATCAGCGTTAACAGATTGGATACTGAAGATGAAAGCCAGCTACTTCATTTCCCTATTATTGAATTTTTCAATTCCTTGGAATTAAGTGATTCGCCTCCACATACTCCGAACGTTTGAGTCATAGTTATGCTCCTTAGAAATATGAACGTTTCCCAAGGACTCATATATGGTAATATATTAATTGTAAGAAATATGTAAGAAATTGCTTGGATTCGGATATAATAGGTGCAGTAATATTAGGCAGAGAGCTCAAATCCTACGACTTGATTTAACACCTTCCGATAAAACACTTGCAGGTGCAGTACATTTTCTTTTAATAGGCAACAATGTCCTATTCGCTCGGCCTACTTTATCACAATCAATCATGCTCAAGGAGAAACTCTTGAACGTATTGGGCTATTTACCTCATCACGTTTTTAGTCATGACCAGCAGGATAGTGAAGGTACAAAAAAGGTCCTGTATGGGATGGTAAAGAATAAGAGGCGGTAGGATCCTACGGATTATGTTAGAATGGTGAACAAAAGGGGACAAGAGATAGAAAATAGGGAAGAACTGAAGAAAATGTGGAAAGAATATTTTGAAGAACTCCTGAACCCAAATGGAAAACACGGCGAGGAGGAAGAATTCGGGGGAGAGGTACAGTAGATGAACTGCAAACAGAAAAGGACTTAACATGGAAAGAAGTGGAAGATGCAGTGAGGAAGATGAAAGGAGGGAAGGCACCGGGTGTGGATGAGTTGAGTGTGGAGATGGTGAGAGCAGCAGGAGAGGTGGGGATACAATGGTTGTACCGAGTGATGAAGACAGCATGGAAGGAAAGGAAGACCCCCAGAGGACTGGAAAAAGGGAATAATTGTCCCGATCTGCAAGAATGGTAGTAGAACAGAATGCAGAAAATATCGGGGAATAACACTGATGAGTCATTGTGCAAAGATGTTTGAGAAAGTTTTGGAAAGGAGAATTAGGACAAGGATAGAAGGAGGGATGAGGGAAGAACAACATGGCTTCAGAGCAGGAAGGTCCACAGTGGATTTGATTTTTGCTGTAAGGCAGTTACAAGAACAGCACTATGAGTATGGAACAGATCTAGTGATGGCCTTCCTGGACATTGAGAAAGCATATGACAGTGTATGCAGAAACAAAGTATGGAAGTCCCTGGAGGATAGAGGAATAGAAAATGGACTATAAGGAGGATACAGGAGATATACAAGGGAAGCGTGAGCTGTGTGAAAGTGGGAGGAGAGAGATCGGACTGGTTGGAACAGAGAAACGGCCTGAAACAAGGAAGTGCACTGTCACCGTTACTTTCCATTGTGGTGATGGATGACATAATGACCCGAGTGGCACAAGTAATTGGGGAAGGAAAGATGAAAGCAATGGTGCTTGCAGATGATTTGATGATTTGGGGAAACAAGGAGGAGGACGTACAGGAACAGTTGGACGTGTGGGAAGGAGTAATACAAGGTTAAGGGATGAGATTTAGCATAAATAAGAGTGAGATGGTGATCACAACAAGGAAGAAGGAAAGAACCACAACAGGAATAACAATTGGTGGGGAACAGCTGAAGAAAGTGGAGAGTTTCAAGTATCTGGGAAGCCTGATACAAGAGAATGGAAGAAACGATAGAGAAATAAATGAACGGGGGAGACAGGCAGAAGCATTCCGGAGGTGTGTGAGAAGCATGTTATGGAGCAAGGATGTCCCTCAGAACAGCAAAAAGATCATATATCGGACGTACTATGTCCCTATCCTGACGTATGCCTCGGAGACCTGGGTTATGAAAGGAAGGGAGAAGAGCAAAATACAGGCCAGTGAGATGAGGTTCTTGAGAAGCAGTATTGGAGCTACAAAGAGGGACAGAATAAGAAATGAGAGGACCAGAGAATTAATGAAGGAGGAACCATTACAGGATGGTAGAGAGAAATCTATACTTAGATGGTATGGACATGTAACACGAATGGAGGAGAAGAGGATACCCAGGAGGATACACGAGACGAAGAGGGAAGGAAAGAGACCAAGGGGGAGACCGAGAGACAGGTGGCTGAAGGGGGTGGAAGAAAGCGTGAAGAAGAGAGGAGAAGACTGGACAAGGGTGGAGGCTGAGAGATGGTGGGAAGACAGAAGACGTTGGAGAGGCTTGTGTTCCAAACAGACCCGGCCAGTGGCTGGAATCTGTGCAAGATGATGATGATCTCATCACGTTTTCAGTCATGACCAGCAATATGTTGCAATGCTAAGAGTGCTATCTTTTGACGCCCTTTAAGTTGCAATAGTGCTAAAAAGTAATTGTACAAAGAATGTAAGTTATATACGAAGCTTCTTCATTAAATTTGTTTTCCACTGTCCGTCAAGAGTTTGACGGGTTTCATCTAGTTCACTATTAATTCTAGTAGGCAATGCAACCCTTTCAATGGGTGGTAATGCTAAACAAAGTGCAGGGTGATGTAAGTCTTCAGGTACCAACAGGAATTCGTCATGCTTAAAATCAATTTGAATATTATCTAAAACCAAATCTAAAGTCTTGAAATTACAATATTGAATATTGTTGAGAGATGCTAGTCCGAGATACGAGATAAACTGCAATAAACGACGACTGATCATGGATCCTTCATTGAAATTAAAAATGGCGTTGCTAATTTCAGGTATGTTGAAATCGCCCACAATTAGGCAGTCAGATGTTATAAGATTATCAATATTTTCAACGTAATTAAAGTATCCTTCATATACAGAAAGCTTAGAGATAGTAATGTAGACAACATTTATGAATAATTTACTACTATCATCCCGAATGAAAAAGAATCAATGATTCGCATTTTTGCTCGTTATAGATAGAACACAATTGGAATCGATACCCCTTTTTGACTGCTACTGCTACTCCTCCTCCTCTAGTCTTCCCAGAAATATACATACCCCTATCATTTTTAGCCTATTTTCAATTTTGAAAAAATAGGCTTATGAGATCACCTTTTGTCCGTGTGTGGGTGCGTTTGTGTGTGAGAGGAGTGTGTGTGTGTGTGTGTGTGTGTGTGTGTGTGTGCCCCCCTAATAACTTCTAAACCGCTGGAGCGATTTCAATGAAACTCGGTAAGTTCATAGCACTATTCCGGACGACCTCGACCGTGCCCTTCAAATTTTGTTACGTTACATCCGACATGGCGGCTGTGCGAAATATTTCACCAGCATTCAGTATCTCCGAAACTTTTACCGATATCGCCCTGAAATTGTGTACGGTGATAAAGGACACTACTAGAAGTTCACCTATGAGACTTTCAGAAACCTGGTGACTACAAAACCAACATGGCGGCCAAGCGAAGTTGAGACTTTTAAATAGTTTTTTCTCGCGATTTGACCATTCAAACATAATGAAATTTGGTACAGCAAATGTTTATACAAATTTTAATGCATTGGAGTCTAATTTAGTTCAATTGTTTACATAACCTCAAAATGGCGGATGTGCGAAATATTTCACTGACATACTATATCTCCGAAACTATTACAGATATCACCCTGAAATGTTGTACGGTGATAAAGGCTACAGATACAAGTCTATCTATGTAACATTTATAAACCTGTAAAGTACAAAACGTACATGGCGGCCAAGCAAAGTTGAAATATTTTAATAGACTTTCCTCGCGATTTAACTCTCTGAGCGCAGTGAAATATGGTACAGTAAATGATTTTACATATTGTAATGCACTGGCATCTAATTTAGTTCAATTGTTACATAACCTCAAGATGGCGGCTGTGCAAAATTTTAAAATCAAGTTTTTATTTCTTGTGTCGTAATCATGTGATCGAAGCGAAAGTTTGAATAATGAACCTAGGCAATAATTGTCCTTGAATGGTACATAACTCTATGGCCTATACATATAACAATCCAAAATGGCGAGCTTCCGGTTCTCAATATCTATGAACCTTTTACAGCAATCAAACTGCATTTTTTTATGCTTATAGAGGCTATGAGCATACGTTCACCTATAGGACTTTCAGTAACCTGGAGAGCACAAATACAACATGGCGGCGACGCGAATTATAAATATTTAAATGGACGTTTCTCGCGAATTAACTATCCGAGTGTAGTGAAACGTTGCACGTTAAATGCTTATACAAATATTAATCCACTGGCATCTAATTCATTTCAATTGTTTGCATAATGACAAGATGGCAGCTGTGCATTTTATTAAAATCTCGTTTTTACTTCTTGTGTTCTAATCATGCGATTGAAGTTTGAATACCACACGCACACAATAATCTTAATGTATTAGTACAAAAATAAAAATCCAACATGGCGACCATCTGAAATATATAGACGGTTCTCAAAATCTACGAATCTATCACAACCTTCAAACTGGAATTTTGTATGTTGATAGAGGCAATTAACACGACTAGGATATATGAAAATAGGCTGTATAGTTCTCCACGGAACTACTTGTTGAACATTACATAGCGATCATCGCAAAACTCAATATCCATAATATTCTGACCGAAGAAACTCTCTGTTCATACAATTAGGCCTACATCATAATCACAACTAAGTAGATTTGTAGGAAATACGACAGTTTTAGTCCTAAGGCACCGAACATTTTGATAATAAATGGACACTTTATTTCCAGACATTTTTTTAGCCTATTTTCAATTTTGAAAAAAAAAAAAAAACAGGCTTATGAGATCACCTTTGGTCCGTGTGTGTGTGCGTGTGTGTGTGTGTGTGTGCGTGTGTGTGAGGTGTGTGTGTGTGTGTCCCCTAATAACTTTTGATCGGCTGGAACGATTTCAATGAAACTCGGTAAGTTCATAGCACTAATCCGGACGACCCCGACCGTGCCCTTCAAATATTGTTACGTCCCACCAATCCAACATGGCGGCTGTACGAAATATTTCACCAGCATTCAATATCTCCGAAACGATTCCCGATATCACCCTGGAATTTTTTACGGTGATAAAGGGAACTACTAGAAGTTCGCCTATGTGACTTTTGAAAAACTGGTAACTACAAAACCAACATGGCGGCCACGCGAATTTGCGACTTTTAAATAGACGTTTCTCGCGATTTAACTAACCAAACACAATAAAACTTCGTACTGTATATGTTTATACACATTGTAATGCACCAACATCTAACTTGATTCAATTGTTTACATAACCACAAGATGGCGGATGTGCGAAATATTTCACCGGCATTCCATAACTCTGAAACTATTAGCGGTATCACCCTGAAATTTTGTACGGAGATAAAAGGCACTACTGGAAGTTCATCAACAAGACTTTCAAAAGCTGGTTAACAACAAAACGAACATGGCGGCCAAGCGAATTTGAAAATTTTAAATAGACCTTTCTCGCGATTTAATGTTCCAAACGCAATGAAATCTGGCACAGGAAATGTTCATACACATTGTAATGCACTGGTATCTAATTTAGTTCAATTGTTTACATAACCTCAAGATGGCGGCTGTGCGAATTTTAAAATTACGTTTTTATTTCTTGTGTCGTAGTCATGCGATCGAAGTGATAGTTTGAATAATGAACCTACGCAATAATTTTCCTTTAATGGTACATGACTCTATGGCCTATACATTTAACAATCCAACATGGTGACCATCCGAAATCTTTAGACGGCTATGAATATCTACGAATCTATTATAGCAATCAAACTGAATATTTTTATGATCATAGGGGCTATGAACGTAAGTTCACCTATAGCACTTTAAATAATCTGGTGATCATAAATCCAACATGGCGGCGACGCGAATTATAAATATTCACATGGACGTTTCTCGCAATTTAACCATTCGAGTGCAGTGAAACTTGGTACAGTAAGTCCTTATACAGCACGAATGTTAATCCACTGGCATCTAATTTATTTCAATTGTTTCCATAACCACAAGATGGCAGCTGAGCGAAATTTTAAAATCTCCTTATTACTTCTTGTGTCCTAATCATGCGATTGAAGTTTGAATGCTACACGTACACAATAATCTTTATGTAACAGTACATAACTCTGAGACCTACATATATAAAATCCAACATGGTGACTATCCGAAATATTTAGTCGGTTCTCAATATCTACGAATCTATTACAGCAATCAAACTGACATTTTGTATGTTCATAGTGGCAATTAACATAAGTAGGATATATGAAAATAGGCTGTATATTTCTTCACGGAACTACTTGTAAGTATCTCTACTTAATATAAAACAAAGTCCCCGATTCTTGGATGTTACGGGTATACTCCAGAATCACTAGATGGATTTTGATGCGGTTTTCACCATTCTGTAAAGGATATCTCGATGATGATTTCTGTAGAAAATAATTTATTTATGATCAAAGGAAGCCGAGCAGTTACTATTTCAGTGGAAAAGTCGAAAAAAAACCTGGCGTCCGAGCGCTTTGTAAGCTTACGCTGGGCAAACCGTTAAAAATATCTAAATACTATGAGTGTAAGAATTGTTCAGCCTGAAAAGTTCTACAAAAAAGTCCGCGAGAGCATATGTATATCTTCAATACATCACCCAGTATAAGTGTTTTTACGTTTTAATTTTTTCCAACCATGTCCATTCAACTACTGAGGCGACAGTTTACGAGCTAGCTAAGGGCGAGTCTCTCATCCCAGTTACAGCCTAGCTAGCGGGCGAACCTATTGCCCCAGGTACAGCCAGCAGCAAACCGTTGAGTCGTGTTGAGTTACGACTTCAGAGATAGGTGGTAGTGTTTCCCTGGAAGTGCAACTCGGGTTTTCTTCATTTTGCCTGTGAAACACAGTTAAGTTAAGATTGGACGGAAGGGGGATTTGAGTTTCATTCATCTCGCCATTCCCTGGAAGTTCAACTCTCATTTCGCCCGTGGACTTTTCGTTTCGAAAAATTCACAGCTAATTTAAGATTGGACGGAAGGGGGATTATATTATATTAAATTATACTGATTGGCGTATAATCTCTACTTTGTATAAAACAAAGTCCCCGATTCTTGGATGTCACGGGTAATTTCGCGAGCCACTGAATGGATTTTGATGCGGTTTTCACCATTCTGTAAAGGATATCTCGAGGAAGGTTTCCGTAGAAAATAATTTATTTATGACCAAAGGAAGTCAAGCACTAATGATTTCAGTGAAAAGGTCGAAAAAAAAACTGGCGTCCGTGCGCGTTTTAGGCTTACGCTGGGCAAACCGTTTGAAATATCTATATACTATGAGTGTAAGAATTGTTCAGCATGAAAAGTTCTACAAAAAAGCCCGGGCGAGCATATCTCTATTATCAATACATCGTCTACTATAAGTGTTTTTACGTTTTCATTTCTTTTAACAATCTTCATTCAGTTACTGAGGCGACAGTTTACGAGCTAGCTAGGGGCGATTCTATCACCCCAGTTACAGCTTAGCTAGCGGACGAGCTTATTGCCCCAGATACAACTAGCAGCAAACTGTCGAGTCGTGTTGAGTTGAGTTAAAAGCTTAAGAGAAGAGTGGTTGTGTATGGAGTTTCCCTAGAAGTTCAACTCGGCTTTTCTTCATTTCGCCTGTGAACTTTTCGTTCCACAAAATTCACAGTCAAGTTAAGAATGGACGGAAGGGGGATTTGTGTTTCATGCACCTCACCATTCTTAAATTACGTTTGACAAGTATTTGTTGCACATGCATCTCCATGATAATATAATTAATAGTCCAGTCAGTGATTTTAACCCATCATGCCGAGAAGTAAAACGGATATTCGTCGTTGTTCATTTACACTGGAAAAAAGCGCTTATCACGTAATGCATTCATAACTGTTCCCGGGCGAAGCCGGGTCGGGTAGCTATTACAATTATAAATACAGAAAATAACAATCTAATGTAATCTTCTCTTATATAAAACCAAGTGTCCTGACTGACTGACTGACTGACTTAATGACTCACTGACTCATCATCGCCCAGCCAATACTATTAATGTTAGAAACATGAAATTTTGGGGATATGTTCATGGTAAGTCAAAAACGCGCACTAAGGTAGGATTTTTGGATATTCAGGTTCTAAAGGGGTGTTAAGGGGGTAGACCTGCATTTCATTGAATAACAATATCTCCCGATTTGTTTCATTGGACGATGTGATACTCGGCATATAAACTCATCATTAACAAGAAGTTCCGTGAAGAACTATACAGCCTACTTTTCATGCCAATGATTATTCTACAGTATATGAACCTATCTAGAATAATGACGAAATTAAGTTGGTAATATCGAAATATCTAATTAGTTCAAAATATACCTGGTATAATGAAGCCTAATAGAGCACTACAGTTGGCAGCCCTGGTGAGTGAATATATTCTTAGTTCCACCTCTTAAGGTACAGAATACAAAATTTGGTTGAAGTCCAATGGACGTTACATGGAGATAGACACTGGATCTCTCAGCACGCGTAAAAGCATGTTGGCAACAATATCATGCGTGTGCTGGTCAGAAATAATATGAAATATTATGATATCTTGTTGTGCCAATTTTGGATGAAATCCATTTGTTAGTATAGAAGTTACATGTATTTTAAAATTGGACATATCAGCAGGCATAGTATCATGTTGGCAGCACTGCCTTGTATTAATTATTCCAAATTAATCTAGAATGTCAGGTGCTATACGTGTGCAAGGTATAGAGTTGTTGGCTTGCATACTTTCTGATATATTGATATTAGGGTAAAAAGAATATAGACAGCATTTATTAACAGTTGGCAGCCCTGATTGCTCTTAACAATACTTATAGTCATATCTGTTATGGTACACATTGCACATACGAAATTTGGTTGAAATCCAACTGATAGTATAGAAGTTACATGTATTTAAAAATTGGTACTATCAGCAGGCTTATAATCATGTTGGTAGAACTGACGTATATACGTTACTCCAAATTAATCTAAAATGTCAGAATATACGTGTGCATAGTTTAAAGCTGTTGACTTGCACACTTTCTGATATATTGGTATTTGGATTTAAAAAAATAGAGAGAGCAATTATTAACAGTTTGCAGCCCTGGTGGCTCTAAAGAATACGCTCAGTCATATCTGTTTATGTACAGATATTACATACAAACTTTGGTTGAAATTCAGTTGATAGTATAGAAGTTATATGCATTTAAACATTGGACCTATCAGAAGGCTTAAAATTATTTTGGCAACACTGTCATGGTTGGCCTCCTGGAAATTAAACTAAAATAGTATTATCTGCATGTGTGCCAATTTTGGAATAGCTCCCATGCATACCTTGCAAGATATCCAACATGGAGCTCAAATTTCTAGTGCGTTTTTTCAGCAGTTGGTAGCACTGACATCATTTTCAAATATGGACGTGAGCTATTCGGTGCACATCTTTACTCATACTAAATTTGGTTTTGATTGCTGCAGCCGTTTAGGAGTTGATAGGGGGGACACACACACAGCCAGACAGACAGACAGAAGGACAGACAGACAGACAGACAGACAGACAGACAGACAGACAGACAGACAGACAGACACACATTTGCCCGATCTCATAAGTCTACTTTTTCCTCATTTTTGCAAAATGTGAAAAGTAGGCTAAAAATAAGACGACATGTGTCTGAGGGTTTTTCGGTGGTGTATATTATGAAGTGAAAGGGGTGAAAAGTGGGGGTTGAAGGATTCCTAACGGAGTGTGTATCTTTTAAACGACATAGGCGAGGAGTTTGAAACTCAGCGGAATAAAATCAGCTTAAAAAACAAGATGTTCAGTAAAGAACATATAGCCTACTTTCTCCTAAATGCATGGGTATTGTTATAACTCTTTGTCCTTTTCAAGGAGTATGATTGAATGTTGGTTGTAGTAGCTTGTTGAAATACAACGTGCTATAGGGATATTAAACATGAATATGAGGTGCCCTTTGCTAGTGCTACCTCTGTACCAAATTTCGTTCAATTCGGTTTCACCGTGTTTGAATTGATAGGGGGAATCGATTTGCACACATAATTGGCCACCATCTGCAAACTATTGGGCTGATGTTCTTGCAGTTTGGTCAGAATATGTTTCCCACATAAAGTTATGGTGTTGCAAAATTTGGTAGAGACTAGATTATTAGGTTGGTCGTAATTACATTTTAGCTTTTAACATTTGCGTGGCCGCAATTACGTTTCCGTCAAGTTAGCGGTGATATAAAACATGACACTGAGGTGCCCTTTGCTAGTGCTACCTCTGTACCAAATTTCGTTCATTCGGTTCCACCGTGTTCGAATTAATAGGGGGAATCAATTCTGACATAAAGATGGCCGCCATCCGCAAACTATTAGGCTAATGACCTATTAGACTGGTCAAATGATGCTCCCTCCATAAAGGTATGTTGTTGCAAAGTTTGGTAGAGATTGGATGGTTATGTTAGTCGTAATTTAACTTAAGCTTTGAACATTTGGGTGGCCGCCATTACGTTTCTGTCAATATGGCGGCGATATAAAACATGACACTGAGATGCCCTTTGCTAGTGCTACCTCTGTACAAAATTTCGTTCCCTTCGGTTTCACCGTGTTTGAATTAACAGGGGGAATTGATTTTCACACATAGATGGCCACCATCCGCAAACTATTAGGCTAATGACTTATTCGTTTGGTCAAAGGATGCTTCCCCTATAAGGGTAAGTTGTTGCAAAATTTGGTAGAGATCGGGTGATTAGGTTAGTCGTAATTTGATTTTAGCTTTGAACATTTGTGTGGCCGCCATTACGTTTCCGTCAAGATGGCGGCCATATAAAACATGACACTGAGGTGCCCATTGTTAGTACTACCTCTGTACCAAATTTCGTTCGATTCGGTTGCACCGTGTTCGAATTAATAAGGGGAATCGATTTTCACACAAAGATAGCCGCCAACCGCAAACTATTACGCTGATGACCCATTAGATTGGTCAAAGGATGCTCCCTCCATAAAGGTATGTAGTTGCAAAATTTGGTAGCGATCGGATGATTAGGTTAATCGTAATTTGATTTAAGCTTTGAACATTCGTGTGGCCGCCATTACGTTTCAGTCAAGATGACGGCGATATAAAACATGACACTGAGGTGCCCTTGGCTAGTGCTACCTCTGTACCAAATTTCGTTCCATTCGGTTTCACCGTGTTAGAATTAATAGGGCGAATTGATTTTCACACAAAGATGGCCGCCATCCGCAAACTATTAGACTAATGACCTATTCATTTGGTCAAAGGATGCTTCCTCTATAAGGGTATGTTGTTGAAAAATTTGGTAGATATCGGATGATTAGGTTAACCCTTAGCTACACGCACCTTTTTCACTAACATTCTTACACGCTAGCGGCACTCTATGCCGCAATATATTGTTTCATTCTTTTTGTAATTTAGTGACTTGCTACACGGCTAAAATTGATTTGTATAGAGAATATACAGAACCTAAGATAATTTATTGAAAAATCTTATCAGTATGTATGCAATTCTTATTAATAACATATATTATTGGGAGGGATGGGATAAGGACATATTTACTATTCATATTTAATGTAATTAATAATTCTTATAAACATTTATTGGACAACGAAGAAAAAATAATAATTTTCACACACAAAAGAGATATTGAGTATTATTGGATTGAGATTGCCCTTTTCTCAGGCTCATATTACAAGACATTGTACCTGATACACTAGAGTAAAAGAGAAACTGTTAGCCAGAATCATGTAGGCCTATAAACTTAGATTCTTGGCTTGGAAAAGGACACTTTCTGCTAATTTATGGTACGAAATAATATACAGTGCCTAAATACACAAAATAACTCGGCAATAGGACTTAACAATCGAATAGATCCTCTTCATCCAGTGACCCTTCTTGCGCATCAATTACTTGGAGCAACCTCTCAATATCCTGTTCTTGACAGCCATTTCGAGACCTATAAACAGAAGGCAAGCGTGCAGACTATGTGCTGACATCGATAATAATGATAGAAGCATAGAAAGAAACAACAAAGGTAAAATAAGTTAAATACTTACATTATTTCACAAAGCCGATTCCAGGTAGTTGTTACACGCTAGCGGTACGGAATGCCGCATTCGCGCACCTCACACTTTGACAACCTGTCTCAGACAGACTGGGAACCAGACAGGCTTCGAACCTACCCCCTCCCCTGCAGCACATGACGAACAAAGGATATAGCGAGCGATCTCAAAGAACTCGTACGTGTTTACCACGTCAAACAAAATTTTGCAAAAAAGCGGCACTGAGTGCCACTTAGCGTGTATCTATGGGTTAATCGTAATTTGATTTAAGCTTTGAACATTCGTGTGGCCGCCATTACGTTTCCGTCAAGATGGCGGCCATATAAGACATGACACTGAGGTGCCTTTTGTTAGTACTACCTCTGTACCAAATTTCGTTCCATTCGGTTGCACCGTGTTCGAATTAATAGGGGGAATCGATTTTCACACAAAGATGGCCGCCATCCGCATACTATTACGCTGAAGACATATTAGATTGGTCAAAGGATGCTCCCCCAATAAAGGTATGTAGTTGCAAAATTTGGTAGAGATCGGATGATTAGGTTAGTCGTAATTTGATTTTAGCTTTGAACATTTGTGTGGCCGCCATTACGTTTCCGTCAAGGCGGCGGCCATATAAAACATGACACTGAGGTGCCCTTTGTTAGTACTACCTCTGTACCAAATTTCGTTCGATTCGGTTGCACCGTGTTCGAATTAATAAGGGGAATCGATTTTCACACAAAGATAGCCGCCAACCGCAAACTATTACGCTGATGACCCATTAGATTGGTCAAAGGATGCTCCCTCCATAAAGGTATGTAGTTGCAAAATTTGGTAGCGATCGGATGATTAGGTTAATCGTAATTTGATTTAAGCTTTGAACATTCGTGTGGCCGCCATTACGTTTCAGTCAAGATGGCGGCGATATAAAACATGACACTGAGGTGCCCTTGGCTAGTGCTACCTCTGTACCAAATTTCGTTCCATTCGGTTTCACCGTGTTAGAATTAATAGGGCGAATTGATTTTCACACAAAGATGGCCGCCATCCGCATACTATTACGCTGAAGACATATTAGATTGGTCAAAGGATGCTCCCCCAATAAAGGTATGTAGTTGCAAAATTTGGTAGAGATCGGATGATTAGGTTAGTCGTAATTTGATTTTAGCTTTGAACATTTGTGTGGCCGCCATTACGATTCCGTCAAGATGGCGGCCATATAAAACATGACACTGAGGTGCCCTTTGTTAGTACTACCTCTGTACCAAATTTCGTTCGATTCGGTTGCACCGTGTTCGAATTAATAAGGGGAATCGATTTTCACACAAAGATAGCCGCCAACCGCAAACTATTACGCTGATGACCCATTAGATTGGTCAAAGGATGCTCCCTCCATAAAGGTATGTAGTTGCAAAATTTGGTAGCGATCGGATGATTAGGTTAATCGTAATTTGATTTAAGCTTTGAACATTCGTGTGGCCGCCATTACGTTTCAGTCAAGATGGCGGCGATATAAAACATGACACTGAGGTGCCCTTGGCTAGTGCTACCTCTGTACCAAATTTCGTTCCATTCGGTTTCACCGTGTTAGAATTAATAGGGCGAATTGATTTTCACACAAAGATCGCCGCCATCCGCAAACTATTAGACTAATGACCTATTCATTTGGTCAAAGGATGCTTCCTCTATAAGGGTATGTTGTTGCAAAATTTGGTAGATATCGGATGATTAGGTTAATCGTAATTTGATTTAAGCTTTGAACATTCATGTGGCCGCCATTACGTTTCCGTCAAGATGGCGGCCATATAAGACATGACACTGAGGTGCCTTTTGTTAGTACTACCTCTGTACCAAATTTCGTTCCATTCGGTTGCACCGTGTTCGAATTAATAGGGGGAATCGATTTTCACACAATGATGGCCGCCATCCGCATACTATTACGCTGAAGACATATCAGATTGGTCAAAGGATGCTCCCCCAATAAAGGTATGTAGTTGCAAAATTTGGTAGAGATCGGATGATTAGGTTAGTCGTAATTTGATTTTAGCTTTGAACATTTGTGTGGCCGCCATTACGTTTCCGTCAAGATGGCGGTGATATAAAACATGACACTGAGGTGCCTTTTGTTAGTACTACCTCTGTACCAAATTTCGTTCCATTCGGTTGCACCGTGTTCGAATTAATAGGGGGAATCGATTTTCACACAAAGATGGCCGCCATCCGCAAACTATTACGCTGATGAAATATTAGTTTGGTCAAAGGATGCTCCCCCAATAAATGTATGTAGTTGCAAAATTTGGTAGAGATCGGATGATTAGGTTAATCGTAATTTGATTTAAGCTTTGAACATTCGTGTGGCCGCCATTACGTTTCAGTCAATATGGCGGCGATATAAAACAAGACACTGAGGTGCCCCTTGCTAGTGCTACCTCTGTACCAAATTTCGTTCCATTCGGTTCCACCGTGTTCGAATTAATAGGGGGAATCAATTTTGACATAAAGAGGGCCGCCATCCGCAAACTATTAGGCGAATGACCTATTAGATTGTTCAAAGGATGCTCCCTCCATTAAGGTATGTAGTTGCATGAATTTGGTAGAGATCGGATGATTAGGTTAATCGTAATTTGATTTAAGCTTTGAACATTCGTGTGGCCGCCATTACGTTTCAGTCAATATGGCGGCGATATAAAACAAGACACTGAGGTGCCCTTTGCTAGTGCTACCTCTGTACCAAATTTCGTTCCATTCGGTTCTACCGTGTTCGAATTAATAGGGGGAATCAATTTTGACATAAAGATGGCCGCCATCCGCAAACTATTAGGCTAATAACCTATTAGATTGTTCAAAGGATGCTCCCTTCATAAAGGTATGTTGTTGCAAAGTTTAGTAGAGATCGGATGGTTATGTCAGTCATAATTTAACTTAAGCTTTGAACATTTGTGTGGCCGCCATTACGTTTCTGTCAATATGGCGGCGATATAAAACATGACACTGAGATGCCCTTGGCTAGTGCTACCTCTGTACCAAATTTCGTTCTATACGGATTCACCGTGTTTGAATTAATAGGGGGAATTGATTTTCACACAAAGATGGCCGCCATCCGCAAACTATTAGGCTAATGACCTATTCATTAGGTCAATGGATGCTTCCTCTATAAGGGTATGTTGTTGCAAAATTTGGTAGAGATCGGATGATTAGGTTAATCGTAATTTGATTTTAGCTTTGAACATTTGTGTGGCCACCATTACGTTTCCGTCAAGATGGCGGCCATATAAAACATGACACTGAGGTGTATTTTGTTAGTATTACCTCTGTACCAAATTTCGTTCCATTCGGTTGCACCGTGCTCGAATTAATAGGGGGAATCGATTTTCACACAAAGATGGCCGCCATCCGCAAACTGTTACGCTGATGACCTATTAGATTGGTCAAAGGATGCTCCCTCCATAGAGGTATGTTGTTGCAAAGTTTGGTAGAGATTTGATGGTTATGTTAGTCGTAATTTAACTTAAGCTTTGAACATTTGGGTGGCCGCCATTACGTTTCTGTCAATATGGCGGCGATATAAAACATGACACTGAGATGCCCTTTGCTTGTGCTACCTCTGTACAAAATTTCGTTCCCTTCGGTTTCACCGTGTTTGAATTAATAGGGGGAATTGATTTTCACACAAAGATGGCCACCATCCACAAACTATTAGGCTAATGACTTATTCATTTGGTCAAACGATGCTTCCTCTATAAGGGTATGTTGTTGCAAAATTTGGTAGAGATCGGATGATTAGGTTAGTCGTAATTTGATTTTAGCTTTGAACATTTGTGTGGCCGCCATTACGTTTCCGTCAAGATGGCGGCCATATAAAACATGACACTGTGGTGCCCTTTGTTAGTACTACCTCTGTACCAAATTTCGTTCCATTCGGTTGCACCGTGTTCGAATTAATAAGGGGAATCGATTTTCACACAAAGATAGCCGCCAACCGCAACTATTACGCTGATGACCCATTAGATTGGTCAAAGGATGCTCCCTCCATAAAGGTATGTAGTTGCAAAATTTGGTAGCGATCGGATAATTAGGTTAATCGTAATTTGATTTAAGCTTTGAACATTCGTGTGGACGCCATTACGTATCAGTCAAGATGGCGGCGATATAAAAAATGACACTGAGGTGCCCTTGGCTAGTGCTACCTCTGTACAAAATTTCGTTCCATTCGGTTTCACCGTGTTGGAATTAATAGGGCGAATTGATTTTCACACAAAGATGGCCGCCATCCGCAAACTATTAGGCTAATGACCTATTCATTTGGTCAAAGGATGCTTCCTCTATAAGGGTATGTTGTTGCAAAATTTGGTGGAGATCGGATGATTAGGTTAATCGTAATTTGATTTAAGCTTTGAACATTCGTGTGGCCGCCATTACGTTTCCGTCAAGATGGCGGCCATATAAAACATGACACTGAGGTGCCTTTTGTTAGTACTACCTCTGTACCAAATTTCATTCCATTCGGTTGCACCGTGTTCGAATTAATAGGGGGAATCGATTTTCACACAAAGATGGCCGCCATCCGCAAACTATTACGCTGATGACATATCAGTTTGGTCAAAGGATGCTCCCCCAAAAAATGTATGTAGTTGCAAAATTTGGTAGGGATCGGATGATTAGGTTAATCGTAATTTGATTTAAGCTTTGAACATTCGTGTGGCCGCCATTACGTTTCAGTCAATATGGCGGCGATATAAAACAAGACACTGAGGTGCCCTTTGCTAGTGCTACCTCTGTACCAAATTTCGTTCCATTCGGTTCCACCGTGTTCGAATTAATAGGGGGAATCAATTTTGACATAAAGAGGGCCGCCATCCGCAAACTACTAGGCGAATGACCTATTAGATTGTTCAAAGGATGCTCCCTCCATAAAGGTATGTAGTTGCAAGAATTTGGTAGAGATCGGATGATTAGGTTAATCGTAATTTGATTTAAGCTTTGAACATTCGTGTGGCCGCCATTACGTTTCAGTCAAGATGGCGGCGATATAAAACATGACACTGAGGTGCCCTTTTCTAGTGCTACCTCTGTACCAAATTTCGTTCCATTCGGTTCTACCGTGTTCGAATTAATAGGGGGAATCAATTTTGACATAAAGATGGCCGCCATCCGCAAACTATTAGGCTAATAACCTATTAGATTGTTCAAAAGATGCTCCCTTCATAAAGGTATGTTGTTGCAAAGTTTGGTAGAGATCGGACGGTTATGTCAGTCGTAATTTAACTTGAGCTTTGAACATTTGTGTGGCCGCCATTACGTTTCTGTCAATATGGCGGCGATATAAAACATGACACTGAGATGCCCTTGGCTAGTGCTACCTCTGTACCAAATTTCGTTCTATTCGGATTCACCGTGTTTGAATTAATAGGGGGAATTGATTTTCACACAAAGATGGCCACCATCCGCAAACTAATAGGCTAATGACCTATTCATTTGGTCAAAGGATGCTTCCTTTATAAGGGTATGTTGTTGCAAAATTTGGTAGAGATCGGATGATTAGGTTAGTCGTAATTTGATTTTAGCTTTGAACATTTGTGTGGCCGCCATTACGTTTCCGTCAAGATGGCGGCCATATAAAACATGACACTGAGGTGCCCTTTGTTAGTACTACCTCTGTACCAAATTTCGTTCCATTCGGTTGCAACGTGTTCGAATTAATAAGGGGAATCGATTTTTACACAAAGATAGCCGCCAACCGCAAACCATTACGCTGATGACCCATTAGATTGGTCAAAGGATGCTCCCTCCATAAAGGTATGTAGTTGCAAAATTTGGTAGCGATCGGATAATTAGGTTAATCGTAATTTGATTTAAGTTTTGAACATTCGTGTGGCCGCCATTACGTTTCAGTCAAGATGGCGGCGATATAAAACATGACACTGAGGTGCCCTTGGCTAGTGCTACATCTGTACAAAATTTCGTTCCATTCGGTTTCACCGTGTTGGAATTAATAGGGCGAATTTATTTTCACACAAAGATGGCCGCCATCCGCAAACTATTAGGCTAATGACCTATTCATTTGGTCAAAGGATGCTTCCTCTATAAGGGTATGTTGTTGCAAAATTTGGTAGAGATCGGATGATTAGGTTAATCGTAATTTGATTTAAGCTTTGAACATTCGTGTGGCCGCCATTACGTTTCCGTCAAGATGGCGGCCATATAAAACATGACACTGAGGTGCCTTTTGTTAGTACTACCTCTGTACCAAATTCCGTTCCATTCGGTTGCACCTTGTTCGAATTAATATGGGCAATCGATTTTCACACAAAGATGGCCGCCATCCGAATACTATTACGCTGATGACATATTAGTTTGGTCAAAAGATGCTCCCCCAATAAAGGTATGTAGTTGCAAAATTTGGTAGAGATCGGATGATTAGGTTAGTCGTAATTTGATTTTAGCTTTGAACATTTGTGTGGCCGCCATTACGTTTCCGTCAAGATGGCGGTGATATAAAACATGACACTGAGGTGCCTTTTGTTAGTACTACCTCTGTACCAAATTTCGTTCCATTCGGTTGCACCGTGTTCGAATTAATAGGGGGAATCGATTTTCACACAAAGATGGCCGCCATCCGCAAACTATTACGCTGATGAAATATTAGTTTGGTCAAAGGATGCTCCCCCAATAAATGTATGTAGTTGCAAAATTTGGTAGAGATCGGATGATTAGGTTAATCGTAATTTGATTTAAGCTTTGAACATTCGTGTGGCCGCCATTACGTTTCAGTCAATATGGCGGCGATATAAAACAAGACACTGAGGTGCCCTTTGCTAGTGCTACCTCTGTACCAAATTTCGTTCCATTCGGTTCCACCGTGTTCGAATTAATAGGGGGAATCAATTTTGACATAAAGAGGGCCGCCATCCGCAAACTATTAGGCGAATGACCTATTAGATTGTTCAAAGGATGCTCCCTCCATTAAGGTATGTAGTTGCAAGAATTTGGTAGAGATCGGATGATTAGGTTAATCGTAATTTGATTTAAGCTTTGAACATTCGTGTGGCCGCCATTACGTTTCAGTCAATATGGCGGCGATATAAAACAAGACACTGAGGTGCCCTTTGCTAGTGCTACCTCTGTACCAAATTTCGTTCCATTCGGTTCTACCGTGTTCGAATTAATAGGGGGAATCAATTTTGACATAAAGATGGCCGCCATCCGCAAACTATTAGGCTAATAACCTATTAGATTGTTCAAAGGATGCTCCCTTCATAAAGGTATGTTGTTGCAAAGTTTAGTAGAGATCGGATGGTTATGTCAGTCATAATTTAACTTGAGCTTTGAACATTTGTGTGGCCGCCATTGCGTTTTCGTCAAGATGGCGGCGATATAAAACATGACACTGAGATGCCCTTGGCTAGTGCTACCTCTGTACCAAATTTCGTTCTATACGGATTCACCGTGTTTGAATTAATAGGGGGAATTGATTTTCACACAAAGATGGCCGCCATCCGCAAACTATTAGGCTAATGACTTATTCATTTGGTCAAAGGATGCTTCCTCTATAAGGGTATGTTGTTGCAAAATTTGGTAGAGATCGGATGATTAGGTTAGTCGTAATTTGATTTTAGCTTTGAACATTTGTGTGGCCGCCATTACGTTTCCGTCAAGATGGCGGCCATATAAAACATGACACTGAGGTGCCCTTTGTTAGTACTACCTCTGTACCAAATTTCGTTCCATTCGGTTGCACCGTGTTCGAATTAATAAGGGGAATCGATTTTCACACAAAGATAGCCGCCAACCGCAACTATTACGCTGATGACCCATTAGATTGGTCAAAGGATGCTCCCTCCATAAAGGTATGTAGTTGCAAAATTTGGTAGCGATCGGATAATTAGGTTAATCGTAATTTGATTTAAGCTTTGAACATTCGTGTGGACGCCATTACGTATCAGTCAAGATGGCGGCGATATAAAAAATGACACTGAGGTGCCCTTGGCTAGTGCTACCTCTGTAAAAAATTTCGTTCCATTCGGTTTCACCGTGTTTGAATTAATAGGGCGAATTGATTTTCACACAAAGATGGCCGCCATCCGCAAACTATTAGGCTAATGACCTATTCATTTGGTCAAAGGATGCTTCCTCTATAAGGGTATGTTGTTGCAAAATTTGGTGGAGATCGGATGATTAGGTTAATCGTAATTTGATTTAAGCTTTGAACATTCGTGTGGCCGCCATTACGTTTCCGTCAAGATGGCGGCCATATAAAACATGACACTGAGGTGCCTTTTGTTAGTACTACCTCTGTACCAAATTTCATTCCATTCGGTTGCACCGTGTTCGAATTAATAGGGGGAATCGATTTTCACACAAAGATGGCCGCCATCCGCAAACTATTACGCTGATGACATATCAGTTTGGTCAAAGGATGCTCCCCCAAAAAATGTATGTAGTTGCAAAATTTGGTAGGGATCGGATGATTAGGTTAATCGTAATTTGATTTAAGCTTTGAACATTCGTGTGGCCGCCATTACGTTTCAGTCAATATGGCGGCGATATAAAACAAGACACTGAGGTGCCCTTTGCTAGTGCTACCTCTGTACCAAATTTCGTTCCATTCGGTTCCACCGTGTTCGAATTAATAGGGGGAATCAATTTTGACATAAAGAGGGCCGCCATCCGCAAACTACTAGGCGAATGGCCTATTAGATTGTTCAAAGGATGCTCCCTCCATAAAGGTATGTAGTTGCAAGAATTTGGTAGAGATCGGATGATTAGGTTAATCGTAATTTGATTTAAGCTTTGAACATTCGTGTGGCCGCCATTACGTTTCAGTCAAGATGGCGGCGATATAAAACATGACACTGAGGTGCCCTTTTCTAGTGCTACCTCTGTACCAAATTTCGTTCCATTTGGTTCTACCGTGTTCGAATTAATAGGGGGAATCAATTTTGACATAAAGATGGCCGCAATCCGCAAACTATTAGGCTAATAACCTATTAGATTGTTCAAAAGATGCTCCCTTCATAAAGGTATGTTGTTGCAAAGTTTGGTAGAGATCGGACGGTTATGTCAGTCGTAATTTAACTTGAGCTTTGAACATTTGTGTGGCCGCCATTACGTTTCTGTCAATATGGCGGCGATATAAAACATGACACTGAGATGCCCTTGGCTAGTGCTACCTCTGTACCAAATTTCGTTCTATTCGGATTCACCGTGTTTGAATTAATAGGGGGAATTGATTTTCACACAAAGATGGCCACCATCCGCAAACTAATAGGCTAATGACCTATTCATTTGGTCAAAGGATGCTTCCTTTATAAAAGTATGTTGTTGCAAAATTTGGTAGAGATCGGATGATTAGGTTAGTCGTAATTTGATTTTAGCTTTGAACATTTGTGTGGCCGCCATTACGTTTCCGTCAAGATGGTGGCCATATAAAACATGACACTGAGGTGCCCTTTGTTAGTACTACCTCTGTACCAAATTTCGTTCCATTCGGTTGCAACGTGTTCGAATTAATAAGGGGAATCGATTTTTACACAAAGATAGCCGCCAACCGCAAACCATTACGCTGATGACCCATTAGATTGGTCAAAGGATGCTCCCTCCATAAAGGTATGTAGTTGCAAAATTTGGTAGCGATCGGATAATTAGGTTAATCGTAATTTGATTTAAGCTTTGAACATTCGTGTGGCCGCCATTACGTTTCAGTCAAGATGGCGGCGATATAAAACATGACACTGAGGTGCCCTTGGCTAGTGCTACCTCTGTACAAAATTTCGTTCCATTCGGTTTCACCGTGTTGGAATTAATAGGGCGAATTGATTTTCACACAAAGATGGCCGCCATCCGCAAACTATTAGGCTAATGACCTATTCATTTGGTCAAAGGATGCTTCCTCTATAAGGGTATGTTGTTGCAAAATTTGGTAGAGATCGGATGATTAGGTTAATCGTAATTTGATTTAAGCTTTGAACATTCGTGTGGCCGCCATTACGTTTCCGTCAAGATGGCGGCCATATAAAACATGACACTGAGCTGCCTTTTGTTAGTACTACCTCTGTACCAAATTCCGTTCCATTCGGTTGCACCTTGTTCGAATTAATATGGGGAATCGATTTTCACACAAAGATGGCCGCCATCCGCATACTATTACGCTGATGACATATTAGTTTGGTCAAAAGATGCTCCCCCAGTAAAGGTATGTAGTTGCAAAATTTGGTAGAGATCGGATGATTAGGTTAGTCGTAATTTGATTTTAGCTTTGAACATTTGTGTGGCCGCCATTACGTTTCCGTCAAGATGGCGGTGATATAAAACATGACACTGAGGTGCCTTTTGTTAGTACTACCTCTGTACCAAATTTCGTTCCATTCGGTTGCACCGTGTTCGAATTAATAGGGGGAATCGATTTTCACACAAAGATGGCCGCCATCCGCAAATTATTACGCTGATGACATATTAGTTTGGTCGAAGGATGCTCCCCCAATAAATGTATGTAGTTGCAAAATTTGGTAGAGATCGGATGATTAGGTTAATCGTAATTTGATTTAAGCTTTGAACATTCGTGTGGCCGCCATTACGTTTCAGTCAATATGGCGGCGATATAAAACAAGACACTGAGGTGCCCTTTGCTAGTGCTACCTCTGTACCAAATTTCGTTCCATTCGGTTCCTCCGTGTTCGAATTAATAGGGGGAATCGATTTTCACACAAAGATGGCCGCCATCCGCAAACTATTACGCTGATGACATATTAGTTCGGTCAAAGGATGCTCCCCCAATAAATGTATGTAGTTGCAAAATTTAGTAGAGATCGGATGATTAGGTTAATCGTAATTTGATTTAAGCTTTGAACATTCGTGTGGCCGCCATTACGTTTCAGTCAAGATGGCGGCGATATAAAACATGACACTGAGGTGCCCTTGGCTAGTGCTACCTCTGTACAAAATTTCGTTCCATTCGGTTCCACCGTGTTCGAATTAATAGGGGGAATCAATTTTGACATAAAGAGGGCCGCCATCCGCAAACTATTAGGCGAATGACCTATTAGATTGTTCAAAGGATGCTCCCTCCATAAAGGTATGTAGTTGCAAGAATTTGGTAGAGATCGGATGATTAGGTTAATCGTAATTTGATTGAAGCTTTGAACATTCGTGTGGCCGCCATTACGTTTCAGTCAATATGGCGGCGATATAAAACAAGACACTGAGGTGCCCTTTGCTAGTGCTACCTCTGTACCAAATTTCATTCCATTTGGTTCTACCGTGTTCGAATTAATAGGGGGAATCAATTTTGACATAAAGAGGGCCGCCATCCGCAAACTATTAGGCTAATAACCTATTAGATTGTTCAAAGGATGCTCCCTTCATAAAGGTATGTTGTTGCAAAGTTTAGTAGAGATCGGATGGTTATGTCAGTCATAATTTAACTTGAGCTTTGAACATTTGTGTGGCCGCCATTACGTTTCTGTCAATATGGCGGCGATATAAAACATGACACTGAGATGCCCTTGGCTAGTGCTACCTCTGTACCAAATTTCGTTCCATTCGGTTTCACCGTGTTTGAATTAATAGGGAGAATTGATTTTCACACAAAGATGGCCGCCATCCACAAATTATTAGGCTAATGACCTATTCATTTGGTCAAAGGATGCTTCCTCTATAAGGGTATGTTGTTGCAAAATTTGGTAGAGATCGGATGATTAGGTTAATCCTAATTTGATTTAAGCTTTGAACATTTGTGTGGCCGCCATCACGTTTCCGTCAAGATGGCGGCGATATAAAACATGACACTGAGGGGTCCTTTGCTAGTGCTTCCTTTGTACCAAATTTCGTTCAATTCGCATTCACCCAGTTGGAATCGATAGGGGGGGACAGACATTCAGAGTACACACACTCACACACACACAGACACACACACACACGCACAGACAGACACACAGACTCACACACACACACACATACACACCCACACAGACACACACACATACACACACACAGACACACTTTTTTCGCCCTGTGTTGATCTCATAAGTCTACTTTCATTTTTTGCAAAAATCGAAAGTAGGCTAATAAGTAAATAGGTGTTTGACCGTTTTTTCATAAATTCAATTTAACGGGCCTATAGGGAGGGGTGAAATTCTGGGGGGGGGGGGGACAGGAAAGATCTGTCCTAACTGATTGACTGACAGACTCACTCATCAAACTCAGGGGAAAAAATCTGCTGAGAAATAAGTAAATAGGTGTTTGAATGTTCTTTTCATCAATCCAATTTAAGGGTTCATGGGGTGGGGTGAAATTCTGAAAAAAGGAAATTAAGAGAAAAAGTCCTGATTCACTCACCATCGCCCAGCCAAAATTATTGATGTTAGACACATGACATTTTGGGGAATATGATCATTTTATGTCAAAACCGTCCACTAAGGAAGGATATTCAAGGGGTCTTAAGGGGGTTAAACTTGCATTTCATTGAATAACAATAACTCCCGATTGGTTTCATTGGGGGATGTGATACTCGGCATATAAACACATCATTAAAAATATGAAGACATGTGTCTGAGGGTTTTTCGATGTGGTGTATATTATGAGGTGAAAGGGGTGAAAAGTGGGGGGTTGAAGTATTCCTAACGGAGCGTGTATCTCTTAAACGACATGGGCGAGGATTTGAAACTCAGCGGAAAAAATCAGCTTAAAAGATAAGTAAATAGATGTTCGATCGTTTTATTTTCATAAATTCAATTTAAGGGGCCCACGGGGAGGGTGATATTCTGGGGGGGGGGGGGACTGGAAAGAAAGTGTCCTAACTGATTGACTGACTCACTCACTCTTGAAACTCAGGGAGAGAAAACTGCTTAAAATTAAGTAAATAAGTGTTCGACAGATTATTTTTCATAAATCAAATTTAAGGGGTTCATGGTGAGGGGTCAAATTCTGGAAAAAAAAAATGAAAGAAAATGTCCTGACTCTCTCATTCACTCATCATCGTCCAGCCAAAATTATTGAAGTTAGAAACATGACATTTTTGGGATATGTTCGTTGTATGTCAAAACCGTACACTACGGGAGGATTTTCGGATATTCAGGTTCTAAAGGTGTCTTAAGGGGGTTAAACCTGCATTTTATTGAATAACAATATCTCACGAGTGGTTTCATTTGTGGATGTGATACTTGGCGTATAAACTAATCATGAAACATAAGCAGACATGTGTCTAAGGGTTTTTCGATGTGGCGTATATTATAAGGTGAAAGGGGTGAAAAGTGGGGGTTGAAGGATTCCAAACGGAGCGTGTATCTCTTAAACGACATACGCGAGAAGTTTGAAACTCAGCGGAAAAAACAGCTTAAAAATAAGTAAATCGGTGTTCGACCGTTTTTTCATAAATTCAATTTAAGGGGCCAATGGGGTGGGGTGAAATTCTAGAAAAAAAAGGAGAGAAAGTGTCCTGACTGACTGACTAACTCACTCACTCATCAAACTCAGGGGAAAAAGACAGCTTAAATATAACTTAATAGGTGTTCGAGCGTTTCTTCATAAATTCAATTTAAGTGGCGCATGGGGAGGGCGTAAAAATCTGGTAAAAGTAATTGAAAGAAACTGACCTGACTGTCTCACTCACTCATCATCGCCCAGCGAAAACTATTGAAGTAGGAAACATTAAATTTTGGGAATATTTTCGCTCTATGTCGCAAACGTCAACTAATGAAGGATTTTTGTTTATTCGGGTTCTTAAAAGGTGTTAAGGGGGTATACGTGCATTTCATTGATTAACAATATCTCACGTGTTTCTTTGGGGATGTGATATTCGGCATACAAACTAAATATTGTACAGTACCCCAGGGGTATGCACCCCTTGGAGACCATCCCCCCATCATCTACTTAAATCTCCTAACTGGCAATCCTTGTAAAGCCAGACCAACATCTATCAAAACCGCAAGGACAGCTTGCAATCCTGGAAAGCTGGCCCAATCCTTGCACAACTACTACAAACATCGACACACTATTAACTAGGGCAGCTATGCCATCGCAATGCTGACAGCATAGCGCCGAAGAGTATAAGAAGGCGTCTTAATCAGGTCAAGCTCTCAATCAATTATCAGTTTTATAGTGTGACAGCCGAAGGCTACGCTGGTATCATCAGGTGAGTGATTCAGAACGTGTTCAGAATCCTATAACTTTGTAACCTTACACCCAATTTGTATAGACAAGTTTGCACACATTGTAACATCACTACATCCCTTAAAAGGGACTCACATATCCATTATTACTGACCAATAAACACTTGGTCAGTACTTTACACCTGCATTACTGTCTACACGTTTCTTTACGCCCTAACTCCCTTCCTGAACTCTCCGTCACTATTAGACGTGACTTATAGTAGCCAGATACTTGCTAGGCAAGCAACATCGTATTCCCGTCCCGGCCTGCTTGCTAGCAGCGGCCCGCGCCATATAGCTGACACGTACAAGTCGATTATCTAACCAGACAGCTGGGCGACCAGCACGGTGACCCTTGCATTGAGTTCAATCCCCTAAAACACTCCTACATTATTTATAGGAGCGCCCCAACACTAACACAACACTCTACACTGGTCAGCTTGCCCGACTACGGGAAGCTACCCCCTTTTAGACACCTTCTTCTAAATCAACACAATAACTCTTCCGTTTTAGATCCTACCACCCCCAAATAAGGGATCTAAAACAGATGGTGGAGGCCGGGTACTACGCACAGTAGAACAGGACTCAACCAACGAGCCCTCGTAGTAAAAACGGCCCGTACCGCACGCAGCCAAGTAAATAGTGAAATTTTTTTTTCCCCAGACAAAAAACACCATTTTTGCTCCAAACTAGCTACACAGGGGAAATTCTTAGTAAACCAACCCCCCAGCCCCAGACAGAATCAAAGAGATACGAAAATACACTGTCAAACACGCACAGTTTTTTTTCTTCTTTTCTTTCTCAAATAAGTAGACACATACTTCATTTAGCATGGCCCCTCTATACCGCCTAGCTGTGCTGAGGAGCATTGGGGAGTACCAGGAATTAATTGCCTGGCACAGAGTTTTTGAAACTAGGCAGGACTACCTCAGAAGGTTTCAGCAGCTCCTGCACGCCCAGTACATGCGGATCATAAGAGCCCTTGTCCGGCCAATCCGCAACGCTAAGAATCGCAAGATTCGGGCGAAAATCCCCACCCTCCGTACACAAATCATTAAAGCACACTGGCAATTACACGGCCGACACGAGTTTATGTTCCAACAATGGGAGACACTTATCAGGGAACACCGACGCTTAGGGACCAACGGCACAAAAGTCGCTGAGCAGGCCATGAGCCTCAACGGTCAGTACACCCAAATTTGGGACGAGTACCGTGACCTCCAGAACAATAAGGCCATTTTCGAGTACATGGCAGGGCCACCAGCCCAGCCGAGAGAGGACATAAGCGTGGATACGCTGACTCGACAATTTGCGAGGATGTCCCTCTCGCCATGTACTGCCACATATGGGAAGGAGGTCACCATGGCTACAGTCCAGAAGACGGCCAGGTTAGACTCCAATACACTACGAGGAGAAGTCAAAAACATACAAACTCTGCACAGGTATGCGTATTTTCATTTGCGCATTGCACACACACGGGGAACGTGCCATAATATGGACGGCACAAATACCGTCGTGACAGGCCTTTACAGCACCCCGGGTCCGAACCCATGATCACACACCACGCTCGTACCAAAAACTAACTATCCAACGGTATTTTTGGTACGAGAAACACAATCAAAATACATACAAGGAGCGCACAAAACATGAACAACGCAGACATATAACACAGAGAATGACATGAGATCACGGGTTCCAATCCCAGTAAACATTAGACACCAGGGAAAGCAATCACCCAGGCAGCCAACCACACCGAAATTGGCCCATACAGATACATGAACAGGGAATACCACATTTCCTTCGGCCAAAAACCAGGCATAAAATTTCAAATTACACCTGACATGGAAAATATATTTCCCAGACACAGGCATAGAAATCTCATAAGACAGAGGTCTTACGGAATAGTGACCACACAATAGTATTAGCAAATAGTACGAATTGCTACATTAAGTCCGCCAGGAATCTAAAACAATGACAACACTTGCATACGTGCAGGAAAGCACATGCCAGCGGATGACATACATAACATCCCAGCCTGACATTACACATACAAACTGCTGACTGGCCGACTTCGTCACATTGCCATATCGATGGTGACAAGACACTATTGTTTACCGGCATTGACCATGACATTAAAAACGCAAAACAATCATAATAACATAATTTTTTTAACACTGCAAAAGCATGTAGCAATGGACAAGACGTTGACAGGCCACGGGCACCTCCTGCCCATACACGCGATACTTATTACAACTTAGCCTGTAACAGACCAACCGTCCGCGTGGTGTAGCGGAACATAGGCACACACACACGCGCTCACTAATTAGAAGCGAACACAGACAGGGGCTCTGAGGAAACAAGACCCCCCCCAATAACTTCTTTTCGCGATTCTATTCCTAAAATAAATCATTCCAGGCGATTAGGACATGGCCAGTCGCACTACGACCACTGGCCACATTCACACTACAAATGGCAGACCAGATTAGGTCGTGAAGCTTTACTATCCCAAGGCGCGGATAGAAAGCCAACATGGACCAAGGGAGGATGACAGGAGAACAGGCTACCAGCGTACCACCTTACTCCCTTCCAATAACCTTCTCACGTCCAACATAACCAACGCAGACACATGAACACGACCAAAACAGCTACACTACATTACAGAGTATACACAAGGGGTTGATAGACTTCATGCGTCTAAAGAGAAGGCCTACTACGCCTTGGATCACGATGCTACCACCTGAGTATTAGGGGTGGGTCGGCAAACATTAAATAAGCATAATGCGCATCTCCAAATGAGAGATGAGGCCACAATTATATATATTAACCATTCTTTGTTAATTAAATACTCCCGCATGACAGGGATATATTATTATTACGCCTCAGCATACGCCTATCCTTATATGAGTGCAGATGCCTCATATCCAGATACATGCATGAGTATCCCATCCATTTACCAGGGGTATTACTATCAAACCTGCATGGAATTTTCATATTTTTGCAATCCCGGGAATTACCTGCCCCAGTCCACTCATTATAGGAGCAATCCTAGCAGCATTACCGGCTCAAGGCCACCATTTATTTGAGCCCAAAGATGCATAACCTCTCCCTACCATGCTTTCAGCCCACTCTACAAATAACTACCCCCAGAGCATAATAACAGGGTACCTGACGTCATAGACCCTACTAACACCTCCATAAAGGGTTAACAAAGCATTATTGCTGGAAAGCTGACGTAGCAATGGTAGACCAGAAGTAGTCTATGTACTTAGAAGCCTTACAACCCCATAACACTGGAAATATTTTACATTTTACATTTTTACATCATTTACAAAGGTTACGCCCATATTTTTTTAAAGGTAAAGGAATCTGAAACACTCTGATGGATGATAGCGGCACAAGCCGAAGGCCAAAGGCACCACACTTTGAGAGTGGGGAAGGTGATGTGGACCCTTACCCCAGTTGGCTCAACAGCTCAGTGACCTTACTTAACTCCACGACCAGACCAAACAGACGAACCACGTAAGGTCAAAGCATTCGTGACCTGGCACGGGCAAACATCGAGATCTAGGGGTGCATATAGCTTATCCCCCTCGTCGGAGACGGTTACACCCACTATGTGCCACGATCGTCGAAGCCAAGACCTGCAGGGAGACTTTCTGAGGATGGTGGGAGAAATAGCTCACTCCGCGCCGGACTCGAGAGCGTCCCTAGAGACGACCCCATTATGACTAGACTTCTAGTTAAATTTAAGTAGATAGGGCTTCTACAGCGGGAAGCAAGACTCCTGTGCGTTGGAGTGAAATATAATTGTGGCCAACAATGGCGAAGAAAATATAATTGCGGCCAACAATGGCGAAGAGGATATAATTGCGGCCAATAAAGGCGAAGAGATTACTACCACTGCTTAAAGTACACTACGATTGCCAATAAAGGCGAAAATAATATTATGCCATTGGACGACAATGTCCAATGCCCACATAAATGGCGACGCAGCGGGCAGTCAATGGGCATTAAGAGAGGGGCATTGCGGGCACCTCATAGGAGCCAAAGTGGGCGGCTCAACTACGACAACGATGAACGATAACGGTAATGAGCGGGAAGGTACAGCAGGCGAAACGGTTTGCTCAGGGGCACCGTAAGTCGCCTGCGACTAGATTAGTACTATTAATAGACGTCGACACCTAGAATTAAGGGAACGGAATCCGGCGACCCTAGAGACAACCGGTGTTTCTAGGACTCGTACGGGTGGTGTCCTGAGGAAGTAAATTGCCTCAGGCGATCGTTCTGGTCCAAATTTTAGCTGTAAGATAGTTGCACTTCGGTACGCAACTTAGGATTAAGCAAATTCACTAACCGCTGTTGCTAATAATAGCACAGCACATTTCGGCAATAGAATAAGGCCACCCTTTCGGTTTAGCAATAGCAGCCGTTTTTTTTATTAATAAGTTAGATAAGTAGTGGTAAGATAACGCCGCTCGGCACCTGATGACCCACAAACCCGGCATCAGGGTAAGTCCGACAACTCATGATAAGTCATGATAATTCGTTGTAATATAGCATAAGCCTACATTTAAGGCAATTTTTTTTAATTATATATATGGATTGCGGTAGAATATCTCGGCACTTGGTGACTAAAAATCCGTTACCAAGGTAAGCCCGACAACACCAGGCTAAGATAGGTTAACATAGGCTAACCTAGAAGTAAGTTAGACTTCAGTGGCGCCACACTTAATTTTATAAATTAAGCGCTGCCACGAAAATGTCATATATAATATATTGTAATGTATTGTCATGTATTGCTAACAACTAATCCGCTTTCCCAAACACAGGAAACCCAGGGAGCAACGCGTCCACAGATATACACAACAGAAAAAGAGTTGCCATTAATACATTTTTAGCCTATTTTCAATTTTGAAAAAATAGGCTTATGAGATCACCTTTTGTCCGTGTGTGTGTGCGTGTGTGTGTGTGTGTGTGTGATTCGTGTGTGTGTCCCCCCCTAATAAAATCTAAACGGCAGTAGCGATTTCAATGAAACTCGGAAAGTTCATAGCACTATTCCCGGCGACCTCGACCGTGCCCTTCAAATTATGTTACGACTCACCAATCCAACATGGCGGCTGTGCGAAATATTTCACCAGCATTCAATATCTCCGAAACTATTACCGATATTACCCTGACATTTTCTATGGTGATAGAGGGAACTACTATAAGTTCACTTATTTGACTTTTGAAAACCTGGTAACTACAAAACCAACATGGCGGCCAGGCGAATTTGCGACTTTTAAATAGACGTTTCTCGCGATTTGACCAAGCAAACGCAATGAAACTTGGTACAGTATATGTTTGTATACATTGTAATGCACCGACATCTAACTTCGTTCAATTGTTTACATAATCACAAGATGGCGGATGTGCGAAATATTTCACCGGCATTCTATATCTCTGAAACTATTAGCGGTATCTCCCTAAAATTTTGTACGGAGATAATGTGCACTACTGGAAGTCCATCTATAAGATTTTCAAAAACCGGTTAACTACAAAACGAACATGGCGGCCAAGCGAATTTGAACATTTTAAATAGACTTTTCTCGCGATTTAATGTTCCAAGCGCACTGAAACCTGGTACAGGAAATATTTATACACATTGTAATCCACTGGTATCTAATTTAGTTCAATTGTTTACATAACCTCAAGATGGTGGCAGTGCGAATTTTAAAATTAAGTTTTTATTTCTTGTGATGTAGTCATGCGATCGAAGTGAAAGTTTGAATAATGAACCTACGCAATAATTTTCCTTTAATGGTACATGACTCTATGGCCTATACATTTAACAATCCAACATGGCGACCATCCGAAATATTTAGACGATACTGAATATCTACGAATCTATTTTAGCAATCAAACTAAATTTTTTAATGTTCATAGGAGCTATGAACTTAAGTTCACCTATAGGACTTTAAATAACCTGGTGATCACAAATCCAACATGGCGGTGACGCGAATTATAAATATTCACATGGACGTTTCTCGCAATTTAACCATCCGCGTGCAGTGAAACTTGGTACAGTAAATCTTTATCCGAATGTTAATCCACTGGCATCTAATTTATTTCAATTGTTTCCATAACCTCAAGATGGCAGCTGTGAATTTTTTTAAATCTCCTTGTTTTTTCTTGTGTCCTAAATATGCGATTGAAGTTTGAATACTACACGTTCACAATAATCTGCATGTAACAGTACATAACTCTAGGACCTACATATATAAAATCCAACATGGCGACCATCCGAAATATTTAGTCGGTTCTCAATATCGACGAATCTATTACAGCAATCAAACTGAAATTGTGTATGTTGATAGTGGCAATTAACATAAGTAGGATATATGAAAATAGGCTGTATAGTTCTTCACGGAACTACTTGTTTTACATATAACAAGGAGCATGAGCATGTCTATTGTAAATATATTTCCCAAACCAAATTACACATAACCTTATCTCTGTCACACAAACACACTACTCCTCATCATTTTTCAGTCGCGCCAATAAGGTGACGGCGCCGCGATCAGCGACGTAAGGTGACGTGGGGCACCGAGCGACGCTGACGCAAACACACGTATGGATACGCTTCAACAATAAGCAATATACGGTAGCCAGGGGCGGTGCAGAGATTGTGAGCACCTACCCTCGCTGCCAAGGTGAATTTTTCCACCCACGGGGAAAATTTGCGACAGGTAAGGTTAACGGCACGACCACTAACCCACAGCCATAGGTGAGAGGTACCTACAGCTCAGCGAATAGCAAAGTGAAGGGAGAATGAGTCGACAGAGGGGAGCGCTACAGAAGGCCTAGAGAATGAGACGAGGTACCAGGCTCATGAGCAAACCGGTCTAGTAATAAGGTTATTATTTTATGTTATATCATGCTTGTAAAATAAAATGTAAACCCAAAGCGTACACAAATATATATTAATGCTCAAGTGTACGCCTACGCACATAAACTTACAATATGTCACGCCATTCAACACTGCCATAATGGCAACACTGAATACACGGTTTTGTTTTTTCCTTTCTACTCTACTAACGCCCAAATTTGTGAGGGTGTTCCGTTTTATCCCAAACCAATAAATGCACTTTGAATATTTCCCTTAAATTATACCCTGGAACACCCATTTTTTCTATTCTCTTCTATCTTTCTTATTGCAGGGAGCACTTTTTCCCCAAAATAAAGCCAGACGGCACAATTCCTCGTCTAGCTGGGTTTTTCCTCCCTGCACAACAATGTAACGGATAAGTATCAAAACCATGTTTTTTTTTCCTTCTTTGTGAAACTTGCAATATGCCAACAATGGCAATGTCAATTTTTTTTCTTCTCAATGTCAATGTCAGTGTTATATATATATATCTGTACATCCCATAACCCTCCCCTCTGAACACGAGCTGATCTCACGCACACACATCACCACACGACGACGACGACGACGAGGGGGAAGACATCTACAAGAAGATACGAGGGGACTTCAAAAATAACCACATCGACTACATCTATAACATCAACATCCCAACCCCAAGTTCCGTTCCCGTTCGCGGGGACGCGAACTAAATAGGGAAAGAGGCTTGTACAGTACCCCAGGGGTATGCACCCCTTGGAGACCATCCCCCCATCATCTACTTAAATCTCCTAACTGGCAATCCTTGTAAAGCCAGACCAACATCTATCAAAACCGCAAGGACAGCTTGCAATCCTGGAAAGCTGGCCCAATCCTTGCACAACTACTACAAACATCGACACACTATTAACTAGGGCAGCTATGCCATCGCAATGCTGACAGCATAGCGCCGAAGAGTATAAGAAGGCGTCTTAATCAGGTCAAGCTCTCAATCAATTATCAGTTTTATAGTGTGATAGCCGAAGGCTACGCTGGTATCATCAGGTGAGTGAGTCAGAACGTGTTCAGAATCCTATAACTTTGTAACCTTACACCCAATTTGTATAGACAAGTTTGCACACATTGTAACATCACTACATCCCTTAAAAGGGACTCACATATCCATTATTACTGACCAATAAACACTTGGTCAGTACTTTACACCTGCATTACTGTCTACACGTTTCTTTACGCTCTAACTCCCTTCCTGAACTCTCCGTCACTATTAGACGTGACTTATAGTAGCCAGATACTTGCTAGGCAAGCAACATCGTATTCCCGTCCCGGCCTGCTTGCTAGCAGCGGCCCGCGCCATATAGCTGACACGTACAAGTCGATTATCTAACCAGACAGCTGGGCGACCAGCACGGTGATCCTTGCATTGAGTTCCATCCCCTAAAACACTCCTACATTATTTATAGGAGCGCCCCAACACTAACACAACACTCTACACTGGTCAGCTTGCCCGACTACGGGAAGCTACCCCCTTTTAGACACCTTCTTCTAAATCAACACAATAACTCTTCCGTTTTAGATCCTACCACCCCCAAATAAGGGATCTAAAACAATATTAACAAGACATTCCGTGACGAACTAAAGAGCCTACTTTTCTTAAAATTTAAAATTCATGCCATTGATTAATCTATATGGATCTATCTAGAATAATGTCAAAATTAAATTGGTAATATAGAAATTTCTAATTAGTTCGAAATACTGTATACCTGGCATAATGTAGCCTAATAGAGAACTACAGTTGGCAGCCCTGGTGACTGAATATATTCTTGTTTCCATCTCTCAAGGTACAGAATACAAAATTTGGTTGATGTCCAATGGATAGCATGGACGTTACATACAGTTAAACATTGGATCTAACAGCGCGCTTAAAATCATGTTGGCAACAATGACATACATGTATTGGTCAGAACTGATCTGCAATAATATGATCTCTTGTTGTGTTAATTTTGAATGAAATCCATTTGTTAGTATAGAAGTTACAGGCATTTTAAAATTGGACCTATCAGCAGGCTTAGAATCATGTTGGCAGCACTGACGTATATGAATTACTCCAAATTAATCTAGAATGTCAGGTACTATACGTGTGCAAATTTTAGAACTATTGGCTTGCATATTTTATGATATATTGATATTAGGGGAACAAAAATAGAGACACCATTTTTTTAACAGTTGGCAACACTGGTTGCTCTTAAGAATACGCATAGTCGTATCTGTTATGGTGCACATAGCACATACAAATTTTGGTTGAAATCCAAATGATAGTATAGAAGCTACATGTATTTAAAAATGGACCTCTCAGCAGGCTTAGAATCATGTTGGTAGCACTGACGTATATATGTTACTCCAAATTAATACAGAATGTCTGGTACTATACGTGTGCATAGTTTAAAGTTGTCGGCTTGCATACTTTCTGATATATTGGTATTTGGAAAAAAATAATTGAGAGCATTTATTAACAGTTGGCAGCCCTGGTGGATCTTAGGAATACGCTCAGTTATATCTGTTTATGAACACATAGCACATACGAGATTTGGTTGAATTCCAATAGATGGTGTAGAAGTTATATGCATTTAAATATTGGACCTATCAGCAGGCTTATAATCATTTTGGCAACACTGCCATGTATGGCCTCCTGGAAATTAAACTGCAATATTATTATCTATACGTGTGCCAATTTTCAAATAGCTCCCATTCATACCTTCCGAGATATCCAACATAGAGCTCAAATTTCAATTGCGATTTTTCAGCAGTTGGTAGCACTGACATCATTTTCAAATATGGCCGTGAGATATTCAGGTATAGATCTTTACTCCTACCAAATTTTGTTTCGATTTCTGCAGCTGTTTAGGAGTTGATAGGGGAGGACACACACACAGTCTGACAGACAGACAGACAGACCGACAGAAGGACAGACAGACAGACAGACAGAAGGACAGACAGACAGACAGACACACATTTGCCCGATCTCATGTCTACTTTTTCCTCATTTTTGCAAAATGTGAAATGTAGGCTAAAAATAAGCAGACATATGTCTAAGGGTTTATTGGTGTGGTGTATCTTATGAGGTGAAAGGGGTGAAAATTGGGGGTTGAAGGATTCTTAACGGAGCGTGTATCCCTTAAACGACATATGCATAAAGTATGAAACTCAGGGGGAAAACTCAGCTTGAAAAAAGTTAATTGGTGGTCGACCGCTTTTTCGTAAATCCAATTTAAGGGGCCCATGGGGACGAGTGAAATTCTGGGGGAAAGAAGTCCACTAAGGAAGGATTTTTGGATATTCACTCATCATCCCCCAGCCAAACATATTGCAGTTAGAAACTTGAAATTTTGGGGATACGTTCGTTGTATGTCGAAAACGTCCATAAAGGATGGATTTTTGGATATTCATGTTCTGAAGGGATGTTAAGGGGGTTAAACTTGCATTTCATTGATTAACAATATCTCACGAGTTGTTTCATTTGGGGATGTGATATTCGGCATATAACTTAATCAGTAAAGATAAGCAGACATATGTCTAAGGGTTTATCGATATGATGTATATTATGTGGTGAAAGGGGTGAAAATTGGGGGTTGAAGAATTCTTAACGGAGCGTGTATCTCATAAACGACATAAGCGAGAAATTTGAAATTCAGCGGAAAAATTCGCTTAAAAACGAGTAAATAGGAGTTCGACCGTTCTTTTCATAAATCCATTTAAGGGGTTCATGGGGAGGGGTGAAATTTTCAAAAATAATTGAAAGAAAATGTCCTGACTGACTCACTCACTCACCATCACCCAGATAAAATTATTGAAGTTAGAAACATGAAATTTTGGGGATATGTTTGTTGTATGTCGAAATCGTCCACTAAGGAAAGATTTTTGGATATTCAGGCTCTAAAGGTGTGTTAAGGGGATAAACGTGCATTTTATTGAATAACAATATCTCACGAGTGGTTTCATTTGAGGATGTGATACTTGGCATATAAACTAATCATTAAAAATAAGCTGACACATGTCTAATGGTTTTTCGATGTGGCGTATATTATGAGTGAAAGGGGTGAAAAGTGGGGGTTGAAGGATTCCTAACGGAGTGTGCATCTCTTAAACGACATAGGCGAGGAGTTTGACACTCAGAGGAAAACAATCAGGTTAATAAAATATAAACAAGTAGTTCCGTGAAGAACTATACAGCCTATGTTCATATATCCTACCCTTGTTAATTGGCTCCATCAACATACAAAATTTCAGTTTGTTTGTTGTGATAGATTCGTAGATATTGAGAACCGTCAAAATATTTCAGATGGTCCCCAGGTTGGATTTCTATTTATGTACTATTAAATGAAGATTATTGTGTAGCCTACGTGTGGTATTCAGACTTCAATCGCATGATTAGGACACAAGAAGTAAAAACGGGATTTTAAAATTTCGCACAGCTGCCATCTTGTGGTTGTGAAAACAATTGAAATAAATTAGATGCCAGTGGATTGATATTTGTAAAAGCATTTAACGTTCAAAGATTCACTGCACTCGTATGGTTAAATCGCGAGAAACATCTATTTAAATATTTATATTTCGCGTCACCACCATGTTGGATTTGTGCTCACCAGGTTACTAAAAGTCATATAGGTGAACTTATTTTCATAGCCTCTATGAACCCCAAAAAAAATTCAGTTCGATTGCTGTAAAAGATTCGCAGATATTGAGAACTGGCAAAATATTTCGGATGCTCGCCATTTTGGATTGTTATATGTATAGGCCATATAGTTATGCACCATTAAAGGAAAATTGTTGCGTAGCTTCATTATTCAAACTTTCACTTCGATCGCATGATTACGACACAAGATATAAATACTTAATTTTAAAATTTCACACAGCCGCCATCTTGAGGTTATGTAAACAATTGAACTAAATTAGATGCCAGTGCATTACAATATGTAGAAGCATTTACTGTACCACATTTCACTGCGCTCAGATGGTTAAATCACGAGAAAAGTCTATTAAAATGTTTCAAATTCGCTTGGCCGCCATGTTCGTTCTGTACTTTACAGGTTTTTGAATGTTACATAGTTAAACTTGTAGCAGTGCCCTTTATTACCATACAAAATATCAGTGTGATATCATAAATAGTCTCGGATATATTGAGGGCTAGTGAAATATTTCTCACAGCCGCCATATTGAGGTTATGTAAACAATTGAACTAAATAAGACGCCAGTGCATTACAATGTGTATAAACATTTGCTGTACCAAGTTTCATTACGTTTGGATTGTTAAATCGTGAGAAATGTCTATTTAAAATTCTCAATTTCGCTTGACCGCCATGTTGGTTTTGTAGTCACCAGGTTTTTAAAGGTCTCATAGGTGAACTTCTAGTAGTGCCCTTTATCACCGTACACAATTTCAGGGCGATATCGGTAATAGTTTCGGAGATATTGAATGCTAGTGAAATAATTCGCACAGCCGCCATGTTGGATTGGTGAGACGTAACAAAATTTGAAGGGCACGGTCGAGGTCGTCGGGAATAGTGCTATGAACTTACCGATTTTCATTGAAATCGCTCCAGCCGTTTAGATTTTATTAGGGGGGACACACACACACACCTCACACACACACACACACACACGCACACACACACGGACAAAAGGTGATCTCATAAGCCTATTTTTTCAAAATTGAAAATAGGCTAAAATAATTAAATAAATAGGTGTTCGACCGTTTTTTCATAAATCCAATTTAAGGGGCCCATCGGGAGGGGTGAAATTCTGGAAGAAAAACGTCCACTAAGGAAGGATTATTGGATATTCACTCTCATCGACCAACCAAAACTATTAATATTAGAAGAATGATATTTAGTGGGTATGTTTGTTGTGTGTCGAAAACGTCTACTAAGGAGGGATTTTTAGCCTACTTTTCACATTTTGCAAAAATGAGGAAAAAGTAGACTTATGAGATCGGGCAAATGTGTGTCTGTCTGTCTGTCCTTCTGTCTGTCTCTCTGTCTTTCTGTCAGTCTGTCTGTCTGTCTGGCTGTGTGTGTCCCCCCCTATCAACTCCTAAACGGCTGCAGCAATCGAAACAAAATTTGGTAGGAGTAAACATCTATACCTGAATATCTCACGGCCATATTTGAAAATGATGTCAGTGCTACCAACTGCTGAAAAATCGCAATTGAAATTTGAGCTCCACGTTGGATATCTTGGAAGGTATGAATGGGAGCTATTTCAAAATTGGCACACGTATAGATATTAATATTGCAGTTTAATTTCCAGGAGGCCATACATGGCAGTGTTGCCAAAATGATTATAAGCCTGCTGAGAGGTCCAAATTTTAAATGCATATAACTTCTACACTATCAATTAGATTTTAACCAAATATCGTATGTGCTATGTGTACATAACCAGATATGACTGAGCGAATTCTTAAGAGCCACCAGGGCTTCCAACTGTTAATAAATGCTCTCATTTTTAAAAATCCAAGAACCCATATATCAGAAAGTATGCAAGCCGACAGCTTTAAACTATGCACACGTATAGTACCTGACATTCTGTATTAATTTGGAGTAACTTATATACGTCAGTGCTACCAACATGATTCTAAGCCTGCTGAGAGGTCCAACTTTAAATACATGTAACTTCTATACTATCATTTGGATTTCAACCAAATTTCGTGTGTGCAATGTGTACCATAACAGATATTACTATGTCGATTCTTAAGAGTAACCAGGGCTGCCAACTGTTAAGAAATACTGTCTCTCTTTTTGTTACCCTAATATCAATATATCAGAAAGTATGCAAGATAATAGCTCTAAACTTTGCACACGTAGGCTATAGTACCTGGCATTCTAGATAAATTTGGAGTAACTAATATAGGTCAACGCCAGTGCTGCCAACATGATTCTAAGCCTGCTGATAGGTACAATTTTAAAATGCATGTAACTTCTATACTAACTAATGGATTTCATTCAAAACAGACACAACAATAGATCATATTATTTCATATTATTTCTGACCAATACATGTATGTCATTGTTGCCAACATGATTTTACGCGCGCTGTTAGATGCAATGTTTAACTGTGTAACGTTCATGCTGTCCATTGGACTTCAACCAAATTTTGTGTTCTGTACCTTAAGAGATGGAACTAGGAATATATTCAGTCACCAGGGCTGCCAACTGTAGTTCTCTATTAGGCTACATTATGCCAGGTATACAGTATTTCGAACTAATTAGAAATTTCGATATTAGCAACTTAATTTCGTCATTATTCTAGATAGATCCATATAGGTTAATCATTAGCATGAATCTTACATTTTAAGAAAAGTAGGCTCTTTAGTTCGTCACGGAACTTCTTGTTGAATATTCAGGTTCTAAAGGGGTGTTAACGGGGTTAAACCTGCATTTCATTGAATCACAATATGACACGACTATGACGCGAGCGACGCCGCGGGTACCTGCTAGTTTAGATATAAATCAATATTTCATACCAAAGTATTAAATGGAGCCATCGAACAATTAAATAAATTTCTTTGCTAGTACGTCGAGATCACAGCTTACTTAGGTCCTCATTAGTAATGATGACATAAATAGGACTTCCTTCCACTTTCCTAATCATGATCTTTCCACTTCTACTAACCCAAAGGTATTTACGAGTATAGTTCTTTTCCCACTGCAGTTGCTCAGCCTTTTAAAATAACACTCTTATAGCTGGGGCAAGTCAATAATTAATATAAATTGGGTTGGGAGTTGACTTACCGAGATGGGTTGTAGATAGGGCTCGCTTGACCTCGTTCTTGGCAAGATATTACTCTTTGTGGGTCCTTCTAACAAATTTGACTATAATTCCTGAAGTTGGAGGATTGTGAACATTTTTCAAACGATGACAGGCATCAATCATGTCCTCCCTCAAATCTAAATCCAAAGCCTTGCCTATATTAATGACAGTCTCGACAACATCTTCATTGTGGGACTTAGGAATAGCAAATACATGGCACCCGGCAATGTTCTCCCCAGTAACTGCGTGCAGCTCCGAGTGGTTGCGTCATCTGTTTAGTTGGCAGCACAGTGCCCTTGATAGAGTGAAGGCCACATGTGTGGGCTGTGGGCTGTCGAATTCGTCAGTGTGTATTGCAATAAGCCTGCATGTGTGTCATCAGCACTTCTAGCATCAGTTATGAATGGCTGAGATGAGTATAAAGTTTACTGTTTGTTATGATACAAGCGACAGCCGTGCTGCCAACTTAACTGGTGACGTAATCTAACGCAGCAGCTTGTAGGCACTGCGGAGAACATTCCCGGGAGCACTGTATTTCCACAGTGTTTGACCCTGAGTTCTGTTCAAGGTCATCACACCTCGAGGCAAGATTATTTGCCACGTTCGTCAGACGCCTGTTTTCTGATTCCAAATTATCTATGATAGTTTGTTACCTATCAATAATTTCCTGTTGTTTAGTATTAAGTTTACTACTTTCATCCAGACTCTCGTGACAGACATTAATACAATTCCCCAGTTGTCTCTCAATGTCAGTAGTAGATTTGTTTACACTGTTGGTTGGTTCCCTAGTTTACGGGGTGCGACAACGCGGTCATGTAGCCCCGTGTAATTTGGATGTGTGTTAGAATCTGTCTGATAACCGGTGTTAATTGTGATGACTGTATTAGTGTGTGTTATCTGTTTTTAATTCACGTAAGGACTGCAGACGGTACCGTCCACACCTAGCTGTGAACTTGCCTACTACTAGATGCCACCGCAACCAGTGCCTGGTTACGAACGTTGGAACTTAAGAGCATTAATCAAACCTAACCTACAAAATTTGCTTCACACAAGTTTAGTTGTTGGAAGGTTCTTTTACATGCCATAAACCTATGACATGGGCCCGCCAGCTTCACTTCCCCTCCGAAGGAAGGCATACTGAGGGATTTTTAACGCACTTCAAAAAATCCGGCGACTTCGGCCGGGTTTGAGCCCGTGACATTGAGCCTCCTGCAAAGATAGTAGTAGTTTGTATATTTCACAAACAGATGGCATCACGGTCGCTGGCTGGTTTTCACTGTGTAAATTCTCACGCCTCTGGCTATAGCACTGTTTACACCTCCATATTTGATTCTGAGATAGCATAACATCCGCTTCTTTGAGATTCACACATTTGCTGTGAAAGAAATTATTACATTCGCTGCACTGAATTTTGGCTCGTAGGTCTTGCCTAGATACTGCCTTTGCACATTCCAAGCAGGTACTCATCGCTACACTCTTTGGATATATCGACTTGAAAGGCAAAGATGTGACAGTGAGGATACCCCGACACTTAAAATGAATTAGGTTGGTAATACTGCTGTTCTAATATTTACATGCACATCACGACCATAAAAACTGCACAATTCAGCAATAATATAGATATCTACCTGTCTAAATTATATATTGAATAGTCTTGTGTAACATACTGCACCCGTAGAGACATGTTTAAGTCGTTCCATTTCAATATTCACCAGAGATAACTCTGTTTATACAGAACACAAACTGACCCAACCGCCTTACGCCATGAGTAAACAAACGCTCATAATCACAGGTTATCAGCCAAATCTTTTTCTCAGTTACATACACGCATATTGAAGTAAATGGGTCTCAATGACCATGATGTCGCAAGGTCCTAATTATACTCGTATTATATTTATTGAACACAATGTGTACTGAGAAAATAAAAAGTTACATTGTCGTGATTTCACCAATCTTTAGATTGCTCAATTAGTGATAAAGTCCTATTTTTACACTCATGCAGGTGATATTTCGGGCACCGTTCATTACATAGCTTACAGATGCAGCTGTCCTTAGGATCATGGTAGGTGCTTTCTGTCCAACTATTTCCGTGAAAGCCGTGTACTGCAAATCGTGTGTACAGGTCTCGGAGTTGTAAGTTTGGTCCTTTCCAGCAGTCTGATGTCATTGCGTCCGTTCCTGTTATCCCCTCCGGGATCTGTCTTGCTTTGCTGCTCCTCTCTTCGATGAAGGTTGCATATGGTTGTGTCTCCAATAAACTAAAACAGTGTGTTATGTCATCTACGAAGAGAGTTTCCTGTGCAAGGATATAAGCATAACTATTTCTTATGAATTTTGAGATGGATAACACTCTTTTGAGGAAGCTAGATTTAACGCTTTCCAGCTTCCTTAGATTTCCGACCGCCAGGTAGTTCCAGATTAGTTGTATTCCATAGGTGGCCGTCGGCATGACTATGATCTTGATAGTGCCATTGCTGTTGAAACTGACAGTAGTTGTAATTTGGGTATGTCATATATTGTTTTTGCTGCAGCTGCTGTTCGTTCTTGTATGTGTAGTGAAAACGTAATTCCCGTAGTTTGGAAGGTGACCACCAAGCATTTGAAAATTGTTACGAATTCCAAGGGAGAGTTGCCACAAGTGAAATGATCCCCCTTTGCAAGGTCCTAATTAACAACAAGTACCGTACAACAACAGCAAGTAAACTTTTCATTCCATTTTTTAATGTATTCTTTTATATTTGAATTACGAATTTACCGAGCAAATAGAAAGTTCCCTCCCCATAGGAGGTACTGCTCACATAACATGGACGATCACATGATCAGAGACCCGCAGCTAGCGGGAGAGAGATGAAGACGGAAATTGTTTCGGAGAAAAGAAGAGAGGATGGGGGAGGCGTTATCGCTGTCTCCCAGTCTACCTTGACGGAAAATGTGTGGTTAGCTAGTTTACATACGAGAAGAGAAATTGGGTGCAGGAAACCGAGACAGCGCCGAGTCTGTATAAACAGCAGGGAAATGATTGAAGTACAGGAGGGAATAAAAAACACACTGAAGTGTATCTCTTCTGTCAGTCATCTCGCTAAATCAGGATGACTACCATAATAACAGAAATACCGCTCATACAACGATATATTATTATTATTATTGTTATCATTATTATTAACGCCAGCGAAAGCCTAGTAATGAATTGTATTGGATAAACTTGAAACATAAAGTAGGTCTATAAAGAGACCCTGTGCCCACTGTGAACTGGAAATTAGCATGTAACGAAGGAATTTATCAGAACAAAGAAATTGTAACAGAAACAAAAAGAAAATGTCAGATATTCTTGGGGCATATCTATAAAATGCGTGATGATAGATTAACTAAAAAAAATACCGTTGGGAGAAGAAATCAAAAACAGGCTGGATTCAGAAAGTCAGGATAGATTTAGAACGAAGTGGCATAAGAGATGAAACAGTGGAATAATTTAAAAAGAAGGTGTGAAGGTCGAAAGTGGCCCGAGGAGAAAGGAAAGGAACACAGTGAAATGATGAAGGAATACTCAAAAGAAAGAAAGAAAGAAAGAAAACAACAAAAGTTGCGAAATTGAAGCGTAGTTACTAGCAGGCCGCAACGGAAGGAAGAAAATAAATAAATAGATAAAAAATATACTAAATACAGTAAATAAATGATAATTATTCAATAGAAATAACTTAGATATCAAGCATCATAAGCAGAACTTAACAAATCAATTAGTATTTAAAGATATGTGCTTGGTCTACATAAGTGATATAACAAAATAATAATCTCTATTTCCTGTGATATAAGTTCAAATCCCTCTTTCGGCAAATACATTTGTGACATTTTCAGATCATTCATATACATTTTTGTAAATGTACAACAATAGTTATTTTGTCAAATACCGGTATTCAAATACATGCTAACCGTTTCATCCGCAAGGTATGTTGTAACAAAATTTCGATATACAGGATATATATAAATATGTGAGAAAGCTCCGGGGATTCGATAGTGGACCTGACAACAAGCAAACATGTCCTGTGAACAGATGGTGTATTTGCTTTTGTTTCCGTGTTACAAGCATTGTTTGAGGTGTACATAACACCGACCGCTTCACTATGCAGGTTGGTCATAACCTAGATGTTAGGCCCCTTAAAACAACAATTATCATCATCGTCATCATCATCACTTGTGTTGATAAAGTGTACTTTACTACTTAGAGTTCTCTACTGAAGGTGCTCAAAATGGCTACCACGAGCTGTAATGCAGGCGTCTATGCCCTTATGTCTCACACGCTCCCATATTCCCGGCGTCTGTAGTATCTGCTGACATCCTTGCTCTATTCGCTGACGCAGCATGTCCACGCTATGAATAGGTGTGGTATACACAATGACCTTTAAATGACCCCATAAGTAGAAGTCTAATGGGTTGAGATCGGAAGAACGAGCAGGCCACGGTGTCAGTCCCTGACGCCCTGTCCATTTGTTTGGGAAAGCACAAAGACTTGAACAGCGATGAAACGTACAATTGGCCTGTGTGCCCTCGACAAATGTCCAACTAGCATCTTGCCGCCGTCTATGTTATGCACACCACAAACAATGCTTGTAAAATGGCAACGAACGCACATACACCATATGTTTACAGGACTTGTGTGACTTGTTGTCAGGTCCTGTATCAAATCCCCGGAACTTTCCAACAAATTTATGTACACCCTGTATATACGTAATGATAATGCTCGTGTGGCCACCGGAGAGGCCGATTGCAGGTCTTTCTAGTTGACGCCCGTGGGCGACCTGCGCGTCGTAATGAGGATGAAGTGATGATGAAGACGTAACACACACCCATTCCTCGAGCTACGGGAATTAACCCCAGGAGATTAAAATCCCTGATGGCTCGGCCGGGAATCGAACCCGGGGCACTTCGGGCCAAAGCCTAGCACGCTAACCATTTAGTTCAGTGAGGAGTTTAACTTGTGATTATTTCATCCCTTAACCATCCTCATAGTGATGAACATCACTTTTCCCTAGTCATTCGTCATTGATCCCTGTGTTCAAATCACGGAGCCGGACCTGTATATACGTATATAGACTATACAGTATAGTCTATAACCAGAGTGAAATCCAGCTCGAGGGTTCCTTTCATTATTCTACCACATCTTTAAGATTTCAATTTCCCTAATTCCATGCGGAATTGTTACATTTAAAGCACCATTTAGAGCCACTGACCTGAGGTAGATTTGATGATGATAATTGTTGTTTTAAGGGGCCTAACATCTAGGCTATCGGCCCAAGGTAGATTTGAACCCGTGAACGTAGTCTCAGCAAGACAACGACTAACCGTCTGAATCACTAAGGCCGTCAGTCAGGTTGATGGACGAGATTAATTCTGTACTAATTTAAAAACCCAGAACACCCCTTACGGAGTCCGTTATAAACCCCGACTAACTCAACACCTGCGGCTCTGATCATTGCCATATTATTAGTTATATGGTCTGTCCTGCGTCCACTTTGATCGGTACAACTTTTATATGCACCAACCAAGATTTGTTCTGGGGTGCCGCAATGAAAAGCCGTTGTCTAAACTTCAGTTCAGTGAGGAGTTTAACTTGTGATTATTTCATCCCTTAACCATCCTCATAGTGATGAACATCACTTTTCCCTAGTCATTCGTCATTGATCCCTGTGTTCAAATCACTGTAGGACCAAGTCATGTATGAAGGGCAGAGCTTGAGAGACAACGCATTAAATTCGATTTCAAACATCCTTCCCGACCAGGGCTGATTATCGAAATTATTTTACCTTTTACCACAACATCAATCCATATATCAATTAATCAATCAATGAATGACTTCCACACTTACAAAGCAGGCTACTCAGTACTTCTGGTTCAAATGATCCAAGCCATTGCGAGAGATTTCAACAAAAACGACAACAACACAATTTCCTTACGTACGGGTTTCATAAGACGAGCACCGCTATCCGCATATCGGCTGATACACTCCTCTCCTCGACAGGTAATATCATCAATCACTAAAAAACTTCCTTATCCCACCATTGCCCCACCCGGAACCTCACGGGCTTTAGCAGACTTCGTTTGCACCTCCTGGCTGAAGAGTTACTGTAAAGACTTAACTTTGAATTTAAAGATAGGTAAGGTTTTTCGTAATGCAGGTTACTTAGGATATCCTCTTCTATCACCAGTTTAACGGTCTTCCATTATTTCAATTGCACTTTGTATATGGTGCCTTCCTCCATGTTAGCAAAATAGTCGCAATGTCTACGTCATCACCCCACGAGTGTCCCATTCGAAGAATAGTCAAATCTCTATCTCTAATTAGTATAAAACAAAGTCCCTGATTCTTGCATGTTACGGGTAAACTCGAGAACCTCTAGATGGATTTTGATGCTGTTTCCACCATTCTGTAAAGGATATCTCGAGGATGATTTCTGTAGAAAAGAATTTATTTATGATCAAAGGAAGCCGAATAGTAACGATTTCAGTGGAAAAGTCGAAAAAAAAGCTGGCATCTGAGCGCTTTGTAAGCTTACGATGGGGAAACCGATAAAAATATCTAAATACTATGAGTGTAAGAATTGTTCAAAGAATTGTTCAGCATGAAAAGTTCTACAAAAAAGTCTGGGAGTGCATATGTATATCTTCAATACATCACCCACTATAAGTGTTTTTACGTTTTAATTTCTTCCAACAATGTCCATTCAACTACTGAGGCGACAGTTTACGAGCTAGCTAGGGGCGAGTCTATAATTCCTGTTACAGCCTAGCTAGCGGGCAAAACGATTGCCCCAGATACAGCCAGCAGGAAACCGTTGAGTCGTGTTGAGTTAAGACTTATGAGAAAGGTGGTTGTGGTTGGAGTTTCCCTGGAAGTGCAACTCGGGTTTTCTTCATTTCACCTGTGTAACACAGTCAAGTTAAGATTGGACGGAAGGGGGATTTGAGTTTCATTCACCTCGCCATTTCCTGGAAGTGCAACTCTCATTTCGCCTGTGAACTATTCGTTCCGCAAAATTCACAGTCAATTTAAGACTGGACGGAAGGGGGATTATATTATATTAAATTATACTGATTGGCGTATAATCTCTACTTAGTATTGTACCCATGTAAGTAATTTCCATGGAAAAACATGCTTCTGCCTCCAGCCAGCTTCAGATCTCGGCGTGTACAGTTCTCCCACAGAGCAGTTGCATATTTTTGATTTGAGACTAAAAGGTATCAACTCTACAATGATAAGGCACAACTCTACTATAAAGACTTTAATTCAGTAAAACTCATGGCTTCAAACAAAAAAAGAACACAATCCCAATAAACATAATACACAAGCAAACAAAGTTACTCCCACAATCCATTAATTATTCACATAGTTTAACAAATTAAATCCATATCATTATTCAATCCTTTACCATTAGGTGGATTTTAAACTTCACTCAAGTGCGCTGATGCACATGTAATGTTTCACAAAAACTGTACTTTTACACTCATGTCACCTAGTGTGACTTCTTTAAATTCACAAAATTACTTGTTTCTTACAACACATCTTAATTTACATCATGTGTACTGTTTGTGTTATATCTCTCTCTCTCCCACCAAATGCTTTCATGCATTAGCCAACTCATGGGTTGCACTACAATCTACTTGCAACACCACAATTACGTAAGTTTACCCCTCCACTCCCCTCTTTTTATAGTTACACTGCATGCCATTGTGATTTCAATATGTAACTTATGTTATCGCTGTGTCGGATGGTATTATTGAGCTACCCCTGCGAGCGTAGCCTGTCGTCAAGTGCCCAACTTCACAACCCGTGTCTGTGCCAGTATAAAATACAACTTCCGACCATTCGTAAGATTGCTAAAATTTTATATCATCAGGGTGATGTATGATTAGCAATGTGTTCTTAAACCACACACATTCATTACACAATATAACAATGCTTCCTTTCATTACAAGCAAGATCTCAAATCTGTCCTTTCAACACGCTCGCCTTCACGGTTCGTTTGACAACTCAGCCCCTTGGAGCTGCCTGTATACAATGGAATGGAGTGGGGTGTTCACAGCCGTAAACTGTCCCTCGCCTTCCTAACTCCTGGCTTTCATCTTCCCAAGCTGTATTACGATTATGAATACAATATTGTGGTCACAATGATCCACGTGATCCCATATGATTTAAACTGAATAGTATGCAATAGATTCTGAATGAGCTTAAATATTTATTCCTAACCTTAGGATATTAATAACGGCCTCAACAGGTCCGTATCATATATGAAGGCACGAGATTCATAAAACACAGGTCTAGTGGGTAGCCGGTATCTTAATAAATGCTACGGTCAGCCAGCCGCTGCCGTCAATAAGATTCGCTTCACAAGAGCCGAATCATTCAATAATACGTTCTCGGTCAATCAGGTATCGTGCAGAGGTTTCCAATGTTCTCCCCTCACCTACCACAGGATTCGAACCCGGAACATTCCATATCCATCATCGGATATAGGGTACCACACTAAATACTGAGCCATGTTTAACATCTCTCATTTCTTTATTTTCTTTGGCGGCCGTCGCGGTAGACTCAGTCGCCATGTGAGATACGTTCTGTCCGGACGTGCCTTGAGGCTCTCCGCCTTATTATTTAAAATGTAATGTTTTTCCTTTTTATTTAACATTGTTATTATGCCGAAGCCTTCCATTTACTCATGTAAGTAATACATCTAACCTTGTGTCCACTATGCTCATTTCCTAAATTTAACTTTTCTTTTTGATCTTCGTCGTGTGCTTGGATTTGCTGTGGAACCAATCGAAATGGCGGTCTCCTGTTTTATTTTGTTTGAGTCTTCGTTTAACCTTTTATTTGTGCCGTGAAATATATCTGCGAGTGATTTTGTGAGTGTATGCTTTTCTTGCTGCCAGGTGCATTGATGCTGTTTGGATTGGGCATGTTTTTGAATGGGTCTCCCGTTGTTTGTGGACGTTGGCGTTTCGACCATTCTCCCAACACGAGGCATGACACCATATATTTTAGCCCTTATGTATTCCCTTCATTCCATGCTTCGTGCAACTGAATCACGGCGGTAACTTTAAGTAGGCCTTACCGTATTCAGCTCGAACTCGGAACGTAAGTTGGGGACTATATAGGTTTAGCATATTTTGCTAGACTACCTACAAGCACGAGTTGCTTTGTGTTTTATTACTGGATCGTCGGCTGGCATTTTGTGTGTTTGATTGCGTGTATGTATCATGATATATTTCACGGACACTTGACGTCATTTGTTTCTCCTTGTAGTATCTTTGGTTTTTGCATTTCTTTTCTCTGGGGACTGCCAGCTCGATCGCATCCCCATTGCTCGCCACAGCCTCTGCGACACGCACACAGCCTCTTGTTTTATCTTTGCTCTGCTTGTTATTTTGTGGTCGTCATGACAACCATCCATCTCTAGGCTGAGAAGTGATTGTTGTTGACCAGCGACCGGCTCGATTGCCTTTTTGGTCAATTACCTCCTCCCTTTTTACATCATTTTTATTGGAAGTGGCACAGGTATTTATTTTATTTGTTTCCGTTATTTATTATTGTAAGTAATTTATTGTTTATAATCATCCTTCCCGTTTGAAAGTGACTGTATTTGACCCCTAGGGTACTTTTTTTGTGTGTGTTATTCTGGCCGGGTTTCTTTGTGTGTTCGGTTTCAATTCATTAAATTTCCATTTCTTTACCCATGTGTCTTATTTAGTAGTGTTTGGCGATCGGGCTGCTCGCTCTCTCTCTCTCTCTCTCTTCAAACCTAGGCCTAACTTATTCTAGCTGTCTAGCACCAGGAGGGTATTCCTACCACTCGTCGTGGGACCACCTTCACGGAGTCTGGAGTCGCTCGGCACATCTGGCCTGCAAGTACGGGCCCAGCACAGGTCAGAAATTAACATCCATTTCCACTGCGTACTCCTTTCTTTTCTAGTTGGTTCCAGTGATGCAGCTAGGAGGCACGCCAAGAATATGTTTATTTTAATAGGGCGGTGCAGATGGTATCAGTTGCGAGGTTAAGTCTCCTGGTCGCTTAGCCATATCCATTGGATTTTAATATTTCGCTGCATATTTTTCAATGTTGTTTTTATTCTGTTTCATGTTCCTTATTGCATACTATGCAAACAAATATTAAGAGTCAATGTGAACTTCCAAGGAGTATGGACCATAAAAATAACAAACTGTAAGGAGAGTGCAATGAGTTGGACCCTATCAACGAACCCCAGCATTGGTAATGTACTAAACAACCCTACTTCTTGTTTCGTACTCATTTCAGGCGCAGGACGGAGGCAAGACATTTGTAGTTATTGTTTTGAATTGTAGCTAGCAGTACTTCTGTAGTTTAGCCATGTATTCTCTCCCAGGTTGTAACGTGAAGAAGGAGCTCTTCCAGTCTGACGATGATCTGCTATCGTTTGAAAGTGTCTGTGGGAAAGACACTAATCCATTGACTGAGGTGAAAGGCCATCGCAAGGGAGGCGTAGCCAATATAGTGTCCAAGTGGGGAATTTCATTTTCTGGTGAACTGGGAGTTTCGTCTGTATTTGAGTTCTTAGACAGGGTCAGTGAACTCTGCCATTGTTATGACCTCGAACCAGACGACATTGTTGTCTGCCTACCGTTATTGTTGAGTGGCTTAGCTTTAAAATGGTATCGACTTACCAACAGATCTTTCATCTCGTGGGTTGATTTCTGTAAGTCAATAAAGGAGCGGTTTACGACTTATTATTTTGAACATGACTTGAAGGCTGAAATTCATCGCCGTACCCAGGGTTTGGAAGAGCCTGTAGACGATTTTGTTACTGGGCTAATGACTTTAATAAGTAGGTTGTCGCAGCCCCTTCCCCTTATTGAAACTGTTGATATTGTGTATAGAAATCTAGCACCTGAGTACAAGTATTTCATACGCCGGTCCAGTGTGTATAGTGTGGCTGACATTGTTGATCAAGGACGTGAATGCGAGTTCAATCGGCGCCTGCGCAAGTCATATGTACCCCCACCCCTCCCCTCTGACAGTTTGTTTCCAGAGACTGCATGCGCGCAATCCCAGATTCAGAGGACTGCGCACCCATCTTCAATATCTCGTCAGGAGGACCGGGCAGTTAACCGTCCCCACTCGCATATTGTCGGGAGTATTCCCAATGCTGCTACTTCTGCGAATCCCGCTCCTCAGGATCAACAGTTACCTCGAAACCCGAACATGTATAACCGTATAAAATGTTGGAATTGTGATCGTTTGGGGCATCATTTTAATTCCTGCCGTGCGCCCTCGCGTGTGTTTTGTCACACATGTGGTCTTCGTGACGTGACGCACATAGCCTGTCCTAGATGTGCTTCGCGTCAGGGAAACGAGCATGGGTCCCCGGTTTAGACCCGCCGGAGTGGCCATGCAATGAAGTTCGCCGGGAAATGAACATTTCCACGACTGGAAACTTCTGTCCTTGGGTCCCTCTAAGTGTTAAGAAATTGTCGATACCCGCTTTACTGGATTCTGGTGCTTCACGTTCATTTATTCAGCGCTCCATCGCGGAACAGCTTCCTGTTACTCAGATTTGTCCACAAGATGGGGGTTTAAAATTTTATTCTGCGGTGAAGTCATCTATTTCTGTTTCTAGCGTTGTAACATGTCATATTAAGGTATGTGGTTATTCTTGGGATTGGAACTTCCATGTGGTGGATGACTTATCTACGCCTATGATCTTAGGTTCTGATTTTATGCTCAAAGCAGGGTTGAGGCTTGATTTTTCGGATCATTCCTTCAGTTTTTTGTTTAAATCCAAGGAGCGGTTTCATTTTAATACTTGTGAAGCGAGTGTTCCTTGTAATTTTTCTGGTATCTCTGCTGTTCTAATCCCTCCTACTTTATTCACGAGTCAACGTGACGCTTTATCTGATTTGGTGAATGAATTTCCAGATGTTCTCACGTCGGAACTGGGTTCCGCTATCGGCTACGAGTGTCATATTGATTTGACTGATGAGGTTCCAGTTAGGTCGGCGCCATTTTCTTGCTCTCCACCCAAACTCATTGCCATGAGAGAATATATTCATGATCTTAAGGCACGCGGTGTTGTGAGCCCTTCTAAGTCTTCTTATGGTAGTCCAGCATTCCTGGTGCCTAAGAAAGAGGGTACTTTTCGTTTAGTAGTTGATTATCGTCGACTCAATTCTAAGGTGGTGTTCGACAACTTTCCCCTTCCAACTCTGGAGAGCGCTTTTCAGCATTTTCACGGGGCGAAGTACTATTCCGTCCTAGATTTGAACTGTGCATATTATCAAATTCCTCTCGATCCCGAGAGCCGTAAGGTAACTGCGTTCTCCACTCCGTTCGGCCTTTTTGAGTTCAATAAGTTACCCATGGGCATTTCTATCGACGGACAAGTATTGAGTAGGGTTTTGGATGAGTTATTTGGAGATTTAAAGTATTCATCTGTGTTTAACTATCTTGATGACCTCGTGATTTACAGTCCGTCTTTTGAGGATCACCTGATCCATTTACGTGAAGTCCTATGTCGTCTTCGCAGAGCCGGACTCACTGTTAACCCGGACAAAATCTCTTTGGCTTCGAAGCAAATCAAATTTTTAGGTCACATTCTTTCGGATGTGGGCATAGAAGTGAACCCTGAGCGTGTCCAATGTATCCAAGAGTTCCCTACTCCCACGAATGTGAAAGCAGTCCGACGTTTTTTGGGAATGGCGGGCTTTTACAGTAGGTTCATTAAGGGCTTTTCGGACATTTCAGCGCCCCTGAATTATTTGAAGAAGAAGAATGTACGATTCGTGTGGGGCCCCGACCAGTGTCTCGCCTTTGAGAAATTGAAAGAATGTCTTTCTTCTGCTCCCGTCCTTCGAACTCCGGATTTTGGGAAAGATTTTATGTTACATTGTGATGCGAGTGATGTCGCAGTTTCTTGTGTGCTTAGTCAGCAGGTGAATGGTAATTTGGCACCCATCGCTTTTGCCAGTCGGATGCTTAATGATTGCGAACGCCGGTATTCCACTTTCGAGAAAGAAAGTCTGGCTGTCGTATTCGGCTGTGAACGTTTCAGATCTTTTCTAGAACATCGGCATTTCATAGTGTATACCGACAATGAAGCTCTGTCCTGGATGCGCTCGCATGTCAAAAAATTGGGACGTACAAATTGTTGGATTCTTCGTCTATCCTCTTTCAGCTTTGACATCATTCACGTCAGAGGCAGTGAAAATGTTGTAGCGGATTGTTTGTCACGCATGTTTGAGGAACCTCCTCCCATTGTTGAGATCCCCGAGCCAGTGAATCTTCTCCAACACATTCCATGGTCATTTACTGACATCCGTACGTACCAAGCAGATGACCCATTTTGTGTCACATTGCGTGAACAAATTCTCGGGAAAGATCCTGATGTATCTGAGTTTTCATTGCGCAATGATGTTATAGTGCATACCGCTCCTCGATCTTCGAAATGTAGGATTTTCGTGCCAGAGAATATACGAAGTATGCTCTTGGCGTATTTCCATGAATCCTGTTTTGGATTACATTTAGGTATGACGAAGACTTTCCATAAAATCTCTCAGGAATTCTTCTGGCCTCATTTGAAAGCGGATGCTTTTGCTTTCGTCCGAAAATGCGTTACGTGTCAACGTTCTAAGCCTGCAAAGAATTCCCGCATTGGACTTCACCACGCTGACACGATGTCATATCCTAATGAGCGCCTCTTTATAGATTATTTTGGTCCCCTAGTTAGGTCATCTTCTGGTCATAAAGCTATACTTACTGTCGTTGATGGATTTTCAAAATTTGTATGGTTATTTCCTGTCAGGGAAATCACGACACGTACCACTGTTAGGCTTTTGACCAATCATATTTTTGGTGTTTTTGGTCCTCCAAAGTTTTTAGTGTCCGATAACGCGAGCGTTTTCCGGTCCAAGTCTTTTAGATCAATGTGTTTTTCTTGGGGAATTGATCATGTCTTTTTGGCACCCTACCACCCTCAGCCAAATCACGTTGAAAGGTTTCATCGTAACTTGAAGGCTTGCTTGAGTGCGTTCCACAACGCAGATCAGTCACGTTGGGACGCAAATCTTCAGTTTTTCTCCTTAGGATTTAACACTGCTCTTCATGAATCGACGAATTCTACCCCTTCGGAATTGTTTTTAGGAAGGCGTATTGTTGATCCACTTCAGCTTCAGTGGAAAATAGATTATCTGGCTGCGCCATCCCGCCGTACCTCAGTCAAAGAAAAATGGGAAGTTGCTGTACGGCATCTGAAAAGGGCACGAGATCGCGTGGCGTCTCGCTATAACAAGGGTAGGCAACCTGCTTGTTTTCAGGTGAATGACGACGTGCTAGTGCGCCTGCACCCACAGAGTTCGGCCAAGAATAAGGAGTCAGCTAAACTAATGCTTCGCTGGAGCACGCCCAAAACTATCACTAGATTTTTAACACCTGTCACTGTTGAATTGATCTCCAAGGAGAATCCCACCGACGTATCCAGAGCTCACATATCTCAATTGAAACCATTTATTGTGTAACCTTCTTATTTGCTGTGATTAATGTTGTCCTTTTTCTGCGTAGGTTAGCCAATCATAATTTGCTTATGTTATCCAAGGAAGCTAGTATTCATATGGCGTCTCCTTGACCTGCCTATTATTGAACCAATTTTGACCGAGGCAGAGTCAAGTACAAATTTACGAGCTCAAGAAAGAAAATAATACAAGAAGAAATAGGCCTACATACTCTGTGTAACTTAATATTTATTGTAAAAATATGTATTTTTGCGAATTCGGCCAGTAGAGAATTTATATTCTATAAATAATGGACACATTATATCGCTTCTTTGTTATTTTAATACGTCACTTTCATGATCGGTATAAGGAGAATGGCAGACTTCGGCGTCAAAGGGCGAAAGTCTTTTGTTTATGATTTTCGTCCGTGTCTCTATCTACTTTTCTTGTCATTGTAACGCGCAGGCGAACCGTAATACCATTATGACAAGCCCAGGGATCGTCAAAGGAACGCGCGCCTTTGGGGACCCCGAAGGAGTTCTGTCCTGATATTGCGATCGCCGAAGCGATCTGATTATTTTTATATATTACTTCATTTTATAACTGTATTCTTTCTGATATGGCTCAATTGCTTAAGTGACTGTTATATCGATCACCCTCCCCCCTCATATTTTGTGTACTGTTATAGTTGTTGACAAACCACCTGAGTGATAAGGATGTTGTGTATTTTGGAACACTTGGGACATGATTGATTTCAAAGCGGTGGTGCTTAGTGATGTAAAAAGAAAAATCTTTTATTATTATAAATAATTTTTCTTTTGGGGGGGTGGTGTGGATCCTGAGCCATGTTTAACATCTCTCATTTCTTTATTTTCTTTGGCGGCCGTGGCGGTAGACTCAGTCGCCATGTGAGATACGTTCTGTCCGGACGTGCCTTGAGGCTCTCCGCCTTATTATTTAAAATGTAATGTTTTTCCTTTTTATTTAACATTGTTATTATGCCGAAGCCTTCCATTTACTCATGTAAGTAATACATCTAACCTTGTGTCCACTATGCTCATTTCCTAAATTTAACTTTTCTTTTTGATCTTCGTCGTGTGCTTGGATTTGCTGTGGAACCAATCGAAATGGCGGTCTCCTGTTTTATTTTGTTTGAGTCTTCGTTTAACCTTTTATTTGTGCCGTGAAATATATCTGCGAGTGATTTTGTGAGTGTATGCTTTTCTTGCTGCCAGGTGCATTGATGCTGTTTGGATTGGGCATGTTTTTGAATGGGTCTCCCGTTGTTTGTGGACGTTGGCGTTTCGACCATTCTCCCAACACGAGGCATGACACCATATATTTTAGCCCTTATGTATTCCCTTCATTCCATGCTTCGTGCAACTGAATCACGGCGGTAACTTTAAGTAGGCCTTACCGTATTCAGCTCGAACTCGGAACTTAAGTTGGGGACTATATAGGTTTAGCATATTTTGCTAGACTACCTACAAGCACGAGTTGCTTTGTGTTTTATTACTGGATCGTCGGCTGGCATTTTGTGTGTTTGATTGCGTGTATGTATCATGATATATTTCACGGACACTTGACGTCATTTGTTTCTCCTTGTAGTATCTTTGGTTTTTGCATTTCTTTTCTCTGGGGACTGCCAGCTCGATCGCATCCCCATTGCTCGCCACAGCCTCTGCGACACGCACACAGCCTCTTGTTTTATCTTTGCTCTGCTTGTTATTTTGTGGTCGTCATGACAACCATCCATCTCTAGGCTGAGAAGTGATTGTTGTTGACCAGCGACCGGCTCGATTGCCTTTTTGGTCAATTACCTCCTCCCTTTTTACATCATTTTTATTGGAAGTGGCACAGGTATTTATTTTATTTGTTTCCGTTATTTATTATTGTAAGTAATTTATTGTTTATAATCATCCTTCCCGTTTGAAAGTGACTGTATTTGACCCCTAGGGTACTTTTTTGTGTGTGTTATTCTGGCCGGGTTTCTTTGTGTGTTCGGTTTCAATTCATTAAATTTCCATTTCTTTACCCATGTGTCTTATTTAGTAGTGTTTGGCGATCGGGCTGCTCGCTCTCTCTCTCTCTCTCTCTTCAAACCTAGGCCTAACTTATTCTAGCTGTCTAGCACCAGGAGGGTATTCCTACCACTCGTCGTGGGACCACCTTCACGGAGTCTGGAGTCGCTCGGCACATCTGGCCTGCAAGTACGGGCCCAGCACAGGTCAGAAATTAACATCCATTTCCACTGCGTACTCCTTTCTTTTCTAGTTGGTTCCAGTGATGCAGCTAGGAGGCACGCCAAGAATATGTTTATTTTAATAGGGCGGTGCAATACGCTCCGGCATAAATAAATATCTCTGTACGCCCAAGGCTGTACGAGACTTCATACGTCGAATAGATTACCTGACTCCTTAACCTGTTACAATGATCTCGTCCTTTAATTATTAAGAGAACTCTATCCGTTACTCTACGAGCTTATACACAAGCCACAAATTCAATTCACTCTTAAGCTCTTTCATTTCCTTGCATAATTATATTCCCATTAACACAATATATTCTAATATTAACTCAATTCTCATCCCTTAATGTAATCTACTGCTTGGCTAGGTAAATATTCCAATTAGCGTAAATATTTCTTGCTTACAACCTTTTATCCTGATGCATTCAATTATACCTTTTTTCATTATTATCATTATTATCATTATTACTGACATAAATTACCTTAACCCGACACAACGTAAACGTTTCAATAACCGAACATCCGTGTTCGTTACGTTAAGTTTTTCATAACTGAATTGCCATTTTATTAATAGTGGTAACGATTAATCCACTCTCTGATGTATAACAACATCTTAACTTTACTGAAATCAAACAATCATAAACACTTGAGGGTATACCTCCTAATATTGATTCTTACAGGCATATTTTATAATTCCGAAATCACATTACATGCAGTGGCTATAACTTCTATAACAACATGATTTGTGGGGTACTTACGTAGGCTTATCTAGGTGGCTCCAACCACCCGTATCTTCCAGTGTCGCCTGCCATTGGCCTAATTAGTGACACATTTCCATACTGCTAATACACATCTTATATGACATTTGATTCATACACACACGACACTTTTCCATTTCTATGATGAAGCTAATGCTTCCAAAACACTTGACACTTTATAACACTTGTTATCTTATTAATTTAAAAGATATTTTACATAAGATCACTGCACAAACACACGTCACAATTTAATTTCCTGACTGGTTGAAATTTCCTGGCAAGATATCAGAATTGCAGGTGCGGACGGCTTCTTCTTCGGTCCTACTACCTCCTGATTGAGCATCTCGATCATCTGCCTACGGATTCACCAACAGTTCAGCGATTATCCCTTGATAACCTTCCTGATATTGCATTAATATGCTTACATATCGTCATGAACGCTAATTATTGGTATACTTAAGATATGTATAACCAATCCCTATTTTTCACTGCGCTCAACATTGTACATTGTATTTACATAAATTATTACTTTCAACAGTTCTGCCTAGTATATCACACGGTACTTCCTGTGTGAACACTACCAATTGCTCGTACTGCCGACTACACATACGGCACGACTGTCCTTAATAAACAGTATATAACAGTCTTACTGCACGGCTTCCCAAACTGAAGTCCGAGCCTCCTATCTTAACTTCGGTAATATGCATTTCGCATAATCAAGTTTATTGATTACCGTACTCATTCTTATTTCATAACCATGCATGATTATATTATCACTGGTGCATTACACTGCACGGCTAATATACTGATTACCAGTAAAAAGTTTAAGTCTTAGTGTGCGCCTGGGCGCTCCACGCTAGATTCTGGTACAACTTCCAAACACAACTGCCCACCGATAACTGCTGCCAACAACTGCCAACAACTGCCACCAACTGACCTCTGCCAAGGGTCTACTCCCTTATATCCGTTTCACACGAAAAAGTAGATCTCAGAGTCCCTCGCATTGTCATCTTCTGTTCCAGGATGATTCTGGTCTTGGAATAATATTCATATTGTTCCTTTTTCTTCGCCGGTCACAAAAATGCATGCGTGCTCGAGGATCGATCGACCAATTAATCAATATTAATTGCCTTATCCACGGCGTGGGGACGCGGCGTCATGTGGAAATCCCCTACGACATAGTCAGGTTATGCCGCGAACACCAATAGTCCTGTGTTCATGAGCACTCCATTAAATATGCCTAGATTTCGCAGTTTAATGGCTCTAAAATTAGCCTCCTGGCTAAAGATTCACCTGTGCGCAACTCTCATGTCATTGCATTGCTCCAATCACGAGTAATCAATGATTTTCCTTGGGATCTTCCCCTTCCAATCTCGTTCTTATTCTCAAACGGGGAAGAACAGGGTCATTATTCAACCCCCCGACTCCTTGCAGACGACTTAAGTAGGTCGACGAGATTGACATGGCTCCATGAGTCTCCTCCTACAATTCTGGGGCCATTAGTAAAATGTCAGACTCTGCAACTTCTGTGTTCCAAGTCCAGCATAGCCTACTCCATGTAGTCCAATGATGCTATATTCCACTCATTTCCCTGCATTATTTCAATAAATAATGTCAGTATCAACTTATATCACACCAGTGATTAAATATATACTTTCCTCTAGGGTTTTTTACAACGAAACTCCCTCAACAGATCTCGGGTTCGTTCCTTGGTGGAACCTTCATTCAGAGCTCAACTTATCTCCGAGATCCACGTTCGATACCAGTCAGCTTGACCCCCTCGGGTTCAGTATAAAACAAAGTCCCCGATTTTTGGATGTCACGGGTAAACTCGATAACCACTGAATGGATTATGGTGCGGATTTCTCCATTCTGTAAAGGATATCTCGAGGAAGGTTTGTGTAGAAAATAATTTATTTATGACCAAAGGAAGTCAAGAACTAATGATTTCAGTGAAAAGGTCGGAAAAATAACTGGCGTCGGTGCGCTTTTTAAGCTTACACTGGGCAAACCGTTAAAAATATCTATATACTATGAGTGTAAGAAATATTCAGCATGAAAAATTCTACAAAATAGCCCGGGAGAGCATATCTCTATCTTCAATACATCACCTACTATAAGTGTTTTTACGTTTTCATTTCTTCCAACAATCTCCATCAGTTACTGAGGCGACAGTTTACGAGCTAGCTAGAGGCGAGTCTATCACCCCAGTTACAGTTTAGCTAGCGGACGAGCTTATTGCCCCAGATACAGCCAGCAGCAAACTGTCGAGTCGAGTTGAGTTAAAAACTTTAGGGAAGAGTGGATGTGTTTGAAAGTTTCCCTGGAAGTGCACCTCGGCTTTTTTTCATTTCGCCTGTGAGCTTTTCGTTCCGCAAAATTCACAGTCAAGTTGAGAGTGGACGGAAGGGGGATTTGTGTTTCATGCACCTCGCCATTCTTAAATTTCGTCTGACAAGAATTTGTTGCACATGCATCTCCATGATAATATAATTAATAGTCCCGTCAGTGATTTTAACCCACCATGCCAAGACGAAAAACGGATATTGGTCGCTGTTCACTGCCATTGGAAGAAAAGCGCTTATCACGTAATCCATTCTTAACTGTTCCCGGGCGAAGCCGAGTCGGGTTGCTAGTAAATTATAAAATAGAGATTTCAAGAACACATATACACAGATGGCCACACACGGTGAAAGTTATTGTCAAATCATAGCCTCAAAATAATATAAGGTAAGAGGCCGCCATTTCATCCGCACCACAATAAAAACTCGGAACATTATGCTGTCCAAAAGGTGGAATTAAGATGAGAAGAACATATTATGGAAAACTTCAGCGTGGATTCCACGAAATAAATTCACACCTTTACTAATATAATAAAGCTGAAGGGTTTGTGTGTTTGTGTGTTTGTGGGTTTAAACGCGCTAATCTCTGGAACTACCGGTCCGATTCGAAAAATTCTTATTTTTATATGATAGCCAGATTCAAGAGGAATAGTTTAGGCTATATAGCATTAAGCTACACCTCTCAGGTAACCTTAAAGATTGATTTTTGTTCAGTAAGTCGCTAGAACAAGCGCTCCAAACTGCTCTATCCGCATGCGCTGGCGTTATGGTTAGTGATACGTACACCGTTTCACCAATCTCAACCAAAATTTGTATACTAACCCTTTGGAACCCTGCGAGTAACACTGTCAAGGTGAAATTTATGACAGACCAGTCCATTACCTGCATTTAGGCCCTTTGGTACAAATCTACACCTTTTCACCGATCTGAACTAAAATGTGTATACTTACCTTTCGGAACCCTGCGAGTAACACTGTTTACATGAAATTTCGGACAGACCACTCAATTCCCTGCATTTAGACCCTTTGGCACAAATATACACCTTTTCACCGATCTGAACCAAAATTTGTATACTTACCCTTTGGAACCCCGCGAGTAACATTGTCTATGTGAAATTTATGACAGACCAGTCCATTCTCTGCATTTAGGCCCTTTGGCACAAATCTTCACCTTCACCGATCAGAACCGAAACGTGTTTACTTACCCTTTGGAACCCTTCGAGTAACACTGTTTACATGAAATTTCGGACAGACCACTCAATTCCCTGCATTTAGACCCTTTGGAACAAATATACACCTCTTCACCGATCTGAACCAACATTTGTATACTTACCCTTTGGAACCCCGCGAGTAACACTGTCTACGTGAAAATTTATGACAGACCAGTCCATTCCCTGCATTTAGGCCCTTTGGCACAAATCTACACCTTTTCACCGATCTGAACCAAAATTTGTATACTTACCCTTTAGAACCCTGCGAGTAACACTGTCAGATTGAAATTTTGGACATACCTCTCCATTTTCTGTATTTAGGCCCTTTGGCACAAATATACACCGTTTCACCGATCTGAACCAAATTCTACATACTTACCCTTTGGAACCCGACGAGTAACACTGTTTGCTTGAAATTTCGGACCGACCACTCCATTCCCTGTATTTAGGCCCTTTATCACAAATATACACCGTTTCACCGATCTGATCCAAAATTTGTGCCCATTTCTCCAATGGGACAGGCGATCACCTGGCCAACATCCCGGCCCCATCAGAAGAAACGGCCAAGGGAGTGGGTGAAGAAAGATTAGGGCGTGAATCTTGGTTCATACAGACAAGAATAAAAGAAATGCTCCAGCGAGCCAGAGACAAAGGGTCTCGGGTCGTTTACGGGTTGGGATGGCAGATAAACTGAACCAGGATTCAAAAGCAAACTCCTTAACTTGAATTAACAAACATAGAAGAAAAAAAACCCTCGTAAAATCACATCTGCTCCTTTATTGGCCAAAGGATAAATAAATATGCAACCTGCCTACCACGCACGAGTATAGAGTTAGGGTGGGACAAAGTCCGAAAAAAAATAAAGTTCATAGTCCCTAAACAAACAAAAAAATCATACTTATTCGAACTCGTGGATGTCCTCTCTTAAAGTTCCGACAAGGAGATCGCCTTTCAAAAACTAAATTAACCCTTAATTTATCGGTGAACACGCATGTAAACATCACTGGCCACTTATCACAAAGTTCACCTGCGGCAAAAACTCGAAGAAAATATCGAATATCTGTGTATATCACAACTGTCTACCCTTATTCAGCAATGGACAGATCTCCTCTATCTAACTGCAAATTAATAACTAAAGAGCATCATATCACATCATATAACACTCAAACATCAACTCAGCTTCACATAATATGGCATTTCAACAATTAATTATAACTTATCATAAATTATTAACACACCCAGATTGTGCTCACATATTTACACTACTAATTCTTATTATTATTACTGATTTATATTCGCCGTTCCAACAACCTTGATCCACACTGTCACATTTGTTATTGTAATTAAATTATAGCATTGTCTAACGTTTAGGAAAGGTTAAGAACCTCGTAATAAGGCACCCTAGTGTATTTCATTCTCACAACGAACATTTAATCGCAACCCTTCCGTCGAACACTCTGTGTGAGGATCCGAACAATCTGACTGTAGAGCGCACTATCAATTACACCCATGTGCTATTCAATATACAACTCATCGATAAACGTAACACGTTCATCAAGAGTAAAGGACCCTGTCCTCACAAATTCAATTCAACGGTCATACGTCGCCCCGTGAATAACCTCGTCACATATGACGGAATAATACCATATTTAATTATCACATTAACTTTACACAACATCATTACAAAAATCATGCATTATTAGCATGTCTCAAGAACCCACACTTAACAGAGCGTATCAACTTTATCGGGACCACGAGGTCGTATGATAATATGGCATCCTATCCAAGGAACCTTACTCGACAATCTCCAACCATATTTAATTTGCTATCCTTTTGCTATTAAAATCTATGCAATCCGTGACAAACCTTTCAAAATTAAATTCATATAATGACCTTGGAAATCGAAATGCTAGAATCTCCCAGCAAAATGGGCATCTCATATTATCGTTACCAAATTTCAACTTATTATTATTATTAGGTCTCAGAGTATGTCTTACTCCTACCATTGATACTGTTAATTTATGTAAGTCAAAACGACCCGAAAAGAAAGGGGAAAAAATTATATCTGTACAACCCTATGAGAAAATTATGCTCTTGTTCAATCTGGAATAACTGATTATGAATGGCGTTAAGTTACACGATCTCAGGTCATCTCATGGCTCAGCTATCCGAGGTAGAAGTTCTCTTCTTCCTGATGAACAAGGATGGAAATGAAACGTCTTACTTTAGATCCGGCGTCCTCGGAAACCCTTGGCGTCGGCGTCGGCGTCGTCTGCGGCATTTGGGCGGCGTCATTCCTCCAGCGTCTCCGCGATGTGGTCTCCCAGCGTACTGGTAGAGGTATTCGTCCCCGGCTCCTCTCGATCTCCTGGCGACGCCCATGTCCGCCCACTGGTTGCCCCCGGTCACCGTCAGCGATGGCATCTCCTGACGTCCCAACCAAGGTCCACTCGTCCATCTCGTCGCGATCGTTCACCCCATTATGGCCCCTTTAGAGGTTCAGTGCAGCATAATTTGCGTATTAATATGCATGTTGATTCCCAGAATATTTGAGTCCATGGTTATAAGGTTCATGCTGCCGTGTAGCAATATTACATTTCACTATATCAGAGCACTTTCACGCCCACGCACTATAGCGTCTAGTTCCTGGTTCACTTGAATTATATGTACTCACTTTCCTCAACCAGTGACACACTTCCTTCCACGAGAAGCTATTTCGACCTGGCCTTGACCGACATATGAAGTCGCCTGCAGCCTGCTGTCCTTCAACACAAGCTTAAAGCAGATGTAGCCTTCCGTCATATTCTCACTGCGTCTCTCAAATGCCAGCACTGCTATGCTATTTTCGAATGAATGTCTATCACAATATAGGGCCTCGCGATAATGCTTCGCCTCGACTATCGTTATTATTGTTCTTTCCCCGATACTCGTAATGTTAAACAACTCCTGGTATTCACCTTTAATTAACGTAAATTGTCGGCATGATAATTCAGTTTTTCATTACGGCCTCCACTCGGACGTTCAAAGGCGCACAATTTGTCTTGCTATTACCACAGTACATGCCTTCGACACTTTACTATCCGCTAACTTAACCGGACCACGTGCATTAATCTTCGTAATCAAAATGGTAAAGTACTGGATAATATTCCACGCGTCTTCACATATCAATAGCAGCATATGCATGAATTTAACGGACCTTCGTTTATCAGTTCTGATTATTTCCTCACATACTAGCGAGTCCGATATCGTCTTGAAATTCACGATTATCGTTCTAGTGACACCTTACTGAACACTCTTCGACAAACAAACTGACACACTTCACTGTAAACAACTCACTGGCACTACACGCACGCTAGCCTCAGGGCATGCTGATCACTCCTCGTATCAAATGGCCACGAGCACTGACCACTCACGTAAACCTTCAAGTTCCAGATGCAAATTTCAGTCCACGTGACATAGGCTACTCGTCCGTGCCACGCTGGATAACATACTCGTCCATGCCCCGCTGACTAACTGAACATTCCGGAACTGTGTCCTCCTCTCGAGAAAAAAAATGGAAGGGGTTGGAATCTTCTGGAGCATTCCCCTAATCCAGCGGTTGCCTCGCCCCGTCATGCCATGACGTCATACTGACCCTCCGGTCTCCTCTCGATCTCCTGTCAACCGGGGCCGGTAATTGACCCTGACTGGATCGGTCACAGTATACTTACCCTTTGGAACCCTGCGAGTATCACTGTCTGCATGAAATTTTGGATATACCACTCCATTTCCTGTGTTTAGGCTCTTTGGCACAAATCTACACCGTTTCACCGATCTGAACCACATTTTGTATACTTACCCTTTGGAACCATGCGGGTGACACTGTCCACTTTAAATTAGGCCCTTTATCACAAATCTACACCGTTTCTCCTAATTGCACCAAATTTTACATACATATTGAAACCCTGCTGGTAACACTGTCCACTTGATATTTTGGACAACGCTCTCCATTCCCTACATTTAGAATAACAGACAAAATGAACTTGAAAACCACATATGAAGGCTCAGAACCATTCATACCCGTAGTAGTGTAACTGTAAGAATATTTTAATAAGTCTATTGTTGGCTGGCAATTCGGGCTGCATCACGTCGCCCCTACCAGAGTTCAGGTGCAGAATTGCGAAAATACTTGTATCTTGCGCTGTTTATAAATTGCAGTCACGGAGATTAATTAGTACAAAAAGGTGTCTTAGGCCCCTTAAAACAGTTATCATCATGAAAATATTATGCCTCTGCATAAGTGCAATGGTGTTTGTGCAGTACATTGAGGTTACCAGCTGCAATAATCGTTGGTGCTTTCAAATTTACCTTCATTTATTCCTAACCTTATCATTGAGCGCTATGTGGCGATAAATGACACTGTTGCTACTTCAGTAGCTCGGAAGAGCCGAAGTTTTCCAAAGTGTTCTGATTATTTTCCTACGGCGCTATGCAACAAAATACGTCACTATTGGTCTCTACATTTCTTAGGGGCAGATGACCTCGTAGTTCCGCCCCTTAAAACAAAAATAACGAACTAAAATAACTACATTTCTTACAGCCAATGAAATATAGGCCCAAGGCAGTGTCTTTTATTTCACTTACTCCTCTTTCTAATATATTTTTTAAAATTTGTTAGTAAAATACATGTGTCAGTGCTGTAGTTAGTAAATAGCTGTTTCCCTATTCATAATTATCATTATTATCATTACGGGAAATTACCTGAATGATACGTCCATTATACTGTACTACTTATAACCACACTACAACAACCACCACCACCACTACCATCACAAAAAGTTATATTTTTAAAATATGTTTTTCTGTTAGTTTAAGTATCATGTGCCAGTAGTAGTATTCATTATCATCCACAAAACAAATAAATCCACCGGGCGAAGCCAGGCACTACTGCTAGTATTTTTTATAAAAGAATACAATCGGCAGGTGCACTTTTTGGCAAGTCCAAGGCGATAGCGGGTCACATGGTATTTGATGCTATCAAGACCGCCTGCAAAGAGTAAAGAATTAACTAAAATGGCTGTTCATACAAAATAAAATAAAAATAAAAAAGGAAACAGAAACCGAAAATAAAGACAAAGAGATGTAGCTTGTATAGAATAATTAATTTCTTCTTTGATATCAGTACTTCTGAATTCAGGAGAAAGTGTTTTGGCTGCAACAAAACTGTTCCCTATTATTAACTTTTCATATATTCGTGAAATAGTCCAATGCATGAGGTTATGAGTTCTATCAAATAAATACCCTCGCAGGTTCTCACTAGGATATGGACCTCTTGTGATGGTCATTAGGTCCCAAGCCCCTGCATGACAAAGCGATAACAATATCATTATCAAACATGTGTCGTCTAGATCTCGTTAAGCGGAACATTGTATCAAACCCAAGTAATCCTGGATTAGTAAATATCTTGCTTGATGATATGTGTATTAATTGAGATTACATTTTCCTAACGGACATGAGGTATTATAGGGGGATCTGAATAACATTAATAACTGGACAGACATAAATGATGATGTACTTAACGCATACAAAGCATGTGAGAGGTATTCATTAAATGCTCGGTCGAGTAATTAATCTGTAGAACTCCATATATATGCAGCATCAGAATGCTATGACTCATTATGACTATCAATACTCTCTTTATGTTCCCTAGTCCCTTACAAGAACCCTAATGATATCACTCATTTTTCCATCTGCTTATCTGATTGATCACTGGCAAACAAGGAAAATTGTTTTGACTCTTTCCTTCATTTCATGAGTCATATCTTACTATTTTTGGGTTGAGGAAAACTAATATAAATAAATATTTGTATAAGCTCTAATTTCTGTGAAATGCAATAGGTGCAAAGGCTTTATTTTAACGGATAAAAGGAAACAATACATTTCAATTACATATGCTAACAACATTAAATGTACAGACTTTAATAATAATTTAATAAATGCGCACAATGTGCATTAATTAGATTCCTTGCCTCACATTCTAATATGTGATACCTACTGCACTCCCTTCCACATGTCTCTATTGGGTCGTGAAATTTCTTTGTGCATTATTGAAGTGGAAGCCATGTACAGCTAGTCCAATCACTAGGTATCATTTCTCGTAGTTTGTACGGGTCCAGTCTCTCGTCAACATGGCATCAGTTGTATAAAACTCATGCTTGATGTTTTTCCTCTTGACCTCCCTTTCTGCAATGTCCGTAGATGGCAGCTGCAGTTTTATTCTTAGGTCCTCTATAAAATATGTCTCCCTAACTAGGACATACCCTATTCTAGAAGGCGTAAACTTTATTACGCACAGGACTGTCTTTAGATATCTCGCCTTCAGGCTTTCTATGTGCTTTATCTAATTTATCGTAAGGGGATCCCATTTATATTCAATTCCATACGTTATTGCTGGTACTATCTTCGCCTCAAATAATCGCATTGCGTCAGGTTTAAGTCTCTGATACTGTAAAACCCGTAAACAGCTAAGATCAATCTCTCCTTGATATGTATTGCAAAGAATTTTCCCGTTACCTGCAAGACCATACCCAAATATTTAGATCATTTGATCTTGAGTTCAGTTCTATTGCAACTTATCTTTTCTTGTTCAGTAGTTATTTCCTCCATTTATGAAGATAACCAATTCTGTTTTCCATTCATTGATTTTAATTTTATTTGCTGATGCCCACGATGAGAGATGATTGGCTGCTTTTTGTAGCTTGTCTATACCTTTAGATGCGAGTGCCATGTCATCCGCATAGATGTACAGTACATGCTCGAAATCATGTTTTCCTTGATGTCTCTTCTGACAACATTAGTCAAGGTGTTGAAGAGAACTGGGTTCATGGGGTCTCTTTGCAGGACCCCATTTGTCTGGCTGATCCAGTGTGATAGTCCCACTCCATCATCAAGTTGAATATAATTCTACTCAAACATTTTCCGTATTAGTTGGGTAATCCGCGTCTTACCCCGCAGGGACTCTATTTTACTCACAAGTATTTGTCTATTCACTAGGTCAAACGCCTTTGTATAATCGACGAACACAACATATAATTTTCCTCGTGATTTCCCCAATGTTTGCTTTACATCCAGTAATAGGTTTTCCATCGCCAACAATGTTGACCTTCCTGGCCTAAACCCGAGAGTTTCTTGGGAAGGAAAGGTTTGGAGAACGTTGTCTTTTGTCAGTTGACAGGTGAGCCAACATCAAAAATCAAAATTTCTCCCAACGAAAAATGTTGACTCGAAACATAATCAAATAATATCACGATGTCTTCACAAGAGCTAAGCGTTCATTTTTATGGTGCTGTTTGAATTTTGCAGGTGAAAATGCATAAGAATAAGTTAATTTTGAGCCCAAAAAATGTTAATTGATGGGCAGTGTTACTTGTCTGCTATTACGCTTTATCCCTGGAAATGCTCAACCTAGCAACTAAAAATTAGTGTAGATTTGTATTCGATACACGCAATCAATATGCAATCTTTATTATTGAAAAAAAAAATTGCCTGGGAGGTGGCAGATGTAAAATTAATTCAGCTGCTGGTGGGGAGAACTTTAAAACTTATAAATTGTTATTTATTTAGAAATGTTCTGCATCGTATAATACAAAGTCCTCGATTCTTGGATGTAACGGGTAATCTCAAGGACCACAGGATGGAGTTTGATGGGGTCATCACCATCTGTAAAGGATTTCTTGAGGAAGGTTTCTGTAGACAAAACATTAATTCATGACCAAGAGGAAGTCGAGCAGTAACGATTTCAGTGAACCGAGTCGAAGAAAATCATGCCATCCGTGTGACTTTTAAGCTTACGCTGGTTAAACCGTTAAAAATACCTACATACTATGAATGTAAGATTTTTTTAGCGTGAAAAGTTCCACAAAGACGTCCGTGACAGCATCGCCCACTGTAAGTGTTTTTACGTTTTCATTTCTTCCAACAATTTCCATTCAGTGAAAATTTAAATTACTAGCTTTGGAGCGAGTTTACGAGCTGCCAGCATCAAACTGTCAAATCCTGTCGAGTTATGACTTCAGAGAAGGGTATATATGTTTGGAAATTCGCTGTTCACCTCGGATTTTCTGAATTGCGTCTGGGACCTGACGTCCGTGCGCCTTTTAAGCATACGCTGTGTAAACCGTTAAAGATACCGGGTGAAACCGGGGAGGGTTGCTAGTTCAATATGTTATAATACACATTTGAAAATAATAGTAATAATAATATCGTATGGCCTCGGGGGCCGGGTGCAAGCTTTGTTATTTGACACCCAAAGGGTTGCTTGCATATCGAATTTTGTTGTTCCTTGAAGCACTATGAAAGTCAAGGAGGTTATAAATCTAAGCTCCTTGAACACTATAGCGCTTTCTAGTAGAGAAATGAGGAACTTTGTGTTGGCGGAAATTCCCGAGATTAATTTTGCCATTATGAACACGGCCTACTGAATTCAAATGGGTTCTTTGACATGCCAACATAGTATGACATGGTGTCGTAATTTTTGCCGCCTTTCAAAAAAATCACCTACCACGGCCAGGAGCGAACCTGCAAGCTTGGGTTTAGTAGACCGACACGTTGACCACTCACCCACCGTGGCAAACACATTTGAAAAGATAAAATATGATGTTCTGTTAAAAAATAAATGTCCCTCTCTCCGTATCTAAAATTTGTTTTCTTTCTGTAGATAGACACAAACACGCACGCAAATGCACACACTCCATCCGTGTATATTTCATAATACTTATGTATGACTGAAAACAATTGCAATGCAGGCTGAAAGAATAGTTCCTTGATATACCATGCACGCTTTCTTCCACCTCTATCACACAGTATTATTCAGAAAACGCTTACCACGGTGGGTGAGTGGTCAACGTGTCGGTCTACTAACCCCCAAGCTTGCAGGTTCGCTCCTGGCCGTGATAAGTGATTTTTGAAAGGCGGCAAAAATTACGACACCATGTCATACGATGTTGGCATGTCAAATAACGCATTTGAATTCAGTAGGCCGTGTTCATAATGGCAAAATTAATCTCGGGAGTTTCCGCCAACACAAAGTTCCTCATTTCTCTACTAGAAAGCGCTATAGTGTTCAAGGAGCTTAGATATCTAACATCCTTGACTTTCATAGTGCTTCAAGGAACAACGAAATTCGACATGCAAGCTACATTTTGGGTGTCAAATAACAAAGCTTGCACCCGGCACCCGAGGCCATAATATTATTATTATTATTCAGAAAAGTCGCCTCCGTAGCGTAGCGGTCAGCATGGTTAGCTGCCGTCCCGGAGGTCCTGGGTTCGATTCCCGGCTCTTCCACGAAATTTGAAAAGTGGTATGAGGACTGGAACGGGGTCTACTCTGCCTCGGGTGGTCCAAATGAGTAGAGGCGGTTCGATTCCCACCTCAGCCATCCTCGAAATGGTTTTCCGTGGTTTCCCACTTCGTCTTCGGGCAAATGCCGGGATGGTACCTTCTTCAAGGCCACGGCCGCCTCCTTCCCTCTTCCTTGCCTATCCATCCTGACCATCCATTACCTTCCCCCATGAGGCCCCTGTTCGCTTTGCAGGTGAGCCGCCTGGGCGAGGTGCCAATCACACCTCACCAGTTGTATCCCCTCCGATTAGATGTTCCCAGCTCTAGGACACTGCCCGTAGAGGCGGTAGTGGTGAGTTCCCTCGCTGAGTCCGTGGGTTCCACCAACCTGGAGGGTAAACGACTAAGAAAAGAAGAGAAAAGAAATTATTCAGAAAACATAAGGTAATTGCAAGGACCTTCATTTGAGTTGAATCGACGCTCGCCTTAGTAACTATTCATCACGCTAATGCTCGTAAGGGATTGGCTATTATCCTGGTTTTAGGGATAGCAAAAAGCTATGCTGTGGTGACTGGCAGCTTCCATCAGAAAACAAGACACATCTTGGCTAAATATCGGACATCTATTCAGGTCAGTAGCAATCTATTACAGTACTTGCAAGGTCCCGTGAAGAAATGTTCCTGCCCTGTCATTAATAACACAATAAGCGTAAGACAAATGATGCCTCGCCGTCTTCTATTAAATTACGGGATGGACGAGCAAGGGAGCAGAGATCGAGGGCACTAGTTCACAGCTACTTGCCATACTGTGCCACAAGAAGAGCAGCCATTCATTCCTTCGCATATATCTTGTCATTCATACAGGGTCATCAGAAAAGAGTGTTCAGTAATTTTGAACCAGGTACAATATAATTGTGGTCTAACTAGCAATTCATTAAGAGCACCTCGTAGTGTAGGGGCTAAAATTCGTGCCTGTCACCCTTGGGGTTCGGGTTTGATAACCGGCACTGTCAAGGAATTCAATTCTTTTCTACGGGTTGCAACAGGGCACTCTCAGTCCCGTTAGCCAAAACTCTGAAGAAGAGGGTTTGATTCCCACCTTAATCATCCTAGAAGTGGTTTACTTGGTCTCTGGATATCGTAAATGTGTCCGTGAATTTTTATATAGCCTTACTGTACCTTTCGGAAGTTTTTAATGAAAGTTGTAGAGCTTTTATGGTGATGTGTCCAATTTATTTTTCATTTTGCACAGCTCAGTACGTCAGATGCCAGTAAGGAACATATTTTCACTCATTTCTGGACTCGTCAAATTCAATTAAGTATGGCAAAATATCTTCCTTAAGGATACTGTGTACATGTGAATTGTGTACAATGCCAGGCATCACTTTTTTTCTCGAATTTGACCAACTATGGACCGCAAAGAACTTAAGAATTTTTGGCTTTTCTTCTTTTCTCCTCCCAGAAACTCTTCATGCGTTCGCTTCTTTTCTTTCCCCCCTCATCGGAAATGATCCGTTTGGGCCTCCTCATTATTGGTTTCTCCCGAAATGCTTTTATACTGTCTACTTTCCTTCTAAACTCTTTAATGTTGTGTGCCATCTGTAGAGTGATTCCAACTTCTGCCGCATCCTGTTTCACCTCATCTACCCAATTAGATGTGGCCTTTAACCCCATGATGTAGTTAAAGTTCCTTTTGGTCAGTCTGCATTCATCCATTCTTAGTAAGTGACCGTTGAACTTCAACCTCCGCTTCCTCATTGAGTCCATGATCTTCTCAATGTGTTTGTAGAGTTCTTCGTATTTCCTCCAAGTCCCATCAGCAGTTTTCTGTGGTCCGAGTATTTTCCGCAGAATCCTACTTTCTTTCCTAGTTCTTGAAGATCCCCCTTCTTATTTAAAATAAGGCACTCTGAAGCGTACAATCCTGCAGGTTGTACTACCGATCTATAGTGTCTTGATTTTTGGCCTTGTAGGATAATGCCCGTTTGTTGTACTTGTTCTGCGTTAGCTTGTAGGCCAGGTCTAGTTTTCTGTCTCTTCCTTTATTTTCCTCCTTATCTAGTCCGTTGGGTTGGATCCATTCCCCCAAGTATTTAAACTTCTCTGTCCTCTTAATCTTCCCAGGATTTACCTTCATGTACCCCTCACATTGGTGCTTGTACTCCAGATATTCTGTCATTTCATAAGAGATTTGATGACCCGTTTTTACTGCGATTTCATGAAGACTCTCAAGCATCTTTCAAGCGTCTGCTCGGTTATTGGCTAAGAGAGCAAGGTCATCGGCAAAAGCTAAACATTGATTTCCAGGTTTTGCCTTTCCCTCCCAAGGCGTATTCCTCTTATTCCTTCGAAATTCAGGGCCTGTTCCCAGGTTGTCATTGTTTTTTCCATTACGATGTTGAGGAGGATTGGGGAAAACCCGTCTACCTGTCAGACCCCTGTCCAAATTTCAAACGGATCGGAAATCTCCCCGAAGAACTTGACTTTCGAGATCATTATACTAAGCATATTCTCGTCTGGTGATAAGACCATGGCTATGATTCCTGTAACATGGAAAACGTAATTAATTCTGAACTGGATGATAACCATATGATGATAATTATATTGAGATTAGAATATCAGAAGAGGACTCTGTTGACATCGAATATAGATTTAGGAATTATAAAGTCAATTTTGAATGCCTTTGTCTGTAGCATTGCGCTCTATGGAATTGAAACTTGGACTATTAGTGCAACAGAAAAGAGGAGAATTGAAGCGTTTGAAATGTGGTGTTACAGGAGAATGATGAAGGTCAGATGGGTAGATAGGGTTACAAACGAAGAGGTTTTAAGACTAGTGGAAGAGGAGAGATGATTCTGGCGAATGCTAATGATGAGAAGAGATAGGTTGGTAGGACACTTACTAAGACACCCAGGAATAGCAAGCTTAGTTATGGACGTAAGGGTCGAGGACAAGAACTGGAGGGGTAGACCAAGGTTAGAATATGTTAAATAGATTGCCTCAGATGTAGGGTGTGGTAGCTATGTAGAGATGAAATGATTATCTTATGACAGGAAGGCATGGAGTGCTGCATCAAACTAGTCAAAAGTCTGAAGACTCATACAATAACAGAATATCTATAAAATTAATACAAATTATAACAAAAGAAAATTCAGTAAAAAGGTAACATTAGTTTTATCAGGAACACCTACCTCAATGGTTTTAAAACCAAATGCTCTCTAAGGTTTCTCATATACTGAGATTACTTAAATTCAAAATGTTCACACGCCGATAAAAGGAATTATGATTCAATAAAAGTAATTAGAAAATAAGTAAGTTGGTTGAGATATTATTTCTTGGATTCTTTTCTCATATTAATGAACTAAATAGGTTAACATTCAGAAGTTAGCTATTCTCAGGTCTAATCTAATGTTTCAAACTACTCTAGGGTCTTGGGGCGATATACACGCTAAATAAATCATACAACTAAGATAAAATATTATTAATTTGGCGTATGGCTTATACAGACAATATCAGTAATAAATATACACCGTATATACATATTTACAGAAGAAAGAAACTAACAAGTAGTTCCGTGAAGAACTAAATAACCTATTTTCATATATCCCACATATGTTAATTGCCTCTGTCAACATGCAAAATGTCAGTTTGTTTGCTGTAATTGATTCGTAGATATGGAGAACCATCTAAATATTTCGGATGGTCGCCATGTTGGATTTTATATATATAGGCTATAGAGGTATGTACTATTAGATGAATATTATTGCGGTGGTTTATTATTCAAACTTCAATCGCATGATAAGGTCACAAGAAATAAAAACTCAATATTAAAATTTCGCACAGCTGGCATTTTAAGGTTATGTAAACAATTGAACTAAATTAGATGTCAGTGCATTACAATGTCTATAGGCGGCTTTGGTGGCGTAGTTGATAGAATGCTGAACTGCTGTTCCCAAGATCGCGGGTTCAAACCCGGCCGAAGTCGTCGGAATTGTAAAGAGCGTTAAAATCCTTCAGTATGCCTTCCTTCGGAGGGGAAGTAAAGCCGGCGGTCCCATGTCATATATTTATGGCAGGTAAAAGATCCTTTCACAGACTAAACTTGTGTAAAGCTAAATTGTTAGGTTAGATTTCGTCAGAACGTTGGAACTACATGAAATTGAACGGAACTTGTAGCTCACCCTAATAAGGGTGTCCGCTTGAAGCAGCTACAGACTCAGGCGAGCCGAACATGTCCTCGACACTCCCAGCACTAAAAGCCATACGATAAATAAATAAATAAATATAATGTGTATAAACATTTGTGTACGGTGTTTCACTGAGCTCGGATGGTTAAATCGAGAGCAAAGTCTATTTAAATATTTCAACTTCACTTGGCCGCCATCTTCGTTTTTAGCCTACTTTCGATTTTTACAAAAAATGAAAGTAGCCTTAACAGATCTACACAGGGCCAAAAATTGTGTGTCTGTGTGTGTGTGTGTGTGTGTGTGTAAGTGTGTGTACTCTGAATGTCTGACCCCCCCCCTTATCAATTCGAACACGGTGAAACGGAATTGAACGAACATTGGTATACAGGTATCACTAGCAAAGGGCACCTCAGTGTCATGTTTTGTATCGCCGCCATCTTGACGGATACGTAATGGTGGCCACCCAAATGTTCAAAGCTTAAATCAAATTACGACTAACCTAATCATCCGATCTCTACCAAATTTTGCAACAACATATATTTATATGTGTGATTTAAGCTCTATTGTGAGGTTCTATAACCCATTATTCTTTGAAGGAAGGTAGAAGTTTCAACACGATCTACTGAATTCATAATCACAACTCATTAATATATTACACTTACGGACAGCGGTAAGTGATGGTACTAGAATCAGAACAAAACCTCACTTAGAATAAGTTATCTTACAGGAATCGAGAAGTTGCTCAACATCAAATGTGCATTTCTTTCATTAACGCTCTTCTTGCTGATTCAGTATATTGTTCGTCCATCTTGTTTTCTTACGACGCACATTGTTGCCTTTACGTTGCAAAGATACATTCATTCATTCTTTAGGAGGCTGTGAATAACTAATGCTGCCACTAGATGATAATGTCTGGCCCTTGCACAGAGTGGCCATTATTCTAATACCATGTCCCCACATGCACACCGCCACTATGGCACATGCAGTAGATAAAATGAAGATGTGAAGGAAAATTTATAGAATACACTAATATTAGTAATTTTTTTTTGTCGTGTGGCCTCCTCAGAGGCCGAGTGCAGGTCTTTCTATTCGACGCCCGTGGGCGACCTGCGCGTCGGGATGGAATGGATGAAGATGAATGAAACTGGGCAAGGATGTGGAAGGAATCGGCCGTGGCCTATCAGAAGGTACCGTCCCAGCATTTGCCTGGTGTTGAAAATGGGAAACCACGGAAAACCATTTCAAGGACGGCCGACGGTGGGGCTCGATACCCACGCGTCTACCGAGTCAGCAGAGAGCTTGGTCCCATGACCTAACGCTGCGCTTTAGCCAGCTGAGCCACTGCTGTCGGTAATATTAATAATAATAATATTAATATAGTACATCCAAGCGGGAAGCTGGGTCGGAGAGCCTATCAGTGTTGAAGGCCCCAAGGCTCCCAACCTTCGCAGTACACTGGCCAGTGTGAAATATCACCGACCCCAAACTAAAGGTTTTTCAACTGTCTGAACAAAGCATGGAGGAAAATTCAACTAAAGCTACTACCCCAGGTGGTAACCCATCCACCATCGCTTAGAGCGATGCATGAAGGTCTTCGGATTCTGGGCAGCCTGCACCAAGAAGCTTAGAAGTATCGGAGACTCCAGGAAAGCTCAAACACAAGCATCGGAATTTCTGTGCTACCTTTAATGTGAGTTCCCTTTTAAAGATAGGTAAATTGAAACATCTCCTTGATTCCCTTTCCCAGCATCAGATCTTTGTCACAGCTATTCCAGAAACAAGGTTTACAGATGAACATGCTTTCGAGTCTCAAAGTTACCGAATCTTTAAAGGTAAAGTTGGTAAACGTGTCATAAGAGGTATCCCTCACCTTGGCACTGGATTTATTGTTAGCAGAAAGATTCTGGATTCAGTTATAAATTTCACCTCCCCTAACAGCCGAGTCTCGACCCTTTCTTTCCGAAGTGCGAACAAGGTCTATACTATGGTTGACCAAGTGAGGTCGACAGGAAAGAAGACAGAGAGGAGACCGGCACAAGTAAGTGGAAACAATGCCGGACTCAGCTGGGGGATATGTTAGGTGAAATTGTTGATCGAGATGGCCTTGACTTATCACGTATTGCTAACACTACTGGTATAACCACTGGAAAAGGAAGGAAATATTGAAGAAATATACACAAGGACTAGAGCTCGGTAGGAAGGTAACTTAAATCTATTAAAACATTACTAGTTACAATATAAATACCATATACAATATCGAAGAAACCACATATATTACAAACGGCATCATCGATTGGGAACGGCGCCATTTTGTTACATTTTGCGGTGGAGAACTCCATAGAGTAGAAAGAGTGGAAGTGTCACTTAGCGACCTACGTCGTGTGAGGTTCCGAGTTTAGCCGCGAGGTTAAGACGTACTCGGAAGTGATTACCGTGAGAGGGTATTGTATTTTTGAACTAGTAAAAATGGCGAATGTCAGGAAAAACACTATTAAATGCGCTTTTGAAGAAAGAAACAACAGACCGACACCACTTGAAATACATAGGTGGATAGCAAACGACCTGAAGCTTAATAGAGATCAAGTACTAGCGATTCAACTAAACAACGGGGAAAATACAGTGTACATTAAATTAGTGTCCACGTTACTTTATGAAAACATATTATCTCGACATGAAGGTGTGAAATCCTTCCGGCTAACTAGCGGTAACACCACGAAGATAACTATCACTGCTGCAGACTCTTTGACAAAACGTGTACGTGTATTTAATCTACCTCCCGAAGTCAACAACGAAAGGCTCTCTCGCGTGCTTTCTACGTACGGAGTTGTCAAGGACATACGGAACGAGTGCTGGAATGATGCATATGAATTTTTTGCTGTAAGTAATGGCATACGTATCGTAACAATTGAACTTAAATACCCCATACCATCATATTTGACGGTCAATGATTATAAAGTTGTCTTGACATATGAAGGACAAGCTAAGTACTGCTTTTATTGTAAAGAAACCTCCCACTTACAAGTAGATTGTCCGAACAGAAGGAATCGCCCAGTACTTCATGTCAGACAGCAAACATACAGCACGGTGCTGGGTGAGTCTGATGGGAGTAGTACGCTAAGCAACACTACGGACATGGAAACTGCAGTACTTTCCCCAGAATATCCAACCATATCAGAGGCCCTTCATAACAGGCCCCATTCCACAAACACAGATAGTTTTGTAGAAGTATCTCACCCATCAAATAACGTAGTTGAAACATCCCTGATTACTTTACATAGTAATGAAGAGGGAACTATGACGTCACGATCGGACAGCACGGGAAAGGGACACACCAGCCATCCAACAAAGCAGTCTGTGCAGCAGCCAGATACTATTGACGGACCTGTCACTACTGACGTACCCAAAACCCAATTTACGTGGTCGGAAGACATGGATTTTCAGGATGTCATACAAGAAGAACGAGAACACACACAAGTAATAGGCTTCCCAACAGTCTCAGTTCATTCGAAGCACCCTCCAGCAAACAATACCGTTCGCTCCCAATTACTTCACGTGCAAAGCACTGACATAGTTCAGGAAACCATATCTACTACATCGGGGGCAGAGTTCACTTCCACCTCTGATGCAGCAATCAGAGTAAGTAAAAAGAAAGTCACGGACTTCAGTGGAAGTGCCCTACATCCACAAACAGGAGCAATACCCAAGGTCACAGATAAAGCCAACATTAAGGACACCCATAATCTTCCCATAAAAACTGTCAACAAAAACACTGCGAGGGAAGAAGATAAATTATATAACACACAAACACGAAGTGCATCACGTAGTCGCCGTAAATCACCGGAAGTGCACACCAGTAAAACATCACTCCAATGATCCCCTCAAATAATTGCTCATCGTCAGTCAAATGCACTCAAACATACTGATGCACGTCACCTTCATCCTATTGTTCTTTGCATATGAGTGTCTTGCGTTGTTTTGCGACTTTAAATATCAATGGCATCATAAGTTTAACGACACGTTTTCTACTTCAGGATTTTCTCAGGACTTATGATATTGACATTTTATTGCTTCAGGAAGTAAATGATCCAAACTTGGACTGGTTGAGTGGGTACGAATACATAGAAAATGTTGGCCCATCTCTCCGAGGCACAGCTGTCGTTTACAGATCAGGGTTAATTGTTTCGGAAGTGGAGTTACATCCGAGTGGCAGAATAATTGCTCTGCAATGTGATGACACATTAATTGTTAATGTCTACGCCCCTTCTGGATCACAAGGTCGTCTGGCAAGAGAACATTTATTTGAAGATGACATCAGATACTTTCTCCAGGGCCCGATCAATAATATCATATTAGCAGGCGATTTTAACTGTGTTTTAAACCCTCGAGATCAAACCGGCGTTTTCAACAACTGCCGCAGCCTCAAAAGTCTCGTAGACGGATTTAATCTCCATGATGTGTGGGAACTTAAACATGGAACCGACGTCCAATTTACTTTCTATCGTGCCGGATCAGCATCTAGAATAGACAGGGCATATATAGCACGAGGAATGCGAGATAGCCTGCATAGTTCCACAGTAGTGCCAGTATCTTTCAGTGACCATCACGCACTGTACTTTAAGTATTTAACAACGTCACGACCACCTATATATGGACATGGTTATTGGAAACTAAACGCATCCCTCCTACACGACCAAGATGTGCGAAACAAATTTGAAACCCTTTGGATGAAGCTGCGCAGTAAAAGGTCGCAATATCCATATCATATGACTTGGTGGATCGAGGTTGTAAAACCTGCTATTAAAAAGTTTTTCCTGCAAATTTCAAAACAGCGTGCCTGGGAGAGGAGAAGTACTTTAAACTTTTATTATGATGTATTATATGAACTTCAGCAAAAGCAAGCAAATGGCGACGATGTCCTTGGTGAAATGAAAGAAGTTAAGCATTCAATTTTAAATATTCAGGAAAATTATTTAAAGGGTGCATTTATTCGAGCAAAGATTCCCTCAGTCATAGAAGAAGAACGTTCATCACTGTTCCACATCTTAACAGAAAGGCGTAAAGGGCAGCGAAAGACCATTACTAAACTTCGGGACGAGCATGGCAGCACTCAGTCGAACATGGATGATATCCTTCAAATTGGTGCAAAGTATTTCACAACTTTTTTCGCCGACGTCCAACTAAATAGCGAGCAAAGCGATGGGACCTTACAACAAAACCTACCCAGACTGACCGCAGAGGATGGATCGATGCTGGTAAGTGATATTACCTCGGCGGAGATTTTCACAGCACTAAGCCAAACTCAACGTCACCGCTCTCCTGGACCTGATGGAATACCATATGAATTCTATCAATTAATGTGGAATATACTAGGAGAAGATCTTTTTCAAATTTACCAGGAGATTATGGGAAACCCACAAATCATAACTGAAGAATTCACTGCTGGAATTATCATTTTAATTCCGAAGATCAGAAGACCACTTGGAATGGAGGATTTCAGACCTATCACACTTCTCAATACAGATTACAAAATCTTTACAAAAATCATAGCATCCCGAATCAAACCGCAACTGCTACAAATTATAGGGCAGTGGCAATCCTGTGCGACTCCAGGAAACAATATCATCTCGAACTTGTTGGTGTTAAGCAATATTATTATTCTACATGAGAAAACTTCTTCTAATCTTCCCCCTACGACACTAGTCAGTCTTGATTTTCAAAAGGCCTTTGACAGAATAAAACATTCATATCTATGGTCTACTCTGCAAACCTTCGGGTTTCCTATCGGGTTGATTAAATGCATTACAGGACTGTACAGAACAGCACAATCTAGAGTAATCATTAATGGACATCTCACATCGAAAATACCCATCCGTAAATCGGTTCGTCAAGGATGCCCACTTTCTATGATCCTGTTCATCATAGCACTGGAACCCTTCCTCCGGAGGATAAACCAGAATGTAACAGGTCTGACGATCAATGAGAAAAAAGTGGCAGTAAGAGCATATGCCGATGATGTATGCATTGTTCTCACAGAGGAAAACGACGAAGACCGTATGCTGACTATCATAAACGAGTTTCAGCAAACATCTGGATCCCAAGTCAATCCATCAAAGTCTGGAATGATGTTGCTTGGGCAACATCCGTTACCCACACCTACTCGATCTTTCCCTATTGTGCAAAAGCTGAAGATTTTGGGAATTATTTTCCAGAACAAATTTAAAGATATGATAAGTGAAAACTGGGCGATGGTAATCAATAAAGTGAGGCATACCTTATTCCAGCAAAATACCAGGTCCCTAAATCTCATACAGAAAGTATGGCACATTAATGTGTTTGCTTTATCCAAGATATGGTATCTCGCACAATTCTTACCTGCAACGAAACAAATTAGCCAACGTTTAGAATTGTGTATCGGTCACTACCTCTGGAGAGGATCGCTGTACAGAGTCGCCCGCGACCAATTATACTTGCCAAATCTCCAAGGAGGCCTCAATCTAACCTGTGTCGATATGAAATGTAAAGCCCTCTTAGGGCGCACCATCCTCCGATCTATGTCAGGAACGCGGAGTCAAACAGAATTGACTTTTCTTCACCCACCAGCACTTGTGTATCGGTCACTACCTCTGGAGAGGATCGCTGTAAATGGGCGATATAGACACATACACCCAGCTTTTCGTGCCGTTATCAATTTAATAGACAGTTTACCTCAGGAAAGGAAAAATCAGGGGGAATTTAATTCAACGAAGAATCTATACACATATTTGCTGAAGGGGCAACAGAAGCCGCTATCAATAGAACATAAATTCACCCAAAGACATTGGAGAACGATTTGGTTGAACGCCTCAAATAAATACATCCCAACACAGTGGAGATCCACACTCTACTCTGTGATCAACGACATTGTGCCTACAGCGACTAAACGCATACGTCACAATATGGCTGAAGATGCTCAATGTAGACGATGTGGAGATGTCGACACATTAGTGCATCGAGTGACATCCTGCCAAGGGGCTCGAACAGTTTGGACTTGGACGACTGCTATACTGCGGAGAATACATCCGGGGATAGACCACCTACCAGCGGAGCGCATAATGGTTTGCGATTTTGAACTTACTGGGAAACCAAAACAAAACGCTGTAACCTGGTTTATAGCGGCAGCAGTGGACTGGAACATAACAGCGCACGAAAGAGGTGGGGGCACCTTAAGGGATTTTGTAAGTTCCATCAGAAGAATACGCTGGACAATGGTACAAAGCAAAAGTGTACAGAAGTTTGCAACGCATCTGTTTCAGTTTTGATTGTCGGATGTGACGGCCAAATTTTGAAACAGTACTGAGGGGATGTTTCGTTACAAACACTGAAAACTGCCTCTCAAAAACCAACACAACTCGGAAAGATTTGACCCAGTTCTATAAAGATGTTAGATGCAAAGATATACAAAACAATACCAAATGATTTATTTCGTGCATGATGCAAGCTTTTAACGTGATGGACGACGACGGAAATGTAAACATAGAACAGCTGAAGAAGAAAGCTCGTTTCGATCTACAGTGACGTCATCAGGGCGGACTTCATAAATGAGCTCAATGATATGGCTAAGAAGAGCAACGAAGGGTCTGGTCCTTGTGAGAGAGCATTCCTATTTATAATTTCAGGTTATAAGACACAAATGGGGAATATGGATACGCAAGAAATGATTACAACGGTTCAGAACATGAGTGGAAAACTTCTGGTGAACTCTTTATGTGAACTTTTCATGAAAAGTGACCAATATTTTATTTCATTCAGAGATATAAAACTAATGATACATACTGTAGGTCAATTGTTTACCAATAAATATGAATTCTGAAAAAAAAAAAAAAAAAAAAAAAAAAAAAAAAAAACGTACATGCCCCGATTAATCAGGCAAAAAAAGACCCAGAAGGAACGGATACATTTTCGGAAGAGCTAGAGGATACACTCTAAAATACCCGACAAGCACACCTTTATTTTGCTTGGGCACTTCAATGCCCAACTTGGCAAAGAAAGTAAATTCCAAAACATAGTCGGAGGTTACCCAGCTCATTGCAGAACCAACCGCAATGGTGAGAGAATAGTGGAGCTCTGTAAAGCATTCAACATTGTTATGAAATCAACTGCTTTCAAGTATCTGCCAAGAAAGCAGAAAACATGGGCTTCCTCAAATTCCAACCTTGGGGGATCTAGATCGATCATGTCGCTATTTCACGTAAATGTCACCGAGGGATCCAGAATGTGAGGACTCTTAGAAGAGCCAATCTCGATTCCGATCATTACCTCTTTAAAATCAAAATTAAACTCATTCCAGCGAAAAAAGCTGAATAGGTTTGGCACGGAGAAGTTACAATGCAATAACGAATTCACTGAGAAACTTGAAACATTGGATGCACAGAACTGAGCACAACTTCAAGTTGTGATGGTAAGAACAGCTAAGGAGACAGTCCTATTAACGAAACCCAGGAAACATGCCTGGTGGACCAGGGAATATGATGCGGCAATAAGTCTAGGACAGAAATGGAACTCGCGGAAGAACGAAGATAATTGGGAGAGCTTCTTATGTACGAGAAAACAGACTGCAAAATCTATTAGAGGGATAAAACGAGCTTTTGACAAAAGTCAACTGGCACAAATTGATCAATACTTCAAAAAGAATAACACCCTAGATCTCTATAGAACCTTTGAACGGAATATCAGTAAACACGACCCACCTAGACTATACTTCAGGGATCCCAATGGAAAAGCTGCCTATAATGACAAGGAAAATTGACAAATACTAGCAAATTACTTTGAGTCTCTCCATAACTGCGAGGCTCCAGACTCAACGTTTCAGTTCGAAGACAATTTGGACATTCACCTGGATTCCACCCCATCCAGAGAAGAAGAAGTTAAACAGATCATCCAGTCACTCAAACACAACAAAGCACCATGTGACGACTCTATAATTGCTGAGTTATGGCAGCATGCTGGCGACAAAGCTGCCGATAAGTTAACTGAGATAATTCCTGAGATTTGGTAAACGGAGGAACTTCCAAGGGACTGGACCTCAGCTCTACTTCACCCTGTTCATAAGAAAGGTGACAGAATGGATGTGAACAACTACCGTGGAATCTCCCTCCTCACAATAACCTACAAGATCCTCTCAAAAGCCCTTCAAACCAGGGCAGAACAACAACTAGATCCGCAATTGGGGGAATATCAGGCAAGGTTCCGGAAAGGACGATCATGTGCCGAACAGATCATGAATCTTAAAAATATCATGTCATATCTGAAGCTTAGATCCAAAGATTTAGTGGTGACCTTCGTTGATTTTAAGAAGACTTATGACTCCATTGATCGATTCCCCCTATTTCAAATCCTGAAGGAACTGGAAATGGGCAAGAAAACAAGAAATATCATCGAGAAGACCTTGAACAACACCACCACCTCGAAAAGTGAAATTTAGGGGAGAAATTTCAGACGCGTTTGAAATCAGAACCGGTGTAAACCAGGGAGATGGATTATCGCCTCTGCTTTTCAATTGTGCGCTCGAGAAAGCCATCCAAGAGTAGTGCAATGAAATTAACAAAAACGGGATTGTAAATGGAGTCAGATTGGGTTACAGAAATCTGAACATGACTGTTGATTGCCTAGACTTTGCAGACTACCTCGCGATTTTTTTAGATTCCCTTGACGCAGCAGCAGTGCAGATCAACCAACTTGAGACTCAAGCAGCAAAAGCAGGCCTTAAGATCTCCTTTGAGAAAACAGTGTGTATCACTAACATTAAACAAGCACCCAAATAGCTAGACGTGGGTGAGGGGCAGATTAAATGAACTAAATCGTTCAAATATCTAGGTGACTGGATAGAGTCCAACACCACCGAGAAGGTAGTTTTTGAATCACGCATCAGAAAAATAGAAATGGCATATCGTCTAACAAAGGGTGTTTACAACAAGGAATCAATATCCCTAAATGCCAAACTAAGACACTATCAGACTGTCATCCGCCCGGAGGCATTATATGCTGCGGAATGCCTTGCAATTCATAGGAACGGACTTATGGAGAAACTGGAAGTGAAAGAAAGAAAGAAAGAAAGATAGAAAGAAATATCCTAAGAAAAAACTTGGGGTCAGTAAAGGAAAATGGTGAATACAGGAGACGGCACAACCACGAGCACTACGCACGTGTGGAAAAAATAACTGATGTGGTGAGGAAAAGAAGAATTTTATTTTATGGCCACATGACACGATGAGCTCTGTGAGATTGACGAACAGGATCTTTTATTACTTTCTAAAGAAGAAAACTATGAGGGCATGGTTCACTGAGGTAGGCAGAGATTTACAAGTAATTGGGATTTCATGTGACGGTGTGGAGATGAAACTAACAGCTCACAGCATGAAGTGGATGAAAGAAAAAAAGCAACAACATCAAGAATACATGCGGCAGTACTGGGCGAACATTAAATCTCGACGCAGAAACCAGTTGAAATGACGTGGTCCTTAGTTCGTCGAAACCCAACTAGAAGAAGAAGACGAAGAATAAAAATAGTGACACTACGTCTACTGCAGACGGACCAATGTAATTGGTCACGTTGTCAAAACGATAACATATTGATTCGAAATTTATATGAAGAGAAATAAACAATGACAATATTCTAAATTAAACTGCCATAGGTTACACAATATGTGGTAAAACTTAGAGAGCATTTGGTTGTAAAATAACTGATACCAGTGTTCCTGAATAAGCAAATGTTACCGTACTCTTTGAAATAAACTTCCGTTTGTTACAATTTGAAATAATTTTCTAGATTCTCTAACGAGAAAATATCATCATACGGTTTTCATCCAGTTCAAAATAAGTTACTTATTGCACGTTACATGATCATAGCCATAGTATTACCACAAATGCTTTGTAAAATGATGCCTGATGATGTACAGTACACAATTCACATGCTCAAGAGTGCATAGTATCCTTAAGTGATTACCCACTTCTTCAAAGAGGATATAAAAAGTAGGTTGGCTCAGGCAAGGAAAGCATTTCTACAGAAAAGGTATCTGTTGACTTCGAATATAGATTTAGGTATTAGGACGACATTTTTGAAAACCTTTGTCTGGAGCGTCGCACTCTATGGAAGTGAAACTTGGACTGTAGGTGCAGCAGAAAAGAGGAGAATTGAAGCGTTTGAAATGTGGTGTTACAGGAGAATGATGAAGATCAGATGGGTAGTTAAGGTTACAAACGAAGAGGTATTAAGACGAGTGGGAGAGGAGAGATTTTTCTGGCGAATGCTAATGAAGAGAAGAGATAGGTCGGTAGGACACATACTAAGACACCCAGGAATAGCAAGCTTAGTTATGGAAGGAAGGGTCGAGGACAAGAAGGAAGGAAGGAAGGAAGCTTGTAGTTTAACGTGACCGTTAATCTTGAGATCATGAGCCACGGGACATCCTTTTTACGTGGAATCCGAACCACAGGACATGGCATTTCACTTCGAAAATCTCACACGCATTGACCGGGAAACGAACCCAGACGGCCTTGGTGAGATGCATACAGCTAGACCGCTGAGCCACCACGCCCCGCCGAGGACAAGAACTGTAGGGGTAGACCAAGGTTAGAATATGTTAAACAGATTGCCTCGGATGTATGGTGTGGTAGCTATGTAGAGATGAAACGATTAGCTCAGGACAGGGAGGATTTTGGAGAGCTGCATCAAACCAGTCAAAAAACTGAAGACTCAAACAACAACAGTATTTTAAGTAGCTTTACGTACACGTCGTTGAACTCAACACTCACGAGACTGGCGATAGCGTATTCTTCTTGCTACTCAAAGATGACGCATGCGCACTACTATGAGACATACGGCCTGTGCAACCAATTTGTTATTACATTTGAGGGGCTTAGACATCGTGGTCATTTACCCCCATGTACTTGCGTACGGTATATATGGAATTTGGTCTGATAACCTGCATTATTGGGATAGCTGTGTTAGTGTATGCATTTGTAACTTAGGTAAGGATTGGGAAGGAGTTGGCCATGGTCTTACGTTAGATAACATCCCGTAATTTGGTGGGAAACCATAGGAAACCACTTCCAGGATGGCTGAGGTGGGATTTGAACCCAACTCTTCTGCGTTTTGCCTCACGAGGCTGAGCGTACCCCGTACCAGCCCTCAGACCAAAAATAAATTTCTTGTCAGAGCTGGGAATAAAACCCAGGATATTTGGGACCGGAGTCTCAATACGTACCTCGATATCACAGAAGGCGGCTTTAGAGTTTCAAGTGACTATAATAACATGGACGATGACATATGCGTGTTTTTCATAATATGTTATACATAATATGTTCATTTTTGACTTTCACCCAATTATTCAGTTTGGCTGATGAGATGAACATTACTTTCAACAGTCAAAACATGCCCATTCAACTGACTAAGCTGAAATCGTAAGAATTTATAATTATAATTTAATTATATTTTGAAGCAAACAGATGAAATAAACCGTCACGTTAGGATTTTATTTTGCAGAAGAGTGCAACAAATGGATCGATAGCCACAAGAATCATTTAGGTCTATCGGCTAGAACGTCAGTATATTAGTTACAAGTGATTCAAAGGCTTAGCTTTTTAAATGCATAGATATTGATTTCCTTTTCAGGTTGTCGTGCGGCTGCAAAATCCTCTAGGTGATAATGCCGTTCACTTCCATATTTTTCCTTAACTCTAGTCCCGCTGCTGAGTCCTTTATGGATAAACAGTACAATCTAGCATAATATTTCACTTCAGGTCATTCTCCTCTATACGAGAATTTGAATATGACCCATCCATATGTGACTGGGGGTATTACCGGTCTTAAAATAAAGTATGGAAGAGAACAACATTGCCACATAGGATCAGCAACGATTAATGGGTCTGATTTCAACAAGGCAGCATAAGATGTCTCATTCATTGAAGAGTTTCTTACGAAAATGTTGTTATAATTTATCTAACATTTGGTGTGTTATGTACGATGTTTTATATTCACTGGAATTCCTAGTTTCTCTCCCGGGGGTAATATTTCCCGAGCACTAGTACCACACTACTGATCTTGAATAACGTCACATCCTTCGCCTCTATCAAACATTTCTTCTTTGACCACTACTCGGTCAATTGGCATTTCACTGGTAAATGGAATTCATTTTCCTGATTGTGATCTTTTAAATTCACCAACATCAACGCACATGTATGGTCTTTACTACCGACAGTGTATAATGTAGCATATTCGTACATTTTACTCACTTTATGCGTCAATTTATTTAAAACATTCCGTATGTTTAAAAATATACTGTTGACCGTTTTCACCTTCCTTCCAAGCAACTACAGAGACGCAAAACCCGCCAACTGCAGTCTCATGAACACGAAACTATTGTGAGGTCGGATTACTTATAAGATTCAACACTTATGCAGCACTCTAAGAAGCAAATCATGCATTGCCTAGCTATTGGAAGCTTTACGGAGGAGTAAAGATGAGTCCCTGTAAAATTTTGGTCTTGAAATTCGAGTTCAAGCTGAAACCCTTCCCATGTAGGTATAAACGACTCATTGTGATAGGTGTCTCGAGATCCATAATTAAGCAAAAACAGCAACAACATGAAGGAGGTCCGCGCGTCCTTCTTTATCCACCTACGGTGCGTTGAAGGGTAGAATGTAAAAAATAGCCATCGAATGAGAAACACCGCTAATTCCTCTATTTTGCAGTTCAAACGATTCTTCAATCTTCTCCCCTGATCCAAAACATTACATTGTTAGTATACCTCCTCCCTCCAACACTGAATCAATAAAATCACGTGTGAGTAATTAGGAAATTAAAAGTCAAGAGACAATCCAACCCAATTCTTAGCTCAGACATTGAACACTCAAGATAAAAAAGAACAATTCTGCATTTACTTAGTTGCATTGAAACTTTTCTAGAAGTCCTCGGAAGTACGGAATGAGAATGTACAAAGTTCTCTTTATTTTATATGGCACCTTAGAAAGATAAAATATTAAATTTAATTATATATTTTCATCATTCTCACAATCATTTGCTAATCTCCAATTAGAGCTCATAGAAGTATTTGAATTGTTATTATGTGTGTTAGCATCTTTTATCAAACGCTAATTTCATTTATGAACACCAAACTAAAACAGAAGTAATATTCTTGTACTTGTACTGATTCACAACTCTCACATTTATACCCTTTACTTAACGCTAATTTCATTTATGAGCACCAAACTAAACAGAAGTAATATTATTGTAGTTGTACTGAATCCCAGCTCTCACATTTCTACCCTTTACTATTCCAGTTGGGGGTTGAGTGAAGAGGATCTCTACGTAGCGAATGGCTTTTATGACCAGATGCCTTTATTGACGCCCGGCTCACCAAAGTAGTTAATGAAAGATGAAACGAATTTAAATTAAATTAAAAGTAAGTGTAAGGAAATTGCACCATCCCGGGGATTAATAACCGCAAAGTATATGTTGTATATTTTGTAATTAATTGGTCGGAGCAAACCCCGCGTTTTCTTGGTGCAAGATGCGGGCTACAGTATAGTTCTTTGACTTTCCTCGTTAACGAGCGGTGACTCAAACGTTAGGCAGTAGCAAGCGCCGTCATTAACCATTGTTTACTGCTGACCAATAGCTGATGGTTCTTGACCATGAATAGCAAGCATGCTTCTTCTATCTCTCCACGTGAACTCCAGAGTACGATCCTGGCAACCAGCTCACGTGTCAAGCAGGTGTCAGGTGACCAGTGTTGCACATCTGCACGTAATTCTGCCTAGTCACGCTTGTTGCTCTCAGTGGCTACGGTGGAGAGTCGACAACACTGTGCCTCGAGCTGGGAAAGTCTTGGTTTCCCGCAGACATGGAATGTAAACATATCCGTCCAGCTAGGTTTTAGTTCATTAACGAGGAAATCGAGAGAACTATAGGCTACCGTATGCGTGTTTCTGTTTATTCTATTTGTTTCCAGTGTTTGGTTTATTTGTACATGAAGACGCCACAATCACCTAGTCCCCGAGCCAGAGGAATTATTACTTATTTATTTATTTATTTATTGAATATCCATTACAGTAAAAGGATCCCTATTGCACATAGTACATTAGGGTTGTAGTTTGTTACAAAATGAAAATTAATTACATCATAAATTATAAGATACATTTTTGAAAAATAAGATGAATAATAGCTAAAAACTGCTTATAACAATTTGTTTTCGTGAATATTGAAAATTTCAAGTGGCAGAAATTTGAGTGACAGTTCTAGTTGTATCTGGCCTTACCAAACACGGTGCAATCAATCAACAGGTGATCTTTTGTCTGAGGAGAATCACAAAAACAGGAATAACTGAGCCAATTCTTGACTCTATGGATCTAGAGCTATTACAACGTTGGAAACGCTAGTAAGTTTATTTTATGTTGAAAAGATATGTTGAATACTGATGAGTGGTAATGTATGAGGAAAATGCTAGCTTGTGTCCTCTATGGAGTAGATGTCTAGGAGAATTTATGTTATATTTTCGCCTCTCCGAAAACAGAGTTCACTCGATGTTTCCGTAAAACTTGGATCCCTTGGAATGATTATATTGCTGGACTGCGTGGGAGTTCTCTGGTGTACTTTGTTGAAGATTGACAACAACGATGAAGGAGTAATAAGTTGACGATCAGCTGTGATGTTGATGAGGAGAAAGTACCAAGAAATGGTAACGAAAGATATTGTAAGAAGATTCATTCAGTTGTTGATATACATTTGTAGTTTACAGTTAAAGGTTATGACTGTAACTATGTGGTTGTGGGGAGATGACGATCAGCTGTTACGATGTTTTGAAAGAGGTACGAAGGAAGGTAACGAAATGTTGTAAAAAGATTTGTAGAGTCGTTGGTATATGTTTGTTGTGTGTTAATTATGTAACATTGGACTGTGATGATTTTAACCTATGAGAAAACAAGATATTATCGTCAAGTTCACTGCAAATTTATTTTGGAGAACCAAGTTGACGAACAATGAAGAATAGGCTAACGTATTCTGTTGGTGTGACGGGTCGAACTAAGTAAAGGAAACATTCTGGAGGTGAATGGATCACATTGGTTGATACATATTAAGCAAAACGTCTGATTTCATCTTAAGTTACGACTGTGATTGATTGTGAGATAAATTGTATTACTGTCGGACTTATAATACTATCAAGTTGGATGAAAAGACTGTTGTTGATGTGTTGAAGGTATCTATGGACCAGAGATATGGAGATGGTTGCGAAGTGAAAATATGATGCTGAATGTCATTTATGGAACTTCGGTGTTTAACTGCCATTGAAGAGATCACTGTATTGAAGACTACTATACATTTTTAATGATGGATATTTTGAAGTGGGATGATAAGTTTTTTGGGAGTTGTATGGAGGGCTTGTTTAAAACTAAGTACCCTAATTAATGTTTCTACATCTCTTATGTCATGTCATGTTATGTGTGTCAATGTTCAAATGTTGTTGAATACATCATCTGTCTACCAGTCGTATCAGTGTATAATTTCCTAGTTATGGTATTCATTAGCAACTTCAAATTGGTAGCCAGGGTAAATGATTGGAAACGGTCCAGCACCATCCATCAAGAGAGTTTACCTCCCTGAAGGGGGTAACGTGTCAATAACCATCTACAATATTAATTTTAAAACGTTCGAAATTGGATTTAAAACGCCCGTGACTAGTTAAGAATTGAGTACGTTCAAAATTCGGCCAGGTGAATTAACCACAGGAGATTAAATTCCCCATGACCCGGCTGGGAATCGATCCCGTGACCCTTTGGGCGAAAGCCTAGCACGCTAACGTAGGCTAATAGCCAGGAAGCCGGACGGTTTGGCAATATTCTATTTGTCCCATTATTCACCCATACAGTGGTTTACAAAGCTGGAATATTACTGTAATAGTCGTGATCTAAAATGGGTTGGTTGGTGGCTTATAGACAGCGGAGGAGATAACACCTAATACTACAACATTTCCACACTTTATTATTATTTAGCGTATGGCACATGAACATTAAATTATCACATACATGAAATTTTATAATAGTTCAAGCTATTGAAACATAACTTCCTACATATATCTACAGTGAGATTCTTTTGCTGGAGTGGGGTCGGCGACCGGCTACCGGCCGCGCGCGCCTTCCGCCAGCCAACCGAGCTCGCACCGCGGATTGCGCGCTGCTGGAAACCGTAACAAAGTGCATTAATTAATGGTAAATTCATCAGCAAATCATGATGAAAGGACTTACCTATCCACAGGAGAAGCTGAGAGTGATCCCCTTCAGCTGACAGAAAGGCGGGTTGTACCGTGTAAATAAATTAGCGTCTACACGTTGTAATTCCCTACTGTTGTGAGGGATATCTGTGGCCGTATATTGTTCTCCAACTCCACTAGGGTACGGGTAATTGATCTGTACACATTGTATTTTAAATTAACCCACAATTGTACATCAAACGGGCTTAGGTCCGTGCTTCGATTAATTACAGTAGACTCGCAGCGGGGTGCAGGAGTAGCTACATAATGTAACGATGTAACTTCCAAAGTTACTGTCTGGCAGCTGAAGGAGAACATTTTTGATATCTTCTGTGGAAAGATACTGGTGACGTGAGGTATTCCAGATTCCCAAGAAATATAAAAAAACATCTGTGCTTCTTTAATTAAATATTTCAACTGTTGTTTATGTTACCTTCTTATCTGTGCGCTGACACTACACACCCTAGTTGATCAATGTTTAGTGACATAATGACTTTAATGACCATGGTTAGCTCGCCTCCGCCTCGCGGAACCGTGCTGCCCCAGCTCGGTTGGCAGGCGGAAGGCGCGCGCGCCCGGCAGTCGGCCACCGGTCCCGCTCCAGCAAAAGAATCTCACTGTATATACAAATATTCAAATTCTTTATGTAACATACAGTATCTCTTGTAACAGTTAAAAAAGTCCTTCAAGTCCCCACACTGTGCATGGTTTTGTCACTCGGTCACTAAGTGATGAATTGTCTGTTTCTCAGCACCGCAGTCACATGTTGATGACGGGACTACTAATTCCCTCTTGTGGAGAGCGTCTGCACATCTTCCATGGCCAGTGCGGATACGATTGAGGGCTGTCCACACAGAGCGAGATTGATCAAATCCTGGTGGCTTTTCCAGGATACAGGGCATGCTATGACATCGTTCAGGGCAGTGTTGTTGCCAATTTTGGCTCCATGAGAGACGAATGCCGAACTTCTCTTCTGAAAAAATTCTGGCTGTGGAATTATCTTCTGATATTCTCGTATGAGAGCACTCTTCCTTCTAGCATCATGCGGTGGAATATGGCTTAGAATGGGTAGCCAGTGAGTGGGAGTAGATCGTATGGTTCCACTAATAATGCGCATGGTCTCATTCAACTGCGTGTCTACTTTCTGTGTGTGAGCACTCTTTATCCACACTGGTGCACAGTATTCCGCAACTGAATAAACCAACCCAAGAGTTAAGGTTCGTAGTGTGTCTGCTGAAGATCCCCAGCCAGTACCACACAGTTTATGCAGGAGGTTGTTCCTACTCCTCAACTCAGCAACTAGCTTCGTGAGATGTTCCATGTAGGAAAGTGTCCTATCCAAAATGACCCCTAGATATTTATGATGAAGTCTGTTTCCCGCAAAGTACACATTGAGAACTCTGTTTGAACATTTACTCGATAGATGGAATCAGGACACTTCTGTTTCAATTGGGGTGGGTTGTAGTCTCCACTGGTGAAAGAACTTGCCTAACGTAATCCAAATCTGAAGTTAGGACTTGCTCAGTTACTTCAAATGTACTGTTATGAGCAGCGATGGCCCAATCATCTGCATAACCAAACTTTTTAGATTTTGTTTCTGGCATGTCAGCTAAGTACAGATTGAAAAGCAGAGGAGAAAGGATAGAACCTTGTGGTAAACCATTGTTTGGTGTTTTCGTAGAGCTGACATCCATTCCGATTACTAGAGTAAAATGTCTTTCTTTAAGCACGTTGTCAATTAGTCGTGTTGTTTTTAGCCTATTTTCAATTTTGAAAAAATAGGCTTATGAGATCACCTTTTGTCCGTGTGTGTGTGCGTGTGTGTGTGTGTGTGTGTGTGTCCCCTAATAAAATCTAAACGGATGGAGCGATTTCAATGAAACTCGGTAAGTTCATAGCACTATTCCCGGCGACCTCGACCGTGCCCTTCAAATTTTGTTACGTCTCACCAATCCAACATGGCGGCTGTGCGAAATATTTCACTAGCATTCAATATCTCCGAAACTATTACCGATATCGCCCTGAAATAGTGTACGGTGATAAAGGGCACTACTAGAAGTTCACCTATGAGACTTTCAAAAACCTGGTGACTACAAAACCAACATGGCGGTCAAGCGAAGTTGAGAATTTTAAATAGACATTTCTCGCGATTTAACTATCCAAACGTAATGAAACTTGGTACAGAAAATGTTTATACACATTGTAATGCACTGGAGTCTAATTTACTTCAATTGTTTACATAACCTCAAAATGGCGGCTGTGCGAAATATTTCACTGACATTCTATATCTCCGAAACTATTACAGATATCATCATGCAATTTTGTACGCTGATAAAGGGTACTGATACAAGTTTACCTATGTATATTTCATAAACCTGTAAAGTACAAAACGAACATGGCGATCAAGCGAATTTGAAATATTTTAATAGACTTTTCTCGTGATTTAACTCTCTGAGCACCGTGAATTGTTGTACAGTAAATGATTTTGCAGTTTGAAATGCACTGCCATCTAACTTAATTCAATTGTTTACATAACCTCAAGATGGCGGCTGTGCGAAATTTTAAAATTAAGTTTTTATTCTTGTGTCGTAATCATGCGATCGAAGTGAAAGTTTGAATAATGAAGCTAGGCAATAATTGTCCTTGAATGGTACATAACTCTATGGCCTATACATATAACAATCCTAAATGGCGAGCTTCCGAAATATTTAGACGGTTCTCAATATCAATGAATCTTTTACAGCAACCAAACTGAATTTTTTATGTTCATAGAGACTATGAACATATGTTCACCTATAGGACTTTCAGTAACCTAGTGAGCACAAATCCAACATGGCCGCGACGCAAAGTATAAATATTTAAATGGACGCTTCTCGCGAATTAACTATCCGAGTGCCGTGAAACGATGCACGTTAAATGCTTATACAAATGTTGATCCACTGGCATCTAATTTATTTCAATTGTTTTCATAATCACAAGATGGCTGGTGTGCGTACTTTTAAAATCTCGTTTTTGCTTCTTGTGTTCTAATCATGCGATTGAAGTTTGAATACCACACGTACACAATAATCTTAATGTAATAGTACAAAAATAAAAATCCATCCTGGCGACCATATGAAATATTTAGACGGTTCTCAATATCTACGAATCTGTTACAGCAATTAAACTGAAATTTTGTATGTTGATAGAGACAATTAACATGAGCAGGATATATGAAAATAGGCTGTATAGTTCTTCACGGAACTACTTGTTTGACATGGGATCACCTGTAGTAATTTATACAGCAGTCCATGCCTCCAGACTGTATCGTATGCGGCACATCAGTCTATAAAACTGATGTTTTGTGCTTCATTTTATATCCTGCCTCTATGAAGGTGGTTAGAGATAGGAACTGATCAGCACAGCTGCGGTTTGGGCGAAAGCCAGCTTGTTCAAGGGGTAGATTCTCAAAAACCTTTTAGCAAATTCTGTTGTACAGCAGCCTTTCTAGAAACTTATAGATGACACTCAGCAATGCAATAGGACGATAATTCTTTTGATGGTCTTGTGATTTACCCGGTTCGAGTATTGCAATCATTTTCGCCTGCTTCAATTTGCTATTATATCCGAGAAGAATTCTGCTAGCCAACGTTTCGCGTACTTCCCAGAGTGAAGGAGAAATTCTGGATGTATACCATCACTTCCTGGAGCTTTGCCGGGTTTTACATTTTTCAGAGCGACTATGATTTAAGAGGCGGAGAAAGAGTTCGAGTACTCTAATTGTTCAGCGCTGTTCGTTCTGAGCATACTAAGTTTACGATTATTATTCATAATTGTAAAAGGTGCTCTGGTTAATTTCAGTAGTGTAGAAAATTTTACAGAATGTTTTCATCTCCTTTAGTGTTACCGAAAAACTTTAGGAAAAAGCACACTAATAATGACTTCTGACCGCGGTGAAATTTGAACTTCGAATTCATAAGGACTTAGTGGAGCACCCCATCGTAGTCATGGTACATCAATTAACATGCACGGCTACGCCGTGGGGGTATTATTAAGTGAGACTGAACAGATATCCTGTTACTCATAACATCAACAATGGAAGTTTCATGTGACAGAACTCCAATATGTCACCTGAAAAGATAGATAAGAGTATAATAATGTTATTGGTTTTACGTCCCTTTAAAGAACTGCTGCTTTTAGAGACGCCGAAAGATAAAAGTCTACAAAACTCAACATTTGGACGTCAACTTCGAAAGGACCTATTACGAGAGTAGGCCCTAATATATTACTTTTAGCCCACTTTTCACATTTTGTAAAAATGAGGAAAAAGTAGACTTATGAGATTGATCCGGGCAAATGTGTGTATGTCTGTCTGTCTGTGTGTCTCCCCCTATCAACTCCTAAACGGCTTCAGCTATCGAAAACAAATTTGGTGTGAGTAAAGAGGTATGCCTGAATATCGTAATATTTGAAAATGACGTCAATGCTACCAGCTGCTGAAAAATGACAATTGAAAATTGAGGTCTGTGTTTGATATCTTGGAAGATATGCATGGGAATTGTTACAAAATTGACACACATATAGATACATGCAAAAGTAGGTTAATTACCAGTAACTGATATACGACAGAGCAGCCAACATGATTCTACGCGTGCTGATAGGTTTAATGTTGAGTCCCACGTAACTTTCTTACTAATAAATCAAGTTCATTCAAAATTGGCACATATATAGATCATACTATTTCAATTTATGTTTGAGCATCCAATGTATGGCAGTGTCGCCAACCTGATTTTACGTATGCCGATAAATTCAATATTTAAATACATGGAACGTGCATACTATCTATTGGATCTCAACCAAATTTTGCATATGCATTGTGGAACTTAAGAGATGGAACTGAGAATACATTTAGAGTCGTCAGGTCCGCAAACTGTTGATATAAGGTCTCTATAATTTGAAGAAAGGTAGCCTCTTTAGTTCGTCACGGAACCGCTTGTTTTCCCCTGAGATTCAGCATTGACGTCAAAGTAAAATACTTGTTCCAAATTTTGTGTCTACTCAATTCTGATGTGGACATGGCAAATTCATGTCATACTTCGAGCGATTTCATATCACTATGCTAAATGACTATACATGTTTTGTGGATCCTCTAAAATTGTACATCACCTACTTTTCGACTGTCCTATATTAGAAATGAGAAAGATATATTATAAAATGTCACATGGGTTACTGCAATAATGACCTGACAAAACAATATGCTCAGTAAAGAACATACAGCCTACTTTCTCCTAAATGCATGGGTATTGTTATAACTCTTTGTACTTTTCAAGGAGTGAAATTGAATGTTGGTTGTACGAAGGATTGTTGAAATACAACGTGCTATACGGATATTAAACATGAATATGAGGTGCCCTTTGCTAGTGCTACCTCTATAAAAAAAATCAATTCGGTTTCACCGTGTTTGAATTGATATTAGGAATCGATTTGCACACATACATGGCCGCTATCTGCAAACTATTGGGATGATGACCTTGTAGTTCAGTCAAAAGATGCTTTCCACAAAAAGGTATGTTGTTACAAAATTTGGTAGAGATCAAATGATTAGGTTGGTCGTAATTTGAATTAAGCTTTTAACATTCGGGTGTCCGCCATTCCGTATCCGTCAAGATGGTGGCGATATAAAACATGACACTGAGGTGCCTTTTGCTAGTGCTACCTCTGTACCATATTTCGTTCAATTCGGCTTTACCGTGTTTAAATTGATAGGGGAATCGATTTGCACACATACATTTCCGCCATATGCAAACTATTCGACTGATGACCTTGTAGCGTGGTCAAAGAACGCTTGTCACATAAAGGTATGTTGTTACAAAATTTAGTAGAGATCAGATTATTAGTCTGGTCGTAATTTGATTTAAGCTTTAAACATTTGGGTGGCAACCATTACGTTTTCGTCATGATGGCGGCGATATAAAACATGACACTGGATTGCCCTTTGCTAGTGCTACATCTTTACCAAATTTGTTTCAATTCGGTTTCACCGTGTTTGAAAATATAGGGGGAATCGATTTTCACACATACATGGCCGCCATCTGCAAACTATTGGGCTGATGACCTTTTAGTTTAGTAAAAAGACGCTTGCCATACGAATATATGTTGTTGAAACATTTGGTAGAGATCGGATGATTAGCTGTGTCGTATTTTGATTTAAGCTTTTAACATTTGGGTGGCCGCCATCACGTTTCCGTCAAGATGGCGGCATATTTAGCATGACACTGAGGTGCCCTTTGCAGTGCTACCCCTGTACCACATTTTGTTCAATTCGGTTTCAGGGTGTGTGAATAGATAAGGGGAATCCATTTGCACACATAAATGGCCGCCATCCACAAAGTTTTGGGCTGATGACCTTGTAGTTTGGTCAAAATATTTTTTCATACATAATAGTATAATGTTGCAAAATTTGATAGAGATCAGATAATTAAGTTGGTCGTAATTTGATTTAAGCTTTTAACATTGGGGTGGCCGCTATTACATTTCCGTCAAGGTGCTCTTTGCTAGTTCTACCTCTGTACCAAATTTCGTTCAATTCGGTTTCACCGTGTTCGAATTGATAGGGGGAACAGACATTCAGAGTACACACACTCACACACTCACACACACACAGACAGACACACAATTTTTGGCCCTGTGTAGATCTCATAAGTCTATTTTTTATTTTTTTGCAAAAATCGAAAGTAAGCTAAAAATTATGTTGTCATTCTCATTTTCTTACATTCATCCATCATATACTCCGTAAGTTATTATAATGTAATACGAGTAGTAAATATTATGTAATTTTTGAACCATAACCTTAATATTCTGAGCAAAATAAGGTTCCTTCTATGTATTGGAAACTCAGTAATAATAATACTCATAACATTGGAGATACGCAAAGCGGTGCAGAAGTGAGGGAACATCCTTTAGCACTCTCACCTTTCAACATGACTGCGCTTCTATTCTAAACACATCGAGGGGCAGGAAGCCATGTTGGTTTTACCCTGCAATGAGGAGACACGGTATTGTACTCATCGATCTGATGATAATGAAGCGCTAAGGAAGATAAATGATGGATCGGTGGCACATTGCACGCCTGGGACAGAGCGGCTCGAAACCCTACTTAAAATACTTGTGTGACCCTTCAGCGATATGAGTATGAGATGCAGGCATTACAGATCTGTGAGGAAATCATTGCTTGATTCCAGTAATTTCAAGATGAGATTCATAGTCCTTTCGTCATCAAATATTCGATTTTTGCCTAATTGTTGAACAGATGTGCTGTGTGTATGAAGAGTAAGCTGTGTTAAGTTTCACACATATGGCCCTCTTACTTTCCAAGAAATTCGCATGTAAAGACAATCACTTTTATGGTAACTTCAATTCAAAAGTTAACAAACTATAATAATTCTCTGTTACCGTCACAATAAGATCACAACTACAGGCGACCTACCACGCACACACTGGAAGAATATATTCTATATGAAAAAAAAAAAAATCCTCTCGGCACGCCAGGAGGCGCAGGTAGATTTCACCGGCAGACTAGGGGGTAGGCTATAATAGGCAGAATATGCAGCTTTTCGTAAAAGGATCAGACCTCATTTATTGCAAGACAGTATTTTACAATTGGAGGTTAATTAACTTTGTTTTTCGTCTTTCTATGCATAATTTTAAACAATTAATTGTCTTATGGGGACGGTAACCTTCTTGTCATTGGGGGTCCATTTTTAGCCTATTTTCAATTAAAAAAAAATAGGCTTATGCGATCACCTTTTGTCCGTGTGTGTGTGTGCATGTGTGAGTGTGTGTGTGAGGAGTGTGTGTGTGTGTGTCCCTAATAAAATCTAAACGACTGGAGCGATTTCAATGAAACTCGGTAAGTTCATAGCACTATTCCGGGCGACCCCGACCGTGCCCTTTAAATTTTCTTACGTCTCACCAATTCAACATGGCGACTGTGCGAAATATTTCACCAGCATTCATTATCTCCGAAACTATTACCGATATCACCCTGGAATTTTGTATGGTGACAGAGGAAACTAGTAGAAGTTCACTTATGTGACCTTTGAAAACGTGGTAACTACAAAACCAACATGGCGGCCAAGCGAATTTGCGACTTTTAAATAGACGTTTCTAGTGAGTTAACCAACCAAACGCAATGGAACTTGTTTATACACATTGTAATGCACCGACATCTAACTTCGTTCAATTGTTTACATAACCTCAATATGGCGGCTGTGCGAAATATTTCACCGGCATTCTATATCTCTGAAACTATTACCGGAACACCCTGACATTTTGCACGGAGATAAAGGGCACTACTGGAAGTTCATTAATTCCAATAGCCATCGCCTCGTAACAGGACCAAAATTCTTGATCTGCTCAACTCGAATATCGTCTAGTCCAGCTGCTTTTCCCAATTTGCACTTCCTTAGTGATAATTCCAATATCACATGCAAATACACCCTACTGGGAGGTTTCTCTCGTGTCCCCGTCTCATAGATGAACATAGCTCCTCTCCCTGAAGAGTACGACAAGTTTGTAGACATTGTCCAAGCAATGTACAACCAAGAGAGCAACATCCTATATTCATCATTTACTGAAGCCGAACTGGAATTAGCACTAAGGAAGTGCAAACTGGGAAAATCAGCTGGACTAGACGATATTCGAGTTGAGCAGATCAAGAATTTTGGTCCTGTTACGAGGCGATGGCTATTGGAATTAATGAACAATTGTGTCCAAGAATGCAAAATTCCCAAAGTCTGGCGAAAGGCTAGAGTCATTGCTATCCCTAAACCGGGCAAAGATAGGTTGGATCCCAAAAGCTATAGGCCTATATCCTTGCTCTGTCACCTGTACAAGGTCCTAGAGAGGCTCATCCTTCAGAGACTTATTGGAAAAGTGGAGCCATTTCTTATACCACAGAAAGCTGGATTTCGAGAAGGGAAAAGTTGCACATCACAGGTATTAAACTTGACACAGTACATTGAGGATGGATTCGAAAAGCGGCTCATTACAGGCGCTGTTTTCATTGATGTCTCTGCAGCTTACGACACAATCAATCATCGGCTTCTTCTAGCAAAATTGTATGACATCACCAAAGACTTCCACCTAGTGTGCAACATTAGAAATATTCTCCAAAACCGAAGATTTTTTTGTGGAATTCCAGGGACAAAGAAGCAGATGGAGATCACAGAAGAATGGGTTACCGCAAGGCAGTGTGCTCGCACCACTGTTATTCAACATCTATACCAATGATCAGCCTTTACCTGAAGGTACCCAGAGTTTTGTCTATGCTGATGACTGTGCAGTCACTGCTCAGGCCACCTGCTTTGTAAATGTAGAACAGACTTTGACTAAGGCCCTGAAAGAATTTACTAGCTACTACAGTGACAATCACCTGAAGCCAAATCCTGCCAAAACTCAGAGTTGTGTATTTCATCTCAATAACAAAAAAGCAGCTAAAACCCTACAAATCACTTTGGAAGGAATCCCTCTTCAGCATTGTCCAACTCCAAAATATCTGGGAGTAACTCTGAATCGTACGCTTACATTTAAGAAGCACTGTCTAAACGTGAAGCAAAAAGTGTCCGCTAGAAACAACATAGTGCGGAAACTGAGAGGCACCACCTGGGGAGCTCATCCATGTACTCTGAGAACAAGCGCGCTAGCACTGTGTTACTCCACTGCTGAATATGCATGCTCGGTGTGGCACAAGTCCAGCCATACCAGACACATAGATGTGGCATTAAATGACACCTGCCGTATTATCACGGGCTGTTTAAGACCTACACCCATAGATAAACTTCACTGTCTCGCTGGTATTGCACCACCTGAAATCCGACGCGAGGTTGCTGCTAGATATGAGAAAAGCAAGGCTATGACTATGGAAACTCACCCATTGTATGCTTGTCAGCCAGCACATCCTAGGCTAAAATCAAGAAAGAGCTTCTTGAAAACCACTGAAGCTCTTAAAGGAACATCACAGCAAGCAAGAATCTCAATGTGGCGGGGAAAATGCCAATATTTAAGAGGATGGATGGTCCCAAAGGAAGAGCTTCCCCCTGGACATTCAGAAAAGTGGACAACATGGAAGGCTCTTAATCAGCTACGCTCCAGTACCACGAGATGCAAGACTAACCAGCAGAAATGGGGCCTTCCTGTGGAATCAGTTTACTGCGAGTGAGGTACTGAGAAGACCAATGATCATCTTCTACTGTGTCCTTCTTCTCCAGACACTTGCACCATTAAAGACTTAATGGGAGCTACTTCAAATGCACTCGTCGTGGCAAATTATTGGTCAACCAGTGTTTAATATTTCTATTGTTTCATTTTCTATGTTTACTTTGTACTTCTGACATGATAAATAAATCTATGAGACTTTCAAAAATCGGTTAACTACAAAACGAACATGGCGGCCAAGCGAAGTTGAAAGTTTTAAATAGACTTTCCTCGCGATTTAATGAGCCAAACACAATGAAACTTGGTACAGCAAATGTTTATATACATTGTAATGCACTGGTATATAATTTAGTTCAATTATTTACATAACCTCAAGATGGCGGCTGTGTGAATTTTTAAATTATTTTTTTTGTTTCTTGTGTCGTAATCATGCGATCGAAATGAAAGTTTGAATAATGAACCTACGCAATAATTTTCCTTTAAAGGTGCATGACTCTAAGGCCTGTACATATAACAATCCAATTTAAAATCTCGTTTTTACTTCTTGTGTACTAATCATGCGATTGAAGTTTGAATACTACACGTACACAATAATCATCATGTAACAGTAAATAACTCTATGCCCTACATATATAAAAATTCAACATGGTGACCACCCGAAATATTTAGACGGTTCTCAATATCTACGAATCTATTACAGCAATCAAACTGAAATTTAGTATGTTGATAGGGGCAATTAACATTAGTAGGATAGATGAAAATAGGCTGTATAGTTCTTCACGGAACTACTTGTTTTACTTGTTGTCACACTGTCCTTATGCAAGGTTTCGACACTGATGTGTAACTAACTAACAGTCTGTTACTTCTTCACGCAAAATTATATCTCCCAGAGTGATGTTGGTTGGTTCCTCAGTTTAGGGGCTGCGACAACGCGGTCATGTAGCCCCGTGTACTTTGGATGTGCGTAGAATCTGTCTGATAAATGGTGTTAATTGTGATGGCTCTAGTCTTTAATTCAGGTAAGGACTGCAGACGGTCAATTTCAAGTAGTAATTCCTAATTTTGGTACCAAATACTACCGTCAACGACACCTAGCTGTGAACTTGGCAACTAGATGCCACCACAACCAGCAACTCGCAACGAACGTTGGAACTTCTCCTCCGAAGGAAAGCATACTGAGGGATTTTTAGCGCTCTTAGAAAATCCAAGGACTTCAGCCGTCTTTGATCCCGCGACCTTGGGCATAGAAGTTCAGCATGCTATCAGTTACGTCACCGAATCCGCTTACCATAGAGTCAGATGGAAAACTGAATGTGATCTCGTGCAATGGCGTTGTCATGGCAACCTCTGATAGCTCATCCCTCATCAATTTAGTAGCGATGTCATAGCAACCTCTGATGGCTCTTGGCATTTTCTTCTAATTCCGAAATCATATTTCTCATCTCAGACAAAAGTGATAGGTAATTATTAGGGTAATATTGTCCATTTTGTACCGTTTTGATATTGTGTCTATTAAAATAGATATGATTAATGTTTCCCGAAAATCCCACTTTATCCTACATTTTCTCAATGGCTGGTGCTATCAAAAAACTTTTCAACCTAGATTTTTGGCACTTATCCGACACATAGTATGAACTTTGGATGGATTCAATATTTTACGTATTAAGAGAGTTAAAGCGATATTTCACATTTTCGAAAAAAATCACTTTCACCCCTTTGACCGATTTTGCCCATTAACGAACTCGACCGAGATTTTATAGGGATACATATTATGTAAAAAATTCAAAGTGATTGGTGCAAAATTACGGCAGTAGTTTCGGAGATATTGGGAACCCGTGAAATGTAACGAATGGACGGTATGTTCGATTGTCTTATATATATGCTGTAGCATTATGTGCCAGCAAATGAATATTATAATCTTGGCTCATGATACTAACCTACATTTCAATGGTTTGTTTAGGACACAAGAAATATAAACGTGATCTTTTTTAAAAATTATCACAGCCGCCATTTTTAGGTTTTCATAGAAATTGAAATCAAATAAACGTCAATATATTAAGTATTGTATGAAGATTTCTAGTGATAAGTTTCACTGCTCTCAGATAATTAAGTCGCGAGAAAATCCTTATGAAAATTTGAATTTCACGCCGCTGCCATGTTAGAATTGTGTTCATCAGGTTATCCAAACGCCCATAGATAAGCTCCATCAACATACAACATTTCAGTTTGATTGCTGTAATAGATTCGCAGATATTGAGAACTGTCTGAATATGTAGGATGTTCGCCATGATAGATTGTTCTACATGTAATCCATAGCGTTATGTACCATAATATGTAGATTATTGCATAGGTTCATTATTGAAACGTTCAATTCCATCGCATGATTAGGGCACAGAAATAAAAACTTAATTTAGTATTTCGCACAGCCGCCATTTTGATTTTGTGAGAATAATAGAATTGGATTAGATGCTAGTAGATTAAATATTGTATTAACATTTACCGTACCTAGTTTCACTGCGCTTCGAATATTAAATCACGTGAATATGCTATTTAGATAGTATAAATTCGCTTGACCACCATGTTTGTTTTGCATTTGACGTGTTTCTAAGCGTCACTCAGCTGATCTTACCTTAGTACTCTCTATTACCCAACAAAATTTCATGGTGATATCAGTAATAGTTTCTGAGATTCAATTCCGGTAAAATATTGTGCGCAGCCACCATGTTGGATCGGTGAAACGAATTAAATTTGAAGGGCACGGTCGGGTCGAAAAACATAACTATTTACTTACCGAGTTTCATTGTAATCGCTGCAGCAGTTTAGATTTTATTAGATACACACACATCCACATCACGGAGAAAAGGTGATCTCATAAAGCTAATTTTTCATACGATGCAACTACGTAGGTTAATAATGGCTCACCCGTGCCCGAGCAATTAGCGAATCATGCTAATACATTCCCACAATATTTTCTTGCCTGAGAGTTATACGGTAGGCCATATCCTAGGAGTCTGTCTAACTATTGCCCAGTGCAGAGATTTAAGAAAGACATTGGCATGTTGAAATGTCATCACCTCGAGTCCGGCATGAGACCAAGAAGATTACCGATGTTTCATATCGTCAAAAGCTGCAACAAAACACACGCGACCACATACAATGACACCTCTAACGATCATAAAACTATTTAAAGAACATGATACTGCAACTCCACGAGAAAATGAAAAGAAAAAAATGGTTTAGGGGCTGCCTTCTCAACGCTTGCACACGGAAATCATGAAAATTGAAACTCAAGGATTTCACAAATTTTACAGTTAGAATCCAGAACAATTAGTCAACTAAATAAATCAGCTAAGGCGGGAAATTTTGGAAGAACAATATCACACTATATGAGAAATGCGCGTGTAAGGTGTAGATCACCAGCGGCACACCCAAAATCCTAGGGAATTACATGGCGTATTGAAGAGAGAGGACGTTTGATGCTACCATAGTGGAATCCAAAGAGTAAAATAAATGAAGTATCTCTCCAAAGAACTAAATAGCCTATCTTCATATATCCTACTACACCAGTAATATATATAAAAATAGGCTACTTAGGACACGAGGAATGAAACAAGAAGTTCCGTGACGACCTAAAGAGCCTACATTTCTTAAAATGTAAGATTCATGCCAATGATTAATCTATATGGATCTATCTAGAATAATGAAGAAATTAAGTTGGTAATATCGAAATATCTAATTAATTTGAAATATACTTTGTACTGTATAATGTAGCCTAATAGAACACTAAATTTGGCAGCCCTGGTGACTGAATATATTCTTAGTTCCATCTCTTAAGGTACAGAATACAAAATTTGATTGAAGTCCAATGGATAGCGTGGACGTTACATGCAGTTAGACATTGGATCTATCAGCGTGCGTAAAATCATATTGGCAACAATTTCATGCATTTTTGGTCAGAAATAATCTGAAATATTATGATCCCTCGTTGTGCCATTTTTGGAAGAAATCAATTTGTCAGTATAGCATTTACATGTATTTTAAATTGGACCTATCAGCAGACTTAGAATCATGTTGGTAGAACTGACGTATATTAGTTACTCCAAATTATTCTAGAATGTCAGGTACTATACGTGTGTAAAATTTAGAGCTGTTGGCTTGCGTACTTTCTGATATTTTGGTATTAGGATAAAATAGAGAGAACATTTATTAATAGTTGGCAGCCCTGGTTGCGCATAGAAACACGCATAGTCATATCTATTATGGTACACATAGCACATACGAAATTTGGTTGAAATCCAATTGATAGTATAGAAGTTACATGCATTTAAAAATTGGTCCTATCAGCAGGCATAGATTCATGATGGTAGTATTGACGTATATTAGTTACTCCAAATTAATCTATAATGTCAGGTACCATACGTGTGCATAGTTTAAAGCTGTCGGCTTTCTGATATATTGATATTGGGATAAACAAAATAGAGAGAGCATTTATTAACAGTTGGCTGCCTTGGTGGCTCTTAAGAGTACGCTCAGTCATATCTGTTTGTGTACGCATAGTACATGCGAAATTTGGTTGAAATCCAATTGATCTGTAGAAGTTATATGCATTTAAAAATTGGAAATCTCATCAGGCTTAGAATCATTTTGGCAACACTGTCATGTATGGCCTCCAGGAAAGTAAACTGAAATACTATTGTCTATATGTGTGCCAATTTTGGAATAGCTCCCATGCATACCTTCCAAGATATCCAACATGGAGATCAAATTTCAATGGCGGTTTTTCAGCAGTTGGTAGCACTGACATCATTTTGAAATATGGGCTTGAAATATTCAGGTATATATCTTTACTCATACAAAATTTGGTTTCGATTGCTGCAGCCGTTTAGGAGTTGATAGGAGGACACACACACAGAGAAGGACTGACTGACTGATAGACATTTGCCAGGATTGATCTCATAAGTCTACTTTTTCCTCGTTTCTGCAAAATGTGAAAAGTAGGCCAAGAATTACAAAGTACCATTTTTCTGTTCTTATAAAATTCCATTACATTAGACGTATATTAAGGCTTGCTTGAAGATATACCGTGCCAAGTTTCACATCGCTCGGATGAATAATCGCGAGAAATATTCATTTAAATATTTCAATTTCCCCTCTCCGCCATGTTGGTTTTGTGCTAACAGGTTATTGAATGATCCATAGGGTAACTTATGTTAATAGCCTCTATCAACACACAAAATTTCAGCTTGATTGCTGTAATAGATTCGTAGATATTGAGAACTGGCTAAATATTTCAGATGGTCGCCTTGTTAGATTTTTACATGTACGACTTAGATTTATGTACTATTACATGAATGTTATTGTGTAGGTGTAGTATTCATACTGTGACCGTTTGGACCGAGATCCAAAGACCACATTTTGTAAAATACCGAAATCAGATTAGCACGAGAAAATCTATCTCAGGGTCAATCTAGGTGAATACTTGGGTCTAATCTGGCATCCATGATCTCGGTAATTCACAAGTAAGGTAAGGAAAGAAATTATTTTGAAAGTAGCACATTTCTTAAAATATCAATTTATTTATAGATAAAAATATTAATTGACTGGCAAAAACCTCCGACACAAATAAAATACATCACTCATGAGAAATCAACAGTCCCTAAAATTAAATTCTAACGTCGCAGACTTGATAATCAGAAAATTCATTAGTCCATACTGATATCAAACAAAAAAATAATTTTCATATATTTACACTGGGTAATCACTGTTCAATAAAGAGTTCCGAGTGATCTCTTTTATTTACATGTTTGTAGTTCCATTTTCGAAGAATTGCATTTGATTGTTCAAGTATTTCCAAGAAAACAATAGTCACTTGATTCATTTGATGTTGTTCCAACATTTGAATTGTTTGGAAAAATTATTATATCACTGTTTCGTTGTAGCATAATAATATCAAAATTCGGCTGACATAAAGTCGAATGTTAATATTTGTTTGTAAAGATTTTCATTTCCAAAACAAAAATTGTTTATAAACTTTTCATAATAATTTGAAAAATTAATCATATTCTTTTCTCACATTCATTTGTTTCAATGTCATCAAAATTTAAATTTTATTCATCTGTCATGTTTGTTAGCAAAAATTGTTGTTAACAATAAAAATAAAAATTGTTGCTATCCACTATCGGTGGATTAAATAATTATCTTTTTCACCAAAATTTTTCTATCATTCAGATGATTTACATATTATCTCACACAAAAAGAAATGTTAATCATAACATTTATTATTATTATTAATTAATTTCCAAAATTTTCCATCACTTTATTTATAACAAGATTCTCACCCTCTCATATTGTGTATATTTAATTTGCTCATTTCCATTGTTATTATTATTATTATTCCAAGCACAAAATAAAAATTTCACTAATTATTTATCCTAATTTATTTTATTTTATTTTATTGCATTTGCACTTCTCATTTGATCTTTTTTCTCGGTCAGGTTCATCAAATCTAAACTCATGTTCTTCAATTAATTAGGCATACTATTTGAAATTCGAGTTGATCCAGAAAAAAATATATTTGAATCGACAGTAAAATGAAATTTGACGAGAATATGGGGCGGTCACCATTGCCTAACTCTTCTTTTACAAATTGAGCCCACATGCTCTTTAATAACACACGCACATCCTTGTGTGCCCACAACTACGGGAACAAATGCCCTTTTGGATGACCCCCTAGGTCTCCACAACTTTAAGTGTCGCCAAACGCACACTAAAATCATCACATTATTATTTGACTCCAACTAGACTTCACCACACAACATCATATTTATTATCATATATTTTTTCTGTGATATTCTGTCATAATTACTATACTGCATTCTTCAGTTTTATTTTACCAATAAAAATATGTATTTAAATCTGGTCAATCTTTCCTTGCCTCCCATCTACATAAAGTGGCCCTAATTTATACATTTAATACCTGCCGCTTCCTTTCTCTTCATCTGAATATTTTTAAGTTCTTTTGGAAAATATTTCTGAGCTCAAAATCTTACTAATTCACTTTCTTCATCCATAAACTCATTTAAATTTATTTGTAAATCCAAATTTTTATTCCAAAAATAAACAAAGTTATTTTATTTAAATCCTTCTGATTACCGTAATTAAATTCATCCACAAATTATTATTATATTTCCAATAAATTATTATTATTATTATTACTGAAAAATATTTAGGCATCATCAACTTCAGAATGATTATTATCGCCCTATTTCCTCAATAAATAATATTTAAATCCTATCTGCAAATGATTATTAATACCATCTCACTTTCTGATTATTAATGCATTACTATTTAATTACAATTAACAATTTAATTTAATTCCTAATGTTTGGTGCTATCACTCCCTAAATTATTTATGTATAACTTTAAATGGTGTAGTTATATTTATAATATTATTAACTTATTTATTTCACAGTTGTTTATTATTATTATTAAATCACATTATTTAGTTAATCCAAGATGTAATTATGTCTCCTCTCATAATAAGAGTTAAAGAAAAAATAATACTCCTATACCTTGGAATAAATGAAACATTTCATGTCGGAACACATGAACTAACTGTCTGTCCTGGAAAAAAAATCGAAAATAGAATAATAAATTGTCAGACAGCATGCTCCATTTGTCATTCTGACAAATACAATAAACGTTCTAGTTACGATGAAAATGGTGTTGATTTCTTATCGTGACTGTGTTAAAAAATGGAATTCTCTAATACTACAGGTTAGTGGATAGTACATGAATGGTTGTCTTACTTCATTCTTGATGTGCAGGAAGAGCTTGTCCTTTGGTGTACACTATCCCAATAGTGTCCTTCCATGGCCATCTGCTGTATCCGTATAACTTCATCCGTCTCCATGTCCTACCTATCCTTCGAGTAATTTAACGGCGCATGTTGATATTCAAAGCCAATCGTTCGAAACAACTACCGTTATCATCAGCACAGTATAACATGATGAAATGTTGTGCAGTCATAGACTGGTACAGTACTCTTGTAATATTGAGAATAGTTCTCATATTCGAACAAGTAGTTCCGTGAAGAACTATACAGCCTATTTTCATATATCCTGCTCATGTTAATTGTCTCTATCAACATACAAAATTTCAGTTTAATTGCTGTAACAGATTCGTAGATATTGAGAACCGTCTAAATATTTCATATGGTCGCCAGGATGGATTTTCATTTTTGTACTATTACATTAAGATTATTGTGTACGTGAGGTATTCAAACTTCAATCGCATGATTAGAACACAAGAAGTAAAAACGAGATTTTAAAAGTACGCACACCAGCCATCTTGTGATTATGCAAACAATTGAAATAAATTACATGCCAGTAGATCAACATTTGTATAAGCATTTAACGTGCAAAGTTTCAGGGCACTCGGATAGTTAATTCGCGAGAAACGTCCATTTAAATATTTATACTTGGCGTCGCCGCCATGTTGGATTTGTGCTCACCAGGTTACTGAAAGTCCTATAGGTGAACATATGTTCATAGTCTCTATGAACATAAAAAAAAAACAGTTTGGTTGCTGTAAAAGATTCATAGATATTGAGAACCGTCTAAATACTTCGGAAGCTCGCCATTTAGGATCGTTATATGTATAGGCCATAGAGTTATGTACCATTCAAGGACAATTATTGCCTAGCTTCATTATTCAAACTTTCACTTCGATCGCATGATTACGACACAAGAATAAAAACTTAATTTTAAAATTTCGTACAGCCGCCATCTTGAGGATATGTAAACAATTGAATAAAATTAGATGGCAGTGCTTTACAATCTGCAAAATCATTTACTGTACCACATTTCACTGCGCTCAGAGAGTTAAATCACGAGAAAAGTCTATTAAAATATTTCAAATTCGCTTGGTCGCCATGTTCGTTTTGTACTTTACAGGTTTATGAAAAATACATAGATAAACTTGTATCAGTACCCTTTATCACCGTACAAAATTGCATGATGATATCTGTAATAGTTTCGGAGATATAGAATGTCAGTGAAATATTTCGCACAGCCGCCATTTTGAGGTTATGTAAACAATTGAACTAAATTAGACTCCAGTGCATTACAATGTGTATAAACATTTGCTGTACCAAGTTTCATTACGTTTGGATAGTTAAATCGCGAGAAATGTATATTTAAAAGTCTCAATTTCGCTTGACCGCGATGTTGTTTTTGTAGTCACCAGGTTTTCGAAAGTCTCATAGGTGAACGTCTAGTAGTGCCCTTTATCACCGTACACAATTTCAGGGCGATATCGGTATTAGTTTCGGCGATATTGAATGCTAGTGAAATATTTCGCACAGCCGCCATGTTGGATTGGTGAGACGTAACAAAATTTGATGGGCACGGTCGAGGTCGCCGGGAATAGTGCTATGAACTCACCGAGTTTCATTGAAATCGCTCCAGCCGTTTAGATTTTTATTAGGGGGACACACACACACACACCTCACACACACACACACACACACACGGACAAAAGGTGATCTCATAAGCCTTTTTTTTTTCAAAATTGAAAATTGTCTAAAAATGCTGTTTCGTTTGTACGCTAGGATAGGAACACCTATTAGCTGCATAAAACGAACTGACGAATAAATTACTCCTGATGAAATTCGAAGTGCCGGATGTATTGTCACCTCAAGAAATACCTCATTCTGTAGGCTAACTTCAGTGAATGGTTTTTCGTCACCACCATCACCTGACCGGTTAGAATATATGACCTGAAAGTCAGTTGATATTCTAAGTCCTTTCGCTGCCACAAGCTATGTTCGTTCACCCGAACAGAAACTGAGTCCTACTGATCACTAGTTCAGCGACTAAGTCCTTCGACGGTCAGAATCTCGGCGTGTATACTCGTACTGTCACGTTGCGTAGCTCCGCACCTGAGCAAATGCTCCGTCGGAATACAATCTGTCTTAAAATCCTCGCTCCTTATATAGTCCAGCTGTCAAAACTTCCAGAATCTTCTATCTCGTATCTCGGCTTGTACTGGACCGGTTTTAATGCTTGATAGCTCAAATTCCTTCTCTTGTAATTGCCAGTAATCTGTACTACTTTTCTAGCGTTCATCTCTTCTCCTAAAGGAAATTCCAGAAAATTTTCTCGTGACGAATGCGGGCTCCACGTCACAAACTCACGTTACTCGCGCCTGCGATGCATGCTTCCCTCAGTACTCTGAGTCTCCTCCGCGCGCTATTCAAATATCAGCCATTCCCTGACACAAATAAATCAACATCTCTTCTTTATAATAATGACGTCAACAATGTCACGGACGTGTGAACGATCCTGGTACAATACTTCAATCGCATGATTAGGACACACGATATGAAAATCAGATTTTAAAATTTCGCACAGCTGCCATCTTATTGTTATGAAGGCAATTGAAATAAATTAGATGCCACTGGATTAAAATTTGTACTAGCATGTACCATACCAAGTTTTACTGCGCTCGGATGGTTAAATCGTGAGAAACGTCCATCTCAATATTTATATTTCGCGTAGCCGCCTTGTTGCATTTTTGCTCACTAGGTTATTGAAAGTTCGATAGGTGAACTTATATTCATATCCTCTATCAACATACAAAATTTCAGTATGATTGCTGTCATAGATTAGTAGCTATTGAGAACCGTCTAAATATTTCGGTTGGTCGCCATGCTGGAATTTTTATATATGTAGCCCATAGAGTTATGTACTATTAGATGACGATGTTAGCGTAGGTTCATTATTCAATCTTTCAATTCGATCGCATGATTAATACACAAGCTATAAAAACTTGATTTTGAAATGGCGCAAGGCCGCCATCTTGAAGTTATGTGAACAATTGAACTAAATTAGATGTAATTATATTACAATGTGTATAGACATTTATTGTACCATATTTCACTGCACTCAGATGGTAAAATCATGAGAGAGGACTATTAAAATATTTCACCTTCGCTTGGCCGCCATGTTCGTTTTGTATTTTACAGGTTTTTGAAGTGTCATAGCTGAACTTCTAGAAGTACTCTTTATCACCGTAATACATTTCAGTTCGATATCAGTTATAGTTTCGGAGACATAGAATTCCGGTGAAAAATTTCGCACAGCCGCTATCTTGAGGTAATGTGGACAGTTGAACTAAATTAGATACCAGTGCATTACAATGTGTTTCAACATTTGCTGTACAACCTTTCATTGCGTTTGGTTAAATCGCGAGAAAAAAGGCTATTAAAAGTTTAAATTTCGCTTGGCCGCAAAGTTAACAGGTGTTTGAAAGTCTCATAGGTGCCCTTGTAGTAGTGCCGTTAATCGCCACACAAAATTTCAGGGTGATATCGGTAATAGTTTCGGAGATATAGAATGCCGGTGAAATATTTCGCACAGCCGCCATATTGAGAATATGTAAAAAATTGAACTGAATTAGATGCCAATACATTACAATGTTGGTTGGTTGGTTCTTAAGTTTAGGGGCTGCGACAACGCGATCATGTAGCCCCTTGTACTTTGGGTGTGTGTAGATTCTGTCTGATAACCGGTGTTAATTGTGATGACTGTAGGCTATTAGTGTGTGCTATCTGTTTTTTAATTCAAGTAAGGACTGCAGACTTTTGAATTTTTCAAATAGTTCCTACTTTTGTTGCCAATCGCCACCGTCAACCACTACTAGTCCAGAACTTAGCTACCTGACGCCACCGCAGTCGGCTCTTGGCAACGAACGTAGGAACCTAAGAGCGTTGTTTACATTCTTAACCTATACAATTTAGATTCACACAGGTGTAATTAGTGGAAGGTTCTTTAACATGCCATAAATCTATGAAATGGGACCGCCGGCTCTACTTCCCCTCCGAAGGAAGGCATACTGAGGGATTTTTAACGCTCTTAAAAATCCGACAACTTCAGCTGGATTTGAACCCGCTATCTTGGGCATAAAAGCTCAGCATGCTACCAACTACGCCACCGAAGCCGTATTGCAGTGTGCTTATACATTTGCTCTACCAAGTTTCATTGCGTTTGGAAGGTTCAATCGCGAGAAATGTCTATTTAAACATTTCAACTTCGCTTGACCGCCATGTTTGTTTTGTAGTCAACAAGTTATTGTAATTCTAATAGGTGAACTTCTATTAGTGCCCTTTATCAGCGTACAAAATTTCATGGTGATATTAGTAAGAGTGTCGGAGATATTGAATGCCAGTGGAATATTTCGCACAGCTGCCATGTTGGATTGGTGGAACGTAACAAAATTTGAAGGGCATGGTCGGGGTCGGCCAAAATAGTAATATGACCTTACCGAGTTTCATTGAAATCGCTATGGCAGTTTAGATGTTATTACTAACTAACACAAACACAGACACACACGGACAAAAGTTGACCTCTTCATAAAATAAAAAGTCCTCTCGGCACGATGGAAGGCGGAGGTTGATTTCACCGGACAAACTTGGGGATAGGCGAAAATAGGCAGAATATGCAAGTTTTCGTAGAAGGATCAGACCTCATTTATTGCGAGAAAGTATTTTATAATTGGAGCTTAATTAACTTTGTTTTTCGTCATTTTATATATATTTTAAACATTTTATTGTCTTTTGGGGACGTTAACCTTCTTGTCATTTGGGGTCCATTTTTATACTTGTGGTCACACTGTCCTTATGCAAGGTTTCGACACTGATGTGTAACTATCTAACGGTCTGTTACTTCTTCACGCAAAATTATATTTCCCGCAGAGATTTTGGTTGGTTCCTCAGTTTAGGGGCTGCGACAACGCGGTCAAGTAACCCCGTGTACTTTGGGTGAGTGTAGAATCTGTCTGATAAACGGTGTGAATTGTGATGGCTGTATTAGTCTGTAATTCAGGTAATGACTGCAGATGGTCAATTTCAAGCAGTAGTTCCTAATGTTGCTACCAGATACTACCATCAACGACACCTAGCTGTGAACTTGGCTACTAGATGCCACCACAACCAGCAACTCGCAACGAACGTTGGAACTTCCCCTCCAAAGGAAAGCTGAGGGATTTTTAGCGCTCTTGGAAAATCCGAAGACTTCGGCCGGCTTTGAACCCGCGACCTTGGGCATAGAAGTTCAGCATGCTACCAGTTACGTCACCGAAGACGCTTCACACTTAGTCAGATGGAAATCTGAATCTGATATCGAGCAAGTGCGTTGTCATGGCAACGTCCGATGGCTCAACCGTCATCAATTTAATAGTGTTGCCATGGCAACCTCTGATAGCTCTTGGCATCTCTGTATGTATAAAAATGAAAGTTTGTCTGTTTTTTTCTGAATTTCCACGGAAATTTGCGTTATTTGCGCGTTTCAGACTGTTTTATGACGGATGCGCGCAAAAATAATTTTTTTGTCTGTCTGTCTGTTTGTCTGTGGACAATTTCGAGTCCTTATAACTTGAGAACTGCTGGGTGGATCAACGTAAAATTTGATACAGATATCCATCTGAAGCACCACACTAATCATTGATGTAACTCTTCTCCGTACCTTTCATAAAAGGGGCCCTACCCCCTAAAATCCATGCTGAAATAGGCGTAAAAGGACGAGACAAAGCTTATTTTCAACCCCTCGATGTGAGAAACAAAACTCGGGGGCCCTAAAGGGTCCCCGAAAACCACATTTTAAGGCCCTAAAACCAACTGTTTTTGAAATATTCCCAGAAAACTAATTTCATTTAATAATCTAATGAAAGAATGCAATCTGGTAACCATGGCAACAAAATCTCAGAGGACCGTCTGTTTCTGTAAGACGCAATGCAATTCCATTTATTACATTACTGTGAAGTTTGCAACCGGCTATAAGGTTATCACAGAACCAAATTAAGCTGTAAAATTCATCAATACGTATAATGAGCTTAAGGGGGTCAAGGGGTACACTAGAATTTTGTCACGCGATTTTCACGTGCTGGTGTGGTATGGAAGGTCTTTCATATCCCTCTCCCTATATTGTATTTATTATATAATTATAATTATTATTATTATATTTTGGCATACAACGACGAGACAAAGCTCATTATTAGCCCCTCGGTGGCAGAAACAAAACTCAAGGGTTCCCGAAAACTACATTTTAAGGCTCTAAAACCAACAGTTTCTGAGATATTCCCAGAAAACTAATTTAATTTAATAAACTAATGAAGGAATACATGCCGGCAACCATGGCATCAGGTTCTCAAGAGAAGACATCCAACGTTCCATCTATTTCTGTAAAAATCAATGCAACTCCACTTATTACATTTCTGTGAAAGTTTGCAAATGGCTATAAGGTTATCACGGAACCAACTTAGACTGTAAAATTCATCAATGCGCATAAGGGGGTCGTGGGGTACCCTAGATTTTTTCACGTGATTTACACGTGTGATATGTCATACAGAATTATATCTCCAAACAGCAACATTATTTTCAAACAAGATGTTCAGTAAAGAACATATAGCCTACTTTCTCCTAAATGTATGAGTATAGTTATAACTCGTTGTTATTATCAAAGAGTATAATAGAACTATTCTTTGTTGAAGACCTTAGAAACGATTTACCTCTACCAAACGCCACAACCTAGATAAAAACTGCTACCATCATTGAAGAAAGAAAGAAAGATAAGAAGTATATCAAGAATGTTATGGATCTGGAGACATAATCGACCGGACTGGCTGCGGGGCTCAGCGGTAACGTTCTCGCTTGCTGGGCCCTAGGTTGCAGGTTCGTATCCTGGCGCAGTCAGCTGGCATTTGAGGGTGCACAAATGCGAGGGAGCCGTGTCAGTACATTTACTGGCACGTTAAAGATCCCCTTCGGGCCAAAATTCCGGCACCCCGGTGTCTCTAAAAGCAGCAGTAGTTAAAAGGGATGTAAAACCAATAACATTATTATTATTATTATTATTATTATTATTATTACATATACGACCTGCCGTGGGCAACATCCAACTTTGAGTTGAGGCATGTCTTTACACGTCTGGTTGTGCATGGCTTTCACAACCCTAATTGAATTCAAATAACATTTTCAAGTAACGCAAAATAGGCTGTTACAAACCCTTTAAAATAAAAAGTAAAAATGTATCGTAGTATCATCTTGTCATTCTTCAAATTCGATGCGCATAGAATGCCAATGGTGTAGTAATCAATGGAGCCCCACGTAGACTAGTCGTGACATCTAGTGGTGAAATATCGAACAATATAATCCTAACAGAGCGAGTGCATTCTAGCGGCCAGAAGAAGAAACTTTTCAATAAAATCTGGAAGTTAATCTAGTTACCTTTTTGGCAGCTAGATGTCTCGAGTAAATCTGCTGGCGAATTATGTTTTAATTAAATATATATTTTACACCATACTATGCACAATATAACGCTTAATTTTAAAACATCTGAGTCATTACAAAACAATAAACATATAACATTTCAAGCAAAAAACCTAGCTCTGATCGGGTTTGAACCATAGGCAATTGAGCGATAGGCTAACGCTCTACCACTGAGCTAATTGTGTCAACGAATATCGTTCTATATAAAATGACTTACATAGAACTTGTTAGCAAATAATGATTTACAATAAACGATTTCATCACTGGAGTATATTATTTATATATAAAGCATTTCATACAAAGTTTATTTATTTTGTATCAGTACGCTATATTGCATGCAATACTCAAATTAGTGAAATATAAGTCAGGCACAAGATATCCGCTGCCATCTTGTCTTATTACTGAATCAGCTCAGCTTTTTAAAATCACGTCTGCACTATAGTATTACAAAATAAACTTTTAATTTCGAACGTGCCTCTTCCTTTAGAACAGTTAAAACGATTCTCGGCTCGATAATCGGAACTGGTGGGTCCCATGATATGGATTATAAAGTTTGCATAATTCGCACGGCCGCCATCCTGAAATGGTATGGCGGACGACCTTGTAGTTTGGTCACAAGACGCATCCTATACGAAGGTATGTTGTTTCTAAATTTGGTAGAGATCGGATGATTTGGTTAGTCGTCATTTGATTTTACGTTTTGAACGTTTGAGTGGCCGCCATTCAGTTTTAGTAAAGATGGCGGTGATATAAAACATGACACTGAGGTGTCCTTTGCTAGTGCTACCTTTGTACCAAATTTCGTTCAATTCGCATTCACCGTGTTCGAATTGATAGGGGGGGACAGACATTCAGAGTACACACACTCACGCACACACAGACACACACACACACACAGACTCACACACACACACACATGCACACACACACACACACAGACTCACACACACACATACACACACACAGACAGACACACTTATTTCGCCCTGTGTTGATCTCATAAGTCTACTTTCATTTTTTGCAAAAATCGAAAGTAGGCTAAAAATACTCAGTTGAAATAGTATTTTTGCGGCTATTAGGAATTTGGGCCATTGGTGGCTAAAAAACCTGAATATCCATGCACCACAAGCCTTTATAATTTGTTAAAGGTGTCTTCCTGTGGATGGGAACTTTACACAACGGTGAGGGTCAGTCTTTATGTGAGGTGTATAGCGTTTCGTCTACGAGGTGTATTTAGATTGAGCACATTCTAACTTCTTTTTTCGACAAACGGGTTCATCGTAAGGATGATTTTGTTTGAAACCGTGTGGTTGATATATCCATATTCGGACTTCTGGGTAATATGTTGTAGGTTGGTTGGTTGGTTCCTCAGTTTAGAAGCTGCATCAAGCTGCGTTCACGTAGCCTCGTGTGTGTAGAATCTGTCTGCTATCCGGTGTTAATTGTGATGGCTGTATTAGTGTGTGTTATCTGTATTTCAGGTAAGGACTGCAGACGATCAATTTCCAGTAGATCCTACTTTTGCCACCAAATGTTACCGTCAACGACACCTAGCTGTGACTTGGCTACTAGATGCCACCGCAACCGGCAACGTTTGGAACTAATAGAGCGGTTTTTATTTTTTTTACTTTTTTTAGCGTATGGCTTTTAGTGCCGGGAGTGTCAGAGGACATGTTCGGCTCGCCAGTTTTTTGTAGCTGCTTCGAGACGGACACCCAATGGGTGAGCTACAAGTACCGGTGGGGAGGGAAGTTGGACTGTAAGGACGAGGAGTTGGAAGGTAGCGGCTGTGGCCTATAGTTAGGAACCAATCCCGGCATTTGCCTGGAAGGAAGATGGGAAACCACAGAAGACCATCTTCAAGGTTGCCGGCGGGGGGATTCGAACCTCCTCGCCTCCCGGATGTGAGCGACTGCCAGCAGTCTTTATGCCGTAACGACCACGGCTAACTCACCCGGTAATAGAGCGTTAATCAAATATAACCTACAAATTTAGCTTCACACAATTGTAGTTAGTGGAAGGTTCTATTACATGCCATAAATCTATGACATGGGACTGCCGGATTTACTTCCCCTCCGAAGAAAGGCATACTTAGGGATTTTCGTCCTTTCTGTGTATCTTTATGTACGCCTATAAGTCGTGTTCGAATGTTTGGAGCATCGTAAAATTAGGTATCCATGAGAGTCAATACACCAATTATTTATAAAACTCTTCACCGTACTTCTCATTGAAGGTTTTGGTATAGGAAGAAACTTTTCAAAATACATGCCAAAATAGGCGAAATATAAAAATTATCCTGGAAGGACGACCATAGCATATGTTGCGCTTCTCAATTTGGGACACAAAATTCGGGAGTCTATAATGAGTCTCCGAAAACCACATTTTAAGGCCCTTAAATTAACAGTGTGTGTGATATTCCCAGAATACTAACTTCGCTCTGATAAACATATGAAGGAATAACAAGCCCCTAACCATTGCAACAGTAGCTCAATTGATAACGTCTGGTTATTAATACCGAAGACCGTTCGAAGAGCGGGTACTTCTGCTAGTTTTCTTATAATTCCGAAATCATATTTCTCATCCCTTGGCGTAATGGTGGGTCATATCAAAAATTCTTTCAGACAAAAGTTTTAGGTAATTATTAGGGGAATATTGTCCATTTTGTACGGTTTTGATATTGTGCCTATTAAGAGAGATATGGTTAATGTTTCCCGAAAAACCCACTTTTTCCCACCCCTTTGGTGAATGTTTGGTGCTATAAAAAACTCGTCAAACATACATTTTTGGGCTTTATCCGCCACATAGTATGAACTTTGAACGGATTCGATATTTCACATATTAAGAGAGTTATAGCAATAATTCACTTTTTCGAAAAAAGCCCTCCATTTTCACCCCCTTCAACCGATTTAGCCCAGTAACGAACTGGACCGAGATTTTATAGGTATACTTATTCGGTAAAAAATTCAAAGTGATTGGTACAAAATTACGGCAGTTATCGTGTCCACAATAAACTGATATACATATATATATATATATATATATATATATATATATATACATACATATATATATATATCTATATATATAAAAATGAAAGTTTATCTGTTTTTTCTGAATTTCCACGGAATTTTGCGATATTTACGCGTTTTAGGCTGTTTTATGACGGATGCGCACAAAAATATTTTTTTTTGTCTGTCTGTCTGTCTGTGTGTCTGTGGACAACTTCTACGAGTCCTTATAACTTGAGAACGGCTGGGTGGATCAACGTAAAATTTGATACAGATATCCATCAGAGGCACCACACTAATCATTGATGTAACTCTTCTCCGGACCTCTCATAAAAGGAGCCCTACCCCCTTAAAATACATGCTGAAATAGGCGTAGAAGGGTGAAACAAAGCTCATTTTCAGCCCCTCAATGTGAGAAACGAAACTCGGGGGCCCTTTAAGGCCCTAAAACCAACAGTTTTTGAGATATTCCCAGAAAACTAATTTCACTTAATAAATTAATGAAAGAATGCATGGCGGTAACCATGGCAACTGAATCTCAGAGGTCCATCTATTTCTGTAAGACGCAATGCAATTCCATTTATTACATTATTGTGAAGGTTTGCAAACGGCTATAAGGTTATAATGGATCCAAATTAAGCTGAAATATTCATTAATACATACAATGCGCTTAAGGGGTCAAGGGATACTCTAGAATTTTTTAACGCGATTTACACGTGCGGGTGTGGTACGGAAGGTCTATTATATCCCTTCTCTATTATATAAAAATGAATGTTTGTCTGATTTTTCGGCTTTTCTACGAAAATTTGACATATTTGCCCGTTTCAGACTGTTTTATGACGGATGCACGCAAAAATATATTTTTGTCTGTCTGTGGACAATTTTGTGTCCTTATAACTCGAGAACGGCTGGGTGGATTAACGTAAAATTTGATACAGATATCCATCAGAGGCATGACACTAATCATTGATGTAACTCTTCTCCGTACCTCTCATAACAGGGGGTCTACCCCCTTAAAATACATGCTGAAATAAGCATGAGACAAAGCTCATTTTCAGCCCCTCAATGTGAGAAACGAAACTCGGGGGCCTTATATGGACCCCGAAAACCACATTTTAAGGCCCTAAAACCAACAGTTTTTGAGATATTCCCAAAAAACTAATTTCACTTAATAAATTAATGAAGGAATGCATGCCGGTAACAATGGCAACAGAATCTCAGAGGTCCATATATTTCTGTAAGACGCAATACAATTCCATTTATTACATTACTGTGAAGGTTTGCAAACGGTGATCACTTTCGTGATGTTTATAGTGCGTTTTTCTTTCGTGCCGCATTTGTCAGTTAAATGCTTTTGAGACCACCGAACGAAAACATATGTACTTATTCATTTCTGTTAACATTATAATGTTTATTGCTAGTGTTTACTCTCTCTCTATATATATCTAAGACTCTTACCTCAGCATGTTAAAGGTCATGCGCCTCCAGCCTACGCTCGCATACTGAAAAGGGTGTCGACTTGCTTGCTGCCTTCCTGTATGACTGACGTCACAGCTTGCCCTGGCCAATCATCGCCCGCCAGCCTGGCTTCCAGACGTTTCTATGATGTTATTATTTAAGTGGCGGCGTTTTGCTCTCCACCAGCATTCCTTCTTCAAACCTTCTACGGTCTTCTTCAACTTGCGAGAGGCATTCGTGCCTTCCGCCTTTCTCCGGGGCCTTCTAAACTTCGGGCCTAATCTGCATTTATGATTGAAACTACCAGGAAACGCAACAGCAGAGAGCTGCAGCACTGAGAAAGTGCATTCTACATTTTACGTCAAACCGCAAGAAGCTGCATCAAATCGCAGTTCTAAAATGCCATGTTATTTGGCATTCAAGAAATAACATCAAATCTAACTATGTTAAACAATGTACAGCACTGGTGAAGAAGAAGAAGAAGATCGCCCTGGCGAAGTTATTTTCCTGATGCTGGACATCTCAAATTCTACTACCAAAAAATCAAGTGTTGGCCACGTCAGTCTCCGTCAGCATGCTTCTAGTCATCGCCATTAAAGATAAGTTTGTGCCTTTTTTATTATTATCTTAAACATCTTCGTTGTAAGTGTTTGCTAGCAAGTGCAAGAATATTAAATTTGTGTGTGCATCAAGCAGAATGAACTTTTGAATAATAGCACATGGCTGTGCCAACCTAAATAAAGTTAATGAACATTTGGAATTGCCCCAGGCGGGCCAGCATAACTAATTTTTTAATTACGGCTTATTTATTAATGTGTTTTCAAGTTTCACCATAAAAATAAAAGTATTGTATTTACTCTCAATGTTCAGTCTAGTATTGAAAGAACCAGGCCGCATTTCCTTAGCCCAATCCTTTCAGTCTAATATTCTCTTAAGGAAGTTATTTTGTCCAGGCCTTAAGCCTGATGCTGTCCTCCCGTTTATGTTGATGAATTTGGGCTGTTCTTCACATAACCATTTTGGTGCATATAACCGGGATGCTTGTAAACATTCTGTTTAACCAAATCTTCAAATTTCTTAATGTTGGAACTAATTCAAAATTTAAATGCCATACTGAACGTTGAGGGTGTTAATATTTTAAAAATTGTGTTTTCTAATCTACTTCGAAAGTTTCAGCTCGAGTGTATATGGTTGGCACTGAGAAGGGAGACAAACAGCAGGCCCGTATTTCACTGCAGGGGAAGCCGCACTCTCTTTTCTGGCAGACTGCCAACTTCTTCCGAAGCAAGGTGTACCAGCTCACAGTATAGTCGTGAGTACACAACAAACTTTCATAATGCCGATTGACGAGAAACTCATTAATGCTAGAGCTTCTGTCAAAGGCAAGTTAACGCGTTTTCGCACTTTTCTAGATGAGCTCCCGGAAAAAGAACGTAATAGTGACATAATTTCTCAAAGACTGAAAGGTTATGAACAGGCCTTTGAGAAATATGATGAGATCCAAAGTAATATTGAGACCAAGGATCCCGACCAGCAAAGTGACCGCTGTGAGGTTGAAAATTTATATTATAAGGGGTTCGCAGACGCGAAGCAGCTTTTAAGAAGTTTAACATTGCAGGAAAAGCAGGAGAAAACTCCTTCAGAATCTTCTTCTTTTCCTTCCCGTGTTATATTACCGAAAATAGAATTACCTAAATTTACCGGAGATGAAGCTACATGGGAACCATTTTTTGAATTATTCAATTCATTGATTCACGAAAACGATTCTCTTCCTTCAATACAGAAGTTTCATTATTTGCGTTTGTCCTTGCAAGGCAACGCACTTAAACTCATCCAAGAGCTTACGTTGACAAATGAAAATTATGAAGTAGCTTTGGCACTTCTCAGAGATCGGTTTGGGAACACTCGTTTAAAAGCTCAACGTCACATACAGGGTTTATTCAATTTACCTATTGTTCAAGCTGATAATCTTGCATCGCTTCGTAATCTGATCGATGCTGCAGAACTTCATATTCGTGGGCTTGCAAATTTGGACCAACCAGTTGACCATTGGGATCTATTTTTGATTCATCTTATTTCTGTTAAATTAGACACTAAAACTTTAAAAGATTGGGAAGCAGATCTGTCGCAACATTCATTGTGTACCTATGAAGCTATTATTAAATTCTTAAAGGCGAAATGCCAAATTCTCTCTGCTGTAGCCAGTCAAAAGAGTAGCTCCACCTTCAAACCTCCTTCTAATAGTAAGGTCATCAGCCCCACTCATAGAGTACTAAGGTCACATGCCTTTTCTACCAATATTCGGTCTTCCAATCAAGTACAAGCTTGTGTTTTGTGTCAACAACCACATAACTTGTACCAATGTGCTCAATTCAAATCTTTATCTGTGGATGAAAGACGCAAATTAATTACCACCCACAAGCACTGCTTTAATTGTCTATCAGCGACACATATGATAAGCAATTGTCGTTCTGAACGGTTATGTTTTCACTGTAAAGCAAAGCATCATACTCTCCTGCATAGGCATGAAAGATTGCGGTCATCAGCAACCAATAGTTCATCCGCTAAATCTAATTCTGAGACTTTGCCTAATAACGCTCAGTCTTTTACTCAAAGCTCTGTTTCGTTCAGTAAAACTCAAGTTTTATTGTCCACTGTCCAAATTCTAGTGAAGAATGTTCACGGAAAATGGGTTTCTGTAAGGGGATTGTTAGATAATGCTGCAACTAACAATTTTATCAGTGAATCGCTAGTTCGCAAGTTAGGTCTACAAATATGCCCTACTTCTATAGACGTTACAGGAATTAATGGTTCCAAATCGCAATCTCTGAGTTATGCTAAAGTGGATGTAAAAGATTCCAATAATCTTGGCATTCATTTAAATTTAGATTTTTTAATTATAAATTCCATAGGTAATGACACCCCCATTACTTCTTTTCAAGTCCAGGGTTGGAATATTCCGCATCATTTGCAACTTGCAGATCCGAATTTCAACAGAGCTTCATCTGTAGAAATTCTTTTAAGTGCCAGCATTTTTTGGCAATGTTTACATCCGGAAAAGGTTAAAGTTGCCCGTGATGTTTTCTTTCGTAGAACTGATTTTGGTTGGATTGCCACTGGGCAAATATACCGCAACCCCGTTCAACAAAAATCTCATTGTTATTTTGTTGGTGCTGATTTAAATCAAGAATTAATTAAGTTCTGGGACATTGAGGATATTCAAGTCACCTCACCTCATTCTCTCAATAATGAGATCTGTGAAACACACTACGTAGAAACCACTGTTCGCACTACTGAAGGCAGATTCGTGGTTACTCTTCCTCGCATTTTTAACCCCCCTGTTATTACAGAATCACATTCCAAAGCTCTCAAAGCTTTATTCGCAATTGAAAATCGCTTTAAAAAAGATGCTCTCTTAAAAACTCAGTATACTTCCTTCATGGAAGAATACGAATCAGCGAATCACATGGAAGTAGTTCCAAAATCTGAAGAAATTAGTAATTCTCCTAAAGAAATAGTATATCTTAATCATCATCCGGTGTGGAAAAATTCTTCCACCCGAGAACAGATAAGAGTGGTTTTTAATGGGTCATCTCCAGATGCTAATGGTGTTTCTCTCAATGACACTCTGCATTCTGGACCCGCTATTCAGACAGATCTTACTTCAGTTTTACTTAACTTTCGTCTATTCCCCATTGCTGTTCTTGCTGACATCAAGCAAATGTATAGGCAAATTCTAGTAAATTCAGAACAACGTGATTTGCAAAGAATTTTGTGGCGAGACGACAATGCAAAACCTATAAAAATATTTCGTTTAAGAACAGTGACATACGGTCTTAAGCCGTCTGCTTTTCTCGCAATACGATCTCTTCACATGTTGGCCGAACAAGATGGTCATCTTTTTCATCCTCTAGCTTCTGAAGTTTTGAAAACTGCATTTTATGTAGATGATTTTCTGTATTCCTTTCCTAGTATCTCTGACGCACTTCTTGTTTGTGAAGATTTAAACTCTCTTCTTTCCTGTGGTGGGTTTACCCTTCATAAGTGGAACTCGAACTCAACCGAATTTTTATCTAACTTTTCACAAGTAACTCCTGTTGACAAATGTGTTGCGCTTCCTACTGAGGAATCAGCTATTAAAACCTTGGGTGTTTTTTGGTCTCCTTCTTCAGATACCTTTTCCTATCAGGTACACTTATCTGAGTTTCACCCTCGAACGAAAAGGCAATTATTATCGGAAATAGCAAGAGTTTTTGATCCATTGCAGTACATTGCTCCGGTGGTTATTACTGCAAAAATTTTCTTGCAAAAACTTTGGTTATTGAAAATTGGTTGGGATGAAAAGGTACCCTCCCCCCTCTTGGATGAGTGGTTGAAATACCGCAAGAGTTTGTTAGATCTTTCTCAAATTTCTATTCCTCGCACTTTAATTTCCGACATTTCATGTCAGTATTTCGATTTGCACGTATTTGCAGATAGTTCTGAAAAGGCATACGGTTGCTGCGCCTACTTAGTAGGCCGCCCTTCCAATACTTTACCCGGATTTTCCAATTTAATTTGTGCAAAATCAAAGGTAGCCCCACTCAAATCCATATCTTTGCCTAGATTGGAATTATGTTCTGCTGTAATGGCTGTGGAATTAGCCAGCAAATTAAAAATCAGTTTAAATTTGAAATTTTCGACCACATGGTTTTGGAGTGATTCTTCCATCGTGTTAGCTTGGCTTTCAAAACCTTCTTCGCATTGGACCACTTTTGTGGCTAATCGCGTTTCTAAAATACAAGAGTTGTCTCATTTTGACCAATGGAATCATGTTCCGGGGAAAGAAAACCCCGCTGATATAATTTCACGTGGCTGTTTGCCCAAGAAATTAATTTCTCTTAAACTATACTGGAATGGTCCGGCGTGGCTCAGTCAGGATTTTTCTTGTTGGCCTCGTTCATCTAATCCGCTCGCAGAAGATGTTCCTGATGCTCGCATTGTTACCGCTTCTCTTTTTCTAACTGCTATTGCTACTAGTCTTTTTCAGCGTTACTCTTCATTTAATAAATTAATTCGGGTGGTAGCATATTTATTTCGATGGAAATTTCTTGTTCTTGATGAGCCTGTGAAGCCGCAACCCTTTCTCACTAAAATGGAATTGGAATTTGCTACTCGTAGAATCTTGTTTCTTATGCAACAAGAAGTATTCTTTCTTGAGTATCAGACGCTTTTAAGCAAAAAAGCTTTACCAAAGTCTAGTAGGCTGTTACCTCTCACCCCTTTTTTGGACCAAGATGGATTAATAAGAGTGGGGGGCAGGCTAGAAAATTCTAGTTACTCAGATGAGAAAAAACATCCCATTATTCTTCCTTCTAGACATCCTATTACTACTCTCATCGTAAAGAAATTTCATTATCAGAATTTGCACGCTGGCACCCGCACTTTGCTTTGTTTAATTCGCGAGCAATATTGGCTCATTAACGGTGTTCATGAAGTTTCTTCTGTTATTCGCAAATGTATACCTTGTTTCAAATCCAAGCCCCCGCCAATCACGCAAATTATGGGAAACTTGCCATGTTTTCGTTCTGAACCTAGTAAGCCTTTCGCCCTGACGGGTATCGATTATGCCGGTCCTTATGTCTATCAAGTTAGTTCCCCTTTATCTAAGCGAAAGTTGTTAGGTAACCTTTATATTTCTTTATTTGTGTGCACGGTGACAGGAGCCATTCACCTTGAGTTGGTTACAAGTGCTTCTACTCCTTATTTTATAGCAGCCTTTTCTAGATTTGCCTCTAGAAGGGGTGTTCCTTCTGAGGTTTTCTCAGATAACGCAAACATTTTTGTTAGTACTTTTGATCTTTGGAAAACTGCACTTACCTCTCCTTCTGCTAAGGAACAGTTTTCTAATTTTTCTCATGCTAAGGGATTCAAATGGCATTTCACTCCCCCTTACGCCCCCCATCATGGTGGTCGTTGGGAATCTTGCATAAAGCTCACGAAGAGACAGCTGAAGAAAACCCTTGGTTCAGCCATCCTTTCCTATGAGGAATTTAATTCCTTAATTATTCAGGTTGAGGGTATCGTAAATTCTAGGCCGCTCACGCCTTTGTCTAACGATCCTAAAGATCTTCTTCCGTTAACACCTGGCCATTTTAATAGGCTGTTCTTTAGCTTCTACGCCTCCTTTGCTGAGTCGACGCTGTGATCTCAGGTTGCCTATTTTCTGGAGAAAGTTAGACTCTTTGCGAAACTCCTTTTGGCGCCGTTGGAAGCTGGAGTATCTCGGCTCACTTAACAGAAGAGATAAGTGGCGGCTTTCCCGGCCTGATGTGCGAGTGGGAGATATGGTTCTTTTGCGAGATCCAAGTCCCCCTCTCGTATGGAATATTGGTAGAGTAACTCACTGCCATTTGGGTCGTGATAATCATGTGAGAGTTGTAGATGTTCTCACTAGTAAGGGTGTCTATACTAGACCAATTTCTATGGTTGCTATCTTGCCTGTTGGGCTTAGTGTCATCATCTTTATTGTTGTTCACGTTTTTGTAACTGATTCTTTGATTGCTTTCTTTCGGGGGTCTTGGAGCATGATCACTTTCGTGATGTTTATAGTGCGTTTTTCTTTCGTGCCGCATTTGTCAGTTAAATGCTTTTGAGACCACCGAACGAAAACATATGTACTTATTCATTTCTGTTAACATTATAATGTTTATTGCTAGTGTTTACTCTCTCTCTATATATATCTAAGACTCTTACCTCAGCATGTTAAAGGTCATGCGCCTCCAGCCTACGCTCGCATACTGAAAAGGGTGTCGACTTGCTAGCTGCCTTCCTGTATGACTGACGTCACAGCTTGCCCTGGCCAATCATCGCCCGCCAGCCTGGCTTCCAGACGTTTCTATGATGTTATTATTTAAGTGGCGGCGTTTTGCTCTCCACCAGCATTCCTTCTTCAAACCTTCTACGGTCTTCTTCAACTTGCGAGAGGCATTCGTGCCTTCCGCCTTTTTCCGGGGCCTTCTAAACTTCGGGCCTAATCTGCATTTATGATTGAAACTACCAGGAAACGCAACAGCAGAGAGCTTCAGCACTGAGAAAGTGCATTCTACATTTTACTTCAAACCGCAAGAAGCTGCATCAAATCGCAGTTCTAAAATGCCATGTTATTTGGCATTCAAGAAATAACATCAAATCTAACGATGTTAAACAATGTACAGCGCTGGTGAAGAAGAAGAAGAAGATCGCCCTGGCGAAGTTATTTTCCTGATGCTGGACATCTCAAATTCTACTACCAAAAAATCAAGTGTTGGCCACGGCAGTCTCCGTCAGCATGCTTCTAGTCATCGCCATTAAAGATAAGTTTGTGCCTTTTTTATTATTATCTTAAACATCTTCGTTGTAAGTGTTTGCTAGCAAGTGCAAGAATATTAAATTTGTGTGTGCATCAAGCAGAATGAACTTTTGAATAATAGCACATGGCTGTGCCAACCTAAATAAAGTTAATGAACATTTGGAATTGCCCCAGGCGGGCCAGCATAACTAATTTTTTAATTACGGCTTATTTATTAATGTGTTTTCAAGTTTCACCATAAAAATAAAAGTATTGTATTTACTCTCAATGTTCAGTCTAGTATTGAAAGAACCAGGCCGCATTTCCTTAGCCCAATCCTTTCAGTCTAATATTCTCTTAAGGAAGTTATTTTGTCCAGGCCTTAAGCCTGATGCTGTCCTCCCGTTTATGTTGATGAATTTGGGCTGTTCTTCACATAACCAAACGGCAATAAGGTTATAACGGTTCCAAATTAAGCTGAAATATTCATCAATACATATAATGCGCTTAAGGGGTCAAGGGGTAATCTAGAATTTTTTAACGCGATTTACACGTGCGGGTATGGTCCGGAAGGTCTAATATATCCCTATCAATATTTTGTTATATTATTATTATTATTAGTAGTAGTAGTATTGATACAGATATCCATCAGAGGCACGACACTAATCATTGATGTAACTCTTCTCCGTACCTCTCATAACAGGGCTCTACCCCCTTAAATACAGGCTGAAATAAGCATGAGACAAAGCTCATTTTCAGCCCCTCAATGTGAGAAACGAAACTCGGGGGCCCTAAATGGACCCCGAAAACCACATTTTAAGGCCCTAAAACCAACAGTTTTTGAGATATTCCCAAAAAACTAATTTCACTTAAAAAATTAATGAAGGAATGCATGCCGGTAACAATGGCAACAGAATCTCAGAGGTCCATCTATTTCTGTAATACGCAATACAATTCCATTTATTACATTACTGTGAAGGTTTGCAAACGGCAATAAGGTTATAACAGATCCAAATTAATCTGAAATATTCATCAATACATATAATGCGCTTAAGGGGTCAAGGGGTAATCTAGAATTTTTTAACGCGATTTACACGTGCGGGTATGGTCCGGAAGGTCTATTATATCCCTATCGATATTTTGTTATATTATTATTATTATTATTATTAGTAGTAGTAGTATTGATACAGATATCCATCAGAGGCACGACACTAATCATTGATGTAACTCTTCTCCGTACCCCTCATAACAGGGGGTCTACCCCCTTAAAATACATGCTGAAATAAGCATGAGACAAAGCTCATTTTCAGGGAACAAATGCCCTTTTGGATGACCCCCTAGGTCTCCACTACTTTAAGTGTCGCCAAACGCACACTAAAATCATCACATTATTATTTGACTCCAACTAGACTTCACCACACAACATCATATTTTTTTATCATCATATTTTTTCTGTGATATTCTGTCATAATTACTATACTTCATTCTTCAGTTTTATTACATGCCAGTGGATCAACATTTGTATAAGCATTTAACGTGCAAAGTTTCAGGGCACTCGGATAGTTAATTCGCGAGAAACGTCCATTTAAATATTTATACTTGGCGTCGCCGCCATGTTGGATTTGTGCTCACCAGGTTACTGAAAGTCCTATAGGTGAACATATGTTCATAGTCTCTATGAACATAAAAAAAAACAGTTTGGTTGCTGTAAAAGATTCATAGATATTGAGAACCGTCTAAATACTTCGGAAGCTCGCCATTTAGGATCGTTATATGTATAGGCCATAGAGTTATGTACCATTCAAGGACAATTATTGCCTAGCTTCATTATTCAAACTTTCACTTCGATCGCATGATTACGACACAAGAATAAAAACTTAATTTTAAAATTTCGTACAGCCGCCATCTTGAGGATATGTAAACAATTGAATAAAATTAGAATGGCAGTGCTTTACAATCTGCAAAATCATTTACTGTACCACATTTCACTGCGCTCAGAGAGTTAAATCACGAGAAAAGTCTATTAAAATATTTCAAATTCGCTTGGTCGCCATGTTCGTTTTGTACTTTACAGGTTTATGAAAAATACATAGATAAACTTGTATCAGTACCCTTTATCACCGTACAAAATTGCATGATGATATATGTAATAGTTTCGGAGATATAGAATGTCAGTGAAATATTTCGCACAGCCGCCATTTTGAGGTTATGTAAAAAATTGAACTAAATTAGACTCCAGTGCATTACAATGTGTATAAACATTTGCTGTACCAAGTTTCGTTACGTTTGGATAGTTAAATCGCGAGAAATATATATTTAAAAGTCTCAATTTCGCTTGACCGCCATGTTGGTTTTGTAGTCACCAGGTTTTTGAAAGTCTCATAGATGAACGTCTAGTAGTGCCCTTTATCACCGTACACAATTTCAGGGCGATATCGGTATTAGTTTCGGCGATATTGAATGCTAGTGAAATATTTCGCACAGCCGCCATGTTGGATTGGTGAGACGTAACAAAATTTGAAGGGCACGGTCGAGGTCGCCGGGAATAGTGCTATGAACTCACCGAGTTTCATTGAAATCGCTCCAGCCGTTTAGATTTTTATTAGGGGGGACACACACACACACCTCACACACACACACACACACACGCATAAAAGGTGATCTCATAAGCCTATTTTTTCAAAATTGAAAATAGGCTGAAAATGCTGTTTCGTTTGTACGCTAGGATAGGAACACCTATTAGCTGCATAAAACGAACTGACGAATATATTATTCCTGATGAAATTCGAAGTGCCGGATGTATTGTCACCTCAAGAAATACATCATTCTGTAGGCTAACTTCAGTGAATGGTTTTTCGTCACCACCATCACCTGACCGGTTAGAATATATGACCTGAAAGTCAGTTGATATTCTAAGTCCTTTCGCTGCCACAAGCTATGTTCGTTCACCCGAACAGAAACTAAGTCCTACTGATCACTACTTCAGCGACTAAGTCCTTCGACGGTCAGAATCTCGGCGTGTATACTCGTACTGTCACGTTGCGTAGCTCCGCACCTGAGCAAATGCTCCGTTGGAATACAATCTGTCTTAAAATCCTCGCTCCTTATATAGTCCAGCTGTCAAAACTTCCAGAATCTTCCATCTCGTATCTCGGCTTGTACTGGACCGGTTTTAATGCTTGATAGCACAAATTCCTTCTCTTGTAATTGCCAGTAATCTGTACTACTTTTCTAGCGTTCATCTCTTCTCCTAAAGGAAATTCCAGAAAATTTTCTCGTGACGTATGCGGGCTCCACGTCACAAACTCACGTTACTCGCGCCTGCGATGCATGCTACCCTCAGTACTCTGAGTCTCCTCCGCGCGCTATTCAAATATCATCCATTCCCTGACACAAATAAATCAACATCTCTTCTTTATAATAATGACGTCAACAATGTCACGGACGTGTGAACGATCCTGGTACAATACTTCAATCGCATGATTAGGACACACGATATGAAAATCAGATTTTAAAATTTCGCACAGCTGCCATCTTATTGTTATGAAGGCAATTGAAATAAATTAGATGCCACTGGATTAAAATTTGTACTAGCATGTACCATACCAAGTTTTACTGCGCTCGGATGGTTAAATCGTGAGAAACGTCCATCTCAATATTTATATTTCGCGTAGCCGCCTTGTTGCATTTTTGCTCACTAGGTTATTGAAAGTTCGATAGGTGAACTTATATTCATATCCTCTTTCAACATACAAAATTTCAGTATGATTGCTGTCATGGATTAGTAGCTATTGAGAACTGTCTAAATATTTTGGTTGGTCGCCATGCGGGAATTTTTATGTATGTAGCCCATAGAGTTATGTACTATTAGATGACGATGTTAGCGTAGGTTCATTATTCAATCTTTCAATTCGATCGCATGATTAATACACAAGCTATAAAAACTTGATTTTGAAATGGCGCAAAGCCGCCATCTTGAAGTTATGTGAACAATTGAACTAAATTAGATGTCATTATATTACAATGTGTATAGACATTTATTGTACCATATTTCACTGCACTCAGATGGTAAAATCATGAGAAAGGACTATTAAAATATTTCACCTTCGCTTGGCCGCCATGTTCGTTTTGTATTTTACAGGTTTTTGAAGTGTCATAGCTGAACTTCTAGAAGTACTCTTTATCACCGTAATACATTTCAGTTCGATATCAGTTATAGTTTCGGAGACATAGAATTCCGGTGAAAACTTTCGCACAGCCGCTATCTTGAGGTAATGTGGACAGTTGAACTAAATTAGATACCAGTGCATTACAATGTGTTTCAACATTTGCTGTACAACCTTTCATTGCGATTGGTTAAATCGCGAGAAAAAAGGCTATTAAAAGTATAAATTTCGCTAGGCCGCAATGTTCGTTTTGTAGTTAACAGGTGTTTGAAAGTCTCATAGGTGCCCTTGTAGTAGTGCCGTTAATCGCCACACAAAATTTCAGGGTGATATTGGTAATAGTTTCGGAGATATAGTATGCCGGTGAAATATTTCGCACAGCCGCCATATGGAGAATATGTAAAAAATTGAACTGAATTAGATGCCAATACATTACAATGTTGGTTGGTTGGTTCTTAAGTTTAGGGGCTGCGACTACGCGATCATGTTGCCCCTTGTACTTTGGTTGTGTGTAGAATCTGTCTGATAACCGGTGTTAATTGTGATGACTGTAGGCTATTAGTGTGTGCTATCTGTTTTTAATTCAAGTAAGGACTGCAGACTTTTGAATTTTTCAAATAGTTCCTCCTTTTGTTGCCAATCGCCACCGTCAACGACTACTAGTCCAGAACTTAGCTACCTGACGCCACCGCAGTCGGCTCTTGGCAACGAACGTAGGAACCTAAGAGCGTTGTTTACATTCTTAACCTATACAATTTAGATTCACACAGGTGTAATTAGTGGAAGGTTCTTTAACATGCCATAAATCTATGAAATGGGACCGCCGGCTCTACTTCCCCTCCGAAGGAAGGCATACTGAGGGATTTTTAACGCTCTTAAAAATCCGACGACTTCAGCTGGATTTGAACCCGCTATCTTGGGCATAGAAGCTCAGCATGCTACCAACTACGCCACCGAAGCCGCATTACAGTGTGCTTATACATTTGCTCTACCAAGTTTCATTGCGTTTGGAAGGTTCAATCGCGAGAAATGTCTATTTAAACATTTCAACTTCGCTTGACCGCCATGTTTGTTTTGTAGTCAACAAGTTATTGTAATTCTAATAGGTGAACTTCTATTAGTGCCCTTTATCAGCGTACAAAATATCATGGTGATATTAGTAAGAGTGTCGGAGATATTGAATGCCAGTGGAATATTTCGCACAGCTGCCATGTTGGATTGGTGGAATGTAACAAAATTTGAAGGGCATGGTCGGGGTCGGCCAAAATAGTAATATGACCTTACCGAGTTTCATTGAAATCGCTATGGCAGTTTAGAAGTTATTACTAACTAACACAAACACAGACACACACGGACAAAAGTTGACCTCTTCATAAAATAAAAAGTCCTCTCGGCACGCCGGAAGGCGGTGGTTGATTTCACCGGACAAACTTGGGGATAGGCGAAAATAGGCAGAATATGCATGTTTTCGTAGAAGGATCAGACCTCATTTATTGCGAGAAAGTATTTTATAATTGGAGCTTAATTAACTTTGTTTTTCGTCATTTTATATATATTTTAAACATTTTATTGTCTTTTGGGGACGTTAACCTTCTTGTCATTTGGGGTCCATTTTTAGCCTACTTTCGATTTTTGCAAAAAATGAAAGTCGACTTATGAGATCAACACAGGGCGAAAAAAGTGTGTCTGTCTGTGTGTGTGTATGTGTGTGTGTGAGTCTGTGTGTGTGTGTGTATGTGTGTGTGTGAGTCTGTGTGTGTGTGTGTGTGTGTGTGTGTGTGTGTCTGTGTGTGTGTGTGTGTGTGAGTGTGTGTACTCTGAATGTCTGTCCCCCCCTATCAATTCGAACACGGTGAAACCGAATTGAACGAAATTTGGTACAGAGGTAGCACTAGTAAAGGACACCTCAGTGTCATACTTTATATCGCCGCCATCTTTACCAAAACAGAATGGCGGCCACTCAAATGTTCAAAACGTAAAATCAAATTACGGCTAAACTAATCATCCGATCTCTACCAAATTTGATGACAACATACCTTTATATAGGACGCGTCTTTCACCCAAAATTCAAGGTCATCGGCCATGCCATTTCAGGATGGCGGCCGTGTGAATTATGCAACCATTTTAATAAATAGCTTAAGACCCACCAATTCCGATTATCGAGCCTAGGGGGGTTTAAGCTATCCTGAAGGTCGTGATCCGTTATTTATTATAATTTAATATTATAATATTATACAGTATGAGTGGCTTAAAAGAGCTGAGCCGTTTGTGTCACACGACAAGATGGCAGCTGTCCTCATGTGCCTGTCTTATATTTCAGTAGTTTTAGTATGTTGTATGTGATATACCGTACTGATACAATAATATAAACTTTGTATGAAATGATCTTTAATGAAGATGTACTGCAGTGAAGAAATCGTTTATTTAAAGTCATTATTTGCCAACAGTTTGTATCTAATATGTCAGTTAAGAACACCTGACGTCATGGATACGGTTAGCTCTGGGCTAGCATGTTAGTCTGACACGCAGTTGACTGGGGATCGAGTACTGCTACAGTTAGTTTTTTTTCTTGAATTCTTTTACAAATGATGTGCACGAGCTTTTTCCACAGATACTGAATAAAATGTCATTTAGCTCAAAGGAGAGGATAAAGTATACACTCGTATATTAATAAAATCACAGTCCCAGCATCGCACATAAACAGAAGCCATTAGGAAAAGGAGAATAGAAGAACTAGATACACGTTGTCATTAACCACAGCCTTCTTAATGCCTCTGTACGGTGCTGTCCTCTTGTGGGTTATGTGGGTAATATTGTTCCAAACATAACGCTGTGTAAATGCCTGAGCTGGCCTCCTGAAGTATGGCAATTTTGTAATACTGGTAGTTCAACTATTAGCCACGATCGCGCTCCGAATACCTTTAAACACTGCCAGCTGGATCGCCTCCCTCTTGGCTACTTTAAACTGCCTACTCATTCAACACCCATAGAACACTGCCATCGTAGTACATTACGATGGCAGTGCATAGGCGTACAAGATAAAGATTAATTCACTGATAGGTCGCAGCACCACCTACTGTGATTGGGGCGGAAGATGATTGGGGCGGAAGATTCTTAATTTTGCAGGCTGGCTTAATATAGAGATTAACGGACGTGAATGCATTACAATAAGTTAGTAGTTTTGTTATTCAATCATCATAAAGTATATAATATTGATCTTGACACTTACTGGCTTATTATCAATATAAAAGAAAACAAACAATACATTGTGGTTGGGGTGATTGTTTTAGGGATGAGGACAAAGAGTCATAAAGATACCCATACATTTAGGAGAAAGTAGGCTATATGTTCTTTGCTGAACATCTTGTTATACTTGTGGTCACACTGTCCTTATGCAAGGTTTCGACACTGATGTGTAACTATCTAACGGTCTGTTACTTCTTCACGCAAAATTATATTTCCCGCAGAGATTTTGGTTGGTTCCTCAGTTTAGGGGCTGCGACAACGCGGTCAAGTAACCCCGTGTACTTTGGGTGAGTGTAGAATCTGTCTGATAAACGGTGTGAATTGTGATGGCTGTATTAGTCTGTAATTCAGGTAATGACTGCAGACGGTCAATTTCAAGCAGTAGCTCCTAATGTTGCTACCAGATACTACCATCAACGACACCTAGATGTGAACTTGGCTACTAGATGCCACCACAACCAGCAACTCGCAACGAACGTTGGAACTTCCCCTCCAAAGGAAAGCTGAGGGATTTTTAGCGCTCTTGGAAAATCCGACGACTTCGGCCGGCTTTGAACCCGCGACCTTGGGCATAGAAGTTCAGCATGCTACCAGTTACGTCACCGAAGACGCTTCACACTTAGTCAGATGGAAATCTGAATCTAATATCGAGCAAGTGCGTTGTCATGGCAACGTCCGATGGCTCATCCGTCATCAATTTAATAGTGTTGCCATGGCAACCTCTGATAGCTCTTGGCATCTCTGTATGTATAAAAATGAAAGTTTGTCTGTTTTTTTTCTGAATTTCCACGGAAATTTGCGTTATTTGCGCGTTTCAGACTGTTTTATGACGGATGCGCGCAAAAATATTTTTTTTGTCTGTCTGTCTGTTTGTCTGTGGACAATTTCGAGTCCTTATAACTTGAGAACTGCTGGGTGGATCAACGTAAAATTTGATACAGATATCCATCTGAAGCACCACACTAATCATTGATGTAACTCTTCTCCGTACCTTTCATAAAAGGGGCCCTACCCCCTAAAATCCATGCTGAAATAGGCGTAAAAGGACGAGACAAAGCTTATTTTCAACCCCTCGATGTGAGAAACAAAACTCGGGGGCCCTAAAGGGTCCCTAAGGCCCTAAAACCAACAGTTTTGAAATATTCCCAGAAAACTAATTTCATTTAATAATCTAATGAAAGAATGCAATCTGGTAACCATGGCAACAAAATCTCAGAGGACCGTCTGTTTCTGTAAGACGCAATGCAATTCCATTTATTACATTACTATGAAGTTTGCAAACGGCTATAAGGTTATCACAGAACCAAATTAAGCTGTAAAATTCATCAATACGTATAATGAGCTTAAGGGGGTCCAGGGGTACACTAGAATTTTGTCACGTGATTTTCACGTGCGGGTGTGGTATGGAAGGTCTTTCATATCCCTATCCCTTTATTGTATTTATTATATAATTATAATTATTATTATTATATTTTGGCATACAACGACGAGACAAAGCTCATTATTAGCCCCTCGGTGGCAGAAACAAAACTCAAGGGTTCCCGAAAACTACATTTTAAGGCTCTAAAACCAACAGTTTCTGAGATATTCCCAGAAAACTAATTTAATTTAATAAACTAATGAAGGAATACATGCCGGCAACCATGACATCAGGTTCTCAAGAGAAGACATCCAACGTTCCATCTATTTCTGTAAAAATCAATGCAACTCCACTTATTACATTTCTGTGAAAGTTTGCAAATGGCTATAAGGTTATCACGGAACCAACTTAGACTGTAAAATTCATCAATGCGCATAAGGGGGTCGTGGGGTACCCTAGATTTTTTCACGTGATTTACACGTGTGATATGTCATACAGAATTATATCTCCAAACAGCAACATTATTTTCAAACAAGATGTTCAGTAAAGAACATATAGCCTACTTTCTCCTAAATGTATGAGTATAGTTATAACTCGTTGTTATTATCAAAGAGTATAATAGAACTATTCTTTGTTGAAGACCTTAAAAACGATTTACCTCTACCAAACGCCACAAACTAGATAAAAACTGCTACCATCATTGAAGAAAGAAAGAAAGAAAGATAAGAAGTATATCAAGAATGTTATGGATCTGGAGACATAATCGACCGGACTGGCTGTGGGGCTCAGCGGTAACGTTCTCGCTTGCTGGGCCCTAGGTTGCAGGTTCGTATCCTGGCGCAGTCAGCTGGCATTTGAGGGTGCACAAATGCGAGGGAGCCGTGTCAGTACATTTACTGGCACGTTAAAGATCCCCTTCGGGCCAAAATTCCGGCACCCCGGTGTCTCTAAAAGCAGCAGTAGTTAAAAGGGATGTAAAACCAATAACATTATTATTATTATTATTGTTATTATTATTATTATTATTATTATTATTATTACATATACGACCTGCCGTGGGCAACATCCAACTTTGAGTTGAGGCATGTCTTTACACTTCTGGTTGTGCATGGCTTTCACAACCCTAATTGAATTCAAATAACATTTTCAAGTAACGCAAAATAGGCTGTTACAAACCCTTTAAAATAAAAAGTAAAAATGTATCGTAGTATCATCTTGTCATTCTTCAAATTCGATGCGCATAGAATGCCAATGGTGTAGTAATCAATGGAGCCCCACGTAGACTAGTCGTGACATCTAGTGGTGAAATATCGAACAATATAATCCTAACAGAGCGAGTGCATTCTAGCGGCCAGAAGAAGAAACTTTTCAATAAAATCTGGAAGTTAATCTAGTTACCTTTTTGGCAGCTAGATGTCTCGAGTAAATCTGCTGGCGAATTATGTTTTAATTAAATATATATTTTACACCATAATATGCACAATATAACGCTTAATTTTAAAACATCTGAGTCATTACAAAACAATAAACATATAACATTTCAAGCAAAAAACCTAGTCTGATCGGGTTTGAACCATAGGCATTTGAGCGATAGGCTAACGCTCTACCACTGAGCTAATTGTGTCAACGAATATCGTTCTATATAAAATGACTTACATAGAACTTGTTAGCAAATAATGATTTATAATAAACGATTTCATCACTGGAGTATATTATTTATATATAAAGCATTTCATACAAAGTTTATTTATTTTGTATCAGTACGCTATATTGCATGCAATACTCAAATTAGTGAAATATAAGTCAGGCACAAGATATCCGCTGCCATCTTGTCTTATTACTGAATCAGCTCAGCTTTTTAAAATCACGTCTGCACTATAGTATTACAAAATAAACTTTTAATTTCGAACGTGCCTCTTCCTTTAGAGCAGTTAAAGCGATTCTCGGCTCGATAATCGGAACTGGTGGGTCCCATTATATGGATTATAAAGTTTGCATAATTCGCACGGCCGCCATCCTGAAATGGTATGGCGGACGACCTTGTAGTTTGGTCACAAGACGCATCCTATACGAAGGTATGTTGTTACCAAATTTGGTAGAGATCGGATGATTTGGTTAGTCGTCATTTGATTTTACGTTTTGAACGTTTGAGTGGCCGCCATTCAGTTTTAGTAAAGATGGCGGCGATATAAAACATGACACTGAGGTGTCCTTTGCTAGTGCTACCTTTGTACCAAATTTCGTTCAATTCGCATTCACCGTGTTCGAATTGATAGGGGGGGGGACAGACATTCAGAGTACACACACTCACACACACACTCACACACACACACACACACACAGAGACTCACACACACACATACACACACACACACACACACAGACTCACACACACACATACACACACACAGACAGACACACTTTTTTCGCCCTGTGTTGATCTCATAAGTCTACTTTCATTTTTTGCAAAAATCGAAAGTAGGCTAAAAATACTCAGTTGAAATAGTATTTTTTGCGGCTATTAGGAATTTGGGCCATTGGTGGCTAAAAAACCTGAATATCCATGCACCACAAGCCTTTATAATTTGTTAAAGGTGTCTTCCTGTGGATGGGAACTTTACACAACGGTGAGGGTCAGTCTTTATGTGAGGTGTATAGCGTTTCGTCTACGAGGTTTTCAATTTTATTTTCACGTCAGGAAGTACACTTTAGGTGAATTTAGATTGAGCACATTCTAACTTCTTTTTTCGACAAACGGGTTCATCGTAAGGATGATTTTGTTTGAAACCGTGTGGTTGATATATCCATATTCGGACTTCTGGGTAATATGTTGTAGGTTGGTTGGTTGGTTCCTCAGTTTAGAAGCTGCAACAATCTGCGTTCACGTAGCCTCGTGTGTGTAGAATCTGTCTGCTATCCGGTGTTAATTGTGATGGCTGTATTAGTGTGTGTTATCTGTATTTCAGGTAAGGACTGCAGACGATCAATTTCCAGTAGATCCTACTTTTGCTACCAAATGTTACCGTCAGCGACACCTAGCTGTGACTTGGCTACTAGATGCCACCGCAACCGGCAAATTTTGGAACTAATAGAGCGGTTTTTATTTTTTTACTTTTTTTTAGCGTATGGCTTTTAGTGCCGGGAGTGTCAGAGGACATGTTCGGCTCGCCAGTTTTTTGTAGCTGCTTCGAGACGGACACCCAATGGGTGAGCTACAAGTACCGGTGGGGAGGGAAGTTGGACTGTAAGGACGAGGAGTTGGAAGGTAGCGGCTGTGGCCTATAGTTAGGAACCAACCCCGGCATTTGCCTGGAAGGAAGATGGGAAACCACAGAAGACCATCTTCAAGGTTGCCGGCGGGGGGATTCGAACCTCCTCGCCTCCCGGATGTGAGCGACTGCCAGCAGTGTTTATGCCGTAATGACCACGGCTAACTCACCCGGTAATAGAGCGTTAATCAAATATAACCTACAAATTTAGCTTCACACAATTGTAGTTAGTGGAAGGTTCTATTACATGCCATAAATCTATGACATGGGACTGCCGGATTTACTTCCCCTCCGAAGAAAGGCATACTTAGGGATTTTCGTCCTTTCTGTGTATCTTTATGTACGCCTATAAGTCGTGTTCGAATGTTTGGAGCATCGTAAAATTAGGTATCCATGAGAGTCAATACACCAATTATTTATAAAACTCTTCACCGTACTTCTCATTGAAGGTTTTGGTATAGGAAGAAACTTTTCAAAATACATGCCAAAATAGGCGAAATATAAAAATTATCCTGGAAGGACGACCATAGCATATGTTGCGCTTCTCAATTTGGGACACAAAATTCGGGAGTCTATAATGAGTCTCCGAAAACCACATTTTAAGGCCCTTAAATTAACAGTGTGTGTGATATTCCCAGAATACTAACTTCGCTCTGATAAACATATGAAGGAATAACAAGCCCCTAACCATTGCAACAGTAGCTCAATTGATAACGTCTGGTTATTAATACCGAAGACCGTTCGAAGAGCGGGTACTTCTGCTAGTTTTCTTATAATTCCGAAATCATATTTCTCATCCCTTGGCGTAATGGTGGGTCATATCAAAAATTCTTTCAGACAAAAGTTTTAGGTAATTATTAGGGGAATATTGTCCATTTTGTACGGTTTTGATATTGTGCCTATTAAGAGAGATATGATTAATGTTTCCCGAAAAACCCACTTTTTCCCACCCCTTTGGTGAATGTTTGGTGCTATAAAAAACTCTTCAAACATACATATTTGGGCTTTATCCGGCACATAGTATGAACTTTGAACGGATTCGATATTTCACATATTAAGAGAGTTATAGCATTATTTCACTTTTTCGAAAAAAGCCCTCCATTTTCACCCCCTTCGACCGATTTAGCCCAGTAACGAACTGGACCGAGATTTTATAGGTATACTTATTCGGTAAAAAATTCAAAGTGATTGGTACAAAATTACGGCAGTTATCGTGGCCACAATAAACTGATATACATATATATATATATATATATACACATATATATATATATATACATACATACATATATATATATACATCTCTATATATATAAAAATGAAAGTTTGTCTGTTTTTTTCTGAATTTCCACGGAATTTTGCGATATTTACGCGTTTCAGGCTGTTTTATGACGGATGCGCACAAAAATATTTTTTTTGTCTGTCTGTCTGTGTGTCTGTGGACAACTTCTACGAGTCCTTATAACTTGAGAACGGCTGGGTGGATCAACGTAAAATTTGATACAGATATCCATCAGAGGCACCACACTAATCATTGATGTAACTCTTCTCCGTACCTCTCATAAAAGGGGCCCTACCCCCTTAAAATACATGCTGAAATAGGCGTTGAAGGGTGAAACTAAGCTCATTTTCAGCCCCTCAATGTGAGAAACGAAACTCGGGGGCCCTTTAAGGCCCTAAAACCAACAGTTTTTGAGATATTCCCAGAAAACTAATTTCACTTAATAAATTAATGAAAGAATGCATGGCGGTAACCATGGCAACTGAATCTCAGAGGTCCATCTATTTCTGTAAGACGCAATGCAATTCCATTTATTACATTATTGTGAAGGTTTGCAAACGGCTATAAGGTTATAATGGATCCAAATTAAGCTGAAATATTCATTAATACATACAATGCGCTTAAGGGGTCAAAGGGTACTCTAGATTTTTTTAACGCGATTTACACGTGCGGGTGTGGTACGGAAGGTCTATTATATCCCTTCTCTATTATATAAAAATGAATGTTTGTCTGATTTTTCGGCTTTTCTACGAAAATTTGACATATTTGCCCGTTTCAGACTGTTTTATGACGGATGCACGCAAAAATATATTTTTGTCTGTCTGTGGACAATTTTTTGTGTCCTTATAACTCGAGAACGGCTTATAACTCGAGAACGGCTGGGTGGATTAACGTAAAATTTGATACAGATATCCATCAGAGGCACGACACTAATCATTGATGTAACTCTTCTCCGTACCTCTCATAACAGGGTGTCTACCCCCTTAAAATACATGCTGAAATAAGCATGAGACAAAGCTCATTTTCAGCCCCTCAATGTGGGAAACGAAACTCGGGGGCCCTATATGGACCCCGAAAACCACATTTTAAGGCCCTAAAACCAACAGTTTTTGAGATATTCCCAAAAAACTAATTTCACTTAATAAATTAATGAAGGAATGCATGCCGGTAACAATGGCAACAGAATCTCAGAGGTCCATCTATTTCTGTAAGACGCCATACAATTCCATTTATTACATTACTGTGAAGGTTTGCAAACGGCAATAAGGTTATAACAGATCCAAATTAATCTGAAATATTCATCAATACATATAATGCGCTTAAGGGGTCAAGGGGTAATCTAGAATTTTTAACGCGATTTACACGTGCGGGTATGGTCCGGAAGGTCTATTATATCCCTATCCCTATTTTGTTATATTATTATTATTATTAGTAGTAGTAGTATTATTCTTTTAATTATTATCATTATTATGGTGTACAACGAAGAGACAAAGCTCATTTTCAAACCCTTGGGGTCAGAAACAAAACTCGGGGCCCCTCAAGAGCCGTAAAGGGTCCCCGAAAACTATATTTTAAGGCTCTAAACCCAACAGTTTCTTAGATATTTCCAGAAAACTAATTTCATTTAATAAACTTAAGAAGGAATGCAAGCCACTAACCATGACAACAGTATCTCAAGAGGTGGCATCCAACTTTCCATCTATTTCTGGAATAAGTAATGCCACTCCATTTATTACATTTCTGTGAAAGGTTGCAAATGGAGTACCCTAGATTTTTTTCACACGACTTACACGTGCGATATGTCGCACAGAAAGTCTATTATATCTCCAAACATCAACATTATTTTCAAAAATTCCTTAATAGAAATAGTAGACTGTTTTTTGCTGATTTTAGGAATTTGGGCCATTGGGGGCTAAAAACACTGAATTTTCATGCACTACAAGCCTTTATAATTTATAAAAGGGGTCTTCCTGTAGTTGGGCACTTGACACAACGGTTAGGGTCAGTTCGTATGTGACGTGTATTGCGATTCTTCTACGAAGTTTTCAATTTTATTTTCACGTCAGGAAGAACACGTTAGGTAAATTTAGTTTGAGAGCACATTTTAACTAATAATTTTTCTTTGCCAACAAACAGGTTCCAAGCCCCTAAACATTGCAACAGTAGCTCAATTGATAACATCTGGTTATTAATACCGAAGACCGTTCGAAGAATGGGTACTTCTGCTAGTATATATATATATATATATATATATATATATATATATATATAGTATATATATATATATATATATACATACATAAATTATATATAAACTTTTGAACTGACAGTGGTTTTGGGGTCTGGGGGATGTGAAACGCGAAGATATGTCGAAATTTTCCGGAAGTCGAAATTTGGTACCCATTGCAATAGTTAGCTTTCTAATGAAATCTACCTAAAAATAGGAGGAAAAAGTAGACCTATGAGATCGATCCGGGCAAATTTGTGGCTGTCTGTCCTTCTGTCTGTCTGTCTGTCTGTCTGTGTGTCCCTCCCTACCAACGGCTGCAGCTATCGAAACTAAATTTGGTATGAGTAACACCTATGCCTCAATATCTCACAGCCATATTAGCCTACTTTCGATTTTTGCAAAAAATGAAAGTAGACTTATGAGATCAACACAGGGCGAAAAAAGTGTGTCTGTCTGTGTGTGTGTATGTGTGTGTGTATGTGTGTGTGTGTGAGTCTGTGTGTGTGTGTGTCTCTGTGTGTGTGTGTGTGAGTGTGTGTACTCTGAATGTCTGTCCCCCCCTATCAATTCGAACACGGTGAATGCGAATTGAACGAAATTTGGTACAAAGGTAGCACTAGCAAAGACCACCTCAGTGTCATGTTTTATATCGCCGCCATCTTGACGGAAACGTAATGGCGGCCACACAAATGTTCAAAGCTTAAATCAAATTACGACTAACCTGATCATCCGATCTCTACCAAATTTTGCAACAACATACCTTTATGGGGGGAGCATCCTTTGACCAAACTAATAAGTCATTAGCCTAATAGTTTGCGGATGGCGGCCATCTTTGTGTGAAAATCGATTCCCCCCATTAATTCGAACACGGTGCAACCGAATGGAACGAAATTTGGTACAGAGGTAGTACTAACAAAAGGCACCTCAGTGTCATGTTTTATATCGCCGCCATCTTGACGGAAACGTAATGGCGGCCACACAAATGGTCAAAGCTTAAATCAAATTACGATTAACCTAATCATCCGATCTCTACCAAATTTTGCAACAACATACCTTTATAGAGGAAGCATCCTTTGACCAAATAACTAGGTCATTAGCCTAATAGTTTGCGGATGGCGGCCATCTTTGTGTGAAAATCAATTCCCCCTATTAATTCAAACACGGTGAAACCAAATGGAACGAAATTTGGTACAGAGGTAGCACTAGCAAAGGGCACCTCAGTGTCATATTTTATATCGCCGCCATCTTGACAGAAACGTAATGGCGGCCACACGAATGTTCAAAGCTTAAATCAAATTACGATTAACCTAATCATCCGATCTCTACCAAATTTTGCAACTACATACCTTTATGGAGGGAGCATCCTTTGACCATTCTAATAGGTTATTAGCCTAATAGTTTGCGGGTGGCGGCCATCTTTATGTCAAAATTGATTCCCCCTATTAATTCGAACACGGTGGAACCGAATGGAACGAAATTTGGTACAGAGGTAGCACTAGCAAAGGGCACCTCAGTGTCATGTTTTATATCGCCACCATCTTGACTGAAACGTAATGGCGGCCACACGAATGTTCAAAGCTTAAATCAAATTACGATTAGCCTAATCATCCGATCTCTAGCAAATTTAGCAACAACATACCTTTATGGAGGGAGCATCCTTTGACCAAAGTAATAGGTCATCAGCCTAATATTTTGCGGATGGCGGCCATTTTTGTGTGAAAATCGATTCCCCTTATCAATTCGAACACGGTGAAACCGAATGGAACGAAATTTGGTACAGAGGTAGCACTAGCAAAGGGCACCTCAGTGTCATGTTTTATATCACCGCTATCTTGACGGAAACGTAATCGCGGCCACCGAAATGTTAAAAGCTAAAATGTAATTACGACCAGCCTAATAATCTAGTCTCTACCAAATTTTGCAACACCATATCTTTATGTGGGAAACATATTCAGACCAAACTGCAAGAACATCAGCCCAATAGTTTGCAGATGGTGGCCAAGTATGTGTGCAAATCGATTCCCCCTATCAATTCAAACACGGTGAAACCGAATTGAACGAAATTTGGTACAGAGTTAGCACTAGCAAAGGGCACCTCATATTCATGTTTAATATCCCTATAGCACGTTGTATTTCAACAAGCTACTACAACCAACATTCAATCATACTCCTTGACAAGGACAAAGAGTTATAACAATACCCATGCATTTAGGAGAAAGTAGGCTATATGTTCTTTACTGAACATCTTGTTTTGAAAATGACATCAGTGCTACCAACTGCTGAAAAATCACAATTGAAAATTGGGCTCTATGTTGGATATCTCGGAAGTTATGCATGAGAATCGTTCGAAAATTGACGCACATATAGGTAATATACCATCAAAGTAATTTACAGGAGTCCATGAGTGTTGCCAACATGATTCTATACCTGCTGATAGGTCCAATATTTAAATGCATGTCTGTCTGTCTTTCCGTCTGTCTGTCCTTCTGTCTGTCCGTGTGTGCCAGTCCCCCTCCCCCTATCAATATATAACGGCTGCAGCTATCGAAACTAAATTTGGCCAGGTCCGCCAACTGTTGATATATGGTCTCTATAATTTTAAGAAAAGTAGGCTCTTTAGTTCGTCACGGAACTACTTGTTATTTGTTCATAAATAAATATAGGCTGAAAATGGTGTTCAGAACAAACATGGCTTATCACGTAAAGCATTTCTGGTCACGTAATGCTATTGGATTTCAACCAAATTTGGTATGTGATTTGCGCACCGGAACAGATATGAATATGCATTTTTTTAGAGTCAACAAGGCTGCCAACTGTTGAAAAGTGCACTCTATTCATTTTTATCCTAACCTCAATATATCAGAAAGTATGCAGGTCAACAGTGTTCTAAACTTTGTATAGGCCCTACATATAGTAGTCTACTTGCAAATGTAGGTTAATTTTCAGTAACCTATATACGGCAGTGCTGCCAATATGATTCTACGTGTGCTGATAGGTTTAATGTTGAATCACATGTAACTTCCACACTTAAAACTTGAAGTTCTTTCAAAATTTGTCCATATATACATTAGATCATAATATTTCAATATAAGTTTGAGCATCCCATATATGGCAGTGTCGCCAACCTGATTTTATGCATGCTGATAAATTCAATATTGAAATACATGTAACGTTCATACTATCTATTGGAACTCAACCAAATTTTCCATGTGCATTGTGGACCTTAAGATATGGAACTAAAAGTACATTTAGAGTCGCCAGGTCCACCAACTGTTGATATATGATCTCTAAAATTTTAAGAAATGTAGGCCCTTTAGTTCGTCACGGAACTACTCGTTATTTGTTCATAAATAAGTAAAGGCTGAAAATGGTGTTCAGAACAAACATGGCTTATCACGTAAAGCATTTCTGGTCATGTAAGGCTAGGGTATACTTTGGTCATTAGATGTTAAACCAAAATTGGATAAATACTTAACTTGTTATTCAAAGGTAAATGTTAAGTTGGTTCCGCCCATTATTTAAGTATGGCAGCTTTAATACGGCTTAAAATTTCAAACATGGTGTGCTGTCGATGTGCTTTTTGCTTTTTTGCACCACCTACGGCCGGAACTGAATCAGTCCTTCAAGAATAACCGAGTAACCATTAAGTTGGTACCATATTTTAATTCTAGTTAACACGACATGAATCATCTGAAACTCTGTACATCCTATGCTACTGATGGGTGATTTGCTTGTACAAAGGTTTCTGGAAGAGCTATTTAAGGTTAACTGTGTAGTTCTTAGCGCCTATTAACAAGTACATTTTTGAAGAACTACATTTATTTTCACATTTTCTTTAGTTCCTTTCTGTCTCAAAACAATTCTTCTTTTCCTTCTCCTTCTTCTTGAACCATTTCCTCATTGGACGTCGGCTTTCTTGCTTATTTTAATGACTTGGAATAGATCAGGAGTGTTGATTCCATACCATTCACGTAGGTTCTTTAGCCAAGATGTAATCCTCCTTTCTCGGCCTCTCCTACCTTTATTGCTTCCTTCCGTGATGATCTAAAGGAATTTTTATTTATCATTGAGAAATATATGACGAAGGTATTCAAGGCTTTTGTCTTTTGATGACATGCGAGACCTCCAGTTCTTTCTACAAGCGTTCGAGCACTTCAGTGTTGCGTATCTATCGATCCATGATATTCTGAGCAGGCTTCTATAGCACCGCATCTCGAAAGCTAGAAGTTTTTGCTGGTGTTCCCCGTGAGGGTCCAGGCTTCAGCACCATACAGCAAGATAATGAAACAGCACACTGCAGTAAACGGAGACGACGAGCAATATTAAAATCACGGGCATTATTATTATTTAATCTCCAAAGTGCAGTGAACCCTATTTTACCATAAGGTATGTTAGGGTTGTAGTTTATACAAAATATACAATTTCTCTGATAAAATCCAATATATAAAAACCAAAATAGACATGAACAGAAATGAAGAGATAAAAGTATGAGCAGCTTCAAGCTTTCACTGTGATAGGATCAATAGACACAAATATTAGCGTTTATTTTAGATAATGACATGGGCACAATCTATAATTGAAAAGATACTCTAGAAAATTATATGTAAGATTATTTCACTCATAGTATCGGGTTATCATACTAGACTACTAATATTTAAAATACCAGATCATAATATCTACAATACACGTGTTAAACAGCTATTAAGCAGACAATATCAAGTTATATGTGTTTAAATACATAATAAATAATTTCTGAAAATTGAAAATATGATATTTAGTGGTTTTTCGAAATAGTAGCTGCAAGTTAACAAATGCATCTTAAAATCGTGGTTGCACAGTAGTTTATTAATGTTCTTGAATGCAGCACTCACTTGTTAAATGCGGGATATAATTTCGATAGCATTGTTCCAATTATGATCAAGTAGGCTATGCATCCAAGGTATTATTCAGATGTTGAAATTGTTCTAGTGTTGTTTCACCTACAGTCAGGTTAACAGGTGGAATTGCTCTTCTGTCAATGAAATATCGCTTGCATGTGATGGATGTGGTAGTTTTTTGATTATAACCTGCATTATGATTAAATTTAGGGCAACAATAACGAACTCATACATATACATTTAGAAGTACTTATACAAGCCAAGTATGATACAAAATTTAAAATATATCATATTCCGGTTAATTTCGATCATCGTACTAGTATATTCTATCAACTTTCGCTGTGATAGGATCAATAGACACAAATATTTGCGTTTACTTTAGATAATAGCATGGGTACCATCTATAATTGAAAATATACTCGAGAAAATTATATGGAAGATTATTTCTTTCATAGTATCGGGTTATCATACCATGTTTCTCTATGATCGGGTCATTCTCTGACGAGTTGGAGGAAATGAATGCCTGAAGAATTGATATATACGCCATCTACAAGTTTTCAGTAGGCCTACATGAATGTACCAGTACATCTAGATTATAGTATGCGTTCACTATGCCAAATACATACATATTGGATCAATCAGAGATTAGTTAGATGAATTAATATTTGAGGAATTGACATTCACACCATAATATATTAATTTTACCAGATTTAACAGAGATTGGATCAGTACGTGACGAGTAAGTAGGATTCATATCTTAGGAATTGAGAAAGCGTGTCATCAATAATTTTTGTAAAGGAAGAAACAGATTTATTGCCTTAAGGTTTAGATTTAAGTAGTGATCCATTATGCAATATTTCACAGTAAGCAGATCATTCACTGTCGAATTAGGTGAGTTCACGTTTGAACCGCGATGCATCTGCGGTGTATGGAAAGTAGTATCTAGATCTCATACATGTAGGTTTGAATTAACGTAGCGTTTCACTATAGGAAACCTAGTTTCGAGGAGATCATTCCGTGACGAGTTAGAGGGCTTCATATCATCGTATCAGAGGAATTGACACGCGTGTCACCCTTAATTTTCGTAAAGTATATTTATACAGGCAATAGTGGTGGATATATTTTAGTCTATTTTCACTTATGAAAAGATAGGCTTATGAGATCAACTTTTGTCCTGGTGTCTGTATGTGTGTGTGTGCGTATGGGTGTGTGTGTATCCCCTAATGAAATCTAAACGGCCGAAGCGATTTCAATGAAACTCGGAAAGTACATACCTTGCCCAACTTCCTCTTTGCCTTTCAAATTTTAATACTTTCCTCCAATCCAACATGGTGGTCGTGCGAAATATTTCACTGGCATTCTATATCTTCTCAACAGTAAAATATATCACCAGGATTTTTTTACGATAATAAAGGGTAGTACTAGAAGTTCAGCTATGTGACTTTCATAAACCTGTTAAGTACAAAACGAACATGGCGGCCATGCAAATTTGAAACTTTTAAATAGACTTTTCTCGCGATTTAACCATCCGAGCACAGTGAAACTTGTTACAACAAATGTTTATACTGAAATTTAAGTACTGGAATCTAAATAAGATCAATATTTATCATAACCTGAATATGGCGGCTGAGTGAAATTTTAAAATTTAGCGACTATTTCTTGTGTCCTAATCTCGCGATCGAAGTGAACATATGAATAATGAACCTATGCAATAATCTTCATATAATGGAATATAACTCAATGGCCTACACATACCAAAAATTTGTGACAATCCTCACCCTTCTCGACTTCAGCAGTGCTTTTGACACCATAAATACTCAGACACTATTGAAAAAGATGGAATTTTATTACTTCGACCAGCAGACAATTAACTTTTTCGCATCATACCTGAATAATCGCCAGCAACGTGTTGTAACCCAGGATAAAACTTCTCAGTGGCTAAGCAGAAAGTCAGGCGCCCCACAGGGTAGTGTACTAGGACCCTTGCTTTTTGAACTATATATCAACGACATCTCATCTAATTTGAAAAATTGCAAATATCACCTATATGCAGATGATTTGCAAATGTACTCCCACTGCAAGACAAATGACATTCCATTGACAATTGAAACTATCAACGCTGACCTTCAACGACTTGGAAAATATTCTCAGGAAAATTCCCTTCTTCTGAATCCATCCAAAACACAAGTTATCATAATTGGCTCTCAAAAACTATTGACGTCACTCCGAGATCAAATTATTCCCCCAATTGTACTGAACAACAATGACATTCCATACTGTCCTACAGTGAAAAATCTAGGTCTAGACTCTTAACTGGACTGAACACGTACAGAATGTGTGCAAGAAGATTTTCGCAACCCTGCACTCCCTCAAAAGAAAAAAAGATATTTTACCATTTAAAGTAAGAATCCTACTCATACAGACACTAATACTTCCTATTCTTGACTACTGTGACGTTATTCTTGTAGACGCAACCAAAACATTAACTTTGAAACTTCAAGGAGCTCTGAACTCTTGCATACGATTTATCTACGATCTGAGCTATGATAAACATATCACTCCCTATTATTGCGCTCTTTCCTGGCCGAAACCTGAACTACGTCGATCATATCACATTCTTGTCCAGATTTTCCGATTATTGTCTGACGATAGACCACTGTACTTATCAAATAAATTCAAGTACTTGTCTTCTTTCCATGGTAATAATACACGCTCTGGTTCTTCCCTCTCCATTCCTATTCATCGCTCCTCTATATACAACAACTCTTTTCATGTGGTGGGGTCTAGGCTGTGGAATACCCTTCCAGCCAGTGTCAGGGGTACCACCTCACTATCTAAATTCAAGACCATATGCTGGGGCAGCCTGCTGAGCATTACTGACCGACGACAAGTATGACTGGATGAGTGAATGAGAGTGTGAAAGTCATGATCAATGTCAATTATTATTGTTTAATTTTGTCGCCATAATATGTTTATTGTATTGTATTAATGTGGTTAAGTGTAAGAGAGGGCCAAGAGCCCTAACTGCGCCACCAATAAAGGCAATAATAACAATAATAATAATATAACAATATAACATGGTGACCATCCGTAATATTTAGACGGTTCTCATTATCTAAGAATCTATTAGAACAATCAAACTGTAATTTTGTATGTTGATAGAGGCTATTAACTAAGTTCACCTAAGGATCATTCAATAACCTGGTGAGCACAAAACAAAATGGCGGCGACGTGAAATTTCAATACAGGGTCTTTCATATAAAGTAAGAACGGCAAGCGGCAGTTTTGTTATTCGCTGCTGCGGTGGCCTTGGCAGAGTTTGTGGCGCGCCATGGCCCCCTGCTGTACTATTGACAGCGCACGCATAGTACATAAGAGGGCTGTTCTTTTTCTTCTGTTTTTAGCCTATTTTCAATTTTGAAAAAAAAAAAAAAAAGGCTTATGAAATCACCTTTTGTCCTTGTGTGTGTGCGTGTGTGTGTGTGTGTGTGAGGAGAGTGTGTCCCCCCTGATAACGTCTAAACGGCTGGAGCGATTTCAATGAAACTCGGTAATTACATAGCACTATTCCGGACGACTCCGACCATGCCCTTCAAATTTTGCTAAGTCTCACCAAACCAACATGGCGGCTGTGCGAAATATTTCACCATCATTCAATATCTCCGAAACTATTCCTGATATCACCCTGGCACTTTTTGCGGTGATAAAAGAAACTACTAGAAGTTCACCTATATGACTTTTGAAAAACTGGTAACTACAAAACAAACATGGCGGCCACACAAATTTGCGACTTTTAAATAGACGTTTCTCGCGATTTAACCAACCAAACGCAATAAAACTTGGTACAGTATATGTTTATACACATTGTAATGCATCGACATATAACTTGGTTCAATTTTTTACTTAACTACTAGATGGCGGATGTGCGAAATATTTCACCGGCTTTCTATATCTCTGAAACTATTAGTGGTATCACCCTGAAATTTTGTACGAGGATAAAGGGCACTGCTGGACGTTCATCAATAAGACTTTCAAAAACCGGTTAACTACAAAACGAACATGGTGGCCAAGCGAATTTGAAAATTTTAAATAAACTTTCTCGCGATTTAATGTTCCAACCGCAATGAAATCTGGTGCAGGAAATGTTTATACACATTGTAATACACTGGTATCAAATTTAGTCCAATTGTTTAGGCCTACATAACCTCAAGATGGCGGCTTTGCGAATTTTTAAATTAAGTTTTTATTTCTTGTGTCATAATCATGCGATCGATGTGAAAGTTTGAATAATGAACCTACGCAATACTTTTCCTTTAATGGTACATGACTCTATGGCCTATACATTTAACAATCCAACATGGCGACCATCCGAAATATTTAGACGGCTCTGAATATCTACGAATGTATTATGGCAATCAAACTGATTTTTTTATGTTCATAGGAGCTATGAACTAAAGTTCACCTATAGGACTTTAAATAACCTGGTGATCACAAATCCAACATGGCGGCGACGCGAAGTATAAATATTCACATGGACGTTTCTCGCAATCTAACCATCCGAGTGCATTGAAATTTGGTGCAGTAAATCCTTATACGAATGTTAATCCACTGGCATCTAATGTATTTCAATTGTTTCCATAACCACAAGATGGCAGCTGTGCGAAATTTGAAAATCTCCTTGTTACTTCTTGTGTCCTAAACACGCGTTTGAAGTTTGAATGCTACAACGTACACAATAATCTTCATGTAACAGTACATGACTCTAGGACCTACATATATAAAATCCAGCATGGCGACCATCCGAAATATTTAGTCGGTTCTCAATATCTACGAATCTATTACAGCAATCAAACTGAAAAGCTGTATGTAGATAGAGGCAATTAACATAAGTATGATATATGAAAATAGGCTGTATAGTTCTTCACGGAACTACTTGTTTTTCTCAAGCTCCGATGGACTGTATAAAAATAACAGATTGACATACCAAACTGATTTTATTACTAAATGTTTGCTTGTTTTATTCTTATGTCCACAATGTACCAAAGTTACGGTCGACTTTTACAAAGAATTCAAGTGTGAAGTTTTGGACCATCTGTCGTTTAGTCCAAACCAGCACTGAATGATTTTCACCTTTTTCGAGAACTGAAGGTATGGTTGGGCGGCAACGCCTCGTCAAAAAGGAAAAACTTCTGGAGACTGTCCATACATACCCACCTCAGTGGCGGCAGAATATTTTGCCGAGGGGATTGGAAAGCTGGTGTAACGATACGACAAATGATTCATTCGTTTTGGCGATTATGTTGAGACATACGAATAAAACAAGCAAACATTTAGTAATGAAAACAGTTTGGTATGTCAATCTGTTATTTTTATACAGTCCATCGAAACTTGGAAAAAAAAAGAAAAAAAAAACAGCCCTCGTATGTACTATGCGCGCGCTTTCAATAGTACAGCAGGGGGCCATGGCGCGCCACAAGCTCGGCCAAGGCCACCACGGCAGCGAATAACAAAACTGCCGCTTGCCGTTCTTACTTTATATGAAAGACCCTGTATTTTAATGGATTTTTCTCCCGACTTTTCATCCGAGCACTGTGAAACTTGGCACGGTGTATCTTCGTACAAGTCGTAATATAGCCTACTGATGTCTAATTTAATGGAATTTTATGAGAACTTGAAAATCGCGACTGCAATTTTCTAAAATCACGTTTTCATTTCTCATGTTTTAAGTAAGACCAGTAGGATATATGCAAATAGGCTATTTACTTCTTCAGGGAACTACTTGTTGTTCATTTGCACGTGTTGTCATGGTATCTAGGTGTTGAATGTGTCACCGCATCAGGCTTTAGGGATGGTTGATTGGTTCCTCAGTTTAGGGGCTGCGACAACGTGGTCATGTAGCCCCGTGTACTTTGGGTGTGTAGAATCTGTCTGATAACCGGTGTTAACTGTGATGGCTGTATTAGTGTGTGTATCTGTTTTAATTCAAGTGAGGACTGCAAACATTGCATTTTTTCAGGTAGTTCCCACTTTTGCCACCAAACGCCACCGTCAACGACCAACTAGTTCAGAAATTAGTTACTAGATGCCACCGCAGTCGGCTCCTGACGAAAAACGTAAGAACCTAAGAACGTTAGTCAAATGTTTAACCTATATTAATTTAGCTTCACACAGGTGTAATTAGTGGAAGGTTCTTTAACATGCCATAAATCTATGACATGGGACCACCGGCTTTACTTCCCCTCCGAAAGAAGGCATACTGAGGGATTTCGAACGTTCTTAAAAATTCGACGACTTCGGCCAGGTTTGAACCCGCGATCTTGGACATAGGCTTCAGTGAGTTGAAACTAAGTGCGTTTGACATGTGGCCATGGTAACAAGGTGTTGAATATTTGTTGCCCCATCAGGCTTCAAGGAGGGGCAGATGACCTCGCTGTTTTACCCCTTAAAACTCCAATAACTTACTAACTAGACTTCAAGGAGTTGAAACTAAGTGCGGTTGCTTTGTTGCCATGGTAACTAGGTGTTGACAATTTGTAGCCGAAACTGGCTTCAAGAGAGAATACTAAGTGTGTTTGCTTTTTTGCCACGGTGAAAGTAGTTTTCTGTGATTTCCCATACCTACTCCAGTTGAGTGTGAATCTATCGTGAGGCCAGGTCTACCTCATATCTAGTGTCAGTTCCGATTACTGCCATACTTACCAGTTCAAACACTACAATAAGTTAGGTAATCAATCATATTCCACATAGATGACCCAGGCATTGCTTTAGACAATCATAAACTCAAGAACATGGGAGTGATGACCATGGAACTCGAAGGTCGTTAAATAAACAACAGTTATCAATGTAATCTACACACTTTGAAGAAAGAAAATTGTTTATCCTTTTTGATGTAAAATATATGCTGTAAAACACATAACAACAAAAACTCTATGATTGCTTTATGTCCTGAAGCGAGGATGTTGGTAGTGTGTATAAGTTCTATTTGTAGAATGAGACGTGTATTGGGAAGGAAGTGCCATGGCCTTAAGTTAGAACTATCTTGGTATTTACCTGGAAAAGAAGTCGAGAAATAACGAAAGCAACTTCCAGGATGGCTGAGGTGGCATTTGAATCCATGTTTTCTCAGTTTTGTTTCACGAGGTTGTGTATGCCCAGCTTTAGCCCTCAGACCAGAATGTAATATCTTGGCAGAGCTGGAACTCGGATCTAGTCATCAGGAGAAAAATCAAAAATTCCTATCCACTGCTTCACGAGGTGGTCCCTAAAGGCTTTCTTCGTATATCAGGTCTACTATGTATTTGGGTAATTTGAGTAAATTCAGCGCCGATATCTATTACCACTCTAGTTCTGTAACCCACTAATTTGTCGTAGCAGGGGAAATAGACCGTGAGGTGACGTCACACGCGCACGTGAGCTATGACCACAGCCCTGAGGGAACCAGCCCACTTCGAACTTGGGTCACCGCCGCTGACACTAATCATTGTGTAATCTCAGCCATCATTAGCATTTCAATTAGGAACATATCGCTCTAAATTGCAGGGTTGTCGGACAGGAATTCTAACTCTGTCATTCACCATGCGGTATACCTGTAGTCGTACTTAAAATTTAATTCCAGCTACTACAGTCTAGAGGGTGTTTCAAAGTCAGTTACGGCAAATATTTGGTCATGAACAGAATTAATATCAGCATTTAAAATGCCTTCACAATTTTAAAATGGTATGAAAGAATTCATGATGCAAGTCAATATGTGTAAAACAAATATAACGGAATGCAGCCGACGAAAATCAGACCATTATTAACGTCAAATTGGCAGGTGAAAAGATGAAGGAAGTATGAGACTTCTGCTACTAAGGAAGAAAATTACCCAGTGATGAACGAAGTAAAGAGGATATAAAGAGTAGATTGGCTCAGGCAAGGAAAGTATATTTACAGAAAATAAATATGTTGACCTCAAATATAAATTTAGGTATTAGAAGGTAATTTTTGAAAGCCTTTGTCTGGAGCGTGGCACTCCATGGAAGTGAAACTTAGATTGTTGGCGCAGCAGAAAAGATGAGAATGGAAGCAGTTGAAATGTGCTGTTACAGGAGAATGATGAAGACCAGATGGGCAGATCAAGTAACAAATTATGAGGTATTAAGACGATTGGGAGAAGAGAGATGGTTCTGGCGACTGCTAACGAAGATTTGAGATAGGTTGGTAGGACACATACTAAGACTCCCAGGAATGGAAAACTTAGTTATGGAAGGAAGGGTCGCGGATAAGAACTGTGGGGGTTGACCAAGGTTAGAATGTGTTAATCAGAGTGTCTCGGATGTAAGTTGTGGTAGCTATGTAGAGATGAAATGATTACCTCAGGTCAGGGAGGCTTTGATTTCTGCATCAAACCCGTCAAAAGACTGAAGACTGAAACAACAACAACAACAACAAACTCGAAAGATTGGCCACTTTTTCTATTAAAATATCGGAGACAATACGATTTACCAGTGATCCTGAAGATCTGCCAGTATATAACGTCTAACTCTCAGCGCTCCTGGTGATAAGTGCTACCGGATTGGAAGGGTTCGAATGTAGGGCCTACTCGTAATTGTTCATTAGTAGATTTTTGAGAATCAGCTGTATCATCGACAACTCTATGTGTAGTATGAAATCTTCTGGTATCTCCAACATTCAGATATACCGTAGTGAATATGCTGTAAATAAAATCGAAATCATTGTACGATAATTTTACTCTTTTTAACTTTTCACCTACATTCAGTTTGATTTGTTCTTATGGTTGTTGTCGTGACCAGGAACACATGTTACTTCTCTTTGGAATTGTCATGTTAACTAGCAAATGCTCTGCAGTCTTACAAAATGCGGTATTAAATCAGACTCTTGATTGAGGTTGTTATTATAAGATGATGATAATTGTTGTTTGAAGGGGTCTAACATCTAGGTTATCAGCTCCAGTTATTATAAGAACTTTGGTGATTGGATTGGAAGATCGGAGTTATTAGCCTATTTTCATTTTATGAAGAAATAGGCTTATGAGATCACCTTTTGTCCGTATGTGTGTGTGTGTGTGTCCCTAATAACTTATAAACGGCAGGAGCGATTACAATGAAACTCGGTAAGATCATAGCACTATTCTGGCCGACCCCGACCGTGCCCTTAAAATTTTATTTTCTCTCACCAATCCAACATGGCGGCTGTGCGAAATATTTTACCAGCATTCAGTATCTCCGAAACTATTATCGATATCGCCCTGAAATTGTGTACGGTGATAAAGGGCACTACTAGAAGTTCACTTATGAGACTTTCAAAAACCTGGTGACTACAAAACCAACATGGCGGCCAAGCGAAGTTGAGACTTTTAAATATACTTTTCTCGCGATTTAACAATCCAAACCTAATGAAACTTGGTACAGCAAATGTTTATAGAAATTGTAATGCACTGGAGTCTAATTTAGTTCAATTGTTTACATAACCTCAAAATGGCGGCTGTTCGAAATATTTCACTGACATTCTATATCTCCGAAACTATTACAGATATCACCCTGAAATTTTGTTCCGTGATAAATGGTACTGATATACGTTCATCTATGTAACTTTCATAAACCTGTAAAGTACAAAACGAACATGGCCAAGCGAAGTTGAAACATTTTAATAGACTTTTCTCGTGATTTAACTCTCTGAGCGCAGTTAAATGTGGTACAGTAAATGATTTTATATATTGTAATTCACTGGCATCTAATTTAGTTCAATTGTTTACATAACCTCAAGATGGTGGCTGTGCGAAATTTTTAAATTAAGTTTTTATTTCTTGTGTCGTAATCATGCGATCGAAGTGAAAGTTTGAATAATGAACCTAGGCAATAATTGTCCTTGAATGGTACTTAACTCTATGGCCTATACTTATAACAATCCAAAATGGCAAGCATCCGAAATATTTAGACGGTTCTCAATATCTATAAATCTTTTACTGCAATCAAACTGTCTTTTTTTAATGTTCATAGAGGCTATGAACATATGTTCACCTATAGGACTTTCAGTAACCTGGTGACCACAAATCTAACATGACGGCGACGCGAAGTACAAATATTTAAATGGAGGTTTCTCGCGAATTAACTATCCGAGTGCAGTGAAACGTTGCACGTTAAATGCTTACACAAATGTTAATCCACTGGCATCTAATTTATTTCAATTGTTTGCATAATCACAAGATGGCACTGTGCGAAATTTTAAAATCTCATTTTTATTTCTTGTGTTCTAATCATGCGATCGAAGTGTGAATACCACAAGTACACAATAATCTTAATGTAATAGTACAAAAAATAATCCATCCTGGCGACCATCTGAAATATTTAGACGGTTCTCAATATCTACGAATCTATCACAACCTTAAAACTGAAATTTTGTATGTTGTTAGGGGCAATTAACATGAGTAGGATATATGAAAATAGGCTGTATAGTTCTTCATGGAACTACTTGTTTTTGATAATAGATGGCGCTGGTCCCAAGGGTTATAATATATTCTACAAATGAATGATGCATGACACACTGAAAAATAAATCATCCAACAATGTTCATTTTCCTTACTTTATTAATTCAGTGGGAAGGCACTCACAATATAAATAGAAGAAAACACAAAGAGAATAAAATCAATAGTGTTGCTAAGCGACAGACTACCATTGCATTGCAAAGTAACTTGAGTTATAGATCTGTTTTCAGGCCTTACTGTCATAAATCAATGGCCGTATTGATGTAAGTTACTTTAGTCACCGTAGGAAACTTATCACAATTCAACACAATCCATATATTTGGTGGATACAAAAAGGCAAGAATGACCAATATTTTTTACTACAATGCCGTCTGAAGTCGTATATTCGAACTACGCTCTTTCGTTCCTCACCAACCATAAGACAAGTGAAAGAGAATTAAAATTATTCTGAATAATTATTTGCATGTACTGGAGCAAGCATTCACGGCCGGGGTAAGAATCTTCAGAATGGCGGAGAGGAGTATGTGTAGTTGATCGTCTTCTTTAGATGATTTCTTATGGAGTTTTTCTTCGAGATTTGAACAGTATTCCCCAGCTGTGTTCGAGATATGTTAATTGCGTTTTCACACGCCACTTTAAATTTCACTTACTAACTCCAGAAAATTTAGAATCAGGTCGTTTACTCTTTACTTTTATTATTTCGTGGCGATGGACAAAGACAATATATATCCATCATTCAATGATAATAGAACAGAATATGTTGCTCATCCGTTCTTAGGGTCATAGGACAACATTGAACTCAACGATTGGCATTTTCTGCTTTTTGTCATTTGATGGAAACAAGGAGCCTATTGAAGTTGAATTATAAAGATCATCTAGAGGTGAATTCAAAAATAAAGGTCTAATTATTATATTTCAGAATATTTTAGGGCTATGGAGGTCAAACACATTTGAAAACTAAGTTTTATTACCGACACTATTTTACACGTAGGCTAAGTAGTTTAAATAAAATGCGCTATATGTTCATAATGGCTAGGTATACTGTATATTATACGAAACTTCATTTCTTCAAACATGATTAGAGGGTGTTAACACGCGTGTGTTATAATTTTTACAGAAGTAGCCTGTACTGTTTCCTGATATGTCCTTTGAATGAATACTGAATTATGTACAGGAATAAATAGCCTAATTAGGTGTTATTCATACCATTTACGGTGGTATGAAAAGCGTAAATTTACCCTTAAATGAGATAAACGGTTTGGGAAAGCTGATATGGGTAGGATCATCAGAGGAAGACGACTCCAGTGGATGGGACATATCGTAAGATCTGTGGAATATATCCTAACAGAGTGTTTAATGCTCAACTGATTGGCAGACGCCCAAGAGGCCTTCGAGGACGAGATGGAATGATAGGTTGCAGCAGGTGGAACCAACAACAGTACAGGATGATGCAAAGAGTAAAGGGAATTGCATTTGTAACAAATACTTGAGATTGTGATTGGGACAATGATCCTTCCTGAGTGATTGAGTAGGATAGTGTTATGCAATGTTGTATATTTGATGTGTGTGATATGTTTCTTTGCTTTATGTCATGGGCCTAAATGGCCTGCTAGGTACAATAAATGATGATGATGATTTAATTTCAAGAAGGTGTGTTAAGATACTTGTAAATTACGATTTACATCAAAATATATCTATGATGCTAATGTGAACACTGCTATATGACGTACTAATTACTGCAGTACATCAGAAATAAATACTGTCGGGAAGGTAATTGTGGTATGAGGGGCTCGAAGAATTGCTTCTGTTTACTAAGCAATTGCGATCTGTGATAAGCCATTGCACCGTACAGGTCAACTACAGTAGGTCTAGAAGAAGTCAATACTTCACTGTTCGTGACGAAGTGATTACACACTGTTTATTTTCGACACGTATCCTTGTACGCCATATAATTGTGCTAACTGGGTATCACCGGGCACAATAGCAAGTAGAATATGAAAGGAAATTACTCTCAATAATTTTTTTCAGATACAATTACAGAAATTAACAAAAAAAATCAAGATGTTCAGTAAAGAACATAATTATAGCCTACTTTCTCCTAAATGCATGGATATAGTTATAACTCTTTATCCTTTTCAAGGAGTAAAATTGAATGTTGGTTATAGTAGCTTGTTGAAATACAACGTGATATACGGATATTAAACGTTGATTGATTGAATCCTCACCTGAATTATATATACACTAATACAGCCATCACAATAACACCGGTTTTCAGACATAATTCAACACTCACCCAACCAAGTACATGGGGCTGAATGACCATGATGTCCATGCATCTCGAATGAAACAACAACAACAACAATAGCTTCCTACCCAAATCCTTCCTCGTGACAGTGCTAATATCGTACTGGTCACCTCTTTGAAGACAGATTAAACCTCCCTATGTACGATAAGCTGAATTGTTGAATCGTAAGTTACGGTTAGGCTATAACACTTGCATGATTCATACATCCACCATCTTGAAACTATTTGGCTGATGACCTTGTAGTTTGGGTGAAATACGCTTCCCACATTACGGTGTACTGTTGCAGAATGTGTTAGAGATCGGATGATTAGGTTAGTCGTAATTTGATTTTACCTTTGAACATTTGGGTGGCCGCCATTATGTTTCCGTCACGATAACGGCGGTATAAAACATGAATATGAGATGCCCATTACTAGTGCTACCTCTGTACCAAATTTCGTTCAATTCGGTTTCACCGCATTTGAATGGATAAATGAAATCTATTTGCACACATGCATGGCCATCATCTGCATACTATTGGGCTGATGACCTTGTAGTTTGGTCAAAAGACGCATCCCACATAAATGTATGTTGTTGCCAAATTTGGTAGGGATCAGATGAGTAGGTTGGTCGTAATTTGATTTAAGCTTTGAATATTTGGGTGGCCGCCATTACGTTTCTGTCAAGATGGTGGCAAAATAAAACATGACACTGAGGTGCCCTTTGCTAGTGCTACCTCTGTACCAAATTTCGTTAAATTTGGTTTCACCGTGTTTGAATTGATAGTGGGGGAGGGGACAGACATGCAGAGTACACACACATACACACACACTCACAGACACACAGACAGACACACAATATTTGGCCCTGTGTTGATCTCATAAGTCTACTTTCATTTTTTGCAAAAATAGAAAGTAAGCTAACAGTGCCATATAATAGAAAATAATGACACGAACAGGAAAATTTAGGTATGAGCCACATATTATTTTATTAAGTGCTAGCAACCCACCCCGGCTTCATCCGGTATCTATAATAGTAAACTGAAAATGTGCACGTACGGCAGGTCTGAGACGCAATTCAGAATAGCCGATGTGAATAGCTAATCCAAACACACATACTCTTCTCTGAAGTCTCAACTCGACACGACTCGACAGTTTCATGCTGGCCGAAGCTGAGGTGATAGACTCGCTCGCTAGCACTTAAACTCGCTCTGAAGCTAGTAATTTAAATTTCCACAAAATGGAGATTGTTGGAAGAAATGGAAACATAAAACACTTATAGTGGGCGATGTATTAAAGATATAGATATGCTGACATGGACGTTTTTGTAGAACTTTTCATGCTGTACTGTGCCCGTTTAGACCGGAGTCCGCACGACCACATATGCATTTTACCAATAATCAGTCAGCACGAGAGTCAAAATATCCCGGAGCGCCAGATGGGTTAAAGCAAATCGCAAAAACGACATCAAATGAAAAAAATGCTTTACTGATTTTTGGCTCAATGCAACAATAAGGATAGGAGATTCAATTGGGTATAACACATCAAGTAAAATTATCTCATTTTATTTTGAATTTAAAATTGACTGCAAAAATGCTCAAAGCAGCATCACTCACGTGTGGCGACCCACACTCCTATTTACACAATATACAGAATTTTTCCAAACACATTTGACAATTATTTTTTTGGAAACACAAGTCTGATTGTTAGTCCTGTAGACTGTGTTCCAAAATTATTTATGATTAATTCCAGTTCAAATTTAATTGTCTCTACTGGAAATATCGTAGATCACTGTTTGAATTTTTACATAATATTAACACTCGTAGAATAAATGTTCATAGAATTTTTAACTTTCACTTATTTTTCCAGTTTCAAAAAATATATATTGTCGAAAAATATTATCATCATTGAAGCAACACAAATTATTTACACATATTAATAACATCTGAAAAGTATTTGACCTTGAGCATAGCATCGAAGAACTTGTGCGAAGCACAACAAAAATTAATTGTTCTTCTGACATTAAACATTTCGAGAAGTGACTCGATTATGAACTTCAAGTTCCTCACAAAATATATGATTTCTGAATCATCAACTTGATCAATAAATGGTTGAACCATTCAACTATTTGATTTTCCACTTGGAATCATTATTATGAAAAATATTTATATTCATGGCCATTTTAGCAATTTTCACAACTTGCAATTCTTCGACAGAATGCGGAAATAAGAATTGTAGCTTCATAATAAATTCATTTAGTTCATGGCACTAGGATTGAAAATATCCTTCAAATTATTCGTGGTTAAAGAATTATTTTTAATTGGCAGTGGCCCATTCTATTATTTGTGTAAGAACACAATATTACAACAACAACGGCAAAGGTCTTCCTCTGAAGAAGAATAAACTACTATCATGACAAATCCGGGTTCTAGCAAAATCAAAGTCTAAATGGAATTCGTAAACAAGGTTGAAATAAGAACTGATGGTTTCTAAGAAATAACCTTCGGGTCATTCATACGATGAAATGTGTAGTCCCAATACTCCTACTATAAACCTGAGCCATCGAACCTGCTATTTGATTGATGCTCGAAAAAACCTCTTCATTCCTGCGACTTAAACATGCGCACCTGGGAATGGCATTTCAACTACTCCACACATATAAATTTTCTTCCCAAAATGTATACAATAAATCAAGCCTCTGCTTGTTATCAACACTGGAAGATTAATAAACTTACAAGTTTATTTTATTTTACCATTCAGTTCAACCCGTGAATTTACCATACTTATGAAAATCTTTATTTCACTTTCGAGTATATTTACGTCATGATTTTATATAAATACAAAAATATCCTATTTGATACAATTATCAATTGCTTCCCGTTTCATGCCTCTCCGTGTTATCTGAAAAATATACTTTGCTCATTGCAAATATCAACTGTTCAACCAGAACTGAAATGTTGGTTGAATGCGGGCTTGCGCTAACCACTCTCCTTCGGAAAATCTCCTGTTCCAAACTAGAAATGATTAAACTACTTCATAGGCTCTCTCTCAATACATATGATTATTATAAAATATAATAGCCCAGAATTATTTAGAAAAATTATGATAATTATTATTATTATTATTATTATTAGTGGAATATTATTATTATTATTAATTATATTATTTTAAATATGTTTAATTATCATCTCATTATGTGAGAATCCACATGTTCGAACCTTCGAATATGGAAAAAATATCCATTCCTCAACAAAAATAATTATTAACTTTTACAGTTACATCGGCTGATTACCGTGATTTCCCAAAAATATGAAATATTCAAATAAATGCTCGAAATGCTCGGTCATCGATCCTAAACTGTTCTGAGTGCTGAAAATACTCAGAATAACTCTAACAAGTCTTGCGTAAATCATTGCAAGATTTAAATACGAAGAAAAATAAATGTGTTGGTCATCTGCAGAAAAATAGTTTGTTCCAATTAGCTAGGCATAATATAATTCAAATGTGGCTTACATTTCTTGATGGTCTTGAAGCGTAGTAAACCTGGTCTGTACCAGATTTATCCATAGACATGCCCTATCGGACAAGTACGTATAATCATTGTATCGGCCGCCATTATATACCCACAATCCGTCTAGTAAGACATAGTGGTAGTATCTCTTGACGTTTGAATTAACTGTTGTTCCATTTTAATATGGGCTTCTATCAAAGCCATAACAGTTTGTTTAAATGGGGTCAGATCTAAGTGATCTATTCTTAGATATGTCAGTTGTAACATAACTCACGGTAATCTTATCAATACAAGAAGACACTGACAGTCTAACCAATCAACGGCTGTCCTGAAGATCGTTCCCTGGGCATGGCTTCTCGCCATCTACCATGCGCTAAGCAACCTGTAGTTTCCCTTGCGTAGACTAATGAACACCACCGTGATAGACTGGTCTTCAATGTACTGATAGATCGAAGTGGTTAACAAGTTACCAATATGAAAACTGACTGAAATGGACTTGAACATCCAAGTATTAGGTTATTACTGGACTGTGACAAAGTACTAATTCTAGACAAAGTCTAGCATATGTCCATGTAGAAACATAAATATTTCCACTAATGTCTGTAGAAAAAAAAAATTCGATCACCTCAGTGATTCTCCTCGCCGGAAACTTGCTAAGTTCCACCTCGTAGCGCAGCACTTTTGTGACTATCACAACTTTGAAAATTACATCTGCGTAGATGCGGCAACCATGTGCCTTGGCTCAGCGTAGCAGCAACTTGCTACGCAAGTGCTTGTGTTGGAATGAGCTATCGATGCCTCGGCCGGCCGGCTTTTATTCAAAACTGCCAGGGTCACGCGTCATCAGCTGATATCTGGAAATCCTCATATCTCTGGTATCCCTGGTCCGATTTACTTGATACTAATTGCATTCTCTTTCATTTGGCCGTGCCAGTAATCTGATCCAAGTCTCAAGTCTCTACTCCATGGTTAACTATTTAATCAATAAATAGCCTCGACCTCTGCTATTACTCGCTACGTCACTTGACATGCAAGTATCGGTAAATTCTTTCCAATTGCTTCGAGAAGCAATGTAGCGCGATATACAAATATCTCAACTTTCAAAAGCGGCTGTAGCCTTTCCCTTGATATCTAGGTGTCTGAATCTTGGAATACCCATTCCTAGAGTTGGGCACAGTACAGTATTGTTACATACAAAGTATATAGATATTATTAATGTTTTGCCCAGAGTGAGCTTAAAAGGTGCATAGACGGCAGGTTTTTCTTCGACTAAAATCGCAACTGGTGGGCTTCCATTGGTCATAAATGATTTCTTGTTCTATTGAAACCTTCCTCGAGAAATCATTTACAGAATGGTGAAAACCGCATCAAAAGCCATCCAGTTGTTCTCGAGATTGCTCGTTACATCCAAGAATCGGGGACTTTGTTTTATATTATGTAGAGATTTGCTGTACCTGGTGTCCGTGCAATGTCAATCAAAGTAAGATACTGTTATCTTTATATTAGGTTGGAAAACGTCTGGATGTAATGTTGTTGTTTGAGTCTTCTGTATTTTGACTGTTTTGGTGCAGCTTTCCATATCTCCCTGTCTTTAGCTAATCGTTTCATCTCTACATAGCTACCACACCCTACATCCGAAGCAATCTGTTTAACATATTCTGACCTTGGTCTACCCCTACAGTTCTTGTCCTCAACCCTTCCTTCCATAACTAAGCTTGCTATTCCTGGGTGTCTTAGTATGTGTCCTACTAACCTATCACTTCTCTTCATTAGCAGTCGCCAGAAACATCTCTCCTCTCCCACTCGTCTTAATACCTCTTCGTTTGTCACCCTATCGACCCATCTGATCATCATTCTCCTGTAACACCACATTTCAAATGCTTCAATTCTCCTCTTTTCTGCTGCACAAATAGTCCAAGCTTCACTTCCATAGAGCGCCACGCTCCAGACAAAGGCTTTCAAAAATGACTTCCTAATACCTAAATCTATATTCGATGTCAACAGATTCCTTTTTTGTAGAAAGGCTTTCCTTGCCTGAGCCAACCTACTTTTTATATCCTCTTTGCTTCGTCCATCACTGGTTAATTTGCTTCCTAGGTAACAGAAGTCTCATACTTCCTTCAGCTTTTCACCTGCCAATTTGATATCCATACAGGTTTCTGATTTATTTCGGCTGCATTCCAGTATTTTTGTTTTACATTTATTATTTTTCATTATGTATTCATTCCGTAAGACGGTGTCCATACCATTCAAAAATGCCAAGTATTAAAAGAAAATTAAGACGAATTGGAAAATATGTTAAATATACGTGAAAAGTATTACATCAAGGAGTAAATAATTTAGAACGAGAAGCTCTTGTCTGGGCGTTTTGAATAGTTTTATTATCTTGTTTAGAATATCTAATATTACGTCTGAGATGCGTATAACTAAGCCAAGAAATCAAAGGAAATAATAGTAATTGAGAAAGTTTATTGGAAAACTTTTAGGAACATGTAATAACGATATAAATCGGTTAAATTGATGAGGATTACAGGTTATCAGACAAAGAACAGTATAATTATTTGTGATGTGGTAAAAGAATAGAATTCGGTAAACTTATGAGTATAGAGAAATGAATATGGTGATTCACACATCACTGCGCTGCAGGCAACAACATATATGTAGGTTTCATCTTGGAATGGATGGTTGAAGTATGAAATAAGAGTAAATAGTTATGAACTGTATGTATATCAACTAATCTATTACAGGCATAATTGGGCAATTATTTAAAGGAATTAAGGCATTTATGTCACACACAACCTAAAATGTCGCTGTATGTATTCGATTATTCAATTCGGTCATGCGTACGCACTTGTACAACGAAAACACATAAACTGGTGCTTAACTGTATGAAATACACTAATTTGTTAAAACGACTCTTGAACCACCTATTGTAAAATTGATTTTCTAATTAATAAACCTTCGCTGGCGTGCACACAACTGCTCAAAAAGGTTCATTTGTTGAAACGACTCGCGCGCCATCTATTGTAAAATGGATTTTCTAATTCATAACTCTTCGCGGGCATGCGCACAAACGTAGAATCCTTCCTTTGTGCCATCTATAGCTCCTTGATGAGCCCTACTTGATATGGATCACAAACCACTGAGCCGTATTCCAAGATTGGCCTCACCAGGGTCAAATATCCTACGTATTTCTCATGCGGTCGAACTACTGCCTTTTAATACCCTCATTACAAAACGAAGTGATTTGTACGCTTTGGAGAAGAAACAACTCACATGGGTACTCCACTTCACATCATTCCTCACATGGATGCCTAAGTATACCTTACCTACCCATCGGCGCTAAAGCTCTTGTACAGTCCGGGCCTTCTCAATCACACCAGTCCACGCTTTACGGTCCAAGGCGAGCCGTCTCCACCCACGAACTCTTAGTTGGCGTAGATCATCCTCCACTTCGTCCAGCCATCTTTTACGTGGCCTCGACCCTGTCGTCTCCTTCCTTCCGGATGTCAATGAAATATCTGGCTAGCCGCCCGTTTTTCCTCCATTCTTTCTAGGTGTCCTGCCCATCGTAGTCTTCCTCTTCTTACTTCCACTGATAGTCGAGGTTCCTCATACAGGCTCTTGAATATATCGTGCTCGCCAGTTTCCATTTTCCTGGACGGGTCCATATATTCTTCTAAGAATTTTTCTTTCCCACGTATCCAATGCTTCCTCTCCTCTTTTGGTGAGTACCCACGTTTCACTACCATGGGAAACAACTGGTCTAATTATCGTACGATATATTCTCTGTTTGATCTTTCGAGAGATCATGCGTGTCTTAAGTACTTTCAGGAGGCTAAAATAACATCGATTTCCTTGTGCTAATCTCCCTTTAATTTCTGCCATTGTGTTATTATCCTCCGTGAGTCTAGATCCCAAGTATTTGAAATTGGAGACTTTTTCAAATTCTTTTCCGTTGATCACTAGGTTGTCTCTGTTTCTCATTTCTCGGGATAATAACATGTACTTCGTTTTTCCCACATTGACATTTAGGCCAGCTTTCCCCGATCCTTCTTCCAGTTCTTTGTATGCTGTGGATATGGCTCTTACCGTCCTTCCTACGATTACTATATCATCAGCGTAGGCTAAATATTGCACTGCCTGGTTATACAGCGTGCCTGTTTGAATAAGGTTTCTACCACGTATATATCATGCCAGTGACCCTTCTCTCACATCAATATTCCGGACTACTCGTTATAAGGTAAGATTGAAAAGTAGACACGATAGTGAATCTCCTTGTCGAAGTCCCTTACTTACTCTGAAATTCTTTGATAGCTCATTTTGTGCTTTAATTTTACAGCTTGAGTGATCCAGTATCATCTTAACCAATCGTACAAGATTCCTGGGTATTCCCATGTCATCCATACTTTCGTATAGATACCTTCTATCTACTGAATCATATGCCATCTGGAAATCAATATATAATTGGTGGAGAGGTATATTGTACTCATAGAACTTCTCCAGCATACATCGCAGCGTGAAGATATGATCTGTTGTGGATCGATTTCGTCTAAAACCACTTTGGTAATCCCCCAATACTCTTTCTGCATATGTTTCTATATGCCTTGCTAAGACTTTTGTAAATATTTTATATCCCATGTTAAGTAGTGATATGCCCCTATAGTTAGGGCAACACAACTTAGACCCCTTCTTGTGTATTGGGCATAACAGAGCTACTTTCCATTCTTCGGGCATCTGTTCTTCTTGCCATATTCTTAGCATCAGTTGATGCAGTTGGGTATGTAGATAATTACCACCATACTTGACCAGCTCTGCAGTTATATTATCCTCTCCGGGTGACTTACCGTTCTTCATTCCCTTAATGACTTCTTTTGTTTCAGTCATACTTGGTTCTAGTATTTCTGGGTCAGGCCCTGTTATATAAAGTTCTTCTTCTTGAATTCCTTTCTCTCCTGTTCCATTCAGAATCTCTTGAAAATATTCCACCCTTCTTTCCAGCACCTTTTTGGTCTCAACAATGAGATCCTCTTTTCTCTTCCCTTAATAGTGCGTACATTTGTCTATAATCCTTTTTCTTTGCTAGTTTCTATACCTTTTCGATTTTTATTCATTCCCATTCTTTCTTGTACACATACGTTTTGCCACTCTTCTTGCCTCTGTATATACTTTCCTGTTACCTCTTGTGTCCATTTGTAGCATTCTAATTCTTGCTTGGTTTCTTGCATTTATCTTCTACTCACATTCCTCATCAAACCATTTGTCTCTCCTCTCTGGCTGTTTAAATCCCACTACGTTCTCTGCAGTGTTCTCAAATTTCTCTTTAATGCTTTTCCAGTGTTAATTCATATTTCCTGTTACCTTTATGTCTCTCAGTATCTTTCTTTCTAGTGTCACTGAGAATTCGTCAGCTAACTTCTTATCTTCGATTAATTTCTGTCCATCATATTTCTGCATTCTTCTTGACCTACTATTCTTAATTCTGCACATACGTTGTTTATAGCAGGACAACCAGAAAATGGTCTGAATCTATATCAGCACTCTACATGATCGTACATATTTTATATCCGTTCCATGTCTCGCATCAATTAGTATATGATCTATCTGGTCCCTAGTAAATCCGTCCGGTGAGCACCACGTAGCCTTATGAATGTCGTTTCTTGGGAATCGAGTACTACTTACTATCATCCTTCTGCTCGCGGCAAAGTCTATCAGACTTTGTCCGTTCTCGTTACTTTTCACGTGTAGTCTATTCCGTCCAATGATGTCTCTAAATTCCTGTTCCTTTCCAATTTTAGCATTCATATCTCCCAATACGATTTTAATATCATGCCTTGGTGCCAAATCGTATATTTTCTCCAGTTTTCCATAGAATGTATCCTTCTCTCCATCCTCAGTATCCTCTGTGGGGGCATGCCCACATATAAAGGTTGTGTTAAGGAACTTACCTTTCAGGCGGATGGAGCATAATCTTTCGTCCTCTGGTCTAAAGAATATTACCGCATTTACTATGTTATTGCTTAATATAAAACCAGTTCCAAAGGTATTTTTCCCATGTTCACTGTAAAAGATAGTATAATCTTTCTGTTTTAGTATATCCGTACCTGTCCACCGTATTTCTTGAATGGCTACAATACTCATGCCACATTTCTTCATTACCTCCACTAAGTTATTTAGGGCACCCGCCCTATATAGACTTAGTACATTCCATGTTCCTATGTTCAGCTCGTTGTCCTTTACTCGCAAATGTCGTCGTCGTTGTTCCGTCCGGTTTCCTTATGATTGAGATTTCGTAACAGTTCTTTTTCCACGGTGGGGTCGTTGGCCTCACGTGCAACCTTCTAGGGAGCTGCCTCTTTCAGCCTTACGGATTGCTGCCAATTAACATCGGGGTGGGTCCCCGAGCCTTTGTAAGTCCCCTTACTAACTGCAAGGCAGCAGGGTATCTGATGGTTCCTCCGCCTTGTCTGCCGTTGGGATATTACCAGTCATCCTCTTCCACCCTCCAAGCCATTGATCATTCAGTGTTAATTGTGGTTAGTCCACGAGACCTATTTAATTTTGCTCAAGTCTGCCGCCAAGCCGGTGAGGATCCCCCTATCCGCCACCTGGGACACGCAACGTGGGAGTGTCACGTCTCCCCCCTGCTATGACACCATAGGAGGTTCGTGGCCAAAGTATACAGGGTGTAATAAAAAGGCACAGCACAAAATGCTGGACGCATTCCTCAAACATAGGCGAAAACATTATGTTATATGAACATCGGTCCGGAAACGCTTCGTTTCCATGTTATACCCCATTGTCTCCAACGCATAAATCATGAAAAACACACACGAACAGAACGTTCGAATCATGAGGATCTTGCACTGTTGGTTACATCTGGTTACGTTGTCATTACCGTAGGTGCACCGCCAGTGTTTTGTTTAACATGGCCGTGTTGCCATGCGACTTACGGTAACATCAACTGTTCTTGTGCACGATGGAGCACCACTCCATTTTAGTATTAATGTCCGTCGGCTTCAAAATAACAGATTCCGTGACAGATGGATAGGTAGAGGTGGATCTATTGCCTGGCCTCCACGCTCTCCGGATCTAAACCCACTGGACTTTTATTTGTGGAAACATTTGAAAGCTCTTGTGTATCGAACCCCTGTACCAGATGTTCAGAGTCTGCGTGCCCGTATTATGGAAGGCTGCGAAACCATACGCAATACTCCAGGAATACATCAGCCCATCCGAGATTCACTACGACGGTGGGTTGATGCATGCATCAATGCGCACGTAGGGCACATTGAACATCTCCTGTGACAAAGAACTGCATGTGGTCTGCAGGTATGTTCTGTTCTTGTGTGTTTTTCATGATTTATGCGTTGGAGACAATGAGATATACCACCGGACCCATGTTCATGTAACATAATGTCTTCGTCTACGTGTGAGGAATGCGTCCTGCATTTTGGGCCGTACCTTTTGTTACACCCTGTATGCACGAGTCTGTCTTAGACTGCTTTATGTAGTGACTGTCACCAGACTTACCAACCAAACGTTGGGGGATACATCCCCTAATTCGCTTCCCTCTTCCTTCACGTCTGGTGATATATTTCTTTATCCCTAAGCAGTTGTTTGGATCTGAAACAGCAATCAACGTTAGCCGTTTCAATGACGACTGTCTGTGGAATTCGAACCCACATCCCTAGCTCACCATGGTCAACATCTTCACGCACTTCTCTATCGCAGATGATTTACAGTTGTATAAGTAACTTTTAGCATTTAGAGCCCAAGTTGTGCTAAAACTACATCTCTTTCTGTGTTACTACTGGACTGGAAACTCGGTCGTATAGAAGTGAACGCTGTAGCAATTACGTGAAGCTGGGCAAGAGCAAGACAGAAGGCTATGTAAGACATTGGAGAACTGTCGGAATTAACTAGTGCTTGCGGCCACTCTCTGGGAGCACGTCATATATGATCAAAGGAACCGTCTACCAGCTCCTAGTTGAACAGAAAAATTCCCCCAGGCAACTACGTAACATAGCGAAACAATGTTAAGCCCGTTTACCTCTAAGGTAGATATCATGGAATAAAATGTTACAGCAGAACATTTGCTATGATACTGTGCATGTTCGTTGGATTGTGGTAACTAAAATACTCCAGCTAGCTCAACCACAACCCATAGAAAAATATTAAAATGTTCATCTCTGTTAATTTGAGGCTAAAACAAAGGAAAATGTCCTAGATTCCTACTAAGGGAGTGGCTGGGGAAGTTAATTGGGCATTAGCCTCAAGTACACAACAAGTTTCTAAGTAGAAACGAGAGGAGTAAAGTCATATCATATCGTATGGCCTCGGGTGCCGGGTACAAGCTTTGTAATTTGACACGCAGAGGGTAGCTTGCATGTCGAATTTCGTTGTTCCTTGAAGCACTTTGAAAGTCAAGGAGGTTAGATATCTAAGCTCCTTGAACACCATAGCGCTTTCTAGTAGAGAAATGAGGAACTTTGTATTGGCGGAAACTCCCGAGATTAATTTTGCCATTATGAACACGGCCTACTGAATTCAAAAGGGTTCTTTGACATGCCAACATCGTATGACATGCGTGTCGTAATTTTTGCCGCATTTCAAAAATCACTTACCTCGGCCACGAGGGAACCTGCAAGCTTGGGGTTGGTAGCCCGACACGTTATCCACTCACCCACAGTGGCAAGCTTAGGAGTAAAGTGAAACACTACATTACAGGCGCAAATATTACATGCCGTTGTTTCATATGAAGAATTGGACATCGTGATCATTTAGTCCCTAACTGGCTGCGTGGTTCAGCGGTAACGTTCTCACTGATGATCCCAATATTGCCGGTTTCGAATCCTGGCTCAGTCAGCTGGCATTTGAGGGTGCGCAAATTGCGAGGGAGCCGTGTAAGTAGATTTACTGGCACGTTATAGATCCCATCGGGGCAAAGTTCTCACACCCCGGCGTCTCTAAGAGCCGCAGTAGTTAAAAGGAACGTAAAAACAATAAAATTATTATTATTATGGAGTCAAATGTAGTTGGGTGTGTGTAGGCTATATATAGATAGTTTTTGTCTGATAACCTGAGTAATTGTAGTCTGTAGAAGCGTGATTATTGGTAATTTAGGTGAGGATTGGGAAGGAAGCAGCCGTGGCCGTGGCCTGACATTTGCCTGGAGTAGAAGAGGGAAAACACGGAAAACCACTTCGAGGGATACTGAGGTGGGAATAGAATCCACATATTCTCATGACTTAAAAGTTGCTAAGCCCTTATATATGTCAACAAACTATAGGCACCAAAGGAACAAAGGTTATCAGCAGGCTGCGAGGTCATAGTACGTAAACACTGCTATCAGATTAGTATCGCACGGAGTTGAGATGACGCACGCTTGCAAGCCTCTTACTATGTGCAAACCTGGGAACCAATACATGAAACTTGATAAACTGGTTTTGTGTCTGAGCTCAAACATATCTGACAAACGCAAACAAGATGACACATAACAGACATTACGCTAACTGTGAAGAACCGTGGGCCAGACTTTAACCGAATGTGCGGATCTTGCTGATCTACGGAGAATTCTTGGTCTGCAGAATACACTCGATCTTATAATAACCGATGATTTGGTGACTGCTGATCTCGCCATCCGTTTTATAAGTGACAGTGGGTTAGGGCTAGGAATCGAAATTCTTATGTATCTGTTTACTTAAATAACTTGTTACTTTTTGTTTTTTCCCGTATGTATTTTTTGTTATTAGTCTTGTAGTATTAGTTTTATTTGATATTTTGTTTTATAATTTTTTGTATTTTTTTCTTTTTTAGGTATCCACCCCCTAAATTCTAAATTCATCAACATTTGCATCAATTTATCTCTGTTGAAAGTAAGCACATGACGTCGCTGTTTCGCCCCTTAAAACAACAGCAATCAATAACTATGAAGCTTAAGGGGACAGACCACGAAAAGGCCAGTCTGGCAGAGAGAGAATCTGTCCAACTAGTTTCCGTCCGATGACTCGCGACCCTGAAACGTTGTTGCCATACTGTTTACATAGAAAATAGATGGCAGTACTTTTGGCAGAACTATTTCACGCACAGGAACCACCCCAGTCATAATATTTTTTTTTTTTTTTATGATGCACAACGTAATTCAAACACTAAGTGATGGGGCGTGCGAATAATCTGCGAAACATGCTTGAATAATGTAACTAAAACCTCGGGCCTTTTACTATAAATTTTTCACGTCTTTGAGGTCTTCCAGATCTTGGGAATCTTACGTTACAAGCTGCCTAGTGATACCCCATGTATCTTGTCTTAGGTCTTTAAAATAATTTTGGAGTACCGTCTATATTATCCCTTAATTGATCAGCTTTTGGAACCAACTCTGTTGTATGAAAGTGAACCCCTCACCAATTACAACATACAGTGCTGGTTTCCCTCCACAGTAACCCAATCCAACCTCGCCACCCTCCCATCTTCTTCCAGGGAAGACTATCAGATTCGCGTTACTCCTCCCTAGACATTAACTACCTAATATGAACAGTAAGGGGATCTTACCACTGCACTTCTCCGAAATTGAACGATTAATTTCTAACATTTCTGTCGATCAGCACGTGTTCATGCACTAAAATGTCATAGCATTTTATACATAAAATAAAATGCGTGTATGTTTACCATATTGAACTGGTAAAGGTTGCAGCGTGCGCACTAACTACGGGCTTAAATAAAAAAAAAGTCCTCTCGGCACGCCGGAAGGCGGAGGTAGATTTCACCGGACAAACTAGGGGATAGGCTATATAATAGGCAGAATATGCAGGTTTTCGTAGGAGGATCACACCTCATTTATTGCGAAAATGTATTTTACAATTTATTGGAGCTTAATTAACATTTTTTCGTCTTTCTACGCATATTTTTAAAATGTTATTGTCTTATGGGGATGGTAAACTTCTTGTCATTTGGGGTTCATGTTTATACTTGTGGTCACACTGTCCTTATGCAAGGTTTCGACACTGATGTGTAACTATGTAACGGTCTGTTACTTCTTCACGCAAAATTATATCTCCCGCAGAGATTTTGGTTGGTTCCTCAGTTTAGGGGCTGCGACAACGCGGCCATGTAAGCCCGTGTACTTTGGGTGAGTGTAGAATCTGTCTGATAAACGGTGTGAATTGTGATGGCTGTATTAGTATGTAATTCAGGTAAGGACTGCAGACGGTCAATTTCAAGCAGTAGTTCCTAATGTTGCTACCAGATACTTGCCACGGTGGGTGAGTGGATAGCGTGTTGGTCTACTAACCCCAAGATTGCAGGTTCGCTCCTGGCCAAGGTAGTGATTTTTGAAAGGCGGCAAAAATACGATACGCATGTCATACGATGTTGGCATATCAAAGAACCCATTTGAATTTAGTAGGCCGTGTTCATAATGGCAAAATTAATCTCGGGAGTTTCCGCCAACACAAAGTTCCTCATTTCTCTACTAGAAAGCGCTAGTGTGTTCAAGGAGCTTAGATATCTAACCTCCTTGATTTTCATAGTGATTCAAGGAACAACGAAATTCGACATGCAAGCTACCCTTTGGGTGTCAAATTACAAAGCTTGCACCCGGTACCCGAGGCCATTTTTTAAATTTTATTTAGTCAATTTACCCTCTAAGTAGGTGGTTCCCACGGACGCAGCGAGGGAACTCACCACTACCGCCTCTATGGGCAGTGTCCTGGAGCTTGGAACATCTGGTCGGGATGGATACAACTGGGGAGGTGTGATCAGCACTTCGCCCAGGCGGCCTCACCTGCAAAGCGAACAGGGGCCTCATGAGGGATGGGAAGGGATGGAAGACTGGGATGGATAGGCTAGGAAGAGGGAAGGAGGCGGCCGTGGCCTTACAGAAGGTACCATCCCGGCATTTGCCCGAAGACGATGTGGGAAACCACGGAAAACCACTTCGAGGATGGCTGAGGTTGGGAATCGAAACCCCTCTACTCATTTGGACCACCCGAGGCTGTGTAGACCCCGTTCCAGTCCTCATACCACCTTGCAAATTTCGTGGCAGAGCCGGGAATCGAACCCAGGACCTCCGGGGCGGCAGCTAACCATGCTGACCGCTACGCTACGGAGGCGACCACCCGAGAACATACGATATATATATACCAGATACTACCGTCAACGACACCTAGCTGTGAACTTGGCTACTAGATGCCACCGCAACAAGCAACTCGCAAGGAACGTTGGAACTTCCCCTCCAAAGGAAAGCATACTGAGGGATTTTTAGCGCTCTTAGAAAATCCGACGACTTTGGCCGGCTTTGAACTAGAGCTGGTAATAATCGATTTTCAATTAATCGATTAATAATCAATTAATCGATTAATTTAAAATTGATCGGAAACGATTAATCGAACATTCTTATAACCGATTAATCGATTAACCGAATAATCAATTAATCGATTAACCGAATAATCGATTAATCGATTAACAGAAAAATCTATTAACTGATTAGTAGATACGAGATAAGAAAATAAGTTTTGAAAATGGTTTAAATGGTTTAATGTCGCTTAAGTTGAGTTAGGCTTATTTTCGGAATGATATATAGAAATCTATAAAAGTTAAATTTTGCGTAAAGATACGTGTCCTTCCTAGTTTATGTTAACAATAACCAAATAACAGTCAGTGACTGTGGAAGGACGAACATCAATCAAATTGGGAAGGGTTTCAGGAAAAGAAAACGAGGAGTTTTCAGCAATGCTTTTGAATCTTGTTCAATTTTCGTTGGGAAGGCTGTTTAAAATTTAGGACAAGAACATTTTTGTTTTATTCGTGTTTAGCCTAATTTCCACAAAGACCTGTAGGTTGTAACTCTTTAGTCGGTCAACTTGAATTTGCCTCGTCATTTGCAAGCATGGATTAGAGTTCGTGGTGGCCATACACGGTATTGATATGTCCCTATATGAAAAGGACGTTTGTGTGCTCAGTCCCACATTATCACTGTTGTTATTCGTTGTGCGTTTCTGTCTCTTTTGCGAAGCAGATTGTGTGTTGGTTTCTTTGTATGTACCCTATATAGTGCATAATATGATAACATACACATAGCAAAATAAAAAAGTTACTAAATCACAATATGCGAAACTTTTTTGAGCACTGTATGAGTTTAGTTTGTTTAATAAGGGTTTGTGAATTACTTATGAGTATTATGATCGTGTATACAAATAAGAATAACACAATATAATAAATAAAATAAAATTAGAGCATGCATTTGAATTCTGTTATGCATAAGGATACATATCTCAGCGGAGCCTTGGTCGTACAGTTGTTACGTTTTAGCCTGCCTACTCCCGCCGGGGTCATTGTGTTCATAACTAATACGTGTAATCCTTCAAGGAGTTTATTTACTTATTACTCATATTATTTATACATTGCACCTGGGCAGTACCATTTCTGTGAGCTGAACCTGTGAGCAGGATGTGGATAAGAGAATTGGCGCAGCCCATGCAGCATACGGACGGTTAGTGCACCGGGTCTTCATGAATAAAGATCTGTCCATGAGTACAAAGCTTATGGTGTACAAAGCAGTAGTCATTTCTACATTGTTGCATGGCTGTGAAACGTGGACCCTTTACCGATGTGATCTTAGGAAACTTGGGCGCTTCCACCTACAAAAACTTCGATCAATCCTGAGGATTAAATGGGAAGACCGCATTACCAATATTGCTGTTCTGGAAAAGGCTCAAATCAACAGCAATGAATCATCCATAATAGGTCACCAACTTAGAAAGATTGGACATGTCCATTGGATGGATGATGTGAGATTACCTCGTCAAATGCTATATGGTAAGTTATGCTGTGGCACCAGACCTCATGGTGGTCCCAAGTGGCGCTACAAGGACCAATTTAAGCAGACCCTGAAATTGACAGGTTTTGATTCACAAACCTGGGACATGCTGGCTGAAGACCGCTCAACTTGGCGCCGTACCATCTCGGATACTGTAAAAACGTTTGAAAGGGATCGACGCACACATGAAGGGGCCAAGCGTCAAGCTAGGAAACGTCGAGCAGCCCAACCACGTCCTCCTCCAGCAATACTATGTGACTTGTGTGGTCGCTTGTTCCATGCCAGGATTGGACTCTTTAGTCACCGTAAACACATCCACAAACTGGACTGAAGGAACAAGATTTATACTCGGATTCGAGTTAAAGCCGATGATGATGATGACATTGCACCCCGCACAGTCATTGGACAAATTCATGTTGACCGACTGAAGAGTTACAACTGACAGCTTTTGTATAGGCAACACTGAAAGAATGGCTTCAACAGTTCACAAACAAGATGCATTATTTAACAAGTAGTTCCGTGAAGAACTATACAGCCTATTTTCATATAGGCCTATCCTACTTATGTTAACTGCCACAATCAACATACAAAATTTCACTTTAATTGCTGTAACAGATTCGTAGATATTGAGAACCGTCTAAATATTTCAGATGGTCGCCAGGTTGGATTTTTATTTTTGTACTATTACATTAAGATTATTGTGTACGTGTGGTATTCAAACTTCGATCGCATGATTAGACAACAAGAAGTAAAAACGAGATTTTAAAATTACGCACAGCAGCCATCTTGTGATAATGCAAACCATTGAAATAAATTAGATGCCAGTGGATCAACATTTGTATAAGCATTTAACGTGCAACGTTTCACGGCACTCGGATAGTTAATTCGCGAGAAACGTCCATTTAAATATTTATAATTCGCGTCGCCGCCATGTTGGATTTGTGCTCACCAGGTTCCTGAAAGTCCTATAGGTGAACATATGTTCATAGTCTCTATGAACATTAAAAAAATCAGTTTGGTTGCTGTAAAAGATTCATAGATATTGAGAACCGTCTAAATATTTCGGGAGCTCGCCATTTAGGAGTGTTATGTGTATAGGCCATAGAGTTATGTACCATTCAAGGACAATTATTGCCTAGGTTCATTATTCAAACTTTCACTTTGATCGCATGATTACGACACAAGAAATTAAAACTTAATTTTAAAATTTCGCACAGCCGCCATCTTGAGGTTATGTAACCAATTGAATTAAATTAGATGGCAGTGCATTACAATATGCAAAATCGTTTACTGTACCACATCTCACTGCGCTCAGAGAGTTAAATCACGAGAAAAGTCTATTAAAATATTTTAAATTCGCTTGGGCGCCATGTTCGTTTTGTACTTTACAGGTTTATGAAATATACATAGGTATACCTGTATCAGTACCCTTTATCACCGTACAAAATTGCAGGGTGATATCTGTAATAGTTTCGGAGATATAGAATGTCAGTGAAATATTTCGCACAGCCGCCATTTTGAGCTTATGTAAACAATTGAACTAAATTAGACTACAGTGCATTACAATGTGTATAAACATTTGCTGTACCAAGTTTCATTACATTTAGATAGTTAAATCGCGAGAAAAGTCTATTTAAATGTCTCAACTTCGCTTGGCCGCCATGTTGGTTTTGTAGTCACCAGGTTTTTGAAAGTCTCATAGGTGAACTTCGAGTAGTGCCCTTTATCACCGTACACAATTTCAGGGCGATATCGGTAATAGTTTCGGAGATATTGAATGCTGGTGAAATATTTCGCACAGCCGCCATGTTGGATTGGAGAGACGTAACAAAATTTGAAGGGCACGGTCGAGGTCGCCAGGAATAGTGCTATGAACTTCCCGAGTTTCATTGAAATCGCTCCAGCCGTTTCGATTTTATTAGGGGGGGACACACACACGAATCACACACACACACACACACACGCACACACACACGGACAAAAGGTGATCTCATAAGCCTATTTTTTCAAAATTGAAAATAGGCTAAAAATATATGTGACAATAGATTTCGATAGAAGGTCTGTTTTGGTGCAAAAATACTAGCAAGTACTCATTTTCTGGGGCGAGGCAGCTCCGCTTTGCAGTCACAATGTTTCCAGCAATTGAAAATACTCCTTCAGCGCTGCAGGTGGTCGCGGGGAATATTAAGTGTTTTGTCGCTAGTTTAGCGGGACTTGGATATATTGTTTATTCATTTTCCACCTGTGAAAAAGGGTGAGTATGCAAGTCAGGCGATGAATTCCCAAGATAGACGTCCAGCTCGTCTTTTGCAATGATTGCAATATTTACGCTACATCTACAAGATTTCCTATTTTTTTACCGCGCATTTTATAACTGCCCTACCATGAGATCATTGAGTTTTTATCGAACATGCCTAAGTGTTGACTTTAGACATACCTTAGTTCGTAAGACGTCATATTTGTATTTTTGAAGTCGAAATTTAATGTTTTACGGACGGTCAATACCCAATTGTCTAATAGGTGATTCCCTAATCCTGAAAAGACTTTATACATGAGATTAATAAATACAATTAGATGACCAGTTTCGATCGTCAAGCGATCATCAGATCTTTACACTTCGGCTATTAATCTGTGTCTACAAGTATGGGTTATGATATTTACAATATATACACTTATTTAGTTGCAGTAGTAATTAATCTAGCACAAATAGCCAAGATATATTATTTTTTGTTGAGATACTGATAGTTGTGATTGATCTTCAAGTTTGCTTGCTTAGTGCCATTATGTAATTGTTATTAAATTGTCAGGTTATTGTGATTGCAAAATCGTCCACACGTTGTGCAAAAATATGGACCACACATCGTTCAAACTGCTAAGTGCACCATTTAATAACTATCAGTATCTCAACAAATAGCACATAATTATCTTGACTAGTTTGCTAATTTAATTGTTACTGCAAATAAATACGCATATATATTGTAATTATCATTCCATACTTCTCCATATACAGTAGATTTAATATCCTACGTGTAAATGATCTGATGATGATCACTTGACGATCGAAACTAGTCATCCAAGTGTATTTATTAACATCATGTAATATTTTTTCAGGATAAGCGAAAAAAATTCGATTTCTAAGGCAAGCCTGAAAAAGGGCTTCCAACACGGTAATCCTTGGAGAGAAGTTAAATGAAACCTCAAAGCGGGCGTTGAGCAGTGGCTAGCATTCTTAGCTGTCACCGCAGAGGTTTGGGTTGGATTCCCGGCTCTGCCAAGCAATTTAATTCTGGTGTGGGGGCTGGAACGTGGTACACTCAGCCTCGTGAGGCAAAACTGATAAGAGGCGGGTTTGATTCATACCTCAGTCTTCCTGGATGTGATTTTCCATGGTTTCTCATTTCTACTCAAGCAAATATCGGGATGGTAACTACTTTAAGGCCACGGTCGGTTCCTACCCATATTCTACCTGAATTACAAATGCACACACTGGTACAGACATCGCAGTGACACATGTTATCAGACAAGTCTTAAACACACCCCAGTACACGGGAATACGTGACCACGATGTTGAAAAGCCCCTAAAAGAATCAAAAACATCATCCATCATGGAACTGCCCCGGCTAACCATGTCGAGTGATTGCATTAAGAAACCAAGTTGTGTCATAGTTTGTTGATTCTGTGAGAGCGTAGTTTAAAATGCGAAATACATTGATTAATCGACAAAACAAATACAAAACTGATTAATCGATTAATCCGTTATTCGAATAACCGATTAATCGATTAATCGATTTTTCTGAAAACCGATTAATCGATTAATCGACCAATTGATTAATCGATTAATTGTTATTTACAATAATTAACCGATTATTCGGTTTCGATTAATCGATTAATCGAAATCTGAAATCAATCGATTAAAAGTATCAGCCCTACTTTGAACCCGCGACCTTGGGCATAGAAGTTCAGCATGCTACCAGTTACGTCACCGAAGCCGCTTCTCACTTAGTCAGATCTGAATCTGATCTCGTGCAAGTGCGTTGTCATGGCGACGTCTGATGGCTCATCCCTCATTAATTTAGTAGTGTTGCCATGGCAACCACTGATAACTCTTGTCATTTTCTTATAATTCCGAAATCATTTTTCTCATCCCTTGGCGTAATGATGGGTCATATCAAAAATTCTTTCAGACAAAGGTTTTTGATAATTATCAGGGGAATATTGTCCCTTTTGTATGGTTTTGATATTGTGCTTATTAAGAGAGATATGATTAATGTTTCCCGAAAAACCCACTTTTTCCCACCCCTTTGGTCAATGGCTGGTGCTATAAAAAAAACTCTTCAAACATAAAGGTTTGGGCATTATCCGACACATACTATGAACTTTGAACGGAATCGATATTTCACATATTAAGAGAGTTATAGCAATATTTCACTTTTTCGAAAAAAAAAAAACATTTTCACCCCCTTCGACCGATTTAGCCCAGTAACGAAATCGACCGAGATTTTATAGGTATATATATTCGGTAAAAAATTCAAAGTGATTGGAACAAAATTACGGCAGTTATCGTGTCCACAAGAAACTGATATACATTTATATATACATTAAATATAAACTTTTGGACTGACGGTGGTTTTGGGGTCTGGGGGATGTGAAACGCGAAGATATGTCGAAATTTTCCGGAAGTCGAAACATGGTACCCATTGCAATAGTTAGCTTACTAATGAAATCGATCCAAAACGGACCTGAGTTTTGGACTAGCCCTCGTATATATTATTGACAAGGTGGATTACATAAAAAAGTAATTACCAATTGTCAATACGGATCAACCTTTACCAGTTCAATATGGTAATTATTTTTTTATATAATCCACCTTGTCAATAATATATACGAGGGCTATTCCAAAACTAAGGTCCGTTTTTTAATTTAAGCTCGTAGTTAGTGCGCACGCTGCAACAAGCAAGCTCGCTACCTCCCGGCATCCTTTGTGAACAAGCAGGCGTCCTTTGCAGCTGTGTAGTGTACAGCCCGGGGGGGCAGTACCCCCTGAGAGCCACCCCCCATCTTTTACTAAAACCACCCGAACTGGCAACACCATAAGACCAGAACATTATCTATACAGCAAGCGGCGGCCACCCAGCCTGGGAGGTTAGCCAACTGCTTGCAAAACATACACAAACATTTACACTTACAAATATCTGGGGCAGCTACATTGACGTAATGCTGACCACGCAGCGCCGAGAACTATAAGAATGGAGTCCTAACTAGGAGCCATTATCTGTTCTACTGAGTGCGTCGCCAGCGACCCTAGCCAACGTCTGTTCCAGTTACATCATCAGGTGAGATTCAGCAGTGCTCAGACTCCTTTATTTTGTGAACACCTACCCATAACTTGTACACACCACTTGTATTCTTGTCTACATTCCCCAAGAGGGACTTACCAATTCACATTCACTGACCAATAAATGTATGGTCAGTAAGCTACACTTGCATTGATAATTACAATCCTCTTCACGTCCTCATACCCTACCTGAACTTCGTCACGATTGTCCGTGACCGTAGTAGCCAGTAACTGCTTTGTCAGACTACATTGTACTCCCAGCACGCGACTCGAATGCATAACGTCGAGCCGCTGACTTAGCACGTCTATTGTATTACTCATCCCGCTCAGGTGGTAGGCCAGTATAATAGCCTGCATTTAGAGATCCATCCCCTAACAAACACTTGCATCTTTGCAGGAACACCCCCTAGAGTTTAAACACTGCACAACACACTACACTAGTAAGCTCTCCCAGCTACGGGAAGCTACTCTCTCCTAGGGACTATCTTCCAAATTAGCACAGTGACACAAGTGTTTTATCCTAAACTACCCCCCCCCCCCCCAACTAAGGGATTAAAACATATTTGGTTGAGGCGCTACTACCACGCACAATAAGGGTAGGACTCATACAACGAGCCCTCGTGGTAGAACGACCCGTACCGCACACAGCCAAGCGATAGTTACTTTTTTTTTGAAGACAGCATTATAATATTTTTTCTCTTCTCCCTTCACTCTAGAAACACAAGGGAATTTTTGTTAACCCCCCCACCCCCCCTGGAAAGAATCAGAGATATAATACATTGCAAAACACACACAGTTTTTTTATATATACATACACTTGATTCAGCATGGCCCCTCTATACCGCCTAGCTGTGCTGAGGAGCATTGGGGAATACCAGGAGTTAATTGCCTGGCACAAGGTCTTTGAGACAAGACAGGACTACCTCAGAAGGCATCAGCAGCTACTGCACGCCCAGTATATGCGAATTATAAGGGCACTTGTCCGGCCACTCCGCAGCGCCAGGAATCGCAAGATTCGAGCGAAAATCCCCACCCTCCGTACACAAATCATTAAGGCACACTGGCAACTACACTGCCGACACGAATTCATTTCCCAGCAATGGGAAACAATCATCAGCGAACACCAACGGTTAGGGACTAATGGCACCAAAGTTGCCGAACAGGCCATATGCCTCAATAGGCAGTACGCCCAAATTTGGGAAGAATATAGGGAGCTCCAGGCTAACAAGGCCATTTTTGAGTTCATGGCAGGGCTACCAGCCCAGTCTAGAGAGGACATAGGCATGGACACATTAACCCAGCAATTTGCGAGGATGTCCCTCTCAACACGTACCGCAACACAAGGGAAGGAGTCCGCCGTGGCCACAGTTCAGAGAACGGCCAGGTTAGGCTCCAACACACTACAGGGCCAAGATCACATGAACACACGTCCCTCAGCTCCGGTCCGGGAGGCAATCTTGCCAAACCGAGGGGCAGAACCTATGCCAACCCCCTCAGAACGGACGAACGAGAGGGAGTTGACGCCAGGACTCTCGGGCATACATAATAACACAGGGAGAAAACGGGAGGTAAATATGTCATGGGCTGATGACGTAGAGCCCGTCCCACAGCACATTAAGCCCACACAAGCCTACACACATAGGCAAACACAAGGGCAGGAGTCTACCGTGGCCATAGGCCAGAAATCGGTCAGACTACCCTCCAACACATTTCTAGGGCAATCACAGACGAATACACGACCCTTACCGCTAGTTCAGAAGGCAACTTTGCCAGAATGGAGGCGGACACTGACATGCGCATCCCCAGTGCAAATGCACAAGAGGGTGTTGCCTTCAGCTCCTCAGGGTGCAAAACGCACGCCTGTGTACACTGACCAGGCGCAAACACACAGTACACGGGGCATAAGAAAGGTTTTATTACCTACCCCACGAGGCCAGGCAGTCAGGAAGACACACACCCCTCCAAACACTGCGGAGCGCAATCAGCCCCTCAGGCACAAGCACACTCAGAACAATATCCAGGCACTACGGTGAACGTAGACCCAGACTTACTTTGCTACAAACACCCCCAGAAAATAGTAAAGAAGCACCCCAATGGGTATCATGGGCCTACGCCTTAGTGACAGGGCGAAAGTATTCACTTTCTCGAGCAATGACGCTCGGACGTTGATAACAACTTTCACCATGAATATAACATACACTTATGTCACTTGAATCACAAATATACATACGGGCAGGTTCTTTTACACGCAGGAAACACGATAATTGATACACAAAGGGCAGGTTCCACCCCTGTAAACGGTAGACACGCAGAGACTCATACACAAAACTGTACATTTTACATGTATATACAGTAGAACGTGGCTAACTCAAAATTATATTATTCAAAATTTTTCTTAATTCGAATTTTTCTCTTGGCCCCTAGCATTTTATAGGCCATCTATGGTTTATAATCATGGTTAGTTCAAATTATAGTCTGGATCATGTAAAGTTTTTAATGTACAAAGACAATCGGAGGCCAATCAGTTGGGCCACGCGGCTCAGGTCCTGAAAGAACTGTTCCGAATGCAGCCTAAGCAACAAACCAGAGCACAGAGCTTGGGCGGGTCTTTCCAAGTAGAAATGACTAAGTTGTTCCATTTTCCGTTCCTACTATTTGCTAGATCCTTTTGTGATGGCTGAGAGACCTAATCGCAAGAAACAGTTAAGAATCTCAAACTATTTTTGAAAAATAGTAGATTTCTCTGAGACGTAACTAGATTACTGCCTTACTAACGTCGTTAAATAGGTAAATAGTACACTCAGGTTCTATTTTTCATTTGAAACTTTTGAAATTATCTACGATACAATCCTTATAAAGTACCGTCGTCTGTTAATCTGCTTTGGTAAACGTAAAGCACTATGTAAACGTGATACAATATATTTTCTCTACTCTTTTCAAGGAACTTTCTTAATTCGAATTTTTGGATAACTCAATTTTTTTTCTTTCACTAATCCCGTGAAGTGCGAATTATCCAAGTTGAACTGTATATATTTGACCCATAGGTATACGTTATATATTACACTGCCTATAGCATGAATTTTTCTTGTCCCCCATAAGAGTGCTCAATTTAAACATAAACACCATGGGGTAAAACTCACAGTTCAAGGGGAAAACACCACTATTTATTTTTGGAGGTCACACAATAAACGTAAATACCATACATAAGAGTCAATACACTTGGCAGAACTGTCCCGGAGACACAGGCCTAAAAGGCACCAGGAATAATTACCCTGGACAAAGGCGATCTCGAACCCGCCATCTTCTGAATACCAGGAATGCAAGGTCGGGTAACTACCCAATTGAAGGATAGAGCAATAAGGGACAGTCACGCTAACAGGAGTATATTCATCCCAGGCCCACAATAACACAAAATTTGGAGACACAAACATACACAGAGGAAGGGTCTTTTACATTACGAGGGAACCAAGGCACGCTGTATGTTCAGACATTGGAAAAGCGCATCAGCAAAACTACGCACACTGTCTTGACACATGTATTCAGCGAGCCGCCAAACAGGCAGGCAATACTGCACATACAATTGAAATTTAATCCTATCGCCAAGTCAGCGATAACACATACATGAGCGGCCGACCTTCGCGTGCGCCAGGCAAACTAACAGCGCTCTGTCCTGGCTGTAACATACACAGTCATTCACGCCGGTTTCAAAACCCGATAACTCCCAAAATTAGAGTACGACGGTCGTCCCGATGGCACAAAATATTCACGCTAAAGCATATTTTCATACGTGTGTCTCAAACACACAATACACGTGCCATGGTACACACAGTACAGAAAATGTAATACCAATGCCTTAGACCAAGGCGTGAACAATCACTCAGAAACGCAATACAAACGTGCCAAAAATAAGCTAACCAATGGTATATTTGGCGCGTAAACACAATCAGAAGCCACACTAGGGACGCACAAATCCCAACAGACAACGCAGACATGAAACACGGAGCATTACACGGGATCGCGGGTCCAAATGCCCAATAAAAGCGGACACCGTGGAAAACAAGAATTGTCGACCGACGAAAGATCACTTACAGACAATTACCGAGTACCATCGCACAAATAGCATCCATACACCATCCCCTACAGAAAAAACCATAGGGTCCCATACAGACACTGTGCCCCATAGAGTGGAGCCAAGAGTGAAAATAGGCATTGGACTGTTCAAATTAGGCATATTTAAATGGCATGTTAACACAGAGTACACGCTTTAAACATACACTAGAGGTGGCTAATGCATTGCAATAGGGCCGTATACAAGTACATAAGCGGTTGAGCCACACAATTATGAACACAGGGGGGGGGGTTCTTTAACACACACACAGGAACATAGATTCGTTCCAAGGTACTCGCTACCACAGCCTACTTAGGGCATTAGCGACCACAAGATACTTTTCTCTGAACCATAGCGCCCAACACCTAGATACGGGGGACGCCACTCTCACAGACACAAAACAGGTAACACCACATTTCTCCGGCCAAAAACCATGCAAAATTTCTATTACCCCAAACATAGGAAATAGACTTCCTAAACACAAATTATAGATAATTACACAAGGCAAAGGTCTTGCGGAAGAAATGTCCACACAACATCGGTAGCAAAAACAGGACAGATTAACACATTGGCCCTCCCAGAATGCACATCAATGTCAACACACAGACACTGGCGAAAGTCACGTTCCGTCAGCCGCCACACATAACATCAGAGACTTCCCGTAAACAAGGACGCGAAAACAAACACAACGAAACACTGAATTGCGAATTCTAACGCATTTCAACATTGTTGCCGGTAGACATTCCTAGCGCACCCAGACGTGCCGGTGACACGCAAATATGATGACACTGTCATAAACCATCAATAAAAACAGCATACAGATACACGGATATTGACACAGGATTCACCGTTGTTACGATAGGCCTGGCATTTGGTAATGCACAGATACTGTGGGCCATATTAACCTAAGGAACACAGGAGCATGTTTACAAGGGCGATAACAAGTTACACGCGCTGCCTGACAATTAGCCACACGACACACGATAAAACTTATCCGATAACGGCCCGCGCGCCAGCGTGCTGTAGCGGAACGCAACCACACACACGCAAGCCGCAGTAACCACAGCCACGGGCACCTCCTGCCCACACGCGCCCACTAATCAGGGGCGAATACAGACAGATTCCCTGAGGGAACAACCCCCCCCCCCAATAACTAATTCTCTTCTTGTTTTTTTTTAAATCTTTATAAAACCATCATAGGCGATCAGGACATGACCAGTTACACTCACAATCACTTGCTACCTTAACATTATAAATGAGAGACCAGATTAGGCCGTGACGTCACAGGGTCACCGCACTTAACCATCCCAAGGAGCGGACAGAAACCCAATAGTGACCAAGTGAGAATGACAGGAGCAGAGTTGGTTAGTGCCACCAGAATGGCCCAGATACTAGCTACGGAATACCATCCTAGCACCCCTCTCCCTACATAGCCTGTCACTTATAATACTATTCAACACAAACAAACAGACACATAAACACAGCTAGACTACATTACAAAACATACATCGGGGTTGATAGACTTCATGCGTCTACCCAAAATTCGGGTATACTACACCCTGGTTCTAAATGCCTACACCCGAGTATTAGGGGTGAGTCGGAAACAGAATTAATCGTAATGCACATCTCTATGTAAAGAGATGAGGCCGCATTTACACTAACAAATATTTTCTTACTAAATAATCCCGCATGCAAGGGACATAGAATTATCATACCTCGGCCCACACCTATCCTCAAATGAGAGCGGATACGCCTCATATCCATCCAAATGCATGGAATATCCTACCCACATACCAGGGATATTATTATTACCATACCTGCATGGAACTTTTAAAATTTTTGTTCACCTGGGAAGTACCTACCCCGTCCACTCACTGTAAGTACCTCCTAGCAGCATCAGCGGCTCCCGGCCACCATTAATATGGAGTCCAACGATGCATAACCCTCTCCTACCGCGCCTTAAGCCCATTCAGCAAATAACACCCCCGGATCCTAATAACAAGGGACCCAACGCCATAAAAACCTACTAACACCTCCAGAAAATTACCAAGTCATTACCGCTAGAAATCCGACCTGGCGACTACAGGCCTGAAGTAGTCCATGCATTTAGAAGATTCTACAACCCCAGAACACTTAAAATTTTACATAATTACATGATACATACACACTTATTTTACATATAACACTCAATAAAAAATGGAATCTGATGTCACACTGAATGGTGATGAGAGTGTGAACGGAGGGACCGAAAGCTCCACAGAAAGGCAGGGACGGAGCAAGACGCCAACAGGTCCTGACCCAGACCAAAAAGACGGAACTACGTAAGGTTGAAACATCGATGGCTTGACGCGGGCAAACGTCAAAACCGAGGGTGCGTCTAGCCTACCCCCTCGGCGGAGAAAAGTTACACCCACTATGCGCCACGGTCATCAAGCCAAGACCTGCAGGGGAGACTTCCGATGGCTAGTGGGAGAATTAGCCAGCTTCACACTGGACTCAGGACACAATCCTAGGGACGACCACACTAGGACTAGACTTCTAGTTAGTATGTAACATAAGTAGAGCTTCTATGGCGGGAAGTTAGTCTTCTACTCGCAGAAATGAAGAAGGATCTCAGGATTCAGCGGGATCAATCCTAGATCCGCCAAGTCCTCGTCCCGCGAGACGGGGTGAAGACAACCAAGCAAATGATAATAAACAAATAATGAATAATATATATGGAATGAATGCGATCATTCGAAACCGTGCCCACATAAATGGATGACAACGGGTCTCCAGAGCTTAAATGGTCACGCACCGGGCGGCCAGAGATATTAAATGAGGAACGCAGCGAGCTCTCACAGGGGTTCCCGTGGGCAAACCCAGCAATGATGAATACATCAACAAATGATAAATGAAGAATGATGGCGACATAGGCAAGTGCAAAGGCGATGAACAGGATAGCCGGGCGGGGCGTTTGCTCTTTAGCAGCACGGTCGCCCGGGACTTTATTAATTACTATTTATTAATTACTTATAAATGTCGACAATTAATATTAAGGGAGGGGAATCTAGAAGGGCTTTCGGGCCTGGTGGTTTTAGAGACAACCGGTGTTTCTAAAATACACACGGGTGGTGCCCTGAGGAGGTAAAACTGCCTCAGGCGATCGCTCCGATCAAAATTATAGCATGTAAGGCAGTTGCATTTGGAACGCAACTTAGAATTAAGCAAATTTAATAAGCGCTGTTGTAAAACAGCAGCTACAGCATATTTCGGCACTAGACTAAGGACCATTTCGGCTTGTAAATACAAAATATTATTTTTCTTATGTTAACTAACATAATTTAGGCTAAGCACCTTAAGATTAAGGTAAAACCGTTCGGCACCTGGTGACCAAAATTCGTTACCAAGGTAAGCCCGACAATATATTAAGATAAATTACACTTAGATATAACCGTTCGGCACCTGGAGACCAAAATTCGTTACCAGGATACGCCCGACAATATATTAAGATAAATTACACTAAGATATAACCGTTCGGCACCTGGTGACCAAAATTCGTTACCAGGGTAAGCCCGACAATATATTAAGATAAATTACACTAAGATATAACCGTTCGGCACCTGGTGACCAAAATTCGTTACCAGGGTAAGCCCGACAATATATTAAGATAAATTACACTAAGATATAACCGTTCGGCACCTGGTGACCAAAATCCGTTACCAGGGTAAGCCCGACAATACATAGAATACATAGGCTAAGCTAGAGAATACATAGGCTAAGCTAGGCTAACATAGGCTAACCCAGATTAAAGTAGACTTAAGTGGCGCGACAGTCGTTCTTTATACTATGCGCAGCGACTTGTGATAACAACAACATATTCTATTTTCAGGAAAGCGAGGAAGCAAACGAATATACATGTTTTCCAAATAGATGGCCACTAATCCATTTTTTGTTTCGCAGATGACGAGGATTACACTCAAACCCCTTGTAAATATAGCCCCCAAAAACACACATCCTACACTAAATATGTCCCAAACACATACACTCTCACATTCTTTCAGTTGCACCCTGAAAGGTGACAACGTCAGCGGCCAGCAGTGAACAGTATACGTGGGATGCTGAACATTGCTGAACGCAAACACATCCCCACACGCAAATGAAGCGTGACTTCAGGATCCAAGGGCGGCACGGAAGTTGTAAGTGCCGAACCTTAGGCCCTAAAGTGGAATTCCGACCCACGACGGAAAACCACGAGGTCCTATAATAGGTATAACGAAAAAACAGCCGGATAGAGTATGGCCATGAGAGATGAATACAAAGAATAGCGAGCACGGAGGTACATATAGATACGGCCGTCTAGATATAAATAGCTAAGTTAAATATCAATGTACAATAATGTAACAATGTAATGTATAACAATGTAACAATGTAATGTAATAATGTAACAATGTAAAAGAAAATGTAACACTTATATAAGGCACCCTACACGAAATTTATCAACAAGGATGCCACACATTAAATCACACATATTTTCATATTTGTTCTCATGTATACACTGATTTTCATTTCTACCCTTCTAACTTAAAATTTGTGAAGGTGTCCCGTTTTACCCCCAACACATTAAACTATGTTTTACATATTCCTTTAACTTATACCCTGGGGCACCTACTTTTTAGCCTACTATCGATTTTTGCAAAAAATGAAAGTAGACTTATGAGATCAACACAGGACGAAAAAAGTGTGTCTGTCTGTGTGTATGTGTGTGGGTGAGTCTGTGTGTGTGTGTGTGCATGTGTGTGTGAGTCTGTGTGTGTGTGTGTCTGTGTGAGTGTGAGTGGGTGTACTTTGAATGTCTGTCCCCCCCCTATCAATTCGAACATGGTGAATGCGAATTGAACGAAATTCGGTACAAAGGTAGCACTAGCAAAGGGCACCTCAGTGTCATGTTTTATATCGCCGCCATCTTGACGGAAACGTAATGGCGGCCACACAAATGTTCAAAGCTTAAATCAAATTACGACTAACCTAATCATCCGATCTCTACCAAATTTTGCAACAACATACCTTTATGGGGGGAGCATCCTCTGACCAATCTAATAGGTCATCATCGTAATAGTTTGCGGATGGCGGCCATCTTTGTGTGAACATCGATTCCCCCTATTAATTCGAACACGGTGCAACCGAATGGAACGAAATTTGGTACAGAGGTAGCACTAACAAAAGGGACCTCAGTGTCATGTTCTATATCGCCGCCATCTTGACGGAAACGTAATGGTGGCCACACAAATGTTCAAAGCTTAAATCAAATTACGATTAACCTAATCATCCGATCTCTACCAAATTTTGCAACAACATACCTTTATGGAGGGAGCATCCTTTGTCCTATCTAATAGGTTATTAGCCTAATAGTTTGCGGATGGCGGCCATCTTTATGTCAAAATTGATTATCCCTATTAATTCGAACACGGTGGAACCGAATGGAACGAAATTTGGTACAGAGGTAGCAATAGCAAAGGGCATCTCAGTGTCATGTTTAATATCGCCGCCATATTGACCGAAACGTAATGACGGCCACACAAATGTTCAAAGCTTAAGTTAAATTACGACTAACATAACCATCCGATCTGTTTCAAATTTTGCAACAACATTCCTTTATGGAGGGAGCATCCTTTGACCAACCTAATAAATCATTAGCCTAATAGTTTGCGGTAGGCGGCCATCTTTATGTAAAAATTGATTCCCCCTATTAATTCGAACACAGTGGAACCGAATGGAACGAAACTTGGTACAGAGATAGCACTAGCAAAGGGCATCTCAGAGTCATGATTTATATCGCCGCCATATTGACTGAAACGTAATGGCGGCCACACAAATGTTTAAAGCTTAAATCAAATTACGACTAACATAACCATCCGATCTCCACCAAACTCTGCAACAACATACCTTTATGGAGGGAGCATCCTTTGACCAATCGAATAGGCAATTAGCCTGATAGTTTGTGGATGGCGGCCATCTTTATGTCAAAATTGATTCCCCCTATTAATTCGAACACGGTGGAAACGAATGAACGAAATTTGGTACAGAGGTAGCACTAGCAAAGGGCAACTCAGCGTCATGTTTTATATCGCCGCCATCTTGATGGAAACGTAATGGCGGCCACACAAATGTTCAAAGCTTAAATCAAATTACGATTAGCCTAATCATCCGATCTCTAGCAAATTTAGCAACAACATACCTTTATGGAGGGAGCATCCTTTGACCAAACTAATAGGTCATCAGCCTAATATTTTGCGGATGGCGGCCGTCTTTGTGTGAAAAGCGATTCCCCTTATCAATTCGAACACGGTGAATCCGAATGGAACGAAATTTGGTACAGAGGTAGCACTAGCAAAGGGCACCTCAGTGTCATGTTTTATATCACCGCTATCTTGACGGAACAGTAATCGCGGCCACCCAAATGTTATAAGCTAAAATGTAATTACGACCAACCTAATAATCTAGTCTCTACCAAATTTTGCAACACCATATCTTTATGTGGGAAATATATTCAGACCAAACTGCAAGAACATCAGCCCAATAGTTTGCAGATGGTGGCCAAGTAAGTGTGCAAATCGATTCCCCCTATCAATTCAAACACGGTGCAAACGAATTGAACGAAATTTGGTACAGAGGTAGCACTAGCAAAGGGCACCTCATATTCTTGTTTAATATCCCTATAGCACGTTGTATTTCAACCAGCTACTACAACCAACATTCAATCATACTCCTTGAAAAGGACAAAGAGTTATAACAATACCCATGCATTTAGGAGAAAGTAGGCTATATGTTCTTTATTGAACATCTTGTTTTCTATCTTCTTCCATCTTTCACACAATACATTGCAGGGAGCAATTTTTTTTCTCCAACACAGCGCCGGACGGCAAGCCACCCGCCCAACATTGTTTTTGTCCCTCCTTGGATAACACCAGTATATATATATAATGTCTAGAGCATGTATTTTTTTGTATTTTTATTTTTATTATTTTAAATGTCAACTTTTTACGATGATCTATTCCAGATGAATTATAAACTATAAATTATGTATTCCCAAAACCTACCCTTCTGAGCACAACCTGGACTCACATCACCACGACATCGACACACCTACACCAACACGGAAGAAAAGAAGAAGAAGTACAAGAAGAAATCAAGAACGAACCATCATATCGACACCCCCACTCTACATCCCATTCCCGTTCTCGGGGACGCGAACTAATCGAAGAAGGGGACTTGTACAGCTCGGGGGGTGGGCAGTACCCCCTGAGAGCCACCCCCCAACGTTTACTAAAACCACCCCAACTGGCAACACCATAAGACCAGAATATTATCTATACACAGCAAGCGGCGGCCACCCAGCCTGGGAGGTTAGCCAACTGCTTGCAAAACATACACAAACATTTACACTTACAAATATCTGGGGCAGCTACATTGACGTAATGCTGACCGCGGAGCGCCGAGAACTATAAGATTGGAGTCCTAACTAGGAGCCATTATCTGTTCTACTGAGTGCGTCGCCAGCGGCCCTAGCCGACGTCTGTTCCAGTTACATCATCAGGTGAGATTCAGCAGTGCTCAGATTCCTTTATTTTGTGAACACCTACCCATAACTTGTACACACCACTTGTATACTTGTCTACATTCCCCAAGAGGGACTTACCAATTCACATTCACTGACCAATAAATGTATGGTCAGTAAGCTACACTTGCATTAGTAATCACACTCCTCTTCACGTCCTCATACCCTACCTGACCTTGGTCACGATTGTCCGTGACCGTAGTAGCCAGTAACTGCTTTGTCAGACTACATTGTACTCCCAGCACGCGACTCGAATGCATAACGTCGAGCCGCTGACATAGCACTTCTATTGTATTACTCATCTCGCTCAGCTGGTAGGCCGGTATAGTAGCCTGCATTTAGAGATCCATCCCCTAACAAACTCTTGCATCTTTGAAGGAACACCACCTAGAGTTTAAACACTGAACAACACACTACACTAGTAAGCTCTCCCAGCTACGGGAAGCTACTCTCACCTAGGAACTATCTTCCAAATTAGCACAGTGACACAAGTGTTTTATCCCAAACTACCCCCCCCCCCCCCCAACTAAGGGATTAAAACATATTTGGTGGAGGCGCTACTACCACGCACAAAAAGGGTAGGACTCATACAACGAGCCCTCGTGGTAGAACGACCCGTACGGCACACAGCCAAGCGATAGTTATTTTTTTTTGAAGACAGCATTATTATTTTTTCCTCTTCTCCCTTCACTCTAGAAACACAAGGAAATTTTTGTTAACCCACCCACCCCCCCTGGAAAGAATCAGGGATATAATACATTGCAAAACACACACAGTTTTAGCCTACTTTCGATTTTTGCAAAAAATGAAAGTAGATTTATGAGATCAACACAGGGCGAAAAAGTGTGTGTCTGTGTGTGGGTATGTGTGTGTGTGAGTCTGTGTGTGTGTGTGTGTGTGCGTGAGTCTGTGTGTGTGTGTGTGTCTGTGTGTGTGTGAGTGTGAGTACTCTGAATGTCTGTCCCCCCTATCAATTCGAACACGGTGAATCCGAATTGAACGAAATTTGGTACAAAGGTAGCACTAGCAAAGGACACCTCAGTGTCATGTTTTATATCGCCGCCATCCAGACGGAAACGTAATGGCGGCCACACAAATGTTCAAAGCTTAAATCAAATTACGACTAACCTAATCATCCGATCTCTACCACATTTTGCAACACCATACCTTTATGGGGGGAGCATCATTTGACCGAACCAATAGGTCATCAGCGTAATAGTTTGCGGATGGCGGCCATCTTCGTGTGAAAATCGATTCCCCCTATTAATTCAAACACGGTGCAACCGAATAGAACGAAATTCGGTACAGAGGTAGTACTAAGAAAAGGCACCTCAGTGTCAGGTTTTATATCGCCGCCATCTTGACGGAAACGTAATGGCGGCCACACAAATGTTCAAAGCTTAAATCAAATTACGACTAACCTAATAATCCGATCTCTACCAAAATTTGCATCAACATACTTTTATGGGGGGAGCATCCTTTGACCAAACTAATAGGTCATCAGCGTAATGGTTTGCGGATGGCGGCCATCTTTGTGTGAAAATCGATCCCCCCTATTAATTCGAACACGGTGCAACCGAATGGAACTAAATTTGGTACAGAGGTAGTACTAACAAAAGGCACCTCAGTGTCATGTTTTATATCGCCGCCATCTTCACGGAAAGGTAATGGCGGCCACACAAATGTTCAAAGCTTAAATCAAATTACGATTAACCCGATCATCCGATCTCTACCAAATTTTGCAGCAACATACCCTTGTAGAGGAAGCATCCTTCGACCAAATGAATTGGTCGTTAGCCTAATAGTTTGCGAATGGCAGCCATCTCTGTGTAAAAATCAATTCCCCCTATTACTTCAAACACGGTGAGACCGAATGGAACGAAATTTGGTACAGAGGTAGCACTAGCAAGGGGCATCTCAATGTCATGTTTTATATCGCTGCCATATTGACAGAAACGTAATGGTGGCCACACAAATGTTCAAAGCTTAAGTTAAATTAGGACAAACATAACCATCCGATCTCTACCAAACTTTGCAACAACATACCTTTATGGAGGGAGCATCTTTTGACCAATCTAATAGGTTATTAGCCTAATATTTTGCGGATGGCGGCCATCTTTGTGTGAAAATCGATTCCCCCTATTAATTCGAACACGGTGCAACCGAATGGAACGTAATTTGGTACAGAGGTAGTACTAACAAAAGGCACCTCAGTGTCATGTTTTATATCGCCGCCATCTTGACGGAAACGTAATGCGGCCACACAAATTCAAAGCTTAAATCAAATTACGACTAACCTAATCATCCGATCTCTACCAAATTGTGCAACAACATACCTTATGGGGGGAGCATCCTTTGTCCAAACTAATAGGTTATAAGCGTAATAGTTTGCGGATGGCGGCCATCTTTGTGTGTAAATCGATTCCCCCTATTAATTCGAAAATGGTGCAACCGAATGGAACGTAATTTGGTACAGAGGTAGTACCAACAAAAGGCACCTCAGTGTCATGATTTATATCGCCGCCATCTTGACAGAAATGTAATGGCGGCCACACAAATGTTCAAAGCTTAAGTTAAATTACGACTATCATAACCATCCGATCTCTACCAAACTTTGCAACAACATACCTTTATGGAGGGAGCATCCTTTGACCAATCTAATAGGTTATTAGCCTAATAGTTTGCGGATGGCGGCCATCTTTATGTCAAAATTGATTCCCCCTAATAATTCGAACACGGTGGAACCGAATGGAACGAAATTTGGTACAGTGATAGCACTAGCAAAGGGCAATTCAGTGTCCTGTTTTATATCGCCGCCATCTTGACTGAAACGTAATGGCGGCCACACGAATGTTCAAAGCTTAAATAAAATTACGACTAACCTAATCATCCGATCTCTACCACGTTTTGCAACACCATACCTTTATGGGGGGGGCATCATTTGACCATACCAATAGGTCATCAGCGTAATAGTTTGCGGATGGCGGCCATCTTTGTGTGAAAATCGATTCCCCCTATTAATTCGAACACGGTGCAACCGAATGGAACGAAATTCGGTACAGAGGTAGTACTAACAAAAGGCACCTCAGTGTCAGGTTTTATATCGCCGCCATCTTGAAGGAAACGTAATGGCGGCCACACAAATGTTCAATGCTTAAATCAAATTACGACTAACCTAAAAATCCGATCTCTACCAAAATTTGCATCAACATACTTTTATGGGGGGAGCATCCTTTGACCAAACTAATAGGTCATCATCGTAAAAGTTTGCGGATGGCGGCCATCTTTGTGTGAAAATCGATCCCCCCTATTAATTCGAACACGATGCAACCGAATGGAACGAAATTTGGTACAGAGGTAGTACTAACAAAAGGCACCTCAGTGTCATGTTATATATCGCCGCCATCTTCACGGAAACGTAATGGCGGCCACACAAATGTTCAAGGCTTAAATCAAATTACGATTAACCTGATCATCCGATCTCTACCAAATTTTGCAGCAACATACCCTTGTAGAGGAAGCATCCTTCGACCAAATGAATTGGTCATTAGCCTAATAGTTTGCGAATGGCAGCCATCTCTGTGCAAAAATCAATTCCCCCTATTAATTCAAACACGCTGAGACCGAATGGAACGAAATTTGGTACAGAGGTAGCACTATCAAAGGACATCTCAGTGTCATGTTTTATATCGCTGACGTATTGACAGAAACGTAATGGCGGCCACACAAATGTTCAAAGCTTAAGTTAAATTACGACTAACAAAAACATCCGATCTCTACCAAACTTTGCAACAACATACCTTTATGGAGGGAGCATCTTTTGACCAATCTAATAGGTTATTAGCCTAATAGTTTGCGGATGGCGGCCATCTTTGTGTGAAAATCGATTCCCTCTATTAATTCGAACACGGTGCAACCGAATGGAACGTAATTTGGTACAGAGGTAGTACTAACAAAAGGCACCTCAGTGTCATGTTTTAAATCGCCGCCATCTTGACGGAAAAGTAATGGCGGCCACACAAATTCAAAGCTTAAATCAAATTACGACTAACCTAATCATCCGATCTCTACCAAATTGTGCAACAACATACCTTATGGGGGGAGCATCCTTTGTCCAAACTAATAGGTCATAAGCGTAATAGTTTGCGGATGGCGGCCATCTTTGTGTGTAAATCGATTCCCCCTATTAATTCGAACATGGTGCAACCGAATGGAACGTAATTTGGTACAGAGGTAGTTCCAACAAAAGGCACCTCAGTGTCATGTTTTATATCGCCGCCATCTTGACGGAAACGTAATGGCGGCCACACAAATGTTCAAAGCTTAAATCTAATTACGATTAACCCAATCATCCGATCTCTACCAAATTTTGCAACAACATACCTTTATGGAAGGAGCATCCTTTGACCTATCTAACAGGTTATTAGCCTAATAGTTAGCGGATCGCGGCCATCTTTATGTCAAAATTGATTCCCCCTATTAATTCGAACACGGTGGAACCGAATGGAACGAAATTTGGTACAGTGGTAGCACTAGCAATGGGCAATTCAGTGTCCTGTTTTATATCGCCGCCATCTTGACTGAAACGTAATGGCGGCCACACGAATGTTCAAAGCTTAAATAAAATTACGACTAACCTAATCATCCGATCTCTACCACGTTTTGCAACACCATACCTTTATGGAGGGGAGCATCATTTGACCAAACCAATAGGTCATCAGCGTAATAGTTTGCGGATGGCGGCCATCTTTGTGTGAAAATAGATTCCCCCTATTAATTCGAACACGGTGCAACCGAATGGAACGAAATTCGGTACAGAGGTAGTACTAACAAAAGGCACCTCAGTGTCAGGTTTTATATCGCCGCCATCTTGACGGAAACGTAATGGCGGCCACACATATGTTCAAAGCTTAAATCAAATTACGACTAACTAATAATCCGAACTCTACCAAATTTTGCATCAACAAACCTTTATGGGGGGAGCATCCTGTGACCAAACTAATAGGTCATCAGCGTAATAGTTTGCGGATGGCGGCCATCTTTGTGTGAGAATCGATCCCCCCTATTAATTCGAACACGGTGCAACCGAATGGAACGAAATTTGGTACAGAGGTAGTACTAACAAAAGGAACCTCAGTGTCATGTTTTATATCGCCGCCATCTTGACGGAAACGTAATGGCGGCCACACAAATGTTCAAAGCTTAAATCAAATTACGATTAATCTGATCATCCGATCTCTACCAAATTTAGCAGCAACATACCCTTGTAAAGGAAGCATCCTTCGACGAAATGAATTGGTCATTAGCCTAATAGTTTGTGAATGGCGGCCATCTCTGTGTAAAAATCAATTCCCCCTCTTAATTCAAACACGGTGAGACCGAATGGAACGAAATTTGGTACAGAGGTAGCACTTGCAAAGGGCATCTCAGTGATTTGTTCTATATCGCTGCCATATTGACAGAAACGTAATGGCGGCCACACAACTGTTCAAAGCTTAAATCAAATTACGATTAACCTAATCATCCGATCTCTACCAAACTTTGCAACAGCATACCTCTGTGGAGGGAGCATCCTTTGGCCAATCTAATAGGTTATTAGCCTAATAGTTTGCGGATGGCGGCCATCTTTGTGTGAAAATCGATCCCCCCTATTAATTCAAACACGGTGAGACCGAATGGAACGAAATTTGGTACAGAGGTAGCACTAGCAAAGGGCATCTCAGTGTTTTGTTCTATATCGCTGCCATATTGACAGAAACGTAATGGCGGCCACACAACTGTTCAAAGCTTAAATCAAATTACGATTAACCTAATCATCCGATCTCTACCAAATTTTGCAACAACATACCTTTATGGAGGGAGCATCCTTTGACCTATCTAATAGGTTATTAGCCTAATAGTTTGCGGATGGCGGCCATCTTTAAGTCAAAATTGATTCCCCCTATTAATGCGAACACAGTGGAATCGAATGGAACGAAATTTGGTACAGAGGTAGCACTAGCAACGGGCATCACAATGTCATGTTTTATATCGCCGCCATATTGACCGAAACGTAATGGCGGCCACACAAATGTTCAAAGCTTACGTTAAATTACGTCTAACATAACCATCCGATCACTTCCAAATTTTGCAACAACATTCCTTTATGGAGGGAGCATCCTTTGACCAATCTAATAGGATATTAGCCTAATAGTTTGCGGTAGGCGGCCATCTTTATGTCAAAATTGATTCCCCCCATTAATTCGAACACGGTGGAACCGAATGGAACGAAACTTGGTACAGAGATAGCACTAGCAAAGGGCATCTCAGAGTCATGATTTATATCGCCGCCATATTGACTGAAACGTAATGTCGGCCAAACAAATGTTTAAAGCTTAAATCCAATTACGACTAACATAACCATCCGATCTCCACCAAACTTTGCAACAACATACCTTTATGGAGGGAGCATCCTTTGACCAATCTAAGAGGCCATTAGCCTGATAGTTTGCGGATGGCGGCCATCTTTATGTCAAAATTGATTCCCCCCATTAATTCGAACACGGTGGAAACGAATGAACGAAATTTGGTACAGAGGTAGCACTAGCAAAGGGCACCTCAGCGTCATGTTTTATATCGCCGCCATCTTGATGGAAACGTAATGGCGGCCACACAAATGTTCAAAGCTTAAATCAAATTACGATTAGCCTAATCATCCGATCTCTAGCAAATTTAGCAACAACATACCTTGATGGAGGGAGCATCCTTTGACCAAACTAATAGGTCATCAGCCTAATATTTCGCGGATGGCGGCCTTCTTTGTGTGAAAAGCGATTCCCCTTATCAATTCGAACACGGTGAAACCGAATGGAACGAAATTTGGTACAGAGGTAGCACTAGCAAAGGGCAACTCAGTGTCATGTTTCATATCACCGCTATCTTGACGGAAACGTAATCGCGGCCACCCAAATGTTAAAAGCTAAAATGTAATTACGACCAACCTAATAATCTAGTCTCTACCAAATTTTGCAACACCATATCTTTATGTGGGAAACATATTCAGACCAAACTGCAAGAACATCAGCGCAATAGTTTGCAGATGGTGGCCAAGTAAGTGTGCAAATCGATTCCCCCTATCAATTCAAACACGGTGAAACCGAATTGAACGAAATTTGGTACAGAGGTAGCACTAGCAAAGGGCACCTCATATTCTTGTTTAATATCCCTAGAGCACGTTGTATTTCAACAAGCTACTACAACCAACATTCAATCATACTCCTTGAAAAGGACAAAGAGTTATAACAATACCCATGCATTTAGGAGAAAGTAGGCTATATGTTCTTTATTGAACATCTTGTTTTCTATCTTCTTCCATCTTTCACACAATACATTGCAGGGAGCAATTTTTTTTCTCCAACACAGCGCCGGACGGCACAGCCACCCGCCCAGCATTGTTTTTTTTCCCTCCTTGGATAACACCAGTATATATATATATAATGTCTAGAGCATGTATTTTTTTGTATTTTTATTTTTATTATTTTAAATGTCAACTTTTTACGATGATCAATTCCAGATGAATTATAAACTATAAACTATGTATTCCCAAACCTACCCTTCTGAGCACAAGCTGGACTCCCATCACCACGACATCGACACACCTACACCAACACGGAAGAAAAGAAGAAGAAGTACAAGAAGAAATCAAGAACGAACCATCACATCGACACCCCCACTCTACATCCCATTCACGTTCTCGGGGACGCGAACTAATCGAAGAAGGGGACTTGTACAGCCCGGGGGGTGGGCAGTATCCCCTGAGAGCCACCCCCCAACTTTTACTAAAACCACCCCAACTGGCAACACCTTAAGACCAGAATATTATCTATACACAGCAAGCGGCGGCCACCCAGCCTGGGAGGTTAGCCAACTGCTTGCAAAACATACACAAACATTTACACTTACAAATATCTGGGGCAGCTACATTGACGTAATGCTGACCACGGAGCGCCGAGAACTATAAGAATGGAGTCCTAACTAGGAGCCATTATCTGTTCTACTGAGTGCGTCGCCAGCGGACCTAGCCGACGTCTGTTCCAGTTACATCATCAGGTGAGATTCAGCAGTGCTCAGACTCCTTTATTTTGTGAACACCTACCCATAACTTGTACACACCACTTGTATACTTGTCTACATTCCCCAAGAGGGACTTACCAATTCACATTCACTGACCAATAAATGTATGGTCAGTAAGCTACACTTGCATTAATTATCACACTCCTCTTCACGTCCTCATACCCTACCTGACCTTCGTCACGATTGTCCGTGACCGTAGTAGCCAGTAACTGCTTTGTCAGACTACATTGTACTCCCAGCTCGCGACTCGAATGCATAACGTCGAGCCGCTGACATAGCACTTATATTGTATTACTCATCCCGCTCAGCTGGTAGGCCAGTATAGTAGCCTGCATTTAGAGATCCATCCCCTAACAAACTCTTGCATCTTTGCAGGAACACCACCTAGAGTTTAAACACTGAACAACACACTACACTAGTAAGCTCTCCCAGCTACGGGAAGCTACTCTCACCTAGGAACTATCTTCCAAATTAGCACAGTGACACAAGTGTTTTATCCCAAACTACCCCCCCCCCCCCAACTAAGGGATTAAAACATATTTGGTGGAGGCGCTACTACCACGCACAAAAAGGGTAGGACTCATACAATGAGCCCTCGTGGTAGAACGACCCGTACCGCACACAGCCAAGCGATAGTTATTTTTTTTTGAAGACAGCATTATTATTTTTTCCTCTTCTCCCTTCACTCTAGAAACACAAGGAAATTTTTGTTAACCCACCCACCCCCCCTGGAAAGAATCAGGGATATAATACATTGCAAAACACACACAGTTTTTAGCCTACTTTCGATTTTTGCAAAAAATGAAAGTAGATTTATGAGATCAACACAGGGCGAAAAAAGTGTGTCTGTCTGTGTGTGGGTATGTGTGTGTGTGAGTCTGTGTGTGTGTGTATGTGTGTGTGTGAGTCTCTGTGTGTGTGTCTGTGTGTGTGTGAGTGTGTGTACTCTGAATGTCTGTCACCCCTATCAATTCGAACACGGTGAATCCGAATTGAACGAAATTTGGTACAAAGGTAGCACTAGCAAAGGACACTTCAGTGTCATGTTTTATATCGCCGCCATCTAGACGGAAACGTAATGGCGGCCACACAAATGTTCAACGCTTAAATCAAATTACGACAAACCTAATCATCCGATCTCTACCACATTTTGCAACACCATACCTTTGTGGGGGGAGCATCATTTGACCAAACCAATAGATCATCAGCGTAATAGTTTGCGGATGGCGGCCATCTTTGTGTGAAAATCGATTCCCCCTATTAATTCGAACACGGTGCAACCGAATGGAACGAAATTCGGTACAGAGGTAGTACTAACAAAAGGCACCTCAGTGTCAGGTTTTATATCGCCGCCATCTTGACGGAAACGTAATGGCGGCCACACAAATGTTCAAAGCTTAAATCAAATTACGACTAACCTAATAATCCGATCTCTACCAAATTTTTCATCAACATACCTTTATGGGGGGGCATCCTGTGACCAAACTAATAGGTCATCAGCGTAATAGTTTGCGGATGGCGGCCATCTTTGTGTGAAAATCGATCCCCCCTATTAATTCGAACACGGTGCAACCGAATGGAACGAAATTTGGTACAGAGGTAGTACTAACAAAAGGCACCTCAGTGTCATGTTTTATATCGCCGCCATCTTGGCGGAAACGTAATGGCGGCCACACAAATGTTCAAAGCTTAAATCAAATTACGATTAACCGGATCATCCGATCTCTACCAAATTTTGCAGCAACATACCCTTGTAGAGGAAGCATCCTTCGACGAAATGAATTGGTCATTAGCCTAATAGTTTGCGAATGGCGGCCATCTCTGTGTAAAAATATATTCCCCCTCTTAATTCAAACACGGTGAGACCGAATGGAACGAAATTTGGTACAGAGGTAGCACTAACAAAAGGCACCTCAGTGTCATGTTTTATATCGCCGCCATATTGACAGAAACGTAATGGCGGCCACACAAATGTTCAAAGCTTAAGTTAAATTACGACTAACGTAACCATCCGATCTCTCCCAAACTTTGCAACAACATACCTCTTTGGAGGGAGCATCCTTTGACCAATCTAATAGGTTATTAGCCTAATAGTTTGCGGATGGCGGCCATCTTTGTGTGAAAATCGATCCCCCTATTAATTCGAACACGGTGCAACCGAATGGAACGAAATTTGGTACAGAGGTAGTACTAACAAAAGGCACCTCAGTGTCATGTTTTATTTCGCCGCCAACTTGACGGAAACGTAATGGCGGCCACACAAATGTTCAAAGCTTAAATCAAATTACGACTAACCTATTCATCCGATCTCAACCAAATTTTACAACAACATACCTTTATGGGGGAGCATCCTCTGACCAAACTAATAGGTCATCATCGTAATAGTTTGCGGATGGCGGCCATCTTTGTGTGAAAATCGATTCCCCTCATTAATTCGAACACGGTGCAACCGAATGGAACGAAATTTGGTACAGAGGTAGCACTAACAAAAGGCACCTCAGTGTCATGTTCTATATCGCCGCCATCTTGACGGAAACGTAATGGCGGCCACACAAATGTTCAAAGCTTAAATCTAATTACGATTAACCCAATCATCCGATCTCTACCAAATTTTGCAACAACATACCTTTATGGAAGGAGCATCCTTTGACCTATCTAACAGGTTATTAGCCTAATAGTTTGCGGATCGCGGCCATCTTTATGTCAAAATTGATTCCCCCTATTAATTCGAACACGGTGGAACGGAATGGAAGGAAATTTGGTACAGAGGTAGCACTAGCAACGGGCATCTCAGTGTCATGTTTTATATCGCCGCCATATTGACTGAAACGTAATGTCGGCCAAACAAATGTTTAAAGCTTAAATCAAATTACGACTAACATAACCATCCGATCTCCACCAAACTTTGCAACAACATACCTTTATGGAGGGAGCATCCTTTGACCAATCTAAGAGGCCATTAGCCTGATAGTTTGCGGATGGCGGCCATCTTTATGTCAAAATTGATTCCCCCTATTAATTCGAACACGGTGGAAACGAATGAACGAAATTTGGTACAGAGGCAGCACTAGCAAAGGGCACCTCAGCGTCATGTTTTATATCGCCGCCATCTTGATGGAAACGTAATGGCGGCCACACAAATGTTCAAAGCTTAAATCAAATTACGATTAGCCTAATCATCCGATCTCTAGCAAATTTAGCAACAACATACCTTGATGGAGGGATCATCCTTTGACCAAACTAATAGGTCATCAGCCTAATATTTTGCGGATGGCGGCCTTCTTTGTGTGAAAAGCGATTCCCCTTATCAATTCGAACACGGTGAAACCGAATGGAACGAAATTTGGTACAGAGGTAGCACTAGCAAAGGGCAACTCAGTGTCATGTTTCATATCACCGCTATCTTGACGGAAACGTAATCGCGGCCACCCAAATGTTAAAAGCTAAAATGTAATTACGACCAACCTAATAATCTAGTCTCTACCAAATTTTGCAACACCATATCTTTATGTGGGAAACATATTCAGACCAAACTGCAAGAACATCAGCCCAATAGTTTGCAGATGGTGGCCAAGTAAGTGTGCAAATCGATTCCCCCTATCAATTCAAACACGGTGAAACCGAATTGAACGAAATTTGGTACAGAGGTGGCACTAGCAAAGGGCACCTCATATTCTTGTTTAATATCCCTAGAGCACGTTGTATTTCAACAAGCTACTACAACCAACATTCAATCATACTCCTTGAAGAGGACAAAGAGTTATAACAATACCCATGCATTTAGGAGAAAGTAGGCTATATGTTCTTTATTGAACATCTTGTTTTCTATCTTCTTCCATCTTTCACACAATACATTGCAGGGAGCAATTTTTTTTCTCCAACACAGCGCCGGACGGCACAGCCACCCGCCCAGCATTGTTTTTTTCCCTCCTTGGATAACACCAGTATATATATATATAATGTCTAGAGCATGTATTTTTTTGTATTTTTATTTTTATTATTTTAAATGTCAACTTTTTACGATGATCAATTCCAGATGAATTATAAACTATAAACTATGTATTCCCAAACCTACCCTTCTGAGCACAAGCTGGACTCCCATCACCACGACATCGACACACCTACACCAACACGGAAGAAAAGAAGAAGAAGTACAAGAAGAAATCAAGAACGAACCATCACATCGACACCCCCACTCTACATCCCATTCACGTTCTCGGGGACGCGAACTAATCGAAGAAGGGGACTTGTACAGCCCGGGGGGTGGGCAGTATCCCCTGAGAGCCACCCCCCAACTTTTACTAAAACCACCCCAACTGGCAACACCTTAAGACCAGAATATTATCTATACACAGCAAGCGGCGGCCACCCAGCCTGGGAGGTTAGCCAACTGCTTGCAAAACATACACAAACATTTACACTTACAAATATCTGGGGCAGCTACATTGACGTAATGCTGACCACGGAGCGCCGAGAACTATAAGAATGGAGTCCTAACTAGGAGCCATTATCTGTTCTACTGAGTGCGTCACCAGCGGACCTAGCCGACGTCTGTTCCAGTTACATCATCAGGTGAGATTCAGCAGTGCTCAGACTCCTTTATTTTGTGAACACCTACCCATAACTTGAACACACCACTTGTATACTTGTCTACATTCCCCAAGAGGGACTTACCAATTCACATTCACTGACCAATAAGTGTATGGTCAGTAAGCTACACTTGCATTAATTATCACACTCCTCTTCACGTCCTCATACCCTACCTGACCTTCGTCACGATTGTCCGTGACCGTAGTAGCCAGTAACTGCTTTGTCAGACTACATTGTACTCCCAGCACGCGACTCGAATGCATAACGTCGAGCCGCTGACATAGCACTTATATTGTATTACTCATCCCGCTCAGCTGGTAGGCCAGTATAGTAGCCTGCATTTAGAGATCCATCCCCTAACAAACTCTTGCATCTTTGCAGGAACACCACCTAGAGTTTAAACACTGAACAACACACTACACTGGTAAGCTCTCCCAGCTACGGGAAGCTACTCTCACCTAGGAACTATCTTCCAAATTAGCACAGTGACACAAGTGTTTTATCCCAAACTACCCCCCCCCCCCCAACTAAGGGATTAAAACATATTTGGTGGAGGCGCTACTACCACGCACAAAAATGGTAGGACTCATACAATGAGCCCTCGTGGTAGAACGACCCGTACCGCACACAGCCAAGCGATAGTTATTTTTTTTGAAGACAGCATTATTATTTTTTCCTCTTCTCCCTTCACTGTAGAAACACAAGGAAATTTTTGTTAACCCACCCACCCCCCCTGGAAAGAATCAGGGATATAATACATTGCAAAACACACACAGTTTTTAGCCTACTTTCGATTTTTGCAAAAAATGAAAGTAGATTTATGAGATCAACACAGGGCGAAAAAAGTGTGTCTGTCTGTGTGTGGGTATGTGTGTGTGTGAGTCTATGTGTGTGTGTATGTGTGTGTGTGAGTCTCTGTGTGTGTGTCTGTGTGTGTGTGAGTGTGTGTACTCTGAATGTCTGTCACCCCTATCAATTCGAACACGGTGAATCCGAATTGAACGAAATTTGGTACAAAGGTAGCACTAGCAAAGGACACTTCAGTGTCATGTTTTATATCGCCGCCATCTAGACGGAAACGTAATGGCGGCCGCACAAATGTTCAAAGCTTAAATCAAATTACGACAAACCTAATCATCCGATCTCTACCACATTTTGCAACACCATACCTTTGTGGGGGGAGCATCATTTGACCAAACCAATAGGTCATCAGCGTAATAGTTTGCGGATGGCGGCCATCTTTGTGTGAAAATCGATTCCCCCTATTAATTCGAACACGGTGCAACCGAATGGAACGAAATTCGGTACAGAGGTAGTACTAACAAAAGGCACCTCAGTGTCAGGTTTTATATCGCCGCCATCTTGACGGAAACGTAATGGCGGCCACACAAATGTTCAAAGCTTAAATCAAATTACGACTAACCTAATAATCCGATCTCTACCAAATTTTTCATCAACATACCCTTACGGGGGGGCATCCTGTGACCAAACTAATAGGTCATCAGCGTAATAGTTTGCGGATGGCGGCCATCTTTGTGTGAAAATCGATCCCCCCTATTAATTCGAACACGGTGCAACCGAATGGAACGAAATTTGGTACAGAGGTAGTACTAACAAAAGGCACCTCAGTGTCATGTTTTATATCGCCGCCATCTTGGCGGAAACGTAATGGCGGCCACACAAATGTTCAAAGCTTAAATCAAATTACGATTAACCTGATCATCCGATCTCTACCAAATTTTGCAGCAACATACCCTTGTAGAGGAGGCATCCTTCGACGAAATGAATTGGTCATTAGCCTAATAGTTTGCGAATGGCGGCCATCTCTGTGTAAAAATATATTCCCCCTCTTAATTCAAACACGGTGAGACCGAATGGAACGAAATTTGGTACAGAGGTAGCACTAACAAAAGGCACCTCAGTGTCATGTTTTATATCGCCGCCATATTGACAGAAACGTAATGGCGGCCACACAAATGTTCAAAGCTTAAGTTAAATTACGACTAACGTAACCATCCGATCTCTCCCAAACTTTGCAACAACATACCTCTGTGGAGGGAGCATCCTTTGACCAATCTAATAGGTTATTAGCCTAATAGTTTGCGGATGGCGGCCATCTTTGTGTGAAAATCGATCCCCCTATTAATTCGAACACGGTGCAACCGAATGGAACGAAATTTGGTACAGAGGTAGTACTAACAAAAGGCACCTCAGTGTCATGTTTTATATCGCCGCCAACTTGACGGAAACGCAATGGCGGCCACGCAAATGTTCAAAGCTTAAATCAAATTACGACTAACCTAATCATCCGATCTCAACCAAATTTTGCAACAACATACCTTTATGGGGGAGCATCCTCTGACCAAACTAATAGGTCATCATCGTAATAGTTTGCGGATGGCGGCCATCTTTGTGTGAAAATCGATTCCCCTCATTAATTCGAACACGGTGCAACCGAATGGAACGAAATTTGGTACAGAGGTAGCACTAACAGAAGGCACCTCAGTGTCATGTTCTATATCGCCGCCATCTTGACGGAAACGTAATGGCGGCCACACAAATGTTCAAAGCTTAAATCTAATTACGATTAACCCAATCATCCGATCTCTACCAAATTTTGCAACAACATACCTCTATGGAAGGAGCATCCTTTGACCTATCTAACAGGTTATTAGCCTAATAGTTTGCGGATCGCGGCCATCTTTATGTCAAAATTGATTCCCCCTATTAATTCGAACACGGTGGAACGGAATGGAACGAAATTTGGTACAGAGGTAGCACTAGCAACGGGCATCTCAGTGTCATGTTTTATATCGCCGCCATATTGACCGAAACGTAATGGCGGCCACACAAATGTTCAAAGCTTAAATCAAATTACGACTAACATAACCATCCGATCTCCACCAAACTTTGCAACAACATACCTTTATGGAGGGAGCATCCTTTGACCAATCTAATAGGCCATTAGCCTGATATTTTGCGGACGGCGGCCATCTTTATGTCAAAATTGATTCCCCCTATTAATTCAAACACGGTGGAAACGAATGAACGAAATTTGGTACAGAGGTAGCACTAGCAAAGGGCACCTCAGCGTCATGTTTTATATCGCCGCCATCTTGATGGAAACGTAATGGCGGCCACACAAATGTTCAAAGCTTAAATCAAATTACGATTAGCCTAATCATCCGATCTCTAGCAAATTTAGCAACAACATACCTTTATGGAGGGAGCATCCTGTGACCAAACTAATAGGACGTCATCAGCCTAATATTTTGCGGATGGCGGCCATCTTTGTGTGTAAAGCGATTCCCCTTATCAATTCGAACACGGTGAAACCGAATGGAACGAAATTTGGTACAGAGGTAGCACTAGCAAAGGGCACCTCAGTGTCATGTTTCATATCACCGCTATCTTGACGGAAACGTAATCGCGGCCACCCAAATGTTAAAAGCTAAAATGTAATTACGACCATCCTAATAATCTAGTCTCTACCAAATTTTGCAACACCATATCTTTATGTGGGAAACATATTCAGACCAAACTGCAAGAACATCAGCCCAATAGTTTGCAGATGGTGGCCAAGTAAGTGTGCAAATTGATTCCCCCTATCAATTCAAACACGGTGAAACCGAATTGAACGAAATTTGGTACAGAGGTAGCACTAGCAAAGGGCACCTCATATTCTTGTTTAATATCCCTATAGCACGTTGTATTTCAACAAGCTACTACAACAAACATTCAATCATACTCCTTGAAAAGGACAATGAGTTATAACAATACCCATGCATTTAGGAGAAAGTAGGCTATATGTTCTTTATTGAACATCTTGTTTTCTATCTTCTTCCATCTTTCACACAATACATTGCAGGGAGCAATTTTTTTTCTCCAACACAGCGCCGGACGGCACAGCCACCCACCCAGCATTGTTTTTTTTCCTCCTTGGATAACACCAATATATATATATATAATGTCTAGAGCATGTATTTTTTTGTATTTTTATTTTTATTATTTTAAATGTCAACTTTTTACGATGATCAATTCCAGATGAATTATAAACTATAAACTATGTATTCCCAAACCTACCCTTCTGAGCACAACCTGGACTCACATCACCACGACATCGACACACCTACACCAACACGGAAGAAGAGAAGAAGAAGTACAAGAAGAAATCAAGAACGAACCATCACATCGACACCCCCACTCTACATCCCATTCCCGTTCTCGGGGACGCGAACTAATCGAAGAAGGGGACTTGTACAGCCCGGGGGGTGGGCAGTACCCCCTGAGAGCCACCCCCCAACTTTTACTAAAACCACCCCAACTGGCAACACCTTAAGACCAGAATATTATCTATACACAGCAAGCGGCGGCCACCCAGCCTGGGAGGTTAGCCAACTGCTTGCAAAACATACACAAACATTTACACTTAAAAATATCTGGGGCAGCTACATTGACGTAATGCTGACCACGGGGCGCCTAGAACTATAAGAAAGGAGTCCTAACTAGGAGCCATTATCTGTTCTACTGAGTGCGTCGCCAGCGGCCCTAGCCAACGTCTGTTCCAGTTACATCATCAGGTGAGATTCAGCAGTGCTCAGACTCCTTTATTTTGTGAACACCTACCCATAACTTGTACACACCACTTGTATACTTGTCTACATTCCCCAAGAGGGACTTACCAATTCACATTCACTGACCAATAAATTATGGTCAGTAAGCTACACTTGCATTAATAATCACACTACTCTTCACGTCCTCATACCCTACCTGACCTTCGTCACGATTGTCCGTGACCGTAGTAGCCAGTAACTGCTTTGTCAGACTACATTGTACTCCCAGCACGCGACTCGAATGCATAACGTCGAGCCCCTGACATAGCACTTATATTGTATTACTCATCCCGCTCAGCTGGCAGGCCAGTATAGTAGCCTGCATTTAGAGATCCATCCCCTAACAAACTCTTGCATCTTTGCAGGAACACCACCTAGAGTTTAAACACTGAACAACACACTACACTAGTAAGCTCTCCCAGCTACGGGAAGCTACTCTCACCTAGGAACTATCTTCCAAATTACCACAGTGACACAAGTGTTTTATCCCAAACTACCCCCCCCCCCCCAACTAAGGGATTAAAACATATTTGGTGGAGGCGCTACTACCACGCACAAAAAGAGTAGGACTCATACAATGAGCCCTCGTGGTAGAACGACCCGTACCGCTCACAGCCAAGCGATAGTTATTTTTTTTTTGAAGACAGCATTATTATTTTTTCCTCTTCTCCCTTCACTCTAGAAACACAAGGAAATTTTTGTTAACCCACCCACCCCCCCTGGAAAGAATCAGGGATATAATACATTGCAAACTACACACAGTTTTTAGCCTACTTTCGATTTTTGCAAAAAATGAAAGTAGATTTATGAGATCAACACAGGGCGAAAAAAGTGTGTCTGTCTGTGTGTGGGTATGTGTGTGTGTGAGTCTGTGTGTGTGTGTATGTGTTTGTGTGAGTCTGTGTGTGTGTGTGTGTCTGTGTGTGTGTGTGTGAGTGTGTGTACTCTGAATGTCTGTCCCCCCTATCAATTCGAACACGGTGAATCCGAATTGAACGAAATTTGGTACAAAGGTAGCACTAGCAAAGGACACCTCAGTGTCATGTTTTATATCGCCCCCATCTTGACGGAATCGTAATGGCGGCCACACAAATGTTCAAAGCTTAAATCAAATTACGATTATCCTGATCATCTGATCTCTACCAAATTTTGCAGCAACATACCCTTGTAGAGGAAGCATCCTTCGCCCAAATGAATTGGTCATTAGCCTAATAGTTTGCGAATGGCAGCCATCTCTGTGTAAAAATCAATTCCCCCTATTAATTCAAACAAGGTGAGACCAAATGGAACGAAATTTGGTACAGAGGTAGCAATAGCAAAGGGCACCTCAGTGTCATGTTTTATATCGCTGCCATATTGACAGAAACGTAATGGCGGCCACACAAATATTCAAAGCTTAAGTTAAATTACGACTAACATGACCATCCGATCTCCACCAAACTTTGCAACAACATACCTTTATGGAGGGAGCATCCTTTGACCAATTTAATAGGTTATTAGCCTTATAGTTTGCGGATGGCGGCCATCTTTGTGTGAAAATCGATTCCCCCTATTAATTCGAACACGGTGCAACCGAATGGAACGAAATTTGGTACAGAGGTAGTACTAACAATAGGCACCTCAGTGTCATGTTTTATATCGCCGCCATCTTGACGGAAACGTAATGGCGGCCACACAAATGTTCAAAGCTTAAATCAAATTACGACTTACCTAATCATCCGATCTCTACCAAATTGTGCAACAACATACCTTATGGGGGGAGCATCCTTTGTCCAAACTAATAGGTCATCAGCGTAATAGTTTGCGGATGGCGGCCATCTTTGTGTGTAAATCGATTCCCCCTACTAATTCGAACATGGTGCAACCGAATGGAACGTAATTTGGTACAGAGGTAGTACTAACAAAAGGCACCTCAGTGTCATGTTTTATATCGCCGCCATCTTGACAGAAATGTAATGGCGGCCACACAAATGTTCAAAGCTTAAGTTAAATTATGACTAGCATAACCATCCGATCTCTATCAAACTTTGCAACAACATACCTTTATGGAGGGAGCATCCTTTGACCAATCTAATAGTTTATTAGCCTAATAGTTTCCGGATGGCGGCCATCTATATGTCAAAATTTATTCCCCCTATTAATTCGAACACGGTGGAACCGAATCGAACGAAATTTGGTACATTGGTAGCACTAGCAAAGGGCACCTCATTGTCATGTTTTATATCGCCGCCATCTTGACTGAAACGTAATGGCGGCCACACGAATATTCAAAGATTAAATTAAATTACGACTAACCTGATCATCCGATCTCTACCAAATTTTGCAACAACATACCTTTATGGAGGGAGCATCCTTTGACCTATCTAATAGGTTATTAAACTAATAGTTTGCGGATGGCGGCCATCTTTATGTCAAAATTGATTCCGCCTATTAATTCGAACACGGTGGTACCGAATGGAACGAAATTTGGTACAGAGGTAGCACTAGCAAAGGGCATCTCAGTGTCATGTTTTATATCGCTACCATCTGGACTGAAAGGTAATGGCGGCCACACGAATGTTCAAAGCTTAAATCAAATTACGATTAACCTAATCATCCGATCTCTACCAAAATTTGCAAATACATGCCGTTATGGAGGGAGCATCCTTTGACCAATCTAATAGGTCATTCGCCTAATAGTTTGCGGATGGCGGCCATCTTTGTGTCACAATCGATTCCCCCTATTAATTCAAACACGGTGGAACCGAATGGAACGAAATTTGGTACAGAGGTAGTACTAACAAAAGGCACCTCAGTGTCATGTTTTATAACGCCGCCTCTTGACAGAAACGTAATGGCGGCCACACAAATGTTCAAAGCTTAAGTTAAATTACGACTAACATAACCATCCGATCTCTACCAAACTCTGCAACAGCATACCTTTATGGCGGGAGCATCCTTTGACCAATCTAATAGGTTATTAGCCTAATAGTTTGGGGATAGCGGCCATCTTTATGTCAAAATTGATTCCCCCTATTAATTCGAACTCGGTGGAACCGAATGGAACGAAATTTGGCACGGAGGTAGCACTAGCAAAGGGCACCTCAGTGTCATGTTTTATATCGCCGCCATCTTGACTGAAACGTAATGGCGGCCACACGAATGTTCAAAGCTTAAATCAAATTACGACTAACCTAATTATCCGATGTCTACCAAATTTTGCAACAACATACCTTTATGGAGGGAGCATCCTTTGATCAATCTAATAGGTTATTAGCCTAATAGTTTGCGGATGGCGGCCATCTTTATGTCAAAATTGATTCACCCTATTAATTCGAACACGGTGGAACCGAATGGAACGAAATTTGGTACAGAGGTAGCACTAGCAAAGGGCACTACATATTCATGTTTAATATCCCTATAGCACGTTGTATTTCAACAAGCTACTACAACCAACATTCATTCATACTGAACCCTTCAGAATAGCAGTGTTTTATGCAAGAATCTTAGATCAAGGGGTCGCGTTCAGTTCATAGTGTGGTGTTTACGTCCGCCAAACTACGTGCTTTTCTGAGGCAAGGGTTATAGGATGAAAACTATAACTAAGAAAGAAAGGAGACAAAACGTAAGATAATAACTAGATTTAATAACTAATTTGTGCATAAAAGAATAAAACAAAACAAAAATAAACAAATCCTCCCTGAATTTCCCCTGACAGGAATATTTATCACTTTGAGGAGTCAAACAGATCTCCCCTTTTCTAATAAAATATGGATCCAAGTTCCACTATCTTGCATGTGAATTTATGTTCGCGTGGTGACTATCTACGAGAAATGAGTACTTGGATGATCATTCGTTCACAACGGGTTCAGCCACGGTGCTCACGAACAATCACCTCGTAAATCAACTTTTATGGCTATGGGCATAACATTAATAAAAATCCTTAAATCTAACTCTGACACACATATTACAACTCTACTATTTACAGGCATCTCTCTGAGACCCTTATTAGTGTGGTGACACACTTATCCAAATGAGCTGCCACAATGGCCAGATACTCAACAACAAGGAAAAATAGCGCCGCACGTGACTCACGGGCCACTGACATGGACAATAAACATAAGAATAAACCAACAACAACAAACAACCTGAGTGGTTAAGATTACTTTATATTAACAAAACTGCATGTTAAAGATACGCTTCGAAGATTATCGTGTTTCGTAGGCAACTCCCATTTATTTAAACAATTTTACCATGGATCAGTTTCTCACATTTATATTTATTTTCAAGTAATTTGGAGCCAGACATGCACTCCACTAATGAGCTCTGCTTGCGAAACTCAGCTAGTCCTTGTGACAACAACTCACCCCTTTCCACAATACCAGTCATGTCCCCCTTCCAGTGTATATAAATAGCCGACCAGCTGAACTGTTATCTCAAGGAATCAACAGCCGCTAACATCTCCTCCCACTCAACATATGGTCAGACAATAATCACATATCCATAATTGTCCTCTCAAGGATACAATATGAATCTGGTACCAAGCTGACAGAAATCAGTCTCTGCTGAAGTTCCCGCTTGTAATACCTCAAAATATACTCACAGTACACACATCTGGGACTGACATAACGCCTTTCACATGGGTCTGCTGAATTAGAGCTCGCAAACATTTAACACAATATTTAAAACCTGCGATAGAGCTGAGTACTCTTCGTCACAAATTACATTGCTCCAAAGGCCATAATCACACTGAATCTGATCAATAATAATTCTCAACAACATTTAATTACCCTCCAATCTACTCTATAATTAGATTAATTCAGTCCTACTTCTGAAACACGACATATCTCCGAGAGACGTTTTTAACCGCACTTCGTAACATAGGCGAACACGGCCGTTCACATAGATACGTTAGTTAACACAACACAAAGAAAAGAACCTTCCATTAACTACCATTGTGCGAGCTGCTTCCAAACAAAAGGGTGCCAGATCAAAACTAAATATACTACATTAAATCACACAAGCAAAGTATTTACAAAAATATGTCCCATAAACCATAAGTTAATTTAATAAATAATAAAATATTATTTGTACTCATCTCGTGTTGTAGTCACCCGTCAAAGAACATCAGACGCCATTCCCCAACTGGATGGTTCTTTATCTCATAGCAGCCATCTGGACGGACTGTTGAGAATTCCACACTTCCTCTGCATTCATCGATGTCATCCTTGCGCTGATACAAAAATTAGGTTATTATACACTTTATGCCTGACTACTAAATTCGCTTGTTCAGGTACTAAATTCCCTGTCACTGTTCGTTGGCGAATTATCGACGCTACTGTCCCTATAACTATAGTACTATGACTATCTGTCACTGAATTTACCACTTTACAATGAATATCTTGTGTCCTCGACACAAATACAAGTCCATCTCTTCAGACGAACAGAATAATAATCTACGTCCGTAGACGTACAGAATAATAGTAATGTCTCCTAGACACACGGAATGAAAGTCATGTCTCCTAGACACACGGAATGAAAGTCTATCTCTTCAGACGAACAGAATCAAAGTCCTGTGTTCTCGACACACGGAATAAAAGTCAATGTCTTGGCTCTTCGACACACTTATAAATGAACTGGCCCTTGGGTCTAGATGGAGGGGGATTTTATGTAAAAATTTCTCGAAATAATTGTGATACAGGAATGAAATAGATATCACTGAACTCGTAATATTGCACAGGTCAAGAATATGCCCATTAATCCTAGAATCGATCGTAGAGATTTTGTCTAGGCGATTTCCCGCGTGAATGCTAGCCGCCGCGTACCCCAGCCGGAGTTGGCGCGCAAGTAGGCATTCTCTTCTCATTGGTTCTCCATTTTCTGTAATTTGGCGGTTTCTAGTAGATCTTGGCGTCTTGGGAGTGTCTATTTTCTTCATCAGCCATTCACGTTACTGCATCATATTTCTTCTAGGCGCGAATATCACAATGAACATACCAGAACCATGTCTCACCGCGCGTCGCTTCTAAAATTGAGGTAGCCACACCTGTCCTTATGATACATCGCTCTGCTATTTCTTTTCATAGCTCAAGTACTTAGCCTTTTGTTAAACTGATGCAGGTATGTCCCTACTGTCTCCAACAAATGCTTGAAATTTCCTCATCACTGTCTGGCTACTTTCATGATGCTGGTTGAAATATTTATTAATTGAAGAAATAAAAAGTAGAATCATTTAACCAACATAGGGTAAAGGGTTCACAACTCTCCCACTCACAAAATTTCGAACTTAGGAATAAAGTCGACAATTTTACAATACTTCCGTAGGCCAATTTGTTTTATTTCCAGAATCACCCCTTTTTCTTACTTGGTCTAGGCGCTCCTGTCTTCAATGGCATTTACTCGTTTTCATATCCTGCTTGTCTCTCCCCTTCCAATCTTGCGTGACTCTCGATGCCTGCGGCAACACCTTACTTGCCTCGTTAATGTTTGTCAACAACAAGTCTACTTCCTCGTTCATCACGTGCCGTACTCAACTGCTCCCCGTTGACTTTGTTGATAGTAGGACGTCCGTATATTCAAACAGCGTCATATTTTCGGCGCTACCATGGTTCACTTCGACGATATTTTTTTAGGTTGGCAGCGTTGTAAACTGACATTGTTCCTGTGCTCAATTCTTTCACTCTGTAAGCATTATTTCCAAGGTTTCTTACGATAGAATAGGGTCCTATGAATTTTTCGCAGAATTTACTAAAGATTTTCTTTTCTGGGTCCGATGTAGCAGGTCGTTTTACCAAAACGAGCTGGTTGACTTCAAGATCACCGTGGAACCTCTTATTTCTTACTCGCCGTAATCTGCGGTCTGCTTGTTTCCTCATGTATTCTCTCGTTCTTTCAATTCGCAGGTCTGGTGCTATCATGGGATCTTGTGGACAGTTAATGATGCTTTTCCACGTTCTTACTGGATACTCGTTCTTGTGTAGGACCATAGGGATTTGTCCTGTTGACTCGTGCCTGGTAGAATTCATGCATGTCTCTACGTCCTTAATTTTATCGAACCATTTGTGGTGTTCGTTCGGAATGAAGATCCTCAAATATGCAGTTACAGATTTAATTACTCTCTCGCTTGGATTTGCTTGGGCATGTCGGATACTGCTTAAAACATGTTTTATACCCATGTCTTCCATTCCTTTCTTGAATTCGGCGCTTGTGAAATAACTGCCGTGATCTGATAATATAAACTCTGGTTTTCCAAGGGTTGGAATAACTCTATTACGAATGCGACTGAGTACCTGCTTCGATGTTGTTTTCTGAATAGGGCATAGTACTACAAACTTAGAAAATACAACAATGCACACCAGCAAATGACAGCAACCTCTCCTTCCCTTCGGAATTGGACCAAGACAGTCCATCGCCAGTAGCTCACATGGTTTCTGAGGTAGCAATGGTCTAGGATATTGCCTCAGTAAATAATTATTTGGCTTTGTTCTCTGACATGGGTCACAAGTTGTAATGACGTCACATATAGTTGTTCTCATACGTGGCCATGTAAATGTCTCTCCTATTGTTGCTTCGCACTTGTCTAAGCCCACGTGACCGTAACTTTCGTGCGTATGCCATGTCAATCCTCGTTGTAACGATGCAGGTACTAATATGCGTAACTTGGTGTGGTCATTATCTACCCATTTGTGCAGCAAATTGTTGACATAAACATATCTTCCTTCTTTGGCTTTCGCTTCTCGAAATGCAGGTGTTCCTGTAGGTAGTTGCTTTTTGAAGTATTTAATTAATAGCATCATCCATGGTTCCGCTTCCTGTTCTCGCTGTATCTCACGTAACTCCTCCAAGAATTCCCGGTCCTTCGGTGTTAACTCCAAGTGTTGTACCATCGCTGTTTCTTCATCATCAGGCTCTGGGTTCCTGCTGAGTGCATCCGGTATCACGTTCATCTTCCCTGGACAATGTTCAATTTCAATGCTGAACTGCTGATTGTATATAGACCAACGTGTCACACGTTCGCTTGCCATTGACGTCTTAAACAAGAATGTTAGTGCCTTGTGGTCAGTTCTGACAACAATCGGGTAACCATAGATTATTCGTTTCCATTGTTGGAGCGCATGAAGGATGGCCAACAATTCTAGCTCGGTTACAGTATAGTTCCGCTCGTGCTTACGCAATTTTCGGCTGACAAATGCCAAATATGTTTTGTGCTGCAGGTTCGCTGGATCCTCTTGGTAGAGCATAGCACCTATCCCAATTAGTGAAGCATCCGCTTGGATTATAAATTTGAGCTTGAAATCTGGATATCCTAATTTAATGCAGTTTTCCAATAGCTGTTTTGTTGCTTGGAATGCCTTCTCACATTCCGCGTTCCATGACCATTTGTTATTTTTCTTTAACATTTCTTGCATTGGAGCTACAGTCTCCGTATAACCTGGACAGTTTTCTTTAAAGAATCCCGTTACGCCTAAGAAAGCCCGAATGTGCTTGACTCTCGTTGGTGTAGGGAAATTCTTTATCGCATCAATCTTAGCTGGATTTGGCATCACTCCCTCCTTGTCAATGACGTGACCCAGATATAAGATCTCGCTCTTGAAGAAATGCGATTTCTTCAGGTTTACTTTGACATTTGATGCTTTCAAGTTATCCAATACTTTATCTAAATTTTCCATGTGAGTTTCAATGTTGTCGGATGCCAACAGAATGTCGTCGATGTATCGCACCGTCATCTCCTTTACTTCCTCGGTTAGGTTCCGGTCCAGTGCTCGGATTAAAGCACAGCCCGCTGTTTTGACCCCAAAAGGCATTCTGACGAAACAATATGTCTGGTTATCGAATAAGAAGCCAGTTAGAAGCTGTGACTTCTCATCCAATTCAAGATGGTGGAACGAGCTCGTCAGATCGACTGATGAATAAATGCTCTTGTTTTGAAAGCCTTTTAATACGTCTCTGATAATTGGCGCTCTGTCATATTCAGGAAAAATGAGTCTCATGTTGAGATTTCTGGCATCTAAACAAAGTCTAATAGATCCATTTGGTTTTGTGACTGCCAAAATTGCATTTAGATAAGGCGTAGGTGTCTTCCTTATCACTCCAGCTTCTAACATCTCATCTATAATGATTTTAACTTGACCACGATATTTTTCAGGAATTGGGTACAATCTGCTTTTGAAAGGTGACCAGTCCTCGACTTGCATAGAGTACTTGAAATTTAAAATTTTCCCAGGTACTGTATCAAATACTGTTTTGTGCTTCCTTAAAATCTCTTCCAACTGTTTTCTGTGTTCACCCCCAAGTTGAATGTCATTGAGCCGCTCCTGTAGTAACTCTTCAAATTGTGCATCACTGTTACCTCCTTCTGTTAATAAAGACCATATCTCCTGGGATTCTATCTCCTCATCTAGTTCCACAACAGCCCCTTCTACGATGTTATCTTCCGTCTTTCGTACCTCCTCTTCCGTCTCTTCTGATATTGCTTCCAATGCCCAAGAATTTACATCTCTTCCGGTAGTGATTTCATCCATATGCAATCCCACGTTTTTCAGCTGGTCATATTCTCTAAAACTGACTGTATTCTTGTGTAAATCTATCACTGCTTGATAGTCACAAATGAAATTTGCACCAAGAATTATATTGAAATTCATCTTTGCCATGATAATGAATGTTTGCCCAAAAGTATGTTCCAATATGTTCAGCTCTAAGTATGCCTGACGTTTACAAGTGATGGTGCGTTCAGGAATAACACCCCTCACTTTGAGCTGTGGTACCGGAATTACAGGAATATTCTGAGTCCGTCCCAACTCTCAAACCAAGGCCTCCGATACTAGACTGATCTGTGACCCTGTATCCAATAAACATCTTATATTAATTCCACCAATCCTTGCGTAAATAATGGGTAATTGCCTAATTTCATCGTTCCCTGGTTTCACCGTCTCCTCCAGGCAATCTTCTGGTAAAGCAATCCATTCTTGTATGTTCGCTACTATCCATCCATCTTCAACTTCCGACTGTTGTGTTTTGAGACTGTCTCCTTGATCCAAAATTAACATTTTTTTTAGCTCCATTTCGACTCCCATCATCCTTCTGTCGCTCATGTCCTTGATATTCCTCTTGTCTCAGTAGACTTCCAGCTTCCTCAGTATGTGTATCTGGGTTCTTTCTGTTCCCAATGGCCTTTTCCCATCTTCCTAGCTCTCCACCTTGATTAGCGTGTAACTCCTCTAAGTAATTTTGTGATTGAGCGTGCCTATCATCCCAGTCATCTCGATAGTTACGTTGATCTCCTTGATTTTGATCTCTCCTTCCTTTCCATCGTTGATTGGCATTGTAATCACCGTATCTTCCATAAGGCCTGTCATTCCTTCGATTATCACGCCATTGTTGATATCCTCTCTGTTGGTATCTATTGTTGCCCTGGTATCTATTGTTGTAGTAATTTTCGTTACGCTGATATGGTCTGTTTTCCCCTTCTTCCTGGTTTCGCCTAGGTGTGGAGGTGCTCGTATTAGTACCCTGCGTTTTAGTATTTCCCTGTTTTGTTTTTACGACCTCTGTAGCGTTGACTAATTCCAGCTGTCTTCCTCCTCTAAAATGACTATGAGATGTGGTCTCATCTATTTGCCGTAATATCTGCTCTGCATGTAGGGCCGTACTGACGTTTGCTGCGACTAGCACTTGCTGTACATTAACTGGCATTTGCCTTGCTATTGTCATCACCAAATCTGATTCGTTTAATGGGTAATCCAGATCGCGAAATTTTAGCATTTGCATGTTAAGGAAATCTGAGTATTTTGTCTGCTGGGTAGTTTGGTATTTTCTAGAGTAAAGCTCCATTCTTAAACTCTGTTGTATGGCGGGAGACCAGTATTTGCGCAGAAACGCTAAGTTAAAGTCTGACATGGTTCCAAATGTATATTTGAAACTTAAAAACCAGGTGAGAACATTCCCTGATAAAAATCTCTCCATCATTCTCAATCTACGTGCTTCAGGTACCCCAGTGTCATTGAAATGGTCTTCAATCTCTTTGATAAAGGCCTTAGGTGTTACCCCTGAATTTTCGGTGTATTTCTGCGGTTTATAGTCATTTGAGCGAATTACTTGAATAAGTTGTGTGGGCTGATGACCGTCCTGTGGTGTTGAGCTTCTATCTACGTTCTTACGAAATCCTTCCGTGTTTGTTGTTAATGGGCTCTCTGCTTGATTCTGACTTCCTGCTATGCTGGGTTGGGAACTATGTGAGTCATCCTGCTTGTCTTTCAATGCTCCCGTTTTAAATATAGACGATTGTTCTAATGAGCGAAGTTCGGCTTTAATGATCCTGTCTGTCTGCTCTTTAAGTCTATTTTTTACCTCTTGCTCCAAAGCTTGAATACGCGTGTGGTTTTCGCCTACTGTTTTAATAATGGTGGATCTTTCCTCTCTAGAATCAATATTCATTTTCTTCCAATCTTTCCTGATCTGTTCTTTAATCGTGCTTATTTTTTCTTCAATTTGGCTCTTATTTTCATCCTGATTATTTTCTATCTGGCTTAGCCTTTCGTCTAATGTACTCTTAAATTGTTCTTGTTCAGTTTCTAGGCTTTTCCACTGTTCCGCTGATTTTATCTCGAGACGGTCCATATCTTTAATTATGCCTGATATGTTCTCATCTACTGCTGATATTTGTTGTTGAATGACCCTGCCACTTTTCTCCATCTCCTTAAATCGACCTTCCAAGTTATCTTGAGCTATTTTGACCTCGCTTGTATTCATTGTGCATGCTATTTCAATCTGCTCTAATTTAGCTAGCACCGTTTCATCGAGAATGCTAAGTTTTTTATCGAAAATACTCTCCATTTGTTTAATCTGCTCTAATTGTTTCTCATTATTTTTGCTTACATCAAGGGCCAGTAATATCATCTGTTGGTTTGTGTGCTCTTTCATCTCTGCGGTTAACGAAGCTAATTGGTTCGTGTTTTTATTATTTTGCGCCTCTAACTGTGAATTTATAGTGTCATTAATTTCACTCTTTAATAACCTAGCTTGTTCCGCCTGATATTCATTTTGCTCAATTCTACTGTTATTTAACTGTGTCCGCAATGATTCACTTTGTTCTAACAGTTTAGCATTTAGCGATTCACTTTGTTCTGACATTTTCGTATTTAGCGATTCACTTTGCTCTAACAGTTTAGTATTTATTTGTTCAGATAATTTTGTATTCAACTCTTCACTTTGCTCCAACATACTAGTGTTTATAGATTGACTCTGTTCTGATAATTTAGTGTTTATTTGTTCGGATAACTTCGTGTTCAGCGATTCACTTTGTTCTAACATGCTAGTGTTTATTTGTTCAGATAATTTTGAATTCAACGCTTCACTTTGTTCCGCTAATTTAGTATCCAACAATTCCTGAGTTCTCCTCGCCGCACTTTCAATGATCTCCTGGATCTGCGCCACCGTTGCCATGTTTTATAATATATATGAGACATATGGGAAATGGCCTACGCCAATGCCCTTTGACACGCACATAAATCCAATGCACATTTAATTTCTTTATTCTACTCAGTTCATTTATTTTTACCTTTTAATCCCATTAGTTGATTGCATCTCTGAGTAGTTCTAGTTTTACTCAATTTAATTTTAAACCCAAGCACATATTTAGTCATTAAACAGTTATCCTGATCTGATATTAACACTGACTAATTAACAAAGTATTAATTGTCATTTTAGGCTACAGCCTCCTAATATTTCCATGAGTTTGACTTTCTACACAAATCTAGTTTTAACTTTATCATTGGGCGCCCGGTATCACATCTTAATTTTACTTTAATTTAAAAGACAACAACGTGAACCGTATTTTACTTTGCAAACTCCTGATTTTAATTTATCTTTCACACATTTGGCGGTATCCACTTCGCCTCAACTACTTTTAAGAAAATATCACTTCCCGGTGATTAAATACTGCCATATCTGCCTGCACTTGCGGCATGCCAGTTTTACTCAAATGCGCCACTATTGACATGTGTGATCTCCCCGTTACACCACAGTGAATAGCCCCACCGTTGGCCGCCAGTTTTCACCTATGAACCCTTCAGAATAGCAGTGTTTTATGCAAGAATCTTAGATCAAGGGGTCGCGTTCAGTTCATAGTGTGGTGTTTACGTCCGCCAAACTACGTGCTTTTCTGAGGCAAGGGTTATAGGATGAAAACTATAACTAAGAAAGAAAGGAGACAAAACGTAAGATAATAACTAGATTTAATAACTAATTTGTGCATAAAAGAATAAAACAAAACAAAAATAAACAAATCCTCCCTGAATTTCCCCTGACAGGAATATTTATCACTTTGAGGAGTCAAACAGATCTCCCCTTTTCTAATAAAATATGGATCCAAGTTCCACTATCTTGCATGTGAATTTATGTTCGCGTGGTGACTATCTACGAGAAATGAGTACTTGGATGATCATTCGTTCACAACGGGTTAACAGCCACGGTGCTCACGAACAATCACCTCGTAAATCAACTTTTATGGCTATGGGCATAACATTAATAAAAATCCTTAAATCTAACTCTGACACACATATTACAACTCTACTATTTACAGGCATCTCTCTGAGACCCTTATTAGTGTGGTGACACACTTATCCAAATGAGCTGCCACAATGGCCAGATACTCAACAACAAGGAAAAACAGCGCCGCACGTGACTCACGGGCCACTGACATGGACAATAAACATAAGAATAAACCAACAACAACAAACAACCTGAGTGGTTAAGATTACTTTATATTAACAAAACTGCATGTTAAAGATACGCTTCGAAGATTATCGTGTTTCGTAGGCAACTCCCATTTATTTAAACAATTTTACCATTGATCAGTTTCTCACATTTATATTTAATTTCAAGTAATTTGGAGCCAGACATGCACTCCACTAATGAGCTCTGCTTGCGAAACTCAGCCAGTCCTTGTGACAACAACTCACCCCTTTCCACAATACCAGTCATGTCCCCCTTCCAGTGTATATAAATAGCCGACCAGCTGAACTGTTATCTCAAGGAATCAACAGCCGCTAACATCTCCTCCCACTCAACATATGGTCAGACAATAATCACATATCCATAATTGTCCTCTCAAGGATACAATATGAATCTGGTACCAAGCTGACAGAAATCAGTCTCTGCTGAAGTTCCCGCTTGTAATACCTCAAAATATACTCACAGTACACACATCTGGGACTGACATAACGCCTTTCACATGGGTCTGCTGAATTAGAGCTCGCAAACATTTAACACAATATTTAAAACCTGCGATAGAGCTGAGTACTCTTCGTCACAAATTACATTGCTCCAAAGGCCATAATCACACTGAATCTGATCAATAATAATTCTCAACAACATTTAATTACCCTCCAATCTACTCTATAATTAGATTAATTCAGTCCTACTTCTGAAACACGACATATCTCCGAGAGACGTTTTTAACCGCACTTCGTAACATAGGCGAACACGGCCGTTCACATAGATACGTTAGTTAACACAACACAAAGAAAAGAACCTTCCATTAACTACCATTGTGCGAGCTGCTTCCAAACAAAAGGGTGCCAGATCAAAACTAAATATACTACATTAAATCACACAAGCAAAGTATTTACAAAAATATGTCCCATAAACCATAAGTTAATTTAATAAATAATAAAATATTATTTGTACTCATCTCGTGTTGTAGTCACCCGTCAAAGAACATCAGACGCCATTCCCCAACTGGATGGTTCTTTATCTCATAGCAGCCATCTGGACGGACTGTTGAGAATTCCACACTTCCTCTGCATTCATCGATGTCATCCTTGCGCTGATACAAAAATTAGGTTATTATACACTTTATGCCTGACTACTAAATTCGCTTGTTCAGGTACTAAATTCCCTGTCACTGTTCGTTGGCGAATTATCGACGCTACTGTCCCTATAACTATAGTACTATGACTATCTGTCACTGAATTTACCACTTTACAATGAATATCTTGTGTCCTCGACACAAATACAAGTCCATCTCTTCAGACGAACAGAATAATAATCTACGTCCGTAGACGTACAGAATAATAGTAATGTCTCCTAGACACACGGAATGAAAGTCATGTCTCCTAGACACACGGAATGAAAGTCTATCTCTTCAGACGAACAGAATCAAAGTCCTGTGTTCTCGACACACGGAATAAAAGTCAATGTCTTGGCTCTTCGACACACTTATAAATGAACTGGCCCTTGGGTCTAGATGGAGGGGGATTTTATGTAAAAATTTCTCGAAATAATTGTGATACAGGAATGAAATAGATATCACTGAACTCGTAATATTGCACAGGTCAAGAATATGCCCATTAATCCTAGAATCGATCGTAGAGATTTTGTCTAGGCGATTTCCCGCGTGAATGCTAGCCGCCGCGTACCCCAGCCGGAGTTGGCGCGCAAGTAGGCATTCTCTTCTCATTGGTTCTCCATTTTCTGTAATTTGGCGGTTTCTAGTAGATCTTGGCGTCTTGGGAGTGTCTATTTTCTTCATCAGCCATTCACGTTACTGCATCATATTTCTTCTAGGCGCGAATATCACAATGAACATACCAGAACCATGTCTCACCGCGCGTCGCTTCTAAAATTGAGGTAGCCACACCTGTCCTTATGATACATGGCTCTGCTATTTCTTTTCATAGCTCAAGTACTTAGCCTTTTGTTAAACTGATGCAGGTATGTCCCTACTGTCTCCAACAAATGCTTGAAATTTCCTCATCACTGTCTGGCTACTTTCATGATGCTGGTTGAAATATTTATTAATTGAAGAAATAAAAAGTAGAATCATTTAACCAACATAGGGTAAAGGGTTCAATACTCCTTGAAAAGGACAAAGAGTTATAACAATACCCATGCATTTAGGAGAAAGTAGGCTATATGTTCTTTACTGAACATCTTGTTTTATATATACATACACTTGATTCAGCATGGCCCCTCTATACCGCCTAGCTGTTCTGAGGAGCATTGAGGAATACCAGGAGTTAATTGCCTGGCACAAGGTCTTTGAGACAAGACAGGACTACCTCAGAAGGTATCAGCAGCTATTGCACGCCCAGTATATGCGAATTATAAGGGCACTTGTCCGGCCACTCCGCAGCGCCAGGAATCGCAAGATTCGAGCGAAAATCCCCACCCTCCGTACACAAATCATTAAGGCACACTGGCAACTACACTGCCGACACGAATTCATTTTCCAGCAATGGGAAACAATCATCAGGGAACACCAACGGTTAGGGACTAATGGCACCAAAGTTGCCGAACAGGCCATATGCCTCAATAGGCAGTACGCCCAAATTTGGGAAGAATATAGGGAGCTCCAGGCTAACAAGGCCATTTTTGAGTTCATGGCATGGCCACCAGCCCAGCCTAGAGAGGTCATAGGCATGGACACATTAACCCAGCAATTTGCGAGGATGTCCCTCTCAACACGTACCGCAACACAAGGGAAGGAGTTCGCCGTAGCCACAGTTCAGAGAACGGCCAGGTTAGGCTCCAACACACTACAGGGCCAAGATCACATGAACACACGTCCCTCAGCTCCGGTCCGGGAGGCAATCTTGCCAAACCGAGGGGCAGAACCTATGCCAACCCCCTCAGAACGGACGAACGAGAGGGACTTGACGCCAGGACTCTCGGGCATACATAATAACACGGGAGAAAACGGGAGGTAAATATGTCATGGGCTGAGGACGTAGAGCCCGTCCCACAGCACATTAAGCCCACACAAGCCTACACACATAGGCAAACACAAGGGCAGGAGTCTACCGTGGCCATAGGCCAGAAATCGGTCAGACTACCCTCCAACACATTTCTAGGGCAATCACAGACGAATACACGACCCTTACCGCTAGTTCAGAAGGCAACTTTGCCAGAATGGAGGCGGACACTGACATGCGCATCCCCAGTGCAAATGCACAAGAGGGTGTTGCCTTCAGCCCCTCAGGGTGCAAAACGCACGCCTGTGCACACTGCCCAGGCGCAAACACACAGTACACGGGGCATAAGAAAGGTTTTATTACCTACCCCACGAGGCCAGGCAGTCAGGAAGACACACACCCCTATAAACACTGCTAGGGTAGCGCGGAGCGCAATCAGCCCCTCAGGCACAAGCACACTCAGACCAATATCCAGGCACTACGGTGAACGTAGACCCAGACTTACTTTGCAACAAACACCCACAGAAAATAGTAAAGATGCACCCCAATGGCTATCAGGGGCCTACGCCTTAGTGACAGGGCGAAAGTATTCACTTTCTCGAGCAATGACGCTCGGACGTGGATAACAACTTTCACCATGATTATAACATACACTAATGTCACTTGAATCACAAATATACATACGGGCAGGTTCTTTTACACGCAGGAAACACGATAATTGATACACAAAGGGCAGGTTCCACCCCTGTAAACGGTAGACACGCAGAGACTCATACACAAAACTGTACATTTTACATGTATATACAGTAGAACGTGGCTAACTCAAAATTATATTATTCAAAATTTTTCTTAATTCGAATTTTTCTCTTGGCCCCTAGCATTTTATAGGCCATCTATGGTTTATAATCATGGTTAGTTCAAATTATAGTCTGGATCATGTAAAGTTTTTAATCTACAAAGACAATCGGAGGCCAATCAGTTGGGCCACGCGGCTCAGGTCCTGAAAGAACTGTTCCGAATGCAGCCTAAGCAACAAACCACAGCACAGAGCTTGGACGGGTTTTCCAAGTAGAAATGACTAAGTTGTTCCATTTTCCGTTCCTACAATTTGCTAGATCCTTTTGTGATGGCTGAGAGACTTAATCGCAAGAAACAGTTAAGAATCTCAAACTATTTTTGAAAAATAGTAGATTTCTCTGAGACGTAACTAGATTACTGCCTTACTAACGTCGTTAAATAGGTAAACAGTACACTCAGGTTCTATTTTTCATTTGAAACTTTTGAAATTATCTACGATACAATCCTTATAAAGTACCGTCGTCTGTTAATCTGCTTTGGTAAACGTAAAGCACTATGCAAACGTGATACAATATATTTTCTCTACTCTTTTCAAAGAACTTTCTTAATTCGAATTTTTGGATAACTCAATTTTTTTTCTTTCACTAATCCCGTGAAGTGCGAATTATCCAATTTGAACTGTATATATTTGACCCATAGATATACGTTATATATTACACTGCCTATAGCATGAATTTTTCTTGTCCCCCATAACAGCGCTCAATTTAAACATAAACACCATGGGGTAAAACTCACAGTTCAAGGGGAAAACAACACTATTTATTTTTGGAGGTCACACAATAAACGTAAATACCATACAAAACAGTCAATACACTTGACAGAACTATCCCGGAGACACAGGCCTAAAAGGCACCAGGAACCCGCCACCTTCTGAATACCAGGATTGCAAGGTCGGGTAACTACCCAATTGAAGGATAGAGCAATAAGGGACAGTCACGCTAGCAGGAGTATATTCTTCCCAGGCCCACAATAACACAAAATTTGGAGACACAAACATACACAGAGGAAGGGTCTTTTACATTACGAGGGAACCAAGGCACGCTGTATGTGCAGACATTGGAAAAGCGCATCAGCAAAACTACGCACACTGTCTTGACACATGTGTTCAGCGAGCCGCCAAACCGGCAGGCAAGTACTGCACATACAATTGAAATTTAATCCTATCGCCAAGTCATTGATAATACATACACGAGCGGCCGACCTTCGCGTGCGCCAGGCAAACTAACAGCGCTCTGCCCAGGCTGTAACATACACAGTCATTCACGCCAGTTTCAAAACCCGATAACTCCCAAAATTAGAGTACGAGGGTCGTCCCGAATGGCACAAAATATTCACGCTAAAGCATATGTTCATACGTGTGTCTCAAACACACAATACACGTGCCATGGTACACACAGTACAGAAAATGTAATACCAAGGCCTTAGACCAAGGCGTGAAAAAACACACAGAAACACAATACAAACGTGACAAAAAGAAGCTAACCAATGGTATTTTTGGCGCGGAAACACAATCAGAAGCCACACTAGGGACGCACAAATCCCAACAGACAACGCAGACATGAAACACGGAGCATTACACGGGATCGCGGGTCCGAATGCCAAATAAAAGCGGACACCGTGGAAAACAAGAATTGTCGACCGACGAAAGATCGCTTACAGACAATTACACGAGTACCATCGCACAAATAGCATCCATACACCATCCCCTACAGAAAAAACCATAGGGTCCCATACAGACACTGTGCCCCATAGAGTGGAGCCAAGAGTGAAAATAGGCATTAGACTGTTCAAATTACTCATATATAAATGGCATGTTAACACAGAGTACACGCTTTAAACATACACTAGAGGTGGCTAATGCATTGCAATAGGGCCGTATACAAGTACATAAGTGGTTGAGCCACACAATTATGAACACAGGGGGTGGGGGGTTCTTTAACACACACACACAGGAGCATAGATTCAATCCAAAGTACTCGCTACTACAGCCTACTTAGGGCATTAGCGACCACAAGATACTTTTCTCTGAACCATAATGCCCAACACCTAGATACGGGGGACGCCACTCTCACAGACACAAAACAGGTAACACCACATTTCTCCGGCCAAAAACCATGCAAAATTTCGATTACCCCAAACATAGGAAATAGACTTCCTAAACACAAATTATATATAATTACACAAGGCAAAGGTTTTGCGGAAGAAATGTCCACACAACATCGGTAGCAAAAACAGGACAGATTAACACATTGGCCCTCCCAGAATGCACAACAATGTCAACACACAGACACTAGCGAAAGTCACGTTCCGTCAGCCGCCACACATAATATCAGAGACTTCCCGTAAACAAGGACGCGAAAACAAACACAACGAAACACTGAGTTGCGAATTCTAGCGCATTTCAATATTGTTGCCGGTAGACATTCCTAGCACACCCAGACGTGCCGGTGACACGCAAATATGATGACACTGTCATAAACCATCAATAATAACGGCATACAGATACACGGATATTGACACAGGATTCACCGTTGTTACGATAGGCCTGGCATTTGGTAATGCACAGATACTGTGGGCCATATTAACCTAAGGAACACAGGAGCATGTTTACAAGGGCGATAACAAGTTACACGCGCTGCCTGACAATTAGCCACACGACACACGATAAAACTTATCCGATAACGGCCCGCGCGCCAGCGTGCTGTAGCGGAACGCAACCACACACACGCAAGCCGCAGTAACCACAGCCACGGGCACCTCCTGCCCACACGCGCCCACTAATCAGGGGCGAATACAGACAGATTCCCTGAGGGAACAACCCCCCCCCCCCAATAACTAATTCTCTTCTTGTTTTTTTTAATCTTTAAAAACCATCATAGGCGATCAGGACATGACCAGTTACACTCACAATCACTTGCTACCTTAACATTATAAATGAGAGACCAGATTAGGCCGTGACGTCACAGCGTCACCGCACTTAACCATCCCAAGGAGCGGACAGAAACCCAATAGTGACCAAGTGAGAATGACAGGAGCAGAGATGGATAGTGCCACCAGGATGGCCCAGATACTAGCTACGGAATACCATCCTAGCACCCCTCTCCCTACATAGCCTGTCACTTATAACACTATTCAACACAAACAAACAGACACATAAAAACAGCTAGACTACATTACAAAATATACATCGGGGTTGATAGACTTCATGCGTCTACCCAAAATTCAGGTATACTACACCCTGGTTCTAAATGCCTACACCCGAGTATTAGGGGTGAGTTGGAAACAGAATTAATCGTAATGCACATCTCTATGTAAAGAGATGAGGCCGCATTTACACTAACAAATATTTTCTTACTAAATAATCCCGCATGCAAGTGACATAGAATTATCATACCTCGGCCCACACCTATCCTCAAATGAGAGCGGATACGCCTCATATCCATCCACATGCATGGAATATCCTACCCACATACCAGGTATATTATTATTACCATACCTGCATGGAACTTCTAAAATTTTTGTACACCTGGGAAGTACCTACCCCGTCCACTCACTGTAAGTACCTCCTAGCAGCATCAGCGGCTCCCGGCCACCATTAATATGGAGTCCAACGATGCATAACCCTCTCCTACCACGCCTTAAGCCCATTCAGCAAATAACACCCCCGGATCCTAATAACAAGGGACCCAACGCCATAAAAACCTACTAACACCTCCAGAAAATTACCAAGGCATTACCGCTAGAAATCCGACCTGGCGACTACAGGCCTGAAGTAGTCCATGCATATAGAAGATTCTACAACCCCAGAACACTTAAAATTTTACATAATTACATGATACACACACACTTATTTTACATATAACAATCATTAAAAAAATGGAACCTAATGTCACACTGAATGGTGATGAGGGTGTGAACGGAGGGAGCGAAAGCTCCACAGAAAGGCAGGGACGGGGCAAGACGCCAACAGGTCCTGACCCAGACCAAAAAGACGGAACTACGTAAGGTTGAAGCATCGATGGCTTGACGCGGGCAAACGTCAAAACCGAGGGTGCGTCTAGCCTACCCCCTCGGCGGAGAAATGTTACACCCACTATGCGCCACGGTCATCAAGCCAAGACCTGCAGGGGAGACTTCCGACGGCTAGTGGGAGAATTAGCCAGCTCCACACTGGACTCAGGACACAATCCTAGGGACGACCACACTAGGACTAGACTTCTAGTTAGTATGTAACATAAGTAGAGCTTCTATGGCGGGAAGTTAGTCTTCTACTCGCAGAAGTGAAGAAGGATCTCAGGATTCAGCGGGATCAATCCTAGATCCGCCAAGTCCTCGTCCCGCGAGACAGGGTGAAGACAACCAAGCAAATGATAATAAACAAATAATGAATAATATATATGGAATGAATGCGATAATTCGATTCCGTGCCCACATAAATGGATGACAACGGGTCTCCAGAGCTTAAATGGTCACGCACCGGGCGGCCAGATATATAAAATGAGGAACGCAGCGAGCTCTCACAGGGGTTCCCGTGGGCAAACCCAGCAATGATGAATACATCAACAAATGATAAATGAAGGATGATGGCGACATAGGCAAGTGCATCGGCGATGAACAGGATAGCCGGGCGAGGCGTTTGCTCTTTAGCAGCGCGGTCGCCCGGGACTTTATTAATTACTATTTATTAATTACTTATAAATGTCTATAATTAATATTAAGGGAGGGGAATCTAGAAGGGCTTTCGGGCCTGGTGGTTTTAGAGACAACCGGTGTTTCTAAAATACACACGGGTGGTGCCCTGAGGAGGTAAAACTGGCTCAGGCGATCGCTCCGATCAAAATTCTAGCATGTAAGACAGTTGCATTTGGAACGCAACTTAGAATTAAGCAAATTTAATAAGCGCTGTTGTAAAACAGCAGCTACAGCATATTTCGGCACTAGACTAAGTACCATTTTGGCTTGTAAATACAAAATTTTATTTTTCTTATGTTAACTAACATAATTTAGGCTAAGCACCTTACGATTAAGGTAAAACCGTTCGGCACCTGGTGACCAAAATTCGTTACCAGGGTAAGCCCGACAATATATTAAGATAAATTACACTAAGATATAACCGTTCGGTACCTGGTGACCAAAATTCGTTACCAGGGTAAGCCCGACAATATATTAAGATAAATTACACTAAGATATAACCGTTCGGCACCTGTTGACCAAAATTCGTTACCAGGGTAAGCCCGACAATATATTAAGATAAATTACACTAAGATATAACCGTTCGGCACCTGGTGACCAAAATTCGTTACCAGGGTAAGCCCGACAATATATTAAGATAAATTACACTAAGATATAACCGTTCGGCACCTGGTGACCAAAATCCGTTACCAGGGTAAGCCCGACAATACATAGTATGCATAGGCTAAGCTAGAGAATACATAGGCTAAGCTAGGCTAACATAGGCTAACCCAGATTAAAGTAGACTTAAGTGGCGCCACAGTTGTTCTTTATACTATGCGCAGCGACTTGTGATAACAACAACATATTCTATTTTCAGGAAAGCGAGGAAGCAAACGAATATACATGTTTTCCAAATAGATGGCCACTAATCCATTTTTTGTTTCACAGATGACGAGGATTACACACAAACCCCTTGTAAATATAGCCCCCAAAAACACACATCCTACACTAAATATGTCCCAAACACATACACTTTCACATACTTTCACTTGCACCCTGAAAGGTGACAACGTCAGCGGCCAGCAGTGAACAGTATACGTGGGATGCTGAACATTGCTGAACGCAAACACATCCCCACACGCAAATGAAGCGTGACTTCAGGATCCAAGGGCGGCACGGAAGTTGTAAGTGCCAAACCTTCGGCCCTAAGGTGGAATTCCGACCCACGACGGAAAACCACGAGGTCCTATAATAGGTATAACGAAAAAACAGCCGGATAGAGTATGGCCTTGAGAGATGAATACAATGAATAGCGATCACGGAGGTACCTATAGATACGGCCGTCTAGATATAAATAGCTAAGTTAAATATAAATGTACAATAATGTAACAATGTAATGTATAACAATGTAACAATGTAATGTAATAATGTAACAATGTAAAAGAAAATGTAACACTTATATAAGGCACCCTACACGAAATTTATCAACACGGATGCCACACATTAAATCACACATATTCTCATATTTGTTCTCATGTATACACTGATTTTCATTTCTACCCTTCTAACTTAAAATTTATGAAGGTGTCCCGTTTTACCCCCAACACAATAAACTATTTTTTACATATTCCTTTAATTTATACCCTGGGGCACCTATTTCTTCTATCTTCTTCCATCTTTCACACAATACATTGCAGGGAGCAATTTTTTTTTCTCCAACACAGCGCCGGACGGCAAAGCCACCCGCCCAGCATTGTTTTTTTCCCTCCCTGGATAACACCAATATATATATATAGTCTAGAGCATGTATTTTTTTTGTATTTTTATTACTATTATTTTAAATGTCAACTTTTTACGATGATCAATTCCAGGTGAATTATAAACTATAAACTATGTATTCCCAAAACCTACCCTTCTGAGCACAAGCTGGACTCCCATCACCACGACATCGACACACCTACACCAGCACGGAAGAAAAGAAGAAGAAGTACAAGAAGAAATCAAGAACGAACCATCACATCGACACCCCCACTCTACATCCCGTTCCCGTTCGCGGGGACGCGAACTAATCGAAGAAGAGGACTTGTAGAGCCCGGGGGGGGGGGGGGCAGTACCCCCTGAGAGCCACCACCATCTTTTACTAAAACCACCCCAACTGGCAACACCATAAGACCAGAATATTATCTATACACAGCAAGCGGCGGCCACCCAGCCTGGGAGGTTAGCCAACTGCTTGCAAAACATACACAAACATTTACACTTACAAATATCTGGGGCAGCTACATTGACGTAATGCTGACCACGCAGCGCCGAGAACTATATGAATGGAGTCCTAACTAGGAGCCATTATCTGTTCTACTGAGTGCGTCGCCAGCGTCCCTAGCCGACGTCTGTTCCAGTTACATCATCAGGTGAGATTCAGCAGTGCTCAGACTCCTTTATTTTGTGAACACCTGCCCATAACTTGTACACACCACTTGTATACTTGTCTACATTCCCCAAGAGGGACTTACCAATTCACATTCACTGACCAATAAATGTATGGTCAGTAAGCTACACTTGCATTAATAATTACACTCCTCTTCACGTCCTCATTCACTACCTGACCTTCGTCACGATTGTCCGTGACCGTAGTAGCCAGTAACTGCTTTGTCAGACTACATTGTACTCCCAGCACGCGACTCGACTGCATAACGTCGAGCCACTGACATAGCACGTCTATTGTATTACTCATCCCGCTCAGCTGGTAGGCCAGTATAGTAGCCTGCATTTAGAGATCCATCCCCTAACAAACACTTGCATCTTTGCAGAAACATCCCCTAGAGTTTAAACACTGAACAACACACTACACTAGTAAGCTCTCCCAGCTACGGGAAGCTACCCTCACCTAGGAACTATCTTCCAAATTAGCACAGTGACACAAGTGTTTTATCCCAAACTACCCCCCCAACTAAGGGATTAAAACAGTAGCTAACCTGTACGCTGAACTGTGCTTCTTTACAATGTGCAAGATAATTGATTCGTCCGCCGCGTGTGAGGTACGATCTGTGATAGGTTTTTTGAGTGCAAGAAACAAGTCGGCTGCAGACATTCATCATTAGCTTTGTGAGGTGTATTGTGATAATGCAATGACGGGAGGTATAGTGAGAAAATGGGTACGCGAGTTCAAAAGTGGCCGTGATAATGTTCATGACGATGAACGCTCAGGTCTGTGATCACAGATGACTTGGTGACTGCATTTGACACGAAAATTCACTAGGACCGAAGATTCATGATAACCACTCTATCAATGGATTTTCCTCAAGTGTGAATTTTTGGTTGTCAGAGCAGGCGGCAAACTTTTATGCAGAGGGATTTGAGAACTTAGTTTTAAGGTATAACAAGTGCCTAAATAACGAAACAGCTATGTAGAAAAATAGAGGAAGGTATGTAAAACTTAAAAACAAATGTGGTTTCAAAATAAAATGTTCGGTTAATTTTAAAAAAATGGACCTTAGTTTTGGAATACTATCTGATGTTAATTGATACTTTCTTCCACTTTTGTTACCAAATGCTACCATCAACGACACCTAGCTGGGAACTTGTCTACTAGATGCCACTGCTACCGGCACCTGGCAGAATACGTTGGAACTGATAGAGCGTTAATCAAATCTAACCTACAAAATTAGCTTCACACAATTGTAGTTAGTTAATTGTTATTTTGCATGCCGTAAATCTATGACATGGGCCCACCGGCTTTACTTCCCATCCGAAGGAAGGCATACTGAGGGATTTTTAACGCTCTTAAAAATCCGACGACTTAGGCTGGGTTTGAACCTGCGATCTTGGGCATAGAAGCTCATCATGCTATCAACTACACCACCAAAGCCGCTAATAATTAAATGTAAATACAGTCTAGAAGGTGGGCTACCTCGCTACCTGACACGCGCTCTTTTCCATAATCAAGCTTGTCCTAAATAAGAAAGTGGTCCTCTCGACTTCCATAATTCACTGGCAGAGTGGCCATCGACCCGACTGCCAAAATAAATATTTTAAAAGGCTTACTTTTCATCTTCTCGGATGGAAGAAAGTGGGTTAAAATATCATTGAATCTAATAGATCAGATAAGGGTGGGGGCTTCCACGTGGAGACTTTCTCTCCCTTGTTTCTGCTGTCCATATTTCTGAAGACTGTTTATGTGTTGTTGTTTCCATTTAGAGACTTGGAGAATAATTGCCATCAGCTCAGTGTACGTAGATGTACGTAATTGGACTGATGAGAAAGTGGAATGTCGTGTAGCTTTCGGCGAGGCCCGGTAGAGGTTCTTCTAGCTGTTGTCCGTGGACGACTTGCGTGTCGTTATCACAATGGAATGATGATAAAGACGTCACAAACCCTAGGCGATTGAAATCCCCATCACCCAACTGGAAATCGAACCCCTATGACCCTTCCTGCCAAAGCCTAATATAATAACCACTAAGCCACAGTGTCAGACATTTGACTGATAACCTCTGTTATAATGATAATGATGAATGTGTCGTATTGTGTAACTGCAATAGGATTGAGGTAAATAACATACCAGGATTTGCCAGCAGTGAAAGTAGAAATACACTGGAGAATCATTACTCCGGATTACCGCTCTCTGAGCCAGGTTTAGATCTTTCAACCTCAAAATGCTTTATCCAATTCAGCCGTGGAGCGTGCCCTCCCCGTTCAAAAGGACTGGAGAGAAAAAAGAAATTAGTAGTATAGTGTTACAGATCTAACGATAATTTGATTTAGGGCATGGGAAGGGGGTTTCAGGGCAATATTTTAGGGCCTCAGTGCAATACTCAAATTAGAGCTTTCTTTTAATTGTTTATGGAAGGTGATCCCAAGGTCATTTTACAATTAGACCCCAAACTCAACATTGCCAGGGACATTTGTTACCATTACCTATCCTTACCTATCCTTACCTTGAGAGCAGCCTCCATGAAAAATAAAAAAAATAAATGAGTTTTGCACAGGCCATAAACTCACCCCCCCCCCCCCCAAACCTCGATTCAAATTCTCGCATGGACCTATAACACTGTACTAATGAAAGGTTTGCTAAGTATCACAAAGCGTAGAATAAAGTGAGGGTCAATAATTATGAACCCCAAATTATAAGACTTCATTCAAGGTACAGATATCCTCAAACTGCTAATTGATTCTAAATAAACAAGATGTTCAGTAAATAACATATAGGCTATTCATAATGTTGAATTTTGGGCTTATGCCGTGTTTATTATATTAAAATTCGACGCGTTTCGAAAGAAACCATGCCTTTCTTCGTCAGGAATAATCTGGAATACGACAATGATTGCTAAGAGAAAGCAACAAAGAAACATATAGAAGGTGCCCAAAGATGGACGCCATTATAGCCCCATGTTAGGGACAACGGAAAGCAGCAGTGAATTACTTTCTCAGGGTTCTGATAATAGGTAGCCAGGATTCACTAAGATTGTAGCCGGTGTCGCGGTCGAAATTATCTGGGTGTTTACGTATTTCAACCGCCTCCCTGATGATTCTGGGAAGATATTACTTTATACGGGCAAGAACATCCACTGCTTGGAACATGACATCATGGCCAGGTGTTAATGCATGATCGGCAACAGCTGATTTATCAGGTTGAATGAGCCTGATACATCTATTATGTTCCTTAATGCGAGTGCATATTGTTCTCGAAGTCTGCCCGATGTAAACCTTGCCACAAGTACACTGAGGTGCCCTTTGCTTGTGCTACCTCTGTACCAAATTTTGTTCAATTCGGTTTCACTGTGTTTGAATAAATAGGGGGAATCTATTTGCACACATGCATGGCCGCCATCCGCAAATTATTGGACAGATGACCTTTTAGTTCGGCCATAAGAGTCTTCATACATAAAGGTATATGGTTGCAAAATTTGGTAGAGATCAGATGATTAGGTTGGTCGTAATTTGTTTTAAGCTTTTAACATATGGGTGGCCGCCATTACGTTTTCGTCAAAACGGCGGCTATATAAAAAAAAGTCCTCACGGCACGCCGGAAGGCGGAGGTAGATTTCACCGGACAAACTTGGAGATAGGCGAAAATAGGCAGAATATGCAGGTTTTCGTAGAAGGATCAGACCTCATTTATTGCGTGAAAGTATTTTATAATTGGAGATTAATTAACTTTGTTTTTCGTCATTTTATGCATATTTTAAACATTCTATTGTCTTATGATGACGGTAACCTTCTTGTCATTTGGAGTCCATTTTTATACTTTTGGTCACACTGTCCTTATGCAAGGTTTCGACACTGATGTGTAAATATGTAACGGTCTGTTACCTCTTCACGCAAAATTATATCTCCCGCAGAGATGTTGGTTGGTTCCTCAGTTTAGGGCTGCGACAACGCGGTCATGTAACCTCGTGTACTTTGGGTGAGTGTAGAATCTGTCTGATAAACGGTGTGAATTGTGATGGCTGTATTAGTCTGTAATTCAGGTAAGGAATGCAGACGCTCAATTTCAAGCAGTAGTTCCTAATGTTGCTACCAGATACTACCGTCAACGACACCTAGCTGTGAACTTGGCTACTAGATGCCACCGCAATCAGCAACTCGCAACGAACGATGGAACTTCCCCTCCAAAGGAAAGCATACTGAGGGATTTTTAGTGCTCTTAGAAAATCCGACGACTTTGGCCGGCTTTGAACCCGCGACCTTGGGCATAGAAGCCGCTTCACACTTAGTCAGATGGAAATCTGATTCTGATCTCGCGCAAGTGCGTTGTCATGGCAACGTCTGATGGCTCATCACTCATCAATTTAGTAGTGTTGCCATGGCAACCACTGATAGCTCTTGGCATTTTCTTATAATTCCGAAATCATTTTTCTCATCCCTTGGCGTAATGGTGGGTCATATCAAAAATTCTTTCAGACAAAAGTTTTAGGTAATTATTAGGGGAATATTGTCCATTTCGTTCGGTTTTGATATTGTGCCTATTAACAGAGTTATGATTAATGTTTCCCGAAAAACCCACTTTTTCCCACCCCTTTGGTCAATGGTTGGTGCTATCAAAAAACGTTTCGAACATACATTTTTGAGCTTTATCCGACACATAGTATGAACTTTGAACGGATTCGATATTTCACATATTAAGAGAGTTATAGCAATATTTCATTTTTTCGAAAAAAAGTCCCCCATTTTCATCCCCTTCGACCGATTTAGCCCAGTAACGAACACGACATGCATTTTATGGGTATACATATTCGTAAAAAAAATTCAAAGTGATTGGTGCAAAATTACGGCAGTTATCATGTCCACAAGAAACTGATATATATATATATATATACAGTGTGGTCCACCCGCCCCTTATTATTTAGTTTTATGAAACCCAACTAACATTGAATTTCTCCCGATGGTCGATACTGCTCTGCGCTCTGACTGTGTGACAGCAATGTAATTGGGTCATGGGTCTAGCAAAGAAAAACCGACCTTAAACTTTTCCCCGCCAAATACTATGGCCCATTCTACTAACATATGCCTAACTGCTCCTTGAAATAACACACATACACATAATACGATCGAATTAATAGCTTACGCCACGTGATCTGTAATAGTAGAAAGTTAAATCAACACCATAAACCGTGATTGAAGACTTTGAGATGGACTTAAACGTTTGAGGTGGGACGGCTGCAGCAACTACAGCAAGTTTAGCGTGCTGTATCTACCATGTGTTGGTGGCTGAGATCGTTAAAGCCTGACCGTACGTGGTGGGCGCGAGTGGGTAGAGTGCAGCTTCGAATCCAGTAGTAGGCATACTTTTTTTGAACGAAAGCCCACATTCCTTTTTAGCCGGGATGTAACTACATTGCCACATTTATTGGCTTACGACGTATTTTTGTGAAGAGTATGTTGCATTTTGCTGATTTATGAAGAGAATACGATCGAAATGGTACGTTATGCCACGTGACCTGTAATGGCAGAAAATTAAAAAAATGGCATGATTATTAACATAACATATCGAAGTGCCGCTCCGGAGGTCCGGGTTCGATTCCCAGCTCTGCCAAGAAATATAATACTTGTCTGAGGGCTGAAATTGGGTACACGTAGCCTCGTGAAGCAAATATGAGAAGAAGTGGGCTCGATTCCCACCTCACCCACCCTGGAAGTGGTTTTCCGTGGTTTCCCACTTCTACTCCGGCCAAATTCCAGGACGGATTCTATCGTAAGGCCACGGCCGCCTCCTTCCAAATCCTTAATTGCAAATACACACATCATTCCAAGCCCGCAATAACTCAGGTTATCAGACAAATTCTACACACACCCAAGTAAACGGGGCTAAATGACCGCGATGTTCTAGCCCCTCAAATGAAACAAAACAACATCATATCGAAGGATATTCTGATCGCCAGTGCTTGCATCAAAGTATGCGTATTCCTTAGAAATTCCCATGGTATTATTAGCATACTTTCAATTTTTGCAAAAAAAATGAAAGTAGACTTATGAGATCTACACAGGGCCAAAAAATGTGTGTCTGTCGGTGTGTGTTAGTGAGTGTACTCTGAATGTCTGCCCCCCCCCTTATCAATACGAACACGGTGAAACCGAATTGAACGAAATTTGGTACAGAGGTAGAACTAGCAAAAGGCACCTCAGTGTCATGTTTTATATCGCCGCCATCTTGACGGAAACGTAATGGCGGCCACCCAAGTGTTCAAAGCTTAAATCAAATTTCGACTAACCTAATCATCCGATCTCTATCAAATTTTGCAACAACATATACTTATATGGCGAGCGTCGTTTGACTGAACTACAAGGTCATCAGCCCATTAGTTTGCAGATGGCGGCCATGTATGTGTGTAAATTGATTCCCCCTACCAACTCAAACACGGTGAAACCGAATTGAACGAAATTTGGTACAGAGGTTAGCAAAGGGCACTCCAGTGTCATGTTTTATATCGCCGCCATCTTGACGAAAACGTAATGGCGCCCATCCTAATGTTAAAAGCTTGAATCAAATTACGACCTACCTAATAATCTGATCTTTACCAAATTTTGCAACAACATATCTTTATGTATAGAGAATCTTTTTTACCACATTACAAGGTCATCAGGCCAATAATGTGCGGATAGCGGCCATGTATGTGTGCAAATCGATTCCCCCTATCTTTTCAAACACGGTGAAACAGAATGGAAAGAAGTTTGGTACAGAGGTAGCACTAGCAAAGGGCACTCCAGTGTCATGTTTTATATCGCCACTATCTTGACGGAAACGTAACGGCGGCCACCCAAATGTTCAAAGTTTAAATCAAATTACGAATAACCTAGTCTACCAAATTTTGCAACAACATATATTTATATGGCGAGCGTCTTTTGACTAAACTACAAGGTAATCAGCCCAATAGTTTGCTGATGGCGGCCATGCATGTGTGCAAATAGATTCCTCCTATCTCTTCAAACACGGTGAAACAGAATGGAACGAAGTTTGGTACAGAGGTAGCACTAGCAAAGGCCACCACAGTGTCATGTTTTAAATCGCCGCCATCTTGACGGAAACGGAATGGCGGCCACCCAAATGTTAAAAGGTTAAATCAAATTACGACCAACCTAATCATTTGATCTCTAACAAATTTTTCAACAACATACATTTTTGTGGGAAGCATCTTTTGACTGAACTACAAGGTCATCGGCCCAATAGATTGCAGATAGCGGCCATGTATGTGTGCAGATCGATTCCCCATATCAATTCAAACACGGTGAAACCGAATTGAATGATTTTTTTTACAGAGGTAGCACTAGCAAAGGGCATATCATATTCATGTATAATATCCGTATAGCACGTTGTATTTCAAGAAGCTACTACAACCAACATTCAATTGTACTCCTTGAAAAGGACAAAGAGTTATAACAATTCCCATGCATTTAGGAGAAAGTAGGCTATAAGTTCTTTACCGAACATCTTGTTATGTTATTAAATTTTAAAAAAAGGATTAGCATATCTTAAGGCCCGTATCACACGACACTCGCTGGCAAGGAAGCAGCTGTGTTCGCTGGTACAAAAATCCTGTATGATTCTGTTCTCTTCGCCAGTACACCTGCTTGTATGACCGAAGTGTATCACACGCTAGCATTTTGTACGCTAAGTTGTATGAAATAAAACCGAAGGGATGTCGTTTGAGGGCATTATTTGCAGTTCATTCGCCTTATTAACGGAAAGCGGTCGCGAAACTTGCTTTAAGTAAATTAGAAAACATGCCAGGTACCGAATGAATGCATTCCAATCAATATTTAAGATCTAACTGTAATAATTGAATATATTACCATACGCGTTAATAAGAAGCGTGACAAAAACCTCCAGAGTGTGTTGGAAATGTGTGCAAGTGTTATTGCGCCCGCTCGCTCATTCGAAGAACCCGGGTTCAAGACTATCCAACGGCAGATTTTTTTAAACTATTTTATTATACCCTCCCTACCTCGTACAGCAAGATTTCAACTTGTTTTTGTTCACATTATCTACGAAGACTATAGGGAAAGTTATTTTCTTGTCTCATTTAAATGGTTATTTTACCTAAATACTGTTCAAAACCATGGATGGATACTATTCGTTATAATTAGTATTCTTTTAGTCGATTTTACCATCCAGGTTAGGATTTCCCACGGACTCAGCGAGGGATCCAATCATTACCGCCTCTACGGGCAGTGTCCTGTAGCTTGAAACATCTCGTTCGGGGGATACAACTGGGAAGGTGAGATCAGCACCTCGCCCAGGCGGCCTCACCTGCAAAACGAACAGGGTCCTCTTGAGGGATGGGAAGGGAGGGGATGATCGGTAGGGATAGGCAAGGAAGAGGAAAGGAGGCGGCCGTGGCCGGTAGGTAGGTAACATCCCGGCATTTTCCCGAAGGCCAAGTGGGAAACCACGGAAAACCAATTTGAGGATGGCTGAGGTGGGAATCGAACCCCCTCTACTCATTTGGGCCACCCGATGCTGAGTAGACACCGTCCCAGTCCTCATACCACTTTTCAAATTTCGTGGCAGAGCCGGGAATCGAACCCAGGACGTCTGGGGTGGCAGCTAATCATGCTGACCACTACGCAACGGAGGCGACTCTATTCGTGATAATTAGAATTTTAATAGTTCAATATTTATCCCAGAATAATATGACACGTTCTGTAATTACTGCCTTGCTGCGAGGCTCAGCGGTAACGTTCTCGCTTGCTGTGCCGAAAGTTGCAGGTTCGTATCCTGGCGCAGTCAGCTGGCATTTGAGGGTGCGCAAATGCGAGGGAGCCGTGTCAGAAGATGTACTGGCACGTTGAAGATCCCCTTCGGAGCAAAATTCCGGCACCCCGGCGTATCTAAAAGCCAGAGCAGTTAAAAGGGACGTAAAACCAATAATGTTATAATTATCTGTATTTACTGTATGTTTGGGGCAGGATGACCTCGTAGTTCCACCCATTAAAACCTCACTAACTAACTATTACTGTATGTGTATAGCAAGCGCTTTTCGCTCAGACGCTGTTGAAAGAAATTATAGTTTCGATCTGATGTATTTATTCGTAGATTTGTTATGTGGGTCGTCTGAGTGAGTCTGAGTTTAGATCATTATGTCGTCGTCCAATCTGGCTGCGTACCATCGGATAAGTATGGTCCTTTTGAGGACCAAATAAAAAATCACTCGTTGGAACAGATAGACATGCGTCCATAATACATCCACAATAAACTACATTAAGCAAGCATTATATTTGAGGTCATTGAAAGAACACTGCCACTATTGATTTCTACTAAAATCGCGAGGATGTACTAAACGGTCAAGTTGTACAATGGACGTAAAGGAGCAGATACTAATGTTTTTAGGATGACTGTGATATACGCGTTAGTTGGGTTGCCTTCCTCCAAAAATAATAAGGGGCTGGTGGACCACACTGTATATACCAGCAGAAGTACCCGGCTTCGCCCGGTGGAATGATGATAATGTATCAAAGTCTCCTTAGAAATATAATGGACATAAATCTAGGTCATTTGCCCCCCCCCCCCCCCAAAGACAATGAGGGCGTAATATCTAGGTCATTTGCCCTTTTGATAAGGATGATAATGAAAACTACTGTTGAATTGACACGTCAAACTTACAAACTTCCGTAATAGAAATACATATTTCATAATTCACAGGCGAGGAAGACTTATTGTGTGTGGTGATTAATGGTGTAATGGGCGTAACATCTAGGTCATTTGCCCTTATGATGAGGATGATGAGGGAAACTACTACCTGTATTGAATTGACACTTCAACTTATAATGTACACAATGTACTGTAATAAAAATAAATATTTTAAAAATCACAGTCGAGAAAGACTTTATGCGGCGGTGATTAGTGGTATGATGTGCATAACATCTAGGTCATTTGCACTTATGATGATGATAATAATAAGGTAATGAAACAAGTAGTTCCGTTAAGAACTATACAGCCTATTTTCATATATCCTACTTGTGTTAACTGCCACTATCAACATACAAAATTTCAGTTTGATTGCTGTGATAGATTCGCAGATTTTGAGAGCCGACTAAATATTTCGGATGGTCGCCATGTTGGATTTTATATATGTAGGTCCTAGAGTTATGTACTGTTACATGAAGATTATTGTGTACGTGTAGAGTAGTGGTTTTGAAACGGGTTCTAAATCCACCGCCACCGCCACCGCTGGAATACTAAAATGGCAATATCTCGCGAACCAATCAGTCTAGAGACTTGTACGAGGTGTCAAATTACTCAGGCGAACACTTCCTTTCCATTGGACAACATATCTCCACCCTAAAATAAAACCTACCCTACTAGGGTGTAAAATTGAATTTTTTAGAGAATCTCTCTTTCCAATTGCAACATGTGAGAGTTTGAATGTCGATATGGATGTAACGATGTTCTGCAAACCAATAATCAAAGAGGGGCATGTTAGGCCTTGAGGTGAGAGCCCCTGTTATTGTTGACGAGCCCCCTGCTGTCGGGCCCCTGTGGATGGGTTATTGTTGACAGGTCCTTGTGGACGAGTCCTTGTGGACAAGTCCTTGTGGACAAGTCCTTGTGGACAGGTCCTTGTGGTCGAGTCCTTGTGGACAAGTCTGTGTGGACAGGTCCTTGTGGACAAGTCCTTGTGGACGAGTCCTTGGCCCTTTGGACTGATCCCTTTGGACGGGTCCCTTTGGCCTGGTTCCTACGGACTAGCCCATGAATTTATTTAAATTATGTCAAAGGGCCTAACTACATTTGTGTGTGTGTTGAATTGACGTTGTTCACCACTACTATAATGGGATAACGATATGAAAGGAAAGTGACGAAATACATGTGAACACGTGTGAAATGACCTTATTACCGTCATCCTTGTGAAACAAGTCACATCGTGTTTTGCTTCATACGTGAGAAAATGTGAGTTCATGTGCAATATGATCTAACACACAGGTGTTCACCTGTACACGCGCACGATAAGAGCTAACAAGTCACAACCTGTTTTGACAGTGGTGGGAGGTAAAGGGGGGGGGGGGTTAGTGTAAGAGAGAACACAGGTAAAGAGAGAAAGAAATATGTATTGCTCATAAAACATGTATAGCTGAGGACTGTACATAGGACTGTAGGTTAAGTACAACATGAGTAAATAAATAAATACAAGACACACAGGTTCAAACAACATGTATTTTATTAATCCAAGAATTAAAGGCTGAGCTAAATCCCAACCATTTTACATATAGTTTATTTCCTTTTTGTTTCAACACTTTTTCCACAATGTAATGTTTAGGAAACGCTGTCTTTTGAAGTTCTTGAAGATAAAACCTGCCTTTTATGGGTTGATGGTTGAGGTCCTCGAGTAAATAGGTGACTGGACTGTTCAGATTGACTTGACGAATTCGAAATAGTTCAGTCCCCCAATTTGGTGTGTAGCCCTTGTCGAAGACGGACTTGAATTTGCTCACACGAACATGGTCCCCAATGTTAAGGCGATGACGTTTAGGGTCTGATGTTTTTATGGGGTTAAACAGTTTATCCAGTTGTGGAATATTTTTAGTTACAAGTCGTGGCTTGGTCCCAATGGTTCTGTGTTTGGTGTCGTTGTAACGTGATACTAGCTCAGGTAACAAGTCCAACCAGCGATAAGTGCCCTGAGCGGTAAATGCTTTCCACATATGGGTTTTCAATGTTCGGTTGAACCGCTCGACCACGCTGGCTTTGAGATTGCTGTACGTGGTGTAATGGTGAATATCCTTAGATTTGAGAAAACTGGAGAAATCCTTGTTGAAAAATTCTTTTCCCTGGTCGGTTTGTAGCAGCTGAGGTTGACGTTTGGAGTGTTGAATAATATGTTGAAAGGCTTTGGTAACTAGTGGACTAGACTTGCGACGCACAGGTTCAACAAACGCCATTTTGGAATAAACATCAATGACCGTCAACATATAGCGTACACCATCGTTAACGCTAGCATAGGGAATCATTTCAACCAAATCTGCTTGCTAAAGTTCATCCACACCCTGTGAAATCACCTTGAGTCGCTGATAGTGACGTCTAGCTGGACGATGCAACTCGTGAGCAATACCCATTTTAATGGGTGAGGGTTTAAACAATAATTTTGGCATTTCGAAGTTCTTCCTCAATTTCTTGAATTTCCCAATCGTGACCAGTATGGCCGGCTTGACGTGAAGCATGCAACAGCTGTAGTCGCTGGACGAGTTTATTTGGATTGTGCCAGTAGGTAACATCCACAAGGGGTTTTAATGGTTTAAATGTCACTCCTGAAGCGGACACTTTACGACGACCACTTTGACTAGTGGGGAACATTTTTGCAATGATGGTTTTATATTTTTGAGATATATTGGCATTCACTTGTTGAGTGGGATCATACTGTATTTTGTGAGCATGGGTATCCAATAAACTGGATTTATATTTACCAAGGTCCTCTGGCGTATAATCTTGGGATGAGGGAGTCCGAGATAATAGTAGCTTTAACAGTCCTGGTGTTAATTTATAGTTGATCTTTTTAATGACAGCTTTAGTACGACTAAATTTAATCGATGAATCACCAATTTTAAAACTATCATCCTCATAGCGAACACCATACGTGGTATCTGTGTTTCCAATAAATAGATTGGTGAAATAGGGTTCCAGTGTTGATCCATAATATTTTCTTAAAATGTTCTTCAGTTGAGCTTTATGTTGAGGAGTGGCCAAGAGTTGTGAAAATGGAGACGATCTGGAAGGGCAAGGGGTTTCGACCATGGCCAAGGATTTCCTTTTTCTTAAAAACTCTGCAAGGGGTGATGCCTTTTTTTGAGGCGTAAACACTTGTTCCTCATTATCCTCAACTTCGCTAACACTAGTTAAATCTTCCTGTTCCTCTTCATCTTCCTCTTTCTCTTCCTCAGAGTCCTCGTGGTGCGTCTGACTGGCTTGTGAAACGGTAGGTAGCGTTTCAGATGGCTTGAAAGAAGGTTTCAACATAGCTTTTAGCGGAGGTGCTAAATGTTGTTGAATAAACAAAGCATGATCCGCACGCGATCGTTTCAATTGACGAAACTTTTGACGAATAGTATTTTTTGCTCTAATAATATGCTTTTTCAATTGACTCTCTGCTAACGCCATGATGTCGTGACAAATGACTTGAGAGGGAATGATACAGTGCCTTAAATAGCAATAAAATGATCAAACCCTAAGCGATACCGCCCTTGGTTGAGTTCACTTTGTTTGTCAATCACTAAACAGGCATGACGTTGTGTGTTCCAGCACTTGCCACACAATTCTGTAAACATTTGAAAGGTCATATCCGGATTCACATGTTCATTATAAATGTAACGACTGTTCCTCTCGTCCTGGCGAAATAAAACAATGACATTGGCATTGTCACGAATCAACTGTTTGGACATTTTAGAATACGTTTGTCCAAGATAGAAGCAATCGATATGTTTGTGTCGACCCATGCTGAAATAGCTTTGAATGATACCTTGTCGTTCAGTGGATACATCATCGAAAATCATGAGTGAATCAGGCTTTACCTCGTCCGGTGAAATAACATTTTCTTGCGTGGAAAATGTAAAATACCCCATATTCTCATTTTTTAATCCAGACATGACTTGATCCAGAAACACGTAGAGGGGTTGGTAGAGAGATTTTGCGAAAATATAAATATTTTGAAAACACAGACCATTGGGCGCTGTAATAAGTGTCAGCAAAAGATTGGTCTTTCCACAGCCGGAAGGTCCCACAATGATGCAGCGAATGGAAGATGGAAACAGTGAACCATGGCGTTGTTCACGTGATGTGGGGCAGAGATGGGAAACCATGTCCCTCACGGGGAATGACTCTTGCTGCTTAATTAGCTTCATTTCAACTAAGGCTTAGAGAGGCTAGCAGGCTGTCTATATACATCACACCGAGCCTTGTCATAGAAACAGTAGACTCATACTACAGGTTGACGATGGATGTCTTTGGACGTGCGTTGATGGTCAAAGCTAGGTCTGTTCCCATACATGATCCTAAACAAGAAACAGATCCTGCTAATAAACACTATGTGGATAGGTCAGTAGTGCCACGCACAAAACAAGGAGATTATGACTTTAAAGGAAAGTGCTTAACTCATGTAAAACATCCTCAAGTGTCTACAGACGTTACTACAAAAAAGTATGTGGATAACAAGGTCAACAACAAAAAGTCAACCCCTGGCACTATCCAGCCCATGACGGGTTAAGGCCGACCAAGCGACCGCTGCCCAGCCATTTGGCCTGCAGATATTGGGGTGACGCGTGATCAGCGCGTCGGGTCCCCTCGGCCGTTAATCTTGGTATTCGTGATCGGGGCGCTGTCTCACTGTCAGACAGCTACTCAATTGTCCTCACGAGGCTGAGTGCACCCCGTTCCAACCCTCACGCCAGTTTTAAAATCCCTGACGGAGCCGGGGATCGAACCCGGGGCCTCCTGGTGAGAGGCAGGCACGCTACCCCAACACCACGGGGCCGGCGGATAACAAGGTGTATGAGTTATATGATAAAGTGCCTCAGCTTACGGTGGATGGCTATAGCGCTAATCATCACCGCATTATTCACGTGGAAGACCCACAAGAAGATAATGATGTCTGTACCAAGCGATACGTGACCTATGAAATGAAAAGGCTTTATAAATTTATCCCATCTGTATTTTTAGTGCATCTGACAAATGTAAAACCTGTGAATGAGAGAAACCATATACCGCTAGTTCATGACCAGCACTTGACCTATGTGCTTGCTTCGGGTTTAAGCCACTATCGACTACACTATAATGGAACCATTCACATCAAATATGCCATACCTGATGAGAACCATTTACAAATAGAGATAAATGGTCATAGGATGTTGGTCCATAACCATGAAATGGTCAATGCAGGAGATGAATTATCCTTTCATCTCCTGTTGACATGGAATGAAAAGCAAGCTGGAAAAACCATAAATGATTTCCCACTTTATGTAGAATTGGAATATACAGCCATGAAATAACAATCTAATGTTAGTTGTGACTTAAACTTTCTTGTGAAAGGTTGTTGGTCATCATCATCATGGTGAAACAAAGATATGTGGTGAGAAAGACAAAAAATATGAGCCTGTCCTTGGCAAAGCCTGGGCTTATGACATTCGTGGACAAGCCCTTACGAAAGAAAAAAAGAAAAAATAATGTGTTGACCATAAGGAAAGCTCTTCGAGTAGCACAGAGACATGTTATTCCAAAACGTCAGCGACAGGGTTCAAAACAAGGGCGAGTGATCCCCGTCCCCAAAAGAGCGGGATTTTTACCTGCATTATTCGCCGGTCTGGCTGCTCTAGGTTCACTTTTAGGCGGCGCCAGTGCAGTGGCAAAAACCATTAAAGCCGTGCAACAGGGCAAGCAACAACTCAATGAAAGTCAGCGACACAATGAAACAATGGAGGCCTTTGCTATGGGGGCTAGAAATGTCAATTTGAAGCCAGCCTTTTATCAACAAGGATTTGGAATTTCACCTTTTCGAAATAAATAAAAACATCTTTAACCTCAACCATAGCAAGACATGCCCTGACGCATCAGCAAGTGGAAAGCTATGCTAAACGACTGAAACTTTCTCATTTTCGAGGTGTGTTTATGCGAAACCAATTACCCTCACAACCCTGGAAACATGAATGTGCTGTTGTCAATTTGGATGATCACCGAGGACCTGGAACACATTATGTAGCTTATGTCAAAGAGGGATCTACTGTATGGTATTTTGACAGTTTTGGGAATTTGCCCCCGCCCATGGAACTAGTGGCTTATTTTGGAAACAGGATCAAAATATATTATAATGTGAAAAGTGAGCAAACGTTTAACAGCCAACAGTGTGGACGTTTGTGTTTATTTTTTTTATATAAGACGCAACATAAGCAAAAACGTCAACAGTATGTCGGCGGAAAGTAAGACGTTTACACTGCATGGACGTGGACCTGATGTGAGTCTAGACTTTTACCCACCTATCGAATTGAGTGAAAAACCTTATGGTTTAGGACTTGTTTCTCTTGAAACGTACAATCGAATATACAACATACGTGAAAATGTGAACAACAAGTTTTACTATGATGATTCTGTGCTCACCCTGAACTCTGGTGGATATACGATAGATGACATTTATGAACACATTTATGTGGTGTTGATCAATGAATATGTTTTAAAGTCATTTCTCAATGGAACGCGCAAGTTTGAACTTGTAGGAAATACCAACACTCATCGTTGCAGTATTTTTTCTACATTCAAAATAGACTTTAAAATTCACTCCGATTCCATTGGTCCATTACTAGGATTTAAACCACGTGTGTTAGAGCCCAACAAAAAACATGAATCAGACCATGAAGTGAAATTCATTGAGGACCATCATGTGTCGGTGACGTGTAATATTATTAGTCAAGTGTACACCAATCAAGAACCGTCGCATTCGCTTTATGACTTTATTGTAACATCGCCCAATGGCTATATTATTCGTGAAAACCCTCCAGTGGTGCTTTTTCATTCTGTGGCTGTCGATGGTATTAGTAATATAACATTAAGACTGATCAATAGAGAGCAACAACTCATTGATCTAGATTCTACCACACCAGTGACTTACAAGTTGGTGCTAAAACCACTATGAAGTTTGTATATAAAGCAACAGCACCGTCTAGGAATGGTGTTAGTTGTTTACCACGTGAATACACGTTAACATCTCAGAACAAGCAGATTTTACAGCATTTGGGTTACCACATTAACCCCCGCGATGAATTCTATTCTAGAGGTAGCGAACCACATCGAGGAGCAACCAGGAGTGGTAAGAATTGATCTGCATTCTTATCAAGCGCAAACACCTGGACTCAATAACAATGATGAAATTCAATTTGTTATCAACAACCAAGATATTTACACTCTACCGCATGAAAGTGTTATTCAGATTGAAGGTCGGCTCACCAAAGCCGATGGTTCTACACCCACTACATCCAAGTTAGCCAACCATGCTTTCGCCTTCCTGTTTTCTGAAGTACGATATGTCATTAACGATATCGTGGTGGATAGCACTCGAAATGTGGGTATTTCCAGTGTCATGAAACTATATCCCTCTTATAGTGAGGAAGAAGCTAAAACACTTTGCATGGCGGGTTGGTGCCCTGACTCGACCAATGACTGGATGGTACACACCGATGGCACCTTCACTGGATATTTACCTCTTAAACTGATTTTAGGCTTTGCTGAAGATCACCAGCGCATTGTGGTCAACGCAAGGCAAGTGCTTTATCTGGTGAGAGACAGGAGTGATAATAATGCACTCAAGGGAGTCGACAATGCCCCCATTGATTCAAAAATTCAACTACAACGCTTTCTATGGAAAGTGCCTCATGTGAACCTTAACGATAGCAAAAAACTGGACATACTCAAAATGGTAAAGAGAGATATACCTCTACCCATGGAATTTAGAAGCTGGGCACTCCATGAGTACCCGTTATTGTCCACCACCAACACACATAGTTGGTCTATAAAAACAGCCCGCTATACAGAGAGACCTCTCTACATGATTGTGGGTTTTCAAACGAATCGCAAGTATCAACAAACCAAAGATGTCACGCAATTTGATCACCTGCAATTGAGAAATGCACGTCTTTTCCTCAACGGTGCTGTGTTTCCCTATGAAGGGCTGGATTTAGATTTTTCAAAAAATAAGTTTGCCTCCCTGTACGACTTGTTTTCTAAATTTAGATGGTCGTATTATCAAAAAGAGAATTGTCCAATGTTATCACCCCAAGCTTTTAAGACAAGGGCGCCACTGATTGTCTTTGACTGTTCCTACTTGGAAGAGTCTGTCAAACCATCCAATATTGACATTCCACTAGATTTTGAAACGCATGACAATGTTCCAGCCAATACCACGGCCTACTGTTTGATTATTCATCACAAACAAGTCAACTATTATCCACTGTCCAACCAAGTGACAAGTGTATAAATAGCAGGTCAACACACATCAAACCACTCAGTCATGTCTTGCTTTCAAGCCTCAAGAGAAGTTACATCCATGAATTTAAAATCTGAGGAACAACGTTTCAAGACCTTTGCGACGTGGCCGGTGCCTTTTATAAACCCTCAAGCCTTAGCAGCCGCTGGATTCTACTATTTAAAAAGAAGAGATGAAGTGAAATGTGTGTTTTGTCCCATCATCTTAGACCAATGGCAAGAGAGCGATGAACCCATGCAGGAACATCAGCGCTGGTCACCTGCCTGCCCCTACCTGTGCAGAATGGAGGTGGGTAATATACCCTGTCATTCAAGTTACCCCTCACTCATGCCTCTGAGTGATGAAAAAAGTTATGATACGTGTGGACTTTATGGTGTCAACAGTGCTTCAGTGAGCAGCACACAGTCAAAAACATCCAGTTTAGAGACATTGGGATATCATCGGTGTTATGGACACTATAAACACAAAATACTTTTTTGTTGTATGAGATGGTACCGCCTCTATCCCAGAATGAAAAAAGAATGTAAAACTTGTTATGCTAATAAAATAATGAAATTAAAAAAATTGGCTGTTGTTGTTATATTGTTATTTCTTATGCCCCCCTGTCATATCCTAACCTCTATAGTGACTACTCGATGTTTTTCTTTTCTTTTACTAGAATGGAATGTAAGTAAATGACATGGGTACACCTTACTGAACAATTGTCAGTCTGTGGTCAGTTGGACTTGATCCAGACAAGAGTGAACATGTTGCGTACACTGATTGTCGACTGTCAAGGGTTTAAAATTGGAGATAACAAATTTATATTTAAAGAAGTGGCCATCATCGATTGTTCCACTTTTTGGATATCACAAGCTACTCATTTGGTGTTTAAACCACCTTATGCTTTTGATTTGTTGTGTGATAAAGACCGTAAACAAACCCAGTGGATTGAAACTCATATGCAACTAGACTGGAAGCAGGGAACCATTTCATATAAGCACCTGGACATGGTCATGAAAGCCTACTTGTCTTCTGATCATGTAATATTTGTGAAAGGTAGTGAAAAACGTCAATGGCTACAACCATTTTTAGCGTCTTACTGTCAATGTATCGATTTAATGGACATGGGCTGTCCATCGCTGCAAACACTCATGGATCCCTGCCCCTGTGACAATATTACCCATAAAGCCTTGGCACGGTGTGGCAATTGTTTCATTGGCTATCCACCAATGCCTGCTGGGAGTTGTTAAATAAAATTAAAACTAAAGGTTTACCTGTGGATGACACCAGTGAGATTTCTACAAGCGACGTGTAAACATCAACGTAATACCATGGAGAAAGGGGATGCTACCGATAAAGCGATTGGAAAGTTCTTTGTGTGTAAAAAGAAACTAGACAGTTTTACTAAAGAAGAATTATTGGCTCTTCCAAAATCATTCATTTATTATGTCGCAGCAAATGCAGTGAAAGAAATCTGGCAACATGTACCAAAATCATGGACTCAAGACCCTGTGTTAAGTGAATTGCAACCATGTACGGATTATGATCACCATAAGCAAGTGGCTATGGCAAAAATACCCTCTATGCGACAGAGTGCTACTTGCCAGCTAGTCAAACTGTATCATGGTCATAAAAGTCAGTGTAAAGACTTTGTTTCCTCATACCACGGGTGTGATGGAGAAAAAAAGCAACAACAACAATCATCATCCACAGAGGAAGAGGAAGATCAAACCTTTTTACCATCGATGGAAAAGGATATGCCAGACCTGTACTGGCAATGGCGTCATTAACAAAGTATTTCAATACTTGACTTTCGAAATCTACCTACCTGGTTATTATTTGTGTAGTCCTGGAACTTGTCTTGAAGAACCTTTGCAGCATAGTGATATACCTATTAATCCTTTGGATCAAGCATGCACCTTTCTTATCACCACAGTCATTCTGCATTAAGACGTGTAGCGGATAAAGTATCGTTGAAAAGCTAAACATCTTTTGACATTCTGTGATGTCTCAGTGGGAGAGAGGTTGGCAGTCGTCATTGTGATTAGTGTTATAAAAGGAAAGTTAATGATGAGTGTACATGGACATTGAAAAGGATTGAGGAATTGGTATTTCTTTGTATTCTATTTTTGTAAAGCTCTATTTGTTGTGAAATAAAAACAAGGTTTACAAGATCACAATGTCTTTTATTTAAAAAAATAGTGATAGCCATTTCATTTTTTTCACACATGAATATTTACAATTTCCACTTTACATTTTTTTACATTCCCCTTGTTTAGTTTAAAACATTCTGTACATTTTTGTTGTTGTGAAATAAAAACAAGGTTTACCAGATCACAATGTCTTTTAATTCTAAAAATGGTGATAGTCATTTCTTCATTTTCATTTTTTCACACATGAATATTTACGATTTCCACTTTACATTTTTTTACATTCCCCTTGTTTATTTCACACATTCTGTACATTTTTTTGTGAAATATAAAAAAGGTTCACTAAATCACTATATCTTTTAATTTTTAAAAATGGTGATAGCCATTTCATTTTTTCACACATGAATATTTACAATTTCCATTTTTAATTTTTACATTCCCTTGTTTAGTTTACACATTCTGTACATTTTTGTTGTTGTGAAATAAAAAACAAGGTTTACCAGATCACAATGTCTTTTTTAATTTTAAAATGGTGATAGACATTTCACTTTTTCACACATGGATATTTACAATTTCCACTTTACATTTTTTACATTCCCCTTGTTTAGTTCACACATTCAGTAAATTTTTTAAAATCTTTTTCGTAATATACAAAAGCAAACATTTTACACTAAAATGTATTACTTATCTTATTTTTACTAAACTACTGTAGCCTAACATTATACATTCTACTTACAGTTTTTACAAAAAAATATTACAATATAAAACACACTACAAATATTACAATATAGTGATCATTAGACTTAAGTAAAGTAATAGTCGTCAATGCGACTGTTTCCCCAACCAAGAGTATTAAATGTGTTGTGTATAATGAATCGTTTGTTGTCTTCATTACTTAAAGCAACTTTGTTCAACAAATTGGTATGTAGCTGATGATTTTTACTTCTAAATACACACATTTTCTTATATAATACAGGTGGGTTACTAACTATACAGTTTTTATAATCACTTATATCTAACTCTTTACTAACAACATTCTTTTTCACTCCTTTTAATTTTTTTACTACTACATCATCAAATGTTATATAGCTGTATGATTTAGATTTTGTGCCTACAAAGGTGTCTATAATAACACCAGCACATTCATCCTTAAATTTCCCAAGAACCTTTTTGTTTACTAGAGGTAAATGGTAAATATTATCCTTGGGGTAGTCACTTGTATCAAACCTATTTAGCTCAGTTTCGATTTCCTCATAAAAATCATCAGTTTTAAACTCATAAATAAAAGAATCTGTGTCTGTGTAGAGTAATTTAGCATTATCAAGATAGTTTTTCTTTACATAATCATAGTGAAATTCATACATAAGTGTTTTTGACAATTCCAGAATGGTGTAACCCACATATATGGGTTTGTTGTAAGTTACTTTAAGACGATTCATTTGTATTACAACTAAATCCTCATGAATAATTGAACAGCTATGAAAGTTAGGCTTGCTTATTAAGTTGCTCGCACCATACCTTTTACCATCATTCTCCCACTTTGTTATCAGCTTTACATCAACTCGTTTATCAACATTCTGCATAGTCTTTCCAAAAACACTATTATTCATGAGTTTATAAAAATCTTTTTCAAACGCGTTTGTTGACTGCGTTCTTAAATTATTGTTTAGATCAATATACGGTTTGAGCCATGCTGACTGATGAAATTGCAATACGCGATGAATTTTAGTTAATTTCAATCCATGCTGTAGACACTGTTTCAAGTTTTGATAATGTATTACATATTTACATTTATCATTTACATTAGCAATTAACATTTTTGTTCGTGATGTGATGTATGGAGATTTCATATTCTCAGGACAAAATGGTAAATCATTATGATCATCATGTAACTCTTTAGGGTACTCAAGATTTACCTCTAAAATATATCCTTTATCATCGTTATCATTAAGGGTGTCAACATGTAAGACATCAATTTCAGGTTGTGTCAGCCAGCGAAAATCTTTCAGTGGTAGATATTGACTTATAGCCCAACCATATTGGTTATTTGCATCGAGGTAGACAATATACTTTGACTATTCACAAGGGTTGTAGCTAGGCATGTATTTATTATTCGCTTTGGAGTACCGTCCACTACATTGACTTAATCCACCTCGAATTGATGATTTTATAAAATTGATCATGTCTATATCAGTCATTAATTCTAAATTTACTTTCGTTTTTTTCAACATTGAACTGAAACTTAACCCAGGAGCAGTGAAATACTGACAAGGATCAAGGTCATAAGTTTTCATACATACATTCCGAAAATTTTCAAAATCATCTGCTAATAATAACACATCCGTCTTCAAATATATGTCTGAAAATTCTCCTAAAGTTTGAATGTCAAACTGTGTCCATACACGTTGTGCATGTAAATATTCCTCATCACTGATATGACTTGTGTTTAAGGAACTGTAAAATGCATCTTTCGGTGGTAAACAACACTCCTCAAGACGTTCCACACAGTTAATATATTCATAAGGGAATATACCCTTTTGACGAATCAAATTAAAATCATCTTCTTTAGGGAAGACACGATGAATTTCATGAAACTGATCTGATTTTAAATTACTAGCCAGCTTATCAAGACTACTCGGCATAAAGCGGAATGAATCTAAAAATCGCAGTTTAATGGTTTTTTTATTGCTAGTTTTGATGTATTTTGTGAACGATATGTATTGTTCCTTATTATTTGCAATCACATCAATTTTCACATCTGAAGCTCCAAATTCTTTAACGATAAAGTGGTTATCGTATTTGCTGCCGTTATGTAGAATGACCGGAATGAATTTACTTACTCTATAATTTAAATTACATTCTTGGTGAGCCGCACCACGATATTTTCCTGTTAAATGGTCATGATCGCGAACCCTGTCTGTATATAAACATTCACCACATATAAAACAATTAGTTTCAGTTTCAAAATTCATTTGCTCTGAGGAAGTTAGTGGCTCCATTGGAATGATCGTATTTAAAATAGAGGATATACGAATGGCATCTTTCTCAAGCCTTTCCATAAAAACTTTAGGTGCATCAGGTCCTCTATAGAGCTCAAACTTATTTAAAGAGTCATCATAACTACATTTAATATAATATGCAAAGCTAAAAGGTTCATGAATGTGAGTAGTGTTTGTGAAAGGTTGGGCTGGATTTGATGAACATGTATTAAATGGTTTTAGCAAAGCCTCGAAGTCAGCATATATAACAAATGGTACTCGAAGCTGTTTCTCCTAATCCTTAAATTTTAGAATGTTATTTTTAGGAGTCGGTAATACCGTACACACATGATTACATCCCCATTTTTGATGTTGAGTTAGTTGGTCCTCTTTCTGGAAATGTAGCAAACAACCATCGCACAACCACTTCTTAGATTTATCTTTTGTTATCTGACTACCAACAAGTCTACTTAAATGTTTTATCCAACAATAGTGAGCATTTTCACCTTCGGTTATGTATAGTAAATTTACATGAGCATCCTTTTTTTCCTGAGTATAATATAGAGGACCAACTATACTCTTATTTTCAATTCCATAAACATTAATACTTACATTGTTCAGCTCTTCAAAACGATGAATGTCTTTTATCGCCATAGGAAATTCCATTTCTTTTAAATCTAACACTGAAGAATAGTGAGGATAAGATGATGTTCTATCCATATTTTCCACTGCTGGATGGAGAGCTGAGGTTACAGCCCATGCAAAGCATGCGTCATCATTATTCATAACGTTTACACAAGCATGCTTACGTTTGATCCATCCTGGCAAATCAACGTATGATGATGCTCGAAGGGGGTTGTATTTATTCATGTTGGTTTCTAAATAAAGTACTTCAACCAACGCCCAGCCTGACTCCCTTTCCTGGAACTCTTCACTCTTCACAATGATAGCACTTGAAATATCTTGGTATATATCACTAATATTAGTTGATTCGCTAACAATTATGTTTTTTGTATTAAAGGATTTGATATCCGTAATTTCACCTTCGCTCCCAGTTTTTACATAGAGTCCAAAAAGTTCAAAATTCATTTTAATTGTTTTATGCTCTAATAAAACATTTTCTACTAAGCCAAACACAGTAGGTTGAACATTTTTTAAAAATAATTCAATACTTTGAGTTTTTTCTTTACTATAAAGTCTATAACTAGCAATTCGACTTTTAAATGCACTACCAATTTGTTGAACATTTCCAGAATTTCTTTCCTGGCAAGCGTTATTTTTATGTTGAATACTGCGTAAATGTCCATGAATGATTGAAGAAGGTATATCAATATTACATACATCACAATGGGTTATTGAAGGTTCACCATTCTTCTTTCTTTTTGTTGCACAACTAGTTTCACAATCTTGAGAACGTTTACGCTTTTGAGCATCACATTCATTTAAAGGTTCCGTGCTAGTTGATGGTTTTACAGTTTTTAATTCCTGTTGTTCCCCATGCACTTCAACCATGTGGAATTGATATCGCTGTACAGCAGAAAAACCAAGTTCGCAAACTGAACACGAAAATGGTGCTGAACTGATATGTTTTAAATTTACATGTCGTGTAAGACTATCCTGTCTGTTAAATGTTGTAGCACAATGACTGCACACAAACATTTTCTGATTATGTTTTGTACTTGCATGACGTTGAAAGCTGTCAGGTCTTGAGAACTGTTTCTTACAGTCACCACACTTGAACATGATGATTACTTTCGAAATTACCTATAAAAGAAAGAAATCATCAATGTTAATAAAAGATAAAACAAAAAGTACAATATAAATAGTTTAATTATATTCCAGTCAATGGTTATAGCAGGGTATTTAAATCAATCATCTGTGAACTCCTAGCAAGTCTAACTTTATGTAGTTCTAACTGAGGGTTACTATATACCACTGTCACTGACACCTAGCGGTGAACATTGGAACTTGATAGAGTGGTAGAAACCAGCGACCACCAGTTAAGTGAGCTAAGTGTGGTGTCATAGCCAGTCTTAAAACAAGTCTAAACTTGTAGAACATGTCACGTGATAGAAACCAACGATCGCCAGTTAAGTGAGCTAAGTGTGACGTCATAGCCAGTCTTAAAACAAGTCTAAACTTGTAGAACATGTCACGTGATAGAAACCAGCAATCGCCAGTTAAGTGAGCTAAGTGTGACGTCATAGCCAGTCTTAAAACAAGTTTAAACTTGTAAAACATGTCACATGATAAGGTTAAGTTAGGTAAAGTTAGGTTATGTTAGGTGAACTGAGGTTAAGTCTTTAAATATTCCCTCTGACACTGACACCTAGCAATGAACATTCAGACTTAATAGAGCGGTAATCAAAATCTAACCTACAAAATTAGCTTTACACACCATGGTTAAGTAGTTCCAACTTTTGACTGCCAAATATACCATTTTCACTGACATGTGGTGGTGAACATTGGAAAATATCACTCTAACTGTTTAAAAGTTATTAGAGGGGGCACTTACATTTGTATAATTTATCAACTGCTGTCACTGAATGAACAGATTGTAGGAATGTGGTAACCTACAGGTACCCAATTATCTGCAAACAAATCAATCAATCAATCAATAAATACATTCCAATCAATAACTTCAACATCAATTAGTAATAAAAGACTGCAATCCATTAATAAGTACTTACCTTGCAAAATAATTTAATGATTTTCTACCAAAACGGCTTTTTTTTTACAACTCTTGAGCAGTAATAGAGCACTGTTCACTCAAAGCGAGTAATAAAGACTGACAGTAGGGAGATATATGACACCCCTCTTATATAAACTCTCATCGCTCGTGTCAGCAGTTTTTTGCAGATCATTGCAATTCCTTTCCCAATACAGCTGAGAGTCCAAAGTACACTAGGAACACCTGTGTGGTATCCAATGACTGCTGACTTTGCATGATCATCACCCATTGTCTTAGTCAACATATGGGGTTTCAAATTACTGCAGCGTCAGTCTAAGGCTGTTTGCCAAATAGCCAAAGTGTACACTCTTGCACACTCTCACTCGGAAGTGACGTCAGCGAGTGGTATTCCAAATACGATCGAGTGCAAGTGTTCGAGCCGAGTGCGAGTGTACATAGCGACAATTTTGAAGGTGCAGACTCGGTTCGTTCACTCGGTGCAGGCTCTGTGATGTCGCCATTTTGACAGAACATCTGTATTCTCACTTGACATGATTAATTGTGAATTTCAGACGATACAAGGAGGGATACTTATATGTAATTGTAAGTAATTATCTTTTACAATAGCGGTGATTGTTTTTTAACATACTTGCAATGATGAATGAAATTTATGTTAGTAGTGTTCCATAACCTGCGAGGTTAACCCAACTTTCTATGGCCTTTCAAACATTTACTCATAATGTTTTTATTTTTATTTTCTAGGGTCGATGACGGAGTATTACGTGAAAAGAAAAACTGAAACTTCTTTTTCAAAACGGATTTTGTTTCTCACGGGTGTGATGTGATTTGGCAAATTTGAACAGTCAGCACCCATATAAAATTGCAAGATAGGTAAGAATATATGATTTCTGAATAATAATAATAATAATAAATAAACTGGGTTAGGTGATAAGTTTGTTTTTATAGCAAGGACCAATTAATTACTGTATTTATGCTAGCTGCATTTAATGTCTGGCAATTGGATGCAACATGTTGAGGTTTATCCAGATTGCCACTACTGCAGATAGTTAAGTTATTGTAGTTTTAGGGGGCGGAACTACGAGGTCATCTGTCCCTACTCCTGCAGATAAGTTCGATATTCCTCCCCATAAAATAACAGTTGGTTACTCCTGCGAGTGAGTAGTCTTGTTATAAGTGTTTGTATCTAGTTGAATGAGGAATTCCATGTAAGCCTAGGCCTACCGGTACTTCAATCTCTACAAACTGCCTCCACATTCTACTTGTGATGGAGAAACATATTTGTCACCTCCATCTGTTTTCCTTGCTGTAAGATCTTTTCAGTAGCTTAATATTATGGTAGCGCTGAATGAAGATAGAACGAGCGATAACATTCTCTATAATACATGAATTAGCTAAAATACCTTATGAAGGGATGAGAAATAAATCAGGGAACGATGTTTTAATAGATGTTTCTTCCTCGGCCGTCTGTGACCCACCCAACCATTCCAAATAGGATCACGACTTATATAACCAAAATTACAGCTGTGGCCGCCATTAGTCCAAATCAATCATCGGTTGCGGTCATGAGTATTCGGGTCCCTTCGATAGCCCCACTGATCCGCTGGTCTATCATCAAAACAATTCTGCCAACCTCGCCCTTACGGTACTATGTAACACAAAGAAACGCCCAGTTCAGTCTCTAGCGCGCATCATTCGTGCCCAGCACTCAGTTCACCGCTCTAATTAGGCTAGTGTGTGCAATATTTCGCTTCTGTAATGATTATTTTTTTCCACGGTTGAAATGAGTATTTTATCAGCTCTGTAATTACTATGCAGTAGGCCTATATCGCTCCGCTGTAATAAATATGTGTATTTTTTTTTGCACAACTGTGGTTTTGACAATGGTTACAGCCCAACGCGCCCAGTTCAATGGGTTTGTGTCAACCATGCCCCGCTAGCTAGGCGCGGCAAGGCCACACCTACACCTGACCTTCTAACTATCATTTTGTCCAATCCAATGGTTTTTGACAATGGTTACCGCCTAACGCGCACAGACCAATGGTTTTGTGTCGACCGTGCCCCGCTAGCTGCGTGCAGCCAACGCTACACCTGACTTTCTAACCTTTGTTTTGTCCAATCCAATGGTTTTTGACAATGGTTACAGCCTAACGCGCACATACCAATGGTTTTGTGTCAATCGTGCCCCGCTAGCTGCGCTGGCCAAGGCCACACCTACACCTGACCTTCGTTTCGTCCAATCCATTGGTTTATGACAATGGTGCCAGCCTAACGCGCACAGACCAATGGTTTTGTGTCAGCCGTGCCCCGCTAGCTGCGCACGGCCAGGCCGCACCTGTACGTAACCATTCTAACCTTCGTTTTGTCCAATCCAATGGTTCTTGAAAATGGTTACGGCCTAACGCGGCCAGATCAATGAGTTTTGACAATGCTTTCAGCCTAACGCGTCCCGATGATTTTTTTTTTATCAACAGTGATTTTGTCCCACATGTGGGCAACAATGTGTCTGTCTCGGTGCGTGCCGCTAGAGTGAGTCTTGATGACAGTTGAACGAGATGCAAGCGCTGTCGAAACATGGCAGCCGTCTTTAAAATAGCAATAAATAACATCACATATTTACGAACTTTAGCTCATATATGAGGTTCAGTAGTGACCAGGGTTGTTAATTTAAATACGTAATATCACCCTGATGATGAAACGAGGACACAAGGTATGAAATAGTCACATTCACATTACGAGGATGAACATGTCACCAGAGCATAAAGTGCCGGAAGCAGAGTTGCTTATCAAAGTTACCTCATTCACTTCAAGAATAACAGCATTAAGCAGTCTTCCAAATCACACTGCGTTTGAACATCAAAAATATGTTCTGGCGGTGTTTTAAACCTCTCTGGTCTGAAGTCATCATATCGAGCTACAGTCCAGTGGCTGCCTTCAGTAACTCTTTCCTCGTGTCGGGAACATGAATTTGGAATAATTGTCCTCGTGACGTTAGAAATTGTACATACGGTGACTACGCCCCTGCAGTTTGGATTTGGTCACCACAATTATTGTAGTTGTGATAAGAATAGAATAGAATACCCTCTGTTTTTGCCCATAGCTGCCAACAACCCATTTTTTTGAACTCGGTGACTAAACATGCGCATGTTTGTAAGGTGCAGTGTAATTGTCCATGGCAAATATTGTGTGCTTATTTGCAATGTAGATGTAAAACTCTTACATGCAAACCACAACTATTTTGCAATTGCGATCGCAACTTGTGCTAACTCCCTCGTTAGAAGAGGTGGGTTCGATTCCCTCCTCATACATCCTGGAAGTGGTTTTCTGTGGTTTCCCAATTCGACTCCATGCAAATGCTGGGATGGTTCCTAACTTAAACCATGGCTGCCTCCTTCCCAATCCTCACCTGAATTACAAATACACACACTACTACAGTCTTCAGACTTTTCTTGTACATAGGCCTACACACAAAAGTATACGGGGCTAAATGACCACAATGTCCAAGCTCCTCCAATGAAGCAACAATATGGTATGACTACTCTGTATGCCAGTGTTCCAAACTTTAGTTGAAGTGCATGTATAACAATTTTTCCTTATGTTATGACTGCATAATTTTGAAATGTTTTTAAGCCCCTAATTTGGCTAATCTCTGTCTTTACATTGGCAGGTGAGGAATTTGTCAAGGAAGCTTATAATAAGCCCCATTATATTGACAACATTTACATTCTCTCCCCTTCATCCAGCAACCTTGTCGATGCCATCTGCCTCCAGGACAGGATCTACACCAAGACTGAAGAAATGGGAGACCTCCCTTGTGGAATTGCTGTAATATACATAAGAAGAAAACAAAAATGTAGCCTATAATATGAAGAGTCAATAAAATAGAGAAATTAAATTTAATTTCAAAATCATATCTGTACAGTTTACATTAATTTAAATGTGTTCCAACCTTTTATTCCTGAAAGTATTTATAAACAGTAAAAATGGCAACATTGGTACAACATGTGGTACATCACAATTTTGCATAATAGGCCTGTTTTCATTCAACAGGATGTGCTGCCTGATTTAGGCGCATGGCGCAGAGGTAATGTTTTCACCTGCTGTTCCTAAGGTTGCAGGATTGAATCCTGGCTCAAGTCAGTTGGTGCATAAATGAGAGGGAGTCGTATCACAGATTTTCTGGCATGTTAGATACCCTTTTGGGTGGAAATTCTGGCACCATGGCATCTCTAAGAACTGCAGTAGTTAAAGGAACGTAAAACCAATAACATTATTATTATTATTATTTGATTATGGATGTTCCAAGAATGAAGCATGACTGTCCCGCTATACTACTGTAGAACTCTTTTTTTTTTTTTTAACAAAATGCTAAGAATAGTTTTCAGTGCTGAGGAGTGGAAGTATTATATTGTTAGAAGCTACCTAATGATTGATGTAAGTTACTCTATGCCTTTTGAAAAAATACTTTTTCTGAACCTGTTTGGATTACATTGTTCTTCTAGGACAATCGCAAGAACAGAAAGGCACTCCTGTGTGTATGCGAGTCAGTGTCTCAATGCATCTCTCATATGCATGTCATATGCACTGATTTGTCAACAAGTCAGAATGCAGTTAATCTGAAATGAGCAAAAAAAAAAAAAAAACAACAATATACCATGCTAGAATTTGAATGCATGCTGCTCGATTTGAAATTGACTCTAAAACCTGCTTTTTCTAGGATGAATTGAAAGCTAGCATGGTACTTGGACAACACACCAGAGTGACTTAGCTGCCTTTGTTTGTGTAGTTTGTCATGTCTAATAATTAAGTTATTCACTAGATGTGAAAATACTCCCTATATAAAGCAGGCTTAACGTGGGCACAGTGTTCACTGGTTCAGTGAAACTCTTAGAAAAATAGCAGAAAGAAGGCAAAAATTTTAAAATTTTATTTATGACTAGCTAGTCTTTCCATTTCTTGCCATTACTTGTGTGCACAGCGGAATTCATGGCTTCTGTAGTATAGTACCACACTTAATGCAGTCAACACGATGCAGGAGTTATACCACACGTCCTATTCATCTTCTTTTGACGAGCTGGGAAACCTTTACCGCAGGTAAGAATACAGACTCTTAAAACTCTGCTCTTGGTTTTGGAAACTGTACCATAACATGGCGGTAGGTAATTATACTCAAGCTAGTAGTAGTTTTAACGTGACCTGAAAATTTATGATTGTTGAGGTATGTGGTGCAGCCTATAAGGCCCAATGTCTAGCCTACTACATGCAAGAGGCCTGTGTCTGTTTATATACCGGTACTGATATTTTGAAAAACCCTACCAGGGGATAATTCTAGCACCCTGGGGTCTCGAACCATTGCAATTATAGAAAACGTTAAACCAATACTGTCAAATTTCACAATTTTGAGCCACAGCATCTCTTTTTTTGTCGACCATGCATTAATTGGGAATTGAACCTGGTTCTCCAAGGTTATGTACCAGGATCGTTATTGTGTCCTTACCAACACCTTCTGATAGGGATTAGAGTACACCTCTACTACACAAGGAAATGGGAGTGGGATGAGATTCAGAATTCATGGAATGCTCCCCCAATGAAAGAGATTGAAAGCTTAACTCCCAGTTTATTCAGTAGGTACTGGGTAGCCTAGGCCTAAGTAAGTAATAAATTTTACGCCACTAACAAGTGATTGAGCACTATCTCATTGGACTAAATGGAAGTAAAATGCTAAAGAAATAAATGTAGGATTTATTCTTAAGCAATCCACTGCAGTAGCAGGTAGGCCTAACAGGGTAGAAATGCTGCAAATTATATTATCCTTCATCAGACATGGAAGCCTTTACATCCCACGGCTACTCATTAGCTTACTTTTCTCACATACTTAAGTTGCCAGAGCCAAATACACGATGTACCCCTTCTTATTCGCGATAATCAGATCGCAACGAATGTAAACATGAGACGGTCATCTGTTCGTGCCGCGCCCAGCGAGAGCGAGTGCAGATACGTTCCAAATTACCGAGTGTTTACACTTCGAGTGTGGACAGAGTGATCGAGTGCAAGTGTACATGAGAGTGTGGAGTGCGAGTGTAGAGTGTTCATCATTTGGCAAACAGCCATAGCAACAGCAGTGTGCGCTCTCTAGTATGTCGACAACATGACACCGGAAGGAACACCTGTGTAATATCCAATAACTGCTAACTTTGCATGATCATCATCCATTGTCTTCATGAACACTTGCGGTTTCAAATTACTGCAGTGTTAGTCATAGCAACAGATCTGTGCGCTCTCTGTCATGTCTGTAATATGACACAGGAAGTAACAAGACGTCTTACTGCACGTGCCATCTCCTCAGTTTTAACATCTTAAGAACATGTATTATTCTCTTTCAACTACAAATGACTCGTTAGAACACATCCATCCACCAAGTTAGATCCCTTGTATGTTCACATGTATTTCGTCACTTTCCTTTCATATCTTTATTCCATTATAGTAGTGGTGAACAACGTCAATTCAACACACACACAAATGTAGTTAGGCCCTTTGACATAATTTAAATAAATTCATGGGCTAGTCCGTAGGAACCAGGCCAAAGGGACCCGTCCAAAGGGATCAGTCCAAAGGGCCAAGGACTCGTCCACAAGGACTTGTCCACAAGGACCTGTCCACACAGACTTGTCCACAAGGACTCGTCCACAAGGACCTGTCCACAAGGACTTGTCCACAAGGACTCGTCCACAAGGACCTGTCAACAATAACCCATCCACAGGGGTCCGACAGCTGGGGGCTCGTCAACAATAACAGGGGCTCTCACCTCAAGGCCTAACATGCCCCACCTTTGATTATTGGTTTGCAGAACATCGTTACATCCATATCGACATTCAAACTCTCACATGTTGCAATTGGAAAGAGAGATTCTCTAAAAAATTCAATTTCACCCCCTAGTAGGGTAGGTTTTACTTTAGGGTGGAGATATGTTGCCCAATGGAAAGGAAGTGTTCGCCTGAGTAATTTGACACCTCGTACAAGTCTCTAGCCTGATTGGTTCGCGAGATATTGCCATTTTAGTATTCCAGCGGTGGCGGTGGCGGTGGATTTAGAACCCGTACAAAACCACTACTGTGTAGCATTCAAACTTCAATCACATGATTAGGACACAAGAAGTAACAAGGATATTTTAAAATTTCGCACAGCTGCCATCTTGTGGTTATGGAAACAATTGAAATAAATTAGACGCCAGTGGATTAACATTCGTATAAGGATTTACTGTACCAAGTTTCACTGCACTCGGATGGTTAAATTGCGAGAAACGTCCATGTGAATATATATACTTCGCGTCGCCGCCATGTTGGATTTGTGATCACCAGGTTATTTAAAGTCCTACAGATGAACTTAGGTTCATAGCTCCTACGAACATCAAAAAATTCAGTTTGATTGCTATAATAGATTCGTAGATATTCAGAGCCGTATAAATATTTCGGATGGTCGCCATGCTGGATTGTTAAAAGTTTAGGCCACAGAGGCATGTACCATTAAAGGAAAATTATTGCATAGGTTCATTATTCAAAATTTCACTTCGATCGTATGAATACGACACAAGAAATAAAAACCTAATTTTAAAATTCACACAGCCGCCATCTTGAGGTAATGTAAACAATTGAACTAAATTAGATACCAGTGTATTACAATGTGTATAAACCTTTCCTGTACCAGATTTCATTGCGTTTGGAACATTAAATCGCAAGATAGGTCAATTTAAAATTTTCCCATTCGCTTAGCCGCCATGTTCGTCTTGTAGTTAACTGGTTTTGTAAGTCTTATAGATGAACTTCCAGTAGTGCCCTTTATCTCCGTACAAAATTTCAGGGTGATACCGCTAATAGTTTCAGAGATATAGGATGCCGGTGAAATAACTTGCACATCCGCCATCTTGTGGTTATGTAAACAATTGAACGAAGTTAGATGTCGGTGCATTACAATGTGTATAAACATATACTGTACCAAGTTTTATTGCGTTTGGTTGGTTAAATCGCGTGAAACGTCTATTTAAATGTCGCAAATTCGCGTGGCCGCCATGTTGGTTTTGTAGTTACCAGTTTTTCAAAAGTCACATAGGTGAACTTGTAGTAGTTCCCTTTATCACCGTTATAAATTCCAGGGTGATATCGGGGATAGTTTCGGAGATATTGAATGCTGGTGAAATATTTAGCACAGCCGCCATCTTGGATTGGTGAGACGTAACAAAATTTGAAGGGCACGGTCGGGGTCGCCCGGAATAGTGCTAAGAACTTACCGAGTTTATTTGAAATCGCTCATGCAGTTTAGAATTTATTAGGGGGACACACACACACGCCTCACACACACACCCACACGCACACACACACGGACAAAAGGTGATCTCATAAGCCTATTTTTTCAAAATTGAAAATAGGCTAAAAATGACTACTATACGAACATGGTGTAATTTACAACTGATATAGGCAATTCAGATGTCTAGCTTCGATGTCTTCCAAAGTCTCAACCTTATTTTCTGGCTTAGGCCTGTACTCGATGAGTCTAGTGAAAGAGCTTATGGCATACTGCTCGGCAAAGAAAATGGGTCCAAGCTGCACGAACCTGAGATGATCGTAGATGATGACGAAATATGATGACACACGTTCGGGTTTCCCCGTCGTATTTAGATTGGCCGGGGAATCACTCACTCTTTCGCAACACCACAGTGGCTTGAGCAACGGCCCTGTGCTGGCATCAGTATATACAGCTCTGGAAAGTCCTCTCATGTCACCTCGCGATGAATCAGCAAGCTATTCTCACAACTGCCCCCCCCCCCAGAGTCTCACAACTTGTGGGACGTGGGTTGGCGACCACCGGACCCCAGCTGAGTCTGACATCGCTTCTACTTCCTGGTGCCAGGCTCCTTTCAGTTCTCTTTCCTGTCGGCCTCCCTTGGTCAACTCTTGTTCTCTTCAGACCCCGACTGTATTAGGGCATCCGAGGGATAGGGAGTCTTTCAAATTCCCGCTTAATTGGCCGTTGTCCCATCTTTCCTGATGCCCTCATTCTTCTATTCCGTTTCATTATATCTCCTGTCTTCTGCTCAAGGCCCTCAAAGAGGCAGGGTGTGTGTAGCCCCACCATTTCTTGTACACCCTCAAGGGTTCATGGCGGGTGAGTTAGGAAGCTGGCAACCCCGAGTGATTCCTGAGCTAAATGCAGGGAATGGAGAGGTATGTCAGAAATTTAAAGTGGACAGTGATACTCGTTGGGTTCTAAAGAGTAAGTATACAAATTTTGATCCAGATTGGTGAAACGATGTAGATTTGTGGCAAAGGGTCTAAATACAGGGAATGGAGTGCTCTGTCCGAAAGTTCAAGCAGACAGTGTTACTCGTCGGGTTCCAAAGGGTAAGTAACTTACATAAAGATTGGTTGAGAAGGGTGAAACTATGTAGATTTTTGCCAAAGAGCCTAAATGCGGTAAATGGAATGGTCTATCCGAAATTTCATGTAGAAAGTGTTACATGTCGGGTTCCAAAGGGTGAGTATGTAAAATTTGGCTCAGATCGGTGAAACAGGGTAGATTTTACCAAAGGGCCTAAATGCAGGAAATGGAGTTGTCCGTCCAAAGTTTTAAGTGGACAGTGTTACTCGTCGGGTTCCAAAGGGTAAGTATACAAATTTAGGTTCAGATCGGTGAAACGATGTAGATATGTGAAAAAGGGCCTAAATGCAGGGAATGGAGTGGTCTGTCCGAAATTCCAAGTGGACAGAGTTACTCAACGGGTTCCAAAGGGTAAGTATACACGTTTTGTTTTCGATCGGTGAACGATGTAGATTTGTGCCAAAGGGCCTAAATGCGGGGAATGGAGTGGTCTGTCCGAAATTTCGAGTGGACAGTGTTACTCGTCGAGTTGCAAAGGGTAATTATTTGAGATCGGTGAAACGGTGTAGTTTTGTGCCAAAGGGCCAAAACGCAGAGAATAGTGTGGTCTGTCCGAAATTTAAAGTGTACAGTGTTATTTGTCGGGTTCCAAAAGGTAAGTATGTAAAATTTGGGTCAGATCAGTGAAACGATGTAGATTTGTGCTAAACGGCCTAAATACACGGGTTGGAGTGGCCTCTCCGCAATTTCAAGCAGACTGTGTTAGTCGCAGTGTTCCAAAGGGTAAAAATACAAATTTTGGTTGAGATCGGTGAAACAGTGTAGATTTTGGGCCAAAGGGCCTAAATGCAGGGAATGGAGTGGTCTGTCCGCAATTTCAAGCAGACAGTGTGACACGCAGGGTTCCAAAGGGTAATTATACAGATTTTGGTTCTGATCGGTGAAACGGTGTAGATTTGAGCCAAAGGGCCTAAATGCAGGGAATGGAGTGGTTTGTCCGCAATTTCAAGCAGACAGTATTACTCACATGGTACCAAAGGATAAGTATCCGAATGTTGGTTCTGATCGGTGAAACGGTGTAGATTTGTGCCAAAGGACCTAAATGCAGGAAATGGGGTGGTCTGTCCGAAATTTTAATTGGACAGTGTTACTCGCAGGGTTCCAAAGGGTAAGTATACAGATTTTGGATCAGATCGATGAAACGGTGTAGATTTGTGCCAAAGGGCCTAAATGCAGGGAATGGAGTGGTCTGTCCGCAATTTCAAGCAGACAGTGTTTCTCGCAGGGTACCAAAGGGTAAGAATACGAATTTTGGTTCTGATTGGTGAAATGGTGTAGATTTGGACCAAAGGGCCTGAATGCAGGAAATGGGGTGGTCTGTCCGAAATTTTAGGTGGACAGTGTTACTCGCAGGGTTCCAAAGGGTAAGTATACAAATTTTGGTTCAGATCGATGAAACGGTGTAGATTTGTGCCAATGGGCCTAAATGCAGGGGATGGAGTAGCCTCTCCGCAATTTAAAACACACAGTGTTAGTCGCAGTGTTCCAAAGGATAAATATACAGTGAATCGGTGTAGATTTGGGTCAAAGGGCCTAAATGCAGGGAATGGAGTGGTCTCTCCGCAATTTCAAGCAGACAGTGTTACTCCCAGGTTCCAAAGGGGAAGTATACACATTTTGGTTCTGATCGGTGAAACTGTGTGGATTTGTTCCAAAGGGCCTAAATGCAGGGAATGGAGTGGTCTGTCCGCAATTTCAAGCAGACAGTGTTTCTCGCAGAGTACCAAAGGGTAAGAATACGAATTTCGGTTCTGGTCGGTGAAACGGTGTAGATTTGTGCCAAAGGGCCTAAATGCAGGGGATGGAGTAGCCTCTCCGCAATTTAAAGCAGACAGTGTTAGTCGCAGTGTTCCAAAGGGTAAATATACAAATTTTTGTTGAGATCGGTGAAACGGTTTGGATTTGGAACAAAGGGCCTAAATGCAGGGAATGGTGTGGTCTGTCCGCAATTTCAAGCAGACAGTGTTACTCGCAGTGTTCCAAAGTGTAAGTATACAAATTTTGGTTCAAATCGCTGAAACGGTCGAGATTTGGACCATAGGGCCTAAATGCAGGGAATGGGGTGGTCTGTCCGAAATTTTAAGTAGACAGTGTTACTCGCAGTGTTCCAAAGGCTAGGTGTACAAATTTTGGTGCAGATCAGTGAAACGGTGTAGATTTGTACAAAAGGGCCCAAATGCAGGGAATGGGGTGGTCAGTCCGAAATTTAAAGTTGACAGGGTTACCCGCAGGGTTCCAAAGGGTAAGTATACAAATTTTGGTTCAGATCGGTGAAACGGTGTAGATTTGTATACATAACAGACAAACAAACAGACAGACAGACAGACAGACAGACAAACTTTGTGCTTTATATATATACTAGCAGTAGTACCCGGCTTCGCCCGGTGGACTGATGATAATGTCTCAAAGTATCCTTAGAAATATAATGGATTTAAAATCTAGGTCATTTTCCCCCAAAGACAATGAGGGCATAATATCTAGGTCATCTGCCCTTTTGATCAGGATGATAATGAAAACTACTGTTGAATAGACACGTCAAATTTACAAACTACCGTAATGGAAATACATATTTCAAAATTCACAGCGAGGAAGACTTATTGTGTGTGGTAATCAATGGTGTAATGGGCGTAACATCTAGGTCATTTGCCCTTATGATGAGGATGATGGGAAACTACTACCTATATTGAATTGGCACTTCTACTAATAATGTACACAATGTACTGTAATAAAAATAAATATTTTAAAAATCACAGTCGAGAAAAACTTGATTAGTGGTATGATGCGCGTAATATCTAGGTCATTTGCACTTAAGATGACAATAATAAGGTAATGAAAAAATTACTACTAAACGAACATGGTGTAATTTTAAAACTGATATATTTAATTCAGATGTCTAGCTTCGATGTCTTCCAAAGTCTCAACCTTATTTTCTGGCTTAGGCCTGTACTCGAAGCGTCTAGTGAAAGAGCTTATGGAATTCTGCTCGGCAAAGAATATGGGTCCAAGGTGCACGAACCTGAGATGATCGCAGATGATGACGAAATATGATGACACACATTCGGGGTTCCCCGCCGTATTTGGATTGGCCGGGGAATCACTCACTCTTTCGCAACACCACAGTGGCTTGAGCAACGGCCCTGTGCTGGCATCAGCATAGACAGCAGAATACACGGTGGGCTCTGGAAAGTCCTCTCATGTCACCTCGCGATGAATCAGTTAGCTATTCTCACAACTTCCCCCCCCCCCGGGTCTCACGTCTTGTGGGACGTGAGTTGGCGACCACGGGATCCCAGCTGAGTCTGGCATCGCTTCTACTTCCTGATGCTGGGCTCCTTTCACTTCTCTTTCCAGTCGGCCTTCCTTCGTCAACTCCTGTTCTCTTCCGACTCCGACTGTATTAGGGTATCCGAGGGCTAGGGAGTCTTTCAATTTCCCGCCTTAATTGGCCGTTGTCTCATCTTTCCTGATGCCCTCATTCTTCGAGGGGTCTGCCTTCTTTTCCTTTTCATAGTATCTCCTGTCTTCTGCTCAAGTCCCTCAAAGAGGCAGGGTGTGTGTAGCCCCACCACTTCTGGTACACCCTCAAGGGCCCATGGCTGGTGAATTTGGAAGCTGGCAACCCCGAGGGATTCCTGAGCTAAATGCAGGGAAATGGAGTGGTATGTCAAAAATTTCAAGTGGACAGTGTTACTCATCGGGTTCCAAATTTGGTTCAGATCGGTGAAACCGTGTAGATTTGTGCCAAAGGCCCTAAATGCAGGGAATAGATTGGTATGTCCAAAATTTCATGTTGACAGAGCTACTCGTCGGGTTCCAAATGGTAATTTTAAACAATTTGGTTCAGATCAGTGAAACGGTGTAGATTTGTCCCAAAGAGCCTAAATGCAGGGAAATGGGTGGTCTGTCCGAAATTTAAAGTGGACAGTGATACTCGTTGGGTTCCCAAGAGTGAGTATACAAATTTTGGTCCAGATTGGTGAAACGAAGTAGATTTGTGGCAAAGGGTCTAAATACAGGGAATGGAGTGCTCTGTCCGAAAGTTCAAGCAGACAGTGTTACTCGTCGGGTTGCAAAGGGTAAGTAACGTACATAAAGATTGGTTTAGATGGTTGAATGTATGTTGATTTTTGTCAAAGAACCTAAATGCAGTAAATGGAATGGTCTATCCGAAATTTCATTTACATAGTGTTACACGTCGGGTTCCAAAGTGTAAGTAGGTAAAATTTGGTTCAGATCGGTGAAACAGGGTAGATTTTGCCAAAGGGCCTAAATGCAGGGAATGGAGTGGTCTGTCCAAAGTTTCAAGTGGACAGTGTTACACGTCGGGTTGCAAAGGGTAAGTATACAAATTTAGGTTGAGATCGGTGAAACGATGTAGATATGTGCCAAAGGGCCTAAATGCAGGGAATGGAGTGGTCTGTCCGAAATTTCAAGTGGACAGTGTTACTCATCGGGTTCCAAAGGGTAAGTATACACGTTTTGTTTTCGATCGGTGAACGATGTAGATTTGTGCCAAAGGGCCTAAATGCGGGGAATGGAGTGGTCTGTCCGAAATTTCGAGTGGACAGTGTTACTCGTCGAGTTCCAAAGGGTAATTATTTGAGATCGGTGAAACGGTGTAGTTTTGTGCCAAAGGGCCAAAAAGCAGGGAATAGTGTGGTCTGTCCGAAATTTAAAGTGAACAGTGTTACTTGTTGGGTTCCAAAGGGTAAGTTTATAAAATTTGAGTCAGATCGGCGAAACGGTGCAGATTTGTGCCAAACGGCCTAAATGCAGGGGTGGGAGTGGCTCTCCGCAATTTCAAGCCAACAGTGTTAGTCGCAGTGTTCCAAAGGGTAACTTAAATATACAAATTTTGGTTGAGATCTGTGAAACGTTGTAGATTTGGGCCAAAGGGCCTAAATGCAGGGAATGGAGTGGTCTGTCGGCAATTTCAAGCAGGCAGTATTTCTCTTATTTCCGAATGTTAGTTCTAATCGGTGAAACGGTGTAGATTTGGACCAAAGGGCCTAAATGCAGGGAATGGGGTGGTCTGTCCGAAATTTTAAGTGGGCAGTGTTACTCGCAGGGTTCTAAAGGGTAAGTATACAAATTTTGGTTGAGATCGGTGAAACGGTGTAGATTTGGGCCAAAGGGCCTAAATGCGGCGAATGGAGTGATCTGTCCGCAATTTCAAGTAGACAGTGCTACTCGCAGGGTACCAAAGGGTAAGAATACGAATTATGATTCTGATCGGTGAAACGGTGTAGATTTGGACCAAAGGGCCAAAATGCAGGGAATGGGGTGGTCTGTCCGAAATTGTAAGTGGACAGTGTTACTCGCAGGGTTCCAAAGGGTAAGTGTACAAAATTTGGTTCAGATCAGTGAAACGGTGTAGATTTGTGAAAAAGGCCCTAATGCAGGGCATAGGGTTGTCTGTCCAGAATTTCAAGCGGACAGGGTTACCCGCTGGGTTGCAAAGGGTAAGTATACAAATTTTGGTTCAGATCGGTGAAACGGTGTAGATTTGTGCAAAAGGGCCTGAATGCAGGGAGAGGGGTGGTCTGTCCGAAATTTTAAATGGACAGTGTTACTCGCAGGATTCCAAAGGGTAGGCCTATGTATACAAATTTTGGTTCAGATCGGTGAAACGGTGTAGATTTGTGCCTAAGGGCATAAATCCAGGGGATGGAGTAGCCTCTCCGCAATTTCAAGCAGACAGTTTTAGTCGCAGTGTTCCAAAGGGTAAATATGCAAATTTTGGTTGAGATCGGTGAAGCGGTGTAGATTTGGGCAAAAGGGCCTAAATGCAGGGAATGGATTGGTCTGTCCGCAATTTCAAGCAGACAGTGTTACTCACAGTGTTCCAAAGGGTAGGTATACACAGTTTGGTTCAGATCGGTGAAACGGTGTAGATTTGTGCCAAAGGGCCTAAATGCAGGGATTGGAGTGGTCTGTTCGCAATTTCAAGCAGATAGTGTTACTTGCAGGGTACCAAAGGGTAAGAATACGAATTTTGGTTCTGATCGGTGAAACAGTGTAGATTTGGATCAAAGGGCCTAAATGCAGGAAATGGGGTGGTCTGTCCAAAATGTTAAGTGGACAGTGTTACCCGCAGGCTTCCAAAGGGTAAGTATACAAATTTTGGTTCAGATCGGTGAAACGGTGTAGATTTTAGCAAACGGGTCTAAATGCAGGGAAATGGGTGGTCTGTCCGAAATTTAAAGTTGACAGGGTTACCCGCAGGGTTCCAAAGGGTAAGTATACAAATTTTGGTTCAGATCGGTGAAACGGTGTAGATTTGTATACATAACAGACAAACAGACAGACAGACAGACAAACTTTGTGCTTTATATATATATATATATTGCGCCCTTGTCCTACGGTCATAGGCTAAGTTCGCATAGATTTCTGTAATGCTAGAAACAGCGTTTAATTGAGCCTCGATTTGGAGGGGAAAAGGAAGTCTGATTTTGCGTCATTTTAATCATGCTAAGCTCCTGCCGCAGTGTTATTGGGACGAGTCATGCAACTGGCCACTTGACAAACCGAGGGAACGTCGCATGGAACTCGCAGACAAAGGCTATTCGAGAACATACTTCTATAACGCGCATTTGCCACGCAGGTGTACGCTCAAGGACTTTCGGAGAGGCTTGCATCAGATTACGTTCTGGAAGTTTCTGTAGTACGTCTTATTCTGGTTTCGCCACGCCCCTAAATAGCGAAATTAATTCACTTCTACGATACGGCAACACCCAGGATCGAACCATTGACAACAATAAGCCGGAAATAATCCTGAGATTTTTTACAGATGAACAGAATAATTAAATCATCAAAAAATTAATAAATTAGTGGTCCAGGACTGAGATCCTTCCGCGGATCCGTCTGGGGTGGAGAGTTTGTTGTGAGAGTGGGGATGGCGTCTATTTCGCCACAAATAGTCCGGAGGACGCAGTGTTGATATCCCCTAAAATTACGATCGATTATCGATCGTAATCCTATGATTCGACGGACCTCACTATCACGAATAATGTGTACCCAGTGTTTTGAAATAAATGTGTTGGAATACGGAGCTCTTGCGTGTGGAACGATCTTCAGGTGCTCTGTCGCCATGTTTTAGATATATTGCACCCCTGCGCAGTGCAGAGGAGAATTTTTCAGCAGACCGCATGAGGAAGAGATAGTCTTCCGCAGTTTGGTTGTCACGCAGTTAGCACGCGAGTGAATGGTAGTTGATGATTAGTTTCGCGAGCCCGCTCGAGACTGTTGAGGTGTTCGCAATGTGATGTTGTGCAGTTCGACACATTTTCGATAAACAGTTACAAGCACTCGCGATAAGTCAGTTTACAGTCAGTCGTCATGTAGTTTTCACGCTACAGACAATGACACTCAGTTGTATGTAAATGGTCAGTATGATTCAAGGCTGCAGGCTGCACAGCTCAGATAAACAGTAGTAATTTTAGTAGGCAGCATATGTGTACAGGGAGAGCTTGCAGTGTTACATGTTAACACAAGTTGTATAGCTGTGGGAGCAGTACTGTCAGTCGCAGAAGTTGGGAGGAGCGCAGTTGTTCGCCCGAGACTCGAACCCTCGCCGCTGGAACCAGGACAGTTCTGTGAATGAACAGGGGGAAGAGAGAACGCATCGAGGTCGTCAGCCCGGCGCGCAAGTGAAGAGTGGAATAACAGAAGTAGTGGCGTGTGATCTAACGAGTGCTGCGCAATCCTAGCCCGATTTTTATATGAAAGGTGTATTGTGATGCAACGTACACGTGTTGGATAAGGTACGGAAGTACAATAGACGTACCAATAGTGTTATATCTTTTTGTAAGAATAAGGTGAAATTTAGTGCTAATCATGATTATCAATCAATTAGTGGAGTAGTGCATTGAATGTGAATATGTGTAGTGCCGGTATGGTGTGAAAGGCACATGGCTAGGGGTTGCTGACATCTATTGCTGGAGAGGATGACGACCAACGCTGGAGGTATGATGAGTATTAATTTCCATTAATTATCTATGTCATAGTTTTATGGGCCGTGTTTATTATAGTTTGATATAGGAATAGATATTCGTCTTAGTATAATATTAGATTTTTAAGTTAAAGTATTATTTGTGGTTGGTTAAGTGTATCCGTGACAACGGAACGCTATTTTGTTTATTCAGGAGATGCTTAGCGATGATGTTTGTTCGCAAACCGCGCCAAATTGTACACTGATAGGAATGCATGTGTTCACCCCATTATGTTGTATGTATTTCAGCCCCAGGATGAAGGCGTCGGAAAGAGCAAAGGCACGTAGATTTAGAAAGAGAGAGAGATTTAAAGAATGTAAAATTTATGGACATACCAATGACGCGGGTTATTATTAATAATAATAATAAGCTTGACGTCAACTAGGGATAATAATATCAATCTCGAGAGTAATAATGATGTCAGGTATGGATAGAAGGGGAGGAAGTCTAAATGTTAATGTCTTTATTACGACGCATGTGGTAGTAATTATTCATACGGATGCACTCTGAACTGTGTCAGGGATGATTTGACGCGTCCTTTCTCTTAGATTAACGCAGGTAAGTGTGGTATTGAGTAGGAGAAATATTTAGGGTATCCTTCTGAGTGTATTGGGAGAGCAAGCTGAACATCGGCTTAATCGTGGTATGTTAATGAGAAGATAGTTTGAATGTATGCCATGTGATACCGGGAAGTTCCATGAGGCCCCGGTGGTTCAACGAGGAATAATTAAAATGGTATAATGGTATTTTAAAAGGTATAAGAAGTTGCAGGTGACACAGCCATATGTCACTCGATTGCCAACTGAAAAGGAAAGGAAGGTAAGTGAGGTAGATTGGGCATACTCTGTGGAACAGGTGAGATTAAACTATGTGTACAGGTTTTGTGTGATAAATAGAACCACGATGATGTTATTGCTCCAAGACCAGGTTCCACTCAGGTCGAACCAAGGACTATCTAGACGGTGAGGTCATTTCTCCTTGTGCTTCCATCAGGCTTGTGTATCTTACTATGAGTGCAGTTTGGGGAACCCACAGCATTTAGTGTCTGAATGCGGTAGCACTTGTCAAGGTCGTACACACCCCGCCCCTCTCCATAACGGGACTCTTTGCGTTTCAAAGGAGGCTAGTTTGACAGTCATGGTGACAGCTGATTCCTTAGTCAGAGAAACTTATATAATATTCAGATTCATTTCCAAAATTAACTCACGATTGAGATCCACATATGGTACTGCAGTGCACTAACCTTGTCATCCAAGTCTATTATAAAGGTATTAAACGTGATAATATTAATGTCAATAATAATAATAATAATAATGATAATAATAATAATGTGTTATCGAGTTGAGGGTAAACTTATGTAAAGGGTACTCTAATCCAATAACCTTTTGTGTCATAACATTGCCGCGAAGATTTTATTCAAATAGATTAATAACCAGGTGGATATTAATAATTATAATAATAATAATAATAATAATAATAATTCTTGGATCTCAAGACCGAATTTATTTTAGGGTAGTGATACCCAGTAACCTTTGGATAGTTGATTCCATCACGGCAGTGATAATTAAAGGTGATAATCATATTGATAGCAATAATAATAATAATAATAATAATAATAATGGTGACTTTTATTATAAGGGGATCCGTTTGGTGATTGGTTTCCCTCTTCGTGAAGTTGATTGCTCTCTCTCGGATATTAGCAAGCGTCTGTGAACGTGCAATGCTCTGAAAAAGGTAAGTGAGAGTCCTTGCTTCGAAGCCTACGAGTGTATATATTTTTCCTGTTAGCATTTCAACTTGTAAATACATATTTGTGTTATGTTGTTTATTGTAGAGTCGCAGGCATCGTTGACAAGATACACCCACCGTTGTTTAATTTTTGTCGCTCGGTGCGGTATGCGAGCATAGAATTTTTTTTGGTATCTGGAATATGCAAATTTGCTGCATACAGCTGGCATTCATTTTGGTTTCCTTATTTTCTTGTTTTACGCTAAGCTATTTTGTTTTTGCCATTGATACTCGCAAGCATCTCGAGTTGTATTTATGTGTATAGTTAGTACACGCCCATAAAACTTTGACAGACAGTATTGAATCCGGGACCCGGATCATTTTGTACGAGTCCTGAGTTCAATCCTTGGTTGATCATATTTCTAAGGTATTTTGTGTTTATTTTAAGTAACAGTGTAGCACATCTCAAACTCAAATCTCATTGGGGTTATATGAGCGTAAATTTGCCAGTTGGCATTTTTAAGTACGCATTGATGTATGCTTAAAGGCTCAAAGGTATAAATGTGCCAAATTTCATAATCATTTGAAGGGCAAACGTTGTAGTTATGAATAATGGATATATAAGTATGGTGATCTGGTGAAAGTGTTGTAATCCACCAAAAGGGATCACATGGGCAATGTTGTCAGATCATTTCACGAGATGATTATCTCATGAATATTATAATTATGGAAGCCCTAAGTTAATGGTGGATATGCCAATGGTTTGAGGTTTGTGTATTAATTCATTGGCATACAACGGCAAGATGCCACGGTATTTGGAATATTGAATTTAGAGGTGTGGAATGTATTACAGTGAATATTAATTATGGTCAAATCAGATTGATTTTCATCTTGGCATATGATCACTGGTTGGTCGTTATTTAATTGAGAGATTGGATTAATTGATTGGTAATCGATTTGATAAATGATGGGATTCAAAGTTCAATTAAAGTTTAATTGATTTGATTTGAATATTATTTGATTCACAGAGAGTTTGAATTGATGATTAATCTAATTAATATTGATTTATTTGGATTGTAATTAATTTAATTGATTGATTTAATTAAAATGTAATCTTTTTAATTAAGGGTGATTAATTGAAATGTAATTAATACAATTATAGTTGATTAATCGAAATGTAATTAATTTAATTGAGGTTGATTAACTTAATTGGAATTTAATTACTCTTTTTTTGGACTTTTGACATTTTTAAAAATTATTTTTACTTTTTTTGATCTTTTGGATTGTTTTAACGTTTTTAGCCTACTTTCGATTTTTGCAGAAAATGAAAGTAGACTTATGAGATCAACACAGGGCGAAAAAAGTGTGTCTGTCTGTGTGTGTGTGTATGTGTGTGTGTGTGTCTGTGTGTGTATGTATGTGTGTGTGAGTCTGTGTGTGTGTGTCTCTGTGTGTGTGTGAGTGTGTGTACTCTGAATGTCTGTCCCCCCTATCAATTCGAACACGGTGAATGCGAATTGAACGAAATTTGGTACAAAGGTAGCATTAGCAAAGGACACCTCAGTGTCATGTTTCATATCGCCACCATCTTTACTAAAACTGAATGGCGGCCACTCAAACGTTCAAAACGTAAAATCAAATAACGACTAACCAAATCATTCGATCTCTACCAAATTTGGTAACAAGATACCTTCGTAGAGGATGCGTCTTGTGACCAAACTACAAGGTCGTCCGCCATACCATTTCAGGATGGCGGCCGTGCGAATTATGCAAACTTTATAATCCATATCATGGGACCCACCAGTTCCGATTATCGAGTCGAGAATCGTTTTAACTGTTCTAAAGGAAGAGGCACGTTCGAAATTAAAAGTTTATTTTGTAATACTATAGTGCAGACGTGATTTTAAAAAGCTGAGCTGATTTATTAATAAGACAAGATGGCAGCGGATATCTTGTGCCTGACTTATATTTCACTAATTTGAGTATTGCATGCAATATAGCGTACTGATACAAAATAAATAAACTTTGTATGAAATGCTTTATATATAAATAATATACTCCAGTGATGAAATCGTTTAGTATAAATCATTATTTCCTAACAAGTTCTATGTAAGTCATTTTATATAGAACAATATTCGTTGACACAATTAGCTCAGTGGTAGAGCGTTAGCCTGTCGCTCAAATGCCTATGGTTCAAACCCGATCAGAGCTAGGTTTTTTGCTTGAAATGTTATATGTTTATTGTTTTGTAATGACTCAGATGTTTTAAAATTAAGCGTTATATTGTGCATATTATGGTGTAAAATATATATTTAATTAAAACATAATTCGCCAGCAGATTTACTCGACACATCTAGCTGCCAAAAAGGTAACTGCACGCTGACCCACTTATTAACTTCCAGATTTTATTGAAAAGTTTCTTCTTCTGGCCGCTAGAATGCACTCACTCTGTTAGGATTATATTGTTTGATATTTCACCACTAGATGTCTCGACTAGTCTACGTGGGGCTCCATTGATTACTATACCATTGGCATTCTATGCGCATCGAATTTGAAGAATGACAAGATGATACTACGATACATTTTTACTATTTATTTTAAAGGGTTTGTAACAGCCTATTTTGCGTTACTTGAAAATGTTATTTGAAGTAAAGAACAAAACGATTTCACATAGTAACTGAATTCAAGGCGTTGGTGTTAGTTCAGGTTATTAATTACTTCTTTTATTTCAGGCAATTAGCAATCGAAAATATCCACATAGTTTGTATACACACGTCTCTATAGGGTCATGGAAAGATTTGTTAATTCAATTAGGGTTGTGAAAGCCATGCACAACCAGACGTGTAAAGACATGCCTCAACTCAAAGTTGGATGTTGCCCACGGCAGGTCGTATATGTAATAATAATAATAATAATAATAATAATAATAATAATAATAATAATAATGTTATTGGTTTTACATCCCTTTTAACTACTGCTGCTTTTAGAGACACCGGGGTGCCGGAATTTTGGCCCGAAGTGGATCTTTAACGTGCCAGTAAATGTACTGACACGGCTCCCTCGCATTTGTGCACCCTCAAATGCCAGCTGACTGCGCCAGGATACGAACCTGCAACCTAGGGCCCAGCAAGCGAGAACGTTACCGCTGAGCCACGCAGCCAGTCCGGTCGATTATGTCTTCAGATCCATAACATTCTTGAAATACTTCTTATCTTTCTTTCTTTCTTTCTTTCTTTCTTTCTTCAATGATGGTAGCAGTTTTTATCTAGGTTGTGGCGTTTGGTAGAGGTAAATCGTTTCTAAGGTCTTCAACAAAGAATAGTTCTATTATACTCTTTGATAATAACAACGAGTTATAACTATACTCATACATTTAGGAGAAAGTAGGCTATATGTTCTTTACTGATTATCTTGTTTTCCGTTATTTTGGTTTTCTTTTGGATTTATTTCAAGATTTGTAATTCATTAAGTTGTTTTGGAGATTGGTTTAATTTTGGATAGTTTCTCATTCTAAATTTTGATTGTTTTGAGTTAATATTTTTGGTTTTAACTTTCTTTTCATTTTTTTTGTATTTTCTTTATGAGTGTTAATAAAGTTGTCTTTCCTTTGTTTTTTTTAATCCTGTGTGTGATGATTTATTAATCAGCCCTGTTGATCTTCCAAGTGATGTATCCCAGGACAGTTATTAGCTTCAAGTAGGACGCACCACCCCTGAGATTAGAATCCTGTCCTGAAGGTCCTATGTTCAAAAGGGTACATAGGGCGGTGGGTAGATCGCTTATCTATCCTAGTTTGCTTTCCTTTATTAGTGGAAGATCACAGCGGTCAACACACACAGAGGCACACGGGTGACGTAGCTTGGTATGTTTTATCGTGCATATGCCTAATCGTATGGCATGGTAGACGCACTGGAGCTTCAGGCACCCCTGAGGGACCAACTTCCCGAAGCAATCCCCGTGGGCATTTTGGCTGACCCATAACGCGGGACCCCCGCCAACAATGGTACCCATCGTGGTTGGCGGGGCACCCCTCGCGACCATTGGCGCCCAACGTGGTTAGCCAGATGCTCGAAGCTTTTATGGAGCTCAACCAATTAGCAGTTACTGTGTTGCCAGGATTATTACTATTCTTAAATTTAATTACACAGTAAGCTGGATAAAGCCCTTAATGTTTCGATGTTGAGTTTCCATACTGGACTCATAAAGCTGTATTTTGGTGAGGCCTAGGGAAGGCGTTGGTTTCTTATTAAATTAACGTTGTCCATGAGTCCATGAAATTTTATTTTTTGTATACGGGAAGTAGATCTTCAGTTTATTAACACTGTGCGGGTAATGACTTCAATTTTGGTAAAGAAGATGGGGTTTTACTTAAAACAAAATATGCACTGGAATATCCACATGGAGATTTGAGATGTGTTGCACGTTGGTGCAGGTGTAGTTGTTGTCCCAGCATGGATGAGTGCAACCCCGTTTGTTCGAATTGATTGTTATGGTATCGTTAGAGGACATGAAGGCTCTGATGGAGCAAATGGGTAAGGAACAAGTAGCGCAGCTTACAGGACAGTTAGCTCAACTAAAGTTCGAGAGTGAGGAACATCTGATACAACAATTAACACAGTTGAGAGTCGAGAGTGAAGAACACTTGACACAACAATTAACACAGTTGAAAGTCGAGAGTGAGGAACACTTGACACGACAATTAACACAGTTAAAGGTCGATAGTGAGGTCCAACTTGATCGCATCAGGTCCGAAATGAAACAGATAAGTCAAGCTTGCGAACAAAATAACGAGGAAATGCAAAGACACAGGGTTGCTATTGAAAGCCAAGTTGACAGTATCGCCCAGAGGATGTCAGTTTTAGAAATGGGTACTCAGGCGCAGATGTCTACCTTTAAGAAGGAGCTCATTACGGCACAAGTGGATGTTATCGAACTACAAGAAGGCCATTCGGAAACGTCAGCCAGACTTGAGGCAGTTGAGACCGACGTCTCCAGATTGAAGAAAGAAGTCAAGGAAACATGGCAGGCGATAAGAGAAGAAATAAAAGAATCCCAGGAAGGAAAAGGTGAGGCGTGGATTCAAGACAGAGAGGATCTCAAGAGAGACAGGGAGTTGGCGTATGATGATATTCGCAAAGAGATTAAAGAAGAAAACAAGGAACTATTGCGAGACCTAGGTGAAGATAAGAGAAGACGTCACAAGGTGGAAGTGGAATTGTTAGCTCGGCTAGAAAAACAGGAAAACAAGCAAGCCAAGAACGAAGTGAGGGCCATGATACAGGATAAGGCTATAGCTGATTTGCAGATGGGAATAAATAAGCCAATAATGGAAACCCATGGGAAGGATAAAACTGGATTCCAAGATCGGCTCGGTCCAGGAGATGAGGAGAGACCATACAGTCCCGATTTTCATGACATCAGAGGACGGACTTCGACGCCAACGGAGCATACAGTGGCCACTCAAGTAGTACAGGTCATCCGCATGAATGATGATCGACCGAACAAGTTTTCAGGCACGACGAATGTTACTCCAAAGAGTTTTCTCCGTGAAGTAATGGAGTACATCAAAGAGACTAAGATCCCCGAAGATCGTCAGCTGAGGACGGTAGAGAAGCTCTTAACCGGCAATGCCTTACAGTGGTTTAGGAGTTTCCGATATACGTTCAACACTATGGAAGAATTTCGGGAAGTATTTTTGAAGAAATATTGGAGTTTGTCGGCACAACAAAATTTGAGGGCAGAGCTGTACGCCCGCCGGTATAGCACTACTTCCCCAACCAAATACTCGGAGTACTTCATTACACAGTTACACAGGATGAAGGAACTGGATATGCCACCGTCGGAAGAAGAAATGGTGACGGCGATCGAGAAACAGTTACCACTGGCAGTCCAGCAGATAATGGCAACAGCTGATGTGCGAACCGCGGTACGGGCGGAAGAAATACTTCGCCATTTGGATGAAACAACCGTACATAGTCCACAACGGGTACACCGGACGGTCGAAAACGTCAACTCAGCTGAAATTACAGAGCCACCCCATAAACGACGCAAGGGAAGGAACGCTAACGCCACAGATGAGCAAATGGATTGGGGACAGCATGGACGCCAAGATTCCGGAGTCAGAACCCAACAACCTGAGAATCCTCAGAACGCTGGATGGAGACCCGATTGGAGGTATAATCGCGACTGGAGGATGAATGGAGGATCACCCAGACCTTACCCTTGGAGAGGACGAAGATTCTGGAGAGGTAGCTCTTCATGGTCTCGGGGAAGGCCATGGCATTCTGGAAGGCCACGTCCGTCACTTCAGGAGGAAATGGAACGATGGCACAAAGGGACGCGAAAATACCTGGATGAACTCCAAGCTCAAGGTTCACCAAGAGGGGGAGACGAGAACAAGTGGACTAAAGGCATGGAAGCTCGCAAAAATCCAGATGTCATGGAGACTGGAGCAGAAAGCCTGGAATATCAGGATAGCCATAGAGCGAGAGGACAAAATACTCGGGAAGCATCCCAAGATAAAAAAAACTCCAATTTTAGATCGACAGGACAAGGCGGATGATTTGAATGGGCCACGTGAAGATTTGGTAGTCGCTCAAATATGTGATTGGGTCTTAAGAGAAGAGGAATTAACCGAAGACTTAAAGGGGCCAGAGATATAGGTCATTAAAGAATTACCGGTCATACGTGCCCGAGTAGGAGGTTTAATGGTTAAGTGCATGGTGGACACAGGGGCCAGTGTTAGCCTAGTCTCACAGGCATTGGTGAATGAATTAGGAAGGCATCTCAAACTTCCAATCCTGCCCCTTTCCAATGTCAAAATTAAGGGAATCATTCCGGACAAATCCACCACATGCAAGAGTCAAACTCTTCTCGAGATTGTTGTGCAAGGATACAGTATGCCACACCCATTCATTGTAATGAGTAGAATAAATTATAATATCATTCTGGGTGCAGATTTTATAAGAGAATATGGAGCTGTTATCGATTTGGCAAATAAGGTTGACCAATTCAAAATTGCGGATGGAAATCACCCAATGAAGATTCCGCTGAATCCAGACATTCCAAGAGATTCCGAGGAAGTGTGGATGGTACAGAGTTGTTGTGAGTTAAATCAGCGACTCAATGATATTGACGACGATCTAATAAAGCCGGAGGTATGGACCACGACTCAGGAAGATGAGGTCGGAGATTCTGAGGCAGAATTTGCAAGGACGTTGCATGAGGCCAAAATTAACGATGATGATCGGATCAAGTTGGGGAAAATACTAAGAAAACATCAACAAGTTTTTGACTCTAAGCCAGGAAAAATTAAAGGATTTAAGTACGCGATGCAGATCAATGACTGGTCACCTGTCAAGAAGAAGGCATACCCTGTGGCCGAAAAATACATCAGTGAAGTTGCCACGACTTTAAGGAAAATGGAAGAAGGGGGCATAATAGCTAAAATGGCCACTCCTTTCGTAAACCCATTGGTAGTAGTTTTGAAACCCAACGGGACAGTGCGAGTCTGTTTAGACGCACGTGAAATAAATGAGAGACTGATCCCGGAGTATGACCAGGCTCCACCAATTAAGGAGATCATCCGAAAATTCAGAAAAATGGTTTATTTTAGTTCAATTGATTTGACGAGCAGTTATCACCACCTGGAACTGGATGAGAAATCACAGCTGCTCACTGGATTCTTGTTTGACCAGCAAACTTACGTGTTCCAGAGGTTACCTTTTGGCATCAAGACAGCTGGATCCGCGTTGATCAGAGCACTGGATCGCAACCTGACGCCGGAAGTCAAGAGTATAACTACCCGGTACGTGGATGATATCTTGCTAGCTTCCGAAAATGTGGATGAACACCTGGCGAACTTGGAAAAACTACTGGCGAATCTCGAACATGCCAATTTCAAAATTAACATCGAAAAGTCTCACTTTTGCCAGAGGGAAGTGTTGTATTTAGGCCATATCATTGATGGTGAAGGGATCAGACCAAACCCAGCGAAGTTGGAAGCGATTCGGAATTTCCCGAAACCAACTAGAATAAAACGTGTTCGGCAATTTTTGGGCATATGTAATTTCTTCGCTGATCATTGTCCAGGATATACAGAAACTATGGTTCCACTCCAGGACATGCTACGAAAGAATAATCGATGGACACGGAGTGAGGAATGTGATCGTGCTTTTAAGAAGGCCAAGGAATTGTCAGCGGGAAGCATCAAATTGAGTTACCCTGACTTTCGCGCCAGTTTATCATACAAACCGACGCATCCCAAGTTGGAGTTGGTGCCATGCTATACCAGGAAGACCCAGAGAATACACAGAATAAATCCTACTTAGCCTTCGCAAGTCGCAAACTGAGGAAGCATGAGCTGAACTATACCATCACGGAGCGAGAGCTATTATCCATTATATTCGCTCTAGAGAAGTGGAGGAAAATTGTGTATGGTTTCAAAATTCTTATTAGGACCGACCATAAAAGCCTTGTGTTTCTCTTGAAGACGCCGATGGCAGGAGAAAGAGTCAATAGATGGTCGCTTTATGTTCAACAATTCGACATCACGATTGAACATCATCCAGGAAAATTCAACCTAATACCGGATATCTTGAGTCGGAATCCAGATCAAGAAGATCAGGTTGAATCAGTAAACCAGATTGAGTTAACCAGGCAGGATCAAGACTTTTTGGAGAGACTGAAAGGAATCAAAATTGAGCAAGAAAAGGACCCTTGGATGAACATGATCATAAGTTATTTCCAAAGAAAGTTACAACCGGGAACTCCCGCATTCATCGAAGCGGAGAAAATCTCTGTCAGTTATATCTGGTATAACGAATTATTACACAAGTTCGTGGACGCAGATCACACCAAATCAAGGATTGTGGTGCCACCATCGCTACAGAAGGGATTAGTCTGGCACGCGCACCGTATTTCTGGTCACGGTGGAATTGATAAGACGAGCGCGTTGATCCAAGAGACTTTTGTGTGGCCGAAGTTACGAGAAACCATTCAAAGAACTTTGAGGACGTGTGATCAATGTCAAAGGGTAAAACCAAATTCATTCTTAATGAAACAGTATCCCAAGCCCCTATTGCCACAAATGCCTTGTGAGCTTATTGCCATGGACGGATACGGTCCTTTGCCCAAAGGCAGAAGAGGATGCAAATATATTTTGGTCAGTGTGGACGTATTTTCCAAATACGTGGTCTTATGCCCAGTTCAAAAAATGAATACTCGTCAAGTTTTAAATCGAATCAAGGCAAGGGTAATTCCCACATTTGGGAAAATAGAGTTCTGCCTTACGGATCATGAAAGCTATTTTACCAGCGCTGAGTTTAGGCGGGAAATGGCGAGGCTGGATATTCGACATGTCCTGAGTTCAGTACGGCATCCGGAAGGAAATCCTTCGGAAAGGATTATGAGAGAGATTGCAAAGTTTTGCCGACTATACTGCCCGCGACGACATTGGAAATGGGTGGACGTCTTACCGATAGTTGAATCATGCATTATTATTATTATTATTAGCGTATGGTACAACACAAAACAAACAACATAAACAATATACATACATACAATAAGTAACACATTACAACTATTACAATCATGCAAGGGAAAGGGTGTTCAAAGATTAATGTCTAAATTTTCTAGCCATCTTATGGCTTCAGTAGAGGCTATTACAAAGTCCTGTGTTGATCCAGTGAATGTCCTACTAATACACTCAGTGACAATATGGTTCATAGTCCGTCTAACTGCACCACAATCACAGGTTGGGGAAGATTGCATGCCCCATTTAAACATAATTGATCCGCATCTCCCGTGGTTAGTGCGGACTCTGTTGAGAGTTACCCATGTCTTGCGGGGCAAATCAAATCCGGCTGGCATATTTTGAATGTTGAACAATGCCTGCCATTGCATTGGAGCTATGCTGTTCCACTCTTTTTGCCAATCAGCTTTTGGATCATAAACCTGCCTAACCAGTTCCTGTGCTGTTTGAATAGGTGGAGATTTTGACTTGAGACGGCTATATCTGGTGCTAGCGTCTTCATGAATGGGGAGTTCAGGATTGGCCAATATCTTGTTGTATTCCCTGACCAAGTTGTTCAGTCTTCTAATTCTAGGCGGTTCTATGTGACTAAGCACAGGCAACCAGAAAAGAGGGGTAGATTTTATTGTGCCACTAATAATACGCATTGTCTCATTCAGGACTGTGTCCACCTTTTTAACATGAGAGCTGTTGACCCAAACTGAGGAACAGTACTCAGCTGTTGAAAGTACCAGTGCCATCGCCGAAGTACGCAATGTAGTTGCAAACGCTCCCCATGTGGAGCCAGCAAGTTTGTGGATGATATTGTTACGTGTCCTTAATTTGGCTGCTAGGTTGGTGAGATGCTTCCTGTACGATAACGTTCGGTCAAGAGTAACTCCAAGATATTTGGGGTTGGCATTATGATGGAGAGGGCCTCCATTAAGAGACACTTTCAGGGTAGAGTTCGCTTGCCGATTGTTTAAATGGAAGAAGCAGGTTTCCGTTTTACTAGAGCTGGGCTTCAAGCACCACATTTCGAAGTATTTGCATAGGACATCCAGGTCTGCATTTAAAGTTCTCTCTATCACATTAGCATCAGCATGTTGAGTAACTATTGCTAGATCATCAGCATAAGCAAACTGACGAGAGCTGGTAGTAGGTATGTCCGCAATATATAGATTAAACAATAATGGAGAAAGAACAGATCCTTGTGGAAGACCATTATTGAGTACCCTTGTTTTGCTGTGGTTTTTATGCATAACTACCTGGATTATTCTATTTGAAAGCATATTGATAATCAAACGTGACATTTGACTGCACTTTGTCAGTTTAAAGAACTTGTACACAATACCTTCTCTCCACACTGTGTCGTAGGCAGCTGTTAGATCAATAAACACTGCCCCACTCTTCAATCGCTTTTCAAAACCTGTCTCAATATGTGTTGTCAAGGCAAGCACCTGATCTTCACAATTACGCTGAGGTCTGAAATCAGCCTGCTCGATAGGAATGCTTTTACAAATTAGGGGGCTTATTCTATTGTAAATAAGTCGTTCCAGGAGCTTAAAACAAACGCTCATTAAGGCGATTGGTCTGTAGCTTTCAACAGAATTCGGAGGTTTGCCAGGTTTTACGATAGCTAGAATCTTAGTTCGTTTGAACTCGGAAGGAAGTTTACTTGTTTGAAGGATATTTGAAAAGAACTGCACTAACCAATTCCTTACATTCTTTCCAAAGTGCTTCAGAAATTCTGGGTGTATGCCGTCAAAACCCGGGGCTTTTCCATTTTTCAATACTTTTAGGGCAAGCAGAAGCTCTTGTTCAGTAAAAGGATCAGAAATGTTGGAGGAGGTAGTATAAAGCTTTCTCAACTGAGACAGTTCATCTTTTATAATCCTTTTATGACACTTTTCAGGCTTGACTTTAGACAAGCTGGCAATGCGACTGGCAACATGATTGGGTGAAATCTCTGGCTTCAGCTGGGGACTATGTGGTATTCTTCCTAGCTTACTTAGGAGGCTCCAAGCTTTTCTACTCGAGTGTCTGAAGTCTAATGTTTCCACAGTTTCCGTCCATCGGTTTCGTCTAGCTTCATCTAGGTTATGAAGGAGATCATCAGCTACATCCTCTTCGCTATTTCTCTGGTAATCTTCGTATAGTGCTTCACAAGCCTCATCCCAACCTGGGATAAATTCCTTTCTCATTCCGCCAGGAATATGCCTTTTAGCACATGCCAGAACTGCTTTCATAAACCTAGAGTAGTTATCTACCTCTGGAGGAATCCATCTAATGGTTCTGTCGAGATCAGCTGAGAAACTCTCCCAATTAGCTTTACTGAAGTTCCATCGAGGAAGTGGGGACGATCTTATAATGGGAATCTGCATTCCAATTTCCAGGAAGACAGGCCGATGTTGACTATGTGGGAAGTTCATAAGAACTTTACGAAACACAGGTACATTGGAACCCTGATGATCATTTGATACAAAGCACAAGTCAGGATTAGTTTCTGATCCCCATCTTCCTGACTTAAATGTACATCTGTCTTTTGGATTGAAGATCAGTTGCATGTTACAAAGCTCTGCCCACTCTATAAGTTTCTCTCCACACTGATCGTTGTTCCTATAGCCCCACTGAGTATGATGACTTTTGAAATCACCCACATAGATGGACGGAAGAGAGATTGCTGGAAAAACACTGTCAGGCCATTTAGTTCCTGGAGGTTTATAGATGTTTATGATAGTCACCTCATTAACTTTTGTTGTTATGTTGAAAATGTCTGCATCAGAATTAGCCGAGATTAACTGAGAGCAGGCGATGGAATTTTGAACAAAGGTAGCAGTTCCATAAGATTGATGATAAGTAGCTCCCACTAACTTGTATCCAGGGATATTTCCTCTTGAACGAAGCTGAGATTGATCAGAGGCATGCGTTTCTTGAATACAGATTACATCAACATTATTTCCCAATGCCAACTTGGAAAGATAGTCACTTTTAGATCTACTGATTCCTTCGATGTTGATTTGAAGGACTCTTAGAACAATACCCAAGGGCTTTTCAGATAGGCTCTGAAAAGAGCTAGTATCTTTAGTTTTGTGTATCATTAGCCAGGAGATCACTAGTGATAGTACACATGAGTACTGGTCGTATTCTTTCGGTTGTGCATTTCAACCAACTTCCTGATCGACCATGGACTAATGTTATACCATGTCCGGTAGATGCTCGACTGAGTCATGAGTCGACGATGAGAGATACGGCGCTTTATTTGAAGAAGCAGTCCGAGCGCCGCTTAAGAAGGATAAAAAATAAGAGGTTCCACCGACCACTTGAGTTAGGAGAACTGGTACTGGTGAGGAAACCAGCGATATCCGATCCTCAGGCACGAATATACGCAAAGTTTTGTGAACTATTCCATGGACCTCACAAAATCACCAAGGTGATCGGGAATAATGCGTATCTTGTTAAACACTTGGAAACGGGAATAGAAGCCATCTATAACGCCCAAAACCTAAAGGTATACCATCCGCCGGAAGAAGATGACGCTGATCAGCGAGTCAACGTCGTCGAGGGAGAACATGAGGAATCCGAAGATGAAGGATGTCCTTAGGAAACGGCAAGCTGAAAGGAAGAATGATGGAAGTTTGGGTTCAAAGGAAGACGACAGATCGTCATTGCCAAAAAACAATGGCGTGTTCCCAGACAGAATAACCTAAATAGTTGCATGGGCAGGCACGCGCACGTGACGTTTAAACGCTGCAATATGGAACGGATGTCAAAACAGTGGTGAAGTTGTGAGTGTTGGAAAAACTATCAAATCCTGTAGATAGTTTTTCAAAGACCAAGAGGGGGGGAGATGCGCCCTTATCCTACGGTCATAGGCTAAGTTCGCATAGATTTCTGGAATGCTAGAAACAGCGTTTAATTGAGCCTCGATTTGCAGGGGAAAAGGAAGTCTGATTTTGCGTCATTTTAATCATGCTAAGCTCCTGCCGCAGTGTTATTGGGACGAGTCATGCAACTGGCCACTTGACAAACCGAGGGAACGTCGCATGGAACTCGCAGACAAAGGCTATTCGAGAACATACTTCTATAACGCGCATTTGCCACGCAGGTGTACGCTCAAGGACTTTCGGAGAGGCTTGCATCAGATTACGTTCTGGAAGTTTCTGTAGTACGTCTTATTCTGGTTTCGCCACGCCCCTAAATAGCGAAATTAATTCATTTCTACGATACGGCAACACCCAGGATCGAACCATTGACAACAATAAGCCGGAAATAATCCTGAGATTTTTTACAGATGAACAGAATAATTAAATCATCAAAAAATTAATAAATCAGTGGTCCAGGACTGAGATCCTTCCGCGGATCCGTCTGGGGTGGAGAGTTTGTTGTGAGAGTGGGGATGGCGTCTATTTCGCCACAAATAGTCCGGAGGACGCAGTGTTGATATCCTCTAAAATTACGATCGATTATCGATCGTAATCCTATGATTCGACGGACCTTACTATCACGAATAATGTGTACCCAGTGTTTTGAAATAAATGTGTTGGAATACGGAGCTCTTGCGTGTGGAACGATCTTCAGGTGCTCTGTCGCCATGTTTTAGATATATTGCAGCCCTGCGCAGTGCAGAGGAGAGTTTTTCAGCAGACCGCATGAGGAGGAGATAGTCTTCCGCAGTTTGGTTGTCACGCAGTTAGCACGCGAGTGAATGGTAGTTGATGCTTAGTTTCGCGAGCCCGCTTGAGACTGTTGAGGTGTTCGCAATGTGATGTTGTGCAGTTCGACACATTTTCGATAAACAGTTACAAGCACTCGCGATAAGTCAGTTTACAGTCAGTCGTCATGCAGTTTTCACGCTACAGACAATGACACTCAGTTGTATGTAAATGGTCAGTATGATTCAAGGCTGCAGGCTGCACAGCTCAGATAAACAGTAGTAATTTTAGTAGGCAGCATATGTGTACAGGGAGAGCTTGCAGTGTTACATGTTAACACAAGTTGTATAGCTGTGGGAGCAGTACTGTCAGTCGCAGAAGTTGGGAGGAGCGCAGTTGTTCGCCCGAGACTCGAACCCTCGCCGCTGGAACCAGGACAGTTCTGTGAATGAACAGGGGGAAGAGAGAACGCATCGAGGTCGTCAGCCCGGCGCGCAAGTGAAGAGTGGAATAACAGAAGTAGTGGTGTGTGATCTAACGAGTGCTGCGCAATCCTAGCCCGATTTTTATATGAAAGGTGTATTGTGATGCAACGTACACGTGTTGGATAAGGTACAGAAGTACAATAGACGTACCAATAGTGTTATATCTTTTTGTAAGAATAAGGTGAAATTTAGTGCTAATCATGATTATCAATCAATTAGAGGAGTAGTGCATTGAATGTGAATATGTGTAGTGCCGGTATGGTGTGAAAGGCACATGGCTAGGGGTTGCTGACATCTATTGCTGGAGAGGATGACGACCAACGCTGGAGGTATGATGAGTATTAATCTCCATTAATTATCTATGTCATAGTTTTATGGGCCGTGTTTATTATAGTTTGATATAGGAATAGATATTCGTCTTAGTATAATATTAGATTTTTAAGTTTAAGTATCATTTGTGGTTGGTTAAGTGTATCCGTGACAACGGAACGCTATTTTGTTTAATTCAGGAGATGCTTAGCGATGATGTTTGTTCGCAAACCGCGCCAAATTGTACACTGATAGGAATGCATGTGTTCACCCCATTATGTTGTATGCATTTCAGCCCCAGGATGAAGGCGCCGGAAAGAGCAAAGGCACGTAGATTTAGAAAGAGAGAGAGATTTAAAGAATGTAAAATTCATGGACACACTAATGACGCGGGTTATTAATAATAATAATAATAATAAGCATGACGTCAACTAGGGATAATAATATCAATCTCGAGAGTAATAATGATGTCAGGTATGGATAGAAGGGGAGGAATTCTAAATGTTAATGTCCTTATTACGACGCATTTGGTAGTAATTATTCATACGGATGCACTCTGAAAGAGCCTCCGTGGCTTAGGCGGCAGCACGCCGGCCTCTCACCGCTGAGTCCGTGGTTCAAATCTCGGTCACTCCATGTGAGATCTGTGCTGGACAGAACGGAGGCAGACAGGTTTTTCTCTGGGTACTCCGGTTTTCCCTGTCAAAAATTTCATTCCAGCAACACTCTCCACTATCATTTCATTTCATCTATCATTCATTTAATCATTGCCCCAGAGGAGTGCGTCAGGCCTTGGAAGCCGGCACAGTTCATATTCTCGCCGCTAGATAGGGGCTTCATTCATTCCATTCCTGACCCGGTCGGAGACTGGAAGCAGGCTGTGGATTTTCATTTTCATGCACTCTGAACTGTGTCAGGGATGATTTGACGCGTCCTTTCTCTTAGATTAACGCAGGTAAGTGTGGTATTGAGTAGGAGAAATATTTAGGGTATCCTTCTGAGTGTATTGGGAGAGCAAGCTGAACATCGGCTTAATCGTGGTATGTTAATGAGAAGATAGTTTGAATGTATGCCATGTGATACCGGGAAGTTCCATGAGACCCCGGTGGTTCAACGAGGAATAATTAAAATGGTATAATGGTATTTTAAAAGGTATAAGAAGTTGCAGGTGACACAGCCATATGTCACTCGATTGCCAACTGAAAAGGAAAGGAAGGTAAGTGGGGTAGATTGGGCATACTCTGTGGAACAGGTGAGATTAAACTATGTGTACAGGTTTTGTGTGATAAATAGAACCACGATGATGTTATTGCTCCAAGACCAGGTTCCACTCAGGTCGAACCAAAGACTATCTAGACGGTGAGGTCATTTCTCCTTGTGCTTCCATCAGGCTTGTGTATCTTACTAAGAGTGCAGTTTGGGGAGCCCACAGCATTTAGTGTCTGAATGCGGTAGCACTTGTCAAGGTCGTACACACCCCGCCCCTCTCCATAACGGGACTCTTTGCGTTTCAAAGGAGGCTAGTTTGACAGTCATGGTGACAGCTGATTCCTTAGTCAGAGAAACTTATATAATATTCAGATTCATTTCCAAAATTAACTCACGATTGAGATCCACATATGGTACTGCAGTGCACTAACCTTGTCATCCAAGTCTATTATAAAGGTATTAAACGTGATAATATTAATGTCAATAATAATAATAATAATGATAATAATAATAATGTGTTATCGAGTTGAGGGTAAACTTATGTAAAGGGTACTCTAATCCAATAACCTTTTGTGTCATAACATTGCCGCGAAGATTTTATTCAAATAGATTAATAACCAGGTGGATATTAATAATTATAATAATAATAATAATAATAATAATAATAATTCTTGGATCTCAAGACCGAATTTATTTTAGGGTAGTGATACCCAGTAACCTTTGGATAGTTGATTCCATCACGGCAGTGATAATTAAAGGTGATAATCATATTGATAGCAATAATAATAATAATAATAATGGTGACTTTTATTATAAGGGGATCCGTTTGGTGATTGGTTTCCCTCTTCGTGAAGTTGATTGCTCTCTCTCTCTCGGATATTAGCAAGCGTCTGTGAACGTGCAATGCTCTGAAAAAGGTAAGTGAGAGTCCTTGCTTCGAAGCCTACGAGTGTATATATTTTTCCTGTTAGCATTTCAACTTGTAAATACATATTTGTGTTATGTTGTTTATTGTAGAGTCGCAGGCATCGTTGACAAGATACACCCACCGTTGTTTAATTTTTGTCGCTCGGTGCGGTATGCGAGCATAGAATTTTTTTTGGTATCTGGAATATGCAAATTTGCTGCATACAGCTGGCATTCATTTTGGTTTCCTTATTTTCTTGTTTTACGCTAAGCTATTTTGTTTTTGCCATTGATACTCGCAAGCATCTCGAGTTGTATTTAGGTGTATAGTTAGTACACGCCCATACAAATTTGACAGACAGTATTGAATCCGGGACCCGGATCATTTTGTTACGAGTCCTGAGTTCAATCCTTGGTTGATCATATTTCTAAGGTATTTTGTGTTTATTTTAAGTAACAGTGTAGCACATCTCAAACTCAAATCTCATTGGGGTTATATGAGTTTAATTTGCCAGTTGGCATTTATAACTACGCATTGATGTATGCTTAAAGGCTCAAAGGTATAAATGTGCCAAATTTCATAATCATTTGAAGGGCAAACGTTGTAGTTATGAATAATGGATATATAAGTATGGTGATCTGGTGAAAGTGTTGTAATCCACCAAAAGGGATCACATGGGCAATGTTGTCAGATCTTTTCACGAGATGATTATCTCATGAATATTATAATTATGGAAGCCCTAAGTTAATGGTGGATATGCCAATGGTTTGAGGTTTGTGTATTAATTAATTGGCATACAACGGCAAGATGCCACGGTATTTGGAATATTGAATTTAGAGGTGTGGAATGTATTACAGTGAATATTAATTATGGTCAAATCAGATTGATTTTCATCTTGGCATATGATCACTGGTTGGTCGTTATTTAATTGAGAGATTGGATTAATTGATTGGTAATCGATTTGATAAATGATGGGATTCAAAGTTCAATTAAAGTTTAATTGATTTGATTTGAATATTATTTGATTCACAGAGTGTTTGAATTGATGATTAATCTAATTAATATTGATTTATTTGGATTGTAATTAATTTAATTGATTGATTTAATTAAAATGTAATCAATTTAATTATGGGTGATTAATTGAAATGTAATTAATTCAATTATAGTTGATTAATCGAAATGTAATTAATTTAATTGAGGTTGATTAATTTAATTGGAATTTAATTACTCTTTTTTTGAGTTTTGACATTTTTTAAAATTAATTTTTTTTTGATCTTTTGGATTGTTTTAACGTTTTTTTCCGTTATTTTGGTTTTCTATTGGATTTATTTCAAGATTTGTAATTCATTAAGTTGTTTTGGAGATTGGTTCAATTTTGGATAGTTTCTTGTGCCAGTCGTTTCGACTGACACAATGTTTTGTCCCTACACCCCCCCCCCCCCCTTCCCCTGGCCACTTGCCACGGAGGGCGGGCTCTTTAGGATATGAACTGCATTTCAAATATTATCAATCTCCCGCCGTCACCCCCTCTCTGCCTAGCTACGTATTTCCGGCTATGCAATCACTTCCGGCCTTGGAATGGCCGAGAAGCAGCCGAGACTGTTCCAGAATGGTCTAGAACATATGCCGTGTTGCTAACCGCGGTAAATGCCGCGCCCTGATTGGTTGATGTCGGCGCGCATGCGCCAAGCGCTACGATGAACTGTGCGTCCTAACTGACGCCACTAACTCTGCTCGGGGCTTTTGAACTATAAGCTGCTCGGTGGTTGGACTCGCAGCGATGTAGGCCAAAGTGTGTGTTCGCTGGCCGCTCGGATCGGTCAGCCTGTGGTAGCTGATATAGGCCATGAGCCTAAATTTAAGGTACTGTGTTGTGTGAACTGTATTTGTATTATGGCTTGAGTTACTTTATTTTTCTTACTCCCGATGGAGTCCTTTTCTTAATATTTGCAGTTTCAGTGCGGTGTGAAACTTATGCGTCTGACGAACCTGAACTCGTCCTTGTGTTGGCCACACATGTGTTTGTAAACCTGCTTTCTGGTTGCTGCATTGTTCACTATGTTAATTTAATATCATTATTTTCTGAACTTGAAACTGCGTATCTCGCCTAGCTAAGGCTTTCCTAATTTTAAACACGTGCTAGAAGCATTTGCCAACGGTCTAATACAGACGCCTACCTAATCTTGGAAATAGTTTAATCCTGTGGATAAAAGGACCTGAACCTACACTAATGTTTGAAATACAATCTGTAATTTTGGAATGGGGTTTCTTGAATGTAATTATGGGCGACACAACCCTTGCCGTGTTGCCCCTTGGCCACGCCGTTTGATTTGGTGTCTCGTGACGCTCGGCTACTTAGGCCGCGAGCCCTCTGCTCGAGTTCTTTATCTGCTTGTTTGCTATACTAGCATTTTTTCCTTCGACAGCTTCTGCTGTCTCGTAAGCCCTCCTGGGCCGATGTATGTTAATTCTGCCATTTGTTTTGGAAACACGTGCTCGTGTGATTTATTTAATTTCATGGTTCCGCACGCCATGCTGTCCTCCCATGACTGCCTCGGTTGGCAGGTTGCTTGGTGCCCGCTCTCCTGAGCCTATTGTTTTATTTATTACCAATTTCATTTGTCTTTCGGGATTGCTATGCCCGCGGCACGGCCAGTTAAGGGGAACCTCCCACGTTTCTTTATGCCCCAGGTGCATTTTCTTGTCTGCCCCCAACCCTTCTTGTACACCCTTTTATTGAATAGATATTTTGTTTATTTTTGAAGTTAGAACATGATTTCCCCAAAAATCCAGCACGTCCCTAAACCACCCTTTGAGTACGTCCAGCTTTCCACTCCATGGGTATTCTACCCAAACTCCCCCCCTTTTCCCGGAGTCTTCCAGGTAGCACAAACAAATCTAGACTACGTGTAGAAGGGGGGGGCGGTCCCCGTCTCCCGGGGGCGGTGCAGTAATAGCAGAGCGTTGGTTATCGAGTTACCGACGTGCTGCTGGCCACTCCCCGTGGTCTTTTGGCTGGATTTGGATGTTGCCACCAAAGTTATCCTAACCTGTGGTCATGTTTTTGTTTTGGGGCAAGTAACTTCTAGTTAAAAGTAAAACTAGGCTCCTGTTGTGTGTGTTGGGAAGTGTACTTATGCAATAATTTAATCTCTGTCTGTTTTCCTGTTTCTTTCATGGCCTTGTGCTTATTTGGAGCGCCACGAAGTATTAAAGCAAATGTTGTGATGCTAATTTCATCAACTGTGTTGAGTTGAAATCAAGAACTCCCTAGGACTCGGTGAGCGCTGGTGTTGCTGCTCTGCCTTTCATGTCTCTGTTTCGCTCTGTTGCTGCAGAAGATCCCGCCGTGGTAAGTTCAGTTCAGTACAGTAGTCAGTTATTAACAGTAATCTGTTGTGCCTCAAGTTTCTGCATCAGTATGATGAGTATCGCGCTCAAAACTCCCCGTATTTTCTGTGAAATTGTTTCGGAGCTTTCTCAGCCGTGTGGTGCTGTTCTTGCATTAATAGCGCAAAAGTTCTTCTTGTGAAAATTATTATTTTCCGACCGTGTACCTTTGTAAATTTTGAAAGCCTATTGTTGGCAGTGTCGACTTGCAGTCACTGTTAATGATCCTGACAGTTGGTCGAGCCGTAATTGTTGAACGAATTATTTTTCAGGTGATAAGGTGCTTAATTAATTATCCTTCAGGCAGTAAGCCAAGTTGAAAGCCGAGTGCTTAATTTTATTTTCTAGATGTGGAAGCCGTGAGTGCTAATTATTTTCTTGCTGTGTTGCCAAGTTGAGTAAAGCTAATTGTCAAGCTAAGTGAAGCCGAGTGCTTATTAATTATTTTCTGGCCGTGGTGCCAATGTGAAGGTTTTAGTAAAAGAATTTCTGGCCGTGGTGCCCATTTCGAAAGGTTCAAGTAATATTTTCTGGCTGTGTTGCCGTGTGAAGTCAAGTAATGCCTTGCGCTAACTGTGGACGAATTGTTTATTGTCAGGCCGAGTGCCATGTCCGTGAAGTAAATTCTGCTTAAATATTTTATCGGTGTTAATCCGCATCTTTTCGAGGCCAACATTTGTGTAGTGGTACTCTCTTCTACTAACTGGTTGTAGACGGTAGCTGTAGATCGGTAGATCTCCACTTTTGAAGTAGAGCTGTCATTGTATTTTATTGCTGTGACATTATGTGAAATTTCAGGGAACGTGAATTGTGTAACCTTGTGTACGGTGGTACACCTGCCAGCTGTGTCTGAGCTATTTTGAGATTGTGAAAAGTGAACCTGCTTTTGGATGAGCGTATTTTGAATTTTGATAACCTGTGTCAGTGAGGTTATTTTTAAATTGGCGAGGGAATGCCAAGTGTGACGACGGCAGTACGTGCTGTGATGGTGTGGCACAGGGTTGCCAACTGTGTCGGTGACATTTTGATTTCACTTGCTGCGTGTGAAAATTTTAATATTTCAGCTTTCGTCGTGTGCTATAAGAAAGAGTGATGTTTGTGTGGACGAGTGGATGTGAGTCGGTTGTCGATAGAATTCTTTATTTAGGTTAGTACTGCTGCTGTGACAGTACCTGTGAGTGACTGACCAGATTTTGTTGATTTCTACTCTTGTTAGAGTGTTGTCGAGTGACCTGAGAGCTGCGTGTGTGGAGAGTGTTGAGTGAATGTCAGCTGACTTTGATTTTAATGTTGGTGAGAAAGCAGTATAGGCTCTGCGTTGAAATTGTCAATTGAGACTAGTGGATTGTTCGGAAATTTATTTTATTTCAGATTCTTGAATTTTATTATAACGAGCCCCGTGAACTTGGGTGAGGTGAACCTGGTCTGCGTTGTTCAGACGTTGCTGCGACGTATCGCTTGTGTGCTGCTTGGTCGTATGCAGTCAGGAAAGTTCCTGTTTTGGAATTCCTTTGGTCAAACCTTTTTATTTTCAGTCGGTGACCAAGTAAGCTGTTGGAGAAAAATTTTATTTTGGGCATTTTGAAATTTTGGTTAGCTATGGAGTAGCTCTTGGAGAAGTGCTGGACCTCGTGTGTGAATGGTAGTTGCGGTTGCTTATTTGTTTTCTTGTGTTTTCCCTGGACATTGCCTTGTGCTTCCTCGGGTTGGCATCTGTCTCCGGTTGTACCCCGGCGTCCTCTGGTGACAGGGTGTCCCTCCTTGGTCGACTGGCCTGTGATGTCTCTTACGTCAACGTTCGGCAGGAGGAAGTGTTCCTTATGTGTCTGTGTCGAGCTAGTTCGTCCCCTTCTGTCATGTGATTCGGTGGATTCACCTTGTGGCAGGAGCAAATTGTAGTGTGTGTCTTAGGTATTTGCGAAGACTTTTATTTCAGGTTGGTGTTGAAGAATTGGTGCCTGTCGACGGAGTCGATTTGTTCTGGTGGCATCGGGTTCTACAGGTAGTTGCGGTAGAGTTGTTTTGTGTCGAGGTATCTCAAGTTGTTGAGATATTTGCAGTGGTCTTAGACATTTTATTTTCAGTGTTTTACGTTGGAAGGTTGGTGCCTGTCGACTTGTTCGATCTGCTGGGTTGGTACCAGGTTTCTGTTTATTGTGTGTTTAGGTATCTCAGTTAGAGTGGGATATTTGTGGAGTCGAGAATTCCGGATGGTGTTTCCCCGTAAATTTTATTTCAGGAAAGAGAATTCCCCGTGTTGTATATAGACGTTTGCCAGGATGCTGTGCCCTGAGCGGAAGTATTGAAGTTGCCAGGAGGGTTTTCCCTGAGCTTTTGTGAGTTTTGTTGTTACAGGAAGGTGCATTCCCTGTTGTGTTGTTCAGGAGGATTGATTCCCTGACTCTTGGTGGACCCTGCGATGGTCATATTTATTTCAGGATGCTGATTCCCTGATCTTTGGTGAACCCTAAGATGGTCACTTGCAGGATGGTGAATTCCCTGTTGCCTGTGAGGCATTTTAATCTGCGTTGGATATGTGTGCCCCCTGATTTTGCTCCATTGCGCGAGTATTAGCAGGCTGGTACATAATGTGTGTAGGAGTGTCATCTGAGTCTGCTCGATGGCGCGGAAGGAAACCTTGAGTTGTGGAAAGTGAAGCGGCGTAGCCTGAGTCAGCTCGGTTAAGCGTTATTTTGGTGAAGTTGGTAGCAATGGTCTGTTGACCTCGTTTGATTGCTGCTCTGGTGTGTTGGTGCGAGTTCGTTGTACCTGGAGTGTGTTGCTCTAAGTGGTACGAATTATTTCAGCAACGTTGAGTGAATGTGAGTGATGCTGTACGCCTGCGTGTTGCTGTCGAGGAGAGGTTCTAGCCAGTTGTCTGTTTGATAAAAGTGGATATGATTTAGATTTTGAAATTTTATTGCCCTAGCATTCCCGTTTTGAATGGATTTGATTTACAGGTTCTGTTGAGATACTGTTGTCTCTTGCCCCTTGCTGGGCGGTCTCTTGAGTAAGAGCCATACTCGTTGACAGTGCGTTTGAAACGCTATATTATCCTAAATGTAAATAACTGTACTGGCTGACTTCCCGGTAGGCACTTGTGCCTTGTTGACCCTGTGTTGGTCACACTGATATTATGAGCAGAGTCACCCAGTCACTATGGAGAGTTCCTTGTGTGCGTGGCGCATCCGCAATTTAAATTCTGCTGATTTAGAATGTGAATTTTAGGATTTTGGTTTGGGACAGTTGATTTGGTCCTTCAGACAGTTTAATTTTGAGTTAAGTGGGTTCCTCCCCTCCCTTATGGTATTTTGGTAGGAGTATTATGCTCTGTGGTTCTGGTGTGTCCTAAACTTGCTGGTGTTGGATTAAATTTAAAGTTAAAGGTAACGTTAACTCAAGCGGTGCGTGTGCATCGATCAGCAGTACATATTACCTCTCGAGATCTGAGAGAGTGCCTCGTCAGTGTGAGCACAAGGTGTGCTGAGTCCTCCTTGGGTGAAGTGTTCCTCCCTAGTGTTTCTTCGAGTGGTCGCTGGTGTATTGACCCCTTTCCCTACTTCTACTAAATTATCCTGCTCCATGGCAGGGAAGATGTCGGCTCGACTTGTCCTGTCGAGCCAGATGCTGTGTCTGGATGGTTCGCTGCTGGCGTCTGAATCTGTTTCAGCTTGGTCCACTGTGAGGGTAGCGCCCCTCACACCTGGCGATGGTGGTGACCTGCGCTAAGGTCACTGTCGGCCCCGATGAATTTCAACTTCTGGTGGTGGAGCTTGATGGCTGCTGGCGGTTCTGATGGCGAAACCTACCTGGTCGTCCCTACCTGGCTGGACACTCTGAGCTCCGGTGCTGGACTGTTCCACTGGTATGGCATGGCTGTACTACACGACATCATGAAGATGTTTCAAGAGGAGTGATGATGGGAAAGAACTGTACGAGTGCTACATGATCTATTGACTGTTACAAGGTCATATGAGTGAGTCGCAACTGGAATACTCACCTGTCAGTACCCCCCCCCCCCCTTTCCTCCCCATTTCTTCGATGGCAGAGGGGAAGACTGTGCCAGTCGTTTCGACTGACACAATGTTTTGTCCCTACACCCCCCCCCTTCCCCTGGCCACTTGCCACGGAGGGCGGGCTCTTTAGGATATGAACTGCATTTCAAATATTATCAATCTCCCGCCGTCACCCCCTCTCTGCCTAGCTACGTATTTCCGGCTATGCAATCACTTCCGGCCTTGGAATGGCCGAGAAGCAGCCGAGACTGTTCCAGAATGGTCTAGAACATATGCCGTGTTGCTAACCGCAGTAAATGCCGCGCCCTGATTGGTTGATGTCGGCGCGCATGCGCCAAGCGCTACGATGAACTGTGCGTCCTAACTGACGCCACTAACTCTGCTCGGGGCTTTTGAACTATAAGCTGCTCGGTGGTTGGACTCGCAGCGATGTAGGCCAAAGTGTGTGTTCGCTGGCCGCTCGGATCGGTCAGCCTGTGGTAGCTGATATAGGCCATGAGCCTAAATTTAAGGTACTGTGTTGTGTGAACTGTATTTGTATTATGGCTTGAGTTACTTTATTTTTCTTACTCCCGATGGAGTCCTTTTCTTAATATTTGCAGTTTCAGTGCGGTGTGAAACTTATGCGTCTGACGAACCTGAACTCGTCCTTGTGTTGGCCACACATGTGTTTGTAAACCTGCTTTCTGGTTGCTGCATTGTTCACTATGTTAATTTAATATCATTATTTTCTGAACTTGAAACTGCGTATCTCGCCTAGCTAAGGCTTTCCTAATTTTAAACACGTGCTAGAAGCATTTGCCAACGGTCTAATACAGACGCCTACCTAATCTTGGAAATAGTTTAATCCTGTGGATAAAAGGACCTGAACCTACACTAATGTTTGAAATACAATCTGTAATTTTGGAATGGGGTTTCTTGAATGTAATTATGGGCGACACAACCCTTGCCGTGTTGCCCCTTGGCCACGCCGTTTGATTTGGTGTCTCGTGACGCTCGGCTACTTAGGCCGCGAGCCCTCTGCTCGAGTTCTTTATCTGCTTGTTTGCTATACTAGCATTTTTTCCTTCGACAGCTTCTGCTGTCTCGTAAGCCCTCCTGGGCCGATGTATGTTAATTCTGCCATTTGTTTTGGAAACACGTGCTCGTGTGATTTATTTAATTTCATGGTTCCGCACGCCATGCTGTCCTCCCATGACTGCCTCGGTTGGCAGGTTGCTTGGTGCCCGCTCTCCTGAGCCTATTGTTTTATTTATTACCAATTTCATTTGTCTTTCGGGATTGCTATGCCCGCGGCACGGCCAGTTAAGGGGAACCTCCCACGTTTCTTTATGCCCCAGGTGCATTTTCTTGTCTGCCCCCAACCCTTCTTGTACACCCTTTTATTGAATAGATATTTTGTTTATTTTTGAAGTTAGAACATGATTTCCCCAAAAATCCAGCACGTCCCTAAACCACCCATTGAGTACGTCCAGCTTTCCACTCCATGGGTATTCTACCCAAACTCCCCCCCTTTTCCCGGAGTCTTCCAGGTAGCACAAACAAATCTAGACTACGTGTAGAAAGGGGGGCTGTCCCCGCTCCCGGGGGCGGTGCATTTCTCATTCTAAATTTTGATTGTTTTGAGTTAATATTTTTGGTTTTAACTTTCTTTTCAATTTTTTTTTTGTATTTTCTTTATCAGTGTTAATAAAGTTGTCTTTCCTTTGTTTTTTTGAATCCTGTGTGTGATGATTTATTAATCAGCCCTGTTGATCTTCCAAGTGATGTATCCCAGGTCAGTTATTAGCTTCAAGTAGGACGCACCACCCCTGAGATTAGAATCCTGTCCTGAAGGTCCTATGTTCAAAAGGGTACAATATACATAAATTATATATAAACTTTTGAACTGACAGTGGTTTTGGGGTCTGGGGATGTGAAACGCGAAGATATGTAGAAATTTTCCGGAAATCGAAACATGTTAGCTTTCTAATGAAATCTACCTACAATACTACCATCAACGACACCTAGCTGTGAACTTGGCTACTAGATGCCACCGGAACCATCAACTCGCAACGAACTTTGGAACTTCCCCTCCGAAGGGAAGCAAACTCAGTTTTTTTAGCGCTCTTAGTAAATCCGACGACTTCAGCCGGGTTTGAACCCGCGACCTTGGGCATAGAAGTTCAGCATGCTACCAGTTCCGATACCGATGTCGCTTCCCACAGACAGATGGAAAACTGAATGTTATCTCGTGCAGTGGCATTGTCATAGCAACTGCTGATGGCTCATCCCTTATCAATTAAAAGTAAAGTTGTCATGGCAACCTCTCTTGGCACTTGTCATTTTCTTATAATTTAAATAATTTTGCTCACCCCGTGGCGTAATGGTGGGTCATATCAAAAATTCTTTCAGACAAACGTTTTAGGTAATTATTGGAGGAATATTGTCCATTTTGTACGGTTTTGATATTGTGCCTATTAACAGAGATATGATTAATGTTTCCCGAAAAACCCACTTTTTCCCACCCCTTTGGTCAATGGTTGGTGCTATCAAAAAACTCTTCAAACATAAATTTTAAGGCCTTGTCCGACACATAGTATGAACTTTGAATAGATTCAATATTTCAGATATTAAGAGAGTTATAGCGATATTTTACTTTTTCGAAAATAGCCTCCCATTTTCACCCCCTTTGACCGATTTTGCCCATTAACGAACTCGACCGATAGTTTAAGGGGATACATATTATGTAAAAAATTCAATGTGATTGGTGCAAAATTACGGCAGTTATCGTGTCCACAAGAAACTGATATACATATATACATACATATATATATATATATATATATACTAGCTGACCCGGCAGACGTTGTCCTGCCAATCAAAGAAAGTGCTGTAACTTTGTTTCTTGAAGTGCTTTTGGATACACAATTTTTTTTTCAATTTCTGTTAACTGCCTCTAAACTATCGTGAAATGAATTAACTAATCTAGAAACATTCGTGGGAGCGTGCACAACAACTCTCCAAAGTTTCATCGCAATCGGATAAATGGCATATACGCATACGGGATTTTGTTTAAATGATTCGTGCGCTGTCACTCATTTGTTGAATCTACTCGTTCTCCACCAACTGTGAAATGGATTTACTAAGTTAGAAAGCTGCACGTAAGTGTACACAACAACCCATCAAAGTTTCATCGCAATCGATGAATAGTATATGAACGCATACGGGATTTTATTGGAACGCTTCGCGCATCGTCACTCATTTGTTACATCCACTCCTGCGCTACCAATATTGTAAAATGGATTTACCAAGTTGAACACCTTCCCTGGCGTGTACACAACAACTCATCAAAGTTTTATCGGAATCGGATGAATGACATATAAACGCATACGGGATTTTCTTTAAACGATTCGCGTGCCGTCACTCATTTGTTGAATCTACTCATGCACTACCTATTTTAAAATAGATTTACTAAGCCTTCTCTGGAGTGTACTCAATGATTCACCAAGGTTTCATCGCAATCGGATGATTGATATATGACCGCATACGGGACATTGTGGAAACGATTCACGCGCCTTCGCTCATTTGTTGAATCTACTCGTGCGCTACTTATTAAAAACTGGATTTACTAAGCCAGAAACCTTTACTGGAGTGTACACAACAATTCACCAAAGTTTCATCGCAATCGGATAAATGGTATATGGACGCATACGGTACTTTGTTGAAATGATTCGCGTGCCGTCACTAATATGTTGAGTCTACTCGTGCGCTACCTATTGTAAAATGGACTTATTAAGCCAGAAACCTTCCGTAGGGTGTACTTATCATCTCACCCAAGTTTCATCGTCATCGGACGAATGGTATTTGAACGCATACGGGAATTGAAACGCTTCGCACGCCGTCACTCATTTGATGAATCTACTCGTGCGCAACCTCCTGTGAAATGGATTTACTAACTTAGAAACCCTCACGTGAGCGTACACAACATCTCACCCAAGTTTCATTGCAATCGGATGAATGGTATATGAACGCATACGGGACTTTGTTTAAACGTTCGCGCGTCGTTGCTCATTTGTTGAATCTAGTCGTGCGCTACCTATTGTAAAATTGATTTACTAAGCCAGAAGCCTTCCCTGGAGTGTACACAACATTTCACTCCAGTTTCATCGCTATCGGACGAATGGTATTTGAACACATACGGGACCTTGTCGAAACGCTTCGCGCGTCGTCGCTCATTTGTTGAATCTACTCGTGCTTAACCTCCTGTGAAATGGATTTACTAAGTTAGAAACATTTACGTAAGTGTACATAACAGCTCATCAAAGTTTCATCGCAATCGATGAATGGTATATAAACTTATACGGGATTTTGTTGAAACGTTTCGCGCGTCGTCGCTCATTTGTTTAATCTTCTCATGCGCTACCAATTGTAAAATTAATTTACTTAGCCAGAAGCCTTCCCTGGAGTGTACACAACATCTCACCCAAGTTTCATCGCTATCGGACGAATGGTATTTGAACGCTTACGGGACCTTTTTGAAACGCTTCGCGCGTTGTCGCTCATTTGTTGAATCTAGTCGTGCGCTATCTATTGTAAAATGGATTTACTAAGCCAAACACATTCCCTGGAGTGCACTCAACATCTCACCCAAGATTCATAACAATCGGATGAATGGTATATGCACGCATACAGGACCTCGAAACAATCTAACGTGCTGTGACAAAAAGTAGAATTCGACAACACTGCCACCTTTGGTATAAAACACAACATTCCGCCACAGGCGAAGTGTATGTTATGGCAGTAGTTGCACAGGTTGCGACCAGGTGGCTCTACGTGCAGAGACAAACAGTCCAAAGGCATCACTTTTCACTAAAGCTAGCGGTTTCCATGACGATTGTTTATGACTGTATATTATGGTTCTAAAATTGTGTGTAAATTGTGGTTCTAAAATTCTAAAATTCCACTTACCTGGTCAAATTGTGAATCTAAACCATACATGGACCCTCCCTAACATACGTACAAAATTTCATCAAGATCGGTTCTGTCGTTTAGGAGGAGTTCAGTCACATACACACGTGTCGAAGAATTATATACAGTATATATAAAGATATATACATACATAAATTATATATAAACTTTTGAACTGACGGTGGTTTTGGGGTCTGGGGGATGTGAAACGCGAAGATATGTCGAAATTTTTCGGAAGTCGAAACATGGGACCCATTGCAATAGTTAGCTTTCTAATCAAATCTACCTAACATGACACTGAGGTACTCTTTGCTAGTGCTACCTCAGCACCACATTTCGTTCAATTCGGTTTTACCGTGTTTGAATAGATAGGGGGAATGGATTTGCACACATACATGGCCGCCATCCGCAAATTAGTGGGCTGATGACCTTGTAGTTTAGTCAAAAGTTTCTTCATACATGAAGGTATAATGTTGCAAAAATTTGGTAGAGATCAGATGATTAGGTTGGTCGTAATTTGATTTAAGCTTTCAACTTTTGAGTGGCTGCCATTACGTTTCCGACAAGATGGCGGCGATATAAAACATGACACTGAGGGGCCCTTTGCCAGTGCTACCTCTGTACCAAATTTTGTTCAATTCGGTTTCACCGTGTTCGAATTGATAGGGGAGGGGACACACACATTTAGAGTACACACACTCACAGACACACAAACACACAGACACACTATACTGATCTCATCAGTCTACTTTCATTTTTTGCAAAAATCGAAAGTAGGTTCAATTACGCAATTAATGGCTTTAAGTCAGTGCGTATAAACGTTCTAGGAAGTCAAAAAGCTGATGGCTATAAGGTGATTGTTAATGCCATTGTAAGATGTTTCCAACGGATGAAATACCATATCACTAAAAATACATTACATTCATTCAATGCCATCTTGTATTTCTCTCTGAACTTGAGGGATACAAGTGAAGAACATGATTTTTCCACTAGAACATTTTGCAGTAATGGCAAAACGACTTATGGGGTGGGGGAACTGCCTCAAGTTGGAGGTCCACAGAAGGGACACTGGATAAAAAATCGATCAAAAATGTCATTCAGTATTTCTTCTTGGATTTCTCTTTATATACTTCAGAACTTGTAAAGCTCTTCGGGTTGTCAGCTAAGACAAAGTGTACCATTTATACAAAATCCTTAAAAAGAAAACTAAGATAGCGAGTATACAAAATTCGAAGAGTAGGTGATATTCAAATGTTGCAACGAGAAGAACTGTAAATGCTGAATTCAGGCATGTCAGTTGTTAGCCAACTTTCGATTTTTGCAAAAAATGAAAGTAGATTTATGAGATCAACTCAGGGTGAAAAAAGTGTGTCTGGCTGTGTGTATGTATGTGTGTGTGTGAGTGTGTGTGTGTGAGTGTGTTTACTCTGAATGATTGTCCCCCCCCCCCCCCCCCCTATCAATTCGAACACAGTGATCGCGAATTGAACGAAATTTGGTACAAAGGTAGCACAAACAAAGGACACCTCAGTGTCATGTTTTATATCGCCGCCATCTTGACGGAAACGTAATGACGGCCACACAAATGTTCAAAACTTAAATCAAATTACGACTAAACTAATCATCCGATCTCTACCAAATTTTGCAACAACATACCTTTATGAGGGGAGCACCCTTTATCCAAACTAATTGGTCATCAGCCTAATAGTTTGCGGATGGCGGCCATATTTGTGTGAAAATCGATTCCCCCTATTAATTCGAACACGGTGCAACCGAATGGAACGAAATTTGGTACAGAGGTAGTACTAACAAAAGGCACCTCAGTGTCATGTTTTATATCGCCGCCATCTTGACGGAAACGTAATGGCGGCCACACAAATGTTCAAAGCTTAAATCAAATTACGATTAACCTAATTATCCGATCTCTACCAAATTTTGCAACTACATACCTTTATGGAGGGAGCATCCTTTGACAAATCTAATAGGTCATTCACCTGATAGTTTGCGGATGGCGGCCATCTTTATGTCAAAATTGATTCCCCCTATTAATTCGAACACGGTGGAACCGAATGGAACGAAATTTGGTACAGAGGTAGCACTAGCAAAGGGCACCTCAGTGTCATGTTTTATATCGCCGCCATCTTGACTGAAACGTAATGGCGGCCACACGAATGTTCAAAGCTTAAATCAAATTACGATTAACCTAATCATCCGATCTCTACCAAATTTTGCAACTACATACCTTTATGGAGGGAGCATCCTTTGACCAATCTAATAGGTCATTCACCTAATAGTTTGCGGATGGAGGCCATCTTTATGTCAAAATTGATTCCCCCTATTAATTCGAACACGGTGGAACCGAATGGAACGAAATTTGGTACAGAGGTAGTACTAGCAAAGGGCACCTCAGTGTCATGTTTTATATCGCCGCCATCTTGACTGAAACGTAATGGCGGCCACACGAATGTTCAAAGCTTAAATCAAATTACGATTAACCTAATCATCCGATCTCTACCAAATTTTGCAACTACATACCTTTATGGAGGGAGCATCCTTTGACCAATCTAATAGGTCATTCGCCTAATAGTTTGCGGATGGCGGCCATCTTTGTGTCAGAATCGATTCCCCCTATTAATTCAAACACGCTGAAACCAAATGGAACGAAATTTGGTACAGAGGTAGCACTAGCAAAGGGCACCTCAGTGTCATGTTTTATATCACCGCTATCTTGATGGAAACGTAATCGCGGCCACCCAAATGTTAAAAGCTAAAATGTAATTACGACCAACCTAATAATCTAGTCTCTACCTAATTTTGCAACACCATATCTTTATGTGGGAAACATATTCTGACCAAACTGCAAGAACATCAGCCCAATAGTTTGCAGATGGTGGCCAAGTATGTGTGCAAATCGATTCCCCCTATCAATTCAAACACGGTGAAACCGAATTGAACGAAATTTGGTACAGAGGTAGCACTAGCAAAGGGCACCTCATATTCATGTTTAATATCCCTATAGCACGTTGTATTTCAACAAGCTCCTACAACCAACATTCAATCATACTCCTTGAAAAGGACAAAGAGTTATAACAATACCCATGCATTTAGGAGAAAGTAGGCTATATGTTCTTTATTGAACATCTTGTTTTATCTTAATACCAATATATCAGAAAGTACGCAAGCCAACCACTCGAATATTTGCACACGCATAGTACGTGACATTCTAGATTATTTTGGAGTAACTAATATATGGTAGTGCTGCCAACATGATTCTAATCCTGCTGTTGGGTCGAATTCTTAAATACATGTAACTTCTATACTAACAAACGGATTTCATCCTAAATTGGCACAATAATAGATCGTAATATTTCAGATTAATTCTGAGCAACACATATATGATATTGTTGCGAACATGATTTTACGCACGTTGATAGGTCCAATGTCTAACTGCATGTAACGTCCATGCTCTCCATTGCATTTCAACCAAATTTTGTAAGTACATCCTGTACCTTTAGAGATGCAACTAAGAGTTTATTCAGTCACCAGGGCTGCCATATGTAGTGCTCTATTAGGCTACACTATTTCAGGTATATTTCGAACTAATTACAAATTTCAGTATAACCAACTTCATTTCGTCATTATTCTAGATAGGTCTATATAGATTAATCAATGGCACGAATCTTAAATTTTAAGAAAAATAGGCTCTCTAGTTCGGCACGGAACTACTTGTTTAAACTTCCAGATCCTTATTCACCGTACTCGTGGCAGCTGAAATTGTATCGTTTCATTTAGAGTTAAAAATTCTTATATAGTGTAATTTGTTATTGCGGGCCACGTGCTGTGAGTAGCAGAGAGAATCCGACAGTAAGCGTGTTGAAATATTTGAGTTCTCTTCATGCAGCAAACCGACTTTAGAGAATGATGACGGAATGAGGATAATCTGCCTTTGTATAATTTATCACGTTGGGAAATAGAGCCATCCCGTAAAATATTGCCTGGTGTGAGGATTGGTTGTTCTATAAAATATACTGGAGGTTACCGTTAAGTGCATCCTTTGTCAACGTTGAACGGTGTACTCAGTGTCCATCGACCTATATCAGGGTGGGCTCGCTAAGCGTGTCGGTGGGAGAGGCACAAAGTGGCCCAGGAAAACAGACGAAATGAGGAGGGGTAGGTCATCATGAAGAGCATTGATTATTCTTAGCTGGCTGGCCCTTTCGCCGTACGCCGCCCTATTTCCATACCATTTACTCAATTGCCGCACCAGCCGACGTTCCTTAGAAACTCAAATGAACTAAGGCCGTAAATTGCCCGTGATTGAAACCGGAAGTCAAATGAATTTATGTACGTATAGGTAATCTCCGATGTGGATAAGCTTCTATCGAGCAATTCACGCTCAATTCGCTCAGAGAGAACTTGGGCTAGCTTTTCTCCGTCCAGTTATTTCAATCAATCAATCATTTGTTACATTTTCACTGTATCTACAGGGTCTTTCATATAAAGTAAGAACGGCAAGCGGCAGTTTTGTTATTCGCTACTGCGGTGCCTTGGCCGAGCTTGTGGCGCGCCATGGCCTCCTGCTGTACTATTGAAAGCGTGCGCATAGTACATACGAGGGCTGTTTTCTTTTCAACCTCCGATGGACTGTATAAAAATAACAGATTGACATACGAAACTGATTTTACTACTAAATGTTTGTTTGTTTTATTCTTATGTCTCAACATAATCGCCAAAACGATTGGAACATTTGTCGTATCGTTACGCCAGCTTTCCAATGCCCTCAGCAAAATATTCTGCCGCCACTGAAGGGAATGGGAATTGTTCCAAAATTTACACACATGTAGATAATATTACATCAGACTAATTAACAGGAACCCATACATGAGAGTGTTACCAACATGATTCTATGCCTGCTGATATATGCAATCTTTAAATGGATGTAACGTCTATACTATCTATTGGATTTCAACCAAATTTGATATGTGATTTGCCGACCAGAGTAGATATGAATAAGCAATTTTTGGGTGTCAACAGGGCTCTATAATTTGAAGAAAAGTAGGCTCTTTAGTTCATCACGGAACTACTTGTTAATAATAATAAATACTGTTACAGTTAGGAAAACTCTGGTAGTAACAACATATTTACAGATATCTCAATTGCTCTCCATAATGTGTCTGTGTTCCCTAAATACAATACACATTTCTTCTTGAATGCTTTTAAACTGATAGGGAAAGGTGCTAACAGACTTCTTCAAGCAACTCATCCCATGCTTCAATGCTAAATTTGCTTTTGATTTTGGGCTTAATTTTGTAAGCGTGATCCATCCTTTCCATATAAACTCGCTCATACATTCTGTAACGTAATTCATGCCAGGACAGTTCCCCTATGTATGCTTTGTACATCTCCTGGAGTCTTCTTTTATGTTTTCTAGTAAGAAGCTTAATATTGTACTATACCTTTAGGGCATTTCCCTCTCTTTCAAGTGAAGTACCGTACGTACATTTTCAGAAGTTGTTACACAACTTCTTCTAGTTCTCTGACTCGATTGAAACAATATGAATAGAGATAACTGGGAAGTAAATTTCTGTTTTGGGAGGGCAATACGTGGAATACAAGTCGATAAAGATGTTGGTTGGTTCCTCAATTTAGGGGCTGCGACAACGCGCTCATGTAGCCCTGTGTACTTAGGGTGTGTGTAGAATCTATTTCATAACCGGTGTTAATTGTGATTGCTGTATTAGTGTTTGTTATCTGTAATTCGGGTGAGGACTGCAGACGATCAATTTCAAATATTTCCTACTTTTGCTACCAAATGCTACCGTCAACGACACCTAGCTATGAACATGGCTACTAGAGGCCACCGCAACTGGCACCTGCCGGTGAACGTTGGAACTTAATAGAGCTTCAATCAAATCTAACCTACAAATTCAGCTTCACACAATTGTAGTTAGTGGAATGTTCTTTTGAAAAATCCACAGCCTGCTTCCAGTCTCCGACCGGGTCAGGAATGGAATGAATGAAGCCCCCATCTAGCGGCGAGAATATGAACTGTGCCGGCTGCCGAGGCCTGACGCACTCCTCTGGGGCAATGATTAAATGAATGACAGATGAAATGAAATGATAGTGGAGAGTGTTGCTGGAATGAAATTTTGACAGGGAAAACCGGAGTACCCGGAAAAAAACCTGTCTGCCTCCGTTTTGTCCAGCACAGATCTCACATGGAGTGACCGGGATTTGAACCACGGACCCAGTGGTGAGAGGCCAGCGTGCTGCCGCCTAAGCCACGGAGGTTTACGAATGTTCATTTACATGCCATAAATATATGACATGGGGTCGCCGGCTTTACTTCCCCTCCGAAGGAAGGCATACTGAGGAATTTTGAACGCTCTTAAAAATCTGACGACTTCGGCCGGGTTTGAACCCGAGATCTTGGACAGAGAATCTCAGCATGCTATTAACTACGCCAACGAAGCCGCTTCGATGAAAATGTGTCATAGACGATACATGATAGTCGTGAAAAAGATAGGCCTATTGTGTACAACAAATTAATAATCTGGCTATTCACTGAGTGAACGAAATGGACCTAATACAAGGGTAAAGCAAAACCAAATCTCCAAAACGCAGGGGACGCAGGGAAACTGTTCGTGCGGCTGTTGGCAACACTGTTGTATTTGTCGCTTCCCCACCCCCCAAACAAAGCGCGCACCTGCGCTGGGAAGCCCAGTCTTGGCTTGGCAGCCGAGTGTAATGGATCTCCCGCCTCCCGTTTCCGCCAAGTGTAAAGTTCACGCAGTAATAAGGATTTTGAACGCAAAAGGCACTAAATCCAATAAAATACATCGCCAATTATGGAAGTGTATAGCAAGTAGCGCATGTATATCAAAAACGACTGCAAGTGGTAATAAGGAGGTTTCATCTCGTCGTACTGAAATTCAAGCCGAAGAAATAAGCAGGAGACCGTCAATTTCTGACGAGACAATTACGAAGGTTGAACAAACCGAGCATGAAGATCAGCGGATCAGTGACTACCACCTGTTTCCTAAGCAGAAGCAACATTAGGCTGGATCGTGCTTCAGCAACGACGACGAGTTAGAGATGTGCTTAATCGCTTCCTCAACGAAATGGCGGCGAGCTGATATTATAAGGGAATCCAAAAACTGCCACAGCATCAACAAATATGCATCAACTGAAATTGCGATTATGTAGAAAAATAGATATGTTTCAAGCTTTAAATAATGATGTAACATTATAGACAATAAACGTTTTTTGTACTGCTGAAAAGAAATAGCAGACCTTGCTTACTTTTTGGATCACCCTCGTAATACTGACCAAACAATACATTGTAGTAAGAGTCATATGATATACTGTATTGTCTGCTCATTACTTTTATTTATTGATGTGTAACATCTTTCCACTCGATTGATGGATATTTTTTGTGGGAGTGATTTTGGATAAGGGACGGAAATGTGTAAGAGGAAACAATGAGCGCGCGCGGTGGTGAGATTGGTACCACAACGTACTGTCAGCCAACATATAGCCCTATGAGGAATGTATATCGCATACGGTTTATTTCATGGTTTGGAGGCCCCATTGAAGATATTCCGACAATAAATCATTGCTACCACGACGTACCTCGCGCATGCGCACCGGTCAGGATTTGGCACTGGAGTTTTCTACAATTTTACATTTCTTCTTAGCTTGGGGTGTCCTAGAACTCGGGGTGACACCCCCCGTTTTCCTATAGCCCTCTTAATTAAACCAAAGGACCCAAAACTAATAGGTCATCGACTTTTTAATATCTCGCGAACCAATAATGCTAGGGACTTGTATGAGGTGTCCTAGGAGTCGGGGTGACGCCCCCGTTTTTCTAGCCCCTCTTAATTTAACCAAAGGACCCAAAACTAAAGGGCAGCTTTTTAATATTTTGCGAACCAATAATGCTAGGGACTTGAATGAGGTGTCCTAGGAGTCGTGGTGACACCCGCCGTTTCTCTATCCCCCTCTTAATTTAACCAAAGGACCCAAAACTGATAAGTCATCGGCTTATTAATATTTCGCAAACCAATAATGCTTGGGACTTGTTGCTATGAGGTGTTGTAGGACTCGGGGTGACGTCCCTTTCTACATGATCTTGTGATTTGCAGAGATGGGTAAATCCAGAGCAGAATATATTTGAAATTATCGACAAGATAAACGTGAGAAAAAATAAAAAACTGGAGGAGTACAGCCCAAAAACATTCACTTCACATACATTTCATCTCAATTTCATAGTACGATAACATGTCAGATGTTACACATCATATGCGACTACTGTGAGGCTCGAGTCTTTTTTATTTCTTTATTTCTTTATAATTTTTTTTATTAATTAACAAGCTGTACCCGGCATGCGTTGCAATGCCGATCAAAGAAAGTGTTGGCGTTGAAATTCTGTTTTTTGAAGTGCTTTTGGATACACAACATGTTTTTCAATTTCCGTTAACTGCCCCTATGCTATCGTAAAATGGATTTTCTAATTTAGAATCAATCGTGGGAGCGTGCACAACAACTTTCAAAAGTTTCATCGCAATCGGATGAATGGTATATGAACATATACGGGATTTTGTTTGAACGATTCGTGCGCTGTCACTCATTTGTTGATTCTACTCGTACGCTACCTATTGAGAAATGAATTTGCTAAGTCGAAACCCTACCCTGGCGTGTACACAATAACTCATCAAGGTTCCATCACAATCGAAGAAGGTTATATGAACCCAATATGGGATTTTGTTGAAACGCTTCGCGCGTCGGCACCCATTTGTTGCATCTACTCTTGCGCTACTTATTGTGAAATGGATTTACGAAGTCGAAACCCTTCCCTGGCGTGTACACAATAACTGATCAATGTTTCATCGCAATCGGATGAATAGTATATGAACGCATACCGGATTTTGTTTAAACGATTCACGCTCCGTCACTCATGTGTTGAATCTACTCGTGCGCTACCTGCTTTAAAATGTATTTACCAAGTTAGAAACCGTCACTTAAGTGTCCACAACATCTCACCCAAGTTTCATCGCTATCGGACTAATGGGATATGAAGACATGGGGAGTGTATTGAAACGCTCCGCGTGTCGTCGTTCATTTGTCGAATCTAATCGTGTGCTACCTACTGTGAAATATATTTACTAAGCCAGAAACCTTCCTTGGAGTGTCCACCATATTTCACCCAAGTTTCACCGCTAACGGCAGAATGGTATATGACCTTATACGGGACTTTGTTGAAACGCTTCGCGCGTCGTCCCTCATTTGTTGAATCTACTTGTGCGCTGCCTGTTGTATAGTGGATTTACTAAGCCAGAAACCTTCCATGAAGTGTACACAACATCTCACCCAAGTTTCATAGCTATCGGACGAATGGTATATGAATGCAGACGGGACATGGTTGAAACGCTTCGCGTGTCGTCGCTCATTTGTTGATTCTACTTGCGCTACTTATTGTAATATGGATGTACTCAGCCAGAAACCTTCCCTGGAGTGTACACAACATCTCACCCAAGTTTCATCGCAATCGGATGAATGGTATGTGAACGTATACGGAACGTTGTCGAAACGCTTCGCGCGTAGTCACTCATTTGTTGAATCTAAACGTGCGCTTCGTATTGTAAAATGGATTAACTAAGCCAGAAACCTTTCCTGTAGTGTACACAACAATTTACCAAACATTTATCATTGTCAGACGAATAGTATATGACCTTATACGGGACTTTGTTGAAACGCTTCGCGTGTCATCGCTCATTTGTTGAATCTACTGCTGCGCTACCTATTGTAAAATGGATGTACTAAGCCAGAAACCTTCCCTGGATTGTACACAACAGCTCACCCAAGTTTCATCGCTATCGGATGAATGGTATATGACCTTATATGGGACTTTGATGAAAAACTTCGCGCGTCGTCGCTCATTTGTTGATTCTGCTCCTGCTCTTCCTATTTTTAAAGGGATTTACTAAGCCAGAAACCTTCCCTGGAGTGCACACATCTCAGCCTAGTTTCATCGCTATCGGACGAATGGTATATGAACGCATACGTGACTTTGTTGAAATGCTTCACGCGTCGTAGCTCATTTGTTGAATCTACTCGTGCGCTGCCTATTGTAAAGTGGATTTAATAAGCCAGAAAATTTCCCTGAAGTGTACACAACATTTTACGCAAGTTTCATAGCTATCGGACGAATGGTATATGAATGCAGACGGGACATGGTTGAAACGCTTCGCGTGTCGTCGCTCATTTGTTGATTCTACTTGCGCTACTTATTGTAATATGGATGTACTCAGCCAGAAACCTTCCCTGGAGTGTACACAACATCTCACCCAAGTTTCATCGCAATCGGATGAATGGTATGTGAACGTATACGGAACGTTGTCGAAACGCTTCGCGCGTAGTCACTCATTTGTTGAATCTAAACGTGCGCTTCGTATTGTAAAATGGATTAACTAAGCCAGAAACCTTTCCTGTAGTGTACACAACAATTTACCAAACATTTATCATTGTCAGACGAATAGTATATGACCTTATACGGGACTTTGTTGAAACGCTTCGCGTGTCATCGCTCATTTGTTGAATCTACTGCTGCGCTACCTATTGTAAAATGGATGTACTAAGCCAGAAACCTTCCCTGGATTGTACACAACAGCTCACCCAAGTTTCATCGCTATCGGATGAATGGTATATGACCTTATATGGGACTTTGATGAAAAACTTCGCGCGTCGTCGCTCATTTGTTGATTCTGCTCCTGCTCTTCCTATTTTTAAAGGGATTTACTAAGCCAGAAACCTTCCCTGGAGTGCACACATCTCAGCCTAGTTTCATCGCTATCGGACGAATGGTATATGAACGCATACGTGACTTTGTTGAAATGCTTCACGCGTCGTAGCTCATTTGTTGAATCTACTCGTGCGCTGCCTATTGTAAAGTGGATTTAATAAGCCAGAAAATTTCCCTGAAGTGTACACAACATTTTACGCAAGTTTCATAGCTATCGGACGAATGGTATATGAATGCATACGGGACATTTTTGAAACACTTTGCGTGTCGTCGCTCATTTGTTGAATCTACTCGTGCGCTATCTACTGTGAAATGTACTCACTAATTTGGAAACCTTCACGTAAGTGTATACAACATCTCACCCAAGTTTCATCGCTATCGGACGAATGGTATATGAACACATACGGGACTTGTTTGAAACGCTTCGCGCATCGTCACTCATTTGTTGAATCTACGCGTGCGCTACCTATTGTAAAATGGATTTACTAAGTCAAAAACCTTCCTTAGAGTGTACTCAACATCTCACCCAAGTTTCATCGCAATCGGTTGAGTGGTATATGAATGCATAGGAGACATACACACCCACAGACAAACTATCACGTAAGATTGATTTTTATATATATAGATAAATAGTGCTTCTAACAGGTTAAAAACTAATTATGAGAAACACAGATCATAATAATTTTCTTATGCTAAAATAATAATGATAAGAATAAGATAACAATAATAAAATACTATTAATATTATTCATATTTTTGGGATTATGCCGAGTGAAAAAAAATCACACGGCGTAATCCAAATAATATGAATAATATTAATAGTATTCCGGGCCGTGAAAGCCGTAATCTACACAGATAATGAAATAATTTCAGAACACTTAAACTAATTATTATTCTAGTAGTTCTATATAGGTAAGTACGGTATTGAAAACTACGTCACATGTTCACTGCTAAGAAGAGAATGGTATTAACTGATTTCTGTACACGAAGAAGCAAATGAACGGAAGGTGCAGTCCAATATATTCAAGTTTAAATGTGTTCATAATTTGTTCAAATGTATATGTTGCTCTATATTGGTTTTTGGACAGTGGAATGTAATACGTTTTGGTCTGATTGGCTGCAAAGGAACACATAATTTAAATTCAGATAACAAATAAGGGCTGTCAATGATGATATTAAATATTTTAAAAGTAAATACCAGATTACCAACCTGCGTTCTTGTCTCTAATGACTTATAAAAGAATACCTGGCAATTTGTGCCAGATATTTGATGCATATTTCATGTGTTCTCAGCCGGAGATATAATGTAAGTCCTATCAATATTGTGCCATTATTACGGCACAGTTCTATTTTAAACCCTGTGAAAGTCCTCGGTTAGCGAATTGAGAGTATACAGAAGGAATTAGTTAACTGTCTCCCGCCAGAGGTCAGCGTACATCATGGTAAGGAAATATAAAAGCTGTCATGTTGGTACTCCCTGGAGATTGCTCGTGTATCAGCTGGTAATCCAAGATGGCAGAGGTTGTTGTCTTTGCAGGAATTGCAGACAATTGTAAATGTTTTTCAGTAAGAAATGAGAGTGAGATTTCTACTTCAGGCCAAACAAGAGAGGATATGAAGTAGCGGTGAGTGCCCGGCGAGGTTGATTAGCCTAGGGTCACTCCAAGTTATTTATGGACTGTATAACATCGTTATTTGTCCCCAGTACTAATCTTCATTTGAAACAGCATGTAATAAAATCGTTTATTTATTTTAATATTGGTCTTCGAGTGTTGGATTTGTGCTTGCGTACATAGGAAATGTGATATCGTATCAGTGTATCTTCAAGAGGTCAACCTGTGGATGATAATATCTACGTAGTAAAGAATGTTCCTCTGTTTTATTCTTTAAAATATGGCTTAAGAGGTTACTTATGGAATGTTATGTACCACGTGATGTTGGAAAATGATCAAAGTGTGGACGGCCAATTTGTGAGTAATTGAGGTTGCTCTAAGGTAATGTAAATGGTATCTTATTTTCTTGCATGTGAGTTCTATGTCTGTAAAAGCATGACATTTATTACGTCCTCTGCATGTTGTCTTGAGCATGAAACGACTACAACCTTGAGGGTGAATTATTGGGTTTTGTTCAACGTTTATTTAAATATTAATATTTTCCCAGTCCTATAATCCGTTTAAGTTATTTTATTTTTAGTTTTCCTTGTATGGATGTAATCGTCGTTGTATACATAACTTAAGGAGTTATATAAGTTGCTGAAAAGCTACGTGATTGGATATTTGAAGATGGGCATGTTGGCTTAAATAACATGGATTATTTATCGTACGTCCAGTAAAGTGTGTGGATTAAATATTTGACATACTCCCGGATGATTAAAGATTCTCAGATTATGAATAGAACTTAAAGTACAGATTGACACGAAGAAATACATTTATTTCTTAGTAATGGACAGAGTAGGCTATTACTTTATGTCATGTCGGCACTGAGTAAAGACAATTAAAAATTATGACTGTTTACATCTATGGTGCTACTTTGGGTAGACTTCACGAAAAGCAAGGCACTGAAGGTATGACCTTTCCACTTCTTTTTAAAATATATGTGGTTTGCTAATATGTGTTTAGATTTAATTTGTAAATGTACTCATGTGTGGTGTTTGGAATATAGATGGATTTTACTAGATTACCTGCGTTTCATTTCCATGTCTGTGTCAGGTTAATCTCAGTTTGGTAGCCTGGGTTAATTATTTAATAGGTGTATGGGTCCGGCCTTTCCAATCCAAAACGTGGGGGGAGGTGTCAAATATCATCCTAGATACTGCCACTTCCGGGGCTTGACAAAAGAATCAGTACGTGGGATGGACATTTATTTCGTGTATGTTGTAAAACAGCAATGGATTAACAAGTTGAACTCGACACACGCCTGCAGCTCAATACACTGGTCCAATGTGTTAAAAATATTTATGTACTGCTGATCAACACCCCAAAATCACTATCAGTGGATGTTTATTGGTGTAGCATCAAATTGACTGTATCTCGCGTAACTGATGTATCCCTTCACATGAATTTCATGCACAGAGGAACTCCATGCTTTCAAGCTAAATACGCATCAATTCTTCGCCAGAATATCTATGAATCAATACATTACTCTACTTGCTGCTTTCCAGAATGGAGATAAGGAGGTTTATAGGATCAATCAGGTGGTGATATGTATATGCGCCTCCAATATCAATGTGTGAACGTTGTTATGGTAAATGTTCGTATTTAACTACACAAGGTATGTCTTTTTACTGCATATGCGTGTTAGTAGGCTCTGTAATGTGGCCTTAAATACATAGTGATTCTAAAATTACTGATATAAGTAAAATCCAAATTCGAATGACGCGACGGAAAGCAACCATCTTGGACAACAAGGCTCCCAATATGACGATGTCGTATTCCTCGTGTGAACAGCTTGAAAGAGGCGATCAGGTTAAATGAAAGGGGTCCTGAACCCTGGTGGTGGATATCGTAGAGGTCCAAGTCAGGTATCGACTTTGACGTATAGGGAGTTGTGATTTTCGTCTGTGAGGTTATAGTAGAGAGAGCTTCGAAGAAATATTTCAGTGTCGCCTTATTGACAATTCATATTGTAAATTTTCAGTTGGTCAAGAAAATATAATCTCAATTACTGGGACATGCGAAAAAATAACTTGAAAAACAATACTTGAGATCAAAAAGTATATACTGTAGATTTATTTTATTTATCGTATGACTTTTAGTGCCGGGAATGTCCGAGGTCATGTTCGGCTCGTCAGAGGCTGTAGCTGCTTCAAGCGGACACCCATAGGGTGAGCTACAAGTTCCGTTCAATTTCAAGTAGTTCCAACTTTCGCTACGAGATGTCACTGATACCTAGTGGTGAACGTTGGAACTTTGAAAGAGCGTTCCAATGAAATCTAACCTAGAAATTTAGCTTCACACAAGTTTAGTCTGTGGAAGGATCTATTAAATGCAATAAATCTATGACATGGGACCGCCGGCTTTACTTCCTCTCTAAGGAAGGCATACTGAAGGATTTTAACGGTCTTCAAAAATCTGACGACTTCGGCCGGGTTTGAACCCGCGATCTTGGGCACAGCAGTTCAGCATGCCACCAACTACGCCACCGAAGCCACTATGCTGTAGATATTTTGTATGGACTACAGAAGAGGGCTTTTTCGACCGTCACGCGAGCATCATCAGATCTAAATAAACAAGACAAAATAGCTCCTATAAAACAGTGTCAACCTGTCAACTGTCTTCTCCCTCCAAAGACAAAAATCGTGGATTATAGTGCGTTGACCAACTGAAAAGTTGCAATATCAATTGTCTACGACTGGACTCTCCACACATTTTAGCCTAAGGGCCATACTCACTCCTCCATTAAGTCCCAAAGGCTTACAGTAGTCTTGAATAATTATTACGCGCAAGGTTTCGTTTCTTTGCTAGCCTGAGAGTGACATACTATTGTGCAGGACGCGAGGGTGGACTCCGCTCCGATGGAATGTGACGTTTTTTCCGCTTTCGGAACTACTTATCTGTGTGAGAAAACATCCTTCAAAATGAAATAAACAAACAAACAAAAATTGCAACTGATGAGCATTATTTGATGTCGCTGCTGATCATTTAATTCATCATTAATTCCTGCCGCTCCTTCCGGAGCATAGGGCCTTGGCGAAATTTCTCCACGCAGTACGGTTCCTGGCCATTCTCTTCACTTGACTCCAGTTCTTGTCCACCTCTGCAGTCCTCTTCATGCCAAAAGTCGTCATCAGGTTATCCGTCCGGTTTTGTAATTTCGCTTCAGTTTCCGTAATCAGTTTATTTAAGAGGAGCGAGTGATTAACCCACTGCCTCCGAGTGCCTTGGAGGGGCTGCCACCTTAAGCCTGAGGCACCAGGCTGATTTTCTGTCAGGGTTTCTTCCCTTAGCCTTTGAAGAACCAACTCCAAACTACAAGGCAGCAGTTGTTTCACCAGAGCCCCGTTAGCCGTAATTTCTTCAGGGTTCCTGTAGGGCCTTCACAGCTACCGTAGCGGTCTTGAGGCACACAAAGTCCCCACTGTACTTCACCCCTACAGGCAATCCCCTACTTAATTACGTTGCCCATCTCCCACGACGAGGACGAGGGGTTGGATTTGTGGGAGACGTCGCTGCTGCTGATGGTTTCCACTAATAAACTTGATCCACAGCTGTAAACAATTTGTCAGTGGAAGGTTACAGCAACATAAATCTCATTATTCATAATTATAGTGTTCAATTTCATTATGCGAATTGTTTATTTATTGGTGCCTTTATGTCACTTATTGTAAGTTTTAGGATAATTCTGATCTAATTAATTAAAATTAAAATGTCCAATATCATTATGTATGTCATTTATTGTGCTTTTGGTAGTTAAGTAAATTTAATAAAACCATTAGATTATTATTTTGTTTGATTTACTTTCTTAATCACAAAAAAAATATAGTGAGCCAGATTGGTGGTGCTCGCGGGCCATTGTTGGTCCGAGGGCCGTAGTTTGGAGATCCCTGGTCTACGAGATCAAGAACAATAATAAGGAGATTGCCGCTATGCTTCCTCCATCCAACAATTGAAAATGAGTCCGTATCGTAGTGTAAGTGGCAAAGAGTGCCTGGTCGGGCAGCAAGATGTTCGGGTTTCGTATCAACTCATATGCTCGCTTCAAGAGGAGGTATTCTAATAGAAAACAATCACTTCTTTAGTCAGAAGTCTCCGTGGCTTAGGCGGCAGCACGCCGGCCTCTCACCGCTGGTTCCGTGGTTCAAATCCCGGACACTCCATGTGAGATCTGTGCTGGACAAAACGGAGGCAGACAGGTTTTTCTCCGGGTACTCCGGTTTTCCCTGTCAAAATTTCATTCCAGCAACACTCTCCACTATCATTTCATTTCATCTGTCATTCATTTAATCATTGCCCCAGGGGAGTGCGTCAGGCCTCGGCAGCCAGCACAGTTCATATCCTCGCCGCTAGATAGGGGCTCCATTCATTCCATTCCTGACCCGGTCGGAGACTGGAAGCAGGCTGTGGATTTTCATTTCATTTCACTTCTTTAGTCAAAACATGTATATCTCAAAATCCTAGGCAATGCCTTCACAACAGCACTGGTGGTGATTAAACTACATTCGAACTGAACTTACGAAGCACTATAATGAAGCATCTTATTTTACGGCATTCAAAACAAAAGTACCTAATTGAGTATGTAGGAGCTATTAACAGATTTTTAGCCTACTTTTCACATTTTGCAAAAAATGACGAAAAAGTAGACTTATGAGATCGATCCAGGCAAATGTGTGTCTGTCTGTCTGTCTGGCTGTGTGTGTGTGTGTGTGTGTGTGTGTCCCCTCTCAACTCCTAAACGGCTGCAGCAATCGAAACAAAAATGGTAGGAGTATAGATCTCTACTTGGATATCTCAATGCCGTATTTGAAGATGATGTCAGTGCTAGCAACTGCTGAAAAATCGCAATTGAAATTTGAGCTCCATGATAGATATCTTGGAAGGTATGAATGGGAGCTATTTCAAAATTGGCACACGTCTAGATAATAATATTTCAGTTTAAATTCCTAATAGTTGGAGTAAAATGGCAGTGTTGCCAAAATGATTATAAGCCTGCTGATAGGTCCAATTTTTAAATGCATATAACTTCTACACTATCAATTGGAAATTTCGATATTACCAACTTAATTTCGTCATTATTCTAGATAGATCCATATAGGTTAATCATTTTGCATGAATCGTAAATTTTAAGAAAAGTAGGCTCTTTAGTTCGTCACGGAACTCCTTGTTATTAGTTTGATGCAATTGTTACGTTTCCCTAAATACTGAACTTGGTTGAGAATGGAGCACTAAACGCACTGCTTCTTCCAACCGGAACATTCAGAGCAGTCTCCTGGATTTAATGAGCGTCATAAAACGCGGTAATGAGTAAGGAAGATCCATTGTTAGTTGATTTATCCAGTGGCAAGGAATAACTGGTTTTATGGTGCGAAGTGTGCAGCTGGATATTGGACAGGATTAAAGAGGTGCTGTACATTTCCTCTCTTCTCAAAGGAAGAGATCGAGTCACTTCACTTACATCTTCATGAAACTCAGGAGAGTAGCAGCTGAGATAATGTGCATTATCCTACCGATCAGAAACTAATATTCAAGGCCATTTTATGACATGAAACATCAGAAAAGTGTAGCGTGCTTGTAAAAGCGTAACACTTGCGTTTAACATTATTGAGAGCTTCCATTAGAAGGATGAGCAGAAAAGCTCATTGCAGAAATGTGTTTTCATGTGTTACCTTGTTGATACTGAGAGCTGTTATATGCAAATTGACTCGGTGAGATGCCTGTAGAGATGTGTTTAAGAATTCTCAAACAGAAGAAGTCAAACTTCAAGCAATGGCAAAGGAGCAAAACCTAGAAGGATAACAAAACAAACTGCTCCTAATAAGAGGAATTAAGGACGTGCAGTAGCTCAAGCAAAATCCAATATTGGCCAAGTTGTAAATGACCACTAATGAAAGAGAACTCTTCAAAATTGCAAAGCAAAGGTATGGAAATAGCACGAGCATGAGCACCATCAAACATATTAAGGCTAACCATGGTGGTCTGATCACTTTAGAAGAAGGAATTCAGCGTACATGGAAGGACTATTGCAGCCCGTTATTGAATGAAATCTGCCCGAGAAATGATAATAAATCCCTACATACTTTCCGTTGAAGGCCCCATGCCAAGAATTACTCGCGAAGAAATAAACCATGAAGTACTAATTGTCATACCATATTCCCTACATTTTTGTCCAAGTTCAAACATGTTGGCTTGTAAGCTTTCGACAAAGTCTACCATTACAACCAGGTCATCAGCATAATGTAAGCATGAGGATTGGTTACCTTGTTTTCACCTAACATAATCACACTCAACCATTTTATGCCCTTCAGCGAATAATTCATGTAAAATAGGCGTATAGACATAAAATAAAATTGAAGCTAATTTTTCTGGAGTTTCTTTCGTGATCCAGTAAAACAATCATTTTTCAGTCGGCCAACACGTTAATGTGCCCAATTAAATTGGGTTGGGAATAACACTAATCTACTTAATCCTGCGGATGACATGTCTCGTTCGTCAGGAGAACATCATCAGATCTTTTTCAGTTAGTGCCATTTAAGTTTGGCGGATTTGTATAAAAGACAAAGAATATATACAATTATTTTATTCAAAATATTTGTTGTTTGAAAAGCGATTCTTCTCTTGTAAAATAAGTAGTAACATTGAATGATTACAGCCTTGCCTACTCCTGTACCAACTATGAACCAAGAACTCATTCTACAGTCAACTCTCACTGTAACCTATCTATATGAATAAATAAGTAAATGAATAAATAAATAATTTTGATTGCGTATAGCAACCTTCTCTCGGTACCGTAATATCTCAGGATCCTCAGTATCATTACTCTTGGTAGTCTTGTAATACGCCTTCTCTAAATATACTATACACACACTCAACCGTCTATTCCTCTCGTTGCACTCCTCGATAACTTGGCGTGTACTGAAAGCTTGGTCTCACATCTCCTTTGTGTTCTAAAGTCATACTGGTTTTCATCAATCTTACTCTACTTTCGAAAATGTCTGAGAAAACTTTTACCGAGACATTTATCAAAGAAATATCTGTATAATTGTTGCAATATTTTCTGTTACGTTGCTTATAAATTGGTGCCATTACTGATTTTGTTCAGTCAGAAGGTACCATTTCTAAATCCCATGCAAATTGGATTATCTTATGCAACCATTAATCCCTGCCATCCCACCTAACCATTTCTGGCAGAGTATTATCTACCCTTGCTACTTTGTAACCGGGAACCAATTTCCGTCCTCATTCTCTTCCTGCATAATCTCAAAATCAGCCACATTTCCAGAAAACTATTGATTTACAGGTAGGAAGTACCGTGAATTAAATATTCTGATACATAACTCTTTAGTGTTGTATCCATGTAATATAGATAACGCCTCATTATGTGACTTTGGACACATGTATTCCTGTGCTGTAGGTATGTTGATGTGAGTTATCTTCAACAGTGATGATGTTTAAGACAGGAAACGGACCAGTAATATAGAAAGACTATTTCACTGACTTAAAATAATATCATCATCATCATCATCATCAAATACCAGCTCCAGTCGCCCGGGTGCTGTTAACGAGCCCTCGCCACCTTTTCCTGTCCATGAATAGTTGGTCTTCATGGGTCCTTCTCCAGTCTAGCCCTTTGTCTTCAAGATCATCCTTGATTTGGTCCAACCATTTCTTCTTAGGTCTTCCTATTGGTCTTTTTACTGGGGTAATCTTGTTGAATTAAGCTTTTGGTGTCCTCTCATCTCTCATTCATTGAAGATGCCCATACCGTCCTAATCGTTGCTTCTGCAAATATTTTGTAGCATTGATACCTATGCCAGCCTCTTCCCTGTCTGTTTCGTTCCTTACTTTGTCTCCCCTTGTCCTTTGAAGCATTGTTCTTATAAACTTCATTTCGGATGCCTGAATCCTACTTTCTTCTCTTCTGGATAGGGTGCATGTTTCTACTCCGTAAGTTAGAATTGGGATGTAGTATGTCTTAAACAGTATATGTTTACATTTCCTGGGCACCTTATTCTCCCACAGTAGTGTTCTAACTTGTGCATAGAAGGTGGCTGCATTACTAATCCTATTTGTTACTTCACTGTTGCTGTTGTTATCCTTACACAGTTAATGTTAATGGTAATTGTCTAAAATGAATATACAATGTTTGGGTGTTAATTTTGAGTCTGAAATTTGTGTCCTATAGTTTATCATAATGTAGGTAATAAACCAAACGCTATTTAGTTCATCATATGGAAGAATCTTGGTAATTGGTGGCAGAATTTTCAGATGAAAAAAAAACCAGTACGATATATGAAAATAGCCTATTTAGTTCTTTGTGGAACTACCATACTTGTAAAGGCTGTGACATGAGCTGATTATTGCGATACTCAACTTTCTGAGGGTTGTCACATGAGGTGAGTGTTGTGGTGTGTTTACTTGGGACGTGTTTACCTTGTTGATACTAAACTTCTTCAGGGCTGTGATTTGATGCATGGCTGAATTTCGTGATGTGTTTTCAAGTTCAATTTCCGTGTCGATACTGAACTTCTTGAGCGGTGTGATATGACGGATGGCCAGGTGTGCTAATTGTACGACCGCCCCCACACAGAATCGCCTCTCCTAAGCCCGTCGCATTGATTTTACCCTGTTTTAACCTCCCGCTGTCTGCCCCGCACCGCGCGCACTCGCTGTTGCCCGCACCGCACTAAGATACTCGTATGTTTATTATTTCATTTCATTTTTCAAAATTTATCTATTTTATACTTCTAGTTCTTGACCACAGATGTAATTTATTATGCATTTCGTCCCTTTTTCCGTTTCTACTGGATCATACCTGAGAGGCTGTTATGTTAGAGGCTTGGACATTGTTATCATCACCTCCGTGTATTTGGGTGCATGTAAACTTTGTGTGTTAAATTGTGTTATTGTGCTGTCTGTTGTAGTGTGTGTATTAATAATAATTGAAGCAAAAGAAGCCTGGAAGTTTCTGTGACCGTTATTGTTGCGATTATTTATTTATTTATTTATTTATTTATTTATTTATTTAGCGTATGGCTTTTAGTGCCGGGAGTGTCCGAGGACATTCTCAGCTCGCCAGAGGCTGTAGCTGTTTCAATGCGGACACCTATGGGGTGAGCTTCAAGTTCCGTTCAATTTCAGTAGTTCCAACTTTCGCTACTATATGTCACTGACACCTAGTGGTGAATGTTGGAACGTTGATAGAGCGTTTCATCGAAATAAAATCTAGAAATTTAGTTTCATACAAGTTTAGTTAGTGGGAGGATCTTTTACATGCCATAAATATATGACATGGGACCGCCAGATTTGCATCCCCTCCAAAGGAAGGCGTACTGAAGGTTTTTAACGCTCTTAAAAAATCTGACGACTTCGCCTGGGTTTGAACCCACGATCTTGGGCATAGAAGCTCAGCATGTTACCGACTACGCCACCAAAATAGTAAATGATAAAATTGTTGCGATAAAGGGCCACGTGACCTCCTTTTTGTTTCGTGGTATCTGAACCACACAGCACGTGATATTTCACCTCAAGAATCTCACTTGCATTAACCGGGTAATGAACCCGGTCCGCCTTGGAAAAGGGCAAGCATCTTGACCACTGCGCTATCAGACCCAGCATTTGTAATTTAACCGAGGGTTGGGAAAAAGGTGGATGTAGACGTAGTCTTAATTTAGCAACAATCCTGGCGTGTTTAAGGTGGGAATCGAACCCACATCATATTAGTTTGCTTCACGAGGCCGAGTGTACTCGTAATAGCACTCAGATTTGATTGAAATTTGTTTGTAGAGCTGGAAATCGAACCCGGACTCCAGAGGGTGTCAGCCAAGAATGCTAGCCATTACACCATAAGGTGGTCTTGGGTAAAGAGGGATGAGTATCTATGTGGCGAAAGGGTTTCATGCCAGATACTTTTCCTGATGCCATCGTCACGAAATGATTTGATCGGAGTTGATATGAACGACATGGATCATTGAATAGGAAGGAAACCGTTTCAGCATTAGCTTGGAGCTCGGAATCGTAAACTAAGGAAAATCAGTTGAAGGGATGACCACCGGCGTCCTGGGTCTGGACATATGGGAGGCTGTTAATCATAACAGGTCTGGCAATAACGCTTTACTGTAGATGCCACATGTCCAGATACGTACGTAATACATTCTTGTTCTGTGCCTTTGTCATTCTTCGCCTTCGATACACCTCTCGTGTACGTTTTTTCATACAATATTTACCTTACTTATGTTTCATTTTCAGAGTCAAGTGGAGGCATGCCACAAGCACAGTACCCTAGAAAATTTCAGATATATCGAAAGACAATTAATGTAAAACAAATGGTTGAACGGTTGGAAAGAGCTGAGTTATTATTTTATTTTTATTATTAAGCGTATGGAATTTTGCATAATGGACACGTATATACAATATTATATAAAAACCTGCAAAGAATACATGGTACTGAGTTCTGAACAATTACACATGAATATCTAAATTATTTATCCATTGCACTAGGGATACTGAGACATCAGCAAGGTCTTTCTGGTCTCCACCATAAGCACGCACAGGGCATTCGTCCATTACGTGATGCATGGTCTGGACCAATGCACCACAATCAAATGCTGGAGAGTCCCTGAAGCCCCACTGGTGAAGGGAGAATGCAGATCTTCCACAATTAGTGCGAAACCTCTTTAGTGATAACCAGGTTCTTCTTGGTAAACTGAAACCAGCTGGGGCATGGTTTGGATTAAAGAGGCTTGGCCACTTCGGAGCAGTACAAAACCATTGCTCTTTCCATCCCTCTTTCCAACCATTAGATTCTTAGCTGTTTTCATTGGTGGCTTACGGGATTTCAGCCTTTGTCTCCAATCTGCAACATCCCTGTGAATGGGTAGAGTTGGATTGGACATGATCTTATCATATTCTGGAACAAGAAGTTCCGTGAAGAACTATACAGCCTACTTTTCATGCCAATGATTATTCTACAGTATATGAACCTATCTAGAATAATGACGAAATTAAGTTGGTAATATCAAAATATCTAATTAGTTCAAAATATTCCTGGTATAATGTAGCCTAATAGAGCACTACAGTTGGCAGCAGTGGCGACTGAATATATTCTTACTTCCATCTCTTAAGGTACAGAATACAAAATTTGGTTGAAGTCCAATGGACGTTACATGCAGTTAGACACTGGATCTATCAGCACGCGTAAAAGCATGTTGCCAACAATACCATGCGTGTGCTGGTCAGAAATAATCCGAAATATTATGATATCTTGTTGTGCCAATTTTGGATGAAATCCATTTGTTAGTATAGAAGTTACATGTATTTTAAAATTGGGCATATCAGCAGGCATAGAATCATGTTGGCAGCACTGCCTTGTATTAATTACTCCAAATTAATCTAGAATTTCAGGTGCTATACGTGTGCTAAGTATAGAGCTGTTGGCTTGCATACTTTCTGGCATATTGATATTAGTGTAAAATAAATATAGACATCATTTATTAACAGTTGGCAGCCCTGATTGCTCTTAACAATATTTATAGTCATATCTATTATGGTACACATAGCTCATACGAAATTTGGTTGAAATCCAACTGATAGTATAGAAGTCACATATATTTAAAAAATGGTCGTATCACCAGGCTTATAATCATGTTGGTAGAAGTGACGTATATAAGTTACTCCAAAATTAATCTAAAATGTCAGAATATACGTGTGCATAGTTTAAAGCTGTTGGCTTGCATACTTTCTGATATATTGGTATTTGGATAAAAAATAAAGAGAGCAATTATTAACAGTTGGCAGCCCTGGTGGCTCTTAAGGATACGCTCCGTCATATCTGTTTATGTACAGATATTACATACAAAATTTGGTTGAAATCCAATTGATAGTGTAGAAGTTATATACATTTAAACATTGGACCTATCAGAAGGCTTAAAATTATTTTGTCAACACTGTCATGGTTGGCCTCCTGGAAATTAAAATGAAATAGTATTATCTATATGTGTGCCAATTTTGGAATAGCTCCCATGCATACCTTGCAAGATATCCAACATCGAGCTCAAATTTCTAGTGCGTTTTTTTAGCAGTTGGTAGCACTGACATCATTTTGAAATATGGACGTGAGATATTCCGGTGCACATCTTTACTCATACTAAATTTGGTTTCGATTGCTGCAGCCGTTTAGGAGTTGATAGGGGGACACACACACACACAGCCAGACAGACCGACAGACAGAAGGACAGACAGACAGACACACATTTTCCCGGATCGATCTCATAAGTCTACTTTTTCCTCATTTTTGCAAAATGTGAAAAGTAGGCTAACAAGGGCTCTTGATCGCCGCAGGTTTGGTGGAGCCATTGCTGGCAGCCAGTGTGTTGCAGTAGGCTTCAGAGTACCGGAGATGATACGCATGGTGGTGTTAAGTTGTACATCGACTTTTTTTACGTGGCAACTGTTAAGCCATGCTGAAGAGCAGTATTCATCTGCAGATTATACGAGGCCAAGCGCAGTACGTCGTAGTGTGTCCGCTGAAGCACCCCATGAAGTTCCACACAATTTAAATAGAATATTATTACGCGATCTCAGCTTAGATGCCAGGTTTTCAAGATGCTTTCTGTAAGATAGAGTTCGGTCAAGCGTTACCCCGAGATACTTTGGTTTAGGATTGTGCTTTAGTATTGAGTCATTGAAGCATACTTGGAGTTTGGTATTAGCCAGCTTGTTGTGGAGATGGAAGCAAGCAGATTCTGTCTTATTCATGCTGGGTTGTAGTCTCCAGTTTCGAAAGTAAGAGCTGAGTGTATTCAGGTCTCCGTCAGGATGGCCTCGGCATGACTGAAATCTGGGTGTTGAAAGGCAATGGCAAGGTCGTCTGCATAAGAGAATTTAACTGATTTTGTTTCAGGAATATCTGATATGTAGAGATTGAATAGAAGAGGTTCCAATACTGATCCCTGGGGAAGGCCATTTTTTAGTTTCCTAAGACGACTAATGTCATCATTCATGACGACATGAAAGAGCCTTTCGGTTAGCATATTGTTGATCAGTGTGGTTACTGCTTTGCAAGGGATAACTCGCTGCAGCTTCAACATCAATCCTTGTCTCCACACAGTATCATAGGCGGCCTTTAGATCTACAAAGACTGCAGATGTTTTAGTACCCCTTTGAAAACCAGCCTCAATGTGAGTTGTTAGTGCTAGCATCGACACAGCTCCGGTTCTACCTGAATCCTGCTTGCTCTACCGGGATCACTTCATTAATGGCTGAACTAATCCTATTGTATAAAAGTCTCTCAAGGAGTTTATAGCAGACACTCAGCAATGCTATTCGTCGGTAGCTATCGACTTAGTCTTCCAGTTTACCGGGTTTCAGAATTGCAATGATCTTGCTTACCCGGAATTTATATGGCAGATGTCCAGACGATAAGATATTGGAGTAGAATTTAGCCAACCAGAGCCTTGTGTTCGGACCTGTATGTGTCAGAAACTCAGGAAATATCCCATCAAAGCCAGCAGCTTTACCAGGTTTTTAGACTTTTAATAACAGTATCTACTTCCAGATGTGAAAATTGGTTCCGAGTATGTAGAGTTCTCCTGCAATTTGCTTTTCTTTTGTTTGAGCAACTTCTTTACTTGGACGGTATGTTTCTTATCAGTGGGCGCTCGTGACATATTAACAATATGTTCAGCTACTAGGTTGTGGGTGATGCAACCATTTCTCTTGTGGCAGGTTCTGTTTCCGGTTAGTTTCCTGAGAAGACTCCAGGCTTTTCTGATGGACTGTTTGAAGTCCATAGTCTCAACGATGTTGTTCCACTTCTGCTGGCGAGATTCATCTAAACTCTGTAACAGAGCACTTGCTATTTCAGGATCTCCACCCTGTAAATACTCCTTATAGAGTGTCTCACAAGTTTCATTCCATCCAGGGATATACTCTTTCTGCAGCCCTCTTCTGAGTTAAATGGTTCAGAAGGAATTGCCATTCAAACTTCCGTTTTCTTTGAATTAGGTTCTGTTTTTGAGTAGACTAGTAGGCTAACTCAAGATCTCTCCTGTCTATGTAACCTTTATACTCACATCCATATTGATTTACCCAAAGTAAACTGGTATTTAAATAAGACATTATTTTCCAGCATACGTTTCTAAGCCGGCCCAGGGCTGCCAATCTGTGTGTGAGTGCCCTAGCTGCCCTGTAGGAGAGAGATAACTAACTTTATTGTGCTGGAGAGTTGTGGCAAATTTCTGATCGATCAACAATCAGAGTAAGCCAATCCTTCTGGCGCTCGCAATCCTTCACTAAGGTAGTTTGCCAAATCCGACATTCTAAATCAGTTCAGTGTACTCGACCTGAGAAGCCACTTACAATTTACTGACCTGTGTTTCTTACATAAAATTATGAATGGTTACACAAAATGTAACATGCTCTTAAGCTACTTCCCACTCCATGTTCCCTCCCGTTCAACACGTCAGAACCATTTACACCACATACCTCACCCACGTCTTGAAGTACAGAAGCGCTCTATCTTCCACCGTCTACCTACCCTTAGCAACTGCCTTCGAAATATTGACATATTCTCTCCCTATATAACATTGAAACATAACATTAGAAGATCCCTTTCATCATCAATTCCTACCCCCTCACCCTCCTAATCACCCACCACCCCAATCATTCCCTGCGTCTTTCCCAGATTTATCCCTTGCTGCCATCACTGCCAATTGTTACCTGTTATTGTTGTTGTTTTTGTTAATATTATTTGAAATTGTTAAAATATTAGTGTAAAATGATCTATCATGGTTGTATCTAATAATTATTAAATAAATAAATAAATAAAATACAAGGCAGTTACGTAGTGGTACGACCCCGTTGCTAAATGGATAGGGGGCTAGGCTTTGACCCGAAGGGTCCTGGTTTCGATTTACGGACAGGCGTTAGGGAATTTAATCTCCTATGGGAACTGTGTGTTGGTGTCGTCTTCACGAAGGAAATACCGAAAGGAAAGTAAACAGAAAGTAAAACTAAGAAAGTAAAGTAAGAAATTAGAAAGTAACTTATTAAAAAGAGCAAAAATTGTGGTGGGGAAAATACGGAATCGAGCTCTAAGCCTTCAGAGGGCACTCCCGACCACAGACACAGGCTGGGGGCTTACAATATGACTTCAGGCACTGTGACTAGTTCCCAATAATAATGTTCCTCTCCTACCACTGCCACAACAGTGCTGTGCCTGCCGCTAAAGCAGAGCACCGGTGCTTTTGCCGGTGCCAGCCGGTGCTCACGAAGCACCTGAGTTGGCGTGGCCTGATGTATAACAATAAAGTATTGTCTACATATTTTTAATTTTGAATCAAGAAATTTTGTGTTTCATGCATAGGTTAATTTCCTTCATGTATGTTTGTATGCCCATAAGTCTGTATGCATGAACACGCATCACATATCTTACCCGCAGGACTGTACCTGTGAACAGGCCAAAGAGATTGCCTGCCACGTATAAACAGAGAATAGATTCCAATGAGGCGCTCACATCTCTGGCGGGTATTAGAGAAATGATGTACAAATCCGACGATCATGGGTTCGAGTCCTATCCTGTCCCGTCCCCCCTGTCCTGAGCTAATCGTATCATCTTTACATAGCTACCTCACCCTACATCCGAGGCAATCTGTTTAACATATTCTAACCTTGGTCTACCCCTACAGTTCTTGTCCTCGACCCTTCCTTCCATAACTAAATTTTTTATTCCTGAGAGGCTTAGTATGTGTCTTACCAACCTATCTCTTCTATTCAACAGCAGTCGCCAGAAAAATCTCTCCTCTCCCACTCGTATTAATACCTCTTCATCAGTAACCCTATCTACCTATATGATCTTCATCGTTCTCCAGTAACACCACACTTCAAACGCTTCAATTCTCCTCTTTTCTGCTGCACCAACAGTCCAAGTTTCACTTCCATTGAGCGCCACGCAGCCGACAAAGGCTTTCAAAAATGACTTCCTAATACCTAAATCTATATTCGATGTCAACAGATTCCTTTTCTGTAGAAATGGTTTCCTTACCTGTGCCAACCTACTTTTTATTATATCCTCTTTGCTTCGTCCATCACTGGTTATATTCCTTCCTAAGTAACAGAAGTGTCCTACTTCCTTTAGTTTTTCACCTGCCGATTTGACGTCCATAGGGTTTTCTGATTTCTTACGGCTGCATTCCAATATTTTTGTTTTACATTTATTAATTGATGTGCAACATCTTTCCACTCGGTTGCTGGATATTTTTGTGGGAGTGATTTTGAAAAATGGGACGGAAGTGGATCGGAAGGATCGAGGTGGCACCAGCTGGCACACTTCCGTTCGGTCGAACGGTATTGTGCTCAAACGGAAGTGTGCTAGCTGGCAGTGGTGGATCGAACGGATGTGTAAGACGCACTGCCAACTCCATCGATCGATCCAGCTGGCAGTGGTAAGATCCAGCTGGCAGTGGTAAGAGAAACAATGAGCGCGCGGTGTCGGAAATTGATACCATGATGTACTCTCGGCCATGTGGAATGTATATGACATACTGAACGTTAAACGCTCATGCGAACTCTGGTGTCAAGTGATTGAAATAAAGCTCATGGTTCATGTTCGAAGTCTTCGTATCAGTATTTAAATGGTAAAATGACTTAATATCAAACATTGTAAGTAGTCGGCATTTCCTATATTATGTTTCTGCACAATGGCTATTCAAATATTAGACCCTAACCTTCATAACGGTAATGCAGTCATCAATATAATATAATCGTTGTGGTTATACGAGAATTGAGCAAGCCTTCATGCACTATTGCTGAATACATTCTCTATACTCACAAGAGGGCCTATTCATCAGATATTTTAAACTCAATTTCACGCAGGGACATTATCGAAATAAGCAAAATATAAATGAAACTTAATTCCGTAATGCAGTATTATTGGAACGTGCAAATAAGTCACCATCGTGTGCACAATATCTGCGTAGTCGAAATAGCCGTGGAGTTAGCCCCTATGACTGTGAATCTAGAGATCTCGGGTTAGAATCCGGAACGGGTAGATGTTTTTGCTACCAGATTATCATTTCAAACTATATTTATCATATCAATATGACACATTTTAACAGAATCCATATGAAATTACGTGTTGGTCTGTGAATCAAGAGGTCCTCTTTATAAGGAATTTAAGGTTATGAGCGGTGTCGAGTTGATCCATATCGTATTCTTTATTTAGGCTAGTGCTGGTAGAAGCTACAAATCATCTAATAAAATGAGTTCCGTATTATATACTACAATATCTGTAAAACACTCCCTTTTACAATAGATTAATATTTGTGCCAATAATAGTATAAAATACCGGTGTATCGACAATTTCACGTGACATTTCTTCTATGTCAGATGTTACACATCGTATGCGACTACTGTAAGGCTCGTAACTTTTTTTTTCATCATGAATTCTTTCCTCAAGACACAGTCCAAAACATTTAAAAACGCATTGAAACCTGTGGTGAATTGGCTTGAATGACGATGTTTTTCAGAGTTGAAATTACTTTTCCTTGAATCTTCAGTCTTACTTTGAATCCTTCTCCAATTACTTTCAATGTATAGATTGAAAAGTATGGGTGATAAGTTGCAGCCTTGCCTTGCACCGTTCTGAATACCAGCTTCTCCTTCTTGTCTTTCGGCTAAAATACCTGAATATAAACTGCCTGTACATCGAGATGAAAAATTGTCGGACGCTTGGTGTAGTTTCAACAAGTTGGAGTGGTGCGTTATTTATTAACTACCAGTAACGAAACATCGACAAGCTATATATTTCATTTTATTTACTTGTTGCTGTGGAAAAAAAAGTACAATATTTAAATTTAGAATAAAGAGAATGTGTGTATTGTTCTCACTATTTTCTTTTGTGTGAGTGGGGAGGTGGAGATGAAAGTGATTTATAACCGCACACACAACCTGGAAATATTGCATCCACCTCGTGGACAAAGGAAATGAACAGCGGTAACGGTTTACAGTACGTAATATGACTCAAACAAAGGAATCATTTCAACCACTGCGAAAAAGAATCACGTAAGCAGCGATATTTAGTGGGCAATATCTGTAGAGAAATGTATAACTTCTTCAAGAAGGAAAGACCTGAGCATTTCAGAAAGATCTCGATTTCAAGCTACAGCATAATCGAATTCAGTGTACTTCATGTAATTCACGAAAGGCAGATGGAACACAATACTAGGTGGTTGGTTGCTTCTTAAGTTTAGGGGCTTTGACAACGCGGTCATGTAGCCCCGTGTACTTTGGGTGTGTGTAGAATCTGTCTGATAACCGGTGTTAATTGTGATGACTGTATTAGTGTGTGTTATCTGTTTTTTAATTCAAGTAAGGACTGCAGACTTTTGATTTTTTCGAATAGTTCCTACTTTTGCTGCCAAACGCCGCCGACAACGACTACTAGTTCAGAACTTAGCTACCAGACGCCACCGCAGTCGGCTCTAGGCAACGAACTATGAACCTAAGAGCTTTATTTACATTCTTAATGTATACAATTTAGCTTCACACAGGCGTAATTAGTTGAAGGTTCTTTAACATGTCATAAATCTATGACATGGGACCGCCGGCTTTACTTCCCCTCCGAAGGAAGGCATACTGAGGGATTTTTAACGCGATAAAAATACGACGACCTCGATCGGATTTGAACCGGTGTTCTTGGGCATAGAAGCTCAGCATGCTACCAACTACGCCACCGAAGCCGCCACAATACATGACGGAAGACCACCCCCGTGAAATGAGGCATTACAATTTATAGAATAATAATCATGGTTATTAGAGTCAATGTATGTCCACCCGTATTTTATTCCCGTTTTCAACGGGGTCGGAGATGAGATGAGATGAAAGTACATTCTAGGCCCCATGGCCTAGCGCTGCGCGTATATCTGGCAGGTTGTATTCTCGGCCTGATGGCTTTTCTGACACCTATCTAATGAGAGGAGTTAATGAGAGATGAAAAGAATGAAGATGAATGAAACTGGAGTAAGTTGTGGAAGGAAGCGGCCGTGGTCTGTCAGAAGGTACCCTTACTGTCCCAGCAACTGCTTGGAGTTGAAAATGGGAAATCACAGAAAACCATTTCAAGAATGGTGGATGGGAGGGCTCGAACCCACGTCTATCGAGTCCACAGATAGCTTGGCCTCATGGTATAGGAGCGTAGCTACCGCTGTCGGTGAGTAGGGGAGCAATAAGAGTCATAATGCACAGCGTACTTTCCTACGAAGTTTACCGATATCTCCCGAACGCATGGTCGGGTTTTGACGTGTGACGTGTTGTAGGACTCTGGGTGACGCCCTCTTTCCTATGGAGAATGTATGTTTCCCCCAAAATAAAAACTACGCCTACTAGGGGGTGAAATAGTAATATTTTGTCCCAGAGACTTGAAATTTGTTTGGGGGAGATAGAGGAGGTAGGGACCATTGATTTATGTCGAATAACCTATTTTGTAAAAATCTTAGTTTCCAAAATATAGCCCATTTTGAAAATTGTTTTTTAAATTTTTTATTGTAGAGACTTGAAACTTGGTTTGTGGCTAGAAGGGGAAGGACCTTTGAATGAAGTCAAGCCCACTTTTTTGTAAAATGACTAATTTTGGAACTCTAGCCCATTTTCAAAATGAAATTTGTTTTGTCGTAGAGACTTGGAATTTGGTATGGGCGTATAGGGGGTAAAGACCATTTATTTATGTCATACAAATGTTTTTGTAAAAATCTTAGTTTACAAACTATACAAATTTTAAACTATTTTTTTGGGGGGGGGGGGGGGGGGGGGGGAAATAAAATTGAAAAATGCACACACCATTTTTGGACAGAGAGTGGGAGTGCTATTTTTTGAAAAAAAAAACCACAAGATGTTCAGTGAAGAACATATAGCCTACTTTCTCCTAAATGCATGGGTATTGTTATAACTCTTTGTCCTTTTCAAAGAGTATGATTGAATGTTGGTTGTAGTAGCTTGTTGAAATACAACGGGCTATAGGGATATTAAACATGAATATGAGGTGCCCTTTGCTAGTGCTACCTCTGTACCAAATTTCGTTCAATTCGGTTTCACCGTGTTTGAATTGATAGGGGGAATCGATTTGCACACATACTTGGCCACCATCTGCAAACAATTGGGCTGATGTTCTTGCAGTTTGGTCAGAATATGTTTCCCACATAAAGATATGGTGATGCAAAATTTGGTAGAGACTAGATTATTAGGTTGGTCGTATTACATTTTAGCTTTTAACATTTGGGTGGCCACGATTACGTTTCCGTCAAGATAGCGGTGATATAAAACATGACACTGAGGTGGCCTTTGCTAGTGCTACCTCTGTACCAAATTTCGTTCCATTCGGTTTCACCGTGTTCGAAATGATAAGGGGAATCGATTTTCACACAAAGATGGCCGCCATCAGCAAAATATTAGGCTAATGACCTATTAGTTTGGTCAAAGGATGCTCCCTCCATAAAGGTATGTTGTTGCTAAATTTGCTAGAGATCGGATGATTAGGCTAATCGTAATTTGATTTAAGCTTTGAACATTTGTGTGGCCGCCATTACGTTTCCGTCAAGATGGCGGCGATATAAAACATGACACTGAGGTGCCCTTTGCTAGTGCTACCTCTGTACCAAATTTCGTTCATTCGGTTCCACCGTGTTCGAATTAATAGGGGGAATCAATTTTGACATAAAGATGGCCGCCATCCGCAAACTATTAGGCTAATGACCTATTAGATTGGTCAAAGGATGCTCCCTCCATAAAGGTATGTTGTTGCAAAGTTTGGTAGAGATCGGATGGTTATGTTAGTCGTAATTTGATTTAAGCTTTAAACATTTGTGTGGCCACCATTACGTTTCTGTCAATATGGCGGCGATATTAATCATGACACTGAGATGCCCTTAGCTAGTGCTATCTCTGTACCAAATTTCGTTCCATTCGGTTTCACCGTGTTTGAATTAATAGGGGGAATCGATTCTGACACAAAGATGGCCACCATCCGGAAACTAATAGGCGAATGACCTATTAGATTGGTCAAAGGATGCTCCCTCCATAAAGGTATGTAGTTGCAAAATTTGGTAGAGATCGGATGATTAGGTTAATCGTAATTTGATTTAAGCTTTGAACTTTCGTGTGGCCGCCATTACGTTTTAGTCAAGATGGCGGCGATATAAAACATGACACAGAGGTGGCCTTTGCTAGTGCTACCTCTGTACCAAATTTCGTTCCACTCGGTTCCACCGTGTTCGAATTAATAGGGATAATCAATTTTGACATAAAGATGGCCGCCATCCGCAAACTATTAGGCTAATAACCTATTAGATTGGTCAAAGGATGCTCCCTCCATAAAGGTATGTTGTTGCAAAATTTGGTAGAGATCGGATGGTTATGTTAGTCGTAATTTAACTTAAGCTTTGAACATTTGTGTGGCCGCCATTACGTTTCTGTCAATATGGCGGCGTTATAAAACATGACACTGTGATGCCCTTTGCTAGTGCTACCTCTGTGCCAAAATTCGTTCCATTCGGTTTCACTGTGTTTGAATTAATAGGAGGAATCAATTTTGACATAAAGATGGCCGCCATCCGCAAACTATTAGGCTAATGACCTATTTATTTGGTCAAAGGATGCTTCCTCTATAAAGGTATGTTGTTGCAAAATTTGGTACAGATTGAATGATTAGGTTAAACGTAATTTGATTTAAGCTTTGAACATTTTTGTGGCCGCCATTACGTTTGCGTCAAGATGGCGGCGATATAAAACATGACACTGAGGTGCCTTTTGTTAGTACTACCTCTGTATCAAATTTCGTTCCATTCGGTTTCACCGTGTTCGAATTAATAGGGGGAATCGATTTTCACACAAAGATGGCCGCCATCCGCAAACTATTACGGTGATGACCTATTAGTTCGGTCAAAGGATGCTCCCCCCATAAAGGTATGTTGTTGAAAAATTTGGTACAGATCGGATGATTAGGTTAGTCGTAACTTGATTTAAGCATTGAACATTTGTGTGGCCGCCATTACGTTTCCGTCAAGATGGCGGCGATATAAAACATGACACTGAGGTTTCCTTTGCTAGTGCTACCTTTGTACCAAATTTCGATCAATTCGCATTTACCGTGTTCGAATTGATAGGGGGGGGGGGGGGCAGACATTCAGAGTACACACACTCACACACACACACACACACACACACACACACACGCACACAGACTCACCCACACACATACACACACACAGACAGACACACTTTTTTCGGCCTGTGTTGATCTCATAAGTCTACATTCATTTTTTGCAAAAATCGAAAGTAGGCTAAAAAGCATCCGGCCACGGTGGCTATGCCCAGAAAAAATGAATGGCTATTTCGATGGAACGGTGGGACGTGATACGACGATTCGTTTTTCGATGTGGCTGGCCACGGCGGCCATGGCTTATGCGGCGGCCATGCTTGTCAATGCATTCATCGCTATTTGATGAATCACAGAGGCTTATGCGGTGGCCATGCTTGCCAATGCCTTTATTGCTATTTGATGAATCGCAGAGGCTTATTCGGCGGCCATGCTTGTCAATGCATTCATCGCTATTTCATAAATCATGGATCGCAGAGGCTTATGCGGCGGCCATGCTTGTCAATGCATTCATCGCTATTTGATGAATCACAGAGGCTTTTGCGGTGGCCATGCTTGCCAATGCATTCATCGCTATTTCATGAATCATGGATCGCAGAGACTTATGCGGTGGCCATGCTTGCCAATGCATTTATCGCTATTTCATAAATCATGGATCGCAGAGGCTTAAGCGGTGGCCATGTTTGCCAATGCATTTATCGCTATTTCATGAATCATCGATGGCAGAGGCTTATGCGATGGTTCGTGTAACAGACAATCGAAACTGAGATACTTTGGGCCAAAGTCTAATCTGTTACCTATGAATGAACGATAACAGTGGCTGGCCACGGTAGCCATGCTTGCCAATGTATTCATCGATATTTGACGAATCACAGAGGCTTACGCGGTGGCCATGCTTGACAATGCATTCATCGCTATTTCATGAATCATGGATCGCAGAGACTTATGCGGTGGCCATGCTTGCCAATGCATTCATCGCTATTTGATGAATCATGGATCGTAGAGGTTTATGCGTTGGTTCGTGTAACATGCGATCGAACCTGAGATACTTTGGGCAAAAGTCTAGTGCGTTAACCTGTTAGCTATGAATGAACGATAGCAGTGGCTGGCTTCGGTGGCCATGCTTGGCAATGCATTCATCGCTATTTCATGAATCATGAATCGCAGAGACTTATGCAATGGTTTGCTAGCCAATGCATTCATCGATATTTGATGAATCATGGATCTCAGAGGCTTATGTGATGGTTTGTAACAGGCAATCGAACCCAGGATACTTTAGGTTAAAGCCTAGCGCGCTAACCCGTTAGCTATGATGAACGATACCGGTGGCTGGCCATGTGAAAACTATGGAAAATCACAGAGGCTTATGCGATGGTTTGTAGCAGGCAAACGAACCCGGGGGATACTTTAGGTCAAAGCCTAGCGCCCTAACCAGTTAGCTATGAATGAACGATACATGTGGCTGGCCACGGTGATCATGCTTGCCAATGCATTCATCGCTATTTCATGAATCATGGATCGCAGAGCTCTATGTAATGGTTCAACTCATGCTTGGTGAAGGCGTGATTGAAAAATGAAAAGTCCACAGCCTGCTTTCAGTTGACTAACCAGGTTAGGGAATGGAATGAATGAAGCACCCCATATAGCTCGAGGATATGAACTGTGCTGGCTACTAAAGCCTGTTGCACTCACCTGGGACAATGATTAAATTAATGAAAAATGAAATGAAATGATTGTGGAGAGTGTTGCTGGAATTAAATTGTGACAGGGAAAAAACTGGAGTAGCCAGAGAAAAAACAAAAAAAAAAACATGTCTGCCTTTGCTTTGTCCAGCACAAATCTCACATGAAGTGACTGGGATTTGGACTATGGACCCAGCAGTGAGAGGCCAACGTGTTGGCGCCTAAGCCACGGAGACTTCAGGGCATCAGTAACATACACCTAGTTTCTGAGCTACAAGAATGAAACCCAGGAGATGAAAATTCCTGCTGGCTTGGTTGAAGATGAAAGTCGGAACACTTTAGGTTAAAGCCTACCGTGCTAACCAGTTTTATCACTAGCCGCTTGCTAGCTAACAGTGACATGCTTGGAGTATAACCTTGTGATAACGAAAACTGCAACTCCTGCATTATACCTGTGTTGAATTACACGTTCTCTCTAAACACGTTGCCTGCTAGATAGCAATCAAGTAGACTGTAAGTATCGCTATATGAAACTAGTGATTTGAACCTGAGAGACAATATATTTACAGGCTATGGTACTTTACAACAATTTTTGATTTTTTAAATCATTTCATTAATGTGGACAATAGTCATGTACCTTTATTTTCAAAACGGTTTAGGGAAGGGGGTATTGAAGGGAAATCGGCTGTGGACCTATTGAAAGGAACCGTCCTGGCATTTGCCTGGTGGTAAAAATGGGAAACCATGAAAATCATTTTCAGGACGACTGAGGTGTGATTTAAACTCACGCTCTTTCGATGCCAGCGAGGCATGATGTTGCACGTTAGCGCTCTCGATCACTACAGCTGGTAATTTTGATTTTACTCGCTCTAAGATTTGCTTTTTCCATGAATTAAGCAAGAGGTATCCTACCTCTACCGCCATTGAAGTAGGGAGAAAATGACTTGATAGTTCCACTCTTTTAGGAGGAAAGGATCCACCCCAAAGGTAATAGAAAAAAAAGGGAAAACTAACCCAGCTCTGGAAATTCTGAGGGTTGCCAACTCTTGAACTCACTAGTCGTGAGCCTCTGAGGGTGTAGTCATATCCAGAGTGCATCAGAAGTGGTCTGGCTACATACACCCTACCTCTTTGAGGGGCTTGAGCATAAGGCAAGAAATAACATGAAGAAAAGGTTAACCCCTTGCAGAAGGAGGGTATTGGAAATGATAAGACTAGGATGGGCGGGAAAGTTAAAGACTCCCTAGGCTTCTAATATCCTAATACTATTGGGGGTGTAAAGAGAACAAGAGATAACCAAGTGAGGTCGAAAGGAAAAAATAGAGGGGAATCCGGTACAAGTAAGTGACAGCAATGCCGAACTCAGCGGGGGCCCCGTGGTTGTAACACACATTTCATTTTCTTTTACAGAGAGAAAAAGATACAGTCAGTCCGTTGAGACTAGACTTTGTATCATTTCAAATGACGCTCGCTACAAATGCTACACATGTTAGAAAGGCTCAGGAGGGCTTCTCGCTTCGCTCGAAGCCCAAAGACTCTTTAAACAGACTCCATTACCTTAGGCTTCCCGCGCGGAGAACGGAGAGTGGGAGGTGCACTCTGGAACATGACGTCCCGCACTCGCCGTCTCCGTATCGAATACCGCCAGACCCCAGGAGTAAACTCAGACCTCAACAGACACAGACTCCATTACCCTTTAACTTAGGCTTCCCGCGCGGGGAACGGAGAGCGGGAGGTGCACTTTGCTGCATGACGTCACGCACACGCCGTCTCCGTATCGCATAACGTCAGACCCCAGGAGTAAACTCAGACTCGGTGCATATGCTCTGAACCACATGATGACGTCATACACACCGTAAACGTAACGCATACGGGTACACCAAAGCATAACGATGCAGTCGACAGGATCATTTAAATTGATTGAAATGAGAGAGAGACTTGCTATTCCAGAAAGCAACAACAAGTATCATCTGTAAAAAGCAGTGCAGTTTCCCATTATTAATCAACACCGCTGTATTGAAAACACAGATAAGACTATTTTTTAACAAAATGTCATCTCATATGACTACAACCTATTTAACATGGAACCCTCTTGCTTCATGCTTTAAATCTCGCGTTTGCTCAGGCAGAATAGAATGTATTATCCCCAAGGAATTTGTATTGTCTTGTTTTAATGTAGTTAGAGGGGAAATATATAAAGCTTGAGAATTATACAAGGCTTTGAAAGTAAATATGAATTTAGTGTGTGATTTTATATATATAAAAATGACATGGAAATCAAAGATAAATTTCATTTATGAACAAAAATGCAAGAGCTTTTCGTAGCCCATAATTTAGTAAAATGGTACGAAATCCATGTCGTGGAAACCTTGCTAACAAAATTTGGTACATTTCAAGAAGGACCCAGTGGAAATGCACTGGAAACAATACATTATTTACAAATGAATATCTGTAAATTTAACCCTTTGAATGCTGTGTCACGTCATATTGCTACACCGCCAGCGATTGAGTCCCGAAAAGCTGTGGTGAACATTAAGAATGTAGATGACTATTGTTTTATTTGGAGTATTTATGCATTTTTGCAACCAGTGCAACGTGATGGATGTCGGCCTGGAAAGTACAAGCAGACTTTTGATTCCTTAATGCAAAATTTAAATTCAATGCATGCGTCGTTCCCTATGAATATAACCCAGATTCACTGGTTTGAACTGGATAACCCTGATTCTTCGTTCACGGTCTATGGTGTTTAAAGAGAAGAAGAAATAGGCCCTTTATATGCTACAAAAGAATGCAAACCTTATCACATTCATCATTTATCTGTAGGAGAGGTGAATCACTATTGCCTGATTATAAGCTTGAGTAGATTGCTAGGCAGCCAAATGTCCAAAGATCATAATAAGAAACATATTTGTGACCGTTGCTTGCAATATTATGGAACCTCTACGCTTTTAGAACGACATAGGGTAGATTGTCTATCTAAGGAAGCAGTGAGACTCGTCTTGCCACAAGGAAAGGGCGCTGTGTTGAAGTTTAAGAATATTCACAAACGTGACACAGTGCCTTTTGTAGTCTATGCGGATTTTGAAGCTCTGACTTCACCCATACCAGGATGTGAACCAGATCCTGCCATCAGCTCAACCACACTCATTCAAAAACACGAACCCTTTGCCGTAGGATTTAACGTGGTGTGTGCCTATGACCCCACAAAATCCAGATTGTGCAAAAATGGTTTTTGGACCAACTTGTCAAGTTTGTCAATCATGTACAGGGGTTACTGGACCACCCAGTACCAATGTGTCAAACTCCAGAACAGCGGCGGAGTATGAGCACGCCACCACATTCCATATTTGTGAAAAGCCACTGGTCAGTGTTGAAGACACCGTTCGTTATCACTCGCACTTTACAGGGGAATTTCGTGGAGCTGCTCACAGAAAGTGTAATGTCAATTACCCATCTCCTCGATTTATCAGTGTGTTTTTTCACAATCGGGCGAGTTATGATATGAATTTTTTGATTCGTGAATTGGGTTAAGTGGCCAAAGGAACTTTTTTCATTATCCCTGGGAACCATGAGTGTTTCACAGCCTCGACATGGTGGCTGGGGGATTTTTGGATTCTTTAAAGTTTATGACATCCTCCCTAGATAGTCTTGTCAATGGTTTGGACGAGGAAGAATTAAAATACACGAAAATGCATTTTGAAAATCCAGAGCATTTTAAATTGTACATTCGGAAAGGTATTTTCACGTATGATTTCTGTGCAAGTTGGGATGTGTTAGAGCAGAAAACTCTCCCATCGCAAGATACATTTTATTCAAAGCTGACATGCTGTACAGTTTCCGATCAAGACTATGCACATGCGTGACAAGTTTGGCGAGCGTTTGGTATAAAGACGCCAGGTGAATATGCAATGCATTACCTAAAACTCGATGTATTGCTGCTGACAGATGTGTTTGGAAAATTCCGTGAGTTATGTCAACACATTTATGCCCTTGACCCTGCTTACTATTATACGAGTCCTGGGCTCTCGTTTGATGCAGTTTTGAAATACACGCAAGTGGAATTGGATTTACTCACGGATGTAGACATTGTCTTATTGTTTGAAAAGGGGATTCGCGGTGGCTTTGTGTCGCTTAACCAGCGCCATGCCGAAGCGAATAAACCCTACATGCCCTCTTATTCACAAGACAAACCAGAATCATGTTTGATGTACTACGATGTGCATAATTTGTATGGTTATGCTATGAGCCAGCCTTTACCCTATGGGGATTTTACCTGGCTGACAGAGGATGGGGTTACACATTTTGATGTGAACACGGCCAGCCAAGAAACAGGTCGAGGAAATGTTTTAGAAGTGGATATTGAATATCCCTCATCCATGTACAAGAAACATGCTGATTTTCCATTCTGCCTAGAGCGAAAGGTTCCTCCTGAAAGTAAAGTTAACAGCTCAAAACTCATGGGCACACTTTACAGCAAAAATCAGTATGTGCTACATATTCATATGTTGGTGCAATTCCTTTCTCAAGGCTTAGTGTTGAAGAAAATCCACAGGGGTATTTCTTTTGCCCAAGAAGCATGGCTTGAGCCATACATGCGACTTAACACAGAGCACCGACAAATGGCAACACAGCAGTTCGATTTTTTTTAAATTGATGAACTACTGCATCTATGGCAAGTCCATGGAAAATGTTCACAAATACCGAGATATTAAATTGGTCATTATCTGGGAGGGACGTTACGGTGCCCGGCAGTACATTGTCCAGCCAAATTTCAAATCAATAAAAATTATCGATGAGAATTTGGCTACCATTGAAATGAATAAGACCAGTGTGACCATGGATAAGCCCATTTACTTGGGTCAAGTCATTTTAGACTTTTCCAAATCGGTCATGTATCGATTCCACTATGAGTTTGCCAAACAGCATTTTGAGAACGTATCTCTTTTGTATATGGATACGGACTCATTCATTTATCACATCCGCCACTGCAACCCCTATGTCGTGATGAAGGAACATAGTGACTGGTTCGACACTTCTTGCTATAGCGCAGACAACATGTTTCACCTACCCATAAAAAATAAGAAGGAAATGGGTGTTTTAAAATATGAATGTGGTGATTCCATCATGACTGAATTTGTAGGACTAACATGCAAGATGTTTGCTTATCGCATATTAAGTGATAAGGAAGCGAAAAGAGCCAAGGTAAAGGCTCTGGTAAAATCTCTTCATGTGGATGACTACCTGGAGGTTTTACAAACAGCTAAAGCTATGATGCATACATAGTGCAGAATACAATCTAGCAACCACGAATTGTATCTTGTTAAACAAAGAAATCAAACACTAGCCTTGTTAGAAAACAAACGTAAGTGGGGTGATGACCTGCTTTGTAGTGTGCCATGGGGTTATCACAACAAGGAGAGTGTGTGATTTTGTCTGGATTTATGGTGTTGTAAAATAGTTTTTTTCATAGATAGTATATTTAATAATTCCTTTTTAAATGATAGGAATTGTAACTATTAGCAATGTTACTTAGTACAAACAACCTATACCCTTGTCACTTAAAAAAACGAAGCCTTGAATAAGATCCTAATATTATTATTCTAGTCATTGTAAATTTGTAAATAGTATTTATTTTGTAGTTTATGTAAACAATCAAGGATCCTTTGGTGGGCATGTATGAAATAAATGTCCTTTAGGGAAAAATACATATAGTGGTTGTTTCCCTAAAATGATATGCGTGTATAGAATTTAAAAAATGTAAGTCTAAATAAAAGTGTGTATATATGTGTGTGTGTTTGTGCGCTTGTAAAATATTACTACTAGTACTTGCCATTAGTTATTTAGCATTTGGGCAAATACAGTGAGGGTAGGTGAGTGAGTGGGTTTAAAATATATTTTTAAATAATATAAATCCTTTTTTGTTTTGTTTTGCAAAAGTTTCTTAATGTGGTCATAACTATGTCTTTGTTAAAAGATAGTCTTATCTGTAAACCAAGGGGGGTGGGGTTTGCTAAATTACTTTAAGACCATTGGTGATTGTTGTTGTTGTAACAATGTTGAGACTAGAGTGTCATAGTTACCCTCTTTTGCTTATAGACTACCATGGAAGTTTTGAATGCTATTGGTCAAGCCTGTGGTCTTGAACTCAAGAAGATGAGCGACTTGCCTATTCATACACCCTTTCGCATTCATAGAATAGAAAAATTAAAAACTAAATTTGGGAACCGCGCTCTTTGCATTTGTGAAGAGTTTGAAACATTTCTTCCTTCACGTTTTATTAACGTGCCTGATGATGGTTTTCAAGATATCAATACAAGTAGTCAACTTGTTTATTTGATTTATGAAGGTCAAAACAATCATCGATGTGTTCTGCGTTTTGAAAAAAAAAATGAAAACTAACACATAACCGTACTCTATCCATAGCTTTATGACTAGTTTTTTTTTTTTAATCTTGGCACTGTATAGCTAGACATTGGTTTACTGTTGTTGTTGCATAAATGTTATGATGTGTAGGTGTAAACACTTGATCCTCTTCTTTTACACCATCATTGTCATCATTATCGTCATTATTATAACTATGTTCACTATGACTATGTTGTCCTTTACTGTTGTTGTTGTTGCTTAATTGTTATGATGTTAAAGTCTTAGGTGTTAATAGCTTTTAGTTCACCATCATGGTGAAATTTTTTGAGCCTTAGGCTGCATAAATATCATCATGGCTAAGTTCCATGTGTATGTTAATTTGCTTTTTAGTTCGCTCTCATGGTGAATTTTTTTTCAGCCTTACGCTGCGTCAATATCATCATAGCTAAGTTCCATGTGTATGTAAATTTGCTTTTTTGAGTTCGCCATTATGGTGATTTTTTTCAGCCTTAGGCTGGATCAATATCATCATGACTAGGTTTCATGTGTATGTTAATTTACTTTTTAGTTCACACTCATGGTGATATTGATGCAGCCTAAGGCTGAAAAAAGTTCACCTTGATGGTAAACTAAGAGCTATTAACACCTAGGACTTTAACATCATAACAATTAAGCAACAACAACAACAGTAAAGGACAACATAGTCATAGTGAACATAGTTATAATAATGACGATAATGATGACAATGATGATGTAAAAGAAGAGGATCAAGTGTTTACACCTATAAAACCCTTGTTGTCTCCACAGTTTTTAACAACCACCGCCCATGCTCCCTGTGGAAAACTCATTTACAGACCTATAACAACCCAGGGCAAAGAAAAAAAATGTATGTATGTAACTATTGTAAAAGTCCTTTAATGAAAAAATTTTAAACATTGTTGTATGAGTGAGTATCCTCTGTTTTTTTTAGTGACAAGGGTGTAGGTTGTTTTTACCATTTACCATTGCTAATAGTTACAATTCCTATAATTTAAAAATAATTATTAAATATACTATATATGGAAAAAAAGCTGTTTTACAACACCATAAAACAAAACAAACAAGATGTTCAGTAAAGAACATATAGCCTACTTTCTCCTAAATGTAGGAGTATAGTTATAACTCGTTGTTATTATCAAAGAGTATAACAGAACTATTCTTTGTTGAAGACCTTAGAAACGATTTACCTCTACCAAACGCCACAACCTAGATAAAAACTGCTACCATCATTGAAGAAAGAATGATAAGAAGTATCTAAAGAATGTTATGGATCTGCAGACATAATCGACCGGACTGGCGGCGTGGCTCAGCGGTAACGTTCTCGCTTGCTGGACCCTATGTTTCAGGTTCGTATCCTGGCTCAGTCAGCTGGCATTTGAGGGTGCACAAATGCGAGGGAGCCGTGTTAGTAGATTTACTGGCACGTTAAAGATCCCCTTCGGGACACAATTCTGGCACCCCGGCGTCTCTAAAAGCAACAGTAGTTAAAAGGGACGTAAAACCAATAACATTATTATTATTATTATTATTATGATTATTATTATTATTAATATTATTATTATTATTACATAATCGGCCTGACGCGGGCAACATCCAACTTTGAGTTGAGGCATGTCTTTACACGTCTGGATGCGTATGACTTTCACAACCCTAATTGAATTAACAAATCTTTCCATGACCCTACAGAGACGTGTGTATACCAACTATGTGGATATTTTCGATTGCTATTTGGCTGAAATAAAAGTATTAATTAATATCCTGAACTAGCACCAACGGTAGAGTTCAGATACTATGTGAAATCGTTTTGTTCTTTACTTCAATTAACATTTTCAAATAACGCACAATAGGCTGTTACAAACCCTTTAAAATAAAAAGTAAAAATGTATCGTAGTATCATCTTGTCATTCTTCAAATTCGATGCACATAGAATGCCAATGGTATAGTAATCAATGGAGCCCCACGTAGACTAGTCGTGACATCTAGTGGTGAAATATCGAACAATATAATCCTAACAGAGCGAGTGCAGTCTAGCGGCCAGAAGAAGAAACTTTTCAATAAAATCTGGAAGTTAATAAGTAGCGGCGTGCAGTTACCTTTTTGGCAGCTAGATGTCTCGAGTAAATCTGCTGGCGAATTATGTTTTAATTAAATATATATTTTTCACCATAATATGCACAATATAACGCTTAATTTTAAAACATCTGAGTCATTACAAAACAATAAACATATAACATTTCAAGCAAAAAAATAGCTCTGAACCATAGGCATTTGAGCGATAGGCTAACGCTGTACCACTGAGCTAATTGTGTCAACGAATATCGTTCTATATAAAATGACTTACATATAACGTGTTAGCAAATAATGATTTATACTAAACGATTTCATCACTGGAGTATATTATTTATATATAAAGCATTTCATACAAAGTTTATTTATTTTGTATCAGTACGCTATATTGCAAGCAATACTCAAATTAGTGAAATATAAGTCAGGCACAAGATATCCGCTGCCATCTTGTCTCATTACTGTATCGGCTCAGCTTTTTAAAATCACGTCTGCACTATAGTATTACAAAATAAACTTTTAATTTCGAACGTGCCTCTTCCTTTAGAACAGTTAAAACGATTCTCGGCTCGATAATCGGAACTGGTGGGTCCCATGATATGGATTATAAAGTTTGCGTAATTCGCACGGCCGCCATCCTGAAATGGTATGGCGGACGACCTTGTAGTTTGGTCACAAGACGCATCCTATACGAAGGTATGTTGTTACCAAATATGGTAGAGATCGGATGATTTGGTTAGTCGTTATTTGATTTTACGTTTTGAACGTTTGAGTGGCCGCCATTCAGTTTTAGTAAAGATGGCGGCGATATAAAACATGACACTGAGGTGTCCTTTGCTAGTGCTACCTTTGTACCAAATTTCGTTCAATTCGCATTCACCGTGTTCGAATTGATAGGGGGGGGACAGACATTCAGAGTACACACACACACACACACACACAGATACACACACACACTCACACACACATATACACACACACACACAGACTCACACACATACATACACACACACAGACAGACACACTTTTTTCGCCCTGTGTTGATCTCATAAGTCTACTTTCATTTTTTGCAAAAATCGAAAGTAGGCTAAAAATCACACACTCTCCTTGTTGTGATAACCACATGGCACACTACAGAGCAGTTCATCACGTCACTTACGTTTGTTATCTCACAAGGCTAGTGTTTGATTTGTTTTTACTTGTTATCCTCATGACCCAACGATTAATGCCAATGTTCCACGTTTCGAATTTCCCCTCCACCCCCTGTCTATGCCATGTCCTGTGGTTCGGCGTTAATCCTTGCAATTGATTTTAGCCTATTTTCAATTTTGAAAAAACAAAAACAAAAAGAAAAACAGGCTTATGAGATCACCTGTAGTCCATGTGTGTGTGTGTGTGTGTGTGTGTGAGAGAGAGAGGTGTGTGCGTGTGTGTGTGTCCCCTAATAACTTCTAAACCGCTGGAGCGATTTCAATGAAACCCCGACCGTGCCCTTCAAATTTTGTTACGTGTAACCAATCCAATATGGCGGCTGTGCGAAATATTTCACCTGCATTCAATATCTCCGAATCCATTCCTGATATCACCCTGATTTTTTTACGGTGATAAAAGGAAATACAAGAAATGTACCTATGTGACTTTTGAAAAACTGGTAACTACAAAACCAGCATGGCGGCCACGCGAATTCGCGACTTTTAAATAGAAGTTTCTCGCGATTTAACCAACCAAACGCAATAAAAATTGGTACAGTATATGTTTATACACATTGTAATGCACCGACATCTAACTTCGTTCAATTGTTTACATAACCACTAGATGGCGGATGTGCGAAATATTTCACCGGCCTTCTATATCTCTGAAACTATTAGCGGTATCACCCTGAAATTTTGTACGAGATAAAGGGCACTACTGGAAGTTGATACGTGTTACGTGCAAGAGCCCGTCCCAACGTTTTCAAATATGTATCTTCCTTGGATGTGACTTCACGACCTTTGAATCGACCGCCTGGTGACTTGGTTCCGATTTTGAACACGAGATGGCAGCTGCTATCGGACTTCGGCGCATCTAGCCGTAGTTCCTTCTTCTTCACCACTAGAGTGTGTTGGGGTGCCTTAAACTTATCCTATTCCTGTCATATGTGAAGGCTATTATTTTCCTACGTCATGAAACAAAGGACTGTGTATACATGATACCGCCAAATTAATTACTTAATAATCACATTGTTGCTTGATGTGTCAAGCTGTGATTGGACAATTAAATTAACATGAATGCAATGCTGTTTATGACTGGAGATTCACCGCCATGTTGTTATACGTCTGTCGTCAAGAATTCAACAAGGGAGTTGGTCGAAAAAGTTATTGCCGTGCCCGGGGGCTTGTCCTCCTGGCCTCCTCGAAATATGGATATACGATGGAAGGGAATTGCCTGTGCTCTTCAGGCAATTATTTCATCGTTTCGCAGTGAAGAAGAAATTCGGATTGTAATTGCATCTCGATGCAGACCAGTGCTTGTGACCCAAACGGCGCATGGCTGTGTGGGCCATTTTCAGGCAATTTAGTGCCGTATAATATTTTATTTAAATTGTGTGTGAATTATTTTATTTTTATTGTGTCTCCACTGAGAAGTTTTTAAGGTACGTAATGTTATTCTCAATTTTTATATATTTCGTTATGGGAGCTCCAATATTGGCCTTGCATGTATGTTGTGATGCTGTGTTTTGTTTCGCCTAGTAGGCCTAATTTTTTATTTATGTTTTAATAATGTTACCAGATATATATTAATTTTGTTATTTTTCTTCGTAACTTCTGGAGACACATGTCTAGTTTATTTTACGTTTTAAATTATTATTTATTTTCTTTTGGCAATCTTGGGATTGGCATATTATTAATCTGTTGTACGATCCGATGCTCCAGCCTCATGTTAATAGTATTTAGATGTAATTGTTTTCCTCTTTTCTTTTCTCTCCGGTGATTTTAAAATTAATTTAATGCTGATTGTTTGCCGTAATTTCGATTTGACATGTGGTCGTCTGCTCCGGTGGCCATGTTTGTTTGGTTTTGTTTGGCCCGAGTGCATTCTGGTCTTGGAGCGCATTATCTTGGCGTCGAACGGTAAACTCAAACGTGTTGTGGTGTTAGCTTAATATCTTTTATTATTCTTGTTGGTTTAACCTTATGTTTTTGGTGAATGTTCTTGTGTTTTTCTTAGTCACGAATATCGGGAATTTCTTAATTGAACATATTTTATTTTATTTATTTAATTTTAAATTTTTCGTTTTATGACGTGGCCTGGATCTCTGCATGTCGGATCGGTATTGCAGTCCCTTGTAAATTATCAAGCCCGTTCTCATTTAATTATGCCTGTATTTTCTTTTTTTAATCTTTGGGCTTTAACATTTTAATTTTAATTTAATTCTTTTCTTTTTTTTGCTTTGCAAGCAAGCATGTTCTGTTTTCTGGTGGAGGTGTTCTTTAAATTTTAACAATTAAATTTTTCTTTAAAATTTTTAAGCAACTGTTGTGGCATTATTTCGTCGGAGACAATTCCATTAGTTATTGGGGGTGTCTGTAGAATAGCCTGTGCGTTCCCCTTCTCCACCTTCCTTCTACCCCTTTTGGTGCTCTTCTGTTGGGGCATGTCATCTGGAGGTGATTTTGCTGTGGAAGCGATGCGGACCTCTGAAGACAGGTAAGTAGGCCCATCCACGCTGGCCATCCATGTGGTGTCATTTTGGTAGCAGAGCGTGGTTGAGTTCGCTTCCGTAACTATCCCCTCCTCAATACCCGCAGGCTCGTTTTATGGAGCCTTCTAGTGCTGATGGAGCGGTTGTTGGTGGGATGTGTCATGTCAGTGAACTTGATGTTATTTAAAGCTAATCCTTGTCGTTTGTTTAATTTCATGTTTGCCTCTGAATATCCATGTGGTGAGATAACAGTGACCTGTTCCAAGCGAGGTGTTTGCTGCTGTATTTTATCATGTTTGTATGCAACATTCCCACTGAAAAAATGCTCGGTAAGTGGCTGGCATGTGTTCTTGGCATGGGAAATGTGGATTTGGTAATATTCTGATGGCCTACATGCTACGAGTGAAGAAATCCTGGAGCCCTGTCTGTAGCTGTTCGCCATGCGCTTTGTTGAATTTTTTGTAATTTAGCTTCCTGTTCTCGAGCCAAGCAGGCGGTGACGTCTGCAGTTCTGGGCAGCATTGTGCATGATGTTATTACTCGAAATTTCAGGTGTCGGGGCAGTGTCCGTGTTGGAAGAAGACTGTTGTATTCCTGTATGTTTCTTGTGCATGAAATTCTGTTGTGAGATGTTGTCCTCGTGATATATTTATTATGGAACTGTTACGCCTATTGGTGTTATGGCAAAGTGTAGTCCGATTAAAAGGGCTAACCTATGGAAATCAGCCCTCCATATGACCCTAGTGTGGTGCCAATAGGCACATTTAACGTGCATGTCACCCTTTTTGGCTAGAAATTCTTCCTAAACGTATTAAGGGTAAGTGTTTGTTTTGAAGTGTTTTTATCGCAGTGTGCGATTTATAATTCTTGTTCTTAAACTTACATTATACTGCAATCGTGCTGGGATACGTGTGTATCTTGGGCAAATCGTGTCTGGATGTATGTGTTAACGTTAGATTTTGATTTAGATTTGTAGGGTGGGGTAATTCAGGGTTTGTTGTGTTTGCAAAAGTAAGTCTAGGATCATATTTTTATTAGTTGCTTTCCTTGTAATTTTGACCAAAAAATAATATGTAGGTGTGTTTTACGTGGAGGTATCTACTGTCTGGGGTCAGCTAGGTTAGAAGTATGGGATTCTTTCTTGGTTTGATCCCTGGGCAGGTTGTATATAGGGCTTGCACGATCCGAATTGGCTTGGTATTGGCCTGGTCTGTTCGATGACATGCAAGTATGTGTCATGTAATGTAATTGTAAGGGTATTGTGTTTTTAATTGTATTTGTTTGTGTTATGATATCTCTACGACTACATAACTTGCATATTTGAGTATTAATGGGAATTATGTTTGTGGGTGGTAAAAATTATGTATCGCTGTTATTTGAGTATGTGTGCGATGAATACGTTGTTGTGAATATGAGGTCTCAGTTCGTGAACAGCCATAATGTAATGTGCTTTCCTGCTTAATTATTTAATATAGGGTCTTCAAAATCTACTGGGGTTAAATTTCTGTTGGAAAGTGTGGTCATCAGCTCCTGCAAGTCAGCTTGTTTTGCATTTAAAGCCAGTAATCTGTTGTTGCTGGAAGTCAGGGTCTTAAGTTGCCTCATGCTATCTGTAGATGACATAGGCCTACTGTTTAGTTCATGCTATGGCAATCTCGGTCATCAGCCACTGTAACTTAAGTAAAATTTTCTGCTTTTGATTGCTAATTCTGTAAATTTGTTCTGCTTAAATCGTTAGGAATGGTGCGTTAGTATTCCCTGTTAGCCTCGTCTTTCGACAAGAGCGGCTTGTTTCTCATCTAACCGTATTTTCGGGCCATGTTAGGCATCCTGTGGTTGTACGTGTTCGTGTCTTTAACCTGAACGAGGAAACCTCATTGTACCTCGTGTACTGTTGAACTTAGTTCTTTTTATGCTGGATTTTTCTCACCCAGGCGGATGTCGGCTGTATAGTCATCTGGTGTCGAATCTCAATTTCGTTCCCTGTGTTGGTGTTTGGTTTTCTGCGCTGCCATTTCCTTTTCGTTTTTGTCGTTACTGTAACTGCGTTTGTATTCCTCATTGTCCCCGTGCCAAGTAACGCGTGCGATCACGAACCAACAAATGTAGAGGCATACATGTCTGCTTAATTAATTTTCTTTTTTAAAAACCCTAAGGCCAACAAAATTTCCAGAGTGCATCTGTCGCACATTAAGCGAGGTGGAGAGGTTTCTAATGAGGAAATGCTACCATAAATTTTGTAAACCGATTTTGTATAATGTAGAGTATCCCTAACCTTCATTGAAGCCTTCAGGCATCTGTTCCTTCTGGAATTTTGAATTTAATTGGGTTTAAAAACTATGCTAGGATACAAACTGTAACCGTTGGGTAATTCCCATTTTATGATAAATTGTAAAATTGAAACTAATTTTGATGTTTTCATAAAAGATGCTAGCATGTAAGTTGGACTCGGTGGGAGACCTAACTCATGGTAATCTTGTATACCTGTTTCCTTGGGAATTTGAGTGGTCATTCCTCTACCGTAGCTCCTTCTAAATGTATGGTCATTCAACTCATGTACTATTGAAAGGTACTAATAGTCTGTAAAAAGATAAACTTGTTAATGAAATTTTGTAAGCACGGATCTAGGTCAAGGTCAGGATTTTCCTTCTTCATTTAAATTCAACTTTGTTTCTCTTTTATAAAATGTAGTAAGAATTTGTAATTTCTGTAAAAAAAATTTTTGAAATAAGATTAACTTCTGTTTTGTAAATGTCTGCCCACGCGTCGCAAGATATCTGGCACATTGCTTCCACCTAGTTCGTTTAAAGCGAACTACATTGGACTTATTGAAAAATTTATCTAACGTGTCTCGGACTATGAAAGCACTGCTGGTGCTGGTGTTCTGCGTTTCTGAAGACTTATGGACCCAGTGAAGCGGTTAACTAAGTGGTTTGCGAGGTGATCAATTATCCCTTCACTGATAATCTGACCCTGCACTCTTCCTAACCAAAACGATGCGGTTTCGTCCATCAATTGGAGTTAACTGGTGAACATTATCTTCTGGAAACATGCTTGGTGAATCGACTAGTTAAGGAGTACTGCCTATGCCTAGGCATATTCGTGAACGGTGTTCACGCTTAAGGGAGGGAGACTGTTACGTGCAAGAGCCCGTCCCAACGTTTTCAAATATGTATCTTCCTTGGATGTGATTTCACGACCTTTGAATCGACCGCCTGGTGACTTGGTTCCAATTTTGAACACGAGATGGCAGCTGCTATCGGACTCCGGCGCATCTAGCCGTAGTTCCTTCTTCTTCACCACTAGAGTGTGTTGGGGTGCCTTATAAACTTATCCTATTCGTGTCATATTTGAAGGCTATTATTTTCCTACGTCATGAAACAAAGGACTGTGTGCACATGATACCGCCAAATTAATTACTTAATAATCACATTGTTGCTTGATGTGTCAAGCTGTGATTGGACAATTAAATTAACATGAATGCAATGCTGTTTTTGACTGGAGATACACCGCCATGTTGTTATACGTCTGTCGTCAAGAAATCAACAAGGGAGTTGGTCGAAAAAGTTATTGCCGTGCCCGGGGGCTTGTCCTCCTGGCCCCTCGAAATATGGATATACGATGGAAGGGAATTGCCTGTGCTCTTCAGGCTATTATTTCATCGTTTCGCAGTGAAGAAGAAATTCGGATTGTAATTGCATCTCGATGCAGACCAGTGCTTGTGACCCAAACGGCGCGTGGCTGGGTGGGCCATTTTCAGGCAATTTAGTGCCGTATAATATTTTATTTAAATTGTGTGTGAATTATTTTATTTTTATTGTGTCTCCACTGAGAAGTTTTTAAGGTATGTAATGTTATTCTAAATTTTTATATATTTTGTTATGGGAGCTCCAATATTGGCCTTGCATGTATGTTGTGATGCTGTGTTTTGTTTCGCCTGGTAGGCCTAATTTTTTATTTATGTTTTAATAATGTTACCAGATATATATTAATTTTGTTATTTTTCTTCGTACCTTCTGGAGACACATGTCTAGTTTATTTTACGTTTTAAATTATTATTTATTTTCTTTTGGCAATCTTGGGATTGGCATATTATTAATCTGATGTACGATCCGATGCTCCAGCCTCATGTTAATAGTATTTAGATGTAATTGTTTTCCTCTTTTCTTTTCTCTCCGGTGATTTTAAAATTAATTTAATGCTGATTGTTTGCCGTAATTTCGATTTGACATGTGGTCGTCTGCTCCGGTGGCCATGTTTGTTTTGTTTTTGTTTGGCCCGAGTGCATTCTGGTCTTGGAGTGCATTATCTTGGCGTCGAGCGGTAAACTCAAACGTGTTGTGGTGTTAGCTTAATATTTTTTTATTATTCTTGTTGGTTTAACCTTATGTTTTTGGTGAATGTTCTTGTGTTTTTCTTAGTCACGAATATCGGGAATTTCTTAATTGATCATAGCCTATTTTATTTTATTTATTTAATTTTAAATTTTTCGTTTTATGACGTGGCCTGGATCTCTGCTTGTCGAATCGGTATTGCAGTCCCTTGTAAATTATCAAGCCCGTTCTCATTTAATTATGCCTGTATTTTCTTTTTTTTAATCTTTGGGCTTTAACATTTTAATTTTAATTTAATTCTTTTCTTTTTTTGCTTTGCAAGCAAGCATGTTCTGTTTTCTGGTGGAGGTGTTCTTTAAATTTTAACAATTAAATTTTTCTTTTAAATTTTTAAGCAACTGTTGTGGCATTATTTCGTCGGCGACAATTCCATTAGTTATTGGGGGGTGTCTGTAGAATAGCCTGTGCGTTCCCCTTCTCCATCTTCCTTCTACCCCTTTTGGTGCTCTTCTGTTGGGGAATGTCATCTGGAGGTGAGTTTGCTGTGGAAGCGATGCGGACCTCTGAAGACAGGTAAGTAGGCCCATCCACGCTGGCCATCCATGTGGTGTCAATACATAAGACTTTCAAAAACCGTTTAACTACAAAACGAACATGGCGGCCAAGCGAATTTGAAAATTTTAAATAGACCTTTCTCGCGATTTAATGATCCAAACGCAATGAAATCTGGTGCAGGAAATGTTTATACACATTGTAATGCACTGGTATCTAATTTAGTTCAATTGTTTACATAACCTCAAGATAGCGGCTGTGCGAATTTTAAATTTAAGTTTTTATTTCTTGTGTCGTAATCATGCGATGGAAGTGTAAGTTTTAATAAGGAACCTACGCAATAATTTTCCTTTAATGGTACATGGCTCTATGACCTATACATTTAACAATCCAACATGCCGATCATCCGAAATATTTAGACGGCTCTGAATATCTACGAATCTATTATAGCAATCAAACTGAATTTGTTTATGTTCATAGGGGCTATGAACTTAAGTTCACCTATATGACTTTAATATCACCATCCGAGTGCAGTGAAACTTGGTACTGTAAATCCTTATACGAATGTTAATCCACTGGCATCTAATTTACTTCAATTGTTTCCATAACCACAAGATGGCAGTTGTGCGGAATTTTAAAATCTCCCTGTTACTTCTTGTGTCCTACTGAAGTTTCAATGCTACACGTACACAATATTCTTCATGTAACAGTACATAACTCTAGGACCTACATAAAATCCAACATGGTGACCATCCGAAATATTTAGTCGGTTCTCAATATCTACGAATCTATTACAGCAATCAAACTGAAATTTTGTATGTTGATTGTGGCAGTTAACATAAGTAGGATATATGAAAATAGGCTGTATAATTCTTCACGGAACTACTTGTTTTTTTCAGTCATTACAGTCATGCGTTCACTAAGCATGAGTTGAACCATTGCATAAGCTCTACGATCCAAGGTTCATGAAATAGCGATTAATGCATTTTGTCGATCGCAATCACTCTACAATACCAAAGGTCGGAAAACGAATCGTCGTATCACGTTCAGCCGACCCATCAAAATATCGTTTGTTCTATTGGAATACCGCCACCGTGGCCAGATTGTATCGCATAAGCCTCTGCGATCCATGATTTATGAAATAGCGATAAATTCATTGGCAATCATGTCCACCGTGGCCACCCACATCGAAAAACGAATCGTCGTATCACGTCCCGCCGTTCTATCGAAATAGCCATTCATTTTTTCGAGGCATGGCCACCGTGTCCGGATTTTTTTTCTCAAAAATAGCACTCCCACTCTGTGTCCAAAAAATGGTGTGTGTATTTTTAATTTTTTTCCCCCCAAAAATTGATTAAATTTTTTATAGTTTGGAAACTAAGAATTTTACAAAAACATTTGTTTGACATAAATCAATGGTCTTTACCCCCTCAACGCCCATACCAAATTTCAAGTCTCTAGGAAAAAATTATATTCATTTTAAAAAACGTGCTCGAGTTCCAAAATTAGCCATTTTACAAAAACGTGGGTTTGACATCAATCAAAGGTCTTTCCTCCTCTACCCACAAACCACGTTTCAAGTCTCTACATTAAAAAAATAAAAAATCCATTTTCAAAATGGGTTATATTTTGGAAATTAAGATTTTTACAAAATAGAGATTTGACATAAATCAAAGGTCCCTACTCTCTCTACCCCCTAAATAAATTTCAAGTCTCTAGGACAAAAATTACTATTTCACGCCCTAGTAGGGGTAATTTTCATTTTGGGGGAAACATACGTTCTCCATGGGAAAGAGGGCGTCACCCAGAGTCCTACAACTCGTCACACATCAAAACCCGACCATGCATTCGGGAGATATCGGCAAAGTTCGTAGGAAAGTAGGCTGTGTGTTAGACCTCTTGTTGCTCCCCTACTTCGGTGGTTATTAGAGTCATTATCAAATTAAATTGAATCATTTTTTTTATTATTTATTATTTAGGCCTACATTGTGGCATTAAGCCGCATTGGTCCTGCAGTCAGAAAGATGCAAGTATGGTACAGGATTCAAATTCTTGAAACCGACAGAGGCATTAGACAACAAACTAACTTCTGTAAAACTCTGGGAGACCTGCAGAGAAGAGTAGCCTACATAACAGGAAATAACTTCGGAAAGTTTGACAGAGTTTCATTATTTGCCATTGTTCAGAGTCACTTGTGGCTGAGAACACTAATAAGTAAATATCACTCGCACACTGGTGTTCACTCAAATATTGATGTCAGATGATTTCAAGAACTGTGCGAGTGCAAGCCGTAAGGATTCGTTTCGGGTTATAAGGAAAGGAAGCATTTAGTTTTACGTGACCGTAAATCATGCGATCATGAGCCACGGGACCTCATTTCTACGTGGAATCCAAACCACATGTCATGGCATCTCACTACGAAAATCTCACATGTATTTACCGGGAATCAAACCCGGTCCATCTTGGTGAGAGGCCAACAGCTTGATGTTCGAGTAATGAAGTAGGCTATGTATGTTGGTGGAGTCGGGTATACGTATATCTTGTTGACTTTTGTACAGAGTTGCTATTGCTTTTTTATATAAATTAAACCTACGTAAATCCGTTATTGAATCGAGAAAGCTATTGCTGCGTTCAACCAAGGTTCAATCATTTCTGCTCACTCTCGTTTGACATCTAGTTACGACTATATTCAACCATCGTTATGAAAACTACTACGAGTATCTATGTTTCTGGGTTCAATTCCTGATTCTGCTAATAAATTTAATTCAGTTTTGCAGGTTGGAACGCGGGGTTCACTCAGCCTCGTGAGGAGAGATTCCCATCTTAGACATCTCGAAGAGGTTTAGCAAGGTTTCCCCCCACTATCTAATCCAGGCGAGTGCTGGGATGGTATTTAAATTAATGCCATGGTTACCTCCAACTCAATATACCCTAGTGCAGCCATCACAATGATAAAGGTTATCAGGTAGATTCCACAAACGCATACAAGTACTATACTCGGGGCTAAATGACTACGTAGTAACAAAGTCCGTAAATGAATAAGCAACAACAAAAACAGCTGTCTAGGCGAGTTTAAAGTAGAAAATGACGGCTTGGATTGTGGGGAAGTTTAATTGCTGGGGTCGGATCCTGAAAATACGATACACGAACCACTTAACTAATGAAGAAGTGCTTCGACCTGGTGGCCTGCCTAGCCTGCACGGTGTCGCCTCCAGTTAGCTGGCTAATCACCTCGTGGTGTAGCGACTAGCATTCTTAGCTGCCGCCCTGGAGTTCCTGCTTCAGTTCCTGGTTCTGCCAAGAGATTTAATTCTGATGTGAGAGCTGGAATGAGTTTCACTCAGCCTCATGAGGCACAACTGAGAAGCGGTGGGTTAGATTCCCATGTCAGCCATCCTGGAAGTGGTTTTCCATGGTTTCCCCACTGCTACTCCAGGCAAATGCTGGGATTATTCATCATTTAAGGCCATGGCCGCTTCCTTTACAATCCTTACTTTTATTACAAATGCACACACTAGTCTACTATAGGCACCATATTAACACAGGTTATGAAATCATTATACACACCCAAGTACAAGGGGCTAAAAGACCACCATGTTCAAGCCCCTCAGATGAGGCAACAACAACAGCCAGTTGGCCAGGTGTGCCTCAACATCCAAACACTAGGTCCCTCATAAAGCAGATTTGAGAGGAGATGGATACTATTCCTACCTCAGGCATCCTGGAAGTGGCCTTCAATGTTTTTCCATTTCTTCTACTTGCAAATGCCTGAATGGTTCCTTACTTAAGGTCACGACTGCTTCCTACCCAGTCCAAGTCCCAATTAACAAGAAGTTCCGTGAAGAACTATACAGCCTACTTTTCATGCCAATGATTATTCTACAGTATATGAACCTATCTAGAATAATGACGAAATTAAGTTGGTAATATCGAAATATCTAATTAGTTCAAAATATACCTGGTATTATGTAGCCTAATAGAGCACTACAGTTGGCAGCCCTGGTGACTGAATATATTCTTAGTTCCATCTATTAAGGTACATAATACAAAATTTGGTTGAAGTCCAATGGACGTTACATGCTGTTAGACACTGGATCTATTAGCACGCGTAAAAGCATGTTGCCAACAATACCATGCGTGTGCTGGTCAGAAATAATCTGAAATATTATGATATCTTGTTGTGCCAATTTTGGATGAAATCCATTTGTTAGTATAGAAGTTACATGTATTTTAAAATTGGACATATCAGCAGTCATAGAATCATGTTGGCAGCACTGCCTTGTATTAATTACTCCAAATTAATCTAGAATGTCAGGTGCTATACGTGTGCAAAGTATAGAGCTGTTGGCTTGCATACTTTCTGATATATTGATATTAGGGTAAAAAATATAGACAGCATTTATTAACAGTTGGCAGCCCTGATTGCTCTTATCAATACGTATAGTCATATCTGTTATGGTACACATAGCACATACGAAATTTGGTTGAAATCCAACTGATAGTATAGAAGTTACATGTATTTAAAAATTGGTACTATCAGCAGGCTTATAATCATGTTGGTAGAACTGTCGTATGTAAGTTACTCCAAATTAATCTTAAATGTCAGAATATACGTGTGCATAGTTTAAAGCTGTTGGCTAGCATACTTTCTGATATATTGGTATTTGGATAAAATAAAATAGAGAGAGCAATTATTAACAGTTGGCAGCCCTGGTGGCTCTTAAGAATATGCTCTGTCATATCTGCTTATGTGCAGATACTACATACAAAATTTGGTTGAAATCCAATTGATAGTGGAGAAGTTATATGCATTTAAACATTGGACCTATCAGAAGGCTTAAAATTATTTTGGCAACACTGTCATGGTTGGCCTCCTGGATTTATTTATTTATTTATTATTTATTTATTTATCGTATGGCGTATACATGAGCTACAGATCTATATTTACACTATTTACATAGTTAATCGCTTGTGGCGTCCCCAGGAAAAAATCTCTTCTATCTCCGTCGAAACGGCTCAGTGGGCATTCTTGGGTGATGTGCTTCACAGTTTGCCTCTCAGCACCACAGTCGCAACAAGATGATGACTTTTTCCTCCATTTGTATAGCAGATCCGCACACACCATGGTTAGTTCGGATCCGGTTTAGCTTGGACCATACTTCCCGAGGTTGTTCAAAGCCAGGAACCTTCTGTGAGATGCATGGCATTTCCAAAGACTCTGCTGGGGCGAATTGTCTCCATTCATTAGACCATTTCTCAGTGAGGTTGAAATTACTCATTGCCAGGTTCTCCGCCGTGCAGATGGGTGGATGTCTTGACTTCAGTCTATCTATATGTAGATGGTGGATATCCTCATGAATGGGCAGTCTTTGATTAATCTGGATCTTCTTGTATTCATTCATCAAAGCATTGCATCTGCGGAGGTGGGGTGGGGGAATATGGCTTAATACAGGCAGCCACTGAATAGGAGTTGATCTGATCGTGCCTGTGATCATTCTCATTGTGTCATTTAATTTAACATCTATTCTCTTCACATGAGGGCTGTTTATCCAGACAGGGGCACAATACTCTGCAGTAGAGTAAACCAGGCCAAGAGCTGAGCAACGTAAAGTAGTTGCACTTGCACCCCAAGTAGTACCACATAGTTTTCGAATGATGTTGTTGCGTGTCTGAATCTTGGCAGCACTCTTTCTCAAGTGTTCTTGGAACGACAGTGTTCTTTCGAGTGTAACACCCAGATATTTGGGGTGTCTATTGTGGCGGAGAAGGGTGTTATCGAAGTATACCTTGAGATCCCTTCAGATGAAAACAAGAAACTTCTGTTTTACTCATGCTTGGTTGGAGTCTCCATTTTCGGAAGTAGTTTCCTAAAACAGCGAGATCTTTTGTCAGCGTTTCCTCTATCTCCCCGAAGCATAGGTCGTTAGTGGCAAGTGCCCAATCATCTGCATAACCAGATTTCCTGGATTTTGTGGGGGGGTATATCTGAAATATATAAATTGAACAGAAGTGGGGCAAGCACTGATCCTTGTGGAAGTCCATTGTTTAGTTTGCTGGATCTGCTGATTTCACTTCCCATGACTACGCGAAATGTTCTGTCACTCAGCATGTTGTTTATAAGGTGAGCCAGACTCCTGCATGGAATCACTTTAAGGAGTTTACTGATAACGCCTTCTCTCCACACTGTGTCGTAAGCTGCCTTTAGGTCTACAAATGCTACCGAAGTCTTTAGTCTTTGTTGGAATCCTGCTTCGATGAAGGTAGTTAATGACAGGACTTGATCGGCACAACTTCTTTGTGGTCTGAATCCTGCTTGTTCAATAGGGATCGTTTCGAACACTTTTGTAGCAATTCCATTCAAGATTAGTCTTTCTAGTAGTTTATAGCATGCACTGAGCAATGCTATTGGTCTATAGCTCTCTGGTGTTTCACTAGGCTTTCCTGGTTTTAGGATTGCAATGACTTTACTCATTTTAAATAAGCGAGGTAGGTTGCCTGTTCGAAGAATGTAAGTTAGAAATCTAAATAACCATAGTTTCGTATTTTCTCCACTATTAATCAGAAACTCAGGGCGAATCCCATCAAATCCCGGTGCTTTACCAGATTTCATATCTTCTAAAGCTTCATCGATATCGTGCACACTAAATGGTCTAGTGTATTCCGAATGAAGGGGGCTTGTGGCCTTGAGACTGGTTAATTGCTTTTTGATATTTCTTGTATGATTTCTGTCTCTCGGTGTCCTAGACAAAGCAACTATATGAGCAGCAATTTGGTTTGGAGTAACTGCAGGATTTTTACGAACAATGGGAGTGGCCGCACCAAGCTTCCGTAACAATGACCATGCCTTTCTGCTCGATTCTCTGAAATTCATAGATGTTACAGTTTCAATCCATCTTTCTCTTCGGGCATTATCAAGATTATGAAGCAGTTCATCCCCTATTTCTTGTTCGCCACTGGAAATGAACTCTTGGTATAGCTTTTCATTGTCATCAGTCCATCCAGGAATGTATTCCTTTCTGTAACCTCTAGGAATGTGTCTTTTTGCTGTGGCAATTACAGCACCCACAAATCTCTCATAGTTGTTGCTTGTTGGCGGTATCCATCTGACACATTTATCAAGGTCACTCAAGAACGCTTTCCAGTCTGCTTTCCTGAAGTTCCATCGTGGGCGAGGATAAGAAGTTACCAGAGGTATCTGCATTCCAACCTCAAGACGCACAGGACGATGTTGACTACGTGGGAAATCTTGAAGTACTTTCCTTGAAGTAAACAGAGGTTGTTTATTTTGATCACTGGAAACAAAACATAGGTCTGGGTTGAACTCCTTTTTCCATGCGGCAGATCTAAATGTACCTCTATCTTTTGCATCAAATATAAGATGAATATCATGTTCCTCGACCCAATTCATGAGAGTGCCTCCATTAGAATCGGTGTCACTATAATTCCATTCTACATGGTGACTGTTGAAATCTCCCTCATAGATGGCTGGATGTTTTTTTACCTGAATCATCTGGGAGGGCCACGGAGAAAGTGGAGGCTTGTAAATGTTTGTAATGATGAAATATCCAACTTTGATGACAACAGTGTGAATGTCATATTTAGAGCTAGATGTGAGCAATGAAGCATTTTCAATGGTGCTGCGAACATATGTAGCAGTGCCATATGCATGGTGGTATGTCGCACCTACGATATCATATCCTGATATTTGCCCTCTGGTTTGTAATTGATGTTCGTCCACCACATGTGTTTCCTGAATAGCAACCACATCGATGTTTTCATCTCGTAGGATTTTTGACAAGTAGTGGCATTTGGATTTACTTATGCCTTCTATATTTAGATGAAGAACTTGAAGCGTAGGCCCGAAGGTCTTTGCCTGTTGGTTCTGAAAAGAACCATTTGAATGATTTTTCATTTTCATGTACAATAGCCAGGAGATCGCTAAGATAGTCTGGCAGTCTGATCACTGTTGCTCGTTTAGCACCACCCAGGGAGCACGTGTAGGGTAATTTCAGGTTAAGGCCTACGGACGTGAGCAACTCCACTCCTGGAAATTAAACTGAAATAGTATTATCTACATGTGTGCCAATTTTGGAATAGTTCCCATGCACACCTTGCAAGATATCCAACATGGAGCTCAAATTTCTAGTGCGTTTTTTCAGCAGTTGGTAGCACTGACATCATTTTCAAATATGGACGTGAGATATTCCGGTGCCCATCTTTACTCATACTAAATTTGGTTTTGATTGCTTCAGCCGTTTAGGAGTTGATGGGGGGGGGGGGGGGGGGACACACACACACAGCCAGACAGACAGACACACATTTTCCCGGATCGATCTCATAAGTCTACTTTTTCCTCATTTTTGCAAAATGTGAAAAGTAGGCTAAAAATAAACTCACTACTACAGCCATCACTATAACAAAGGTTATGTGACAAATTCTACACACACACACACACACACATACACACATACACACACCGAAGTACACGGGGATAAATGACCACGATGTCCCAAGTCTCTTAATAAACTAACAACAAAAATCAATGAATTGCATGTGTGGACTCTGTTTTCAGAAAAGTTCCCTTTTCCCTGCGATCTGCATTTTTTGATGGTTTATTTGAGAGTCAGTTTTTCGGTTAAACACATTTATCTATGCAATTTCGTTATTGCATTACTATAAATGCACACTCTGATTCTGCGTATGTTGTTCGCAGTGCTAAGGTATTTTACAACCCCCATTTGCTAAGCCTACATACACATAAAATCAGAACTTCTTCAAGTAGGCCTACGTCTATTTTCAATGTTATCAATGAAAGTTTGTCAATTTTTAGCCTACTTTTTATTTTTGCAAAAAGTGAATTTAGACTCATGAGATCTACACGGACCAAAAGTTGTCGGTCTGTTTGTGTCCCCCTTCTATCAATTCAAACACGACAAAACCGAACTGAACGAAATTTGGTACAGAGGTAGCATTAGCAAGGAGCTAGTGTCATGTTTTATATTACTGCCATCTTTACCAAAACTTAATGGCGGCCACTCAAATGGTCAAAATTTAAAATTAAATTACGACCAAACTAATCATCGGATTTTTACCAATTTCGGTAATAAATACCTTCATATAAGAAGCGTCAGCCGTACCATTTCAGGATTGAGGCCGTGTGAAATCTGCAAGGTTTATAATGCATAACGTACGACCCAATAGTCCCGATTATAGAACCGATAATGGTTTAAATTGTTCTAAAGGACGTGGCCCGTTCCAAATTAAAAGTTTATATTATTATATTATACTGCAGAAGTGACTTCAAAAAGCTGAGCTGTCTCAGTTACAAGACAAGATGGCAGCTGATCTCTCGTTGTGACCTATATTTCACTAATTTGAGTATGTTGCATGTAATATAGCCTACTGATATAAATATAATCTTTGTATGAAATGGATTATAATGAATATTATTCTCCAGTGAATATATCGTTTAGTCGAAATCAGTCTTAGCTAAGACGTTGTATGACAATCGACTGATAACGTTTCATCTGGATGGACACGTTTAGCTCTATGGTTAGAGCTCTGCTCTTTCACCCGGTCGGCCGTGGTTCAAAACCTATGAAAATTGTATGTTTTGCTTGAATTTTTTATACTTATTGTTTCTTAAGTGCTGAGACGTTATAAAATTGAGCGTTTTGTTGTGAATTTTGCATTGGAAAATATAAATTTAATTAAAACAAAGTTCGCCACTGGATCTGCACGAGTGACATCTACTAGCAACCAGTTGAACTATGCGTGTGCTAACCACGGCCTACTAGATGCGAGCTGCGCTCTATACCACCCTCGACATTTTCAGTTAGTGAACCCATGCATATGGTGTACTGTAGGTGAAAAATTTCCTCTTGTTGCCGAAAGAGCACACTTGTCCCAAAGGATAGGCACGATTAAAAATTAGCTGTGCAGTAGGTTTATTAAATGTGTTTCTCCCAGTGATACTTTTAGACCAACAAAGTTTTGGTTCAGTTTCAATAATTGTAAGTAGTCGGCGTCCGTGAAAGCCAATATACCATCTTTTGTTTCTTTTTATGTCTGTTGTCTAATAGAGAGAAAACTAAGAAACTAGTGATAAATCTAGGCTTCTGAAAAGTAGAGAGAAACAAGATGTTCAGTAAAGAACATATAGCCTTCTTTCTCCTAAATGCATGGGTGTTGTTATTACTCTTTGTCCTTTTCAAGGAGTATAATTGAATGTTGGTTGTAGTAGCTTGTTGAAATACAACGTGTTACGGTAATTAAACATGAATATGAGGTGCCCTTTGCTAGGGCTAACTCTGTACAAAATTTCATTCATTTCGGTATCGCCATGTTTGAATTGATATGGTGAATCGATTTACACACATACAAGGCCGCTATCTGCAAACTATTAGGCTGATGACCTTGTAGTTCAGTCAAAAGATGCTTCCCACAAAAAGGTATGTTGTTGCAAAATTTGGTAGAGATAAAATGATTAGGTTGGTCGCAATTTGATTTAAGCCTTTCATATTTGGGAGGCCGCCATTCTGATTCCATCAAGATGGTGGCGATATAAAACATTACACTGAGGTACCCCTTTGCTAGTGCTACCTCTGTACCAAATTTCGTTCAATTTGCTTGCACCGTTTTTGAATTGATAGGGGGAATCGATTTGCACACATACATGGCCGCCATATGCAAACTAAATATTTATAAGAAATAATCAATTTTCATTAAATTCAGGCTGCAAGTTCAGAAGATATGACGGGCACACCTACGCGTGCCCTCTAAAGCACATACACCCACACTCGAACGTAGGGGATCTCATAAGCTAACAACGCAAGTATTGAAGGCGAATGGCTACATTGTTAATATCCCTCCTCTGGAAACCTGTTTTAATTAAGCCATTTTATGAAATGAAACAGACATATGCCAGCACAATAGCTGCTTCAGCTCACGTATTTTTAAAATTATAATTTGCTTTGTGGATGTACTAAAGGTTATGTTATGTTATTTCATGCTTGGTGAGCTTTCTCTGATGTGTTCCCTCGAGTTGTATTTAGATGTGCATTTTGAACCTGCAGCCGTCATGTTGGAGCAAAGCTTTCATTGCAGTATACTGATCTTGGTCAACGTCTACAAATGTTACCGTTAATTATATTACCAGCTCACCTTACTCAACAGGAGATATCCCTACCGCTGTACCGCAACACACTTAGGCCTAGGTGGCACAAATTTGGCTAGGCGTGCTGCGAAATTCGGGTAAGAAGGAAATTAATGTCAAAATTCTTGCTAGATTTATATGTCTTTATGGTTTATACAGTTAAAATATTCATTCATTCATTCATTCATTCATTCATTCATTCATTCATTCATTCATTCATTTTTGAGATTGCTCTGGATTTCAGAATCCACGCCTGTATTTGCAATTAAATAGTCATAAGATTTAAGATCTATTGCAGTATAATCTTCTGCTGTGGTTTTGGTGCATGGTTGACTGCAAACTATTAAGTTTTTAAGGATGTTTACGTTACATTCAGTACACATAGTCTAAATATTTTTGTATGCTATTCATAGCTGCTCAAGACTTAACCACGCCAATACTACCATTTATTTCGTTTTTAAAAAATAAAATAATAATAAATAATTTAAATAAATAAATAAATAAATAAAATAAAATAAAATAAATAAATAAATGAATAAATGAATAAGAAAATTATTATTTATTTATTTATTTAGCGTATGCCTTCTAGTGCCAGGAGTGTCCGAGAACATGTTCGGATTGCCTGAGGCTGTAGTTGCTTCAAGCGTCACCTATGGGGTGAGTTACAAATCCGTTCAATTTGAAGTAGTTCCAAAATCACCACTAGGTGTCAGAAACAGGGAGGGATCCCACCACTACCGCCACTGGCAGTGTCCTGGAGCTTGAGACTCTGAGCTGGGGATACAACTGGGGAGTGTGACTAGCACGTCACCCAGGCGGCCTCACCTGCAAAGCGAACAGGGGCCTGATGAAGGGGTGGGAAGAGTGGGAGGGATAGACAAGGAAGTGGGAAGGAGGTGACCGTGGCCTTACGTTAGGCACCATCCTGGCATTTGCACATAGACGAAGTGGGAAACCACGGAAAACCACTTCGAGGATGGCTGAGGTGGGAACTGAACCACGTCTACTCATTTGGACCACCCGATGCCGAGTAGATCCCGTTCCAGTCCTTATACCACTTTTCAAATATCGTGGCAGAGCCGGGAATCAAAACACCGTTCTCCTGGTTGGCAGCTAAGCATGCTGACCACTACACCCCGGAGGTGGCATGTACTAATATACACTAGATTATAAGAGGCATTTAGGGAAAATCCTCAGACTTCTGATCTCAATCTAATGCCTTGAATTTGAATTTAGTACAATCGATATGTCTAAAGTTTCTGTGAAATACTCCCTCGACGCCCGTTACTTGCCTCACTACTTGTGTATTCCAATGCTGCGTGTTAGTATTCAAGATGGGAAGCTGTTTTCGTAACGGTTCATCTTTCCATCGCAGCAACCTCTAAGCGTAAGTAAGCTCTTCACAGCGTGTCGGCAGATTAAGTGATTGCTTACGCTCTACTGCGCTTCATGCTTTCAGGGATATACAAGATCTGCTTCTGAGCATTGCAAATCTTATTCCAGTAGTGTCTGGTAGATATCAAACTGGGAGGGTAGCTGGGATAGCACATTAAGTGATTGCTTATGCTCTACTGCACTTCATGCTTTGAGGGATATACAAGATCTGCATCTGAGCATTACACACCTTATTCCAGATGCATTGGGTCGAATTTAACCTGGGAGGGCTGCTTGGACAACACATTAAGTGATTGCGTACAATGTACTGCGCTTCATGCTTTCGTGGATGTAAAAGATTTGCATTTGAGGAGCATACATCTTATTCCAGTCGCGTCGATTCGACAATCAAATTAGGAGGGATGCATGTACAGCACATAAAGTGATTGCTTACACTCTGCTGCGTTTCATGCTTTCAGGGGCATACAAGATCCGCTTCTGAGCGTTACACTTCCTATTCCAGTAGAATTGGGTCGAAATCAAACTGAGAGGGCTGCTTAGACACCGCACTGAGTGACTGCTTACGCTGTACTGCGCTTCACGCTTTCAGGGATATACAAGATCTGCAACTGAGCATTACACCTCTTACTCCAGTAGAGTTGGGTCAAAATCAAACTGGGAGGGCTGCTTGGAGAGCACACTAAGTGATTGCTTACGTTGTACTGCTCTTCATGCTTTCAGGGATATAGCCTTGAAGATCTGCTTCTGAGGATCATACATTTTATTCCAGTAGCGTCGGTTCGACATCGAATTTGGAGGGCTGCATTCCCATATCAAAGTAAACAGGGTAAATCCACCAGTTAATATTGACTGAGACCACCTGTGGTCTAGTGATTAGTGGACCCCTGAGGTCCAGGTTTGATTCCCGTCTCTGTCAAGACATATAATTCTGGTTTGAGGGTTTGGAATTGGATCACATAGTTTCATGTGGCAATACTGAGGAGAGATATCTACCTCAGTCACCTCGCGGCGTAGCCATGTGTGGTTAATCGTTTACCACGACCGCAGTGGGGTGCTGCAGCAAGCTCGGAGAACGGAGGTTCCAATTACGGCGCTGACAGTGGCGATCCTGAGTGAGGGTTTTACCCAGAAGTCGCCACACTCCCTCCAGGCAAATGTCGGAATAGTACCATATTTCAACTCTCGACCTTAATAATTACTGTTACAATTACTGCAGCAGTCACCACATGGACACAATTTGTTATTATTGATGTGTAACATCTTTCCACTCGGTATCTGGATATTTTTGTGGCACTCGGTAGCTGGATATTTATGTAGGAGTGATTTTGGAAAAGGGACGGAAGTGGATGGGACGGAACTGCATGGGATGGAAACAATGAGCGCGCGCGGTGGCGGAGATCGGTACAACGACGTACTGTAAGCCATGTGACTATGTGGAATGTGAATCTCATATGGTTTACCTCAAGGTTTGGAGGCCCCATTAAAGAAATTCCTACAATAAATCATCTTCAAGTTGTCGTTCTTTGGTGTGAAAATATTCATTATATCATATTTGCTGAAAACAATTACGATTTATTAAATCTTCATACTTTTGCTGTATTCTTATTTAAAGTAAGCACTCGATACCTCGAGTGCTATATCGCATCAACAAACACTCCAAACAACGTAGGAATTCAGTATATTAACACCGACTACTAACAATAATTAAAACTTCGTGGGTCTAAACGTATCACTGGGAGAAACGCATTTAATATACATAGGCCTACTGCACACCTATTTTTTTTAAATCGGGCCTATACTTGGCAGTGCGCTATATTGGCAATAAGAGGCCATTTTCAATAACACCGTTGGCATGAATTCACTAACTGGCCGGTATAGAGCGCAGCTCGCATCAAGTAGGCAGTGGATTGCTCCCGCATACAGTTGCAGGTATATGTCACTACTGCAGATGCATTGGAGAATCCTTTCATGTTTGCTGGCACAAGGTAGCACTATGAGTTCATTCTAAAAAAAATGCGAGTAAGTAATCGGGAATTATTCGACTAACATGTCAGATGTTACACATCATATGCGACTACTGTAAGGCTCGTAATTTTTTTTCTATTATTGATCTATGCCCACTAAGGAGCGCTTATGACTAGTGCTTCTGCGATGCTTTCTTTGTTCTCCAATATCTCCTCAGTCCGGCCAATAACTTGTCCTTCCTCTCCTGTGAAGGAGTAGTCGGGTCTTAATCACTTTAGGTGGTGGTGACCAAGAGTTAACACTATCACAAAATTTGGAACGGTCAAGAATATCACAGTCTAAAATGTCAGCGTTATTTAAGTCTTGTTTCACTTCATTAAGCCACAAGCTGCCAGTCTTGTTGCTATTCATGAATTTGAAGATCTTCTTGGTGATTCTATCGTACCCAATCCGGAAGAGGAGCCCGTAGAATTTCAGTAGTCTCCGTCGCATGATAGTTGTACAGTGCTATTGGGCCGTTGCAGCCATTTGCAGCGATGCATACCGTGCGGCAGCGCTCTCGGGAAGCAAGAGTCGCGTAGTAATCTTCGGGATTATGCACCTCATTGTCATACTGGATAATAGTGTCCACGATGTAAAGTTGCATATATTAGTGAGCAAGTATAGTTCCAAAATAAACACAGTCGAGTTCTTAAGAGTTGTAATTAAATCTTCTTTATCCCTACTGCAGTATTAACAAGAAGTTCCGTGACGAACTAAAGAGCCTACTTTTCTCGAAATGTAAGAATCATTCCAATGATTAATGGTCCTAATTAGAATAATTACGAAATTGAGTTGGAAATAACGAAATTTCTAATTAGTTCGAAATATAACTGGCATAATGTAGCCTAATAGAGCACTACAGTTGGCAGCCCTGGTGACTGAGTATAATCTTATTTCCATCTCTTAAGGTACAGAATACAAAATTTGGTTGAAGACCAATGGATAGCATGGACGTTGCATGTAGTTAGACATTGGACCTATCAGCGCGCATAAAATCATGTTGGCAACAATGTCATGCATGTGTTGGTCAGAAATAATCTGAACTATTATGATCTATTGTTGTGCCAATTTTGGATGAAATCCATCTATTTGTATAGATGTTACATGTATTTTAAAATTGGACAAATTAGCAGGCTTAGAATTATGTTGGAAGCACTGACGTACATTAGTTACTCCAAATTAATGTAGAATGTAAGGTTCTATACGTGTGCAAAGTTTAAAGCTGTTGGCTTGAATACTGTCTGATATATTGATATTAGGGTATAATGATTGAGACAACATCTATTAACAGTTGGCAGCCCTGGTTGCTCTTAAGAATACGCATAGTCATATCTGTCTATCTACACAGAGTACATACGAAATTTGGTTGAAATCCAATTGATAATGTAGAAGTTATATGCATTTAAAAATTGGACCTATCAGCAGGCTTCGAATAATTTTGGCAACACTGTCATGTATGGCCTCCTGGAAGTTAAACTGAAATATTATTATCTATATGTGTGCCAATTTTGATACAGTTTCAAATACAGCATTGAGATATTCAGATAAAGATCTTTACTCATACCAAATTTGGGTTCGATTGCTAGAGCCGTTTAGGAGATGAATTGGGGGGGGGGGGGTGGAGGACGGCAGCCAGACAGACATACAGACAGGACAGACACACACACATTTTTCCGGATCGATCTCATAAGTCTACTTTTTCCTCATTTTTACAAAATGCGGAGAATAGGCTAAAAATATTAACAATAGTGTTGGCTGGTTCCAACTATCGGTATAGTTCGGTGTTTGCTTTAAGCCGATAAGAGCCATCTGGGAGCAATCTTGAAACATGAATTTTTTGGAAGGATACGTCTCTCGACTTTCTCCAATCATCCATGCTGCCTTTCTTGTTCGTCAAGAAGGTCTCTGCTGCATAAAAAAAATTGGTCTAATAACTGTTTTATAATGACAGATCTTTGCATTGTTTGAAATACAATTAATTTTAAATATTATATTTATTATTATACACATGTATTTGACCCTCCAAGGAGCATTGTCAACCTCGTTGCGTAATGGCTAGCATTCATTGTTGCCGGACCCATGGTGTTGAGGTAGCGCGTCTGCCTCTCACTCGGAGGGCCCGGGTTCGATTCCCGACTCCGTCAGTGATTTTGGAAACTGACGAGAGGGCAGGAACGGGGTGCACTCAGCCTCGTGAGGACAATTGAATTGCTGTCTGTCAGTGAGGCAGCGCCCCATTCACGAAAACCATGATTAACGGACGAGGGGATCCGATGCGCTCACCACGTGCCATCCCAAAATCTGCATGCCAAATGGCTGGGCAGTGGTCGCTTGGAAGGCCTAGGCCCTTCATGGGCAGTAGTGCCACGGGGTTAGTTTTTTTTAGCATTCATTGTTGTCACCGCAAAAGCCCGGGTCGATTTTCGGCTCTGCCAAGAAATTTAATTTTGGTCTGAGTGCTTCAACAGGGTATACTCAGCCCCGTGAGGCAAAGCTGAGATGAGGCAGGTTCGATCCCTACCTCACCCATCCTGGAAATTGTTTTTCGTGGTTTCACCACTTCTACTCCAGGAAAATGCTGGGATGTTACCTACTGAGAGGCTACGACCGCCTTCCTCCACATCCTTACCCAGTTCATTCATCTTCATTCATTTCATCTCTCATGAGGTTGGCGTCAGAGAGGACATCCAGCCGTAAAAAACATCCGCCATATAGACTTTCACCGCATCTCATCCAAGACTCCGTTGCCAACGGCAATAATGAGTAGACAAACAATGTTTCGGGTGGCTTCGGTGGCGTAGTTGGTAGCATGCTGAGCTTCTAAGCCGAAGATAGCGGGTTCAAACCCGGCCGAAGCCGTCGGATTTTTTAAGAGCGTTAAAATCCCTCAGTATGCCTTCCTTCGGAGGAGAAATAAAGCCGGCGGTCCCATGTCATAGATATATGGCATGTTAAAGAACCTTCCACTAATTACACCTGTGTGAAGCTAAATTGGATAGGTTAAGAATGTAAACAACGCTCTTAGGTTTCTACGTTCGTTGCCAAAAGCCGACTGCGGTCTCGTCTAGTAGCTAAGTTCTGAACTAGGCCTAGTAGTCGTTGACGGTGGCGCTTGGCGGCAAAAGTAGGAACTATTTGAAAAATTCTAAGGTGCAGTCTGTACTTGAATTAAAAAACACATACACACACTAATAAAGCCATCACAATTAACACCGGTTATCAGACAGATTCTACACACACCCATAGTACACGGGGCTACATGACCGCGTTGTCGCAGCCCCTAAACTGAGGAACCAACCAACAAACCAATGTTTGGGTGTCTTCTTGCGTGAGATGGTATGTAGTCCATGATGTTGCCAGTGGGTCTCATTTTAGGTGTCCACTAGCCAGTAATACGCAATTCTACCAAGTACAATCGATCCTAAATTAATTAAGAGGGAACATTCAGCTTATGGAACCAAAACAATTACGATTTTAATATTATAACAGTGCCTGTCTTAGATCTTGTACAACAATTTGGCCTATATACTGTGCCCTTATACGACGGAGTAGATGATGGCGTGATTTGAATTGAGCGCGCTGAGGCGACACCAAGGTCGCGACAAGCTGTTGACTCGCCATGTTTTGAAACAGGCGCATGGACTAAGTACCGCCAGGGAATGTCGGAGGACAATATACTTGTTCGTATTTAAATAAGGGAGAGGAAGGCATCAGCACTTCGGAATTCTATTTGGTATTATTCTCCCGTTTAATTCACAAAGTTTCAATTGATGTAAATTACCTTCTAGCATGTTCCATGGTGGGAACCAATAGAAGTGAAGGCATCGCATTACGTAATGCAACTACAGCTATATAAACCTCTTAGTAGGCCAGACTATCTGTCTTTTTTGATCTGTCTGTGTTGATCAGCTGGTCAGTGGTGCTCACCTGTTGTTACGCTGTTACGCCACGACGTGGTTACACTCCGTGAGGCTAGGCCTCTATAATAACATTTCTACGTTACTCTGCTAATGGGTCGGAAGACTTAGTCTCATTTTCATACCAGTACGTGGAAAGTAAAGTGCCGTTGTGCTCCACGAACTTATTATTATTATTATTGTTATTATTATTGTGTTTGTGAAAATTCATCATTATGGGAACACAGGAGGAACTAAAGGTATGTGAATATGGGCTTGCTTCACGCAACTGACTGAAATGGACTGTCTCTAAGCTTCCACCCTGCGCTCAATGTTTATAAACTGGAATTGTGTCCAATTTGAACTAGAATTATGACAAAAGGCGAAGTGATGGTGAGCGACCATAAGAGCTTATTTAATATCATGGAAATTTCGTGTTCGAATCAGATCAGGCATATTTGAGACATTCGATCAAGTGGAGATTATTGTTATTATTATCCAGTCCCGTAAGTTCTCCTAGATCTTAATTGTGCCAGTCAGAATATTTGGATATTTAAAACTGTGGGCTACAATATCGGAATGCCGAGTGTGCGTTTGTAGAGGAGTTCGGAACGACCCCATAGGATGGTGACGTCACGACCCCACTGTTCCAACATAATGGTCGGCTGGAGAGGCACTATGTGAGGCGAGCGATACCAGGATTGCCGGATGGGGACCCGAAGCGATACCTGTTATGGGCATATTTCTGTGGACGAGAAGGAAGCGCGAGGCAAATGCTGGGATACGACTCTTTCCTAGTGTGCAGCCATCACGGGTCCGTGGTGCCATTGTTCGATCCGCACCGAGGGATGATCCACCGCAACAGAACACCTAAGGTATGTATATCTTATTCTTGGGCCATGAATTTCCATAATTTCCGCTAAATATATTCACTTCACTAGTCGTTATTAATCTTCGTTCTTTTATTTTTGGTTGCATATTATGCTAGGCAAACACTTTGATTTGTTGCTTAGACTTGTAGGTGAGGTGGATCCTCAACATTTTCACTCTTCATTCCTATTTGCATAAAAGGCAGTAGGATTATGACACACTGGCAACGTTTTCATTATTTTTGAATACCATAAAATATTTCCTAATAATAATAATAATAATAACAATAATAATAATAATAAAATCTCTACAAATTTATATTGGAAGAACACTGAATTTTGATAAATAACAATGAATGTAATATTCCAAGAGGAAAATAATAGTTGATAAATATTATGAATTATGATTATAAACAAATTGTTAAATTGTTTGAAAGTATGAGATCTTATGATCTTCAGATAGTATTGGACATGTTTGAAACGAAGCCTAATGATTCTGTTTCCATGTGGAAAAGTGTCAATGCACTTATGTGTTTTCTGAAGATAGTTCAGGTAATTTGAAGTTTTGATCATCTGATGAATGGGATTCATGCGGGAGTGATATTCTGTCCCATAATGATACTAATTACTTCGATAATAAAATTGGATTCATGCGGGAGTGATATCCTGTCCCATTGCTTCGAATGTCAGTCCAATTACATAAAATTCCCATGAAATACAGTAATATAGGGTCATTGATTTGTTAAGAATATAATGACGTCACGTCAACTGATCTGCCGATTCTTGTGACGGCTGGTGTAGAATTAATGTTCAGTGTTACATGTCCTCTAAATAAATTAGTGGACTTATGAGAATTATAACCAGATAACACAGGCCACATTAGGAGAAGCCTACAGTTATTATTATTACTATTTTCACGTTGAGATAAATAAATCCTTTAGTGTCAAGCTTATGCAATGCTTTGCTATTAAGTGCTCATCCGAATTGTGTGTTACAATGCCACCATAATTTCGTCATAACTAAGTAGTGAAATGCGGATGTGAAATATCGTCAAGATTTTTGTAAATAATTTTTGTAAATAATGTCAATGAATATAGGACAATATTATCAACTGAAACCAATTAAATTTGATTTAGTTTTTTTGTGTGTCGAGAGTGATCATATAAGATTATGCAATCTCGCCTGTGTAGGGTAAAAGCATAATGTGTATTTTGAATTAAACATAGTCAAACCCACGAACTATTACGAAGAGACTATGATTTTTCTAGATCTGAGATGCATAATCGAGAAGAGAAGTGTTTGTTATTCTTGTTGTTGCCATCAGGCAATGTCTTGTGAAATTAATTTTTGGTGAATTGGTTTTTATCTTAATATGTGTTCACATTTTCTGTTGTGTTGTGGGTGCAGTATGCAGTAATTACGTAGCCCAGCCCAGGACGCCCTGAGATAAATCTCGTGCTGACACTGTGCTCATGTTGCCTCGCATGTGGTCGCCTGTCCATCCCAGGTGGACAGACAGGCTCAACACGTTTACAAAGAAACACACATATCTTACTATGATAAGCAAAGCTTAAATTTTTCGAAATTTGAATCTTAACGATTTTTACCAATTTTACAAAATGTTGTCCTTGCTTTGTGATGATCTTCATTGTTACCCTCATATTTCCCATGTTTGTGGGAAATTGAGGATTTTCATTTTTTAAAGTAGGTGTGAATCCTTCAGCTACAAAACGAATCACACACATTTCCACAATAATTAAGCAATTCTTTTTCAACTCAAATATATATTTTTAACGTTTTCTAGGGTAGCTTCGGTGCCGTAGTTGGTAGCATGCTGAGCTTCTATGCCAAAGGTCACGGGTTCAGACCCGGCCGAAGTCGTCGGATTTTTATGAGCGTTAAAAATACCTCAGTATGCCATCCTTCGGAGGGGAAGTAAAGCCGGCGGTCCCATGTCATAGATTTATGGCATGAAAATGAACCTTCCACTAACTACACTTGTGGAAGCCAAAATTTGTAGGTTAGAATTGATAACGCTCTATTAGTTCCAACGTTCAACGCCAGGTGCTGACTGTGATGCCATCTAGTAGCCAAGTCCGCAAGGTAGGTGTCGTGGACGGTATCATTTGGTAGAAAAAGTAGGAACTACTTGAAATTGTCTGCGGTCTTGACTTGAATTAAAACAGATAACACACACTAATACAGCCATCACAATAAATAACACCGGTTATCAGACAGATTCTAAACACACCCAAAGTACACGTGGCTACATGACCGCGTAGTCACAGCCCCTAAACTAAGGAACCAACCAACGTTTTCTAGAAATACTAATTAAAGCCGCAAATGTTTGAGTGAGTTTCATTTTGTAGCTGAAGGTTTAACACACACTTAGACAAAAGAGAAATCCAAACATTCCTACAATGATATGATATATGAGGGAAACGGTGAAGATCAGCACAAAGCAAGAACGAAATTTTGAAAAATGGATACAAATAGTTACGATTTCAATTTTGAAAATTTGGAACTTTGCTTCTAATTGCCAGATGTATGATTGTGTTTCCTTGGAAATGTGTATAATTATTGTACGAAAGGCGTACTGTATTGTATTGTATTGTATTGTAAATGCTTTTATGTTCGACCCTGTGTCAGAAAACTGTATCATAATGAGGCTCATTTTAACACTATTTCTCATTATGAAACAGTTTCTCCCACCAATCCGAGCTCAAGAAACAGTTGTTTGACCAATTAGATAATTAGATGCGCTGAGTTCCACGGCCATCTAATTTAAATTTCACTGCCTGGCCTAGTGTCATAGTAGAGTAATCGAGGAGGCCATGGCCAAATACAAGGCATTTTCTGCGTCTCATGCGCTCTGTTCGGTACATAAAACTGGCGAAATATCGACAGATATTTATAAATATTTATGTTCGAACATTAATAGTTATCATAATTATCGTCGAACATAAACAGTCGTATGCAACTCGCCTATAATGGTAATTAAGACACTCGTATGAAAATTATAAAACTCGCATACGCTCGTTTTATAAACATACTCGTGTCTTAATTATTGCCATTATAGGCTCGTTGCATAATGTACTATTCTACTCAAATGAAGTACATTACACATCAGTTGTTACGTCCACCTTCTCATTATTATCTCCTTGTAACTTTACACTTTTGCCATCGATGTGTCAGTCTCTCCAGACCTTCCCGAAAGCATTCTTTCGGAGAGCTGCGTACCCATGCCTTGACAGCTGTGTCCTGAGGTATTTTCTGTTCCTGACAAGTCGGGAGAGTATGGTGAGTATGGCAGCATTGTGAATCCCATTTGATCAATGGTAGCGGTGGTATCTTGGCTAGTGTGGGGGCGGGCATTGCCATCTTGCAGAACCACACCGTAAGCCCATTTTTCCTGGCCGCTTAGTTTGAATGGCATGACGTAAGCGATTAAGGGTTGCCACATATGCTGCACTGTTAATCGTGGCTCCCAATTCCAGTCAATGAGGATGATGCCATTTATGTCCCAGAACACTGTCGCCATTCGCTTCGACATTTCTTTGGCCTTGCACTGCCCAAATGCTTCCATTGCATGGTCGCCGTTTTGCGAATTTTGCAGAACTGGACACACCTGTCAAGGCGTGGGTACGCAGCACTCCGAAAAAATGGTTTCAGGAAGGTCTGGAGACACTGTCACATCGATGGTAAAAGTGCATAAAGTTGCAAGGAGATTATGTTGAGAAGGTGGATATAACAACTGATGAGCAATGTACTTCATTTGGGTATAAAAACATTAAGTCGGCGAGTTACAAAACTCGTTTAATCCACTTGTAAATATGAATCATTTTCATGAGAAACGTTTCTCTGGACTTTGCCTCACGTATCTTTTGTGTTTGTTGTTTTCTACTTTTTCTTTTTGCTTTGTGTTTTTGGTTTTGTGTTTGCTTTGTACTTTTGCACTTGAATTTTAGTTTTTTTTCTTTTCTTTCTTGGTTTTGTGTTTGTTTTCTGCTTTTGCTTTTTTTGAATTTTGCTTTTTGCCTTGTGTTTCTTGCTTTTTTGTTTTCTGCTATTGCTTTTGTTTTTGAATATTGCTCTTTGCTTCATGTTTTTAGTTTTTGGTTTTGTGTTTGTTTTCTGGAAAATAAATATAAAAAATAAACACACAAAACAAAATCAAAATAAAACAAAGCAAAAAAAATATAACAAAATAAACAAAAGAAAAAAAAACAAAAGAAAATAACATGAAACAAAAAACAAAACAAAAAATAAGACAAAACAATTTAAAACAAAATAAAACGAAATAAAATAAAACAAAATAAGATCAAAATAAAAAAAATAAAAATAAAATAGAATTAAACAAAAAAATAAAAAAATAAAAAATAAGTAAAATAAAATAATCAAATAAATAATTTTACGAGATGATCCTTATTCACAAGTGTATTAAACGAGTTTTGCAACTGGACGACTCAAGTGTAAAGGAATATAGTACGCCCTTCGTACAAAATTTATGACAGGTACAGTTATAATATTAATAGCGTTATTGAATTAGCTCCTTAAGCTGTATGATCCCCCTCATCAGACTGCAGAGGGAATGGCAAAGATTATATTATAAGTTTTAACATTTCGACATTTCTGATGACTATGGTCAGAGTAATTCCAACAGTATTACGTCTTTAAATAGAGCTCAACGTTGCAGTGATTGTCAGTCTACTGTGAGAAATGGCTTCATGGGACTGAAGCATCCCTTACTAAGCCAGTTGTCTTTGTAGCGGCTGGGATTAGCAGCCACCGTGACCGATATTGCCTGAGTCCTCTGATGAATAGTCGCTGTGCCATGTGACTTCAGCTATTGATTGACTCTGCTGCATTTCTGTCATCGCTCCCAAGTTAGACATAATTAAAACTTCAGTGGAGCTCATGGCATTTCATCTGGAACAGTGCATCCTTACTAGAGGGGCTGGCATTAAGGACGAGAATATGTGGCACACAGAAAGAAGGCCATGGAGTGAGAGAGGGAATGAAATGTCAGTATATGGAGCAGTTAGTATTTCCTTCTCAGTGGCGCCCGTGACCAACTTTTCACAAGGCAAGGCCATGGAATGGAAACAAGATATTTTTAATTCAATGTATGTCACGGGGATGAAACCTTTTAGTTTTATATGGCCCTCGATTACATGCTATATGGCATGGAAGCTATTTTTTATTATATTTTATTTATATAATTATTATTATTATTACATAATTTTTGCCCTTATGGACAGTGTTTGAACTTAAATATCTCACGATGACACAATTTTCACTTCTCTCCCTTCTTCCTCTTCTCTTCCTAAAATCTCTTCACCCTATGACTGTGCTCCTGTTTCCTTTGTTCTGTCCACAAAATTCTTGTTTTCATCTTTTCAATTGCTTGAAATTTTGTATTCAAAAGGGGATAGTCTGGCAATAAAATATTGTTTTTTTTCTAAAAATGTTCATTCATATAAGTCCTTCCATAGTACAAAAGGATTTTGTGAAATTCCAAATAGAAATGTAGAAAAAATATAATTAAATACAAGCCTGCAGCTGAGGAGTGGACGTGGCGTCATATGAAAGCTGTCACAATGTTACTTGTTTGCTCTAAAAAAAATGAATGTGAGGAGTGAATCTGGACTTTGGTGCCATCTCTTGAGAATTCCAGGTATTTCAGTGTCCTTTGAGAAGCAGGTATTTATTTATGCTCTGTGATCATAAGGTCTTTGAAGTCGTTTGTAAACAAATGACTGTCTACATAGTATAATCTGGTCATAGTGCCCAAAGGATGTATTTGTATCCAAGAAAAATATGGAACTAGCTGTCACAGAAGCTGATTCTCAGTTAAATCAAGGGTGCTATCTGACAGAAGCAACAAGAACAACAGAGACCACTCCACTGTCAGCAATAAGCAAGCGACTGAGCAAAGTTAGAGACGAGCGACGAAGGAAACAAAAGGCACAACCGTGCATAGAATTCGAAAAATGTCGACGACATGCATCAAGATTGATGGCCATACACACTGAGGAAGCTCGAAAGAGAAAAGAAGGAACAACACACAGCCCAGGTGGATTTTAGAGCAAGGATCGGCGGACGATTGTGTTGTGTAACTTTGACTGCGTTTATCTTTAATTTATTAGTGAAATTGAACATTTAAATATAACTTTTTCCTAGTAAATATTTTCTAAATTTGATGACATTTTTGGAGATAACCCCTACTAACAGTGCTAACAGACTTGAGTATCATAAAAAAAAGTATTTAGAAACGAAAATATTGATAAGTATTGTGCCCTTTTCAGCAAGAAATATGCAAATCACAGTATGCCAGCCAAGCTCAAATCGGGATTTTCGGGGTTTTGGTATGTTCTCCCACTCTGTGACTTACACATTTTGGATTAAATAGAGGATACACTTTCAAAATAAAAACAAATTCAACTCCTATTTTAACACATTTAATTAACCAAATTTTATGGCGCTACAAACAAATAAAATAATTAAACTATGGACCACTCCTTCTACTTGTCCAAATTGAACCAGGAATATATCAAAAACAAACTATTATTATATTAAAATAATGGTTGCATTCAAACCAACAACTCAAAATTATTTTCACTTCCATAATGTATCTATCTTAAAGTCCAATATAATCACGAGCTCTAATGGCTCGATACTATTCAATATTGACAGTGTCCTTCTTTTACACACCAATTTAACTATTTTATGAGTTTCTTTTCATCCAACAAATATATTATCATATTTAAAATACATATTACTTCTCTGCTTAAATGTTTGGGCATTCCACACTACTCTCAACATTACCATCTCTCTCAAGTTTTACACATTCACTACTGTGATCGGGAAAATACTTGTGTACTCCAGAGTTATAAAAGATTACTTGACAAAGTCAAAAACTATGATTACTCCCGGAATCTAGTTATCTTCATTAAACTCATGGCATCCTACATTCATACAACATTACATTAGGGATTTTTATTTGTTTATTTGTCTTATAAGACCATTATCACATAAGAAAGCTAACGATCTGAACAGGCAAGCGGTACTTTCATCTACAAGGACCTCGGTTCAAATCCCGGGTCATTTAAAACTTTTAAAAAACACTCACGGTGTATATTTACTTTTCTCAGACGGTCTTTTTCCCGACCTAGGGCACTTACAATAACAAGGGTAGACCGTTATCACATGGGCGAGATTTATGACTCAGAGGGGACACTCTTGCCGTGCAAGCGTGGCAGCTCTATTCAATGCTTTTAAAACAGATCTTTCTTTCTTCAGTTCTCTGGAGAGACCTAGCGTTTTCTTTCATACACTTTCAACAAACATTATTAGGTTCATAAACCACTTTCGTAACCTTGGCATTGATTAATTACGAAGGGTCCTCATTGATTGGTAACAGTAATTCACAATACAACGACGAATAATTTAGGGGATTCAACAACTTGACGAGTCTGGGTTCGACTCTCATTAACATGCCTCGGGAACCATTCCCATACTTGAGGACTTATATAAATGCGACTAGGGTCGGCCGTGGCCTCCATTACCTGCGCTCATAATACCATACATTTGCTCCCTATTACAATAACATAACACACATAGCCTCGTGATCTACGTCACTATTAGAGGACTTACAACAATAGCTCAATTACCGTAATCAACTACCCCTCGTAAGTAATTTACCAAGTACTTTTAGATTCTACGCGTTCCTAGCGTGACAATTTACTTTAATGCGCTACATTGCGCTCTACATTATTTTTAAGCCTAGCGTCTTCCAAAGAACTGATAAATTCCACATTAACAATTGATCCATATCTCAAATTTTACATTACTCCTTCCCCTTGACAATACTCGCTATATTTTAAGAACATGCATTAACACCATGTCTTTATACTTTTATTAAGGCTCAAACGCTCTTAATTTCATATCATTCAATTTAATCTTTATTTATATTTCTTTTCATTGTTATTATTATTATTATTATTTATATATTCATCATGTCTTCATTCCTTACAAAAGCTCAAAAAGCTATTTCATTCATATAATTCAAATTTACCTTCATTTATATATCTTTCATGATAATTATTATCATTACGCTTGCTTTTACCGTATTTGTCTAATACACTGACATTTATTTCATACATTTCCTCTACAGGATTTCACATAATTATTTATAATTTCTCAAATTTTATTCGTTCAGACCGCGCTCTTATTCTGTTATTTGTTAATTAGAAATATCCCTCTATCTCAAACTCCGGTGGATTGTACACAAACACTTTCCCAACACAAACATAATGAAAATCTTTACTCACATGTTATAGGTCTTCCTGACCTTTCTTTTTCTTGCGATGCTTCATTTTTGCCCACTATTTTGGATTTACGCCATCTTGTACAAATTCATTTCATGTACAGACATATCTTGACACACACTTAATTCGTATATATTTAACACTGATAACATTTTAAATACACTGGTGTATTCCTTCAGAATACACGACAAAAACACTGAAATTATTACTTTTAACACAAATTTATATATATTTACACTTCACAGATTCTCATCACTAAGGCTGCTATTAAGCCTTCACACGTGATTTCTTGACCTCCCGTCTCCAAGGGTGAAATTTAGTAAATGTCGGCTTCCTATCCTGTCAGAATGTGAAAGTCTCGAACCACCTACTTTTTCCCTGGAATAATTCTCCTTCAAATCCCGTTCCTGACGATCTGCTATTTCTCTGACTCGAACGGCTCCCTTTTAGACCCTATTGGTTGGTCTAGCGAAAGTCTATTCCGTCCGCGGTCCCCAAGAAAATCTATTGGTGACCTATTGATTTCTAGCAACTAATACTCCTCGTAACTTAGTGCTTTTTGAATAGTTCGTCTGCTTTCTTGAAGCAATGTCCAGAGTTTCCTTCTCCTTTCTGCTTATTCGGTTCTCAAATTCCTATCTCTCAGGAATACCTTGCGAACCTCGTTCCGTCCGCCCCTACACGGGTTCTTTAAAGTTCATAAAATGTTTATCTCGCTGTTACGTTACTTCAATACGTTATGATACTTTTGGTCGTCTAATTTAAGACCTATCGCCCTGAGTTTTAAGTTCGCAGCCTGCTTTGACTGTATTTTATGAACTTTTCACCGTAAACTTTATACTGTCGGACCTAAATCCTGTAATTAGGATTTTCCTAATTCTCAACGCGGCGATACTGTAATAATACTTCTTAGCTACTCCTTATGGATGCTTGTTGTTTATATATACCGCGACGCTCTGGGCTGTCGGATAATGTCTATGCGGTGATACAGCGTTTCCCCTCGAGGAATACTTGTAGAGTCTTCGGCGTGATGTAGCACTATAACGCCCCCTGGGCTATCTGATGTGATGTAGCATCTCCCCTCAAGGAGTACTGGTAAACTGCATGTACTGATACAGCGTGACGCCCCCTCACGAGCTGTCGGAATAACTGCCTGATTGGTCTGGCTTGGCCTGGACTTTTATACTATTTAGTCAAAAATAAATAAAATCCTAGTCCTTTTCGTGACCAACTTTTGAAATAATTGTCGCACATTTATAACAATTATATCTCCAGAAAGCTCGTCTTCCAAACGTAAAATGATCTCTCTGCGCATGAAAATCGATCGTGCATTTCTGAGATATTAATTAATTTTTAGTCTTCAGCTGTGTGGGTGTTGCTGTTGATTTTTAAATTCCCCACTCCTCGGGTCTCAGTAATTCCCCGATGACGTATGCTGCGTTTGCAATTCTCTCCTGGGCAAATATTAAAAGCTTTTTCTCTACACAAAAATCTCTAATCCGAAATGATTCACAGTACTGTATTTATTTACTTACTTTTATTCTTGCAAATGGGTTAAATTTAATTATTCTTCTTCAGGCACAGTTGCGCTGTTGCCATTTTAATGCAACGTAAGAGCGATTTCCGAAACATGCTTCTCTGTCATACAGTCGAAACTTTCCACTTAGTCTATTTATACTCGTGACTGGTTCTTTATTAATGAGTCAGGCGTGATCTCATTTCTCGGCCACATGGGTCTAACTTCTTGCACAACGTTATGCTGGCATACCTTGCATGAAATCTTTCTATGTCCCATTTAAGACTGTATATTTCTTTCCTTCCATCTTACAAATATACATGGATTCGACCTCCTTTGAGCCAATGGTACATGGGTTCATCTCTCCCCTCCTTAGGTAAATAAATTTTTGAAAAATTTTGAGGAAATTTATTTCAATTATTCTATATAAAAAATTCTTATTTTTCTTTTAATTGTCGAGGCCATCATAACGTTTATCCGTACCCTCTGATCTTGAATCCTTTAAAATCCCACGATAATTTGGGTTTTTCCACCTTTTAAGTCATATCCGGTAATATTGTAGGTTGGGTACGTTCTGTCCCTACCCTTTCTTCCTTTCTTATTTATCTGGACTACAAGTTTCCAGAACCTCATTCTTCTTTACGGGTGTGGTCTATCCCTACCCGTTTCTTTATTTCATCTTTTTCTTTTCTTAAATTGAAATTTTCTTCTTCAACCAAATCAATTATTTTTCTTATTTCCCAATACAGTATCTCCAATTCGCATTCGCACTCGAATGATTGAGCTCTGTTTCCTTTTTCTACCTCACTCTCTTCTCTATCAAAAGTGGATTCGTCATCTCTAAATTGTTCCATTACCAGGGCTTGTTCATTTGCTTCATCGAAGTCTTCGGGAGGGTAATACACTTTTAAATTTGCTGAGTTCATGGTCACTTCGTGATTCGTTTCAGAATGCCAAATTCTATAGGCATTATTTCTCAAATCTCTTATTATTTGATACGGTCCGTGGTACATATTCTGGAACTTTTTGTTTACGCGGTTCCCTGGATCCGAAATGGCTGGTCTTTTTACTAACACCATTTCCCCTGCTAATAGTGGCCGATGATACCTCTTGTGCCTATTTCTTCTTTGCCTCCTGTCGGCTTGAGCTTTTAGATGCTCAAAGGCTCTTCTAATACGTACATCTCTTCCAGGCTGAGCGTCTGCTGGCCTAGGAATTACCAGACTCCAAGGTCTCTCTGGCTGCTCATTCCGATGTAACGTTATTGGTATCTCTCCCGTAGATTCATGGATTGTGTTGTTTATACAAAATTCGATAATATCCAAGATAACTATCCACTTCCAATTTTCTTCGGCACAGTATATTCTACAATACTTGGCCGTCTCCCTCATCACTCTTTCTACAGGATTTGCCTCAGGATGGCGAATACTTGACAAAATCTGACGTATTCCAAGTCTTTCTAATTCCTGTCTAAACTCTACACTGGTGAAACAACTACCGTGATCCAACAACAAATTCTCGGGTTTTTCCAGAATCGGTATCACTTTTTCTTTGAGTCGTTTTTACACCTGTTTGGTACTAGTCTTCTGTATGGGAGCAAGGTCAACCATTTTAGTGAAGACATCCATAGCCACCATTATGTGTCGATTTCCTCGCCTAGCCTTTGGTAAAGGTCCGAAATTGTCAATAGAAATGATTTGACCTGGCCTCTCGGGCAACAATGGTATAGGCTTTTGTCTCATCAAAAAATGCGTTTGGTTTAATCCTTTGACATAGATCACATGTCTTTAGCGTATCCCTTACTGTCTCTCTCAGTCTCGGCCATATAAATGCTTCCTTCAGCATCGAGACTGTTTTGTCGACTCCCATATGTCCGAACGATCTATGGGCTAACCATACCATTTTTCTCTGCAAAATCGCAGGTACAACGATCCTTAATCGTGTATGGTCAGAGTCCACAAACTTATATAACAATCCATTATAGAATGTGTAATCTTGAGCTATTTTATTAGCTTCCGTGTACGCCGGTGTTCCCCTTATCAAACTTCCTTCAAGGAACGATATGAGCATGTTCATCCATGGATCCTCACGTTGTCGTTGACCAATGCTTCTTAACTCGTTCAGAGTACGCTGATCCCTGTCCTCCAAATCAATAGCCATTACTTCCTCTTCTGTGGACTCTGGCTGTCTACTTAAATAGTCTGGAACTACATTTTCTTTTCCTGGGCAGTATTCTATATTTACGTCAAACTGTTGAATGTATAAAGCCCAACGCATCAACCTTTGACTGGATAAGTCAGTCTTCATCAAAATGGTTAAGGCTTTATGATCCGTCCTTAATGTGACTTGAAACCCATATACTATCTTTCGCCAATATTGCAACGCGTGCAATATAGCTAACAGCTCGATTTCGCTGATTGTATAATTTTTCTCGTGTGGTTTCAGTCTCCGACTTGTGAAAGCTAGATAATTTTTCTTATCAGGGTTATCCGGGTTTTCCTGATATAGCATTGCCCCTATTCCAATCTGGGATGCATCTGTTTGGATAATAAATCTCTGATTAAAATCAGAATATCCTAGCTTCGCATAGTTCAAGAGCATTTCCTTGGCCTCTATAAATGCTTTTTCTGTTTCCTCCGTCCATTTCCACTTGCCCCCCCTTCTTCAGAAGGTCCTGTAGTGGTGCAACAGTTTTGGTGTATGATGGACAATGTCCTGAGAAAAATCCAATCAATCCCAAAAACTGGCGAACGTTTTTCACCTTCAAAGGCCTTGGAAAATCTCTTATCGATTCTAATTTGCATGGATTTGGTTTAACACCATCCTTATCAATTACATGCCCCAAAAATGTTACTTGTCTCTGACAAAAATTTGATTTCTTCAAATTTATTTTAAAGTTAGCCTTTCTTAAATCTAATTTCTTTAACTTTTCCAAATGTTCCTCAATGTTTTCTGAGGTAAGCAAAATATCATCCACATAACGAATAGTGCAATCTTTCACTTTCTCTGACAGGTTTCGATCAAGCGCTCTTATTAAGGCAGATCCCGCGGTCTTCAATCCAAACGGACATCTCCTGAAGCAGTATGTTTGTTGGTCGAACTGAAATCCAGTTAGAAGACTGGTTTACTCTTCCAGTTCGAGATGATGATACGAAGAAGTCATGTCAATATTTGTGAAAATCTTCTTGCCTTTGAATTTCCTCAGTATTTCTTTCATGGGTGGTGCCGAATCATTTTCTGGTATGAATTTTGCATTTAAATTCCTGGCATCTAAACACACCCTTACTGAGCCATCCGGTTTACTCACAATTACTAATGGACTAACATATGGTGTCGCCATCTTTTCTATCACACCTGCATTCATCATCTCCTGCAGTGTTTTCTTCGTTTGTGGGTAATGTTTTTCCGCAACCGGGTATGGTTTTTGTCTGAACGGTGCCCAATCATTGACTTGGAACGCGTACTTAAAATTTTCAATCTTCCCTGGCTTGGAATCAAATACGTCCCTAAAATTTACTAGCAATTCCTTTAATCGTTCCTTATTTTCGAGGTTCACTTTAGCTTCCTCTGTTTTTCCGGACAGGTTGGTTTCGAACTCAGTTTCCGAACTATCCTCAAGTTCCATATTTAGGACTTCAAATATCCTTTCTATGTCCTTACAACGTTCTTCCGTTACTTCTTCCACATGCCATACCTGTTCTTCTAATTTCATATCCTGTTCCTGTAAATTTATATTTTGTTCATCCACATCCTCTCTTTGAATCCTAATGCAGTTTTGCGCTAGGTATATGATGACCTTGTTCTCACGGATAAAATCAATACCTAATATGACATTATACGGTAATTGATTTACCAGCAAAACGCATTGCGAACCCCATGATCATATCAATGTATACCTGAAATTTACACGTTAAAGATTTTTCAGGAATAATTCCCTTAATCTTCACACTTGATGTGGGAATCTTCAATACGCGGCCTCTTGTTTCCAATTCATTTAGAAGGGTTTGCGTAATTAAACTTATAGTTGATCCAGTATCAATTAATGCCCTGACCAGTAATCCTTCTATCCTTAGCATAATGATAGGTAGTTCTCTTCTAATAGGTGGGATTCCTTCCACATCCTCGTTAATTAGCTCATCTGGTCTTGCTATCCAATTCACAATTTCTACCTCCTCCCAGCTCCTGGTATGTTTCCACTTTTGATGATTTAAATTTGAAGTTTTTTTATCCTGAGGGCTTCCTTTCCCCTCATTCTTCAAGTGAGCCTGTAGCTCCAAGCTTTGAGCTTCGTCTAGTCGGTCGGGTGATTTTCGGTTCTTGATTGCCTCACTCCAACGGACTTTTTGCCTTTCAGGTTCGTCTGGTCGTTCGTTCATACAACGAAGACTTTCCTGATATCTCTCTTCTATTTCGGCCCGATATTCATCATCCCTATCCTCTGGCCTTACGTTCCTTCTGGGATAATTCTCCCATCTTTTTCGGTTATCTTGCCTCTGATGGTTATTGTTATAGGGTCGGCTCTCTTGTTGCCTATAACCCGTATTTCTAGGATTTCTTCCTCGATATCCTCCTCTGTAATATGGCTGTATTCCCCTAGGCTCTTGATGTCCATACTCTCGACCAAGTCCCTGAGTATCAGTACTAGTGGACTGATTTCTGGTCAGTGGTTTCTCTTTATTTTCTTGACTGCTGGCCATATATACCTGTTCAGTCTTTCTTGGATGCCTGGGAGTAACGTGTGATGTCGTCATATCTAATTGACGTAATACGCTCTCCACTTCCACAGCACTTCTGGCTTTAGATGAGATTAACAGCCTCTGGATCTCATATGGAAGTTGTCTTGCAATGGCGGCACACAGGTCGTTCTCAGCTGGAGCAATGTCAAGTTCCCGGAATTTACACAACTGAGCGGTGAAAAATTCTGAGTACTTAGTTGGTGCATTTGTGCTGTACTTCCTAGAGTACAGATCTAGCCTCAAATTCTCTTGGACGTCTGCTGCCCAATATCGTTTCAGAAACGCTTCTCTAAAGCCTTCCACCGTATCAAAGGTGTACCTGAAGCTTCTGAACCAGGTGAGACAATCACCTGCCAACAGCTTCTCAATAGCTCTCAGTCTCCAATCCTGAGGAACCTTCATTTCGTTCAAGTACTCTGCGACTTCCTTTAACCAGTATTTAGGAGTAATAGACATATTATTACCCGTAAACTTCACCGGTCTGTCCTCATTTGACTTGATGATATTTATTATCTGGCCATTTGCCTGATTCATGTACGGGGTTGACATCGCCATCGGATATCCTGGGTTCTTATAAGGGCTCTCCCCTCCTAAGTCCCTATCTGTTTCGGTGCCTTGTTAACGGGAATCTACCCATCCTGTCTTTGGAAACTCATCCTGACTCTCAAATTCTAACTTCCTTTCTTTACGGGCACTTTCTTCATTAGCCATGAGTTGAATTTCCATTTGACTGTTCTTGTGTTCAGTCCTCTCCAACCGGGATCCTAATTCATTTTGAATTCTTTCCTGATTTTTCTTGCTGGTTTCCAGTTCTCGTTTGAGTTGGATTTTCTCATCCCTCAAGCTGTCCCTGATTTCATTTAAGTGTTCATCTACCTCTTTCTTGATGACCATGACCTGTTCTGTTATAATTTCTGGTTTAACGTCACCTCTGGTATCTAGGTCTTCTCGTATTTCCTTTATTTTCTTCTCCATTTCTCTTTGTCCTTTGACCATATCTACTTTAATTCCTTCAAGCTTTTCCTCAGTTTTCCCTTGACTCTTATATAATCTCATCAATTCATCTTGGACCTGGTTTACTTCAGTATGAGTTTTTCCTACTTGGACCTTTAATGTTCCGATGGTTTCCTGAACCTCATTAATACCCTGACTTATTTCATCTATCTTATGGGTACTTTCCTTATTTTCTTCCTCTCGTTGTTTTCTTTCACTCTGGAGATGCTCCTCGTATATACCTAATCTTTGATTTATTCCATCCTCGTACTTCTTTAAGTTCTCATCTACCTGCCCGGTAAACCGCTCAAATTGACCTTTCATGTCCTGCGCATCCTTTTGATTTTGATTTTTCATCTCAGTTACTTCGGTCTGAACTACACCGATTTTGTTCTCGAGGGTTCCTACTTTCTCCTCAACCCTTCCAAATCGGGTTCCTAGCTTATTCACACTTTCTTTTATCTCATCCCGGGATGTTTTACAGATATCGCTGTTAGATTTTATCTGAGCTTCTAATTTTTCCTTCACTCCTTGGATCTGGGTTACAAGTTCATTTGTACATCTGTCTACATTCTCTTTACAGGTTTTCTTCATTTCAACTAATTTAGCTTCCACAGAACCAAATTTATTTTCCATGGAACCAATTTTATCCTCTATAATTTTAAAATGATCTTGACACTCCTTTTGGGATTCTATACTATTTTTCTATAGTATTTATCTGAGTTTTCAATCCTGCATTGAATGTGTTACTCTCACTTTGAAATGCCTCTAGCTTATCCCCAAATGTTTTATCCAATATTTGAAATTTGGACTCTATATTTCCTTCTATACTTTCTCGAAGTTTATTTGATCCCTTTTTCATTCCCTCAATTTCAGCCTTCACTTCATCGTTCATTCTTACACAGTTAGCCTCGATAGCTTCAAATTTAATTCCCATGTTATCACTTTTAATTTCGATAGCTTCTAATTTAGTCCCAACGTTATCACTATTAGTTTTTAGTGACTCTAAACTCTGATTCATGGATCCTAAATCCCTTTTATTTTCACTCTGTTGGATGTCCAACTTATTCAAACTTTCATTTAAGGATCCTAAACCCCTTTATTTTCAGTCTGTTGGCTGTCCAACTTATTGTTTATGGCCTCCAAGAGCCGTTGCATCTCCTCCCTCAATGCCATCTTATTAGAATACAGTGGGCTACTCATGCCACATCGCTGGTACATGCTTGAGAGATGGTAATCTGAACCATTGTGTCCCAATTTCTTCAAAAATTTACTTTAGTACGGGTATTTACTACAACGTACCCTTTTGATATCTTTATTCAAACTCAAAAAATTTTATGGAAGTATTTAAAATTCAAAATTTCGAAAAAACCTTTTTTTTTCAAAAAAAAATGAAAATTTTGATTTTTCGAGAAAACTCGGGTTTTCCCTAGGAAAACGCATCCCTGCGTACTGGGCGCCAAAAATAAAAATGAGTGGTAGGGGGGTTGTTTAATTCAGGGCTGCTCGGTGTGAGTTTCTAGGGACCCATGCGGTCAGTTAACATTATATGTTGTAGCTATTCCTATCATATTTTACTTTTACATGAAATGACCGTCTTCAGTGTTCCTCTAATTATTAATCCAAGCACAGTACTTCTATGCCCCCCTGTGCCCTTTTCAGCAAGAAATATGCAAATCACAGTATGCCAGCCAAGCTCAAATCGGGATTTTCGGGGTTTTGGTATGTTCTCCCACTCTGTGACTTACACATTTTGGATTAAATAGAGGATACACTTTCAAAATAAAAACAAATTCAACTCCTATTTTAACACATTTAATTAACCAAATTTTATGGCGCTACAAACAAATAAAATAATTAAACTATTGACCACTCCTTCTACTTGTCCAAATTGAGCAAGGAATATATCAAAAACAAACTATTATTATATTAAAATAATGGTTGCATTCAAACCAACAACTCAAAATTATTTTCACTTCCATAATGTATCTATCTTAAAGTCCAATATAATCACGAGCTCTAATGGCTCGATACTATTCAATATTGACGGTGTCCTTCTTTTACACACCTCTTTAACTATTTTATGAGTTTCTCTTCATCCAACAAATATATTATCATATTTAAAATACATATTACTTCTCTGCTTAAATGTTTGGGCATTCCACACTACTCTCAACATTACCATCTCTCTCAAGTTTTACACATTCACTACTGTGATCGGGAAAATACTTGTGTACTCCAGAGTTATAAAAGATTACTTGACAAAGTCAAAAACTATGATTACTCCCGGAATCTAGTTATCTTCATTAAACTCATGGCATCCTACATTCATACAACATTACATTAGGGATTTTTATTTGTTTATTTGTCTTATAAGACCATTATCACATAAGAAAGCTAACGATCTGAACAGGCAAGCGGTACTTTCATCTACAAGGACCTCGGTTCAAATCCCGGGTCATTTACAACTTTTAAAAAACACTCACGGTGTATATTTACTTTTCTCAGACGGTCTTTTTCCCGACCTAGGGCACTTACAATAACAAGGGTAGACCGTAATCACATGGGCGAGATTTATGACTCAGAGGGGACACTCTTGCCGTGCAAGCGTGGCAGCTCTATTCAATGCTTTTAAAACAGATCTTTCTTTCTTCAGTTCTCTGGAGAGACCTAGCGTTTTCTTTCATACACTTTCAACAAACATTATTAGGTTCATAAACCACTTTCGTAACCTTGGCATTGATTAATTACGAAGGGTCCTCATTGATTGGTAACAGTAATTCACAATACAACGACGAATAATTTAGGGGCTTCAACAACTTGACGAGTCTGGTTTCGACTCTCATTAACATGCCTCGGGAACCATTCCCATACTTGAGGACTTATATAAATGCGACTAGGGTCGGCCGTGGCCTCCATTACCTGCGCTCATAATACCATACATTTGCTCCCTATTACAATAACATAACACACATAGCCTCGTTATCTACGTCACTATTAGAGGACTTACAACAATAGCTCAATTACCGTAATCAACTACCCCTCGTAAGTAATTTACCTAGTACTATTAGATTCTACGCGTTCCTAGCGTGACAATTTACTTTAATGCGCTACATTGCGCTCTACATTATTTTTAAGCCTAGCGTCTTCCAAAGAACTGATAAATTCCACATTAACAATTGATCCATATCTCAAATTTTACATTACTCCTTCCCCTTGACAATACTCGCAATATTTTAAGAACATGCATTAACACCATGTCTTTATACTTTTATTAAGGCTCAAACGCTCTTAATTTCATATCATTCAATTTAATCTTTATTTATATTTCTTTTCGTTGTTATTATTATTATTATTATTTATATATTCATCATGTCTTCATTCCTTACAAAAGCTCAAAAAGCTATTTCATTCATATAATTCAAATTTACCTTCATTTATATATCTTTCATGATAATTATTATCATTACGCTTGCTTTTACCGTATTTGTCTAATACACTGACATTTATTTCATACATTTCCTCTACAGGATTTCACATAATTATTTATAATTTCTCAAATTTTATTCGTTCAGACCGCGCTCTTATTCTGTTATTTGTTAATTAGAAATATCCCTCTATCTCAAACTCCGGTGGATTGTACACAAACACTTTCCCAACACAAACATAATGAAAATCTTTACTCACATGTTATAGGTCTTCCTGACCTTTCTTTTTCTTGCGATGCTTCATTTTTGCCCACTATTTTGGATTTACGCCATCTTGTACAAATTCATTTCATGTACAGACATATCTTGACACACACTTAATTCGTATATATTTAACACTGATAACATTTTAAATACACTGGTGTATTCCTTCAGAATACACGACAAAAACACTGAAATTATTACTTTTAACACAAATTTATATATATTTACACTTCACAGATTCTCATCACTAAGGCTGCTATTAAGCCTTCACACGTGATTTCTTGACCTCCCGTCTCCAAGGGTGAAATTTAGTAAATGTCGGCTTCCTATCCTGTCAGAATGTGAAAGTCTCGAACCACCTACTTTTTCCCTGGAATAATTCTCCTTCAAATCCCGTTCCTGACGATCTGCTATTTCTCTGACTCGAACGGCTCCCTTTTAGACCCTATTGGTTGGTCTAGCGAAAGTCTATTCCGTCCGCGGTCCCCAAGAAAATCTATTGGTGACCTATTGATTTCTAGCAACTAATACTCCTCGTAACTTAGTGCTTTTTGAATAGTTCGTCTGCTTTCTTGAAGCAATGTCCAGAGTTTCCTTCTCCTTTCTGCTTATTCGGTTCTCAAATTCCTATCTCTCAGGAATACCTTGCGAACCACGTTCCGTCCGTCCCTACACGGGTTCTTTAAAGTTCAGAAAATGTTTATCTCGCTGTTACGTTACTTCAATACGTTATGATACTTTTGGTCGTCTAATTTAAGACCTATCGCCCTGAGTTTTAAGTTCGCAGCCTGCTTTGACTGTATTTTATGAACTTTTCACCGTAAACTTTATACTGTCGGACCTAAATCCTGTAATTAGGATTTTCCTAATTCTCAACGCGGCGATACTGTAATAATACTTCTTAGCTACTCCTTATGGATGCTCGTTGTTTATATATACCGCGACGCTCTGGGCTGTCGGATAATGTCTATGCGGTGATACAGCGTTTCCCCTCGAGGAATACTTGTAGAGTCTTCGGCGTGATGTAGCACTATAACGCCCCCTGGGCTATCTGATGTGATGTAGCATCTCCCCTCAAGGAGTACTGGTAAACTGCATGTACTGATACAGCGTGACGCCCCCTCACGAGCTGTCGGATTAACTGCCTGATTGGTCTGGCTTGGCCTGGCCTTTTATACTATTTAGTCAAAAATAAATAAAATCCTAGTCCTTTTCGTGACCAACTTTTGAAATAATTGTCGCACAATTATAAAAATTATATCTCCAGAAAGCTCGTCTTCCAAACGTAAAATGATCTCTCTGCGCATGAAAATCGATCGTGCATTTCTGAGATATTAATTAATTTTTAATCTTCAGCTGTGTGGGTGTTGCTGTTGATTTTTAAATTCCCCACTCCTCGGGTCTCAGTAATTCCCCGATGACGTATGCTGCGTTTGCAATTCTCTCCTGGGCAAATATTAAAAGCTTTTTCTCTACACAAAAATCTCTAATCCGAAATGATTCTCAGTACTGTATTTATTTACTTACTTTTATTCTTGCAAATGGGTTAAATTTAATTATTCTTCTTCTGGCACAGTTGCGCTGTTGCCATTTTAATGCAACGTAAGAGCGATTTCCGAAACATGCTTCTCTGTCATACAGCCGAAACTTTCCACTTAGTCTATTTATACTCGTGACTGGTTCTTTATTAATGAGTCAGGCGTGATCTCATTTCTCGGCCACATGGGTCTAACTTCTTGCACAACGTTATGCTGGCATCCCTTGCATGAAATCATTCTATGTCCCATTTAAGACTGTATATTTCTTTCCTTCCTTCTTACAAATATACATGGATTCGACCTCCTTTGAGCCAATGGTACATGGGTTCAGTATATGTTTAAATTATTTCGATAAGAAGATTCAACATTTTGAAAATTAGTTTAAAGTTCACCACACAAGATACCCAAAAAACCTTACAAAAAACTGTTTGGCTATATTATGAGATACAGTCTACAACTTTCCAAGCACATTAAAGTAAATTTACTATTAAAAAGATGATTTTCGAAAAACCCTTAAAAATAAAATAAAACATATTTTTCTCAAAAACGGTTTGATCAGTTGAGTTATAAGTTTGTATTTGTATTAAATACTACTCACAAATTATGTGTTTGAAATTTGAGACCAATTGATAAATTAGAGAAAAGTTTCATTTTTTACCAGATATCCCCTTTTAATTTCTGAATTCTCCTCTGTCTCCTATCATTTGCCTATCGATCCCCACCTGCCTTACCTCTTCCTCTATTTCATGATACCAATTAGTTTTCTTGCTTGAGCTGTTTACTACATCAAAAATCTTCTTTGTAGGTCTGTTGTTGTTCATTCTCTGTATGTGCCCGTAAAACGTTTTCTGATAATCTCGGTGAGTCAGTCGGTGTACTCATATAGCTCTTTGGTAGGTCATTTCTTCCATATGCCATGTCTGTGTATTGTTCCAAATATTTTTCTGAGAATTTTTCGTTCCATGTTTTCTGATTCTATGATGCCTGATGCTCTAATTGATGTCGGTTCTGACGCATACAATGCTTCTCGTAGTACGAATGTCTTGTAGTGTCTAAGTTTGTCCTGTCTTGATATGCTTTTCTTATTATAATGTGACCATGTGAGTTTGTATGCTTTCTGAAGTTTTAGCGTTCGTTCTATGATAGACGCCTTGTTTAATCCTCCTATTTGTATATATTCTCCTAAATATTTCAATTTTTCGACTCCTTTTATGGAGGTGGATCATTGCACATTTCCATTCCTCTGGCATTTTCTCTGGGACCCAAATTTCTGTAATAATCATATGAATTTCCTTGGTGTTTTTTCTTTATCTTGGAGCTTCCAGATCTCAGCGATAATGCCATCTTCTCCTGCTGCTCTGTTATTTTTCATTTGTTTTATGACCCCCTCTATCTCATGTATTGTAGGTGGATTAAAATCGGGATATGATATGTTTTTTTGGAAGGTTAATTTTCCTGTAGGTTTTTTCAGTTGAGAATTTTACTGTTTGCTTTCGTGTTTGTTTCCAAGAATCCATCTAGTCTTCGGAAGGAGAGGTAATGAGGCTGATAACCCTTAATATTTTCTTTGAAAGTTCTGTAGAAATTTCTTGTGTTGTTAATTTCTTTAATAATTTATAGATACAAGGGACAATTACCCCTTCTTCTTAACTCACGCTAGGAGGAAATATGGCAACTAAATGCTCCCACTCCCAGAGGAACATGGTAAGATTCTATGGTAACTCGAACTGAGTTAGATATTACTGTCTGATTATACTCTTTCGTATTTACTCACTGACAGCCATTGTCCAGTTCATTTTCTCCTCCGACCCCAAAACTATTAGATCAAGCCCATTTCTGGTGCAAAGGGTACAATTTTTGGCTGCCACCACGGAGGCCCAGGTTCGATTCCCGACTCTGCTATGAAATATAATTCTGGTCTGAAAGCTGGAACGGGGTACACTCTGGAAGCAAAACTGAGGAGAGATGGGTTTGAATCCCACCTCAACGACCTGGAAGTGGTTTTCCGTGGTTTCCCAATTCTACTCCAGGCATATCCTGGGATGGTTCTTAACTGAAGGTCACGGCTACTTCCTTCCCAATACTAGCCCCAATTACAAATACACACTCCACTACATACACCACAATAACGCAGGTTATCAGACAAAAGCACTCACATTTTACGGGTATAAATGATTACGATGGCCAAGCCTCTCAAATGAAATGCCTCAATGACATGTAATTTATTTCAGTTTTTTTCATATTCCAGAAATTGGAATTAATTAGTGTTGACCGACTGAAAATTACAATATCAAGAAAAAATACTACAATGAAACGCTCCCATTCTCAGGGGAACATGGATGGCTATCATGAAACTCAGAATAACAAATTCAACGAAAACGTACACTTCTCGGAAACTACGGCCTCAGTGTGAAGAGAAACACAACATTCAATATGTGAATAAACCAAATAAATTAAACGAATATCCTCATTTAGAACATCACCAATTATGGAGCGATTTCAATGCAATGACGTGTTGGTTCGCCTTAAGCGACCACTTTGTGGTGTCACCCTGGTGATCCGAGTTCGATAACTGTCTCTGCCATGAATTTAATTCTGGTGTGGGGGTTGGAACGGAATACATTCAGCCACGCAAGGAGAAACTCACATGAGGTGGGTTCGATTTCCACCAGGGACATCTTAGAAGTGTTTTTCTATGGTTTTCTATTTCTAATCCAGGAAATGCGAGGATGGTTCCTAACTTTTAGCCAAGGCTGCGTTCATCCCAATCCTAGCCTAAATTTAAAAGAACACACTACAAAGACACCAAAATAACTCAGGTTATCAGACAAATTATACACACACCCAAGTTCACAGATATAAAAGACTACGGTATTTGAATGCCCTTAATGAGTTACCATTTTTTTATGTGGGCAGAATCGCTAGTGGTGGATGTTGTTGGCCGAAAACCGTGAGTCGAATGTCCCTAGCTGTGGAGAAGGCCGGGTTGCTATGATTTAAACTTCTCTTCTTCATCTCCTCCTCAACCGCTAAGTTGGTGGGTAACATGCATGTCTTCCAAATAGTCTTCTTTCTCTGACCTGTAGTTTCAAATGGCAATAAGTTGCCTTTATTGCTGTCTATAAATTGAGTCCTTGGTCTTCCTCGACTCCTATTTCCTTCTATTTTCCCCCAGTCAGAATGACGAATCAAATGGCCAACAAAACTATTCCTTCTTCTGTTTAAGGATTCAACTAAGGTACGTGTCTCCTTTGCTATTTTGAGAACATTCTCATTTGTGACTTTTATCAGCCCAACGTAACTTTAGTAGTCGTCGCCGGCACCACATATCGAATACCCTAAGTTTTGGTACATCTGCTTGTCGCAGAGTCCATGTTTCAGAGCCATAACTTGCAATACTCCATACAAAACTTTTCACGAAGTGTTTTCGCACCTCTAAGTTAACAGTCTTGGATGTTAGTAAAGGCATACACAATTATTCCTTCCTAATATACTCTGCCCGTCAGAGGAGCTGTCAGAGTTGCCAACAACCGAAGAGATTTCCCAGACACCTCACCTGCCGAACACCTGTGCCGAGAGGATCGGATGCACTTCTTATAGGCCGGAGCAGCACGAGAAGCGTGATCCAGGGGATCTGGGTAACACGGTGGCTAAAGTCATAGACAACACAAGAAGTACACCCAAAAACAACAAAACTATGAAATTAAAACATCCATAATTAAGTAAAACTCGTGAACACTTTTATTTAACATTGTCAAACCCCTATCCTACTTCGGAGGGTTTGTATCGGCTAATCCGCATGCTAATAAAAAAAAGTTCCAGGCCCTAACTCTAAAGTAAGTTAAACCCTCTCGAAAAATCTAAATTCAAAAGGTTAAGCATCAACAACAAAGCTAGGAAGATGGCACATAAAGGAACCCTACTCAAATTACAAACAGATGACGTGAATAACCGAATTTACATTTAACAGAGTGGCAAAGCAAACCAAGGTAATGATGGTACCATTTCCTTATTTACATTTAACGTTAATCAATTTAGCTGTCCTAACAATGAATACAAAATTTTAGTCGATGACGTCCGTAAGCGAAACATTACAATCAAATCTACATGACAGCCAAGAAAAAAAAAAACATTAATAACACGCTTATGACTATGTGTTCATCAACACAGAGAAAGGTACATAAGGGATTACACACATGATAAAGAAATAAAGCACTAGACAACAATTCCATATTATTAAAACCCTGCCTGCACATTTTGGAATACTGTTTGTACCCAAAGTCTTCTACGTGAATGTTTGTTAGGTTGGTAATAGCGTAGTTACAACTACGACTTACATTACTTGGGTAGCGGCTTCGGTGGCGTAGTCGGTATCATGCTGAACTGCTGTGCCCAAGATAGCGGGTTCAAACCCGGCCGAAGTCGTCGGATTTTTTAAGAGCGCTAAAAATCCTTCAGTATGCCTTCCTTCAGAGGGGAAGTAAAACCGGCGGTCCCATGTCATAGATATATGGCATGTAAAAGATCCTTTCACAGACTAAACCTGTATAAAGCAAAATTGTTAGGTTAGATTTCATCAGAACGCTCTATCAAAGTTCCAACGTTCACCACTAGGTATAATTGATATCTGGTGGCGAAAGTTGGAACTACTAGAAATTGAACGGAACTTGTAGCTCACCCGTTAGGGTGTCCGCTGGAAGCAGCTACAGACTCAGGCAAGCCAAACATGTCCTCGGACACTCCCGGCACTAAAAGCCATACGATAAATAATTAAATAAATAATTACTTGGGTGTCGTGCTCCACCGAGTACGAACTATTGGTTAAGCGCACTCGTCGTCTCAAGATTGTGTATTCTGTATTTCCCGCCAGGACATGATTCACATCAAAATGAGTCGGTCAGCAAGCTCAAGATGTAGATTCCAAGATTATATCAAAACAATTAGTTAATTATCAGATCCATTTAGAATAATTACTGTTGTGATTATTAAAACGTAGGTTTAATTTTTATTGTAGGTTTATGACGATAGTGCTGACGATCCTAGACACCTGGGCTAAGCAGTAACGTCTCCTGCGAGATCATTTACTTGCAACAACATCGACATAAAAGTCGGAAAACCTTCAACGAGCTCACAACGATCGGACATTACATTAACACGCGTTGTTAGTGGCGCTCGCCAATCTAAACAACATTCGGGTAGGCCTGGGGACCACTTCAGTTACCCTCTGGCAACAACGTGGTCTCAGAACTAAGTCTGGACATCAGTGCTCTACTGGCACGAAATACCATAAATATAGCCTCCAAACAGGGTGTCCTACACTAGTCAATAACAGAAAATAAACCATATATAAATTTACAACATTTTCAAAACAGTATTAAACATCGCCGCTATGCAGAGCGATCGAAGCATGTGACTTTGGTAGTCATCCATTACGAGAGCATACACACATCTGGTCTCACAAAATGGCTTCCAATCTTCACCCAAATAATGAAAAACAATCCATACCAGTTATACTGTTTTAGATCCCTTATTTGGGGGTGGTAGGATCTAAAACGGAGAGTTATTGTGTTGATTTAGAAAAAGGTGTCTAAAAGGGGGTAGCTTCCCGCAGTCGGGCAAGCTGACCAGTGTAGCGTGTTGTTTAGTGTTAGGGTGCTCCTATAAATGATGTAGGAGTATTTTAGGGGATGGAACTCAATGCAAGGGTCACTGTGCTGATCGCCCAGCTGTCTGGTTAGATAATCGATTCGTACTCGTCAGCTATATGGCGCGGGCCGCTGCTAGCAAGCAGGCCGACACGGAATACAATGATGCTTACACTAGCAAGTATCTGGCTACCACAAGTCACGTCTAATAGTGACGGAGAGTTCAGGAGGGGAATTAGGGCGTAAAGAAGCGTGTAAACAGTAATGCAGGTGTAAGAAACTGACCAAGTGTTTATTGGTCAGTAATAATGTATATGTGAGTCCCTTTTAAGGGATGTAGTGATGTTACAATGTAAAAGTACAATTTGTGGGTAAAGGTTACAAATAGAGGAGATCTGAACACGTCTGACTCACCTCTGATGATACCAGCGTAGCCTCCGGCCGACACGTTGAAACACTGATAATTGAGAGATCCTCTGACCTCCTTAGGACCCCTTTATATATTCTTCGGCGCTATGCTGTCAGCATTGTGACGGCATAGCTGCCCTAGTTAATAATGTGTCGCTGTGTGTAATAATTGTGCAAGGATTGAACCAGATTTCTAGAGTGGCAAGCTGTCCTTGCGGTGTTGATGGACGTTGGTCTGGCTTTACAAGGGTTGCCAGTTAGGAGATTTAGACAGATGATGGGGGGATGGTCTCCAAGGGGTACATACCCCTGGGGTACTGTACAAGCGTCTTCCTCCATTTGTTCGCGTCCTCGCGAACGGGAACGGAACTGGAGGTTGGGATGTTGATGTAGTTGTTCTTGAAGCCCCCTCGTATCTTCTGGTGGTGTCTTCCTCGGCGTCGTCGGCGTCGTCGTATAGAATGGGTGATGTCATGCTGAAGTGTAGGTGTGAGATCAGCCCGTGTTCAGAGGGGAGGGTTATGGGATGTACAGAGATATATATAACCTTGACATTGACATTGTAAAAATGGAAATTGACATTGAGAAAAAATTGACATTTGCATGATGGAGAGAAAAAAAATATGGTACTGATGGTACATTGTTGTGCAGGGAGGAAAAAAACCCAGGGCCGAACGGATGATTGTGTCGTCCGCCCTATCTTGGGGAAAAAGTGCTCCCTGCAATAAGAAAGGTAGAAGAGAATAGAAACAAGTAGTTCCGTGAAGAACTATACAGCCTATTTTCATATATCCTACTTATGGTAATTGCCACTATCAACATACACAATTTCAGTTTGATTGCTGTAATAGATTCGTAGATATTGAGAACCGACTAAATATTTCGGATGGTTGCCATGTTGGATTTTATATATGTAGGTCCTAGAGTTATGTACTGTTACATGCAGATTATTGTGAACGTGTAGTATTCAAACTTCAATCGCATAATTAGGACACAAGAAAAAACAAGGAGATTTTAAAATTTTTCACAGCTGCCATCTTGAGGTTATGGAAACAATTGAAATAAATTAGATGCCAGTGGATTAACATTCGTATAAGGATTTACTGTACCAAGTTGCACTGCACGCGGATGGTTAAATTGCGAGAAACGTCCATGTGAATATTTATAATTCGCGTCACCGCCATGTTGGATTTGTGATCACCAGGTTATTTAAAGTCCTATAGGTGAACTTAAGTTCATAGCCCCTATGAACATTAAAAAATGCAGTTTGATTGCTAAAATAGATTCGTAGATATTCAGTATCGTCTAAATATTTCGGATGGTCGCCATGTTGGATTGTTAAATGTATAGGCCATAGAGTCATGTACCATTAAAGGAAAATTATTGCGTAGGTTCATTATTCGAACTTTCATTTCGATCGCATGACTACATCACAACAAATAAAATCTTAATTTTAAAATTCGCACTGCCGCCATCTTGAGGTTATGTAAACAATTGAACTAAATTAGATACCAGTGGATTACAATGTGTATAAATATTTCCTGTGCCAGGTTTCAGTGCGCTTGGAACATTAAATCGCGAGAAAGGTGTATTTAAAATTTTCAAATTCGCTTGGCCGCCATGTTCGTTTTGTAGTTAACCGGTTTTTGAAAGTCTTATAGATGGACTTCCAGTAGTGCCTTTTATCTCCGTACAAAATTTCAGGGTTTTACCGCTAATAGTTTCAGGGATATAGAATGCCGGTGAAATATTTCGCACATCCACCATCTTGTGATTATGTAAACAATTGAACGAAGTTAGATGTCGGTGCATTACAATGTATATAAACATATACTGTACAAAGTTTCATTGCGTTTGGTTGGTCAAATCGCGAGAAACGTCTATTTTAAAGTCGCAAATTCGCGTGGCCGCCATGTTGGTTTTGTAGTAACCAGATTTTCAAAAGTCACATAAGTGAACTTATAGTAGTTCCCTCTATCACCATAGAAAATGTCAGGGTAATTTCGGTAATAGTTTCGGAGATATTGAATGCTGGTGAAATATTTCGCACAGCCGCCATGTTGGATTGGTGAGTCGTAACAAAATTTGAAGGGCACGGTCGAGGTCGCCGGGAATAGTGCTATGAACTTTCCGAGTTTCATTGAAATCGCTCCAGCCGTTTAGATTTTATTAGGGGGGGACACACACACGAATCACACACACACACATACACACACACACACACACACGCACACACACACGGACAAAAGGTGATCTCATAAGCCTATTTTTTCAAAATTGAAAATAGGCTAAAAATGGGTGTTCCAGGGTATAATTTAAGGGATATAATCAAAGTGCATTTATTGGTTTGGGATAAAAACGGAACACCCTGACAAATGGGGAAGTTAGAAGAAAGAAAAATGAAAGAAAACAAATCATAGACATTATTTACGTTGGTGGTCTTGATAATGATAACAGATATGACCCGATAATAATAATAATAATCATTACATTTGTAATATTCCTGACGATTTATAAGTGAACATAATAAACATAGTAATAATGATGAACATAGAAAAAATAATGGTTGCCATGTTGGTACCCTGTATGTATAGGTATGTTGGCCATCCTTGTGGAACCTTTCAATCGTATGATATGGCGAGAAAATACAAAATAATTTACAATTTACATTTATCAACTATCATATATACCTTGTAGAGCTCTGTTACATGGCCAGTTATTGTATACCCCTTATACTTAGTGCGCACCTTACCATCATGCCTCGACTACCGTTCTCTATTCGGCCGTTCCTGGTGCGGTTTAGTGGCTAGTCCCCTATTCTCTCCTTGTACTTATCATATAACCTCGTGGTTTTCCGTCGTGGGTCGGAATTCCACCTTAGGGTCGAAGGTTCGGCGCTTACAAACTCTGTGTCGCCCTTCGAGCCTGAAGTACCGCATGCTGAATGTGTTTGCGTTCAGCGATGTCCATCATCCCACGTATGCTGTCCACCGCTGACCGCTGACGTTGTCACCTTTAAGGGTGCAACTAAAATTGATGAGTAGTGTATTTGTGTGTGACATAGATGAAGGTATGTGTATTTTGGTGTGGGGAATATATATTCACCACAGACATATTCATGCTCCTGGTTATCTGTAAATCAAAAAATGTATCCATGTAAAATGTTCATCTCTTCGTAGCTCCGTGGTCTTCCTGTGTGGGTGAAAGTGGATTAATCATGAATAAGCCAGTACAATACATTGCAACGCATTACAGGTATATATAAAACCTTCATTGGTAGCGCTTAATTTGTAAAACTAAGTGTGGCGCCACTGAAGTCTAACTTAATCTAGGTTAGCCTGTGTTAACCTATTTTAGCCTAGTGTTGTCGGGCTTACCTTGGTAACGGATTTTTAGTCACCAAGTGCCGAGATATTCTACCGCAATCCATAATAAAAAAAAATTGCCTTAAATGTAGGCTTATGCTATCTTACAACGAATTATCATGACTTATCATGAGTTGTCGGACTTACCCTGATACCGGGTTTCTGGGTCATCAGGCGCCGAGCGGCGTTATCTTAACACTACTTATCTTACTTATTAATAAAATTAATTAAATGTAAACTATGCTGTATGTACATGCCGAGTGGACCTTACTCTAAAGCCGAAATGTGCTGTGCTATTATTAGCAACAGCGGTAAGTAAATTTGCTTACATCTAAGTGACCTTAAAATGGCACTATGACCTAAGTAGTAAAATTTAGATGGAGGCTGTCCGTTTGATTTCTCTCGCGGTGGTTCCCTTGTAGTACATTGTCGGGACCGGAACCCAACAATGTCTCGTAGTCCCCTCCGTTTTAATCCTATTGTCGACATCTATTCTAGGTCTTACTACTAGTACTAGCCTAGTCACAGGCGGCTTACGGTGCCACAAAGCAAAACCGTTTCGCCTGCTGTACCTTCCTGGTCATTACCGTTATCGGTCATTGTTGTCGTAGTTGAGCCGCCCACTTTGGCTCCTATGAGGTGCCCGCAATGCCCCTCTCTTAATGCCCATTGACTGCCCGCTGCGTCGCCATTTATGTGGGCATTGGACATTGTCCAATGGCATAATATCCTCTTCGCCTTCATCGGCAATCGCAGTCTGCTTTTCGCAGTAATATTTGCCTTTATCGGCCGCCGTAGTATGCTTTTCGCATTAATATATCATTTCGCCTCTATCGGCCGCAGTAATATGCTTTTCGCATTAATATATCATTTCGCCTCTATCGGCCGCAGTAATATTTCACTCCAACGCACAGAAGTCTGGCTTCCCGCTATAGAAGCCCTACCTAACTTAAATTTAACTAGAAGTCTAGTCATAATGGGGTCGTCTCTAGGGATAGTTCTCGAGTCCGGCGCTGAGTGAGCTATTTCTCCCGCCATTCTCAGAAAGTCTCCCTGCAGGTCTTGGCTTCGACGACCGTGGCACAGAGTGGGTGTAGCATCCCTTCCTCCCAGGGGCAGTTGAGGTGCACCTAGGATTCCAGAGCTTGCCCGGCCAGGTCGCGAGTGCCTTAACCTTACGTGGTTCGTCTGTTTAGTCTAGTCGTTAAGTGAACTAGGGTAGGCTCAACATCGCCTTACCCGCTCTCAAAGTGTGGTGCCTTTGGCCTTTGGCTTATGCCGTTATCATCAATCAGAGTGTTTCAGATTCCTTTGTAAAAAAAATATATAGGCGTAACCAGTGTAAATAGTTTAATCTTTGTGTAAAATGTAAAATATTTCCAGTGTTGTGGGGTTGTAGATCTTCTAAGTACATAGACTACTTCTGGTCTACCATTGCTACGTCAGCTTTCCAGCGATAATGCTCTTTGTATCTTAATGGAGGTGTTAGTAGGGTCTATGATGTCAGGTACCCTGTTATTAGGATCTGGGGGTAGTTATTTGTAGAGTGGGCTTAAAGTATGGTCGGAAGGGGTTATGCATCTTTGGGGTCAAATAATATCCTCTTCGCCTTCATCGGCAATCGCAGTCTGCTTTTCGCAGTAATATTCGCCTTTATCGGCCGCCGTAGTATGCTTTTCGCATTAATATATCATTTCGCCTCTATCGGCCGCAGTAATATGCTTTTCGCATTAATGGGGGTTATGCATCTTTGGGCTCAAATAATATCCTCTTCGCCTTCATCGGCAATCGCAGTCTGCTTTTCGCAGTAATATTCGCCTTTATCGGCCGCCGTAGTATGCTTTTCGCATTAATATAATATAATTAATATATAGCCGGTAATGCTATTAGGAGTGCTCCTACAATTAGTGGACTGGGGCAGGTAATTCCCGGGATTGCAAAGACATGAAAATTCCATGCAGGTTTGATATTCATATCCCTGGTGAATGGATGGGATATTCATGCAGGTATCTGGATATGAGGCATCTGCGCTCATATAAGGATAGGTGTAGGTTGAGGCATAATACCAATATATTCCTGTCATGCGGGAGTATTTAATTAACAAAAAGTGGTTAATATATATAATTGTGGCCTCATCTCTCATTTGGAGATGCGCATTATGCTTATTTAATGTTTGCCGACCCACCCCTAATACTCAGGTGGTAGCATCGTGATCCAAGGCGTAGCAAGCCTTCTCTTTAGACGCATGAAGTCTATCAACCCCTTGTGTATACTCTGTAATGTAGTGTAGCTGTTTTGGTCGTGTTCATGTGTCTGCGTTGTTTATGTTGGACGTGAGAAGGTTATGGGAAGGGAGTAAGGTGGTACGCTGGTAGCCTGTTCCCCTGTCATCCTCCCTTGGTCCATGTTGGTTTTCTATCCGCGCCTTGGGATAGTAAAGCTTCACGACCTAATCTGGTCTGCCATTTGTAGTGTGAGTGTGTCCAGTGGGCGTAGTGCGACTGGCCATGTCCAAGTCGCCTGGAATGATTTATTTTAGGAATAGAATCGCGAAAAGAAGTTATTGGGTGGGGGGAGGTCTTGTTTCCTCAGAGCCCCTGTCTGTGTTCGCTTCTACTTAGTGAGCGCATGTGTGTGTGCCTATGTTCCGCTACACCACGCGGACGGTCGGTCTGTTACAGGCTAAGTCGTAATATGTATCGCGTGTATGGGCAGAAGGCGCCCGTGGCCTGTCAACGTCTTTGCGAACGTGCTCCTATGAGCCCAAGATAAGTTCCGATGTGTCACGTCTTGTCCATTGCTAAATGTTTTTGCAGTGTGAAAAAAAAATGTATGGTGTTGTAATTGTTTTGCGTTCGTAACTTCATGGTCAATGCCGATACACAATAGTGTCTTGTCACCAGCAGTATTGCAGTATGACGAGTCTGCAAGTCAGCATTTGGTATGTGTAATGTCAGGCTGGGATGTTATTGTTCTAGATTCCTGGCGGCCTTAATGTGGCAATTCATACTATTTGCTAATACTATTGTGTGGTCACTATTCCGTAAGACCTTTGTCTTATGAAATTATCCTAGCTGTGTCTGGTGTAATTTGAAATTTTATGCCTGGCTTTTGGCGGGAGGAAATGTGGTATTCCCTGTTCATGTATTTGTATGGGCCAATTTCGGTGTGGTTGGAAGCCTGGGTGATTGCTTTCCCTGGTGTCTAATGTTTACTGGGATTGGAACCCGTGATCTCGTGTCATTCTCTGTGTACTATGTCTGCGTTGTTCATGTTTTGTGCGCTCCTTGTATGTATTTTGATTGTGTGTGCTAAAGCATCAGTCGAAGGGTCTACATTAGTCTGTCTCAAAATCATGCGCTAGTGGCTTGTGGGTAAAGCTCACACCTGTTCTGTAACAGAGTTCGCTCCGCGCAAACTACACTCAATGCGTCTGGCATTTTATAACAAACATCACATTCATTTCAGGCAGCAGTTCTCTCAAATGAAAGTCCTAATATGAACTGGCCTCTGTCTTGTGCCAATATAACATTAAATAACGATAAGTACGATAAGACCTCAGGTCTTAAATATCAAGCAGTAGTAAAAACTAGAAATGTCACTCGCTCGGAGTGATTTGCATTGACAGATATGTCACTTCAAGTAATATTTACATTTTCTCACATAACCAAAATCCTGTGTCTAAAATCACTGGACACAAATTATACAATAAACTTGCAAAACCTCACATCTGCTGGGTTTGCTAATGATACGTCGTCAGTCCAGGGTTCGATGCTCTAGTAGCATACTAGATAATCCCTGACTTTGTTCTTCGCCAAGAACACAAATGTGGCGTCAAAGCTCACTATAATGAAAATTACAATACCATTACATAACTGATGGCTTCTGCCGGCCATCAACCTATACAACCTGTCTAAGCAAGTCAGTGGCGTGACGTGGAAATTACAAAATGAGGCGTCACGATAAAACAATAAAATGACGGCTGTCCATCACCTCATAGAAAAATAAAATCCCATACTAGGGTTGACTGAAATAGCTCAACAGCTACAGTCACCTTCAGGTGGCAATAGACCTGACGTCTCACGACGTTCAAAAGAATGCAACGATTGAACCATGTCCAACCAAAAGGTGGCTATCATTGGAATGTAATTACAAAAGCATGAGTGCAAAACTACAAAATTCCTACCTATCTGGCTGTCAAGATGAGTTCTGTTGATTTAACTAAACTACTCTACCACAACAAGACCCGTACATGAGAGAAGGAACAGACTCACAAACTATTGCATCTCCCCCTCAATCGCTCGGAATTGAGGGGTAAAACATCCTCTGGGTTTGAGATATGGTTTTTCCAAGCTAGGCTTTCAATTCATGCCTTATCCATCACCAGGTACTTGACGCGTCCTCGTGGTCGACTTAAAGATGTCTTCTCCTCCATAGTTGCGGCTCTTGTACAAGCTCGAATCACGTTCATCATCTCCTCGTGGTCGGCTGGTTCATCCGTTAGGTTGAAAAACCTTCCCTCAGAACGGCTCCTTCACATTGTGGGGGTTTATTCCATAACACCCATAGTATATAAGTGTTGAACAATTACACTCACGTGGTTGGTTGAAATATGCATGTTTGAAGATTTACACACGTGGTAATTCACAGCTTCTAGCTTTACACAAATTGCAGATATTAAATAACTCACTGACGTTACACTGCGGCGCAGACTTTATAATAAATGGGCCATTGACTGTCTGCTCATCACAGATTTTAATTTTCCCACATGGCGTAATCTCACTGAACTTAATACTTTGTAAATCACTGATAATCTCGTTGATCCGTAATCGGAGAATCTTTACGCTGCTGGCGATAATATTTTCTTCAAAGGTGGCGTTGGAAACAACCACATTAAATCGTTCCAGTTCACAAATGCTGAATATTTTCACGTCCCTTGTGGACATAGAATATGTCGGCCTCGTGGTTAGAAATGTGGTGTTCCACGCCGTCGAGAAAAAATAGTGAAATAATACTTAAAATCACAGTTTTCACACAAATGTTCACCACGCTATCACGGGCGTGAATAATACGATGAGTGCACACAACAGGGTGCCTTAATTAATTACGATGCACACCGATACTACACACATCAAAAAAAGTTTTGCATCACCTCGGTTCCAAGAGTTCCGGAACCGTTAAATACAAAGGGAATAGAGATCAACACAAACAACATTTCAGCTCGTTTTATTGCTCATGAGACCCACACATTGCATGTTGTACCATCATACAGCTAGACTTTCAGCATTTGTGGTCCAGATTGCAGTACACACCACTACCTCTAATACCCAGTAGCACGTCCTCTTGCATTGATGCATGCCTGTATTCGCCGTGGCATACTATCCACAAGTTCATCAAGACACTGTTGGTCCAAATTGTCCCACTCCTCAACGACAATTCGGCGTAAATCTCTCAGAGTGGTTGGTGGGTCAAGACGTCCATAAACAGCCCTTTTCAACATATCCCAGGCATGTTCGATAGGGTTCATGTCTGGCGAACATGCTGGCCACTGTAGTCGAGCGATGTCGTTATCTTGAAGGAACACATTCACAAGATGTGCACGATGAGGTCGAGAATTGTCGTCCATGAAGACAAATGCCTCTCCAATATTCTGCCGATATGGTTGCACTATGGGTCGGAGGATGTCATTCAGGTATCGTAAAGCCGTTTCGGAGCCTTCCATGACCACCAGTGGCGTACGTCGGCCCCACATAATGCCACCCCAAAACATCAGGGAACCACCACCTTGCTGCACTCGCTGGACAGTGTGTCTAAGACGTTCAGCCTGACCAGGGTGCCTCCAAACACGTCTCCGACGATTGTCTGGTTGAAGGCATATGCGACACTCATCGGTGAAGAGAACGTGATGCCAATTCCGTGGGGTCCATTCAGCATGTTGTTGGGCCCATCTGTACCGCGCTGCATGGTGTCGGGGTTGCAAAGCTGGACCTCGCCATGGACGTCGGGAGTGAAGTTGCGCATCATGCAGCCTATTGCGCACAGTTTGAGTTGAAACACGACGTCCTGTGGCTGAACGAAACGCATTATTCAACATGGTGGCATTGCTGTCAGGGTTCCTCCGAGCGGCAATCCGTAAGTAGCGGTCATCCACTACAGTAGTAGCCCTTGGGCGGCCTGAGCGAGGCCTGTCATCGACAGTTCCTGTATCTCTGTACCTCCTCCATGTCCGAACAACATCGCTTTGGTTCACTCTGAGACGCCTGGAAACTTCCCTTGTTGAGAGCCCTTCTTGACACAAAGTAACAATGCGGACGCGATCGAACTGCGGTATTGACCTTCTAGGCATAGTAGAACTACAGACAACATGAGCAGCGTACCTTCGTCCTGGTGGAATGACTGGAACTGATCGGCTGTCGTACCCCCTCCGTCTAATAGGCCCTGCTCATGCATGGTTGTTTACATCTTTGAGCAGTTTTAGTGACATCTATGAACAGTCAAAGGGACTGTATCTTGGATACAATATACACAGTCAACGTCTATATGCCGGAGATCTGGGAACCGAGGTGATGCAAAACTTTTTTTGATGTGTGTATATTCCCTCGCCTCGTGGGCGGACTGTTACTTCATCCTCAGGACGGAAAATTGAAACTCGTCCATCATGGACGGATAGAAAACTAAGGTTGTGTCGTGGATTGACTCTGCCTGCTGGTTCACAGTGCATACTGGAGTCATTGAGTAACTAATTCCTTTCGCTTCGCAAATCTGCGATGTTAAATACATTTACCAAAAGACAAAATACATTCTCCAGAATGTTTAAAATATGCAGAATTACATTATGATACACTCTGAGCCTTGTGAAGTGTAGAAACAAATTAATAGGTAATGAGATAAATAATTCGGAGATTTCTTCGAAGTCAAGATCACTTCCTTTTTCATATCCAGCCATGTGCTGATCTCCGGGCGCGTTCTATGACAATGCATGACATTTACAAACGTTCTCCAAAGAAAATATCACTGAGCATGATCTCAGCGGGCTCAATACCACACAGACATTTCTCATCTCTCTGGCCCAAATTCATAACCACCCAGTTTATTATTAATCATGGTCGCGTCAAATCCTATCTTTCTTAAAATGAACATAATTGATTCACCAATTTGCAGCTGCCAAGAAAAATCTCCACAGACGGCTCGGGAGAACGACCAGCTGTACTACGATCATTACCACTGCATACTATTATGAAACACCACTGGAATGCTGTCTAAATAACAGAATTTATTAAAAAACACTCACTTCAATAATATTCATGTTAATGTTTGCATTTATAACTGTAAATATCCCGTGATATACCTGTAGGTATAACACGGGTTGTAACTATATTGAATAAATAAACAAGAAGTTCCGCGAATAACTAAATAGCCTATTTTCATATATCCTACTTATGTTAATTGCCTCTATCAACATACAACATTTCAGTTCGATTTTTGTGATAGATTCGCAGATATTGAGAATCGTCTAAATATTTAAAATGGTCGCCAGGTTGGATTTTTATTAATGTACTATTACATGAAGATTATTGTGTACGTGTGGTATTCAAACTTCAATCGCATGATTAGGACACAAGAAGTAAAAACGAGATTTTAAAATTTCGCACAGTTGCCATCTTGTGGTTATGAAAAAAAATGAAATAAATTATATGCCAGTGGATTAACATTTGGATAATCATTTAACATGCAAAGTTTCACTGAAGTCGGATGGTTAAATCGTGAGAGACATACATTTAAATATTTATAATTCGCGTTGCCACCCTGTTGGATTTGTGCTCACCAGGTTACTGAAAGTCCTATAGGTGAACTTACGTTCATAGCCTCTATGAACATAAAAAAATTCAGTATGATTGCTGTAAAAGATTCGTAGATATTGAGAACCGTCAAAATATTTCGGATCCTCGCCATATTGGATTGTTTGAATTTGAATTTGAATTTGAATTTTTTGTTTCTCTTATACAGGCCACTGAGGCTACAAAGCCTCTTTATGCAGCTCTCTTCATTCAGAGGGCGGTTAAATACAATAGAATAAATGACGCAAGAAAAAACTTAACCTATACATACAGTTGACAATAGAAGTTCTTGTTATTACATCCGTTCACCTTGAACAGGATAATTGTATAGTTGATAGATTACAATGAAGGGAGTGTTTTATCGCTCTGATAGGAAGTCCTGAATACTGTTGCAATTTATATTTATTCCAGAGAATACTAGCTGAAATACGGAATGAACCTTTGCATTTTTCGGTTCTGTGATGAGGTATCTGGAGCATTTGTGCAGTGTGTCTATTCGCACGGTCATGCACTGATTGCATGGGAGTTAGTGTGCAGTAAATATAAGACGGAATTTTGAATTTTAGAATTTTTATCACAGTCAGAGCCATGGCATACTGTCTTCGTTCCTTTAACTTTAGCCATCCAATCTGAACGTAAAATGGAGTTATATGAGACTCTCTTGGTACATTGAGAACAAACCGCTAGCAAGCATTTTGCATTCTTTGCAATTTTGTATTGAGGACCTCTCCCATATCATGGTAAATTATAGATCCATAGTCAAATATTGGTAATATTAAACTCTGTATCACTATCTTTCGTACATTTTGAGGCAAATATAAGCAAGTTCGTCTAATTTGATATAATGACGATGCAACCCTTTTCAGAATCATGTTTGTGTGATCCTGCCGCGATAATCGAGAGTCAAAAATAACTCCCAGATTTCTTACTGCTGACTGGTACGGAACTGTTTGGGATGCAAGCTGTAAAGGTGGTGCTGGGTCAGGTAGGGAACTGAGTAATTTGGTATAGCCGATGATGATCGGTTGCGTTTTTTCGAAGCTAAGTATTAGATTATGATCGAGTGCGTACTGAGATAGACTTTGAATGTCACTGTTAATTAGAACTACCTTCAAATGAATGGATTTCAGATCCGTGTGTAGATATAGCTGAAGGTCATCTGCGTACATATGATGTTTACAGAATTTAAGGACAGATGGAAGGTCATATATATACACGGAGAACGGGAGTGGACCAAGGACGGAACCCTGCGGCACACCTGTTGTTACTTCACACCATTCTGAAACATTGTCATCTGCTAGGACTACTCTCTGACATCTGCCTGTTAGGTAAGACCTAAACCAGTTCGTTACTGACTTTGAAAGGCCTAGATTTCTTAATTTAACTAGTAGGATCTCATGGTGAACTCTGTCAAAGGCTTTGCTGAAATCGAATAGAGATAATATAGTTATTTCCTTCCGGTCCATTGCTAGACGAATGTCGTCTGTGACTTTGATAAGGCTGTCAGAGTACTATGTTTTGATTTATATCCAGATTGGTTCGGGTTTAGGATATTGTTGGAATTTATATAAATTATTCATGAAACTGATCAAAAACAATCCGTTCTAACGCTTTCCCAATTGCACACAATATACTTATTGGTCTAAATTCACTACAGTTTAAGGCGTTCGTGAATTTTGGTATTGCTCTGATGTTAGCTTTTTTCCATTGTGTCGGATAAATACCCATTTGCAGGCTATAGTTAAATATGTGCAATAAAACTGGCATGAGGAGGTCCATATTCCTTTTCAATAACGTAATAGATTTATGATCTGGTCCTATGGCGTTTGAAGTTATCCTAAATATGGCTAAATGAATGTCCTCTGGATATATATAGCCAAAATGAAATTCTTCCCGTCGGTCAGTAAATTTTTCCCTGTAGTTAGCAACAGTTGAGAAAACTCTATTGCTGTCTACAACGGTTGATACGTTTAAATAATGCTTATTAAGCTCATCAGCGCTCATTGTTGGGTTATTGCTTTTGTGTCTGGATTTTCCAACACCGAGAGTTTTTATAGCTCTCCACAAAGCCGAAGAGTTTTTAGCTGAATTAATTAGCGAATAGGTGTAACGTATCTTTGTATTACGAATAACTTGCTGGGTTCTGTTGCGTAAGCTTTTGTATTCTACAATGTCCTCGGGTATCTGTGTTCTGTTGCACTTCTTTCTGGCTCTATTTCGAGATCTTATTAGATCTTTTATTTCTGTGTTGATCCAGGCAGCTGGTGCGTGCCTCACGTTAGCTGAGTGCACTGGGGCATGGCGATCATATAAATCAATTAAAATGTGTTGAATGTTTCGACCTTCTCATCTATAGTTTGCTGCTCGAGAACAGTGTGCCATGGAACTGAGATGGCATCAGCCTTAAACCTTTCATAATTAAACCTGCTGAAGTCTCGGAAAAGTTCGAATACTGGGCTTATATTTTGGAGTTGACAGGGTATATACTGCGTATAAGAGATCATGTGCTGAGAAGCCAGAAGCAGCTGTTTGGCCAAAGTCAATCACGTGCTCATTGCAGTTGGATGCTATTAGATCCAGAGTAGAAGAGGAGGTTGCAGTGTGATGTGTATCTTGATACGGGAGCCACGACAGATTGCAAGTATTTAGAGTTTCTACTATGTTTTTCGTTTCAAATGTAGCCGACCCAAAATGGGCATTGAAATCACCGGCTAATATTACATATTTATAACTAAAAATGTGTGTAAGCATGTCATTTAATAGTAGTTCCATAAATCCGACTTTGGGTGCCCTATAAACACAAATAAATAATACTTTAGTATCTTTCAGGTAAATCTCTACGAATAGGTACTCAGGTCTGAAATTCTCATTATTTGGGGATTTGCAGATAACCTGGCACTTAATGTGCTGTCGAACATACACTGCTACTCCACCCCCTTCTCTACGTTGTCTGTCATTGCGGTAGATATTATATCCTGGCAAGGTTACAGATGAATCAGTAATGGACTTATTGAACCATGTTTCACTAACAGCGATTACATCAATACCGGAGTTAACAAATGTGTATTCAAATTCTGCGAAATGTTCTAGCATTTTAAGTGACTGCGTGTTCAGGTGAGTTACTTTAAAATCATTGGGTAATCTATCAGCTATATCACAAAGATAGGCATGCGTATCATACTCATAGGTACTAATACCCATGCAAAAGATAATTGAAAGTTATTGTAAAATTGTTAAACAAGAAATATCAAAAATTACTAAATCTAAAACTTAAGCTATTTTCTAAATATTAATCAATAATATCGGCTTGTATTTTGGCTAGACACTGTAGTTAAAGTTCCACCAGTAACCATATTACATGTTTGTGCTTACACTTGTAACTTTGATCAGTTGAGCCCCCTCACACTGGCACGTATGAGGGTCCTTTACGTTCGAGGAGCGGGAAACTTTTTCTTCAAAAATTCCAATTCTCTGAGTGTTTTCACACGATGCCTCGTGTCATCAATGCGGATCAGAACAACGCCATCTGCAGTCCAGACACCATGTAACCCAAACTGGCTTACTGCTTGTTTTACAATATCAGTTCGGGTTTTCGTCATATCTTCTCTTACAGTTATGCCGGTATTCCTTAAGTATTTATTCGACCTGAAGAGTGCTGCTCGATCTGCATAGGACACGAACCGCACTATTATTGGCCGCTTCTTTCCAGCATCCCGGAGTCCTACACGATGAGATCGGTCAATTCTTTGGGGATCGATTGTCACATTCAACTTGGTAGCAACATCCATTACACACCTGTTGGTGTCCTCGCCTGGAGTTTCTGGAATACCAAAAATTCTCAAGTTATTTCGACGCTGGTACTGCTCAAGTTCATCAGTGCGGTCATTCAGATGCAGCTCAAGTTGATTTATAGTGTCGTCTCGCCTGCCAAGTTCCTGTCTGAGTTCATTGATGACCTGGGTGTTAAAATCTATTGTTTCTTTAAGTTTATCAATCACCTTATTAGCAACTCGATCCACGAGCTCCTCGATTAGGTTCGTATTACTCAGCAGGCTTATAATGTCCGCTGAGTCTCGAAGCACATCCTGCGTAGCTTGGTTGTAGTCCGCTGAAGAAAAGTAGTGCCACTGTCCTTCCAGTTTCTTTTTGAGCCGTCAGCTTCGCTAGCATTGCGACAACCCCCACCCTGACTGCGATCCACGGTCTTCAATTGTTCTTCCGAGCTGCTACCTGCTCCGTTCCTCTCTAGGGCGCTAGGGTCGTCTGCTTTCACTTGCTTGCGCCGTCCACCCTTCGTTTGTTCACGAACTTCGCGCGCCCCACTGCGGTTAACTGCCTTCTTTTGTTGGTCTTTGCCCGTCATTTTGTAGTTTTCAACTCTAACCTCTCACACACTTTAATACTTGTTTATCAAAATAACAGAAATATTTCAACTTACTGCGTTTATCACCGAACGTTCTGCTGTTGATTTACTTCTCACTGATCACTCTTGCAATGCACTGCTTCTACTTTGTCACCTTCTAAAAGCAATTTTGGCTAGGAACTATCACTCACGTTTATACCATATGGTATATGGTTAGACCGGTTATAAGTATAGGCCATAGAGTTATGTACCATTAAAGGAAAATTAATGCGTAGCTTCATTATTCAAACTTTCACTTCGATCGCATGATTACGACACAAGAAATAAAAACTTAATTTTAAAATTTCGCACAGCCTCCATCTTGAGGTTATGTAAACAATTGAACTAAATTAGATGCCAGTGCATTACAATATGTTTAATCATTTACTGCACCACATTTCACTGCGCTTAGATGGTTAATCACGAGAAATGTCTATTAAAATGTTTCAAATACGCTTGGCCGCCATGTTCGTTTTGTACTTTACAGGTTTTTGAAGTATACATAGATAAACGTTTAGCAGTGCTCTTTACCATCGTACAACATTTCACGGTGATATCTGTAATAGTTTCGGTGATAAAGAATGCCAGTGAAATATTTCGCACAGCCGCCATGTTGGTTTGGTGAGAAACAATAAAATTTCAAAGGCACGGTCGGGGTCGGCCAGAATGATGCTATGATCTTACAGAGTTTCATTGAAATCGCTCCAGCCGTTTAGATTTTATTAGACACACACACGAATCACACACGCACACACAGACACACGGACAAAAGGTGATCTCATAAGCCTATTTTTTTTCATAAAATGAAAATAGGCCATAAAACAAGTAGTTCCGTGAAGAACTAAAGCCAATTTTCATATATCCTTATTATGTCAATTGCCACTATCAACAACAACAAAACAAACAGTTTGATTGCTGTAATAGACTCGTAGATATTGAGAACCGACTATATATTGTGAATAGTCGCCATCTTGGATTTTTATATATGTAGGTCTTAGAGTTATGTATTGTTACATGATGATTATTGTGTACGTGTAGTATTCAAACTGCAAACGCATGATTAGGACACAAGAAGTAAAAACGAGATTTTAAAAGTTTGCACAGCTGCCATCTTGTGGTTATGGAAACAATTGAAATAAATTAGATGCCAGTGGATTGACATTTGAATAAGGATTTACTGCACCAAGTTTCACTGCACTCGGAAGGTTAAATTGCGAGAAACATCCATGTGAATATTCATACCTCACGTCGCCACCATGTTGGATTTGTGATCACCAGGTTATTGAAAGTCCTATAGGTGAACTTATGTTCATAGCCCATATGAACATAAAAGATATTCAGTTAATTGCTGTAATAGATTCGTAGATATTGAGAACCGTCTAAATATTTCGGATGGTCGGCATGTTGGATTGTTATATGGATAGGCCATAGCGATATGTACCATTACAGAAAATTATTGCGTAGGTTCATAATTCAAACTGTCACTTCGATCGCATGATTACGCCACAAGAAATAAAAACTTAATTTTAATATTCGCACAGCCGCCATATTGAGGTTATGTAAACAACTGAACTAAATTAGATACCAGTGCATTACAATGTGTATAAACATTTGCTGTACCAAGTTTCATTGCATTTCTATCATTAAATCGCGAGAAATGTCTATTTAAAACTTTCAACTTCGCTTGGCCGCCATGTTCGTTCTGTAGTTAACCAGTTTTTGAAAGTCTCATAGATGAACTTCCAGTAGTGCCCTTTATCTCCGTACAACATTTCAGGGTGATCCCCGCTAATAGTTTCAGAGATATAGAATGACGGTGAAATATTTCGCACAGCCGCCATCTTGAGGTTATGTAAACAATTGAACGAAGTTTGATGTCGGTGCATTACAATGTGTATAAACATATAGGCTAAAAAAAGGCTTATGAGATCACCTTTTGCCCGTGCGTCTCTGTGTGAGTGCTATGTGTGTGAATCGTGTGTGTGTTCCCCCCCCCCTAATAAAATCTAAACGGCTGGAGCGATTTCAATGAAACTCGGTAAGTTCATAGCACTATTTCGGACGACGCCGACCGTGTCCTTCAAATTTTCTTACGTCTCACCAACCCAACATGGCGGCAGTGCGAAATGTTTCATCAGCATTCGATATCTCCGAAATCATTTCGGATATCTCCCTGGAATTTTGAACGGTGATAAAGGGAAATACTAGAAGTTCACCTATGTAACTTTTGAAAACTTGGTAACTACAAAACCAACATGGCGGCCAAGCGAATTTGCGACTTTTAAACAGACGTTTCTCGCTATGTAACCAACCAAACGCAATGAAACTTGGTACAGTATATGTTTATACACATTGTAATGCACCGACATCTAACTTCGTTCAATTGTTTACATAACCTCAAGATGGCGGCTGAGCGAAAAATTTCACTGGCATTCTATATCTCTGAAACTATTAGCGGTATCACCCTGAAATGTTGTACGGAGATAAAGGGCAGTACTGGAAGTTCATCTGACTCTCAAAAACCTGTTATCTACAAAACTAACATGGCGGCCAGGCGAATGTGAAAGTTTTAAATAGACTTTTCTCGCGATTTAATGATCCAAACGCAATGAAACTTGGTACAGCAAATGTTTATACACATAGTAATGCACGGGTATCTAATTTAGTTCAATTGTTTATATAATCTCAAGAAGGCGGCTGTGCAATTTTTAAAATTAATTTTTATTTCTTACTAGCTGTACCCAGCAAGAAAGAAAGTGTTGGCGTTGTAACTTTGTTGAAGTGCTTTTGGATTCCCAATATTTGTTCCTTTTTCCGTTAACCACCTCTAAACTATTGTAAAATTGATTTACTATCTCAAAAGGAATCCTGGGAGCGTGCTCAACAACTCACCAAAGTTTCATCGCAATGAAATGAATGACATGAACGCATACGGGACTTTTTTGAAACGATTCGAGCGCCGTCACACATTTGTTGAATATACTCGTACGCTACATATTGTAAAATGGATTTACTAATTCAAAAACCTTCCCTGGCGTGTACACAACAACTCATCAAAGTTTCATCAAAATCGGATGAATGACATATGAACGCATACGGGATTTTGTATAAACGATTCGCTTGCCGTTACTCATTTGTTGATTCTACTTGTGCGCCACCCATTAAAAAGGGGCTTTACTAATTCATACACCTTCGCAGGACTGTACTCAAGTCACCAATGTTTTATCACAATAGGATGAATGGTATATGAACGCATACGGGACTTGGTTGAAACGATTCATGCCCTGTCGCTCATTAGTAGAATCTACCCGTGCGCTACCTTATTGTAAAATGGCTTTACAAAATCAGAAATCATCGCGGGAGTGGAAACAACATTTCACCAAATTTCATTGCAATCACATGAATGGTGTATGAACGCATACGGAACTTTTTTAAACGATACGCGCATTGTTACTCATTTGTTGAATCTACTCGTGCGCTACCTATTTTAAAAAGGATTTACTAAGTCAGAAACCTTTCCGGGAGGGTGCACAACAATTCACCAAAGTTCATAGCAATCGGATGTTTAGTATATGAACGTATAGCCTACGGGACTTTGTTGAAACGCTTCGCGCGTCTTCGCTCATTTGTTGAATCTACTTGTGCGATACCTATTGTAAAGTGGATTTACTAAGCCAGAAACCTTCCCTGAAGTGTACACAACAACTCACCTATGTTTAGTCGGTATCGGACGAATGGTATATAAACGTATACGGTACTATGTTGAAACACTTCGCGCGTCGTCGCTCATTTGTTTAATCTACTTGTGTGATACCTATTGTAAGGTGGATTTAGTATCCAGAAACCTTCCCTGAAGTGTACACAACATCTCACCCAAGTTTCATCGCTATCAGACGAATAGTATATGAACGCATACGGGACTTTGTTGAAACGCTTCGCGCGTCGTCGCTCATTTGTTGAATCTACTCGTGCGCTACCTATTATAATATGGATTTACTAAGCCATAAACCTTGCCTGCGTATACACAACCTCCACCCAAGTTTCATCGCTATCGGACGATTTGTATGTGAACGCGAACAGGACTTTGTTGAAACGCTTCGCCCGTCGTCGCTAATTTGTTGAATCTACTCGTGCGCTACCAAGTGTTAAGTGGATTTACTCAGCCAGAAACCTTACCTGAAGTGTACAGAACATCTCACCCAAGTTTCATCGCAATGGGATGAATGGTATATGAACGCATGTTAGACTTTCTTGAAACAAACGCACGCCATTTTGTTGAAGCTAATCAGGCCATCTATTGTAAATTGGATTTACTACCCCTATAAAAATTACGTTGAGTAACTAACGGGATTTCATGTTAAGAGCCTCATTTTCTATACCGGTAGTGGAGAGTGCTACTCGCATCCAGTCGGCCGTGTCTCGTCAAGGGCTACTGTTGCCTGGAAACGACTTGCCTTAGCTGTCATTTGCGTTACGTTTTATAGTGACTTGTATACTCTTCGACGTTTTATGTCACGTCACGAGATAAAAAGTATACTATGTCCGTCTCCTGGTTCTAAGCTATCTCCACACCAATTTTCAGCCAAATCGGTTCAGCCGTTCTTGAGTTATAAATAGTGTAGCTAACACGACTTTCTTTTATATATATAGATGTCATATACATGCGATCGGAGTGACAGTTTGAATAATAAACCTACGCAATAATTTTCATTTTATGGTACCTAACTCTATGGCCTATACATATAACAATCCAGCATGGCGACCATCCGAAATATTTAGAGAGTTCTCAATATCTACGAATCTATTACAGTAATCAAACTGATTTTTTTCTGTTCATAGGGGCTATGAACATAAGTTCACCTATACGAATTTCAATAACCTGTTGATCACAAAACCAACATGGTTGCGACGCGAATTATAATTTTTTAAATGGACGTTTCTTGCAATTTAACCATCCGAGTGCAGTGAAACTTGGCACAGCAAATGTTTATACACATAGTAGGCCTAATGCACGGACATCTAATTTAGTTCAATTGTTTCCATAACCACGATGGCAGCTGTGCGACATTTTAAAATCTCGTTTTTACTTCTTGTGTCCTAATCAAGCGATTGAAGTTTGAATACTACACGTACACACTAATCTTCATGTAACAGTACATAACTCTAAGACCTACATATATAAAAATCCAACATGGCGACCATTCGAAATATTTATTCGGTTCTCAATATCTACGAATCTATTACAGCGATCAAACTGAAATTTTGTATGTTGATAGTGGCAATTAACATACGTATTATATATGAAAATAGGCTTCAGTTCTTCACGGAACTACTTGTCCCCCATCCATTAGCACAGTGACTATTTGGTTAATATCTAACCATAAATGAAATAGATGTTAAACGTTGGTTGCTAAATTGCGAATATGCTTAACTTCCTTTGACGATTGTGGATACGAGTGTTCTACCTCTGATCGTCTCACAGCAGTACTTTTAAATATCCTATTTTACCCAATCCATTTGGCTTTTATCGCGGTGAGATGAAAATCTACCTAGTCGTTGCCACAATAAAAATGAATTTCTTTGTTCTTCCCTCGGAGGAAATGTGCCGTGGACAGAACAAAAGAAAGCATTGAACAAAAACCGCGCTCACGATACCTGTGGTAAATTGATATGAACTTTGAATATGATACAGACGAGAAAAATATTAACTGAGGGAAGAAAATACATTAACAATCTCTGCGCATTTGCCGAGTGGTGTAGGAATTGTGTTGTACTGATTCATTTTGTTACAACAGTTCATCGAATGTTCCTCCCACAGCGAAGCCGTGAGGTTTAGGAATGGCACCATGACTGCAAGGTTGAGCTAGAAATTCGAAAATCCAAAATTAGAATCATTGCACTGATATAGCCTAATATTACTAATAATAACAATAATAATGGACTTCTGTATACGATCGTGGGGTACTACAATTACCAACCTGCTAACGTGCTTCAAAATGAGTACCGGTATCATAAAATGTATTAGGATAGACCTGTTTTAACCGACTAGAAAACCTTGGCCAATCGACTCAATATTGCCTAAATAAAAAAAGTCCTACTTGATGAACGCTGTTGTCCCACTTGGCATTAATATGCTAACTACCCAGGCTCAAAAAAACAAAATAACAAGTACTCGCCGTTGGCTGAAAAAGTACGAAAACTATGGGAAATAAAATACGTGAGAATTTTATCACTGTTTTATCGCAAATTTTATCTTTTCCACGGGAGTTATTCCAAGGCGTTGGTACTGACTGTGTAGAAGCTGCAAATTAAACACCTGATTGCCAGATTACAGAAGGCAGTGTTGCTTGATACTTGTCATATTGTTGGGCTATTTTCTTCACAGTGATATTGTCATGATAATAGATTGTGTAATCCGTATCTTAATGACTGAGTTGTACCATATTTATGAGAAATATTAAGTAGCAATAATAATAGTATTACTAATAATAATAATAATAATAAACTATAGACCTAATAATAATCTAACCAAAATGTCTAGCAGGGAAATCAATATCCATTAACGACACGATACGACATTACTGCTCAATAATATAACACGAGGCCCTATATGGCGCAGAAGGCCTGGCTATGAATAGAAAGAGTCTGATTGTGAAATTAGAAAATAAAGAAAGGCAGATCTTGAGAAAGAACTTAGGTCCAATGAAAGAAAATTGTGAATTCGAAAGACTACAAAATCATGAACTCGACACACATGTAGAAAATATTTGTAGGAGAAGGATTGCTTTCGATGACCACATTGCTGGTATGAGTTCTGTAAGGTTGAGCAATAGGATCTTCTGCTATAATCGTAACAAGAAACAAGAAAGCGTGGTTCACCGTGGCAGAGGAAGATCTGCATGAAGTGGTAATAACACAGGAGGATATCCAGAAACGTGTTCCACTCCAGAGAAAATTCCAAGAACACCATGGTTTCCAAGAGAAAAAAGAAACCGTTGCTCTACAGCCCTTGAGGGGCCAAGGTCTACCAAGCGACCACTGCCCAGCTATTTGACCTGAAGATTATGGGATGATGCATGGTCAGTGCGTCGGGTCGCCTCGGCCGTTAAACTTGGTCCCCGTGACCAGGGCGCTGCCTCAATGTCAGACAGCTACTCAATTGTCCTCAACGAGGCTGAGTGCACCCCATTCCAGCCCTCACGCAACCCCAACACCACGGGGCCGGTTTTCCAAGAAAAGCCAATACTAAAAACTGTCATAACATGAACTAAAGTGAGGAAGGAACAGCATAGGAAACGAATGCGGGAATACTGGGCGAACGTTAAAGCCCAGGCGCAAAGAAATGGAGAAGTCAGTTGAAATATCCGTAGATGACCAATACGACAGCAAGATAAAAAGGAATACTGTTATTTGTTTCAAGTCCGATTTAACTACTATGCCTTTTTAAGATGGCGAGGTGTCCCGAAGGGGAACTTAAACGTGCCAGTAAATCTGCAAACACCGTTCCCTTGTATTTAAGCCTCTTAAATGCCAACTAAATGTGCCAGGCCTCGATTCTACAACTTAAGGCACAGCAGGTAAGGACGTAACCGCTGCGCCACGCAGCCAGCACATTGAAGTAGTAGTACTTGTTGTTGTTGTTGTTGTTGTTGTTGTTGTTGTTTCATTTAGAGGCAAGGCATCATCGTGGTTACATGACCTCATGTATTTGGGTGTGTTTCTTTGCATGTGTTATGATAACCTGTGTTATTGTGATGGCTTGATTAGTGTGTGCATTTACAATTTGGGCCAGGATTTGGATCGGAGATGACCATGACCTTAATGTAATTACCATACCGAGATTCTCGGAGTAGAAGTGGGAAATCTCGGATAATTACTTCAAAGTTGGGCTGTGGTTGGAATCGAACCAACCACGTCTAAGTACTGTCTCAGGAAACTGGATGATATACAGCCCTCAGAACAGAATTAATTTTTATGGCAGAGGCAGGAATCAAACCCGGACATCCACAGCGACAAACGGATTGAAGGAAGAGCCAGTGTATACAGTTTTTTGAGTAGGAATCATGTGGATCTATTCTTCAGAAAGATGAATAACTGAGTTTCTTAGGTAGTTATTTAGGTTTTAAGAGGCGGAACAGAAATTCATCTGCTCCATTGAATAAAAAAAAGAAGGCAATTTGTACTATTCTCTGACTTTGGACACCCAGTTCAACATGCCACAGATATGACTGTAACAGGAACCAAATGTAGGTCGAATGGGAAATTGAATCCGTATCTTTGCATTTCTGCCCCAACGCTTCATGATATCCAGCTTGATCCTCTTTTTGTCCCATGTTATGGTAACCTGCACGAACGGTGTAGTAGCCGGAAACACTAATGCTACACTGTGAAAACAAGTACAGCTTTTGTAACCTTAAAACTCTACGGTGCCCGTTCCATACAGAACTCCATCTAATGCCTGGATCTCCTGGTAATAGCAAAACTTTTGCCCATTTTGCTTGGACAAATCATTTAACGGGATCTCTTTCACCCCTTGTTCTCGCTAACGCGTTCTCATGAAACCCTTGGTAATATAGTACTAGACAAGTGTATTCCCGGCAGTATTTTCCATGGTACAGGAGTAACACGTTAAACAAGCAAAGCCCTTAGGTTACGTGTAACAGATATTTTACAAAGTTATACGGATAACAGTACATCAAATTAGGGGACTCGAACATTACCATTAAATCCCTTTAACACTATAGAAAACCTCGCTACCTTAATTTAACCGTAAGCTGGAGCTATCGATATTTATTTATTTCTCAATATTTTTATATTTTCATCGAATGAATATAGGTTTATGTCATCACCTTTTGAGGCACAGACTAGAGTGTGTGCCTTCCACCTGTAACATAAGCAAGCTAATCGGAAACATGAAGTATTTTAGAATTGTATGTTATTGGACCATTGCTTGCATCTCAAATACCCAGGTGTCACCTTGGACAGTACACTTATATTATACTAGCTGAAGTACCCGTGCTTCGCTACGCGACATAAATAAATTAAAATGTGAAGGTGACAGTTAAAACAGGGGATAGGCGAGGTGCTGCGCAGAGGGAGATTAAGGATGGAACATTTTGTCCAACAACACCGCTCGGCGTTGACCGTGTTTTATAGCACAAATTTAGGTTTTACTCGCTAACCGTTGGAGATACCTTTCGGATAGAAAATGTAATTTTAAACCTCGTATATGCCATCAAAAGTTTGCTATTTCTTAGCGCTATCTTTTTATTTGAAATGGAAATATGAACGTTTGAAACCAAAGGGTGTAGTGACGTCACTAAAATGGTCGCCATCTTTAAATAGTACAAAGTATTGAAATCAAAAGTAGCCTATATGTTAACCAGGTAAGTCAGCTACTTCCATGTAAAATTCATGTAAATCGGACCAGTGTTACTTGCGTGATTGAGTAATACACAGACACAAACCATCACATTTTAGCCTCGCTTCGCTCGCGTCATAGTCGTGCCATATTGTTATTCAATGAAATGCAAGTGGTTAGCCCCGTTAACACCCCTTTAGAACCTGAATATCCAAAAATCCCTCCTTAGTAGACGTTTTCGACACACAACAAACATATCCCCAAAATATCATTCTCCTAACTTTAATAGTTTTGGTTGGTCGATAAGAGTGAATATCCAAAAATCCTTCCTTAGTGGACGTTTTTCTTCCAGAATTTCACCCCTCCCCATAGGCCCCTTAAATTGGATTTATGAAAAAACGGTCGAACACCTATTTATTTTATTTTATTTTATTTATTTATTTATTTATTTATTTATTTATTTATTTATTTATTTATTTATTTTTAAGCTGATTGTATTCCTCCGAGTTTCAAACTCCTCGCCTGTGTATTTTAAGAGATACACGCTCCGTTAGGAACCTTTCAACCCCCCACTTTTCACCCCTTTCACCTCATAAAATACACCACATCGAAAAATCATTAGACATGTGTCAGCTTATTTTTAATTATTAGAATATATGCCAAGTATCACATCCCCAAATGAAACAAACTCGTGAGGTATTGTGATTAAATTAAATGCATGTTTACCCCCTTAACACCTCCTTAGAACCTGAATATGCAAAACTCTTTCCTTAGTGGACGTTTTCGACATACAACGAACATATCCCCAAAATTTCATGTTTCTAACTTCAATAATTTTGGCAGGGCGATGATGAGTGAGTGAGAGAGTCAGTCAGGACATTTTCTTTCATTTATTTTTGAGAATTTCACCCCTCCCCATGAACCCCTTAAATTGGATTTATGAAAAGTAAAACGGTCGAACACCTATTTACTTATTTAAAGCTGTTTTTCCTCCTGAGTTTGATGAGTTAGTAAGTGAGTCAATCAGTAAGGACACTTTCTTTCCTGTTTTCTTTTCCCAGAATTTCAACCCTCCCCATGGGCCCCTTAAATTGGATTGATGAAGAAACGGTCGAACACCTATTTGCTTATTTTTTAAGCTGCTTTTTGCACTGAATTTCAAACTTATCGCCTATGTTGAATAAGAGATACAGTACATGCTCCGTGAAGAATCCTTCAACCCCCACTTTTCACACATACACCTCATAATATACACCACATCGAAAAACCCTCAGACAGGTGTCTTCATATTCTTTATGATGAGTTTATATGCCGAGTATCCCATCCCCAAGGAAACCAATCGGGAGATATTGTTATTCAATTAAATGCAAGTCTACCCCCTCAACACCCCTTTTTATTATTATTGGAATTAAACACAATGTGTACAGAATTATTACATAACAGATATCATTGACATTCGTCCTTTGCATAGTACGAGATTGACATTTTTCTTTTTGTACATTCAAATAGGTGATACTGTGTGCAGCATTGGCTGCAGAGTTCACAGCTGCATTGACTGTCGGCGTTGTGGTAACCTTTCCTGTTGCAGATTTTATGGTGGAAGCCGTGTATTGCTCCTCGGGTGCAGAGATGTCGTAGTTCATAGCCGGCTGATCTCCATTCCTTCTCCTTCATGGCTGGGGTGCGGTAGAATTCGGGGTCTATTTCTGTTGATTTCTGGGCTCTTTCTTCCAGGAACTTGATGCATGCTTGTGTTTGAATCAGGTTGTGTTTTAATATTAGGTCTTCTATAAATGTTTTTGTTCCCACCAGTTGATAAACTAATCAGGTTGGGGCGTACTTCGATACGCACAGTGTTTTCTTGAGGTATCTGGCTTTAACTCTATCCAGGTCTTTGATGTTTTTGTAGTTCAAGTGTGGCCAAATTATTTCAATTGCGTATGATGCTATTGGGGCGATTTTCAGATTGAACAGTGAAATTGATATTTCTACTGAGAGGCTACGAAGTCTTTTGATTTCCATTGTGGCTTTTATTGCGGAGATTGCTCTTTCTTCAACATGTCTTGTGAAGGTGAATCCGGTGACCTGCAGAGTTGCCCCTAAATATTTGTACGCCTTCGCTATGCCTAAAGTGTGATCCCCACATGTGACATCCTTCGAGGATATTCGTCCGCCTTTGCGAAACTTCATTACTCTTGTCTTGTTCTGGTTTATTTTAAGTTCGTTTTCTTTCGTCCATTCCTCTGACCTATTGATAGCTTGCTGCATCGCTTCCCTGTTTTTGCATAGGATCACCATGTCATCTGCATAGAGCAGTATTTTTACCCCTTCCGTTGTGATCTTTTGAACTACGTCGTTTGTGAGCATGTTGAAAAATATCGGGCTTAGAGGGTCACCTTGTAGAACACCGTTTGTCTGTTTTATGTTCCTTGATTCTAGCTGACCATCACATATGTTTATTACGTTGCTGTGCAGTATGCTTGTTATGAGGCTAAGGAAAGGGTCTTCTGGTCCTAGAACTGTCCTCAGTTTTTGGATGAGAATGTTCCTGTTCACTCCATCAAAAGCTTTTTGATAATCTACGAAGGTTGCATATGCGCTGCCGTTGGGTTGAATTAGTGTTTCACCTATGTATCCTAGTACTTTCTGTATTGCTTGGATTGTCGATCTTCCTGGTATGAATCCGTGTTGTTCCTCTGGTGTCTCTTCCATTAATCGCTCGAACATTCTTTCTCGTATGACGTTGGATAACATCTTGAAGGCTGCATATTCAATCGCAATCCCCCTGTATGAGTCGGGTGCATCATGTGGTCCCCTGCCTTTGTATATTATCTTGATTGTTGATTTCCTCCAGAAGTTCGGTATATTTCGGAGTTCTATACATTTGTTGTATAGGGCTATCCATATTCTTATTGTGTATGGGAGTGATGCCTTGATGATTTCATTTGAAATGTTGTCCGGTCCTGCTGCTTTTCCAGGCTTGCTTCTCTGTATTACTGACCAGACTTCAGCTTCCGTTATGGTTGGTGACATTTCCCCTTCCGTATGCTCTCTTGGTCCGTCTTGTTGCTCGAAGACTGTCAGTTGTAGGAGTTCTGTAAAGTGGGCTTCCCATGTCTCCAGCGGGATGTTTGGTACCACGGTGCTTCTTCTTGCATCTAGGACTCTATACGGTTTATTTTCCGCTCTCTCAGTGGCTGCTGCTCTTTTCGGAGTGCGTATTCTTTGCGCGAAGTAGGTTCTTCTTTCCTGATTATACTTTTCTCGATATTCCTGACTCTGTTTACACTTTAGATTATGAAGTCTTCCTAGGACGTTATTTCTTATTTCATAGCATTCTGTGTCGAACCACGGACGTCTATAAGATCAAGTGAAGAATAGTAATGAACGGCTCAGTGATTTCGGACCTCTGCTAAATATCAAGAAGACTGATTACATGCAGTGTGGACCTCAAACTGATGGCACTATCAGAATCGGTGCAGAAGACCTGAGGAATGTGGAGCAATTTAAGTACCTGGGCTCCATAATATGTAGTGATGCGATAGCTTTCCGGATACGCACGTGTGTCAACGTCACCTGGTTGAACATTTTCGACATACAACGAACATAGCCCCAAAATGTCATGTTTCTAACTTCAATAATTTTGGCTGGGCGATGATGAGTGAGTGAGTAAGTCAGGACATTTTCTTTCATTTATTTTTCAGAATTTCACTCCTCTCATGAACCCCTTAAATTGGATTTTTGAAAAAACGGTCGAACACATATTTACTTATATTTTAGGCTGTATTTTCCCGCCGAATTTCAAACTTCTTGCCTATGTCGTTTAGGAGATACACGCTCCGTTAAGAATCCCTCAAATCCCAATTTTCACACCTTTCACATCATAATATACACCACATCGATAAACCCTTAGTATGTCTGATTATTTCTAATGATTAGTTTATATACCGAATATCACATCCCCAAAGAAATAACTCATGAGATATCGTTATTCAATGAAATGCACGTTTGCCCCCTTAACACCTCATTAAGACCCGAATAAACAAAAATTATTCCTAAATTGACGTTTTCGACATACAGCGAACATATTCCCAAAATTTCATGTTTCCAACTTTAATAGTTTTCGCTGGGCGTGATGAGTGAGTGAGTCAGACAGGACATTTTCTTTCAATTATTTTTATCAAAATTTCACCCCTCCCCATGGGCCCCTTAAATTGGATTGATGAAAAAACGCTTGAACACCTATTAACTTATTTTTAAGCTGTCCTTTCCCCGAGTTTGATGTGTGAGTGAGTTAGTCAGTCAGTTAGGATATTTTCTCTCCTTTTTCCCCCTAGAATTTCACCCCACCCCATTAGCTCCTTAAATTAATTTATGAAAAAACGGTCTAAAACCGATTTTCTTAGGCTATATTTTAAGCTGACTTTTATTCGCTGAGTTTCAAATTTCTCGCCTATGCCGTTTAAGAGATAGGCCTACACGCACCGTTAGCATTCCTTCAACCCCCACTTTTCACCCCTTTTACCTCATAATAATACACCACATCGAAAAACCCTTAGACATATGTCTGCTTATTTTTAGCCTATTTTCAATTTTGAAAAAAAAAAGGCTTATGAGATCACCTTTTGTCCGTGTGTGTGTGCGTGTGTGTGTGTTTGTGTGAGTTGTGTGTGTGTGTGTCCCCCCCCCTAATAAATTCTAAACGGCTGGAGCGATTTCAATGAAACTCGGTGAGTTCATCGCACTATTAACCCCGACCGTGCCTTTCAAATTTCGTTATGTCACACCAATCCAGCATGGCGTCTGTGCGAAATATTACACCAGCATTCAATATCTCCGAAACTATTACCGATATCACCCTGGATTTTTTACGGTGATAAAGGGAACTACTAGAAGTTCCCCTATGTGACTCCTGAAATACTGGTAACTACAAAACCAACATGGTGGCCAAGTGAATTTGCGACGCTTAAATAGACGCTTTGTCGCGATTTAACCAACCAAACGCAATAAAACTTGGTACAGTATATGTTTATACACATTGTAATGCACCGACATCTAACTTCGATCAATTGTTTACATAACCACAAGATGGCGGCTGTGCGAAATATTTCACCGGCATTCTATATCTCTGAAACTATTAGCGGTATCACCCTGAAATTCTGTACGGAGATAAAGGGCACTACTGGAAGTTCATCTATAAAATTTTCAAAAACCGGCTAACTACAAAACGAATATGTCGGCTAAGCGAATTTGAAAATTTAAATAGACCTTTCCCGCGATTTAATGTTCCAAACGCAATGAAAATTGGTACAGGAAATGTTTATACACATTGTAATGCACTGGATCTAATTTATTTCAATTGTTTACATAACCTCAAAATGGTGGCTGTGCGAATTTTAAAATTAAGTTTTAATTTCTTGTGTCGTAATCATGCGATCGAAGTGAAGGTTTGAATGATGAACCTACGCAATAATTTTCCTTTAATGGTACATGACACTATGGCCTATACATTTAACAATCCAACATGGTGACCATCCGAAATATTTAGACGGCTTTGAATATCTACGAATATATTATAGCAATCAAGCTGATTTTTTTATGTTCATAGGGGCTATGAACTTAAGTTCACCTATAGGACTTTAAATAACCTGGTGATCACAAATCCAACATGGCGGCGACGCGATGTATAAATATTCACATGGACCTTTCTCGCAATTTTACCATCCGAGTGCAGTTAAGCTTGGTACAGTAAATCCTTATACCAATGTTAATCCACTGGCATCTAATTTATTTCAATTGTTTCCATAACCACAAGATGGCAGCTGTGGGAAATTTTAAAACCTCTTTGTTACTTCTTGTGTCCTAATCATGCGATTGAAGTTTGAATGCTACACGTACACAATAATCTTCATGTAACAGTACATAACTCTAGGACCTACATATATAAAATCCAACATGGCGACCATCCGAAATATTTAGTCGGTTCTCAATATCTACGAATCTATTACAGCAATCAAACTGAAATTTTGTATGTTGATAGTGGCATTATGAAAATAGGCTGTATAGTTCTTCACGGAACTACTTGTTAATGATGAGTTTATATGCCGAGTATCACATCCCCCAATGAAACCAATCGGGAGATATTGCTATTCAATGAAATGCAGGTCTACCCCCTTACCACTCCTTTACAACCTGAATATCCAAAAATTCTTTCTTAGTGGGCGTTCGCGGCCCTTGGGGAAGCTGCATACCAAATTTCATTCCAATCCGTTGGGTGGTTTCTGAGATTTCGTGATGAATGTGTGAGTGAGTGAGTGAGTGGTATTTGACAAATATCTAGTAGATAGTGTCAAGTCTTTGTTATGCTATACTCGGTTGTCAGTGCTGTGTGAGCAGTTGAGTAACTAACGGGATTTCAAGTAAAGATCCTCATTTTCTATACCGGTAGTGCAGAGCGCAACTCGGATCCATTCGGCCGTGTCTCGACTTGAGCTATGTTGCCATGGAAACTTATCTGCCTTGCCATTCCTTCGTGAGTATATTTTATGATTTGCTTAGCCTGTGCTTGAGTGCAAGAGGGCCGAAATTAGAAGAATGAGAACAAGATGTTCAGTAAAGAACATATAGCCTACTTTCTCCTAAATGCATGGGTATTGTTATAACTCTTTGTCCTTTTCAAGGAGTATAATTGAATGTTGGTTGTAGTAGCTTGTTGAAATACAACGTGCTATAGGGATATTAAACATGAATATGAGGTGCCCTTTGCTAGTGCTACCTCTGTAAAAAAAATCATTCAATTCGGTTTCACCGTGTTTGAATTGATCTGGGGAATGGATTTGCACACATACATGGCCGCTATTTGCAAACTATTGGGTTGATGACCTTGTAGTCAGTCATAAGATGCTTTCCACAAAAAGGCATGTTGTTGCTAAATCCGGTGGAGATCAAATTATTAGGATGGTCGAAATTTGATTTAAGCTTTTAACATTTGGGTGGCCGTCATTCCGTTTCCGTCAAGATGGCGGCGATATAAAACATGACACTGAGGTGCCTTTGGCTAGAGCTACCTCTGTACCAAATTTCGTTCAATTCGGTTTCACCGTGTTTGAATTGATAGGGGGAATCGATTTGCACACATACTTGGCCACCATCTGCAAACTATTGGGCTGATGATCTAGCCGTTTGGTCAGAATATGCTTCCCACATAAAGATTTGTTGTTGCAAAATTTGGTAGAGACTAGATTATTAGGTTGGTCGTAATTACATTTTAGCCTTTAAAATTTGGGTGGCCGCGATTACGTTTCCGTCAAGATGGCGGTGATATAAAACATGACACTGAGGTGGCCTTTTCTAGTGCTACCTCTGTACCAAATTACGTTCCATTCGGTTTCCCCGTGTTCGAATTAATAGGGGGAATCGATTTTCACACAAAGATGGCCGCCATCCGCAAAATATTAGGCTAATGACATATTAGTTTGGTCAAAGGATGCTTCCTCCATAATGGTATGTTGATGCAAAATTTGGTAGAGATCGGATGATTAGGTTAATCGTAATTTGATTTAAGCTTTGAATATTTGTGTGGCCACCATTACGTTTCCGTCAAGATGGCGGCGATATAAAACATGACACTGAGGTGACCTTTGCTAGTGATACCTCTGTACCAAATTTCATTCCATTCGGTTTCACCGTGTTCGAATTAATAGGGGTAATCGATTTTGACACAAAGATGGCCGCCATCAGCAAACTATTAGGCTAATGACCTATTAGATTTGTCAAAGGGTGCTTCCTTCATAAAGGTATGTTGTTGCAAAATTTGGTGGAGATCGGATGATTAAGTTAGTCGTAATTTGATTTAAGCTTTGAACATTTGTGTGGCCGCCATTACGTTTTCGTCAAGATGGCGGTGATATAAAACATGACACTGAGGTGCCCTTTGCTAGTGCTACCTCTGAACCAAATTTCATTCCCTTCGGTTTCACCGTGTTCGAATTAATAGGGGTAATCGATTTTGACACAAAGATGGCCGCCATCCGCAAACTATTAGGCGAGTGATCTATTAGATTTGTCAAAGGATGCTCCCTTCATAAAGGTATGTTGTTGCAAAATTTGGTAGAGATCGGATGATTAGGTTAGTCGTAATTTGATTTTTAGCTTTGAACATTTGGGTGGCCGCCATTACGTTTCCGTCAAGATGGCGGCGATATAAAACATGACACTGGGGTGCCCTTTGCTTGTGCTACCTCTGTACAAAATTTTATTCCCTTCGGTTTCACCGTGTTCGAATTAATAGGAGTAATCGATTTTGACACAAAGATGGCCGCCATCCGCAAACTATTAGGCTAATGACCTACTAGATTCGTCAAAGGATGCTCCCTCCATAAAGGTATGTTGTTGCGAAATTTGGTAGAGATCGGATGATTAGGTTAGTCATAATTTGATTTAAGCTTTGAACGTTTGTGTGGCCGCCATTACGTTTCCGTCAAGATGGCGGCGATATAAAACATGACACTGGGGTGCCCTTTGCTAGTACTACCTCTGTACCAAATTTAGTTCCATTCGGTTTCACCGTGTTCGAATTAATAGGGGCAATCGATTTTCACACAAGGATGGCCGCCATCCGCAAACTATTAGGCTGATGACCTATTAGTTTGGTCAAAGGATGCTGCCCCCATAAAGGTATGTTGTTGCAAAATTTGGTAGAGATCGGATGATTAGGTTAGTCGTAATTTGATTTAAGCTTTGAACATTTGTGTGACCGCCATTACGTTTCCGTCAAGATGGCGGCGATATAAAACATGACACTGAGGTGTCCTTTGCTAGTGCTACCTTTGTACCAAATTTCGTTCAATTTGCGCTCACCGTGTTTGAATTGATAGGGGGGGGGGGGACAGACATTCAGAGTACACACACACACTCTCACACACACACACACACACACACACACACACACACAGACTCACACACATACACACACACAGACAGACACACTTTTTTTCGCCCTGTAGTGATCTCATAAGTCTACTTTCATTTTTTGCAAAAATCGAAGGTAGGCTAAATACTATCGAAAATGCATGTAGCCAGCGGCTCCTTGTGGGTCCTAAACTATGTGTATGCAAAATTTGGTTGAGATTGGTGAAACGGTGTAGATTTGTATATGGAACCAACCCACCCACATACATACATACAGACTTTCACTTTTATATATAAGACTAGCAGAATTACCCGCTCTTCGAACGGTCTTCGGTATTAATAACCAGACGTTATCAATATTGAGCTACTGTTGCAATGTTTGGGGGCTTGTTATTCCTTCATACGTTTATCAGAGCGAAGTTAGTTCTCTGGGAATATCACAGACACAGTTAATTTATAGGCCTTAACATGTGGTTTCCGGAGACTCTTTATAGACTCCCGAATTTTGTGTCTCACATTGAGAAGCGCAACATATGCTTTGGTCTTCCCTCTAGGATATTTTTTATATTTCGCCTATTTTAGCATGTATTTTGAAAGGAAGTTTTTTTCCTATACCAACCCTTCTATGAGAAGTACGGTGAAGAGTTTTATAAATGATTGCTGTATTGACTCTCATGGATACCTAATTTTACGATGCTCCAAACATTCGTACACGAGCTATAAGCGTACATAAAGATACACAGAAAGTATGCCTTACTTCGGAGGGGAAGTAAAGCCGGCGGTCCCATGTCATAGATTTTTGTCATGTCATGGAACCTTCTACTAACCATAATTGTGTGAAGTTAAATCTGTTGGTTAGATTTGATTAACGCCCTATTCGTTTCAAAGTTTGCCACCAGGTGCCGGTTGAGGTGGCATCTAGTAGCCAAGTCACAGCTAGGTGTCGCTGACGGTAGCATTTGGTAGCAAAAGTAGGAACTACTGGAAATTGATCGTCAGCAGTCCTTACCTGAAATACAGATAACACACGCTAATACAGCCATCACAATTAACACCGGTAATCAGACAGATTCTACACACACTCAAAGTACACGAGGCTACGTGAACGCGTTGTCGCAGCTTCTAAACTAAGAGACCAAACAATCAACGTACAACATATCACCCAGATGTCCGAATATGGATATATCTACCACACAGTATCAAACAAAATCATCCTTACGATGAACCCGTTTGTAGAAAAATAGTGAATGTGCTCAATCTAAATTCACCTAACGTGTACTTCCTGACGTGAAAATAAATGTGAAAATCTCGTAGACGAAACGCAATACACCTCACATAAAGACTGACCCTCACCGTTATGTAAAGTCCCCATCCACAGGAAGACAACTTTAACAAATTATATAGGCTTGTGGTGCATGAATATTCAGTTTTTTCTAATCCTCAAATGGCCCAAATTCCTAATAGCTGCAAAAAAAATGCTATTTCATTTCAGGAATTTTTGAAAATGATGTTGCTGTTTGGAGATATAATTCTGTACGACATATTACACGGATAAATCACGTGAAAAATTCTAGGGTACCCCACGACCCCCGTAAGCGCATTGATGAATTTTACAGTCTAAGTTGGTTCCGTGATAACCTTATAGCCATTTGAAAACTTTCACAGAAATGTAATAAGTGGAGTGGCATTGATTTTTACAGAATTAGATGGAAAGTTGGATGTCTTCTCTTGAGAACTTGTTGTCATTGTTGCCGGCTTGCATTCCTTCATTAGTTTATTAAATTCAATTAGTTTTCTGGGAATATCTCAGAAACTGTTGGTTTTACAGCCTTAAAATGTAGTTTTCGGGACCCCTCGAGTTTTGTTTCTGCCACCGAGGGGCTAAAAATGAGCTTTGTCTCGTCGTTGTATGCCATAATATAATAATAATATTAATAATGGTAATAATATAATAAATACAATATAGGGATAGGGATATAAACGACCTTCCGTACCACACCGCACGTGAAAATCGAGTCAATAAATTCTAGTGTACCCCTTGACCCCCTTAAGCTCATTATACGTATTGATGAATTTTACAGCTTAGTTTGGTTTCGTGATATAGCCGTTTGCAAACTTCACAGTAATGTAATACATGGAATTGCATTGCGTCTTACACAAATAGATGGTCCTATGAGATTCCGTTGCCATGGTTACCAGCTGGCATTCTTTCATAGCTTATTAAATGAAATTAGTTTTCTGGGAATATCTCAAAAACTGTTGGTTTTAGGGCCTTAAAATGTGGTTTTTAGGGCCCCCGAGTTTTGTTTCTCACATTGAGGGGTTGAAAATAAGCTTTCTACGCCTATTTCAGCATGTATTTTAAGGGGTTAGGCCCCTTTTCATGAGAGGTACGGAGAAGAGTTACATCAATGATTAGTGTGGTGCCTCTGATGGATATCTGTATCAAATTTTACGTTGATCCACCCAGCCGTTCTCAAGTTATAAGGACTCAAAGTTGTCCACAGACAGACAGACAGACAAACAAACAGACAGACAGACATACAGACAGACAAAAATTTTATTTTTGCGCGCATCTATCATAAAACAGTCCGAAACGCACAAATAACGCAAATTTCCGTGGAAATTCAGAAAAAACAGACAAACTTTCATTTTTATATAAATAGAGATTTAATTATTGAGTTTACAAAAACATAGAAGAACCCTTTTTGCCTAAAAGGGTTATAGTTCAACAATTATAAAATATTTACCAGAGTAATTGTATTACATTATATGATGATGATGGATAAATGTAAGAAAATGAGAATAACAACATGATTTTAACCTATTTTCATTTTATGAAAAAAATAGGCTTATGAGATCACCTTTTGTCCGTGTGTCTGTGTGTGCGTGTGTGATTCGTGTGTATGTGTCCCCCCTAATAACTACGAAACGTCTGGAGCGATTTCAATAAAACTCGGTAAGATCACAGCACCGTTCTGGCCGACCCCGACCGTGCCCTTCAAATTTTATTGTGTCTCGCCAATCCAACATGGCGGCTGTGCGAAATATTTCGCCAGCATTCAGTATCTGCGAAACTATTACAGATATCACCATGAAATTTTGTATGATGATAAAGGGCACTGCTAGAAGTTCACCTATGAGACTGTCAAAAACCTGGTAACTACAAAACCAACATGGCTGCCAAGCGAAATTGAGACTTTTATATAGACGTTTCTCGCGATTTAACCATCCAAACGTAATGAAGCATAGTACAGAGAATGTTTATGCACATTGTAATGCACTGGCGTCTAATTTAGTTCAATTTTTTACATAACCTCAAAATGGCGGCTGGGCTAAATATTTCACCGGCTTTCTATATCTCCGAAACTATTACAGATATCACCCTGAAAGTTTGAGCTGTGATAAAGGGCACTGCTACAAACTTTTCTGTGTAACTTTCAAACACCTGTAAAGTACAAAACGAACATGGCCGCCAAGCGAATTCGAAACATTTTAATAGAAATTTCTTGCGATTTAACCATCTGAGCACAGTGAATTGTGGTACAGTAAATGATTATAGATATTGTAATCCATTGGCATATAATTTAGTTCAAATTTTTACATAACCTCAAGATGGCAGCTGTGCGAAATTTTAAAATTAAGTTTTTATTTCTTATGTCATAATCATGCGATCGAAGTGAAAGTTTGAATAATGAAGCTACGCAATCATTTTCCTTTCATGGTACATGACTCTATTGCCTATACATATAACAATCCAAAATTGCGAGCATCCGAAATATTTTAACGGTTCTCAATATCTACGAATCTTTTACAGCAATCAAACTGATTTTTTTATGTTCATAAAGGCTATGAATATAAGTTCACCTATAAGACTTTCAGTAACCTGGTGAGCACAAATCCAACATGGCGGCGAAGCGAAATATCAATATTAAAATGGACGTTCCTCGCGATTTAACCATCCGAGTTCAGTGAAACTTTTCACGCTAAATGCTTATACAAATGTTAATCCACTGGCATCTAATTTATTTCAATTGTTTTCATAACCACAAGATGGCAGCTGTGAAACATTTTAAAATCTCTTTTTTTATTTCTTGTGTCCTAATCATGCGATTGAAGTTTAAATACCACACGTACACAATAATCTTCATGTAATAGTACATAAATACAAATCCAACCTGGCGAACATCTGAAATATTTAGACGGTTCTCAATATCTACGAATCTATCGCAACAATCAAACTGAAATTTTGTATGTTAATAGAGGCAATTAACATGAGTAGGATATATGAAAATAGGCTGTATAATTCTTCACGGAACTACTTGTTTAAATATGGGATGCAGAGGTTTAGTCAGTTCATTATTGCAGTAACTCAGGTGACATTTTATAATAAGTGTTTCTCTTTCAAAAGCAGGGCAGTCGAAAAAGTGTGTGAAGTTGAAGCAGAAGATCTCTTGAAGGAACTGCCTTCTCCTTAAATTGGCAGAAATTAACTGGGGCACCCATCCCCAAACGTTGAGAACGACTTCTCTGGCCTTACGCTATTCAGCAAGAGAATATGCCATTCATGAGTGGTGCAAGTTAGCACACACAAATCAGGCTGATGTTGCCTTAAACGAGAGCTGCATGCTTATTTCAGGTTGTCTGAGGCCAACTCCCATTAATGAAGTAAACTACTTGGCTGGGATTGCTCAACTTGATATCAGAAGAGAAGTGGTCGCAAACAATGAAAGGAGTAAATCATCTACTATGGCTTCCCTTTCACTCTTTGGATATCAACCTGCCGATAGGAGATTAAAATCGAGATAGCGCTTTCTAACAACTACCCATCCATTACAAGGAACACTATCGTCAGCAATAGTTTCCATGTGGAAGAAGAGAACTAGTAATTTGTCTAAATCGATGGCACCGAAAGAATCTCTACCTCGTGGTCATTTAGAGAACTGTAATCCATGAACAGTCTGCGAGCTGAAGTTGCACAATCAAGGGACAACTTATATAAGTGACATTTTCCAACCAATGCGTCTGTGGTGAATTTTAAAACAACACAACATCTCTTATGTTGTCCGTTGTGCCCATCTAGATGTACAATGAGTGATTTGACTCAAGCAAATTCAAAAGCTCTCGACGTCGCTAACTATTGGGCAGGAATTGTTTGAAGTTGCATGACCTTTTGTCCATTTATGGTTTCCTTCATGTTTTCATGTTTATATATTAATTGTACTTCTGACACGAATAAGTAAAATACCTCTTGTCTGTGTTTACGTGTCTGCATAAATTTCGTCTGTGTGTGCGTACATGTGTGTGTATATGTGTATGTAAGTGAATGTGCATGTGTGCGCGGGAATTTGTACAATTGGGCACAATTTCTGTTGACCGAGTGGAAAGCTTTCTATAACAATGTATCATGTTTGCTTGGTTTGTGTCTCATCACACTTTCGTATCCTTCACACTGATTTCCACCTTTCCACCGAATGGTGTCCCATCAGTTTTCCACCCAGAAAACTCCTGTTACCGTACATTTTAACTCGTATACATTCGCTCAATATTATTTCATTTCCTGTCCCAGGAGATAAATCTTTATGTCAAGTCTTAGCATGCACAGTGTAGCTCTTTGTAAAGCGAATTCTAAGAAATTGTTTTTTACCAACTTGTGTAATTTCTTCCATGACCTGCCCATTCTTGCACACAATAAAAAGGGATCGATAAAGAACACATAAAAACTTTTATAAGCCCTGCGCGATAAGTTTGATCAGCCTTGGTACGCTCTGGTCGTAAATAGTCGGCATATTCTACTCAGCACATGCGAGTCTTGAGCAGAACTTCTCAACGACAGTAATAAAACCTTCATAACGAGATCATTTTTGTGACGGCAAGGAAAATAATTTGAAGTGATATCTTCCGTTTGTAATGGAAACTTGTTGTTGTTTTACTTTAGAGTAGGGCTGGTAATTTTAATCGATTCATTTCAGTTATCGAATAATCAATTAATCGAAAAACAAAAATTGATTAATTGTTACAAATAACGATTAATCGATGGTGTGATTAATCGATTAAAGGATTGGTCGTTTAATGGAATAACTGTTTTCTCAATTAGTTGATGTACTTTGCTCTCGCAGAAGCAAAACAAACATTTAATTAATTAATAGTACATAATGCCACGAGCCTATAATGACAATATAGCGTAGCGAGTTTTATAATTTCCATACGAGTGTCTTAATTACCATTAGTCTATAGGCGAGTTGCATACGACTGTTTATGTTCGATGATAATTATAACTTTATTATATTTAATGTTATGTGCGAACAGAAATATTCATAAATATCTGTCGAGATTCAGTCACTTGAATTAGTGATCGGAGTGCAAGCACCGAGTTTGCTTTCTGTGCTTTAAAAAATCGCAGACCCACGCATGCGCTCTGTCTGCCTGGCAATGCCATATGTTTACAGCCTGCCGTCTGAACCAGCATTCACTCAAACTGTCACCGATGTTCTATGAAAGAATGCCCTGAGTAGAAATTAGGGTTCGAGATATTAAGGTGCAGTGCTATTTCTTTTCTCATATTCGCCAGTTTATTTACACGAACAAATGGTACGGTGCACTTTCCATGTCGGTAATTTATATCGAAGGATGCTGTGTTGCAATCTTCTGGACGTAGATTCATAAATTTCTTTCATATGTCATAGAATTTTCTTATTACCTTAAAGGTTTGTGCTGATATTGTCTTTGTGTTTGCCATTATAACTACAATGGTTGATCAGATATCTTTTACATTATAAACTTTCAAATCATGTAATTCATGTTCGACATGTTTGATTCAGTGTTCAAGTGCGAAGCTATCGAGTACCTAATTGGTCACACATCATACATCTTGAGCTCTGATTGGTTGGAGAAACTGTATCATAATGAAAACTTGTACTAAATTGAGCCTCATTATAGTGCAGTTTTCTGACATACAATATTTACATTTTGACAACGTCGAACATAAAATATATTGTATCATATATTTTCAAATGATATCCTTTTTTGTAAAATTAGGCTAAAACAAATAAAACAAAAATTTTCCTATCCTAAATTGTAAACCTTGAAGAAGAATTCAAAATCCTTGCCGAACCCTCATCGTTTTCGTTTTTCGAAACCCTGCCCAATTTGATTGCTGTTTGTCCGTCAACTGTCACTGACTCGTGCGTGGTGAGGATACTTCGCATATTTAGACAAAAAGTAACTCTTACAGATTTCTATACATCATTACCAAAATAAGCGAAATTCAACTTAAGCGATGACCTCTCATTTATACTTATTTTCTTATATCGTGTCTACTAATCAATTAATCGAATTTTTCTGTTAGTGAATTAACATTAATGTTCGACGATATCAAAATGAAAATTATATGTCAGAAAACTGTATCATAGTGAGGGCCATTATAACACTATTTTTCATTATGAAACAGTTTCTCCCACCAATCAGAGCTCAAGAAACATTTTTGTGACCAATTAGGAAAGGAGAGCATCGCACCTGCGCTGACTTCCACGGCCATATGTTTTAATTTCACTGCGTGGCTTCTAGTGTCATAGTGGGGTATTGCAGGAGGCCATGGCATTCTCTGCGTCCCATGCGCTCTGTTCAGTACATAAAACTGGCGAAATCTCGACAGATATTTATGAATATTTATGTTCGAACATAAAATAGTTATAATTATCGTCGAACATAAACAGTCGTATGCAACTCGCCTGTAATGGTAATTGAGACACTCGTATGGAAATTATAAAACTCGCTTCGCTCGTTTATTAAACATACTCGTGTCTTAATTATTGCCATTATAGGCTCGTTGCATAATGTACTATTATTTGGTTAGCCGATTAATAGATTTAACGGTAATATATTGGTTTGGGACACCGCCGGAAATGATGATGCGTTGCGTGGTATCTCAACAATGTTTTTGATTCCTTAGGGGTTTTGCGATATCGTGTTCATGTAGCCCCATATACTTGTGTGTGTGTGTGGTGGATTTGTCTGATAACCTGTATCACTGTGCTGGCTATACTAGTGTGTGCATTTTGCAATTGAGGTAGGATTTTGGTAGGAAGTGGTCGTGATCGTAAGTTAGGTACCATCCCGGCATTTTCCTGGAGTTGAAGTGGGAAACCATTGAAAACCGCTTCCAGGATAGCTGGGGTAGAAATCCTCAGTTTTATCTCACGAGGCTGTGTGTAACACGTTCCATCTCTCAGACAAAAATTGAATTTTTTGGCAGAGGTGGGAATCGATCCCGGGCCTCTGCAGTGACAGCCAAGAATGATAGCCACTATGCCAAGAGGCGGACTTTTAACAATGAACCAACAGTCAAGAAATATTAAACGAACGACATATTATGACTGGGGTGAGACAATGATGGATTGCTATGGATTGTCGTAGGAAATGGGGCAAATCATTGTTGACCACAAGGAACTCAACACCATAGTCAAAGAATGGGGGTCCGAATTATAAAGAAATATAATGAAATAATAAAATCCATTCATTATAATTCCAATTATATAAAATGATATTCAGCTGTTTTCGACTACCGCGTGAATAAATATTCAGACATAATTTTAAAGAGACACAGACAGGTAGACAAAAAGAGAGAACAGACATATAACCATAATACCAGGTGAATCAGCTGCTCCTAATAAAATTGTTTCATGCAGCCCAACTAACACGTGTTGTCAGGAAGGTCGGTATACCTCTGCTTGCATCCCGTATGGGAAGCTTGCACTGCACGCATATCCCAAGTAAGGTAGGAAGTTTGTAGTTTTACGTGACCATTAATCTCTTGATCATGAGCCACGGGACCTCCTTTATAAGTGGAATCCGAAACATAGGACATGGAATTTCACTTAGAAAATCTCACATGCTTTGACTGGAAATCGAAACCAGTGAGAGGCCAACAGCATTACGACTGCGCCACTACGCCCCACGCAAGCATATCCCGGAAACGATACTGAACACTATTTTTCCCCCTCGTATTAGTCTGTAGTCACATCGAGGGAAAAATAATAGTGTTCAGTATCGTTTGTAAGATATGCTTAGAGAGCAATACTGCCATACGAGTTGCAAGCAGGGAAATATCGACCTTCCTGACAACACGCGTTAGTTGGGATGCATAGAACAATATTATTAGGGGCAACTGATTCACCTGGTATAGACAGATATATGATATACAGAGTTAGACATGTACACATGGTACTTTGGTATTCAAATACAGTAGATAGACTGGTAGAGAGAGAGAGAGACAGACAGACACAGTCAAAGAGGAGCAAACTAACTGTTATTTCAGCAATGATGTAATATCGTTTGATTAGAATTTTCACAACCCTTAATACTAAAGATTTAGAATTATTTTGAGTTTTAGTGATCTTGAGCTTTAGTTCAGTTCTACGTTTCACCTTTACAAAAGACAACACGACTTATCATTAGCAATGGAAAAGAACCGGATTTCGGGTGTGACCATGATTAATGTAAACTGCGCAGAAGGGGACTGCAGTATATGGAACACTGATACACATTTTGAAAATCTACAATGTAGAGGAAAGGGAAACAGGAAGAATTATCTTCCAATATTGCATTTACAGTATAATTGCCATCCACCAGTATCCCAAGTGAAGTCTTTGGGATTCGTCCTTATTTCTAAAGCTTCCCTTGTGGTTATATTAGGTGATATGTAGCGAATATGAAACACTTGTTTCATCAATTAAAGAGAAATGCATGCAAAACTGCATTTTATTTACTAAGGTAATTTTGAGGATCATTTGTTGAATATTTAAGGACTTTCACGGCTGTAGGTGTGTGTTATGCAAGCTAATTTTCTGAGCAGACGGTAGAAACAATGCACTCTAGATTAGACCATTACTCATGCAAGTTTGGTCATCCTTGGCTGGTGGTCAACAGCAGACGCCGTACCCGCACAAAGCCAAGGCTCATTAGTTGTCGGCTGCTAAGTGCCTCTTTACGGGATAATCAGGTGCAACCTGCCTTGGAGCTCCCTGAAAGTAGGCAACTCTACCGTCATGGTTGCGTTGCGGCTCGGTCCGCTATTACATTACCAGGCGAGAGGGAGGAGAGCATAGCACATTAACCTGTAGCACGAGTTATAGTATGGCCATAATGTTGGAGATTATCAATATGAGGGACCTTCGTATGTATCAGCGTCTTAGAGTATAGCGATACATTTTCGACTCTTTTACGTGAGACTAGCTTACACAGCATGTTCAGAAGATGTGCTATTCCAGTCTCTAAATGAATGAATTCTTACGAATTGTTAATAACATTAAGAATAATAATCATAATACAATATAAAAATATAAAAGCAAGAACGGAATATTCTCCAAGAAATTCTCCACGAGAAAAAATGGAATGTGGTTTAAGAGGAGAACAGCGGACCTCTATTCCTTAACTTACTGGTTCACTGATGCCTTATGCGAGAGACGCCTGACATACTCTAGAATGGGCACCGACAGACTAACCAAAAGATTATTGAATGTAATCAATTCCCAGAAGGTCAAAAGAAACTGGCTAGAAGGAACAAAGGTGGACCTCCAATAAATAACCATCACAGACAGCATAGAAAATCGTAGAGTCTTTATTACAATATTAGTCAAACACAAATTGGTGGAGAAACCTAAAAATAAAATCGGTAGGTAGTGGTGCACGGAACGCAAGGTACAACACAGTGCATTCATGAGGAGATTTTGGGAGGATAGGAAAGTGAAAACCATCAGTCAAAACAAGTTCAAACGCACTTTTTGAGTGGAAGTAACGAAGGAGAAGAGAATAATAATAATAATAATAATAATAATAATAATAATATAATAGCGTCAATGTCGCTAGAAGAGCAAAGGCCTCCTACATAGTGGGTAACTCTTTCTTTACTAATGCGGTGAGCTATTCGAATTAGGCTTAAAATGCACATTGATATGTTAGATATTATGGCTCACTATCAGATAGGCTTTTGCGATGTCTGAATTTAACCTTTTTGATTTGTTATTTAAAGCCGTTCCATTGAAAATACTTTTTAAAATTAAACGTATCCTAATAATAAACGTTTAAACGGCTTGAAAAGAAGCGTGTTCTTCAACGTTTAGAATTACTCTTTAATCTCGAGCATCTTAAACGATTTTGTATTCAAATTGAATAAATATTTCTGACTACTGACGTTTTGACTGATTCTGAGGGAAGAGTTACGAAAGTTTTTCAGTTCACAAGTCTAGTGTGAGGAATATATATGCACATTCGAGCGGTATTCTGATATTGTGGAGTATTTAATACCGCCATCCTGTATGAGAAATACTGGTATACCGCTCAGGCGTAATGCTCTTATTATAGGAGTTTATCAGAAAGGAGGAGGTTGAATTGCTGTTTAAGAGCCGTTAAAGTTGTATATTTTACCAACAATAACACAAAATGTCATTACGGTGAGTTTATAAACTTTGGGAAACAAAAATGGAACACATTGAAGGCTAAAAAGCAAATTTAATCGAAAATAGTATAAACATTGATTTGTCATTTAAATGCATAACAGGGGTTTCAGAAAAAGTGTAAGTAGGAAAAGATTTGTTAAAAAAGGGTTTGACGTTTATTTATTAGAAAACGTATCTCAAGAAAACGTTAATTTAGTTAAACGTTTTACGAAACGCGTTTAGTAATCAAATGTTTAAGTGATTAAATAGAGCTCTTTTAAATACCAAGTAGAGTATCAATGCGATTATTGAACAATTATTCAAGCAGGTAATGCTACCTTTGAACCAATGTTCAAGGAGATTTTCTACTGTTAGAACATGTATTGTACAAAGCGGGCAAGCTATATAGTGGAGGGTAGTGAATTTAAATACCTGATTATTTTGAGAGTCGAACTCATGACCTGATACTTTGCTAGTCTTCACGTGTTAAGAATATCCTAAGTGGATCTAGGCCTATATTCCGGCCAGGTTGCGATAAATAATACAGTGGTTGGGTAGGTTAATACCTGATGATGATATTTCGTTAACCAAGGAAACAGTCATTGTCAATTGAACTAAACTAACGCTGTATCAAGGTTTCTAACTGAATGCTGTAAATTTAAAGCTACAGACCATTAGTTTTTATGTAAAAGATTGTCATCTATCTTATAAGGTGCACCGTTGATTTTTGGAGCTCAATGAATCATTATGAAATTTAGAGTTAACACGCCAATGGTAGCTAGAAAGGAGGTTACATTGAGCGCAATATTTACACTATGCTATGATTTGTTTATAGCAACTGATTTCATGCGTAAATGTATTTTAAGTTAAATGAATATTTCTGAACTAATAAGAAGTCACCTCACAACATTTGATCAATTAGAAGTAAGGTTTTTCGAGGTTATGTAAGTGGCATGTTGTTCCCGTCTTTTTTTTAATGGCAGTTCAAACCATCTCATTGTTATTGCTGGTTGGTTGGTTCCTCAGTTTGGGGGCTGTGACAAAGCGGTCATGTAGCCCCGTGTACTTTGGGTGTGTGTAGAATCTGTCTGATTACCGGTGTTAATTGTGATGGCAGTATTAGTGTTATCTGTTTCTTAATTCAAGTAAGGACTGCAGACTTTGAATTTTTCAAGTAGTTCCTACTTTTGCCACCCAACGCCACCGTCAACGACTACTAGTTCAGAACTTGGCTACTAGATACCACCGCAGTCGGCTCCTGGTGACGAACATGGGAACCTGAGCATTGTTTACATCTTTAACCTAATTTAGGAAGGAAGGAAGGAAGGAAGATTGTAGTTTTACGTGACCGTGAATCTTGTGATTATGAGCCACGGGACCTCCTTTTTACGTGGAATCCGAACCACAGGACATGGCATTTCACTTCGAAAATCTCACATGCATTGACCGGGAATCGAACCCGGACCGCCTTGGTGAGAGGCATGCAGCTAGACCGCTGAGCCACCACGCCCCCTAACCTAATTTAGCTTCACACAGGGGTAATTGGAGAAAGGTTCTTTAACATGCCATAAATCTATGACATGGGACCGCCGGCTTTACTTCCCCTCCGAAGGAAGGCATACTGAAGGATTTTAACGCTCTTAAAATGTCCGACGACTTCGGCCGGGTTTGAACCCGCGATCTTGGGCATAGAAGCTCAGCATGCTACCAACTACGCCACCGAAGCCGCTTATTGTTATTGCTACCCGGAAATAATTGGAGCTGTTCCGTCGTAGCACTATAACTCTAGGATATTTATGTTCATTGTATTTTCTTTCATAGTTAGTGTCACTAATTTCGCTCTCGACCTAATCGCGATTAGTTTTACAAAACCAATCTAAAATTCCATGACGTGAATTTATTGTCACACACTAATATCACCAAATTTTGATATAATACGTTACGAAGAACTCTGTTATAACCATGAAACAACCTTGCATAATAATGCCGTGTATAGCGAAACTATATCGCACAGAAATTAGTACCAAAGGGACTGGTCCCACGTGAAGCACTGTTGAGGGAACGTGATATTTTCTCCGTTTCTGAATCTTCACAAGGTCATAGAAGCACGTGAGAATACATCCATTCTCCCCCTGAAGCTGCAGTGGGAAGGTATACCGACGCTCGAAGTCATTAAAATGCAAGCTAATTTTCAATAGCAGTTTTCAACAACCATGAGCTTATATAGCGACCACTGGCGGGTTAACATATTCAGAAAACATGGTCTAAATATTTATCGTGATTCTTGGCTCATCTTTGAATTCCCGATTCGATTCTAGGCTATGATAAAAAATAACTTTGTTCTGAGGGATTGAACGGGTTTACTCAGCTTCGTGAAGCAGAACTGAGAAGAGGTGGGTTCAATTCCTACTTCCAAGATAATTCCGAGATGGTAACTAACTTTATTATCAATTTAAATTCCGAAATTACAAGTGCACACACTCCTATGGCCACCACAGTATCACATGTTATCAAACAAATTCCACACACACACACAAACAAGTACACAAAGCTGATGAACTCGATGCCCATGCCCCTAAATTAATCCATGTAGTTGATGCTTTTAAAAGCTTCGCGACATCGTGGTCATATAGCCCCCGTGTTCTTGTTTGTGTGTTAAAATTGTCCCATAACCTGTGTCACTGTGATGTCTGTACTAGTGTATATATTATTAATTGAGGTATGATTTGGGTAGGAAGCGTCCATGGCCTTACGTTGGGTACCATCCTGGCATTTTCCTGGAGTAGAAGTGGGAAAACATGGAAATACACTTCCAGGATGACTGAGGTAAGAATGGAACCCTCCTCTTCTAAGTTTTTTCTCTCGAGGCTAAGTGTAACCCGTTCCAGCCCTCAGACCAGAATTACATTTCATGGGAGAGCCGGGAAATGAACCACTACATGAATCGAGAAACGTGGTTTGTGATTCAGCCTCTCGGGGCCTGGTGGCTCAGCGGTCTAGCTGTATGCCTCTCACCAAGGCGGTCCGGGTTCGATTCCCGGTCAATGCATGTGAGATTTTCGAAGTGAAATGCCATGTCCTGTGGTTCAGATTCCACGTAAAAAGGAGGTCCCGTGGCTCATGATCTCGCGATTAACGGTCACGTTAAACTACAAGCTTCCTTTTGATTCAGCCTCGTATTATAACTTACGTCATGTGGGGTTAGGGATGCAGAGAAAGTACGTTTACTGTTGAACATTCCCATGAGTTTTAACTCCGTGCTGCCAGCTGCAATGTGCTGTATAATAAGCACAACATAACACAAGGCAATGTGCGGAGACACACCCATATAAACTCTGAGCCCAGCGGTCGCAGCTGCTCTTGTAGGTGGGTGTAGTCCGTACATGAGCAAACTAACTGACGATATACCCGATATTAGTAATGAGTTCCCAGTTTTCTCTTGTTCCATGGAATAGATGAACACATTAAGAATTTGTTTTCTATATAGAGGAGTACTAATGAGCCTAGGTTCATTATAACACCATATACAGTATTACCAAGGGCGGCTTCGGTGGCGTAGTTGATAGCACGATGAGCTTCTATGCCCAAGATCGCGGATTCAAACCCGGCCAAAATTGTCGGATTTTTAAGAGCGTTAAAAATCCCTCAGTATGCCTTCCTATGGAGGGGAAGTAAATCCGGCGGGCCCATGTTGTTCATTTATGGCATGTAAAAGAACCTTACACTAACTATACTTAGCCTATGTGAAGCCAAATTTGTAGGTTAGATTTGATAACACTCTTTAAGTTCCAAAGTGTCCAGCTCCGTGGCTAAATGGTTAGCGCTCTAGGCTTTGGCCCAAGGTGCCCCGGTTCGATTCCCGGCCGTGCCATCAGGGATTTTAATCTACTGGGTTTAATTCCCGTGGCTCGGGGACTGGGTGTATGTGACGTCTTCATCATCACCTCATCCTGATTACGACGCGCAGCTCGCTTACGGGGTCGACTAGAAAGACCTGCACTCGGCCTCTCCGGAAGTCACACGATCATCATCATCATCATTTCCAAAGTTTGTCGCCAGGTGCCAGTTACGGTGCCACCTAGTAACGACGTCTGCAGCTAGATGTCATTGACGGTAGCATTTGGTAGCGAACGTAGGAACTACTTTAAAATTGATCGTTTGCAGTCCTTACCAGAATTACAGATAACACACACTAATACAGCCAGCACAATTAACACCGGTTGGTGTTGTTTCAGTCTTCAGTCCTTTTACTGGTTTGATGCAGCTTTCCATGCCTCCCTGTCCTGAGCTAATCGTTTCATCTCTACCTTGCTACCACACCCTATATCCGATACAATCTTTTTAACATATTCTAACCTTGGTCTACCACTACAGTTCTTGTCCTCGACTCTACCTTCCATAACTAAGCTGGCTCTTCCTGGGTATGTTAGTATGCGTCCCTCCAACCTATCTCTTCTCCTCATTAGCAGTCGCCAGAAACATCTCTACTCTCCCACTCGGCTTAATACATCTTCATTTGTAACCCTATCTAACCGTCTGATCTTTATAATTCTCCTGTAACACCACATTTCAAACGCTTCAATTTTCCTCTTTTCTGCTGCACCAATAGTCCAAATTCCACTTCCATAGAGCGCCATGCTCCTGACAAAGAATTCCTTTAATTACTTCCTAATACCTAAATCCATATTCGATGCTAACTCTGGTTATCAGACAGATCCTACGCACACCCAAAGTACACAGGGCTACATGACCGCGTTGTCGCAGTCCCTGCCTAAACTGAGGAACCAACCAACCACTATTATCAACGGCTTTCTCGTACTGAAATAACGCATGTAGTGAGGTCTACGAAGTTAAGAATAGTAGGGCGTGGTTAGTACTTATCCAAAAAAATAAAAAAATAAAAAATAATTGGAAGATCTTGAATACGAATGTGCGCAAAGATTGTTGTGTGTTTCATTCTGTAACTTGCGAATTGTTGAGTGGCTTTGATACCTGTACCCATCACAGACATGGTTCCAACCAATGCTATACGGTATATTTTCACCGTACCATGTATTTAGAGTGGGATTTGGGGAAACCCTTTTAAAGTCAACGTTGCTGATGTCGATAATTCGTTTTGGAGACTTGAGGCATCATGGTCATCAGCCCCATATGCTTGAATATGCATTGCATTTGTCTGATAACCGATGTTTCTGTGGCGACTGTATTAATGTGCGTAACGTTTTGAATCCATTATTTCAGTGCATTCTATACTAACTGTCAGTTTATTTTTCTTATAGAAAGACTTTAAGTCGGCCCAATTACAGTATATTAAACGGGAAAACAAGTATTTGAACACCCTAACCTGAAAGAAATGTCTATGCATAACAAGATGTTCAGTAAAGAACATATAGCCTACTTTCTCCTAAATGCATGGGTAATGTTACAACTCTTTGTCCTTTTCAAGGAGTATGATTGAATGTTGGTTGTAGTAGCTTGTTGAAATACAACGTGATATAGGGATATTAAACATGAATATGAGGTGCTCTTTGCTAGTGCTACCTCTGTACCAAATTTCGTTCCATTCGGTTTCACCGTGTTTGAATTAATAGGGAGAATCGATTTTGACACAAAGATGGCCGCCATCCGCAAACTATTAGGTGAATGACCTATTAGATTGGTCAAAGGATGCTCCCTCCATAAAGGTATGTAGTTGCAAAATTTGGTAGAGATCGGATGATTAGGTTAATCGTAATTTGATTTAAGCTTTGAACATTCGTGTGGCCGCCATTACGTTTCAGTCAAGATGTTGGCGATATAAAACATGACACTGAGGTGCCCTTTGCTAGTGCTACCTCTGTACCAAATTTCGTTCCATTCGGTTCCACCGTGTTCGAATTAATAGGGGGAATCAATTTTGACATAAAGATGGCCGCCACCCGCAAACTATTAAGCTAATAACCTATTAGATTGGTCAAAGGATGCTCCCTCCATAAAGGTATGTAGTGGCAAAATTTGGTAGAGATCGGATGATTAGGTTAGTCGTAATTTGATTTAAGCTTTGAACATTTGTGTGGCCGCCATTACGTTTCCGTCAAGATGGCGGCGATATAAAACATGACACTGAGGTGTCCTTTGCTAGTGCTACCTCTGTACCAAATTTCGTTCCATTTGGTTTCACCGTGTTTGAATTAATAGGGGGAATTGATTTTCACACAAAGATGGCCGCCATCCGCAAACTATTAGGCTAATGACCTAGTTATTTGGTCAAAGGATGCTTCCTCTATAAAGGTATGTTGTTGCAAAATTTGGTAGAGATCGGATGATTAGGTTAATCGTAATTTGATTTAAGCTTTGAACATTTGTGTGGCCGCCATTACGTTTCCGTCAAGATGGCGGCGATATAAAACATGACACTGAGGTGTCCTTTGCTAGTGCTACCTTTGTACCAAATTTCGTTCAATTCGCATTCACCGTGTTCGAATTGATAGGGGGGGACAGACATTCAGAGTACACACACTCACACACACACACACAGACACACAGACACACACACACACAGACTCACACACACACATACACACACACAGACAGACACACTTTTTTCGCCCTGTGTTGATCTCATAAGTCTACTTTCATTTTTTGCAAAAATCGAAAGTAGGCTAAAAATGAATGTTTCTGCATAGTTTGTTTTTTGTATGCTTGTCCCATATGTGATCATCTCCCATTCATTAGATTGCGCTAAACGTTTGGTGAGTTATGCACACTTCCGCAAAGGTTTCCGTATTAGCAAATCAATTTTACAATACGTGGTGCACGAGTAGTTTCAATCAATGAGTTTTGGCATGCGAATCGTTTCAAAAGTCCCGTTCATATACCATTCATCCGATTTCGATAAAACTTTGGTGAGTTTTTGTGCACACTCCCGCAAATGTTTTTGAATCGGTAAATCCATTTTACAACAGTGCATGAGTAGCTTCAACAAATATGTGATGTCGCGAGATTCGTTCGAACAAAGTCACAAATACGTTCATATACCATTAACCCCATTGTGATACAATGTCGGTGAGTAGTTGTGCACACTCCTGCGAAGGTTTCTTAGTTAGTAAATCCATTTTACAACTGGTGGCGCACGATTACGAAACATGCTAGAAAGCAACAACGTATTAATATTAACTGATATTTCCACGTGAAAGCAAACTACAATTACTACATTATAACCACACAACATATTCAGCACGAAGATTACCACTTGTAATCTTATATTACAAAACGATTAAGGACAATGAGATCTGAAATTTTTTACATGAATATTTAGGACTCAAGTAATAATCTAACATCTAGCAACATCTACAATATAATCAGTACTGTGTAACATGAAATTTAGAATACAACAGAACCGGATACATTTTAAACTGTAATAAGAGCTACGAACACTATCGACAAGACTACGGTATAAACAAGTCCTCCAATTTAAAATAATAGACTCCATACAATAATGGATTTGAATGACCAAAAAAAAAAAAGGAATGTTTTATGACATAGAAATACTAGTTAGCACTGTATGAAAGTGTCACCTCCACCTTCACTGAAATAAGAAGAGCCATTAAGCAAATAATACACACTTATACCATAATACAGTATAGTTGATAAAAACAGTTTCCTGTTAATAGTAAATTATGAAACGAGCCTATAATGGCAATAATTAAGACACGAGTATGTTTATAAAACGAGCGTATGCGAGTATAATTTCTATACGAGTGTCTTAATTACCATTATAGGCGAGTTGCATTCGACTGTTTATGTTCGACGATAATTATTATAACTATTTTATGTTCGAATAGAAATATTCATAAATATATGTCCAGATTTCACCAGTTTTATGTACTGAAAAGAGCGCATGGGACGCAGAGAATACCTTGTATTTGACCATGGCCTCCTCGATATCCCCACTATGACACTAGGCCACGCAGTGAAATTTAAATTAGAAGGCCTTGGAACTCAGCTCAGGTGCGATGCTATCCTCACCTAATTGGTCAAACAACTGTTTCTTGAGCTCTGATTGGTGGGAGAAACTGTCCCATAATGAAAACTTGTACTATAATGGACCTCATTAGAGTACAGTTTTCTGACATATAATATTTACATTTCGACATAGTCAAACATAAAAGCCATTATTGGATCTCAAATACTCGTTTAACTAGTTCCTTAAATAATTTTGTAAGGACGTCCATTTCTCCCAGAGTTGAATATACTAAATTGGTTATTTAAGAGTTGAATTTTATTTTATTATATTACTAGCAACCCGGCCCGGCTTCTCCCGGTATTTTTAACGGTTTACTCAGCGTAAGGTCCAAAAACGCATGGACGGCAGGTCCAGACGCAATTCAGAAAACCCGAGGTGAACCGCAAAATCTCCAAACTCATGTACTCTTCTCTGAAGTCTTAGCTCGACACGACTCGACAGTTTGATGCTCGCCGAAGCAGGGGTGATAGGCTCACTAGTGTGTAAACTCGCTCCGAAGCTAGTAATCAAAATTTCAATTGAATTGAGATTGTTGGAAGAAATGAAAACGTAAAAACACTTATAGTGAGCGATGTATTAAAGATAGAGATATGCTATCTTGGACTTTTTTGTAGAACATTTGATGCTGAACAATTCTTACAATCATAGTATATAGATATTTTTAACGGTTTACTCAGCGTAAGCTTAAAATGCGCACGGACGGCAGGTTTTTTATTCACTCGATTCACTGAAATCGTTACTGCTTGGTTTCTTATCCTTTACAGAATGGTGAAACCCGCATCAAAATTCATCCAGTGGTTCTCGAGAATATCCGTTACATCCAAAAATCGGGGACTATGTTTTATACTATGCAGATATTTTTCATAGAAAATGATCATTTTAATACATACGCACTGTATGTTATAGAAATGCGACCCATGCTGATGAAGATCCCAATTAAGTGTTGAAGACATGTTTCATTAAGCGGTATAGTCAATTATCAACAGGTGTCTCTTTATAAACTTATCTAATTTACTTTATCTATTTACTACATTTTCAGTGTGCCGGCCTCTTGGTGTTGGGGTAGCACGCCTGACTCTGACACGGAGGACCTGAGTTCGATTCGAGGCTTCGTCAAAAATTTTAGAAACTTATGTGAGTGCTGGAACGGGGTCCACTCAGCTTCCAGTAGCTGTCTGATCAGAGAGGCAGCACGACGGTCAAGAAAACCAAGACTAACGGTGAAGAGGACCCGACGTTTTGACCACGCGTCACCCTACAATTAGCGGCTTCGGTGGCGTAGTCGGTAGCATGCTGACCTTCTATGCCCTCGATTGCGGGTTCAAATCCGACCGAAGTCGTCGGATTTGTTAAGATCGTTAAAATCCTTCAGTAGGGCCTATGCCATCCTTCGGAGGGGAAGTAGAGCCGGCGGCCCCATGTCATAAATGTATGGCATATTAAAGAACCTTCCACTAATTAAGCTGGTGTGCAGCTAAATTTGCAGGTTAGATTTCGTTGTAACGCTCCATCAAATTTCTAACGCCCACCACTTGATGTCAGTGCCATCTGGTAGTGAAAGTTGAAAATTGAATGGAATTTCAACTACTTGAAATTGAACGGAACTTGTAGCTCACCCCATGGGTGTCCGCATTGAAGCGGCTACAGCCTCTGGCGAGCCGAACAAGCACTCGGACACTCCCGGAACTAAAAGCCATATGCTAAATAAATAAATAAATAAATAAATAACCCTACAATTTGTAGGCTAATAGGGCTGGACAGCTGTCGGTTGGTATGCTACGGCCATTCATAGAATAAGTATCAACGTTTTTCGTTTTATTTCGAGTATATTAACACGAATACGTGAAATACACCAAGTTCCCTCGTCGGAGTATTTTACCACAGGAGTCTTAAGTCCCCATATACTGGCCGGAAATCGACACGGGACCCTTCACGCCAAAGCCTATTATGGTAACCAATTAGCTAAGGAGCCGGACTCGATTGAGAGCTGCTCTTACGCGATGCAGCTGGAATGGCCGGGATGACGAGAGAGAGAGGTGTGCAGTGGTATTGATGAGGAGCCGAGTCTGACAGAGCTCATTCGCCGATAATGCCGGGTATTTAATTCCCTGCAGAACGTAGCGGGAGCATATGTCAAAGGTCACCCACTGTCACTTGGCCTGGAGCTTTCTGATGGACAGGCACAATAGCTGAAAAAAACAAAACGAAGCGTCTTCTGAGTTTAAAATAAGGAGTGCTGCCTTGTGAAGGAGATCTAGAAAGGGAAATAATATTCCATTCTACTCTGTAAGTCTACATTCAAATTAGCCATGTTTTGCAACAGGTGAGAAACCAGTCGAAGCGCCAGGATTGGGTGTTGGTTATGAAGATCTTTGTAAACAATATTATAACTTTTTGATGGTATATTGGCATTCATGGCCCGTGAATTAAAACTCAGCAATTTTTCTAGGTGTCATGTGTGGGATTTTGCGTAAGAACACCAAGCTGACTCATCGGCTGGCTCTTGGTGTCCTCGCCCGGACCCCCACAGGAGTAGCGAACTGTTCACTACCTCCCTTCTTATGAAGCACACGTGTGCATCTTAACTGCGAGAGCTAAGAACTCAAGCCGCCTTTCACCTCCATATGAAGGCTTCCAAAATATGGTATATCGGCTTTCACGGACCGTGAATTTAAACTCAGCAATTTTGAGCTTTTAGCTCTCACAGTTAAGAGGCGCACGAGCGGTTCATAAGAAGGGAGGTAGTGCACAGTTTGCTACTCCTGTGGGGGTCCGGGCGCGAACACCAAGAGCCCACTAATGAGCTAGCTTGGTGCTCCTAGGATAAACCCCACACAAGACACGGTATGGACCTAGAAACAATGCTGAATTTGAATATTATTATTATAGATATAAATCGCTAGTGTGTATGTTTCACAAAACTTGAGCTCTGAAACCAGAGGTGCAGTTTGTGATTTTCTTTTCCAAATTGTGTCAATAGCACAGGAAGAATCTTGCATTTCAAAAATAAAAAATACAATTTAAAAAATAAAATGGAGCTTGTAGTTTAACGTGGCCGTTAATCTCGCGATCATGAGCCACGGTACCTCTTTTTTACGTGGAATCCTAACCACAGGACATGGCATTTCACTTCGGAAATCTCACATGCATTGACCGGGAATCGAACCCGGTTCGCCTTGGTGAGAGGCCAACAGCTTGACCGCTGCGCCACCATGCACTCTCATAAAAAAAATAAAAACAATGCAAACACATTTATTTGTTTATAAAGTGCGTTTAAAAAATGAACAAGATGATAGCCCCTGTCAGAACTGTGTCGCATCGAGTCCGTATAACACCAAAGCCAGGAGGGTGGTTTATACACATGGGGCGGTATAAGTAACCGATCGTAACAAAATAGCATTCAAAGGAAAGATAATTTCCCGGAGCAGTAACGAATCGCACTGTAATTTCATATATATTGACAATTTATTTAAAACGTGTGTTTAAACAAATATAAAATCACTTCATTTGAAGTGAGATATACCTATTTTAATTTTCTATGTGATAAATAATTTGATTTAATTTTTTGTTGACGTTTGTGGATGAAATTTGTAATGTTATTTTGAGTCAGTGCGATTTTCGCATGTGAGAGGGTTGGTTGGCTGGTTGGATCCTTAGTTAAGGGGCTGCGACAACGCGGTCATGTAGCCCCGTGTACTTTGGGTGTGTGTAGAAACTGTCTGATAACCGGTGTTAATTGTGATGACTCTATTAGTGTGTGTATCTGTTTTAATTCAAGTAAGGACTGCAGACATTCAATTTTTCCAAGCACTTCCTACTTTTGGCGCCAAACGCCACCGTCAACGACCAACTAGTTCAGAACTTAGTTACCAGATGCCACCGCAGCCGGCTCTTGACGACGAACATAGGAACCTAAGAACGTTAGTAAAATGTTTAACCTATATATAATTTAGCTTCACACAGGTGTAATTAGTGGAAGCTTCTTTAACATGCCATAAATCTATGACATGGGACCGCCGGCTGTACTTCCTCTCCGAAGGAAGGCATTCTGAGGGATTTTCAACGTTCTTAAAAAATCCGACGACTTCGGCCGTTAAAAATCCCTAAGTATGCCTTCTTTCGGAGGGGAAGTAAAGCCGGCGGTCCCATGTTATAGATTTATGGCATATTAAAGGACCCTCCTCTAATTACACCTGTGTGAAGCTAAATTATATAGGTTAAGAATGTAAATAACGCTCTTACGTTCCTACGTTCGTTGTCAAGAACCGACTGAACTAGTAGTCGTTAACGGTGGCGATTGGCGGCAAAAGTAGGAACTATTTGAAAAATTCTAAGTCTGCAGTCCTTACTTGAAAGAAAAACAGATAACACACACTAATACAGTCATCACAATTAACACCGGTTACCAGACAGATTCTACACACACCCAAAGTACACGGGGCTACATGACCGCGTTGTCGCAGCCCCTAAACTGAGGAACCAACCATCCATCTCTTCATCCAAATGCTGTTTTGATTGACTGCCCCGTGAATCTTGCTGAGAGTTTCTCGTTCCTGCTTTTCTATGTCCTTAATTTTGGAATGACCATCGATCACCATTGTTTCGGCTGCGTTGGTTGATTCTAGAAGATCCACTGTATAATACTACTACTACTACTACTACTACTACTACTACTAATAATAATAATAATTATTATTATTATTATTAATATTATCATTATATACTGTGCCCAATCAGTCACGGCAGTCTGGCATCGAACTCGGGTCTTAACAGAGAAGACCAGGCACATGGTTATGCCTAGAGTCGAACCATTGATCTCTGAGGGGGAGCAATTACAGGGAACCCAAAGAGCAATGAGAGGTATACTGACATATAATAATGTAGCATGATTTCACGACCTATATGTGAATATCATAGCAATTTAAGGTGAAGAATTGTAGCCAAATGCGAGAAAATATACGTATTCTGAGCATACGAGAATGAGAGGAGGCTAGTTTGGCGTTTTACAAATTACACTTAGCAAGTGGGTGGAGGCCTTAGGCGCCGAGCGCACAATTTACGTCTGGACCGAGGAGACAGCCCAAAATTAATGACTCGGGTATTCACCGCTTGACAACGATGAAATCGGGAGTAGGGATGATTGCCCACGGAAATTAATTAATTACAGCCAAGTGGAGCATTGAAATGGAGTGAAATATACACCCAGGTGAATATATTCACGGAGAGGTAATTTAGGAGTGGTTTTTCACCTAAATTAAAGCCTATATCTCTAAATGAACGCATTACAACCTAGCCTACGCTCGAGAGCAGTGATTTTGTGACCAGCCAAAGGGGAACCACCACGATGGCGTCCTGACGCGCTGAACTAAGGCAATTAATTTGAATTAATTGGCCGAAGCGATCGCCGGCACGCGAACGGTTATGAAACCTCCACACTTAAATGAACAAGATGTATATGTCATTTCGGCTGAAAATGTATTATTTCAAGGAAGGAGTCGCACCCACATGTCCGGTGGACTAGTTTTTACGAGAAACCTTTATAAGGGAGAGCAGTGCAGACGAAGCCAGTTGTTCTTCAGTTGTTCTCCAGTCTTCGCCAGTTCATCTCAAGTTATTCTACAGTATACACGTAACTAAGACGCTGCCAGTAGCGTGCCAAATGTTAAAGTATCAACGCTCGGCCGTTGAAGAACAATAGAAGCAAGTCATACAGCTTCATAAGTATAATCATGAAGTGCGTCGAAGTCAATTTAATACAGATATTTATCTATTATCTGACGCAAATATAAATTCGCCACAGCGAAAGAGTAACTTATAATGTTTTTGAACATTACACATACCAGGAGGTACTGTCAGAGTTGAATATGACATTATCATCAGGATCACTACAATGGTGGGAGCTTGGGAAGCATTGCCACTTCATCTTGACAGTGAGCTGAACGATATTGCAGGTGACGAGGATCGAACGTCCGTAAAACGCTGTTAGATTTTCACGGGGACCAGCGGTTGGCGTAATTGCATCGCATCTCTGAGATTAGGCGTAGGAGAAGTCCGATTTAAGAATCAACCTGTGAAGTAGTGAATAAGTGTACATAAATTGTGTAATAGTGATTTAAAAGTGTTCATGTGTATAGTGATTAATATGCATTGTGTAGAAGTGAAAGAGGCCACTGATAAGAGTATGTTTATCAGGTGGGAAATGTGTGAAATTAAGTGTTGTGTAAAATATAACATGATGGCTTAAATCAAGCGTCATGGTAGGCCTGAAGCTGAAATGCTGGCACTATCCAGCGAAAAAGAAAAAGTGAGTACAAATTTACAATGTTATTATAACTAAATAGTTCACCATGTAACGATTTATCACTTTGAGACTAAGATGTAACAGTCACTTACTGAACGAGTTTTCACCACTCGTCTTGAATAAAATATGGCTTGGAAGGTGATTTGTTTAGGGCCATTCAGGTCGAAAATAGTGATGGATGTAACGGTAACGTTAAATGAATAATAATAATAATCTGGGGTCGGCAACAGTAAAGTAATAGGCATTTTTGGCCTAAATAACGTTCAAAGTGTGTCATGTCTAATATAAAGATACTGTATTTTGGTAAACAGTAAGGAAGTAACGTGGAATATAGCGAGATACGAGAGCTTTTTCAGTGTCAGTGAAGTGTGGAATGAATATTTGATATGGTCAATCCTTAGGATTATATTTGAGGACCATTAAAGTAAAGTAAGCCAGTAAATTTATACCTTGTTGTTAGGAGCTATTTGAAGCTTTGGCTTAAGTAATATGACAGAGAGAACGCGGGTGCCTTAATAATTGAGTCATCTATGTGAAGTATTGTTTGAAGCCGCATATTGCGTGCAGAAATAACGTAGAATCCAGTGATTTACGTAAATAAATAATTGCGGGGACCAACTAGTATAGCTTGCGCGTTAGGTGAGAAGTTGGCTAAATCTACGAGTTAGTATCGCCGTTTGAGCATACTCTATTATTCGCAGCGAATAGGACAGAGCCTGTCTGTATCCAACGCTTGCATGAATTATGGCCACGAATGACGTCCGTCGAGACTCAGTGAGCATGTGTATAAATGATCTACCCTGAGAGGTAAGGATCATATTCGTCGTTTAGGAAACGCAGATTTCCTTATATGTTATTGAGACAGCTGCTGGTGAAAATCGTGGATTTTCACTGTGATGCGCGTCTAAAGCCACAGTAGTCACCATAAGAACGGCAAGGCTATCACAGAATTCCATCCCCAGCCATGAATGTTAATTAAGGAGCCGAGTTGAGCCCAATTCACTATAAAGATAGGTGTTAAATAATTAAATGACTCAATTACTTAGGAACCACACCTAGCGTAACTCCAGTACTGCAATTGTAAACAAACCTGACCTTGACAGCAGATGAGAGGAGGTGGGGTAGTAGACCACTTCTGCGGCGGCCATCTTGACTAGCCAGCTGGAACGAATTGTATTGCCTGCTAAGGGGAGAGAAGGTCGGTCGACCAGTCCCTTGTAAATTAGAGTCACAGTAGGACACTGAAGAATCTCGATATTTCAATATGCAATTATGATATGAGTGTTATGATGATGCCAATTGAATTGAATGGTGTGTTGCAACACACATACATTATTGGATCAAAGAAATCGGATAATATTTGGCTCAGTTATTCTCTGAGGAGGAAAACTGAACCAAAATAATGTAGGCATCTTCTTTTGGAGTGCATTTTGCCAGTTCACGCTAATTTATGCAGACGGGTATGTGATTTCTAAGAACATGACACGTTTGTAACGATATAAGCCCGACAAGACCCAGAAAATCGTTGTATGGTGAAACTATAAAATATTCTACCCATGTTTATTTTGGAAGGGATAAGTACCACTTTTTTTAAAGCGTTCATATTGATGGAAAGAAGGAAGATGATTCACACGACACAACAAATATTTGTTAATGAATGCAGAAAATAATGAATTTATGCTAATCAAAGTAAATGTCATAAGAGACGGAGTAATGTTTTATTAATGTCATTTAGATGTGATATATGACTTTTGTGTTATGATACTCCAGTTAAGTAATTGTGTCACATGATGAACACTATGGAAACCCATGGAAGTCTGAAAGTATCATTGATAGGATGCTAAAATTAGATTTGAGTGCAGTGTAGCACTATTTTAAGAAGAAAACGCACAAAATAACCCTATTTTTATTTGTGGGAATTAAATATAATTTGTCCTTTATTTGTATTTGTTGTATAGCCATGATTTTAGACCAGTAAATATTTTATTTTAGGAATATGTTGTGTATTTCATGTAGAGTAGTTACCTGGTAGACTCAAATCCTGAGCATGTGGTCGTATGGTGGGCAGGAACGTCCCATACCTCGAAAGACCGTGAGTTAGCTGGGATACGAACACATGGTCCACATGATGACAGTTGGGTACATGGAGGATATGTCTCTGTACTAGGATTGAGTCATAGGTACTACTAAAGTTGGCCAAGATATTAATGGTAGAAGCAAATACAGCATAGAAATAAGGATATAATAGGAAAAGGCCGCATCCCATTTGTTAATAAGCCTTCACGTAAAATAAATGTTGATAATCCTCCATAAGACATGCTTAAATGTAAATGTAACTTACACACAACCCCCTTTAATTATCATGGCCCAAGCAATGTGGGACGGTATTAATTCATTATGAAACCGCCTGCGTCAGTGCAATATGAGCGATCTTGGCATTGCACAAACCGGCCAAAGCATGGGACACCCCTCTTCATTATCATGGCGAGACCCAAGTGGGGCATTCGACAGTACAACCGAGACCTTGGACGGTTGCTGCGATGTCTTTACAAGGACTCGTACGATAATGCTACTTCATTATCATGGCGCCCAGTACGTGGAAGGCTTATGGGATTCAGAAAACCCCATAATAATAGCATGGTTTTCATGGGGAAAACCATAAAAATAATATTTTTCCTCAAACTTTGTTTGAGCGATTGTGAGTCTTTCTAGATGATATTCAGACGTCAGACACTGTTGTCAGACGGGTACGAGGGTCTATACCCATTCCATAGGTGGTTTTGACATTTTGTAATATGTTGTTGTTGTTGTCGCGGGATCGGAATCCTTTTCTTTCCAATAGAACGCGCCAGCATGTTCAGCTGTGGCCTACCTGAATCTCAAATTAAGAAATACAGGATGGCTGGAACTGAAGACGTACTCAGGTGTATTGCTGAGTTAAGGGAACATTTTGATGATACTAATGCTAAGAATAAGGAAGAAGCTAAAGCATTTAAGGATGAAATAGCAGAGAGATTGGCTACAGTCAATACTCAATTAGAGGCTAATCAAGCCGAAATAAACACTAGACTAGAGGCTAATCAAGCTAATGTAAACACGCAGTTAGAGTCAAACCTAATAGAGGTTAATAAAAAAAATGGATGACGTTAAAGAGTCGCAGCGTGAAGTAACTAAGAATATTGTTAGCGTGGTCTCAGAAATGCAAGCTGATAACGATAAACGCTTTGAGTCTATAGAGCTAAAACTAGAGAATAATCTGCAAGCGTGCAGAAAGTCACAGCGTGAGATTAACGATAGCTTAAGCAGTATGTCCATGGAGCTTAAAGACATTCAGAGTCAGAATGAAGCTAATACTAAACGTCAATTAGAGCAATTTAATACGTTCACTCAGACCGTGGATCAAAGGCTCGAGGATAGCGACGTAAAAAAATGGAATACGCGAATGGCAGGCTACGCCAAGGCGGTAGACGAAGCCTTGAGAAAACAGGATCAGAATATCCTTGACCAATGCAAGGAAATCCACGAAATAAAAACTTCTGATCAAGAGAATAAGAAGATAATGTCAAATATGAAGAGGCAGGTCGGGAAGGTGCAGAAAGAGTTGGAACAAACTCAGAGCGACCTAGCAGTTATTCATAAAAGACAGGATGAGGACCAGGGAGAAATCACGAAAATAAGGACTGAAATCTCTCATATACAAGGTCACATTCAAAAGGAAGTTACAGGCTTACGAGTAGAATTAGAACTTCGAGAAGGCTTGAAGACTGAAGCCAGCGATAAGACTCTTGCCGAGGTAAGAGAAAGTCTAGCGGGGGAAATTACCCACCTGAAGGAAAACCTTAAGGATGATAAGGAAAAGGTATTTTCTATGGCAGAAAGAAACCGAGATCGCCTAGAGAAAATAGAACGAGAGGTATTAGCTCGTTTGGAAAGGGCAGAAAATAGGTACAGCCAAATCGAGACTAGAATGATCGCGCAGGAGGAATCCATGTTGCGGAATCCTAGGTCTAGCGAAGGAAGTATAGACGAGAATAGGAGAAACAAATGGGCAGAGATAGAAATACAGCCTACTCCAAGGAATGCAGCCATGCCAAGTGACAGCCCGTATACCACACCTGGTATGCCAATTGCCATGTCAACACCACATGAAAATGCTGTTCAAAATCAAATAGTCACAGTTGTAAGGGCTAGTGATGAGAAACCAAAGAAATACTCTGGGAGTAATTCTAACATGACACCCAAGTACTGGCTTAAAGAAGTTTCCGAGCACTTGAATGACGCGAAAGTACCGCCAGAGCGAAGGCTGAGAGCGATTGAAAAACTAACTGAGGGCGAGTGTGCCTTATGGTTTAGGAGTTTTCGGTACACATTCGACACCGTTGACGAATTTCGCCAAGCATTTTTAAGCAGATACTGGAACGCGAGCATACAACAGAACCTCAGATTGAACTTGTATTCCAGGCGTTATAGAACTAGTAATCCGACGAAGTACGGAGAATTCTTTGTGAGTCAATTGTGCCGTTTTCGCGAGCTTGATGAAGGACTTAGAGAGTCAGATTTGTGCATAGCGATAGCCAACCAGCTACCGTACGAAGTACAACGTCTACTAATCTCAGCAAACGCCAAAACTGCGATCGATATGGAGGAGGTGCTGAGACAACTCGATCTAACCACAGTGCAGCACACAAGGCAAAGTCGAAACGTGGAACAAGTCAACATGACGACTACACCGACCGAACCGACTAAGGTGCAGACAAAAAGCAAGTCTACAAGCACCGAAACAGAAAAATCCGACTGGCAACGTGAAGGACGTGAAAACCAAAATTGGAGGCCAGCATATCGAGGAGGATCGAACCGTGGTAACCGAGGAAGGAAAAACTGGAATCAGCGCGGTACCAGAGACCAGCAGCTTGATAACAGAAGGAATTACGGCCGAAATGGGAACAACCAAGGATGGAGATCCCAAGAACAGAGTCGCGGGTTCGATGAAGAGGCGGAAGAACGCTATCACGCATCTTTAAGAAACATGGAAGAGCGTGGAGATGACCAGAGACAATCGCGAGTTCATTGGGATGAAGATATTAGGAATAGGTCACCCGACATATATAAAAATGATGACGGTGCCAAGAGTCTGGAACTTCAACAGCATGAAGACAGGCAGAAGAACTCCACAAAGAATGGAGCAATTGAAAAAAAAACCAAAATTAAATGACCAAAGAGAGATAAGTTCAGGATGGAATACAGTGAATGTTGTTAACTGGATTGCCAAACCTGAGTAGCTTATCGAAGACCTAGGTGATGGGACGGTCAATGTGAGAAGGGAACTAACCATTATTATTGTATACATTGCGGGCATTAAGATAAGAAGTCTCATTGATACAGATTCAACAGAGTGCTTGATAACCCAGGCATTATATAATGAAATCCAAAGTAAAATTCACGTATTGAAAATACCTATTTCAAGCTTGAAAATAAAAGGTGTCATAACAGATAAAGTTATGATATGCAAATACCAAGTATTTTTAGATCTGCAGATATGGAACTCTACATTCTCACAGAGCTTCCTACTTGTGAATAAGCTGCCTTATAACATTATTGTTGGCATGGATTTCATAAGAGAATATAAAGCTACTAGCAGGTACCCGCGGCTTCGCTCGCAATCAAGACAATGGGGACGATGCATTATTGCTGATAGTTGGTTTATTCTATTACAGCAATCGTGGCTACAGGAGGGTAGATTCAAATTCTGAGAATTCTGATTCATACAGTATATAGATATGAGCAGCAAAGTGGGAATTTTATAGAGTTGTGAACACATTTGAAAATTTTAGTTTTGGTTTTGCCATCTTCTGCTGAGACATAACGATTTTGTTGTCCGGATACTCGCCAGCACGCCACATACAGTTGTCCATGGGAAATAATGATTTGTCTAAACGTACACCTGGAATGGCAAATCTATCTGAATATGGGGAATTAAAAGTATTTTTCCTTAAGCTATTCTGGGTATAATTTTGCCACACTTATTGATGATTTGACGTCAACATGTCGCTATTAATAGACCTATAGTAAAATATCTCCCACCTTGGTCGCTGATGTACATTATACAGTCACTTCCAGTGTTACATCCCAGGGATTGAAATTCTCCAACAACCCTTTTGCCTCACATGCCTCTCTAAGTAATTAAAATTCCCGATTGTTGTTGTTTGCGTCTTAAGTTTTTTGACTGGTTTGATGCAGCCCTCCATGCCTCGCTCTCCTGAGCTAATCATTTCATCACTACATAGCTACCACACCCTACATCCGAGGCAATCTGTATAACCCTGGTCTACCCCTACAGTTCTTGTCCTTGACCCTCCCATCCATAACTAAGCTTGCTATTCCTGGGTGTCTTGATATGTGTCGTACCAACCTATCTCTTCCCTTCATTAGCAGTCGCCAGAAACATCTCTCCTCTCCCACTCGTCTTAATAGCTCTTCATTTGATACCCTATCTAACCATCTGATCTTCATCATTCTCCCGTAACACCACATTTCAAACGCTTCAATTCTCCTCTTTACTGCAGCACCATTAGTCCAAGTTTCACTTCCTTATAGTGACTCAAAAGCTTTCAAAAATGATATCCTAATACCTAAATGTATATTCGATGTCAAGAGATTCCTTTTTGTGTAGAAATGCTTTCCTTGCCTGAGCCAACCTGCCTTTTATATCCTCTTTGCTTCGTCCATTACTGGTTATTTTGCTTCCTAAGTACCGGTAACAGAAGTCTCCTACTTCCCGTAGCGTTTCACCTGCCAATTTGATGTCCATAGAGGTTTCTGATTTATTTCGGCTACATTCCAATAATTTTGTTTTACATTTATTGATTTTCATCATGAATTCATTCGTCAAGACGGAGTCCATACCATTCAAAAACTCGTTCAAATCTTCTGGCGTATTGGCCAAGATGACGATGTCATCAGCAAATCTCAGAGATGAAATTATTTCTCCTTGAATCTTCACTCCGACTTTAAATTGTTCTCCAATTTCCTGATTATTGTGTTTTTAGAGATCTTTGAAATGCGTTGCCCTCGCACATGGTGTAGATGCATTGTCAAAGGAAAACATTCCATGTTACGAACATGGGCCGAATAACCTGTACCGAAAGCCTATTCTGGACAGCAGTTCCTTGAACTCAGATTTGCCAACATTTTATTGTATCTTTCCATGTGGTATGTCTCTGTACCTCAACATACAGAAGAGTGCTTTAAAAATCATGTCTTGTGTAAATTTTGGAAAATGTAGTGAGAGTGGTTTTTGCCGGAGTGGATACTCGCTAGTAGAAATTCTTTTCAGTAAAATAGACTGGTTCACAATTTGGTAAGTGCACATTGAGGTATATGACGGCGGGATGCCTTAAGTGTTAAGGAAACGGCAATAGCCGCCTAAGAGCTTCGTTGCTATTGAAATTATGACCAGACCGATATTTGTACTTAACTATACGGGATTTGTGAGCCCAGTGTTTATGAAATTGAACGTAGCTATATCGCTACCTTTATTTAATAGCCGCTACTGTAGTGTTTAAAAATTAAAGGTGGTATTAGAAGGCGCTTCCCCTAATATTTTTTACCCCTGGCACTACAGCCCATGAAGGGCCTAGGCCTATCATGCGACCGCTTCCCAGCCATTTGGCCTGCAGATATTGTGGTGACGCGTGGTTAGTGCATAGTGTCCTCTCAGCCGTTAATCTTGTTCTTCGTGACCGGCACGCTGCCTCACAGCTACTCAATTGTCCTCACGAATCTGAGTTCAGCCCGTTGCAGCCCTCACGTCAGTGTCTAAAATCTCTGACGGAGCCGGGAATCGAACCCGGGGCCTCCGGACGGGAGGCAGGCGCGCTACACTGTTCTTATTGTGTTTATATATATCTTGAAAAAGATAATAAATGAATTGGCATTGCCTCCTAGAGGGATATATAGAAAATCGGATGTCATACCTTGAGGTAGTGTTGCCATGGAAACGGACTTGCGATTAGTTCATCAATCAGAGCGAAGATAGTTTTCTGCGAATATCTTTGAAACTGTTGGTTTTAGAGCCTTAAAATGTAGTTTTCGGTGTCCCGTAGGGACATACCGAGTATATTGTTTCTTGCATCGAGGGGAGTAAAATGTGCTTCGTCCGATCTTTATGCGACAACTTCGATATTTTGTCCTGGTTGAGTATTTTTGGTGAATTTTCAGTTATGTTGCCCATTCCACGGGAACAATGATATATTTCCGGACAAAAGGCAGCCTATATGTTAACCCATGGTATAAGCTGTCTCCATTTCAAATTTCATCCAAATCCGTCTAGCCGTTTTAGTGTCAAGAGGTAACAAACTAACACACTCACACACACACACACACACACACACACACACACACACACACACACACGTACACACAGATTTTCACAATTATAATATACTAGCAGGTACCCGCGGCTTCGCTCGCGTTCAAGACAATGGGGACGATGCATTATTGCTGATAGTTGGTTTATTCTATTACAGCAATCGCGGCTACAGGTGGGTAGATTCAAATTCTGAGAATTCTGATACATACAGTATATAGATATGAGCAGCAAAGTGGGAATTTTATAGAGTTGTGAACACATTTGAAAATTTTAGTTTTGGTTTTGCCATCTTCTGCTGAGACATAACGATTTTGTTGTCCGGATACTCGCCAGCACGCCACATACAGTTGTCCATGGGAAATAATGGTTTTGTCTAAACGTACACCTGGAATGGCAAATCTATCTGAATATGGGGAATTAAAAGTATTTTTCCTTAAGCTATTCTGGGTATAATTTTGCCACACTTATTGATGATTTGAACGTCAACATGTCGCTATTAATAGACCTATAGTAAAATATCTCTCACCTTGGTCGCTGATGTACATTATGCAGTCACTTCCAGTGTTACATCCCAGGGATTGAAATTCTCCAACAACCCTTTTGCCTCACATGCCTCTCTAAGTAATTAAAATTCCCGATTGTTGTTGTTTGACTCTTAAGTTTTTTGACTGGTTTGATGCAGCCCTCCATGCCTCGCTCTCCTGAGCTAATCGTTTCATCACTACATAGCTACCACACCCTACATCCGAGGCAATCTGTATAACCCTGGTCTACCCCTACAGTTCTTGTCCTTGACCCTCCCATCCATAACTAAGCTTGCTATTCCTGGGTGTCTTAATATGTGTCGTACCAACCTATCTCTTCTCTTCATTAGCAGTCGCCAGAAACATCTCTCCTCTCCCACTCGTCTTAATAGCTCTTCATTTGATACCCTATCTAACCATCTGATCTTCATCATTCTCCCGTAACACCACATTTCAAACGCTTCAATTCTCCTCTTTACTGCAGCACCATTAGTCCAAGTTTCACTTCCTTATAGTGACTCAAAAGCTTTCAAAAATGACATCCTAATACCTAAATGTATATTCGATGTCAAGAGATTCCTTTTTGTGTAGAAATGCTTTCCTTGCCTGAGCCAACCTGCTTTTTATATCCTCTTTGCTTCGTCCATTACTGGTTATTTTGCTTCCTAAGTACCGGTAACAGAAGTCTCCTACTTCCCGTAGCGTTTCACCTGCCAATTTGATGTCCATAGAGGTTTCTGATTTATTTCGGCTGTATTCCAATAATTTTGTTTTACATTTATTGATTTTCATCATGAATTCATTCGTCAAGACGGAGGCCATACCATTCATAAACTCGTTCAAATCTTCTGGCGTATTGGCCAAGATGACGATGTCATCAGCAAATCTCAGAGATGAAATTATTTCTCCTTGAATCTTCACTCCGACTTTAAATTGTTCTCCAATTTCCTGATTATTGTGTTTTTAGAGATCTTTGAAATGCGTTGCCCTCGTACATGGTGTAGATGCATTGTCAAAGGAAAACATTCCATGTTACGAACATGGGCCGAATAACCTGTACCGAAAGCCTATTCTGGACAGCAGTTCCTTGAACTCAGATTTGCCAACATTTTATTGTATCTTTCCATGTGGTATGTCTCTGTACCTCAACATACAGAAGAGTGCTTTTAAAATCATGTCTTGTGTAAATTTTGGAAAATGTAGTGAGAGTGGTTTTTGCCGGAGTGGATACTCGCTAGTAGAAATTCTTTTCAGTAAAATAGACTGGTTCACAATTTGGTAAGTGCACATTGAGCTTCTGGCGTATTGGCCAAGATGACTATGTCATCAGCAAATCTCAGAGATGAAATTATTTCTCCTTGAATCTTCACTCCGACTTTAAATTGTTCTCCAATTTCCTGATTATTGTGTTTTTAGAGATCTTTGAAATGCGTTGCCCTCGCACATGGTGTAGATGCATCGTCAAAGGAAAACATGCCATGTTACGAACATGGGCCGAATAACCTGTACCGAAAGCCTATTCTGGACAGCAGTTCCTTGAACTCAGATTTGCCAACATTTTATTGTATCTTACCATGTGGTTTGTCTCTGTACCTCAACATACAGAAGAGTGCTTTAAAAATCATGTATTGTGTAAATTTTGGAAAATGTAGTGAGAGTGGTTTTGCCAGAGTGGATACTCGCTAGTAGAAATTCTTTTCAGTAAAATAGACTGGTTCACAATTTGGTAAGTGCACATTGAGCTTCTGGCGTATTGGCCAAGATGACTATGTCATCATCAAATCTCAGAGATGAAATAATTTCTCCTTGAATCTTCACTCCGACTTTAAATTGTTCTCCAATTTCCTGATTATTGTGTTTTTAGAGATCTTTGAAATGCGTTGCCCTCGCACATGGTGTAGATGCATTGTCAAAGGAAAACATTCCATGTTACGAACATGGGCCGAATAACCTGTACCGAAAGCCTATTCTGGACAGCAGTTCCTTGAACTCAGATTTGCCACCATTTTATTGTATCTTTCCATGTGGTATGTCTCTGTACCTCAACATACAGAAGAGTGCTTTTAAAATCATGTCTTGTGTATATTTTGGAAAATGTAGTGAGAGTGGTTTTTGCCGGAGTGGATACTCGCTAGTAGAAATTCTTTTCAGTAAAATAGACTGGTTCACAATTTGGTAAGTGCACATTGCGGTATATGACGGCGGGATGCCTTAAGAGTAAAGGAAACGGCAATAGCCGCCTCAGAGCTTCGTTGCTATTTAAATTATGACCAGACCGATATTTGTACTTAACTATACGGGATTTGTGAGCCCAGTGTTTATGAAATTGAACGTAGCTATATCGCTACCTTTATTTAATAGCCGCTACTGTAGTGTTTAAAAATTAAAGGTGGTATTAGAAGGCGCTTCCCCTAATATTTTTTACCCCTGGCACTACAGCCCATGAAGGGCCTAGGCCTATCATGCGACTGCTTCCCAGCCATTTGGCCTGCAGATATTGTGGTGACGCGTGGTCAGTGCATAGTGTCCTCTCAGCCGTTAATCTTGTTCTTCGTGACCGGCACGCTGCCTCACAGCTACTCAATTGTCCTCACGAATCCGAGTTCAGCCCGTTGCAGCCCTCACGTCAGTGTCTAAAATCTCTGACGGAGCCGGGAATCGATCCCGGGGCCACCGGACGGGAGGCAGGCTCGCTACATTGTCCTTATTGTGTTTATATATATCTTGAAAAAGATAATAAATGAATTGGCATTGCCTCCTAGAGGGATATATAGAAAATCGGCCATTTGGCCTGCAGATATTGTGGTGACGCGTGGTCAGTGCATAGTGTCCCCTCTGCCGTTAATCTTGTTCTTCGTGACCGGCGCGCTGCCTCACAGCTACACAATTGTCCTCACGAATCTGAGTTCAGCACGTTGCAGCCCTCACGTCAGTGTCTAAAATCTCTGACGGAGCCGGGAATCGAACCCGGGGCCTCCGGACGGGAGGCAAGCGCGCTACACTGTTCTTATTGTGTTTAAATATATCTTAAAAAAGATAATAAATGAATTGGCATTGCCTCATAGAGGGATATATAGAAAATCGGATGTCATACCTTGAGGTAGTGTTGCCATGGAAACGGACTTGCGATTAGTTCATCAATCAGAGCGAAGATAGTTTTCTGCGAATATCTTTGAAACTGTTGGTTTTAGAGCCTTAAAATGTAGTTTTCGGTGTCCGGTAGGGACATACCGAGTATTGTTTCTTGCATCGAGGGGAGTAAAATGAGCTTTGTCCGGTCTTTATGCGACAACTTCGATATTTTGTCCTGGTTGAGTATTTTTGGTGACTTTTCAGTTATGTTGCCCATTCCACGGGAACAATGATTTATTTCCGGACAGAAGGCAGCCTATATGTTATCCCATGGTATAAGCTGTCTCCATTTCAAATTTCATCCAAATCCGTCCAGCCGTTTTAGTGTCAAGAGGTAAGAAACTAACACACACACTCACACACACACACACGGACACACAGATTTTCACAATTATATTATACTAGCAGGTACCCGCGGCTTCGCTCGCGATCAAGACAATGGGAACGATGCATTATTGCTGATAGTTGGTTAATTCTATTACAGCAATCGCGGTTACAGGTGGGTAGATTCAAATTCTGAGAATTCTGATACATACAGTATATAGATATGAGCAGCAAAGTGGGAATTTTATAGAGTTGTGAACACATTTGAAAATTTTAGTTTTGGTTTTGCCATCTTCTGCTGAGACATAACGATTTTGTTGTCCTGATACCCGCCAGCACGCCACATACAGTTGTCCATGGGAAATAATGGTTTTGTCTAAACGTACACTTGGAATGGCAAATCTATCTGAATATGGGGAATTAAAAGTATTTTTCCTTAAGCTATTCTGGGTATAATTTTGCCACACTTATTGATGATTTGAACGTCAACATGTCGCTATTAATAGACCTATAGTAAAATATCTCTAACCTTGGTCGCTGATGTACATTATGCAGTCACTTCCAGTGTTACATCCCAGGGATTGAAATTCTCCAACAACCCTTTTGCCTCACATGCCTCTCTAAGTAATTAAAATTCCCGATTGTTGTTGTTTGAGTCTTAAGTTTTTTGACTGGTTTGATGCAGCCCTCCATGCCTCGCTCTCCTGAGCTAATCGTTTCATCACTACACAGCTACCACACCCTACATCCGAGGCAATCTCTATAACCCTGGTCTACCCCTACAGTTCTTGTCCTTGACCCTCCCATCCATAACTAAGCTTGCTATTCCTGGGTGTCTTAATATGTGTCGTACCAACCTATCTCTTCTCTTCATTAGCAGTCGCCAGAAACATCTCTCCTCTCCCACTCGTCTTAATAGCTCTTCATTTGATACCCTATCTAACCATCTGATCTTCATCATTCTCCCGTAACACCACATTTCAAACGCTTCAATTCTCCTCTTTACTGCAGCACCATTAGTCGAAGTTTCACTTCCTTATAATGACTCAAAAGCTTTCAAAAATGACATCCTAATACCTAAATGTATATTCGATGTCAAGAGATTCCTTTTTGTGTAGAAATGCTTTCCTTGCCTGAGCCAACCTGCTTTTTATATCCTCTTTGCTTCGTCCATTACTGGTTATTTTGCTTCCTAAGTACCGGTAACAGAAGTCTCCTACTTCCCGTAGCGTTTCACCTGCCAATTTGATGTCCATAGAGGTTTCTGATTTATTTCGGCTGTATTCCAATAATTTTGTTTTACATTTATTGATTTTCATCATGAATTCATTCGTCAAGACGGAGGCCATACCATTCATAAACTCGTTCAAATCTTCTGGCGTATTGGCCAAGATGACGATGTCATCAGCAAATCTCAGAGATGAAATTATTTCTCCTTGAATCTTCACTCCGACTTTAAATTGTTCTCCAATTTCCTGATTATTGTGTTTTTAGAGATCTTTGAAATGCGTTGCCCTCGCACATGGTGTAGATGCATTGTCAAAGGAAAACATTCCATGTTACGAACATGGGCCGAATAACCTGTACCGAAAGCCTATTCTGGACCGCAGTTCCTTGAACTCAGATTTGTCAACATTTTATTGTATCTTACCATGTGGTATGTCTCTGTACCTCAACATACAGAAGAGTGCTTTAAAAATCAAGTCTTGTGTAAATTTTGGAAAATGTAGTGAGAGTGGTTTTTGCCGGAGTGGATACTCGCTAGTAGAAATTCTTTTCAGTAAAATAGACTGGTTCACAATTTGGTAAGTGCACATTGCGGTATATGACGGCGGGATGCTTTAAGTGTTAAGGAAACGGCAATAGCCGCCTCAGAGCTTCGTTGCTATTGAAATTATGACCAGACCGATATTTGTACTTAACTATACGGGATTTGTGAGCCCAGTGTTTATGAAATTGAACGTAGCTATATCGCTACCTTTATTTAATAGCCGCTACTGTAGTGTTTAAAAATTAAAGGTGGTATTAGAAGGCGCTTCCCCTAATATTTTTTACCCCTGGCACTACAGCCCATGAAGGGCCTAGGCCTATCATGCGACCGCTTCCCAGCCATTTGGCCTGCAGATATTGTGGTGACGCGTGGTCAGTGCATAGTGTCCTCTCAGCCGTTAATCTTGTTCTTCGTGACCGGCACGCTGCCTCACAGCTACTCAATTGTCCTCACGAATCTGAGTTCAGCCCGTTGCAGCCCTCACGTCAGTGTCTAAAATCTCTGACGGAGCCGGGAATCGAACCCGGGGCCACCGGACGGGAGGCAGGCGCGCTACATTGTCCTTATTGTGTTTATATATATCTTGAAAAAGATAATAAATGAATTGGCATTGCCTCCTAGAGGGATATATAGAAAATCGGCCATTTGGCCTGCAGATATTGTGGTGACGCGTGGTCAGTGCATAGTGTCCCCTCTGCCGTTAATCTTGTTCTTCGTGACCGGCGCGCTGCCTCACAGCTACACAATTGTCCTCACGAATCTGAGTTCAGCCCGTTGCAGCCCTCACGTCAGTGTCTAAAATGTCTGACGGAGCCGGGAATCGAACCCGGGGCCTCCGGAAGGGAGGCAAGCGCGCTACACTGTTCTTATTGTGTTTAAATATATCTTAAAAAAGATAATAAATGAATTGGCATTGCCTCATAGAGGGATATATAGAAAATCGGATGTCATACCTTGAGGTAGTGTTGCCATGGAAACGGACTTGCGATTAGTTCATCAATCAGAGCGAAGATAGTTTTCTGCGAATATCTTTGAAACTGTTGGTTTTAGAGCCTTAAAATGTAGTTTTCGGTGTCCGGTAGGGACATACCGAGTATTGTTTCTTGCATCGAGGGGAGTAAAATGAGCTTTGTCCGGTCTTTATGCGACAACTTCGATATTTTGTCCTGGTTGAGTATTTTTGGTGACTTTTCAGTTATGTTGCCCATTGCACGGGAACAATGATTTATTTCCGGACAAAAGGCAGCCTATATGTTATCCCATGGTATAAGCTGTCTCCATTTCAAATTTCATCCAAATCCGTCCAGCCGTTTTAGTGTCAAGAGGTAAGAAACTAACACACACACTCACACACACACACACGGACACACAGATTTTCACAATTGTATTATACTAGCAGGTACCCGCGGCTTCGCTCGCGATCAAGGCAATGGGGACGATGCATTATTGCTGATAGTTGGTTTATTCTATTACAGCAATCGCGGTTACAGGTGGGTAGATTCAAATTCTGAGAATTCTGATACATACAGTATATAGATATGAGCAGCAAAGTGGGAATTTTATAGAGTTGTGAACACATTTGAAAATTTTAGTTTTGGTTTTGCCATCTTCTGCTGAGACATAACGATTTTGTTGTCCGGATACTCGCCAGCACGCCACATACAGTTGTCCATGGGAAATAATGGTTTTGTCTAAACGTACACTTGGAATGGCAAATCTATCTGAATATGGGGAATTAAAAGTATTTTTCCTTAAGCTATTCTGGGTATAATTTTGCCACACTTATTGATGATTTGAACGTCAACATGTCGCTATTAATAGACCTATAGTAAAATATCTCTAACCTTGGTCGCTGATGTACATTATGCAGTCACTTCCAGTGTTACATCCCAGGGATTGAAATTCTCCAACAACCCTTTTGCCTCACATGCCTCTCTAAGTAATTAAAATTCCCGATTGTTGTTGTTTGAGTCTTAAGTTTTTTGACTGGTTTGATGCAGCCCTCCATGCCTCGCTCTCCTGAGCTAATCGTTTCATCACTACACAGCTACCACACCCTACATCCGAGGCAATCTGTATAACCCTGGTCTACCCCTACAGTTCTTGTCCTTGACCCTCCCATCCATAACTAAGCTTGCTATTCCTGGGTGTCTTAATATGTGTCGTACCAACCTATCTCTTCTCTTCATTAGCAGTCGCCAGAAACATCTCTCCTCTCCCACTCGTCTTAATAGCTCTTCATTTGATACCCTATCTAACCATCTGATCTTCATCATTCTCCCGTAACACCACATTTCAAACGCTTCAATTCTCCTCTTTACTGCAGCACCATTAGTCGAAGTTTCACTTCCTTATAATGACTCAAAAGCTTTCAAAAATGACATCCTAATACCTAAATGTATATTCGATGTCAAGAGATTCCTTTTTGTGTAGAAATGCTTTCCTTGCCTGAGCCAACCTGCTTTTTATATCCTCTTTGCTTCGTCCATTACTGGTTATTTTGCTTCCTAAGTACCGGTAACAGAAGTCTCCTACTTCCCGTAGCGTTTCACCTGCCAATTTGATGTCCATAGAGGTTTCTGATTTATTTCGGCTGTATTCCAATAATTTTGTTTTACATTTATTGATTTTCATCATGAATTCATTCGTCAAGACGGAGGCCATACCATTCATAAACTCGTTCAAATCTTCTGGCGTATTGGCCAAGATGACGATGTCATCAGCAAATCTCAGAGATGAAATTATTTCTCCTTGAATCTTCACTCCGACTTTAAATTGTTCTCCAATTTCCTGATTATTGTGTTTTTAGAGATCTTTGAAATGCGTTGCCCTCGCACATGGTGTAGATGCATTGTCAAAGGAAAACATTCCATGTTACGAACATGGGCCGAATAACCTGTACCGAAAGCCTATTCTGGACAGCAGTTCCTTGAACTCAGATTTGTCAACATTTTATTGTATCTTACCATGTGGTATGTCTCTGTACCTCAACATACAGAAGAGTGCTTTAAAAATCAAGTCTTGTGTAAATTTTGGAAAATGTAGTGAGAGTGGTTTTTGCCGGAGTGGATACTCGCTAGTAGAAATTCTTTTCAGTAAATTAGACTGGTTCACAATTTGGTAAGTGCACATTGCGGTATATGACGGCGGGATGCCTTAAGTGTTAAGGAAACGGCAATAGCCGCCTCAGAGCTTCGTTGCTATTGAAATTATGACCAGACCGATATTTGTACTTAACTATACGGGATTTGTGAGCCCAGTGTTTATGAAATTGAACGTAGCTATATCGCTACCTTTATTTAATAGCCGCTACTGTAGTGTTTAAAAATTAAAGGTGGTATTAGAAGGCGCTTCCCCTAATATTTTTTACCCCTGGCACTACAGCCCATGAAGGGCCTAGGCCTATCATGCGACCGCTTCCCAGCCATTTGGCCTGCAGATATTGTGGTGACGCGTGGTCAGTGCATAGTGTCCTCTCAGCCGTTAATCTTGTTCTTCGTGACCGGCACGCTGCCTCACAGCTACTCAATTGTCCTCACGAATCTGAGTTCAGCCCGTTGCAGCCCTCACGTCAGTGTCTAAAATCTCTGACGGAGCCGGGAATCGAACCCGGGGCCACCGGACGGGAGGCAGGCGCGCTACATTGTCCTTATTGTGTTTATATATATCTTGAAAAAGATAATAAATGAATTGGCATTGCCTCCTAGAGGGATATATAGAAAATCGGCCATTTGGCCTGCAGATATTGTGGTGACGCGTGGTCAGTGCATAGTGTCCCCTCTGCCGTTAATCTTGTTCTTCGTGACCGGCGCGCTGCCTCACAGCTACACAATTGTCCTCACGAATCTGAGTTCAGCCCGTTGCAGCCCTCACGTCAGTGTCTAAAATGTCTGACGGAGCCGGGAATCGAACCCGGGGCCTCCGGAAGGGAGGCAAGCGCGCTACACTGTTCTTATTGTGTTTAAATATATCTTAAAAAAGATAATAAATGAATTGGCATTGCCTCATAGAGGGATATATAGAAAATCGGATGTCATACCTTGAGGTAGTGTTGCCATGGAAACGGACTTGCGATTAGTTCATCAATCAGAGCGAAGATAGTTTTCTGCGAATATCTTTGAAACTGTTGGTTTTAGAGCCTTAAAATGTAGTTTTCGGTGTCCGGTAGGGACATACCGAGTATTGTTTCTTGCATCGAGGGGAGTAAAATGAGCTTTGTCCGGTCTTTATGCGACAACTTCGATATTTTGTCCTGGTTGAGTATTTTTGGTGACTTTTCAGTTATGTTGCCCATTGCACGGGAACAATGATTTATTTCCGGACAAAAGGCAGCCTATATGTTATCCCATGGTATAAGCTGTCTCCATTTCAAATTTCATCCAAATCCGTCCAGCCGTTTTAGTGTCAAGAGGTAAGAAACTAACACACACACTCACACACACACACACGGACACACAGATTTTCACAATTGTATTATACTAGCAGGTACCCGCGGCTTCGCTCGCGATCAAGGCAATGGGGACGATGCATTATTGCTGATAGTTGGTTTATTCTATTACAGCAATCGCGGTTACAGGTGGGTAGATTCAAATTCTGAGAATTCTGATACATACAGTATATAGATATGAGCAGCAAAGTGGGAATTTTATAGAGTTGTGAACACATTTGAAAATTTTAGTTTTGGTTTTGCCATCTTCTGCTGAGACATAACGATTTTGTTGTCCGGATACTCGCCAGCACGCCACATACAGTTGTCCATGGGAAATAATGGTTTTGTCTAAACTTACACTTGGAATGGCAAATCTATCTGAATATGGGGAATTAAAAGTATTTTTCCTTAAGCTATTCTGGGTATAATTTTGCCACACTTATTGATGATTTGAACGTCAACATGTCGCTATTAATAGACCTATAGTAAAATATCTCTAACCTTGGTCGCTGATGTACATTATGCAGTCACTTCCAGTGTTACATCCCAGGGATTGAAATTCTCCAACAACCCTTTTGCCTCACATGCCTCTCTAAGTAATTAAAATTCCCGATTGTTGTTGTTTGAGTCTTAAGTTTTTTGACTGGTTTGATGCAGCCCTCCATGCCTCGCTCTCCTGAGCTAATCGTTTCATCACTAACAGCTACCACACCCTACATCCGAGGCAATCTGTATAACCCTGGTCTACCCCTACAGTTCTTGTCCTTGACCCTCCCATCCATAACTAAGCTTGCTATTCCCGGGTGTCTTAATATGTGTCGTACCAACCTATCTCTTCTCTTCATTAGCAGTCGCCAGAAACATCTCTCCTCTCCCACTCGTCTTAATAGCTCTTCATTTGATACCCTATCTAACCATCTGATCTTCATCATTCTCCCGTAACACCACATTTCAAACGCTTCAATTCTCCTCTTTACTGCAGCACCATTAGTCGAAGTTTCACTTCCTTATAATGACTCAAAAGCTTTCAAAAATGACATCCTAATACCTAAATGTATATTCGATGTCAAGAGATTCCTTTTTGTGTAGAAATGATTTCCTTGCCTGAGCCAACCTGCTTTTTATATCCTCTTTGCTTCGTCCATTACTGGTTATTTTGCTTCCTAAGTACCGGTAACAGAAGTCTCCTACTTCCCGTAGCGTTTCACCTGCCAAATTGATGTCCATAGAGGTTTCTGATTTATTTCGGCTGCATTCCAATAATTTTGTTTTACATTTATTGATTTTCATCATGAATTCATTCGTCAAGACGGAGTCCATACCATTCATAACCTCGTTCAAATCTTCTGGCGTATTGGCCAAGATGACGATGTCATCAGCAAATGTCAGAGATGAAATTATTTCTCCTTGAATCTTCACTCCGACTTTAAATTGTTCTCCAATTTCTTGATTATTGTGTTTTTAGAGATCTTTGAAATGCGTTGCCCTCGCACATGGTGTAGATGCATTGTCAAAGGAAAACATTCCATGTTACGAACATGGGCCGAATAACCTGTACCGAAGGCCTATTCTGGACAGCAGTTCCTTGAACTCAGATTTGCCAACATTTTATTGTATCATTCCATGTGGTATGTCTCTGTACCTCAACATACAGAAGAGTGCTTTAAAAATCAAGTCTTGTGTAAATTTTGGAAAATGTAGTGAGAGTGGTTTTTGCCGGAGTGGATACTCGCTAGTAGAAATTCTTTTCAGTAAAATAGACTGGTTCACAATTTGGTAAGTGCACATTGAGCTTCTGGCGTATTGGCCAAGATGACTATGTCATCATCAAATCTCAGAGATGAAATTATTTCTCCTTGAATCTTCACTCCGACTTTAAATTGTTCTCCAATTTCCTGATTATTGTGTTTTTAGAGATCTTTGAAATGCGTTTCCCTCGCACATGGTGTAGATGCATTGTCAAAGGAAAACATTCCATGTTACGAACATGGGCCGAATAACCTGTACCGAAAGCCTATTCTGGACAGCAGTTCCTTGAACTCAGATTTGCCAACATTTTATTGTATCTTTCCATGTGGTATGTCTCTGTACCTCAACATACAGAAGAGTGCTTTAAAAATCATGTCTTGTGTAAATTTTGGAAAATGTAGTGAGAGTGGTTTTTGCCGGAGTGGATACTCGCTAGTAGAAATTCTTTTCAGTAAAATAGACTGGTTCACAATTTGGTAAGTGCACATTGAGGTATATGACGGCGGGATGCCTTAAGTGTTAAGGAAACGGCAATAGCCGCCTCAGAGCTTCGTTGCTATTGAAATTATGACCAGACCGATATTTGTACTTAACTATACGGGATTTGTGAGCCCAGTGTTTATGAAATTGAACGTAGCTATATCGCTACCTTTATTTAATAGCCGCTACTGTAGTGTTTAAAAATTAAAGGTGGTATTAGAAGGCGCTTCCCCTAATATTTTTTACCCCTGGCACTACAGCCCAGGAAGGGCCGAGCCCTATCATGCGACCGCTTCCCAGCCATTTGGCCTGCAGATATTGTGGTGACGCGTGGTCAGTGCATAGTGTCCTCTCAGCCGTTAATCTTGTACTTCGTGACCGGCACGCTGCCTCACAGCTACTCAATTGTCCTCACGAATCTGAGTTCAGCCCGTTGCAGCCCTCACGTCAGTGTCTAAAATCTCTGACGGAGCCGGGAATCGAACCCGGGGCCTCCGGACGGGAGGCAGGCGCGCTACACTGTTCTTATTGTGTTTATATATATCTTGAAAAAGATAATAAATGAATTGGCATTGCCTCCTAGAGGGATATATAGAAAATCGGCCATTTGGCCTGCAGTTATTGTGGTGACGCGTGGTCAGTGCATAGTGTCCCCTCTGCCGTTAATCTTGTTCTTCGTGACCGGCGCACTGCCTCACAGCTACACAATTGTCCTCACGAATCTGAGTTCAGCCCGTTGCAGCCCTCACGTCAGTGTCTAAAATCTCTGACGGAGCCGGGAATCGAACCCGGGGCCTCCGGACGGGAGGCAGGCGCGCTACACTGTTCTTATTGTGTTTATATATATCTTAAAAAAGATAATAAATGAATTGGCATTGCCTCCTAGAGGGATATATAGAAAATCGGATGTCATACCTTGAGGTAGTGTTGCCATGGAAACGGACTTGCGATTAGTTCATCAATCAGAGCGAAGATAGTTTTCTGCGAATATCTTTGAAACTGTTGGTTTTAGAGCCTTAAAATGTAGTTTTCGGTGTCCCGTAGGGACGTACCGAGTATTGGTTCTTGCATCGAGGGGAGTAAAATGAGCTTTGTCCGGTCTTTATGCGACAACTTCGATATTTTGTCCTGGTTGAGTATTTTTGGTGACTTTTCAGTTATATTGCCCATTCCACGGGAACAATGATTTATTTCCGGACAAAAGGCAGCCTATATGTTATCCCATGGTATAAGCTGTCTCCATTTCAAATTTCATCCAAATCCGTCACCCCGTTTTAGTGTCAAGAGGTAACAAACTAACACACACACTCACACACACATACACGGACACACAGATTTTCACAATTATAATATAGGTTATAGGGATATAGGGATATAGGGATTATAGATCTCTCGCAAGACATTGTTATTTTTCGCGCAAGTGAGGGAAAGGAAGATTTAGAACTCTCATTAACGCACAATGAAACGAGACCAGAAGAGTACGTATGGCATACATACGGAGATATGACTGGGGATGCAGTGTCGACAACAGAAGACATTGAGGAAGTGTTGGCAACACTGGCCGCAGACATTGAAAAGGACCTCGAACCAAAATTTGAAGAATGCCTGGAAGAGAAGATTGAGGAAACTAAAATTGGTCCAGAACATAAGCAAATGCTAAGGGAACTGTTATTTGAGTATAAAGGAGTCTTCGATTCGAGACCTGGCCGGATCAAGAATTTCCAATATGCATTCCAAGTCAGCGATTGGACACCATTCAAACAGAAGCCGTATCCTGTAGCTGAGAAACATTATTTAAAAGTCAAAGAAGCAATACAGGAAATGCTAGAGGCAGGCGTAATTGTGAAGACAGCCACACCCTATGTCAGCCCACTGGTAGTTGTACCTAAACAGGACGGAAGTGTGAGGATATGCCTGGACCTACGAAATGTGAATTCCAAGGTCATACCGGAATTTGACAAAGTGCCGCCCAATAAGGAGGTTCTCAGAAGGTTCAAAGGAAAGACTGTTTTCTCAAATCTTGACCTGACGGCAAGTTTTCACCATCTTGCTCTGGAGGAGAAAACAAGCTTATTAACTGGGTTTTTATTTGACCAGCATACATATTCTTACGTGCGTCTCCCATTTGGACTGAAAACAGCAGGTTCAGCGTTGATACGAATGCTAGATCAGAACCTGTCTGAAGAAGTAAAAGCCACAACCATATACTACGTAGATGATAAACTACTGACATCTGAAACAGTTGAAGAACACGTCAGAGATCTACGCAAGTTGTTGTATGACCTAAGTCAGGCTAACTTTAAGGTCAATATAAAGAAGTCTAACTTTGGTCAGAGAGAAGTTAAATTTCTAGGCCATGTAATAGATGCACAAGGAGTCAGACCTAATCCGGGAAAATTGGAAGTTATTAAACATTTCCCGAGACCAACGAAGGTAAAGAACGTCAGGCAATACCTAGGCGTTATTGGATTCTTTTCAAGCCATTGCCCGAAGTATACCGAGACCGTAGCACCACTCCAAGACTTACTGAAGAAAGGAGGAAGATGGCGCTGGACGGAGCAATGCGAGGAAGCCTTCGTGAAGTCTAAACAGATGCTGTTAGATTATGTAAAATTGGGATATCCTGACTACACTCAGAAATTTATTATCCAGACTGACGCATCATTCATAGGTATTGGAGCAATGTTATATCAGGAAAATGTGGACAGGCCAGAGGAGAAAACTTACATTGCATTTATAAGTAGAAGGTTGAAACCTAATGAAAAGAATTTTACGGTCACGGAGATCGAATTACTCGCGATACTGTATGCCCTACAGTATTGGCGAAAGCTAGTCTATGGCTTTAGAATTATATTAAGAACAGACCATAAAGCCCTAACGTTCCTGTTGAAAACTGACTTGTCGAGTCAAAGACTGACGAGGTGGTCCCTGTACATACAGCAATTACAAGTGGAAATCGAGTATTGCCCGGGGAAGGACAATATCATACCTGACTTGCTAAGCAGATACCCTACAGCTGATGAAGAGGAAGTTCTAGCTATCGAGATAGAAGATAAAGACCAGAGGACCTTAGATGATCTGAGGAACATCACCGTTTTTCAACGTGAAGATCCCTGGATACGGTTGATGATTAATTACTTCGAGGGAAGAGCAAGCAATACACACCCAAATGGACGGGGAGTCATTACGTATGCAAGCAGAGAATCTTGAGAAAAGCTTGCAGTCCCAGGAAGGAACGGAGCGAAGCGACCAGCTCGCAGACCCAAGGGATCCGAGGGGAGAATGCAGCTGTCAACTGAAGGAACTTTATGACCAGTTGAGGGAGGCCGCTACAGAAATAGAGGAAATGAATGAACAACTGAGAAGGCAGAACCAGAGTCTAGGAGACGGCAGACAGAGTGGAATGGGGGAACGAGAGAGCCCATTGCCGAGAGCACTGACCGCATAAAGTAAATACTGCATGGAGTCGATGCCATCTGAAGGGCCCGAAAAAATCACTTGTGAAATTAATTTTCCGAGCTTAGCAGGGGAAAGATGTGCCCAATCAGTCACGGCAGTCTGGCATCGAACTCGGGTCTTATCAGAGAAGACCAGGCACATGGTTATGCCTAGAGTCGAACCATTGATCTCTGAGGGGGAGCAATTACCGGGAACCCAAAGAGCAATGAGAGGTATACTACATATAATAATGTAGCATGATTTCACGACCTATATGTGAATATCATAGCAATTTAAGGTGAAGAATTGTAGCCAAATGCGAGAAAATATACGTTTTCAGAGCATACGAGAATGAGAGGAGGCTAGTTTGGCGTTTTACAAATTACACTTAGCAAGTGTAATAGTGCGCCGAGCGCACTATTTACGTCTGGACCGAGGAGACAGCCCAAAATTAATGACTCGGGTATTCACCGCTTGACAACGATGGAATCGGGAGTAGGGATGATTGCCCACGGAAATTAATTAATTACAGCCAAGTGGAGCATTGAAATGGAGTGAAATATACACCCAGGTGAATATATTCACGGAGAGGTAATTTAGGAGTGGTTTTTCACCTAAATTAAAGCCTATATCTCTAAATGAACGCATTACAACCTAGCCTACGCTCGAGAGCAGTGATTTTGTGACCAGCCAAAGGGGAACCACCACGATGGCGTCCTGACGCGCTGAACTAAGGCAATTAATTTGAATTAATTGGCCGAAGCGATCGCCGGCACGCGAACGGTTATGAAACCTCCACACTTAAATGAACAAGATGTATATGTCATTTCGGCTGAAAATGTATTATTTCAAGGAAGGAGTCGCACCCACATGTCCGATGGACTAGTTTTTACGAGAAACCTTTATAAGGGAGAGCAGTGCAGACCAAGCCAGTTGTTCTCCAGTTGTTCTCCAGTCTTCGCCAGTTCATCTCAAGTTATTCTACAGTATACACGTAACTATGACGCTGCCAGTAGCGCGCCAAATGTTAAAGTATCAACGCTCGGCCGTTGAAGAACAATAGAAGCAAGTCATACAGCTTCATAAGTATAATCATGAAGTGCGTCGAAGTCAATTTAATACAGATATTTATCTATTATCTGACGCAAATATAAATTCGCCACAGCGAAAGAGTAACTTATAATGTTTTTGAACATTACACATACCAGGAGGTACTGTCAGAGTTAAGTATGACATTATCATCAGGATCACTACAATGGTGGGAGCTTGGGAAGCATTGCCACTTCATCTTGACAGTGAGCTGAACGATATTGCAGGTGACGAGGATCGAACGTCCGTAAAACGCTGTTAGATTTTCACGGGGACCAGCGGTTGGCGTAATTGCATCGCATCTCTGAGATCAGGCGTAGGAGAAGTCCGATTTAAGAATCAACCTGTGAAGTAGTGAATAAGTGTACATAAATTGTGTAATAGTGATTTAAAAGTGTTCATGTGTATAGTGATTAATATGCATTGTGTAGAAGTGAAAGAGGCCACTGATAAGAGTATGTTTATCAGGTGGGAAATGTGTGAAATTAAGTGTTGTGTAAAATATAACATGATGGCTTAAATCAAGCGTCATGGTAGGCCTGAAGCTGAAATGCTGGCACTATCCAGCGAAAAAGAAAAAGTGAGTACAAATTTACAATGTTATTATAACTAAATAGTTCACCATGTAACGATTTATCACTTTGAGACTAAGATGTAACAGTCACTTACTGAACGAGTTTTCACCACTCGTCTTGAATAAAATATGGCTTGGAAGGTGATTTGTTTAGGGCCATTCAGGTCGAAAATAGTGATGGATGTAACGGTAACGTTAAATGAATAATAATAATAATCTGGGGTCGGCAACAGTAAAGTAATAGGCATTTTTGGCCTAAATAACGTTCAAAGTGTGTCATGTCTAATATAAAGATACTGTATTTTGGTAAACAGTAAGGAAGTAACGTGGAATATAGCGAGATACGAGTGCTTTTTCAGTGTCAGTGAAGTGTGGAATGAATATTTGATATGGTCAATCCTTAGGATTATGTTTGAGGACCATTAATGTAAAGTAAGCCAGTAAATTTATACCTTGTTGTTAGGAGCTATTTGAAGCTTTGGCTTAAGTAATATGACAGAGAGAACGCGGGTGCCTTAATAATTGAGTCATCTATGTGAAGTATTGTTTGAAGCCGCATATTGCGTGCAGAAATAACGTAGAATCCAGTGATTTACGTAAATAAATAATTGCGGGGACCAACTAGTATAGCTTGCGCGTTAGGTGAGAAGTTGGCTAAATCTACGAGTTAGTATCGCCGTTTGGGCATACTCTATTATTCGCAGCGAATAGGACAGAGCCTGTCTGTATCCAACGCTTGCATGAATTATGGCCACGAATGACGTCCGTCTAGACTCAGTGAGCATGTGTATAAATGATCTACCCTGAGAGGTAAGGATCATATTCGTCGTTTAGGAAACGCAGATTTCCTTATATGTTATTGAGACAGCTGCTGGTGAAAATCGTGGATTTTCACTGTGATGCGCGTCTAAAGCCACAGTAGTCACCATAAGAACGGCAAGGCTATCACAGAATTCCATCCCCAGCCATGAATGTTAATTAAGGAGCCGAGTTGAGCCCAATACACTATAAAGATAGGTGTTAAATAATTAAATGACTCAATTACTTAGGAACCACACCTAGCGTAACTCCAGTACTGCAATTGTAAACAAACCTGACCTTGACAGCAGATGAGAGGAGGTGGGGTAGTAGACCACTTCTGCGGCGGCCATCTTGACTAGCCAGCTGGAACGAATTTTATTGCCTGCTAAGGGGAGAGGAGGTCGGTCGACCAGTCCCTTGTAAATTAGAGTCAAAGTAGGACACTGAAGAATCTCGATATTTCAATATGCAATTATGATATGAGTGTTATGATGATGCCAATTGAATTGAATGGTGTGTTGCAACACACATAAATTATTGGATCAAAGAAATCGGATAATATTTGGCTCAGTTATTCTCTGAGGAGGAAAACTGAACCAAAATAATGTAGGCATCTTCTTTTGGAGTGCATTTTGCCAGTTCACGCTAATTTATGCAGACGGGTATGTGATTTCTAAGAACATGACACGTTTGTAACGATATAAGCCCGACAAGACCCAGAAAATCGTTGTATGGTGAAACTATAAAATATTCTATCCATGTTTATTTTGGAAGGGATAAGTACCAATTTTTTTAAAGCGTTCATATTGATGGAAAGAAGGAAGATGATTCACACGACACAACAAATATTTGTTAATGAATGCAGAAAATAATGAATTTATGCTAATCAAAGTAAATGCCATAAGAAACGGAGTAATGTTTTATTAATGTCATTCAGATGTGATATATGACTTTTGTGTTATGATACTCCAGTTAAGTAATTGTGTCACATGATGAACACTATGGAAACCCATGGAAGTCTGAAAGTATCATTGATAGGATGCTAAAATTAGATTTGAGTGCAGTGTAGCACTATTTTAAGAAGAAAACTCACAAAATAACCCTATTTTTATTTGTGGGAATTAAATATAATTTGTCCTTTATTTGTATTTGTTGTATAGCCATGATTTTAGACCAGTAAATATTTTATTTTAGGAATATGTTGTGTATTTCATGTAGAGTAGTTACCTGGTAGACTCAAATCCTGAGCATGTGGTCGTATGGTGGGCAGGAACGTCCCATACCTCGAAAGACCGTGAGTTAGCTGGGATACGAACACATGGTCCACATGATGACAGTTGGGTACAATACTGTATATAAAATAAGTAATCTTTCTGTCTGTACATTTGGAATTTTTGGCTAAATCTTAGTATTTATCCAGGATGGGGTGTATTATGTAAAAATATACCCTCTGTTTAAATTGTATATGTTTTTATGAATTGGCGTCAAAACTGCTGGAGAAAATTTCGTAAGCCTATGTTAATTTTAATGTAAAAAAAACAAAACATTTTTACGCGTAAATCAAAGTGCGACAAAATGCGAATTGTGATCCAAAATGCGAAAATAACAAATAAGTGCGATTTTTTTTGCGAAATTACTTTAAATCTGCTAATTTATTTGCGAATTTGTTTATTAAACAAAATAAAATGTTTAGTAGGTGGCCTAATCCTATGGGCCATAGGGAAGAGTTGAAATTTTGGAAACTGAATTCTGAAATATCTCCAATATATTTGTCTTATTGTAAGTTAAAGGTTAACATATCAAATGTTTTAGGCAACAATATGTTTGATCTGTAAGGTCTTTTATTATTTTATGAGAAAATGGGAGATATTTATGATATTAAAGTTTTGTCATTTCTTTTCTCGTTCTTCTTTTAAAGTAATTATAATAATACTATCATATAGTCTCTAGTGCCGTGTGCAAGCTTTGTTATTTGACGCCCAGAGGGCAGCTTGCATGCCGAATTTTGACGTTCCGTGGAGCGCTATGAAAGTCAAGGACGTTAGATATCTAAACTCCTTGACACTATAGCGCTTTCTAGTAGAGAGAGGAGAAACTTTGTGTTGGCGGAAAATCCCGAGATTAATTTTGCCATTATGAACACGGTCTACTGAATTCAAATGGCTTCTTTTAGGGGAGATATAGGCATAAAACATACAAATTCATCAACAAAAATATTGCTTGATTTGAAAGTCAAACATTTGAGAGCATAATCCCAATTTTTCTTTCTTTTCAAAATTTGATGTACAAATTATTATCTGTTGGGCTGCAGATGAGTAAGAAACCTTCATGTTAACAAACTTTTACACATTTGTACTCCTAACTCCTAACTTGTGTGAAGATTATGATGGGATGGACTTTAATATGATGCTTACAAAAATAATTGTGCTTGAAAATGTCCATTTATTTTTCGTGAAATAAATTTCTTTTAAGTTCAAAATTTCACAGAGAATCAGTGAAATCCTTATAAAAAACTTTCCTGCATGTAAATGTTTCGATACTAACCCAGATTAATTATATACACGGAATTTGACACTCCATACCCTAAGTAGGAGAAAAGTGTGCCGACAAACAACAGTGTACATAAACACCGTATATGACGATAACTCCCTGATAAATTACAAAGGAATTCTCACAAACTAGAAAAGAATGCCTCAAGGAATTTTAATATGTGTACTAAATTTCAGTGAGATATGATAAAAAAGTAGGAGTTACACGTACGTGAATTTCGTACTGTAAAACTGTCTACGACTCCCCTTAACATGCCAACAACGTATGACAGGCGTGCCGTGATTTTTGTCGCCTTTAAATCACCTACCATGGCCAGGAGCTAACCTGGAAACTTGGGTTGGTAGTCCGTCGCGATAACCACTCACCCACCGAAGCAAGCTTCATTTAAAGTGACTTGTATAGCTTCTCTTTGCCGTCCTTGTGTTCTTAGATGCCATTGAAGACACTGACCAAAAAGTTAAGTTTTCTTCTAAATATGCGTGCTTTACTTCTACTCTTAATTATAGCTTTGCTCTGCTGTAAATTTCACTATGTTCGGTCTTATTGTAAGTAATAACAATATTATTATTAATAATAATAACCAGATATGATTATTGTGGACACAATCCAAAAACACACATATGATCGACATTGCTTTGCCAAATACACACAATATTTAACTGGTGTACAGTCAAAACAATCAGCAACTACAGTGATTTGGCAGAGGAAATAAAGAAGATATAACACCCAGAAAGGACAACTGTAGTGCCACTTGTCCTCTCAGCAGCAGCTGTTGTACCGATATATCTGAAGAGAAACCTGCAAGCATTGAATCCTCCCATTGGTACTGTACCCATGGTACTTGTGCTGACTGGCGTCGAACCTGATGATCCAGAGAGGAAAAATCACGCATAGGATTTTTCGGGGTATCGGACCAAACGTCTTTGAGGAAAAAAAAACTTCGTGGTAACCAAGAACCACATGATATAAGACTATTCATGAAATATCAGCTTAATTCCAGATATCGTACAGGAATTATAAGCAATATTGTAAAATAAAAGGTCTCCATACCACTGTAAGATACAGTATTTGAACTATAAAGTACAGATTCGAGGCAAGACTGACATTTGACAAATTAGCAAAGTCAATGGAGGCGTGTCAGCTGGCATCTAGGGACTCTTTACGTCTGCGAGGGGGAACCAAGACAGAGACTAGTTGCTGTGGGATCCACCGAGACATAAGGTAGAAAGAATGGAAAGGGAAAGACGCCCCACGAAATTAATTGATTACATCAAAACCAGGCATCCCAGAGAGTTGAAATCAACACCAAGATGAATAAAATAGGGAGAGAATAATTATGAGCCCAAGAAGTGTGCTTATTGGAGCAGATTAAGCATTTCATGGACGGAGAACGTATAAATGCGGATGTTTGACCATTGGCGTAAGACACAGAAGGGGAATCCCGGAGGTAGCGTGCCCACGCCATCACCAAGATCAATTAATATTAATTAATTGAACGATCAAATCACAGGCACGAGACTGGAAATGGAACCTCCGTGAGAAATTGGACCAGATGAAGGCAGTTACAGCCCAGCGAACTGCAGTTTTAAAGGAAAGGTCGGCCGTGAATTTGAGAGAACTATGTTTCGAGAAGAAGGCCTTAAATAGAGCATGGAGCCATGAAGAAGTCAGTCAACAAGGAGCACTCTGACTGGGAAGGTGCTGTCCGTCCGCTCAGAAATATAAACAAAGACCGCGCAACTACAAGTGTAAAGTAATATGAAAAGTCAACATGAAGAGCATAGACCGCGAAATCTTAAGTAATGTACAAGTGCGTACAGGAACATTTTGATGTGTAAGGTCTATAGAAGTATTTCAGTCAGGAATATGTTCGTCAGTACTGGACTGATTGGACGAGATTACGGGTGCGTAGACGCCGTAATAATAAAATAAAAACCAAGAAAGCTGATAGTTATCGAGCCGCGCAGTAAATAGTAAAGTGGTAGTGAACAGTAAATTACACCGTCACATTGGTAATTTGGGAAAGCACGCAAGTCATGATCTAGTAATCAACAGTGGTCACACTATATCCATTATGATAGATCATAGGATGGGAACCAGGTCACAGTTCTTGTGATATTAGGCCACTACAGACAAAGACACTGAGTAGAAGTGGGAGGAACATTCACACTAGCAGCAGTTTGAACGAGGATTAGCCAGGATCGCGGTTGATAGAGACTTCCATTGGAGTTTTGATGTCGGAAATCGCGTCACCTACAGCTCTCTTATTACGAAATTGTGAAGTGTATGAAACAAATCGTGTGAAAAAGTGTCTGTAATATAAATTTTAATGTATGTCAGTGTTAAAAATAATGTATTGTGTGGTGAAATGTAGCAGGAAGATGTGTAAATACGGTAAATTGAAAATGTGTTTTACCGAAGTGAAAAGTGTATTGTGTCCAAAAAGGAATATAACATATCCATCATGATGCATCAGTAAGCACCACGATGGTGGGTAAAAAGTGGCATCATAGGAGTCGACCGCCAGAACAATGTGAGTACAAATTTCAGTGATATAATGTAGAAAGCTAGCGATACGATACGTCTAAGTCGAAAGTCATGTCAAAATAGGTATTTTGAAGTAATATTTATACAAGATTGCATTCCTCGTTATTTGATGTAGAAGCATTTTCAATTTGAGAATGATTTGGCTTACAGCTGTTTCGCGTGAGACCAAAATAAGTCTAATATTTAAGTTGAACAGTAACTTTATAAGCAAGAAAGTCGAAGTAATGAAATATTCAGCATGTTTGCATGAAGTAATAAAAGTTGCATCAGAATCCAGGTAATTATGAAGTAAAGATTATATGTGAGAATGATATCATAATGTGTCAGCAATTAAAGTTATAAATGATTAAATGTAATAAATGTAACTGTGGTAATGGAAAGCCAGTCGTAATGCCAGTAAAACAAAGACCAGTAATGGATGAGTAATGATAGAGAAAATCGGTAAACACGCCAGATAGAAGGGAAACTAGAAATGTCATATGATCTGCGGTATACCAACAGAGCTAGTATTTGTGCTGCTGATATGCGAGCAGATTAAGAGTAAAATCAAGATGATTAAGTTAATTAATGCAAGGAACGTTTCTAGGACACTGTCAGGACCACGCGAGCTAAATTCTACGAAGGTTTGTATTCATGTACAGCCATAGGGCATACCATTGTATTGACGAGAGCGGATGGAGACAGGCAGGTGTCTGGGCTACCATACCAGCTTCGTGAGGGCAATTGAGGATTAACGTTTGCCAACTCAATTAGCTACTCCATTGTAATGATCCGCACTGTGATGCGAGAATCTATTTGTACGGAAGGGTCGTGGACGCCTCTCCGAGACTTCGTGCGTGAAAGTGGCAAGCCATAAGATCACTAAACCACGCCATAAAAAGCCGTATGCAGTTCTCCAGGACTTTCGTGCCTAGCAAAACCCATTCCTTTCTATATTATGTTATTGAGCCACATTGGAGCCAATTAATGTTACCCTATTGATAGGATGTTAAATATTTGGATATCCAGTTCATATGATATATAGTTTCGCCTTAAACTAAACACAGAATCAGAGTGAAATTGTAAAATCTGGCCGGTGTGTGTGAATAAGTAATGACACAGCTGGGGAAGAGGCTGAAGGAGACAGCAGGAGGTTCCTAGCGACCCAAACCATTAAGCTATTGTATTCACTGAGGGTGGTAGTTTTATGACTGACCCTATTGTATGGTGTACTGGAGCCTACGATACCAAGAGCTGGCATCTTAATTAATAATAAATTGTTTATTTTGACTGCAGAAATCAATTCCTAGCATTAGAAGGATGTCATATCCATCTTTTAATTACTGAAATCGAGTAATATTTAGCAAAGTTAGCTGTTCTGGACACCAACTGCGCTAAAAAGCGACTGACACATTATTTGAAGTTTAAAACCCAGTCTGAGATGCATATTTGTATACGGGTACTGCGAATGTGGATTTGATGCAAACATACTACAGTATAAATCGACTTATATTTGAACGGCTTAGAGACGTATAAGTAGGGGGGTAGTGGTGCTTCTAGGCCACTCCAGAACCCTCCTCGACCCACTACTAAGCCTCAGCCATGTTAAATATCTCTTGAACGCATGGTCCGATATTGACAAATGAGATGTCGTTCGACTCGAGCTGAGGTCCTCTTTCCTATGGCCAATGGTTATATTTTTCAAATAAATTTGAAATTTTTCGTTTTTGAAAATAGGTAATAGTTTGAAAACCAAACAAGATAGAACGTTGTGCCATGGCTCAAACGAATGGTCCTTATGACCTTTATTTTTTATAATAAAACTTTTATATTTTTTATGTTTTTTTAAACACTCGAATTTTGAAAATCCTATATTTTGGAAACTAGGAAGTTTACAAAAACGTTTGTTTGACGTAAATCAATGACCCCTACCCCCTCTACCACCAAAATAAATTTCAAGTCTCTAGAGCAAAAATTTGTGTTTTGTAAGTAGTGTGGTAAGGGGAAAGCTGCTTAAAAAGCAAGTTGTGAGCCCCTGCGACCTTGGAATGGAAGGAGTCATGCTAGGAAGGCGTGCTTGGAATCGTTTTTTCGTCTCGTTGCGCTCTTTACGGAAATGTAGGTGTTGAAAAGGTGAAAATTTGGAAACACGGTTTTCTGGGGGGAGGGGGGAAACCGTGATTTTAAACTTTTTGCTATACCTCGCGAACCAATCATGCTAGAGGCGTGTGCGACGGGTCCAAGGACTCGGGGTGACGTCCTATTTGCTATGGACCACTCGTTGTAATTTTAAAAAAATATTGGAAACTCGATTTTGGGGTAAAACACGTGTTTTTTGTGATTTTGCCGATATTTCATGGACCAATAAGGCTAGAGACGTGTACGAGGTGTCTTAGGACTCGGGCTAACGCCCCCTTTCAAATGTGGTAGATATTCTTTTTCAAAAAATAATTCACAAAGGGTCTAACGCCATACATGTTGAAAAAAAATTGTTTTTTTTCTTTACCTGTTTATAATGTTCATGAAGCGTGGTGGTTGAGAGAGACGATACGGCTGGGTGTGTGTGTTTCAACGAACCTGTCGCTGACCACGGTGGCTGTGGTCAATAGATCAATCGATATTTCGACGGGTCGGTGTATGACAGAGCGAGCGTGCGTTTTTCTGATATTTTACCTTTAACGTGTAAACGGTGATGAGAACTTGGTTCTATGTTGGTCGAAGCGAGTACAGAAAACAAACTTGCAGACGAGCAGGAGGTGAATGTCATTTGAGCTTATTGGAAGGCGTTGATCTGACATGACAACAAGTGCAATGGAAAAATGACAATGACGCTTGAAGGTGAAATAATCTGACCATCGTGGTGGCAGGGAAGAGCGAAATGCGTGCACACACGCGTGAGATGACATGTACGCTAAACAAGTTACATCCTGTCTTGCTTCGTAGGTCACAAAATGCAAGTTCAGGTGAAATTTGATCTGGCACAGGTGTTCGCCTGGGACGTTAGCTGTCCACGTGTCTGATAACAGAATGTTCGAGCGTGGGAAAACAAAAAGATTATACATGCAAGGTAACATATATAAAGACATGTCGTTATCATTTCAACACTCACTTAGGTGACTACCTTTGAACACACTGCGTTGCATGAAACCCCTGGTCTTGTTTAACAGTTTTGGTGTTGGTGGAAAATACTTAACCTTGTTGTGGGGTAGGTATTTATTTATATATATATTTATTTATACATTTATTGATTTATATATATATTTGCAAGTAATTATTTATTGATTAGGTAATTAATGATTTTATTTATTTATTTATTTATTTGCAGATAACCGGTATACCTTACATGTCTGAGAGAGAAGAAACCATTGCACTTTTGAGCTCACTAGAAGGAAACAGCAACAAGCCACTGCAAGTAAAGGTGAGATGATTTTTTTAAACTAACTTGTTTCATTTTTTTGTTTTATGTTTTATTTTATGAAATGCATGTATTAACCTGAATTTAGGTATTTATAGCGGTTTATTTTATTTATTTTTAGAAACATGGAAAGAAAAGTCTTACCGCCGTAGCAGTTGCTGAAAAAAAACCGAAACGCAATAAAGCGAAATCACTGCCAAAGAGTGAACTGTTTAAAACTCAGGTAAGTCTAACTTAAAAAGACTATTCCATTTTACCACTACTGAAACTCGTAGACAAAAAAAATCATTACCTGTACATGACTGGGACAATGATTGCTTTCTTGATTAATGGCTATGTTGTTGTTGTTGACTGGGAAAAGTACAAGGCCATGTTGAATTTTCTAAAAATAAAAATAAAATAAAAAAAATTACGGGTGGTTTCCTATGGACTCAACGAATATCCACAGGTTTGAACATGATAATGTGAACAAAGTGACATGACATTCATTTTTGTTTATATATTGGTTAAAAGGGGGGGGGGTATAAATGACTGTATATTTATAAAAAGAAAATAAGTACATGGGTTACTGTTAGTGCCAACATACATTTTATTTTTAATGATGTTTTGATATATTGATACCAATTAACGTTAACGTTTTATTTACAAGTATTGATTGATTGATTGAGTGATTGAGTGAGTGATTGGTTATTTTGTTTGCTTTTAGGTGTCGTCATGCGCCATTAACGTAATGAACAGAGAGTGAACAAGCATACATTGTGCTTTAAAGTACTCTGTGCAACGTTAATAACTTACAATAAGAAAAGGTTTTATTATAACACATGGCGTTAGTACCAAATACAACAAGTGAGCAAGTTGGTTTACCACGTGGATTAAATTTAAAATCAGAACATGACCGTTGGTTAACATTTGAATCCTGGCCTGTAGGCTGTTTGTCGTCACATGAACATGCAAAAGCCGTTTTTTGTACTTGAAACGAGAAGATGTGGTGCGCTGTGTGTTTTGTCGTATTGAACTTTCACACTGGGAAGAAGGGGATGATCCCTTTAGAGACCATTTGCGATGGTCTCCTTGTTGTCCTTACATGCTTGGAAAACAAGTGGGTAACCTACCTGTGCATTCTTTTTACCAAACCACAAGACCATTGGCCGCTACTTACGTTGCTGAATCACAAATAAATAATAATAATAATGATGTATTACCAGTTAATAACGGTAGTGTCGATATATGTGGTCCATGTGCCATAGACAGTGCTGAATTGGCGTGTATTTTAAAAAATTGGGAGTTTGCAAGACTAAAGCACTAGCACACCCAGAGTACAGCTCTGTTGAAAAACGTTTAGAATCTTATAAAAAACTTTGGCCATTAATATTAAAACACCTTACCAAACAGCTAAGTGAAGCTGGATTTTTATACTGGTAAAGGGGATAAAACAATATGTTTTTATTGTGGATTTGCTTTAAAGGATTGGCAAATGACTGATGATCCTTTTGTGCAACACGCTCGTTGGTTACCTAACTGCAAATACGTGGTGTTGCTTAAAGGTCAGGAATTTGTGAACACTATTCGTAAAGAAAACATGATTGCAGCACAAGACTTAAAAGTGCCTTAAGAGTTAGAACACGCGGAGCAAATACACGAGGCTGAAAGAAAAGACTTGTCTCACGAACAGATACAAAAGTGTGACCAACAATTATGTAAAATTTGTTATCAAGATGAACTAGGTGATGTATTTTTGCCTTGTGGACACATGATAGCCTGCGTCAAGTATGCATTAGAACTCAACACTTGTGCTATATGCAGAAAAGCAGTATCTGCTACGGTTAGGGCATTTCTTGCATAAATAGTAAAATTTATCAGCCATGCATAGTGCAAAATCCCAAATTGCACAATATTATTAAAGCTGTTTTAGAGTGTAATATATATGCTTTTCATTTGTTTATAGACTACTACAATGAATGTTTTGAATGCTGTGGGTCAAGCATGTGGCTTAGAGACAAAGAAGCTCAGCGAATTGCCAACGCATATTCCATTCCGCATTATCAAGATTCGGAAATTGAAAACAGCATATGGTGATCGTGTACTTTGTGTATGTGAAAACTTGGAGACATTTCTACCAATACGGTTTAATGATATGTCGGAGAGTGTTTTTGATGAAGTCAATAATGCTGTGCAACCTGTACATTTAATTTATGAAGGTTTTAAAAACAATAGGTGCAGGGTTCGTTTTAATTAAATAAAAAACAAATGTCAAATAATATTAATGGACGATATAAGTGATGACAATGGACTGAAAGAAAAATATGTGTATAGAATAATAATGTTTTCGTTCTTAGTATTGTCTTAAAACATATTATCATGAAACCAAAAACATGTTTATAAAGTTTGTAAATAAATGCAAAATGATGTTACAATGCTGTTTTATTTTATACAAAGTTAGTATATTTAACATTTCAGAGTATACATGATTATGACAATAGATGCACACCGAATACAAGCCTTTCTCTCTTTACAATAGTCTGTTATAGTTTTAAACACAAGGCTTTTTGTAGATCATTTTATAGCAATGTCCATTCACTGTTGTTTTCGAAAACTGGGGAAGCCGCAATGGTTTAATAGGCATAAAAAACCTTATTGTTATTACTATTTAGTCATTTTTATCCTCTTGCATATCAAGAGCAGATGACCTAGTTGTTCCACTCTTTAAAACGACAACAACAACACTACCTCTTGCACAGCTTGTGATGTTGATGGCTCTGGCAACGTGGTAGATGGATTAAAAATAACTTTTAGAACAGGGGTTAAACGTTGCTCATTAAACAATGCAGTATTTTGAATAGCAATATGGTTTTCTTGATTTTTTGTCGACGGCAACTGTGTTTCATGCAGTACACTACATTGATGATCACTGACACTTAAAACCTCACTATTTTTACTTTTTACGTCACCACGACAATGTTTGGAACGTTGCTTTGAACAACGCCAAATAACAGTTCAAATTTTATTGGTTCGTTTCACAATATATGAATATCCTTTATAGTATGCGTAAGGCTTACCATACCTAGTCACTATTACTTCCATGTCAACTGTCAAGCATAGACTAAGCTTTAGTAAAGTCAACTTGGTAATACGAATAATAGTTTAATGTGAGAGCAAATATGGATCCAAAGAGTTCAGGTAAAAGTGAAAGCAAATAAGCAAATATAAGAACCAAGAGTGGGGTTAAAAGTGGTCGCAAAGTGGTAGACCCATTACACAATAATTTCAGCACGACGAAGCTCTTGTTCAATTTCTTTGATTTCCCAATCGTGACCGGTATGTCCAGCTTGTTGTAAAGCATGCAATTGTCGAAGCCGTTGAATTAGCTTACTGGGTTTGTTCCAGTATACAAATTTAACAAATGGATTTTTAGGTGTAAACAAAGCATTACCATTATCATCATCATCATCATCATCATCATCATCATCATTATCATTATCATGATCATCATGACCATCATCACTATTACTATATAGTCCTTTTTGATCCTCTTGCAATACCACTTTATTTATAGTCTGAGTTGATTTTGATAGTGTTGAAGGTTTCTTGGACGTTGACAACTGTCTTAACATGACTTTTTGAGGACATGAGAAGTCCTTTTGAACAAACCCTGCACTATCATTAGCCGCAATATCGTTTTCTTGAACTTGCTTTTTAGCATTTTGATAATTGTTTGTAAACAGCAAGCGTGGTTCGTTTTGAGCAATACATTGATGAACATTCTCACTTAAAACATTTCCATTTTTACTTTTTAGATTGCCCCGATATTTTTTTGACCTTTCTTTTGAGCATCGCCAGAATATTATTCCATTCACATTCTGGCGATTATAGTTATAGGAGTAGCTTTGACAGAGTGCACGTAGCCTACCTTTGTTGGTAGTAATAAGTTCCATAGTAGTAACTGACCTGTCAGTACGATGTTCACACTACAAAGGTTACAACTGTTTTGCTGATGGAGTGACCTACCATAAGCTTATATATTGGCTTATGTGTTGGCTTTTTGTGTTGGCTTTTGTGTTGGCTTTTTGGGTTGGCTTTTCGTGTTGTCTTTTTGTGTTGGCTTTTTGTGTTAGCTTTTCGTGTTGGCTTTTTGTGTTAGCTTTTTGTGTTGGCTTTAATATTGGCTTTTGTATTGGCTTATTTGACAAGTTATTTGTGTCAATGTATTTAGTGGATTTTTTTTCTTTGTGTTGGAAATTAGTTGAAAGAGAGGGAATATTTAAAGATTTGACCTCAGTTCACTAACCTAACCTAACCTAACTTTACCTAACCTAACTTAACCTTTCAACTCTCAGATGTTAATTAAATTCTGTGCATAGTCCAGTTGGAACCCAAGACCTCAGGGGTAAAAAAAAACAATTATTTTTGATGGCTTATTTTGGTAACATATTTTGATGGCTAACCTAACTTTACCTAACCTAACCTAACCTAACCTCAGCTCACTTTGGATATTACTAGTAAGTGTTCACATCCTCCACTAGGTAGCATGCTAGTAGTACAGGTTGTGCTCATATTTACCGCTAGGTAGCGGAAACATACTGTTGGCTTTCTCAAATTGTTGTTGTTGGTTTCTGCCAACAGGTGCTTACTGCGTATGACAAGGCTGTACACTCGTGGGTTAGACAGCCTTTCTTGCTATGGGTCTCCTATATACCCTAAACATGGCTATATATGTTAGTTCTGAGAATTTAGTGGTTAATTGTATATTGAGATTAAATAGAGAACTTATACAAGCACGTCTTGCATGTGGTTAAATTTCACAAGTGTCACATGCAAGACGTGCTTGTATAAGTTCTCTATTTAAACTCAATATACAATTAACCACTAAATGATCAGAACTAACATGTATAGCCATGTTTAGGGTATATAGGAGACCCTTAGCAAGAAAGGCTGTCTAACCCACGAGTGTACAGCCTTGTCATACGCAGTAAGCACCTGTTGGCAGAAAACAACAACAACAATTTGAGAAAGCCAAAAGTATGTTTCCGCTACCTAGCGGTAAATATGAGCACTACCTGTACTACTAGCATACTACCTAGCGGAGGATATGAACACTTACTAGTAATATCCAAAGTGAGCTGAGGTTAGGTTAGGTTAGGTTAGGTAAAGTTAGGTTAGCCATCAAAATATGTTACCAAAATAAGCCATCAAAAATAATTGGTTTTTACCCCTGAGGTCTTGGGTTCCAACTGGACTATGCACAGAATTTAATTAACATCTGAGAGTTGAAAGGTTAAGTTAGGTTAGGTAAAGTTAGGTTAGGTTAGGTTAGTGAACTGAGGTCAAGTCTTTAAATATTCCCTCTCTTTCAACTAATTTCCAACACAAAGAAAAAAATCCACTAAATACATTGACACAAATAACTTGTCAAATAAGCCAATACAAAAGCCAATACTAAAGCCAACACAAAAAGCTAACACAAAAAGCCAACACGAAAAGCTAACACAAATAGCCAACACAAAAGCCAACACAAAAAAGCCAACACAAAAAGACAACACAAAAAGCCAACCCAAAAAGCCAACACAAAAGCCAACACAAAAAGCCAACACATAAGCCAATATATAAGCTTATGGTAGGTCACTCCATCAGCAAAACAGTTGTAACCTTTGTAGTGTGAACATCGTACTGACAGGTCAGTTACTACTATGGAACTTATTACTACCAACAAAGGTAGGCTACGTGCACTCTATCAAAGCTACTCCTATAACTATAATCGCCAGAATGTGAATGGAATAATATTCTGGCGATGCTCAAAAGAAAGGTCAACAAAATGTCGGGGCAATCTAAAAAGTAAAAATGGAAAGGTTTTAAGTGTGAGTGTTCATCAATGTAGTGCTCAAAACGAACCACGCTTGCTGTTTACAAACAATTATCAAAATGCTAAAACGCAAGTTCAAGAAAACTATATTGCGGCTAATGATAGTGCAGGGTTTGTTCAAAAGGACTTCTCATGTCCTCAAAAAGTCATGTTAAGACAGTTGTCAACGTCCAAGAAACCTTAAACATTATCAAAATCAACTCAGACTATAAATAAAGTGGTATTGCAAGAGGTTCAAAAAGGACTATATAGTAATAGTGATGATGGTCATGATGATCATGATAATGATAAAGATGATGATGATGATAATGGTAATGCTTTGTTTACACCTAAAAATCCATTTGTTAAATTTGTATACTGGAACAAACCCAGTAAGCTAATTCAACGGCTTCGACAATTGCATGCTTTACAACAAGCTGGACATACCGGTCACGATTGGGAAATCAAAGAAATTGAACAAGAGCTTCGTCGTGCTGAAATTATTGTGTAATGGGTCTACCACTTTGCGACCACTTTTAACCCCACTCTTGGTTCTTATATTTGCTTATTTGCTTTCACTTTTACCTGAACTCTTTGGATCCATATTTGCTCTCACATTAAACTATTATTCTTATTACCAAGTTGACTTTACTAAAGCTTAGTCTATGCTTGACAGTTGACATGGAAGTATTAGTGACTAGGTATGGTAAGCCTTTCGCATACTATAAAGGATATTCAAATATTGTGAAACGAACCAATAAAAATAGAACTGTTATTTGGCGTTGTTCAAAGCAACGTTCCAAACATTATCGTGGTGACCTAAAAAGTAAAAATAGTGAGGTTTTAAGTGTCAGTGATCATCAATGTAGTGTACTGCATGAAACACAGTTGCCGTCGACAAAAAATCAAGAAAACCATATTGCTATTCAAAATAGTGCATTGTTTAATGAGCAACGTTTAACCCCTGTTCTAAAAGTTATTTTTAATCCATCTACCACGTCGCCAGAGCCATCAACATCACAAGCTGTGCAAGAGGTAGTGTTGTTGTTGTTGTTGTTGTTGTTTTAAAGAGTGGAACAACTAGGTCATCTGCTCTTGATATGCAAGAGGATAAAAATGACTAAATAGTAATAAAAATAAGGTTTTTTATGCCTATAAAACCATTGCGGCTTCCCCAGTTTTCGAAAACAACAGTGAATGGACATTGCTATAAAATGATCTACAAAAAGCCTTGTGTTTAAAACTATAACAGACTATTGTAAAGAGAGAAAGGCTTGTATTCGGTGTGCATCTATTGTCATAATCATGTATACTCTGAAATGTTAAATATACTAACTTTGTATAAAATAAAACAGCATTGTAACATCATTTTGCATTTATTTACAAACTTTATATACATGTTTTTGGTTTCATGATAATATGTTTTAAGACAATACTAAAAACGAAAACATTATTATTCTATACACATATTTTCCTTTCAGTCCATTGTCATCACTTATATCTTCCATTATTATTATTATTATTTGACATTTGTTTTTTATTTAATTAAAACGAACCATGCACCTATTGTTTTTAAAACCTTCATAAATTAAATGTATAGGTTGCACAGCATTATTGACTTCATCAAAAACACTCTCCGACATATCATTAAACCGTATAGGTAGAAATGTCTCAAAGTTTTCACATACACAAAGTACACGATCACCATATGCTGTTTTCAATTTCCGAATCTTGATAATGCGGAATGGAATGTGCGTTGGCAATTCGCTGAGCTTCTTTGTCTCTAAGCCACATGCTTGACCCACAGCATTCAAAACATTCATTGTAGTAGTCTATAAACAAAAGAAAAGCATATCTATTACACTCTAAAACAGCTTTAATAATATTGTGCAATTTGGGATTTTGCACTATGCATGGCTGATAAATTTTACTATTTATGCAAGAAATGCCCTAACTGTAGCAGATACTGCTTTTCTGCATATAGCACAAGTGTTGAGTTCTAATGCACACTTGACGCAGGCTATCATGTGTCCACAAGGCAAAAATACAACACCTAGTTCATCTTGATAACAAATTTTACATAATTGTAGGTCACACTTTTGTATCTGTTCGTGAGACAAGTCTTTTCTTTCAGCCTCGTGTATTTACTCCGCGTGTTCTAACTCTTAAGGCACTTTTAAGTCTTGTGCTGCAATCATGTTTTCTTTACGAATAGTGTTCACAAATTCCTGACCTTTAAGCAACACCACGTATTTGCAGTTAGGTAACCAACGAGCGTGTTGCACAAAAGGGTCATCAGTCATTTGCCAATCCTTTAAAGCAAATCCACAATAAAAACATATTGTTTTATCCCCTTTACCAGTATAAAAAATCCAGCTTCACTTAGCTGTTTGGTAAGCTGTTTTAATATTACAGTAATGGCCAAACATTTTTATAAGATTCTAAACGTTTTTCAACGGAGCTGTACTCTGGGTGTGCTAGTGCTTTAGTCTTGCAAACTCCCAATTTTTCAAAAGTACACGCCAATTCAACACTGTCTATGGCACATGGACCACAAATATCGACACTACCTTTGTTGACTGGTAATACATCATTATTATTATTATTTATTTGTGATTCAGGAACGTAAGTAGCGGCCAATGGTCTTGTGGTTTGGTAAAATGAATACACAGGTAGGTTACCCACTTGTTTTCCAAGCATGTAAGGACAACAAGGAGACCATCGCAAATGGTCTCTAAAGGGATCATCCCCTTCTTCCCAGTGTGCAAGTTCAATACGACAAAACACACAGCGCACCACATCTTCTCGGTTCAAGTACAAAAACGGCTTTTGCAAGTTCATGTGACGACAAAAAGCCTACAGACCAGGATTCAAATGTCAACCAACGGTCATGTTCTGATTTTAAATTTAATCCACGTGGTAAACCAACTTGCTCACTTGTTGTATTTGGTACTAACGCCATGTGTTATAATAAAACCTTTTCTTATTGTAAGTTATTAACGTTGCACAGAGTACTTTAAAGCACAATGTATGCTTGTTCACTCTCTGTTCATTACGTTAATGGCGCATGACGACACCTAAAAGAATAACCAATCACTCACTCAATCACTCAATCAATCAATCAATACTTGTAAATAAAACGTTAACGTTAATTGGCATCAATATATCAAAACATCATTAAAAATAAACTGTATGTTGGCACTAACAGTAACCCATGTACTTATTTTCTTTTTATAAATATACAGTCATTTATACCCCCCCCCCCTTTAACCAATATATAAACAAAAATGAATGTCATGTCACTTTGTTCACATTATCATGTTCAAACCTGTGGATATTCGTTGAGTCCATAGGAAACCACCCATAAATTAAATTTATTATTTTTATTTTTAGAAAATCCAACATGGCCTTGTACTTTTCCCAGTCAACAACAACAACATAGCCATTAATCAAGAAAGCAATCATTGTCCCAGTCATGTACAGGTAATGATTTTTTTTGTCTACGAGTTTCAGTAGTGGTAAAATGGAATTGCATTTTTAAGTTAGACTTACCTGAGTTTTAAACAGTTCACTCTTTAGCAGTGATTTCGCTTTAGTGCGTTTCGTTTTTTTTTTCAGCAACTGCTACGGCGGTAAGACTTTTCTTTCCAAGTTTCTAAAAATAAATAAAATAAACCGCTATAAATACCTAAATTCAGGTTAATACATGCATTTCATAAAATAAAACATACAACAAAAAATTAATCAAGTTAGTTTAAAAAAATCATCTCACCATTACTTGCAGTGGCTTGTTGCTGTTTCCTTCTAGTGAGCTCAAAAGTGCAATGGTTTCTTCTCTCTCAGACATGTAAGGTATACCGGTTATCTGCAAATAAATAAATAAATAAATAAAATCATTAATTACCTAATCAATAAATAATTACTTGTAAATATATATATATATAAATCAATAAATGTATAAATGAATAAATATATAAATAAATACTTACCCCACAACAAGGTTAATTATTTTCCACCAACACCAAAACTGTTAAACAAGACCAGGGGTTTCATGCAACGCAGTGTGTTCAAAGGTAGTCACCTAAGTGAGTGTAGAAATGATAACGACATGTCTTTATATATGTTACCTTGCATGTATAATCTTTTTTTTCCCACGCTCGAACATTCTGTTATCAGACACGTGGACAGCTAACGTCCCAGGCGAACACCTGTGCCAGATCAAATTTCACCTGAACTTGCATTTTGTCACGTACGAAGCAAGACAGGATGTAACTTGTTTAGCGTACATGTCATCTCACACGTGTGTGCACGCATTTCGCTCTTCCCTGCCACCACGATGGTCAGATTATTTCACCTTCAAGCGTCATTGTCATTTTTCCATTGCACTTGTTGTCAAGTCAGATCAACGCCTTCCAATAAGCTCAAATGACATTCACCTCCTGCTCGTCTGCAAGTTTGGTTTCTGTACTCGCTTCGACCAACATAGAACCAAGTTCTCATCACCGTTTACACGTTAAAGGTAAAATATCAGAAAAACGCACGCTCGCTCTGTCATACACCGACCCGTCGAAATATCGATTGATCTATTGAACACAGCCACCATGGTCAGCGACAGGATCGTTGAAACACACACACCCAGCCGTATCGTCTCTCTCAACCACCACGCTTCATGAACATTATAAACAGGTAAAGAAAAAAAAACAGTTTTTTTTCAACATGTATGGCGTTTGGCCCTTTATGAATTATTTTTTGGAAAAAAATATCTACCACATTTGAAAGGGGGCGTTAGCCCGAGTCCTAGGACACCTCGTACACGTCTCTAGCGTTATTGGTCCGTGAGATATCGGCAAAATCACAAAAAACACGTGTTTTCCCCAAAATCGAGTTTCCCAATTTTTTTTAAAGTTACAACGAGTGTTTCATAGCAAAGAGGACGTTACCCCGAGTCCTTGGACCCGTCGTACACGCCTCTAGCATGATTGGTTCGCGAGATATAGCAAAAAGTTTAAAATCATGGTTTTCCCCCCCCAAAAACCGTGTTTCCAGATTTTCACCTTTTCGACACCTACATTTCCGTAAAGAGCGCAACGAGACGAAAAAAACGAATCCAAGCACGCCTTCCTAGCATGACTCCTTCCATTCCAAGGTCGCAGGGGCTCACAACTTGCTTTTTTAAGCAGCTTTCCCCTTACCACACTACTTACAAAACATAAATTTTTGCTCTAGAGACTTCAAATTTATATTGGGGGTAGAGGGGGTAGGGGTCATTGATTTACGTCAAACAAACGTTTTTGTAAACTTCCTAGTTTCCAAAATATAGGATTTTCAAAATTCGAGTGTTTTTAAAAAAACATAAAAAATTAAAAAGTTTTATTACAAAAAATAAAGGCCATAAAGACCATTCGTTTGAGCCATGGCACAACGTTCTATCCTGTTTTGTTTTCAAACTATTACCTATTTTCGAAAACGAAAAATTTCAAATTTTTTTGAAAAATATAACCAGTGGTCCATAGGAAAGAGGACGTCAGCTCGAGTCCAACGACACCTCATTTGTCAAAATCGGACCAAGCGTTCAAGATATATTTAACATGGCTGAGGCTTAGTAGAGGGTCGAGGAGGGTTTTGGAGTGGCCTAGAAGCACCACTACTCCCCTACTCGTATAGTATCGTTACAGCGGACTAGCATTGGTTAGGTAGAGTAGGAATGTACTATTGTTAGCGTTTTGTGGAGAGGGCGGAGGAAGGATACAATACACAGAAATTAAAGTACATTGTTGTACCAGTTACCTATCGCAACAATGGCTAATGCATTGTTGAAACATGAAATAATGTAAATATTCCATAAGAACTATGGATAGTCAAGCAAATCATTACTGTAACGTAAATAATATAGAAGTGCTATTTGTGTAAAATATTGATGTCATGTTTATTTGATTTACTTGATTATTATTTTTATTCTTTAAGAGTGTGCATAAAATATGAACTTTTTTCAGATGACAGAAAATGCATTCCCATAAAGGAACAGATTTAGTTCAGTGTCGAGTAGGTGTATTGAGACACCAGTGATAGACTCATAGACTCACAAGATGAGATGTGGCAGTATGCCTGGTGAGGTCGGATTACGATCTCAGCTGCGGACCACAGATGATCTAGAAAAGCATTCATTGTCCCTTTACCATTCTCATCTGTGAGATCCAAAGTGTATTTTGTTGTTTGTTGGGTAATTTAAATGTAATTGCATGTTGTAATTGTTGTATAATAAGCCATGATTTAAAATTAAATATTATTTGTAGGAAGTTGTTTACCCTTTCTTGTAGAGTAGTACCTGGTAGTATTCGGATCATGAATATGTGTTTGCACTGTGGGGAGACGCACCACACCCTGAAAGGACAGAGCCAGTCGGGATGTGAACACATGTTCTCCACATGACGTCATATGGGTACAGTACAGTCTAAAGTCTAAAGTTTAATGGTCTACCCTTGTTGCTGAATATTTCGAAAGTTCTTAAAACTTCCCTCCACATACGTAGAAGATCAGCGACTTACACAAAAATGCCGTTCCCATCTTGTGTAGCAATAAGGGTGTATACAAGATACTACTACTACTACTACTACTACTACTACTACTACTACTACTACTACTACTACTTCTAATAATACAGTAATAATAATAATAATGTTAAATAATTTCTCAATGTGCCACCCAAAAATAAGTTATCACACCGTCTTACAAACAAGCCAACGATATGTTGATTTGTCCCAATTATATGGTGAAATGAATTTCATAATACAATGGTATATGGATAAAAAAAGAAAACCATAGACTTGTACGCAGTAATCAGTAAGTTCACTGATACCGTGCGTAAGAGACAATTGAAATTTTATGGTCACATCTGCAGAATTGACAACACCAGATATGCAAAAAGAAAACCGCTTGATATAATTAATTCAAAGAAGTTGGTTAGAAGAAATCAAACTGGACTTAAAAGACATAAAAATTACAGAAGATATCATCATGAATCGCAAGACTTTTGGAACTCTAGTTACAAATAACTCTTTCACCGAAAATGCTAAAAGGACCACTGGAAAAAAACTGGACAGAAGAACGTAAGAAGGGGCATAGTGAGTTCATGAGGAGATTTTCGGAGACGAAGAAGTGGAAAACACCATCAACCCACGTCAACAAGTTCAAACGCGCACCCTAAGTGGGCAAAACGAAGAAAGAATAATAATAAACTATTAATAGAAAAATACATTCAAGAAATTGGCTTTACGGAAGAAATTTTACAAGATTGACTCCTGTTCAGAACATTCATCAATTACCATTATTTCTCTGAGAAAATGACCACCAGAACCAAGAAACCATGGACGGAAGAACGGGGGAAGAATTTTAGTGCCCCGATGAAGAGATTTTGGTAGACGAAAGAACAACATTATCAAAATAAGTTCTATTGTGCTCCACATATGGGCACAACGATGTAAGGAATAATAAAGAAGTCTGTTATTCTTAACACTTGCTCAACAGTTGGAAAGTTTTTAAACCTCCCCACCACATTTACTGTAAATGAAACGGAAGATCATCAACTTCCCGTTTTTGATCCTTTCGCACCTTCTGGAAAAATAGGCGTGAGAGAATAATAAGACTAATATTTTAGGGAAATGTCACAGAACGATATTCCCAGTTATATTTAACCGTTGCCTAATCTTGAACATATCCAATATCAAATATATAGCAGGGCGTATATTCCGTAGTATATTTAATGATGAGGGGCAGATGACCTCGTAGTTCCGCCCCTAAAAACAACAACAATAACTAACTAACATTTAATGATGGAAAGTATGACAAATCCTGAATTTCTTAAGTAGTTCCGTGGCCAATGGACACAAACTATCATTGTTTGATTTGAGGTGCTTGGTCATCGTGATCATTCAGCCCCGTATACTTGGGTGTGTATGTAGGCTACATTTTATCCGATAACCTGTATTATTGGAATGGCTGTATTGGTGTGTGTATTCAAATGACATTTGTAAGGAGGCAGCCGTGGTGATAAGTTAGAAACGATCCTGGCATTTGCCTAGAGTAGTAGTGGACAACTAAGAAAAAACTCTTCCAGGATGGCTAATCTGCGAATCGAACTCAGCTCTTCTCATTTTTCTTCATGAAACTAAGTGTACCCCGTTCGAATCCCTAGAGAAGAAGTACATTTTTGGCACAGTCGGGAATCCAACCCCGGATTTCAGGAGTGAATGCTAAAAATGCCACGAGGCGAACATAGATTACTCTATTGTAAATTTCATTACCTTAGTGTGAATAATGATAATAGTTCAGCCATTACAATGCCACAGGGTATCATAAAGATTAAACACACACCCAAGTACACGGGTATATCACAATGTCGTAAAGCCACAAAATTATATGATGATGATGATCGTGTGGCCTCCGGAGAGACCGAGTACAGGTCTTTCTAGTTGACGCCCGTGGGCGACCTGCGCGTCGTAATGAGTATGAAGTGATGATGAAGACGTCACATACACCCAGTCCTCGAGCCACGTGAATTAACCCCAGGAGATTAAAATCCCTGATGGCTCGGCCGGGATTCGAACCAGGGGCACTTCGGGTTAAAGCCTAGCGCGCCAACCATTTAGCCACGGAGCCGGACACAAAATGTTATCAAAAATGCACATAGAGTTCAGAGTATTTCGCTGGTACACGCATTCCAAACTGCTCAATGATAAGTTGGCGGTGTTTCAAGAAGCCTGATGCCTCACCACGTTCAAGTGAAGCGTGACTGCCATGTGTTTATTAAGGACGTGTTGCAAAATTGCTTCAAGTCACAGTGAACTGTTCAAGCCTTGCTCTGTCTTAAAGTGAAAGCTAACACTAGGTCTATAATAATATGCAAATCCTTGCTCAAATATTAACTTATGAATGCTCATTTTTCTGCATTATATTATTTCACAGCTATATCATCAGAAAGATAAGTTATTTATTCTCACGTAAACACATGATCATATCAATCCCAACCTCAAAAATTTCTATGCATGAATATATAACATCCACATCACTGTTAATTTCAACTTCAAGCTGTTTTTCTTCAAGTCCGGCTGCGTGGCTCAGGGGTAACGTTCTCGCTTGCTGGACCCAAGGTTGCAGGTTCAAATCCTGGCGCAGTCATCTGGCATTTGAGGGTGCGCAAATGCGAGGGAGCCGTGTCAGTAGATTTACTGGCACGTTAAAGATCCCCTTCGGGGCAAAATTCCGGCACCCCGGCGTCTCTAAAAGCCACAGTTGTCAAAAGGGACGTAAAACCAATAACATTATTATTACATGTTTTTCTTCAAGAGCTATATCTCCCTCCTTTAATCTATACTTGTCCCAGATCTGGTCTTTGAGACTTTTAATGTCGAAGAAATAAGGACAAAATTACAGCTTCCATCATCATAAAATGCTGTAGCGCACCTAGCAGAGAGAAGGGAGAAGACATTCCGCTAGAATTTTACAGCACGGATGCCATGATCAACAGGAACTGGACAAACGCCAATCAGAAACGAAGACATGTGGTGATTAAGTTAGCTGTGCATGGGTGCCACCATAAAATAAGTAAAAACATGTCCTACAACGCCTCTAATGAACTGTGCGTGTGCTGTTATGTGACCAGTTCTGTCACATATATCACATTCACATCACACGATGTAAAAATAACCAGAAATCACTGTGTGATTATGGCAAGGATTAACATTTAAACTGAACAAAGCATCATAGAGTGTTGCTCTATTTCACAAATAACATTCTATTCACAATATAATGACTGGTCATGATTGCTTTTATGCACACTTTCCTGATTGATTACTGGATCATGATGTTTTTCACATCAATTCTTTTTTTTTTGTAACATGTTTGTTTTACTAGTGTAAATCTATGGTATGCACATCCGTGCACTTTCCTTTAAATAATTATGCATTTTCTTAGCTTTTTAAATAATTAATTTTTTAGAAATAGTATTGAAAACAACCTTTGTTATGAAAAATGTTTTAGTGTAAGACTAGCAATTCGACTTGTATCATCTATTTTCAGTTGAGGAAGTTCACAATGTGGCCGAAACCAGTACACTACAGTATAATTGAATGGGTGAAAATCATAATGGTATAAGTGACACTTTTTTAAACAAGATGTTCAGTAAAGAACATATAGCCTACTCTCTCCTAAATGCATGGGTATTGTTATAACTCTTTGTCCTTTTCAAGGAGTATAATTGAATGTTGGTTGTAGTAGCTTGTTGAAATACAACGTGCTATAGAGATATTAAACATGAATATAAGGTGCCCTTTGCTAGTGCTACCTGTGTAAAAAAATTCATTCAATTCGGTTTCACCGTGTTTGAATTGATCTGGGGAATGGATTTGCACACATACATGGCCGCTATTTGCAAACTATTGGGCTGATGACCTTGTAGTCAGTCATAAGATGCTTTCCACAAAAAGGCATCTTGTTGCAAAATCCGGTAGAGATCAAATTATTAGGATGGTCGAAATTTGATTTAAGCTTTCAACATTTGGGTGGCCGTCATTCCGTTTCCGTCAAGATGGCGGCGATATAAAACCTGACACTGAGGTGCCTTTTGCTAGTGCAACCTCTGTACCAAATTTCGTTCAATTCGGTTTCACCGTGTTTGAATTGATAGGGGGAATCGATTTGCACACATACTTGGCCACCATCTGCAAACTATTGGGCTGATGATCTAGCAGTTTGGTCAGAATATGCTTCCCACATAAAGATTTGTTGTTGCAAAATTTGGTAGAGACTAGATTATTAGGTTGGTCGTAATTACATTTTAGCCTTTAACATTTGGGTGGCCGCGATTACGTTTCCGTCAAGATGGCGGTGATATAAAACATGACACTGAGGTGGCATTTTCTAGTGCTACCTCTGTAACAAATTTCGTTCCATTCTGTTCACCGTGTTCGAATTAATAGGGGGAATCGATTTTCACACAAAGATGGCCGCCATCCGCAAAATATTAGGCTAATGACCTATTAGTTTGGTCAAAGGATGCTCCCTCCATAATGGTATGTTGATGCAAAATTTGGTAGAGATCGGATGATTAGTTTAATCGTAATTTGATTTAAGCTTTGAATATATGTGTGGCCGCCATTACGTTTCCGTCAAGATGGCTGCAATATAAATCATGACACTGAGGTGCCCTTTGCTAGTGCTACCTCTGTACCAAATTTCATTCCATTCGGTTTCACCGTGTTCGAATTAATAGGGGTAATCGATTTTGACACAAAGATGGCCGCCTTCCGCAAATTATTGGGCTAATGACTTATTAGATTTGTCAAAGGATGCTTCCTCCATAAAGGTATGATGTTGCAAAATTTGGTAGAGATCGGATGATTAGGTTAGTCGTAATTCGATTTAAGCTTTGAACATTTGTGTGGCCGCCATTACGTTTCCGTCAAGATGGCGGCGATATAAAACATGACACTGGGGTGCCCTTTGCTAGTACTACCTCTGTACTGTACCGTTTTCCTTTATTCGGCCTAGTTTACGGTACATATACCTATACGAACCGCTACACCACACGGCAGGTTTTGACCAAGTTTTGACAGCGCGCATAGCCATGTGATCGTTTGCTCAGCTGTTGTCTCATCCACAACCGTCGGAAGAGAGTGTTTCGCTCGTAGGCCGCGAGGATGCGCAGGTGTCCTTGAGCTGGCAGTAGTGGGAGATTGACATTTACATTTGAATTTTTTATTTGGAAATGAGATACAGATATGATGTCAAGTATATACTGGAGTTCGATTTTACAGCAGAGAGGGACAATGCAGTCGTGCTTTTTAGTAATGGCATCTGTAACATCAAGAATATAGATTTATATATCGACCTGTCTCAGAGAGATCGTCTTGTCATGCGCAGTAGAGAGTGCGCGAGTTGCCTCCTGCAGGCCGACACAAGTGCGCGACAGACAGAACACGTTTCAACTCAGACGAATTCACGCCTAAGCAGAACTGGTATCGCAATTTTGTTTCGGCTGGAAGAAGTGTCAAGCTATTTTGAGTTCACGGCGGTGCTAGTTGACATTTTATACATCGTGTGATGACGGATTAAGGTCATTATAATAAAAGTTCAGTGTCGAATGAGAACTTCAGTCGTCAGAGCGCCTGGCATTGTATGCGGGCAGTATTCTGTTAGTGGAATCACTCTTTTCGCGTGTTACGGAGCGAAACGCAGTGATACATAAAGGAGGCTTGTTTCTGAAGTCTATGCATACTGGGAAGGCGTGTTATCTTTTCTCACGCCAAGACTATTGCAACTAAATATCAAGTACATTCCGAGTGAAGCTTTTTAACAATGTACAGTGCTTGGAAGTCTGAGGTGTTGGGGGAGATATTTAGAATGCATATAAGCATATTAGCCATGAGCGGCTAGGCATTTTAGTGTGGACATCGCTCTCCAAGCAAATGCAGCGGACGTCACGAGTAACCACAATGCATGTTTGCGAAGTGGACCATAGCATATTCGCGACGCGGGCTATTGGCTTGTGCAACATGAACTTTTGGTAACATGCAGCCGAAAATAACTCAGGCTACCGTCATGTATTCACTAGCTTATCGAAATGTTGCATTTGCGCGCGCGATGTATTTCCGAACCGGCCTGGAACTATTCGAAATTCGGGCTAGGACAATTTCCGAGATGAGGAAGCAGTTCGTTTACTACCAGTGGACTTGGGACGTTGGAGTAAGGGATCCCCAGTGCGTTCATTGGAAATTGGAATGGAACCGTGTAGTCCTGCTACACCATGGTGGAATCAGATGGTGGGCATCTTCACGCTCCATATTGCCTTCGAGAATCTCCAGCCAGGTAGAGAATCTACTTTTCATGTAGCGTTGCAAGGTAGATAGTCCAGTTTAAACACTTTGCCATCTATTTTCTTTTTTCATTTTGAGTAGTATGATTGTGGAGTGGAGTTTATGCATGGCTATTCCATGTCATGTGTGACTTCATTTTCAGTCGAGTTTAGGCCTGATTAACCAGGTGCACTCATTTCATAACATTTTATTATGAATTAATTGTTCATTTTTCAGCTTAATAATCTATTAAATTAAATTCATTAAATGTATTCCGAACTTCTTGATTGTGAAGAACAGATCTTCGTAGGGGAAGAAATCTACGTTATTCTCATAGGGAATTGTTACTATTTTTTTTATCAAGCTTTGGCTTGAGGGGTCATCGTTCCCTTATTTTTGTGTTCGACAATTGCGAGCTTCGAATTTTTCTTATGCGCTCATGTATTATTATTATTAAATTACAGTATAGAATGTGGAATTTGATCATTCTTTAAGAATGGGAATTTGCTTTTCTCTTGAGGGTTAGCGAGGTCATACTGCAATTCTAATGTGTCAACAGAATTTAACTGGAGTCGTTATCTGGATACATGCTGTAGATTCACTTTGATCTTCGTGAATTCTCTTGAGGGGACATTTCTATTTTTGTCTGATCAACGTTAACGTTCGATTTTGTAGCCACGTGTACTTGGATACACCTCGTTGAATTTTATATTTATTAATATTGCTATAACTGAACTTTGATTCAGTATTTCGAGTTTTTCTTGTTTAGAACATTGCTTTAGAGAACTATTTGAAGAACAAGAATCTTTTACGAGACAGATCTCAGGGATTAACTTTAAGGGGAAATGAATTCTTATGTGACTGTGAATACTACTCTGTAAGGCAAGCTTTTTGTGATCCAGTGCACTTGATTAAGTAGCCACTCATGTTAAATTTATGTTGCATTGGATTGAGAAAACATAATAATTAAGAAATACTGCTGATCATATCTGATTACTTGTTATCGAATAAAATAATCACCATGTGGGTGATAGTGTGTGAAGAAACGTCAATGGGCGTGTTATATATTTACGGTGGTACTCGTTGAAGTACGTTCATATTAAAATGCTAGTAAAAGCATCATGTGTAATGCGATTATAAAATATAAACATGGTAATGTTGGTGGTAATGCCCACCGTATTCAGAAATCTAGGTCAAGAGTGACCATTATTATGACAGTAATTCTTTTGTCAAGCCTCAGAGTTTGTTTTTGTGTGGCATCCCCATTTAATTAATTCTTCGGTTGTGCTCAGTTTATAAGATTTAAGCAATGCTGGATATGATTCACGATCGTTATATTTTAAATTCTGGATGAATTTAAATAAGTACATTCATACTGAAATATTATTGAATCTTTAGAGATTCTGAATTACGAATTTCACGTCTTTTTAGCTTGAGTGCTTGATTGATAAAAATTTAAATTTTGAATACATTGCTAAGGCAATATGAGTTATGCAATTTCTATTTTGACAAAGCAGATAAGGAGTACAGAATTACATGTTTGGAAAGGCATTTACATCTGAGGGTGTAATAACATAAATAATGATTTCGCTGTAAATAAGTAAATATGTATATATATTTATTTTTTGAAATAATTCACGTGTTCTTTAATGTTGGAATGGGTGGAAGAACCATTAAGGTGATTTGTCTAATTTTTTGGGGTTTTTCTATTGTTCTCATGATTAACATTTTCTATTGAGGGTTAAATGCACTCTTGGTCCATGGGGACTGTTAATGCATTTATTGGCATGATTCTAGTGCCCAGTTTCTTTGTTTGTGTCCAGTCAAGGACAATTTGGTCTGACCTTCTGTCAGATTTCTTTTGAAATAAATATTTTAGTCAGTTCTTTTAATCGCCTGATGTGATGATTTACAGAAGTATAAAGAGGTCGCATTAAGGGGGGCCACAGCTAGATATTTCTAGAGTTTCCCACACTCCTGAGAGGGTGTTTGCCCACGATTCGCGTGTTCTTAGAGCTGTTCGCTGTTATGCTTTGGTCGTGCTTAATGCCACCTCTGTTAGGTTTTACTGCACCCAATTACTCCTTTTCCCTGTTGGTAAGATTTGGGGACTTTTCTAGGCCGGGGGGTTTTCAGGTCCTACGATCCAGCTACCATCGAGGGATTTCAACAGGTAAAGGGTAGGTTATTTCGGGCACAGTAAATTTGCGGCCCAAACTTAAGGGGCATCGAATAGAGATATCGTGTCTTTATGGGAGGGCCAATTGAGTAAAATGGCATACAGTTGATGGACTCGAGAAAACTGGAATACCAGAAACGAGAACATAGTTTGAGGCCATTATAGATGTCGAACCTCGTGGAAGGGCATCTGACTGGTGATATGACGCCATTTCATGATCGTTTCGAATCTTGCTTTCGAACACGTGGTGACGTTATATGCTAGTCAATTCCGACAACATTACAGCGATCAATTGTGAATTCGTTGAATGAACGTCGGGAGATAATGGTTCACCAATGTTTTTAGCACAAGATATTGGAATTCATTCGTGAATAAAGCAATTAAGAGTATTCTCGATCTACACGGTATACGTGTAGAATTGCAACCATTGATAGATTTTGTGGATTTTTAAGTGGTGCTACACTGATTTGGAAATAATATACGACTAGAGCCATGATCAATGAAAGTCATTCTCTGAAAAACTGAATTGACTTGATCAGTCGAGTAGGGCGTTGTGATGTAGCTCGTGGGTGAGTTGCACTCAAGGTGTCCCATTTTCTTGCAACCGGCGGATGGGTATTTCTGAGCCCATTTTAAATGTAAAACCATTTTCATTAATTTAAAGATGGTCATAATAGGAATACTTAGGATATCTACTGATATAAATCATCACACTTAGTACGAGTAGGTTCTGGGAATTCCTCGATTCTAACATTGAGCACTGATTGATAATTTTAATTATATTTTAAGTTAACGCAACACAATCAAGAAGTTCGTATGATGGCAAATGTGGTTTACTCTGTGATGTCTATGCTTTGTTTGGTGGAGTGGTGTCCATGTTTTTCAGCTTTTGTGTGATATATATTTGATATGTCTGAGAAAGAGGGAAAAGGATCTCCTAGTGAGATAGAGAAACTTTATAAACTGCTTCAGGAACAGATGCAGATCCAAGATGCTCTTGCAGAGAGTATAAAAGGCTCTTTAAATGACCTTCAGTCCGGCAACAGAGACCTTAGAGCTAGGCAAAATCAAACGCAGACTAGTGTAGAACAAATGCAATTCAGTCAAAATCAAACGCAGACTAGTCTAGAACAAATGCAATCTAGTCAAAGTCAAATGCAGATTAGTATAAAACAAATGCAGAGTAGTCAAAGTCAAATGCAGAGTAGTCAAACAAAAATAGAAGCAGACATTTATAGCATTCAGTCGAAAATTGTTAAGGTTGAATCCAGTCAAAGTCAAATACAGGCTAGTCAGAACCAGATGCAAACATGTCAAAATATTATTGAAGTTAAGACACTAATGTACAGGAAGATGTAACTAACATCCAGTCTAAAGTTAGCATTGTAGAAGTTAATAAAACCTTATGCAAATCCAGATTAATGAAATAGAGAAAACTAATAAAGATTTCCCAATGGAAATTAAATTAGATTTAGATATCAGTAAAAGGTTGGCAAAGGATAATTTGGAAGCTTTGCAACTTCAATTCACTAACGACACTATCAATACTCAGGCTTCCATAGATCAATTGAGAACTGAAATGAATTCCTTTCGAGTTCAAGTCAGTGATCATAATAAATTAATGAAAGATGACTTTGACATAGATCTTAAGGCAATTGTTAAAGAAAACATAGACTTGTTAAGAAATGGTATGCTTAGGATTAATGAAGATTCTTTCAATGAGATGAAACAGGAAATGAAACAAAAACTTGCCACTAGCGAATTGAAAGCTACTAAAAAAATATTAGATGTTAGGGAGGATGTCGATAAGAAGATTACTGTTCTTCAAATTTCTCAAACAGATAATTTAACCAGTCTAGAAAATAAATTAAAGTCCATTGAGGTTAAGGTGGATCAGAACAAGATAGAACTGAACGAAGACAGGGAAAAGAAAACTTCAGAATTAAATGCAATTCGAGCACAATTAGAAACCATTAACCTTGGGGGGAATGTTAACGTAGAAAGTATTAAGGAGCAATTAAGGTCAAGCTGGAATAGCGACTTTCACGCTGCTTTAGATCAAATGGAACCTAGATTACAGGAAAGAGATGAAGCTTTGCCACATGAGTCTCCCGACATTGGGATTAGTCCTCAGTCTAGAGTTGCGGAACGCTTAGGTCCAACTCAACCCAATTTGACTCAGCCTCATTTCACGCAACTACAACCATATGGGTACACTTATCCTAACACTAACGTCAATACAGGTGGTTATATACACAGGCCTGTTGAAAGAGCGTCCAACATCACTGTTATTAGAAATTTTGAGGATAAACCTCGAAAATTCAGTAATTTAGATGGGACTACCCCTCTCGAATTTATCCGTGGATTAAGGGATTACTTTGTGGAATCGCAGGTGCCACACGAACGCGAACTTAGAGTAGTGGAGCGCTATTTGACTGATGCCCCACTTCAGTGGTATAAGGCGTTTAGGTACACCTTCAATAATTTCGAGGAGTTTGCTGACGCATTCATCAAAAGATTCTGGAGCATTGAAGTGCAACAGAATATAAGGTCAGAAGTTTACTCGAGAAAGTATGCGAACACAGGTCCCACAAGCTACGCCGAGTACTTTGCGTGTCAGCTCTCGAAACTGCGGTTTCTGCAATCCCCGATGACTGAGGGTCAGTTAGTAGAATCTATATCGCAGCAACTTCCCGTGGATGTCAGAAAGTCAATAATTTCATCAGGAGTGACTGACTTAGCCACGACGGACGACTTTCTACGTCGTTTGGACCACGTAAACGCAATGTCAACACCTATCATATCGCGTGCTAGTCGACAGGAGTCTAAAGGGATCAACACGGTAGTAATGAACCGAACCCAGCAAACGGATCAGGTCAGATCCGATCAGAAGAATCCGGAGAGGATAGGGCAAACTCGAAACCACTACCAAAAGGATGAGAGATACCAAAACCAGTATAGGGAATACACGGAACCACCGTGGCAGAGACGTTATGAGGAACGAAATTTCTATAGAAGGGACTACGGCAAGAACCGTAACAATTATCGTGATGCGCCTTATGACACTAATTACAGACCACGTCAGGGGTACAGCAGGTACAAGAACTATAGGACGGAAGAGTTTTATCAAAGGAGAGACCAGGAAAGGCTCAGAGGGGAGCAGGAAAAGTCCGATGGGGAAGGACGAAGGAAGAAAGATGATAGGAGAAAGGATACAAAAAATGATGCTCAGGCAAGTACTAGTCGCCAGGGTTGCAGTGAAAGAACCCCAGAAAGAGATAAAGATAAAGATAAAAGAAAAGGAGGAACAAGAAATTAGAGATAACAGGTAATTCTGCACAACCATTGGGATATACCAAGAAAGAGAGATAAGGAAGAGGCTAGATAAATCTGTAGCCGAGTAAACGTTCCGAATAGCTCGATGTTTTGGGAACAATTGTTATGAAGTCACCAGCATAGATGGAAGGGATATTTTAGGTCGCTTCAATGCCAAGAACATGCGCAGATACTACAAGAAGTTAGTTTAACTCTGTATGTAGCCATGTATTGCAGCGGGAATATCTGGAATGATGAAATAAAAGTCGAGCCAACTTTTATTTGAGGTGTTAGGAGAGAGATGTACCGTTTTCCTTTATTCGGCCTGGTTTACGGTACATATACCTATACGAACCGCTACATCACACGGCAGGTTTTGACCTAGTTTTGACAGCGCGCATAGCCATGTGATCGTTTGCTCAGCTGTTGTCTCATCCACAATCTTCGGAAGAGTGTGTTTCGCTCGTAGGCCGCGAGGATGCGCAGGTGTCCTTGAGCTGGCAGTAGTGGGAGATTGACATTTACATTCGATTTTTTTATTTGGAAATGAGATACAGATATGATGTCAAGTATATACTGGAGTTCGATTTTACAGCAGAGAGGGACAATGCAGTCGTGCTTTTTAGTAATGGCATCTGTAACATCAAGAATATATATTTATATATCGACCTGTCTCAGAGAGATCGTCTTGTCATGCGCAGTAGAGAGTGCGCGAGTTGCCTCCTGCAGGCCGACACAAGTGCGCGACAGACAGAACACGTTTCAACTCAGACGAATTCACGCCTAAGCAGAACTGGTATCGCAATTTTGTTTCGGCTGGAAGAAGTGTCAAGCTATTTTGAGTTCACGGCGGTGCTAGTTGACATTTTATACATCGTGTGATGACGGATTAAGGTCATTATAATAAAAGTTCAGTGTCGAATGAGAACTTCAGTCGTCAGAGCGCCTGGCATTGTATGCGGGCAGTATTCTATTAGTGGAATCACTCTTTTCGCGTGTTACGGAGCGAAACGCAGTGATACATAAAAGAGGCTTGTTTCTGAAGTCTATGCATACTGGGAAGGCGTGTTATTTTTTCTCACGCCAAGACTATTGCAACTAAATATCAAGTACATTCCGAGTGAAGCTTTTTAACAATGTACAGTGCTTGGAAGTCTGAGGTGTTGGGGGAGATATTTAGAATGCATATAAGCATATTAGCCATGAGCGGTTAGGCATTTTAGTGTGGACATCGCTCTCCAAGCAAATGCAGTGGACGTCCCGAGTACCCACAATGCATGTTTGCGAAGTGGACCATAGCATATTCGCGACGCGGACTATTGGCTTGTGCAACATGAACTTTTGGTAACATGCAGCCGAAAATAACTCAGGCTACCGTCATGTATTCACTTGCTTATAGAAATGTTGCATTTGCGCGCGTGATGTATTTCCGAACCGGCCTGGAACTATTCGATATTCGGGCTAGGACAATTTCCGAGATGAGGAAGCAGTTCGTTTACTACCAGTGGACTTGGGACGTTGGAGTAAGGGATCCCCAGTGCGTTCATTGGAAATTGGAATGGAACCGTGTAGTCCTGCTACACCATGGTGGAATCAGATGGTGGGCATCTTCACGCTCCATATTGCCTTCGAGAATCTCCAGCCAGGTAGAGAATCTACTTTTCATGTAGCGTTGCAAGGTAGATAGTCCAGTTTAAACACTTTGCCATCTATTTTCTTTTTTCATTTTGAGTAGTATGATTGTGGAGTGGAGTTTATGCATGGCTATTCCATGTCATGTGTGACTTCATTTTCAGTCGAGTTTAGGCCTGATTAACCAGGTGCACTCATTTCATAACATTTTATTATGAATTAATTGTTCATTTTTCAGCTTAATAATCTATTAAATTAAATTCATTAAATGTATTCCGAACTTCTTGATTGTGAAGAACAGATCTTCGTAGGGGAAGAAATCTACGTTATTCTCATAGGGAATTGTTACTATTTTTTTTTTATCAAGCTTTGGCTTGAGGGGTCATCGTTCCCTTATTTTTGTGTTCGACAATTGCGAGCTTCGAATTTTTCTTATGCGCTCATGTATTATTATTATTAAATTACAGTATAGAATGTGGAATTTGATCATTCTTTTAGAATGGGAATTTGCTTTTCTCTTGAGGGTAAGCGAGGTCATACTGCAATTCTAATGTGTCAACAGAATTTAACTGGAGTCGTTATCTGGATACATGCTGTAGATTCACTTTGATCTTCGTGAATTCTCTTGAGGGGACATTTCTATTTTTGTCTGATCAACGTTAACGTTCGATTTTGTAGCCACGTGTACTTGGATACACCTCGTTGATTTTTATATTTATTAATATTGCTATAACTGAACTTTGATTCAGTATTTCGAGTTTTTCTTGTTTAGAACATTGCTTTAGAGAACTATTTGAAGAACAAGAATCTTTTACGAGACAGATCCCAGGGATTAACTTTCAGGGGAAATGAATTCTTATGTGACTGTGAATACAACTCTGTAAGGCAAGATTTTTGTGATCCAGTGCACTTGATTAAGTAGCCACTCATGTTAAATTTATGTTGCATTGGATTGAGAAAACATAATAATTAAGAAATACTGCTGATCATATCCGATTACTTGTTATCGAATAAAATAATCACCATGTGGGTGATAGTGTGTGAAGAAACGTCAATGGGCGTGTTATATATTTACGGTGGTACTCGTTGAAGTACGTTCATATTAAAATGCTAGTAAAAGCATCATGTGTAATGCGATTATAAAATATAAACATGGTAATGTTGGTGGTAATGCCCACCGTATTCAGAAATCGAGGTCATGAGTGACCATTATTATGACAGTAATTCTTTTGTCAAGCCTCAGAGTTTGTTTTTGTGTGGCATCCCCATTTAATTAATTCTTCGGTTGTGCTCAGTTTATAAGATTTAAGCAATGCTGGATATGATTCACGATCGTTATATTTTAAATTCTGGATGAATTTAAATAAGTACATTCATACTGAAATATTATTGAATCATTAGAGATTCTGAATTACGAATTTCACGTCTTTTTAGCTTGAGTGCTTGATTGATAAAAATTTAAATTTTGAATACATTGCTAAGGCAATATGAGTTATGCAATTTCAATTTTGACAAAGCAGATAAGGAGTACAGAATTACATGTTTGGAAAGGCATTTACATCTGAGGGTGTAATAACATAAATAATGATTTCGCTGTAAATAAGTAAATATGTATATATATATATATTTCTGAAATAATTCACGTGTTCTTTAATGTTGGAATGGGTGGAAGAACCATTAAGGTGATTTGTCTAATTTTTTGGTTTTTTTTTCTATTGTTCTCATGATTAACATTTTCTATTGAGGGTTAAATGCACTCTTGGTCCATGGGGACTGTTAATGCATTTATTGGCATGATTCTAGTGCCCAGTTTCTTTGTTTGTGTCCAGTCAAGGACAATTTGGTCTGACCTTCTGTCAGATTTCTTTTGAAATAAATATTTTAGTCAGTTCTTTTAATCGCCTGATGTGATGATTTACAGAAGTATAAAGAGGTCGCATTAAGGGGGGCCACAGCTAGATATTTCTAGAGTTTCCCACACTCCTGAGAGGGTGTTTGCCCACGATTCGCGTGTTCTTAGAGCTGTTCGCTGTTATGCTTTGGTCGTGCTTAATGCCACCTCTGTTAGGTTTTACTGCACCCTATTACTCCTTTTCCCTGTTGGTAGGATTTGGGGACTTTTCTAGGCCGGGGGGTTTTCAGGTCCTACGATCCAGCTACCATCGAGGGATTTCAACAGGTAAAGGGTAGGTATTTCGGGCACAGTACCAAATTTCGTTCCATTCGGTTTCACCGTGTTCGAATTAATAGGGGCAATCGATTTTCACACAAAGATGGCCGCCACCCGCAAACTATAAGGCTGATGACCTATTAGTTTGGTCAAAGGATGCTGCCACCATAAAGGTATGTTGTTGCAAAATTTGGTAGAGATCGCATGATTAGGTTAGTCGTAATTTGATTTAAGTTTTGAACATTTGTGTGGCCGCCATTACGTTTCCATCAAGATGGCGGCGATATAAAACATGACACTGAGGTGTCCTTTGCTAGTGCTACCTTTGTACCAAATTTCGTTCAATTTGCGCTCACCGTGTTCGAATTGATAGGGGGGACAGACATTCAGAGTACACACACTCACTCACTCACACACACACACACAGACTCACACACATACACACACACAGACACACACACTTTTTTTCGCCCTGTAGTGATCTCATAAGTCTACTTTCATTTTTTGCAAAAATCGAAAGTAGGCTAAAAATGAGTTAAGTGCAAGATGTAACTCAGGAAGGATGTATCTTTTGAATAGCAGAGAGGGACAAGTGATTGCGGTATTGTTCTGCCCTCTAGTGATAGGTGGTATAACTACAAATAGCCTGCTTTATATGAGTGTTACAATGTTTAAATGGCTTTTTCTCTGAATGAACAAAATGTTACTTATACCGTTACGGTTTTCATCCATTCAATTAAGAGTACATTTTATTGACTTAAGGCATTAATTATCATAATATATCAATTATCTTTATTCCATAACGTTTCAAGTTACAGAACTGACAGTTTTAGAAACATCATTATCACATCATTTTTCTATATTTAGTAAAGTTTTTATTTTGACACATGGAAATGTTCAACAAAATGCTATTAAAATTACGCCACTTTAAAATATTATTGAAAAATCAAAAATATTTGTATTTTCTAAAGGCCTGTGCTAAAGGAAGGAGAAGTGTCTCGAGGAACATCACTGAAAAAATCAATTAAGTTAGTTACCGCTACTGTAAATGTTTTCTGAGGAAAAGGTGAATGAAGAGTTGCTCACATCAGCCTATATCTTGAGTTCTGTATAGAAATCATGTGTTAAAACTTGAACTAGGAAGTGTTATTTATGATGTATAGGCCTGGCAGTGAGTGTTTTTCCTATAATTTACCATACTAACTGTTGAAATCAGATCACATTTTAACAAAAAATAGAGTGTCATTTGTTATTCAAAGTGTACTAGTCTTACGAAAATAACGTTCATATGTGTGTAGAAATTTATATAAAATTATATTAACGAACAGAATTGACGTTTGTTTCACAAAAATATCTGCATATTAGCCACCTTTTTCTTTCTTATGAAAATGAAAATCCACAGCCTGCTTCCAGTCTCCGACCGGGTCAGGAATGGAATGAATGAAGCCCCCATCTAGCGGCAAGGATATGAAATGTGCTGGCTGCCGAGGCCTGACGCACTCCTCCGGGGCAATGCTTAGATGAATGACAGATGAAATGAAATGATAGTGGAGAGTGTTGCTGGAATGAAATTTTGACAGGGAAAACCGGAGTACCCGGAGAAAAACCTGTCTGCCTCCGTTTTGTCCAGCACAGATCTCACATGGAGTGACCGGGATTTGAACCACGGATCCAGCGGTGAGAGGCCGACGTGCTGCCGCCTAAGCCACGGAGGCTTCACTTTCTTTCTTATATTAAATCGAATTCACTTTATTAAGAGTACAATGCATGATCTCTGTACCAAATTTCATTATTAGAAGAGGTAAGCGTACCCCAATCCTGACAAATTCATAGTTTTGGAAAAATACATTTCAAGTTTATGATTGGATCTGTTCAACTTCCATTCATTGCTAAAACACGCCAGGTCCATACCTACCATTATTGTAGGTTTCAGCATCCTCCATCTTACGTCTGATGGCCCTCTTTGGAATTCTGGCCTCTTTTGTCATATGTAGGGTACATTTCTCAGCCTCCCGTTCTCTAACCTTGTCAATTGATAGAAATGCATTCTTCATGTTCATCCCAGATTCAATACCCATATCACTCATAGCCAGGCTGCGGGGTGTTAGTACGTAACCAGTGCTATCTGATTATTATCGCACGGAATTGAGATGACGCAAGCCCTATGAACTGACAGCCTGTCCACAACAGACGACGAACCATGCGATCAGTCCATTTATCCGCTGTACGTCACTAGTTGGTCAACGGCATGAGAATGCGGAAAGCAATGAGAAACTACTGCATTCAAGATCCATATGGATTTCTCTAGTAACACATCATGGCTGGGTTCAAAACCAAATGTTCCGCAGTTTCAAGTCCCCCAATCGGATCTCCGGCTTCGGGAAAGTTGTCAGTGAAATATGGTATAAAGATTAGCACGTGGAATGTGCAAACTATGGCGCAAGCTGGGAAAACCCATAATGCGATTCAAGAAATGGACAGAATGAAGATAGAAATTATGGGCGTAAGTGAAATGCGTTGGCCAGGATCAGGTTCTTGTGACATCAATGGACATGTAGTTTACCATTCAGGGACATCCAATGGATTATATCAACACGGAGTAGGAATTATAGTATCTAAATTGGTCGCAAAGTGTGTCACCAATTTTATACCTATCTCAGAGAGAGCATTGTTGCTTCAAAATTCAAATAAATACTGAGCCTGCGCATCTTAACATCATCCAGGTGTACGCTCCTACGACAGACCATAGTGATGAAGAAGTTGCAGAGTTTTACTCCCAAATCACAGGAGTTTTGCACCAGTTACCAAAGAAAGATCTAACAATAATTATGGGAGATTTCAATGCAAAAGTAGGACATGGATCTGAAGGCAGTATTGTAGGTCAATATGGGCTTGGTGAAAGGAATGAGAGAGGAGATCAACTTTGCGCATTTGCCGGAGAATGGGGATTTGTAGTAACCAACACATTCTTCACATTACCACCACGACGTTTGTATACTTGGAAGTCTCCTAGAGATTCAGGTGAAAGAATTATAAGGGACCAAATTGACTATATTTTGATAAATCAAAGATATAGGAACAGCTGTGTCTCAATGAAAACATATCCCGGTGCGGACATTCATTCCGATCATATCCCTCTAGTTGGAGTTTTTAAAATCAAAATGAAAAAGATTCAAAAGAGAAGAGCCATAAAATATAATATGCATAAATTAAATGAACCTACAGTAAGACAAAATGTAGAAGAGCAGCTCAATGATGAACTTGGATCCCTATCTGATGCCTTATGTACCGATGAGAAAATTAAAACATTAACTAATACCGTTGAATCTATGAAGAAAGATCACTTATTAACAGATATCACTAAAAAGAAACCATGGATGGCTGAAGAGATTCTTAAAATGATGGATAAGAGAAGGAAAGCAAAGGGTAATCCTGATGAATATAAGAACATCAACGGGGAAATCAGGAAAGAAATAAGATTAGCTAAGGAAAGGGAAATGCAAGAAAAGTGTAATGAAATAGAGATGTTACAATTAAAACATGACAGCTTCAATGTTCATCGAAAAGTTAAAGAAGTGACAGAGAATTATAGAAGTAGACAAGGAAATAGATTGGTCAATATTGAAGGAAATCTAATTGTTGGAAAAGAAGAGTTTAAAGATACGTGGCAAAGATATATTGTGCCCGTTTAGACCGGAGTCCGCACGACCACATATGCGTTTTACCAAGAATCAGTCAGCACGAGAGTCAAAATAACCCGGGGCGCCAGATGGGTTAAAGCTAATCGCAAAAACGACATCAAATGAAAAAAATGCTTTACTGATTTTTGGCTCAATGCAACAATAAGGATAGAAGGAGATTCAACTGGGCATAACACATCATGTAAAATTATCTCATTTTATTCTGAAGCTAAAATTGACTGCAAAATAAGATACTCAAAGCGGCATCATTCACGTGTGGCGACCCACATTACTATTTACACAATGTACAGAAATTTTCCAACACATTGGACAATTATCTTTGGAAACACAAGTCTGATTATTAGTCCTGTAGACTGTGTTCCAAAACTATATCCATTATTTATGATTAAATCCAGTTCAAATTTAATTGTCTCTACTGGAAATACTGTAGTTCACTGATTGAATTTTTACATAACATTAACACTCGTAGAATAATTGTTCGAAAAATTTTAACTTTCACTTGTTTTTCCAGTTTCAAAAAAAATATTGTCAAAAAATATTATTATCTTTGAATCAACACAAATTATGTACACATATTAATAACAACATCTGAAAAGTATTTGACCTTGAGCATAACATTTAAGAACTGTGCGAAGCACAACAAAATTAATTGTTCTTCTGACATTAAATATTTCGAGAAGTGACTCGATTATGAACTTCAAGTTCCTAACAAAATATATGATTTATGAATCATCAACTTGATCAATAAATTGTTGGACCATTCAACTATTCGATTCTCCATTTGGAATCATCATTAAGAAAAATATTTATATTTGTAGCCATTTTAGTAACTTTCACAACTTGCAATTCTTCGACAGAATGCGGAAATAAGAATTGTAGCTTCATAATAAATTCATTTAGTTCATGGCACAAGGATTGAAAATATCCTTCAAATTATTCGTGGTTATAGAATTATTTTTAATAGGCAGTGGCCATTCTATTATTTGTGTAAGAACACAATATTCCAACAACAACGGCAAAGGTCTTCCTCTGAAGAAGAATAAAATACTATCATGACAAATCCGGGTTCTAGCAAAATCAAAGTCTTAATGGAATCCGTAAACAAGGTTGAAATAAGAACTGATGGTTTTTAAGAAATAACCTTCGGGTCATTCATACGACGCAATGTGTAGTTCCAATACTCCTTTAACACTGAGTCATCGAACCTGCTATTTGATTGATGCTCAAATAAAAACCTCCTCATTCCTGCGACTTAAACATGCGCACCTGGGAATGGCATTTCAACTACTCCACACACATAAATTTTCTTCCCAAAATTTATACAATAAATCAAGCCTCTGCTAGTTATCAACACAGGAAGATTAATAAACTCACAAGTTTATTTTATTTTACCATTCAGTTCAACCCGTGAATTTACCATACTTATGATAATCTTTATTTCACTTTCGAATGTGTATTTACGTCATGATTTTATATAAATACAAAAATATCCTAATTGATACAAATATCATTTGCTTCCCGTTTCATGCCTCTCCGTGTTATCTGAAAAATATACTTTGCTCATTCAAATATTAACTGTTCAACCAGAACTGTAATGTTGGTTGAATGCGGGCTTGCGCTAACCACTCTCCGTCGGAAAATCACCTGTTCCAAACTAGAAATGATTAAACTACTTCATAGGCTCTCTCTCAATAAATGTGATTATTAGAAAATATAAGATCCAAGAATTATTTAGAAAAATTATGAAAATCATTATTATTATTATTAGTGGATTATTATTATTATTATTATCATTATTTATATTATTTTAAATATGTTTAATTATTATTTCATTATGTGAGAATCCACATGTTCGATTCTTCGAATATGGATAAAATATCCATCCCTCAACAAAAATTATTATTAACTTTTACAGTTACATCGGCTGTTTTCCGTGATTACCCAAAAATATGAAACATTCAAATAAATGCTCGTTCTGCTCGGTCATCGATCCTAAACTGTTCTGAGTGCTGAAAATACTCAGAATAACTCTAATATGTCTTGCGTAAATCATTGCAAGATTTAAATACGAAGAAAAATAAATGTGTTGGTCATCTGCAGAAAAATAGTTTGTTCCAATTAGCTAGGCATAATATAAAGTCAAAATGTGGCTTACATTTCTTGATGGTCTTGAAGCGTAGTGAACCTGGTCTGTACCAGATTTATCCAGATACATGCCCTATCGGACAAGCATGTCTAATCCTTGTATGGCCGCCATTATATACCCACAATCTGTCTAACACGACATAGTGGAGATATTTCTTGAAGTTTGAAGTAACTGCTGATCCATTTTAATGTTGACTTCTGTTAAAGCCATAGCATTTCGCTTAAATGGGGTCAGATCTAAGTGATCTATTCTCAAATATGTCAGTTGTAACATAACTCACGGTAATCTTTTCAGTACAAGAAAACACTGACAGTCTAAACCAATCAACGGCTGTTCTGAAGATCGTTCCCTGGGCATGGCTTATCACCATCTATCATGCGCGAAGCAACATATAGTTTCCCTGCGTTGGCTAATGAACAACACCGTGATAGACTGGCCTTCAATATACTGAAAGATCGGAGTGGTTATTAAGTTACAATTATGAAACTGACTAAATTGGACTAAAATATCCAAGTATTGAATGATTATTACTGGACTGTGACAAAGTACTTTCTAGACAAAGTCTAGCATATGTCCATGTAGAAATAAAATATTTCACCAGTGTCCGTAGAAAAACATCAATCACCTTAGTGATTCTCCCTTGCCGGAAACTTACTATGTTCCACTTGTAACGCAGCACTTTTGTGACTATCACAACTTTGAAAATAACTTCTGCGTAGATCCGGCAACCATGTGCCTTGGCTCAGCGTAGTAGCACCTTGCTATGCAAGCACTTGGTTCGAAGTGAGCTGAAGTTGCTTGGGCCGGCCGGCTTTTATTCAAAACGGTCAGGTCACGCTGCATCACGCTGAAATCTAGAAATCCTCATATCTCTGGTATCCCTGGTCCGATTTACTTGATACTAAGTGCATTCTCTTTCATTTGGCCGTGCCAGTAATCTGATCCAAGTCTCAAGTCTCTACTCCAAGGCTAACTATTTAATCAACAAATAGTCTCGACCTCTGCTATTACTCGCTACGTCACTTGACATGCTCTTGGCTGCATATTCTTTCCATTTCCTTCTGGAAGTAATGTAGCGCGATATTCAAATATCTCAACTTTCAAAAGCGGCTGTAGCCTTTCCCTTGATATCTAGGTGTCTGAATCTTGGAATACCCATTCCTAGAGTTGGGCACAATATAGAACACTTGTTTATGATACTCGACAGGAGCCACCTAGAATAAATGGTGAAACAGGACCCCAAATTCTGGTAGATGAAGTACAAACCGCGATAAGAGCCATGAAGGATGGTAAAGCCACTGGCCCTGACAATGTGAATGCTGAATTTTTAAAGCTTTTGAATGAAGATAATGTGAAATGTTTGACTAAAATATTCAACGGCATTTACAATTCTGGGAACATTCCTCAGGAATGGCTTAAATCGGAATTCATCACACTACCTAAAAAACCCGGAGCTAAGTTTTGTAGTGAGTACCGAACAATCAGTCTCATGAATCACATCTTGAAGGTATTTCTGAAGATCATTCATCGCAGAATATACAAAATATGTGAAGAACAAGTTTCTTCTACACAATTTGGTTTTAGAAACGCATTTGGCACACGTGAAGCCCTATTTAGCATTCAAGTATTGTTTCAAAGGTGCCGTGATGTGAACTGCGATATACAGTGTGGTCCACCCGCCCCTTATTTTTTTTGGAGGAAGGCAACCCAACTAACGCGTATATCACAGTCATCCTAAAAACATTAGTACCTGCTCCTTTACGTCCATTGTACATCATTACCGTTGAGTACATCCTTGCGAATATAGTAGAAATCAATAGTGGCAGTGTTCTTTCAATGGCCTCAAATATAATGCATGATTGAAACGATCAGAGCTCCGAATAACACCTTCTTACGTTTGGACAGGAAGTGTCTACGAATAGATTCAATAAGTGCCAGCAATACGCGATGGTTCTCGGTAGCTATGGTAGCTAAATCAAGAATTGCTAGAGTAGCGTCAACGAAGTCAGATTGTAGTAGGTTCGAACCTTGATCTAGTACTTTTTTCTTAGCTTAATGTCGTTTATTGTGGATGTATTATGGACTCATATCTATCTGTTCCAACGAGTGATTTTTATTTGGTGCTCAAAAGCACCGTACTTGTCCGATGGTACGCAGCCAGATTGGACGACGACATAATCTGTAGAACGAAAGCAAGGTATCCTGTATATTCAACGTAGCAAGTGTTCGAAATTCTGACCACCTTTGTTTAAAGGAAAACTCTGACTCACTCAGACGACCCACATAACAAATAGATTTGTTATGTGGGTAGGCTCACGAATAAATACATCAGACCGAAACTATAATTTCTTTCAATGGCGTCTGTGCGAAAAGCGCTTGCTATACACTTACAATAATAGTTAGTTAGTGAGGTTTTAAGGGGTGGAACTACGAGGTCATCTGCCCCAAACGTACAGTAAATACAGATAATTGTAACATTATTGGTTTTACGTCCCTTTTAACTGCTCTGGCTTTTAGATATGTCGGGGTGCCGGAAGTTTGCTCCGAAAGGGATCTTCAACGTGCCAGTAAATCTACTAACACGTCTCCCTCGCATTTGCGCACCCTCGAATGCCAGCTGAATGCGCCAGGATACGAACCTGCAACCTTGGGCACAGCAAGCGAGAACGTTACCGCTGAGCCTCGCAGCAAGGCAGTAATTACAGAACGTGTCATATTATTATAAATATTGAACTATTAAAATTCTAATTATAACGAATAGAGTCGCCTCCGTTGCGTAGTGGTCAGCGTGATTAGCTGCCACCCCGGACGTCCTGGGCTCGATTCCCGTCTCGGCCACGAAATTTGAAAAGTGGTATGAAGACTGGGACGGGGTCTACTCAGCCTCGGGTGGTCCAAATGAGTAGAAGGGGTTCGATTCCCACCTCAGCCATCCTCAAAGTGGTTTTCCGTGGTTTCCCACTTCGCCTTCGGGCAAATGCCGGGATGTTACCTACCGTACGGCCACGGCTGCCTCCTTCCCTCTTCCTTGCCTATCCCTCCCGATCTGCCCCTCCCTTCCCATCCCTCAAGAGAACCTTGACCGCTTTGCAGGCCGCCTGGGCGAGATGCTGTTCTCACCTACCCAGTTGTATCCCCCAGACGATAAGTTTCAAGCTCCAGGACACTGCCCGTAGTGGCGGTAAAGATGGGATCCCTTGCTGAGTCCGTGGGAAAACCTAACCTGGAGGGTAAAATCGACTAAAAAAATAATAATTATAACGAATAGTATCCATCCATGGTTTTGAACAGTATTTAGGGAAAATAGCCATTTAAATGAGACAAGAAAATAACTTTCCCTATCGTCTTCGTAGATAATGTGAAGAAAACCAAGTAGACATCTTGCTGTAAGAGGTATGGAGGGTATAATAAAATAGTTAAAAAAGAATTTAAATAATCTGCCGTTGGATCGTCTTGAACCCGGGATCTTCGAAAGAGCGAGCGGACGCAATAACACTTGCACACATTTCCAACACATTCTGGAGGTTTTTATTGCGCTTCTTATTAACACGTATGGTAAAATATTCAATTATTATAGTTAGATCGTAAATATTGTTTGGAATGCATTCATTCAGTACCTGGCATGTATTCTAACTTACTTAAAGCAAGTTTCGCGACCGCTTTACGTTAATAAGGCGACAGAACTGCAAATAATGCCCTCAAACGGCAGCCCTTCGGTTTTATTTCATACAACTTGGCGTCCAAAATGCTAGCGTGTGATACACTTCGGTCATACAAGCAGGTGTAGGCTACTGACGAAGATAACAAAATCATACAGGATTCTGTACCCGCGATCACAGCAGCTTCCTTGCCAGCGAATGTCGTGTGATACGGGCCTAAAGATATGCTATGACTTTTTGATAAAATGTAATAACAAAACAAGATGTTCGGTAAAGAACGTATTGCCTACTTTCTCCTAAATGCATGGGTATTGTTATAACTCTTTGTCCTTTTCAAGGAGTATAATTGAATGTTGGTAGTAGTAGCTTCTTGAAATACAACGTGCTATGCGGATATTATAAATGAATATGATGTGCCCTTTGCTAGTGCTACCTCTGTAAAAAAAATCATTCAATTCGGTTTCACCGTGTTTGAATTGATGTGGGTAATCGATTTGCACACATACATGGCCGCTATCTGCAAACTATTGGGCTGATGACCTTGTAGTTCAGTCAAAAGATGCTTCCCACAAGAAGGTATGTTGTTGAAAAATTTGGTAGAGATCAAATGATTAGGTTGGTCGTAATTTGATTTAAGCTTTTAACATTTGGGTGGCCGCCATTCCGTTTCCGTCGAGATGGCGGCGATATAAAACATGGCCCTGAGGTGGCCTTTGCTAGTGCTACCTCTGTACCAAACTTCGTTCCATTCGGTTTCACCGTGTTAGAAAAGATAGGGGGAATCGATTTGCACATATACATGGCCGCTATCCGCACATTATTGGCCTGATGACCTTGTAGTGTGGTCAAAAGATTCTCTATACATAAAGGTATGTCGTTGCAAAATTTGGTAGAGATCAGATTATTAGGTTGGTCGTAATTTGATTCAAGCTTTTAACATTATGATGGCCGCCATTACGTTTTCGTCAAGATGGCGCGATATAAAACTTGACACTGGAGTGCCCTTTGCTAGTGCTACCTCTGTACCAAATTTCGTTCAATTCAGTTTCACCGTGTTTGAATTGATAGGGGGAATCGATTTGCACACATACATGGCCGTCATCTGCAAACTAATGGGCTGATGACCTTGTAGTTCAGTCAAACGACGCTCGCCATATAAGTATATGTTGTTGCAAAATTTGGTAGAAATCGGATGATTAAGTTAGTCGTAATTTGATTTAAGCTTTGAACATTTGGGTGGCCACCATTACGTTTCCGTCAAGATGGTGGAGATATAAAACATGACACTGAGGTGTTCTACTCAAGTGCTACCTCTGTACCAAATATCGTTCAATTCAGTTTCACCGTGTTCGAATTGATAGAGGGGGCAGAAATTCACAGTACACACACTCTCACACACACAGAGACACAGTCACGCACACACAGACAGACACACAGTTTTTGGCCCTGTGTAGATTTCATAAGTCTACTTTCATTTTTTTTCAAAAATCGAACGTATGCTAATAATACCTTGGGAATTTCTAAGGAATACGTATACTTCGCTGCTAGCACTGGCGATCAGAATATCCTTCGATATGTTGTTGTTTTGTTTCATTTGAGGGGCTAGAACATCGCGGTCACATAGCCCCGTTTACTTGGGTGTGTGTGTAGAATTTGTCTGATAACCTGAGTTATTGCGGGCTTGTAATGATGTGTGTATTTGCAATCAAGGATTGGGAAGGAGGTGGCCGTGGCCTTAAGATAGAATCCGTCCCAGAATTTGGCCGGAGTAGGAGTGGAAAACCACGGAAATCCATTTCCAGGGTGGCTGAGGTGGGAATCAAACCCACTTCTTCTCATATTTGCTTCACGAGGCTACGTGTACCCAATTTCAGCCCTCAGACAAGTATTACATTTCTTGGTAGAGCTGGGAATCGAACCCGTACCTCCGGAGCAACACTTCGATATGTTATGTTAATATTCATGTCAGTTTTTTAATTTTCTGCCATTAGCGGTCACGTGGCATATCGTACCAATTCGATCGTATTTTCTTTATAAATCATCAAAATTCAACGTACTCTTCACAAAAATGAGTCGTAAGGCAATAAATGTGACAATGTAGTTTCATCCCGACTAAAATGGAATGTGGGCTTTGGTTCAAAAAAGTGTGCCTACTACGGGATTCGAAGTAGCATTCTACCCGGTCGCGCCCACCACGTACGGTCAGGCTTTAAACCTCTTTTTTTTTATTAGCTCTTTACAGAATTACAGAATTTTTCAGATATGATAAATACCATACTAATACATCACAAGAAATCCAGATAGTGTCCATATTTATCGTACAATTGTCCACTTTCACTAAGCTTCCAACGCTCTTTTTGCAGGTGATACCTGAGATCCAGGAACGAGTAATGTTGATCATTGTCCATCACGAAGTGTACATATTGGCCCATTATCCACACAATGGCAGTCTGTTTAATTTGGGGGAAGGCGGTCACCGACAAACGAACCAACTTCCTGTCATCAAGGTCATCCGTGGGCACATTTAATAGATGACATACTTTTCCCTTACACCACAGCCATGTGGAGGCAACTCGCGTGCATGATGTGAAGCGGTGTATCGCCGTATCAGTTTGACCACATATTGTACACCATGGGTAAGCTTCAAGACGGATGGTATATCGCCGTAGAGCGGTTGGGATGAGATCGTTGAGGAAGATAAAAACCTGGGAGTGTACAGCAGAAGAAATGGTCATAGCCCCAAAATGTTTCCAAACAGTGGACCAATGGACGTAGAGGGTGGTGGCCTCTATTCTCGGTTTGGAGTGTACCACTTGCCGCAACATGTTATAAATACCTTTCGTCGTTGGAACAGTCCCTGAAGGCATTTGGCGAACAGTTTCCAGAAGGTACTGTTGATGGTCCCTAAATATCTTCGGCAAAGCTCTATCACAACCACGGGCTGTGTTTCGAATATCTTTGTATAGCGCTTTCGTAAAAGTGTCATGTTGGGAAAGAATGGTGATATCGTTCTTGCAGAGGAGTGCACGGCATTTCATGCCATGAGCTGTTAGCCCTAGCCCGCCTTGCCGGGATGGGAGATACAACTGTTCCCGTTGTACTCGGAACAAAAATCCTTGCCATATAAACCAACCTGTATATTTTGCCAATTGGCTCTCAAACATTTTGGGAAGTGGGAAAAGTTGTGCGACATACCATATTTTAGAGAGCGCAAACACGTTGAGGACCATGAACCGTTGCACTATATTGAGGTTTCTTTGACCAAATTGGATCAGCACTCCCCTAACTTTGGCAATGACCTTAGTCCAGTTTGCTTGCACTGTGTCCAGAAGCGATTGCTTCCAGGTAATGCCAAGAATTTTCACCTCATTTACTATCCGGAACCAGGGCTGTTGGGTAATCACTGAGTTAGTATTGAGCGGAAGCAAAGCAGTTTTCTGGGGGTTCGATTGTGCTCCAGAGGTGATATGGTAGCGCTGAAGGACGCTATCGATGTGGGAGATGTCTTCATTATTGCGGATCAATATTGATACGTCATCAGCATAGGCGCACATTCCAAAAACATGTGTGGACAGTTTGTAACCCTGTAGCTTCACCTGGGTAGTCCGAATGAACGGTTCAAGGCCAATGACAAAAAGTAGCATAGAAAGGGGACATCCTTGCCTAACTGATCGTTGTATTGGAATCAGAGGGGAAAGAAACCCGTTGACGAGCACTCGAGACGTAGCATTACAATTTATCATACGAATGTAGTCAATAAGGATTTCAGGAAATTCGAAGTGTTGCAAGACCATGTACAAGTATTCATGACTGATGCGGTCGAAAGCTTTATCAAGATCTAAGGTGAGAAAACTCATTGGCTCAGTGGGGAGCATTTCGGCTTTTAGGTGTAGGTCCCGTAGTATCGCTAAGTTTGTTAACAGAGTTCTTCCAGGAATACTGCAACATTGTTCATCACCAATGATATCAGGTAAAACAGTCTTCAATCGGCATGCAAGTACTTTGGTAAGGACTTTATAGTCACTGCAGAGCAGAGTAACTGGTCGGAAGTCACCAACTGTCATGGGAGAGGATGTTTTTGGTATGAGGACTATGGTACCCTCGTGATGTGATTGACAAAGAGCACGACGTTGGAGAATGGTACGCAGGACATGACAAAATTCTTTGCCAATGAGAGGCCAGAAGTGTTTATACATTTCATATGGCAGTCCATCAATTCCAGGTGAGCGGTTGTTTGGGAGTTGCTTAACCACAGAGTGAATCTCTTCATCCGTAATATCCGCGCTGAGCAGAGTTTTGTTGTCCGGAGATAGTTGGGTACTGCAAGATGACAGCAATAGGGTCACCTGCTGTGGATCAATGGGGGCCTTAGCGTAGAACCGTTCATAGAATAATGATATTTCACTACGTATAGCGTCAGGGGAGGTGACGACACTTCCAGTACTGGTGCGGAGGCGGTGGATATATTTACGTTGCCGCTCACGTTGTCCTTTGGCGATATGGTATACACTTGCACTTTCGTCCGGGATCACTGTACGATCTTTTAAAGCCACGTTTATATGAGCGAGCGTTCGTTGCTGTAGAGACAGGAGCTTGGTTTTAACTTCCCGGATCTGGTCATATATACGCTTCCCAGCATCAGATCTTTTCTGGAGCTGGCGAAGAACTCGATAGTAAAATTCAACTGTATCCCGTCTTTCCCGACCTCGTTGGTAAGATATGTTCTTAAAGACGCGGCGGATCCCTGGTTTAACTAAAATATCCCACCAGTCTGCGCAGTCGCGAAATTTGCATTTTTGTTGGACCCATCGAGTCCAGTGTTGTCTGAAAATATCTTGGCATTCCTCCTCCAGTAACAGCGAGCAATTCAGCTTCCAATAACCTCTTCCTATGTGAAATATGGGATGGGGGTAAGAGATTGTACATACGACAGCATGATGGTTAGTGAAACTGGCAGGTATCACTTCATATCGTCTAGGCTGGATAAGTTCCTGTGAAAAGTAGATGCGGTCAAGTCGTGATGAGGAGTTGTGACTTATACAGGTGTAATGGGGCAGGGGCACCCTTAAACTATCCACAGCATCAATGAGGTGTAGGGAGGTAAGAAGGGTCCTGAGAGCCGGGTTGACACCTTGGTATGAGCTAGTGGAATCTTCTGGGCGTTGAATACAATTGAAATCCCCTGCAAGAATAAGTTTTTCCTTAACATCGTGCAGATGAGGCAGTATACTCTGTTGAAAGAACATTTTCCGTTCCACACGTTTATTGGACCCGGATGGGGCATATACATTTATCAGGGTGGTATTGTTTATGTGTCCAGATATTATGCGTCCTGATGGATGACATAGCACACCTTCGAGTGGGATATCATGTCTTATGAGGAATCCGGTCCCTCTATTCGTATTACTGGTATTGATGTATTGTTTGTAGAAGGCAGATATGGGCAAACAGGGTAGAGCAACTTCTTGAATGAAGGCAATGTCAATGTCTGCATCTCGAAGGAATCTCTCCAACAGTTGAAATTTCAGAGGGCATTCTATTACATTGATATTCACAGTGGCCACAGTGAGAAATTGCGCCATTAAGAGAAGTATAAAAGTTGTGCTAGACATACTGGAAGTTGGACTCGAGAAAAAAGAAAAAAGAAAAAAAGACACAGGTGAGAAATATACTGGTGCACTATGTCAAATTAGGTTGAGATAGTTCCTTATGACTGCCATTCATAGGCCGGCTGTCAGCGGTTGAGAGCGTTCGTGGGTCCCTAGATGACGTAGAATGAAGATTTTGTTTCTTTTTCACAGCTGCGGGAACGTTTGTAGAGCCAGTTTGATTCTTCGGGGCTGGTACGGCAATCGAGGCATTTGTTTTAATCTTCTTAGAGACGTTCTCGGATCCCCGATCAACCTGCTTGAGTGAGTCGGTAGGGACCAGCGAAGGTGGGGGCATTGAAGACAAAATTTCTGTGGCAGCCTGTAGTGACGGCATAGTTGGTTCTAAGGCTGCGATACAGGTTGCCTATAGCACAGGGGCACTCTGTGGCTCGCTGCTCTGGTCAGGGCAAGGTACCAGTTCTGCGTCATATGTATTCGAGGCCACTTCTGGTATTGTCCCAGCTGACTGATCAATAAGCATGTTTTCATATGACGTTTGCTGCGTCACAACTTCCGAGTATTGGGCACGTCGTTGTTGTGTAGGAGTTATACCGAGGGGAATCATTTTCTTTGGGCAGTTGATACGTAGATGTGTGGTAGCATTGCAAATTAAACAGGTCTGTTTCTGTCCATTGTACGTTATATAGCCAGAATGGTCACCAAAAGTCTCAGTGGAGGGGATATCTTGCTTGATTTCCATAGTGACGGCACGTTATCCATTATACACCGGGAACTGATAAGCAGAAGACCATTGTTCTTTCCTGACGTCACTCACAGTGCCATATTTCGACAGGACGGATTTGAAAATTTCAGGGGGGACTTCGAGTGGGACATTAAATATACGCACTGTGGTAAAATTGGAATCCGCTGTGGAGAGCTTAAAATTTGTCATTTCGCCTGAATCATACTGAAATTTAATAGGATCTGCAAAAGTATTTAACAATTTCTGATAAGTAGATATGCTGATTACCTTGATGTACATGGTTTTTTCGTGCGCATTTAACTGGATGGCTTCTACTTGGTCGACAGTCAACCGGAGGGTATCGCCAATCCAGCGGTGAATTTCTCCTGGTGAGGGGCGAGAACTCTGCCTGTCCCATTGGCAGCGTACGGTGTTTTTCCTCTGGTATCCGGACATGATTTTCAGCGGGGTTTTCTGGGTTTCTGGTTTCGTTGTCCTATCTGGAACACTACTTGAAAAAGTATTGTCCTAATGACACACGGAAGGTCAGTACACACGTGGAACTAAGGAAGCACCGGTATTAGGAACCATTCACTCTTCCAATGCGGTCACACAGCGCGCACACACGTACCTCACTCGGCCACGACTAGTGACCAACTTAACCTCTCAGCCACCAACACATGGAAGACACAGCCCGCTAAACGTGCTGAAGTTACTGTGGCCGTCCCACCTCAAACGTTTAAGTCCATCTCAAAGTCTTCAATCACGGTTTGTGGTGCTGATTAAACCTTTTACTAATTCAGATCACGTGGCTATTAATTCGATCGTGTTACGTGTATGTGTGTTATTTCAAGGAGCAGTAAGTCATATGTTAGTAGAATGGGCCATAGTATTTGGCGGGGAAAAGTTTAAGGTCGGTTTTTCTTTGCTAGACCCATGACCCAATTACATTGCTGTCACACAGTCAGAGCGCAGAGCAATATCGACCATCCGGAGAATTGAGATGTTAGTTGGGTTTCATAAAACTAAATAATAAGGGGTGGTTGGACCACACTGTATATGCCTGCTTTATTGACTATCAAAAGGCTTTCGATAGTGTAAGACATAATAAGATGATAGAAATTTTACAAAAGATTGGCTTAGATGATAAAGATTTACGAATAATTGTGAACTTGTACTGGAATCAATCTGCTTATGTGAGGTTGGGTAACGAGAACACGGAAGATATAGATATTCTAAGAGGTGTAAGACAAGGCTGTATATTGTCTCCATTGTTATTTAACATCTATTCGGAATGTATCTTTAAAGAAGCTCTAGAGGATGTTGAGATGGGAGTGCTCTTAAATGGTAACTGGATAAATAACATTCGATATGCCGATGACACTGAGATTTTTGCGGATAGTCAAGAAAGCCTGCAACATATCATTGATAAAGTTATCCAAAAAAGCCATGAATATGGTTTAGATATAAACCCTCAGAAGACAAAATTGATGGTCATTAGTAAAAACAAAGACTCTGCATGCAAACTAAATATAGACCAGAAACCCATTGCACAAGTGCATAAGTATATATACCTTGGCACTATCATAAATGACCAATGGGACCCTTCTGATGAGGTGAAGTCTCGAATTGGGAAAGCCCGGACAACTTTTAACAAGATGCGGAATTTGTTCAAACATCATGGGCTGACAATGACTACGAAAATCAGGCTTTTGCGTTGTTATGTGTTCTCTACTCATTTTTACTGTGCTGAGACATGGACTCTGATAGAGTATTTATGTAAACGGTTAGAGGCCTTTGAAATGTGGCTGTACAGAAGGATATTGCGGATACCATGGACAGACCATGTCACAAATGCTGAGGTTCTCCAAAAAATGAAAAACGAGATGTTCAGTAAAGAACATATAGCCTACTTTCTCCTAAATGCATGCGTATTGTTATAACTCTTTGTCCTTTTCATGGAGTATAATTGAATGTTGGTTGTAGTAGCTTGTTGAAATACAACGTGCTCTAGGGATATAAATCATGAATATGAGGTGCCTTTTGCTAGTGCTACCTCTGTACCAAATTTCGTTCAATTCGGTTTCACCGTGTTTGAATTGATAGGGGGAATCTATTTGCACACATACTTGGCCACCATCTGCAAACTATTGGGCTGATGATCTAGCAGTTTGGTCAGAATATGCTTCCCACATAAAGATTTGTTGTTGCAAAATTTGGTAGAGATTAGATTATTAGGTTGGTCGTAATTACATTTTAGCCTTTAACATTTGGGTGGCCGCGATTACGTTTCCGTCAAGATGGCGGTGATATAAAACATGACACTGAGGTGGTTTTTTCTAGTGCTACCTCTGTACCAAATTTCGTTCCATTCGGTTTCACCGTGTTCGAATTAATAGGGGAGTCGATTTTCACACAAAGATGGCCGCCATCCGCCAAAAAAATATTAGGCTAATGACCTATTAGTTTGGTCAAAGGATGCTCCCTCTATAATGGTATGTTGATGCAAAATTTGGTAGAGATCGGATGATTAGGTTAATCGTAATTTGATGTAAGCTTTGAATATTTGTGTGGCCGCCATTACGTTTCCGTCAAGATGGCGGTGATATAAAACATGACACTGAGGTGCCCTTTGCTAGTGCTACCTCCGTACCAAATTTCATTCCATTCGGTTTCACCGTGTTCGAATTAATAAGGGTAATCGATTTTGACACAAAGATGGCCGCCATCCGCAAACTATTAGGCTAATGACCTATTATATTTGTCAAAGGATGCTCCCTCCTTAAAGGTATGTTGTTGAAAAATTTGGTAGAAATCGGATGATTAGGTTAGTCGTAATTTGATTTAAGCTTTGAACATTTGTGTGGCCGCCATTACGTTTCCGTCAAGAAGGCGGCGATATAAAACATGAAACAGAGGTGCCCTTTGCTAGTGCTACCTCTGTACCAAATTTCATTCCATTCGGTTTCACCGTGTTCGAATTAATAGGGGTAATCGATTTTGACACAAAGATCGCCGCCATCCGCAAACTATTAGGCTAATGAACTATTAGATTTGTCAAAGGATGCTTCCGCCATAAAGGTATGTTGTTGCAAAATTTGGTAGAGATCGGATGATTAGGTTAGTCGTAATTTGATTTAAGCTTTGAACATTTGTGTGGCCGCCATTACGTTTCCGTCAAGATGGCGGTGATATAAAACATGTCACTGAGGTGCCCTTTGCTAGTGCTAACTCTGTACCAAATTTCATTCCATTCGGTTTCACCGTGTTTGAATTAATAAGGGTAATCGATTTTGACACAAAGATGGCCGCCATCCGCAAACTATTAGGCTAATGACCTATTCTATTTGTCAAAGGATGCTCCCTCCTTAAAGGTATGTTGTTGAAAAATTTGGTAGAAATCGGATGGTTAGGTTAGTCGTAATTTGATTTAAGCTTTGAACATTTGTGTGGCCGCCATTACGTTTCCGTCAAGACGGCGGCGATATAAAACATGACAGTGGGGTGCCCTTTGCTGGTACTACCTCTGTACCAAATTTCGTTCCATTCGGTTTCACCGTGTTCGAATTAATAGGGGCAATCGATTTTCACACAAAGATGGCCGCCATCCGCAAACTATTAGGCTAATGACCTATTAGTTTGGTCAAAGGATGCTCCCCCCAAAAAGGTATGTTGTTGCAAAATTTGGTAGAGATCGGATGATTAGATTATTCGTAATTTGATTTAAGCTTTGAACATTTGTGTGGCCGCCATTACGTTTCCGTCAAGATGGCGGCGATATAAAACATGACACTGAGGTGTCCTTTGCTAGTGCTACCTTTGTACGAAATTTCGTTCAATTTGCGCTCACCGTGTTCGAATTGATAGGGGGGGACAGACATTCAGAGTCCACACACTCACATACTGTGCCCATTTAGCAAGAAATATGCCAATCACAGTATACCAGCGTAGCTCAATTCGGGATTTCGGGGCAGCGGTAAGTTCCCCCACTCTGTGACTCACATATTTTGGATTAATTAGAGGATACACTTGCAAAAATAACAACAAAATCAACTCCTATTTTAAACACATTTAATTAATAAATTAATGGCGCTACAAACATTTAAACAATTTAATTACTGACCCAAATATCAACTGCTTGTTCCAAATGAACAAGGGATCACAAAATAAAATAAACAAATATTGTATTCAAAACCTGTGGTTTCCACATAAACCAACAATTCTTACTTAGTCTCACTTCCATAAAGTACTAACATTAAGTTTACATAACTCCGAGCTCCTTGGCTCCATGCATTTACATTATTACGGTGTCATTCTTGTACACCTCAAACACTAGCTTTTATATTTTCTTATTTCTCAAAAACAAATATATAATTATATTTAAAATCTATGTGAATTATCTAATTCAATATTTTGGGCATGTCCACACATTCAGTTGTTATCATCTCTCTTTATTTCACAAATATATTAAGGTAATCAGAAAATCAATTGTGTACTCCAGAGCGTGAAGGTACTTGACACAGTCAAAAAACTATAGTTACTCCCGAACTCAGTTGCCTTCAATCAACTCGTGGAATCCCACGTCCATACATTATTACAATAGGGATTGTTATTTATCTCTTATGTCTTAATAGACCATTCTCATATAAGAAACTACGATCTGAACCGGCAAACGAAATATCCATCTTTAAGGACCTCGGTTCAACGCCCGGGTCGTTTACAACTTTAAACACTCCTGGTGTATTTATTCTCTTTACAACAGCTTACGAGACGGTTCCTGGTCCCTCTCACTTTAAGAGAGCTAGACACTTTTACTCGGGTGCGATTTATGACACGAAGGGTGACGGCGACCCCTAGTCTAACTCCACGTTAGTATCTTGTTTCCAAGGCTTTCAAAACAAACCTTCCCATTATATCCAGTTCTGGGGAGACCGGGCTTTACTGTACCGTAACATTCAAACAACTATTCTTTGGTTCAAAGACCATTTTTATATCCTTGGCATTTATTAATTATGAGAGGGTCCTCATTGATTGGGAAGATTAAATACACATACGACGACGGAGAATTACAGGGGCTTTTATCATAAGAAGATCCTGCATTCGAATCTCTTCAGGTGCCTCGGGAACCAATCCCTACAGAGGACTTATACAAAATGCGATTTAGAGTCGGCCGTGGCCCATATGACATACGCTCAATAATACCATATATTAGCTCCCTTTTTAAATACATACACAATGCCTCGTGATACTAATGTCACAAATAGAGGACTTACACAATTATCAATTCACTGCAATCAACTACCCTCCATAAGTAATGTACCAAGTATTTAACCACTACGCTTTCCTAGCGTGACACTTTAATATTATATTTGCGCTCATTATGCGCTATGCATTAATTTAAGCCGAAAATGTCTTCCCAAGAACTGATAAAATCTCTTTAGTAACAATTCATATTATTTTTATTCACATATTAATCTTTCCATGGTCGATAAATCGCTCCCTGTTTTAAAATATTCCATTGAACCTCATCTTTTACACATACGTTAAGGCTTAACGTTCTCATATTCATATCAAATTATTTGATTTTTATTTAACATTTCCATATTTAATTATTATTATTATCTTTATTCTTTATACAAGCTCAAAAACTATTTCTTTCATATCTCAACTTTACTTTATTTCAATGTCTTTCATGATAATTAAATGATATTTCGCTTGCTCTTATGACATTTGTTAAATACATTAACCCTTTATTCACCTATTTCCTCTACGGGATTTATTCTTTACATAATTATTCATAATTTCTCTATTTATTTTATTATTGTTCAGACCGTATTCTTGATTATTCAGCATTTATTTATTAAAACACATCCCTTTCACTCCAAAAACTCTGGTGGGTTTTGTACACAATCAATTTCTGACACCAAAATAAAAATGAATTTTGTACTCACATATTTTCCAGATCATCCCTGATCTTAAATCTGGTGCGGTGTTTCATTTTTGGGCCCACTTTGAACTTTTTACACCATATTGAAGGTATTCATCTTACGTAAAAACACAAATAAACATATATCTAAAACACTTAATATTGACGACATTTTTATATACTGATGTGTCCCTTTTGAACACATAATAAACACTAAAATATTATTTAACACACAATCTGGATTATTTTACACTTCACAACGATCACTAGGCCGTGTTTCTGAGCCTCTCACACGTGATCTTCTTAAATTCCCGTTTCCAAAGGTGGAATTTACCCGATGTCGGCTTCCTATTCTGAAGAATGCGAAAGTCCCGAAACATCTACTGTTCCCTGGAGTTCAATTCTGCTATTCCTATCCTGGATAACCGGCTATTGATCTAGCTTGAACGGCTTGTCTGTAGATCTGTCTATCGATCCTAACGAAAGTCTATATGAATCGAGGTCTCCTCTAAGACCTATAGAATTAGTTTCTAGCAGCTAGCACTTCTTGATTCTAGTACTATTAGAATTGTTCGCCTGCTTTCTGGAGCTAATGTTTATAGTCTCCTATCCTCTTTGTTTGAACTGTTTTAACACTCCTACGTTTGAACCTTATTCTGTTCTTCCTTTTTTAGATTTCTTCAATTTAAATAACAGTTTATCTGTCTGGTACGATACTTCCGTACGTTATGATCTATTCGTTCGTACATATAACGACCTATCGCCTTTAAGTCCGACGTTCGCAGCCTGCTATGACTATATCTTGCGAATTTTCACTTTAACTTGTATACAGTCGGGCCTAAATCCTATAATTAGGATTTTCCTAATACTTCACTGCGGCGATACTTTAAAATTTCGTATTGGCTGCTCCTTATGGAAGCAAGCAAGTCGTTACTACTGTGACGCCTGTGGCTATCGGATCTTGCTTCGGCGGTGTAAAACAGCGTTTCTCCCCTCAAGGAGTACTGGTAGCTGTTATCGATGTAACGCAGAGTTACGTCCCCTCACGGACTGTCGGAATGACTACTTCTACGTCGTGGAGCAGCACTTCCCCTCACGGAATGCTCGTAGGACTGCATGCGATGTGACACAGTGACGTGCCCTCTGGCTGTCTGAATACTGCATGATTGGCTTGGAAACGCCCGAAGCTTTATACTGTTTTACTACAAAAAAATAAGACTCAAGCCTTTCCTGTGGTCAACTTCTAAAATAATGGTGCCACAAATATAAAAATTATACCTTCCGAAAGCTCATCTTCTCAATGTCAAATGATCTTATTGCACCTAAGAATCGATCGTGCAATTTGGAGATATTAATTAATTTCTCGTCCTCAATTGTGTGGGTGTTGCATTCTTTTTGCTCTCTCCCCTCCACAGAGGCTTAGGTAATTCCCCTATGACGTCGTCTTACGTCGGCAGTTTATTTCTGCACAATTATTACATGGTTTCTCTATACTGAAAAATCTCTCATTCAAAATGATTCACTGTGCTGTGCTTGTTTACTCATTATTATGCTCGTAAACGTGTTAATTTTAATTATTCCTCTTCTGGTGCATATGCGGCGTTGTCAAAATCCAGCAACGTCAGCTTGAATTCCGATTCAGGCTTCTCTTTCTATCACGGTGGAAATTTCCACTCAGTTATTAATACTCGTGACCAGCCCTCTCTGAAATGTCGAGTGGGGTGATCTCATCTAAGGAACATCTGTCCCTAGTCGCTTGCACAATGTTAAGCTATATTCCTGGCTTAAAATCTCTCTCCGTTCCTTTAAGAAACTATACGTTTCTTTCATTTCTTCCTTAAGGACATGGATTCGACCGTCATGGACCCTATGGCCCATGGGTTCATCTCTCCCCTCCTTAGGTAAATAAATTTTCGAAAATTTTGAGGAAATTTATTTCAATTTAATTTTGTATTTCTTTATCGTCGAATCCATCATAACGTCATCCGTATTTACTGTTGTTTTTACTTCTTTTAAGTCGTATCCGGTAATTGTGTAGGTCGGGTATGTTCTGTCCCTACCCTTTCTTTCTTTCTTTCTTTCTTTCTTTGTCTGGACTTTAAGTTCCCAGAACCTCATTCTCCCTTACGGGTTTGGTCTATCCCTACCCGTTTCCTTATTTCATCATTTTCTTTTCTTAAATTTGAATTTTCTTCTTCAATAAATTCAATTATTTCTTTAATTTCCCAATATACTTTCTCCAATTCGCATTCGCACTCGAATGCTTGAACTCTATTTTCTATTTCTTCCTCATTCTTGTTTATGTCAAAAGCGGATTCATCTCTAAATGTTTCCATGACCAGGGCTTGTTCATTTTCTTCATCAAAATCTTCGGGAGGGTAATATAATTTCAAATTTGCTGAATTCATGGTTACTTCGTGATCCGTTTCACAGTGCCGAATTCTATATGCGTTATTCCTCAAATCTCTGATTATCTGATATGGTCCGTGGTACATTTTCTGGAACTTCTTGTACACACGGTTCCCTGGATCCGAAATGGCTGGTCTTTTCACTAACACCATTTATCCTGCTAATAATGGTCGATGATACCTCTTATGCCTATTTCTTCTCTGCCTCCTATCGGCTTGAGCTTTTAGATGCTCAAAGGCTCTCCTAAATCGTACATCTCTTCCCGGCTGAGCGTCTGCTGGCCTAGGAATTACCAGATTCCAAGGTCTTTCTGGTTGCTCATTCCGATGTAACGTTATGGGTATCTCTCCGGTGGATTCATGGATTGTATTATTTATACAAAATTCAATAATATCCAAAATATCTATCCACTTCCAATTTTCTTCGGCACAGTATATTCTACAATACTTGGCCGTTTCTCTCATAACTCTCTCTACAGGGTTTGCCTCAGGATGGCGAATACTTGACAAAATTTGACGTATCCCAAGTCTTTCTAATTCTTGTCTGAACTCTACACTGGTGAAACAACTGCCGTGATCCGACAACAAATTCTCAGGTTTCCCCAGAATCGGTATCACTTTTTCTTTAAGTCGTTTTAACACCTGTTTGGTACTAGTCTTCTGTATGGGAGCAAGGACAACCATTTTAGTGAAGACATCCATAGCCACCATTATGTGTCGATTTCCTCTTCTTGCCTTTGGCAAAGGTCCAAAATTATCAATAGATATGATTTGGCCGGGCCTTTCGGGCAACAATGGTATAGGCTTCTGTCTCATCAGAAATGCATTAGGTTTGATCCTTTGACATAAATCACATGTCTTTAGCGTGTCCCTTACAGTTTCTCTCAGTCTCGGCCATATAAATGCTTCTTTCAGCATCGAGACTGTTTTGTCGACTCCCATATGTCCGAACGATCTATGGGCTAACCATACTATTTTCCTCTGCAAAATTGCAGGTACCACAATCCTTAATTTCGTATGGTCAGAGTCCACAAAATTATATAATAACCCATTATAAAACGTGTAGTCCTGTGCTATCTTCTCAGCTTCCGTGTACGCTGGTGTTCCTCTTATCAAGCTTCCCTCAAGGAATGATATGAGCATGTTCATCCATGGATCCTCCCGTTGTCTTTGACTAATGCTTCTTAACTCATTAAGAGTACGCTGATCCCTGTCTTCCAAATCTATAGCCATTACTTCCTCTTCTATGGACTCTGGCTGTCTACTTAAGTAGTCTGGAACGATGTTTTCCTTTCCTGGGCAGTACTCTATCTTGACATCAAATTGTTGAATATATAAAGCCCAACGCATCAACCTTTGACTGGATAAATCAGTCTTCATCAGAAAGGTTAAGGCTTTATGATCCGTCCTTAGAATGACCTGAAACCCATATACGATCTTCCGCCAATATTGCAACGCATGCAATATCGCTAACAGCTCGATCTCGCTGATCGTATAATTTTTCTCGTGTGGTTTCAGTCTCCTACTTGTGAAAGCTAGATAGTTCTTCTTATCAGGGTTCTCCGGGTTCTCCTGATATAGCATTGCCCCTATTCCAATCTGGGATGCGTCTGTCTGAATAATAAATTTCTGATTAAAATCAGGATATCCTAGCTTCACGTAATTTAAGAGCATTTCCTTGGCCTCCACGAATGCTTTTTCTGCTTCCTCCGTCCATTTCCACTTGCCCCCCTTCTTCAGAAGGTCCTGTAGTGGTGCAACAGTTTTGGTGTATGATGGACAATGTCCTGAGAAGAACCCAATCAATCCCAAAAACTGGCGAACGTTCTTCACTTTCAAAGGCCTTGGAAAATCCCTTATCGATTCCAATTTGCATGGATTTGGTTTAACACCATCCTTGTCAATCACATGCCCTAAAAATGTCACTTGCCTTTGACAGAAGTTCGACTTCTTTAAATTTATCTTAAAATTTGCCCTTCTTAGGTCTTCTAATAATTTCTTCAAATTAACTAAATGTTCCTCAATGTTCTCCGAGGTAAGCAAAATGTCATCTACGTATCGGATAGTGCACTCTTTCACTTCCTCTGACAGGTTTCGATCCAGCGCTCTTATTAATGCGGATCCTGCAGTCTTTAATCCAAACGGACATCTTCTAAAGCAGTATGTTTGTTGATCGAACTGAAATCCAGTCAACAAGCTGGTTTTCTCTTCCAGTTCGAGATGATGATACGAAGAAGTCATGTCAATATTCGTAAAAATCTTCTTGCCTTTAAACTTCCTCAGTATTTCTTTTATGGGTGGTGCCGAATCATTTTCTGGTATAATTTTTGCATTTAGATTTCTGGCATCTAAACACACCCTTACTGAGCCATCCGGTTTACTCACAATCACTAATGGACTAACATATGGTGTCGCCATCTTTTCTATAACACCTGCATTCATCATTTCCTGCAGTGTTTTCTTGGTTTGTGGGTAATGTTTTTCCGCAACCGGGTATGGTTTTTGTTTGAACGGTGCCCAATCGTTGACTTGGAACGCGTATTTAAAATTTTCAATCTTCCCTGGCTTGGAATCAAATACGTCCCTATAATCCAATAATAATTTCTTTAACTGTTCCTTAATTTCGAGGCTGACTTTAGCTTCCTCCACTTTTCCTGACAGGTTGGTCTCGAACTCATTTTCCACATTATCTTCGAGTTCTATGTTGAGGACTTCAAATATTTTTTCTATGTCCTTATAATCTTCCTCAATCACTTCTTCCATATGCCATACCTGTTCTACTATTTTCGCATCCTGTTCCTGTAGGTTAATGTTTTGTTCATCCACATCCTCTCTTTGAATTCTAATGCAGTTTTGCGCTAGGTCTATAATGACCTTGTTCTCACGGATAAAATCAATACCTAATATGACATTATACGGTAATTGATTTACCAGCAAAAAGCACTGCGAAATTTCAGCGTTACCCATGATTAAATCAATGTATACCTGAAATTTACATGTCAAAGATTTTTCAGGGATAATTCCCTTAATCTTTACACTTGATGTGGGAATCTTTAGTACTCGGCCCTTTGTTTCCAATTCATTTAAAAGGGTTTGTGTAATTAGACTTATTGTGGATCCAGTATCAATCAATGCTCTGACCAGTAATCCTTCTATCCTAAGCATAATTATAGGTAGTTCTCTTTTAACAGGTGGGATTCCTTCCACATCCTCGTTAATTAATTCATCTGGTCTGGCTATCCAATTTACAATTTCTACCTCTTCCCAGCTCCTGGTATGTTTCCACTTTTGACAATTTAAATTTGGAGTTTTTTTTTTATCCTGAGGGCTCCCTTTCCCCTCATTCTTCAACTGAGCTTGCAGTTCCAAGCTTTGAGCTCCGTCTAGTCGGTCGGGTGATTTCCGGTTCTTGATTGCCTCACTCCAACGGACTTTTTGCCTATCAGGTTCATCTGGTCTTTCGTTCATATAACGAAGACTCTCCTGATATCTTTCTTCTATTTCGGCCCGATATTCATCATCCCTATCGTCTGGCCTTACATTTCTCCTGGGATAATTCTCCCATTTCTTTCTATTGTCCGGCCTTTGCTGGTTATTGTTGTAGGGTCGGCTTTCCTGTTGCCTATAACCCGTCGTTCTAGGATTTCTTCCTCGATATCCTCCCCGGTAATATGGCTGTATCCTTCTAGGCTCCTGGTGCCCATACTCTCGATCTCGTCCTTGAGTATCCGTACTGGTGGACTGATTCCTGGTCGCTGGTTTTTCTCCAGTTTCCTGACTGCTGGCCATGTGTACTTGCTCAGTTTGTCTCTGATGCCGAGGTGTTACGTGCGAAGTCGTCATATCTAACTGACGTAATACGCTTTCCACTTCCACAGCACTTCTGGCTTTGGATGAGATTAGCAGCCTCTGAATCTCATATGGAAGCTGTCTTGCAATGGCGGCACACAGGTCGTTTTCTGCCGGAGCAATATCCAGTTCGCGGAATTTACACAGCTGAGCGGTGAAAAATTCCGAGTATTTAGTAGGTGCATTGGTGCTGTACTTCCTAGAGTACAGATCTAGCCTTAAATTTTCTTGGACATCTGCTGCCCAATATCGCTTTAAAAATGCTTCCCTAAAGCCTTCCACCGTATCAAAAGTGTATCTAAAGCTTCTGAACCAGGTGAGACAATCACCTGCCAACAGCTTTTCAATAGCTCTCAGTCTCCGATCCTGAGGAACCTTCATTTCATTTAGATACTCTGCCACTTCTTTTAGCCAGTATTTTGGAGTAATAGACATGTTATTACCCGTAAACTTTACTGGTCTATCCTCATTGGATTTAATAATGTTTATTATTTGGCCATTTGTCTGATTCGTGTACGGGGTTGACATCGCCATTGGATATCCTGGGATCTTATAAGGGCTCTCCCCTCCTAAGTCCCTCTCCGTATCTGTGCCTTGTTCACGAGAATCTGCCCATCCTGTCTTTGGAAACTCCTCCTGATTTTCGAATTCTAACTTCCTTTCTCTTCGGGCACTTTCTTCATTTGCCATGAGTTGGATTTCCATTTGACTGTTCTTAAGTTCCGTCCTCTCCAATCGGGATCTTAATTCATTCTGAATTCTTTCTTGATTCATTTTAATATCTTCCTCTATCTTTTTGAGTTGGAATTTCTCGTCCCTGAAGCTATCCCTAAATCCATTTATTTGGTCTTCTACCTCTTTCTTAATGATCTTAGCATGTTGGTCTATAATTTCTGGCTTAACGTCACCTATGGTCTCCAGGCCCTCTCGTATCTCCTTTATTTGCTTCTCCACTTCTTTTCGTCCTTTGACCATATCTATTTTCATTCCTTCAAGCCTTCCCTCAGTCTTCTCTTGACTCTTATACAACTTCATCATTTCATCTTGGACCTGACTAATTTCCTTATTGGTTTTTCCTACATGAACCTTTAATGTTCCGATGGTTTCCTGAACCTCAATAATACCCTGACTTATTTCATTTATTTTATGGGTACTTTCCTTACTTTCGTTCTCTCGTTGTTTTCTTTCACTCTGGAGATGCCCCTCGTATACACCTAATCTTTGATCTATTTTCGTTTCGTATGTCTTCAGATTCTCATCTACCTGCCCGGTAAAATGATCAATTTGATCTTTCATCTCCTTAACATCCTTTAGATTTTGATTTTTCATCTCAGTTACCTCCGTCTGAACTACACCGATTTTGTTCTCGAGGGTCCCTACTTTCTCCTTTACCCCTTTAAATTCTTCTCCTAATTCCTTAAAACTTTCTTTTATCTCATCCCGGGAACGTTCACAAATATTCTTGTTAAATTCTATCTGAGCTGTCAATTTCGTCTGCACCTCTTGGATCTGGGTTACAAGTTCATTTTTACAATCGTCACCCTTTGTTTCTATCTCAACCAATTTAGTTTCTAAAATTTTAAAATTTTCTTGACATGTAGTTTGGGAATCTACCATATTTTTGTTCATAGTCTCTATTTGGACTTGCATTCCTGAGTAAAATCCTTTACTTTCCTTTTTAATTTCACTTAACTTAGTCTCCAACCCCTCATCAAGAATTTTAAATTTAGTATCCATTGTCTTTTCTATTTCAGCCTTCAGTACTCCATTGTTTTCGTTACTGTTGGCTTTCAGAGACTCTAACGTCTCCGTTTTCATCACTTCCCACTGTTGTTTAATGGTTTCCCCACTTTCTGTTTTCATCTTTTCTATCTCAGCCTTCAGTTCCTTATTCATGTTTATACCGTCGGCTTCGATAGCTTCTAATTTAGTGCCCATATTATTACCTTTAACTTCGATAGCTTCTAATTTGGTTCCCATGGTATCAGTCTTAACTTCGATATTCTCTAATTTAGTGCCCATATTAGCACTATCAATTTTTATTGACTCCAAACTTAGATTCATGGATCCTAACCTTTGGTTATTTTCCTCCTGTTGGCTATCCAATTTATTCAAACTCTCATTTATGGATTCGAACACTTTGTTATTTTCATCCTTTTGGAGACCCAATGTATTGTCTATTGTTCCCAATTTATTGTTTATGGCCTCCAACTTCTCATTGCTATCGTCTTTGATAGCCTCCAAAAGCCGTTGCATCTCTTCACTTAATGCCATCTTATGAGAATACAGTGGGCCACAAATGCCACCACACTAGTACATGTTTGAGAGATGATACTCTGAATCCGTGTGTCCCAATTTCTTTAAAACTTTACTTTGGTACGGGTATTCACTTACACCGTACCCTTTTACTATTTTTATTCAGTTTCATAAACCTTTATGGAAGTGTTTAAAATTCAAAATTTCGAAAAACCATTTTTTTCAAAAATGAAAATTTTGATTTTTCGAGAAAACTCGGGTTTTCCCTAGGAAAACTCATCCCTGCGTACTGGGCGCCAAAAATCGTAAGATTTGCTAGGGGGTTTATAATATAAAATGTCAGGGCTGCTCGGTATGAGTTTCCAGGGACCCATGCGGTCAGTTAATATTTTACGTTGTAGCTATCCCTATTATTACTTTAATTTTACATGATATGACCGACTTAAGTGTTCCTCTAGTTATTAATCCAGCACAGTATTTATATATCCCCCTGTGCCCATTTAGCAAGAAATATGCCAATCACAGTATACCAGCGTAGCTCAATTCGGGATTTCGGGGCAGCGGTAAGTTCCCCCACTCTGTGACTCACATATTTTGGATTAATTAGAGGATACACTTGCAAAAATAACAACAAAATCAACTCCTATTTTAAACACATTTAATTAATAAATTAATGGCGCTACAAACATTTAAACAATTTAATTACTGACCCAAATATCAACTGCTTGTTCCAAATGAACAAGGGATCACAAAATAAAATAAACAAATATTGTATTCAAAACCTGTGGTTTCCACATAAACCAACAATTCTTACTTAGTCTCACTTCCATAAAGTACTAACATTAAGTTTACATAACTCCGAGCTCCTTGGCTCCATGCATTTACATTATTACGGTGTCATTCTTGTACACCTCAAACACTAGCTTTTATATTTTCTTATTTCTCAAAAACAAATATATAATTATATTTAAAATCTATGTGAATTATCTAATTCAATATTTTGGGCATGTCCACACATTCAGTTGTTATCATCTCTCTTTATTTCACAAATATATTAAGGTAATCAGAAAATCAATTGTGTACTCCAGAGCGTGAAGGTACTTGACACAGTCAAAAAACTATAGTTACTCCCGAACTCAGTTGCCTTCAATCAACTCGTGGAATCCCACGTCCATACATTATTACAATAGGGATTGTTATTTATCTCTTATGTCTTAATAGACCATTCTCATATAAGAAACTACGATCTGAACCGGCAAACGAAATATCCATCTTTAAGGACCTCGGTTCAACGCCCGGGTCGTTTACAACTTTAAACACTCCTGGTGTATTTATTCTCTTTACAACAGCTTACGAGACGGTTCCTGGTCCCTCTCACTTTAAGAGAGCTAGACACTTTTACTCGGGTGAGATTTATGACACGAAGGGTGACGGCGACCCCTAGTCTAACTCCACGTTAGTATCTTGTTTCCAAGGCTTTCAAAACAAACCTTCCCATTATATCCAGTTCTGGGGAGACCGGGCTTTACTGTACCGTAACATTCAAACAACTATTCTTTGGTTCAAAGACCATTTTTATATCCTTGGCATTTATTAATTATGAGAGGGTCCTCATTGATTGGGAAGATTAAATACACATACGACGACGGAGAATTACAGGGGCTTTTATCATAAGAAGATCCTGCATTCGAATCTCTTCAGGTGCCTCGGGAACCAATCCCTACAGAGGACTTATACAAAATGCGATTTAGAGTCGGCCGTGGCCCATATGACATACGCTCAATAATACCATATATTAGCTCCCTTTTTAAATACATACACAATGCCTCGTGATACTAATGTCACAAATAAAGGACTTACACAATTATCAATTCACTGCAATCAACTACCCTCCATAAGTAATGTACCAAGTATTTAACCACTACGCTTTCCTAGCGTGACACTTTAATATTATATTTGCGCTCATTATGCGCTATGCATTAATTTAAGCCGAAAATGTCTTCCCAAGAACTGATAAAATCTCTTTAGTAACAATTCATATTATTTTTATTCACATATTAATCTTTCCATGGTCGATAAATCGCTCCCTGTTTTAAAATATTCCATTGAACCTCATCTTTTACACATACGTTAAGGCTTAACGTTCTCATATTCATATCAAATTATTTGATTTTTATTTAACATTTCCATATTTAATTATTATTATTATCTTTATTCTTTATACAAGCTCAAAAACTATTTCTTTCATATCTCAACTTTACTTTATTTCAATGTCTTTCATGATAATTAAATGATATTTCGCTTGCTCTTATGACATTTGTTAAATACATTAACCCTTTATTCACCTATTTCCTCTACGGGATTTATTCTTTACATAATTATTCATAATTTCTCTATTTATTTTATTATTGTTCAGACCGTATTCTTGATTATTCAGCATTTATTTATTAAAACACATCCCTTTCACTCCAAAAACTCTGGTGGGTTTTGTACACAATCAATTTCTGACACCAAAATAAAAATGAATTTTGTACTCACATATTTTCCAGATCATCCCTGATCTTAAATCTGGTGCGGTGTTTCATTTTTGGGCCCACTTTGAACTTTTTACACCATATTGAAGGTATTCATCTTACGTAAAAACACAAATAAACATATATCTAAAACACTTAATATTGACGACATTTTTATATACTGATGTGTCCCTTTTGAACACATAATAAACACTAAAATATTATTTAACACACAATCTGGATTATTTTACACTTCACAACGATCACTAGGCCGTGTTTCTGAGCCTCTCACACGTGATCTTCTTAAATTCCCGTTTCCAAAGGTGGAATTTACCCGATGTCGGCTTCCTATTCTGAAGAATGCGAAAGTCCCGAAACATCTACTGTTCCCTGGAGTTCAATTCTGCTATTCCTATCCTGGATAACCGGCTATTGATCTAGCTTGAACGGCTTGTCTGTAGATCTGTCTATCGATCCTAACGAAAGTCTATATGAATCGAGGTCTCCTCTAAGACCTATAGAATTAGTTTCTAGCAGCTAGCACTTCTTGATTCTAGTACTATTAGAATTGTTCGCCTGCTTTCTGGAGCTAATGTTTATAGTCTCCTATCCTCTTTGTTTGAACTGTTTTAACACTCCTACGTTTGAACCTTATTCTGTTCTTCCTTTTTTAGATTTCTTCAATTTAAATAACAGTTTATCTGTCTGGTACGATACTTCCGTACGTTATGATCTATTCGTTCGTACATATAACGACCTATCGCCTTTAAGTCCGACGTTCGCAGCCTGCTATGACTATATCTTGCGAATTTTCACTTTAACTTGTATACAGTCGGGCCTAAATCCTATAATTAGGATTTTCCTAATACTTCACTGCGGCGATACTTTAAAATTTCGTATTGGCTGCTCCTTATGGAAGCAAGCAAGTCGTTACTACTGTGACGCCTGTGGCTATCGGATCTTGCTTCGGCGGTGTAAAACAGCGTTTCTCCCCTCAAGGAGTACTGGTAGCTGTTATCGATGTAACGCAGAGTTACGTCCCCTCACGGACTGTCGGAATGACTACTTCTACGTCGTGGAGCAGCACTTCCCCTCACGGAATGCTCGTAGGACTGCATGCGATGTGACACAGTGACGTGCCCTCTGGCTGTCTGAATACTGCATGATTGGCTTGGAAACGCCCGAAGCTTTATACTGTTTTACTACAAAAAAATAAGACTCAAGCCTTTCCTGTGGTCAACTTCTAAAATAATGGTGCCACAAATATAAAAATTATACCTTCCGAAAGCTCATCTTCTCAATGTCAAATGATCTTATTGCACCTAAGAATCGATCGTGCAATTTGGAGATATTAATTAATTTCTCGTCCTCAATTGTGTGGGTGTTGCATTCTTTTTGCTCTCTCCCCTCCACAGAGGCTTAGGTAATTCCCCTATGACGTCGTCTTACGTCGGCAGTTTATTTCTGCACAATTATTACATGGTTTCTCTATACTGAAAAATCTCTCATTCAAAATGATTCACTGTGCTGTGCTTGTTTACTCATTATTATGCTCGTAAACGTGTTAATTTTAATTATTCCTCTTCTGGTGCATATGCGGCGTTGTCAAAATCCAGCAACGTCAGCTTGAATTCCGATTCAGGCTTCTCTTTCTATCACGGTGGAAATTTCCACTCAGTTATTAATACTCGTGACCAGCCCTCTCTGAAATGTCGAGTGGGGTGATCTCATCTAAGGAACATCTGTCCCTAGTCGCTTGCACAATGTTAAGCTATATTCCTGGCTTAAAATCTCTCTCCGTTCCTTTAAGAAACTATACGTTTCTTTCATTTCTTCCTTAAGGACATGGATTCGACCGTCATGGACCCTATGGCCCATGGGTTCATCTCTCCCCTCCTTAGGTAAATAAATTTTCGAAAATTTTGAGGAAATTTATTTCAATTTAATTTTGTATTTCTTTATCGTCGAATCCATCATAACGTCATCCGTATTTACTGTTGTTTTTACTTCTTTTAAGTCGTATCCGGTAATTGTGTAGGTCGGGTATGTTCTGTCCCTACCCTTTCTTTCTTTCTTTCTTTGTTTGTCTGGACTTTAAGTTCCCAGAACCTCATTCTCCCTTACGGGTTTGGTCTATCCCTACCCGTTTCCTTATTTCATCATTTTCTTTTCTTAAATTTGAATTTTCTTCTTCAATAAATTCAATTATTTCTTTAATTTCCCAATATACTTTCTCCAATTCGCATTCGCACTCGAATGCTTGAACTCTATTTTCTATTTCTTCCTCATTCTTGTTTATGTCAAAAGCGGATTCATCTCTAAATGTTTCCATGACCAGGGCTTGTTCATTTTCTTCATCAAAATCTTCGGGAGGGTAATATAATTTCAAATTTGCTGAATTCATGGTTACTTCGTGATCCGTTTCACAGTGCCGAATTCTATATGCGTTATTCCTCAAATCTCTGATTATCTGATATGGTCCGTGGTACATTTTCTGGAACTTCTTGTACACACGGTTCCCTGGATCCGAAATGGCTGGTCTTTTCACTAACACCATTTATCCTGCTAATAATGGTCGATGATACCTCTTATGCCTATTTCTTCTCTGCCTCCTATCGGCTTGAGCTTTTAGATGCTCAAAGGCTCTCCTAAATCGTACATCTCTTCCCGGCTGAGCGTCTGCTGGCCTAGGAATTACCAGATTCCAAGGTCTTTCTGGTTGCTCATTCCGATGTAACGTTATGGGTATCTCTCCGGTGGATTCATGGATTGTATTATTTATACAAAATTCAATAATATCCAAAATATCTATCCACTTCCAATTTTCTTCGGCACAGTATATTCTACAATACTTGGCCGTTTCTCTCATAACTCTCTCTACAGGGTTTGCCTCAGGATGGCGAATACTTGACAAAATTTGACGTATCCCAAGTCTTTCTAATTCTTGTCTGAACTCTACACTGGTGAAACAACTGCCGTGATCCGACAACAAATTCTCAGGTTTCCCCAGAATCGGTATCACTTTTTCTTTAAGTCGTTTTAACACCTGTTTGGTACTAGTCTTCTGTATGGGAGCAAGGACAACCATTTTAGTGAAGACATCCATAGCCACCATTATGTGTCGATTTCCTCTTCTTGCCTTTGGCAAAGGTCCAAAATTATCAATAGATATGATTTGGCCGGGCCTTTCGGGCAACAATGGTATAGGCTTCTGTCTCATCAGAAATGCATTAGGTTTGATCCTTTGACATAAATCACATGTCTTTAGCGTGTCCCTTACAGTTTCTCTCAGTCTCGGCCATATAAATGCTTCTTTCAGCATCGAGACTGTTTTGTCGACTCCCATATGTCCGAACGATCTATGGGCTAACCATACTATTTTCCTCTGCAAAATTGCAGGTACCACAATCCTTAATTTCGTATGGTCAGAGTCCACAAAATTATATAATAACCCATTATAAAACGTGTAGTCCTGTGCTATCTTCTCAGCTTCCGTGTACGCTGGTGTTCCTCTTATCAAGCTTCCCTCAAGGAATGATATGAGCATGTTCATCCATGGATCCTCCCGTTGTCTTTGACTAATGCTTCTTAACTCATTAAGAGTACGCTGATCCCTGTCTTCCAAATCTATAGCCATTACTTCCTCTTCTATGGACTCTGGCTGTCTACTTAAGTAGTCTGGAACGATGTTTTCCTTTCCTGGGCAGTACTCTATCTTGACATCAAATTGTTGAATATATAAAGCCCAACGCATCAACCTTTGACTGGATAAATCAGTCTTCATCAGAAAGGTTAAGGCTTTATGATCCGTCCTTAGAATGACCTGAAACACATATACGATCTTCCGCCAATATTGCAACGCATGCAATATCGCTAACAGCTCGATCTCGCTGATCGTATAATTTTTCTCGTGTGGTTTCAGTCTCCTACTTGTGAAAGCTAGATAGTTCTTCTTATCAGGGTTCTCCGGGTTCTCCTGATATAGCATTGCCCCTATTCCAATCTGGGATGCGTCTGTCTGAATAATAAATTTCTGATTAAAATCAGGATATCCTAGCTTCACGTAATTTAAGAGCATTTCCTTGGCCTCCACGAATGCTTTTTCTGCTTCCTCCGTCCATTTCCACTTGCCCCCCTTCTTCAGAAGGTCCTGTAGTGGTGCAACAGTTTTGGTGTATGATGGACAATGTCCTGAGAAGAACCCAATCAATCCCAAAAACTGGCGAACGTTCTTCACTTTCAAAGGCCTTGGAAAATCCCTTATCGATTCCAATTTGCATGGATTTGGTTTAACACCATCCTTGTCAATCACATGCCCTAAAAATGTCACTTGCCTTTGACAGAAGTTCGACTTCTTTAAATTTATCTTAAAATTTGCCCTTCTTAGGTCTTCTAATAATTTCTTCAAATTAACTAAATGTTCCTCAATGTTCTCCGAGGTAAGCAAAATGTCATCTACGTATCGGATAGTGCACTCTTTCACTTCCTCTGACAGGTTTCGATCCAGCGCTCTTATTAATGCGGATCCTGCAGTCTTTAATCCAAACGGACATCTTCTAAAGCAGTATGTTTGTTGATCGAACTGAAATCCAGTCAACAAGCTGGTTTTCTCTTCCAGTTCGAGATGATGATACGAAGAAGTCATGTCAATATTCGTAAAAATCTTCTTGCCTTTAAACTTCCTCAGTATTTCTTTTATGGGTGGTGCCGAATCATTTTCTGGTATAATTTTTGCATTTAGATTTCTGGCATCTAAACACACCCTTACTGAGCCATCCGGTTTACTCACAATCACTAATGGACTAACATATGGTGTCGCCATCTTTTCTATAACACCTGCATTCATCATTTCCTGCAGTGTTTTCTTGGTTTGTGGGTAATGTTTTTCCGCAACCGGGTATGGTTTTTGTTTGAACGGTGCCCAATCGTTGACTTGGAACGCGTATTTAAAATTTTCAATCTTCCCTGGCTTGGAATCAAATACGTCCCTATAATCCAATAATAATTTCTTTAACTGTTCCTTAATTTCGAGGCTGACTTTAGCTTCCTCCACTTTTCCTGACAGGTTGGTCTCGAACTCATTTTCCACATTATCTTCGAGTTCTATGTTGAGGACTTCAAATATTTTTTCTATGTCCTTATAATCTTCCTCAATCACTTCTTCCATATGCCATACCTGTTCTACTATTTTCGCATCCTGTTCCTGTAGGTTAATGTTTTGTTCATCCACATCCTCTCTTTGAATTCTAATGCACTTTTGCGCTAGGTCTATAATGACCTTGTTCTCACGGATAAAATCAATACCTAATATGACATTATACGGTAATTGATTTACCAGCAAAAAGCACTGCGAAATTTCAGCGTTACCCATGATTAAATCAATGTATACCTGAAATTTACATGTCAAAGATTTTTCAGGGATAATTCCCTTAATCTTTACACTTGATGTGGGAATCTTTAGTACTCGGCCCCTTGTTTCCAATTCATTTAAAAGGGTTTGTGTAATTAGACTTATTGTGGATCCAGTATCAATCAATGCTTTGACCAGTAATCCTTCTATCCTAAGCATAATTATAGGTAGTTCTCTTTTAACAGGTGGGATTCCTTCCACATCCTCGTTAATTAATTCATCTGGTCTGGCTATCCAATTTACAATTTCTACCTCTTCCCAGCTCCTGGTATGTTTCCACTTTTGACAATTTAAATTTGGAGTTTTTTTTATCCTGAGGGCTCCCTTTTCCCTCATTCTTCAACTGAGCTTGCAGTTCCAAGCTTTGAGCTCCGTCTAGTCGGTCGGGTGATTTCCGGTTCTTGATTGCCTCACTCCAACGGACTTTTTGCCTATCAGGTTCATCTGGTCTTTCGTTCATATAACGAAGACTCTCCTGATATCTTTCTTCTATTTCGGCCCGATATTCATCATCCCTATCGTCTGGCCTTACATTTCTCCTGGGATAATTCTCCCATTTCTTTCTATTGTCCGGCCTTTGCTGGTTATTGTTGTAGGGTCGGCTTTCCTGTTGCCTATAACCCGTCGTTCTAGGATTTCTTCCTCGATATCCTCCCCGGTAATATGGCTGTATCCTTCTAGGCTCCTGGTGCCCATACTCTCGATCTCGTCCTTGAGTATCCGTACTGGTGGACTGATTCCTGGTCGCTGGTTTTTCTCCAGTTTCCTGACTGCTGGCCATGTGTACTTGCTCAGTTTGTCTCTGATGCCGAGGTGTTACGTGCGAAGTCGTCATATCTAACTGACGTAATACGCTTTCCACTTCCACAGCACTTCTGGCTTTGGATGAGATTAGCAGCCTCTGAATCTCATATGGAAGCTGTCTTGCAATGGCGGCACACAGGTCGTTTTCTGCCGGAGCAATATCCAGTTCGCGGAATTTACACAGCTGAGCGGTGAAAAATTCCGAGTATTTAGTAGGTGCATTGGTGCTGTACTTCCTAGAGTACAGATCTAGCCTTAAATTTTCTTGGACATCTGCTGCCCAATATCGCTTTAAAAATGCTTCCCTAAAGCCTTCCACCGTATCAAAAGTGTATCTAAAGCTTCTGAACCAGGTGAGACAATCACCTGCCAACAGCTTTTCAATAGCTCTCAGTCTCCGATCCTGAGGAACCTTCATTTCATTTAGATACTCTGCCACTTCTTTTAGCCAGTATTTTGGAGTAATAGACATGTTATTACCCGTAAACTTTACTGGTCTATCCTCATTGGATTTAATAATGTTTATTATTTGGCCATTTGTCTGATTCGTGTACGGGGTTGACATCGCCATTGGATATCCTGGGATCTTATAAGGGCTCTCCCCTCCTAAGTCCCTCTCCGTATCTGTGCCTTGTTCACGAGAATCTGCCCATCCTGTCTTTGGAAACTCCTCCTGATTTTCGAATTCTAACTTCCTTTCTCTTCGGGCACTTTCTTCATTTGCCATGAGTTGGATTTCCATTTGACTGTTCTTAAGTTCCGTCCTCTCCAATCGGGATCTTAATTCATTCTGAATTCTTTCTTGATTCATTTTAATATCTTCCTCTATCTTTTTGAGTTGGAATTTCTCGTCCCTGAAGCTATCCCTAAATCCATTTATTTGGTCTTCTACCTCTTTCTTAATGATCTTAGCATGTTGGTCTATAATTTCTGGCTTAACGTCACCTATGGTCTCCAGGCCCTCTCGTATCTCCTTTATTTGCTTCTCCACTTCTTTTCGTCCTTTGACCATATCTATTTTCATTCCTTCAAGCCTTCCCTCAGTCTTCTCTTGACTCTTATACAACTTCATCATTTCATCTTGGACCTGACTAATTTCCTTATTGGTTTTTCCTACATGAACCTTTAATGTTCCGATGGTTTCCTGAACCTCAATAATACCCTGACTTATTTCATTTATTTTATGGGTACTTTCCTTACTTTCGTTCTCTCGTTGTTTTCTTTCACTCTGGAGATGCCCCTCGTATACACCTAATCTTTGATCTATTTTCGTTTCGTATGTCTTCAGATTCTCATCTACCTGCCCGGTAAAATGATCAATTTGATCTTTCATCTCCTTAACATCCTTTAGATTTTGATTTTTCATCTCAGTTACCTCCGTCTGAACTACACCGATTTTGTTCTCGAGGGTCCCTACTTTCTCCTTTACCCCTTTAAATTCTTCTCCTAATTCCTTAAAACTTTCTTTTATCTCATCCCGGGAACGTTCACAAATATTCTTGTTAAATTCTATCTGAGCTGTCAATTTCGTCTGCACCTCTTGGATCTGGGTTACAAGTTCATTTTTACAATCGTCACCCTTTGTTTCTATCTCAACCAATTTAGTTTCTAAAATTTTAAAATTTTCTTGACATGTAGTTTGGGAATCTACCATATTTTTGTTCATAGTCTCTATTTGGACTTGCATTCCTGAGTAAAATCCTTTACTTTCCTTTTTAATTTCACTTAACTTAGTCTCCAACCCCTCATCAAGAATTTTAAATTTAGTATCCATTGTCTTTTCTATTTCAGCCTTCAGTACTCCATTGTTTTCGTTACTGTTGGCTTTCAGAGACTCTAACGTCTCCGTTTTCATCACTTCCCACTGTTGTTTAATGGTTTCCCCACTTTCTGTTTTCATCTTTTCTATCTCAGCCTTCAGTTCCTTATTCATGTTTATACCGTCGGCTTCGATAGCTTCTAATTTAGTGCCCATATTATTACCTTTAACTTCGATAGCTTCTAATTTGGTTCCCATGGTATCAGTCTTAACTTCGATATTCTCTAATTTAGTGCCCATATTAGCACTATCAATTTTTATTGACTCCAAACTTAGATTCATGGATCCTAACCTTTGGTTATTTTCCTCCTGTTGGCTATCCAATTTATTCAAACTCTCATTTATGGATTCGAACACTTTGTTATTTTCATCCTTTTGGAGACCCAATGTATTGTCTATTGTTCCCAATTTATTGTTTATGGCCTCCAACTTCTCATTGCTATCGTCTTTGATAGCCTCCAAAAGCCGTTGCATCTCTTCACTTAATGCCATCTTATGAGAATACAGTGGGCCACAAATGCCACCACACTAGTACATGTTTGAGAGATGATACTCTGAATCCGTGTGTCCCAATTTCTTTAAAACTTTACTTTGGTACGGGTATTCACTTACACCGTACCCTTTTACTATTTTTATTCAGTTTCATAAACCTTTATGGAAGTGTTTAAAATTCAAAATTTCGAAAAACCATTTTTTTCAAAAATGAAAATTTTGATTTTTCGAGAAAACTCGGGTTTTCCCTAGGAAAACTCAGCCCTGCGTACTGGGCGCCAAAAATCGTAAGATTTGCTAGGGGGTTTATAATATAAAATGTCAGGGCTGCTCGGTATGAGTTTCCAGGGACCCATGCGGTCAGTTAATATTTTACGTTGTAGCTATCCCTATTATTACTTTAATTTTACATGATATGACCGACTTAAGTGTTCCTCTAGTTATTAATCCAGCACAGTATTTATATATCCCCCTGTGCCCATTTAGCAAGAAATATGCCAATCACAGTATACCAGCGTAGCTCAATTCGGGATTTCGGGGCAGCGGTAAGTTCCCCCACTCTGTGACTCACATATTTTGGATTAATTAGAGGATACACTTGCAAAAATAACAACAAAATCAACTCCTATTTTAAACACATTTAATTAATAAATTAATGGCGCTACAAACATTTAAACAATTTAATTACTGACCCAAATATCAACTGCTTGTTCCAAATGAACAAGGGATCACAAAATAAAATAAACAAATATTGTATTCAAAACCTGTGGTTTCCACATAAACCAACAATTCTTACTTAGTCTCACTTCCATAAAGTACTAACATTAAGTTTACATAACTCCGAGCTCCTTGGCTCCATGCATTTACATTATTACGGTGTCATTCTTGTACACCTCAAACACTAGCTTTTATATTTTCTTATTTCTCAAAAACAAATATATAATTATATTTAAAATCTATGTGAATTATCTAATTCAATATTTTGGGCATGTCCACACATTCAGTTGTTATCATCTCTCTTTATTTCACAAATATATTAAGGTAATCAGAAAATCAATTGTGTACTCCAGAGCGTGAAGGTACTTGACACAGTCAAAAAACTATAGTTACTCCCGAACTCAGTTGCCTTCAATCAACTCGTGGAATCCCACGTCCATACATTATTACAATAGGGATTGTTATTTATCTCTTATGTCTTAATAGACCATTCTCATATAAGAAACTACGATCTGAACCGGCAAACGAAATATCCATCTTTAAGGACCTCGGTTCAACGCCCGGGTCGTTTACAACTTTAAACACTCCTGGTGTATTTATTCTCTTTACAACAGCTTACGAGACGGTTCCTGGTCCCTCTCACTTTAAGAGAGCTAGACACTTTTACTCGGGTGCGATTTATGACACGAAGGGTGACGGCGACCCCTAGTCTAACTCCACGTTAGTATCTTGTTTCCAAGGCTTTCAAAACAAACCTTCCCATTATATCCAGTTCTGGGGAGACCGGGCTTTACTGTACCGTAACATTCAAACAACTATTCTTTGGTTCAAAGACCATTTTTATATCCTTGGCATTTATTAATTATGAGAGGGTCCTCATTGATTGGGAAGATTAAATACACATACGACGACGGAGAATTACAGGGGCTTTTATCATAAGAAGATCCTGCATTCGAATCTCTTCAGGTGCCTCGGGAACCAATCCCTACAGAGGACTTATACAAAATGCGATTTAGAGTCGGCCGTGGCCCATATGACATACGCTCAATAATACCATATATTAGCTCCCTTTCTAAATACATACACAATGCCTCGTGATACTAATGTCACAAATAGAGGACTTACACAATTATCAATTCACTGCAATCAACTACCCTCCATAAGTAATGTACCAAGTATTTAACCACTACGCTTTCCTAGCGTGACACTTTAATATTATATTTGCGCTCATTATGCGCTATGCATTAATTTAAGCCGAAAATGTATTCCCAAGAACTGATAAAATCTCTTTAGTAACAATTCATATTATTTTTATTCACATATTAATCTTTCCATGGTCGATAAATCGCTCCCTGTTTTAAAATATTCCATTGAACCTCATCTTTTACACATACGTTAAGGCTTAACGTTCTCATATTCATATCAAATTATTTGATTTTTATTTAACATTTCCATATTTAATTATTATTATTATCTTTATTCTTTATACAAGCTCAAAAACTATTTCTTTCATATCTCAACTTTACTTTATTTCAATGTCTTTCATGATAATTAAATGATATTTCGCTTGCTCTTATGACATTTGTTAAATACATTAACCCTTTATTCACCTATTTCCTCTACGGGATTTATTCTTTACATAATTATTCATAATTTCTCTATTTATTTTATTATTGTTCAGACCGTATTCTTGATTATTCAGCATTTATTTATTAAAACACATCCCTTTCACTCCAAAAACTCTGGTGGGTTTTGTACACAATCAATTTCTGACACCAAAATAAAAATGAATTTTGTACTCACATATTTTCCAGATCATCCCTGATCTTAAATCTGGTGCGGTGTTTCATTTTTGGGCCCACTTTGAACTTTTTACACCATATTGAAGGTATTCATCTTACGTAAAAACACAAATAAACATATATCTAAAACACTTAATATTGACGACATTTTTATATACTGATGTGTCCCTTTTGAACACATAATAAACACTAAAATATTATTTAACACACAATCTGGATTATTTTACACTTCACAACGATCACTAGGCCGTGTTTCTGAGCCTCTCACACGTGATCTTCTTAAATTCCCGTTTCCAAAGGTGGAATTTACCCGATGTCGGCTTCCTATTCTGAAGAATGCGAAAGTCCCGAAACATCTACTGTTCCCTGGAGTTCAATTCTGCTATTCCTATCCTGGATAACCGGCTATTGATCTAGCTTGAACGGCTTGTCTGTAGATCTGTCTATCGATCCTAACGAAAGTCTATATGAATCGAGGTCTCCTCTAAGACCTATAGAATTAGTTTCTAGCAGCTAGCACTTCTTGATTCTAGTACTATTAGAATTGTTCGCCTGCTTTCTGGAGCTAATGTTTATAGTCTCCTATCCTCTTTGTTTGAACTGTTTTAACACTCCTACGTTTGAACCTTATTCTGTTCTTCCTTTTTTAGATTTCTTCAATTTAAATAACAGTTTATCTGTCTGGTACGATACTTCCGTACGTTATGATCTATTCGTTCGTACATATAACGACCTATCGCCTTTAAGTCCGACGTTCGCAGCCTGCTATGACTATATCTTGCGAATTTTCACTTTAACTTGTATACAGTCGGGCCTAAATCCTATAATTAGGATTTTCCTAATACTTCACTGCGGCGATACTTTAAAATTTCGTATTGGCTGCTCCTTATGGAAGCAAGCAAGTCGTTACTACTGTGACGCCTGTGGCTATCGGATCTTGCTTCGGCGGTGTAAAACAGCGTTTCTCCCCTCAAGGAGTACTGGTAGCTGTTATCGATGTAACGCAGAGTTACGTCCCCTCACGGACTGTCGGAATGACTACTTCTACGTCGTGGAGCAGCACTTCCCCTCACGGAATGCTCGTAGGACTGCATGCGATGTGACACAGTGACGTGCCCTCTGGCTGTCTGAATACTGCATGATTGGCTTGGAAACGCCCGAAGCTTTATACTGTTTTACTACAAAAAAATAAGACTCAAGCCTTTCCTGTGGTCAACTTCTAAAATAATGGTGCCACAAATATAAAAATTATACCTTCCGAAAGCTCATCTTCTCAATGTCAAATGATCTTATTGCACCTAAGAATCGATCGTGCAATTTGGAGATATTAATTAATTTCTCGTCCTCAATTGTGTGGGTGTTGCATTCTTTTTGCTCTCTCCCCTCCACAGAGGCTTAGGTAATTCCCCTATGACGTCGTCTTACGTCGGCAGTTTATTTCTGCACAATTATTACATGGTTTCTCTATACTGAAAAATCTCTCATTCAAAATGATTCACTGTGCTGTGCTTGTTTACTCATTATTATGCTCGTAAACGTGTTAATTTTAATTATTCCTCTTCTGGTGCATATGCGGCGTTGTCAAAATCCAGCAACGTCAGCTTGAATTCCGATTCAGGCTTCTCTTTCTATCACGGTGGAAATTTCCACTCAGTTATTAATACTCGTGACCAGCCCTCTCTGAAATGTCGAGTGGGGTGATCTCATCTAAGGAACATCTGTCCCTAGTCGCTTGCACAATGTTAAGCTATATTCCTGGCTTAAAATCTCTCTCCGTTCCTTTAAGAAACTATACGTTTCTTTCATTTCTTCCTTAAGGACATGGATTCGACCGTCATGGACCCTATGGCCCATGGGTTCAATACTCACACACACACACAGAGACTCACACACATACACACACACAGACAGACACACTTTTTTTCGCCCTGTAGTGATCTCATAAGTCTACTTTCATTTTTTGCAAAAATCGAAAGTAGGCTAAAAACTAAGGAAGTATTAACCACCGTGAAAATCAGGAAAATCCAATACCTAGATCACACAATGAGGAATAGCACCAAGTACCATCTCCTACAGTCTATTCTTCAAGGAAAAATACTAGGGAAGAGAAGTGTTGGACGAAGAAGAATATCCTGGTTAAAAAAAAGTCCTCTCGGCACGCCGGAAGGCGGAGGTAGATTTCACCGGACAACCTTGGGGATAGGCGAAAATAGGCAGAATATGCAGGCTTTCGTAGAAAGATCACACCTCATTTATTGTGAGAAGGTATTTTATAATTGGAGCTTAATTAACTTTGTTCTTCGTCATTATATGATTATTTTAAACATTTTATTGTCTTATGGGAATGGTAACCTTCTTTTCATTTGGGGTCCATTTTTATATTTGTGGTCACACTGTCCTTATGCAAGGTTTCGACACTGATGTGTAACTATGTAACGGTCTGTTACTTCTTCACGCAAAATTATATCTCCCGCAGAGATTTTGGTTGGTTCCTCAGTTTAGGGGATGCGACAACGCGTTACTGTAACCCCGTGTAATTAGGGATGGCTGTATTAGTCTGTAATTCAGGTAAGGACTGCAGACGGTCAATTTCAAGCAGTAGTTCCTAATGTTGCTACCAGGTACTACCGTCAACGACACCTAGCTGTGAACTTCGCTACTATATGCCACCCCAACCAGCAACTCGCAACGAACGTTGGAACTTCCCCTCCAAAGGAAAGCATACTGAGGGATTTTAGCGCTCTTAGAAAATCCGACGACTTCGGCCGGCTTTGAATCCGCGACCTTGGTCATAGACATTCTGCATGCTACCAGTTACGTCACCGAAGCCGCTTCCCACTTAGTCAGATGGAAATACTGAATCTGATCTCGTGCAAGTGCGTTATCTTGGCAACGTCTGATGGCTCATCCCTCATCAATTTGGTAGTGTTGCCATGGCAACCACTGATAGCTCTTGGCATTTTCTTATAATTCCGAAATCATTTTTCTCATCCCTTGGCATAATGGTGGGTCATATCAAAAATTCTTTCAGACAAAATTGTAGGTAATTATTAGGGGTATATTGTCCATTTTGTACGGTTTTGATATTGTGCCTATTAAGAGAGATATGATTAATGTTTCCCGAAAAACCCACTTTTTCCCACCCCTTTGGTCAATGGTTGGTGCTATAAAAAACTCTTCAAACATACATTTTTGGCTTTATCCGACACATAGTATGAACGTTGAACGGATTCGATATTTCACATATTAAGAGAGTTATAGCAATATTTCACTTTTTCGAAAAAAGCTCCCCATTTTCACCCCCTTCCATCGATTTAGCCCAGTAACGAACTCGACCAAGATTTTATAGGTATACATATTCGGTAAAAAAATTCAAAGTGATTGGTGCAAAATTACGGCAGTTATTGTGTCCACAAGAAACTGATATACATATATATACACATATACATACATAAATTATATATAAACTTTTGAACTGACGGTGGTTTTGGGGTCTGGGGGATGTGAAACGCGAAGATATATCGAAATTTTCCGGAAGTCGAAACATGGTACCCATTGCAATAGTTAGCTTTCTAATGAAATCTACCTCTGGTTGGTTCCTAAGTTTAGGGGCTGCGACAACGCGGTCATCTAACCCCGTGTACTTTGGGTGAGTGTAGAATCTGTCTGATGAACGGTGTGAATTGTAATGGCTGTAGTAGTCTTAATTCAGGTAAGGACTGCAGACGGTCAATTTCAAGCAGTAGTTCCTAATGTTGCTACCCGGTACTACCGTCAACGACACCTAGCTGTGAACTTGGCTACTAGATGCCACCCCAACCAGCAACTCGCAACGAACGTTGGAACTTCCCCTCCAAAGGAAAGCATACTGAGGGATTTTAGCGCTCTTAGAAAATCCGACGACTTCGGCCGGCTTTGAATCCGCGACCTTGGGCATAGACATTCTGCATGCTACCAGTTACGTCACCGAAGCCGCTTCCCACTTAGTCAGATGGAAATACTGAATCTGATCTCGTGCAAGTGCGTTATCTTGGCAACGTCTGATGGCTCATCCCTCATCAATTTGGTAGTGTTGCCATGGCAACCACTGATAGCTCTTGGCATTTTCTTATAATTCCGAAATCATTTTTCTCATCCCTTGGCATAATGGTGGGTCATATCAAAAATTCTTTCAGAAAAAATTGTAGGTAATTATTAGGGGTATATTGTCCATTTTGTACGGTTTTGATATTGTGCCTATTAAGAGAGATATGATTAATGTTTCCCGAAAAACCCACTTTTTCCCACCCCTTTGGTCAATGGTTGGTGCTATAAAAAACTCTTCAAACATACATTTTTGGCTTTATCCGACACATAGTATGAACGTTGAACGGATTCGATATTTCACATATTAAGAGAGTTATAGCAATATTTCACTTTTTCGAAAAAAGCTCCCCATTTTCACCCCCTTCCATCGATTTAGCCCAGTAACGAACTCGACCGAGATTTTATAGGTATACATATTCGGTAAAAAAATTCAAAGTGAATTGTGCAAAATTACGGCGGTTATTGTGTCCACAAGAAACTGATATACATATATATACACATATACATACATAAATTATATATAAACTTTTGAACTGACGGTGGTTTTGGGGTCTGGGGGATGTGAAACGCGAAGATATGTCGAAATTTTCCGGAAGTCGAAACATGGTACCCATTGTAATAGTTAGCTTTCTAATGAAATCTACCTCTGGTTGGTTCCTAAGTTTAGGGGCTGCGACAACGCGGTCATCTAACCCCGTGTACTTTGGGTGAGTGTAGAATCTGTCTGATGAACGGTGTGAATTGTAATGGCTGTAGTAGTCTTAATTCAGGTAAGGACTGCAGACGGTCAATTTCAAGCAGTAGTTCCTAATGTTGCTACCAGGTACTACCGTCAACGACACCTAGCTGTGAACTTGGCTACTAGATGCCACCCCAACCAGCAACTCGCAACGAACGTTGGAACTTCCCCTCCAAAGGAAAGCATACTGAGGGATTTTAGCGCTCTTAGAAAATCCGACGACTTCGGCCGGCTTTGAATCCGCGACCTTGGGCATAGACATTCTGCATGCTACCAGTTACGTCACCGAAGCCGCTTCCCACTTAGTCAGATGGAAATACTGAATCTGATCTCGTAAAAGTGCGTTATCTTGGCAACGTCTGATGGCTCATCCCTCATCAATTTGGTAGTGTTGCCATGGCAACCACTGATAGCTCTTGGCATTTTCTTATAATTCCGAAATCATTTTTCTCATCCCTTGGCATAATGGTGGGTCATATCAAAAATTCTTTCAGACAAAATTGTAGGTAATTATTAGGGGTATATTGTCCATTTTGTACGGTTTTGATATTGTGCCTATTAAGAGAGATATGATTAATGTTTCCCGAAAAACCCACTTTTTCCCACCCCTTTGGTCAATGGTTGGTGCTATAAAAAACTCTTCAAACATACATTTTTGGGCTTTATCCGACACATAGTATGAACGTTGAACGGATTCGATATTTCACATATTAAGAGAGTTATAGCAATATTTCACTTTTTCGAAAAAAGCTCCCCATTTTCACCCCCTTCCATCGATTTAGCCCAGTAACGAACTCGACCGAGATTTTATAGGTATACATATTCGGTAAAAAAATTCAAAGTGATTGGTGCAATATTACGGCAGTTATTGTGTCCACAAGAAACTGATATACATATATATACACATATACATACATAAATTATATATAAACTTTTGAGCTGACGGTGGTTTTGGGGTCTGGGGGATGTGAAACGCGAAGATATGTCGAAATTTTCCGGAAGTCGTAACATGGTACCCATTGCAATAGTTAGCTTTCTAATGAAATCTACCTCTGGTTGGTTCCTAAGTTTAGGGGCTGCGACAACGCGGTCATCTAACCCCGTGTACTTTGGGTGAGTGTAGAATCTGTCTGATGAACGGTGTGAATTGTAATGGCTGTAGTAGTCTTAATTCAGGTAAGGACTGCAGACGGTCAATTTCAAGCAGTAGTTCCTAATGTTGCTACCAGGTACTACCGTCAACGACACCTAGCTGTGAACTTGGCTACTAGATGCCACCCCAACCAGCAACTCGCAACGAACGTTGGAACTTCCCCTTCAAAGGAAAGCATACTGAGGGATTTTAGCGTTCTTAGAAAATCCGACGACTTCGGCCGGCTTTGAAACCGCGACCTTGGGCATAGAAATTCTGCATGCTACCAGTTACGTCACCGAAGCCGCTTCCCACTTAGTCAGATGGAAATACTGAATCTGATCTCGTGCAAGTGCGTTATCTTGGCAACGTCTGATGGCTCATCCCTCATCAATTTGGTAGTGTTGCCATGGCAACCACTGATAGCTTTTGGCATTTTCTTATAATTCCGAAATCATTTTTCTCATCCCTTGGCATAATGGTGGGTCATATCAAAAATTCTTTCAGACAAAATTGTAGGTAATTATTAGGGGTATATTGTCCATTTTGTACGGTTTTGATATTGTGCCTATTAAGAGAGATATGATTAATGTTTCCCGAAAAACCCACTTTTTCCCACCCCTTTGGTCAATGGTTGGTGCTATAAAAAAACTCTTCAAACATACATTTTTGGGCTTTATCCGACACATAGTATGAACGTTGAACGGATTCGATATTTCACATATTAGGAGAGTTATAGCAATATTTCACTTTTTCGAAAAAAAAAGCCCCCCCATTTTCACCTCCTTCCATCGATTTAGCCCAGTAACGAACTCGACCGAGATTTTATAGGTATACATATTCGGTAAAAAAAATCAAAGTGATTGGTGCAAAATTACGGCAGTTATTGTGTCCACAAGAAACTGATATACATTTATATACACATATACATACATAAATTATGTATAAACTTTTGAACTGACGGTGGTTTTGGGGTCTGGGGGATGTGAAACGCGAAGATATGTCGAAATTTTCCGGAAGTCGAAACATGGTACCCATTGCAATAATTAGCTTTCTAATGAAATCTACCTCTGGTTGGTTCCTAAGTTTAGGGGCTGCGACAACGCGGTCATCTAACCCCGTGTACTTTGGGTGAGTGTAGAATCTGTCTGATGAACGGTGTGAATTGTAATGGCTGTAGTAGTCTTAATTCAGGTAAGGACTGCAGACGGTCAATTTCAAGCAGTAGTTCCTAATGTTGCTACCAGGTACTACCGTCAACGACACCTAGCTGTGAACTTGGCTACTAGATGCCACCCCAACCAGCAACTCGCAACGAACGTTGGAACTTCCGCTCCAAAGGAAAGCATACTGAGGGATTTTAGCGTTCTTAGAAAATCCGACGACTTCGGCTGGCTTTGAAACCGCGACCTTGGGCATAGAAATTCTGCATGCTACCAGTTACGTCACCGAAGCCGCTTCCCACTTAGTCAGATGGAAATACTGAATCTGATCTCGTGCAAGTGCGTTATCTTGGCAACGTCTGATGGCTCTCCCTCATCAATTTGGTCGTGTTGCCATGGAAATCACTGATAGCTCTTGGCATTTTCTTATAATTCCGAAATCATTTTTCTCATCCCTTGGCATAATGGTGGGTCATATCAAAAATTCTTTCAGACAAAAGTTTTAGGTAATTATTAGGGGAATATTGTCCATTTCGTACGGTGTTGATATTGTGCCTATTAAGAGAGATATGATTAATGTTTCCCGAAAAACCCACTTTTTCCCACCCCTTTGGTCAATGGTTGGTGCTATAAAAAAATCTTCAAACATAAATTTTTGGGCTTTATCCGACACATATTATGAACGTTGAACGGATTCGTTATTTCACATATTAGGAGAGTTATAGCAATATTTCACTTTTTCGAAAAAAAGCCCCCCCATTTTCACCCCTTCTACCGATTTAGCCCAGTAACGAACTCGACCGAGATTTTATAGGTATACATATTCGGTAAAAAGTGATTGGTGCAAAATTACGGCAGTTATCGTGTCCACAAGAAACTGATATACATATACATACATAAATTATATATAAACTTTTGAACTGACGGTGGTTTTGGGGTCTGGGGGATGTGAAACGCGAAGATATGTCGAAATTTTCCGCAAGTCGAAACATGGGACCCATTACAATAGTTAGCTTTCTAATGAAATCTACCTAAAATCTCACAGCCTGGACCTCAAAAACATCTACTGAATTATTCCGAGCTGCAAGTGATAGGAACAACACAGTCAAGATGGTAGCCAACATCCGGAACGGATAGGAACCATAAGAAGAAGAAGAACGTCACATGTGTTCATCGGTACACCCGTAGATCACAGGAAGAGCTTCCACGTGTCCTATAGTACGGTGCGTTCTAACTTTATTGCACATGTACTAAGACCCCGCCGGCTGCTCATAACTTTCATCCTACTGACTGGCCCATTAACACAACAGTGCATCCAAGACATAAGTTGTTAGGGTATCGATGCCCAGAAATACGGTTATAGGCAAGCGTTCCCACACACAGTTATTAAAGCTTCAAGTTGGAATTAGAATTCTCCCGTGGATGCATTTAGAAGGCAAGTTTGCACTTGACAGGTCCCTATAGATTGGTTTAATAAACGTCTCCAAATGACCTTGGGAGGGGATGATCATGTCTGTATTCGTTACCAGTTCTGATAGCAACCCGCTGAAGAAGGATGCAAAAGGTCTGAAACTTGTACGGGTAATTGTTATTTTATTTCTCTATTACTTTCAATTATAGTAGGCCTATTCATAAGGCGTAGTTCATATGGCCATACCTCACAGAAAAGAACCTATCCACACTAGAAAGAGTAAAAGCACTGTACATAAATAGAGCGATTGGAGAGTCCAAGACTACCTCCTCACAAGAGAATCATTCCTCAGTGAAGACCTTAGAATACTCTTCCCTCTACCCAACACTAGAGCCTCAGGGAAACTTCTAACATCACTGAACGAACGAACAGAAGATATACCTCCAGAATTCTATGGAACTGGAGCCATGATAAACCGAACGTGGACAACATCCTACCTCGAGATGAGGCACATGCTTACATTGCTGGCAGTACCTCGTTTTCACCATATGATTTGTACCAACACATCTTACCATGAACCAACAGAGGCGTGTGAATGCCAATTATGTGGACATACGTGTGAACGCTACCTTTTATAACTATTTATAACACAATTAAACATTAAGCAAACCAAGGCGCAGGCACGCAATTGTAGGGTATTTCACTTTTATGGTTATTTGGCTGCAATAAAAGTATTAGTAGTAGCTACATTGTTGTAATGATTAATTATTACTACCAATACGGATCAATTTCGGGTGGAATCATTAATTTTATGTCTACATGTTAAGTGGTTCTGATTTTATGTAAAAAGTTGGTCCGCGGCTTATGATCGCGAGATTAATTACTACGTAAACTTTGTGTATTGTTCCCGCTGCAGAGGAGCATTTTGGCGGCTGTTGTACAGCATTTTGCTGGGGAGTGTACCTGTGGTAGTGAGCGCAGCTACCTCTTTAATCTCATTCCCTCTATTAAATTATCGTGCCGTTTGGTGGGCTCCACCTCCCTGTTAACAGAAACAGCATCGTTCACATCAGCCTATATCTTGAATTCTTTATAGTTACCATGTGTTAAAACTTGAACTTGGAAGCGTTATGATGTATGGCGGTGGATAAAGCAACGTATGTGTTGGCTTCCTTTTTAAAACACGAGCAGAAAAGAGAGACAGCCACTCACGTATGCCAGAAAAATATCCACCAAAAGGAGGAGTTCAGCCGTGCGGAAGATATAGTCTGCGTCGAAAACTGTGGACCACCATAACTATATTTCACAACAATATCTGTGAGATTCAAAGTTGTTGATGTTTCATTTGAGGGACTTGGACATCGTGGTCTTTTAGCATCGTGGGCTTGGGTGAGTGTATAAGTTGTCTGGTAACCTGTGTTATTGTTTTGACTGTAGAAGTATTGTGTGTATTTTCAATTCAGGTGAGTCTGGGAAGGTGACGGCCGTGGCCTTCAGTTAGGAACCAACTCGACATTTGCCTAAAGTAGAAGTGTGAAAACCACGCGAAACCACTCCCAAGACCGCGGAGGTAGACATTGAACCCTCCTCTTCTCATCTCTTCTCTTCTCTTCAACAAGCTGAGAGTCACCACAGAAACTGAAGCTATGATTAGTAGATACATTCAACACACACCCAACTACATGAAGCAGATACCAAGATGACCCAAACTCTTAAAATGAACTAACAACTCAGTAAGTAAGTTGCCGAGTCTTTGTGACATAATGGTCATGGAGCCCTGTGCATGTGCACGTGGGGTTTCACTGGTAACCTGTGTCATTTTGATGTATGTACGAGTGTGTGTATTTTTAATTGAGGTAGGATTTGGGTAGGAAGCTGCCATGGCCTTAAGCTATGATATATGATATACTAGCAGGTACCCGCGGCTTCGCTCGCGATCAAGACAATAGGGATGCTAATTGGTCTATTCTATTACAGCAATCGTGGCTACAGGTGGGTCCATTCTAATTCTAATACATACAGTATAATGATATGAGCAAGAATGTGGGAATTTTATAGAGTTGTGAAAGTCTGCAGGGTACGATTATACATTAAGTGAACACATTTGAATATTACGTTTTTGGTTTTGCCATCTTCTGCTGAGACATAACGATTTTGTTGTCCAGATACTCGCGAGCACGCCACTTAGAGTTGCCCATGGGAAAAAATTGTTTTGTCTAAATGTGCACCTGCTGATGTTAAGTGTGTGTCATTGCGCTTTGTTAATAGAAATAGCGAATATTGTTTGAAGAGGGAACTGCACTCTTGCACACTAGAATGGCAAATCTATCGGAATATGGGGAATTAAAAGTATTTTTCCTTAAGCTATTCTAGCTGTAATTTTGCCACACTGATTGATGATTTGAACGTCAATATGTTGCTATTAATAGATATATAGTAAAATATCTCTCACCTTGGCCGCTGATGTACATTATGCAGTCTCTTCCAGTGTTACATCCCAGGGATTGCAATTTTCCAACAACCCTTTTGACTCACATGATTCTCTAAGTAATTAAAATTCCTGATTGATATTGTTTGAGTCTTCAGTTTTTTGACTGGTTTGATGCAGCCCTCCATGTCTCCCTCTCCTGAGCTAATCGTTTCATCTCTACATACAGTAGCTACCACACCCTACATCCGAGGCAATCTGTTTAATCCTGGTCTACCCCTACAGTTCTTTTCCTCGATCCTCCCATCCATAACTAAGCTTGCTATTCCTGGGTAGCTTAATATGTGTCCTATCAATCTACCTCTTCTCTTTATTAGCAGTCGCCAGAAACATCACTCCTCTCCCACTCGTCTTAATACCTCTTCATTTGTTACCCTATCTACTCATCTGATCATAATTCTCCTGTAAAAGCACATTTCAAACGCTTCAATTGTCCTCTTTTCTCCTGCACCATTAGTCCAAGTTTCACTTCCTTATAGTGTGACGCTCCAGGCTAAAGCTTTCAAAAATGACTTCCTAATACCTAAATGTATATTCGATGTCAACAGATTCCTTTTCTGTAGAAATGCTTCCCTTTCCTGAGCCAATCTACGTTTTATATCCTCTTTGCTTCGTCCATCACTGGATATTTTGTTTCCTAAGTAACAGAAGTCTCCTACTTCCCGTAGCGTTCCACCTGCCAATTTGATGTCCATAGAAGTTTCTCGTTTATTTCGGCTGCATTCCAATAATTTTGTTTTACATTTATTGATTTTTATAATGAATTCTTTCTTCAAGGCGGAGCACAGACCATTCAAAAACTCATTCAAATCCTCTGGCGTATCGCCAAGATGACGATGTCATCAGCAAATCTCAGAGATGAAATTATTTCTCATGAATCTTCGCTCCCACATTAAGTTTTTCTCCAATTTCCTGATTATTATGATTTTAGAGATCTTTGAAATGCGTTGCCCTCGAACATGGTGTAGACGCATTGTCAAAGGAAAACATTCCATGTTACGAACATGGGCCGCATAACCTGTACCGAAAGCCTATTCTGAACAGTAGTTCCTTGAACTCAGATTTGCCAATATTTTATTGTATCTTTCCATGTGGTATATCTCTGTACCTCAACATACAGAAGAGTGCTTCAAAAATCATGTCTTGTGTAAATTTTGGAAAAGGTAGTGAGTGTGGTTTTTTTCCCAAGTGGATACTCGCTCGTAGAAATTCCTTTCAGTAAAATAGACTGGTTCTCAATTTTGTACGTGCACATTGAGGTATGTGACGGCGGGATGCCCTAAGTGTTACGGAAACGACAATAGCCGCCACAGAGCTTCGTTGCTACTGAAATAACGACCAGACTGACATTTGTACCTCATTATACGGGATTTGTGAGCCCAGTGTTTATGAAATTGAACGTATCTATATCGCTACCTTTATTTAGTAGCCGCTACTGTAGTGTTTAAAAATTAAAAGTGGTATTAGAAGGCACTTTCCCTATTTTTTTACCCCTGGCACTACAGTTCATGAAAGGCCTAGGCCTATCATGCGACCGCTTCCCAGCCATTTGGCCTACAGATATTGTGGTGACCCGTGTCCCCTTGACCGTTAATCTTATTCTTCGTGACTGGGGTGCTGCCTCACTATCAGGCAGCTACTCAATTGTCCTCACGAAGCTGAGTGCATCCCGTTGCAGCCCTCACGTCAATGTCTAAAATCTTTGACGGAGCCGGGAATCGAACCCAGAGCCTCCGGATGAGAGGCAGGTGCGCTAACCTGTTCTTATTGTATTTATATATATCTTGAAAAAGATAATAAATGGACTGGCATTGTCTCCTACAGGGATATATAGAAAAAGTCCTCTCGGCACGCCGGAAGGCGGAGGTAGATTTCACCGGACAAACTTGGGGATAGGCGAAAATAGGCAGAATATGCAGATTTTCGTAGAAGGATCAGACCTCATTTAATGCGAGAAGGTATTTTATAATTGGAGCTTAATTAACTTTGTTTTTCGTCATTTTATGCTTATTTTAAACATTTTATTGTCTTATGGGAACGGTAACCTTCTTGTCATTTGGGGTCCATTTTTATACTTGTGGTCACACTGTCCTTATGCTAGGTTTCGACACTGATGTGCAACTATGTAACGGTCTGTTACTTCTTCACGCAAAATTATATCTACCGCAGAGATTTTGGTTGGTTCCTCAGTTTAGGGGCTGCGACAACGCGGTCATGTAACCCCGTGTACTTTGGGATGGCTGTATTAGTCTGTAATTCAGGTAAGGACTGCAGACGGTCAATTTCAAGCAGTAGTTACTAATGTTGCTACCAGGTACTACCGTCAACGACACCTAGCTGTGAACTTGGCTACTAGATGCCACCGCAACCAGCAACTCGCAACGAACGTTGGAACTTCTCCTCCAAAGGAAAGCATACTGAGGGATTTTTGGCGCTCTTAGAAAATCCGACGACTTTGGCCGGCTTTGAACTCGCGACCTTGGGCATAAACATTCAGCATGCTACCAGTTACGTCACCGAAGCCGCTTCACACTTAGATGGAAATCTGAATCTGATCTCGTGCAAGTGCGTTATCTTGGCAACGTCTGATGGCTCATCCCTCATCAATTTAGTAGTGTTGCCATGGCAACCACTGATAGGTCTTGGCATTTTCTTATAATTCCGAAATTATTTTTCTCATCCCTTGGCATAATGGTGGGTTATATCAAAAATTCTTTCAGACAAAAGTTTTAGGTAATTATTATGGGAATATTGTCCATTTTGTACGGTTTTGATATTGTGCCTATTAAGAGAGATATGATTAATGTTTCCCGAAAAACCAACTTTTTCCCACCCCTTTGGTCAATGGTTGGTGCTATAAAAAAACTCTTCAAACATACATTTTTGGGCTTTATCCGACACATAGTATGAATGTTGAACGGATTCGATATTTCACATATTAAGAGAGTTATAGCAATATTTCACTTTTTCGAAAAAAAAGCCCCCCATTTTCACCCCCCAACGACCGATTTAGCCCAGTAACGAACTCGACCGAGATTTTATAGGTATACGTATTCGGTAAAAAATTCAAAGTGATTGGTACAAAATTACGGCAGTTATCGTGTCCACAATAAACTGATATACATATACATACATAAATTATATATAACTTTTGAACTGACGGTGGTTTTGGGGCCTGGGGATGTGAAACGCGAAGATATGTCGAAATTTTCCGGAAGTCGAAACATGGTACCCATAGCAATAGTTAGCTTTCTAACGAAATCTACCTCTGGTTGGTTCCTCAGTTTAGGGGCGGCGACAACGCGGTCATCTAACCCCGTGTACTTTGGGTGAGTGTAGAATCTGTCTGATACACTGTGTGAATTGTAATGGCTGTATTAGTCTTAATTCATGTAAGTACTGCAGACGGTCAATTTCAAGCAGTAGTTCCTAATGTTGCTACCAGGTACAACCGTCAACGACACCTAGCTGTGAACTTGGCTACTAGATGCCACCCCAACCATCAACTCGCAACGAACGTTGGAACTTCCCCTCCAAAGGAAAGCATACTGAGGGATTCTAGTGCTCTTAGAAAATCCGACGACTTCGGCCGGCTTTGAAACCGCGACATTGGGCATAGACATTCAGCATGCTACCAGTTACGTCACCGAAGCCGCTTCCCACTTTATCAGGCGGCTTTGGTGGCGTAGTCGGTAACATGCTGAGCTTCTATGCCCAAGATACCGGGTTCAAACCCGGCCGAAGCCGTCGGATTTTTTAAGAGCGTTAAATATCCCTCAGTATGCCTTCCTTCGGAGGGGAAGTAAAGCCGGCGGTCCCATGTCATAGATTTATGGCATGTTAAAGATCCTTCCACTAATTGCACCTGTGTGAAGCTAAATTGGATAGGTTAAGAATGTATACAACGCTCTTAGGTTTCTATGTTCGTTGCCAAGAGTCGACTGCGGTGGCGTCTAGTAGCTCAGTTCTGAACTTGGCCTCGTAGTCGTTGACAGTGGCGCTTGGCGGCAAAAGGAGGAACTATCTGAAAAATTGTTAGTTGCAGTACTTATATTAACAAACAGATAACACACACTAATACAGTCATCACAATTAACACCGGTTATCAGACAGATTCTACACACACCCAAAGTACACGGGGCTACATGACCGCGTTGTCGCAGCCCCTAAACTTAAGAACCAACCAACCAACCACTTAATCAGATGGAAATACTGAATCTGATCTCGTGCAAGTGCGTTGTCATGGCAACGTCTGATGGTCCATGCCTCATCAATTTAGTAGTGTTGCCATGGCAACCACTGATAGCTCTTGGCATTTTCTTATAATTCCGAAATCATTTTTCTCGTCCCTTGGCGTAATGGTGGGTCATATCAAAAATTCTTTCAGACAAAAGTTTTAGGTAATTATTAGGGGAATATTGTCCATTTTGTACGGTTTTGATATTGTGCCTATTAAGAGAGATATGATTAATGTTTCCCGAAAAACCCACTTTTTCCCACCCCTTTGGTCAATGGTTGGTGCTATCAAAAATCTTATTTGACATAAATTTTTGGCACTCATCCGACACATATTATGAACTTTGAATGGATTCGATATTCCACGTATTAAGAGAGTTATAGCGAAATTTCACTTTTTCGAAAAAAGCCCCCCATTTTCACCCCCTTCGACCGATTTAGCCCAGTAACGAACTCGACCGAGATTTTATAGGTATACATCTTCGGTAAAAAATTCGAAGTAATTGGTGCAAAATTACGGCAGTTATCGTGTCCACAAGAAACTGATATACATATATATATACATATATATATATATATATATATATATACATAAATTATATATAAACTTTTGAACTGACGGTGGTTTTGGGGTCTGGGGGATGTGAAACGCGAAGATATGTCGAAATTTTCCGGAAGTCGAAACATGGGACCCATTGCAATAGTTAGCTTTCTAATGAAAGCTACCTAAAATCGGATGTCATACCTTGAGGCTCTGTTGCCATGGAAACGGACTTGCCATTAGTTCATGAGTTTATTAGAGTGAATATAGTTTTCTGCGAATATCTTTGAAACTGTTGGTTTTGGGGCCTTAAAAAGTGGTTTTCGGTGTCCCGTAGGGACGCACCGAGTATTGTTTCTTGCATCGAGGGGCGTAAAATGAGCTTTGTCCGGTCTTTATTCGACAACTTCGATTTTTTGTCCTGGTTGAGTATTTTTGGTGACTTTTCAGTTATGTTGCACGTTCCACGGGAACAATGATTTATTTCCGGATGAAAGGCAGCCTATATGTTATCCCAGGGTATAAGCTGTCTCCATTTCAAATTTCATCCAAATCCGTCCCGCCGTTTTAGTGTCAAGAGGTAACAAACTAACACACAGACAGACTTTCACAATTATAATATATATAGGGATATAGGGATTGTTGATGTTCTTTCTTTCTTTCTTTCTTTCTTTCTTTCTTTTAAGAGCTCAGAATCATTAAGTAAAGCCCTTCGTGGATGCGGATTTCGTTTCCATGTCTGAGCGGATAGCGGATAAGCTGCGGATAATATTTAGAGTAAATTTCCAGATAGTATTTAAAATGTTGAACTAGATTTCTTAAAAATAATTTTAATTTTTGCTAAGATCTGCATCTTTCACGTTTCTTGTTATTTCCCTATTTGCTTTTGCGTGGATTGTATGAGAATAATATAGAAGTGAGAGAAGCCAGTCATGAAAATATCCTCAATTAGTGTTGACTTATGCCAAAGAAAAATGGCCTTTGTACATGCGCTTGCCAGCTTTGGTATATACGACGACTAAGGAAGTGCTATAAGTAGCCACACGCTGTTTCACTTGCCGTTACTCAGAGGGACAAAATCAGACAACATTGTCTTGCGATTCACACATAGTCAAGGAGAACGAATTTCTCCTCAAAATAATTTAATTCTTTATGCTTTGAGTTTAGAACTTAACAGGTTCATTCTGGTTCCGTATTGATAAACTAATTAGTATAAACAGGTTAAAGGTTCCGCCTGATCAATACTTTATTAATTATGATCACCGTGTGGTCATTAATGGGACATATTTTGAGGCCTAAATATTATTATTGGCCCCTTCATCAGCCGCTATGACAGAACGATACAAGAATATTTTTTGCGTAGCTCTTAAAATTCCCTTAGTATTGAATCTTGTCTGGTGCACCATAAAGAAAGATTGAAACATTTACGCCTAATATGAGCTACGGTATGTCAAAAGTCTTATGAACTAGGTCTATAATCGGCTGATTCCAACAAAGGTGTTCTGAACTGTTGCTGTCGTACCGAACCGGTACCATACATTTGTGTCTTTAATAACATCTAAAGTACCACCGTGAGGCGTCCATTGAAAGTGTTTATAGACCTAGTTCATAAGACTTTTGACATACCGTAACTCATATTAGGCGTAAATGTTTCAATCTTTCTTTATGGTGCACCATAAAAGATTCAATTCTAAGGGAATTTTAAGTGCTACGCAAAAAAATATTCTTGTATCGTTCTGTCATATTGGCCGATGAAGGGGCCAATAATAATATTTAGGCCTCCAAACATGTCCCATTAATGACCACCCAGTGATCTCTATTAATAAAGTATTGATCAGGCGGAACTTTCATTCTGTTTAGACTTTATGCATTATCTAATAAATTAACAAGATGTTCAGTAAAGAACATAAGCCTACCTTCTCCAAAATGCATGAGTTTAGTTATAACTCTTTGTCCTTTTCAAGGAGTGTAATTCAATGTTGGTTGTAGTAGCTTGTTGAAATACAACGTGCTATACGTATATTATCCTTCGGATTTATTTTGTTGTAGCGCAGAGTATATTCTTTGCTAGTAATATTGAGAATCTCTGTAGCTGCCTGTTGACGCTGTATTTAACAGAAGGATGTGTTTCCGACTAAACTAATTGCACCAAATTGACACCAGATGCATTAGAAGTCGTCTCGGCTACAATAGTAGCCCACGCGAGCATCGCTGTTTCAGAATTGAGCGTGCAAAGGAAACGTTGTCTCACAGAAGGTGGCCATGGAGATGACTTTCAAATCAGTCAGTGTTCAGATGAAAGTAGTGATAGGTTGAGTGTAGTGGAAATAAAGTAGGCTGTTGCTTCTTGTGTGGACGAGGGATGTATAAATCAACAAGGAATAGGCCTAGATGCGCAATGTGCAAAACAAATCTTCTCGGATCATTGTGTTCATTTGCATTGAATGCTTGGGTGACAAATTTGTGTGAGCATGCTTGTGTATTTCCTGGGCTATAAATTGTAGCCAAAAGGGCAAAAATAAAATTCAAGAATTCGAGAAAAAATAAATGAAAATACTGAAATTGTTCATAATAAGTGCTGATTTCTAAGGAAATTATCTAACCTAGTACCCTATTTTTGTTTAATTCCAATCCAAATATACACTGATGTAAGTATTTAGGTTTACATAAAAATAATTTACCAGTTCTAGTTCCATTAGTTTTATTTCTGTTGCAGTCTTACCGAAGATGTACGATAACATTGAAATTTCATCTTAGGTTTGTATTCTCTCCATAAGAAAATAAAAGCCTACATACAATCCTCAGATTTATCTTAGGATACTTCTATATACTACTGTTTAACATATTATTAAAACTGAACACCAAAATTAACGTGCCCGAATCCATCAGATCGATTAATTATTTGGGCTACATATGTAGCCCGCGCGAGTAATGCTTTATCTATTACTAGCGCGAGTGTCGGAGGGTTATACGTTGATTGATTGAAACCTCACCTGCATTATATATATACACACACACACACTAATACAGCCACACAATAACTCGTGTTATGAGACAAAATTCATCACTCACCCAAGTACACGGGGCTAAATGACCATGATATCCATGCATCTCAAATGAAACAACAACAACAGCTTCCTACCCAAATCCTTCCTCGTATAGAAGTACACACACTAGTAAACCTACAGACATCACAGTGACACAGGTTATCAGACAACTTTTACACACATCCAAGTACACGGGGCTACAAGACCATGATGCCACAAACCCACTAAAGAATCAACAACAAAAATAACAACATCAATAGACTCTACCGCGGATTAAGGACAAAGAAATTTAATCGCTGAAGTCGAGTGTTGAAATATGTGGTGTATAGGCCTATGACTATTTTCGATTGCAAATACACACTATATATGCTTAACATTATAACGTGTGAGTAGTTATAAAGCAATAAATACAAAAAAAAACCAAGTAAAATAATTTGAACCCTCAAGGATTCGAACCACAAAAATTCAGACTATGAGCCTTGGTCGCTACCACTACGCCACTGACGCTGCACGTTAGATCAATGTAAACAACTTCTTTAGTACAACTGTATTATATTTTGTGTTGAAATCAACGATTTTATCAGCGTTCACTGCCGTTTTTACACACCATTTGATACCAAATATGTATTATGTTGATCGGCACATTCCTTAAAACGATATACACTTACGAAGTTAACGAGATATATGGATTTACGAGCAAAACATAGCCGTCATTGACTCAACGGGACGGCATGGATAAGCGCGACACGGCACGGGCAGTCTGAAGCGTTATTCACTACTGCGGTAACATATCTATATATATAACAAGTAGTTCCGTGAAGAACTGTACAGCCTATTTTCATATATCTTGCTCAAGTTAATTGTCTCTATCAACATACAAAATGTTAGTTTAATTGCTGTAACAGATTCGTAGACATTGAGAACCGTCTAAATATTTCATATGGTCGCCAGGATGGAGTTTTATTTGTGTACTATTACATTAAGATTATTGTGTACGTGTGGTATTCAAACTTCAATCGCATGTATAGAACACAAGAACTAAAAACGAGATTTTAAAAGTACGCACACCAGCCATCTTGTGATTATGCAAACAATTGAAATAAATTACATGCCATTGGATCAACATTTGTATAAGCATTTAACGTGCAACGTTTCACGGCACTCGGATAGTTAATTCGCGAGAAACGTCCATTTAAATATTTATACTTCGCGTCGCCGCCATGTTGGATTTGTGCTCACCAGGTTACTGAAAGTCCTATAGGTGAACATATGTTCATAGTCTCTATGAACATAAAAAATTCAGTTTGGTTGCTGTAAAAGATTCATAGATATTGAGAACCGTCTAAATATTTCGGAAGCTCGCCATTTAGGATTGTTATATGTATAGGCCATAGAGTTATGTACCATTCAAGGATAATTATTGCCTAGCTTCATTATTCAAACTTTCACTTCGATCGCATGATTACGACACAAGAATAAAAACTTAATTTTAAAATTTCGCACAGCCGCCATCTTGAGGTTATGTAAACAATTGAATTAAATTAGATGGCAGTGCATTACAATCTGCAAAATCATTTACTGCACCACATTTCACTGCGCTCAGAGAGTTAAATCACGAGAAAAGTCTATTAAAATATTTCAAATTCGCTTGGTCGCCATGTTCGTTTTGTACTCTCCAGGTTTATGAAATATAAATAGGTAAACTTGTATCAGTACACTTTATCACCGTACAAAATTGCATGATGATATCTGTAATAGTTTCGGAGATATAGAATGTCAGTGAAATATTTCGCACAGCCGCCATTTTGAGGTTATGTAAACAATTGAACTAAATTTGACCCCAGTGCATTACAATGTGTATAAACATTTGCTGTACCAAGTTTCATTACGTTTAGATAGTTAAATCGCGAGAAATGTCTATTTAAAAGTCTCAATTTCGCTTGACCGCCATGTTGGTTTTGTAGTCACCAAGTTTTTGAAGGTCTCATAGGTGAACTTCTAGTAGTGCCCTTTATCACCGTTCACAATTTCAGGGCGATATCGGTAATAGTTTCGGAGATATTGAATGCTAGTGAAATATTTCGCACAGCTGCCATGTTGGATTGGTGAGATGTAACAAAATTTGAAGGGCACGGTCGAGGTCGCCGGGAATAGTGCTATGAACTTACCGAGTTTCATTGAAATCGCTCCAGCCGTTTAGATTTTATTAGGGGGACACACACACACCTCACACACACACACACACACACACACAGACACACACACACGCACACATACACGGACAAAAGGTGATCTCATAAGCCTATTTTTTCAAAATTGAAAATAGGCTAAAAATCAATGTAACGTGATAGTTTGTATGTGGGTATGTCTGTATGTCTCCTATGCGTTCATTTACCATTCGTCCGATTGCGATGAAACTTGGGTGAGATGTTGAGTACATTACAAGGAAGGTTTCTGACTTAGTAAATCCATTTTACAGTAGGTAGCGCACGCGTAGATTCAACAAACGAGCGACGATGCGCGAAGCATTTCAACAAAGTCCCGTATGTGTTCATATACCATTCGTCCGATAGCGATGAAACTTGGGTGAGATGTTGTGTACACTTACGTGAAGGTTTCAAAATTAGTGAATACATCTCACAGTAGATAGCGCACGAGTAGATTCAACAAATGAGCGACGACACGCAAAGCGTTTCAACAAAGTCCCGTATGCATTCATATACCATTCGTCCGATAGCTATGAAACTTGCGTAAAATGTTGTGTACACTGCAGGGAAATATTCTGGCTTAGTACATCCACTTTACAATAGGCAGTGCACGAGTAGATTCAACAAATGAGCTACGACGCGCGAAGCATTTCAACAAAGTCACGTTTGCGTTCATATACTGTACCCGTTCGTCCGAGGGATGCGATGACCCATCTGCTATTACATCGCATTCCTGGATTTCCAGGACAGAGTGGAGTTAAATGAACATGAAGTCAAATAAGGAATGTGTCGGAAATTCAGTTGAAATATCACAAAAGCAGCGGGTAACACGAGATAAAGTATCTCCAGGGTCGTTACGGGTTTAAATTTAATTAAAAAAATACAATAGAAATGGGCGCCACCAACTGAATCCCTAGCAAACCACATCCTTCCTGGTTAAGCCTTAATTAAGACAAGGAAAGAATTAGGAAAATCACATCATCATCAGATCACAACTAAGATAAAAACAAATTTATTCAAACTCTGATAGTCAGACAGAAATATTAAACACACATCCTACCTAAGAGTATGGTCGAATGCCAACGTTAAATTGTCATTGTCCTGAAAATCGAACCATCTCTATGCTATTCAAAGTGTACTTCATCCACATAAAATATTAAAATTTTCTAAAGTTCGCTTGGGTTCTTAGGTTCACCGTAGTACTATGTCTATGCGTCACTGACATTCGTGATACCTGAGACCTAACTTCTCTTTAAGTTAACATCATGAATGTGGATGTCAAAAATAATGAATCTGTCTAAACACATATTCTAATCACATATTTAAATATCAACTAATTTTATGGCTTGAATGGCATTATTCAAATGCTGAAAATCTCAGTAAATGCTCCTATAAATCGAATAATTAATTTACACTATATTTACACTGTCATTAATGATTGCTTGTTTGTGAATCAAAGAAACTCCACTACTCATTGGTTATCATCATCATCATATCAAAATTAAATATCCTTAACATTAGTTCTCATCTCAAAATTCATTATATTCAAGTCAGAATAATTAATTCATTACCATCAAATCATTTAAATGAATATTATAATCATCAATCCATTATATTCTCTAATTATTCACACACTCTCATTTCATCATCTCATTCAGATTAAATCATCTCAAATCATCCATCTGAATTGTTTAATTCATTAATTCAAGTTGCAATTCTTCAAATCATTTAAATCATATCTCTCATTTCAATTTATTTAAATCCATTTAAATGTATTAATCATCAGCTTCTTTAATCAATTATCACCTTCTAATTCAGATATTCATCAGCTATTTAATCATCTATTAATATATTTAGATCAGCTTATTTATTCAATCTTTAATTCATCCATTTATTTAATTCATTGATTTATTCCAAATTTTAATTTATCAATATATTTAAATTTCATTTCATCTGGTTATTTAGATTTTTATTATTTCATCGAGTCATTTAGATTTTTATTTCATTGGGTCAGATCATTAATATGCTTAAACTTCAGATTATTATTTTATTAATTATCATTATCAGAAAATCTTGTATTATCAACATTATTTATTTGTTTAATTTCCTAACAAATTGTTTAATATAGGTTATAGAACGTTGTCTTACAGTTTTATCACTTCCAAGTTATATCTCGTATTTAATTATCATGCCAAAAATTATTATTGCATTCACAAAATCACGTTGGATCTTACTATCCAAAACTTCATCATATACTCTCACTTTATCAAATACCATATTTGAATACCATAATTATTCCACGTAACACCATAACTATTCCACATAACACCATAACTATTCAGCGCACAGCATGAATCTCAAAATTATGCTAGACTGGGTTCGACAACCTCATGTCTGCCTCAAAATACATGAGCAATATTGCAACTTCCACTTGGCAACTTACAGAAAATGCCTATCACAAACTTCACTTAATCACGTTGCATGATCTACAAAAATATATAACTGGCTTCAAATTATTAACGCACACAATCTCCAAGAACTGTAATTAATCTGATCACATCTAGACAACTTCTTAAACAATAAGGAAAAATTACCTTGGTAATCGAAATCCAATTCAAGATCTGCTTTCAAATAGAGCATAAATTCTCTTAAAATTCTCACAATTCACTTCACAGAAAAACACCAATGTGTTATAATCTCTCACATCAAAAATATGTAATACTGATCTGCCTCAAAATAAATCTGACCATTAATGATTCATCTTACAAGATTCAATTACTTGAAATCCTTCTCAAAGGTATCAAACTCACTCACAAAAAAGTATCAAAAGTATCAGCTGTTAAATGAATGTACTCTCAAAAGAGTATAGCAACAACATATTGGATTGGCAAACAAGAATTACAAAATGTAACCCTGCTGACATTTATTTTTTTAATTTATTTAACAAAATTCGACTAATGTGTGACTAGTAGTTTCTTGTTTAATCCTCTTACGATCTCAAGTACACTCGGATGATAAAAATGAGGCCCTCGACTGGCAGGTTCGGTGAGTACCACCACGCAATCGCCTAAAGCGAAAGGCCCCGCCCCATAGACTATCATGATAATGCCCTAGACGATGGGTTAGGTGAGTACCACCACGCAATCGTATAAAACGAACGGCCCCATCTCGTAGACTGATGAGTGAATGTACCAGATTGGAATCAACAAGTCTCTTGTTGTCACATAAAAGCGATATTCATTCACTTGAGTGAATAAAATCTTAATATCTCCAAACAATCCAATAGAAAAATCCCTACTGATGAATAATACATACTCGCTAGTATGCAATGAACTGACGAAGTAATTTAAATAATCCAATTGCAGATCACGAGTTCGAAACACTCGCCACAAAAAAATAACTATCCAAGAAAAACTGTCCTTACTGAAAAATGTCAAAAAGACCAAACCTCTGCTTAATAAAGCCAACCAATGGTGAGAACATCGTATAATGGTGCCTGCCATATCATATGGTAACGCCATATTCTAGCAAAATGGAGCAAAAATATATCTAAGCCATGTCAAAATAATCGAAGAACTCCTACTAGAAATATATACAAGTATGCCCAGTCTTCATGAAAAATCATATCAGGAAAGTCATAACTCATACAATACCTTCTTATATCAGCTGTTAATATAATTCAAAGATCGCCGATTAATCCTCGTGTGTGCCACAAATTTCTCGAAAGATCGACGAAAACATCGTATCACCCACTGAACTAACGATTGACTTCATATTCCAAGTGAATCTGATGTTGGATATCCTCTTCTTCAGGAACCGAATCCATCGCTCTGTGGTGCCATCACGTCCCCGTATTCGCCTAGCCCGACATGATGAACTGCATATTATCCATCACGGATATTGTCCAAACTCTTCCATAAAAGTTCATAAATGTAGAGTACCCCATACTCTTCGACTATGTCACGCCACTGTCCCATACAATGTCCGGTTTGCATATGACAAAAGTTAATCTCCACAGCGGCTGAATTTCACTAGTAGAAAATAAATTATTTAGAAAAGTGTATAACTTTCTGAAACACCCTGTATCTGTGTTCGTAACTGATATTTCATAATTGTTCATGAAAAACAACTATATTGCTGCACGTGCCACTGTTCATAAAGTGCATATTCTCGTAACTGTTCATTTGCCTAAAAGCATTAATGTTGGCCTGACCTCATGGTCGCCTTAAATATTCCGGTCTGAAATGCATTATTTAATAAGCCGTAATACCATTGGAATATATCTAAGTCCATTTGAAAGTTCACAATAGCAGTGTATAATTGCTATCTGCATGCACAATTAGACTGTCGAACATAAGTCCAAACTCATTAAGTTTGACAAAATGTCGAAATACTGTTCAGCTGCTTGCATGTCGCCTGCTTGTAAAATGTCGGACCCAGCACGCCCTGTTCTGCCTCACTGTTCTCGAATAATGCGACGCTTAAAACTGGCCTCATTATATCGCTTCGCTGTGCTGTCCTGTATTAAGAATGTGGCTCGAAATAATGTTCTCAATTCTATCATAATGCTGCGTATTACTTTAACGAACTGTAACATTGGAAAAGCAATGCTGTTTCACATAACTGTAACCACGATGTTGAAAATACATCTGCCCGAACACCGGCTCTCCTTTCACTTTCACGGCTTGTATAGCTTGCCTTGCTAACCGCTTTTCGCACTGCACACCGTGCTTCTCTCGTCTTGACTGACCTACTTTCGTTCTCCTAGCATATGCTGCTATCAGCTCTGCTTGCTGGAATACTACTGTCGTTTTCCTCGCGCACCATGTGCTGTACTCAGCTCGACTGGCTGGACTAATACTGCTGTTTTCTCCGCGCACCATGTGCTGTACTCAGCTCTGCTTGCCGGAATACTACTGCTGTCCTCAGACTGTGTGATGATCTCCGCTCGGCGCTGTCACGTGACGTTCCCCTACCTTCTGCGGTCATACGTCACAACTATAATCTCGACCACAATCATATCGGCAATTAAGTTATACCATAACTTATGGAGTTATCTGCCTTTCTTCAAGTTATCACCATAAAGATTTCCTGATATTTCTTCTCTTCTGAGATGATATAATATTATATTCCATATAGATCTTGATAATACTTCAATATTCCTCCCATAATTCCATCTGCTTGACTGGTAGTGCCACCTTCATCCTTGGCCTCCTACGTCATTTCCTACCATTCTTCTCGACTAGATCTGAGCGCTATCTTTTCTTCTTTTCCCATAAATCTCAACTACGGCTCGATGTCAACTGGCGTAGCCGATAACCTCAACTAGGTATCGGGTACAATACCATTCGTCCGATAGCGATGAAACTAGGCTGAGATTTTGTGTGCACTCCAGGGAAGGTTTCTAGCTTAGTAAATCCCGTTAAAAATAGGTAGAGCACGAGTAGAATCAACAAATGAGCGACGACGCGCGAAGCGTTTCAACAAAGTCCCATATAATTTCATATACCATTCATCCGATAGCGATGAAACTTGGGTGAGATGTTGTGTACACTCCAGGGAAGGTTTCTGGCTTAGTACATACATTTTACAATAGGTAGCGCACCAGTAGATTCAACAAATGAGCGATGACACGCGAAGCGTTTCAACAAAGTCCCGTATAAAGCCATATACCATTCGTCTGATAGTGATAAATGTTTGTTGAATTGTTGTGTACACTCCAGGAAATGTTTCTGGCTAAGTAAATCCATTTTACAATACGAAGCGCACGTTTAGGTTCAACAAATGAGTGACTTCGCGCGAAGCGTTTCGACAACGTCCCGTATACGTTCACATACCATTCATCCGATTGCGATGAAACTTGGGTGAGATGTTGTGTACACTCCAGGGAAGGTTATGGCTGAGTACATCCATATTACAATATGTAGCGCAAGAGTAGAATCAACAAATGAGCGACGACACGCAAAGTTTTTCAACCAAGTCCCGTATGCATTCATGTACCATTCATCCGTAGCTATGAAACTTGGGTGAGATGTTGTGTACACGTCATGGAAAATTTCTGGCTTAGTAAATCCACTATACAATATGCAGCGTACAAGTTGATTCAACAAATGAGGGACGACGCGCGAAGCGTTTCAACAAAGTCCCGTATAAGGTCATATACCATTCTGCCGTTAGCGTTGAAACTTGGGTGAAATATGGTGGACACTCCAAGGAAGGTTCCTGGCTTAGTAAATACATTTCACAGTAGGTAGCACACGATTAGATTCGACAAATGAACGACGACACGCGGAGCGTTTCAATACAGTCCCCTATGTCTTCATATCCCATTACTCCGATAGCGATGAAACTTGGGTGAGATGTTGTGGACACTTACGTGACGGTTTCTAACTTAGTAAATACATTTTACAGTAGGTAGCGCACGAGTAGATTCAACAAATTAGTGATGGAGCGCGAATCGTTTAAACAAAAATCAGGTATGCGTTCATATACTATTCATCCGATTGCGATGAAACATTGATTAGTTATTGTGTACCCGCCAGGGAAGGGGACTTAGTAAATCCATTTCACAATAAGTAGCGCAAGAGTAGATGCTGCAAATGGGTGACGACGCGCGAAGCGTTTCAACAAAATCCCCTATTGCGTTCATATAACATTCTTCGATTGCGATGAAACCTTGATGAGTTATTGTGTACACGCCAGGGAAGGGCTTCGACTTAGTAATACATTTCTCAATAGGTAGCGCACGAGTAGATTCAACAAATGAGTGACAGCGCACGAATCATTTAAACAAAACCCCCTATACATGCATATACCATTCATCCGATTGCGATGAATCATTGATGAGTTATTGTGTACACGCCAGGGAAGGGTTTCGACTTAGTAAATCCATTTCACAATAGGTAGCGTACGAGTAGATTCAACAAATGAGTGACAGCAATGAAACTTTTGAAAGTTGTTGTGCACGCTCCCACGAATGGTTCTAAATTAGAAAATCCATTTTACGATAGCTTAGAGGCAGTTAACATGTTGTGTATCCAAAAGCACTTCAAGAAACAGAATTTCAACGCCAACACTTTCTTTGATTGGCATTGCAACGCATGCCGGGTACAGCTTGTTCTATTATAAAATATTAATATCCAACCGGTCACCTCCTTGATGACAGTTTAAACCTCCCTATGTACGATTCGCGTATTTGCTAAAGCCAGGCCTTGTATAATCGTAAGTTATGGCCATCTTTACACTATTTGGCTGATGACCTTGTAGTTTGGGCAAAAGAGGCTTTCCATATTAAGGTATATTGTTGCAAAATTTGGTAGAGATCGGATGATTAGGTTAGTCGTAATTTGGTTTATGCTCAGAGCATTTGGGTGGGCGCCATTTCTTTTTTGTTATGATGGCGGCGATATACAATATGACACTGAGTTGTCCCTTGCTAGTAGTTCCTCTGTACGAAAGGTGGTTCGATTTGGTTTCGTTTTGTTTGAATTGATAGGGGGGGGGGTCAATTTGCACACATACATGGCCGCCATCTTCAAACTATAGAGTTGATGACCTTGTAGTTTGGTCAAAAGACGCCTTCCACATGAAGTTGTTGCAAAATTTGGAAGAGATCAGATGATAAGGCTAGTCGTAATTTGATTTAAGCTTTGAACATTTGGGTGGCCGCCATTACGTTTCTGTCAAGATGGCGGCAATATAAAACATGACACTGAGGTGCCCTTTGCTAGTTCTACCTCTGTACCAAATTTCGTTCAATTCGGTCTCACCGTGTTTGAATTGATAGGGGAGGGGTGGGGGTGTATATATACCAAATACAACACGCACACATACCACACACACACAGACAGACACACAATTTTTGGCCCTGTGTAGATCTCATAAGTTACTTTCATTTTTTGCAAAAATCGAAAGTAGGCTAAACATATTATTGTAATGTCAGCGGATTTGGATTACAAACGTGCGGGTGTAGGTAATCGTCATGTGGATGCGGGGTGGATGCGAATAAGGGCCGAATGCAGATAACGTTTCGTTTATCCACGCAGGTCTCTATCAACGTTTTAGTGTCTAGCGATTGATGCATTTCTACAGAATTTATAGGTCCATGTGAAAAAGAGACTGGCATTCTCAAAAGCATGACTTTTAATTATTTTTTCAGTTCTATTTGTTTCGTACCGCGCTAGAGTCTCCCCAAATTGTATTCTTTGTATGGGCAGAATGAACCTGCACAGAGAATAGATGAGCTCTTTGCATAACATCCTCTCAAAGTCCTTCATTTAGCGTGATTGCCCGATATGTTTAGTCTCGTATCACCGCCAGAGAGCTCCTTTGATCGTGATAATAGTGGCGATCCAATCTGTACAGCAATCTTCTCCCCACTCAGCTGCCGTAGAGGACTCCTGGTGTTTCGTTTACCGTCTGGGTTTATAACAGTCGAAACGTGCACGGACAATACTGACATTCTGTGATGAGACAAAATGTCATCCTCCTACGTAGCCGTGCGCGTTAAATCACTTACTGCGACTGGGATGGGGACTGCAGAAAGTCCGGTGAACGTAGCTATTCTGAGTGTGGCTTCTCCCCGGGCTTTCTTCGCACTCCCTCTAGCCAATTAATTACTTATTTCAAGTCCTAGGGCACCTACCTCATTCGCAACAATAATAATTACACTTACACACACTATTACAGTCACCACAGAAAGATAGGTTATTATACAAATTGAAAACAAACCCAAGCATACGAAGCTGATGACAAATATGTTCTAACAGAAATTAACAAAAACAATGGTACAAAATTTCAATGGTACAACATGAAAGTACATATTGAAAAGGCTCTTGATGAATTAGGTTGTAAATTATTGACTCCAAATGATTACTGACCAGGGTGAGGTCAGTTTAATCAATTATTATTATATGAAAAATTAGTACCGCGAAGAACTAAATAGCATATTTTCATATTTCCCACTGGTTTTTAGCCTACTTTTCACATTTTGAAAAAATGAGGAAAAAGTAGACTTATGAGATCGGGCAAATGTGTGTCTGTCTGTCTGTCTGTCCTTCTGTCTGTCTGGCTGTGTGTGTGTCCCCCCCTATCAACTCCTAAACGGCTGGAGGAATCGAAACAAAATTTGGTAGGAGTAAAGATCTATACCTGAATATATCAGGGCCATATTTGAAAATGATGTCAGTTCTACCATCTGCTGAAAAATCGCAATTGAAATTTGAGCTCCATTTTGGATATCTTGGAAGGTATGAATGGGAGCTATTTAAAAATTGGCACATGTATAGATAATAACATTGCAGTTTAATTTCCAGGAGGCCATACATGGCAGTGTTGCCAAAATGATTATAAGCTTGCTGATATGTCCAATTTTTAAATGCATATAATTTCTACACTATCAATTGGAATTCAACCAAATTTCGTATGTACTATGTGTACATACACAGATATGAATGAGCATATTCTTAAGAGCCACCAGGGTTGCCAACTGTTAATAAATGCACTCCCTATTGTTTTTATCCAAATACCAATATATCAGAAAGTATGCAAGCAGACAGCTTTAAAATATGCACACGCATAGTACCTGACATTCTATATTAATTTGGAGTAACTTATATACGTCAGTGCTACCAACATGATTCAAAGCCTGCTGAGAGGTCCAACTTTAAATACACGTAACCTCTATACTATCATTTGGATTTCAACCAAATTTCGTGTGTGTTTTGTGTACCATAACAGATATGACTATGCGTATATTTAGGAGCAACCAGGGCTGCCAACTGTTAATAAATACTGTCTCTATTTTTGTTACCCTAATATCAATATATCAGAAAGTATGCAAGCCAATAGCTCTAAACTTTGCGCACGTATAGTACCTGGCATTCTAGATTAATTTGGAGTAACTAATATAGGCCTACGCCAGTTCTGCCAACATGATTCTAAGCCTGCTGATAGGTCCAATTTTAAAATGCATGTAACTTCTCTACTAACTAATGGATTTCATTCTAAATTGACACAACAATAGATCATATTATTTCAGATTATTTCTGACCAATACATGTATGTCATTGATGCCAACATGATTTTACGCACGCTGTTAGATGCAATGTTTAACTGCATGGAACGTCCATGCTATTCATTGGACTCCAACCAAATTTTGTATTCTGTACCTTAAGAGATGGAACTAAGAATATACTCAGTCACTAGGGCTGCCAACTGTAGTTCTCTATTAGGCTACATTATGCCAGGTATACAGTATTTCGAACTAATTAGAAATTTCGATATTACCAACTTAATTTCGTCATTATTCTAGATAGATCCATTTAGATTAATCATTGGCATGAATTTAAAATTTTAAGAAAAGTAGGCTCTTCAGTTCGTCACGGAACTTCTTGTTTCTATTAAAATTCTCCTGCCTATTAAAAGGATTTTCCGTGCGACATACTAAATAAATTTTCGTTCATGACCTACGTCATCTTCAACACCATTACAATGAGAAGTTATGTGCTTGGATATATAACTCTCAACATCGGTGATTATGACTCCTCCCACGATAAGGCATATTTCTTTAACGAACCACGAATTAATTTTTAGAAAAATCAAATGCACGGTTTCTATAATTTACGAAACATTAGCTACAGAATATAGTGCCGTTAAATAAGACCAGCATGTGAATCATCTATTCAGTCGCCTGAATAAGGTACGAGAAATAAAACTTGAACTTTTGAAAACAATTGAACATCATTAGATGTCACTCTAAGCTCTGGATATAGATTCACTGTGTCGAGTTTCATTGCACTCGAGTGATTAGATTGCCAGAAAAGTTATTTGGAATTTTTGAAGTGATGCATTTTCCGTTAAAACTTAGATATCCAATTTAAGAAATTGTGAAAAATAGTAAAAACGTCTGTTTTAAATATGATTCACACAATCTGTGATGGGGTGCTAAATGAGAGCTTAATCGAGCAACTTCTCATCCCATAAATGGTGAAATTGTCTACAATCGCTTGAACGTATCTTAGACGGGATCCATTGTGCAGCAAACGAAAAGTCCATCTACTCTGAATTCAAGAGTCTCTGTGGTGGTCTCATTTTCAACCCTTATACTATAATGACAAAATAATAATTATTGTTGTAGAATTTTGCAGAGTTTCTACTGTCGGTGGCGTATCCTTAACCCTTGCGTTCTTAAGCTGTTCGGACCTCTAGTGTGAAATTCCCAAAATTCCTCTCACAGTTCAGGAGAAAAACAGTAATAGAACCAATCAACTATTATTGCTTATAGTTGAGCAACAATGTAGCTTTATTGTAATTTATCACACATTTACATGAGCCGGGAATTTCATTCGTAGGCTATATTTTAAAATCAGTTACTATTCATTTTAAGATACATGATGTGTGGATGTAGACAGAAATATTGGCAAGAACCATAGTTTGTTAATTTAGTGATGACTTCGTGTGAGTACGTCATGGTTTCATGCTGTGTGATGGTGTTTAAAAAGCACACTTTCGTATTTACAGTATATTTTCCCATTTGATTCAATTATTTCTTCATTTCGATGTTTAATTTCTATTTTGGAACCTAAATTAATGTAGTGAAATATTCACATTTCATTCGAATTATTAATATTGACCACAGACCAGTATTTCCTCTATAGCCCATACCCGGGCCTCTCAGGCCCGGCGTATGTAAATATGTACAGATGAAGGCTTATGCATTGAAGGGTTAATGGAAATTGTGGTCTTTGGGTCATACACGACTACTGGTGGTAGGTCAATAAGAGTAGAATATACATTGGCTCACTAAAGTTGATCAAGGCACGGTTATTGCCATACAAGAATACAATTTTGTGGCAAGAGTAGTCTTTTAAAAGTTGTGTCATTCGGGTCTCTGTAAAAATGTGTGTACAGTATTTGTAAATGACGCTACGCTTGGAGGAGGAGAACAAGTCCGTAAGTTAAGAACCATCCCGGCATTAACCTACGGTAGAAGTGGAAAACCACAGGAACTCAACTCACTTCTAAAATGACAGAGATGAGAATCAAAGTGATCTAATCTCAGATTTGCCTCATGTGTGTGACTATATCCCAATCCAAGCTTCTGACCAGAGTTACATTTCTTGACAGTGCCGTGAAACTAACCTTGACCTCATGAATTCTAGTCACTATACCTTGAGGTGGTCCACATGAGTTGCTAAAATTATTCCAGGGCATAATGGGACTTAAATTGTGCTTTAAAGTGAATGATGCCAGTGAAGGTGACTGTTCTATATACGTGGCAACGAACTGGTTAAGAATGGGTGCTATTTTTAAGTTTGACTCTTCATATAGTCACTCTGATAAATATAATTCTTGCAGGTCGTTAACAGTTTAATTGTTCCTGCAAAGCGCCATCTTGAGTACCACCAGCCTCCCTCTTAACGACTGAGCACGTCATGGGTCAACGATGGACGCTACGTAAAACAGTATGGTTTGAGTAGCTTAACAGCAAAACTGGCTAACTCATTCATAAACGAAACTGGGAAAAGTGCAAGAAAATTATATTAATTGTTTTGTTTGATATTTTAATTTGGACTTTTCGTTACTGTAATGAAATACATTTATGCACTTATAGTAGCCCAATGATATCAAGGCCGAAAACATTTCCTAAGATATCGAATAAAACTCTTTGAAGTTGATCGGGAAAATGCAGAGTTGTCTGAATTTCTGACACACTATTTCAGTTACTTGTATAAAAAGAAATCGTTTATACGCTTGCAAATACAGTTATATAAATAAATACATAAATAAATAAATAATATATCCAAGAGTGTTGTCCAGATTAACGATGAGAGTGCAACACTGGGTGGCTCATTGTTGCTACACCTTTAACAGTATCTTATTTTCATTCATTTAACAACAATTGGATTTGTGTTTATGGGAACAATATCATAATAGTACCAGTATCTATAAGAAGAGCAAGGAAGTAGACGGGTCAACTTCAAGACCCAGTTATAAGGTCAGGTCAAATGTTTCAAATTCTCCATTCACTTAACGTTCAAGCTACAGCATAACAGTGTTATCTGCAGATTTTTTTTCGGAGTTGGTCGGATTTTCTATGACTAGTAACGCATTGAAAATTGTAAATAGAATATTACTTATCATTATACTGTATGTCTCTTTCCTATGCTCATGGTAATGCTCATTGAACTTGAAATGGCACCCATGAGTGTACAGGACAGTCTAACAGCGTGAAAGCATGCTGCACATGCTTAATTCTCAATTTCTTTTGGTATGCATTCTTCTTCATCTTGCTCTAGATCCCGCATTCTACTGACACATTTGTGTTCGAAGACAATTATTTTATGGTGATATTGTTTCATTGTTTTGCACGTTTCACTTTCGTAAAGAGAGGCATGTGCAGATAGTGGCTTTACGTACATTCATTTTGGCGTTTTGAGACAGAGCTTTTATAGTAATTACTGTGTTCAACTAAAACATACAACATGAAGGTTCCATTATTTGTGCACATATTTTCCTTCCCATTATTACTCACAAAAGTAATTAAAATCACCTGGCAGCCACAAGTTAAAGATTGTCATCTGTTGAAAGACTTGTAGCGTATGAAACACAAATGCAGGTAAACTCTTGCAAGCCTTCTAAGATTTTGCCATGTCTTATAACCAAACAATATTACAATTACTCTTAAAGATACAGTATTACGCTTATCAATACAAATTATTAAACATCTTGTCAATTGTTGTACATGTTTTGGTCTACGGTGAGTCCATCTTCAGCAAAAATTAGATAAGAATATATTTGAAGTAAAATACTGTATAACTAATTTAAATCTCAAATTATTGCTGTAGCTATACCTTAAAATTAAAATATTGGTTTGTTGGTTCCTCAGTATAGGGGCTGCGACAACGCGGTCATGGTGCCCCGTGTACTTTGGGTGTGTATAGAATCTGTCTGATAACCGGTATTAATTGTGATGACTGTATTAATGCGTGTTATCTGTTTTTTAATTCAAGTAAGGACTACAGACCTTGAGTATTTCAAATAGTTCCTACTTTTGACGCCAAACGCCACTGTCAACGACTACAAGTTCAGAACTTAGCTACTAAACGCCACCGCAGTCGGCTGTTGGCAACGAACGTAGGAATCTAAGAGCGTTGTTTGCATTCTTAACATATATAATTTAGCTTCACACAGGTGTAATTAGTGGAAGCTTCTTTAACATGCCATAAATCTATGACATGGGACCGCCAGTTTTACTTCCCCTCCGAAGGAAGGCATACTGAGGGATTTTTAACGCTCTTAAAAATACGACTTCGGCCGGGTTTGAACCCGCGATCTTGGGCATAGAAGCTCAGCATGCTACCGACTACGCCAACGAAGCCGCCTAATTAAAATGTAATAAATGAATGGATATCCTTACAAATGACACTTGATTTAAAATAAGAATGACAATATCTCTGTGTTTCTCATTAAATAGTCGCCTCCGTAGCGTAGCGGTCAGCATGGTTAGCTGCCGCCCCGGAGGTCCTGGGTTCGATTCCCGGCTCTGCCACGAAATTAGAAAAGTGGTATGCGGAGTGGAACGGGATCTACTCAGCCTCGGGTGGTCCAAATGAGTAGAGGGGGTTCGATTCCCACCTCAGCCATCCTCGAAGTGGTTTTCCTTGTTTCCCACTTCGTCTTCGGGTAAATGCCGGGATGGTACCTACTTTATGGCCACAGCCGCCTCCTTCCCTCTTCCTCGCCTATCCATCCCACTCTTCCATCCCTTCCCATCCCTCATGAGGCCCCAGTTCTCTTTGCAGGTGAGGCCGCCTGGGTGAAGTGCTGATCACACCTCCCCAGTTGTATCCATCCTGACCAGATGTTCCAGGCTCCAGGACACTGCCCTTCGAGGCGGTAGTGGTGAGTTCCCTCGCTGCGTCCGTGGGAACCACCAACCTAGGGGGTATGTTGACTAAATAAATAAATTTAAAAAAATCTCAATAAATAACATTCTAAAATATAAAACTCATAATGTTGTAGTCTTCAAAAATATCCAAATATATTGCTAAAATGTTATATGATGTTTATTAACGATGTAGATGCTGTCAGTAGATAGTAGAAGTAGGCAGCAACCAGTTGACTAAAATTAAATTTTACTTTTCTTAAATTAAACTCCCCTGACTCGCTACAGAAAGGTGTCATCTCGCGGGAAAAACTTTTCATCACCCATACTGAAAATTATTCTAACACATTATTTCTGATTGTAATGGTGTTGGCGGAGAAAAAGGTCGTGTTGGGTAGATTATTGGATAAGGAATAACCCACCCACCAAGGGAAGATGATTAAAAAAAGGAAGTAGGTTTTGGCTTGGAGAAAAAGGATAGAAAAATAGGAGGAGAGTCCCACAAAAGTTGTAAATTTAACTTTAAATACCTTTAGAGGCAGTTGCCACTGAAAATTAACTCTCTGATACCTAAAGTAGGTACGAGCTTGGTCGAAGATAACGGGAACCGCAGCTAGAACTTGGGCGATTTGTAAGAGAGAGGCTTTAGTGTATTTCCTCCCAAGCATGTATAAAACTACTATGGGGAAAGATGATGGTCTGTCAAAACTAAGAGTAACAAATTTATTGTATGGTTTTTCAAAGAAATTCGTTTTGCAAAATAATTCGAAGAATGCCAATAATTTAAATCAAATTTGGTATTTCCAATTTTCGAAATTATAAAGTACCTGAAAAAAGCGACCCAGTGCTTCCAGGAAGGATAGTGACGAAAAATTATACCTGGGAAAGTAATTTTGGTAAGTGAACCAATGGTTGCATTTGGAAATGGCTAAGCTTTTACTCAGCGAGGAGCCGGCTAAAAGTTTAGACAAAAAGAAACACTTATCTTTTGGAAAACTGACCATAAGTTTTCGGAGAGGATCTCCACAAGCAGGTAGCTGGCTTAGCGAGCTTTACTTGCCTTACTGGCCAGTTAGAATTAGCTATCAAAGCTAAAAGAAACTTTAGTGAGGTGGAAACTAAGAGTTCTTGCTCAAATGCAAAAAGTGGTGAAAGCCCTATTAATGGATTTAATAACATTGAGTAGGAAGAGCCAAGGAAGACAGGATCTTGCTTATCCGTTGTATTAGAAAAATGAAAGAGCAAAAAGAAACTCTTAATTTATTTAACAAATTAGAGGAACTTGATATCTTCAACAATTAAATATATTTCAATCTTATTAACAATTTGGGGTCGCAGACCTCTGACAACATTTAGAAATTGCTCCAGGCAAATAACAATTCTTAAGGTTTTAAACCTGGTACTAAAATCTTTATAAGATTTAAACAAATAACCAATGAAGTAATTAAAGTTTGAACGTTAATTTGGAGTACAAAGAGTGTACCTTAAGAAATTCCTGAGAGAATATTCTAGAAAAAGAGAAAACTTCTAAAATAACAATAAGAAAACATGAAAAATAAGATAGAAGTTCCTACAACTTCTTATATTTAAGCTGCATTACTTATGTGACAATTATACACAAAAGGGCAGGTCACTTACTGTGAAACCTGAAGAAAGTTAAAAGGAAGGTTCTAGACTTCCCAAGTTTGAGTAGGAATCACTAGCCAAATGGGACAGTTTCCATTTCGTGAAACCTGAAAATGACTCGCTCAAGAGTTTAAAGAATTGTTTTCCCTGATTATAGGAAAGGAACAATGTGAATTTGAATCGTGTATCACACACGTAGTTATACAGTGATTAATTAATGTTAAACAAGCAAAATTGGAAGGGCACTTCGTGAGTGACACCTTATAGAAAAGTTACAATTTTATTAATATGGGTTGTTAGTAGGAGGTTGAGGAAAGATCATTGGGATATAGGATCAATGTTCATGGCCGTATTTAAATATAAACGGACGATCGCGACGCGGTAGAAAAGTGGAGCAAGCACTGGTTATCACTATAGTCTGTAAAGATGGATGCAAAGTTCACTGTAGAAACACAAAAGTTTATGAGAAAGAAAGTTATTGCAATGTTGAAAAGAACCGGTTGCACTAGGTAGGCGAGAGTCTATTTCTTGAAAAAATTGGGAATTACAATTAAATGCGCCATAGATCATTCCAACGGTGGACGAAAGTTAGCTATTGCAATAATTTGTAAGGAAGATTCCTCATTTTAAATATTATTTTCACAAGTGAGTGAAAAATACCTGACGGCAAGACTTGCAGATAGAGTACAAGATCTAGAAGGTTCCAGAACGACCTTAGTAGAAAAATGAGGTTGAGAAAATCCAACGGAGGAACTAGCTCGGTGAATTATAGACAGCGGGTATTAGATAATATCCCACGTAGTGAGAGGATTTCTCATTTGAATAGCTTAAGAAAAGCTCTTTTTTAGTAAGGTTGGCTTATATGAACAAAGCTCAACATGGCAAATCCCACGAAGAACGATTTTTGCCCCAAAATAAATAATTTCACACTGTCTATAAAAGTATCGTTAAAAGCACGTGAAAGTTAAAACCATGAAGATGAGGTTAAAACTTTAAGATGGTACTCATCTTGATTTCATTTTGAAGTTGAAGTTCCTTTTGATGATAACTACTTTGCCAACATGGCGTAGAAGAGAGTATGCCTCTTGGTTTGAGGAGGCTGGCTCGAGAGGAGCCTTAACTGACCGAGTCAACTGCCGACTGAGAAGTGAGACTTGCTCAACGGAGCACGGAGGGTCCAAGGAAGGGGAAAAGAGTGGGGGATAGGAGACAAAAGGAGAACATATAAACATTGCCAACTTTATAACAAAAAATTATTTTCTCTTGATGAGCTGGTCTTCAAAGAGTTGATAACAGGCGATACTAGCGCAGCATGGTGAGTAAAAAAGTAGACAGAGTCCTTTTGCTCAAGGAGAAAATAGCTGGCGATGGTAACAGGATCTGGTGGCCAAATGGAGAAGGAATTCCTCTCGCACCAGGAAGAGTTAAAGAGCTTCAGAGATTCGCTGCTAGATGACGCTAGGTGAGTCACAGAGAATATATATCTAGAACAGACTCATGAAGACATAAGAGATTTGCCCATCAAAGAAGAAACAGAAGATCACTGTTGGTGTTTGACAAAGAGGAAGGAAAGAACATGCAAAGGCATTGAAAATTATAATCTCTCGTACCGTGTATTCCAAGAATACACCATACTGGGAGGGTAACACCAACAGAGAACAAATAAGCAGTTAGACATTTAATGGAAGAGGAGCGATCAAAGACAGGGGTCTTGTAATCGGACCGTTAGTGGTCAAGACTCTGACCACCCTGACTCTCCCATCTCTTCCAGGATAACACTCGGTCACTCTACCAACGATCCAGACAAGAGGGGGAGAAACATCCCTAACCAAGACCAAGTCTCCCACTTTAATGTCGGGACTGGAAAGAAACCACTTCTGTCTCCGTTGCAAGGAAGTTAAATATTCCAAGTTCCACCTCTTCCAAAAAGAATTACGGAGGTCTTCAAGTTTACGCCAAGCGATAGGTAGATTAGAATCCCTGTAAGAATTGGGAAGATGAGGAGGGGCAGAAAGAGAAGTGCCGATAAGGAAGTGACCAGGGGTGAGTGGAAGTAGGTCATCAGGGTCATTGGAAAGCGGAGTTAAAGGGCGAGTATTAACAACACCTTCAATCAGAACGGACAGTGAATTGAATTCTTCATAAGTCAGAATTCGATTACCTAAGACTTTTCTTAAATGACGTTTAGTGAGCTTTATCCCACCTACCACCGTGATGAGGAGCGTAGGGAGGTATAAAGCGCCATTTGAAACCTTTTGAATAGGAAAAATTAGAAATTTGTTCCATGGCAGGAGAGGAAGTGAGAGCTTTCTTCCAAAGGGAAGCTGCGCCCTGAAAAGTGGAAGCGTTATCAGAGAACATCTCTGAAGGAACACCACGCCTAGCGGTGAAGCGAGAGACAGCTGATAAAAAATAAGAAGTAGAAGCATTCTTTACTAGTTCCAAGTGGATTGCGCCAGTAACCATGCAAACAAAGAGAGAAACATAAAGCTTACCAAACAATTTGCGTTTAGCTTCAGGAGAATTTCGTTGATATTGGAACGGGCCCATATAGTCCACACCAGTTAAAGCAAATGGGCGTATAGGAGAAGAGCGAAAAGAGGGCAGATCGCTCATTAATTGAGTTTTGATTTTAGGTTTCGCTTTGAAACAAGGAATGCACTTGTGAATTACAGAAGAAACTTAATGAATTCCATTTATAATCCAGAACTTTTCCCTTAAGAGGCAAAGCAGAGTGCGTGTACCAACATGAAGATTACGGTAATGAAAGTCACGTATAATTAAGGAAGTTACGTGATGTTTGGAAGGCAAAATAACGGGATGCTTTTTGTCCTCAGAGATTAAAGATTGCGAGAGCCTTCCACCTACCCTGAGTAACCCATGGTCATCAAGGAACGGGGCTAAAGCACGAAGACGGCTGGATTTGGGAAGATCCCTTTCAGAAGAAAGCAAAGACAATTCAGAAGAAAAGGCTTCTTGCTGTGTTAGTTGTAAAACCTTAATGGTAGCGAGATTCAATTCATGATTGGTAAGGTGTGGTTTGGGGAGGAGAGGTTGGTCAACCACTAAATATTTCCATCTAAGGAGATAGGCGATAATTCGTATTAATTTATGAAAAGAAGAATAGCGGGACAACAAGGGATGAGAAGCGTTGGAAACAAGACACGAAGCAATAGATAGAGGTACTTTAGCGTCTGGCAGGTTGGAATTTGTAGCTGGAGGTTTAGAAGGCCATGAAGAAGAGTCTTCGATTAGCCACGAAGGCCCATGCCAGTACAATTGGGAAGCTGCCAATTGAGAGGGTAAACAACCACGAGAGATAATATCGGCTGGATTATCCGCACTGGGCACATGCCTCCATTGACATCCAGAAGAAAGAGTTTGAATTTTGGAAACCCTGTTTGTAACAAAAGTTTGCCAGTGAGAGGGGTTCTTGGCGATCCAAGAAAGGGTGATCATGGAATCGCTCCAGAGATTGATTTGCGAGAATTCGACTTTTAATACTTCCCGTAGTTTCTTAACAAGTTCTGCAGCCATGAGTGCAGCGCACAGTTCGAGCCTAGGCAAAGTGATAGTTTTAAGGGGAGCGACCTTCGATTTGGCACAAACAAGGTTGGAAACTGGAGATCCATAGAGTGAATCGTAATGAACTAAATATGCACAGCAACCATAAGCTTTTTTGGAACTGTCCGCGAACACATGAAGGAAAAAGGATGCATTAGAATGAGAGCTGATTAAATTCCTGGGAATTTCAATAAGGGAAAGATCCAGCAAATTGCTGCGAAACGAGAGCCAACGATTAAGAAAAGAAAGAGGGACAGTATCATCCCATTCACATTGAAGCGACCACAGCTCTTGCATGAAGAGTTTGGCTATAACGATAACTGGGGCAAGGAATTGAAGCGGATCAAAAATTTTTGCAATTTCAGATAGGATTTGTCTTTTTGTATTAGGAAGCTCTTCTGCGAGCGAAACTTTATAGATAAGAGTGTCAGTGCTAGTGCACCAGTGAACTCCTAGAGTTTTTATAGATTCGGAGTTTCCACAAATTTCGACAGAAGAAGGATCTACGTCTTCGATGGGAAACTGAGCAAGAAACTCAGGGGAGTTGGAGTTCCACTTATGAAGTGGAAAACCTCCATTCCTTAACAATGCCTGAAGTTCTAAAGACACCAAAGAAGCTTCCTCCAAAGAGGGGAAAGACTGCAAATAATCGTCAACATAGAATGACGTAGTTAGTGCTTCAGAGGCTTTGGAATTAAATAAATGACCATCTTGTGAGGCTAGCAAGTGTAGGGATCGGATAGCAAGGAAAGCAGAGAGTTTTAAGCCATAAGTAACCGTTTTCACGCGAAATACCTTAATGGGCTTACTGATTTCATCACGCCACAAGATTCATTGAAGATCTCGTTGTTCTGGTTGAATTAACACTTGACGGTACATCTGTTTTATGTCGGCTATGACAGCTATGGGAAATAACCGAAAGTTTAAAAGTATAGCAGATAGATCTGACTGAATAGCAGGACCAGAATAAAGAGTGTCGTTAAGGCTGTTGCCATTAACGTCAGGCGATGAACCATTGAAAACAACTCGGATTTTATCTTTTACAAGAGGGTTCTTCCACACGGGATGATGATTTAAATAAACCGTTTCAATCGGGGGGTGTGATTCATCATCAGATTTGTTAACAACTTCCATATGATCCAAACTTTCATACTCATCCATGAAATCAGTGTACTGCTGTTTGACAAGGGGTTCTTTTTTGAATTTGCTCTCGATAGCAAAGAGAGCTTTGTGAGCTTTAGGCTGAGAGTTGATAAGTTTGGGAGGATTGTGTAATCTTGGCATTTGAACAACGAACCGGCCATCAGAAGAACGAGTGGTGGTGTTCAAAAAAAGTTGCTCACATAATTCATTTTCTGAAGAGGTCACATTAGGAGAATCAACGCTTTCAAGCCTCCAAAACTGTTCCAGGTCAGTGTTGGAGAAATAACATTGCGATGCAGGTTGGAGAGAATAATGGGGAAGTTGCCCTGTGACGATCCATCCAAAATTAGTGTCTCTGGCGACCACGTTTGAGGATAACTTACGAACCTGTTTACGTAGGCAATTCCAAAAAACATTGGCACTAAAGAGTATGTCAATAGGGTTCTGCATATTAAACGAAGGATCGGCTAGCCTTAAATGCGAGGGAATGTTTAACCCTGAAATATCCACAGAGTGACTTGGAGTGTCTTCTCCAATGCTATTGAGAATTAGACAATTAAGTTTAAAGAAGTTGTTTCTATGACAAATATCTCTTATGGTTAGTTTTGAGAATTGTAAAGCTTGCGATTTTGAGCTGTTGATGCCCGACACATTGATATAAGTGGGGTTTACGGGTAGGCCTAGTTTTTTAATCAAGGAATTAGACACAAAATCATGAGTTGCCGCTGAATCTAGAAGACCGCGTGCACGGACCCAGTTGCCAAAGTTATCCTGAACTTCAATTTGGACAGTAGACAACAATACTTGAGCACTGCGAATGGACTTGGCATTCTGAATATACGATGACGCATTAGAACTGTTAGCACTATCATTATTCGGAGAAGTAGATGCCGTCAATGACCTTGCCTGATCATGACGATGTAGCAAAGTATGGTGAGCCTTTTCACAATGGTAGCAAAGTCTTGTGGACTTACAATTAGAAGCAGAATGCGTGGGCGCTAGGCAGTTGAAACAATGTTTGTTTTGAGCGACTAATTTTCGTCTGTCGTCGACTGACATTTCTTTAAAAGATTTGCAGAGGTATAGGGCATGGGGATCTTTACAAAGTATGCACTTTACAGGTTCGTTTAAACTTTTGCGAGGTTCGCTTTGCGTGTTTAAAACAATAGAGCTAGCAACACGACGTTCACTAGACCTAGTTGGGTAACCAGTAGTGTTTGATTTAAATTTGGATGAGCTGGACCCGGGTTTTTGGGTATTGGACGCTGAGCGTTCACATTTAGGTTTGATGGACATTAATTCGAATTTGGAACTAGGAGATGAAGGTTCACTTTGATTAGCTAGAGCGGTTAAAAGTTGGCATCTAGCGTTTATGAATGTAACTAAATGCTCGTAAGTGTAGTCGTCATCTTTAGAAAGTTCAATTTCCCAAGCTTTGAGGGTAGCAGCATCAATTTTAGAAACCACTAACTGTATTAGGAAAGTATCCCAATAATTAGTAGGTTGATCTAATTGGGACAAAGCCTTAACGTGAAGTTGTGTAGTGTCAACTAGAGTACGTAAACTAGTGACGTCATTGTGCTGTGACGCAAGGTAGATTGAATAGAGCCTTTATATGGCGCTGAATACGTAACCGTAAGTTTCCATATCTTTCCTTTAATAAGTTAAAGGCAATGGGGTAATTTTCGGCACGCAGAGGAAGTGCTTAGACCAACTGCAAAGCTTGACCTCGGAGGATAGATCTCAAATAATGAAACTTGTAAATGACTTGAATGTCTTCATTGTCATGAACAAGGGAGCAAAATAATTCATAGAAAGAATCCCAAGCAGATTCATCTCCAGAAAAATGGGGTAAATCAATTTTCGGTAAAGTTGGTTTGGGCTTGTGAGTGCCCTCACGGAAAGAAGTTTGTGGTTCGTGAAGGGAACCAAGAACAGAAGCGTCCTTTTTCTGCTCCTCTTCGAGTTGGCGTATTATTTCGAAAGCAGAACCTATGCCTTCGTAATATAGGTTTTCTAATTCGACACGATCTTCTGTTTGATTGAGCATGCAAGTTTCTATTTCAGTTTGAATGTTACAGTAGTTTTCATAAGAACGTTCAAAATCCCTTACACGATGTTTCAACAAGTCTAATTGAGCTTCTGAGGGGTCTGATTCTTTTATATACTTTCTGAATCGGGTAATTTGCCCTTTATAGGATGCTCGTTTAGAAGTAAGTTTTTCATCCTTATCCTTATCAGTAGGAGCCATGTTAAAAAGGTAGATTGAAATGTAACTCACGAAACTGTGGAACCTTGGAAATGCTGTCAAGCTGGCAGCAGCAAATAAGTAGAAAGAACGGGACACACCAAAGGAGACAGGAGCGGCCTCTTTCCCGTTCACAGTCTTTGCATGATGTAGTTATAGCTAAAAAATTCAAAGCAGATATCAATAATATGCAAAGTATTGTCAAATGACACTTTTTAAAAAGAAAAAATGGAAAATGAACTTTCCCGGGTTTCGGCACCAATTTTTGCGTAGATTATTGGATAAGGAATAACCCACCCACCAAGGGAAGATGATTAAAAAAAGGAAGTAGGTTTTGGCTTGGAGAAAAAGGATAGAAAAATAGGAGGAGAGTCCCACAAAAGTTGTAAATTTAACTTTAAATACCTTTAGAGGCAGTTGCCACTGAAAATTAACTCTCTGATACCTAAAGTAGGTACGAACTTGGTCGAAGCTAACGGGAACCGCAGCTAGAACTTGGGCGATTTGTAAGAGAGAGGCTTTAGTGTATTTCCTCCCAAGCATGTATAAAACTACTATGGGGAAAGATGATGGTCTGTCAAAACTAAGAGTAACAAATTTATTGTATGGTTTTCAGAGAAATTCGTTTTGCAAAATAATTCGAAGAATGCCAATAATTTAAATCAAATTTGGTATTTCCAACTTTCGAAATTATAAAGTTCCAGAAAAATGCGACCCAGTGCTTCCAGGAAGGATAGTGACGAAAAATTATACCTGGGAAAGTAATTTTGGTAAGTGAACCAATGGTTGCATTTGGAAATGGCTAAGCTTTTACTCAGCGAGGAGCCGGCTAAAAGTTTAGACAAAAAGAAACACTTATCTTTTGGAAAACTGACCATAAGTTTTCGGAGAGGATCTCCACAAGCAGGTAGCTGGCTTAGCGAGCTTTACTTGCCTTACTGGCCAGTTAGAATTAGCTATCAAAGCTAAAAGAAACTTTAGTGAGGTGGAAACTAAGAGTTCTTGCTCAAATGCAAAAAGTGGTGAAATCCCTATTAATGGATTTAATAACATTGAGTAGGGAGAGCCAAGGAAGACAGGATCTTGCTTATCCGTTGTATTAGAAAAATGAAAGAGCAAAAAGAAACTCTTAATTTATTTAACAAATTAGAGGAACTTGATATCTTCAACAATTAAATATGTTTCAATCTTATTAACAATTTGGGGTCGCAGACCTCTGACAACATTTAGAAATTGCTCCAGGCAAATAACAATTCTTAAGGTTTTAAACCTGGTAATAAAATCTTTATAAGATTTAAACAAATAACCAATGAAGTAATTAAAGTTTGAACGTTAATTTGGAGTACAAAGAGTGTACCTTAAGAAATTCCTGAGAGAATATTCTAGAAAAAGAGAAAACTTCTAAAATAACAATAAGAAAACATGAAAAATAAGATAGAAGTTCCTACAACTTCTTATATTTAAGCTGCATAACTTATGTGACAATTATACACAAAAGGGCAGGTCACTTACTGTGAAACCTGAAGAAAGTTAAAAGGAAGGTTCTAGACTTCCCAAGTTTGAGTAGGAATCACTAGCCAAATGGGACAGTTTCCATTTCGTGAAACCTGAAAATGACTCGCTCAAGAGTTTAAAGAATTGTTTTCCCTGATTATAGGAAAGGAACAATGTGAATTTGAATCGTGTATCACACACGTAGTTATACAGTAATTAATTAATGTTAAACAAGCAAAATTGGAAGGGCACTTCGTGAGTGACACCTTATAGAAAAGTTACAATTTTATTAATATGGGTTGTTAGTAGGAGGTTGAGGAAAGATCATTGGGATATAGGATCAATGTTCATGGCCGTATTTAAATATAAACGGACGATCGCGACGCGGTAGAAAAGTGGAGCAAGCACTGGTTATCACTATAGTCTGTAAAGATGGATGCAAAGTTCACTGTAGAAACACGAAAGTTTATGAGAAAGAAAGTTATTGCAATGTTGAAAAGAACCGGTTGCACTAGGTAGGCGAGAGTCTATTTCTTGAAAAAATTGGGAATTACAATTAAATGCGCCATAGATCATTCCAACGGTGGACGAAAGTTAGCTATTGCAATAATTTGTAAGGAAGATTCCTCATTTTAAATATTATTTTCACAAGTGAGTGAAAAATACCTGACGGCAAGACTCGCAGATAGAGTACAAGATCTAGAAGGTTCCAGAACGACCTTAGTAGAAAAATGAGGTTGAGAAAATCCAACGGAGGAACTAGCTCGGTGAATTATAGACAGCGGGTATTAGATAATATCCCACGTAGTGAGAGGATTTCTCATTTGAATAGCTTAAGAAAAGCTCTTTTTTAGTAAGGTTGGCTTATATGAACAAAGCTCAACATGGCATATCCCACGAAGAACAATTTTTGCCCCAAAATAAATAATTTCACACTGTCTATAAAAGTATCGTTAAAAGCACGTGAAAGTTAAAACCATGAAGATGAGGTTAAAACTTTAAGATGGTACTTATCTTGATTTCATTTTGAAGTTGAAGTTCCTTTTGACGATAACTACTTTGCCAACATGGCGTAGAAGAGAGTATGCCTCTTGGTTTGAGGAGGCTGGCTCGAGAGGAGCCTTAACTGACCGAGTCAACTGCCGACTGAGAAGTGAGACTTGCTCAACGGAGCACGGAGGGTCCAAGGAAGGAGAAGGAGTGGGGGATAGGAGACAAAAGGAGAACATATAAACGTTGCCAACTTTATAACAAAAAATTATTTTCTCTTGATGAGCTGGTCTTTAAAGAGTTGATAACAGGCGATACTAGCGCAGCATGGTGAGTAAAAAAGTAGACAGAGTCCTCTTGCTCAAGGAGAAAATAGCTGGCGATGGTAACAGGATCTGGTGGCCAAATGGAGAAGGAATTCCTCTCGCACCAGGAAGAGTTAAAGAGCTTCAGAGATTCGCTGTTAGATGACGCTAGGTGAGCCACAGAGAATATATATCTAGAACAGACTCATGAAGACATAAGAGATTTGCCCATCAAAGAAGAAACAGAAGATCACTGTTGGTGTTTGACAAAGAGGAAGGAAAGAACATGCAAAGGCATTGAAAATTATAATCTCTCGTACCGTGTATTCCAAGAATACACCACGTGTACCACTATTACATTATGTAACGTGCCTACAATGGCATTATTAATACACTTCACTTCGCTCGTTTTATAATTTCCACACGAGTGTCTTAATTACCATTATAGGTGAGTTCCATACGACTGTTTATGTTTGACGATAATTTTAATATTATTATATGTTCTAACATAAATATTCATAAATATCTGCCGAGATTCTGTCAGTTGACTTAAGTGAAAAGCGCATGTGCTAGATTCCCACTAAGGATCGAAGTCCATCCAAAGCTTTGTTCTCCATTTTTTGGGAATTGTGTGGGCTCAGCATGTGCCCTCTACCCAATTACAACTTCCGAAGCTTTGAAACATTGTTTATCCTGAAGTAGCACCAAAAGATAGCGCACAGGTACTATGTGGGATCATTTTGTTACTTTGGTCAAATAACACAAAATAGGCTGCTACAAACGCTTTGAAATTAAAATGTATCGTGTTATCAACTACTTATTTTTCAAATTTGATGAGTATAAAATGTCAACGGAAGGCAAATCAATGGAGTCCCAAATAGAACAGTCATGACATCTGGCGGAAAAGTTTCGCAAAAGAAATCCCTTTACCGAACAGAGAGCTGGGTTATAATTTCCGTGGATCAAATGTCATACGCCTGCTACCTCCATGACGTTCTAGTGTATTTGTCAACAACAACACAATTAAACAACAACCATGTACACACGTTATAAACACATGTAACTTAAAATTGGCTATAAACGAAATAACGAAGTCAACTTTACTCGTGTAATCCTGCGTCGCAACTGTCTCAGCTCCGTGTTGCAATGCGCTCGTCTGACCTTTGGCTCGACCTTATACCTGCACTGATGCGCCAGCCACACTTTGAGTGAAAGACCCTGTATATCCACACTTGTTGAAGCTTGGTGGTGAAGTGGACCCTTTTGAGGCTTACTCTGTTTTAATTCTTGCCTTATAGAAACGAGCAGGCACAGCAAACTCAGAAAGCACAATTAGAAATAACAGGGAAATGTGTATGTTATTCCTGAGTCACATCTTTCCCTCGTCCTAGCGAAAGAATGTAAATCAATAACTCCTCAAGTTGCGAGCTTGGAGCATTGTCAAGCACCTTTGCATTCAGCATGTGTAAAAATAGGAACAGCACAATGGTGAACTGCTGGCGCTGTGTTAAGTTTCGCTGCTATTGCAAACCAACTCTTACAGAATTAAATTGAATCTACAGGATCCTTTCATATGTACTCAGTGCAACATGCAAGAATCTTTCACACTTGGGAAATACCTTTCAGAACTGAATTCGGTTCACAACTAGTGGGTTGACGATCAGGAAACCCCAGCTGGGCTCAGCATTGCTTCCTCATTCTTCACCGTTCCTAACAACCTCCATTTGTAAACTCAAGTTCCATACCACCTCTAAAGACTGGCTGTGTGGCTCAGCGGTAACGTTCTTACCTGCTGTACCCAAGGTTGCAGTCAGTTGGCATTTCAGGGTGTGAAAATGTCAGAAAGCCGTGTCAGTAGATTTACTGGCACGTTAAAGATCCCCTTCAGGGAAACATTCCGTGACCTCGGCGTCTCTACACGACGTGTTAGTTAAAATAGACGTAAAATCAATAACATTAGCTACTTATTAATTATTTAGACCACCTCGTGGCGTAGCGGCTAGCGTTGTTTGCTTCGATTCCTGGCTCTCCCTAAAACATATCTGGTCTGAGTGTTCTAACGGTGTACACTCAGCCTCGTGAGGCTAAACTAAGAAGAGGTGGGTTCGATTTCAACCTCCGCCATCCTGGAAGTAGTTTCCCGTGGTTCCCCCGTTCTACGCCAAGCAAACACCAGAACGGAACCTAACTGAAGCCATGGCTGACACCTTCCAAATCCTCATCTGAATTACAAATACACACATTAGTTCAGCCATCACAATAACACACGTTGTCAAACAAATTCTACACTCACAATCAAGTACTCAGGGCTACATTACCATGATGCAGAAAACTCCCTCAATTAATCAACAACAATAGTAGCAACTCTTTTCTGCTACCATCAATATTGCTTGTTTTCACGGTTTCCCCATCCCATTACAACAGGCCTTAAATAAGAGCGAGGTTGCGTCTAAACAAATACTGAATTGTAAACACTTCCGTCAGATAGAGCTCTAAAGGCCCTCGGGCTGAGAGTCTACTGCATATGCACTCAGACAGCTGAGTTGCATGGGTAAGGTCAGGTCAGGTCAGGTCAGGTCTAGCCGCACGTTGCATGGTGTACTCTCGATAGTGTTAGACCCTAAGGGCTGATCAGTGGTGAGCTCGAGTAGTCATTTCTGAGGGATTCTTGAGCTGGGTCCAGATTTTCTTCTCCTTTATCATTGATTTTGAGGCGGGTCCACACCTATTCCCCTACCTCACGGCGAAGCGGTGCTCGTTGAATCGCTCACCATGACCACGGTGGGGAGGTGCAGCAAGTCCGGAGATCCGAGGTTGGAAGCCTGGTGCTCACAGCCACTATCCACACATCCTCCAGGCAAATGCCGGGATAGTTCAAGTCCCAGGGCTCCTACCCTATTCCTGTCCTTACTAATAACAGTTACACACACACCAATACATTCATCACAAAAGACAGGTTATCAGACAAGTTCAACGCATACTCAAGTAGATGGGGCTGATGACTGATGTGTACCAAGGCCCTAAAGTAAGTTGACAACAACAAACAATACACTCTGTCCATTTGTTGCCTCTCTCTAATGGCTCTACCTCTTTCCAAGTCCCTCAGACTTCAGTCTTCAAGAACATTGAATTTTCTTATTCCATTCTTTTCGTCCATTTTTAGTCCACTTTCGATTTTTGCAAAAAATGAAAGTAGACGTATGAGATCAACACAGGGCGAAAAATTGTGTGTCTGTCTGTGTATGTGTGAGTCTGTGTGTGTGTGTGTGTGTGTGAGTGTGTGTACTCTGAATGTCTTCTCCCCCGCTATCAATTCGAACACGGTGAGACTGAATTGAACGAAATTCGGTACAGAAGTAGCACTATCAAAGGGAACCTCAGTGTCATGTTTTATATCGCCGCCATCTTGACGAAAACATAATGGAGGCCACTCAAATGTTAAATGCTTAAATCAAATTAGGACCAACCTAATCATCTGATCTCTACCAATTTTTGCAACATTATACCTTTATGTATAAAAAAAATCTTTTGACCAAACTAGAAGGTCATAAACCCAATAATTTGCGGATGGCGGCCATGTTTGTGTGCAAATGGATTCCCACTATCTATTCAAACACGATGAAACCGAATTAAAAGAAATATGGTACAGAGGTAGCACTAGCAAAGGACACCTCAGTGTCATGTTTTATATCGCTGCCATCTTGACGGAAACGTAATGGCGGCTAGCCAAATGTTAAAAGATTAATTCAAATTACGACCAACTTAATCATCTGATCTCTACCATATTTTGCAACATAATACCTTTATGTTCGAAGAATATTTTGACCGAACTACAAGGTCATCAGCCCAATAATTTGCGGATGGCGGCCATGTATGTGTGCAAATCGGTTACGTTAACAATTCAAACACGGTGACACCGAATTGAACGAAATTTGGTACAAAGGTAGCACTAGTCAAGGACATCTCAATGTCATGTTTTATATTGCCGCCATCTTGACGGAAACGTAATGGTGGCCACCCAAATATTAAAAACTTAAATGACATTAGGACCAACCAAATCATCTGATCTCTACCAAATTTTGCAACATTATACCTTTATGTATAAAAAAAAATCTTTTGACCAAACTAGAAGGTCATCAGCCCAATAATTTGCGGATGTCGGCTATGTATGTGTGCAATCGATTCCCCCTATGTATTCAAACACGGTGAAAGCGAACTGAACGAAATTTGGTGCAGAGGTAGCACTGGTAAAGGACACCTCAGTGTCATGTTTTATATCGTCGCCATCTCGACGGAAACGTAATGGCGGCCACCCAAATGTTATAAGCTTGATTCAAATTATGACCAACCTAATCATCTGATCTCTACTAAATTTTGCAACAATATACCTTTATATAATAAGCATCTTTTGACCAAACGACAAGGTCATCAGCCCAATAATTTGAGGATGGCGGCTATGTATGTGTGCAAATTGATTAACCATATCAATTCAAACACGGTGAAACTGAATTGAATGAAATTTTGTACAGAGGTAGCACTAGCAAAGGGCACCTCATATTCATGATTAATATCCGTATAACACGTATTTCAACAAGCTACAACAACCAACATTCAATTATTCTCCTTGAAAAGATCAAAGAGTTATAACAATACCCATGGGTTTAGGAGAAAGAAGGCTATATGTTCTTTACTGAACATCTTTTTGTTTCTAGAATGTAAACAAAATTCAATGTTTTTCAGTCGGTCAACACGATTGTACCCAATTGTAATGGTTGGTTCCCTAATACTGAAAAAAAATACATGAGCTTAATAAATACACTTGGATGACCGGTATGTAAATTATCTGTCAGTCATTAGTTAGTAGTGGTAGATACATATTTGCTTTCATTAATATTAACATCGGGAGGAAATGACATACATATTATGGACCTTAAACAGCTATCACCTATATCGTAGTTTTGTAATCACACGATAGAGATCAACTCACAGCCTACAACTCTACCAATAAATTTTGAAAAGTAGAGAAAATTAAAGTTAAAATGCAGTATTTCGTTATTCAGCGACTGATTGTCCTGGCGGGTTTTCCATACTCCCTCCAGTCACATGTCAACATGGTATCTTGTTTTTAGTACCAGGCCATCTACCTCAATCTTAGACCCTAAACATATACAGTATTACTGCCAACGATGAATCATAGGCTAACAGGCATATACAACATACACCTATGTACACGAAGATGATGACGAAGATAATTCAAGTCCTGAAAATGGAAAAATAACAACAACTGGTAATTACCAATCCCCAGTTTGAGAAAGGGTCGTCTAAAGTTTAAAACAGTAGTCTACTCTAGTACTGAGAAGAATAAGAACCGGCAAGAGTTGAGACACCCCTACAACACAGAGTGTCTCTCACCAGCTGGATGCCCTCAAGGTTCCGTTACACACTGCAGCTAGCAAGAACATTAAACTTCGTTCACCTCAGGCTACTCGCTACAAAGCAAACTTGAGTGTACACTGCACGATCTTTCTTTGTTCTGGATTACGGCGAAAGAACCTACACCGTTAGAGATTAAGTTGTTTAAATCCTTGCAAAAATTACATTTACAATAAACGGATTAATAAAGTCACTTGTCTGCTTAGTTTACTGGATTTGAAGAGATTATTTCCGAAGTGTCTTTTATCCAAAATTGCTGATTTTCAATATCTGTATATGACAATCCCGGCCCCGGAGGCCGAGAACCCTAACGCGCTAGTTCTAACTTCATTATTTCCATTTCCCCCACCCCCTTCGCTTTCCCCCTCCCTGACGAGAGCAATAATTAAATGGTTGGGTACGTTTCATTTCCAAAATTGTCTCTTGCCACCAAATGCCTTTCCCACCAAAAACTTTGACGCCAGATTCAAATTTTCCGCCATTTTTAATTATCCTTGTAAGGGCGGACTGAAACCATGCGCACAAACTGAGTGTGGGTAGCCATTTCAGACAATTTTACGCCAACATTAGGTATACCATCCAAATTAACCAAGGACGCTCTCGGAATTGAATCCCGCTTGGCCTCACTCGCTTCAGGAAAGTGCTTGTTTGAACCCCACGTCAGCCGTCATGCAGATGGTCGTTGTTGATTCTCATTTTCACCACCAGTCAAATGTCGGGATGGTTCCTTTCAACAGGTTAACGGCAGAATTACTTCCCAAATCCCTTCCCTGACCCTTCCTTAATTGACCCAAGTTAGCTGTCGTCTGGACGATTGGCCTGTCACCATCCCCTAGTTGCATCTGCTGACAAATTGTGTTCAGCTCCCAGACTCCGTAGAGCAGGGCCATCGAGGCATTGCGCTCCGGGAGTGTTACCGCACTCGGGGAGCACTGAGCAGACAAGCGCTCCTTCCCCTACCACCACTACAATGTGGCAGCGAGGAGACGATGTTCGGACCACGCTGTCTAGATACATACAGTACAGTCGTGCGGCCGACGGCTCTTGGGGGATTGTTGACATATTAATAGGGATGTTTTGCCATAACAAATATACCGCATATACAAATCGAATGGTACTCCGATGTAAGGAATGTGCAGGAAACGAACACAAGTGTTAAGTAAAGAATATTGTGATGTATTCCAAACTTAAATGTTTACATATTAGAGAGGAACATTCAACAACAAATTGTGTTCTTTTTAACAAATTACATCTCTGTTGCACACTAAACATTTGGCATGCCCTTTATAAGCTGTACAGAAAAATGACATTTTCCATTCTGCTTTAAAGACTGCTGCTTCACCACTCCTTTTTTGTATGCTGTTCAGTCATGACCACTACGAAACTGATTTACATACACGCTGTCAATATAGCGCATTGGACAAGAGTAGTGACTGATGGATCGGCTGCACACTTAAGCTCACTCAGCCAGCCAAGCTCCTCCCACCACTTCTGAAACTACCTTCCAACAAAGCGCTCGGAGCACTGGCTTAGAGCCCGACCGGAGCGCTAGCGCTCGGCGATCGCTGTCTGGATGGCCCTGCCCTAGAGGAATGATCCCCCGCAGAGTCCGTGGGTGAAAACGAGCTGGGACGCTAAGTGTTTAACAATATGTGACAATATCCTTATATTTAAAACACTAAGGCGTTTTTTGTTCATACGAGATTTTGAAAACAACTTAACCGATTGGCTTCGTAAGGCATCCTAACGAAAGCTCTTGGCATGCAGATTTGCAGAGTTTCTTTAAAAGAAAAATATATGTTACGGTATATTTTTAAATGATTAGAGAACTATGTAATATTTGACACTCTCGCGCATGCGCACAATGGCCTTTCTCAACAAGGTAAATGGCGCAACCGGCCGCGTCTAACTGAGATCTTTGTTTATGAGAATTAAAAAGGGTCTCGAATAATGATAATTATGTTTTTACAATATGCATTGAAATATAATTATATTAAATAACCCAAGTATTGAAGGACTTAAACTGCAGGTTGAGTGTGTATACTGGTTAGGTAGATTAATATTGCAGTGTCACGTGGTTGTCTGGATGGCCGACGGTATTGTTGCATAACTGGGGTAGGCCACCCTCTACATCCCTTATATTTCATAAATTATAACCATACAGATAAAACTCCCAAACGACTTATACAAATTCACTGCCAATCCAAAGGCCTGCAAATAACCTTTAATAATCCCATACTTGTCCTCCGGTGACCCCGGCCAGCAACTCACTTCCTAAGGAATCCGAAACTCTGCAGACTCAACAGGTGGCCTCTATAAAACGGCAGAGTGAGGTAACCAGAAGAATCAGTCTTCCACAGTGTAACCAGGTGCCGGGACGCTGTCCAAATTCGTCACGTCCAGATTGGTGAGTGTCCAGCGAGCTAACACACTAACACACAAACACTTACACCATCATCCCCTAAATTATTGTAAAGCATCTGAGTTAGTAGTAGCTGCTCTGCAAAGTCTATAGTACTCCACATTGGGAGTACACATTACACCTTAGAATCTATAAGGTAACTGGTCATTTGGTTTATTTTATTTAACTAGTTGATAAGATCCTACCCCTTAAACCTCTTCCCGGTAGGATCCTAATAGCTCTTAGTTAATTGCTTATTGGTTACCGTGGTCAGCCACTTGCGTCACGTTACATTGCTTGCGTGCGCGCTATTCATTAGTAGTGCGGCCAGTCAGTCCACATCAGCAGGAACCCGAGCGGCAGCATAGCTGCTCCGACACTCAATTAACAAACCACCCCTTGCCATCATCCCTTAGAACTTTCCAAGCAGACTGTACAATTGGGAGTTCTCCCGTCGAGCTGCGTTCACGCCCGAACCGCTCAAACCTACACGTTTTACACTAGAGCCCCGAGCATCCTTCAGCAACTCTCATTTCATCCCCCTTTTAACACACATTGTAGAGGCTACCCTCTCAGGTACCCTACAATTGGAGGAGGCGCTGAGTACCGTGACGTTGTCATAAGACAACGCCCAAGGGGTACAGACAACGTACCTCTGCGGAAAAGATCCCTAAATTTAACCTCTTACTAGCCAAGTGAACGGCCACCCAAAATTTGGAAATTTTTTTGAGGGTACGGGTCCGGTTACATTTTAGTATCCACCCAAGCCCGCCCCAATAAATCTCACATTTTTAAACGCCACCCTTACATAATACTAAACAATTTACGACCCCTAAGATAGCTACGCCCACCCCATACCATAGATAAGGCCACATTATTTCAGTGACCACCAAATTCGATCCCCAGTGCCTTATACAGGATAGCACAGCGATATTCACTTCGCCCACCCCGTCGAGTGGTGGGAAGTTTTCACTCATTTCGGAAAAATACTACCCCCAACGGATTCGATAGCCCATAGGGATCCCTGGAAATGATCAATTAGGGCGAATACTTTTATCATCAAATTTTACGATCCCCTGGAGAGTTTCCACCCCGTTAACAGACAAGTATACACAATGGCACCTCATGCCGAAACACCCAATACACAAAGTAGGAGGCACTTTGTCCACACGGTTAGGAATTACGAACTACGAACTACTCCGAAGCCGCCAGCGCCGAATGCTAAAGGTGCAATTGCACATACAAACATTGCAGGCGAAGGTCAGCGCGGCGCAACACAACTATATCCGCACCCCCACCGATGAGCGAAAGGCACTCCTCATTCGATCGCACCGAAATTTGCACGCCATACATAATGCATTACGGGCCAAGCACGTAAAGACACACAGAATTCGTCAACGAATGGAAATAGTATATGGCCACCTCCCTCACAACGCCACCCTACAACGCATTAGGGCGCAGTACGCGGTGTTGAATCACCACTTTGCACAGCTCATTGCCGAATATAGGCGGCTGAGCGCCCAATTGATCGAGCTTTCCCCAGCCCAATCCCATTAGAAATTAAGGCCAGCGTTGTCAGACAATTTTTGCCACGCACAGTAACGTGTTCGTCATAAAACCAACGGCTGCTTACACTTGCGCCCCTATAGTTGAATCATTCCATCCACGCACCTACACTGCCCCGTACCGCTTTAGGGTGGATGATGCCCACCCTAGACTGGCGGAACAGGCCAAGGTACTTACCCTGCAGTACGCAGAACTATGGCGACATTTTCGGCAGATACAGGCCCAGTTTATAATATTAGAATTGTTCACCCTTAAGCCTAAGCAGATAGGAGGAGTTTTACAGACATTCCACCCAGGATGGCCAACAGGACCGTTCCCCTACGGCCCACTCCCTTTAGGAAGGGGACCGCCGTGGCCATGCCACATACTCATCCCGCCATTGGGAACGATGCACCTGTGAATACATTTCACCCGCCACGTGCTAGCATTCCCATCCCCACAATTCAATTGCACACTAGGACCTTAGCACCTATTCCGCCCACCAACGGTCCTAAGGCCCAACGGAGATCCGTACTAGTATACAGGCATATCCCGTGTACACACCCAGAGGAGCCACAGCGGCTTAAGCCCAAAATCACTCTCCTACAAACGCCCCGTAAACAGGATAAAGCCCTTGAGTGGATTCCAGGCGCTAAAATTGCTTTAGCTATCCGCGGTCAGAGGAGATACGCCTTAAAATAGTAACCGGCTTACGGCTTTGAAGTTCGCATAACTCGACTCCAAGGCCAATTTTCCTTTTAACACATCATTTCTCTATACATAGAGGGTAAGATATGTCAAGGCACGCTGCGCCTGTAGCAGTTCCACGTGTCTCAACGTATACCCAGTACCCATGGCCAAGAAGCGAAAACGTTAGGTGACCCGAATAAGGCATCGAATTATATTTATATCCCACACATATCAAACCCAGAACCCTAGAAGTAGAAAGTGGGTCAGACACAATATGGCATCTCTCAATATGCCATGCTCACGGCTATATGTCAACGCCAGTTCCCCACAGTGCACAAACACGATTCCTAGTTTTAAGAGCGCATGTTTTGTTATAACCAATGTAATACTATGTACCGTATTATTTTTCTTATGTCTTATGTATTATATGATACTTGGTTCTGGTAGCAAACACTAGTTTAAGGAGTATCTGAACAATGTAACGCATGTATCCGTATCAGCTGACAACGTAGGTCAATCACACTCGACCGGATGTTCTTAGCCGGCACACCACATTGAGTCAGCTAGTAACACGTCCATAGCGACAGATGTACGAGGCCGACACGTGTCACCGTACATCACTGCATAGCCAGGCGTGCTCCGCCACATTCACAAGGAGGCCACGCGTAAGAACGCGGCAAGACTTACTTATAGTAAGTGCCCACACATACCATACTACTCGCAAATTAGTTAGACGAGGAGCTTAGCCAAATCACATATTTACACTCCAGTGAGCACACAGTCAAGATCCTTTAGTTGACCGACGATAGATTAATTCCCTTACAGTAAGATACGTGGAATAAACATACTTTACCACAATACCTCTATACTCATGAAGTTACACGTGTGACATAAGGATTTATACACTACTGAGTTGACCGATTGAAGATTAAAATACCATAGGTTCATAGGTACTGGCACCGCGTTCCATAGCAACAGCCACTTTTAGGCAAACACACATCTACACTAGAGTTACCACGAAAGATGGTAGGATGCATAGCCATTCTTTTCACACACGACCGCGGTTCACGAATTTCGAACGCCACCTCCACCTTAGGAGAGGTTGCGACCTCCTTTCATATCATTTTCGCCAAGTACGGTAGTCCTGTGATAGGATTTATGCAATATACCGTCTTTCCATTATATACCAAACGCCGTTTACAATTCACTCCATGGACAATACACTAACACAGGTTAGCGGCCTTCCGCACAGGCAGAGGCTTATTACCCACAATAACACAGGTTAGTTGCCTTCCGCTCATGCAAAGGCGTACTAATACAAATGACACAGTGTAGCAACATTCAGTACAATTCCGCATACAATCTCACAATAACACAGGTTGGTTGCCACCGCTACAACCAGCTATAAATTAAATCATTTACACAAGTTTTTATATCCTCCGAAGATCGGGTTCCACAGGTCATCAGGACCACACACTCATAGGAACATTGGGATAAGGATATACGTACATATATGACATCATAGGATACACTGTAAATCCATTATACTTTATTCAGTACATTTCACTAGTTCCGTACACACGGAACTGCAGGCTCCACAGATGCGACCGGATGCAGACTTGCACATACAGCAGCGCGACCTGCCACGAGCAGGGCGTCCAGTACAGGCAGGCCAGATGTGGCACTATTGTCATCCAAACTGCACATCTTATAAATATATATCCGTTTTTACACGGGATCTTTAACTTTTATTTTATGTTCAACGGTGGCATTGCCCACACCATACCGTCATAGGGTCATACAGGAAGAACAGTTCTCCAACGAAACGTCATCATTATTAGCCGACGGATTAGGGACTGCATTCAAATTTTAATTATATCATTCATTCTTTCAGCCACCGACAGATCGGACTCACGGTTCATCCGTGGGATTGGGGCTATACCCCTAACGGTCGACGTAGGACACCATTTTTTTCATCCATACGCTGACTTATGAACTGTTCAACATAGTCTGCCATGTGCCGACATGATATTTCATAAATAAATAACAGAATAACTTAAGTAAAGCCACAAGGCTACTATGGGACCCACAAGTCCTTTTGCAGATCCCGTTTAATTTATATACACCCCTTAGCTACGCACATTTGTAGTCATGATCATAGGTTGGACACATTTCAATTTCGTATTTTCATTTATCGTTGCACAACGTGGTACATATCACCATATGTCCATCAGTGTCACATTAACGCCATGGCCCATATATGTCCTAAGTGTTCCTAGGCGAGTTACGCCCAGGGTAAATTAATTTCTACCCTCCTAGGTCCACAATCTAGAATAAATATCAGCCATGAGCACATAGGTGTATTCGGCAGCCACTACGTCGATGGTCCATAGCTGTCCTACGTGTTCCTAGGCGAGTTAAGCCCAGGGTAAATTAAATTCTACCCTCCTAGGTCCACGATATAGAATAAGTACCGACCATGGATTTAGGAATGCCGAGTTTAGTAAGAAACGGTTAACAAAGGCCCCATGATTTTCTTTCCTGTCAACACTAAATGGCCACTTGTCTATGCGAACATGTTATACACACTAGGAGTACATACCCCATTTCAATACATTGCCTTAAAGTGCTACGGCATTCAGCTGTCACTTCTATACAGCAGATTGTCCGACAGTCATAGATCCTTACACTCCCGCGCGGACATTCCGACATGTGCGGAATACAATCCACGTCCAGAAGGAAGTATTACACAGCCACATAGAATATTTGTATTTTCCCGAAGTAAGTGGGATTAAACCACGGAAAGTCTTTTCCAACGAGATGCCACACAGCAAGCTTTACACGCGCATGGAGCCGCAACAGGCCTCAGTACACTACCAGTACATTCTCAGTACACTACCAGTACACTACAGGCATTAGGCACAAAAGCCCAGAGTTTTACTTAGTATTTGCCACATTTAATCACGATATGATGACAGCATAGTCCTACAAATGTTCCCCCCGTGAGGGAAATGCTTTGATTTCCCACCACACAGACAGGAATTCCTTGAATCCCACCCACGTTATGTCTTACACAGGTTGTCTCTTATGTGACATTGAGTACATGACTCAAACTCCAGTCGGCGGCCGACACGTGCGTTCGACGTTTCACTCACCGCATGTCGTCAAAACGCCATGTTCTACACTCATTCACAACGCCTTTGCCCAATCAGCATTGCAAGCAGGCAGTCAATCCCTCCAAGGAACGCAGCTACCAATCAGCGCCGCGTACCTAGCTACTACACCGCCCAGCGATACACGTCATCTCACAATCCGCACATACGTCTTATCTCAGACGTCACTCATCCTCGTATTTAATCGACACCGGGCAGCCATTATATTGCCACACACCGTCCAATCACATCCACGCGCGAGATTCAAATGCCAGTGCACCCAGGACACATGTTTAGTTACACCCACACTGCCTAATAGGGGGAACCCACCCTTGTAATGGAATTCACCCCCTCCCTCACACTTGACCTAACACAGTGAGTGCATGTTTCACGGCGAGATGCCATTATTTTCGGTGCCAAGCACGGAGCGCATACGTCCGCGATTACCCTTATATTTTTGGGCCTTTATCCACCAACAATTGATCTTTCATACACCATTGTGGAAGTAACGCCCTCCGCTATAGGCAACCACGCGCGTTCCTCTATATACGTCACTAGATCGAAATCCGCGCCAGTTGTTATATGTTTTTCGACGCATAACTAATTTTGCTAATTCCAATTTATTGCAGTCTAGATCGAGCAGAATCGGGCAATACAATGATCCAACCATGTGTCCCGACACAAACCTCTTACCCCCCCCCCGATAATTGGTTTACACACTTACATCTTTGGAGATTTTTCTTTCCCATTGCAACATGTGTCGCATTTATATTCACCCCCCACATTGAGGTGATCAAACACACTTTTATTCCCCCCACATATCCACATGGCGACTGATAATGGTTTTGAACGCTATATACCCCCCCCCCTTCTTGATGGTGACTATAACCCATGGAGAGCGGTACTCAATAGAGCCCGCATAGGCGGCAATTTAGGTGCCTTATACATAGATGTTGCGATTTGTTAGGAGCGACCCGGCGCACAGAAGTGCAGCCTACAATCCCCCATAAATGTATTTAAACACACAACGACAGTCGGCAGTGCCGATGACGATAGGATATTCTCGAGCGCGAATTTTCACACTACGCGCGCTATATTTTTGTCTCGGGATTAGTTACTTATATATGCAGCCAGCTTTTATAAGATTCGGTGCTATAGTTTGAAAGGAAGCTGACGGCAATATGCCACTAGCAGAATATATCGATCGACGGGTATATTCACAATTCCCCGTGACATTCCCAGAAATTTATACTAAGTGTTTATGACATAACAAATTATTTGTAATGAACTGACCAGTTTTAGTATATAAGATTTAGCATATAGGTACAGGTGGTATCCTGCACAGATCAGGCAGCAGCGTACTACGTTTCACGGCCGCAGATGCCAGAATTTACATTAAGTTGACACAAGGTCAACATTACCCCCCCCCCCCATTGAAACAGATAAACACTTTTACATTTTACACGTTATCCCCCATTCCCCTGTTCATGCGAGGCACTTGGTATTAATGCCATACCAAAGGTACGCACAATGCTATATCGCTCTTAGCTAAGTGTTGAGATGGAACACTGTGAAAATGAAAGCCAACAGTGGATTGTAACAAACATTCCCCTGCTAACAATGGTATTATCAATATATTTATTTACATTTTTCACCCGCATGTCATATTTTTCCCTGCATGGAGATAATTAACACCCGTCCAGTGAGATGTTCCTCGCCAGTTAACGACTTCCTACATCCTACTACCACCACGTGCCCCCTCCAAGGCTAGCCGTCCTTTTACCCCAAGATAACAACAATTAACATATCAACCTACCTAATAACATGGGATATACCTTCCTAATCCCATCTACACCTACTAACTGTGGATAAATATAAATAAAATTCACTGCATTGGCTTGGAATTCGCCCACTAGGCGCAATGAATGTGCACTGCGCAATTCCCCCCCCCCCCCCCCCCCGACCGCCTGTGAAAAGCACACACTAGTCCCCACACAATCAAAACTCGCTCTACACTATACCAATATGGTATAGGCACCTGGTAATTGTTGTGCAAGGTGACCATATATATATTTTTTTCTCTCTTGAAAGACGGAAAATGGTGAGATTAGCCATCCGTAGAGGGCATTCATAGCCCTTGACATGACTTGACATAACTTCGACTTTTGACGAACAACGGAAGGTCGAAGCAGCGTCGGGTTAGTGCGGGCAAGCGCCCAAGCTAACGGTGTGCCTAGCCTGTCCCGAAAGCGAAGGTGGCAACACCCATTTGGCACTAACATCGTCGAAGTTAGGCCGGCGGGCAGATTCTTGAATAGTTCGGTGCGGGGATTGACCAAATCCGCTTCGGACAGGATAGACCCTCCACCCAGAGACGACCGACTTTACTTGACCCTAGTTAGTCTGTAAGGTTAAGTAATTCGGCTCCATAGCGCGGAGCTAGAGTCCTGTTTTCGCACACAGGTGAAGAAAGAAGATATAATGAATATACTGTATAATCTCCCGGGCCGAGGTATGGGCACCGGAGTTCCCCTCTGTCCATGCCCCCGAGGACGATTCCTTGCGACAAACGACGTACCTCCGTTTCTCTCCCTGGCCGAGGTAACAATCACCGTTGGTCACTCTGATCGTGCCCCAGGGAGGGGAACGTCTTGATATATGATTTGCGAAATGATACTGTAGCAATTAAGGATATTAGTTATTAATTAGTTATTAGAGGGGGGGGGGGGGGTATTACTTTAGGAGGATAGGGAGAAAGGTCCTAGTCCGAGTACTCTGTTGGGAACCGGCCCGGCAGCGTATGCCTATGCCCGACGACCCTCAATTTATATTAAGGAGGAAAGTGTACAAGGACTGAGGCCTGGCAGCCTGGTGGTGATCGAGACCACCAGAAAGAGCACGCATGATACCCCTCATGTGGGGTGGAACGTGCAGGGTCGCAGTCTGGCTGTCCTGGAGACTTAAGCGTTTCCAGACTTGTCACGCACGACACCCCCGAAAGGGAGATATTCCTCGATCCAAATTCTAGTAAGTAAGCCAGTTGTATTTCACAGGCAACTTAGTTAAGCAAATTTGGTAAGCCACTGTGTCATGGCAGTAGCTTGCTAGGGGTAATTCGGCACTAGGTTAAGGCAACATTTGGAGCCACTTTTTTATATACACCTAAGATTAGTTTATAAATAGACATAAGGTTGGTTGGTAACTAGACATAGGATACACTCTCCCGACACCGACTAGCGATCGGCTGCGGCTTGCAATTTTACGCAGTCGTGTAAGCCCGAATAATACGGTCTATACCGATCAGAAGAAAACGCTAATGGATGATATACATGCGCATTATCCGTTGGATGTATGTCAGCTTGAGCGACAGGAGTACACTATCACGTTGTTCGACAGGAGTAGACATATGGACAGTGGTACTAATTATATATGCTTGCTTTACAGCCTTGAGCTCCAACATGGGACACCCACTCCCAACACAGGGTGCTCCATAATTGTGGATATTTATTGTTGTCAGCATAGAGAGTGGCGCCGATATGGGTACTCTCCAGGTTTTATATGGCAATGTCATTATTATCATGTGCTTACGTATTATGTTATATTTTCTTGCACCCTTCCAGCGCCGACAACCGACCACAGGGTACATGCAACCGCTACCATGTAGCAACCATGTGTTGATCACCATGCTCATACTATCATGTTTTGCAGGTCAATACGCAGGATGATCAGGGTGAACACCCTATACATATTCATATATGCTCAATGATTTCTTTTCTTTACCAACAGGTGGCGACATTTTATATAGCCCTTTGTAAATATTTTGCCCACGCCCATACACGTCTCGCTAACCCCTACTTACATACACAATTTCACCCTCTACACCCCTCAATAAATTTTTCTTACAGATAATAAATCCGCACCACGGGGGAGATATGCCTGTGGGATATACCCCACCGCAGATCGGATCAACGTTTAATGGATATCTCACCTAATATGAGAGGTGACTTACGGCCACACAACGCGGACTCCTCATGTAAAGGACGGGTTGTGCCGCCATGATAGTCGCGCCCACCCACAGGGGGAAACGCTATTTTGCATAAGTTCTGTTGGAAATAATAACGATGAGGTACCTCATAGATTAGGTTAACATAAATTTAGCGCGCTTAGTTAGTCCGTAAGATGGTTGTAAATTAGCGCGTAGTAATGCGCCCACGGGAAGTTATTCTTCCATAAATGTTTAGATGGTACTTCGCACCCCCACATTGTCTGCAGAGGGGATATATGGTATTCACAAATCTTAATATATGCGCGTATCAAAATTACATATTAAACTGTATAATCTCTACATTAATATTACTTGTACACGTTACTTTGCACACGTTGGTTTTCCTTTCCTCTCTTTTAACTTCCACAATTGTAAAAATGTCTCGTTTTTCTCCACACCAATAAACTATTTATATATATATATACCGCTAAATTACACCCCGAGACATTTATTTTTATATTTTTCTCCATTCTATTCCTATTTTTCACGTGCATGGCACTCGGGAGCAGTTTTTCATCCGTCACAATTCTACATTGTAACACTGTATTTTTTTTTGCCAAATCAGGATGTTTTTTTCCTTCCGAGATGACCATGCACCCTTCACAGTATTTGTTGTTCTATATATCCCAATCATGTATGATTCATGTTAATGTTTTCACACCGTGTGCTATTGTAATATATAGGAACCAAGAGCAACAGTTTGCTCAATTAATTCTATTAAATTATGTGCGCATGCTACTGTGTTTTATTTTGTACTATTATCGTCATGAGTATATCTATTGCCATTATATAAGAACCAAGAGCAGCAGTTTGCTCAATTAATTCTGTTAATTTATGTACGGATGCTACTGTGTTTTATGGTGTAATATAGTTATCATCATGAGTATGTCACTTGCCACTGTTTTTTGTTGTAAATTCAAAACGAAGAAAGATATGATGTAATGACCATTGTTCCCACAACCCACACATATACACTTGCTCGCTGCACACGATCCAACAAGCACGTCTACGTCTACGCACCCTTCGACGGCGGATTCCAAATTACACCCTATATATTTCACAAATTACTCACTCTTCTACGACTCGCCTACCACGAGGCCTCTTCCACACCCCCGAAGCCACTACCAAAATATTTCCAAATTATCATCGAAGACGGGCAAAAGAGAGAAGATTATCAAGAAAGAAGAAGAAGTAACCTTTTTTGCAAAAAAAAAAAAAACCACCCCCACGTCTTCGTCCGGTTATCGAGGACGATAACTAGCTCCAAAAGGGGAGTTGTTGCATACCTGGGGTAGGCCTCCCCCTACATCCCTTATATTTCATAAATTATAACCATACAGATAAAACTCCCAAACGACTTATACAAATTCACTGCAAATCCAAAGGCCTAGCACTGCAAATAACCTTCAATAACCCCATACTTGTCCTCCGGCGACCCCGGCCAGCAACTCACTTCCTAAGGAATCCGCAACTCTGCAGTCTCAACAGGCGGCCTCTATAAAACGGCAGAGTGAGGTAACCAGAAGAATCAGTCTTCCACAGTGTAACCAGGTGCCGGGACGCTGTCCAAAGTCGTCACGTCCAGATTGGTGAGTGTCCAGCGAGCTAACACACTAACGCACAACAACTTACAACATCATCCCCTAAATTATTGTAAAGCATCTGAGTTAGTAGTAGCTGCTCTGCAAAGTCTATAGTACTCCACATTGGGAGTACACATTAAACCTTAGAATCTAAAAGCTAAAACTAGTTGATAAGATCCTACCCCTTAAACCTCTTCCCGGTAGGATCCTAATAGCACTTAGTTAATTGCTTATTGGTTACCGTGGTCAGCCACTTGCGTCACGTTACATTGCTTGCGTGCGCGCTATTCATTAGTAGTGCGGCCAGTCAGTCCACATCAGCAGGAACCCGAGCGACAGCATAGCTGCTCCGACACTCAATTAACAAACCACCCCTTGCCATCATCCCTTAGAACTTCCCAAGCAGACTGTACAATTGGGAGTTCTCCCGTCGAGCTGCGTTCATGCCCGAACCGCTCAAACCTACACTTTTTACACTAGAGCCCCGAGCAGCCTTCAGCTACTCTCATTTCATCCCCCTTTTAACACACATTGTAGAGGCTACCCTCTCAGGTACCCTACAGTATATAGTTACTGTCCAGATATTTGTATTAGGCATCGTCGAGAGGGTTCGATTCCCACCTCGGATATGTTTTTTAGTTTCCGTTTTCTTCCTTCTTACGATTGGTATTACATTGTCGAAACATATTTTACTTTTATCATTACCGTAACGTAACGAACTCCCCGTTGTCATCTATATATTTAAAACAGTAAGGTGAAGTTTGTTACCACGAGATGGAGAGAACGACAGAACCGATTTACTTCGTAGAGCACTCTTACGAAAGCTCTTGGCCTCTAGATCTGCAGAGTGTCTCTAAAATAAACAAATATATTACGGTATATTTCTAAATTAATATAGAAAATAGCAGAATTCTTGTCCCTCACGCATGCGTACAATCCGCCTGGGCTCATGACAATATGGCGGTGAGAAGGCCATTAAATGTAAGTTATTTAATAAGGTTCCATGGAATTAAAACATACATTAACCAAGTTCTGACAATAAAATATAATAACAGTATGAACGTATAGGAATGTACAACATTGATTTTTTGGGATAATGAAATGGATTATTTCCTTCAGACAGCGGCTTTTGAATATAGTGAATGGTTGCGTCGGCATATGAACACACGCGCGAGTAGCTATGTGGTTAAGGCGACTGAATGTGGTTTCAAGGAGCACCGGTTCGATCCCAGCCCTCGCCAGTATTTTTTTTTACCACTGAAATATTGTGAAATCAAGGCGTATTAGTAAGGTTTTATGTCTGTTAAAGATACACATTTCTACATTCCCTCTCAATACGTTTTATTTCCGTTTTACCATTGCATAACAGCATGTGATCAAAAGAGCAATCTGTTGTCCTCAATACGCCGTTTGAATATCTGCAATCAGTTCCTATAACTAACAACAGATGGCAGTACATCGCCCATATAGTTCCAGTAACTGACAGCAGAGTGCAGCACCATTGCATCGATATATTTAAAACACAAGACATGGCGCGTTTTAATGTGATAGTTAAATATTGTTTTATCAAGGAGCATTAGTAACGTTTTATGTCAGTTAAAGATACATATTTCTACATTCCCTCTCAATACGTTTTATTTCCGTTTTACCATTGCATTACAGCATGTGAGCAAAAGAACTGTTGTCCTCAATACGCCGTTTGAATATCTGCAATCAGTTCCAGTAAGTGACAACAGATGGCAGTACCTCGCCCATATAGTTCCAGTAACTGACAAAAGATGGCAGCACCATTGCATCGATATAAAAACACAAGACATTGCGCGTTTTCACGTGATGGAGAATTATAAAGGAGGGGAATATTTAAGAAGAGAAATATTGAAGAACATTAACTGACAGTTGAATGTGTAGGCTATGTTGTTTATGTACCTTAATATTGCAATTTCTTCCCAATGCTTCGGTGGTCAAGTTATTAGCGTCCTAGACTAAAAGTTATAATTATGCATCGTCGATATACTCTTAAATTATTAAAGAAAAAAGTAGTTTTCCAGGCACTCGCGCGTGTCCACAATTGCTTTCGCCATGAGAGACACTTAGCAAACATAATTCGTTTGAAGGGCTCCAACATCGTGGTAACTCAGCCGCGTGTACTTTGGTGTGTATGTGTAAAATTTTCTCTGATAACCTGTGTTATTGTAATGGCTGCATTACTGTGTGCATTTGTAATTAAGGTGGGAAATGGCAAGGAGACGGCCAAGGCATTAAGGTAAGAACCATCCCGGTATTTACCTTGAGTGGAAGTGGGAAACCACGGAAATCCACATCCAAGATTGTCGAGGAGGGAATTAAACCTTCCTCTTCTTAGTTATACCTCAAGAGACTGAATGTGCCCCGTTTTTGCCCTCAGACCAGAATTAAATTTCTTGGCAGAGCAGTAAATGTAACCCGTGTCTCCGAGGCGATAGCCAAGAATGGGTGGGGTTCCATGTGTTAATACGATTTTTGACATGCACGGGACATAGAATTCAAAAACTGCCTCCATTAGGATGACTGCCGAAGTGAGTATTGAGTATAGGCCTATGGTCATTCCAGTAGTTGGCGATCCCAGTAGTTGGCGAAGTGATTCTATGTTCCCCTGCAAAATGCATTGCCTTAACCTATAACAGGTGATGAAAATTGCTTATTTAGAGCAGTTTCGTACTGTTTATAACAAAATGAAGAACGTCATTCTGAGCTGCGTTTTCAAGCTATTGCAAAAAATTTCGCTGGCAAGAACAATTATAAGGATGTTGAACTTCATTGTATAAGACAATTGTTTAATGATTATTTGTTTAGAGTACTGAGTCTAACTACGCTGTTGATTTCGGCAATGGAAGTATTATTTGCTATTTAATATTTAGCGGCTCCGTTATTGCAGGACACTATAGTGTTATCGAATAATACAAAGCCACATTTAAAATCCAATATAAATAGGCAATTTCGGAAACAATTCCAGATATTATGCAGTACAGTGAACTGTAAGGTCTTTGACGATCAAATGTAAACATTGTTCTACATTGTATTTTTCTTGCGTAAAATCTACGCGTGGTTACTTTGGTCTTTACTGTTGTAAGGGTAAAATTGATCTGCTGGAATATAAAATATTTGCCAAGCTGCAACAATGTAATGATATTAATTTAAAAGTCATTGAACTTATATCCAGTAGTTCAAACACATACATCAGCGTTAACAGATTGGATACTGAAGATGAAAGCCAGCTACTTCATTTCCCTATTATTGAATTTTTCAATTCCTTGGAATTAAGTGATTCGCCTCCACATACTCCGAACGTTTGAGCCATAGTTATGCTCCTTTGAAATCTGAACGTTTCCCAAGGACTCATACATGGTAATATATTAATTGTAAGAAAGATGTAAGAAATTGCTTGGATTCGGATATATTAGGTGCAGTAATATTAGGCCGAGAGCTCAAATCCTACGACTTGATTTATCACCTTCCGGTAAAACACTTACAGGTACAGTACATTTTCTTTTAATAGGCAACAATTTCCTATTCTCTCGGCCTACTTTATCACAATCAATCAAGCTCAAGGAGAAACTCATGAACGTATTGGGCTATTTACCTCATCACGTTTTCAGTCATGACCAGCAATATGTTGCAATGCTGAGAGTGCTATCTTTTGACGCCCTTAAAGTTGCAATAGTGCTAAAAAGTAATCGTACAAAGAATGTAACTTATATAAGAAGCTTCTTCAGTAAATTTGTTTTCCATTGTCCGTCATGTTTTGACGGGTTTCATCTAGTATAGTACATTATGCAACGAGCCTATAATGGCTATAATTAAGACACGAGTATTTTTTATAAAACGAGCGTATGCGAGTTTTATAATTTCCATACGAGTGTCTTAATTACCATTATAGGCGAGTTGCATACGACTGTTTATGTTCGACGATAATTATAACTTTATTATATGTTTTAACATAAATATTAATAAATATCTGTTGAGAGTCAGCTACTGGAATTTTGTGATCACAGAGCGAGCGTTGGGTGTTATAGCTTCGTCTTTCAAGAGCTTTGAACGGCCGACGCATGCGCTCTGTGGGCTCTCAATGCCATATGCAGCCATATGTTTACATCAGCCGTCCCTCAGTAATATTGTCACCGCAGTCATTTGAAGACAATGCTCTGTGTAGAAATTAGTGTTAGTGATTTTAAGGTACTGTGCTATTTCTTGTCTCATATTCGCCAGTTTATTTACGCGAACATATGGACGGTGGGTATTCCATGTCGGTAATTTATTATAGTTCGATGTTGTGTTTATGTCCGACATGTTGGATTTTGAGCGCATGCGCGAAATTATCGTTTCCTAATTGGTCAATGAACGAGCTCTGATTGGCTGGAGAAACTGTATCGTAATGAAAAACGGTGTTATAATGACCATCATTATGATACAGTTTTCAAACACATAATAGTGAGGGTCGAACATAAATATATTTAAAACACAAAGATGATTTTTGTTACTGTGAGATTGAGATAACGGCTTAACAAATTGTCTTCGTAAAGCATTCTTACGAAAGACGTTGAGTAGTATAGGCGGCGGTATGGGACAAGATGGTTAAATGTTATGGCTTAAATTTTCAATGACTTTTTCAAAAATAATGGCTAAAATAATGGCTTAAATTTCCAATGACTTTTCTAAAATTATGGATAAAATAATGGCTAGATTTCTAATGACATTTTTAAAATGTATGGATAAAATAATGGCTAAATTTCTAATGACATTTTTAAAATGTATGGATAAAATAATGGCTAAATTTCTAATGACTTTTTTCAATGAGAATGGTTAAAATAATGGCTGTAAATTCTGACGACTTTTTTACCAACAATGGATAAAATAATGGACAAAACTACCAATGACTTTTCTAAAATTATGGATAAAATAATGGCTAAATTTCTAGTGACATTTTTAAAATGTATGGATAAAATAATGGCTAAATTTCTAATGACTTTTCTAAAATATATGGATAAAATAATGGCTTTAAATTTTAAAATAATGGCTTCCAAAAAGCAGCATGTCCTCGGGAGCATGCTGCTTATACCGTTATTTTTATGGCTTCTCTTATGGCTTGAACACCCTCCCCCCACTTTTTGGTAAATGCACCTAAAATCCCCCAGGGTACCCCCTTCGTAAATGTCTCCCCACTTTTTTGAAAAAGGTGACAAAAAACCCTAGAGTACCCCTCTCGTTCACAATGACTTTTATAAAACAGTGACTTTCAAAATAATGGCTTAAACAAGGCTAAAATTACCAGTAACATTTTAGAAATTAGGGATAGAATAATGGTTAAAACAAGGCTGTAAATTCTAACGACTTTTTTTTAGAAATAATGGTTAAAACAAGGCTGTAAATTCTAACGACTTTTTTAGAAATAATGTTTAAAACAAGGCTAAAATTACCAGTAACTTTTTAAAGAATTAAGGATAAAATAATGGTTAATACAAGGCTAAAATTATCAGTAACATTTTTAGAAATTAGGGATAGAATAATGGTTAAAATAATGACTAAAATTACCAATAACATTTTAGAAATTAGGGGAAAAATAGTGGTTAAACAAGGCTATAAAGTCTAGTGACATGTCTCTTCTTGGGGCAGAAGAACCAGTGACTTTTTAAAGAATTATGGATAAAATTACAGTTACCAAATTTTTGCAAAACTCCGACATTTCGGAGAAACCCCCAGGGGTGTTTCGAAGCCAGCGCTGGTTTTTTATTTCTCTTCGTTGTTACCCCCTGGGGATTTTTTCTTTGTTCTTTGTTCTCCTTCTCTCCCTCCTTGAGTGGCCACTCTTTTTTACTTTGCATCTCTCAGAATGCCTCTAACAGACCCTGGAGAGCATTTGCTCCTTACTCCTCTTTTCTCTCTCTCTATTAATGACTCAGTTATTTTTTTGAAAGGATTGAGTGGGATTCGAACCATAGAAAACGGGGCGCCTCCGTTTCTAAGCGAACAAATCTCAACAAACCAGACACTTATCCTCCTGAGCTACGAGGAAAGCGATTAAAAAGCGTGTATGCGGCCTTATATGGTGCAATTTCTTACGAGAAGTGCACTACGAGGAGCTTTTATTGTTTGCTAATAGATTGCGCTACACATACATACTACGTAGTTTCTTGCTTTGCTACTAGTACTTCCGGTGTAACAAGACTAACAGCTGGGTTCTAAGTAATATTTAATTTAGCACATCACTTGCATGCGAGCGAGCGGACGGAACTGAGAGAGTGATAGCAAGGTTATCTTATCGACTAAGAGTGTATCAAGGCTAACGGAGTTTCCTGGTCAAGTTCAGTGATAACTTATTTTTAACTTTTTCCTTCTTCTTCCGCACTGTGCTCAGCCGAAACTATTAGTTTCTCCACTTGTTCTTCCAATTCCTCTAAGGCATTACCAATTTCCATGAAATCACTGTCATTACTAACGCGTTCTAAGATTGTCAGTTGCAAATTTTGCAGCTTGAGGTAGTAATCGAAGACTATTTTCTTAATACACTCAGGCACATTATTTACTTTGGTGGGTGTATTTGAAACACAACCCCCTTTTAAAATATTTGTCAGGCTTCAAGGCATTATATTATATTCGGGTTCTATATTTATTAACTGCTTTTTTATCTTTAAATAAGAAAATACTGCAAACTTAATTGCCCTTTCAAATTCAACAAATTTAAACTAACTCTTTTTTTATTCTTAATTTTTAAGTTCAATTGAACTTAAAAACTAAACTCTTACAAATTTATTAAAATGAATAACAACTACTATTCTTTCGCACTGTGCTCAGCCGAAACTATTAGTTTCTCTACTTGCTCTTCTAAGTTCCTTAATTCTTAGTTTTTAAGTTCAATTAAACTTAAAAACTAACCTCTTACTAATTTATTAAAATGAATAACAACTACTCTCAATAGTTATTTAAAAGTTTTCAGTAACTATTCCATGCTTAGCATCATAGGTTAAATTCTTTTTACCGTACATAATTATATAAGCAAGCGTATTTTCAGGTATATTGGCATTAAATGTTGCTATCAATTTCATACTGGTTTTCTGAGGTGTTACTACATTTCTCCGCCGACTTATATTGATAACATAAATAGGATAAGAAGCAATGAACTCTGTGGGGGTTACAGCAACATCATACTTCAGCTCAGTTATACGCTTAAAGTCCCTAAAAGCATAATAGGCATTTAGATAAGTATTAGGAGGATTGATATTCCACATTTCTTCCGGAAACATTTCGTTTCTTCCGTTTTTCATGTAAATATTTTGAGGGTGAACATGATCAAATTTGGAACTATTCATATCTTGGTTACCTTTTTTTTATTAGTTTGAAACACAACAAAAATAAAATATAGCAGATCAAACTCCGTTGAATTGTAATAATTAGTAATATCTATTTCAAAATTCCTTTTCCCACTTAGGCCTGAAATTTCTTGAGTTTGAAGATCAAAGAATGATATAGGTATTTGAGGTTCTTTCAGTATTTTTTCTCTCAGTTCAGCTCATAATTTGGTTCGTATTTAACAACAGGAATTTTTATCTCCATTGACTTTACGGTAACTTTTCCTTCCTCCGGGAGAGCTCCAGGGGTATTGCCCCCATCGGTATTCTTAGTCCACCATCTATACAAAGCATCGTTTGCATTTTGACTCCATGTTTATGTAACAGTTAAATCTCCTTCCCACATAATCTCTTTAAAATCCTTAAAAAAGCCACCAAGAAGACTTAAAGGGTACCTTAAAGTAGGGAGGCTGAGGGGGTTTTGAACCAAATACCGTTATTTATGCAAATTAGGGGGGCGTGGCAAGGTCAATGACCTTGAGGTAGGTCATGCTCAATGACCTTGAGGTAGGTCATTGACCCCCAAGGTCTCCGGGACCCCGGAAGGTAAACAAACCTTGGAGGGTCCAGGAACCGGTTTGAGGAGGTGTGGGTGGAGGGGAGGGGGAGGAGTGGGGGTGGGGAGGGGGAGTGGGGGGGGGGGGAGGGGGAGGGGGTGGTGGCGAGGTTGGGGGATGAGGGGGAAGGATGGAAGAGGGTCTGCACGAGACCCTCTTCGACCCAGTCTCTCTCTTGGACTGAGCGCCTTCTCAGATATTATCCTGGGCTATATAGCTTTGCTTTGATCCCGACGAGACCCGAGTGTTGCCGAAGGTTTCCGAATCTTTGTCGGTGAATGAATCGTCAGAGAATTGAGCGGTCAACTGGTGTGTGTGTGTGTGTGACGTCACAGCATATTACGGGATGTGAGGTAGGTCATGAACGGGAGTGTTTTGAAATGGAAAACATTAGTGTAACTGGTGTGTGTGTGACGTCACAGCAGATTACGGGATGTGGGGTAGGTCATGAACGGGAGTGTTTTGAATGGAAAACATGAATGACGGTGGATGGCGATGGTTGTTTGGACCCTGACGTGGTAGGTTGGTTAGGTGTGAATGGGTCTGAGAGACAAACAAGATCGGGTTGAAAGCGTTCAATGGTAAACAAACATCAATGGTATCGGGAGTAGTGAATGGAATTGAGAGAGAGAGAGAGGTGGAATGAACTGGTTGTTGAATGTGCTCAATGGTAAACAAACGTCAATGAATCAGGAGTAGTATTTCCTGTAAATGGAAGGGTTGGGTAGGATACAAATCGCATGGCATGTTGAGTCGGCCAGCTCGACATGAAATAAAAAACAAGAAGGTGTACACCAGATCTGATTTATTAATCATTCTTCTTCCTCTTCATCTTCCTCTTCATCATCATCATCATCTTCTTCTTCCTCATCATCTCCTACTCTCTGGCACCCTTCCATCTCCGCCATTAATTGGGTGAAAAACTCCACCAACACTGGATCATTTCCAAAGCTATAAAAAAAAAATGTATACAATAAAGAGTACAACAAAATTGTTTTATAACGCTTGTTTATCTAAATATTGGATTGTGAATTGCTGGGAGTGTGTGAGAGCAAGTACAGTTCACCTAAGTCTGCAGCAGCTTCCAGCGGACGCCTTAGGGTGAGCTACAAGTTCTGTTCATTTTTAAGTAGTTTCAAAATTTTGCTACTAGATATTAATGATACCTAGTGGTGAATGTTCGAACTTGAGTATGGGTTTCAGTGCTGGCAGTGTTCACGAACATGTGTGACTCACTTGAGTATGTAGGTGCTGTGAATTGTTGGGAGTGTGTGAGAGCATGTTCACCTAAGTCTGCAGCAGCTTCCAGCGGACGCCCTTAGGGTGAGCTACAAGTTCTGTTCAATTTTAAGTAGTTTCAAAATTTTGCTACTAGATATTAATGATACCTAGTGGTGAATGTGCCAGCGGACGCCCTTAGGGTGAGCTACAAGTTCTGTTCATTTTTAAGTAGTTTCAAAATTTTGCTACTAGATATTAATGATACCTAGTGGTGAATGTTCGAACTTGAGTATGGGTTTCAGTGCTGGCAGTGTTCACGAACATGTGTGACTCACTTGAGTATGTAGGTGCTGTGAATTGCTGGGAGTGTGTGAGAGCATGTTCACCTAAGTCTGCAGCAGCTTCCAGCGGACGCCCTTAGGGTGAGCTACAAGTTCTGTTCATTTTTAAGTAGTTTCAAAATTTTGCTACTAGATATTAATGATACCTAGTGGTGAATGTTCGAACTTGAGTATGGGTTTCAGTGCTGGCAGCGTTCACGAACATGTGTGACTCACTTGAGTGTGTAGCTGCTTCCAGCAAACACCATTAGAGTGAGCTACAAGTTCCAAGTTTTTTTGCTACCAGATAATAATGCCATCTAGTGGTAAATGTTGGAACTTGTTTTGACAGAATCTAACCTGTCAATTTACCTTCACACAAGTTTAGTCTGTGGACGGATCTTTTACATGTCATAAAGTGAGAACATGTAACCACTGGCTTTACTCCCCCTCCAAAGGAAGACATACTAAAGGATTTTAACACACCTAAAAAAAATCTGACTTCCTTCCCAATCCTTTTTTTTATTCATCGCAATAACACGGGTTATCAGACAAATTCTACTCACACCCAAGTAAACATGGGTGTAGTGCTGAAATATCCGTTAAAAGATAAGGAATATGTGGTTATGACAGATGCTTCACATATAGGCATTGCTGGAGTATTATGTCAGAAAGATGATGAGGGTAATCTGTGCATTGTACTCCCCCTCCAAAGGAATGCATACTAAAGGATTTTAACACACCTAAAAAAAAATCTGACTTCCTTCCCAATCCTTTTTTTTATTCATCGCAATAACACGGGTTATCAGACAAATTCTACTCACACCCAAGTAAACATGGGCTACAAAGGCGGTAACTACGCTCAGTATTTCTAATCATTTTGAAGAAAAAAAACACCGCTTGCTTCCAGTATTTGATCAGATCAGGAATGGAATGAATTAAACTCCATCTAGCGGCGAGAAAGATCTGTGTTGGCTGCCAAAGCCTGTCTCACTTTTTAGAGTCAATGTTTAAATGAATGACAGATAAAAAGAGAAATGATAGTGGAGGATGTTGTCGGAAGAAAATGTTGACAGGGAAAACTGGTGTTCCCAGAGAAAAACCTGTCTGCTTTAGGTTTGCCCAGCACAGATCTAACATAAAGTGACTGGAATTAAACCACGCACCCAGCCGTGAGAGACTGGGGTGCTGCTACATAAGGCTTTAGTAAATAAATAATACTTACATTAACAGATCCAGCGACAACTCCTCCTGGTTTTCTTCTTCTGGCATCTCCATGTTGTTGTCCCCAGACATTGTAGCGAATGATATGTTGTGAAAAGGAACGTCCTCCTTATATACTGTGTGTAGTTTCTGGTGAAAGGCGGATTAATTAGATGTGTTTAAACTTGTTGTACAGGGTTATACAGTGTGGAGCTATTTCTGGTGAAAGGAAGGTCAGTAACGATTCCTGTATTAACGCAGGGTAATGCCGTATGGAGGTCATGTTTGTGTGAAAGGAACGGTAATCCAGAGACGTTTCCTGTATTCGGAGGGGTATAAATACTCGAGCAGAATTGAAATAAAGGTAGAGTTGTCCACGGGCTTACAGAGTTCACACCAGATTGTAATTTGGATCCTTGTCTATCAGGTAATATTCAACATACTTAAGTATATAACTTTAAAGTATATCCTAGTGTATATATTTGACTATGTGCTACTGGGAGACTAACTCAGCTAGATAGTTTACAAAATAAGTAATTGTACTGTACAGAAAAGAGGAGAATTGAAGCATTTGAAATGTGGTGTTACAGGAGAATGATGAAGATCAGATGGGTAGAGAGAGAGTAACAAATAAAGAGGTATTAAGACGAGTGGGAGAGGAGAGATGTTTCTGGCGTCTGCTAATGAAGAGAAGAGGTACATTGGTAGGACACATATTAAGACACCAGGAATAGCAAGCTAAGTTATGGAAGGAAGGTTCGAGGACAAAAACTGTAGGGGTAGACCAAGGATAGAATATGTTAAACAGATTGTGTCGGGTGTATGGTGTCGGAGCGATTTAGAGATGAAACGATTAGCTCAGGACAGGGAGGCATGGAGAGCTGCATCAAACATGTCAAAAGACTGAAGACTCAAACAACAACTGTACATTACAGTACTTGTAAATGATGAGATGGTATGTTTAAATCCACATGAAGATGTTTAGAATTTTAATAGTATAATGGCCTATTGACAAAGCTGGTTTAAAAGTCAGATGGTACGAATCAGACAAGCAATAATTACTTCATGTTTGAAACGAGCAGAATTCATAGCATGTAATAAGATTGGTTTTAACGTGACTTGCATTTTAAACCACTAGCTGCCTGGGATATATAAAATGAATGCAGCTCAATTATATATAAGTACTGTTATTATCCAATTAAATGTTGTCGATTTCACTGCATTGCTCCGCGAGATAATGACCGTGCTCGAGGCGGTCACGGAATAGATAATGACCTCTTATGTAACATTAGCTCTGAGCCATGGATTCACTTTTATACTTTAGTTTCAAGTCAAGTAACCTATTTAGTTAAGGACATTTAAATCATCACCTCCCAACTAATGTAGGCCCCCACGCACTAGGGTGTATTGAACACATAAATTATTTAACCAACCTGCAACGGCTTCACCCGGGAACAGATATAATATACAAACAACCCGACCCGGCTTCGCCCGTGTACAGTTATGTTATACCAGAAACCCAACCCGGCTTCGCCCGCGAACAGTTATATTATACCAAAAGCATGCACCGACTTCGCACGAGAACAGATAAATTATACATGCAATCTGCCCCGGCTTTGTCCGGGAACAGATAAATTATACAGACAATCCGCCCCGGCTTCGCCCGGGAACAGTTGTAAACCGGCTTCGCCCGGCGGAATAGATAATGACCTCTTATGTAACATTAGCTCTGAGCCATGGATTCACTTTTATACTTTAGTTTCAAGTCAAGTAACCTATTTAGTTAAGGACATTTAAATCATCACCTCCCAACTAATGTAGGCCCCCACGCACTAGGGTGTATTGAACACATAAATTATTTAACCAACCTGCAACGGCTTCACCCGGGAACAGATATAATATACAAACAACCCGACCCGGCTTCGCCCGTGAACAGTTATGTTATACCAGAAACCCAACCCGGCTTCGCCCGCGAACAGTTATATTATACCAAAAGCATGCACCGACTTCGCACGAGAACAGATAAATTATACATGCAATCTGCCCCGGCTTTGTCCGGGAACAGATAAATTATACAGACAATCCGCCCCGGCTTCGCCCGGGAACAGTTGTAAACCGGCTTCGCCCGGCGGAATAGATAATGTCCTCTTATGTAACATTAGCTCTGAGCCATGGATTCACTTTTATACTTTAGTTTCAAGTCAAGTAACCTATTTAGTTAAGGACATTTAAATCATCACCTCCCAACTAATGTAGGCCCCCACGCACTAGGGTGTATTGAACACATAAATTATTTAACCAACCTGCAACGGCTTCACCCGGGAACAGATATAATATACAAACAACCCGACCCGGCTTCGCCCGTGAACAGTTATGTTATACCAGAAACCCAACCCGGCTTCGCCCGCGAACAGTTATATTATACCAAAAGCATGCACCGACTTCGCTCGAGAACAGATAAATTATACATGCAATCTGCCCCGGCTTTGTCCGGGAACAGTTAAATTATACAGACAATCCACCCCGGCTTCGCCCGGGAACAGTTGTAAACCGGCTTCGCCCGGGGAACAGTTAAATTACACAAGCAGTTTGCCCCGGCTTTGTCAGGGAACAGTAAAATTATACAAACAATCTGACCCGGTTTCATCAAAGTACAGTCATGACCAGCACCTGACCATGTAGCACCTGGGTGTATAACTTGTTTGATAACCTGTGTTCTTGTAATGGAATGAGGAGAAGTAGGAAAATGGTGAACGCAAGCTGCTGACAATTAAATTAGTGGCTAGCGATAATGGGTGTGTAGAAGGGTTTTGATAACTTTGTGTGTATATACATATTTGCTAATGGCTTAGCTATACTAAAACACTATTATAGATATCAAATTCGATTTCAGAATGTCGGCAATAAAAAATGCGAATTCCATAGGGAAAGATGCTGGAGCAGAGACTAAACGACTACAGGATCTGCAGGTAAACGAGTCTTATTTGGTAACTGCTGTTCGTCGAGTCAAGACGAAATTTGGGGACCGCATTTTATGTGAACTGGAGGACTTTGTAGTATTTCTACCGTCGAGATTCAAGGAACTCAGCGAAGAAGATGTAGCCGATCTCAACAAAGGAACCATCTATTTAAAATACATGGGACTGGAAAACAAAAGATGTCTTGTTGAATTCATAGAAGAAAAAAATAAAATTTAAAATTAGTTTATGTAAAACGGAATTTGCAGGGAAAATAAACTTTGGTTCACTCTCTCTGCAAACCGTTCAGTTTTTTTTTTTTTTTTTTTTTGTAATTGTTAAGTACTAAGGGACATCATGTCGTCACCGATACAAAGTTGGGAAGATGTGGATAGTTGTTTCAATAACAATATCTGTTCCACTAAAGTCAATAATGATGCAAACATTTTAAATCTCAATGAATATTTAAACACTAGTTACAACATTTTTCAAAACAAAATACAAGACTGTTTAAGAGAACATGTAGCGTTAAAGGTTAACGCTGAATTATTATGTGACTTTGCTATTTTGAAACAAGGTGTCGAATTTATTCAGCCGATCTATTTACACACCCACATGACTAAATTATACCGCACTGATAATATACACAGTTGGTATAGTAAAAACATTGTTGATAAACTCACAACACGCTTTGCCGAGTTTCAAGAATTAGAAAGCGGCAAATCGCTGGAAGCTATCAATCATCTTAAAATTAATGTATGCACCTTTGATCCCATAAATAGTGGGTCATCTCATGTTAATTTGCCTAAACAGTTGGAAAACCGTCACGCAGTTATCAATGTGGATAATAATGATGTTTTCTGTTTTGTGTGGTCTCTGGCTGCTGGGCTATGTTCTGCAAGTAAACATGTTCACAGAATGGGCAAATATCACCAGAAATTTATGGAATTAATGAGCAGTCTAAATTTAGCAGACATAGAATTCCCAATGGACCTCAACGCCATTTCTCGTTTTGAATCTAAAAATCTGCTTTACTCCATTAATGTATACGGAGTTGAAGGGGACAAAGTTATTGGGCCACTCTATGTGACAAAGGAAAAAAAAGAAAAGCATTTTAATTTATTGTACATTGAAGGGGAATTGTGCAACCATTATTGTTATATCAAAGATCTTTCCAGACTAGTTCGTTCACAAGTTACAAAAAGTAAAAATAGGGTATATATATGTGATCGCTGTTTGCAATATTTTACTAGCAATCAAAAGTTGACAGCCCATACTATTGATTGCATTACACAACCAGCTGTAAAAATTACATTCCCAGAAAAGGATAAAGCCAGTATGAAATTTCAAAATGTGTCTCGTCAAGAACCGCTTCCATTTACAGTATATGCAGATTTTGAATGTTTAACCACACCCATTGACACATGTAACCCGGATCCAGCACGCCCGTCCACTCAACAAGTACAGCAACATGTGCCATTCAGTTGTGCTCTAAACGTGATTTGCTCATATGATCCTTCGCTTTCTTACTTCAAATCTTATCGCGATGCAAATGCTGCTGCTTGGTTTTTAAATGAATTGGACGCCTTGGCAGATCGGGTGTACAATATCCTGGAAAACCCAATTCCGCTTCAAATGATGGATGCAGACGAGGTGGCTTTTGCAACAGCAACCACTTGCCACATTTGTCAAAAACCAATAGCAACTTGTGACACGCCAGTGAGAGACCATAATCGGTACACTGGCAAATTTAGAGGAGCGGCTCATAGTGCATGTAATTTGGCCTATAAAAGAGCGCGCTATATTTCTTGTTTCTTGCACAACATGTCTCGGTATGACAGTCATCTAATTATTAAGGAATTTGTTAACCTTGAAAACCAAAAGTTTTCTTTAATTCCACAAAATCATGAAAATTTTATTTCGTTTACAAAATGGCGAAATGGAATTAGTATACGATTTTTAGATTCGTATAGATTCCTCGCATCATCATTGGATGCGCTGGTTCAAGGGCTTCACCCAAACAATTTGAATTCTGTACGTCAAAACTTTACTGGTGACGAACAATTTGAATTATGCATTCGAAAAGGGGTGTTTCCCTATAATCATGTAAACAATTGGGCATGTTTGCAGGAAACTGCACTCCCTTCAAAGGATAAATTTTACAATGACTTAACAAAAAGTCATATTTCTGAAGAAGACTATTTACACGCCCAAAAAGTATGGGACGTGTTCAAGATATCAACTTTGGGCGAGTATGCTGATTTATACCTCAAAATTGATACACTACTTTTGACAGACGTGTTTGAACACTTTCGCAAACTGTGTCTTGAAATCTACAATCTAGATCCAGCCCATTACTACACCCTTGCCGGATACAGTTGGGACTGTATGTTGAAGGTGACTGAAATAGAACTGGAACTATTAACTGACATCGACATGTTGCTCTTTTTTGAACGCGGGATACGTGGCGGGCTTGTATCGCTTGTGCAAAAGCATGCCAAAGCAAATAATCCATATATGGATACATACAAACCAAAGCAACCTACAACATACCTCACCTACCTGGATTGTAACAATTTATACGGATATGCTATGGAAAAACCGCTTCCGTATCAAAATTTTCGATGGCTGACTTCAGATGAAGTTTCAAATTTTAATTTACAGGACGCGTTGAGCAATAACACACGTGGCTATGTTCTAGAAGTTGACATATTATATCCCCGCGAGATACACAATGATCATTCTGATCTACCATTTTGCGTTGAAAAACTACAACCTCCCAGTTCACGTTCCAACAATAAAAAGTTGCTGGCAACGTTAAATCCGAAAAATCGCTACGTCATACACATCGAAAATTGAATGCAATGTTTGAAACACGGTTTGAAGCTACAAACCATTCACCGCATTATTTGTTTTGACCAGAAACCATGGTTGCAACCGTACATGCAATTAAATACTCATTATCGGCAGCACGCCAAGACTACATTCGAGTCAAATTTTTATAAATTAATGAACAATGCATGCTACGGTAAATCTATGGAAAATATTAGAAAGCAAAGAACTATTCATTTGGTAAACCACTGGGATGGTCGATATGGCGCACGAAAATATATTGCTATGCCCAATTTCCATTCAGTACGAGTTATTGAAACTGATTTAGTAACCATTGAATTGTCAAAGACAGAAATCATGTATAACAAACCAATTTACTTAGGAATGGTAATACTTGACTATTCAAAATTTGTAATGTATCAATTTCATTATGAGTTTGCCAAACAAAAGTTTGGAGATGTAAAATTACTGTATATGGATACAGACAGTCTTATTTATCAAACCAATAAGACGGATATTTACTCTGTGATGAGAGAACATCCAAGTTACTTTGATACCTCAAACTATGAGGTTAACAATATGTTTGGCATAATTCCCATGAATAAAAAACACATTGGTCTATTTAAGGATGAGTGTGCTGGCGATGTTATGACGGAATTTGTGGCTTTAGCACCGAAAATGTACGCATTTTCAACACAAAAGAATAAAGGTCAATGCAAAGCGAAGGGTGTTCTTCGTAGCGTCACACAATTCCTCAATGTTGAGGAATATCGATGTGTACTCTACACAAACACCTCTCGCTTGTACCAGCAAACACGCATTCTTTCAAAGAACCATAATATATTTACAGTAAATCAAAATAAAACATCGCTGTCTACATATGACAATAAACGGTTGTGGGATGGTGTAAATAGCTTGCCTTTTGGACATTTCCACACCTAGTAAATAAGAACACACTTTAATTTTTCAATTCTTTTTTATTACAATTGTATGTTTTTACAAGAAGAAACCAAAACATCTTTTGTGAATGCTGTAATCTGGTGGACTGACTCTCAAATAAATACTTAACAATATTTGATTCATGGTTATTTCTTTGTCCTTTTCCTCGCTAATCCACCACCAATCATTAGCTTTGACTTCATAGCTCCTGCCACGATCAAGGCTGCAATCTTTTCACCAATGGAAGCAGTAGATGATGTCACGCGCTGCACAGCCTTTCTTAGAAGAATGTGGTCTGCAACTCGACGTACTTCTGCATTCTTGTCGCTGTAAGCAATGTCATGATCTCTACACGCAGCATCCAATTTGTTGATTCCAGAATTACCTTGTGCTAGACGTTGGTTTAGTTTAGTCCCAGGTCCACAAAATTGATAGCCGGGAATATGCAGTTCAATGGGAAGTACATCAATGGCCTTGTTAACTAGACCATGACCAGCAAAGGTCCGATATATCTTTTTCAATCGTTGTCTTACTTTTTGGTGCTGGCGATACTGCCGCTGCTGTCTCTTCTTCCTCGTCTTCATCACAACCATGGAATGATGAAGCAAAGTCTTTACAGGACGGTATATTTGTATGGCCGTGGTACAATTTGATGAGCTGACACGTTCCACACTGTCTAATGGATGGCATTTTAGTAATAGAAACTTGCTGGTGATGACTAAAGTCAGTGCATGGTTGTAGTTCACGCAGACCAGGATCTCTGCTCCATTCACTAGGTACACTGTGCCAAATATTTTTCACCGCGTTTGAAGCAACATAAAAAAGGAACGCCTTGGGTAAAGCGTTCAATTCCTCATCTGTGAAACTGTCAAGCTTCTTTTTACAGGCGAAAAACTTGACAATAGCTCGCTCTGTGGGGTTTGAGTCCAAACCTTCAATTGCTGCCATATTACTACACGTCCACACTGATCACTGGTATGTCTCACACTGAAGCTGACGTTACGACGCTTTGCACTCGACATGCAAGTTTTGACATGCTCTGCGAGCTAGCCAATCAAAAAGCTTCCAAACATTTTGAAGTGTTTTATTTTGTAGAGGTTCATCAGGCACGGACAGGTTGTACAGTGCAGGACATCCCAGATCATGAAGGTCAACAAGTTGACATGATGAATTAACATACTGACGCAACCATTCCTTTTTTTCACTTCCCTTTACAAATACAAGGTCAGCACCAAACAAGTGAGCTTTCAGAACAAGTGATAGATGCTGGTAAGGAATGTCGCCTTCTTTCCAGACTAGTCCCAAATTGCGTTGCAACCACTCTGTTTGTCTTCTGTCCTCGTCTGACTGCAAATGCAATGGAAACGGCGGTTCAAAGACAAAACTGGTTACTCTTGGTGCCCACATGGTTGTGCAGTCAATAATTCCTACTTCTTTAAATACAAACTTGTTTCCGTTCACCTTGAAACCCTGCACGTCGACAATCATTGTTTTCGGCATGGCGACGGATATCAGACCTTCCACGACCGCTGCTTCTTAACAACTAACTGATTGGATAGGAGCGGGAAAATAATATACACACAAAGAATCAATTACACAATTTTATTCATAAAGTTATCAGTACATCGCTTACAATTTTTTATCATAGGATTTGGACCATCCCAATCACAGTGAGAATCTCCTCGATGCATAAAGTGTCTACGACAAGGACGACAGGCTGCAACATCCGCCGACATACGGAGGTGTAATGGTAGCTTATCCCAATTAAGGTCAATGTCGTGTGCACCGTACGCGGTCAGAAATCCAGCTGGTAAATAGGCAATCAGATGCTGCGGCATTTCACGAAGAAATTGTGCTTTATGGTAGGCGCGTATTGCTAAGCTCACCAGGGTGCGATAAATCTCAAATGCTGCATCAGCGTCTCGACTTGTTGAGCAACGATCGCATTTGCAGTCCATACAATCTACCCGCTCTCCAACATGACAAGATGAAGCTTTGGCAACGCCATCGTCCACATTATTTGTTTGATTAGCGATGGGCTTGTTGTTGTAGCCCCTGTCATGAATACCAAACGTAGACATGAATCCATCTGGTAAATAGTGAACCAGATGCGGCGGCATTCTAAGCACAGTATGATTCTTGTGATAGGCAGTTATAGCTTCACTCACTAGCGCGCGATAAATGGTAAACCTTGAATCTTCATCTGAGCCTGGTGAATCACTTTCACATTTGCAGACCCACCTCGCAGAGGGGGTTGTGACTTCATCGTAGCTTTCCATGACTGTGAAGGGCAATGGAGGAAGACATGCTATTTATACTCTGGTCACCATATTGGACAGCGGTTGATAAAACACTTGCGCCTCGTGAACAATAAGGCAATAAGCTGTTGTTTTTTCTGGAATAACTGTCGATGTTTCAAATTCTAGTCTGATATCAATTGTTGTTTCCTTCATCGACTCCTCCAAATACGAACAGTCCATCACCACCAGAGGCGCCTTGGACTTGAAGTCTTGTGGTGATAATAGCGGACATGCCTCTTTCTGATAATAGGAAGACTGAAAGTTTACAAACATGTCATAGAGCTTACCATATTTGTTCTTGTTAAAGTTTAAATCCATTCCCTCATAGGGAAAGGTAACTCCGTTCAAAAAGAGTCGTATATTTCGTAATTGGATGTGGTCAAATTTTGATGCATCTTTATTCTGTTGATATTTGCGATCTGTTTGAAATCCAACCAGGACGTAGAGTGGCCGCTCTGTATACCGTGAGGTTTTTATAGACCAAGTATGTGTATCGGAGAGTGGTAATACCGGGTATTCATGCAGCTCCCAGCTTCTAAATTGAATGGGTAAAGCTGTATCCTTCTCCACAATCTTGAGCAGACTCAATTTTTTCTGATCTGATAGAGTAACGTGCGGTACTTTCCATAGAATTCGTTGCAGTAGAATTTTTGTATCTATTTGCGCTGTATCAGCTCCCTTTAGCGCATTATAATCACTCCTGTCTCGTACAAGAATCAGATCCTGTCTTGCGTTCACAACAATGCGCTTATGATCCTCTGCAAAGCCTAGTATTAATTTAAGAGGTAAATGTCCAGTAAATGTACCATCATCGTTAATCATCCAGTCGTTGGTTGAGTTGGGACACCAACCAGCCATACAAAAAGCTTTACTCTCTTCGCTTCCGTACGAGGGATAAAGTTTCATGACACTTGTTATGCCAACATTTCGAGTAGTATCCACTTCAATACCGTTGATCACGTAGCGAACCTCAGAAAACAAAAAGGCCAAAGCATTGTTGGCCAACTTTGACGTTGTTGGAATGGTACCATCCAATTTGGTGAGTTGCCCTTCAATCTGGATGTAACTTTCATGTGGAAGCGTGTAGATATCTTGTTGGTTAATAGTAATTCGAATCTCATCATTATTATTTAGTCCCTGAGTATACGGTTGGTAGGAATGGTGTTCAATTCTTACAATACCCTCCTGAACTTCGACAGGGTTTGTCACGTCTAGAATCGAATTCATGACGTAAGATGTAACCAAGTTGTTGTAGGATCTGCTTGTTGACACGTGTTAACCTGTACACGCGTTGACCACAACTAACACCTGCTCTTGACAGCGTTGCCGCTTTATACACTTGTTTCATGCTGGCTTCAGATACAGTTTGTAGGTCACAGGTGTATGAGGGTCTAATCGGATGAGACGTTGGTTTCTATTCACCAGTCTTAAGGTAATATTCCTGACGTTGGTCACACTCACAGGATGATAGAGCACCACCGACGGGTTTTCGCGGATGATATAACCACCAGGTGAAGTAACAATAAAATCATAAAGCGAATGCGAGGGATCTTGATTGGTGTAGACGTCTGTAATAATATTACACGTGACAGATACGTGATGATCTTCAATTATTTTCACCGGTTGGTCAGACTTGTGTATCACGTTCGGTACTAACACTTGTGGTGAATAGCCTAACAATGACCCAATCGAATCTGGTTGAGATTTAAAATCAATCCTAAAAGAAGAAAGAATACTGCAGCGATGTGTCACGTTGTTGGCTATGAGTTCAAACTTGCGTGTCCCGTCCAGAAATGCTTTTAGACTAAATTCTTTGGTGAGAGTTGTGTAGATGTGATCGTGAATATCATCTACGGTGTAGCTGCCAGACGGTAGAGTTAACACATAGTCATCGTAGTAGAACTTATCATTGACGTCTTCAATTATGTTGCAGATTCTATTATAGCCTTCAAACGAAACAAGTCCCAGCACGTAGGGTCGTCGTCCCAATTCAATAGGAGGATAAAAGTCAACAGTTACTTCCGCACCTTGTCCGTGCACTGTAAACGTTCTACTTTCTGTTGTCATAATGACCACGTCACCCGCCGTGCTCGCTCTTATATAGAAAAGTCAAACATAGACGACCGCACTGTTGCGTGTTAAAATTTTGCACTCGTTTCACATTATAGTGTATTGTTGCACTGCTTCCAAAATAGCGAACAAGCTCTGTCGGAGGAGGAAGATTTCCAAAACTGTCAAAGTACCACACGGTTCGCCCATGCTTTATGTAGGCCACATAATGCGTTCCCGGTCCATGACTGTCATCCAAATTGACAACTGCACTTTCATGGCTCCGTGGTCGAGACGGTAGTTGGTTGCGCATAAACACGCCTCGAAAGTGGGAGATCTTAAGCTGTTTTGCATATCTTATAACTTCCTCATGCGTCATGGCTCGTCGTGGCAGTGCATCGATTAACCGTTTTTTGGCGACATGTAAATGCCGAGTCCTTTCTTGTAGGGTGCTAGCTTCATGTTCACACCTTTACCGCGCAGTGCTATGGCCTCCATAGTTTTATTATGCCTTTCACTTTCCTTCAACTGTTGCTTCGCCTCCTCAACAGCTTTCACCGTTCGTGCTACCGCACTTGCTCCTCCAAGAAGTGAACCCAGGGCTGCTAGTCCAGCAAACAGTGCAGGTAAAAATCCACCACGTTTCGGCACAGGAATAACTCGGGCACGTTTTCTAAAACGTAGTTTACTTTTGGGATTCGCATGCAATCGTGCTGCTCGGAGTGCTTTCTTAATAGCCAACTCACTATTTGTTTCTCCGCGCGAAGCTTGACGTGCCGCATGAAGAATAGCTTTAAAGCCTCCCTTTCTTGACAACTTCTTCCTCTTCTTCACCACATATCTCTGTTTCACCATCGCGACCAAAGAACAAGACAACCTCACACCGCAAAGTATAGAACACAACTAACGCTCCTCTGGAAGGGAACCTGTAGTTATTTATTCAATGGTGGCTGTATATTCAAGTTCTATATACAGAGGAAAATCGTTCATCGTTTTCCCCGCCTCTTTTTCTTCAGACGAGAGTTTCAAGTGAAAGAATAATTTGTCTCCGGCTTTCACCGGTTGATCAATAAGTGGTTGAACACTACCGTTTAATCGTACCTCTAAATGTTTCAAATCTGGTGCATACTCAATTACACGAATGGCACCATCATACATTAAACGGTAATTGTCATACCCCGAACGTAGTATGTAGGCGAGGTTATTGGGATCTTTTACCGGGTGTTGGTTTACAATGTGAAGCAGAAATATAGAGGGTATTGATTTAATAAAAAGCGATAACCGTTGTTCCAAAAATCGTTTGGTCGTCACGTCGTGAGGTTGCACAGGATCAGCAACTTCGGCTATTCGTCTTCGCTTCATCTGTAGAGCGTTCTCCTTAATTTCCCACACCTTTTCCATTTCAGAGTTTAAAAACCGTTTTGTACAAACATCTTGATCATCTTCAGGATCGGCCACATGCACAAGGCGTGCATTATTTGCTGTATAGCCCTTTGCAGTTAGGGTGGGCACAATACTGAGCACCTGTTTCACCTTGTTATCTACATAGTCCTTTCGAGCAGCGTCCGTGTTGTTTGTTGGAAGAGCCAGCTGAGTGATTCGACGTTGGTGTACGTCATAGTCTTTTGCTTCTGTTAACACCACAGCATTGGTTAACATATAGGCTTTGGTGCACACATCTTGATCGTTCACAGGATCTGCAACGCCTGTAATACGTTTATTCTGAGCCTCATAATCTCCTTTGATACGTCGTAATCGGTAATAATCTACATACTTTTTTGAACATGCGTCTGAGGGTAATACGGGTTCTGTTATATTGGTCAATCGCTTTCCATTAAAGTCGTAATTGCCATCTGTAGTGCGTGACAATACATTAGCATCGACATATCGTTTAGTAGCCGGATCTGTATCATGTTTTGGATCGTTTGTCAAAGCAAATCGTTCATTTGTTTTGAGAGTTCTTCCAAAGGCGTCCATGGTTACACTGGAACTGAAACACCCGTTTGCCTCATGTATATAGAGACCAGCTCTTCCCCTTTCACATTTAGTTGATATGCAGATTATTAAGCAACAACATTCACTTCCGGTGGGAGACTTGGTTTCACACCTCTTCTCAACATCGTCCGAACAACGTCATGGTTCACTCTTCCCATCCTCCATTCGCTGTCTCATCGCCGGCCCGTCGGGATGTGGAAAAACCAATCTTCTGCTTACCCTCATCACCTCCTTAAACGGAGTGCGCTTTCAAAATATCTATATTTTTGCCAAATCGCTGTATCAACCGCTGTATGTGTTCTTGGAACAGGTCATGTCAGGTCTGCGCAACATGGGCTACTTCACATTCGCAGCGCACGAAGATGTCATTTCTCCAGACAATGTTCGCCCCCATTCGCTTATGATTTTTGACGATGTGGCCACAGAACGACAGGGCATTATTCAGGCTTACTTTAGCATGGGACGTCATAAATATATTGATTGTTTTTATCTCGCTCAAACCTATTCGCGAATACCAAAACAGTTGATTCGTGACAATGCCAACGTGATTGTTCTCTTCCGTCAGGATGAGCGCAACATGCATCACGTCTACGATGATCACGTGAACCCAGACATGACCTTTCAAGCCTTTACACAGTTGTGTGCCATGTGTTGGAACGCACATCACCACAGTTGTCTTGTTATTGATAAGCAGAGCAACATCAACAATGGACGCTACCGCATGGGATTTGATCATTTCATTCGTATTTAAGTAGCTGCATCGCTTTTCTAAACATCATTAGTTCAGATGTCATGGCGACAACAGGGAGTCAATTAAAAAAGCACATAATCCGTGCGCGAAATAGCATTCGACAAAAGTTTCGCTATCTAAAACGTGCACATGCCGACAGTGAATTGTTTGTCGAAAAACATTTGAAATCACCTCTGGAAGCTGTGTTGAAAGGAACAACAAAGCCTAGTACACGCTCAAAAGAAACACAAACAATTGAAGAGGAGGAGGAGGAGGAAGAAGATGATGGAGAACCTGAGGATGTTTTTTCTCCATTGCTTCCGTCTTCCGGCTCCAAAGAATCACCGCTGCCCCAGTTTTTGAAAACATCAATAATTGCTGAAACACCCACTAGAGCCAAAGAAAAGCAGCCTACTCTTAAAGAAATATTGAATACGCCCGAACAATATGTGCGGTTAAAATCCATTTTACTACAAAATTATGGTGCGTTGGTTACCCCCTTCCTTGAAGATCTTTTTACTAAGAAAACTGATACTACCTATGGTGTTCGCTATGAAAACAATAGATTTCGAATTGGCGATTCAGCAATCAAGATAAGTGACAATGTTTTGATTGTTAAAACAGTTCGTTACAAATTGACGTCAGGGCTTTTAGAACTTTTATTTTCACGTACACCTTCTACCGAGGACTATGATAAAGAAGATCTTGAAAAGTATAAAGACATCTTGATGGCTACAAATGGTTTTAGACGTAATTATAAACGTTCTGAAGCAATAAATGCTAATAAGGGCTTCAAATATAAAACCATCATATCAAAATTGTTTCCCACCTATGCAAGTGTTCGCCGTGCAAATTCAGCGTCCGGTATCACGTTTAATACTTTGAAACCATTCATCGATTTCGCCTATTGGAACAATCCAAATAAGTTGGTTAAACGTCTGCAACTGTTGCGTGCATCGGAACAGGCCGGTCATACCGGACACGAGGCGGAAGTTTTAGAAATAGAAGAGGAGCTTCGTCATGCTGGCATTATTGTCTAATGAGTCAACGTGTTCACACACCCTCGCCTGTTAAGGCTGCCATTGCTCGCGAGTTGCATAGACCAGCTCGTCGTCTCTACCATCGTCGTCGTGTCATCACACGGGGCGTTGACGATCTTTGGCAAGCTGATCTGGTTGAAATGATTCCCTATGCCAAAGCTAACAACGGGGTCAACTATCTGCTCACCGTCATCGACGTTTATTCCAAAATGGCCTTTGTTGAACCTGTTAGGAATAAATCTGCACAACTGGTCACCGCTGCATTCAAGACCATCGTTCAGCGGTCAAGACGACAACCTCGTTTGCTTCAAACAGATCAAGGCAAAGAATTTTTCAACAAGACTTTTTCCGCTTATCTCAAATCGCTTGACATCCATCACTATTCCACTTTTAGCAATCTAAAGGCAAGTGTTGTAGAACGTTTCAACCGCACACTCAAGACGCGCATGTGGGAACAATTTACAGCAAGAGGATCCTATCGCTGGCTTGAACTTGTAGGCGATCTGGTGACACGTTACAACAACACTAAACATAGAACCATCAAAATGAAACCACGCCTTGTAACCAAGAACATTGCGCAATTGGATCGCATTCATCACAAAATCAAAACAGTAGATCCACGACGTCATCAATTACGTATTGGTGATTATGTGCGCATCAGTAAACATAAATCAATCTTCGCCAAAGGATACACACCAAACTGGAGCACGGAAATATTTCGTATTCGCAAGGTAAAACTTTCTAATCCAGTTGTTTATTTACTTGACGACCTCAACAAGCAGCCAATCCAAGGAGGATTCTACATGGAGGAACTGCAAAGGACGCAATATCCCAAGCATTATCTTGTTGAAAAAATTGTACAAAAACGTGGCAATAAACTTTTTGTTAAGTGGCTAGGTTTTAATGCCACATATTTCTGACATAATACTCCAGCAATGCCTATATGTGAAGCATCTGTCATAACCACATATTCCTTATCTTTTAACGGATATTTCAGCACTACACCCATGTTTACTTGGGTGTGAGTAGAATTTGTCTGATAACCCGTGTTATTGCGATGAATAAAAAAAAGGGATTGGGAAGGAAGTCAGATTTTTTTTAGGTGTGTTAAAATCCTTTAGTATGTCTTCCTTTGGAGGGGGAGTAAAGCCAGTGGTTACATGTTCTCACTTTATGACATGTAAAAGATCCGTCCACAGACTAAACTTGTGTGAAGGTAAATTGACAGTTTAGATTCTGTCAAAACAAGTTCCAACATTTACCACTAGATGGCATTATTATCTGGTAGCAAAAAAACTTGGAACTTGTAGCTCACTCTAATGGTGTTTGCTGGAAGCAGCTACACACTCAAGTGAGTCACACATGTTCGTGAACGCTGCCAGCACTGAAACCCATACTCAAGTTCGAACATTCACCACTAGGTATCATTAATATCTAGTAGCAAAATTTTGAAACTACTTAAAAATGAACAGAACTTGTAGCTCACCCTAAGGGCGTCCGCTGGAAGCTGCTGCAGACTTAGGTGAACATGCTCTCACACACTCCCAGCAATTCACAGCACCTACATACTCAAGTGAGTCACACATGTTCGTGAACACTGCCAGCACTGAAACCCATACTCAAGTTCGAACATTCACCACTAGGTATCATTAATATCTAGTAGCAAAATTTTGAAACTACTTAAAAATGAACAGAACTTGTAGCTCACCCTAAGGGCGTCCGCTGGCACATTCACCACTAGGTATCATTAATATCTAGTAGCAAAATTTTGAAACTACTTAAAATTGAACAGAACTTGTAGCTCACCCTAAGGGCGTCCGCTGGAAGCTGCTGCAGACTTAGGTGAACATGCTCTCACACACTCCCAACAATTCACAGCACCTACATACTCAAGTGAGTCACACATGTTCGTGAACACTGCCAGCACTGAAACCCATACTCAAGTTCGAACATTCACCACTAGGTATCATTAATATCTAGTAGCAAAATTTTGAAACTACTTAAAAATGAACAGAACTTGTAGCTCACCCTAAGGCGTCCGCTGGAAGCTGCTGCAGACTTAGGTGAACTGTACTTGCTCTCACACACTCCCAGCAATTCACAATCCAATATTTAGATAAACAAGCGTTATAAAACAATTTTGTTGTACTCTTTATTGTATACATTTTTTTTTTTATAGCTTTGGAAATGATCCAGTGTTGGTGGAGTTTTTCACCCAATTAATGGCGGAGATGGAAGGGTGCCAGAGAGTAGGAGATGATGAGGAAGAAGAAGATGATGATGATGATGAAGAGGAAGATGAAGAGGAAGAAGAATGATTAATAAATCAGATCTGGTGTACACCTTCTTGTTTTTTATTTCATGTCGAGCTGGCCGACTCAACATGCCATGCGATTTGTATCCTACCCAACCCTTCCATTTACAGGAAATACTACTCCTGATTCATTGACGTTTGTTTACCATTGAGCACATTCAACAACCAGTTCATTCCACCTCTCTCTCTCTCTCAATTCCATTCACTACTCCCGATACCATTGATGTTTGTTTACCATTGAACGCTTTCAACCCGATCTTGTTTGTCTCTCAGACCCATTCACACCTAACCAACCTACCACGTCAGGGTCCAAACAACCATCGCCATCCACCGTCATTCATGTTTTCCATTCAAAACACTCCCGTTCATGACCTACCCCACATCCCGTAATCTGCTGTGACGTCACACACACACCAGTTACACTAATGTTTTCCATTTCAAAACACTCCCGTTCATGACCTACCTCACATCCCGTAATATGCTGTGACGTCACACACACACACACACCAGTTGACCGCTCAATTCTCTGACGATTCATTCACCGACAAAGATTCGGAAACCTTCGGCAACACTCGGGTCTCGTCGGGATCAAAGCAAAGCTATATAGCCCAGGATAATATCTGAGAAGGCGCTCAGTCCAAGTGAGAGACTGGGTCGAAGAGGGTCTCGTGCAGACCCTCTTCCATCCTTCCCCCTCATCCCCCAACCTCGCCACCACCCCCTCCCCCTCCCCACCCCCCCCCCCCCCACTCCCCCTCCCCACCCCCACTCCTCCCCCTCCCCTCCACCCACACCTCCTCAAACCGGTTCCTGGACCCTCCAAGGTTTGTTTACCTTCCGGGGTCCCGGAGACCTTGGGGGTCAATGACCTACCTCAAGGTCATTGAGCATGACCTACCTCAAGGTCATTGACCTTGCCACGCCCCCCTAATTTGCATAAATAACGGTATTTGGTTCAAAACCCCCTCAGCCTCCCTACTCCTTAACTCATTTGATTTTTTCTGCAATTTTCCATTATTAAGAAAATTACCTGAATATATTATTTTATCACTATAAGAGGCTGTTAAATTAAACAGAACCGTTGAAGATATATTTGGATGGTCAATTCGATAGATAGTGTGTCCTCGTTTTTTCACGGTTACAGTGCTCCAAAATTGAGTGGGGGTAATTGTCAATTAGCTTTACATTTGATTTTCCTTCATAGTTAGTGTAATCAGTTCCATCAGCATGAGTTACATCGAAAGTAATATACAGGTGCGCATTATTATCAATCCAACCATCACCAACTTTAATATCTATTTCCACGTCCTTGTTTGGCAAATTTAAATTGTTTTTAGTCTTTTCATTTACAGGAAAAGACTGCCACTGGTAACTTTCTACTTTGTTCATTTATTATAAGAAAAATAATAGAAAATTAAATGAAGAGGAAATAATTAACTCATTTCTAAAATTACAGTAACTGTTGCGCCGTTGAAATCTATTACTTCGTCATTCTCATTGGTCACAGTAATTTTTAAATTCTGAATTTTATCGAAAACTGGGCAAAATACAGGATAATTCGGCTCATAAATTATTGGAGCACTAAATTCTAGGGCTGGTTTAAATGATGCAATAATATTCGTTTCACGGTGAAAATGCTCAGAGTCTTTTACAAACATTCCATCCGCTAAATTGAAATGAACGCGGATATTTTCGAACGGAATTATTTTAGGTAAGTTCCGAGCAAGTGTTTTGGTTTTTGGTTCTACAATTTGATTATTAAAACGTAAAACTGAACCAATACTTTCTTCTTGGTCAAAATATATTTTATAATCACTAATTATTTCCAATCTGTTTAGAATTTTATTTTGTTCAATACTAATCTTAGGTTCTTGACTTTGAATAGCTTTTTGTAAATTTTCTACATTATATTGACCTGGTGGAATAAACATTTCAGTTATCGTACCTGATACTTTTTCATAGTGTACTTTATTGTTTTTTGTTGTAATATTTGGTGTTAGGAAGGTTGAGTAAAACCCTATTAATCCAACTTTTTTAAATTCATCTCGCAATGGAACATTTAACCTTTTCTCTAAAACCGAAGTTTTACCACTTAGTTCAAAAATTCTCTTCATTTATTAATTCATTCATTAATTAATAAAATAAACGAAAATGAGTAAACGAAATGTTGTAGATTGGGACCCACAAGTAAGACTTGTAGAAAAGCAAGTAAAGAACAAACATGGCAAATTATTACCGAATTCCATTCGTTGTGCTATAAAAGGCCCCAGTAATTGTGGTAAAACAACCTTAATGATTGACAATTATATTTTGGCACCTGGATGGTTAAACTGGGAAAAAATAAACAACCTTTACATCTTCTCTAAAAGTTTAGATCAATCTAAGTATCAACAGTTTATGGAAAAATGTAATAAAATCGAAGAGAAGTTAGGAAAGTCCATTGCACAATTTATTCATGACGATGAAAGCATAATGCCCCTGGATAAATGTGAAGATAGGTCAGTTGTAATTTTCGACGATTTCATACTGGAAAACCAAGACATAGTTCGAGAATATTTTACACGAGGAAGACATAAAGGGATTGACTGTTTTTACTTAGCTCAAACGTATTCAAAAATACCAAAACAATTAGTTCGTGATAACTTAAATTTCTTAAACATATTTAGGCAAGATAATACCAATTTAAATCATATTTATCAAGAATTTGTTGGTGGTGATATGAAATTTGAAGACTTTAAGAATATTTGCAGCAAATGTTGGAATGAGGAGTTTGGTTTTATTACTATTGATAAGAATCGCAAAGCTAACGATGGTAAATATATCAATAAAATTAAAACGTTTCTAAATGTCGGCTAACTACTCTAGGGTTATTGGCAGGTTTTGGGTTGAGTATTCTAACACAAACATCGTTAGCGTACAACGTTAACGTCAGCGTTAACGTTCAGCGTTAACGTCAGCGTACAACGTCAGCGTTAACGTTCAGCGTTAACGTCAGCGTACAACGTACAGCGTCAATGTCAGCGTCAAATGTCAAACGTCAATGTTAGCATCAAACGTCATTTTTTTAAAATATCACCTATAATAAAGATGTTTGCGAAATACGATCAAAAGGTAGTTCAACAAGCAAGAAGGAATAGGAAGAAATTTAAAGAATTAAAAGACGAATTTCGACTATGGAAGAAGCAGCCTATAACGGAATACGAGAAGTATAAAAAAGCAGATCAACCTGTTATCGATGCTGTTAATGTTTTAGGCAACAAGTTAGTGAAAGCTATAGAAGAAAATAGAGAAGTGGAGAAGCAATTAATTCCTTACAGAATTGACTATAAAGAAGACTTTCCTTCAGATTCCGAAGGTTCCCATTTCTTGGATGAATATGATGTCACTGATGAGCAAAAAGAAGCTTTGAAATCGGCAAGAAAGGTCAGAAAGAATTTAGAGTCGCAACTTCAGAAAGAAAAGGGGAGGAGTTTCTTTCAAGAGGCCGATGAAGAGTATGATAAAAGTGAAGAAAATGTTAAGAGGAAAGGCATAACTGATTATCCTACGGTCCACTTAGGGGTAATAATTTCAAAATATTTACCTAGAATTAGTGACCCTAAATTTGGAATAAGGTATGATAATAACTATCAGGGTTATTATATAGGTGACTCAAAAGTTGAATTCAGTAATGACGATATTATAATTAAGGGTAAGAATTTTAAAGCTACAACGGGTTTAATGCTATTTTTAACCTTAAATGATATACCTAACGATGATGAGTATACAGACGAAGACCGCAGCACATATGAGACTATTTTAAAAATTACAAATGCTATGTATCAAAACAATGACCCAAATAGCACTAAACCTAAAAGTAGTGTTGGCAAAAAATATAATACGTTGATAAAGGATATATGGCTTTCAGAAAAAGTTAGTAGAAAAGAAAGAGCTGCATCTCTAACCACTCCTCCTAAATCAGGATTTGGTTTTGTAAAAAAATATTCAAAAGCACCGATTGAATATGTGTGGATGGATGATGTAAGGGAATTAATAGACAGATTAATGGTAATTCATGGCGAAGAAAATGCTGGAAACAACGTCTATCACAATGAAAAGGTTGGAATAACGAAGATGCTTACGAGTAAGTTTAATGACTTCATTGTTAATAATCCTAAAGGTATTCCATATCTAATTAGGTTTTTAAATTACATTCCCCATACATTCTGGGAATCTGAAAAACATGGAAACGGATTAGTTAATTGGATGATTAATAAAATAGGTGAAAATAATATTGACTTAACACTCCCGGGATATAAATTTTGTGGTCCTGGTAATCCATTAGACAAGCAACTAGCCGAAGGTGTTCAGGGTTCCAACCCATTAGACGAAGCATGTAAATTACATGATATAGCATACCGCGACCATACAAAATTAGAGCACAGACATCAAGCAGATAAAGAATTACAAAAGGCTGCAAAAGAGAGAATATTCAGTTAAGATGCTAACTTGAGTGAGAGACTAGCAGCTACAGCCGTTACTGGAATAATGTATGGGAAAAAAATGGGAATGGGGTTAGATGAAAATGGTTGGGGCGTCTGAGCATAAATTTGTAAAATTTTTGTTTATCATTTTTTTCATTAAATAAATGAAAGGATTTAGTATTGATTACAACGTTTCCCAAAAAGGGAGACTAAAACCCAAAGCTATTAAAATAAAAGTCTCCAACGAAGATCTGAAAAAGCATGACTATCTAAATGAGTACTTGACAGATACACAAAAGAAGCAGAAAGCAAGAAAAATTCAAAAAGGTGGTAGCTTACTTATAAGTTTGTCCATTCCAATTGTAAAGAAAATATTCGAATATCTCAGTAGGAAGAAAGAAGGTTCTGGAATTAATGAACACCAAGGAGGATTTTTGCCATTAATATTAGCTGCATTGGGTGCCATTGGTTCGCTGGCAGGTGGCGCTGCAGCCATTACAAGCGCTGTTCATAAAAAGCAAAAAGAAGATGCGGAATTGGCTGAACAAATTAGACATAATCTGGTGATCGAAAAAAAGACTGGACAAGGTTGTTTGGGAATAACTAAAATTAAAAAAAAAAGAGAAATTTCATCGATATTGAGTGATATACTTTCCAACTATAAGCACCCTTTAAGTAATTTCGATATACTTAAAATAATACACGAAATGAGCATAAAGCATTTTCGAAATGTTTTTATGATTGATGAACTGCCTACAAAACCTAATGATTGTGAATCAGGAATTGTAAACTTGGATACGTCGGATCATGCAGGTACTCATTGGATTTGTTACTTTAAAAAGGGTAACCAAAAATTCGTTTTTGACTCATTTGGTGGAGATGTTCCTGAAAAACTAGTAAATTATTTGGGAGCTAGCAACCTATTTTATAACGCCGAAAGAATTAAAATGTTTGATGAATATATATGTGGTCATTTATGTGTCCTTGTTTTAAAGTTGTTTTCGAATTTGGGTTCCCCTAAACCCGCTCATTTTAACGAAATTATAGATTTAATAAATGGACATATTTGGAAATAAAATTATAAACGGCGAGAGTAGTTCATTAAATATTAAAGCTAACACAAAGATGATTTAGAAAAACGATTTTCAAGGCTAGTTACGGCTCTAAATAAACGCCTTAGTGAGCTTTTTTTTTGTTTCAAAAACATGGATTGATTTTCAGGGAAAGAGGATAGCGAATATTGAAGATCCAATCAACAATAAAGATGTCGTTAATAAGCAATATCTCTTAGAAGAGCTCAAACCACTTACTACTGAAGGGGACTACTTCACGAAAGAAGAAATAGAAAAATTGTTCTCGGAATATGCCACTACTTGTCTTGCACCAGTAGCAACATTAACAGAAAAGGTTGACAACTTAGAAAGAAAGGTGTTTGATAGGATAATATTACAAAAGGACCTTTTTGCAGAGAAAGATAAAATTAAGCATATTTTTACATACAACGCAACGATTAGGAAAATATTTGTTCGTATCGTAGACCCAGATAAAGTATTTACTTCATATACAGATGACGCTATTAAAACAGTATTAGACGTTTATATTGCACGTTCCAAAGAAGAAAAAATTATGGTAGATACTAGTAAGCCCTTCAACGTTAAATCTGGTGATGCTTTATGCTTTAAAAATAAAATGGGCAGCGTAATTTTAAAACTTCCAATAAATGTTAGTGTGACGATGTTTGGTGAAGTAATACTTGATGCATGTGAACCTCATCCTGATGAATCGGTCGAATAACACTAATGTTAAAATGTTTTAGTTTTTAATGGAGAAAATATCCATTAAAACAGTCTAATGTAACAGGTTTTTATACAACATCTCTATTGTTCCTTTAAGAAGATCAGGAGTAAATGGAATATTGAAATGGTTTCCCGAATAGCTAATTTTTATCTGTTCTTTCATAAGCACATACAACCTTACGCTATTAGGATCATTATATTTTTCATAAACTATCTCACAATCGGGGTGCCGCCTGCATATTTTTTTGATTGCTTGATTCACCTGTTGTCTCTGCGCCTTATTGCATAGTACCTGTACTTTTCGTTTGGTTCATGCTTATCTATAATAAGCAGACAATTATTCTTACTAGTTTTAAGCAGGGACCCGGAACAGAACGTAACGCGGAACGGAACTCTTGTCTATGTGGAACGGAGAAATTCCGTTATCTCCAAGGTTATTTCCAAGTTGTAACGTTACAGCTGTCTGTTCCAAGCGTAACGTTACCGTCCTGGAACGGAACTGATTCTGAAACCGTACCCGGTATCTGGAACAGTGGAATGTTAGCCGAGCCTGTACCGGTACAGCGTATTGGAGACGGGTGGAACGTTACGTTGTCTCGTACCGAAATGAACAGAGGAATATCCGATACGTTACAGTTCGGAACATTCTACTTATAATAACGGAACAAACAGACGGAACGGAACGTTACAAATTTAACGGGATTGTATTGTTACAAGGCTGCGTTATGACGTCTCAAGGTCAAGCAGAAGGCGTGCGATGTAGCTGTTATTTTTATTGGGACGACGTGCATGCATTTACTCACTCAATCCCATTTTCTCGCTCACCTCACAGCACGCCAGCCTTCTGTTTCAGCTAATGTAGAGATCCTGTACCCCAAAAGAAGCTGCGCGACTCCGTCCCCTCGTTGTGATCGGTTGATCAAAATTTATTTGGGATACCGTACACGAATTGTGAGGTAGGGCAATGGGCAAAGCACAGTGCTATCAAGCGGTTACGTGGCACATTTTCCGTATATAACTAAGTAGATCTAAGTTGCGGGAACACCGTAGTGTTTGTTTGTACTTCAACGTTGATTATCACCGAGACATGAGGTTTGAGACCACATATAAAATTTATACATTTCAGGCTGCCTGGAGTTGGAGAGGGGAGTACAGACGATTCTCTAGTTTAATGAAATTTTGGTTGGCTTACATATCATTGACAATCATTTCATGTCTCTGCTTTCAGAATAAGGCTATATTATGACTACCCACATCGTCACTCCAAGAGGACAGCGAAATACTTATTATTAGACTATTGTTATTATTATTATAATCATCATTAGACAGTTATGTTATTATTATTTTAATAATTATTAGTCAATAATGATTATTATTAGTATATTATTATTATTATATGTTTCATTATTCTAGACAATTGAGTTTGTACAAAAATTCGCTATCCAGCAACAGAGAAACTACCTTATACTATCGGGGCGCAGTTAGCCTATTATTAGGAACCGGATTCTTAGGTTCTTATCTATTTTTCCCATACTTCTAAATACTTTTACGAATCACACTGAAATTCCGTACTACCTAATAAACTAAATAATACGCGAGTACCTAAAAATAACTAATTGCAGTTTTGTACCATTTATTGTAGTATATTTCAAATTTTGTCCATAATCCTTGAAATTAAATGTGAAGATAGTGTTTATTCCTAGCTCCAGTCGATTGAAAGCAATCCTACCTAATGGAAAAATGAAATATTTTCAGCACTTTCCAGCTTATATATTATTGTTTGGTTATTTACCGAGAGGAAAGAGCGAATAAATCTCTTATTATTCCCTAGAATCCAGTATAGTAAAGAATAAACATTATTTGACCGAGATAGAGTGAGAAAATCACCTCTGACATCCTTGGCTTTATTACAATCCCTAAAAGTGTAAAGTTATCGGTGATAATTTGATTACGCATCATTATGTAAAATATTTACTCTCTCGTTGCAATCAGATTGTCTACTAACAATGAGGTATTAATTTTAAGCCTTATGTAATGTATGTCAACTTTCGCTACCCTTTAAACATAAGAACCTATTGTAAAAATCCATTCTACCTAATAAAAAACTAAAAAGAACAATTTCATGTTTTTGAAAACCTAAAATTACAATTTAAAAAACCACCAAAATCCGGCCCCTATTTATTATATTCTGATGGTTGAGTGGTAGAGCAGCGGACTCTGTACTGGGATAAACGCCAGGAAAGAAGAAGATGGTTGGGTGGTTTCGTAAGTAAGACAAGAAGTTCCGTGAAGAACTATACAGCCTACTTTTCATGCCAATGATTATTCTACAGTATATGAACCTATCTAGAATAATGACGAAATTAAGTTGGTAATATCGAACTATCTAATTAGTTCAAAACATACCTGGTGTAATGTAGCCTAATAACGCACTAGAGTTGGCAGCCCTGGTGACTGAATATATTCTTATTTCCATCTCTTAAGGTACAGAATACAACATTTGGTTGAAGTCCAATGGACGTTACATGCAGTTAGACACTGGATCTATCAGCAGCGTAAAAGCATGTTGCCAACAATACCATGCGTGTGCTGGTCAGAAATAATCTGAAATTTTATGATATCTTGTTGTGCCAATTTTGGACGAAATCCATTTGTTAGTATAGAAGTTACATGTATTTTAAAATTGGACCTATCAGCAGGCATAGAATCATGTTGGCAGCACTGATTTATATTAATTACTCCAAATTAATCTAGAAAGTCAGGTGCTATACGTGTGCAAAGTATAGAGCTGTTGGCTTGCATACTTTCTGATATATTGATATTAGGGTAAAAAAATATAGACAGCATTTATTAACAGTTGGCAGCCCTGATTGCTCTTAACAATACTTATTGTCATATCTGTTATGTTACACATAGCACATACGAAATTTGGTTGAAATCCAACTGATAGTATAGAAGTTACATGTATTTAAAAATTGGTACTATCAGCAGGCTTATAATCATGTTGGTAGAACTGATGTATATAAGTTACTCCAAATTAATCTAAAATGTCAGAATATACGTGTGCATAGTTTAAAGCTGTCGGCTTGCATACTTTCTGATATATTGGTATTTGGATAAAAAAAATAGAGAGAGCAATTATTAACAGTTGGCAGCCTTGGTGGCTCTTAAGAATACGCTCAGTCATATCTGTTTACGTACACATTTCACATACAAAATTTGGTTGAAATCCCATTGATAGTGTAGACGTTATATGCATTTAAACATTGGACCTATCAGAAGGCTTAAAATTATGTTGGCAACATTGTCATGTATGGCCTCCTGGAAATTAAACTGAAATAGTATTATCTACATGTGTGCCAATTTTGGAATAGCTCCTATGCATACCTTGCAAGATATCCAACATGGAGCTCAAATTTCTAGTGCGTTTTTCAGCAGTTGGTAGCACTGACATCATTTTCAAATATGGACGTGAGATATTCCGGTGCACATCTTTACTCATACTAAATTTGGTTTTGATTGCTGCAGCCGTTTAGGAGTTGATAGGGGGGGGGGGACACACACACAGCCAGACAGACAGACAGACAGACACACATTTTCCCGGATCGATCTCATAAGTCTACTTTTTCCTCATTTTTGCAAAATGTGAAAAGTAGGCTAGGGCCCACAGCCACTCCTATTTCAGTACACGAGCTATCGAGTCTAATACCAACAGGCCGAGTGGTTCGAGGCTGGCTGGCGTACCTCTGGTCGTATTGGGTACTGACGCACATTAGTAGTATATGCCAAAAGCATAAGATGGCGTCGATAATTTAGAGGTGGAACACCCGATTCGACGAGTTGGCTGGGTATCGGGCTGGTCCGGAAGGCACCAGTAGCCAGCCTAACGCCACTATGGTGGATACTGTCCAGCATTTTCAAGGTTGCCGGTCTTTCTGAACCGTAAGCCGCAGAACCATAGTCTAGCCGGGACACGACGAGGGCTTGGTAGAACCGTAGCAGCACCGCTCCGTCAGCCCCCCACGTAGTGCCACTAAGAAACTTGAGCATGTTCAGTTTCCTGAGACACGTCGTTCTTAGTAGCCGTATATGGGGCTACCACGTTAATTTGCTGTCAAAATGGAGCCCCAAGAAGCGATAAGTGTCAACCAACGGCAACGCAGCATACCTGAGATGTAGTTCAGGGTGTAAGTGTAGCCTTCGGAGCCGACAAAAATGGACGACGGAGGATTTCGCTGATGAAAACCGGTCGTGAGCCCACCTGTCGACCCGGTTAATAGCTATCTGCAATTGCCGTTCCACGATTGACATACTTCCAGAGCTGTAAAGCAGAGCTAAATCGGCTACATACAGCGATGGAACTATCGTGGGCCCGGTGGCGGTAACAATGCCGTTTATGGCAACCTCTTTACTTTTACGCTCATCGGCGTATCGCAGATTCTTTCTTCTTTTATATTTAAGGAAAATATATCAATTCAAAACAACCATTTATTGACACTTCTGGATGCCATGACAGTTAATTTTACAACAGTGGAAAAAAGATAATAAAGAAAAAAATGACAATCTTAATGTAGCATCTTTGGCCAAAAGTTATGACACACTCCCACCTTGAGTTGGTAGAAGAACAACTCAACCATACATAAATAACTATAATTACCTCAAAATACAGTAATCATAAATCTAATCTCTTTGGTGTATTTACAGCTCTACCACTTTTAGTGGTTACTCTTGACATCCCTTCTCATCCCTAAACACATTTAGGCTAATGAGACTTTTGTCATTTTTTGAAGAGAAAGGCTCTTCCTGTACCAATCTTGCGACTATTTTTTCTGCTGGCATTATCTCCTCACATGATAATTCTCCACGAGCTCTTGTAAGGTTTGCTCTTCGCGTATTTTGGATAAACCTCTTTATCCAAGCAACCAACCGAATTATTTTTCCATAGCTTGAAAAATATAAGTAATACCAATTAAAATCGTGGTACCTGCACTGATCATTATTTACATGTTTTGGGGTGCTACATGAAGTATCTACTAAGTAACTCATTATTTGAGTTGATTTTCTCTTTTCTTGCAAAATCAGCTCTGTCTCTGCAGGTGGAAATTCACCAGGCCACTCTGGCCGGTCCTTTCGTAAAAACTCTGGCCCCTCCCACCATTGAAGTGCTAACAATTTTTCTGCCAGACAACTCTTGAAGGAAGATCTGCAGGATTCAAATGGCCAGGAACATATCTCCACATTTCTGGTAAAGTCAACCGATGGATTTCTTTAACACGGTTGTTGACAAACACAGTCCATGTTTCTTCCTATAGAATCCATGCTAAAACCGTTGTCGAATCAGTCTAGAAATTCAACTTGACATCTTGGTAGTTTAGTCCTTCTAGCACTGAATTACCTAATCTAGCTCCCACTGTTGCAGCAATTAGTTCCAGTCGGGGAATGATGACTGAGTTTAATGGGGCTACTCTTGCACTGGCTGCAAAAAGGTGTACCTTACTCTCACCGTCAATTTGTAGTCGTATGAAGACTACTGCAGCGTAGGCCTGTGCACTAGCATCACACAAAATATGTAGACTGACATACCTGTGGTTCTTGGAATAATGAAACCAACGTGGAATTCTCATCTCTTTCAGGAGAAAAAGGCTTAAATACCAGGTTACAAATTGGTCCTTAATATCAGTAGTAACCTCTTCATCTCAAGATATACCACTTAGCCATATCTTTTGTAATAACAATTTAGGAACTAGAAGTACTGGACTAACTATGCCAATCGGATCAAATATCTTTTGTGCAACTGACAGAATGGATCTTTTCGAGATCACTCCCAATTCATGGTTCTGTAACCATTCCAAGTTTAACAATAAATTGTCAGATTCCAAATCCCATCGTAAACCTAGCACCGCTGTCCGTCCTACAAGAATGAAAGCATCATTGTTGGCCTGCCAACCTCTGAGGTCGAACTTTCCTTCCTGCATTATATCACGTGCTTCATTAATGAATTCTTTCAGTTCTGATTCTGTATCAACACTGGTTACAACATTGTCCACATAAAGGCTCTGTTTAAGTCTTGATATCTGTCCTTTACTATATTGACAATCTTCCATTGCCTTGTCCAAATGGTAATCAAGAACTGCTCCTAAAAGGAAAGTGCTACATTTTAATCCAAATACCACCCTCCGATGCCGAAATATCTTTATATTCTTCCAGTCATTTGGATCACACCAGAAGAACCTAAGAAAATCTCTGTCTTCTTGACGAACACTTATTTGTAGAAAAGCCATTTCTACATCAGCTGTCACCCCAAATCTCCCTCCCCGAAATTTTAGTAACAGGGAAGGAATCAGTTCAATCAGATTGGGTCCAAACTCTAAACAATGATTGAGAGAAGGAGCATTTCTACCTCTTGCTGACACGTCAAATACAGGACGAACTCTGTTGGTGCTATTCTCCTTAATAACAGTTCGATGTGGTAGGTAGAGTCCATAATTCCCTACTTCTTTGACTGGTACTTCTTCAATAATTCCCAGTTCTTCCCACTCAGCTAGAACTGCATCGTATGAAATGAGAAGATTTTGAGACTGAAGCTTTCTAGTGGTAGATTCTAACATTTTGAGTGCTAGCTCCCTGTTACTAGGAAGAGCCAAGCTATCTTCTTTCCATAGCAATGAAACTTCGTAACGTCTCTCATCATTTACAGTAATACCTCTTAGAAAATCATCTCTAATTTGAAGCTGTCTTTCATTTTTGGACATTTTAACAGCTGAGTCTGAGATTCCAATGGTATCTAGGCTCCGGCGATCGTTGATCTCATTAACAAACAGAGCTGTAACTTCTTCTGCCAAGTTAACAGAAGATTGTTGTGGAACTTTCCTCATCAAAGTCCAGCCTAAATTTGTTTCCACAGCAACCAAACCAGAAGATAGAATTTTAATATTTCCTGTCTGAAGTTTGTCCGCTACATCCGCTCCAATCAGCAAGTCCACAGGCCTAGACTCATCCCCAATATCTGTTAGGCTGATATTCCCTTCCTCAAGTTCATTCAACCAAGGTCCTTTCTTGACCGAAGGGATGCCATTACATATTAAAACCTGATCCAATACTTCAAAATTACATTGATATTTTCCATCCAGGCTTTCAATTTCTACTTTGTAACATGAATGTTCATTAACACTCGTTTTCACTCCCCCAAAAAGGTCATGTTTAATTGTTTCAGTTCTGACTGGAGTGTAATCTAATCTTTTAACAATGTCTTTCTTAACATAGGATCTTTGGGATCCTGAGTCAATTAAGGCTCTAACAGAGAAGGAAGAGCCAATATCTTTCATCTTTATAACCAAAGTTTGCAAAATAACTTTAGGATATTTAGAAATATTACTCAGCGAATTTGTCTTTTGTTCATTCTTCCCCCCGGATTGCCTGTGTTCGACATTATTATGGGATATATTTTGTTTATTCTGAGGTAAATCAGGGCACATCAGAACTTGGTGGCTCTTACTAAAAATAATGCACCGTACTACGGCTTTACATTTATTGACACAGTGTCCCTTCTTAAAGCACTTAAAACACCCACCCTTGTCCTTTAGGACCTTCTGTTTCTCAGATAGACCTAATTAGTGTGCTTTAAAGCAATTAAGGGCATCATGTTGACCTCCACAAAAAATACAGTACCCTCTCCTCTCGTCAACTGGGTTAGTGTTTAACAAGTCAGCTGCAGTAGCAATGTGCTCTGACAATTTGGGTTGGTCTCTACTCCTGTTATTATCTTTGATTCCAAAACCGGAAATTGCTAAACTGATCCGTTCCTCGGCTTCCACTTCCCTTTTCATGAATAGCATGAGATTGTCTAACCTATCTTTCGAATCACGTGTGTGTGCAAAATTGGAACTTCTTTGCCAGGCCCTAAGACACTCCTCAGGCAAACATGACTCTACTAAAGGATACAACATAGATACACACTTATCTGTTGTAACACCTAAGGTTTCAAGTGACCGTATGTGCGATTCCAAGTTGTCATAAAGGCTACACATTGAATTGCCATCACCGGGAGTGGAAGATTTCTTAAGAACTAAAGATAACAACTCTCTTACGTAAACTTCAACCAACAGATCATCTCTACCGAACCTGCTCTTTAAACATTCTACTGCCTTCGTATAATTTTCCCCAATAGGTGGAAAACTTTCAGTAATTTCTCGAGCACGAGACCCTTTCACTGTAGCTTGCATTAAGTATTGAAACTTATCTTCCGGTGCAATATCCGGATCCTTGTCTATCTTTTCAAACTGGCCCCTGAACTGTATCCACTGTTTTACATCGCCATCAAATTTCCTTAGTTCTAATTTAGGTAGTTTGAATTTTCTCTTACTCACAAGATCTACACTGCTACAATCACTGTTGTCTTGAGCGATGCCTCCTGAAGGTAGAATATATTCAACACTCACCTCTATATCAAGAAATTGACGTTGATAGTCATCGGCAAGTCTACATTCGTCGTCCAAGTCCTCTTGGCCGACGTCAAGTTTTAGACTTACGACCTTACCATCCTGCTGCAGGAGCTCATCATTTTTCTTCCGAAGTAAAGAAAGGAAAACCTGAACTTTCCTTCGCTTTTCATGAGCTGTCATCTGGACGTCATCAATTTCACCTTTGAGGTTATTCAACTGCCTCGAAAACGCCGCCCGTGTTACCTTACGTAGCTTGATCGCTCGATCCAGTTCACTTTGGGTTTTCTCCATAATTAAAATATATTGATATATTTATCCTATCACTGGTCGCCGCTTATTTTACTTTTACGCTCACCGGCGTATCGCAGATTCTTTCTTCTTTTATATTTAAGGAAAATATATCAATTCAAAACAACCATTTATTGACACTTCTGGATGCCATGACAGTTAATTTTACAACAGTGGAAAAAAGATAATAGAGAAAAAAAATAACAATCTTAATGTAGCATCTTTGGCCAAAAGATATGACAACCTCGAACAAGGTGACAGAACAGAACCCTGAGGAACTTCGTTTTCTTGGGTATAATATTGCGATATGTTCTACCGACCCTTACACGGAAGAGTCGTACTACATGAAATTCGTTATTGTAAGTCGGTAGATTACCACGGAGTCCCCGCTCATGAAGGGTGGAAAGGATCTCGTAGTGCCATATGGTAGGTAATTCGGAGAAATGCCTCCTGTATGGCGCTCACAAGTCGCACCAGATAGACGGTGGTGGACATATGGGAGCGAAATCTAGACTGGTTCCCTGACAGTAAGCCTCTCTCTTCCCGGAACCACACCAGTCGATGGTTCACCATCTTCTCTCGCAGCTTACATAGGGCATTTGAGAGGCCTGTAGCTGCTGACAAGTTTGGGATCCTTTCCAGCCTTGGGATCCGGTATCATGATCCACTCTCGCCGTTGAGACGGAAACTGCCCACCAATCCATATACGATTGAAGAGGACCAACAATTGCTTTATACTGGATTCGCACAGATGTTTTAACATTTGATTCTGTATGTTATCCGGTCCGGGAGACGTATCCCTACACAGTGAAAGCGCACTGCGCAGTTCCCTTTCAGAGAATGGTACATTGTAGGACTCCAAAGCAGCAGTGGCAAAGGACAAGGGGCGAGCCTCCGCCTCCCGCTTCAGAGTCAGAAACGTAGGATCGTAACTCCCAGAACAGGATACATCATTGAAGTGCGATCCAATACGGTTGGCAATGGCGAGTTGGTCCGTGATGATGTCTCCGATGATGGAGACTCCGTGTGCCATCAATGATATCGGGAGTCCGGAGATCCGACGAAGCTTAGTCCACACTTGAGATGAAGGAGTATGTGTCGTCATAAACAACACATACTTTTCCCACGTCGTTTTATTACTCTCCCGAATCAGATATCGGGCTCTAGCACGCATCCTTTTGAAGGTGATAAGGTTGGCCATAGTGTTTTGCCTCCGATAGCATTTGAAAGCACGTCGACGAACTTTAAAGGCTGCTGCAATCTCGGCTGTCCACCAAGGGACAAGTTTCCGGTGGGAGTTGCCGGATGAGGAAGGTATTGTTTCCTCAGCAGCAGCCGAAATACCATGCGTTATGTGAATGGTATGATCATAGACACTCTCAAAGGTATCTTCGGCAAAATCAGCACGTGCTGTGAAAGTTGTCCAATCAGCCCGACGGAGAAGCCATCGACTTGGTAATTCGATGGCTCTCTGGTTCGGAAGAGTAACGATAATCGGGAAATGGTCACTAATACAAAGGTCGTCGTGTACACCCCACTGTAGCAGGGGAACCAGCGCACGACAGCACAAGGTGATATCGACATTTCAATAAGTGCCATGTGCAATAGAGAAGTGCGTAGGTTCCCCTGTGTTTAACAAATACAGCTCCAGCCACCTGATCAGTCTCTCAAAATCTCTCCCTCCATCACTAGTGGTAGCGGAGCCCTAGATGGTGTTGTGGGCATTAACATATCCCAGAAGGAGAAAAGGGGGGGGAGCTGAGAGACTAGATCCACCAGCTGGTTTCAATCCAGTTGAGAATCAGGTGGAATGTACACGTTACATACTGTTGCCATTACTGGCGACGAAGTACGAACTGCAACTGCCTCTAGCTGAGTACGCAACAGCACCTCTTCACTAAAGAGGCTAGAGTGGACGAGAATGCAGACGCCACCGACGGCCACAGCTCCAGCCACCGGGTCTTCAGAGAAGAGGTTGAAGTAACGCATTATTGTCTCACGTCCAGGACGAAACCTGGATTCCTGAAGACTGACAATGGTTGCCGAAAACGAAGATATTAATTGACGTAACTCATTGAGATGACCAGAATAGCTATTACAGTTCCCTTGTAAGTAGAAGTGGGTCTTCTACTTACGCTTGACCGTTTGCCACCATTCCTCATCTCTAGTTGGATATGATGGGGCAGGAGAGCGCACCTCAATCTCCACATCTCGGTCCGAAGACGAAGGAAATGGAGCGGGCAGTCCCCTGGATGGCGCGCGGTCCTCGTCGGACTTCACGAGTCTCGCTCTTGGGGAAGAGCGAGAGCGGTGTCGAGGGACTTTCTCCCGGTCCGAAGACTGGGTGTCTGTCCCCGACATGTCCCGAAGAGATTTCTTTCTTGATCGGCGCTGACGTCTATTTGGGGAAGTAGATGGTCGCTTCCCCACAGATGCCAGTTCCTTACAAAACATGACCGCTCCTGCTGACACCGCTCCACTGGTGGTGGTGGGAGTGGAATGGCCAGCAGATACCTGAGCAGCCCTGTCTCTAGGAGAGGAAGAGAAACGGCGCTGAACCGTTCCTCTCTCCTCCGCTGATGTATTTTCCTATTTGTAGGGGAGTTCCTCCATACGGACGAGTTTGGCTTCAGCCGGCTTCCCTCCCTTGATGGTCGTGGGAGCGGGAAGGCCAGCAGAGACAGTAGCCACTCCGTCAGGAGGAGGGCGAGAGAGATGACGACGAACCTTCTCTCTCATCTCCACTACTACTTTTGTCATATCGGGTGGACTGGAAGAAGGACCAGCCCTGGTCGGCAAACTCTTCTTTCCCCTGTTAACTGAGGAAGACATGTTAGCCTACCGGTTCGAAGAAGAAGAGGACTTCTCCGATTTCGCCGGTTTAGATGATATAACTGTCGCCTTCTTTTCCTTGCCCGAAGAAGGTTGTGGGACCTCCTTCGGGCAGATAATTTTCGCTGGTACAGCGAGGGGTGATTTCAAATCTGCTGAATTACCGGACGTCGAGGGTACTACACTGGGAACTGTGACAGCAGGGGTGAATGAGGGCGTCGCTGCGGCCACAAACGTCACCCAAAATTCGGGGGCATTAATATCACGGTACCTCTTGCGAGCATCGTGATATGAAAGCCGATGCAATGTTCTGATTTCTTGGATTGTGGCTTCTTTACAGAACTCAGGGCACTGCTTCGATCGTGGAGAGTGGCTTCCTTGGCAGTTATACCAGGCCCAAAATAACTGTGAACATGAGGGAGGAGCCAGATTCACGCGCTCACCCGCGCCAGCCAATTGCATAGCGCGGTGTTGCCTAGTTAACTACGCAATCTGGGCTCGCTGTGCCGTACAAAATCCCTATTTCTCTCCGCGCACGAAAATCATTAATTATCCAATTATTTAGATGAACCTATGTTATAGAGCTAAACATTCTGAAGCTGACTGTGCAAACCCCATGACGATACGACCAGCCGTTCGGGAGATATCATCTGCTCTTGAACTGAAGGGATAATTAGAGCGAAGAATGGTTAGGTGTTGAAATATTTAGTTTCGCTGGGGAAGATAACAGTGACAGCATGGCTGTATCAATTCAGTAGTGGAGCTTATAGAAGTTAGTGCTGTGAGCTGAAGTTTTGAACTCATAACAATGTTCCGTAGCAAGCCGAGTGGCAGTCGAACAGCGAGGCAAGAACAATATTTTTCAGGGTATACGGCCTTTTAAAGAATCTTTCGAATACAGAAGTACGTGAAAACACAAAATCTGATAACCTGTGTTGTTGTGTTGTCGGCAAATATGTTTTCTTTTTTAAAATTGAGTCGAATAAAACTCACCTCTTCACAGTCTTACCTCACGAGGCATAGAGTACCCGGTTCTAACCCTAAGACCAGAACTAAATGTCTTGATTGAGCCGTGAATCGAATCTGGACATCATGGGTGACAGCAAGAGTTGTTGTTGTTGTTGTTGATTATTATTGTTGTAGGGGCTTTGTGACATCGTGGTCATGTAGCCCCGTGTATTTGGGTGTGTGTGGAATTTATCTGATAACCTGTGACACTGTGCTGTCTCTACTAGTGTGTATATTTCTAATTGAGGAAGGATTTGCGTAGGAAGCGGCCGTGGCCTTACGTTAGGTACCATCCCGGCATTTGCCTGGAGTAGAAGTGCGAATCCACAGAAGAACCACTTCCAGGATGGCTAAGGTAGGAATCCAACCCACATATTCCTAGGTTTGCATCACGAGGCTGAGTGTACAGTGTTCCAGCCCTCAGACCAGAATTACATTTGTTGGGAATCGTACCCGGGACTCCGCGGTGACAGCCAAGAATGGACAGCAATGTGCTAGCCAGTACACCACAAGGTGGTCTCCAATAAACAAAAACTGATCCCAAAAATTGTATTCTCTGTTTCTATTACCTTATAAAGGGCTACCAAGCAATGTTACTCAGAATGGCTTGGGGTGTAGATTACGTCATGTGATATAATAACGTTGTAATTGTTGTTTCATTTGAGGGGCTTGGACATATTGGTAGTTTAGCCCCGTGTACATGTCTGAAAATCTGGGTTACTGCGGTGTCTGTATTAGAGTGTGTGTATTATTATTATTCTGGTGAGGATTGGGAAGGAGGCGGCTGTGTCCTTAAGTTAGGAACCATCCCGGCATTTGCCTGGAGTATAAATGAGAAACCACTTTCAGGATGACTGAGGTAGGAATTTAACCTACATCTTCCCAGCTTTGCCTCACGAGATTGAGCGAACCCTGTTCTAGCCCTCAGACTAAAATTAAATAGCATGGCAGAGCCGGCAATCGAACCTGAACCTCCTGCGCGACAGCCAAGAATGCTGGCCGCTGGTGGTCACTTTCACGAATAACGTTTGTGTGGCATCTTATATCTGCCTCATATCACATTGTGTGCAATCCGTTGTGAGGATAGATATTCGTAGGATCAGGTCCCCCAGCTCGTACATGCGCTTGCATTCGGAGCGCCTTGTGTTCTGGGGGAAGGTCGTGTGTATACTGTTAGCGTAGAGCTGTGTCATCTCTGCCAGTCTCACTGTGGCAACAGCGCTCCGCTGGACGCACGCTAATGGGCGAGCCCATGTTCACAGTTGTTTTGGGTCTGGTATAGGACAAATCGGGGGAGGCGTACACCTCTCACCCTCATGTGTCCCCTTGTCAAACTCTCTTCACACGGCCTTGGCAGTGCACCTGGCAGAAACATGCCCGAATTTCTGGCATTGATAATATCACATAGGTGGAGGGATGTACGGTCGAACATCGCAGTGGTTCGATGTGACCTACATCTGCTTAGGTAAAACATCACCTTCAAAATGGAGAATAAAAGCGCCGGTATCGACGCTGTTCTCTCCAATCTTTTGGGTGATGCGCCCAATCTTGGTGACGCCTATCTTCCCCAGATTCCGCAACAATTCCGCATCGCTATTCAAAATGAATTTACGATGGAAAATAACTCCACGTATCTCATTCAGCGTTTCGTGTTTTGAGACCTTAACGGGAATTTCGCTGAAATGCGTGCATTCCAGCAACGTTTCGGTTTGCTGTCGGCTAATTGTATGCAGTAGGAGCTGTCCGTTCCGGAGCTTGGAAATCCCGTTTAGATCTCCAAATTTCCCCTCGAATTCCTCGGAAAAGATCATTGATTTCACCACTTTGAAATAATCCCCGTCCGTCTGTCCTGATAGCTACCAGGTAGCGATGTGACTTGTCAACAGGGAAACGTGCATTGAAAGTTTTATCCCTGATCCGACACTCAAGAGACGGCTATTTAAGGGGGACACCCTCTGATGATTTATTGGGCCGCTTTCGCGTCATCCTGAAATCACCCTCCCCGAATACAACCTACTCCGAACGAGGGTCATCACTGTGGGCGCCACCCAGCCAAGGCAATACCTACCTGGCATAGCAGGTATTGCCCGGGGTCCCAGTGCCTTGAATAGGCACTTCCCCCTCGGCATGCACAGTGATATGTTTGGCGAAATTATTCGACCGTGCAGGGACCTCCGTTGTGAGGCGGATACCACTGCAAGGGTACATGGCGCACCCACCTGACGGGATGGGGAATACCGTCCAGGCTTTCTGGCCTGATGGCTAAGTTGGTGGCCCTTCCGCAGGCAGCATGACGTTTGTTTCTAAGGGTCAAACCAAAATTGGGACCGGAAGTCGGAAAATACCTTTTACAGGCAGGGGATACCGTAGATGAATTTTCTCTTCCCATCAACAGGGAGTCTTCAAAATCAAAGTCAGTCATGTCAGTCTGTCTTGTCGGCCCTATTAGTGTCCTCCTACGACAAGCAGAGCATACCGTGTGTGTATTCTAACCCGCAACCCACACGGGGGTGTACCTAAAAGGATGTCTGTCGCACCCAATGGGGATTACCCACACTCCAGTAATGCATATTATGACGATAAACGGTTCCATTGTTGTGGAATCGTGCTTCGTCCGTAAATAAGATGGTCGCTAGAAAAGCCGGATCAGTTTCCACAGAACGACACCCGTGCTTCGAAATCATGACCATGTATCTCCAGGTGTAAGTGCAGATGGTACGGGGGAAACCAGTGGGTGTGCATTATCCGCATAACAGACGCTCGGCTGATGTTCGTCTCCAGTGCAATGGCCCATGTGGTAGTATGAGGGTGACGCCGGATATCGTCAAACACATCCTCTTCATTGTGAGCAGACGTCACGCGATGATCTCAAACAGGCCGTGTTTTTCCCAGGGATCCAGTATCTCCCAGGCGTCTTTCCACACTCCGAAATACCATGCCTGTCGGTCGTTGTCTATCCGGATAGAGTTCTTGGTACAGGCGATGCGCCTGGTATGCATTCTGTCGAGCTCCTCCATTAATATAACATATTCAGGCGCGGATTCAGGGGGGGGGGGGTGGAGTCACGGGGGTCATGACACCCCCCCCCCCCCAAACGGAGAACAAATTTTTTACAAACTCAAAAAACCAAAACACAATAACCAGACAAATGAAACTTAACGAATTTTAACTGAAAAACAGTTTTTTTTTTTCATTTTATTCAATACTGAACATTTCTTTATTGCAATTATTATGTTCTGTTACAACTGTACTTATTTACTACTTCATACCTGTTATATAAAAACGAGTATTTATATAACAAAATCAACTCGTCTATTTTGTTTAGCAAACCTTGTGATTACTGAATCGATGTTTATAGTGATGTCAAGATGAATGTGCAGCAATGCACGAATAGGAATTTGGGGCTTTTTTCGCACCAAAAAAATTTTCCGACGTCCAAACTGCAAGCTTGGTTGGCAATTTAAGCTGTGACTTTCTCCCTTTGTCGGTACCAACCCGACTTGCCGAAACTGCAACGTACTTTGGTATTTTTCTCGAAGCTCGATGTAAAAGTCGCAAAACACGCCGTTGCAATTTGTACGAATATTTTAGGTGCGCTAAACGCATCAAATTTCTATCCATGTAGCTTGCAAAAAATTGGTCTGGTTTTGTACGTTTGGTTATTTTGTGATTGCGATTTTAGTGATACCATTTTGCTTAACTATTTCGATTCTCTGCCCCCCCCCCCCCAAAGCCAAACTCTAGATCCGCGCCTGAACATATTCACATGCTCTTCGCTGGAATACATCTCGAGGCAGTGAATACGCTTCGTGTTGTGAATTACGTCGAAGGAGCGAGTTCGCGCAGCTACATACTGACTTGCCATCGCATGTTGTTTTCGTTCCAATGGGGCACACTTTGCCCTAACTGTGGTCTACGAAGCTTGGAACATGTACGACGTAGCTAACTGGTTGCCTGTGCCCTAGCCAGAGACAATCACCTCCTCATCCTTGTCCAATCCAGCACCTTAGCTTATGCAACGATACACACGGTCTTCTTTTCTTTTTCTTTTTATTTGATCGCTTACCCTCCAAGCTCGGCTTTACCCTAGGATTTGCGAGGGATCAGTCCTCTACCGTCGAATTCCAGGACAGTGCCTCGGAGCTGAACACACCTTGACAGCAGATACAACTGGGGATGGTGACAAGCCAATCGCCTAAGTGACCACGAACTTGGGTCTAATGAAGGAAAGGGCAGCGAAGGGAGTGGGAAGAAAGATGCCGTGGTCCTGTCGAAAGGAACCATCCCAGCAATCGCCTGGAGGAGACGTGGGAAACCACGGAAAACCACTTCTAGGATGGCTGAGGCAGGAAGCGAACCTGCCTCTACTAAGTCTGTGTGCCCCACGAGGTTGGGTGAACCCCGTTCCAGGCCTCAGACCAGGAACAAAATTTCGTGGCAGAGCCGAGATTTGAACCCGGGCCTCCGCAGTGACATGGTCTTTTACAGAGCCAAATAAACAAATCGTGTCGCCTCCGTGGTGTAGTGGTCAGCGTGCATAAATGCCACCCCGTAGGTCTGAGGTTCGATACCTGGCTCTAACAAGAAATTTGACAAGTGGTATGAGGGCTGAAACGGGGTCTACTCAGCCTCGGGGAGAAGAGTAGAGTGGGTTCGATTCCCACCTCAGCCATCTTCGAGTGGTTTTCCGTGGTTTCCCACTTCGTCTTGGGGCAAATGCTGGAAAGGTACAGTACCTAACCAAAGGCCACGACCGCCTCCTTCCCTCTTCCTTGCCTATCCCTCTCACTCTTCCCATCCCCTCATCAGGCCCCTGTTCACTTCGCAGGTGAGGCCGCCTGGGCGAATTGCTAGTCACACTCCCCAGTTGTATCCCCTGATTCAGAGCCTCAAGTTGCAGGACACCGTCCTTCGCTTAGTCGTGGGAAAAGCCAACCCAGGAGGGTAAAAAGATAACGGGAAAAAAACTAATCAGTCTGTGAAAACGATTAAGTATATAACCTTGCCACTTGCCAGGCAACTATAATCGCGCGCTTGCCATGTGAGCTACTGCGACATTTGACCTGCAGCGCGCACCTCCCGGTCTATACAATACCTGCTCTTGGTGTGTGCGTGCACCTCTTGTTTTCAAATGTGTGTTCTGCGTATCTCGGCTCGTTTAACGGGTTCATTCGAGGTACCCATACTGAATTAATAGTGGCGCTCACGATTCCTGCTGTCTTCCAGCCCGTAAACACACATCTCGTTATATTACCCCGGTTTAGGGAGAGGGACCTATGTCTTTCAGAATTGTAGTACATGTGACAGAATGCATAAAACTGGATCGCAAGGGGCCAGTGGACCGTTCGGTATGTAGGCCATAGAGTTTTGTAGACTACTATTACCTGAAGATACCGGTTGAGTTAGCCGTGCTCGTTACGGCGTTACTGCAGGCAGTCGCTCACATCCGGTAGGCGAGGAGGCTCGAAACCCTCCACCGGCAACCTTGAAGATGGTTTTCTGTAGTTACCTATCTTCCTTCCAGGCAAATGTCGGGGTTAGTCCCCAACTATAGGCCACAGCCTCTACCTTCCAATTCCTCATCCTTACATTCACACTTTCCTCGCCAGACAACCACCACACGGGACGGTACTTGTAGCTCACCCCATGGGTGTCCGCATAGAAGTAGCTTAAAACTTGAGCGAGCCGAACATGTACTCGGACACTCCCGGCACTAAAAGCCATACGCTTAAAAATATAATATAAGAACATGAAGATTATTGCGTAAATATATTATTCAAACTTCAATCGCATAATTAGGACACAAGAAATAACAAGTATTTCCGTGAAGAAATGTGTAGCCCAGTTTCATTTATCCTGCTTATGTTAATTGCCTCTATCAACATACAAAATTCAGTTTGATTGCTGTAATAGATTCGTAGATATTGAGAACCGTCTAAATATATCGGATACTCGACATGTTGGATTGTTATATATGTAGGCCTTAGAGTTATGTACTATTACATGAAGATTATTGTGTAAGAGTATTATTCAAACTTCAATTGCATGATTAGGACACAAGAAATGGTAAAAAACGAGATTTTAAAATTTTGCACAGCCTCCATCTTCTGGTTCTGAAAAAAAAATTGAAATAAATTAGATGCCAGTGGATTAAAATTTGTATAAGCATATACCATACCAAGTTTCACTGTGCTCATCCTTTTCAATATTCGCATTTCGCGTCGCCGGCAGGTTGGATTTGTGATCACCAGGTTATGAAAGTTCCATAGGTGAACTTATGTTTATAGCCTCTATCAACACACAAAATGTCAGTTTGACTGCTGTCAGATTATCAGATTTTGTGATCCGTCTAAATATTTTGGATGCTCGCCATGTTGGATTGTAACATATGTAGGCCATAGAGTTATGTACTATTAGATGACTATTATTGCGTAGGTTCATTATTCAAACGTTGATTTCGATCGCATGATTGCGACACAAAAAATTAAAACTTAATTTTAAAAATTTGCACAGCTGCCATCTTGAGGTTATGTAAACAATTTGACAAAAATATATGTCAGTGCATTGCAAAGTGTATAAAGAATTGCTGTACCAAGTTTCACTGCGTTCGGATTTTTAACCCGCCAGAAAAGTATATTTAAATGTTTCCAATTCGCATGGTCGCCATGTTCGTTTTGTAGTTAACAGGTTTCTGAAAGTCCCTTGAACGATTTTGTAGTAGTGCCTTTCATCACCATACAAACTTTCAGGTTGATATGAGTAATAGATTCGGAGATATAGAATGACAGTGAAATATTTCGCACAGCCGCCATGTTGGATTTTTGAAACGTAATAAAATTTGTAGGGCACGGTTGGGGTCGGCCAGAATAGTACTATGACCTTACCGAATTTAATTGAAATCTATCCAGCCATTTATATTTTATTAGTGGGGGGGGGGGGGGGGGCACACACGGACACACACGGACAAAAGGTGATCCCATAAGCCTATTTTTTTCATAAATAGAAATAGGCTAAAAGCGAGATTTTAAAATTTGACACTGGCGCCATCTCGTGGTTAAAAAACAATTAAGTTTGATTGCTGTCACAGATTAGTTGACATTGAGAATCGTCTAAATATTTCGGATGGTCACCATATTGGATTTTTATATACTTTGTAGGCCATAGAGCTATGTACTATTAGATGATGATAATTGCGTAGGTTCATTGTTCAAACGTTGGTTTCGATCGCATGATTAGGACACAAGAAATTAAACCTTAATTTTAAAATTTCGCACAGCCGCCATATTGAAGTTATGTAAACAATTGAGCTGAATAGGATGTCAGTGCATTACAAGGTGCATACCATTTGTTGTACCATGTGTGACGGCGCTCGGATGGTTTAAATTCGAGAAAAGTCTATTTAAATACAACAACTTCGCTTGACCGCCATGTTCGTTTTGTAAAGAGGTTTTTGAGAGACCCTTAGTTACAATTATATTACTGCTTTTTTTTTCCACCATACAAAACGTCAGGGTGATATCTGTAATAGTTTCGGAGATTTGGAATGCCGGTGAAATATTTCGCGCAATTGCCAAGTTGGATTGGTGAGATGTAATAAAATTTGAAGAGCACAGTCGGGGTTGGACAAAATAGTACTATGACCTTACCGAGTTTCGTTGAAATCGCTCCAGCAGTTTAGATTTTATTAGGGGGAGGAGCGAGGCGACGGTCACATGCAAACACACACATACGAACACACACACGGACTATATGTGATGTCATAGGCCTATCTTTCATAAATGTAAATAATAAAGGAAGCTTTCCAGTCGGTCAACACGACTGAATAGCTTTCATTATTAGAATTAAGCATCACTGAAAAATGGCTTCTATCACTACTAAATGACAATAGGCCAACAAGTAAACGAAAAGCAGGAACGGGAGGTTTAATTTAGAAAAGAAATACTATTATTGGTCACAAAGGAGCTAAAGTTCCGCTTACACGTACCTTGATGCTCGGTACAGTTGGGAGTCGAGTTCCGACTGTAATGTTCCAGGGCTGTAACGTTCCACACGCTCGTTCTGAGTTCCAAGTTCGTTCCGGAACGATACCGCAAGCCAGCTCGGGGCAGCGGTATGGCGTACGTTACGTAACGTGGAACACAAGCGGTACGTAAAGCATTTCAGTTCTGTTCCGTGTCCCTGATGATTAGTTTAGTCGTTTATTAATGTTAAGTTTTGTCCAATTGAGTAGCTACAATTGAGATTTGGTAAAGATGGCGGCAAAATAAACATGACACTATGGTGCCCTCTTCTAGTGCTACTTCTGTAAAAAATGTCGTGTTTCAATTGATAGGGGGGAGCCGACATATACACACACAGATACACAATGTTTCTTGAAAAAAAGTCCCTTAATACTAGCCACGTTCTTCTACTGGCAGTAATCTGTAAGAAAATCAGGCATTTTTAGTCTACTTTTGACATTTTGCAAAAATGAGGAAAAAGTAGACTTATGAGATCGATCCGGGAAAATGTGTTTCTGTCTGGCTACCTGTCTGTCTGTCTGTCTGGCTCTGTGTGTGTCTTCCCCCCCCCCCTATCAACTCATAAACGGCTTCAGCAATCGAAACCATTTTTTAGTATGAGTAAAGATGAATACCGGAATATCTCAAGCCCATATTTGAAAATGATGTCAGTGCTACCAACTGCTGAAAAAAACGCACTAGAAATTTGAGCTCCATGTTGGATATCTTGCAAGGTATGCATGGGAGCTATTCCAAAATTGGCACACAAGTAGATAATGCTATTTCTGTTTAATTTCCAGGAGGCCATGCGTGACAATGTTGCCAAAATAATTTTAAGCTTTCTGATAGGTCAAGTTTTTAAATGCATATAACTTCTGCACTATCAATTGGATTTCAACCAAATTTTTATGTAATGTATGGGCATAAACAGATATGGCTGAGCGTATTCTTAAGAACCACCACGGCTGCCAACTGTTAATAATTGCTCTCTCTATTTTTTATCCAAATACCAAAATATCAGAAAGTATGCAAGCCGACAGCTTTAAACTATGCACACGTTTAGTACCTTAAATTTTAGATTAATTTGGAGTAACTTATATAGTCAGTTCTACCAACATGATTCTAAGCCTGCTGATAGCACCAAATTTTAAATACATGTAACTCCTATACTATCAGTTGGATTTCAACCAAATTTCGCACGTGCTATGTGTACCATAACAGATATGACTATGCTTATTCTGAAGAGGAATCAGGGCTGCCAACTGTTAATAAATGCTGTCTATATATTTTTTCCCTAATATCAATAAATCAGAAAATTTGCAAGCCAACAGCTCCATAATTTCCACACATATAGCACCTGGCATTCTAGATAAATTTTTAGTAATCAATATAAGACAGTGCTACCAACATGATTCTATGCCTGCAGATAGGTTCAATTTTTAAAAACATGTAACTTATATACTAAAAATGGATCTCATCCATAATTGGCACAACAAGATATCATAATATTTCAGATCATTTCTGACCAGCACACGCATGACATTGTTGCCAAACATGCTTTTACGCGTGCTGATAAATCCAGAGTCTAACTGCATGTAAAGTTCATTGGAATTCAACCAAATTGTGTATTCTGTACCTTAAGAGATGGAACGAAGATGTATATATTAAGTCGCCAGGGCTGCCAACAGTACTGCTCTATTAGACTACATTATACCAGGTATATTTCGAACTACTGTAATTAGACATTTCGATATTAACAACTTAATTTCGTCATTATTCTAGATAGGTTCATATACACTAGTTTAATCATTGGTATGAAACTTAATTTTAGGAAAAGTAGGCTCTTTAGTTCGTCACGGAACTTCTTGTTAGGGTTTTAATATGTGTTTGAAATTTATTGCAGATGATTACTTTATCATATTTTCATACATCATGTTGCGGTATGTTGATTTAGGCGTTCAATTTTCAATCCTTCTTTATGGTGCACCATGTAAGGTTTAATACCAAGGGACTTTTTAGTGTTACGCTATACATTTATCATGTGTCTTTGATATTTATCAATTCATTCATATCGGCTGATGTTGTTGTTTGAGTCTTCAGTCTTTTGACTGGTTTTATCCCGCTCTCCATGCCTCCCTGTCCTGAGCTAAGCGTTTCATCTCATCACAGCTACCACACCCCAAATTCGAGGCAAACTGTTTAACATATTCTAATCTCGGTCTACCCCTACAGTTCTTGTCCTCGACCTTCCTTCCATAACTAAGTTTGCTATTCCTGGGTGTCTTAGTAAGTGTCCTACCAACCTATCTCTTCTCTTCATTAGCAGTCGCCAGAAACATCTCTCCTCTCCCACTCGCCTTAATAGCTCTTCGTTTGTAACCCTCTCTTCCCATCTGATCTTCATCATTCTCCTGTAACACCACATTTCAAACGCTTCAAATCTCCTCTTTTCTGCTGCACCAATAGTCCAATTTTCACTTCCATAGAGTGCCACGCTCCATGTCAACAGATTCCTTTTCTGTAGAAATGCCTTCCTTGCCTGAGCCAACCTAATTCTTATATCCTCTTTCCTCCATCAATCACTTGTTATTTTGCTTCCTAAGTAACAGAAGTCTTCTGAGATTCGGAGATATAGAATGCCAGTGAAATATATCGCACAACCGCCATGTTGGATTATTAGAACGTAATAAAATTTGTAGGGCACGGTCGGGGTCGGCCTGAATAGTACTATGACCTTACCGAATTTAATTGAAATCCATCCAGCCACTTAGATTTTATTAGTGGGGCGTGGGGGCACACACACGGACACACACGGACAAAAGGTGATCTCATAAGCCTATTTTTTCATACATAGAAATAGGTTAAAAACGAGATTTTAAAATTTGACACAGGCTCCAACTCGTGGTTAAGAAAACAATTAAGTTTGATTGCTGTCACAGATTAGTTGACATTGAGAATTGTCTAAATATTTCGGATGGTCACCATATTGGATTTTTATATACATGGTAGGCCATAGAGCTATGCACTATTGGATGATGATAATTGCGTAGGTTCATTGTTCAAACGTTGGTTTCGATCGCATGATTAGGACACAAGAAATTAAACCTTAGTTTTAAAATTCCGCACAGCCGACATCTTGAAGTTATGTAAACAATTGAGCTGAATAGGATGTCAGTGTATTACAAGGTGTATACCATTTGCTGTACCATGTGTGACGGCACTCGGTTGGTTTAAATGCGAGAAAAGTCTATTTAAATACAACAACTTCGCTTGGCCGCCATGTTCGTTTTGTAAAGAGGTTTTTGAGAGACCCTTAGTTAAAATTATATTACTGCTTTTTTTTTTCCACCATACAAAACGTCAGGGTGATATCTGTAATAGTTTCGGAGATTTGGAATGCCGGTGAAATATTTCGCGCAATTGCCAAGTTGGATTGGTGAGATGTAATAAAATTTGAAGAGCACAGTCCGGGTTGGACAAAATAGTACTATGACCTTACCGAGTTTCGTTGAAATCGCTCCAGCAGTTTAGATTTTATTAGGGAGGGGAGCGAGGCGACGGTCACATGCAAACACACACATACGTACACACACACGGACTATATGTGATGTCATAGGCCTATCTTTCATAAATGTAAATAATAAAGGAAGCTTTCCAGTCGGTCAACACGACTGAATAACTTTCATTATTAGAATTAAGCATCACTGAAAAATGGCTTCTATCAATACTAAATGAAAATAGGCCAACAAGTAAACGAAAAGCAACAACGGGAGGTTTAAGTTAGAAAAGAAATAATATTATTGGTCACTAAGGAGTTAAAGTTCCGCTAACACGTACCTTGATGCTCGGTACAGTTAGGAAGCGAGTTCCGACTGTACCGTTCCATACGTAACGTTCCGCTAACACGTACCTTGACGCTCGGTACAGTTGGGAGTCGAGTTCCGACTGTACCGTTCCAGGGCTGAATCTTTCCATTTGCTCGTACCGAGTTCCAAGTTACAGTTACGGAACGATACCGCAAGCCAGCTTGGGGCCGCGTTATGGCATACGTTACGTAACGTGATACACAGCGGTACGTAACGCATTTTCGTTCTGTTCCGGGTCTAGTCGTTTATTAATGTTAAGTTTTGACCAATTGAGTAGCCACAATTGAGATTTGGTAAAGATGGCGGCAAAATAAACATAACACAGAGGTGCCCTTTTCTAGTGCTACCTCTGTACAAAATTTCGTGTTTCAATTGATAGAGGGGAGCAGACATATACACACACAGACACACAATGTTTCTTGAAAAAAGTCCCTTAATACTAGCCACGTTCTTCCACTGGCAGTGATCTGTGCGAAAATCAGGAATTATTAGTCTACTTTTCACATTTTGCAAAAATGGGGAAAAAGTAGACTTTTGAGATCGATCCGGGAAAATGTGTGTGTGTCTGTGTGTCTGTCTATCTGTCTATCTGTCTGTCTGGCTGGCTGTGTGTGTCCTCCCCCCCCCCCCCCCTATCAACTCATAAACGGCTGCAGCAATCGAAAACAATTTTTAGTATGAGTAAAGATGTATACCGGAATATCTCAAGCCCATATTTGAAAATAATGTCACTGCTACCAACTGCTGAAAAAACGCACTAGAAATTTGAGCTCCATGTTGGATATCTTGCAAGGTATGCTTGGGAGCTATTCCAAAATCGGCACACATGTTGATAATGATATTTCTGTTTAATTTCCATGAGGCCATACATGACAGTGTTGCCAAAATAATTTTAAGCTTTCTGATAGGTCAAGTTTTTAAATGCATATAACTTCTGCACTATCAATTGGATTTCAACCAAATGTTGTATGTAATATGTGGACATAAACAGATATTACTGAGCGTATTCTTAAGAACCAACAGGGCTGCCAACTGTTAATAATTCTCTCTCTATTTTTTATCCAAATACCTGTATATCAGAAAGTATGCAAGCCGACAGCTTTAAACTATGAACACGTATAGTACCTTACATATTAGATTAATTTGGAGTAACATATATAGTCAGTTCTACCAATATGATTCTAAGCCTGCTGATAGCACCAATTTTTAAATACAAGTAACTCCTATACTATCAGTTGGATTTCAACCAAATTTCGTATGTGCTATGTGTACCTTAACAGATATGACTATGCTCATTCTTAAGAGCAATCATGGCTGCCAACTGTTAATAAATGCTGTCTATATTTTTTCCCCAAGATCAATATATCAGAAAATATGCAAGCCAACAGCTCCATACATTCCACACGTATATCACCTGGCATTCTAGATAAATTTGGAGTAATCAATGTAAGTAAGTGCTGCCAACATGATTCTATGCCTACAGATAGGTCCAATTTAAGAAAACATGTAACTTCTATACTAACAAATGGATCTCATTCAAAATTGGCACAACAAGATGTCATAATATTTCAGATCATTTCTGACCAGCACACGCATGACATTCTTGCCAAACATGCTTTTACGAGTGCTGATAAATCCAGAGTATAACTGCATGTAAAATTAATTGGACTTCTACCAAATTGTGTATTCTGTACCTTAAGAGATGGAACTAAGTCGTATATATTAAGTCGGCAGGGCTGCCAACTGTAGTGCTCTATTAGGCTACATTATACCAGGTATATTTCGAACTAATTAGACATTTCGATATTACCAACTTAATTTCGTCATTATTCTAGGTAGGTTCATATACTGTAGATTAATCATTGGCATGAATCTTAATTTTAGGGAAGGTAGGCTCTTTAGTTCGTCACGGAACTTCTTGTTAGTGTTTTAATATGTGTTTGAAATTTGTTGCAAATGATTATTTTATCATATTTTCATACATCATGTTGCGGTATGTTGATTTAGGCGTTCAATTTTCAATCCTTCTTTATGGTGCACCATGTAAGGTTTAATACCAAGGGACTTTTTAGTGTTACACTATACATTTATCTTGTGTCTTTGATATTTATCAATTCATTCATATCGGCTGATGTTGTTGTTTGAGTCTTCAGTCTTTTGACTGGTTTGATGCAGCTTTCCATGCCACCCTGTCCTGAGCTAAGCGTTTCATCTCAACATAGCTACCACACCCTACATTCGAGGCAAACTGTTTAACATATTCTAATCTCGGTCTATCTTTACAGTTCTTGTCCTCGACCCTTCCTTCCATAACTAAGTTTGCTATTCCTGGGTGTCTTAGTATGTGTCCTACCAACTTATCTCTTCGCTTCATTAGCAGTCGCCAGAAACATCTCTCCTATCCCACTCATCTTAATACCTCTTCGTTTGTAACCCTCTCTTCCCATCTGATCTTCATCATTCTCCTGTAACACCACATTTCTAACGCTTCAAATCTCCTCTTTTCTGCTTCACCAATAGTCCAATTTTCACTTCCATAGAGTGCCACACACGATGTCAACTGATTCCTTTTCTGTAGAAATGCTTTCCTTGCCTGAGCCAACCTACTTTTTATATCCTCTTTCCTCCGTCCATTACTGGTTATTTTGCTTCCTAAGTAACTTAACAGAAGTCTTCTGAGATTCGGAGATATAGAATGCCAGTGAAATATTTCGCACAGTTACCATGTTGGATTTTTGAAACGTAATAAAATTTGTAGGGCACGGTTGGGGTCGGCCAGAATAGTAATATGACCTTACCGAATTTAATTGAAATCTATCCAGCCACTTATATTTTATTAGTGGGGGGGGGGGGGGCACACACACGGACGTACACACACGGATGAAAGGTGATCCCATAAGCCTATTTTTTCATAAATAGAAATAGGCTAAAAGCGAGATTTTAAAATTTGACGCTGGCGCCATTTCATGGTTTAAAAAACAATTAAGTTTGATTGCTGTCACAGATTAGTTGACATTGAGAATCGTCTAAATATTTCCGATTGCCATCATATTGCATTTTTATATACTTTGTAGGCCATAGAGCTATGTACTATTAGATGATTATTGCGTAGGTTCATTGTTCAAACGTTGGTTTCGATCGCATGATTAGGACACAAGAAATTAAACCTTAATTTTAAAATTTCGCACAGCCGCCATCTTGACGTTATGTAAACAATTGAGCTGAATAGGATATCAGTGCATTACAAGGTGTATACCATTTGCTGTACCATGTGTGACGGCGCTCGTTTGGTTTAAATGCGAGAAAAGGCTATTTAAATACAACTTCGCTTGGCCGCCATTGTGGAGAAAGTGAACTAAAGCTCTTTCGAGCAATCTACTTCCTGTAGAAAATAGACAGTGTTTTGATTTACATAGTTTTGATTTTGTTATCTTTGAGTGTAGTGTCTTTGGAATGTCTTTGGATGCGATGTTGAGTTGTGTTAATAAAATATTGATTACTGTATATTAAAATGATTAGGTATGGTATATAACTGGCGACCGTGACAGGACTACTGGCAATCTCAACATCAAATAAAACAGAACAACGATGACCGAACGTCGAGTATTACGCGGCGTATTTACACGTGAGGTAAACAAGCTTGAAGAACTGTTGGCGCTTGCTGATGGTGACCACGTGGAGATTCGTAGCAGATATGCTTCACTTGTGGAACGCTACGAGAAGTTAAAACGTCTGGATGATGAAGTTTACAATGAGCTGCTGCTAAAGGAAGACCTTGAAGACATCGTGCTTGAAACAGAGATCAACAATTGCAGTCAGTACGACTTGAAATATTTTATGGTTAGGGAAAAGGTGCAGGCCTTACAAGTTGGAGATCAAGCCGTTTCTGAAGCTAAAATGAGTAACTGTTCACGTACTTCTAATCAGAGACTACTAAGACTACCAAACCTAGAACTGAAAAAAATTGACGGAAACGTGAAGTGCTGGATTGGGTTTTGGGCGCAATTTACTAAAATACATGAAGATAGCAGGCTTAAAGATGAAGATAAATTTGTTTATTTGATTCAGTGTATGGAACCTGGTTCGTGTGCTCAGTAGTTGGTAGAAAACTTTCCTCCTTCAAAGGAAAACTAAAAAGGCTATAGAATTGTTGAAGTCTAGGTATGGGAAGGATGAGTTGCTCATTGAGTACTATGTTAGGGAACTTTTATCCTTGGTGTTAAAGAAGGATAGTTTAAGATTCATAGCCCAACTGTATGACAGTCTGGAGGGACAGTTGAGAGCACTTGATTCCTTGGGCGTAACAAAGGAGAAATATGCTGCAATGTTATTTCCACTAGTAGAGAGTGCCTTGCCAGAGGTTATGTTTAGAACTTGGGACAGGTATCGTGTATCAAAAGAAACGTCTACCAAGGAACCTGACTGTTGCTTGAGTGAATTGTTAGCCTTCTTAAAGACTGAGGTAGAAGGTGAAGAACGGCTTATGCTAAGACATAGTTCTTTTGAAGTTAACGAGAGGACGGATCGAGTTAAGGAAGGAAGGAAGGAAGTAAGGAAGCTTGTAGTTTAACGTGACCGTTAATCTTGAGATCATGTGCCACGGGACCTCCTTTTTTACGTGGAATCCGAACCACAGGACATGGCATTTCACTTCGAAAATCTCACATGCATTGACCGGGAATCGAATCCGGACCGCCTTGGTGAGAGGCATACAGCTAGACCGCTGAGCCACCACGCCCCCAGGATCGAGTTAAGCAAGATGATAGGACCAAGACTAAGAATAGGGACATACCTTCAGCGGCTTCTTTAATTTCAATAGAGGATGTTTCAGTTAGTAAGGGAAACAGAAATAACAAAGATACGGCTTGTATATTCTGTGGCAGAACCTCACATCTTTCTCAAGACTGTGCTGTAGCTATTGATTATTCTCAAGAAGAACGCCAAGTAACGTTAAAGAAAAAGGGAGCTTGTTTTAGGTGTCTACGACCGGGACATGTCAGTGTTAAGTGTAAGATGTTTGTGAAGTGCCCATTTTGCAAGGGGAAACATTACGCTTTGATGTGTGCGAAAACAGACTCAGATGAACCAAAAGGTAATTCGGTTCCAAAAACAGTTAGCATGATGGCAGGTAGTAATAAAGGACATGTGACCTATCTGCAGACTTTAGTTCCTAGAGTAGTTGTTGGTGGATCCACGCACAGAGTAAGAGTTCTGTGTGACAGTGGATCGCAGAGAAGCTACATAAAGAAGTCTTGTGCTAAGAAATTAGAGTTGGAACAAACTGGAAAGGTAACACTAAGTCAAGAATTATTTGGAGGTAGGAAAACAGCACCTGTTTGTTTCGAGTCCTATCAAATAACTTTGCTGGGTATGAACGAGGAAAACAGATGTGAGGTTGCAGTGTTAGGCTCAGATAGTATCTGTGGAGGTGCTCCCCTAGTTGATGCTGACTTGTTTAATTTACTGAGGGACAAGGGAGTTGAACTTAGTGATGTTGGCCAAGATAATGGTGGCAACAGTACTGACATTCAGGTATTGTTAGGAGCTGACGTGTGGGCTCAGATAATCACGCCAGACTTTCTACATGTATACAAGAGTCTAGTAGCTGTGAGAACTTGTTTAGGGTGGACACTTAAGGCTCTTCTGAGATCACTTCAACTACTGCCTCGTCTTACACTCTACTTACTTTAACTCAATCAACAAGAGTGGCGGATTTGTGGTAAATTGAGACTTTGGGTATAAAAGATCCTGGCGAACAGATAAAAAAGGAAGAAAGGGAACAAGAAGTTCAGATGTTCTTCGATAGGACTGTGAAGAGAGAATAGGAATCTGGGCGCTACATTGTCAAACTACCCTGGATTGATGGTTGTACAAACGAATCGTGAAATTTCTCAGAAACGATTATTGAACACTTCAAGAAAGTTACGAGTAATGCAGAAATTTCAGGATTATGATGAGGTGTTACAGGAATGGGTAAACAAAGGGATTATCGAAGGTGTTGAAAACGAGGTTTTGGATGGACCTACACATTATTTGCCTCATAGAGCTGTGCTGAAAGATGGTGGCACTACAAAGATAAGGCCGGTGTTCGATGCTTCCAACAAAGACAGAAATGGTCATTCCTTGAATGATTGCCTCGAGCCCGGACCCAACCTCATCGACCTTGTTCCATCAGTGCTGACCAATTTTCGAACCTCCCCTATAGGTCTAATAGCTGATATAGAGAAGGCATTCCTGCAGATTATAATTGATCCTGAAGACAGGGATATGCTCCGTTTTCTCTGGTGGGATAATGATAAGATTACCACTTTTCGACATTGCCGGGTGGTTTTTGGTGTTTGTTCCAGTCCCTTCCTATTGGTTTCTGTACTGAACAACCTTCTGGAAGAGCCCCCAACTCATTTGAAGGAAGTAGCTACAAAAATGAAACCTGCATTTTATGTGGACAACTGTCTTACTGGAGTCGCTTCAAAGGAAGAAATTGGACCCTTTATTTTAAAGGCACAAGAATTGATGTTATCCGCAGGTTTCAATTTGAGGGGATGGGTGAATTCCTTTGATTGTGGTGTTGGTAAAACTGAGAATGTCTTAGGACTTCGTTGGTATTGCGACGTAGATGAACTTGGATGTAACTTCAGCCCGACTACCGGTTTAGTAACCCGAAGAGTGGTACTATCCAGCGTGCAAAAAATATTTGATCCGATTGGATTTTCAGCCCCAGTAACTCTGATTCCCAAGCTCATTCTGCAGAAGACATGGCAGAAAAGTATAGGATGGGATGAGGTTTCACCAGGAGACATTTGTGAGGAATTCTGTCGATGGACTCAGCAGTTGCAATACCTACATGACTGTCGGATACCTAGAAGGATTTTCCTGAATGACAACAGCACTTTGCATGTATTTGTGGACGCTAGCAAAAGAGCGTTTGGTTGTTGCGTTTGGTTGGCTTGGATTGCTAATAAAGGGCTTTGGTCGGTGTTCGTAGAGAATCGGGTAAAGGAAATTCATGACTACAGTAAGGCTAGTTCATGGAGACACATACCGGGCAGCCTCAATCCAGCAGATCTCCTGTCAAGAGGGTGTTCACCAACACAACTTTGGAGATCCAGATGGTGGGAGGGTCCGTCTTGGCTTAAATGTAAAGAAGAAGAATGCGTATTTAATCGTCCTGAACCATTGTTGGAAGAAGTCAACAGGGAAAGGAGGAAAACAGTTGTAGCTGCTAAGAACACTGTTGTGGAAACTATTTTACTGCAATTAAGTTCACGATTCTCTGGATACATCAAAATCGTTAGGACCATTGCTTGGATTTTGAGATTGAAACAAAGGAATCGTAGAGACCACGTATCAACGGAAATTGATGGCGAAGAGTTTCTCAATGCAGAGAAGAAACTGTACTTCCTCATCCAGAAGGAAACGCTTTATGAAGAAGAGAGAAAAGAACAATTGAAGAATCTGGAGGTGTTCACAGACGATGAAGGAATTCTACACATGAAGTCAAGAGTCGTTGATTCTGACGACACTCCTGAGTATACCTATCCAGTTGTACTTCCATCAAAACATGTGATGGTTGAAAGAATGATTGAACAATTTCATCGATTCCATAACCATGCTGGGACGCACACACTGCTTGTTTTGTTGCGCCAAAGGGTTTGGATAATTAGAGGAAGAAGGACGGTGGCAGCAGTTGTTCGGAAATGCGTGATCTGTCGTCGTAACTCTGCTAAGGGTTTTGAGGTACCTTTTCCTCCGTTGCCACAGGATCGAATCAAGGCATCGAGTGTTTTCCATATCACGGGCACAGACTTGGCCGGCCCTGTGTTTCTACGAGGAGGAGAAGAGGGATGGATTGTGATATTCACTTGTGCAGTTTATCGGGCTGTACATCTGGAATTGATCACTTCACTTAGTACAGTAGCGTATACCCAAGCACTACGCCGATTTGCGGCAAGAAGAGGAAGAGTGAATACCATGTATTCGGACAATGGGACGAATTTCACCGGACTTCGCAGAACCATGGAGCAATTGGATTGGACTGAAATAGAGAGGACGTGCAGCCTTCTGAAGATTAAATGGAAGCTGAACCCTCCCATTGCAGCCTGGTGGAGAGGATTCTGGGAAAGGTTGATTAAGATTCTAAAGGATTTGCTTCGCCGTAATTTGGGTAAAGCTTGCCTAAATTATGAGGAAATGTGTACTCTTCTGTGCGATTGTGAGAACCTGATGAACAATCGACCTTTGACTTATCTTTCTGAAGAAGATGAACTCAAGCCACTCAGACCCTCCATGTTCCTACAGAGCCTAGAGGGTAATGATGTAACCGACTTAGACCAAATTCAAACCAGCAGTTTAAACGACAGATGGCGTTATCTACAAGCTGTTCGGGAGAGCCTGAGAAATCGCTTCAAAAAAGAATACCTGGGATTTCTCCGAGCACGGAGCAAAAAGCAACAGGGATCCATACAAGTAGGAGACATAGTTCTGGTGGAGAGCGACAACAAGAAACGTATCAACTGGCCCTTAGGGAGAGTGGTGGAGCTGTTACCAGGAAGAGACAATGTGACTCGTCTGGTTAAAATTAAGACAGCAACTGGCATTCATCTTCGTCCAGTACAGCGACTTTATTCGTTAGAGATAAACTGTCTTAACAAATGTGATTCTATCAACACTTCACAACACCGACTAAGTGAGCCGGTCCTTGATGAAGATATTCCCTGCAGTAACTCAGGAACTGAAATGGAGAGTGAATTCAAGACTCGTTGTGGTAGAACTGTTAGGAAACTCAAGAAACTAGACTTATAGTGGTTCACATTCCTGAGCTCAATGTTCAACTATAATTTTAGAATGTTTACTTCAGTTTATGAGTGTGTGTTGAAAAACTACCTTTTGCAAGGTGGGAGAATGTGGAGAAAGTGAACTAAAGCTCTTTCGAGCAATCTATTTCCTGTAGAAAATAGACAGTGTTTTGATTTAGAAAATAGACAGTGTTTTGATTTACATAGTTTTGATTTTGCTATCTTTGAGTGTAGTGTCTTTGGAATGTCTTTGGATGCGATGTTGAGTTGTGTTAATAAAATATTGATTACTGTATATTAAAATGATTTGGTATGGTATAGCCATGTTCGTTTTGTAAAGAGGTTTTTGAGAGTCCCATCGTTACACTTCTATTAGTGTTAGTGCTTTTTTCATTCATACAAAACGTCAGGATGATATCTGTAATAGTTTCGGAGATATGGAATGCCGGTGAAATATTTCGCACAGTTGCCATGTTGGATTGGTGAGATGTAATAAAATTTGAAGAGCACAGTCGGAGTTGGACAAAATAGTACTATGACCATACCGAGTTTCGTTGAAATCGCTCCAGCAGTTTAGATTTTATTAGGGAGGGGAGCGAGGCGACGGACACATGCAAACACACACATACGTACACACACACGGACTATATGTGATGTCATAGGTCTATCTTTCATAAATGTAAATAATAAAGGAAGCTTTTCAGTCGGTCAACACGACTGAATAGCCTTCATTATTAGAATTAAGCATCACTGAAAAATGGCTTCTATCACTACTAAATGAAAATAGGCTAACAAGTAAACGAAAAGCAAGAACGGGAGGTTTAATTTAGAAAAGAAATACTATTATTGGTCACAAAGGAGCTAAAGTTTGCTGTGTAGGTTACACTCTGCCTTATATGGCAACACTGCGAGAAGGTGAGTTGGATTCCCATCTAAGACATCCTAGATTGGTTTTCCGTGGTTTCCCACTTCTACTCCAGGAAAATGCGTGGATAGTTCCTAAGTCAAGGCCACGGCCTACTCCTTCCCAAGCCATGCCATCATTACAAATACACACGTTACTACAGACATCACAATTACAAAGTTTAGACCTATCAGACAAATTCCATAAAAACCTCAACTACATGGACCGATGAACAATAACCTATGTTCCAAACCTCTATATGGAGCAACAATAAATATTTCGAATCAATGGGATCCATCGTATTGTTTTCAGGAAACATATTTCTAACGTAGGCTACAGTATGACCGCGATCGAAACGAGCGGCACGCACTCAGACTGAAATCAGTATTTTTAGCCTACTTTTCACATTTTGCAAAAATGAGGAAAAAGTAGACTTATGAGATCGGGCAAATGTCTGTCTGTCTGTCTGTCTGACTGTCCTTCGGCCTGTCTGTCTGGCTGTGTGTGTGTGTCCCCCTATCAACTCCTAAACCGCTGGAGCAATCGAAACAAAATTTGGTAGGAGTAAATGTCTACACCCGAATATCTCACGGCCATATTTGAAAATGATGTTAGTGCTACCAACTGCTAAAAAATCGCAATTGAAATTTGAGCTCCATGTTGGATATCTTGGAAGGTATGAATGGGAGCTATTTCAAAATTGGCACACGTATAGATAATAATATTGCAGTTTAATATCCAGGAGGCCATACATGGCAGTGTTGCCAAAATGATTATAAGCCTGCTGATTGGTCCAATTTTAAAATGCATGTAACTTCTATACTATCTAATGGATTTCATTCAAAATTGGCACAACAATAGATCATATTATTTCAGATTATTTCTGACCAATACATGCATGACAATGTTGCCAACATGATTTTATGTGCGCTGTTTGATCCAATGTTTAACTGCATGTAACGTCCATGCAATTCATTGGACTTCAACCAAATTTTGTATTCTGTACCTTAAGAGATGGAACTAAGAATATATTCAGTCATCAGGTCTGCCAACTGTAGTGCTGTATTAGGCAACATTATACAAGGTATACAGTATTTCGAACTAATTAGAAATGTTGATATTAGCAACTTAATTTCGTCATTATTCTAGATAGGTTCATATACTGTAGAATAATCATTGGCATGAAAAGTAGGCTCTTTAGTTCGTCACGGAACTTCTTGTTATTTTTATTTTTATTGATATTTCAAGAAGTAATTATCCTATGATTGAATAAATAATTTGCCTGGAATTGCATATGGCATCGTTCAAACTGGGATAGTTGTTGACGCAGAAAAAAGGATCTTTTCATCAGGGTTCTAGGTAGGACAGTAGATACTGAAAAATTTCCTCAGGCTAGATAGAGTATTTCGATATCATGAAAGAAATGCCCCTAGATTAGATAACAGGTATGTAATTGATATAGTTGTTGTGTAATTAGGCTATTATGTGACAGTTGGTAACAACCAGCGTAACAGTGTAATAAACGCAGTGTTACAATTGCCGTGGTAACTAAATAGACTGTGTAATAGCCGTAATAGTCTACGTAAAAATTCGGTGTAATAGCCATAATGGTTTTAATAGCTAATGGACAGTAGTTCCGGTAACAGTCCTGTAATAGTCTGTAGGCCTACATACATTTTGGGAAATGCTGCTGTACTGTTACAGGCTCTGTACCGTTCCACTTTCCGTTGGAACATGAGAACCTGGAACGTTACGCATAGATACCGGGTGGCTGGTTGGTATAACCTGGAACGGTACACAGTGTAACCGGGTACTGGTGGAAACGTTACTCTATTTCGATAACCAAGAACGGTACGCAGAGTAACTTTCCAACTGGTAACGCTGAGGAATCGTTCCAGTCATGTACCGTTCCATACGTAACGTTCCGCTAACACGTACCTTGATGCTCGGTACAGTTGGGAGTCGAGTTCCGACTGTACCGTTCCAGCTCTGTAACGTTCCACATGCTCGTACTGAGTTCCAAGTTACAGTTCCGGAACGATACCGCAAGCCAGCTCGGGGCCGCGGTATGGCATACGTAACGTAACGTGGAACACAGCGTTACGTAACGCATTTCAGTTCTGTTCCGGGTCCCTGGCTCGAGAGTACAGTATATGCCAGGTGCACGGAATTGCGTAAGTCGTAATGTTCCATGCTATTGTATAAGTGTAGGATCGTGTTTAACTGGACTAGTAATAAGACATAAATTACTCAGATTAAGGGGATGGCATTATTCCTTACTCTCTAACCTTCAGGAATGAGAAAGTACAGCATCTCATGAAGGAACGGTTAAACGTATAAATTGAGGGCGTGAACGAAAGTTCCTTGACCACCAATTGGAAGAAAGTGAAAAAATATAGTGATATGTTATAACATAACAGAGCGTGACTTGCACCTCCTTCAAACTACTGATTGAATCACTGAATACGATCTGCCCCATCCTCAAGCGATAGGTAAATACAATTCAGGAATAAAGTTTGTCGACCCCAAGGATCCAAAATAGATACACCTAACAAAAGCAATCTGGCTGTTTACCATCTCTTGATGAATGCAGTACATTTGCATTTATCTGTTGGCACAGGCTAGAGTAAAATGTGGCTTTGCACCAGAGATGGGCACAATTCGGCTCATTGAGCAGCGCTCCCGCTCTGGCAGGAGAAAGAGTCGAGTATGCGCTCTCACCGAAGTTAACCTTGTAGCTGCTTGCACAGCTTCCCGTTACAAGCGGCGTATTGCAACAGCTTTATACTTGTGCACTGTTTGTTGTGCATTAGATGATTAGATTATGGTGCTACGTACATAGGCTTAATTATATTCATTTTATTAGGTTCTGTGTAGGAAACATAAATAAATACTTTGACAGCTGATAAGTACACACTCCTTTGCCCACTACCGATAGTCCTGAAATTACAATAAGCCAACCTAACAACTTGTTTAGAACACAAGGAATAAAAAACTTACTCTAGGAGTACAGAAATAAATACATGAATAAATATCATTCACCATAAACAAAATATAGGCCTATGTGTTCTTATATATCTGAACTGTCATTCTGCAGATGATGAGGAGGTGTGCGTATCCTTTCGCTGAAGCAGACTGGTTACATTTGGAGCGATCGATCTTGCACTTGCAATTCGAAGAACGGCAGTGCGTCAGTTAGAGTGGCTCTTCGTGGAGATTTATGTATCTTCATTGCAGAGAACAGTTTCTCACACAGATATGTTGAACCAAAGCAGTTTGGCAGTCATTTTTTTGTATGTTTGTAAAATCTGTTTGCGAAAACTGTTCATAAAAATGTGCTAAGCTTGTTCGTGCTTCATATTTAGCGTACAGCCGTGCACATAATATAGGCCTACTCAGCACGGTACAATGCTGTACCTATGCTTGCGCCTTGACTGCGCATAATGCCATCTAGTCGTTCCAGCACAAACTACTAGCGAGCAGTCAGCTGGTCCCGGCTCCTTGGCTCCAGGAGCTGCGGTCTCTCATTGCCCACCTATGCTTTTCACCGATGTCTCAGTCTCACTCATGGCTGTGATTATATGGAAGCTACTGAGGTATGAGTGAGTGGTGCTGAGTAATGGCCTCACAGGGGACAATCCGTGCCTGTGGATGCCGTGAAAGGTTCTACTCCTAGGGTTAGTGCAGCTGTACTGACTCAGTGAGGAAAGCAATGGCAAACTACCTCACTCCTCACCTTGCCTAGTACGCCTCATTATAGTGCTGCCTCGGTTTTGTAGGTTTCTACCACATAACCTATGGTGGTGCTTTTTGAGGATCCAACCAGCCTCCGGGCTGACTACCTAACAGACAGACAACAAAAGCAACAGTTTGACCTACGGCCGACTGAGATGGATTCATTAGGGTTCCTCTCCTACAAGGCTTCGGAATGTACACCCATGTGAGCACTTTCGAAATGACCTGCTGACAGCCAAGAATGCTAGTCACTACGCTACGAGATGGACCCAACTTGCACTCGAAATGGAGGATTGATCATTTATCTAAAGAAAATAACAATGGCTACTTCTATCACCATTGTATATTTTCTGACAAGTACCTGTATTGAAATGCAGGTTAGTCTGAAATTGGGCTACTATTGTGCTATTGTTGTATAACCCCCTATGACGCAATTAACCTGATGTAATGTTACATCGTAAGTTGCAGATAACCGGAAGTAAGAGGTTTTCGACCGTGGACAATGCTATCCGATTTGACCATCAAACAGAATATTACATAATATTTACCAAGAAGGAGAAAGGGTACCATTGTTAAATATAGGTCATATAGCAGGTTAATTCTCTCAGTGCCATCTTCCTTCCCTTTCTCCAGCTTGGATCTTCCTCACTTCACTTTCTCGAATCCGTTTAGCTCCCGGGCGCTCTCTCTCTCCACGCCGAGGGGTGTACAGACCAGTGCCCAGACATGTGGCCTCGACCTGGGGTGACTGGTATAGAGCATCCAGCGTTGAGAAAAGACTATGGGTCTTACGGGCTTTTACTTTTAACGGACCCCCCCCCCTCCCCCCTCCCCCCCCCCCCCCCCCCCCCCCCACACCTTCTACTGGTTTTGTTACCTCACCGTTTGCCATGAAGGAACCCTGAACATACTGTATATTTTTCGTCATAATAGCTTCCTACATTTATCTGCCAATTGATTACCTTTGTTATTGCATACAAGTATCGTTTATATTATGTCTTAGTAATTTAAACATTTTCGAGCTTAGCACGCTGGAAAGAAAAGTCTCGTCCAGTGCTGCATGCTCGCCCGGAATGAAGCACGTGCTGAGTTCCATCGGCAACATAAGTTCTGAAACGCTATCCGTCATTGGTGAAATTAATGTTGTTTGTCTGTTTTATTTTCTGTTCGATCTAATCATGGCTGCCGACAGTGGGGTTAGAACCCACTATCTACTGAATGCAAGCTCACAGCTGCGCGCCCCTAACCGCACGGCTAACTCGCTACAATATTACAACAAAATATTAATCTAAACAAAACAACGAGAATAAAATTGAAAGAAACTAAATTATACCCTAACTAATAACAACAAAAAATGTGATGATCAACAGTATTGCTGACGTAAAAATTGTTAGCATTGTCAGCATACATTCGAGAAGGAAAGAAAGGATGTGCTCTTGACATCTGTCAATCAGTAATGCGTCATATCACAACGAAATGAATGTTGTTATTGGTTCTCTTCGCGTATCCTTAATACTGGTCCAATCCGTTAACACCTGCAAAACTGCTCCTTCTTGGGCGTATTCTGTTTCAGGTAGCTGTTGGGGTTGTTTTGTGTCGCTAACTTATGAAATGACAGAACTCGAAGCGGGTAAGATAACGTATGACGTCAGCACTACCTCTGCCTAGAGTGAACAACTCTGTCGCCATAAGGCTCTATAGTCTATAGACATTGACATATACGACCTCGTTCGGGGGTGACAAGACATGTGATACATGTGGCCTCAATCAGGGCCGACCAGACATGTGACACTTGTGACCTCTTTCTTTGAATGCTTCTACTGGACAGATTTTTACTACCGGTAAGCAATTTGTCAGCTCAAGAATTGATTCGACCAATTTCTTCAGCCTGAAGATACCAACTTCAAACAGCTATTAAACTGACGATCTAGAACAGGGCTTCTCAAACTTTTTTCTTTCTTAGCACTTCTCATAGGCTACTTCGCACAAAAAATACAACCTATCACAAGATCTACATTATTTGCTTCTGTTTAAGTACTGCAACTACCAGTTACAATAATAATAATAATTAATAACACACAATTTACTATTCTTAGAGCACATCAAAGTTCAGTAACACTGCTTATTTATTTAGCGTATGGCATTACACATGAAACACAATAATAGACTAATAACAATAATAATTATTATTATTTATTTATTTATCGTATGGCTTTTGGTGCCGGGAGTGTCCGAGGACATGTTCGGATCGCCTGAGTATGTAGCTGCTTCCAGCGGACACCCTTAGGGTGAGCTACAAGTTCCGTTCAATGTCAAGTAGTTCCAACTTTCGCTACCAGATATCAATGATACCTAGTGATGAACGTTGGAACTTTGATAGAGCGTTCCGACGAAACTTAACCTAACAATTTAGCTTCACACAAGTTTAGTCTGTAGAAGGATCTTTTACATGCCATAAATCTATGACATGGGACCGGCGGCCTTACTTCCCCTCCGAAGGAAGGTATACTGAAGGATTTTTAACGCTCTCAAAAAGTCCGACAACTTCGGCCGGGTTTGAATCCGCTATCTTGGGAACAGCAGTTCAGCATGCTACCAACTACGCCACTGAAACCGCTAATAATAATAATAATAATAAGTACATACAACCTTATGTCCAGTCTATTTATCCAGTCCAGTAGCACTGAAAAAGTCGTTAGGGTCACCTACTGTAGGTACGCTCTTATTTTGCAATCTCTATATGTGCCTGATGGTTTGGTTCGATGTACCACAATCACAGCAGGGCTCTGACCACTCCTCCCATTTGTGCAGGTTGTATGCACAAACTCCATGTCCTGAACGGATGCGGTTAATGGTCTTCCATATGTGTCGCGGTTGTTCAAAGTCCTTAGTTTTCTTTACGGGATCAGTGAGGTGACGTACTTCGGGTGGGGCATTTCTAGTCCATGTTTCACGCCATTTAGCTGCAATGTTGAAATTACTATCAGCAAGCTGTTGAGCCAGCCGCAGAGGTGGATTCCTGGACCAGAGCCGGTTTATTGCCAGAGTGGGAATGTCGTCATGGATTGGAAGTGCAGGGTTGTTCATTATTTTAGAATATTCCTTCCTCAGTGCATCTTGTCTTCTTCATCACTGCTAATAAGCCACTTATCCATGGCTAATGGCGTCACTTGTATCAGTTTATTGTACATCGGGCTTACCACGTCTACTGAACACGCACTAGAAATCACCTGTTCACTCACTGTCTTTGTACTGACTGCAAAGGCCTGGCTGATTTGAGTCGACAGTGGCAGAAATAGAAGAATCTATTCTTGTAAGGAAGTGGCGGTCACATTGTCAAGCGGCTTATTGTCACTAGTGGTTGTTAAGTGTTTGATAAGGAGATATTGCTGTGTGTGGGAAATGTTACTCTACACCTTTTCTCATAATCCCTAATGACAGGATCTACAGGTCAGTTCTTGTGAAATAAGACAGCAAAAGTACGAGTTTATTATTCTTGAATGGTTGTGGGATCTTCCTGCCTATGATTGTTTCATGGATATGGGGATAGCAATATTTGTTACGCAATATGAAATATAAAAGCCGCGTTTACACCAAATGTTGCCAACTTTCATTGACAACAAGTTGACAACAAAAGTTGGCAACAATGTTGGCGAATATCGAGAATGTTAAGATTTGTTGACAATTTAGCTCATTTTTGGCGCGTTTCGCCAATTGCATTCTGCATTCCGAGATGTCAACACTAGAGGAACTTGCGGCGATAGTAGCAGCGTGCGTCATCGTAGGTAAAAAGAGAAGGCCGAAGAGAATCTGGGTAAGGCCTTCCCTTAGGGCCAGATCTGTGTATAGTGGAAGTGACCTACTTTCCGATTTAAATGAAGACGATGTCGATCCATTGTCATGAGATTTGAGGTGTGACGGCAGTGTTAAAAACTTCTTGGGGATGACAAGGTTGTCCATATTGACTTGCACTTCGACAGTTCGTCACCACAAACAGAAGTCCAGTACTACCAGCAACAGCCGTGACTAGAGTGAAGCCGCGTCGGCCAACCACGTGCGCTGGACAGTTGAAGGGGAATTGTTGCCAACATTGTTGCGGGTCACTTTAGGTCCCGTCAACATTGCTGCCAACAAATGTTAACAATACTCTTTGATCTTTACCGACTGCTGGTGGGTAATGTTGCCAACACTTTTTCGGTGTTGACAGCATTGTTGGCAGCAATGTTGACAAAAAAAAATAGTACGATTTTTGTAAATGTTGTCAACATTTGTTGGCAACACTGTTGTCAACTCCGGTGTAAACGCGGCTTAAATATTGCAATCAGAGCCGGCGCCCTTCCTCCCACTTTGAGGACCTCTGATCGAGAAGCGGACTCATTATCATAATGTGCTATAAAATATGTGGTGCAAAAGTTCCAACGCGCTGTTATAATAATGTTATTGGTTTTACATCCCTTTAAACTGCTGCGGCTTTTAGAGACGCCGGGGTGCCGGAATTTACCCCCGAAGGGGATCTTAAGCGTCCAACGCGCTGTCACCAGAAGTGAAAACTTCTCTTATACGTAGATAAAGGTTTTCGCGGCCCCGATGACTATCTCTACTTAGTATAAACCAAAGTCCCCGATTCTTGGATGTCACGGGTAATCTCGAGAACCACTGGATGGATTTTGATGCGGTTATCACCTTTCTGCAAAGGATATTTCGAGGAATGTTTTTGTAGAAAATTATTTATTTAAGATTAAAGGAAGCCAAGCAGTAACTATTTCAGTGGGAAAAAAGTCGAAAAAAGAACCTGGCGTCCATGCGCTTTTTAAGCTTACGCTGGGCAAACCATTAAAAATATCAATATAATATGAATGTAAGAATTGTTCAGCATGAAAAGTTCTACAAAAAAATCTGCGAGAGAATATCTCTATCTTCAATACATCGCCCACTATAAGTGTTTTAGATTGGACGGAAGGGGGAATTGTGTTTCACGAACCTCGCCATTCTTATTAAATTAAGTACCGGTATGACAAGAATTCGTTCCACATTCATAACTGTTTCCGGGCGAAGCCGGGACAGGTTGCTAGTTTATAATATACCTTTGGTTTTTTGCCGTGTTAAAACTATAATATTGAACTAGTCTACAAACCGTGCCTGAGTTGTCAATAGAATAATGTGATCTAATCATGTGTAGCAATGAGGTTCTAATGAATTATTATTGTGACCGGATTCGAAAATAATGTATGCATTTTTAGCCTACTTTCGATTTTTGCAAAAAATGAAAGTAGACTTATGAGATCAACACAGGGCGAAAAAAGTGTGTCTGTCTGTGTGTGTGTATGTGTGTGTGTGAGTCTGTGTGTGTGTGTGTGTATGTGTGTGTGTGAGTCTGTGTGTGTGTGTGTGTGTCTGTGTGTGTGTGAGTGTGTGTACTCTGAATGTCTGTCCCCCCTATCAATTCGAACACGGTGAAACCGAATTGAACGAAATTTGGTACAGAGGTAGCACTAGTAAAGGACACCTCAGTGTCATACTTTATATCGCCGCCATCTTTACCAAAACAGAATGGCGGCCACTCAAATGTTCAAAACGTAAAATCAAATTACGGCTAAACTAATCATCCGATCTCTACCAAATTTGGTGACAACATACCTTTATATAGGACGCGTCTTTCACCCAAAATTCAAGGTCATCGGCCATGCCATTTCAGGATGGCGGCCGTGTGAATTATGCAACCATTTTAATAAATAGCTTAAGACCCACCAATTCCGATTATCGAGCCTAGGGGGGTTTAAGCTATCCTGAAGGTCGTGATCCGTTATTTATTATAATTTAATATTATAATATTATACAGTATGAGTGGATTAAAAGAGCTGAGCCGTTTGTGTCACACGACAAGATGGCAGCTGTCCTCATGTGCCTGTCTTATATTTCAGTAGTTTTAGTATGTTGTATGTGATATACCGTACTGATACAATATTATAAACTTTGTATGAAATGATCTTTAATGAAGATGTACTGCAGTGAAGAAATCGTTTATTTAAAGTCATTATTTGCCAACAGTTTGTATCTAATATGTCAGTTAAGAACACATGACGTCATGGATACGGTTAGCTCTGGGCTAGCATGTTAGTCTGACACGCAGTTGACTGGGGATCGAATACTGCTACAGTTAGGTTTTTTTTTCTTGAATTCTTTTACAAATGATGTGCACGAGCTTTTCCCACAGATACTGAATAAAATGTCATTTAGCTCAAAGGAGAGGATAAAGTATACACTCGTATATTAATAAAATCACAGTCCCAGCATCGCACATAAACAGAAGACATTAGAAAAAGGAGAATAGAAGAACTAGATACACGTTGTCATTAACCACAGCCTTCTTAATGCCTCTGTACGGTGCTGTCCTCTTGTGGGTTATGTGGGTAATATTGTTCCAAACATAACGCTGTGTAAATGCCTGAGCTGGCCTCCTGAAGTATGGCAATTTTGTAATACTGGTAGTTCAACTATTAGCCACGATCGCGCTCCGAATACCTTTAAACACTGCCAGCTTGTAACGTGTTTTTCGTGGGGTTTTATGCAACTGGCATAAGTCAGTAGGAAGCCATTCTATATTTATTTACGCGGCAAATTGTTCAGCCAAGAGAATTTTTCATGGTAATTTATTATTATTATTAATTTATTATAATTATTATTAAGGTATTTTTGGAGCATTTTATAAAAATTATTAGCATTCAGATAGGTTTTCTATGTCTTAGAAAACGCTATCAAGCAAATTATTACGAACGACAATATTATAGAAAATTATGTGATTACGGAATTTTACGGAGTTTTGTCAGTTAGGGTATTTGAGAGACATGACTCACTGGGAATTCGAATACAAGCTGATTCCTGTCGAGAAGTATTACGCAAGGCTGGGTCGCAAGGTCTAGAAAAGGCGAATTGTTGGAACGGAAAACGACTTCTCCCTCTCGCGCGCCGAGTGTAATGAGGCAGAGGAGGGGAACTGGCGGCGTGCTCAGCCAATCAGGGGAGACAACGTAAGCTGGAAGACGGTACCGTGGTGGGGGAGCCAACAGGTGCATATATCGTTCGACGCGCCGTGAAACGAGGACAATCTGTGAAATACTAGACGAGTATGGGGGCGCGTGCGTGTGGCTCCGATGTTCGGTGGAGTTAGCGACTATCTGTGTAGAACTTGCGGAGTACGGTTGCAAGTGCGTGTCGCTCCGATGTTCAGTGGAGTTGAAGACTAACTTTTGCAAAACTTAACCAGTGCGGTTGGACGAGCGATTGGGTCCGATGTACGGACCATAGAATTATCTAATCTACCAGAATATCATCAAATTTCGACGGAGATGACGACGTCCAGGAGACTGTGGGAAGCACACAGCATCAGCAAGTACGAGGGAAATGCCTTGGCAATTTCCAATGGTAAGCGCAAATGACGCAGAAATACGCAATCTCTCATTTTTCTTTGTTTTACATTTCATATTTCAGTAACTTCATAGCTTGGAAATAAGAGTAAAATCAATTTATCAGACTCCGTTTTCACGTAATTTTCTATCGGTAATATTCAAATCACAACGCTCCAATTTAAATTTTGTACTTATTATTATTATTAATTCTGCTATACTTGTTTTATATAATAAATTCTTTTCTTTTACAATGCAATCTTTGCTTTCAGTAGGTAGCATTAGATATAGACCAATTCCTTCTCCTGATACAATTGTTTGTTGGGTTAATGATCAAATCATACCACGATCTGAGTGAATAGTGTCTTGAAGGTGTTCTGCCAGAGCTAGACGTTGTTAAATACAAATTTAGATTTCAACATTGCATTGAGGTCTTGGCGCCCATTAAAACAACATAGCTTAGGCAAAGGTAAACAGTTACATTTGTCACCCAACAGTAGGGGCAGCCAAAACGTTTCATTTGTCGCCGACAACTTGGGGCTGAAAACCTAATAACATTTGTGGAAGGAGAAGGGTATATATTTCTGTGCCTGTATTTTGGGGGTTATTTGTCTGTATCAGTGTATATCATTATGGGGGATGAGAAAGAAAGACAGATGAGGTTACGTAGTGGTCATCAACTGGAGAGTGATGATACGAGCAGTATGTCGAGTGATGGTAGTACCGGGGTAGCGGAGGTAAATCCCGATACTGAAACAGGGAGTGTAGGCGGCAAACCAGAATTAAAAACTTTACTTCTCGAGTTCATGTATCAGAACAAAGTTAGTAGTGATGCCTTAAATGCAAAATTAGAACAGAATAATGCAAAATTAGAACAAAACAGTAGGGAAAATAAAGAAAGTACAGACGCTTTAAATGCTAAACTGGAACAAAACAACGCTAAATTAGAACAAAACAGTAGGGAAAATAGAGAGAGTAATGAAACTTTAAACGCCAGATTAGAACAAAACAGTAAGGAAAATAGAGAGAGTACTGAAACTTTAAATGCTAAATTAGAACAAAACAGTAGGGAAATGAGTGACAAATTCGAACTGATTAGAGGTGAGATCAGGGGGGTGATGGAAGAAAAGGCTAAAGAGATTATTGCAGATGTAGACAGAAAATTAGGAAAAGTACAGGAGGAGTTGGAAATTAGAATCAGTACACAGGCTGAAAATTTAAAAGAACTAGTGCAACTGGAAACACAGCAGGTCAAAAAGCAATTGGGGGGAGAAATTGACAAAATTCAGGTGGCTACTAAAGAGGTTAAGGAACAGCTGGGGGGTAGAATTGAGAAAGTCCACTCGCAAATAGTTGCAGAAGTAAATGATTTAAGAGAGAGTAATAGAGAGAGCATTAGCCAGATTGAGAAGTAACAAGCAAAGCTATATGATAAAGTAGAAGAATCAGAAGGAAACATTAAATTAACAGTAAACAGTATTGAGAGGAAGGCTGAGGAGAAAATCGCAGAATTAGAATTAAAATTAAAAGCTAGGATCAGGCAAGAAAATAGTCAGAATAGGCCAGTTTTTGTGAATAGCACACACAGGGAGGTAGAACTGGGTAAGTTCAGCAATCGACAGGGGTGCCCAATGGAGTTCATGAACACTATAGAAAATAAATTCGGGGAGAGGTTGGAAAATGGTAGTATTGAGTGGTGCCAGGTAGTTGAAATTTTAGAACAAGTGTTTGTGGGGGAAACGAGGAATTGGTTTGCTGTCTACAGAGACAAGTGTACTGATATTAATGATTTTAAAATGAAACTAGATGAAACCCGTCAAAACATGACGGACAATGGAAAACAAATTTACTGACGAAGCTTCTTATATAAGTTACATTCTTTGTACGATTACTTTTTAGCCCTATTGCAACTTTAAGGGCGTCAAAAGATAGCACTCTCAGCATTGCAACATTGCTGGTCATGACTGAAAACGTGATGAGGTCATCATCATCTTGCACAGTTTCCAGCCACTGGCCGGGTCTGTTTGGAACACAAGCCTCTCCAACGTCTTCTGTCTTCCCACCATCTCTCAGCCTCCACCCTTGTCCAGTCTTCTCCTCTCTTCTTCACGCTTTCTTCCACCCCCTTCAGCCACCTGTCTCTCGGTCTCCCTCTTGGTCTCTTTCCTTCCCACTTCGTCTCGTGTATCCTCCTGGGTATCCTCTTCTCCTCCATTCGTTTTACATGTCCATACCATCTAAGTCTAGATTTCTCTATGCCATCCTGTAATGGTTCCTCCTTCATTAATTCTCTGGTCCTCTCATTTCTTATTCTGTCCATCTTTGTAGCTCCAATACTGCTTCTCAAGAACCTCATCTCACTGGCCTGTATTTTGCTCTTCTCCCTTCCTTTCATAACCCAGGTCTCCGAGGCGTACGTCAGGATAGGGACATAGTACGTCCGATATACGATCTTTTTGCTGTTCTGAGGGACATCCTTGCTCCATAACATGCTTCTCACACTCCTCCGGAATGCTTCTGCCTGTCTCCCCCGCTCATTTATTTCTCTACCGTTTCTTCCATTCTCTTGTATCAGGCTTCCCAGATACTTGAAACTCTCCACTTTCTTCAGCTGTTCCCCACCAATTGTTATTCCCGTTGTGGTCCTTTCCTTCTTCCTTGTTGTGATCACCATCTCACTCTTATTTATGCTAAATTTCATCCCATATCCTTGTATTATTCCTTCCCACACGTCCAACTGTTCCTGTACCTCCTCCTCCTTGTTTCCACAATCATCAAATCATCCGCAAACACCATTGCTTTCGTCTTTCCTTCCCCAATTACTTGTGCCGCTCGGGTCATTATGTCATCCATCACCACAATGAAAAGTAACGGTGACAGTGCACTTCTTTGTTTCAGGCCGTTTCTCTGTTCCACCCAGTCCGATCTCTCTCCTCCCACTTTCACACAGCTCACGCTTCCCTTGTACATCTCTTTTATCCTCCTTATAGTCCATTTTTCTACTCCTCTATCCTCCTGGGACTTCCATACTTTGTTTCTGCATACACTGTCATATACTTTCTCAATGTCCAGGAAGGCCATCAGTAGATCTGTTCCATACTCATAGTGCTGTTCTTGTAACTGACTTACAGCAAAAACCAAATCCACTGTGGACCTTCCTGCTCTGAAGCCATGTTGTTCTTCCCTCATCCCTCCTTCTATCCTTGTCGTAATTCTCCTTTCTAAAACTTTCTCAAACATCTTTGCACAATGACTCATCAGTGTTATTCCCCGACAGTTTCTGCATTCTGTTCTACTACCTTTCTTGAAGATCGGGACAATTATTCCCTTTTCCCAGTCCTCTGGGGTCTTCCGTTCCTTCCATGCTGCCTTCATCACTCGATACAACCATTGTATCCCCACCTCTCCTGCCGCTCTCACCATCTCCACACTCAACTCATCCAAACCCGGTGCCTTCCCTCCTTACATCTTCCTCACTGCATCTTCCACTTCTTTCCATGTTAAGTCTTTTCGGTTTGCAGTTCATCTACTGTACCTCTTCCCCGATTTCTTCTTCCTCGCCGTGGTTTCCGTTTGGGTTCAGGAGTTCTTCAAAATATTCTTTCCACATTTTCTTCAGTTCTTCCCTATTTTCTATCCCTTGTCCCCTTTTGTTCACCATTCTGACATAATCCGTAGGATCCTTCCGCCTCTTATTCTTTACCATCCCATACAGGACCTTTTTTGTACCTTCACTATCCTGCTGGTCATGACTTAAAACGTGATGAGGTAAATAGCCCAATACGTTCAAGAGTTTCTCCTTGAGCTTGATTGATTGTGATAAAGTAGGCCGAGCGAATCGGACATTGTTGCCTATTAAAAGAAAATGTACTGTACCTGCAAGTGTTTTATCGGAAGGTGTTAAATCAAGTCGTAGGATTTGAGCTCTCTGCCTAATATTACTGCACCTATTATATCCGAATCCAAGCAATTTCTTACATATTTCTTACAATTAATATATTACCATATATGAGTCCTTGGGAAACGTTCAGATTTCTAAGGAGCATAACTATGGCTCAAACGTTCGGAGTATGTGGAGGCGAATCACTTAATTCCAAGGAATTGAAAAATTCAATAATAGGGAAATGAAGTAGCTGGCTTTCATCTTCAGTATCCAATCTGTTAACGCTGATGTATGTGTTTGAACTACTGGATATAAGTTCAATGACTTTTAAATTAATATCATTACATTGTTGCAGGTTGGCAAATATTTTATATTCCAGCAGATCAATTTTACCCTCACAACAGTAAAGACCAAAGTAACCACGCATAGATTTTACGCAAGAGAAGTACAATGTAGAACAATGTTTAAATTTGATCGTCAAAGACCTTACAGTACACTGTACTGCATAATATCTGGAATTGTTTCTGAAATGGCCTATTTATATTGGATTTTAAATGTGGCTTCGTATTATTCGATAACACTATAGTGTCCGGCAATAACGGAGCCGCTAAATATTACATGGCAAATAATACTTCCATTGCCGAAATCAACTGCGTAGTTAGACTCAGTACTCTAAACAAATAATCATTAAACAATTGTCTTATACAATGAAGTTCAACATGACCGCCCAGAGACTTTCATACTCAAGTTGGTTGGTGAGGAGAATGCGATGAGACTGATCGCTTAAAATAAATTCCTTATAATTGTTTTTACTGCCAGCGAAATTTTTTGCGATAGCTTGAAAACGCAGCTCAGAATGACGTTCTTCATTTTGTTATAAACAGTACGAAACTGCTCTAAATAAGCAATTTCCATCACCTGTTATAGGTTATGACAGTACATTTTGCAGGGGAACATAGAATCACTTCGCCAACTACTGGAACGACCATAGGCCTATACTCAATACTCACTTCGGCAGTCACCCTAATGGAGGCAGTTTTTTAATTATATGTCCCGTGCATGTCAAAAATCGTATTAACACATGAAGGCCCACCTATTCTTGTCTACCGCCCCGGAGACCCGGGTTACATTTCCTGCTCTGCCAAGAAATTGAATTCTGGTCTGAGGGCAAAAACGGGGCACATTCAGTCTCTTGAGGTATAACTAAGAAGAGGAAGGTTTAATTCCCACCTCGACAATCTTGGATGTGGTTTTCCGTGGTTTCCCACTTCCACTTAAGGCAAATACCGGGATGGTTCCTAACTTAAGGCCTTCGCCGTCTCCTTGCCATTTACCACCTTAATTACAAATACACACAGTAATGCAGCCGTCACAATAACACAGGTCATGAGAGAAAATTTCACACATACACACCCAAGTACACGGGGCTGAGTGACCACAATGTCGGAGCCCTTCAAACGAATTATGTTTGCCAAGTGTCTCTTATGGCGAAAGCAATTGTGGACACGCGCGAGTGCCTGGAAAACTACTTTTTTTTTAATAATTTAAGAGTATATCGACGATGCATAATTATAACTTTTAATCTAGGACGCTAATAACTTGACCACCGAAGCATTGGGAAGAAATTGCAATATTAAGGTACATAAACAACATAGCCTACACATTCAACTGTCGGTTAATGTTCCTCAAAATTTCCCTTCTTAAATATTCCCCTCATTTATAATTCTCCAGCACGTGAAAACGTGCCATGTCTTGGGTTTTAAATATATCGATGCAATGGTGCTGCCATCTGCTGTCAGTTACAGGAACTATATGGGCGATGTACTGCCATCTGTTGTCAGTTATAGGAACTGATTGCAGATATTTAAACGGCGTACTGAGGACAACAGTTTGCTCTTTTGATCACATGCTGTAATGCAATGGTAAAACGGAAATAAAACGTATTGAGAGGGAATGTAGAAATATGTATCTTTTACAGACATAAAACCTTACTAATACTCCTTGATTAAACAATATTTCAATGGTAAAAAAAAAACTTATATCGGCGAGGGCTGGGATCGAACCGGCGAACCTAGGAACTACAGTGTGTCGCCTTAACCACATACCTACTCGAGCAATCTTGTCCAGCAGCAGACGCAGCCATTCATTATCTTCAAAAGCTGCTGTCTGAAGGAAATAATCCATTTCATTATCCAAATAAATCAATGTTGCACATTCGTATACGTTCATACTGTTATTATATTTTATTGCCAGAACTTGGTTAATGTATGTTTTCAATTACATGGAAGCTTATTAAATAACTTACATTTTAATGGAATTCTCACCGCCATTTTGTCATGACCTCAGGCGGATTGTGCGCATGCGTGAGGGGCAAGAATTCTGCTATTTTCTATATTAATTCAAAAATATACCGAGAGGGAATGTAGACATATGTATCTTTAACAGACATAAAACCTTACTAATACTCCTTGATTCAACAATATTTCAGTGGTAAAAAAAAAAAAAAAAAAATATCGGCGAGGGCTGGGATCGAACCGGCGAACCTTGGAACCACAGTCTGTCGCCTTAATCACACAGCTACTCGCGCACTCTTGGTCAGCAGCAGACGCAGCCGTTCTTTATCATTAAAAGCCGCTGTTTGAAGGAAATAATCCATTTCATTATCCAAATAATTCAATGTTGCACATTCGTATACGTTCATACTGTTATTATATTTTATTGTCAGAACTTGGTTAATGTATGTTTTCAATTACATGCAAGCTTATTAAATAACTTACATTTTAATGGAATTTTCACCGCCATTTTGTCATGACCCCAGGCGGATTGTGCGCATGCGTGAGGGGAAAGAATTCTGCTATTTTCTATATTAATTCAAAAATATACCGTAATATATTTGTTTATTTTATAGACACTCTGCAAATCTAGAGGCCAAGAGCTTTCGTTAGAGTGCTCTACGAAGTAAATCGGTTCTGTCGTTCTCTCAATCTCGTGGTAACAAAAATCACCTTACTGTTTTAAATATATAGATTCTGTGAAAAGTTCTGGAATGAGGTTATTCAGTCGCAGCATCGTGAGGGAGTAGTGTGTGGTAAATATAACCCTAAAGGAAGCTCCACCATGACCGAATACTTTTTAGGGCAGGTATTAGTGTGTAAATATCTGGATGGCTTGAAGGAGGAAAGTGATGTGGTAAGGTTGCTACTTAGGCACTTTCCCTATAGGATCAAGGAGGCTGCTTGTATCCAGAATGTAAAGACTATATCACAAGTAGAAAATTTGTTAAGCACATTTGATGCACTAGGGAGAGGGGGTTATGAGGACAATTTCAATCGGAACCAGGGTAATAATAATAATAGACCTAATGAAGCCAGGCATCAAGAAGTTCAAGGGAACGGTGGCGAAGGGGCCAACGCTCAAAATAGAAATAATAATAATCAGCTATATCAGAACAGAGGAAATGGCTATGGTAATCAGTATCAAGGGAGGAACAATGATTTCAGGGGAAATCAAGGGAGGAACAATGATTACAGGGGAAATCAAGGGAGAAACAATGATTTCAGGGGAAATCAAGGGAGAAATTATAATGACAATAATTACAACCAGAATAGGGGTCAAGGAAGAGGACAGCCTAGTGGTAGTAATATACAGCCAAACAATGACAACACAGCCCAGAACAACCAGACCAGTTTAGTAGTTAATAGTACTACGGCCAGCTGTAGCGGTTCTTTAAACGCGAACCAGGCTGCGAAGTAAGGTCAGAATCTCAGTCTGTAGTATGCCCTGTCCATACAATTATACAGGAACCCTATGACCTAAATGTGAGAAATGAATTATTACATGAACTAAATGATGAAGGTATTATTCAGGAAGTGGTTAGTAAGAGCCCCATAGTTAAATTTAACGTGTCCGAGGCGTACACAGATGTTTTAATTGATAGTGGTTGTATGAAGAGTTGCATAAGTAGTGCATTTTATGATAAAATGAAAGGAACTGGAGCAAATTTTGAGGAGATGCCAATTAAAAGCACTTTTGTTATCACAGCTGTTGGGAAGAGGTCTAAAGTAATTTCTAAGCAAGTTTTAGTAGACATTAAAATTAATAATCATGTAGAGAAGCAGATTTGCCTTGTAATTCCAAATTTAGTATTCAGTGTTATCTTGGGTTCAGAGTGGCTAAGTAGAGTGTCTGGTAACTTATGTTATGATGTAGGGAGTTTGAAATTTAAATGGGGAGATTCTGAAGTAGAAGTAGCGTTCAATGACCATATTCAGAGGAGTAGTATTGTAGGTGTGATTTGTACTTTAAATGAGATATCGCCAGCCGTAGAGCGGGGTTCTCCATGTTTTGTGGGCAGTGTGATTACGAACGGAAGTCTAGAGGACTCGTTACGTGATGCTGCATTTCAGGGTAATATAGAGGTGGAACAATGTGTTCGGCTCTATGATGTGTTATTCTGTAATAGGAGAGTTTTTGAGGATCGCATTGGTATGGCCAATTGCTATACACATTCATTGAACGTTATTGATAGGTCAGTATTCACAGGACATAGATATCCTGTACCTTTCGCTTATCAGAGTGCAGTTGAGGCACAAATTAACCAGATGCTTGAAGATGGGATTATTGAGCACTCGAACAGTCCATATGTTAATTCTTTGATAACGGTACCCAAGACCGACGGCACTGTTCGTATTTGTTTAGACGCTCGTTTGGTTAACAGTAGAATTAGTTCAGATCAGCTGAAATCTATGTCAATAGAAGAATTAATGCAAACATTTGAGGGGAAGAAGTATTTCACTTGTGTAGATTTGAGTTCCAGTTTTTGGCAAGTGCCACTTATGTACGAAGATAGACCATTTACAGCTTTTAGTCATAAATAAAACCTTTATCAATTTTGTAGAACACCTTATGGGTTAAAGAGTAGTTCAGCAGCTTTAATTAGGGCTTTAAACATCGCATTAGGGGATGACACAGGAGAGTTTGTAACCATTTACATAGATGATATGGTAATTAGTTCACGCAGTTTTGAGGAGCATCTACGTCATTTAGATATAGTTTTTCAGAAGTTAGATCAGGCAGGGTTCACTTTGAAGCTGTCTAAGTCGTCATTCTGTCAGTCAGAAGTGACATTTTTAGGTCATAGAGTGTCGAGTAGAGGTGTAACACCAGAAGAAAGTAGGGTTAATAAGATACTTAACGCAGAGGTGCCACAGAATGTTAAACAGTTAAAAACTTACCTGGGAATTTGCAACTTTTTCAGGAGGTTCGTTCTTAAATACTCAGGGTTGGTAGAACCATTCAGGGAATTGCTTAAAAGTGGGACTCGGTGGAGATGGGAGTCCAAGCATGAACAGGCTTTTAGAGCGCTGAAGGAAGGTTTTGAGAAAGCTGTAGTGCTGAAATATCCGTTAAAAGATAAGGAATATGTGGTTATGACAGATGCTTCACATATAGGCATTGCTGGAGTATTATGTCAGAAAGACGATGAGGGTAATCTGTGCATTGTATCTTTAGCCTCGCGAGGACTGACTGCAGCAGAGAAAAGATACACGATTACTGAGTTAGAGCTATTAGGTATTGTTTTCAGTTTAGGGAAATTTAGAATGTATTTAGTAGGGGGGAAATTTGAGATCCACACAGATCACCATGCATTACTGTATATGAGGACTTGTAAACTCAGTTCTAACAGAGTTAGTAGGTGGATTCTTGCTCTGCAGGAATACGAATTCACAGTAAAATATATTAAAGGTAAAGATAACATTCTTGCAGACATGCTATCGAGGGACACTAATTTATGTAGGGATTATCCTGTGGTTAAAGCAGAGGACGGTATTTTAATATGTGCATGTGTGGACAGTAGCAACAGGGCATCGTTACAGACACTGAGAAATACGCTAGGTAGAGCAACGTGATGACGTTCATTTAAGGGAGCCATTTGCAAGGTTGGAAGCAGGTGACGCAGAAACATTTATAGTTTCCAAACGTATTGGAAAAACCGCATATGTGCTGGAGAATAGTGAGGGAAACAGATTATACGGGACGTATAATATACATAGTCTCCGAAAGTATGTGTCATAAAGTAAGGATGTTTAGCTGGCGAGCCAGCCTATCAAATGAGTAAGTGTGGTATTTGGTGCGTTGGAGGAGTTGGTCTTCCAGGCAGGCGTATCAGAAGTCACACAGGGGGGTAGTATGTAAGTAAATGAGAGTTTTTAAGGTACAGGGAAATATGACGGGATTGTCGGATGCTCTTGAGCACTAAAATGTCTCGATACACCAAGGCCAGAATTTGGTAGCGCTGGTGAATTCCCATTTGCCTCCAAGAGATGGGTGAGCGCTTGTACATGGTATTTTTGCTTAAGGCGTCCACGAGGCAAAAGATGGGCCATCAGAATGCGAGACAGTCCTTCATGAAACTCATACATATCAGCACACGTGATTTCTGTTTACGGCCTCGCCATGTAAGATTTGTAAGTGTGTAATTTAAGATAATATGTACAATGGTATTATTTGTGTGAGGAGAAATGGTCTGTGTTGAGAACTAGTATTAAGTAGAATATGGTTAACGGGAACTTAACAAGACAGGGCGATTACGGCACAGAAATATTTGGTGTTATATGTAATGCACATTTACTGTTTTTTTTTTTCAGAAGTCAATATTAATTTAATCTACTTCAAAGAGAGATTAAGTATTATGGTCTCGAGGCGCTGCCACAATAGTGTGATCGTGTGCTCAGTGATAAGTGGAATTAAATGTCACCATAAGGAGGGGACCTCCAGTGAAATTAGGAAGTTCTAGGGTGATATAAATATATCAGAACACCTTCAATGCGTGTGATATGACATCATAAATACATAGTGCTCACACATTAATTATGTCTATTTCTCCAACATAGAGAAATTTGAGAGGCGGAAATATCCGTGGAACACTATTCCATATGTAAAACATTGGACTGGTTGCAAAGTGCAATCCATAGTGACAACAAACTTTGACGCAAAGTGCGTGAAGAAAAAATATGAGTGTATATATCTGTAATTTAGGGTTATTTCATTTATGTAATATGTATTTTGGATGGGGTTTATTAACGTGTCTGGGATAATCGGATAATGGACCGTCGTCACGGTAAATCATCCGATGATCCGAGGCGAATATGTAACGTGTTTTTCGTGGGGTTTTATGCAACTGGCATAAGTCAGTAGGAAGCCATTCTATATTTATTTACGCGGCAAATTGTTCAGCCAAGAGAATTTTTCATGGTAATTTATTATTATTATTAATTTATTATAATTATTATTAAGGTATTTTCGGAGCATTTTATAAAAATTATTAGCATTCAGATAGGTTTTCTATGTCTTAGAAAACGCTATCAAGCAAATTATTACGAACGACAATATTATAGAAAATTATGTGATTACGGAATTTTACGGAGTTTTGTCAGTTAGGGTATTTGAGAGACATGACTCACTGGGAATTCGAATACAAGCTGATTCCTGTCGAGAAGTATTACGCAAGGCTGGGTCGCAAGGTCTAGAAAAGGCGAATTGTTGGAACGGAAAACGACTTCTCCCTCTCGCGCGCCGAGTGTAATGAGGCAGAGGAGGGGAACTGGCGGCGTGCTCAGCCAATCAGGGGAGACAACGTAAGCTGGAAGACGGTACCGTGGTGGGGGAGCCAACAGGTGCATATATCGTTCGACGCGCCGTGAAACGAGGACAATCTGTGAAATACTAGACGAGTATGGGGGCGCGTGCGTGTGGCTCCGATGTTCGGTGGAGTTAGCGACTATCTGTGTAGAACTTGCGGAGTACGGTTGCAAGTGCGTGTCGCTCCGATGTTCAGTGGAGTTGAAGACTAACTTTTGCAAAACTTAACCAGTGCGGTTGGACGAGCGATTGGGTCCGATGTACGGACCATAGAATTATCTAATCTACCAGAATATCATCAAATTTCGACGGAGATGACGACGTCCAGGAGACTGTGGGAAGCACACAGCATCAGCAAGTACGAGGGAAATGCCTTGGCAATTTCCAATGGTAAGCGCAAATGACGCAGAAATACGCAATCTCTCATTTTTCTTTGTTTTACATTTCATATTTCAGTAACTTCATAGCTTGGAAATAAGAGTAAAATCAATTTATCAGACTCCGTTTTCACGTAATTTTCTATCGGTAATATTCAAATCACAACGCTCCAATTTAAATTTTGTACTTATTATTATTATTAATTCTGCTATACTTGTTTTATATAATAAATTCTTTTCTTTTACAATGCAATCTTTGCTTTCAGTAGGTAGCATTAGATATAGACCAATTCCTTCTCCTGATACAATTGTTTGTTGGGTTAATGATCAAATCATACCACGATCTGAGTGAATAGTGTCTTGAAGGTGTTCTGCCAGAGCTAGACGTTGTTAAATACAAATTTAGATTTCAACATTGCATTGAGGTCTTGGCGCCCATTAAAACAACATAGCTTAGGCAAAGGTAAACAGTTACATTTGTCACCCAACAGTAGGGGCAGCCAAAACGTTTCAAGCTGGATCGCCTCCCTCTTGGCTACTTTAAACTGCCTATTCATTCAACACCCATAGAACACTGCCATCGTAGTACATTACGATGGCAGTGCATAGGCGTACAAGATAAAGATTAATTCACTGATAGGTCGCAGCACCACCTACTGTGATTGGGGCGGAAGATGATTGGGGCGGAAGATTCTTAATTTTGCAGGCTGGCTTAATATAGAGATTAACGGACGTGAATGCATTACAATACGTTAGTAGTTTTGTTATTCAATCATCATAAAGTATATAATATTGATCTTGACACTTACTGGCTTATTATCAATATAAAAGAAAACAAACAATACATTGTGGTTGGGGTGATTGTTTTAGGGATGAGGACAAAGAGTCATAAAGATACCCATACATTTAGGAGAAAGTAGGCTATATGTTCTTTGCTGAACATCTTGTTTTTTTTTGTTAATTCTGTTCTATATCAACCGCTGTCAGGCCCGAGTGAGTAGTGAACTGGAGCGACGCATAGGACGTAAGTCTCGTACAACAGATAAGTTTAAATAAAATTGTTCCATTTTAGTGCTGTGTATAATTTGTGCATTATATCCATACATAAATGTAGTTTTAACTTTCTCTATTTGTTCCAAAATTTTCTGTACAGTATTCCCATATCAGTGTTATTCCAATTCTTGACAAGATGTGAAACAATTTACTCCAATGAACGTTATCAACAGACTTTTTGAAGTCTACAAATGCCACGAAGGATCCCTTATCTTTCCTTATTCTACTGTACGGTACCTTTCAAGATCAGCCTAAGACAGTTGTTGTTGTAGTTGTTAATTCATTTGAAGGGCTTGGGACATCATGGTAATCAACTCCATGTAGTTGGGTGTACTGCTGTGATGACTGTATTCGTGTGTATAAATGTTACAGGGACAGGGATGGTATAGGTGCCCTGGGACTTGAAGTAAGGTACTATCCCAGCATTTGCCTTGAGAGAAACCCCCAGGGCAAAATCATTCTCAGGATAGCTGCGGTGTACGGTACGATTTAACGAGCACGGCTAGTACAGCATCCCTTTTTCCTACGTCTTTTCTGAATCCAAACTCTTCTTCACCCAACTCAGTTTCAATAGGATATGCTTAAACTATTGACATTGTGTATCTCAGTCTTATTGGCTTCTGTCGAATGAATTAGGATAGACTGAAGTTTAATCGACCGCGTTGTCGCAGCCCCTAAACTTAGGAACTTTAAATCGACCCACGTGGAACATTTACCAGTGCACGTATCTCAATGGAATTGATGAAGATGGACAGAGTTGATGACGATGATGATGAACATCTTATCAGTCATAGCTAGGGGGCGGATTTCTAAGAGAAGTCATATTTTTCCCCTAACATTATATCTTATAGTCTTGTATTTTCAACACGTTTCCAAGCATGATAACCAATATTAAACAGGTTTTATTGGGCATATAAATGCATATTTAGGCTTTGTTAAGTTTTATGGCATACTTTGAACAAAATATCATTATAAACGGCATATTTTGGTAATTTTCATTTGAATTTCGTTTTATAAAAATCAGAATAAGCTCTAGAAATTATTGTTCAGGATAGACTGGAATATACTACTGAAGAATTATTCTAAAGTAGTGTATGGAATGTTTCTAACATGTAGGAGCTATTGTTTACTAGCTGGGTCAATTCCTGAAAACCGGGCTATTGTTTACACGGAAGCAGAGGTAATTCCGCAGTTATTTGTCATCGTTCTTATCTCTCTCGTTCCCCCTTCCCTCGTCCACCTTCAACACACTGAATGACCTTGGTCACTCATTAGGGAGCTTCAGTCATTCAGTTCCTTTCAATATGCCTAAAACGAAAGTCTCAATTTGTGGGAAGTTGCGGAGTTTTGTTCACGAGTTAGGTGAAAACATATTCAGTACGGATGGAGAAATAAAAGTGTTTCTATGTAACGTAGATGCTATTCATTAAGTCATATTTTGAATTTTATAGGTCATATTTTTTTGTTTGTTAGATCATAAATGCATACATATTTCATACATTTTAGGTCATAGAAATCCGCCCCCTAGTCATAGCAAACTTTGTAAAACTGGTTTTAGGCTCTTTTAATGACTGAGTCGCTTGTGTCTCGTAACCATTAGAACAGACATCATTAGGACTCGGATGTTTAGGAAAAATCATATTTTTTTCTTTGCCTCTATTTTCATGCACGATTGGTTTCTGATGCAAATCAAGCGATGATCGTCACAATACAGTGGTTTTTATTTGTCATATAAATGCATATTTCGAACATTTTTTTAACATTAGGTCATATTTAGAGCATTTTTTGGTAAAACATCATATTTCGGTAGTTTGATGGCACCTGTTGGTGTGCAATCATCCTCAACTTACCGAACGGGAACTAGTGTTTACAGAAACAGACTGTAAATAACCACTTAAACATGTATATTCAGAAAATAGGAATAAACAATTTAGTTAACAATTTAATATCGAAGGAATTGTCGCTTGGTTTTATCATTTAAAAACGGCCTTATTTAAATCAGTCATTTTCAGGTCATATTTTGACTTTTTTTTAGTCATATTTCGTATTTTTTAAGGTCATATTTGCTTGCATATTCGGGCTATTGTTAGGTCTTAAACATCCAAACCCTAGTTATTACTGATTCATACTGGTTGCAGTGATGAAGCACTTCTACCTCAGACGTTCCTGTTCTTTACTTGAACCGGATATTATAGAAAACGTGTTCTGCAGCCTTTTTTCTTCTCTCTCTCTCTTAATGTCATTTTTAAGTCAACATTCCGGAAATCAAAGTTAATTTCCCACACTCCTTGTTCCTGATTTGATTTCACCAGGTGCAGAACCACTTTGTTGCAGGAAGCAATTCCATCCGTCTTGTGTATCGACTAGTGGTAGGTTTCCGCTGTAGCAATCACTAGTGTGACTATGCCATTTCACTTTGGGCCTTAATATCCCATAGGCTACCCTTTATCCTGATTATCCACGATATGACCATCTACTAGTTTACGAACCAGACACATTCTAAACATCTATTTGAGCCCTATTTCCCGCACGTCTCGTCTCCTACATTCTATTTATCTACGACAATATTGATTAAAATGCTTATCCCACCTGGAATTACTCTTGTATAATATGTAAGAGACTCTTATTCAGAGACTGTGCCAATAATAAATGAGAAATTCATTGAATATAAAAGTAAAATTTGTATTTTAAGTACTAAGCACTTAGTAAGAATAGTACATTATGCAACGAGCATATAATGGCAATAATAGTGCCAAGCCTTTTCCTGAAATACTTGCCAAGAATGCAAAGCCATTTTCAATGGTCATGCAGACTATTCGAAAAAAATAATCATAAATACCGTACCACATTTCCAATGATAGAATCATTATTTTTGCTTTGCATTTTAACCAATACTTCATTCTTTCATACATTATGTTCATAAAAGTACATACGGTATCTAAACCTATTTAATTGAGGTTATTCTGATAATTGTTCAATTTTTCAAGTTCCTTTATGTAAAAATTAGTTTTGAGCCTAAATTAAGGACACCTAAAAGTCATATTTGAAGAAACACTATGTTTGCAGCTGTAGAAAGTTATTAGATACATATGTAGGCAGAAAACTTCAACAAGAAGAGAACAACTGCACCGCAATTTTGGCGGGAACGCGCGTGATTGGAGGAGCGCAAAGGGAGGGCGTGAATACAAACTCAAACCTATCGCGTAACGGACTTCGAAGGAAAAAAGTAAACACCGCACAGGCAAGCCTGGAACCTCACCTTTCCAACCGTATGAAATAATCACGGACATATGGCTACAGAAATCTACTAATATAAGATAAACAGCGCGCCGATTGAATCGGCTTTGGCACTTTTGGCGCGAGTAGCGAGAGCCGATCTGATCGGTGCGTGGCACTGAGAGGGTTAGGACACGAGTATAATTTCCATATGAATGTCTTAATTACCATTATAGGCGAGTTGCATACCACTGTTTATGTTCAAAAATAATTCTAACTTTATTATATGTTCTAACATAAATATTCATAAATATCTGTCGAGATCCTGTCGGTTGACTACTTCTTCTTGGGAATTGTGTGGGCACAGCATTTGATCTCTACCCAATAACGAATTCCAAAGCTTTGAAACATTGTATATCCTGAAGTAGCACCAACAGATAGCGCACAGGTACTATGTTGGATCATTTTGTTATTTTGGTCAAATAACACAAAATAGGCTGTTACAAACGCTATAAAATTAAAATGTATCATGTTATCAACTAGTTATTCTTCAAATTCGATGCGTATAGAATGTCAACGGAAGGCAAATCAATTGAGTCCCAAATAGAACAGTTATAACATCTGGCGAAATAAGTTTCGCATAAGAAATCCATTTGCTGAACAGAGAGCTGGATTATAATTTCCATGGAACTAATGTCATACGCCTGCTTCCTTCATGACGTTCTGGTGTGTTTATGTCAGCAACAGCATTCACTAAAATTGTCGGCGAAATCTTACGAATGCGTAATGCCCTGTATAGAAATTGGAGTTGCGGATATTAAAGTAGGCCTACAGTGCTAATTCTTTTGCAATATTGCCCAGTTTGTTTATGAAAAACCATTAGGGACTGTGCACAATGGTAATGGCTAGAAGGATGGTGTTGCAAACTTCTGGACGTAGATTCCTACATTTCTTGCATATTTCATAGTATTTTCCTGTTACAGTAAAGGTTCGTGCTGATTTTGTCTTTGTGTTCGGCATTGAAACTACAATGGTTGATCCAATATAGGCTACATTGTCAACTTTCAAATCATGTGATTCATGTCCGACATGTTGGATTTTGAGTGAATGTGTGAAGCTATCCTTAACTAATTGGTCAATGAATGAAAATATTGAGCTCTGATTGGTTGGAGAAACTGTATAATAATGAAAAGTAGTACTTTAATGGCCCCTATTATGATACAGTTTTCTGGCATATAATATTTACATTTCGACGTCGTCGAACATAAATACTATTATAATGGACTATTGCAGGAAAATTTTAAGGTACACTCATAATTATTGATTTTATTATTATTATTATTCTTTAATCGGATCGGCATAGGAAAGCACTGGGGGACTCAGCTGAGGTTCCGAGGTTAAACTAGTTGTAAGCCCGGGAACGGGGGAAACATGTAGAGGTAATAGATCAGTATGCTCAAATAGTCCGTTCAAAACGTTAATGAATAACCATTAATTTGACAGAAATGGCCTCTAGCAAAGTCTGGAAGAAGCTGCCTCCTGCCGACAGTCGGTATTAATGCAGTATATTTGTCTTGATATTTTTGTGCGCTTGTTATGTAAGTACAGTACTTTCTTCTGCAGCAGACGAAGACCTTTCCCCAGTAAGAATCATACATAACAACCAGTCGCTCCTGCTTGTAAAATATAAATAGCAGATTGGCAAAAACACTTGGTTGTGTAACATCAATTATTGTAAATACATCTTTCCAACCTATCACTGGCAAGAAAAGCGATCATCTGCAGCACTAAGTATAAAGCACGCACAACAACTTAATCCATTTCACCATCCAGTTCGAATAGTAACTTACTGTACCTTGTCTAATGCGAAGGCACGGATCTGTTGTAAATCCACGCGTATAGCCGTAAGCAAATTCGGAAATAATGCGAAACACGCCTGCAGAACGTCTTGCAGTGCTGTGAAGAGTCACGTGTCGGGAAAGCGCACTGGTGGTAAACAATGATGCCGGGAAGTTGAGGAGAATGAGGAAGGATGAGAGAAGCATTTTGACAGCTTTGGCCATATACTACTTCTTTTTACATCAGAAGCTTCGCGTAGCCCTGAAGTACGAGTCAACCAGCCACAACAGCCGTACGCGAACGAACTTCCGAATTAGCTGGCGAAGCAGCGTTGTAGTTCACACGCCAGATAATTAAATATTTTATCGAAAACGGTGGATACTACAAATATCCCCCCCCCCCTCGCAAAATAAAAAGAAAGAGTCCAGTTGCAAAGATGCGTTCAGGTGCCTCTTTATGTACAGAAGTATGTACCATCCTGTACTGTATATTACAAGAGGTGTATTGTGAGTTGAATCCTGTTTCTGTGTTAATGGCCTGAGAGACAGACCGGTTGTGGCTGTGATCGGTCCTCGTGCAAGCTGCCTTGCCCGTATCATGTTAGCAGTCGCTGGAGGGGGTAGTAGGATATAAAGGGCGGTTCTGGCACAGGGGCTAATGGGCAAGATGGCCGCCAGTGCAACCAGCCCTATGTTATTCTTATGGAGGGGACAGTCAGAGCTGGCACAGGGGCTATTGGGCAAAATGGCCGCCACGCTCTGAGACCGTCAATGACGTCACAGAGAGAGGTCGGCCATGTAGTTGCTAAATGGAATATTTATTATTATTATTATTATTAGGTAATTATTAATTGATCATGTATAATCAAGACCAGCCTTATATTGTCCACCTCTTGGTGTAGTGGCTAGAATTCTTGGAGGTCATTCCTGAGGTTCGAATCCCGGCTCTGCCAAGAAATTTAATTTCTGGTCTCATGAGTGGAACGGGGTACACTCAGCCTTGTGAGGCAAAACTGACAGGATCTGGCTTTTGATTCATACCTCAACCATTCTGCCTAACCCAACTTCACCTAACCTAACCTAACCTAACCTAACCTAACTTCAAAGTCAGAGCAAATATGAGAGCAAATGTGAGAGCACACATAATAACCTAAGTTATAACCTAACCTAACTTCACCTAACCTAACCTCACCTAACCTATCCTAACCTAACCTAACGTAACCTACCTAATTTAAAATTGCAAGCGAAAAAAAAATAGCTAAAAGTGAGAGCAAATGTGAGAGCACAAATAATAAACTTAGTTATAACCTTACCACACCTAACCTAACCTAACCTAACCTAACCTAACCTAAACTAACTTAACCTAACCTAACCTAACCCAACTTAACCTAACCTAACCTAACCTAACTTCAAAGTGCAAGCAAAAAAAGTGAGAGCAAAAATTGTAATGAAAAAATTAAGAGCAAATGTAAGAACACAAATAATAAACTTAGTTATAACCTACCCTAACCTAACCTAACCTAACCTAACCAAGCATTTCCTCACCTAATTTCACCTAACCTAACTTCAAAGTAAGTGCAAATATAAGAGCAAAAAGTGACAGCAAAAAGTGAGATCAAATAGTGTGTGCAAGAAAGTAAGAGCAAATGAGAGAGCACAAATAATAAACTTAGTTATAACCTAACCTAACCTAACCTAACCCCAGAAACCTCATTTTAAGATTTTAGATTTTACATTTTAACATTTTACATTTTAACATTATAGATTTTTAATTTTTTCATTTTACTTTTTTAGATTTTACATTTTTGATTTTTTGTATTTCAGTTTTAGTTTTTTTAGATTTTACATTTTAAATTTAATATTTTTTGATTTTAGATTTTACAATTTTCATTTTCCGAAAAGAGTCACTTACCTAACCTCACTAAACCTAACTTTACCAAACCTAACTTAAGCTAATCCAAAGGGCTAATGCACATACACAAAGTATATAAGGACACATGCAACTCTCCTTATGCTAGTCTTATTGGCTACTGTACAACATGATCACTACCCAACCGTTTTTTTTTTATTTTGTTGTTTACTCATTTGTCAATTTTCCAATTTCCCATTTTCAGTTTTTTTAAATGTCAGTTTTAAGTTTTTTTAATTTCATAATATGGAAACATGGATTTTGCATTTTGTTGTTTACACATTTGTCAATTTTCCAATTTCCCATTTTCATTTTTTTTTAATGTCAATTTTAAGTTTTTAAATTTCATGATATGGAAACATGGATTTTGCATTTTGTTGTTTACTCATTTGTCAATTTACCAAATTCCCATTTACAGTTTTTAAAATTTTAGTTCAATGTTTTTTTCTATTTTGTCAATATGGAAACATAGATTTTCCAATTTGTGTGTTTTACATGTTCATTTTGCATTAGGAGTGGAGAGAGGTGGGTAGTAATTAAAAATGTACAAGCAGTGTCCATACAATATTTTTTATTTTAAATACATGTACACTATTTACACTTAAATACATTTTTATATATAGTCTATTTTTTGTTATAAATTGTACAGTTGTTTTTATTTTGTTTTCTATTTTATTTATTTTTGATTATGAATACTATTTTTTTATTTTTATAGTGCCATGGTTTTATTTACTAAATAGTTTTGTTTTATGTATTTGCTAGTTGCAGGCAGAAGATTTTGATATTCATAACTTAACTCTTTAAGCATGGTCAATGATTGAGTAATGACCATAGGCATGTGTACCTATACCATTAGCATCAATCACTCTTTTATCATCACCAGGACACAAAGCAATTTTGTTTAGCCCTATAGATGATATGTCATGTTGTTTAGAAGCGATAATGTTCATGGGTATTCTTTTTACATTGTTTTTCATGACACAATCCTTATAATCTTGAAAGCTTATACAATTTTTGACAACACCTCTGCTAATACCTTTAATCTTTTTGATTTCTTTACCATTTATGTCTAAAGCATACATTTTAGCTCTAAGTCCAACAAATGCTTTTATAATTTGTCCACAAGCCTCGTCTTTAAATTTCCCCAACGTTTTCTTGTTTGATGTAGAGTAACATATGTGATTAGTAGGATAATCTGATGTGTCCAGTTGTTGTAGGAAATCCAACTTGTCTTGATACACATCTGGGGTGTTAACCAAATATATGAACGAGTCAGTATCCATATACATGAGTTTAAGATTGTCCATGCCATAATAAGGTAGCAGGACATCATAGTGGTGGGAATACATGAGAGTTTTTGAAATATCCAGTATACACATTCCAATATATATAGGCTTATTGAATACAATGTTACGTTTAGCCATGTGGAAAGCAGCTAGGTTAGGGCCATAAATTGTTCTGTCGATAAATGTCGGCTTTGCTATTAGCTTTTCTGCCTTTTTGCTGTCAGTCACAAGACGTATGTCTATTCTTTTACGGATATTTTCCATTGTTTTCCCAAAAATGGCATTGTTGAATAATTTGTACAGATTTTTCTCAAAATCATTTTTGGCTTGTTTTCGAAGGTTGTTATTAAAATCAACGTATGCCTTTAACCAAGGTCTTTGTTTAAACTTTAACACACGATGAATTTTTATCAATTTTATTCCATGATCTAAAGCCTGTTTTAATGCCATGTAGTGAACAACATATCGCCTTCGATTTCCAAGATGAGGAATTAGTTTTTTCAGAGACGAATCCTTAGGTTGTGTACACTCTGGTAGGAAAGGTAAATCGTTGTGTAGATCATGAAGGTCAGATGGGTAATCAACATCAACGTCTAGAATGTATCCCACAGGATCGTCTTTCTTTAGTTTTTCTAGATCAACAGTATCTGGAGAAACCCACTGAAATCCACCATAAGGAAGGGAGTGGCACATAGCCCACCCGTATTGGTTGTTGGCATCATCATAGGTAATAAACTGCGATGGTTTCTCAGAATCATAGGTTTCCATGTATTTATTGTTAGCTTCAGCATACCGATGAGACACCTGGCATATGCCTCCACGTATTCCAGACTCGATTAAAAGAATCTGATCGTAATCCTGTAGCAATTCCAGTTCAATGCCTGTGTAAAGGAGCATTGCCTCGAAACTTAAACCAGGCGAAGTAAAGAAGTGTGCAGCATCCACTCGGTGTGTTTCTAGTGTTTTGTTTCTAAACGTTTCAAAGCTGTCTGCAAGAAGGAGTACATCTGATGTTAGGTAGAGGTCACTATATTCCCCTAGAGTTTTAATGTTGAACTGATTCCAGACATTTTTGGCATGTTCATAGTCTTCTTGACTAACATCTTCTTGACTTAATTTGTTAAAGAATGCCTCTTTTGGAGGTAAACACGTTTCACTTAACTTTTCCCATGAGTCAATGTAGTCATAACAAAATACCCCTTTACGAGTCATGAGCATTGCATTTTCTTTTCCAAAGTACTTGTCTGTTTCAGGGTATAATGTTAAGTTGGAAACTAAGTTTTCCAAACTACTCGGCATTAACCGAAACGTATCCACAAATCTAAGCTTAACATTTCCTACATATTTGGTAAAGGAAATGTACTTTTCTTTGGAGTTAGCGATAACATCCACTCTCTCAGTAGTACACCCCAATTGCTTTACAATGAAATTTGCGTCGTAGCCACTCATATTATGTAGAAACACAGGAACGGGGTTTCGTGTTTTACACCTCAAATTACAGTTATTGTGAGCACTTCCACGGTATTCCCCTGTAATATGGCAGTGGTCTCGAACTTTCCAGTCCTGTTGGGTAGATGGTTTTTGACACAAATAACAGGTTTCAGAACATTGGAACTCTGCTTCTTGAGCCTGAGTTAAGGCCTTTGGAACATTTAAGCTGTAAAGGCGATCAATTTCATTAGCTATTGAGATCAAACAGTCCATAAACTTTTCTGCAGCGTCAGGCCCACGATAAATAACAGGTTGGCTTGAAAGATTTGTCTTTATGTGTTCCACAGCAGGTGAGGGTTTAACGTATATACCAAAGCTCATAGGAACATGACTCTGGTATGGCACTGTATAACTTGCCTCAGGATTAGGTAGACATGTTTGATAGGGTAAGAGTATACTTTCAAAATCTGCATAGATAACGTAAGGTATTCTCAGCATTTTTTCAACATTTAAGAATTTGACAATGGGGTTTTTAATAGGCATTTCAACCCTAGCAATGTCATGCTGGACACACAAAGCTCTATGTTCTTTCATTTTTTCCATTCCTTGTTGTCCATATCGATTATCAAAGTGTGTAAAACACCGTTTACACGTATATATTTTATGTTCATGGCGGGTAATCTGATGTCTTACTAGTTTATCAAAATCTTTGATAAAGACGTAGTGGTTCTGGCCGGATGATAAACTTAGCAAAAGGAGGTCGCGATGGTCTTGCAGCTCTTGATCCACAACCTTCAGAGGGAACAATTTCTTGTCTTGTTCCAATCCAAATACATTAATGGATATATCGTTGGCTTTTTCAAATTTGGGAATGTCAGCTAGCGATGTAGGAAACGATATTACAGAAAAATCATACTTGTTTTCCAGGTCCTTGTGTTTACTAATGCGATGAGCATTCTTTTTAACCAGTTTTGCTAAAATGGCATACATAAAACACTTTTCATTTTTCAAGTTTTCAGGATTAATGCAGGCTTTTCTTGCTTTTATAGCTACTGGTAATGGAATATATGTGCTACCACGCAAAGGATTGTACTTATTTATTTTCAATCGTACTCCTTCCACTGCTAACAAAGCCCAATTACTGCCTTTTAGCTCAGATTCCTCCATTTCCGTTGTTAACTTTGTAAATTGTGTTTCCAAGAAACTACTTAAGTCCGTTTCCAAAAATAGGGGCTGATTTCGTGTTTTAAAAGCACGATCTGTAATTTCATTGGTAGATGTATGAATGAATCTACATTCAGCCACAAGATTAACTTTTATCGACTTGTGCATTGCTAGTTCTTTCTGCATAGCTTGTATTATTTGCTGTTTGGACTCTTTAAGGTATGAATTTAAATCCTTGCACGTATCGCAACGAATGAAATAGGATTTAAGTCGACCTTCAAAAGATGTCTCATATTCAATAAGTCCATTTTTGTCAGGGACCAATGACAGTAGGTAATGTTTTGTAGGCTCTGCCTTTTGTCTTTTAGCTGCCGACACAACATTACAACATTCTTCATGACGACGTCCATTGTAGGCATTGTTGAATGTACTACCACAGGTCTTGCACTCATGAAATTCACCACACGATACTTCATGTCGCTTCCTATGATAGTCTCGAAGAAAAGTCTTTCCACACTCTTTACACATATAGCTAGGAATGGCTTCTTCCATTATGAATGTTGATTTCTGCAAACAGCTGCTTACTGCGTATCACAGGGCTAGAGGTTGGTCAGTGAGACGGTCTTTCACGATGTGAACACCGTGAGAGGTAGTAGTCAACTGGTGATATTCTTGTGAAGGGTCCACTAATATACCCCTAGTCTAGACCAACAGCTCTTTACAGCGTATGACAAGGCTGTATACTGGACAGTGAGACGGTCTTTCACGATGTGAACACTGTAACAAGTAGTAGTCAACTGATTATATACTTGCTAAGGGTTCTCTAATATACAATAGTCAAGACCAACAGCTACTTACTGAGTAGTACAAGGCTGTACAATAGTTGTTTTGACAGTCTTTCACGATGTGGTCACTGTGAATGGTGGTAGTCAACTGATGATATTCTTGATAAGGGTCCTCTAATGTACCCCTGGTTAAGGGTAACAGCTGTTCACTGCTTATGACAAGGCTAAAGACTGGTTGCTTCAACGGTCTTTCACAATGTAAACACTGTGACAGGTAGTAGTCAACTGAAAATATTCTTATGGCCTACTCAAGGTTATCAGGTACTTACTGCATATCAAAAGGCTGTACACTCATGTGTGTTAGGCACTCTTTCTTGCTAAGGACCCCAATATTCCCTACACAAGGCTATACATGTTAGTTCTAAACACTTAGTGGTTAATTGTATATTCAATTTTTGTACAAAGCATATACGAGCACGTTTTTATAAGGTAAAACTTTACCAAATAGTCAAATGCGACACGCAAAGTATGTTGCCGCTATCTAGCAGTGACTATGAGAACTACTTGACCGACCAGCATGCTACCTAGCGCTCCATTTCAATACTCGCTCACTGAACGAACAGCATGCTATCTAGCGGTCGATATCAATACTCACTCAATTACCAGCCTGCTACCTATCGGTCAATATAACAACTCACTCAACTACCAGCATGCTACATGGCTTTTTTGGTCAGTTTTTTGTTGGCTTTTTGTTGGCTTTTGTTGGCTTCTTGTTGGCTTTTGTTGGCTTTTGTAGGCTTTTTTGTTGGCTTTTGTTGGCTTTTGTATTAGCTCTTTTATATTTGCTCTTGCTTGTGGGGGCTTATTATTTGGTCTTGGAAAGTATGTCAGTCCTTTTTTTTATGGCTGTAAAATGCTTACAGCCATGTTTGTAAGCAGCAACAACAACAACAACACACAAAATTCCAAAAAAAATCGAAAGTACTCTAAGTTTTATCAATGACTCTCAACTCTTACACTTACTCTATCCCATGCATAGTCAAAAATTAGTGTATTTTTCAAAATTTTCAAAAAATATTTGGAAAGTAGGCTATATCATTAAACTAAAAATCCTGAAAGACATATGTTAACTCCAACACCTACTTCTATACCACTCTCAGTCCAAAAATAGTGTATTTTTCAAATTTTCCAAAACATATTTCCAAAATGGGTTATATTTCCGAAATTAAAAAGTTAACAAAAAATGTTTGTTTGACATAAATGACTGGCCTTTGTCTCCTCTACCACTGTACCAACTCCCAGGTCTCCAGGACAAAAAAATAAAATTTTTAAAAAGGGTTTTATTTCCTAAATTAGGAATTTTACAAACATATTTTTCTGACGTAAATCAATGGTCATTACCCCCTCTACCCCCCCCCCCCCACACTAAGTCACATGTCTCTAGGACAACAAAAATAAAATTTTAAAAATGGGCTTATATTTCCAAAATTAAAAAGTTTACAAAAAAGTTTGTTTGACATAAATAAATGGCCTTTACCCCCTCTACCCCCACACTAAGTCTCATGTCTCTAGGACAACAAAAATAAAATTTTCAAAATGGGCTTATATTTCCAAAATTAGGAATTCTACAAAAAAGTTTGTTTGACGTAAATCAATGGTCTTTACCCCCTCTATTCCAACACCAAGTCTCAGGTCTCTAGGTCAACAAAAATAAAATGTGGATAAAATGGTCACTATTTTGGAAACTAGGAATTCTACAAAAAAGTTTGTTTAACATAAATGAAAGGTCTCTATCCCTTCTACCTGTAAACCAAGTTCCAGGTCTGTATGACAAAAATGAAAAAGTTCAACTGGGAAAGTAGGCGATTTTTCATATAACCAAACATTCTAAAAAGTGTTCTATGGGCTTAAAAGAATGGCCTCTATGTCCTTTAATTTTTATAATAAAACTTTTTTATTTTTTACACTTTTTTGAAAAGAGTTCAATTTTGAAAATTTTATATTTTGGAAACTAGAAAGTCTACAAAAAAAATTTGTTTGACATAAATGAATGGCCCTGACCCCATCTACCACCAAAATAAATTTCAAGTCTCTAGATTGAAAAATAACAGTAGTGGAGTGAGGGGGTTCTAACCGGTGTCATGGCCGTCGCGTGGACTCGGCAAATGAAAATTGTAAAATCTAAAATCAAAAAATATTAAATTTAAAATGTAAAATCTAAAAAAACTAAAACTGAAATACAAAAAATCAAAAATGTAAAATCTAAAAAAGTAAAATGAAAAAATTAAAAATCTATAATGTTAAAATGTAAAATGTTAAAATGTAAAATCTAAAATCTTAAAATGAGGTTTCTGGGGTTAGGTTAGGTTAGGTTAGGTTATAACTAAGTTTATTATTTGTGCTCTCTCATTTGCTCTTACTTTCTTGCACACACTATTTGATCTCACTTTTGCTGTCACTTTTTGCTCTTATATTTGCACTTACTTTGAAGTTAGGTTAGGTGAAATTAGGTGAGGAAATGCTTGGTTAGGTTAGGTTAGGTTAGGTTAGGGTAGGTTATAACTAAGTTTATTATTTGTGTTCTTACATTTGCTCTTAATTTTTTCATTACAATTTTTGCTCTCACTTTTTTTGCTTGCACTTTGAAGTTAGGTTAGGTTAGGTTAGGTTAAGTTGGGTTAGGTTAGGTTAGGTTAAGTTAGTTTAGGTTAGGTTAGGTTAGGTTAGGTTAGGTTAGGTGTGGTTAGGTTATAACTAAGTTTATTATTTGTGCTCTCACATTTGCTCTCACTTTTAGCTAATTTTTTTTCGAACAAGTGTTTAGTGCTTTTCAGTCGGTCAACACGAATGTACCCAAAAGAGATGGGTTATGCCCTAATCCTGAAATAAATTACATGAGATTAATAAAACACTAGGATGACCAGTTTCGATCGTCAAGCGATCATCATCAGATCCATTACACTTAGGCTATAAAATCTATGTTTGAAATACAGGTGAAAATATTTACAATATGTACAATTATTTAGTTGCAGTATTGGTACTGCAACTGTCAGTGTATGCTAAATGCAGTATATATGTTAGGTGAAATGCTAAATGGTGATAGCTATCCGGAGATTGTACTTTAGAGAGATTATATGGTTGTAAACTATGGTTAAAGTATAAAATTTTAGGCTAACTACTTATCTGATTGTCTTCCGTACTACAGCTACTCGCAGTTTTCGTGTTTACTAGAACTCACTGTGCGGTCGACTGCGGTGGTTATCTTAACGACTGGTTTTTCCCTCCCTTCTCCCCCCTACCCCTACGTGCTGTGGGGAGTGATCGCGATGTGTTTATGTGAGGTGTTGCCAACCTAGATAAGATGTATGCTATTGAATGAGGTGGGTCTGCAACTATTAAAGACCGTGGATTAGCCCTCGCCACGCGTGGAGCATAACCCATTCGAACTAAGCGTTGACGGTCTTATGAGGACGTCCCGGCACCTTTAATACTGCCGCGAATATGGGCCTTGGTTTATTGCAGAAGAAAAGTACATCGTACACCTGATCCAGATAACATTTACCTATAAAACTCAGCAATTCTTCTAGGTTTGTGCCGTGTCTTGTGTGGGGTTTCGCCTAGGACACCAAGCTGGCTCATCAGCGGGCTCTTGGTGTCCCCGCCTGGACCCCCACAGGTCCTAGGCGAAACCCCACACACGACACGGCACAAACCTAGAAGAATTGCTGAGTTTTAATTCACTGGTCGTGAAAGCCAGTATATCATCATTTTGGAAGCCTTGATAGGGAGGTTATGGCTGCTTGAGCTTTTAGTTCTTTTAGTTTAGTAAAGAGGCGCAGGTGCGCTTCATAAAATAGGAGGAAGCGCGCAGTTCGCTACTCCTGTGGAGGTCCGGGTGGGGGATACCAAGAGCCCGCTGATGAGCCAGCTTGGTGTCCTAGGCGAAACCTCACACAAGACACGGCACAATCCTAGAATAATTGCTGAGTTTTAGAGATTTTTTCTTTGTTTGCTTCACGATTTTAATCCAGATGGTTGTATGATTGCGACTAAGTATTTGAAATTAGTTACCTGGGGAATTTTTCCAAACTGAGTAACCATGGGTTGTTTGTAACGAGGAGAACCTTCAATGTATCGGGTTTTCTCATATAAAATTTGAATTGTGCCCACTTGAATCACTGCATCATATTTGTGAACTTGCGGTTGGGTTGTTAATCAACATAATGAGCGCTTGGTTTACCCGTGTTCATATCTTATTGTGAGTAGTATAATTAGCAAAAGAATTAAGGAATAAGGTGGTGGATTAAGTGGGCATATAAGTGGGTACTGGTTCTCTTGTCGACGTGGCAGTCAAGTGTAAATTTACCGTTAAGAAGCAATAAGGAGGCAGCAAGGTGGTAAGTTATGTGGCATTTAAGTGGTAGCAAAGTAAAAGGAGGTTATAAAGGGGAACTTGCTGGGCTGGCCATCCCTGGTCAAGTCTCTAGTGCTATATGATTACACTACAGCAGTAAGGAGAAGCGAGTTACCGCGGTGAAAGTAGTTTGTTTGGAATGGACAACAGCATCTCCTAGCTCCCGCGATACACCGCACCGTCTGGGAATGGATGGGTCTCGGAGTAGCGCAATGACCCACTTCAGAGCTGATTGAGCTATTTGATGACCTCAACACCGCAGGATATATTCAGTGGTGCCTGGTGGGTATTTAAGCTGGGTGCTACAGTACCTTCCAGGGAAAAGGGGGATTGAATTAGATTAAACTGGAACATCGCGACGGATTACAAGATGATATTATTATTAAACTATGTGTTTCTCTACTGCTTACCCCTTCCTTTCTGAGGATATGCGCACCAACCTTGAAATTGACGACTTAAAACTCTCACAGTTGCAGCTGATGCTTGTTCAGCCAAGAAACATGATTCAACAGCTGTAAAGTTACTGTATGCTAACTTTTTAACGAGTCGGAATGTTCAAGTTCCTATGCTCGATTCTGTCTAACAAAAGTGAGGTGGAGAAGGAGTGTGGCAAAGAATAATAGACCTAACATTAATCGTGCTTATTTTAGAATTTGGATTTTCATGACCGTATTGATGACAGGCGGAAACTTACATTTGCCGTACTTATTTTAATTAGTTAGATATTGTTGCTTTAAAGGGGCGGAACATCGAGGTCATCTGTCCCATTATTTTAGTTTAAATTGCCGATTTACGTCATGGCTAATATCACCAAAAAAATGATTCACCTAACAATAATGCAACAATCATATGCCCATTTATTTCTGTTAAATGAAACCCTCTCTGCTATTTTCTGAGACCTTCTAGCAAATGACTGCTTTATGAGACCTTAGCCTCCATGGAAGCTAATGTGTGACATACCGTACTTATCTTCTAGAATCTAGACGACAATCAAAGGATGAAGTTAGGTTATGCAGCCTACAGTTAAGACAGTCTACAATATTGGTTTCACTATATCCCTTTGGTGTTCAGTATTCAGATCTGAGATTTGTCAATACGGAATCCTGGTTCCACTAACGTATGAAAGAATTTATTTAGAAATTTTAGTACCGTAGTTTGAAAAACTATTGTGTTTTATTTTAAGTTGAAAGGTTGATTTGGTTACCTTACCATATATAGCCGAAACAGAGACCAGACGTTGGAAAGGAATTCAAAGGAACTGCGTTTGTTCTTGGATTACTCCTTTAGTTCATAGAGCTCATTTTAACGGAAATTCGTTCTCTGAACTTGTGTTTGTCTGTGATACGAAAGAAAATAGTGGAGAGGGTTTCATTTAACAGAAATAAATGGATTTTGGTTTTAATTCTCCTTGCCTTGTATTATATTCTGGAGCTGCCAATTTAAAACATTGGAAATCTCAATGGTTGTTCTTTCGTATTATTGTGTTTGAAACTCAATCTCAGCAGGGGTGGATCTAAGGGAGGGCGAGGAGGGCGACCACCCAGAGCCCCGCGGTCCGGGGGGGGGCCCGCGCCATGCATTTTTAGCCTATTTTCAATTTTGAAAAAATAGGCTTATGAGATCACCTTTTGTCCGTGTGTGTGTGTGTGTGTGTGTGTGTGTGTGTGTGTGAGGTGTGTGTGTGTGTGTGTCCCCCCCTAATAAATTCTAAACGGCTGGAGCGATTTCAATGAAACTCAGTATGTTCATAGCACTATTCCCGGCGACCCCGACCGTGCCCTTCAAATTTTGTTACATCTCACCAATCCAACATGGCGGCTGTGCGAAATTTTACACCAGCATTCAATATTTCCGAAACTATTACCGATATCACCCTGGAATTTTTCACGGTGATAAAGGGAACTACTAGAAGTTCACCTATGTGACTCTCGAAAAACTGGTAACTACAAAACCATCATGGCGGCCAAGCGAATTTGCGACGTCTAAATAGACGTTTCTCTCGATTTAACCAACCAAACGCAATAAAACTTGGTACAGTATATGTTTATACACATTGTAATGCACCGACATCTAACTTCGTTCAATTGTTTACATAACCACAAGATGGCGGATGTGCGAAATATTTCACCGGCATTCTATATCTCAGAATATATTAGGGGTATCACCCTGAAATTTTGTACGGAGATAAAGGGCACTACTGGAAGTTCATCTATAAGATTTTCAAAACCCAGTTAACTGCAAAACAAACATGGTGGCCAAGCGAATTTGAAAAATTAAATAGGCCTTTCTCGCGATTGAATGTTCCAAACGCAATGAAACTTGGTACAGGAAATGTTTATACACATTGTAATGCACTGGTATCTAACATATTTCAATTGTTTACATAACCTCAAGATGGTGGCTGTGCGAATTTTAAAATTAAGTTTTTATTTCTTGTGTCGTAATCATGGGATCGATGTGAAAGTTTGAATAATGAAACCACCCAATAATTTTCCTTTAATGGTACATGACTATATGGCCTATACATTTAACAATCCAACATGGCGACCATCCGAAATATTTAGACGGCTCTGAATATCTACGAATCTATTATAGCAATCAAACTGAATATTTGTATGTGCATAGGGGCTACGAACATAAGTTCACCTATAGGACTTTCAATAACCTGGTGATCATAAATCCAACATGGCGGCGAAGCGAAGTATAAATATTCACATGGACGTTTCACGCAATTTAACCATCCGAGTGCAGTGAAACTTGGTACAGTAAATCCTTATACGAATGTTAATTCACTGGCATTCTAATTTATTTCATTGTTTCCATAACCACAAGATGGCAGCTGTGAGAAATTTTAAAATCTCCTTGTTACTTCTTATGTCCTAATCATGCGATTGAAGTTTGAATGCTACACGTACTCAATAATCTTCATGTAACAGTACATAACTCTAGGACCTACATATATAAAGTCCAACATGGCGACCATCCGAAATATTTAGTCGGTTCTCAATATCTACGAATCTATTACAGCAATCAAACTGGAATTTTGTATGTCGATAGTGGCAATTAACATATGTAGGATATATGAAAATAGGTTGTATAGTTCTTCACGGAACTACTTGTTTTAAATTTAATTAATTAATTAATTATACTTTTCAAACTAATCTATTTTTTTTTTTTTATTTTTTTTTTTTTTTTTTTTTTTTTTTTTTTTTCAGTGCAGCTATGACCTCCCTTGACCGTTTAGCAAGTTTAGATTTCAGTGAAATAATAGAAGACTTCAGCCTGAAAAAAAAGTCGAAAGTACTATTTTAATATTTCATAGTTTACATAATCTTCTTCAAGGGGACTTAAAAGTTTCTTTCATAGACTATTATTTAAACAAGAAGTTCCGTGACGAACTAAAGAGCCTACTTTTCTTAAGATTCATGACAATACTATATGGATCTATCAAGAATAATGACGAAATTAAGTTGGTAATATCGAAATTTCTAATTAGTTCGAAATACTGTATACCTGGCATAATGTAGCCTATTAGAGAACTAAAGTTGGCAGCCCTAGTGACTGAATATATTCTTAGTTCCATCTCTTAAGGTACAGAATACAAAATTTGGTTGAAGTCCAATTGATAGCATGAACGTTACATGCAGTTAAACAGTGGATCTAACAGCGCGCGTAAAATCATGTTGGCAACAATGACATACATGTATTGGTCAGAAATAATCTGAAATAATATGATCTATTGTTGTGTCAATTTTGAATGAAATCCATTAGTTAGCATAGAAGTTACATGCATTTTAAAATTGGACCTATCAGCAGGCTTAGAATCATGTTGGCAGCACTGGCGTAGGCCTGTATTAGTTACTCCAAATTAATCTAGAATGCCAGGTACTATACGTGTGCAAACTTTAGAGCTATTGGCTTGCATACTTTCTGATATATTGATATTAGGGTAACAAAAATATGGACCGAATTTATTAACAGTTGGCAGCCCTGGTTACTATTAAGAATCGGCATAGTCATATCTGTTATGGTACACAAAGCACACACGAAATTTGGTTGAAATCCAAATGATAGTATAGAAGTTACATGTATTTAAAATTGGACCTCTCAGCAGTCTTAGGATCATGTTGGTAGCACTGACGTATATAACTTACTCCAAATTAATATAGAATGTCAGGTACTATACGTGTGCATAGTTTAAAGCTGTCGGCTTGCATACTTTCCGATATATGGGTATTTGGATAGAAAAAAATGAGAGCATTTATTAACAGTTGGCAGCCCTGGTGGCTCTTAAGAATACGCTCAGTCATATCTGTTTATGTACACATAGGACATACGAAATTTGGTTGAAATCCAATTGATAGTGTAGAAGTTATATGCATTTAAAATTTGGACCTATCATCAGGCTTATAATCATTTTGGCAACACTGCCATATATGGCCTCCCGGAAATTAAACTGCAATATTATTATCTATACGTGTGCCAGTTTTGAAATAGCTCCCATTCATACCTTCCAAGATATCCAACATGGAACTCAAATTTCAATTGCGATTTTTCAGCAGTTGGTAGCTTTGACGTCATTTTCAAATATGGCCGTGAGATATTCAGGTATAGATCTTTACTCCTACCTAATTTTGTTTCGATTGCTGCAGCCGTTTAGGAGTTGACAGGGGGGGGGGGGGGCACACACACACAGCCAGACAGACAGATAGACAGACAGACAGACAGAAGGACAGACAGACACACATTTGCCCGATCTCATAAGTCTACTTTTTCCTCATTTTTGCAAAATGTGAAAGTAGGCTAAAAATGTACTGTAGTGTATTCAAAATATTGTAACTATTCTTTATTTTATTATTATTACAAAACTACTTTCCATTTGATCTGGTATTTTTAGCCTACTTTTCACATTTTGCAAAAATGAGGAAAAAGTAGACTTATGAGATCGGGAAAATGTGTGTCTGTCTGTCTGTCCTTGTGTCTGTCTGTCTATCTGTCTGTCTGGCTGTGTGTGTGTGCCCCCCCCCCCCTATCAACTCCTAAACGGCTGCAGCAATCGAAACAAAATTTGGTAGGAGTAAAGATCTGTACCTGAATATCTCACGGCCATATTTGAAAATGATGTCAGTGCTACCAACTGCTGAAAAATCGTAATTGAAATTTGAGCTCCATATTGGATATCTTGGAAGGTATGAATGGGAGTTATTTCAAAATTGGCACACGTATAGATAATAATATTGCAATTTAATTTCCAGGAGGCCATACATCGCAGTGTTGCCAAAATGATTATAAGCCTGCTGATAGGTCCAAATTTTAAATGCATATAACTTCTACACCATCAATTGGATTTCAACCAAATTTCGTGTGTGCTATGTGTACCATAACAGATATGTATATGCCGATTCTTAAGATCAACCAGGGCTGCCAACTGTTAATAAATACTGTCTCTATTTTTGTTATCCTAATATCAATATATCAGAAAGTATGCAAGCCAATAGCTCTAAACTTTGCACACGTATAGTACCTGGCATTCTAGATTAATTTGGAATAACTAATATACGTCAGTACTGCCAACATGATCTAAGCCTGCTGATAGGTCCAAATTTAATATGCATATAACTTCTATACTATCCAATGGATTTCATTCAAAATTGACACAACAATAGATCATATTATTTCAGATTATTTATGACCAATACATGTATGTCATTGTTGCCAACATGATTTTACGCGCACTGTTAGATCCAATGTTTTACTGCCTGTAACGTCCATGCTATCCATTGGACTTCAACCAAATTTTGTATTCTGTACCTTAAGAGATGGAACTAAGAATATATTCAGTCACCAGGGCTGCCAACTGTAGTTCTCTATTAGGCTACATTATGCCAGGTATACAGTATTTCGAACTAATTAGAAATTTCGATATTACCAACTTAATTTCGTCATTATTCTAGATAGATCCATATAGATTAATCATTGGCATGAATCTTAAATTTTAAGAAAAGTAGGCTCTTTAGTTCGTCACGGAACTTCTTGTTTATTTCCTATTGTTGTGGACCCACCTTATCATATCTTCTAGGGCTCCGCAAGGCCTGGATCCGCCACTGAATCTCAGATGCTTGTGTTGGGATTGATTTCTTGAGATTAAAACATGATAACATAAAGAGAAATATATGAGTAAACTATTTACATCGGAGAATTGAAAACATTTCGATTTTGTTAAAAACTTAACGATTTACTTTCCCCCACCCATCCTTCCAATTCCACATGAATGCCCACCAACCAACTATTTACAGAACAAACCGACATTTAATTCAAACCGCTCAACATTTGAACTTGGCTACACCTCTTAAAACAATAGCCTAAGCTAAGTACAAGTTTTTCGGGCTTGTAGGCCGTGGTCTAGACAGGATATCTCCCGACGTTTCACCGGAAACTGCGTCCGGAATTATCAAGGGTTCCGCTCCTTTCCTTGGTCAGCAGTGTTATAATTCCTAAGCTCATTATGAGAACGAAATATTTTCTCCAGAAACGTGCGTTGGACTTTTGGCTACCTCGCTGTATTATCATAATTCTACTAAATGCCATAGACAAGTAAATTAAAATGTTACAACTACGGAAACAGAATGTTTGGGTCAATAACGGCGGTCATCCAGTATAGCCTATATGTTTAACCACTGGGCGCTACATTGCCGCTATCGTTGAAATAATGCTTGTTGCTGCCATCGGTGAACATTTAGATAAACGAATGACATATTCCAGTGTTGTAAAATGCTGCGAAATTTCCCGCAATTGCGGATAATTTACACCGAGTGAAAGCTGGAAAGGATGGAGGGGAAGGTTCAGAAAGTAGATTTGAACTGTTAAATACAGCACCAAATTTTGAAAACATTGAGATGAATTTATGAAACCGTAAATTGGTAGTGATAGTTGTTTTAAGGGGCGGAACATCGAAGTTATCTGCTCGCATATCGTTCCAGATCGTTGCATTTATAATGTAGTACTGTAGCTTATATATATATTTCTTTTTAAGTCCATTATTATTATTATTGATTTATTGTCAGGCTACATACTGTATACTGTACAGCCCGGGGGGGCAGTACCCCCTGAGAGCCCCCCCCCCATCTTTTACCAAAACCACCCCAACTGGAAACACCATAACTCCAGGACATATCTCTACACAGCAAGCGGCGACCACCTAAGCCTAGGAGGTTAGCCAACTACTTGCAAAACATACACAAACATTTACACTAACAACTATCTGGGGCAGCTACATTGACGCAATGCTGACCAAGCAGCGCCGCAACGTATAAGAACAGAGCCCACAAGGGAAGGATTATCTGTTCTGTAGTGTTCTTCGCCAGCGGCCTTGCCCGACGTCCGTTCATCACCAGGTGAGAATCTAGTTGTGCTCAGAATCCTTTATTTTGTAAAACACCTACCCTTTACAAATTGTACTACACTTATATCTGTTCAAACTTCCCAAGAGGGACATAACACTACATCAACTGACCAATAAATACATGGTCAGTAAGCTACACTTGCATTACTGATTACACTCCACTTCACATCCTCATACCCCACCTGACCTTAGCCATAAGTGCCCCTGACCGTAGTGGTCAGTAATTGCTTCGTCAGACTCCATTGTACTCACGGCACGCGACTCGACTGCATAGCGTCGAGCCGCTGACTCTACACATTTATTGAATTACTCATTCCGCTCAGCTGGCAGGCCAGTTTAGTAGCTTGCACTTAGAGATCCATCCCCTAGCAGATACTTGCATCTTGCAGGGACGCCCCCAAAAGATTAAACACTAACACCAACACACTACACCAGTAGTCTCTCCCAACCACGGGGAGCTACTCTCATCCAGAAATAGCCTTCCAAATTAGCACACAGACACCACCGTGTTTTATCCCAACTACCCCCAACCAAGGGATTAAAACAATACAGTACCGATAGCCTATACATAAAACCATTGTTATTAATTTATCAACTGTAGGCCTAAGTACCCGTCGTTGATATGCTCATAACAATGATTTTTATTCTTGGGAAACCCCCATTTTTAGCACCCAAAATATCCCAAGACCTAATATTTGCTTGTAAAATAGCCTATAGTCTATCCCCCGCGGCGTAGCCAAGCGCGTTAAGTCGTGCACCACGTCACGTGGGCAGCAGCAACAAGTCCGGAGATCGTTAGTTCGAATTTCGGCGCTGATAGCGGCTATCCTGGGTGCGGTACCCCACGAAAATGCCGGGATAGTAGGCTACTTCATTGGCACCTACCCCATCTCTGTCCCGAACACAGCTACACACACTACTACCTAGTCATTGCATAGATACCTTACGTGTACTCACACCTAACTACACGGGGCTGATGACCAAGATGTTCCAAGCCCCTAAAATGAATTAATAACAACAGCAATAGGAGTAGGCCTATCTATAATTGAGTCTCTCGTATATCCAGGTAGGCTATTTTCCATAGCTGAGTCAATACTATGGTTTATGGTCTTAGATGGGATTTAATAGCCAGATACCACCTTCCTGCAACCATGTTGGTTTGTGCTAATTTACCATAGGAGTTGGTTAGGCATTTGGGAACGAGAGAGCCCTGGCCTGCTTACAGTGATAATTAGAGCTGGGATTTCTATGTAATTACATATTTTACATATGTTTTCATATTTGTGGGTATTCTACATATTCTTAGTGATATTACATAAAATTACATATTTCAGAGTTTTCCTGTTTTTATATGAAATAAATTGCGGAATTGAAGTTTCACAATTAATGTGGGGCTGTTGTCTGTCCTCTCAACGGGGGGATTAAGGTAATTATGAGTGACAGGTATTTGCGAGGATGATAGGATGATAAGTGCTGTGCATGGGGACACTGGTGCAAGTGTATTGAGTAAATTGCAAAAAGTGTTGAAGAGAAATCCTGGTTATTCAACATTTCTCAGTGTGTGCCGAATTCTAAATGGAGATGACGTTGATCCTCCCGAGGACATTTCACCAGCGAAAATTCCTCTCCTAAAATTTGCCTCAGTTACATCATGGGATGTTGGAAGATCTTTCTCTGCATATAAGAACATCCTAAGTGACAAACGCCTTTCTATGACCACAGAGAACATCGAAAAAAACTTAATAGTTCACTGTGTTACAAAATTTAATGAATAAACGTGCTTTGAGTTATGAAAATAATAAGTTTCTATTGAATATATGTGTGATATATTCATATAATATGACTCCAAATAACATTAAAAATACTTAATTGTTCACTGTGCTACAAAATGTAATATAAAGCGTGTTTAGTGTGATGTAACTGACAAAATGGTAAGTTTATATTAATTATATGATATTACATATTTTGGCCAATCTACATATTTTGCTACATATTTTGGTGCTTTTTGTTACATATTTATGTACATACGCCACTTGATATTACATAAAAATCCCAGCTCTAGTGATAATGGTAGTATAAGGTCTTGGGTGGGCATGAGCCATCCTAAATATTATATAAACCTCCCAAATCAGACCCTCTGACTAAGGTGCCATCAAAAATCATTTCTTCTACTTAGCATGCCATCTCCCAGGATGGCAGGATGCATTCCAGTTGTTCATTCAAATGAGAAACTGGATATTTATACTAACATATTTAATTGCTTCATAATCATAAAACTGGCATGGATATTTTTTTGTCTACTATCCTAAACTTGTCACTGGCGGCCAGTGATAAACTTGCATCATTGCACAGTGGAAAAAGTAGATTTTTAAAACTAAATGTTTTGCATTTTACCTTTCTTTTTTACCATATGTGCTTAAGAATTGATAGTTTTGTTCTTTAATAACCTAGGAAATCTAGTTCTACAGTGTACTATACTGGAAAAGCAAAGCACATCAAGTGATTATTGCATGGCTTGAGCACTGACCAGATTTCTACTGAGCTGCTCCAAGTAGCCTACTGCCGATCGATCCTCTTTAGCTGTGCAGTATCAACTCTACTAGGCTATATTTTCTCACAGTGCTGTCTGGCTGTCCAACCATCCATCTGTTTGTTTATTTAATTATAAACACTAATTAGTCCATTGTGGTAAATTATAATCACACTATGGTTCAATTTAGAATAATGCATGCGATGATGAACAATTTTAAATGTTAGGTATGGTACGGTAGTGCAACAACCAGGGCAACACAATTTTATGTTCTTTTTAATCCATAATTGCCACAACATTGACAGTTAGGCCTACTCTGCCTAGCAAGGATTGACATTTAATTGTATTTTCAGTGAACAGAACAGTGCATGCCTCATCACCGAAATTGTGGTCTCCGAAGGCACCTTATGCCTGGCAATTAACATTTTCATCTATATAATAAAAATTCAGCCAGCATATGCACATGGCCACAAAACTCGAAAACTTCTGCTGCGATTTAGCTGAAAATTTTATATTTTGTTCTCATTACGGTGAAGAGTGTTTAGAAAGTGGTTTGAATAAAATCAGTTAGGTAGTTTTTTTATGAGTAATTTTTTGTAATTAATTTAAATTCCAAAGCAACACCAATCATCATCATCATCGGTTTGCAGTCCTAAGACTGATCAGTTGCCATAAATCATGTCCAGATCATCCTGCCATTTGCCGCTTCCTTCATTGAATTATAATTCTGTGCTTGGATGCCGTTTAGGATTGGTTTAAGGGGCAGATGACCTCGTAGTTCTGCTCCTTAAAACAACAATAATTAACTAACTAAGGATTGGTTTAAGGAAGGTATTTCTAGATCTTCCTCGTGGATGTTTTCCCTCAATGAACCCTTCTGCCACAGTTCTCATTAAATTGGAGTGGTGCATTGTGTGACCCCACCATGCGACCTCTAAACTAGTTATTAAATCAATCCTTCGCACAATCCGTAAATGTCGTCTCGCATGTCAATAAAACCTTTACCCTTAGACGTACATAAGAACAACCTACACCAAAATTTTCCTTGTTTTATTTTCATTTTAACGATATAGAGTAAATATTTGCATTGTATCTCGTTAAAATTTTATAGCAGATTGAACAAAAAAAGGACCGGTTTTTCTTACCAAGTTCACGGAGCGCTCACTTAGAAGGATCATTACGTTAAAAGTATTGATCGGATCGTAACGAAACTCTAATACGTCTTAAAGGAACTTATTGTTAACGCGTATATGAAGTTTTAATCTGATCTGACGTTTCTTTAAGTAGTTGTTGTGAATTTTGTAAAACATCTTTTTCTCGGGCCTGGGTGGTCATAGCAGTATGAAATATGGCTTGTTATGAGGCTCATAGCAATGCAAGGCTTAACGTAAAACTACATTTTATCTACTTTTGATAATTGCTTTTATATCGATTGATATTTAATCGGGTGCTTATGTGAGAAGAATGTATCGTAGCAAGCGACGGGAACACTGCGCTCGGCCGAGGAAACTCCTGCGACGTTGCCCTGTGAAACATAATACGCGCGCGTTCCAAGCCGTAAGGTCTGTGAATTTCTGTTGTTGTTTTGTAATGGATGGACAGATTGTTGCTAGGCGACAATGACTAACTCTGTATCATGATAGTCAATGCCGCACCAATACTGAATCTGAATCTAACTTGATGGACAGATTGACTGTCTTAAAGATTGTTGCTAGGCGACAACGACTTATTCTGTATCTTATTCTGCGCAAATGGGTCTCCTAGGACCACACGAAATCAACACTTATTGACCTTGATGTTTGCCCAATAACTCTTCACACGCAACGATTGAGCGAGTCTTCGTTGCTGCGACCAGACGTGTCTGATAGGTCTTCTCTCTTCTCCCTCAATACCCCATGTATGAGTGATTTTCCTAATTTCCTCTCTATCCTTGAGATTGGGAAAACCTAATGCAGCCAAGTCCTTTTCCGCCTGTTTGTACCAATTGTACCTTGTTGCCTTTTTCTGCAAAAACGTATAGATTTTATGTGTTAAACCATTCTGTCCAAATGTCCCATGAATTGGATCCTTCTAATACGGATTGTGTTTGTGATTTTAGTAATTTTCAAATAGATGTCAGCATATGGTTTTGGAAGATGAATTCCATCTTTGATTCTTGGTCCAAAAATTTTTCGCATGATTTTGCGTTCCTTAATCTCCAATTGATTTCTGAGTGTTTTATATTGTAGATTAGGTGTCTCTGCTGCATAAAGGACTGCAGGTAAGGCTACTATTTTATAATGTTGAATTTTACAATTCCAAGAGAGGCATTTTTTGTTATTAACTTGTTTTGTCAGGGAAAGCAGTTTCCATTTTCTGTAGTCTTGCTTCTATAGATTTTCTTTAGTTGCCAGTTTCATTGATCCATTCACCTAAATACTTGAAGTCTTTAACTCGGGAGACCTTACAATTACCAATGCGGAGTGTATTCAGAGCTGTTTTAATATCCTTCATAAATTTCGTTTTGTCAAAAGAAATCCGTGAGCCGATTTTTGCTGCTTGTTCTTGAAGTAATTCAAGTTGTTTCTGGGCATCAGAAATGTAACAGTCAAGTGCTATCCATTTGAGTTTTGGTCCTAGTCTATGGGATGGTCTCCATTCTCGGACAATTTTTTCGAACGCACAATTAAACAACAATGGAGATAATCCATCTCCTTGACGCACTTCTGTATCAATTGAAAATTCTGTGCTCAGTCCTCTCATAAATTTACTCTGTATCATGATAGCCCAACAAATATTGCTGAAGGACAATGCCCATCTTGAAGATGGTTGACCTAGGCAACACCGTGAAAAGAAAGTAAAGTGCACATCTTCATTGTAGAGTCAGCGACCACTTCTAATCCATTTCAAATATGTACATTGCTGGAAAATATTTTATCTACGTGTTCCCCTACACAACCAGCACAATTGTGAGAGAAATATAAAGACTACATGGCCGAAGATATTCTGAGCAGAAGGCGTCAAGAAAACACAAAATCATGGCTTGTATTTCACAGAAGAAATATACAATGAAGCTCTAATTGTAGGATTACGAGGCACACAGGCAATTGAAAAGGAACACACGTTGAATGTACTTGACATTTACTAGAACAGAACTAAACGAACAAGGTGATACAACATACTTTTATACACACCATAACAAAAACAAAAAGAGAAACATATCTCTATGGAACAGGTTTACTGATTAACAGTGTGACCAACACAAACCATGGTCACATATTCCAACACACCTCCTTAAACCTGTGGGAGTCGAGGACATGATTCAAGACCCAAGTCTTTACAAAAATAAATATGCTTAGGCTTAGGAAGAGGCTTCGTTAGGGTGTCTGCAGTCATTTTTGAAGTCTCCTCATATTTGATGTATATGACTTTAGAATCCAAAGCATCTCTAACATAGTGATATTTAGTGTCAATATGTTTGGTCCTATTATGGTGGACTGGATTTTTTGTCAGTTTTTGAGCTGATTGACTATCACTCAATAATATGATGGGTGACTTGAGATCTATAAAGTTAGACAAAACACGTTTCAACCAAACAGCTTCTCTTACACCTTCACTCAGTGCAACATATTCTGCTTCAGTAGATGATAAGGAAATGTATTTTTGCTTTTGAGCCTCCCATGATACAGCACCACCTGCCATTTTGAACACAAAACCACTGTATGATTTTTGGTCAGTGCTATCATTAGCCCAGTCAGCATCAATAAATACCATGAATTGACCTCCATTCCTGACATACTTAAGTGACAAGTCTTTTGCACAATTTAAATAACGCAGCACTCGCTTTGCAGCAGACCAGTGAGATTCCTTGTAACAATGATTAAATTGACTGAGATATGATATCGCATAGCTTATATCTGGACGCGTGCAAACACTTAAATAAATGAGTGAACCTACGAGTTCTCTATAAGGAAGATTACTAGTTCCTGTATCAGAAACACCAAGCATTGGTTTAGTTTCCAAAGGAGTACCAATGGGACGTGCATCGTGCATACCATATTTCTTTGCAATCTCACTGATGTACTGCTCTTGGCTAAAATACAATGTACCATTCTTCTCATCTTGCCTTACTTTGATACCTAAAATATAAGAAATTGGTCCAAGATCTCGTACCTTAAATTCTTTATCAATACAGGTCTTCAATGACTTGATCACATACTCATCATTATAAGCCACAATGAAATCATCCACATATAATGCAATGATTACCATACCTTGGGCTTGTTTCTTAAAGTACACACAGGGTCCATCAGCACAATTTTTGTAACCCAATTTGACAAGAACAGAGTGAGCTCTCTCATTCCACAAGCGAGAAGATTGTTTTAAGCCATAAATAGATTTTTTAACTTGCAAACTTTATGCTCTGAACCTTTCTTGACAAAACTTTCTGGCTGATACATGTAGATCTCTTCATCTAACTTTCCATTGAGGAAAGCAGATTCAGTATCCCAATGTACCACCTTCAGATCTGTTTGGACAGCCAAAGCAAGCAGCATCCTTAACGTGCTGTGTCGAACAACAGGAGAGGAAGTTTCTGTAAAATCTACTCCGTACCTTTGGGTGAAGCCCCTGGCCACAAGTCTGGCTTTATACCTTTGAATGTTACCATTAGAGTCTCTTTTTACTTTGAAAACCCACTTACTATTGACAACATTGTTGCCCTTGGGTTTATCAACTAGATCCCAGGTGTCATTTAACTGAAGTATCTTCATTTCTCTTTTCATAGCCTGCTCCCACTTAACCCTATCAGGCATGGACAGTGCCTCCTTAACTGTACTAGGTTCAGAGTCATCAGTGAGAGTCAAGTATGTCACATAGTCTGACATGTCTACAGGCTTTTGTTGGCGCCTAGGATACCTTTGATTACCTTCGGCATCCCCCTCCATTGGCTCATTGATGATGGTGGCAGAGCCCTCAGAATCACTGCAGGCTGAATCTGTTCCACTAGGGATATAGTTTAAATCAGCTGAGTCAACAGTCTCAGCCACACCAGCACTGCTAATGGGTGATACGCTTTCAAGTTCCGAAATGCACTCTGCCCCATCCTCCGAATTGTCGGGTTCTGTCTCACTGTCAGTGGGAACTGAGATCTGCAACATTGCAGGTTCATTAATCTGCAAGGATGGGCCAACATTACCTGGAGACACATTAGACTCCTCCTGGAACACATCTTCAAAGAACGGTGCATCCCTGGACTTAACAAGTTGATGAGTAACAGGATGCATGAATCTATAGGCTTTACTGTCCTCACAATAACCACAAAAAATGTGTTTTTCACTTTTAGGATCCAACTTGTTTCTCCTTTGATCAGGGACATGAACTTGTGCTACACAACCAAAAATTCTTAGATGCTCCATATTGACCTTGTTACAAGTCCAAATCTCCTCTGGAACTTTACCTGGAATTTTTCTGGTTGGGGACCTGTTTACAAGAAAGGCTGCTGTATTTATTGCTTCAGCCCACATGCGTTTATCTACTTTAGACTCACTCATCATGACTCTACATTTATCAAGTAATGTTCTATTCATGCGTTCAGCTACACCTTTCTGCTGTGGAGAATAGCTAGTTGTAGTTTGATGCTGAATATCTTCTGATTTAAGTAGCCTCTCAAAAGCTTTGCTACAAAATTCACCACCATTATCAGTGCGTAGGACCTTAATAGATCTTTCACACTGATTCTCGACCTGTGCCTTGAAATCAATAAAGCAATCCAAAACATCACTTTTCTTAGCAAGGAAATACACAAAAACCTTCCTAGAATGATCATCAATGAAGGTCAAGAAATAACGAGCATTGCTCCAAGATGGAACTGGCATAGGCCCACATAAGTCTGAATGAATAAGATCTAGCTTATTTTTACATACAGTTTTACTCTTACTTGACTTAAATGGTTTTCTAGCCTGTTTACCTTCAGCACATGAAACACAGTTTTTAAAACCATTATCTGAAAAATTAATTCCATGAGTGAGACCATCTCTTAACAACTTCATACTGTGATTGTTAAGATGGCCTAGTCGTTTATGCCATAAATATTCTGAGTCCTCTGTACAAATATTAGCTTGAGCACTGAGAGCATTGACTTGGTAAACACCCCCCACATTACTCGCAGTCAGTGCTACATTACCTGTAGCAACATAGTTTTCATTATCATAAACTTCACAAGTATTGTCGGTGAATATCACAACATAACCCTTTTGAGTAGCAGCAGACACAGATAAAAGATTAGCAGTGAGACCAGGAACATATTCTACATTGGACAAGGTTTGTGAAATACCATTTTCTAATTGAACAGTTACATTACCAGATCCTTGGCCATACAATTTTTGATTGTTTGCTGTACTGATCTCCAGATTACGACCAGCAGTGAAGTTCACCATCGCAGTCTTGCTTGAACTCATATGCTTAGTAGCACCAGAGTCAACGAACCGGGCCCCTGCAGAGGCCCTTGCACTTAATGCCTGTCCATCGGTTGCCAGCATCATCTTGTCTTCCTTCGATTTCTGTTGAGTTGAGCTCTGCATCTCCTCTTTCCTGCAATTTCGCTTCCAGTGTCCTGGCTTCTTGCATTTCCAGCAGAAGGGCTTCTTCTTTGTCTTGTCTTCTCGTGAAAACAGAACAGAATCCTTGGCTGGCTTGGAAGCAGTGGTGTATTCTTGGAATACACGGTATGATAGAGTATATTTTTAATGCTCTTTTCTTGTTCATTCCTTCCTTTTTATCAAACACCAACAGTGATCTTCTAGTTTCTCTTTGGTGGTCATGTCTCTTATGTCATTTGTGAGTCTGTTCTAGATATATATCTTCCATGACCCACCTAGCGTCATCTAGCAGCGAATCTCTGAAGTTCCTCATTCTTCCCTGTACAAGAGGACTTCCTTATCCATCTGGCCACCAGATCTCGTCGCCATCGCCAGCTATCATCTCCGTGATCAAGAGAACTTCTTCTACTTTTTCACCCACCAGGCTGCGTTAGCGTCGCCTACTATCAACTCTTTGACCACCATTCATCAAGAAAAACATTTATTTTTTCAAAGTTGTCTATTCTGATATGTATTCGTTTTGTTTCCTACCCCCACTCTTTCCCCTTTCCTGGTCCCTCTGCGCTTCGCTGAATGGGTCTCACTTGCACGTCGACACTCGACTTAGTCAGTCAAGGCTCAACTAAAGCTAGTCTCCTCAAACCAAGAGGCATTTTCTTCATTCCACGCCATGTTGGAACTTTAATCGTCAAAGGGAACTTCACCTTCGCCATGCAGCAAAGATAAGTACAGACTTCAAGTTTTAACCTCATCTTCATCGGGTTTAATTCTACATGCTTAACGATCATTTTATTGGCAGTGTGAGATTACTTATTTGGGGAAATAATCATCCTTCGCGGGATTTTCTATGTTAAGCTTTTGTCTGTCTAAGCAAATCTTAATGGAAAGCAGCATTTCTTATGAGAAATCTTCTCACAACGCGGGAATTACCCACTGTCGATAAAATATTAAGCTCGTTCCACCGCTGGATTAACTTTGGCCCTATTCTTCTATTAGGATCGTTCTGGAACCTTCCAGATTCTGTACTCTATTTACAAGTCGTGCCGTCATGTATTTTCCACTCACATGTGGGGATACTATTTTAAATGAGGAATCTTCCTTATGAATTAATGCTCAATAGCTAATTTTCTTCCACCGTTGGAATGTTCTATGGCGCATTTAATTGTAATTCACAACTTTCTCAAGCAATAGACTTTCGCCTATCTAGTGCAACTAGTCATTTTCCACGATTGCAATAACTTTCTTTGGCATAAACTTTCGTGCTACTACAGTGAACTTTTCATCGATTTCAACAAACTATAGTGAAAATCAGTGCTTGTTCACCATTTCTACCGCGTCGCGCTCGTTCGATCATTATCAATACGGCCATGAACATTTACCTTCCATCCCAGTTGATCTTTCCTAAACCCCTTACTAACAAACCATAATAAAAATTGTTACTTTAGGTCTTTCTCAATGAGGTGTCACGCTAGAGACGTGCCCTCCCAACTTGCTTACATATCATTAATTAATTTCTGTATAACTACGTGTCTTGTACACGTTTCTAATTATCTTGTTTCTCCCTTTTAATCAGGGAATACAATTCTTTCAACTCATGAGTGAGTTATTTCTATGTTTCACGAAAGGGAAACTTGCCCCATTTGTCTCGTGATTCCTACTTAAACATAGGAGGTCTAGAACCTTCCTTTTGACTTAATCTTCAAGTTTCACAGTAAGTGACCTGCCCTATTTGTGTAACTCCTAAAAGTAATTCAGTATAAATATAGGAAGTTATAGGAACTTCTCTTTTATTCTTCCTGCTGCTTTTTATTATTACTTTCGAAATTGTTACTCTTTTCAAGATATTTACCAAGAATTTCTTAAAGTACACACCTTGTACTCGATTTATTTTCAAACTTTAATCACTTTAATTGTCTTTAAATTGTGTAATTTTTCTTCGCTATTTCAAATTCTTGCGAGGATGTTATAAAGGTTTGAAACCTAATGAATTGTTAATTGCCTGGCGCAAACTTTAGATGTTTTTTTCGGAGGTCTGTGACCCCAGTTGTTACAAAGTTTAAATTATATATTTGGCAAAAAACTACTACTTATTTGTTAAATTCATTACGCTCTTTTGCATTGTTAAAATAAATTCAAACTTTCTTTTTTGACTCATCATTTCTCCAATACAACGGTTAGGCAAGATCCTGTTTTCCCTGGCTCTTCCTAGGTTCATGCCCTCGTTAATGCAAATAAATCTTGTGATAGGGTTTTCACCACTTGTTGCATTTGAGCAAGAACTCTTAGTTGCCAACTCGGTAAAGTCTCTCTTAGCTTTAATAGCTAATTCTAACTGGCCAGTAAGGCAAGCATAGCTCGCTACGCCAGTTTCCTGCTTGTGGAGATTCTCTCCAATTCTTATGGTTGGTTTTTCAAATTTTAAGTGTTTCTCCTTGCCTAAACTTTTAGTCGGCTCCTTGCTGGATAAAAGCTTAGCCATTTCCAAATGCAACTATTGGTGCACTTACCAAAATTATTCCCAAAAGTATAATTGGTTTATTCCTATCCTTCTTGGAAGCACTTGGTCGCTTTGTAGTAACTCGACAACTTCGAAACTGGAAATATCAAAATTGATTCAAATTATTGACATTCTTCGAATCACTTGTTCAAAAACTAATTCCTTTGAACAGACATACAATAAGTCTGTTACTCTCTGTCTTACCAGACCATCACCCTTCCCCATAGTAGGCATATGTATGCTTGAGAGGGAATACGCTAAAGCCATTCTCTTGCAAACCGCCCAAGTCTTAGCTGCGTTTCCCGTTAGCTTCGACCAGGTCCTTACTCACTTTAGGTATCAGAGAGCGGATTTGCAGTGGCAACCGCCTTTGAATGTATTTAAAGTTAAACTTATAACTTTTGTGGGACTCTCCTCCTATTTATCTATCCTTTCTCTCCAGTCCAAAACCCACTTCCTTTTTTCAATCATCTTCCCTTGGTGGTTAGGTTATTCCCCAGTCAGTAATCTACCCAAGCAGGGCCGGCGAGAGGCCGCTGTAGGGGGGCTACAGCACCGGGGCTCCGAAGGGGCCCGGCCCGGCCCCAATGATGTAATGTAAATTTTTGTGGTTAGTACAGAATTCTAGGTCTATCTCATCCAGTTCCATCCGGGAAACTTGAATGTGTGTGGCTATTAAATTAACTTGATTTTTTTTATTTATACCATACAAATCACAAAACAAACTTAAGTTGCAATCTTACTGTTTGAAAAATTGATGTTGGCAATGCTGCACAACAATCTATGAAGCGTGTCAGCGAGGATTCCCGCTGTCCCCGCACTGGCCACAATGTGCAGCGTAAATAATGCTTTGTCATCCACTGTCAGTCGATTGTCTAACCCAATAGCAATACGTTGTGTTAGTGATTCGCCACGGTTTGTGTAATTTGTAGGCCTATACGTCAGTTTTAATGGTGTCGGTGTGTAATATTGTTCGATTATGGATTACAATTTAGAATGCGTATAGTGTGCTTTTAGTGAAACTTACTATGATCGGGTGCTCAAAAAAGGAAGGAAAGACAAGACAGGGAGTTGAAGGAAAGAGCATCGAAGAAAGGCCAGCTATCGCTTGGACAGTTTTTAAAAGGTCCTCCTTCATCAACGTCAGTTATAGAAAAAGGTAACATTACTAATAGGCTCACCGATAGTAATAGTTATACAGTAGATGTTTTACCTACAAATTAACAACAACAAAATGAATTCGAATCAAACAAGGAAGAACCAGTTCCCATCACTGAAACAAGGACGCCTAGTCCTATTCAGTCTGTGTCCCCTACGAATATTGAATCTATCAAAGACCACAAACCGCCTTTACATTTACCAGACAAATATGTTGATGTAGGTGACCCTGCTTTCGATAGCAGCCGAGACTTAAAATACCCTCATGTTCCTTTGCTTGAACAATTTCCAGTGGATTCGGTAGGCTATTCCGTTCCCGTGTTGGTCTTCCAAAAGACACATACAAATGGTGAACTGATCACTCGTGATTGGCTTGTTTGGAGCAAGGTTAAGAAAGCGTTTTACTTTTTACCTTGCAGAATATTCAGTACGTTGCCCCAGCCAAAACGATCTTAGTTCGCTCTTTCTCAAGGATATTCTGCCGAAAAACGCTGGAAAAAGCTCGTCAATAAAGTGCCAGAACATGAGAGTAGTTCCAGTCATAAAAGCTGCTATGTTGAGTGAAAGTCAGAGGTGATAAAAAGAAAAAATTATAAATCGCTAACAGACTTAATCTTTCACTCAATTCAACAAGAAAAGGACAAGTGGCGTGATCTTTTAAAGCGACTTCTTAATGCCACTTTATTCCTAGCTGAAAGAGGACTTGCTTTTCGGGGTAGTATTGATAAAATCGGAAACCCCTCAAATGGCAATTATTTGTGAATTTTAGAACTGCTGGCCAATTATGATCCAGGTTTAAATGAGCATTTAAATAGAGTCCGCTCGTTTCAAGAAAAGGGAGAAAGAATGCAAGTGAATTATCTGTCTCATGATATTCAAAATGAGTTTATTACTCTTTGCTCTGCCCAAGTTACGAAGAAAAATTTAGAAGAAAGAGAAATGGCAATATACTATGCCATAATAGTTGATACAACACCAGATTCTGCACATGTTGAACAGACTGCGTTTCTTTTGAAATACGTTTATTTGACTGAAGATGAAACTCAGCCTTACCAAGTCGAAGAAAGGCTACTTTGCTTTACTGAGTGTACGAAAAAGAGTGGAGAAGCCATTGCAGAGCTTATTTTAGATAGGCTAAATGAGTTTGATATCCCATTAAAAGACTGTAGGGGTCAAGGCTACGACAATGGGAGTTAACATGAGATGAGCTTACAAAGGAGCTCAGGCAAGAATTCTGTCTGCTAAGTGAAGCAGTTTAATCTGCTTGCACTTGTCATTCCTTGAATCTGTGTGGAGAACAAGCAGCGGAGAGCTGTGTGGCTGCAGTAACATTCTTTGGAGCTGTTTCCCAAAGATGGGAAATTTTGGAAGGAAATGTACCAAGCTCCCTTCACTCGATGTCGAAGACTCGCTGGTCTGCTAGAGTAGACAGCGCTAAACCAGTCGCAGCTCACCTTCCAGGGATAATAGAAGCACTGGAGGCATTGACTGAACTGAGCCTAACTTCTGAATGTCTTCGAGACCTTGAGGGATTGAAAAAATATTTCAAAACCTTCATCTGCCTTCTTCTTGCGTCTATTTGGTTCAAGGTAATAATACATATTTATTATTCGTTATATACGATATATTCGTTAAGAAAAGAGGCGTGTAGCTAAGGTAGTCAAAAAGACACGGATAGTCAGTCTGAAAGACTAGACTTTATATCATTTTAAATGCTGCGTGAACTCAAAGTCCGTTAGCAAGTGCAAACCAAGGTCAAATGCTGGCTGGGTGACGTCACGCTCACCGGAGGGCGCGGGGAATGGAGGAAGCTCATGCAGTACTATGACATCACACACGCCAGTGCATTCTCGGTACATTTCGTCCAGTCACCGTAACGTAACGCCGGACCCCAGATAAAGTGGACATAATCATTTAAAATGATAAAATGCCTGCGGGATAAATGGCTTTAACTACCAAAGAAAATATTATTCATTTTCCTGGTAAAATAGTATTTCTTTGACCTACAAAGATATTCCAAGCCACATAAAAAATCATAAAAACAAACACGTGTCACAAAAATACTAAATACAATATAACCTCGTTAAGTCGGCCCTCTTTAGCGCGCCCGTCTGCGTAACCCGGACTGTGTTTAGTTGTCTTTATATTTTGTTGTTACTACTCAGTTAATGTCCATGAATCGGTAAACTGGCAGTGCAAGTGGCCCAGTTTTCTTTGACGGGGCTGTACTGTACTCACTATCGTGACTGCGTAGACGATGAGTCATCGCCCATCCCCTCACCTCCGCGCCAATGGAGTAAACCTGTTGTATTCAATCACATCGCATCAACATTAGACCAGCTGATTAGTGAGAGCGCGCAGTGCTACCACTCTGCTAACTACCCCGCACACTAATATGATGAAGTCTGTCGGTAATCAGTTGACACGTGTATTAGATTTTAAAAGTGAACTGCACAAAAGGCAATTTAGTAGTTCATAAACTTTAATAAATAATCTATATGTAGAATAATAAAGACAAACATTTTAGAATTATTTTCAATGTTTTTTTCAAGCCATGAGGACGGGGGGGGGGGGCGCTTAAGCCTCCTAAGCCCCCCCCCCCCCCCGATGGGTGCGCCACTGATTAACCACAATGAATGACTTTTTCAAAAAAATCATATCCTGTTTTAAATATTTTTGTTATTTTAAATTATAGCGATACCGGTTTCATTTAAAAGATCATTGTCAGTTGTTTACAAATAATTAGCGTTAGCGAAGGTCTCGTTTTTGTTATAGTTAAGTCCAATAATCTTCCGTGCAGTTGCAGTATAATGATGGAAATTTAAATATTACTGATGCCATGTTTTTAAAATAAGGAAACAAACGAATTCTTTCTTTCCTTCTTTCTTTCTTTCTTTCTTTCAGGTTTTAAAATCAATACACATTGTCAACAGAGTTCTTTAACACCGAGGTTAAACTATGGATGTAGCGGAAAAGAACTTAGGTTCACTGATAGAAGACCTGATAACTATACATTGTGAAGGTTGGGACCGTATATATTATAGTGAAGATGAAGTAGTGGCTAAAAATATAGGATGGCCTCAACAACTGGAAGAGGAAGAAAAGAAACGAAAGAAAAGAAAGAGGCAAGCTGATGAAGAGGATGACAGTCATGGAGACAGTAATGATGCAAAAGCTAACACACCACAGTATCATACGGGACATGACAGTGCGGTTTCGGTCAGTAAAATCTCTTTGTAGCGGGTTTTCTGTTTTGTAGCAATGCAATGAATTAATTTCGGAAAAATCAGCTAAGCTTGTAAGGCGCTATTCTAATGATATAGGAAGCGACCTTTCTGATGAATTACAAAACCTGAAATTAATTAACCAAGTTAACTTTGGTTGAAAAACTCTTATGCCCTTGGACCTTCTCAATAAAGTTAAAGCTTTAAATATGGAAACCCTATTTCCTAATCGTAATGTAGCATTGAGAATATTCGTTACCATCCCCGCAACAGTTCTCAATCGCGTAAAAACCGTTATTCTTTCAAAGTTATAGTTACGTCAATACGGGCCTGAATAATCGACATTATGAATCAAACGGCATGCCAAGCAAAGAGGTTACGCTTCAAATTGGGCTTATACATGGAAAGTTTTTCCTTTGTGAAGTTTTTTTGGACAGGCTGAGGAAGGGGGAGTATTAGCCCCCGAAACTAGTCCCTGTAAGTAATAGAAATAAACAGTATTGAAGGCGGAAAATCTATTATTCTTTCAAAGTTATAGTTACGTCAATACGGACCTGAATAATCGACATTATGTATAAAAACCGTTTTCCACTCAGCCAAAATAGACTTTCAAGCTTGGGTGTTTTGGCTGTTGAAACGGAACTTGTGAAGTCTACCAATTTAGACAATATCATAAATGATTTTTCCCAGCCTAAGTTAATTTAACTGTTTGTATTGTAGGTTTGTTTTGTACATGTGAATATACTGTGAGCCATTAAAGATGTACGTTTATGGTCAATTTAGTGTTTTAATATTTTATTTCTAACCTTTCAATTCAGTTTACAAATAAGGTAATGAAAACTTTAACAATCGATTTTAAAAACAAGTGGATTGGATTTTCAAGTTTAAAAGAATTTAGTTATAAGAACTGCATTGTTTTTAAAGTGAATGGGTTACTGTTTATTTGGGAGTGAGAATTATTAAAACGAATTGGAGTGCTTACATGACTAGACATTAAACTTTACAAAATTATGGTTTAAAATCGGTAATGCATTTTATGGAGAGTTATAAATATATGTGTATGTATAATACACTAAATACATGGCTGTGATTAGTGAATTTGGCTTGTAAAAAAATGCATAAATGGCAGGGGCCCAAAGTATCCCCAGCACCAGGGCCCGCGGCCGCTCTCTCCGGCCCTGCTTGGAAGTACTTTTCCCACTCCAAGTAGTATCTTGTAGCAACTTGGTTCGGACTGTGTCTGCAGTAAGATCTGTTCCGGAACTTTCCAGAGCCATAATCATAGGCTGAAACTCATCTGGTAGTCCTTTCAGCATAAGAGCTGCCACAAACTCGTCGTCCAGTGCCTTATTCATAGACGCAAGTTGCTGAGCAAGTCCCATAACCTCACTAACATACTCTTCCATCGTCTTGTAGTGCTTTAATTTAACTTTGCACAATTTCTTCAAAATGACGATCCGCCGATTCACTCCTTTATCTGAGTAGGCCTTTTCAAGAGCTTCCCAGACTTCCTTTACGGTCTTACAAGGCATGACGATTGGGAAAATTGATTTATCCACCATGTGGTTAAGTCTGGCCCTGCTGTGCTGCTGCTGCTGCTGCTGCTGTGCTGTAAAGTGTACTATGTTCCCATATTAACTTATGCAGCTGAGACTTGGACCCTGACAAGCAGGCAAGAGAGTAGAATCCAAGCCAGTGAAATGAAATTCCTAAGAAGTATGATAGGAAAGACAGAGTGAGGAATGAAGATGTTAGGAAGGAAGTTGGGATGGGAAAACTAAATGAGAGAATTGAGAAGAATAAACTAAGGTGGTTTGGACATGTAAAGAGGATGGAGGAAAATAGAATACCAAGACAGATGCTGGAGGCAAAGTGCAAGGGTAAGAGAGCAAGAGGAAGACCTAGAACAAGGTGGATTGATTCAGTGAAGAACAGCGTATGAAAAAGAAATCTGGACTGGGACAAGATTGTGGAAGAAGAATGGTGGAAGGAAAGAGGAAAGTGGAGAAGTGCCATAAATACCCCGACCCGGCAGGAACTGGATAAGGGGAAATGATGATGATGATGATGAGGTTAAGTCTGGCCCTAGCCCGACTTTCGTCTTTCGCTTTCTTTGCAGATGTTGTAGTATCTCCATCCGGGTAGCCAACTACACAGCTCCACAGATGTTCGAGTCTTAGGACGTTTTCCATCTCGAATAGCCAATCCACATAATTTAGATTACTTCGCAGCTTATCTATAGCCGGTAACGAGGTGCTGGTTGCAGACATGTTGATTTCAATATGTCGCGAAATTCACAGTTCATATAACGAGCAGTCTATCATACGCACTTTATATTCGCACGGTGGATTCGTGGCTGGGCACATAACCTGTAGGATTACGAGGCACACAGGCAATTGAAATGGAACACACGTTTAATGTACTTGACATTTACTAGAACAGAACTGAATGAACAAGGTGATACAACATACTTGTATATGTTACAGGGATAGTCGATTCTTAGTAAGAGTTGACTCTCCCTAGGCAGAGTCAACTCTTACTAAAAGTATCAGTAATAGTTGATTGAAAACAAACAGATCAACTTTTCCTAGGGAGAGTTAACTATGCCTGCTGTGGTTTAGTAAAAGTTGATTCACAGATGCTGCTCTGAAAATGTAACCACGCGCGCCAAACCTTTGTTATGATTATTAAAATATTGCCATTGTTTGGACTCGTACTTCCATTATTGGACCGACCGTTATCGATCGGAACATTTCTTTGTTTTATTGCCCCACCACACAACAGGCAGTTGCCATTCGTCATTACTCGGCTTTTTATTGTTGTGCAATAGTGACAAAAGATTCATTTACGTTTAAATAATTAGTTTAAGTATGTAATAATTATGTCAGACACCACGGCAGATCTGTTTCGTGAAAAACTGTAGAAGGAACGCTCGACTTCCAAGGTAAATTCACTGACATTGACCAAATTGAAATATGATAGCTGCATTCAAAAAGTGAAAAATCTAAAAACTGCAATTAAAAAAAGAAAGTAACGATATCAGGTTTTTAAGACGATATGACATTATTGAAGTAAATGGTATTACAAAACTAATACACCCTGTCACAGACCAAGACAGCTTAAGGTATTATGTTTTTGATGAAGAGTTGTTTGGAGTTCTTAATGAAGCACACATAGCCTATCCACTGTGAAACGTTTTGCTAGCCCCTAACTTTTGGGTGAGAAATGTAACTGTTTACCTTTGCCTAAGCTATGTTGTTTTAATGGGCGCCAAGACCTCAACGCAATGTTGAAATCTAAATTTGTATTTAACAACGTCTAGCTCTGGCAGAACACATTCAAGACTCTATTCACTCAGATCGTGGTATGATTTGATCATTAACCCAACAAACAATTGTATAAGGAGAAGGAATTGGTCTATATCTAATGCTACCTACTGAAAGCAAAGATTGCATTGTAAAAGAAATGAATTTATTATATAAAACAAGAATAGCAAAATTAATAATAATAATACGTTTAAAATTTAAATTGGAGCGTTGCGATTTTAATGTATTACCGATAGAAAATTACGTGAAAACGGAGTCTGATAAATTGATTTTACTCTTATTCCCAAGCTATGAAGTTACTGAAATATGAAATATAAAACCAAGAGAAATGAGAGATTGCGTATTTCTGCGTCATTAGCGCTTACCACTGGAAATGCCTGAAGCCTTTCCCTCGTACTGGATGATGCTGTGAGCTTCCCACAGTCTCCTGGATGTCGTCATCTTCGTCGATGTTTGATGAGATTCTGGTAGATTAGATAATTCTATGGTCCGTACCTCGGACCCAAACACTCGTACAACCGCACTGGTTAAGTTTTACAAAAGTTAGTCCTCCAATCCACGGAACATCGGAGCGATTCCCGCGTACAACCGTACTCGTTAAATTCTATACAGATCGTCGCTAACTCCACCGAACATCGGAGCCACTCGCACGCGCACCCATACTCGTCAAGTATTTCACAGATTGTCCTGGTTCCACGGCGCGTCGAACGATATATGCACCTGTCGGCTCCCCCACTCTTCAGCCGACTTGTAGCTTGCGTGGTCTCCACTGATTGGCTCTGCCACCCCGCTACTTCCCCTCCTATAGTTCATTACACTCGGCGCGGCGATGATGAAGTCGATTTCCGTTCCAACTATTCGCCTTTCCTGGACGCTGCGACCCAGGATTGCGTCATGCTTTCCGACAAAATTAAGCGTGTACTTGAATTCCCAGTGAGTCACGTCTCTCATAATACCCTAACTGACGAAAACTCCGTAAAATTCCGCAATCACATAATTTTCTATGATATTGTCGTTCGTAATAATTTGCTTGATAGCGTTTTCTAAGACATAGAAAACCTATCTGAATGCTAATAATTTTTATAAAATGCTCCGAAAATACCTTAATAATAATTATAATAAATTAATAATAATAATAAATTAACATGAAAAATTCTCTTGGCTGAACAATTTGCCGCGTAAATAAATATAGAATGGCTTCCTACTGACTTATGCCAGTTGCATAAAAACCCCTCGAAAAACACGTTACATATTCGCCTCGGATCATCGGATGATTTACCGTGACGACGGTCCATTATCCGATTATCCCAGACACGTTAATAAACCCCATCCAAAATACATATTACATAAATGAAATCTCCCTAAATTACAGATATATACACTCATAATTTTTCTTCACGCACTTTGCGTCAAAGTTTGTTGTCACTATGGATTGCACTTTGCAACCAGTCCAATGTTTCTCATATAAAATAGTGTTCCACGGATATTTCCGCCTCTCAAATTCCTCTATGTTGGAGAAATAGACATAATTAATGTGTGAGCACTATGTATTTATGATGTCATATCACACGCATTGAAGGTGTTCTGATATATTTATATCACCATAGAACTTCCTAATTTCACTGGAGGTCCCTTCCTTATGGTGAAATTTAATCTCACTTAGCACTGAACACACGATCACACTATTGTGGCAGCGCCTCGTGACCATAATACTTAATCTCTCTTTAAAGTAGATTAAATTAATATTGACTTCTGAAAAAAAAAAACAGTAAATGCGCATTACATATAACACCAAATATTTCTGTGCCGTAATCGCCCTGTCTTGTTAAGTTCCCGTAGACCATATTCTACTTAATACTAGTTCTCAACACAGAAATAATACCTTTGTACAAATTACCTTAAATTACACACTTACAAATCTTACATGGCGAGGCCGTAAACAGAAATCACGTGTGCTGATATGTATGAGTTTCATGAAGGACTGTCTCGCATTCTGATGGCCCATCTTTTGCCTCGTGGACGCCTTAAGCAAAAATACCCTGTTCAAGCGCTCACCCATCTCTAGGAGGCAAATGGGAATTCACCAGCGCTACCAAATTCTGGCCTTGGTGTATCGAGACATTTTAGTGCTCAAGAGCATCCGACAATCCCGTCATATTTCCCTGTACCTTAAAAACTCTCATTTACTTACATACTACCCCCCTGTGTGACTTCTGATACGCCTGCCTGGAAGACCATCTCCTCCCACGCACCAAATACCACACTTACTCATTTGATAGGCTGGCTCGCCAGCTAAACACACTCACTTTATGACACATATCTTCGTAGACTATGTATATTATACGTTCCGTATAATCTGTTTCCCTCACTATTCTCCAGCACATATGCTGTTTTCCCAATACGTTTGGAAACTATAAATGGGCCCTCATAGAGATAAAAGAACTTGGACATGACTTTCTCTAGCTTATTTGACTGTTTCGGCACTCTAAGTAAGACTCTGTCTCCCGGCTCGAATAGGTCAAATTTAGTTTCTTTTTGTTGGCGAATTCTCTTTTGTGCTGACTTAGATAAATTCTGTTTCGCTAACTGGACAATGTAATCCATCCCCGGTTGCTTACCCTCATTTAATCCCAACACCCTCGCTAGTTCATTTTGTGGTCTTATTCTGAAGTGAACTTCGTATGGCGTCAATTTCGTGCTCTCATGCTGGACAGAATTCAGCCAAGTCTCGACCTTGGGAAGATGTCCAACCCAGGCCGCATGCTTGTCATGCACTAGAGTCCGAAAAAGACGAGCCACTTCCCTTAATGGACGCTCTGCAGAATTACCCTGAGGGTACCTTACAGAGGAATGAACGTGTGTTATACCAGCTTCCTGCATACTGGTTCTCCATTTCTTTGCAGTAAACTGTGGTCCACTGTCAGATAGTATCCTGAGAGGAATGCCAAACTCAGGTACATACTTATTAATGATCAGACGGCTACACGCTAGTCCCGTGGCTTTCCTTAGCGGATATAGCTTGACATACTTACTAAAAGCGTCAATAACTATAAAAATGTACTCGTAGCCGTACTGTCCTTTAACGATCGGGCCAAATAAATCCACACACAGTAGTTCGCCGGGACTACTGGTGAGAATTGCAGATCTCTCCCCCACTAAATATTTAACTGGATATTTACTCCTTTGACAGGTGTCACACTTAGCTAAAATCCTCCTAACATCCCTTCCCATTTTACTCCAAATGAAGTCACGACCAATTTCATAGAAGACCTTGGCAGCACCAAAGGGTCCTAATTCCCTATGAATGGACCAAATTAGCTCCTCCCGCAAAGTGGCAGGAACACATATTGCCCACCGATTATTCCTACATTTCCTTGCAAGAAGCCCATCCTGCATCTTGTACGTGAACCGTCCTACTTTCACATACTCTTCTTCACCTATTTCCAACCTAGCCAGTGGCTCCTTTAACTTGACGTTATCACGTTGCTCCACTAGCATATTTCTCGGTGTCTGTAACGATGCCCTGTTGCTACTGTCCACACATGCACATATTAAAATACCGTCCTCTGCTTTAACCACAGGATAATCCCTACATAAATTAGTGTCCCTCGATAGCATGTCTGCAAGAATGTTATCTTTACCTTTAATATATTTTACTGTGAATTCGTATTCCTGCAGAGCAAGAATCCACCTACTAACTCTGTTAGAACTGAGTTTACAAGTCCTCATATACAGTAATGCATGGTGATCTGTGTGGATCTCAAATTTCCCCCCTACTAAATACATTCTAAATTTCCCTAAACTGAAAACGATACCTAAAAGCTCTAACTCAGTAATCGTGTATCTTTTCTCTGCTGCTGTCAGTCCTCGCGAGGCTAAAGATACAATGCACAGATTACCCTTATCATCTTTCTGACATAATACTCCAGCAATGCCTATATGTGAAGCATCTGTCATAACCACATATTCCTTATCTTTTAACGGATATTTCAGCACTACAGCTTTCTCAAAACCTTCCTTCAGCGCTCTAAAACCCTGATCATGCTTGGACTCCCATCTCCACCGAGTCCCACTTTTAAGCAATTCCCTGAATGGTTCTACCAACCCAGAGTATTTAAGAACGAACCTCGTGAAAAAGTTGCAAATTCCCAGGTAAGTTTTTAACTGTTTAACATTCTGTGGCACCTCTGCGTTAAGTATCTTATTAACCCTACTTTCTTCTGGTGTTACACCTCTACTCGACACTCTATGACCTAAAAATGTCACTTCTGACTGACAGAATGACGACTTAGACAGCTTCAAAGTGAGCCCTGCCTGATATAACTTCTGAAAAACTATATCTAAATGACGTAGATGCTCCTCAAAACTGCGTGAACTAATTACCATATCATCAATGTAAATGGTTACAAACTCTCCTGTGTCATCCCCTAATGCGATGTTTAAAGCCCTAATTAAAGCTGCTGAACTACTCTTTAACCCATAAGGTGTTCTACAAAATTGATAAAGGTTATATTTATGACTAAAAGCTGTAAATAGTCTATCTTCGTACATAAGTGGCACTTGCCAAAAACTGGAACTCAAATCTACACAAGTGAAATACTTCTTCCCCTCAAATGTTTGCATTAATTCCTCTATTGACATAGATTTCAGCTGATCTGAACTAATTCTACTGTTAACCAAACGAGCGTCTAAACAAATACGAACCGTGCCGTCGGTCTTGGGTACCGTGATCAAAGAATTAACATATGGACTGTTAGAGTGCTCAATAATCCCATCTTCAAGCATCTAGTTAATTTGTGCCTCAACTGCACTCTGATAAGCGAAAGGTACAGGATATCTATGTCCTGTGAATACTGACCTATCAATAACGTTCAATGAATGTGTATAGCAATTGGCCATACCAATGCGATCCTCAAAAACTCTCCTATTACACAATAACACATCATAGAGCCGAACACATTGTTCCACCTCTATATTACCCTGAAATGCAGCATCACGTAACGAGTCCTCTAGACTTCCGTTCGTAATCACACTGCCCACAAAACATGGAGAACCCCGCTCTACGGCTGGCGATATCTCATTTAAAGTACAAATCACACCTACAATACTACTACTCTGAATATGGTCATTGAACGCTACTTCTACTTCAGAATCTCCCCATTTAAATTTCAAACTCCCTACATCATAACATAAGTTACCAGACACTCTACTTAGCCACTCTGAACCCAAGATAACACTGAATACTAAATTTGGAATTACAAGGCAAATCTGCTTCTCTACATGATTATTAATTTTAATGTCTACTAAAACTTGCTTAGAAATTACTTTAGACCTCTTCCCAACAGCTGTGATAACAAAAGTGCTTTTAATTGGCATCTCCTCAAAATTTACTCCAGTTCCTTTCATTTTATCATAAAATGCACTACTTATGCAACTCTTCATACATCCACTATCAATTAAAACATCTGTGTACGCCTCGGACACGTTAAATTTAACTATGGGGCTCTTACTAACCACTTCCTGAATAATACCTTCATCATTTAGTTCATGTAATAATTCATTTCTCACATTTAGGTCATAGGGTTCCTGTATAATTGTATGGACAGGGCATGCTACAGACTGAGATTCTGACCTTACTTCACAGCCTGGTTCGCGTTTAAAGAACCGCTACAGCTGGCCGTAGTACTAGTTACTACTGCACTGGTCTGGTTGTTCTGAGTTGTGTTGTCATTGTTTGGCTGTATATTACTACCACTAGGCTGTCCTCTTCCTTGACCCCTATTCTGGTTGTAATTATTGTCATTATAATTTCTTCCTTGATTTCCCCTGAAATCATTGTTTCTCCCTTGATTTCCCCTGTAATCATTGTTCCTCCCTTGATTTCCCCTGAAATCATTGTTCCTCCCTTGATTTCCCCTGAAATCATTGTTCCTCCCTTGATACTGATTGCCATAGCCATTTCCTCTGTTCTTATTTAGCTGATTATTATTATTTCTATTTTGAGCGTTGGCCCCTTCGCCACCGTTCCCTTGAACTCCTTGATGCCTGGCTTCATTAGGTCTATTATTATTATTACCCTGGTTCCTATTGAAATTGTCCTCATAACCCCCTCTCCCTAGTGCATCAAATGTGCTTAACAAATTTTCTACTTGTGATATAGTCTTTACATTCTGGATACAAGCAGCCTCCTTGATCCTATAGGGAAAGTGCCTAAGTAGCAACCTCACCACATCACTTTCCTCCTTCAATCCATCCAGATATTTACACGCTAATACCTGCCCTAAAAAGTATTCGGTCATGGTGGAGCTTCCTTTAGGGTTATATTTACCACACACTACTCCCTCACGATGCTGCGACTGAATAACCTCATTCCAGAACTTTTCACAGAATTTCATTTTAAAGTCATTAATATCAGTAAACTTGTCTCTGTAGACAGCAAACCAATTCCTCGTTTCCCCCACAAACACTTGTTCTAAAATTTCAACTACCTGGCACCACTCAATACTACCATTTTCCAACCTCTCCCCGAATTTATTTTCTATAGTGTCCATGAACTCCATTGGGCACCCCTGTCGATTGCTGAACTTACCCAGTTCTACCTCCCTGTGTGTGCTATTCACAAAAACTGGCCTATTCTGACTATTTTCTTGCCTGATCCTAGCTTTTAATTTTAACTCTAATTCTGCGATTTTCTCCTCAGCCTTCCTCTCAATACTGTTTACTGTTAATTTAATGTTTCCTTCTGATTCTTCTACTTTATCATATAGCTTTGCTTGTTTCTCCTCAATCTTGCTAATGCTCTCTCTATTACTCTCTCTTAAATCATTTACTTCTGCAACTATTTGTGAGTGGACTTTCTCAATTCTACCCCCCAGCTGTTCCTTAACCTCTTTAGTAGCTACCTGAATTTTGTCAATTTCTCCTCCCAATTGTTTTTTAACCTGCTGTGTTTCCAGTTGCACTAGTTCTTTTAAATTTTCAGCCTGTGTACTGATTCTAATTTCCAACTCCTCCTGTACTTTTCCTAATTTTCTGTCTACATCTGCAATAATCTCTTTAGCCTTTTCTTCCATCACCCCCCTGATCTCACCTCTAATCAGTTCGAATTTGTCACTCATTTCCCTGCTGTTTTGTTCTAATTTAGCATTTAAAGTTTCAGTACTCTCTCTATTTTCCTTACTGTTTTGTTCTAATCTGGCGTTTAAAGTTTCATTACTCTCTCTATTTTCCCTACTGTTTTGTTCTAATTTAGCATTTAAGGCATCTGTACTTTCTTTATTTTCCCTACTGTTTTGTTCTAATTTTGCATTATTCTGTTCTAATTTTGCATTTAAGGCATCACTACTAACTTTGTTCTGATACATGAACTCGAGAATTAAAGTTTTTAATTCTGGTTGGCCGCCTACACTCCCTGTTTCAGTATCGGGATTTACCTCCGCTACCCCAGTACTACCATCACTCGACATACTGCTCGTATCATCACTCTCCCGTTGATGACCACTACGTAACCTCATCTGTCTTTCTTTCTCATCCCCCATAATGATATACACTGATACAGACAAATAACCCCCAAAATACAGGCACAGAAATATATACCCTTCTCCTTCCACAAATGTTATTAGGTTTTCAGCCCCAAGTTGTCGATGACAAATGAAACGTTTTGCTAGCCCCTAACTGTTGGGTGAGAAATGTAACTGTTTACCTTTGCCTAAGCTATGTTGTTTTAATGGGCGCCAAGACCTCAACGCAATGTTGAAATCTAAATTTGTATTTAACAACGTCTAGCTCTGGCAGAACACATTCAAGACTCTATTCACTCAGATCGTGGTATGATTTGATCATTAACCCAACAAACAATTGTATCAGGAGAAGGAATTGGTCTATATCTAATGCTACCTACTGAAAGCAAAGATTGCATTGTAAAAGAAATGAATTTATTATATAAAACAAGAATAGCAAAATTAATAATAATAATACGTTTAAAATTTAAATTGGAGCGTTGCGATTTTAATATTACCGATAGAAAATTACGTGAAAACGGAGTCTGATAAATTGATTTTACTCTTATTCCCAAGCTATGAAGTTACTGAAATATGAAATATAAAACCAAGAGAAATGAGAGATTGCGTATTTCTGCGTCATTAGCGCTTACCACTGGAAATGCCCGAAGCCTTTCCCTCGTACTGGATGATGCTGTGAGCTTCCCACAGTCTCCTGGATGTCGTCATCTTCGTCGATGTTTGATGAGATTCTGGTAGATTAGATAATTCTATGGTCCGTACCTCGGACCCAAACACTCGTACAACCGCACTGGTTAAGTTTTACAAAAGTTAGTCCTCCAATCCACGGAACATCGGAGCGATTCCCGCGTACAACCGTACTCGTTAAATTCTATACAGATCGTCGCTAACTCCACCGAACATCGGAGCCACTCGCACGCGCACCCATACTCGTCAAGTATTTCACAGATTGTCCTGGTTCCACGGCGCGTCGAACGATATATGCACCTGTCGGCTCCCCCACTCTTCAGCCGACTTGTAGCTTGCGTGGTCTCCACTGATTGGCTCTGCCACCCCGCTACTTCCCCTCCTATAGTTCATTACACTCGGCGCGGCGATGATGAAGTCGATTTCCGTTCCAACTATTCGCCTTTCCTGGACGCTGCGACCCAGGATTGCGTCATGCTTTCCGACAAGATTAAGCGTGTACTTGAATTCCCAGTGAGTCACGTCTCTCGATATACCCTAACTGACGAAAACTCCGTAAAATTCCGCAATCACATAATTTTCTATGATATTGTCGTTCGTAATAATTTGCTTGATAGCGTTTTCTAAGACATAGAAAACCTATCTGAATGCTAATAATTTTTATAAAATGCTCCGAAAATACCTTAATAATAATTATAATAAATTAATAATAATAATAAATTAACATGAAAAATTCTCTTGGCTGAACAATTTGCCGCGTAAATAAATATAGAATGGCTTCCTACTGACTTATGCCAGTTGCATAAAAAACCCTCGAAAAACACGTTACAACTGGACACGGAGGAAGAGATCTTATGATTCAGCAATTGAAAGGGAAATTTCAAAATGTTATTACAAAGGACATTTTACTATTTTTAAGCTTGTGCGAACCTTGAATCAAAAATTGAAATATAAGAGGAAGGGACTGGTTGTAAAGCCTTTGTTATTCAAGGAAATTAATTCACGATGTCAAGTGGACTACATTGACTTTCAGTCGCAACCCGATGAAGACTTCAAATTTATAATGGTGTACCAGGACCATTTAACAAAGTTTGTTGTGCTAAGACTGCTGAAATCAAAGACTGCAGACGAAGTGTGTAGTAATATCGTTGATATTTTTACTTAGTTAGGCGCTCCTTGTATTTTACAATCAGACAATGGGAGAGAATTTGTTATTAAAATTATTGACAGTCTGGTTAATACATGGCCTAAATTCAAAATGGTGCACGGCAAACCACGACATAGTCAAGAGTCAAGGTAGCGTCGAAAGAGCCAACCAGGACGTAGAGAATATGATAACCACCTGGAGCAAGACCACAAAATATCAAAATGGAGTGAAGGCTTAAAGTTCATTCAACTTATGAAAAACAGTGCATTGCATAGTGTGATAAAACGATCCTCGTATAAGGCAATATTCGGTTGCCCCCCGAGACACGGCTTATCTAGTTCAAAACTACCAACTGAGGTACTGGCAAATTTAGAAACAGAAGAGGATCTTCAATGCGCAATTGATCAAATTCAGCAACAACAAGAAAACGAAATTGGAAGTAACGGGAATGGAAATCCTGATAAAAATGAAACAAACCAAAATGTATCAAGTGGTGAAAAGCTCTGAGATGATAGTGATTATCTCCTCACTGACCTAGACAAGTCTACTGAGGACATCAAGAGACAGACAAATGAAGATTTCTACTGTCTCGAACAAGCTAAACGCATGAAAAAATATCAGATCACATTCATCCGCCAGTAGAAAAAGGAACATCAGTTCGAATTCCTGTCCCCGATGTTGACCGCGGTAGAGGAGATGTTCGATCTATCCTTGGCGTGGTACTGGAGGCTGTCGATGATGGATTTTATCGAATTGGAACGAGAAATGAAATTCTAAAGCAGCTTTTCTCAAGGTAAGTTTTCAAAGCTAAAATAAAAGATATCTCTCTCTCCTCTCTCTCGCTGCCCATAGTAGTCTATTAAATTGTTCAGATTTCAATGATTACATTTTTAGCCTACTTTCGATTTTTGCAAAAAATGAAAGTAGACTTATGAGATCAACACAGGGCGAAAAAAGTGTGTCTGTCTGTGTGTGTGTGTGTGTGTGTGAGTGTGTGTACTCTGAATGTCTGTCCCCCCCTATCAATTCGAACACGGTGAATGTGAATTGAACGAAATTTGGTACAAAGGTAGTACTAGCAAAGGACACCTCAGTGTCATGTTTTATATCGCCGCCATCTTGACAGAAACGTAATGGCGGCCACACAAATGTTCAAAGCTTAAATCAAATTACGACTAACCTAATCATCCAATCTCTACCAAATTTTGCAACAACATACCGTCAGCTGGGGTTACTTTACACACTTTTCATGTGTTTTTTAAATTTTATTTGTCGTGTTAGGTTGTTAAATTGTTTGCGATAGGTTTATGTATTCCTTAAGGGTTCTTACTAAAGAACATATCGTCACCGTGAGTGGAAAATATCTCTCAGACACTTTTAAAAATAAATGAACACGTGTGTAAAGTTACCCCACCCTTGGGGTTACTTTACACAGACATGCACTTATCATGGCGCTTGGCTATACAGCCTCACAAGGGGTAACTTGACACATGCCTGGAACTTTTCATTGGAAAGATAACATTCATTTGAAGTAAAGAGGATACTTTCATAGCTTAATTGAATTGTCTGAATACATTATAAAAAAAATTAAACGTGTGTCAAACGTTTAATTTTATGTTTGTAGAAAATAAAAATAAAAACAATGCTGTTGAAGTGTTAGTCGTAGAAAGGTACCAAACTTTGTTTTTACAGGAGCATAAGGCATCATTAACAGAAATGTCACGTTAATAGATTCTATATTTATATCAGTGACTGCAGGTAGCTGGTTTAGGAAATTTTGAGTAAAATGCCTGTTAATACAAGATGCTGCGAGCTGTACGAGTAAAAGCCCGTATTTGTGTTTTTTCTATTTCACTCCTTTGGATATTAACTGCAGCTATAAATGCACTGTACATTGTTAAGTTGTATAGAAACCTTCATTTCTATGACATGGTCATATTTTACTAGATGTTCTAATTTGTGACAAATAAATTTCCCTAAAGACTAGAGAGGCGGGAGGTGGATGTGGAACATGTTTCCTTGTTGAGTCACATTACTAGGCTCTTACTAATCCACAGCACTCAAATACTCTGGGATTGAAATATGAAATAGTAAACACTGGCTTTTGTGTCAAATAGCCTGTGTAAAGTTACCCCCTCCAAGGGCGAGTCATGCACCTTCGGTTATTTTAGGCTTCCTAGTAAAGTGACTCAACAAGTAAACATGTTCCACACCTAATTTCCGCCTCTCAAGTCTTTAAGGAAATTGATTTGTTACAAATTAGAACATCTATAAAAAATATGACTGTCATAGAAATGAAAGTTTCTATACAACTTACCATATGTACAGATACTCAAGTGCACTAAGTTGCAATTATTATCCAAAGGAGTGAAGTACAAATAACACAAACACGGTTTTCTTACTAGTACAGTCCACAGCGTCTTGTATAAACAGGTATTTTACTCAAAACTTCCAAAACCAACCACGTACAGTGCTCAAAAGATTTTAGCGAAAAGTGTGTAAAGTTACCCTGTCTGTGTAAAGTAACCCCAGTTGACGGTACCTTTATGGGGGGAGCATCCTTTGACCAAACCAATAGGCCATCAGCGTAATAGTTTGCGGATGGCGGCCATCTTTGTGTGAAAATCGATTCCCCCTATTAATTCGAACACGGTGCAACCGAATGGAACGAAATTTGGTACAGAGGTAGCACTAGCAAAGGGCATCTCAGTGTCATGTTTTATATCGCCGCCATATTGACAGAAACGTAATGGCGGCCACACAAATGTTCAAAGCTTAAGTTAAATTACGACTAACATAACCATCCGATCTCTACCAAACTTTGCAACAACATTCCTTTATGGAGGGAGCATCCTTTGACCAATCTAATAGGTTATTAGCCTAATAGTTTGCGGGTGGCGGCCATCTTTATGTCAAAATTGATTCCCCCTATTAATTCGAACACGGTGGAACCGAATGGAACGAAATTTGGTACAGAGGTAGCACTAGCAAAGGGCACCTCAGTGTCATGTTTTATATCGCCGCCATCTTGACTGAAACGTAATGGCTGCCACACGAATGTTCAAAGCTTAAATCAAATTACGATTAACCAAATCATCCGATCTCTACCAAATTTTGCAACTACATACCTTTATGGAGGGAGCATCTTTTGACCAATCTAATTGGTCATTCGCCTAATAGTTTGCGGATGGCGGCCATCTTTGTGACAAAATAGATTCCCCCTATTAATTCAAACACGGTGAAACCGAATGGAACGAAATTTGGTACAGAGATAGCACTAGCAAAGGGCACCTCAGTGTCATGTTTTATATCGCCGCCATCTTGACGGAAACGTAATGGCGGCCACACAAATGTTCAAAGCTTAAATCAAATTACGATTAGCCTAATCATCCGATCTCTAGCAAATTTAGCAACAACATACCTTTATGGAGGGAGCATCCTTTGACCAAACTAATAGGTCATCAGACTAATCTTTTGCGGATGGCGGCCATCTTTGTGTGAAAATCGATTCCCCTTATCAATTCGAACACGGTGAAACCGAATGGAACGAAATTTGGTACAGAGGTAGCACTAGCAAAGGGCACCTCAGTGTCATGTTTTATATCACCGCTATCTTGACGGAAACGTAATCGCGGCCACCCAAATGTTAAAAGCTAAAATGTAATTACGACCAACCTAATAATCTAGTCTCTACCAAATTTTGCAACACCATATCTTTATGTGGGAAACATATTCAGACCAAACTGCAAGAACATCAGCCCAATAGTTTGCAGATGGTGGCCAAGTATGTGTGCAAATCGATTCCCCCAATTCAAACACGGTGAAACCGAATTGAACGAAATTTGGTACAGAGGTAGCACTAGCAAAGGGCACCTCATATTCATGTTTAATATCCCTATAGCTCGTTGTATTTCAACAAGCGACTACAACCAACGTTCAATCATACTCCTTGAAAAGGACAAAGAGTTATAACAATACCCATGCATTTAGGAGAAAGTAGGCTATATGTTCTTTACTGAACATCTTGTTTCAGGTCTGAATTCACTAAATATCCTACAAACATTATCCAAGAAATGAAGTTCCTATGGATAAAACAATAGCTGTGAGGACTGTTGCAACTTCGCGAACACTTGGAAGTGGACAAGGTTTTTTCAAATGTTCTTGCAACACTAAATGCGAATCCATAAAGTGCACGTGTAACTCAAAGTGTCACAAATCTTTACCTTTCTGTAATAAATGATTAATATTTCGATACATTTCGTCCCGTCACCGTGACGTAACGCCAGACCCCAGATGTTGTGTTGTTTGAGTCTTCAGTCTTTTGACTGGTTTGATGCAGCTCTCCATGCCTCCCTGTCCTGAGCTAATCGTTCCATCTCTACATAGCTACCACACCCTACATCCGAGGCAATCTGTTTAACATATTCTAACCTTGGTCTACCCCTACATTTCTTGTCCTCGACCCTTCCTTCCATAACTAAGCTTGCTATTCCTGGGTGTCTTAGTATGTGTCCTGCTAACCTATCTCTTCTCTTCATTAGCAGTCGCCAGAAACATCTCTCCTCTCCCACTCGTCTTAATACCTCTTCGATTGTAACCCTATCTACCCATCTGATCTTCATCATTCTCCTGTAACACCACATTTCAAATGCCTCAATTCTCCTCTTTTCTGCTGCACCAATAGTCCAAATTTCACTTCCATAGAGTGGCACGCTCCAGACAAAGGCTTTCAAAAATCACTTTCTATATTCGAAGTCAACAGATTCCTTTTTTGTAGAAATGCTTTCCTTGCCTGAGCCAACCTACTTTTTATATCCTCTTTGCTTCGTCCATCACTGGTTATTTTGCTTCCTAAGTAACAGAAGTCTCCTACTTCCTTCAGCTTTTCACCTGCCAATTTGATGTCCATAGAGGTTTCTGATTTATTTCGGCTGCATTCTAATATTAGCCTACTTTCGATTTTTGCAAAAAATGAAAGTAGACTTATGAGATCACTACAGGGCGAAAAAAAAAGTGTGTCTGTCTGTGTGTGTGTATATGTGTGTGTGTGTGTGTGAGTGTGTGGACTCTGAATGTCTGTCCCCCCCCCCCCCTATCAATTCGAACACGGTGAGCGCAAATTGAACGAGATTTGGTACAAAGGTAGCACTAGCAAAGGACACCTCAGTGTCATGTTTTATATCGCCGCCATCTTGACGGAAACGTAATGGCGGCCACCCAAATGTTCAAAGCTTAAATCAAATTACGACTAACCTAATCATCCGATCTCTACCAAATTTTGCAACAACATACCTTTATGAAGGGGGCATCCTTTGACAAATCTAATAGGTCATTAGCCTAATAGTTTGCGGATGGCGGCCATCTTTGTGTCAAAATCGATTACCCCTATTAATTCGAACACGGTGAAACCGAATGGAATGAAGTTTGGTACAGAGGTAGCACTAGCAAAGGGCACCTCAGTGTCATGTTTTATATCACCGCCATCTTGACGGAAACGTAATGGCGGCCACACAAATGTTCAAAGCTTAAATCAAATTACGACTAACCTAATCATCCGATCTCTACCAAATTTTGCAACAACATACCCTTATGGAGGGAGCATCCTCTGACAAATCTAATAGGTCATTAGCCTAATAGTTTGCGGATGGCGGCCATCTTTGTGTCAAAATCGATTACCCCTATTAATTCGAACACGGTGAAACCGAATGGAATGAAGTTTGGTACAGAGGTAGCACTAGCAAAGGGCACCTCAGTGTCATGTTTTATATCACCGCCATCTTGACGGAAACGTAATGGCGGCCACACAAATGTTCAAAGCTTAAATCAAATTACGACTAACCTAATCATCCGATCTCTACCAAATTTTGCAATATCATACCTTTATGGAGGAAGCATCCTTTGACAAATCTAATAGGTCATTAGCCTAATAGTTTGCGGATGGCGGCCATCTTTGTGTCAAAATCGATTACCCCTATTAATTCGAACACGGTGAAACTGAATGGAATGAAATTTGGTACAGAGGTAGCACTAGCAAAGGGCACCTCAGTTTCATGTTTTATATCGCCGCCATCTTGACGGAAACGTAATGGCGGCCACACAAATATTCAAAGCTTAAATCAAATTACGATTAACCTAATCATCCGATCTCTACCAAATTTTGCATCAACTTACCATTATGGAGGGAGCATCCTGTGACCAAACTAATAGGTCATTAGCCTAATATTTTGCGTATGGCGGCCATCTTTGAGTGAAAATCGATTCCCCCTATTAATTCGAACACGGTGAAACCGAATGGAACGAAATTTGGTACAGAGGTAGCACTAGAAAAGGCCACCTCAATGTCATGTTTTATATCACCGCCATCTTGACGGAAACGTAATCGCGGCCACCCAAATGTTAAAGGCTAAAATGTAATTACGACCAACCTAATAATCTAATCTCTACCAAATTTTGCAACAACAAATCTTTATGTGGGAAGCATATTCTGACCAAACTGCTAGATCATCAGCCCAATAGTTTGCAGATGGTGGCCAAGTATGTGTGCAAATCGATTCCCCCTATCAATTCAAACACGGTGAAACCGAATTGAACGAAATTTGGTACAGAGGTAGCACTAGCAAAAGGCACCTCAGTGTCATGTTTTATATCGCCGCCATCTTGACGGAAACGGAATGACAGCCACCCAAATGTTAAAAGCTTAAATCAAATTTCGACCATCCTAATAATTTGATCTCTACCGGATTTTGCATCAACATGCCTTTTTGTGGAAAGCATCTTATGACTGACTACAAGGTCATCAGCCCAATAGTTTGCAAATAGCGGCCATGTGTGTGTGCAAATCCATTCCCCAGATCAATTCAAACACGGTGAAACCGAATTGAATGAATTTTTTTACAGAGGTAGCACTAGCAAAGGGCACCTCATATTCATGTTTAATATCCCTATAGCACGTTGTATTTCAACAAGCTACTACAACCAACATTCAATTATACTCCTTGAAAAGGACAAAGAGTTATAACAATACCCATGCATTTAGGAGAAAGTAGGCTATATGTTCTTTACTGAACATCTTGTTTTTGTTTTAAAATTATTAATTTTCATCATGTATTCTTTCCATAAGACGGAGTCCATACCATTCAAAAGCTCATTCAAATCCTCAGGCTTGTCGGCCAAGATGACGATGTCATCAGCAAATCTCAGAGTTGAAATTATTTCTCCTTGAATCTTCACTCCCACTTTAAATTTTTCTCCAATTTCTTTCATTGCTTGTTCAATGTAAAGATTGAAAAGTATGGGTGATAAGTTGCAGCCTTGCCTTACACCTTTCATAATACCAGCTTCTCTCTCATATCCTTCAGCTCGAATGAGTGCTGTCTGGTTTCTGTACAGATTGTATATCACCCTCCTATCCCTATACTTTATTCCAATAGATTTCAAAATGTCAAACAATTTAGTCCAATCAACGTTATCAAAAGCCTTTTCTAAGTCTAAAAATGCCATGAACGTTCTCTTATCTTTCCTTATTCTACCTTCCAAAATCAGCCTAAGACTTAGTACAGCTTCCCTTGTTCCTACATTTCTCCTGAAACCAAACTGGTATGCACCCAACTCCCTTTCTATCTGGCTTTCAATCCTCTTGTAAATTATTCTAGACAGGATCTTTGAAGCATGAGTAATCAAGCTGATTGTACGGTAATCTTCACATCTGTCAGCTCCCATTTTCTTTGGTATAGGGATGATTACAATCTTCTTGAAACCAGGGGGTATCTCACCTGTCTCATAAATCCTACACACCAAGTGAAATAACCTGATCAGACCTTCATCTCCTATGCAGCGTAGCAACTCAATCGGTATATCATCTATGCCTGGTGCTTTGTTCCTGCTTAAGTCCTCCAATGCTCTGTCAAATTCTGATCTCAATCTTAAATCTCCTTTTGCATCCTCATCAAGTTCCTCCTCCCTTTCCATTACATGATTCTCAAGCTCCTTTCCCTTATACAAACTCTCTATGTAAGCTTTCCATCTGTTAGAGGTTTTCCATTTGTGTCCTTAATATTACAGCACTTAGTCTTCTTTTCCCCAAATGTATTCTTAATCCTTCGATAAGCTGTGTCTACTTTTCCTGATTTCAGACAATTTTCTATACCTGCACATTTCTCTTTCAACCATTCTTCTTTCGCTTCCTTGCTCTTCTTGTTGACCTCATTTCTCAGACGTCTGTATTCTGCTTTCCCCTTTTCATCTCTTACATTCTTGTGTTTCCGCCTTTCATCCATCAATTCTAGTATATCCTGAGTGATCCACGGTTTTCTACCTTTTCTTTCTTTCCTACCAATGTTTTCTTCTGTGGATTTTGTTATTTCATTCTTCAAAAGTGCCCATTCGTCTGTAATTGAAGTTGGTTTAGGGTTTTTCATTAGTCCTTCCTTTATACTCCTCTTGAATCTTTCGTTTACATCCTTTACATTCAGTCTGTCTATTGCCCACCTTTTTGGCTTTTGACTTTTCTTCAGTTTCTTCAACTTTAATCTGCATTTCATTACAACCAGATTGTGGTCAGAGTTTATGTCAGCACCAGGATATGTTTTACAAACCAAAATCTGGTTTTGAAACCTCTGCTTGACCATAATGAAGTCGATTTGGTAACGCCCTGTATCTCCTGGTCTCATCCAAGTGTATATTCGTCTTTTGTGGTTATTGAATAAGGTGTTAGCTATGACCAACTCATGCTCGGTGCAGAATTCCATCAGCCTGTTTCCTCGATCATTCCTTTCACCTAATCCGAAATCTCCTACTATCTTCCCTTCTCTCCCTTTTCCTACCACAGCATTCCAATCTCCCATTACTATAACATTTTCATCACCCTTGATATACCTCAGAATTTCGTCTATTTCTTCGTAGACCTTTTCAACATACTCATCATCAGCTTGACTGGTAGGCATATAGACTTGTACCACTGTGGTGCACATAGGTTTAGTATTGATTTTTGCTACAATAATCCGTTCACTATATTGCTCATAATATTCCACCCGCTGTCCAAGTTTCCTACTCAATATGAGGCCAACCCCTGCTTGGCCATTGTTTGATTTAGTGCTAATGACCCTATAGTCTCCTGACCAAAAGTCCTGTTCTTCCTGCCAGCGCATTTCACTAATCCCAACCATATCCAACCTTAACCTCTCCATTTCCCTTTCTAAGTTTTCTAACCTTCCACTTCCTAACAGACTTCTAACATTCCACGCTCCGATCCGTAGAATGTCAGATTTCCTCTTTGTCACTTCTGTGATGTTAACCCCCTCTCGAGTAGTCCCCACCCGGAGATCCGAACGGGGGACTAGTTTACCTCCGGATTGAAATTTTACAAGGGAGGAGGCCATCATCACATGTAATTATGCATAGAGAGGTGCATATCCTCGGGAATAGCATACGGCTGTAGTTTCCCGTTGCTTTCAGCCGTGCAGCAGGACGCAGTGTAGCCATTATTTGGCTTATATTATCAATATCTTAACCGTCTATAAGACTAGTAAAGAATTGATTTATTCTGAAAGGCTGCTACTCCCTTTCAGAATAAGTAAAGAGCAATTCTACTAACAAAAATACTAACCTTCTACTAACAATTAAATACCAAAATTCTACTAACGAAGAAAAAAAAACCATATATATATATATATATCTGGTTAAATCACAATAGAGAGAGAAAGAAATGGTCTAATACACTGTATATTGAACTAAACTAGAACCCTGATTGATTGGCCTTAGTAAAACCTCCAAATTTAGCTGCAAAATATTACATTATGTTTAGAACTTAATCAACAGAAAACTATTTTGTCTACACATATTTTTTCATTTTGTTCATAATTTACCTGCGTTTTGGTGTTGGCTAAGTCATAGCCTGCTAGAATTCCAGTGCTAGGATCTGCAGTGAAAATAAAGGTAGTGCTTGCTAAGCTGGCTGTTACAGAACGGATACACTCAGGATATACATGGAGTTTATCAGTATCATCCAACAGGAGGATGCCTTGCAGAAACTGCTCGTTGGGCTGGTGTAACAGTGAGGACTGCTTTACTTTGTAACCCAGTCTTACAGGGCCATCATTACTATCCACACCTTGCCCATTGAATGGATTAAAAGTGTAGATTATTCCCTCACCAGTAGTCTTACTGCATGCTACATGTATGTAGCTAATTTACTACCATTATAGGAATAGGCCTACTCTGTTGCTGATGGTATTCCATAAATATATAACAGATTACTTCTGTTTCCTTGAAGAAATGAAACATTGTTATCTGAAGAATCTTTTGAAAGTTGCACTGATATATTACTATACTATCACAACTTGTATGTATATATATACCAATCCTTGAACAGCTGTGGTTTATTGTGGATGCTTGCAGCAAATGAAGGAAAATCTCTAAGTGCCCTTCACCAAAACTTATTGTGCTTTCAATTCAATTCGATAGCTTCACCCTGCTTGACTCTTCTGTCCTTAGGATCCCTTCTCGAGGTGAGTCCTAATATTTCTCTGCTTTAATAATATCACGTTCTTGAAAATGATTTATGCAAACTACTGACCATTTCGAAGGTTTACAGTCCTTCCGAGGAATTTTCCTAATTCAGGCCTGGTGCAGATTTTCGTCACATGAGAACCTAAAAACTGGTGAGTAGCCTGCCTTACTTGGAAAATGTCGTTACAGTTGGGGACACAACATTTATCTGGCATTGTTAAACATTTCTCTCTCTTAATGTATTGGTTTTGCCTTCCTATTTGTTCTTTATTAGCCAGTACCGTTTCCTTGCAAATAGCCAACTGTTACTATCTCAAGACAGTGAGAGTATACTCTCCCTAGGTATAGTCAACTCTGACTAGTAAATGTTGATCGAAATTCAACACTTACCGCTTTTAATCAACTTTTACTGAAACGATCAGTAAGAGTCGACTTTACCTAGGGAGAGTCAACTTTTCCTGTAACATATACACACCATAACAAAAATTAAAACGAAACATAAATCTAAGGAGCAGGTTTACTGATTAACAGTGTGACCAACACAAACCATGGTCACATATTCCAACATTAATCTTCATTGTGGATCTTTGTCTTGCAATGTGCAGCAAGCTTTTGGCACAGTTGGGCATCACAGCGCCAAATCGGTCCATCAATGCAACATTCGACAGGGAACAATCATACAACATCCAAGAATTTACACCTTAACTCCTTCCAGAACAAAAGATTGTTTCTCTCAGGCAATTTATACATCGCGTGCTCCAGAAATTAAGAAAAGAATAGTGTTGGCGGAGAAAGACTTTCAAAATAAGAAGAATTTGCTGCACGATGAGCACCTCAACTTGAAGTTAAGGAACTCATTTCTTAAGACATTTGTTTGAAGTGTGTTGACCTATGGTTGTGAAACTTGGACACTTCTCTAGGTTAGAATGTAAGTTTTCCATATCCACTTTAGCTAGTGCTTGCCACGGTGGGTGAGTGGTTAACGTGTCGGTCTACTAACCCAAGCTTGCAGGTTCGCTCCTGGCCATGATAAGTGATGTTTGAAAGGTGGCAGAAATTACGACACGCATTTCATGCGATGTTGGCATGTCAAAGAACCCATTTGAATTCAGTAGGCCATGTTCATAATGGCAAAATTAATCTAGGAAGTTTCCGCCAACACAAAGTTCCTCATTTCTCTACTAGAAGAGCTATAGTGTTCAAGGAGCTTAGATATCATCTAACCACCTTGACTTTCATAGTGCTTCAAGGAACAAGGAAAATCGACATGCAAGCTACCCTCTGGGTGTCAAATAACAAAGCTTGCAACTGGCACCCGAGGCCATACGATATTATTATTATTATTACTTTAGCCAGTTCTGAGATAAATGAGTTTGAAAGTTTGAATTGCTTGCAAATGACCAACAAGTCAGGATATTGCATTGAATGATGTGTTTCTTGATGAATCTATGTTCGCTTCAATACTTTTATTTACTTATATTTACTTACCCATTTCATATCAGACTGAGCCACAGCGAAGCTAGTTCTTAATAAAAGTACAAGAAATGAAATTTCTTTGTTCTATGGTAAACCTAGCAGTGATAATTATGTGTGACTGGATAGGAACTAACCATTCCCAACTGTTGGAGCAAACACACCTACTAGCCACATGCCGCTTTGCCTGAAGCCTGTAGTGTGTTTACTGCGGAGCTCGTTGCCATCTACGAAGCTCTGCAGTTTGCACTACAGGATGCACGAATCCACTTTCGCGTGCGTACCGACTCTCTGAGTTCGTTGCAGTCAATTGCTACATGTATCCCGCAACACCCCCTAGTGCAGAGAATCCACGACCTACTAGCCGGGCTGTGCCACGCTGACACTCGAATCACCTTCCTGTGGCTTCCAAGCCACATGGGAATTGCGGGAAATGAGTTAGCGGATCAAGCTGCAAAATGATAATGATCGTGTGTCCTCCGGAGAGGCCGAGTGCAGGTCCTGTAGGCTAAAAATAAGGCCTAGATTCTCAGCTGACGAATGACAATAGCTAATAACCCTCAATGTATGAATTTGAAATGCTTGGAAGTTACATTGTTGCATGGTGTAGCTACTCCTGTATTACCTGCACATTTACAGTTGCTGTAATTAATCAAAGTCAGCCCTAAGCTTGTTTGATGTTTATTTGAGGGGCAGTTTAAAAGACCAGTGTACAGATCTAATCCCTGCACTCTAATGGAGCTGGAGAACAATATATGTGAGCAGACATCCCTCAATACGGAAAGAGAATTACAACATGCCTATCAGGTAATGGAAAATATTTAAAGCATCTTTTGTGAAATGGTGAGTTTTGAATTTACCCATTATTGCTGAATTCTGTCACTGCTCTGCCTTCGTGCTAGCAGCGGCCCAAGGTGGATTGGCTAGGGGAAGGCGTGCACACTCCTGGCTGACCAGTGGCCTCACTCCAACAATAAGCTCACACTGTATATTGGCTTTATGAGTTTTAACCCTAGAACACAAACCCTCATAATTTTTACGACGTATACTTGGCAACACGGCTCTATCTGCTAGGCTTTTCTCGCCACGTTGCTGTCCTACTCAGTAGCTTCCTACAATACCGCGAGCTTCGTCAGTGTGCGAGCATTGTTAGAGTGAGTCTGTTGATTTGAAATTGATGACCCTTGTGTCGTAAAATTTACGACGATTTGTGACTACGTATGCTAAACTTAGCAAGGTAAGTTCTGTAACAAAGTTAAATTACAGCACTATTCTGAATGAAATAAGTATTTACAACCTCAGAACTTGTCATATACATACTGTTAAGAACTGTTTGTCACATCTGTCCTGCTCAGAAAAGGCGAATGACAACAACATACTGCAACGAATGTCACCGCGCATATTGCAAGGAACATAGAGCAAATCTTTGCACTAACTGCTGTAAATGAGATATTATATTTTGTGTGCAATTACATTTTATTCATCATGGAAATAAATAGTCGTAAATTTTACGGGGGTTTGTGTTTATGTACTACCAAATTAGGGTTTGTGTTCTAGGGTTAAAATCAGTACTTGAAAAAATTGGTTGTTAGCATGAGGAGAATGATGTATGATTATTCCTTTATATTTCTATTTATTGATGAGGTAAATTTCACTGAATATAATATATCATTGGTGAAGAAGCTAAATCTCATGTCATATTTGGTAGCTGTGCTGCAGAAGTGTTCCTTATTTGACTCATCCCTATGGAACTACTCCGTGTAGCTAACGAATGTGACATACAAGGTTTGGCATCTTCACCGATGATAATTTGTTTCTGCCCACTGAGGTTACGTTCTTGGCAGTGATGAGAGTGGAACAAGGAAGACAATAACACAAACATACATATAAAAATAATAATATTTAAATATTTACACGTTTTTGTACATGACAGGAATTTCACAATTGATCTAAAATATTAAAGCCACTATCAAGAGGGTGGTTCTTGTTTCATTCTTTTCTTTGCAAATTCAATAATTTCTTTATGAGAATAAATATACTGTGCCAATTGGTACACTCCTCCATAAGTGTCAGCACGCGTTCCTTTACACATACGAAGTTGCGCTTCTTCCAAGTTCGGATCACACTCCACAATATGAAAGACGTGGACTAAATTTGGATCAGCTGCACGAAACACGGTTAAATTTTTTGCTGCCGCCACAAACTTATCGAAGAGATCAACGTCCTCTTTACCCCACCCTCGTATTGATATGTCAAAACCTCCCACTCTTTTCAAATCACTCTTATAAAGACTAGCAATGCCAAAACCAAATTGTCGCCAATACCCAGTATCTCTGTTTATTAAAAAATGGTTTGGTGAACTCGATAATCCAGATTCGTTATATACAATGGCAGGATCAAATTCACTGTACACTATAGGAAAATAAACCTGCTTCCCTCGAATGGTGTTAGTTCGTATCCGATGCAAAGCACTAGACGTGAACACCATATCAACATCTACAAAAAACATAAGGTCATCATCGGCACATTGTGAAACTCCTACTTCAAGAGCCATGGCACGAGCAAATGTATCGAACACTGGCACGACTGTTAGACGTATATTTGGGAACTGGTTCTGTAGTCTTTGCATTATACTCATAGTTTCATTCACACTACTCTCTTTATCATTAGGAAACAGAACTACAATCAGAGACACTTTCTCATCATTTTTTAAACACACTTCTTCAAACACCGAGATAAAACGCTTAAATGTTTCTAATCTTCCCGATAGAGGCAGTATAAAGTTGATCAGCTTGTCCTTGATGCTAGATGTCTTCTTTGATGTACGCGCGCCCAATATAAGAGGAAAAGATTCACCGATTTTAAGAAGTCCACTTTCAAATGCATCTTTAAAGGAATTTTGGAAACCTTGAGCATCAGGTAAGTCTTCCATAGCCATCTCTCCTTCATTCTCCGCTGCCGGCATGGTAACTTCTTCTCCATCCAGAACTTCGCGAATTTCAAGATCTGAAACAACATGGGTATATTAAATCTCTAATGAAAAATAATATTTAAGTCCTAAAGCTGATAAAAATCACATTTTCCTGAGATCAAAGTTCTGATAAAGAGTAGGACTTCAGAATATATTGGGAAGCTTGACTTCAACACTCTAAAGTTTTAAAAATGCATATTGAAGACAGTGGCGGCTAGCAGATAAATGTTCAGGGTATTGCACTATTTTCATTAAGGGGGGGTTGGGTAAAAGATTGCTTGATATCAGAGAAAACTGTATTGAATTGTGCAGTAAAACGGATGTACCTTATTCATCACGAATGCGGCATTTCAGAGAACATAACATTGTCATCGGATTAAATAAATTATAAGTTATTCTACATAAAAACCTTCAAGAGAACAAAACAATGTTAGTTATATAGCAGGGCCATCCAGACAGCGCTCCCCGTGCGCTAGTGCTCCGGCCGCGCTCTAAGCCAGTGCTCCGAGCGCTTTGGTGGAAGGTAGTTTCACAAGTGGTGGGACGAGCTTGGCTGGCTGAGCGTGCTGAAGTTTTTAGCTGATCCATCAGTCGCTATTCTAGTCCAATGCGCTTTGTGGACAGCGTGTAAGTAAATCAGTTTCGCAGTGCTCACGACTGAACAGCATACAAACAAAGGAGTGGTGAAGCAGCAGAATGGGAAATTTCATTTTTCTGTACAGCTTATAAAGGGCATGCCAAATGTTTAGTGTGCAACAGAGATGTAATGTGTTAAAAAGAACACATTTTGTTGTTGAATTTTCCTCTCTAATATGTTCACATTTCAGTTTGAATAAATCACAATATTCTTTTCTTATCACTTGTGTTCGTTTCCCGCACATTCCATACATCGGAGTACCATTCGATTTGTATATGCGGTATATTTGTTATGGCAAAACAGCCCTATTAATATGTCAACAATCCCACAAGACCCGTCGGCCGCACAATTGTAGTTATGTATCTAGTCAGCATGGTCCGAACATTGTCCATCTCCTTGCTGCCACAGTGTAGTGGTGGTAGGGGAAGGAGCGCTAGTCTGACTGCCCAGTGCTCCCAGAGCGCAATGACTGGATGGCCCTGTCATATAGGCTACGAGGGCGAGAAAGAACCGCGAGTAACCCAAGTATGCGCAAATTACATTGCAAGACATCGACAGTAGACGGAGCATAACAAATGTCTCTGTCTGCGCCTCGGTTCCCTTGTTGCAATCTGCGGGCAACGACCAGCCGAGTTAACTGTTGGGATAGGACTTACTCGTTCTAGCATCTCTACCATACCCTTCACTAATGAGATCTGGTCGGTGCTTGGGGCTGGCAACGACCAAACGGACGAGCGCTCCAGACAGTTGGCCCGCTTCGCTTTCTCAGACAGTTCACAGTAACTTATTATAAGATTTCCTGAATTATTAAAGAACAAAATTAAACAGGAAACGTACAGTTTTTATTACTAAAAATATAATTACGGTATTATATTGTTTTGCTTGAATTAATCCGGTTGTTGTGCAACACAGCAACCTTATTACCGGCCGCCACCGATTGAAGGTGCATTTGCTAATTAGACACCATCAGATGGAGAAAAAGAGAGAAAAAAAAAGGGGAAAAAAAAACCAGCAGGCCTGGGTTCCCTGAACATTACAAACATCAATATGGGAAATCAAAACATGGTGGGCACACAAACAATCAATGGACAGAAGAAAGAGGGAAAAATTACATAATCTGAAGACTTTTCATGAGATACGGTATATGCTTTTCTGAAAGCTACTTAAATTCAAAGAACTCAGTTGTTTTTTTTTCATATTTTACACCCTCATTCGAGCACTTTATTCAATACAAATACAATTAAGTGTAACAACGGTATTTGGAGATTAGCGCTTCAGCTTCAGCTTCTTCAGCACCCAAAATGTCTTCATTCACTCTGACTGTCTGCCCTTTGTTCATCTGTGATGGTGTAGTTTTTCCGTTCAAATGTTGTTAATGTGAATCAGAAGTATTTATTCCTTAAAATATTATTCTCTTCTCTGTTTTTAATTTGGAGCAGTGGCCTCTCGTGAATTTTACCGAGGGGGGACTCAACCGTTTAAGATGTAAACCGCTTTTTGTGATGCTTTTCCAGTAATTGACAGAGATGATTTCATACATGAATTTTGTTTTTTCTTCTCACATATTTTTGAAGCTTGATTTCCTTATTTCGTTTGGACTAGGCAGTATTGTTTTTAAAGAAATAATAAAGGTAATAAAAAAATTTGGTCCCAGTCACTGGAAAAAGAAGAAAACCGGACCCAGCTCAGGAATCCATCAGGCCGCCAATTCCCAACCTCACTAGCCATGAGCCCTTGAGGGTGTATCCCCACCACAAGGGTTCACAACTAGGCCTAGTGGGACTTTGGTTGGAGACCATTGGACCCCAGCGGAGGCGGTTATTATTTCCAATTGTGTTGAGCTCTTCGATGTCATCTACCTGTCGACCTCCATTAGTCGACTCTTGTTCTCTTCCAACCCGGATAGCAATAGAGCATCCAGTGTCTAGGGAGTCATTCATTTTCCTGCCGTAACTGACCCTTATATCATCTATCCTGATACCCTCATTCTTCGAAGGGTCAGCCCTCTTCTTTTAGTTTCATAACATCTAATTCCTTCTACACTAGGCCTTAAAGGAGGCAGGGTGTGTGAAGCTCCACCACACGTAATGCACCCTGGATAGGGCTACACCTTTAGGAGCTCAGCATTTGAGCTCGGGAGTTGGCGACCGTGATGTGTTCCAGAGCGAGATCCATTTTCCCCTTTTTCCATTGACTTTGGGGTGGACCTTCTCCTCTTTCCCTTTTCTACCTGCCTTTAATGGCTCTAGTAGTTTCCAAGTACCTCAATACTCATTCTTCGAATATTGATTCTTGTTTTAAGGGGATGAACAGCAAGGTCATCTGCCCTTCGAAGATAGAGGGCATTTCCTTTCCGTCATTTATTTCCCTTATTCATTTCTTTCTTTTATTATTGTCGTTTTCTTCTTCTAGTACAAAAGTTAGTTGTAAGTCAGTAATTAGTTAAGCCTAGCTGTAGATTTCATTTCATCATAATTCCTCACCATCACCTAAACCACTACCGTAAGGGTAGATGACCTAGATATTTCACCCCTTTAAACAACAAATATCTCCATCATTGAGGGTGTATCGATATCTAAGATGCACCGTGCCTGGTGGGACAACACACACCCTACCTCCTTTAGGGCCTCTTAGAGAAGGCAGAAAAAAGGACAAAATGAGGTCTGATCCTACAAAAATTATGGCATCAGGAAAGAAAAAGACAAGAGCCAATTAAGGCAGGGAAATGAAAGACATCCTAGGCCTCCGATACCCAAATAACGTTGGGTTAAGAGTTGACATGAAAGATATAAGTGAGGAGCTCAGCTCAAGGAAACTCAGCTGAGGTTCCATAGGCGCCAACCCACATCCCACTAGTTGTAACCAATTTGATAATAATTTATGTGATCTGAAGCTCTCAGGAAGAAAATGAAGACTACAAGCAACAGAGCGATCAGAAGGTAACCATTTGCTTCCTCTCTTGTCACCTTCCCTGGAAATTCCACGTAACCACTTCTCACGCAATGAATTGTATCTCATGAAATTCCCCGGTATTCTAACTTGCCCTAATCTGATTTATAAATGGGTACGCAGCGGTACTACATTGTAAAATAATTCAGAATACATTCCAACTTCACCATTAACATCAATACAAAACTTATGTCTTCCACAGTGACTTGGTGCTGCTTCCTAGCGCCTATATTTGTAAACTAAGTTGTACGCATAAACCAATGCCGTTATCGTTGAATGGGCAGGCAGTGGCTGCATCAGACTCAAGCTGACTGAGTCCACACACTTCGTGACATAGCGCATGAGAGGATGGAGAGGTGATAACTGAAGGTATTCGTTGCCATGGCAACGTAAATAACAAAGCGGGCGATTTTTGATGAGTCCTCACGAGCATTCGGTGCGCTCTACCGACAAGGAGAGGAACTACACATATTTTGTCATGATGGCAAAACATTAGTTGCGAGGAGAGAGAACATCATAGCTGATGAGGAGGGAGGAGGGTGGGAGGGCGGCGTCCTTGAGTCCAATATCACCGGCCGCCTCTGATTTGGAGCATCGTTAAATTTAATTAATCTAAATTATGCTGGATCTCTTTGAACCAGTTGTTCTTTGTTTTACTCTTCCAGAAGTAACTAAACAGCTGTTTTATTAGTCTGGTTTCTGGTAGGTGTGAGATATGGCAGAAAAGAGAGATTCGCCTTTTCCGCATTATATCTATTATTGATTCACTCTCTCGATATACCACTTCATTCGACAGCAATCTCCATTGGCCATTTACTTGGTGTTTTTTGTTAATAATTGTTCTGATAATTCTTCTGTCAGCTTTCTGCAATTTGTCAGTTGTTGATTTGATGTTCAAATTGAAGAGTGTTTCACTACCATAAGTTGCCTCGGGTTTAACAACGGAATTGTAATGCCGAAATTTGGCATTCATTGAGAGAGGTTTCCTTTTGTAGGTTGTCCAGGTGAATCGTTGTGCTTGTTTCAGTTTGGATACTGTCTATCGATGTTTTCTCATTTGAGAAACTTAGATTATTTAAACAATTTACAAAATCCTACATCAAAACTGGTTATCTAAGCAGACTGTAGACATTCCACAATTTCAGATAAGTTTAGTTAGTTATTGAAGTTTTAAGGGAGGAACAGCGAGGTCATCTGCCCCGAAGATCAGTATCCACAGTAGATCTTTGAACACATTAGTAGTAGACAAACAATATGTTATGTTGTAGTTATAGCTTTTAATTATCACAACAGAGTATTTGTTTTTCATTTCCCCATATTAGTTTACAATTCTACTTTAGTACTAAGGCTTACTGTTTAAGTGTATCACGGCAATAGGGCGACTTCGGTGGCGTAGTTGGTAGCATGCTGAGCTTCTATGCCCAAGGTCGCAGGTTCAAACCCGGCCGAAGTCGTCGGATTTTTTAAGGGCGTTAACATCACCCAGTATGCCATCCTTCGGAGGGGAAGTAAAGCCGGCGGGCCAATGTCATAGATTTATGGCATGGAAAAGAACCTTCCACTAACTACACTTGTGTAAAGCCAAAATTTGTAGGTTAGAATTGATAACGCTATCTTAGTTCCAACGTTCGCTGGCAGGTGCTGGCTGCGATGGCAATTAGTATCCAAGTCCGCAGCTAGGTGTTGTGGACGGTAGCATTTGGAAGCAAAAGTAGGAACTACTTGAAAATTGATCGTATGCAGTCCTTAACTGAGTTTTGCAACATTAAAATAAATAGTTCTTTTCTCGGTGCTTAACGCCTTAATATTCATCAGCAATAATTACCACACTTGCTAAGTTTTCTGACAAAGCCTCCGTGGCTTAGGCGGCAGCACGCCGGCCTCTCACTGCTGGGTCCGTGGTTCAAATTCCGGTCACTCCATGTGAGATCTGTGCTGGACAAAACGGAGGCAGACAGGTTTTTCTCCGGGTACTCCGGTTTTCCCTGTCAAAATTTCATTCCAGCAACACTCTCCACTATCATTTCATTTCATGTCATTCATTTAATCATTGCCCCAGAGGAGTGTGTCAGGCCTCGGCAGCCGGCACAGTTCATATCCTCGCCGCTAGATGGGGGCTTCATTCATTCCATTCCTGACCCGGTCGGAGACTGGAAGCAGGCTGTGGATTTTAATTTTCACTAAGTTTTCTGACAGGTTTTCGTGTATTTTGTTTTTGGAGGGCAGAGACAGTCTGTGGGTGTCACTGTAGGCTTGGTAGTATTTTGTAGAGCTATTTGTCTTGCATACAGTAAAAGCCCGATATAACGCAGTTGTCGGGGGGCATGCTTTACCCCCGCATTATGGAGCACCGAGAGTGAGCTGTGTAATCACTAACTGCGCATGGAAAGTTAGGAAGAACACATAATGCAGTGCAGTATTATACATACTGTACTGTATTTAAATTTAAAGAACATTAGAAGTATATACTGTAAAACATTTCTGAAACTTACCAAATATTAACTCAAAGCAATTAGACAAACTTAACTCAAACGTCGACCAAACAATAACCTCGCGTGATAAACTTGCTTTCTTTTTGCCATTCTTCACATGATCAATAATTTTTAGTTTTTCACTCACAGAGTGCGCTTTCTGTTTCTGTAACATCGCAACAAGTACACAGAAATCTAGACAATGAATGAATAATTTATGATTCACATGATGCTTGTGCCAAGCACTGTTGCATAGTCACTTTGTTGACTGTGTCACAATGTTACATGTGAGATGAAGACAAACCAAATGTTGAGTTTAATTATGTCCTTCTCTCTTGGTTATTTTATAGAAAGCTTGAAGTTTGCAGCAGTAATTATACGGCAGAAACGCTGCATGCAGACTGTATTAAGTTTTTTTTGTTTATAAAATTCCACTGAGAGTGCAAAAATCATTCATGATACAGTATTTTATTTTGGGAGACATAGGTCATTCGCGTTATATCCGAATCCACGGTGTATCGGGCTTCTACTGTATTTGGATCTGATGATGCTCGCTTGACGAGAGAAACATGTCATCCCTTAGTTTTCTTCTTCTTCTTGAATAGTCTGTAACAATATATACAGGGTGTCTCTTATTAACGTTTAAAGCTCTCTATAGAGACGTAGATGGCATTGAGACAAGTAATTTGATATAGGACACTTAGGGTCGCAAATGTCCGGAAATACCTTAAAAGTGAACCACAACTGTTAAACATATGACGTCATCAGGTGACGGCTCAGCTCGAGCGGTCAGGCCTGTGCTCCCTTACGCACACCAAAGCAAATGATGAATATCATATAACTCTGGTTCTGTGTCTTAATGTCAACAAACAATCTGCTTCCACTTGAAAGGAGAAGAGAGAGAGAACAAAGAAAGCTGATGGATAAGCCCCGGATTTGAACCTCGAACCTCACGCACCCGAGTCGCACATGCAGACTCGGAGCCAGAGTGATATGACATTCAACGTTTGCTTTGGATGCTTTGGTGTGCGTAAGGGAGCACGGGCGTGACTGCTCGTGCTGAGCCGTCACCTGATGACGTCATATGTTTAACTGTTGTGGTTCACTTTTAAGGTATTTCCAGACACTTGCGACCCTAAGTGTCCTATATCAAATTATTTGTCTCAATGCCATCTACGTCTCTATAGAGAGTTTTAAACGTTAATAAGAGACACCCTGTATATAACTTAATCACATGTAATTTATTTCAGGTTACGTTTTCACATATTCCAGTAATTGGAATGATTTTTGTGTTGACCAACTGAAAACTACAACATTAACTGTTAATAAGGCAGCCCTGAAAAATGGCTTCAAAGCTATCTTTAGAGAGTAACAGGACGACATACAGACACCATTAGATTTTTATAAATTAGTACAGATAAATTAGTGCTCCAAGTCCACTGTTATTCAATATTACTATAAACTACCTGACAAATTAATCAATTTCAGAAACCCTTACCGTGGAATCTTTTGTACGCTGACGATGTGGCACTAATATCTGACAGTATTTATGACCTACAGGAGAGTTTAGACCAATGGAGGAGAGCTTTAGAGTCTAATGGACTATACATTAGTAGAATCAAGACTGAATATATGGTATGCTACTTCCACCACAATAAACCCAGCATGACAATTATTGAACTTAAACTAGATGTGAAACCTTACCAAGAGTAACAAAATTTAAATATCTAGGTTCTGTCATTGCTGAAGCTGGCACGATAACCACCGATATAATCCATAGGGCCACGTCTGGGTGGAACAAATGGCGCGAACTAACAGGTGTTTTATGTGATTCGAAAATACCCATAAGAACGAAGGGGAAAGTTTATAAAACTGCCGTAAGACCAATCATACTCTGTGGTAGTGAAACATGGGTACCACAAAGGCACATGAGCAAAAGCTACATACCACTGAAATGTGTATGTTACGTTGGGCAGGGGGAGTTACTCTCAAAGATAAAATCCGTAATGAACATGTGCGGGGCAGTTTCAATGTAGCGCCTATAACGGAGAAACTTTTAGAAACCAGGCTAAGGTGGTATGGACATGTTATGCGAAGACCGGAGAATCATGTAGTGAAGAAGTGCCTTTCCATAACTACGCAAGAGAGGGAGCGGCAGACCTCAAACAATATGGATGACGAATGTCCAGAGGGACATGAGAGTATTGGGCCTATCTGCAGATGATGCTTTCCAAAGAAATGAGTGGCGCCTCAGGATTAAGAAAGCCGACCGCGCGTAACAGGAAAAGGCGAGGAGGAAGAAGAGTATAGATGTTTCATTGTGCCCAAGTATCGAACTAGGACTACAACATCATGGCTGCATGGAACAATGATCGTCACTGTACAGTTGGACTTCAGATTATTCAGCCCGCTTACTTTCTGTGTCGGTAAGTGTACATGAAAGGTACAGTCATGATATCAGTGGCTGCACAGGGCCCTGCAAAAGCTTACTGACAAGCGACGATAGACAAAACTAATCGAAATTTGATGTTATTCAGTCGGTCAACACGATTGTACCCAATTGTAATGGGTTATTTCCTAATCCTGAAAAAAAAAAATACATGAAATTATTATATACTATCATTACCCGTCACGGCTTCGCCCGCCAATATTCTAGTTGTAAAGAGTACACTTAGCAAAATATCAATCATGAATGCTATGAGTTGACTGATTTATCCTTGGTATGAATGATCAGACTTTATCAATTCAGCTACTGGTGCAGTGGATAGGGGTTTGTCATTCCTTCATAGGTATATCAGAGCGAAGTTAGTTTTCTGGGAATATCACAGGCACTGTTAATTTAAGGGCCTTTAAATGTGGTTTTCGGAGATCCTTTATAGTCTGGTGAAAAAGACCTTTCGTACCACACTCACACGTGAAAATTGCGTGAAAAAATTCTAGAGTGCCCCTTGACCCCCTTAAGCGCATTATACTGTATGTATTGATGTATTTTACAGCTTTATTTGGTTCAGTGATAACCTTATAACCGTCTGGAAACTTTCACAGTAATGTAATAATTGGAATTGCATTGCGTCTTACAGAAATAGATGGACCTGTGAGATTCTGTTACCATGGTTACCATGTTGCATTCTTTCATTATTTCATTATAAATATACATGTTTTAAGGTATTTCACTGTGAGGCATTTAAAGAGTAAGTGAGTGCGTTTCGCTTATGCATTGGGTTATGCTGAACCTGTAGGTACCCCATATGTGTAGGTTGATGTTAATGGGACCTTATTTTTGGTACAAAACTGGAATGGGACCTTAGCAGAATAATATAGGGAGGGATTTATATATTACTGACAAACAGACTTTGTGCAAAGCTCCCTTTGCAAGCAGATTTCTTCGACTAGTAGGGGTCAGTTCACAACCAGACATCTTGGAATAAGTTTATTTGTCATAAGTGGCTTAGAAATGTGACATATTTCTCAGAAAGCAGGATGTAGATAATTAAACAAGATTCAAATTATTCATGAAGTTTTTGCATAGCAAACTACTACTAACTTACCATGGGTCACAGCTGAACTCCTTACACTTATAAAACAACGAGACACTCTGCATGCAAAGCTCAAAAATCCCCTTCACAGAAATAATAATGATATGAACCAAGAATACTGTAGATGCCGGAATAATGTAACAAACTTAAAAAGAAGACTAAAGTCAAATTACTACTCAGATAAATTCAGAACATATGGAAACAATTCTAATAAAACTTGGGAGACTATCAAAGAAATCATACACAACAAAAAACCAACAGTTGAGACATGCACTTCACTTGAAATAGACAACAAAATTATCACAGACAATCAAGAACTATGTGAATCATTTAACTTGTTCTTCACAAACATTGCTGGAAGTCTAGCAAAAGCTATTCCTGAACAGAAGGAAATCCTCAGTAAGGACCACAATCAGTCAAATTCTCTCTACTTATATCCGACAGATGAAGCAGAGGTCAAGTCCATCATCACAAATTTAAAGAATAAAAAGAGCTGTGGATTAGATAGGATCAAGACAAATTTCATTAAAAACAATATACAATCATTTATTAAAATCTTGGTTGAAATGATTAATGAGTCCTTAGTTACTGGCATGATACCAGATGACTTAAAAGTGGCCAAAGTAGTTCCTATATTTAAGGGTTGTGACAAAAGAAATCCAAATAATTATAGACCTGTTTCTATTTTATCGGTAGTTTCAAAAATTCTGGAAGAAGTGGTAAAAACAAGATTGCTTTCATTTCTGAACAAGAATACATTCTTTCATAATATGCAATATGGATTCAGGGAAAATTCTAGTACTGAGGCAGCAACTATTGACCTAATAACAATGCTACAAGAAACTATTGACAAAAATAATATGGCAGTTGGGTTATTTATTGATCTCACAAAAGCCTTTGATACAGTAGATCATAAAATACTGTTATCAAAATTAGAAAATGCTGGTGTCCGAGGTATAGCACTAAAATGGTTCCAAAGCTACCTTATTGGAAGAAAGCAGCATGTAGCTTTGAATAAATGCATAAGTTCAGGAAAATATATAACTCATGGAGTTCCACAAGGATCTATACTTGGACCTACATTATTCTTAATTTATATAAATGATATTGTGGAATGTAATTTGAGAGGGCATATCAAATTGTATGCAGATGATACAAATATCTTCTACACTGGGAAAGACATAATTGAAATCATACAAAATGTGCAACAAGATATAAATACTCTCTCACAATGGTTCCAGGCCAATAAATTAACAATGAACCTACAGAAGACCAATTACATGGTAATTTCAAAGCAAAGCATGAAAGAAATCACACATGACAAAATATATATAAATAATATTGAAATAAAAGAGGTTAATCAGGCAAAGTATTTAGGTCTAATCATCGACAAACACCTGACCTGGATTGAACACGTTGAACGAATTGCTAAGAAACTCTCACCTATAGTAGGGATCCTAAGGAAACTTCGGTATCTTATTCCCCTAAACCTTGTAAAACAAATCTACTATTCACTTGTACATAGCAAGCTCCAATATTTAAATGTTATTTGGGCTCACTGCAGGAAATCCACACTGAATGATTTAATGACTATTCAGAATAGGGCTATTAGAAACATATTTAACCTTCCTTACTGCACTCCAGTAAAAGATCTGTACATCAGAAGTAAAATTCTACCCCTCAGCATAAGTGCAGATCTCCGAGCAGCTATGCTAATATACAAAATTAAACACAACACAATACTCTATAGCTCTCCCTACATCTTGAACTCGGACAATCATTCTTATGGAACTAGGCATGCGAAGGACGTAGCCTTATATATCATTCACTCTTCTAAATACGGTAGAAATAGTTTCAAGTTCTCTGCATCACAGTTATATAATAAACTTCCCGATGAAGTAAAAAGTGCACCAACTTTGTCAGTATTTAAGAGGAAAACTACGAAAGTATTGTGGGAAAAATTCGATGCATCGTAATACATCAAATAAGCTCAAAAATCCTGTGCTTATCATTTTAAGAGACCTTGGTCTAAACAATCTTAGATATAGTATCAACTTTACTAATAGGCCTATGCCCTTATTCATCAATTTGTGTTACCTTCAGAATTTTCTTCCTGGTGTGTAAACACACATATTACTGTACAATTCCTCTGTACGAGCCTATGGCTCTTTGGAATTAATTGAATAAATATCATATCATATCATAAGATACCAAGAAATACTGCCTCCAAATATTTGTTAAACATTCAGCTCTACGGAGGAAGTGATGTTTACAGAAGAACACATGTGGAGAGTTTCCAGAGGAGAGTGTGTTTATTAAAGCTAAAGAGATATAAATCTCATAAGTCATGAGTCTAATTTACTTCATTGCTCTATTTAATTCTCTAGAACACATTTGTTCAGGATTAGTTCATGAAGTTGTTATGTACAAGCATGGCCATGGAAGAGCTTAATAACAGCTCAGAGTCTGCCCCTTCCTCACCCCCTGCCAGAAAATATAAATACAATAAAATTGGCCTTAAGATAGAATTTGAAAAAACAGAAATCATGCCACAAAAAACAACACCCTTAAAAGAAATACAAATTAATGGTACAAAAATTAAAATTGTAACACGATTCAAATATCTAGGAGAGTTAATAACAACTTAAATGAGAAAGCATTGATTCAAATAAGAACCAACAAGTTATCTAGGGCACAAAAATTAACATGGAAATCTTACAAAAAGAAATGCTTATCAATTAATGCAAAAATTAAACATTACAATACAGTCATAAAACCGGAAGCCACATATGCAGCAGAAACATTATTCCATCTAAATGAACATCCTAAAAACGACAGATTACAGAAGATCTAAAGGCGAATTGTAAGAACTTGTATCAATAAAAGTTATAAAAAAGATGGGCTATGGCGAATAATACGTAACAATATTGTCTATAATAGCCTAGAACCCATTACTGATACCATGCGAAAGAAAAGACATCATGAGAATGCCTGATTCACGTCTTCTAAAACAACTAGTACAGTACAATCTTGCTTCAAAAAACGCAACAACTGGATGCCGATGGTTAAAAGAAATCAGAGAGGACTTAAAAGAAATTGGCCTAACAACAGAAGATGCTACGAATAAGAAAAGTTTAACTACAGTACCTAAAAATATGAATTTTCATTTTCCACTCATAAAAAAGAAAATTCCAACAAGAATATTTTCTGCCCAAAAAAGGTCAAGAAGATCAATACGCATGAAGAAGTACTGGGCAGACTGCAAGGCTCGTACAGTTCCTACAAGTCGACGAACTAATGGTTGGTTAAAGTGATCCTTTGAGGATCAAAAGGCGAAGGAGAAGAAAACAATGAAGGAAGGTACAAGGAATTGTTGTCATTAAAGCTCCATGTTTGCAGAATATTAACATAACTTATTGCAATCATCTAAATTATGAATCATATGGTATGCGTGTGGCAAACTCATGGTAGTAATAGCCTAAAATTGATGTGAATATGGTTAAGCCTCAGAAAAGATGCAGGCGAAGCACAGTTCTTCAGATACTGGGGGAGCTGTGGGAAGTGAGCGACCAGTATCACAATACTGTACATCCGAATCGGGACTGTTAACATCTTGACTCTTAACAGTCAAGTGCGAGGAACTTGTGGACTTCATGAAGGAAATAGCCTTTATCAAACTTCATCATCATCATCATCATCTTGCACAGTTTCCAGCCACTGGCAGGGTCTGTTTGGAACATAAGCCTCTCCATCATCTTCTGTCTTCCCACCATCTCTCCGTCACCACCTTGGTCCAGTCTTCTCCTTTCTTTTGCACGCAGTCCTCCATACCTTTCAGCCACTTATCTCTTGGCCTTCCTTTTGGTCTTTTACCCTCTATTTTCAACTCGTGTATCTTCCTGGGTATCCTCCTCCCATCCATTCGCTTAACATGCCCATACCATTTAAGCCTTGATTCCTCTATTGTATCCTGTAATGCTCCCTCCTTGACTAATTCTCTTATCTTCTCATTTCTTAACCTGTCCACCTTTGTCACTCCAATACTGTTTTTAAAGAATTTCATCTCACTACTGTAGCCTGTATTCAGCTTCGCTCCCTTCCTTTCATAACCCAGGTTTCTGAGACATACGTCAGGATTGGAACGTAGTACGTCCGATATATAACCCTTTTGGTGTTTTGAGGGACATCCTAACTCCATACCAGGCTCCTAACACACTTTTCCTGAATAATTCTGCTAGTCTCTGTCGTTTCTTCCACTTTCTTGTATCATGCTTCCCAGACACTTGAAACTCTCTACTTTCCTCAATTCTTCCCCACCAATTGTTATTCGCCTTGTGACTCTCTCCTTCTTCCTGGTTGTGATCATCAACTCACTTTTACTTATGCTAAACTTCATCCCGTATCCATGTACTATTTCTTCCCATACATCCAACTGCTCCTATACTTCCTCCTCCATGTTTCCCCAGATCATCAAATCATCTGCAAACACCATTACTTTCATCCTTCTTTCACCAATCACTTCCGCCACTCTGGTCATTATATCGTCCATCACTACAATAAAGAGTAATGTTGAAAGTGCACTCTTTGCCTCAAGCCATTCTTCTATTCTAGCCAATCTGATCTCTCTCCTCCTACCTTCCATTGTACATTTCCCTTATCCTCCATATAGTCTGCTTTCCTACTCCTCTGTTTTCCAAAGCCTTCCATAACTTACTTCTTCGTACACTATCATATGCTTTTTCAATGTCCAGGAAGGCCATCAGCAGATCTATTCCATATTCATAATGTTGTTCCTCCTTTCCTTTCTCAGACTTAACAAAACATAATGGAGAGGAAGAGGGGAGAGTAAACTGAAGGAAAGATACAGGCTGCTTTACAGTGGAGGACAGGATAGCAGGAATGGAGAAGGAATGATCATGCGAAAGTATGTCTTGGAGTTAGTCAGTTATTGTTGATTTACCGGACAGAACTACGAGTTCATCTGCCCCTAATATGTCTTAGAGTACCGGTAGGAGAAGAAGATAAATGGCAGAATAATCTTAGGGAGAACCCCGTTTAAGACAGGGACAAAAGACTTGTTCCAGGTGTATGCTCCACAAACTGGAAACAAAGAAGAAGACATAGAAACATTCCTTGTAGAACTGGAGAAATATGTAGAAGACAAGGAAGTAATGAATGATTTGAATGTACAAGTGGGAAGAGAGAGGCTAGGAAGAGAAGAGATCTTGAGACCATGTGGATATGGCAACAAGAACCAAGAAGGAGACGTGTTAATGGAATTTTTCCAGAGGAATCAACTATTGATAGGAAACACTTGGTTTAAGAAAACAACCATAAAATACCAGGTATGGATGGGGAGACAAGAGATCAAAATCCCTGATTGACTACATACTAGTGGAAGGAGGACATCGTAAAGAGCTTATGGATGTTTCATCTATGCTAGAGGAAACATTTGGAGGTGGCCATAGAGCAGTGGTAGCGAAGATCACCAAACTAGGTACAAGAAAAAGAGAGAGAAAGATTACAGTGATGGAAATTGAAAGAACAGGATATCCAGGATGAGTTCAGGATAGAATTATAGGAACTGATACCGAGGACAGATATGGCCAATGTTGAGCAGGAATTCATTTTTTCATTTTTACAGAAAACATGTGATAGAATATGAGGAAAAGTAAGAGAGAAAGACACATCATGGTGGAATGATAGAATGAAGGAACAGAAGAGGACTTGGAAAGAATGGAAAACACAAAAGAAAGCAGAGTGATTATTGAAATGCTAGAAGCCATTTTTCAGTGTTGCCTTAGTAATCAAATTTAATGCCTTTCAGTTGACCAACACAATTGTATTCATTTATAATGCGTGTTTCCTTAAACCTGAAAAACATTTACACGAGATTGATTAATAAATAAATCACTTGGTTTCAGCTCAGTTGATTCTCTTTCTGATGCTGTTGATACCAGACACGAGTTGCTCTTCCCCTGTAGAACGTAAATACGGTAAATAGCAGATTATGATTCAACTGTTGCATGAGGCCAAGATTTTTCAAATTCTCATTCAAAGGTCTTTTCACAAATTGCACGTCACCAAGGGCCAATTAAGGCAGGAAAGTAAAAGACTCCCTAGGCCTTGGATACCCTAATACCGTCGGGGTCAGAAAAGAACAAGAGTTAACCAAGGGTGGTCAATAGGAAAGATGACAGAGAAGAACCCGGCACAAGTAAGTGGAAGCAATGCTGAACTCAGCTAGACATTGTGGTTATTTAGCTCTTAGTAATTGGGTGTGTGTGGAATTTATCTGATAACCTGTAATGGCTGTAGTAGGCCTAGTGTATGTACAGGGTCTTTCATATAAAATAAAAACAGCAAGTGGCAGTTTTGTTATTCACTGCTACGGCGGCCTTGGCCGAGCTTGTGGCGCGCCACGGCCCCTGGCTGTACTATTGAAAGCGCACGCATAGTACATATGAGGGCTGGTCTTTTTTTCAAGTTCCGATGTATAAAAATAACAGATTGACATACCAAACTGATTTTACTACTAAATGATTGCTTGTTTTATTCGTATGTCTCAACATAATCGCCAAAGCGATTGAAACATTTGTCGTATCGTTACACCAGCTTTCCAATGCCCTCGGCAAAATATTCTGCCGCCACTGAGGTGGGTACGTCTGGACAGTCTCCTGAAGTTTTTCCTTTTTGACGAGACGTTGCCGCCCAACCATAGCAAACAATTCTCGAAAAAGATGAAAATCATTCAGTGCTGGTTTGGACTAAACGGTAGATGGTCCTAAACTTCACACTTGAATTCTTTGTAAAAGTCTATCATAACGTTAGTACAGTGTGGTCGTGAATGATTTCCCCCTTTTCTTTTAGAATTGACGGTATGGCTGGGTGGCAACGCCTCGCCAAAGAGGAAAAACTTCAGGAGACTGTCCAGACGTACCCACCTCAGCGGCGGCAGAATATTTTGCCGAGGGCATTGGAAACCTGTTGTAACGATACGACAAATGTTTCAATCGTTTTGGCGATTATATTGAGACATAAGAATAAAACAAGCAAACCTTTAATAGTAAAATCAGTTTGGTATGTCAATCTGTTATTTTTATACAGTCTCATGTAATTTATTTCAGGATTAGGGCATAACCCATCTCTTTTCGGTACATTCTTGTTGACCGACTGAAAAGCACTAAACTCTTGTTTACTAAGGCAACACTGAAAATATGGCTTCAAACACCACAATATTTATACAGTCCATCGGAACTTGAAAAAAAAAAAACAACAACAAAAAAAACAGCCCTCGTATGTACTATTCGCGCTTTAAATAGAACAGCAGGGCGCCACAAGCTCGGCCAAGGCCGCCGTAGCAGCGAAAAGCAAAACTGCCGCTTGCCGTTCTTATTTTATATGAAAGACCCTGTATTTGTAATTGAGGTGGGGATTAGGAATGAGGCATTTGCCTGAAGTAGGCACTTCCAGGATGGCTGAGATGGGAATCCAACCAACCTCTTCTCAGTTTCCTCATGAGGCTGAGTGTACCCTGTTCCAGTCCTCACACCACAATTAAATGTTTTGGCAGAGCCAGGAATCAGAATTGGACAGTCAAGAATACTAGCCACTATGCTACACTACGAGGTGGCTGTGGGATTGTTGAGGCCAGCACTCCACGTCACACTCGGTGGTAACAAGACAAAAATAACTACGGTACATTTCAGCCATAGGGTACCCAATAAAGTTCCAGTTCATGCTGAGCTTCTATGCCCAAGGTCGCGGGTTCAAACCCGGCCGAAGTCGTCGGATTTTTTAAGAGCGTTAAAAATCCCTCAGTATGCTTTCCTTTGGAGGAGAAGAAAAGCCGGCAGTCCCATGTCATAGATTTATGGCATGTAAAGGAACCTTCCACTAATTACACTTCTGTAAAGCTAAATTATAGGTTAGATTTGACTAACGCTCTTAGGTACCAACGTTCGTCGCCAGGAGCCAACTGTGGTGGCATCTAGTAACCAAGTCCAGAACTAGTTGTCGTTGACAGTGGCGTTTGGTGGCAAAATTAGGAACTACTTGAAAAGTGAATGTCTGCAGTCCTTACTTGAATTAAAAACAGATAACACACACTAATACAGCCATCACAATTAACACTGGTTATCAGACAGATTCTACACACACCCAAAGTACATGGGGCTACATGACCGCATTGTCGCAGCCCCTAAACTAAGGAACCAACCAAAGTTTTAGTTCCTATGCCAGATTGGAGGGCAAAGAGAATGTCGGAATTGGAGACTAGTTCATCAAAAACGGCTCCAACACGAAAGATCTACACGAGTTAGCTGAGACCATGAAATCATCTTCTCATGATCATAAGTCATAGGCCTTTCTTTTTAGCCTACTTTCAATGTTTACAGAAAATTAAAGTAGACTTATGAGATCTACACGGCCCAAGAAAGAGAGACATGCGTGTGCACTATCTCTCACTCTCAATTCGAACATAACGAAACCAAATTGAACCAACTTGGGAACAGAGGTAGCACTAGCAAAGGACACCACAGTGTCGTGTTTTATATCGCCACCATCTTAATCAAAACCAAATGGGCCATCCAAATGTTCAAACCTCAAATCAAATTACAACTAAACTAACTATCCGATCTCTACTAAAATTTTAGAAAAATTTACCTTTGTGTGGGAAACGTTTGTTGCCCAAACTACAAGATCATCAGTCAAATAAATTCAAGATAGCAGCTGTGTATGTGTGTATATTGATTACCCCCATCAATTCAAACACAACGAAACTTAATTGAATGACACCACATGCTACTCATTTGCTTTTATTGGTGGAACCAAGCTGCTGAACCCTCTCAGTGCCACGCACCGATCAGATCGGCTCTCTCTGTTCAGGCCAAATGTGCCAAAGCCGATTCAATCGGCGCGGTGTTTATCTTATCTTTATATATATAATTCTTCGACACGTGTGTATGTGACTGAACTCCTCCTAAACGCCTGGACCGATTTTGATGAAATTTTGTATGAATGTTAGGGTGGGCCCATGTATGGTTTAGATTCACAATTTGACCAGATAGGTGGAATTTTAGAATTTCAGAACCACAATTTACACACAAATTTAGAACCACAATATACAGTCATAAACAGTCGTCATGGAAACCGCTAGCCTTGGCCTTCGTGAAAGCTGATGTCTTTGGACGGTTTGTCTCTGCACGTTAGAGCCACCTGGTCGCAACCTGAGCAACTACCGCCATTACATACACTCCGCCCGTGCCAAAAAGTTGTGTTTTATACCAAAGGTGGCAGTGATGTCGAATTCTACTGTTTGTCTCTGCGCGTTAGAGCGTTTCAAAGTCCCGTATGCGTTCATATACCATTCATCCGAATGCCATGAAACTTGGGTGATATGTTGAGTGAGCTCCAGGGAAGGTGTTTGGCTTAGTAAATCCATTTTACAATAGATAGCGCACGACTAGATTCAACAAATGAGTGACGACGCGCGAAGCGTTTCAACAAAATCCCGTATAAGTTTATATTACATTCATAGATTGAGATGAAACTTCGATGAGTTGTTGTGTACACTTAAGTGAAGGCTTCTAACTTAGTAATCCATTTCACAGGAGGTTGCGCACGAGTAGATTCAACAAATGAGCGGCGACGCGCGAACTTTCAATCAAAGTCCCGTATGCGTTCATATACCATTCATCCCATTGCAATGAAACTTGGGTGAGATGTTGTGTACACTTACGTGAGGGTTTCTAACTTAGTAAATCCATTTCACAGGAGGTTTCGCACGAGTAGATTCAACAAATGAGCGACGACGCGCGAAGCGTTTCAATAAGGTCCCGTATGCGTTCAAATACCATTCGTCCGATAGCGATGAAACTTGGGTGAGATGTTGTGTACACTTACCTGAGGGTTTCTAACTTAGTAAATCCATTTTACAGTAGGTAGCTCACGAGTAGATTCAACAAATGAGCAACGACGCGCGAACTTTCAATCAAAGTCCCGTATGCGTTCATATACCCTTCATCCCACTGCAATGAAACTTGGGTGAGATGTTGTGTACACTTACGTGAGGGTTTCTAACTTAGTAAATCCATTTCACAGGAGGTTTCGCACGAGTAGATTCGACAAATGAGCGACGACGCGCGAAGCGTTTCAATAAGGTCCCGTATGCGTTCAAATACCATTCGTCCGATTACGATGAAACTTGGGTGAGATTTTGTGTACACCCTACGGAAGGTTTCTGGCTTAATAAATCCATTTTACAATAGGCAGTGCACGAGTAGATTCAACAAATGTGTGATAGCACGCGAAACATTTCAACAAAGTACCGTATGCGTCCATATACCATTTATCCGATTGCGATGAAACTTTGGTGAATTGTTGTGTACACTCCAGGAAATGTTTCTATCTTAGTAAATCCAGTTTTTTATAAGTAGCGCACGAGTAGATTCAACAAATGAGCGACGGCGCGCTAATTGTTTCCACAATGTCCCGTATACGGTCATATATCATTCATCCGATTGCGATCAAACCATGGTGAATCATTGAGTACACGCCAGAGAAGGTTTCAGGCTTAGTAAATCTATTTTACCATAGGTAGCGCATGAGTAGATTCAACAAATGAGTGACGGCACGCGAATCGTTTAAAGAAAATCACTTATGCGTTCATATGTCATTCATCCGATTCCGATGACATTTTGATGAGTTGTTGTGTACACGCCAGGGAAGGTGTTCAACTTGGTAAATCAATTTTACAATATTGGTAGCGCACGAGTTGATGTAACAAATGAGTGACGACGCTCGAAGCGTTCCAACAAAATCCTGTATGCGTTCATATACTATTCATCGATTGCGATGAAACTTTGATGAGTTGTTGTGTACACTTACGTGAAGCTTTCTAACTTAGTAAATCATTTCACAGTTGGTAGAGCACGAGTCGATTCAACAAATGAGTGACAGCGCACGAATCATTTAAACCAAATCCCGTATGCGTTAAATGCCATTTATCCGTTTGCGATGAAACGTTGGAGAGTTGTTGTGCACGCTTCAACGAATGTTTCTAAATTAGTTAATTCAATTCACTATAGTTTTATAGTTTAGAGGCAGTTAACAGAAATTGGAAAAAATATTGTGTATCCAAAAGCACTTCAAGAAACAAAGTTACAACACTTTCTTTGATTGGCAGGACAACGTCTGCCAGGTCAGCTTGTATTTGTATATTTCTGTAGGCATAAGTCCGTGATTATTTCATACTGTTGGAAAGGTGAGGTTCCAGGCTTGTCTGTGCGGTGTCTACTTTTTTCCTTCGAAGTCCGTTACGCGATAGGTTTGAATTTGTATTCACGTCCTCCCTTACCGCTCCCCCAACCACGCACGTTCCCGCCAAAATCGTGGCGAAGTTGTCTCTTTCTTGTTGAAGTTTTCTGGCTACAGATGTATCTAAGTACTTCCTACAGCTGGAAACATAGTGTTTCTTCGAATATGACTCTTAGGTGTCCTTAATTTAGACTCAAAATTGATTTTCTACAAAAAAAAAAAGAAAAAATTGAACAATTATCAGAATAACCTCCATTAAAAAGGTTTAGATGCAGTATTTACCTTTACGAACATAATGTATGAAAGAATGAGGTATTGGTTATAAAACAAAGAAAATATTGATTCTATCCTTGAAAATGTGATATTTATGACTTTTTTTTCGAATAGCCTGCATGATCATTGAAAATGGCTTGGCCTTCTTGGCATGTATTTCAGGAAATGGCTTGGCACTAAGAGGGTTAACCAAATAAGTGATGATTTTATTAAAATATCAGTATTTTTTGTTGAATTGGGGTAAAGGATGACACCACAAGCTACTGATTTGGGCAGCATCAATCATGGCAAAGCAACAGCAATCAGCCCACCTACATTATGTGTCTCGGCAAGCTGGCTCGAGTTGAGCGAGCTTAGTAAAAATCAAAGTCAAATATTGTATTCTGTGGCTCACCTCCAAACTGTTGCTGTAGATAGACATGTCTCCGTACTGGCACTGTCATCTTGCGACCACGATACTTCTTGTACACCAACAACAGGTCCAGGATATAGTCAGCACCATAGAGAGGATTCAGTCTGTGGTAACCATACAATATATCACGATACTCAATCACTCGGCCTCGCTGCTTGGAATACATGTTGATCATGTCCATCACCTGCAATCACAAGGAAGTCCAGAGCACTCAGTCTTTGGTAACCCTACTACCTAATATCTTGATATGTCCATCAGTAAAATACTTCGTATGATTACATCATCTAATTGGTTGGTTCCTCAGTTTAGGGGCTGCGACAACGTGGTCCATCATTTCCGAGGCTCGTTCCATTCTTGAAAGCATTTGGTTTCATCCCCTACTGGCTTGCTGGGCCTATCGTAGCTTCACCAGAGCCCCGTTAGCCGTCACTTTTCAGGGTTCCTGTAGGACCTTCACAGCTACCTTAACGGTCCTGGGGCACACGAAAGTCCCCACTGTACTTCGCCCCTACAGGCGATCCACTACTTTGTGCCGTTGCCCATCTCCCACGACGTGGACGAGGGGTTGGACTTATGGGTTGAAATACAGAACTGCATTGATTCAAGGAAGTTCTTTTAAATTACCTCAGAAACTTAATGTTGGCGCTTAACCTCTTTATAAAGTTAGGTATACAATTGTAAAGATTGTTGTACGCAGTGCTTGATTTGTAAAGAAAGAGGTCCCGATACTGTGGGCTACCGGATGGTGGAGAGAGGGGGGGTGAGGGGGTCTTTATGGAATATTGAAATATAGAGTTCTAAAAACTATACTTTTACGCTTTTCTGAACACCTTTAAAAATTAATCAGCGGACAACATAGCAATCTAATTTTGATTTCAATCTGAAATTAAATTGAGACTGATGTAGCAACATTTTTCTTACCATAGCCATTGGCCTATTAAATTTTAATATAGGTCAACTAGGCTACCATTCAAACAATGTACATTATTTTCATTTATTCCTTACCTAATTAAAAAGTGAAATACATTCGGCTTGAAAATACACACATGTTCACCAACAATCATTTATTTCTTGTTTTATAATTTTGTCTCTACAGTTTTCTGAAATAATTATCCAGTCAAAGACCAAGTTGACCTTGACTTACAACTAACGTTCAACAGTTCTAAAAATTATGTTATATATTTGACTTTTCCCCTGATCAGAGGTTTCGGTACGGCGTACCGGTGCGTACTGTCACAAATCTAGCCCTGGTTGTACTTGTATATTACATACATATCCTCCAAACCTAATTACGCCTAAGTGAACTGGATCTGATGATGTTCACTTGATGATGTTCACTTGATGAACGAAACAGGTCATCCAATTACCCCCCCATTTGTTTACGAATTATGTTAATAAATGAATAAATAAAACATGTAAAAATTCTTGCAGGCAGTAGAGAGTTAAAACGCTTGTTATTCTTCTAATTGGGCACACTCATGTTGGCCAACTGAAAAGCAATTCTGTTAATTGACACTAGAACTGGGCAATCGCATTATTTGGCCTTCTACAGTACAAGGTAAAACTGAACCTTTTGGTGTGTGGCTTCATATTTAACAACTTGGAGATATTTGCATCGACAGTTACTATAAAAACTTGATTGTGGGTAGATGTAGAGATGTGACTGGTTTTGAACACGAGGCATTAATCAATTCTCTCAGAAGTGAATCTAGATAAAGTGACATACGTTCAATTACACATTTTAAGTTCAATTGTGGAGATTCAGTTAAAAGAGGAATGTGACCAGTAGAACATTCATTATGTAGACCAGGACTGCCCAACCTACGGCCCCCGGGACTATTTTCTCCGGCCCGCCGCTCCGCACCCACGTTGTCGTGCCAAAACTCTGAAACAACTCAAGTCAACTTGACAAAGAAGTGCGCGCACATCCCTACCAAAAGCAGTTCCAGTCGTCACACTAAACTAAATTATCATGAACTTGATTTCATAATTGTGTCAAATGAACATAAATACTCACTCTTTGTCATTCATGCCGTATGAGTGTTGATTATCATCGTACAGTACTTTTATTTTAAAGGGGTTTATTAAAAATATGTACATTCATTTTTAGTGTTTTATTTTTTTATTCACTACAAATAAATATAGAAAACTGCAACAATACTAAGAAAACTAAGGTCAGACAGCCAAAAATCTCAAAATATTGTACCTATATTTTTAAAAAATTTCCAGAACCCCCAAACACCCCGGAACGCTATTGGCCACAAGGCCAATGTGGCCCTTAGTTAAAAACGGTTGGGCACCCCTGATGTAGACCATTTAATTTTAATTTACTTTCATGTTCTTCATGCTATTCAATATTTTAAATTGTATTAATAACAAAATGAGTGCAACATGAGGGGAGACATTTTAAAGTTTCACCCTACTGATCATACGGTACACACATACCACTCATACCCATGGCAGTTAACCACGATCTGATCCATCTCCATCTCAGCCTACACCAGTTGCTAGGTTTGCGTTCTGTATTCCTCCCATTGCTGCCCGAGGGCACAGACGCTCTTGCTTGCTTCACTAATACACAAGGTTAAGAATCACTAATTATAAACTGCTTCTCAGTTGTGCAATAATTTAAAACAAATTACAACATAAAAGAGAAGCACAAGGGCTCAGAAAGTGTTTAAAATGCTAATGGGAATGAAAGGCTAAGTCTCGGGATATGATGTGCAGCTGAAAGTTCCATTTCTTCACTCAGACACTTAAAGTGCTACTGAGTGTTTCAGATAGACTAAGAGATTTATCTATGAAATTTACTCCCTCAAGAGCTCCATTATGTTAATACAGTGCAGCTAAAGTCTTCTCTACTAGTTACATGAAAAAAGAATATCCCTTTGTAACTGGAAATACTTAACAGGTACACCAACTTATACAAATGAGCCAATAAAAAGCTAAGGTGTATGTTTCCCAAAACTCAAGCTCCTAAACCAGAGGGAGTTAGAGGCTGTGGTTTGTACCAACATCTTCCAAATCGTCTCAATAATACAGGAAAAATCTTGCATTTCATGAAAAGTCAAAGGATATCCCTCGCTATATTATTCTACTAAGGTCCCATTCCAGTTTTGTACCGAAAATAAGGTCCCATTAACACCAACCTACACATATGGGGTACCTATAGGTTCAGCATAACCCATTGCATAAGCGAAACGCACTCACTTACTCTTTAAATGCCTCAGAATTAAATAAATACCTTAAAACATGTATATTTACAATGAAATCATGAAAGAATGCAACACGGTAACCATGGTAACAGAATCTCACAGGTCCATCTATTTCTGTAAGACGCAATGCAATTTTAATTATTACATTACTGTGAAAGTTTCCAGATGGTTATAAGGTTATCACTGAACCAAATTAAGCTGTAACATTCATCAATACATAATGCGCTTAAGGGGATCAAGGGGCACTCTAGAATTTTTTCACGCATTTTCACGTGAGAGTGTGGTACGAAAGGGTCTCCGTAAACCACATTTAAAGGTCCTTAAATTAACAGTGTCTGTCTGTGATATTCCCAGAAAACTAACTTCGCTCTGATATACCTATGAAGTAGCTGAATTGATAAAGTCTGATTATTCATACCAAGGATAAAATTAATCATAAACCGCACTCGTTCCAGGTTCCGTATTGACCATGTTTACAAGATGTACAACACAATTTAACTCGCCAAATCAATACTTTACTAAAAAATACTATAGGTACATGTTTCGGAAACTTGATATGTTTCCTTCTTCAGCCCATATGTTGGTGTGAAACATCATATGACATCGAAATCCTAACCAAAAATAAAAATACAGTTCGTACTTTTTCTCTTGTTCTTCATTTTTGGTTAGGATTTCGATGTCATATGATGTTTCACACCAACATATGGGCTGAAGAAGGAAACATATCAAGTTTCCGAAACATGTACCTATAGTATTTTTTAGTAAAGTAAAGTATTGATTTGGCGAGTTAAATTGTGTTATACATCTTGTAAGGATAAATCAGTCATAGCATTCATGTTTGAGATTTTGCTAAGAGTACTCTTTACAATTAGAATATTCGCGGGCGAAGCCGCTATGGGTAATGCTATTTAAAACTCAGCAATTTTTCTAGGTTTAAGCCGTGTCATGTGTGGGGTTTTGCCTAGGAACACCAAGCTGGCTGATCAGTGGCTCTTGATGTCCGCGCCCAGACCCCCACAGGAGTAGCAAACTGTGCACTACCTCCCTTCTTATGAAACTCACGTGCGTTTCTTAGCTGCGAGAGCTAAATGCTCAAGCAGCCTTTCACCTCCCTATAAAGACTTCCAAAAAGATGGTATATTGGCTTTCACGGTCCGTGATGAGCCAGCTTGGTGATCCTAGGCGAAACCCCACACAAGACACGGCATAAACCTAGAAAAATTGCTGAGTTTTAATTCACTGGCCGTGAAAGCCAATATACCATCTTTTTGGAAATATATTTGTTTATAAAGTGCGTTTAAACAAATAAACAAGACAATAACTCCAGTCAGAACTGTGTCGCGTCCAGCCCGCATGACAGTAAATTCGGGTGGGTGGTATATACACATGGGGCACTCACAACTAACCTATAATAATGTTTATGTTCGACCCTGACTATTATATGTCAGAAAACTGTACTATAATGAGGCTCATTATAACACTATTTTTCATTATGAAACAGTTTCTCCCACCAATCAGAGCTCAAGAAACAGATGTTTGACCAATTAGATAACGATAGCATCGCATCTGCGTTGAGTTCCATGGCCTTCTAATTTAAATTTCACTGTGTGGCCTAGTGTCATAGTAGGGTAATTGAGGAGGCCGTGGTCAAATACAAGGCATTCTCTGCGTCTCATGCGCTCTGTTCAGAACATAAAACTGGCAAAATCTCGATAGATATCTATGAATATTTATGTTCGAACATAAAATATTTATAATAATTATCGTCGAACATAAACAGTCGTATGCAACTCGCCTATAATGGTAATTAAGACACTCGTATAGAAATTAATTATTGCCATTACAGGTTCGTTGCATATTGTACTATATTGGTTTTACATACCTTTTAACTACTGAGGTTTTTATAGTTGCCGAGGTGCCGGAATTTTGCCCCAAATGTGCCAGTATATCTACTGACACTTCTCCCTCAAATGCCAACTAACTGTGCCAGGATTCGATCCTGCTACCCTGGGCACTGCTGCACCTCGCAGCCAGTCTCATAAGTAACCCTGCTCCCTTTATGGTTACAAAATCTCGAAGACTACCAAACAAATGCAAGGCTTCATGAATCGCTGCTTAAGACATATCATCAACCAAAGATGGCCAAACATCATATCAAAAGAAGATCTTTGGGAGGAAATGAACCAGTAGCCAATTGAACTCCAGATAGAAGAGAGAAAGTGCCATTGGATTGGCCACACCCTGGGGAAGCCTGCTGGAGCCATCAAAAAGACAGCACTGATTGGAGTCCACACAGGACTTGAAAGTGTGGCCGCCCAAAGAAGACGTGATTGAGGAGGAGTGCCTAGGAATGAGAAAGACTGAAGAAGCTGGCCAACAACTGGGCCCAATGGAAGTGTTTCACAGAAGCCCTAAGCTCCAAGTGGAACAACAGGAAGTGAGTACAGTGTCTTTTCTGCTCTCCAGTAGTTGCTATCCCACGAAGGGTCCAGACAACATGTACCAATCGCCTGCTAACGAGACTAATCGGTACATCCGGGCGTACTTTAAGTCTATATTGGAAAATATGGACATACAATCATTCATTGGACAGGAAAAGAAAGATAGAAACATGAAGTAAAAGACAAACATAATGACAGGCAGACAGGGAAAGCGGGAGAAACAAAAAGAACACACAAGAAAACAACGACAATCTCCACCTCCAATGCACTTGACAGCTCCTCAATGTTATAACTCCTGTCAGGCTTGTTTGGTCCTCTCAATTTTATCAAGAGGGCAGGAACCAAGCAGTACTTCCCTCTCTAAACACAGTGCATAGTAGGGAACATGCTTCAACATGATCTTCTGTCTCATAGTGGAAGGAGTGAACATAGGAAAGGAGTGAACATAGGAAAGGAAGGTAGAGAAAGAAAATGGGGGGAAATCGCAGTAGGAAGGGCAATCATAAAATGTTACATACCAGCTCGCACAGTTTGCTGCAAATGGACCCAGCCCATTTGGGGAAACAAGGAGGAGGAGGAGGTACAGGAACAGTTGGACGTGTGGGAAGGAATAATACAAGGATATGGGATGAAATTTAGCATAAATAAGAGTGAGATGGTGATCACAACAAGGAAGAAGGAAAGAACCACAACGGGAATAACAATTGGTGGGGAACAGCTGAAGAAAGTGGAGAGTTTCAAATATCTGGGAAGCCTGATACAAGATAATGGAAGAAACGATAGAGAAATAAATGAGCAGGGGAGACAGGCAGAAGCATTCCTGAGGAGTGTGAGTAGCATGTTATGGAGCAAGGATGTCCCTCAGAAGAGCAAAAATATCATATATCGGACGTACTATGTCCCTATCCTGACGTATGCCTCGGAGACCTGGGTTATGAAAAGAATTGGAAATATCTGTTCCCGAAAGAAACAGGATGTCAATTGTCCGATTGAGTTATATATATTAACAAATTCACAATGAAATTTGATAAAATGGTCTGGTTAACTCAAAACAGTTGCCAGCGTTTCGCCCCAGTGTACCATTGGGCTCTTCAGTTGGAATTGGTACACCTCTCCAAGACGCGTGGCTAGTACATACTGAGAAGGCCGCTGCAAGGCACAAATGTCACCACGAGCAGCGCCAATGTACTACGGAAGTAAAAACTTCCTTTCATAAATAATGTTAGCTTACCTTGCTAATCCAAATTGGAAATATCTGTTCCCGAAAGAAACAGGATGTCAATTGTCCGATTGAGTTTTATATATTAACAAATTCACAATGAAATTTGATAAAATGGTCCGGTGAACTCAAAACAGTTGCCAGCGTTTCGCCCCAGTGTACCATTGGGCTCTTCAGTTGGAATTGGTACTCCTCTCCAAGACGCGTGGCTAGTACATACTGAGAAGGCCGCTGCAAGGCACAAATGTCACCACGAGCAGCGCCAATGTACTACGGAAGTAAAAACTTCCTTTCAAAAATAATGTTAGCTTACCTTGCTAAGTTTTTACTTCGTAGTACATTGGCGCTGCTCGTGGTGACATTTGTGCCTTGCAGCGGCCTTCTCAGTATGTACTAGCCACGCGTCTTGGAGAGGTGTACCAATTCCAACTGAAGAGCCCAATGGTACACTGGGGCGAAACGCTGGCAACTGTTTTGAGTTAACCGGACCATTTTATCAAATTTCATTGTGAATTTGTTAATATATAAAACTCAATCGGACAATTGACATCCTGTTTCTTTCGGGAACAGATATTTCCAATTTGGATTAGCAAGGTAAGCTAACATTATTTTTGAAAGGAAGTTTTTACTTCCATAGTACATTGGCGCTGCTCGTGGTGACATTTGTGCCTTGCAGCGGCCTTCTCAGTATGTACTAGCCACGCGTCTTGGAGAGGTGTACCAATTCCAACTGAAGAGCCCAATGGTACACTGGGGCGAAACGCTGGCAACTGTTTTGAGTTAACCGGACCATTTTATCAAATTTCATTGTGAATTTGTTAATATTATGAAAGGAAGGGAGAAGAGCAAAATACAGACCAGTGAGATGAGGTTCTTGAGAAGCAGTATTGGAGCTACAAAGATGGACAGAATAAGAAATGAGAGGACCAGAGAATTAATGAAGGAGGAACCATTACAGGATGGTATAGAGAAATCTAGACTTAGATGGTACGGACATGTAAAACGAATGGAGGAGAAGAGGATACCCAGGAGGATACACGAGACGAAGTGGGAAGGAAAGAGACCGAGAGGAAGACCGAGAGACAGGTGGCTGAAGGGGGTGGAAGAAAGCGTGAAGAAGAGAGGAGAAGACTGGACAAGGGTGGAGGCTGAGTGATGGTGGGAAGACAGAAGGCGTCGGAGAGGCTTGTGTTCCAAACAGACCCGGCCAGTGGCTGGAAACTGTGCAAGATGATGATGATGACCATACCCCATATCTGCATTTCTATGCATCTTATGGAGATGAAAGACTGGAAGCTTCAGAAGTTTGTGAGTTTCGGCAACCAGAGGAATATTCCCTGACAAGCTCATCTCCCTGTCTTCCTTTCCTGGGTTCGTCTTTCCTACCATATCCACTTCAAGACAGAACTTCTCCCAATATTCTCTGTTTTGAGCAAGAAGTGGTTGCTGCCTGCCATCCTGATGAGACCGGGAGGGCAGGTCACCTGCAAGCCATCCAGTCATGACTAAGCCTACTGTATTGAAGGTGAAATGTCGGCTTAGAGGGAACCATTTCTGCAGTATAACAGCCCTCTGAGAAGCTGTCGAGTGAATTAGTGGCAAGAATGCTCAACTACAACGGCGATTATTATCCTCGTCTTTCCTATGTCTCTCCACCTCCTCCTATCTGTGTTTATCTTCTTTCTCGAACCTGTCTGAAGACTGATTATACAGTAGATTTGTACAATGTACTTTAGAATACGTGGTACAACACGTCATATGGCAGCCTTGACAACCAGTCTCATCTACAGGTAACAGCATCAGCTCTGGTTGCAAAAGTCTACAAAACCGAGGAATCACTTCTTTTAAATAAGTTAACTGACTGTGTAGCACAGCAGCAACGTTCTCGCCTGCTGTTCCCAAGGTTGTAGGAACAATCCTGGCACAGTCAATTGTCATTTAAGGGTGCTCAAATGCGAGTGTGCCATGTCAGTAGATTTACTGGCATGTTCAAGATCCCCTTTGGGGCAAAATTCCAGCTGCAGTAGTTTAAAGGGATGTAAAACCCATAACAGTATTATTGTTATTATTACTCCACTTGGAGTTGAGAGAAAAATTGCAGGACAATGGGTTGGAAAATGATGCCATCAAAGAGCGGGCGAGGAGAATGGAAATGGCTTATCAACTTATGAAGGATATACAGGGTGCGGCAGAAATAACTGGCGAATTTCAAACGTAAATAACACAGCAACGCAACACGATATTCACAAATTTATTGCGCAGTTTTAAAGAGCAGTGTTTGCCATTTTTGTTACATAGATTGGAGTGGCAGATCTAACACCTGTATTGGCCACAGCGCTTAAGCAGGTGTTATTGTCGATGTGCACGCGGCCTGGGAGAACACTTGCATCGCCTTGTCAGGGCTAGTATGGCGTGGAGTGGTGAGCAGCGAGGTTTCGTGATTGAAACGTATACTTCAAAAATGCTGACTCTGTTACCACAACACAGCGTTTATTTTGTAGACACTTTAGGTTACATAGACATGCGAAAGGTCCAAGCAGGAATACCATTCTGGTATGGGTGAATAATTTGAGAGGAACTGGTTCAAGTGTTAAAACGAAACCGCCTGGTAGGCCTCGTAGCATTACAACACCAGAGAATATCCGTGCATTGAGACATGCCTTTACGCAATCTCCTCAGAGAGATGTTTCCAGAACGTTTAATCTCATTACGGGGTGACGTTCCATGGCCAGCCCATTCCCCTGATCTCGCCCCTTGTGATTTCTTTCTCTGGGGATACCTGAAGGCTCGCGTCTTCCAATGTAAGCCGCGAACACTACACGACCTGAAAGTTGCTATCTGTGAGGAAATCGAGGCAATACCACTAGACATGACTAGGAGGGTCATGCAGATTATCAGGGAGAGGCTTCAGAAATGCATCGAATGGGGCAGTCGACATTTGGATGACATAATTTTCAAAACCTAGTGTGTATGTGTATTCAGAGCTAGTCTAGCCCTAGGGTACGTGCCGAAATCATGGTCTGAGGCTAAAGCGGTATTTATACCGAAGCCTGGTAGGGCGAATTATGCTCAAGCCAAAGCCTACAGACCATTATGCTTAAATTCCTTCATGCTAAAAGCAATGGAGAAAATTATGGATAAATACATCCGAAGAACTGTGCAACTGAACTCAATGATACATGAAAATCAGTTTGCATATTGACCAGGCAGATCCACTGAAGCAGCACTCCATCAATTGGTTTGCAAAATAGAGGAAAGCCTAGAATATAAAGAAATAGCACTGGCGGCATTTCTAGACATAGAAGGGGCCTTCAGTAATACAACCTATGACTCTATGATCAAAGCAGTAGAAGAGAGCAAAACCGTCGTAAAATGGATTAAATCTATGCTGGACGGAAGAAGGATAAAAGCAACCCTGTTTGACGAGACGCTAACAGTTAGGGCCACTCGAGGCTGTGCTCAGGGAGGAGTGTTATCTCCTCTGCTGTGGAACCTTGTAGTGGACAAAATCATAGCCAGGCTCAACGAACAGGGTATGTATACACAAGGATATGCAGACGACCTAGTGATTGTATTACGAGGTAAGGTGATGAGTGTCATACAGGACCTCATGCAGAGATCACTTAACCTTGTAGAGAACTGGTGTCGGGAAGAACAACTTTCCGTTAACCCGAATAAGATAACTCTGGTCCCTTTTAAAAGAAAGAAAAAATTAGAGGGAAAGAGAACACTGAAGCTCTTTGGGCAAGAAATCTATATGGAAGAACAGGTACTATATCTTGGAGTAGTGCTAGATAAAAAGCTAACCTGGAATCCGCATATAGAAAGGAACATAACCCGGGCCAAGAACTTACTCTATGCGTGTAAGAGAGCAGTTGGGACAACATGGGGTCTAAATCCGTCGGTGGTAATGTGGATATACACAATGATCATTAGACCACTGATAACCTATGCTTCAATCATTTGGTGGGAGAAAGCAAAACAAGGAAATGTCAGCAGCAGATTAAATAGCCTGCAGAGAATGGCATGTGTTGCTATAACTGGAGCTATGAAAACTGCACCGACAGAAGCCTTGAATACATTACTGGATCTCCCATCTCTAAGCAACTTCATAGAGGGACAGGCTAGAATGAGTTAATATAGATTGGAACAAACAGAATGCTGGAAAGCACAAAGGCCCAATCTAGGACACTGTAAAATTAACAGAGTTATAACAGGGGAAGTACTACACATGCCTTCTGATTACATGATACCAAAGTATACCTTTGAGAAACCATTTGAGACCCAAATAATAAAAAAAGGAAGACTGGGATATCAACAAGTGGAAGACCGATAGAGAGGATATAGTGTGGTGGACTGATGGCTCAAAAACTGTAAGTGGTACAGGAGGAGGGATCAACAGGGAAAGACCTGAGAGATCAATTCAAATGAGCCTGGGCAGACACACTACTGTCTTTCAAGCGGAGGTGTTAGCTATCACCACGTGTCTTGAAGAAAACCTGAAAATGAAATATAAAGATAAGAACATTTTCATTTTTACGGATAGCCAAGCAGCCATTAAGGCACTAGAGGCTGTCCGGATAACATCCAAAATAGTATGGTACTGCCACTCAGTTCTCCTGAAGCTCTCAGAGTACAACACCGTTAAAATAATATGGGTACCAGGGCATGCAGGTATAGAAGGTAGTGAAAGTGTAACGTGTTTTTCGAGGGGTTTTTATGCCACTGGCATAAGTCAGTAGGAAGCCAGTCTATACTTACGCGGCAAATTGTTCAGCCAAGAGAATTTTTCATGTTATTATTAAGATAATTTTCGGAGCATTTTATAAAAATTATAAGCATACAGATAGGTTTTCTATGTCTTAGAAAACGCTATCAAGCAAATTATTACGAACGACAATATCATAGAAAATTATGTGATTACGGAATTTTACGGAGTTTCGTCAGTTAGGAAATTATGAGAGACATGACTCACTGGAAATTTAGATACGGGCTGATTCTTGTCAAGAAGTATTACGCAAGCTTGGGTTGCAGCGTCAAGAAAAGGCGGATAGTTGGAACGGAAATCGACTTCATCATCCGCGCACCGTGTGTAATGAGCCAGAGAAGGAGAAGTAGCGGGGTGGCAGAGCCAATCAGTGGAGACCACGTAAGCTGGAAGTCGGTACCGAGGTGGGGAGCCGACAGGGGCATATATCGTCCGATGTTCCGTGGAATAGAGGACAATCTGTGTAGAACTTAACGAGTACGGTTGCACGCGGGAGTCGCTCCGATGTTCCGTGGAGTGGAGGACTAACTTTTGTAAAACTTAACCAGTGTGGGGGTACGTGTTGGTTCCGAGGTTCGGACCATAAATCTTCAAATCTACCAGTATATCATCAAACATCGACGAAGATGATGACATCCAGGAGACTGTGGGAAGCTCACAGCATCATCCAGTACGAGTGAAAGGCTTCGGCCATTTCCAGTGGTAAGCGCGAATGACGCAGAAATACGCAATCTCTCGTTTCTCTTTGTTTTATATTTCATATTTCAGTAACTTCATAGCTTGGGAATAAGAGTAAAATCAATAATTTATCAGACTCCGTTTTCACGTAATTTTCTATCGGTAATATTAAAATCGCAACGCTCCAATTTAAATTTTAAACTTATTATTATTATTATTAATTTTGCTATACTTGTTTTATATAATAAATTCATTTCTTTTACAATGCAATCTTTGCTTTCAGTAGGTAGCATTAGATATAGACCATTCCTTCTCCTGATACAATTGTTTGTTGGGTTAATGATCAAATCATACCACGATCTGAGTGAATAGATTCTTGAAGGTGTTCTACCAGAGCTAGACGTTATTAAATACAAATTTAGATTTCAACATTGCGTTGAGGTCTTGGCGCCCATTAAAACAACATAGCTTAGGCAAAGGAAAACAGTTACATTTATCACCCAACAGTTAGGGGCAGCAAGACTGCTACACTTGTACGCTCAACGTGGAGCAAAGTGAAAACCATTACATTTGTCGCTACCAACAAGGGGCACTAATTAACGTTACACTTGTCGCCGACAACTTGGGGCTGAAAACCTAATAACATTTGTGGAAGGAGAAGGGTATATATTTCTGTGCCTGTATTTTGGGGGTTATTTGTCTGTATCAGCGTATATCATTATGGGGGATGAGAAAGAAAGACAGATGAGGTTACGTAGTGGTCATCAACTGGAGAGTGATGATACGAGCAGTATGTCGAGTGATGGTAGTACCGGGGTAGCGGAGGTAAATCCCGATACTGAAACAGGGAGTGTAGGCGGCCAACCAGAATTAAAAACTTTACTTCTCGAGTTCATGTATCAGAACAAAGTTAGTAGTGATGCCTTAAATGCAAAATTAGAACAAAACAGTAGGGAAAATAAAGAAAGTACAGACGCTTTAAATGCTAAACTGGAACAAAACAACGCTAAATTAGAACAAAACAGTAGGGAAAATAAAGAAAGTACAGATGCCTTAAACGCCAAATTAGAACAAAACAGTAGGGAAAATAAAGAAAGTACAGAAGCTTTAAATAAAAAATTAGAACAGAATAATGCAAAATTAGATAAGAACAACAATTAAACGTTTAAATTATATGCCAAATCAATACATAAACAAATATATATTTTATATATTAGTACATGTTTCGACCCACAGTGGGGTCATCCTCAGCCTAGAAAGAAAATCAATTAAGAATTGGAAAACTAAAATGGCATATGCGCCTTAAATCTAAATTAAAATGAAAATTAAACATAATAATTGATAAAATATAGTAATAAAAATGGATATCCTTACAAAGTAGTATTAATTAAATAAATATAAGATTGGTCTTTTAACAATAATTTCAAAAAAGTAGTTAGAAATAAGAACTATTAGACGGTGAGTGTAAGAATGTTAAGCTTTAAATTTTTTTATCAAAATATACACAAAATAATTTAGAAAATCAATAAAATAATTCAGCTCGGCCCTTGAGTTAAATAACTTGAATCCTCTTCAATACGGAGACTATTAACGATTTTTAAAAGGTGCCAACCAGTATTATGATGACATGAAATAACCTCGTTGCATGGGATGTAGAAATTGGGAAATTCGTACAAGAATTTGAGTTGAAATGCCCAATATGGATATGTGGCAATTCAAATAAATGTCCAAAACGTTGAGAAGAGAAACCGGGATTCTTGAGATGGAATTGCGGTATCAGAAGTTCCACTTTAAATTTGCCAAACAGTGTTAGGTTATGTATATGCTGATTTAATGCAACCGTCGTGTTGAAAATTCTCCCGTAGTACCATATGTACTGCATACATTAAGTATTTATCAAATCAATGAATTATAGGAGGCATGTCATTATTCGTAATCTAGGTGAATAAATATATGTCAACGAACAAAAAAAAAAAGCTCGTAAAACTGGGTAAGTTCAGCAATCGACAGGGGTGCCCAATGGAGTTCATGAACACTATAGAAAATAAATTCGGGGAGAGGTTGGAAAATGGTAGTATTGAGTGGTGCCAGGTAGTTGAAATTTTAGAACAAGTGTTTGTGGGGGAAACGAGGAATTGGTTTGCTGTCTACAGAGACAAGTTTACTGATATTAATGATTTTAAAATGAAATTCTGTGAAAAGTTCTGGAATGAGGTTATTCAGTCGCAGCATCATGAGGGAGTAGTGTGTGGTAAATATAACCCTAAAGGAAGCTCCACCATGACCGAATACTTTTTAGGGCAGGTATTAGTGTGTAAATATCTGGATGGCTTGAAGGAGGAAAGTGATGTGGTGAGGTTGCTACTTAGGCACTTTCCCTATAGGATCAAGGAGGCTGCTTGTATCCAGAATGTAAAGACTATATCACAAGTAGAAAATTTGTTAAGCACATTTGATGCACTAGGGAGAGGGGGTTATGAGGACAATTTCAATAGGAACCAGGGTAATAATAATAATAGGCCTAATGAAGCCAGGCATCAGGAAGTTCAAGGGAACGGTGGCGAAGGGGCCAACGCTCAAAATAGAAATAATAATAATCAGCTAAATCAGAACAGAGGAAATGGCTATGGTAATCAATATCAAGGGAGGAACAATGATTTCAGGGGAAATCAAGGGAGGAACAATGATTACAGGGGAAATCAAGGGAGAAACAATGATTTCAGGGGAAATCAAGGGAGAAATTATAATGACAATAATTACAACCAGAATAGGGGTCAAGGAAGAGGACAGCCTAGTGGTAGTAATATACAGCCAAACAATGACAACACAGCCCAGGACAACCAGACCAGTTCAGTAGTTAGTACTACTACGGCCAGCTGTAGCGGTTCATTAAACGCGAACCAGGCTGCGAAGTAAGGTCAGAATCTCAGTCGGTAACATGCCCTGTCCATACAATTATACAGGAACCCTATGACCTAAATGTAAGAAATGAATTATTACATCAACTAAATGATGAAGGTATTATTCAGGAAGTGGCTAGTAAGAGCCCCATAGTTAAATTTAACGTGTCCGAGGCGTACACAGATGCTTTAATTGATAGTGGTTGTATGAAGAGTTGCATAAGTAGCGCATTTTATGATAAAATGAAAGGAACTGGAGTAAATTTTGAGGAGATGCCAATTAAAAGCACTTTTGTTATCACAGCTGTTGGGAAGAGGTCTAAAGTAATTTCTAAGCAAGTTTTAGTAGACATTAAAATTAATAATCATGTAGAGAAGCAGATTTGCCTTGTAATTCCAAATTATCTTGGGTTCAGAGTGGCTAAGTAGAGTGTCTGGTAACTTATGTTATGATGTAGGGAGTTTGAAATTTAAATGGGGAGATTCTGAAGTAGAAGTAGCGTTCAATGACCATATTCAGAGGAGTAGTATTGTAGGTGTGATTTGTACTTTAAATGAGATATCACCAGCCGTAGAGCGGGGTTCTCCATGTTTTGTGGGCAGTGTGATTACGAACGGAAGTCTAGAGGACTCGTTACGTGATGCTGCATTTCAGGGAAATATAGAGGTGGAACAATGTGTTCGGCTCTATGATGTGTTATTGTGTAATAGGAGAGTTTTTGAGGATCGCATTGGTATGGCCAATTGCTATACACATTCATTGAACGTTATTGATAGGTCAGTATTCACAGGACATAGATATCCTGTACCTTTCGCTTATCAGAGTGCAGTTGAGGCACAAATTAACCAGATGCTTGAAGATGGGATTATTGAGCACTCTAACAGTCCGTATGTTAATTCTTTGATCAAGGTACCCAAAACCGACGGCACAGTCCGTATTGGTTTAGACGCTCGTTTAGTTAACAGTAGAATTAGTTCAGATCAGCTGAAATCTATGTCAATAGAGGAATTAATGCAAACATTTGAGGGGAAGAAGTATTTCACTTGTGTAGATTTGAGTTCTAGTTTTTGGCAGTGCCACTTATGTACGAAGATAGACCATTTACAGCTTTTAGTCATAAATATAACCTTTATCAATTTTGTAGAACACCTTATGGGTTAAAGAGTAGTTCAGCAGTTTTAATTAGGGCTTTAAACATCGCATTAGGGGATGACACAGGAGAGTTTGTAACCATTTACATAGATGATATGGTAATTAGTTCACGCAGTTTTGAGGAGCATCTACGTCATTTAGATATAGTTTTTCAGAAGTTAGATCAGGCAGGGTTCACTTTGAAGCTGTCTAAGTCGTCATTCTGCCAGTCAGAAGTGACATTTTTAGGTCATAGAGTGTCGAGTAGAGGTGTAACACCAGAAGAAAGTAGGGTTAATAAGATACTTAACGCAGAGGTGCCACAGAATGTTAAACAGTTAAAAACTTACCTGGGAATTTGCAACTTTTTCAGGAGGTTCATTCTTAAATACTCAGGGTTGGTAGAACCATTCAGGGAATTGCTTAAAAGTGGGACTCGGTGGAGATGGGAGTCCAAACATGATCAGGCTTTTAGAGCGCTGAAGGAAGGTTTTGAGAAAGCTGTAGTGCTGAAATATCCGTTAAAAGATAAGGAATATGTGGTTATGACAGATGCTTCACATATAGGCATTGCTTGAGTATTATGTCAGAAAGATGATGAGGGTAATCTGAGCATTGTATCTTTAGCCTCGCGAGGACTGACAGCAGCAGAGAAAAGATACACGATTACTGAGTTAGAGCTTTTAGGAATTGTTTTCAGTTTAGGGAAATTTAGAATGTATTTAGTAGGGGGGGAAATTTGAGATCCACACAGATCACCATGCATTACTGTATATGAGAACTTGTAAACTCAGTTCTAACAGAGTTAGTAGGTGGATTCTTGCTCTGCAGGAATACGAATTCACAGTAAAATATATTAAAGGTAAAGATAACATTCTTGCAGACATGCTATCGAGGGACACTAATTTATGTAGGGATTATCCTGTGGTTAAACCAGAGGACGGTATTTTAATATGTGCATATGTGGACAGTAGCAACAGGGCATCGTTACAGACACTGAGAAATATGCTAGGTAGAGCAACGTGATGACGTTCATTTAAGGGAGCCACTTGCAAGGTTGGAAGCAGGTGACGCAGAAACATTTATAGTTTCCAAACGTATTGGGAAAACAGCATATGTGCTGGAGAATAGTGAGGGAAACAGGGACGTATAATATACATAGTCTCCGAAAGTATGTGTCATAAAGTGAGGATGTTTAGCTGGCGAGCCAGCCTATCAAATGAGTAAGTGTGGTATTTGGTGCGTGGGAGGAGATGGTCTTCCAGGCAGGCGTATCAGAAGTCACACAGGGGGGTAGTATGTAATTAAATGAGAGTTTTTAAGGTACAGGGAAATATGACGGGATTGTCGGATGCTCTTGAGCACTAAAATGTCTCGATACACCAAGGCCAGAATTTGGTAGCGCTGGTGAATTCCCATTTGTCCCCAAGAGATGGGTGAGCGCTTGGACAGGGTATTTTTGCTTAAGGCGTCCATGGGACAAAAGATGGGCCATCAGAAGGCGAGACAGTCCTTCATGAAACTCATACTTAACGGCACACGTGATTTCTGTTTACGGCCTCGCCATGTAAGATTTGTAAGTGAGTAATTTAAGGTAATTTGTACAATGGTTTCATTTGTGTGAGGAGAACTGGTCTGTGTTGAGAACTAGTATTAAGTAGAATATGGTCTACGGGAACTTAACAAGACAGGGCGATTACGGCACAGAAATATTTGGTGTTATATGTAATGCGCATTTACTGTTTTTTTTTTCAGAAGTCAATATTAATTTCATCTTTTATAAAGAGAGATCAAGTATTATGGTCACGAGGCGCTGCCACAATAGTGTGATCGTGTGCTCAGTGATAAGTGAGATTAAATTTCACCATAAGGAAGGGACCTCCAGTGAAATTAGGAAGTTCTATGGTGATATAAATATATCAGAACACCTTCAATGCGTGTGATATGACATCATAAATACATAGTGCTCACACATTAATTATGTCTATTTCTCCAACATAGAGAAATTTGAGAGGCGGAAATATCTGTGGAACACTATTCTATATGAAAAACATTGGACTGGTTGCAAAGTGCAATCCATAGTGACAACAAACTTTGACGCAAAGTGCGTGAAGAAAAATTATGAGTGTATATATCTGTAATTTAGGGTGATTTCATTTATGTAATATGTATTTTGGATGGGGTTTATTAACGTGTCTGGGATAATCAGATAATGGACCGTCGTCACGGTAAATCATCCGATGATCCGAGGCGAATATGTAACGTGTTTTTCGAGGGGTTTTTATGCCACTGGCATAAGTCAGTAGGAAGCCAGTCTATATTTATTTACGTGGCAAATTGTTCAGCCAAGAGAATTTTTCATGTTAATTTATTATTATTATTAATTTATTATTATTATTATTAAGATAATTTTCGGAGCATTTTATAAAAATTATAAGCATACAGATAGGTTTTCTATGTCTTAGAAAACACTATCAAGCAAATTATTACGAACGACAATATCATAGAAAATTATGTGATTACGGAATTTTACGGAGTTTCGTCAGTTAGGATATTATGAGAGACATGACTCACTGGAAATTCAGATACGGGCTGATTCTTGTCAAGAAGTATTACGCAAGCTTGGGTTGCAGCGTCAAGAAAAGGCGGATAGCTGGAACGGAAATCGACTTCATCATCCGCGCACCGTGTGTAATGAGCCAGAGAAGGAGAAGTAGCGGGGTGGCAGAGCCAATCAGTGGAGACCACGTAAGCTGGAAGTCGGTACCGAGGTGGGGAGCCGACAGGGGCATATATCGTCCGATGTTCCGTGGAATAGAGGACAATCTGTGTAGAACTTAACGAGTACGGTTGCACGCGGGAGTCGCTCCGATGTTCCGTGGAGTGGAGGACTAACTTTTGTAAAACTTAACCAGTGTGGGGGTACGTGTTGGTTCCGAGGTTCGGACCATAAATCTTCAAATCTACCAGTATATCATCAAACATCGACGAAGATGATGACATCCAGGAGACTGTGGGAAGCTCACAGCATCATCCAGTACGAGTGAAAGGCTTCGGCCATTTCCAGTGGTAAGCGCGAATGACGCAGAAATACGCAATCTCTCGTTTCTCTTTGTTTTATATTTCATATTTCAGTAACTTCATAGCTTGGGAATAAGAGTAAAATCAATAATTTATCAGACTCCGTTTTCACGTAATTTTCTATCGGTAATATTAAAATCGCAACGCTCCAATTTAAATTTTAAACTTATTATTATTATTATTAATTTTGCTATACTTGTTTTATATAATAAATTCATTTCTTTTACAATGCAATCTTTGCTTTCAGTAGGTAGCATTAGATATAGACCATTCCTTCTCCTGATACAATTGTTTGTTGGGTTAATGATCAAATCATACCACGATCTGAGTGAATAGATTCTTGAAGGTGTTCTACCAGAGCTAGACGTTATTAAATACAAATTTAGATTTCAACATTGCGTTGAGGTCTTGGCGCCCATTAAAACAACATAGCTTAGGCAAAGGAAAACAGTTACATTTATCACCCAACAGTTAGGGGCAGCAAGACTGCTACACTTGTACGCTCAACGTGGAGCAAAGTGAAAACCATTACATTTGTCGCTACCAACAAGGGGCACTAATTAACGTTACACTTGTCGCCGACAACTTGGGGCTGAAAACCTAATAACATTTGTGGAAGGAGAAGGGTATATATTTCTGTGCCTGTATTTTGGGGGTTATTTGTCTGTATCAGCGTATATCATTATGGGGGATGAGAAAGAAAGACAGATGAGGTTACGTAGTGGTCATCAACTGGAGAGTGATGATACGAGCAGTATGTCGAGTGATGGTAGTACCGGGGTAGCGGAGGTAAATCCCGATACTGAAACAGGGAGTGAAGGCGGCCAACCAGAATTAAAAACTTTACTTCTCGAGTTCATGTATCAGAACAAAGTTAGTAGTGATGCCTTAAATGCAAAATTAGAACAAAACAGTAGGGAAAATAAAGAAAGTACAGACGCTTTAAATGCTAAACTGGAACAAAACAACGCTAAATTAGAACAAAACAGTAGGGAAAATAAAGAAAGTACAGATGCCTTAAACGCCAAATTAGAACAAAACAGTAGGGAAAATAAAGAAAGTACAGAAGCTTTAAATAAAAAATTAGAACAGAATAATGCAAAATTAGATAAGAACAACAATTAAACATTTAAATTATATGCCAAATCAATACATAAACAAATATATATTTTATATATTAGTACATGTTTCGACCCACAGTGGGGTCATCCTCAGCCTAGAAAGAAAATCAATTAAGAATTGGAAAACTAAAATGGCATATGCGCCTTAAATCTAAATTAAAATGAAAATTAAAGATAATAATTGATAAAATATAGTAATAAAAATGGATATCCTTACAAAGTAGTATTAATTAAATAAATATAAGATTGGTCTTTTAACAATAATTTCAAAAAAGTAGTTAGAAATAAGAACTATTAGACGGTGAGTGTAAGAATGTTAAGCTTTAATTTTTTTTATCAAAATATACACAAAATAATTTAGAAAATCAATAAAATAATTCAGCTCGGCCCTTGAGTTAAATAACTTGAATCCTCTTCAATACGGAGACTATTAACGATTTTTAAAAGGTGCCAACCAGTATTATGATGACATGAAATAACCTCGTTGCATGGGATGTAGAAATTGGGAAATTCGTACAAGAATTTGAGTTGAAATGCCCAATATGGATATGTGGCAATTCAAATAAATGTCCAAAACGTTGAGAAGGGAAACCGGGATTCTTGAGATGGAATTGCGGTATCAGAAGTTCCACTTTAAATTTGCCAAACAGTGTTAGGTTATGTATATGCTGATTTAATGCAACCGTCGTGTTGAAAATTCTCCCGTAGTACCATATGTACTGCATACATTAAGTATTTATCAAATCAATGAATTATAGGAGGCATGTCATTATTCGTAATCTAGGTGAATAAATATATGTCAACGAACAAAAAAAAAAGCTCGTAAAACTGGGTAAGTTCAGCAATCGACAGGGGTGCCCAATGGAGTTCATGAACACTATAGAAAATAAATTCGGGGAGAGGTTGGAAAATGGTAGTATTGAGTGGTGCCAGGTAGTTGAAATTTTAGAACAAGTGTTTGTGGGGGAAACGAGGAATTGGTTTGCTGTCTACAGAGACAAGTTTACTGATATTAATGATTTTAAAATGAAATTCTGTGAAAAGTTCTGGAATGAGGTTATTCAGTCGCAGCATCATGAGGGAGTAGTGTGTGGTAAATATAACCCTAAAGGAAGCTCCACCATGACCGAATACTTTTTAGGGCAGGTATTAGTGTGTAAATATCTGGATGGCTTGAAGGAGGAAAGTGATGTGGTGAGGTTGCTACTTAGGCACTTTCCCTATAGGATCAAGGAGGCTGCTTGTATCCAGAATGTAAAGACTATATCACAAGTAGAAAATTTGTTAAGCACATTTGATGCACTAGGGAGAGGGGGTTATGAGGACAATTTCAATAGGAACCAGGGTAATAATAATAATAGGCCTAATGAAGCCAGGCATCAGGAAGTTCAAGGGAACGGTGGCGAAGGGGCCAACGCTCAAAATAGAAATAATAATAATCAGCTAAATCAGAACAGAGGAAATGGCTATGGTAATCAATATCAAGGGAGGAACAATGATTTCAGGGGAAATCAAGGGAGGAACAATGATTACAGGGGAAATCAAGGGAGAAACAATGATTTCAGGGGAAATCAAGGGAGAAATTATAATGACAATAATTACAACCAGAATAGGGGTCAAGGAAGAGGACAGCCTAGTGGTAGTAATATACAGCCAAACAATGACAACACAGCCCAGGACAACCAGACCAGTTCAGTAGTTAGTACTACTACGGCCAGCTGTAGCGGTTCATTAAACGCGAACCAGGCTGCGAAGTAAGGTCAGAATCTCAGTCGGTAACATGCCCTGTCCATACAATTATACAGGAACCCTATGACCTAAATGTAAGAAATGAATTATTACATCAACTAAATGATGAAGGTATTATTCAGGAAGTGGCTAGTAAGAGCCCCATAGTTAAATTTAACGTGTCCGAGGCGTACACAGATGCTTTAATTGATAGTGGTTGTATGAAGAGTTGCATAAGTAGCGCATTTTATGATAAAATGAAAGGAACTGGAGTAAATTTTGAGGAGATGCCAATTAAAAGCACTTTTGTTATCACAGCTGTTGGGAAGAGGTCTAAAGTAATTTCTAAGCAAGTTTTAGTAGACATTAAAATTAATAATCATGTAGAGAAGCAGATTTGCCTTGTAATTCCAAATTATCTTGGGTTCAGAGTGGCTAAGTAGAGTGTCTGGTAACTTATGTTATGATGTAGGGAGTTTGAAATTTAAATGGGGAGATTCTGAAGTAGAAGTAGCGTTCAATGACCATATTCAGAGGAGTAGTATTGTAGGTGTGATTTGTACTTTAAATGAGATATCACCAGCCGTAGAGCGGGGTTCTCCATGTTTTGTGGGCAGTGTGATTACGAACGGAAGTCTAGAGGACTCGTTACGTGATGCTGCATTTCAGGGAAATATAGAGGTGGAACAATGTGTTCGGCTCTATGATGTGTTATTGTGTAATAGGAGAGTTTTTGAGGATCGCATTGGTATGGCCAATTGCTATACACATTCATTGAACGTTATTGATAGGTCAGTATTCACAGGACATAGATATCCTGTACCTTTCGCTTATCAGAGTGCAGTTGAGGCACAAATTAACCAGATGCTTGAAGATGGGATTATTGAGCACTCTAACAGTCCGTATGTTAATTCTTTGATCAAGGTACCCAAAACCGACGGCACAGTTCGTATTGGTTTAGACGCTCGTTTAGTTAACAGTAGAATTAGTTCAGATCAGCTGAAATCTATGTCAATAGAGGAATTTATGCAAACATTTGAGGGGAAGAAGTATTTCACTTGTGTAGATTTGAGTTCTAGTTTTTGGCAGTGCCACTTATGTACGAAGATAGACCATTTACAGCTTTTAGTCATAAATATAACCTTTATCAATTTTGTAGAACACCTTATGGGTTAAAGAGTAGTTCAGCAGCTTTAATTAGGGCTTTAAACATCGCATTAGGGGATGACACAGGAGAGTTTGTAACCATTTACATAGATGATATGGTAATTAGTTCACGCAGTTTTGAGGAGCATCTACGTCATTTAGATATAGTTTTTCAGAAGTTAGATCAGGCAGGGTTCACTTTGAAGCTGTCTAAGTCGTCATTCTGCCAGTCAGAAGTGACATTTTTAGGTCATAGAGTGTCGAGTAGAGGTGTAACACCAGAAGAAAGTAGGGTTAATAAGATACTTAACGCAGAGGTGCCACAGAATGTTAAACAGTTAAAAACTTACCTGGGAATTTGCAACTTTTTCAGGAGGTTCATTCTTAAATACTCAGGGTTGGTAGAACCATTCAGGGAATTGCTTAAAAGTGGGACTCGGTGGAGATGGGAGTCCAAACATGATCAGGCTTTTAGAGCGCTGAAGGAAGGTTTTGAGAAAGCTGTAGTGCTGAAATATCCGTTAAAAGATAAGGAATATGTGGTTATGACAGATGCTTCACATATAGGCATTGCTTGAGTATTATGTCAGAAAGATGATGAGGGTAATCTGAGCATTGTATCTTTAGCCTCGCGAGGACTGACAGCAGCAGAGAAAAGATACACGATTACTGAGTTAGAGCTTTTAGGAATTGTTTTCAGTTTAGGGAAATTTAGAATGTATTTAGTAGGGGGGGAAATTTGAGATCCACACAGATCACCATGCATTACTGTATATGAGAACTTGTAAACTCAGTTCTAACAGAGTTAGTAGGTGGATTCTTGCTCTGCAGGAATACGAATTCACAGTAAAATATATTAAAGGTAAAGATAACATTCTTGCAGACATGCTATCGAGGGACACTAATTTATGTAGGGATTATCCTGTGGTTAAACCAGAGGACGGTATTTTAATATGTGCATGTGTGGACAGTAGCAACAGGGCATCGTTACAGACACTGAGAAATATGCTAGGTAGAGCAACGTGATGACGTTCATTTAAGGGAGCCACTTGCAAGGTTGGAAGCAGGTGACGCAGAAACATTTATAGTTTCCAAACGTATTGGGAAAACAGCATATGTGCTGGAGAATAGTGAGGGAAACAGGGACGTATAATATACATAGTCTCCGAAAGTATGTGTCATAAAGTGAGGATGTTTAGCTGGCGAGCCAGCCTATCAAATGAGTAAGTGTGGTATTTGGTGCGTGGGAGGAGATGGTCTTCCAGGCAGGCGTATCAGAAGTCACACAGGGGGGTAGTATGTAATTAAATGAGAGTTTTTAAGGTACAGGGAAATATGACGGGATTGTCGGATGCTCTTGAGCACTAAAATGTCTCGATACACCAAGGCCAGAATTTGGTAGCGCTGGTGAATTCCCATTTGTCCCCAAGAGATGGGTGAGCGCTTGGACAGGGTATTTTTGCTTAAGGCGTCCATGGGACAAAAGATGGGCCATCAGAAGGCGAGACAGTCCTTCATGAAACTCATACTTAACGGCACACGTGATTTCTGTTTACGGCCTCGCCATGTAAGATTTGTAAGTGAGTAATTTAAGGTAATTTGTACAATGGTTTCATTTGTGTGAGGAGAACTGGTCTGTGTTGAGAACTAGTATTAAGTAGAATATGGTCTACGGGAACTTAACAAGACAGGGCGATTACGGCACAGAAATATTTGGTGTTATATGTAATGCGCATTTACTGTTTTTTTTTTCAGAAGTCAATATTAATTTCATCTTTTATAAAGAGAGATCAAGTATTATGGTCACGAGGCGCTGCCACAATAGTGTGATCGTGTGCTCAGTGATAAGTGAGATTAAATTTCACCTCCAGTGAAATTAGGAAGTTCTATGGTGATATAAATATATCAGAACACCTTCAATGCGTGTGATATGACATCATAAATACATAGTGCTCACACATTAATTATGTCTATTTCTCCAACATAGAGAAATTTGAGAGGCGGAAATATCTGTGGAACACTATTCTATATGAAAAACATTGGACTGGTTGCAAAGTGCAATCCATAGTGACAACAAACTTTGACGCAAAGTGCGTGAAGAAAAATTATGAGTGTATATATCTGTAATTTAGGGTGATTTCATTTATGTAATATGTATTTTGGATGGGGTTTATTAACGTGTCTGGGATAATCAGATAATGGACCGTCGTCACGGTAAATCATCCGATGATCCGAGGCGAATATGTAACGTGTTTTTCGAGGGTTTTTTATGCCACTGGCATAAGTCAGTAGGAAGCCAGTCTATATTTATTTACGTGGCAAATTGTTCAGCCAAGAGAATTTTTCATGTTAATTTATTATTATTATTAATTTATTATTATTATTATTAAGATAATTTTCGGAGCATTTTATAAAAATTATAAGCATACAGATAGGTTTTCTATGTCTTAGAAAACACTATCAAGCAAATTATTACGAACGACAATATCATAGAAAATTATGTGATTACGGAATTTTACGGAGTTTCGTCAGTTAGGATATTATGAGAGACATGACTCACTGGAAATTCAGATACGGGCTGATTCTTGTCAAGAAGTATTACGCAAGCTTGGGTTGCAGCGTCAAGAAAAGGCGGATAGTTGGAACGGAAATCGACTTCATCATCCGCGCGCCGTGTGTAATGAGCCAGAGAAGGAGAAGTAGCGGGGTGGCAGAGCCAATCAGTGGAGACCACGTAAGCTGGAAGTCGGTACCGAGGTGGGGAGCCGACAGGGGCATATATCGTCCGATGTTCCGTGGAATAGAGGACAATCTGTGTAGAACTTAACGAGTACGGTTGCACGCGGGAATCGCTCCGATGTTCCGTGGAGTGGAGGACTAACTTTTGTAAAACTTAACCAGTGTGGGGGTACGTGTTGGTTCCGAGGTTCGGACCATAAATCTTCAAATCTACCAGTATATCATCAAACATCGACGAAGATGATGACATCCAGGAGACTGTGGGAAGCTCACAGCATCATCCAGTACGAGTGAAAGGCTTCGGCCATTTCCAGTGGTAAGCGCGAATGACGCAGAAATACGCAATCTCTCGTTTCTCTTTGTTTTATATTTCATATTTCAGTAACTTCATAGCTTGGGAATAAGAGTAAAATCAATAATTTATCAGACTCCGTTTTCACGTAATTTTCTATCGGTAATATTAAAATCGCAACGCTCCAATTTAAATTTTAAACTTATTATTATTATTATTAATTTTGCTATACTTGTTTTATATAATAAATTCATTTCTTTTACAATGCAATCTTTGCTTTCAGTAGGTAGCATTAGATATAGACCATTCCTTCTCCTGATACAATTGTTTGTTGGGTTAATGATCAAATCATACCACGATCTGAGTGAATAGATTCTTGAAGGTGTTCTACCAGAGCTAGACGTTATTAAATACAAATTTAGATTTCAACATTGCGTTGAGGTCTTGGCGCCCATTAAAACAACATAGCTTAGGCAAAGGAAAACAGTTACATTTATCACCCAACAGTTAGGGGCAGCAAGACTGCTACACTTGTACGCTCAACGTGGAGCAAAGTGAAAACCATTACATTTGTCGCTACCAACAAGGGGCACTAATTAACGTTACACTTGTCGCCGACAACTTGGGGCTGAAAACCTAATAACATTTGTGGAAGGAGAAGGGTATATATTTCTGTGCCTGTATTTTGGGGGTTATTTGTCTGTATCAGCGTATATCATTATGGGGGATGAGAAAGAAAGACAGATGAGGTTACGTAGTGGTCATCAACTGGAGAGTGATGATACGAGCAGTATGTCGAGTGATGGTAGTACCGGGGTAGCGGAGGTAAATCCCGATACTGAAACAGGGAGTGTAGGCGGCCAACCAGAATTAAAAACTTTACTTCTCGAGTTCATGTATCAGAACAAAGTTAGTAGTGATGCCTTAAATGCAAAATTAGAACAAAACAGTAGGGAAAATAAAGAAAGTACAGACGCTTTAAATGCTAAACTGGAACAAAACAACGCTAAATTAGAACAAAACAGTAGGGAAAATAAAGAAAGTACAGATGCCTTAAACGCCAAATTAGAACAAAACAGTAGGGAAAATAAAGAAAGTACAGAAGCTTTAAATAAAAAATTAGAACAGAATAATGCAAAATTAGATAAGAACAACAATTAAACGTTTAAATTATATGCCAAATCAATACATAAACAAATATATATTTTATATATTAGTACATGTTTCGACCCACAGTGGGGTCATCCTCAGCCTAGAAAGAAAATCAATTAAGAATTGGAAAACTAAAATGGCATATGCGCCTTAAATCTAAATTAAAATGAAAATTAAAGATAATAATTGATAAAATATAGTAATAAAAATGGATATCCTTACAAAGTAGTATTAATTAAATAAATATAAGATTGGTCTTTTAACAATAATTTCAAAAAAGTAGTTAGAAATAAGAACTATTAGACGGTGAGTGTAAGAATATTAAGCTTTAATTTTTTTTATCAAAATATACACAAAATAATTTAGAAAATCAATAAAATAATTCAGCTCGGCCCTTGAGTTAAATAACTTGAATCCTCTTCAATACGGAGACTATTAACGATTTTTAAAAGGTGCCAACCAGTATTATGATGACATGAAATAACCTCGTTGCATGGGATGTAGAAATTGGGAAATTCGTACAAGAATTTGAGTTGAAATGCCCAATATGGATATGTGGCAATTCAAATAAATGTCCAAAACGTTGAGAAGAGAAACCGGGATTCTTGAGATGGAATTGCGGTATCAGAAGTTCCACTTTAAATTTGCCAAACAGTGTTAGGTTATGTATATGCTGATTTAATGCAACCGTCGTGTTGAAAATTCTCCCGTAGTACCATATGTACTGCATACATTAAGTATTTATCAAATCAATGAATTATAGGAGGCATGTCATTATTCGTAATCTAGGTGATTAAATATATGTCAACGAACAAAAAAAAAAAGCTCGTAAAACTGGGTAAGTTCAGCAATCGACAGGGGTGCCCAATGGAGTTCATGAACACTATAGAAAATAAATTCGGGGAGAGGTTGGAAAATGGTAGTATTGAGTGGTGCCAGGTAGTTGAAATTTTAGAACAAGTGTTTGTGGGGGAAACGAGGAATTGGTTTGCTGTCTACAGAGACAAGTTTACTGATATTAATGATTTTAAAATGAAATTCTGTGAAAAGTTCTGGAATGAGGTTATTCAGTCGCAGCATCATGAGGGAGTAGTGTGTGGTAAATATAACCCTAAAGGAAGCTCCACCATGACCGAATACTTTTTAGGGCAGGTATTAGTGTGTAAATATCTGGATGGCTTGAAGGAGGAAAGTGATGTGGTGAGGTTGCTACTTAGGCACTTTCCCTATAGGATCAAGGAGGCTGCTTGTATCCAGAATGTAAAGACTATATCACAAGTAGAAAATTTGTTAAGCACATTTGATGCACTAGGGAGAGGGGGTTATGAGGACAATTTCAATAGGAACCAGGGTAATAATAATAATAGGCCTAATGAAGCCAGGCATCAGGAAGTTCAAGGGAACGGTGGCGAAGGGGCCAACGCTCAAAATAGAAATAATAATAATCAGCTAAATCAGAACAGAGGAAATGGCTATGGTAATCAATATCAAGGGAGGAACAATGATTTCAGGGGAAATCAAGGGAGGAACAATGATTACAGGGGAAATCAAGGGAGAAACAATGATTTCAGGGGAAATCAAGGGAGAAATTATAATGACAATAATTACAACCAGAATAGGGGTCAAGGAAGAGGACAGCCTAGTGGTAGTAATATACAGCCAAACAATGACAACACAGCCCAGGACAACCAGACCAGTTCAGTAGTTAGTACTACTACGGCCAGCTGTAGCGGTTCATTAAACGCGAACCAGGCTGCGAAGTAAGGTCAGAATCTCAGTCGGTAACATGCCCTGTCCATACAATTATACAGGAACCCTATGACCTAAATGTAAGAAATGAATTATTACATGAACTAAATGATGAAGGTATTATTCAGGAAGTGGCTAGTAAGAGCCCCATAGTTAAATTTAACGTGTCCGAGGCGTACACAGATGCTTTAATTGATAGTGGTTGTATGAAGAGTTGCATAAGTAGCGCATTTTATGATAAAATGAAAGGAACTGGAGTAAATTTTGAGGAGATGCCAATTAAAAGCACTTTTCTTATCACAGCTGTTGGGAAGAGGTCTAAAGTAATTTCTAAGCAAGTTTTAGTAGACATTAAAATTAATAATCATGTAGAGAAGCAGATTTGCCTTGTAATTCCAAATTATCTTGGGTTCAGAGTGGCTAAGTAGAGTGTCTGGTAACTTATGTTATGATGTAGGGAGTTTGAAATTTAAATGGGGAGATTCTGAAGTAGAAGTAGCGTTCAATGACCATATTCAGAGGAGTAGTATTGTAGGTGTGATTTGTACTTTAAATGAGATATCACCAGCCGTAGAGCGGGGTTCTCCATGTTTTGTGGGCAGTGTGATTACGAACGGAAGTCTAGAGGACTCGTTACGTGATGCTGCATTTCAGGGAAATATAGAGGTGGAACAATGTGTTCGGCTCTATGATGTGTTATTGTGTAATAGGAGAGTTTTTGAGGATCGCATTGGTATGGCCAATTGCTATACACATTCATTGAACGTTATTGATAGGTCAGTATTCACAGGACATAGATATCCTGTACCTTTCGCTTATCAGAGTGCAGTTGAGGCACAAATTAATCAGATGCTTGAAGATGGGATTATTGAGCACTCTAACAGTCCGTATGTTAATTCTTTGATCAAGGTACCCAAAACCGACGGCACAGTTCGTATTTGTTTAGACGCTCGTTTAGTTAACAGTAGAATTAGTTCAGATCAGCTGAAATCTATGTCAATAGAGGAATTAATGCAAACATTTGAGGGGCAGAAGTATTTCACTTGTGTAGATTTGAGTTCTAGTTTTTGGCAGTGCCACTTATGTACGAAGATAGACCATTTACAGCTTTTAGTCATAAATATAACCTTTATCAATTTTGTAGAACACCTTATGGGTTAAAGAGTAGTTCAGCAGCTTTAATTAGGGCTTTAAACATCGCATTAGGGGATGACACAGGAGAGTTTGTAACCATTTACATAGATGATATGGTAATTAGTTCACGCAGTTTTGAGGAGCATCTACGTCATTTAGATATAGTTTTTCAGAAGTTAGATCAGGCAGGGTTCACTTTGAAGCTGTCTAAGTCGTCATTCTGTCAGTCAGAAGTGACATTTTTAGGTCATAGAGTGTCGAGTAGAGGTGTAACACCAGAAGAAAGTAGGGTTAATAAGATACTTAACGCAGAGGTGCCACAGAATGTTAAACAGTTAAAAACTTACCTGGGAATTTGCAACTTTTTCAGGAGGTTCATTCTTAAATACTCAGGGTTGGTAGAACCATTCAGGGAATTGCTTAAAAGTGGGACTCGGTGGAGATGGGAGTCCAAACATGATCAGGCTTTTAGAGCGCTGAAGGAAGGTTTTGAGAAAGCTGTAGTGCTGAAATATCCGTTAAAAGATAAGGAATATGTGGTTATGACAGATGCTTCACATATAGGCATTGCTTGAGTATTATGTCAGAAAGATGATGAGGGTAATCTGAGCATTGTATCTTTAGCCTCGCGAGGACTGACAGCAGCAGAGAAAAGATACACGATTACTGAGTTAGAGCTTTTAGGAATTGTTTTCAGTTTAGGGAAATTTAGAATGTATTTAGTAGGGGGGGAAATTTGAGATCCACACAGATCACCATGCATTACTGTATATGAGAACTTGTAAACTCAGTTCTAACAGAGTTAGTAGGTGGATTCTTGCTCTGCAGGAATACGAATTCACAGTAAAATATATTAAAGGTAAAGATAACATTCTTGCAGACATGCTATCGAGGGACACTAATTTCTGTAGGGATTATCCTGTGGTTAAACCAGAGGACGGTATTTTAATATGTGCATGTCTGGACAGTAGCAACAGGGCATCGTTACAGACACTGAGAAATATGCTAGGTAGAGCAACGTGATGACGTTCATTTAAGGGAGCCACTTGCAAGGTTGGAAGCAGGTGACGCAGAAACATTTATAGTTTCCAAACGTATTGGGAAAACAGCATATGTGCTGGAGAATAGTGAGGGAAACAGGGACGTATAATATACATAGTCTCCGAAAGTATGTGTCATAAAGTGAGGATGTTTAGCTTGCGAGCCAGCCTATCAAATGAGTAAGTGTGGTATTTGGTGCGTGGGAGGAGATGGTCTTCCAGGCAGGCGTATCAGAAGTCACACAGGGGGGTAGTATGTAATTAAATGAGAGTTTTTAAGGTACAGGGAAATATGACGGGATTGTCGGATGCTCTTGAGCACTAAAATGTCTCGATACACCAAGGCCAGAATTTGGTAGCGCTGGTGAATTCCCATTTGTCCCCAAGAGATGGGTGAGCGCTTGGACAGGGTATTTTTGCTTAAGGCATCCACGGGACAAAAGATGGGCCATCAGAAGGCGAGACAGTCCTTCATGAAACTCATACTTAACGGCACACGTGATTTCTGTTTACGGCCTCGCCATGTAAGATTTGTAAGTGAGTAATTTAAGGTAATTTGTACAATGGTTTCATTTGTGTGAGGAGAACTGGTCTGTGTTGAGAACTAGTATTAAGTAGAATATGGTCTACGGGAACTTAACAAGACAGGGCGATTACGGCACAGAAATATTTGGTGTTATATGTAATGCGCATTTACTGTTTTTTTTTCAGAAGTCAATATTAATTTCATCTTTTATAAAGAGAGATCAAGTATTATGGTCACGAGGCGCTGCCACAATAGTGTGATCGTGTGCTCAGTGATAAGTGAGATTAAATTTCACCATAAGGAAGGGACCTCCAGTGAAATTAGGAAGTTCTATGGTGATATAAATATATCAGAACACCTTCAATGCGTGTGATATGACATCATAAATACATAGTGCTCACACATTAATTATGTCTATTTCTCCAACATAGAGAAATTTGAGAGGCGGAAATATCTGTGGAACACTATTCTATATGAAAAACATTGGACTGGTTGCAAAGTGCAATCCATAGTGACAACAAACTTTGACGCAAAGTGCGTGAATAAAAATTATGAGTGTATATATCTGTAATTTAGGGTGATTTCATTTATGTAATATGTATTTTGGATGGGGTTTATTAACGTGTCTGGGATAATCAGATAATGGACCGTCGTCACGGTAAATCATCCGATGATCCGAGGCGAATATGTAACGTGTTTTTCGAGAGGTTTTTATGCCACTGGCATAAGTCAGTAGGAAGCCAGTCTATATTTATTTACGTGGCAAATTGTTCAGCCAAGAGAATTTTTCATGTTAATTTATTATTATTATTAATTTATTATTATTATTATTAAGATAATTTTCGGAGCATTTTATAAAAATTATAAGCATACAGATAGGTTTTCTATGTCTTAGAAAACACTATCGAGCAAATTATTACGAACGACAATATCATAGAAAATTATGTGATTACGGAATTTTACGGAGTTTCGTCAGTTAGGATATTATGAGAGACATGACTCACTGGAAATTCAGATACGGGCTGATTCTTGTCAAGAAGTATTACGCAAGCTTGGGTTGCAGCGTCAAGAAAAGGCGGATAGTTGGAACGGAAATCGACTTCATCATCCGCGCGCCGTGTGTAATGAGCCAGAGAAGGAGAAGTAGCGGGGTGGCAGAGCCAATCAGTGGAGACCACGTAAGCTGGAAGTCGGTACTGAGGTGGGGAGCCGACAGGGGCATATATCGTCCGATGTTCCGTGGAATAGAGGACAATCTGTGTAGAACTTAACGAGTACGGTTGCACGCGGGAGTCGCTCCGATGTTCCGTGGAGTGGAGGACTAACTTTTGTCAAACTTAACCAGTGTGGGGGTACGTGTTGGTTCCGAGGTTCGGACCATAAATCTTCAAATCTACCAGTATATCATCAAACATCGACGAAGATGATGACATCCAGGAGACTGTGGGAAGCTCACAGCATCATCCAGTACGAGTGAAAGGCTTCGGCCATTTCCAGTGGTAAGCGCGAATGACGCAGAAATACGCAATCTCTCGTTTCTCTTTGTTTTATATTTCATATTTCAGTAACTTCATAGCTTGGGAATAAGAGTAAAATCAATAATTTATCAGACTCCGTTTTCACGTAATTTTCTATCGGTAATATTAAAATCGCAACGCTCCAATTTAAATTTTAAACTTATTATTATTATTATTAATTTTGCTATACTTGTTTTATATAATAAATTCATTTCTTTTACAATGCAATCTTTGCTTTCAGTAGGTAGCATTAGATATAGACCATTCCTTCTCCTGATACAATTGTTTGTTGGGTTAAAGATCAAATCATACCACGATCTGAGTGAATAGATTCTTGAAGGTGTTCTACCAGAGCTAGACGTTATTAAATACAAATTTAGATTTCAACATTGCGTTGAGGTCTTGGCGCCCATTAAAACAACATAGCTTAGGCAAAGGAAAACAGTTACATTTATCACCCAACAGTTAGGGGCAGCAAGACTGCTACACTTGTACGCTCAACGTGGAGCAAAGTGAAAACCATTACATTTGTCGCTACCAACAAGGGGCACTAATTAACGTTACACTTGTCGCCGACAACTTGGGGCTGAAAACCTAATAACATTTGTGGAAGGAGAAGGGTATATATTTCTGTGCCTGTATTTTGGGGGTTATTTGTCTGTATCAGCGTATATCATTATGGGGGATGAGAAAGAAAGACAGATGAGGTTACGTAGTGGTCATCAACTGGAGAGTGATGATACGAGCAGTATGTCGAGTGATGGTAGTACCGGGGTAGCGGAGGTAAATCCCGATACTGAAACAGGGAGTGTAGGCGGCCAACCAGAATTAAAAACTTTACTTCTCGAGTTCATGTATCAGAACAAAGTTAGTAGTGATGCCTTAAATGCAAAATTAGAACAAAACAGTAGGGAAAATAAAGAAAGTACAGACGCTTTAAATGCTAAACTGGAACAAAACAACGCTAAATTAGAACAAAACAGTAGGGAAAATAAAGAAAGTACAGATGCCTTAAACGCCAAATTAGAACAAAACAGTAGGGAAAATAAAGAAAGTACAGAAGCTTTAAATAAAAAATTAGAACAGAATAATGCAAAATTAGATAAGAACAACAATTAAACTTTTAAATTATATGCCAAATCAATACATAAACAAATATATATTTTATATATTAGTACATGTTTCGACCCACAGTGGGGTCATCCTCAGCCTAGAAAGAAAATCAATTAAGAATTGGAAAACTAAAATGGCATATGCGCCTTAAATCTAAATTAAAATGAAAATTAAAGATAATAATTGATAAAATATAGTAATAAAAATGGATATCCTTACAAAGTAGTATTAATTAAATAAATATAAGATTGGTCTTTTAACAATAATTTCAAAAAAGTAGTTAGAAATAAGAACTATTAGACGGTGAGTGTAAGAATGTTAAGCTTTAATTTTTTTTATCAAAATATACACAAAATAATTTAGAAAATCAATAAAATAATTCAGCTCGGCCCTTGAGTTAAATAACTTGAATCCTCTTCAATACGGAGACTATTAACGATTTTTAAAAGGTGCCAACCAGTATTATGATGACATGAAATAACCTCGTTGCATGGGATGTAGAAATTGGGAAATTCGTACAAGAATTTGAGTTGAAATGCCCAATATGGATATGTGGCAATTCAAATAAATGTCCAAAACGTTGAGAAGAGAAACCGGGATTCTTGAGATGGAATTGCGGTATCAGAAGTTCCACTTTAAATTTGCCAAACAGTGTTAGGTTATGTATATGCTGATTTAATGCAACCGTCGTGTTGAAAATTCTCCCGTAGTACCATATGTACTGCATACATTAAGTATTTATCAAATCAATGAATTATAGGAGGCATGTCATTATTCGTAATCTAGGTGATTAAATATATGTCAACGAACAAAAAAAAAAGCTCGTAAAACTGGGTAAGTTCAGCAATCGACAGGGGTGCCCAATGGAGTTCATGAACACTATAGAAAATAAATTCGGGGAGAGGTTGGAAAATGGTAGTATTGAGTGGTGCCAGGTAGTTGAAATTTTAGAACAAGTGTTTGTGGGGGAAACGAGGAATTGGTTTGCTGTCTACAGAGACAAGTTTACTGATATTATTGATTTTAAAATGAAATTCTGTGAAAAGTTCTGGAATGAGGTTATTCAGTCGCAGCATCATGAGGGAGTAGTGTGTGGTAAATATAACCCTAAAGGAAGCTCCACCATGACCGAATACTTTTTAGGGCAGGTATTAGTGTGTAAATATCTGGATGGCTTGGAGGAGGAAAGTGATGTGGTGAGGTTGCTACTTAGGCACTTTCCCTATAGGATCAAGGAGGCTGCTTGTATCCAGAATGTAAAGACTATATCACAAGTAGAAAATTTGTTAAGCACATTTGATGCACTAGAGGGGGTTATGAGGACAATTTCAATAGGAACCAGGGTAATAATAATAATAGGCCTAATGAAGCCAGGCATCAGGAAGTTCAAGGGAACGGTGGCGAAGGGGCCAACGCTCAAAATAGAAATAATAATAATCAGCTAAATCAGAACAGAGGAAATGGCTATGGTAATCAATATCAAGGGAGGAACAATGATTTCAGGGGAAATCAAGGGAGGAACAATGATTACAGGGGAAATCAAGGGAGAAACAATGATTTCAGGGGAAATCAAGGGAGAAATTATAATGACAATAATTACAACCAGAATAGGGGTCAAGGAAGAGGACAGCCTAGTGGTAGTAATATACAGCCAAACAATGACAACACAGCCCAGGACAACCAGACCAGTTCAGTAGTTAGTACTACTACGGCCAGCTGTAGCGGTTCATTAAACGCGAACCAGGCTGCGAAGTAAGGTCAGAATCTCAGTCGGTAACATGCCCTGTCCATACAATTATACAGGAACCCTATGACCTAAATGTAAGAAATGAATTATTACATCAACTAAATGATGAAGGTATTATTCAGGAAGTGGCTAGTAAGAGCCCCATAGTTAAATTTAACGTGTCCGAGGCGTACACAGATGCTTTAATTGATAGTGGTTGTATGAAGAGTTGCATAAGTAGCGCATTTTATGATAAAATGAAAGGAACTGGAGTAAATTTTGAGGAGATGCCAATTAAAAGCACTTTTGTTATCACAGCTGTTGGGAAGAGGTCTAAAGTAATTTCTAAGCAAGTTTTAGTAGACATTAAAATTAATAATCATGTAGAGAAGCAGATTTGCCTTGTAATTCCAAATTTAGTATTCAGTGTTATCTTGGGTTCAGTGTGGCTAAGTAGAGTGTCTGGTAACTTATGTTATGATGTAGGGAGTTTGAAATTTAAATGGGGAGATTCTGAAGTAGAAGTAGCGTTCAATGACCATATTCAGAGGAGTAGTATTGTAGGTGTGATTTGTACTTTAAATGAGATATCACCAGCCGTAGAGCGGGGTTCTCCATGTTTTGTGGGCAGTGTGATTACGAACGGAAGTCTAGAGGACTCGTTACGTGATGCTGCATTTCAGGGAAATATAGAGGTGGAACAATGTGTTCGGCTCTATGATGTGTTATTGTGTAATAGGAGAGTTTTTGAGGATCGCATTGGTATGGCCAATTGCTATACACATTCATTGAACGTTATTGATAGGTCAGTATTCACAGGACATAGATATCCTGTACCTTTCGCTTATCAGAGTGCAGTTGAGGCACAAATTAACCAGATGCTTGAAGATGGGATTATTGAGCACTCTAACAGTCCGTATGTTAATTCTTTGATCAAGGTACCCAAAACCGACGGCACAGTTCGTATTTGTTTAGACGCTCGTTTAGTTAACAGTAGAATTAGTTCAGATCAGCTGAAATCTATGTCAATAGAGGAATTAATGCAAACAATTGAGGGGAAGAAGTATTTCACTTGTGTAGATTTGAGTTCTAGTTTTTGGCAGTGCCACTTATGTACGAAGATAGACCATTTACAGCTTTTAGTCATAAATATAACCTTTATCAATTTTGTAGAACACCTTATGGGTTAAAGAGTAGTTCAGCAGCTTTAATTAGGGCTTTAAACATCGCATTAGGGGATGACACAGGAGAGTTTGTAACCATTTACATAGATGATATGGTAATTAGTTCACGCAGTTTTGAGGAGCATCTACGTCATTTAGATATAGTTTTTCAGAAGTTAGATCAGGCAGGGTTCACTTTGAAGCTGTCTAAGTCGTCATTCTGTCAGTCAGAAGTGACATTTTTAGGTCATAGAGTGTCGAGTAGAGGTGTAACACCAGAAGAAAGTAGGGTTAATAAGATACTTAACGCAGAGGTGCCACAGAAGGTTAAACAGTTAAAAACTTACCTGGGAATTTGCAACTTTTTCAGGAGGTTCATTCTTAAATACTCAGGGTTGGTAGAACCATTCAGCGAATTGCTTAAAAGTGGGACTCGGTGGAGATGGGAGTCCAAACATGATCAGGCTTTTAGAGCGCTGAAGGAAGGTTTTGAGAAAGCTGTAGTGCTGAAATATCCGTTAAAAGATAAGGAATATGTGGTTATGACAGATGCTTCACATATAGGCATTGCTTGAGTATTATGTCAGAAAGATGATGAGGGTAATCTGAGCATTGTATCTTTAGCCTCGCGAGGACTGACAGCAGCAGAGAAAAGATACACGATTACTGAGTTAGAGCTTTTAGGAATTGTTTTCAGTTTAGGGAAATTTAGAATGTATTTAGTAGGGGGGGAAATTTGAGATCCACACAGATCACCATGCATTACTGTATATGAGAACTTGTAAACTCAGTTCTAACAGAGTTAGTAGGTGGATTCTTGCTCTGCAGGAATACGAATTCACAGTAAAATATATTAAAGGTAAAGATAACATTCTTGCAGACATGCTATCGAGGGACACTAATTTCTGTAGGGATTATCCTGTGGTTAAACCAGAGGACGGTATTTTAATATGTGCATGTCTGGACAGTAGCAACAGGGCATCGTTACAGACACTGAGAAATATGCTAGGTAGAGCAACGTGATGACGTTCATTTAAGGGAGCCACTTGCAAGGTTGGAAGCAGGTGACGCAGAAACATTTATAGTTTCCAAACGTATTGGGAAAACAGCATATGTGCTGGAGAATAGTGAGGGAAACAGGGACGTATAATATACATAGTCTCCGAAAGTATGTGTCATAAAGTGAGGATGTTTAGCTGGCGAGCCAGCCTATCAAATGAGTAAGTGTGGTATTTGGTGCGTGGGAGGAGATGGTCTTCCAGGCAGGCGTATCAGAAGTCACACAGGGGGGTAGTATGTAATTAAATGAGAGTTTTTAAGGTACAGGGAAATATGACGGGATTGTCGGATGCTCTTGAGCACTAAAATGTCTCGATACACCAAGGCCAGAATTTGGTAGCGCTGGTGAATTCCCATTTGTCCCCAAGAGATGGGTGAGCGCTTGGACAGGGTATTTTTGCTTAAGGCGTCCACGGGACAAAAGATGGGCCATCAGAAGGCGAGACAGTCCTTCATGAAACTCATACTTAACGGCACACGTGATTTCTGTTTACGGCCTCGCCATGTAAGATTTGTAAGTGAGTAATTTAAGGTAATTTGTACAATGGTTTCATTTGTGTGAGGAGAACTGGTCTGTGTTGAGAACTAGTATTAAGTAGAATATGGTCTACGGGAACTTAACAAGACAGGGCGATTACGGCACAGAAATATTTGGTGTTATATGTAATGCGCATTTACTGTTTTTTTTTCAGAAGTCAATATTAATTTCATCTTTTATAAAGAGAGATCAAGTATTATGGTCACGAGGCGCTGCCACAATAGTGTGATCGTGTGCTCAGTGATAAGTGAGATTAAATTTCACCATAAGGAAGGGACCTCCAGTGAAATTAGGAAGTTCTATGGTGATATAAATATATCAGAACACCTTCAATGCGTGTGATATGACATCATAAATACATAGTGCTCACACATTAATTATGTCTATTTCTCCAACATAGAGAAATTTGAGAGGCGGAAATATCTGTGGAACACTATTCTATATGAAAAACATTGGACTGGTTGCAAAGTGCAATCCATAGTGACAACAAACTTTGACGCAAAGTGCGTGAATAAAAATTATGAGTGTATATATCTGTAATTTAGGGTGATTTCATTTATGTAATATGTATTTTGGATGGGGTTTATTAACGTGTCTGGGATAATCAGATAATGGACCGTCGTCACGGTAAATCATCCGATGATCCGAGGCGAATATGTAACGTGTTTTTCGAGGGGTTTTTATGCCACTGGCATAAGTCAATAGGAAGCCAGTCTATATTTATTTACGTGGCAAATTGTTCAGCCAAGAGAATTTTTCATGTTAATTTATTATTATTATTAATTTATTATTATTATTATTAAGATAATTTTCGGAGCATTTTATAAAAATTATAAGCATACAGATAGGTTTTCTATGTCTTAGAAAACACTATCAAGCAAATTATTACGAACGACAATATCATAGAAAATTATGTGATTACGGAATTTTACGGAGTTTCGTCAGTTAGGATATTATGAGAGACATGACTCACTGGAAATTCAGATACGGGCTGATTCTTGTCAAGAAGTATTACGCAAGCTTGGGTTGCAGCGTCAAGAAAAGGCGGATAGTTGGAACGGAAATCGACTTCATCATCCGCGCACCGTGTGTAATGAGCCAGAGATGGAGAAGTAGCGGGGTGGCAGAGCCAATCAGTGGAGACCACGTAAGCTGGAAGTCGGTACCGAGGTGGGGAGCCGACAGGGGCATATATCGTCCGATGTTCCGTGGAATAGAGGACAATCTGTGTAGAACTTAACGAGTACGGTTGCACGCGGGAGTCGCTCCGATGTTCCGTGGAGTGGAGGACTAACTTTTGTAAAACTTAACCAGTGTGGGGGTACGTGTTGGTTCCGAGGTTCGGACCATAAATCTTCAAATCTACCAGTATATCATCAAACATCGACGAAGATGACGACATCCAGGAGACTGTGGGAAGCTCACAGCATCATCCAGTACGAGGGAAAGGCTTCGGCCATTTCCAGTGGTAAGCGCGAATGACGCAGAAATACGCAATCTCTCGTTTCTCTTTGTTTTATATTTCATATTTCAGTAACTTCATAGCTTGGGAATAAGAGTAAAATCAATAATTTATCAGACTCCGTTTTCACGTAATTTTCTATCGGTAATATTAAAATCGCAACGCTCCAATTTAAATTTTAAACTTATTATTATTATTATTATTATTAATTTTGCTATATTTGTTTTATATAATAAATTCATTTCTTTTACAATGCAATCTTTGCTTTCAGTAGGTAGCATTAGATATAGACCATTCCTTCTCCTGATGCAATTGTTTGTTGGGTTAATGATCAAATCATACCACGATCTGAGTGAATAGATTCTTGAAGGTGTTCTACCAGAGCTAGACGTTGTTAAATACAAATTTAGATTTCAACATTGCGTTGAGGTCTTGGCGCCCATTAAAACAACATAGCTTAGGCAAAGGAAAACAGTTACATTTATCACCCAACAGTTAGGGGCAGCAAGACTGCTACACTTGTACGCTCAACGTGGAGCAAAGTGAAAACCATTACATTTGTCGCTACCAACAAGGGGCACTAATTAACGTTACAAAAGGGCAGATGAACTGGTCAGAAAAGGAGCAAAGATACATTTTGTAGGCCCAGAACCTGTATGTGGGATCTCTTACAGACAAGCCCGACATGTAATAGGTAAATGGGTACAAAAGAAGCAAATAGAAAACTGGAAAAAGACTCCAGGATGCAGACTTGCAAAGGAACTGATAGAAGGACCAAACAAGAAGCTCACTAAACAACTTCTACAACTTAGCAGAGGAAATATAAGATGGGTAGTGGGACTATTGACAGGACACTGCCATCTTAAAAAACACCTACATAGAATTGGAGTAATAAGAGACAATATATGTAGGAAATGCAATGAAGCAGAAGAATCAGCTGAACACATACTTTTTGAATGTGAGGCGCTGGGAAGAACTAAAATCTCCACACTGGGGCTGCCGGGTGAAGAAAGAGAGAAAATCCTAGAGGACCCAATAAGATTGATCTGCAGCTTTGTGAAGGGAGCAGAGATATCCAGGTGGGAATGAAGGAAACACATGGTAGCAAAAGATCTTGGAGGTCGATGCTAAACAGGAACTTGGAAACGAGAGGCCCCATGAATAAAAGAAGAAGAAGAAGAAGAGTGTGTATGTGTACATGATGCAAATGGCAAACATTGCTCTTTTAAACTGCGCAATAAATTTGTGAATATCGTGTTGCGTTGCTGTGTTATTTATGTTTGAAATTCGTCAGTTATTTCTGCCGCACCCTGTATATAACAAAAAGGGTTTATCCTTTGGGGCTAAATTCCGACACTTAGATACTGTTGCCAGACCTGAATGTCTGTATGCAGCAGAAACACTAGATATGATTGGGTAGGGTGGCCTCGAAAACATCCAAAATAGAGAAAGGAAAATGTTCCGAAAAATCCTAGGCCCAAATATCAAGGATGGAGAGAGGAGACTCAAACCTAACAAAGAACTATACCTGAAGACAGAAGGAGTCGTAGCCCTAATGAGAAAAAGGAGAATACAATTTTACGGACACTTGGTGGGGATGAACAATGCCAGATTGACGAAGAGGATTTTTGAATTCTTCAGGAAGAAGAGAACGGAGTCGAAATGGTTTTGGGAAGTGAGATTAGACTTGGATCGGATGGCGGTGAAAGAAGAAGACATAATGGACAAAGAGCGATTTAACTGGCTGGTTAAGGAGTTTGCAGGTTTCCAGGAGACCAGGGAGTTGTCAGTGAGGAAAGGAAGATCTTACATGGAGGAACAGAAGAAGGAAGTGGGAGAGAGGATGAAGCGATATTGGTAGAGAGTGAAGACAAAAAATAATGTGAAAACTGTCGAACGTGGTCCATAGTTGGCCGTAACGAATAAATATATATTACAGTGGATCGTCGTTTATCCGGACTAATTGGGACCGAAAGTATTCCGGATAACTATTTTTCCGGATAATCGAATACCGGTATGTGTTTATTTCATAGTACAACCATACTACAATAGTGCAGTTTCTAAAGCAGTAAAAGCTTCTCCATGACTTGGCCTTTCTTCATCTTTCTCATCTAGGCTTTCATCCTTTTCATCTTCCCCACTTACTTCTTGCACTAGAGAAGCAAGATTTGAAAACCTGAGTCACAGTCACTTTTCAAACAAAGCTTGTGCGCCTTCTCTATCACAGTCGGAAAATCCAGCAACTTGGGGGAATAACTAATTTGTCACTGCATCCAAATCTTCATCAACAGTCTGTGGTCCTAACGGTCTCTTGTTCTCCTACCAATTTATGCAATGCATTTCGAAGATTCTGTGGTGTTAAAGTGTTCCATCCATCTGCTATCAAGTAACAGTAGTCCTTAAGAGAGAGCTTTTTTGAAAAAGATATCACACTCTCCTCATCTTCTGCCAACAGAAAACGACGTAAAACTTCCTCCTTGTACATCCACTTAAGCCTTTTTTTTTTTTTGCTCGTCCGGATAGTTGACGTTCCGGTTGTTCGACATCCGGACAAGCGACGTTCTACTGTATTATAAATAATTCAAAACTAGGCACCAAGGACTAGATCTAGAAAGAACAGAATATAAATGTAAGAAAAAATTCTCAGGTAGAACTATCCTTGACATTACCATGGTGACAATATTTTCCATGGACACTCAAAACTGTCCCCAATTTATTTGTACAGTTTGTTCTAGCACCTTCATTAAAGCTGAGAATGAGATCACTAATCTATGGCACTTAGATTTATAAGCTAACATGTAAGATATTCCTTACCTCTCTAACCACATCGTCAAGGCCTTCTTTCAGTGGAGTTTCGAGGCGGCGGCGTGGGTTCGTGTTGGTGTCGGAGAAGAGAGACCTTGAGATGAAGTCCCACTTGAGCACGTCTTCCTCTGTGTGTGGCAGGAACTTGTTGAGCCCTGGTTCAACTCCTGTAACAATATGATACATAAGGTTACTGTACTCTGTATTACGAAAGGTGAACGGTGATGGCTGTCACTACGAAACCTACAGTGGCACCCTCAGATAGTGTCTGCCCTCCAAAAATAAAAAATAAAAACCTGTCAGAAACTTAGTCTTCTTCTTCATCTTGCACAGTTTCCAGCCACTGGCCGGGTCTGTTTGGAACACAAGCCTCTCCAACGTCTTCTGTCTTCCCACCATCTCTCAGCCTCCACCCTTGTCCAGTCTTCTCCTCTCTTCTTCACACTTTCTTCCACCCCCTTCAGCCACCTGTCTCTCGGTCTTCCTCTCGGTCTCTTTCCTTCCCACTTCGTCTCGTGTATCCTCCTGGGCATCCTCTTCTCCATTAGTTTTACATGTCCATACCATCTAAGTCTAGATTTCTCTATACCATCCTGTAATAGTTCCTCCTTCATTAATTCTCTAGTCCTCTCATTTCTTATTCTGTCCATCTTTGTAGCTCCAATACTGCTTCTCAAGAACCTCATCTCACTGGCCTGTATTTTGCTCTTCTCCCTTCCTTTCATAACCCAGGTCTCCGAGACATACGTCAGGATAGGGACATAGTACGTCCGGTATATGATCTTTTTGCTGTTCTGAGGGACATCCTTGCTCCATAACATGCTTCTCACACTCCTCCGGAATGCTTCTGCCTGTATCCCCCGCTCATTTTTTCTCTATCGTTTCTTCCATTATCTTGTATCAGGCTCCGCAGATACTTGAAACTCTCCACTTTCTTCAGCTGTTCCCCACCAATTGTTATTCCCGTTGTGGTTCTTTCCTTCTTCCTTGTTGTGATCACCATCTCGCTCTTATTTATGCTAAATTTCATCCCATATCCTTGTATTATTCCTTCCAACACGTCCAACTGTTCCTGTACCTCCTCCTCCTTGTTTCCCAAATCATCAAATCATCCGCTAACAACATTGCTTTCATCTTTCCTTTCCCAATTACTTGTGCCACTCGGGTCATTATGTCATCCATCACCACAATGAAAAGTAACGGTGCCAGTGCACTTCCTTGTTTCAGGACGTTTCTCTGTTCCACTCAGTCCGATCTCTCTCCTCCCACTTTCACACAGCTCACGCTTCCCTTGTACATCTCCTTTATCCTCCTTATAGTCCATTTTTCTACTCCTCTATCCTCCAGGGACTTCCATACTTTGTTTCTGCATACTTGCTTTCAAGAAGGGAAAACTTAGTAAGTGTGGTAATTATTACTGATAGTGATAAATAATAAGGCATTAAGCACCCGACAAAAAGAACTACCTGTATTTATTTTTACGTTGCAAAACTTAGAAATGACGATCCCATCAACAAAACAGTCTTCCTCCCGCAACTAATCAATGAAGGTATAGCTGTTATTTCTGTGATTCACTGAAGCAATAAGCCCTAAACTACTGTGGAATTGTAAACTAATATTTGGAAATGACCTACAAGTACTATGATGATAGTCATCATCATCATCTTCATTTCCCCTTTTCCAGTTGGCACTGGGTGGGGGCAAATATGGTTCCTCTCCACTTTGTTCTGTCGTTCCACCATTCCTCTTCCGACACAGTGTTCCAATCCAGGTTCCGTTTTCTAATACTATTCTCCACCGAGTCCATCCAACGCATTCTTGGTCTTCCTCGTTCTCTCTTCCCTGTCATCCGTCGTTCCAGTGCTCGTCTTGGTAGCCCTATTTCATTCATCCGTTTGACATGTCAAAACCATCTCAATCTGTTTTGCTCCAGTTTTGTCATTTAGTTTCTGTACTCCCAGTTCTTTCCGTATATCTTCATTTCTCACTCTGTCTCTCCTCGTTTTCTGGACCATACTTTCCAGGATTCTCATCTCAGCTGCTTGTACTCTGCTCTCATCCCTCTTAGTCATTGTCCAAGTTTCTGCTGCATATTTCATTATTGGTACATATTTTTTTTTATTTTTTTTTTGCGTATGGCTTTTAGTGCCGGGAGTATCCGAGGACATGTTCGGCTTGCCAGTTTTTGTAGCTGCTTCGAGACGGACACCCAATGGGTGAGCTACAAGTACCGTTGGGGAGGAAAGTTTGGATGTAAGGACGAGGATTTGGAAGGTAGCGGCTGTGGCCTATAGTTAGGGACCAACCCCGGCATGGGAAACCACAGAAGACCATCTTCAAGGTTGCCGGCGGGGGGATTCGAACCTCCTCGCCTCCCGGATGTGAGCGACTGCCAGCAGTCATGCCGTAACGACCTCGGCTAACTCACCCGGTATTGGTACATAATATGCTTTGTACATAACTTCTTTAGCCTTAATTCGTATATCCTTGTACCTGTTGGTAGAAAGCACTCCCGAATTGTATTCTTCTGCTAATTTCCAAATCTAGTCTTCCATCTTCAGTCAGTTCACTTCCCAAGTATTTGAAGTGTTTCACCACTTCCAATTTCTTATCTCCTACTCTGATTACTCCTTTTCCTTCTTTCTTACCTCTACTCATCACCACTGTTTTACTCTTCACCACATTTATCTTCAATCCCCATTGCTCAATCTTTTCATTTATTATGTCTAACTGTTCTTGTACCTCATCCTCGCCCCAGATCACAACATCGTCTGCAAACAACATTACCTTCATCTTTGCCCTACTGTAGTCTTTCATTGCTGCCTTCATGATGTCATCCATCACCATTACGAACAATAATGTTGACAACACACTTCCTTGCTTTAGTCCAGTGTCAATTTTAAACCATTCCGATGTCCCAAAGACAGGTATGTTTATTTAATTTAAATACCAATCTTAAGTTGTGCCGACATAATCTATGGAGTATCAACCTACTAGCGCTGCGAGGTAAACGGTGGAGAATGTTAGTACTCCTGCATGTTCGCTGTTTGAAGTGGGGGAGGCGTTAGTGCATAACAGACGGCGGTGCTACATCACAAAAAATAATGTTTTTCGTGTTGTTGTATTGGTATTACTGTGTAAGTTGTCAGCCATGTCAGTATTTTGTTGCTCTTTTGTTTGATTCCTTGTGATTGGACTGATTTGTGTGACTATAGCGCCGCCGTGAGTTCTTGTTCGGCAATGTATTACAAGATGTGTGTCTCAGTGTCTAGTTGAATAAACATCAGTCAGCAAGTCGGACTTTTATTCCACTGCTTATTATAGGCTAACCTAACTACATCCCTGCTATTCTTGTATTGAAAGATCTGATGTGAATTGCGGAATGTCTACAGCAGTGGTTCACAACCTTTGTCAGCTAATGCCTCCCTTTTCAGATACGGGAGTTCATCGCCCCCCCTCCTCTCCCCCACTTTCCCATCACTCATCACTTCTATAACCTCTTCAATTGATGCGGAGGATATAAACCTAAGCTGATAACACTACAGAACATAATGGAATGGGCCTATCTACTAACTTCATTTTAGTACAATACAAAGAACACACTTTTACAACAAATCCTTAAATTAGTCAACAAATGTCAGTGAGAGGGTTGACACTGTTTACTCTTGGTAAGATTCGGTATGTTTGGTTTGATATTTGACAGAGCACAGCGGAGATCACTTGCAGCATCAAGCCGACAGCGCTGCTTTGTTTCTATGACACTCAGCGTTGAAAATCCTGAATCGCATAAATATGTCTTTGAAAATGTAAGTTCAAACTGTTTAAACATTCAAAGAAATCACAAAGATATGCCAACGAGACGATAAAATTGGCATAATTTTGCTCCTTAAAACAAAGCAAATTCCTTATTTCACCTCCAACCTGGCGGCTCCGCAGAGGTTTGTGCCGACAGTTGGCAACTACCAGTGGTTTAGAACGATTGACTTGGTGCGACAATCACTTGAAGAGATTCGAAAAATGTTCACTTTACAAAATCGTAATATTTGAGTTAAAAGAACTTAATTCGGAAATCCCTTCACGCCCTCCTAGATAAAGACCCACGCCCCCCTACCCCTACTATTACTATGTAACTTTGAATGCTTTGAATTTGATTAGCTTTTATAAAAGTGATTATCTCTTAAGAAGTTTTCAGATTATGCAAGAATGAAGAAGCAGTTGAATGTTATGTTGTTAAATTACAACCAACCAGCCCATTTGTAACACATGAAAAGAAGCAAGCACTTGAAAATGGAAAGTACGACCTATTGATATATTCAATTTGCTGTAAATTGAATTGTGCTAGAGCTACAATTACCCGCATTGTTGAGAGCAATTGCCAGTTCAGTGTAACGGTACAGCCACACCCATAGCAAGTAAATGGATGTGAACACCCCATTCAAAGCGTTTAGATATGCTTCATAGAGTAATGATGTATACTAGGGTAATCCATTTTGTTGTTAGGTGTCTCAGAATCCTGCAGGTATGATAGCACTGCACTATGGTGATGATGATGATCGGTGTGGCCTCCTGAGAGGCCGAGTGCAGGTCTTTCTAGTTGACGCCCGTGGGCGACCTTCGCGCCGTAATGAGGATGAAGTGATGATGAAGACGGCACATACGCCCAGTCCCCGAGCCACTGGAATTAACCCTAAGAGATTAAAATACCTGATGGCCATGCTGGGAATCGAACCCGGGACATGTCAGGCTACAGCCTAGCGCACTCCATATACACTAAAACATGTCTAGGAGGCCTTGTTTGCACAGATTTACCTCTGGAAAAGTCTGGCCATGTACAGTATGGTGCTCTTAGCATTGTAATGCCATATCAAGCAGGGTAACCCATAGGGGGAACAAACGAGACAACCATTGGTGGGCCCAGATGGTACGAGGACGAAAGGCTGTATCCTCTGCTTCAGGAAAGCAAATGCTGCCTTTGCCTTTGACCAGCTATATCCTATATGGAGGAACAAGAACATCTCCAGGAGGACTACTGTCGACCAAAGTATTATGTGTACTCGAGTTTGAAGGTTGTTTGTTAAGTAACCAATAGACCTACATAAAATCCAATACCATCTACATTTTCGTCGTTCTATTTTGCATTAGTTCATGTAGGTTTGGATTTTTTAATTTATATTTTAATATTTTTTATCGCAGTTGGAACACAAAAAGTGCACGTTTTTAAGCGTGTTTCAACCATGCGTCACATTTAAGAAATATTATCTCAAAAGCCCGTCATCAGATCGAATTCAAATTTTAACACAATATACATTGGAATGTTGTATAACTGATTTATTAATTTCACAATTTTGTGTGTGCAAGAAACAAAGTTGTTATCATTGTTGTAAGGTAACTTTTTCTCGGCTCGGGGTCATTGGAAAATGTAGTTCTTGGTTGCGTTGTAATCGTTATACATCAAAAAGTTATGCTGTTTGACTGTGAAATAGGTAAATTAATCCACTTATTTTATATCGGTTTGTATTTGTACGAGGAAATAACACATGGTTCACCAGCTAGCCGCTCCGGGAAAAGCTGTACAGCGTTGCTGAGATGGAGCCCATCACTTCCGAGCGAGACGCGCCATGATGCGTGTGGGCACCACTTCGGCAACGCTGTACAGCTTTTCTCGGAGCGGCTAGCTGATGAAACATGTGCTATTTCCCCGCACAAATACAAACCGATATAAAATAAGTGAATTAATTTACATATTTCACAGTCAAACAGCATAACTTTCCGATGTATAATGATTACAACGCAACCAAAAACTACATTTTCCAACCACCCCGAGCTAATAAACCAGTTACACAACATTCCAATGTATATTGTGTTAAAATTTGGATTCGATCTGCTGACGGGTTTTTGAGATAATAATTCTTAAATGTGACACATGGCTGAAACACGCTTAAAAACGTGCACTTTTTGTGTTCCAACTGCGATAAAAAAAATATTGAAATATAAATTAAAAATTCCAAACCTACATGAACTAACGTAAAATAGAACGACGAAAATGATTGTTATTGGATTTTATGTAGGTCTATTGGTTACTTCACAAACAACCTTCAAACTCGAGTGCACATAATACTTTGGTCGACAGTAAGTTACAATTATTTAACACGAATGTAAAGTCCATTTTCCTTTATGGTTACAAAATCTCGAAGACTACCAAACAAATGCAAGGCTTCATGAATCACTGCTTAAGACATATCATCAACCAAAGATGGCCAAACATCATATCAAATGAAGATCTTTGGGAGGAAACGAACCAGCAGCCAATTGAACTCCAGGTAGAAGAGAGGAAGTGCCATTGGATTGGCCACACCCTGGGGAAGCCTGCTGGAGCCATCAAAAAGGCAGCACTGATTGGAGTCCACACAGGACTTGAAAAGTGCGGCCGCCCAAAGAAGACGTGATTGAGGAGGAGTGCCTAGGAATGAGAAAGACTGAAGAAGCTGGCCAACAACTGGGCCCATTGGAAGTGTTTCACAGAAGCCCTAAGCTCCAATTGGAGCAACGGGAAGTGAGTTCAGTCTCTTTTCTGTGTCCTCTGCTTTCATCATTCTAAAATATCTACAAGCCATGGCCATCTCGATTCAAATACAGGATTATATTGTCTATGAACCATGATTTTTTTCTTTCTTCTAGCGTATGGTTTATAGTGCCAGGAGTGTCCGAGGACTTGTTTGGCTCGCCAGAAATAGCAGCTGATTCTATGCGGACACCCATGGGGAGAGCTACAAGTACCGTCACGTGTGGAGTGTCTGGGGAAGAAAGTGTGAATGTAAGGACAAAGAATTGGAAGGTAGCGGCTGTGGCCTACAGTTAGGAACCCCAGCATTTGCCTGGAAGGAAGATGGGAAACCACAGAAGACCATCTTCAAGGTTGCCAGCGGGGGGGGGGGGGATTCGTACCTTCTCGCCTCCCAGATGTGAGCGACTGCCTGCAGCCACGCCGTAACGACCACTTATAACTCTCCCGTTATGAACTATGTTACTATCAGACATTCAACTGCTCATCTTCAATATACTTCTACACTGTGGTTGATGTATCTGGATGATATTTAGTTGGCATTGTTGTTTTTTGTACCAATCATTTTACATTCATCCAAGTTAGATTTCATTAATGTATTCGTATTTTTTGTTTGCTTGTACAACATTCGCATGTCATAGCAGGGGCATATATAAGTAAGGTGTGCTGAGGGGGCTCCAGCCCCCCCCCCCCCCCGCCCCTCCTCCCCGAAAGAAGCCAATAAAAATTAAGAAAGTGTTGCTTTGGTAAGAGCATAAAATAATTGTAAATTTGGTTGTACCCTAATCTTAACTTATCGGCTAAGTTATAAACAATATTAAGATTGAAATTAGACTACCTCGTGGTGTAGTGGCTGGCATTCTTGGCTGCCGCCCCGGAGGTCTGAATTCGATTACTGGCTCTACCAAGAAATTTTAATTCTAGTCTGAGGGCTGGAACGGGGTACACTCAGCCTTGTGAGGCAAAACTGTGGGGAAAAAAGTACTGTTTTCTGCTTAGTAAATTGACAAATATTTCGCTATTTGCCATTCATACTCCATAGATCATAATAGAAAATTCATTAAGTATAAAATTTTATTTGTGTGTTGTGTTGTATTTTACAACTTTTTTATATAGCCAGTAATAATTGTAGGCTATAGAAACTTTGAATCTTATCTAAAATAATTACACAAAGTTATATGATCTAAGATATTGGTTGATATTTCTAGGTATTTTGCGGTGACAAGCCCCTGAGAATACTCACAATTTTCCAGGAGAGTCAGCCTCCCCCTGAAAAAAAATTGTATATACGCCCCTGTGTCATAGTACTGAAGCCTGTGAGTGAAACTGCTTCTAATCAGGGCTGTAGAGCAACCACGAGTCCTAGAACTTCTGGGCCCCCTTATTGTTATTTGCCCCGTGAAATTAGCTTAGTAGTATCATGTTTTAAGAAAGTTGGAACTGAAGACATAAATTAAATTAATAAAATAAATAAAATGCATACACATTAACCATTATGAAGGTGGTTTTAAATATTATCCGTCTTGACTGACTTTAATCTCAAATTATAAAAGCCGCATTCACATTCATTGCATATTCCACTTCTGATGTACTGTTTCTTCTTCTTCTTCTGCTTTTACGGCCTCATTGGACCACTTCAGTCAATCATTTCTTGGTCCTCTTCTTCAGTAAGTTTCCTTTCCGAGTCGCCCAGTAGCTCTTCATTCGCTCTGATCTTCTCAGGCGTTCCTCATCTGTAAATACCCTTTTTACTGTATTACGTTTGTCTATTTTAGCCTGAAATCTTATTTTTATTCTCAGTTTTTTAAATTTTGTTGTTTTGTTTTGCAAGTCATCCAAGGTTATTTCCAATTCTTTCATATCTTCTCTAATTTCCTTAATCCATCCTACTTGTTGTTTCATATTCCAAAGTTTCACTACAATTTTTCTAGATAACCTGGTTTCCGGTGTCCTCATAATGTGACCAAAAAGAAATCCGTTTCTTCCGAATAGTGTCAGTGATGGGCTCCAGTTCTCTGTATACCACTTCATTTGGTGCTATCCGCCACTGTCCATCTTTCTGATATTTTTTATTTATGCATGTTCTAGCTATTCTTCTTTCTACTTTTAAAATTTTGTCGATTCTGTTTTTCTGAGTAACTTTAAAAAGAGTTTCACTTCCATATGTCACCTCTGGTTGAACCACCGTCTTGTAATGTTTTAATTTTGTTGCGACTGATAGACATTTTCTTTTATATGTAGACCATGTTAATTTTTGGGCTTTTATCATTTTATTAGTTCTTTCTTGCCATGCAGGTTTCTCATCCAAGTTGTAAGTTATAATTTCTCCTAAGTATTTAAATTGCTTCACTATTTTAACTTTCTGGTTATTTACTGTTATGTGATTGATTACAAGTGGATTTGCTACCATTATCTCTGGAAAGGAGGTCGAAAATATGGAAGAAGTAAAGGTTATCTGGAGAGAATACTTCAAGGAACTCCTAAATCCAACTAAAACCAGCATAGTGGACATTGTGGAGGAAGAAACAGACAGTGACCAAGAAATTTCAGAGAAGGAATTGACATGGAAAGAAGTGGAGGAAGCATTAAAGAAGATGAAAGGGGGAAAGGCACCGGGAATAGATGAAGTGAGTGTGGAGATGGTGAGAGCAGCAGGGGTGATAGGAACACAGTGGCTCTTTCGAGTAATGAAAATGATATGGAGGGAGAAGAAAATACCAGAGGACTGGAAAAGAGGGATAATAATACCCATATTTAAAAAGGGAAGTAGGAAGGAATGCAAGAACTACAGGGGAATTACACTCATGTGCCACTGCGCCAAAATATTTGAGAAGGTACTGGAGAGAAGAATTCGGACAGAAGTTGAAGATGGGCTGAGGGAAGAACAGTATGGATTCAGGCCAGGAAGGTCAACAGTTGACCTCATCTTTGCAGTAAAACAGCTACAAGAACACCATTATGAATATGGGAAAGATCTGGTGATGACCTTCTTGGATATTGAGAAAGCATATGATAGTATTAATAGAAACAAGGTATGGGAAGCAATGAACAAGGAGACAGTGGCAAGAGTGAAAGCATTGTACGAGGGAAGCAAAAGCTGTGTAAAGGTGGGAAGAGAGAGAACGGAATGGTTTCAACTGGAGAGTGGTCTGAAACAGGGAAGTGCCCTCTCACCCCTGTTATTTATAGTGGTGATGGATGAAATCATACGAAAAGTGGTAAATAGCATTGGGGAAAGGAAAATGAAGGCAATGTTGTTTGCTGATGACCTTCTGGTATGGGGAGAGGATGAGGAAGAAGTACAAGAGCAATTAGATGAGTGGGAGAAGGTAGTGTTATCATATGGGATGAAGTTCTCAGCACAAAAGAGTGAAGTGGTCATCACAACGAGGAAGAAGAACAGACTGGATATGGGCATAACACTTGGAGGACAGCAGTTGCAGAAAGTAGAATGCTTCAAGTACTTGGGAAGCATAATTGAAGAAAAGGGAGGCAATAGGATGGAAATAAATGAGAGGGGAAGGTGCACAGATGGATTTTTCAAGAGTGTTAGGGGGATGATATGGAATAAAGATGTACCACAAAAATGATGATGATGATGATGATAATTGTTGTTTTAAGGGGCCTAACATCGAGGTTATCGGCCCAAGGAATCATCTACAAGACCTACTTTGTGCCAATTTTGACATATGGTTCAGAAACATGGGTGATGAAGGAAAGGGACAAGAATAAAATACGAGCAGTGGAGATGAAGTTCCAGAGGAGTAGGGTAGGAGTGACAAGAATGGACAGAGTAAGGAATGAGAGAGTCAGGGAGATGGTAAGAGAGGAACCATTGCAAAATAGAATAGAGCGATCTAGGCTACAATGGTATGGACATGTGAGGAGGATGCAAGAGGAGAGGATACCGAAGAAGATGTTTGGAATGGAAATGACGGGAAGGAGGCCAAGGGGAAGACCAAGGGACAGATGGACAAAAGGAGTTAAGAAGAGTGTGGAGGAAAGAGGAGTGTGCTGGGACACAGTAAATGACGAGAGATGGTGGATGGACAGGAAACGATGGAGAGGCTTATGTTCCAAGCAGACCCGACCAGCGGTTGGAAACTGCTCAAGATGATGATGATGATCTCTGTCTGAGATGATATCTGAAGTCCAATTTTTTGTGCTATATTTTGTAGGCTTATTATTTGATTTCTGGCTTCTTGAATATTATTAGCCAGTAACGCTAAGTCATCTGCAAATCCCAAGCAATTTAAGTCTATTTGATCTTTCTTGGTTCCAATTCTTATGTTCCTAGGATTTTCCCTGTACCATTCCCTCATTACATATTCCAAAGCACAATTGAAAAGTAGAGGCGATAAACCATCTCCTTGTCTTAATACTGTTTTAATCGTAAACGTACTGTTTCATGATTGCACTTTATTGAATTTTCTCATCTTATCATTTCATCACGGTTGGAATATCAATGTCCAAGTATTTCACACATCCTACTATTAGTTAGTTAGTTATTGAGGTTTTGAGGGGGGGGGGGGGAGAACTACAAGGTCATCTGCCCCATTCTACTATTATATAATATACTTAGCTAACTGAATTATGGTATAATATACATTAACCATATTGAACGCCTGATTCTACGGAGATAACCTACAAACAGGAGTCCTCTGTTTTTTCGAGATTAGTTGGTTTAACCATTCAAAAATTGTTACCTTGTTCAACCTTCTGATTGATATGTATGTATAAACATTAGATGATTTTCAGCAGGACTATTCAAGGTTAAATAACTTTATCTTTTGAGGAATTTTTATGCATTGTACCATATCTTTGTACCTGGCTTGGAGCAGCAACCCTTGACTTTCAGCAACGTTCAATATATGTTTATTTCACACAACCAATGAGTATATAATGCACTTAGATAATTGAGCTATGATACGAAATACATTAACTATTTGGACATCTAATTTATACAGAGCTAACCTACAAGTAAGAACACTTTGATACTCAGCAATTCTTCTAGGTTTGTGCAGTGTCTTGTGTGGGGTTTCGCCTAGGACACCAAGCTGGCTCTTCGGCGGGCTCTTGGTGTCCCCGCACGGACCCCCACAGGAGTAACGAACTGCGCGCCACCTCCCTTTATATTAGGTGCAACTGCACCACTTGATTGCGAGAAGTAAACGTTCTAGCAGCCTCAACCTCCCTATGAAGGCTTCCAAAAAGATGGTATATTGGCTTTCACGGCCAGTGAATTAAAACTCAGCAATTCTTCTAGGTTAGTGCCGTGTCTTGTGTGGGGTTTCGCCTAGGACACCAAGCTGGCTCTTCGGCGGGCTCTTGGTGTCCCCGCCCGGACTGTCTGTTTGGGGTGATTATATGGTTACACAAAATCAACTATGGTTATACTATAATAATACAGGCTGACACTTATCCGGTTGTCTCCCAAACTGGAACTTCAAGCATTCCGGATTTTTATCGCCATTTTAGAAGTTCACCTAACATTAGATATACTACATTTAGCATACACCGACAGTTGTATTACCAACACTGCAACTAAATAATTGTACATATTGCATATATTTTTCACCTGTATTCTCAAACAAAGATGTTATAGCCTAAGTGTAATGGATCTGATGATGATCGCTTGACGATCGAAACTGGTAATCCTGGTGTATTTATTAATCTCATGTAATTTATTTCAGGATTAGGGCATAACCCAGCTCTATTTGGGTACATTCGTGTTGACCGACTGAAAAGCACCAAACTTTTGTTTCTTGATTTTTCAAGGTAATTGCATCTGACCACACAAGCACAGCTAAGACCCCTTTCAGAACAACACAAAGTAACTAGGTATTATCCCTGTAAAAGAAACTAAAAACATATTGGTTATCACGTTCTGCATTTTATCATGCATTTTATGTTCTGTGTATAATGTTTCGCAGACAATTTGCATTAAATAATAGGCTACAGCCTTTTCAGAAAGATACAAATTATTTAGGAATTATTTTTAGTTGAATTGTCAACTCTAGGCTCTTCTAATGACCAGGGCACCAGGACTACAGCCTCTTTTGGCCTCTATTCTGTTCAGCCTCCTTCTAACAGATAGATTCTTGTAGTTTTAAAAAAATGAGCTCGCAAAGATGAGTGAAATTGCATTGTTTAATAAAAGTAATTTGCTGAGTTGATGGTAATTAGACCAGATGAAATATCAGGTTATGTGAACAAATGGAAGGTTAATGTGCAGATGTTCTTCAGACAAGCAAAGCTAAGGTCCCTTTCAGAACAAAACAAAGTAACTACAGGCACATTATCCCTGACCAAGAACTAAAAACATTCATTCATTCATTCATTCATTTATTCGCAATGGGGGTGTGTCCCCCGGTGGCAAATTGGATATACATAACAAATAAATAATTATACATAACAATTCAATAACAATTATACAACAATTAAACTGGAGTATTTACACAAATAGTCAGTCTTTTCTTAAACACACCTATATGTTTGGGAAAAGGCTCTAAGACTGCGGCAGGTAGAGAGTTCCAGTTATCAATGGCACGGTTTACAAAAGAATATTTACCATAATTTGTTCGCTGTGGTCGGCCCTTAACTTTGAAAGGATGATTGCTCCTACCCATGTAAGTGGGCTTTCCCAATCGTTTGCTAAGCTCACCCCATGCTGGTTGATTTGTATACGTGTTGTACATAGCGCAGAGTCTAGATTTCATCCTCCTAGCCTACAGTGATTCCCACCCAAGTTTCTTTAACATACGGCTCACACTGCTCCTGGGATTAAAGTCACTGAGCACAAATCTAGCGGCCTTTCTTTGTACCATTTCCAACTCATTGATGAGCTCTACTTGATATGGATCCCAAACCGCCGAGGCGTATTCGAGAATAGGTCTTACAAGTGACAAATAGCCTAATTCTTTAGCAGAGGTACTACTTCCTTTTAATACCCTCATTACAAAGTGCAGGGATTTGTAAGCTTTTGAAACTACACATCCTACATGACTACTCCATATCATATCATTCCTTACGTGAACGCCCAAATATTTGCAAGAATCTTCTTCTACAAGTATTTCCGAGCCAATGTTACCGGTATATTGAAAATCCTGCCTTCGCACTTTCCCTATTTTTAAGAGACTACATTTTCTTGTGTTAATTTTCATTTTATTTTCAATCGCCCACTTATAGACCAGGTTCAGGTCCTCTTGAAGCACTGCATTGTCTTGTGAGTCATGTATCTTTCGATATATTACACAATCATCCGCAAACAATCGACAGTCACTGCGAATCCCATTTGGTAAGTCATTTATAAACGCCAAAAATAACAAAGTTCCGATTACGCTGCCCTGAGGGATACCCGACGTTACGGTAATTTCATCCGAGAATATGCCTTCAACTTTCACTTTCTGTGAACGACCCGTCAAAAATTCTAGGATCCATAAAATTACTCTTCTATCAATCTTCGTCGAAGCTAATTTATGGAGTAGCATGTCATGCGGCACGACATCAAATGCCTTCGCAAAATCTATAACCACGGCGTCGACTGAAACTCCATGGTCGAACGATTCGCTAATGTCTTGAAAAAGTGATAGCATCTGACTCTCGCATGAGTAACCTCTCTGAAATCCATGTTGCCTATCATTAAACCATGATAATGTTTCCCATTGTTCCCTTAAGTAGTCGCCAATGAGATGCTCCATCTGTTTACAAACGATGGACGTAAGGCTAAACGGCCTGTAGTTGCCCAATTAAAGTCAGCTCCCTCCCTTAAATATTGGAACTACCGTAGCTCTTTTCCAGTCCTTTGGGATTTGCGCATTGTTAATGGACACATTAAACATCACCTCCAAGTATCGTGCCACGGCCCTACCTCCTAGTTTAATTACTTCACTAACAATATTATCAGGACCCTTTGATACATTGAAACGTAGTTTTTGTATTAGCTTTGCAATTGTTGACTGGTTTATTTGGAACAGGGGAGCCCCTGATTCGTCGTTAAGGTCCAACACACAGCTATTGGATTTATTGAACACACTACCGTAAAAGACATTTAATTCATTAGCAATGGCCTGTTTCTCAGTAATTAATTTACCGTCACCGGACATTATCATCGACAAATTATTTGAATTTCCCTTTCTTCTCCTAACATAACTGTAAAAAAAATTCCATCCATCACCTCCCGAACCAAGTAAACCTTGCATATAACTGTCATGAGCAGCCCTCTTTTTTAAGACGAGCTCTCTTAATAAGGACTTAAATTTCAACATATACTTGTCACTGTCATGTCTTTTATTGTATAATTTCCAAATTTTCCGATTTAGACTCCTAATTTCTCGTGTGTAATACTCAGGATCTGGGTTTTGTTTCAGCAATTTAAATGGGACAAATTTATCAACAGCGCTATTTAAAATTTTCAAAAAGTTAGTCCACAGGATATTAATGTGATTTCCTTCCGATGCCCATCGTGCAAATAGCTCATTCAAATACCCCTGAAACTTGCCCTGATCCGCCCTGCGATACTGGAAAATGATCTTTTTTGCTACATCAGAGTCTAATTTTGTAATGTCACCATATCTAATATTTAATTCAACCCCAGAATGGTCACTAATTCCTGGTACTTTCAGACAGTTAATATACAGCTCTACAGGCCTTACGAGATAAACATCTAAGGTATTATTGTCTCTAGTTGGGAAGTCAACTACTTGGGAAAATCCCCCCTCCCTTAAGAATTTATTTGCAGCGCTCTGAGCTTGACTACAGCTAGTTGACTCACCAGACCAGTCTACTTTGGGGAGGTTTAAATCTCCAGCAATTATTATGCTATTTTTCATAGCATTACCCGTACAAGTTTTATCATACAGTGTTTCGAGGAGAGAAAAGTTATCTTTCGGTGCTCTATACGCCCCTATCACCTGAAGAGGGAATTTATTTCCTTTATCCGAAATTTGTACACATAACATTTCATGATCCATATCAGCCCACTTTAAGAAACTAGCTATATTTTTGCGCACACAAATAAATAGCCCACCACCTCGCTTCCCCCGATCCCTTCTGTACATTTCGTAGGTCCCTTGAATTATTTCGCTACTATTTATGTCCTCATATAACCAAGATTCAGTTGCAATGACAATGTCCGGAGAATACGTCTCTACAAGATTCCAAAATTCAATTAATTTATTTCCTAAACTCTGACAATTAACCTGCAGTAATCTTAGAGTCTTACCTCCGCAGCAAATATCTCGAAATAGCTCCTTCTGTTCCCATCGGCTGGCAACCTCTGGACCTGCTCCTCCTCACAAAAGCCGGCACGAACCGATGACCCTGTCATGCAGGCTCCCTAGGTTAAATGCGCCCCGTCGATTTAGATGCAGCCCGTCTCGGGCGAAGTCACGGCCACCAATCCAGCAGTCAGCTTCTACGTACACTAATCCCAGTTGTGCACATACCCAGTCCATGCGGTCATTTACAGTCTTAACTCGCCTTAACGGAACATCTCCCCGCCGAACAATGCCACTCTTTATAATTTTTGCATTTCTAAACTTGCTTTTAGCTTTTCTGCCTAGTTCGTAGAGCTCCCCCATGATGTAATCAGCTGTAGCCCTCTTTTTCAAATCGTTCGTCCCAACATGTAGCAACAACACTTTAACTTTGTCACAGTCCTCTACATTTGCTTCTTCCACTTGTTGGGCAAGCTGGTCAATCTTAATCCCCGGATAACACCGCACTTTCGCACCTGATTTCCTCGAGATATTCGCACTCCATCGTATCATTGAATCACTCATTATGATAACGTCATCCTCAGTTTGCTCCTGCACGCCCTCTTCCACGCTGATCCCAGTAAAAAGCCGTTCAGTCACATCCTTCACCGTTTCTTCTGATTCACGAAGCTTTGCTCTAAGTTCCTGTATTATTTGATCCCTTGCTTTGATTTGCACCCTCAAACAGTCCGGCGTATCACATACTTTACAAAACCAATTTCCGACATCACAATCCTCCTTCTTGATCTTAATACAGCCGAAGTGAAACCATTTCTCACATAGTCCACACTCAACACCATTCTTCAATGTTTTACTGCACGTCGAACACTTTAAAGCTGCCACTGGATCATTTGCCTGATTCTCATTTGGAGTAACAGGTCCTGGATTCACTTCCACTCCACCAATAACTAGCAATGCAGCTATCACTAGGGCTATGAACCACAAGTTGCTAGGTCCCGTACGCACACACAAACACCGGAAATCCCGACTACCCTTCGCATACCACAGTCCGATCCTCGCCCGATAACACTCCAGAGAACAACCCATTTCAGCACACCTGAGAGCTCGGGACAAACACATTGGTTAAAACATATTGGTTATCATATCTTACAAATTTACAATCTTATATAAATTATTGACCAATGCTTCCTAGTGTTATATCCAAATCAGCATTCTTTTGTTTTAAATGAAAGAAGGAGAAGGTGGTTCTATTGTTTTTGTTGTCGATTATTTAGGGGCTTTGTGGCATCGTGGTCATGTAGTCCCATGTACTTGGCTCTGTGTGGATTTTTCTGATAACCTGTGTTATTGTGATGGCTATATTGGTGTGTGTATTGGTAATTCAGAGGAGGATTGGGTAGGAGGTGGCCTTGGCCTATGTTAAGAACCATCCCAGCATTTGCCTGGAGTAGAAGTGGGGAAACCACAGAAAACCACTTCCAGGATGGCTGAGATAGGAATCAAAGACACCTCTTTTTAGTTATGCCTCACAAGGCTGAATGTAACCCATTCCAGTCCTCAGACCAGAATTAATTTTCTTAGCAGAGCCGGGAATCAAACCCAGGCCTCCGCTGTGACAGCCATGAATGCTAGCTACCAGGAAACAAGGCGGACGATAGTAGGCCCAATTTCAGCACTGTATTCATGTTCAAACTTACCTTATTAATGATTCAAATGTTACCTTTTACAAGCATTTTGGTCCAGAACACAAGGAATGAAAGTTGTTTTTCTTTTAGTACTTTGGAGTGTGATACACACCTAACATTACAGTATCCCCCAGGTAGTCACGACTACCTTTCTTGGCTGAGAACAACGGCAGGTTCTTCCCAACCATGAAGTCTTTTATCTCTTCTGGTTTGTGACCAAGCTCCTTCATCATCGACAGGATTTCACGATGCAGATATATAACCTTCTGTTGTAAGTCTTGAATCTTCAGTGACTGAAAATAGAAATTGATGTTAGATTATGTTTTCCTGTTGTAGCAGCTATTTTTAAGTTCATGTTAAGGCCACAATTTCTGTGAAATTGCAACAAATTTCTGATTAGGTAGAAATACAGCTACCTTTTGATTTACGGTATATTTATGTTTTGTTACAAATGGATTGTCCGATTTACAGGAATTTCACTCGAAACTTTATGCTTGTTCTAGCGCATGATTTCCTTCACTTTATGTATGTATTGTGCAGATATACACGTTCACGTAACGAATATTTCACATAAGGCAGCACTCTACAGTCTACACAATCACAATAACACAACTGGCTAAGAGATTCAAACGTACAGGTTCAGTAAACAATAAAAATAGACGTAAAGGTCATTGTGTTTAGTTCAATAAATATATAATTAACCGGAGTAGCCGACAACTTCATAGGAGATGCCGATTATGTTTGGCAGCGGATGGGGAACATTTTCAGCATCTAATGTAAACATGGTGAGTAAAAATGCATTATACTGATTTTAAGCACCGCCATATATTTGCGCACGCGGGAGATGGCAACTGAGCCGTCACTGGCGGAGCGCGTGAGCGAGAATGTCATTGTCAAGCAAAATAGAAGACCCTGTACATGTAAATAAAATACCGGGATGTTACCTAACTTGAGGCCACGGCCGCATCCTACCCAAATCCTACCTTGATTACAAGGGAGATTGGAACTGCATCCATAGTCAAGTCGGCTGTTAGACCAAGGTTGGTTTAAGGGGGAGTGACGGACTGTCTCCCACTACTAGCTTCTGCACTGCTGAGAATAATTAGAGGTAGTCCCCCGTCCCGATAAGCAGCTGTACTACGGGCCTCCGGGGGTGGCAGCTAATCGCAGTAACCACTACACCACAGAGGCGAATAATAATAATAATAATAATGAAAAATGAGAATCCACAGCCTGCTTCCAGTCTCCGACCGGGTCAGGAATGGAATGAATGAAGCCCCAATCTAGCGGTGAGGATAGGCATTGTGCCGGCTTCCGAAGCCTGTCGCACTCCTCTGGGACAATAATTAATGAATGACAGATGAAATGAAATGATATTGGAGAGTGTTGCTGGAATGAAAGATGACAGGGAAAACCGGAGTACCCAGAGAAAAACCTGTCCCGCCTCCGCTTTGCCCAGCACAAATCTCACATGGAGTGACAAGGATTTGAAGCACGGAACCCAGCGGTGAGAGGCCGGCACGCTGCTGCCTAAGCCACGGAGGCTACACTAATATTAATAATAATAATAATACAACTCTCTCTAATCCACCATAAATAACTACCCCTCTAGTTTTGTTATACAATAAAAAAATATAATAATCTTCTAAATGGTCAGATTACCGCAAATTAGATTATTAAACATTTGCAATAACAAAACTATTTTTAAAATATGGTCAGGTTGCCGAAAACATCCCAATGTCCCAATGCTAGAACAAAAATTAAATATTAGTCTGTTTTGAAAACTGTACCTGTTTTATGTATCCCAGGCCAACACTAATCTCTTGTCCACAATCTGGGCAGGGTATATTTAGTTGTTCGCAATCTGGACGGTTTTGTACTTGTTCGCAATCAAGCCACAACCGATTTGAAATGAGTCACTTCAAATTCACACCACTCGACACAACATAATTCGGTAGAGGGGTGGAGGGAGGGAACCTACCTGACCGCTCTCAATGGGCGCAGTTCCACTGCCACTTTTCGAAGGTTGATGCTAATGACCAGGGTAATTAGTAAAGCTTGGGCGCAGTTCCATACATCCCGATTACAAGTACACACACTAGTACCGACATCACAGTGGCACAGGTAATCAGCCAACTTTTACACATACCCAAGTACTCGGGGAAACATGCCTATGATATCGCAAAACCCCTAAAGACTAAACAACAACAACAGGTAAATCATGGATAAGTAAAGATACCATGTGGAGAAACTGTGCAATGTAGTGATAAGTACTTACCTTTTCCATTCAGTTCTGAAGCTGCCTGCACAAATAACATTACATGTTAGGTTGTATGTACAGGTACATTAATCACAGAGCATAATACTGTACTTGCATGTCAATTGCTGGAGTGAGTGTACTTCATTATATTTTCATACACAATCGCACAGCCACTGTGAACACTTACCTTCATATAATTGTGCACCCGGTACATATGCTCATAGTGCTTAACTGGATGAAGAGTGATGGCACGGTGGACCTCCTTCTGCTTCAAGTTCCCTGTGAAGGCGTCATTGCCACTGGAGTTGTGGTACAGGATGGTTTGCATCTGAAACAATCCACAAAATGTTATTTAGGACTATTGTAAAATAATATTGCTTTTCAGACAGTCAACACGTTAATGTGCCCAATTAAATTGGGTGGGGTGCATAAACCTTCTCATACATGCTAACCTGAAAAACAAGATGTTCAGTAAAGAACATATAGCCTACTTTCTCCTAAATGTATGAGTATAGTTATAACTCGTTGTTATTATCAAAGAGTATAATAGAACTATTCTTTGTTGAAGACCTTAGAAACGATTTACCTCTACCAAACGCCACAACCTAGATAAAAACTGCTACCATCATTGAAGAAAGAAAGAAAGAAAGATAAGAAGTATATCAAGAATGTTATGGATCTGGAGACATAATCGACCGGACTGGCTGCGTGGCTCAGCGGTAACGTTCTCGCTTGCTGGGCCCTAGGTTGCAGGTTCGTATCCTGGCGCAGTCAGCTGACATTTGAGGGTGCACAAATGCGAGGGAGCCGTGTCAGTACATTTACTGGCACGTTAAAGATCCCCTTCGGGCCAAAATTCCGGCACCCCGGTGTCTCTAAAAGCAGCAGTAGTTAAAAGGGATGTAAAACCAATAACATTATTATTATTATTATTATTATTATTATTATTATTATTATTATTATTATTATTATTATTATTATTATTATTATCCGTAGAGTACAAGTCACAGCTGGGGCTGCCCAGGGTTCGATACTAGGACCTGATCTCTGGAATGTTACATACGACAGCTTGTTGAGGCTTGAAATGCCTGAAGAAACTATTCTAGTAAGATATGCAGATGATGTTGCTGCTCTTGTAGCAGGAAGAAGTGTCGAGCAGGCACAGTTGCGACTCAATATGGTAATGCGCAAAATCAATAGATGGATGGAGGAACATGGTCTGTCTCTAGCACTTAGTAAGACGGAAATTGTCATCCTAACAAAGAAGAGAATTCAGACATTACTTCCAATACAGGTAGGACAAATTCAAGTAGAGACGCAGCCAGCAGCAAAATACCTTGGCATCATGATCGACAGTAAAATGAATTTTGGAGAACAGATTAGACGGACTGCAGATAAGGCAGCCAGAGGAGTAACGTCCCTCAGTCGGCTCATGGCCAATGTTGGTGGGCCAAAATCTAGTAAGAGAAGACTATTGATGACAGCCATCCATTCAGTTCTGCTGTATGGAGCGGAAATATGGGCGGATGCCCTGGATAAGGAAATTTATAGGAAGCCACTGGCGCAAGTGCAGAGGCGGGGGACTTTGCGCGTGGCATCTGCATATCGCACGGTCTCTGAGGAAGCAGTTCTCGTTATTGCCGGGATTATTCCGATTTTTTTTCTTGCGAAAGAACGCAAGAACATTTACTTGAGGAAATCTGATATGGGTTTACAAAATGCAAGACGATCGGCAAGAGTACAAACCTTTCAAAATTGGCAGATCAAATGGGAGCAAGGAGATCAAAGCCAATGGACTAAGAGAATGATCCCTCAGGTGCAGGTTTGGACAGAGAGGAAACATGGTGAGGTTGGTTACTATCTCACTCAGTTCTTGACTGGTCATGGGTACTTCTGTGCCTATCTTAAGAAGATGGGGAAGGTGGATTCATCAGATTGCATCTACTGTATCAACGAATTAGATAATGCTAATCACACCTTCTTCTCTTGTGGACGGTGGGTCCAAAATAGGCAGTCTCTTCAAGATCACATTGATGTAGAGATATCCCCGGACAATATTGTTGCAGTGATGCTACAAAATGAGGAAAACTGGAAACTGGTAGGAAGCTTTGTTGAAGATATCCTCCGAACAAAGAAGACGGACCTGGATCGCCACTGAAGATGATTCATTACGGAAGAGTGCCCTACAGGCAAATATAAAATGACTCTAGCCTGAAGTAATGTGCTAAACGGTTCCAGGCTAGTGTTCAGAAGTAACGGGGGAGTTTTAGTCGGTAGTCTGCTACTCAGGAGCAGGAGCCCGACACTCTGTGCGTAAATGCATTTCTTCCCCTAAAAAAATAATATATATATATATATATATATATATATATATATATTATTATTATTATTATTATTACATATACGACCTGCCGTGGGCAACATCCAACTTTGAGTTGAGGCATGTCTTTACACGTCTGGTTGTGCATGGCTTTCACAACCCTAATTGAATTAACAAATCTTTCCATGACCCTACAGAGACGTGTGTATACAAACTATGTGGATATTTTCGATTGCTATTTGCCTGAAATAAAAGTAGTAATTAATAACCTGAACTAGCACCAACGGCTAGAGTTCAGATACTATGTGAAATCGTTTTGTTCTTTACTTCAAATAACATTTTCAAGTAACGCAAAATAGGCTGTTACAAACCCTTTAAAATAAAAAGTAAAAATGTATCGTAGTATCATCTTGTCATTCTTCAAATTCGATGCGCATAGAATGCCAATGGTATAGTAATCAATGGAGCCCCACGTAGACTAGTCGTGACATCTAGTGGTGAAATATCGAACAATATAATCCTAACAGAGCGAGTGCATTCTAGCGGCCAGAAGAAGAAACTTTTCAATAAAATCTGGAAGTTAATAAGTAGGCGTGCAGTTACCTTTTTGGCAGCTAGATGTCTCGAGTAAATCTGCTGGCGAATTATGTTTTAATTAAATATATATTTTACACCATAATATGCACAATATAACGCTTAATTTTAAAACATCTGAGTCATTACAAAACAATAAACATATAACATTTCAAGCAAAAAACCTAGCTCTGATCGGGTTTGAACCATAGGCATTTGAGCGATAGGCTAACGCTCTACCACTGAGCTAATTGTGTCAACGAATATCGTTCTATATAAAATGACTTACATAGAACTTGTTAGCAAATAATGATTTATACTAAACGATTTCATCACTGGAGTATATTATTTATATATAAAGCATTTCATACAAAGTTTATTTATTTTGTATCAGTACGCTATATTGCATGCAATACTCAAATTAGTGAAATATAAGTCAGGCACAAGATATCCGCTGCCATCTTGTCTTATTACTGAATCGGCTCAGCTTTTTAAAATCACGTCTGCACTATAGTATTACAAAATAAACTTTAAATTTCGAACGTGCCTCTTCCATTAGAACAGTTAAAACGATTCTCGGCTCGATAATCGGAACTGGTGGATCCCATGATATGGATTATAAAGTTTGCATAATTCGCACGGCCGCCATCCTGAAATGGTATGGCGGACGACCATGTAGTTTGGTCACAAGACGCATCCTATACGAAGGTATGTTGTTACCAAATTTGGTAGAGATCGGATGATTTGGTTAGTCGTTATTTGATTTTACGTTTTGAACGTTTGAGTGGCCGCCATTCAGTTTTAGTAAAGATGGCGGCGATATAAAACATGACACTGAGGTGTTCTTTGCTAGTGCTACCTTTGTAACAAATTTCGTTCAATTCGCATTCACCGTGTTCGAATTGATAGGGAGGGACAGACATTCAGAGTACACACACTCACACACACACACACACACAGAGACTCCCACACACACATACACACACACACACACACACACAGACTCTCACACACACACATACACACACACAGACAGACACACACACAGACAGACACACTTTTTTCGCCCTGTGTTGATCTCATAAGTCTACTTTCATTTTTTGCAAAAATCGAAAGTAGGCTAAAAATACATTATCAGATCCTGTTCACTTGTTGTTTGAGTCTTACGTCTTTTGACTGGTTTGATGCAGCGCTCCATGCCTCCCCGTCCTGAGCTAATCGTTTCATCACTACATAGCTACCACACCCTACATCCGAGGCAATCTGTTTAACATATTATAACCTTGGTCAACCCCTACAGTTCTTGTCCTCAACTCTTCCTTCCATAACTAAGCTTGCTATTCCTGAATGTCTTAGTGTAGGTTAATGTGTCCTACCAACCTATCTCTTCTCTTCATGGGGGGGGGGGTGTCTCAGCGGTCTAGCTGTATGCCTCTCACCAAGGCGGTCCGGGCTCGATTCCCGGTCAATGCATGTGAGATTTTCGAAGTGAAATGCCATGTCCTGTGGTTCGGATTCCACGTAAAAAGGAGGTCCCGTGGCTCATAATCACTAGATTCATGGTCACGTAAAACTACAATCTTCCTTCTTCTCTTCATTAGCCGTGGCCCGAAACATCTCTCCTCTCCCACTCGTCTACCTCTTCATTTGTTATTCTATCTACCCATCTGATCTCCTCCAACACCACATTTCAAACGCTGTACAGCGTTGCCAAGATGGGCTCGGAAGTGATGGGCTCCATATCAGCAACGCTGTACAGCTTTTCCCGGAGCGGCTAGCTGGTGAACCATGTCTTAATTCCCCGTACAAATACAAACCGATATAAAATAAGTGGATTAATTTACGTATTTCACAGTCATACAGCATAACGTTTTGATGTATAAGGATTACAACGCAACCAAGAACTACATTTTCCAACGACCCCGAGCCGAGAAAAAGTTACCTTACAAAAATGATAACAACTTTCGTTCTTGAACACACAAAATTTTGAAATTAATAAACCAGTTATACAACATTCCAATGTATATTGTGTTAAAATTTGGATTCGATCTGAGGACAGGTTTGTGAGATAATAATTCTTAAATGTGACGCATGGTTGAAACACGCTTGAAAACGGGCACTTTTTGTGTTCCAACCGCGATAAAAAATATTAAAATATAAATTAAAAATTCCAAACCTACATGAACTAACGTAAAATAAAACGACGAAAATGATGATGTTATTGGATTTTATGTAGGTCTATTGGTTACTTCACGAACAACCTTCAAACTCGAGTGCACATAATATTTTGGTCGACAGTAAGTGAACAGGATCTGATGATGTTTGCTTGACGAAACTAGTGTGTTACAGCAGTGATACTGTTTCATCACTCCGGGGTTTCACATTGAAGCTCTGTGACTTGACTATTTAACCCTTTATAGGGCAAAACTATTTTTTACTTTTATGTGTTTCTACATTTTAATTTATTTTAATATTATAATTATAAATGATGTTATTTTTTGTTTCTCTTATTTTTATGTTTATATGTTTATTTTTAATTTTCAATTTATGTTGTTATAGATTTTATTTTAATATTAGCCTACTTTTCACATTTTGCAAAAATGAGGAAAAAGTAGACTTATGAGATCGATCCGGGAAAATGTGTGTCTGTCTGTCTGTCTGGCTGGCTGTGTGAGTATCCCCCCCCTATCAACTCCTAAACGGCTGCAGCAATCAAAACCAAATTTAGTATGAGTAAAGATGTGCACCGGAATATCTCTCGTCCATATTTAAAAATGATGTCAGTGCTACCAACTGCTGAAAAAACGCACTAGAAATTTGAGCTCCATGTTGGATATCTCGCTAGGTATGCATGGGAGCTATTCCAAAATTGGTACACATGCAGATAATACTATTTCACTAAATTTCCAGGAAGCCAACAATGACAGTGTTGCTAAAATAATTTTAAGCCTTCTGATAGGTCCAATGTTTAAATGCATATAACTTCTACACTATCAATTGGATATCAACCAAATTTTGTATGTAATATCTGTACATAAACAGATATGACTGAGCGTATTCTTAAGAGCCACCAGAGCTGCCAACTGTTAATAATTGCTCTCTCTATTTTTTATCCAAATACCAATATATCAGAAAGTATGCAAGCCAACAGCTTTAAACTATGCACACGTATATTCTGGCATTTTAGATTAATTTGGAGTAACTTATATACGTCAGTTCTACCAACATGATTATAAGCCTGCTGATAGTACCAATTTTTAAATACATGTAACTTCTATACTATCAGTTCGATTTCAATCAAATTTCGTATGTGCTATGTGTACCATAACAGATATGACTGTAAGTATTGTTAAGAGCAATCAGGGCTGCCAACTATTAATAAATGCTGTCTATATTTTTTTAACCCTAATATCAATATATCAGAAAGTATGCAAGCCAACAGCTCTATACTTTGCACACGTATAGCACCCATGGAGGAAAGAATAAGAGGAGATGCCCTGAGCTCGTTTGAGTGAAGCCAAGCGCTGCAACCAAAGTGGGCGTAATCTTAACTCGTATTCGGTGTTCTGTGACTTGCATGGGGCATTGTAAATGGCTAAACCTTATTTTGGCCCTGGTTTTTATCGCGCTCCGGTTATGCAACTTTGGAAACGTAATAACAGTAGCCTAGTGATAAGTTATATAAAAACAAGAAGTTCCGTTAAGAACTATACAGCCTACTTTTCATGCCAATGATTCATCTACAGAATATGAACCTATCTAGAATAATGACGAAATTAAGTTGCTAATATCGAAATTTCCAATTAGTTCGAAATACTGTATACCTGGCATAATGTATCCTAATAGAGCACTACAGTTGGCAGCCCTGATGACTGAATATATTCTTAGTTCCGTCTCTTACGTTACGTAATACAAAATTTGGTTGATGTCCACTGGATAGCATGGACGTTACACGCAGTTAAACATTGGATCTAACAGCGCGCGTAAAATCATGTTGGCAACAATGTCATGCATGTATTGGTCAGAAATAATCTGAAATAATATGATCTATTGTTGTGCCAATTTTGAATGAAATCCATTAGTTAGTATAGAAGTTACATGCATTTTAACATTGGACCTATCAGCAGGCTTAGAATCATGTTGGCAGCACTGACGTATATTAGTTACTCCAAATTCGTCTAGAATGCCAGGTACTATACGTGTGCAAAGTTTAGAGCTATTGGCTTGCATACTTTCTGATATATTGATATTAGGGTAACAAAAATAGGGACAGCACATATTAACAGTTGGCAGCCCTGGTTGCTCCTTAGAATACGCATAGTCATATCTGTTATGGTACACATAGCACATACGAAATTTGGTTGAAATCCAAATGATAGTATGGAAGTTACATGTATTTAAAGTTGGACCTGTCAGCAGGCTTAGAATCATGTTGGTAGCACTGACGTATATAAGTTACTCCAAATTAATATAGAATGTCAGGTACTATACGTGTGCATAGTTTAAAGCTGACGGCTTGCACACTTTCTGGTATATGGGTATTAGGATTTAAAAAATATTGAGAGCATTTATTAACAGTTGGCAGCCCTGGTGGCTCTTAAGAATGCACTCTCTCATATCTGTTTATGTACACATGGCACATACGAAATTTGGTTGAAATCCAATTGATAGTGTAGAAGTTATATGCATTTAAAATTTGGACCTATCAGCAGGCTTATAATCATTTTGGCAACGCTGCCATGTATGTCCTCCTGGAAATTAAACTGCAATATTATTATCTATACGTGTGCCAATTTTGAAATAGCTCCCATTCATAGCTTCCATGATATCCATCATGGAGCTCAAATTTCAATTACGATTTTTCAGCAGTTGGTAGCACTGACATAATTTTCAAACATGGACGTGAGATATTCAAGTATAGATCTTTACTTCTACCAAATTTTGTTTCGATTGCTGTAGCCGTTTAGGAGTTGATAGGGACACACACACACACAGCCAGACAGACCGACAGACAGAAGGACAGACAGACAGACAGACACACACACATTTGCCCGATCTCATAAGTCTACTTTTTCCTCATTATTGCAAAATGTGAAAAGTAGGCTAAAAATGTATCGTGTGGAAGGACGAAAACGTTCAAAAATGAGAATACAGAGTTTTTTGGAAATGCTATCATCGGTAGAGATTTGTCGGATGAATTGTTCCGCACTCTGTTTACTAGAATCCTCATAAAAGTCACTGTAATAAAAGTACAACGAAGTGAAGAACAGTAGCATGTCATTGAGAGAGCTCAGACAGCACGTGGTTCCCATCAGGCAGCACAAGGGCGGTCTTGTCGAGCAGTTGTTAAACACTCACTTTCTCACGCACTTGAGTAGCCCTCTCTGCTTTTATTATCCTCGCACCTCCAGCAAACTGGTTTCCACAAAAGAGGGGCGGATCAGTGCAGTAGTTACATCGTAATATTATACGCCTGTTTTTAAATTAACCTCTAGGCCTCTGTGGCAACAAGGGGTCCCCAAACTTCATATTTCTTTAACAACCCCGCAGCGTAGCCGTGCTCGTTAAATCGTGACCACAGCCGTGCAGGTAGCTGCACCAAATCCGGAGATAGCAGGTTTGAATCCTGGCGCTGAGTGTGGTTTTTCCCGTTTTTCTCACACTCCCTCCATTCAAATGCCAGGATAGTACCTTACCTCAAATCTCGGGGTATTTACCCCATCTCTGTCCCTAATACAGCCACACACACTCCTACAGTCATCACAGGAATACAGGTTATCAGACAAGTTCAAAACACACCCAACAAGTTAGTTAGTATTTGGAGTTTAAAGGGGGGGGGGGAACAGCGAGGTCATCTGCCCCTACACACACCTAACAACACGAGGCTGATTACAGTGATGTCCCAAGACCCTAAAATGAATTAACAACAATAACCTCTTTTATCATCACCGCATTATTAGTCTAATGTTTCACGCACAAATTAAAGGCTGTTATATCTTTTTTGTTGCTTATTTTAAGAGCTACGACATCGTGGTCACATAGCCCCGTGTACTTGGGGGAGGGGTAAGTATATAATTTGTGTGGTAACCTGTGTTATTGTGATGACTGTACTAGTGTGTGTATTTGTAAATAGGATAGGATTGGGAAGATGGCGGCCGTGGCCTTAAGTTAGGAACCATCCCTACATTTGTTTGGAGCAGAAACCACGGAAAACCACTTCCAGGATGGCTAAGGTAGGAATCGAACCCACCTCTTCACAGTTTTTCTTCATACGCCGTTCCAACAAGCCTCGAGCAGACTTACACATGTTGGCCGAAGACAGTGTGCCAGTGTTGCAGACTCCTCACTAATTGTGTCTGAGCTACAGTAGTTGTCATTAGCTCGCTCTGTGGTGCGGGAAGACATACTCGAGTACAATGATCCCTGCGCGACTCCCAATGTGGCTGATCAGAGTTGTCATACCCCACCCCTGAGTAGTCTGTGATTACCAATTGTCCGGGCCAAATGGACAAAAGTACGGGGAAATAAATAAAACCTCTTACAGGTTTTTTTGGATGTTTTAGAGCTGGGGTTCTATCTGTGATTGGCGTGGACAAAATTCCGACTCGGCGGTTACCATGGCAACAAGCGTCCGTCATCTAAGCCTCCTATATGGTTACCATGGTAACAAGTGTTAGTCATCTAGGCCTCCTATATGGTTACCATGGCAACAAGTTGTAGTCATCTAGGTCTCCTATATGGTTACCATGGCAACAAGTGGTAGTCATCTAGGCCTCCTATATGGTTACCATGGCAACAAGTTGTAGTCATCTAGGCCTCCTATATGGTTACCATGGCAACAAGTTGTAGTCATCTAGGCCTCCTATATGGTTACCATGGCAACAAGTGATGGTCATCTAGGCCTCCTATATGCTTACCATGGCAACAAGTGTTAGTCATCTAGGCCAATGGAAACAACTGATCGTCATCTAGGCCTTATATAGGTTATGGTTACCATGGCAACAAGTGTTAGTCATCTAAGCCTCCTATATGGTTACCATGGCAACGACTGTTGTCATCTAGGCCTTATATAGGTTATGGTTACCAAGGCAACACGTGGTAGTCATCTAGGCCTCCTATATGCTTACCATGGCAACAAGTGTTAGTCATCTAGGCCAATGGAAACAACTGATCGTCATCTAGGCCTTATATAGGTTATGGTTACCATGGCAACAAGTGTTAGTCATCTAGGCCTCCTATATGGTTACCATGGCAACAAGTTGTAGTCATCTAGGCCTCCTATATGGTTACCATGGCAACAAGTTGTAGTCATCTAGGCCTCCTATATGGTTACCATGGCAACAAGTGATGGTCATCTAGGCCTCCTATATGGCTACCATGGCAACAAGTGGTAGTCATTTAGGCCTCCTATATGGTTACAATGGCAACAAGTGTTCGTCATCTAGGCCTCCTATATGCTTACCATGGCAACAAGTGTTAGTCATCTAGGCCAATGGAAACAACTGATCGTCATCTAGGCCTTATATGGGTTATGGTTACCATGGCAACACGTGTTAGTCACCTAAGCCTCCTATATGGTTACCATGGCAACGACTGTTGTCATCTAGGCCATATATAGGTTATGGTTACCAAGGCAACAAGTCTCCTGCCAATAGAGGCACCAAAATATGGCATATTAACTATCACTGCAAATAAATCAACCTTGTAGAGTTTTGTCGTGTCTGTTGCGGGGTTTCGCCTAGGTAGACTACACCTAATCAGGCTCATCAGTGAGCACCCTGCCTGGACCACACCTGGGGTAGTGGACCAAAAACATATCCATGGTTCGAGGTTTCTCAGTGTTGTGGAGGAAGTTTATTAAGTTACTGTTAATATTATTATATATATATAATTCGTTGAGGCCATCTAGGACCACGTTAAGTCTTGCTACACTTGGCAATTTGTTTCGCCTTCCTCTGAGCCCAGAATTCCCTCATTCTCTGTGAGTGGGCCATCTTGCGCTCCGCTGTCCAGATGGTACCTTGTCTTCTTTTCGGGTTCGATGTCTCGTCTCGGGTTAGCCCATTAGTCAGTATCTTTTTGCGGAAGAGATCTCGATTGAAGGCGTCGTCGGGTTTTATATGCAGTATTTTGAGGTCGTCTTTGGTATTCATAAACCAGGGCATTGTGGTTTTGGGTTTGGAGTCCAAAAATAATGAAAAATCTGTTTAGTCAGCCTGTTTCCGTCCATTCGTTTGAGATGACCGTAATACCGTGCCCGCCTTTTACGGATCGATTCTGAAATTTTCTCTATTTCACTGTAGAATTCTTTGTTGGATTTTTTATAGTGGATGCCATTCTTGTAATTTGATCCCATTATACCTCTGACGATTTTTCACTATTTTTTCTCCAGTTCTTCAAGGAGTCCTTTATTAGCATTTAGGGACAGGGTTTCGGCTGCATACATAACTACTGGTTTCCGAACAGTTTCAGAACAGTTTCATAATGACGTAGTTTAGTATTTTTGGACAGACATTTTTTGTTGTATATTGAGCGCGATGTTTGATAGGCTATTTCGAGTTTGCGTACTCGTTCCTTGAGTGTTTCTTTGTCCAGTCCACTTTTCATGATTATTATTATTATTATTATTATTATTATTATTCGGTCGTTTGGGCCACATATGGGCCACGGTGCTGTTGTCTGCCACTTCTGGTGTTTCTGCTGAAATCTTGAGCCTTTCTATTGGACCAGTAATCTTTCATTTTCTTGCTGAACTCTATCTTACGTTCCTCGGACCATTTCCTGGACGCGTTGTGGTGAACTTCTGTAATGGATGTGAGGAAAGGCGATAGCGACTCCTGTCATTTACAGTATTTGTTTAATCCACAAGGACCCAGTGGCTTTACTCTTCTTGGCTACCTTGAAGATCTTAAAAGGCAGTATGTGGTGGTCCATTCTGTACAGGTGGCCGTAGAAAGCCAGGCGGCTCCTTCTGATGGCATTGGTGAGGATTTCCTGGTGTTTGTCGAGTTCGCAAATTGGTTTGTACCATCGTCTTCCATCTGGAAAGATCCACTATTTTCGCAAGAATTTCCTTTCCTGTGCCTCGAAGGCCCTTAGTTAGAAACAGGCACTGTGCTGCGTAGAGGATTGATGGTCTGACTACTGCATTATAGTGTCTTAGTTTGCCATTCATCGACAGATGTTTCGAGGCGTACAGTTATCTACATGCATAGTAGCCTATGCCCTGTCTAGTTTGATCCTCCTTTGTTCGAGAGCCATCATGTCACTGAGATCTTCTGAGATCCATTCGCCAAGGTATTTTACTGCTTTCAATCACTTGATATGGACTCGCATGGTTTTAGGGGCGTTTTGAATATTGGTAATGAACTCGGTCTTTCCGACGTTGATCAACAGACCCGTTTTCACCGCTATTGAGTAGGCTACAGTGTTTGGAGTTGTGTGGTGGCCCCTTGCATGTCGTTTGCCAGCAAGGTCAGGTCGTCAGCGAAGGCTAGGCAAGGGATCCTTAGGTTATCTGCTTTGGTACCCATCCTTAATCCGGTGTCGACTGGTAGGTTTCTGGTCCATTCCCTGACAATTTGTTTCCGGAACACAGTTAAATAATATGCAAGATATACCATCTCCTTGCCTCACCCCTGTTTTACCGGGTGAGTTAGTCGTGGTCGTTACGGCGTGGCTGCAGGCAGTCTCTCATATCCGGGAGGGGAGGAGGTTCGAATTCCCCCGCCGGCAACCTTGAAGATGGTTTTCTGTGATTTCCCATCTTCCTTCCAGGCAAATGCCGGGGTTGGTACCTAACTATAGGCCACAGCCACTATCTTCCAATTCCTCGTCCGTACATTAACACGTTCCTCCCCAGACAACACTCCACACGCGACGGTACTTGTAGCTCACCCACTGGGTGTCCGCATAGAAGCAGCTACAAAACTCTGGCGAGCCGAACATGTCCTCGGACACTCCCGGCACCAAAAGCCATACGCTAAAAAAACACCTCCTGTTTTGATTCGGAAACTCTCCGAGAGCTGCCCTCGAAACTTTACTCTGGAAGTAGTATTGCAAAGGCTGGCTTGTACCAACCTAATGATTTTGTCGTTAAGTCCCAGTTCTCCTAGGATTCTGAAGAGAGTGGTTCTATTATTATTATTTTTTACATTATTTTATGTATTTTTTACAGATAGTGATAGTATCAAGGTGTGGTGTTGAGTTGAACCCAAGGTCAAAACACCCCTCTTAGGATTACCGTCGATTCTAGGAGGTTAAATTTTTTAATGTTGAATTATAAATACCAAATTGACGTTATAGTAATTATTAAATGGGAATGTAATAATTTCAATAATTGTCTTTGATATTGTTAATATCAAGAAAGATATTCAAATAAAAACGAGCGGGCGAATATTAACAAACCTACCAGGGGCCCAACTACATTCCAACCCTTCGGGGATCGACTGTAATCCGCAGAATAAACTTTTGATCGTGGACCCTACTTAAACGTGTCCGTGTCAAGAAATGAGGATATCAGAAAGAAAATTGGAGTGGAAAACCTTTAAGAGAGAATGAAGAAATATAGCCTAAACCTAGGTGGTTTGGCTGTGTTTTCCATTAGTGAAATCTCGAAATTCTATACCAAGAAAGCCATGTTGGTTTTTTTATTTTTTATTAATGGTGATAAATGGACAGTTAACGGAGATCTTCATCGACAAGTTAAATTTAAGTATACTGGCCTCAATATCTCTAACTGAAAGAGAATGGGTTCGATTCCAACCCACATAGTGGATTTTAGAAACAAAACTACCACTTACAGTAACCCACATGGCCCTGAGGTTCACTCAGTCTACAGCAGAAATGAGTACCAGAATAATTCTAGGGTGGCCGGGCAAGGAGCCGATGTCCCCAAGGATCCCCACCTTCCACTGCTCAGAGGATCTCCATGGCGTTGTTGTTGTTGTTTTTCTTGCTTTATTATATGTTTACTGTGTAAATTCACTGATTTAATTTTTTTTCCATTCAACCGTACTATTAAAACATTTAAACAAGATGTTCAGTAAAGAACATGTAGCCTACTTTCTCCTAAATGCATGGGTATTGTTATAACTCTTTGTCCTTTTCAAGGAGTATAATTGAATGTTGCTTGTAGTAGCTTGTTGAAATACAACGTGCTATAGGGATATTAAACATGAATATGAGGTGCCCTTTGATGTTGCTACCTCTGTAAAAAAAACGTCTTTCAATTCGGTTTCACCGTGTTTGAATTGATATGGGGAATGGATTTGCACACATACATGGCCGCTATTTGCAAACTATTGGGCTGATGACCTTGCAGTCAGTCATAAGATGCTTTCCACAAAAAGGCATGTTGTTGCAAAATACGGTAGAGATCAAATTATTAGGTTGGTCGTAATTACATTTTAGCTTTTAACATTAGGGTGGCCGCGATTACGTTTCCGTCAAGATGATGGTGATATGAAACATGACACTGAGGTGCCCTTTGCTAGTACTACCTCTGTACCAAATTTCGTTCCATTCGGTTTCACCGTGTTCGAATTAATAGGGGGAATCGATTTTCACACAAAGATGGCCGCCATCCGCAAACTATTAGGCTGATGACCTATTAGTTTGGTCAAAGGATGCTCCCCTCATAAAGGTATGTTGTTGCAAAATTTGGTAGAGATCGGATGATTAGGTTAGTCGTAATTTGATTTAAGCTTTGAACATTTGTGTGACCGCCATTACGTTTACGTCAAGATGGCGGCGATATAAATCATGACACTGAGGTGCCCTTTGCTAGTGCTACCTCTGTACCAAATTTCGTTCCATTCGGTTCCACCGTATTCGAATTAATAGGGGGAATCGATTTTCACACAAAGATGGCCGCCATCCGCAAACTATTAGGTTAATGACCTATTAATTTGGTCAAATGATGCTTCCTCCATAAAGGTATGTTGTTGCACAATTTGGTAGGGATCGGATGATTAGGTTAGTCGAAATTTGATTTAAGCTTTGAACATTTGTGTGGCCGCCATTACGTTTCCGTCAAGATGGCGGCGATATAAAACATGACACTGAGGTGCCCTTTGCTAGTGCTACCTTTGTACGAAATTTTGTTCAATTCGCGTTCACCGTGTTCGAATTAATAGGGGGAATCCATTTTCCCACAAAGATGGCCGCCATCCGAAAACTATTAGGCGGATGATCTATTAGTTTGGTCAAAGGATGCTCCCCCTTAGAGGTATGTTGTTGCAAAATTTGGTAGAGATCGGATGATTAGGTTAGTCATAATTTGATTTAAGCTTTGAACATTTGTGTGGCCGCCATTACGTTTCCGTCAAGATGGCGGCGATATAAAACATGACACTGAGGTGTTCTTTGCTAGAGCTACCTTTGTACGAAATTTTGTTCAATTCGCGTTCACCGTGTTCGAATTAATAGGGGGAATCGATTTTCACACAAAGATGGCCGCCATCCGCAAACTATTAGGCTGATGACCTATTAGTTTGGTCAAAGGATGCTCCCCCCCCCCCCCCCCCCCCATAAAGATATGTTGTTGCAAAATTCGGTAGAGATCGGATGATCAGGTTAGTCGTAATTTGATTTAAGCTTTGAACATTTGTGTGGCCGCCATTACGTTTCCGTCAAGATGGCGGCGATATAAATCATGACAATGAGGTGCCCTTTGCAGTGCTACCTCTGTACCAAATTTCGTTCCATTCGGTTTCACCGTGTTCGAATTAATAGGGGGAATCGATTTTGACAGAAAGATGGCCGCCATCCGCAAACTATTAGGTTAATGACCTATTAATTTGGTCAAAGGATGCTTCCTCCATAAAGGTATGTTGTTGCAAAATTTGGTAGGGATCGGATGATTAGGTTAGTCGAAATTTGATTTAAGCTTTGAACATTTGTGTGGCCGCCATTACGTTTCCGTCAAGATGGCGGCGATATAAAACATGACACTGAGGTGCCCTTTGCTAGTGCTACCTTTGTACGAAATTTTGTTCAATTCGCGTTCACCGTGTTCGAATTAATAGGGGGAATCGATTTTCACACAAAGATGGCCACCATCCGCAAACTATTAGGCGGATGATCTATTAGTTTGGTCAAAGGATGCTCCCCCCATAAAGGTATGTTGTTGCAAAATTTGGTAGAGATCGGATGATTAGGTTAGTCGTAATTTGATTTTAGCTTTGAACATTTGTGTGGCTGCCATTACGTTTCCGTCAAGATGGCGGCGATATAAAACATGACACTGAGGTGTCCTTTACTTGTCCTACCTTTGTACCAAATTTCGTTCAATTCGCGTTCACCGTGTTCGAATTGATAGGGGGGGTGGGGGGCAGACATTCAGAGTACACACACTCACACACACACACACACACACACATACACACACACACAGACAGACACACTTTTTTTCGCCCTGTGTTGATCTCATAAGTCTACTTTCATTTTTTGCAAAAATCGAAAGTAGGCTAAAAATTGGTAACTCAATTGGCAAGATAATAGGTTCGTAAAGACTAGTTAAAAATGAGTCTCATGCACCAACCCCACAATAATTGTGCTAAATCAATGCACATTATACATGATTTAGCTCCAATATGCGAGCTCGTATACTGCTGAGAAGTCAAATGCTTCGCCCCAACTTTAGGCATGAGGGATGTTAGGATCACAGCTTTTAACTCGGAGCTTTGACCTTTCGCTATCCACTTCCTTCCGCTCGGTCGACCTCAATCTGTGACAACGCTCTTGAACCTGTAATGGAGACGGTGCTTTCAAACCACTGATCGTGCTCTACAGTACTTAACGTGCACGTGGTTGGCCTAACACAACACTATTGAACCGGTACTACATGACGTATAACAGCGAACTGTAAATAAGATTTAAAGACTTTTAAATTCCTGACGGAGCCAGGAATCAATCTGGGTCACAGGCACGGATTCAAGGGGGAGGGGGGGGGGGGTGTTACGAGGGTCATGACACCCCCCCACCCCCCACCCCCAACAACGGAGACCAAATTTTTTTGCAAACTCAAAAAACGAAAACACAACAACCAGACAAATAAAAGTTTTACCAGCGCATTGCAAGTTCGTGAGCGATCGCCAATGAAATCAACACGTAAACGTTCAGCAGAATTAGACATACCAAGGCCGACAATGAGAGATATTTGGAAAGGACTTCAAAATGAAATGTTTCCGTCCGGTGTCAGTTAATGAGTTAAGTGATGGTGATGTGGAAAAACGTGTCAAAGCATGCCGATTGATGCTCCAGCGTTTTCGTATAGAAAGCTAAATCTAACGTCTTGTTCTCTTATGAATGTGCAATTTACCGAAGCTCTCGTAATCGAAACGTCTCACAGTGGTCCGGATCCGTAAAAAAACGGACAAAAATAGATTTTTCAACTTTACATTAGAAAGGCCAAACCAACTCCCACGTGAAGTATGTTAATCAGTGTACATTAATTTCACTTTTTCTTTGGAAATTGCTTCTGTGTTTCTCAGATATAATACTACAAAAGTGATACAACTCTTCGTTTCTGAATTCCGCGCTCCATTAAGTAAACTTTGAAATATCATTATAACTTCAAAACGAAACTCGGGGTCTATAATACTATATCTGTATGTAGTTTGTGATCTGATATATTTGATTATAGCATGATTTTTGATTTCAGATCACTTATAAGGACTGTTATACTTATTTTTATAGTGCTTTATTTTCTTCAAGAAAAATAAATTTTGCTTGACCTACAAAAAAATGTATACATATGTATACCATGAAACTTATGCTAGTCTTAAAATGAAGACTGGAGAATATATCCTAAAAGGTTTCATCGCCAGAACCCGCCAGATGCGTGATTGAGAAGGGAGAGAACATTACTGCGCGCTCTGAGGATAAACACTCGCGCGAGATAAGGGCCTGTTGAGACATTTGTTTATGCTACGCAAGGGATATCTCGAGGCCATGAAAGCAAAATAATCTTCAATCACAAGAAGTAATTGATTAGTAGTAGTTGTGTGTGTTGTGAAGAGTGAAAAATGAATTTTCGTTGTTAGTCGCAGTGATCTTATTAACAAGATTCGAGAGAACAAAAATCAGTCTCGCGCGCGTCAAGGAAAGTTTGTGGTAACCTATCTCCTTAACAAATTCCAATTAAATGTTGACGACAGTGTAGAGAAAACAGTGTATAATAATATAAGAAGCTTTTCTTTTTGCCGTATGTTGACCGGTGGAGAAAGTGTAACTTCTTAGAACATGCTTTTTTTTTTTTTTAAGAAATATTCAGACTGGTTGAAAACAGAAATTGTGATATCAAATCCGAGCATTCCTGGCTCCGCAAAATCAGCAGATCGAGATCGTCCTCCAAAAGAATTTCAAGAGCTAACGGAGAGAAGCAAAATAAGGAAAATTAAAGACCTAAGGGAGAATGCCACTTCATCAGAGCTTGCCTATGCGACCGTTATGAATTTAAGGGCAGAGGGAGACGATTCATTAGCCAAGCTAAAAAGAAGCTACCACGACCACACCAACAAGGGGAAAACGAATGGTGCGAAATTTTCAGAAATGAAAAATCTACATAAGTGGCACAAAAGCTCGTCGACAATTTACAACTTGAGTTTGGAATTTCAGTTCCACACGCCCACTTTCGATTTTTTGAATGTCTCCTGCATATTTCGTACCGCCTGGGTTTTAAAAAGTGTAAAGTGAGCGTGAAAGATGGTAATCGAGACTTATTCGAAAGAAAGAAAATATTGTGCAAGACACATTCAGAACGAGATTAGGTCTTCTAGTTGATATTCCGAAGCCTGGATATGGAACAACCAGTGATGGCAACACTGCCCGAAAGTTTTTTGATCAACCTCAAGTAGCATCCGAAATAACAGGGATAGTTAATAACTCGTTTTGGAATAATTTTAAAAGCAATTTCCTCTGGTAATGAAATTAATAGTTCAGAGTTCAATTCCTACTGCTGCGAAACAGCAAGCTTATATGTACGGCTATATCCGTGGTGTTACATGCCTCTAACACTCCATAACATACTTATCCATGGATCTTTCATTATAGAAGCAGCTATTTTGCCGATTGGAGAACTTTCAGAAGAGGTCTTAAGAGTCTAGAAACCAAGAAGTAAGAAAATATAGAGAAGACCATACCAGAAAATCCTCAAGAATTTCCAATAATTTTGACTTGTTCCATAGACTATTGCTAAGCTCTGATTCAGTAATCTCAAGCACGGGAAGTCTACCGAAGAAGAAATGAAGACAGTTGCCTCAGGAGGTGTGTAATTTATTGTCAATACCCGAGGACAAGACGGAGCAGGAAGGGGAAGAAGAAGAAGTCGACTCATCCGGATCAGAGGATGAATAAGTAAGTAATTTTATGTACTAATACAAATTTACCTAATAGTAACATCTAATTTAAAATTTTACACAAAAGCATTTCATTTCATTTAGCGGAAAATATTTTTGTCCGCTTTTTTTCAAATCCGGACCACTGTGCGTCTATTTCTGGGTAAAAGAAAATCGCAATTTTATGAAGAAATCGCGAACAATCCAACACATGTGATGATTTGGGCAGGAGTGACCGGTAAGCATCTGTTTGGCCCATTTTTTATTTATTTTTTGATGGGTCTATAAATCAATAAACTTATCTGAGGGTGCTGAACGAGTGGTTGTTCCCACAACGGAGAGCCAGAGGATTAATGGAAACCGTTACGTATGTTGATGTATGGTGATGAAATACGATACGAACTGCTATTGTTCTTCTCTTCCATATTCACCCTACGGCGTAGCCCAGCACGTTAACTCACTCACCATGACAGGGAGCTGCAACAAGTCCGGAGATCGGAGGTTCCAATCCGGTCGCTGACAGCGGCTATCCTGAGTCCAGGTTCGTTTACACTCCCTCCAGGCAATTCTCGGGATTGAACCTTATTTAAAATTTCGGGGCACTTTTGTCTTATATTTTTCATAGTTGCTGGGCTTCTTTTTTCCCTTACCGTCATTCTATTGTGTGTTTTGCCTATTTTGTATATATTTTTATGTGTGTCCAGTTTCCGTTTGGGGGCCGATAACCTAGATGTTAGGCCCCTTAAAACAACAATTATCATCATCATCAGTTTCCGTTTGGTTCTGTAAATACATCTTTTAATGTTGGTTGGTTGATTGGTTCCTCAGGTTAGGGGCTGCGACAACGCGGTCATGTAGCCCCGTGTAGTTTGGTTGTATGTAGAATCAGTCTGATAACCGGTGTTAATTGTAACGGCTGTATTAGGGTGTGTTATCTGTTAGGTAGATTTCATTAAAAAGCTAACTATTGCAATGGGTCCCATGTTTCGACTTCCGGAAATTTTCGACATATCTTCGCGTTTCACATCCCCCAGACCCCAAAACCACCGTCAGTTCAAAAGTTTTATATAATTTATGTATATATATATCAGTTTCTTGTGGACACGATAACTGCCGTAATTTTGCACCAATCACTTTGAATTATTTACCGAATATGTATACCTATACAATCTCGGTCGAGTTCGTTACTGGGCTAAATCGGTCGAAGGGGGTGAAAATGGGGGGCTTTTTTTTTTTCGAAAAAGAGAAATATTGCTATAACTCTCTTAATATGTGAAATATCGAATCCGTTTAACGTTCATACTATGTGTCGGATAAAGCCCAAAAATTTATGTTTGAAGAGTTTTTTTTATAGCACCAACCATTGACCAAAGGGGTGGGAAAAAGTGGGTTTTTCGGGAAACATTAATCATATCTCTCTTAATAGGCACAATATCAAAACCGTACAAAATGGACAATATTCCCCTAATAATTACCTAAAACTTTTGTCTGAAAGAATTTTTGATATGACGCACCATTACGCCAAGGGACGAGGAAAATGATTTCGGAATTATAAGAAAATGCCAAGAGCTATCAGAGGTTGCCATGGCAACACTACTAAATTGATGAGGGATGAGCCATCAGACGTTGCCATGACAACGCACTTGCACGAGATCAGATTCAGTATTTCCATCTGACTAAGTGGGAAGCGGCTTCGGTGTCGTAACTGGTAGCATGCTGAATGTCGATGCCCAAGGTCGCGGTTTCAAAGCCGGCCGAAGTCGTCGGATTTTCTAAGAGCACTAAAAATCCCTCAGTATGCTTTCCTTTGGAGGGGAAGTTCCAACGTTCGTTGCGAGTTGCTGGTTGGGGTGGCATCTAGTAGCCAAGTTCACAACTAGGTGTCGTTGACGGTAGTACCTGGTAGCAACATTAGGAAATATTGCTTGAAATTGACCGCCTGCAGTCCTTACCTGAATTAAGACGAATACAGCCATTACAATTCACACCGTTTATCAGACAGATTCTACACTCACCCAAAGTACACGGGGTTAGATGACCGCGTTGTTGCAGCCCCTAAACTGAGGAACCAACCAGAGGTAGATTTCATTAGAAAGCTAACTATTGCAATGGTTACCATGTTTCGACTTCCGGAAAATTTCGACATATCTTCGCGTTTCACATCCCCCAGACCCCAAAACCACCGTCAGTTCAAAAGTTTATATATAATTTATGTATGTATATGTATATATATATATATGTGTGTGTATATCGGTTTCTTGTGGACACGATAACTGCCGTAATTTTGCATCAATCACTTTGAATTTTTTACCGAATATGTATACCTATAAAATTTCGGTCGAGTTCGTTACTGGGCTAAATCGGTCGAAGGGGGTGAAAATGGGGGGCTTTTTTTCGAAAAAGTGAAATATTGCTATAACTCTCTTAATATGTGAAATATCGAATCCGTTCAACGTTCATACTATGTGTCGGATAAAGCCAATTTTGACATATCTTCGCGTTTCACATCCCCCAGACCCCAAAACCACCGTCAGTTCAAAAGTTTATATATAATTTATGTATGTATATGTATATATATATGTATGTGTATATCGGTTTCTTGTGGACACGATAACTGCCGTAATTTTGCATCAATCACTTTGAATTTTTTACCGAATATGTATACCAATAAAATCTCGGTCGAGTTCGTTACTGGGCTAAATCGGTCGAAGGGGGTGAAAATGGGGGGCTTTTTTTTTTTTCGAAAAAGTGAAATATTGCTATAACTCTCTTAATATGTGAAATATCGAATCCGTTCAACGTTCATACTATGTGTCGGATAAAGCCAAAAAATTTATGTTTGAAGAGTTTTTTTTTATAGCACCAACCATTGACCAAAGGGGTGGGAAAAGTGGGTTTTTCGGGAAACTTTAATCATATCTCTCTTAATAGGCACAATATCAAAACCGTACAGAATGGACAATATTCCCCTAATAATTACCTAAAACTTTTGTCTGAAAGAATTTTTGATATGACCCACCATTATGCCAAGGGATGAGAAAAATGATTTCGGAATTATAAGAAAATGCCAAGAGCTATCAGTGGTTGCCATGGCAACACTACTAAATTGATGAGGGATGAGCCATCAGACGTTGCCAAGATAACGCACTTGCACGAGATCAGATTCATATTTCCATCTGACTAAGTGTTAAGCGGCTTCGGTGACGTAACTGGTAGCATGCTGAATGTCTATGCCCAAGGTCGCGAGTTCAAAGCTGGCCGAAGTCGTCGGATTTTCTAAGAGCGCTAAAAATCCCTCAGTATGCTTTCCTTTGGAGGGGAAGTTCCAACGTTCGTTGCGAGTTGCTGGTCGCGGTGGCATCTAGTAGCCAAGTTCACAGCTAGGTGTCGTTGACAGTAGTACCTGGTAGCAACATTAGGAACTACTGCTTGAAATTGACCGTCTGCAGTCCTTACCTGAATTACAGACTAATACAGCCATCCCTAATTACACGGGGTTACATGACCGCGATGTCGCAGCCCCTAAACTGAGGAACCAACCAAAATCTCTGCGGGAGATATAATTTTGCGTGAAGAAGTAACAGACCGTTACATAGTTACACATCAGTGTCGAAACCTTGCATAAGGACAGTGTGACCACAAGTATAAAAATGGACCCCAAATGACAAGAAGGTTACCGTTCCCATAAGACAATAAAATGTTTAAAATAAGCATAAAATGACGAAAAACAAAGTTAATTAAGCTCCAATTATAAAATACCTTCTCGCAATAAATGAGGTCTGATCTTTCTACGAAAACCTGCAAATTCTGCCTATTTTCGCCTATCCCCTAGTTTGTCCGGTGAAATCTACCTCCGCCTTCCGGCGTGCCGAGAGGACTTTTATATAGAGAGAGATGCCAAGACCCATCAGAGGTTGCCATGACAACACTACTAAATTGATGAGGGATGAGCCATCAAACGTTGCCATGACAACTTACTTGCACGAGATCACATTCAGTTTTCTATCTGACTAAGTCTGACGCGGCATCGGTGACGTAACTGGTAGCATGCTGAACTTCTATACCCAAGGTCGCGGGTTCAAAGCCGGCCGAAGTCGTCCGATTTTCTAAGAGCGCTAAAAATTCCTCAGTATGCTTTCCTTTGGAGGGGAAGTTCCAACGTCCGTTGCGAGTTGCTGGTTGCGGTGGCATCTAGTAGCCAAGTTCACAGCTAGGTGTCGTTAACGGTAGTATTTGGTAGCAACATTAGGAACTACTGCTTGAAATTGACCGTCTGCAGTCATTACCTGAATTACAGACTAATACAGCCATCACAATTCACACCGTTTATCAGACAGATTCTACACTCACCCAAAGTGCACGGTGTTACATGACCGCGTTGTCACATCCCCTAAACTGAGGAACCAACCAAAATCTCTGCGGGAGATAAAATTTTGCGTGAAGAAGTAACAGACCATTAGATAGTTACACATCAGTGCCGAAACCTTGCATAAGGACAGTGTGACCACAAGTATAAAAATGGACCCCAAATGACAAGAAGGTTACCGTCCCCATAAGACAATAAAATGTTCAAAATATGCATAAAATGACGAAAAACAAAGTTAATTAAGCTCCAATTATAAAATACTTTCTCGCAATAAATGAGGTCTGATCCTTCTACGAAAACCTTCATATTCTGCCTATTTTCGCCAATCCCCAAGTTTGCCCGGTGAAATCTACCTCCGCCTTCCGGCGTGCCGAGAGGACTTTTTTAAAATTGAAGTAAGGACTGCAGACATTGTATTTTCAAGTAGTTCCAACTTTTGCTACCAAACGCCACCGTCAACGACGAACTAGTTCTGAACTTGGTTACTAGATGCCACGGTAGTCGGCTCCTGGCGACGAACGTTCGAACCTACGAGCGTCAGTCAAATCTAACCTATAATTTAGATTCACACAAATCTTTTAATGTTTCTTGATATTTGGAATTAAACGAATGAATGCTAGTTAATTTTCCTTCCAGGATGTTTGAGTGCGTGTCTGTATGGTTCTAGTGACAGATAATAGTGTCTTTCATTTGTGTTCGTATTTGTTGTTTTAGTTACTTAGGAAGCAAAATAACCAGTGATGAACGAAGCAAAGAGGATATAAAAAGTAGATTAGCACAGGCAAGGAAAGCATTTCTACAGAAAAGGAATCTGTTGACATCGAATATAGATTTAGGTATAAGGAAGTAATTTTTGAAAGTCCCTGTCTGGAGGGTGGCACTTGGAACTTGCACTGTTGGAGCAGCAGAAAAGCGAAGAATTGAATCGTTTGAAATGTGATGTTGCAGGAGAATTATGAAGATCAGATGAGTTGATAGGGTTACGAATGAAGAGGTATTAAGTCGAGTGGGAGAGGAGAGATGTTTCTGGCGACTGCTAATGAAGAGAAGAGATAGGTTGGTAGGACACGTATTAAGACACCCAGGAATAGCAAACTTAGTTATAGAAGGTAGGGTAGAGGATAAGAAATGTAGGGGTAGACCAAGGTTAGAATATGTTAAACAGATTGCGTCGGATGTAAGGCGTGGTAGCTATGTAGAGATGAAAAAATTAGCTCAGGACAGGGAAGCATGGAGGGCTGCATCAAACCACAGATAACACACACTAATACAGCCATCACAATTAGCAACGGTTATCAGACAGATTCTACTCACACCCAAAGTACACGGGGCTACATGACCACGTTGTCGCAGCCCCTAAACTAAGGAACCAACCAACCAACCAACCAACCAAACCAGTCAAAAGACCGAAGACTCAAACAACAACACCGTTTTAAACTTTATTTATATTATATTCTCAGATGTAAGAAGCCTCCGTGGCTCAGGCGGCAGCACGCCGGCCTCTCACCGCTGGGTCCGTGGTTCAAATCCCGGTCACTCCATGTGAGATCTGTGCTGGACAAAACGGAGGCAGACAGGTTTTTCTCCGGGTACTCCGGTTTTCCCTGTCAAAATTTCATTCCAGCAACACTCTCCACTATCATTTCATTTCATCTGTCATTCATTTAATCATTGCTCCAGAGGAGTGCGTCAGGCCTCGGCAGTCGGCACAGTTCATATCCTCGCCGCTAGATGGGGGCTTCATTCATTCCATTCCCTGACCCGGTCGGAGACTGGAAGCAGGCTGTGGATTTTCATTTTTTTCATATTGTCAGATGTGGATTATCTGTCTAACAATAAAGAAGATATACATACCCCTTCCCCCAACCCTAACACACTACAGTCACCACAGCAAGATAGGTTATGAGACAAAGTTACATGACGAACATCTTGGGAGGTCATCCTGAGTAAAGTGATCTACAATGCCTTCCATAAGAACCGTAACACTTCACATCTTGGCAGAAAGCTTAGTTAAATTCCACATTGTATATAATGATTAGGGCTCGGATGTTTAGGAAAAATCATGTTTTTTTCTTTGCCTCTATTTACATGCTCGATTGGTTTCTGATGCAAATCAAGTGATTATCGTCACAATATAGTGGCTTTTATTTGTAGTATAAATGCATATTTCGAACATTTTTTTACCATTAGGTCATATTTTGAGTTTTTGTTGTTGTTGTTGTTGTTGTTGTTGTTGTTGTTGTTGTTGTTGTTGTTGTTGTTGTTGTTGTAAGAACGTCATATTTCGGTAGTTTGATGTCAGCTGTAAGTGTGCAATCATCCTCAACTTACCGAACGGAAACTAGTGTTTACAGAAATAGACTGTAAATAACCATTAAACACGTATATTTAGAAACTTAATAAGAAAATAGGAACAAAGAATTAACAATTTAATATGGAAGGGATTGTACCTTGGATATATAAGGTGCGTTCAAAAAGAAACGAGTCCGAGGCATAACTACAGAAACCAGTACCTGTATGTTAGAAGTATTGGCCCTGGCTGTTGAGGCACTTGTCCCACTGTGACACGAGGCGATGAATGGCTGTCTCATAAAATTCCCTGGGTTGTGATGTGAACCAGTTCCGCACGTACAGCTGGACGTCGACGTCCGAGGTGAATCGTTGGCCCCGCAGAGCCCTTTTCAGGGGACCAAACATGGCGTAATCACAGGGAGAGAGGTCGGGACTGTATGGAGGGTGGCCGAGAACCTCCCATTTGAATTTCTGCAGGAGTGCCGCGACTGTGTTGGTCGTATGAGGTCGTGCATTGTCGTGGAGCAGAATGCCCCCACGGATGAGATTGCCAGGTCGTTTTGTTTTGATCGCTTGGCGAAGGGTGGTCAAGGTTTGCGAGTAACGCTGGGCATTCACTGGTGTCCCGTGCGGCATGAAGTGTATCAGAAGGGGGCCATCTTGGTCAAAGAAGAACATCAGCATTACCTTTCCTGCACTCGTGTGGATGGCCTTGCCATTTTTGGGTGGTGGTGACCCTGGATGCTTCCACTGGAGGCTTTGTCGTTTGGATTCTCGTTCGAAGTGATGACACCATGACTCATCTCCAGCCACCACTCGTGCCAGGAATCCATTCCCTTCCCTCGCATAGCGCTGCAGATGACCAAGAGAATGGGTCATTCGACATGCTTCCTGGTGTGGTTGAAGACTCTGTGGCACCCATTGGGCACACACTTTGCGCAAGTGCAGTCGTTCCTTCATGATGGTGTGCACACTTCCGACACTCAATCCGACCACGGCGGCTATGGCGTTCATTGACACTCGGCGGTCCTGGGTAATGAGTGCATCAAACAGCTGGACGTTGTCATCGGTAATGCAGGGTGGGGGGGGGGGGGGGGGGCAGAACGGGCATCATCGGCTAACGACACCCGTCCTTCCCTGAAGCGCTTGTGCCACGCCTTGACCCTTGCAAGGGACATGCAGTGTTCGCCGTACATTTGTGACATTCGGCGATGAATGTCCGTTCCCCCTACTCCTTCCGCTGTCAGAAACCGAACAACACCTCTTTGCTCTTCGTTTGGCGCCGCCATTGTTTGCAATGCGACTGTCAGCGTTGGACGATTGATGCATGCTGCTGCTGCTTTGTATCGTCACGTGACGTGCACGCATGCCCTCTAGCGACTGGCTGTGACCTTCCACGCTCTGGTCAGAACCACACCTCGTTACACACGCCACGATTAGCTGACGTCGTCACCGCTTTGCGCATTCCAGCCTGCGGCTCGTAACTTCTTGAACGCACCTTATATAATTTAAAAAAACACCCTATTTAAATCAGTAATTTTCAGGTCGTATTTTGTCATTTTTGAGTCATATTTCGTCATTATTAAGGTCATATTTGCTTGCATATTCGGGCTATTTTTATATCTTAAAAATCCGAGCCCTAATAAATACCATACGTTTTCCAATATTTTTTGATTGGTCGGTGTTTTATGAAAGTTACTGAAGGAGAATCAACAATGAATAACAACTGTAGGTTTTTCTTTAACGCAATTGTAATTTGCTGAAACAATGGTGAACGCTCCTGCGCATTTCTTATTCATTTCGCACCAATGAAAACCATTATTTCGAATTTATTGTCGCTTTGAAGCTGATTGATGGATATCTAAGGATTGCCTGAGATGTTTCTGAGCCATACACAACTCCTCAACATGCCTTTAAGTCCTGTGGACGATGCGAAAGCAGTAACATTGGTGAATGATGGCCGTAGCTTCCGCTATGTAGCCGAGGCATTGAATACGTCTCCCACAAGCGGTTATTAGGCTGGGAAACGTTTTTAGAATCATCATACCATGTCTTTGTAATTTACATAGAAATATATTTTTATTTTATTTTGTAATTACATTTTGAAAAAAAAAAGTAGTTCCGTGAAAAAATAAACAGCCTATTTTCATATATCCTACTTATGTTAATTGCCACTATCAACATACAAAATTTCAGTTTGATTGCTGTAATAGATTCGTAGATATTGAGAACCGACTAAATATTTCGGATGGTCACCATGTTGGATTTTATATATGTAGGTCCTAGAGTTATGTACTGTTACATGAAGATTATTGTGTACGTGTAGCATTCAAACTTCAATCGCATGCTTATGACACAAGAAGTAACAAGGAGATTTTAAAATTTCGCACAGCTGCCATCTTGTGGTAATGGAAAAAATTGAAATACATTAGATGCCAGTGGATTAACATTCGTATAAGGATTTACTGTACCAAGTTTCACTGCACTTCTTCTTAAGTATTCAATCCATGGATTGGTCTGCGGCAGATCTCCAGTCGGCTCTATTTATAGCTTTCCTCTTCATCTGTTCATAGTTTCTGCATCCTACATCAGACATGATTTGCTGTACATATTGTAGGCGTGGTCTTCCTCGACATCTTTTGCCTTCAACCATTCCCTCCAATACCGTTTTCAGCAGGCTATCGTGTCTCAAAATATGTCCTATCAGTCTAGTCCTCCTCCTCTTTATGCTTTATGCACTCGGATGGTTAAATTGCGAGAAACGTCCATGTGAATATTTATACTTCGCGTCACCACCATGTTGGATTTGTGATCACCAGGTTATTTAAATTCCTATAGGTGAACTTATGTTCATAGCCTCTATGAACATAAAAAATCAGTTTGATTGCTATAATAGATTCGTAGATATTCAGAGCCGTTTAAATATTTCGGATGGTCGCCATGTTGGATTGTTAAATGTATTGGCCATAGAGTCATGTACTATTAAAGGAAAATTATTGCGTAGGTTCATTATTCAAACTTTCACTTCGATCGCATGATTACGACAAAAGAAATAAAAACTTAATTTTAAAATTCGCACAGCCGCCAGCTTGAGGTTATGTAAACAATTGAACTAAATTAGATACCAGTGCATTACAATGTGTATAAACATTTCCTGTACCAGATTTCATTGCGTTTGGAACATTAAATCGCGAGAAACGTCTATTTAATACTTTCAAATTCGCTTGGCCGCCATGTTGGTTTTGTAGTTACCAGTTTTTCAAAAGTCACATAGGTGAACTTCTAGTAATTCCCTTTATCACCGTAAAAAATTCCAGGGTGATATCGGGAATAGTTTCGGAGATATTGAATGCTGGTTAAATATTTCGCACAGCCGCCATGTTGGATTGGTGAGACGTAACGCAATTTGAAGGGCACGGTCGGGGTTGTCCGGAATAGTGCTATGAACTTACCGAGTTTTATTGAAATCGCTCCAGCCATTTAGAAGTTATTATGGGGACACACACCTCTCTCTCTCTCTCTCTCTCTCACACACACACACACACGCGCGCGGTAAAAGGTGATCTCATAAGCCTGTTTTTTTAATGAAAATAGGCTAACAACGGAATTTTGCACCCATAAACTGAAATTACTTTTAAAATATAACGTGTAACGCTTTTTATTTTTGGAGGGCAGTTTTTAACCTCATCATTGTTGTTGCTGATTCATTTACAAGTTTGCAGCATCAAATTGGTCACGTAGCCTCGTGCATTTGTGTGTGTGGAATCTGCCCGACAACCTGCGTCATTGTGAATGCTATAGTAATGTGTGTGCATTTGTAATTGAGATTGAAGTGACATTAATATAGGTAGCATTCCGGCATTTGTCAGGGGTAAAGATGAGAAATCATTTCAAAGATGGCTGATGTTGGAATCAAACCTAGATCTTCTCTGTCTTGCCCCAAGGGGAAACAAGTGCACAAGAAACGAAAGTTTGATGAAAAACATCAAACTTTCGTTTATTAAGGCTATCTCCTTAAAGTGCACAAGAATAAATTTTCAAATAGCGAACTTCTGTTACGTGCGTATCTGTGCATTTATGGCTGTCGGATGTTGCGATAGCTCCAGATGTGCAGACCCATGAAACTGACGATAAAACAAACGCTGCGCCCATATCACATTATTGTGAAGGCGAAGGTCAGTTCTGATGTAACAAGTCTGCTGCCCGGACTCACCGAGTAACACCAGACTTCCTCAGTGCATTAGTGGTCCAGTATATCGGGGAGATATGGAACTGCGCCCATAATCAGTGGTATTTCCAGATCCTTTTAATTAGGCCGACTGAACTGCGCCCATAGTCAAGTCGGCTGTTAGCCAAGGTCGGTTTAAGGGGAAATGACGGACTGTCTCCCACCACTAGCTTCTGCACTGCTGAGAATAAGAGGTAATAATAATAATAAAAAAATCCACAACCTTTTTCCAGTCATTGGACCGGGTCAGGGTTGGAATGAATGAAACCCCCATCTAGCTGCGTGGATAGGCATTGTGCCGGCTTCCGAAGCCTGTCGCACTCCTCTGGGACAATGATTAATGAATGACAGATTAAATGAAATGATATTGGAGAGTGTTGCTGGAATGAAAGATGACAGGGAACACCGGAGTACCCGGAGAAAAACCTGTCCCGCCTCCGCTTTGCCCAGCACAAATCTCACATGGAGAAACAAGGATTTGAAGCACGGAACACAGTGGTGAGAGGCCGGCACGCTGCTGCCTAAGCCACGGAGGCTACACTAATAATATTAATAATAATAATACAACTCTCTCTAATCCACCATAAATAACTACCCCTCTAGTTTTGTTATACAATAAAAAATATAATAATCTTCTAAATGGTCAGATTACCTCAAACTAGATTATTAAACATTTGCAATAAGAAAACTATTTTTAAAATATGGTTAGGTTGTCGAAAACATCCCAATGTACCAGTTAATGCTAATATTGCTACAACAAAAATTAAATATTAGTCTGTTTTGAATATTGTACCTGTTTTATGTATCCCAGGCCAACACTAATCTCTTGTCCGCAATCTGGACAGGGTATATTTAGTTGTTCACAATCTGGACGGTTTTTTACTTGTTCGCAATCAAGGCACAACCGATTTGAAATGAGTCACTTCAAATTCACACCACTCGACACAACATAATTCGGTAGAGGGGAGGAGGGAGGGAACCTACCTGACCGCTCACAATGAGCGCAGTTCCACTGCCACTTTTCGAAGGTTGATGCTAATGACCAGGGTCATTAGTGAAGCTTGGACGCAGTTCCATACAACCCGTATCTCGTGGGTTCGACTCCCAGCCGAGAAAGTCAGGTTTTTTAATGGCGGGAAAATCCACGGCATTCTCAGTCGTTCGATGTCGGCTCGTCAGCGAGTGCGGGGCTGCGGGCAGGGCCACTGAGAGGATTAAAGGGCCCCTATGCAAATCTTTTCGGGCCCCTCTTGAAATACTTTTAATTACTACTCTCCACTATTAGCTGCTCTGGAAATATAACGTTATTTTGAGAAAAGCTTCTGATGCACAGTCATAATTTTAAAACAGCTTACAAATCTTATTTCATAGAAAACATTTTAGTTTGTTGTTGTTGTTGTTGTTTGGGTCTTCAGTCTTTTGACTGGTTTAATGCAGCTTTCCATGCCTCCCTGTCCTGAGCTAATCGTTTCATCTCTACATAGCTACCACACCCTACATCCGAGGCAATCTGTTTAATATATTCTAACCTTGGTCTACCCCTACAGTTCTTGTCCTCGATCCATCCTTCCATAACTAAGCTTGCTATTCCTGGGTGACTTAGTATGTGTCCTACCAACCTAACTCTTCTCTTCATTAGCAATCGCCAGAAACATCTCTCCTCTCCCACTCGTCTTAATACCTCTTCATTTGTTACCGTATCTACCCATCTGATCTTCATCATTCTCCTGTAAAACCACATTTCAAACGCTTCAATTCTCCTCTTTTCTGCTGCACCAATAGTCCAAGTTTCACTTCCATAGAGTGCGACGCTCCAGATATAGGTTTTCAAAAATGTCTTCCTAATACCTAAATCTAATTCGATGTCAACAGATTCCTTTTCTGTAGAAATGCTTTCCTTGCCTGAGCCAACCTACTTTTTATGTCTTCTTTGCTTCGTTTATCACTGGTTATTTTGCTATTTTAGTATGTATTCTATTAAATAAATCTTGCAGTGCACAAATTGATTTGGGATTTTAATACAGATAACATGCATAGGGATATATTTTGCAATATTCTGTAAGTCTTCACTTTAATTACCAATAGGCGTACGTAATGAAAAATAGGAGTATTTTAAAACTCCGCATCAGTTAGCAGATCCAACACTAAATTGTAGTAGATTATACCTAACTCACAGTCTTTAATACTCTTCTGGGGTAGAATAAGGTTCGGTACATTAAAACTTCTTTTTTGTAATTTTCAGAATCGAGGTAGTTCTTTTACCAAATGAATGGTTTCTGCCAATAATTTCGCAGTGCCATATTTGCCTCTGAAGTGATTTTCTGCCTCATTTCGCTTGGCAGTTGAAATATGGTAACATGAGATATCTTCTGCAGAGCTGTAGACAAATGGTCATCCTTACTCTGCAAAGCCTCGGACAGGTTGTGAGTTATAGACAACATTTTACATAATACAAAGTACCGACAACAAGCTGAAATTAACGTGCACCATTAACGTGCCCTCATTACTAACGGGCCCTCATTACTAACGGGCACCACAAACGGGCCCTCATTACTAACGAGCACCACTAACGGGCCCTCATTACTAACGGGCACCAGTAACGGGCCCTCATTACAAACGGGCACTACTATCGTGCCCTCATTACTAACGGGCACCACTAACGGGCCCTCATTACTAACGGGCACCACTAACGGACCCTCATTACTAACGGGCACCACTAACAGGCCCTCATTACAAACGGGCACTACTAACGTGCCCTCATTACTAACGGGCACCACTAACGGGCCTCATTACTAACGGGCACCACTAACGGGCCCTCATTACTAACGGGCACCACTACCAGGCCCTCATTACTAACGGGCACCACTAACGGGCCCTCATTACTAACGGGCACCACAAACGGGCCCTCATTACTAACGGGCACCACAAACGGGCCCTCATTACAAACGAGCACCACTAACGGGCCCGCATTACTAACGGGCACCACTAACGGGCCCTCATTACAAACGGGCACAACTAACGTGCCCTCATTACTAACGGGAGCCACTAACGTGCCCTCATTACTAACGGGCACAACTAACGTGCCCTCATTACTCACGGGCACAACTAACGGGCCCCCATTACTAACGGGCACCACTAACGGGCCCTCATTACTAACGGGCACCACTAACGGGCCCTCATTACTAACGGGCACCCCTAACGGGCCCTCATTACTAACGGGCACCAGTAACGGGCACCACTAACGTGCCCTCATTACTAACGGGCACCACTAACAAGCCCTCATTACTTACGGGCACCAGTAACGGACCCTCATTACTAACGGGCACCACTAACGGACCCTCATTACTAACGGGCACCACTAACGGGCCCTCATTACTAACGGGCACCACTAACGTGCCCTCATTTCTAACGGGCACCACTAACGTGCCCTCATTACTAACGGGCACCAGTAACGAACCCTCATTACTAACGGGCACCACTAACGGGCCCTCGTTACTAACGGGCACCACTAACGTGCCCTCATTACTAACGGGCACCACTAACGGGTCCTCATTACTAACGGGCACCACTAACGGGCCCTCATTACTAACGGGCACCACTAACGGACCCTCATTACTAACGGGCACCACTAACGGGCCCTCATTACTAATGGGCCCTCATTACTAACGGGCACCACTAACGGACCCTCATTACTAACGTGCACTACTAACGTGGCCTCATTACTAACGTGCACTACTAACGTTGCCTCATTACTAACGGGCACCACTAACGGGCCCTCATTACTAACGTGTACCACTAACGGGCCCTCATTGCCCGCTTGCCCCTCCCCCTCGGCGGCTCTGGGTGCGGGCCCAGGGCCGCGCCGGCCCTGTGCGGGCTTACAGTTTCGGTAGCCAAACAGCAGTGTGTCTCAGTACGGGGGTTACCTGAATGTGCGGCGCAATCCAAAAATTGTCCGTTTTGTTTTTGTTGATGCAGTGGCCATCAGCACCATGCACTCGGGGTGAGGTATCACGGTCGCTAGCATGAACCCACATTCCGATGTCTGACCCTGAGTCGTGTTGAGTCATTCTCATTGGTGTGGGGTCTTATCGTAAGTCCAGAGCCACTGGACACTCCTTAAGTGATTACGTCAGCCCGTTGCTAGTGTTGTGTCGGTGTTAGTGTGTATACATGTAATTTAGGAGAGACAGTGCCATCCCAATATTAGTCTGTGGTTGAAATTAAAAACCACGGAAAACCACTTCTAGGGTGGAGAAAGTAGGATTCGAACTCACCTATCTTCGTATTTATTTTCATAAGGCTCAATGTACCACTTTCCAACGCTCATATCAGTATTACAATCCTAATAAAATACCTTAAAATAATCATAATAATAAAAATAATAGACTAATAATAATGACCGACAAAAAAATATATAAAACATGCAGCAGAATATGAGATACCATACGAAAACTGAGGGTTAAAATCTTTGGACATGTTTCTAGAATGCCTGACGACAGACTCACTAAGAACATTTTTAACAACTTCAACAAGCCCAATAGAAAAGCAACTCTTATGAAAAATGCTTTGCTAACACCAAGAAGGATCTACAAGAAATGAACATCACTGATCAAGACATCCGCAACAGAACCACTTTGAGAAATAAGATACACACATTTGAGGGGATTCTAGAGCCAGAAACAGTGACCAAGAAGAAACAACATTGGACAGCTGAAAAGAAAGAAGCTGTGAGCAAGAGAATGAAGGAATACTGGCACCAAACAAAACTGAAATCATGAAGAGTTATTTACGTGGTCCTTCGTGGATCAAAATCGATTATGATAATGAATATGACAGACTCATTCGTTAGTATGTAACGTGTTTTTCGAGGGGATTTTACGCCACTGGCATAAGTCAGTAGGAACCCATTCTATATTTATTTACGCGGCAAATTGTTCAGCCAAGAGAAGTTTTCATGTAACTTATTATTATTAACTTATTATTATTATTAAGGTATTTTTTGGAGCATTTTTATAAAATTATAAGTAATCAGATAGGTTTTCTATGTTATAGAAAACACTATCAAGCAAATTATTACGAACAGCATTATCGTAAGAAAATTATATGATTACGGAATTGTACGGAGTTTTGTCAGTTAGGGTATTTTGAGAGAGATGACTCACTGGGAATTCGGCTACAGGCTTAATCTTGTCGAGAAGCATTACGCAAGCCTGGGTTGCTGCTTCAAGGAAAGGCGAAATGGCCTGGACCGGTAATCGACATCATCCTCGCGCCGAGTGTAATGACCCGGAGGAGGGGAGTAGCGCGTGGGGGCTCAGCCAATCAGTGGAGACCGGGCGACTTGAACACGGGTCGAGAGAGGGGAGGCGACGTGTGCATATATGGTTTGCGCGCCGTGGAGGCAAGAGGACTATCTTTGTAAAACTTAACCAGTGTGGTTGTACGTGTGGTTGGTTCCGATGTTCGGACCAGAAAGTTATCATATCTACAAGTATATCATCAACTAACGAAGAAGATGACGACGTCCAGGAGGCTGTGGGAAGCTCTCTTCAACATCCAGTACGAGGGAAATGCTTCGGAAATTTCCAGTGGTAAGCGCGAATGACTCAGAACTACGCAATCTCTCGTCTCTTTGTTTAATTTTCAGTATTTCAGTAACTTCATAGCTTGGGAATAAGAGTAAAATCAGTAATTTATCCGACTCCGTTTTCACATAATTTCCTAGCGGTAATATTCAAATCGCAACTCTCCAATTTAAATTCAAACTTATTATTATTATTATTATTATTATTAATGTTGCAATACTTGTTTTATATAATAAATTCATTTATTTTAACCATGCAATCTTTGCTTTCAGTAGGTAGCATTAGATATAGACCAATTCCTTCTCCTGATACAATTGTTTGCTGGGTTAATGATCAAATCATACCACGATCTGAGTGAATAGATTCTTGAAGGTGTTTTACCAGAGCTAGGTGTTGTTAAATATAAATTTAGATCTCAACATAGCGTTGAGGTCTTGGCACCCATTAAAACAACATATCTTAGGCAGAGTAAATATTTCGAAGTGCAACTCAGGGCTAGTAAAATCGTTTCAATTGTACGCTCAACGTGGAGCAAAGTAAATACCGTTTCACTTGTCGCTACCAACTTGGGGCTGAAAACCTAATAACATTTGTGGAAGGAGAAGGGTATATATTTCTGTGCCTGTATTTTGGGGGTTTTTCACTTATCGGTGTGTATCAGCATGGGTAGTGCTGAGGAAGAGATGAAGTTGCGTAGTGGTCACCAGTTGGATAGTGAAGATACGAGCAGTATGGCTAGTCTTGGAAATGAAAGCAGTACAGGGATGTCGGAGGTAAATCTCGATACTGAGGGGGGTAATCAAGACAGTCAAGCAGGGTTAGAGAGTTTGCTTCTTCAGTTTATGCAACAAAACAAAATTAGCACAGATGCTCTAAACGCTAAACTTGTACAAAATAATGCTAAACTCGAACAAAATAATGCTAAACTTGAACAAAACAGTAAGGAAATGAGGAACAAATTAAATGAGAAATTTGAAGAGAACAATCTAAAATTAGATAAGAAATTTGAGCAGATTGGAGGAGAAATCAGAGGGGTGATGGAAGAGAAGGCTAAAGAGATTATTGCAGATGTAGACAGAAAATTAGGAAAAGTACAGGAGGAGTTAGAAATTAGAATCAGTACACAGGCTGAAAATTTAAAAGAACTGGTGCAACTGGAAACACAGCAGGTCAAAAAGCAATTGGGGGGAGAAATTGACAAAATTCAAGTAGCAACTAAAGAGGTTAAAGAACAGCTGGGGGGAAGAATTGATAAAGTACATGCAGAAATAATCACTGAAGTTAATACTTTAAGGGAGAGGAATAAGGAGAGCATTAATGAGATTAGTGAGAAACAAGCTAAATTAAGTGGTAAAGTAGAAGCATCGGAAGGGAGCATTAGGTTAACTGTAACTAATATTGAAAGAAAAGCTGAGGAGAAAATTGCTGAATTAGAACAGAAGTTGAAAGCTAGAATTAGGCAGGAAATAGTCAGAGTAGGCCAGTTTATGTGAATAGCACACACAGGGAAATAGAACTAGGCAAATTTAGTAATCGGCAGGGTTGTCCAATGGAGTTCATGAATACAATAGAAAATAAATTCGGGGAGAGGTTGGAAGATGGTAGTATTGAGTGGTGCCAGGTAGTTGAAATTTTAGAGCAAGCGTTTGTAGGGGAGACAAGAAACTGGTTTGCTGTCTACAGAGACAATTTCAAGAATATTTCAGATTTTAAAGTTAAATTTTGTGAGAAATTTTGGAATGAGGTAATTCAGTCTCAGCATCGTGAGGGAATTGTGTGTGGGAAATATAACCCGAAAGGAAACTACACTATGACCGAGTACTTTTTAGGACAGGTATTAACGTGCAAATATCTGGATGGTTTGAAGGAGGAGAGTGATGTAGTCAGGCTTTTACTAAGACATTTTCCATACAGAATCAAAGAAGCTGCCTGTATCCAAAATGTTAAATCTATTTCACAAGTGGAGAATTTATTGAGTACATTCGATGCTTTGGGAAGAGGCGGTTACGAGGAGAATTTCGGTAGGAACCAGGGTAACAATAATAACAGGCCTAATGAGAATAGGAACCAGGAAGTTCAAGGGAACAGTGGCGAAGGGGCCAGCGTTCAAAATAGGGGGAACCAAAATAGTAATAATAATAATCAGCAAAACCAGTACAGAGGAAATGGGAATGGTACGAACTACCAAGGTAGAAATAATGATTTCAGGGGAAATCAAGGTCGAAATAATGATTTTAGGGGTAACCAAGGGAGGTATAATAATAATAATAATAATTATAACCAGAACAGGGGTCAAGGAGGGAATCAGCCCAATGGTAATAACGGACAGAGAGATACCGTTAACACAACCCAGAACAACCGGACCAGTGCAGTAGTAAGTAGTACTACACCAAGCGGTAGTAATGCTTTAAACACGAACCAGGCTGCGATGTAAGGTCAGAATCTCAGTCTGTAACATGCCCTGTCCATACACTTATACAGGAACCCTATGACCTAAATGTAAGAAATGAATTATTACGTGAACTAAATGATGAAGGTATTATTCAGGAGGTGGTTAGTAAGAGCCCCATAGTTAAATTTAACATGTCCGAGGCGTACACAGATGTTTTAATTGATAGTGGTTGTATGAAGAGTTGCATAAGTAGTGCATTTTATGATAAAAAAATGAAAGGAACTGGAGTAAATTTTGAGGAGATGCCAATTAAAAGCACTTTTGTTATAACAGCTGTTGGGAAGAGGTCTAAAGTAATTTCTAAGCAAGTTTTAGTAGACATTAAAATTAATAATCATATAGGAAAGCAGATTTGTCTTGTAATTCCAAATTTAGTATTCAGTGTTATCTTGGGTTCAGAGTGGCTAAGTAGAGTGTCTGGTAACTTATGTTATGATGTAGGGAGTTTGAAATTTAAATGGGGTGATTCTGAAGTAGAAGTAGCGTTCAATGACCATATTCAGAGAAGTAGTGTTGTAGGTGTGATTTGTACTTTAAATGAGATATCGCCAGCCGTAGAGCGGGGTTCTCCATGTTTTGTGGGCAGTGTGATTACGAACGGTAGTCTAGAGGACTCGTTACGTAATGCTGCATTTCAGGGAAATATAGAGGTGGAACAGTGTGTTCGGCTCTATGCTGTGTTATTGTGTAATAGGAGAGATTTTGAGGATCGCTTTGGTATGGCCAATTGCTATACACATTCATTGAACGTTATTGATAGGTCAGTATTCACAGGACATAGATATCCTGTACCTTTCGCTTATCAGAGTGCAGTTGAGGCACAAATTAACCAAATGCTTGAAGATGGTATTATTGAGCACTCAAACAGTCCATATGTTAATTCTTTGATCACGGTACCCAAGGCCGACGGCACAGTTCGTATTTGTTTAGACGCTCGTTTGGTTAACAGTAGAATTAGTTCAGATCAGCTGAAATCTATGTCAATAGAGGAATTAATGCAAACATTTGAGGGGAAGAAGTATTTCACTTGTGTAGATTTGAGTTCCAGTTTTTGGCAAGTGCCACTTATGTACGAAGATAGACCATTTACAGATTTTAGACATAAATATAACCTTTATCAATTTTGTAGAACACCTTATGGATTGAAGAGTAGTTCAGCAGCTTTAATTAGGGCTTTAAACATCGCATTAGGGAATGACACAGGAGAGTTTGTAACCATTTACATTGATGATATGGTAATTAGTTCACGCAGTTTTGAGGAGCATCTACGTCATTTAGATATAGTTTTTCAGAAGTTAGATCAGGCAGGGTTCACTTTGAAGCTGTCTAAGTCGTCATTCTGTCAGTCAGAAGTGACATTTTTAGGTCATAGAGTGTCGAGTAGAGGTGTGACACCAGAGGAAAGTAGGGTTAATAAGATACTTAACGCAGAGGTGCCACAGAATGTTAAATAGTTAAAAACATACATGGGAATTTGCAACTTTTTCAGGAGGTTCGTTCTTAAATACTCAGGGTTGGTAGAACCATTCAGGGAATTGCTTAAAAGTGGGACTCGGTGGAGATGGGAGTCCAAGCCTGATCAGGCTTTTAGAGCGCTGAAGGAAGGTTTTGAGAAAGCTGTAGTGCTGAAATATCCTTTGAAAGATAAGGAATATGTGGTTATGACAGATGCTTCACATATAGGCATTGCTGGAGTATTATGTCAGAAAGATGATTAGGGTAATCTGTGCATTGTATCTTTAGCCTCGCGAGGACTGACAGCAGCAGAGAAAAGATACACGACTACTGAGTTAGAGCTTTTAGGTATTGTTTTCAGTTTAGGGAAATTTAGAATGTATTTAGTAGGGGGGAAATTTGAGATCCATACAGATCACCATGCATTACTGTATATGAGGACTTGCAAACTCAGTTCTAACAGAGTTAGTAGGTGGATTCTTGCTCTGCAGGAATACGAATTCACAGTAAAATATATTAAAGGTAAAGATAACATTCTTGCAGACATGCTATCGAGGGACACTAATTTATGTAGGGATTATCCTGTGGTTAAAGCAGAGGACGGTATTTTAATGTGTGCATGTGTGGACAGTAGCAACAGGGCATCGTTACAGACCCTGAGAAATATGCTAGTGGAGCAACGTGATGACGTTAAGTTAAGGGAGCCACTGGCTAGGTTGGAAATAGGTGAAGAAGAGTATGTGAAAGTAGGACGGTTCACGTACAAGATGCAGGATGGGCTTCTTGCAAGGAAATGTAGGAATAATCGGTGGGGAATGTGTGTTCCTGACACATTGCGGGAGGAGCTAATTTGGTTCATTCATAGGGAATTAGGACACTTTGGTGCTGCCAAGGTCTTCTATGAAATTGGTCGTGACTTCATTTGGAGTAAAATGGGAAGGGACGTTAGGAGGATTTTAGCTAAGTGTGACACCTGTCAAAGGAGTAAATATCCAGTTAAATATTTAGTGGGGGAGAGATCTGCAGTTCTCACCAGTAGTCCCGGCGAACTACTGTGTGTGGATTTATTTGGCCCGATCGTTAAAGGACAGTACGGCTACGAGTACATTTTTATAGTTATTGACGCTTTTAGTAAGTATGTCAAGCTATATCCGCTAAGGAAAGCCACGGGACTAGCGTGTAGCCGTCTGATCAATAATAAGTATGTACCTGAGTTTGGCGTTCCTCTCAGGATACTATCTGACAGTGGACCACAGTTTACTGCAAAGAAATGGAGAACCAGTATGCAGGAAGCTGGTATAACACACGTTCATTCCTCTGTAAGGTACCCTCAGGGTAATTCTGCAGAACGTCCATTAAGGGAAGTGGCTCGTCTTTTTCGGACTCTAGTGCATGACAAGCATACGGCCTGGGTTGGACATCTTCCCAAGGTCGAGACTTGGCTGAATTCTGTCCAGCATGAGAGCACGAAATTGACGCCATACGAGGTTCACTTCGGAAAGAGACCACAAAATGAACTAGTGAGGGAGTTGGGTTTAAATGAGGGTAAGCAACCGGGGATGGATTACATTGTCCAGTTGGCGAAACAGAATTTATCTAAGTCAGCACAAAAGAGAATTCGCCAACAAAAAGAAACTAAATTTGACCTATTCGAGCCGGGAGACAGAGTCTTACTTAGAGTGCCGAAACAGTCAAATAAGCTAGAGAAAGTCATGTCCAAGTTCTTTTTATCTCTACGAGGGCCCATTTATAGTTTCCAAACGTATTGGCAAAACAGCATATGTGCTGGAGAATAGTGAGGGAAACAGATTATACGGGACGTATAATATACATAGTCTACGAAAGTATGTGTCATAAATTAAGTGTGTTTAGCTGGCGAGCCAGCCTATCAAATGAGTAAGTGTGGTATTTGGTGCGGGGAAGATCTGGTCTTCCAGGCAGGCGTATCAGAAGTCACACAGGGGGGTAGTATGTAAGTAATTGAGAGTTTTTAAGGTACAGGGAAATATGACGGGATTGTCGGATGCTCTTGGGCACTAAAATGTCTCGATACACCAAGGCCAGAATTTGGTAGCGCTGGTGAATTCCCATTTGTCTCCTAGAGATGGGTGAGCGCTTGAACAGGGTATTTTTGCATAAGGCGTCCACGAGACAAAAGATGGGCCATCAGAAGACGAGACAGTCCTACATGAAACTCATACATAACAGCACACGTGATTTCTGTTTACGGCCTCGCCATGTAAGATTTGTAAGTGTGTAATTTAAGGTAATTTGTACAATGGTATTATTTGTGTCAGGAGAACTGGTCTGTGTTGAGAACTAGTATTAAGTAGAATATGGTCTACGGGAACTTAAGAAGACAGGGCGATTACGGCACAGAAATATTTGGTGTTATATGTAATGCGCATTTACTGTTTTTTTTTTTTTTCAGAAGTCAATATTAATTTCGTCTATTATAAAGAGAGATTAAGTATTATGGTCACGATGCGCTGCCACAATAGTGTGATCGTGTGCTCAGTGATAAGTGAGATTAAATTTCACCATAATGAAGGGACCTCCAGTGAAATTAGGAAGTTCTGTGGTGATATAGTGCTCACACATAATTTATGTCTATTTTCCCAACATAGAGAAATTTGAGAGGCGTAAATATCCGTGGAACATTATTCTATATGAAAAACATTGGACTGGTTGCAAAGTGCAATCCATTGTGACAGCAAACTTTGACGCAAAGTGCGTAAAGAAAATTATGAGTGTATATATATATGTAATTTAGGGTGATTTCATTTATGTAATATGTGTTTTGGATGGGGATTATTAACGTGTCTGGGATAATCGGATAATGGACCGTCGTCACGGTAAATGATCCGATGATCCGAGGCGAATATGTAACGTGTTTTTCGAGGGGATTTTACGCCACTGGCATAAGTCAGTAGGAACCCATTCTATATTTTTTCACGCGGCAAATTGTTCAGCCAAGAGAAGTTTTCATGTAACTTATTATTATTATTATTATTAACATATTATTATTATTATTAAGGTATTTTTTGGAGCATTTTTATAAAATTATAAGTAATCAGATAGGTTTTCTATGTTATAGAAAACACTATCAAGCAAATTATTACGAACAGCATTATCGTAAGAAAATTATATGATTACGGAATTTTACGGAGTTTTGTCAGTTAGGGTATTTTGAGAGAGATGATGATGATGATGATAATTGTTGTTTTAAGGGGCCTAACATCTAGGCTATCGGCCCCTGGAGAGAGATGACTCACTGGGAATTCGGCTACAGGCTTAATCTTGTCGAGAAGCATTACGCAAGCCTGGGTTGCTGCTTCAAGGAAAGGCGAAATGGCCTGGACCGGTAATCGACATCATCCTCGCGCCGAGTGTAATGACCCGGAGGAGGGGAGTAGCGCGAGGGGGCTCAGCCAATCAGTGGAGACCGGGCGACTTGAACACGGGTCGAGAGAGGGGTGGCGACGTGTGCATATATGGTTTGCGCGCCGTGGAGGCAAGAGGACTATCTTTGTAAAACTTAACCAGTGTGGTTGTACGTGTGGTTGGTTCCGATGTTCGGACCAGAAAGTTATCATATCTACAAGTATATCATCAACTAACGAAGAAGATGACGACGTCCAGGAGGCTGTGGGAAGCTCTCTTCAACATCCAGTACGAGGGAAATGCTTCGGCAATTTCCAGTGGTAAGCGCGAATTACTCAGAACTACGCAATCTCTCGTCTCTTTGTTTAATTTTCAGTATTTCAGTTACTTCATAGCTTGGGAATAAGAGTAAAATCAGTAATTTATCCGACTCCGTTTTCACGTAATTTCCTAGCGGTAATATTCAAATCGCAACGCTCCAATTTAAATTCAAACTTATTATTATTATTATTAATGTTGCAATATTTGTTTTATATAATAAATTCATTTATTTTAACCATGCAATCTTTGCTTTCAGTAGGTAGCATTAGATATAGACCAATTCCTTCTCCTGATACAATTGTTTGTTGGGTTAATGATCAAATCATACCACGATCTGAGTGAATAGATTCTTGAAGGTGTTCTACCAGAGCTAGGTGTTGTTAAATATACATTTAGATCTCAACATAGCGTTGAGGTCTTGGCGCCCATTAAAACAACATATCTTAGGCAGAGTAAATATTTCAAAGTGCAACTCAGGGCTAGTAAAAACGTTTCAATTGTACGCTCAACGTGGAGCAAAGTAAATACCGTTTCAAGTAGTTGGCATCAGTGACGGTTTTAGGGGTAGTGAGGCAGTGACATGTTTTCCACAGTGACATGAAAATAAATTAGAATAGCCTTTTATTGTTAAAGTATATATAACAATGTTTAAAAAAGCAAAAGAATGGAGCAAATTTCATGAACAATCTCACTAATGCTGCGGCTCACTCTCAGGTGACAGTCACAGAGCTGTGGGGGTGAGCTGAAGCATTGGTTTCAATGTGGTGTGCGCGCGCATCCTTGTTTTCGTCTTGGAGGGAGGATCCGATAACACAGGGATTCTGTCACCCAGCGCTACAGCAGCCATCTTGTTCGTTATGCGCCCCGTAAGCTTGCTCAAACGGGGCATTTCGTCAAGTGGGCGCCCGCCCCGTACACGGGCGGCGAGCGGGCAGAGTAGCTGTGTTCAGTCTTGGCAGTGTAAACCAACCGATTGCCGCACTGCAGGGACAGCTGGTGCTACGGATATGGAGTCAGCTGAGAAAAGACCAAGTTCTAGTGCAAATAGCGTGCAACAAGAATCCCAATGGGAAGGGCAGTGGCTTTTTGTGCCAATTGGAGAACGTGCTAATGTTTAGTATGTGGACATTCTGTGGTAGCTAAAAAATATAACGTTGCGAGACACTACAATTCAAAACATTTGACATGTATAGCAGTGTTCGTTTGCAACTAATTGCAAAGTTAAAAGAAACTGTCGACAATGAGGTAATTCTTTCATTGCATTTAATTGGATATCAACTATTCATATCACTTACGTTGTATCCGAACCACAGGACATGGCATTTCACTTCGAAAATCTCACACGTATTGACCGAGAATCGAACCTGGTCCACCTTGGTGAGAGGCCAAGAGCTTGACCGCTGCTCCACCACGCCCTAGAGTTATATTACAATTTAATTCACCTGAAAATTATTGTATAGCCTATATTAGAGATGCGAGAGACCGCCCTATCGCTTCGTCTCGCTACACTGCAATAGCACAGTACAGCTGCACAGAAGAAATCCCTTTTGTTCCAAAAACCGTGCTATGGTTGGCTTTTAGTAAATCGTTAGAAAAGCTTAAAAAACGCTTAACTCTAAATTTCAGAATAATTTGCACGATCATTTTGTCGGAAAACTCAAAATTTTTGAAAAGCGTTTCTCTCTGAATCGACGTATTTTAAAGAAAAGTTTTTTAAACAAAAAATGTAGAGGACATTGTCACCTACAATTTGTCTCAGTGAGGTCATGTCATACGTTTTTAAATGCAGAAACTAGGTGGCGCCAAAGTTTCCAAAAAAGTGTTTTTTCACTTTTTGTCCTAGAAAAATGTATTGTTCACGAAAGAGCGAATCAGAAATTTGTTCCTCTCAAAATTATCTACAACATTTATCGAAACATTTTTTTCCTCCGACTTACCGTTCCAAAGTTATAGTCTGCCGAAGTATGAAAATTGTCCGACGCCGGTCCCGGTCTTAACTATACCCACCGCTCTCTCCGTAGTAACAATAGTAGCCTTGACTACGCAGCGTTGCATTTGCTGCGCTATAACTTTGGAACGGTAAGTCGGAGGAAACAAACGTTTAAATAAATGTTGCAGACAATTTTTAGAGGAATAAATTTCTGATTCACTCTTTTGTGAAAAAAGAACATTTTTTCTAGGACAAAAAGTGAAAAAACACTTTTTTGAAACTTTGGCGCCACCTAGCTTCTGCATTTCAAACCGTATGACATGACCTCAATGAGACAAATTGTAGGTGACAATGTCCTTTACATTTTTTGTTTAAAAAACTTTTCTTTAAAATACGTAGATTCAGAGAAAATCGCTTTTCAATATATTTTTTTTTTTGAGTTTTCCGACAACATGATACTACAAAATATTCCGAAATTTAGAGTTAAGCTTTTTTTGTGCTTTTCTAACGATTTACAAAAAACCAACCATAGCACGGTTTTTGGAACAAAACCATTCCAGCTGTACTGTATCATTATCTTAAAGTAATCTTGGAGGCGAGTTACTACAGTACCTGTGTAGTTGCCAGCTGCCCCATGCGGTCAGATGATTGACAAAGCTATCTCATGTTAATGCTGAAGTACAGTCATTGGCAAATATAATGGCGTTCTGTTCGTAACTATGTACCGTGTACTTCTACGTCACACGATACTTCGACGTGAACTGTACTGTCTGTACGGTGGTGTCGTTCCATTACATCAGACCAGTGGTGACAAATGTAAAGCGAGAGGGCTAGAGAGTTACTGTGTACAGGCTCACCCGCAAGCATCAAGGTCAAGGGCAATCGTCTAAAACAATCGTCCGGCTTTGTATGCATGCTGCTAAGCCACCCGTATTTACGTGACGCCTGCCCGACTGCACTGGGCCAGGGTAAACGGGCGCCCAGCTGATCACCTCTGTAGCCCGTTCGTAGAGCGCGTTTGGACTTGTTTTGGCTTGATGACTTTTGCCTTCTTCTCCCTGTGTTACCTCTTGCGTTCATCTGTCCATTTTGTGCCAGTCCTGCTGCTAAGTTTCACCCTAAATGTGTGCTTATTATTTATCATTTTAAATGCTTGCCACGGTGGGTGAGTGGTTATAGTGTCGGACTACCAACCCCAAGATTGCAGGTTCGCCCCTGGTCGTGGTAAGTGATTTTTGAAGGCGGCAAAAATCACGACACTCATGTCATACGTTGTTGGCATGTTAAAGAACACATTTGAATTCAGTAGGCCGTGTTCAATGGCAAAATTAATCTCGGGATTTTCCGCCAACACAAAGTTCCTCCATTCTCTACTTGAAAGCGCTGTAGTGTCACGGAGTTTAGATATCTAACCTCCTTGACTTTCATAGCGTTCAAAGGAACGACGAAATTCGACATGCAAGCTACCCTCTGGGTGTCAATTAACAAAGCTTGCACCAGGCACCCGAGGCCATACGATATTATTATTATTATTATTATTATTATTATTATTATTATTATTATTATCATTTTAAATGATTTAGTCGACTTCGTCGTTACGTTACGGCAACGTCACGAAATGTACCGAGAATGCACTGAGGTATGTGACGTCATAGTACCGCTTGGTTCATGTGTAGCATTTAAAATGATATTAAGTCCAGCCTTTCAGACTGACTGTGGTGTTTGATGTGTAACATCTTTCCACTCGGTATCTGAATATTTTTGTGGGAGTGATTTTGGAAAAGAGACGGAAGTGGATGGGACGGAAACAATGAGCGCGCGCGGTGGCAGAGATCGGTACAACGAAAAATGTAATTCATGTGACTATGTGCTATGTGGAATGTATATCGCATACGGTTTACCTCAAGGTTTGGAGACCCCATTAAAGAAATTCCTACAATAAATCATCTTCAAGTTGTCGTTCTCTGGTGTGAAAATATTCATTATATCATATTTGCTGAAAACAATTACGATTTATTAAATCTTCATACCTTTGCTGTATTCTTATTTAATGTAAACACTCGATACCTCGAGTGCTATAATATCAACCAACACTCCAAACACCGTAGGAATTCAGTATATTAGCACCGACTACTAACAATAATTGAAACTTCGTTAGTCTAAACGTATCACTGGGAGAAACTCATTTAATATACCTACTGCACACCTAATTTTTAATCGCGCCTATACTTGGCAGTGCGCTATATCGGCAATAAGAGGTCATTTTCAATAGCACCGCTGGCATGGGTTCACTAACTGGCCGGTATAAAGCGCAACTCGCATCAAGTAGGCAGTGGATTGCTCCCGCATACAGTTGCAGGTATATGTCACTACTGCAGATGCATTGGAGAATCCTTTCATGTTTGCTGGCGCAAGGTAGCACTATGAGTTCATTCTTTAAAAAATGCGAGTAAGTAATATGGAATTATTCGAATAACATGTCAGATGTTACACATCATATGCGACTACTGTAAGGCTCGTCTTTATTATTATTATTATTATTATTATTATTATTATTATTAGTATTAACACTACCAATTAAATTGTCACCGGCCGCCACTGGTTAGCATGCTAGGTTCTGGGCCGAAGGGTCACGGGTTCGATTCCCACCCGGCCATGCAGATTCTAATCTCCTAGGGTTAATTCTCCTGGTTAGGGCCTGGGTGTTTGTGGCGTCTTCATCATCATTTCATCGTCATCACGACACGCTTGGATGGTTCCTTAGTTTAGGGGCTTCGACAACGCGGTCATGTAGCCCCGTGTACCTGGGTGTGTGTGTAGAATCTGTCTGATAACCGGTTTTAATTGTGATAACTGTATTAGTGTGTGTTATCTGTTTTTTAATTCAAGTAAGGACTGCAGACAGTAATTTCAAGTAGTTCCTACTTTTGCTATCAAATGCTACCGTCCACGACACCTAGCTTGCGGACTTGACTAGATAGCATCGCAGTCAGCACCTGGCGGCGAACGCTGGAACTAATAGAGCGTTATCAATTCTAACCTACAAATTTTGGCTTCACACAAGTGTAGTTAGTGAAAGGTTCTTTTTCATGTCATAAATCTATGACATGGGACCGCCGGCTTTACTTCCTCTCCGAAGGAAGGCATACTGAGGGATTTTTAACGCTCTTAAAAAATCCGAGGACTTCGGCCGGGTTTGAACCCGCAATCTTGTACATGGAAGCTCAGCATGCTACCAACTACGCCACCGAAGCCGCTGACACGCAGATCGCCGATAGACATCAATTAGTAAGACCAGCACCAGGCCTTCCAGGAGGTCGCACAACATTTCGTATTATTATTACTAGAGAAGTTTATTTGTGTTGGGCGATGGATAGCAATTCCGGCAATAGTTGGGACTAATGAGGATACTGGATGAGTAACAGCAGAATTAGAAGAACCAATATGAGTCGCTTAAGATCCTCTCCGTCACCTAGGATACCGATCAATCTCAATTGCAGTGATTCAAGGGGCCGAGCTCTTTTATGTCCATTAATTTAGTCGTCCTGCCACCAACGCCACACATTATTAAACGGATAATTGCTACAATTCGTGTGCAGTTCCCAGCCGTCAGAGATTACTTGGTCCCGCCGGGGTGAGCCAATGTTTCCTGTCGAACTGTCTCAGCAGTTCAGCTTCACTCCTGTAGGAGTTTTGTAGAGCAGGCGTTCTCGACGTTTATGAGACTGTGAGAACCACCCTAATGCTATACCAAGGACACCAATGCATCGAAAATAATAATAACAATAATAATCGATATATCAGTGCCACCAAACCACAGCCTATGCCCAAAAGGTCAATAAATACACCGAACTGGCATTGAAGTACAACAAATGTGGAAGCTAAAGCAGGTGAACATCCAGCCTATCATTCTGTCTGCAACTGGAATTGTACCTTCAAGACTGGCGGACTAACTACAGGCGCACAAGCTGGGACAGATCCAAAAGTCGGTGATCTTGGATACTTGCTATACAGTGCGACGATTCTTAACTGAGAATGAACTCTGAAAGTATATTTTCAGTCAATATACCATTGTAAAATGAGGAATTCATGAATCTGTAAGCCTATAATAATAATAATAATAGTAATGAGAATGAATTTAGGAAATCTCTTGCCGAATTTGAAGGTACTGACCCTATTCAGCGCCCCACAATTCTAAAACAGCACTGTTCTAGGAAGCTTGCAGTTGCAGTGAGAATAATGAATGAGGATATCCTTGCTCCTCATCTTACAATCAACTCAAGCTGTTTCAGTGATGTGCAGACCTCAATTTATGCTGGAGCGATCTCTGTGGCAAGAACAGTTGGTGGTAGACTTAAATGTGGTCCACATCTGACTAACATACAGCAGCTTGGGAGCTACGTTTAGTCAGGTCTATTGAGGAGCTCCGAATAAACATGGGAAGATTTCAACAATATATAGCTGGCAATCGTAGTAACAAAGTCGTTCATTGTGTTGAACTGTTGAGCTCTTCAAAGGGGAAACACTCTAAATATAATCCACCTAATCAGACGCCTCTTGAAATCTTAAGACACCTTGAAGCAACAACTTCAGGCAAAAGCTCAGAGGCTTTGTCGTTATAAGTCCAATCAGCGAAAACGACAAAATAATTTATTTGCCGCAAATGAGAAATTCTTCTATAGAAATCTCGAAGAAACTGAAGGTAGGACAGGCCCTACACCCCAAAAAGAGGAGGTAGAGAACTTCACCACTGGACCAGACAATATCCATAACTTCTGGATCAAACGATTCACCTGTACACACGAACATCTTGCCCGCCACTACAGTAAATTCCTTGAAAATCCACAACTGATACCCTCCTACCTGATGCGAGGGAAGACATACCTACTCCCGAAAGGTGAAAGAACTGTAGTCCCTGCAAAGTATAGGCCAGTCACTTGCCTATGCAATCTCTATAAGCTATTTACATCATGCATTGCACATAAAGTCTACAAGCACTTGGCGTATAACAATATATTGGCCGAGGAACAGAAGGGATGTGTGAAAAAGTCTCAAGGATGCAAAGAACAGCTGGTAATTGATGCCGTGATTATGGAGCAAGGATACAAAATGATGCGAAATCTATATATGACCTGCATTGATTACAGGAGAGCATTTGATTCCGTTCCACACTCCTGGTTACTCAGAGTCCTCAAGATCTATAAAGTTGACCCAGTGATAATTACAACATTGCAAACAATTATGACATCTTGGGGAACCAATTTGTATATACAACAGGGTGGTACTGTACTTCGATTGAGTCAAGATTCATTCCAATCAAGAGAGGCATTTTTCAAGGTGACAGTCTGAGTCCTTTGTGGTTCTGCCTTGCGCTGAACCCGTTATCAACGTTATTGAATGTGACACGAAGTGGCTTTCCGATTAGACTGGCACAGTAATCCATCACCTCTCCCATTTGATGTACATGGATGACATAAAACTATATGCACCCTCTGAAAAGCATATAGATAATCTGATTGTTATCACAGCTTCCTTTTCTACAGACATCGGTATGTCCTTTGGGTTGGATAAATGTCGTACTCTTACTCTCCGAGAGGGAAAGTTAGAAGCCCGAGTATTTGTAATCGAAAATCGATTACTCTCCGAGAGGGAAAGTTAGAAGCCCGAGTATTTGTAATCGAAAATCGATGTCTCGTTCAGCCCATGGAAGAAACTGAGAGTTACAAAAATCTTGGTTTCTCACAGTAAAAGAGAATTGATCACAAGATCATTAAGGATCAAACAGTAGCGACGTACAATCAACGTCTGAACAAGATTCTGAAATCCAAATTGAATGGAAGGAACATCTTCAAGGCCATCAATAGACTACATATGCCATTCCAGTACTGGCTTACACATTTGATATAGTAAAATGGACACAGACAGACCTAGAAAATATTCTTACTAAGACGCGCACCACCTTAACGAAACACAGATGGTTGCACCCGAAGTCAGCAGTTGAACGACTAACTTTGCCACGCCAGAGAGGTGGACGCGCGCTTACTGATATTATACACCTACATGCCAAGCAGTTGAAGAATCTTCAGGCCTACTTTTTGAGCAAGACGAACTCTCCCCTGCACCAGGCTGTTGTTAAGGTGGATGACATTTACACGCCATTGGACCTTCTCCATGTCTGGGATGTGCAGCTAGCTACGTCAGAAGAGCACATAACCAACAAGCTTCAACAGTGGACTCAGATAGCACTGCACGGCCGTCATCCGTATGATCTCAGTCAAGAATCTGTCGACATACTGTACATGCGTCGAACAGCCAGCTGACCCATGCGGATCTATTTTCTGAGACTGAGGGGTTCATGATCGCGGTACGAGATCAAGTAGTGGCAACAAAGAACTACCTAAATTACATCATTAAGGCAGACATGCCAGATGATAAATGTAGGAGATGCCATCGCGAATCGGAGACCATCCAGCATATCACAGGGGGTTGTACAACAATTTCATCTACGTACTATTTGAAGAGGCATGACCTAATAGCCAAGATATCCACCTGAACCTGGCAAAGAAGCACTCCTTAAGTAATAATATTCTGGCTTACTATAAATACATTCCTGATGCTGTTCTGGAGAACGATACACACCAGCTACTCTGAGACAGGTCAGTGATCACTGATAGACCTATATCAGCAAACAGGCCACACATTATTCCTATTGATAAAGTGCAGAAGAAGATATCGCAGTCCCTAACTGGCATAATATCCAGCACAGTTATGCTGAGAAGGTGACGAAATACATGCCTCTGGCTGAAGAGATCCGACAGATGTGGCGACAGGAATTTGTCACTGTATTGCCAATCCTAATCTCTTCCACAGGGATCATACCGAAGTCGCTGAAGGCCAACCTCAATAAATTGGGGCTCCACCATAACCTTCATGCCAGTATGCAGAAAGTAGTTATTTTAGAGACCTGCTCCATAGTTCGTTCGTTCCTCAACCTACCGACATAGAGAACTTCACTCCATCTTGCAACAAATGCCGATGAAATGGTGAATTGTATCCAATAACATGGTGAACATAATAATAATAATAATAATGCAACAAGCATGCACCTCTCCCTCTGAAATGCTGAAATAGCCAAGGATTCAGCACTCACCAGGCATGCTGCAATTGCTCGCATGACTCATGCAGCTAAAAGATACATTTGCGTGTGGACAGTCGAGTCGAATCGGCATCTTCGTGTTACTCATAAAACAGGGACGTCTAATTATTTCTACTGTAGAATAAAACATATAATTTCACAAAATGACTCATTTTCTGACTGTCAAAACTTTCAATTTAAACGTTGTTATTCCGGTTCGAGCAACAGAATTTGAATTGAAGAATGGATCTCAGGGGATCTTGAGCTTGCGAGCGCTTTTTGGCTCGTGTGAGGAGAGCACCAAATGTCATTTAAAGGGCACTAGAGTATATTCATTATTATTATTATTATTATTAATAATAATAATTAGTATTACTTATTATTATTATTATAATTACCATTATTATTATCTTATTATATAATACGCTAAGATGTATGTTTCACAAAACTCAAGCTCCTAAACCAGAGGGAGTTAGAAGGTGTGGTTTGTAACTTACCAAAATGTTCCAAATCGTCTAAATATCTTGCATTTCTTGACAAGTTAACGGAAATATATTTGTTTATAAAGTGATTTTAAACAATTAAACAAGACGATATCCCCTGGCAGAACTGTGTCACGTACAGCCCGCAAAACACTAGGGCCGGGCGCACACAACCAATTATGCGAGAGTTCTCGCACGGGTCCGCTAGTTATTGTTATTATAATTATTATTATTATCATTAATATTATCATTATTATTTTTATTATTATAGTCTTCATTGCTAGGGCATTGGAATGGGGTATGCCACATCAAAATTCGAGGGGACGACGAACTTTAGAGATGGCAGCCAGATTAGGATTGGTCGTGGTGAATACAGGGACCTCAACGACATTTAGACGACCTGGTTATACGGAGACTAAACCAGATATTACGCTGGTATCGGATCGCCTGGCAGCCTTGGTTGTAAAATGGGAAGTGATCGAGGATTATAGGATTATACTGCTAGCGATCACCAATATATCATCTTCCGGATTCTACGTGATCAGCAGCCTCAGCGGCACAACACATTGAAGACAACACGTTGGAATGTATCGCGCATCGACGAGGAGAAATTTGCCAATGTACTCGAATCAGTGCAGACAGGAACTAGTAACATTGTTGAGGAATTAGATCTAAGAGTTTCTGTTGAGGAACAGGTGGGGGTCACTATGCGTCTCTTGCACCTTGCCTGCGAAGCGTCAATGCCCCGGAAGCGTCTTCGAAACAATAGACGTCCAGCTTATTGGTGGACTGATGAAATAGCTGATCTTCGAAGAACTTGTCTTCGACTCAGAAGAAGAGCCCAACGTTCAAGACATCGTCCAGAAGCTGATTTGAGATCCGCTGAGCACCTTGCAGCTAAGATAACCCTTCGAGATGCCATCATCAAAAGACGTAAGACTCTGATGTGGCAGTTGTTAGTTAAAGAAGTAGACGTAGATCCTTGGGGATTAGGCTACCGAATTGTCACCAAGAAACTCGGCACTATGTCTAATACCACGATGGACAATGGATGGTATTGTAGACGAGCTATTCCCTACTCACCCTGTGGGGTCTTTCAATGAATTCAATTTCCACAGCAGAGTAAACAACAGAACGAACGTAACCTTTTCTCAAGATGAAATGAATATGTTAGACAAAGGTTTGAAATTCAACTGCACAGACGCACACACGAACCACAATATAAAACAGTTAATCACAGATATTGAGATAGCCAGTCACAAGCTCCCAGTAGAAGACAGGGAATTAACCAAAAATCTCGCCACCAACGAAGCCAAAAAAATCCTCAAACGAGAGGGCGATAGCAATAACATTCAAAACAACAAACAACTCAAAGAAATAAAGTCGTTGAAACAAAAAATAAAAGAACATGACTTAATCATCACAAAAGCAGATAAGGGAAACACTACAGTAATTTTGAATAAAACAGAATACATTGAAAAAACAGTCGAATTCCTAAACAACAACGAAATCAAGGAATTAACAAAAGACCCCACCAACAAATTCCAAAAACAAATAAAAAGTGCGCTAAAAGATACAGAATACATACTGACCAAAGCCGAAAAATCAAAACTAATAAACATGAACCCGAAAATACCGTCATTGAGGGGACAACCAAAAATACACAAAAAGGAATGCCCAATGAGACCAATAGTCAATTGTAGGAATGCCCCTAATTACAAAATCAGCAAAGAGTTACTAAAAATCTTAAAATGCCGTCTTTCCAACGACAAAAACAACTCTGTAAAGAACACAACAGAACTAGTAACAGCATTGAACACCCTACAAATGAAACCTAGCTTCAGGCTAGTATCCTTCGACGTAACTAACATGTACACCAATATTCCGATTATTGAAGCAATCAACACTATCGAAAACAACTTAAAATCCAACAATTCGGTAAAAGAAATTGAAGAGATTGTGAGATTACTGAGGGTCGTTCTCACCCAAAACGTGTTTCAATTCGACAATAAAATATACACACAGAGAGAAGGCCTAGCAATGGGATCGCCACTAAGTGGGTTAATCGCTGACATCTTCATCAATGCACTAGAAAATGCGTTCTTAGAAAAGACTTCAACAAAGGGAATAGTAATATGGAAAAGATACGTAGATGATGTAATTTGCATCTACGATACTGAACTAACAAGCGAAGAAACAATTCTCCAATCAATTAATAGCCTTCGCCACTCTATCAAATTCACTAAGGAATCCGAAATAGACCGGAAAATAAATTATCTCGATATAACTATTGAACGTAAAGACAACGACCTTTCATATTCCATATTCCGGAAAGCAACACAAACCTCGCATGCAATCGACAATCAGTCTAATCACCCCAGTACGCACAAACTAGTGGGGTTCAATTCAATGGTGCACAGAGCTTTAAACATACCCATGTCAAAAGACAACTATAATAAGGAAATAAGAACTATTATGCAAATAGCAAAGGAAAACAACTTCTCGCCAAGCAAAATAAATCAAATTATAGCCAAACATAAAAATAAAGATAAAACGATTCCCAAACCGGACAGTAATGAGAAAAAATTTGCGCGTTTCAACTATGTGAATGCGAATACATATAAAATCACTAACCTATTCAAAAAGCAAGGCATAAAGATAGCTTTCACGACGAAAAACACAACCGCTAGGCACCTCCTAAATAGTAATCTAAATAAACGTGACCCATATTCAAGGTCAGGGGTATATTCTATAACGTGCCAAGACACCGATTGTCAAGCTAATTACATCGGGCAGAGTGGAAGGCGAGTAGACACACGTTATAATGAACATAGGAATGCGATAAGATACGGAACACATTCAGCCGTGTGCGAACATATGTGTGACGCAGGGCACAGCTTTACCAACATAGAGTCGGACCTTAAAATAATCCATCACGAATCGAAAGGCAGAACTCTTGACATAAAGGAAGCAATCGAGATACACCTAGCCAAACGAAACAATCCCAAGTAGTACAGTTCGCTACACTCCAAATATTGCATCATCATGACCAGAAATTGCGTAATCCTGATGACGTCATGGGTCCTTAGAGCAAGCACGTGGTCCAGGTGGGATCAGGTGATTGGGTAATGGCTAGGATGACCACCACGCCTTGTGTTCGCATGGATAGTACAGCAGAGGTCAGTTGTGTATCGTGACTATTAATTATTGATTGATTATTGAATTATATTTTGCTAATTGTTAAAGGAAGTGTAGAGAGTGTTGGGTGTCATAACTTTTGAATGAGAGTGTACGCTGAGGCGCTCGACATAGCAGGCTCGCTACCAGACATGTGGTGTGCAGCTGTTCCGTTTTTGCTCGCGCCGTGCGGCAAGCCATGAGACCGGCCACCGCCCTCCCACACATGTGGTGCATGGTTGTTAAAGTTTTTGCTCGCGCATGCTAAACGCCATATATTACCAGAGCGTGGGAGTGGAGTTGTGTTACTCCTTGTCGCAATGTTATGTCTGTTTAATTTAAACGATGTTAACATTTCTTGTGTTCTGTCTTGCTTCATGATCTCAATCTGGTTAAAGTGTTTTATATGACATGTATAACTTCGAGTGTGTGAAATGAATTTCGATCTGTTTGTTTTTAGATTCCCAGACGTCATTAGTCAAGTCTGTAATTTTTAATGCGAGAACGAGATTGGATGTCGGTTCCCAGAGCTTCATGTGAAATGTTTTAAAGAGCTTTTTGCTGCTTTAAGTTCATAGTATATAACACCGAGTTTTATATCAAGACGCACTAGTTCACCATGTCTTTCTGCAACACTTTGCTACAGAAGTTGGAGCAGCTGAAGGAGCTGAAAATATGCGCAGAGCGAGCGGGGGTGATGGGATTTAATTTGATAATATCCGCATCGAAAGGTGAACAAAATATCATCTTCCAAAGCTTAAACGCTTTGGAAAAACAACTTTTAGACCGTGAGATGTTGGAAATTTTTCATCACCCGCAATACTGCGAGGAATTCTTTTTCAACGGGGTGACAACCAACATTTTGGATGTCATTATACGGCGACTGAGAATATTCTCGTCAGAGGATGTGAGTCAGAGGATGGTGGATTTTTGGACTCATTCTCCTCCTCCCTCGTTCGATCCATCGTTAGCGGAGGAGGTTATGGCGGTGTTGGATCGCTCATTAGTGGAAGAAGAACATCATCATCGAGTGGAAGAAGAAGAAGAAGAAGACCGACAAGAAGAAGAAGAAGAAGAAGATGATGATGATGATGATGATGATGATGATGATGATGATGATGTTCAAATCTTGAATTAAATTCAATGGACAGTGGACAGTGGATTGAAAAAATGTGCAGTGTAAATTTTATTTTTTAAATATATTTATTTGATCATTTGTGGTTTACATTAATTATATAATATGAAATAGTGAAAAATGATATGATCTTCGTTCTTAAAGTGGTAAGTAGTTCTTTTTCCAACAAGCTGCGGAGAATTGAAGATGCTGTGTTGTTTGCAGAGTTGAAATATGCTGGTCTTGTGCACGGGGTAAGTACAATCATTCTTTTCTTTCTTGCGTGTGTTGGTTTTAGTGAGCTGAAAAATATATATAGAGACACATTAATAATAATAATAATAATAATAATAATAATAATAATAATAATAATATCTTTGTGAGGAATAAAAAATAAAATAAAAAAACTTACACTGTTCTAATTATAAGATATTTTTGTTGGGGATCCATGAGTTGTGAGTTGAATCGAATCCAAGCCAAGATACGAAGGCTCGGGTTCCTTTTCTACGTAGTACTTTGTCGACTAAGTAAATATTAGGATGTTTTGTTCGTTGTAACTCTGCTTCATAGAACGCTCCGAATATAGGCAAATTTTTATTATCTTTTAAAAGATATGTTCGTGGATTAGTATTTTGAACTTTATAAATTGTAAATAATTCTGTTGTCCAATTACCCTCGTACCCCTTAGTGAAGTGTTTCTTGATTTTTGATATTCTTACAATGTCACCGATTTTATATTTTGGTTTTCTTAAAGTTTCATTATATTGTGTTGGCAAGCGGGGTGGATTGTTTCTTTTTACATCATTAGGTTTCATGCCGATGCTGCGATGTATTTTGTGATTATACTTTACTAGTAACTCAGGCAAAATATGTACCCATCGGTAAGAACCTCGTGTTGTGAATTCTTTCCACATCGATTCCTTAAGAGTTCGATTGAATCTTTCTACCACACTCGCTTTAATGGAGCTGCCAGTGGAATAATGCTTTAGATTTTGTTTCCGAGACCATGTTTTGAATTCACTGTTATAAAATTCCGTTCCTCGATCGGTGTGAAAATAATTGGGCAATCTTTTACTTTGAGAATAAACAAATTTTAAGCTTTTTACAATCTCACTTCCTTTTTTGGTTTTAAGAGGAATTGCCCATGCATATTTCGAGTAAACGTCAATAATGGTTAATAAATATTTAAATCCATTATTCCATTTTGCAAGTTTGGACATGTCCACAAGGTCAGCTTCATGGAGGTCATCGATTCCTTTGCTAATAACATGGCGTCTTTTAAACTTTTTTCTAAGCGGTGCGTGAAGTTCTTTTGCAATTTCTCGTCTGATTTCGTTCATAGTTATTTTCCAAACAATGTTTTATAACATACTGTGCATTGTTTTACAAACGTTGGAATTTTTATTCAATATATCCTGCATTTCTTAGTTCTTCTTCTATTGCAAAGATTTCGCTGTCTAGTCCTGTGTGACCTGCAGCTTTCGATGCAATTAATTTTTTAAGTCTTGATACCAATTTGTTTGGTTCATTCCAGTGAACGAATTCAACATTGTTTCCGCCTTCAAATTTCCAAATGGCTTGTGGCGCGATGTGTTTTTTTTTTGTTGACCATATCCAGTATGCATCGTAGTATTTGCTTCTTCATTTTCATCTGCTGTTTTTATAATTCTATCTATGTCTTCAGTGAGAAGGGGTTCAATTATATGTCTATACTTATAAGATTGCCTCCCTCTTGGAGCTGCATTGCTTGTATAATTTCTTTTGTGCACGTTTGAAACATTTAATAATTTCAAATATGAACTTAAATCACTCCTATCTATTAGAGTGGGGTCTGGTACTTTCCTTTGAATCAATTCAAGTAGACCTTCTGTAATAGGAAATTTTTCACCACCAACTTTTATCCACTTTTTATCAAAGAAAACTCGTTCGCGTCCCAAGTATTGTTTATCATTTCTTATCGTTATACCAAATGTTCTATCCACGTTTTGTTTAATGAACGGATCAAAGTAGCGGTTAAGTAGTGAAATTATTTTGATGCTATCTCCATCTTCTTCGTCTGAAGTAGCAGTGGATTCAGAATCGTCATATTTTCCTTTTCTTTTTCGATTTTCTTTATTTTGAGTCGACGTATTAGCAATAGCTACAAGTTGATTTAATGAACTTGTTACTGGTTTAAAGTTAGTCTCTATATCTAATTCTTTTCGTCTAACATCATCTTGAAGTGAAAGATACTTGTCTTTAACATCTTTTTTTAAGCGAGAAAGTTTATCCTTTACTCGACTTTCAGCTTTAATCTTTGAGCTCTTCTCCATGACTAAACGGAAATTGTGGTTGTTTTACTTATTTATAGTATATTCAAAATCGATTTGAAGAGGAAGATCATCAGTTTTATGTTTTTTAGGGTCTCTAAGTCGAAACTGAATTTCATCTTGCTCTTCAACGACAATATCACTGCCATCCAGTTCAATCTCTTGACGTATATTTAAAATTGCATACACAATTGGAGATCTTGGTGAAACAAAAATTGGTTTTAATACGCCTTTGTAGGGAAGTTGGTACTGTATGTTATGATTATGAAGCGTGTATACTGGTGAATGGATTGATGGTGTGTTGGAGAATTTCAGAATAAATTTCGATAAGTTCTTTTTCTTTACTTCATCTTTTAATATACCATATTCTTCTTTGGATGCAGTAAAACTTTCGAGTGGTTCTTTGTTAACCATTTGCTCAATTTTTTCCAGTTCAGTTTTTAACTTGTTATATTCTTCTTTGGATTCAGCAGCATAACTTTCAAGATCATCTTTTTTAACAATATTGAGATTGTTAGCAACACCCTCAATACGAGTTTGTAAATTGCTTAAAATTTCTTTTAGTTGATTAACTTCAGTTCGTGAAGCAGCATAGTGTTCTACAAACCGTTTATTTGTCACGTCTTGGTCGTTAACAGGAAACTCAACATTTGTTTGTTTTTGATGTTGTAGATTGTTTACAGTTTGTTTCAATTGATCAAATTCACGTTGGGAAGCGGCATATTGTTCAACAAACGTCTTATTTGCAACATCGTTATCGTATATGGGATTGTTTACGTGAGTAATTCGTCTACTCATCATATTTAAAGTTCCACCATCGTCTACGTTTAAAACGTTTTGTTTATTAAATTTAGCGATTAAGTCTTCTAGATCTTTTCGAGAGGCAGCAAAGTTTTCTAAGTAATATTTGTTTATTGCATCTAACGAATCGATTGGTTGAGATATGTTTGTTATTCTTCTATTTAACATATCTACAGTTTCATCATCTCTGTTTATATTCAAAAGAGATTTTTTAATTTCATCGAGTTCATTTGTTACATGAGTTTTAAGAAAAGAATACGTTACCGCATCTTGATTTTGAATTGGGTCTTTAACATTTCTTATTCTTTTGTTACCCAAGTCGAGAGTATCTTGATCATACGGAAAGTGATCTTCTGAAAATTCTCGCACTAAACCATGAATGAATTCTACTCGTTGTAACACTTCGGTTATTCGGGTCTCAAGATATTTTTTTATATTCGATGTATGTTGCTGCATTGCAATAAGGTTTACTGCATCATTTGCAGATGATGGTAAAGCTAAGCCCGCGAGACGTTTGTTTTGAAAGTCAAGTTCTTTTTTCTCTATTTTACAAATTGAAAAAATTAAACCTTTAAGCTCGTTAAAGTTTCGTTGTATGTCTTCTTTAGACTCGATTTTATTTAGCTCATTTAATAACTTCAGTACATAACCTTTGTTGCATGCATCTTCAACATGTATTGGCATTCCAACATTTTTTAACCGTTTGCCGTTAATACTTAGATGTCCGTCGCTTGTTGTTGTTGTTAGTTGATTTCCATATTGCACTAGCTTATCATCAACATATGATTTAGTTGCAATATCATGTCGTGAAGTCGGTCGTCCGATAGACACATTATTGGTTTTGTTAAACGATGTCATAGTTAAGTTGTTAACCACGCAAAAGCTATAACACGAATGGCCATTTACCTCTTTTTGAAGTCATATTTATAACTGAAAATAAACATCAAATCCATTGCGATATCGACCATTTTGTAAATCGCTATCTTTATCGATAACCAAAAAACCAAACTTAGAGTTTTGCCAACAATACGAACAAATATCAAAGAACTGTTCATAGCTCATATCTGTATTTACATGATCGTTATATACGTGACGCAAGTTTGTTCCGTCTTGTTTAAAAAGAATTAAAAAATTAGCGTTATCTCTAATTAGATGTTTAGGTATACAAGAATATGTTTGACAAAGATAAAATACGTCAACGTCGTGATGACGACCTCTACTGAAATAATCTTTCATGTGTTGTTGTTTATTGCTGGCTACATCATCAAAAACAAATATAGAGTTTTTTCTAGCCATTTCTGGAGGCATTACTTCATCATTATCGGAAAAAAAAATCACTTTTTATTTCTTTTATGGAGTCCAAAAACTTTTTTAATTCAACATATTTACTTTGAGCAAGTGATTTAGAATAAATATAAACGTTTTCAAAACGAACTCCATTTTTATGACACAATAAATTTAGCATTACGTTTGTTTTGCCACAGTTCGATGGACCGCAAATGATACATCGAATTGTGTTCGGTAGTAAAACACCATGCTTTCTTTTTTCACTTTTACTCTGGTTTTCAGCATTAGTAAATGAAATTACTGGTAGAGTGTTTGACTGCTTAACAAACTTCAACATGTCTACGTTTACGTCTGAGAATGCACACTGCACAAAAAATCACATCACATCAACATATATTGCTTCCACACGTATCATAACTTGTATTATATGGAATAATAGTAGGATTTTCAGGATTTAAATCAACGTTGCCGACGTAAAACCCTCTTATATATGGACAATATGGCGCCCATTTTTCATGATCATTTAAAGGATTATCGTTTTCCCTCCAATTTTCAATTTCAATCTTACAGAATATACATTTCACCTTATCACCATGACCAGTATTATAAAATCCAGCTGGTGCTAAACAAAATTCGTTTGGACAGGGAAGAGGCCAATTTTGAAAAGTTTTAAGTCTTTCATATTCGCATTTCAATTCTATGCTAGGAGAAATATTGTTTACGTAGGGGCAAGAAAAAGACCATTTCTTATGCTCTTCAAACGGATCATCATCTTCTTCCCAATAACTAAGTTGCAGATTACAGAAAGCACACCTAACCATATCCTTATATCCAAAATAGAAAAATCCTGCAGCTGCTAACCATGCAGTGTTCGTAAAACTGTCTGAAGACCAGGTCTTAAATGTTTTTAGCCGATCTCTTTCAGATTTTAAATTCATTTCTTTTTGACTCAATATCATTTGCATTAACTGTTTTTTGGAATACTTTACACAATTAAAATACTTCATGATGCTGGTTTACCACACAAAGCTAAATGCGAACTGACATGAATCAACAAAACACGTTGGCTAATATGCATGTGTTGGGTTGGCCGAGCGGTCTAAGGCGTTAGACTTAAGATCTAATTTTCAGAAATTGAAAGCGAGGGTTCGAATCCCTCACCTGACAATATTATTATTTTATTTACATGTAGAGTGAGGAGGTAATTGATCATTACTAAGAACTTTCATATGAAATGGTACAAAAGACATTTTTTTTTCTTCTTTATTCATTTAGAATTACAATTAATACAATTTTATTTCTCTTGAAGTAATCTCATTCTTTTTTTAGTTGTCCAGATGAGTGTGGGTGTGTTGAGATGATCTTCTTCTTTTTAGTTGTCCAGATGATTATTTTCTGTAGACAAAAAAAAAGATACACTGTGTTAAAAAGCAAACTAAAAACAAAATATGTATAGCTGTCAACGACACTAGTAGATTTAAATTAATCACCTTTTATAGATAGCGATTACAGTTGTCACATTTGCAGCGAAGATGAAACAGTTGAAATTTCCTCTTTAGATGATCTGGTAGATGTTCCCACTCTAGACGAATTCGTTGTGGTTCATATATAGTCAGCACGTTTATAGGAAAGTAGTTCCAATCAAACTTATTAAAACCTCGAAGTCCACTGTTTCGAAACTTGTTTATTATCGAACACACGATTTTCATGATGCCATCAGAAGAATTTAACCAATGTTGAACAGCATTGACGTTGAATTTAGCACAACTATTGCTTCCCATTGCTAGAGATGGTAAATGTTTTGGACAATCTGTAGGTAAACGATGGCTATGCCTCAACATTAGGTCTGACATTCCATCAATCGTATTAAGATCGAATAATGAGTCTGGGGAAAGTGCTTTTAGTGCAAACAAAGAAAATTCCTGTGGCAAATTATATACAACTAAATAATCATATTTATTCTTAATAGACTCAAAAAAAGAAGAAAGAGTTTTTTCACAATATGCTGCAACCCATGTGATCACGGGGCTGAATGAAGGTATATTGCCGTTATTTAACATACAGTAAGCAAGTTCCAAACTGCCGTTTGGTAGCTTGCGAATGTCTGCAACTATTGGTTGCTTCTTATTCCACGTGCCAGCATCAGTAGAAGGAGAGTTTGTTGTTGTCAATTCCATGATTGCAACTAAAGTGAGAATACTTGATTACTTGCTTGCTTATAACTTAGCAAATATTGGTTTAGATAATTACTTCATTCGTCAATGGTCTGTAAGATATTTGACGATCATGAATAAGAACACAATAAAGAGTTGTATCTTCAGGTATATTCTCACTTGTCTCGATTTCAATTCGCACATCGACTGAAGATGTCTTCACTGCTTCCACTTGTTCGAGACAATTAATTACAATAATCGGACAAAGAGACTTAAATTCATCTCGTGAAACCAGAGTCTCTGAACGAACATCATCGATCTGATAATATACATTACGAAATTTAACAAACATGTCATACAACTCGCTGTAGTCATTTATGGCAATTTCAGAAGTTGGCATTTCATAGGGATAAAAAATTGAATTTAAAAAAACTCTTATAGATTTAATGTTACAATGGTCGAAATAGGAAGAGCATGTGTTTAGTAAATTTCTTCTAGTTTGAAAACCTAATAAAAATTGACGCGGTTTTTGAGTTTCAGAAGTAGTCATGACAGTCCAACTATATTTAGTTGTTCTAGGAAGAGAAGGCAAGACATGAACATCCCACGATCGAAAACCAACCTGAATGGGAATATTTTTCTGCATTAGTTTTAATCTTTTAATTTGTTCTTCGTCCGATAATAATAAAACGGGAATTTTTAGATAAACTTTAAATAACTTGACCTTAGAAAGATCGTTTTCGGTTGTCGATTGCAACGCACGTGCGTCACTTGACGATCGGAGAAGTATTACCTCATGCTTGCAGTTTAAAATCGGCTTTCTGTAATCCTCTGCTAAACCTAACAGGTTGCTTAAAGGAAGTATTATATGAAAACGTTTTGTGTTACTATCAACAATATTTGCTTCACTTGCTGGCGTTGTTAAAGAGGGAAAATAACCAGCATTTTGTAAAGCTGTATATTCGTTTTTTGAATATGATGCAAAGGTTTTTATAGAACTTGTTATACCTAGATGCCGTGTACGATCAATTTCTTTACCATTTAACGTGATGCGAATTTCGCTAAAAAGATTAGCCCCAAAATTTTGGTCAGGATGCGCTGTAGTAGAAGCAGCCGGATTTATGTTAGAAGTAATAATTTGACCTTCTAAGTGAAGAACACCTTCTGATAATAAAACTATGTTTTCTTCATTTTGAATCGGTATTCGAATTTCATCATTATTTTCGAATTTATTAGCTGAATAAGGTTGATAAACTCTTTCTTCTCGTCGCACAACTCTGTTGTCAACCTCTCTTTTATCTGTTATGTTAAACATGCTAAACATGTTAACAGCTTCAACTATAGATAGAAACTAAATAAGATTAACAATTGCATATATATTTATATTGAAATTAAAGTACGCGATAGCCTAAAGACTGTAAGAATTGTTTGTTGTTACTCGATAACTGTTTCTTAGATTTCAAGGTGCGATGTCGTTGTTTGTTTTTTTTTACAAATTTTAGCTGATTGATTTATATTATTTTTTCGAATCAGAGTCGACTTCTTTTTTTTCAAACTTTGAGTATTATATAGTATAACCATATTTGTGATTGTTTTCTAGTATGCTTACTCAAGTAGAATGAAAACATAACAGTATTTCATTACTTTATATAGCAAGATATCGTGCTGGACGAATAATTAATTCTACAGTTAAATCTTCATCTTGCAAATCAATGAGCTGTTGAAGATGATCTTCAAGTTGCACAGATACATGTTGAATAAGCTTGGTGTTCATGGGCAAAAAATTAATCGTTGTTGGTTGTACAACAATCGGGTAACCAGCAGGAACATGAGCTTTAAAATTATATAAAGAGTGTGTTGGTTTATGGTTCAAATAAGAACTCGTACCAAGCACAAGGTTGCAACATACTCGAATACTATTAACAGTGTTAATTTTAATCATATATTCAGAATGATGAGTTGTGTTTGCCTTGAACTTTCTATGAGAAAAGCCTAACAAATCTGCAATAGAATCTGCAACACCAAAATCTATAGCAAACACTTTCGAATGTAGTTTACAATGATAAAAGACTTTATCATAATTAATATAAAATGATGGGAATTTGTCTTTGTCGCCTAATAAATGTTCAACTAATAATTCATTAATCTTTTCACTTAATTGTTTTAACGTATAGCTAGCATTGGGTATTATTAAAATCGCTCTATCCGCTTCGTTCAACTTTATAGCCAAAATGTTATTATTCTCGTTAATTGCAACTTCATTATCGATTCTATTTCGATGAATTTCAATTTCTCTTTTATTCTCTTTAGGGTAAACTTTCTTTTCAATACCTAAAGGCCCTGCTACACTGTTGGCTACAGTGAAATCAATATTAAACGGGGAAGAAAAAACGAGACGGTTGTCTCTTTTTCCATCTATATCCTCTTCCACATACAATTTTGTTTTTTCTAAATGTTCTGGTATAAGTTTCGACAATGAGTGATAACTAAGTAAATCATCAAAAGCTGAGGCTAGATCTTCAAATTCATAAATACCCGGTGGTACCACTAAATCAATTGATAAAAAATTAGTAAAATGAATGCGAAATTTATTATTTCTGTTGGTAACATTTCGAATAGAATTAGATGTATACAATCCTGCAAGTCCTATTTCAAAAAACTCCGCTCCTACAAGATGAATCGGGTTCTCCAATGTAACATCAATCTTCGAGCCTTTACCTTCAAGAGTTATCCGTCTTTCGAAAGCCATCTTTGAAATGTTTAAAGACGGTCTGTGTTTCCCTTATTTATACAATACAAGAAGACTAAACATAAATGTCCACAAATCGAAGAAGTAATCGATTGATATGAATGAAAATTATATTGTAGATAGCAATTTTTAAGATATGTTAAAATTTCTAATGGTGGTCTTAAATTACCAATACTATCAAAATAATGCACATATTTACCACGTTTACTGAAAGCTACCCAATGTGAACCAGATTTATCCATCGGTTCAAGGTTAACAATACAGTTTTCATTTTTTCGAGGATATCTTGGTAACGTATCTCGCATAAAGACTCCTCTAAAATTTGGAATCTTTAATTGATGTGCGTATTTAGCTAAATCGAAATTACTTAATGCTTTATTTGGTATTTGGTTAATTATCTTTTGTATGCAGGAGGATTTAAATAAATGCCTTGACCTCCTTTTCCTCGCATTGCTTCTATCATTCGATTGTGTCTTTTCATTTCTTTTAGTTCTTCTTGAGCAGCTTTCGCCTTGTTTATAGCAGACGCCACCCCTGCTGCTCCGCCTGCTAGACCCCCCAAGCCCGACAAGGCTGCAAATATCGGAAGTAGGGGTAATATACCACCTTGCTTTTTCGATGTTCTTCTTTTTTTTAATCTTTTCTTGTTTTTTTTTATTATTTAAGTTTCGCTTACCTCCTCCAATCTTAGACTTAGCTTTCATGATGCCACCCACTGTTAGTGCAGCCGCTCTCTCTCCAAATGATGCGTCACGGGATTTTACACGAGACCAAGCTTTTGAAGCTAAAATTTCATCAGCCTCTCTTCTTTTGTTTGAATCTTTATGCTTTGCGTAAGCAATGTCGTGCTCTTTGCACGCTTTATCTAATATATTTATTCCTGGATCACCACGGCTCAATCGCTTTTCTAATTTTGTTCCTGGTCCACAATATTCATATCCCGGGATGTGTAATTCCACGGGTAAATTATCAATAGTTTTATTAAGTACACGACTGATTAATGATCCACTTCCTGTTCGTTTATATTGAGTGGTAGAGTTGCTCCTCTTACAACGCACCATTACTAAATGATATGTAATATAAAGTAATTATACATATATAATTATATTTCTGGAAAATGGGAATGGTGGGGGGAGGTGTTTTTTTTTTTAAATAATACACACAAAAAATTTGGGTTATTATTTATTCTTTTTTCATAAGCAAAGGAACACACAAAAATTAGTATTATTAACAGCATAAAAGTGTGTGTGTGTGTGTGAAAGAAATAAAGTAAGTGAGATGAACTGCTTTAATCTCAATTTGTTTCTAATCATTTTTCAGAGAAAAATGACCAAACGGTAAAGTATCTATTCCGTTTTCAGTTATGTGTCTTTTATCTTCGTTTGATGAAATTGCCAACTTATTTTGCCGAACAGTAAATACAGAATGAGATTTTGAAATTATACAAACTTGAACTTTGTTGACTTTTTCTCTGTTATAAAGACACTTTCGATACTCATCAATATTCATACTTTTACTCACACTCTTCTTAATGCCTTTAGCCTTACACAAGCTATTCATTTCATCACACAATTTTATTGCATACATTTTGGGTCGTAACCCCACAAATTCTTCAACAATCCTTCCAGCATTTTCATCTTTCATTAAACCAATTTCACCTTTATTTTGTCTCACAATGCCAAAAGGATTGTTTGTTTCATAGTTTCCAGTATCAAACAAATTTGAATGCTGTTTCATGAACTCATAAATATCATAATAGAATATATACATAAAACTATCGGTGTCTGTGTATAACAACCTCACATTTGATTCAGGATTTGCTAAAATAACATTGTAATGAAAGTCATTCATTTTACATTTAGACAAATCTAATATAGATGCACCAACATATACTGGTTGATTGTGAAAAATCTTTAGTCTACTCATCTCGATGACCATACATTGTTCATCGAATATAATTCTATGTTTAAAATTAGCCTTAGCTATTAAAGACCTAGCACCACGAGCTCCATGCCATTTGGTGACCCATTTGATGTCCCTTAACTTCCTCACATTCATCAGTGAACGACCAAAAATTGCATTATTCATCAATTTATAAAAATTCTTTTCAAAATCATTTTTGGCATGTTTTCGTTTCTCTGTGTTCACATCAATATATGGTTTTAGCCATTGGCTCTGATTGAATTCAATTATTCTGTGAATACGATCTAATTTCATTCCTAGTTGAATACATTGCTTTAACAATCTATAATGCAAAACATAACATTCTTTATTATCTAGGGTAGCCATTAGCTTTGTCAACTTTTCGGGACATAGAGGGTAATCTGAATGTTTGTCATGTAACTCTTGAGGATAAGTCAAATCTACTTCCAAAATATATCCAATTTCTGAAGTATCATCAATAGTTAAAACATCAAAGCCTTCAACATTTGCAACCCATTTAAAGCCCCCCGTTGGAAGATATTCCATCATCGCATATCCATATAAATTATTAACGTCAAAGTACATTATGTAGGAGTCTTGCTTTTTCTCATCATAAGTTTTCATATACTTATTATTAGCAATCGCATGTCGTGTTATACACTGAACATTTCCTCCTCGAATAGATTGTTCAAAAAAGTGTAACATATCAATATCTTGAAGCAATTCAAGTTGAACATTGGTTATCTTTTTCATAGCACACCAAGACATAGATGGAGCAGTGTAAAAATGAGCTGCATCAATGCCATAAGTTTCCATGCCATTCGATCTAAAATTTTCAAAGACATCAGCCAAAAGAAGTGTGTCAACTTTTAAATACAAATCGGCGTATTCTCCTAATGTTTGACAGGAAAACGTTTCCCACACCGATTGAGCAAACTCATACTCTTCATTCGATATTGTTTGATCATTAAGACTGCTATAAAACTTGGATATTTCAGGTAATTTAGTTTCGTTAAGTACATCCATACTCGTGACGTATTCATAGGGAAACACACCTTTTCTCGCAGTAAGTCGAAACTGTGCATCATCATTAAAATAACGTCGTGTTATTTGCTTTGAATCTTCACTTAACGAAGATGAACATTGATCTAGTGAACAGGACAAGAAATTATATGTATCGAAAAATCTTAACTGAATGAATCCATTCTTAGCCCGTACATACTTTGTAAACCCTTTATAACGTTCCATATTCACCGCTAACAAACTTATATTACCAGGATTATGTAACACCTCTCCATCACGTTTCTCGCAAATTTCTTTAATTATAAAATGTCCATCATACGCCGTTAGATTATGAAATGCTATAGGCAAAACCTTTGTTACTTTGTAATTTAAATTACAACTATTGTGTGCGCTTCCTCTATATTTTCCAGTTAAGTGACAATGATCGCGTACTTTGAGTTCATTAACTGCAATCGGTTTCTCGCAAATGTGACACATTTTACTTGACAAAAATAATCTTTCTTCATTTTCGGTCATCTTTATCATTGGCTTAACCGTTAAGTAATATGTTTGAAGTTTATCCACAATACTATAAAGTTCCTTTACAAACAATTCAATGCAATTATTTCCCCTAAAGAGCTTGAAACTGCACAATTCACTATCGAAATTACAATGAAGGTATAAAGAAATGCTGTAAGGAATATGTTTATGTGTTAAAGTAGAGTTATGATTGTCACTATTTGGAAAACAGGAGGAAATTGGAGACAAGACGCATTCAGTGTCTGCATATATTATAAATGGAACTGTATCTTTAACTCGGAATTCTGTAAAATTAACAAATCTTTGTTCATCAGTCGGCATTATGCTTTTTGCAACAGGAAACTGTTTACAGTCTGCAAAGTGAACATTTAACTCATCCTCAAGAAAATAATATGACAAACAACGTCTACATATATAAATCCTTCTGTGAGTGCTAGTGAGGCTTGAACGCACAAGGCGAGCAAGATTTCTAATTAAACAAAAGTGATAACTTTCACTGTTTCCAATCTGCAACATCAATAAGTCTACACTCCTTTCATATACTTTATCTGATACATACAAAGGTACAATAGTAAAAGTTTTTTTTCCTTTTACTTCGTTTGTTCCCATACATACCCAATTGTTTTCATCATATTGTGCTCCAAACACATTTACAGAAATATTGTTTTGGTTTTCAAACTTGTTTAAATATTTCATTTCCATCGGAATTGGAATTCCATCTAAATTTAAAACATCTCTGTAATTAGGATAGGAAGAAAGATGATTCACGTTTCGAGTTTTTGGATACAAACCAGCAACCACACTCCACGCAAAACAAGCTTCCTTTGTATCATACAAATTTAGCACTGCATTTTATTGACTATTACGTCAGGCAATCGACTAGTATTGGACATTCCTACTTGAAATCCAACATATTTATTTATATTAATTCTCAAACTATGAATTTTTTCTAAAGCCCACCCGGAACCATTTGCTTCAAATTCGCTCATTTTTGTCAATGTACCTTCAATGATATTCTTATTATAAAATTCATTTAAATCAGTATACTCGAAAACTACCTCATTTTTGATAGCAAAATATTTCGTTTCTGATCTGTCGCGAAGCACATATTGTGCACACAAAACTGAATTCACCTTTAAAGCTTGTACAGTTAACGCTTTCTTAACATACTTTGTAAACCAAATATTAGCATTCGCTAAAAATTCGCGAGGATCCAAAAACTCATTCTTAACATTTGATACTGCAAGTGTGTACACTCTAGAATTGAATGCCGTTTCAATTAACTCACAGCTCAAGAAAGATTCATCCTTTATTTGAATTGTAATTTCTTCGAAATTCACAGCTTGTTGCAATATGTGCTCACTAATAACTCTCCAACATTCAATCAACTCATCACTGTTCTCAATCAACTCGGTTTGAGTGTTTTCCCCGATTTGGTATGATACTGAAATAGCACCTTTTAGTTCACTTCGAAAATTAGAAACACTTTCAAATGCATCGTCCAATTGGTTTCTTATATTTTCACTGTTATTATGTATTACAATATCGACCTTTCTACGTTTGCTAGGAGGCGAGGTCATTGTTGGTGTTGTCTAAGCAATTGTCCAATTTGCACTAAAGTTAATACACCACCAACAGTTGCTGTACCATCGCTGATGTCTAAGCATACGTCCAATTTGCACTATTGTTAATACACCACCAGCAGTTGCTGTAACATCGGTTTACCATAAACCTATAATCTTTTAAAGTATATTCAAGCCATTGTGATAAATTACTGCCTGTAATCTCCAATGAACAATGAACAGCCTCAAAAGGAAATTCATCCTGAAGTTTACCAAGCAAATTGTTTCTATACACATTCAATTTTGTTACATCGTAACAAGTCATGGAAAATTCGATTTTGAAAACTTCATCAAATGTATTGTATCCGAAGAAACAAATAAAATGTTCATCTTCACATAATTCTTTCAATAGATATCTTAGAACTGTTTCTGTCACCTCTCGCTGACTATCATCTGATTTGCTAACATTGGTAACGTAGACTGAAAATGTTGAAATTCCACTCGAAGATGTCCATTTGTTAAAACAAGCTTCTTTCTCATTACGACTCACCTCGTTATCATCTTCTTCCGGTTGTTGAAAGCATACACGATGATACTCTATTAGCGGGTGCGATCGATGTTCAGTTCCACTCAGGAAATTAACAGTTTTCCACTTCATTATGCTGGTTGTTTTATTAGTTTTTTAGATAATCTGAAAAATTAAACAAATTAAGAAATAATTAGCAACTAAATATATCAATCGTTATATCAATCAATACATAAAATATATATAATCCAATACTCACCAAAACATGTTGATGTGAGCGGTTCTTCAACCCAAAATACACCGTCATCAGTTTGCCTTCGAGTACTGTTTCAAAATGACTTGATGTGAGCGGTTCTTCACCCCCAAATACACCAGCATCAGTGTGCCTCCCATTGAGTTTAGTTCATCGATCTCGGATGTGCTTAATTTTGAAAATACTGCTGGTAGAAATACACTTGTTACTTCATCTTCAATGTTAATGTCCACCACTATTTTTCTTCCAAACCTCGTCTGTACGGGGCGAATAATTTGGACCACATATGGTAAATCAATGACTAGTTCTGCTAGTTTCTTATTAGAATACTCAGTACAAGATGATAAGTTATTGAACTTCGTTAGAGCTTCCATCACACAATTTGTTCCTCGTCGTTGACTTTCTTTATTTCTTTCACACACACACACACTCTTCGCGCAAAAGTAGAAGTTAAACTCTTCCATGCTCTCGTCCATTTATATATCCTTCACCCCCACCCACACTCCAGAAACCATATGCTGCAAACTAGCTTCTAACGCAAACATTTCTTTTTTTCCACTATTGCTTAAAGAAGTCAAAGATTACATTCTTAGCCAATGACGTTAAAGGTCAACTCTGTCTCACGCGAACACCGCAGACGAGATCAATCACACTGCTGCACATGGTCAAACTTGCACGGGTGTCAAATGACGGTTAGCATCCTAAGCAAAAAACAATAACAGCTGCACACCACATGTGTGGATGGGAACCGCCTCTCCGCTCAGCCCGCCCGAGCGGACAAAAAAAAAAAAACATAACAGCTGCACACCACATGTGTGGATTGTTGATAGTGGCACACATGCTCACACTCGCATGAGTGTCAGATGACGGTTAACATCCTAATAAACAACCCCCATGACGTCAACACCCATTAACTTTTTATCATCATCGCACAAACAAGTCAAAAGGTCAACCTCTTCCCACGCTAACACGTGCACTGCACATGCTCGCTCCTGGACCACGTGCTCGCTCTAAGGACCCATGACGTCATCAGGAATGACGTCATCAGGATTACGCAATTTCTGGTCATGATGATGCAATATTTGGAGTGTAGCGAACTGTACTACTATCCCAACAATCTAAATGAACACACGTTCATGGAGAGCTCGCCCCTCTTCACGCTACTAAAAAACACACCCTGTCGGAAACAAAACACAATTTAGCGACACAGCCAAGCTAGATAAAAAAGGGGGGAAATTAGGGGGTTATTAATAGGTAAATGTTATCTGGATCAGGTGTACGATGTACTTTTCTTCTGCAATAAACCAAGGCCCATATTCCGGCAGTATTAAAGCTGCCGGGACGTCCTCATAAGACCCTCAACGCTTAGTTCGAATGGGTTATGCTCCACGCGTGGCGAGGGCTAATCCACGGTCTTTAATAATTGTAGACCCACCTCATTCAATAACATACATCATATCTAGGTTGGCAACACCTCACATAAACACATCGCTATCACTCCCCACAGCACGTAGGAGCAGGGGGGAGAAAGCAGGGAAAAACCAGTCGTTAAGATAACCACCGCAGTCTACCGCATAGTGAGTTCCAGTGAGCACGAAAACTGCGAGTGGCTGTTGTACGGAAGACAATCAGATAAGTAGTTAGCCTAAAATTGTATAGTTTAACCATAGTTTACAACCATATAATCTCTCTAAAGTACAATCTACGGATAGCTATCACCATTTAGCATTTCACCTAACATATATACTGCATTTAGCATACACTGACAGTTGCAGTACCAATACTGCAACTAAATAATTGTACATATTGTAAATATTTTCACCTGTATTTCAAACATAGATTTTGTAGCCTAAGTGTAATGGATCTGATGATGATCGCTTGACGATCGAAACTGGTCATCCTAGTGTTTTATTAATCTCATGTAATTTATTTCAGGATTAGGGCATAACCCATCTCTTTTGGGTACATTCGTGTTGACCGACTGAAAAGCACTAAACTCTTGTAGGTGGATGGATATGGTTGAAGCTCTTCAATTCACATTCCAGTTGCCTGCATATCTCCTGCGTATAATGAAAGATTATTTGAAGGACCGTACCCTGTTATATGATACTGCAGGCGGTCAGAGGAAGAGAAAAGTCGCGGCACGAGCAGCGCAAGGATCTATCCTTGGCCCGGATTTGTGGATCATGTTGTACGACGGCTTACTGCGCATGGGGATGCCCGAAGATACATTCCTTGTTGGGTACGCTGATGATATTGCAGCGGTGATTGTAGCCCGAGATGCGGTTCTGGCTCAGTGGAAACTCAATCAGGTAATGCGACGGGTGAGTGGTTGGATGAACGCTCATGGTCTGAATTTATCTATGGCGAAAACTGAAATAGTCATGTTAACTAGGAGGAGAATGGACACTTTAATTCCCATGAAGGTTGGAGAGGTGGTCGTTCGAACTGGAGCCACTGCGAAGTACTTAGGATTTACTCTTGACACGAAACTGACATACTGGTCTCATATACGGAAGGCAGCAGAAAAGGCGGAAGTAGTGACAGCTGCCATTAGTAGACTCATAGCTAATGTGCATGGTCCTAGACAAAGCAAGCGTCGACTACTGTTGTCCACAGCGCAGTCTATTCTCCTGTATGGAGCTGAGATTTGGTCTGATTCGCTGAGGATAGCGAAGTATAGGAAACGCCTAGCTGCAATTCAGAGGAGAGGAGCTCTGAGGGTGGCGTGTGCTTACCGTACAGTTTCGGAACCTGCAGTTCTGGTTGTCTCAGGTGTTGCGCCAATAGACTTACTCGCGCAAGAACGTAAAGACGTATACTTCCGACGAGTAGAACTGGGCAAGGCTCAAGCCCGGAAGGAAGCCGTAGCACGCAAGATGGAGCTTTGGCAGCAGAGGTGGAATGACGATCTCAGAGGAAGATGGACAGCTCGGCTGATACCGAGTCTGGTCGAGTGGACAAGTAGAAAGCATGGAGAAACGAATTACTTTCTGACTCAGATGTTGACAGGTCATGGCTACTTTCGGTGTTACCTTCATCGTATGGACAAAGTAAAGAGTCCAGTATGTATTATCTGCGAGAACGAACGAGATGACGTATATCATACGTTCTTCGTCTGCACTCGTTGGACAGAGGAAAAACAACGAGTTGAAGCTCAGGTTGGTCCAATAACGCCGGACAATATAGTTGGAATTATGCTGAGGAACGAGCTCAGCTGGGATACGGTCGCTTTCTTTGTTGAGGTGGTCCTTCGCCAGAAGAAGTCGGATGGGGACTTGCTCGATTTAGTTGCTTAAGTCTGCGATCCGCGGACTATGAATTGAGAAGTAAGATGGTGCTTGTGAAGCAAAAAAAATGGCTCCATCCTGAAGTAATACGAAAGTGGTCCCGGGATGGGTTTTGTCAAGAGGACAGGGTGTGATTTTTTAGTGGGTAAGAATCCCACACTCTTGAGGAGTGCGGACTCTCCTCAAGGTCTTATGCAAGATTTTTCCACTTCCCTCGTAAAAAAAAACTATATATATATTATAGTCTACCCAAATAGGAAATGCAAGAAGATGGAAGAACTAAACTGGAGTAGGAATTTGCAGTTACATGGGCTGTACATTTTTCAGGGACTGCGTGGCGCAGTCGGTAGAGGCGCTGAACTTTTATCTGAAAGGCAGTGGGTTCAATCCCCACCCAGGTAGTGGACTTTAGAAACAAAACTACCACTTTCGGAAACGCAAATAGCCCAGGGGTTCACTCAGCCTACACCAGAAATGAGTACTAGTGTAATTCTTGGGAGCAAAGACGGCCGGGCGTGGAGCTGACGGGAGATATGGAACTGCGCCCATAGTCAAGTCGGCTGTTAGCCCAAGGTTGGTTTAAGGGGAAGTGACGGACTGTCTCCCACCACTATCTACTGCACTGCTGAAAATAAGAGGTAGTCCCCCATCCCGATAAGCAGCTGCACTACAGGCCTCCGGGGGTGGCAGCTAATCACATTAACCACTACTCCACAGAGGTGAATAATAATAATAATAATAATAATAATAATAATGGAAATCCACAGCCTTTTTCCAGTCATTGGACCGGGTCAGGGTTGGAATGAAGCCCCCATCTAGCGGCGAGGATAGGCATTGTGCCGGCTTCCGAAGCCTGTCGCACCCCTCTGGGACAAATATTAATGAATGGCAGATGAAATGAAATGATAATGGAGAGTGCTGCTGGAATGAAAGATGACAGGGAAAACCGGAGTACCCGGAGAAAAACCTGACCCGCCTCCGCTTTGCCCAGCACAAATCTCACATGGAGTGACAAGGATTTGAAGCACGGAACCCAGCAGTGAGGGGCCGGCGCGCTCCTGCCTAAGCAACGGAGGCTACACTAATAATAATAATAATAATAATAATAATAATAATACAACTCTCTCTAATCCACCATAATTAACTTCCCCTCTAGTTTTGTTATACAATAAAAAAAAACTCTGTGGTGTTTGAAGCCATATTTTCAGTGTTGCCTTAGTAAACAAGAGTTTAGTGCTTTTCAGTCGGTCAACACGAATGTACCCAAAAGAGATGGGTTATGCCCTAATCCTGAAATAAATTACATGAGATTAATAAAACACTAGGATGACCAGTTTCGATCGTCAAGCGATCATCATCAGATCCATTACACTTAGGCTACAAAATCTATGTTTGAAATACAGGTGAAAATATTTACAATATGTACAATTATTTAGTTGCAGTATTGGTACTGCAACTGTCAGTGTATGCTAAATGCAGTATATATGTTAGGTGAAATGCTAAATGGTGATAGCTATCCGGAGATTGTACTTAAGAGAGATTATATGGTTGTAAACTATGGTTAAACTATACAATTTTTGGCTAACTACTTATCTGATTGTCTTCCGTATTACAGCTACTCGCAGTTTTCGTGCTCACTGGAACTCGCTGTGCGGTCGACTGCGGTGGTTATCTTAACGACTGGTTTTTCCCCTGCCTCCTCCCCCCTGTCCCTACGTGCTGTGGGGAGTGATAGCGATGTGTTTATGTGAGGTGTTGCCAACCTAGATAAGATGTATGTTATTGAATGAGGTGGGTCTACAATTATTAAAGACCGTGGATTAGCCCTCGCCACGCGTGGAGCATAACCCATTCGAACTAAGCGTTGAGGGTCTTATGAGGACGTCCCGGCAGCTTTAATACTGCCGGAATATGGGCCTTGGTTTATTGCAGAAGAAAAGTACATCGTACACCTGATCCAGATAACATTTACCTATTAAAACCCCCTAATTTCCCCCCTTTTTTATCTAGCTTGGCTGTGTCGCTAAATTGTGTTTTGTTTCCGACAGGGTGGGTTTTTTAGTAGCGTGAAGAGGGGTGAGCTCTCCATGAACGTGTGTTCATTTAGATTGTTGGGGTTGTTTCGTTTGGCTAGGTGTATCTCGATTGCTTCCTTTATGTCAAGAGATCTGCCTGTTTTATTAATCTCATGTAATTTATTTCAGGATTAGGGCATAACCCATCTCTTTTGGGTACATTCGTGTTGACCGACTGAAAAGCACTAAAAAAAAATCTTCTAAATGGTAAGATTACCTCAAACTAGATTATTAAACATTTGCAATAACAAAACTATTTTTAAAATATGGTTAGGTTTCGAAAACATCCCAATGTACCAGTTAATGCTAATATTGCTAGAACAAAAATTAAATATTAGTCTGTTTTGAAAACTGTACCTGTTTTATGTATCCCAGGCCAACACTAATCTCTTGTCCGCAATCTGGACAGGGTATATTTAGTTGTTCGCCATCTGGACGGTTTTTGACTTGTTCGCAATCAAGACAACCGATTTGAAATGAGTCACTTCAAATTCACACCACTCGACACAACATAATTCGGTAGAGGGGTGGAGTGAGAGAACCGACCTGACCGCTCTCAATGGGCGCAGTTCCACAGCCACATTTCGAAGGCTGATGCTAATGACCAGGGTCATTAGTGAAGCTTGGGCGCAGTTCCATACAACCCGAGCTGACAACTCCATCTCATCTAGTGCCGATGTCACAAAAAGTGGAAGCCTCTACCTTCCACTACTCCCAGGGCCTCTATGGCCTGTATGGAGTTGACTTTGCTTTGCTTTGTGCATTCTTCCAGGGTGGTAGTATAGTATAATAATATTGTCTGGCCTCGGGAGCCGGGTGCAAGATTTGTTATTTGACGCCCAGAGCGCAGCTTGCATGTCGAATTTTGTTGTTCCTTGGAACGCTATGAAAGTCAAAGAGGTTAGATATCTAAGCTCTTGATACTACAGCGCTTTCTAGTAGAGAAAGGATGAGCTTTTGTGTTGGCGGAAAATCCCGAGATTAATTTTGCCATTATGAACATGGCCTACTGATTTCAAATGGGTTCTTTAAGATTTTTAAGATTTTTGTCGCATTTCAAAAATTACTTACCACGGCCAGGAGCAAACCGGCAAGCTTGGGGTTGGTAGTCCGACACAATAACCACTCACCCACCGTGGCAGGTAGTATAGTGAAAGTGATTGAGTCAAGGTGTAGCAAGGGCTATGCAGTGAGTTCACAGATGCGATCCACTGTACTCTGCGAGAAAGAAATCTTAGTTAAGATGAAACTCTCCCTAAATGGCATATGACCTCACTGTTCCGCCCCGTAAAACAATAACTAACTAAATAAACTCTCCCCATATCACTCAGTGTTCAAAATAACGAAAGCTAGAGGTAACTTATATACAGGCAAATAGCTACTGGGCAAACAGATGGGAACAATGGCAGGAGGGTACCCTTAACGAAGTTACAAACAACTAGATGAAACTGTGTATATGAGCCGACTCAGATTGTGAGATCATGTGATGCGTATAGATGAGGAAAGATTACCTTGAAGGTTAATGCAATCCGCAAAGAGGACATGAGAGGCAGAGATCTGCGAAACGATGGTTATATCCGGTGCTTTACGATTTAAATATGAATGGTGTAGAGCAGACTTGGGCAACCCTTTTAGGGACAGGGCCAGATGCAATACAAAATAATCTAGGTGTGCCGAAAAAAATAACAACACGTATTTATAGATAGATTATATATATATATATATATATATATATATATATATATATTATTTCTGAATGTTAAATCAAACAAAACTTATGGGCTACAAATCGTAGAAAGCTTAGGAAAAACGAGCATACCTTCACTATTTGTTAGAAGAGGAAGGAGTAGGCCTATGTGACAAGTGAAAATGTGACTGTGCTTCTAAAAGTTTTTCATAATCTGGTTGAGACTGGGATGAGCTGACTCTTAGTAGCGCAGCTAAATGGTGGTCTGTAAATCTATTTCTGACGCTATTTTTGCGAAGCTTCATTGTAGAAAACACCTTTTCACAGACAAAGACAGCAGTCATTCGAGCTGAAGGACATGAGAAAGAAACTGGTATTCAGCCATACTTTTCAATCTTTACATTGAGCAAGCAATGAAGAAAATTGGAGAAAGTTTTAAAGTGGGAGTGAAGATTCAAGGAGAAATAATTTCAACTCTGAGATTTGCTGATGACATTGTCATCTTGGCCGACACGCCTGAGGATTTGAATGAGTTAGGTAGATTTCATTAGAAAGCTAACTATTGCAATGGGTCCCATGTTTCGACTTCCGGAAAATTTCGACATATCTTCGCGTTTCACATCCCCCAGACCCCAAAACCACCGTCAGTTCAAAAGTTTATATATAATTTATGTATATATATATATATATATATATATATATATATATATATATATATGTGTGTGTGTGTATATCAGTTTCTTGTGGACACGATAACTGCCGTAATTTTGCACCAATCACTCTGAATTTTTTACCGAATATGTATACCTATAAAATCTCGGTCGAGTTCGTTACTGGGCTAAATCGGTCGAAGGGGGTGAAAATGGGGGGCTATTTTCGAAAAAGTGAAATATTGCTGTAACTCTCTTAATATGTTAATATGTGACATATCGAATCCGTTCAACGTTCATACTATGTGTCGGATAAAGTCCAAAAATTTATGTTTGAAGGTTTTTTTATAGCACCAACCACTGACCAAAGGGGTGGGAAAAAGTGGGTTTTTCGGGAAACATTAATCATATGTCTCTTAATAGGCACAATATCAAAACCGTACAAAATGGACAATATTCCCCTAATAATTACCTAAAACTTTTGTCTGAAAGAATTTTTGATATGACCCACCATTACGCCAAGGGATGAGAAAAATGATTTCGGAATTATAAGAAAATGCCAAGAGCTATCAGAGGTTGCCATGGCAACACTACTAAATTGATGAGGGATGAGCCATCATTGTTGCCATGAAAACGCACTTGCACGAGATCAGATTCAGTATTTCCATCTGACTAAGTGGGAAGCGGCTTCGGTGACGTAGGCCTAACTGGAGGCATGCTGAATGTTTATGCCCAAGGTCGCGGTTTCAAAGCCGGCCGAAGTCGTCGGATTTTCTAAGAGCGCTAAAATCCCTTAGTATGCTTTCCTTTGGAGGGGAAGTTCCAACGTTCGTTGCGAGTTGCTGGTTGGGGTGGCATCTAGTAGCCAATTTCACAGCTAGGTGTCGTTGACGGTAGCACCTGGTAGCAACATTAGGAACTACTGCTTGAAATTGACCGTCTGCAGTCCTTACCTGAATTACAGACTAATACAGCCATCCCTAAGTACACGGGGTTACATGACCGCGTTGTCGCAGCCCCTAAACTGAGCAACCAACCAAAATCTCTGCGGGAGATATAATTTTGCGTGAAGAAGTAACAGACCGTTACATAGTCACACATCAGTGTCGAAACCTTGCATAAGGACAGTGTGAACACAAGTATAAAAATAGACCCCAAATTACAAGAAGGTTACCGTTACCATAAGACAATAAAATGTTTAAAATAAGCATAAAATGACGAAAAACAAAGTTAATTAAGCTCCAATTATAAAATATCTTCTCGCAATAAATGAGGTCTGATCCTTCTACGAAAACCTGCATATTCTGCCTATTTTCGCCTATCCCCAAGTTTGTCCGGTGAAATCTACCTCCGCCTTCCGGCGTGCCGAGAGGACTTTTTTTTTTTTTGAATGGTATGGACTCCGTCCTGAGGAAAGAACTCATGATGAAAATTAATAAATGTAAAACAAAAATACTAGAATGCAGCCGAAATAAATCGGAAACCTCTATGGACATCAAATTGGCAGGTGAAAAACTAAAGGAAGCAGGAGACTTCTGTTACTTAGGAAGCAAAATACCCAGTGATGGACGAAGCAAAGAGGATATAAAAAGTAGGTTAGCTCAGGGAAGGAAAGCATTTCTACAGGAAAGGAATCTGTTGACATCGAATAAAGATTTAGGTATTAGGAAGTCATTTCTAAAAACCTTTGTCTGGAGCGTTGCGCTCTGTGGAAGTGAAACTTGGACTATTGGTGCAGCAAATAAGAGTAGAATTGAAGCATTTGAAATGTGGTGTTACAGGAGAATGATGATCAGATGGGTAGATAGGGTTTCAAACGAAGAGGTATTAAGACTAGTGGGAGAGGAGAGATGTTTCTGGCGACTGCTAATGAAGAGAAGAGATATTTTGTTAGCATGGTAGGACACATACTAAGGCACCCAGGAATAGCAAGCTTAGTTATGGAAGGGAGGATCGAGGACAAGATCTGTAGGGGTAGACCAAGGTTAGAATATGTTAAACAGATTGCTCCGGATGTAGGGTGTGGTAGCTATGTAGAGATGAAACGATTAGCTCTAGACAGGGAGGCATGGATGGTTACATCAAACCAGTCAAAAGACTGAAGACTCAAACAACAACAGTAAGATGCGAACATGGCAGTTATCTTTTATGCATGGGATTTCAAGTTTGGGAATCTTGATTTTGGTAGGGCCTTAAAAAACTCAACTTTCGAAACGTTGAGGAATAGTTGCTTTAATTCGTTGTTACATTATAACTCAATCAGTCCTAGCTGCAACTCTGATTTTACTGTTTCACAGTCAACATTAAACAGCTTGCTGAAAACGTCCAAGTCCTGTTCAATAACTTTGAAGTTCTGAAATCTTCATTCAAATTCTTCGCGGGCCGGAAAGACTAGCTCAAGGACCGCACGGCACGCGGGTCTACTTTGCCCATGACTGGTGTAGAGGCAGATGAAGCCGCAAAGCTAACTGCAAAAAGAGAGTCGTGATTGCATGTTGTTTGCTCATGGAGGTTTGCAGGTTATACTGAACGCTGGAAGGGATAACAATCCACATTAGAAAGGAAATACTGTAATGTAATTGGATTTCTATGAAGACTATTAAAAAGCACTGTTGTACAATAGCATACAAGAGAAACTGATCCTTAAAAGACGAAGGTGCGGTAGTTACAGCTCGTGTTTCTGAAGGAGAAATAAGCGTAGTCAGATGGCAATATCCTTTTAGTGACCCAAACATTTGTAGAAGGGAAAGCAAATGAACACATTATGTCACGCAAACATGTTTAGTCTGTGTTATGGCCGTAAAGATGAAGTTTACAAGAACCTCTAGAGCTAATGCAAAGTGTTGACAGAACCTGCGTACGTCACTTGGATAATGCTCTTAAACCACTGGAAAGAAAACTTACAAACATGCGGAAACTCCAAGGTAAATATCCTCACAGCTCGCCACTACTCGTGCAAAAGCAGCCGTTGGCGGGTTAATTCATGAAACACCTTTAGTGTGCCTTATAGCCTTTAAGAAAATCGCATTTGCAATTCCGAATTAGACCACCTCGTGGTGTAGTGGCGACCGTTCTTCGCTGTCACCCCGCGAGGACTGAATTCGATTCTGGCTCTGCCAAGAAATTTTAATTTTGTTGAGAGGGCTGGAACGGGGAACACTCAAACATCCTGAAAATGGTTTCCCCCATTTCTACTCCAGGCAAATGCTGGGATGGTTCCTAACTTAAGGCCACGGCCGCCTCCTTCACAATCGTATCCGCCATTTACCCACACTAGTACAGCCATCACAAAAACACAGGTTATCACACAAATTAAACACACACACCTAAAAATACATGGGACTGTATGACCGCGATGTCGCAATCCCTAAAATAAGCAACAACAAAATTCGAATTAAGCGCTTTGTATCATCCATGAATGAATAAAGGAAATGCCATCGACTGGAAAGATGATGATAATTGTTGTTTTAAGGGACGTAACATCTAGGTTATCGGCCCCTAATGGTCTGGGTGATAGCTAAATTGACAGTGAAATGAAAACCATAACAAAAATTAAGTGAGACTGAAAATAGGCTACTTATAAAATGGAGAGAGGAAATACTTACAAAAGGGAATTTAGAAGGAAAATACTCACAAAAGGAACAGATTGAAAAACAACCACAGAACGTAGGTTAGGTTCAAAATACGTACAAAATGTAATGTGGAGTTGAAATACTTACAAAATGCAAGTGAAATTGAAAATGCTTACAAAATGTATGGTAGATTCAAACTACTTGGGCCCTGTGCAGCCGCTCACTTCACACACCCCTGGCGCCGGCACTGATTGGCAAGGCAAGTAAATACCATCGCCTCTACACGAACGCCAACGCCAACTAGCCTACTCCCTTCAATCGTCACCAGTAAGGTTCGGATGTTAAGGAAAAGTCATATATATTTTCCTGAGCTAATTTTACCCGAAATCTGAAAAATAAGTTTGAATGACGGGTCCCTGCATATTTAGGCCATTTTTATTGTTTTGGTCATATTTTAGTGATATAAGGTCATATTTGGTTATAACTTCAGCATTTTTGTTTAAATTGAGGCGTCGTTAACAAGGTACGTGTTATCTGTGTCGAGTTTCAAACACAGGATTTCCAAATAGTGTAGTAGATATATTTTTCTTTCTTTTCCCGGAACAGGCAGATAGCAGGTTTAGAAGATCTAATTCCAAGAAGGCGCTCCTCTACGGACGTCTTTTAGCACATCTTTCTGGACAAGTTAGATTGCGACACTATAAGTATGAGGTCACGGAACATGACGATAGTGTGCTTCCACCTTTCAACAGGATGTCACTCCAGTAGATATATTTAGCTCAGAGGCAATTAGCAAACAAGGAAATTGGTTTTATCCATAATAATCCGTATTGAATTAAAATTCCACTAAATGACTTACTCTTATTTCCGTCTTTTCAATACTTGTAATATTATTAGCCCTGTTTAGTATTGGTACATGTTTCGAACAATAATGTTCTTCATCAGCCAGATATACACATTGTAAACACTTATGGGCATAAATACATTGCAAATACACATACTTCATTAAAAATCACTTGTAAAATCGAAATATCGCATGTCCGATACACTGGAAAATTGTTTTGGCACTTAAGATGTTTACTGTATGTTAGTGATACTCTACCTATCCCAAAAATTCAGGTCATATTTTATATTTTTAGGGCATATTTGCTTGCATATTTTGTACTTCTTTAGGTCTTAAACTCCGAACCCTAGTCGTCAGTAAGGACCAGACATTTATGCACTGAAAACGATTAAAATATGCTTGCAATTATCCACTAAAATGTAAAAAATATGCATTAAAAATATGCACTTAACAATAAGCCAATCATATTCACTCACTTCCAAGGCTTCATAACGTAACAGAATTGTCGAAAATAACGAATTAATTTTTGTTACGTTACTGGTGCCGTACCCAAAACAAATGGTATATGAATAACGTTTTTAGTGCGGCAACGAAATAAGGGGTTATAATTGACCCTGGTTTGTGCTATTAACGTTATAACCAGCAGAGGAAAAGATTCCGTTATTTTAAAATGCGCTCCCGTTAATAACGTTATAAGTCTAATAACGGTATGACAGCGGTTTTGACCCGCTGCGCGCCATCAATAACGTTATTCAGGCAGAGTGATCGATTCGGTTATTTCAAAATGCAAACCTCCTAATAACGTTATAAGCCTAGTAACGGTATACGAGCAATATTTACGAGCTTTGCGCTGTCAATAACGTTATTCATGGCAGACAAATAATTCCGTTATTTAGAAATGTGAACCCACCAATAACGTTATAAGCTTTGTAACGGTATACGAGCAATATTTACGAGCTTTGCGCTGTCAATAACGTTATTCATGGCATAAAAATAATTCCGTTATTTAGAAATGCGAACCCACCAATAACGTTATAAGTCTAGTAACGGTATACGAGCGAATTTAACCAGCTATACGCTATCAATAACGTTATTCAGGACAGAAAAATAATTCGGTTATTTCGAAATGCGAATCCACCAAGAACGTTATAAGTCTAGTAACGGTATACATGTGATTTTTACCAGCTATGCGCTATCAGTAACGTTATTCTAGGCGGAGAAATTGATTCCGTTATTTCAGAAGAGATTCTCGTCAATAACGTTATGGAAGTGTCTATTTGCCCGCTACCCGGACAAGCATGGAAGGTGTCCGTGAACTGACCATGCAGGGCCATATGTAATTCCAGGCCAATTATTTATTCAAACATAGGATAATTACTTCTTGAAATATCAATAATAATCAACATAGTGATTTCAATCTGAGCGCGTGCCCCATCAGACAGGGCAAGGCACCTTGCTCGTTTCGATCGCGGTCATACTGTAGCCTACGTTAGAAACATGTTTCCTAAAATCAATACGATAGATCCCATTGATTCGAAATATTTCTTGTTGCTTCATATAGGGGTTTGGAACATAGCCTAATGTTCATCAGTCCCATGTAATTGAGGTGCTTATGGAATTTGTCTGATAATCTTTGTTATTTTTGGATTTGGCCATGGCCTTGACTTAGGAACTATCCACGTATTTTCCTGGAGTGGAAGTGGGAAACCACGGAAAAACATCCTAAGATGGCTAAGATGGGAATCGAACTCACCTTCTCGCAGTGTTGCCATATAAGGAAGAGTGTAACGTACACACCAAACTTTCACTCCTTTGTGACCAATAAGAGTATGTCTTTCCTAAATGAAACCTCCCGTTCTTGCTTTTCGTTTACTCGTTATCCTATTTTCATTTAGTAGTGATAGAAGCCATTTTTCAGCGATGGTTATTTCTAATGAAGAAAGCAATTTAGTCGGTCAACACGAATTTCATGTTGACCGAATGAAAAGCTTTCTTTGTTATTTTCATTTCTGAACAAATAGGCTTATGACATCACATTTACAGTAGTCCGTGTGTGTGCGTATGTGAGTGTCCCCACCTAATAAAATCTAAACGGCTGGAGCGATTTCAATGAAACTCGGTAAGGTTATAGTACTATTTTGTCCGACCCCGACCGTGATCTTCAAATTTTATTACAGCTTTCCAATCCAACATGGCGACTGTGCGAAGTATTTCACTGGCATTCCTTATCTCCAAAACTATTACAGATATCACCCTGACATTTTGTACGGTGATAAAATGAACTACTAGATGGGATTCACAAAATTCCTGTTAAGTAAAAAACGAATATGAGGGCCAAGCGAAGTTGATACGTTAATAGTACATTATGCAACGAGCCTATAATGGCTATAATTAAGACACGAGTATATTTATAAAACGAGCTTTAGCGAGTTTTATAATTTCCATACGAGTGTCTTAATTACCATTATAGGCGAGTTGCACACGACTGTTTATGTTCGACGATAATTATAACTTTGTTACATGTTTTAACATAAATATTCATAAATATCTGTTCAGTAACTAGAATTTTGTGATCGGGTGGTGCGCTAGGTAGCACATCTCCGTGTTCCAAGCTCTTTGGCCGACCAACGCATGCGCTCTGTGTGATTCAATGCCAGATGTGCAGAACGTGAACCAGTATTCAGCAAAACTGTCAACGTAGTCGTTTGAAATCAACGCGCTGAGTAGAAATTGGATTTAGGTATATTAAGGTACAGTGCTATTTCTTGTCTCATATTCACCAGTTTATTTACGCGAACATATGGACGGTGCACTTTCGGTAATTTATATAGACATGTTGGATTTTGAGAGCATGCGCGAAGATATCCTTATCTAATTGGTCAAACAAATGTTTCTTGAGCTGTGATTGGTGGGAGAAACTGTTTCATAATGAAAAATAGTGTTATAATGACCATCATTATGATACAGTTTTCAGACATATAATAGTGAGGGTCGAACATAAAATAGATATTAGCCTACCTTCGATTTTTGCAAAAAATGCCATGTTTGTGTGCAAATGAAAGTAGACTCATGAGATCAACACAGGGCGGAAAATTGTGTGTCTGTCTGTGTGTGTGTGTGTGTGTGTGTGTATGTGTGTGTGTGAGAGAGAGAGAGAGAGAGAGAGAGAGTACTCTGAATGTCTGTCACCACCCCCCCCCCCCAATCAATTCGAACACGGTAAACCCGAAGTGAACGAAATTTGGTACAGAGGTAGCACTAGCAAAGGGCACCTCAGTGTCATGTTTTATATCGCCGCCATCTTGACGGAAACGTAATGGCGGCCACCCAAATGTTAAAAGCTTAAATCAAATTACGACCAACCTAATCATCTGATCTTTACTAAGTTTTGCAACATTATACCTTTATGTATGGAACATCTTTTGACCAAACTACAAGGTCATCAACCCAATAATTTTGAGGATGGTGGCCATGTTTGTGTGCAAATCGATTCCCCCTATCAATTCAAACACGGTGAAACAAAATTGAACGAAATTTGGTACAGAGGTAGCACTAGCAAAGGGCACCTCAGTGTCATGTTTTATATCACCGCCATCTTGACGGAAACGGAATGGCGGCCACCCAAATGTTAAAAGCTTAAATCAAATTACGACCAACCTAATCATCTGATCCCTACCACATTTTGCAATGTTATACCTTTGTATACGAAGAATCTTTTGAAGGAACTTCAAGGTCATCAGCCCTATAATTTGTGGATGGCGGCCATGTATGTGTGAAAATAGATTCCCCCTATCTATTAAAACACGGTGAAACCGAATTGAACGAAATTTGGTACAGAGGTAGCACTAGTAAAGGGCACCTCAGTGTCATGTTATATATCGCCGCCATCTTGACGGAAACGTAATGGTGGCCACCCAAACATTAAAAGCTTAAATCTCATTACGATCAACCTAATCGTCTGATCTCTACCCAATTGTGCAACAGTATACCTTTATATACGAAGAATCTTTTGACCAAACTACAAGGTTGTCAGCCCAATAATTTGGGGATGACGGCCATGTATGTGTGTAAATCGATTCCCCCTATCTATTCAAACACTGTGAAAACGATTTGAACGAAATTTGGTACAGAGGTAGCACTAGCAAAGGGCACCTCAGTGTCATGTTTTATATCGCCGCCATCTTTACGGAAACGTAATGGCGGCCACCCAAATGTTCAGAGCTTGAATCAAATTACGACCAACCTAATCCTCTGATCTCTACTAAATTTTGCAACAATATACCTTTATGTAGTAAGCATGTTTTGACCAAACGACAAGGTCATCAGCCCAATAGTTTGCAGATAGCGGCCATGTATGTGTGCATATCGTTTCACCATATCAATTCAAACGCGGTGAAACCGAATTGAATGATTTTTTTATAGAGGTAGCACTAGCAAATGGCACCTCATATTCATGTTTAATATCTGTATAACAGGTTGTATTTCAACAAGCTACTACAACCAACATTCAATTATACTCCTTGAAAAGGACAAAGAATTATAACAATACCCATGCATTTAGGAGAAAGTAGGCTATATGTTCTTTACTGAACATCTTTTTTTTGTTTTTGTTCGCGATTAAACCATCCGATCGCCGTCAAATGGTATAGCAAATGCTATACACCTTGTAATGCACTGACATCTTATTCAGCTCAATTGTTTACATAACCTCGAGATGGTGCCGGTCTGAAATTTAAAAATTAAGTTTTAATTTCTTATGCGATCGTAGCCAACGTTTGAACAATGAACCTACCGTACGCAATAATCGGCATCTAGTAGTACATAGCTCGGTTGTCTACAAAGTAAATAAAAGTCCAACATGACGACCATCCGAAATATTTAGACGAATCTCAATATCAACTAATCTATGACAGCAATCAAACTGAATTGTTTTCATAACCACAAGAAGGCGGCTGTGCGAAATTTTAAAATCTCGTATTTAGGCTATTTCTATTTATGAAAAAATAGGCTTATGAGTTAGACCTTTTGTCCGAGTGTGTGTGCGTCCATGTGTGTGCACCAGGGCCGTGCTATGGGCAAGGTGAAGCAGTACTAGCGAGAAATTTACTCGTGCCGGTGAAGCGCAGCCCTATCCTGCCCATTTCTGAGCAGTGCAGCAAATCACACTAGCACTTTAGCACTTAGTCGCACAAGCACTGTTCATTTGACGGGGTGTTGCAGTACGTTTTGTACTGAGTGGACACTAGGCGCACTAGAGTCAACATTTTGTCATATGCGTGTGGTCTGCCGTGCTCACAACGTATTTTGTGCATGGGGAGCACAAACATATCTTAGTGGGATAGCCACCCCGTAAAGAAACACACCGAAGGCGAATAAAACATTATATTTGGACGTACATGAACCAGATCTGCAACAAGGATACAGGAAGTTGCATATTCTTTGGGTTAGTTATTGTTGTTTTAAGGGGCGGAACTACGAGTCATCTGCACCTACTTTTTGGGGGATACAGCAGGTGCAGCGAGATATCATAATTCTAAAAATGGAATCAAGCATATTGGTAATCATGTATGTGACAGTAATATGAGCTGGTATGGAATCAGGAGAGTTAAAATACATTTTTTTTAAATTTGTTGTCATAATGTCACAAACCAGCCGAGGTAGCTACACACGCTAAAGTGCATGGTCAGACTACACCGAACTCGAAATACCACACACAGTCATTTCATACCTTACCTCATTAATTTCATTTGTCATTAAATCCCCTCATGAGATTGACGTCATGAAGGGCATCTATCCGTAATATCATTCCCACAAGGAAACTGTCTCACCACTTCCCCTACTTCATAGCAACCGAAATAATTACGGGTAGAACAAAAAACTACATTAGGACTATAAAGCTATAGTCTATTTCAATAACAAGATTCTGAATTCACCAACTGACTAGATTGATGCTGTTCAGGGATATGTGAATTCGAGTAACGTGCGTTAGTAAATTTATCAGGTGTTTAAACTGAACAATATCCCGTCGCAATCTGAGGTAATTTATGTCTTTTATTCGTATTTTTAACATCGCCTGAAACAATAACTCATGGAATTTACCTACACGTAAGATATACGGCAAAATAAGCAAGTTGACATGAAATCCTTTTAACTTTTTAAGTTTTAGGACAATTTTCATTATTTCAACAGTATGGAGACCAAGAGTGCTTTCATATATATTCGACGCGTCCATGAAATCATATAAAAATACGTATTTTCAAAATATTTTTGCGTGTCTTAGGAGTTTGAACTACCAGTATCCGGTACCAGTACAAAATTCGTCTAAATGTCGTTTTTCCTAGATGTGAATTCGACACGTCCATGAAAACAGATGAAAACACCTAGGTATCTCCAAAAGGTGTATACATGTTTAATTAAAGTGGTTCGAACAGGTATCAATACGCGTCTAAAATTTGTTTATATGTCGTCTTCCATAGATGTAAATTCGACGTCTCCATAACATCAGTAAAAAAAAATTGAGCCCTTATCAAAAATAGAAGAAAACATAACGACATATAAAAGAACTTCCCACGGCAAATATACGTCTATAGTCGTTTAATAGATGGAATAACAATATCTAAATGTCCTCTATGAAATGTACTTCTAGCAATAGATACGAAAGAGATGCTTTTTAGACATAGTGAAACTTACTGTATCAGAACATCCGTCTATTAGATGCGATCTATTTCCGTCTATCGATTCCAATCAGACGGGTAATCTATTAGACGTATATTAAATGACGTAATATAGAGAATATTTCTGTGTAGCCATAGACATAAGATACAGTAGACACTAAATTTCAGCGTTAGTTTATTGAAATTAGGTAAGTAGTCAACTAATAGACGTCTATTTGATGGAGTAATCAATAAATTTAATACAGTCACAAAACTCCACCAGGTTGTATTTCAAGCAGTCAGACAGCCATCTAATAGACTTATATTAAATGGTGGATGCTTTCTATCGATAGGCTTTAAGGATATTCGTCCAATGTGACCTCATAGGAATTTAAAAGTGTTGTGGTTAGTGTAGTTTGAGTCACTTCACATGGCCATAGCATTTCTTATATCACGTAATAATTCCCTGAATAGTTAGCGATACAAGAGTACTACAGACAGGTTACCATGTTCCAGTGCCCGTGGTCTAGTGGATAACTTGCTGTCCTTCGAAGTCGGAGGTCCTAAGTTCAAATCCCGGTGAGTTCAACATGGAAATTTACCCTCAGGTTTCAAAAAGTCTGAAGCCGTGCCCAGGGCATGTGTGGATGGAAGAGACTCTAAAGGCACGCGAAATGTGAATATGATTTGTATTTAGTTTAAATGTTTAGTTGAAAGGGACCTCTACACGCCGTCTATGTTAGACCGTCTACTAGACGAAAAAATAGGCGTCTATTAGACCATAGATTACACCAAATTTAGACCAACAATAATTGCCCTAAACGTTTATTAATAGACGAGTACTTTACGTCTTTTAGACGTCTATTTGCCGTGTGGGAATTATTATATACATCTAAAATCGATCTATATAGACGACTAAAAGTGGGACAAAAAGTGGCCATCTAGACGTCTAATAGACGTCTAACGTAGATCTGTAATAGACGTCTAGACGTCTAGGGACGGACGTCTATTAGATTTCTATTAGACGACTAGTTGTTTATTGGAGATCTACAAAAGGATTTTTATTGAGGGCTTACGAGTCCAAATTTTCTATAGGCCATCCTAAAGGGCTGACCTACTTCTGTACACTTTTGCTTTGAACCATTGTCCAGCGTATTCTTCTGATCCAACTTACAAAGTCCCTTAAGGTGCACCCACCTCTTTCGTGCGCTGTTATGTTCCAATCCACTGCTGCCGCTATAACCCAAGTTACAGCGTTTTGTTTTAGTTTCCCAGTAAGTTCAAAATCGCAAACCATTATGCACTCCGCTGGTAAGTGGTCTATCCCCGGATGTATTCTCCGCAGTATAGCAGTCGTCCAGGTCCAAACTCTTTCGAGCCTCTTGGCAGGATGTCACTCGATGCACTAATGTGTCGACATCTCCACATCGTCTACATTGAGCATCCTCAGCCATATTGTGACGTATGCGTTTAGTCGCCGTAGGCACAATGTTGATCACAGAGTAGAGTGTGGATCTCCACTGTGTTGGGATGTATTTATTTGAGGCATTCAACCAAATCGTTCTCCAATGTCTTTGGGTGAATGTATGTTCTATTGATAGCGGCTTCTGTTGCCCCTTCAGCAAATAAGTGTATAGATTCTTCGTTGAATTAAATTCCCCCTGAGTTTTCCTCTCCCGAGGTAAACTGTCTTACATTGATAACGGCACGAAAAGCCTGCAGTATGTGGCTATGTCGCCCACTAATCGTGATAAGTGCTGTTGGGCGAAGAAATGTCAGTTTTCTTTGACTACGCATTCCTGACATTGATCGGGGGATGGTGCGTCTTAAGGGGGCTTACATTTCATATCAAAACAGGTTAGATTGAGGCCTCCTTGGAGATTTGGTAAGTACAATTGATCACGGGCGACTCTGTACAGCGATCCATTCCAAAGGTAGTGACCGATACACAATTCTAAGCGTTGGCTAATGTGTTTCGTTGCTTGTAAGAATTGTGCGAGATACCATATCTTGGATAAAGCAAACACATTAATGTGCCATACTTTCTGTATGAGATTGAGGGACCTGGTATGTTGCTGGAATAAGGTATGCCTCACTTTATTGATTACCATCGCCCAGTTTTCACTAATCATATCTTGAAATTTGTTTTGGGAAATAATTCCCAAAATCTTCAACTTTTGCACAATAGCTAATGATCGAGTAGGCGTGGATAACGGATGTTACCCAATCAACATCATTCCAGACTTTGATGGATTGACTTGGGATCCAAATGTTTCCTGAAGCTCGTTTATGATAGTCAGCATACGGTCTTCATTGTTTTCGTCTGTGAGAACAATACATACATCATCAGCATATGCTCGAACTGTCACTTTCTTCTCATTGATCGTCAGATCAGTTACATTCTGGTTTATCCTCCGGAGGAAGGGTTCCTGTGCTACAGGGTGGGGCGTGGAAACTTCCTGATTCAAACGTGCAATAAAACACAGTACATGTTTCATTCAACTTTATTGTTATTTTCCGCCTACCACACAACATTGGAACTTTACATTTACACAGTTTTAAACACAATGTCTGTTAAATGTCGACCTCCATTGTCAATACACTGATTCAGTTGACGACGAAAGGTTTGCGTCACCTTTTCGAGCATATCGACCGGGATATTCGCAATTTCGGCTCGGATGTTGTTTCGTAGGTCGTCCAGGGTGTGGGGACGATCTTTGTAAACCAGGGACTTGAGATAACCCCACAGGAAGTAATCAGGAGGGGCTAAATCAGGCGAACAAGCAGGCCAGTGTATGTCCCCTCGCAGGGAGATCAGTCGTTCATGGAAGGCTTCCCTCAAAACACCCATGGAAATTCTGTGGCCCCATCTTGTTGAAACCAAACGTTATCCAGATCCATTTCTTGGATCGCAGGTAAGAATAATTGTTGGATCATTGTCACATAACGGTCGGAATTGACGGAAACAGTTCGACCGTTTTCTTCAAAAAATGTATGGCCCAATGATCCCTACACTTGCTACACAGCACACCATACAGTGACACGATCTGAATGAAGGGGCCTCTCATGAAGCTCTTTGGGATTTGCTGAACTCCAATACCGCATGTTCTGTTTATTCACACAGCCACTGAGGTGAAAATGTGCCTCGTCAGAGAAGAACCCAACTGCGTCATTCGGCACGGTATCAAGCAGCTGTTCACAGGATGTTTGTCGGTTTATATAATCCTGCTCCGAAAGTTGTTGGACCACACACAGTTTGTATGGGGGGAAATGGAGCTCAAAGTGAAGAATGCGACGAAGAGAACGGGACGACATCCCAAGAGCAACTGCATGTTTATGCGCAGAACGCTTGGGTGACCGCTCAATGGACGCACAAACTCTTTCCACATTTTCAGGTGTTCGAACGGTCTTCTGAGGTCCTTTCCTTTCTTTGGCGACATTCCCCATTCCTCTGAAGGCATCCACCCACATTAAAACACTTTTCCGATCAGGAACAGGACCTCGTGGAGGAATATCGAAGTGGCGGCGATAGGCACGTTGCACGGCAATCACTGACCGAGCGATAGAGAAATACGCCTCCTCGGCAAAAGCACGCTGCTGTTTCGACCAAAGCATGTTTACGACTAAGACGGGCGGGAACACAAATATCCCACTCGTTCCCTTCCACTGAACTCACCCCCACTCCCCTGCCCTTTCCAAAACAGTCACTGCAACATGTATAAATAAGGAAGTTCCCACGCCCCACCCTGTATGATGAACAGGTTCATAGAAAGTGGGCATCCTTGACGAACAGATTTACGGATGGGTATTTTCGATGTGAGATGTCCATTAATGATTACCCTAGATTTTGCTGTTCTGTACAGTTCTGTAATGAATTTAATCAACCCGATAGGAAACCTAAAGGTTCGCATTGTAGACCATAGAAATGAATGGTTTTTTTTTTATCAAAGGCCTTTTGAAAATCGGGACTGACGAGTGTCGTAAGGGGAAGATTAGGCGAAGTTTTCTCATGTACAATAATAATATTGCTTAACACCAACAAGTTCGAGATGATATTTTTACTGGAGTCGCACAGGATTGCCACAGCCCTATAATTTGTAGCAGTTGCGGTTTGATTCGGGATGCTACAATTGTAAAGATTTTGCAATCTGTAATGGGAAATCCTCCATTCCAAGTGGTCTTCTAATCTTCGGAATTAAAATATTAATTCCAGCAGTAAATTATTCAGTTATGATTTGTGGGTTTCCCATAATCTCCTGGTCAATTTTAAGGAAATATTCTGCAAGTATATTCCACATTAATTGATAAAATTCATATGGTATTCCATCAGGACCAGGAGAGCGGTTACGTTGAGTTTGGCGTAATACTGTGAAAATATCCGCCGAGATAATACCACTTGCCAGCATAAATCCATCCCCTGCGGTCAGTCTGGGTGGATTTTGATGTAAGCTCCCATCTGTTTGCTCAATATTTTGTTGGACGTAGGAGAAAAATATAGTGAAATACTATGCACCAATTTGAAGAGTATCATCCATATTCGACTGAGTGCAGCCATGCTCGTCCCGAAGTTTAGTAATGGTATTTCGCTGCCCTTTACGCCTTTCTGTTAAAATATGAAACAGTGATGATCGTTCTTCTTCTATGACTGAGGGAATCTTTGCTCGAATACATTCACCGTTTAAATAATTTACCTGAATATTTAAAATTTAATGCCTAACCTCTTTTTCATTTCGCCAAGGACATCGTCGCCATTTGCTTGCTTTTGCTGAAGTTCAAATGATAGTCTACCTCATAATAGAAGTTTAAAGTACTTCTCCTCTCCCAGGCACGTTGTTTGGAAATTTGCTGGAAACACTTTTTTATAGCAGGTTTATCAACCTCGCTTCACCAAGTGATATGGTATGGATATTACGACCTTTTACTGCGCAGCTTCATCCAATGGGTTTCAAATTTGTTTCGCACATCTTGATCGTGATGGAGGGATGCGTTTAGTTTCCAATACCCGTGTTCATATAAAGGTGGTTGTGACGTAGTTAAATATCGAAAATACAGTGCGTGATGTTAACTGAAAGATACTGGCACTACTGTGGAACTATGCATGCTATCTCTCATTCCTCGTGCTATATATGCCCTGTCTATTCTAGATGCTGATCCGGCACGATAGGAAGTAAATTGTACGTCGGTTCCATGGTTAAGTTCCCACACATCATGGAGGTTAAATCCGTCTATGAGACTTATGAGGCTGCGGCAGTTGTTGAAAGCGCCGGTTTGATCTCGAGGGTTTAAAACACAGTTAAAAGCGCCTGCTAATATGATAGTATTGATGGGGCCCTGGAGAAAGTATCTGATGTCATCTTCAAATAAATGTTCTCTTTCCAGACGATCTTGTGATCCAGAAGGGGCGTAGACATTAACAATGAATGTGTCCTCACATTGCAGAGCAATTATTCTGCCACTCGGATGTAATTCCACTTCCGAAACAATTAACCCTGATCTGTAAACGACAGCTGTGCCTCGGAGAGATGGGCCAATATTTGCTATGTATTTGTACCCACTCAACCAGTCCAAGTTTGGATCATTTACTTCCTGAAGTAATAACATGTCAATATCATCAGTCCTGAAAATAATCCTGAAGTTGAAAACGTGTCGTCAAACTTATGATGCCATTTATATTTAATGTGGCAAAACAACGCAAGACACTCATATGCAAGAACAAAAGGATGAAGATGACATGCATCAGAATGTTTGAGTGCATTTTTAAACGACGATGAGCAATTATTTTAGGGGATCATTGGAGTGATGTTTTACTGGTGTGCACTTCCAGTGATTTACGGCGACTACGTGATGCGCTTCCTGTTTGTGTGTAATATGATTTAACTTCTTCCCTCGCAGTGTTTTTGTTGACAGTTTTTATGTGAAGAGCATGGGTGTCCTTAATGTTGGCTTTATCTGTGACCTTGGGTTTAGCTCCTGTTTGTGGAGGTAGGGCACTTCCACTGACGCCCCTGATTTTTTTTTTTAACTGACACTGATTGCAGCATCAGAGGTGGATGTAAACTCTGCCCCCAATGTAGTAGATAGGGTTTCCTGAACTATGTCTGTGCTTTGCGCGTGAAGTAATTAGGAGCGAACGGTATCGTTAGCTGGAGGGTGCTTCGAATGTACTGAGACTTTTGGGAAGCCTATTATTTGTGTGTGTTCTCGTTCCTCTTGTATGGCATCCTGAAATTCCATGTCTTCCGACCACGTAAATTAGGTTTTGGGTACGTCGGTAGTGACAGGTTCGTTAAGGCTAAATGTCCCGACATTTTGGTAAGAAAATATTCCAACAGATGGCAGCACAAACGAAGTGAAACCCCACGCAAGACACGGCACAAACCTAAAAGAATTGCTGAGTTTTAATTCACCGGCCGTGAAAGCCAATATACCATCTTTTTGGAAGCTGAATTTATTTTTATTTTTTTTTCATGAAGGGGAGCTCCGATCTGCGATCTGAAAACTGCTATGTACTCTGTCTAGTAGCAGAATTGAGATAAATTTTTAATTTCAAAAAGAGAAAAGTTGCTGTTTTATTTTAAATATATGATTACAATTTTAAAAAAGCGGGTAATAAGAAAGTTGAGTTTTATTCACTGATTCCAAAGCCGTATCGAAAACCTAAATCGGTTGAATAGAATCGTACTTGGAACAAAAGGCGTGGTAGCCTATAGTAGAACAAGGTCGGCGAGAGCGGGGGGAGGGGAGCGTAAGTCAAGTGAGAGGGCGATGACCTCACCTGACGGTATGGGATTCCTGAGCATCTAGTCCAATGTTGTGATTGACTGCGACAGTGATGGCTAGTTCTGAATTATTGTCCAGTTCTGGATATTTCTGAGTGATCCTTTGATATCATACCAGTTTGTACTTACGACTTCTAGTTTTCTATGTTGTTTTTCCTGTTTTTAGTTCATTGATCCCTTTAATTACTTTTTACTTAATTTATTTTACCTGCAACAGTATTATTTTTTGTGTCGTTAGGTGGTCTATTTTCGGCAATTTATTTTTGGGACAGTATATCTGGTAGAACAGATACATGTACGATTTACATATAGGTACGACTGATGGAGAGCATTACGGTCATCAAGTGCAGTTAGTTTTAGATTTTAGGTGAAAATTGGAGCCACCACCAAAACCGATTCAAGAAGGACTGGCATGCAAAACGAAATGTATTATCAATTTAAATTAGCGTCGCGAAATTAAATTGTTCAAAGGAATAGAATTTCACTCCTGGCGCGAATTAAATTTAGTAACAGAATTTTAATTTCGCTGCAGGGGCGAAATAAAATTCATTAGTCTTTTAATTTCGCTTCCGGTGCGAAATAAAATGCATTACTGACTTTTAATTTCGCTCCCGGTGCGAAATAAAATTCGTACCAGACTTTAAATTTCGCTCCCAGCGTGAAATATAATCCGTTACAGACTTTTAATTTCGCTCCCGGCTACAACCAGAATTCTTAACAGACTTTAAATTTTGCTCCTGGCGTGAAATAAAATTCATTAAAGACTTTTCATTTCGCTCCTGGCGTGAAATAAAAACCGTTAGGCAACTTCACTCCGGGCACGAAATAAAATTCGTTACACTTTCAATTTCGCTCCCGGCTCGAAATAAAATTCATTACAGACTTTTAATTTCGCTCCCGGCTCGAAATAAAATTCTTTACAGACTTTTAATTGTGCTCCTGTCCTGAAATAAAATTCATTATAAGACTTTTCATTTTGCTCCAGGCACGAAATGAAAACCGTTAAAGCCTCCGTGGCTTAGGCGGCAGCACGCCGGCCTCTCACCGCTGGGTCCGTGGTTCAAATCCCGGTCACTCCATGTGAGATCTGTGCTGGACAAAACGGAGGCAGACAGGTTTTTCTCCGGGTACTCCGGTTTTCCCTGTCAACATTTCATTCCAGCAACACTCTCCACTATCATTTCATTTCATCTGTCATTCATTTAATCATTGCCCCAGAGGAGTGCGTCAGGCCTCGGCAGCCGGCACAGTTCATATCCTCGCCGCTAGATGGGGGCTTCATTCATTCCATTCCTGACCCGGTCGGAGACTGGAAGCAGGCTGTGGATTTTCATTTTTTTCACAGTCTCTTAATTTTGCTCCCGGCACGAAATAAATATTTTAAACGACTGTTAATTTTGGTCCTGGTATGACGAAAATTGCCGGCCCTATGGTGTTGGGGGTAGCGTGCCTGCCTATCACTTGGAGGCCCCGGGTTTGATTCCCGGCTCCGTTAGTGATTTTAGAAACGGACGTGTGGGTTGGAACGGTGTGCACTCAGCCTCGAGAGTAGCTGTCTGAAAGCCACGAAAACCAAGATTAACGGCCGAGGGAACCCGATGCGCTGACCAATATCTGCAGAGGGCTGGGCATCGGTCGCTTGGTCCCTTCATGGGATGTAGTGCCACGGTTTTTTTAATGACACCAAATTCCCAAACAGCATTTAGTTTTGCCCCTGGCGTGAATTTAAAATGCATGGAACATTTCATTTCATGTCTGAAATTAAATCTAGTCTGGCATGCGAAACAAAATGGCTGTGGACGCGTAAACATTTTAATTTCGCCGTGAGCGCCATATTCGGGTGCGAAATGAAATTGATTGTCAGCGCAAAAATTAAAATGGAAACAGAATTTAATTCAAAGCACAATAACATAGTGAAAGGCGACGCAAAACTAATTGCAGTGCGAAACGAATTACTGTACGTGGCACAGGGGTTTGTTTTCGTACCATGGTCAGTATAAATGTGCTGAGGGTAAGAAGTAAGTAGTAAGGAATGCCAAGCCCCCCCCCCAGGAATTTCCGGAAGTGTAAGAATAAAGAATGTAGAAATGAGAGGAATGACCCCTCACCCCTGTTGTTCAAGTAACCCCCCTCCGAAACAGAACTCCATATACGCCTCTGGTACTACCACAGACGATTTACTGTTATTTGTAACTCTTCAGTCAGTCAACACTAATTTGCCCGATAACTGGGTGAGGCACAACGTATATAAGATGTACGTAACACTCCTGGAAAAAAATTACATGTATTAGACTTAAGATCACTAAAATTGCTCCATTATAATAGTGACCATAAACTAATACATGTAATGTTTTCCATGAGTGTTATTTACATATTACTGTACAGTATATACATTGTACCACGCCCAGTTATTGGGCAAATTAGAGTTGACTGACTAAAGAGTTACAACTGACAATTTGTATTGTAATTGGAGTTCATCACTTATCTTGAATGTCTGTCCGCACAGCACATTCGTCTTCTTGTTCGCTATGGAACAAGTAGAGGTACTTGTTTCCCCATTGTACACGAAGTATTGCGTTATGAACGTCAGAGAGGGCCAGCGACGAGTCCGAGGTGCAGTCAACAACGATAGTGATGTTGATCCCATAGCACTGACTTTCTCCTACACTGGAGTGATGACCATTGTATGACTAACGTTGCTGTTGCAGCCCAGCAGTTTGTGCAGGCGGTGTACGGTAAGACTGCTACTGCTGCCAACGTCAGGACTTTGAACATCGCTCCGAACATAATTTCATTCTCGAAACGAATACATTTTAATTTCAACAACGAAATGAAATGTTCCATGCATTTTAAATTTACGTCGCAGGGCGAAACTAAATACCGTTTGGGAATTTTATTTCACGCAGGGAGCGAAATTAAAAGTCTATAACCGAGTTTTATTTCGCGCCGGGAGAGAAATTAAAAGTCTGTAACAAATTTTATTTCGCACCGGAAGCGAAATTAAAAGTCTGTATTGAATTTGATTTTGCGCCGCGAGCAAAATTAAAAGTCTGTAATGAATTGTATTTCATTCCGGGAGTGAAATTAAAAGAGTGCAGCGAATTTTACTACGCACCGGGAGCGAAATTAAAAGTCTGTATCGAATTTTATTTTGTGCCGCGAGTGAAAATAAAAGTCTGTAATGAATTGAAGAGCTCGTTTCCAAAACTCACTAAGTCAGTTTAGGACGAAATTGAGAAATCTGTTGGATCTTGTTCGTAAGGTGTATAGACCTTTGTATGTTATTAATATTTTATTCCAGAACTCACTATGTCATCGTAAATTGTAACGTAGGATATTGCATTTTTTTTTTTCAAAACTCGACTATGTCAGGCCCTGATGTCTTCCAAACTCTGCTAAGTCTAACGCGCCTGTTTCTCGCCAGTAACCTCTTGGCTGTTTCATGTGTCGTATGTTGATGAGTTGTGTTTAAGAGAAAGTTTCTACATTTTAAGAAAGTGTACAAGATGAGTGACTTTGATTTAGAAGGATTAAAGAGTCTTCTAGAACATTCCGGTCGAAGCAGGAAGAGAAGAAAAGATGTAAACACCTGGGATAAAACAAAACGCAAGCAGGCAAGAAACAGTTCAAGTGCTCACCCTGCATCTTGTATCGCTTGTAATCATGCTGTAAGACCGAACTATACATGCAAGGTAGGATTGTTGAGTCAAGAAGACATCACTCATTTCCGTGACAAACTGTATGACAACAAATCAAAAGTAGAGCAAGATAACTTCCATGTAAAATATATTGTAACAAAAGAACCAAAATCACATCGACCAAGAAATGTAGGCAATCCCCGTGCTAGGTTATTAACACAATATTTTATACGGAGGAAAGCCGGCCAGATTATACGAGTTTGTGCTCAATCTTTCTGTTCGGTAACAGGAATGAGTAGATTCAGATTGAATCGTTTATCTAAGAACTTCAATGCTACAGGTGAACAATGTAAAGAGAACAGGGGCGGTGGTCGTATTAAAGCCAAAGACATGGAAACTGAGGTTTCAATTGTTAATTTCATTAAGACATTGAAGTGCAGAGAAAGCCATTATGGGAGGGCAAAGAGCGTACGAGTTTACATGGACCCAACACTTTCCGTCAAGAAGATTTGGCGATTGTGGAGAGAGGCCAGGGTAAGTGCTTCAAAATCAGTCGCGTCTTATAGCAAATTTCATAGAATTTTCCAAACACGATTCAATATCGGGTTTGGGCACCCGAAAACCGACACATGTTCATACTGTGAAGAATTACAAATCAAGATACAAAATAATTCTACATCACCAGCCGAAAGGGCAGACCTGATGGGATGTTACAGATTGCACAAATTACGATCCAAAAATTTTTATGAAATTTTGAAGCGAGAGGAAGATAATGTTCTGAAAGTAGCATTTGACATGCAACAGAACCAGCCCCTTCCCATGATTGGAATTTCCGAGACTGTTTATGGTCGACAGCTTTGGTTGAACAACCTAACTTTTATAATTCATGAAAACGTCTAAAATGTGGAAAACACAGTCATATATTCTTGGGCAGAAGATCAGTCTGGAAGAGGATCGAACGAAGTTGCATCAGCCTTCCATAACTTCCTACACTGTCTTGAAGAGAGGGTTCGTCAATAAGCAAAACCAGAAGGCATTAAATCTCAGAAAACATTGAGACTGTTCTCAGACTCTGCCACAAGCCAAAACAAGAACTCGACCATCATGGGCTTCTTGCTAGATTATGTAAACAAAAGTGACATTTTTAGCCTACATTCGATTTTTTGCAAAAAATGAATGTAGACTTATGAGATCAACACAGGGCCAAATAGTGTGTGTCTGTCTGTGTGTGTGAGAGTCTGTGTGTGAGTGTGTGTACTCTGAATATCTGCCCCCCCCCCCTATCAAATCGAGCACGGTGAATCCGAATTGAACGACATTTGGTACAGAGGTATCACTAGCAAAGGGCACCTCAGTGGGATGTTTTATATCGCCTCCATCTTGACGTAAACGTAATGAGTGCCACCCAAATGTTCAAAGCTTAAATCAAATTACGACCAACCTATTCATCTGATCTCTACCAAATTTTGCAACATTATACCCTTTTGTATGGAGAATCTTTTGACCAAACTATGAGGTCATCTGCCCAACAATTTGCGGATGGTGGCCATGTTTGTGTGCAAATTGATTCCCCCTATATGTTCAAACACAATGAAACGGAATTGAACGAAATTTGGTACAGAGGTAGCACTAGCAAATGGCACCTCAGTGTCATGTTTTAAATCGCCGCCATCTTGACGTGAACGTAATGGCGGTCACCCAAATGTTCAAAGCTTAAATCAAATTATGACCAACCTATTCCCCTGATCTTTACCAAATTTTGTAACATTATACCTTTATGTATGAAGAATCTTTTGACCAACCTTCGAGGTCATCTGCCCAATAATTTGCGGATAGCGGCCTGGTTGTGTGCAAATCGATTCCCCCTATATTTTCAAACACGGTGTAACCGAATTGAACAAAATTTGGTACAGAGGTAGCAGTAGCTAAGGGCACCTCAGTGTCATGTTTTATATCGCCGCCATCTTGACGGAAACGTAATGGTGGTCACTCAAATGTTGAAAGCTTAAATCACATTACGACCAACCTAATCATCTGATCTCTACCAAATTTTGCAACATTTTACCTTTATGTATGGAGAAGCAATCGACCAAACTACGATGTCATCTGCCTAATAATTTGCGGATGGCGGCCATGTATGTGTGCCAATCGATTCCCCTTAACTATTCAGACACGGTGAAACCGAATTGAACGAAATTCGGTACAGAGGTAGCACTATCAAAGGGCACCTCAGTGACATGTTTTATATCGCCGCCATCTTGACTGAAACGGAATGGTGGCCGCCCAAAAGGTAAAAGCTTAAATCAAATTACGACCAACCTGATCATTTGAGCTCTTCCAAATTTTGCAAGAGCATACCTCTTTGTGGGAAGCATCTCTTGACTGAATTACAAGGTCATCAGCCCAAGAGCTTGCATAGAGCGGCCATGTATGTGTGCAAATCGATTCATCATATCAATTCAACCACGGTGAAACCGAATTGAATGAAATAGTGTACAGTGGTAGCACTAGCAATGGGCACCTCATATTCATGTTTAATATCCATATAGCACGTTGTATTTCAACAAGCTACTACACCCAACATTCAATTATACTCCTTGAAAAGGACAAAGAGTTATAAGAATACCCATGCATTTAGGAGAAAGTAGGCTATATGTTATTTACTGAACATCTTGTTAATAAAGTGGAACACATGTTTCCTATCAGAGGACACAGTTTCAATTATACTCCTTGAAAAGGACAAAGAGTTATAACAATACCCATGCATTTAGGAGAAAGTAGGCTATATGTTCTTTACTGAACATCTTGTTAATAAAGTGGAACACATATTTCCTATCAGAGGACACAGTTTTTTTGCCTCCGGACCGAGTGTTTGGAATAATCGAAAAAGTGTACAGAACTCTTGAAAAACTATTAGAGCCACAATATTATCATGCTATTCTGGAAAAACATGGAGCTGTTAAACTTTTAAAGAGAGATTGGCGGCTACTTGAGTTTAAAAGGAGCGCCAATAATATATATAATGAAAACTAAGCTCCCATTCTTGATGAGGGAGCAGCGTGTTCTTCTGTACAAAAAAGGAAAGAAAGAAGTAAAACTCAGCAATTCTTCTAGGTTTGTGCCGTGTCTTGTGTGGGGTTTCGCCTAGGACACCAAGCTAGGCTCATCGGCGGGCTCTTGGTGTCCCCGCCCGGGGGGTCCGGGCGGGGACACCAACCGGGGGGTCCGGGCGGGGACACCAAGAGCCCGCCGATGAGCCTAGCTTGGTGTCCTAGGCGAAACCCCACACAAGACACGGCACAAACCTAGAAGAATTGCTGAGTTTTAATTCACCGGCCGTGAAAGCCAATATACCATCTTTTTGGAAGCCTTCATAGGGAGGTTAAGGCTGCTTGAGCTTTTAGTTCTCGTAGTCAAGTGGTGCAGTTGCACCTCATATAAAGGGAGGTGGCGCGCAGTTCGTCACTCCTGTGGGGGTCCGGGCGGGGACACCAAGAGCCCGCCGATGAGCCTAGCTTGGTGTCCTAGGCGAAACCCCACACAAGACACGGCACAAACCTAGAAGAATTGCTGAGTTTTAATTCACCGGCCGTGAAAGCCAATATACCATCTTTTTGGAAGCCTTCATAGGGAGGTTAAGGCTGCTTGAGCTTTTAGTTCTCGTAGTCAAGTGGTGCAGTTGCACCTCATATAAAGGGAGGTGGCGCGCAGTTCGTCACTCCTGTGGGGGTCCGGGCGGGGACACCAAGAGCCCGCCGATGAGCCTAGCTTGGTGTCCTAGGCGAAACCCCACACAAGACACGGCACAAACCTAGAAGAATTGCTGAGTTTTAATTCACCGGCCGTGAAAGCCAATATACCATCTTTTTGGAAGCCTTCATAGGGAGGTTAAGGCTGCTTGAGCTTTTAGTTCTCGTAGTCAAGTGGTGCAGTTGCACCTCATATAAAGGGAGGTGGCGCGCAGTTCGTCACTCCTGTGGGGGTCCGGGCGGGGACACCAAGAGCCCGCCGATGAGCCTAGCTTGGTGTCCTAGGCGAAACCCCACACAAGACACGGCACAAACCTAGAAGAATTGCTGAGTTTTAATTCACCGGCCGTGAAAGCCAATATACCATCTTTTTGGAAGCCTTCATAGGGAGGTTAAGGCTGCTTGAGCTTTTAGTTCTCGTAGTCAAGTGGTGCAGTTGCACCTCATATAAAGGGAGGTGGCGCGCAGTTCGTCACTCCTGTGGGGGTCCGGGCGGGGACACCAAGAGCCCGCCGATGAGCCTAGCTTGGTGTCCTAGGCGAAACCCCACACAAGACACGGCACAAACCTAGAAGAATTGCTGAGTTTTAATTCACCGGCCGTGAAAGCCAATATACCATCTTTTTGGAAGCCTTCATAGGGAGGTTAAGGCTGCTTGAGCTTTTAGTTCTCGTAGTCAAGTGGTGCAGTTGCACCTCATATAAAGGGAGGTGGCGCGCAGTTCGTCACTCCTGTGGGGGTCCGGGCGGGGACACCAAGAGCCCGCCGATGAGCCTAGCTTGGTGTCCTAGGCGAAACCCCACACAAGACACGGCACAAACCTAGAAGAATTGCTGAGTTTTAATTCACCGGCCGTGAAAGCCAATATACCATCTTTTTGGAAGCCTTCATAGGGAGGTTAAGGCTGCTTGAGCTTTTAGTTCTCGTAGTCAAGTGGTGCAGTTGCACCTCATATAAAGGGAGGTGGCGCGCAGTTCGTCACTCCTGTGGGGGTCCGGGCGGGGACACCAAGAGCCCGCCGATGAGCCTAGCTTGGTGTCCTAGGCGAAACCCCACACAAGACACGGCACAAACCTAGAAGAATTGCTGAGTTTTAATTCACCGGCCGTGAAAGCCAATATACCATCTTTTTGGAAGCCTTCATAGGGAGGTTAAGGCTGCTTGAGCTTTTAGTTCTCGTAGTCAAGTGGTGCAGTTGCACCTCATATAAAGGGAGGTGGCGCGCAGTTCGTCACTCCTGTGGGGGTCCGGGCGGGGACACCAAGAGCCCGCCGATGAGCCTAGCTTGGTGTCCTAGGCGAAACCCCACACAAGACACGGCACAAACCTAGAAGAATTGCTGAGTTTTAATTCACCGGCCGTGAAAGCCAATATACCATCTTTTTAAAGAAAGAAGTGTTTGCCAAGAATACCTACAATGGAGACTTCAATGAATACGAAGTGTTAAAGAAGAAATCAGTCCATTCTTGGAGGAACTCATACAGATTGGTCCATGTAGTAGAGGAATGCAATAAAATATCTTCAGAGAAGAAGAAGGATGTTGCAGTACTTCTGAAGTTTGTTTCTCTGTCCGAACAAGGTCAGTTGTACTACAATAAAGCTCTGAAGAACTTCGGTGATGATGCAGATCTGGTTGATCACACAGAAATACACTATGCTGAAGAAGAGCCATTTGTGTAGTACAAAGTTAAGGCAGTGCAAGTGCGTTTGTTCTTGGACTTAATTTGCTATATATTTATATTTTTATTTTTTATTTTTTTAAATGGCAGGTATTGGACAATTTAATAACTTTTTTCTGTTCCTCATTGATTTTCAAGGGACGTTTGAGCAATCTAGAATAAATCACTAAAATCCCATTGTTTTACGTACTTGCTTCCGATCTACCAAATGTGTAACTTAGCATATGCAAGAAGATGTTTTAATCCAGAACTCACTAGGTCTGTAGTTCTTTTCCAGAATTGACCTAAGTCAAGTGACCAAGTTTACTTTTGGAAAAAAAATGGCATTTTAACGTTAATAACTTCAAAATAGGGTTTTGGTTCGTTATCACTGTTCTTCATATTAATTTGAAAAACGTCTCTTTACTTCATAATGAAGTAATATTGCCAAAGTAGGCTCCGGTTCAAAAAATGTCTGTCCTGAAAAATCATCATTTTTGACTTAGTGAGTCTTGGAAACGAGGTCTTCAATTGTATTTCGCGCCGGGAACGAAATTAAAAGATTGTTACATTTTTTTTTTTTTTGCGCCGGGAGTGAAATTTTATTCAATTGCAGAATGTAATTTCGCGTAGCTATTAAGTTTCGCGTAGATTTCGCTACGTCATTTCGCTTCGAATTAAGTTTCGCTTCGATTTAATTTCCCGCCGACAATCATTATCATTTCGCTCCCGAGTATCGCGCTCACGGCGAAATTAAAATATATTCGCCCCCACAGCCATGCATTTCGTTTCGCATGCCAGCCCTGATTCAAGGGCATACCACTAAATCCCAGGTGGGATTGCGACTAAGTACTGTACCAAGAAAAGGAAGTCAGACCCTAAAAAAACCTCTACCCACACATAAGATTTTTCCCCCTAGTTTATAATTGAAATTATATATTTCTTTACGCTTGCATTAGAGAATGTGTTAAGTACTGAGGAGTTTTGATTTCACTTTTATTTAACTGTACAAGTTGGATCACCAAACGTCACCCCACAATCTGCAAGCTACATGGCTGAACAGCGGTTGCTTGGTAGGCCTAGGCCTTTCAACGGCTGTCGCGCCACGGGTTTAGTCTTTTTTTTTAACTTCTAATATATAAGTGCAAGAGTACAAGATCACGAACTATTCAGTGACAACGTTTTTCAGAGCAGCAAGTTCGAATTCAAATGGAAACATGCGTTGTGTGGAAAAGTAAGACGTAGCCATTGTGAAAATGGAAAATTGGTCGCCGTAAATACTGACGGCAGTCAAGCACCATGTTCTCTAGGTGCAAGCGTCCTGCATAAATGTCCACTTCCTTTGTACGCTCACTGAAAAAGAAGAAAAGTCCCAGCAGAGCTTGTGTATTGGCGTATTGAACGAAAGAAAAGGTAAGGAACTGCAACAATGTTTTTTACAGCAGATGTTTATTGCCATTCAGAAATTCCTTCTTATTTTATGATTTTTTCCTAGGAAACTGTCATCAGTCAAACATCTCTCATTGACTAGTTCAACACCTGTCAATCAACCTACCATTGTGGTTGTACCTGAAGTTCAGTTGTGTCTTGTGTTTCCCTCCAGGTAAATGCCGAGATAGTACCTTACTTGAAGACTCAGAGCACCTGTCCCATCCCTGACTCTAATACAGTAACACACATAGTCAACTACACGGGACTGATGACCAAGATGTCCCAAGTTCCTACAAGAACAATAACAAGAATTTTTGAGGAAGTAAGAAAAGTATCTGTACGAACACATTGTGTCAACGTTACATAAGCGTGACATTACTATAATTTTATTGCTCAGATATTGTTTCACGCCTAGGCACTTGTACATGTAACTCGCCGAACTACAATATTCGTCAAATCGGCGTGTTCATCATTTTCTTTGCAAGAGATCTTGTGAAGCAGCGCAGCTACTCCTACCACCCTTTTCAAAACAATTCCCAAACTAATGCCGACGATTCCATTCACCCGATTTTATTTATGAAAAATGGATTGGAATCAGGAAATAAATCTTCGTTTTCATATTACCAGGCTTTTTTTAAATATATTTTAAGCACAAATATAAAAAAACTGCTAGTAACGTCTTTGTTTTTCACATTTTGGAAAATGCATTGACTTATATCAATTCTATTGCACTCTAGTATACATAGTGGGTTTGACATCGCAAATACGAGCTTCCATTCAAGAGAAAACTTAAAAAATAAAATGTCTCACTTTGGTGCTGCTACGTGGATTCAGAATTACAAACTAAAAATCGGGACATTTGCCTTAATAGTATCTGGCTGCTGCACAGACTGCTATGTTGGATGGCTGGTGTGTCCCTTCCCCGTGCTGTCCGATCGTGACATCACAGTTCCCTCTTCATTGCTATGTAAAGTAGTCAGAGATGTTTCAGCTTCGTTATCTGATGTTTGAGTTACTTCCGCAATGCTATATGTGTTTGTAGAATGGGGCCTGTTGTGAAGGGCCTCTGATATGGCTGGATATTCAGGGGAAAGTACTGCAGTTTCCATGTCCGTAGTGTTGCTCCCATCAGACTCACCGAGCACCGTCCTGTAGGTTTGTTGTCTGACATGAAGTACTGGGCGATTCCTTCTGTTCAGACAGTCTATTTGTAAGTGGGAGGTTTCTTTACAATAAAAGCAATACTTAGCTTGTCCTTCATATGTTAACAGAACTTTATAATCATTGACTGTCAAATATGATGGAATGGGGTATTTAAGTTCAATTGTTACAATACGTATGCCATTACTTACAGCAGGAAATTCGTATACTTCATTCCAGCACTCGTTCCGTATGTCCTTGACAACTCCATACGTAGAAAGCAAGCGGGAGGGCCTTTCGTTGTTGACTTCGGGAGATAGATTAAACAGACACGCACGCGTTTTGTCAATGAGTCTGCAGCAGTGATCGCTATCTTTGTGGTGTTACCGCTAACTAGCCGGGAGAATTTAACACCTTCATGTCGGGATAATATGTTTTCATAAAGTAAGGTGGACACTAATTTAATGTACACTGAATTTTCCCCGTTGTCTAGTTGATTCTCTAGTACTTGATCTCTATTAAGCTTCCGGTCGTTTGCTATCCACCGAGGCCTATGTATTTCAAGTGGTGTCGGTCTGTTGTTCCTTTCTTCAAAAGCGCATTTAATAGTGTTTTTCCGGACTTTCGCCATTTTTACAAGTTCAACAAGAAGTTCTGTGACGAACTAAAGAGCCTAGGCCTTTTCTTAAACTTTAAGATTCATGCCAATGATTAATCTATATGGAACTATCTAAGTTAATGACGAAATTAAGTTGGTAATATCAAAATTTCTAATTAGTTCGAAATATACCTGGCATAATGTAGCCTAATAGGGCACTACAGTTGGCAGCCCTGGTGACTTAATATATTCTTAGTTCCATCTCTTAACTTACAGAATACAAAATTGGTTGATGTTCAACGGATAACATGGACGTTACATGCAGTTAGATATTGGATCTATCAGCGCGCGTAAAATCAGGTTGGCAGCAAGGTCATGCATGTGTTGGTCAGAAATAATCTGAATAAATATGATCTACTGTTGTGCCAATTTTGGATGAAATCCATTTGTTTGTATAGAAGTTACATGCATTTCAGAATTGAACCTATCATCAGGCTTAGATTCCTGTTAGCAGCATCGGCATAATATTAGTTACTCCAAATTAATCTAGAATGTCAGGTAGGCCTACTATACGTGTGCAAAGTTTAGAGTTGTTGGCTTGCATACTTCTGATATATTGATATTAGGGTAAAAATAAGTAGTTCCGTGAAGAACTATACTGCCTATTTTCATATATCCTGCTCATGTTAATTGCCTCTATCAACATACAAAATTTCAGTTTAATTGCTGTAACAGATTCGTAGATATTGAGAACCGTCTAAATATTTCAGATGGTCGCCAGGTTGGATTTTTATTTAGGCCTATGTACTATTACATTAAGATTATTTTGTACGTGTGGTATTCAAACTTCAATCGCATGATTAGAACACAAGAAGTAAAAACGAGATTTTAAAAGTACGCACACCAGCCATCTTGTGATTATGCAAACAATTGAAATAAATTACATGCCAGTGGATCAACATTTGTATAAGCATTTAACGTGCAACGTTTCACGGCACTCGGATAGTTAGTTCGCGAGAAACGTCCATTTAAATATTTATACTTCGCGTCGCCGCCATGCTGGATTTGTGCTCACCAGGTTACTGAAAGTCCTATAGGTTAACATATGTTCATAGACTCTATGAACATAAACATTTCAGTTTGGTTGCTGTAAAAGAATCATAGATATTGAGAACCGTCTAAATATTTCGGAAGCTCGCAATTTAGGATTGTTATATGAATAGGCCATAGAGTTATGTACCATTCAAGGACAATTATTGCTTAGGTTCATTATTCAAACTTTCACTTCAATCGCATGATTACGACACAAGAAATAAAAACTTAATTTTAAAATTTCGCACAGCCACCATCTTGAGGTTATGTAAACAATTGAATTAAATTAGATGGCAGTGCATTACAATCTGCAAAATCATTAACTGTACCACATTTCACTGTGCTCAGAGAGTGAAATCACGAGAAAAGTCAATTAAAATATTTCAAATTCGCTTGGTCGCCATGTTCGTTTTGTACTTTACAGGTTTATGAAATATACATAGGTAAACTTGTATCAGTACCCTTTATCACCGTATAAAATTGCAGGGTGATATCTGTAATAGTTTCGGAGATATAGAAAGTCAGTGAAATATTTCGCACAGCCGCCATTTTGAGGTTATGTAAACAATTGAACTAAATTAGACTCCAGTGCATTACAATGTGTATAAACAATTGCTGCACCAAGTTTCATTACGTTTGGATAGTTAAATCGCGAGAAAAGTCTATTTAAAAGTCTCAACTTCGCTTGGCCGCCATGTTGGTTTTGTAATCACCAGGTTTTTGAAAGTCTCATAGGCGAACTTCTAGTAGTGCCCTTTATCACCGTACACAATTTCAGGGCGATATCGGTAATAGTTTCGGAGATATTGAATGCTAGTGAAATATTTCGCACAGGCGCCATGTTGGATTGGTGAGACGTAACAACATTTGAAGGGCACGGTCGAGGTCGCCGGGAATAGCGCTATAAACTTACTGAGTTTCATTGAAATCGCTCCAGCCGTTTAGATTTTATTAGGGGGACACACACACACCTCACACACACACACACACAGACACACACACACACGCACACACACACGGACAAAAGGTGATCTCATAAGCCTATTTTTTTTTTTCAAAATTGAAAATAGGCTAAAAAATAGAGACAGCAGAGGTAGCACTGGTTGCTCTTAAGAATACGCATAGTGATAACCGTTTATGTACACATAGTACATACGAAAATTGGTTGGACTCCAATTGATAGTATAGAGGTTACATGTATTTACAAGTAGTTCCGTGAAGAACTATACAGCCTATTTTCATATATCCTACTTATGTTAATTGCCTCTATCTACATACAAAATTTCAGTTTTATTGCTATAATACAGTAGATTCGCAGATACTGAGAACCGACAAAATATTTCGGATGGTCGCCATATTGGATTTTATATATGTAGGTCCTAGAGTTATGTACTGTTACATGAATATTATTGTGTACGTGTAGCATTCAAACTTCAATCGCATGATTAGGACACAAAAAGTAACAAGGAGATTTTAAAATTTCGCACAACTGCCATCTAATGGTTATGGAAACAATTGAAATAAATTAGATGTCAGTGGATTAACATTCATATAAGGATTTACTGTACCAAGTTTCACTGCACTCGGATGGTGAAATTGCGGGAAACGTCCATGTGACTATTTATAGTTCGCGTCGCCGCCATGTTGGATTTGTGATCACCAGGTTATTTAAAGTCCTATAGGTGAACTTAAGTTCAAAGCTCCTATGAACATTAAAAATCAGTTTGATTGCTATAATAGATTCGTAGATATTCAGAGCCGTCTAAATATTTCGGATGGTCGCCATTTTGGATTGTTAAATATATAGGCCATAGAGTCATGTACCATTAAAGGAAAATTATTGCATAGGTTCATGATTCAAACTTTCACAGTGATCGCATGATTACGACACAAGAAATAAAACCTTAATTTTAAAATCGCAAAGCCGCCATCTTGAGGTAATGTTAACAATTGAACTAAATTAGATACCAGTGCAATACAATGTGTATAAACATTTCCTGTACCAGATTTCATTGCGTTTGGAACATTAAATAGCGAGAAAAGTTCGCTTGGCCGTCATGTTCGTTTTGTAGTCAACCGGTTTTTGAAAGTCTTACAAATGAACTTCCAGTAGTGCCCTTTATCTTCGTACAAAATTTCAGGGTGATACCGCTAATAGTTTCAGAGATATAGAATGCCGGTGAAATATTTCGCACATCCGCCATCTTGTGGTCATGTAAACAATTGAACCAAGTTAGATGTCGGTGCATTACAATGTGTATAAACATATATTGTACCAAGTTTTATTGCGTTTGGTTGGTTAAATCTCGAGAAACGTCTATTTAAAAGTCGCAAATTTGCGTGGCCGCCATGTTGGTTTTTTAGTCACCAGTTTTTCAATAGTCACATAGGTGAACTTCTCGTAGTTTCCTTTATCACCGTAAACAATTCCAGGCTGATGTCGGGAATAGTTTCAGAGATATTGAATGCTGGTGAAATATTTCGCACAGCCGCCATGTTGGGTTGGGGAGACGTAACAAAATTTGAAGGGCATGGTCGGGGTCGTCCGAAATAGTGTTATGAACTTACCGAGTTTCATTCAAATCGCTCCAGCCGTTTAGAAGTTATTAGGGACACACACACACACATGGACAAAAGGTGATCTCATAAGCCTATTTTTTTCAAAACTGAAAATAGGCTAAAACATTGGTCCTATCAGCAGGCTTAGAATCATGTAGGTAGCACTGACGTATGTTAGATACTCCAAATTGATCTAGAATGTTCGGTACTATACGTGTGCATTGTTTGAAGGTGTCGGCTTGCATACTTTGTGATATATTAGTATTTGGATAGAAACATAGAGAGAGCATTTATTAAAAATTGGCAGCCCTGGTGGTTCTTAAGAATACGCTCAGTCATATCTGTTTATGTACACATAGTACATACGAAATTTGGTTGAAATCAAATTAATAGTGTAGAAGTTATATGTATTCAAACATTTGACCTATCAGTAGGCTTAGAATCATTTTGGCAACACTGTCATGTATGGCCTCCTGGAAATTAAACTGAAATATTATTATCTATATAGTGTATGTGCCAATTTTGGAATAGCTCCCATGCATACCTTCCAAGATATCCAACATGGAGCTCAAATTTCAATTGCGGTTTTTCTGCAGTTGGTAGCACTGACATCATTTTCATATATATGGTCTTGAGATAGTCAGGTATAGATCTCTACTCATACCAAATTTGATTTTGAATGCTTCAGTCGTTTAGGAGTTGATAGGGGGAGGGGAGGGGGTGACATACACACACAGACAGAAAGACAGAAGGACAGACAAACATTTGCCCAGATCGATCTCATAAGTCTACTTTTCCTCTTTTTTGCAAAATGTGAAAAATAGGCTAAAAATACAATACCCTATCACGTTTAGTACTTCCGAGTATTTATTAACCTCGCGGCTAATCTCAGAACCTAACACGACGTAGGTCGCTAAGTGACACTTCCACTCTTTCTACTCTATGGAGTTCTCCAACGCAAAATGTACGGTATCAAAATGGTGCCATTCTCACTCGATGATGCCTTTTGTAATATACGCAATAAACGATATCCGAATAACGGTATTGGGGGAATATTTTTCGAGAGATGTATTCAAATAACGTTATTTCTAGTGAGCACTACCATTTCGTTCCTGCGATAACCGATATCCGAATAACGTTATTAGTCCGGATAACGGTATCGGGGGAATAATTTTCGAGAGATGTATTGAAATAACGTTATTTCTAGTGAGCACTAACATTTCGTTCCTGCGATAACCGATATCCGAATAACGTTATTAGTCCGAATAACGATATTGGGGGAATATTTTTGGAGAGATCTATCAAATAACGTTATTTCTAGTGAGCACTACGATTTCGTTCCTGAGATAACCAATATCCGAATAACGTTATTAGTCCTAATAACGGTATTGGGGGAATATATTTCGAGATATGTATTCCGATAACGTTATTTCAGGCGGGCTCTACCATTTCGTTCCTGCTTTAACTGATATTCGAATAACGTTATCAGTCCAAATAACGATATTAGGAGATTTTTTTTCGAGATATGTGTACCGATAACGTTATTTCAGGTGGGCACTAGTATTTCGTTTCTACGATAACCGATGTCCGAAGAACGTTATTAGTCCGAATAACGGTATTAGGAGTTATTTTTCGAGAGACTTATTCAAATAACGTTATTTCTGTCGGACAATACTATTTCGTTTCTACGATAACGAATATCAGAATAACGTTATAAGGACCAATAACGTTACCATGCGATACAAATGACGTACGGATATGAAACGTAACGACCACAATGTGACCAAGACCCATTTTGTTATATAATCTACCCAAACAACCATTTTCGTTATGTTAAGTTATGAAGCCTTGCTCACTTCATACATGTAGACTATCATTCGCTGCAGAAAAAAGCATCACAATAGACAATTACAAGTTCTTCAATGTTTTCAGGAGACAAATTACGTCTATTTTAAAAGTTTTCAGTGCATAAATGTCCGGTCCCCAGCCATGAGTTGAATAATCACTATTTAATAACATTAACTAAAGAAACTCCTCACAAAACTAACCCCGGGCTACTGGCTGTCGAGATGGTGAAAGGAATGTCCCACCCCATTCCCTTCTTCAAATAACCAGGCAGCATGCTGTAAAGTATGAGTACTGTAATCTCGTTATCTGTTTTTCAGAAAGTTGCTTACAAGGGACAAGTTACAGCCCAGATGGTAAAAGGAATGTCCCACCCCATTCCCTTCTTCAAATAACCAGGCAGCATGCTGTAAAGTATGAGTACTGTCATCTCGTTATCTGTTTTTCATAAAGTTGCTTACAAGGGACAAGTTACTGCCCAGATGGTGAAAGGAATGTCCCACCCCATTCCCTTCTTCAAATATCCAGGCAGCATGCTGTAAAGTATGAGTACTGTAATCTCGTTATCTGTTTTTCAGAAAGTTGCTTACAAGGGACAAGTTACTGCCCAGATGGTGAAAGGAATGTCCCACCCCATTCCCTTCTTCAAATAACCAGGCAGCATGCTGTAAAATATGAGTACTGTAATCTCGTTATCTGTTTTTCAGAAAGTTGCTTACAAGGGACAAGTTACTGCCCAGATGGTAAAAGGAATGTCCCACCCCATTCCCTTCTTCAAATAACCAGGCAGCATGCTGTAAAGTATGAGTACTGTCATCTCGTTATCTGTTTTTCATAAAGTTGCTTACAAGGGACAAGTTACTGCCCAGATGGTGAAAGGAATGTCCCACCCCATTCCCTTCTTCAAATATCCAGGCAGCATGCTGTAAAGTATGAGTACTGTAATCTCGTTATCTGTTTTTCAGAAAGTTGCTTACAAGGGACAAGTTACTGCCCAGATGGTGAAAGGAATGTCCCACCCCATTCCCTTCTTCAAATATCCAGGCAGCATGCTGTAAAGTATGAGTACTGTAATTCGTTATCTGTTTTTCAGAAAGTTGCTTACAAGGGACAAGTTACTGCCCAGATGGTGAAAGGAATGTCCCACCCCATTCCCTTCTTCAAATAACCAGGCAGCATGCTGTAAAGTATGAGTACTGTCATCTCGTTATCTGTTTTTCAGAAAGTTGCTTACAAGGGACAAGTTACTGCCCAGATGGTAAAAGGAATGTCCCACCCCATTCCCTTCTTGGAATAACCAGGCAGCATGCTGTAAAGTATGAGTACTGTCATCTCGTTATCTGTTTTTCAGAAAGTTGCTTACAAGGGACAAGTTACTGCCCAGATGGTGAAAGGAATGTCCCACCCCATTCCCTTCTTCAAATATCCAGGCAGCATGCTGTAAAGTATGAGTACTGTCATCTCGTTATCTGTTTTTCAGAAAGTTGCTTACAAGGGACAAGTTACTGCCCAGATGGTAAAAGGAATGTCCCACCCCATTCCCTTCTTCAAATAACCAGGCAGCATGCTGTAAAGTATGAGTACTGTAATCTCGTTATCTGTTTTTCAGAAAGTTGCTTACAAGGGACAAGTTACTGCCCAGATGGTAAAAAGAATGTCCCACCCCATTCCCTTCTTCAAATAACCAGGCAGCATGCTGTAAAGTATGAGTACTGTCATCTCGTTATCTGTTTTTCAGAAAGTTGCTTACAAGGGACAAGTTACTGCCCAGATGGTGAAAGGAATGTCCCACCCCATTCCCTTCTTCAAATATCCAGGCAGCATTCTGTAAAGTATGAGTACTGTAATCTCGTTATCTGTTTTTCAGAAAGTTGCTTACAAGGGACAAGTTACTGCCCAGATGGTAAAAGGAATGTCCCACCCCATTCCCTTCTTCAAATAACCAGGCAGCATGCTGTAAAGTATGAGTACTGTAATCTCGTTATCTGTTTTTCAGAAAGTTGCTTACAAGGGACAAGTTACTGCCCAGATGGTGAAAGGAATGTCCCACCCCGTTCCCTTCTTCAAATAACCAGGCAGCATGCTGTAAAGTATGAGTACTGTAATCTCGTTATCTGTTTTTCAGAAAGTTGCTTACAAGGGACAAGTTACTGCCCAGATGGTAAAAGGAATGTCCCACCCCATTCCCTTCTTCAAATAACCAGGCAGCATGCTGTAAAGTATGAGTACTGTCATCTCGTTATCTGTTTTTCATAAAGTTGCTTACAAGGGACAAGTTACTGCCCAGATGGTGAAAGGAATGTCCCACCCCATTCCCTTCTTCAAATATCCAGGCAGCATGCTGTAAAGTATGAGTACTGTAATCTCGTTATCTGTTTTTCAGAAAGTTGCTTACAAGGGACAAGTTACTGCCCAGATGGTGAAAGGAATGTCCCACCCCATTCCCTTCTTCAAATATCCAGGCAGCATGCTGTAAAGTATGAGTACTGTAATCTCGTTATCTGTTTTTCAGAAAGTTGCTTACAAGGGACAAGTTACTGCCCAGATGGTAAAAGGAATGTCCCACCCCATTCCCTTCTTCAAATAACCAGGCAGCATGCTGTAAAGTATGAGTACTGTCATCTCGTTATCTGTTTTTCAGAAAGTTGCTTACAAGGGACAAGTTACTGCCCAGATGGTAAAAGGAATGTCCCACCCCATTCCCTTCTTCAAATATCCAGGCAGCATGCTGTAAAGTATGAGTACTGTCATCTCGTTATCTGTTTTTCAGAAAGTTGCTTACAAGGGACAAGTTACTGCCCAGATGGTAAAAAGAATGTCCCACCCCATTCCCTTCTTCAAATAACCAGGCAGCATGCTGTAAAGTATGAGTACTGTCATCTCGTTATCTGTTTTTCAGAAAGTTGCTTACAAGGGACAAGTTACTGCCCAGATGGTGAAAGGAATGTCCCACCCCATTCCCTTCTTCAAATATCCAGGCAGCATTCTGTAAAGTATGAGTACTGTAATCTCGTTATCTGTTTTTCAGAAAGTTGCTTACAAGGGACAAGTTACTGCCCAGATGGTAAAAGGAATGTCCCACCCCATTCCCTTCTTGGAATAACCAGGCAGCATGCTGTAAAGTATGAGTACTGTCATCTCGTTATCTGTTTTTCAGAAAGTTGCTTACAAGGGACAAGTTACTGCCCAGATGGTGAAAGGAATGTCCCACCCCATTCCCTTCTTCAAATATCCAGGCAGCATGCTGTAAAGTATGAGTACTGTCATCTCGTTATCTGTTTTTCAGAAAGTTGCTTACAAGGGACAAGTTACTGCCCAGATGGTAAAAGGAATGTCCCACCCCATTCCCTTCTTCAAATAACCAGGCAGCATGCTGTAAAGTATGAGTACTGTAATCTCGTTATCTGTTTTTCAGAAAGTTGCTTACAAGGGACAAGTTACTGCCCAGATGGTAAAAAGAATGTCCCACCCCATTCCCTTCTTCAAATAACCAGGCAGCATGCTGTAAAGTATGAGTACTGTCATCTCGTTATCTGTTTTTCAGAAAGTTGCTTACAAGGGACAAGTTACTGCCCAGATGGTGAAAGGAATGTCCCACCCCATTCCCTTCTTCAAATATCCAGGCAGCATTCTGTAAAGTATGAGTACTGTAATCTCGTTATCTGTTTTTCAGAAAGTTGCTTACAAGGGACAAGTTACTGCCCAGATGGTAAAAGGAATGTCCCACCCCATTCCCTTCTTCAAATATCCAGGCAGCATTCTGTAAAGTATGAGTACTGTAATCTCGTTATCTGTTTTTCAGAAAGTTGCTTACAAGGGACAAGTTACTGCCCAGATGGTAAAAGGAATGTCCCACCCCATTCCCTTCTTCAAATAACCAGGCAGCATGCTTGCGTAAAATATTAGCTATTAATCTGTTGCTCAGAAAGTTGCTTACAAGGGTTGTCCAACACGCAGGCGAAACCTATTTTGTTCAAGATTATTTAAATTACACTTAATATCAACTGTATATGCTAAAATATGCTCTCCACAGGGGCTCACATCTAGTGAGACGTGGGTTGGCGACCACGGGGCCCCAGCTGAGTCCGGCATTGCTTCCACTTACTTGTGCCGGGCTCCTCTCCGTCTTCTTTCCTGTCGACCTCACTTGGTCAACTCTTGTTCTCTTCCGACCACGACGGTATTAAGGTATCCGAGGCCTAGGGAGTCTCTTCCTTTCCCGCCTTAATTGGCCCTTGTCTCATCTTTTCTGATACCCTCGTGCGAGGTGTCAGCCTTCTTTTTATTTTCCTGTTATCTCCTGCCTTCTGTTCAAGGCCCTCAAGGAGGCAGGGTGTATGTAGCCCCACCACTTCTGGTGCACCCTAGATATTGCTACACCCTCAGGGGCTCACGGCTGGTGAGTTCGGAAGTTGGCGACCCCGAGGGTTTCCTGAGCTGGGTCCGGTTTTCCCCCTTTTATCCATTAGCTGTGGGGCGGACCGTCTCCTCTTTCACTTTCCTATCTGCCTTTCATGGCTCTCCTTCCTTCCAAGTCCCTCAATCCGCAATCTTCAATGGTTGAGGGCATTTATTTTCCTCCTGTCCTTTATTTGCCTTATTCTCCTTTTGTTTGGCCTTTCTTCTTCTAGTATATAAGTTAGTAGTTAGTTTTAGTTATAGTTTACATTTCATTATCATCTTCACGATCACCCAAACCATTAGGGGCCGATAACCTAGACGTTAGGCCCCTTAAAACAACAATTATCATCATCATCATCATCATCATCATCATCATAAAATATGCTGTTATGTTTAAAAAACAAAGTGATAAACCCTCAAAATATGCATTTGCAATGCGCATTTATGCATTTTCAAACAATCCGATCCTTAGTCATGAGGGTGCTGCACCGCTTCCACTGGCATGATGGCGAAAGACGCGGCCTACTACAGTACTGTAGTGTAGCATTAGCTTTGGTGTGTTCTAAAAGAGGATAATATGCATTTTGTGAAAGATCTCTACTGAGGTTCAGCGCTGACAAGAAGCCAAACCATTATGGCAACTCGTATGATGAAGCAACGCTATTCTAATGTAAGGAGGAGGCCAGTGGCCTAAGATACTGCCCACTACCCAGTCCGTTACAGGTCACGCAAGGTAACTACTCATTGATAACGCAATAGCGGAAGTTCTGAGCTGACAAGGTTATTAATATCGCAGTCCGGGGATGCACATCTCCTAAGGAACAGACTGACGATATCTACCTACATCACCACTGCACAATCTGATTTTCCAAATCGAACCTCAAATCACATGATCGGTTCGTTGAATCTACACAGCAAAACGACATGGATCTTTAGTCTTGCTGTCAAAATATTCTATAAAAATTCTCCACATTTTTTATATTAACGCCTCTTATTTGTGGTTTACTAGCCTCCGTGGCTTAGGCGGCAGCACGCCGGCCTCTCACCGCTGCATAGGTGGTTTAAATCCCGGTCACTCCATGTGAGATTTGTGCTGGACAAAGCGGAGACAGCAGGTTTTTTCACCGGGTTCTCCGGTTTTTCCTGTCGCAATTTCATTCCAGCAACACTCTCCACTACAATTTCATTTCATCTGTCATTCATTTAATCATTGCCCCAGGTAAGTGCGACAGGCTTCGGCAGTCAGCACAGTTCATATCCTCACCGCTAGATGTTCCTTAATTTAGGAGCTTGGGCATCGTGGTCATTTCATCCCCGTGTATTAGGGTGTGTGTAGAATTTGTCTGATAACGAATATTACTGTGGTATCTGTAATTGAGACGAGGTTGAGATGGAGACAGCCGTGGCCTTAAGTTAGGAACCATCCATACATTTCCTATAGGAAGTAGGAAACTTCTGTTACCTATGAAGCAAAAGACATCTATGTCAATATCTCTAGAATGGAGAGCCACACACTAACCAAAAGATTATTTAATCAACTCAAAGAAGGTCAAATTAAACCCGCTGGAAGAAAATAAGGCGGACCTCCAAGAAATAAACAACACAGACGAAATCATAGAAAATCGTGGAGCCTTTGGTACAATAGTAGTCTACTAAAGCAGAAACCTAAAAAGAGAGTAGTTCCGTGAATAACTATACAGCCTATTTTCATATATCCTACTTATGTTAATTGCCTCTATCAATATATAACTCTGAGATTTGCTGATGACATAGTCATCTTGGCCGTCACGCCTGAAGATTTGAATGAGTTTTTGAATGGTATGGACTCCGTCTTGAGGAAAGAATTCATGATGAAAATTAATAAATGTAAAACAAAAATAGTGGAATGCGGCCGCAATAAATCAGAAACCTCTATGGAAATCAAATTGGTACGGGAGAAACTAAAGTAAGTAGGAGTCTTCTGTTACTTAGGAGGCAAAATAACCAGTGATGAACGAAGCAAAGAGGATATAAAAAGTAGGTTGGCTCAGGCAAGGAAAGCATTTCTACAGAAAAGGAACCTGTTGACATCGAATATAGATTTAGGTATTAGGAAGACATTTTTTAAAACCTTTGTCTGTAGCGTCGCACTCTATGGAAGTGAAAGTTGGACTATTGGTGCAGCAGAAAAGAGGAGAATTGAAGCGTTTGAAATGTGGTGTTACAGGAGAATGATGAAGATCAGATGGGTAGATAAGGTTACAAACGGAGAGGTATTAAGACGAGTGGGAGAGGAGAGATGTTTCTGGCGAATGTTAATAAAGAGAAGAGATAGGTTGGTAGGACACATACTAAGACGAGGGGCGTGGTGACTCAGCGGTCTAGCTGTATGCCTCTCACCAAGGCGGTCCGGGTTCGATTCCCGGTCAATGCATGTGAGATTTTCGAAGTGAAATGCCATGTCCTGTGGTTCGGATTCCACGTAAAAAGGAGGTCCCGTGGCTCATGATCTCGAGATTAACGGTCACGTTAAACTACAAGCTTGCTTGCTTTGCATACTAAGACTCCCAGGAATAGCAAGCTTAGTTATGGAAGGAAGGGTCGAGGCCAAGAACTGTAGGGGTAGACCAAGGTTAGAATATGTTAAACAGATTGCCTCGGATGTAGGGTGTGGTAGCTATGTAGAGATGAAACGATTAGCTCATGACAGGGAGGCGTGGAGTGCTGCATCAAACCAGTCAAAAGACTGAAGACTCAAACAACAACTACAACAACATATACAAAGTTTCAGTTTGATTGCTGTAATGGATTCGTAGATATTGAGAACCGTCTAATATTTCGGATGGTTGACATGTTGGATCATGTCAAGTATATGTGCTCTTTCTTTGCGCGTTTCAAGCATCTAGGTTAATCACCAAATTGCTTCATCTTGAAAAAACAACGAGCAATTCCGAATGTAGCAGCGTTACAGTTACTTACAGTAGTACTATCGTTACTCGCCAGCCCTGAACTCGAACACCCCCCGTTGTCCCTTGGTTTTGAATGAATGGGACGCGTTTCGCCACGAAGCCTGCTCTGGCAATGACCTTGACATCTCTGTGTAGCGTCTGGATGAGTGGAATACCTTCCTCAATGACCGACAACGCGACGGCTAAATATACCAGCAGACGCCACGCGCAACGCCTCTCATCTCCAGCCGCACCGCACCACTCCGAGCGTCCTCCACAGCCAAACGATACAACGATGACTTCGCACAGACTGTACAAGTTGTGAGAACAGTTACGGTGCACGGAAAATATTCAATCTGACATTCGAGCCTTTCGTATTTGTTAAGCCAGGGCACAGTATTGAACCCTTTATCCTCAGGCTATATAAAGGATTCTAATATTTATTCATCATCTTTTGATACATTTCTACAGACAACAGATATGAGAGCCAGACGGTGTTGGGATATATTGAGAAATCAGTGGCCGAGAGGACACAATGGTTTAAGCTCCTGTGGTATTTTAGGAGGATGCGTATATATTCTTGAGACATAGAACAGGTGCAACTTTTAGCGCGAATGTTGGCTTGGGGACGCACACTATGGCTTGTTGCTATGAAGAGTGGCGCCAAGGAAGAAATCGAATGCTACAAGGTAATTGGTCTATCATCATGTGAACCACTCCCTACGGCAGAAATTTTTGTAAAAACGCGCAAAGACATACAAGAGTCTAGGCCAATAGTATCAAGACGCCTTGTCTTAGCGGGAACTCGGCTTGGGAACGCGCACGGGTAGATTAACGCGGGAGTTATCTACAGATTAATTCCACGATCGATTCAAGCCGGCTACAGAAAAATCGTAACCTCCACACTGCTACGAACTCAATGATACCGATCGCATGCTAGTCTGATAGTTATTATGGAATATTTTTTAATAGATCCCCTCCACACCTACCCTAGTCTGTGTCATTTATAAGGATCCAGATGCTTCGAGGAGGACCACTTATTTTGGACGTCTGAGGGCGTAACGTCGACCACTAATTTTTGTTCGTCTGAGGACGGAACTCATTACTTATTTATTATAGTATAACTTCAGTGATTTATTTGTAGTCCCAGTACTACCAGATAGGACCAGTTCATCGAAGTAATTCACCAAATAGACTGTCAAGGAATATAGTACTTGATAGGTGAATATAGTAGGAATTATATCGTGTGTGTATCTGACAAAACTTTATTTAATTCAGCACGTGATGACGTCCAAGAACGAGGATGGATCTGGGAACCAGCAGGACATTTGCCTGAAGATGTCAATGACCAGATAAAAATCTTAAAGGAGATGGCTGCAGACGTAATTCCTGGCGCTGTTTTAAAGGATTGAGTACCAAATAAATTTTATTTATTTATTAAGTCAGCTACGGTGTTATGGGATATTTTTGTAAATATTTGTTTGCTTGCTTGGTAATGTAGATTATTAGTTTTTGTTTTACTGACACATTAAATATGGGACTAGCCGAGCGTTGCGTAATTTTTTTATATTTTGTGATTGTATTTGGTTTAACTGTACGGGGCGAGACGCGCAGCCGATGCCCGATCTCGCTTGCGTAAATCGCGGTCAATCATTATTATTCGGAGATTTGCCTTACAACAAAAATGGAACTGAATTAATTTTGAGATTAAAAAAATAGAATTTGGAGGGTAAAAGATTATTTGTGAGTAGAATCGTATGACGGATCAGGATTGTTTTCGATAGTTGCTTTCCAGCAGATTTGAACGGGATGGCACTTTGCACCCGAGTTTCTGTTGTATGTTTTTGTTAATGTGTCAATGGACGCAGTAGTATTGTTGATCTGTTTGAGCCGACCCAGAGAGTGAGTGTGTATGAGATTCTGTCCAAGCTATGGGTGCGTATGTGATTTTATGATGTGCTAGCGAGAATATATCATGGTGATTATTCTGACTTGCTCCATGTCAACCCAGTTCATGACCTCGCGGGGCTGAACTCGTGGTATATATTTGTTTCTCGCCATCCAGGGGGTGCGTGAGATATGTTGATGTTTCCAGCGGGAACTGCACTTAGCTTGCCAGACAGAGAGAGGTATTTGTAGGACAGCGTGACTCATACAAGAAGGGAGAGCTCAATCAGATAACGTGTCTAGTCATTAGTAACAGATCTGCTTTCTGTACTGCATTTATGATGTTGTTTTAAATTCACAAAACTGATCGGTTATAATGATTATTGCTTGATTAATTGGGAGCTGTCCATACTGTAAGGTAGCCACCGAAATTCGTGTTTGTCTGGCGTTTCATATAAATGTAAACATTGTTTTTTTTAGCCGTTAGGCATGTATTTTGTTGTTGTTGGTTCAATATTTTTGGTGTGTTTATTTTGATGCGTTCTTGACCCGTGTCAAGTTAGGGTGCGCGGAGCTATGTCCCCAAGTTGATGAGAGCGGTTTTTGGCCTATTTCTGGCATGCTCTTTTTATTCCGTGTGCTCCTGCACCAGTAAGAACCTCAGGGAGATTCTTCATTTTGTTTAGATTATTAGATCTTGCATGTGTCAGTAGTAGTTGTAGTGTATTAATTAATGATGGGTCCCACAGCCGTAGTGTGATTTAAAAGATGCACTCCGTAAACAACATGTCTGTTTCAGTTGTAAACGGATCCGCATCAGTACTCAGTTTCTTATTAACGAACAGGACACCACACATTATATAACTTCTTGACCAGAGAAAAATGGACTTGTATCCATATGTTGTGACGAGTGGGTTCTTACCGCTCAAATGCTTATGTTATGATTTTATCATTTATGTGAAGCTGCTTTCACATTGTCTTGTTGTGACGAGCGAGTTCCTACCGCTCAGTGTTATTATTATTATTTATTAAGGGGGTAAAAGTCAGGGAGGATTTGTTTTTTATTATTATTATTATTATGCACATATTTTCAGTCATTAAATTTATTTTATTCTACTTGTTATTCATTTTATTTCTAGTATAGCCTCTGTCATGAACCTTTCTATTCATTAGAGCATGTTGTTTTAAGCGAACTTTGCTGTGTAACGCAGTCAGGACTAAACACGACCCCGTAGACGACTCTCGACAAAGCCATGCTTTATTGAAGGGTGCAGTATGAAATGCAATTTTTAGCCTATTATCATTTATGATAAATAGGCTTATGAGATCACCTTTTGTCCGTGTGTGTGTGTGTGTGTGTGTGTGTGTGTGTGTGTGTGTGTCCGAAAGACTTCTAAACGGCTGGAGCGATTTCAATGAAACTCGGTAAGGTCATAGCACCATTTCGGCCGACCCCGACCGTGACCTTCAAATGTTATTATGTCTTACCAATCCAACATGGCGGCTGTGCGAAATATTTCACCGGCATTCTAGCCTAGCTTATATGTCCGAAACTTTTACCGATATCACCCTGAACTTTTGTACGGTGACAAAGGGCACTACTAGAAGCTCTACTACGAGACTTTCAAAAACCAATTAACTACAAAACGAACATGGCGGTCAAACGAAATTGAAACTTTTAAATAGACTTTTCTCGCGATTCAACCATCCAAACGCAATGAGACTTTGCACAGCAAATATTTACACACATTGTAATGTACGGGCATCTAATTTAGTTCAATTGCTTACATAACCTCAATATGGCGGCTGTGCGAAATATTTCACCGGCATTCTATATCTCCGAAACTATTACTGATAGCACCCTGAAATTTTGTACGGTGATAAACGGCACTACTAAAAGTTCATCTATGTAACTGCATGGGACATGGCGGCCAAGCGAAGTTGAAACATTTTAACAGACTTTTCTCGCGATTTAACCATCTGAGCGCAGTGAAATTTGGAGTAAATACACATTGTAATGTACTTGCATCTAATTTAGTTCAATTGTTTATATAACCTCAAGATGGTGGCTGTGCGAAATTTTAAAATTATTTTTTTATTTATTGTGGCGCAATCATGCGATCGAAGTAAAAGTTTGAATATTGAACCTACGCAATAATTTTCATTTGATGGTACATAACTCTATGGCCTATACATACTGTATAACAAGGCAACCATCCGAAATATTTAGAGGGTTCTCAATATCTACGAATCTATTGCAACAATCAAAATCCAACATGGCGACCAACCGAAATATTTAGACGGTTCTCAATATCTACGAATCTATTACAACAACCAAACTGAAATTTTGTATGTTGATAGAGGCAATTAACACAAGTAGGATATATATGAAACTAGGCTGTATAGTTCTTCACGGAACTACTTGTTAAATACTGTCACAGTACTTACGAATAGGTCTACATGTTGATTTATTCTTCGTCCGAAATGTCACGCTTTTCAGTCGGTCAACACGAATATGCCACCTCCTTTACAAGCCGGTGGGACTCCGTTGCCGAACGAAACCATACGAGATATAATATAAAAATTATTATCATTATTAGGCTATTCTTCTTCTTCTTTCTTCGATTCGGCCAACTAGGGACCACGTCAGTTCAACGGCCAACTAGGGACCACGTCAGTTCAACTGTCTCTTCTTCCGAGCTTTAACTACCGCCCAGTGTTCCCGCATTCGTCTCCGGTGTTGTTCTTTTCTCTCTTGGGACCACACTTTCCCTGTCTTCAGCTTCGGCTTTTCCTGGAAACCTTTGTGCGTACGTAGTTTTTCCTGAAGTGGAACACGCTCCTGGATATCTTTAGGGGAAATTTCCATTTCACGTAGATCTTTCTCAACTTCCGTGAACCATGCCCCTTTGGTTTTCTTATCCTGAAAGTACGTCAATATCCGTTTTGATATCCTGCCTGGGCTCATTCGTGTCTCGTGGCTATAAAAGGAAATCCTTCTTTTTCGAATCGTGTCACAGATCTTCTCCACGTGCTTGTATAATTCGTGGTTGTGACGCCTTCTGTACTCGCTGTTTTCTTTGATAGGACCCAGGATTTTCCTCAAAATCTTCCTTTCTTTCGCCTCTAGTTTTTCCATTAGACCTTTCTTGTTCATTGTTAGAGTCTCTGCCGCATACAGAGCCTCTGATCGAATAACAGTGCAGTAATGTCTAATTTTGGCGTTTAAGGATATCGATCTCTTATTGTAGATGTCTTTAGTCAGGTTGTATGCCATTTCCATTTTATTAATGCGTGACACGAAGGCTTCTTTCTCTGATAGGTTAGGCTCTATCCATTCACCGAGGTATTTAAACTTTTCTGCCTTCTGAACTTTTCCTAGCCCGACCTCCAGCTCCCTGGGCGCTGATTTTATGTTTGTCATGAATTGTGTCTTCTCAAAGGAGATTTGAAGCCCAGCCTTCAGTGCTTGATTTTTCAGTTGGTTAAGTTGTTCTTCTGTCGTATCAATGGAATCTGAAAAGATCACTAGATCATCTGCAAAGGCTAGACAGTCGATTGTAAGATGCATATACTTGTACCCTAGCCTTACCCATTTTCTACCCTTGAATTTTTCATTTCCTTCCGCCATTCTCGGATGACCTTTTCTAAAACACAGTTGAAGAGTAGAGGTGAGAGCCCGTCTCCTTGCCTCACTCCTGTCCTGATTTCAAAGGCATCAGACATCTCTCCTCTGAACTTCACTTTGGAGGTGGTGTTGGTCAGGGTTTGCTGGATAATCGATTGTGTCTTGTTATCTAAGCCAAACTCTTCAAGGATTTGCAATAGGGTGGTTCGATCAATTGAGTCGTACGCTTTTCTAAAATCAACAAAGGTCACCACGAATTCCTTGTTCCTGAGTTTCAGATATGAAAGGATGGACTTCAGATTCATAATCTGCTCAGCACATGACCGTCCCTTTCTGAAACCCCCTTGGTATTCCCCCAGTTGTGGATCGATTTGTTGTTCCGCCCTATTCTGTAGAGCTTTTGAGAGGATCTTGTAAGTTATTGACAGAAGAGAGATGCCACGGTAATTGTTCACATCGGTTTTCTCCCCTTTCTTATGTAGTGGATGAATTACGGCAGAGGTCCATCCACTTGGGAGTTTTTCGCTCTCCCAGATCTCTTGAATAATTGCAACAAGCTATTATTATTATTATTAGTATTAGTATTATTATTACACCGACAACGGTGGCTACGGTTACTAAAGCGCAGCGTTAAGTCATGGGTCCCAGCTCTCTGCTGACACGGTAAACGCGTGGGTTCGAGCCCCACCGTTGGCCGTCCTTGAAATAGTTTTCCGTGGTTTCCCATTTTCATCACCACGCAAATGCTGGAACGGTATCTTCTGACAGACCACGGCCGCTTACTTCCACATCCTTGTCCGCATCCTTGCCCAGTTTCATTCATCTTCATCCATTCCATCTCTCATCCCAGCGCGCAGGTTGCCCACGGGCGTCGACTAGATAGACCTGCACTCGGCCTCTCAGGAGGGCACAGATCATTATTATTATACTATTATGAGAGTGGCGTTTGTTGTTCTTGTTAATGTTGTTGCAACCCGCATAGCAATTTTATGTAAGTTAATTAAAACAGTATACGATAACGTTATGCCATATGCGATACCTTTAAAGAACAAAATAATACCATAGCTGTGTCTCTCATGGTTGGCAACACTGCCATCTAGTCATCCAGCTTTTCAGCGTGAATGGCAATATAATGTTGACTGAGTGGTAGTGCAAAGTTTGATCAAAACTGAATCAGCTCATTAAGAGTTACTGTCTGACGTGTGTGTGTGGAGCGGGGAGCCAGGGTAGGAGCGGACTGCTCTGAAGGTCCTGGGTTCGACGCGGCGCGTGGACAGACGCGGGGACTACGAAGCGGGACTCTAACAGGAACTTCATTGTGGAGCCCCCCCAAGCAGAACTGTGGAATTGGCAGCCTACTGCGTGAGAATAATGTACAGTGTATTGTGTACATTATGATGAATTTAGTGTTTAGTAACGGAAGCTACCAGTTGTGTTGTGATTTAGTGAGTTAATCCTTATTCCCATCACAATATCACTACAGTCACAATGTTGAGCCATTCTTATACATGAGAAATCATTGGGGCAGGGGGCATTAGGGAGGGAGGGTGGGTTGTTTTAGCTATTTGTACAGCCGATAAATGGGGTAAAAAACAAGTAGTTCCGTGAAGAACAAACATAGCCTATTTTCATATATTCCAGTGGTCTTTTTCATTTCAGAATTATTCCGCCATTTAAATATATTTCTCATGTGATGTACTAAATAGCTGTATGACCTACTTTGTGATAAAATATAGGGCAACAATAACAAACTCAAAAGGCAATTGTGTAGTAAGTTTGTAAAATAAAAATTAAATAATATTGTAAAATGACAAAACGATCTTACTCTGCTATTATACTCTGAATTACCAATAAAGCTCGCTGACAGCTGTCAAAGCTAGCTCGTGGGGAAATGCTGCGTTGCCACAGAGGCAGATCATAACTCATAACATTCCAAGAGGCTTGCAGGAAGACACAAATACTGGGTAAGTTAGTCCCCCTGCCTGGCGCTCTAATGACCGTGACGAGTTAAGACACACTGAGTCAAACCATGTGCTTACTGCTGTGTCGGCATACATTGCAACATTGTTCACTGTTGCCATGGAGACCGTTACCCCTCTCGTCTCCACTCCTCACCTCACCCAACAAGCGGATGACAGTTCTCACCGAGCATCTTTTGTAAATCAGAGTATAGTGCTTGCCCTGTCTTAAACTAAAGCTTCCATTGTTGCCCAAGGTAACTCACATAAGCAAAACACCTCCAGCACTGGGAAATACCGTATGTGCCCAGAGTTACACAATGAGACTATTTTTCATTTGAATATGCACTGGCTGGGAATCGAACTCGGGCCGCTGAAATCACCAACCCCTGACTGAGAAAGAGAAGAAGATGAGTTGTTGTTATTTCAATTGAGGGGTTTGGACATCGTGGTCACTTAGCCCCGTGTACTTGGGTGAGTTTGGAATTCTTGTCTGATAACCTGTGTTACTGTGATGGCTGTATTAGTTTGTGTAGTTGTAGTTCAGGTGATGATTGGAAAGGAAGCGACCGTGGGCTTAAGTTAGGAACCATCCCAGCCATTCGCTTAGCGGTAGAAGTGGGAAACCACGGAAAAACACTTCCAGGACGGCTGGGGTCGGAATCAAATCCACCTCAGTTTTATCTCACGAGGCTGAGTGGACCCCGTTCCAACCCTCAGGCCAGAATTAAATTTATTGGCAGAGTCAAGAACGCTAGACGCTACATCACGAGGTGAAGAAAGAGAAGAAGAGAATGTGAAACGTACAGTATATCAACAGCAACAGTTATTAAAATACCAATCGATCGTTAGTAAAACAAAAAGCCTGATAATAATAAATTGTTTATAGACAAGTAGCTTGTTACATAGCCTACTATTTATAGCCCAAGCTACAGACAGATAAAAACACGACTCTCCTCCACTTTGCGAGTCCGACTAGTGCCGGAAACATCAGTGCGACCGTTTTTGCGACATTCTGTAAATAATATTCTCAGAATTACTCATGCCATGCGGACTATAGTGCAGTCTGTATTGTCTTCAACAAAGTTTCCGCTAAAAGAACTCAATAGAGCCGCGCGCCATTACCGAGGATCATAAAGAATTACAGATGAACAATTCCTGGAGAATTAACCCTTTTGTGAGTTGTTATTTTAAAAATCTCAAGCCAAGTCTAGCGAAATTGCAAGTTTTTGATTTTAAAAAAATATCTTCTGCCTATAATTTTACGATAGAATGATATTCAATTCAGTAGCAGGTAAACGTATTAGATGCTAAATATTGTTTTTCTTTTTTACATACGAATTGAACCACCATGGACGACGAGTTAACAATCAATATAATGGTATATTGGCTTTCACGGCCAGTGAATTAAAACTCAGCATTTTTTCTAGGTTTGTGCCGTGTCCTGTGTGGGCCCAGGCGGGGACACCAAGAGCCCGCTGATGAGCCAGCTTGGTGTCCTAGGTGAAACCCCACGTAAGACACGCCACAGACCTAGAAAAATTGCTGAGTTTTAATCAATATAATTTCCTGTGTCTTGCTCTTGTTCGTCTGCAAGCTTTGATGTCCTGTCAGTAACTCTTGAATCCATCACTCAGTGCCTTCTTCCGATCTTCTAAAAGAGGTCCCCTCAGTTTTGTGGGTTCAGCCTCTACCTTAAAACCCCGGTAGTTTTTGATAATTTATCTATATTCATTCCTGTTCAGAAATTTGTCCTCCGGAATACCGATCTCTGTAAGATCTTTATTACATTCTTGGAACCATCCCAATTTTGTTTGCCTTCGGTTACACGAAATTCCTAACTTTATTTATCAGTCAATGATCGGACATTCTGAGGATGTGCCCATAGAACAACAACCAATCTTTTTCATTGTTGACGTGACTGGTTCTATCTTTCTGTACAACTCTTCATTTGATTTCTAACGTATGTGTCCGTCAACCCATCTGTTGCCTACTGGTCGACTAGTCCCGGTCTGTTCATAGTTAAGCATGCTGTAAATCCTTCAGGTTTGACAACCGGGCTGAAGTGTCACAACTTGCCTCTATAATTCATACTTTGAAACATTAATACCTTCCTTCCTACCTTCCTTCCTCTCCATTCCTCTTCCTACCTTCCTTCACCTTCCTTCCTTCCTTTTGTATCTGTGCAAATAAATGTCACAAAGAAACCTCACGCTATCGTACGACATCACGCAGGATGTCATGTTTCTCCATCTACAACGCCAAACTTGTGGGAACAACGCCAGTCACTTAAATTACAAGCGAAGTTCCATCCTCTTCCCACATTATTTTTCCTTCTGTGGTTTAGGGGTACGTAGCGGCTTTGGTGGCGTAGTTGGTAGCATGCTGAACTGCTGTGCCCAAGATAGAGTGTTCAAACCCGGCCGAAGTCGTCGGATTTTCTAAGAGCGTTAAAAATCTTTCAGTATGCCTTTCTTCGGAGGGGAAGTAAAGCCGGCGGTCCCATGTCATAGATTTATGACATGTAAAAGATCCTTCCACAGACTAAACTTGTGTGAAGCTAAATTGTTAGGTTAGATTTCGTCGGAACGCTCTATCAAAGTTCCATCGTTCACCCCTAGGTATCATTGATATCTGGTGGAGAAAGTTGGGACTACTTGAAATTGAACGGAACTTGTAGCTCACCCTAATAAGGGTGTTCGCTGGAAGCAGCTACAGACTCAGGCGAGCCGAACATGTCCTCGGACACTCCCGGCACTAAAAGCCATACGATAAATAAATAGCCTAAATAGGGGTACGTACTGACTCCTGTACCATAGGTCCTGCCATTCCCAGAAAATTTGGCTCTGGTGGTTCCCTCAGTCGATTCCCACCTCTGTCATCCTAGAAGTGGCCATTGCGGTTTACCACTTCTACTCCAGGCAAATAGTATCTGTCTTACGGCCATGGCCACCTTCTCTAAATCTTAATCTAATTTCTAGGGCTCGGATGTTTAAGACCTGAAATAGCCCGAATATGCAAGCAAATATGACCTTAAAAATGACGAAATATGACCTGAAAATGACTGATTTAAATATGGCCGTCTTTTTAAAATTATAAATCCAACTCATGAAAGTTTCATCGCAATCGGATGAATGGCATATGAACGCATACGGGTTTTTGCTTAAACGATTCGACGACACTCATTTGTTTAATCTACTTGTGCACCACCCATTGAAAAACGGATTTACTAATTCATACACCTTCGCAGGACTGTGCACAACTCCCCAAAGTTTTATC